>OY970761.1:20000-5020000 GCA_963853795.1 Xestia rhomboidea
TCACAATACTTTTTTGACTGAGTTTTTAATTATTATTAATATCTTTTAGTAGTTTTATTCGTTTTAGTCTAATTTGTTTTAATTTTTAAGTTATTTTTATTATCTTCTGTGTACCCCCCTTTACAGGGACACAGAAGATCCCAGTGTCTGATTTTCTCCCCCCGAGCGGCCATTGTTGTCTGGGCCCCCACTTTACAGGGGTTCGTTTTTAATTTTATACGTGCCGCTCGAGAACAATATGTTCCTCACCCCATCCGCTACCCTGAGAACGTTAGGCTCTGGGGGCTCGACGCGATCACCGGAAAAGGCGGGACCTTCTTCTGCTGACGCGAGGAGGAGAATCTCCTTCGGAGAGGACACTCCTTTCGCCTCGCGGGGGGGTTCTGCCACTCCGGGGACGCGCCGAGCTCCTGCGGACTTCTTGACACTGCTCAAGAAGCCTGAGGCGAGGAACCGCAGTCGCACTGAGGAGGCGAGAGCTTGCCTGAACAAAGCTAAGCTAAATTTAGGCAACTCTCGCAACCTCAGGACCGACATAAAGACTGCGGTGCTCGAGGCCATAAACAGGCTTTTTGAGCTAGTCAAGGAGTCCGAACGCGACAAGGCCCCTGCCGCATCCATTGCCGTACCGGCACCCGTGCCCACTGCTGACCCCGTTCCCCAGTCCAATCCTGAGAGCCTTGTTAGCCAGACTGAGCTCGTAAAGACAATGAAGGAGCATATTTCCTTAATAAAGGAAAACTCCGAGGAATTGGTCAAGCTGCGAGACAGTCTGGCTAGCAGGGAATGTGTTGGGGAGAAAACTTACGCGAGTGTAGCGTCTGTTAGTAAGAGCCACACTGGGGCACAAACCCTGGAGCGAACGACGCTGCACTCCGTGGTTGTCTCCTCGACGCAGGATATGGATACTGGGGACGAAATCCTGGAAAGGATCAGGAAAGCGGTGGACGCGAAGGAGGGCTGGGTGCGGGTGGAGAAAGTAAGGAAGGGGAAGGATAGGAAGGTAATAATGGGTTGTGCCACCAAGGAGGAGAGAAGGAAAATTAAGGAGCGTTTAGAAGCGGCCGGAGGGAACCTTGTCGTCGAGGAAGTGACAAACCGCGACCCGCTTCTGGTTCTTAGGGACGTGCTGTCAGTGCACAGCGATGAAGAAGTACTGAAGGCCCTAAAGAACCAGAACCGGGAGATTTTTCACGACCTCGACGACAAGGAACAAAGAATGTCTGTTAAGTTTAGGAGGAAGGCTAAAAACCCGCACGTAAACAGCATTGTGCTGAGCGTGTCTCCTACGGTCTGGAAGCGGGCACTCTCTGGAGGCAAGCTCCGCATTGACCTCCAGAGAGTGCGCGTGGAGGACCAGTCGCCTCTGGTGCAGTGTACCCGCTGCCTAGCATATGGTCACGGCAAGCGTCTCTGCACGGAGCCTGTTGACCTATGCAGCCACTGCGGCGGTCCACACTTAAGGGTGGACTGCCCAGTCAAACTCAGTGGCGAGGCAGCGGTGTGCGTGAACTGCACCAGAGCCGAGATGGGAGAACGCCAGCACAATGCGTTTAGCAGTGAATGCCCGGTGCGCAGGAAGTGGGACGCATTCGCCAGAGCATCAATAGCTTATTGCTAAAGTTGTCAGTGCGCCCACTTCCGCGTACCATGAGGTGATCACCAATTCGGCACAACCAGATGGCAGTCGCATAAATCGAACCACTAGGGTTGTCAAGAGTAAAAACTGCAACTTGAGTCAGTTTCATGAGAAACTGGCTCAAGTTATACGAGAACCGAAGACAGCCCTAGTGGCATCGTTAAGTTGTGCCGAACTTGGTGTCAGAGATAACCATGAATTGATCAAATCCAAATTAAAATTATTATTCAAATAAAAACATAATGATATTAAACTATATATTAAGTATATGGTACCGATATCAAAGAATAAAATATAAAAAATTTAATATACTTAACAAAAATCAAAGAAAATTATATTAGTAACTTGGTTATAAAAGGGCAAAACGTTAAAATTAAATAGGTTAGATTGTGATCAATATTGTATTCATATAGATTGTAGTATATATTAATAGTCGAAATGCACAGAACACAAATTTGATAGTAGAATAAACAGTAAATAATAAAAGTAAAATTTAAGCAATAAAGATAAATGAATACAGGTACATGAATAGATAATAATTTAAAAAGTCAAAATGCAAATAAATAGAGCGTGGTCTATTCGGCCTCCTAAACTTCAGGGATAAGAAAGGCAAACCTCCGAAAGAAAGGGCTCTGATAATGTCAGAGGGACACTGGCGGGGCAGGAGTGTGGTTTTAGCCGGTTCGAGTCCGGCACTACCTCGACTGTCTCACAAGAGCAATCCTGTGGGATAGTCGAGGTGTCCGCGGGGATTTCCCACTCCTGCCAAAACAAAAAAAAAAAAAAAAAAAAAAAAAAAAAAAACCTAACCTAACCTAACCTAACCTAACCTAACCTAACCTAACCTAACCTAACCTAACCTAACCTAACCCGTTGATATCTTCACTTCCAGACGTGCGATTTTGAAGCTTTTTTCAGCGTTTTTAGACCAAACTAGGCCTCCGCCTACGTACTGACCATATCGCACGCACACACGCGCGTCAGGACTTCATCCCTTACCACACTTAGGAATTTTTCGACTTTTTCAAAATAAATTCTCAAAATTTAGTGTTTTTTCCAAATTTTTTTGCAAAAATTGTTTCAGTTTATTGTATAAATAGTACTCACCCTTCATCCCTGAATTCTGGTTCGCGATCCGTGTCCCGGTCTCCAGGTTGTGGGGTGAAAATCAAAATTTTTTGGTTCAAAAACTGGTTTTTTGACCAAAACCCAATATTTTTGTTCGGCACCTACCCTGTTTTATTCCATATATAGCTAGCCCGCGCGGAGACGCGTCTCTGGACCCCTTGACCGCGCCCCTAGCCCGAATAGAACATACATATTTTTTCAAAATTGTGATTTTTCATACTTCGCTGCTGGTACCAAAATCTACCTAAGGGATCGAGTAAAAAACAAAAACGTTGATATCTTCACTTCCAGACGTGCGATTTTGAAGCTTTTTTCAGCGTTTTTAGACCAAACTAGGCCTCCGCCTACGTACTGACCATATCGCACGCACACACGCGCGTCAGGACTTCATCCCTTACCACACTTAGGAATTTTTCGACTTTTTCAAAATAAATTCTCAAAATTTAGTGTTTTTTCCAAATTTTTTTGCAAAAATTGTTTCAGTTTATTGTATAAATAGTACTCACCCTTCATCCCTGAATTCTGGTTCGCGATCCGTGTCCCGGTCTCCAGGTTGTGGGGTGAAAATCAAAATTTTTTGGTTCAAAAACTGGTTTTTGACCAAAACCCAATATTTTTGTTCGGCACCTACCCTGTTTTATTCCATATATAGCTAGCCCGCGCGGAGACGCGTCTCTGGACCCCTTGACCGCGCCCCTAGCCCGAATAGAACATACATATTTTTTCAAAATTGTGATTTTTCATACTTCGCTGCTGGTACCAAAATCTACCTAAGGGATCGAGTAAAAAACAAAAACGTTGATATCTTCACTTCCAGACGTGCGATTTTGAAGCTTTTTTCAGCGTTTTTAGACCAAACTAGGCCTCCGCCTACGTACTGACCATATCGCACGCACACACGCGCGTCAGGACTTCATCCCTTACCACACTTAGGAATTTTTCGACTTTTTCAAAATAAATTCTCAAAATTTAGTGTTTTTTCCAAATTTTTTTGCAAAAATTGTTTCAGTTTATTGTATAAATAGTACTCACCCTTCATCCCTGAATTCTGGTTCGCGATCCGTGTCCCGGTCTCCAGGTTGTGGGGTGAAAATCAAAATTTTTTGGTTCAAAAACTGGTTTTTTGACCAAAACCCAATATTTTTGTTCGGCACCTACCCTGTTTTATTCCATATATAGCTAGCCCGCGCGGAGACGCGTCTCTGGACCCCTTGACCGCGCCCCTAGCCCGAATAGAACATACATATTTTTTCAAAATTGTGATTTTTCATACTTCGCTGCTGGTACCAAAATCTACCTAAGGGATCGAGTAAAAAACAAAAACGTTGATATCTTCACTTCCAGACGTGCGATTTTGAAGCTTTTTTCAGCGTTTTTAGACCAAACTAGGCCTCCGCCTACGTACTGACCATATCGCACGCACACACGCGCGTCAGGACTTCATCCCTTACCACACTTAGGAATTTTTCGACTTTTTCAAAATAAATTCTCAAAATTTAGTGTTTTTTCCAAATTTTTTTGCAAAAATTGTTTCAGTTTATTGTATAAATAGTACTCACCCTTCATCCCTGAATTCTGGTTCGCGATCCGTGTCCCGGTCTCCAGGTTGTGGGGTGAAAATCAAAATTTTTTGGTTCAAAAACTGGTTTTTTGACCAAAACCCAATATTTTTGTTCGGCACCTACCCTGTTTTATTCCATATATAGCTAGCCCGCGCGGAGACGCGTCTCTGGACACCTCGCCCGCGCCCCTAGCTCGAATAAATTTTGCCCACCCACCCGCCCTCTGGCTTATAGTAAGAAGGTAGACGTGGGATTTTGGCAATTTTAATTTTTATTTTTGTAATTCTGTCTGGCTTTGTATTGCTGAGGTTTTTGTAGTGTTGGTAGGGAAATTTGACTTTTTAACTTATTTGACCGAGTCCGCAAAGGCCCACACAGGTTTTAGACTTTTTAATATCATTAATTTTGTATTATATTATTCAGGTTTTATTTTATTATATACTGTGTACCCCCCTTTACAGGGACACAAGACTCACACAGGTTTTCGATTATTTAATTATTATTAATTTTGTATTTTATTATTCAGGTTATTATTTTATTGTATATACTGTGTACCCCCCTTTACAGGGACACAGTAGAGTCCAGTGTCCATCTCTAATAGTACAGGTCTCTCCTCCCGAACGGATAATATTCACCGGACCTCCACTTTACAGGGGTTCGGTTTTCTCTGTAATACCTGAGCTGCTCGAGAACTCGAAACATGTTCCTCACCCCATCCGCTACCTTGAGGACTTTAGGCTCCGGAGGCTCGGCGGGATCGTCGGAGAAGGCGGGGCCTTCGCCTGCTGACGCGAGGAGGAGAATCTCATTTGGAGATGACACTCCTTCCGCCTCTCAGGGGGGCCGTACCTACCCGGGGACTCGCCGAGCTCCTGTGGACGCTCCAGCACCGCTCAAAAAGTCTGAGGCGCGGTACCGCAGTCGTATTGAGGAGGCGAGAGCTTGCCTAAACAAAGCTAAGCTTAACTTGGGCAACTCTCGTAACCTCAAAACTGACATAAAAACCGCGGTACTTGATGCCATAAACAGACTTTTTGAGCTGGTGAAGGAGTCTGAGAAAGACAGGGCTCCTCTCGCACCTGCAGCCGTACCGGCACCCGCGCCCACCGCTGACCCCGTTCCCCAGTCCAACCCTGAGAGCCTTGTTAGCCAGACTGAGCTTGTCAGGACTATGAAGGAGCACATAACCTTAATTAAGGAGAACTCCGACGAGTTGGTTAAACTGCGAGACAGTCTGGCTAGCAGGGAATGTGTTGGGGAGAAGACCTACGCGAGTGTAGCGTCCGTCAGTAAGAGCCACACTGGGGCACAAACCCTGGAGCGAACGACGCTGCACTCCGTGGTTGTCTCCTCGACGCAGGATATGGATACCGGGGACGAAATCCTGGAAAGGATCAGGAAAGCGGTGGACGCGAAGGAGGGCTGGGTGCGGGTGGAGAAAGTAAGGAAGGGGAAGGATAGGAAGGTAATAATGGGTTGTGCCACCAAGGAGGAGAGAAGGAAAATTAAGGAGCGTTTAGAAGCGGCCGGAGGGAACCTTGTCGTCGAGGAAGTGACAAACCGCGACCCGCTTCTGGTTCTTAGGGACGTGCTGTCAGTGCACAGCGACGAAGAAGTATTGAAGGCCCTTAAGAACCAGAACCGGGAGATTTTTCACGACCTCGACGACAGGGAAAAACGAATGTCTGTGAAGTTTAGGAGGAAGGCTAAAAACCCGCACGTAAACAGCATTGTGCTGAGCGTGTCTCCTACGGTCTGGAAGCGGGCACTCTCTGGAGGCAAGCTCCGCATTGACCTACAGAGAGTGCGCGTTGAGGACCAGTCGCCTCTGGTGCAGTGTACCCGCTGCCTAGCATATGGTCACGGCAAGCGTCTCTGCACGGAGCCTGTTGACCTATGCAGCCACTGCGGCGGTCCACACTTAAGGGTGGACTGCCCAGTCAAACTCAGTGGCGAGGCAGCGGTGTGCGTGAACTGCACCAGAGCCGATATGGGAGAACGCCAGCACAATGCGTTTAGCAGTGAATGCCCGGTGCGCAGGAAGTGGGACGCATTCGCCAGAGCATCAATAGCTTATTGCTAAAGTTGTCAATGCGCCCACTTCCGCGTACCATGAGGTGATCACCAATTCGGCACAACCAGATGGCAGTCGCATAAATCGAACCACTGGGGTTGTCAAGAGTAAAAACTGCAACTTGAGTCAGTTTCATGAGAAACTGACTCAAGTTATACGAGAACCGAAGACAGCCCTAGTGGCATCGTTAAGTTGTGCCGAACTTGGTGTCAAGGATAAACATGAATCGATCGGATTCAAAATACTTATTAAATTAAATTATCTAGATATTAAACTATATATTAAGTATATGGTGCCGATATCAAAGAATAAAAATTAAATTTCAAATTTAAATTTCAAAGTAAAATAATGTATTAACTCGGTTTTTAATGGGCAAAATTCTTTAAAATTATATAGGTTAAATTGTGATCATGTATAGATTGTAGTATATATAATAATAGTCGAAATTCACAGAACTTAAAAATTGTTAGTAAAATAATCAGTAAACAATAAAAGAAAGCATAAACAAAAATAGATAAACAAATATAGGTACATGAATAGACAATAAGTAAACAGTGAAAACATTAATAAATAGAGCGTGGTCTACTCGGCCTCCTAAACGTCAGAGATATGTAAGACAAACCCCAGATACAAAGGTCTCTGATAATGTCAGAGGGACACTGGCGGGGCAGGAGTGTGGTTTTAGCCGGTTCGAGTCCGGCACTACCTCGACTGTCTCACAAGAGAAATTCCTGTGGGATAGTCGAGGTGTCCGCGGGGATTTCCCACTCCTGCCAAAACAAAAAAAAAAAAAAAAAAAAAACCTAACCTAACCTAACCTAACCTAACCTAACCTAACCTAACCTAACCTAACCTAACCTAACCTAACCTAACCTAACCTAACCTAACCTAACCTAACCTTGGTAATAAATTTAGCATAAACTAATGAACTTCAATGAATAAATAAACTGCGACTAAGAAAATAGGCCAAACCCTAAACCCAAAACCCCAACCCTAAATCCCACGTCCTAAAACTGGAAAATAAGCACTTTAAAATTAAGAAATCACTAAGTAAACATTGTATGAGAAAAAGATGTTAAGATATAAGATAAGCCTGTTATCCTTAAACATAGAATAGGTAAATAGAATGTCTAACTTAGTATGTAAGAAATGATAGATATTTAAAATAGAAAATAAAAAGGTGTAAAACTATGAAAATATAGCTGTAAGAAGACTAGTTGTAAGAACTTAAAATGTCAAACTTAGCCCCAATTTAAAGTATTGCAAATTTGGTAACAAATATGTTAAGGTAATGTTCAAAATTATTTTAAAATGTATTAGTTGTTTAAAGTATTAAGAACCAGAAATCTTGTGTAACAAACAACAAAGGTCACCATCATGATAATAATTGAAAATGAAAATGTATGCTAGAAAGTTTCAAAATTGTAATAGATATAAGATAGTAGTAAAACTTGTAACAAATAGTAGTAAAGAGCATTAGAAAATAAGATAGAATAAGAATTACTGTAAAGATAAATAAAAAACTGAGTCTGAGTTATACCCATAATAAATAAAGGAAAATAAAAAGAGTAGTTACAATAGCGGGAGTCCCACCCGGCTAAGAATGAAAAAGATGAATGAAAGAAAGATACCGTATGAAGCATAAAAGTGCGAGAGGAATAAATGATAGAACTGGAATGCATGAGAAATTTAGAATACTAAGATCCTGTTTACCCATGAACGGGGAAAAGCACAAAAAAAAAAAAAAAAAAAAAAAAAAAAAAAAAAAAAAAAAAAAAAAAAACCTAACCTAACCTAACCTAACCTAACCTAACCTAACCTAACCTAACCTAACCTAACCTAACCTAACCTAACCGGGACCAGAAAGTGGTGGTCGGTTTCAGGTCCAGGGAGGAGTTGACTCGGGTGACGGAGAGAATAAAGAAGGCCGGGAACCTCCTAGTGGAAGAGGTTAAAAACAAAGACCCCCTCATTATTCTCAAGGACGTCCTCTCCTGTCACTCTGATGTGGAGGTCACCGAGTCGCTGAAGCGCCAGAACACCCACCTGATCGGGGACCTGCCTGCAGACGATGTGAGGATGGGGGTCAAGTACCGTCGTAGAACGAGGAACCCCCACATGTCTCACATCATCATGCAGGTGTCCCCGTCAGTGTGGCAGAGGCTGACAACGGCGGGTCGAGTGCACATCGACTTGCAGAGGGTGCGTGTGCTGGATCAGTCGCCACTGATCCAGTGCACTCGCTGCCTGCGCTTCGGCCATGGTCGCAAACTGTGCACGGAACCTGCCGACCTCTGCACGCACTGCGGTGACCCCCACATGAGAGTTGACTGCCCTTCACGCCTGGCCGCGGAACCGCCGAAATGTAGAAACTGCGCGACCGCGAAAAACGGTAAGACCGAGCATAACGCCTTCGACAGTGAGTGCCCAAGTCGCGTCAAGTGGGACGCACTGGCACGACTGTCGGTGGCGTACTGCTAAGGGCGAGCCAACGGTACCAGCGGTAACAGACACCAGGGTCTCATCCGGGGCTTCCCGAACAAACCCGAGTGCCCGTAATTGTTACTGGGTAATCCAAGCGAATCTGCAGAGGAAGAACTTAGCAACCCAAGAGCTTATGATAGTGGCTAGTGAGCGGAGGGTTGCGTTCGCACTGCTCCAGGAGCCGTATGTGGGTGGGGTTAAGAGGATGCGAGACTACCGGGGAGCGAGAGTCTACCAGTGCGCTGAACAAGGAGGTGGAACTGTGAAGGCGGCAATAGTCGTCTTCGATCACGACCTAGAAGTGATACAGTGTCCGAAACTCACCACCAACAACATCGTTGTGGTGAGGATCCGTACCAGCGCCTGGGAAATCGCAGTAGTCTCGTATTACTTTGAACCAGACCAGCCCATACAGCCATACCTGGAGCAACTCATGCAGATTCGCGAGGAAATAGGCCCCACTAGGATGATTATTGGCGGTGACGCCAACGCCAAGAGCACCTGGTGGGGTAGCCCGGTAACCGACAGCAAGGGTGAGGATATGTCGGGAACCCTGGAAGAAATGTGCCTGCAGGTACTCAACGTCGGCAACACACCGACCTTCGACACCGTCAGAGGCAACACCCTGTTCAGCAGCTTCGTTGATGTAACAGCTTGCTCAACGGATCTGCTGGACTTGGTGGAGGACTGGCGGGTCGAGGAAGGCCTCACGAGCTCGGACCACAATGGTATAGTGTTCAAAATTAATTTATTAAAATCAAAAGGAATAATTGTAAATAGAACCACTAGAGTGTACAATACGAAGAAAGCAAATTGGGGCCAATTTCATGAGAAATTGGCCCAACTAAAAGCTCAAGCTAAATTGAACTCAGTGGAACTAGGCAAAATTAATAGTATAACAGATTTAGACCATAAAGTAAACTCATTTTTAGATACCATTAACAAAACATGTAACGAAACATTAGCCAAAATTAAAAATAACGAACAGATCACTATACCATGGTGGTCCAAGGAGCTCGCTGAGTTGATGTCGGAGGTCAATACCCGAAGACGCCGTATTCGGTGTGCCGCACCAGTCCGGAGACAAAAAGTCGTCGAGGAGTACCTGCAAGCAAAGAACAAATATGAGTCCCTGGCCATGAAAGCGCAGACAGAAGGGTGGAAGAGCTTCTGCCAAAAACAAGACAGGGAAGGAATGTGGGAAGGGATCTACAGGGTCATAGGACGGACCGCCAAAAGACAGGAGGACTTGCCGTTGGTGAAGGACGGAGTGCCACTGAGTGCACAGGAATCGGCTCAGCTACTGGCCGAGACCTTCTACCCGGAAGACCTAGAAGAGGGAGAATCTGCTGACCACCGTCGGACACGTGAAGCGGCCTGTCGTGTAAACGATCGGATGCATGATGAGCAACATGACCCACCGTTTACACTTCAGGAGCTGAAAACCGCGGTGGAAAGCTTCAACCCAAAGAAGGCACCCGGGGCAGACGGTCTCACAGCCGATATCTGTGCCCAGGCTATATCCCGGGACCCAGGGACGTTCCTTGCACTGGCAAATAAGTGCCTCGAGCACGGACACTTCCCTGGGGCCTGGAAAGTAGCCACAGTGGTAGTCCTCCGAAAGCCCGGCAAAGACTCTTACACCACCCCTAAATCGTACAGGCCAATCGGCCTCCTACCAGTCCTAGGCAAAACCCTGGAGAAGCTGCTAGTAGCAAGGCTGAAATGGCACCTAATCCCGCGGCTCAGTACTCGCCAGTTTGGTTTCATGCCACAGAGGAGCACCGAAGACTCCCTCTACACCATGATACAACACATCAAACAGAAGCTAAGTCAGAAGAAGCTGATCACTGTTGTATCACTGGACATAGAGGGAGCCTTCGATAGCGCATGGTGGCCGGCCATCAGGACCAGACTGGCTGAGGAAAAGTGCCCGGTGAACCTTAGGAGGCTGCTAGACAGCTACTTGACTGGTAGGAGTGTCATAGTTAGATACGCTGGTGCCGAGTGTCAGAAAAACACGAATAAGGGGTGTGTGCAGGGGTCCATTGGCGGTCCGATCCTGTGGAACCTGATTCTCGACCCCCTGCTGAAGGGGCTGGACGAGCAAGGTGTCCACTGCCAGGCATTCGCCGATGATGTGGTGATGATCTTCGACGGTGAGACAGCGTTGGAAGTCCAGAGGCATGCCAATGCCGCCCTCGAATATGTTCGGGCGTGGGGCGTTGGAAATAAGCTGAAGTTTGCACCTCAAAAAACTTGTGCAATGGTGATAACCAAGAAGCTTAAGTACGACGTCCCACTCCTGAGCATGGGCGGGGTAGACATTGGCATGTCTAAGGAAATCAAAATACTGGGTCTCACCGTCGACCACCAGCTCACTTTCAACTCCCACGTCGCAAACGTATGCAGAAAAGCTGTCAACATTTACAAGCAGCTGGCACGTGCGGCAAAAGTGAGCTGGGGCCTTCACCCGGAGATCATCCACACGATATACACGGCAGCAGTGGAGCCGGTGATTTTGTACGCGGCAAGCGCCTGGGCGCCGGCCGCGAAAAAGATCGGAGTGCAGAAGAGCCTCAACACGGTCCAGCGAGGATTCGCGCAGAAGCTCTGCAAATCCTACCGCACCGTATCGCTGAACGCGTCCCTGGTGCTGGCTGGGATACTCCCACTCGACCTCCGCATACAAGAAGCAGCCGCTCTGTATGAGGCGAAGAGGGGGGTGCCACAGCCAGCACTTGCGGGCAGGGAGGTAGAGCGGGTGGTGGCATTTGCAGAGACTCCGCACCCGGCGAAACATACGGCCATGGAGTTCGTGTGCCTGGAAGACCGGACGCTTGTGGACACCCACAATACCCAAGCAGTCAGAGTATTCACGGATGGCAGCAAGATTGCGGGCAAGGTCGGAGCAGCGCTGTCACTCTGGGACAGCGATGCCGAGATCAAGTCCGTCAAGCTTAGCCTGCCACCGTACTGCACGGTCTACCAGGCAGAACTTCTGGCCATATGCGTAGCCACGCGCGAAATCCTCAAGCGCAAAGAGGGAACCTTCGGTATCTATAGTGACTCAAAGGCCGCACTACAGACAGTCACAAACCAAGGTTCCCTCCACGCGCTGGCCGTGGAGGCGAGAGCGAACGTTGCCGCTGCGTTTGTCCAGAGCAAAGATATTTCTTTGTTCTGGATAAAGGCACACGCAGGGCTGGAGGGCAACGAGCGCGCAGACGATCTCGCGAAGGAGGCTGCACTCCGGTCTAAAAAGAGGCCGGACTATGACCGCTGCCCGGTTTCATTCGTCAAGCGACAGATCCGTTTGGGGTCGCTCGACGAATGGAACCGGAGGTACCAAAATGGCGAAACAGCCTCTGCTACGAAACTGTTCTTCCCTGATGCGATCGACGCCTTTAAAATTGTGAAAAAGGTGCAACCAACGGCAATCCTGACACAGATTCTCACGGGGCACGGTGGGTTCTCCGAATACCTGCACCGTTTCAAGTGTAAGGAGAACCCATCGTGCATCTGCGAACCAGGAAAGGTGGAGTCGATCGCCCACATAATAACAGAATGCCCAGTGTCTGAAAACGAGCGATACAATGCCGAGCAGAAATTAGAGCAAAGCATCAACAAAAACACCCTTGCAAGCCTAATGTCGGAAACCAAAGCCAGAAAGATCTTATTAGACTACTGCCTAAAAGTTGCTAAAAAAGTGATTGACCGGAACAAAAGCAGCTAATATTCTGTGTTTTTCCAAATATGGACGTTTCTTTTTTTAGAATAGATATTTAGGTATAAGCATAGACAAACTTAGCATATAATTAAAACTTATAAAAATGAAACACTTTTAAAATCATAAAATAAATGTCAATTTCTACAAAATTAAATAATAAAATTAAATACTAGTAAATATATAAACGAAGCTTAAAAAGGTCTCTGACTATGTCAGGGGGACACGAGCAGAGCAGGAGTGGTTTTTAGCCGGTTCGAGTCCGGCACTACCTCGACTCTCTCACAGGAGATATTCCTGTGAGATAGTCGAGGTGTCCGTGGGGATTTTCCACTCCTGCCAAAACAATAAAAAAAAAAAAAAAAAAAAAAAACCTAACCTAACCTAACCTAACCTAACCTAACCTAACCTAACCTAACCTAACCTAACCTAACCTAACCTAACCTAACCTAACCTAACCGTCGATATCTTCTCTTCCAGACGTGCGATTTTGACGCTGTTTTCAGCATTCTTAGACCAAACTAGGCCTCCGCCTACGTTCTGACTACATTAAACGCACCTGCACGCGCGTCTGGACGTCATCCCTGCGAAATACTCAAAAATACTTCGATTTTTATAGTAAATCCTGAAAATCAATTGTTTTCCTAAATTCTTTTGCAAAAATAGTTTTAGTTTATAGTATAAATAGTACTCACCCTTCATCCCTGAATTCTGGTCCGCGTTCCGTGTCCCGGTCTCCAGGCTGTGGGGTGAAATTCCAAATTTTTTCTTCCAGAAACTAGTATTTCGACCTTAAGTCGAAATTTTTGTTCGGCACCTACCTTTGATTATAGCACAGATCGCTAGCCCGCGCGGAGACGCGTCTCTGGACACCTCGCCCGCGCCGCTATCCCGAAAAAACAAACATATTTTTTAAAAAGAAGTATTTTTCATACATCGCTGCTGGTACCAAAATCTACCTAAGGGAACGAGTCGAAAACAAGAACGTCGATATCTTCTCTTCCAGACGTGCGATTTTGACGCTGTTTTCAGCATTCTTAGACCAAACTAGGCCTCCGCCTACGTTCTGACTACATTAAACGCACCTGCACGCGCGTCTGGACGTCATCCCTGCGAAATACTCAAAAATACTTCGATTTTTATAGTAAATCCTGAAAATCAATTGTTTTCCTAAATTCTTTTGCAAAAATAGTTTTAGTTTATAGTATAAATAGTACTCACCCTTCATCCCTGAATTCTGGTCCGCGTTCCGTGTCCCGGTCTCCAGGCTGTGGGGTGAAATTCCAAATTTTTTCTTCCAGAAACTAGTATTTCGACCTTAAGTCGAAATTTTTGTTCGGCACCTACCTTTGATTATAGCACAGATCGCTAGCCCGCGCGGAGACGCGTCTCTGGACACCTCGCCCGCGCCGCTATCCCGAAAAAACAAACATATTTTTTAAAAAGAAGTATTTTTCATACATCGCTGCTGGTACCAAAATCTACCTAAGGGAACGAGTCGAAAACAAGAACGTCGATATCTTCTCTTCCAGACGTGCGATTTTGACGCTGTTTTCAGCATTCTTAGACCAAACTAGGCCTCCGCCTACGTTCTGACTACATTAAACGCACCTGCACGCGCGTCTGGACGTCATCCCTGCGAAATACTCAAAAATACTTCGATTTTTATAGTAAATCCTGAAAATCAATTGTTTTCCTAAATTCTTTTGCAAAAATAGTTTTAGTTTATAGTATAAATAGTACTCACCCTTCATCCCTGAATTCTGGTCCGCGTTCCGTGTCCCGGTCTCCAGGCTGTGGGGTGAAATTCCAAATTTTTTCTTCCAGAAACTAGTATTTCGACCTTAAGTCGAAATTTTTGTTCGGCACCTACCTTTGATTATAGCACAGATCGCTAGCCCGCGCGGAGACGCGTCTCTGGACACCTCGCCCGCGCCGCTATCCCGAAAAAACAAACATATTTTTTAAAAAGAAGTATTTTTCATACATCGCTGCTGGTACCAAAATCTACCTAAGGGAACGAGTCGAAAACAAGAACGTCGATATCTTCTCTTCCAGACGTGCGATTTTGACGCTGTTTTCAGCATTCTTAGACCAAACTAGGCCTCCGCCTACGTTCTGACTACATTAAACGCACCTGCACGCGCGTCTGGACGTCATCCCTGCGAAATACTCAAAAATACTTCGATTTTTATAGTAAATCCTGAAAATCAATTGTTTTCCTAAATTCTTTTGCAAAAATAGTTTTAGTTTATAGTATAAATAGTACTCACCCTTCATCCCTGAATTCTGGTCCGCGTTCCGTGTCCCGGTCTCCAGGCTGTGGGGTGAAATTCCAAATTTTTTCTTCCAGAAACTAGTATTTCGACCTTAAGTCGAAATTTTTGTTCGGCACCTACCTTTGATTATAGCACAGATCGCTAGCCCGCGCGGAGACGCGTCTCTGGACACCTCGCCCGCGCCGCTATCCCGAAAAAACAAACATATTTTTTAAAAAGAAGTATTTTTCATACATCGCTGCTGGTACCAAAATCTACCTAAGGGAACGAGTCGAAAACAAGAACGTCGATATCTTCTCTTCCAGACGTGCGATTTTGACGCTGTTTTCAGCATTCTTAGACCAAACTAGGCCTCCGCCTACGTTCTGACTACATTAAACGCACCTGCACGCGCGTCTGGACGTCATCCCTGCGAAATACTCAAAAATACTTCGATTTTTATAGTAAATCCTGAAAATCAATTGTTTTCCTAAATTCTTTTGCAAAAATAGTTTTAGTTTATAGTATAAATAGTACTCACCCTTCATCCCTGAATTCTGGTCCGCGTTCCGTGTCCCGGTCTCCAGGCTGTGGGGTGAAATTCCAAATTTTTTCTTCCAGAAACTAGTATTTCGACCTTAAGTCGAAATTTTTGTTCGGCACCTACCTTTGATTATAGCACAGATCGCTAGCCCGCGCGGAGACGCGTCTCTGGACACCTCGCCCGCGCCGCTATCCCGAAAAAACAAACATATTTTTTAAAAAGAAGTATTTTTCATACATCGCTGCTGGTACCAAAATCTACCTAAGGGAACGAGTCGAAAACAAGAACGTCGATATCTTCTCTTCCAGACGTGCGATTTTGACGCTGTTTTCAGCATTCTTAGACCAAACTAGGCCTCCGCCTACGTTCTGACTACATTAAACGCACCTGCACGCGCGTCTGGACGTCATCCCTGCGAAATACTCAAAAATACTTCGATTTTTATAGTAAATCCTGAAAATCAATTGTTTTCCTAAATTCTTTTGCAAAAATAGTTTTAGTTTATAGTATAAATAGTACTCACCCTTCATCCCTGAATTCTGGTCCGCGTTCCGTGTCCCGGTCTCCAGGCTGTGGGGTGAAATTCCAAATTTTTTCTTCCAGAAACTAGTATTTCGACCTTAAGTCGAAATTTTTGTTCGGCACCTACCTTTGATTATAGCACAGATCGCTAGCCCGCGCGGAGACGCGTCTCTGGACACCTCGCCCGCGCCGCTATCCCGAAAAAACAAACATATTTTTTAAAAAGAAGTATTTTTCATACATCGCTGCTGGTACCAAAATCTACCTAAGGGAACGAGTCGAAAACAAGAACGTCGATATCTTCTCTTCCAGACGTGCGATTTTGACGCTGTTTTCAGCATTCTTAGACCAAACTAGGCCTCCGCCTACGTTCTGACTACATTAAACGCACCTGCACGCGCGTCTGGACGTCATCCCTGCGAAATACTCAAAAATACTTCGATTTTTATAGTAAATCCTGAAAATCAATTGTTTTCCTAAATTCTTTTGCAAAAATAGTTTTAGTTTATAGTATAAATAGTACTCACCCTTCATCCCTGAATTCTGGTCCGCGTTCCGTGTCCCGGTCTCCAGGCTGTGGGGTGAAATTCCAAATTTTTTCTTCCAGAAACTAGTATTTCGACCTTAAGTCGAAATTTTTGTTCGGCACCTACCTTTGATTATAGCACAGATCGCTAGCCCGCGCGGAGACGCGTCTCTGGACACCTCGCCCGCGCCGCTATCCCGAAAAAACAAACATATTTTTTAAAAAGAAGTATTTTTCATACATCGCTGCTGGTACCAAAATCTACCTAAGGGAACGAGTCGAAAACAAGAACGTCGATATCTTCTCTTCCAGACGTGCGATTTTGACGCTGTTTTCAGCATTCTTAGACCAAACTAGGCCTCCGCCTACGTTCTGACTACATTAAACGCACCTGCACGCGCGTCTGGACGTCATCCCTGCGAAATACTCAAAAATACTTCGATTTTTATAGTAAATCCTGAAAATCAATTGTTTTCCTAAATTCTTTTGCAAAAATAGTTTTAGTTTATAGTATAAATAGTACTCACCCTTCATCCCTGAATTCTGGTCCGCGTTCCGTGTCCCGGTCTCCAGGCTGTGGGGTGAAATTCCAAATTTTTTCTTCCAGAAACTAGTATTTCGACCTTAAGTCGAAATTTTTGTTCGGCACCTACCTTTGATTATAGCACAGATCGCTAGCCCGCGCGGAGACGCGTCTCTGGACACCTCGCCCGCGCCGCTATCCCGAAAAAACAAACATATTTTTTAAAAAGAAGTATTTTTCATACATCGCTGCTGGTACCAAAATCTACCTAAGGGAACGAGTCGAAAACAAGAACGTCGATATCTTCTCTTCCAGACGTGCGATTTTGACGCTGTTTTCAGCATTCTTAGACCAAACTAGGCCTCCGCCTACGTTCTGACTACATTAAACGCACCTGCACGCGCGTCTGGACGTCATCCCTGCGAAATACTCAAAAATACTTCGATTTTTATAGTAAATCCTGAAAATCAATTGTTTTCCTAAATTCTTTTGCAAAAATAGTTTTAGTTTATAGTATAAATAGTACTCACCCTTCATCCCTGAATTCTGGTCCGCGTTCCGTGTCCCGGTCTCCAGGCTGTGGGGTGAAATTCCAAATTTTTTCTTCCAGAAACTAGTATTTCGACCTTAAGTCGAAATTTTTGTTCGGCACCTACCTTTGATTATAGCACAGATCGCTAGCCCGCGCGGAGACGCGTCTCTGGACACCTCGCCCGCGCCGCTATCCCGAAAAAACAAACATATTTTTTAAAAAGAAGTATTTTTCATACATCGCTGCTGGTACCAAAATCTACCTAAGGGAACGAGTCGAAAACAAGAACGTCGATATCTTCTCTTCCAGACGTGCGATTTTGACGCTGTTTTCAGCATTCTTAGACCAAACTAGGCCTCCGCCTACGTTCTGACTACATTAAACGCACCTGCACGCGCGTCTGGACGTCATCCCTGCGAAATACTCAAAAATACTTCGATTTTTATAGTAAATCCTGAAAATCAATTGTTTTCCTAAATTCTTTTGCAAAAATAGTTTTAGTTTATAGTATAAATAGTACTCACCCTTCATCCCTGAATTCTGGTCCGCGTTCCGTGTCCCGGTCTCCAGGCTGTGGGGTGAAATTCCAAATTTTTTCTTCCAGAAACTAGTATTTCGACCTTAAGTCGAAATTTTTGTTCGGCACCTACCTTTGATTATAGCACAGATCGCTAGCCCGCGCGGAGACGCGTCTCTGGACACCTCGCCCGCGCCGCTATCCCGAAAAAACAAACATATTTTTTAAAAAGAAGTATTTTTCATACATCGCTGCTGGTACCAAAATCTACCTAAGGGAACGAGTCGAAAACAAGAACGTCGATATCTTCTCTTCCAGACGTGCGATTTTGACGCTGTTTTCAGCATTCTTAGACCAAACTAGGCCTCCGCCTACGTTCTGACTACATTAAACGCACCTGCACGCGCGTCTGGACGTCATCCCTGCGAAATACTCAAAAATACTTCGATTTTTATAGTAAATCCTGAAAATCAATTGTTTTCCTAAATTCTTTTGCAAAAATAGTTTTAGTTTATAGTATAAATAGTACTCACCCTTCATCCCTGAATTCTGGTCCGCGTTCCGTGTCCCGGTCTCCAGGCTGTGGGGTGAAATTCCAAATTTTTTCTTCCAGAAACTAGTATTTCGACCTTAAGTCGAAATTTTTGTTCGGCACCTACCTTTGATTATAGCACAGATCGCTAGCCCGCGCGGAGACGCGTCTCTGGACACCTCGCCCGCGCCGCTATCCCGAAAAAACAAACATATTTTTTAAAAAGAAGTATTTTTCATACATCGCTGCTGGTACCAAAATCTACCTAAGGGAACGAGTCGAAAACAAGAACGTCGATATCTTCTCTTCCAGACGTGCGATTTTGACGCTGTTTTCAGCATTCTTAGACCAAACTAGGCCTCCGCCTACGTTCTGACTACATTAAACGCACCTGCACGCGCGTCTGGACGTCATCCCTGCGAAATACTCAAAAATACTTCGATTTTTATAGTAAATCCTGAAAATCAATTGTTTTCCTAAATTCTTTTGCAAAAATAGTTTTAGTTTATAGTATAAATAGTACTCACCCTTCATCCCTGAATTCTGGTCCGCGTTCCGTGTCCCGGTCTCCAGGCTGTGGGGTGAAATTCCAAATTTTTTCTTCCAGAAACTAGTATTTCGACCTTAAGTCGAAATTTTTGTTCGGCACCTACCTTTGATTATAGCACAGATCGCTAGCCCGCGCGGAGACGCGTCTCTGGACACCTCGCCCGCGCCGCTATCCCGAAAAAACAAACATATTTTTTAAAAAGAAGTATTTTTCATACATCGCTGCTGGTACCAAAATCTACCTAAGGGAACGAGTCGAAAACAAGAACGTCGATATCTTCTCTTCCAGACGTGCGATTTTGACGCTGTTTTCAGCATTCTTAGACCAAACTAGGCCTCCGCCTACGTTCTGACTACATTAAACGCACCTGCACGCGCGTCTGGACGTCATCCCTGCGAAATACTCAAAAATACTTCGATTTTTATAGTAAATCCTGAAAATCAATTGTTTTCCTAAATTCTTTTGCAAAAATAGTTTTAGTTTATAGTATAAATAGTACTCACCCTTCATCCCTGAATTCTGGTCCGCGTTCCGTGTCCCGGTCTCCAGGCTGTGGGGTGAAATTCCAAATTTTTTCTTCCAGAAACTAGTATTTCGACCTTAAGTCGAAATTTTTGTTCGGCACCTACCTTTGATTATAGCACAGATCGCTAGCCCGCGCGGAGACGCGTCTCTGGACACCTCGCCCGCGCCGCTATCCCGAAAAAACAAACATATTTTTTAAAAAGAAGTATTTTTCATACATCGCTGCTGGTACCAAAATCTACCTAAGGGAACGAGTCGAAAACAAGAACGTCGATATCTTCTCTTCCAGACGTGCGATTTTGACGCTGTTTTCAGCATTCTTAGACCAAACTAGGCCTCCGCCTACGTTCTGACTACATTAAACGCACCTGCACGCGCGTCTGGACGTCATCCCTGCGAAATACTCAAAAATACTTCGATTTTTATAGTAAATCCTGAAAATCAATTGTTTTCCTAAATTCTTTTGCAAAAATAGTTTTAGTTTATAGTATAAATAGTACTCACCCTTCATCCCTGAATTCTGGTCCGCGTTCCGTGTCCCGGTCTCCAGGCTGTGGGGTGAAATTCCAAATTTTTTCTTCCAGAAACTAGTATTTCGACCTTAAGTCGAAATTTTTGTTCGGCACCTACCTTTGATTATAGCACAGATCGCTAGCCCGCGCGGAGACGCGTCTCTGGACACCTCGCCCGCGCCGCTATCCCGAAAAAACAAACATATTTTTTAAAAAGAAGTATTTTTCATACATCGCTGCTGGTACCAAAATCTACCTAAGGGAACGAGTCGAAAACAAGAACGTCGATATCTTCTCTTCCAGACGTGCGATTTTGACGCTGTTTTCAGCATTCTTAGACCAAACTAGGCCTCCGCCTACGTTCTGACTACATTAAACGCACCTGCACGCGCGTCTGGACGTCATCCCTGCGAAATACTCAAAAATACTTCGATTTTTATAGTAAATCCTGAAAATCAATTGTTTTCCTAAATTCTTTTGCAAAAATAGTTTTAGTTTATAGTATAAATAGTACTCACCCTTCATCCCTGAATTCTGGTCCGCGTTCCGTGTCCCGGTCTCCAGGCTGTGGGGTGAAATTCCAAATTTTTTCTTCCAGAAACTAGTATTTCGACCTTAAGTCGAAATTTTTGTTCGGCACCTACCTTTGATTATAGCACAGATCGCTAGCCCGCGCGGAGACGCGTCTCTGGACACCTCGCCCGCGCCGCTATCCCGAAAAAACAAACATATTTTTTAAAAAGAAGTATTTTTCATACATCGCTGCTGGTACCAAAATCTACCTAAGGGAACGAGTCGAAAACAAGAACGTCGATATCTTCTCTTCCAGACGTGCGATTTTGACGCTGTTTTCAGCATTCTTAGACCAAACTAGGCCTCCGCCTACGTTCTGACTACATTAAACGCACCTGCACGCGCGTCTGGACGTCATCCCTGCGAAATACTCAAAAATACTTCGATTTTTATAGTAAATCCTGAAAATCAATTGTTTTCCTAAATTCTTTTGCAAAAATAGTTTTAGTTTATAGTATAAATAGTACTCACCCTTCATCCCTGAATTCTGGTCCGCGTTCCGTGTCCCGGTCTCCAGGCTGTGGGGTGAAATTCCAAATTTTTTCTTCCAGAAACTAGTATTTCGACCTTAAGTCGAAATTTTTGTTCGGCACCTACCTTTGATTATAGCACAGATCGCTAGCCCGCGCGGAGACGCGTCTCTGGACACCTCGCCCGCGCCGCTATCCCGAAAAAACAAACATATTTTTTAAAAAGAAGTATTTTTCATACATCGCTGCTGGTACCAAAATCTACCTAAGGGAACGAGTCGAAAACAAGAACGTCGATATCTTCTCTTCCAGACGTGCGATTTTGACGCTGTTTTCAGCATTCTTAGACCAAACTAGGCCTCCGCCTACGTTCTGACTACATTAAACGCACCTGCACGCGCGTCTGGACGTCATCCCTGCGAAATACTCAAAAATACTTCGATTTTTATAGTAAATCCTGAAAATCAATTGTTTTCCTAAATTCTTTTGCAAAAATAGTTTTAGTTTATAGTATAAATAGTACTCACCCTTCATCCCTGAATTCTGGTCCGCGTTCCGTGTCCCGGTCTCCAGGCTGTGGGGTGAAATTCCAAATTTTTTCTTCCAGAAACTAGTATTTCGACCTTAAGTCGAAATTTTTGTTCGGCACCTACCTTTGATTATAGCACAGATCGCTAGCCCGCGCGGAGACGCGTCTCTGGACACCTCGCCCGCGCCGCTATCCCGAAAAAACAAACATATTTTTTAAAAAGAAGTATTTTTCATACATCGCTGCTGGTACCAAAATCTACCTAAGGGAACGAGTCGAAAACAAGAACGTCGATATCTTCTCTTCCAGACGTGCGATTTTGACGCTGTTTTCAGCATTCTTAGACCAAACTAGGCCTCCGCCTACGTTCTGACTACATTAAACGCACCTGCACGCGCGTCTGGACGTCATCCCTGCGAAATACTCAAAAATACTTCGATTTTTATAGTAAATCCTGAAAATCAATTGTTTTCCTAAATTCTTTTGCAAAAATAGTTTTAGTTTATAGTATAAATAGTACTCACCCTTCATCCCTGAATTCTGGTCCGCGTTCCGTGTCCCGGTCTCCAGGCTGTGGGGTGAAATTCCAAATTTTTTCTTCCAGAAACTAGTATTTCGACCTTAAGTCGAAATTTTTGTTCGGCACCTACCTTTGATTATAGCACAGATCGCTAGCCCGCGCGGAGACGCGTCTCTGGACACCTCGCCCGCGCCGCTATCCCGAAAAAACAAACATATTTTTTAAAAAGAAGTATTTTTCATACATCGCTGCTGGTACCAAAATCTACCTAAGGGAACGAGTCGAAAACAAGAACGTCGATATCTTCTCTTCCAGACGTGCGATTTTGACGCTGTTTTCAGCATTCTTAGACCAAACTAGGCCTCCGCCTACGTTCTGACTACATTAAACGCACCTGCACGCGCGTCTGGACGTCATCCCTGCGAAATACTCAAAAATACTTCGATTTTTATAGTAAATCCTGAAAATCAATTGTTTTCCTAAATTCTTTTGCAAAAATAGTTTTAGTTTATAGTATAAATAGTACTCACCCTTCATCCCTGAATTCTGGTCCGCGTTCCGTGTCCCGGTCTCCAGGCTGTGGGGTGAAATTCCAAATTTTTTCTTCCAGAAACTAGTATTTCGACCTTAAGTCGAAATTTTTGTTCGGCACCTACCTTTGATTATAGCACAGATCGCTAGCCCGCGCGGAGACGCGTCTCTGGACACCTCGCCCGCGCCGCTATCCCGAAAAAACAAACATATTTTTTAAAAAGAAGTATTTTTCATACATCGCTGCTGGTACCAAAATCTACCTAAGGGAACGAGTCGAACGTCCGGACCCCACGGGTATGCATACCGTTACGGTATGCTGCCCTGTGACGGCGGCGAAAACAATTGTGGAGGGCCGAAGGCTATTGGTGGGCTGGGTTTCAGCGCAGGTTAAGCTGCTGGAGCCCAGACCTCTGAGGTGCTACCGCTGCCACGTGGGACACCACGTGTCAGTCCGGTGCGCCTCGGAGGTGGATCGCAGCGGGCTATGCTTCCGCTGCAGTCAGCCCGGTCATGTGTCCGCGGCTTGCTGTGCCACGCCGCACTGCGATGCATGTGCGGCGGCTGGCAAGCCGGCCGAACACCGGGCCGGGAGCAAGGCCTGCGCTCCACCCACCAAGGCCACCCGAGGAAAGGGTAGGCCCTCCGCCGCCACCGCCACCGTCGCCACCGTCGCAGCCGCAACTGCCGCCGCTGCCGCTCCCTCTGTCGCCGCCACAGAGGGGCCCTCAAAGGGGGCTAGGGAGGAAGCGGTAATGGAGTGCCAATAACGGCCCCATTACGCTTCCTCCAAGCGAATATCAACCACTGCGCCTGCGCTCAGGATCTATTGCTCCAGAGCATGGCGCAGTGGTTGATTAACATCGCTGTGGTCGCTGAGCCGTATTTCGTCTGGCCCAGGGAAGACTGGGTGGCGGACCTAAGCGGCTCAGTGACCATAGTGTCGTCGGCCGCCGCCGGCACCCCGACCCTTGAAAGTGTCAGGAGGGGTCGGGGGTGCGTAGCAGCCCGGTTCGGGGAGATCGTCGTAGTGGGTGTCTACTTCTCCCCGAGCCGAACTCTCGCCGAGTTCCACAACTCTCTCGCAGAGTTGAGTGTCGTCGTCGGAAACCATTCCCTCCCCGTGCTTGTCCTCGGGGACTTCAATGCCAAGAACTTGGCTTGGGGTTCCCGTTGCACAGACGTGCGGGGAAGGATGGTGGAGGACTGGGCCCTGGAGAAGGGCCTGGTCGTCCTAAATCGGGGTTCTGTCGCCACGTGCGTGAGGATGCGGGGCGAGTCGGTGGTGGACATTTCGTTCGCTAGCCCCGCCCTGTCACCGCGTGTCGTTGACTGGCGCGTCATGGAGGGGGTGGAGACCTATTCCGACCACCGGTACATCCGGTTCGACGTCTCCACCCAGACCTCAAGCGCGCCGGTCCAACAGGCCCCGAGTGGTCCGCGTTGGGCGCTGAAGCAGCTGGACCGGGAGCTCCTCCTGGAAGCCTCGATCGTGCAGGCCTGGGTGACATCACCGGACAGGCCTGCCGACGTCAATGATGAGGCAGGGTGGTTCCAGGAGGCCATGTCCGACATATGTGACGTGGCAATGCCCCGAGTCCGGCCAGGAAGCGCCCGGCGTCAGGTGTACTGGTGGTCGCGTGAGCTGACGTCCCTACGGGAGGCGTGTGTGGCTGCGCGACACCGGTACGCCAGGCACCGCAGGCTCCGCATTCGCCCACCGAATGCGGCAGCCATTGAGGCGGAGCTCTATGAGGGCTACAGAGCGGCGAAGACCGCCCTCCGCGAGGCTGTCCTGCGGGCCAGAGATCTGGCCCGCGAGGAGATGCTGGGGGCTCTCGACAGAGATCCGTGGGGGCGCCCTTACAAGATGGTGCGGGACAAACTCCGCACCTGGGCCCCCCCGCTGACGCAGAGTCTCCGGCCTCAGCTCGTGGAGGACGTGGTGAGCGCTCTGTTCCCCTCGCGAGGGGAACACCCGCCCCCGCCTATGGCTCCGCCGGCTGCGGTGCCGGAAGCGGACCACCAAAGTGACGACGACGACGCTCCTGAAGTGACCGGGGTAGACCTGAGAGTGGCGGTACGAAGGCTAGGTGCCAAAAATACCGCCCCGGGACCCGACGGCTTGCCTGGCAAAGCCTGGGTCCTGGCCTCGGAGGCTCTCGGGCCCCGACTGGAAGGGCTCTTTAGCGCATGTTTGGAGAGAGGCCAGTTCCCGCTTCGTTGGAAGACGGGGAAGCTGGTCCTCATCCGGAAGCCGGGGCGCCCGGCGGACTCTCCGTCCGCCTACCGGCCCGTGGTGTTGCTCGACGAGGTGGGCAAGCTCTTTGAAAGGGTGATTGCAAACCGCCTCGCCGAGCACCTTGCGGGGATGGGGCCGGACCTTGCGGAACACCAGTATGGTTTCCGCAAGGGGCGCTCTACGGTGGACGCCATCATGCGCGTGAGGGCCCTCACGACGGGGGATGCGGTGTCCCGGGGTGGGGTTGTCTTGGCGGTGTCTCTCGACATCGCCAATGCCTTCAACTCCATGCCCTGGAGCTGCATAAGGGAGGCACTCCGGTATCACCGGGTGCCGACCTACCTCCGTCGTGTGGTCGGGGACTACCTGGCAGACAGGTACGTCATCTACCCCGGTCGCAGTGGAGACTGGAACCGGCGAGAGATGTCGTGCGGTGTTCCGCAGGGATCGGTTCTAGGCCCATCCTTGTGGAACATCGGTTACGACTGGGTGCTGCGCGCCGACCTCCCTAGCGGCGTCAGCGTGGTCTGCTATGCGGACGACACGCTGGTGCTCGCACAGGGGGGGTCGCACGAGGCGGCGGCCGAAGTTATGACACGCGGGGTTGCGATAGTCGTTGAGAGGATCCGGCAACTGGGTCTCGAGGTGGCATTGCACAAGTCCGAGGCCATGTGCTTTCATGGGCCTCGGAATGCGCCACCTCCGGGATCCTCAGTGATGGCAGGAGGGGTTTCCATCGGCGTCGAGTCGACGCTGAAGTACCTGGGACTTGTCCTCGACAGCCGGTGGAACTTCGTGGAGCATTTCCGACGTTTGGCCCCCAGACTGGAGCGGACAGGGGCTGCCTTCAGGCGGCTCCTGCCCAACCTGGGGGGGCCGAACGCCTCCTGCCGGAGGCTCTACGCGGGAGTCGTGCGGTCCATGGCCCTTTACGGGGCCCCGGTGTGGGCACGTTCATTGAGGCGGCGTGCCGCCCACCACTTGAACGTGCCCCAGAAGGTGGTAGCCGTAAGGCTGGTCCGGGGGTACCGCACGATCTCCCGCGAGGCGGCGAACCTCCTTGCCGGATTGCCGCCATGGGATCTGGAGGCAATAGTCCTCGCGCGCCTACATGAGTGGCGCGCGGAGGCGCTACGCCGGGGGGAAACTCCGCTGCCGCGGCAAATTGTCGCTCAGCGGACGGACTTCCGGCGGGATCTCATGGCGACATGGAGAGAGCGACTATCGCAACCCCGTGCAGGGCACGCCACAATAGTGGCGATAAGTCCCCTCTTTGAGGAGTGGCTGGAGAGACGCCACGGCGTCCTCACCTTCCGCCTGACGCAGGTTCTTACCGGACACGGATGCTTCGGTAAGTTCCTGCACCGAATCGGGCGGGAGGAGACGCCCGGGTGTCACCATTGTGAGGATCGACCGGAGGACACGGTGGAGCACACGGTGGAGGTGTGCCCCGCTTGGGCGGAGCACCGCCGTGTCCTCGTAACGGCGATTGGCGGCGGCGACCTCTCGCTCCCGGCCTTGGTTCAATCCATGGTCCGGAGCGAGACGGAATGGGACGCCGTCACCTCCTTCTGCGAAGCAGTCATGCTAGCGAAGGAGGTGGCGGAACAGGACAGGGAGAGATCCTCTCGTCCCGGCCGCCGCGGGAGACGCCCCGGGCGTCGGGGGCCACGTGGTGGCTTCCGGCCACCGTAGGCGCGGGCCTGTGGACGGGGAGCTATGGGCTAGCTCGCCGTCCGTTCGTCTCATGACGACAGGCCGTGTCGACGGCGCGTTCGTGTTCCACGCGCGCCTCAAAGAGAGTCAGCAACAGTGAAGGGGTCCGCAAGGACCGAAGCCTGCCGGGGCTGCGGGACTATTCGAAAGAGATACCGTGGCCCCGGAACACAAAGGGCGATGAAGGAACATGGATGGGTTTTAGTCAGTAAAAGTCTGACACTCCCTCCTGCTCAGCCCAGAGCGGGAGAAGTCATTTGATGATTTCCCATCCGAAAAAAAAAAAAAAAAAAAAGGGAACGAGTCGAAAACAAGAACGTCGATATCTTCTCTTCCAGACGTGCGATTTTGACGCTGTTTTCAGCATTCTTAGACCAAACTAGGCCTCCGCCTACGTTCTGACTACATTAAACGCACCTGCACGCGCGTCTGGACGTCATCCCTGCGAAATACTCAAAAATACTTCGATTTTTATAGTAAATCCTGAAAATCAATTGTTTTCCTAAATTCTTTTGCAAAAATAGTTTTAGTTTATAGTATAAATAGTACTCACCCTTCATCCCTGAATTCTGGTCCGCGTTCCGTGTCCCGGTCTCCAGGCTGTGGGGTGAAATTCCAAATTTTTTCTTCCAGAAACTAGTATTTCGACCTTAAGTCGAAATTTTTGTTCGGCACCTACCTTTGATTATAGCACAGATCGCTAGCCCGCGCGGAGACGCGTCTCTGGACACCTCGCCCGCGCCGCTATCCCGAAAAAACAAACATATTTTTTAAAAAGAAGTATTTTTCATACATCGCTGCTGGTACCAAAATCTACCTAAGGGAACGAGTCGAAAACAAGAACGTCGATATCTTCTCTTCCAGACGTGCGATTTTGACGCTGTTTTCAGCATTCTTAGACCAAACTAGGCCTCCGCCTACGTTCTGACTACATTAAACGCACCTGCACGCGCGTCTGGACGTCATCCCTGCGAAATACTCAAAAATACTTCGATTTTTATAGTAAATCCTGAAAATCAATTGTTTTCCTAAATTCTTTTGCAAAAATAGTTTTAGTTTATAGTATAAATAGTACTCACCCTTCATCCCTGAATTCTGGTCCGCGTTCCGTGTCCCGGTCTCCAGGCTGTGGGGTGAAATTCCAAATTTTTTCTTCCAGAAACTAGTATTTCGACCTTAAGTCGAAATTTTTGTTCGGCACCTACCTTTGATTATAGCACAGATCGCTAGCCCGCGCGGAGACGCGTCTCTGGACACCTCGCCCGCGCCGCTATCCCGAAAAAACAAACATATTTTTTAAAAAGAAGTATTTTTCATACATCGCTGCTGGTACCAAAATCTACCTAAGGGAACGAGTCGAAAACAAGAACGTCGATATCTTCTCTTCCAGACGTGCGATTTTGACGCTGTTTTCAGCATTCTTAGACCAAACTAGGCCTCCGCCTACGTTCTGACTACATTAAACGCACCTGCACGCGCGTCTGGACGTCATCCCTGCGAAATACTCAAAAATACTTCGATTTTTATAGTAAATCCTGAAAATCAATTGTTTTCCTAAATTCTTTTGCAAAAATAGTTTTAGTTTATAGTATAAATAGTACTCACCCTTCATCCCTGAATTCTGGTCCGCGTTCCGTGTCCCGGTCTCCAGGCTGTGGGGTGAAATTCCAAATTTTTTCTTCCAGAAACTAGTATTTCGACCTTAAGTCGAAATTTTTGTTCGGCACCTACCTTTGATTATAGCACAGATCGCTAGCCCGCGCGGAGACGCGTCTCTGGACACCTCGCCCGCGCCGCTATCCCGAAAAAACAAACATATTTTTTAAAAAGAAGTATTTTTCATACATCGCTGCTGGTACCAAAATCTACCTAAGGGAACGAGTCGAAAACAAGAACGTCGATATCTTCTCTTCCAGACGTGCGATTTTGACGCTGTTTTCAGCATTCTTAGACCAAACTAGGCCTCCGCCTACGTTCTGACTACATTAAACGCACCTGCACGCGCGTCTGGACGTCATCCCTGCGAAATACTCAAAAATACTTCGATTTTTATAGTAAATCCTGAAAATCAATTGTTTTCCTAAATTCTTTTGCAAAAATAGTTTTAGTTTATAGTATAAATAGTACTCACCCTTCATCCCTGAATTCTGGTCCGCGTTCCGTGTCCCGGTCTCCAGGCTGTGGGGTGAAATTCCAAATTTTTTCTTCCAGAAACTAGTATTTCGACCTTAAGTCGAAATTTTTGTTCGGCACCTACCTTTGATTATAGCACAGATCGCTAGCCCGCGCGGAGACGCGTCTCTGGACACCTCGCCCGCGCCGCTATCCCGAAAAAACAAACATATTTTTTAAAAAGAAGTATTTTTCATACATCGCTGCTGGTACCAAAATCTACCTAAGGGAACGAGTCGAAAACAAGAACGTCGATATCTTCTCTTCCAGACGTGCGATTTTGACGCTGTTTTCAGCATTCTTAGACCAAACTAGGCCTCCGCCTACGTTCTGACTACATTAAACGCACCTGCACGCGCGTCTGGACGTCATCCCTGCGAAATACTCAAAAATACTTCGATTTTTATAGTAAATCCTGAAAATCAATTGTTTTCCTAAATTCTTTTGCAAAAATAGTTTTAGTTTATAGTATAAATAGTACTCACCCTTCATCCCTGAATTCTGGTCCGCGTTCCGTGTCCCGGTCTCCAGGCTGTGGGGTGAAATTCCAAATTTTTTCTTCCAGAAACTAGTATTTCGACCTTAAGTCGAAATTTTTGTTCGGCACCTACCTTTGATTATAGCACAGATCGCTAGCCCGCGCGGAGACGCGTCTCTGGACACCTCGCCCGCGCCGCTATCCCGAAAAAACAAACATATTTTTTAAAAAGAAGTATTTTTCATACATCGCTGCTGGTACCAAAATCTACCTAAGGGAACGAGTCGAAAACAAGAACGTCGATATCTTCTCTTCCAGACGTGCGATTTTGACGCTGTTTTCAGCATTCTTAGACCAAACTAGGCCTCCGCCTACGTTCTGACTACATTAAACGCACCTGCACGCGCGTCTGGACGTCATCCCTGCGAAATACTCAAAAATACTTCGATTTTTATAGTAAATCCTGAAAATCAATTGTTTTCCTAAATTCTTTTGCAAAAATAGTTTTAGTTTATAGTATAAATAGTACTCACCCTTCATCCCTGAATTCTGGTCCGCGTTCCGTGTCCCGGTCTCCAGGCTGTGGGGTGAAATTCCAAATTTTTTCTTCCAGAAACTAGTATTTCGACCTTAAGTCGAAATTTTTGTTCGGCACCTACCTTTGATTATAGCACAGATCGCTAGCCCGCGCGGAGACGCGTCTCTGGACACCTCGCCCGCGCCGCTATCCCGAAAAAACAAACATATTTTTTAAAAAGAAGTATTTTTCATACATCGCTGCTGGTACCAAAATCTACCTAAGGGAACGAGTCGAAAACAAGAACGTCGATATCTTCTCTTCCAGACGTGCGATTTTGACGCTGTTTTCAGCATTCTTAGACCAAACTAGGCCTCCGCCTACGTTCTGACTACATTAAACGCACCTGCACGCGCGTCTGGACGTCATCCCTGCGAAATACTCAAAAATACTTCGATTTTTATAGTAAATCCTGAAAATCAATTGTTTTCCTAAATTCTTTTGCAAAAATAGTTTTAGTTTATAGTATAAATAGTACTCACCCTTCATCCCTGAATTCTGGTCCGCGTTCCGTGTCCCGGTCTCCAGGCTGTGGGGTGAAATTCCAAATTTTTTCTTCCAGAAACTAGTATTTCGACCTTAAGTCGAAATTTTTGTTCGGCACCTACCTTTGATTATAGCACAGATCGCTAGCCCGCGCGGAGACGCGTCTCTGGACACCTCGCCCGCGCCGCTATCCCGAAAAAACAAACATATTTTTTAAAAAGAAGTATTTTTCATACATCGCTGCTGGTACCAAAATCTACCTAAGGGAACGAGTCGAAAACAAGAACGTCGATATCTTCTCTTCCAGACGTGCGATTTTGACGCTGTTTTCAGCATTCTTAGACCAAACTAGGCCTCCGCCTACGTTCTGACTACATTAAACGCACCTGCACGCGCGTCTGGACGTCATCCCTGCGAAATACTCAAAAATACTTCGATTTTTATAGTAAATCCTGAAAATCAATTGTTTTCCTAAATTCTTTTGCAAAAATAGTTTTAGTTTATAGTATAAATAGTACTCACCCTTCATCCCTGAATTCTGGTCCGCGTTCCGTGTCCCGGTCTCCAGGCTGTGGGGTGAAATTCCAAATTTTTTCTTCCAGAAACTAGTATTTCGACCTTAAGTCGAAATTTTTGTTCGGCACCTACCTTTGATTATAGCACAGATCGCTAGCCCGCGCGGAGACGCGTCTCTGGACACCTCGCCCGCGCCGCTATCCCGAAAAAACAAACATATTTTTTAAAAAGAAGTATTTTTCATACATCGCTGCTGGTACCAAAATCTACCTAAGGGAACGAGTCGAAAACAAGAACGTCGATATCTTCTCTTCCAGACGTGCGATTTTGACGCTGTTTTCAGCATTCTTAGACCAAACTAGGCCTCCGCCTACGTTCTGACTACATTAAACGCACCTGCACGCGCGTCTGGACGTCATCCCTGCGAAATACTCAAAAATACTTCGATTTTTATAGTAAATCCTGAAAATCAATTGTTTTCCTAAATTCTTTTGCAAAAATAGTTTTAGTTTATAGTATAAATAGTACTCACCCTTCATCCCTGAATTCTGGTCCGCGTTCCGTGTCCCGGTCTCCAGGCTGTGGGGTGAAATTCCAAATTTTTTCTTCCAGAAACTAGTATTTCGACCTTAAGTCGAAATTTTTGTTCGGCACCTACCTTTGATTATAGCACAGATCGCTAGCCCGCGCGGAGACGCGTCTCTGGACACCTCGCCCGCGCCGCTATCCCGAAAAAACAAACATATTTTTTAAAAAGAAGTATTTTTCATACATCGCTGCTGGTACCAAAATCTACCTAAGGGAACGAGTCGAAAACAAGAACGTCGATATCTTCTCTTCCAGACGTGCGATTTTGACGCTGTTTTCAGCATTCTTAGACCAAACTAGGCCTCCGCCTACGTTCTGACTACATTAAACGCACCTGCACGCGCGTCTGGACGTCATCCCTGCGAAATACTCAAAAATACTTCGATTTTTATAGTAAATCCTGAAAATCAATTGTTTTCCTAAATTCTTTTGCAAAAATAGTTTTAGTTTATAGTATAAATAGTACTCACCCTTCATCCCTGAATTCTGGTCCGCGTTCCGTGTCCCGGTCTCCAGGCTGTGGGGTGAAATTCCAAATTTTTTCTTCCAGAAACTAGTATTTCGACCTTAAGTCGAAATTTTTGTTCGGCACCTACCTTTGATTATAGCACAGATCGCTAGCCCGCGCGGAGACGCGTCTCTGGACACCTCGCCCGCGCCGCTATCCCGAAAAAACAAACATATTTTTTAAAAAGAAGTATTTTTCATACATCGCTGCTGGTACCAAAATCTACCTAAGGGAACGAGTCGAAAACAAGAACGTCGATATCTTCTCTTCCAGACGTGCGATTTTGACGCTGTTTTCAGCATTCTTAGACCAAACTAGGCCTCCGCCTACGTTCTGACTACATTAAACGCACCTGCACGCGCGTCTGGACGTCATCCCTGCGAAATACTCAAAAATACTTCGATTTTTATAGTAAATCCTGAAAATCAATTGTTTTCCTAAATTCTTTTGCAAAAATAGTTTTAGTTTATAGTATAAATAGTACTCACCCTTCATCCCTGAATTCTGGTCCGCGTTCCGTGTCCCGGTCTCCAGGCTGTGGGGTGAAATTCCAAATTTTTTCTTCCAGAAACTAGTATTTCGACCTTAAGTCGAAATTTTTGTTCGGCACCTACCTTTGATTATAGCACAGATCGCTAGCCCGCGCGGAGACGCGTCTCTGGACACCTCGCCCGCGCCGCTATCCCGAAAAAACAAACATATTTTTTAAAAAGAAGTATTTTTCATACATCGCTGCTGGTACCAAAATCTACCTAAGGGAACGAGTCGAAAACAAGAACGTCGATATCTTCTCTTCCAGACGTGCGATTTTGACGCTGTTTTCAGCATTCTTAGACCAAACTAGGCCTCCGCCTACGTTCTGACTACATTAAACGCACCTGCACGCGCGTCTGGACGTCATCCCTGCGAAATACTCAAAAATACTTCGATTTTTATAGTAAATCCTGAAAATCAATTGTTTTCCTAAATTCTTTTGCAAAAATAGTTTTAGTTTATAGTATAAATAGTACTCACCCTTCATCCCTGAATTCTGGTCCGCGTTCCGTGTCCCGGTCTCCAGGCTGTGGGGTGAAATTCCAAATTTTTTCTTCCAGAAACTAGTATTTCGACCTTAAGTCGAAATTTTTGTTCGGCACCTACCTTTGATTATAGCACAGATCGCTAGCCCGCGCGGAGACGCGTCTCTGGACACCTCGCCCGCGCCGCTATCCCGAAAAAACAAACATATTTTTTAAAAAGAAGTATTTTTCATACATCGCTGCTGGTACCAAAATCTACCTAAGGGAACGAGTCGAAAACAAGAACGTCGATATCTTCTCTTCCAGACGTGCGATTTTGACGCTGTTTTCAGCATTCTTAGACCAAACTAGGCCTCCGCCTACGTTCTGACTACATTAAACGCACCTGCACGCGCGTCTGGACGTCATCCCTGCGAAATACTCAAAAATACTTCGATTTTTATAGTAAATCCTGAAAATCAATTGTTTTCCTAAATTCTTTTGCAAAAATAGTTTTAGTTTATAGTATAAATAGTACTCACCCTTCATCCCTGAATTCTGGTCCGCGTTCCGTGTCCCGGTCTCCAGGCTGTGGGGTGAAATTCCAAATTTTTTCTTCCAGAAACTAGTATTTCGACCTTAAGTCGAAATTTTTGTTCGGCACCTACCTTTGATTATAGCACAGATCGCTAGCCCGCGCGGAGACGCGTCTCTGGACACCTCGCCCGCGCCGCTATCCCGAAAAAACAAACATATTTTTTAAAAAGAAGTATTTTTCATACATCGCTGCTGGTACCAAAATCTACCTAAGGGAACGAGTCGAAAACAAGAACGTCGATATCTTCTCTTCCAGACGTGCGATTTTGACGCTGTTTTCAGCATTCTTAGACCAAACTAGGCCTCCGCCTACGTTCTGACTACATTAAACGCACCTGCACGCGCGTCTGGACGTCATCCCTGCGAAATACTCAAAAATACTTCGATTTTTATAGTAAATCCTGAAAATCAATTGTTTTCCTAAATTCTTTTGCAAAAATAGTTTTAGTTTATAGTATAAATAGTACTCACCCTTCATCCCTGAATTCTGGTCCGCGTTCCGTGTCCCGGTCTCCAGGCTGTGGGGTGAAATTCCAAATTTTTTCTTCCAGAAACTAGTATTTCGACCTTAAGTCGAAATTTTTGTTCGGCACCTACCTTTGATTATAGCACAGATCGCTAGCCCGCGCGGAGACGCGTCTCTGGACACCTCGCCCGCGCCGCTATCCCGAAAAAACAAACATATTTTTTAAAAAGAAGTATTTTTCATACATCGCTGCTGGTACCAAAATCTACCTAAGGGAACGAGTCGAAAACAAGAACGTCGATATCTTCTCTTCCAGACGTGCGATTTTGACGCTGTTTTCAGCATTCTTAGACCAAACTAGGCCTCCGCCTACGTTCTGACTACATTAAACGCACCTGCACGCGCGTCTGGACGTCATCCCTGCGAAATACTCAAAAATACTTCGATTTTTATAGTAAATCCTGAAAATCAATTGTTTTCCTAAATTCTTTTGCAAAAATAGTTTTAGTTTATAGTATAAATAGTACTCACCCTTCATCCCTGAATTCTGGTCCGCGTTCCGTGTCCCGGTCTCCAGGCTGTGGGGTGAAATTCCAAATTTTTTCTTCCAGAAACTAGTATTTCGACCTTAAGTCGAAATTTTTGTTCGGCACCTACCTTTGATTATAGCACAGATCGCTAGCCCGCGCGGAGACGCGTCTCTGGACACCTCGCCCGCGCCGCTATCCCGAAAAAACAAACATATTTTTTAAAAAGAAGTATTTTTCATACATCGCTGCTGGTACCAAAATCTACCTAAGGGAACGAGTCGAAAACAAGAACGTCGATATCTTCTCTTCCAGACGTGCGATTTTGACGCTGTTTTCAGCATTCTTAGACCAAACTAGGCCTCCGCCTACGTTCTGACTACATTAAACGCACCTGCACGCGCGTCTGGACGTCATCCCTGCGAAATACTCAAAAATACTTCGATTTTTATAGTAAATCCTGAAAATCAATTGTTTTCCTAAATTCTTTTGCAAAAATAGTTTTAGTTTATAGTATAAATAGTACTCACCCTTCATCCCTGAATTCTGGTCCGCGTTCCGTGTCCCGGTCTCCAGGCTGTGGGGTGAAATTCCAAATTTTTTCTTCCAGAAACTAGTATTTCGACCTTAAGTCGAAATTTTTGTTCGGCACCTACCTTTGATTATAGCACAGATCGCTAGCCCGCGCGGAGACGCGTCTCTGGACACCTCGCCCGCGCCGCTATCCCGAAAAAACAAACATATTTTTTAAAAAGAAGTATTTTTCATACATCGCTGCTGGTACCAAAATCTACCTAAGGGAACGAGTCGACGGGGTAGACCTGAGAGTGGCGGTACGAAGGCTAGGTGCCAAAAATACCGCCCCGGGACCCGACGGCTTGCCTGGCAAAGCCTGGGTCCTGGCCTCGGAGGCTCTCGGGCCCCGACTGGAAGGGCTCTTTAGCGCATGTTTGGAGAGAGGCCAGTTCCCGCTTCGTTGGAAGACGGGGAAGCTGGTCCTCATCCGGAAGCCGGGGCGCCCGGCGGACTCTCCGTCCGCCTACCGGCCCGTGGTGCTGCTCGACGAGGTGGGCAAGCTCTTTGAAAGAGTGATTGCAAACCGCCTCGCCGAGCACCTTGCGGGGATGGGGCCGGACCTTGCGGAACACCAGTATGGTTTCCGCAAGGGGCGCTCTACGGTGGACGCCATCATGCGCGTGAGGGCCCTCACGACGGGGGATGCGGTGTCCCGGGGTGGGGTTGTCTTGGCGGTGTCTCTCGACATCGCCAATGCCTTCAACTCCATGCCCTGGAGCTGCATAAGGGAGGCACTCCGGTATCACCGGGTGCCGACCTACCTCCGTCGTGTGGTCGGGGACTACCTGGCGGACAGGTATGTCATCTACCCCGGTCGCAGCGGAGACTGGAACCGGCGAGAGATGTCGTGCGGTGTTCCACAGGGATCGGTTCTGGGGCCGTCCTTGTGGAACATCGGGTACGACTGGGTGCTGCGCGCCGACCTCCCTAGCGGTGTCAGCGTAGTTTGCTACGCTGACGACACGCTGGTGCTGGCACAGGGGAGGTCGCACGAGGCGGCGGCCGACACTATGACACGCGGGGTTGCGATAGTCGTGGAGAGAATCCGGCAACTGGGTCTCGAGGTGGCACTGCACAAGTCCGAGGCCATGTGCTTTCATGGGCCTCGGAATGCGCCACCTCCGGGATCCTCAGTGATGGCAGGAGGGGTTTCCATCGGCGTCGAGTCGACGCTGAAGTACCTGGGACTTGTCCTCGACAGCCGGTGGAACTTCGTGGAGCATTTCCGACGTTTGGCCCCCAGACTGGAGCGGACAGGGGCTGCCTTCAGGCGGCTCCTGCCCAACCTGGGGGGGCCGAACGCCTCCTGCCGGAGGCTCTACGCGGGAGTCGTGCGGTCCATGGCCCTTTACGGGGCCCCGGTGTGGGCACGTTCATTGAGGCGGCGTGCCGCCCACCACTTGAACGTGCCCCAGAAGGTGGTAGCCGTAAGGCTGGTCCGGGGGTACCGCACGATCTCCCGCGAGGCGGCGAACCTCCTTGCCGGATTGCCGCCATGGGATCTGGAGGCAATAGTCCTCGCGCGCCTACATGAGTGGCGCGCGGAGGCGCTACGCCGGGGGGAAACTCCGCTGCCGCGGCAAATTGTCGCTCAGCGGACGGACTTCCGGCGGGATCTCATGGCGACATGGAGAGAGCGACTATCGCAACCCCGTGCAGGGCACGCCACAATAGTGGCGATAAGTCCCCTCTTTGAGGAGTGGCTGGAGAGACGCCACGGCGTCCTCACCTTCCGCCTGACGCAGGTTCTTACCGGACACGGATGCTTCGGTAAGTTCCTGCACCGAATCGGGCGGGAGGAGACGCCCGGGTGTCACCATTGTGAGGATCGACCGGAGGACACGGTGGAGCACACGGTGGAGGTGTGCCCCGCTTGGGCGGAGCACCGCCGTGTCCTCGTAACGGCGATTGGCGGCGGCGACCTCTCGCTCCCGGCCTTGGTTCAATCCATGGTCCGGAGCGAGACGGAATGGGACGCCGTCACCTCCTTCTGCGAAGCAGTCATGCTAGCGAAGGAGGTGGCGGAACAGGACAGGGAGAGATCCTCACGTCCCGGCCGCCGCGGGAGACGCCCCGGGCGTCGGGGGCCACGTGGTGGCTTCCGGCCACCGTAGACGCGGGCCTGTGGACGGGGAGCTATGGGCTAGCTCGCCGTCCGTTCGTCTCATGACGACAGGCCGTGTCGACGGCGCGTTCGTGTTCCACGCGCGCCTCAAAGAGAGTCAGCAATAGTGAAGGGGTCCGCAAGGACCGAAGCCTGCCGGGGCTGCGGGACTATTCGAAAGAGATACCGTGGCCCCGGAACACAAAGGGCGATGAAGGAACATGGATGGGTTTTAGTCAGTAAAAGTCTGACACTCCCTCCTGCTCAGCCCAGAGCGGGAGAAGTCATTTGATGATTTCCCATCCGAAAAAAAAAAAAAAAAAAAAAAAAAAAAAGGGAACGAGTCGAAAACAAGAACGTCGATATCTTCTCTTCCAGACGTGCGATTTTGACGCTGTTTTCAGCATTCTTAGACCAAACTAGGCCTCCGCCTACGTTCTGACTACATTAAACGCACCTGCACGCGCGTCTGGACGTCATCCCTGCGAAATACTCAAAAATACTTCGATTTTTATAGTAAATCCTGAAAATCAATTGTTTTCCTAAATTCTTTTGCAAAAATAGTTTTAGTTTATAGTATAAATAGTACTCACCCTTCATCCCTGAATTCTGGTCCGCGTTCCGTGTCCCGGTCTCCAGGCTGTGGGGTGAAATTCCAAATTTTTTCTTCCAGAAACTAGTATTTCGACCTTAAGTCGAAATTTTTGTTCGGCACCTACCTTTGATTATAGCACAGATCGCTAGCCCGCGCGGAGACGCGTCTCTGGACACCTCGCCCGCGCCGCTATCCCGAAAAAACAAACATATTTTTTAAAAAGAAGTATTTTTCATACATCGCTGCTGGTACCAAAATCTACCTAAGGGAACGAGTCGAAAACAAGAACGTCGATATCTTCTCTTCCAGACGTGCGATTTTGACGCTGTTTTCAGCATTCTTAGACCAAACTAGGCCTCCGCCTACGTTCTGACTACATTAAACGCACCTGCACGCGCGTCTGGACGTCATCCCTGCGAAATACTCAAAAATACTTCGATTTTTATAGTAAATCCTGAAAATCAATTGTTTTCCTAAATTCTTTTGCAAAAATAGTTTTAGTTTATAGTATAAATAGTACTCACCCTTCATCCCTGAATTCTGGTCCGCGTTCCGTGTCCCGGTCTCCAGGCTGTGGGGTGAAATTCCAAATTTTTTCTTCCAGAAACTAGTATTTCGACCTTAAGTCGAAATTTTTGTTCGGCACCTACCTTTGATTATAGCACAGATCGCTAGCCCGCGCGGAGACGCGTCTCTGGACACCTCGCCCGCGCCGCTATCCCGAAAAAACAAACATATTTTTTAAAAAGAAGTATTTTTCATACATCGCTGCTGGTACCAAAATCTACCTAAGGGAACGAGTCGAAAACAAGAACGTCGATATCTTCTCTTCCAGACGTGCGATTTTGACGCTGTTTTCAGCATTCTTAGACCAAACTAGGCCTCCGCCTACGTTCTGACTACATTAAACGCACCTGCACGCGCGTCTGGACGTCATCCCTGCGAAATACTCAAAAATACTTCGATTTTTATAGTAAATCCTGAAAATCAATTGTTTTCCTAAATTCTTTTGCAAAAATAGTTTTAGTTTATAGTATAAATAGTACTCACCCTTCATCCCTGAATTCTGGTCCGCGTTCCGTGTCCCGGTCTCCAGGCTGTGGGGTGAAATTCCAAATTTTTTCTTCCAGAAACTAGTATTTCGACCTTAAGTCGAAATTTTTGTTCGGCACCTACCTTTGATTATAGCACAGATCGCTAGCCCGCGCGGAGACGCGTCTCTGGACACCTCGCCCGCGCCGCTATCCCGAAAAAACAAACATATTTTTTAAAAAGAAGTATTTTTCATACATCGCTGCTGGTACCAAAATCTACCTAAGGGAACGAGTCGAAAACAAGAACGTCGATATCTTCTCTTCCAGACGTGCGATTTTGACGCTGTTTTCAGCATTCTTAGACCAAACTAGGCCTCCGCCTACGTTCTGACTACATTAAACGCACCTGCACGCGCGTCTGGACGTCATCCCTGCGAAATACTCAAAAATACTTCGATTTTTATAGTAAATCCTGAAAATCAATTGTTTTCCTAAATTCTTTTGCAAAAATAGTTTTAGTTTATAGTATAAATAGTACTCACCCTTCATCCCTGAATTCTGGTCCGCGTTCCGTGTCCCGGTCTCCAGGCTGTGGGGTGAAATTCCAAATTTTTTCTTCCAGAAACTAGTATTTCGACCTTAAGTCGAAATTTTTGTTCGGCACCTACCTTTGATTATAGCACAGATCGCTAGCCCGCGCGGAGACGCGTCTCTGGACACCTCGCCCGCGCCGCTATCCCGAAAAAACAAACATATTTTTTAAAAAGAAGTATTTTTCATACATCGCTGCTGGTACCAAAATCTACCTAAGGGAACGAGTCGAAAACAAGAACGTCGATATCTTCTCTTCCAGACGTGCGATTTTGACGCTGTTTTCAGCATTCTTAGACCAAACTAGGCCTCCGCCTACGTTCTGACTACATTAAACGCACCTGCACGCGCGTCTGGACGTCATCCCTGCGAAATACTCAAAAATACTTCGATTTTTATAGTAAATCCTGAAAATCAATTGTTTTCCTAAATTCTTTTGCAAAAATAGTTTTAGTTTATAGTATAAATAGTACTCACCCTTCATCCCTGAATTCTGGTCCGCGTTCCGTGTCCCGGTCTCCAGGCTGTGGGGTGAAATTCCAAATTTTTTCTTCCAGAAACTAGTATTTCGACCTTAAGTCGAAATTTTTGTTCGGCACCTACCTTTGATTATAGCACAGATCGCTAGCCCGCGCGGAGACGCGTCTCTGGACACCTCGCCCGCGCCGCTATCCCGAAAAAACAAACATATTTTTTAAAAAGAAGTATTTTTCATACATCGCTGCTGGTACCAAAATCTACCTAAGGGAACGAGTCGAAAACAAGAACGTCGATATCTTCTCTTCCAGACGTGCGATTTTGACGCTGTTTTCAGCATTCTTAGACCAAACTAGGCCTCCGCCTACGTTCTGACTACATTAAACGCACCTGCACGCGCGTCTGGACGTCATCCCTGCGAAATACTCAAAAATACTTCGATTTTTATAGTAAATCCTGAAAATCAATTGTTTTCCTAAATTCTTTTGCAAAAATAGTTTTAGTTTATAGTATAAATAGTACTCACCCTTCATCCCTGAATTCTGGTCCGCGTTCCGTGTCCCGGTCTCCAGGCTGTGGGGTGAAATTCCAAATTTTTTCTTCCAGAAACTAGTATTTCGACCTTAAGTCGAAATTTTTGTTCGGCACCTACCTTTGATTATAGCACAGATCGCTAGCCCGCGCGGAGACGCGTCTCTGGACACCTCGCCCGCGCCGCTATCCCGAAAAAACAAACATATTTTTTAAAAAGAAGTATTTTTCATACATCGCTGCTGGTACCAAAATCTACCTAAGGGAACGAGTCGAAAACAAGAACGTCGATATCTTCTCTTCCAGACGTGCGATTTTGACGCTGTTTTCAGCATTCTTAGACCAAACTAGGCCTCCGCCTACGTTCTGACTACATTAAACGCACCTGCACGCGCGTCTGGACGTCATCCCTGCGAAATACTCAAAAATACTTCGATTTTTATAGTAAATCCTGAAAATCAATTGTTTTCCTAAATTCTTTTGCAAAAATAGTTTTAGTTTATAGTATAAATAGTACTCACCCTTCATCCCTGAATTCTGGTCCGCGTTCCGTGTCCCGGTCTCCAGGCTGTGGGGTGAAATTCCAAATTTTTTCTTCCAGAAACTAGTATTTCGACCTTAAGTCGAAATTTTTGTTCGGCACCTACCTTTGATTATAGCACAGATCGCTAGCCCGCGCGGAGACGCGTCTCTGGACACCTCGCCCGCGCCGCTATCCCGAAAAAACAAACATATTTTTTAAAAAGAAGTATTTTTCATACATCGCTGCTGGTACCAAAATCTACCTAAGGGAACGAGTCGAAAACAAGAACGTCGATATCTTCTCTTCCAGACGTGCGATTTTGACGCTGTTTTCAGCATTCTTAGACCAAACTAGGCCTCCGCCTACGTTCTGACTACATTAAACGCACCTGCACGCGCGTCTGGACGTCATCCCTGCGAAATACTCAAAAATACTTCGATTTTTATAGTAAATCCTGAAAATCAATTGTTTTCCTAAATTCTTTTGCAAAAATAGTTTTAGTTTATAGTATAAATAGTACTCACCCTTCATCCCTGAATTCTGGTCCGCGTTCCGTGTCCCGGTCTCCAGGCTGTGGGGTGAAATTCCAAATTTTTTCTTCCAGAAACTAGTATTTCGACCTTAAGTCGAAATTTTTGTTCGGCACCTACCTTTGATTATAGCACAGATCGCTAGCCCGCGCGGAGACGCGTCTCTGGACACCTCGCCCGCGCCGCTATCCCGAAAAAACAAACATATTTTTTAAAAAGAAGTATTTTTCATACATCGCTGCTGGTACCAAAATCTACCTAAGGGAACGAGTCGAAAACAAGAACGTCGATATCTTCTCTTCCAGACGTGCGATTTTGACGCTGTTTTCAGCATTCTTAGACCAAACTAGGCCTCCGCCTACGTTCTGACTACATTAAACGCACCTGCACGCGCGTCTGGACGTCATCCCTGCGAAATACTCAAAAATACTTCGATTTTTATAGTAAATCCTGAAAATCAATTGTTTTCCTAAATTCTTTTGCAAAAATAGTTTTAGTTTATAGTATAAATAGTACTCACCCTTCATCCCTGAATTCTGGTCCGCGTTCCGTGTCCCGGTCTCCAGGCTGTGGGGTGAAATTCCAAATTTTTTCTTCCAGAAACTAGTATTTCGACCTTAAGTCGAAATTTTTGTTCGGCACCTACCTTTGATTATAGCACAGATCGCTAGCCCGCGCGGAGACGCGTCTCTGGACACCTCGCCCGCGCCGCTATCCCGAAAAAACAAACATATTTTTTAAAAAGAAGTATTTTTCATACATCGCTGCTGGTACCAAAATCTACCTAAGGGAACGAGTCGAAAACAAGAACGTCGATATCTTCTCTTCCAGACGTGCGATTTTGACGCTGTTTTCAGCATTCTTAGACCAAACTAGGCCTCCGCCTACGTTCTGACTACATTAAACGCACCTGCACGCGCGTCTGGACGTCATCCCTGCGAAATACTCAAAAATACTTCGATTTTTATAGTAAATCCTGAAAATCAATTGTTTTCCTAAATTCTTTTGCAAAAATAGTTTTAGTTTATAGTATAAATAGTACTCACCCTTCATCCCTGAATTCTGGTCCGCGTTCCGTGTCCCGGTCTCCAGGCTGTGGGGTGAAATTCCAAATTTTTTCTTCCAGAAACTAGTATTTCGACCTTAAGTCGAAATTTTTGTTCGGCACCTACCTTTGATTATAGCACAGATCGCTAGCCCGCGCGGAGACGCGTCTCTGGACACCTCGCCCGCGCCGCTATCCCGAAAAAACAAACATATTTTTTAAAAAGAAGTATTTTTCATACATCGCTGCTGGTACCAAAATCTACCTAAGGGAACGAGTCGAAAACAAGAACGTCGATATCTTCTCTTCCAGACGTGCGATTTTGACGCTGTTTTCAGCATTCTTAGACCAAACTAGGCCTCCGCCTACGTTCTGACTACATTAAACGCACCTGCACGCGCGTCTGGACGTCATCCCTGCGAAATACTCAAAAATACTTCGATTTTTATAGTAAATCCTGAAAATCAATTGTTTTCCTAAATTCTTTTGCAAAAATAGTTTTAGTTTATAGTATAAATAGTACTCACCCTTCATCCCTGAATTCTGGTCCGCGTTCCGTGTCCCGGTCTCCAGGCTGTGGGGTGAAATTCCAAATTTTTTCTTCCAGAAACTAGTATTTCGACCTTAAGTCGAAATTTTTGTTCGGCACCTACCTTTGATTATAGCACAGATCGCTAGCCCGCGCGGAGACGCGTCTCTGGACACCTCGCCCGCGCCGCTATCCCGAAAAAACAAACATATTTTTTAAAAAGAAGTATTTTTCATACATCGCTGCTGGTACCAAAATCTACCTAAGGGAACGAGTCGAAAACAAGAACGTCGATATCTTCTCTTCCAGACGTGCGATTTTGACGCTGTTTTCAGCATTCTTAGACCAAACTAGGCCTCCGCCTACGTTCTGACTACATTAAACGCACCTGCACGCGCGTCTGGACGTCATCCCTGCGAAATACTCAAAAATACTTCGATTTTTATAGTAAATCCTGAAAATCAATTGTTTTCCTAAATTCTTTTGCAAAAATAGTTTTAGTTTATAGTATAAATAGTACTCACCCTTCATCCCTGAATTCTGGTCCGCGTTCCGTGTCCCGGTCTCCAGGCTGTGGGGTGAAATTCCAAATTTTTTCTTCCAGAAACTAGTATTTCGACCTTAAGTCGAAATTTTTGTTCGGCACCTACCTTTGATTATAGCACAGATCGCTAGCCCGCGCGGAGACGCGTCTCTGGACACCTCGCCCGCGCCGCTATCCCGAAAAAACAAACATATTTTTTAAAAAGAAGTATTTTTCATACATCGCTGCTGGTACCAAAATCTACCTAAGGGAACGAGTCGAAAACAAGAACGTCGATATCTTCTCTTCCAGACGTGCGATTTTGACGCTGTTTTCAGCATTCTTAGACCAAACTAGGCCTCCGCCTACGTTCTGACTACATTAAACGCACCTGCACGCGCGTCTGGACGTCATCCCTGCGAAATACTCAAAAATACTTCGATTTTTATAGTAAATCCTGAAAATCAATTGTTTTCCTAAATTCTTTTGCAAAAATAGTTTTAGTTTATAGTATAAATAGTACTCACCCTTCATCCCTGAATTCTGGTCCGCGTTCCGTGTCCCGGTCTCCAGGCTGTGGGGTGAAATTCCAAATTTTTTCTTCCAGAAACTAGTATTTCGACCTTAAGTCGAAATTTTTGTTCGGCACCTACCTTTGATTATAGCACAGATCGCTAGCCCGCGCGGAGACGCGTCTCTGGACACCTCGCCCGCGCCGCTATCCCGAAAAAACAAACATATTTTTTAAAAAGAAGTATTTTTCATACATCGCTGCTGGTACCAAAATCTACCTAAGGGAACGAGTCGAAAACAAGAACGTCGATATCTTCTCTTCCAGACGTGCGATTTTGACGCTGTTTTCAGCATTCTTAGACCAAACTAGGCCTCCGCCTACGTTCTGACTACATTAAACGCACCTGCACGCGCGTCTGGACGTCATCCCTGCGAAATACTCAAAAATACTTCGATTTTTATAGTAAATCCTGAAAATCAATTGTTTTCCTAAATTCTTTTGCAAAAATAGTTTTAGTTTATAGTATAAATAGTACTCACCCTTCATCCCTGAATTCTGGTCCGCGTTCCGTGTCCCGGTCTCCAGGCTGTGGGGTGAAATTCCAAATTTTTTCTTCCAGAAACTAGTATTTCGACCTTAAGTCGAAATTTTTGTTCGGCACCTACCTTTGATTATAGCACAGATCGCTAGCCCGCGCGGAGACGCGTCTCTGGACACCTCGCCCGCGCCGCTATCCCGAAAAAACAAACATATTTTTTAAAAAGAAGTATTTTTCATACATCGCTGCTGGTACCAAAATCTACCTAAGGGAACGAGTCGATACGCGGGAGTCGTGCGGTCCATGGCCCTTTACGGGGCCCCGGTGTGGGCACGTTCATTGAGGCGGCGTGCCGCCCACCACTTGAACGTGCCCCAGAAGGTGGTAGCCGTAAGGCTGGTCCGGGGGTACCGCACGATCTCCCGCGAGGCGGCGAACCTCCTTGCCGGATTGCCGCCATGGGATCTGGAGGCAATAGTCCTCGCGCGCCTACATGAGTGGCGCGCGGAGGCGCTACGCCGGGGGGAAACTCCGCTGCCGCGGCAAATTGTCGCTCAGCGGACGGACTTCCGGCGGGATCTCATGGCGACATGGAGAGAGCGACTATCGCAACCCCGTGCAGGGCACGCCACAATAGTGGCGATAAGTCCCCTCTTTGAGGAGTGGCTGGAGAGACGCCACGGCGTCCTCACCTTCCGCCTGACGCAGGTTCTTACCGGACACGGATGTTTCGGTAAGTTCCTGCACCGAATCGGGCGGGAGGAAACGCCCGGGTGCTATCATTGCGAGGATAGGCCGGAGGACACGGTGGAGCACACTGTAGAGGTGTGCCCCGCTTGGGTGGAGCACCGCCGTGTCCTCGAGGTGGCGATCGGCGGCGGCGACCTCTCGCTCCCGGCCCTGGTTCGTGCCATGGTCCGGAGCGAGACGGAATGGGACGCCGTCACCTCCTTCTGCGAAGCAGTCATGCTAGCGAAGGAGGTGGCGGAACAGGACAGGGAAAGATCCTCACGTCCCGGCCGCCGCGGGAGACGCCCCGGGCGTCGGGGGCCACGTGGTGGCTTCCGGCCACCGTAGGCGCGGGCCTGTGGACGGGGAGCTATGGGCTAGCTCGCCGTCCGTTCGTCTCATGACGACAGGCCGTGTCGACGGCGCGTTCGTGTTCCACGCGCGCCTCAAAGAGAGTCAGCAATAGTGAAGGGGTCCGCAAGGACCGAAGCCTGCCGGGGCTGCGGGACTATTCGAAAGAGATACCGTGGCCCCGGAACACAAAGGGCGATGAAGGAACATGGATGGGTTTTAGTCAGTAAAAGTCTGACACTCCCTCCTGCTCAGCCCAGAGCGGGAGAAGTCATTTGATGATTTCCCATCCGAAAAAAAAAAAAAAAAAAAAAAAAAAAAAAAAAAAAAAAAAAGGGAACGAGTCGAAAACAAGAACGTCGATATCTTCTCTTCCAGACGTGCGATTTTGACGCTGTTTTCAGCATTCTTAGACCAAACTAGGCCTCCGCCTACGTTCTGACTACATTAAACGCACCTGCACGCGCGTCTGGACGTCATCCCTGCGAAATACTCAAAAATACTTCGATTTTTATAGTAAATCCTGAAAATCAATTGTTTTCCTAAATTCTTTTGCAAAAATAGTTTTAGTTTATAGTATAAATAGTACTCACCCTTCATCCCTGAATTCTGGTCCGCGTTCCGTGTCCCGGTCTCCAGGCTGTGGGGTGAAATTCCAAATTTTTTCTTCCAGAAACTAGTATTTCGACCTTAAGTCGAAATTTTTGTTCGGCACCTACCTTTGATTATAGCACAGATCGCTAGCCCGCGCGGAGACGCGTCTCTGGACACCTCGCCCGCGCCGCTATCCCGAAAAAACAAACATATTTTTTAAAAAGAAGTATTTTTCATACATCGCTGCTGGTACCAAAATCTACCTAAGGGAACGAGTCGAAAACAAGAACGTCGATATCTTCTCTTCCAGACGTGCGATTTTGACGCTGTTTTCAGCATTCTTAGACCAAACTAGGCCTCCGCCTACGTTCTGACTACATTAAACGCACCTGCACGCGCGTCTGGACGTCATCCCTGCGAAATACTCAAAAATACTTCGATTTTTATAGTAAATCCTGAAAATCAATTGTTTTCCTAAATTCTTTTGCAAAAATAGTTTTAGTTTATAGTATAAATAGTACTCACCCTTCATCCCTGAATTCTGGTCCGCGTTCCGTGTCCCGGTCTCCAGGCTGTGGGGTGAAATTCCAAATTTTTTCTTCCAGAAACTAGTATTTCGACCTTAAGTCGAAATTTTTGTTCGGCACCTACCTTTGATTATAGCACAGATCGCTAGCCCGCGCGGAGACGCGTCTCTGGACACCTCGCCCGCGCCGCTATCCCGAAAAAACAAACATATTTTTTAAAAAGAAGTATTTTTCATACATCGCTGCTGGTACCAAAATCTACCTAAGGGAACGAGTCGAAAACAAGAACGTCGATATCTTCTCTTCCAGACGTGCGATTTTGACGCTGTTTTCAGCATTCTTAGACCAAACTAGGCCTCCGCCTACGTTCTGACTACATTAAACGCACCTGCACGCGCGTCTGGACGTCATCCCTGCGAAATACTCAAAAATACTTCGATTTTTATAGTAAATCCTGAAAATCAATTGTTTTCCTAAATTCTTTTGCAAAAATAGTTTTAGTTTATAGTATAAATAGTACTCACCCTTCATCCCTGAATTCTGGTCCGCGTTCCGTGTCCCGGTCTCCAGGCTGTGGGGTGAAATTCCAAATTTTTTCTTCCAGAAACTAGTATTTCGACCTTAAGTCGAAATTTTTGTTCGGCACCTACCTTTGATTATAGCACAGATCGCTAGCCCGCGCGGAGACGCGTCTCTGGACACCTCGCCCGCGCCGCTATCCCGAAAAAACAAACATATTTTTTAAAAAGAAGTATTTTTCATACATCGCTGCTGGTACCAAAATCTACCTAAGGGAACGAGTCGAAAACAAGAACGTCGATATCTTCTCTTCCAGACGTGCGATTTTGACGCTGTTTTCAGCATTCTTAGACCAAACTAGGCCTCCGCCTACGTTCTGACTACATTAAACGCACCTGCACGCGCGTCTGGACGTCATCCCTGCGAAATACTCAAAAATACTTCGATTTTTATAGTAAATCCTGAAAATCAATTGTTTTCCTAAATTCTTTTGCAAAAATAGTTTTAGTTTATAGTATAAATAGTACTCACCCTTCATCCCTGAATTCTGGTCCGCGTTCCGTGTCCCGGTCTCCAGGCTGTGGGGTGAAATTCCAAATTTTTTCTTCCAGAAACTAGTATTTCGACCTTAAGTCGAAATTTTTGTTCGGCACCTACCTTTGATTATAGCACAGATCGCTAGCCCGCGCGGAGACGCGTCTCTGGACACCTCGCCCGCGCCGCTATCCCGAAAAAACAAACATATTTTTTAAAAAGAAGTATTTTTCATACATCGCTGCTGGTACCAAAATCTACCTAAGGGAACGAGTCGAAAACAAGAACGTCGATATCTTCTCTTCCAGACGTGCGATTTTGACGCTGTTTTCAGCATTCTTAGACCAAACTAGGCCTCCGCCTACGTTCTGACTACATTAAACGCACCTGCACGCGCGTCTGGACGTCATCCCTGCGAAATACTCAAAAATACTTCGATTTTTATAGTAAATCCTGAAAATCAATTGTTTTCCTAAATTCTTTTGCAAAAATAGTTTTAGTTTATAGTATAAATAGTACTCACCCTTCATCCCTGAATTCTGGTCCGCGTTCCGTGTCCCGGTCTCCAGGCTGTGGGGTGAAATTCCAAATTTTTTCTTCCAGAAACTAGTATTTCGACCTTAAGTCGAAATTTTTGTTCGGCACCTACCTTTGATTATAGCACAGATCGCTAGCCCGCGCGGAGACGCGTCTCTGGACACCTCGCCCGCGCCGCTATCCCGAAAAAACAAACATATTTTTTAAAAAGAAGTATTTTTCATACATCGCTGCTGGTACCAAAATCTACCTAAGGGAACGAGTCGAAAACAAGAACGTCGATATCTTCTCTTCCAGACGTGCGATTTTGACGCTGTTTTCAGCATTCTTAGACCAAACTAGGCCTCCGCCTACGTTCTGACTACATTAAACGCACCTGCACGCGCGTCTGGACGTCATCCCTGCGAAATACTCAAAAATACTTCGATTTTTATAGTAAATCCTGAAAATCAATTGTTTTCCTAAATTCTTTTGCAAAAATAGTTTTAGTTTATAGTATAAATAGTACTCACCCTTCATCCCTGAATTCTGGTCCGCGTTCCGTGTCCCGGTCTCCAGGCTGTGGGGTGAAATTCCAAATTTTTTCTTCCAGAAACTAGTATTTCGACCTTAAGTCGAAATTTTTGTTCGGCACCTACCTTTGATTATAGCACAGATCGCTAGCCCGCGCGGAGACGCGTCTCTGGACACCTCGCCCGCGCCGCTATCCCGAAAAAACAAACATATTTTTTAAAAAGAAGTATTTTTCATACATCGCTGCTGGTACCAAAATCTACCTAAGGGAACGAGTCGAACACAGAGCGGCGAAGACCGCCCTCCGCGAGGCTGTCCTGCGGGCCAGAGATCTGGCCCGCGAGGAGATGCTGGGGGCTCTCGACAGAGATCCGTGGGGGCGCCCTTACAAGATGGTGCGGGATAAACTCCGCACCTGGGCCCCCCCGCTGACGCAGAGTCTCCGGCCTCAGCTCGTGGAGGACGTGGTGAGCGCTCTGTTCCCCTCGCGAGGGGAACACCCGCCCCCGCCTATGGCTCCGCCGGCTGCGGTGCCGGAAGCGGACCACCAAAGTGACGACGACGACGCTCCTGAAGTGACCGGGGTAGACCTGAGAGTGGCGGTACGAAGGCTAGGTGCCAAAAATACCGCCCCGGGACCCGACGGCTTGCCTGGCAAAGCCTGGGTCCTGGCCTCGGAGGCTCTCGGGCCCCGACTGGAAGGGCTCTTTAGCGCATGTTTGGAGAGAGGCCAGTTCCCGCTTCGTTGGAAGACGGGGAAGCTGGTCCTCATCCGGAAGCCGGGGCGCCCGGCGGACTCTCCGTCCGCCTACCGGCCCGTGGTGTTGCTCGACGAGGTGGGCAAGCTCTTTGAAAGAGTGATTGCAAACCGCCTCGCCGAGCACCTTGCGGGGATGGGGCCGGACCTTGCGGAACACCAGTATGGTTTCCGCAAGGGGCGCTCTACGGTGGACGCCATCATGCGCGTGAGGGCCCTCACGACGGGGGATGCGGTGTCCCGGGGTGGGGTTGTCTTGGCGGTGTCTCTCGACATCGCCAATGCCTTCAACTCCATGCCCTGGAGCTGCATAAGGGAGGCACTCCGGTATCACCGGGTGCCGACCTACCTCCGTCGTGTGGTCGGGGACTACCTGGCGGACAGGTACGTCATCTACCCCGGTCGCAGCGGAGACTGGAACCGGCGAGAGATGTCGTGCGGTGTTCCGCAGGGATCGGTTCTAGGGCCGTCCTTGTGGAACATCGGGTACGACTGGGTGCTGCGCGCCGACCTCCCTAGCGGCGTCAGCGTGGTCTGCTATGCGGACGACACGCTGGTGCTCGCACAGGGGGGGTCGCACGAGGCGGCGGCCGAAGTTATGACACGCGGGGTTGCGATAGTCGTTGAGAGGATCCGGCAACTGGGTCTCGAGGTGGCATTGCACAAGTCCGAGGCCATGTGCTTTCATGGGCCTCGGAATGCGCCACCTCCGGGATCAGCAGTGACGGCGGGAGGGGTATCCATCGGCGTCGAGTCGACGTTAAAGTACTTAGGTCTCGTCCTCGACAGCCGGTGGAACTTCGCGGAGCACTTCCGACGTTTGGCCCCTAAACTGGAGCGGACAGGGGCTGCCTTCAGGCGGCTCCTGCCCAACCTGGGGGGGCCAAACGCCTCCTGCCGGAGGCTCTACGCGGGAGTCGTGCGGTCCATGGCCCTCTACGGGGCCCCGGTGTGGGCGCGTTCATTGAGGCAGCGAGCTGCCAACCATTTGAACGCGCCCCAAAAGGTGGTGGCCGTAAGGCTGATCCGGGGGTACCGCACGATATCCCGCGAGGCGGCAAGCCTCCTTGCCGGATTGCCGCCATGGGATCTGGAGGCGATAGTCCTCGCGCGCCTACACGAGTGGCGCGCGGAGGCGCTACGCCGGGGGGAAACTCCGCTGCCGCGGCAAATTGTCGCTCAGCGGACGGACTTCCGGCGGGATCTCATGGCGGCATGGAGAGAGCGACTGTCGCAACCCCGTGCAGGGCACGCCACGATAGTGGCGGTAAGTCCCCTCTTTGAGGAGTGGCTGGAGAGACGCCACGGCGTCCTCACCTTCCGCCTGACGCAGGTTCTTACCGGACACGGATGTTTCGGTAAGTTCCTGCACCGAATCGGGCGGGAGGAGACGCCCGGGTGTTTCCATTGTGAGGATCGACCGGAGGACACGGTGGAGCACACGGTGGAGGTGTGCCCTGCTTGGGTGGAGCACCGCCGTGTCCTCGAGGTGGCGATTGGCGGCGGCGACCTCTCGCTTCCGGCCCTGGTTCGTGCCATGGTCCGGAGCGAGACGGAATGGGACGCCGTCACCTCCTTCTGCGAAGCAGTCATGCTAGCGAAGGAGGTGGCGGAACGTGAGAGGGAGATATCCTCACGTCCCGGCCGCCGCGGGAGACGCCCCGGGCGTCGGGGGCCACGTGGTGGCTTCCGGCCACCGTAGGCGCGGGCCTGTGGACGGGGAGCTATGGGCTAGCTCGCCGTCCGTACGTCTCATGACGACAGGCCGTGTCGACGGCGCGTTCGTGTTCCACGCGCGCCTCAAAGAGAGTCAGCAATAAGGAAGGGGTCCGCAAGGACCGAAGCCTGCCGGGGCTGCGGGACTATTCGAAAGAGATACCGTGGCCCCGGAACACAAAGGGCGAGGAAGGAACATGGATGGGTTTTAGTCAGTAAAAGTCTGACACTCCCTCCCGCTCAGCCCAGAGCGGGAGAAGTCATTTGATGATTTCCCATCCGAAAAAAAAAAAAAAAAAAAAGGGAACGAGTCGAAAACAAGAACGTCGATATCTTCTCTTCCAGACGTGCGATTTTGACGCTGTTTTCAGCATTCTTAGACCAAACTAGGCCTCCGCCTACGTTCTGACTACATTAAACGCACCTGCACGCGCGTCTGGACGTCATCCCTGCGAAATACTCAAAAATACTTCGATTTTTATAGTAAATCCTGAAAATCAATTGTTTTCCTAAATTCTTTTGCAAAAATAGTTTTAGTTTATAGTATAAATAGTACTCACCCTTCATCCCTGAATTCTGGTCCGCGTTCCGTGTCCCGGTCTCCAGGCTGTGGGGTGAAATTCCAAATTTTTTCTTCCAGAAACTAGTATTTCGACCTTAAGTCGAAATTTTTGTTCGGCACCTACCTTTGATTATAGCACAGATCGCTAGCCCGCGCGGAGACGCGTCTCTGGACACCTCGCCCGCGCCGCTATCCCGAAAAAACAAACATATTTTTTAAAAAGAAGTATTTTTCATACATCGCTGCTGGTACCAAAATCTACCTAAGGGAACGAGTCGAAAACAAGAACGTCGATATCTTCTCTTCCAGACGTGCGATTTTGACGCTGTTTTCAGCATTCTTAGACCAAACTAGGCCTCCGCCTACGTTCTGACTACATTAAACGCACCTGCACGCGCGTCTGGACGTCATCCCTGCGAAATACTCAAAAATACTTCGATTTTTATAGTAAATCCTGAAAATCAATTGTTTTCCTAAATTCTTTTGCAAAAATAGTTTTAGTTTATAGTATAAATAGTACTCACCCTTCATCCCTGAATTCTGGTCCGCGTTCCGTGTCCCGGTCTCCAGGCTGTGGGGTGAAATTCCAAATTTTTTCTTCCAGAAACTAGTATTTCGACCTTAAGTCGAAATTTTTGTTCGGCACCTACCTTTGATTATAGCACAGATCGCTAGCCCGCGCGGAGACGCGTCTCTGGACACCTCGCCCGCGCCGCTATCCCGAAAAAACAAACATATTTTTTAAAAAGAAGTATTTTTCATACATCGCTGCTGGTACCAAAATCTACCTAAGGGAACGAGTCGAAAACAAGAACGTCGATATCTTCTCTTCCAGACGTGCGATTTTGACGCTGTTTTCAGCATTCTTAGACCAAACTAGGCCTCCGCCTACGTTCTGACTACATTAAACGCACCTGCACGCGCGTCTGGACGTCATCCCTGCGAAATACTCAAAAATACTTCGATTTTTATAGTAAATCCTGAAAATCAATTGTTTTCCTAAATTCTTTTGCAAAAATAGTTTTAGTTTATAGTATAAATAGTACTCACCCTTCATCCCTGAATTCTGGTCCGCGTTCCGTGTCCCGGTCTCCAGGCTGTGGGGTGAAATTCCAAATTTTTTCTTCCAGAAACTAGTATTTCGACCTTAAGTCGAAATTTTTGTTCGGCACCTACCTTTGATTATAGCACAGATCGCTAGCCCGCGCGGAGACGCGTCTCTGGACACCTCGCCCGCGCCGCTATCCCGAAAAAACAAACATATTTTTTAAAAAGAAGTATTTTTCATACATCGCTGCTGGTACCAAAATCTACCTAAGGGAACGAGTCGAAAACAAGAACGTCGATATCTTCTCTTCCAGACGTGCGATTTTGACGCTGTTTTCAGCATTCTTAGACCAAACTAGGCCTCCGCCTACGTTCTGACTACATTAAACGCACCTGCACGCGCGTCTGGACGTCATCCCTGCGAAATACTCAAAAATACTTCGATTTTTATAGTAAATCCTGAAAATCAATTGTTTTCCTAAATTCTTTTGCAAAAATAGTTTTAGTTTATAGTATAAATAGTACTCACCCTTCATCCCTGAATTCTGGTCCGCGTTCCGTGTCCCGGTCTCCAGGCTGTGGGGTGAAATTCCAAATTTTTTCTTCCAGAAACTAGTATTTCGACCTTAAGTCGAAATTTTTGTTCGGCACCTACCTTTGATTATAGCACAGATCGCTAGCCCGCGCGGAGACGCGTCTCTGGACACCTCGCCCGCGCCGCTATCCCGAAAAAACAAACATATTTTTTAAAAAGAAGTATTTTTCATACATCGCTGCTGGTACCAAAATCTACCTAAGGGAACGAGTCGAAAACAAGAACGTCGATATCTTCTCTTCCAGACGTGCGATTTTGACGCTGTTTTCAGCATTCTTAGACCAAACTAGGCCTCCGCCTACGTTCTGACTACATTAAACGCACCTGCACGCGCGTCTGGACGTCATCCCTGCGAAATACTCAAAAATACTTCGATTTTTATAGTAAATCCTGAAAATCAATTGTTTTCCTAAATTCTTTTGCAAAAATAGTTTTAGTTTATAGTATAAATAGTACTCACCCTTCATCCCTGAATTCTGGTCCGCGTTCCGTGTCCCGGTCTCCAGGCTGTGGGGTGAAATTCCAAATTTTTTCTTCCAGAAACTAGTATTTCGACCTTAAGTCGAAATTTTTGTTCGGCACCTACCTTTGATTATAGCACAGATCGCTAGCCCGCGCGGAGACGCGTCTCTGGACACCTCGCCCGCGCCGCTATCCCGAAAAAACAAACATATTTTTTAAAAAGAAGTATTTTTCATACATCGCTGCTGGTACCAAAATCTACCTAAGGGAACGAGTCGAAAACAAGAACGTCGATATCTTCTCTTCCAGACGTGCGATTTTGACGCTGTTTTCAGCATTCTTAGACCAAACTAGGCCTCCGCCTACGTTCTGACTACATTAAACGCACCTGCACGCGCGTCTGGACGTCATCCCTGCGAAATACTCAAAAATACTTCGATTTTTATAGTAAATCCTGAAAATCAATTGTTTTCCTAAATTCTTTTGCAAAAATAGTTTTAGTTTATAGTATAAATAGTACTCACCCTTCATCCCTGAATTCTGGTCCGCGTTCCGTGTCCCGGTCTCCAGGCTGTGGGGTGAAATTCCAAATTTTTTCTTCCAGAAACTAGTATTTCGACCTTAAGTCGAAATTTTTGTTCGGCACCTACCTTTGATTATAGCACAGATCGCTAGCCCGCGCGGAGACGCGTCTCTGGACACCTCGCCCGCGCCGCTATCCCGAAAAAACAAACATATTTTTTAAAAAGAAGTATTTTTCATACATCGCTGCTGGTACCAAAATCTACCTAAGGGAACGAGTCGAAAACAAGAACGTCGATATCTTCTCTTCCAGACGTGCGATTTTGACGCTGTTTTCAGCATTCTTAGACCAAACTAGGCCTCCGCCTACGTTCTGACTACATTAAACGCACCTGCACGCGCGTCTGGACGTCATCCCTGCGAAATACTCAAAAATACTTCGATTTTTATAGTAAATCCTGAAAATCAATTGTTTTCCTAAATTCTTTTGCAAAAATAGTTTTAGTTTATAGTATAAATAGTACTCACCCTTCATCCCTGAATTCTGGTCCGCGTTCCGTGTCCCGGTCTCCAGGCTGTGGGGTGAAATTCCAAATTTTTTCTTCCAGAAACTAGTATTTCGACCTTAAGTCGAAATTTTTGTTCGGCACCTACCTTTGATTATAGCACAGATCGCTAGCCCGCGCGGAGACGCGTCTCTGGACACCTCGCCCGCGCCGCTATCCCGAAAAAACAAACATATTTTTTAAAAAGAAGTATTTTTCATACATCGCTGCTGGTACCAAAATCTACCTAAGGGAACGAGTCGAAAACAAGAACGTCGATATCTTCTCTTCCAGACGTGCGATTTTGACGCTGTTTTCAGCATTCTTAGACCAAACTAGGCCTCCGCCTACGTTCTGACTACATTAAACGCACCTGCACGCGCGTCTGGACGTCATCCCTGCGAAATACTCAAAAATACTTCGATTTTTATAGTAAATCCTGAAAATCAATTGTTTTCCTAAATTCTTTTGCAAAAATAGTTTTAGTTTATAGTATAAATAGTACTCACCCTTCATCCCTGAATTCTGGTCCGCGTTCCGTGTCCCGGTCTCCAGGCTGTGGGGTGAAATTCCAAATTTTTTCTTCCAGAAACTAGTATTTCGACCTTAAGTCGAAATTTTTGTTCGGCACCTACCTTTGATTATAGCACAGATCGCTAGCCCGCGCGGAGACGCGTCTCTGGACACCTCGCCCGCGCCGCTATCCCGAAAAAACAAACATATTTTTTAAAAAGAAGTATTTTTCATACATCGCTGCTGGTACCAAAATCTACCTAAGGGAACGAGTCGAAAACAAGAACGTCGATATCTTCTCTTCCAGACGTGCGATTTTGACGCTGTTTTCAGCATTCTTAGACCAAACTAGGCCTCCGCCTACGTTCTGACTACATTAAACGCACCTGCACGCGCGTCTGGACGTCATCCCTGCGAAATACTCAAAAATACTTCGATTTTTATAGTAAATCCTGAAAATCAATTGTTTTCCTAAATTCTTTTGCAAAAATAGTTTTAGTTTATAGTATAAATAGTACTCACCCTTCATCCCTGAATTCTGGTCCGCGTTCCGTGTCCCGGTCTCCAGGCTGTGGGGTGAAATTCCAAATTTTTTCTTCCAGAAACTAGTATTTCGACCTTAAGTCGAAATTTTTGTTCGGCACCTACCTTTGATTATAGCACAGATCGCTAGCCCGCGCGGAGACGCGTCTCTGGACACCTCGCCCGCGCCGCTATCCCGAAAAAACAAACATATTTTTTAAAAAGAAGTATTTTTCATACATCGCTGCTGGTACCAAAATCTACCTAAGGGAACGAGTCGAAAACAAGAACGTCGATATCTTCTCTTCCAGACGTGCGATTTTGACGCTGTTTTCAGCATTCTTAGACCAAACTAGGCCTCCGCCTACGTTCTGACTACATTAAACGCACCTGCACGCGCGTCTGGACGTCATCCCTGCGAAATACTCAAAAATACTTCGATTTTTATAGTAAATCCTGAAAATCAATTGTTTTCCTAAATTCTTTTGCAAAAATAGTTTTAGTTTATAGTATAAATAGTACTCACCCTTCATCCCTGAATTCTGGTCCGCGTTCCGTGTCCCGGTCTCCAGGCTGTGGGGTGAAATTCCAAATTTTTTCTTCCAGAAACTAGTATTTCGACCTTAAGTCGAAATTTTTGTTCGGCACCTACCTTTGATTATAGCACAGATCGCTAGCCCGCGCGGAGACGCGTCTCTGGACACCTCGCCCGCGCCGCTATCCCGAAAAAACAAACATATTTTTTAAAAAGAAGTATTTTTCATACATCGCTGCTGGTACCAAAATCTACCTAAGGGAACGAGTCGAAAACAAGAACGTCGATATCTTCTCTTCCAGACGTGCGATTTTGACGCTGTTTTCAGCATTCTTAGACCAAACTAGGCCTCCGCCTACGTTCTGACTACATTAAACGCACCTGCACGCGCGTCTGGACGTCATCCCTGCGAAATACTCAAAAATACTTCGATTTTTATAGTAAATCCTGAAAATCAATTGTTTTCCTAAATTCTTTTGCAAAAATAGTTTTAGTTTATAGTATAAATAGTACTCACCCTTCATCCCTGAATTCTGGTCCGCGTTCCGTGTCCCGGTCTCCAGGCTGTGGGGTGAAATTCCAAATTTTTTCTTCCAGAAACTAGTATTTCGACCTTAAGTCGAAATTTTTGTTCGGCACCTACCTTTGATTATAGCACAGATCGCTAGCCCGCGCGGAGACGCGTCTCTGGACACCTCGCCCGCGCCGCTATCCCGAAAAAACAAACATATTTTTTAAAAAGAAGTATTTTTCATACATCGCTGCTGGTACCAAAATCTACCTAAGGGAACGAGTCGAAAACAAGAACGTCGATATCTTCTCTTCCAGACGTGCGATTTTGACGCTGTTTTCAGCATTCTTAGACCAAACTAGGCCTCCGCCTACGTTCTGACTACATTAAACGCACCTGCACGCGCGTCTGGACGTCATCCCTGCGAAATACTCAAAAATACTTCGATTTTTATAGTAAATCCTGAAAATCAATTGTTTTCCTAAATTCTTTTGCAAAAATAGTTTTAGTTTATAGTATAAATAGTACTCACCCTTCATCCCTGAATTCTGGTCCGCGTTCCGTGTCCCGGTCTCCAGGCTGTGGGGTGAAATTCCAAATTTTTTCTTCCAGAAACTAGTATTTCGACCTTAAGTCGAAATTTTTGTTCGGCACCTACCTTTGATTATAGCACAGATCGCTAGCCCGCGCGGAGACGCGTCTCTGGACACCTCGCCCGCGCCGCTATCCCGAAAAAACAAACATATTTTTTAAAAAGAAGTATTTTTCATACATCGCTGCTGGTACCAAAATCTACCTAAGGGAACGAGTCGAAAACAAGAACGTCGATATCTTCTCTTCCAGACGTGCGATTTTGACGCTGTTTTCAGCATTCTTAGACCAAACTAGGCCTCCGCCTACGTTCTGACTACATTAAACGCACCTGCACGCGCGTCTGGACGTCATCCCTGCGAAATACTCAAAAATACTTCGATTTTTATAGTAAATCCTGAAAATCAATTGTTTTCCTAAATTCTTTTGCAAAAATAGTTTTAGTTTATAGTATAAATAGTACTCACCCTTCATCCCTGAATTCTGGTCCGCGTTCCGTGTCCCGGTCTCCAGGCTGTGGGGTGAAATTCCAAATTTTTTCTTCCAGAAACTAGTATTTCGACCTTAAGTCGAAATTTTTGTTCGGCACCTACCTTTGATTATAGCACAGATCGCTAGCCCGCGCGGAGACGCGTCTCTGGACACCTCGCCCGCGCCGCTATCCCGAAAAAACAAACATATTTTTTAAAAAGAAGTATTTTTCATACATCGCTGCTGGTACCAAAATCTACCTAAGGGAACGAGTCGAAAACAAGAACGTCGATATCTTCTCTTCCAGACGTGCGATTTTGACGCTGTTTTCAGCATTCTTAGACCAAACTAGGCCTCCGCCTACGTTCTGACTACATTAAACGCACCTGCACGCGCGTCTGGACGTCATCCCTGCGAAATACTCAAAAATACTTCGATTTTTATAGTAAATCCTGAAAATCAATTGTTTTCCTAAATTCTTTTGCAAAAATAGTTTTAGTTTATAGTATAAATAGTACTCACCCTTCATCCCTGAATTCTGGTCCGCGTTCCGTGTCCCGGTCTCCAGGCTGTGGGGTGAAATTCCAAATTTTTTCTTCCAGAAACTAGTATTTCGACCTTAAGTCGAAATTTTTGTTCGGCACCTACCTTTGATTATAGCACAGATCGCTAGCCCGCGCGGAGACGCGTCTCTGGACACCTCGCCCGCGCCGCTATCCCGAAAAAACAAACATATTTTTTAAAAAGAAGTATTTTTCATACATCGCTGCTGGTACCAAAATCTACCTAAGGGAACGAGTCGAAAACAAGAACGTCGATATCTTCTCTTCCAGACGTGCGATTTTGACGCTGTTTTCAGCATTCTTAGACCAAACTAGGCCTCCGCCTACGTTCTGACTACATTAAACGCACCTGCACGCGCGTCTGGACGTCATCCCTGCGAAATACTCAAAAATACTTCGATTTTTATAGTAAATCCTGAAAATCAATTGTTTTCCTAAATTCTTTTGCAAAAATAGTTTTAGTTTATAGTATAAATAGTACTCACCCTTCATCCCTGAATTCTGGTCCGCGTTCCGTGTCCCGGTCTCCAGGCTGTGGGGTGAAATTCCAAATTTTTTCTTCCAGAAACTAGTATTTCGACCTTAAGTCGAAATTTTTGTTCGGCACCTACCTTTGATTATAGCACAGATCGCTAGCCCGCGCGGAGACGCGTCTCTGGACACCTCGCCCGCGCCGCTATCCCGAAAAAACAAACATATTTTTTAAAAAGAAGTATTTTTCATACATCGCTGCTGGTACCAAAATCTACCTAAGGGAACGAGTCGAAAGACCTGAGAGTGGCGGTACGAAGGCTAGGTGCCAAAAATACCGCCCCGGGACCCGACGGCTTGCCTGGCAAAGCCTGGGTCCTGGTCTCGGAGGCTCTCGGGCCCCGACTGGAAGGGCTCTTTAGCGCATGTATGGAGAGAGGCCAGTTCCCGCTTCGTTGGAAGACGGGGAAGCTGGTCCTCATCCGGAAGCCGGGGCGCCCGGCGGACTCTCCGTCCGCCTACCGGCCCGTGGTGCTGCTCGACGAGGTGGGCAAGCTCTTTGAAAGAGTAGTTGCAAACCGCCTCGCCGAGCACCTTGCGGGGATTGGGCCGGACCTTGCGGAACACCAATTTGGTTTCCGCAAGGGGCGCTCTACGGTGGACGCCATCATGCGCGTGAGGGCCCTCACGACGGGGGATGCGGTGTCCCGGGGTGGGGTTGTCTTGGCGGTGTCTCTCGACATCGCCAATGCCTTCAACTCCATGCCCTGGAGCTGCATAAGGGAGGCACTCCGGTATCACCGGGTGCCGACCTACCTCCGTCGTGTGGTCGGGGACTACCTGGCAGGCAGGTACGTCATCTACCCCGGTCGCAGTGGAGACTGGAACCGGCGAGAGATGTCGTGCGGTGTTCCGCAGGGATCGGTTCTAGGCCCATCCTTGTGGAACATCGGTTACGACTGGGTGCTGCGCGCCGACCTCCCTAGCGGCGTCAGCGTGGTCTGCTATGCGGACGACACGCTGGTGCTCGCACAGGGGGGGTCGCACGAGGCGGCGGCCGAAGTTATGACACGCGGGGTCGCGATAGTCGTTGAGAGGATCCGGCAACTGGGTCTCGAGGTGGCATTGCACAAGTCCGAGGCCATGTGCTTTCATGGGCCTCGGAATGCGCCACCTCCGGGATCCTCAGTGATGGCAGGAGGGGTTTCCATCGGCGTCGAGTCGACGCTGAAGTACCTGGGACTTGTCCTCGACAGCCGGTGGAACTTCGTGGAGCATTTCCGACGTTTGGCCCCCAGACTGGAGCGGACAGGGGCTGCCTTCAGGCGGCTCCTGCCCAACCTGGGGGGGCCGAACGCCTCCTGCCGGAGGCTCTACGCGGGAGTCGTGCGGTCCATGGCCCTTTACGGGGCCCCGGTGTGGGCACGTTCATTGAGGCGGCGTGCCGCCCACCACTTGAACGTGCCCCAGAAGGTGGTAGCCGTAAGGCTGGTCCGGGGGTACCGCACGATCTCCCGCGAGGCGGCGAACCTCCTTGCCGGATTGCCGCCATGGGATCTGGAGGCAATAGTCCTCGCGCGCCTACATGAGTGGCGCGCGGAGGCGCTACGCCGGGGGGAAACTCCGCTGCCGCGGCAAATTGTCGCTCAGCGGACGGACTTCCGGCGGGATCTCATGGCGACATGGAGAGAGCGACTATCGCAACCCCGTGCAGGGCACGCCACAATAGTGGCGATAAGTCCCCTCTTTGAGGAGTGGCTGGAGAGACGCCACGGCGTCCTCACCTTCCGCCTGACGCAGGTTCTTACCGGACACGGATGCTTCGGTAAGTTCCTGCACCGAATCGGGCGGGAGGAGACGCCCGGGTGTCACCATTGTGAGGATCGACCGGAGGACACGGTGGAGCACACGGTGGAGGTGTGCCCCGCTTGGGCGGAGCACCGCCGTGTCCTCGTAACGGCGATTGGCGGCGGCGACCTCTCGCTCCCGGCCTTGGTTCAATCCATGGTCCGGAGCGAGACGGAATGGGACGCCGTCACCTCCTTCTGCGAAGCAGTCATGCTAGCGAAGGAGGTGGCGGAACAGGACAGGGAGAGATCCTCACGTCCCGGCCGCCGCGGGAGACGCCCCGGGCGTCGGGGGCCACGTGGTGGCTTCCGGCCACCGTAGGCGCGGGCCTGTGGACGGGGAGCTATGGGCTAGCTCGCCGTCCGTACGTCTCATGACGACAGGCCGTGTCGACGGCGCGTTCGTGTTCCACGCGCGCCTCAAAGAGAGTCAGCAATAGGGAAGGGGTCCGCAAGGACCGAAGCCTGCCGGGGCTGCGGGACTATTCGAAAGAGATACCGTGGCCCCGGAACACAAAGGGCGATGAAGGAACATGGATGGGTTTTAGTCAGTAAAAGTCTGACACTCCCTCCTGCTCAGCCCAGAGCGGGAGAAGTCATTTGATGATTTCCCATCCTAAAAAAAAAAAAAAAAAAAAAAGGGAACGAGTCGAAAACAAGAACGTCGATATCTTCTCTTCCAGACGTGCGATTTTGACGCTGTTTTCAGCATTCTTAGACCAAACTAGGCCTCCGCCTACGTTCTGACTACATTAAACGCACCTGCACGCGCGTCTGGACGTCATCCCTGCGAAATACTCAAAAATACTTCGATTTTTATAGTAAATCCTGAAAATCAATTGTTTTCCTAAATTCTTTTGCAAAAATAGTTTTAGTTTATAGTATAAATAGTACTCACCCTTCATCCCTGAATTCTGGTCCGCGTTCCGTGTCCCGGTCTCCAGGCTGTGGGGTGAAATTCCAAATTTTTTCTTCCAGAAACTAGTATTTCGACCTTAAGTCGAAATTTTTGTTCGGCACCTACCTTTGATTATAGCACAGATCGCTAGCCCGCGCGGAGACGCGTCTCTGGACACCTCGCCCGCGCCGCTATCCCGAAAAAACAAACATATTTTTTAAAAAGAAGTATTTTTCATACATCGCTGCTGGTACCAAAATCTACCTAAGGGAACGAGTCGAAAACAAGAACGTCGATATCTTCTCTTCCAGACGTGCGATTTTGACGCTGTTTTCAGCATTCTTAGACCAAACTAGGCCTCCGCCTACGTTCTGACTACATTAAACGCACCTGCACGCGCGTCTGGACGTCATCCCTGCGAAATACTCAAAAATACTTCGATTTTTATAGTAAATCCTGAAAATCAATTGTTTTCCTAAATTCTTTTGCAAAAATAGTTTTAGTTTATAGTATAAATAGTACTCACCCTTCATCCCTGAATTCTGGTCCGCGTTCCGTGTCCCGGTCTCCAGGCTGTGGGGTGAAATTCCAAATTTTTTCTTCCAGAAACTAGTATTTCGACCTTAAGTCGAAATTTTTGTTCGGCACCTACCTTTGATTATAGCACAGATCGCTAGCCCGCGCGGAGACGCGTCTCTGGACACCTCGCCCGCGCCGCTATCCCGAAAAAACAAACATATTTTTTAAAAAGAAGTATTTTTCATACATCGCTGCTGGTACCAAAATCTACCTAAGGGAACGAGTCGAAAACAAGAACGTCGATATCTTCTCTTCCAGACGTGCGATTTTGACGCTGTTTTCAGCATTCTTAGACCAAACTAGGCCTCCGCCTACGTTCTGACTACATTAAACGCACCTGCACGCGCGTCTGGACGTCATCCCTGCGAAATACTCAAAAATACTTCGATTTTTATAGTAAATCCTGAAAATCAATTGTTTTCCTAAATTCTTTTGCAAAAATAGTTTTAGTTTATAGTATAAATAGTACTCACCCTTCATCCCTGAATTCTGGTCCGCGTTCCGTGTCCCGGTCTCCAGGCTGTGGGGTGAAATTCCAAATTTTTTCTTCCAGAAACTAGTATTTCGACCTTAAGTCGAAATTTTTGTTCGGCACCTACCTTTGATTATAGCACAGATCGCTAGCCCGCGCGGAGACGCGTCTCTGGACACCTCGCCCGCGCCGCTATCCCGAAAAAACAAACATATTTTTTAAAAAGAAGTATTTTTCATACATCGCTGCTGGTACCAAAATCTACCTAAGGGAACGAGTCGAAAACAAGAACGTCGATATCTTCTCTTCCAGACGTGCGATTTTGACGCTGTTTTCAGCATTCTTAGACCAAACTAGGCCTCCGCCTACGTTCTGACTACATTAAACGCACCTGCACGCGCGTCTGGACGTCATCCCTGCGAAATACTCAAAAATACTTCGATTTTTATAGTAAATCCTGAAAATCAATTGTTTTCCTAAATTCTTTTGCAAAAATAGTTTTAGTTTATAGTATAAATAGTACTCACCCTTCATCCCTGAATTCTGGTCCGCGTTCCGTGTCCCGGTCTCCAGGCTGTGGGGTGAAATTCCAAATTTTTTCTTCCAGAAACTAGTATTTCGACCTTAAGTCGAAATTTTTGTTCGGCACCTACCTTTGATTATAGCACAGATCGCTAGCCCGCGCGGAGACGCGTCTCTGGACACCTCGCCCGCGCCGCTATCCCGAAAAAACAAACATATTTTTTAAAAAGAAGTATTTTTCATACATCGCTGCTGGTACCAAAATCTACCTAAGGGAACGAGTCGAAAACAAGAACGTCGATATCTTCTCTTCCAGACGTGCGATTTTGACGCTGTTTTCAGCATTCTTAGACCAAACTAGGCCTCCGCCTACGTTCTGACTACATTAAACGCACCTGCACGCGCGTCTGGACGTCATCCCTGCGAAATACTCAAAAATACTTCGATTTTTATAGTAAATCCTGAAAATCAATTGTTTTCCTAAATTCTTTTGCAAAAATAGTTTTAGTTTATAGTATAAATAGTACTCACCCTTCATCCCTGAATTCTGGTCCGCGTTCCGTGTCCCGGTCTCCAGGCTGTGGGGTGAAATTCCAAATTTTTTCTTCCAGAAACTAGTATTTCGACCTTAAGTCGAAATTTTTGTTCGGCACCTACCTTTGATTATAGCACAGATCGCTAGCCCGCGCGGAGACGCGTCTCTGGACACCTCGCCCGCGCCGCTATCCCGAAAAAACAAACATATTTTTTAAAAAGAAGTATTTTTCATACATCGCTGCTGGTACCAAAATCTACCTAAGGGAACGAGTCGAAAACAAGAACGTCGATATCTTCTCTTCCAGACGTGCGATTTTGACGCTGTTTTCAGCATTCTTAGACCAAACTAGGCCTCCGCCTACGTTCTGACTACATTAAACGCACCTGCACGCGCGTCTGGACGTCATCCCTGCGAAATACTCAAAAATACTTCGATTTTTATAGTAAATCCTGAAAATCAATTGTTTTCCTAAATTCTTTTGCAAAAATAGTTTTAGTTTATAGTATAAATAGTACTCACCCTTCATCCCTGAATTCTGGTCCGCGTTCCGTGTCCCGGTCTCCAGGCTGTGGGGTGAAATTCCAAATTTTTTCTTCCAGAAACTAGTATTTCGACCTTAAGTCGAAATTTTTGTTCGGCACCTACCTTTGATTATAGCACAGATCGCTAGCCCGCGCGGAGACGCGTCTCTGGACACCTCGCCCGCGCCGCTATCCCGAAAAAACAAACATATTTTTTAAAAAGAAGTATTTTTCATACATCGCTGCTGGTACCAAAATCTACCTAAGGGAACGAGTCGAAGCCGACACTATGACACGCGGGGTTGCGATAGTCGTTGAGAGGATCCGGCAACTGGGTCTCGAGGTGGCATTGCACAAGTCCGAGGCCATGTGCTTTCATGGGCCTCGGAATGCGCCACCTCCGGGATCCTCAGTGATGGCAGGAGGGGTTTCCATCGGCGTCGAGTCGACGTTGAAGTACCTGGGACTTGTCCTCGACAGCCGGTGGAACTTCGTGGAGCATTTCCGACGTTTGGCCCCCAAACTGGAGCGGACAGGGGCTGCCTTCAGGCGGCTCCTGCCCAACCTGGGGGGGCCGAACGCCTCCTGCCGGAGGCTCTACGCGGGAGTCGTGCGGTCCATGGCCCTCTACGGGGCCCCGGTGTGGGCGCGTTCATTGAGGCAGCGAGCTGCCAACCATTTGAACGCGCCCCAAAAGGTGGTGGCCGTAAGGCTGATCCGGGGGTACCGCACGATATCCCGCGAGGCGGCGAGCCTCCTTGCCGGATTGCCGCCATGGGATCTGGAGGCGATAGTCCTCGCGCGCCTACACGAGTGGCGCGCGGAGGCGCTACGCCGGGGGGAAACTCCGCTGCCGCGGCAAATTGTCGCTCAGCGGACGGACTTCCGGCGGGATCTCATGGCGGCATGGAGAGAGCGACTGTCGCAACCCCGTGCAGGGCACGCCACGATAGTGGCGGTAAGTCCCCTCTTTGAGGAGTGGCTGGAGAGACGCCACGGCGTCCTCACCTTCCGCCTGACGCAGGTTCTTACCGGACACGGATGTTTCGGTAAGTTCCTGCACCGAATCGGGCGGGAGGAAACGCCCGGGTGCTATCATTGTGAGGATAGGCCGGAGGACACGGTGGAGCACACTGTGGAGGTGTGCCCTGCTTGGGTGGAGCACCGCCGTGTCCTCGAGGTGGCGATCGGCGGCGGCGACCTCTCGCTCCCGGCCTTGGTTCGTGCCATGGTCCGGAGCGAGACGGAATGGGACGCCGTCACCTCCTTCTGCGAAGCAGTCATGCTAGCGAAGGAGGTGGCGGAACAGGACAGGGAGAGATCCTCACGTCCCGGCCGCCGCGGGAGACGCCCCGGGCGTCGGGGGCCACGTGGTGGCTTCCGGCCACCGTAGGCGCGGGCCTGTGGACGGGGAGCTATGGGCTAGCTCGCCGTCCGTACGTCTCATGACGACAGGCCGTGTCGACGGCGCGTTCGTGTTCCACGCGCGCCTCAAAGAGAGTCAGCAATAGTGAAGGGGTCCGCAAGGACCGAAGCCTGCCGGGGCTGCGGGACTATTCGAAAGAGATACCGTGGCCCCGGAACACAAAGGGCGATGAAGGAACATGGATGGGTTTTAGTCAGTAAAAGTCTGACACTCCCTCCTGCTCAGCCCAGAGCGGGAGAAGTCATTTGATGATTTCCCATCCGAAAAAAAAAAAAAAAAAAAAGGGAACGAGTCGAAAACAAGAACGTCGATATCTTCTCTTCCAGACGTGCGATTTTGACGCTGTTTTCAGCATTCTTAGACCAAACTAGGCCTCCGCCTACGTTCTGACTACATTAAACGCACCTGCACGCGCGTCTGGACGTCATCCCTGCGAAATACTCAAAAATACTTCGATTTTTATAGTAAATCCTGAAAATCAATTGTTTTCCTAAATTCTTTTGCAAAAATAGTTTTAGTTTATAGTATAAATAGTACTCACCCTTCATCCCTGAATTCTGGTCCGCGTTCCGTGTCCCGGTCTCCAGGCTGTGGGGTGAAATTCCAAATTTTTTCTTCCAGAAACTAGTATTTCGACCTTAAGTCGAAATTTTTGTTCGGCACCTACCTTTGATTATAGCACAGATCGCTAGCCCGCGCGGAGACGCGTCTCTGGACACCTCGCCCGCGCCGCTATCCCGAAAAAACAAACATATTTTTTAAAAAGAAGTATTTTTCATACATCGCTGCTGGTACCAAAATCTACCTAAGGGAACGAGTCGAAAACAAGAACGTCGATATCTTCTCTTCCAGACGTGCGATTTTGACGCTGTTTTCAGCATTCTTAGACCAAACTAGGCCTCCGCCTACGTTCTGACTACATTAAACGCACCTGCACGCGCGTCTGGACGTCATCCCTGCGAAATACTCAAAAATACTTCGATTTTTATAGTAAATCCTGAAAATCAATTGTTTTCCTAAATTCTTTTGCAAAAATAGTTTTAGTTTATAGTATAAATAGTACTCACCCTTCATCCCTGAATTCTGGTCCGCGTTCCGTGTCCCGGTCTCCAGGCTGTGGGGTGAAATTCCAAATTTTTTCTTCCAGAAACTAGTATTTCGACCTTAAGTCGAAATTTTTGTTCGGCACCTACCTTTGATTATAGCACAGATCGCTAGCCCGCGCGGAGACGCGTCTCTGGACACCTCGCCCGCGCCGCTATCCCGAAAAAACAAACATATTTTTTAAAAAGAAGTATTTTTCATACATCGCTGCTGGTACCAAAATCTACCTAAGGGAACGAGTCGAAAACAAGAACGTCGATATCTTCTCTTCCAGACGTGCGATTTTGACGCTGTTTTCAGCATTCTTAGACCAAACTAGGCCTCCGCCTACGTTCTGACTACATTAAACGCACCTGCACGCGCGTCTGGACGTCATCCCTGCGAAATACTCAAAAATACTTCGATTTTTATAGTAAATCCTGAAAATCAATTGTTTTCCTAAATTCTTTTGCAAAAATAGTTTTAGTTTATAGTATAAATAGTACTCACCCTTCATCCCTGAATTCTGGTCCGCGTTCCGTGTCCCGGTCTCCAGGCTGTGGGGTGAAATTCCAAATTTTTTCTTCCAGAAACTAGTATTTCGACCTTAAGTCGAAATTTTTGTTCGGCACCTACCTTTGATTATAGCACAGATCGCTAGCCCGCGCGGAGACGCGTCTCTGGACACCTCGCCCGCGCCGCTATCCCGAAAAAACAAACATATTTTTTAAAAAGAAGTATTTTTCATACATCGCTGCTGGTACCAAAATCTACCTAAGGGAACGAGTCGAAAACAAGAACGTCGATATCTTCTCTTCCAGACGTGCGATTTTGACGCTGTTTTCAGCATTCTTAGACCAAACTAGGCCTCCGCCTACGTTCTGACTACATTAAACGCACCTGCACGCGCGTCTGGACGTCATCCCTGCGAAATACTCAAAAATACTTCGATTTTTATAGTAAATCCTGAAAATCAATTGTTTTCCTAAATTCTTTTGCAAAAATAGTTTTAGTTTATAGTATAAATAGTACTCACCCTTCATCCCTGAATTCTGGTCCGCGTTCCGTGTCCCGGTCTCCAGGCTGTGGGGTGAAATTCCAAATTTTTTCTTCCAGAAACTAGTATTTCGACCTTAAGTCGAAATTTTTGTTCGGCACCTACCTTTGATTATAGCACAGATCGCTAGCCCGCGCGGAGACGCGTCTCTGGACACCTCGCCCGCGCCGCTATCCCGAAAAAACAAACATATTTTTTAAAAAGAAGTATTTTTCATACATCGCTGCTGGTACCAAAATCTACCTAAGGGAACGAGTCGAAAACAAGAACGTCGATATCTTCTCTTCCAGACGTGCGATTTTGACGCTGTTTTCAGCATTCTTAGACCAAACTAGGCCTCCGCCTACGTTCTGACTACATTAAACGCACCTGCACGCGCGTCTGGACGTCATCCCTGCGAAATACTCAAAAATACTTCGATTTTTATAGTAAATCCTGAAAATCAATTGTTTTCCTAAATTCTTTTGCAAAAATAGTTTTAGTTTATAGTATAAATAGTACTCACCCTTCATCCCTGAATTCTGGTCCGCGTTCCGTGTCCCGGTCTCCAGGCTGTGGGGTGAAATTCCAAATTTTTTCTTCCAGAAACTAGTATTTCGACCTTAAGTCGAAATTTTTGTTCGGCACCTACCTTTGATTATAGCACAGATCGCTAGCCCGCGCGGAGACGCGTCTCTGGACACCTCGCCCGCGCCGCTATCCCGAAAAAACAAACATATTTTTTAAAAAGAAGTATTTTTCATACATCGCTGCTGGTACCAAAATCTACCTAAGGGAACGAGTCGAAAACAAGAACGTCGATATCTTCTCTTCCAGACGTGCGATTTTGACGCTGTTTTCAGCATTCTTAGACCAAACTAGGCCTCCGCCTACGTTCTGACTACATTAAACGCACCTGCACGCGCGTCTGGACGTCATCCCTGCGAAATACTCAAAAATACTTCGATTTTTATAGTAAATCCTGAAAATCAATTGTTTTCCTAAATTCTTTTGCAAAAATAGTTTTAGTTTATAGTATAAATAGTACTCACCCTTCATCCCTGAATTCTGGTCCGCGTTCCGTGTCCCGGTCTCCAGGCTGTGGGGTGAAATTCCAAATTTTTTCTTCCAGAAACTAGTATTTCGACCTTAAGTCGAAATTTTTGTTCGGCACCTACCTTTGATTATAGCACAGATCGCTAGCCCGCGCGGAGACGCGTCTCTGGACACCTCGCCCGCGCCGCTATCCCGAAAAAACAAACATATTTTTTAAAAAGAAGTATTTTTCATACATCGCTGCTGGTACCAAAATCTACCTAAGGGAACGAGTCGAAAACAAGAACGTCGATATCTTCTCTTCCAGACGTGCGATTTTGACGCTGTTTTCAGCATTCTTAGACCAAACTAGGCCTCCGCCTACGTTCTGACTACATTAAACGCACCTGCACGCGCGTCTGGACGTCATCCCTGCGAAATACTCAAAAATACTTCGATTTTTATAGTAAATCCTGAAAATCAATTGTTTTCCTAAATTCTTTTGCAAAAATAGTTTTAGTTTATAGTATAAATAGTACTCACCCTTCATCCCTGAATTCTGGTCCGCGTTCCGTGTCCCGGTCTCCAGGCTGTGGGGTGAAATTCCAAATTTTTTCTTCCAGAAACTAGTATTTCGACCTTAAGTCGAAATTTTTGTTCGGCACCTACCTTTGATTATAGCACAGATCGCTAGCCCGCGCGGAGACGCGTCTCTGGACACCTCGCCCGCGCCGCTATCCCGAAAAAACAAACATATTTTTTAAAAAGAAGTATTTTTCATACATCGCTGCTGGTACCAAAATCTACCTAAGGGAACGAGTCGAAAACAAGAACGTCGATATCTTCTCTTCCAGACGTGCGATTTTGACGCTGTTTTCAGCATTCTTAGACCAAACTAGGCCTCCGCCTACGTTCTGACTACATTAAACGCACCTGCACGCGCGTCTGGACGTCATCCCTGCGAAATACTCAAAAATACTTCGATTTTTATAGTAAATCCTGAAAATCAATTGTTTTCCTAAATTCTTTTGCAAAAATAGTTTTAGTTTATAGTATAAATAGTACTCACCCTTCATCCCTGAATTCTGGTCCGCGTTCCGTGTCCCGGTCTCCAGGCTGTGGGGTGAAATTCCAAATTTTTTCTTCCAGAAACTAGTATTTCGACCTTAAGTCGAAATTTTTGTTCGGCACCTACCTTTGATTATAGCACAGATCGCTAGCCCGCGCGGAGACGCGTCTCTGGACACCTCGCCCGCGCCGCTATCCCGAAAAAACAAACATATTTTTTAAAAAGAAGTATTTTTCATACATCGCTGCTGGTACCAAAATCTACCTAAGGGAACGAGTCGAAAACAAGAACGTCGATATCTTCTCTTCCAGACGTGCGATTTTGACGCTGTTTTCAGCATTCTTAGACCAAACTAGGCCTCCGCCTACGTTCTGACTACATTAAACGCACCTGCACGCGCGTCTGGACGTCATCCCTGCGAAATACTCAAAAATACTTCGATTTTTATAGTAAATCCTGAAAATCAATTGTTTTCCTAAATTCTTTTGCAAAAATAGTTTTAGTTTATAGTATAAATAGTACTCACCCTTCATCCCTGAATTCTGGTCCGCGTTCCGTGTCCCGGTCTCCAGGCTGTGGGGTGAAATTCCAAATTTTTTCTTCCAGAAACTAGTATTTCGACCTTAAGTCGAAATTTTTGTTCGGCACCTACCTTTGATTATAGCACAGATCGCTAGCCCGCGCGGAGACGCGTCTCTGGACACCTCGCCCGCGCCACTAGCTCGAAAAAATTTTGCCCACCCACCCGCCCTGTTGTATATAAGGAAGGTGGACTGGATTTTTCGGCCAAAAATTTTTATACGGGATTTACCTTTTTACCATTCGCTTAGTCTGAAAAATCGTTATTATATGTATTTGACGCTTACCTAGCACAAAATTCAGTGTTAAAAAAGTCGTGGGATAAATATCTGACAACAATTTTATCTTTTATTTTATTAGCAGGACTAAGTCCCGATTAAGGACTTATTTTACCTACAATTATAATTATACTTTACCTATTCATTCTAATTATTTTATTCCTTTTTACCGATTGTATCCCCCCTTTACAGGGATCAGTCTGTACGTGTCCATTTCTTTTTATTAGCAGGACTAAGTCCCAATTAAGGACCTATTTTTTATTCAATTATTATTATTATCTGATTTATTCAATTTACATATTTTTACTATTTTACCGACTGTATCCCCTCTTTACAGGGATCAGTCTGTACGTGTCCCCCGAATAATTTTGAATCTACACGATGTTAGGCATTCGGACCCCGCTGAACAAGGCGAAGGCTGCGGAGGAGAGTTTGGACGGGGAGGGGGCATGTCCAGTACAGGCAGGCCCTTCAGTGCGGCGTAGTATTGGCGAGTGGGAGGCGGAGAAGCATAAATCGGGGCAACCCTGCAAAACCTCACCGGTGAAAACCACACCCGCCACCACTCCCCCAAAGAAGGCACTCGTGCCCACCCCCCCGAAACAACTCAAAACCAAAGCTCTAGCCAACCAGCGGGTAAGATCCGACACCTACGAGCTGCCAGGAAAGGCCCTGGAGAGTCCGCCTCGAGAAGTGCCACCCGTGAGGTATCTAAATAGAACCACGGAGGCAAAGGCGTGTCTCTCCAGCGCAAAACTACAACTGGACAGCTCTAGGAACCTGAAAAAGGAGATCAAGGATGCGCTGACAAAAGCCGTGGACCGGCTGTACCAACTGGTCAAAGAGGGTGAGAAAGAGAGGGCAAAAACACCCGTAGAGACAGTCGAACCCGAGAGGCCCCCCAGGGACCTGACGCCGGCCTTGGGCGCACCGACAGAGCTCGTGATGCAACTCATGGAAAACCTCCAGCAGCACAACAAGGCGCTGGAGGAATGCCAGCAGCATACACGAGCTCTGTCGGAGCAACTACAACAGGCGCCTCGCTTTGTCGCAGGCCAGGGACCCTCGTTCGCGGAGATGGCCGCCGTCCCAAAGCAGCACATCCAAGCGCCTCTTCACTCGATGATCGTGTCATCAGTCGATGACAAGGACACGGGTGAAGAGGTGATTGAGAAGCTAAGGACGGTAGTAGATGCTAGGAACGAGGGCACCAGAGTGGAGAGGCTGCGGAAGGCGAGGGACCAGAAAGTGGTGGTCGGTTTCAGGTCCAGGGAGGAGTTGACTCGGGTGACGGAGAGAATAAAGAAGGCCGGGAACCTCCTAGTGGAAGAGGTTAAAAACAAAGACCCCCTCATTATTCTCAAGGACGTCCTCTCCTGTCACTCTGATGTGGAGGTCACCGAGTCGCTGAAGCGCCAGAACACCCACCTGATCGGGGACCTGCCTGCAGACGATGTGAGGATGGGGGTCAAGTACCGTCGTAGAACGAGGAACCCCCACATGTCTCACATCATCATGCAGGTGTCCCCGTCAGTGTGGCAGAGGCTGACAACGGCGGGTCGAGTGCACATCGACTTGCAGAGGGTGCGTGTGCTGGATCAGTCGCCACTGATCCAGTGCACTCGCTGCCTGCGCTTCGGCCATGGTCGCAAACTGTGCACGGAACCTGCCGACCTCTGCACGCACTGCGGTGACCCCCACATGAGAGTTGACTGCCCTTCACGCCTGGCCGCGGAACCGCCGAAATGTAGAAACTGCGCGACCGCGAAAAACGGTAAGACCGAGCATAACGCCTTCGACAGTGAGTGCCCAAGTCGCGTCAAGTGGGACGCACTGGCACGACTGTCGGTGGCGTACTGCTAAGGGCGAGCCAACGGTACCAGCGGTAACAGACACCAGGGTCTCATCCGGGGCTTCCCGAACAAACCCGAGTGCCCGTAATTGTTACTGGGTAATCCAAGCGAATCTGCAGAGGAAGAACTTAGCAACCCAAGAGCTTATGATAGTGGCTAGTGAGCGGAGGGTTGCGTTCGCACTGCTCCAGGAGCCGTATGTGGGTGGGGCTAAGAGGATGCGAGACTACCGGGGAGCGAGAGTCTACCAGTGCGCTGAACAAGGAGGTGGAACTGTGAAGGCGGCAATAGTCGTCTTCGATCACGACCTAGAAGTGATACAGTGTCCGAAACTCACCACCAACAACATCGTTGTGGTGAGGATCCGTACCAGCGCCTGGGAAATCGCAGTAGTCTCGTATTACTTTGAACCAGACCAGCCCATTCAGCCATACCTGGAGCAACTCATGCAGATTCGCGAGGAAATAGGCCCCACTAGGATGATTATTGGCGGTGACGCCAACGCCAAGAGCACCTGGTGGGGTAGCCCGGTAACCGACAGCAAGGGTGAGGATATGTCGGGAACCCTGGAAGATATGTGCCTGCAGGTACTCAACGTCGGCAACACACCGACCCTCGACACCGTCAGAGGCAACACCCTGTTCAGCAGCTTCGTTGATGTAACAGCTTGCTCAACGGATCTGCTGGACTTGGTGGAGGACTGGCGGGTCGAGGAAGGCCTCACGAGCTCGGACCACAATGGTATAGTGTTCAAAATTAATTTATCAAAATCAAAAGGAATAATTGTAAATAGAACCACTAGAGTGTACAATACGAAGAAAGCAAATTGGGGCCAATTTCATGAGAAATTGGCCCAATTAAAAGCTCAAGCTAAATTGAACTCAGTGGAACTAGGCACAATTAAGAATATAACAGATTTAGACCATAAAGTAAACTCATTTTTAGATACCATTAACAAAACATGTAACGTAACATTAGCCAAAATTAAAAATAACGAACAGATCACTATACCATGGTGGTCCAAGGAGCTCGCTGAGTTGATGTCGGAGGTCAATACCCGAAGACGCCGTATTCGGTGTGCCGCACCAGTCCGGAGACAAAAAGTCGTCGAGGAGTACCTGCAAGCAAAGAACAAATATGAGTCCCTGGCCATGAAAGCGCAGACAGAAGGGTGGAAGAGCTTCTGCCAAAAACAAGACAGGGAAGGAATGTGGGAAGGGATCTACAGGGTCATAGGACGGACCGCCAAAAGACAGGAGGACTTGCCGTTGGTGAAGGACGGAGTGCCACTGAGTGCACAGGAATCGGCTCAGCTACTGGCCGAGACCTTCTACCCGGAAGACCTAGAAGAGGGAGAATCTGCTGACCACCGTCGGACACGTGAAGCGGCCTGTCGTGTAAACGATCGGATGCATGATGAGCAACATGACCCACCGTTTACACTTCAGGAGCTGAAAACCGCGGTGGAAAGCTTCAACCCAAAGAAGGCACCCGGGGCAGACGGTCTCACAGCCGATATCTGTGCCCAGGCTATATCCCGGGACCCAGGGACGTTCCTTGCACTGGCAAATAAGTGCCTCGAGCACGGACACTTCCCTGGGGCCTGGAAAGTAGCCACAGTGGTAGTCCTCCGAAAGCCCGGCAAAGACTCTTACACCACCCCTAAATCGTACAGGCCAATCGGCCTCCTACCAGTCCTAGGCAAAACCCTGGAGAAGCTGCTAGTAGCAAGGCTGAAATGGCACCTAATCCCGCGGCTCAGTACTCGCCAGTTTGGTTTCATGCCACAGAGGAGCACCGAAGACTCCCTCTACACCATGATACAACACATCAAACAGAAGCTAAGTCAGAAGAAGCTGATCACTGTTGTATCACTGGACATAGAGGGAGCCTTCGATAGCGCATGGTGGCCGGCCATCAGGACCAGACTGGCTGAGGAAAAGTGCCCGGTGAACCTTAGGAGGCTGCTAGACAGCTACTTGACTGGTAGGAGTGTCATAGTTAGATACGCTGGTGCCGAGTGTCAGAAAAACACGAATAAGGGGTGTGTGCAGGGGTCCATTGGCGGTCCGATCCTGTGGAACCTGATTCTCGACCCCCTGCTGAAGGGGCTGGACGAGCAAGGTGTCCACTGCCAGGCATTCGCCGATGATGTGGTGATGATCTTCGACGGTGAGACAGCGTTGGAAGTCCAGAGGCATGCCAATGCCGCCCTCGAATATGTTCGGGCGTGGGGCGTTGGAAATAAGCTGAAGTTTGCACCTCAAAAAACTTGTGCAATGGTGATAACCAAGAAGCTTAAGTACGACGTCCCACTCCTGAGCATGGGCGGGGTAGACATTGGCATGTCTAAGGAAATCAAAATACTGGGTCTCACCGTCGACCACCAGCTCACTTTCAACTCCCACGTCGCAAACGTATGCAGAAAAGCTGTCAACATTTACAAGCAGCTGGCACGTGCGGCAAAAGTGAGCTGGGGCCTTCACCCGGAGATCATCCACACGATATACACGGCAGCAGTGGAGCCGGTGATTTTGTACGCGGCAAGCGCCTGGGCGCCGGCCGCGAAAAAGATCGGAGTGCAGAAGAGCCTCAACACGGTCCAGCGAGGATTCGCGCAGAAGCTCTGCAAATCCTACCGCACCGTATCGCTGAATGCGTCCCTGGTGCTGGCTGGGATACTCCCACTCGACCTCCGAATACAAGAAGCAGCCGCTCTGTATGAGGCGAAGAGGGGGGTGCCACAGCCAGCACTTGCGGGCAGGGAGGTAGAGCGGGTGGTGGCATTTGCAGAGACTCCGCACCCGGCGAAACATACGGCCATGGAGTTCGTGTGCCTGGAAGACCGGACGCTTGTGGACACTCACAATACCCAAGCAGTCAGAGTATTCACGGATGGCAGCAAGATTGCGGGCAAGGTCGGAGCAGCGCTGTCACTCTGGGACAGCGATGCCGAGATCAAGTCCGTCAAGCTTAGCCTGCCACCGTACTGCACGGTCTACCAGGCAGAACTTCTGGCCATATGCGTAGCCACGCGCGAAATCCTCAAGCGCAAAGAGGGAACCTTCGGTATCTATAGTGACTCAAAGGCCGCACTACAGACAGTCACAAACCAAGGTTCCCTCCACGCGCTGGCCGTGGAGGCGAGAGCGAACGTTGCCGCTGCGTTTGTCCAGAGCAAAGATATTTCTTTGTTCTGGATAAAGGCACACGCAGGGCTGGAGGGCAACGAGCGCGCAGACGATCTCGCGAAGGAGGCTGCACTCCGGTCTAAAAAGAGGCCGGACTATGACCGCTGCCCGGTTTCATTCGTCAAGCGACAGATCCGTTTGGGGTCGCTCGACGAATGGAACCGGAGGTACCAGAATGGCGAAACAGCCTCTGCTACGAAACTGTTTTTCCCTGATGCGATCGACGCCTTTAAAATTGTGAAAAAGGTGCAACCAACGGCCATCCTGACACAGATTCTCACGGGGCACGGTGGGTTCTCCGAATACCTGCACCGTTTCAAGTGTAAGGAGAACCCATCGTGCATCTGCGAACCAGGAAAGGTGGAGTCGATCGCCCACATAATAACAGAATGCCCAGTGTCTGAAAACGAGCGATACAATGCCGAGCAGAAATTAGAGCAAAGCATCAACAAAAACACCCTTGCAAGCCTAATGTCGGAAACCAAAGCCAGAAAGATCTTATTAGACTACTGCCTAAAAGTTGCTAAAAAAGTGATTGACCGGAACAAAAGCAGCTAATATTCTGTGTTTTTCCAAATATGGACGTTTCTTTTTTTAGAATAGATATTTAGGTATAAGCATAGACAAACTTAGCATATAATTAAAACTTATAAAAATGAAACACTTTTAAAATCATAAAATACATGTCAATTTCTACAAAATTAAATAATAAAATTAAATACTAGTAAATATATAAACGAAGCTTAAAAAGGTCTCTGACTATGTCAGGGGGACACGAGCAGAGCAGGAGTGGTTTTTAGCCGGTTCGAGTCCGGCACTACCTCGACTCTCTCACAGGAGATATTCCTGTGAGATAGTCGAGGTGTCCGTGGGGATTTTCCACTCCTGCCAAAACAATAAAAAAAAAAAAAAAAAAAAAAACCTAACCTAACCTAACCTAACCTAACCTAACCTAACCTAACCGTTGATATCTTCACTTCCAGACGTGCGATTTTGAAGCTTTTTTCAGCGTTTTTAGACCAAACTAGGCCTCCGCCTACGTACTGACCATATCGCACGCACACACGCGCGTCAGGACTTCATCCCTTACCACACTTAGGAATTTTTCGACTTTTTCAAAGTAAATTCTCAAAATTTAGTGTTTTTTCCAAATTTTTTGCAAAAATAGTTTCAGTTTATAGTATAAATAGTACTCACCCTTCATCCCTGAATTCTGGTTCGCGATCCGTGTCCCGGTCTCCAGGCTGTGGGGTGAAAATCAAAATTTTTTGGTTCAAAAACTGGTTTTTTGACCAAAACTCAAAATTTTTGTTCGGCACCTACCCTGTTTTATTCCATAATTAGCTAGCCCGCGCGGAGACGCGTCTCTGGACCCCTCGCCCGCGCCCCTAGCTCGAATAAAACATTCACATTTTTTAAAAATAGTTTTTTCATACATTGCTGCTAGTACCCGAAATCCACCTTAGGGATCGAGTCAAAAACACAATTGTCGATATCTTCACTTCTAGACGTGCGATTTTGAAGCTTTTTTCAGCGGATTTAGACTAAACTAGGCCTCCGCCTACGTACTGACCATATCGCACGCACACACGCGCGTCAGGACTTCATCCCTTACCACACTTAGGAATTTTTCGATTTTTTCAAAGTAAATTCTCAAAATTTAGTGTTTTTTCCAAATTTTTTGCAAAAATAGTTTCAGTTTATAGTATAAATAGTACTCACCCTTCATCCCTGAATTCTGGTTCGCGATCCGTGTCCCGGTCTCCAGGTTGTGGGGTGAAAATCAAAATTTTTTGGTTCAAAAACTGGTTTTTTGACCAAAACTCAAAATTTTGTTCGGCACCTACCCTGTTTTATTCCATATTTAGCTAGCCCGCGCGGAGACGCGTCTCTGGACCCCTCGACCGCGCCCCTAGCTCGAAAAAATTTTGCCCACCCACCCGCCCTCTGGTCTATAGGAAGGTAGACGTGGGATTTTCGGCAAAATTTAATTTATTTATTTGATTCTGTCTGGCTTTGTATTGCTGAGGTTTTTGTAGTGTTGGTAGGGAAATTTGACTTTTTAACTTTATTTGACCGAGTCCGCAAAGGCCCACACAGGTTTTAGACTTTTAATTATCTTTATTTTGTATAATATTATTCAGATTTTTATTTTATTATATACTGTGTACCCCCCTTTACAGGGACACAAGACTCACACAGGTTTTCGACTTTTAATTATTATTAATTTTGTTTTTTTTTTTATTCAGATTATTATTTTATTGTATATACTGTGTACCCCCCTTTACAGGGACACAGTAGAGTCCAGTGTCCATCTCTAATAGTACAGGTCTCTCCTCCCGAACGGATAATATTCACCGGACCTCCACTTTACAGGGGTTCGGTTTTCTCTGTAATACCTGCGCTGCTCGAGAACTCGAAACATGTTCCTCACCCCATCCGCTACCTTGAGGACTTTAGGCTCCGGAGGCTCGGTGGGATCGTCGGAGAAGGCGGGGCCTTCGCCTGCTGACGCGAGGAGGAGAATCTCATTTGGAGATGACACTCCTTCCGCCTCTCAGGGGGGCCGTACCTACCCGGGGACTCGCCGAGCTCCTGTGGACGCTCCAGCACCGCTCAAAAAGTCTGAGGCGCGGTACCGCAGTCGTATTGAGGAGGCGAGAGCTTGCCTAAACAAAGCTAAGCTTAACTTGGGCAACTCTCGTAACCTCAAAACTGACATAAAAACCGCGGTACTTGATGCCATAAACAGACTTTTTGAGCTGGTGAAGGAGTCTGAGAAAGACAGGGCTCCTCTCGCACCTGCAGCCGTACCGGCACCCGCGCCCACCGCTGACCCCGTTCCCCAGTCCAACCCTGAGAGCCTTGTTAGCCAGACTGAGCTTGTCAGGACTATGAAGGAGCACATAACCTTAATTAAGGAGAACTCCGACGAGTTGGTTAAACTGCGAGACAGTCTGGCTAGCAGGGAACGTGTTGGGGAGAAGACCTACGCGAGTGTAGCGTCCGTCAGTAAGAGCCACACTGGGGCACAAACCCTGGAGCGAACGACGCTGCACTCCGTGGTTGTCTCCTCGACGCAGGATATGGATACGGGGGACGAAATCCTGGAAAGGATCAGGAAAGCGGTGGACGCGAAGGAGGGCTGGGTGCGGGTGGAGAAAGTAAGGAAGGGGAAGGATAGGAAGGTAATAATGGGTTGTGCCACCAAGGAGGAGAGAAGGAAAATTAAGGAGCGTTTAGAAGCGGCCGGAGGGAACCTTGTCGTCGAGGAAGTGACAAACCGCGACCCGCTTCTGGTTCTTAGGGACGTGCTGTCAGTGCACAGCGACGAAGAAGTATTGAAGGCCCTTAAGAACCAGAACCGGGAGATTTTTCACGACCTCGACGACAGGGAAAAACGAATGTCTGTGAAGTTTAGGAGGAAGGCTAAAAACCCGCACGTAAACAGCATTGTGCTGAGCGTGTCTCCTACGGTCTGGAAGCGGGCACTCTCTGGAGGCAAGCTCCGCATTGACCTACAGAGAGTGCGCGTTGAGGACCAGTCGCCTCTGGTGCAGTGTACCCGCTGCCTAGCATATGGTCACGGCAAGCGTCTCTGCACGGAGCCTGTTGACCTATGCAGCCACTGCGGCGGTCCACACTTAAGGGTGGACTGCCCAGTCAAACTCAGTGGCGAGGCAGCGGTGTGCGTGAACTGCACCAGAGCCGATATGGGAGAACGCCAGCACAATGCGTTTAGCAGTGAATGCCCGGTGCGCAGGAAGTGGGACGCATTCGCCAGAGCATCAATAGCTTATTGCTAAAGTTGTCAATGCGCCCACTTCCGCGAACCATGAGGTGATCACCAATTCGGCACAACCAGATGGCAGTCGCATAAATCGAACCACTGGGGTTGTCAAGAGTAAAAACTGCAACTTGAGTCAGTTTCATGAGAAACTGACTCAAGTTATACGAGAACCGAAGACAGCCCTAGTGGCATCGTTAAGTTGTGCCGAACTTGGTGTCAAGGATAAACATGAATCGATCGGATTCAAAATACTTATTAAATTAAATTATCTAGATATTAAACTATATATTAAGTATATGGTGCCGATATCAAAGAATAAAAATTATATTTCAAATTTAAATTTCAAAGTAAAATAAAATTAGTAACTCGGTTTTTAATGGGCAAAATTTTTAAAATTATATAGGTTAAATTGTGAACATGTATAGATTGTAGTATATATAATAATAGTCGAAATTCACGGAATATAAAAATTGTTAGTAAAAATAATCAGTAAACAATAAAAGAAAGCATAAACAAAAATAGATAAACAAATATAGGTACATGAATAGACAATAAGTAAACAGTGAAAACATTAATAAATAGAGCGTGGTCTACTCGGCCTCCTAAACGTCAGAGATATTTAAGAAAAACCCCAGATATAAAGGTCTCTGATAATGTCAGAGGGACACTGGCGGGGCAGGAGTGTGGTTTTAGCCGGTTCGAGTCCGGCACTACCTCGACTGTCTCACAAGAGAAATTCCTGTGGGATAGTCGAGGTGTCCGCGGGGATTTCCCACTCCTGCCAAAACAAAAAAAAAAAAAAAAAAAAAAAAAAACCTAACCTAACCTAACCATCATAGATGTAAACCCAACGACTAAAATATGCAAAACAAAAAGAAATATCACGAGGGCAGATCTGATAGGGATTGTAGATTATTAGTAGTCAAATAAAGTATAATAGTAGAATTTTAAATTGACACAAGTACAGAAAAGCTTATTAAATATTTAAGATGACAGTAAAATAATCATAGTAGATAGTTAAAAATTATACATATTATAATAAATAAAGACGGAAAAACATAAATATATATATAAACACAAACATAAATAAACGAGTTGAACAGTATTGAACAACCTAATTGACAAAATTAAGCGCATAGAGCGTGGTCTCTTCGGCCTAAACCAAAAAAGTCGCGAATCAAGGGTAAACAGAGTAAACAAGGTCTCTGATCACGTCAGAGGGACACTGGCGGGGCAGGAGTGTGGTTTTAGCCGGTTCGAGTCCGGCACTACCTCGACTGTCTCACAAGAGAAATTCTTGTGGGATAGTCGAGGTGTCCGCGGGGATTTCCCACTCCTGCCAAAAAAAAAAAAAAAAAAAAAAAAAAAAAAAAAAAAAAAAAAACCTAACCTAACCTAACCTAACCTTTTTTTTTTTTTTTTTTTTTTTTTTTGACGCTGGGAAAAAATGCATTACGCATGCCCTCCCGTCGGGGGACGGGAGGGGTATGTGGGACTCCCCGGGCGGTCGAACCCGGTATACCCACTAAAACGACCCAGCGCATTCCCGCTTCGTCATAGTGGAGGGGGACTGGGAATCCGGCACAGCCTTTACTTCCAGTCCCCCGCCGACGAACACAAGGCGGACCCCCCCTCTTGCCCTCACGGCACGGGCGTGGAGGAGGGGGTTCGGGAATGACCGACGGAGGTGACGGGTGCAATGCGGGCGGAGGCACCCCCGCGCCTGTCGCCCGCCCGTCACCGTGAGGAAGGAGGGCAAATGCCCCTTCCCCCCCTCTCCGCCCGCGGAGCAGCGCAGCGAGAGAGAGACCTCCCGCGCGCGCTCCGCCTCCTCCTTTTGCGAAATCGCAAAAGGAGGCTACCGCTGACCAGGCCTCCGCGCTCCCCAGCATGGCGTCCGCCAACGCACGCCGGGAAGCGGGAGGCCCAGTCGCCCGCGAGGTGACGGGTGCAATGCGGGCGGAGGCACCTCCGTGCCTGTCGCCCGCCCGTCACCGTGAGGAGGGAGGGCAAACGCCCCTTCCCCCCCTCACCGCCCACGGAGCGGTGCGGCGAGAGGATCATGTTCCGAGCATGATCCTCCCACCGCGCCGCCCCGCCTCCTCCCTCTGCGAGAACCTCGCAAAAGGAGGCTACCTCTGACCAGGCCTCCTCTCCTCGCTCCCCAGCATGGTGTTCACGCACGCACGCCGGGAAGCGGGAGGCCCAGTCCCCCGCGGGGTGACGGGTGCAATGCGGGCGGAGGCACCTCCGCGCCTGTCGCCCGCCCGTCACCGTGAGGAGGGAGGACAAACGCCCCTTCCCCCCCTCTCCGCCCGCGGAGCGGCACGGCGAGAGGATCATGTCCTCCAAACACGATCCTCCCACCGCGCCGCCCCGCCTCCTCCTTCTGCGAGAACCTCGCAAAAGGAGGACCCCACTCCCCTGACATGCCCTCTGCTACGCTCAGAGGGGCACGCAGGGGAAACGCACACCGCACCTCGCATGACGGGAGTCGATCATACGAAGTGCGATGCGCCCCCCCCCCCAGAAAGCGCCTGGTGGTTTTTGTTGCGTCTATTTCTTATGGAATTAGACCAAGAACAGGGCGGCAACCACGTGAAGGTGAACACACCAGACTTGCCTTGAGGATCTACACGACCGTAGCGCTCTCCCTCAAGACCCCGCCACCCTACCGCCTCTGAGGGAGGCAGTAAGGTAGACCTGCATCTATGCTACCATGCAAAGCATGTCGTTGTGCAACCGCGAAAGCATAAATACAGATCGGCCCCAACCTAACCTAACCTAACCTAACCTAACCTAACCTTTTTTTTTTTTTTTTTTTTTTTTTTTTTTTTTTTTTTTGACGCTGGGAAAAAATGCATTACGCATACCCTCCCGTCGGGGGACGGGAGGGTTATGTGGGACTCCCCGGGCGGACCCGGTATACCCACTAAAACGACCCAGCGCATTCCCGCTTCGTCAGGGTGGGGGGGGACTGGGAAACCGGCACAGCCTTTACTTCCAGTCCCCCGCCGACGATTGCCAGGCAGGACCCCCTCACACCCTCACGGGTGTGGGGGGTCGGGAATGACTAACGGAGGTGACGGGTGCAATGCGGGCGGAGGCACCCCCGTGCCTGTCGCCCGCCCGTCACCTAGAGGAGGGAGGGCACGACGCCTTCTCCCCCTTCTCCGTCTGCGGAGCGGCGCAGCGAGAGGGTCGTCCTCCCGCGCCCGCTCCGCCTCCTCCTTCTGCGAGAGTACGTCCTCGCAGAAGGAGGCTACTGCTGACCAGGCCTCCTCGCTCCCCAGCATGGAGTCAACCACGCCGGGAAGCGAGAGGTCTGGTCCGACCACCGCGGTCAGACCACGGCGCAGCTCGGACCACGCCGGGCACACCTCAAGAGTGTGCTGCGCCGTGTCCTCCACCGCGCCGCAGTCGTGGCACGCTGGGGTTTCCTCTCTCCCGATCCGGTGAAGGTGCGATCCGAAGCAGCCGTGCCCGGACAACACCTGCACCAGACGGAAAGAGAGGAAACCGTGGGACCGCTCGAGCCAGCCCTTCAGGACCGGCCCGAGCGCGTCCAACGTCCGGCGGCCAAAGGCGGCGCTGGCGAGGTCCTCCGTCCAATGGAGGACGATGGCGTCCTTCGCCTCTCGCCGCACCGCCTCCCGCTCTTCGCCCATGGGGCGCTCCCCAAGCGCCTTTCGGCGCGCCGTCCACTCGTACACTCTGGCGAGCACCCACGCCTCCAACTCCCACGGAGGGGTGCCGGCCAGAGCGCACGCCGCCGAAAAGCCCACTGAGCGGTACGCTCTCGCCACCCGCTGTGCAATGGCCCGCTGGGGCCTGCGGATGGCGGTCGCATTCTCCCTCCTATGGAGGGAGTCCGCCCAGATGGGAGCCCCGTAAAGGGCCATGCTCCGCAGAATGCCGGCATAGAGGCGCCGGCATTTCGCCTTGGGCCCCCCCAGGTTCGGGAGGAGCCACGAGAGGGCGTCCGCGGCCTTCAACAGGCGCGTCGACAGCCCGCTAAAATGCGGGCCGAAGCGCCACCTGTCGTCCAGCACCAGCCCCAGATATTTCATCTGAGGCTGGACCCCTATACGGACGCCCTCCACGACGATGTGGGCGTCGGCAGGGCAGCGCTGCCGGGGACCGCGAAAGAACACGGCCTCCGTTTTGTGCAGCGCCACCCTCAATCCCAGGCGGCGGATCCTCTCTGCCACCAAGGACCCGCCAGCCGAGGCCAGAATGGCCGCGTCGGCAAAGTTCCTCCCCCGGGCAGTGAGCAGAGTGTCATCCGCGTAGCAGATGACACTCGTGCCCGGGAGGAGGGCACCCCGCAACAGCCAGTTGAACCCGATGTTCCACAAGGGGGGGCCTAGCACCGACCCCTGTGGAACACCGGACTCTGCGCCGTACCGCCTCACAGTGGCCGACCTGTCTACGAGGAGGACCTCTCGGCCCTCCAGGTAACTGGCCAGCAGGTCCCGCAAGTATTGGGGCACTCCGTGATATCGGAGTGCCTCCAATATCGTCGAGTGGGGGACGGAGTTGAAGGCGTTGGCAATGTCGAACGACACCGCCAGCACTCCGTCCCCCGCCTCCACCGCCTCCTTCACCTGGCCCTTGAGGAGGGCCAGCGCGTCGATCGTCGAACGCCCACGACGGAAACCGTATTGGGCGTCCGACAGATCCGGCCCTACCCCCCGCAGGTGGTTCTCCAGCCTCCCGGCGACAATCCCCTCGAACAGCTTACCGACCTCATCGAGCAGAACGATGGGCCGGTATGCCGAGGGGGAGTCCGCCGGGCGTCCTTCTTTCCGGAGGAGGCACAGCTGCCCCTCCTTCCACGGTTTCGGGAACCTCCCAGCCGTAAAACACGCGCTGAAGAGGTCCCGAAACCTGTCCTCCATTTCGGTGGCGGCGATCGCCACCACCCGCGCGGGGACGCCGTCCGGCCCGGGGGCGGTCTTCTTCGCGCGGAGGCTCAAAACCCCCGCGTAGAATTCCGCCGCCGTGACCGGGGGCACCTCCGCCTCCGGTGGAGCCGCCCCTTGCGGGGGATCCATTGTTGGTGGGGCGAAGTCGGTCCTGCTCGGAAACAGGGACCGGACCACCCCATCCAACAATGCCGGCTCGAGGGTCTCCGACAGTGGAGGACCATAGGGGCGGAGCTTGTTCCGCGCCGCCTTATATGGCCTCCCATAGGGGTCCCTGTCGAGACCCTCCAGCATCTCGGCCCTCGCCGAGTCCTGCGCAGCGCCCATTGCAGACTTGAGGGCCACCGTAGCCTCTCGGTAAGAGGCGTACAGGCGGTCCTCCTCTGCCCGGACTCGGTTCTGGGCGCTGCGCCGGCGGCTCCGCGCGTAGGCCCTTCGGGCCGCCACGCAGGTGGCCCGGAGCCCCGCCAGCTCCTCCGTCCACCAATAGACGGCACGACGGGGAGGCGGACGGCGAGACCGAGGCATGCTGGAAACCTAACCTAACCTAACCTAACCTAACCTAACCTAACCTAACCTAACCTAACCTAACCTAACCTAACCTAACCTAACCTAACCTAACCTAACCTAACCTAACCGTCGATATCTTCACTTCTAGACGTGCGATTTTGAAGCTGTTTTCAGCGGATTTAGACTAAACTAGGCCTCCGCCTACGTACTGACCATATCGCACGCACTTACACGCGCGTCAGGACTTCATCCCTTACCGCACTTAGAAAATTTTCGATTTTTCAAGGTAAATCCTCAAAATTTAGTGTTTCTTCCAAATTTTTTGCAAAAATAGTTTCAGTTTATAGTATAAATAGTACTCACCCTTCATCCCTGAATTCTGGTTCGCGATCCGTGTCCCGGTCTCCAGGCTGTGGGGTGAAAATCAAAATTTTTTGGTTCAAAAACTGGTTTTTTGACCAAAACTCAAAATTTTTGTTCGGCACCTACCCCGTTTTATTCCATATTTAGCTAGCCCGCGCGGAGACGCGTCTCTGGACACCTCGCCCGCGCCCCTAGCTCGAAAAAATTTTGCCCACCCACCCGCCCTCTGGCCTATTGGAAGAAGGTAGACGTGGGATTTTGGCGAAATTTAAGTTTTGTGATTTAGTCTGGGTTCACTTTTGTTAGGGTTCTTGAATGTTTTTGGTAGGGATATTTTAGATTTTAACTTTAATTGACTGAGTCTACAAGGCTCATGTGACTGAAATTATCATTTTATTATTCTATTTATATTTTATTTATTTTATTAGTCGACAGCTTACTGTGTTCCCCCTTTACAGGGACACAGAAGAACAAATATTTTATTGTGACGGTCGACTGAAGTGTACGACTATAATTATATTGCCTGTTTTTATTTAATATTATTTGATTTTACTTTTAAATTCAATACTTACTGTGTTCCCCCTTTTACAGGGTCACAGAAGTACCAGTGTCCCTTCTCTCTCCTCCCGGGTAGATATCGTTCTGACTCCCTCTTTACAGGAGTCGGTTCTGATAAGACCTACTCTTAAATCTGAATATGTTCCGCACCCCATCCAGCACCGTGAGGGCCCAAGGCTCTAGTGGCTCGCCGCGATCGGCGGAGAAGGCGGGGCCTTCGCCTGACGCGAGGAGGAGAATCTCCTTCGGAGATGAGACTCCTTCGGCGTCACGAGGGGGCCCTGCCACTCCGGGGACGCGCCGAGCTCCTCCGAGCTCCGATTTCTTGGCACTGCTCGGGAAGCCTGAGGCGAGGAACCGCAGTCGCACTGAGGAGGCGAGAGCTTGCCTGAATAAGGCCAAGCTAAATTTGGGCAACTCTCGCAACCTCAAGGCCGAAATTAAGACTGCGGTGCTCGAAGCCATAAACAGGCTTTACGAGTTGGTCAAGGAGTCGGAGCGAGACAAGGCCCCTGTCGCACCCATTGCCGTACCAGAACCCGCGCCCACTGCCGACCGTAGTCCCCATCCCATTTCCGTCGAGGTTCTTGCTGGCCAGACTGAGCTCCTACACACGTTAAAGGAGCACATCTCGGAGTTAAGAGAAAACTCCGAGAAACTCGACCGACTTCGAGACAGTCTGGCCAGCAAGGAAGGGGTGGAGGAGACAACCTACGCGAGTGTAGCGGCTGTCAGTAAGAGCCACACCGGGGCTCAGGCCCTGGAGCGGACGACGCTGCACTCTGTGGTTGTCTCCTCAACTCACGAGATGGATACGGGGGACGAAATCCTCGAAAGAGTAAGGAAGGCAGTGGACGCGAAGGAGGGCTGGGTGCGCGTCGAGAGAGTCCGAAAGGCCAAGGACCAAAAGGTGATCATGGGGTGCGCGACGACGGAGGAGAGGAGAAAATTAAAGGCGCGATTGGAGAAGGCCGGAGAGAACCTCGTTGTCGAGGACGTGAAAAATCGGGACCCGCTTCTGATTCTTAGGGACGTATTACTCATGCACAGTGACGAGGAGGTGCTGAGAGCCCTTAAGAATCAGAACCGGGAGATATTTCACGGGCTCGACGACGAGGCGCAGAGGGTAGTGATAAAATACCGAAGAAAAACCCGGAACCCGCACGCGAATCACGTTGTGCTTGGTGTGTCCCCTATGGTCTGGAGGAGGGCGATCGAAGTGGGAAAACTCCGCATCGACCTCCAGCGAGTACGCGTCGAGGATCAGACGCCTCTGGTGCAGTGCACCCGCTGCTTGGCATACGGGCACGGGAAACGCCTGTGCACGGAGCCAGCCGATCTGTGTAGCCACTGCGGTGGAGTACACCTCAGGGCAGATTGCCCGGATAGACAGATCGGCAAAGCAGCGGCTTGCGTGAACTGCACCAGAGCAAAACAAGGGGCCACCGAGCACAACGCATTCAGCAACGAATGCCCCGTGCGAAGGAAGTGGGACGCATTCGCAAGAGCTTCGATAGCATATTGCTAAAGTTGGCGATGCGACCACTTCCAAGCACATGAGTAATACCAATTCGGCCCAACCGATAAACAGACAAGTAGAGACGGTCACTAGCGTCGGCATTAAGCAAAAATGTAAATTGAGGCCGCTTCATGAGAAACTGACTCAAATTATGCTGGAGCAGGTGCCGGCGCTGGTGGATATGTCAAGCTGGGTCGAATTTGGTGATACTTATACAGACGTAAACCAAGTCTGTGAAAAACGCAGAAAATTAAGAAGAATAGCTAAGAATAATATGAAAACTTACAAAATTAAAGATATTTAAATATATAGTGAGTATATACCTTAGATATCAAATAAATAAACATTAAAATAGGAAATAAAATTAAACAAAGCAAGAAATCTTAAAAAGGGCATAAATATAAGGGTTAATAATAGATATAAATATAAGTAAAGAAATAAGCGAACATCAGTAAAGTAAAATAGAAGTAAATAGTTATATTTTTTTTTTAACAAGTAACAAAATTTAAAGTCAATACAGCACACAGTAAAACAAATTTAAAGAAAACTTAGAGTATGTTTAAAATAGGTAATTTATCACGCAAAACCAAAACGCGCATCATGTGGTCTCTCCGGCCACCAAGAAATGTAGACAAATTAAACAAGACAGACGTCAAGGACTCTGATTATGTTAGAGGGACACTGGCTGGGGCAGGAGTGGTTTTTAGCCGGTTCGAGTCCGGCACTACCTCGACTGTCTCACAAGAGAAATTCTTGTGGGATAGTCGAGGTGTCCGCGGGGATTTCCCACTCCTGCCAAAACAAAAAAAAAAAAAAAAAAAAAAAAAAAAAAAAAAAAAAAAACCTAACCTAACCTAACCTAACCTAACCTTTTTTTTTTTTTTTTTTGACGCTGGGAAAAAATGCATTACGCATGCCCTCCCGTCGGGGGACGGGAGGGGTATGTGGGACTCCCCGGGCGTGCAAAACCCGGTATACCCACTAAAACGACCCAGCGCATTCCCGCTTCGTCATAGTGGAGGGGGACTGGGAATCCGGCACAGCCTTTACTTCCAGTCCCCCGCCGACGAACACAAGGCGGACCCCCCCTCTTGCCCTCACGGCACGGGCGTGGAGGAGGGGGTTCGGGAATGACCGACGGAGGTGACGGGTGCAATGCGGGCGGAGGCACCCCCATGCCTGTCGCCCGCCCGTCACCGTGAGGAGGGAGGGCAAATGCCCCTTCCCCCCCTCTCCGCCCGCGGAGCAGCGCAGCGAGAGAGAGACCTCCCGCGCGCGCTCCGCCTCCTCCTTTTGCGAAATCGCAAAAGGAGGCTACCGCTGACCAGGCCTCCGCGCTCCCCAGCATGGCGTCCGCCAACGCACGCCGGGAAGCGGGAGGCCCAGTCGCCCGCGAGGTGACGGGTGCAATGCGGGCGGAGGCACCTCCGTGCCTGTCGCCCGCCCGTCACCGTGAGGAGGGAGGACAAACGCCCCTTCCCCCCCTCACCGCCCGCGGAGCGGCGCAGCGAGAGGATCAATAGTTTCAGTTTATAGTATAAATAGTACTCACCCTTCATCCCTGAATTCTGGTTCGCGATCCGTGTCCCGGTCTCCAGGCTGTGGGGTGAAAATCAAAATTTTTTGGTTCAAAAACTGGTTTTTTGACCAAAACTCCAAATTTTTGTTCGGCACCTACCCTGTTTTATTCCATATATAGCTAGCCCGCGCGGAGACGCGTCTCTGGACCCCTCATCCGCGCCCCTAGCTCGAATAAAACATTCACATTTTTAAAAAATAGTTTTTTCATACATTGCTGCTAGTACCCGAAATCCACCTTAGGGATCGAGTCAAAAACACAATTGTCGATATCTTCACTTCTAGACGTGCGATTTTGAAGCTGTTTTCAGCGGATTTAGACTAAACTAGGCCTCCGCCTACGTACTGACCATATCGCACGCACACACGCGCGTCAGGACTTCATCCCTTACCACACTTAGGAATTTTTCGATTTTTTCAAAGTAAATTCTCAAAATTTAGTGTTTTTTCCAAATTTTTTGCAAAAATAGTTTCAGTTTATAGTATAAATAGTACTCACCCTTCATCCCTGAATTCTGGTTCGCGATCCGTGTCCCGGTCTCCAGGCTGTGGGGTGAAAATCAAAATTTTTTGGTTCAAAAACTGGTTTTTTGACCAAAACTCCAAATTTTTGTTCGGCACCTACCCTGTTTTATTCCATATTTAGCTAGCCCGCGCGGAGACGCGTCTCTGGACACCTCGCCCGCGATCCTAGCTCGAAAAAATTTTGCCCAGCCACCCGCCCTCTGGTCTATAGGAAGGTAGACGTGGGATTTTCGGCAAAATTTAATTTTCATGTTTAGTTTCTTTTATATATTTTAGGCCTAAAATTAGTGTTTGTAGGGAAAATTTCGTTGTTTTTAACCATCCTGACCAATTTTAAATAATTATTTATTACGGAAATTTTAATTTTAATGTTTTAGCAATTATTTTTACATTTTATCTAGAATTTAAATTATTGTGACTGTTGTCTCTAAGTGGGCAACAAAAATTTTATATTATTTTGTTCGCTTTGTTTATTTGATTTTTTATTTACATTTCTACTTACTGTTCCCCCCCTTTACAGGGAAACAGAAGTACCCAGTGTCCAGCTGACCTGCATCCCTCCATAAGAGCAGAAAATTTAGTTTTGACCCCCCCTTTACAGGGGTCCTTCTGAGTTATTCTGCTCATTTAACAAAAATATGTTCCGCACCCCATCTAGCACCGTAAGGGCTACAGGCTCCAGTGGCTCGCCGCGATCGGCGGAGAAGGCGGGGCCTTCGCCTGATGCGAGGAGGAGGATCTCCTTCGGGGACGAGACTCCTTCGGCATCACGAGGAGGCCCTGCCACTCCGGGGACGCGCCGAGCTCCTGCGGACTTCTTGGCACTGCTCAGGAAGCCTGAGGCGAGGAACCGCAGTCGCACTGAGGAGGCGAGAGCTTGCCTGAACAAGGCTAAGCTAAATCTAGGGAACTCTCGCAACCTCAGGACCGACATCAAGACTGCGGTGCTCGAGGCCATAAACAGGCTTTTTGAGCTTGTCAAGGAGTCCGAACGCGACAAGGCCCCTGCCGCACCCATTGCCGTACCGGAACCCGCGCCCACTGCTGACTTCGGCCCCCAACCCACTTCCATCGAGGTTCTTGCTGGCCAGACTGAGCTCCTGAGAACCATGAAGGAGCACATCTCGGAGTTAAAAGACAACTCCGAGAAACTCGACAGACTCCGAGACAGTCTGGCCAGCAGAGAAAGTGTGGGGGAGACAACCTACGCGAGTGTAGCGGCCGTTAGTAAACGCTACACCGGGGCGTCAGCCCCGGAGCGAAAGACGTTGCACTCAGTGGTTGTTTCCTCAACACAGGAGGTGGATACGGGCGCCGAAGTACTCGAAAGAGTGCGGAAAGCGGTGGACGCGAAGGAGGGCTGGGTGCGTATAGAAAGGGTGAGGAAGGCCAAGGACCAAAAAGTAATTATGGGGTGCGAAACGAAGGAGGAGAGGCGCAAGCTTAAGGCGCGATTGGAAGCGGCCGGAGAGAACCTCGTCGTCGAGGAGGTGAAAAACAGAGACCCGCTTCTGATTCTTAGGGACGTGTTGCTGATCCACAGTGACGAGGACGTGTTACGAGCCCTTAAGAATCAGAACCGGGAGTTATTTGACGGCCTCGGCGACGAGGCAGAAAAAGTAGCAATTAGGTTCCGTAAAAAATCACGCAACCCTCACGTGAACAGCATTGTGTTGAGTGTTTCCCCAGCAATCTGGAAGAGGGCACTCGAAGGAGGCAAGCTACGCATTGACCTCCAGAGAGTGCGCGTCGAAGATCAGACGCCTCTGGTGCAGTGCACCCGCTGCCTAGCATACGGTCACGGCAAGCGTCTCTGCACGGAGCCGGCCGACCTATGCAGCCACTGCGGCGGTCCACACCTTAGGGTGGACTGCCCAGATCTTGGCGAGGCAGCGGCATGCGTGAACTGCACCAGAGCCAAGCTCGGGGAGCACTCGCACAATGCGTTCAGCACAGAATGCCCGATACGCAGGAAGTGGGACGCATTCGCACGAGCAACCATAGCATATTGCTAAAGTTGTCGAGGCGCCCACTTCTGCGTACACGGAGACGACCAGTTTGACACAACCGGATGGCAGACGCATTGAGCGAACCACTAGGGCTGGCTTGATGGACGCGGGTAATTGGAGTCACTTTCGTGAGAAAGTGGCTGGAATTATGCCGGACTGTGAGTCAGCTCTGGTGGAATCGACAAGCTGTGTCAAATTGGTCGCAAACCTTCTTCGAAAATGCTCGCATATCATTGGTGTGGAAAACTATTATATGAAACTATATATTATATATAGTGTTGATATCATAGATGTAAACCCAACGACTAAAATATGCAAAACAAAAAGAAATATCACGAGGGCAGATCTGATAGGGATTGTAGATTATTAGTAGTCAAATAAAGTATAATAGTAGAATTTTAAATTGACACAAGTACAGAAAAGCTTATTAAATATTTAAGACGACAGTAAAATAGTCATAGTAGATAGTTAAAAATTATACATATTATAATAAATAAAGACGGAAAAACATAAATATATATATAAACACAAACATAAATAAACGAGTTGAACAGTATTGAACAACCTAATTGACAAAATTAAGCGCATAGAGCGTGGTCTCTTCGGCCTAAACCAAAAAAGTCGCGAATCAAGGGTAAACAGAGTAAACAAGGTCTCTGATCACGTCAGAGGGACACTGGCGGGGCAGGAGTGTGGTTTTAGCCGGTTCGAGTCCGGCACTACCTCGACTGTCTCACAAGAGAAATTCTTGTGGGATAGTCGAGGTGTCCGCGGGGATTTCCCACTCCTGCCAAAACAAAAAAAAAAAAAAAAAAAAAAAAAAAAAAAAAAAAAAAAAAACCTGAGCGAACATAACATGAGCGAACCTAACCTGAGCACCCCATCCAGCTACGTGAGGGCCCAAGGCTCGAGTGGCTCGCCGCGATCGGCGGAGAAGGCGGGGTCTTCGCCTGACGCGAGGAGGAGAATCTCCTTCGGAGACGAGACTCCTTCGGCGTCACGAGGGGGCCCTGCCACTCCGGGGACGCGCCGAGCTCCTCCAAGCTCCGATTTCTTGGCACTGCTCGGGAAGCCTGAGGCGAGGAACCGCAGTCGCACTGAGGAGGCAAGAGCTTGCCTGAAAAAGGCAAAGCTGAACTTGGGCAACTCTCGCAACCTCAAGGCCGAAATTAAGACTGCGGTGCTCGAAGCCATAAACAGGCTTTACGAGTTGGTCAAGGAGTCGGAACGAGACAAGGCCCCTGTCACACCCATTGCCGTACCAGAACCCGCGCCCACTGCCGACTGTAGTCCCCATCCTATTTCCGTCGAGGTTCTTGCTGGCCAGACTGAGCTCCTACACACGTTGAAGGAGCACATCTCGGAGTTAAGAGAAAACTCTGAGAAACTCGACCGACTTCGAGACAATCTGGCCAGCAGGGAAGGGGTGGAGGAGACAACCTACGCGAGTGTAGCAGCTGTCAGTAAGAGCCACACCGGGGCTCAGGCCCTGGAGCGAACGACGCTGCACTCTGTGGTTGTCTCCTCAACTCAGGAGATGGATACGGGGGACGAAATCCTCGAAACAGTGAGGAAGGCAGTGGACGCGAAGGAGGGCTAGGTGCGCGTCGAGAGAGTCCGAAAGACGAAGGACCAAAAGGTGATCATGGGGTGCGCGACGACGGAGGAGAGGAGAAAATTAAGGGGCGCGATTGGAGAAGGCCGGAGAGAATCTCGTTGTCGAGGACGTGAAAAATCGGGACCCGCTTCTGATTCTTAGGGACATATTACTCATGCACAGTGACGAGGAGGTGCTGAGAGCCCTTAAGAATCAGAACCGGGAGATATTTCACGGGCTCGACGACGAGGCGCAGAGGGTGGTGATAAAATACCGAAGAAAAACCCGGAACCCGCAGGCGAATCACGTTGTGCTTGGTGTGTCCCCTATGGTCTGGAGGAGGGCGATCGAAGTGGGAAAACTCTGCATCGACCTCCAGCGAGTACGCGTCGAGGATCAGACGCCCCTGGTGCAGTGCACCCGCTGCTTGGCATACGGGCACGGGAAACGCCTGTGCACGGAGCCAGCCGATCTGTGTAGCCACTGCGGTGGAGTACACCTCAGGGCAGATTGCCCGGATAGACAGATCGGCAAAGCAGCGGCTTGCGTGAACTGCACCAGAGCAAAACAAGGGGCCACCGAGCACAACGCCTTCAGCAACGAATGCCCCATGCGAAGGAAGTGGGACGCATTCGCAAGAGCTTCAATATCATATTGCTAAAGTTGGCGATGCGACCACTTCCAAGCGCGGGAGTAAAACCAATTCGGCCCAGCCGATATACAGACGAGTTGAAACGGTCACCAGCGTTGGCAATAAGCAAAAATGTAAATTGAGGCCATTTCTTGAGAAACTGGCTCAACTTATGCTGGAGCTGGTGCCGGCGCTGGTGGATACGTCAAGCTGGGTCGAACTTGGTAATACTGTTTCAGAGATAAACCAGTCTTGCAAAGAAGGTAGAAAATTTATAAGAATAGATAAAAAATTAAAACTTATAAAAATTAACGATATTTAATTATATAGTGAATATTTAACTTAGATATCACATAAATTAACATCAAAAACAGGAAGCAAAATTAAACGAAGCAAGAAATCTTAATAAGGGCAAAAATATAAGGGTTAATAATAGATATAAATAAAACAATAGTAATAAATTTAATAACATCAATAAAGTAAAATAGTTTGAAACCAGTTAACAAAATATAAAGTTCATTAAAGCATACAGTAAAACAAAATTAGAGAAAGTTTAGGGTATTCAATTAATAGGTAAATTTATCACGCAAAACCAAAATCTAAATCATGTGGTCTCTCTGGCCACCAAGAAACGTTGATAAACAAAAAAGACAGATGTCAAGGGCTCTGATTATGTTAGAGGGACACGGCTGGGGCAGGAGTGGTTTTTAGCCGGTTCGAGTCCGGCACTACCTCGACTGTCTCACAAGAGAAAGTCCTGTGAGATAGTCGAGGTGTCCGCGGGGATTTCCCACTCCTTCAAAAACAAAAAATAAAAAAAAAAGCCTAACCAGAGCGAACCTAACCTGAGCAAACTTATTCTGAGGGGTTGATATCTTCACTTCCAGACGTGCGATTTTGAAGCTTTTTTCAGCATTTTTAGACCAAACTACTAGGCCTCCGCCTACGTACTGACCATATCACACGCACACACGCACGTCAGGACTTCATCCCTTACCACACTTAGGAATTTTTCGACTTTTTCAAAGTAAATTCTCAAAATTTATAGGTTTTCCATTTTTTTTGTACAAATAACGTTAGCTTACAGTTACAATAGTGGTCACCCTTCATCCCTGAATTCTGGTTCGCGATCCGTGTCCCGGTGTCCAGGTTGTGGGGTGAAAATCAAAAGTTTTTAGTTAAAAATCTGGTTTTTTGTCCAAAACCCAAAATTTTTGTTCGGCACCTACCCTGTTTTATTCCATAAATAGCTAGTCCGCGCGGAGACGCGTCTCTGGACACCTCGTTCGCGCCCCTAGCTCGAAAAAAATTTGCCCACCCACCAGCCCTGTGGTCTATAGGAAGGTAGACTTGGGATTTTCGGCAAAATTTTATTTCTCATATTTGGCTTCTACTTTAGGCCTGTAAATAGGTGTTGTGTAGGGATAGCTCGTTTTTAACCATCCTGACCAAGATATTAATATTTTTATTTTCATTTTTAACTTTTTAATAATTTTATTGTAAGTCTTCTGTGAATAGGAGACTATAATTATACGACATTGTTTTATTGATTTTCTAGTCTATTACTTACTGTGCTTCCCCCCTTTACAGGGACACAGAAGTATCCAGTGTTCATCTGACACAGCTCTCCTCCCAAGCGGACATTATTGTTCGGGCCCCCACTTTACAGGAGTTCGTTTTCTCTGTACCATCTGCTGCTCGAGAACTCTAAATCATGTTCCTCACCCCATCCGCTTCCTTGAGGACTTTAGGCTCCGGAGGCTCGGCGCGATCGTCGGAGAAGGCGGGGCCTTCGCCTGCTGACGCGAGGAGGAGAATCTCTTTTGGAGACGACACTCCTTCCGCCTCTCAGTGGGGCCGTACCTATCCGGGGACTCGCCGAGCTCCTGTGGACGCTCCAGCACCACTCAAAAAGTCTGAGGCGCGGCACCGCAGTCGTACTGAGGAGGCAAGAGCTTGCCTAAACAAAGCTAAGCTTAATTTGGGCAACTCTCGTAACCTCAAAACTGACATTAAAACCGCAGTACTTGATGCTATTAACAGACTTTTTGAGCTGGTGAAGGAGTCTGAGAAAGACAGGGCTCCTCTCGCACCTGCAGCCGTACCGGCACCCGCACCCACCGCTGACCTCGTTCCCCAGTCCAACCCTGAGAGCCTTGTTAGCAAGACTGAGCTCGTCAGGACTATGAAGGAGCACATCACCTTAATTAAGGAGAACTCCGACGAGTTGGTTAAACTGCGAGACAGTCTGGCTAGCAGGGAATGTGCTGGGGAGAAGACTTACGCGAGTGTAGCGTCTGTTAGTAAGAGCCACACTGGGGCACAAACCCTGGAGCGAACGACGCTGCACTCCGTGGTTGTCTCCTCGACACAGGATATGGATACGGGGGACGAAATCCTGGAAAAGATCAGAAAAGCGGTGGACGCGAAGGAGGGCTGGGTGCGGGTGGAGAAAGTAAGGAAGGGGAAGGACAGGAGGATAATAATGGGTTGTGCTACCAAGGAAAATTAAGGAGCGATTAGAAGCGGCCGGAGGGAACCTTGTCGTCGAGGAAGTGACAAACCGCGACCCGCTTCTGGTTCTTAGGGACGTGCTGTCAGTGCACAGCGATGAAGAAGTACTGAAGGCCCTTAAGAACCAGAACCGGGAGATTTTTCACGGCCTCGACGACAGGGAACAAAGAATGTCCGTGAAGTTTAGGAGGAAGTCTAGAAACCCGCACGTCAACAGCATTGTGCTGAGCGTGTCACCCACGGTCTGGGGGTGGGCACTCTCTGGAGGCAAGCTCCGCATTGACCTCCAGAGAGTGCGCGTGGAGGACCAGTCGCCTCTGGTGCAGTATACCCGCTGCCTAGCATATGGTCACGGAAAACGTCTCTGCAAAGAGCCCATTGACCTGTGCAGCCCCTGCGGCGGTCCACACTTAAGGGTGGACTGCCCAGTCAAACTCACTGACGAGGTAGCGGTGTGCGTGAACTGCACCAGAGCCGAAATGGGGGAACACCAGCACAATGCGTTTAGTAGCGAATGCCCGGTACGCAGGAAGTGGGACGCATTCGCCAGAGCATCAATAGCTTATTGCTAAAGTGGTCGGTGCGCCCACTTCCGCGTACTACGAGATTACCATCAATTCGGCACAACCAGATGGCAGTCGCATTAATCGAACCACTAGGGTTGTTAAGAGTAAAAGCTGCAACTTGAGTTAGTTTCATGAGAAACTGGCTCAGGTTATATGTGAACCGAAGATAGCCCTAGTGGCATCGTTAAGTTGAGTCGAATTGATCAGATCTAAATTATTTCTACTTGCGAATTTAAAATAATTGATATAAAACTATATATTGAGTATATGGCTTCAATATCAAAGAATAAAAACTAAAAATGACATAGAACGAAACAAAAGTAAAATAACTGTAGAAACTGGGTTTTAAAAGGGCAACATTTTAAATTATATTTGGTAAAAAAAAAGTAATTAATAGTTAAAGGACATAGTGTTATAACAGATTTTATATTTTAATAGTCGAATTCACTGAATTTAAAAAAAAAATAGAATAAACAGTAAACAATAAAAGTAAAGAATAAACAATAAAGATAAACAAATATAGGTACATGAATAGATAATAAATTAATAAGTCAAAACATAAATAAATAGAGCGTGGTCTATTCGGCCTCCTAAACTTCAGAGACACATAAGGCAAAACTCCGATACAAAGGTCTCTGATCATGTCAGAGGGACACTGGCGGGGCAGGAGTGTGGTTTTAGCCGGTTTGAGTCCGGCACTACCTCGACTGTCTCACAAGAGAAATTCCTGTGGGATAGTCGAGGTGTCCGCGGGGATTTGCCACTCCTGCCAAAACAAAAAAAAAAAAAAAAAACCTATTCTGAGGGGTTTTCAGCAAAAATTACAACTGTTAAATTACATCAGTTTATAGTTTAAATAGTTTTCGCCCTTCATCCCTGATTTCTGGCCTGCATCCCCTGTCCCGGTTTCGAGGTTGTGGGGTGAAATTATTAACTTTTTGGTTCAAAAACTGCCATGCCATAAACAGACTTTTTGAGCGGGTGAAAGAGTCGGGGCAAGACAAGGCTCCACTCGCACCTGCAGCTGTACCGGCACCCGCGCTCACTGCTGCCCTCTGTCCCCAGTCCACTTCCGAGAGCCTCGCTAGCCAGACTGAGCTCATCACTACCTTAAAGCAGCACATCTCTGCCGTAAAAGAGCACACAGAGAAGGTAGGAAAGCTCCGAGACAGTCTGGCTAGCTGGGAAAGGGTCGGGGAGAACACCTATGCTTGTGTAGATGCCGCAACGAATAGTCCGCCAAACTGGAGGACTGGCCCCGGAGCGAGCGACGCTGCACTCGGTGGTCGTTTCCTCGACACAGGAAATGGACACAAGGGATGAAATCCTGGAACGGGTCAGGAAAGTGGTGGACGCGAAGAGGGTCTGGGTGCGAGTGGAAAAGGTGCGGAAAGCAAAAGACCAAAATATTATAATGGGGTGCGCTACAAAGAAGGAGAGGTTGAAGCTCAAAGAACGACTGAAGGCTGCCGGAGCGAACCTCGTTGTGGAGGAAGTGATGAACCGGAACCCGCTCCTGGTTCTTAGGGACGTATTGCCGATACACAGTGACGCCGTACAAAAATTCAAAATTTTTGTACGGCACCTACTGTTTTTTCATTCCATACATAGCTAGCCCACGCGGAGACGCGTCTCTGGACGCCTCGAGCGCGACCCTAGCTCGAAAAAATTTTGCCCACCCATCCGCCCTCTGGCCTACAGGAAGGTAGACGTGGGGTTTTCATCAAAATTTATTTTTTATATTTTATTCAAATTTAGCTTCCTTAGTGTGTTTTAGGCCTGTAGATAGAGGTTTCGTAGGGTAAGCTCGTTTTTAACTATACAGACTACTTACGAGTAAATAATTTGTTTTTACGAAATTTTACCGTTTTAGATATTTATTATTGTATATTATTTAGTCATTTATTGTGACAGTCATACTTGAGAGGGCGACTATAATTAATGTATGACTTTTTTGAATTTATATTCCATTTGATTTTATTCATTATACTTACTGTGTTCCCCCCATTACAGGGTCGCATAAGTACCAGTGTCCTCTCTTAACCTCTTCTCTCGAGCAGATATTGTTGTTCCGTCCCCCTCTTTACAGGGGTCTTTTCTCACTATACCTGCTCCCAAATTTTAATATGTTTCGCACCCCATCCAGTACCGTGAGGGCCCAAGGCTCTAGTAGCTCGCCGCGATCGGCGGAGAAAGCGATGCCTTCGCCTGACGCAAGGAGGAGAATCTCCTTCGGAGGCGAGACTCCTTCTGCGTCACAAGGGTGCGCTGCCACTCCGGGGACGCGCCGAGCGGCTATTGATGCCTCAAGACCGCTCAAAAAGCCTGAGGATAAGTGCCGCAGTCGCACCGAGGAGGCGAGAGCTTGCCTAAATAAGGCCAAGCTTAATTTGAGCAACTCTCGCAACCTCAAGGCCGAGATAAAGACTGCGGTGCTCGAAGCCATAAACCGGTTTTATGAGCTGGTAAAGGAGTCCGAGCGCGATAGGCCCCCACTGCACCCGTCTTCGTACCGGAACTCGCGACCATGGTCCCCAGTCCGTTTCCGAGAGTCTCGCTAGTCAGACTGAGTTCATCACCACCTTAAAGTATCACATCTCGGTCGTTAAGGAGAACACAGAAGGTGGAACAGCTCCGAGACAGTCTGCACCAGAGAAAAAGTGCCCCTAGACCTCCGGGTCACTGAAGCTTCTACCCTATTCAAGGTCAAAAAGGGTCATTCTCAAGAGTACCTACCACTGGGAAGAGAGGTCGAGCGTAAACCCGGGCCCCTACAGATCCCCCATCCATCGCGGCTCATAATAACTGAGTATTAGTGCCTCGAGAACATGGATCCTGAAACCCTGAGTGACCACCAAGTAACTGGACCCCATATTTACACCGATGGCGCAAAATAGAGGGAAAAGTCGATGCGGCCTTTACTTGGTAGAACGAAGGCAGGGAATCCAAATACTCAACCTTCCGCCTGGAGCCGCACAACACTGTCTTTCAATCGGAAATGTACGCATTATATCGAGCAGTCAGAACGGTGAGAACGTCTAGGATGGAATGGCCTCCGCTAGCATACTAAGCGACTCAAGATCTTCGCTTGATTTGTTGGGAAGCCCGTCTGTCACTCACCCGTTGGCCCTTGGTATAAAAAGGTTAGTACGTGAAATCCGAGAGGAGGGCAGAGATGTGAGGCTGTTTTGGTTGAAAGCATACTTGGATACTCCTGGGAACGAGAGAGCGGACGAGTTAGCAAAGAAAGCGGCTCTTACGACCAGGTACCAATTTCCGTCATCAAGAGACAGATTCGCGAGGAAACTGTAAAGAAATGACAGCAGCGGTACGAATCCTCCAGTGCTGGTTCGGTCACTAAAGCGTTTTTCCCCACCGTTATGGCAGCAAGGAAGATCTTTAAAGGCATGGCACTGTCACCTACCCATGTCCAAATCTTGACCGGTCACGGAGGATTCGGGGCCTATCTCCATCGCTTCCACCTTAAAGACAGTCCCTCATGCGTCTGCGATCAAAACATTACCCTAAAGTTTGCTTGTCGTCGCCCCTGAGTTACGCTTCACCCACTCAACCTTCGTTACGCTACGGAGGTTGCCAGCTCGCTTTGCTCGCCTTCGCTCCACTCGATCTGGCAGGTCGCTCCGCTCAGGACCTATCACCGGACAGGTTTCAACGCCTACTATAATATTTGATCAAACACCTAATGGCTATCTCTAACCGTTATGAAGTTACAGCCCTTTCGATTTTAGGGGAGGTTGGGAAGGGGAGGGGAGGGTATACAAATTTCAACGCCCCTCAATAGTTTTAGGTAAGAATCAAAAGATTTTTCAGTAGTAAAAAAAGGGGTGAAGGGGGGGAGAGGGGGGACTTTTGAAAAAAAAAACATTACCCTTAAGTTTGCTTTTCGTCACCCCTGAGTTACGCTTCAACCACTCAGCTTCGCTCCACTCAGGACCTACCTCCCACCGGAAAGCTATCGTGACCTTATCCCTACGCGACGGTGAGTTACGCTTCACCCGCTCAACCTTTGTTACGCTACGCTACAGGTTTCGACGCCTACTATAATATTTGTTCAAACACCTAATGGCTATATCTCTAACCGTTATGAAGTTACAGCCCTTTCAATTTTAGGGGAGGTTGGGGAGGGGAGGGGATGGCACACAAACAACGCTCCTCAATAGTTTTGAATACAAATCAGGAGGCCTACCTCGAGCTCTTAACGCGATCTATTTTAAGACCTAAACTGAACTGTTCTTCTAACTCGTACTGTTACGGTTTCCCAATGTTAAAGGAAATCCTTAGTAATCAATAATAATTGACTACTAAGGTTTTCTCTAAAATGTCATGTCATCATTTTAAAGGCAGCATTGCCTCCCGCACCCGCGGGGTACCAGTCTCTTCCCGATCGACCGCGAACATCTCGTTCTCTCGTTTCTGCCAGTTCCAATTAATAATTAATTGTACAAGGTCAACCCCAAATGAAATTTATATTTTTCGGTAAACAAAAGTGTTTTTTTTTAAACGGTATATTCGGGGTCCCTTAAAACAGTACCATGACGTCAGTTTAACGATTCAATTTAGGCCATGCCATCTGACAGCGTTTGACCCCAAACTGAGTCGCAAGTTTTGGTTTCATTCATTCAATTTTGTACTTGTTTGGTACCATGCCGTCCATAAAGCAGCTATTTCTCTCAACAATTTCTCTAACATAAACTGAAACGTTTGGTGAATTATTGACGAAAATAAAGTTATTTCAGGTCCTTGACCCATAATTGAGATTATTAAACAAAACTTTTGTCAATTTTACAATCAGCTGATTATATAGATCTATAACAATAAAGAAATTAAGTTAAATCAATGACACAAATAATTAAAATAAAAGAAACAAATAAATGTCAGATCAAATTAATTAATGTCAAACTAACAAAACAAACTAAAATAAAAATTAAATATAACAATGAATTAAATTAACGAATAAAGTTGATGTCAGAAGCAAAAAAAAAATATAAATTAAGCACCAGCAATATGCCTGCTACAACAATGCCCAACGTGGGGGCAATCCAGTCGCTGAGCAATCATCGCCAGGACCGTGTTGGAGCTAGCCCGCACCCTGCGCACGGTGGCGTGGAAACAGTCGGTGCGCGCGCACGCAAACATGCCCGAGGCGCTGCAGAAGCGGGGCAGCCCCAACACTGCCCTGAATGCGTTGTTGTATTGGACACGAAGGGCACTGTAAGCAGCTTGTGAGTAAGATGCCCATGGGCTACAAGTGTATAAGGAGGTGCAGAAAGCTTTGAAAAGCGTGATTTTAACCTGATTTAAACAACGTGCAAACCTACGGGCTATCATATTTGCTCTCTTGGACAGTCTCCTTCGTACCGCTCAATGTCGACATGGTCTTTCAGATCGGCTGTTACCCAGTGCCCCAAGTATTTAAATTGATCCACTCGTTCCAACGGTACACCATTCAAGCGAATAGGGGGTACTTGCTCTGACAATGCTTGAGGGTGTGAAGCGCCGTATCCTCGCTGCAGTCGCACTGGTGACACACACGCCTTCCGTCTAGCCACTTTGTGCAGGTATTTGCCAAAGCAGCCATGCCCTGACAACACCTGCACCAGACGGAAGGACAACGTCCCGTGTCACCTCCGCACCCATTCGTCCAGGATCGGCTGGATAGCCTCTACTGTCCAGTGACCTGCACTGGGCGTCTCCAGCCTCACCCTCCAAATCCATAGGGTTTGGGCTTGGGCCTCCCTACGCCACCTCGTGACCAGCTCAGGCGGCGAGTGCCTGCCACTCTCCGCCTGCAGGTCCGCGCCACGCCAATAGACCTCGGCGAGCACCTGCGCCTCCAGATCAGTTGTATTTTTGTAAATAGATTCACACTCTTCTTCTCCCTTTGTTAAAATCTTCCTTTTTGTATAAGAATCTGTTTCTATCTCCCAAAATCTTTTTAATGTGTCTTCTTCTTCTTTGACAAATAGACTTTCCCATAACAACGCACATGGTGGCTAAATCCATGCTAAACCTACCCTACCTGCTAAACATTACCAAAGAAGAAGAAGTCGTAGAGAACTCAAAAGATATTTCAGAATCTAGTTAATCAAGAAAGTACTTTACAAACCGAATTAGATAATACTATTTGGAATCAAATTAGCTCTTACGCATACTTAACTAGTGTGATATCGTGTATAGGTAATCATGTTTTTAATGTTTGTGTTTTTAGTTTGCTACGGCCCAGCAATACTGAGATGGATTGAAGTCACAGTGCAGCACAAGACCAGAAGGACAAGTCCCGAGCCAGCGAACCAACCAGCAAGAGAACCAAACTCGCTTGCTGTCAACAAGACAACAACAGGCCAACCAACTATGACAACGGAACCTAAGTATGTACAGATTACCACATCAACACGAAACTATTGAGTTATACCAACTGGAGCCTAGGTCCTGAGAGACGCCAGAATGTTCAACCGTGAACATACCATAGTTACCTGCGTCAACAACAGCATCACAGCGTCGGGACTAAGAGCGACCCACATTTGTTCCACGCGCCGGCGACACCAGCACACCGTCAGCGCTAAGAGGTGGCCTACTGAGATCTTCGCTTTATTGGCTCGATGCTCGATACACACACGACACACATGTAAATAGGTATCAATGTGTATTTACCACAAAAATTGTATTTAATTAAGTTCATTAGTGTAATAAATTAGTCATCAAGCTGAAGTCGAGTGTGATTTATCTCCTTTACCTCCTCTCACTGTGGCCAAGACACTTTTAGCCATCATCGGTCCTATGAGTTTGTGGGATCGGCAGTGAGAAAACGATGTCCTGTATACATTGCACGACTTACACAAAACCCTCTTCCTACCCAAATTCCGTCTGTTAACGTAGTTCTCCTTGTAACCGACTTCCCTCTCGTATAACCAACGTAACTTACGTTTGGTGTGGTTTGTATGGTAGGCTAGGGCGTTAGGATAACTTTTACTAGGGTGCTAGGTAGGTAATTACTATAGGGCTAGGATAACTAGGGTGCTAGGTAGTTACTGTAGGGCTAGGTTTGGCGTTAGTTGGGTTTTAGGTACTGATCCAGGCTCAATTGTCTCAAACGTAGTCACATCGTACGCACTTGGAATAACGGCCCTACTAAGCTGTAAGTCCCGGTGTGTACACTCCCGTACATGTGAAGTGGGGATGATTTTTTTTTCGTCGTCTACCCCATCGTGTGGGGTATCGTTGAATAAGTCTTTTAAAATGACTTAGGGGTTGCTATAATTTAATGCTCCATTTACGAAATATTAAACTTTAAATTAAAGCAAATTTTTGTTCCAGTAGGGCGTCCCCCTCTAAACTGCTGGCTTAAAAAATCTGGAAAAATGCACGATGATAGTGCACAAAACATAAAAAACAGTAGAAGTCACATGTGGGCGGGGCGCGCGTACCCCGTGCACTGCGCTGTTCCGCAAAGTGTTTCCCCCACGCATACGCCACGCATAAATCTAGATAGAAGCGTCACAGTGACAATAACTTAAAAAAAAATACTAAACTGCCTTATTATGCTGTTCTAGAGTGTAAACACGATAGCAGAACCAAAAACGTATAAAATGGTGGTATGTCATACCATCGGTAAGTCTTAATTTACTCTAATTGGATTAAAATTTGACAAACATTATTTTACTAGACAAGACAAGTACAAATCGACTTTATTGTTTATATAGGGTCTACTTTCTTTTAACTCAAACATATTATTTTCGAAGATTCTAACTACGCATATGTCACAGTCCGCTACTCAATTAGAGATTGACGTTATCGATGAGTTATCGATATTATAAAAACTTCTATGATGTATCGGCGAAAAATTAACCCAGATTTTTTTTTTTATGATTCTGTATTAGTAATAAGTAGTGCATAAATGTCCATGAATTGTTCCAACCTTTTTTTTTGAGAAAAGATTTATCGACCTTAGGTCATTCACAAAGTCTCGAACCTATAAAAAAGTGGTTTTCGTATTATTTTATGGCTTCAGATTTCCTACGGATTCAGACAAAAAAGAAAAATGGATTGTAGCGACTGGAAGGCAAAATAGTAGTTTAACATGACAATATTAACAATTCGTTTTTACAATAAACTTCCGAGCCATATTCAAGCACTAAGCCTAAATAAATAAAATAAATAAAAAAATTAAAATAGTTTAATTCTCACCAATAAAAAAGTTACAATTTAGTTAATTAGTTAAGTACAATTAGTGGATACCGACATGAAAATGTTTACAATTGTTTTATTTGTGGTTATAACGAGGTTCACAAAGTTTTGACCCTACCCCCTGAACTAGGCGGGAACCTGTATCTCAGGGGATAGTGTTCAGCCATTTACATTCTGATTCTTCTTAGGACATTATTTTCTGTGTCACGAAAAAGATAAAGTACCATTAAAAATGCGAGGGTGGGTTTGTTGGTGAGCTTAAAGATATGAGGTGTGGATGTAGGTATGTGTGTTAATATGAGAGAAAGTGTGTGAGAGGTTAAGTGATGTGGGAGTATGTGTGTGTGCGATGTAGTGAGTAAGGAAAGTGTATTTGTTTGTATGGTAGATAGCAGATTATACTTGAACGGTCATTATATTTTCAGTGTCTTCGTAGTCCAATTGTAGTAAGTATATTTTTAACTTATTCTTGGCTTCATGACTGCTAAGTCTTATTAAATTTGTTTTTTCGTTTAATTTGTTATATAATATAGAACTTAGGACATAATGTTGCCGTTTTGCAAACTTTGTGCTGTGTGGGACATTTGGACAAGGTGCTGGATTTCGCGTCTACCAGGTGGGAGAACTGTTCGATGTCTTCTCAGAACTGATGCGAGCACAAAAAGCTGTCGAATTGTTAGCACCTGACATTCTGAGTACAGCTGTCTAGTTGGGTATCTAAAAGGCTTCTTTTTTATCACTTTCAGAACAGCTCTTTGGGCTCGCTCCAGGACTAGAAACTTCGTTTTTGTGGCTCCACCCCACACAGGAATGCAATAATTTATGATAGACTGACACAAAACGATGTATATTTTTATAAGAAGCACTTGTGATGCAGATTTTCTGAGAGTTTTAAACAAGAAGATCATGTTTCTTAACCTTGTCATAACTTTTTCAAGTTGTTTATCCCATCTTAGGTACTCATCAATTTGAACGCCTAAATATCTGACAACACTGGCAGGTGTAATAGTTTTGCAGTTCCAGTTTTGTGTTTTATTTAGACAAGTGTGTGCAGTTATATAAGTATAAACTAGTTTGCTTGGGTGCGCGAGCTGCGCGCAGCTCGCGGGTTTCGTGTTTTTGAGAATTATTCCCTATCCTTATAAAATTTTGAGAATCCATAGGAATCCTTAAATGAATTGGAAAATCCGTTAGAATTACCCCTAAAACAGTATGAAAACCCCTACGAACCCCTAATTAAATCTAAAACCTTTTAACCTAAAGTTTGCCTGTCGTCGCCCCTGAGTTACGCTTCACCTACTCAACCATCGTTACGCTACGGAGGTCGCCGGCTCGCTTCGCTCACCACCTCCCCCCTTCGCTCCACTCAGGACCTACCTCCCCGGGGCTGCGGCACTATTCGAAAGAGATACCGTGGCCCCGGAACACAAAGGGCGAGGACGGAACATGGATGGGTTTTAGTCAGTAAAAGTCTGACACTCCCTCCTGCTCCGCCCAGAGCGGGAGAAGTCATTTGATGATTTCCCATCCAAAAAAAAGGACCTACCTCCCACCGAACAGGTTTCGACGCCTACTATAATATTTGTTCAAACACCTAATAGCTATCTCTAACCGTTATGAAGTTACAGCCCTTTCAATTTTAGGGGAGGTTGGGGAGGGGAGCTTCACCCACTCAACCTTCTCGCTCCACTCAGGACCTACCTGCCACCGGAAAGGGGAGGTTGGGGAGGGGAGGGTATAAAAATTTCAACGCCCCTCAATAATAAAGTATAGTTAAAATCACAATGCCGCTATGTGTCCTAGTTTCCGAGATACGATAGGGGGAGGGGTGAAGGGGGGAGAGTGGGGAGTTTTGAAAAATGATTTCGACTAACAATCGGCCCCTTTATACAAATCTGAAAAAAAAAATGTTCCAAGTCTCTTAACTTCCGAGATCCGCCTAAAGGGGGGGAGAAGGGGAGAAAGGGGGACAACTTTGAAAACTGGTTTATACTTTTCCGAGCCTCCTCTATACGAATCCGTAAAAACAAAAAAATACGGGTCCCTTAGTTTCCGAGATACGATAGGGAGGGGGAGGAAGGGGAGCAAAAAGGGGAGGTTTGGCACTTTTCCCATACTCGCGGGAGTTACTTGTTTACGAATCTGTCAAAAAATACCCACCTCCCCATCCACCATCTGGGAGAACAATTATGTCAATGAGTCAGTGAGTCAGTGGTAATTCAGCTTTATATAATATAACTAGTTTGCTTGGGTGCGCGAGCTGCGCGCAGCTCGCGTGGTTGGTGTTTTTGAGAAGTATTACTTACCCTTATAAAATTTTGACAATCCATAAGCATCCTTAAATGAATTGGAAAATCCGTTAGAATTACCCCTAAAACAGTATGAAAACCCCTACGAACCCCTAATTAAATCTAAAACCTTTTAACCTAAAGTTTGCCTGTCGTCGCCCCTGAGTTACGCTTCACCTACTCAACCATCGTTACGCTACGGAGGTCGCCGGCTCGCTTCGCTCACCACCTCCCCCCTTCGCTCCACTCAGGACCTACCTCCCCGGGGCTGCGGGACTATTCGAAAGAGATACCGTGGCCCCGGAACACAAAGGGCGAGGAAGGAACATGGATGGGTTTTAGTCAGTAAAAGTCTGACACTCCCTCTTGCTCCGCCCAGAGCGGGAGAAGTCATTTGATGATTTCCCGTCCTAAAAAAAAAAAAAAAAGGACCTACCTCCCACCGAACAGGTTTCGACGCCTACTATAATATTTGTTCAAACACCTAATAGCTATCTCTAACCGTTATGAAGTTACAGCCCTTTCAATTTTAGGGGAGGTTGGGAAGGGGAGCTTCACCCACTCAACCTTCGTTACGCTACGGAGGTCGCCGGCTCGCTTCGCTCGCCACCTCCCCCTTCGCTCTACTCGGTCTCGCAGGCTCGCTCCATTCAGGACCTACCTACCACCGGAAAGCGGAGGGGAGCAAAGGGGAGGTTGGGGAGGCGAGGAAATACAAATTTCAACGCCCCTCATTAATAAAGTATAGTAAAAATCAAAATTCCGCTACGTGTCCTAGTTTCCGAGATACGATGGGGGGAGGGGTGAAGGGGGGAGAGTGGGGAGTTTTGAAAAATGATTTCGACTAACAATCGGCCCCTTTATACAAATCTGAAAAAAAAAATGTTCCAAGTCTCTTAACTTCCGAGATCCGCCTAAAGGGGGGGAGAAGGGGAGAAAGGGGGACAACTTTGAAAACTGGTTTTTACTTTTCCGAGCCTCCTCTATACGATCCCGTAAAAAACAAAAAATACGGGTCCCTTAGTTTCCGAGATACGATAGGGAGGGGGAGGAAGGGGAGCAAAAAGGGGAGGTTTGGCACTTTTCCCATACTCACGGGAGTTACTTGTTTACGAATCTGTCAAAAAATACCCACCTCCCCATCCACCATCTGGGAGAACAATTATGTCAATGAGTCAGTGAGTCAGTGGTAATTCAGCTTTATATAATATAATAATAAATTCAAATCGTTTATAAAACGGAAGTTATGCCTGAAAGCCTATTATCATGTTAATCACTATCTCGAAGATAAAAAGGCTTGGGATTAAGCTGCTCCAATGAAATTTGCTCTGTGAATGTCGAAATTTCGGACTTCGCTTATTTATTATTGACTAGCTGACCCGCGCAACTTCGTCTGCGTTATATAAGAGAGACAGAGAGATGGTTAGAGAGAGTGTGAGACACCCTTAAAAGATAGACATAATAATGCTATCGCGGATTTTTATAGATTTTTTTCCGTCATACACGATTGTTGCGTAACTTTAACCGTTTACGCAGCGCACACAACGAAAGATCTCAAAAAGAATATTTTTTTCTTTTTTTGCAACATTTTTCATTGATGCTCTGCTCCTATTGATTGTAGCGTGATTTTATATAAACGTTGTAACGTTGTTGTTCGTTGTTGCCTTCCCCGATTAATGGGCTATCCAACAGTAATAGATACTTTCAACTCGAACCAGTAGTTCCTGAAATTAGCGTGTTCAACCAACCAAACAAACACAGCTTTATAATATTAGGTATAGTATAGAATCAAGTAGGTAACAATTTAATTTCTCTGAAATATTTGCATTAATCGCTAAAATATTCAGTTTTTCTAAAAAAGGGCTTCTTTTTTTTTTTTTTTTTAGTATGGGAAATCATCAAATAACTTCTCCCGCTCTGAGCGGAGCGGGAGGGAGTGTCAGACTTTTACTGACTAAAACCCATCCATGTTACTTCCTCGCCCTTTGTGTTCCGGGGCCACGTTATCTCTTTCGAATAGTCCCGCAGCCCCGGCAGGCTTCGGCCCTTGCGGACCCCTTCCCTATTGCTGACTCTCTTTGGGGGCGCGCGTGGAACACTCCTGCGCCGTCGACACGGCCTGTCGTCATGAGACGGACGGACGGCGAGCTAGCCCATAGCTCCCCGTCCACAGGCCCGCGCCTACGGTGGCCAGAAGCCACCACGTGGCCCCCGACGCCCGGGGCGTCTCCCGCGGCGGCCGGGACGTGAGGATATCTCCCTCTCACGTTCCGCCACCTCCTTCGCTAGCATGACTGCTTCGCAGAAGGAGGTGACGGCGTCCCATTCCGTCTCGCTCCGGACCATGGCACGAACCAGGGCCGGAAGCGAGAGGTCGCCGCCGCCGATCGCCACCTCGAGGACACGGCGGTGCTCCACCCAAGCAGGGCACACCTCCACCGTGTGCTCCACCGTGTCTTCCGGTCGATCCTCACAATGGAAACACCCGGGCGTCTCCTCCCGCCCGATTCGGTGCAGGGAAACATCCGTGTCCGGCAAGAACCTGCGTCAGGCGGAAGGTGAGGACGCCGACGCCGAAGCCACTCCTCAAAGAGGGGACTTACCGCCACTATCGTGGCGTGCCCTAGCCTCCTCAGCCTTACGTTATCATCCTTAGACACTTGATGACAGTCATACTCCATCTACGTCGAAAGTTCTCATCAAGGTGCATAAAATGAGCCCAAACACGATATATATGCTGTAAACTCTTGATGACCTCTTGCAACTGCCTTCCGTCTCCATCGTCGACCTTCGATGAAAGTCATACTCTAGCTAAGTTTAAAGTTTTCATCAAGGTCCATGAAATGAGCCCAAACACGATTTAGCTGCTGCAAACTGTTGCGAACCTCTTGCAACTGACTTTTGTCTCCACCGTCAGACCTTCGATGACAGTCCAGGCAGGTCTTAAATTCTCACCAAGATGCATGGAATGAGGCCAATAACAATATAGCTGTAAATATAATCTACGTAAACTGCGTATGCACAGCACAGTTCTTGCACGTCAAGAACACGTGAATTTATCAGGCTTCCGTTCGCTATACTACTTTTTGGAGAAATCATCATCATACTCCTGCTCCTTATCCCAATTTATTTGGGGTCGGCGCAGCATGATTGTATTCTTCTTCCATACTTCTCTATTACTTTTTGGAAAAAAAAAACACGAAAAAGTAAGAAATATAGAAATGCAAACAATTTAAATACAAAAAGAAATATAGGCAATCTAACAGCCTCAAAAAAAAAAAAACAAATCACAAAAAAGTGAAAATAATGTTGCGGGGTTTGAACCTGCAACCCCGTAGTTTGCAGAGCAGTCATGAAACCTATTACTTCGTCGACATAAGCTACAAATAGCCGTTCTCATGTACTTACGTCATGACTGAAACGTCAAACAATTGAAGTATACGGACATAATGTTAAATTGCCTACCCCCTTAAGGAAGTAGCGTGATAATATATACCATAAATATTTAAGAAGCCTATGCAGTAGTTTTGACGTGATGCGCGCACAAACATTTCGTAGTAACTACTTTTACCGAAGAAAGTTGATTTTCTTGAGTTCCACTATTTTGTGCGTATTCACCTCAAAAATCAAATTTCAAGAAAACTGAGAAATTATATTTACCGGTATTAGATATGAAGTATAAGTAGCAACTTTAAAAGGTTACACTTCATTGGTTTTGATTGTATAGGTGTTTGAAGTTTATTAATTTTAAACACAAAACCCTCTTTTTTGCGTCTCTGGATGAGATTAAAAAAAAATGCTAAAACAAGTATTTCTTTATTTTTATTAATAAGTATTTATTCTGAGTTTCATGATTCTAGAACAATCTAAAAATTTTTTTTCATACAAACTTTCCCCCCCCTTTTCACCCCCTTTTTCCAAAAAAATCCAAAATTTATATAGCCTATATGTTATTCTGAATGTATTTAAATAGGTTTGTGAACATTTCAACAATATCTGTTCAGTAGTTTTCACGTGATGCGCGGTCAAACAAACAAACAAACAAACAAACAAAAATTTTTTAAATGGATTTATTATGTTCTGTTACTTATTTTAAGTCACCCTGGCTGGTTTTTTTTAAATCTTCTATGAACAGATTTTTTGGTCTCAACGATTTTATTATAATAATAATATATATGTATAGATTCCTGTCTTTTATAAACTTTGACATTGAATGATTTGACAGGAATACTTATTTTGTTAAGTAGTTTACTTTTTTTTATTATTATTGTGACATTTATTGATGTTTTTTTCATTGACATTCATTTTGTAAATTATTATTAATTTTATTTAATTATTGTGAATGTGAGCCACATTGTCATGTGGGTCACATATTTTATTTTATTTTTTTATCCTCACGACTGTCTGGCAGTTTGAGTACTATAAGCGACCTACCCAAAGGTCCTTTCTTTGGTATTGTTCGTCATTTCGTTGAGCTCCTTGAGTTATAAGTCGAGCTACACGATAACTGACAAATACTTGCACTGACTGGACAGGTCCACTCAAATCTGTGTGGTTCTTTCTTCAAAAGACCATCTCAGACACTAATCTGCATAGTCCTCATGTGAATTGACCAAGAGTATGTCTGGACTTCAAAAGAGACTGACCTCTAAGTTTGTTTCGGCTGTTTCTTCTCAGAGTAGTCAGGTACGAAACACCGGGCCAATCTAGTTTTTAAAAAATTACGTGTAAAAGTGTTTGTAAAAACCTACTTGCAAAAAATAAACTTGCAAAAATAAACATCATTTCATTTCAATAAATTCTTAATTATCCTTTCTATAAATTATAAGCATTATTTTAAATTTATAACACTTGATTTTAAACATAAGTAAGTACTTAATTAATTTTGAAATTTAAAAATGTTTATCGTCTCTTGTATTTTATTTGAAAATAAAACGCAATGTCGCTAAAAAGGCAACGGCAGTGGTACAACCCTAGAAAAGAACGAATAGCACACAAATAGTAATGAGCTCGTTACGGAAATATCAATCTTATATAAAAAAATATATATGTTTTTTAAATGCATTTAGTGTAGTGATATCTAGCGGCAAGTAGCACAACTTGCTCGTGAAACTATTCCTTAGGAGCTAATACGTAAACAGAGTAGATAATGAACCACTCTATCACCATATGATTATGGTTTATTTTCAAATAAACGAAGACTAATATATTACTTACTTTCATTCAATTTTAAATTACCAATCACACCACGCTTTTCTTAGAGTTACGAAGTACAATCATCCCCGATGAGATAGATACAGGTCTACCTAAAGTACACCCAGATTACGCCAGTCCTGCTTATGTGTTAGTTTGGGGTACGCTGGTTCCGATACTAATAAAGCGCTATGCGATACTGTTTTTTATGTTCTGTGTGATAGTGCATTTCATGAACTTTAAAGGAAAACTATAGCGGTTAAAATAACTTTATTAGTTTAGCAGTAATAGTCGTTGAACTTGGGTGTTGGATAATTTTGTCCCAAATACAAAATCCTTAGAATAAATCCTATAAAGTGACTAAGATGAAGTAGTTGTTTGTTTATAACGGGTAAAGACTTGCATTGAAAAACAAAATCTAAAATGAAAAAATCTACAAAAACATAATCAATTAAGTATCATAAGTTTCACAAGCTGCCGCTAGATGGCGCTGTACCAACGGGTTCGTTCTATATTGTGATAACGGGCTATTTCGGAACCCTTCACTACGCGTGGCCCGACACGCACTTGGCCGATTTTTAGTTTTAGTTGGTACCTACCTCATATTGGGTGTACATCTGTTTGCCCCCTAAATCCCAACAGGCGTGATTTTATGTTTTATGTTTCGAAGTCGGTTGGAAATACAAACCTACTTATCACGACGACGCTAAATAACGGTTAGCAAATGCATTTCAAAGGTCCTAGTTCCAATTTCAATAAAATTAAAAAATAATATCAAGGACCTGCTAGATGAATATATTTCCTGACCTTAGTCGTGTTGTGTATACTGATACTTTGACGACCCAAAAAACAGACAAACTGGCTGATAAAAATCAAACACTCATTGTTTTATAAACGTTACATTATATATTACTATGAAGGTACATAACATACTTCTATGCATAAATAAGCAAAATAATTTATGATTTCAAAATATCAATTATAAATATTTATATTTCTGCTCAGAGGTTGTGTGTATTTTTCTTATTACTAACAACCTCGTTTCAACACAAAAACATAACTTTTTGAATTTTACGGTTAATAATAAAATTGTGTTAAATAGATTAACACAAATAAGCTAATCGAAATAACGTTACATAAAACTCTAAAAATACAAAACTTTGTATACCTAACACAATAATGGCCGCACTAAACGGGCATGACACAATTATTATCGAAATCCTAATCGACCCAGGGTGGTTTTGCCCACTTACTTAACACTAATATTATGGCACTCAAATAAAAAATAGCATCGTCGAGTCGCGCTCTACGGCAGGCTCAGGAAGTAGAACGCGAGGAACGAGAGCGCATAGAACAGACCGCTGAACGCGAGCATCGCGCGGATCGTAGCGCGCAGGCGTCGCGACCCGCCCGACCCGCGCGACCCGCCCGACCCGCGCGACCCGCGCGACCCGCCCAACCCACCCGACCCGCGCCGGTACAGCACCGCCTGCACGCCGTTGTTGAAGCGCTCCGTGTTCAGAACCTTCCGCGCCAGCGCCATCGAGCTCGCCTTGTCGCCCTCCGCCTCCGACGGCGCCAGGTTGCGGCTCGCGCGCGGCGACGCCTTCGACAGCCCGCCGAGCGACACCGAGCGGCGCGAGCGCACCGAGCGCAGCGACGCCGCGTCCAGCGCGAACTGCGGCCGCGGCGCTGACTCCTCGCTCGACGAGTCGCGCGGCGGAGACGCGGCGCGGCGCGGCACTCCCGGCGGCGGCAGGCGAGGCGCCACGCCGCCCGCGCCCTGCCGGTAGTCCAGCGCGCGACGCAGCGGCCGCGCCGCGGGCGCCGGGCCCTCCTCGAAGCGCGCCTCGTCCTGCAGGCGCAGCAGGCGCGGCGCGGGCGCGCGGGCGGCGCGGGGCGGCGCGTAGCGCGGGGCCTGCAGCAGGCCGGGCCCGGGCCGGGGCGCGCTGCACAGCGGCATGACGTGCGCCGGGCGGGCCGCGCGCCGCTCCGTGTGCGCGCCGCCCAGCTCGTCGGCCACGAGGCGCCGCAGGGGCGCGGGCCGCGCCGCCAGCGGCAGGCCGTAGCGGAAGTAGCGGTCGCTGTACACCACGGTGCTGAGCTCGCCGGCGCGGCGGCCCAGCAGGTTGTAGATGGCGGCGGGGCGCGCGCGGCGCAGCAGGCGGCGCAGCGCGGCGAGGGGCCGGCGCGGGGCGGCGGGGGGCCGGCGCGGGGCGGCGAGGGGCCGGCGCGGGGCGGGCCGCTCGTAGGGCACGCTGTACAGGCGGCGCGGCGCGGGCCCGGCGCGGCCGTGGCGCAGGCGGCGGGGCCGTCAGTCGGCCGGCAGCGGGCGCGCACGGCGGGCGAGCTCCAGCTCGTGCAGCGCCTCCAGTACGACGGCGGCGCTCCAGGCCTGCGTGCGGCACGAGTCGGCGCAGTAGGCGCCGCCCGCGTTGCTGAGCTCGGGCAGGCCGCGCCAGGCCGACGTGCGCAGCTCGGCCAGCAGCGGCGCGAGCGTGGCGTAGCCCGAGGCCACGGTGCGCGCGTGGCGGCCGCAGTCGTGCGCGAAGGCCAGGCGCGCGCGCAGGTAGAAGCCGAGCGGCCACAGCCACTCGGGCCCCTGGTGGTAGTTGAAGCCGTGCGCCACGCTGGGATCGTCGCCGTTGTTGGAGTTGTCGTAGTCGCCGCGGTAGGCCCAATCGGCCGGATCCAGCGTCTTGACGCCGAGCGGGCCCAGCAGATGGCGCTCCACGGCGTCCAGCGCCTGCCAGGCGTGCTTGGGCTCGAACAGCTCGGGCGCCACGGCCATGGCGATGGGGAAGTTGCAGCGCAGCTGGTAGTCGGCCCAGGGCCGCGAGGCGCCGTGGCTGTCCTTGTAGATGGCGCGGCGGTGCACGAGGTCGGGGCGCAGGTCGGCGGCGGAGGGCGCGGCCGGGACCCAGAAGTAGCGCTCGAAGTTCTGCTGGATGCGCTCGGCCCACTGCGCGTAGCTCCAGGAGGTGAGGCTCCCGTCGCGGTGGCGCCGCACGACGCCGGGGTAGGGGTAGCGCGAGGCCCGGTGCTGGCCCGCCAGCCAGGCCACGACGCTGTAGGCCAGGCCCACCAGCTCCACGGCGCTGCCGTCGCGCGGCGTGGCGGGCTTGCCGCGGTTGCCGGCGGGCTCGGACGAGCCCATCTTGTCCATCCACGTGCCGCAGTTGGCATCGTTGCCGCCGAACGGGAAGCCGGTCTCGGGGTCGACGCCGATCTGCACGTTGAAGCCCTTGTCGGACATGTGCGCGTCGATGGCGCGGCCGGCGTTGCGCTCGCGGAACACGAGACCCTGCGGACGAGGACAGTGAGAGGCCGCTCGCTCACAGACCGTGACACGCGACGAGCGAGACGTCACGCGACTCACCTGGAAGTGCACGTCCAGCGCCTCCTGCATGACGTCGTGCAGCGGCTGGTCGGCTGTGCCGGGCGGTGCGGGCTCGGCGTCGTCCTTCGGGAACAGACGCGCCACCGGCTCCGACAGCAGCGCGGAGCCCCCAGGCGCCTCGGTGCAGTACTGCGCACCGACAAACAGTTCCGTTACAGCACTACGGTCACCGCGCGACCCGAGCGAGGCGTCGACGAGAGAGGCTATTTACCTGCTTTATACTCTGAAGCCACCACCAGACGGCGTCGCGACAGTTGAAACGAGCGTTACGCCCGCCGTCCAGCAGGTTCGGGATGAGGCCGTGGCGCAGGCACGCCGCGAAGCCGAGGATATGGAAGCGCGCGTCCTGCAACCGACACCGACCGTCAGTCCCGCCGAGCGCACCCGAGCTCACCCGAGCGCACCCGAGCGCCCCCGAGCCGGGCTCGCCGCACGCACCTGGTAGCGGCCCGTCAGCAGCAGCAGGCCGCGCAGCGAGATGAAGGTGTCGCGGCCCCAGCAGCGCATGTAGCCCACCGCGAAGTGCGGCAACCCCGCCGACATGGTGAGCGCGCGCGTCGGCCGCGGCGGCGCCAGCGCGGGCGAGAAGGGCGGCAACGGCGCCGACGGCAGCGCGCCCAGCAGCTGCACGCTCGCCAGCGCCAGCGCGCGTGGGAACGCCGCGCCGCGCGCCCAGCCCGACAGCCGCGCCAGCGCCGCGCGCGCCACGCCGCGGTACAGGCCCAGCAGCAGCGCCTCGTAGTACGCCGGCACCAGGAAGCGCGGCAGCGCCGTCAGCGGCTGCAGCAGCTCGCGGTAGCGCGCCGCCACGCCCGCCAGGCGCGGCTCGCGCTCCAGGCGGCGCCACGTGTACTCCACCAGCCAGTCGCCGGCGCGCAGGTTGTCGCACAGCGCGTGGCCCAGGTCGTCGGCCGGCGCCACCTGCGCCAGCAGCGAGGCGGCGCCCTGCAGGCCCGCGTACACCAGCGGGCCGGCGCCCGGCACGTCGTACGCGCCGCCGCCGCCCGCCTCGCGCTCCTCGGCGTCGCAGCGGAACAGCAGCGCGTGCAGGTCGGCGAGCTCCAGGTCGCGCAGCGCGGGCGCCAGGCCCAGCGGGTCGGGCGCGGCGTGCAGCGCGTCCACGGAGCGCTGCAGCGCCTGCAGCGCGGCGCGGTGCGGCGCGCGCGGCGACACGCGCACGGCCACCACGCTGCCCGGCAGCAGCGCGCGGAACTGCAGCTCGGTGACGGCGCCGTCCTGCCGCGCGGCCGCGAACACGGCGGACTGCGCGAGCGGCACGGCGCGGCGCACGGCGCACTCGTAGCAGTCGAGGCCGGTGAGGTAGCGCGGGTGGCGCGTGAAGGGGCCGGGCGGGCGCAGCGCTTGCCCGTCCGTACTGCGGAAGCCACACTTAACGTCTCACACGGTAACTTCCCTTGAGTATGTATATACGTGACAAGCAAGCGAGTGCCCTGTACGCCAACGACACAAATACGTGACAAAAAATGCGCGGTGCACTATAACACGATTAAAACAAACAATTAATTTATTTAAACAAGCTTTTCTTAATGCTAAAAAAGAGAATACATGTAAAGACAATATTTTGTATTGCATTTGCATTTTGAGTTTGTAAGCTATTTTTATGTTTAGTTTATGGTTGTTAAAAAGGGAAACATTTGACATTTATATAAAAATGTGTTTTCAAAAATGAATTAATAATCTATAAGAGATATGTAAAGGACAGAATAATAGACTTTAAATGTCGTTTCTTTGTTTACAGGTGTGTTTTGGTATCTAATTGGTTTTAAAATAATGTATGCGTATAGTTTAGTTTCGTTGTTAAACAATAAAATTTGTGTTTACAGAGCAACGCTAGTTATTTTTATTTGAACACCTTCACAATTCAAGAAATAGTATTATACAGGGTGTAAACCACCTCATCACGAAGCCGACAACCAAGCATTCTGTACATCAAACTAAGTAACTTTACGCAAAAGTTATTGCTGGGAAACGACTTTCTTTTGTGGTGAAAAATCATGTTTTGTGGTAGAACTCAATGTAACGCACTCAAAACATTGTGCTGATGCTCGGATTGAATAGTACGGGGGTCGCAGAGGTGTTTAGAGGGAAAAACTTTTATTAAAAACTTGTAATTAAAAAAAAACTTGTCAAAAAGTTGGAACTTTGACCCCTAATATCTCCGTAACTAGAAGGTTCCCAGGTATGGTGTAGTACAAAAAAAAAATATTGCAATGACGAGGAGAACAAGTGCCTTTCGGTTTCGTTAAGAGGTGTTTACACCCTTTATACATTAAATCAAATCAAACCCATCAATTTATTACATTATACAATTTCTATAATATACACGGTGGAAACTTTCAGCGGGGCAGTAACCCCTTACTGCTGAAAGTTTCTACCCTACTAACTACGAGTACCTCAACCGTTACAGCTACACGAAAATGAACTCAGGAAATGTATGAAAAAACTTTTTTTGCGATTTCTGACTTTTTAAGAACTGCAACGATGGTTGGTTCAATAGAAGTTTTTGATCAGTATTATTAGAAACAGGATCGATTGGCATCAATAAAACGTTTTATGTAATATTTTTCCATTTTTAGTTGTTCCCAAACAAATATTTGCCATGAATTTATTTGACATTGTTAAAAATACATGTCATAGTAATAGGCGTATCCCCAATATATGGAACTTAACATCCCTTTTTTTTCGGATGGGAAATCGTCAAATTACCTCTCCCGCTCTGGGCGGAGCGCAAGGGAGTTTCAGACTTTTACTTTGTCACGACACGTTACTTTTGAAACTTGAGCATTACGGACTAGGTAAACTTGCACTTAGTTTGGTAAAATCTTATTTGAGTGATAGACAAGAATATGTTCAAATAAATGGTGTTCATTCACAGGGTTTAAAAGTCAAAATGGGGGTTCCGCAAGGCTCAATATTGGGTCCTTTCCTCTTCTTAGTATATATAAATGATCTACCGTATTTACTGAAAAACCAACCTCAAAATATGGTGTTATTTGCCGATGACATTTCCCTAATTTTTAAGATAAATAGACGAGCCCAAAATCTAGACGACGTGAATAATGCCCTACTTCAAGTCCATAATTGGTTCACAGCAAACAATTTGGTACTCAATGAAAAAAAAACGAAATGCATAAGATTTGCTTTACCGAATGTCAAAAGTAGCGATTGTGATATAGTATTGAATAAAGAGAAACTTGAATTCGTAGATAAAACGGTTTTCCTGGGGATTACGCTTGATTCAAGGCTTCAATGGGGTTCTCATTTAACATCTCTGGCGGGGCGGCTAAGTTCAGCAGCATATGCTATTAGAAAAATCCGTCAATTTACTGATGTAGATACTGCTAGATTGGTCTATTTTAGTTACTTTCATGGTATAATGTCTTATGACATTTTATTATGGGGACGGGCTGCAGACATTGAATCTATATTTATTCTGCAAAAAGAGCCATCAGAGCCATATACAATCTTCGTAGGCTCGATTCTCTGAGGGAACTGTTTAAGGAAATTAACATCATGACTGTACATTGTCAATACATCTACGAAAACATAATGTACGTAAGAAAAAATCTACATCTTTCTTTCTTTATCATCGGGACTGAAGCTACATTTAATTTTCATCTTTGTTTCGACAATTCAAAAGTGCCTGTAACTGGCCTACTTGAAATAAATGCTTTGATTTTGATTTTGACTGACTATAACCCATCCATGTTCCTTCTTAGCCCTTTATGTTCCAGGACCGCGGTATCTCTTTCGAACAGTCGCAGAACCCTTCCGTTTGCTGACATCTCTTTGAGGCGCGCGCGGAACAAGAACGCGCCAACTTAACATACCTAACTGTCGAAGTCTGGGGTCTGTACACATCTGCGTACCCCCTCAGAGCATACAGGCGTGATGTTACGTCATGATGTTGTATAAACAATAAACACCCAAGCGATTGCAGCAAACACGGCAGATTTGCAGTCTATTTTTGAAGAGTTCCATTGTATATCTTCGAAGATCAGCATCAGATGTTCACAAAAATTTTTAAAAGTTAAAATTTAAAAGGGATCACACGGGAAGCACCAAGTTTCAAATAAAAAAGAATCATCAAAATCGGTTCAACCGGTCGAAAGTTCTGAGGTAACAAACATAAAAAAATAAAATACAGTTGTATTGAGAACCTCCTCTTTTTGGAAGTCGGTTGAAAATGGCCATTTTCTTACTACTTAACTGTATTTTTTTTTTGATAATCTGTGAATGGTCTGAGCTGCAACGGTTAAGGTAGTTTCCCTTACTGCCCCAGTGAAAGTTTCCATCCTGTATGTATAAGCTTGTCGCGAGATAATACACACAGGACCACACGTGTAAATCTCGCGTTGTAATGAATTTCTTTGACGGCGCGATTCCGCCCGAAACAAATATTTGTAAGGCCTAGAAGTTCCGGGTCTGGCTGTTTGTGCATGTGAGTTTAAATGTTTGTAAACGCACCCACGATATAGCAGAAATTCAAAGGGTGAGGCAAAGTTTAAAAAAAAAAGTTTTTTTTCTTTAGCATTTAAATAAAAGCTTGATTTTAAAAGTTTTTTTTTTATTAATTTATTTTTTAGGTTTTCTGATTCCGTATTCTTCTCAGCAAAACCCTTTTAGTAATCATCTATACCCATATCCTGGGGTGCATACAAAATAACTAGTCTTTGGGAGTCCGCCATATTAGATTCAGAATGACGTCACTTATGGTGGATGCTCCAGGGTAGCCCGCGAAAGCAGGAATGACTTTGACCTTGAAAAAGTAAATTCATACACCTTTATGAGCTTGGAGGGTTGTATTGATGATTTTGATGATTATAATTCTGTAACTACATACGTCTTACAGCCGCGATTTATAGTTTAATCAACATACGACCTGACACTGACCTGCAAATTGCAAAAAAAGTACGAAAATTTGAATTTCGCGGGCCACCCTGGCGCATTCACCTTAACTAACCTTGCATTGTCGTCCAAACTAAACCGGTATGCAAAATTTCAGCTCAATCGATTTGGGACAATCGTATTAAAATTCAGTTGCAAGATTCGAGCCGAACATACACAGAAGGGTTGCAAGTTAGTTGTTGTGGCTCGTACCGGTAGTCCTTGTGGCGCAGACAGGCCTCCAGCAGGATCTCGTCCAGCTGCCCCTCGAAGCGCAGCGGCTTCACGTCGCGGCCCGCGCCGCCCGCGTCCGGCGCGCTGAACGCCGTGAAGGCCACGAGGATCACCGACTGCACACATACAGCTTTAATACTAAACTACGACGAAGATTCGCCGACTCAACATTTTTTTCAGGGGTAAAGAAAACTAGCAAAATGTCCATACACGCAATAGCACGCAAAGCGTATTTTATTAATTTAAGGAGCTAAATTAGCAACTCTATTCGTCGTGGTTCAAACTTCGTTTGAAATACTGTTAGAATAAAGTTCTAATCAGCTTGCACTACAAAGTGGTTGTTACGTCAGTCACTGCGGGACAAATCTATTGATTGTACTAAAAAAAGACACTATCATGCTAATACAGTTGACTATCACTTAACTATCATTTTGCTTGTAAAATTATTTGCCAAAAAATCAGAATGGTCGCATGTATTTTAGTACCTATGGTTTTTACTCGTTAAAAGATTTTTTTAGAGATAAGTTCGTGATTTTTTTTATCGAATAAAATTTGTTGTATTATGTTTTCAAAACACTATCATACTAGCATATATCCTGAAGAATATCATATATTTTTCTGGTTTTGTTTATTGCAGTAAATCATATGCTTTTTTGCATTATAAAACTCGCGTTTAGTAGTCCCCTTAAAGAAAACTTACAGCTAATACATTCGAGTAGTCAGAAGTAATATGACGCATAATATGAGGTGAGGAGGAAGGATTCTTTTTTAATAAAAAAACCTGACTGACCTAACCAAATCATAATTTGCAGTAAACCAGCGAAAAAAAATGAAATGTGTCAGCATACAGTTCTCTATGGACACAGTAGAAGTGAAACTTCAACGGACAAGTGGAAAAACGAATCGCAACGGACAAGTGGAAAAACGAATCGCAATGGACAAGTGGAGGAACGAATCGCAACAAAATTTTAACTTGAAGTTTTACGGGCAAGTTTTCAAATTGGACAAGTACATTAACCAAGTGCCTGCTGTGTTGCGATTCGTTTTTCCACTTGTCCGTTGCGATTCGTTTATTATTACGGCACTACAAAACATATCCTAAAAAACCGGCCAAGAGCGAGTCGGACTCGCGCACCGAGGGTTCCATATAAACTTTTTAAAGGACAAACTTAACTTTGCTGTTTGATCCCATCCCAAGTAGCATTTTAGGTTCTATAACGGTTGACTAATGGTACACATTTATTCTTTAAGCTATCTATGTAAGCTGTATGAGGGCTGTATAGCACGCTATACAGTCCTTGTACCACCGGTTTGGGCACAAATTATGCAGCCCTAAGTTCACAAAAGGTACACAATAGCTGAATAGCAGCACTTTAACGGCAGTTTAAGAGAGAACCTGTGGTCTTAAAGCTGATCAACGGCATCATATATGATTCCATGTGGTTCTTCATACAGACAAGAGAGTTATAAGAAGTAACGAGTGAACAATCATACAGCCTCTATCTCGTATTAAGCTCACAAGTGTACCCTAAAAACTGTTGCGGCCGCTTTTCTTCAAATTATGGTACTACATTAATTTGTAATAAATATTACGTATATTTCGCTCGTGAGTGTCAATCAGCCATATTTTTAATGTCACTTAATTTATTATTACGGTAAGTACTCTGTGTTTAGTATATTCTATTGTGTTAAAATGATGGGTAATGTAAATTTATTGTAAAGTATATACATTTTTAGAGTTAAAATATTCACGCACCTCGGGAATAATGCCGTTTTATCAAAAAAATAATTATTAATAAGCAGAGGCGAACAATTCAATATTTGATAGTTGTGTTTATAAGGCATTAAAATCAGTCTATGGTTTTTTATTTGAACATTAACCACAAGATTAATCACGAAAACTCCGTAGTATGTGATAAAATCGTAATTAATTTAGAAATATTATAGGTTATGAGTGAAGAAAATGGTGGACATTGTCTCCAGCTACAGTGAACCATTGTAACTCTAAATTATAGTTGTGAACTCTTTAAAGTCTCACATGTGTACCATTATAATGTCGTGAGCTCTAGAAAGGTTCACATTGTGTACCATCTTAATGCCAATTTCTGTACAACCTATGCTCGATAAGCTCATATTCAGACCTGGGCGGGTAAACAGTTCTTCAATAGTTCACGTGAATACCCTTTTAGATTTTTTAGAATACAAAATTTTAGGGATCCGCATAGAAAATTTGAATTTTGTTTTAATACCACAAGTTACTTAGTATAAAATCTCCGATAATAAATGCAGCAGGTGTTATGATTGAATGGATGCGTTAATTTTAATATACGAGATGGTATTGTTAGAATACGGACTGAAATAAATAACAAAAATATGTTATGACGTTAAATTAAAGGTAGATACATAAAATAATTATAAATACCTGTCTACATATTATATCAACTGAATACGAATTCATAATAATCATGGGCATTCCTTGTGAGAGATGTAATGGGTATAAGTGAGAGGTAATTAAGTGCTTACAAGCGGAAACGAGATGTCACTAAATTTCGCTATTCGCTTGTCTCATCAATTCATCAGTTGTAAAATAAACACGAAGCTTAGCGCACGCCGCGTTGCCTATCGCCTTCGTCAACGTTACGTCATTGTTTCTTTACGTTAAAGAAAGTTTTAACTTAAACATTTAGGTACTATAGTTATTACTCAGTGTTTATAGTATTTTTGTGGTGATGTGTTAAGGCAAGGTGTGTAGGCATGTCAGAGCAGTTTACTTGTGAACTATAAGTGGTTGAATGAAAATGAAGAATGATGGATGAACGAATTCATTTGTTGCTGTTTAGACTGTAGGTATGTGGAATGTAGTATGATAACTAATTTAATTATTTTTTTAGACCATGCCGTTCAAGATTGTACAAACAGTTGAAAAAGGGCGACGTAGACTAAGTATTGTACCTTCTATTTGGGAAGAAAATCGGAAGCTGTTCTCAGCTTCAGGCACTTTTACCTCTGTATTATGTACGGAACCATCATGATAATATGTCGTCGTAGTACTAACAGGAAGCTGTTCAATGTGTTGATTAGATTGGTTATTTGGTATCACTATCTGTAAATATTCTTTTCAATTCAATTCAATTCAATTCATTTATTCAATAACGATTTTTACATCGTGTCTGAATTTATATAACTAAATATATAACAAACATCAATCATACATGCAATTCATATTAAAATCGTTACAATTACCTATCCAAATTAAATTAAAATCAGATTAATAATAAAAATAATACAAAAAAAGAAAGAATTAAAAAATGAGAAAGATATAAAAAATTAACGTCATAATTTGTCAATTCATAAAATACAAAAAATGTGTCAATTCATAAAATACAATAAAAATGTCCATTTCAAGTCAATAATGAAAATGATACTATCGACTTTTGTATTAATTTATAATTCATCAATAGAATATAGACACTTGTTTAACAAGAACCGTTTAAGCTTACTCTGAAACCCACTTGTATATACTAGACTTTTTATTTCTGTCGGCAGTTTATTGAACATTTTTATCGACTTGTGGTAGGCGCTATAGAATAGAATAGAATAGAAAGCTTTTATTTCAGACCGGAGTCCATAGGGTTATGCTATGCTTTGCAACGTTCAGGTGAGGCACTTGCTTCATCTGGAGATCTTTTCTTCTTGTACTCTCCCTTTTTTGCCTTTCCTCTTCAGTCTCATATTCAAAGATGTACTTTGATAGGTGGCTAAGTAGGACCAAAATGTACAAGCTTGGGACTGTCAATATATTTAACTCATTAAAATGAGGCTTGCATGATTCTTGCTGTTGAATTCTAGCTATGGTTCTGACTGCTCTTTTCTGAATCACAAAAGCTTTTTGAGTATTGTAATCATAACTTCCTCCCCAAAAAAGTATGCTGTATCTCAGTTTTGACTCAACTAATGCGTAATAGACCATTTTCAAATGTTTTATGGTTACCTCGTTTCTTAGACTTCTTAGTACGTAACAGGCAGAAGGCAGAAGGCAGAAGATCTTTATTATTGGAAGTGGAACGAAAAAGCATTACATTGGTTTTACTGGCATTAACTTTAAGACCGTTGACAGCAAACCAGCTGTGGAAGATGTCTAAGGTTCGATTAACTATGGAATTAAGAGTCTTTATATTGTTAGCCGAGACAACGGCATTGGTATCATCGGCAAACACCACAAGCTGGATAAATCCCGCAGCTTCTTCCATCATGTGTTGTATGAGGTCATTTACAAACGCAATAAAAAATATCGGACCTAGTATGGAGCCTTGTGGTACGCCAGTGTGCACGGGAGACAATTGAGACCTGTATGTTTCTTCACTTGGACAATTTTTACCCGAGGAATTTGTCCGTGACACCACTGCTTTGATCTCCACGAACATCTTCCTGTTTTTTAAATATGACGTGAGAAGTGTCAATACTTTACCCCTGACACCGTAGTGCTCAAGTTTTTCAAGCAGTAGTTTATGATCCACCGTGTCAAATGCTGAACTTAAATCTAGGAAAAGCCCAGCTACTTTCTGTTTGTCGTCCAATCTGCTCACTACGTCCTTAATTAGAGTCGAAATTGCGTCTTGTGTCCCGACGTTTTTCTGGTAACCAAATTGTCTTCTACTTAACACGCCATTTTGGTTGAAATGTCTGAGTAATCTAGTTTTAATTAGCTTTTCAAGAATTTTTGAGTGAATGGGTAGTAATGAGATTGGTTTGTACATTTTAGGGTCTGTTTTAGAACCTTTTTTGTGTACTGGTATTATTTTGGCTAACTTCAGTTGATCTGGAAAAATTCCTTCATCAAAACACTTATTATAAAAAGTGCTTAAAGGTTCCGCTAGTACATCTATGTTGTCCTTTATTACTGTTATATTTATGTCATCATAGCCACAAGATTTTTTGTCGTCCATTTTTTTCACTATCTTGAATACCTCAAGGGGAGTGACAGGGTCTAGGACAAGGTCATTAGTTACTCTTTTTGCACTTTTACGTAGAATATCCATGGCAGCCCCTGTGCATGTAGTAGCTGATGAATTAAGTTGGAACTGCTGGGCAAGGATATTCACAATATCTGATGGTTCTGATATAATCATATTATTTGATTTTAAAATAAGTTTTGTATTGTTTTTGACACTCTTGTTTCTATGTTTGTTTATAACTTTCCAAACATCTTTTGAGATGTTCGTAGATTTTGCTAATTCAGACTGTACTGATAGCTTTTTGGCCATATTTATTACTTTCCTGTACAGAGTAAAGTATTTTTGCCTATAGTCCATCACAGTGTCATTTTGTCTATTCCCTATTCCAGCATATAGAAATCTTTTCATTTTACTAGAAACCTTTACACCCTTAGTGACCCAGCGCAGCCGCGTGTTACGCGTTAAGTGTACCTGCAGTTTTCTTTTCTTAAAACAGCGTGTGAACATTTCATCGAATTGCTTTAAAAATGAGTTTATTCCTAAATCACTCCAGTCGTGATTTAATAGCAAATTTCTGAAGTTGCTCCTTGTATTTGCATTAAAAATCCGTTTGGTAATTTGAACACTACTGGTTTTTATATGCCTACATAATTCGTTACTTCTGAATGCTGTACTGCAAAGCAGTCCTGCATGTCCATCTGCCAAGCCATTGTGGTCAACTTCGCAACTTATCACGCGTTCATCTGTCAGATTGGTGAAGACATTGTCTATACAAGATCGTGAGTCATTTCGAATAAATGTAGTCGTACTAATTAGAGGTCTAAAATTGTAACATGTCAATAGATTTAATAAGTCATTTCTTTTTTTATTGTCAGTTGATAAGTCAATATTAAAATCACCGCAAATAACACAGTTTAGAGCCTTCACGAGCCTTACCATAAACGTGTCTAAGTTTTTATCATAAGGCGTACGATAACAGCAACACACAGACAGGCCAGTTGAAACATCTTTGACACAGCATATTTCAAAACAGTCCATTTTATATAATTTTTTGGCAATGGGCAGCTCCTCAAATTCCCTGTCCCTCGAATTCCCTGTGTTTTAAGATTTTTCTTCTGAATCCACCGGTCCTCACTCTTTTTCCAATTGGTTTTATGCATTTTTAAAGAAAACCATGTTCACATAATTATTTAGCTCAGAGGATAACAATGTTCTACTCGTGAACAAATAAACAGCTGTCAGTGTTACTAGATATCAATAGTGGTGCTTATAATATACTTTACACGTACATGTGAACTCAATAAACGCTCTTTTAAAGTAATAATTTAAAGGCTGATTAATATATCACAAACCAGACCCGCTTATAGCTACAAGCTGAATAACGCTCCACAAAAGCTAAATATAACAGCTTTTGGCTGCATTAATGTTCACATTTGTTGTATTAAAATGCCAGCAATATAACACCGTACATGTGGACCTTTAAATAGCCCGTGCCGTATTTATCCCCTCTTAAATTGCTCTTGTTCGGCTATTAAAATGAAAGCTGACTTGAAGGTTAATGTTATCCTATTAGAACACCAATAGTTACTTAATAGGCGATTTTTGAACTTCTATACATGCCTTGTACAGGTATGAGTGAATTTGTTCACTTTAATACAACCCATGAACCATGTGTGGTCAATGTTAATGCTTAGAGATCACCGGTGAACTATTAAAGAGAAACAAAATGATACTTGGGATGAAACGGTTATTGCACCAACCGCAAATAATAAGTTTGTATAATAGTAAAATCGCTTTTTTTTGTTATTAAACTACATATTTATGGTTTTCAAATTATTCCCTTTATATGTGCTGTAAGACCTTGCTTTTTGGCAAATTTCGTGATTCTAGGTCAACGGGAACTAACATATAGGTTTTCGACCCAAAACCTATAGGGTACTTCCTGTTGACCTAGAATTGTCAATTTTGGTTAAAAGCAAGGTCTTACAGCACAAGTAATGGGAAAAGTCCGAAAAATAAATAAAAAATGAAAATTAAGGTAAATTTTGGTACTTACAAGTTTTCGCGAAAATCTAAATTTGAACATATCTTTTAATCGTGTTGACTTAGGACCTTGATTTGTATACAACTAATAGGGACTATAGACCTAGACTAGAATATAGAATCGGTCCCTCATTACTGAGGATCGTGGTCACTGGAACCCTTTAAACGGACAATCTGCCTCCATCTACTCCGGTCCAAAGTCGCCATCACCACCTGCTGAAATTAGCTTGAGGACAAAGCCTCTTTCACTTGGTCAGACCATCGTGTTGGCGACCGGCCTCGCGCTCTCTTGCCTTCGGTATTACCGACAATGACTAGTTTTTCAAGGCTGCTATCTCCTCTTCGCATTATGTGGCCGAAATAGGTCAAAATACGGTAAAGGCAAACTGTAGACACATTTGTGCGTTTGGCTGTCCATGGAATTCGGAGCATCCGCCTTCAGCACCACATTTCGAATGCATCTATCCTCTATCTTTCTCTTCTGGATTGTCCACGTCTCAACTCCATAGAGGAAAATCAGGACCTTTGTTTTAAAACTTATACCACGATAATTCCAGATGTTCTGGAGGCGTGACTTAGCATCTTTAGCCATGGCTATCCGCCGTTTTATTTCTAGTACGCAGCTACCTTCATTACTTATACTAGAGCCCAGATAAACGAAACTGTCCACAGTATCGATGCCTTGGATGTTATAGGCGCCCGATAGCTTTCCCGCACGATCTATCACCATAAGCTTGGTTTTCTGCCTATTTATGGCTAGCCCTAATTTGCCACTTTCCACCTCCAATCTGTGCAGTATCTCTTTCATGTCGCCAAATGTTGTGGCAAGGAGAACGTAATTTCATCCCCCGTTTTACCCCCTAAAGGGTTGAAATTCTAACAACACCGTTGCGTTAGCTTCCAACCATCATCATTTCAGCCGTAAGACGTCAACTGCTGGACATAGGTCTCCCCCAAGTGTCGCCACATTGACCGGTCCCGTGCGACTCGCATCCAGCCGATTCCCGCAGCCTTCACCAGGTCATCCGTCCACCTAGTGGGAGGCCTTTCAACGCAACGTTTTCCGGTTCGCGGTCGCCACTCCAGAACTTTTCGGCCCCATCGACCATCCGTTCTACGAGCAATGTGCCCTGCCCACTGCCAATTAAGTTTGGCAATTCTTCGGGCTTCGTCGGCGGATATCTTCATTTCTGATTCGAACACGCAAGCAAACTCCGAGCATAGCCCTTTCCATTGCCCTTTGGGTGACTTTAAGCCTTCTGGTGAGGCCCATTGTGAGCGACCACGTTTCGGTCCCGTATGTAATCACTGGTAACACACACTGGTTGTAGACTTTCGTCTTGAGACACTGCGGTAAGTTGGATGAGAAGATATTTACAACATCGAGTGTAGAGTCTCCGATCTTGATAGGAGTGGGTGTGACATGGGCATTCAACATGACCTTGGTTTTGTCTATGTTCATTTTAAGACCCACTCTTCCGGAAGCTCTACTGAGGTCATCGAGCATTGTACTGAGGTCCTCCATGGTCTCAGCCATCACCAATATATCGCCGGCAAACCGAAGGTGAGTGATGTACTCACCATTGACGTTGATGCCTAGCCCTCTCCAGTCCAGAACTTTGAAAACTTCCTCCAGTGCAGCGGTGAACAGTTTCGGATATATGACGTCTCCCTGTCTCACAGCTCGCTGCAGAAGGATTGGTTCAGAGGCTTGGTCCTGAAGTCGGACTGACATGGTGGCGTTTTTGTACAAACGCTTCAACACCTCGATGTAACGATAGTCGATTTGGCACCGTTGGAGAGACTGCAGTACAGCCCAGGTCTCGATCGAATCGAAGGCTTTCTCGTAGTACACAAATGCTAAACAGAGAGGCAGGTTATACTCTTCGGTCATCTGCATAACCTACCGCAGCGTAATTATGTGGTCCACGGTGCTAAAGCCTTTTCGGAAACCAGCTTGTTCGGGAGGCTGAAAATCGTCAAACTTGCGCGCGAGACGATTCGTGATGACTCTTGAAAACAACTTGTAGACATGGCTTAGAAGTGAGATGGGCCTATAATTCTTCAACCAGGCATTGTCGCCCTTTTTGAAGAAGAGTATCACCACAGCCCTGCACCATGCCTGTGGCGTTTTCCCCTCGAGAATGACGGAATTAAACAGCTTCTGAAGGGCCTTACGTACCGCTTTTCCACCCGCCTTCAGGATTTCGGCCGTAATTCCATCATCACCCGGTGCCCTGTTGTTTTTGAGCTGTTTCAGGGCCATCCTAATCTCGTACAAGCTGACGTCCGGGATGTCTTCGGTATACTGGCGGGTCAGTCTAGCTCTTGGGTCGTTTGCTAGATCTGATCTGTTGGTTTACTAGTTGTCATGTACAACTGTCCATAGAAGTCCTCGATCTCCCTCAGAAGCTCCGGTTTTGCGGATGAGATCCTGCCATCGTCGGTCTTCAGTTTCGTGAGCTGACTCTGCCCAATAGCCAGATCTCTTGCAAATACCTCGGAGCCTTTATTTCGCTCATTTGCGTCTTTAATACGCTCGGTATCAAAGCGGCGGAGGTCGCTCTTCAAGGATTTAGAGATCCGTCTATTAAGCTTCCGGTATTTCCTCGCCTCGTCTGAAGACTGCAGGATCATCTCACCCCGCTCCTGTATGAGCTTGAGAGTGTGATCAGAAAGCGTCTTGTTCTTATCTGTACGACGTGTCTTGAAGAACTTAGACCCGGTCGTGTGGACAGTTTCCACGAACCTATCGTTGTATTCTTCCACTGAGCTTCCTAGGCATTCGAAACGGTTCTGGAGTTCGAGCTGAAAGCTCTCGGAGTTTTGGTTATGGATCTGTGCTGGACGGAGCGTAGACCTCATCAGTCGAGACCTTTCAAGCTTGATATTGATGTTCAATGTGCCTCTTACCATGCGGTGATCGCTCCCGGTTTTCACCGAATTGATCACCTTTGAACTTGACATCATTGAACATTAGCTTCTTGGTTGACATGATGAAGTCAATCTCATTTTAGTTGCACCGTCGGGGCTCTGCCAGGTCCACTTCCTGTGCTCACGTTTTCTGAAGAAGGAGTTAATCATATAGAGGCCCTCCTTCTCCATAAAACTAGCCAGTTGGTGACCCCGGTGATTCCGACGTCCAACTCCAAATTGCCCCACCTGCAGCTCATCCCCGTCTCTTTTTCCCAGTTTTGTATTGAAGTCCCCCATGACAACGGTGAAGTGAGTTTTGAAACCATGCATGGCTTTAGAGATATCCTCATACATGGTCTCCACTTTGTCGTCGGGGTGTGCTGAGGTCGGAGCGTAGACCTGTATGACCTTCAGCGTAGACCTGTATGACCTTCAGCGAATATCTTGAGGATATTCTGAGTATAAGGTACGCAACCCTGGTCGACAAACTCGCGATCTTCACCACGTTATTCACAAAGGGACTTGTGGACGATAAACCCAACACCACCCTGGGACTGCCGGTCACCCTCTCGGAAATAGAGCAGGTTGCCGGATTTCAGGATTATCGTGTCCTCCCCCTCTCTTCGGACTTCAGATAATCCCACAATACTCCATCGCAGCCTGCTCAATTCCTCTTCGAGTTCAGTTACCTTCTCGTCGGTCCGGAGTCTACGCGTGTTATATGTTGCCAGGTCGAGTCGCTGGTATAGGCAGATCCCATCCGGGGAATCTTCGCACCTCTTGCCGCGCCGTAACCTCGACCGTAGTCGAGGGTAGACGGGCTGCCGGGCACTCGGGGCCATTTTTCTAATGCGATATTCATTAGGGGGTTTTGCCATAATCGCCACGCTTGGCAGGCGGGTTGGCGATCGCAGTGCGGATCTTACCGAAGACACAGAGAGCGCTGCTGCCCATTCTCTGGTAAGTCCCTTAGTCGCCTCATACGGCACCCACGGGAAGAAATGGGATGGTGCTATTCTTTATGTCCGACACCATACGGATATCTTCCGATACTTTCCGTTACCGATAGCTTCCTATAAAGTTTATGATCCTTACTTCGAAAATTAAGGACTTTTCATTTACAACCTCATTCCCCTTTTTAACCCTTCGGGGGTAGAATTATCAAAAACGCTGAGACACGTATAAATTAATTTTTAATCATCAACCTAAACACAAAATTTTAAGATCCTAACTTTAAAACTGACGATTTTCCATGCAAACTTTCAGCACTATTTAACTCCCTTAAGGGTTGAATTTCCAAAAAAATCCTTCCTTATTCCTTACCTACAATATAAAAGGAAACTCTGTGCAAAATTTCAGCTTTCTTGGTCCCAGGGGTTTGGGCTGGGCGTTAATGAGTCAGTCAGTCAGGCCTTTTGTTTTTATTTGAATAGATAAGAAAAAATCTAACAAGTAAGTGTGTGTAACAGTTGTACTTGGTTTCACCAAGGGACGTTGTACAACTGACGCCGGTGTAACCTTATTAAAGCACATATTTACTGCGTGGGAAGAGTCTCAAGACGCCATAGGAATTTTTTGTGACCTCTCCAAAGCGTTTGATTGTGTAAATCACGACACATTACTTTTGAAACTTGAGCATTACGGACTGGGTAAACTTGCACTTAGTTTGGTAAAATCTTATTTGAATGATAGACAACAACATGTTCAAATAAATGGTGTTAATTCACATGGTTTAAAAGTAAAAATGGGGGTTCCACAAGGCTCAATATTGGGTCCTTTCCTTTTTCTAGTATATATAAATGATCTACCCTATTTATTGAAAAACCAACCTCAAAATATGGTGTTATTTGCTGATGACACTTCCTTAATTTTTAAGATAAATAGGCGGGCCCAAAATCTAGATGACGTAAATAATGCCCTACTTCAGGTCCAAAATTGGTTCACAGCAAACAATTTGGTATTAAATGAAAAAAAAACCAAATGCATAAGATTTGCTTTACCGAATGTTAAAAGTAGTGATTGTGATATAGTACTGAATAAAGAGAAACTTGAATTCGTAGATAAAACGGTTTTCCTGGGGATTACGCTTGATTCAAGGCTACAATGGGGTTCTCATTTAACATCTCTTGCGGGGCGGCTAAGTTCAGCAGCATATGCCATTAGAAAAATCCGTCAGTATACTGATGTAGATACCGCTAGACTGGTTTATTTTAGTTACTTTCATAGTATAATGTCTTATGGCATTTTGCTATGGGGACGGGCTGCAGATATTGAGTCTATATTTATTCTGCAGAAAAGAGCCATCAGAGCCATATATAATCTTCGTAGGCGCGATTCTCTAAGGGAACTGTTTAAGGATATTGGCATCATGACAGTACATTGTCAATACATCTACGAAAACATAATGTACGTCAGAAAAAATCTGCACCTTTTTGGTAAAAGGGGTGACAGACATAATTACAGTACTAGAAATAGGGACCAACTAGTTCAGCCAGGCTTCAGACTCGCTAAAGTAGACTCATCTTTCATGGGGTACTGTTTGAGATGCTATAATAAAATTCCACAAAGTATTCTTGAACTGAATGAGACGAAGTTTAAAACATGTATTAAACGCACACTATGTAAGCAAGCATATTACAAGTTGAGCGATTATATCGCTGATAAAAATGCTTGGCTCAATGCTGGTCCTGCTCCACAAGGACAGGGGCGCTTAAATTGATAGCATCAAATGGTATTGTTGGAGCTGCTGAAGATTGTACAACTATCTTTGCATTGTATAGATTCAATCTCTTTAGTATTATATAATCGCATAGCCCATATTGTGTGAGTACTATGTACTAGAAAGCTATCATTCACTGGAAACCTACGTCTTTTCTTGACTTGAATGTGCCCTGGCGGTTGAGAATATGTCATGCTCACTCAAAAGTCTCGCTGATGGTGGCGCATGTGTCGGATCATTTAGTTCCCTTCAAAATGGTTGAGTTGAATGGTGCTGATCTATGCGTCATGTCCGTGAACGGGCGCTGTCGGTTGTGACTGGTCATCTCTCAGTTGCCATGGCTTATTTTAATGAATTATTTTAGTTTTTGAATTGTTTTTTTTTTTCTGTTTTGTTTTACTGTGGACACTTTTAACGTGCACATCTTGCTACATTGTTCTCACATAATATTCCATCTCAACATGAATGATGTAACCAAGATTTTTGTAACAATATTCTGATTTAAAAGAGTGTCCATGGAGTTTCTTGCCCGTTCTTCTCCATAGAGATCTACGCTAGGGAATGGGCAACTACAGTACTTTCACAGTTTTTATGTCTTGTGACTGGGACTGTAGCTACATTTAATTTTCATCTTTGTTTCGACAATTCAAAAGTGCCTGTAACTGGCTTACTTGAAATAAATGCTTTGATTTTGATTTTGATTTTGATTTTGTAGGTTTTATCAAAATCGGGCTCGACACTCATTTACAGTATTTTTGGTTATTCTTCAGTTTCGGATTTGGCCATCCACGCCCACTTGAAAAATTCATCCTGTATACGTGTCGTTATTTTGTTTTTAGGGTTCCGTACCCAAAGAGTAAACACAAGACCCTATTACTAATAATGCAACACAACATGCCTAGAAAGAAAATCTGACATAGATAAAATATTCCCACAAACACTACAATACTAGAAATACATCTATCCAACAGAAAGGAGTTATATACCCAAACAAAAAACATCAAAAAGGTTAGCAAATGTAGTTCATTATATAAACAAAATAATTTTGCCCAAACACGTTACTAGTGACACGGATTTTAAAACTCTCCAGACAGTAATATATCGCGCTACGTGGACAGCCGCTAAGGCCAACGGTAGTAAGATTTCTCTCACACCACCAGAAGGCAGAAGTAGACTCCAACAAATTCACAAACCTTAATGGCAGAAGAGGCTAGAACACAAAATAGAGGTAATCAGAGCTAAAATTGGAAGATCAACTCATTAATGCAGGGCCATAGAAGCAGAAAACTAACTAAGGCAGTGGAGACAACATTAAAAAAAAAATCGGTCAAGTGCGTGTCGGGCCACGCACAGTGCAGGGTTCCGTAGTAGCCCATTATCACAATATAGAACGAACCCGTTGGTACAGCGCCATCTAGCAGCTGCTTTGTGAAACATTTTGTTTTTCAATGCAAGTCTTTACCCGTTATAAACAAGCAACTACTTCATCTTAGTCACTTTATAGGATTTATTCTAAGGATTTTGTATTTGGTAGTATAGTTTTCCTTTAAAGTTCATAAAATGCACTATCATCATGATTTTCTCCAGATTTTTCAAGCCAGCAGTTTAGCTTTTAGAGGGGGGGGAGCCCCTACTGGAACAAAAATTAGCACTTTAAAGTTTAATATTTCGTAAATGCAGCATTAAATCGTAGCAACCCCTAAGTCATTTTAAGAGACCTATTCAACGATACCCCACACGATTCGCAAGACGACGAAAAAAAATTCATCCCCACTTCACATGTAGGGAAGCTACCCTAAAAAAAACATTTTCCAAAATTTTATTTTAAAACTTTGTCGGCGTTATTGATATACACACCTCTACAAAATTACAGCATACACAATTGGAAAGCACCTGGTTCAAATTACATACACAACTACTGGTACAAAAAATTTACACATACACATCCACACCTCTTTATTGATAACTAACTGACCCGCGCAACTTCGTCTGCGTTATATAAGACAGACAGAGAGATGGTTAGAGAGAGTGTGAGACACCCTTAAAAGATAGACATAATAATGCAATCACGGATTTTTTATAGAACTTTTTAAGAGGAACAATTCCGTCATACACGATTGATGCGTAACTTTAACCTTTACGTTTACGCAGCGCACGCAACGAAAGATCTCAATAGGAATATGTTTTTCCTTTTTTTGCAACATTTTTCATTGATGCTCTGCTCCTATTGATTGTAGCGTGATTTTATACAGGGTTATTTGTAAAACACCGACAACCTCTCAGGACTGTGTTACTAACATCATAATCAACAACTTTTGTTCTAAGACTTTTAAAAATTCATCATATTTTAGTTCATCAAATTTTCGTACAAAAATAAAAATATTTAAATTGAACGCTCTAAATGTTAAGAAATCTATGCGAAGCTAAAGAAAGCGATAGTACAATAGTGAGGAGTGCAGGGTCAGGGCGGCGAGGGCCCGTAAAAGCATTCAATTTAAATATTTTTATTTTTTTTATGAAAATTTGATGAACTAAAATATGATGAATTTTTAAAAGTCACAGAACAAAAGTTGTTGATTATGATGTTAGTAACACAGTCCTGAGAGGTAGTCGGTGTTTTACGAATAACCCAGTATAAACGTTGTAAAGTTGTTGTTCGTTGTTGCCTTCCCCGATAAATGGGCTATCCAACACTAATAGGGACTTTCAACTCGAACCAGTAGTTCCTGAAATTAGCGCGTTCAACCAACCAAACCAACTCTTCAGCTTTATTATATTATTATAGTATTGATTCAAGTAGGTAACAATTTAATTTCTCTGAAATATTTGCATTAATCGCTAAAATATTCTGTTTTTCCAAATAAGGGCTTCCCTCGACAGCCTTACGTTATCATCCTTAAACACTCGATGATAGTCATACTCCAGCTAGGTCGAAAGTTCTCATTAAGGTGCAAAAAATGAGCCCAAACACGATATAGATGCTGTAAACTCTTGATGACCTCTTGCAACTGCCTTCCGTCTCCATCGTCGACCTTCGATGAAAGTCATACTCTAGCTAAGTTTAACGTTCTCATCAAGGTCCATGAAATGAGCCCAAACACGATATAGCTGCTACAAACTGTTGCGGACCTCTAGCAACTGACTTTTGTCTCCATCGTCAGACCTTCAATGACAGTCCAGGCAGGTCTTAAATTCTCATCAACGTGCATGGAATGAGGCCAATAACAATCTAGCTGTTAATATAATCTACGTAAACTGCGTATAGATTATTGATTATTGCGAATAGCACAGCACAGTTCTTGCACGGCAAGAACACGTGAATTTATCAGGCTTCCGTTCGCTATACTACTTTTTGGAAAAATCATCATCATACTCCTGCCCTTATCCCAATTTATTTGGGGTCGGCGCAGCATGATTGTATTCTTCTTCCATACTTCTCTATTACTTTTTGTAAAAAAAGTAAGAAATATAGATAATGCAAACAATTTAAATACAAAAAGAAATATAGGCAATCTAAAAGCATAAAAAAAAATGAAACAAATCACAAAGAGTGAAAATAGCGATGCGGGGTTTGAACCTGCAACCCCATAATTTGCAAGGCGGTCATGAAACCGCTAGGCTATTTACTTCGTTGACATATGCTACAAAATGCCGTTCTCATGTACTTACGTCAGGACTGAAACGTCAAATAATTGAAGTATTCGGACATAATGTTAAATTGCCTACCCCCTTAAGGAAGTAGCGTGATAATATATAGCCTAAATATTGAAGAAGCCTTTAAAGAAATCTATGCAGTAGTTTTGTTTGCGCGCACAAACATTTCGTACCAACTACTTAAACCGAGGAAAGCTGATTTTGTGCGTATTCACCTAAAAAATCAAATTTCAAGAAAACTGAGAAATTATATTTACCTGTATTAGATATGAAGTATATGTAGCAACTTAAAAAGGTTACACTTCATTGGTTTTGATTGTATAGGTGTTTGAAGTTTATTAATTTTAAACACATAACCCTCTTTTTTACGTCTCTGGATGAGATTTTAAAAAAATGCTAAAACAGGTATTTCTTTATTTTTATTAATAGGTATTTATTCTGAGTTTCATGATTCTAGAACAATCTAATTTTTTTTCTTCATACAAACTTTACCCCCTCTTTTCACCCCCTTTTTAAAAAAAAACCAAAATTTCTATAGCCTAAATGTTATTCTGAATGTATTTAAACAGATTTGTGAACATTTCAACAAAATCGGTTCAGCAGTTTTTACGTGATGCGCGGTCAAACAAACAAACAAAATTTTTTTTAATGGTTTTAATATGTTCAGTTACTTATTTCAAGTCACCCTGGCTGGTTTTTTTTTTTAATCTTCAATGTACAGATTTTTTGGTCTCAACGATTTTATTATATGTATAGATGATTTTTTAGAAGACCCTACAACGCTTCCCTCATACATAACAGAAGGTTAGACCTATATGCTACCAAAAGATCCTATTGACTCATAATCCAGCAAAATATAGGCCAATTACTTGTCTGCAAACCATTTATAAAATAATGACATCAAGCATTACTGATATAATTTATAAACATCTGGAAACACAAAAAATATTAACAGAAGAACAACAAGGGGGCCTAAACTGGGGGCGGCCATCATAAAAAAAAAACATTCTTAATATGGACTTTATGGTCATAACCATAAAGTCCATTTTAAGAATTTAATTTTTTTTAACGTGATTCATTTAAGATTCTGCTAAAGCGGCCATTTTAGACCCCCAGAAGGGGTGTAAGAAATTAAGTCAAGGATGTAAAGAACAGTTAACAATAGACGCAGTAATACAGAAACAGGTTCAACGTACCAAAAAAAGATTTGCACACTATGTATATAGATTATAGGAAAGCATACGATTCAGTACCTCACTCATGGTTACTCGAAGTTTTAAAAATATATGAAATACACCCACAACTAATCACTCTTTTAGGTAATGTTGTAGAAAAATGGAACACGCGTTTACAACTTAACACATCAACAGAAATAGTGGAAGCAGAACCCATTAAGATCCTGCGAGGAATATTCCAAGGAGACTCACTTAGCCCACTATGGTTCTGTCTAGCTTTAAACCCTCTTTCCAACAAATTAAACGCCCTGAAACCCGGTTACCAGCTTTAATACAATTAAACAATGACTGACATACTGACTGACCAACAATGTTGTAAAATAAATCATCTCCTTTATATGGATGATATCAAGTTGTATGCTACTTCCCCTGATGATTTATACGAACTAGCCGATGTAACTGAAAAGTTTTCAAACGATATAGCTACGGAGTTTGGAATTGACAAATGTGAAATTAACTCAATAAATGTAGGAAAAACATATACACATTCATACCATATGCAGACAGGCGCAACAATATATTCATTAGATGAAAACGGGACATACTATTATTTACATATTAGCTATTTGACACACAAAAAAATCCAATAAACGAACAGTATGGCTTTCGCCCGAAATCAAGTACTCTCTCGGCTGCAACGGATCTAGTTGCCAAAATTAAAACCTATTTAGATCAAAAGGGCTATGCTTTAGGAATATTCATCGATTTAAAAAAAGCGTTCGATACTGTGAGACATCAAAAACTGCTTCAGAACCTAGATAACATAGGTGTTACAAGAACAGCACATAAAATGTTCAAGTCGTATTGTTAAAATAGGAGAACAGGCGTCAAGTTGTTAAAATAGGAAATACTCACACTAGCTCGGTCCAAACTATTTCATACGGCTGTCCTCAAGGTTCAATTATCAGTCCGTTACTTTTTCTCATTTATATAAACAATATTAGTAAAATAGGGTTAATTGGACACCTAACACTATATGCAGATGACACCTGTCTCTTTTACTTTGACAAAACAATTCATAACATTCTAGAGGACGCTCAACATGACCTTGATTTATTAAACGAGTGGAAGTGGAAGTCGAAAACCTCCTTCATGATTTTTACCACTAAAAACAAGCGTATACCGGACTTCTCGCCTCTTAAAATAAATAACGAAATACTAAAACGATCAACCAACGAAAAATATCTTGGATTAAGGGTAGATGATAAACTAACTTGGAAATTACATATCGACCATCTTAGAAGTAAATTAACATCGTTATTGGGAGCATTACAGAAAGCAGCAAACTGTATTCCAAATAAAGTGCGCATTTTGATTTATAACTCGTTAGTCAAATCGCATTTAGAATATTTGATTGAGATATGGGGTTCCGCAGCAGTAACTTATTTAAATTCACTTCAAAGGGTTCAAAATAAAATAATTAAAACTTTGTTCCATTATAATTATCTTACTCCAACAAAGACCATTTACGAAAAAGCCAAATTATTAAATATTAGACAGCTATACATTTACTACACCTGCATTCTTATTAAAAACATAACTTCAAACTTAATACAAACTAACATTCAACTAAAAAAAAAAACATTGTCACATAAACTGAGAAATAGATATAAAAATAAACTTGAAGTCATCAGCGTACGCACTAATTACGGTAGAAAGACCATATTATTTGAAGGCATCTGTTTAATGAATTACCGGACGATATTAAAGAGTGCGCTAACGTGAATATATATTTAAAAATAAGCTTAAGAAACATGTATGTACATTATAACTTCTAATACTCTGGAGGAAATTGTATTGTATTTTCATACTTATTACTTTGTATCTTACTTTAAGCGGACTGTATGTTCTTATGAGAAATAAATTTCTTTAAACCGACATACAAATATCTAGGGTAGGTACATACAAGCTAAACAGATGCTTCTTTCTGTAAACTCACTTCCCTTTTTTATTTATAATATGTTACTTTATAATAAAAATCGAAATTTGTTATTATGATATTGAGAAACGAGAACAACTGCCGACAAACTGTTTTGCAGTTTGGCAGACTTTTTATGTTATTGTTACGCAGATTTTGAATAAATAAAAAAAAAGATCATGCCTAGGGAAATAAAAAATACACTTACTAAACAATTTAAACATAGATTAAAATAGTAGATTATTGCATCGAGCACAAAGTAATTTATTATTGCACCGAGTGCCTGATTTAGAGCCCGAGCGTCAGCGAGGGCTCTAATCTAACAGGCACGAGGGCCATATAAATTACTTAAGGCGAGGTGCATAATCTGCTTTTCTTTCAACTATTACCTATAGGAATAGTAGATAAAAGAAACTCATATCAAACAGTTAAAAAGATTTTCTATAACACTGTCAGCTTCATTTAGAATGTTTTCCGGATTTAATGTGTCGCTAGATGATTCCATTTTAATTCGAAGCCGAAGCACTCAAAATCAGATAGTATCACACTTTATCGTTTCCAAAAATATTGTCAAGCAAAATTATTAACAAAGTTCCCGCCAAATCACTTTTTTAAATTTCTTTCATTTTTAAATCAGAGTTAGCAGCAATCATTTTTTAAATTTGGAACAAGTAGGATAGAAACGAATAATACGTACGTAAAAAAAAAAGGATTGATATCGGCTGGCTGAATAGAGCTTATCCATTGAGATTGGCACCATTTGGTGCGATAAAAAAAAACTGTGCAATAATGAAATTTCATACATTTTTATTGCTCTAGAGCATTAAAGACTCGCTTTGTACTGAGTTTTTAGTGTGATTGTGATGAAATTAAAGCATAGTTGGAAGAAAACAATTTTTTCATCACTCATACTCTGAAAGTATGTCTGAAGTTGCCTCTGGAGCGGGTTGAAAGTAATACTTTTCAGCCCTAGGGAGAATCGTTTTCAACTGACAACAGTCAAATTATATTTTTTTTTTTTGAACCATGTTCCAACTTTCTATACAGCCACGATGTAAAATTGAAATAACAAAGTTAAGTATTGATTAAAGTATAGATATTTTTTAAATAACTTTATTATAATTAAGTTTCAACTATTTCTTTGAAATAACATAGATTTGGGCAAAATATTTACCATTTTTTCGATGATGAAAATGAAAAATAGGTAATGGCTGAATAGCTGGCCGGCCATAGAAAAAAAAAAACAAAATAGGCGGGAAAACGGCAATCCGATCTTCATTTTTTTTTCGAGTTGATTCTTGTTTTTATTTTTACTTTCCTTGTATTCGTAATGAAAAGCAGAGTGTTTACCTCGGGTTAAAGACTTATTTAGTCCCTCGAACTATTAGCGCCCTCACTGCGCTCGGGCACCAAACTCCGTCTCGGGACTAAATAAGTTACTTTCACCCCTAGGGTAACAATGTACTATTTCACTTCTCATGCTCTAAAAGTACGCCAATATAGCCCTACGAAGCGGGAGTAAAGTGACCACTTTAGTCCCTAGGGAGTAAAAAGTTATTCGTTTTTTAACTTCCTTCATGTGACATAGACAAACTCAAACAGCCAGTTAATATACTACTATTATCTGTGGAGTGTGGACCATCTTCATTGCGAAAATGTTGAGAGTTTTAGTTCCATGGTTTTTCCGCAAAGAAGGTGGCGCCATGCGTTTTAAATTCTTAATCTGTGACTGGTTTAGAAGAAAAAACTGACCGCGAAAATTTCTGAATTTTTGTCGTGTGTAAATTTGTTCGGTTTTATATATAATTTATTAGGAGTTTGACGTCGAGGAAAGAGCAAAAGACAATAGATAATCTTTTGCCGCCAAAAACGCGGAAGATTTACCTAAAAACTTACGAAAGTTCTATGGACTGGAGGAATAATTAATGTTTTTGTACTAAATTGACTATTTTTCTCGCACTCAAAGTGAAAAGTACAGTTTGCACCTCGAGACTTAACGCCAAGTTAATATACCCTCGGTTTCATTGACTCGTGTATTATGGCTTCGTTTAGAGGGACTAAACGAAGCCATATAAAATATACTATTAATACTCAGATTAACGCTAAAACACAAAGCAATTAACACATACGCCATCCTTATTGTTACCTACTCCTTTGGCATCATCAAATAGAACAAGACCGACCACAAAAACTTACAAAGGATCGGGAACACCACCCTCACTAAACACAGGAGGCATCATCCCAGGAACGAAGGTGGTAGGGGAATAATAGATATCACTAACCTACATAATAAGCAAATTACAACATTAAGAACATATTTTGATAATAAAAGCTCACCTTCAACCCTACACAAAGCAATAGTGTACAATAACAAAAAACTTACCCCTTTGAACATGTATGACAGGACAACACAGAATAATGAACAGCAGACTGACCGACAGACCAAAATCGCAGCATGGACCCAAAAACTCACTGCATGGGAGACACCGATATGATCTTAACCTAGCTAACGTCGACAAGTTAGCGTCGGACGAATTGTTGAGGCGTGGAGAACTTTTCCCTGAGACCAAAGGTTTCATGATAGCGATTCAGGACCAGGTCATAGAAACCCGCAATTATCAGAAACACATAATGAGAGTTCCTCAAACAATAGATATATGTAGGCGATGCAATAGTTCTTCCGAGACCATTCTGCATATCACAGGTGTGTGTAAAGCAGTCGTCCAGACTGATTATACACACAGGCATGATCAAATAGCGAACATAATCCATCAAAAATTAGCAATCAAATATAACTTAATCTCCACCCCACCTGTGCCTTATTATAAATACTAGCCCGAAATTGTCCTTGAAAACGCCACTCACAAATTGTACTCCGACCGAGGAATCTTCACAGATAAAACTATACGCTACAATAGACCAAACATCACGTTATTAGACAAACGTAACAAAACCGCACAAACTATAGACATCGCCGTACCAAACACCGACAATTTACAAAAAAACAATATCAGAAAACCTTTCGAATCCCGGTTTCGATGACCGAATGTGGCTAGCGGATTTTCGAAAATCTGTGAATGCAGATGTTTCTATTTAAAAATAAAGGAGAAAAATTAGCCATACCTTGTATTTAGAGTACTTTCCCTAAAGGTGGCATTGAAAAATTCCACCCTGTATATATATAAATATGTGTGTGTGTGTGTGTGTGTGTGTGTGTGTGTGTGTGTGTGTGTATGTGTGTGTGTGTATGTATGCGCGTGGACACTATATGTGTACGGTCTCAACAACCGTACATTGACTTTGCGAACGCAGCAACCTACTTGGATGTCGTGCGTCACAAAAATTACGCTATAATTGTAACTTTTCACGCAAGGCAGGGCGAGTCAGACAACAACTGTGGAACTAACCACTTGTCAAGAGAAAGAATCGCTACCACTTGTAACTACTGTAACTTCTACGTTTTAATATAACTTTAAACACAACTTGTGGTTCTTCTGTGTACTCCACAACTTAACCAACATCAACTAAGTGATAGTGTACGGTGCCTACAACCATTGGCCCCTACATTAAATGGTCCTTCGAGCCGGATATTTACTGTGAGTAGTGTCTCTATTTACGATAGCGAATCGGTTCAGCTGGTCTCCCACAAGCGGGTCGCCCAGTTGGATTGAGAAGGCGCATAATATCGTACGTAGAGTGCGAAAGCAATAGATAGAAACAAACGACAATTTCAAGACGCTAAGGATTACGCAACTCTACTACGACTACGAGAACGGATCCGTGGAGACTTGAAAGAAGAGCCTGCAAACTGTGGTCTTCGTGTCGTGAACTACCGTCAAGCTACACGTCCATCACCGTCAACTACGTGCTGGACTACTGAGCTACATACATCAAACTAAACTTCTTTTCGACAACTAGAAAAGAGAACTCACTATGGAGAAGCTACAACTCCAACAAGCTTGCTTTGAAAACATCAAAGCGCTGTGCTCTAACTATAAAAAGGACAGCCCCTCAAGGAAAACTGAAGAGTACTTAATCAAACGTCTGGAATCTCTCGAGGCACAGTGGAATGACTTCGAGGAACGACATGGAATTTTGGAGCAAATCTTAGAAGACAAAAACATTAACTACTTCGTGGACAACGTGTACAGCAAAACTCAAGCTCAATACGAATCTACGAAAGGAGACATGCTCAACTTACTGGAACAACTACAGGGAAAAAAGTTTGTGAATTTCGACCTAACTGGGATGCTGGATCGAGATACTGACGATGTCACCAAAACATTGCTGAGTAAGCAAGAGTGCAACTTTAAAGCCCTCGACCGCGCCATGTCGAAAATTGATATGAAAACTGTCACGGAGAAATGGGAGTTAGAAGACCATCTCTCCATTTTGAAGTCAAAGTGGAACGTCATCGACAAACAACACTGGGAGCTGGAAGCGCTACTCAAAGGCTCCAACGGCAACTACTACAATATGTTCGTCGAAATGGAGGATAAGTACGACGAGCTAAGAAAAAACTTGAACGGCAAGATCTGGTCGACGGCGCACTATGAAAGGTCGGCGCCAAAAATTGAGGTTCCAGAATTTACGGGAAGCTATACTCAATGGATTTCCTTCAAGGATCTCTTCGTGGAAACAATCCACAACAACCCCATGATAAACAAAGCGCAAAAGATGCAGCATTTAAAAACGAGGTTGAGAGGCGAAGCTGAAAGACTGGTGCAACATCTCAGTATCGGCGCAGAAAACTACAAATCCTGCTGGGAGATATTGACTCAGCGTTTCGACAATCGAAGGCTGCAATTTACGTCGTTCCTGAACACCATGCTCAACCTGCCTGTCATCCAACAACCCGACAGCTTCAACCTCAAGAAGATGCATGACGTCATAACTGAATGTACGAACGGACTAACAAACATTGGGTTAGACATCGCAACTTGGGACCCAATTATCGTACACTTGATGTCGCAGAAACTTGATACAACTACCTACAGCGAGTACATAAAGGAACTACGAGATCCTAGGGATGTGCCAAACTTGAATGAGCTACTATACTTCCTGGAAAACAAGTTCATGGCGTATGAAACCATGAAAACTACGAAAAAAGAAGTGCCTAACCAACAGAAACAAATTGCATCCAAGGCATTTAACAAACATCATTCTGCAAATCTGCATGGCAACGAGCGGCAGAAATATTTCAAGAAAACTTATCATACAGCATATGGACAATGCCCACACTGCGCCGGAAATCATGTATTGATGAAATGTCCAAAGTTCATCAATATGGACTCATTCCAACGCAACAACACGGTAGCAAAAATACACGTGTGCAAAACTGCTTATACAGTCATGGCGATACAGATTGTGCGTCAACGAAAACTTGCAAAGAATGCAATATGAAACATCACACTTTATTGCACAACGCAGACAAGAAAAACACTGTCAACTCAACAAACATGGAAAAAACCAACGACAATTTAGGTCAACGACCGACCACATCCACGCACAAACAAAGCTCCAACCATATATCTACTAACGAAATGGAAGTTTTGTTAACTACTGTGCAGCTTAAGATAAAGTCAGCAAATGGGGATTTCATTACGCTTCGAGCATTACTAGATCAAGGTTCGCAAGTAAACTTGATCACCGAGAACGCCGCACAGATGCTACGACTACCAAGGAAACGGCTTAACGCAACCATTACGGGAGTTGGAGCTGCACCTGGCAACTGCAAAGGACGACTTCAGCTTACCTGTAAATCGATTCACTCGGACTACGCATTCGAAACTCAGGCACTCATCTTAAGCAAGCTAACAAACAACTTACCCAACTCATCGTTTGAAAAGGCTAACTGGCCACACCTGGAAAACTTGAAACTAGCAGATCCGGAATTCAACGTGTCTAGTCCTATAGATTTGTTACTTGGGGCAGATGTGTATTCCGACATCATCCTTGACGGAGTCTTAAAAGGCTGTCAACAGTCTCCTGTAGCGCAACAGACGCACTTAGGCTGGATCCTATGCGGCAAACTGAAATCTTTTAACTGTCACATAACACTGGTCGACCTAAGCGAATTAACCAAATTCTGGGAGAACGAAGACATAACTATCAGCAACCATGACATGCCCAAGGATAATCAGTGTGAAGAATACTACACTAAGACAGTACAACGAGACGCAGATAACAAATACATCGTTAAGATGCCTATGAGTTCTGAGTTGCAAAATAAATTAGGCAAATCAAAGTCAATGGCTATTTCGCAATTTCTCCAATTAGAAAAACGCCTGGGAAAGAACAACAAACTCGCAATAATGTACCGGGACTTCATCAGAGAATACAAGCAACTACAGCATATGAAACCGGCATCTCCAATATTACCTTCTACGTCTGAATGCTTCCTGCCGCACCATGGTGTTTTGCGAGAACAATCCACTACTACGAAACTAAGAGTAGTTTTTAACGCCTCGCAAAGGACGACAACTGGGTACAGCTTGAATAGCTTAATGGAAAAGGGCCCAAATCTACAGAAGGATATTCAAGCCCTTATACTAAAGTGGAGGTCATACAAGTACGCTTTTACCGCCGATATAGAGAAGATGTACCGATGCATCGGAGTAGCTGAAGATCATCAGTCACTTCAGAAGATAATATGGCGCGACTCTCCTGCTGAAAGGTTACAAGAATTTCAACTTTGTACCGTGACATACGGAACCAAGTGCGCGCCATGGTTGGCTATGAGAACTATGAAGCAGTTAGCCCTGGATGACGGTCATAAATATCCAGAGGCCGCCAATACATTACTCAACGAGTTCTACGTTGATGATGTGATTAGCGGTCACTACTCTCTGGATAAAGCTAAAGACCTACAAAATTCCCTCATAAACTTACTGAAGGGCGGCGGCATGAACTTACGCAAGTGGTCTGCCAACCACTCCGCGTTACTAGAGAATTTAACTGACGATCAAATATCAACTAAAAACATATTTGATTTCAAAACTGAAGACTCAACAAAAACACTCGGACTCGGCTGGAACCCAAACATCGACACATTCATGTTTAACTGGGGTCTGGAAGAAAAATCGAAGGATCGGACAACGAAAAGGCACTTACTTTCCGAAATTTCGAAACTGTACGATCCTTTGGGTTGGCTGGCGCCCATAACAGTGTCGGCAAAACTATTATTTCAAAGAGTATGGGACGGCAAACTTGCCTGGGATTAAGGACTACCGAGTGACATACTAAACGATTGGGTCAAATTGAAAACTGAACTTCCAAATGTAACGAAAATAAAACTAAACCGATGGATTGGTGCTCAACAATCAATAGAATTGCTGGGATTCTGCGATGCGAGTGAAAAGGCGTATGCGTGTGTCATATACAGTCGAGTAAGGAACGAACAAAATAAACCGACTGTAACGTTACTCGTCGCTAAAACCAGGGTTGCGCCTCTATCGCAAAAAACTACGTTGCCGAGATTGGAACTATGCGGCGCACTACTGTTGGCTAAACTTATGGAAAAAACTACGGAAGCTTTAGCTGGATACAATTTGTCAATACAAGCATGGTGTGACTCTCAAGTAGTCTTAGCGTGGCTGCAAGGAGATGCATCAAGATGGGATCAATACGTGTCCAACAGAGTTGAAAAAATAAAACAAACTATTCCGTCCGACAAGTGGCGCTACGTAAAATCGGCACAGAACCCTGCTGACTGTGCATCTAGAGGAATGTTGCCGAGCAAACTAGCAAACTTCGATCTCTGGTGGCAAGGTCCGGAATTTCTGAAAATGGCTCATGACAAACCCCACATGTTTGTTTACAACCAACCAGGAAACTGTCAACTTAGCAGCGGCAACCACGACGGTGCCGAAAAAGAATGAACATTTTATAAATAACTTATTACATAAATATAGTTCATTAACGCAAGTAATTCGAGTAACGGCTCAGGTATTGCGCTTTATCGCGATGGCACGCTCCAAGATGAAATTTGAAACCAACTACCTAAGTGTGAGCGAACTCAAACTAGCAGCTGATCGAGTGATTACATATGTGCAGAGTACGGAGTTTGAAAATGAATACAAACAACTGAAAGCAAACGGAACTGTAAACAACAAGAGCATTTTATACAAATTGAATCCATATATAGATGAAAAAGGTGTTATAAGAGTCGGTGGAAGACTGAAAAATTCCTACTTACCCTTCGAGATGAAGAATCCTACAATTCTTCCTCGAATGGGACGACTAACTCAACTCGTAATTGAACAAGCACACCTTACAACACTTCACGGAGGTGCGCGGCTAACATTGGCTCAAATCCGACAGCGATACTGGATTGTCGGAAGCAACAGAGCTGTAAAAACTCAACTGAGACGTTGCGTGCGATGTCACCGCTATAAACCAACAGATAACTACCAACTTATGGCGGACTTACCTCAACAGAGAGCTACCCCATCTCGACCAGTAAAACTAAACAAAGGAAGAGGAGTAAAGACTACGAAGGGGTACATCGCTATTTTCGTGTGTATGACTACTAAAGCTGTACACATTGAACTGGTGTCTGATTTAAGCACCGAAACATTCATTGCCGCTTTCCAGCGCATGTGCGCTAGACGCGGTACACCAAAACATGTGTACTCAGACTGCGGCACGAACTTCATTGGAGCTTCGAAGACGTTGCGCAATGAATTTGAAAAGTTTAAACAAGAACTTTCACCGGACTTCTTCAACGAGATTGGAAAAATGGAGGTGGAATGGCACTTCAACGCTCCCGCGTGGCCAAGTGCTGGTGGTCTGTGGGAAGCGGCCGTAAAATCGATGAAACATCATCTTCACCGAGTACTAGGCGATCAGAAACTAACATTCGAGGAGTTTACTACGCTACTGGCAAAAATAGAGGCCTGTATGAACTCGAGACCCCTCTGTCCACTCACTGAAGATCCCGATGAGTTTCAAAACTACCTGACACCTGGTCATTTCCTCACTGGAAGCCCAACGATGTCACTACCAATATCAACGTACTGTGATGTAAAAAACGTTAATTTACGTCAACGGTGGCAGCTAACAGAGCACATGCTGCACCAATTTTGGAAGAGTTGGTCGACTGAATACCTAACACAGCTCCAGATCAGGGGGAAATGGAACAAACCAAAGAAGAACATCCAAGAAGGCGATATAGTCTTGATCAAGGACAACAACTTGCCTCCAGGAAAGTGGGCCATGGGACGCGTGCTCGAACTGCACCCCGGTTCCGACGGCTACGTTCGAGTGACCACGGTTAAAACTCAATCTGGTATCATCAAACGTCCAGTCGTGAAACTGTCCCCACTTCCTATCGAGAACAACACCCAAGATCACACAGAAAAGAAAACTCTAATCACGCCAAAGACGGGAAACAAATGTTTTTCCACACTTTTTACAATGTTATTAATTGTATTTACGTTAATAACTGGGTCATATGGCGAAATCATGACGTCTGGCGTTCAAATTACTAACTTCGAACTTGAGCGGCCGATTTACTACGACACAATAGGAAACGTACAAGTGATTCATGACGAATGGACACTACTTATGTACTATAACTTGACAACTTACTGGGACGGAGTACGTCGAATTGAAGCTTACCTCAAGGGATTGAACGAACTGTGCCAAAAAACCGACCCAAGATACTGCAAGACAACTTTAGAACAACTTACCCACGAAATGGAAATACTGAGCTACTACAACACTATACTCCTAGCTCCTCACAAGCACTTAAGTAATCGTAAGAAACGATCACTGATTGATGGAGTAGGATATGTTGCTAACAGCCTCTTTGGTATTCTAGATCAACGGTTTGCAGATAAATACCACAACGACATACAAGCTGTCCAAAATAACGAAAACTATTTACTTGATCTGGTAAAGAACCAAACTTCAATAGTCGAACTCCAAAACAATATGCTGAAGAAGAATGAACAAAATATCAAGCGACAGTTTGGTTTAATAGACGACTTCATGGCGCAGACTAACGCCAACTTAGCCAAAGTGGAGTCTGAAATGGAAGTACTGATGGCTACTAACTACTTCAACTCGGCCTCACTAACAGCATACTTGCTGATTACCAATTTGGAGAGGGTTCAAGAGATGCTGTTTGAAAGCCTAACTGATGTCTACAAAGGGCACATAGACATCCATCTACTTACACCTGTCAACTTGATCAAGCAACTGACTGAAATCGCAGGCAAGCTCCCGAGGACCTCGTCGTTGCCTGTCCGAAACATCAGAGATGATATCAAAGACATCTACAAATTACTATACGTGAGAGCGCGCGTCACCACTAATTACTTCTTGTTCGAGATACACGTCCCATTGATCTCAGATGAAGACTTCACTCTATACCAAGCTACTCCGTTGCCTATGAAAACAAGCACAGGAACAGTCATCGTCCAACTGGCTTCGCAGTACATAGCAGTAAACTTCGGAAAGAGCACTTATGTCTCCTTATCTGAAGATGACATAAAGCGATGTAGTCACATTAAACCAGGCAATTTGATATGCAACAAGAATCTACCTATATTTAACTTGCATAACAGCAATGCCCCATGTGAAGCAAAACTACTGGGTCATCGAACGACCTCACCTTGTGACGTAAAAAAGGTGCTATGTAAGCAGGAGTGGATCGCGTTACACACAACGAATACTTGGCTGGCGATTTGTTGCGGAACTTGCACTATACGAATTGTATGTGAAAATGACATCACCACACACTCAATGACTTCCGGGATACTGACCTTGGCACCGGGTTGCTTATTGCAATCGAAGGAATTAACAATTCACTCGCATAACCAATACAATAGCAACATGAAGATGGACCTTTCCATGAATATACCGTCACTTAACTCGATGGTAAATAACATTGTGAACATCACACATTTAAATATGTCGCACGTGATGTTACCAGAAACTGCAGAATGGGAGGAAATCGACAAGCGATTAGCTATTATGAAAACAAGAGAAAACCAGCTTCCATCAACCATTTCCACTCATGACATACACCAATACGCCGTCTCTTATACTATTGTGGGAGTAATCGTTCTTGTCTCTGTGGCGTGGTTTGTAAAGAGATACGGACCATCTTGTCGCTCAAAACAGACTAAGAGCCATTTAACTACGAACAATCAGCTTGAAGAGATTGAACTGCAACCAATACAACACAGGAAGCAAGAAGAAAACATTCACACGGCGAGCCAAGCGGAACTGCAACCGGAACGTTCACGTTATGCAGACAACATCGCATTCAACTTCGAATAATTTAATTGATTATTTGTTTCTTTGTAATAGGGTTTCTTCTCTTGACAAGCTTTTATTAATCTTTCGTACATCTTTGTGGGGTTGCCAACATGTACGGTCTCAACAACCGTACATTGACTTTGCGAACGCAGCAACCTACTTGGATGTCGTGCGTCACAAATATTACGCTATAATTGTAACTTTTCACGCAAGGCAGGGCGAGTCAGACAACAACTGTGGAACTAACCACTTGTCAAGAGAAAGAATCGCTACCACTTTTAACTACTGTAACTTCTACGTTTTAATATAACTTTAAACACAACTTGTGGTTCTTTCTGTGTACTCCACAACTTAACCAACATCAACTAAGTGATAGTGTACGGTGCCTACAACCATTGGCCCCTACAATATGCTTGCACTATAATGTGGAGTGCAAGAATAAACAAGTTAGTACTTTTAGGTAACTTTTCAAATAGCTATTCTGTCTCCTCATACATAAGAGCCATGATCCATTTGCTCGCTATCTTTTTACACTCAAACTTATTTTTACTATAAACGCCAGTGTTTGTTTACTGCATTGTACAAGCGACTTCCCAGAATTCGGCAGTTTCTTTCAGCAAATTTCGTTCTATGACTCTCTACTGGACAGACATTAGTTGATTTTCGTTTTGGCAGATGACCGGTACTATATTCTAAAGCAAAATGGTATTGAGCACAAAGAGCTGTCTAACATTACAGTCATGACTCGACAGTCTTTATACAATTGTTTAGTGCTATACCGAAAATGTTTAAACGTCATTAATAATTCACTACATTCGTTGGTAAAAGTAATAAATTAACCGCAAAATAAACATTGTACTAATAAAAAATCCTACTTCTGAATGGTTTATAAAAAAATAACCACGAAAAACTTCAAACCTAACCACTTTTTTGTATGGCGACAATGAATTCGGGAACAAAGATATACAACGAAATTTAATTCTTATTAATTTTTCACATTGATATTTGTGCAATTTCTGAAATTACACAAAATCAATCAATCAATCATTTATTTTGTGAAACATAGGTATGGTTACAGATAGTTAAAAAAACGGTGAGGTTTTTAAGAAAAAGGGTTAGGCCTTTGCCCAGCAGTGGGAAACGGTCGAGTATAGGGTATCAAAAGCTGTTTAAAACGTCTAAAAACCTTTATGTGGTTATCGCGGCAGCCAAACAAACAGTATTTTTTTTTAATGCGCTTACGTACGTGTGACGCTCAATATGTCTGATAACAAACTGTTTCTTAATATATTTACGAGACTTGTGTAATATCAGACGTAGTGTCCACCCATCTGCCAATTATTTTAGAAATAGCCGATATGCTTCCCTGGCTTACAACACGTATTGCGTGCAAGGACACGCGGACACGCGGACACGCGGACACGCGGACACAGACACGCGGACACAGACACGCGGACACAGACACGCGGACACAGACACGCGGACACAGACACGCGGACACAGACACGCGGACACAGACACAGCGGCACTGACCTGGCGCGAGCGCGGCTCGTGGCGCGTGACGGCCACGACGTCGGCGTCCATCTGGTCCACGTACACCTCGCCGTAGCCGCCCGCCGCCAGCTCCGCGTGCAGCTCGTTGAGCGCGCGCCGGGCCGCCAGCACGCCGCTCTCCGGCCCCACGCGGGCCTCGCCCTCGCCCCACGCCGCGTACTGCCGCGCCTCGTCCACCACGTGCACGGCGTGCGGCAGCAGCTCGTCCAGGCCGCGCGTGGAGCCCGTGGCGCAGCAGGCCATGGCCACCAGCGCGGCCGTGGGCAGCACGTCGAACACGCAGCGCTTGTGCAGCGGCGACGGGTTGTCGTGCGTCTGGTCCAGCAGCATGGCGTGCGCCACGCGGGCCCGGGCGGGCCGGCGCGGGGCCCGCAGGAAGGCGCCCACGGCGCGGCCCCCGAAGCGGTGCACGAGGCGGCCCTGCTCGTGCGCGTCCCACGCGCTCAGCGCCTCTGCGGAACGCACGATTGATGACTTTAAATGTACGGAGTCACCTACATGTATATTAAACGACACATTATACCATATAAAAAATCAGTCATACCGCGAATGAGCGAAGTGATGCTGAGGCGGTTGACGAAGATATTGTCGACGTGGTCCGAGTTAGTGAAGAGCTCGGCGACCACGTACAGGTCGGGCTTGACGTTGCGCGCGCAGTCCAGCATGTACTCCGCCACGTGCAGCGGCGTGGAGTGGCAGTTGTCCAGGCGCACGCCGTCGAACACCTCGGCCGTGAGCTCCACGTACTCGCGCATGTGCGCCCACAGGAAGGGACTGTCCTCGGGCCGCTCGCCGTAGCGCAGCTTGACGCTGTCGCCCCAGGCGAGGAGCTCGCGGCGCAGGTACACGCGCGCGCCGGCCGCGCGGCCCGCGAAGTCCTGCAGCGGGTCGGCGTCCATGACCCAGCCGTTGTGCGCCATGCAGAGCCGCCCGGCGTCCGAGTACAGCGCGGCCTCCAGCTCGGCCAGCGAGCTGCTCTCCACGGCGCAGGCCCACGTGAAGTAGCGCGGCACGAGCGGCTGCGAGGCGCTGACGTCGCGCAGCTGGGGCCCGTCGGCCTGCAGGCGGTAGTAGCTCATGCCGGCGACGACGTTGTCGACGGCGGCGCGCAGATGGTCGCGCAGAGTGTCGGCCGCGGCCTCGTTGAGCTGCTCCAGCTTGCGTTTCATCTCCTCGCAGCATTTCTTCAGTCGCGACTCCTCGTCGTAACACTCCGCTCTACAAACAACAGTAATGACAAAAGTGTCGTGTTTTTTTTTTCAAATCCTTGCTTCAAATTGATTTTATTTTGACTTCAGAAAATGTATATTTTATGCTCGTGTGTAAGCAGTCTTTAGAATGCAAGCACTATCGAAACCATTATAAAGATGCAGTTTGTAGCGTAAATCGAACTTTGTATGTTCTCCCTCTGGTATAGCGGTCGGTTTTCCTGTATTAAAGTTAAAAAAATAAAAATATTTGAATGAACGCTCTTACCGCGCTAACCCCGCTCCCTTCGCTATTGCAGTTTAAAATTCAAAGATGGTAGCAGACAGGAGAGCAAGACACAATTCAACTGCACGGCTTCTGCGATGCATCATTATCAGCATACGCATGTGTCGTGTATTGTAAACTTGATACCAACATAACACTCGTCGCTGCAAAAACAAGACTTGTGCCAGAAAACAAATATCTCACTTTACCACGTCTAGAGCTGAGTGGGGCGCTCTTACTTATAATACTCATGCGGAAAATACTGCAAGCCCTCAACGCACGTAAAATCAAAGTTTTTGATTGGAGTGACTTCACTGCAGTTCTCGGTTGGATTCAAGGCAACATCAATCGCTGGACACCATTCGTAGCGAACAGAGTAAAACAAATCAAAGACGTCAAACCATCAGATAATTGGCATTACATAAAATCAGCTGACAACCCAGCTGATTGTGCCAGTCGTGGCATTACAACAGAGCAATAGAAGCACCATAATCTGTGGTGGAGCGGCCCGCAATTTCTCCCTGGATTCGATGTGTCATCAGCAGCGGAGAAGAGCGCCTACGTCACGGATCAAGAGGAAAGAAAATCTAAACAAAACAACGTCACAATTCGTCAGACTCAAAGCGATGATGTCATAGAATCCATACTACATAGAAACAGTAATTTTACAGGCACCGTGCGCGTGCTGGCTTGGGTGCTACGTATCACACGACGTCACTGCTTACTTGAAAGGAAATGAATTGGAAACCGCAAAACATATGATTAGTTACGTGGTAGTTAAATATATTCAATAAACCATCATCTTTGGCTATCCGTGACTTATCATTCAAGCTATTAATCAAGGTGTGTGCGACCCATTCAGCAGCGCACACAAATTTAAATATTTTTATTTTTGTATGAAAAACTGATTTATTTTTATTTAATTATTCAGTAGCATACATACATATCATACATTTAAGTCGGTGCCAACATAAACTCATTAGAGTTTTACCGTGCACCAAGATCATCGACTACATAATTAGAATTAGATCCACTTAGGTAGGTACTTGGTTAAAAATAAAGAAACAACCATAAAAGTTACAACGGGTATTTGGCGAAATAATATCTAATACCAACATGCGAGCCTCGGTGACCAATCCGACCGTCCGTTCATAAAAAAACAGAAGTAGTGGAGGAAGTTTTAAATGGTACCTACAGGTTGTTCCTAAATAGTATATTTCATTACAAGTGCGGAAAGGCTGTCATTGCAAAGAGTTCCGACAAATGTCTTCCCGAGCCGAGGCGCAGCCGAAGGCGAGGGTTGACAGTCGGAACAAGTTGCAATGACAGTTCCGCAGGTGTACTGAACGACTATTTTTAATACAGTTGCGAAAAAATAAAGCAATTTAATAAAATAATAAAAACACAATAAACTCAACTAACCAATCATTTATTTCTTATAAAAGTTATAGTACACCATGTACATTGATAATTTTCTGGAAAATGGTGCCAACCGTAGAATATAAGCAGAGTTTTTTTTTTCTTCACCCATTTTGGTACGCAAAGGGAACTATCCATACAGCTTAGTCTTCAGTAGATTTTTGTATTGATATGAAATGAAAATGAAATTTAATGAAATGAAACCTAACCTAACTCATTCAATTAAATCATTAAATCTGATATTGAAATAAATTAGTAGCTTCTTTTTAGAAATATACGTATTTGTATGAATCACAAAAACTCTTTAGTAAAAACTTCATGGTTGGTTTTTCTTTTTAATAGTCATTATTTTGACAATACTTAAAATGTCACTTACGGGATATCTTCCGTGATTATTTATTGTTTAGTGTTTTTGTGGTGTAGTGTTTGTTTGTTTTTTGTTAAGTGACATTTTAAGTATAGTTATGAACCGTGAAAGCTTAAAACATTATTTTGACAGTTGGGAAAGAGAACGCACGAGTTCGGTAAAGGTGAAAAAAAGCACTAGTATGTAATAGCCCACATCCCGAACGCTATACGTCCCTGCAATACACCACTTTTTGAGCAACTGTATTAAAAAGTATATTACTTAGTAATGTTTTTTGCTTTATGTTATGTTGTGATTGGTTTGTATTACTTTTGCTTTATAGTGTATGCTTTATAGTATTTATCTATGATGAATTAAATTTAATATCTTTAATTCAATATTATTATTATTAATAAACATCCTATCTATCTTCGGTGCTAATATTTTGTAAAAAAAATGTTGCTTTAATTTTTGTATTTTATGTTTTTCTGAGTTAATTTATCCCTCAATGCTATAGGTATTTGATTAATAAGGTCTCATGGCATCGAGATGTTAATTTAGGCAAGGAAGAGCTTCTATTTCGACTGGTACTAATGTACATTAACTTGGTCTTACTAGCATTTAATACTAGACCAGCGTCATGAGACCATTTAGTCAACAAATCAAAGTCCTCCTGTAGTTGCCTTTGGGCATCACTAACACTCTGTCCAGCGGCTACAAGGCAGGTGTCGTCGGCAAAATGGTATATTTCGCGCTTTTTAATGACATTCACAAGGCTATTTACATAAGTGAGGTAGTGCAGTGGCCCAAGAACCGAGCCTTGCGCCGTTCCCTCCGTTACGATGACCGGTTCACTAGTCCCGTCACTGACTTTGACCATGTATTTTCTGTCATCAAGATAGTTTTTGCACCAATCGAGTAGATTGCCTCTAATTCCGCTGTCATGAAGACACACGTAACCAGGCCCGGACTGGCCATACAGGCAAATCGGGCAAATGCCCGTTGGGCCAGACGCCCGTTGGGCCGGTGTGGCCGATTGGCGGCCTTTTTTCTGCCTCTAGATTGGCACTCCTATTGGATTTTCTATGATCAACCAGTACAGACTTGGGTGTAGACAGAGGCTGAAATAAATTAGGAGCCCTTTGGCACGAGGCCTTTTAGATAATTGCGTCCTGGCTGTGGTCTTCCTTATATGAGGAAAAGAAAGACATCTGCAAATGTTTCAAGCCCTTTTTTTCGTAAGGGAAATCATCAATGACCTCTCCCGCTCTGGGGCGGAGCGGAAGGGAGTGTCAGACTTTTACTGACTAAAACCCATCCATGTTCCATCTTAGCCCTTTGTGTTCCAGGGCCGCGGTATCTCTTTCGAACAGTCCCGCAGCCCCGGCAGGCAGACATCGGCCCTTGCGAACCCTATCGTTTTTGTTGACATGTCTTTGAGGCGCGCGTGGAACACTCCTGCGCCGTCGATACGGCCTGTCGTCATGAGACGGACAGACGGCGAGCTAGCCTATTGCTCACCGTCCACGGGCCAGCGCCTACACGTGACCCCCGACGCCCGGTGCGTGAGGTTCTCTCCCCCTTACGTTCCGCCACCTCCTTCGCTAGCATGACTGCTTCCCAGAAGGAGGTGACGGCTACCCATTCCCTCTCGCTCCGAACCATGGATTGAACCAGGGCCGAACGCGAGGCGTCGCCGTCGCCGATTTACCACGAGGCCTTAATCATTCCGTCGCTCGCGCTCATAGTGACTAGCCGTGCTGTTCATTATTAAATATTCCGAGAAAACAAAGCAAAGTAAATTCTACCTTAACGTCAAGTCAATTAAGTAGAAAATACGCTATTCGACGCCACACAACACGCACCAGCCGTGTGGACAAGATAAGATCGACGTGTAGTATATGCAAAATACCAAGATGATTCGTACACCTCAACAGAATATAGCATTGTCTTCGTCTCAACCGGAACTAGCAAGTTATACAGACCAAGACCGCGAATATAGTTTATCATCAAGAAAAAGAAAGGAACGTACTGATGCGGAAGACCTTGATGACTTGCGATCGGAAATCGTTACAATGTTAACCGATTTGAAAAAATCCCAAAACGATAAGTTATCTTCATTGTCCGACATGATCAAAGACCTAAAACAGCAGAATCAGGAAATCATAACACAAAACTCTTGTTTGAAAAATGCACTTGAAAACACAACGTTACTGTATAACGAGCTAAAAGGCAAATATGAAAATATAGTGCTCGAAAATAATGAAACAAAGAATAAAATAATCATACTTGAAAATAAAATAGAAGATGTTCTGAGAAAACAACTAGAAACTTCATTGGAAATAACAAACATACCGTAACACCGTACCGTACCATAATTATCGGGACCAACTAGTTCAGCCAGGCTTCAGACTCGCTAAAGTAGACTCATCTTTCATGGGGTACTGTTTGAGATGCTATAATAAAATTCCACAAAGTATTCTTGAACTGAATGAGACGAAATTTAAAACATGTATTAAACGCACACTATGTAAGCTAGCATATTACAAGTTGAGCGATTATATCGCTGATAAAATTGCTTGGCTCAATGCTGGTCCTGCTCCACAAGGACAGGGGCGCTTAAATTGATAGCATTAAATGGTATTGTTGGAGCTGCTGAAGATTGTACAACTATCTTTGCATTGTATAGATTCAATCTCTTTAGTATTATATAATCGCATAGCCCATATTGTGTGAGTACTATGTACTAGAAAGCTATCATTCACTGGAAACCTACGTCTTTTCTTGACTTGAATGTGCCCTGGCGGTTGAGAATATGTCATGCTCACTCAAAAGTCTCGCTGATGGTGGCGCATGTGTCGGATCATTTAGTTCCCTTCAAAATGGTTGAGTTGAATGGTGCTGATCTATCCGTCATGTCCGTGAACGGGCGCTGTCATTGTGACTGGTCATCTTTCAGTTGCCATGGCTTATTTTAATGAATTATTTTAGTTTTTGAATTGTTTTTTTTTTGTTTTGTTTTGCTGTGGACACTTTTAACGTGCACATCTTGCTACATTGTTCTCACATAATATACCATCTCAACATGAATGATGTAACCAAGATTTTGTAACAATATTCTGATTTAAAAGAGTGTCCATGGAGTTTCTTGCCCGTTCTTCTCCATAGAGATCTACGCTAGGGAATGGGCAACTACAGTACTTTCTTTCACAGTTTTTATGTCTTGTGACTGGGACTGTAGCTACATTTAATTTTCATCTTTGTTTCGACAATTCAAAAGTGCCTGTAACTGGCTTACTTGAAATAAATGCTTTGATTTTGATTTTGATTTTATTCTACAAAAAAATATCTAAATAAAAATAGCGGCATCGTCATCTACGTTAAAAACACTATAAACTGCTCTGTATCAGAACCAGATTACTGTCTGGAAGCAAACTGTTTAATTATCAGTAGCGATACCGATTTAGCTATAGTTGCGATTTATAGACCACCTTCTTTTAAGAATTTAAATTCATTTCTGGGATCTTTGGATGAAGTGCTAAAAGGACTAAATCAAAATAAAAGTATAGTTGATGGGGGATATTAATATAAATATCAATGATAACCTGCATGGACAATCTTTGGATTATATTAATTTATTGGCTTCACACGGTCTCTTAGCATCACATACCTTTCCTACTAGAGAGGCAAACTGTCTCGATCACTGTTTTATCAAAACAAAATATAAAACTACAACTATAGTTTGTAACAGTACATTGACGGACCATAACTGTGTAATGACTACAATACCTCGCAAGGCAACGGTTATAAAAAACCCTATTAAAAGATTGTACACAAAATGTGACTATGATGCCGCTGTTGCAGATTTGGAGCACCTTGATTGGGAAGACATACTATCTCTGCTGGATCCAAACGAAATGACTAACCAATTCCTTAATATCATAAGAGACACCTTAAAACGACATACTTATACCTACAAATTATCCACACGTAAAACAAATATCAAACCCTGGATAACACCGGGTTTGTGTCGCTGTATGAGAAACCGTGATAAATTACACCAAAAACTTAGATTGAATCCAGATAATGAGGTGTTAAAAATTACATATAAACGTTATCGCAACACATGTAATAATTTATTGAAAAATTTGAAAAATATTCATTTTAAAACCGAATTCGAAAATAGTGAAAATAACATTAAAAAAAAGTGGGGATTAATAAAAGATATGTGCAATTTGGACAAAACAGATACGTCAGCAGTGGACCTTTTATGTAAAGAGCAAGACAGTCAGAGCTCACTGAATCACATTAATAACTATTTTGCTGCAGTTGGAGCCGATTTGGCCAATGATATACTATCTAGAACTAAAACAAATGAAAAGGACCTTAGCAACAATTTGAAATTAAATAAGCAACCGCTGCATTCGTTTATGCTCTTCCCAACAGATGAGAGCGAAGTTAAACGCATTATCTCCAATCTTAAAAATACTGGTTCGTCGGGGTGGGATAGTATAACAACATAGTTTTTAAAAAAAGCGGTGAATGCCATTATACAGCCAGTTACTAGTATTTGTAACACCTGTTTTACCACAGGGACCTTTCCACTGGCTCTCAAAACGTCTGTCACTGTTCCAATTTTTAAGGCTGGTGACAGAAATAATGTGTCGAATTATAGACCTATTTCTTTGTTGCCTAGTTTGTCAAAAATCTTAGAAAAATTAATCAACTGTAGACTAAAGAAATATTTAGAGTCAAATGGATTTTTCTCGTGCAATCAATTTGGATTTAGGGAAGGCAGATCTACCAGTGACGCCCTGCATAAGTTAACTTCTTTTATTGTTAATGGCTTGAATGGTGGAGATAGAGTCTTGGGTATATTTTTGGATCTCGCCAAGGCCTTCGACACGGTCTCCGTACCTATCCTTCTTGCTAAGCTCGAATACATGGGAATTCGAGGTATACCGCTGGCTTTATTTAGGGATTATTTAAGTAACCGCAAACAGAGTGTAAAGATCAAAGATGTATATAGCCAAGAGGTCGATATGGTATACGGAGTCCCACAGGGGAGCGTGCTGGGCCCAACACTATTTTTGGTATATATCAATGATCTGTGTAACCTTTCTATGAACAAGGGCCAAATTATCACATTTGCCGATGACACAGTTTTGTTATTTAGAGCAAAAACATGGGTGGATAATAAATATAAATAGCATAGCAAATCAAGGAATGCGCTCAGTGGCAACATGGCTTGATAACAATTTGCTAACCTTGAATGCCCAAAAAACCATGTACATCTCCTTCAGCACATCAATTAAAACTCAACCTCCTGCAAACACTATAGATATAAAAGTACATAAATGTCAGAACGTACTAACATGTGACTGTTACGGTATTAACAATACGACCTCCACTAAATATATCGGTGTTGTTGTTGATTAGTATCTAAACTGGAAAGAACAAGCCAAAAAACTAAGTGCTCGTATACGAAAACTGATATACATCTTTAAAATACTCAGAAGTGCTTGTTCAATGCAGTTACGCACTACTGTATATTACTCACTTTGTCAGTCTATTGTAAGCTACTGTCTAACTATCTGGGGTGGTACATCAAAAACTACTTTGTTGGTAGTAGAAAGAGCTCAACGTGCGCTACTCAAGGTAATGAGTTTTAAAAACTTCAGGTATCCAACTGATCTATTATATAAGGAAACTAATGTACTTTCTGTACGGAAACTGTTTATCCGGCTTTTAATTATTGCACAACACAAAATGAAACCTGACTTCGGGTTTAGGCGAAGGTTGGATGTAGTTTATAATACTCCCAAATGTAAGACTAAGTTTGCTCAAAACTTTCAAAGTTATCTTGGCCCCAGCCTATATAATAAAATAAGCAAAAAAAAAAAATAAGAGATCTAAGCTGTCGCGAATGTAAAAAGTCTATTGATGAATTTCTTAAAAAACTAGATTACTATGAAGTGGAAAATACTTTGAGATGATATAATGTGACTCACACACACACGCACATAAATATACAGACACACGCACTCACATACACACACTCACACACATACAAACACAAACACACATACAAACAGACACAAGAACAACACAAAGTATGGCATGTTAAAGTAAGGAGAAAAAGTTTTATTTTAATTGCTTTAATTTTTGTTTAGATTAATGTTATAATTATTTTTATTTTTAGAATCAGTCTTTTTTGTCTTATACAAAATAGCAAGAAGACAGTTCAAATATTTGTAAACAAACTTACCATCTTAAAATTTTGCATATACTATGTGACTTTACGCTACTACCTACAAATTAAAAAAACTCAGTGAACATCAATTTGAATGTTTGATACATTTTACCCACAGTTTTGACTTGTAATATTTAAAAAGTAGATAATCCTAATTATTTTCTCTCAAATCGGCAAATATAATAAATTGATAACTGAGAACGAGGAAGCCTGTCCCACCGTAATACAGTTTATAACTAGTACGAGGGTCAGTGTGAATTCGGTTTCATAACAACCACAATGTATTATTGTGTACCTACTGATTAAGTAATTGGATGTCTAATCTTCATAGAAAATAAGTACTAGTGTTAATTTTTGTTTGTAAGGTTGTTATTCTTTTGGTAAATAAAGATTATGATTATGATTATGATTAATAGGCAATTTTGGCATGCATACACAAGGTTACAAAAAATGGAGCATGTGGACATTTTGACCTCAAATTACATATTAATAATATCTGAATTTATTCGAGGCAAGATGTAAAAATTTTCGAGGTCGCTTCGCTCGCTATTGCATCCTACTTTCTCTTGGATCTTTACATTGTCTATTATAAGTCGACCAAGTAACTCCAATAGATCGAAACGATTCTAACCTGTCCAAGGCAAGGCGTCAAAAGTTTTTGAAGTGAAGTTTGTAGTTTGTGATGAACTTAAATATGATGAATTTTTAAAATGCATAGAACAAAAATTGTTAATTATGATGTTAGTAACATAGTCCTGAGAGGTTGTCGGTGTTTTACAAATAACCCTGTTTAAACTTCTCAACAAAATTGACAAAACGATTATAAATTAAGGTTTTTTTTTTCGATTTGTTTTACTTCATGATTATGCATATGAATACTATAACGATATGAATGATGTAACCAAGATTTTGTAACAATATTTTGATTTCAAAGAGTGTTCATGGAGTTTCTTACCCGTTCTTTTCCATAGAGATCTACGTTAGGGAATGGGCAACTACAGTACTTTCTCAAGTTATTATGCGTTGTGACTGTGACTGTAGCTTTGCTTTTATTGTATTATCGACTTTTAGTGAAGAGGTGTTAGGTGCCGTAATGGTCTAATTGAAATAAATGATTTGAGTTTGAGTTTAGGAAAGTAAATAGCGATATAAGGTGCGACGGTCACCTGTAGACGTTGTAGAGCTGCAGCGCGCGGTCCATGTCCACAGTAGCGCGCAGGCGCCGGTGTAGCGCGTCCGGCAGCAGGCGCAGCTCCGGCCGCTCGCCGTCCGCGACCGGCGCCGGCACCCTGCGCACACACTCGTCAGTACGGCACGCGCACCTCCCGCCCCCCACACGCACACACTCACTTGTTGCGCGCCAGGCAGTAGAACTCCTGCACCAGCTCGGCGGCGTTGCACATGTACATCTCGTGCAGCCGCGCCTCCGGCAGCAGCTGCGTCAGCAGCAGGTGCTTGATGGCCTGCGGACAGAGGGCGCGTGAGCGCGGGCGGGGCGGGCGGGGCGGGGCGGGCGGGCGGCGTGGGCGCGGACTCACCTCCAGGTGCTCGTGCGCGCACACCCGGCGCGGCACGCCGCGCGCCTCCAGGTCGCCGCGCGCCACGTCGGCCGTGAGGCGCGCCAGCAGCGCGTCCAGCAGCGCGGCGGGCCGCAGGTGCGGGCAGTTGCTGCAGTTGTACGTCGCCTCCGTGTGCTCGCTCAGCCACGGCGTCTCGTTCGCCGTGTGGTTCAGCACGATGTCGCAGATGGACAGCATCTGCACGCGCGCGACACGATGTGACTTTTGTGAAACAGCTCTCTTAAAAACGACAGCGTGAAAGGGCATACGAATGCTCACCTTCCAGTCGGTGCGCATCTTGGAGACGACGTTCTCTACGTCGGCGAAAGTGGGCTCGCGCCCGGGTTCGGCGCTGAACTGCGGGTCGAGGCGCAGCTGGTTGGCGATGCTGTAGCCGGAGCGCGAGGCGCCCAGCTCCTGCACGGGCGTGAAGTGGATCATGTTGTAGCCCGCCTCGTGCGCCACGCGCAGTACGCTCTCCCAGCGCGGCAGCGGCCCGAGGCACTTGGCCAGCACGGTCTGGCACATGAGCCCGTCCAGCGGCAGCACGGTGCGCCCGCCCGCGCCCGCGCGCAGCTCCGGCGCCACGTGGAACCAGCCCGAGCCCTGCGGGCCCACGGCCGACTCCGCGCTGTCGTACACGAAGTAGTAGTGGAAGGAGCCGGCGCGCGCGAGGCGCAGCTGACAGTGACTGTCGGTGTCGGTCACGAGCAGGCCGGAGCCGAGCGCGGGCGCGGACTCGTCCTCGGCCGCGCGGCGCCACTCCAGCCCGTAGTACTGGTTGCGGATGAACTCGGCTTGCTCGCCGCATTTGTCATCTTCTGTATGCAATAATCACTAATAATCACTCATTTTTCTTCGGACAAATAATAATAGTTTTTTTGAATGATTTTATCTATATTTTTTGTATACTTTACCTATTTACGAGCATACCTACCTAATACCTATTTCTTAAATTTATTAATATAAAGAACGTTTTTGTTACAGGACCTATATGTCTGTATGTAGGTACCTAACCTTCCAGACGCAGTCGGGTAGTTAAAGATTGCGATACTTACGATTATCAGACATCACATAATTGGTATACAGAAATACTTTTCGGCCGAGTAAGGAAGGACCGGGGCAGAATTGTAAATAGCAGCCTTTTTCAAATCTGAAAAGAATATAAGAAGAGAGCATTCAATAAACGTGCGAGGTGATGGAACAACGAGTAGGAGTCGTGGATCGTAATGTGTTACCGGTAGAGCGTGGAGTCGTGATGCTCGCCGTGCTCGAGCGTGAGCACGCGCGTGTGCGCGGCGGCGCCGGCGGGCGGCGGGCTGTTGGCGCCGGACGAGCCCGGGCTGGCGGGCCGCTCGGCGCCCGCGGCGGCCGCGCAGCGCTCGATCGCCATCTGCCTCTAAGCAACAGAACTCGTGAGCCGCGGTCCCTCCCCGCCTCCGCCGCCTGCCACCCGGCAGCGGCTCGGAAGCGTCGGAGCTAGGTACTCCTTTACATTCTACTCGAAAAATCTTTGTACCGCGTTAGAGTAAAGGCAACCGATGATCTTTTGAACTAAAACTTCGACGAGCGTGGACGTCGGCCCCATCACTGTACCGAAGAAAGCGAAATAGATTATGGTGATGATGACCTTTTCAATGACAGCTTTCTCCTGCACCTTCCTGCCGTAGTCGCTCTTCTCGCGGGTCACCATCTTGGGCATGTCGAGTAGTCACCGTATACGAGTACCCATGGAACAGCACAATCGGTTTGAGCGCAGGCGCTGTCTCGGGCTCGCTTATATAAACGCGAGGCGCGACTGCGCGAGGAGCGTCACGCGTGGTACCTCTCTATACATCGCAACGGAACCCGCATAGCACGCTGTATTTGGTTTCACTCCTTTGTCTTGTCCTGGACCGCAATTTACATAATAGACAGTAGAAATCTACCCTACACATACACAGCTTAGCTATTTAGACCTCCGAGTACATTAAAACGTAACTCCAACGTAGAAAGTACCTAGTTGTAACCCACACCGCGATCCAAAGGAAAGCGGCACTTCATTAATACAATAGTTTATTATGTACAAAATAAATAAATCGAAGTGTCTATTTGTAACTTCAACATAACGTTCTAGGCACTCCACTAACTATGCTAACAACTGTGTACTGACTCGCATTGCTCGAATTTATAACTCAGAATTCTCTGAAGTTGATTTATTTAACTGTAACAAACAGACATTCAAAAAACGAATACTGAAAATAATAAACGGAGATAAATGACAAGCAACTAATCTTCTATTTCTTCTTGTACTATCTTTTATTATACAATTTTTTTATGTTTTTCCAAATTGTAATCTGAATCTAAATTTAACTTAAAAGTAATTTTGTATTGTAAGTTTTGTAATTTTTATTTTGTTGTTTCATTGAAAATATTATTAGTCCGTTCGCATGCATTCATGTCGCCGCAAGAGTCTCTATCTGCTAAGATTTAATCTAATTAATAACACTCATGGTTCTATTCCATGATGGTATTGATGTACCTGCCATCTCTGCTTGGCAGTACGATTATTACAAACATTGTTTTCGATTAACTGAAGAGTTAAGCGCCATCTATTGGTTCTTGTATTAACTAGTACTTAGATCTTCAAGTGACAATTTAGAGAGTAATTGAATAATTCTATGGAATATTTTTAATTCTGATAATAAATGTATAATAATAAACTGAAGTCTTTATCTAGAACTACAGTTAAAATTAAGATAAGCAAATACTTTATGGCAATTGGGATTTTACCAATTTGTTATTGCTCTTTTGGCACTATGATTTGTTTGTATGGCAACATTCCACAGTGTTGTGGAATGTGGCGCCAAGTACGATTTTAGTGGTCAATGACTCAATTTATAATTTTCAACTACGACTAAATCAGTTTTCCTAAAACTAACTACAAACCAAAAAGTAATAAGATTATTTACAAAGCAATTTGTTAGTCAAAGCAGGACTTTGACTAACAAATTGCTTTGTAAATAATCTTCTTAGTATTAATTAGACCTGCCTTCGATCTGCTGGAAATGGTTTTAAAAACAAAGTGTAAAAAGTAATGAAGCGAGTAATTTAGCTTAAACTTAATAACACCTTTGCATTTGTGAATATTATTATTGTTTAATTATTACAATAATTAATTGTGAAGTATTCTGGTATTGTTTGTAAGTTATAATGAGCTTACGATGTAATGAATCACTGAACTGAGTGGGCGTGTCACTTCCGCCGACTCAAGATGGTCGCGCGTGGGCAACGAAGTGTTTCGTTAGCTTACGATGAGAAAAACAATTGAAATACTAAGTAATTATAAGTGTTTAGAAGTGAACAACATTAAGTTGTGAAAACAAGAAATAAATAAACGTTTGGAGTTTGAGTCAAGTGCTGTGTGTGATTTCAAATACCCTACCCTAATCGCACTGCGATGTGATGGCTAGAGAATGAAAGATAATATGGCGGCGGATGGCGCCAATATTGTGGACAGTGTTCCTCTAAGGAGTCTAAGCTTTCCCTGCCGTGATATATATATATATCCCAGTTATACAGGGAAACCTATAATTGGCCATAATAACTGTTACACGCATATTATGTAAAATATTATTGTATCGCTGTTGGTTACCTAAATAAATAAATAAAAATAAACAGATTTTTACTGAGTGCATTTACATGTATGTAAAGAAAACGGCGACTTTCATTTACTCGAAACGTCACTTTCTTAATTTTGAATCTGGCGCGTTACCGACCCGTGTGGTTATCGATGGCTGTCGTCTGTACCTACGCCAACTTGCAGAGAAAGAAAAATTGAATTAAAGATAACACTGATCGTGGTTAAATCTGTAGTTATTAAACAATAAATAACATCACCTAGAGTAAAAGCTTTTAATGTTGTTTTTATTGCAGGCATGGTTATATAGGACTGATTTACTATCATGTGCATATTGTAAATAGAGAAGAATAAATTGATCTGTTTTATTGCAGAAACCCAACAGATTTTTTATTTCAAAAGTATAAATATGTATGCATATACGGTACTTATAACAAAAAGCATTTTTTTAGGGTTCCGTACAAAAAATGAAAAAAACAGAACCCTTAGAGGATCACTCGTGCGTCTGTCTGTCTGTCCGTCCGTCTGTCACAGCCAATTTGCACCGAATCTGCTGGACCAAATCAGATGAAATTTGGTAGGATGGTGTAATCTTATAACCCAAACACAGATGTGCAAAGTAAATATTTTTTTTTAATAAGTGTGCTGGCTGTTATTATGTAGCCACGAGCTTCTAAAATATATTTTTGTTATTATTGTAAAATAAATAGTTTTGATTTGTGACGACTATGTCTCACGTACCCTACCCATGCTTAGTTGTTAAGAATGTAATATTTTTCTAGAAGTAGGCACCTACTTATTGTAATTATTTTAGAAAGTTTCATTTTGCGTTTTCCCCACGTTCCCACATCTGCAAAGCAATGTTATAGGTACTATGTGACTATCTATGTGTTGTCTTTTATGATTCTTTATCTATAATTAAGTACCTACCTAAGGTTCATTGTTATATTATTTTTAGTTAATTTTTATTGTACCCATTTGTACCTATATTTGTATTTCCTGTTTTATTATACTTTTAAAATTCAATCGTTTTGCCGCGTCCTTTGTTTAGTAAACTGCAGATGTGGGAAGTGGTTCCGAGCTTCGGACGAGGCAGTCAGTCTGTTTTCAACTAAGATCGGGCGAGGTCCTTTACTGACCCCGAACATTACTCGCCGTGATCTTGTTTATCTAGTTTTAACCTTTCATATAACATTATCTAAGTTAACCTCTTCGTGTCAAGCGTAACTGCTAGCTTTAGTTACTTGATATTTTAATAAATTAAATCACGCGGTCGCGAATCCGCACAGATTTGATCTCCGAAACTACTGAGCCAATTTAAAATAAAAGGTGTAAAAACCTCTTAACGAAGCCGAAAGGCACTTGATCTACCCGCCATTGATCATTTTTTTGTTCTACACCATACCTGGGAACCTAGTTACGGAGATATTGGGGATCAAAGTTCCAACTTTTTGACATGTTTTTTTTTTTAATACAAGTTTTTAATGGATTTTTACTTTAAACACCTCCACGACCCCCGTACTATTCAATCCATCCATCAGCACAATGTTTTGAGTGCGTTACACTGAGTTCTACCACAAAACACGATTTTTCACCCCAATAAAAAGTCGTTTTCCAGCAGTAATTTGTGGGGTTGCTTATAATATCGAATATAGGGTCAAAGACAAAATGGTCAAGATGGCGATGGCGGTGACGAAAATTCGGCCAGTTTTCGTCGTGGGTGATTTCATGTTTTTTTTTTTGGGGTTGGAACTTTGTAGTTTGTACTTTGTGAGTTCTGCCACCACTTAGTGTTTTTTTTAGTTTAGCATTTAGTGTTCATGTACTTACGTTGTTTCGTTAAAATATTTTTCTTAATTTTTAGATGCCCCGTATTCCGAAATTTGGATATAGACCAAAAAAATCTACAAACGCAGTGGAGTGTGGGCGGGCAGGCGTCGGAAAACTTAAATACGAATTTGTGAAAAGAGACGACCAGTTCTGGAAGGAAAAGAAAGGGTGTAAAAACCTCATAATGACGCCGAAAGGCACTTGTTTTCCCCGTCATTGCGATCATTTTTTTTTTCTACACCATATCTGGGAACCTTCTAGTTACGGAGATATTGGGGGTCAAAGTTCCAACTTTTTCACAAGTTTTTTTTTTTATTCATCTTATTAATATAAGATTTTTACTTTAAACTCCTCCATGACCGCCGTATTATTCAATCCATCCATCAGCACAACGTTTTGAGTGCGCCACAAAACATGATTTTTCACCCCAAAAAAAAAAGTCGTTTCCCAGCAATAATTTTTGCGTAAAGTTACTTAGTTTGATGTCCAGAATGCTTGGTTGACGGCTTCGTGATGAGGTTGTTTACACCCTGTATAGTTCATTGCAAATAGAATTCTATCAATTGAAAATAAAGTGGTAAATTCAATATAAGACTGGCATTGTACGGAACCCTCTCCACGCGAGTTCAACTCGCACTTAGCCGGTTTTTTTTATATGTCTTTATGTCTGTTTGTTCCGGCTAATCTCTTAAGCGGCTAGACCAATTTTAACGGGAATTTTACTAGCAGATAGCTGAAGTTATCAGGATTTATAATATACATATATATATGAAATATATAGGATAAAACCCTTGAAATTGTTAGCAAATAAAGTCTAAAAGAACTTTACTTTCTCGGATGTCGGTAACTTTGTTCCATTGATCTTTTTGCCACCGACTTCCAAAAGTAGAAGAGAAGTTACTCAGGGATCATCATGTCATCGATATAGCCCATGAAGGAAAACTACATACACGTTTAATTTTAGGTCGTTCTGGAACCGAAAGCCATAAACTCGACCCTTAAGAAAGAAGATAGAGAACTCATGTAGTTCTACAGGCCTATTTCTCTGATTCCTATTTTCTCGAAAATATTTGAGAAATTCATTAAAAGGGAATTAAATGGGTACATTGAAAAAATAATATACTATGTAATGAACAAAAGGGATTTCGCGAAAATAAGACTATAAATATTGTGATCTACGACTTTTTATACACTGTATTGACAAAAATGGACAAGAAAACACCTGTATGTTTCATCTTCTGCGATATGACTCCAGCATTTGACTACGTAAATCATGACATACTAATAAAAAAAACTTGGAAGTATATGGTATAAGAGGTAATGTTCTGAATTTAATTAAATCCTACTTAGACAATAGAAAACAAAAGACAGAAATCACTAGAATTAATATAACCACTAAAAAGGAAGATATACCTATCAGAGGAACGTCAAACAAATTTTGGTGTTCCACAAGGTAGTGTATTGGGACCTCCACTTTTTATACTATATATTAATTACTTGCCAAAATCATGTCCACACCCTATAACTCTATTTGCAGATGATAGTACGGTGACCATTTCTAGTAATAGCAATGACATGACCCAATATAAATTTTACATTCACAATACCTTGACATCTACAGTAGAATGGTTAAACAATAATAATTTAAAGATTAATTTAGATAAAACACACACACACGTCATACATTTTAGCCAACGACTGGCTATAGAAAATATATAACACATACACATAAATATAGATAATAACATTGTTGAAATTGTAAATACTACTAAATTCCTTGGACTAATAATTGACAAAAGGCTTGATTGGAAATCTCAAATCGAGAACCTTTGTAAAAAGCTGCTGCTGCTTTGCTGCAGTTGTGAATGTAGATACCTTGCTTTCGGCTTATCATGGCTTAGCTGCGTCTCACCTAAGATACGGCATCATCTTCTGGGGAAATTCTACCGACGCTAACACGGCATTCAAGGCCCAAAAGAGATGCATTAGATCTATGTTTGGGTTAAAAACGGTTGACACATGTAAGCCATATTTAAAAAGGTACAAGCTATTGACTCTTCCTTGTCTGTATATTCTCGAAACTGCAATGTTCGTTAAAACAAACCCCAATCTATTTCCACGTTTACAGGACATGCTACCGCGTAACAGACGGGACATGACCATTCTTAGAGTCTATCCAACAAAAACGGCACTCATGCGCAAAAGTATCGTCTGTATGGCGCCTACTATATTGAACAAATTGCCTGAATGCTAAATGTTGGAAGGAGCGGAATGGTAAGGCATTCAAACGTCAATTAAAAATGTTTCTTTCGCAAAAAGCATATTATAGTAACTTTGAATTTTTAGCCGAAACTGATTTTTCTCTGTTTGATTGAATAATTTTATCTTTTTTTTACACCAATAGTAAATTTATATGAATATGGAATTTTGACATTTTCACATCAGAATATTTTTAAATTTATAAAGTTGGTTGTAATATTATAAACTTTGCGTGTGCCTATTCTAGGTAATTTTTGGATTATTTCTTATTGTTATTTTTTTTCTTTCAATGTTATGGAAATATTTGTACGCCGATACTTACGGCTAAAGTCTGGACTAAAACAATGTAATATCTTGCATGCTCTTATAAGTATGTACAATGTTTAAACAAATAAAGAAATTTTATTTTATACTTAAATATAATTTTTCGTTTTTTTTTTGTTATTTTATGAAAAAATAAGTCCCAATCGTTTTGACTTTATGGCTTTCGGTTCCAGAACGACATAAAAATAATGGTGTAGGTATATGTCGGCGTCATCAAACTGAACAACTTTCTCTATGGGACCACCATCGTAATCGTAAAAATAATCAGTTATCTCGTAGGTTACATTTGGTCGAGTGGGTATTGGCATTTTGTATGGGGCTGTTGATTATTTTTTCGCGATTATGATGGTGGTCCCATGGAGAAAGTTGTTAAGTTTGATGGTCTGTAACACACCCTTGAATATGACCAGGACGCAAAGCGACACCTTGTATGTATTTTTTGCGACAAATAGGATTTCCGACCGTAATAAACGCAGAATTATAATCATTAAAATTGTTAACAGGTATCATTCGATGGGATTAAATTACCTACCTAGAGGGTGTACCTTTAGGTAAGTAATTTAATCCCAACCAAACATATACTGGCCTGCAAAAATAAGTATCACACTTTTAAAATTGCAATAACTTTTTAAGTACACAAGATATACTTTCGAACCAAAAAGAACTCGAAAAATAGTTTAATTTTGTCTGTAGTTTTAAAGAAAGCTGATAAAAATTGCTTTATAAGGTTTTTTTATTTTAAATCTCTAACTTCTACAGTTTAGGAAAAATTGAAATTTTAAAAGTGTAGTGTTTATTTTTGCAGGTCAGTGTATTTTGTTCAACATAGAGACACACACTGACCTTCAAATTGCAAAAAACGGAAGTAAATCTAAATTTCTCGGGTCACCCTGGAGCATGGCGCTTCGCCAAAGGGTGCGAAAACGTACTCCCTACTTAAGTGTTACAATATTGCGAAGCAACTGTATTTTATGTAGGTAGGTACTAATTAACTTCCTACCATCGAGCGATGGTACGTACCTATTGGAAAAAAATACATGAAATTAAATACTAATCACATTATTTACCTCTCTGTGACGAAACGTAAATCTTGACAAACAACAAAACATTTTGACTATCAATTCACATGCTGTTAATAACATCGACGTTGTAACAATAGGAATACTGAACAAAGAGCACTTGCTAGTTGCTAGTAATAAATGTGCTAATCTAGATTCCTATTAAAATAGTAACGCTCCAAGAGAAATAAGTACAATCGAAGAGTAATAAAACCGCATTACTGTGACAATGAGTAGTTGGCAGTGGGGACGCGCCACGCGCCGGTGCAATGTAGGTAGGTTGAAAATCGACTCTCATAGACATAAAGGGTGTAAAACACCTCTTAACGAAGCCGAAAAGCACTTGTTCACATCATTGATTTTTTTTTTGTTCTACACCATACCTTTTTTTTTTTTTTAGGATGGGAAATCATCAAATGACTTCTCCCGCTCTGGGCGGAGCAGGAGGGAGTGTCAGACTTTTACTGACTAAAACCCATCCATGTTCCTTCCTCGCCCTTTGTGTTCCGGGGCCACGGTATCTCTTTCGAATAGTCCTGCAGCCCCGGCTACACCATACCTAAGTTGTAACTTTTTGACAACTTTTTTTTTTAAATACAAGTTTCTAATGTAAGATTTTTACATGACCCCCGTACTATTCAATCCATCAGCACAATGTTTTGAGTGCGTTACATTGAGTTCTACCACAAAACATGATTTATCACCCCAAAAAAAAAAAATCGTTTTTCAGCAATAATTTTTGCGTAAAGTTACTTAGTTTGATGTAAAGAATGCTTGGTTGACGGCTTTGTGATGAGGTGGTTTACACCCTGTATAATACTTTTTCCCAAATGTCCATTTTTATGACTTGAAAATGTTTTTGGAGACTAAATACATGCCTAAAAATATCAACGAATCCCGGTAGGAGCAAATGTTTGTGTAATGAGCATGGACATTTGTTTCCGAGTCATGGATTTTTATATGTATAATAAGTATGTATTTAGAAACAAAAAGAATTTATGTAGTTTATCAAATCTGGTGTCCACGACACAAGCCTCGTTGCTTAGTGTGGCACCTAGATGGCGCTGTGTGTAATGTCCAGCAATATATTATCTAACCCTGGGATAGCAGCGGTGTTTTCTGGAAATTCAAAGATATCCATCGTTGCCATCGTTGGTAGTTCCATGACCCTGCTTCACCATGTCAATTAGCAAACCAAGTTCTGTTTTGAAGCGATCTTGAATTAATTTCTTTCTTGCGTCCTTTACATCTTGGTCAGCTTTTCCTTTAACAGCCCACTTTTTAATGTCCAATCTGTAGGATATGTGTCAAAGGCATTCCATCATATTAATACGCGCATGAAGTGAAGAAATCCCAAACTCCATTATGTCAGCCGGTGTTGCCAGTTTTGACAATGCTTCCAAATTGTTTAGCTCAGACGGTTTCGCTAGGCATATGTAGACGCGTTTGATCTAGCTGCTGAAAGGTATGTGCATTGTGCATATCTTAGCATCGATCATCGTCATCAAGGGCTTGCGGTTAATTGTATTGCTGTTGCACTCAGTTGGTCGGAGAGCAGATATTTCATCCTTCAGTTTCTGTTCTTCTGCCTTCACGACTGCTTCACTTTCTTTAATAAAAGTAAACTACACCGGACGACAAAACAATGCAGAGCAAGGTTTCGGGTTTTTACAAAACTGTGTTTTCTTTATATACCAGTTTTAATGGCACCAATGATATCATAAAAATACTGGAGTCATCTTGAACAGAATCCAATTTTTGTTTGTATTTACTCTGGCTAGATGCTTTAATAAAACCCCATTTGATACAAGTGGAGAAAGTTTGTTATTGCATCCGAGGCGGAATTAACTCCCGAGCCGTAGGCGAGAGTGTTTTTGAGCCGAGAACTGCAATAACAAATGTCCACGGGTATCAAACGACGTTTTTCACTTTTCACTTTTGAAGAAATTAAATAGAAGAACGAAAAATATTTTTGTCTAAAATTATTATGAAACTATGATTTTAATTTTCTTTTTTTTCCGCGCTTTGCTTTCGCCAGGTTGAAGGAGAAGCAAAAGTATGAAGCCCCTAAACAGCCTAATATAAAAACTAGTTTATTTTTTATTTTTGAATTTAGAACACAAATAAATGTTAATTTGTTTGTAAAAGTAAATATTTGTTTGAAATAATCATGTTTTTCTATGATATTCTATTTATGAACACAATTTGAATATTCAGAAAATATTAACGCCGTAATGACGCATTATTGCTTTGCTCAAATTAAAAAAAACATTCACCTCCGTCTATAGGCATTGAACCAATTTGGACTAAGTATAGGTAAGTTATCTGTGGCAATTTTCATTCCCGCACACGTGTTGGAAAATGAAAAAAAAACGCACGCGTGTGAAATACATAGCATGTTGAACGTAATCGTAGTGCGATAAGAACCAGTTTTCGAGGAAGTGTATTGAAATAGTACATTTTGATACAAGTGGAAAAAGTTTGTTATTGCACCCGAGGCGGAAATACGGCGGAATTAACTCCCGAGCCGTAGGCGAGGGTGTTTTTGAGCCGAGAACTGCAATAACAAATGTCCACGGGTATCAAACGACGTTTGTCAATACACTTTTGAAGAAATTAAATAGAAGAACGAAAAATATTTTTGTCTAAAATTTTTATGAAACTATGATTTTAATTTTCTTTTTTTTCCGCGCTTTGCTTTCGCCAGGTTGAAGGAGAAGCAAAGGTATGAAAAGAGAAAAGAGTCAGAGGGTGAATTTTCTTTATTATCATCGACATTTTGAAAAGGTGGGGTACGAGGTATAATTTGTGCTAGTCGAATAACGACACTAGCAAAAAATTCATTTACAGAGTTGATAGACAACTGCGGGGAAGAGTTAGCAGATAACAAGTCTTGAGAAGAGCTATTTTCTTTACTATTATTATGACTTGTTATGGCTTTTATAGAATTCCATAACTTTTTAGAATTATCTTTAGCCATTTGCAATTGATCTTTTTCATACTGACGCTTCAGTTTTTTCAGTAGATTATTACAGAAGTTTCTGTAGTGTTATAACACACTGCCTCAGCCGATCACAGCGCGCCACCCTAGCAGGCCAATCGCAGTCAAGCCAAGCCACCGCCATAACTGCCGGAGGCCTCCGGTGGGGGGAAAGCTACATAATGCCCTACAAGCTCATTTTCGCTCTCCTGTCGCTGCGATTATACGATTAAGCTGAAACTCTGTTCAAATTGTGTTGAAGTAATTAAATCAAGTGTGATAAGTAATTAAATCAAGTGTGATTATACAGTCTGCCTTTCTGATTATTGCCCTTCTGTTTCAGTAGCGTTTATATGTTGTCCACAAGATTACATTATTTGGTTCATTTTTAATTTTTAAGTGCATCTTTTATCAACCTAGTTCTTATACACCGTAGAAGGCCAGTAGTGATCCATGGCTTTAAGAGAGTTTAGTTTCGGGGAATCTTTAAGACGACAGTATGTTTATGTATCAAATCAGTTAAAATATTTACAAATATACTAGTAGCTAAACATGGATCAACTTCATTATAAATCTGACCAAAGTCTATCTCTGAGCAGTCCAATACAGCTCCTTCCCAATTAACTTTCTTCACCGTGCTAGTAACTAGTTTCCGGAACTTTTGCTATTTAGACAAAACAATATAGCTTCATGATATCGTAGTTTTCAAATTAAATGTGAAAGCATTTTGTTTCGTCTTAACTATAACATGATCAAGGCAATTATTACCCCTAGTCGGTGAATAGACGGCTGGTAGTAGACCGTGGAAAGAGGTAATGTCGAGATAAGCTAGAGAGTTAGCATCTGAATTTAATATATTTATATTGATTTCACCCGTTATAATAATATTCCTAAAATTTGATTGTTTATCAAGTAGATCATTATGTGATTTTAAAAAGTTATCAAGTTTTTTAAATGGCGGTGGTCGATATATAGCTATTATAACGGTATGATTTGTTCCCATAAACAGCGGTTCCTCAATTTTAAAGTTATGTCGATCATTTATCATGACCACAATACCATCATTTTGATTGTAAGTTTTAGATGTCTTATGTGAACTGTAGCCATTTATTTTAGGGAGACTAGAAACCTGAGAGAGCCAACACTCTGATAATACGATTATGTCACAATCGAATTTCAGCCTAGCCATCATTATCATTAATTCATCAATTCATTTGTTGTAAGATTTTCATATACTTCGAGGGCTGTATGTATGAGCTGCATTGTTCGTGATTACAAGTAACAGGTTCAGAGACGCGAAATTGTTCTACGTTGTTTAGCAAATCATTTACAGCAGCGAACACAATAAATTATGGAGTTCGAAGGAAAAAGTTATTGGATAAATAGAGCTATTCAATCTATTGATAAATGAGCTACGAATGTTAACTTTAGTTTTGTAATATTTATAGAATTTTGTAATAGTACATTATGATATAAGTGCGGTACCGTAAATTGGGGTGAATAGAAATCGTGGGGTGAATAGAAACAAATCTTGGAGTTTATTGTTGTTGTCTCCAATTTGTCTATAGTCGGTTATCATACATTTATTTTTCTACTTTTTATTAAACTACATTTTTCCATTAGACTGGCTAACCCAACGTTTATGCCAAGTTTAATGCCACAGAGAAAAAAGTGGTTATAGTGACATCTGCGTGTGCTACCAATTAAGCCTGTGTAAACTTTTCTCTAACTTAAAATTGTTCAGTGAAAACTGCTACAAAATTGATATAATTAATTAAGGAAGTTTCCCATCTTCTAGCAATAGAAAGTATTAGTATTTTCGTATTTTAAGTAAAATCGAGACACTGATACTTTTTCCTATTTTCGAGGTGAATAATACGAGTGGGGGGTGAATAGAAACGACCTTAGGGTCAATAGACACGGAGAAGGGGTGAATAGATACGAGTGAGGGGCTAAAAGAAACGAAAAAGAGGTCAATAGAAACATGATTTTTCAGGGTTGTCAATCGAGGACTATTTCATCACATACTTTAAAAAAAAACTACTTATAATAAAAGTTGATTTTGACAGCCCTAGTTCTTTCTCTATTCACCCCTCTCTCGTATCTTTTGACCCCAGTTTCCAGGTAAATAGAAACCGCCTTCCTTTTTTATTTTACAAATGATTCACATTTTTTCGCGTATTTTAAGCGTTGGTAAATGGTAAAATACAATGAGACTCACAATTTCAAAATGCTTTAATAACAGCCTTCATACAATATATCTGAGAAAATCAGTGTGGAAGTTGAAAGTTGTGTCTATTCACCCCATTTTACCAGTAAGTTGAAAATTACAGCCGAGGTGATATTGCTAACCCGAGCCGTAGGCGAGGGCTACAAGAAAGCAGAGGCTGTAATTATCAAAGCGCACGTATGTCATACGACGTTTTATAACATATTTGCGAGGAAATAAATAAAACAAATAAAAACAATACAGCGAAAAGAAAAAGCGCGCGGAATAATTTTTACTTGTTCACAAATTAGCGATGCGCGTTTTTTAAGGCTAAGACACAAAAAGCACCCAGTATTACTAATAAAGTAAATTAATATTTTTGTGTTTTTGTTACAGATAAATGGTTGTAATTTATTGTCAAAATTAATTATATAAAGAATTAAATGTTTATTTATTATATTTCATCTCCCAAAGTTAATTTTATTCTTATAATGTTGACCACTTTTCTGACATAAAAACACTTTGCTAAGATTTAAAAAAGTACCGTTCGGTTTAGACGGAGCATCTTGATAAACCGTGCGTTTTACTTTACAATAACGCACAAGTACGTAATGAGATACATTACGATATTGAAATTGATGAAATAAGAGACCCTTTACGAGCAAATGTGTTATAAATGAATGATGAATGATGTAGAAATGAAAAATGTATTATAACTTTGTGTGTGTGAGTGTGTTTGGTGTATATTATAGTTTTGTAAACATGTAGTGTATAGTGTAGAAAGAAATATTTCAGTTTGGAAACAAAAAACAGTGAATTTCAATATTATCAAGGTAGCAGCTTATACTTGTCATATTTTATTTAAATCTAGGTATACTTGGGTATGGGTCTTTCGCCTTCACTCTTGTGGAGAAAGATTCGCCCGAAAGAAATCCAGCATCCATCATAAGAATGGGCTTTACCACATTGCCTGGCTAAGTAAAATAGTTTGCGTGTTTTGCCAGTTAAAGAGTCCGAAACATAAATATTTCGTGGAGGCCCTTTTATCTTTATATGATTTGTGTTCAGCGGTAATTGTTTTTGTTCCTTCTGTATCTTATTAAAATTAATAACGGCGGATATAACGTTTTTCTGGCTAAGGTAGTGAAGTCAATGACTACGGCTTCGGTCTTGGTATTAGTCCTGTAGATGTCCCGTATTTCGCTTTCTACTACTTTAGACGGTAGATTGACCGCCGAGCTGAGATCCTTAACAACGTTCACTACCCAGCTAGCAAAATACCCTTACAAACAAAAGCTTTAAGAGCGGTGGTTTCATATAAGGTTTATACGTGTTCTGATTAAGTCAGAAACTCTTAATACCCTTACAAACAAAAGCTTGTAAGAGCTATGGTTTTATTTAAGGTTTATATGTGTTCTGTTTAAGGCAGGAACTCTTATATTGCCATTTTATAAGTCTATTTAGGTTTTAAGAGCATTCACACTTGTAACATGGTCTTATAGACGTATTTAAGAAAATGTTATATAATATTAATAAGAGCAGTGGTATTATAAGCTCCTTTTACAAGTCTAATTGCTTTTGATTCTTATTTAATACTTATAAATTCATTTTATAAGTACAGTCAACCTTAGAACTGACTACTCTAAGTGTTTTATAAGACTTCTGTAAACTAGTATTTTAAAAGTGTGATATATCTCACCTAAGATATAATAAAGAGTAGTAGCACTTTAAAAGGTCTACAACAATTCCCTATTAAGGGTTATTTATTTTATTTGTTGTGTTGACTCCAGAAATTGTTATAAAACCAGGTAATAGACTATTTTAATATTTAGTACACATTATCATTAATTTTCTAATAGATCCTTCGACTTCGTCGTTTGGCTTGCTTTTACATATTACGGAACCCTAAAAATATAAGCAACATGGCCGCGTAGACAGTGGTTTTACGAGGACGAGGACTATAAGCGATATTACCCTTAAAATAGTATTTTATTTTATTAGTAAGAGGACTTTAAGGTAATTTACCCTTACAGCGCGCCATTGTAAGTCACTTGTAAGTTTATTTGTCACTATAAAAGCATCGGCAAGAGTCTTGTAAGTTTGAAAATACACTTCGCGGGACCATTACAAGGCAATTGCAAGGGTGAATATACTTATAAAGTGCGCCCAAATCCACACTTATATGTGTCTGTAAGTGTGATAAGACTGAAAAAAATATGGTCTTGGGATATTTGTAAGATTATTTTTTGCTAGCTGGGTAGGCTATCCTTAGTCTCATTTTCATGCTTTGGGATATGACGAATTTCTAGTGTGGATGCCCGTGCCGATTTTTCGTGAGATTCAAGCTATGGGAACAAAACCTAGGAACATGTTATTACCGTTTTTACTTTCAATGCGTAAAGCGAAATTAATTGATTTTAATTTCGTTCTCCTATTTATTGCAACGATGTTAATTAGTGTGATCATTTAACTCATTAACTCACTACCTACTCTCATTAGCCAACTCATAGAATAGATATGAATAACAATATTACTTAAACTCATAAAATAATGACGATAATTAAGATCGTTACATAATTAGGTAGGTACCTATTTGAAACTATTTTTTTATGATCATGTGGCATGTTTATACAAAGTAGTGGTCGGGTTCATCGTTAAAGTAGTCCGTGTAGATTTTAAGCTTAAATTAAGTTAAACATTTAATGTTTTAAAATATTTTTCAAAATATTAAATCGATTTAAAAAAAAGTTCGGGACACTGGCAGGTTTGGAGAGTATGTCAAAAAAATCTAAATAATTCACCTGCAAGGGCATTAGGGCCAATTGAACGATGGCGGAGATATAAGACTTTTTCATGCCAGCTCCATAGTAATTTTTAATGAAAAAAAGCTGTTTGCGCAGTTTGCAATTCTATTCCATAATGTTGGTATTTTCAAGTCGTAAAAGTGGACATTTGGGAAAAAAGTATTATATGTCTATGAGAGTCAATTTTCAGGCCACTGTACGGCGAGAAGCGGGCGACGTACACCACATACCTAGGTAGTGTACGTCGCCCGCTTCTGCTTCACTACATTTTGACTTCACAACCACAAATCCACAAGCAGATCAGTTGTCATCAGTTAAGGTTACTTTAGCAAATGTAGATGTAGATCAGATCACCAAAAACTACTTTTTCCCGAAGACCCATTGGCGAATTGTCTGTTTCACAAGCAAAACACACTTGTCGCCAATTATCCCTTTATAGTGTTTATGAAGATGCTTGCTAAGTATAACTATGCAATACAGATGGTGCATGTGAGTGTCACGCATACATGAGTGCATAACCGTCTCGTAAAACCCTTTATATTCTTGTCGAGACACAAAAACAAAACACTAGGCGTGTTCATGGTAAAGGTCTATCCACACATATCAGGGCCCTGCTTACGCTGCCCGACAGTCGTGAGTTCGAACCCAGGCAGACGCATTAATTTGTGTAATTTATTTCATCACCACTGCTCTCAAAACGGTGAAGGAAAACATCGTATCGTAAGGAAACCGGCATGTCCTAGAACCAAACAATTCGTAGACGTCTATTAAGCCGCACTGGGCCCGCGTGGTGGATTATAGCCCATTCCCTCTCTAAAGAGAGGGCTGATTAAGAAGCATCAGCAGATGTTTTTTAATCCTAGCCTTTGAAAAATGTTTGCGCTATCTACTATTAATTTTATTAGTGAAAATTATTATTCTATCTAATCATAATGCATTGTTGCATTTCTGGATGTGTAACTCATGTTTATGTAAAAAAACGCTAAAAATGGATAAACGCAGTAAAGAAAAATATTTGAAAAGAACTTGTTTTTGTTACACTCTGCATTGAAAAAGTTCAATGGCCCTCAAAATCAACCGTCCAAGCAAACATTCCAGAACCTTTTAAACTTTACTAAGCGAACACACGTCTAAGGTTATTAGTGTTCTGTGGGTATACACGAATAATAGACTGAACTAAGTTCACACCGAATATCCCTCAACAGTTAAACAAAGAGTCCACATGTACTCAGATTATAAATATGGTTACACAATTAAGTTTAGTTGGCTGCACTCCTTGTGGTTTCATAAGTTTTGTATCTAAATGCTACGGAGGGCGTTCTAGTGATTGCTTTTTAACAAATGATTGTGGACTAATTGATTGGTTAGAGCCTGGAGATACTGTTCTCGCTGATAAAGGATTCCCTTCCATTAGAACATGTGATGAAAATAAGAAAGCTGTTTTAGAAGCCACCATTTCATGCACCACAATTTTCATCAGAGAAAGTAGACGACAGATTTAAAATTAATATTATTAAACATTCATATTACGCTGACGATCATTATTGATAGACCGGAACCCACATTTTATACCTTTTTCACTTCTCATGCTCTGAAAGTGCTTATTTGTGCAGGATATAGGCTGCACAAAATCGAATTTTGTGCATTCTTTAGAAACCTAAGCGGAACTCATCCATCGCAACGCATGACATACGATTTTTACAGGAGACATAAAATGAACATGAAGCACAACAACAAACAACGATTTATACCCATGTCAAGGTGGGAAGAAGAATTTAAAAAGTCAGCAGGCCCACACATAGAACTCCTACCCAATGAAAACCCATCAGACGCAAAAGAAGAACTATCGGCAAAGGAAATAAGCGATATCATTAAAAGCATGAGCAACGGAAAAGCACCAGGTACTGACAAGGTGGTGTCCGAGCTATTCAAAGCCTTGCCAACAGAAATGCTATCAGAAATTATAAAGCACATGCAGGCAGCATGGGTAAGCAATGATATACCAATGTCTTGGAACAAAACTATCCAAATTCCAGTACCTAAAAAAGCAAAGCCAGATGGAATAATAATATTTTTTTTATTTATAATATATTTATTCAAATTTAAAATTCGCACGAAAAATACAAGTTAAATCTTAAAAATAATGTTGGTATAACAGAGTTCGATGCCTGTACTAGGTTAAACCTGTATCACAGGCGGCATGTTTCTACTTAATACTATTTGGACAATGGATTTCTTAACAATATAAAACATAATAGTGAAATAAGTTAGTATGGGTTAATATATTAATACCTAATGTACTTAATTGCTACAAAAAGATACTAACAAAACAATAATAATTAAGGTCACACATGTTTATAAATCTAAGGAAAACAGTTTGTAGCACTTATTTGCTAATACTAATATGATTGTCAGCAGTATTAAACAAGTAAACATTGCAAAACACTGTCAAGGTGTTTATGTTACGGGCGACAATTTGCTTAGACAGAGAAAGATCAACCGATGTCTGGCTTGGAGTATGACGCACTAGGTGCCCTCATAATCGACGGAGTTAATATATCGGTGTTCCGCTATTTTTCTAGCAGGGCATTCAGCGTCTCCCGTTTTGTGGTCACAGGGCTTTTTAAAGCGGGAGCAAGTCGCGCATCTCGGAATGTCAATTTTCTTCGCACATTCGGACATCATATGACCTGCGTCACCGCAGTGACCACATGTAGAAACTAGTTCTCTGTAAGATTTGGCTGCATGGCCATACTGCTGGCATTGATAGCACCTCGTAACTAACGTGAAGTTCCTGACAGGACATGATGTCCAACTTATAAAAATCCTAGATTGAGGTTTTAAAATTTTTCGTATGTTGGCCGCAACTTCAATAACAAAGTTACAGGTCGCGGCCTCTCTCTTTCCAGATTTGTGGCTTAATTTTACTAAGGTCAAAAAGGATTCTAGAGACATCGCTGGTAACTTGTCGGCTATATTTTGCTTGAAAATGCACTTGAAGACCTCATTTTCAGCCAAGGAAGTCGGCACTCCTACAACCACGATCCGAGGTTTGCGCTTGTTGTGTTCGTCGGCGGTAAGTCCAGATGTAGAGAGCTGGACTGCGTTCTTCAACTTATCGGCGTCGTGTTTCGTCTCGGTACTTATTATTACGCCACCATTTTTCGTTTTTCGGACACCACGTACTTGCAGCTTCATTTGCTCGGGCCGTATGATTTTTTGCACCAGTTCTTTGGTTTCGTCACTGGTTTTCAACTTATCATTTGGATAGATGGCGACAGAACTTAAGTTATTGGGTCGAACGAAATGGTTTGATCCCCTTTTCACCATATCAGCAAAAGAAGCATTTCCCGCAGAACTAAAATCCCGTATTGTCTGTTTGAGCTCCGAGATATGTTCTGTAAGGTCGCGCTGTTGTTTAAGGGCATCGATCATGTTATCCGCGTGAATAGCGTTTAATTTTTGTTTTAGCGACTGGTATAGAATTGCCATTTGTGACGTACCAGATTCGACTTTACGGCAAAGGTTTGAAATCTTCATCTTCTGCTCGGTGTTCAGTTTCCCATCCATGGCAATAGAGCAAACTTCATCTAGGTACTGCTGGATCTGGGCCATCCATCCTTGGATTTCGGGCGTTTAAGCAATGACAACGGCCGTGGCCGACTGCGACGGTGAGCTGGAGGGTTGCACTGGCCTCTTTGGATTACAGGGGCTGTTTTCCATTTTGTTAGTTTTATTCAACTTCACTATTTAGTGTCCATTATTCACTAAAACTACACACTATAAGCAAGATTACTTTATGCATACCTGCACGAAAGGAGGTCAATATTATTAAAGTATTAATTAAATATTGCTAATGAGCACGTCTGTCCGCTGTGAGTGCGCGAATCGATATTCTGGAATGAATGACTACAGAAGGTTATCTATGTGTAACGCGGGATATAGGATATATGCAAGCTTTTTTAGCTAAGAAAACTGGATGCTTCAATAAAAGAACTAGGAAACTACCAAGCAGCTTTTCTTTGCAATAAATCGACCGACGACCATAAATGTACACACTTAGGAGAATTCTTGACGAGGAATGGAGAGCAGGCTCAAAAACCTATGTGCTGGCGTTAGACATCGAAAAAGCCTTCGATACGTTGAACTTACAACTCTCTAGTTACTAGAACTAACAAATACCTAACGAATAGGATTATTACAGCATGCATGAATGAATCCACTTGCATAAAATGGTTTGGACAGCAAACGCAATCGACGCACAAAGGCAAGGGAATCCAACAGGGATGTCCGCTATCCCCACGACTATTCACCATAGTAATGGATGACGTTCTCAGAACATTAGAAGAAGAAATAGAATGCCTCCACCTAGACCAGGACCATGAGATTCAACTCCCAATTATACTGTCCTTTGCAGATGACGTGATAATAGCAACAAATAATCTCAGTGAACTGGACGAAATAGTCACCAAAATCAAACCGTTGCTGGAATCAGTCGGACTCCACATTCATGAAACGAAAACAAAACTAGTAATCAGAGACCCACATAGCACCGCAATCCGAAGTCTTATTAGAATTGGAGGAACCAGTATTCAACCGGCAGACGAAATTAAGTACCTTGGCACGTATATAACATCGACACTTAATCGAAACAACACCGTCAACGCCAGATGCAAACAAGCGATGCGTAACTCTAAGGCCTTAATATCTTTTATAAAAAACTTGAAAATGGAGTGGAAAATCGCGCGTCTTATCTATAAAATGGTCATAGAACCTGCAATGACTTACGGCCTTAAGGCAGCGGCACTCACAAAGGCAAACCGATCGAAACTCAGAATATACGAAAGACTTATTCTTAAAATATGATAAAGAGTACGCGAAACCCCCCGAACAAGAAAACACGCGAAATTCTTATGGGAAAAACAATTACCAAAAAAATTAAATGGCTACGGTTATGCTACTACGGGCACATCCTCCGACGACCAGAGCCTCACTTACTACACGCAGCTATTAGATACAAGGCGAAACGGTTAAAAGTTGGAAGACCAATATATACATGGGACGAATCACCACATGAAACAAGACATGGAATATTTCTACAAAAGCAAAGAAGAATGGATTCAGCTAGCAGCAGATAGAGAAAAATTTAAGTCGGCCACCCAGGAAATATATCACCACAGCGAAACTGACAGTGAAACAAATACTACTGACGACGAAACATATACTCGAAAATAATGATTAATTATGACGTGTCAAAAAGGAATGAAATCACAACCACCAGAAACGAACATGATTCTCCAATGCTAGAAGAGACCAATCAAACATCATTCTCATTCTCATTTTGCTCATTCCTATGGATTGTACCTGTCTTTACCACTATTCCTATATTGGCTCTAGGCTGCAGTCGGCTGATTGTGCCCGACTGGCTGCGGTTGGTCGGGCTTCCTCTCCCATCCCAGAGCATGTCTTTCCTTACAAAACAGTGCCCCCTGGTGTATCCGGCTTTTCCGGGTCAGGCTTGCTCCTGGCTGGGTGTGGTGCTCAATCATCATCATCATCAAGTGCATTAACGTATATACTCATAAATGTATCTATAGAAAATGAGCCATACAGCCAAACACAATAAGAAGTTCCTAAATAGAATTTGTTATTTTATATTTACTTTAATTTATTTGCCTTGTGTTTTTAAGACATAAAAGATATTAAAATTTATTTGAAGTACGGTTGGTTATTTAATTAATTAAAAAAAAAAATTATTAAAAAATTAATTTAATAGTAGGCTGTATAGGTCTGCAGCCCAAGCCTAAATTTCAATGTCGTAAGATTTCTGATAAAAATGTCTCGGATGAAAATGGTTCGTTTTGTGCACTTGTTGTAAAATCTACTATTAACATATTCAAAAATAATAAATAATTGATCGGTATCTCTTTCGAACAGTCACGCAGCCCCGGCAGGCATCCGCCCTTGCGAACCCCTTCATTTTGCCGACTCTCTTTGAGGCGCGCGTGGAACACGAACTGGGACTCGTCCTCGACAGCCGATGGAACTTCGTGGAGCACTTCAGACGTTTGGCCCCCAAACTGGAACGGACCGGGGCTGCCTTCAGGCGGCCCCTGTCCAACCTGAGGGGTCCAAACGCCTCCTGCCGAAGGCTCTACGCGGGAGTCGTGCGGTCCATGGCCCTATACGGGGCCCCGGTGTGGGCGCGTTCCTTGAGGCGGCGAGCCGCCCACTACCTGAACGCGCCCCAAAAGGTGGTAGCCGTGAGACTGGTCCGTAGGTAGCGCACGATTTCCCGCGAGGCGGCGAGCCTCCTTGCCGGATTGCCACCATGGGATCTGGAGGCGATAGTCCTCGCGCGCCTACATGAATGGCGCGCGGAGGCGCTACGCCGGGGGGAAACTCCGCTGCCGCGGCAAATTGTCGCTCAGCGGACAGACTTCCGGCGGGATCTTGTTTTTAAGAGTGGAAAACGTGGTCCACCTCATGTTCCGCCTATTATGCTTAATGGCGCAGCTCTGGCAGTGGTGAGTAGTTTCAGGTATCTGGGGAACATTGTGACAGACGAATTGCTGGATGACGCTGACATTGAGAGGGAGCGCGGAGCATTCGCAGTCAGGGAGAACATGGTTGCGCGTAGGTTTGCTCGCTGCTCGAGGGAAGTTAAGATAACTCTTTTTAAGGCGTATTGCTCTTTTACTTGAGCAGTTTGTGGGTAAATTACACTCAGCGGCGCAGGTTATATTGGACACGCAGAGCATTAGCAGCCCGCTAATGCTCTGCGTGTCCAATATAACCACATTTTCAGGATGCTGATGCGGCTGCCCCGCTATTGTAGTGCGTCTGGTATGTTTGCGGAGGCGCGTACGGGCGGCTTCCATGCGATTGTGCGCAAAAGGGTAGCTTCCTTGTCACTACGTGTGCGAGGCAGTAGCAACGGCATTCTGCAGCTGATTGTATCTCGCACGGATTGCCCTATCCAAAATAAATTGATGCGCATTGTTTTGAGCGCTCCACTCACACATTTCATTGTTTATGTCCAATACTGTCTAATATTTTGATTTAATTGTTTTTACTTGTAAATTATTTAATTTTTAGGGTTCCGTAGCCAAATGGCATAAAACGGAACCCTTATGGATTCATCATGTCTGTCTGTCTGTCTGTCCGTCCGTATGTCACAGGCACTTTTTTCCGAAACTGTAAGAACTATGCTGTTGAAACTTGGTAAGTAAGTAGATGTATTCTGTGAACCGCATTAAGATTTTCACACAAAAATTGAAAAAAAAAAAACAATAATTTTGGGTTAAACTTAAACTCAACATTTTTTTTTTTCATTAAACCCATACGTGTGGGGTATCTATGGATAGGTCTTCAAAAATGATATTGAGGTTTCTAATTTCATTTTTTTCTAAACTGAATAGTTTGCGCGAGAGACACTTCCAAAGTGGTAAAACCGTGGTCCGTGACATCACTTTGGGCGCTATCAGGATACCAGCGCTGTGACTTTTTTTTTTTAAATGTCATAGCACCTTGCTGAGATAGGAGCCTTTTGACCTTGCACAGGACCAATCAAATTTAATGTTTGTTATGTTTCTCATGTTTACTTTTTTATATAATTTTGTCTTACCTAATTCTATATTTTTGTTTCTATTATGTCCTGTGTGAGTTTAATAAATACTTTTTCTTTCTAAAATGTGTGTGTCCCCCCCTGTAACTTCTAAAATAAGAGAATAATAAAACTAAAAAAAATATATGATGTACATTACCATGTAAACTTCCACTGAAAATTGTTTTGAACGAGATCTAGTAAGTAGTTTTTTTTAATACGTCATAAATCGTAAGCCGCAATTTACCTTTCATTTTACTTATCAAAAAATTTATTAAAAAAGTATACTCTATTATGAAAACATCGATCAAAGTTACAACGAACTGCAAGAACTTTATATTATGTTACTTGCAGCTACGGAACCATTCATGGGCGAGTCCGACTCGCACTTGGCCACTTTTTTGTTTGTATTAAGGACGCTGTTACATTTTCGATTAACTCAAATTCAAACGAAAAACAACAGGTACCGACACCGACTGTCGAAAAGAAAATCCGTCCGGTCTATATCCATATTTTCGAATACGGGGCATCTAAAAAATAAAGATTATCATTTTAAAAAAACGTACATGAAAACTAAATGCTAAATTTGGAGGTAGAACTCACAAAGTACAATTTACAAAGTTCCAACCCCAAAAAAAAACACGAATTTTCTTCGGCGCCATCTTGGATTGTGGCGTTGGATGTTGGACGTTGACCCCATTTTCGAAATAAGCAACCCCAAAAACCATGAAAATGACACCCATGAACCAAAAGTTGTCAATTTTTTATCGGCACCATCTTGATTATGGTTTTGTCGCCATATTCGTCATACATACAAACCGGTTAAAATCATAACCCTCCTCCCGCCCATCCACTTCCAAACCTCACCGCCAACAGCTTGATCTTAATCCATCCAAATCCTAACCTTATTAAAAGCTGTTTAACCCCACCCATCCATTTCACAGATCCCGATTCACAGATCCCGATCTTACCGACTATAATTTCTAAACCAAATTCTAATAATAAAAGTATGAAACTCGTACTTACTTTTACTTCAGTGCGAAAAAGTATCAACTTCTTCCGATTACGCTACACGACGACTGTACTCACACACATGCACACTACAATTTTTCTAGTAATAAAATCGTATTTATTTTTTGCGAGAGAGCGATACACCCGTCCTTCCACGAGCGCTTCTGAGTGCGGAATGATGAACCGCGAGTACAAAATGTATGAACAAATCGGCAAATGTTTTTATTTTAGCTAATAATTGTAAAATATGTTGATTTTAATACAAAAAAAATAGCTGAACCTATATAGGCTTACATACAGCATATATAAAACTATATATGCTGTAAATTGACCTAAAATATTCTGAACCGACTTTTTTAAATTTTCTGCGATTATTGCGATGGGAAAACGTATTTGTGCGAAAATTTTATATGATGACATACAATTTTTCTGACTAAATTAAGATCATGAAATCTTCACATTTGTGATTGCTTATACATTAAAATGGTACTTGAAAAACACTGTCATTTCTAGAAAAATGTAAAAGCGTCCTTAAATGACATTGTACTCATTGATTTTACTTTAGTTTTATGTAATTGTGTTTGTGTTATAAATGTGCAAATTGATTTTAATTTAATTTATTTTATGGATTTTAATTATCTGAAATAAATGGATTAATAATAAAAAAGAAAAAATGGATTAATAATAAAAAATAAACAAAAGAAGGAGGTTCTATGTTCGACTGTACGTATATTTTTTTTAAGTATGTTCACCGATTTTTCCCCCATTTGTTCCGATTCTCAAAATTCTTTTTAAAATTTGGTGAAGATCTGATGCTTTTTTTCGGAGATATACAACATGTAACGTAATTAACACACACCCTCAGACACCCCAATTAGTTTATTATGTTATAATCATAATACATGCACTGAATTTTTAATTAAACATGTCTAGGCAATGATTATTTAATAAATTAGTTTTCCTAATTCCGGAAGAATGTTGTAGTCACAGTACAAAAATTAACATACGCACACAGTCGCATACGTAGGTCTCATACCTACGTATGCGACTGTGTGAGTCTTGCTAGCCTAGTAGGTATTCGCTCGCGTTCGAGACAGCTGTTAACGTCGTCGCTCGACTCAACTTCAATAGAAAAGTTCAATACATTTTAATGCCTGTTTTCTTAATTGATGTTTTAATTTAGAAAGCACTTCGTCATTTTTTATCAAAAGCGTTCACTATCCAATTTTTTAAACTAAACTAACGATTTAATACGTCCCCACAAAAAAAAGTCGTCAAATCAGCTGATTGGGGATTCTCATCGAATTAATCCCATATTTCGTTTTGAAAACGAGTACGTGTACGAGAATCGGCTCCCCTGTCGATGGCTGTGTTCGGACGGAACGTTCCATGGCCACGAAGTAGCAGCTAACATAGTCCTACCCTGCGGTCTACTCCAGTACCATACCTTTGGTTGACTTGAATGTTCTGCCAGCTACACACCATGACACCACACACACCACAGTCCACCATTAGTCACCATTTCACTGAACATTTTGGGTCAATTATTGTAAAGACATCGCGCGCGATACACTGTACAGAACGGAAGGCCGGGCGTGACTAAAATTGTTTACATTTCTTTAAGTTAGCCTTGATCGTAGGCGCCGGCGCAACCCGGTGTCATGGTGGCTATCTCGCTCTATCCCAGGTTTTTAATTTGCACGAGAAAGGGAACGAATATAAGTATGACATATTTTGCATTTTGTTGGTTTATCTATTGTGTCCTTTAACGAGTGCCTGTTTAATGTGTGCGTGCGGTTGAATCGCCAAGTTTACCTAACTGTATTTGTAACGACTTTAACTTACTTGAAATAAGGTTCATTTTTCTTTATTTTGTATTGAATGGCGGAATACAAATAAAACTGCACTTTTAAAAGTCTTATTGCCTTGAGTTACGGTCCATTTGAGTTTGCTTGGACTATACAGGGGTAGTGTGGCTATAAATTACGTAGCTTTAATTATTTTTGGGATAAAAAATTACCTATATTAAAAATTATAGAAATCGATTCAGTAAACGATTCTGAACAAAGTAATTTCAGGATGTGCGTTAATTATGTTACATGTTGTATACAATGGAACTCTTTAAAAATAGGCGGCTAATCTGTCGTTATGGCTGCAATCTCTTGGATGTTCATAGTTTGTACAACATCATGACGTAACATCACACCTGTAATTTTCTGAGGGGGTACGCAGAAGTGTACAATACACCCAGATTTCGACAGTTAGGTATCTATGTTAAGTTCCATTTATTGGGGATAAGTAGATTCATGGCAAATATTTGTCTGGGAACCACTAAAAATAGAAAAATAAAAAACTTTTTTGCATAAAAAACCGAATTAAACAAACTTAAAAAAGGGGGCGTTTAGGGGGGGGGGGGGGACGAGCCGAATCTCACTAAATCTCACGGGAGAGAGAGGAGGGGTCAAATCTCTCTCTCTTTTCCCGCAAGAAACAGTAAAATATTGCGTGAAAACTAGATAATTAGCAAACATGTTTCTCCGACTTCTGAAGCTAAAGTTAGCAAAAAAAGTTTTATATTTTTTTAAGTGCATCTTTCATACATGGCCAAAACGACACCACAGGAACTTGCCCGCGTATTGTAATACTACTTTACAGGGAAATAATAAAGCTTCCGAAAAAATAAATAAACTTCCAACAATCTGTGGTTGACTGTAATACTAAGCTTGGTTAAAATGAACATAAATACAATAAATGAATAATACAAATTTAACTCAATTTATTTCAATTTTCTATTGCAATTAATACAAATTTAACCACCAAAAAATTTTGTATTTAAAATGTAGATTACAATTATAAGAAAAATAATAAACAACTACCGGGCTACGATGACTACGCCATAAACAAGATTGGTTTGTATGCATACTAGCACTCTATGTTAAGGAACAAGCTAGCTATTTGCCGTCAACCAAGCATTCTGTACACCTTATTATGTAACTCTATGCAAAAATTATTGCTGGGAAACAACATTTTTTTTGGGGTGAAACGTTATGTTAAAAGTCAATGTAACACACTCAAAACATTATGCTGATGGACGCATTTAATAAACGGGTTATTATACAGAGGTAAACGGGTTATAGTAAACGCGTTAGATTATATTATTTATGGGGGAGGTATCAACAGCAAAGTTAGGACCCTATAACTAGTATTCGAAAAAAAACATGTGAAAAAGTTGGAACTTTGATCTCCAATATCTCCGTAACGTGGCGGTAACTACTTAGGAAGTAAGTATATAAAAATTATACAATAGATTGAAAATAAATATGATTTTACCTAAAATCATTATTATGCACAGAAGTACAAAACACTTTGTGCATGTAAGGCTATACCTTAGACCAGTAGGTAGGTATCTAAACATTAATGTTCGTTATACCTTACATAATCAACAAATAAAAACAAACATAGACACAAAATTATTGTGTAGGAATATTAAATCAAAGCAAACAAAACAAAAAAGTCTTACCTATGTGATTACTTTCTTAAAACTGTAAAAGATTATAGAGGTCACTTTGATGCGGCATCTATTACTACAAATTTCGAATTACTTGCAAGATTACAAACTGCTGTTTAGAGTTTATGAATAATTAATATTATAGAACGCATGATCTGCAAGATTTTAAAATTTTAATCTTATCGGTATTGTTTTGACAGTTGTCTCCTCAAAGCGACCTTCAAAACATGTGTTTTAAACCACAGATTAAGTCGGATTTGACGAGGGCAGAGGGTTCTGTCAATTTTCAAAAAGTAACATATCATTTTTTTTTAAGTTATAGGGAACGTGCAGGTACTATAGGTGGCAGCACAAATAGACAAAAGAGCAAGGAAATTATATACTAACTGGAGCGAGAAACCGACAAAGGTGGATGGTGTCTCTGTCTTGCCTTGTCACCGATGTAAACAATATGGCCGATACATTTTCCCGTTGAAGTCATTTAAATACTTTTATTGTATATATGTGAAATAATCCGCTTTAATATAGTAAAATCGTGTTGTGTGAAGGGGTGTAGTAGTAAGGGTTTGCTGGATGTGGAATTGGTGGAAGTGGTTTAATACGACTAGGGTTACCAATGTTTTAGATTGACAAACGGGAAATATCCAAATAAATTATATAAGTAAGTTCGAAGTTTCGAACATCGTTGTCGAACATAGTAATCACAAATGTCATGATTTTCAAATATGTATTAATTAATAAGATCTGCTGTGATCTATTTACACTAATATTATGTAGGCTTTTAAAGATTTTATTAATTCGTTTTACATTTTTGAGGAATGGCAACACTGCCTAACCGTCAATGTGAAGCGGGAAGGGGCAGTTTATAAAGCATGGCACTCGGCCGAGATAGGTCAGGCAATGATCGTCGAGGGGCCAACAGACGTGGCCACCACTGAGGCCCAAGGTGAGTCGCTAATGGCGGCGGCCAACGGGCCCACCAACAGGGGAGAAGCTCCCCCCTCCTCGAAGCGGCGGAGGGGAAAGAAGAGGAAGCGAGGGGGCAAAGGTAAGGCACCCACGCCCCCCACCGCACCTGAGGGAGACCTTCCGGACGACCTGCCTACGACCCTGCCGCAGGCTGTAACTCCGGCTGCAGCTCCAACGCAGCCTAAGGTGTGGACGACTGCAACAACGACTGCGGCCCTGCCCCAACAAGAACTTCGTGCCAATTGCGGCACCACCAGCACCGGCCTAGCTGCCGAAATTGAGGCCAAGAATAAGGGAGTTACAGCCCGCGCCATCCAGCTGCTGATGGTCCTGATGAAGGCCATCAGGCAGGATCAGGACGTGGAAATGTTCGTCCTTGACGGCCTAGCTGAGCTACTCTCTCTGTACCACGGATAGACCGGCAAGGACGACCCATCGGATGCCCGCGGCCCACAAGGCAAGGTCGCCCCCCCTCCGCCGCCTTCACCACCGGATTGACCCAGGTAAGCTGTTTCCCGTTACACACAGCTTACCTGCACAATACGACTCTACACCCACTACATGCACCCAGCTGCGCGGACTGTTCTAAGTTAATATGGGCAGGACGCGCAGCTATAACCACACATGCACCCCTCTACAATCACGTAGACTCACGCGTGGACGCGGCCCTCGGGCCCGCGGAAATCGCATACATGGGCGGTGTTACACATACAATACCGCCCACACACACACGTCGTTTCCTCAGCCCGAACCACTGCCGGCTAGCTCTGGTTAGTGGGGCGGGCGGGAATCACACACCCACTGTAGGTGCGCTGTAAGTCGGTGCCTCCGTCGCTGGTCGTCTCCCGCTGGGCCTCCCTCGGGAAACCGGGGGTCTCACCCGGCGGAGACGGACCGCCGAGGCACTGTGAAGAAAACAGCGCTGTGCAACAGCGCTGTGGCGCGCCTACAGTTTACATCACAGCAACCACACACAAGGGCGCATGTTGCTACCATGCGCCCTCAAGGCCATGGACAGAGGTCCACCAAAGTTACGGGTCCCGCAGTAGCGGGCCCAGGTATAGCATCCGCGGCCAGGGGGCCAAGTGCCCCGTTACCGCCTGCCGCGCCCCCTTGCGGGGGCGCAGCGAATGCTATGTATGTATGAGAGAGGTCAGTTCGTTGAAAGAAATTATGGTGTTAAGACTAATAGTCGAATCTATGCCCGATATCCGATAAATGTTATAATTATTGTATTTTGTATAAACTGTGAAGTAATTTATGGAATAAACTCAAGAGTTGATTGGAGTTACAGTGGTTTTATTACAATTCAGAAGTGACAAGAACCACGAGCCATGTCTCAGCGAAATAGTAAGTAATTTGTTTTCTTTTAGTTACCTTATTATGAAGTATACTTTCAGTTAAATTTCAAATTTAACAAATAAACTTTTAAGTGTGCACTCTATGGAGGTTATTGTTATAACATGAAATAGAGAAATATGTCTACCCTGTTAAAGAGTGATTCAACTGTGCAGACAGTATTCATAATTGACATATATTAATGTGGGTTTTAACAATGCAGCCATGAGATTTGTTGATATTACATGTTAACATCCATTCTAAAGAGCAATGTGTGAGTCTAAAACAATGCAATGTGTGAGTGTTGTTAGTAAGCCGTTTAGGCGTCCTGTAGTGATAGCCAAGTAGACGCCCTGTAGTGATAACCATTTAAGCGTGCCGTAGTGAAAGCCATGTAGGTGTACAGATAGTATGCCATGTCGTTAAAGTTTTCAAATGAATTGCTTGATAAAAAAATTTAATAATAATTGCCATGGGGCATATTTGAAAATGACTACCTACAATGTTTTATATACAATGCTCAATTGGTTTTGGTAGTATTATATACGTAGTGCCCATGTACATGTTCTATTTATGATTATTTACAAACATCCTGTGGTAAATATCAATAACTTATTATTCCGGCATTAGTAAATGCCATGATAATTTCCTAAATTGATACCCAGTGAACTAAGTTTGTTCACAGGGCCTAAGTTGTTAGGCGACTTAGTCGAGTTCGCTGGATTTTCGGCAAAGTAGTTCTGCTGATTTATCACAGTCGTCTCACTAGTCGTCGGATAGGTGTTAGGCGACTTAGTCGAGTTCGCTGGATTTTCGGCAAAGTAGTTCTGCTGATTTATCACAGTAGTCTCACTAGTCGTCGGATAGGTGTTAGGCGACTTAGTCGAGTTCGCTGGATTTTCGGCAAAGTAGTTCTGCTGATTTATCACAGTAGTCTCACTAGTCGTCGGATAGGTGTTAGGCGACTTAGTGAGTTCGCTGGATTTTAGGCCGGTGTCCTGCTGATTTATCACCGTCGTCTCACTAGTCGTCGGATAGGTGTTAGGCGACTTAGTGAGTTCGCTGGATTTTAGGCCGGTGTCCTGCTGATTTATCACCGTCGTCTCACTAGTCGTCCGATAGGTGTTAGGCGACTTAGTGAGTTCGCTGGATTTTAGGCAGGTGTGTCCTGCTGATTTATCACAGTCGTCTCACTAGTTGTCCGATAGGTGTTAGGCGACTTAGTGAGTTCGCTGGATTATCGGCAAAGTAGTGCTGCTGATTTATCACAGTCGTCTCACTAGTCGTCCGATAAGTGTTAGGCGACTTAGTGAGTTCGCTGGATTTTAGGCAGGTGTGTCCTGCTGATTTATCACAGTCGTCTCACTAGTCGTCCGATAGGTGTTAGGCGTCTTAGTGAGTTCGCTGGATTCTATGCAGGTGTCCTGCTGATTTATCACAGTCGTCTCACTAGTCGTCCGATAGGTGTTAGGCGACTTAGTGAGTTCGCTGGATTTTAGGCAGGTGTCCTGCTGATTTATCACAGTCGTCTCACTAGTCGTCGGATAAGTGTTAGGCGTACTTAGTGAGTTCGCTGAATTTCCAAGTGGGTATGTGTCCTGCTGGTTTATCACAGTCGTCTCACTAGTCGTCAGATGAATTATGAATGCTTAATAGCTTGAGTTCCGCCTATGCTACTAATTTTTATTTCAAATGCTGATGCTGATGCTCAGGCAGAATTCCTATGATGGGTACAGTTTATTTATATTTAATACAGTTTATGTACTGAGAGTACATGGTTACTGCACTTGATCAGTGCAACTATCTGATTGTGCTTATTGCTATTTAATTCACTGATTAACAGATATTTTGATAAACTTTCTCTAATTAATTAATAACGGTGAGCAATGAATTAAAACAAAGGTTAATATAGTAGTTTGTTATTCCCTATCAATGTTAAGGGATATCTTTTCTTTTAATGTACTAATCGAGCCCGTGAGTTGCTCGCTGGGAGGAGTGGGCTATGTATGCTCGCTGGATGAGTTAGGGGCGATGTATGTTTGCTCACTGGTTTATTTTTGAGTGAGTATGTTTTCACTGGATTATTAATTATGTGATCTGCATACATTCGTCGGATTTGAGACAACTGTTTGGTTACTGAATAATTACTCTCGTTTAGATACAGCATATATTGAATTCAAATGATTTTTATTTAAAACGAATGTAATAATTATATAAGAAACCTAATAAATCATTCTCATAAGAGTCTGATATACAATAATCTTATATAGCCTCTGGGGCCTTTGTGCCATACAAATAAATCAAACTAAATGTCGTGTTGCTAACAGCCTGTAAATGCCTAGCAAACAAATGAAATTTTTATTTGTTTTATATTCTTTGATTGCTCACTTATTGATTAATCAATTTTTGTTGATATTTTAGTTCAAATTGTTATTTGTTTGTTTGACCAACATCTTATTTTACTTGATTTGGTAAATAGTATTGTATGTGATGTGTCTTTGATTGTTATCAATGTTTTTAAGCATACTACCCAAAATATGGATATTTCTATCAGAGAATTAAATTTATTAATTAAAATAATGATAATTATGCTTATTGTGATCGATGTGAATGTGAACGGATTACTTCTCAAATGATGTAGAATGTTTCAGTGAGCTGTGACGATATCGTTTGATGTGCCAGCCTGGTACCGCGTCTGGTACACCTCGCGCCGGCGTAAGTCCAAGAAAATTAAGGCTAAGGCAGAGAAGCCCATCGATATCTACATAGTTCAAGTGAAAAGGCTTTCCCTATGTGAAGAAAGTTACGGACGTCTGTTGGAAGAGATGTTAAATCGTATTACCGTACTTCACCTGGTGATGAAAGTCTTCGTGGATATTTTGATGATGAATTACAGGTAACGGTAGCTGTTGATTGTATCGCATACGGTATAAGCGACCGTTCGATTAGGAATAGGGCGCAAGCTAGTTCGGAACCGGAAGATTTACTTAACTTTCTTGCATCTCGGAGACCTCAACCGCAGTTTTTAATAATAAATTTCGTGAGCATACGACTCAAAACCCTAATCTTAGCCCCTTCTGTTGATCCAAAAGGTATTTTAAAACATTATATTATTACCTACTGATAAAATTGAATAAAAAAAACCAGTACCGTCCCAGCGCATTCAAACTGTGACTCCATCACGGTAGATGTTTTTATAGAAGGATGGTCGACGCGTCAAAACAAAAGTCGGGTTAATAGAAAAAGTATAAATACCGTTTCACACGACCCATATGGATTACCCATATTTTAAGGGTAGTAGACGGTTTCACAAACTATGTCTTCGTAAGAGTGGTTAAAGTCGTGAAATGAAACCACGGTTAAGGTCTTTGAGAAAATAGTTATGACTTCGGTGTTCCAACTAGGATTGTGTCTGACCGTGACACAAGCTTTACGTTGAAAGACTTTAAAAATCTTTTGTAATTAATACACATAGTGTTAGAACATATTTTAGACGCAGTAGCTCGTCTCGGAGCTAATGGTCAGGCAGAGAGGTTTAACCAAACCATCTTAAAATTCATTGTCATCTTAAAACTTTTCAAGCCATAAACGCGACTGATCCCCGAATGCTGAAACGTCACTTAAAATTTAAGGGCTGCTTAACATTTGAGCAGCTCCTAAACTTTGAATTTCGTATGGCCAAAAGTCACTTTTGAGTATCTGTTAAATATAAGTGCTACTTAAATTTTGAGTGACGTTTCAGTATTCGGGGGTGAGACAAGTTTCTGGGAAACACAAATACAATGGAGCATTAACAACACTGATCGTAATCATAAAAATTGTTTGTAATCAGTATTGGTGCTATAAGCTGATTGCAAATAAATTAACTTTTAGCTACTTGGTGCCGATTCTCTTGTCACAAATTTCTCTAAACTAGACTAAAAATCACTAAAATTTAGTTTATTCCTGTCAAAAGACGTTTCCCATTCTGAAATTAACTAAAGTGACATAATCTAAATAGATTATAGTTTGACAGCACTAAGTTATTCAATTTAGTGAAAATGGCAATTTTGCTATTCTGAAATTGACGTTTTTCACCTAAAATTTAGATTTTCAAACTAAATCAGACTATTTTTAATCGCGATTATAAAGGTGTGGAATAAAATTAGTTGTCATGAACTAAAATTTACAAATCACATTTCTCTCGTATTTCTTGAAAGTTTGGATAATTTTCAGTTCAATAAAGAAGCACATGTGAATGCAGCTGCTGTCGGTTCGGCAAAAAGGTAAATTTAGTGTTATTTATTATATTGATACAAATGCATTCATGAAAACTTAGCAAGGGATTTTTATACTGAACATGTATTGCACTTGCTACATTATTAGTTGGAAAAGAAGTGGAGAAATTCACTTCTCATAATCAAAGCCACTTCCAGGTTCTGTGTCTATTAAGAAATAACTGTTTTTATAAACTTTCAAGAAAGAATTAAAATATTTTAGGTTAGAATTTTTTATTTTGTTTTCTTTGGCTAATTATTTTGTTTTAATTTATAGATTCTTTTAAAATTCTGCTGTCAACTGTCAACACGCGTAAAAGTGCTGTTGGTTATTTTTCGCAATTTTGTGTGTAAAACTGCATATTAGTGTTTGAAAATGCAATAAAAATGTACTCTAGTTAGTGATAATTATGTGAAATTGTTATTAGCAAAAAGTGCGTGTGAATTAAAACGAAATCAGTGATCAAAACCGGGAAGTGACAATCGTCTTTTCAAAGTTTCTTCATATACCCACATAACTATTTACTTTTTCTTGACAAGTGACAATTACTTCTTGTCATGTCAATATGCCATCTGACATTAGGAAGAGTGTTGCCACTGTGAAATTTAAATATCTACTATGAGTAATAGCGAAACTAGTAGAAATATGACTGGAGTGGAGCACCAAGCTCCTAGTCAAATAAACGTTACTAATGAATCGCTATCACCAGTATCACCTAAGAAACCAGCGCGTGTAACCGCCGCCACAAGCAGCAAAAAGGCCATGACCCAACAAGTATTCCATCCTTCTCTCTTTACCAGACAGAGATCCAACTCACTCACTGAGCCTACGCCCAAAGTATGTAGTACAGCCACTGTGCCTATAATGCTGAATCCAGGCGCAGGACTAATCAATTCAGCCAAAACAGCATCTGATTCCCAAATGCCAATTTTAGAAAAGCAGCCCCCCTCATGGCAGCGTGTACCGTCATCTAAAAAACGAAAGGTCACGGAGCTGTCACCTCCGCCTGCTTCAACCCAGACAGGAAACAGGTTTGCTGGCCTGCCTATCGACCCAAAAGAGGATGAAACTCGCCAACCCAAGCAAGATACTAAGCCTCCACCGATCATATTGTATGGAATAGAAGATCTAAAGGAATTAACCAAACTGATAGAGTCGGTCATTAGCCCATCTGAATTTAAATACCGCATAGTCAACAAGAACAGCATACGTGTTATGATAAACACAATAGAAGCCTATAAAAAAACTATCGATATCATTAGAGAAAATGGACTTATTGGGCATACGTTCACACCAAAAGACGCTAAATGCTACCGCTTTGTTATCAAAGACCTGCACCACACTACCCCTCATCAAGCTATAAGGGAAGCAGTCGAAGCCTCCAACAATGAAATCGTAGGCGAGATAATTAACGCTCGTTATGGCTCGGACAAAAGACCCACCTCAACCTTCTTTGTGAATGTCAAACAAAGTATTCACAATCGCGAGATCAAGAACATCCAATATATTTTCAACCAAAAAGTTAAAATAGAAGACCCCCGTAAATCTAAAAGCATTGTTCAGTGTCAGCGATGCCAACAATATGGGCACTCTAAGAACAATTGCATGAGACCTCATAGATGTGTCAAATGCGGAGAAGGTCACAAAACTTCAGAATGCACAAAGAAAGATAGAACCACACCAGCCAAATGCGCACTATGCTCCTGTGACCACCCTGCCAACTATAAAGGCTGTGAGGTCTATAAAGAGATCTTAGCTCGGAGAAACAAAAGCCGCATTCCACGAGAAAGGGTGTATACCTCAACTACTACAAACGCCGCGGCTGCTCCACTTACCACATCTGCCTTCAACATACGAGCCCCAATTAACACTCATGAGAAATCGTATGCCGAAGCAATATCAGGACCAAACTCTACAACCCATGACCTACCACAAACTCACCAACAACAGAATCAGTCACTACATCATATCCTAATCAAACAGAGCGAGAAGATGGACCTCTTAATCCAACAAATAGGCTCCTTAGTGGGTCTAATCACCAGCCTCGTCACCAAGCTTACAAAATGACTTGCTTATTCATAGCAGCCTGGAACATCAACGGCATTGCACCCAACACAAATGAACTTGAAGTTTTCCTAAAAGAAAATAAGATCGACATATGCCTGATATCAGAATCACACACAACCGTAAGAAGTGATATACGTATTCCAGGGTTCTGCGTGTACCTTACCTCTCATCCGGACGGTCGAGCACATGGTGGCAGTGCTATCGTAATAAAAAACACTATCAAACACTGCCTACTGGAACCTTTTGTGTCAGAACACCTACAGTCCACGGCTATAAGAGTAGAAGATCGGTCAGGCCTTATTAACATCTCGGCGGTATATTGCCCTCCTAGACACAAAATCAATCAGGAAATGTTTAACGAATTCTTTAAGAAGCAAGGCAACAGATTTATAGCAGGTGGCGACTGGAACGCCAAACATACGGATTGGGGTTCTAGACTCACCGTAACCAGGGGCCGTGAACTCAAAAAATGTATCGATTCAAAAGGCATGTCAACTCTGTCCACAGGTGAACCTACGTATTGGCCTACGGATGTTAACAAAATACCTGACCTCCTTGACTTCTTTGTCACAAAAAACATATGCCACAAATTCACTCAAATAGAATCTAGCCTTGACGGGTCTTCAGACCACACCCCAATCATACTAAGATTGAGTAAAACGACTGCAAAATGTAACCCAAATCATGACATGCTCTACAACTGCAAAACCGATTGGGATAGCTTTAGAGAGTACCTTGAAGACAACATTAATCTCAACGTACCTCTGAAGTCCCCTGAAGACGTAGACGATGCGTGTTTGTACTTCACTAATCTTTTACAAGTGGCAGCGTGGATCAGCACCCCGGAGTTAAAACATTCTGCGCACAGTACACCTACTCCGATCGAAATCCGAAGAAAAATCGCTGAGAAGAGACGATTTCGTAGAATCTGGCAGTCATCACATAATGAAAGGGACAAAACCCGCCTTAACCGTGCCATTAGGGAACTCAAAGACCTTCTTGCTAAATCTAACAATGATGCCCTACAACACAGGCTAGAGAGAATAACCCCTGAAGCTAAAGGAATTCACTCCCTTTGGAAAGCAACTAAGAATTTAGCACAACCTCAGCAATGCTTCCCTCCTATCAGATCAGACAATTCATGGGCTCGTACAGATCAAGATAAATCTGAAGCTTTCGCCACTCACCTTGCCAATGTCTTCAAGCCGAACGAATCTGCAGTTCCTGATGATCCTGAAATTGATGCCATTCTCAACCAGGACTTGCAACTTTGTGCCCCTCTGCGACCAACATCCCCACGGGAACTGTCTAGATTGATATCTACGATGAACTCCAAAAAGGCACCCGGATTCGATCTGATTACTCCGAAAATTCTTAAGGAGCTGCCAAGAAAGGGAGTAGTCTTTCTCACTATCCTCATTAATGCGTCTCTCAGATTCTCTTACGTCCCTGCTCTCTGGAAAATATCACAAATCGTAATGATCCAAAAGCCTAGTAAGCCGGAAAATGAAGTTTCATCTTACCGCCCTATTAGCCTAACTCCAGTACTATCGAAGTTATGGGAAAGGGTCGTCCTGAACAGGCTGAAACCTCACCTACAAGAAAACCAAGTTGTACCTGATCACCAATTCGGATTTCGCGAGCAACACTCCACCGTGGAACAGGTACACCGAGTCTACCGCACCATAAGACAATGCATGGAAAAGAAGAAGTATTGCTCGGCAGCATTCCTCGACGTCCAACAAGCCTTTGACCGAGTGTGGCATAAAGGACTACTATGCAAGATAAAGTTGCTCCTGCCCCATTCATTTTATTTGCTAATGAAACCTTACCTTATTGATAGGCAATTTCAAGTAAAGGTACGAGACGCTAGATCCTCTCTCGCCAGATGCCTTGCAGGGGTACCCCAGGGCTCCGTCTTGGGTCCAGTTTTATATAATATATTTACCAGCGACCTCCCTCAATGCCCTGACGTATTTGTAGCAACCTACGCTGATGATGCCGCATTCCTGGCTTGTGATCAGGATGCCAACTTGGCAAGCAACATGCTGCAAAATCAACTTGACAGGACCTATGACTGGCTAAACAAATGGCGTATAAGGGCAAGTGCGCCCAAATCGCATCACATCACATTTGCACTCAAACATGGAAATTGCGCCCCGGTCAAATTGGGTCAAGATACTCTACCACAGTCACCATGTGTAAAGTACCTGGGATTCTACTTGGATCGTAGGTTGACATGGAAGGATCACCTAAAGAAAAAAAGAACAGAAATAAACTACCGATTCAAGAACTTGCTCTGGCTACTTGGCAGACAATCTTCACTCAGCCTGAGTAACAAACTTAGAGTTTATTGTTCCATCATAAAACCAATATGGACATATGGGATTCAATTATGGTCTTCCGCAAGCAAATCAAACATCATGTGCATCCAAAGAAGCCAAAATAGCATCCTGAGGGTCCTGGCAGCGGCACCCTGGTACGCTCGCAACTCAGAAATCCATGAGCACCTGGAAATTCCAACTATCCTAGAAGAAGCGAAGCGCTACCTAGAGAAATACAAAGAAAGATTAACCAACCATCCAAACCCCCTCTCACATTCACTATTGATGCCAAATCATACCAAGAGACTCAAGAAAGCTGATATTGTGCTGCCTGATTAAGTAGAATTTCGACATTGGTCCTGATTCTATAAAAATGTGATGTATCTTTCCACATATCTGATCATAGTCAGGGATGACTGATAGCAGATAAGCACAAAAAAAAAAAAAAAAAAAAAATTATAGATTAGAAGCGTATGATCGAAACCAGAACTTTGGTGCCGACTGCGACGTCCAAGACGACATCGTATATCAGTGTCCACCCTGTGATACATTCAGTGATATAAATGCGGATTCTCCACTTCCCATCATCACCAGACTGGCAATCCAAGAATATTTTGATAGGTACATGAATACTTTTGTTGTATACTAACAGTGATGCTAAAGAAAATACTGTTTCATTTGAACACAGTATCTGAATCTAATTTTTTGTTATTTGTTTGCAGCTGTAAAACTCAGCGTAAAGGACAGCATTTACATGAATATCGCCATCTTTTAGTAGCCCGCTTTACCTCTGATGGCATTTACACCTATTTACGAGGACAGTGTAAAGCAATATTATGCTCAAATTCAGGGACGCTATATTGCTCCCGCAAACAAATACTGTAATTTTGTCATTTACACTTCAAAGAACATGAAGGAAAAATGACACACGGAATGTGAAAGGACATGAAGGTAATATTTATTAGGCAAGATGATGCATATTTTAATGAAATTTTAACTCATTTATTTAACATTTATGTACATTGTTTATAACCTGCAATTCAACTGCTGATGTATACATGGAAGTAACACTACTGGTTGAAGGTTGCGGGTCTACTACAAAACTTTCCTGAAAAAGTTATTTCTGGCTTTTTTTCTCATAACGATGCTGTCGTTCGAAGTTCGCTGGATTTTCTGGTTTAGCTTCAGTGAAACAGAATACCGATGGTACAGCTGTTGTTACAATTTAACGCGCTACATTGATTGAGGCATTATTACAATAATTGCGGCAAATAGTGACGATAAACAAAAACGTATAGAGTAGACTTGGGTAGTTCCGGAACGAGTCATGAAAATGATATACTTCCAGTCCCGGTACTACACCACTCACTCGTTCACTACCAATTCAAATGTGTCCTTTAGTTCCTCTAGTACCGAGTAGTTCCGACATTTCCGAAGCGCTCTGCTAGCTCTCGCGCCATCGCACATCAACGCACCGCCACGCCTATGATAGAACGAGATGGGAACACATCGTATGTTCGAATGGAAAGAATTATGTAGTATATTTTTTTTTTTTTTTTCTGGCTTCGCACGGTTTGTGCATTTAGCCAATGCCATGTTATTTAGATGAGACAAAGGTAAGGAAACGGGAATTTATAATTGTTGTGTGTCTAGTACGGAATTTGGGATATAGGATCAGTAGGATTTTCTATCTAATTATTATATTAAATGAATGATGAGATACAATAAATTGACAAAAAAAAAAAAATATTATATATTTTTCTAGATTACAATTTAATATTATTAATGATAATGAATGAAGCGATACATTTATATACAGGTAAACTATTTGTACAAATTAAAGAAAGAACTGAAGTAGGAAAAGGAATACGGAGAGATAATAGATCACTGAGAAAGGAAGAACGGTCATGAAGAGGTCAAGAGAAAAGAACATGGTTCAAGTCGCCCACATCTGTGCCACACGAACAAGTGGGGTCGTCAATGATATGTAGTTTGGCAAGATGGGCTGGAGTGCAAACATGACCCAGTCTCATCCGTATAAGAATGGAGGTCTCCATCTTACCAAACTTAGCCCTACCAAACCACGGTTTTTCCGGAATGTCAGGTTGAATTAATGAAAATTAATAGCCCTTCGATTTGCTGCTGATATCCCATGCTATCTTCCAAGTATCCCGAAGAAAAGTTTTTGGTAGATTCACAAGATCAGTGCTAAAATTTACATAGGGAACTAAGTCTCCACACTGCACCGCATCACCGGCAAGTGTATCCGCCACTTCATTGCCGTGGATTCCAGCATGGGCCGGAATCCACGCAAACTGTATAGAATTACCCTCAGAGATGGTTCTGAACGCAAATTCTCTTATTAAATAAATGATAGAAAACTGTGATTTATGTTCGAAAGGGGATTTGTTGATGGCTAGAAGAGCACTTTGGGAATCTGTAAAAATTATAGTTTTTTTGAGTTTAAAAAGGCGAGAATATTCTAATGCTTTTAGAATGCCGAAACATTCCCCCGTAAAAACAGAAGTTTCCGGAGGCAGTTTTATTTTTTGTACGATGTTGTATTGAGAGTGATACGTACCTATCCCAACACAACCCGTAGGAGAAAGCTTGGCAGCATCCGTAAATACATGGTGATACTCTAAGTGTTCAGCCAAAAAAAAGTTAAAATTTGAGTTTCTGTCAGGGTCTGATTTTTTAACACAGGTAAAATTTAGGGTGGGGCTGAACAGTAAACTTTCATAACTACAGTTAAACATGGGAAGTTTATTGGAACGGTGAATAGGGGAAGAAAGTGAAAGGATTTTTTTATAGCTTATAACTAGACAGGGAGCACGTTTATGGGACCAGCGGGCCTACCATGACGTCTTAAAGCAGGATCGTTTTAATTGCGTGCGAGTGAGGAAAAGAGATGGCGCTAGACGTCCTCTATAGCTCCGTTTCTTTCCCTCACTCGCACGCAATTAAAACGATCCTGCTTTAAGACGTCATGGTAGGCCCGCAGTAGTCTGATGATTCTATTTGTAACACTAAAGAGTCTAGTTTAGGAATGAGAGGATGAGTTGATGACTGAAGAATCCGGAATAAATATTTGTCAGACAGGAATTGTCGTCTCAAATGTAAAGGTGCTTCCCCGCATTCAATTTGGAGTGCATTAATGGGACTGGACTTCATGGCACCCGAAACAATGCGTAGAGCTTTAGATTGGATGCGATCCAGCTTTTTAAAGGCCATAACGCTACCAGGTTCTAATAAAAACAATCCATAATCCAGAGTGCTTCTGATGATTGCGTTGTAAATAAGTTTCAATGAAAAGGGGTGCGCACCCCACCATACACCAGAGAGGCATCTAAGCATGTTTATGTGATTTTCACATTTGTTAACAATATAATCACAATGAGGAACACTACTTAATTTACAGTCAAGTATTACACCTAGATATCTGAAATTATCTTTAATCGGGATAGGAGTTTCCTTATAAAAGAGATTTATTGTGGGAATATTTCTCTTTCGGGTGAATAAAACGGCTGCGCTTTTAGACGTGGATATGTCCAAGCCGTTAAGATGTAACCATGACTCCAAATTAGATAAAGCAGAATTGATAGCCTGGCTAGCCTGTTCGACGGATTGGCTAGAAGAATATATCAACAAATCATCGGCATATTGAAGAACCGTAACATGGTCAGATAAGGACGAGTCTAAATCAAAAGTGTAAATATTGTATAAAAGGGGACTGAGCACAGAACCCTGTGGGAGGCCTTTCCACACAAGGTGAGATACCTCTTGATCTCCAATTAACATACTAATAGAGCGTTCAGTAAGGATATTAATAATAAAATTCGACAAATTCAATGGAACCCGTAAGGCTCTTAATTTATTTTGTAAAACTGATTATACAACATTATCATAAGCTGAATTAATGTCAAGGAAAACCGCGACCGTGAATTGATTAGTAGAAAATTAAATTCGAATATCCGATGTTAGAATGCTTAAACAGTCACTGGTACTTCTACCTTTTCTAAAGCCATATTGTGATTCTGCCAAAAGACCCTTACTTTCAACAAACCATTCTAGACGATTTTTAATTAAGTGTTCAGCTAATTTCATCAGAACTGAAGACAAAACTATGGGACGGTATGAAGAAGCGTCAGATGGGATTCTATTTGGTTTAAGGAATGGCAACACCATTTGACGTTTCCATTCAACAGGTATGTTTCCAGTGATCATAATAGAATTGATAAGATGTAAATAATAACTGAGGACGTCTTCATTTAAATTAGCAAAAAAAGAATATGGGATGCCATCACTGCCTGGTGCAGAATCCTTAGTTTTATGAATAACACCCTTTAATTCAGTAAGAGTGAATGGGCCATCTAGAGTCTTATGGGTGTCATGGTTATGGGATCCGTTGGTTATTGATAGTATTGGTAAGGACAGGTTAGGGTTAATAGCCTCAGGAACCCATGGCGGCACTAAATTATCTAAAAATTCGCTGGCTAAAGAATCCGGTATCGGGGAAGGGTTCCTATAAATGGATCTAAATCTACGGATATTACGCCAGACAATCGTTGGGTGAGTGTTCAGTGAAATTAATGAGCAGAAGTTACGCCAAGATTCAAATTTTTTCTTCTTAAAAAGTTTATAAGTTTCGTTCATTAGGTTAGTAACAGTTTCAAAATTAATATCAGACATATTAAGGTTATAATTGTATTCCGCTTCTTTACGTTTGTTAACTAATTCTGTGCACTCATAGTCCCACCATGGAGGCGAGGGAATTGTACTATTATTGTTTTTTTTTACAGGAAAAACTACATCTGCAGCTTCGATTAACAAAAGTGCTAAAGCTTCAGCACAGCTGTTTTCATTGCCATCAGAAATTACAGGCAAGGAGCAAAGCTTACTGTCAACAATGCTTCTAAATTTGTCCCAGTCATTATTATTTCTACTAGGTAATTTATGTTTTAAGTTAGATCTCCTTGATGATGCCTTTGATTTGGAAAGAGGGTAAGAAATAACTATCGGGAAATGGTCACTACCATGAGTGGAGGTTAGAGTTTGCCAAGTTAATAAAGAGGCCAAGTTTGGAGAACAGATAGAAAGGTCAATTGCACTTTGGTTTTGGTTGGGATCTAAACGGCGAGTTGCAGCTCCTGAGTTCAAGATGCATAAGTTATGTGAGTCTATTATTTCTAGTAATTCCTCTCCATGACAATTAGAAACAGAACAACCCCATGATTGGTGATGGCAATTAAAGTCCCCCAATATTAAGAAAGGCTTTGGAAGAAAAGAAAAGAGATTATTCATCTCTTGAAGAATAGAAGAAGAAGGGTGAGGAATGTAAATAGAAACAAAACAAGTTTGGTGCACCTTAATAGCTACAATAGAAATTTCCTCACTATGAGGAGGTAATAAACAATAGAGAAAGGAAAAGAGTTCTTGATAAGTATAGCTACACCACCATACCCATCAGATCTATCCTCCCTAATGGTTAAATAACCATTAATTTTAAAAATTTGATTTGATTTGAGCCAAGTCTCTGCTAAAGCAAAGACAAATGGCTCATATTTGTTTAAAAGGTATATAACATCACTCTTTTTGTTTACTAGACTGCGGCAGTTCCACTGGATTATATTGGATGTGTTGTCCATTATGAATGGATTGAGGTACATTGAAAGTTGAGGCAACATTGGACGGTGAGATGTTGAACTGAGAAAGAAGGTTGTGTAATGCAGAGAGAAAATCATTTATAGAAAAGTTTACATCATTTTTATCATTATTTTGATTATTAGAAAAAGCACAACCATTAGATGGCTGGGGAATTTTAAAATCATTAATAATAGCATTATGGGCCTCTTTATTATAACCTTGTATAGATTTGGGTGGGGAGCGTGGTTTCAGGAAGACAGTTTTTTTATAACTACTTGAAGCCTGCATTCTATTAGGTGAAGAGATTGAAGGAGTATCTGCAAAGTTTTTAGAAGGAGAAGATAAAAGTGTGTCAGCATACGATTTAGTAACTGGGGGATGTACTTTTGCTGCTTCAGCATAAGAAACTGAGCTATGTGCCATGTATGATTTAATTTGTTTTTGTCGAGAGAATTCAGGACAAGATTTATTAGTGGCATAGTGAAAGCCAGAGCACAGACAGCAAGATGCATTTTCTATTTCCCTTTCACAGCTATCTCCAGTATGGCCTTGACCACATTTATAGCAGCGAGGTTCTGATAAGTTCTGAGAAGATCTGCACTGAATTTTAGTGTGCCCAAAACGACAGCAGTTGTAGCATTGTACAGTAGGGAAAATATATAAATCTACAGGTAATGCATTATAGCACATGAAGATTCTTTTAGGTAGAACCTGTCCATCAAAAGTAACAACTATGGATTGGGATGGCTTCCAAACAGTTGCACCTTCAACAACAGATTTAAAATTAAGGCGTCTGATTTACTGAATTTTCTTGACGCTACCATTTATAATATTTTTAAAGGCGTTGTGTTTAAGGAACTTACCAAATGTGATTTGGTGTAATGTAGTACCATCATCAGGGGAAATGGTTTTTTTCTGTAAATGTATAATGTAAGGTGCACTGTCGGTTTTGTCGTATGTTTTACGACCGATTTGCGCGGGAACAGCTACGGTTGGAACATGAGTATCAGTAGCAATGGTTGGTATTGAGCAAATAGGTTCTGCTAAAGATGTTGTAGGACTAGGATCTGTGCAACCACAACCCGACGACTCGGAACCGTGGTTATTTCGGGTGCGACGGCGTTTGTTACAGTGCATGCACACATGTACGCGGCTTCTTATCCGGTGACGAGCCGAGGACGACCCATCAGTATCCATGCCTGACTCATTGCTAATAGTAACAAAATTGCCTGCCGGGGGAACAAAGTCCCCCGGGTCTGGCGGGTCGTTCATTACAAGGCTTCACCAAAAATTAGAGAAAAAACTTACCACTACCGAGGAAAGAAAATAAAACCTACAAAATTATAAATTAAAGAAGTTATAGCACTAAAACTAAGACTACTGATCCTATGTTAAAGTATTTTAAATTAATTTAACAAAAATTCAAAAAGGACGCGTCCGCCAAGTTGAACGTTTCCCGCGCTTTTTTTCTCATGTAGTATATTAAAAATAACCGTATTACCGTATGACAACACACACAGATTAAATAATAGTTCCTTCAACAACTCGTCTAGTTTTTAGTAACGGATTTTTCTTTCAATCATTTCGGTTTTGCTTTGATAGTTCTGAACTACAATGGTACTGGAACTTGCTACATATTAGTAATCTGTGACTGGAACTTTTCTGTGGTACTAAACGAATAGTAACGTTCATTAGTTCCTTTCAGCGTTCCCCGGTACTAAAGGAACTAATGAACTAGATGAGTGGACTAGTTCCGGAAGCAAAAATATACATATCACTCCTTATCTTTTGTTGGACACGTTTTGCGCATCTCTAGTATAGAGAAATCCATACGATTTGACAGCTCTTATGTCACGGAACTTATATACTCTGTCCTGATAAAAAGTTAGTTCTTCTCTCAATAATTGGAAAGATTGCGAGACCAATCCAACCCATTCCAAATGGCAGAGAAATTATTTTTTTAAACCTATCAATCGGTTGATTTATAAATTTGGGTAAAACACCAAGTACCAAACGCCGAAATGACACTGGCGCGAGACGGTCGTCCTCAAACACAGTCGTCTCGCGCCAGTAAGGACATTGGCTCCTGTCATTCCCGAACATTATCGAGGGAATCCCGGTCGACGGAGCCCTGCTTCGCGAACCATTCAGAAGTAGGAACTGATAAATAAATAATTATTTGATTTTACTTAGGTTTTTTTTTGCAATTCAGATCATTTTCCTTCACTTTCATTCAGCTGTTGTCTATGGTCTACTGCAATCTTAGTCTATAGTCTACTCAACTTAGCGAATGTCAAACTCGATTTTAGTTGTGTCAAACTCTATCTTATTTTAGAGAATCTTGTTTTCAGAATAACTTACCAAAACAAACTAACTAAAAATAAGCTATTTTACTTATAGTTTAGGTTAGTTCGGTGTACAAGAGAATCGGCACCAATTGACTTTTAACTTATTTTAAGACTATTATTGGTTGTATAATGAGTTGAGCGTAATACATAGTCAGATAATATGTATGACATGCAAATTTTATTATAATTAGTCCAAACATATTAAAAGAGTTTGTTCTTTAGATAGAAGTCCTGTTAAAACCTCGACACGGAAAACTGCGACAGAGGTTATGTTTGGGATTAATTACACGAGATTTTGTCAAACAAGCTTTGCGCCGATAACAGTCTAAGTACTAATTTAGAGTTGCCATAAGTTGAAAAACTTAATTTTGATAATGATAAGAAAAGTACAAAGCCTCTGTCGAAGTTTGTGGGTCCATAGAAGATCACTGAAGTTCTAGGCAATGTCCATTATTTGTAGAATTACAAATGCCCGTGGTTTTACTAAGAATGGCAAACCGTATAAAACTGTTATTGCAGCTGATAGAATCCGCCCATGGATGGGTACACTTTGGAACTGCATAGCTCCGACGTCAGTAGCTCTGAGGATGCTGGCAAAAGTCACAGTAAAGCTAACTTAAAATATTTCCTTACTGTCTATTTGTACTGTACTTTGTTACTGTGTATTTTATTGCAAACTATTTTCTTTAAAGGTACAAGCTCTAGTTAAATATGTTGTCAAGTTTTAAAGTTTTATGTATATTTGTAAAGTATAGAAATGTTTTATTTGGTTTGTATTTGTTTTTTTCTCTCTTCATTTTTAACATTTAAGAATGTCATGATTTTATTTCTATGATTGGTGTGTGTGTGTGCCAGGAGGCCACACTGTGTCGGATGGCCGAATGTCATGATTTTAAAATATGTATTAATTAATAAGATCTGCTGTGATCTATTTACACTAATATTATGTAGGCTTTTATAGATTATAATAATTCGTTTTATATTTTTGAGAAATGGCAACACTGCCTAACCGTCAATGTGAAGCGGGAAGGGGTAGTTTATAAAGCATGGCTCTCGGCCGAGAGAGGTCATCACCTGCGAACAGCGCTGCAGACGGCTATGGGAGGAAGTTTTCGGTAAGGTGAACCAACTTAGGGACAACTGCTCGCGCGGATCGCCCCTACCCACACTTTCTCTGTGTTCGCGCAAGTGCTTGGCACTGGTGCGAGCACAGGGGGAGCCGCCGACGCTGCCCGGTGCCTGGCCTGGCACTGACTGCGATCGCGAGCCCACACCAAGAGAAGATGCCGAAGCCCGGCGCCCCCGACCCGTCTGACTACGGGGACGCCGACTATGAGGCCCGACTCTGGGCGCTGGAGCGGACTGTCTCGATGCCGAACATCGGCTTCGTGCTGCCCGACCCGGCACCACCTAGTCCCCCCCCCCCCCCTCGGAGTGAGGAGAGGAAGAAGACCAGCAAGATGAAGACCTCAGCTGCCGCCAGGAAGAAGAAGACGCCCGATGCCCGGGGGAAGAAGGAAGAGGACGGAGCGAGTCGAGGCGCAGCTGCTGAGGCGCGTGGCCCGTCGACGTCAGCGGCGCCCGCGCGTGCTGCGCCGGCGCCGTCGCCGAGCCGACCGCACACTGTATCTGTGCGCCCGTCTGCGCCCCGCCCGGCCCCATCCAAGGCCCCGAGCCCACCTGCCGCCGCGAAAACCGACCGCGCACCGCAAGCGCGCGTCGCCGCTCCAGACGTGGCCACCACTGAGGCCCAAGGTGAGTCGCTAATGGCGGCGGTCAACGGGCCCACCAACAGGGGAGAAGCTCCCCCCTCCTCGAAGCAGCGGAGGGGAAAGAAGAGGAAGCGAGGGGGCAAAGGTAAGGCACCCACGCCCCCCACCGCACCTGAGGGAGACCTTCCGGACGACCTGCCTACGACCCTGCCGCAGGCTGTAACTCCGGCTGCAGCTCCAACGCAGCCCAAGGTGAGGACGACTGCAGGGCCGGCAGCTGGTGCCGGCACTGCGCGGCCCCCGGCTCTGCCCCAGCAAGAACTTCGTGCCAATTGCGGCACCACCTGCACCGGCCTAGCTGCCGAAATTGAGGCCAAGAAGAAGGGAGTTACAGCCCGCGCCATCCAGCTGCTGATGGACCTGATGAAGGCCATCAGGCAGGGTCAGGACGTGGAAATGGTCGTCCTTGACGGCCTAGCTGAGCTACTCTCTCTGTACCACGGATAGACCGGCAAGGACGACCCATCGGATGCCCGCGGCCCACAAGGCAAGGTCGCCCCCCCTCCTCCGCCGCCTTCACCACCGGATTGACCCAGGTAAGCTGTTTCACGTTACACGCACAATACGACTACACCCACTACATGCACCCAGCTGCGCGGACTGTTCTAAGTTAATATAGGCAGGACGCGCAGCTATAACCACACATGCACCCCTCTACAATCACGTAGACTCACGCGTGGACGCGGCCCTCGGGCCCGCGGAAATCGCATACATGGGCGGTGTTACACATACAATACCGCCCACACACACACGTCGTTTCCTCAGCCCGAACCACTGCCGGCTAGCTCTGGTTAGTGGGGCGGGCGGGAATCACACACCCACTGTAGGTGCGCTGTAAGTCGGTGCCTCCGTCGCTGGTCGTCTCCCGCTGGGCCTCCCTCGGGAAACCGGGGGTCTCACCCGGCGGAGACGGACCGCCGAGGCACTGTGAAGAAAACAGCGCTGTGCAACAGCGCTGTGGCGCGCCTACAGTTTACATCACAGCAACCACACACAAGGGCGCATGTTGCTACCATGCGCCCTCAAGGCCATGGACAGAGGTCCACCAAAGTTACGGGTCCCGCAGTAGCGGGCCCAGGTATAGCATCCGCGGCCAGGGGGCCAAGTGCCCCGTTACCGCCTGCCGCGCCCCCTTGCGGGGGCGCAGCGAATGCTATGTATGTATGAGAGAGGTCAGTTCGTTGAAAGAAATTATGGTGTTAAGACTAATAGTCGAATCTATGCCCGATATCCGATAAATGTTATAATTATTGTATTTGTATAAACTGTGAAGTAATTTATGGAATAAACTCAAGAGTTGATTGGAGTTACAGTGGTTTTATTACAAGTATATTTTATAAATTAGAAACATCGGACATCGCACATGGTTTCGACCGACACCATGTGCAGTTACTATCGACACCATGTGCGATGTTTCTAATTTATAAAATCAAAATATACTTTTGCTTACTGTGTACGACAACGATGTTCGAAACTTCGATCTTACTTACTTAATATAATTGGATATTTCCCGTTTGTCAATCTAAAACATTGGTAACCCTAGTCGTAATAAACAAACAAAGTTACCAATTTTTAAGATTGACAATTGGTAGTACCTAGTTTGCTTTTCAAATACAAATATTGAAAAGAAAAGAGTCCGCCGCACCGTGCCGTGCCATGTCGGTGCTAAGAATTTTTCCATGCTTCTCCAGCAAAAGAATCCATTTGATATATAATATTAACGAAGTCCTCGAATCCCCGAATACAAAAGTCGTCTGGATAGACAGGTTGCAAAATGGATGATTTGCAACTGGACGGTACAGACATACATTTAAGTTAACATAAAAAGTTAATGACATCCACTCTTGAAGCTATTTCGCGTAGAATGCTATTGAGTTGCAGGTCATCATCATTAAATAATAAAATAACAGCTACTCTTAAGACTGTCTCAAGAGTTAGTATGATTATTGGACACCCTATTAGAAAGAGACAACATCCACTCTTGAAGCTTTCTCGCTCGGAACGTTTTTGGCCTGCCCGTCCTCATTCCAGTTGGTATATAAGTTTTTTGCAAAAGAGACACTATGCGGACAGTAAAAGAAACATAACAGTTGTCATTGTGCTTTCAATTAAGTAAACAAAATCATCTCTTCTTTTGAATATGCTAAAAGGTATAAAATATGGGCTCCGGTCTATCAATAATGATCATCAGCGTAATATGAATGTTTATTATTATGAATTTTATATCCTTCGTCTACTTTTTCTGATGAAAATTGTGGTGCATGAAGAAATGGTGGCTTCTTAGACAGCTTTCTTATTTTCAAAACATGTTTTTTAATGGAAGGGAATCCTTTATCAGCGAGAACAGTATCTCCAGGCTCTAACAAATCAATTAGTCCACAATCATTTGTTTTAAAGCAATCACTAGAACGCCCTCCGTAGCATTTAGATACAAAACATAAGAAACCACAAGGAGTGCAGCCAACTAAAAACTTTATTGTATTACCATGTTAATAATCTGAGTACATGTGGACTCTTTCTCTTTCTATAACTGTTGAGGGATATTCGGTGTGAACTTCAATGCAGTCTATTATATTATAACACGTGTGTTCCCTTAATGAAGTTTAAAATGGTACTGGCATGTTTGCTTGGACGGTTGATTTATAGGGCTATTGAACTTTTTCAATGCAGAGTGTAACAAAAACAAGTTGTTTTCAAATATTTTTCTTTACTGCGTTTATCCATTTTTCGTGTTTTTCACTTAAACATAGTATGAGAGTACTATTCTTGGGAAAGTAATAGAATTTTACGCTACTTATTTGATTTTTGTGGATGTATTGGTACATACAGAAATGTAACAATGCATTATGATTAGTTATAATAATATTTTTCACTATTAAAATTAATTCTGTTTACTTGATAAAAATATCAATGTCAATACAGAGTACATAATACAAGATTTGGATTGGCGACGCTAGTTGGCAGCGCCGTCGTTGTGCACGTTCCCTATAATGTAATGTTAAAATTTCATAGATTATGGTGGATGCTCCAGGGTAGCCCGCGAAATTCAAATTTTCTTACGTTTTTTGCAATTTGCAGGCCAGTGTCAGGTTGCATGTTGATGATTCAATTATAACCCGGTAATGGGTCGACCCACCGGGACCACGGGTAACGAGTGAAAATTAGGCAAGCTTAAAATATGATTCGCGGATGTAACACGTATGTAGTTCAAGAAACTTATATACTAACTGGAATGAGGACGGGCAACCCAGAAACGTTCCGAGCGAGAAAGCTTCAAGAGTGGATGTTGTCTCTTTCTAATAGGGTGTCCAATAATCATACTAACTCAGTTACAGAGTAGCCGTTATTTTATTATTTAATGATGATGACCTGCAACTCAATAGCATTATATGCGAAATAGCTTCAAGAGTGGATGTCATTAACTTTGTATGTTAACTTAAATGTATGTCTGTACCGTCCAGTTGCAAATTATCCATTTTGTATCCTGTCTATCCAGACGACTTTTGTATTCGGGGATTCGAGGACTCCGTTTCGCATAACCACCCTGTCACCCCGCGCGCGACTTTTTTGCACCCGACCGCCCGAGCGTGCAAAAAATTGCGAAATATTCGCATGTAATTTGACACTTTAGATAAAAACACTTGACAATCGCAAACTACAAGAGTTATAGCTAAATAAAATTTACAGTGAATAGCTGAATAGTTATGGAATCTATATATTACAACAAAAAAAAACTAATATTAATTTGAAACTCAAAAAAAAATTAGAACTTGTAAAACAGTGATGAAAACGGTTATTTCGCTATATTAATTTGAATTTTCATAAATATTAAATTCCAATTAAAATAATTTTAAAATAAACTAGATTATATTTCCTTTCCAACAAGACCATAATCTTATTAGTTTATTTACGATAGTCTAATTATAATTTGGATACTCACTGTTTATTTTGATGCGGCCTGCGCCAACGACTGTTTTTGAACACGGTTATTTACGTACCTATAACTTTACGAAGCCACTTGTTTTTGTATACACAATTTAATAATATGCTCACAATACTAATTATGCACTGTTTTTCCGTTAACACACACGTTTTAATCACAAAAACACTTATTTCTTGTATAAACACAATCACTATAGGTATATATACCTACCACTTTTTCGGAAGCGAAATACTCAACTTTGAGATTCGAAAACTAGATTTCCTTTATGATAATATAGTAGCACAGATTTTCACGATTAAGTTGATATATAACACTATCCGAAAATAACAATATACATAACAGAACAATTGATATACGACGCCACACGTCAGAAATAGCGGAGTTTGTTTACACTAAAGTTTTTACCTTTATTTTGACATTTCTCGATGGAATAGTGATATGATCTTTGGTACGTCGTTCGGGAATATTGTAGAGATCGGGCCTAAACCATTCAATCTACAGATAAACACAGATTTTATTCTTAATTTTATCGTAACAAGTTAACAACAAGTACTGGCCGCTAATGCGGCCATGAATATTTGGCAAAACGGCTACTGGCTTTAAATGCGGCCATGGGCGGTTGAGTGGATTCAAGCTATGACTGTTTACCTATAATGTTTTAGTAACATTCGCCAATATTTATTTTATTTTCCGAAACCATTCATTTTCACTCGCAGCTCGCCAAATGGATTCTTTTGCTGGAATAGAATAGAATAGAATATCATTTATTTGCAAATATGGGTTATACATAAGTAGGTAGTAGGTTTTTATCACAGTTCTGCCATATTTCACCATTCGGCATGCAAACATTTTCATTAAATAACATTGTTAAAATTTAAATTCTTATTTGGAACTAAATTAGCTATGTCAATAAAATTATTACAAATTCAAATATTCATTAACAATGTCAACTTAATTATTACATTATACCTAAAAAGAAAATAAAAAATGTTAAAAATTTTAATTGTCAGTAACAAGAAATAAAAAATCGCAGTCCAAAGATAAATAAACAAACGAACATTAAAATTCCAGGTCATAGACATTACACATAATACCCAGAAATAAACAAAAGATTTAATTAATTAAAAATTACGAGGTAGTTTGACAAAACTTGTCCGTTAAAAACTCAGTTACATTGTAATATGCTTTATCTATTAATAATTTACGGAGTGTACTTTTGAATTGCACCGTTTTCAAGTCTTTCCAAGCACTTGGCAATTTATTATAAACAACTGAGGCCATGCAATAAATACTTTTGCGCATCATAGTGGTTTGACACGGTACATTATTTAATTTTGAATTGCCACGTCTGTTTCTTGGGTATACGTCGGCCAAACGTTCAAAACGATTTGGATTGTTCTTCACAAACATCGCTACTTCAAGAATATAAATACAAGGAAGTGTCAATATGTTGTACTGTTTGAAATATGGCTTGCAACTGTCGGTGGTTTTTAGCTTAAACATTGACCGGAGACATCTTTTTTGAGCCTTAAATGCTGTTTCTTTGTCAGTGGAGTTCGCCCAGAAAATGACACCGTAGCGTAAGTGCGATTCAGCTATACCGTAGTAAGCCGCAAGAAGTGTTTTTGTATCTACTATGGAGGATAGTCTATGTAAAGCAAATGCAGACGAACTCAATTTTTTACACAACAAGTCGATATGTGCTTTCCAGTTTAAACTGCAGTTGCAATTTGTAATCCTAGAAATTTAGTATCAGTTACTTCATCAATGTCGTCATTTTTGTAGTGTATGTGAAGGTTCGGTACACGAGGCATACGTTGTCTAAAGTGAATTATCTTAGTCTTACTTAAATTTATATTCAAATTATTTTTATCTAGCCATTTAAACAAATTGTCAAGAGAATTATTTATGTCCGTTTCATATGTATTTACGTTCTTACACGGGATCGTAATGGTACTATCATCAGCAAACATAGTTAAGGGATATTCAATGGACGTGGGCATATCATTAACATATAATATAAATCCAAACGGGCCCACAACGCTTCCCTGTGGAACACCGAATGTAATTTTGCGTTCTCGTGACCGTGATATCTCTTCATGTTTATTAATTACATTGATGCGACTAATTTCGGTTATCTGTGTTCTGTTTTCTAAGTACGATTTCATTAGTTCGAGTATGTTGCCTCTTATGCCGTAGGCTTCTAACTTATTTAACAATGTATATGTATAATATATAAAATGGAGAAGCATAGAAAAATCCTTAGGCCGGTCCTAAGGATTTTTCCAGGCTTCATGGCACGGCATGGTGCGGCGGACTCTTTTCTTTTTAATATTTGTATTTAAAAAGCAAACTAGGTACTACCGAAACCATGTGCGATGTCCGATGTTTCTAATTTATATAATATACTTTTGATTACTATGTACGACAACTGTGTTCGAAACTTCGAACTTACTTACTTACTTCATTTATTTGGATATTTCCCGTTTGTCAATCTAAAACATGGTAACCCTAGTCGTAATAAAAGTTAAAAAACTTCCCTAAAAAACGAAATTCCACATCCAGCAAACGGATTATTTCACTTTTAGACAATAAAAGTACTTAAGGGGATACATATAGGCTGCTCCCAGCCATTTCCCCGCTAGATGGCGTTGAAGTCAACATTTTTTAGTTTATTTGGGTTTTTGTGTAATTGGAAAATTATAAGGTCGTAGGAGTAGCGCTTGCAATTAGAGGACATTGCGCTTTATCGAACTGGGTCATATCATTGTCACAAAATCCACCCAATTCGACACAATTACGGATTTTAACATTTGCTATTGAATATAGTGTTGTTTACACACACAGACGTGGGTGAGTATCTAAGCCCTACGTTTACGAGGATTGACACTAGATGGGGTGAATGAAAAAAAACAAGTTTTTCATTTTTCTTCAAAAATGTCTTACAGAACCAAATTCGTGTTTTGTAAAATATTAACTTACCTGACCCTACCCTGACCTTTGAACCATGCTCCATCTACAATCTACTTATACAGTAACAAATGGAACGCCGCGCCGTCTGAAGACACATCATAACCTTTTTGAATAGCAATTTGATCTTTCATAATAAAATAAAGCTGACATTGTTGGAATATCCATAAGACTTGTTGTGCTTGTGTCCAGTATTTATTTAATCACTGCTCTCCGAACAATTTTATGACACATATTGCACTTGAAAATTAATTCACTTCGAAATCCATCAATTTCACTAACAAATTCAATTTGTTAGATTCACACATATTTCGATGTATTTCCAGAAGAAATGCCCACTCCATTACATTTACATCCTTCAAGTCCACAATGCGATGCCCAGATATCCCAGATAATCATTTAGATATTTGAACCAGCTTCCACAAACAATAAAATTGAAAATAATGTAATAGTATCGTAAATTCGTATTTCACAACCATGATGCAAATTGCAATATTCCAAATCATAGATAATAAAATAGGGTTGCGTTCGAAACCAAAGATCTAGAAAAATATTAAGTTACATTTTATTTATCTTTATATTTCAATGTTATCTTTATATTCCTGGTAGAATTGGTCGACAAATAAGAAAACAAAATAAGATTAGATAAGTTACTTATTTAAAATAAAGCACAAAATAGATTGTAAGTAACTGATTTATATTTGTTTCTGAACGCACCATAACAATTTGACGTGAACTAGCGAGAGCTTGGTAAGTTAGGTACCTACTACAAAATAAAACCAACTAATATTAATGTATGTCTGACTGTCTGTCTGAAACTGTTTGCAAAATGCGTAAAAGGTGTCCCGCCCGGCAAAGCTATATTTTGCACATGTTTGCAAATTTAATTTTGTGACTACTTCGGTAGTTAACCGATTAATAATTATATCTATTGTTGACCAAAAATATATTCAAACACATTCAAATATTAAGAAACACTGACTTTGTACTCATCACTGCTACGTATGACGTAGGTAATTAGTATTATGACGAGATTTCATAAAAATCACGGGTCAACTTGCTGTTTCAAATACCACCGAAAAAAATAGAATTGCGTTTTTAGAATAAATAATTACTATACCTACGATTTAAATTAAATTATAGTCTACTAAATAATATGAACTAAATATATACTAGAGAAATAATGCAATTTGAATCAATGAAAATGTATAGCATACAAAATTTAATACGCAAGAAATTCCGCGCGCAAATCATAGCGCGTCACAACCGAAATAAGAATGTATTTTATAACAGTCTATACAAGTGAACGAAGTTTGGCAACGCTTTGTTACGTCAACAATGCATGTAGGTCAAGGTTAGGAAGAACGGCATCGTTGCTTATAACCTACTTACGACTATTGGTATTTATGTTGCCACACAACAATAATAAGTAAGAAAAGTTTAAAAAAAAACAATACATTGATGTTTATCATCAGTTTTATGTTATTTTATATTGTTTTTTTTTTGAACGGTTGGAAAGGGAATTAACCAATTATTGAACTTTAAGATAATGATTTATCAGAATTATAAGATCGTCTGCACGCCATCTAGCGTGTCAATGTCTAAACAACGCTTTTGGTTTGCTTGTCAAAAGTCACGCACACTACTAAAGAAGTGTCAAATTTTGCCGGGATTTCACTATTGTTTTTCTCAGTAAATAATGTAAGTTATTGCCCAAAAAGGTCCGCTGCGTACACATTTCATTGTAGAGAAGTGATAAAACGATTAGTTTGAAAGCAAGAGTGTCTGTGTTTAGTGTCTTTTACGAGACAAAAATGTATGGACGGTCGGTCGGAGCTTCAACCTTAAATGACTACAACGCGAAAATGTATCGGCCATATTGTTTACATCGGTGACAAGGCAAGACAGAGATACCATCCACCATTGTCGGTTTCTCGCTCGGAACGTTTTGTTTTTTTTCTTTACTATTGAATCCATTGTACCAATTTAAACTCTAAGCTTTTGAGATAGGGTTTTTTTTTATTTTTTAGCATTTTGTACGTACTCATTCCAGTTAGTAAATAATTTCCTTGCATTCATTTATTCAGTTCACGTAACTGTCAAGAATGACTTTTTCATGAAATAGTCATTCTTGACAGTTACATGAACTTATAGGGTTGTATCGGTTGTATTGATGATTTTAATTCTGTAACTACATACGTCTTACAGCCGCGAATCATATTTTAATCAACATACAACCTGACACTGACCTGCAAATTGCAACAAAACGTGAGAAAATTTAAATTTCGTGGGCTACTCTGGAGCATCCACCTTATTGTACTCTGTGGCAATGGGTAGCAATTTTGGGAGTCCCTATAATGCACGTCACTGTAATGCACACACCAGCAATGCACGACACTGGATTGCACAACACGGGAGTGTACGCCACTGGAAAAGGAACCATCACAATGTCTCCAATTGTTGGGCTGTACCTTGCTTGTCCGACCCAACAATGCACGGCATGATAATTGGCGACATCACGTGATTGGCCGATTGGTTGGCCAATCAGGTGACTCGGAATTTTGTGTTTTGAATTCCAATAACGTACATTATAATGTCGCGCATTCTCGGCCTGTACCGAGAGTGTCCGGCTTGATATTGTACAGCACATCAAATGGAATCACAACAAACAGTGACGTCACATTAAAAAAAGTAAAAAGCCATGTGACACTAGGGACGGGTGATTTGCGGGTGATACACAGATTTGATTGATTCATGATTGATTTTGTTTCATTTGACGTATGGTTGACGTTAATCAAATATAGTAATCTGTGAATTATTCGTGTAAGTCTTGTACCAGTTATGTTTGGTAAAAACTTTAAAAACGCAGTTTGGTTTTTCTTGTTGAGTTCTGGTTGTAAGGCACCCTCCTACAGCTAAATTAGGAAGAGAAAATGGTCCTGTTAAGAGATAGAAGAAAACAAAACATAATGACAACAAACATGAATCATTACCAACGTGCAAGCGTTTTCAACAAGAAATGATATTTCATTGATCAAGTAAGTACCTATGCTATTACAAATTACAACATCATTGGTGTACTTAGGTACCTACTACGGAAGTTTAAATAACAGCATTACAACAATTTATCCATGAGCAACCAGGGCTCTTACTATGAGCTCCTTACTAACGCACCTCAATAGCATTATTCGGTTGGAGTGTAGCCAAAGAGATTTAAAATAATCATATATTTGGGTGTATCCTTGGGCGCTACGGCGCGAGGACTTGTGTTATTTTCGCAAATCGTTTTTTTTCTCGATTCTGTCATTTAGAACACCTAAATTTATGGCTAAAAGTGTCTTGGTGTTTTTTGTCTCCGACTAACCGTTAGTCGTAAAAACGATGTTGAAGGGATCCATAGGTTAAGTTAGAACTGTGACCAACTACCTCGAAATTAGTCGCGAAATTTTTCTAAGTATTTTTTTCATAGTGCCCTTATGACGACACTGACCCATTATTCTCTAAGATTCTTTCCGTAACTTACAAATCGTCTCAATTACTATGATACCCTATGATTATCAGTGTGTTAATTATTAGAGCTCTTTATCTGGGGGCTGTCAGTTTGGTCCCTTTGGCTTTGTTTGTGATGTAATTATTAGTCAATCCTTGTAGGTACTCTATATTATGTACTAATATGTAGGTCCTTACTATCTGATAAATAAATACCTATCCACAAAACATTCCTACATAATTACCTACAAACACCAGCTGTGGAGACAGTGACAAGATCTACAACATAGCACGTAGCTTTAATACAGAATAAAAACAGCAATACTTAAGTAGGTACCTACTATATCTATACCTACGTGCTAGCAGTCTAGCTATGAAAAAATTTCATCAGTGTTTATTTTATTAAAACTAGGAATTTTGTAGAAGGTTACCTTTAGCTGCCATCATAATAACTTTCTAATGAATCTTATTTATTTTAGATTTTCACTGCGATCGTAAGATGTGTGCGACTCAAACTTGATGGAGATGATTATAAAAGCAATTAAATATTTGCCGCGAACGTAGTCCATACCACAATTGTGTTGCTGCTTGCTGCTCAAGAGGACCGCAAGCCTAGCATAGAACTCCATTACAATAAATATGTTATATGGTTTCATCGCAGAAGAAAAGAACATTTTAGTAAAAATTTAATTGGTTATACTTAAATCAACAACCCTACCTGTCAGTTAACTTGTCAAGTATCGAAAATAAAATTATTGAAAAAAAATTTAGAATTATTATTGAATTGGTATGCAGTGTCAAAAGTGCAAGAAGAAACTGGCGAGTAATGGATCTCATTTTCTATGCCAAGGTACTTGCCAAGGAACATTCCATAGGAATTGTGTAAAAGGCTTGATAGCAGACATGAAAGCAGGTAGAACACGAATTTTTTGTAATAATTGTGAAGATGAAGAGTCCGAGGAAGAGGAGCTGCAAGTAGAGGGACAAGGGTTCGAAAAAATCATAAAGGATATACAGAACAAAGTCAATTCCATTCCAGGATTTCAAAAACAGCTAAATTCCATTATAACTAGCAGGCGGTTCTATGAATGCATATCTCTCTATCTAAAATAATCTAAAAAACCAACTAGGTACCTACTTAATACTTTTATTTTTGATACAGATGAAAATAATAATTTCTTATTTTTTTTACTGTAGGTTCTTTTATCTGATCACTTTTTAGAAATACATGACAGATAAATAGCCTTTAAAATAGTAGGTACCACCTACTAATTGTTTGTTACATAATTTTATTTGTAATTAAAATAAGAAATAGGTAATTTATATGATGATCATTATTTTAATATAAATTTAACATTTAATGTAAGAAAAAAAATGTGTAAGAAAATGCAGTGAGGAAAGTTTTGAATATGAATGTGGATGGGTATGTGAGTAGAGGAAGACCAAAGAAACGATGGATGGACTGTGTTAAGAATGATATGGCAAGAAAAGAAGTGTCTGATGAGATAACGAAAAATAGAGAAGTATGGAAGAAGAAGACATGCTGTGCCGACACCAAATTAATTGGGATAAGGGTTAATTAAATTAATTATATATTTAATTTCATTATCTTTTTTTCACTCTTCCTCGTCCGTAGTAGGTACGTCTTGCAGGATACTCCTTTCCCTTGTTCTCCACACAGATCCAGTGACCTTAAATACATCATCTCTTGATCTCTATTCGTAGCTTGCTTCTTTCCATGATAAGTAAAATTAACATTAAATAAACAAAGATGCAGTAAGTATAAATATTTTCATCATATCAGCTATAGGAAGTCCACTACTGAACATAGGCCTCCTAAATTATACAACATGTAACGTAATTAACGCACACCCTCAGACACCCCAATTAGTTTATTATGTTATAATCATAATACATGCACTGAATTTTTAATTAAACATATCTAGGCAATGATTATTTAATAAATTAGTTTTCCTAATTCCGGAAGAATGTTGTAGTCACAGTACAAAAATTAACATACGCACACAGTCGCATACGTAGGTCTCATACCTACGTATGCGACTGTGTGAGTCTTGCTATCCTAGTAGGTATTCGCTCGCGTTCGAGACAGCTGTTAACGTCGTCGCTCGACTCAACTTCAATAGAAAAGTTCAATACATTTTAATGCCTGTTTTCTTAATTGATGTTTTAATTTAGAAAGCACTTCGTCATTTTTTTATCAAAAGCGTTCACTATCCAATTTTTTAAACTAAACTAACGATTTAATACGTCTCCACAAAAAAAAGTCGTCAAATCAGCTGATTGGGGATTCTCATCGAATTAAGCCCATATTTCGTTTTGAAAACGAGTACGTGTACGAGAATCGGCTCCCCTGTCGATGGCTGTGTTCGGACGGAACGTTCCATGGCCACGAAGTAGCAGCTAACATAGTCCTACCCTGCGGTCTACTCCAGTACCATACCTTTGGTTGACTTGAATGTTCTGCCAGCTAGAACCAAATTATCACCACACTGCACAGTGCCACAGTCCACCATTAGTCACCATTTCACTGAACATTTTGGGTCAATTATTGTAAAGACATCGCGCGCGATACACTGTACGGAACGGAAGGCCGGGCGTGACTAAAATTGTTTACATTTCTTTAAGTTAGCCTTGATCGTAGGCGCCGGCGCAACCCGGTGTCATGGTGGCTATCTCGCTCTATCCCAGGTTTTTAATTTGCACGAGAAAGGGAACGAATATAAGTATGACATATTTTGCATTTTGTTGGTTTATCTATTGTGTCCTTTAACGAGTGCCTGTTTAATGTGTGCGTGCGGTTGAATCGCCAAGTTTACCTAACTGTATTTGTAACGACTTTAACTTACTTGAAATAAGGTTCATTTTTCTTTATTTTGTATTGAATGGCGGAATACAAATAAAACTGCACTTTTAAAAGTCTTATTGCCTTGAGTTACGGTCCATTTGAGTTTGCTTGGACTATACAGGGGTAGTGTGGCTATAAATTACGTAGCTTTAATTATTTTTGGGATAAAAAATTACCTATATTAAAAATTATAGAAATCGATTCAGTAAACGATTCTGAACAAAGTAATTTCAGGATGTGCGTTAATTATGTTACATGTAATTTTTTTCGAGCTAGCGGCGCGGGCGAGGTGTCCAGAGACGCGTCTCCGCGCGGGCTAGCGATCTGTGCTATAATCAAAGGTAGGTGCTGAAGAAAAATTTTGACTTAAGGTCGAATACTAGTTTCTGGAAGAAAAAAATGTATAGTATTACAATTGCAATTTGCTAATTTTTGCAATTGTATTGTAAGACAAGTTAATTTAAAATGAACGTCAATATGGCGGGACCACGCCAAGTTTTGCGAATATCTTGGGAATAGGATATAATACAATATTTCTACTATTTCATACTTTCATAGAAAAATTCTACACCCATTAAATTTAAAAATATTCTGCAAAGAAAGTGGTCCCGCTATTTTTATATCAAAATGACGGGATCACTATTCATTTGATGAGAAACACATGGCGGGTTCTTAAACTGAACACACAAAATTTCAATACGAAATAGTACGAATTCGTTTGAATCGTTATTATATACTTTTAAAACAGTAATTTCACTAAAGAAATGTTTATTAAATTTACATCAGAAAAACGCCTGAAGAAAAAGTATTTTATGCCATGAAGTATCATTTTATGGCTCATACAATTTACTATAGGGTTTACTTTTTCTTCAGGCACTTTTCTAGGTGTCATCAAATGAATTAGTGGTCCCGTCATTTTGATATCAAAATAGCGGGACCACTGTCTTTGCAGAATAATTTAAAACTAGCTTCTGCCCGCGGCTTCGCCCGCGTGAAGTTCGATAACTGTCCCACGGGATCATACTACCGGGGTAAAAAGTATCCTATATGTTAATCCAGGTTATAAACTATTTAGGTGCCAAATTTCATTCAAATCCGTTCAGACGTTTTCGCGTGAAGGAGTAACAAACATACACACTCACAAACTTTCGCCTTTATAATATTAGTGTGAAACCATATTCTCATGATATTCGCAAAACTTGGCGTGGTCCCGCCTATTAAAGAATAAATACAAATGTTGTTTAGTAAATGTATATTTGTGAAGTCCAAAGGAAAGAATAACAAAACCATAGCAACGGGATGTGCTCTATGCTAGAAGTGCTTCCTTAACATTCCCTCTTCTTCAAGCCGAACTCTTCACAGAGCCTTACCAGTCTCGGTTTGTAAACAGGCTTCGTAAATATGTCGGCAAGTTGTTCTTCAGTCGGTACTTGCTCTATGGTTATATCCTTCTCGGATACACACTGTCGCACATAGAAGTGTTTCAGTTTTATGTGTTTTGTCTTGCGATGCTGCTCGTATGGGGGGTTATATGCGAGCTTAATTGCAGACTCATTATCGATTCGCAAAGTAGGCGTATCTAGGTTAGTTTTTAGACCTTTGAACAATCTTCGCAACCAAACCATTTCACGACTAGCTTCACTGGCTGCAACTATCTCCGCTTCTGTGGATGATAGGGAAACCATGGATTGCTTCGAACTTCGCCAGGATATTGCTGAGCCAGCATACAGGCATACAATCCCGCTCGTTGAGCGTCCGCTCGCTTCGTCTCCGCCGTGATCTGCATCACTGTAAAAGATGAGACGCTTTTCACCTTTCTTGTACTCAAGTCCAGTATCAATAGTCCCTTTCAAATATCTAAATATCCTCTTCACCTGTTGAATACTGCCTTTGGTAGGTTTATCTAGGTTTCGAGATACTACCCCAACCGCATACGCAATGTCAGGTCGAGTTCCAACCATCAGATAGGACAAAGATCCAACAGCTTCCCGATAAGGAAAAACTTGCATGTCTGGATTTTCTTGTTCCTCATCTCCTTTCCCGGATTTTATTATGGGTGTCCCAACCGTTTTGCAATTGCTCATTCCAAACTTTTCTATCAATTTTCTAGCGTAAGCAGTTTGGTGAACTTTTATAGTACAATCTTTGTGTTGTTCTATCTCCAGGCCAAGAAAATAGGACCGTACTTTCGTGGTGATTTTAAATCGTCGTTTTAATTCATTTTCAATGAAATCGTCAGCCTATTTCTTACCTGACGCGGCCACCAGTCCATCATCTACATAAAGCGCGAGCATTATTTTCTTTTGTCCGCGTTCTCTGATGTAGACACAGGGGTCCGCTTCGCTCCGGATGAAACCTGTCTCCATAAGAAAGTCGTGGATACACTCATTCCAACATTTAGGTGCCTGCTTCAACCCATACAAGCTTCTTTTCAGTTTGCATACGCGACCAGTCCCGTCATCGTATCCTTCCGGTTGTCTCATAAAGATTTCCTCTTTGACCGTGCCATATAAGAAGGCTGTAGAGACGTCAAACTGTCTGAGTGCTAAATTCTCATTGGCAGCAATACTTAGTAGTATTCGGATTGTGCTCATTTTAGCGACAGGGCTAAATGTCTGGTCATAATCAATTCCCTTCTTCTGAGAATACCCAACAGCAACTAATCGTGCTTTGTACTTATCGACAGTACCGTCAGGGTTCTTTTTGATTTTAAATACCCATTTGCATCTTAATGCTTTTCTATTCTTAGGTAGGTTCGTCAGTTCCCAGGTCTGATTATCTTGTAAAGATTTGACTTCATTATTCATCGCTTCGATCCATTTATCTTTTTCAGAGCTTCGCAAGACGTCTTGATATGTAGTCGGTTCAGGAATGGATACAGCTTCGCTAACAAATTGCTCAAACCGTTGTGGAGGTCTGATCTGGCTTCGATCACGCAGTTGTCGTGTCGTAGGTTCCGTATCTACAGGTTCATCATTTACAAGCTCATCTTCCTCTAAGGACACATAATCTTCTTCGACGCTTTCATTTGATTCTGAAGGTGGACGAGAGTGACTCTCTTCGTAAACAGTTTTAGAATCTGTAAGAGGCATTGGCAGCTCGTAGGTGTTTATTTTAGGTTCAGGTATTGCAGAAGTTGTGTCAATCTTAGTTTTCTCAAGTGAAGGTAACTCATCAAACACAACATCTCGAGATCTGATCAGTTTCAATTCCTTTACATTGAAAATTCGATATCCTTCATCACCGTCATACCCAATAATAATGCCTTTCTTAGCTTTTCTGCCAATCTTACTTTCTCTCTTTTGTTTTGGAACATGCACATAGCAATCGCTACCAATGATTTTCAAATGATTGATCTTGGGCTTCTTGCCGTACCAGAGCTCATGCGGTGACCTTTCTTTTATAGGAGTAGGTCCCGTTCTGTTTAATATGTAAACAGAGGCTTTGGCTATCTCTGCCCATAAACCCGCTGGTATCTTTTCATGAGCGTGCATCAGTGCTCTTGTCATCTCCACGATTGTACGGTTCTCTCTTTCTGAGGATCCGTTTTGTTCTGGAGTATATGGCATCGTAAATCTTTGTTTTATGCCATATTTTCTCAAAGTATTACGTACTTGTTCGTTATCGAACTCCCCTCCATTATCGCTTAGCAGCTCCATCACGACGTGTCAGGAAGTTTTTGCTTCTGCTAGAAAGTCCTTCATGCGAGCTTGAACTTCAGACTTCTGTCTCAGGAAGTAGATCCATCGATATTTTGAGAAGGAGTCTTTGAACAGAACATAATATCTGGACTTGGAGATCGAGTAAGGGAATGGACCAGATACATCTGTACTGATTAGCTCTCCAGGTTTGTTTGCTCTTGGTCTCTCTCCGAACTTCTGCCTATGGCTCTTGCCGAAGACGCAGCCTTCACAGATATCAGCAGAACTTGAGTCCAGCTTCACTCCAAGCTCTCTTTGTATCAGTTTTGCTACATGTCTCTTGTTCTGATGTCCAAGGCGTTCATGATAGAGTTGAAGATTCTGTGACGTCGTTAGTTGGTTTATCTCAAGCTCGGGCATCAGTACTTTTACTTTAAGTTTGTATAGACCACCATACTTGTAGCGATTCCCGACTAAAATGACTTTGTTATCGTTCTTCACATAACATGACTGAGCAGTTGACTGAAAGATGCTGTTATTTAGCGTTTCTTGTGCAGCTAGCACAGAAAATAGATTGCGTTCAATGCTTGGAACGTACCATACGTTTGTTAAGACCAGTAATTCTTTGTGGCCGTTTATATCAGCTTCAAGTTGAATAGAGCCTTTTCCTATGGCTTCAATCACATCTCCATTGGCTGTCATAACTTTATGAGGCTCGTCAAAAACTTCGAAGGTGCGAAATACATCTCTTCTATTAGTGACGTGGCTTGTCGCGCCATTGTCCACATACCACAAATCTTTATCTGTTTTCTTAATATCGCAGGCTAGAGCTAGGCCTGTCAGCATCCCAATATTTGAAGATTGCTTTGGAGGTTTTGGAGGTCTACCGTCCGCAATCCACTTCTTGCAAGATGTGACTTTGTGAAAGCCTTCTCTACAGTAATTGCATTTCTTCCATTTCTTTTTGCTAATCCCTAGTTTTTCGTAGCGCTTCTCTCCTCATATCATAAGAAGTCCATTTCTACTTCCGCTTTCTTCTAAATTCTTTTGATCTAAAGATCTCTCAAAACCACATACTTGTGTCGTCAGGTTTTCTATATTTTCGTCACTCTTATTCATCAACAGCCAGCTCGACTTGAAGTTGAAATATTGCTCAGGAAGTGTATCCAATATTTTACATAACAATAAAATTTCTGGTAGATCATTTCCTTCACCACTCACCAGCCCCGCGCGCGAAACTTTTGCACCAAACCGCCACGCGTGCAAAACATTGCGAAATATTCGCATGTAATTTGACACTTTAGATAAACAATCGCAAACTACAAGAGTTATAGCTAAATAAAATTTACAGTGAATAGCTGAATAGTTATGGAATGTATGTATTAAAAAAAAAAGAAAAACTGATATTAATTTGAAACTCAAAAAAAATGTAGAACTTGAAAAACAGTGATGAAAACGGATATTTCGCTATTAAAATATTAATTTGAATTTTTCTAAATATTAAATTTCAATTAAAATAATTTTAAAATAAACTAGATTATATTTCCTTTCCAATAGGACCATAATCTTAAAAATCAAAATCAAAATCAAAGCATTTATTTCAAGTAGGCCAGTTACAGGCACTTTTGAATTGTCGAAACAAAGATGAAAATTAAATGTAGCTACAGTTCCAGTCACAAGGCATAAAAACTGTGAAAGTACTGTAGTTGCCCATTCCCTAGCGTAGATCTCTATGGAGAAGAACGGGCAAGAAACTCCATGGACACTCTTTTAAATCAGAATATTGTTACAAAATCTTGGTTACATCATTCATGTTGAGATGGTATATTATGTGAGAACAATGTAGCAAGATGTGCACGTTAAAAGTGTCCACAGTAAAGCAAAACAGAAAAAAAAAACCAATTCAAAAACTAAGATAATTCATTAAAATAAGCCATGGCAACTGAGAGATGACCAGTCACAACTGACAGCGCCCGTTCACGGACATGACGCATAGATCAGCACCATTCAACTCAACCATTTTGAAGGGAACTAAATGATCCGACACATGCGCCACCATCAGCGAGACTTTTGAGTGAGCATGACATATTCTCAACCGCCAGGGCACATTCAAGTCAAGAAAAGACGTAGGTTTCCAGCGACTGATAGCATTCTAGTACATAGCACTCACACAATATGGGCTTTGCGATTATATAATACTAAAGAGATTGAATCTATACAATGCAAAGATATCGTACAATCTTCAGCAGCTCCAACAATACAATTAGTGCTATCCATTTATGCGCCCCTGTCCTTGTGGAGCAGGACCGGCATTGAGCCAAGCATTTTTATCAGCGATATAATCGTCCAATTTGTAATATGCTTGCTTACTTAATGTGCGTTTAATGCATGTTTTAAATTTCGTTTCATTCAGTTCAAGAATGCTTTGTGGAATTTTATTATAGCATCTCAAACAGTACCCCATGAAAGAAGAGTCTACTTTAGCGAGTCTGAAGCCTGGCTGAACTAATTGGTCCCTATTTCTAGTACTGTAATTGTGTCTGTCACCTCTTTTACCAAAAAGATGTAGATTTTTCCTCACGTACATTATGTTTTCGTAGATGTATTGACAATGTACCGTCATGATGTTAATTTCCTTAAACAGTTCCCTCAGAGAATCGCCCCTACGAAGATTGTATATGGCTCTGATGGCTCTTTTTTGCAGAATAAATATAGATTCAATGTCTGCAGCCCGTCCCCATAATAAAATGCCATAAGACATTATACTATGAAAGTAACTAAAATAGACCAATCTAGCAGTATCTACATCAGTAAATTGACGGATTTTTCTAATAGCATATGCTGCTGAACTTAGCCGCCCCGCCAGAGATGTTAAATGAGAACCCCATTGAAGCCTTGAATCAAGCGTAATCCCCAGGAAAACCGTTTTATCTACGAATTCAAGTTTCTCTTTATTCAATACTATATCACAATCGCTACTTTTGACATTCGGTAAAGCAAATCTTATGCATTTCGTTTTTTTTTCATTGAGTACCAAATTGTTTGCTGTGAACCAATTATGGACTTGAAGTAGGGCATTATTCACGTCGTCTAGATTTTGGGCTCGTCTATTTATCTTAAAAATTAGGGAAGTGTCATCGGCAAATAACACCATATTTTGAGGTTGGTTTTTCAGTAAATACGGTAGATCATTTATATATACTAAGAAGAGGAAAGGACCCAATATTGAGCCTTGCGGAACCCCCATTTTGACTTTTAAACCCTGTGAATTAACACCATTTATTTGAACATATTGTTGTCTATCACTCAAATAAGATTTTACCAAACTAAGTGCAAGTTTACCTAGTCCGTAATGCTCAAGTTTCAAAAGTAATGTGTCGTGATTTACACAATCAAATGCTTTGGAGAGGTCACAAAATATTCCTACAGCGTCTTGGGACTCTTCCCACGCCGCAAATATGTGCTTTAATAAAGTTACACCAGCGTCAGTTGTACAACGTCCCTTAGTGAAACCATACTGTTGATCGTGTAAGATTCTGTTGGTGTTAAAATGATGGAGCATTTGATTAAGCATTACCTTTTCGAACACCTTGCTAAAAACTGGCAACACGGATACAGGCCTATAATTATTAGTATCTTTACTATCCCCGGATTTGAAAAGAGGTATGACTTTACTGTATTTCATTAAATCAGGGAAAACTCCTTGGTCTACGCACAAATTAAAAATTAAAGCTAAGTAAGGAGCTATAGTCTCAAGTATGGATGTACAAACTTTGATAGACATTCCCCATAGATCTTCGGTCAGTTTGATTTTTATTTGCCGGAAAGCTTTAATAACTAACATAGGGTTTATGTGTTCAAATTTAAATTCAGCCTGGCATCCAGACACATTCGCCTTTAATAAATCAATTGAGACTTCAGGAGAGGAATTAAGAGCCTCCGTAGTTTTTAACGGTATATCGGTAAAGAAATTTACAAATTCTTGAGCTACTTCCTGATTAGAGCTTTTAGGACCACATGCTGTATTTAATGTATAGCTAGTATTACGTATTTTCTTCCTGTTAGTCTCGCTATTTATGACTTTCCAAACTGTCTTTATTTTATTTTCTGCTGTTTTGATCTTGTTGCTAATGTGCAGGGCTTTGGCAACCTTGCATGTATTTCTAAAAATTTTTGAATACTTAGCAACATATTTGTTAAAAGTTTCAGTGTTTATATAAGGCTTAAGGCCATAAAGCTCAAATAGTGTTTCCCTACTTTTTCTGATACCTCTAGTTGCCCAATCACTGAATATAAATTTAGGGCAAATACTTTTAGTCTTCTTTTCAAAAGTTTTGTTGAATTCAGTGTGAACTATTGAAAAGAAATTATCATAAAATTGATTTATATTAATATCATCATGGCTAAATACACTTAGCTTGTTCTGTAGGGAAATATTATACCTATTTAATTTGTTAGAAGTTATGGGTCTAAATTTAATCTGAACTTTTTGTAATGGTGTATTACTCCTAAAAGTTACAGTCTGTCCGCTATGGTCAGACGGCAGACAATTAACTATGGCTTTATCTATGTAATCACAATCGCAGAAAACATTATCTATGCAAGTAGCAGAAGATGGAGTGATTCTAGTAGGTTCTATAAAAGTGTTGGTCAAGTCAAATGACTTAAAAAGATTTAATAACCGACTGCTATTTGAATTTTCTTCTAAAATATTGATATTAAAATCACCACAAATAATTGTTGATTTATTACTAGCTGCAAGTTTTGCCAGGACATCTTCCATTATTGACTCAAATAAGGAAAAGTTTTGATAGTTTGGGGGTCTGTATACACACACAATAACATGCTTATCTAGCTCAACACAGGACAGTTCGACGCAATGTTCAGCCGAGAGACCCACTATGTCGTTACGTTGCTTATATTTAAAACAATTTTTTACTAAAATTAGGGAACCTCCACGAAGCATAGTTTTACGGTTAAAGCAGCTACCCACCATATAGTTCTCATAATTAATAAGCATTTGGTAATCTTTAAGCCAATGTTCAGTAAAACAAATAATGTCAAACTTACTATTTTCTAAAAACAATTCTATTTCTAATAATTTGGAAGAAATGCCTTGGATATTTTGGTGGAATAATTTTAAAGTGTTCTGCTGAGGCCCTGTTTTACTAGCTAATTGAGTGCAAGAAGATACCTTGCTGTTGGTAGGTTTAACAATATTGTTAATGGTACCTTCTGTTGTCTCACTTTCTAGTTTAAATTAATATTAATATTTGGAGTGAGGCCGGAGACGCCCGTGCCATCCTCAGACAACAAGACCCTATCAGTAATAAACCCTAATTGAGAATTCTCCACGGTGACACATGGATCCTCCTCGGTACAATGTTTGTAAACATTTATAGCACTAATGCTATATTCATTTAAAGTCACCTGTACATTAGTATTATTACTAATAGTCGCAGTGTTAATAATATAACTAAACTTAGACATACTACTTATGTCTGTGTGAATATTATAAGCTAATAGCCGAGCTATTTTGTGTCTACAACTAATAGGTAGATACACTTTACCCCGAGTCGATCTAAGTTTACCAACAAAAGTGTTGATATCAATATATATAAGTTTGTCACTATAATGACCTACTAAAAAATGTAAATGTTTATTTAACATGTGAATATAATTGTTTTTTCTGTTACATAAATTTTCAAAATATGGAAAAGCACACAATATGATTTTCTTGCAATTTAACTTCAACAACTCTGAGACACAGTCAGTGATGTCTTCCTTTTTAATCTTAGAACTATTACCAACACATATAGTAAGGGTGGTACTAGGATCACAAACAGTCTTTGATACTGATGCCATAACTTGTTTGTAGTTTGACCCTGGCATACAATTGTTTTGGGTACAATAACTCAGGTTATTACTAATTAATTTACCTAGCCCCCTACCTATACTGTCAGAGAACATAACTGAATGATTACAATCATGACTATTAGGAGAAACAAAATTACCGGTATTTGATATGCTGTCCTGAGACAAATTCTCAACCTGGTATGGGTCCTCCATTACCTCAGGCTGAATAGTATCATGGTTGGTAACTGTCTGGCAACTACATTGACCCATTACCAACTCATTTGCTGCATAAATATGTTCCCTAATTTGGTTCTGAGAAATCTTATACCTACTAGAAAGGGAACTTAGTGAGTCCTGAAGTACCTGTATTTCAGACTGCAAATGCTGAGTATCAATTTCATATATTTTTATACTGTCCTCTAATTTTATTTGGTAATTATTTAACTTATTAACTAAATCAACACGCTCTTTCCTCAGTGGAATATATTTGGAAAAGCGTTTATGTTGTTTCTTAAATTGATTACATTTTTTAATGATTCTGTTTAATTTTGCATATTTCTTAATCTTCCTATTGCTAACTACAAAATTCTGTTTTAGTAAGGAATCTTCAGTCAGATCAATAGTTATTAAGGAAGGGGGGTTACAATTACTTTTTAATAATTCATTATATAAGAGTTTTGTTTCTATAACCTGAGTACATTCCTTTTCTTTCTGTAACTTAACTATACAATTATTGGCATGAATTAACTCATCTTCAAGGCCCCTGATTTTATATAAAGCCTCCTCATATAAGATACTACAATTATGGAAACCATCCGTGACCACCTTCAGTTTATCCCGTTCATCAACAACGTCCAAGTATTGCTGATGTAGGCCTACTAGCTCCCGTTTTAAGCTGGTGTTTTTGCTATTAACCTTATCGACCTCCACCTCACTCTCTTCTCTCTCCTGTAACAGTTGTTGGACTTGGAGTTTGGATTCTTTGAGTTCTTGGAGGGCCGTTCTCAATTTTTGCTCCATATCCTGAGCAGCAGCCTTACGGGTCATCACAGGCATGGTTTCAGGATAAGTTACTGGAAATTAAAGTAAAGAAACGGTGTGAATTAAAAGAATAGACAAATAAAGGGAAGTTAATGATGAAAGGGAAAGACAAAAAGTTAAAGTTATGAAATGAAATGAGGTAGGCTGCTTTATTAGCTATAAAAGATTATCTAATTCAATGTAACTAATTGAATTAATGTTCAATTTCAATGGTTCTATTGTCTTAGGGATTTACTTTTTCTTACGTGGGTAGGTTGCTTAGAAAAAATAAAAAATATAAACTTGTCTTTTATGATATTTAGTGCAAGACAATAATGTACAATAAATTGTCATAAACGATCTAATTATTTGTATTGAAAAGATTGATTTGAATAAAAAATCAGAGTTATGAAATTACTGTTTTGTTGTTCTAAGACCGGTTTTCAACAAAGAGATTTCTATCCAATATAGGGTAATAAATCAACAAAAAAAAATATACTAGAAAAGAGCATGGATATGTTACAGAGCTAAAGAGACGTTTGTGTGCTGTTATTTAATAAAAGTAAACAATACTTCCCCTGAATTATCCGTTTAAGTCCGTAGTTAGAACGTCAGCTGTTTCTTTTTAGGTTACCGGCCGGTACCGTTGTATTCCCGAAAAACTTCATTTATTATCAGGATAACAATAATTTTCCTGAGTATTTACGCATTTATAATACGTTTACACAAACAATTACACCTTATTTACTAATTAAATTTAATTTTAAAATACGGAACAAAAGTTTTACATGTCACTCGGGCAGTGTTGCCAGCCTATATCAATATATAATATATATTTAGTTTATTTACGATAGTCTAGTTAGAATTAAATTAGTATTTGAATACTCACTGTTTATTTTGACGCGGCCTGCGCCAACGACTGTTTTTGAACACGGTTATTTACGTACCTATAACTTTACGAAGCCACTTGTTTTTGTATATACAATTTAATAATATGTTCACAAAACTAATTATGCACTGTTTTTCCGTTAACACACACGTTTTAATCACAAAAACACTTATTTCTTGTATAAACACAATCACTATAGGTATTTAAATTGAAATACGACGCCACACGTCAGAAATGGCGGAGTTTGTTTACAATAAAGTTTTTACTTTTATTTTGAAATTTGTCGATGGAATAGTGTTGCTATTGTTGGTCCGAACGTTGAGGAATATAGTATAGAGATTGCTACAAGAGAAATAAGCTCTAGAAATAGCAGTTTAGTAGATTTTTTATTGCATTTGTTGGACGAATGCGCTACTGGCTGCACATGCAGCCAGGGACATTTAGCAAAACAGCTACTGGCTGCACATGCAGCCAGGGGCGGTTGAGTGGTTCAATCTCATTGTTCAAGTCATACCAAACAGTCTTGAGAGTCGAAATATGTGTGGCCATATCATGCTCCTCGCTTTTCTGGTAGCGGAAGAACCTCATGCAGAGATCGTAACTCCTGTCTTCCTTTGCTCCATCATAAAGCCTATGAAGCTCTTTCCACATCTCACATGACGTTTCACATCGCATTACATTTTGTAAAGTTTCTTCAGTCATATTCGTAGTAAGAATCCACTCAACCGCCCCTGGCTGCATGTGCAGCCAGTAGCTGTTTTGCTAAATGTCCCTGGCTGCATGTGCAGCCAGTAGCGCATTCGTCCAACAAATGCAATAAAAAATCTACTAAACTGCTATTTCTAGAGCTTATTCCTCTTGTAGCAAACTCTATACTATATTCCTCAACGTTCGGACCAACAATAGCAACACTATTCCATCGACAAATGTCAAAATAAAAGTAAAAACTTTAGTGTAAACAAACTCCGCCATTTCTGACGTGTGGCGTCGTATTTCAATTGTTCTGTTATGTATATTGGTATTTTCGGATAGTGTTATATATCAAATTAATCGTGAAAATCTGTGCTACTATATTATCATAAAGGAAATCTAGTTTTCGAATCTCAAAGTTGAGTATTTCGCCTCCGAAAAAGTGGTAGGTTTAAATACCTATAGTGATTGTGTTTATACAAGAAATAAGTGTTTTTGTGATTAAAACGTGTGTGTTAACGGAAAAACAGTGCATAATTAGTATTGTGAGCATATTATTAAATTGTATATACAAAAACAAGTGGCTTCGTAAAGTTATAGGTACGTAAATAACCGTGTTCAAAAACAGTCGTTGGCGCAGGCCGCGTCAAAATAAACAGTGAGTATCCAAATTCTAATTTAATTCTAATTAGACTATCGTAAATAAACTAATAAGATTATGGTCATATTGGAAAGGAAATATAATCTAGTTTATTTTAATTGAAATTTAATATTTAGAAAAATTCAAATTAATATTTTAATAGCGAAATATCCGTTTTCATCACTGTTTTTCATGTTCTACATTTTTTTCGAGTTTCAAATTAATATCAGTTTTTTTTTTATATATAGATTCCATAACTATTCAGCTATTCACTGTAAATTTTATTTAGCTATAACTCTTGTAGTTTGCGATTGTTTATCTAAAGTGTCAAATTACATGCGAATATTTCGCAATTTTTTGCACCCTGGGCGGTTTGGTGCAAAAAAAGTCGCGCGCGGGGCGCGTGAGAGGTACAAAAAATAATAAAAAATAGAGTGGTCAACTGCTGAGGCGAAGAGCACCCGGGCTGTAAGTCACCGTAAAGTGATATCCACTCAGTGAGATACGTAATACCAACTAACTACTGTTAATATATAATCATATTAACTAGGTATATAAATTTGTAATGCTGCTTTTATAGATTACGGGGGTGTGTTAAATAATATTGAAATAAATGCTAATCTAAAAAAACAGTAATTTATTCTAGATAATCGATGTAGTATTTCATTTTACCTCTTTGCCTTTGTCTGTGGTAGGAGATATTAAGAAAAAAAAAACACCTCTCTGGTATCATAAAACAGCAATGTGTATTTTATTTAATAATTAATACTCTGATATTAAAACCTACAAAATACCAAATAAAATAATAACAATGAAAAACCGCTGTCCGGATATTTTAAGCGTTTGGGCGGACCAACATTTTCAATCATTCAATCAATCGTCTTTCGGAACAGCACTACCTAGTATCCAAGTCTCAAAATTCCGAGGCACCTGATTGGCCAACCAATCGGCCAATCACGTGATGTCGCCAATTAACTTGCTGTACATTCTTGGATCGGACCAGCAAGCAAGGTACAGCCCAACAATTGGAGACATTGAGATGGTTCCTTTTGCAGTGGCGTACACTCACGTGTTGTGCAATCCAGTGTCGTGCATTGCTGGTGTGTGCATTGTCATGCTGTACAATATCAAGTCGGACAATCTCGGTACAGGCCGAGAATGCGCGACATTGGAATGTACGTGTTTTGAATTCCGTGTCGCGCATTCTCGTGCCGTGCATTGTTGATGTTGAGCATTGCTGGCTCCCAATTTTGGTCACCAGCCTGACGCGGACCGATACAGCATAGCTAGGTATTCACAACGCTTCGATTCGGAAAGTCGGTGTCTATCTCGCTCGATTTCGTAATGTGAAAAAAAGATAGACATACGACTTTCCGATAGACTTGGGTAGTTCCGGAACGAGTCATGAAAATGATATACTTCCAGTCCCGGTACTACACCACTCACTCGTTCACTACCAACTCAAATGTGTCCTTTAGTTCCTCTAGTACCGAGTAGTTCCGACTATTTCCGAACCGCTCTGCTATAGACTTGGGTAGTTCCGGAACGAGTCATGAAAATGATATACTTCCAGTCCCGGTACTACACCACTCACTCGTTCACTACCAATTCAAATGTGTCCTTTAGTTCCTCTAGTACCGAGTAGTTCCGACATTTCCGAAGCGCTCTGCTAGCTCTCGCGCCATCGCACATCAACGCACCGCCACGCCTATGATAGAACGAGATGGGAACACATCGTATGTTCGAATGGAAAGAATTATGTAGTATATTATAAATTACCGTATTACCGTATGACAACACACACAGATTAATTATTAGTTCCTTCAACAACTCGTCTAGTTTTTAGTAACGGATTTTTCTTTCAATCATTTCGGTTTTGCTTTGATAGTTCTGAACTACAATGGTACTGGAACTTTTCTGTGGTACTAAACGAATAGTAACGTTCACTAGTTCCTTTAGTACCGGGGAACGCTTTCAGCGTTCCCCGGTACTAAAGGAACTAATGAACTAGATGAGTGGACTAGTTCCGGAAGCAAAAATATACATATCACTCCTTATCTTTTGTTGGACACGTTTTGCGCATCTCTACTCTGCTAGCTCTCGCGTCATCGCACATCAACGCACCGCCACGCCTATGATAGAACGAGATGGGAACACATCGTATGTTCGAACCGTATTACCGTACAACAACCACAGATTAACTCTTTTGTAACTTAACGCGGGCTTATACTACCACCACCCCTCGTCACCCGCTGTACTAAAACGTTGAGAGTAGTTCAGTACTCGTATAGTCCCGAGGTAATAATATATCAGTTTTGCTTGAATAGTTCTGAACTACAATGGTACTGGAACTTTTCCGTGGTACTAAATGAACTGAAAGCGTTCCCCGGTACTAAAGGAACTAATGAACTAAATGAGTGTACTAGTTCCGGAAGCAAAAATATACATATCACTCCTTATCTTTTGTTGGACACGTTTTGCGCATCTCTACTTTCCGAATCGAAGCGTTGTGAATAAGGGGCCAGAACCAAGCCATTCTGACGCACGTGCCCAGTGGAAAAATCAGTGATCAAATCATGATATTCAGAGAATAGATGGAAGTGCCAGTCACCGCGAAATTCAAATGTTCTCAATTTTCTAGTCGAAATTGGATGCCTCAGTTAACTTTCATGAAAGTCATAATTATTTTCGACCAATTTGAATTATGTATCTACCTATTGGCTTGGTTTACAGTACCAAAAGGGGCATGAATAGATGAAACAAAAAGTAATTTAATACAGTTTTATCAAAAATTAAAAAGGTTTTCTTCTATAGCTTTTTCTGACTCCCAAGCTTCTGCAGAGTCTGGATCATGTTTGATTCGCTTTGCTCTTTTTGATGCCAATACCTCGTCATCTATCATTTTGCGTTTCTTTTTTTTCTTTTCTCCTGTTTCTACAGGGAGCTCTGGCTCTGTCTTCATTGCAATGGCACTTTGTGCTTGGGACTCAGCTTGCTCTGACACATTTCTTTCTTTTTTGTCTCTCTTCTTCTTTCTCTTTGCAGTCCTTATCAAAGTATCTTCAGTGTCCTGCACATTTAAACGCTCTGCTATGGCTGTAGGTATTTTTAAGGCCTTCTTATAATTAGAGCCAAAAAGAGGATGGCGACATTTTGTTTCAGGTAGTGGTATAAAATTTGTCTGATTGTTCACCATAATGTTGTCATCGCGGAAATGTGCTTTAGGGATTCTCTTACGTAAATTGATGATCCCACTTAGTGGTACATTCTTGATTTTATATTGATTTTGTTCCATTGTCAGCAATGATATAGTGTCTGATAGTTCTTCTTCAGCACTACCTTCATAAGTTTGCCCAGCAACTTTAATCTTGCATTTTCCATGGATATTTAAGGTAGTATTTTCAAAATCTTTAAACTCAATCTCTTTTGGACACTTCAGAATCCATATTTCGTCATCTTGGGTAAGATTTGTATTGTTGTTAAATGTTTGGGGAAGCAGTTTCAAATTAGGATTAGTTTTTATGAAATTTTGTAATTTTAATGCCTTTTTATTATTTTCAGAATTACTCTCATGTTCTATATGACCAGACTCTGTGTTTGTATCATCTTCATCATCTTCAAAACGAATTCTGTCTGAAATTCGCTGTTTTCGATACTTTGCTGCTTCTAACATTTTATTGGAATCATGCTCTGTTATACTACCGGCCAGCTTATTTCTTATGTTTAAACTGTTATTGTAATTTACTTTCGTGTTTTCTTCATCAATACTTTTGTTGATGAATGAAATAGTATGTGGTGAATGACTATCATCACATTTTATGGCCGATATTTCACCACAACCACTTTCTTCCTGTAATGTTTTTTCTGAAATGCTAATGAAGCTGTCTGTATAGTTGCTTTTGCTATTTTGGTTTACAACTGTTTCTTCTATCTCCATTTTCTCATCAATGTCTAGATGCTGATTGTGACTATTGTGTCGTTTTTTCGACTTCTTCTTTTTTTTAATATTACTAATAACTGTGTCATTTTCAGTTTCTTCTTTGAGAACAACATTATCATCATTTATTTCAGTGCTACAATTGTTTTCATGACTTTCAAATGGAGATGTTGATGAATCCATACTTGAAGTTCGTTTTCGTTTTTTCTTTTTATGTTTTGTAGAATATGAAGCTGATAAGTCTTCTTGTTTTACTTTCATGTTGAGGTAGGTTTCATCATAGGACATTGATTCTTGTGAATCATTCTGGTCTCTGTTAGTCTCAATTATAATTTTCTTTTTCTTTTTGTGTACTTCATTTTCACTGTCAGGTTCTATTTTAATTTTTTTTTTCTTAACACTACTATTAATTTTAGCTTCAAAATATGCTTTTTCTTCCTTAACAACTACATTAGATTCTAAACTATCTGACTCATCATGGATCCTTTTTCTCGATTTCTTGTCTTTTGTTTTTTTTCCATTACTGGCAGAAAAGTTGCCATTGATATCATCTGCAGCCCTGAAAAATTAAATTTGAAAATGTGTAAAGTTCTCATTTTACTATACCTACTTAGGTACTTACCTACATAATAATAATTAAGATTAGGGAAAAGGAACTTGTGTAATTTTATTAATAACGGTTCCTTCTAATCGTAAAATTTAATTTATGTGCATGGTTGTAATTACTGGGGTGATTTGCAAATCAGTATCAGGTTGCAGGTTGATCAAATTAGTGAACAATAAAGGCTACCGCACACTATTATAGACAAGATTGTCACAGGCAATTACCCTACTAGTGCAAGCGAGACAGACTATGTATTCTCGCTCGCACTCGTAGGGTAATTGTCTGTCTGAAAACAGTCTTGTCTATAGTGTGTGATAGCCCTAACAAAATAATGTGTAACTTGCATTCAAAGTTGCAAAAAACACTGAATACAGTTACTTGCAGTTGGATGCATTCAAAGATTCTGGTGTAGATAGTTACAATAGAAACAGTTTTGACTATGGCGAGTTATAGCAAAAGGTGAAGACATTCCTGGAGTTCCTTACATTGCTGCTAATGATACGCCTGCGACAGCATACTCTTGAAGAACTTTTAGGGAAGGATTATATACTATTTAAAACTATCGTAAAACCAAACAAAGCTTATACAATACTTCATTTAATAGTCTTTTGGTCCAAGGTACGGGTACTCACATTGAGGTGCTAGTGATGCTGTGAAAACTGTCACTTGTAGTATCAGTCCAAGCAAAACTATTTTCAGAAGAAGAATCCATTAAATGTAAACGCCCTCTACTTAAAGTACATATTATTTAAACTCGTTCCTGTTTCTGTTTTGATAAAACATAACCTAAAACATTAACCTCAATTTCGACGTCAACTCAATGAAAGAGTGTTGCCAGGGCCCTAGAGTCGTAAGTTACGTTTCGTTTCCTGAAATGTTACATTTTCGCTGCAAAAGTTACATTATTGTTTTTTTTTTTAATTTACAAGTTTTTGGGGTCGGTGGCAAATTGATGTCAGCAAAATGGCGGAATATAAAGGAATTTATGATGTCTAATGGTGTACTTAATCTTAGGCTAAAACAGACTAGTTTCATTTGTTCGCAGCGCCATCTTCACTGTTGTTGCTATCTAGTCTAGCACTTGACTTATTCTACGAGGTAGTGCATCTGTTATTTTTACTCTGAACTAACTAGGTACTAATATTCGATACTTATAGTCCTCTTAAAAAAGAAAGACATGGGAAAAACATTTTTGTCGTGAGTACGACAAGGACCCGTGCACTCCAGACATAGAATAAAAGTACAGCATGGCTATTACGTATCTTTCTGATATCCAGTGACTATCGAGCTTCGGTTGTACACCGAACTTTGATGACAACCGTGAATGTCCATAATATTGGTATGTAACCTGAGTGGATATCAATTTTATTTACGGTGACAACTGCAGCCCGGGTAGTCCGGGTACGGTGCTCTTCGCCTCAGCAGTTCACCACTCTATTTTTATCGACTATTATGCGGCTAACCCCCGAATACTGAAACCTCAATCAAAATTTAAGGACTGCTGTTCCTAATTGATTTATGAAAACCTGTTTCTAATGTGATGACTCGTAACATTCGATAAGTCATCTACCGGTGAATTTGAATTCTTCGAACCTGGGGAGTATTCCTTTTTAATTTACTTATTATTTTTGTGTATTTTACATACTATACATCACACAAACACTGAGCGACGTCCCAGTAAACACCGGCTACGTTTATGTCTCATTTTGCTTGACAAATTGTGTGAAGACGAAAACACTTGGCCAGACATAAAACATTCACTACAAACCTTACATCACACATAATATGGTGTCTTTAGTACCTATGCTCTAAATATTATAATACACCACATAATTCTGTAAAGTACCTACATAGATAGAATTTTGTTCCCACTTACATGTTCTTAACTTCCTCTAACAATCCTTGAATCTTAACAATCTAAATAAATGTAAACTCAAACTCAAATCATTTATATCAATTAGACCATTACGGCACTTTTGAAAGTCGAAAATACAATAAAAGCAAAGCTACAGTCACAGTCACAAGGCATAATAACTTGAGAAAGTACTGTAGTTGCCCATTCCCTAACGTAGATCTCTATGGAGAAGAACGGGCAAGAAACTCCATGGACACTCTTATAAATCAAAATATTGTTACAAAATCTTGGTTACATCATTCATGTTGAGATTATACATATATGTGAGAACGATGTAGAAAGACGTGCACATTAAGAGCGTCCAGAGTAAAATAATAAATCAAAAATTACTGACTGACTGACTGACTGACTGACTTCAACATTCAACAAAATTCAACCCAGGGGGTTAAACGGGGCTCCAAAGTTTGTTTGGGGAAACAAGATAAGTTAGACTATTTCATTCGAACCTTGCAGGAGTGCTCCTATTGATAAATCAGTAGAAACAGGTTTCAGGCTTTTTCAGAATTCAACCCCTACTAAGAGGGGGAAATGGGCTGACAAAGTCTGAAAATCAACATGGGTATAGTTTGTATGGTGTATCGGGTCAAGCGTATTACAAAAACATCGATTTTAAGATTGAATATGGCGGACCTGAAATACCATCATCCCCTGTTGGGCTTGGGGTGCGATGTGGTTGAAATGACTCAAAATCAATATGTGATTGCGATAGTGATTGCGATAGTGATTGTGATAGTGATTGTTATTGTGACAGTAATGGTGATTGTGATAATGACTGTGATAATGATTGTGATAGTGATGGTGATTGTGATGATTATGAAATTTGGCACACAGGTAGTTTATAACCTGAATTTACATGTAGGATACTATGTATCCCTTTAGTATGATTCAGTGGGACAGTTACCGAAGTTCACGCGGGCGAAGCCGCGGGCAACAGCTAGTATCCTATACAAATATTTGCTATGCAAACTTCAATCTTAATTATGTATTATTTTTGTACGAACAGAACATTTTGGCATATTGAACCATTTGAAGGAAACCCAACAAAAGGTAACTACTGTAAATCGTTGAGGAATTCCCTCGACTGTCTATGGTCTCCATCATCAGACCTGTAATGGCGCATAAAATCAAAATCAAAAAATATGAGTGCAAAGTTCTCATCAATAGAAATGAATTAAATCCAAACAGCTACTGTAAAACGCTGAGGAGGGTCAAGACGTCAAGGCCTGGCGGGCGACTGAATCCACGTACGCAAGCCGCTATATTACATAATAATTTATTATTAAAAGGATTAATTTCTTTTGCAAAATGTAACCACAAATGATTGTTCTATATGTTATTTACTTTGCTTGGATTTTTTTTTGAAGTAAAACTTTATCTTCAAGAAAAATAAAGAAAACATAAAAAAAATAATGGAATTAGGCTCCTGTTCGGATTTTTTTTTATCGAGTGAAGTTTTTTATATCATGTTTTGAACCACAAATTATCAAAGTAGATAAATAGTCAACTATAATATCTATTTTTTTGGCTTTAAAAAATCACTAATTGTTTGTTTACTATTGAATCAAAGTTATGTAAAATTGGGAAAATTCGGAATACCTGCCCTTAAGTTGTACCTGCTACCTTACAAGTACTTTAGCAAAGGACCCCACCCAAAGTAATATCATAGTGTATTCTGATTGACTAGGAACAGGTTTTGGATAATTATTAAATAGCCGAACGACTATACATACAGTGTTGTAGTAGTACGTATTTGTAGTAATATGTGATTTAATTCAAATAAAAAAAGTTTGTACAGCATTATTATTAATTGTCTTTTTTTCAACATGTTTCACAAAACAAATATACATTATGTATAAAAGATAGTAAAAGTATTACAAGCTATCTAAAAAACTACCTATCTTTACTAAATCGAGCCTTTTAATTTTTTTGTACAAAGATTAAGGATCTGTACAAGGATCTATTGGCGCGTGGCTGAAATCAAAACTAACGATACCATTCCATAACTTCAGAATTTATTTTCGCTCTACTTTAGCAAATCCCAGCATAATTATAATAATAATAATAAATTTATTTGTTAGAATATTGTTCTTACATAGGTGTTACACATAATATTATGATGTCCATAATATTCTGCTGTGTCTAGCGTACAAATATTTCAAAGAATTAAAATTAATAATAAACCATACAATGTCGAGAATAAGAAAACGTTAACTATACTATTAAATACAATGTCAGGGGTTATCAATTATCATGTCAATTAAATACAATGTCAGGGGTTAATTAATTATATAATGTCAAGAATTATTAAAATAAAAAGAAAGAAAAATTCCATTACAATGACATAGAAATGAAATTCCATTCAATTATTAGGAGGTAAGTCATCGTCTAATTTAAATTTTGAATCAAATTTTTCATTTAAAAATTTGCTTTTTCTCACTTTTGCAAAAGAAAGTTAAATAGTTTCTTTGTCACAAGGTTAAGACTTTTAAAAACATTAGGTAATTTATTATAAATTTGAATTGCCATACAGTAAACATTATTCGAAAATAGTTTAATTCTTTGTTGGGGTGTACATAATTTGTGGATATTTCGACTTTTCCTTATAACAACATCATTGTGTACTTGAAATAAAGCTAAGTTTTTACGTACAAAGATACAGAGTTCGAATATATATAAAGATGGGAGTGGTAATATTTTTAATTTTGTATACGTGCCATACTTCACCACGAACACAAATAACAATAAAAAAACAAAGGCGTAAGTAACGTTAACATTTGATACCGGCTTCAGTGACTATCACAAAAGTATGAGTAGCGTCTATCACGAGAGCAACTTCAAACTCAGTTGTCATCAATTTGATGTCCACTATGCTTACTTAAATCGCAATATTAAAATATTATCGATACGAAAGCGTCTTTCAAAATGAGTTACAGTGACTATCAGCCACGATAGTCACCAATGACGTCATATTTGATCGCGATTGGTCATACATACTAGTCAAAGATTCCTTTGACTGCAGTAAAGTGTGTGCCGAGTTAACTCTGAAACTATTATAGTAGAACTCCAATCTGACTATTGTATTTGTGTTTTTGTTTAGCTATTGTTTTTTCTTAGTGCTTTCACTGAAGCAAAGTGTTCAGAGGTACCACAATTCTTATTCGGTTGCAAAATAAAACTATTTTTAGTTTTATAGAATTCTAACCTAACGTCCAATAATGATTGTGCAAATAGGCCTTGTTTCATGTTGACCAAAATCAACTCTTTCTAAACGTTGCGTTTGACAGATTAAAAGTGACGTTTCTTTCTTGTTAAATTTTGTGTCCAACATGGTGAGTTTATGGTGTAAATTAGTTAAAAATCCGATTAAATCGTGAAAGTGCCAAGTATTTTAGCAAATGTAATACTGTTTAATAAAAGCGTAGCGTTAAATTATACTTGGATATTCAATATTTTTCAAATTCAGAGTATAATTTATTGTTTTTACGTCGATGCCGATGTTTCAAAGTGAATTTCTATTGAAAATGTTAATGCCACAGTTCAACGCTACGTAGAGAAATCCTGCAAATGAGTCTGGTACAGGTTAAGTTAACTTGCGGGGTGCAATAATTTGTTTGTGGTGTTTAGGCTCGCGGACCTAAAAAGCATTTGAAGCGCTTAGCCGCTCCCAAAGCATGGATGTTGGACAAATTGGGTGGCGTGTACGCGCCGAGGCCCTCGACCGGGCCCCACAAGCTGCGCGAGTGCCTGCCGCTCGTGATTTTTCTGCGGAACCGGCTGAAGTACGCGCTCACCGGCAACGAGGTGCTCAAGATCGTGAAGCAGCGCCTCATCAAGGTGGACGGCAAAGTGAGGACTGACCCCACCTATCCCGCCGGATTCATGGGTGAGTGGCACTGTTTCTCGATCACCATAGTTTTAGTTGAAATGAGAAGCCAATATAAAATTTAATGCCTGCTCCTTTGACGACTCTATAAAGATTCTAATCTTGAGTTATTTGGTATTATTTAATAAACTAACAAACGTTAGAGGAGAGGACACATTGGAGACTATTAAGCTCAGAATATATCCAGGGTGCTGTGGTGCATGTCATGTTCTGCGACATCATACATTTACAGTGTTTAACTTGTTACAGATGTTGTTTCTATTGAGAAGACCAATGAGCTTTTCCGCCTCATCTATGATGTGAAAGGACGTTTCACAGTTCATCGCATCACTCCTGAAGAAGCTAAGGTTAGCTGGTCCTTCATTATAATGTATACTATCTATTATTGTTTTTATAAGATTATGAGCATTTTATAACACAATCATTATAGCTTGCTCAATCGGACTAGTGGTAGAACTTGTGACCACCATTACCGTTATGTAAACTCAATTGGTTCTTCAAAAACCAGTTTACTTTAAAATTAATGGCTATGGCAATGCCAATGCCTTGCATTCATCCCTTTTGTGACCCAACATTCTGATCTACAAGGATTATCTAACGATAAAAAAAATGCACAAAGCAATTTTTGAATAATATTTTTTCCTCTTGTCAAATTACCTAAGGGTTAAATAATTATTGATATTGTACTGATATTATGATTATTATACTTGGATCCATATATGTATTTCGAAACATGGGTGTATCATGCTAAATGATTGCAATATGTTGAGTTGAAAAAATTAAATTAAATTTTATTTTGTAGTATATATTTTCTCCTTGCAGCAATGTAGTACTATGTGTGTTTTGGTTGCAGTACAAGCTGTGCAAGGTGAAGCGCGTGTCGACAGGGCCCAAGAACGTGCCATTCTTGGTGACGCATGATGGCCGCACCATCCGCTACCCCGACCCACTTATCAAGGTCAATGACTCTGTACAACTCGACATTGCATCTTCCAAGATCATGGATTTCATTAAGTTTGAGTCAGGTATGTAAAAAACTATAGATGCTGCTTCTTTCTTTATCATGTGGTTAGTGCGGTTTGCTTATTTTAGCAGTACAACATTAACTTGAAACAAATACACTGTTCAAAATTAAATGACTGCTTAAATCTAACAACAGTTACGTCAATTATTATTTAAACAAAACTATTTACTACAGTTTTTCAATCCACAGATACAGCAGTCTTTTCAAGACAAAAACTGAAATCTGTTTACCTTGAACCACATCCCATCCTTCAGATCATCACATTAGATGGACTGAAAAAAAAACCTTTCTAAATAAAACACAATTGGATTTACAACAAGACAGTTTATTGCTAATTAACCAGTATTATTACAATATACATTTATATATTATTGCTAAAAATCCCTCCTATCTTTTTCTTGGTATTCATCTCCCCTTCATGCACCATCATTTTAAATTGTATCAGCAACAGTTACAAAAACTTGGATTCGGCTTTTAGTCATGTCAATATGTGCTAGCTTGAAAAAGTCCAAATCAAAGGTTGAGTGTTGTTAAACAATGTATACTTTAACAGGTAACCTGTGCATGATCACTGGAGGTAGGAACTTGGGGAGAGTGGGCACCATTGTGTCGCGCGAGAGGCATCCCGGCTCCTTCGACATCGTGCACATCAAGGACACCACAGGGCACACCTTCGCTACTAGGTATACATCTATTAACACAGCCACTTGTCATCTCTTATATATGTACTTTATATAAGTGCTAATCTTGTCTTTGACTATCTGCTATGACCAATGAGGCAGTCGTACGTCCAATGGTCGGAAGCACGACTGCTAAACATGAGCTCCTGGGTTTGATTCCCAGGTCGGGCCAAGTGTTATTAGGTTTTTCTATCAGGAATTTCGTAATAGCAGCCACGGAGTCTGGATTTGTGCCAGGTTGATGGCCATAGGCTCGCTCCCTATCACATCGGACTTGAAAACAAATGGCGAAATGTGTATATACACACCTCTGCTGTATGCTAATCGCCATCAACTGAGCTAAGATGATTCAAATAATTAACCATGAACTATTACTGTTACAGATTAAACAACGTGTTCATTATCGGAAAGGGCACGAAGGCGTACATCTCCCTCCCGCGCGGCAAGGGAGTGCGTCTCACCATCGCCGAGGAACGCGACAAGCGCATCGCCGCTAAGGTCGCCGGACAATAGTCGCATAAGTTCAATAAATTACATAAATCTAAACTCTCGTTTCATTGCTCCGCCGTCTGTGTGTGTGTGTGCGTGCGCACGTGTCGCTCCAGGTCGCGCCGCCGGGCCAGCGCGCGGCCGCACAGCGGGCACGTGTACCGCGCGGGGCCCGCAGTGGGGCCCTGCGCGGGGCCCGCTCGGGCCGCGTGCAGCCGCTCGTGCTTGTTGAGGTTGCTGGGGTCGCCGAACGCGCGCAGGCAGTGTCGACAGCGCAGCGGCCGGTAGCCCGTGTGCGTGCGCAAGTGAATCTTGAGTCCGTAGCGCCGCGAGTACAACTTGCCGCAGTACACGCACACGTGGCCACCACGCGCCCGGCCCCACTCCGTGGCCAGCGCCTCCAACTGCGCGGGCGCCAGGGGTCCCGGGCCCGCGGGCGCCAGGGTCCCGGGGGGGTCGGGCGGGGCCGTCCGCAAGCGCGCCGCCACCTCACGCCAGAAGGGCGCCGGCTCGTAGGGCGCGCACGACAGGAACAGGTGCACCTTGAGCGGGTTGGGGTCGTCGAAGGCGCGGCCGCAGGCGTGGCAGGCGTAGCGCCGCCCGCGGATGTGGCGCGGCGTGAGGAAGGGCATGTCGACCGCGGCCAGCGCGTCGTCTGCGAACCATAGCAGCAGCTCGGCGTGTGGCGCCAGGTCGGCGGCGACTCGTAGGCGCACGTTGCCACTCTGCGCGAGCGTCAACAGCGCGCCGGCGCAGAGCGCATGCGGTGCCAGCGCGGCGCGGACGCACAAGCTGGCAGCGCCGCGCCCGCCGGCCGAGCTTACCCAGCCGCCGCTGTCCAGCTCTACGTACACCTGAAGTGACATAAGAAATAATGTATCCTGTAGTAAGTCCCCTAATCGACGCTTCCTACTTTCTCATTAATCTTTACGCCCTCCTTCACGAAGGAGTAGATAGAGTTTTGACAAGAAATCATCATTCTCATTCTAGCCGTGCTAATAGACAAAGAATACTCAAAAGGTGGAACGAAGTATAAATATGGTCGGATTTTCATGGCACTTTTTTATTATCTTGTATCTTGTTATCTAGAGGTGGAGAAGAAAGTTAAAAGAAAATCCGCCGTTCGCGACTTTTTTATTACAAGCTTTTACTTTCTATCTAAATCTCTGTCCCAAATTTTAAAATATTTTTTTCTAAATGATAATTAAAAAAAAAACGCCTCTTGAGGTTATAAGAGAAGAAATCGAAAAGACTGGAAATATAGTCACAGGAGAGATCATAAATGCAAAGTATGGTCCAGAAAAGAAGCCAACCTCAACATTCTTCGTGAATCTTATGCCAAATGCTCAAACAAAGCTGCAAAAGACCTCAAGTACATATATCATCAAGCAGTAGTTATAGAAGATCCTAGGAAGAGACGAAGCATAGTCCAATGTCAGCAGTATGGGCACTCCAAGAACCACTGTACGAGGCCATTTCGATGTGTCAAATGCACAGAGTCTCACAAAACTTCGGACTGCCCCAAACGGGATCGAAATACCCCAGTCAAATGTGTTCTCTGCAATGGCGCGCACCCGGCAAACTATAAAGGATGCCAAGTGTATAAAGAAATTTCGGCAAGGAAAGCTACCAATATAAAATCAGAAGTGCAAAGAATAAAGAACAACCATACGATCCGATAAAGGTTCAAGACCAACCCAAAACTGCCTACAAACCAAGAGACATGAGAAATCAGCAAACATCGTATTCTGATGCAGTGAAATATACAGAACCTAGTATTAACAAAGATGACTGCAAGTGGAGTTCTACGACATTGAGCCCGTCACTAGAAAACATACTTCTCAAGCAATCAGAGAAGTTTGAGACAATCTTACAACAAATGGGTACCCTACTGGGACTCATATCAACCCTTGTTGACAAGCTCTCCAAATAGGTCACCGTATTATGGCTTGGAACATAAATGGATTAACTCCTAACCAAAATGAAATTATACCACTAATGGCAGAACACAAAGTTGACATAGTATTAATATATGAAGCACACTGCACTAAAAACAGCTCCATTAAAATACCTGGATGCTTCACCTACATCACTACACATCCAGATGGTACAGGACATGCAGGCACTGCCATCATTGTACGTAGCAATATAAAACACCATGTACTGCCCAGCTATCAAACCAATCACTTACAGGCCACTGTAATCGCAGCAGAAGATGAATGTGGGCATTTTAATGTGGCAGCAGTCTACTGCCTACCACGACATACAATAGACTCCATCAAGTTTTATCACTTCTTCAAACAACTAGGGGGACGTTTCATCGCGGGTGGGGATTGGAACTCTAAACAGCTTCATTGGGGCTCCAGGCTAATCACGACGCGTGGAAGACAGCTGAAGAAATGCATCGATGAAAACAATCTAAAGATACTGACGACTGCGGAACCTACCTACTGGCCAGCAGACCATCAAAAAATCCCAGATCTGCTAGATTTTTTTATATTCAAAGGACTCTCTCGTCACTACTTTAAAGCTGAATCCTGTCTTGACACCTGTTCTGATCATACGCCATTGATACTAACCACTAGTGCAACTGTTATTGAGACTGAAATGCCACAATCGCTGTATTATCATCACACTTGGAGGATGGAGTAACGTTACCCCAGCCAGATCTTTTGTTTTCTAATAGATATTTTGAAATAAATGTTATGTAAATAATTAGAAATCAATTTGAATTAAATGGTACAACTTAATTTGTGTTTGTATTTGCTATGGTTGCGAAGATAATTAAAATCCTGCTGGGGTAACGTTTTACACGATGGCTGTATCTCGGAATTGACTATACGGATGATTGTAATATTTTTACATGAGATCTGGCTAATTACTTATAATTTGTTACGCAACAAACGAATCCACTTTAATGCTCCGTTTTAAAGTTATTTTAGTAAATAGAAAATAAGCTTTAGTAGGTCCTAGCACCTCCAATAAGCGCTCCAAAGACTAAACTTAAACGTTATTAAATAGGTAATTACTGTCTATACTGGTACCGAAGTTTCATTAGTATACTATACGGAATTAAAAAGTTATGATGATGTTCGGGCCACGGCGCGCAGCTGAGTTATTTGACGACCGATTGACCGAGTTTGCTGTAGTAGTGGTAACGGAATCTTATACCAATAATTAAAAATACAGTTCAATTATACAGGGTTATTTGTAAAACACCGACAACCTCTCAGGACTGTGTTACTAACATCATAATCAACAACTTTTGTCCTGTGACTTTTAAAAATTCATCAAATTTTCGTACAAAAATAAAAATATTTAAATTGAACGCTCTAAATGTTAAGAAATCTATGCAAAGCAAAAGAAAGCGATAGTACAATAGTGAGGGGAGCGGGGTCAGGGCGGCGAGGGCCCGTAAAAGCGTTCAATTGCAACTATTTTACTTTAACTTATTCGGAACGCTAAGCATAACACAGTGAAGAAGTGAAGTTGTTTATCAGTTCTTAAATTTAATTTCAGATAAGCAAGCGACGTTGCATATTAGTCCATAAAAATATCACTCCATATTTGTACGCCTACGCATTATTATTTTTGAAATGAATATTCCATTATAAATATGTTTTACTTTACCACTTGTTTTCCCGTCTGTACTAAACACATTTTATTCTCACGTATTATCCTGTAAGATTTAGAAGATTGGTATAATGTATTGCGCGGCCGCTTTTTATAACATTCTAGATTTGGTCGGGTTACCACGCAGTCATCATTTTTTTCGATTATCTCGTTAATTAATTAGTGTACAAGTCTGAAATTTCACATGTATATAATTGAACTGTATTTTTAATTATTGGTATAGGATTCAGTTACCACTACTAAAGTAAACTAGGTTAATCGGTCGTCAAATAACTCAGCAGCGCGCCGTGACCCGAACATCATCATAACTTTTTAATTACGTATAGTATACTAATGAAACTTCGGTACCATTTATAGACAGTAATTACCTATATATTAACGTTTAAGTTTAGTCTTTGGAGCGTTTATTGGAGGTGCTAGGACCTACTAAAGCTTATTTTCTATTTACTAAAATAACTTCAAAACGGAGCATTATAGTGGATTCGTTTGTTGCGTAAAAAATTATAAGTAATTAGCCAGATCTCATGTAAAATATTACAATCATCCGTATAGTCAATTCCGAGATACAGCCATCGTGTAAAACGTTACCCCAGCAGGATTTTAAATATCATCACAACCGTGGCAAATACAAATACAAATTAAGTTGTACCATTTGTTTCAAATTGATTTCTAATTATTTACATAACATTTATTTCAAAATATCCATTAGAAAACAAAAGATCTGGCTGGGGTAACGTTAGTCCAGCCGGAAGTGTTTTTATCAAATAATTAAAAAACTATCAGCATACCAAATTTAAAAATCAGCTTACCAATTACAGAAGCTGTATTTCTAATTATCTAGTGCACTTAGATGACGACTTTTGACAAGATCTGGCTGGGGTAACGCACACAGTTAATATGGGTGTTGTTTTCGTGGTTTTTGGGGTCGCTGATGATGAAAATGAGGTCAAACTGAAAATCGAAGATGGCGCCGACGAAAATTTTCGGTTTTTTCTTCATGGGTGTCGTTTTCGTGGTTTTTTCGGACGCTGATAATGAAAATGAAGACAAAATGAAAATCCAAGATGGCGCCGATGAAAATTTTTGTTTTTTTTTTTTCTTCATGGGTGATGATTTAGTGCTTTTTGGAGAACTAAGTACGTTCCTTATGGGGGTCCCCCGACCGCACAATATACTTTATTTTGCGCGCTTGAACGCTTGCTATAAGACTAATTTAGTGATTTTTATTGTGAAGTTTATTTGTTTTTCGTGTACCTACCTACCGTGTGTACCGTGTAATCAAAAATCAAAAAACCATCATCGCAATCACCATCACTGTCACAATCACCATCACTATCACAATCACCATCACGAATCATCACACACACACAATCATCATCATCATCACAATAAATCACCCAATTCTCCTTCTTAGGGGTTGAATTCTATCGGCGGCGGCGACCTCTCGCTCCCGGCCCTGGTTCAATCCATGGTCCGGAGCGAGACGGAATGGGACACCGTCACCTCCTTCTGCGAAGCAGTCATGCTAGCGAAGGAGGTGGCGGAACGTGATAAGGAGAGATCCACACGTCCCGGCCGCCGCGGGAAACGCCCCGGGCGTCGGGGGCCACGTGGTAGCTTCCGGCCACCGTAGGAAAAACTAGATGGCGCTGCCGTCAACATAACTTTGAGTTCCTGTCAGAAATTTAAATAATATTGTTTATAATTCAAAATATAAGTAAAGAGTAGCGAATTATACGTCAAAGTGAACATAGATAGCTGAAATACCTCATCAAGTGTTATCCACATCCACGGAAACAGTGTAGAGAATTCTACGAAATACTTCAAAGACCCAGGACCAGTGAAAGTGCAAAACAAACAGTTTTAAAAGTGCATTAAATATCAGACTGGTGATCAAACTAACTTTAAGAAACAAAGTGTAAGTACCTAAACCAGAGAAGAACAATATCAAAACTACAAAACAACGGTGAGGGAATACAAATTTTGAATAAAAGTAAGAAAACAGTGACCGTTTTTGTTCCATCATAATAATATATTTATGAAAAAGTGACATCACCTCCCTACGGACAGCAGCCCTCTAGCGGCGAATAGAGTAACTAATAGACATTCAAGATATCGATCTGTCATATTACTTCCACACAATACCAACAGAGAGAGCTTTCCTAAAATATCTGCGACAGGACAAGAAAATAAATAATTTGCCTATTTACTTATCAATATAATATTCACAATGGAAGAAGAAAATGTAACAATTCGTCGACACAAAACTACTTCAAATAACTCACTAGATATTTCTTTCGAGTCAACAAATTCTGAAATGACTAGAAGATATAGTTTACCAGACTTGTCAACTGCATAATTCATTATGCAGTTGACAAGTCTGGTAAACTATATCTGACAGTGACATAGAAGATTTAAAAGGAAAAATAATCCAGCTGAAAAGCGAGTTAGACATTGCACACAACGAAATAGAAAACCTTAACACAGAGAACATGACGCTAAAAATTGCTCTCTTTTAAAGAAAGGAATAAATCAAAATTTATATGCTCAGAAACAAAAATTAAAGAAATAAATACTTAGTAAAAAGAGTGAAAGCAAAAAAAAAGAAAAGGATCTCAAGAAACCTAAATCAATCGTCTAAGTACGAAGTGTGGTTTAAGGAGGCAATCAACAACAGTTGCATAGATCTTGGGCTCAATGAAACTACTAAAGCGATAATAATGGATGGCACCACTAGCAACAGTTCAACACCACGTAGACTACCGGATAAAGTTTGCAGTGACACTCCTACTTACAAGGAACCTGAAGAGGAAAACCAGCAAATAGTAGTCGTTACAGGTACCATATTAGAACCAACTTTATCGGTACGTCAGCAGCGCAGACTTTGTATAATAAGTAGTAATAAAACAAATAAGGTATTAGCTATAGCACAGAGTACTTACATTCCCCAATCATAATATTTGTCATTATAGGTAAATCAACAAATTGTGGAATTATACAGTTGATAGATCATCTGGAACAAAAATTGTTAAACTACACAAAGAATGACTATTGTTTGATTTTTATAGGAGAGAAAGATTTTAGGAAAACTGACAACTACTATAATTTAATCATAAGTTTAAGGAGTATATTAATGACAATAAAACACACTAACATTTTGCTCTGTTTACCGACCTTCAAATTTGATGGATGTTGTTCTATGTTTAACTCCAGAATAGAAACATTTATTAATTTATTATACCATGACATTTGTACTCACGACTATGCGATGATATTTGATTCGAATTTAAATCTGAAATACGACGAGTCAATGTTTTTTAAGCGCCGTGGAGTTCTCAATAACTATCGCATGAAGAATATTTTTGACAATATAAAGTGCTATCTTGGCATTTATACAGACATTGCACCTTGCCTTGACATAACCAATAAGAAAAACAAAAACAAAATTACGATAAACACTAGCAATGTAAGTAATAGTTTATACCTCGAACCTTGCACGCCCAATGAAATCAATAAAATTATTGAATCACTAAATAATACCAACGCAGTGGGATACGATGACATTTCCACCCACATAATAAAATCATGTGCCGATATATTGTCTCCTATAATAGCTCATCTAGTTAATCTAAGTATCTTTGAAGAAAAGTACCCTGACAAATTAAAATTCTCAGTTGTAAAACCATTATAAAAAAAAAAACATGATTTAAACAATTATCGTCCAGTGACCTTAATACCTATAATTTCAAAAATATACGAAAGAGCAATGTATAACCGGATTGTCTCATTTGTATCCAAATACAGTACAATAAGTACGGAACAAAATGGTTTTCAAAGAGAAAAGTCAACCGCACTAGCTTGGTTTCAACTAATAAAATCGATTACGGAGAATATAGATAAGAAGATACCGATCACTGCAATATTTTTCGACATGACCAAAGCATTTGACTTTGTAAATCATGATATACTATTAGAAAAGTGTGAGAGTTACGGAATAAGAGGAAAAGTGTTAAATTGGCTATAAGATTACCTAACTTATAGACAAAACAACGGGTTGTAATTTTAGGCGTTAATAAAGACAGAGAAGTGATAACGTATAAATCTCAATACAGGACCAATACGTATGGTGTGCCTCAAGGTAGTATTTTGGGGCCATTGCTTTTTCTTATTTACATAAATGACTTGCTAAGGGTGACGAGGAATTAGTGCGTGTTGTTTGCAGATGACATCTCAATGATATTAAGAAAGATAATGAAAATGAACAATTTGAGGATAAAATTAATGCTGCAGTAGAAGCTGTAATAGAGTGGCTTAAACAAAATAATTTATGTGTGAATGTTTCCAAAACAAAATATATTAATTTCTCTAATTACAAAATGACAAATGAAGCAATGAAAATTATTGGAGGTGAAAATGAAATTGAAGAAGTTGACCATACGAAATTTTTAGGCATGTAATTGATAAAAAATGTAATTGGAAAAAACATATTGAAAATGTATGTAATAGGCTAAACAGCTTTGCATTTGCACTAAGAAATCTTAGGAAAACTGTTGGACGTAGGTAAGGCCGCGCTGTTGGCTTATCATGGATATGTCTCATATTCTGTGCTAAGATACGGCTTAATTATATGGGGTAATTCCACTGACAGCAATAAGGCATTTATTGTGCAAAAAAATGTTTACGAGCTGTGTTTGGTGCAGACCCATCATATTCGTGCAGACATATTCTTAAAAAACATAAATTATTAACATTAGCTTGTTCATACATACTGGAAATGTTAGTATTTGTAAAAAAAACATCCTCACCTATTCAGTAAAGCCGATAGCCTCAATGTTTATAAGGTGGGCAAAATGTCAAGGGATCCAACAAAATTAGCAAAGCCAAGATGTAGAACAGCGTACTGCCATAAAACCACGAGTAGAATGGCAATACCTACAGATATTTAATAATATACCGAAGGTTAATAAAGAACTGCGAACTAGCTTATTTCAAAAGCATCTCAGAGCATGGCTTATAGAAAACTGTTTTTATAGTATTAAGGAATTCATGAATTCGAGGTCAAAGGGAAAAATTGCATAACATGTAAATTATATTTGACATTTTTATTTTCAGCAATTGACATATTTTGTAATTGAATTTTTTAATTTATCATTTGTAAGTTGATTTTTAGAAATTTTATAATTTAATTATTTTTATTTGACATTTGTAATTTCATAGTTTTGACAATTCTTGATTTAGTAAGTGGGTACTTATTATTATTATTATTTTTGACATTGTAATTTAATTATTTTGCTAAATTAGAGTCATTATTATTGTCACAAAATTTGCATGCCGAATTTACACAGTTGGCGGAATATGAAGAACTAAAGAAGAAGTGTAAAATCTGTAAAATACTATATTTCAGGCAAATAAATGAATCTATCTATCTATCTATCTCTAGGCGCGGGTCTGTGGACGGGGAGCTATGGGCTAGCTCGCCGTCCGTCCGTCTCATGACGACAGGCCGTGTCGACGGCACGTTCGTGTTCCACGCGCGCCTTAAAGAGAGTCAGCAATAGGAAAGGGGTCCGCAAGGGCCGAAGCCTGCCGGGGCTGCGGGACTATTCGAAAGAGATACCGTGGCCCCGGAACACAAAGCGCGATGAAGGAATGGGTTTTAGTCAGTAAAAGTCTGACACTCCCTCCTGCTCCGCCCAGAGTGGGAGGAGTCATGTGATGATTTCCCATCCGAAAAAAAAAGCGGCGGTATTAGCGAACGGCCTTGAGGATCTGAGCGGAGTTATATATTGTCCCCGCGCTCCCCCGTTATATTTTTACGCGCGCAGTGTGACTCGCGCTCTCCGCAGGAGGCCGCGCCATCGCGCCCTTAGATTCACTTTTATTCGATTTTGCTCTAAGTGCGCTGGTTTCCCACGTACGAAGTTTTCCTTCACTATTTGATAGATCTGACTCATCGCACATAACTTTATTTAGCGTGAAATGCTCTCAAAAGTAAATAAATTGTAAGATTATAGATTGTATTGCTATTCTAATATAGCTACCTACTAGGTATGCATTAGATTCGTTGGTTCGCAGTCAGTTATTCCTATTTTGTCGTTCAGTACTGTGTTCACTGGAAACAAATAACGACTGCGTATACACTGTCGCCGGTGTGAATCTCGGGAGCTCGTATCCCCCCGCTGCTCGCGGGGACGCCTCGGAAACCAGTCTGATAACTTCACTCCTGCGGGCCACAATTGCTAACATAGGTCAAATCAAATTGAAAGACTTGCGACATATCGATGGATACGGTACATACAAGCTTCCCCATCACTACGTGTTGTTCGCGCACAATACTGATAACGCGTCGTAGCTGGGCCCGTACGATGCGCCAGCGCTCCCCCGCTCTCACCGTATACAGGTGAGCGCGCGGGAGGCGCAGCCACCAAGGCATATTCAAGTCAATGAAAGATAACTAAATGCAAATGGTAGCTTTAGGGCTACCGCACACTATACCTACACAACACTGTCTTTAGTCAGACAATTACCTACTAGTGCGAGCGAGACAGACTATGTATTCTCGCTTGCACTAGTATTTGCGTCTAATTGTCTGTCTAAAGACAGTCTTGTCTATAGTGTGCGTAGCCCTTACAGTACATGGTACCTACTAACACATGTGCTATGGTATTATAATTATTTATTTATTTGTTAGTAGGCATGCATTAAAATTTCATGGCACAGTGTTACGACATGCACCCAGTAAAGGCACTGCAAATTTTATACAATTAACAATTATTATTATTATTATTACATAATTATTATAATATTGATTCTAATTACCTAGTAGAGTTTATTACATTCATTTTATTACACAATTACAATTTTATACTAAACATTAATCAATCATTATTTTATTACATTTTATTTTAAAATAAGTCGTTATTATCAATTGGTTCATTCATTTTAGTCATATGTGTAGGATCGATTGAATTACAATTTATTTATTTTATTTATTTATTTTATTTTATTAAAACTTTATGCACAAGTAAAAACTGTACAAAGGCGGACTTAATGCCTTGGGCATTTTCTACCAGTCTACCTTAGGGTGATGCAGAGATCATACACAGTAGGTGCAATAACAGAAAAAAAAGACTAGAAAAATTTATATCTAAAACATAAGAATAAATTCATATATACCTACATATAACAAAATATATAAAGTTAAGAGAGACAAACAAGGAAAAAAAAAACTATAACAACTTGGTTTGAGACGAATCTGCCAACTTCTTGTGAATATGCTCTCGAGCCTTCACTTTGAAGGCGAAACGACTAGTCAACGTCCTGATACTCTGGGGGAGCGCATTCCAGAGGAAGACCACCTGGACAAAGAAGGAGGATTTGATGAAGTCAGATCGGTGAGAAGGACAGCGTAGAAGACAGTTATTGGAGGACCGGAGGTTTTTGCTGTGCGCAGAGCATAAATATTGAAAATGAGAAGTGAGATAAGAAGGAGAAGTGGGTTTGTGAAGGAGAGAAAACAGGGTTGTCAAAGCCCTCAATGCTCTGCGCTGCCGGATAGGTAACCACCTTAACAGCAAACGATGTGCAGAAACATGATCATACTTGCGGAGATTGAAGACGAATCGAATGCAGTTATTAAGAAGTCGGTCAAGTTTATTGAGGAGTTCTGCATTCAGGTCATAGTAGCACACATCACCATAGTCAATCATGGGGAAGATTAGGGTCTGTACAAGCTTTGCCTTAATGTGTGATGGGAGAATATTTTTCAGCCGGTCCGCAGAGCGACCGCAACGTTCCGGTGACTTTTTTGCTCACAATCGCAACCTGCTTACGCCAGTCAAGGCAAGTGTCAACATGCAAACCCAGATCCTTGACGTCAGAGCTAAACGGAATTACTGTGCCGTCAAAGGTAACCGGTGGCACCGCTAAACCACTCAGCCTTCTCATGTTATGGGGGCTCCCTAACATGATAGCCTGGCACTTGGTTGGGTTAACCGCCACACCGAAACGATCAGACCAGTTTTTAACTACGCGTAAATTCCGATTTAGCTCCTCGATCGCCCCGGATAAGCTGTCAACACCCGCCTGACAGTAAAGCTGTAAGTCATCAGCGTAGAGATGATACGTACACTGAAGTAGAAGTAGTATTTATCAGTTTTAAATTCCTCAACGGTATAGTAACCTTTCTTTATTAACAAAGATTTCAACTGTTTAAAGAAAATTGAGTCATTTGGTAGGGATTTTAAACTTTCATGTAGCTTATTAAATATGTAAGCTAGTCTTGAGTGTGGGCGTTTCCCGATAACTTTTAAGTTTGTGATGGGTAATATTAGTCTTTTCCTGTTCCGTCGGTTATACTTTTCATATAGCTCGATATTAGATTAGAAGAGGTGCCTATTTTTCCTAACGAATAAACAACTTTGCAATATAATTATATAAGTGCTGGCAATGTGAGAATTTGCTGTTTAATAATGTGCGGCCTACAACTTTCTCGTTGATCTATGTTCATTAGTATTCTGATACATTTCTTTTGCTGAATAAAGAGGTCCAAAAAGTCAGTACTTTTTCCCCACAGGTTGATACCGTCATTAAGCCAGGAGTAGGCGTACGCGTAATAGGCAGATAAGGCGGTGTTGTAGTCTGTGTTACGTTTCAATATACTTAGCGCATAAATAAATTGGGACAATTTTGCTCTTGTATTTTCTGTTTCTTCCGATTTAGGTTTGAGTCTAATGTTAGGCCTAAAAGTGTAAATTCGTTTATTTCTTCTAGTAATTAATTTGTTGCGTTAGTATATTTAGATTGATTGGGGTTCTTTGGTAAGTTCTGAATTGGCATATTTTAGTTTTTGATAGGTTAATTTCTAAGTTATGTTCGTTTAACCATTGCTCCGTTTCTGTGAAAGTTTTTAAAATAGCTAAATAGTCAACATTCGCTGGCGTTTTAAATAATAAGGAATAGTACATTTTGATACAAGTGGAGAAAGTTCTCGGCTCAAAAACACCCTCGCCTACGGCTCGGGAGTTAATTCCGCCTCGAATGCAATAACAAATGTCCACGTGTATCAAACGACGTTTTTCAATACACTTTTGAAGAAATAAAATAAAAGAACGAAAAATATTTTTGTCATGAATTATTAGGAAACTATGATTTTAATTTTCTTTTTTTCCGCGCTTTGCTTTCGCCAGGTTGAAGGAGAAGCAAAGGTATGAAGCCGCTAAACAGCCTAATATATATATATTTTTTTATATTTTTGAATTTAGAAGACAAATAAATGTTAATTTGTTTGTAAAAGTAGGTATAGTTATCTGTGGCAATTTTCATTTCAGCACACGTGTCGGAAAATGAAAAAAATCGCACGCGTGTGAAATACATTGCATGTTGAACCTAATCGTAGTGCGATAAGAACCAGTTTTCGAGGAAGTGTATTGAAAACAATATTATGAGATATAATCTTTACATTGCAAGGATTTACGGGGGCATTCGGGACGGTCACAATAGGCCTCATCAGAAGGCTTAAAGTCACCCAAAGGGCAATGGAGAGGGCTATGCTCGGAGTTTCCTTGCGTGATCGAATCAGGAATGAAGACATCCGCAAGAGAACCAAGGTTACCGACGTAGCCCGAAGAATTGCCAAACTTAAGTGGCAGTGGGCAGGGCTCATTGCTCGCAGAACGGATGGCCGATGGGGCCGAAAAGTTCTGGAGTGGCGACCGCGAACCAGAAGACGTTGCGTTGGAAGGCCTCCCACTAGAGGTGGAGCTGGTGAAGGCTGCGGGAATCCACTGGATGCGAGTCGCACGGGACCGGTCAATGTGGCGACACTCCATAACTTTTGATTAGCGCGTGCTGTCAGGAAACTAAAGACATGTTTAAGTAAAGGAAAATATCTAGTTTTTTAATGTATTAACTGCTGTTATTAAATAGTTTAATTTCTTATTGGTTTCTATGTCCGAAACAGATGTGACACTTAGTGATAACTTTTTTCTTCTTAGTAAGGATAAAATTTGTAGTTGAGTCGATCTTTTTTTAGGGTTCCGTAGTCCTGACAAGAAACCCTTGTAGTTTCGACATATCCGTCTGTCTGTCTGTCCGAGGTTTTGCTAAGAGACTGTTAGTACTAGAAAGCTGTAATTTTGTAGAGGTTTGTATATCAATAACGCCGACAGGTGGTAAAATTAAATTTTAGAAAAATATTTTTTTTAGGGTAGCTCCCGTACATGTGAAGTGGGGATGAATTTTTGTTTCGTCGTCTATCCCATCGTGTGAGGTATTGTTGAATAGGTCTTTTAAAATGATTTAGGAGTTGCTAAAACTACTTTTCGATTTAATGCTCCATTTACGAAATATTAAACTTTAAAGTGCAAATTTTTGTTCCAGTAGTCCCTCCCCCCCCTCTAAAAGCTAAACTGCTGGCATGAAAAATCTGGAAAACTCATAATGATAGTGCATTTCCTGAACTTTAAAGGAAAACTATAGCGGTTCAGATAACTTGATTAGTTTAGCAGTAATAGTCGTTGAACTTGGGTGTTGGATAATTTTGTACCAAATGCAAAATCCTTAGAATAAATCCTATTAAGTGACTAAGATGAAGTAGTTGCTTGTTAATAACGGGTAAAAACTTGCATTGAAAAACAAAATCTAAAATAAAAAACTAACAAAACATAATAAATTATCATAAGTTTCACAAAGCTGCCGCTAGATGGCGCTGTACCAACGAGTTCATTCTATATTATGATAACGGGCTACTACGGAACCCTACACTGCGCGTGGCCCGACACGCACTTGGCCGGTTTTAGTACATTAACAGTTTATTTTGTAATACTTAAATAAAACAAGAAGACCAAAACTTATTAAACGAAAATAAAAGTAATACTTATAACCTGTTCAGTATTTCCTGATTAATGTCTATCTGTTTCTTTTCTCAATAATTTTACTGAAACAAGTATCAATTTAAGTTCCTTTAGCTTTCTTAGAGAAATAGAAATATTGAATTTAGTTTAATTATAAATAAATAGACTTCGGTTTGAAGGTAGTTTAATAATAACTCAGTATAGGTACCTACCTAATAACTTTTATTGGTAATCCCTATAAAACACAACTAAAACTTCTTTCTCCATACTAACAAAACCAATCATTTCTTAAAATTATGCATAACTTGTTATCGATTCATTATTTTCAGGCAGGTACAGCTCACCTTTAATAATTAAAACCGGCCAATTGCGTGTCGGGCCACGCGCAGTGTAGGGTTCAGTAGTAGCCCGTTATATTTTAGATTTTGTTTTTCAATGCAAGTCTTTACCCGTTTTAAACAAGCAACCACTTCATCTTAGTCACTTCATAGGATTTATTCTAAGGATTTTGTATTTGGTACAAAATTATCCAACACCCTAGTTCAACGACTATTACTGCTAAACTGATGAAGTTATCTTAACCGCTATAGTTTTCCTTTAAAGTTCCTTGTCAGGACTACGGAACCCTAAAAACTGCTACTATGTACCTAACAGTTGTGAAACGCAGTTTTAACGTCACAGCACAAAAACTAGGACTTTTTTCTGTTATGAAAAACTATTTAATTTTCACAATATACTTAAACAAAATTTACTTCTAAACAGGTGTATCAGCAAAAATAAAGACATATTTCTATTTCTTATTACTAAACCATCACAAATAATTATTTCAAGGCAGCAATAATATCACTTCTTATTAATTATTAATATCAGTCTTCATATTCTTTAATTTTAAACTTAACTACCGTGAAATATATTTCACAAAGTATCATTATTAGTATGTCACCAATCTATGAATTTTTAAAGTTCGAAATATATAATATATAAAAACTCAACGTTAATTAAACAACTAAAAACATAAATGTAATGTACTTAATTTTATTATTGCAAAATATCAAAAAACTTTAAATTGTAAGTAAGTATATTTTTTGGCTTTGTAATATTTTAATGAAGATACCCTTAATTGGAAGTAATTGTTGCACTTATAAAAGTACTTTTATGCAAGTATTATTTCAAATGTTCTGTGTAAACAATTGTTGGCTAACCTAAATAAATAAAAGTTGTCGTATTAAAATTATAAAATAAAATAGTTAAAAAAAGAACACGAAAGTTACCAGTATATTCATTTCACAGCGTCTATTTATAAATTCTGGCTATTGTGGTCCATATGATTTAGCAGATAACAACTGTTTTTGCAAAATAAATTACAATAAATAGTCTTAAATGCTTAAAACTGAAATAATACTACACCATTAAATGACTTATGTTAGAGCGCATGTCCTACAGTAAGCTATTAAGGGTGTAAACAGACCCTTAACAAAGTCGAAAGGTACTGCTCTTCTTATTTTTGTTTTGTTCTGAACCATACCTGGGAACCTTCTAGTTACGGAGATATTCGAGGTCAAAGTTGCAACTTTTTCACAAGTTGTCTTTTTAAGGTCATATTCTTTACTTTAAATACTTTAATGCTCCGTTTCCCGTTTACTATTCAACGTACCTACAGTACATCAGCACATCGGTACATCAGCTCAATGTTTTCTGCGCGTTACACTGATGTGAGTGTTACCGTCAAATGTGATTCTCACCCCAAAAAAAGTCGTTTACCACCAATATTTTTTGTGTAAGGTTACTTAGTTTGATTTACAGAAAACCACAATCTGCAAAAGTTTACCCGTAGGATAGGAAGTTTATTACGGTCAGATGCTGTGATAGGCTCACCACCTCATGGAGCGGAACCTGTCGGGGAAAGCAAGGACAGGGGTATCAATCGCATGGACCAGGTTATTGTGTTCAGGACCTACTTACACACATAACTTGCATGTCATGGAGTAAGTAGTAAGTAGGTGTTAAGTGTACTTACATGTTCCGAGTCCTTTCCTTGTAGAGCGTCGAGCAGATGGTCGGCGCTGAAGGTGCGCGAGAGTGCGCCACGGGTCACGCCGCGCCGGCACAGCACTCGCGACATGCCGCTTGCACGTGCTCACACTTGCAGCACACGTGGCTACACGCTGACGCCAAGCAAGGTGCGCGGGCGCAGGTTGCACTCAACTGCCGCCGCCGCGAGGGTTGTCCTCCATATATACGTACTCCTCTATCGCCGCAGGGCGGAGGGTTGCTCCACTCCCTGCCTCCCCAAATCTCCGGACCGCCCTGCGCAAATCGCTCCGTGATTAAACTATTATTATTGTGGTTACATTTTACAACTACTAGGTAGGGTAGGTGCTCCAGTGAATGTACACACCCCAGTGAATGAACAAAACGGAACGGAACGTTTTTTTTTTTAAAAAAAAAAAAGAAATTAAGATATTTCAACATAACGTAGTATTTTTTTTCATAACTGCCAACTCCTTTTGCCATTATAGTGGCTACATTCATTTGTTATGTCACTGTTCGTTTTAAAATTCGAGCGTTTCAAGTTTGCACTGTTGTTGTAACTGTGTATTTGTTCGGGAAAGAATTTAGGACTCGGGTAAGATGCAACTTCTTTGTTAACACATTGTAGCCGTAATTGAAGTATGTAGCATAAGTTATTTATTAATAATCCATCTCTCACTGATGCCGATAGATTGTATTACCTATTGGGGAAACTAACCGGTAAAGCCCAGTCTGTGTGCGCCGGGATATCTCCATGTCCGGAGAATTATAGTCTGTTGTTACAAGCGCTCATTAATAAGTACGACGACAAGCGTATGTTGGTTTCTACGTATTTAAATCAAATGTTTGAGTTCAAAACTTTCCAATGCGCTTCAGCAACCAACTTTGATTTATTTACTGAGAAATTTAGCAGCGCAGTCGCCGCTTTAAAAAACCTTAAAATGGATAACCTTACCGATTTAATTCTGATTCATATCGCCTTACAGAAAATAGACCCTGAGACCGTGCGCGCGTTTGAAATTAAATACTCAACAAAAATACCTACCTTTGATAACTTAGTCGAATTTATTTCAAATCGAGCCAAAGTGTTAGAACGTACTGAGCCAAATTCTTCAACTAATAAGCGTCCGGTTAACTCTAATCGGCGTTTAAATACCGCTTCGCCGCCGAAGTGTCAAACCTATTTAAGCACAACGGTTGAATCCGCGTGCAAGTGCCTATGCGCTAATATTGTGCATCAACACTTATTCAAGTGCGCCGATTTTAATGGAATGACTCCACAACAACGTTATAAGTGTGTGAAGGATAACAATGCCTGTATTAACTGCCTTAGTTTAAAACATCGAGTCGCTAATTGCTCGTCTAAGTCAAATTGTCGCGTTTGCAAATTAAATCACCACACATTGTTACACTTCAATGAGTCAAGTACCGCGCGCCCTGGGTACTCTGCACAAGCCGCTCCCGCTAATCAGCTGGTCGAGCTCGCCGCTGCGGCGCCCCCCGCCAGTGCGCCTGCACATACTTCTCCGAACCGAGCCGCATCTACGGCACGGTCAGATGTTACGCTGTGTGCATCTGTTGATTCCCGATTGTATCAGTGTTCGAGTAATGCACTCACACATAACAAGCAGTCCACGACTGTTTTGCTATCAACCGCTCAAGTTGTTGCCTACGATTCTAAAGGGAATCCACACATTATTCGCGCGCTTCTAGATTCCGCCTCACAAAGCGATTTCATCACTAACGAGTGTTGTGATCGTTTAGGTATTAAACCTCAAAACATGAACCGTACTGTTGTAAAGGGGTTCGGTGGGGCTGAGAAGGTAGTTAACACTAGTCCGATTAATATTAAATTATATTCGCGATTCGACAGCAACATTAAATTTGATATTTCGCTACTTGTTGTTGATCAGATAACGGACTTACTGCCTACCTCTTTGATAAATACCAGTGATTTATCACATCTACATAATTTACCGCTAGCCGACGAATCATATGGTGTGCCCAGTAAGATAGACGCTTTAATAGGTGCTTCTCTTTTCCCGCATTTACTTCTCCCCGACGTTGTTCACAATCGTTACACGTCGGTGCCGCGCGCTTTGCGTACTGTTTTAGGCTACGTAATAATGGGCTCCGCGCCTACGTTACCTATGCATCAAACCACCCAGGCCCTGACATGTTGCCTCGCTCAGGAGCCTGTCGCTATTGACTCATTAGTCAGGCGTTTTTGGGAGCTCGAGGAGCTTCCCTCCGCACCGCCCATTCAACACCCCTCTGATGTTGAATGTGAATTATTTTATAAGTCCACGACAACCCGCGATCCCGTTAGTGGTAGGTACACTGTAGCACTGCCATTCAACGAGGATGTTTATTCCCTCGGGAATTCTTTTGATAATGCCCGCAAGCGTTTCATATGCCTCGAAAGAAAGCTAGAAGCTTCGCCTAAACTTAGGTCTGCATATGATGACGTAATCAAGGATTATCTTGCGAAAGATTACGTTTCTCCTGCGTCGTACGATCCCCGCGACCCAACACCCATATACGTCATACCGCATCACGGGGTCGTGCGCGAAGATAAGACAACGACTAAGCTGCGCGTGGTTCTAGACGCCAGCGCGTCTACTTCTGGTGGCCGGCAATCATTGAATGCTATTCTGCACTCAGGTCCGAATTTGCAAGGCGACTTGTTTACAATATTATTAAATTTCCGCTTACACGCGATCGCATTGACCGCGGACTGTCGCCAGCAGTTCTTACAGATTATCATGCGCGAAGCTGACCGCCGTTATCAGTGTTTTCTTTATCGCTTTACTCCACAAGACCCACTACAATTGTATAGGTTTAACCGCGTCTGTTTCGGTTTAAAATCAAGTCCCTACCATGCATTGCGCACTGTGAGACGTTTAGTCGAAGATGATGGCGCGCGCTATCCTCTCGCCAGCAAATTCGCGTCTACGTCGCTTTTCATGGACGATCTCGCCTTCTCGATTCCCACGGAACAAGAAGCGATATCTGCGTCACGACAATTGATTGACTTATTCAAAGGAGCTCAGTGGGATCTCGTGAAATGGAACAGTAACAGTCGTGCTGTACTAGATAATCTTCCCGCTTCGCACAAACTCCCTACGGAGGTTGAGTTTGATAAGACCATGCAGCATAAAATACTAGGCCTGCATTGGTGTATTGATGATGACGTATTTTATTTTAAAATCACGGTTCCCGCAGATGTGAAGTGCACTAAGCGCTCCATCCTTTCCACAGTCGCCCGACTGTGGGATATAATGGGCTTCGTGGCTCCCGCCGTCGTGTATGCTAAGTTACTGATCCAACAGCTTTGGCATCTTAATTTCGATTGGGATGACACCCCACCGGTACACATTGTTAAAATGTGGAAGCAGTTCTGCGACGAGTTACCGGCTCTTAATAACATACGCATTCCGCGTCATGTAGGCGTTTCTAACAACTGCACTCTTACTCTTCTATCCTTTTCGGACGCAAGTGAACATGCGTACGGTGCCGTTGTATACGCTCATGTGACCGCCGCCTCCGGTAACACTGTCCAGCTTGTCTGCGCAAAGTCCAAGGTCGCTCCTACCAAGCCTCTGTCGATAGCACGCTTAGAGCTCTGCGGCGCGCTTCTCATGTCCAAACTGTTACGCATAGTTTATGAAAATTACTCGCATCATCTTCCAATCAAGGTATTCGCTTTCACTGACTCTAAGGTCGTGTTATATTGGATCAAAAGTTCGCCACGTCGGTGGCAAACCTTTGTAGCAAACCGCGTTGTTCAGATTACGGAAAACATCTCTGCTGACAACTTCTACCACGTCGCGGGGACTGAAAATCCCGCAGACGTTCTCTCACGTGGCATTACGCCTCAGAAATTAACCGCGCACCCTCTGTGGCTCCACGGGCCCCAGTGGGCTACATTGGATCAGTCTAAGTGGCCTCTCAAGCCTCTTGACGACCAATTTACTCCGCCTGCTATTGAACAAAAAATTCTTACACACGCTGTGTACTCGCCTGTAAAGCATTGTGCTTTATATGATCTCGCTAACCGCATCTCCTCATGGAGTAAAACGCTTCGTATAACTGTATACGTTTGTAAATTCGCAAAATTGTTACCCCGCCGCGACACTATTGCAGTGTCTGCTGATGAATTAAATTTCGCTGCAAATAAAATTCTTCGCACCCTGCAAAGTCAACACTTTGCAGAGGATTATTCTAATATTAAGAATAATCAATCTTGTTCGCAGGTTCTCAACCGCTTGAGGCCTTTCATTGAAAACGGTCTGATCCTCGTAGGAGGTCGACTCGTTAACTCCGCGTTGGACTATGCTCAAAAGCATCCAGTTATTTTACCGCGCAATGATCCCGTCGTAAACTCGATCATTGATTTCTATCATGTAAAGTATTTACACGCCGGACCAGAATTATTGATGTCGCTTCTTCGACAAAGGTTCTGGATCTTGTCCGCACGCCGCGTTGTGAGACAGCGCGTCCACATGTGTAATACGTGTTTTCGTTTAAAACCGCGCCCAACTTATCCGCTGATGGCCGACTTACCTGACTATCGCACGCGTCAGGTCACTAAAGCTTTCACGCACGTAGGCTGTGACTATGCTGGTCCTCTGCCGTACGTTCCTGTGCGCCGTCGTGGCGTCCACAGTGCGAAGGCCTACCTGTGCATTTTCACATGCCTTACGACTCGTGCCGTGCATGTCGAAGTCGCCACGGACCTCAGCACTCCCAGTTTTCTTGCCGCGCTGAAGAGGTTTCTCGCCCGTCGAGGACCGATTCAGATCATGTATTCTGATAATGGTACATGTTTTAAGGGGGCTAACTCTTACCTCCGCGATTTGTACAAGTTTCTCAATACTGTGTATCGCCCAAAGTTGGAGGAAGAGTACGCTGAGAGTCGGATAGCTTGGAAATTTATCTGTCCCAACTCTCCACACTTCGGAGGCGCTTGGGAAAGTGTCGTGAAAGTTGTGAAAATGCATCTGTTCCGAGTCGTCGGACAGCAGCTTCTATCATACGAAGAACTCTGTACTGTTCTCACTCAAATTGAGTGTCTCCTAAACTCACGCCCGCTGACAGTACTGAGTTCCGATCCCGCAGAGCCCACGGCTCTTACGCCAAGCCATTTTTTGCATACCGCGCCTCTATTTTCTTTACCCGCGCTTGAAGTCGACTCTGACCCTGTCAGTTTACTTCACCGACACTCGCTACTGGACAAGTTGGTCCAGTCGTTCTGGAGTCGTTGGAAGATGGAATATCTACACGGTCTACAGGTTAGGCAGAAGTGGAACACGCCATCGTTTCCTATAACAGCAGGAACCGTGGTTGTCGTAATGAATGATAACTCACCGCCCCTGTCCTGGCCATTAGCTATTGTGGAGAACGTCCATCCGTCTAAAGACGGCGTCGTGCGCGTCTGTACAGTTAGAACCGCCAAGGGAACTTACCTGCGCCCGGTCGTTCGTTTGTGTCCTCTTCCCAGACAATAATCAACAAAACCGCACTTCGCATTAGTTTAAGTTAGTTAGTAATACCGCATCGCTTTAGTTTGTAACGTAAGTTATTAGCTTATCCCGCTTCGCCGTGACTCTACGGAACTATTTATCTCACCGCGCGCATTGAGCGCTCCTAGAGTCATAGTGATATTTTTCTCTTTCGTCTTATTTTCGCTTTTTAATGGTGACCCATTAAGGGGGGGTGGAAATGGTAACGCCAACACTGATTTGATAGATTCACTCTTATAATATGAGGCAGTTTGTATTTCCCGCTCCTTTTCCCAACCTGCACATGCAGCGCTTTTAGCATCATTCAAAATGTGAACATGAGAACGAGAGAACGAGGACTGACAGCTGTCAGTTCGATGAAGAAATTGCACATGGACGTACGTGTAACCGTGTGTAACGGATCTCTCGAACCACCACCGCACCGCATGACGAGCTTTTCGTCTGATCACCCGCGAAGAGACGAGGATCATCTCGAGCCTTTCTCTGCAATAATAAGTACAGTCCCGCTCCGCCAAACGCGTTGTGTTTGATTACCCAGTGTAATAAGAAATAACTATATTCAAATATTGGTCGCGCGACCCGCGTAGTGATACTCTGCTGTGTGAAAGCCGAAGGAGATTGGATCCCGCTGGCCTGCCCCTGGTGAGTGCTGCATGTCCCTTCTCTTCCTCTCTTTTCCGCCTCGACTTTTTTCACTGCCGATTCACTGTAATAACACGTCCGCTAGTATCGAAGGTTGGTTCTGATACGTTTTCAAGACCGAATTATTGTTGGCGTGACCATATTTGAATAAAGAATAGTTATGCTATATTATGTCTCAAATCGATTTTACTGCAAATTGAGCCAGTTTTAAGTAAATTATTAGGTGTCACAGCATTGGAACTAAAAATCGTTTGAGATCCAGTAAATGAACGACCGTTCATTCACTGTACAAACGTAATTTTCATGTTTTTATTAAAATACGTTATTTATTTTTATGCTATAAGCTGATCTTTAGGCCAGTATTGGGACAGGTATGTTCATTCATTGGTTCATAAAATCTAGTGAATGAACTAACATTTTTCATCATGTTCAAATATTAGCTTTCGTCATTAAGATTTAACCAATAAATGAACACAATATACTAGAGTTCATGATTGTAAGACCTAGATTCTATTATTACATTTTTTTTTCTTATTTTTTTCTATTATTGTCCCTTTAGATGGATCTCTAAATCCTGGAAGAGCGACCTCCACCGCTTTAATACCGAGGGTTTTAAACGCGCGATTGAGCGAAATAAAGGCTCCAAGGTATTTACAAGATTTATGGGTATCACGCAGAGCCAGCTCACGAAACTGAAGACCGACGATGGCAGGATCTTATCCGCCCCACCGGAGCTTCTGAGGGAGATCGAGAGCTTCTATGGGCAGTTATACACGTCAACCAGTAAACCCTCTGTTGATCTAGCAAACGACCCAAGAGCTAGACTGACCCGACACTATACCGAAGACATCCCGGACGTCAGCCTGTACGAGATCAGGATGGCTCTGAAACAGCTTAAAAACAACAATGCACCGGGTGTTGATGGAATTACGGTCGAACTCCTGAAGGCGGGTGGAAAACCAGTACTTTAGGCCCTTCAGAAGCTGTTTAATTCCGTCATACTCAAGGGGCTAACGCCACAGGCACGGTGCAGGGGTGTGGTGGTACTCTTCTTCAAGAAGGACGACAATGCCCGGCTGAAGAATTACAGGCCCATCTTACTTCTAAGCCATGTCTACAAGTTGTTTTCAAGAGTCATCACAAATCGTCTCGCGCGCAGGGTTGACGATTTTCAGCCTCCCGAACAAGCTGGTTTCCGAAAAGGCTTTAGCACCGTGGACCACATACATAGGCTGCAGCAGGTTATACAGAAGACCGAACAGTATAATGCCTGCTATGCCTGAGCCATTCATACCTGCCGTACGACTTCATGAGAACTGTGGTAGTGCCTGTGGTGAAGAACAGAACTGGTGATCTAGGTGATAAAACTAACTACAGGCCTATCTCTCTTGCTACTGTTATAGCAAAGGTCTTTGACGGTTTGCTTGATACACGGTTAAATAAACTCGTGTCACTGCATGACAATCAGTTTGGTTTTAGACCTAAGTTATCTACAGATAGTGCAATACTGTGTCTCAAGCATACTGTCAGTTACTACACGGCTCGAAAAACACCAGTGTACGCGTGCTTCCTCGACCTGTCCAAAGCCTTTGACCTGGTTTCGTATGATTCGTTGTGGCAAAAACTTGAGGGCATAAACATGCCGCACGAACTTGTCAACATCTTCAAGTATTGGTACGAACACCAGGTTAACAATGTTAGATGGGCGGGTGCATTATCGGAGCCATATAGGCTTGAGTGTGGGGTGAGACAAGGTGGGTTGACTTCACCGACACTTTTCAATCTCTACATGGATGCACTCATCGTCGCGCTCTGTAGTCGGCATGTAGGCTGCCATGTTGATGATGTTTGTATAAACAATCTGAGTTATGCAGATGACATGGTGCTGCTGAGCGCGTCGGTTTGTGGATTACGCAAGCTGCTGAATATCTGCGAGGACTATGCGAGCAGCCATGGTCTTATGTATAACGTCGCGAAAAGCCAATTCATGGTATTTCAGGGAGGCGCCAAATGCCCGGAGCAAATACCCCCTCTTCGCTTGAATGGTGTACCGTTGGAACGAGTGGATCAATTTAAATACTTGGGGCACTGGGTAACAGCCGATCTGAAAGACCATGTCGACATTGAGCGGGAGCGAAGGGCACTGTCCAAGAGAGCAAATATGATAGCCCGTAGGTTTGCACGTTGTTCAAATCAGGTTAAAATCACGCTTTTCAAAGCTTTCTGCACCTCCTTATACACGTGCAGCCTATGGGCATCTTACTCACAAGCTGCTTACAGTGCCCTTCGTGTCCAATACAACAACGCGTTCAGGGCAGTGTTGGGGCTGCCCCGCTTCTGCAGCGCCTCGGGCATGTTTACGAAAGCGCACACCGACTGTTTCCACGCCACCATGCGCAAGCGGTGCGCGTCCTTGGTGCGCAGGGTGCGGGCTAGCTCCAACACGGTCCTGGCGATGATTGCTCAGCGACTGGATTGCCCCTACGTTGGGCATTGTTGTAGCAGGCATATTGCTGGTGCTTAATTTGTCATTTTATTTATTATTTTTTATTTCTTTGCCTCTGACATCAACTTTATTCGTTAATTTAATTCATTGTTATATTTAATTTTTATTTAATTTTGTTTTGTGAGTTTGACATTAATTAATTTGATCTGACATTTATTTGTTTATTTTATTTTAATTATTTGTGTCATTGATATCATTTTATCGTTCATACTCATGACTGTATTAAAAAAACACTCTGAACTTCCCATTGATCGCGATTTCCTTACTCAAAATAGACGATCAGCAAATGTTTGTCCAATTATCCGTTTTAACACAAGTTTTTCCCAAAAAATTTTCGCCTTCCTTGGCACTTTTCTTTATAATTCAATTAATAATAAAATATCTATTTACACACATACTAAAGCTATTTGTAAAAGAAAATTGCGCACCTGGCTATTAAGTCTTGACTACGCTTCCACAGAAAATTTACTTAAACCTGTGTCTTAACACTCACACATAAACACTAAACATCTACACTCTCACATTCGCACACACACATCTACTCACGCATTGCATCAATGCACTCTCATCACTCCATTTTCACTTTCGTCCTTTTGAGTTTAAATTTTGCTTTCGTGTATTAGTATGTACTTATGAACATCCTAACCCACTTTTTTGTACAATCCATATATATATTTTTTTTTTCCTGCAAGCATAATTTATATAAATTTTATTTTTTGTTTGTTTTATGTTTGGTCTGTACCTAGTACTACTTTTGAACCAAAATGTTCCACAATTTAATTTGTTAATTTTTTAATATGTCAATTGCTTATTTTATTTCACTTATGTATAATTGTCAAATTTCAAATAATTAATTTTAAGTACCCACTTCCATATTTAACTCTAGATTCTTGACTTATTTTTTTTGTTGCTAAAATTAAGATGTTATATTATTTAAGCCGGAGAGGTGATCTGTACCTCAGGATTTTCCTATTTCAGACACCTTTCTCTATTTAAGATTGTGCATATACCAGCGCCTGTAATTTCTGATGTCGAGATAAATAAAGATTTATGATTATGATTATGATTATTGATTTAACTTAATTTCTTTTTTGTTATCTATATAATCAGCTGAATGTAAAAATGTGTGTTTTGTTTAATAATCTCAAATATGGGTCAATGACCTGAAATAAATGAATTTTATTTTTTATTTATTTATTTATAACCTGCCTCTCTGTTTAGCGTTTGTGGACTATGAGAAAGCCTTCGATTCGATCAAGGCTTGGACTGTACTGCAGTCTCTCCAACGGTGCCAAATCGACTACTGGTACATCGAGGTGTGAAGTGTTTGTACAAAAACGCCACCACGTCAGTCCAACTTCAGGACCAAGCCTCGGAACCTATCCTTCTGCAGCGAGGTGTGAGACAGGGAGACGTCATATCTCCGAAACTGTTTCCCGCTGCACTGGAGGATGTCTTCAAGGCCCTCTCCAGTCCTTCTGGACTGGAGAGGGCTAGGCATCAACATCAATGGCGAGTACATCATTAGTATAGTGGTCATGGCTGAGACCATGGAGGACCGCAGTGCAATGCTCGATGACCTCAGTAGAGCTTCCGAAAGAGTGGGTCTTTAAATGAACATGGACAAAACCAAGCTCATGTTGAATGCCCATGTAACACCCACTCCTATCAAGATCGGAGACACTACACTCGAAGTTGTAGACGATTATGTGTGCCTGGGACAAACGGTCTAGTTGTAACTTCGAGAAAGAGGTCAATCGTCGAATCCGACTCGGCTGGGCAGCGTTCGTGAGGTTGCGCGGTATCTTCTCGTCCAACTTACCGCAGTGTCTCAAGACGAAAGTTTATGACCAGTGTATGTTGCCAGTGATTACATACGCGTTCGAAAAGTGGTCGCTCACTATGGGCCTTAACAGAAGGCTTGAAGTCACCCAAAGGGCAATGGAAAGGGCTATGCTCGAAGTTTCTTTGCGTGATCAAATCAGAAATGAAGAGAGAGCAAGAGAAGCAAGGTTACCGACGTAGCCCGAATAATTGCCAAACTTAAGTGGCAGTGGACAGAGCACATTGCTCGTAGAACGGATGGCCGATGGGCCCGAAAAGTTCTGGAGTGGCGACCGCAAACTGGAAGACGTTGCATTGGAAGACCTTCCACTAGGTGGACCGATGATCTGGTGAAGGTTGCAGGAATCCGCTGGATGCGAGTCGCACGGGACCGGTCAATGTGGCGACACTTGGGGGGGGGGGGGGGGCTATGTCTATGTTTGTAACAGATTTAGGGGGTTCAGAGTTGGGGGGGTCGTTCATTCACGGGGGTTTTAGGGTCTTTTTGATTTTATTGCTAAATATCTGAGAAAGGATACAAATTATTTCGTTTAAAGAACTCAAAAAATATTTTTGAAAGCAATCCTAATACCAAAAAAAGCTTTGGACCGTATCCCATAGAAGCAACACACTAATATTTTTTTGAAGTTGGAAGATCGCTTTGGGTTCATTCATTGGAGCATTTACCTACCGCAGCTGCGGGGATCTGCATGGATGGCTTAGATACATACCTGCAAGACATGTACCTACCTACCAACCTTAAATTATAAAATGTTAAGATATATATTCGAGTCGACACAACTAACAAGGTAGGAGTTTCGTTCACATTGCTCGAGCAGAATAGCAGCCATATCGCTCTAACTAGGTAGCTAATTGATCATACATTTAATATTGTAGAGGACCAGTTTTTAGCCGACTTCTAAAAAAGGAGGAGGTTTCTCAATTCGACCGTTTATATATATAATATATATTTTTTATGTGTGTTAGCGGATAACTTCGTCGTTTATGAACCAACTTGATGATTCTTTTTTTGTTGGAAAGGAGGGGTACCATGATAAGCAAACCAGGATCTGATGATGGCATCCCAGAGAAATCGAAGGGAACCTTCGAAAATCGTAGTGCGACTATGCCTTTGTTAATTTTTTCATTAAGTATTTTAAAGCACTACTATTTAATGAAGGTCTGGAGTCGATCTGCTGATGATGCCGAAAGACAGTCGAGGGAACTCCTCAACGATTACAGCAGTTACTTTTTGTTGGGCTTAGTTCAAATATTTTTTGTACGAACTGAACATTTTGGCATACTGAATGCCAAAATGTTCAGTTCGTAGAAAAATAATACTTATTTCAGATTTAAGTTTGCATAGTAAATATTTGTATAGGATACCTATATATTACAACTAAAAATAGAAAAATAAAAACTTTTTGCAAAAAATAAAACCGATATCAAATAACAAAAAAGTGAAAAATAACCTTAGCTTCAGAAGTCGGTGGCAAAAAAAAAACTTAATCAAACAAATAATTCACCGACTTCTGAAGCTAAGGTTATTTTTCACTTTTTTGTTACTTACCCAAAGTTTAGATTATGTTATTTTAATGTACATGTGTTTTTAAATTTTTATATACTGTATTGAAGTATGGACCATGTCTGAAATAAATGAATTTATTAAAGTTAGGTAAGTAGGTAACAAAACTTTACGTATTTTTGTTACCACGTTTTCAGTACATCGTTGTGAGCCCCGCACAATGCACATAAATTGTTTCATCGATAATAAAAAATAAAAAATTTGTTCCATACCGTTTCACCGTGTGGGTATTGCAGTTTTGTAGGAAACAGCTGTTTTTTTATTAAGCGACGAAAATGTTCGATGTGTGTAGGGTTCAGAAAGATGTAATGTGTACCTCCGTGGTGGGTAGGGAACTGTTTAGCGTCAGTGTCCCTTCCATCTTGTATATTAGTTTAAAGTTGTTTTTGAAAATTATTATTTTCTTCCAAATAAATGCCCATCACAGCGTGATAGTAGGGACAAGAATATAGTACGACTACATTTTGATACAAGTGGAGAATTTTTTTAATTGCATTCGAGGCGGAACGGCTCGGGTGTTATTGAGCTGAGAACTGCAATAACAAATTAAACAAATGTCCACGTGTATCAAACGACGTTTTTCAATACACTTTTGAAGAAATAAAATAAAAAACCGAAAAATATGTTTGTCATCCTACTTAGAATCTGATTTTAATTTTCTTTTTTTTTCCGTGTTTTGCTTTCGCCAGGTTGAAGGAGCAGCAAAAGTAGGAAGCCGAAACAGCCCAATATAAAAAATAGTTACTTTTTTAATATTTTTGAATTTAGAACAGAAATAAATATTAATTTGTTTTATATAACTTACATGAAACTTCCTACACCTACACACACACAACAACAACACACAACACAACTTCCTAATTTCTTATATGAAAATATGAATAAATATTACGTAGTGCGATAACAACCCGTTCTCGAGGAAGTGTAGTGTATTTTCAAGTAAATATTTTTGGGTTCTTATCGCATTACGATTAGGTTCACAATGCAATGTATTTCACACGCGTGCGATTTTTCATTTTTCAACACGTGTGCGAAAATTGCCACAGATAACTTATACCTATAGTTAGTCCAAATTGGTTCCTCTCTATTCGGAGGTGAATGTCTTTTTTTAAACTCGGCAAAGAGATATGCGTCATACGGCGTTAATATTTTTTGAATATTTAAATAATGTTTATAGATACTTAGAATAATCATCAAAAATCATCACAATAAAAGAAACGTTTATGAGCAAATTAACATTTATTTGTGTTCTAAACTCAAAAACATTTTAATTTTCTATTTTTCATAATAGGCTGTTTAGCTGCTTTATACCTTTGCTTCTCCTTCAATCTGGCGAAAGCAAAGCGCGGATAAAAAAGACAATTTAAATCAGTTTCATAATAATTCATGACAAAAATATTTTTCGTTCTTTTATTTTATTTTTTCAAAAGTGTATTGAAAAACGTCGTTTGATACACGTGGACAGTTGTTATTGCAGTTCTCGGCTCAAAAACAACCTCGCCTACGGCTCGGGTGTTAATTCCGCCTCGAATGCAATAACAAACTTTCTCCACTTGTATCAAAATGTACTATAGTGTACGTATTTAATTAGGTAGGTCTAAGTAGGTAATACCTACTTATTCCGGGGGCGAACAGGAACTTCGAAATAAAACAAATAAAAATAGGTAACTATTTTTACTCTAAAACGTCTAAATAAGTAGTAACTAAATGCCTCCAGGGCTTCAGTAAATATTATCTAATACAGAGACTAAACAAAACAAAGTAGCCTAAAACCTAAAAATACATAACAATTCAAAACAACGACCGCCCGGCACGCTTGCGGCGCCCCACGTTTGTCATACAAAACAATTCATACGTATAATCAGTTTCAGCTAGTTAAATACTTATTATGTGACGGGTCTGATTTTCATACTCACAACAGATGAGTACGGACCCTGCGTGTGTATGTTTTCTGTGGCAGTTCCACTAGTCAGACTAGTCTGTCATGGACTGCGATGCTGCTGGCGTGCACCATTCTTGACAACGATAATAAGGTATCACCTATCGCTTAGCAGCTACCGGTTAGTGTCTAAGTTTCAGAATTTATAGAATATTTAAGGAACACATCACAGATTTGTTAATTCTGTGCCCTCGCTCATGTTGAGTCGCGTCTGAACTGTGGAGCTCGCGGCCGGCGCAGTAGCTGCAGGGCCGCGAGCACAAGTAGGCCGCTGCTGAGTATGTGCCACTCTCCGAGTCTCCGTGGCCCACTCTCGTCCGCGTAGTGCGCGAGCTCACTAAACCATTACGATTTCAATGTTTCCGTGAATCAGTATAGGTATTATTATGTATAAATTTCAATGATTTATGTACAGCTTACGTAAAGAAGTAAATAATTTGGATGTAGATGAATATCTTAAACTCGGCGTGGATGTCTGTGAGCAGCTGCTTGCCGCTTCAGGTGTTGATGTGCCGCGCCGGGCGCTCACTGCGTCACAGGTCGCAGACACGGAGGTCGGTTAGTGTTGGGCGCTTTAATGTACGTACAATTTAGTTTCACCACTCATTAGTTCATAGTTCACAATAGTAGTATCAATGAGCACGAAGTGTCCACACACGGGCACGTCACTGTACATCACTTCTCCCTCACGTCACATCAAGGCGCGACTCCGCGGTGCACGCACATCACCATAACTTGCGTTATTCGTAAGCTGAAAAAAAAACACACTTGTTAGCAGACAATCAATTCCTTGGATATGTTTTAAGTGTTAGGGTGCATTATTGGATAACTATCATGTATTGCCATTAGAGTATTGATGTATAATAATTATAATGTTGGTCGGCTGCATTAGGGATGTACAAAGTGTGCACCACTGCACGTGTCGATTAAATAGGTAAGTATACGCACTTAAATTGTAATATAATGGAGTGTATAATCTGCTGACAATAAGTCGCAAGTGCATCGCGCTCTATTAATGAAAATTGTGTGGCGGACTGTTTATCTAAACGATACACAGATTAGCGAGGCGCGGCGGGGCGGCGGCGCGAGGGAGGGCTGTGGAGCATTACATGTTGAGAAGGGAGAATATACTGCTGCTGCTCCGATACTTCCGATAGCTTGCTTTTCATACTTTCATCTTGTAATGTATCTAAGTACTTAATTTCAATATTTTTATTTTTAGAACAGGAAAGTTAATTTTGGGTCATAAAACCGTAGTTGTTCTGGCTGCATTTCAATTTACGCTTTCGTAGCACCGCATGTAGCGCGCCTACGCCGCCTACGCAGCGCCGCGCCTACGACGGCTACGTGCGTCTTCTCGTGTTAGTAATAAATTATCATCAAGTATGTCTGTCGTCTCTGTCTACATGTGTGAGCACTGCAATGTTGGTCGGCGAGATAGTTTCCTTTCTCGCAGGTACCATTTGTAACAAACGTTTGTAATCAGTTTGAATAGCAATTTATAGTCCCACTTATAATACATATTTTGAGTTCTACTTACCTAACCTGTATTCAACTATCTTTTTCAATGGTTATAATAGGTGTATAGGGTATCTTATTTACTAGTCCAGGTATGAGATAAAATAAAGAAAACTGTTTAATTTCGTATAATATAATGAAGGTGCCTAGACTTATCGTTTTTAAATGGCTGCCCTAAACTGTTACATTTAAGCTCTTAATTTATCATTATTGTATTGTACGGAGGCGACTTTGAAACGGGACGAAGCGCAGCTGCATAAACACCGACAGAGTTTGTAGCAAAACGAGCTGTATATGGAATAGCAAAGAGTTTTTTATAGAGTGTAGTCGTCCCGGAGAGCGTGACGGTCCGCGCGCCGTCATCATTGTGCGGGGGACCGGCACGAGTGCGAGTGGCACGAGCCGCGCGTCATCGTTACTGAGAGGCGCACTCATGTGCACACGACGACACAAACAGACAATGTTGACAGAGCGCGCACTGCCCGGAGCCCCGCGCCCGCCCGCCAGTAATAGCCGGTCTGCCACCTTCTATGACCATTTCAAATAATTTAACGTCGCATTAATATCAACGGCGAGTACGTTTCACACTTGAGATTTGCAGATATCATCGTCAAACTGGCTGAACGACTTGCAGCAGATACTGGATAGCCTAGTTGATTCCCCAATACGCCGCATTTGGCCTCCGAGTGAACTTGGACAAAACCAAGGTTATGTTTAACAAACACGTCACCCGCCCACCCACCGTTGTCAATAGCGGTCCATTCGAGGTTGTTCGAGAATATGTTTACCTCGGGCAAACTTTGCAGTTTGGTAATAACAACTCTGAGGTGGCTAACAGAAGCGTTCAACTACACTGAGCAGCGTTTGGGAAGCTTTGTCGAGTCTTCTCGTCGCGTATTCCACAGAGCCTAAAGACTAACAGTGCGTCCTGGTATGAATTACAGAGCCGAAACGTGGACACTCACGGTACGGCTGGCACTTGTGTTTTAACTTTGCGAGCTATGGATCGGGCTTTGCTGGAAGTCTGTTCTCGATGGGCCGGCTAAATTAGTCGTAGAAACGGTGCCCCTTGGGGTAGACGTGTTATAGAGTGGAGCGAATCGACAAGTGTAAGATGGGTCGCCTTCAGACTGGGTGGAGCGGCGATCTCCGCAGGGTGACTGGTAGCAACTGGATGAGAGTTGTCGACAATCGAGTTAGTGGCGTCCCGTTGTAGGGGCCGATGATGATATTCTTGGATGAACTTAGTGTTTTCGAAATTCTGATAAAGACTACCGACGACGCTCCACAGAGTAACCCCCCAGATAATCAAAGCTTCAAACTTTTGTCTTGCCGCGCTTTGTACTAGTGCTCATTGTACGTTTTTATGTTCTCAGTCAAGTTACTTACTCCGGTCGCAGATCGTTATCAAAAGGGTTTGACGAGTTAGTTTTTTAGTTATGGTTTTGTTAATTTATAATCTTGATATCATCGTGTTTTATAATGGGCGAGTTATCGGAAGTTTATATTTCCGAAGATAGACTATGGTTCCCGAAGTGCATACTTTTCCTTGGTTCGAATTCTGGTTAGTCAGGGAAATTAATAGCTTATCGAATCATCGTTCTGTCAGTGTCCAGGAAAAGTGCGCGCCTTTCATATTTAAGAATTTTATTAGGAGCGGCACAACAAGTGGAGGGCACGGTGCGGGGGCGGCAGGGGCGGGGGGGGGGCGGGGGCTCCTTATCTGTTAGTATCAAACTGCGAGCCGCCGAGTTATCGTGCACTCGATCAGCGCACGTGCGGTTGGCGACACTGCGATATATTCCGCCGAAGCCAATATTGCATTCACAATGTTAACGTGCTCCTATCGTAAGTAGCATCTCGCCCATAATCAAATATACGTGGGCAGGACATCACGACTGCCCACACGTGTTCATCGGTAAGTATCACAGCGGATACAGATCGTATTATAGTACAGTTAATATAATATAATGAATCATTGGGTACCCACGTAGCTACCACCATGAGGTCTACTGGGGGCTACTCGCTAAGTCGCTAAGAGGTTCCATTTATGTAATTAGCATGACGAATTTTTTGAAAAGATAATAGAAATTTTTCATCGGTTATAAAAAAATGTATTTCACTTTTGTAGGAAACAGCAGATTTTGTTTTTAATAACCGATTAAAACATTCTATGGGCTCAGAATGAAGTACTGAATATGTGGTAACCGTTTTCGCGACGGCGTCGCTTCCCCCGTATAGATATTTTGTAGAATTGTTAGAATTGGAGAGGTCAGTGTCCCTTCCACCCGGTATAGATATTTTGTAGAATTGTTGGAATTGGAGAGGTCTGTGTCCCTTCCACCCGGTATAGATATTTTGTAGAATTGATGGAATTGGAGAGGTCAGTGTCCCTTCCACCCGGTATAGATATTTTGTAGAATTGTTGGAATTGGAGAGGTCAGTGTCCCTTCCACCCGGTATAGATATTTTGTAGGATTGTTGGAATTGGAGAGGTCAGTGTCCCTTCCACCCGGTATAGATATTTTGTAGAATTGTTGGAATTGGAGAGGTCAGTGTCCCTTCCACCCAGTATAGATATTTTGTAGAATTGTTGGAATTGGAGAGGTCAGTGTCCCTTCCACCCGGTATAGATATTTTGTAGAATTGTTGAAATTGGAGAGGTCTGTGTCCCTTCCACCCGGTATAGATATTATATAGAATCCCTCCCACCCCGTAGATCTACCTAATTGAATTCGAAATTGTTTGTATCGCTTCGCGAACCTAACAGGGAACTGACTAAACTGAGATACTTAATTTATTGTCCAGGTGAGACTCTGTGAGACCATATATGTACTATAGGGACGTCCATCAATGACAGCGCAGGCAAAAAGACGTTCATTCGAATTAAACCTTTATTACAATTACATTAAGAAGTTACCAAGATCCATATTCTAGGATAAAAGGATACGTTTCATGGGCATCTCACAATATGTCATACCTTTATGTGAATGAACAAAAATTATTTATCAGCACCCTTAGGTAATATCTAGTGAAGCGAGACCTCCTCTCTGTTACAAGAGTAAAGCGTAAGCAATAGTTCAGGATTTAAACAAAATTGATAAAATAAGCTCAATCTGGTCCCGTCAAGTAAGATTATTGTCACAAGAGTAGTGCATGACGTTTGTTATTGTATATTAGTGGCAGAGTGACAGGGCAGCGGTGCACGTGCGGCCTCACTTGTACCAAATAAAATAACTAATGCTCTTAACTAACTCATACAAACGCGCCCCGCATCAAAACGATATTATATTGTCATCACACCGTATCAATCTTAATTGCTCGCGACCGCGACGCGACGCCAAACGCATTATTTACATCCCCTTCACAGTTCACCGCAACGCTGCACCGCGCACCGGACCATCCATACCCTGCGTCCTTTACTGCAGACTTTATGGCATCAGTTATAGAGTATATATTCCACTGACTAACTGCTAGGAGGGTAACGAAAGTGTAAACTTGCGAATGTGTCGCTAGGGTTGAAAATCGCGTGACACCTGGGATAATAGGAATGGCATAGTGTTGTAATAGCGCGGGACACCGTGTCGGATGGAGAGCACGTGCGAGGTGGCGCGAATGTGCCGCGCCGGGTGCGCCGGGGCGGTACGGGCGCCGACAGGTTGCACGCACGTGGCGCCACGGCGTGTAGCTCATTTTGGCAAGTCCAAATTTTTACTTTCTTCTAACTTTTTAGACCTGATCTAAATAACACGGGGTAAATATAATTGCTGGAAAAATTCTTTTATTTTATGTACGGAGAGCCGTTGCTGTAAAGCGCAATGTGAGTAGATGAGGCACGCAAATAATTGAGTACCTGCCTAAGCGCCAATACGGTACCGGTACCCAGGACCTAACTAAACTTTAATGGTGGCTGTACAGTATACAATCTCGCCGAGACACTCGAAAGGCGTGGCGAGTGCGAGATTGTATACATATAGGTAGTAGTGCTCATCTAGCCTCGGCGTTCATCTCTCGCTGTGTGTGACTCACGCTCCTCCTCGTGCTCCTCCTCGGCGACGGAGGCGGGCGTGACGGACTCGTCGGGCTCGCCGCGCTCGGCGCCGCGCTCGCCGGCCGCGCGGTACAGCTCCGCGCGCGCCTCCACCACGTCGCGCACGATCTCTGCCGAGTAATAGGATGACCACGTTAGCGGTACTTAGGTAGTTCATAGCTTGCATATCGAAAGAATTAATGCGCTTTAGACATTGATATATAAAAAAACCCAAGATACACACTAGGCATCTCAAAATCGTCCGCATAAAATACAGGCACAATTAGTAATTGTCGCCTATTTTCGATTAGTGTCACGTCGCTCGCGTAACGTAAAATTTAATTGCTTTTTGCACACTGATTTGTAATAGTACATTATGATATAAGTGCGGTAAGTTGAAAATTACAGCCGAGGCGATATTGCTAATATAATAATATTGTAATTATCAAAGCGCACGTATGTTATACGACGTTTTATAACATATTTGCGAGGAAATAAATAAAACAAATAAAAACAATACAGCGAAAAGAAAAAGCGCGCGGAATAATCAGCGCTTTTTTTTAAGGCAAATACACAAAAAACAGCCAGTAGGTATTACTAATAAAGTAAATTAATATTTTTATGTTTTTGTTACAGATAAATGGTTGTAATTTATTGACAAAATAAATTAAATTAAAGAATTAAATGATATTTATTATATTTCATCTCCCAAAGTTAATTTTATTCATAAAATGTTGACCACTTTTCTGACATAAAAACTCTTTGCTAAGATTTAGAAAAAAGTACCGTTCGGTTTAGACGGAGCATCTTGATAAACCGTGCATTTTACTTTACAATAACGCACAAGTACGTAATGAGATACATTACGATATTGAAATTGGTGAAATAAGAGACTCTTTACGAGCAAATGTGTTATAAAAACAAATCCCGCGTAAGGCTGAATTTCATTTAAAAAAAAAAAAAAAGTACTACTTATGTAGTAGTGGGTTATAGTGGTGAGTGTTTGGTGACAGTTTCGAGTGTTAGTTTTCCACTATGCATCTTGGGTTTTTTATAATATCAATGGCTTTAGATGACTTTCAGATATAATCGTTTTTACATCTGCGGCGTATCCCACCGAACAGTAACACCGTAGGTATAGTCGTAATGATTGCTCGCTTGCCTATAATAACGTCTCGACTCGTGATGATAGACTCTATTTCTTTCGACACCTCGTCTGTAAGCCACGGCATGAACTCCTCGTCGATACCTGCAAATAAAAAACACAATTAGCAATTTCCTTTATTTCGATGGCGTCGGCAACACTTGTCTCGTTTCGCGTGTCACGTTCGGTAGGTACTGACCGCGCTCAATCCGCTCCATGAGGTAGCCCTGGTCGCGCAGGCCCGCCAGCACGGACGGCAGCAGCTCGGCCACGTAGCCCTGCACCAGCACGGCGGCCGCCGCCCGCTCCCGCGCTTCCACGGCCGCCACCTGCTCCACGCGCGCCTCCGCCACGCGCCGCTCCTTCTCCTGGTGCAGGCGCACGTCGTGCGCGGCCAGGCGCTGCCGCTCCGCCAGCTCGGCGTCGCGCAGCTCGCAGTAGCGGCGCTGCTGCTCCCGCAGCGTGGCCAGCTCCTCCTCCTGCGCCACCTCCGCCAGCGCCTGCTCACTTGTCTTGCCCACCAGCACCTCCAGGATGGGTTGCACCTCCAGGTCGAAATCGAACAACTGCAAACACGCGGAGTTATGAACCATCTTCTATACGTTTTCTATACTAAGTTCGAGGTGAAGTGGACATCATGTGCACTCACGTCTCCGGGGTAGATCTGCGTGGCAATGTCGGCGCCAGTCTTGGCGGGCACGTACACCGGCGTGGCAGGCCTGTCCACAAACAGGTCCGTCTGCACGCCCACGTCCATCTCCACGCCCTTGTCGAACAGCTGCAACCACGACACGCATACTATCAATGCTTGTCTAGCGACTTTGTAACGGATGATTGAGTGATTTGGTGCATTCCTTATTAGTTTATTCAAGGGTGGTAAGGAAACCCCGCCTCTGATCAACCAAACGAACCTTTGATCTAGAAACGACCCTTGTTTTTGCTCTAGTTGTTTATTTATTTTTGTTCCGTTTAAAATAAAGTTGTCAAGGAGGTCTTTTTAGCGGAAGGAGAGGCGGATACCCACTCAAATGCGCATGGCTACTATGGTAGCCAGTAGCTGTTTCGCCTAATGCGCATGGCTACCATGGTAGCCAGTAGCTTGTTGTTAACTTGTTACAAAATTTGTGGAATATGGAAGAATAAAATCTGTGTTTATCTGTGGATTGAATGGTTTAGGTCCGATCTCTACAATATTCCCGAACGACGTACCAAAGATCATAGGACTATTCCATCGACAAATGTCAAAATAAAAGTAAAAACTTTAGTGTAAACAAACTCCCCGACCCTTGAAAGTGTCAGGAGGGGTCGGGGGTGCGTAGCAGCCCGGTTCGGGGAGATCGTCGTAGTGGGAGTCTACTTCTCCCCGAACCGAACTCTCGCCGAGTTCCACAACTCTCTCGCAGAGTTGAGTGTCGTCGTCGGAAACCATTCCCTCCCCGTGCTTGTCCTCGGGGACTTCAATGCCAAGAACTTGGCTTGGGGTTCTCGTTGCACAGACGTGCGGGGAAGGATGGTGGAGGACTGGGCCCTGGAGAAGGGCCTGGTCGTCCTAAATCGGGGTTCTGTCACCACGTGTGTGAGGATGCGGGGCGAGTCGGTGGTGGACATCTCGTTCGCTAGCCCCGCTCTGTCATCGCGTGTCGTTGACTGGCGCGTCATGGAGGGGGTGGAGACCTATTCCGACCACCGGTACATCCGGTTCGACGTCTCCACCCAGACCTCAAGCGCGCCGGTCCAACAGGCCCCGAGTGGTCCGCGTTGGGCGCTGAAGCAGCTGGACCGGGAGCTCCTCCTGGAAGCCTCGATCGTGCAGGCCTGGGTGAAATCACCGGACAGGCCTGCCGACGTTAACGATGAGGCAGGGTGGTTCCAGGAGGCCATGTCCGACATATGTGACGTGGCAATGCCCCGAGTCCGGCCAGGAAGCGCCCGGCGTCAGGTGTACTGGTGGTCGCGAGAGCTGACGTCCCTACGGGAGGCGTGTGTGGCTGCGCGACACCTGTACGCTAGGCACCGCAGGCTCCGCATTCGCCCACCGAATGCGGCAGCCATTGAGGCGGAGCTATATGAGGGCTACAGAGCGGCGAAGACCGCCCTCCGCGAGGCTGTCCTGCGGGCCAGGGAGCTGGCCCGCGAGGAGATGCTGGAGGCTCTCGACAGAGATCCGTGGGGGCGCCCTTACAAGATGGTGCGGGATAAACTCCGCACCTGGCCCCCCCCGCTGACGCAGAGTCTCCGGCCTCAGCTCGTGGAGGACGTGGTGAGCGCTCTGTTCCCCTCGCGAGGGGAACACCCGCCCCCGCCTATGGCTCCGCCGGTTGCGGTGCCGGAAGCGGACCACGAAAGTGACGACGACGACGCTCCGGAAGTGACCGGGGTAGACATGAGAGTGGCGGTACGCAGGCTCAGTGCCAAAAATACCGCCCCGGGACCCGACGGCTTCGGGTCCCGGGGCAAAGCCTGGGTCCTGGCCTCGGAGGCTCTCGGTCCCCGACTGGAGGGGCTCCTAAGCGCATGTTTGGAGAGAGGCCAGTTCCCGCTTCGTTGGAAGACGAGGAAGCTGGTCCTCATCCGGAAGCCGGGGCGCCCGGCGGACTCTCCGTCCGCCTACCGGCCCGTGGTGCAGCTCGACGAGGTGGGCAAGCTCTTTGAAAGAGTTATTGCAAACCGCCTCGCCGAGTACCTGGCGAGGACTGGGCCGGATCTTGCGGAACACCAGTTTGGTTTCCGCAGGGGGCGCTCTACGGTGGACGCCATCATGCGCGTGAGAGCCCTCACGACGGGGGATGCGGTGTCCCGGGGTGGGGTTGTCTTGGCGGTGTCTCTCGACATCGCCAACGCCTTCAACTCCATGCCCTGGAGCTGCATAAGGGAGGCACTCCGGTATCACCGGGTGCCGACCTACCTCCGTCGTGTGGTCGGGGACTACCTGACGGACAGAACCGTCATCTACTCCCGGTCGCAGCGGAGAATGGAACCGGCGAGAGATGTCGTGCGGTGTTCCGCAGGGATCGGTTCTAGGCCCGTCCTTGTGGAACATCGGTTACGACTGGGTGCTGCGCGCCGACCTCCCTAGCGGCGTCAGCGTTGTCTGCTATGCAGACGACACGCTGGCACAGGGGAGGTCGCACGAGGCGGCGGCCGAAAACATGACACGCGGGGTTGCGATAGTCGTGGAGAGGATCCGGCAACTGGATCTCGAGGTGGCACTGCACAAGTCCGAGGCCATGTGTTTTCATGGGCCTCGGAATGCGCCACCTCCGGGATCCGCAGTGATGGCAGGAGGGGTATCCATCGGCGTCGAGTCGACGTTGAAGTACCTAGGTCTCGTTCTCGACAGCCGGTGGAACTTCGCGGAGCATTTCCGACGTTTGGCCCCCAAACTGGAGCGGACAGGGGCTGCCTTCAGGCGGCTCCTGCCCAACCTGGGGGGGCCAAACGCCTCCTGCCGGAGGCTCTACGCGGGAGTCGTGCGGTCCATGGCCCTTTACGGGGACCCGGTGTGGGCGCGTTCATTGAGGCAGCGAGCTGCCAACCATTTGAACGCGCCCCAAAAGGTGGTGGCCGTAAGGCTGATCCGGGGATACCGCACGATCTCCCGCGAGGCGGCGAGCCTCCTTGCCGGATTGCCGCCATGGGATCTGGAGGCGATAGTCCTCGCGCGCCTACACGAGTGGCGCGCGGAGGCGCTACGCCGGGGGGAAACTCCGCTGCCGCGGCAAATTGTCGCTCAGCGGACGGACTTCCGGCGGGATCTCATGGCGACATGGAGAGAGCGACTGTCGCAACCCCGTGCAGGGCACGCCACGATAGTGGCGGTAAGTCCCCTCTTCGAGGAGTGGCTGGAGAGACGCCACGGCGTCCTCACCTTCCGCCTGACGCAGGTTCTTACCGGACACGGATGTTTCGGTAAGTTCCTGCACCGAATCGGGCGGGAGGAACCGCCCGGGTGCTATCACTGTGAGGATAGGCCGGAGGACACGGTGGAGCACACTGTGGAGGTGTGCCCCGCTTGGGTGGAGCACCGCCGTGTCCTCGAGGTGGCGATCGGCGGCGGCGACCTCTCGCTCCCGGCCCTGGTTCGTGCCATGGTCCGGAGCGAGACGGAATGGGACGCCGTCACCTCCTTCTGCGAAGCAGTCATGCTAGCGAAGTAGGTGGCGGAACAGGATAGGGAGAGATCCTCACGTCCCGGCCGCCGCGGGAGACGCCCCGGGCGTCGGGTGGTGGCTTCCGGCCACCGTAGGCGCGGGCCTGTGGACGGGGAGCTATGGGCTAGCTCGCCGTCCGTACGTCTCATGACGACAGGCCGTGTCAACGGCGCGTTCGTGTTCCACGCGCGCCTCAAAGAGAGTCAGCAATAGGGAAGGGGTCCGCAAGGACCGAAGCCTGCCGGGGCTGCGGGACTATTCGAAAGAGATACCGTGGCCCCGGAACACAAAGGGCGAGGAAGGAACATGGATGGGTTTTAGTCAGTAAAAGTCTGACACTCCCTCCTGCTCCGCCCAGAGCGGGAGAAGTCATTTGATGATTTCCCATCCTAAAAAAAAAAAAAAAAAAGTGTAAACAAACTCCGCCATATCTGACGTGTTGCGTCGTACTTCAATTGTTTTGTTATGTATATTGTTTTTTTCGGATAGTGTTATATATCAAATTAATCGTGAAAATCTGTTCTACTATATTATCATAAAGGAAATCTAGTTTTCGAATCTCAAAGTTGAGTATTTCGCCTCCAAAAAAGTGGTAGGTTTAAATACCTATAGTGATTGTGTTTATACAAGAAATAAGTGTTTTTGTGATTAAAACGTGTGTGTTAACGGAAAAACAATGCATAATTAGTACCTATTGTGAGCATATTATTAAATTGTATATACAAAAACAAGTGGCTTCGTAAAGTTATAGGTACGTAAGTAACCGTGTTCAAAAACAGTCGTTGGCGCTGGCCGCGTCAAAATAAACAGTGAGTATCCAAATTCTAATTTAATTCTAACTAGACTATCGTAAATAAACTAATAAGATTATGCTCTTATTGGAAAGGAAATATAATCTAGTTTATTTTTAAATTATTTTAATTGAAATTTAATATTTAGAAAATTCAAATTAATATTTTAATAGCGAAATATCCGATTTCATCACTGTTTTTCAAGTTCTACATTCTTTTTGAGTTTCAAATTAATATTAGATTTCTTTTTTGTATATACAGGGTTATTTGTAAAACACCGACAACCTTGAGAGGTTGTCGGTGGTCGGTTGTGTTGAGGACTGTGTTACTAACATCATAATCAACAACTTTTGTTCTATGACTTTTAAAAATTCATCATATTTTAGTTAAGTAATCAAATTAATTTTCGTACAAAATTAAAAATATTTAAATTGAACGCTCTAAATGTTAAGAAATCTATGCGAAGCAAAAGAAAGCGATAGTACAATAGTGGAGTGGGGAGTAATAATTGGACCCTCTGCAAAACTGCTCGCAATCGGTGTAATCAGATGATACGTAACGCTAAACGCCGCCACATTCTTCATAATATCACTTCTTCTTCTCCTGCTGATATCTGGAAGTTCCTTGGAACTCTGGGTATTGGCAGATCGCGGCATTCAGACCTTCCTAATACATTTGGTTTGGACGATCTAAATCGCTATTTTGTCACTGTTCCCACTCTTGATAGTCTAACCAAATGTCAAACCATTGACTATCTTGCTGGTCTGACGCGACCCAATATTACCCCTTTTGCCTTCACCCCAGTCGACCCGGGAGAGATCAAGAAGATTATCCTCTCCATTAAATCCAAAGCCATGGGCTGTGATAACATAAGTCGCCACATGATAGTGACGGCTCTTGAACAGCTCCTTCCTGCAATATCTCATATCGTTAACTTCTCCCTTTTACTCTGGTGACCTCCCTTCACTCTGGCGGAGAGCCCATGTGCGACCACTGCCCAAAATTCCTAATCCCACTCTTCCCAGTTACTTTCGTCCGATTTCCATCCTTCCCTTTTTATCTAAAGTACTTGAGGCCTGTGTACATAAACTATTCTCTCACTTCATACACCATAACTCCCTCATTAGTCCATTCCAATCCGGGTTCAGGCCCGGCCACAGTACCGTCTCAGCTCTCCTTAAAGTGACTGACGATATAAGGCGGGGAATGGAAAACACTAAAGTTTCCGTTTTAGTGCTTATAGATTTTTCCATTGCTTTCAATACCGTCAGTCACGAAGTCCTTTTATCCATCCTCTCCTATCTTATGGTATCTCCCGAGGTTTTGCGTTGGTTTTCTTCCTATCTTCGGGGGCGCCAGCAGTCGGTTCTTGCGGGAGACTCTTCTTCCAACTGGTTTAATTTTGATGCTGGCGTCCCTCAAGGCAGTATTTTATCTCCACTTTTGTTCTCTATTTTTATAGATCTTATTACTACCGAGCTTCAGTGTGCGTTTCATCTTTACGCTGATGACTTGCAGCTCTACAGTCAGGCAGGTGTTGACAACTTATCTGATGCGATTGAGGAGCTAAACCGGGATCTAGCAGTGGTGAAAAACTGGTCGGATCGCTTCGGGGTAGCCGTTAACCCAACCAAGTGCCAGGCTATCTTTGTAGGGAGCTCCCATAGCTTGAGAAGGTTGAATGGTACAACAGTGCCACCGGTTACCTTTGACGGCACAGTGATTCCGTTTAGCTCTGACGTCAAGGATCTGGGTTTGTATGTTGACACTTGCCTTGACTGGCGTAAGCGGGTCGCGATTGTGAGCAAGAGAGTCACCGGGACGTTGCGGTCGCTCTATCGATTGAAAAACATTCTCCCATCCCACATAAAGGTAATGCTGGTTCAGTCCCTTATCTTTCCCATACTTGACTATGGTGATGTGTGTTACTACGACCTGAATGCAGATCTCCTCAATAAACTTGACCGACTTCTAAATAACTGCATTCGATTCGTATTTAATCTCCGTAAGTATAATCATGTGTCCGCACATCGGTTACGCTTAAAATGGTTACCCATCAGACAGCGCAGAGCGTTAAGGGCTTTGACTACTTTGTTTTTTCTTCTAGACAAACCCACTTCTCCTTCTTATCTGACTTCTCACTTCCAATATCTATGCTCTGCGCACAGCAAGAATCTTCGTTCTTCCAATAATCGTCTTCTACGATGTCCTACTCACCGCTCTGGTTTCCTTAAATCGTCTTTTCCTGTCCAGGTAGTTTTCCTTTGGAATGCGCTCCCTCTGAATATCAGGATGGAAACCAGTCGGCTCACATTTAAGGTAAAAGCTCGCGAACACTTCCATAAGAAGTTGGCAGACTTGTCCCACAATTAAGTTGTTAGTTCTCTTCATCTATGTTTTTTTTTGTTTTTATCTCTCCTCACTTTGTATAATTTGTTGTATGTATGTATATGTGTATTTATTATTATATTGTATTCTTTAAAATTGTCTGTACTATTGCACCTACTGTTTTGTCTCTGCATCACCCTAAGGTAGACTGGTAGAAAATGCCCAAGGCATTAAGTCCGCCTTTGTACATTATGTGCATAAAGTTTTAATAAATAAATAGTGAGGGGAGCGGGGTCAGGGCGGCGAGGGCCCGTAAAAGCGTTCAATTTTTTTTGAAAATGAAAATTTGATGAACTAAAATATGATGAATTTTTAAAAGTCATAGAACAAAAGTTGTTGATTATGATGTTAGTAACACAGTTCTGAGAGGTTGTCGGTGTTTTACAATAACCCTGTATAGATTCCATAACTATTCAGCTAAGTATTCACTGTGAATTTTATTTAGCTATAACTCTTGTAGTTTGCGATTGTCAGGTGTTTTTATCTAAAGTGTCAAATTACATGCGAATATTTCGCGAATATTCGCAATTTTTTGCGCGCTCGAGCGTTAGGGTGCAAAAAAGTCGCGCGCGGCTAGTGAGTGGATACGGAGGTGAAGAGCTTGGCCTCAATGGAGGCGGAAGCGGAGGTGGAGAAGAGATCAATAAATCAACATCCGACTGCCCCAGATCCTGGGGCAGTCGGATCTGATCATATTCAAAAAGTTTTTATTCAAAATAGGTACACCATAGTACATTACCAGTTACGCTTACTATGTGTTATTAATATAGGAAATTTTAATAGGATTCAAAATTAAAAAAGAGGCGACCGCCGTTATAACTCCGCGAAAAAACTTACGGAGGCGAAAGCGGAGGCGGAGGTACAATTTCTTGCGGAAGTTCCGCGTTTGCGGAGGCGGAGGCGAGGTTCCGTTACAACACAGTTTAATTAAACCCACCTTCTTGATCGATTGCGAACGTGCTATTAGAATAACGTCCAAATATAAATACAACGCAACAGTTTACCTCCTCGAGGTAGTACTCGGTCTGTATGGGGTGGTGGCGGCGGCCGGGCGCGGGCGGCGGCGTGCCGGGGCGCAGGCGCGCGGCCGCCGCCCGCCGCGCCAGCGCGCGCCGCCGCGTGCGCGCTGCCCGCGCCGCCATGCTCTCGATGCCGTCTCCCTGGAAACGAAAAACATTAATTACTTCACCAGGTTAGCTTTAAGATCAAGTACCAAAAACAAAATGTAATCTAGGTACGAGTAGTTTTTTGAATAATATCATCTATATTAATGCTGCTCTACTTTCATAGTTCGACACAAGTAATAGTTCAGAATTACCAGGAACAGAACGATCGAAGACAATTAGGTACGTTGAATCGGTACTAGAATAATCTGCATCGACCCACTCCATACTGCTCGTAACTTTTACTATTAATATCATTCCAATTGGAGGTCTCTCTATGAATTTCCATCAGATTTAAAGCAGGCATTACACGTTGGCCATACCTAAGCCAACGCGAGCGTAGGCAATTTGATGCAAGGCGAGTGCTACAGTCTTCATATGGGTGAGGATCGAACGATACCAATGCCAACTACCAAAGTGCACGAGTTTTGTGAAGCTATCCACATCAATTTATTGGCCTTTGTTTTGAGCAGAGTAACCTACTGTCCGTGTAAAGTGATACGAGTCGAGTTATCCCGAGTGGTGGCATGGCACTTCAACCAAACGAAGCGTATACTGGTGTCGGTGTTCACCTGCACTCGTCCAGCCAGGCGAGTGACGACGATCAATGGCGGCCTATACGCCAACATCTCTTCGCTCGGCAACCTGTACTGCCGGCTTAAGAGATTGGGGATTCTCAACATCGAGTTGTTTGAAAAATATCTCAGTCGACAAGCCAAGGTAACCCAACGAATCCATCGGGATTGTAGTTCGTTTCAGTTTGTTGTACAAACTCGAAAAACGAATTGATATTGTCAATCACCAAACATTAAAGTAGATAGGTAGTGTATATCACAAGAAATACGAGTAACTTGCACTTCACTGTACAAATGCGGACTAGCATCGCGCCAGCGGCGCGGGCGTAGGTACTTTACCTTTTGTACGCTAAGTTCGCTCGGACAGGTCACTACGTACGGACTAAGGACGACTAGCCGGTACGCGGCTCAGAGGTATGCGAGTTCGGTGAGTCACTGTGGTGTGGATGGCTGATGCGCTTCTAACATGATTCACGTGCTGTCATCGATCGTAGCACGGGCTTCGGGAGCGCGCCCGCCCGCCAGCCGTCCGGCTACACCGAGCACCGCGCACCGCGTTTACACGTGTAGGTTTGTGTTATGGACCAAGTCATTGATAGCCATTATAATTATGTATATAATGTCTTTATTTATCACTAATACGTCCAAGAAGTGAAGTGCTTAATATGAGAGGGTTATCTGATTTAACTGTTAAAATAATCAAATTGCCCGTACCTATATTGTGTAATAATGTCTATCACCTTTTCGGCAGGATTTAAAATACATGTTTTTTTACGATTCTTTTATGCATCGACATTAAATCAAAACGAGAAAGACTCACTTAAATCACAAATCTTATACAACACTATTTTTTTTGTCGTTTTTAGGGTTCCGTCAGGACTGACAAGGAACCCTTATAGTTTCATCATGTCCGTCTGTCTGTCTGTCCGAGGTTTTGCTAAGAGACCGTTAGTACTAGAAAGCTGTAATTTTGTAGAGGTGTGTATATAACACCGACAAAGTGGTAAAATATTTTTTTTTAGCTTAATAAAAAAAAGCATAAGTACATAAAATGAAATGAAACAATTTAAACTTTAACAGCGCTATCTAGTGCCACACTAAGCAATGAGGCTTGTGTCGTAGACATCAGATCGTTGATATGTCGGTACTCACATACATCAGATTGAAAGCTGTCGTTTGAGAGACACTGCTGGCCAATTGGAACAAACAGAAACAAGGCGAAGGTGAAACGCCAAAGAAATACTCGTGGGAATATAACAAGATGGTTTATTCTTGCTAGAGCGTAAACTACCAATTTGTGGTCGATTGTGGTCTGCTGTCATAGAGTATGTAGTGTGCTTTACTTATGTATGTTACTTGCTTAAACAAGTTTCTCCGCATGTTATGTGTCGAGTCCAACAAGTAATCAGTCACATCAACGTTGCATGCCTCGATATCATAATTACACTAAGTCTACTTGTTTGGTAGCCCCAACTTACCGAGTTCTGGGTCATTGGTTTACTCCCAGGCTGGTTTTTTATCATTTTCATTTAGGTTGTGCAATTTATTACATCACCACTGATCTTAAAAACGGCGAAGAAAAACATCGTGGGGTAACCGGCATGTTCTAGAACCATGAACGAAGACATAATTATGTAACAACCACCAACTCGCACGGTGGCATGGCCTGCATAGTAAATTACGGCTACTATTTTGAAATTCGACAAAAACCGGAGATTTTTAAATAATATCATACTATAAAACCTTTTTGTTCTTCAAAGAAATCCCTTCTGTTGAGAAGTCCGCTCAGATGGAAATGCCAGACAAAGTTCTAACGCGGGCCAAAAACCACTCATTAAAGACAGCACCCTTTCTCTCACATCGAGGTCTGTCTGTGTGATGTGTCCCAGCAGTGGGCGTGCGACGTGTCCCAGCAGTGGGCGTGCGATGTGTCAGAGCACTGGGCGTGCGACGTGTCCTAGCAGTGGGCGAGCAGTGTGTCCCAGCAGTGGTTAACCTTGTTTTAAATTACGTTATTCACAAGGTCCATAATTAAGATTTTGGCAGCGAATTATACTTGTTTTTACATTGGTATGTAAATATTGTAATTGGGATTGAGTTAACTTGTTAATAGTTTCAATTCGCAGCATACAATTTGTTACAATACAAGTGACATTTCTATTAAGAACCTTGTAGTTTGCTGGGGGTCACATAGGTGGAATATATTACATTCCTTCAGCGGTTAAATAAGGCGAACGACCGTCTGTGTAGCGTGGAGGGGAGCGGTGACTCGTGAGTGTGACGTCATCTGCTGCTGGCCTGCTGCCGAGCGCGAGCGGCCGGTACTAATACCAAGGAGAATGACAACGTAACAAATAGTCACCGTTCGGCGTGCGGTGGTACGGTCTCCTCGTTGAATCACGTCGTAATACGAGAAGAGAAGGCTACTCCAATACGAGTTAAGGATTACAAGTACCTACATCTGTAACACGGAAGTGATCGCAGGGGCACAATGACATACATTTTGACCTTATCCAAGGTGTAAACGAACCCATCACCAAATCATCAACGATTCATTCTGTACACCAAACTAAGTAACTTTACGCAAAAATTATTGACGGGAAACAACACTTTCTTGTTCGAAAAATCACGGTTTACGGTAACGACTCAATGTAACGCACTCAAAATTTTGTGCTGATGGATGCATTGAATAGTACAGGGGCAATGGATCTATTTAAATTAAAGTTATAACATTAAAATTTTGTATTAATAAAAATTTGTGAATAACTTGGAACTTTGATCTCCAATATCTCCACAGCTACAAGGTTCCCGGTTCCAATATGATTCCAATGACGGGGAGTAAGTACAAAAGTGCCTTTCGGATTCGCTAAGGGTCTTCTTACACTCATTATTTTGTGCTGCGAGCGTTCCAATGATGTCACCGTGAGCCGAAGAGTACCACAGAGTCAGACTTGTGTTGTAGAAGGGAGGAAAAGACAAAATACATTCACTTCTCCATGCGAAAACCTCAACTGAACACTGCTAACTTCCATGTATATGCCATCCATGTAATAATCGGTCAGTCAACATGTGCAATTGTCCTTCTATCCTCAAAACAGTAATATTAAATATATAGGGGTTATAATAGACGACACACTTTCTTATAGGTATCATATTGAAAGTCTGGTAAAAAGAGTGCGCAAATTAATATATTATGTATTTAAAAAAATACGAACTGTTGCAGATTCTAAATTAATCACACAAGTTTATTTCGCCCTATGTCAATCTATGATTAATTACTGTATCATTTCATGGAGTGGCGCATCAAAAACTATCCTGCTTCCCCTTGAAAGAGCTCAAAGAGCAATTTTAAAGGTAGCAAATTTCCATCCCTTTTACTTTCCCCCAGATCAGCTGTATAAATCGTGCTATGCCAATAATAAATTGCTGACTGTGCGCCAGCTATTTATTTTGCACTTAGTATTAAAACAGCACACCATGCTCACGTACAATGCTGACAATACCTACTAACAAGAGACGGAAAGATATAGTATGCATTTCTAATGCAACCTCCAAACATGTCTTTGTGGAAAGATTCTATTCATTTTTAGGCCCATTTCTGTACAATAGATTAAATAGAAAACTAAGTATATATAAGTTAAACTATTTTAGCTGTAAAATTTTCAAGTAGGTATTAATGCACCTTCTAGCCTGAAACACAGGTTCCACCTAGTTCAGGCAATAAGCAACAGTGCTCTATTTTATTTGTTAAGATACTAAATTGTAAATGTGCCTCTTTTTTAATAAACGATTTTATTATTATTTAAAATGTTATATTAAAGGTTTATCGACAAGTGAAACACTGGTGTCATGAGTTTGCACTATACATTTAGCATAATTGGTTTGAAGGTGTGTTTCCGGTGTACTGCGCTCAGTGTGGCGAGTGTGTCAGGGTGTCTGGTGGTACGTACCGCGGCGTGCGGGTGCGACGTGATGGTGCTGCCGCGCACCACGCGCTTGTCGTGCATCATGTTGCCATACTGCGCCCCGCCGATGCTGCCGCTGTAACAACCAACACACATATACATATATCATCACCATAGTGTTTAAACTGAATCAGTATTATGTGTTCTTTACAATTCAAAAAATCTACCGAATTTATGTTTTATGTTGCATTTACGGCGCGTTTGGGCCAGATCTAAGGACATGCAAACATATACGGATATTCGAAACTAGTGCATTCAATCAAAATTCGTGGCTGTCGTTTCGTATTGATTTTGTATAGCAAAATGTGAAATATTACTATATCTATCATTATTTTAATGAGTCGAGGATGCTTAAAACAAATCGAATTTGAGATAAGAAGCGAATAGTGTGGCGGAAAATAAGTGCGTGTTGTTGACCTCGCGGGGCGCGCGCTCCGACCGAAAGTGGGACACCAGCGCGCCGCCCCTCACACATCAGCCACCGCCAACAGACAAACATACCCAGATGTCTACACGAGTACACTCGCTTTCCTAATAGGTAGATTTCACGATGGACGCCGTGCCCAGTTGCCTAATAGCACCCGAATAAACTGCTGTAATAGTGGCGACGTTACAAATGAGATGTGGAACAGTGCATCGCCAGGTGCAGTACGGCTCTATAAGCCGAAGTGACGTACTCGCTGGCGGCAGGCGGCGGCGCGGGTAGCAGCCGCTGCATGCCCACCACGCCGGCCACGAGCGCGCGCACGCCGCCGAACAGGAGGCCGGTGCGCGCGTGGTGCATCTCCGGCACGACACCGTTAGGTACGATGTTCTCCTTCTTCTCGTGAACGGACCGCTTGGAGCGCGAAGCCACCGCTTTCGGCTTGCTCGCGTACGAGTACACTATCTTGTCTCTCTCCTTGGCCGGGTACAGCGCCTCGAGCCCGAGGATGCGCGCCACGTCCGGCGGCGGCAGCAGGAACTGTCCGCTGCGCACCGTGGTCACAAAGCGCGGCTTGTCCCCGTCCGTAGACGCCGCGTTGCGCGAGCGGGTCTTGCGTCCCGGTGATGGGGACTTGTCCATCTTGGGTGATATCTTTTTCTCGCTCTTCGGCTCAATGATGTTGATGCGTGGATGCGATTGACTCAAAATTTTGGGTAGCGCCTGTTCCATCGAACTGACGTTTGGGTTAGAAGCTGCGAGGGCACCGTTCTTCGTGCGGTTTCGCGTCGGTCGGCGAAGATTAGCTTGCAGGACTTCTTTCTCTTTAAGTCGGCGGAGTTTAAAGTCCAGCGCGCGGGAGAACTTGGGGTCGAGGATGGTGTGCGTGGCAGGTGCGCCCATACCGGCCGGGGGCGCCACGGGTGCGGGGGGTGCGGGCGCGCGCTGCACCGGCTTCACCACGTGAACGCGCGGCGGCGCCGGCTCGGCCGTAGGCTGCAGCTTGTCCGCAGCGCTCTCCTCATGGTTGATGACGGTGAAGGCGCTCGTGTCGTCGGTGGGCGCGGGCGCGGGTGGCATGGCGTCGCATGTTGCGCGTGGGTCGCGCGGTGTGTGCTGGCGGGCGCGGCCGGTCTCCTCGGCGGCGCGCGGTCACTGGCGCGCGGCGGCCGCTGGTCAGCGATGCCCGCCCGCCTGGCCACACCGCGGCGGCACACACACTACAATGCGGACGTGACCGCGCACGCGCCACGTCGCCGACGATGAGGGTAAACAGTGGTCTGCCTTCGAAGAAACGTTTCTAGAGTGCGATTCGTATCAAGTCGTTTTTCGATTTGAATGACGCGCTGATTACAATGGGTCCACTTGTGTCAATCGATAGTCGTATAATGCTGCTACATTTGCTTGCAATTAATTGTCAAATAACAGATGACCGTTGACAAGTGGTTGTCGTTAGTCCACGCAACTGTTTTTAGTGGTTTTTAGGGTTCCGTACCTCAAAAGGAATAAACGGAAACTTATAGAATCACTTTGTTGTCCGTCTGTATGTCAAGACCCTTTATCTCAAGAAACCGTGAAGGTATCGAGTTGAAATTTTAAATCATATACTCAAATCTACAGTTCCTTGAAGCTGTGAAAAAAACAAATTTCTAAGTTACGTAAAATAAAGATACGGCCGTTTATGCCGCAAAAAACGTATAAATATTTCGACACTCTCAAGGGAATTAAAATTTATAGGGATGCTTCCCGTTGACCTAGAATCATGAAATTTAGCAAGAAGCAATGCCTTACTGCAAATGTAAAGAAGAAAAATGAAAACCGTAATATATAATGTAATAACAAAATACCTTCAAGTTTATACGGAACCCTCGCCTCGGTGCGCGAGTCCAACTCGCACTTGGCCGGTTTTTTTTATTTCTTGACTAACTTTCTATTTATGTTTCTATGAAATATGACGACATAGACAAAAACAGTTTCTATTTATTTACGTACAACCCATATTTTTAATCAGCATGAAATGTGTCAGTAACATTGTGGCAAGTATCACGGGTCACGTGAGCGCCGCGTGTGTCAGCGCCGCCGCGGCCGGTCAGCGGGTGCCAGATCCTACTCGTTATAAAATCCTACTAAACAAGACGATAGCTTGTCTGATCAATTCATAGGGCCCACGGCGTCGCCCACGTGAAGTTCGGTAACTGTGCCACGGGATGATACAACCGGGATAAAAAGTATCCTATGAATTAATCCAGGTTATAAACTGGTTTTCGCGTGAAAGAGTAACAAATATCGGTCAGTCCTCTCAAACTTCCGCATATAATATTAGTATGATATCTATGGGCCTACCATAATATATAGGTAACGTTCAAGTTAACGTAATTCTTATTTCGAATGTCTGTGCGTACTTAACAGCTTTAGAAATATTCTTATTTATTTATATATTTGCTCTTATGCACATCACACATTTTACAATATTACTGTCGGTTTTTGTACATGAACCCTGTCAGGGCACTGCAAAGCACAATGCTGGTTTGCTTTGAGATTTGAACATTAAATTAAATTAGTAATACAATAAATTAATTGAATCAGAATTTATCAATAACACAATAGATAACATTTCCTTTAAAAATACCCATGTCTAAGGTCGTTATGATGTCCAGTTAGTAATAAGCACTATACAATAATATACATAAGGTCATTTATAGATCAGATTGAATAGAATAAAATAATAGGTAATAATTACAATCATGTCATGTCAATATCGTAAGTGATTAAATTGAATTATGGTGTGTCATTTTACAATACCAAATAGAATAAATATAAAATAAAAATGTCACTGAAATAAACAATATTGATGTCTTGGTCAGACTGGATCTTATAGAAAGAGAGAAAGTTATATTCGTAAATTGTGTAGGTACACCTATAAAGTTTTACCCGTCATGAATTGGTCTCCTCCTCCTCAAGTCGTGCTCCTCATTACTGAGGGTCGTGATCCTCCCTTGAAATATTTTTTTCCCTGACGATGTTTCGCCATCTCCGTCTATCCTTGGCCAAGTGAAGCGCATCGTGAAGTTTCGTTTCGAGAGAAGAGCTTATCTGGTCGGACCATCGCAAAGGGCTGCGACCTCTTGGTCGTTTACCATCTACCTTGCCGGTAACCATCAGTTGTTCGAGGTTATTGCCATCTTTCCTCGCTATATGGCCGAAAAATTCCAAAACTCTACGAAGGCAGGTCGTAGAGAGTCTGGTCTTTATTTTGAGCTCGCGTAGGACGGACTCGTTGGTGCGGAATGCCGTCCAGGGTATCTGAAGCATCTTCCTCCAACACCACATCTCGAAGGCGTCTATACGAACCCGGTCGGCCTTTCTCAAGGTCCAAGTTTCAGCTCCGTATCCAAAAATTGAAAAGACCAGCGTGTTCACCAATTTCACTTTGGTATTTCGCGAAATGTTGCGATCTCTCCATATTTTTTGAAGCTGAGACATAGCATTCTTGGCCATACCTATGCGTCTACGGATTTCTTTTTCGCATGACCCTGTGTTGGATATGTTAGAGCCCAGGTAAATGAAGTCATCGACCGTTTCGAGATTAAGAGCGCCAGTAAGCTCCAAATTATGTGCTCGGTCTACCACCATTAGTTTAGTTTTAGCGTGGTTGATTTGTAGGCCCAGTTCCATGCTGATACGTTCCATCCTTGCAAGGAGTTCTACCATTTCCGACTCTGAGGCTGCTAGGAGAGTAGTGTCATCAGCGTAGCGGAGATTTGTTAGCTTGGTTCCGCCTATCGTCACACCACCTACCCAGTTTTCACAGGTACGTCTGATAATATATTCTCCATATGCGTTAAAGAGGATGGGAGATAAAATGCATCCTTGCCTTACGCCTTTTCCGAAATTGAAGCTACTAGAGTTGGTTTGGTTGACCTTCACACTGCCCTTATTTTGAGAGTATAGGGCTTGAATTAGGGATACCAGATGTTGCGGTAGTCCAAGCTCCAAAAGTACCTTCCACAGGCTTTGCCAGACTACGCAGTCGAAGGCTTTACTGTAGTCTATAAAACACATGATGAGAGGTGTGTTAAACTCATATGCCTTCTCTATCAGGTGGCGGACGTTGAGGATCTGCTCACGCGTTCCCTTGCCTTTTACGAAACCAGCCTGTTCTTGAGGGATCTGCCAATCCAGAAAGTGACGAATTCTGTTGTTTATAATATGTAACAGTACCTTGCTGGCATGAGATATTAGAGCCAAGGTTCGATAGTTGTCACATTTCGAAGTAGAGCCTTTCTTATGTAATGGCAGGATGACTGATTTTGTCCAATCGCTTGGCCACTCACCAGTACGCCATACCTCATTACAAATTTTGTGGAGAGCATCTATGCCCGCCGGACCTGAAGCTTTTAATATCTCCGCTGTGATTTGGTCCGGCCCCGGTGCTTTTTTGGTCTTAAGTGAGGCTATGGCAGCTACAATCTCCGAGCACATAATAGAAGGTTCCTTCGAAATCCAATCCCACTCATTAATTGGAGCATCACCTGCCGCATTAGGATTTCTGTACAACTTTTCGCAGTATTTCCGCCATCTTTCTGAGATTGCGTTCAGATCTTGCAGTGGGGTGCCATCTTCGTCTTCGATTACCCATGTTTTGGGTTTGAACTGGTTGGTTAGAAGTCGCACTTTCTTAAAAAGGTCAGCAGTTTGGATTTTGAGCGCGTGTGCTTCAATGTCTTGGCAGATACGCTCCACGAAATTGTTTTTGTCGCGACGACATTTCAACTGAATGAGGCGGCTGAGCTCCGAGTATTTGTCTCTTCCCTCTTGGTTTGACAATCCTTGGGCTTTAAGGTCTTTCCTGTACGTAATCATTTGCCAGGTATCCGCCGAGATCCACGACTGCTTGCAGATGTTCGGTGTATGGTTAATGGGGATGGAGTCAACTGCCTTCCATATATTGTTTTTAAAATGCTCCCACTGTTCCTCTGCACTACAGTTATTAGGCTCTGGATGTTCCGCCATAACAGACTCTAGTGCATTTTGAAATTGTGTACTTTCTGCTGGTGAAAGAATCCGTGTTCTTTGTGGTGGTCGTTTTTTGACTGCTTTTAAACGAAGAGCAAAGTTTGCCACCAAAAGACAGTGATCAGATCCGCAGTCGGCACCCGGGTAAGTCTTAACATTGGTGATTGAAGATCTCCAACGACTATTTATTATGACATAGTCAATCTGATTGCGAAATCGGTCGCCAGGAGAGGTCCAGGTGTAAAGTCGGCGGGGATGGTGTTGAAAGCATGTGTTCATGATTGTGAGCTTCCTTCCGATACAGAATTCCAGAAGTTTGGTTCCTCTGTCATTACGAACCCCTAGTCCATATTTCCCGACAGTGCCTCTTATATGACTATCTTCCGTCGTTTTTCCTATTTTTGCGTTCCAATCACCGATGACAAAAGTTATCTCTCGATTTGGTATTTTGGACAGGGTTGTTTCGAGCTCCGAGTAGAATCCCTCAATAATGTCGTCCTTGGCACAAGCTGTAGGGGCATATACCACAACGATATTCAGGGTACAAGGCCTAGTGCTCAGTTTCAGTGTTAGTATTCGGTCAGAAACAGGGTTATAACCAAGCACAAATTTATCCAAGTGTTTGGACAGCCAAATACCGACTCCGTTACTGCTGGAGTCTGAAGGGCCTGAGAAGTAAAGGGTGTTCCCACCAGGCGTTCTTTGATGACCTTGTCCACGCATATGAGTTTCGGTAATTCCCAATAAAGTAAGATTATGACCTTCTGCTTCTCTTTCCACGATTTCGAGCTTTCCTGGTGCCAGTAATCCACGTACGTTCCAGGTTGCAATACGTCTGTGTTCTTGCACTGAGATCTTGCTGTTGCGTAAATCCTCCTCATCTTTTATGTATTTTGGTAAATTACTATAAATTGTTGCAACTATAGCAATTAGCAATACGTCTCAAAAGTTCGTGCAAATGAATAGGGACATCGTACAAGGTAATCGCTCGGTTAGGTAATTAATTTTGTTTAAAAAGAAAAAGTGTAAGGACCGGCAGAGCTCCGTCAGTGGTGTGACTTTCAGCTAACAGGTCGTTAGCAGTCGTTGTTCTCAGGACGTGCGTCAGGAAATCGCCAGCATAATAATTGTCGTAGACGCTCGTAGCTCGTAGCACGATAACCGCTACGCAGAAGTGCTACGGGTGTATTGCTACGACGGATGGGCTACGAATTCTAGAAACCCGCTTTATTCAATTTTTTGTTATTTTAGAATTATATAATTTAATGATTGATAATTGTGTAATTTTTATGATTTTAATGTAAAATTGTGTTGTGATTTTTATTTTGTTGACATGTAAAAAGCTATGGACGATTTTTTTTTTAGTCTAAAATAAACGCTTAATATTAATTAAGCGTAAAAACATTAAATATTAATTCTAATATTGTTTTAAGCTTTTATAAAGGTAATCTTAATAGTTTTTTGTACATTGTAGGAACTAAAACCAACCCAACAATGAACAGCACAGATTGATCTATGGCTAAATTCGCGCCGATTTCTCCAAACCAAAATTTAAATTAGGAATGCACTCGCTGTTCAAAATTACATTGTATTTTAATTTACATTTTTTTTTCTATTGGTTAGTTGGATATAGTGGGTCAAGGATCTTGGTAGGTATGCTAACAATCTGTTGAGGTTTTAGAGTAGATAATATTTATTTATCTTTCTATCAATCAATACTATGCCTACCAAGATCCTTGGCGCACTATATCCAACCTTTAGTTATTACAAAACAAAATTCACAATAAATAAATGATGTTGTAAATAAAAATACTCATAAATGTCAATTGCGAGCGCATTCCTAATTTAAATTTGAAACTAAAAAATCGACGCGAATTTAGCCGTAGCCGCAAGATTTTTTTTTTTATATTAGGGATTTTTCTGTACTTATTTCATTATTATAATCTCCTTCTCTTGAAATCAACCAAAAGCATCGAATAACTACTAAATTAAATTACCTATTAAAAATGATAGTATTAAATAATTATTTGAAATTATACTAAGGAGTTGGTGATCAATGCTCGTGCCTTCTCTCTATGAGAAGAGGCCTTTGCCCAGCAGTGGGACAGTAATAGGCTGGTATTATTATTATTATATTTCGTTTATTTATTTTATGACATATTTTTAAATTTTTAAATATTCCTAATATAAAAACAATATAAATAAAAACATTTAAAAATATAAAAATAGTAGCCCACCAGCGCTGGGAACAGGGTCCGAGCTGCCGGTGGTCAGGGCTCTTGAGAGAGGAACCTCCTAACAATACGTGCCGTGTCCAGAAGTACTGCTTTCTGAATCAATCCCTTTATCCAGCTGCCAAGCGAGAGCCTCCTAAGATGTTGGTCGAGGCTCTTGGCTATTAAGCCATTGGCCGACACGACTATCGGCGTCGCTGACTGGCGCGTTATGGAGGGGGTGGAGACCTATTCCGACCACCGGTACATCCGGTTCGACGTCTCCACCCAGACCTCAAGCGCGCCGGTTTAACAGGCCCCGAGTGGTCCGCGTTGGGCGCTGAAGCAGCTGGACCGGGAGCTCCTCCTGGAAGCCTCGATCGTGCAGGCCTGGGTGACATCACCGGACAGGCCTGCCGACGTTAACGATGAGGCAGGGTGGTTCCAGGAGGCCATGTCCGACATATGTGACGTGGCAATGCCCCGAGTCCGGCCAGGAAGCGCCCGGCGTCAGGTGTACTGGTGGTCGCGAGAGCTGACGTCCCTACGGGAGGCGTGCGTGGCTGCGCGACACCTGTACGCCAGGCACCGCAGGCTCCGCATTCGCCCACCGAATGCGGCAGCCATTGAGGCGGAGCTTTATGAAGGCTACAGAGCGGCGAAGACCGCCCTCCGCGAGGCTGTCCTGCGGGCCAGGGATCTGGCCCGCGAGGAGATGCTGGGGGCTCTCGACAGAGATCCGTGGGGACGCCCTTACAAGATGGTGCGGGATAAACTCCGCACCTGGGCCCCCCCGCTGACGCAGTCTCCGGCCTCAGCTCGTGGAGGACGTGGTGAGCGCTCTGTTCCCCTCACGAGGGGAACACCCGCCCCCGCCTATGGCTCCACCGGCTGCGGTGCCGGAAGCGGACCACCAAGGTGACAACGACGACGCTCCTGAAGTGACCGGGGTAGACCTGAGAGTGGCGGTACGAAGGCTAGGTGCCAAAAATACCGCCCCGGGACCCGACGGCTTGCCTGGCAAAGCCTGGGTCCTGGCCTCGGAGGCTCTCGGGCCCCGACCGACTTGAAGGGCTCTTTAGCGCATGTTTGGAGAGGGGCCAGTTCCCGCTTCGTTGGAAGACGGGGAAGCTGGTCCTCATCCGGAAGCCGGGGCGCCCGGCGGACTCTCCGTCCGCCTACCGGCCCGTGGTGCTGCTCGACGAGGTGGGCAAGCTCTTTGAAAGAGTCATTGCAAACCGCCTCGCCGAGCACCTAGCGGGGACGGGGCCGGACCTTGCGGAACACCAATATGGTTTCCGCAAGGGGCGCTCTACGGTGGACGCCATCATGCGCGTGAGGGCCCTCATGACGGGGGATGCGGTGTCCCGGGGTGGGGTTGTCTTGGCGGTGTCTCTCGACATCGCCAACGCCTTCAACTCCATGCCCTGGAGCTGCATAAGGGAGACACTCCGGTATCACCGGGTGCCGACCTACCTCCGTCGTATGGTCGGGGACTACTGGCGGACAGGTACGTCATCTACCCCGGTCGCAGTGGAGACTGGAACCGGCGAGAGATGTCGTGCGGTGTTCCGCAGGGATCGGTTCTAGGCCCATCCTTGTGGAACATCGGTTACGAGTGGGTGCTGCGCGCCGACCTCCCTAGCGGCGTCAGCGTGGTTTGCTATGCAGACGACACGCTGGTGCTCGCACAGGGAGGGTCGCACGAGGCGGCGGCCGAAGTTATGACACGCGGGGTTGCGATAGTCGTTGAGAGGATCCGGCAACTGGGTCTCGAGGTGGCATTGCACAAGTCCGAGGCCATGTGCTTTCATGGGCCTCGGAATGCGCCACCTCCGGGATCCTCAGTAATGTGGGATGGGTTTCCATCGGCGTCGAGTCGACGCTGAAGTACCTGGGACTTGTCCTCGACAGCCGGTGGAACTTCGTGGAGCATTTCCGACGTTTGGCCCCCAAACTGGAGCGGACAGAGGCTGCCTTCAGGTGGCTCCTGCCCAACCTGGGGGGGCCAAACGCCTCCTGCCGGAGGCTCTACGCGGGAGTCGTGCGGTCCATGGCTCTTTACGGGGCCCCGGTGTGGGCACGTTCATTGAGGCGACGTGCCGCCCACCACTTGAACGTGCTCCAGAAGGTGGTAGCCGTAAGGCTGGTCCGGGGGTACCGCACGATCTCCCGCGAGGCGGCGAACCTCCTTGCCGGATTGCCGCCATGGGATCTGCAGTGGCGCGTGGAGGCGCTACGCCGGGGGGAAACTCCGCTGCCGCGGCAAATTGTCGCTCAGCGGACGGACTTCCGGCGGGATCTCATGGCGACATGGAGAGAGCGACTATCGCAACCCCGTGCAGGGCACGCCACAATAGTGGCGATAAGTCCCCTCTCTGAGGAGTGGCTGGAGAGACGCCACGGCGTCCTCACTTTCCGCCTGACGCAGGTTCTTACCGGACACGGATGCTTCGGTAAGTTCCTGCACCGAATCGGGCGGGAGGAAACGCCCGGGTGCTATCACTGTGAGGATCGGCCGGAGGACACGATGGAGCACACTGTGGAGGTGTGCCCCGCCTGGGTGGAGCACCGCCGTGTCCTCGAGGTGGCGAATGGCGGCGGCGACCTCTCGCTTCCGGCCCTGGTTCGTGCCATGGTCCGGAGCGAGACGGAATGGGACGCCGTCACCTCCTTCTGCGAAGCAGTTATGCTAGCGAAGGAGGTGGCGGAGTGGGACAGGGAGTGATCCACACGTCCCGGCCGCCGCGGGAGACGCCCCGGGCGTTGGGGGCCACGTGGTGGCTTCCGGCCACCGTAGACGCGGGCCTGTGGACGGGGAGCTATGGGCTAGCTCGCCGTCCTTCCGTCTCATGACGACAGGCCGTGTCGACGCCGCGTTCGTGTTCCACGCGCGCCTCAAAGAGAATCAGCAAAAAGAAAGGGGTCCGCAAGGGCCGAAGCCTGCCGGGGCTGCGGGACTATTCGAAAGAGATACCGTGGCCCCGGAACACAAAGGGCGAGAAAGGAACATGGATGGGTTTTAGTCAGTAAAAGTCTGACACTCCCTCCTGCTCCGCCCAGAGCGGGAGAAGTCATTTGATGATTTCCCATCGTAAAAAAAAAGGGTTTATTCTTGCGCTCGGTAATTCACTCATGATTTGTTGTTGTATTGTTGGACTTATTTTGCGGCGCGTTACGCATCTTCTGACTTGTATCTTCGTTACTCGCACGCCACCGATGATCCAGTATTTTTGACGAAGGTGCGATAAAGTGAGTCGCGGCCCTCCATGAGACGTCATTTGATGGGCTTGATCGAGGAGTAAATGCGTTAGACGGCTATCGTAGGGAATGATCATCGGATGTTTCATTTCTTCCGTTACTGTTGTTTTGTTCAATCTTCCCCCAACTCATAGCAAGCCTTCTTGATCAATGTAAGGATTGAGTACCTCTCAATCCTTAGCTTGTCGTTATCCGTAACTTGCTATTCGATGCCACTCTGCCGTGTTTACGTGAGTGACTCATGTCCGTTTCAAATACCTTTTGTTGGGTTTGTTACACAATTATTTTAATTGCACGATTTAATTCTTGCAACGTAAGATAACTTGGTTTACAGTTTTTTCGAGTTCACAGTTCCAAGTTTTAAGTTCAATGCTCTTTGAATCCATGCGACTACTCGAATGACATGATTAATTGAGCTATGTTTTTGTAATAATTGTTCGATAATGTTGGTTGATTCTGTATTGACTTGGACAGCATTGACTTTTTTTTTTGCCGTTGTTTTTATATCTTGATCTGACATGTAGACCTTTTTGACTTGGTTTTTTTTTGTGTCAAACGATGACAGCCACATAGGACCTTGCCACCATAGTTTGTTTTCTTTCAGTTGACCGTCGTACTGGCCTTGGCTTGCGGCGTCAGCAGGATTTTCAATTGACTTGAGCGCGATATTACAGAGTTAATTTTTTGGACTCGATTCTCTACGTATGTTTTCCATCTTGATGGGTCACCTTGTATCCGACCCACCCAGGACCACCATAGAATCAGTCCAGCCATAGACTCAAATATCATGTTGATGTAAGGACTCCTTAACCTTCTGCATCAGCCTAGGCAACGTTGTTATTTTTCTGTGTGGCACAATTTTAGATTTTGCAGAGACAAGTGTGACGATTGTTGGCGGGTGAACTCGTGCGTAAATGACACACGCATATGCATCCAGGGAGGCGTCACTGAAGCCGTATAGTTCTATTGCTTGTTTCCCATCACATCTGAGCCATCTTGGTACTTCACACAAGTTTATCGTCGCTATGTCTGCTTGTATTTTGCACCATTCCTTGTGTATGCTATCCGACACTTGATCATCCCATCGTAATTTGACCTCCCACAGTTTTTGAAATAATAACTTTAATTTTGTCGATACGGGAGCCAGCCAGCCAAGTGGGTCAAACAGTTTTGATATTTCAGCTTATAAGCTGCGTTTTGTATGTTTTTTGTTGACGATTGAAATCGAACATTGGAATGTGAATTTGTCCTTTGTCGGATTCCAGCATAAGCCCAATGTTTTTGATGTTTGATCCGTTTTTAAATTGAAAACAGTGTTTTCATTGTTATGTTGTATTGTAGCGTTTTCCAAGAGTGCACGTTTGATGACCATTTTCTGAGGTTAAACCCACTGCTCTTAAGTAGTAATTTTAGGTCCGAAATTAGCTCTTGTGCTTGTTCAAGGGTATGGGATCCGTCGTATCCGAGATCATCGACGTAAAATGACTCCTCTACTACCTTTGACGCTTCCGGAAAATGTTGACGCTAGTCCTCTGCCAATCTTCGTAATGTCATTATGGACAAGAACGGCGCTGCCTTGGTGCTATAATATGTTACTGTGGCGAGTTGAAACGAAAGTAGAGGTTGTTCCGGCGATTCTCGCCACACAATCTGTTGTAGGTTTTGGTCACAGTGGGCCACTAAAATTTGTCTGTACATCTTTTCAATATCAGCTGTATTGGCGTATTTATATTGCCTCCACTGTAACAATGTTGTTTGTAAATCTTGCTGTAAGTTTGGACCTTTGTATATAAGGTCGTTCAAACTCCATCCTGTAGATGTTTTAGCGGATGCATTAAACACCACCCTGTACTTGGTTGTTGTTGACTCGGCGCGTTCGACGCCGTGGTGCGGCAAGTAGCAGTCGAGTGTCTTGTTAAATATTGATTGTTTCATATGACGATATGACCTACGTCAATGTACTCTGCTATAAATTCTTTATAGGCTTTTGATATTTCTTGTTGTTTTCCCAATCTTGGGTCTAATGTTTTGAATTGCGCAATTGCAATCTGTTTGGAAGAGCCCAGATTGTGCTCCCAGTCTTGTTTCATCGGTAGTCTCACTTCGTTTCTCCCATTTTCCAAACGTTGTGTTGTTTTTGCGTAGTACTCAATGCATTTCTAATCTTCCTCCGAAAAATGGGCTTGGCCTTAATATCTTCGGAATCCCAAAACTGTATCATGTCCTCCAGATTGTTCAATACTACGTTGCAATGAAATGTTCGGACGTTTCCGCATAGTAACTATCCTAGTTGAGTTTGTTGTGCGATAGGCTGATTGACATCATCGCTTCTGATCATTCCTCCTAGCATGATCTGGGAGTAAATATCTGCTCCAAATCGCAGATCTACTGGACGGCTGCTATTGAAATCCGGATCCGCTAAGCTGATATTTTGTATCTGAGGCCATGATGGTTTAGCGAAAGTTTTGTTTGGTAGATTCTTGATTAAGTTCTTCATAATTTATACTGTTTTACTAAACGTATAGTCGCTGAAGGCAGAGCTACATGAAATTGTTATCATGCCCATGCAATTGCTCTCCTTTTCCCCAATAATAATAATCATTTATTTAACAGATCATACAATCCAATTTGTTAGTAATACATACACATCTTAAACACTAGTGTTAGTACATAAATATCCAATTCCGGAGACAACTCCTTTGCATTTCTGGCGTTTGTTCCCAAGAAGTTGAGCAGCGCGTTCTGTTATCAATGATATCTGAGACCCTTGATCGACAAGAGCTTGCATGTTGTACGGAGTTCCATCAGCTCCCTCTACCTTAACAATGGCGGTTGCTAATAGAATCTCCGAAGCTTCATTATTTTGAGAGACGTGAGATGAAGAATTGGTTGGTTCATTGTTTTTGGCAGCTGCTTCGTGCATTAACGTGTTGTGCTTAGCTTTGCACTTGCGACATCGGTTGCTTGACGTAATTTTTTTGCCTTTGTGGCTGTACAGACAATGAATGCATACTTGCAATTTGTTTATTATGGCAAGTTTTTCGTCATTCGACATTTCTAAAAAGTTTGCACAAAAATAGTGGCCATGCTTGTCGTTGCAGAGTGGACAAAGAAATGTTGACGCATAGTAGGATTTCGTAACCCTGTTGTTACTAACCGCTTGATTCATGTTATGATTGTTATGTTTCTTGAAATGGGCTGCTTCTTCATTCTGATTTTTTCCAGAACTTGATTTCTGAATATTTTTGGTCAGGGCTAGAAAATGACATTATCAATTATGTAAAGAAATGTCCGAAATTTCAAAAGCAAAAATATACGGTAAGTGTAAAGGAACCAATGGTCATCACCTCAACGGCCCAATCAAATGTAGTGTACATTTGACAAAATATATTTAGACGTAGTAGGACCGCTAGATCGAGACGCTACAGTGTGAGCTGTCGAAATATGTATCTGCTTACCCACTTATATCTAAAACAGCAACAGAAACCGCACGAGTATTTGTAAACAACCGTTTCTTTCAGCACGGCGCGCGGCGTTCCGCGAGAAATAGCGACTGACAGAGGAGCCGAGTTCAGAGTCCGTGCACAGAATTTGATCAATTTTGATCACTGCTTGTGGGAAAGGCAAGAAGAATTTGAACCTTCGTTTTTGTTATTTTAAGAGTCGAGTTCCATCAATTCATGCCGACTGCTTTTAAACAATTTTTAAAATAATGTATAATTTAATGGCAAAACCCCTTTTCCGTAAAAGTAAAGGAGTTCGCTCACACTTAGGTAGTTGGTTTTAAATTTTATCTTGGAGCGTGCCGTCGCGATAAAGCGCAGTACCTGAGCCGTTACTCGAATTACTTGCGTTAATGAACTATATTTATGTAATAAGTTATCTAAAAATGTTCATTGTTTTTCAGTACCGTTATGGTTGCCACTGCTAAGTTGACAGTTTCCTGGTTGGTTGTAAACAAACATGTGGAGTTTCTCATGAGGTCAGAGTCTTGTGCCATTTTCTGAAATTCCGGACCTTGCCACCAGAGATCGGAGTTTGCTAGTTTGCTCGGCAACATTCCTTTAGTTGCACAGTCAGCAGGTTCTGTGCCGATTTTACGTAGCGCCACTTGTCTGAAGGAATAGGTAGTTTGTTTTATATTTTCATCTCTGTTGGACACGTATTATAATTGATCCCACCGTGATGCATCTCCTTGCACCCACGCTAAGACTATGTGCGGTTGATGAGACCGTACAAAGGTTATGTATGGTATTTGAGATGAGAAGAGGGTGTATGGGTGTGATGTGAAAATAAATGATAACGAGTGGGAGCAAGTGAATGACTTCGTATTTTGAGTAGTATCTGTCCCCGTAGCGCGAAAAGTCATTAACTCGAAAAACCTAGTTTTTAAATATCGAGAGTTCAAGTTTGAGAAAATATAAAAAATCACAACTTTGGTTTGTCATTACATATCTTTGTAGTTTTAGCTTCATTTTAAAGATAATAAAATATACTTTATAGTATAAGTGCAATAATACGTGAAAAACTTCTAATAATTAAGAAAAGGAACAATATGAATTGTTTTCTATCAAATCATTGGCTTAGTTGCGAATTAGTGAATTTTCGACTGGAGTTAGTGATTTCGCTCTCAGATCGAAAGTGTTAAAAAGAAAAATAAAATGAGATGATGACTTTCACTTTAAGAGTATTGTACTAATAATTTAAAAATAAAAAGTGAGGAATCAATATGTCGAGTTAGTTAATTTTCGCTTTCGTGTGTTTTAGCAAACTATTAATGTTAAAAACTCACTAAATCATTTTAGTGATGTTTACGATACCTAAAGGCGTTTGCATGCATTAGCAATTCAAAAGAAAAAGTAATTAAGTCGTTTTAGTTTCGTATTTTGTACAATTAAAATAAATATAAAATAATTTACTAAGTTAGTTAATTCTTCCATAACGCTCTGGGGTCCAAAGGGGTTGCTTACTTTTCACATTACGTAATCCAAAAACGAGGGCAGCTACAAACATGACGCTTTGACAGATATTTAGAGAGATTTTAATGACATCTATACATAGAATAAAATCGTTGAGACCAAAAAATCTGTTCATTGAAGATTAAAAAAAAAAAACCAGCCAGGGTGACTTGAAATAAGTAACTGAACATATTAAAAGCATTTAAAATTTTTTTGTTTGTTTGTTTGTTTGTTTGTTTGTTTGAACGCGCATCACGTAAAAACTGCTCAACCGATTTTGTTGAAATGTTCACAAATCTGTTTAAATACATTCAGAATAACATATAGGCTATAGAAATTTTGGATTTTTTTGGAAAAAGGGGGCGAACTTTACGCCCCCTTTGGGCGTAAAGTTTGTATGAAAAAAAAAATTAGATTGTTCTAGAATCATGAAACTCAGAATAAATACTTATTAATAAAAATAAAGAAATACCGGTCTTAGCATTTTTTTTAAATCTCATCCAGAGGCGCAAAAAAGAGGGTTTTGTGTTTAAAATTAATAAACTTCAAACACCTATACAATCAAAACCAATGAAGTGTAACCTTTTAAAGTTGCTACATATACTCCATATCTAATACAGGTAAATATAATTTCTCAGTTTTCTTGAAATTTGATTTTTGAGGTGAATACGCACAAAATAGCGGAACTCAAGAAAATCAGCTTTCCTCGGTTTAAGTAGTTGGTACGAAATGTTTGACAGCCTATGCAGTAATTTTGACGTGATGCGCGCAGCATCACGTCAAAATTACTGCATAGGCTTCTTCAATATTTAAACTATATATTATCACGCTACTTCCTTAAGGGGGTAGGCAATTTTGCATTATTTCCGTATACTTCAATTGTTTGACGTTTCAGTCATGACGTAAGTACATGAGAACGGCTATTTGTGGCTTATGTCAACGAAGTAAATAGCCTTGCAGTTTCATGACCGCTCTGTAAACTACGGGGTTGCAGGTTCAAACCCTCCAACATTATTTTCACTTTTCGTGATTTGTTTAATTTTTTTTTTGATGCTGTGAGATTTCCTATATTTCATTTTGTATAAGTTGTGTGCATTTCTTATTTTTTTCGTGAAATATTTTTCCAAAAAGTAATAGAGAAGTATAGAAGAAGAATACAATCATGCTGCGCCGACCCCAAATAAATTGGGATAAGGAGCAGGAGTATGATGATGATTTCTCCAAAAAGTAGTATAGCGAACGGAAGCCTGATAAATTCACGTGTTCTTGACGTGCAAGAACTGTGCTGTGCATACGCAGTTTACGTAGATTATATTTACAGCTATATTGTTATTGGCCTCATTCCATGCATCTTGGTGAGAATTTAAGACCTGCCTGGACTGTCATCAAAGGTCTGACGGTGGAGACAAAAGTCAGTTGCAAGATGTTCGCAACAGTTTGCAGCAGCTAAATCGTGTTTGGGCTCATTTCATGGACCTTGATGAAAACTTTAAACTTAGCTAGAGTATGACTTTCATCGAAGGTCGACGATGGAGACGGAAGGCAGTTGCAAGAGGTCATCAAGAGTTTACAGCATCTATATCGTGTTTGGGCTCATTTTATGCTCCTTGATGAGAACTTTCGACGTAGATGGAGTATGACTGTTATCAAGTGTCTAAGGATGATAACGTAAGGCTGATTAGGCTAGGGCTTTGAGGAGTGGCTGGAGAGACGCCACGGCGTCCTCACCTTCCGCCTGACGCAGGTTCTTACCGGACACGGTTGTTTCGGTAAGTTCCTGCACCGAATCGGGCGGGAGGAGACGCCCGGGTGTTTCCATTGTGAGGATCGACCGGAGGACACGGTGGAGCACACGGTGGAGGTGTGCCCTGCTTGGGTGGAGCACCGCCGTGTCCTCGAGGTGGCGATCGGCGGCGGCGACCTCTCGCTTCCGGCCCTGGTTCGTGCCATGGTCCGGAGCGAGACAGAATGGGACGCCGTCACCTCCTTCTGCGAAGCAGTCATGCTAGCGAAGGAGGTGGCGGAACGTGAGAGGGAGACATCCTCACGTCCCGGCCGCCGCGGGAGACGCCCCGGGCGTCGGGGGCCACGTGGTGGCTTCCGGCCACCGTAGGCGCGGGCCTGTGGACGGGGAGCTATGGGCTAGCTCGCCGTCCTTCCGTCTCATGACGACAGGCCGTGTCGACGGCGCGTTCGTGTTCCACGCGCGCCTCAAAGAGAGTCAGCAATAATGAAGGGGTCCGCAAGGGCCGAAGCCTGCCGGGGCTGCGGGACTATTTGAAAGAGATACCGTGGCCCCGGAACACAAAGGGCGATGAAGGAACATGGATGGGTTTTAGTTAGTAAAAATCTGACACTCCCTCCTGCTCCGCCCAGAGCGGGAGAAGTCATTTGATGATTTCTCATACTAAAAAAAAAAAAGCCTGAGTAGGCTGGCGAGGGAAGCCCTTAATTAGAAAAACTGAATATTTTAGCGATTAATGCAAATATTTCAGAGAAATTAAATTGTTACCTACTTGATTCTATACTATACCTAATATTATAAAGCTGTGTTTGTTTGGTTAGTTGAACACGCTAATTTCAGGAACTACTGGTTCGAGTTGAAAGTATCTATTACTGTTGGATAGCCCATTAATCGGGGAAGGCAACAACGAACAACAACGTTACAACGTTTATATAAAATCACGCTACAATCAATAGGAGCAGAGCATCAATGAAAAATGTTGCAAAAAAAGGAAAAAAAAATCTATTTGAGATCTTTCGTTGCGTGCGCTGCGTAAACGGTTAAAGTTACGCAACAATCGTGTATGACGGAAAAAAATCTATAAAAATCCGCGATAGCATTATTATGTCTATCTTTTAAGGGTGTCTCACACTCTCTCTAACCATCTCTCTGTCTCTCTTATATAACGCAGACGAAGTTGCGCGGGTCAGCTAGTAGATAATAAATGGATTAAACGAACTTACCTAGTGAAGTTCTATCCATATTATATGAAGAAATTAGTCCGAGGTATATATACTAGCAGCAGCCGCCTTCTGTTGCTCTTTAAGGTTGAAGCTCTGACCGACCGTCCATACATTTTTGTCTCGTAAAATACACTAAACACAGACACTCTTTCTTTCAAACTAATCGTTTTATCACTTCTCTACAGTGAAATGTGTACGCAACGGACCTTTTTGGGCATTATCTTACATTATTTACTGAGAAAAACAATAATGAAATCCCGGCAAAATTTGACACTTCTTTAGTAGTGTGCGTGACTTTTGACAAGCAAACCAAAAGCGTTGTTTAGACATTGACACGCTAGATGGCGTGCAGACGATCTTATAATTCTGATAAATCAATATCTTAAAGTTCAATAATTGGTTAATTCCCTTTCCAACCGTTCAAAACAAAAACAATATAAAATAACATAAAACTGATGACATAAACATCAATGTTTTGTTTTTTTTTAAACTTTTCTTACTTATTATTGTTGTATGGCAACATAAATACCAATAGTCGTAGGTATAGGTTAAAAGCAACGATGCCGTTCTTCCTAACCTTGACCTACATGCATTGTTGACGTAACAAAGCGTTGCCAAACTTCGTTCACTTGTATAGACTGTTATAAAATACATTCTTATTTCGGTTGTGACGCGCTATGATTTGCGCGCGGAATTTCTTGCGTATTAAATTTTGTATGCTATACATTTTCATTGATTCAAATTGCATTATTTCTCTAGTATATATTTAGTTCATATTATTTAGTAGACTATAATGTAATTTATCGTAGGTATAGTAATTATTTATTCTAAAAACGCAATTCTATTTTTTTCGGTGGTATTTGAAACAGCAAGTTGACCCGTGATTTTCATGAAATCTCGTCATAATACTAATTACCTACGTCATACGTAGCAGTGATGAGTACAAAGTCAGTGTTTCTTAATATTTGAATGTGTTTGAATATATTTTTGGTCAACAATAGATATAATTATTAATCGGTTAACTACCAAAGTAGTCACAAAATTAAACTTGCAAACGTGCAAAATATAGCTTTGCCGGGCGGGACACCTTTTACGCATTTTGCAAACAGTTTCAGACAGACAGTCAGACATACATTAATATTAGTTGGTTTTATTTTGTAGTAGGTACCTAACTTACCAAGCTCTCGCTAGTTCACGTCAAATTGTTATGGTGCGTTCAGAAACAAATAGAAATCAGTTACTTACAATCTATTTTGTGCTTTATTTTAAATAAGTAACTTATCTAATCTGATTTTGTTTTCTTATTTGTCGACCAATTCTACCAGGAATATAAAGATAACATTGAAATATAAAGATAAATAAAATGTAACTTAACATTTTTCTAGATCTTTGGTTTCGAACGCAACCCTATTTTATTATCTATGATTTGGAATATTGCAATTTGCATCATGGTTGTGAAATACGAATTTACGATACTATTACATTATTTTAAATTTTATTGATTGTGGAAGCTGGTTCAAATATCTAAATGATTATCTGGGATATCTGGGCATCGCATTGTGGACTTGAAGGATGTAAATGTAATGGAGTGGGCATTTCTTCTGGAAATATGTACCTACATCGAAATATGTGTGAATCTAACAAATTGAATTTGTTAGTGAAATTGATGGATTTCGAAGTGAATTAATTTTCAAGTGCAATATGTGTCATAAAATTGTTCGGAGAGCAGTGATTAAATAAATACTGGACACAAGCAGCTCACAACAAGTCCTATGGATATTCCGGATATTCCAACAATGTCAGCTTTATTTTATTATGAAAGATCAAATTGCTATTCAAAAAGGTTATGAGGTGTCTTCAGACGGCGCGGCATTCCATTTGTTACTGTATAAGTAGATTGTATATGGAGCATGGTTCAAAGGTCAGGTAAGTTAATATTTTACAAAACACGAATTTGGTTCTGTAAGACATTTCTAATACGTGCAATATTTACAAGTGTTGATTTTCATTTCCAGGCCTGCATTATTGGTAAAGAAACTACTAAATGTCTATTTCTTGCTGCTAGAAAGAAATATTGTTAGACATGTCAATATTATGAGAGGAGAAACATCGATATGAAAATTATGAAAAAAAAAACTGCTGAAAAAAATTTACTGGATCATCTACAGCAATGGAATCAGAGAGAAATGGCCCGCTTCATGTATTCGGAGTACATGAAAACTGCAAGGATTATTACTGCAATGTCAATAAAACATTGACAGATGGAACTGAAAAGAAGGAAGAAGATCTCGTAGAAAGGCTGAAAAATACTGCTCCAGAGGTGTGGGTTCTGATTTATGCAGCCAATGAAAAAATTGCTTTGAAGGCAGGTCGTTTGTCAAATGAGACAACAAATGTGGCAGAAAACTTTATGAGCGTAATAAACAAATTTAACTGTGGAAAACGAATTAGTTTAGGAAAAGGGCGTTCTTACCAGCGACATGTTCATGTGGCAGGTAAATATAAAGTCTTTCCTTATATAACCCAATTTATATCGCCACAACATGTCTTTCCTGGAATATAACACTTAAAAATATGTTTTCAGGACTATCGCTTGCTAATGGACACAAATGGCATGAAACTGCATGGAAAAAGCAGACCACACAGAGCCCAAGGAAACATTTTAAAAATACTTAAAACGGAAAGAACAAAGCAGAATACGATAGCAATCTTCGACACGCAAACGATTGTTTACCAATTTAACAATATGAGAGTGTAGCAAAAAGTATGTTCATGCAACAATATAATAAAATTGTGAGGCCTTCAGGCCTTTTTATTGATGAAGAATTTGGATTTTTAGCTGGCCGTCCAGATGGTAAGTTATTTATTTTTCAAACTTCAATTTTATCTTTGTGTTTGGCAAATGTGGCCAAACATAACACTAGTTATAATTGCGAGAAACAAAGAATAACCAGCACTAGAGACGATTGAATTTCTTATATCAAATCTCATAAAAAGCTACATCTGTGTTTTATATTTTATGGCAATTTGTTACAGGTATAATTGAAAATGAGAGAGCTGTTGTTGAGATCAAGTGCTTTCCATCATTGGCCAGGACAAATCAAAGCCTCGAGGCAGCTGCACTAGAAAAGAAAAACTTTGCTCTAAAACTGGACAATAATGTTTTAGTGATGAAGAAAAAGCACGATTATTACTATCAAGTAAACTGAAAATTCTATTGCATGTCCACATTTTAATTAATTTCAATATCTGGTTTTCTCTTACTATAATTAAATTCTATTCCAGGTTCAAGGCCAAATGCGTGTCAGCAAAATGGATAAGTGCTACTTCATATGTTTTATTTCAGTCACGAAACCTTTGACTGTAATAGAAGTTTGTCAGGATAATGAATTTATCAGCAATATGATACCAAAATTATCAGACTATTTAAAAACTGTGTTCTGCCGGAAATAATTTTGAGACGTGTTCAAAAAAATGCTAAATGTATAGATTTGAATGGTATGTACGCAAAGCTTTTCCTTTTTTTTGTCCTCATTTTAATAAATTTCAATATCTGGTTTTCTCTTACTATAATTAAATTTTATTCCAGGTTCAAGGACAAATGCGTGTCAGCAAAATGGATAAATGATACTTCATATGTTTTATTTGTCGAGATAATGAATTTGTCAGCAAAATACCAAAATTATCAGATTTTTTAAACTGTATTCTGCCAGAAATCATTTTGAGATGTGTTAAAAAAAGCTAAATGTATAGGTTTGAATGGTATGTACACAATGCTTTTACTCTTTTTTTCACTTCATAAATTGCATCAATTTCAATGTCTAAACTAAATAGAATATATTAGGTTATTCTAGTAAAAAATAGCAAAGAAGAGAAGTAAAGTTTTATTTTAGAGCAGCTAAATAATATTTTGAAGTGAATGGTACATAATATTCCTCAAAAGTAACAAATATTACCAATTACCTATGTTTTCTTTGCAGCAGCAGTATAGCAGTGGTTTCCAGACAGGAACTTTCAAAGCAGACAGGGTAAAATCAACTGATTCTAGTTCGAATTGTATTTTAGTAGTAGTTTGTTTAGAATCGACATTATCATGGTATATTTCTTAGTTTTAGATTTGATGTTATCTCTTGTATAAGAATTATAGTTTCTGTGTTATGAAATGTCTAATTATTGTAATAATTGGTACTATTACAAATCAGCATAATTTACTTCAAATACTTGTTTTGATAAAAAATTCAAAAGTGTAATGTAATAAAATAAAACTGCGTTTTATTGTAATTAATGTTGACATAATTTATTTCCCAAAATTATAAATAAATAGTATACGCCAACAAATACAAACTTTTATTTTTATACCTATCTTACGGTCGAACAAGCTATTTGGTTAAAAGTTTAACCCACAAATTACATTGTAAAATATAAACCAAATAGCTTGGTCGACCGTACATATATACCGTAGCAGGTTAAGCAGGTGGCGTTCTGTAGAAATCATCAATCTCAATACAGAAAAATGAAAAACTTGTTTTTTTTTCATTCACGCCATCTAGTGTCAATCCTTGTAAACGTAGGGCTTACATACTCACCCACGTCTGTGTGTGTAAACAACACTATGTTCAATAGCAAATGTTAAAATCCGAAATTGTGCCGAATTGGGTGGATTTTGTGGCAATGATATGACCCAGTTCGATAAAGCGCAATGTCCTCTAATCGCTAGCGCTACTCCTACGACCTAATAATTTTCCAATTACACAAAAACCCAAATTAACTAAAAAATGTTGACTTCAACGCCATCTAGCGGGGAAATGGCTGGGAGCAGCCTGTATGCATACCCTTAACGCGATTTTAGAAGAAGAATAAAAAGCGGCACCTGGCAACACTGCTGTTACTGGTCATTCAGTTTAGAGCAGTGGTACAAGGTATCCACCTACGCGAAGAATTAATCAAAGGTTAATCTTGGGAGGGTGGGAGACTCGTACCTCGGACTAATTTCTTCATATAATATGGATAGAACTTCACTAGGTAAGTTCGTTTAATCCATTTATTATATTCGAAATTAGTCCGAGGTATATATACTAGCAGATGTTCAGAGAACATGAATTAATAAACTTTTATGTTAGAAACAAGTTGTATAATGTTTAATTAATCTAGACAAACTTCTTAAATGTCTTTCTTAATTGAATAGATATCTAGATAGGAACGTATTTTAATCAGACTTAGGTACTCAATAATCTTATACAATAACATTTGAATATTTTAAACTTAAAATACAATATTTAAGAATAAACATTTGGAGTTACACTCCATATATTATGAATATAGTAAACAAAAACTTATAATTCTTCTTATTTAGAGACTATCAAAGTCAGATAATCACAGCATTTAAAGATAATCAACATACACAAATCAATTATATAATCACTATAAATATCAATATGAGCATAGAAATCGTAGTATTAATTAGCTACTTGTATTATAACATAGAGCAGTTTAATCAGCTAAAACTGCCCTAGCAAAGTTATTTTGAGTGTCATCTTCATTCTGTAGAGGTTTATTATAATGATTTGCAAAGGTGGATGATCTCGAAGACCACCCTACTGCCTGCAGTATGGAGTCCACAGTTAAGCCCTGTCTATGTGCTCTTGAGGAAGATGCATGTCTAGTAGAATGTGCAGAGAATACGGATGTATCAATACCACTTTCGTGCATTGTCTGTCTAAGCCACCTACTAATAGTTTGAGTAGTTGCATGTTTGTGAGGTCTACGAAAAGTGAGGAATAATCTTGTTAAAGATTTATCTTCTTGTCTGAATATTTTAGTTTTTTCTAAATATATTAGGAGAGTTTTGGCTGGACATATTTCGGGTTTATTACTTAAAAAAGGTAACATTAATCTGAGGCACCTTCTACTTGGACATGAAGTTTTTAGAATATCTGTAATAATTATACTTACACCCTCATTATTAATCTTTAAATTATTGACATTTATGTAGAACAAGGTTTGGACACGCTGTCCTGTAGCTAACGCAATCAGCATAGCTAGCTTCTTTGTGAGATTTTCTAAACTTAAGCTATCAAGAGCATAGATTTTAAATGTTGCAACACCTTGCTGGGATCCCAGACATTATTGTATTTCGCTTTAGTTGGGCGTAATTTGAAAAATCCTCTAAACAAACGTTTAATTTTATCATCTGAACCTACATGGCTACTACTATTATGAGAGAGAGCGCCGATCTGTGACAATTTAACGATTGATAAGATGATCCCTTATCGAACATATTAGTGAGATAAGAAATTATTATTGGAATTGATGCGTTATACATATCTATATTGAATTTCTTTGTATAGGACCACCATTGTCGCAGGCAACTGTTGTATTGTTTCAGTGAATTCTGTGATAATGAGGCAATCATAATGTCCGTTGCTTTTTCTGCTATCATTTTTCTCTTGAAGGCTAGCCTGACAATATGCACGCCCCCAGGGTAAGGTGTAGAGGATGAGGGGTTCTGAAAGGAGATGTTACAATATCGTCAGATGGTCCTATTGTCATAATATCTGAGACGAACAGAGATTTCAAGACCGGGTACCACGGTTGTGATGGCCATATAGGAAAGACTATAATTCCTGTAGCCTTGTCTATTCTAATTTGATGTAGAACTTTAAGCAGCATACTAAAGGGGGGAATGAATAGAAAAATAAATGATTCCATTCAATTGTAAAGGCATCTATGTTCCAGGCATAGGGGTCCCTATGCCAAGATACATACTTTGGACACTTATGATTTAAACGTGATGCAAAAAGATCTATAAACCGGTTGGCCAAATTTATTAACTATTATATTATTATAGAATTAATTAACTTATGTGAAAGTTCCCATTCTGTATCTACATTGAAATTACGAGACTCAAAATCAGCTTCTTTATTGTCTTTAGATTTAATGTAAGAAGCAAAAATCCAAATCTTCCTCTTTTCGCACCATTGCCAAATTTCTTTTGCAATCTTATTTAGTTTGGGATATTGTACTCCCCCCATGCGGTTTATATATGCTATGGCCGTAGTATTGTCGATCCTAAGTAATACCTCACAATTTTCTACTGTACTAGCAAAACTTCGCAAAGCGAAGTATGCAGCTAACAACTGTAAATAGTTAATATGTTGTTGTTTTTCCCAGTCTGACCAACTACCCCCAGTGCTCGCTCCATCACAATGTGCTCCCCAACCACTTAGTGATGCATCTGAAAAAAATTCTAGAATGAAGTTATATTGTTTAATATTGGTACTCCTATTGGAGATGCTCTTTTTCCACCACTGTAATTCTGTTCTCATTTCACTATTTATTTCTAATCTATGATCATAGTTTCCATTTGAAGCTTCAAGGGTTAAAAATTTTCCCCTTTCCAAAGTTTTTGTGTAAACAAAGCTATATGATATGGCCATGCAAATTGGTACTAAATTTCCTAATAACATAGCAAAATCTCTAATTGAGCATGACTTTAATTTTAAGTATTTATTAATCAGAGACAGAATCTTTTCTCTTTTCTTTATAGTAGGGCTTAAAGTCATGTCTTTAGAATCCATTACAAATCCTAAATATTCACAACATTGTGAAGGGACATTTAAGCTCTTTTCTTTGTTAATAACAAAGCCTAAATTTTCCAATAATTTGATTTCTGAGATACTCTACTACTGGCTTTAACAGTTTGGTAAATACAAAGGTGGACAGACCAAAAGGTATGCAATTGAATTCGTATAATTTGTTATTAAATGCGAACCGCAGATATTTCTTATCATTTTCTTAAATTGATACTAAATAGTATGCATTTTTGAGATCTATTGTGCACATGAAGTCTCCCTTTATGACTAATTTACATAAAGTCCTAATATCCTCTAGTTAAAAATGATTGGTTCTAATAAATTTATTTAAGTTTTTAAGATTTAGTATTAAATCTGTGTGATCCATCACTTTTAGGTATTGAGAATATCGTAGATAGAAATTGACCAGTTGTAGGTCGACACAGACTGATAGCACCTAGATCTGACAGTTTATTTACTTCTTGTATTAGAATCTGTCTCCCTGTCCTATTGAAAAAATTATTATATGGAATATTATCTTGCACAGGTTGACAGAAAAATGGGATGGAGTATCCTTTTACCCAGTCCAATATAACAGAGTCTTTGGTTAAAAATTCCCAACGAGAATAAAAATGTTCAAGGCGAGCAGCAAACTTTACCTCTAAGGGTACTTGGCTTGTGGTCGGCTGGAGGCTGACTGTTGTCTCTTGGGGTACTTCTGTGGCTGGTGGGGCTGGTATCTCCTGTTGTGTGTATGTGGTTGGCTTCTCCCTCGATGTGTGTTGTTTCCTCTGTTTGCTGGAAGTGGGTTGAGACGTCTGAACTGCTGGTAGTTTTTTGGCGTTGACATAATATTTGTATTTCCTGCAATGATCTTTGGTTTGAGCACATTGACCGCTCTCTTCATGGCTGTGGTAGTCTTCACCGTCTCTTCTAATTTTGAATACAAGTATTCAGTTCGTTTGTTGTCCTTTAAGTTAAGTTGTCAAGCCTTATCTAGGAATGGTGAGATGAGTTTCTTTCTGATGTTAGTGTATTGGCAGTGTAAATTGGATAATAGTCGGGCACTTTCTCCGAGCATCTTTATGATGTTAATCTTATCAAAATCTTTCTTGGTCATGTCATGTATTGCTTGACAAATAGTGCCTAAGCTAGACCTAAATCTTGCTGCCTTGCTACCATGAGGGTATCTCTGGTCCTGGTTGAAAAATTAATAAGTCCAATTATCTCCGTGTTAAGTTTTGGTGCATCAAGTAATTTTGCATTAGCTGGTATGAGTGCAGACTTGTGTAAGGTCTCTCTCTGTTCCTTTGTCAGTCCCTCCGTTAAAATGTTTTCAATAATCTTTAATATGTTAGGGTGTATGTCATCACCATAATCCTTTTGAGTACCAATCACCTCACCTAATGCGGAAACAATGTCACTGAATAGCTCCATATCCTCTTCTTCGTCTTCTATATTAGTATCAGCGACTGGCACAAGTTCTGGTTCCTCGGCATGAACTTGAGCTCTCACTTCTAACTGTTCGATGAGGGAATCAGTTTCTTCTTCACTCTGTTGCTCAGGTTCTTGTGCTAGAGCAAACATTTTGGAGTTGTTATCATAACTGACCCAAGAACTTGTAGTGTAGGTACCTACTTAGTAATATTAAGATACTGATGGTAGTTGGAAAAGTGTTGTGACAGGCAGTCCAGAATAAATCTTGCTACGAATCGGCTGTGTTTCCTTTGTGCTCCCTGGTCCCAAATATTACATTGGCGACGAGCTAAACTGGACGTTACATACGTATTGTTGTGTGCATAATAATCCGTGATACTAAGAAAAAACGATGTCAGTAGGCCGGATAAAGGAATTTGATGTGCGATCGGGTTTGTGGTCGTCATACGTGGACAGACTAGACATGTACTTTAAAGTGAACAAAGTGGAGGACGATTTAAAATTACCGACTTTGATTGCGAGCATGGGGGACGAGGCATATGAATTGCTCGTCAATCTCGCCAGTCCGAAGAAGCCGTCGGAATTGACGTACAAAGAAGCCGGCGAACTCATGAGTCAGCATCTACAACCGGCGCCATCTTCGCTGGCAGAGAGATACCGGTTCAGACAGAAACGACAAGGTGCGTCGGAGGATGTTGCTACTTATGTGGCTGAATTGAAAAAACTATCGCGCAATTGTAAATTTAACGCCAACTTAAATGAAAACTTGCGCGATCAGTTTGTGTGCGGACTACGAAGTGACATTATTCGGCAGCGTTTATTCGCAGAGGAGGATACAATCACCTTTGCGGAGGCGATTAAATTGGCGTGTTCTTTGGAGGCGGCGGAGCGAGACGCAGCAGTGGTCGAGGGATCAACAACAGCATCGGAAGCAAGTAGTGCTTGCCCAGTACACGCACTAACGTCGGGCACGGGCCGCGCGGGCGGGCGCGGCCGACGCGGCGGCGGTGGCGGAGCGGGACCGGCGGCGGCGGCAGCTTCAGGCCGCGCGCGGTCTGCAAGGGCGGAGACATCAGCGCGAGGCACGGCGGCAGATAGTGGGAGCGTGTGTGCGGCATGCGGAGCTACGAACCACCAATATGCTAATTGCCGCTATCGGAACTTCGTGTGCAGCAAATGTCAGCGAGTGGGTCATCTGCGGCGGGTGTGCCCGGAGCGTGAGGGTCAAAGGCCGCAGGGAAAAGATGACCGGAATCGAGCAGTGAGGCGGGAATTCCACTTCGGTGATCTCGGTAACGAAGATACAGATGAAGACGAGGACATCGAGGATTTAAATCTTTTATCGTTGAACAGTTATAAGGCGGTGAGTTTACCCATTTTGGTGGATAATATGGTGATAAACATGGAATTGGATACAGGGACAGCAATTTCTTGTGTAAATAAAACAGTTTACGATTTAAATTTTGACCATTTGCCTATTGAAATAGATAACACAATTTTGAAGTTTTATGATGGTTCGAAAATTAAGCCATTAGGTATAATTAAGCCTGTAGTCAGTTATAAGGGTATAGAGAAACAATTAGAATTATTTGTTATAGAAAAAGGGACTACGTCATTAATTGGTCGGCAATGGTTAGCAGAATTACAGATAGAAATACCCAAATTCCATTGTAATTTCATAAAACAGGGCATAGTTCATATAGACATCGAAATATGTAAATTGCTTGACAGGTATAAGGAAGTATTCAGCGGCGGGCTGGGACGGTACACGGGGGGCAAGGCGACGCTGCGTGTTCGCGAGGGCGCGGCGCCCGTGTTTCACCGCGCGCGCCCGCTGCCGTACGCGCTGCGCGAGCGCGTCGACGCCGAGCTAGATGCAATGCTGCGCGCTGGCGTCATCGAGCCGGTGGACTGTTCGGACTGGGCTTCACCACTGGTGCCTGTGAATAAGGCGGACGGTACGCTACGTATTTGTGCGGATTACAAGTCGACACTTAACCCGGTGCTACTGGTAGATCGATACCCACTTCCTAAAATTGATGATGTGTTGGTAGGTCTTAATGGGGCTCAATTCTTAAGTAAGATTGACTTATCTAATGCCTATAACCAGATCGAATTGGATGATTCAAAAAAATTCACTATAATTAACACGCATCGAGGGTTATTTCGCTATAATAGACTAGTATATGGATTATCATCAAGCGTAGGAATATTCCAACGAATTATAACGAATTTACTGCAAGGTATTCCACATGTACAGGGATTTTTGGATGACGTCATAATAGGAGGTAAGACACGATCGGAGCATTTAGAAGCTTTGGAAGCTGTTTTAAAACGGTTAGCTGATTATGGGTTAAAACTGAAAAAGAGTAAATGTGTATTCCTAGTAGACAATGTTAAGTATTTAGGGTATGTAGTTTCCAAGGAAGGGATTAAAGCAGACAAAACAAAAATTGAAGCCATTTTAAAAATTAAACCCCCAGAAAACGTTTCTGAATTACGATCTTTTTTAGGGATAGGATTTTTTAGGAATTTATTAGGAATCTTAGTTTCTTGTTAGTTCCTTTGCATAGACTATTACGTAAGGAAGTTCCCTGGCATTGGGATAGTGACTGTAAACGTTCTTTTGAGTCGGTTAAACGAGCGTTAGTCAGTAGTGAAGTTTTGGCTCACTATAACCCCAAGAAACCCATAATAGTAACTTGTGACGCTAGCGCTCGGGGTATCGGCGGCGTGCTGGCACAGCCGGGGACGCACCAGGGCGAGCGGCCGGTTGCATACGTGTCACGTGCTCTGACCGCCGCTGAGAAAAATTATTCGCAGATACACCGCGAAGCTTTAGCGATCATATTCTGCGTGAAAAAATTCCACCAGTACTTATATGGGCGTAGGTTTACATTACGAACCGACCATAAACCATTAGTGTCTATATTAGGTCCTCACGCAGGTATACCAACTATGACCGCCAGCAGGATGCAGCGGTGGGCAGTGATTTTGTCTGCCTACGACTATGATATAGAATACATTACGACTAACGATAACTGTGCGGACGGGTTATCACGGTTACCGAGTTCTACTACTGAACGGACTAAGGACTTGATTCCGGAACAAACTTATTTACATTTCGCTCAGGATGCTTTGTTATTAGATCACAAGCAAATTAGAAGTCAAACATTAAAAGATCCTATTTTAAGTAAGGTGATAACTTATGTACGAGACGGTTGGCCGGAAAAATGTGAAATAGTAGGTTTGCAGCCTTATTTTAATAGGAGATCAGAGTTGTATGAGGAACTAGGTTGTGTGATGTGGGGTCACCGGGTAGTGATTCCAGAGTGCTGCCGGGATAAGGTTTTAAAACTCATACATGAGCCGCATATGGGTATCGTAAAATCTAAAGCCATTGCTCGTAGTTATGTGTGGTGGGCCGGCATCGACGAGGCTGTCGAGCGGGAGTGCCGCGCGTGTGCCACCTGTGCTAAGCTGGCCGACGCGCCGCCGCGCGCCCCCCCACGGCCCTGGCCTTGGCCCCTCAGGCCATGGACTAGACTACACTTGGATTTCATGGGTCCAATAGATGGGAAAACATTTTTGGTCGTCATAGATGCCATGTCGAAATGGTTAGAGATTTTTCTAGTACCCAGTACGGCAGCGCGTAGCACTATTTCTAGACTAGGGGAGTTATGGAGTAGGTTTGGAATTCCTAAACAAGTCGTGACTGACAACGGACCACCGTTTACGAGTAGCGAATTTGCTACTTTTCTAGGAAGCGATGGTATTGAACACATTTTTACTGCACCATATCATCCCGCTTCCAATGGGGCGGCAGAAAATGCAGTAAAAACTCTTAAAAAAGTGGTTAAAAAGGCATTAGCGGAAAATAAAAATATTGAATTAACGTTAAATAATTTCTTATTACATTATCGCAACACAGAGCATTGTTCGACCGGTGAGAGACCTTCCATGTTATTAATGGGTAGACATTTAAGGACAAAGTTAGATGTTTTGAAACCGGACAGGGAAACAAGGGTTCGGGAAGCTCAACAGAGACAGATTAGGACTAAGGGAGGAGTAGATAGGAAGGTAGGAATTGGGGAGGATGTTTGGTATCGACAGTATTTGAAAACAGAGAAGTGGCAACCAGGATTAGTAGCGGGATCGATGGGAGCTCATGATTTTAAAATCTTGGATAGCCAGGGTAACATGATTCATAGGCATATCGATCAATTAAAGCGTAAATCTAGAGGTTCACTTGTAATCCCCACAAATGCTAGGCTATCACATCAGGATCCACCTGTCTGTGTACCGGCCGAGCCTGCTGAGGTCGGGTCCGGGCAGTCCGAGGTGTCGAGCGGCGCGGACGGTCTGCGGGTGGAGACACAGTCTCCGTCTGACGTAGTTCCGGGTGCACCAGCTGCTGAACAGTTTTCTACGCCTCCTACAACCCCTGTACCGTCCCGGCCGAGACCGATTCGTAAGTGTCGCCTAGCTAAGACGACAGATGGTAAATAATAAGATTATTAAAAATAAGTACTTAATTAAGCATCGTTTACATGGTTGTTATTCTTGTTAATTAAGTGGGGAGGGATGTAGTGTAGGTACCTACTTAGTAATATTAAGATACTGATGGTAGTTGGAAAAGTGTTGTGACAGGCAGTCCAGAATAAATCTTGCTACGAATCGGCTGTGTTTCCTTTGTGCTCCCTGGTCCCAAATATTACAGAACTCATAGTAGGTACCGCTCTGATACCCCAACCGTTCAGAGTAAGTAGGTACAGGAATATGTACTTATACTATATCAGACTAAGACAACTGAAATTAGTGGGAATTTGTCCCACAACTCAAAAATAGTGTAGGAACCTAGTGAGTGCAACCCTCTCAACGAGAGGTAGGTAAAATGTAACACAAATTACCATTGTTCTTTGATCTACGATTGAACTTTATGATTGTTGATTTAAAGCCTTGTATTTAAGACTATCCACAGCATAACCTTCTCAACGAGAAGGAGGCAAAATGTAACACATAATGCCATCATTTTCCGTCCTGCAATGCAAGGACATGCTGTAACTTGAGGATGAAAAAACTCAAGTTAAATAAGGATTGAAACCCAAAAACAGTGTGGGTATGAACTTCTCAACGAGAAGTAGGTAAAATGTAACACATAGTACCATAGCTTACTGTATTACTATATTTTTTAAATGAAAAATACTTACGATCAAGCTCCGCCATTTTGGCTTTGTATTTTTCTATCTTTTTTGCCAATCTCCTCCTTATCTTATTTTCCTTGTATTCCTTATCTTCCATGTTGCGTTTTGGCATCTTTGTTTAATAATAATCACTTCAAACTACTGTAAAATAAGCTTTTAATCAAAATTTCTGGAAATTAAACTTTTTACGATGCTTCATGCGAGCGCGAAGAAAACGAATGACCAGTAACAGTAGTGTTGCCAGGTGCCGCTTTTTATTTTTCTTCTAAAATCGCGTCAACGAGCAACAGAAGGCGGCTGCTGCTAGTATTATATACCTCGGACTAATTTCGAATATAACTCCTTTTGGCCATTTTCGGACTTAGTGACTTTTCGCGCTACGGGGACCGTTTACAAGAAATGGAAATATTGACGCAGATGTGGAAAGGCTTTCCTTTCAGTAAAGCGGGAAATAAAGTGAATGGTGCTATACATGCGGTTGTGACCAACCAGTCGATGTAAAAATAACCGGCCAAGTGCGAGTTGAACTCGTGTGGAGAGGGTTCCGACTTCCGTACAATGCCAAAGTCAAATGTTTTTATTCAATTGTGGTATGTTTTACAATAAGTGGTACAACTATTTTCCGTAAGTGAACGTATTATATTGAGTTCACCACTTTATTTTCCATTTATAGAATTCTTATAGGTTTTCCTGTAATCTACAAGCAATGAACTATACAGGGTGTAAACAACTTCATCACGGAGCCGTCAACCAAGCATTCTGTACATGAAACTAAGTAACTTTACGCAAAAATGATTGCTGGGAAACGACTTTTTTTTGGGGGTGAAAAATCATGTTTTGTTGTAGAACTCAATGTAACGGACTCAAAACATTGTGCTGATGGATGGATTGAATATCCATAGAGTACCCGGGTCGTCTGGTGTTTTTTTCTCCTTATTTTATATTTTTTTATATTATTGTGTGTTTAATAACTGACGTCAAGAAAATATTTTTCTTTCTTTCTCTTTCTTTTCATTTCCTAATGTGTCCCCCGAAAATGATCCTTATTTAAAAAAATATATTTTTAATACACTTCCTCGAAAACGGGTTCTTATCGCACTACGATTAGGTTCAACATGCCATGTGTTTCACACACGTGGATTGTTTTCATTTTCCATCACCGCGTGCTGTGCCGCGTGCAGAAAGGAGCATATTTCGCACGCGGCACAGCACGCGGGTGTTGGAAAATTGCCTCAGATAAAACTATACCTATACTGAGTACAAATTGGTACAATGCCTACAGTCAGCGATGATTGTTTTTTTTTCATTATTTTATTTTATTTCTTCAAAAGTGTATTGAAAAACGTCGTTTGATACACGTGGACATTTGTTATTGCAGTTCTCGGCTCAAAAACACCCTCGCCTGCGGCTCGGGAGTTAATTCCGCCTCGAATGCAATAACAAACTTTCTCCACTTGTATCAAAATGTACTATTTCCTTTGCACATCTGTGTTTGGGTCATAAGATTTCACCATCCTACCAAATTTCACCTGATTTGGTCCAGTCGATTCGGAGCAAATTGGCTGTTACAGACGGACGGACAGACAGACAGACGCACGAGTGATCCTATAAAGGTTCCGTTTTTTTAATTTTTTGTACGGAACCCTAAAACCCAGCTCGTCTGTCTGTTCACAATGGTGTGCTGTTGCCCATACTTCTGTATGCATGTGAATGTTGGGAGTGGCAAAGGAGGCATGAAAGTACAATTACTGCTGAGGAAATCCGTTCTTTGCGAAGTTATACGAGAACGTTGCGGTTTAAAAGAAGACGGTGCTTTGATGATTTGATTATGTGGAGAGGGTGAGTGAAGGGCGACTAAGCAAAGGTATTGAGAAGGCAGGTGTGAGTGGCGACGCCGCCGCGCCGGGAGGACGCCGCGTAGTACTCGCGACCGGCGCGCGTATGACAACATGTATGAACGTGCACGAGGCGCTAGGTGTATGTAAGGATCGTAGCCGGTGGCGTCCTGTGGTGTCTGCCTACCCCTTTGGGGAAAAGGCGTTAGTTTATGTATGTATGAACTGTATATAAGTGAGGCGTTCGGTAAGTAATTCGTAAGTTTCGTGACAAAGTGGTAACATTACGTAAAGCACAGCAAGTGAGCGTGCCCCGAGCCGCGGCCGGGGCGAAGGTTGTGCGTGCGCCGCTCGTCCTTGACTTTATCTAGATCTAGCGAAAACGCGCCTTCTCACTTCGGTAACATACCAGGTATGAGGCACCACTACCTTCTTGTTTTGCATTTGTAAGGATTTTGTCATTTACAATTCTCGCGAATAACTTTCTCAAAATCCCTGTGTTGAGACACTGACAGGTGCATCAATAGACTTTGGCCCAAGATCCCATGAACACCAGACCTACGTAATTTTATGTCTAAATAGGTTGAAACTTTTTCTGTGGAACCTTACTAGGTATAGGTAAATACAATACAATACACAACAATACACAACAATGGTACAATTGTCGGTGACTTTTGTTTAAAAACTCAAATTAAAAATAATTTATTTCAATCCATTTAAGATCATAATTTATGCACACCTTTGAAATAAAAATTAACAATTAAAAAAAAAAAAACAATCAGCATACTATACAAAAATAATCAAATAAATAATATAAATTAATAGTTTTATTCGGTACTAGCTGACCCGCGCAACTTCGTCTGCGTTACGTAAGAGAGTTTTTTAGGTTGACTCACACTCTCTCTAAGCCTCTCTAGGCTTAGAGAGAGTGTGAGTCAACCTAAAAAAAATGCAGATAATATGCTTCAGCGGACTTTTTAAGAGGAACAATCCCATCATACATGTATGATTGTTGAGTAACTTTAACCGTTTACGCAGCGCACGGAAAGGAAGCTCTCAAAAGCAATAATTTTTCGCTGTATTTGCAACAATTTTCATTGATGCTCCGCTCCTATTGATTGTAGCGTGATGTTATATAACGTATAGCCTTCCTCGATAAATGGGCTATCCAACACTAAAAGATGTTTTTAACTGGAATCAGTAGTTCCTAAAATTAGCGCGTTCAACCAACCAAACAAACAAACTTTTCTCCTTTATAATAAGTATAGATTCAAGTAGGTAACAATTTAATTTCTCGGAAATATATGCAATCATCGTTAAAATATTGTACTATGTTTTTCCAATTTGGGGCTTCCCTCGACAGCCTTAGGTTTTCATCCTTAGACACTCGATGACAGTCATACTCCAGCTAGGTCGAAAGTTCTCATCAAGGTGCATGAATTGAGCCCAAACACGATATAGCTTTTTTTTTTCGGATGGGAAATCATCAAATGACTCCTCCCGGAGCAGGAGGAAGTGTCAGACTTTTACTGACTAAAACCCATCCATGTTCCTTCATCGCCCTTTGTGTTCCGGGGCCACGGTATCTCTTTCGAATACTCCCGCAGCCCCGGCAGGCATCGGCCCTTGCGGACCCCTTCTTTTTTGCTGACTCTCTTTGAGGCGCGCGTAGAACACGAACGCGCCGTCGACACGGCCTGTCGTCATGAGACGGACGGACGGCGAGCTAACCCATAGCTCCTCGTCCACAGGCCCGCGCCTACGGTGGCCGGGGGCCAATACGTGGCTCCCGACGCCCGGGATGTCTCCCGCTGTGGCCGGGACGTGAGGATCTCTCCCTCTCACGTTCCACCACCTCCTTCGCTAGCATGACTGCTTCGCAGAAGGAGGTGATGGCATCCCATTCCGTCTCGCTCCGGACCATGTATTGAACCAGGGCTAGGAGAGAGAGGTCGCCGCCGCCGATCGCCGCTTCGAGGACACCGCGGTGCTCCGCCCAAGTGGGGCACATCTCCACAGTGTGCTCCACCGTGGCCTCCGGTCGATCCTCACAATGGAAGAACCCGGGCGTCTCCTCCCGCCCGAAAACACGATATGAGGCCAATAACAATTTAGCTGTAAATATAATCTACGTAAACTGCGTATGGATTATTGATTATTGCGAATAGCATAGCACAGTTCTTGCACGCCAAGAACACGTGGATTTATCAGGCTTCTGGTGTTCGCTATACTTCTTTTTGGAGAAATCACCCTCATCATCATACTCCTGCCCTTATCCCAATTTATTTGGGGGTAGCATGATTGTATTCTTCTTCCTTATGTACTACTCTATTACTTTTTGGAAAAATATTTCACGAAAAAAATAAGAAATGCACACAACTTATACAAAATGAAATATAGAAAATCTCACAGCATCAAAAAAAAATTAAACAAATCACAAAAAGTGAAAATAAAGTTGGAGGGTTTGAACCTGCAACCCCGTAGTTTACAGAGCGGTCATGAAACTGCAAGGCTATTTACTTCGTTGACATAAGCCACAAATAGCCGTTCTCATGTACTTACGTCATGACTGAAACGTCAAACAATTGAAGTATACGGAAATAATGCAAAATTGCCTACCCCCTTAAGGAAGTAGCGTGATAATATATAGTTTAAATATTGAAGAAGCCTATGCAGTAATTTTGACGTGATACGCGCACAAACATTTCATTTGAGTTCCGCTATTTTGTGCGTATTCACCTCAAAAATCAAATTTCAAGAAAACTGAGAAATTATATTTACCTGTATTAGATATGGAGTATATGTAGCAACTTTAAAAGGTTACACTTCATTGGTTTTGATTGTATAGGTGTTTGAAGTTTATTAATTTTAAACACAAAACCCTCTTTTTTGCGCCTCTGGATGAGATTTTAAAAAAATGCTAAGACAGGTATTTCTTTTTTTTTATTAATAAGTATTTATTCTGAGTTTCATGATTCTAGAACAATCTAATTTTTTTTTTCATACAAACTTTACCCCCCCTTTTTCCAAAAAAATCCAAAATTTCTATAGCCTATATGTTATTCTGAATGTATTTAAACAGATTTGTGAACATTTCAACAAAATCGGTTCAGCAGTGTTTACGTGATGCGCGGTCAAACAAATAAACAAACAAAAATTTTTTAAATGGTTTTAATATGTTCAGTTACTTATTTCAAGTCACCCTGGCTGGTTTTTTTTTTTTAATCTTCAATGAACAGATTTTTTGGTCTCAACGATTTTATTATATGTATAGATTTTTGTCACTGACTTCTGAAGCTAAAGTAATTTTTTACTTTTTTGTGTTTTTGAAGTCGGTTTTATCGTTTGCAAAATAGTTTTATTTATTTTTCCATTTTTAGTTGTAATATCCCATACAAATATTTGCTATGCATTTATTTTACATTGTTAACAATACATGTCATGGTAATAGGCTTATCCCCAATAAACGGAACTTAACATACCTGACTGTCGAAATCTGGGTGTATTGTACACTTCTGCGTACTCCTCAGAGCATACAGGCGTGATGATACGTCATGATTTTGTATAAACAATAAACATCCAAGCGATTGCAGCAAACACGGTAGATTATTCCGTCTATTTTAGAAGAGTTCCATTGTATATCTTCGAAGAACAGCATCAGATCATCACCAAATTTAAATGGGACCACCTCAGGAGTATATTCTTTCAAATAAAAAAAAATGAGAATCGGCCCACAAATGGGGGAGAAATCGGTGAACGTACATTAAAAAAAAAATACGTACAGTCGAACATAGAACCTCCTCCTTTTTTATGTCGGTTATAAAATAGAATTACATTATCATATTATCCCATGATCTGTCCACGAAGTAGACACAATAGTTAAACAATGGCGTCTCGACCAAATCGGTCAATCGACAGATCATGATTTATAAAAGGTGCGCCTAAATTACGTGGTTTTAAATAGTGTACTCTTGCTTATATCAAAAGTATTACAATAGAAATGGGATTGCTACTATTGCTAGTTGGTACGAACAGTATAATAAGTGAGCAGCGGAAGTTGAGGCGTAGGTTGCCGCGCAACGGCGGCCGGCGGCCGGCGGGTGACCGGCCCGACCCTACCGGGATGAACAGAAGCTCCACGGCACTATAGTTGGTGCCAAATAAGGTGGCAATGGTGGTCACTGACTCGTCCTACATTCATTTATATATTTGAGTACAAAAACAAAAATGGTAATTATTCCTAGAGACAACTGACAGATATTAGAGAAGGGGGCGATGACCGCTATTGACTCGCAGACGATTAGGTACAAAGCCCAGAGTTGCACCGAGCGCGCCCTAAACGGAGGTTGTGGATAGGCGAAACGATGATGCCAACTTGAATTTGGACTGAACATACACTGCTCCGCATCTTGTGCGGAGTGGTACTTGTGTGCGGGCTTCAACGAACACAGAACGAAGTGTGGGCCGGCGGTAACCGCGGCGCTGCCTCAAGGTTAAGTTCGTTGCCCCAGGGTGAGCACCACGCGCCCCTCGTACAGGGTGGCTAATGAGCACCTCCTCCCGGTTTTAACTACTAACACTTCTCATACAACGGGCTTGTGACCCCTATGCTCATACTTGTCATTGGGTATGTGCTCACAAACTTTGCTCTTCTAGCCTAGCCCATTGTTTTAATATGACATGCAATGTGTGGATGTATCTACCTACTATGTATTTTTGCCCTACGATCGAGAAATTAAGGCGTGGTGCTCTATAATGGGTGTAAAACACCCTTAACGAAGCCGAAATACATCACTTTTTCTCCCGGTTGTTGGGATATTTGTTTTTTTCTGTTAGTCTAGTTACGGAGATATTGGAAGCCAAAGTACAAACGTCATTTTCAAAAGTTAAAAAAAAATACAAGTTATTAATGTTATACTTATAATACTTTAATTACCTACCTCAATGACCCGGTATTTAAAATATCCACCTGCACAACGTGTTGAGTGCGTTACATCGAGTCCTACCGTAAAAAGTGATTTTTCAACCCACAAAAAGGCGTTTCCCAGCAATTATATTTGCGTAGCGTTACTTAGTTTGTTGTACAGAATACTCAAACTCAAACTCAACTTAAACTCAAATCATTTATTTCAATTAGACCATTACGGCACTTTTGAAAGTCGAAAATACAATAAAACCAAAGCTACATTCACAGTCACAAGGCATAATAACTTGAGAAAGTACTGTAGTTGCCCGTTCCCCAACGTAGATCTCTATGGAGAAGAACGGGCAAGAAACTCCATGGACACTCTTTTAAATCAAAATATTGTTACAAAATCTTGGTTACATCATTCATGTTGAGATTATACATATATGTGAGAACGATGTAGAAAGACGTGCACATTAAGAGCGTCCAGAGTAAAATAATAAATCAAAAATTAAAAAAGAAAAGTAATTAAAATGAACGAACCGTTGCAGCTAAGAGATGACCAGTCCCAACTGAGAGCGCCCGTTCACGAACATGACGCATGTATCGGCGCCAAACAACTCGACCATATTTAAGGGAATTAAATGACCCGACACACCCGCCACCATCAGCGAGACATTTGAGTGAGCATGACATTCTCTCTTAGCCACCAAGGCATATTCAAGTCAATGAAAGATAACTAAATGTAAGTGGTGGCTGAACAGTACAAAGTACTCACACATGTGCTATGCAATTATATAACACAAAAAACTGGAATCTATATAATGCAAGTAGGTATATTTTAACAATCTTCTGCAGCTTCCACAATACATTAACATGGGAATCAATTCTTCTTCTACTTCTTTCCGTGTCGATATACTCAAATAATGCCCGACCAGTACAATCAATTAGTTTGCAACTATGGTTGTGGAGCAGGACCAGCATGTAGCCAAGCATTTTTATCATCAATGTAATCCCCCAACTTATAATATGCTTGCCTACATAGTGTGCGTTTTATACAAGATTTAAATTTCGTCTCATTCAGTTGAAGAATGTGGGGAGGTATTTTATTGTAACATTTCAAACAGTACCCCATGAAAGATGAATCTACTTTAGCAAGCCTGAAATCTGGCTGAACTAGTTGGTTCCTATTTCTAGTGTTATAGTGGTGTCTGTCACCTCTTTTACTGAATAAATGCAGATTTTTCCTAACGTACATGATGTTTTCATAGATGTATTGACAAGGTACTGTCATGATATTAATTTCCTTAAACAGTTCTCTTAGAGAATCGCGTCTACGTAATTCATATATGGCTCTGATGGCTCTTTTCTGCAGAATAAATATAGACTCGATGTCTGCAGCCCGTCCCCATAGTAAAATACCGTATGACATAATACTATGAAAATAACTAAAATAGACTAGCCTCGCGGTATCAATATCAGTAAATTGACGGATTTTTCTAACAGCATATGCAGCTGAACTCAGCCGTCCTGCAAGAGATGTTAAATGAGGACCCCATTGTAACCTTGAGTCGAGCGTGATTCCAAAGAAAACCGTTTTATCGACAAATTATAGTTTCTCTTGATTCAATATTATGTCACAATCATTACTTTTGACATTTGGTAGAGCAAATCTAATGCACTTAGTTTTTTCCCATTTAGTACTAAATTATTAGCGGTAAACCAATTATGGACCTGCAGTAGGGCGTTATTTACGTCGTCAAGATCAGTGGCACGTCAGTTTATCCTAAATATTAAAGAAGTATCGTCAGCAAACAACACCATATGCGGATGGTTGTTAAATAAACGGGGTGGGTCATTAATATATATTAAAAACAGGAAGGTACCCAATATCGAACCTTGTGGTACACCCATTTTTACTTTTAAACCCATTGAATTGACACCATATATTTGTACCTGCTGCTGTCTATCATTCAAATACGATTTTACTAAACTGAGCGCAAGTTTACCTAAACCGTAATGCTCAAGTTTCAAGATCAGGGTTTCGTGATTTACGCAATCAAATGCCTTCGAAAGGTCACAAAAGATTCCTATGGCATCTTGTGCCTCTTCCCACGCAGTAAATATGTGTTTTAATAAAGTGACACCGGCGTCAGTTGTACAACGTCCTTTGGTGAAACCATACTGTTGCTCGTGCAATATTTTATTGGTGTTAAAATGGTTAAGCATTTGATTGAGCATTATCTTTTCAAACACCTTGCTGAAAACCGGCAACACGGATACGGGCCTATAGTTATTGGTGTCTTTACTATCCCCAGATTTAAAAAGCGGTATTACCTTACTGAATTTCATTAGATCCGGGAAGACCCCTTGATCCACGCACAAATTAAATATTAAGGCTAAATACGGTGCTACAGTCTCAATAATTGAGGTACAAGCTTTGATAGACATACCCCATAGATCTTCCGTTAATTTGATCTTGATTTGCTTAAAAGCTTTTATGACTAATAAGGGGTTTATATGCTGAAATTCAAACTCATTTGGACAGGCTGAAACGTTCGCTTTCAATAAATCAATAGAGAGCAAGGGAGAGGATTTTAAGGTTTCTGTAGTTTTAAGTGGGATACTGGTAAAGAAATTTACAAATTCTTGAGCAACTTCATTGTTGGAGCTCACAAGGCCACGTGATGTCTCTAGTGTGAAATCATTATTTAGTTTTTTATTTCTATTTGTTTCACTGTTGATAATTTTCCAAACCGTCTTTATTTTATTATCGGCTGATTTAATCTTGTTGCTAATGAATAAGGATTTGGCTACCTTGCAAGTGTTTTTAAAAAATTTCGAATAAGTAGCAACATATTTATTAAAAGATTCTGTGTTGATGTAAGGCTTAAGGCCGTACAGCTCAAACAATCGTTCCCTACTTTTCCTAATACCCGGTGTTGCCCAGTCACTAAAAATAAACTTTGGGCCAATAGTTTTAAATTTCTTTTTTAAAGTATTATTGAACTCGGTGTGCACTACCGAAAAGAATTCTTCATAAAATTCATTTACATTGTTTATAATATGGCCCGGTATACCTAGCTTGCTAATTAAATTATTATTAAACTTGTCCAAATTGCTGGGTGTTATTTGTCTAGATGTCTACTTCTTTGACAACTTCGTCAAGGGTCTGTTTACACCTTGTTTACTAGTATATGCTATATTATATAGCTAGCTATATAATAGCTATATTACATTATAAGCATGTTATATTGTCAGATAGGCAGTCGCTCCATGTAAAATACTGTTATTCAGCTGCATCCAGTTAGACTGGGAGCCGACCCCGACATAGTTGGGACAAGGCTAGGCAGGTGATGATACTAGTATGTTATAGTATTTCGACATTCCGAGTTTCTTGATGATGTAATATTGTTCATATATTAACTTTACAAAGACGTTAAAGTATGTAGCTATGAGTATGTAGCTATGAACTCATCACGTTGGTACTCGTAAATAAGAGTTCGTGTGATGATAGTCGTGTAGTATTAATAGCGTGGAGGTCGCGGCGCGGGTCGCTTTAGGTTAAACAATACTTCGTGTTCGTTGATAGAGAAGTTCGTATGGCGCTCACCTATCGAGTGGTGGCACTACAGTAGGTTCAGAAGAGTTTAGTAAAAAATAATTCCTTCATAATAAACCTACATGATGTTATAGCGTGGGGTTTACTGCGATTGAATCATTTCCAAAGTGCTGCGATAACAGTGACCGCGGGCCGCGCACGCCAGCGCCCCGCCGCCGCCGCGCAGTGCAGCGCACTCGGCGATGTTATCACACGACATAACGTCCAGTCTCCATCTGATAACTCACCCCACAATGTAAATATAAAATGCTTTTCATGGGCACTCAATTCAAACACTCACTTTAAAAGCATGCAGTTTTATTCAGGTGGCAGACGAGGTAACTCGTACACTATCCTCCGGATCATTAGTTATTATGTTAATAGTATACTGATGGGTAGCCTCCGTAGCCTCCGTAGCCATCGCCGTAGCCGCCGTAGCCGCCGTAGCCGCCGTATCCACCGTCACCGTAGCCGCCGTACCCGCCGTACCCGCCGTAGCGGCCGCCGAGGCCGAGCCCGAAGCCGAGGCCGAGGTAGGGCTTGGCGTGCGCCGAGCTCCACAGCGCGCACACCACCAGCAACAGAACCAAACTCGTCTGCAACGTGCAATACATTAGTAGCATCTCACTAACTCGTATGAAGCCAGGGAGCATTTACCGGAATGCTGTTTCTCTGTTAACGGTCTCGCTTTGTTGTGTACAGTCCATCAGAGAGACCCTAATGCGCTTGAATATGTATGTATTTACAGCAAAACTTATACACTATGATAAACAGTGAAATGGGGTTGCAACTTGTAGGTAATAAATAACAAGTGAGAGGAACTTACGTGTTTAAACATTATCCAGCGCGATCAGCTAATGGCGGCCGGAGACACATTCGCTTACTTTTTATAAGCCGTTAATGGGCTAGTCGTTGAGAATGATCTATTGCTCAATTTGAATACTTAAATTAATAAATCGTTAGCGATGATGGAAAGCCAACCGCACTGTTATCTCATTGATAACAATATCGATGCACAACGTGACTCTGGCATCCCGCATCTCGCATTCCAGACACTTAATGTTTAGGAACATACCGAATGCCTTTTCTTTTTTTAATCAAATCAAATCATTAATTTCTTTGCCAACATGGGTAGTAATTGGTACATAGATGTTTTCTAAAATAATATAGTCCTCCATATTCTACCGTCACATAATAATATTCAATTCTAAAGTCAAAGAATTGTATTGATTGATACCGAATAAATGTAGGTGCCTTATAACACGAGCACGTGGCTCGGACGTTTGGGCGGCGTCGCGCGTCGGAGGGGTGCTTGTGTCATTATTAGAGGAATAACGCCCGCTCTAAACGAATGCGCCATGAGGAAGCTCACCAAACTATCTTGGTCAACAACCTGCACGCAGGCTAAGAGGGAGTTTTCAAATCAACAACTATAGTAAAATGTGTCATAGAAGTATATCCTGACTAAACTAATAGACTAAAGTGGTTGCAAGGTTCATGAAGATAACATGTCAATAAATACACAACATTGTCATACTGCTAACAAACACGAAACCTGATTACTTTTCACTTGTACTTGAGCTATATTATTTATTTTGTGTGCCTTATAAAATAAGAAGAAGAATTCTTTAACAATTATAGCATAACATAACATCACGACTGTATTTCCGTAATGGGTTAGGCAGACATTGTTACTACAGAAAACCCACATTTGCCTTAGGTGTATTCTTGGACTGTAACCTGTCTTGGCATGTTCACATTGCTGAAGTAAGCAGGAGGGTGTTTTGTTGGTATCGGTCACTTAAGCGTCTTCAGAAGTTCCTGCCATTTCAGACTAAAATTACTCTCGCTCAGTCTCTTCTTCTTCCTCTTCTAGACTATGCTGATGTCTGTTTTCTTGATGCGACTGAGGAACTTCTTGATAAGCTCGAACGTCTGCAGAATTTCACGTATACGCTTCATTTTCGGGCTTCGTAAGTACGACCATGTGTTGGAATTTCGGAAGCAGCTGAAGTGGCTACCTATTCGGCAGCGTCGAGATTCACACACTCTCTCTTTTCTATTCTTCATAATCCTAAAGCTCCTTTGTATCTTCGGGAACGCTTCGAGTATCTTGTTCCTAGAGGTAAACCTTGTCGCTGATCATCATCTCTTCTCCTTCGTTTCCCTCCCCACTCCTCAAGTCGGTATGATGGTTCATTTACTGTTCGTGCTGTGCGCCTTTGGAATTCGCTTCCACACTCCTTGCGAGATAGCCCTTCCTTAGTTGTGTTCAAGAAAATAATAAAAGAAAATTTCCTGTCAACATGATAATAGTTTGTAAATAGTGTTTTTTAAGTAAGTGTATCTATACATAAATATATTGTATGTATTACTTATATTATATTGTATGTATTAGTTTAGTGTATAAAATAAGTTAATTTAAGTTTTTAACTGTATTGTTTGTGCACATAGGTATATCCTCTTCTGCAAATTTCACAACAAAAATACAAGCTCGCCGTTGTACATAAGCTATATATTTGAATGTTGTGTGTATATTTTTTAATTTTGTGTGCAATAAAAAATATGATGATATGATGATGATGATGACTTTGCCCTACCCGAGAATCGAACTTAGGCCCCAAGTAACAATAACTATTTATTTTTGTACGAATGTGTATCTTGCACATAAATGAGGCACTTATGGATGAATATAATCACATACAGCACTTTTACAATGCTTTGGTCGATATTATAAAACCGGCGGCCGTTTTCTCGTCATCGGCACGAGTCGATCTTCAAGGCTTGCCAAGGTCGGGCTGTGCACGGATGACCACCCATTACTTACCGAGTTTTTTCGTGTCGGAAAGCGCGTCAAGCCTTTGTTCGCGGCTGTCGTTTCTAGATGTTCAATAGTCGTTACGGGTAGACAGCCCAACAGCCTGACCACTAGTCTTACCAGTCTGATAACAAGGCCAGGCAGATGGTTAAGCATTCAAGCGGATGCTTAAAAAATCCGCTTTTACCTTTTAAAACGAAGTCACGGGTAAAAGGAACCTTGGCATGTATATAGTAAGTGGACAGCCACGAGTGAAACCCAGTATGGGTGACACGGACAGAACACGCACGCCAGACGAACATTATATAGTTTTAAAATAAAGCCCTATTGATTTTCAAGCTTCGTAGGCTATCGCCGCTCAGACTAGCCACCAAAGATATATCAGCAGTCAGCAACCATGCCGTAGCGTCCTGCTTGCTCACTCCTGTAGACCAGCAGGGTACAGCCACGCCCTGCACGGTCCTCCAAACAGTTATTACAATTCTGAATGGTGATAGAACAGAACGATAGTTCTCCGCCTCTTGACTCATTTAATCTTAAATTGGAGGGAAGCTATTATTAAGAAAAGTAATAACATTCTATTTTTTTAATAGACGTGACCATCATGACATAACCTACACAAATGACATTGCATCAAGACTTTAAAAACTACTGCATTATCAAAGGTACAATAGTAAAATGTGCACGTACCAGGAAGGGTTTATCTTAAGTTTGGTATTGTTGTAGAGAGCTTTCGGTGTGTTAGCATATGTAAATGGGCCCTTGGTTTTTGCCACCTGGGGGCCCTCCACCAGCACCGAGCGCACCGACACGCTCATGGCGGCGCTCGCGGCGGCCGAGCGCGCTCAGCAGCAAGAGGTACACCTCCTCGCAGGCAGCCAGCAGCATGCAACACATACGGCCCGCCTGCCGTCGACACACACGCTCATCTGAAAAGGAGCTGTCACGCGTCACACGGTCCGCCTGTCGCGACCCTCCACACGCGCACAGGTCACAGCACGAGCCCGCTGTCCTGTGCCATCACAACTGTTTTTATTTTTACTCCAAAGCTATTATAACAAGTGGTGGTTGCTATGGCAACGCCTAAACATACGTTTCCGGACATAAGTGTTGACAAGTCGTTGTCCTGTTCCTCCGTTGCCATGGGAACTGACCTTGACGGATCACCAAAACATCGGGATGGGCGAGTGGCGCGGAGGCGTGGAGCGCCCCGATGACGTACAATCCCGGCACATTAACCTCCACAAGCAATGTTAGCAAAAAAGTCACTTTTCGTTAGTTGCATGGTTATAGAAATACAATAGTATATTTTATATCGAGGGACTAAACGAAGCCATAATATACCAGAGGTGGTTTGACTCTCGAGCGTGCGAGGGAGTCAATGTAACCGAGGGTATTTTAAGTTGGCGTTTAGTCTCGAGGTACAAACTATACTATTCACTTTGAGTGCGAGAAAAATAGACAATTTAGTACAAAAATATTTAATAAATATTACTTAATAAAATAAAAATCACAAATGTTTCTTATTCCTTCAGTCCATAAAACTTTCGTAAGTTTTTAGGTGAATGTGCCGCGATTTTGGCGGCAAAAGATCGCTTTTTGCTCGACGTCAAACCACATGAGTAGGTCAAACTCTTCACTGTCACTGGTAATTCTTAATTTATTTAAAACCGAACAAAACACTCGACAAAGATTCTGAAAATTACGCGATCAGTTTTTTCTTCTAAACCAGTCACAGATTAACAATTTAAAACACATGGCGCCACCTTCTTTTGCGGAAAAACCATGGAACTAAAACTCTGAACATTTTCGCAATGAAGATGGTCCACAGCACAGAACAAAAAAAAACAGTAGAAGGCGCATGTGGGCGGGGCGCACGTACCCCGAGCACTGTGCCGTTCCGCAAAGAGTTTCCCCCACGCATATGCCACGCACATCAGTCTAGATAGAAGCGTCACAGTGACAACGACTTTAAAAAAAGAACTAAAATGCCTTATTGTGCTGTTCTAGAGTGTAAACACGATAGCAGAACCAAAAACGTATCAAATAGTGGTATATCATACCATCGATAAGTCTTAATTTACTCTAATTCGATTAAAATTTGAAAAACATTATTTTATTAGACAAGGCAAGTACAAATAGACTTTATTGTTAACACAATAGGGTCTACTTTCTTTTAACTCAAACATATTATTCTCGAAGATTCCAACTATGCACATGTCAAAGTCCGCTACTCAATTAGAGATTGACGTTATCGATAATGAGTTATCGATATTTTAAACTTCTATGATGTATCGGCGAAAAATTAACCCTGTGTGCGTTTTTTTTTATGATTCTGTATTAGTAATAGGTAGTACATATTTCCATGAATTGTTCCAACCTTTTTTTTTTTTGAGAAAAGATTTATCGACCTTAGGTCATTCACACATTCTTCTAAGCCATGTCTACAAGTTGTTTTCAAGAGACATCACGAATCGTCTCGCACGCAGGTTTGACAATTTCCAGCCTACCGAACAAGCCGGTTTCCGAAAAGGCTTTAGCACCGTGGACCACATACATACGCTGCGGCAGGTTATACAGAAGACCGAAGAGTATAACTTGCCCCTCTGTTTAGCGTTTGTGGACTACGAGAAAGCCTTCGATTCGATCGAGACCTGGGCTGTACTGCAGTCTCTCCAACTGTGCCAAATTGACTATCGGTACATCGAGGTGTTGAAGTGTTTATACAAAAACGCCGCCATGTCAGTCCGACTTCAGGACCAAGCCTCGGAACCTATCCTCCTGCAGCGAGGTGTGAGACAGGGAGACGTCATATCTCCGAAACTATTCACCGCTGCACTGGAGGATGTCTTCAAGGTTCTGGACTGGAGAGGGCTAGGCATCAACGTCAATGGCGAGTACATCACCTTCGGTTTGCCGACGATATAGTGGTCATGGCTGAGACCATGGAGGACCTCAGGACGATGCTCGATGACCTCAGTAGAGCTTCCGGAAGAGTGGGTCTTAAAATGAACATGGTCAAAAACAAGGTCATGTTGAATGCCCATGTCACACCCACTCCTATCAAAATCGGAGACTCTATACTCGAAGTTGTAGACGATTATGTGTACCTGGGACAAACGGTCCAGTTAGGTAGGTCTAACTTCGAGAAAGAGGTCAATCGTCGAATCCGACTCGGCTGGGCAGCGTTCGGGAAGTTGCGCGGTATCTTCTCGTCCAACTTACCGCAGTGTCTCAAGACGAAAGCCTATGACCAGTGTGTGTTGCCAGTGATTACATACGGGACCGAAACGTGGTCGCTCACAATGGGCTTCATCAGAAGGCTTAAAGTCACCCAAAGGGCAATGGAGAGGGCTATGCTTGGAGTTTCCTTGCGCGATCGAATCAGAAATGAAGACATCCAAGAGAACCAAGGTTACCGACGTAGCCCGAAGAATTGCCAAACTTAAGTGGCAGTGGGCAGGTCACATTGCTCGCAGAACGGATGGCCGATGGGGCCGAAAAGTTCTGGAGTGGCGACTGCGAACCGGAAGACGTTGCGTTGGAAGACCTCCCACTAGGTGGACCGATGACCTGGTGAAGGTTGCGGGAGTCCGCTGGATGCGAGTCGCATGGGACCGGTCAATGTGGTGACACTTGGGGGAGGCCTATGTCCAGCATTGGACGTCTCTCGGCTGAAATGATGAGGTCATTCACAAAGTCTCGAACCTATAAAAAAGTGGTTTTCTTATTATTTTATGGCTTCAGATTTCCTAAGGATTCAGACAAAAAAGAAAAATGGATTGTAGCGACTGGAAGGCAAAATAGTAGTATAACATGACAATATTAACATACTTAACAATAAAATAATTCTTAATTATTCTTTCTATAAATCATAAGCATTATTATAAATTTATAACACTTGATTTCAAACATCAATAAGTACTTAATTCATTTTGAAATTTAAAAACATTTTTCGACTTTTGTATTTTATTTGAAAATAAAACACAATGTCGATAAAAAGGCAACGGCAGTGGTACAACCCTAGGATAGAACGAATAGCACACAAATAGTAATGAGCTCGTTACGGAAATATCAATGTTATTTCAAAACAGTTAAGGGTTTATTAAATGCATTTAGTGTAGTGACATCTAGCGGCGAGTAGCAGAACTTGCTCGTGAAACTATTCCGTATGAGCTAATACGTAAACAGAGTAGATAATAAACCACTCTATCGCCATATGATTATGGTTTATTTTCAAATAAACGAAGACTAATATATTACTTACTTTCATTCAATTTTAAATTACCAATCACACCACGCTTTTCTTAGTGTTACGAAATACCATTAACCTGTTTATGTGTTAGTTTGGGGTACGCTGGTTCCGATACTAATAAAGCGCTATACGATTTCTACTGTTTTTCTAAGCTCTGTGGTCCACAGTCCACACTCCACAGAATATAAATATATAAAATCTTTATTGCTGGTGAAATGGGTACAGTAAATCTCCTTAAATATTAATTCGGTCGAATAGAATGTGCACTTAAGTGTCAAAGGAGTGCTTTGGCACTCGTACTAGGATTACCCTGATTATTATTCACGAATGCCATCACCTTCCTCCGGACCTGCTAGGTAGTTTTTTACATAATTTATTTTGATAAATAAAAAAAGGAAATCTGTGCAAAAGTAAAATAATAAAAATGACATTAAAATAAAAACTAACACTATACCTGCTAAGGTTAAACAATTAAACGAATAAAAAAATAAATAAAATAAAGATATGCATGCATGTTTGTGGTGTGTGCTGTGGTTTGTGTGAGGGAGTATGTTTGTGTGTGTGTATGTAAGTGTATGTGTGTGTGTGGCAGTGTGTGTCCTGTATTCTAGAAGGTATAAATATGGAGGTGGTATGGATATAGAAGTGAATATGCGTTGGTAACATAGACAGTCAACTCGCTAATTGTAGAAGTCTCTCAGACGCTTCATAAGTGAGACCATTTAGCCAAGCATTTACAGAATTCTTACATTGGTGTCGGGTGAGTCGGCAAATATTTAGAGCAGCATTGACCTTATTGTGAACCCGAGAACCCAGTATCCAATAATGCCTCTGAGCTTGAGCAGTTCTGTGTCTCTCCGTGCTACACAGTCTAGTTCTTTTACGTTTTCCTTCTCGCAGCGGTAGGGACTGTGGTACAGTGGCATGTTTCCGCAATGTTATTTGGAGCACAAAGAGTTGTCTAACCGTTAGGACTTCACACTTTTTATAGAGAAGTGCGGTAGGATACCTGAACGGTTTCCTGCACATGACTTTAAGGACCGCTCTTTGTGCTCTTTCAATACGTAACATGCTGACTGCAAAGGTACCACTCCAGACAGAGATACAGTACCCCAGCAAAGATTGGACAAGCGCAAAGTAAACTGTTTTGAGTGTTTTAAGGTATGCCACTGATCTGAGTTTCTTAAACACGAAGATGAGCTTGCGAATGCGGGGGACGAGTTCATCAATGTGCTTCTTCCAACTTAGCAAACAATCCACCTGGACTCCAAGGTATTTAACACTTGAGGTCCTCTTAATGTGGAGGCAGTCACAGTAGACGTTGGCAAAGTCGCAGCAATGCGCCTGAATTGTATATGTCTCTGGTTGAGGTTGGCTTTTCTGTGAAAGGGAGAAAGTTACGAACGATGTGTTGTCCAGGTTAAGTGTTAAGAGATTGCTAGATAGCCATATTCATAACAATCCTAAAGGCGTCTTCCGCATAACCCTTAGCCTGTTCCCAGTTTGGTCCATCAATGAGGAGTGCTGTGTCATCGGCATATGACAAAATCTTAGTATGGGGTAGAGCCAACGTGCATGAGTTGTTAATGTAGATCAAGAACAATGTTGGACCCAGCACGCTGCCCTGGGGCACACCGTAACTGACAAACTGCTCATTGCTGACCAGAGAACCAATCTTAACAGACTGGCTTCGTTCCGCCAGATAGTTACGAAAAATATCAAGAATATCTCTTATGCCCATGGATTCTAGTCTATCAACAAGGATGGGCACGGAGACAGTGTCAAAATAATAGTATATTTACTGGCTGTTTGAGTTTGTCTATGTCACATGAAGGAAATTAAAATAGTACATTTTGATACAGGTGGAGAAAGTTTGTTATTGCATCCGAGGCGGAATTAACTCCCGAGCCGTAGGCGAGGGTGTTTTTGAGCCGAGCAATAACAAATGTCCACGTGTATCAAACGACATTTTTCAATACACTTTTTTTAAGAAATTAAATAAAAGAAAGAAAAATATTTTGTCATGAATTATTAGGAAACTATGATTTTCTTTTCTCTTTTTCCGCGCTTTGCTTTCGCCGGGTTGAAGGAGAAGCAAAGGTATGAAGCCGTTAAACAGCCTAATATAAAAATAGTTTTTTTTTGTATTTTTGAATTTATAACACAAGTAAATGTAAATTTGTTTATAAAAGTAAATATTATTATAAAAATAATTATTTATGAACACAATTTTAATATTCAAAAAATATTTACGGCGTAAAGACGCATTATTACTTTACCGAAATAAAAAAAAACATTCACCTCCGATTATAGGCAATGAACCAGTTTGGACTAAGTATAGGTATAGTTATCTGTGGCATTTTTTATTCCCGCACACGTGTTGGAAAATGAAAAAAATCGCACGTGATAGATTATTTTCAAACTGATAACTGTTTTTGGTGAATATTTGATTAATTTCAGTTTAACAAATCATCCAATCGACTTAATGACTATTTTTATAAACTATGAAATAACAGGAACTTAAATTAGATTAGATAAAAGATACGATTTATTATTTATTGTGAATTCCAAGAACAATTACAAATAAAAGCTATAATGTATTTTATTATTAATTAGATACCATTATACGGTTCAATTATTTAATTTAAGAATTATTTAATAGAATTTTATAAAAATTAAAGTGTTTTAACGTTTATTTAGTACAGTTGTTGAGCTATGTCGTCACCTGATCACCCCACCTTGTTTACGAAAACCGACGTTTTAAAACTAGTGACCGTCCTGTGTGGCGGCACTTCTTGTTCGACTGTCGAGCTGTGCGGACCTCGAAAAATAATTGTGGTGGATCAAGTGATCGATAGTGTGTTGGAGAAAATTGATTTGGATAACCAATAAAAGTTAAGATCAAGTGATCGATAGTGTGTTGGATAACAAATAAATGTTAAGTACTTACTTTTGAATTTAATTTGATTTTGTTATTCTCTTAATGTGTTAAAATTACATACAAGTAATTAGATAAGTCTTTGAACTACAAATAAATATTATGATACTTACTGAGTGGTGTCTTATTCTCTATAAAACTTACCCACCTATTTTAGGTGGAACTTAACCTAGATTAAATAGTGTCTTGGAAAAATATATGGAATAGTGATTCTTTATAGGTTAAGCTACTTATACTTATTAAATACCATATATAGCAATAATTTTATCATCAGAAGTGGGATACGAACCTGACGTACCACCTACTAATATTTGTTTATGTAACAGGGATTGTGAGCGTGGCTTGCGATGGATCCGGCAACGGTAGAAGGTCTGCTAAAGGCCATACGCGATGCAGTATTCGTGAAACAACGTGGGGAAGATGCCGTACTGCCACCATTTGATCCTGCAAAGAATGATAACGGTGCCGAAAACTGGTGCACCACCATTGATTCAATCGCAAAGGACCTTGAATGGAGCAGCATCACGACAGTGGCGAAAGCAGGTAAGGCCCTAAAGGGCTCTGCTTTATTGTGATACGAGACTTGGGAACCCGAGGAAGGAAGATCGTGGGAAAATCTGTATCCAGAAAAACGAAATTTGACCGAAAAACTTACCAAGGCTGTACTACTTACCTTAGAAATGTCAGATTCATATTGTGAATATGCCAGAGAACAATTAAGGTTACTTAAAAATACTAAGATTTCTTTCACCGAACAACAATTACTCGAGCTTGTTTGTGGGGGTATACACGAAGTTAATGTTAAAATGGCTTCTTACAATAGTTGTGTGAAAACTACTGCCGAACTAATCTCTCTTTTTACGACGTATGTAAAAAAATCAAGAAAACGTCCAATCGATACAGCTGGTAAATCTACTGACAAACGAGAGGGTGAACCACCTGGCAAACATTTTAAATCTGACGACTCTCAGGAAAAACAACACACAAAAAAAGCCGGGTCACATTAAAAGTCAGTGCTACAGACTTAAGAATCTTGAAGCTCGTCAAGGTCCCGCGACCGCAGATCCAACTACTAGTGCTACTCCTCCAACCAAGCCTATTCAGTGTACGTACTGTAAGAAGGTCGGTCATGTTGAGTGGGCTTGTTACTTTAAACAGCGGGCTGTCAGTAAATCTACCACTAAAGAAAATGGTGTTAATTGTTTAACAAAGACAAATCTGAAGTTAACCGAAGTCGATATTAAAGGCAATTCAATTAAGGCACTTATCGATACCGGTTCAAGCTGTAATATCATAAAAGATTCCATTGCTAGACACTTAGGTTGCAATATTGTACCATATTCGTCTGTTTTTGAAGGGATAGGTAATGGTAAATTACATATTACTGCTTTGGTAACTGCCCCTGTAAAATTTGATGATATCTGTCTTGAAATTGAATTTCATGTAGATAGAGAGTATATAGAGACTTTTACTATGACTGTCTAATTGGGAGAAATGCTGTCCAATACCCAGATATTGCGGTAATTTTAGACTCTACTGGTTGCAAACTGACTCGTACCTCTTCTTCAGGTGTGCCCTCAAATGTTAAGGATCATGTCTCAAACAGTTTATAGATACTGAAATAGCTGAATTGAATGGACCAATAGATCATTTAGATTGCAATTTGCAAATAAAAATATATATTTGCCAAGTTCTCGTCTGTTCTACCGTTACCAGACAATATTGGTACTGTAAAGACTGGTGAAATGAATTTACGGTTAAAAAAAGACGAAGTAATATATTACCGGCCTTATAGATTGGCCCCCGTTGAGAGAGAGAAGGTAAACGAAATGATCATAGACTTAATGAAGAAAAATATTATTAGGGAAAGTGACTCGTCTTATGCTAGTCCTGTTTTACTCGTCAAAAAGAAAGATGGAAGTGACAGGTTGTGCGTAGACTTTAGAGCACTGAATAAAAATATTGAAAAAGAAGGTACCCTCTCCCTCTCATCGAGGATCAGATAGATAAACTAGGTAACGCGAAATATTACATATCCATAGATATGAAAAGTGGATTTCATCAAATTCCAGTAGCTAAAAATTCGATTAAATATACTGTTCGATTAAATATACTGCCTTTGTAACACCGGATGACCACTATGAATTTCTGAAAATGTCATTTGGGATATGTAATGGGCCGTCCGTGTTCCAAAGAGCCATCAGTAAAGAGTATTGATGATTTATTGATTCCATTCAAAACTGAAGATAATGGATTAATGTATTTAGAACGAAATCTTTAGGCCCTTAGTTCAATACATGCTAATTAACAACTTGCTTCACTATAAAGTTTGTCTTGATGCGATGCCAAAATTATATGTTCCCAGAGGTTATAGACTTAGTTTATTGCGTCTTTATTACGATGACCACACGATGATCAAAGTCAAAGTCAAAACATTTATTGCGAACCAAGTGTACAATGTGGTGTTATGTTATGTTAGTGGTACTTATGACTTAGCAGCCTTTTACAAGCATTGCAATTTCATATTATATTTAATTTTAATTTAAATTAGCATGCATTAAACATTGTTATTATGTTATCATTTTATTTTATGTTATTACAATTCGATTCAAAATTTAAATGTCAATAAAGTGAATTTAATACAATTTATATATAATAGTTATGTCAAAAGTTAATGTCAATAAATCAGTTTAATACAATTATAAATAATAGTAATGTCAACATTATAATGTCATTTAATACAATTATTCAGGAATGTCAATATCATCATTTTCAGGTAGCACGAATTTTAATTTGATATGTAGTTAAATATAGACTCAATCTTACTGTTTGAAATAGGACAGATCGCCACTTTTGTACATGAGACAAAGTCGTTATTTTAAGCTAGACTCTAAATATTATTTTACTGAGTAGAAACATTTTTGGATAAGGTACAGTTTTAGCCTTTTTTGAAATATTATTATAGATTTTTCAGTTTTAAACATGTTGGGCAGCTTATTATATATTTTTATTGCCAAATAGGCTATCGCTTAACATTTTAATTCTTGAGGATGGAGCGCATAACCTCTTTTTATGGCGAGTGTTGACGTTGTGTGTATCTTCAATTTTGGTGAATTTGTGGATGTTTTTGAAAACAAATACGCAAATGTCAAGTATGTATATTGAAGGCAGAGTTAGCATCTGATAGTTTATGAAGTATGGTTTACAGGTCTCCGTATTATCTATTTGAGCTAGAATTCTTACACACTTCTTTTGTATTATGAATAGTTCCTCTACGTTAACACTATTTCCCCATAGCATGACGCCATATCGCAGCCAGGAATATGCGTATGCGTAGTAAGCAGCCATAGCTGTTTGTGTGTTAGTGCTTTGTTTAATTTGAAAAAGTGCATAAGAGAATCTGGAGAGTTTGGTTTTTATATGTTCTATATGCGACTTCCAGTTAATGTGTGTGTCAATATTTATGCCAAGAAGGCTAAATGTATTAACTTCTTCTATTTGCGTGTTTCTGAATGTTGTTTTTATATTGAGAGGTGGTTGATGATGATGTACTGCTGCAATGTCGAACGATTGTGGCTTGACAGCATTCAAGCCGAAAGGATGTTATTTAAAGTTTAAGTATCACATATTTTTCATGTAAATTATAAAATACGCAGATTCTGTTGTTATTCAGTTGACTAGTTTTAACTCGCGGAATTAGTTAGTAGAGTGCGACTACGACTTGGTTCTGACTGGTTCTTTTGGCTCGTGGCCTTAGTCAGAACTAACGCCACCATTTTTTTTCTTATGACTAATTTCCACAGACAGTTCCAAACAGTTCCACATAAATGTTTAACAACAGCACCCAGCGAAAATACCATTCAAGTGCCAAAAGAACTGCTGCGATTTGTCAACTTCAGTAAACATAATTCGATGAATAAGCCCATCAGAGCCACCTATACTAACGAATACGAACTATTGTGCGCTGTAGCTGTAGCTACGACGTCATAGCAGAGGGTCGCCGGGCGCTACGAAGCTACGTCAGAGTTGGTTACGGCTACGAACTTCGGAGACCGAACTACGAAGTTCGCGCCTGTACCGATAGATGGCAATTTAACAAGTAAAAAAAACATGCTCTGTAAATTCTTCCATTCGTGTACTATTACTATTATTTTTGAAGATCGATTCTAGGAGTTTACTATTTTGCTCCCAAAATTAAGTCCCCGGTGTTTTTTTGTTTGAGCTCATCACCAGTTTTTCGCTCTTATCCCAATTCATTTGGCGTCGGCGCAACATGTCCTCTTTTTCCATACTTCTCTATTATTTGTCGTCTCGCCAGACACTTCATTTCGTGTCATATCATACTTCACACAGTCCATCCATCGTTTCTTTGTTCGTGTTCCTCTACTCTTATACCCATCCACATTCATACTCAAAACTCACCACACACATTTTCCTCATCCCTCCTCTTCACATGCGCATACCACGACAGCCGACTACCACACAACTTTACCTTTGGTCACCGGCGCTACTTTCAGACTTCCTCTTATGTATACCTACTCATTTCTTCTTTTATACATTCACGTAACACCACACATCCCCCTTAGCATTCTCATCTCAGTCACATGTAATTGCCTTTCATTCATCGCTTTTGTGGCCCAACATTCTGATACATACAAGACAGCAGGTCTAACCATTGTTCAATAAAACTTCCCCTTAAGTTTAAGGGGAATGCAGGAGTCGCAGATTTTTCCGTTGTTTGCCGCCATTTCATCCATCCCGCGTTAATTCTGTGCTTAAGGGTGAGTTTCCACCAGTGACGAGGGAGGAGATTTTAGTACCAAAGTATTTGATTTTTAAATTTTAAAATCGATCTCTTTATCTGCCTAGCCTTGTCCCAACTATCTTGGAGTCGGCTTCCAGTCTAACCAGATGCAGCAGAATACAAGTATTTTACATGGAGCGACTGCCTATCTGACCTCCACAACCCAGTTAGTACTGGGTAATATATATTATAAAGACTGGTTGTCAGACTTACCAAGGGGGACGCCCCTTGGTTTCGGGCCACTGACAACATACAGATCGACCCGAGCGTTATTATTTAGCCACGAGCTCCTTGTGAAACTTTTCAGTTGAAACAACATTTCAAATTGATATTCGAACATGTGTTTTTAATAATGACTTGTGTCATTCACTTGAAATAGCTAGTAATATATTTGAATGTCTTTGACTTGAAATAAAAATGTTCTTTGTGCAAACAACGTTTTACTTTCATATCCTAGTAATCTAGTATATTTCATCAAAAGGTTATGGGCCTAGTCACTAAAATTGCCATCAATAACCTCTGCGGCCTAGATGACTACTCTACGTTGAAATTCGAATTCGCACGATCACCCTCATGAACGTGTTGATGAATGAGAAGCTAGAGAGACACTCGTCGATGCATGAATATGTTGCTGCAGTTATGTCTCTTTCTCAAAACTTGAAGGATATTGCCACCGGATTTGACGATGATCTTGTAGCTGTCGTGTTACTGTTAGAATTACCAGAAGAGAGAGTATGGCGTTGGAACACTCTGGGATGAAGTTGACATCAGAGTACGTACGGGAGAAGTAACTATAGGAGGATTCACGTCAAGGTTGTAGTACGGTCGACCAAGCTATTTGGTTTAAAGAAGACAATTATTTTTAGGCCCACTTGGAAATCGCGTTTATTATCCATATTACACCAAAAATAAGTAACAGTTATATCGTAGTAACAAACGAAAGATTACATAGAAACGAAACCGGAATCTTAAAATCATAATAAAAAGTAATATTATGATATTCTTTTGCGAGTCAAATCATTCCTGTTGTGGTCAATGTCATTTGACAGAAAATACTTACGTGAATAGGGACGTTTTTTCCGTTTGAAAAAAAAGTACGGTGCCTAGTGGTAATCATATCTGCTTTAATTAAAACAGAATAGTATATAAAAAGAAATATTATTAAACTGTGAGCATTTTAATGCTATTTTTAAAGGTTTACGCTGAAACAATCAACGTGTCACGGAGCGTTATAAATCCGCCTTTTTTGTGGTTGACAGGTAACTTCATTAATTTGACATTTACTCTTTCTGTTTATTTCGATTTTCGTAAAAGTGTTTTTGCAGTTTTCGCATTTATTCCGGTTAGACAAGGCTTGGCTAATGTAACCACTCTGTAATCTAGATATTTAAGGGAAGAAATCAATGTACGTTTAATTATTAAACGCTACAATTTATGTGGGTGGCCTAATCTTCAAACAAAAAAAATTGTCTCCTTTTACAATGTAATTTGCATGTTAAAATGTAAACCAAATAGCTTGGTCGACAGTATTTATTGTCTTCAGCGGACTCGGCATTGGCTGTAAGTAAGAGTTAAAAGCGGAATGGGAACAAAGTTATTAATATGACCAAAATTAAATGCTTTAAATGTGGAAAGAGTGGACATAAGAAGCCAGACTGTCCTTTTTGTGTTCCGGGGCCACGGTATCTCTTTCGAATAGTCCCGCAGCCCCGGCAGGCTTCGGCCCTTGCGGACCCCTTCCCTATTGCTGACTCTCTTTGAGGCGCGCGTGGAGCACGAACGCACCGTCGACACGGCCTGTCTTCATGAGACGGACGGACGGCGAGCTAGCCCATAGCTCCCCGTCCACAGGCCCGCGCCTACGGTGGCCGGAAGCCACCACGTGGCCCCCGACGCCCGGGGCGTCTCCCGCGGCGGCCGGGACGTGAGGATATCTCCCTCTCACGTTCCGCCACCTCCTTCGCTAGCATGACTGCTTTGCAGAAGGAGGTGACGGCGTCCCATTCCGTCTTGCTCCGGAGCATGGCACGAACCAGGGCCGGAAGCGAGAGGTCGCCGCCGCCGATCGCCACCTCGAGGACACGGCGGTGCTCCACCCAAGCAGGGCACACCTCCACCGTGTGCTCCACCGTGTCCTCCAGTCCATCCTCACAATGGAAACACCCGGGCGTCTCCTCCCGCCCGATTCGGTGCAGGAACTTACCGAAACATCCGTGTCCGGTAAGAACCTGCGTCAGGTGAGGACGCCGTGGCGTCTCTCCAGCCACTCCTCAAAGAGGGGACTTACCGCCACTATTGTGGCGTGCCCTGCACGGGGTTGCGACAGTCGCTCTCTCCATGTCGCCATGAGATCACGCCGGAAGTCCGTCCGCTGAGCGACGATTTGCCGCGGCAGCGGAGTTTCCCCCCGGCGTAGCGCCTCCGCGCGCCACTCGTGTAGGCGCGCGAAGACTATCGCCTACAGATCCCATGGCGGCAATCCGGCAAGGAGGTTCGCCGCCTCGCGGGAGATCGTGCGGTACCCCCGGACCAGCCTCACGGCTACCACCTTCTGGGGCGCGTTCAAATGGTGGGCGGCACGCCGCCTCAATGAACGCGCCCACACCGGGGCCCCGTAAAGGGCCATGGACCGCACGACTCCCGCGTAGAGCCTCTGGCAGGAGGCGTTTGCCCCCCCCAGGTTGGGCAGGAGCCGCCTGAAGGCAGCCCCTGTCCGCTCCAGTTGGGGGGCCAAACGTCGGAAATGCTCCACGAAGTTCCACCGGCTGTCGAGGACAAGTCCCAGGTACTTCAGCGTCGACTCGACGCCGATGGAAACCCCTCCTGCCATCACTGAGGATCCCGGAGGTGGCGCATTCCGAGGCCCATGAAAGCACATGGCCTCGGACTTGTGCAGTGCCACCTCGAGACCCAGTTGCCGGATCCTCGACTATCGCAACCCTGCGTGTCATAGTGTCGGCCGCCGCCTCGTGCGACCTCCCCTGTGCCAGCACCAGCGTGTCGTCAGCGTAGCAGACTACGCTGACACCGCTAGGGAGGTCGGCGCGCAGCACCCAGTCGTACCCGATGTTCCACAAGGACGGCCCTAGAACCGATCCCTGCGGAACACCGCACGACATCTCTCGCCGGTTCCAGTCTCCGCCGCGACCGGGGTAGATGACGGCCCTATCCGTCAGGTAGTCCCCGACCACACGACGAAGGTAGGTCGACACCCGATGATACCGGAGTGCCTCCCTTATGTAGCTCCAGGGCATGGAGTTGAAGGCGTTGGCGATGTCGAGAGACACCGCCAAGACAACCCCACCCCTTGACACCGCATCCCCCGTCGTGAGGGCTCTAACGGCATGATGGCGTCCACCGTAAAGCACCCCTTGCGGAAACCATACTGGTGTTCCGCAAGGTCCGGCCCCGTCCCCGCAAGGTGCTCGGCGAGGCGGTTTGCAATGACTCTTTCAAAGAGCTTGCCCACCTCGTCGAGCAGCACCACAGGCCGGTAGGCGGACGGAGAGTCCGCCGGGCGCCCCGGCTTCCGAATGAGGACCAGCTTCCCCGTCTTTCAACGAAGCGGGAACTGGCCTCTCTCCAAACATGCGCTAAAGAGCCCTTCGAGTCGGGGCCCGAGAGTGAGATGTTTGACGAATGAACGTTAAAGTTAATATGTTAATATGTTATCAGTGACTAAATCAGTAGAGAAAGAATGGAAGGTAAGTTTTGACAGAGATAGGTGCAAGCTAATTCACCATTTGGTTCCAGGCCATTTCAAGGGAAAGCTTCTGGCTACCGCAAGTGATGTCTCAGGGATCTACAAGCCTGAAGGTTGTCAGACGGTTGTAGATGGGACTGCGTTGGCGTCAGTGAATGCAGGTAATCCTTTGATGTTGTGGCACCGGGCTTGGACACGTAAATGAGCGAGATTTACGTAAACTTCCGGGTATGGATTTTGAAAGAGCGTAATGGAGTCTTGTGTCGCCTGTATTAAGGGGAAGGCACATCGTTTACCTTTTCCAGGTGGTGAGGCTGAGAGGGTAGTCGAGACTACTCGAGAGACTGCAACTGGTTCACACTGGTTGGACGCAGATATCTGTGGTCCAATGTGTGAACCCACGTACGGTGGATCTCGGCATATGCTAGTTATTTTAGATGATTACACGTAAATATATTGTATTTTTCCTTAAATCAAAAGATCAGGTTTTCGATAATTTTTAAGTTTTTCTAGCTAGTGTAGAGGTTGAAACCGGGTTGAAGGTAAAGTGCATACGCACGGACATTGGAACAGAATTTGTGAACCGGAAGCTTGATGGGTTTCTACAGCAACCAGCAATCCATCAATTGACTGTTCCCTACAATCCGGAGGAGAATGGCGTAGTGGAGCGAGCAAACCGCACTATTGTGGAGATGGCTCGTGCTATGTTGGCGGAAAAGGATCTGAGTGCGAGACTATGAGCAGAGGCATGTAATACGGCTGTTTATACCAAGAACAGTGGCAATAATGGTTAGATTCCTGAGGAGTTGTGGACAGGGAAGGCTCAGTCATTCGATCATTTCAGAACGAAAGCGTTTGTACATGTGCCCAAAGAAACTCGGAAGAAATGAAGCCATAAAGCGGTAGAACATATCTTTGTTGGTTACTGTGAAGAAACCAAGGGATAACGTTTCATAAATCCCAGTAATCCTCGCGTCATTGTTCTAACAATGACGCGAGGATTACTGGGATTTAGAAGAGGGGGAAAGGATGTAGTTTTCTTATCAGCACGAGCTGATAAGAAACTACATCCCTGCCTCTGCACCTTTGTCACCGCTACCTACGAAGGTAGCGGTGACAAAAGTGCTGAAGTATTCTGGGAACTTGCAAAGGTAAAAAAGGCCAGTTAGATTCGTCACCTGGTAGTGCAGAAGCTTCTCAAAGGCCAAGTTCCACAGATGGGGCTGAAGTATGTGAAGACGCGGAGATGGAGGTGGGAGAAACGGGTGATAGCGGAGCAGAAAATGTCGTGGTGGAAAATGTTAAAGTTGAAGAGACTATTATCAGAGGAGAGTCAAACGAAGGTGAATGTCGTTACTCTACGTAGTAAAATCCGACAAGGAAATCTTCATGGACTTGCATGCTGTACAAAAGACCTTTGACAGTTAAGAAAGCCTTACGTCGGGAAGATAAGAATAACTGGAAGGAAGCCGTGAAAAAAGAGTTGGATTCGATGTACGAGAACAAGGTCTAGAAGCTCGTCAAAAAAAAAACAATCTGAAGCTGAAGTCGTGGGAAGCAAGTGGATCTTCAAGTACAAGTTTGTTTGAGTTGTGGCGAAGGGTTTCACTCAGTCCTACGGGGTCGACTACTTCGAAACTTATTCACCGGTCGTGAGAAGATCGACAGTTAGATTGCTGCTATCGTTGGCTGTTGAAAAGGATTTGTTCATTAGTTACTTCGATCTGAACGCCTTACTGAACGGTGATTTGCATGAAAGAGTATATATGACAGCCGGAGGGTTGCATAGACGAAAACTCGAAGGCAAAACTTTGCTTACTAGAAAAAGCGATGTACGGCCTTTTTTTTTTTTTTTTAGGATGTGTGTTCCGGGGCCACGGTATCTCTTTCGAATAGTCCCGCAGCCCCGGCAGGCTTCGGCCCTTGCGGACCCCTTCCTTATTGCTGACTCTCTTTGAGGCGCGCGTGGGACACGAACGCGCCGTCGACACGGCCTGTCGTCATGAGATGTACGGACGGCGAGCTAGCCCATAGCTCCCCATCCACAGGCCCGCGAGCGATATACGGCCTCAAACAAGCTTCACGGTCTTGGAATGAAAAAGTAAATGAAGGGTTATTGTCTTTGAACTTCAAGCGCTGACTTAAAACTTACTTCTTTAACTTGATAGCTGTCTTAACAAAATAAATATTTTTTATATCGCTTTGTACGTTGACGATTTTATATTATATTACAAAGACAAACAGCAGACGGAAGTTTTATTAAACAGTTCAAGATTTAGGGGAAGCAAGACAAGTTTTGGGTATGCTTTTGTCTAAGATGGACATTGGAATGTATTTCAATCAAGAGAGGCTTATTTCGAAGATCTTGGAAAAATATGGTATGTCTGATTGCAAACCAGTGAAAACTCCGACGGAAATGGATTCCCATAAAGCCTTGGCGGAAGGGGAAGGAGGTAAGTTCTTATCCTGCCAAGACTCATCAGACGCTCATAGGTTCGCTGAACTATTTGGTCTGTAACACATGCCCGGATATTGCGGCTGCGGTAAATTTTTTGGCACAGTGTAATGATAAAAAAAAGGATAAAAAGGTGTTTTGTATGATATTATAAATGTGTGGTGTGCTCCAAATAAAAATAATAAGTAAAAGTGAAAATTCGGGCGCCAGGAGTACACACAAAACTATGCCTAGGATAGACTTACCTGCGGGAGCTGGCTTTTAATCTTCAAGCGGGAAGGTATCAATAAAAATCGACCATGAAAGTTACAGATCTATTTTATTACCCGAAGGCTGCTGGTTGGGAGAAAAACACAAGAAAATTCCTTTCTAAAATTAACAGATATGGTTCTAACTAGAGGTGTAAAACTAAGATGAAATAATTGTTATTTTATGGCCTGTCATTATTGCACTTTTGAAAATCTAAAATAAGTACCACAAACCATACTAAATTCCGTCGAATAAAGTAAACCCCAGGAGTCAAAACATGCTCATCTTGGTGACCTCCGCTGAGATGCCAACGGCGTCCATGATAAATTTTGGTAGAGGCGAGCGTTCAATTGTTTAAGTTGAAGAAGAAAAATATAAGAAGAAAAAGAAACGCCGTGGGGCTGTAAACAAACATTAATAATCGTTAGCTGATGTGCAGCGTTGATAAAAAATGGCGATCGACGCCAACGTTGTCACGAACAAATACGATTAAACTCACCGTTTCTTCCAAAATATTTAAATGTGGTCATCAGTAGATGATGCAATCCAAGCAAATATATGTTTAAGTTAAAAGATTCTAAAACAATTAAATATCGGAAACTATAAGCGTCTGCTATGAAAATAACCAAGACATGTGGAACGAACTGAAATTACGAAAAATTCGCTTACCATCAAAAATATATGCTATCCAACTAGGATGCGGGCAAGGGCAAACGGCTACCACATAATTGGGACTAGATGCCGCCCATCTGAAGGTATACTTCTTGTATTTTTTAGGAGCGCTGCAATTACGCCATGACCCAAAAATTGACGAGTCAAAAAGTGAGAAATGTCAAAGTGAACTTGACAGTGTAAAAAATCAGTGTGACCACTACACAAATCCAAGTCAACCATCCAAGGAATTTTTTATAAGGCAACACCCAAGCTAAACAGTCAAATAAACGACGAGAATATGCATCCATGTGACGAGCTAAAAAGCCTCGTTACAACAGGATAACTCCTGTTGTGAGGAACGTCATTAGAAAGCTGTTAAACATATCTTAAGTCGCCAGGATATTACGGGATTCATAGATGCTGACTGGGGGGGGGGGGGGGGGGACATTAAAGATACGAAATCACATTCTGGGTTTATTTTTAGATGCGGAAACTCGTTGATTAACTGGGAATGCCGGAAACAAGCTTGTGTGGCACTGTCGTCAAGGGAAGCCGAGTATATTGCACTTTCGGACAAAGAGTACAGTATATACATATATATGAGATAGACAGCAGCGAACAAGTCTCGCTATATGCAGCTATAGATATATGTATAGATTTTATTGGATAGGTATGTATAGCTTGGTATTTTCGTACTTGAATGGTTGAAATTAATGTGTATTGTAAAAAATCCGATAAATTGAATAATCGTGAATTCAATTTAGCGGTTTTTTACAATAAACATTAATTATAATATGAAGGCGAAGTTTTCACGCTACAATGGAGGAGCCGGGAACGGTACTCAACTCGCGATGCTAGGGAAATAACTTTCACACACTCAGTCGTGTTTTAAAGAATTTAATCTCTTAAAATAAGGACGAGAAAATATGTGTAAGCGCATCAGTGACGTGCCAACATTTTTCTCAGGGTGGTCAGCATAAAAGCGCTGTAACGCTGATAGTAAACACAAGTTACAATTTTCATTTGAATTAGAAATTAAACGATTATTATCATCTTAAAAAATGTTTTTTGTATTTACTCTTTGTAAAAATTCTATTTATCCCTTGATCTGTCCACGAAGTAGACACAATAGTTAAACAATGGTGTCTCGAACAAATCGGTCCTGTGACTGATCATGATTTAAGTGTTTTACTTTTGTAATAAAATTATATATTTAAATTCTAAATTATATTTTTTAAGCATGACAACATCTTGATTTTGTTATAATAATATCACTGCTAGATGGCACTACTTTCCATACTTTAACCCCTGTCACGAACCTAAGTACTAAGTCGGCACAGCATGCTTTCGGAGGCAACTAAGGAGGCAGTTCACTTGCGGCAGTTGAATGCATTTATACGAGGTGAATATCTTGGGGCTATTTGCATTTTCGTAGATAATCAGAGTGCTATTAAACTTGCGTAGAATCCTGTAGCGCATAGAAGGACGAAACATATAGACATAAGGGCGCACTATGTCAGAGATTGTATTGATAAGAATGTTGTACGCCTGGACTATGTGTGTACGGAAGATAACCCAGCAGATGTGTTGACAAACCCATTGGCTCGTGTGGCATTTAAAAAATGTGTGCTTGATCTGAGTATGAGTGTGTCTGGTGTGGTGTGATGTGATGTGAGGATATCTGATGAGATGATTAATGTTGTATGAGGGAAAGTGTGAAACTTTTTAGTTGAAACATTTCAAAATTGATATTCGAACATGGGTTTTTATTAACGACTTGTGTCATTCACTTGAAATAAAAATTTTCTCAGTGCAAACAACGTTTTTACTTCCATATCGTTATCTAGTATATTTCATCATAACTCCTCCTTTTGAAATCGAACCAATCCCAAATTAATGGTAACTAAGCAGAAAAAGTTGCACAAAATTGTTGAACGTAGCACAAGTTTTTGGTTTGCAGTCGGTGGAAACATGCTGTATTCATAATAACAAACAAGCAATAGCAAAGGTTGTATTTATAATAAGGTGAACCTAATCTTAATAATTTCGGTTCAGCTGTAGGAAGATTTACCTACTATATCATTAAAGCTATAACTACAATAAAGTACATATTTACTTTGTCCGCGACATTAGATTCATTTGAACAGTCTCGTGAACATTAATGTATAGCGCACACGACGGAACAAACAATAACGGCGGCGTTCTGCCCTCTTTGGAACTACTCAAGTATGAGTTCACAAGTTCAGGCTCGCTGGCGCGCGCGCCGTGACCAATGTGCGCCAATCTGCGGCCCTCGATGAAGACGTCATAAAATAATGACAATATAACTTTTCACGAGATCATTCTCTCGGGTGGCAACCCTCCGCGAGTGTGTCCTCTCGGCGCTCAGCACGACAGCGAACAAGCGACTTTAAAGCTGTGTAACGTGTGGTCGTGATTGGCTCGGGCGGGGGTGTAGCTCCTGTATCACCGCCGCCGGACAGGGTTGTCAAAGCGTACCGTAATAAATATAGTCTTGCTTTCACTTAGGAGAGGAGAATAGAGTTTAATGATCTGTGCGTAATGCCCTTGAAACATAACTTCCGCAATGTTTTGTTGTCGTAAAAAAGTCGTCAGATCATCCGTCGGTCGCGTGACTCGGATTGCTGTTTTCCGTTCGGGAATGTTTGTATTATGTGAGCTTTTTTATCAAAATGTTATGGGAACGCTCCCGACTCCGGAATAACGTTTGCTGCATCTGGTACGAAGTTTATATTTTTTTTTTGTGTGTATATTATGTTTATCTACATCTACACTATATAACTATATATAATATAATATTTTATTTATATTAATCTACATCTACACTAATATTATAAAGAGGAAAGATTTGTATTTTTGTGTGTATGTTTGTAATGAATAAACTCAAAATATACGGCGCCGATTTCAAAAATTCTTTCACCATTAGAAAGCCACGTCTTTACTGAGTAACATAGGCCTATGATGTATTTTATCCCCGTACTCCCACGGGATCGGGAACTACGCGGGTGAAACCGCGTGAAGTCCGCTAGTACGGTATGTTTTTACCCGACTACGGGATAGTTATCATTTCGAGCTTCTTGTACAATATTTAGTGCCTAGGTACATAGACATACCTCGGTACTGTTTTCAGTCATTAGGGAAGTGTTGCAGTCTTCTACAATCATCGATGAAACAAAGAGCAAAATTTAGCTACACAGTTATGGTATCCGTCCTCTCGATCAAATCGCCTCCAGTGTTCCACTAGCAGCTCGTGGACAGCAGCAGTCGAACCGGTGCCGGTGCCGCGGTGGTCACACTCGCAGTCGTCACGTGTGTTGGCGTGTGGTCAGTAAATCTCAATAGTCTGAAACGTCCACGTAGCATTGCTTTGAGATACAATGCACCAATTATGCTTAACCATAATAAAGATCCTCTATGATCTGAGACCGACCAAACGTTTTTCATTTGTTTACTTAGTGTTGTTAATTAAATTAATTGATATGAGTAGTGCGTGCAGCGTGAGGTAAATGTTGACAAGCTGCATGTGCGCCGGGCGGTGTAACAAATGACTGTGTGCTAATTAATGACGGCCGCCTTGCAAGTCCGGGAGCTCATACGCGACGAGCAGCGCGGCGCGACCCGGCGCAACCGGCGGGCGTAAGAGGACGAGACGACGCGCTAAAAACTCGGCTCCGAATGCTCCGATCAATTTATTAGAGCGGCCCATACATATGTATGTATTGTTATAGTGACCCGGCGACGCTGAAAAACTCCAACTAATGAAATCGATTGAATTATACATTAGAGTAGGGGCCATTTTGGGAATTACTCGGGGCCACGGCGCAGCAAAAACCATCCGCGCGACGCTCACCAAGACAATTTTCTGATTGCCGGCGATATCAGCTGAATTAGTTGTTCTTAACGACACAATGTTATCACTACATCAAAGTTTACAATAGATATTATTGACAAATGAACATTATGTAAAAACTATGCATTGCTCTTGTATTCCTGATCTATAATGTCGTTTGTCTCTGCGTGTCTATGAGCGTGCGTTGCGATGTGCGTCTAAGACAGGACGGTCACATTACGTTTTAGGTAGTAGTCAGGTCTCTTCTACTAAACGAGTTTTTGTGTTGTAATGTCGTGCCCAGGTAGGTTGTACATAATACGTAATTAGGGCGAGTCTGCCTGGTTGGTGCTGGAACACATGACACGCGCCAGTAGGCTTGTGTCTCACTGTGCGAGTAGCTGAGCACGAAGACGTCAACGGTAGTGTCACGTGTGAGGTAGGTACCCTACAAATAGGGCGCCTAGCGGGTGTTTGAAGGACTCGGCTCATGCGTATGGAACACTATGAATTATTCTGGAAAATCTCCGGGCGCTGTCACTCAATTCAAATGCATGGTAATGTGTCACGTTGGCACACGTGACACGCGTTGTTTTTTATTGACAGCTTGCCCCAACGCCATCGGTGGGAGATATGTTCCCGCGTGCCTACCTGCTACCGTTAGGATTTCAGTAATTTAGGAATGTACGAGTGTACCCTGCCGCTCCGTGCACCTTGCAGCAGTGCTCGGACAGCAGTAGAAAGCTCTCACTAGCCAGCATCAAGTAACGTGGTAGGTAGTTCCCAATTCAAACAGTTGGAATATTAACAGTGTTCCAGTGGAACCGATGACTCAGCTACAAAAAGGTACCTACCTGTATTATAAATGTGTAATTACTGACAAGATTTTGTACGCTCTAGGAGGTTTATAGATTGGTTACGTTGTCTACATATATCTTGTAAGCACTATACTGCTATTTTTATTATTTTACTTGGAACTTCTTCTGTATCGTGGGTGCGTTTACAAACATTTAAAGTTACATACACAAACAGCCGGAGCCGGAACAACTACCTGAAGGTAGGTCATACAAAATTATTTGTTCCGTGCGGGGCAGATATGACGAATAAACAAAAAAGTCGGTGACTTGTTTGTTTGAAAAAAAATGCTGGGTTAAATGCTGGTCCTGCTCCACAACCATAGTTGCAAACTAATTGATTGTACTGGTCGGGCATTATTTGAGTCTATCGACACGCAAAGAAGAAGAAAAATTGATTCCCATGTTAATGTATTGTGGAAGCTGCAGAAGATTGTAAAAATATACCTACTTGCATTGTATAGATTCCAGTTTTTTGTATTATATAATTGCATAGCACATGTGTGAATACTTTGTACTGTTCAGCCACCACTTACATTTAGTTATCTTTCATTGACTTGAATATGCCTTGGTGGCTACGAGAGAATGTCATGCTCACTCAAATGTCTCGCTGATGGTGGCGGGTGTGTCGGGTCACTTAGTTCCCTTAAATATGGTCGAGTTGAATGGCGCCGATACATGCGCCATGTTCGTGAACGGGCGCTCTCAGTTGGGACTGGTCATCTCTTAGCTGCCACGGTGCGTTCATTTTAATTACTTTTTTTTTTTTTTAATTTTTGATTTATTATTTTACTCTGGACGCTCTTAATGTGCACGTCTTTCTACATCGTTCTCACATATATGTATAATCTCAACATGAATGATGTATCCAAGATTTTGTAACAATATTTTGTTGTAACCAAGATTTTGTAACAATATTTTCTTGGAAATATGATTACATAACCTGGGGAAGGGCGGAGCATCCTAATACAAGCAAACTATTTGCTTAAAAGGATTCTCCCCATTGTAACTAGAATAAGTTATTTAAGTTGAAGCAATAAACCTTTTTATTTTTATTATTTTTTATTTTGATTTAAAAGAGTGTCCATGGAGTTTCTTACCCGTTCTTCTCCATAGAGATCTACGTTAGGGAATGGGCAACTACAGTACTTTCTCAAGTTATTATGCCTTGTGACTGTGACTGTAGCTTTGCTTATTTTGTATTTTCGACATTCAAAAGTGTCGTAATGGTCTAATTGAAATAAATGATCGTGATAGTGGTCGTGATAGTGATCGTGATAGTGGTCGTGATAGTGATCGTGATAGTGATCGTGATAGTGATCGTGATAGTGATCGTGATAGTGATCGTGATAGTGATCGTGATAGTGATCGTGATAGTGATCGTGATAGTGATCGTGATAGTGATCGTGATAGTGATCGTGATAGTGATCGTGATAGTGATCGTGATAGTGATCGTGATAGTGATCGTGATAGTGATCGTGATAGTGATCGTGATAGTGATCGTGATAGTGATCGTGATAGTGATCGTGATAGTGATCGTGATAGTGATCGTGATAGTGATCGTGATAGTGATCGTGATAGTGATCGTGATAGTGATCGTGATAGTGATCGTGATAGTGATCGTGATAGTGATCGTGATAGTGATAGTGATAGTGATCGTGATAGTGATCGTGATAGTGATCGTGATAGTGATCGTGATAGTGATCGTGATAGTGATCGTGATAGTGATCGTGATAGTTATCGTGATAGTGATCGTGATAGTGATCGTGATAGTGATCGTGATAGTGATCGTGATAGTGATCGTGATAGTGATCGTGATAGTGATCGTGATAGTGATCGTGATAGTGATCGTGATAGTGATAGTGATAGTGATCGTGATAGTGATCGTGATAGTGATCGTGATAGTGATCGTGATAGTGATCGTGATAGTGATCGTGATAGTGATCGTGATAGTGATCGTGATAGTGATCGTGATAGTGATCGTGATAGTGATCGTGATAGTGATCGTGATTGCGATTGTAATTATATCGTACGATTTCCATGGACTATTATCCCCAATGAAATGGAACTTAATTAACATACCCCCTCAGAGTATACACGACAGATTTGCTGTCTATCATTAAAGAGTTCCATTGTATATCTCCGAAGATCACCTTCAGATCTTCACCAAATTTAAACGAGACCACCGCAAACTAATATTCTTCCAAATGAAAAGGAATCATTGAAATCGGTTCACAATTGGAGAAGATATCGCTGAACATACACACCATGATGATTATCAGGCATAATATCTAAGTCTGCCTTTAAAATTGGAGAGATCCCTTTCTCCAGGATCCCACCAACAGGTCAGGACCTTCCCATGTGGTCCCATAGTCATCAGACCATAGGACCAAATGGGAGGAATACCTTTTTTTTTTTTTTCGGTAGGGAAGTCATCAAATGACTCCTCCCGCTCTGGGCGGAGCAGGAGGAAGTGTCAGAATTTTACTGACTAAAACTCATCCATGTTCCTTCATCACCCTTTGTGTTCCGGGGCCACGGAATCTCTTGCGAACAGTCCCGCAGCCCCGTAGCCCATAGCCCATAGTTCCCCGTCCACAGGCCTACGGTGGCCGGGGGCCACCACGTGGCCCTCGTGGCGTCTCCCGCGGCGGCTAGGACGTAGAGATCTCTCCCTCTCACGTTCCGCCGCCTCCTTCGCTAGCACGACTGCTTCGCAGAAGGAGGTGGCGGCGTCCCATTCCGTCTCGCTCCGGACCATGGATTGCACCAGGGCCGGGAGCGAGAGGTCGCCGCCGCCGATCGCCGCTTTGAGGACACGGCGGTGCTCCGCCCAGGCGGGGCACACCTCCACGGTGTGCTCCACCGTGTCCTCCGGTAGATCCTCACAATGAAAGCACCCGGGCGTCTCCTCCCGCCCGATTCGGTGCAGGATGTTACTGAAACATGGGAAGAATACCTACTGTTTCAAAAAGTGCCCACAAAATTTGAGGGTTGCCTTTAATTTTCCTGGGATCCCATCATCAGATCCTGACTTATACCTTCCACCATCAGCTCAGCAACATGAAATGATGATTACCAGGCACAAATATTTGAATTGCGTTAGAAAGTATATGAAAAAGATTGTATGTGTCTAGAAAATTTGAGGGTTGCCCTCGATTTCGCTCCCATCATCAGATTCTAACTTGGTGACGATTGGATCACCGCAGGAGTATAGGCTTTTGAATAAAATAAAATAAAAGTTACACACAGTCAAACATAGAACCTTTCTCTTTTTTTGAAGTTGTTTAAAAAGTAGTAGTAAGTTCGCGAATAAAAGCCAGTGAGAATATCTTTTGCGCTACTACTTACTGCAAAAGAAAACAAAATAATAAAATAATCAAAGACTCCGATCGATCCAGAAATACTATGCCGCGATTTCAGAACCGAACTGTCGATAGTGACGATGTAGTCGAGTGCAATTAGACAAAAAGGTGGAACGAAGTTTATAGTGGTGGATTATATTTTATTATTATATTTTTTTTATTTCGTGGGTCGCAACATTTTTTGTTTTGAATTTCCTTTAGAAGTTTTCTAAAATACCGAAGTTTTAGACTGTGAGTTCTTTTGTAACTTTTGCTTTTTTTTTTTAATGTGATTAAAAACTCACTCGCAAATATCGGGAAATCGTCTATGTAAAAGTTAGTAAAGGTATTAGTTATTCACAAATAACAAAAATATTCAGAGGTACTTTAAATGTTGGTTTGTGCTGACGAAGTTTGATGGGGCCGCCGGTACAAAAATAATCGTAATTAGGACATTACCATTAAAAAGAAAGAAAGAAAATTGTTTTTATTTGGCATTAAAAACATCTACAAAATTTTACAATTTGTATGCATAAATAAACAAACAAAACTAATAATGCCAAAAGGGCCTCAGCTCTGCATATAATGCCAGATGGCAACACAAGGTGTACAGGTGTGTGTGTGGTGGTGTAGGTGTGTGTGGCTGATTTTCAGCTGCAGCCTGCAGCCCACGAGTGCCATACGCTCGACAACATAAACAAACACATATTCAAATCTAACATTTTTGTAGAAATACCAACTCAAAATAAAAATAAATGTTACATAAATAAACTCGGACATTATTCACAGTCAGTTTCACAACTCACAGTTTCTATCTAAGATTAGTTACAAGCTTGGGTTTCTGCGCCCCATAAGCTAATCAATAATAAGTTCCTCGAGTTTCATTTCATAGACCATTTTCTGACATGCTAATGAATTTTTGCCATTACACGCGATTTTTTTAACTTTCGTCTCCACGTCTCACGTCTACAGGAACTCAATCATAAAAATACATGAAAATCCGACTGGCTAATTGCACTTGGCTAATGCTGATAAGGATTGTTTCCACGTAGGACTGTAATTGTAACCTGTGAGTCCTGACCATCTTGTACATAAATATTAACATATGTTTTAAATATACATGCAGTTTCAAGTTCGTTGCTTTGTTGGAGGAGCTCGTGGCGAAATAAATAATAACAGCCGCTCGGGTCGATGTTTATGTTAAGCCGTTCTTGCTTAGGTTGTTCCGTGGATGAGACCACCCATTACGTGCCGAGTTTTCTCCGTGCCTCGGAAAGCACGTTAAGCCGTTGCTCCCGGCTGTCAGGTAGTCAAAGGCCCGAAAGTCTGACAACTAGTCTCACCATGAGGTATCGTATTACCCAGTACTAACTTCTGTTAGTAACATAGGTTCTGGAGGTCAGATATGCATAATGTAAAACACTCCATGTAAAATATTGGTATTCAGGTGCATCTGGCTAGACTTTAAGCCGACCCCAACATAGTTGGGGATGGCTAGGCAGATGAAGAGTTTCCGAAGTGCGTTGATGCCTCAAGCGGACCATACAATGACTTGCTAAAAGGCAATTTCCTCAATCCTTGAGTTGGTTTTTTTTTCTAAGATCTGTCCCGGGCACTAAATGCTTTGGAAGAAACCCTTTTTTGTAGTTGAATGCCGAATGACTTTTCTAAAACTAGCACTTCACACTCTTGTCAGTATCTACTGCTTGAAACAGTTATGACCTGGCGGCGTGTAAGATCTAGCAAGGTGCTGAGATCTGCAGTTTTCTGTCAGTCTGAAGTCAGAAGTCTGTTCAAATGGGTCACTGATCTTCTCTTCGGTATTGGCCAAGCGCCCATGCGAGCTCGATTCATGCTTCTCTGATTAACCAATTTCCCTCGAAACCACAGAATGAAATGTATCTTCAACCTACGTAAATAGAATCCAGATGTGATACGATTTGTTTCCTACTTATCATAAGTTAAATTCGCCTCACAATCTTAAAATTGTACTTGTTTGGATATTCCCTCTAACGTTGAACCGCAGCAGCCCTGCGGGCGCGGTGGTGCGGCGGCGGCGGCGCAGGAGTCGATGCGCGATATGCAAATGTCGGCTACCGTATTGACCGCGCTATTGTTCCGCCGCTTCTCTTTTATTTCCTGTAACGCTGCGCCCGTGCCGCCGCGCCGCCCGCTCATACGCATGTAACTTATGGCTCCCGAACCACCGGCACAATGAGCGCCGACCGTTTTGTTCATATAACTCATGTTTTTGTTTTAAATCCAAGGTATTGTCGATTGTTCACTCATACCTTACGAGCGGATATTTTAACTTCCACGCCGCTATCGACGACCCTTTTGTGGAGGCGCTGGAGGTACCTACAGAGGGAAGGCGATACTTGTAGAGTAGTGATACCTTTCGGTCGTAATGCAGTGCCAGTAGTCCGCAGTGCGTGCACAGCGTTATCTTAATTGGTGACCTTGTAATTTATAGTTAGTTAGGCAATAACACTCTCACCCCCCCCCCCGCACGAACACCGCACCCCCCTAGCCGGATGACAGATGTAGCGCAGCTAACTACCGAGAGATGATGAAACTGGTAATCTTGATCAAGGAAGGTAAGACAAATTCTGGAGGTCAGGACACTTAAAGATAACCGAGTAAAGAAATGCTAATTAGGTTTCAACGATAAAGAAATGGGGAACGGTTTATAATAATTCGATGTAAAACAATCCTGCGTTCCCGAAGTGCAGGGCCTTTATAACTACGATGTGGTTATTTTCTTTTGTATAGTAATGAGCAAAGCATGACTAACAGGAAATAAAATTGATGAACAATTCGCATGCTGCCTGCAACCACCGGCAACAGCCACTCTATGAATATACACTCAGATAATGTAATCACAGATCGAGATGAGCAATACGTAAGACAACATTGATTTACTGGATCCCGCTTAATCATAACACGCTATACGTCGTGCTGTATGTCTGTACATACTACATAGTGTAACATATGCATGACAGGTACGGGCGCCGCGCGCCGGTGATTACGGCTGATCATCATGTACCACAAGTTATTGCGGGATGAGGACGCTGTAAACCTGCCGTGCAGTTGTAATCTTATCTGCACGGCTCGCGTCTCGAGACACTTTTTGCCCGATAAGTTATACCGGAAGTTAACCGGACACGTCCTGGATTGCTCCGGAAAGAAGCTATAAAAGTGGAAAGACGTCTAATGCTACGCCAAGATCGTAACGAATCTTGACTCATAAGAGCGCGCTTTTCTTCCAGTCAATTATTTCTTGACATATATCCGCGGACATTGTCTGTGTTGCGGACTTGTGCCGTGGTATAGAGCACAGAGCGGCACGCGGCGGGGCCTATATAGCCGCTATTTCATCTCCACGTTATGAACTGAATCTTGTATAAACCATGGTGACTCTGCGCGCCATATATCACTTTGCGATCCTTTTATATGGAGAACTTAAAGGAATTGCTCCTGTCACATATTTCCAACTGCATTTTTTTCGTAAAATTTTGTTGATTTTTTGAGGTAGCGTGAGACGAGGTCGGGTCATTCTATAGTGCTTTGTGCCGCCGCGGCTGCGGGCTAGCATCGCGGCTCTGCGAGTATTCACACTTTTGTTTAGATGAAAATAATAAATAAACCGATGATAGACTGCAGATTTCAAATGGACTGGCGACACACCATTAGTTAGAAAGAAAGAAAAAGAAAAAATATTTATTTGACGTCAGTTAATAAAGCACACACACAATAATATAATAAAGATACAAAATAAGGAGTAAAACATAGATGTGCTGTGTGCCCCACGGCTGCGCCAAAAAGGTCCATTTCAGTATTTATGCCAGACAGGTGATGCTGTCTGACGCTGATCTTCCAATGAACCTTGAGGGGGAAGTGACGGGAAAAACAGTTTCAAACATAATACATAAAACATACAAATAAATGGTTACAAATAAATAAATAACGAGTAAATTAATTAAATGTGTATTTACGAGTTCGTATAAAAAAAATGTATGTAATAATTGTATTTTTGTGTTGCGGTAACAATAAATAAGTACAGAGATAAGCCAAGACAGCTTAAATATTTTTAGAAGAGAAAAAAAAAGTAGGTACCTATACAGAATTTTAGTTTTAACATAAAACAACTACTTATGTAGGCATATGAAATAATATCCACTACAAAGAAAGTAACAAGCAAGTTCAATTTATCATAATTATATAGTTTAACCGTACGCGGGATGCGGATGCACTACACAGACCAGTCACGCCACAGAACGTGCACAAAACTATCTAACTATAGATGATACTACCTATTCGTCGTAAACAACATGATATAACACGTGTAGTGGCAGCAGTGGCAGGTACCCACTGTCCCACAGTCCACTTGGCCAGGTATGGAGCTCGGCAGCCGTGGCGGCGTGACAGGTAGCAGCTCAACGGGACTCCTCGCGTTTTTTACTGGATCACCCGAAGGACGCCGCTTCCCCGAATGTGCGCACCCTCCGTGTGCCGATGACATCGCCATTAGTTTCTGTAACAACAGTAATCTCTCAACCTTGTAAACAATGCCATTCTTGGAACGAAGCTTTACAGTTAATGTCGTGTGATTCTGCAATATGTTGTCAAATTGGTTCAGTAAAATAATTGTGTGTGGGATGCAAGTTCGTATTGTAAAATGAGAAGTATATCCCTTGGACAGCGCAGCAACAGTCCCACAGTCCCGCCGCGCGCCGCAGCGGCAGCGCAGGTGACTGCTGAGATAACGCTTTTCAATATGGTATTTTTGACAGAAGAAGCGTGAAAGTACCTCTAAATGAAATACCTGTTACTTGTAAAAATATTCAACTACTGCTATTTATATTAATAAATGAATTCACAAAAAAACGATGTGTTAAATAAATAACGCAAATAGTATGCATGTATTCCATAGTGAGTGGTCGCCGCTCGCAATAAGAAACGAAGAGGGATCAGTAGGTGGGTGTAGATATAATTCGGGGTGATGTTTGCATAATGTGCATTATGTATCCAGGGCTGCTGAACGTTCAGCAGGCGCAGGTCAATGTCAGCCTCCGAGGTGCAGCCAGACTCCCCGGCGACCCCGCGACCCCGCGACATGAAGACTACGCCACATTCAAACATTTGTAACTGTTCCAAATCCAGTCATTTCGTTATGAGGAGCGCTCGCTCTATAACTCCAAGCTTCCGAGCACACTTGATTGCTGGCGTAGTCTGGGTTGTAGTGGTTGCTAATGAATCGTAATGGGGAGCATTCATTATATACAATGACGTCAAACAGTATCGCTCTTCGAAATGTTGAAGCGTTAGTAACAGAGTGTGAGAGGTGTAGGCACGAAAGATACCTGGACGATTGATTTGACAAACAAGAATAACAATGAGTGGAGGGAGCTGCGGCCGGCACCGTGGCGTCAGCGCATCTGCAACGCAAATCAGATCAAATATTGATGAGTTGAGAAAGACTGTAGGTACACTCCCTCCCCCTCCATCCCGCGGCGGTTTGCTTGCGCGCGCGCACCATACCTAAATATTGTAACCAACGTTCATTTCTAAGTACTGCCAAAATTTTAGCAACGTTTGCCTCTCGCAGTTTATAAACTGCCTTGTTTTTCTATTGCAAAAATCGAGAGAATAGTAACTATTTATTTTTTAGAAGAGTTGTGTGAAGCGGAAGACTGAGACTTGTGCAGTGGAAGATAAGATACGACCTATTCTGAGAGGTTATCTGTAGTATGACCTTGATCGTGTAAGCTGACCGCACTGCATTGTTATTATCTCCTGACTGTTAACTGATAAGTGGGTTAACAAGACGCCAGCAGTGCTTTCGACTCTTAGTCGTTCCACATACAAATCGAGTCTGAGTCAGTCGTGCCGTTCCTACAGAATGGTGTTTCTTGTAGCTAATTAACACCGTGAACTTATTTCCAACACCTTTCTAACATTGTATCAGCTCCGTGTCCCACATAAATCACAGGAACAATGATCAGCCGCCGTGTCCGTGGAGGATTGAGCAAAGGGTTCCTGCCACGCAATATGATTTAGGAGGACAGACAAAGACACAGGTGCACGTTTCTGTGAGCCGCGACCGTTTCCATAAAACTGATAACATCGGGTAGTGCTGCTGTTCGATGTCTATTAACACGTGTGTGTCGGTGTGAGTGGGTGCCAGGGTGCAGATTGATTGCATACGTGCGACGACGCTCACGGATCACGAACTATCCCGAGATTTACTAGAAGTGGCGATACCGATCTCATCTACATTATGGAGCGATTGAAATTTTTGATGATTTTAGCACAGCTAAGTCAATTAGGTCGACGACGTAGGTTCCGGATAAAGGCATATAACAGATGCACAGACAACGCTGGACGTTCTCTGTTCATCTGTTGTGTGGCTGTCTGTTGTCCAGCGTTATCTGTTGGGACCTGTTCGTACGTTAATGTGTCGAGGAGGAGCATTTGTCGTAATAATAACAACTGCATGGGTCGATCAGATCAGATCCCAGACTTCGCTTCCCGAGGTCGTTCCGTAGATCGGCACGGGACGTCTGGGTTGTCAGATTTTCAAGGACTGGAAGCCGGTTCCGACATAGTTGAGAAACGCCTAGGCGGATGATGAAACATGCTGTTAAACAAATAGAAAGTTAATTATATGTATTGTAGGCGGGTTTAAACTTCTTAATTACTTGTTTGTTTGATAAAATTGAGTGAGAACATTGTGTGCTGCGAGGCGATCATAACGAGTGGTAAGAGTGAGCGCGCGTGTGAGTGACGTAGGGGCGCGCGCTCGCGCCTCGCCGCGTTTTAATTACAGCACCGCGCCGCTTCGCCCGCACCGATCCGCACCGTACCGCACAGAACCCGCACTACGCCGGGCCATTGTCACTCATCAAGGGTTATCTCTCAATTATCTGCAATCACGTCTGCGTACACATCACACAAAACATTTTTATAAGCTTCCAAATTTCCCGGACAGATTGAAGACAAGTAAGAAGTAATTATGTTTGAATTGAATTGAGTTGGATGTTGTATGTGATATTCGATTACATTTGCTTACGTTATCGGCTGATATTAGGTAATAATATTTTTATTTATAGGGTGACCGGCACGGTGCTGCGACTCGTTCGCCTGGTCGCCGGAGAAGTGTCAGCACTATAATCACCGTGTCCGCAACTGGAAATGAGTTCAGAGATTTAATTGAGGACGAGAAGGCTACAGAACAATTTCACTGAAATGAGAATACATTTGTAATTTATAAACGCAAAACGTTAGCCATGAATTTGTAATAAAAATGCTTGGGGCAACATGCGAGACTGGCTAGAAGTAATAAATGTCTAATTGAGAAGGAGGCGCATGTCCGAACGGGCTCAGCTAATGTATTCGCAAAATAGTTTAATTTAGCGGAGACATCTATCGGGCTTGTTTGTCGGGCGACGGGTTTCATTAGAGCGGTTGATCCGGGCTTATTGCCGGCCGGGATTACCCCGCGCCCCGCGCACCGCCACCGCCGGCCGCTCTGGACAAATTAAAAAGTAAGCGATTTACTGTGCCAACCCGTTGCTGATTTGTACAATAAAGCTAAGCGCACAACAAGTCGTCATCAGCATCAGCAAAGGAGTTCAGTAAATATCTACAAAAAATGCGCGGTGCGGCCCGCCCAAATCTGTGTCAAACTTAATAATATGAAAAGCAATGAACAGTTCCAAACTTGACGTCACTTGTCCGAGGGCAGTCGTGACTAGTTCGAAACTAGTCGGAAAATAGTCTTGACTAGTTGGAAGTTCGTCGTGTCGAGTACGAAACTATGTCGTTAGTAATGTAAAGCTAGCCTTGACTACTTCGAAAATAATCGTGATTAGTTTGAAACTCGTCGTGACTAGTTCAAAACCATAGTCGATACGTAAACGTAACTTGTTTAGACCGGGCTGGACTCGCTGTGAAGCTAACGTATGTCTTACCTACACCGCATTTATTCCTGTTTTTAACCCCTTGACAAACTTATTTGATTTTATTCCTAGAGAGAGAGGTCCTCTACCCATTGTTGGTATAATTGTAATTTGACGAACAAAGCGTAAAGGTTTGCAAACAAATCCGTGCAACAATCAATGTTCTCTTTATGAATATTGACGTATAACGGATCATTAGGGCATCGTTTAATGGCATTAGTGCGGCCTTTGATCGCGCGCCGCCGCGCCCCGCCGAGACATTGAGCCGCGCGGGCAACCCCGGCGCAGTCCCACGACACGACGCGCGACGTGGCGACAGTGTTATGTCAGTAGAACCATACGAGTGTTAAAACATAAACAACAAGACAGCTTTTTGCTGCTAAGCTCGCCTTTGTAAATAAGCCGTAACATTCTAGCAATATCTGTGTAATTTAATGTTTCTGTGGCCTGGAGATGTGGTTCTGTGACTTTGTATCTACACAATGAGTTCATGCGCACGCAGATCAGAGCTAAACGGAACATTCAGGAAAGTATCCGGTCCTTGCGAATTTACGATAACATCGAGTTCAACTAGACTAGGGAGGTGCCTACGCTGATACTTACTCGGATACTCGTAAATACTCATATTAATTGATAATTGAGTTAGATTCACTCGTTTTCAGTAGCTACTATCCTAGCTGGTCTGAGTGGGCCTTCTGCTTGGTATTGCGGAGCGTCGCCATCGCCGTCGTGTTTGTTTGCGTCGCGAAATATTGTGCACAAACAATAGCTGCGACACGCGACGCGACGCGACGCTGCGCAACGACCGCGTGATCGACGGTCGACACCCCTCGCTGTGCACACACCACCATTCAATACTGTTTATTGGAAATATTTCACACAACTCTTTATTGTATTCGCGCTTAATTCGTAGCGGTGTGTTGCACGACTTCAGATTGTTTGTTGGCCTTTGCCTTTAGAACAGCCCTATTGTTATACATATATTGAACTTGTACGCTGTTATCTGTCTAACATTCATTGACAATTGAACACGACGACAATTTTACCTCACTTCCTTTGTTCGCAGTCCCGAAAAAAGTTCTCAAATCAAATCAAATAATTTATTCGCATAATATGGGTATATAGATGGTATATAAATGTTACATTGCATAATATAACAATAAGACTCCTCATATTAACCATTTCTGGTTTACGAAATCTAAAATAAAAGCTTATAATAACAATTAAACGAAATGGGTGATATAACTGTGCATACCAGCTTTTCTATCTATTATTGCACTAGAATAGGAACTTAGTGAGGTGTTATAATCATTTTCTATTCTTATAACTAAGGTATTCCTGGGTTGTGTAGAAACACAACCCAGGGACATTTATTGTCTAACCAGGCGTACAATTTTTTTCGGAATAAACTAATCGATAGGTATTTCATTATGTAATTTGTTAAATAATAAATTATTTAACAAATTACATAATGAAATACCTATTGTTGTAATACCTATAATTGAAATGGGGTAACAGTTTCTTCTATACAGATCAGTCAGGCTTAGCCAAGTTGGCAATCTACAATCGTTAACACTAATAGAAAACTAACCAAATGTATGGGAATGACATATTTTCAACGTTAAGTCACGTGGTCAAAACAAACGAATAGAAACTTGAAAGTTCAGTCAAAACTGTAAGTTAGCTACGATTTATATGGAATGTAGCGAAAACGATTGTAGAAACGAATACATTTCATTATAATTATCATCTTGATCGATGTAAACTTGTCTACGAAGTTTATATTCGTTTGTTTTGACCACGTGATTTAACGTTTACGACTGTAGAAATAGAATCGATACAAATCGTTTGTAACTTGGCTAGCCCTGCAGTTTTTTATGTTTGGCAAGGGACAGCTATTGGGATAACGGGTATTAAAATTACAATATTCACCAAACGATTTGAGGTACCGATGTGTTTTTACGAAAATACAAGACTCAAATATATACATGTTTAGCTTTTGGAACAATGGTTTGCATGAAGTTAATGAATCCACATTACAAAGTGCGCGAATGCACTGTTTTTGCGCCAAAAATACTCTATTAAATTGTACTGAGTCACCCTATAATATAATACCATATCGTAGGTTAGAGGCTACATATCCTTGATATGCTTGTAATGCTGTTTTTTGGCTGGATATACGTGTAAGACGCCAAAGAGCGTAAACACACCTGTTTATTTTGTTACAGATTTTATCTATGTGTAATTTCCTTGAGATCTGACTATTTAATGACATCTCAAGGAAAACTATTCTATCGGATTGTGCTATGTTATGGTTTTTGTATGAGATAGTTTGTAATTATGTTGTTTTCTATTGTAAAATTGAATTATTCTGGTCTTGTCTATAGGTATTAACTTTTTAATTATTGGACTAGCCATTTTATAATGCTTTGAACAGCTTCGTTAACTTCTTTATTATAGTCATCAAATGTAGTATTAGGTTTTTGTGAAATTACAAACGATATATCACCTGCAAAAAGGGTACAGTGATAATTGGTCACGTTATGCAAATCGTTGATGTAGAGTAGGAATAGAAGTGGGCTTAATATACTACCTTGTGGGACACCGACTCTGTTATGTGTGAGATTAGATTTGTAAGCGAATTCTATATTCTCGTAATTAAGTTTATTGATTTCTACATATTGCTGTCTATTTGTGAGGTAACTTTGTAACCATGTATGTGCTATACCGCGAATACCATATGCGTGGGCTTCTTGGAGCAAAATTTCATGATCAACAAAATCGAACGCTTCGCTCATATCGAAGAACACTGCACAGATGTTAATACCTTTATCAACACTTTTTTATTCGTTTAAAGCCAGCTAGTGTGGTAGACTTTCCTTTCTGAAAACCACGTTGTTCGGATTTGAAAAGGTATATTGAATTTATTAAAGAAAGATGTTAACCGTTTAAACGTAACTTTTTCTATAATTTTGGCTAGTATAGGTACGAGGGCAATAGGTCTATAGTTGTTAGGTTCTGTTTTATCCCCTTTTTAGGGTTCCGTAGCCAAATGGCAAAAAGCGGAACCCTTATGGATTCATCATGTCTGTCTGTCTGTCTGTCCGTCCGTATGTCACAGCCACTTTTTTCCGAAACTGTAAGAACTATGCTGTTGAAACTTGGTAAGTAGATGTATTCTGTGAACCGCATTAAGATTTTCACACAAAAATAAAAAAAAACAATACATTTTGGGGGTTCCCCATACTTAGAACTGAAACTTACATTTTTTTTTTCATCTCAGCCATACATGTGGGGTATTTATGGATAGGTCTTCAAAAATGATATTGAGGTTTTGAACATATTTTTTTTCTAAACTGAATAGTTTGCGCGAGAGACACTTCCAAAGTGGTAAAATGTGTCCGCCCCCCCTGTAACTTCTAAAATAAGAAAATGATAAAACTAAAAAATATATATGATGTTACATTACCATGTTAACTTCCACCGAGAAAGTGGTTTGAACGAGATCTAGTAAGTCGTTTTTTTTAATACGTCATAAATCGTAAACCGCAATTTACCTTTCATTTTACTTATCAATACCTTAATTTAAAAAGAAATACACTATTACGAACTACAAGAACTTTTATATTATGTTACTTGCTGCTACGGATCCCTTCATGGGCGAGTCCGACTCGCCCTTGGCCGTTTTTTTTATAAATCGGTTTTACAACTAATATTTTTAGTTTGTCTGGAAAAGTACCTCAAAATCAAAATCAAAGCATTTATTTCAAGTAGGCCAGTTACAGGCACTTTTGAATTGTCGAAACAAAGATGAAAATTAAATGTAGCTACAGTCCCAGTCACAAGGCATAAAAACTGTGAAAGTACTGTAGTTGCCCATTCCCTAGCGTAGATCTCTATGGAGAAGAACGGGCAAGAAGCTCCATGGACACTCTTTTAAATCAGAATATTGTTACAAAATCTTGGTTACATCATTCATGTTGAGATGGTATATTATGTGAGAACAATTTAGCAAGATGTGCACGTTAAAAGTGTCCACAGTAAAACAAAACAGAAAAAAAAACAATTCAAAAACTAAAATAATTCATTAAAATAAGCCATGGCAACTGAGAGATGACCAGTCACAACTGACAGCGCCCGTTCACGGACATGACGCATAGATCAGCACCATTCAACTCAACCATTTTGAAGGGAACTAAATGATCCGACACATGCGCCACCATCAGCGAGACTTTTGAGTGAGCATGACATATTCTCAACCGCCAGGGCACATTCAAGTCAAGAAAAGACGTAGGTTTCCAGCGACTGATAGCATTCTAGTACATAGCACTCACACAATATGGGCTTTGCGATTATATAATACTAAAGAGATTGAATCTATACAATGCAAAGATAGTCGTACAATCTTCAGCAGCTCCAACAATACAATTAGTGTTATCCATTTATGCGCCCCTGTCCTTGTGGAGCAGGACCGGCATTGAGCCAAGCATTTTTATCAGCGATATAATCGTCCAATTTGTAATATGCTTGCTTACTTAATGTGCGTTTAATGCATGTTTTAAATTTTGTTTCATTCAGTTCAAGAATGCTTTGTGGAATTTTATTATAGCATCTCAAACAGTACCCCATGAAAGAAGAGTCTACTTTAGCGAGTCTGAAGCCTGGCTGAACTAATTGGTCCCTATTTCTAGTACTGTAATTGTGTCTGTCACCTCTTTTACTAAAAAGATGTAGATTTTTCCTCACGTACATTATGTTTTCGTAGATGTATTGACAATGTACCGTCATGATGTTAATTTCCTTAAACAGTTCCCTCAGAGAATCGCGCCTACGAAGATTGTCTATGGCTCTGATGGCTCTTTTTTGCAGAATAAATATAGATTCAATGTCTGCAGCCCGTCCCCATAATAAAATGCCATAAGACATTATACTATGATAGTAACTAAAATAGACCAATCTAGCAGTATCTACATCAGTAAATTGATGGATTTTTCTAATAGCATATGCTGCTGAACTTAGCTGCCCCGCCAGAGATGTTAAATGAGAACCCCATTGAAGCCTTGAATCAAGCGTAATCCCCAAGAAAACCGTTTTATCTACGAATTCAAGTTTCTCTTTATTCAATACTATATCACAATCGCTACTTTTGACATTCGGTAAAGCAAATCTTATGCATTTCGTTTTTTTTTCATTGAGTACCAAATTGTTTGCTGTGAACCAATTATGGACTTGAAGTAGGGCATTATTCACGTCGTCTAGATTTTGGGCTCGTCTATTTATCTTAAAAATTAGGGAAGTGTCAACGGCAAATAACACCATATTTTGAGGTTGGTTTTTCAGTAAATACGGTAGATCATTTATATATACTAAGAAGAGGAAAGGACCCAATAGGTATATATAATACCCAATGAGCCTTGCGGAACCCGCATTTTGACTTTTAAACCCTGTGAATTAACACCATTTATTTGAACATATTGTTGTCTATCACTCAAATAAGATTTTACCAAACTAAGTGCACGTTTACCTAGTCCGTAATGCTCAAGTTTCAAAAGTAATGTGTCGTGATTTACACAATCAAATACTTTGGAGAGGTCAAAAAATATTCCTACAGCGTCTTTTGTCTCTTCCCACGCCGCAAATATGTGCTTTAATAAAGTTACACCAGCGTCAGTTGTACAACGTCCCTTAGTGAAACCATACTGTTGATCGTGTAAGATTCTGTTGGTGTTAAAATGATGGAGCATTTGATTAAGCATTACCTTTTCGAACACCTTGCTAAAAACTGGCAACACGGATACAGGCCTATAATTATTAGTATCTTTACTATCCCCGGATTTGAAAAGAGGTATGACTTTACTGTATTTCATTTAATCAGGGAAAACTCCTTGGTCTACGCACAAATTAAAAATTAAAGCTAAGTAAGGAGCTATAGTCTCAAGTATGGATGTACAAACTTTGATAGACATTCCCCATAGATCTTCGGTCAGTTTGATTTTTATTTGCCGGAAAGCTTTAATAACTATCATAAGGTTTATGTGTTTAAATTTAAATTCAGCCTGGCATCCAGACACATTCGCCTTTAATAAATCAATTGAGACTTCAGGAGAGGAATTAAGAGCCTCCGTAGTTTTTAACGGTATATCGGTAAAGAAATTTACAAATTCTTGAGCTACTTCCTGATTAGAGCTTTTAGGACCACATGCTGTATTTAATGTATAGCTAGTATTACGTATTTTCTTCCTGTTAGTCTCGCTATTTATGACTTTCCAAACTGTCTTTATTTTATTTTCTGCTGTTTTGATCTTGTTGCTAATGTGCAGGGCTTTGGCAACCTTGCATGTATTTCTAAAAATTTTTGAATACTTAGCAACATATTTGTTAAAAGTTTCAGTGTTTATATAAGGCTTAAGGCCATAAAGCTCAAATAGTGTTTCCCTACTTTTTTTGATACCTCTAGTTGCCCAATCACTAAATATAAATTTAGGGCAAATACTTTTTGTCTTCTTTTCAAAAGTTTTGTTGAATTCAGTGTGAACTATTAAAAAGAAATTATCATAAAATTGATTTATATTAATATCATCATGGCTAAATACACTTAACTTATTCTGTAGGGAAATATTATACCTATTTAATTTGTTAGAAGTTATGGGTCTAATTTTAATCTGAACTTTTTGCAATGGTGTATTACTCCTAAAAGTTACAGTCTGTCCGCTATGGTCAGACGGCAGACAATTAACTATGGCTTTATCTATGTAATCACAATCGCAGAAAACATTATCTATGCAAGTAGCAGAAGATGGAGTGATTCTAGTAGGTTCTATAAAAGTGTTGGTCAAGTAAAATGACTTAAAAAGATTTAATAACCGACTGCTATTTGAATTTTCTTCTAAAATATTGATATTAAAATCACCACAAATAATTGTTGATTTATTACTAGCTGCAAGTTTTGCCAGGACATCTTCCATTATTGACTCAATAAGGAAAAGTTTTGATAGTTTGGGGGTCTGTATACACACACAATAACATGCTTATCTAGGTCAACACAGGACAGTTCGACGCAATGTTCAGCCGAGAGACCTACTATGTCGTTACGTTGCTTATATTTAAAACAATTTTTTACTAAAATTAGGGAACCTCCACGAAGCATAGTTTTACGGTTAAAGCAGCTACCCACCATATAGTTCTCATAATTAATAAGCATTTGGTAATCCTTAAGCCAATGTTCAGTAAAACAAATAATATCAAACTTACTATTTTCTAAAAACAATTCTATTTCTAATAATTTGGAATAAATGCCTTGGATATTTTGATGGAATAATTTTAAAGTGTTCTGCTGAGGCCCTGTTTTACTAGCTAATTGAGTGCAAGAAGATACCTTGCTGTTGGTAGGTTTAACAATATTGTTAATGGTACCTTCTGTTGTCTCACTTTCTAGTTTAAATTAATATTCATTTTTGGAGTGAGGCCGGAGCCTTCCGTGCCATCCTCAGACAACAAGACCCTATCACTAATAAACCCTAATTGAGAATTCTCCACGGTGACACATGGATCCTCCTCGGTACAATGTTTGTAAACATTTATAGCACTAATGCTATATTCATTTAAAGTCAACCTTGTGATAATGATAGAGTTATGAGATTACATAGTATTGGTGCTATTAAATGCGCAGTTTGTTTCAGAATTTGAGTGGGTAAGTCATCATAACCTACCGATTTAGTGTTTTTAAAGACAGTATAATTTGGTAGACTTCGTTCGAGTTCGTATGTTGTAACTGGAGTTAAGACTATGCTAGCATTAAGAGGTTCTATTGTTCTAGGTTCTTTATTTTTTTATTAGGAGGCGATTGACTTTTTGTCAGCCCAATAAAATAATTATTAAAGGTATTTGATATAAGTTCAGGATCTGTTATGGTTTTATTGTTTAAATTTATTTAGTTTATTTGTTGTGTATATTGATTGTTTTCTTGACTTTTAATTATTAATTATTATCGCATTTACATTATACGTTGTGTCAATTGAGTAATACTAATGTTGTGATAGGAAATATTTCTTGCAATAATTTTATAAGCGTAAAAATGTTGACAGCCTATTAAATTTTGTGTGTCGCAATTGTGAAAAATCAACTTTTATTCAGCTAGATTCCAATTTCGGTAAGTCAGTACGACGTATAAACAAATTACATGCATGCAGACTAGTTCTAAGGGTGATAAACATAAACAAATGTCGAAATTATAAGGAATCACTAGCAAATTGCGAACAGATGAAGCCGGTATATTTCAACAATGTCAGTGTCCAAACAGACTTCTCGTCAAATGAAAGTTGCAAACTGTTGTATACGGAATGTGTTGACTCCATGACACAAACTGACAATCTTATGCATGAGTCAGACTTTTTTCGTGAATGATTTGTTTACTATCTGCGATTCTTGCTACAAATGTGATTCAAAGTTTTCCCCAATTCAAACTAACGTGTTCATGTCATCAAAATGTATGTGGTATCTTATCAGTAACATTATATTATCAGTACACAACAGTACAGTACATAACAGTATATTATCAGTAACAAGAAAAGTGAACTAGAGGTTTATATAAATTCCCTAGATAAGAGAGTAGACCTTATATGTAAGTGAACATTTTTTAAATGATAAATCGATTCTTGTTTTTAATCTCGAAAATTACACCTTAATCTCATACAATACGAGGAACAAAAAAATTGAGGGGGGAGTCTAATCTTGGAGCATATAGACAGAAAAGTAGAAAATATAGATTTTATAAACAAATTGTATAAGATCCAAGAAGAAGCCATGAAGTCTGTTGTATTAAGGATACTAGTACTGGTCTATACTTGAGTTGCTGTTACCGCACCGCTAATGATAAGAATTTCGCTCATTTCATGTTAAATATGGAGAAGTTGTTGGAATATTTGTTCAATAGTAAAAGCATTATTTGTGGTGATATTAATGTGGACTTAATGGTTGAGAGTAAAGCCCTGACTGAATTCATGAGTTTACTGGCATGTTATAATTTTCGACTGCTTATTAATACATCTACGTTTATTCGCAAAAATTGCGCATTTTGTATGGATAACGTTATAACTAATCTGCCTGATGATTATGTTGAACAATGTGATATAGACCACAATCGCTTGGCAGATAGACACGGTTCGCTACTGGGCAATTTTTTGTTAGATAACATAATTGATAATTCAAATAATAATAAATATATAGTTATAAATAATAGAGTCTTTAACACTAAAAACCGCCTAGCTTTTAAACAAAGTATTCTTGAAACTGATTGGAGTGGTATGGGAATCAACACGTTCTTGAAGACATTTGCTACAAGTTTCAAAAATTGTTATAAAAAGAGAGAACAAAAAATTAAACTCAAAAATAGTTTCAAATTAAGGTGGATGACAAAAGGCATTAAAACATCAAGCCAAATGAAACGTTTGCTGTGTGCTGGTGGTACTAGCTGGAAGACAGTGTTCGGAATTATAAAAAAAAATACATAAGAATATACAGAAGGGTACTATCTAAGGCCAAAAAAATAACAATATCGGAAACTATTAACAATTCTTGTAATTTGGGTAAAGAGTCATCAATTTAGCTGCAAATGTATTTTGAGTAATTTTAAGAATCTAGATCCCCTAAAACTTCTTGAACAAAGCACAAAAAGAGTTCATAATGACATGGTTATTGCGCCTGTTACTCCATGTGAGATAGTGAAAATAGTTAACCGTATGGAAAATAAGAAATCATGTGGTTATGACGACAATCCTATAGCAGTTATTAAAGAAAATTTTGACATATTAGCTGATGACTGACTAGTTTTTACAATAAATGTATTTCAGAAGGTATTTTTCCGGAACAGTTAAAAATAGCAAAAATTATCCCACTCTACAAAAAGGGCTCTAAGACAGATCCAAAAAACTATAGACCTATCTCTCTGCTCCCTATTCTTTCCAAAATTTTTGAAAAAATTATTAAGAGTAGACTTTTAGTTCATCTAAATTTAAACAAGGCTTTGCACTTAAGACAATTTGGATACCAAAAAAAACTCGGAACAGGGGACGCTATATATACATTAGTGGAAGAAATTATTAGCAAATTGAATACGAAAAAGAGGGTAGCTGGCATTTTTCTTGATTTATGCTCAGCCTTTGATACAATTGACCACAAATTACTCATTGCGAAATTGGAGTATTATGGTGTGAGAGGCAAAACTATACAACTTTTCTCTTCATTTTTAAAAAACAGGAAAATGTATGTAGATATTAGTAATATGCAAGCTAATGGTAATAGCAATTGCAATAAATCTTCTATGCAAGATATAGTAGCGGGCGTACCCCAAGGGTCGATCTTGGGGCCTATTTTTGTTTATATTATTTACAAATGATTTAATTAATTACATGAATTCAATATTTCCCGACACACAGCTGACAGTTTTTGCAGATGACACCAACGCAGTAGTTGAAGCTAACGTCATACAGGAGCTTTCCGCTAAGGTTAATGCAGTGTTGGCAGTTTTTAAATCTTGGTTTAAAAGTGACAAGCTTTTAATGAATACTGAAAAAACCAATATAATGTTATTTAGTACAACAGTTCGTAATTAAGACAACATGATGATCGCACTTAATGAAGTTAAAATTGACATAGTTAATGAGGTAAAGTTTCTAGGGATATACATTGACAAATATTTAAATTGGGAAAGAGAATTGCAAGCCATTGATTCGTATATTTCCTCAGCGTGTTATGCCTAACGCAGTCTTAGGGACGTATTAGACTTAAAGCACCTTAAAATGGTATAATATGCTTTAATAGAATCAAGGTTGAGATATAGTGTTCAGTTTTGGGGGAATAGTTTTAAATATAACTGCCAGAGAGCCTTTGTGCTCCAAAAGAGAGCCATACGAACCATGGTCCGGATTTCGCAAAAAGAGAGCTGTCGGCCACACTTTATAATGTAAAAATTCTTACTGTGCCCAGCCTCTATGTTTTAGTATTGTTGGCGAATTTAAAAAAAAATACTTACATACTATGAAACAGATGAGGAGAGACAGTTGAGGGAAAGTACGCGCAGGAAAGATTTTAAAAGCAAAATAATACCCCAACTTAGTCCTCAGTATCAAGCAGTGCGGATTTTTAAAAAGAATGTGTTAGTTTTATAATTTAAATGACCGTGTTTTTTTTGTATAGATTAATTATTTCAAACACAATGTGAATTGTTCCTGAATAAATTGAATTGAATTGAATATTTTCCAGGAATCCCGACAAATATTCTTAGATTTCATCAATAATCGATCATTGTTGAGTTTCTGTGCTAGGTTTATACTTTTTTAAAATATTTGTTATAAGTGTGATATTTGGCTTTATAAGACTGACGTGAAGATTTACAACTATATAGATACCTGAGCTTTCTTTTAGTATTGAGAGCCAATCTGAGGCCTTTGGTTTTCCAACGTAGATTCTTTAGTTTCTTAGTAACTTTGTTTTTTTTTTACTGGAATACATAGATTGAAGAACAGTGTGAGGGTATCATGAAATATTTGAAATGCATTGTTTCAATCAGGTTGATCCTGATTGAAACAATGGTTGATTGATGCCTCTGTCCAAAAGAGATTATTGATGCATTCAATGAATTTAAGTATGTAATCCGGCGAATAGTCTCGTTTTAGAACATACCATTGCAGTATATGGGTTATTTTTGTGTGTATGTGTCGTAGTCTGATAAGCCTGAAGGTATAACTTTGCCTACAGCAGTAGGGTCATTGCTGATTATTTGGTCTAACTATTCCCCTCTTGTCGGTTGATTTATATGCATTTTAAAGTTATTATCTCAAAAAATGGATTGATTCTTGGTATAGTTGGTTTGTAAAACATGTTTGCAAGGCTGTGGAATATAGGTACACTTACCTATATTCCACAGCCTTTTTCATTGTAATATTGTCTTCTTTAAAGTCAAATAATAACACTCCTCTTTTTGGACAGTCGTGTAAAAATAACCTGCAACAACGATAAGTTACTGCAGATACGAAAGAAGATCCTAGTGCCAAGCGTTTCCAAGTTACGGACAGATCATAAAAATCTTCTACACACCTATTACACGCCAAAGTCAACGTCACGTCAACGAAACGGAGATATATAATTAATTTACGTCATTAAGTGGTGAGTGGGTCTGTGCTCTGTGCCGGGCGCCTCCCGTTGCTCCCGGGCGGAGTGGCGGAGTGGCGGAGTGCCCGAGTGGTGCCGACGCGACAATTACACGGTACAGGTGTCGAGTGGCTCGCACCGACTGCAGAGTGGTGCGCGGATAATGAGCGCCCCCCTGAGCTGTGTTCGCGCGTGGGTGGGGCGGCGCGCTGAGGACTCTCGCCCGATATTAAGTTTGTTTTGTATCGCGAAGGGTGACGCTGATTAAAATGCAAAAGACTCTTGTTTCACTCCTTTGTAGGACTGGAGGTTGCACTTATATAAAAAGCTTTGCGAACCTAGATACTGACGTAGGAGTCGGAATAAAGTCGGATCTGCAATGCAGACCGACCATCCAATCTCAAGTCCATTGTAGCACGTTCTGAAGCGTGAAGCGACAGGTTCTAGTGGTAGTAAGTGTGTAGGTACTGCTTCCATCAACATTTTGATGACGATCTTGTCCACTTGGTTAAACAGTACGTGCGACTACTCACTCGGAAGGGATGTCTGAACGAAGGTGAACACGTGCTGCAGCTCAGCGGAAAGACCTCCGGCGTGATCTCATGGTGACATGGAGAGGGCGACTGTCGCAACCCCGTGCAGGGCACGCCACAATAGTGGCAATAAGCCCACTCTTTGAGGAGTGGCTTGAGAGGCGCCACGGCGTCCTCACCTTCCGCCTGACACGCCCGGGTGTCACCATTACGAGGATTGAGCGGAGGATACGGTGGAGCACACAGTGGAGGTTTGCCCCGCTTGGGCGGAGCACCGCCTTGTCCTCGTAGCGGCGATCGGCGGCGGCGACCTCTCGCGTCCAGTCCTGGTTCAATCCAAGGTCCGGAGCGAGACGGAATGGGAAGCCATTACCTCCATCTGCGAAGCAGTCATGCTAGCGAAGGAGGTGGCGGAACGTGAAGGGACGTCTCACGTCCCAGCCATTGCGGGAGACGCACAACCAGCCTATGTCTTTCCTTTTCTGCTGGGGAGTTCGCATGCCCAGTGTGGCATCGTTGGGCACACGCTAGAGAAGTAGACATAGCGCTGAACAATACCTGTCGAATTGTAACGGGGTGCTTAAAACCCACCCCTCTTGCGATGTTGTATCCTGTGGCAGGTATAGCTCCACCAGATGTTCGGCGCGAAATAGCTGGTCGCATCGAGAAGGGGAAACAGGAACGAGATAACCGCCACCCCCTGTACGGGCATCAACTACCACCTTCACACTTAAAAAGCCGTAAAAGCTTCGTGAGACACACGATTTCCTTAAAAGATAGTGCTTCGGATGATTATTAAGTTTTCAGAGTAGCAGTGCGTAACATGTCTAAAATAATTGTTTCGTGTTTTTCTTCCTACAAAGTCCTAAACAATGTTATGCAATCTTAACCTCATAAGCGTAGGTCTCTACTAACATCAATGTATTATAGTTTCGCAGCAGCTATAGAAATAGTCCACGTCGCGACACTTGGCGCAGCGCGGCGGCGCCGGCGCAGACTGGGAACCTCTCCCGCTGCGGCGCTACATGTGCGCATCGTGCGCCGGCGTATCACGACGTCCTCGCTGGTTCCGCCTGCGACTTATCTTTACGACTGATCGTATCGCGAGACGCTTCCTGCCACAGCTACGTGTGGTCTCCACGCCGCACGAGAGGCAGCGAGTGCAAGACCACAGCACATTACTGACATCCACACATGCACCGACACACTGAATCTGCAACGAATTATTCTCGAGTCTAGACTGACCTCTCGTTATCTCGCGTGCTATCGACGCCAGCCTTAGGCGTCGAGATTGTCCATTTGACGAGATCAAGATTAAAAACTCTCGTTATTTCGTTCGTAATCTCGTCAAGTAGGTACGGTCGACCAAGCTATTTGGTTTCCATGTTACAATGTAATTTGCATATTAAAATGTAAACCAAATAGCTTGGTCGACCGTACATTCAAGACCGAGTAAACGGAGTAAATCTTGCAAGTGATGGAAATCTCTAAAAATGGCGGAAGATCTGACGAGATCACGAGATCGAGTTAGCATACCTTTCGAGCCTGACTGCCTGCTGTCTGGCTGTCATCATCATCATGATCATTTCAGCCGAAAGATGTCCACTGCTGGACATAGGTCTCCCCAAGTGTCACCACATTGACCGGTCCCGTGTGGCTCGCATCCAACGGATTCCCGTAAACTTCACCAGGTCATCGGTGCACCTAGTAGGAGGCCTTGCAACACAACATCTTCCGGTTCACGGTCGCCACTACAGAACTTTTCGGTCCCATCGGCCATCCATTCTGCGACCAATGTGCTCTACCCACTGCCACTTTAGTTTGGCAATTCTTTGGGCTACGTCGGTAACCTTGGTTCTCTTGCGGATGTCTTCATTTCTGATTCGATCACGCAAGGAAACTCCGAGCATAGACCTCTCCATTGCCCATTGGGTGACTTTAAGCCTTCTGATGAGGCCCATTGTGAGCGACCACGTTTCGGTTCCGTATGTAATCACTGGCAAAACACACTTAGGTTCACTTGCTGGCTGTATCGGCTACTGAACTATTGTGCATCATATTTTTGGCCCAGATTGGTTTCTCTATAGTTACCCAAGATTTCGCACCCTTAAAGCTGCTTAAAGCTCTGACGATGAAAGACACGAGGCGTGACCAACCTATGCATGCTTTGTTCACAGGGTGCAGCCAACAAAAATATATTTAGTCAAGATTGTAAACAAGGTAACGTTCAATATTGAAAAGAAACGGTACATCTAATGTCACCTGCGCCTTTCTTTAGCAAAAGGACTATAGTGACGGTTATGTAATCTGCCACAGTTTTACGATTTTTTATAGGTGGCATAGTGATGTTCACGCGGGCCACCCCCCCTCCCAGCTACGCTACTACACAACACACACACACCGAACACACACACAACACACACACACACACAACACACACACACACACACACACACACACACACACACACACACACACACACTACATAACGAATTATATTTTATTTTACTTTTAGTACTTATTACTACGTACTTACTTTTAGTGTGTCGGGGGTTTTTTAAATTTAATTTTACTTCTTATTAACAAATCCTCTGGGCTTCAAATTTGAACCAGTTAGTTCCAGTTAGTGGTGGTAGTGTAGGTAATCAAAACAAATTTTTGAAGAAATAATGGTAGTTTTTCAAATAGAAAAGAATATAATCCTAAGTGAAGTAAATCCAGGACTACCTACTCGTGGTGTTAGTAACTACCCAACACGATTTAAGCACGTTTTAACTTTATTTTTATCAGCCTATGTGTGTGGTGTCCCACTGCACTGCTGGGCAACGCCAGCGTGTTCTAGGCCTCCCTCGGCGACGACGCCCGTCTGAGTGACGACTCTGGCCCATCGCTCCTGATGCACTCTCAGACATGATTCCAGTTTTGGAGCGTATTGTGGTATTGCGAATTCTGTCGCTGAGCTTAATACTTATTACACTACGCTCCATTGCCCTTTGGCAAACCTTGAGTTTGGACTTTTGCGACTCGGTCAGGGACCAAGTTTGAGCACCGTAGGTTAGGATAGGCAGAAAGCACATGTCGATGAGTTTGCGCTTCAGGGATAAAATAGGTCACCCTTCATCAGTGACTTCATGGACTAGTAGCTCTTCCAGGCGTTTTCGACACGACGGTCGATTTCTTGGTCTTGCCTACATTTGAACTAAAACTAAAATAAAAATAAAGTAGTATACTACTCCGATCCGAACTAGCCACCTTGTGTGTATTCGATCTTCATCAAGTCGTAACGTGTTTAAGGCACCTCGCGCACTAGACGGCCACGACCACGACCAGTGGCCGCAACGATCAGATTTACTAAAGAAACCATATAAACGTCGCGCACTTAGCCGCAACGGCTAACTGGCCGCACACCGGCCACGACTACGACCAGTCGTGGTCGTGGTCGTCTAGTGCGCGAGGTGCCTAATTATCTAGAAACCGTTTGCTCTCGTTTGTCTCACCGGTCCAGATCAACGTAGTGCTAATGATCGCAGTGCTGTGAGGCTGTGCTGTGTTGTTTACAAAGAATTGAACAAACAAAATGCCAAATGGAATGTTTGGCGCAGTGGCTGAGCGATTGCCTGCTGCGTTACGTGTCGCGGGTTCGTATCCCGCACGGAACAGATATTTGTATTGCCTAGGTAGTTGTTCCGGATCTGGCTGTTTGTGTATATGAGTTTAAATGTTTGTAAACGCACCCACGATACAGGAAAAAATCATAGCGTGGGGCAAAGTCCTACCTGATATATACACCTACATCGCCTAATTATATATTAAATCAATGTGAAACTTAAAATGTAGCTCTTAAAAATATAAATGTTTAGCCAACTTGTTACTGAAAGCAACAGAGCATGTTTTGTGCGTAAAAGTCTAGCAGGCCCGTGTAAGCAGTACACGCGTACGTTCTAAGAGTGCATTACAATTGAGAGCCATACATTTTTTGGAAAGTGGACGCATTCTAAAAGCAAACAGAGGAACGTCGTGTATCGCGAAAAGGCGCGAAGAAATGGCGAGTGCGTCCCGCCCCCCCGGTCTCCGCCAATGAGCGCGGCGCGCGCCTACTATTGGACGACGTTTGCCGCCGAAACGCGAGGAAAAAACGCGCCACATGAAAAACAATGGCACTCACTTGCACGGCCAGCACTCGAGTCCGCTCATTGTACGCCACCCGCTGTAATATGATCCCAACGCGCAATCCGCCGTCTCCTGGTCTGGCCTGGGCTCGTCGGCGTGCGGGGGTCGGGGGAGCTCTGCGTGCTCTGGCCGGCTGGCAGTCGATCTTGTTCAATGTAGTAAGTACGTATACATTGAAAGTTAAGTGATGTCACAAAGTGACACGCTAGTGTGGGGCGGACGGATTGATGCGCGTGCGGCTGTGTGCGTGATGTTTTGTCATGTTCACAATAGGTGGCGCGCCCGACGCCGCCTGTCCCGGCCGGATGCCCGTCTGCTTCAGCCACCCAAGTATTAACTATATGCCATGCAAGTACTAATGCATATTTTCAGTCATGTTTCATCATTACTCATAACACTCAAAACCTAACTAACAAAGGTAGCTTCTCTTGTAGGCATGTAACGAACACATTTTTTAGTATAAAAGAAAGGAGGATACGAATAAGGGCTAAATTAGGCAATCCATTTTGTAAATTATTATATTATTATTATTATCGTTTGTACTTAACTATCATCTTGTGAATGGCCACATTGACTAGTCGCTCGTGCTAAGAGTGCTCTGGTCGGGATCAATAATAACATCACGTTCCTACGATACGGTTCTGGTGACAATCAAGTAGAGCTGATGTAGAGTCGAGTTCAGCGATTTAATCTTTGAGGTCGTAGAAGTTTTGTACGAGTATTAACTCCAATTACATCATTTAAAAACTTTAATAAATAATAAAAGTATGAACAGATCCACTTCGCTGTCAGCATTGCCATCCAACGTGGCTACGCTGCCAGCCTTCTGGGTACTTGATTCTTTGACCAAAACATAGGCCAGCCCTCTGGTAACGTGAAGAGTCGACCAACTGCTGGGCGATATCCTGAATAAGAAGTTGTCCCTCTGTTGAGGGAACGCCTCGCTCTCTTCTCTTTAATCCTTTGCTATACTGCGTTCGTCCCTTCATCTACAATCAGGAGTACTAACAGTACATAATTAAGATTAATAAAAATCACTCGAGAAACAACTCTTACCTGACAGGTCCATGTATTATCTTGTGTTTTTGTTTTGACTTTCAGTACCTTCCCTTTGACCACCTGCTTGCATAGATGAATAAATAAATATAAATAAATAAATATCACTGAACACTACACACAGCGCCATCTTGTGCCACACTAAGCAACGAGGCTTGTGTCGTGAACACTAGATAGTTGATATACTACACAGATACTTTTTGTTTGTAAATACATACTTTTTATACATATAAACATCCATGACTCGGAAACAAAATGTCCATGCTCATCACACAAACATTTGCTCCTACCGGGAATCGAATCCAGGACCCTAAAAATGTAAAGCAGGCTCTCTACCGCTGCGCCATTTGGGTCGTCATAGATGATCCCCTCCGACCATTTTCGCAACTGCGATTCGCAACCAGTTGCGAATTAAGAATATAAAAATTATTTTCATCCTCAGCTGCGTAACTGTGACCGCTGCTCGGAGCTCGACGATCACTGTCACCGGCGCAAGAGCAGCAACACTAATTGGTTCATAAGCATGCGGCGCGACACCGACGGCGCCGGCGCATCGCGAATTCGCGATACTATCCATCACAGACGCTGTAAATCATTTATGTGAGATAATCTGCTGGTATCTTCAATTACAGCTAGCTTAGGTACGTATCTAGCTTGTATCATGTTAGCGCTTCTTTCTCTTCTAATTTTCGGAAAAAGCTATATTAAACAATAACAGTGTATCGTTCATAGTCATGCACATTCAAATGTACGGTAAACTGAAAGTAAACCAAGCCGGTACATTCGTGGCGAGTGGCGCAGACTAGACTTGCACAGGGCACACTCATTCTCTCTCATGTGATAGACAAAACACTACTTGCTCCCCTTAGTATTACATTTATATTATATTTATAAAACTAACTAGCTTTTACCCGCCGCTTCGCTCGCGTTAATTTAGAATTTGACAATAAATACTCTGCTTGTAATAATAGATGTAATTCAATCACGAATCAAAAGACACGTGGTGCCGTCTATTATCATAAAAACGTTATTGTTTATCCTCGGGAACAGTACTTTCTTTCGGGATTAACGGACGGAATGGATAATGTGAAGTGGTAATGTAGCTGTAGCTACAGATTTACAGAAATAGTAACATGGTTTTCTAAAATTTTGGTAGATTTTGATGATATCCCTCTTTTTTGTTAGCCTGTACTGTCCCAATGCTGGGCAAAGACCTTCCCCAATTCCTTCCATGTGCTCTTCTCCCGTGCCTCCTCGGACCAGCCCTCTCGGTACGCGCCCAAATCGTCTCAAATGGATATACTTACCTAAAAAGATAAAATTGTATACCTATGTATAAAATATTTAAATTGTGTTGCGATAATAATGGTGAAAACATGGGAACGATAAGTAATGAAGTATTGTATTATTTAGACGATCTGCCGACGGCTCACGGCTCGCGGGTAGCAACCGCGCAGCGAGCATGAACCCGAGTGCGCCGCGCGACTGTGCGACAACGGCGCAGCTCTAAACAGACTGACATCAATATTGTATAGACGGCTTCGGAATGACTAATGAGGGCGTGCACTTCTTGTGGAGCTCCTCAAACTTTCCAGGCAGCTTTACGTGCGCGGCGGAAGAAATATAAAGTTAATGACTCGGGGCGGCTCTGGTCATGGAAAAAAACAAAAAGCTTCGTCAAGTCATCGAACTTAATGCTAGAAGGTCCCACGACCAGAACACTACAAAATATTAGACTCTGAGTCTGCTAAGCTGTTTTAAGCCATATTATCGACATCTACCTAAGTGTTTTAAAACCACGCAAAAATAGGCGAGACGACATAAAAAAACAAATTAGTTCGTCTGTTAGATTATTAAAACATATTTGACCCGTGTTTTTTCTTTTGTTACGTAAACCAAATATGACAAAGACATGACGTTTTTAAAATTTTCAATACGTCACGCCTTTTTTTTTTTTTTTTTTTCGTGATGGGAAATCATCAAATGACTCCTCCCGCTCTGGGCGGAGCAGGAGGGAGTGTCAGACTTTTACTGACTAAAACCCATCCATGTTCCTTCATCGCCCTTTGTGTTCCGGGGCCACGGTATCTCTTTCGAATAGTCCCGCAGCCCCGGCAGGCTTCGGCCCTTGCGGACCCCTTCATAGTTGCTGACTCTCTTTGAGACGCGCGTGGAACACGAACGCGCCGGCGACACGGCCTGTCGTCATGAGACGTACGGACGGCGAGCTAGCCCATAGCTCCCCGTCCACAGGCCCGCGCCTACGGTGGCCGGAAGCCACCACGTGGCCCCCGACGCCCGGGGCGTCTCCCGCGGCGGCCGGGACGTGAGGATATCTCCCTCTCACGTTCCGCCACCTCCTTCGCTAGCATGACTGCTTCGCAGAAGGAGGTGACGGCGTCCCATTCCGTCTCGCTCCGGACCATGGCACGAAAATGATCATGGCAAAAAAAAAAAAAAGCGAGAGGTCGCCGCCGCCGATCGCCACCTAATACGTCACGCCTAGGTATAATTTTTAGCTAGTTCTGACGTCACGAGCCCCCACTCCCGAGTTTTGATGCGTTTTATCTTTTGTCAATATTCATTGATTTACAAAAACAAAAAATACGTGTCCATTAATTTCCAATACTCTAACTAAAAGACTAAATAGATTTGCAATTTTTAGATACTGTCGTCATGCCTATTTAAATAACATTAATCTAGGAATAAACGTTTAGCAAAGCACGCTGCATGCTTTGTCTATATTCTGCTGCTACAAACAACTGCAACTGTGTACACAGTACAATGTCGTAAACATTAATGGAGCTAATTAATTAGTCGCGATAAAATCTCCGAGGGCAATACGTTAGTCGCTCAGAGAACAAAAGAAATTGATAAAGAAATCAACATATCAGATTCACTCCGGCCACGATTGTTATCTAAGCAAATCCATGTCCGAAACTCGTACAAAGATCGTCAGCATTCACGACTGGTGGCTGAACTGCGATCTGAACTGGACTCTACGTCTTTGAATTCAAAGTCCTGAGTTGAGGTGGTTGTCGTAAGATGTCGTTTTGAATGACAGTTTTTTTTTCTAAGTTGGCGTTAGTTTGGGTGCGTGTGTGCGTCAGTGAGCGTGGCCGGTGCGGGGCCGGTGCGCGGCCGGGCGGCGCGGTGTGCGTGCGCGCGGCGGCGTCGCGATGCGAGCGACGTGTGACAGGCGTCCCGCGAATGGCGGCCGCGCATTCCACTGCGCCGGCGCACCTTGTTGGTATTCTGCGGCCGCGTCGCGCGCGCAAACCCAACGCGCAAAAAAGACAATGACTTCGTATTTTATACGTCCCTAAAAGTTCCATCAGCGTATTGATACGATTCGTCTGTCCTGTCCTTAAATGATGAACCCGGACGGCTTTTGTTTTTGAAGGATTTTGTCGTTCCCTATGTCGCGGACATTTTTTAAGGAGATGCGTCAGCTATATTACATTAAATGTGTCTTTACGAGATAAGATCGTCCCTCATACATTAAATTTATAAAGATAGCTCGCTGTTGTTTCTTAAAACTTGGAAGTTTTAGGTTGAGATTTGGATTGATTCCTAAAACCGTCGAACGTTTTGTCGTGCGCTCTCGTGTTTCGTAATTCCGAAAGATGTGGTTTAGGAAGCATGTGTAGACAAACAAACAGCATGTGTAGGTGTGTTGCTACCAGCCGTCCGGCGGTGGCGGCGCGGGCGGCGGGTGCTGGTACCAGGAACCTTGTGTTGCTACCAGCCGTCCGGCGGTGGCGGCGCGGGCGGCGGGTGCTGGTACCAGGAACCTTGTGTTTGTTCGCCTCTTGTTCTAATATGCAGAGCTTTGTTAGGGCGATGTTTGTCATTGTCAAAGGGCCGCGAGTCAACAGCGCGGCGTGCGCCTGCGCAGCACGACTTGAGAACAAGCGCAGCAGCCGTGCGACTAAGTACACGGAGTTGTTTGTCGCGCGGCAGCCGGCTTCGGGGGAGTTCGGGGGAGCTCGGGTGGTGTCAAGTATCGTTCCCGATGATGTGGTGATCGGTCACGGTGATATGTCCACTGCTGAAGTCAGCACGACACATAGATAGAACTTTTCACTATCAAATTAATTCGCTATAAGTAGGTACCCCTATATCTACTTGAACAGGACTTTTGCATTTGCTCAGCCAATCTATCTACCTATATATAAATAGGTATGACAAAACATAACGATTATAAATAGCTGCAGGCACGCGCATGACTACGACCGCCGCAGAAGTTTCACTCAATGAACAATCTGTCTGCGGCACCGGCAAAATAAAACCTACAGCAACTGAGTACCTGCTGAAGAGGGGACTGTTGAAAACAAATACGATTTTTCACTTTGCAATTGAAATGTTTTGCAGTGTCACCTGAGTAAACCTTCTGAAAGCCTCTCGTAGCCGCCGCATGTGAGGATCTCGCTCGTGACGCTAGAGGTCGCCTTACCGTTACTTTTATGGCGACTGTCGGCAATGTTGGCGTCACTCTATTAAATGATTTTACTCTAAATACGTATGTGTTGTTAATGTTACGGGTTGTCTTCAGTCAGTTTTTACCCGACTGAGGAGCGTTATGTCTTTATCAGCCTATATTTGTATGTTTATTCCTTTGTGGCGCTATAGAGACCAAACGTCAATCGATTTGATTTAATCTTGGGAGTGTCACTAATGACAAGACAGTTATCATAATATGGCGATAATCAGATCAGATGCCCATAGCGTGAAAAATAAAAAAAATAAAGTCGACGAACTATGTTAAGTGGGGTATCATTGAATAGGTATTTGAAAATCATCTAAAGGTTGCTCATATAAGTTTTTAAGTTAAATCGTCTATGAAATCTTTCAGAATATTATACTGAACAGCTGGAAAGTAATTATAAAACCTAAAAAAACCCGACTGAAAAGCAAAAAAACATGCGCATTTGCAAGTTTTAATAATTCTATATTTCAATTGAAATTTTCTCTGAATTTCAAAACAACACGTAGGTATTAAAATTTAATTTCTTATTTGACATCGGTATTTATAAATCAAAATATTTTATTTCACATTGGCCTAGATGGGCACTTATAAAACGTCGAAAAATGAGCACGGTTCGCGTTGGTCGTTTCCATCGAGAAGAACCGGCAAGAAACTCTATGGTAACTCTTTTCTTTATAAAAAGAACTCTGGGTTTTCGGCAGTGTGCTGTGTGACATGCAAAAGAAATGAATAAAGTACTTTAGCCTTCTTTTGTTCCAAAAGTGTAGTCACTTATAAGTTGTCTGAGCATGTCACTTGACTGCGTCAGTCTCAGTAGTTAGGGTGAGGGTTATTAGAAGTTACACGAAATCTGCGTGAATCTGACTTCCTGTATTTTTTCACAAGTCATGTTCTTATAACAACATTATTTTATAACTAAAACAACTCTTTCTATACACAATGTGACTAGGTTCGAAAGCAGCAAGCTCCGAGCAAATGGCAGCGCTTAGTTGAAAGGTCTCAGAGTCGTCCTCACGCAGTGCCGGTCTTAGCATTACCAGCGCCCTGGGCCAGATCTCTACGGCGCCCCCTGACTGCAATTCAAACCCGTTCGAAGAAATGGCAATAGATATAACTAAATAACTATTGGAATAACTGCTGGTGGAGCACCGTCCGCGTCGCGAAAATGGTTACCACGTATCCAGACATCATTCTGAGCCCCCCCCCCACATATAAACATTTCATCGGTAATTTAAAAAAAAGCTGTTCCATACATTTTGACCGGTTTGCATTTCAGTTTTTTAGGAAACAGCTGTAATGAAAAGTTACTCCTTATAACATCAGCTAATTGCCAGTAAAAGTCTCGTCAAAATCGATCCAGCCGTTTCGGAGATAAACCGGAACAAACAGACACACAGACTAGCCGACAAACAATTTTTTTATTTCATTTTGTTAGAGGTAGCCTATACGGGGGGCTCCGATTGATGTACTGAATCCGTGGTAACCGTTTTCGCGTCGGTTTCCCTTCCAAACCGTATACTATAATAAGCATTTAGTAAAAAACTGTTATTTTGAAATTACAAACACACTTCAATTTTATTTTTATTGTGTAGATGATCCCAAGTGATCGGTTAGAATTTTCCATCGATGAACAGAAGCTGAAACAATGTGTGTAATAGGGGCCATGAAGGGGCTCTTTACACCTGGCGCCCTGGGCGGTCACCCGCCGCGCCCTACCCTAACGCCGCTACTGGACTCACAAGTCACCAGTGGAAGGCTTCGGCAAATAATGCAGTTACCTTTCATCAGTTAACCGACACTTCATCTAAATAAGTTGCATCTCAAAATGAACTTTTTGTTTATACCCAAGTGGCAGACTGTAGCATAGTATGCTTAAATAGAATTGAGAAGTACTTCTTTTAAAAAGATTTCCACCTGCTTTTACAATTGAAGCGGAACAGGTAACACACTAGAAGGTTGTCATCTTCTTAGACTTTCTAGTGTGTGCAACAGTGCCGCATTTCTCCACGAGTACGTAGTACAAGGAAAGTGATTTGAAAGCGACTTAATCATTATTCCGCGGAGACAGGACGAGGCTTTCCCTAATCAGCGTGGTTCAGCATGCTCAGCGTGTGACGTCACACTGCTACACTGCGGAACTGTGCTGATTGGCTTTCCGAACATCATGATTCACTCTTGACAATTATTTCTCCATGAGGTTTATACAGCATCGTAACGTGTAAGTATATCTGGCAGGCCCCAACGAGATTTATCAACAGGTGATAGCTATACTCCTGGTTTCTCAGTTGCACATAGGCAGTAAACCAATACCTAGACGAAAAAATTGGTGAATAAATTATCCTCATCTGATTATCAAACGCGCACATTCCTCTCCTAATCTGCATCGCAGTTTTGAATCAGACGAGGCCGACACAACTACACAAGCCAGACGACAACGTTGTTCATGTCGCACAAAAGAATATTCATTAGTTCAGTTTATCGCCAACAGGTGTGAACGGAATCCGAAGTGGTTCGCAATCTCATTCAGCTTAGAACATCGCTCTCATATCTATCTGCATCGCGCTGTAGACACCTCGACACAATGTAGAATTGACAACGGACGTTCATTATTACAGTAGTAGTAATTGTATTAGGGTAAGGAAAACACCCCGTACTACCGCCATATATTGTTTGAATGGAATGTTACAGGCATTTCAGTTTTTAGTCCTTTGTCTTTGCAGGCAACGTGGTATAAATATTAAAACTTCCTCTGTAATGCTTCCAGCTGTTAACTGCGACAGCTGATAGTGTGGGGTAGCGATGTTGCACAATGTCGTGAGACGCGTGTGTCGTGCTGCTGGCGATGCGCTGATCTCACGTAGCTCAGCACAGCGCCGCGCGCCGCCGCCGGACTTCAAGCTGAACCACTCCACTTCCTGCAATAACCCCTTATTCGCATAATATTAGATTCTCAAAATATTAGATTTGCTAAATATTATATTCTCAAAATAGCCGAAGTACAATCAAGCACTCAAAACAAATAAAGCTATTAAGACTTTGTTTTGCCTTTTTTATTTTACAATATTTACACAAAAAAACAAACAACCAAAAACCAGAAAAAGGTGACTAAGGTCTAAAATTTATTAATGGTAAGTTAATCCTATTCGATTCCATTGTTACTATTAAAGGTCAAGGTATGACATCAATGAAAAATTAAATATAAAAAAATCTGCCCAATTAATAGTACTGTAATAGTACTGAACTTGACAGTAAACATAGGACTGAGATAAAAGTATTTATTAAAATTTGATCAAGAAAAGCTGGCTGAAAGTGCTGCGAGGAACAAACTACGTGGTACTGAATTAAATAATTGTATGCTTCACGTGTACGTTACATGTGTACGTGTAGGTATTTCAGCAGGACGTCTCACTCTACGTCCATCTGAGAGTGTACCCTGCGAGTGCGAGCATTGAACCTCTGTACCTCTGTACCCGAGTGCCGCTATCAGCGACCACATCTCACAACACTCGCCTCGTAACACTGGTGGCAAATACATTATCATTACTATAATTAGGATTCAATTATGTACCAGGGCCGTAACTTAGACCAGATCCTCAGCAAGATGATATCTTCCACAGTAGGGCCGTAAACATCTTCTGCACTAAACCTTTTGTGAGATTCTACTTTGAAACTAGTATTTCTGAAAGCGTATACAATCTGAGTGGCATAGCCACCCCTTCGCTACTAGATGAGTGTTAGCTGTGTGTGTGCCGCTTACCTACTAAAATATATAAACCATCCTGCGTTTTTGCTTCTGTCGCCAAACTTTGATGAATTGTGTGCAACTGTGCAATCAGTCAGAATCACTAATCATCTACAAATAAATACAATTGAAGTGTCTGTTTGTAATATCAAAATAACAGCTTTTTACTGAATGCATAGGAAAGTATACACGGTACACAAATAACGAAAAATATATTTTTTAATTTTTGTCTGGCTATTTGTCTGTCTGTTTGTTTCGGTTAATCTTAGATGGGACTTTACTGCCAGATAGCTGATGTTGAATTTATGCAGCAAGGAAAAATACTTTCTGCCTGGTGCAGCGGAAGTATTCCAGAGAGACGGAGTGACGCGTGACGGTTTCCATGCGCGCGCGCATTGTCGGGCCTATATCGCGGTCGCGTCGTCGTAACGTCACCGAGTGTTGCCTCACCGCCCTGACGCCGACCATCGGTGATGATGCTATCTAGGCAATGGACTGTCGATAGATCGCGATTTACAGCTTAGGCAATTTGCTGTGTAGACATTAAATTTTGGCATTTTGCTTCGTAGACGAATTGAAAGTTAGACACTCTGATCATAAAGGATCGCGCGGTAGTAGTCTGCATGACAACCAGATGCTGATACCTACTTACCTGTCGAAGATCGTTTGTGTTTTCTTGGGGAAATTAGTTATTAATGAAGCAGATGCCAGAATTAATTAATTTATTTATTAAAACTTTATGCACAAGTAAAAACTGTACAAAGGCGGACTTAATGCCTTGGGCATTTATCATTTCTAAAAGAATTACTATCGCTAATTAGAAGTTGCAAGACGCACAGAAAACGCCTAGAAGAGCTACTGGTCAATGAAAGAGTTATTCAAGGGTGATTTACCCATCCCTTTCCCCTTATTCTCCCCATACTGACATGTGGTGCACAGACTTAGTCTTTGACTAACATCCAGAGGTCCAAACTCAAGGCTTGCCAACGGGCAATGGATTGCAGCATACTTAACGTTTAAATACTATCTGAATTGTCAAGTACAAGCGAAAGTATGAAGTTATGTTGTACAAGACATGTTGCAGGTACATCACATAGACTGGCGGCTCCGCGGCAGTAAGTATTTGCGCTGTATTCGCGGAGTGCGTCGTGTGGTGGCTTCGCTTGCAATTCTGTCACGCGGTGGCGACACGGGCCGAATGTTGCGTGCGCACATTAGCGGGAGTGTTCTCACGTCGGCCGCGGTTAGCGCGAACCGCACCGTTAATCAATCGCCGACCGTGGGAGCAGCGCTCCACGTGCGACAGCTCACCGGTCCCCCCTCGCGCCCGACGCTCTCACTCCACTCGTCATAACTCGTGTCTGACACCAGGGGACGGCGGTGCGACCACCTCCCATCGCTGCTTATTCAGTGACCACTATTTATAGAGCATCTACCGGGTGAGTGACGTCGCACCATGAAAAACGACGCGAGTCGGGGCGCAAGCGCAGCATTCTGTGCGCAGGCGCGAAATACGAAACAATAGCGGTTTAAAATACAATGAGTACGACCTGAAATACATAACATCAGCGACATTCCCGTCACGACCGCGCGCTTACCTTTTTCGACTATTTTGTTCGTGTCCGCGCCTGCGCACTGCGCGCTGCGGCGGAGCGGCGGCGTAGGAGCCGATCACGAGGCCCGACCTCTCCCCTTATTAATAACGTGGCTTGAATTGGAGATTCAGTAAATAACGCGTTATGAGCGGCGACTACTGCGCCGCTCCCGCCGGCTGCTGCGAGTGCTGGGTGCTGCGCCCCACACGGCCCACGCCACAGCCCCACCACAGCCCCACAGTCCCAGTATCCCACGTCTCCCGTTCCTCGCGCTTAGCATTCGCGCGGTGCGTCGCGTCGTCTGCGCGCGCACATTACGTATGCGCTCGTGATTAAATAAACACGTCGCCGATGCAGCGATGAGCCACTAATTGCTGATCGCAATTCAGCGTGACGATGTGGAGACACGACCGCGGCCGTGGCCCGCACATCCTAGCTTAATTGTCGCGGTCACACCCGCTTAGCATACATTACAATAGGAATCAGCTTTTCCGCCGATGTCTTGAATGCCACTGTCAAGTGCGCGGAGATCCGTGCGATTATCTGCTCTAAGATGTCGCGATGGTGGCGTGTTCGGTGCGGCGCGGAGAGCGGTGGTTAGGACGTCGCTTACGGCCAGCGTCTGGGAGTGGAAACGCAAATTGTCTAATTAACGTGTTGGTCAGGGAGCGTGGGGTGGGGTTTCAATAAGAATGTAATGCTACTGCCGTTGCCCCGCTCGCCGCTCCCGGCGTCACGTTATGAGCCCATGTGTATGTCTCGTTCGTACTCTTGATCGATGGAAGACTGCTTTATGGCGTTTACGAGCGGCGACATACATTTTTTGTGCTATATTTCGCAGGTGCTATTTTTATTGGCCCGAACACGAACTCTGAATACGATTAACCGTCGGTCTATAAACATTTGTATAATTGGGAATGTGAATAAGTTTTATTTACTGAATGATTTAATTCAATCCGTATGTATTAGATATAGACCGTTTACGTTGATTGGAGTTTATTTAGCAGTTTGTCAGAACTCAGAAGGAGCGACGTTAAAGATTTAACATGTAGTAAGGTGGGTGGACCATGGAAGGCCACGCTAACGAATAAACACTATTTATTCGTTTATTTACTGGATAAATGAAAGAAACAAATGCTTAAGTAATACTTTGTTTTATTGTGTACCATAAGTCATTTAATCGTTTATTAACATAGGTAGGTACAATAAATAGTTGTTATAAAAGATTAAAAGCGCGCTATGTTATGCCCGAAGGCGTACACATATTCATAGAGGTCATTGACATTAAAATTGATAACCTTTAAATATATTAATTGAATGCATACATAATTAATTGATTCTGACAAAAAAAAAACAAAGAAAATATAATATAAATGTCAAAAGTGTCAAATCACTTTTTTTTTTACCTAGCTTTAATCACTATTTATTAAACTTAAGTTTTATAAAGCTCTTCCAATTGGCCTTGCGAAAAACAGGCCTCCAAACATTGATATAAGCTGTGATATTATTGTACTAACAGAATGTTGGTTGTCAAAACAGACAGCCAACTTACCATCTCTGAGCGGTTTTTATTCATACAAAACAGACAGAAATACCAACCAAAACGACGGAGTTGTAGTTTATGTTAAAAATAATTTACGAACTATCAAAGAAGATACAGTATTCCAAGACAGTAATTGCTTAGTCATTAAAATTATTCCCGATACAGTAGTCATGGCGATTTATAGGCCTCCTTCTCATAATATCGACAGATTTTTAGACTCACTCGACACAAACTTAAAAACCATAAGTACTTTCAAAAATATAATACTCGTAGGAGATATCAAAATAAACATTTCCTCCGGGAAACCCGATACCCATACACACAATTACCTAAATATTTGTGCATTTCATGGACTTTTACCAGCTCACTATTACCCCACACATCAAAGCGGTTCTTGCTTAGACCATATCATTCTAAAATCAAAAAATCCATCCAAAACATTGGTTACTAATTCTGCGCTTACCGATCATCAAGCTGTTTGACTAACAATGCAAATAAAAGAAGAAGAAGAAGAAGCCCTCTTCTCGTAACCTGTGCGGTACCGCACCGAGTGGACCCAACATGCTGCTGCGTCCTGCTGTGCCTACGACGCAGCTGTACATTTCACGTCTGCATCACTCCACTACAACTGAGGAAGTGGTGCAGTATTTGAAAGTGAAGACCAACTGGACTCTGAGGGTCGAAAGGTTGGAATCGCGCCACAACATCGACTTTAAGTCATTCGTGGTACGAGTTCCAACCCACCATCTGCAGACCTGCATGAAAGAGGACTTGGCCGAAGGGTGTCGTGTATCGACGTTTCATAGGACGGTTACGCGACACCACTCAACGAAACACGATGCCGACAACGTTACGTGAATAGTTTCAGTTCCTTATGTTTTTAAATATGTATTAGTTTATTTTTGTTAAATGTTATTTTGTGTATTTTATCTATGGGCCTTAGTTGCCTGATAATAAAATGATTATTATTATTATTATTATAAATCTACCTAGAAAAAACTGCGAGCGTAGCAACACTAAAGTCAATATGACAAACCTTGAAAGTGACATACGCGGCATTAATTTTATTACGCTATTTATGATTCTGGTGATGCAAATATCTCGTTACAATATTTCATAGATTCCTTACAATACGTAATAAGGAAAAACACTTTCACTAAGATAATCCCTAGAAAGTATGGTTGCATTAAACCGTAGATCACAGCCGGTCTCGTTGGTTGTATAAGACACAGAGACAAACTTCACCTAAAATCCAAACATGCACCTGATGACGTAATACTTTCTGTTACCTATAAAAGATATCGTAATTTCTGTAATAATCTTTTGAAAAAACTAAAAAACCAGTATGATAAAAATGAACTCGAGAAGGCGGGAAAGAATAGTAAACTTGTGTGGAAATTTATAAAAACCAATACATTGTGGTCTAAAAATTCCGAACCTCCGCTAGATTTACTATCAACAGAAATAAACCCACTCGAAGCAACAAATAAGGTAAACCACTATTTTGTCAACGTTGGTAAAAACTTGGCTGAAAAATTCATAAATATTAGCATTCCTCCTACTCAAAACCCAACTACATCTTCCTCATTACATTCTTTTGTTTTATTAGATACGGAAGTCAACGAAGTAGTTAGAATAATAAACGGCTTAAAGGATGTCTGTGCAACTGGGAGGGATGATATACCCAATAACGTACTTAAAAGATTTCAACACCTACTGGCCCCTCCGCTCACCCACATCTTTCAGCTTTGTTTATCTAAAGGGATATTTCCAAAATTGCTAAAAAAGTCTGTGGTCACACCTATTTTCAAGTCTGGAGACAAAATGTGTGTGAATAACTACATACCCATTTCAGTACTAACGGGTCTATCAAAAATTTTAGAAAAAATCATAAACAGTAGACTGATAAAATATCTGGAAGATAACAAACTTCTTTCAGACAATCAATTTGGGTTTAGGCCTAAAAATCAACTAACCGCAAGCAGTAAATAAATTGATTAATTACATTTCTACAAAGCTAGATAGGGGGATGCATACAGTTGGTATCTTTCTAGACCTTGCCAAGGCCTTTGACACAATTTCTAGTAATAGTCTTTTGCAGAAGCTTGAAACACTAGGGATAAGAGGAGCACAGCTTCTACTATTATCTGATTATCTTAGCGATCGACAGCAATGTGTAAAAATTGGTCCAAATACAAGTTCTGATCTTTCTAATACTTGTTTTGGAATTCCACAAGGCAGTATATTAGGTCCTACATTATTTTTAATCTATATTAATGATCTGTGCAGCCTGCCACTCGAAAATGGTGTTGTAATGTCTTATGCAGATGATACGGCTTTGTTGTTTGCAGCTAAATCAAGAGCTGAGGCCTATGAACATGCTCAGAAAGGTTTCAACATTGTATCTAATTAGCTCCAGAATAATTATCTAACACTGAATGCTGATAAAACAAAATACATTTCATTTACAATGAGAAATACAACACCGCACATACATACCGCATACGTACCGCTTACTAACCTAATAATTTACGCGCATACCTGTAGCACGTACGCTGACACTGCATGTTCTTGCCCTACTTTAGAAAAAGCTGACCATTTGAAATATCTTGGTGTCACAATTGACTCCAATCCAAATTTCCGTAAACATATCGAGTTACTATGTACTAGAGTGCGCAAACTAATATATGTTTTTAAGTATTTACGTAATGTAGCCGATTACAAATTAATAAAACAGTTTTATTTAGCGTTGTGTCAGTCTATTCTAACCTATTGCATAGCGTCCTGGGGTGGCGCGGGAAGTTCGATTCTTCTCCCTCTAGAACGTGCTCAAAGAGCAATTCTAAAGGTTGCTACCTTTTGTCCGTATAGATTTCCGACACAGCTGCTCTACAAAGCATGTAATGTGCTCACAGTACGGCAATTATTTATTCTTCACATTATACTACAGCAGCACTCTACCCTTCCCTATGATCTAGTTCCTTCCGATAGGAGAAGGAAGGACCTGGTTTGCACAAAGCCTCAAACTAGACATGCTTTTGCTAGTCGTTTTTATGTATTTTTAGGACCTTTTCTGTATAATAGACTCAACAAGAAATTAAACTTCTATAGTCTAAGTTATAGGCAATGTAGTTTTGTAATATCAGATTATTTAGCGATACTTAGTTACACGGACACAGAAAAACTTCTAGAAGTCCTAGTTTAATTATGTCATCCCCTCGTATCTAATTGTACATATTTACTTAAGTTAGTTTTAATGTTTTTGTACCAATTTGATTTGTGTTATAGTTGTTAATAGATTTATTTTATTTAAAACTTTTACCGTTCTAATTAATTTATGTAATGTAAAGTGATGGCTTGAAACACAGGTTTAAATAAACCTAGATCAGGCAGGTCGCTACCTAACATTTGAATTCGACATTTTCGTTACTTGTGACTGTTAAATATTTTGTAGTGATACTTTACTTCTAAGCACTAATTATACAATGGTTTAAGAAATAATACTACTGCACTTAAATGTACACTTTTGTATTATCTACTTTTTAAATAAATAAATCTTATTCTTATTCTTAATATATTGGCTTTTCCTAAAACTAGATAATATGCTTTTTCATTTAAGCGAAACATTAAATGCTTGATACTTGAACAACATCATATAACTAAGAACTAAGAATAATTTCTTTTAATATATTAAAAGAAATTATTTAAAAATAGTTTTAATGAGTACTACATTGATATCAAATAACTTGCCAATGCGTTTTATAATTAGATTTAAAACTTTTTTTTTACCTAAAATGGCCTTCATTTCATAAGGGTCCGTTCTTTGTAAAGCCAAAATTTTAATCTGAATTAAAAAGTTAAATAACCCTTCTAAATAAAAATATTATAAATATAAAACATTGTTTTAACTTTCACGGTACGTTAATAAAACTAAAAAGTAAGTGCTCATATGTTCATGATTTGTAGATGTTCCTTGTCAGGCTCATGTACCCTAGCAAGGCCAACCATCAAATTTTATTGGCATATTTGATTGGCCTTCTAAGGAACCACCGGCTTTCCTAGGAACACTACCAATATTTTAACTTAAATCTTTGGGTTCTTTTTTTTGCGCCTTAGCGCAAGTGTCCTTCGCGCAATTTTCTTTCGCGCAAGTGACCTGATACCGAGCTCAAGGTGGAATGCAATAAAATAATACCTTCTTCAATTCATGCCCGCTTAGTACTTTTCGTAAGGTTACTAACTAGGCCCATAACTAGCATAACTGTATTAACACTAGACAATGTTCTGATGATTAAATATTTTATAAGCAATTCTTTTTCCACTCTAACACTTTTACTACTGATTATACCTTTTTCATTTGGATTTCACGTGGGACGAGTTGCAGAATGAAAATATTTTTTTATTTTGATTTTCGTCAATCGTCCCAAATGGGCCGTAGGCATGTGGGACCAGTTGATGATTGTAAAGAAATATCCAAAAGGAGGATCCCAACAATGAATGATTTTAGAATTTAGATATAAGACAACACGTTGAATAGAAATTTGGAAAGTGGGGACAAATATTTTGGGATTCTGCAAAAAAATCTGACTTTGCAGGAAAACAGTAAAGTCAATTTGTGACAAAGTGCAAGCTCCAGCTAGACTAGTGCCTGGTTCATCTGTCGCACCGGGTCATTTCTCTAGGTTCCTTAATAACCTTGAGAAGTTTGTCGTTACACAGTCTGCCGGTGTCGTGTGGTACGTGAGAAGGCAGCGAGGGTTGGAGGGGCGAGACGCAACCCTTATCGGCGCGTCACGCTCACGTCACCGGAAATCACATTTTGATGTCTACGTCGGCGGGAGCACAAGACGTGCCACACAAACAGGGCTTTGGTTCCTCGACGCGGGACTTGGAACCTAAATCATCTTTGCCAGTTTTTGCAGAGGTTGCAGCGTCTTTTAATCAGATAATTGTGAATATTTTATAAATGTTACTTGTATGATAATAATCACTAAGAAGAAGGTTTTAGTATATAATTTGCGGGCGGGCGAAGCCGCGGGCATCAGCTAGTAGTATTATAAAACAAAGTCCTCCGCCGCGTCTGTCCGTCTGTTCGCGATAAACTCAAAAACTACTGCATCGATTTTCATGCTATGATTTCACCCATGGTTCAATGAGTGGTTCTCGATGAAGGTTTTAGTATACAATTTGTGAAGCGGGCGGGCGAAGCCGCGGGCATCAGCTAGTAAAGAATATTCCATAGGCATGACGACAGTATCAAAAAATTGCAAATCTATTTAGTCCGTCAGTTATAGTATTGAAAATATTTTTGTTTTTGTAAATCAATGAATATTGACAAAAGATAAAACGCATCAAAACTCGGGAGTCACGAGCCCCCACGGGCTCGTGACGTCAGAACTAGTTAAAAATTATACCTAGGCGTGACGTATTGAGAATTTTAAAAGTGTCATAACTTCGTCAATTTTGGTTTACATCACAACAAAAAAAACACGGATCAAATATTTTTTGATAATCTAACTGACGGACTAATTTGTTTTTTTTTGTCGTCTCGCCTATTCTATTACCCAAAGAGACATGGAAACTAGTAAATGAACATACAAAGAAAACAAAAAACAAGCTTAGTAAAAAACTTGTCCTAAATCCTATAGACAACAAAGTTATGTTTGAATCCCAGGATATTGCTAATAAATTCGTTGACAGCTTTGTTTACAAACCATCATTGACACTTAACAAAGATAAAGCAATGTCCTTCTGAAAGAAACAACGGCGAGAGTTGAGAGTAACTTGTCTTTCAAGCCGACTACACCAATTGAGATAAAAAAGATCGTATGTCACATGGCTAACAAATATCTTGCGGATATGACGACTTATCAATAACAATTATTAGGAGAACATAGAATTTTTAGCACATTCTCTTTCTGAATCTTCTATACATATAATAAAATCGTTGAGACCAAAAAATCTGTACATTGAAGATTAAAAAAAAAAACCGACCAGGGTGACTTAAAATAAGTAACTGAACTTATTAAAACAATTTTTAAAATTTTCGTTTGTTTGTTTGTTTGACCGCGCATCACGTAAAAACTACTGAACCGATATTGTTGAAATGTTCACAAATCTATTTAAATACATTCAGAATAACATTTACGCTATAGAAATTTTGGAATTTTTTGGAGAAAGGGGGTGAAAAGGGGGGGTAAAGTTTGTATGAAAAAAAATTTTTTGATTGTTCTAGAATCATGAAACTCAGAATAAAGTCTTATTAATAAAAAGAAAGAAATACCAGTTTTAGCATTTTTTTTAAATCTCAGCCAGAGACGCAAAAAAGAGGGTTTTGTGTTCAAAATTAAATAACTTCATACACCTGTACAATAAAAACCAATAAAGTGTAACCTTTTAAAGTTGCTACATATACTTCATATCTAATACAGGTAAATATAATTTCTCAGTTTTCTCGAAATTTGATTTTTGAGGCGAATACGCACAAAATAGTGGAACACAAGAAAATCAGCATTCCTTGGTATGAGTGGTTGGTACGAAATGTTTGTGCGCGCATCACGTCAAAACTACTGCATAGATTTCTTTAAAGGCTTCTTCAATATTAAGGCTATATATTATCACGCTACTTCCTTAAGGGAGTAGGAAATTTTGCATTATGTCCGTATACTTCAACTGTTTGACGTTTCAGTCATGACGTAAGTACAGACATGAGAACGGCTATTTGTAGCTTAAGTCAACGAAGTAAGTAGCCTAGCGGTTTCATCACCGCTCCGTAAACTATGGGGTTGCAGGTTAAAACCCCCTGACATTATTTCACTTTTTGTGATTTGTTTAATTTTTTTTTTGATGCTGTGAGATTTCCTATATCTTTTTGTATTTAAATTGTTTGCATTTCTATATTTCTTTTCGTGAAATTATTTTTCCAAAAGTAATACAGAAGTATGGAAGAAGACTACAATCATGCTGCGCCGACCCCAAATAAATTGGGATAAGGGCCACCAAACCACCATCATCATCATACGATGATGATGGTGGTGGTTGGTTTATCTAAAAAGTAGTATAGCGAACATCAGAAGCTGGATAAATTTACGTGTTCAAGAACACGTGAATTGAACCGTGCAAGAACTGTGCTGTGCTGTTCGCAATAATCAATAATCCATACGCAGTTTACGTAGATTATATTTACAGCTTTATTGCTATTAGCCTCATTTCATGCACCTTGGTGAGAATTTAAGACCTGCCTGGACTGTCATCGCAGGTCTGACGATGGAGACAAAAGTCAGTTGCAAGAGGTCCGCAACAGTTTGCAGCAGCTATATCGTGTTTGGGCTCATTTCATGGACCTTGATGAGAACTTTAAACTTAGCTAGAGTATGACTTTCATCGAAGGTCGACGATGGAGACGGAAGGCAGTTGCAAGAGATCATCAAGAGTTTACAGCATCTATATCGTGTTTGGGCTCATTTTATGCACCTTGATGAGAACTTTCAAACAAGCTGGAGTAGGACAGTCATCGAGTATCTAAGGATGATAACGTAAGGCTATCGAGGGACGCAATTATTTGGAAAAACAGAATATTTTAGCGATTAATGCAAATATTTCAGAGAAATTAAATTGTTACCTACTTGAATCTATACTATAAGCTGAAGAGTTTGGTTGGTTGAACGCGCTAATTTCAGGATCTACTGGTTCGAGTTGAAAGTATCTATTAGTGTTGGATAGCCCATTTGTCGGGGAAGGCAACAACGAACAACAACATTACAACGTTTAAATAACATCAAAACTATTGCAAAAAAAGGAAAAAATATTCCTTTTGAGATCTTTTGTTGCGTGCGCTGCGTAAACGGTTAAAGTTACGCAACAATCGTGTATTACGGAATTGTTCCTCTCAAAAAGTTCTATAAAAAGTCTGCGACAGCATTATTATGACTATTTTTTAAAAGTTTCTCACTGTCTCTCTAACCATCTCTCTCTCTCTTTTATGTGACGCAGACGAAGTTGCGCGGGTCAGCTAGTTTTTTAATAAATATATGAGAGTCGATTTTTCCTGGCTCACTCAACTCAAACTGGCTAAGGTAATTACGATAGGGAACAAAGACTGACCCAAAAAAATACCGACCAATATCCTTGCTACCAACTTTGTCGAATTTTTTTGAAAAGATAATTAAATTTATACCGATGGTACAATTTGGGTATCAAAAGGGCATTCAGTACTTCAGAGAAGTTAGCTTTTCTTCAGTACTTTCATTTAGAAATATGTTGCTTAATCGACTAAGGACAATAAAATTTTAAAAACAAAAAGAAGTAAGCGAGCTCGGAAATTTTAATACGTAGACTCGTAGAGAGACGCTTACTTCTTTCTTGGACAGGTTAGAATTGTTTCGACCCATTATACAAGAGTTACGTGGTCGATTTCCAGACAAAGCCAAGATTCAAGAGGAAGTAGCCTGCAAGAGCGAGCGAAGCGAGCTCGAAATATTTTTAGACCAAGGGAAGGTCCTTGGACAGGTTATATTATGGTGCATCCACACCGCAGTTACTTTTTGTAGAGCAACGTTTCCAAGTGTTATTTATTGTTAGTATATGTTGCCGTGTTAGTAAATATTAAGTAATGTTTCCTAACTTTTTTGTCAACACGTGGTAACAAATTGATAACATTGTTAGAGAACGTTATCTCAACATGCGGTGTGGATGCACCATTGGAGTTACTTGGTCGATTTAAAATAGACAATGGAAAGATTCGAGAGAAAGTAGGTTGCAAAGCGAGCGAAGCGAGCTCGAAATTTTTTACATCTGGCCTCCAAAAGGGGTCCAAATTTATTTCAGCCTCCAGCCAATCCAGAGGCAAAAAAAGGACCCTTTGTGTTAAAAGTTTTTTCGCAGGGTTCAAAGGACGCACCGTGAGCGTTGCTTTAGAAACATGTGTAAGTTTCTAGCGGTACGAGTTTTGCTGAGTGATTACTGTAAGTACGTGTATTACGTGCTTACTAATTCTGGTGTACCAGGCAGGAAAATTAAAAACTTTAAAACCAAGACATAGCGCTGCGAAAAGAAAAGTGAGGCCAGCGCAAATGACGTCTCGCTCTGTTCATACACGCTCAATAAATGCACAACATGTACACGAAACCGGCCTCACTTCTCTGTTCGCAGAGTTCCGTCATAACTTGACTTATGTCAAAACTCCGTATGGCCAGTCCGGGCAGGCCTGCATCTTATTTACAACACAGACGAATGTATGTCGAAATAAAAAACATTGATGAAAACAATAATGAAATAGCATATAAATCAAAAATGATATACATAAGACGCGGGACTTGTAATGCAATAACCCATGCAGTCCATTGAATATTTTTTTACAATTTACTTATTTATTGAGTACAGCATAAACCATTAACACTAAATTAAACAATCCTATTACTCGGTCTTCTCGCAGAACCACAAACATTCCAACATTATCGTCTTCCATTCATCAGCTGCAAACAAGTCCAATCCATGGTTGATCTTCACGAGCGCGTTGAGCTTCGTAAGCATACGCGGTATAGGGGAAGTGGATCGAGCTACAGTGCGACTAAACGGGACATTAAAAAAATAATGTTTAATAATAATAGAGTATGAGTAGATGATTCATTGTCACGCAGAATTTTGAAGATTTATTTGAAAAGTCTAGGTAAGCTCTCCACGCCAGACAAGTTAGCTTTTCTTTTAAGCGATGCGCTTCCATGATGGCGCGATTACGCTCCTCCTCCAATGGCATCCTGAATGTGTTTTCAGACCGGTTGAACTCTCCCCTCTTACGAATGTGGGTAAACTCAACTCAAACTTAAAGCATTTATTTCAATTAGACCATTACGGTACTTTTGAATGTTAAAAAATTATACAACAAAAGCAAAACTACAGTCACATTGCAAGACATAATAACCTGAGAAAGTACTGTAGTTGCCCATTCCCTAGCGTAGATCTCTATGGAGAAGATGGGGAAGAAACACTGGGGAAGGGATTTTCAAAATATTGTTACAAAATCTTGGTTACTTATATCATTCATGTTGAGATGAGTAATAGATTAAATCAACAATTTAAGAATAAAGTAATTAAAATGAACGAACCGTACCAGCGTACGTAGCTATGAGATGACCGGTCCCAACTGACAGCGCCCGTTCACGAACATGACGCATTATCGGCGCCACGACGTGTTCAGACACACTTATCCAAATAAACTAGTATACCATTGAACGAACAGTTCATTGGCACATTAGTTGTTAATTATTGTAAATTTAATTTTATACTAATATTAGGCTAAGATATCTATGGATGTAATTTAGTCCTTTTTCAGAAACAGGTATTTTTTAATCGACTTAAGGAAACCATTTTTAGACGCGAGCGAACCGAACTTACTTAGGGTGTCAGCTCGGCCTTGAACAGATTAGAATTGTTTCGACCCTTCATATAGGAGTTAGGTACTTGGTCGACTTACAGACAAAGCGAGCATTGAAGAAGCAGCAGGTTGCAAGAGCGAGGAAAGTGAACCCTGTTCCCGATACCGGTGGGCTACAATTTTTTTTTTAATTTTAAATGTTATTATATTTTTTTTTAATTATATAAATGTAATAGAATTTGTTAAGATATGAATAAAGGAAATAATAAAAATACCAGCCTATTACTGTCGCACTACTGGGCAAAGGCCTCTTCTCATAAAGAGAAGGCACGAGCGTTGATCACCACGCTTGTTCAAGACGGTTTGGTGATGGGATATTTTCTGTGGAAAGCTGAAAAACTAATGAACGCGTCTTCTCTGATTATTTCGGCTATATTTGCCCCATTCAGTTAAGCCGTTACAGTACAAGGTTTTTAACACATAATTTCTGATTTTAAATTATTACAAACTTATTGGGCGAGGCCTTTACGCCAAGTGAGACCAGCGAAGATGCGGAGTTGCCGACAGATATTACGATAATTTGATTTCCCGCTTGTTGGTTTGAAGTTTTTTGACATAAAATAGTGAGTGTAGGACGTTGTCTCCTGGTTCCTTCCTGCACGTCGCTCGTCTGACGCCGGCAGTGCGCGCGCGCTGGTAGCACGTACGCCGAGACGTGGCTTCCTGCGCCCGCGCAGCCACTCGGCGTAGGGGGTACCTCGTACTGGGTTCACAAGACACATTACTAGCAACCTTCCAGACAGTTTACCAGCAATTTATTCAAAGACTTGCTTGCTTGATAGTTTTTTCCGTGAAAATCTTTTCATTAGATAGTTTACAACTTTACTAGTTATGTCTGTGCTGTCATTATTGGCAGTAAATAGGAACCTTGTAATTCGATATTTAAAAGCAGGAAAGGTAACTAGAAGCAAGAACAGCGAAGGAAATTAATGAAGAATACAGAAATACAAGTTTTTGTCTAAAATAAAAGGCGAATATATGGTCACAGTAGTGATAGAGGCTGTTACTGCTGCGTCTCCACCTCATATATAAAAAGGAAACATAAACAGTAGTTTTGTAACAAAACGATGCTCCCACGGGCAACGGGCAACCGAGTCGGAAATACAGCGTCCGTCACCGTGGTGCATATCAATGGGGTGATGTTACGAGGCCTTGCGTATGAGGACATAGTACTATACTTACAATCAAATGAAGACGAAATGAATGAATAACGGTTGAAGTAAGTATTTTGTGTATTTGGTACGAGAAAGCGCTGAACCATTGAACCTAAGCTTAGGCACGGCAATCCGAATGTAAACTGACGCGTGTGTGGCAAATCAGATGACATGCGCTTCACATTACTGCGACCAATGAAACGTAGGTAAACCAATAACAATTAGGATCAATGCTCAGCAAGAGATGTTCACGATATTGAAGTGCTATGACACGCACGGGTCGATCTGCGTCAACACTTGGGCGAGTGGCACATTAGCATCGTATAGTGATGCAGGAGGGGAGGGCCCAGTACCTACTGGTGATAAAAACACACATATACCAGTGATAACGACGTAAATTAATGAATTATGTAGCATATGCGCGTGCGCACGACCGGCGCGGTACTGCGCGGGAGTTGCCAAACCCGCGACCACACCACGCATCGCCGCGACCCAAGTTTTTGTAACAATTTAGTTAATAACTGAATCAATTAACAATTTACGCACTAAATCGACATAACAGTTTTTATTTTAAAAATAAAACCAGTTAAATGTGTTATTTAGTAGATTGATTGTAGCGCACACACATAAATATGTTTAATTAGAAGTAATGCGCTCACTAATGACGGTGCTTAAGATGGAGATGATCTGATAGAGGAGGAACTTCATTAAATGTGACACAATCTACCCAAGTAACGTACATGGTAGTGGATGTATAATTATTTATTGTATTGCATCATACCCATAAACGCTTGATGTTTATGTAGGCCGTATTGAAATAATTTCCAGAGTTTGTATATAGCTGAATCCATAAGTGAGCTTTCTTACCAGCAGGCTACGAATTTATGAGCATAGTAATGTAAATGAATGGCCGTAGACCGTTCGAATAATAAAAAAATTGTGTCATTGAAATAGCCAAGAGTTAAAGACTGTAGCCTCTAGGACCTCGCAGTGTGAACAGAGCTTACATTTATACCAATCCTCATAAATTTAAATAAATACATGCGGAGTTTCCTTCGTCACCGATTGCCTCATTACTATGGACCTATTAAATATTACCTTTCGTCTTTACATCCGAATTATGTTAGCATTATAAATATGTATCTTAGAGTATCTGTAATTAAGGTCGGCATTAGCGTGCGCGACCGCGTCTGGTGGTAGAGCTACGGTCCGAGGTGAGGAATGATTGACGCGTTCGATCGCATCTGAATAATGCGCGTCGCTGCCGAACATTTCCATGAATCGCATGAATATCAAACGATGTTTGTTCTTCTTATTTTTTGTTTCTCTTTTTTAAACATCATTTGCAAGAAACGCCATTATAATAATTGTCATTAGCTTTGTGTCAACTTTACTACGAAATATATGGCTTTGATTTTATGAAAAATTGTTGAACGGAAACGGCTTTCTTAATGGATGGCTACAACAAATGCAACGATTTTTGACGTTTGAAGAAAAAAACCAGATTTAGTTTTGATTTAATGATTTCAATTTCTTAATTTTTAATCAAATGCATACCGATAGAGTTTCAATGTTTATAATCCTCAGCGTTTCGTGGGCGATACAATGACGTGCTAACATGTATACTTATGATCACTTAGTGGGTAATGTCCATCATTTAGCGACCTTCATGTCCAAGGTCCTGCTGGCTGACTGGCTGGCGGATGAGCCGGTGTGGTGGCGGGTGGAGTCGGTCGAGCGTCGCCTGCGCAGGCTGCTTGTGATTCCGGCGCGGCTCCGTTCGACGAGTTATTACCGCGAGCGTCGATTGTGATTCCGCGGGCATGCGCGCGCGCACCGCATACATAGCAGCTGGACGCTTTAGTGCCTCCTCACGAGGCTTCACAATGTTAGAAAACTCCGTTTGTACGTGCCTCGCTCCTGTACATACGTGCGCGTATGTACCGGCGAGCTGTAGGTACTCGCCGGCGAGGCAGGCGCACCAACCACCACTACAGTGACGGTACTGGCGCGGTGAAATCCACTCGAACATAAATAACTGTTTCGGATACTCAACTGTCGCTACCCATTCTATTTCTGCGTGTCACGTCATACGAGTTGGAGCGTATCGGCTTGCTTGTAGCTAAGCGAGACTTAGACTTAGACTGAGGACCTACCACTTATGCTGACTTCGAGCACGCCTGCACTAGCATTACTGGGATAGGTACGATTGTAAATTATACCAATAATAGCTACTATATACAGTACGAAAGCTTACCGACGTTCTTCGGAACACTTTTAACAACATACCAAAACAATTAAGAGAACTCCCTTTAAAATATTTCAAATCCAAATTACATAAATGGCTTATTGACAATTGTTTTTATAGTGTAAAAGAATTCCTTGAAAAAAAAGTATCTGATAGATATAGCTACTAAGTTACAAAGTATTGTATGTTGATATATTTTTAGTTTTTTCTTTAATTATTAAAAGAGTCTATTAATTACTGAAGATTTAAAAAAGATATGAATCCTGAATTGTAAGTGCTATTCTTATTATCTAGACATTGTAATATTAATATTTACACCAATATTGATGTTGTATAAAAATTTTACGTTTATGATGTTCTAATATTTGTATGCCATCTATGGCAAAACATGTAAGTTCATAACCCTTAAGACCTTCCTTCCTTCCTTCCTTCCATAAGACCTTAATGTACCATGTTTTATACAAATAAATTATTCTATTCTATTCTATTCTATACTGATGTTACGACGATCTTAATTCATAACAATACACAAGGCCCTGTACAATTCTTTCAAATATTTTGGTTAGGTCAGAACCGTGTTAATTTCTTACCAAATACAATAACTTGCAGTGATTTACTTAAGTTTTCGCTTTACATGTCATCTCCTCTATCCCTATTATTCGCTTCTCCAGATTTCATAACATTGAGCTTTCTGAAATTAGAATGATAGAGGTCATAACTAAGCTTGAGTAAATGCAAAGAATTTTCTTGCGCGCAAGATTAACTCTAGATTCGTCTAGATCGTACCTTAGCTCGTTATTGTGTTAGTTTTGCAGTGGGGTCTGGAATTTTGTGAGATATGATCAGACGCATAGCACCGGAGAGCCAAAAACCGCAGTTTATTTGTGGTTGAATAAAGTGGAGTGGAAAGCATTCAAATTACCTACTTAGCTGATAAACAAGACAGCCGGGTCATATTTTGATTCCTGTTGTCACTTTTACTTTACTAAATAGTTCCCTTAATGTAATGTTGTAAGTTGCAGCCAAACACCTTACCTCACTCCATTTGCTTAGTTATGGCTTAAGAGAATAATTTAAGTGACAGTAAATGTTGATGACATATCTGGCAAATCTGTTCTTGCTAGTAATAAGTAGTGAGGACACTATACGATACTAGCGGGTAGATAAAATATGCGCGTGTGTGAGTGTGGCGACACAGCCACAGCACAAGACATAGACAGTAGGTCATCTAGGAAGGCAGCGCACTGGCCGAGGCGCGGGGTGTTGGGCACACGGTGCGTCGCTGGAATTAGAATGGACGCTATGAGCGTCAACTGATCGATTCCCATAGGCTGTGTGTGATGATTGACAGACAGGCTCGTGCGTGCTCCGACGACTCGCGATGGTTTTTCCTTTGTCTAATTCATGTGAATTTGGAAGTAATTTTTCTGCAGAACTGTCGGCGTGACATGTGAAAATGTCAGGGTTTGTTTGGTGGAAGTAGAGATCTTTTCAAATGCCTGTTCGTTCGCGTCGAGTACTCTTGGAACATAACGAAAATTCACGATGAATTTGAATTTGTCATATCTGCTATAAAGTTTTTCTTTTGCTACATTTTTTTTTGTCGCTGGACCGTGGACAGTGCCACACTAAGCAACGAGGCTTGTGTCGTGGACACCAGTTAGTTGATATACTACATACATACTTTTTGTTTGTAAATACATACTTACTTATTATACATATAAACATCCATGACTCGGAAACAAATGTCCGCGCTCATCACACAAACACTTTGCTCCTACCGGGATTCGAACCCGGGTCCCTAAGAACGTAAGGCAGCCTCAGTACCGCTGCGCCATTCGGGTCGTCAACATTGGCACCCGAAATCCTGGTACTACAGGTTGACTTCTAGAGTTGCCTTTTTGTTTGACTCTCACAGACTGAGCCCCGTCAGTTAAAAGATATCCTTGAACCTGTAACAACACGACTGCTTCTGGTTCGCCTCAAGATCACCTGGCTCCAGTTCAGTGGTTCACTGCTCGTGGTGATAGTTCAGTACACCGTATATAGTACCGTGACGTCGAGTGAGTGTACGACGGTACGCGTGTCGTGTAGCGAGCGAGGCACGTCGCGGCGGTTATCGCTGCACATCTAGCCGCCGCGCCGGCGCCACACCGCCGCACTGCCGCACCGATGCCGCACCAACGCCGCATCGTTGTCGCAACACTGCCGCGCCGTGCTTCATGCAAATCGTGTATTTTTATAGCGCTTCACGTAATTGAACCGTACGTGCTCGTATATTCGCATCCTCAGCTCTTTGAGATAGGCCGCGGCGCTTATTTTAGACTTTTTTCCACGACTTGTTTACCTCAAGTAACACAACAGACACGTCATACACCCGGCTCTCATTTGTTTTTGCGTTCTGTTCACATACGTCGCTATCGTGCATATCTGACACGTCAGCAATTAATCATTGTAGTTTATTCACCGTAGGCAAATATTATCATGAACTGTGCTAAATTCGAGGATGGGAATAAAAATTCAACGATTCGTGAGATAATGACATGAGTTTTAATGAAGCAGTATACGCCGGCGCCCGTAGCCCTAGTAAACATCACAGAACAGTTACTAACAATCTTTCTTATTTCGTTCGTACTTAGTTAGCTGGTTGCTCGTATGTGTTTTACATCTAAGTGATCTACGATTCTGTTAACTAAGCTAGCTCACTTAGCTTACGACATAATAATTATCAGCAGTCGTTTAAAACGTTGACGAACGTTGTTGTTCGTTGGCGTACGTTTGCCACACAATGTTACATTAAACTGGGCTAATCTGGAACATGCAAAAACAATTTCATAAACAATAAATTCGCGTGCGGCCAGCGCCGGCGCATTTCTCCGTGATCCGCCAGATTAACAGGCCAGCTCGTATTAAATTATTGTAGCAGCTCCGCAGCAGAAGGTCGCATGTGCTCCGCCTGCACTTCGGCAAGGCGACGTTGTGTTGCGCGCGCGGTGTCGGCGGCGTCGCCGGTAGCATTCGCTCGATATGTATCGCGCCGTATAATATTGCTCGCTCGTTTTGCTCGCAAACGCTCGCCGCCGCCGCCGCCGCGCCGCTTGTGCGCAGTTAATGCGGCACAACTGCTGCCCCAATTGCATCTGATGAGATTACAAGCTCGCTAATTTGATTGTTCTTAGTAATTTCTGGGTTTTGAGCATTCAGGTCAATGTTGTTCAAAGTGATATCAAATTATTGTAATGTTTAGTAGCTTTTCAATTACGTGGACTTTACCGAGAGCTGCCGGAGCTGCTCGGTCACACGGGACTTGCGACGTTTATCCGCAACTCATAAATTATGTTCCATGTTGTGTCGGTACGGTCAATTGTTAATTAAGTTCATAAATAATAAATAAAAAAGTGTACTGGCATGGCGGGCCGGCCGCAGCATAACAAAGTAGGAAAATGTGTTTTTTTTAATAACGTAATGACCGTTGCGAGCGCAGGAGCCGCGGGGCAAGCGCATAGCGCCGGGGGCCCGGGGGCGGGGGCGTGGGGGCGCGGGGGCGGCGCGGAGTTACTCCGCACAAGTAAGTACTACGCGACCATCTGACTCGCTCTCACTCAATCTGCTGGTTCAATCCCATTTGAATCAACAGAGATCCGCGCTACAAAAGTTGTACCTAAGATCTAACGTACTACTTTTATTGCGATAATATGTGAAAATATACATATAACAGATAAAATCTCATTTGTTAGTAAACCATATAATTTTGACTATCTTCCAAACCAACTACCGTGTTATTTAGTCTAAGTTTCGATCGAGTGTTTCCCGTCAGTGCACGTAGAGCCCGAAGTGTTTCTATTCCATCCTCTGATTTTCATTCGCTTTCTGTTCCGGACTGTTGTACTCTGTACCACTTTATGTAAACAATTCCAATATTTATCTAATTTCGGTTCCTAGGAATGCCAGCCATTGGATCGCTTAACTAGATACCCTCTTACTAGAGCTTCGTATCTTTTACTTGCAATGCTGTAAACGTTTGTTCAAACCGCTTACAAACTGCACTGATAACTAGAAGCAAAGAAAATAAGGAACTGTTTTCAGTTAATATTTAACTGAAACATTGAAGTAGGCAACTTCGACCACCGTGACGCTCCAGCATAGTTATGTCCGTGGTTACAACGGTTCACCGGTAGCCAGAATCCGATTAATTTGACAGCAGTGATGTATGCGCTACGTGACGACTGGTTGTTGTGTCACGTCAGCGGTACCTATGTACGTTATCCACCGAGTACCTACATACCTATGTATGAACGTCGGCGGCGCATCATGATTGTCTGTGGTTTCAGCTGTTACTTTGTCCCTCCAGTAGCATTGGCTACCATTTTCTGAGTCGTAATGATTTCCCCTAACATAACCTAGAACCAGTTATATGCTAGTGGGTGTAAGGGAGGGAACTTTCTCAAGCGGATAATTATGTACCTCAAAAATTTTCACCAAGTCTCCAGAACTAAGAATCTCTTTGCACTACTGATCATATTCTAGATTTAGTCAAATCTGCTGACATTAATTATTTGTCTTGCATGCTTCAATTTAAGCTCCTACTGAACAATTACTAATGACGTGAAGCACACTTACAAAAACCAGCACCGATTACCGTGAGCAATCAGTTGGGCTCGCTGCGTTGTGTTGTGTGTGTATCCTGATAATCATAATGTGTGTCTAACAAGCGATTACTGCGCATTATGTATCCGCTGCTGTTGGTACCACAGAGCATGGAAGAAAGGTGCTGATGCAAAGTACCTGGTGTAAACAGTACAGTAGTAGTACCTACCTACAATGCTGCCAGCATAGGGTAAATATATAAATATCTCGGCAAACAGGTAATGATGGTTGGGTATCTAGTGAACACGTTCGAACAGACAAGCTTCAATAGAAGTAAGCAAAGCTGATTCAAAGTGCGCTGCGCTGTGGGATAACATGTATTAACAGAAAAATATATATATGTAGATAGTAAATTCATCATACTACAAAATTTAACAGTATCTAATAAAATTGAAGTGTCTGTTTGTAGTTTCAAAATAACAGCTTTTTACAATAAATGCTATTCGGTACATAAAACAAAAATCTTTTATTTTTATTTTTGTCTGTCTGTTCCGGCTAATCTCCGAAACGGTTGGACCGATTTAGACGGGACGGGACTTTTACGGGCATTATAGATAACGTTATAAGGAGTAACTTTTAGGCTACTTTTATTTTAGAAAAAGGATTAGGGTTTCGTACAAAAAAAATTAACCCCTTGAAATTGTTGACAAAATCCGATTCAAATAGGGAAGTAATATTTTTATAATAATATCGTGCGGACTAGGGCGAGGTCGCGGGCTACAGCTAGTTTATTTTAAAAAAATGTGTAACACTAGATATGAAGGTAAACTTTTAATACAGACAAAGTAAAAAGATAACCAGTAGGTCGGCTCGGACGTGGCCTTGAATTGAATGCTTACTGTCGATCAGAGGGCTAGGATACTGTGTGGAAAATAAAAGCATGTAATAGTCAAATCAATATTTATTATAAAATAAAATTTTTCTTAATTATGAATTATTTTTTTCTTAATTTGGCTTAGGCATATAGAAACTGAAAAATATTTCCGTCTGTTTCTACACGTTAGAAATTCCTTATTGTTGAATTTAATAAAATAAAATATACTCATTCTTATGAAAAGTTTTAACAAATACCGTTTTTTATTTATTTGTTATTACACACGGCAAATTCCAGTGACGGACGCGGCGCGTGCGACTGCGCGCGACATCCAGTCTGTTCGCACCTTGAAGTATCCTTACGAGCGGGGAGCGCACGCCCCTTCGTGCGGTAAATTACGTCAGCGTTTCGGGCATTTCTTTAAAACCGACCTACTGGTTATCTTTATGCTGTGATACAGATCCTGAAAGAGAGACTATTACATAATTATATTGACATTTTTAGTGATTCTTGTGAGGGTTAGCTACTTGTTACGAGCGTCTGTTCGTCCTAATTCAGCAAGATATCGTTAATCGCGGCTGCATTCCGCTCCGTCATTTTATAATTCCTATCAATTTGCGGAGCGAGCCCGTAATAGGAGGGATTGGGAGCGGACACAGACTACTAAATTGTGGCACGTCATCATGTCATTATATTGTAATTCTTGTGCTCCCGTAGGAACGGTGCTTTCAGGGAAATTAGGGATTTTGGAAAAAAAAGCAAAAACAAGGCGAACCTGGACCACTGCCGTTCATCCATTACACACAATCTTGCAAAGATTTTCGTTACTTTGAACAGCGTCTGGGCTATGCAGAGATGCATAGCCCAATGGAGCTGAATGATGCGAATTGTGTTCCACGAGATAGGGGAAACCCTATCTCATGGAACAACAGTTTTGAGTTGCGTACATCCATACCAAACCATCTCATAGGTACTACCAAATTAGATCAGGCATAATTGATAAAATAATATCTTGCTAACCGCAGTTGTAGAACATGAACAAGCTATGTCATTTTCATAGGATAAAAGAAGTTTGGGCAATATGGGCAAGGTAAAGCATCTCGGTATCAGTTCAGAACCATCACAAAATCATCTGAAAATAGTGGTGCTTCACTGTCTCCATTTGGTAGGTCCATCTGCCAAGTAGGAGTGGCGCCACGTTCACACACCATGTTGTAGCCGAACACAGAGTAAACATGGATAAAGTAATACGTCATCCGGTGGTCAGGGCACATTATGCACTCCGCGGAGCCCTGCGTCTGGCGCGCCAATATGGGTTTCGTTTTGCTTAGACTGGTGGAAAAATATCGATATGTTAGTCGTTTTGGAGGTCTCCGAACTATAACATGAGACTATTTTTGACATCTCTTTGAGATGCAAAACTGCTGCATAAGAAAACTAAGTGTTACTTTGGTTTTGTCATTATTCACCTGAATATCTCAAAACACAAGTTGAATCGAGGCTTCTAGATTTTCCTAATAGGTAAGTTTATCGATACCTAGTTGTTAGTTCGACATCCCTACACCTACATGTGGTGTGTGGCAACACTGGTGCGCCGAATTCCATCGGCGAAGTGAGCGCATGCTGCGAGTGCATGCGGGACATAGCTCACACTGCGACGTTTTTTTACACGCCGTAGATAACAGCCATGAACTGGGCTGGGAGCTGATCTATTGCAGACAAGTATGTAGGCTGTAAGTATTGGCGCTTTGGGCGTCTGCGGGCACATATGGGCAAAAAAATTTAAACTTCGATTTTTAGAATGCCATTGTGTAAGTACTTACCTAAATACTAGGTAGTCTAGGTAGTGAACGTGTTCGACGTGTACTCTGTAGAGATGTATGCGGAACACACGGTCTAACTAACAGTGACAAGGTGTGATATGAAGGGAGATTTGTAAGTGTTGCCAGCGCGTAGTTTTTAGTAGAGTTGTTTTATTCTCATGATGAATAGTGTGATGTTTGTTGAGAAATATTTATATCTACCCTACCCACTCGTATTATCAATAAGAGTTATCGGTTTCAAACGAATTCAAATTATTTATAACAATATTTTCAATGTTATCGCGTCCTTCTCCCGCTCTATACTAACATATACGAGTGTCGGATGTTTTATTGCTCGTCTGCCATTAACAAAAACCTCCCGGCCGGCCGCCGGATACAGCACACAGTAATGAGCCATTCATTCCATTGTTCATACCGTTCCATTACAAATGATAGATAATGATTCGCAACAAAAACGCGTAACGTCTAAACACGGCGACGCGACGGCGACCTAATAGTCGCAGTCGTGGCGGAGTCGTGTCGCGTCGCAATTACGCAGCGCGTGGGATGAGCCTTAATATTCCTAAATCATAGTGCGGGTAAGACGGGTAGCGGGCCAATTTAGCGCGACATGCTCGCGACCGGCGCCGTAATGAACCGCCGATTACCTCCTGTCGTATCCTCCGTCCCTCGGCTCCTCGCCCCCCGTCCCTGTGCCCTCGCACCCGCTGCACGGCCTGCTGGCTGCTTCTAAGAGGATAAATGGAGCGATTTTAATTTATCATCGATATACCATTAACTTAATATAGATACTCGCAGATCTCGTGGTTGCATTTTCCCGTATCTTCAATAATACTAGCATGCCTTGCGTAGGACTATTCTAAGTATTCTAGTAGCACTATGTATATGTCAGCTTGTTTCATTATCCGCGTAGGTACTCAATTACTGATAACTGCATACTGCGATAATTCATAGGCATACGTGCGCGATTTATTACTACCGTAGTTAGTCGATCAAAGAACATGTGACTTTTGGAGGTGAACTAAATATACTAGATCACTGCGTAGCAACAGAAAAACAGTACCTAGTTACCTACCTAATTACAATCAATATTATTATTTTAAATTAATCTTTACCTACATTATTATGTAGGTAAAGATTAATTTAGAAAGCTCTACATTGTCGATTACACTCTCAGACTGTCATAAATAAAAATTTACTAACAATGAAATAAATGATTATTAATATTATATAGCTCAAACAAATTAACATCAAACGTTTTATTTAACTCATATTATTTTTGTGACTAACAACAGAAACCTAATTTAACTTAGTTCTAAATCGCGTCTGTGGTTGTGCCCGCGCAGGGACGCGCATCCCGTCGGCGCGGGAGTCGATTTATTTCGCGGTCGGCAGCCGAACAACAACTATTTGATTGAACTCCACCCACTAATTATATTCTTATGAAATAAGTTCTGCATTTAACTCAAAAACGCTCACAATCAGAATGTCACAAGTTGCCTCGACAGACAACCAAAAACCCACGTTGAGGTTCAGAAGTAGAGCGTATTTTGAGTTGTAGTTTAGTAAGAAGAATTTATCGTCGTCGGTTCGAGATGATACAGTAGCTGTATAACGAGCGGCGCAGACGGATTCCAGAGAATTGTTCCATTAGAACATGATCGTCCGTAATACAGCAGCAGCTGCTTGTGGGGCTTCCCGGGCTGTTCGTAATCATTGTAATCAGTGTGCTGTTAGAGAGGAGATGCGGAGAGGAACACGGGACCGGCTGTGGGTTTGAAAGTGCAGCTTATCGTAGATACATGAACTGTACAAGTTAGAAAGTGCAGCTTATCGTAGATACATAAACTATACAAGTTTGAAAGTGCAGCTTATCGTAGATACATAAACTATACAAGTTTGAAAGTGCAGCTTATCGTAGATACATAAACTATACAAGTTTGAAAGTGCAGCTTATCGTAGATACATGAACTGTACAAGTTAGAAAGTGCAGCTTATCGTAGATACATAAACTATACAAGTTTGAAAGTGCAGCTTATCGTAGATACATAAACTATACAAGTTTGAAAGTGCAGCTTATCGTAGATACATAAACTGTACAAGTTTGAAAGTGCAGCTTATCGTAGATACATAAACTATACAAGTTTGAAAGTGCAGCTTATCGTAGATACATAAACTATACAAGTTTGAAAGTGCAGCTTATCGTAGATACATGAACTGTACAAGTTAGAAAGTGCAGCTTATCGTAGATACATAAACTATACAAGTTTGAAAGTGCAGCTTATCGTAGATACATAAACTATACAAGTTTGAAAGTGCAGCTTATCGTAGATACATAAACTATACAAGTTTGAAAGTGCAGCTTATCGTAGATACATGAACTGTACAAGTTAGAAAGTGCAGCTTATCGTAGATACATAAACTATACAAGTTTGAAAGTGCAGCTTATCGTAGATACATGAACTGTACAAGTTTGAAAGTGCAGCTTATCGTAGATACCTTCTCCTGCCTTTGAAGACTAAAATCACCTTGGCACAAACACTTATTCAGCCGATAATAGATTATGCTGATGCCTGCTACCTGGATGCTACTGAGGAGCTATTAAATAAGCTTGAGCGCTTGCAAAATTTATGTATTCGCTTTATTTTTGGTCTCCGTAAATATGACCACGTTTCTCACCTTCGCAAAGAACTCAAGTGGCTCCCAATCCGCCTTCGCAGGAACACTAGGATCCTATGTCTCCTTTTTAATATCCTACACAACCCGTCCTATCCTTCTTACCTGCGCGAGCGTTTTTCTTATGCTCGCTCTACTGACGCACCGTGTAGATCGCACCTTCGATCCCTACTTAAATCCCATCCTCATAAATCCAGCTATTACTCGTATTCCTTCTCCGTCCATGCTGTAAGGTTGTGGAACGCACTTCCGCCTAGCATTCGTGATTTGAAGACCATTTCACTATTCAAATCCAGAGTGAAAGAGCATTACCTTTCCTCTCAACCATGATTTATTATAGATAGATAGATAGATAGATAGATTCATTTATTTCTGAGTATACGGTACATTGAGATCTTAATATTATACAGTTTCACATACACTACCGTTGCCGGTGTAGAAATATTAAAATTAATTTACAAAGCTCTTTATGTCGTAACAATGCAAAGTCCCCATTAATAAAATTATAAATTTGTTGATACTAAATTGGGATTTTTTATACAATGTCAAGTTTTATAAACAGAATTTTTATTTATGAAGGAAATGTCAAAATTTACTAGATATACAATGTCAAATGATTTAAAATAAAACAATACGATTCAATAGGTGTTCAAAATAATGTCAAAATTTATAATTTAAAAATTCATTAATCGAATAGAAACAGTTGTCTAAAAGCCAGGCAAATATTGCTTTCCTGAATTTATTAGTGGGCAGCACTCTAATGCGTGGGGGTAAATTATTAAATATTTTAATCGCCATGCAATTGGAATTCCTGCTATACAAATGTAGTCTCTGGCTAGGTGCAAGTAATTTATTTGGGCTTCTGCTTTTCACTCTTTTTGAAATGTGTTCATATAATGGAAACATGTGTGAATGCCTTTTTACAAACATACAAATCTCAAAGATATATAGACATGGAAGTGGAAGAATTTTTAGCGCTTTAAATAATGGCTTGCAATGGTCTAAATATTCTGCACCATACACAGCTCTGACACATTTTTTTTGTGCAATGAATGCTCTATTCACATCTACTGAATTTCCCCATATCACGAGGCCATAACGCAGTACTGATGCAACATATCCATGATAAGCATTGAGGGCTATTTCTTTGCTGGCTATTCGTCTCAGTTTTCGAAGAGCAAACACAAATTTGTCGAGTCGGGTGCAGACTTTTTCTACATGTTCTTTCCAATTTAATTTTTCGTCAATAACTATTCCCAAAAATAATGTTGAAGGTACGGGTTCCAAAATTGAATTATTGTAGCGTATTTGAGGTGGTTTTACTAAAGAATTATATGTTTGAAATTGTACTAACTTTGTCTTTTGAATGTTTACACGTAAATTATTAGATTCTAGCCATTTCATTGCTTTTAGTATCTCATTGTTAGTGTCGGTTTCTAGGTCATTTCTGTTTGAACACTTTATTGTGAGAGTAGTGTCATCCGCAAATAAAGTACAATTATGTTTTAGGCTCTTACAAAGGTCATTTATGTATATTATAAATAATGGAGGCCCTAATACGCTTCCCTGAGGAACACCACAACTATTTATTTTTAGCTCGGAACTGTATGTTTTTTTTGTGTTGTTGTCAATTTTTGATATTACTGTCCTTTGCTGGCGATTCGATAAATAACTTTTAAGCCAGTCATGTGCCTTTCCTCTTATGCCGTATTTCTCCATTTTGTTAAGTAATCGATCGTGCGGGACAAAATCAAATGCTTTGCTCATATCTAAAAATACTGATAATACAGACATTTTGTTATTGAGGGCTTCAGATATCAGTTTGACCAAAGTAAAACAAGCAAGTGACGTTGAACTATTCTTCCTAAAACCAAATTGATTCTCAGTAAGTATACTGTTTTTATTTAAAAAGTTGATTATTTTCCCGTACATTGCCTTTTCAAAAATCTTTGATAAGATAGGGATTAATGCAACGGGTCTATAATTGGACATATCCGTGCGGTTACCTTTTTTGTATAGCGGTTTGACTATAGATTGTTTTAATCTAGTAGGAAATGTTCCTGTCTCAAATGAAAGATTAATTATAAAACTTAAAGGTACCACTATGCTTTTACTGCTTAGTTTTATTATTTTTGTGGTTATTTCATCATATCCAGCTGCATTGGTATCATTTAAAGTGATGATTACTTTTCCAATGTCTTGTTCATTTACAGGAGTCAAAAAGATACTGTTAGTGTTAGTGGTAATGTCAATGTTACTTACATTATTACTATTCTTAAATTTATTGGTAATTTCTATAAAAAAGTTATTAAATTGACTACATATGTCATTCGGATCATTAATTATATTATCATTTATTATTAATTCTTTGATGTCATTTTTATAATTATCATCATTAATTAAATTATTTTTTATAATAGACCATGTCGCTTTGCATTTGTTTTTAGAATTATTTAAATGTTTTTTATTATTTATTAATTGTGAATGTGATATACATGTTTTCAAAATTTTAGAATAGGTGCGGTATTTTTTTTTATGATATTTTTTGCTTAGGGCATCGTGTTGGTAACTATAATATAAAGTTCTCTTTTTTATGCACGATATTTTTATACCTTTACTAATCCATTTATTTTTTATTGGTTTATTATATTTCTTAATTGTTATTTCAGGGAAACATAGTTTGTAAAAGAGAATATATATGTCATGAAATCTGTTAAATGCCTTGTTGCAATCTGTTTCTTCATATATTTCATTAAAACTTAAAGCTGATATACAATCAAGAAATTTTTTAATATTATCTTTATTGTAATCTCTTTTGACTTCATAATAGAAGTTTGGAATCTTCGGTTTATTATTATCTATCGGAAGAAAGAACGTTACATATTTATTAGTCTATATATTTTAGCAATATGTATTTATATAAGTATTTATTAATATCTACATAAATGTGTATTTATATATCTTAATAGGTTAAGTTAGGTAAGGCACATAATCTGTATTCTCTTCCTTCTCTCACACACTATTGTCTACATTTCTTTTTCATTTCTTCTTTTGCAGGGCTGCTGGCAGAAATTTCTTAAGAAATAAGCAGTACCTATGTACTCATATTTTTTCATGTGTTTTCCTGTGCTGTGTACTGTGTGTACATAAATAGTAAAATAAATAAATAAATAAAATACATAAACTATACAAGTTTGAAAGTGCAGCTTATCGTAGATACATAAACTATACAAGTTTGAAAGTGCAGCTTATCGTAGATACATGAACTATACAAGTTTGAAAGTGCAGCTTATCGTAGATACATGAACTATACAAATTTGAAAGTGCAGCTTATCGTAGAAACATGAACTATACAAGTTTGAAAGTGCAGCTTATCGTAGATACATGAACTATACCTACAAGTTTGAAAGTGCAGGTTATCGTAGATACATGAACTATACAAGGCGGAAGGAACATTACACGATTGCCACGTATTCAGTACATCATTCCGAACTTCCACATTCAAATCTGCTCTTTCCTAGAAAAGTGCAATACACGGTCAAAATATATGAAACCAGTTTTTTTTTTAATTACCCTTTGAAAAATGTGGGTTTAAAATTTATAATGTATGATACTGAATACGCACGTATGAAAACATACCATATAATCTGTTCAAAGACATTTTCAAGTTCAAAATAATGTTCTGAACACGTGGTAATCGTTTGTGCGTCGATGTCCCTTCCACCTGGTGTACGAGGAGGATTAAGAACATGACAACGTGATGCACTACCTGACATAACGCACACATGTTAGACCTTACTGATGGATCAACGTTGTAAGTGTTCGTTTGTGAAGAAAGTATGTAGTTCTCATCATCATTTGACTAGCCTTTAGACCTTTGCTTCATGGAAAGGTCTGTAGTTAAAAGAGTTATAGGTTGATCGTCGTGTCAGTGAAACATTTTGTAGCTGGAAAGGGCTGTCGTCGAGAGTGACGTATATGAAAGGTTCTGTCGGCGAAATGTCCGTAGGTGAAAGACTCTGCCGGGGAAACGGAAATAAAAGAATCATCCTGTCGACCAACAGTTTAATGGCAAATCGGTCTTAGGAGAACGGTTGCGGAATCGCTTTCCGAGGCACGGAAGATACTCGGTGTGTAATGGGTGGTGCCCCATCCATGGAACAACTTAAGCAAACACGGCTATAAATAAAAATGGACCCGAGCGTCTGTTATTATTTAGCACGCATGTAGTCTTCAGTTGTATGAAATACGTCAAGTGTTCCCAGCTTTCTTACACTGTACAGCCCACATGAGTCGACACTGCAAAATGGCGGCCATTAATCGTGACGCGTCGATGGGCGATATTAATGCCCAATATGTATTGCATTAGTCGCTCCATCTGATACCAGATCTTATGACCACCTCCTTATACACTGCAACACAGTGTCTCGTTGTGTCAAGAGTTGGAACAACAACGTGTTGATATGGCAGCACTGTGTCGCTAGTTGGAGAGCGATCGGAATCCGTTCAGTCATGCGGCCGGCCCCGCCTCCCGGGACGACACTCATCAGGAGGGACGCGTGAGGTAATAGTGTCAATTTATTGAGTGCTGCTCAAGGCGATCCTTGTATACGAGAACTAGTTCTTTCTTAACAAGCCTTTTTGAGAGTCCAGTAAAAGCCCTTAAACCTTAACTTAAAAACTTAACCTTAAACTCCACATGGATCAGCCTATGCTGTACTAATATTAAAAAGAGGAAAGATTTTTTTGTTTGTACCGACTACGTTCCGAAACTACTTGACCGACTTTAATTTTTTTTTCACGATTAGAAGTAACAGGAAGTAAAATAGGCTTTATTTAGCTAACTTTATTTTCATATCATGTAAATTAGCAGAGCTATCACAATTTTATATGCGGACGAAGTGCTAGTTAAATATAAACCTAGCTTGACTTACAAAAGGATATATTGTCTTGTTTTCTCTAAAGATTTACAATCTTCATAGATTTATCAGTCTCCCATGACTCGTGCGGCCCATAACTGTGTCAAAGCTTTTCAAAAAACTTAATGATTATAGCTTGAAGTTGTGTAGCTATTCAAGTTTCCATGATATTGTTGGTTGATGTATAGGTATTTAAACTATACTTCATTTGTTAATTTGTGAGGATTATTCGAAAGCGACAACGTCAGTGCCAGTCAGTGTTTCAGAAGGTAGGCAGTGTTAATACGAATACCATTAGATGTTGCATTTAGAAGTCGCTACTCCATCCACATTGGATGCAAATAAAATGTTAATGTCCTCAAGTCAGCGTTAATGTTATTTATAACGCGAGATGTTGGACGTGATCCGATTCATATTAATAAAAACAGGCACACTTGGAAATACTAGACATTGTTGCACCTCGCGCGGTTCTCTGGGCTCCGGGTGCTAGGCCAAGATACGACGCGTGACGGTTGCAGAACGTAAGGGTGCAACATTTCATGCCATTCTGATGTTTTTCGTAAATAGTTCGGTAAACTACGAATTGAATTAGCAGCAAACTTCATTTGTATGTCACATTCAACATTCAACTAACGTAAATCAATAAAATTTGCAAATGGAGGTTCTCGGGCATTGAATTCAGGTACAAGTAACTACCTACGTGGTCGGGCAGGAAAGGTCAAAGTAATAACCATCGCCTCCTCTGCTCATTACCACTCTTGATTTTACAATAACATGTTAGCGATCAATACGCGGCGTGTAACACAATGTCCACCTGATGGAATTATTAATCACTCGGCTCCTAATGACTCAAAATACTGTGTTATTCATGTATTTATTATAATAGTGTGTCGTCATTATTTTTTATTTATTTATTTATTAGGTCTACCAACAATTGTTTACACTAGTTTACAAACAAAGATAAACATGCGTATAAACTCTACACAGTGTAACAATTACTTAAAGGTAAACACCACATGGACAAAAAAGAAAACAATATTAGGTTATAATATCTTAAGCTACATAGTGTACAAGTAAACTCAGTAAAATATACATATACTGTCATAACTCGCCTTGATCCGAATCTACACTCTAAAACATCTAAATTAATTTGTTGATTGAAGCAGTGGTAGCCTAGTGGTGTGACCGCCGCCCGTCGGACTGCCAAGTCAAAGCTCTCAAGTTTGAACCCAAGACACGCACATTGGATTTTCGGATTCATGCGCGTATTGTGTAATTATCACTTGTTTCGGTGAAGGAAAACATCGTGAGGAAACTAGCATGCCTGAGAGATATTTCTCGACGGCATGTAAAGTCAATTCAGAGGCCCATGGGCGGCATAAACACTCTGACTCCAGGCTAGGCACTAACCACAAGATAAAGAAGAAAAGTTGTTGATTTACCGGAATATTTTAGGGAGAAGTTGTTTAAGATGGAAGGAACTTATCCGGAGGATAATATATGAGATACGTTAGTAATTAAACTACATTATAACTGCAGATCATAAAAAAGTTTTACGAAGGAAATAGCTATTAGAACAAGCTTGGAACCACATTCAAACTGCACAAAAAGTGCAGCGAATGGTCATTATAACTTATAGTTGAACAGTTGAACCTATTTCAAAAACTCACGCGACAGCTGTCACCGACTACCTCACAATGTTCGCACATAAAATTAAACATTGTTTTGTCGACAAATGTGAAGAACTAGCATGCTTCGTACAATACATTCATGCGATGCAAAAACTGAAAATTAGCATTATAAGTGCGGACATTAATGTATGTCGCTGAACTGGCATCGATGCAATGTCATGCTTCGACAGGTATCACTTATGGTAGCTTACACAACAGACTGCACCAAAACATTTATCACGTTTATGTTTTCCACATAGCTATCGTTCAACAATTCAACTTGCAGTCGCAAACAAATTAGAATTCGTTGCAGTCGTCTACAAAACTGTCGACGTTGAACATTAAACATTTAACAACCTCTTGCAATTGGCGCTCATTCGTGGTCGTGAGGTGACGAGCTGCGGCAAATTAGTGAGCCGGTCTCACCGCGACTTGTGTTAGTATTCTATTTAGTGAGCACAGCTTTGGGACAAGTGCTCAAAATTGAGTTATTGAGTAACACATCACAGCATTAATATATCTCCGTAAGTACGAGTCGCCGTCGGGAATGTAAGATTATTTCTCGCTCACTTATAATTCCAGTGTTGCACGCGACAACTGTTGCGGGTACAAATTGTTGGAAATGTCTCTGCGGAAAACGATTGCGTCACGACGCTGTCAATCGATTTTTTCTTAAAATAAACTTGTCGGATGCAAAAAACATGTTTTGCATTCCCGCTTTACCGTTGGCATGGCAGACTCGGTGAGACGATTTACTCTCGTTATGTGCTATTTTTGGCTTCATTTTATGCCAGAGATTATTTTGTTTGTTTGGACGCGGTGTGAACATGTGAATAGTTACTGATTTGCTCTATCACAGGCAATGTTATAGTTGTCTCCTGCTGACGTGGTCGGCCGCTCGTCGAACGAAATGGCTGTCGAACATATATCATTGTAGTTGTCTCAGTAGTAGGCACACCGCACACTGCACAGTCGTCATGATACAGCGCGCGGCTGATTAGAGGTCGCTAATGGTGCGGGCGCGGGGGCCACTCCTCAGCGCTCGTTTAATTACGCGCAGACGCAACATGCGACATGGACCGCATGCCTCCATGCAATTGCGATGAAGAAAATCTTCCTAGGTACGATAAGATCAGTGCAACCGCCTCTCGTTATGATACAAATATAATCTGCAGCGGTGACGACATACCTCGTTGCAACAACTATGCTTTTTCAAATGTCGAAAGAAACAGCAGGACTGCGGTTTATGAGACATAAACGCTAAACGACGTGGATTTGAACTGCAACTATGTTTTTATAACATCCTACCTGAGTACCTGACATTACCTCACATATATCTACGCATACACCTGCACGATTTATGACTAGTTTTTGATAAAAAATATCGTGTAAATGAATAGTTTCACATTAAACTTCACGAAAGACGCAACTGATCTTCTATCAACTTGGTTATGATTGTACGGCACCTACTCCCTCGCCTCGTGTTCTGTGGGGTTCCTTCACACAGGGATTCAATTCTAATTTACTTCACACAAACCTCTTTTGCTGTTTTCTACAAGTAAAATTAAACGTACCTACCTATTATATCCTTAGCTCTACCTATTATATTCTTAGCTCTCAATGGGGGCTCGCGCATGAATTCGCCGCTAGACGCTTTCGTGTAGAGTAGGGTCTTCCAAAATGTCAGATGTCATACAGTGTTCGCGCGTTGCGTGCTTTTTTCACGTAGTTTTACTAATACTCACGATTGTGTTCTAGATTGAGCCCTTCCTGATTTATTATGACTTGAAGATTTTATGTACCAACTTAAGATCTTATTTGTTAGTATTTGGAGGTAGAATGATTTTTAAATGTTTCATGCTTGCTAATTTTAGGGAGAATATTGTAAATATGTATCTGAAGTTTACATTAAGTATGTTGTTATACGTAATAAAATAAACATTTTATGAAGTTATTGGTACTTTAAAGTATAAAATAGAATTATTGACAGGACCTTACTCGACAGTGGCGCCATCTGGTGAGCTCAAAAACGATAGCCCCCATTCAGATGTCCTTAACAAGTTGAGCCACTTCCCCGGGGTTTCTTGTCGAAGACTCCGCGCAAGGCGTATAACTTTGTATCGTAACCATGACAACGAGTGTGTTGACAGTTCATATATCTTACGAATAGAGCTTAGGAAAAGGAAATGCTAGTTGCACGGCTGTACTAGGCAGAGCGAGTGTTCTCATACGAGTATCTATCGCAAGCGGAGCCGGACGCGGGCGCAGAGAGGTGTCGCGGCTGCGGCGCCGGCGCAGCTAAGTTTAGCTCGGTACTAAACTTGCCAGCTATTCCTACTTACATGCACGACTTTGCGGATACCTGGCACATTAATATGGCGTGGCACATTAAATGATGTGATATAGTTTAGCGCGCTCAGCTAAGATTAGTTCACTGAACTTCGTTGTTAAGAGCAGGGTTAAGAGCATTCTCGATTCTCTATGACTTTGAAGAACCATGGATTCCTAGTTGTAGTGAGCTAAATACACCTAAATTAAATTAATTTACGGCACGGTTGGCGCAGTGGCTGAGCGATTGTCTGCTGCGCTGCATGTCGCGGGTTCGATTACCGCACGGAACAAATACTTGTTCCGGGTCTGGGTCTGTTTGTGTACTTACGTGCGTTTAAATGTTTGTAAACGCACCCACGATACAGGAGAAGTTCCTAGTGTGGGGCAACGTTTAAAAAAAATTATAACCTAATGGATTTGTCTTTACTTATGTAATGGAAAGATCCCTAATTAATATCTGGAAGTTCTTGATTGTAGGTTTCTTTTCTGGAACATTTAAAATTAAAGAAGGCTCTTCTTTAATTTATGGATATCAATATTTATAGATAAGTTAATTAGAAGACTGTCAAGTCCAACACAAAACTTATGGAATCTCGAGGCAAAGAGCACGTTATAAATTCGCCATTCAAATTCTATCATTATCTAATAGCTAATATCGTATGATATAAGCTATTAATTTCCTACTCCTCCGCTATACTTTTCTGATTAATTTCGTTGCGGGATCCAAGACAGTAAAATTGTTTCTCTGGGACTTCGTCGAGTTTCATTGTCTCGGCACTTTTCTGCTGGTCGCCGCTGTTGATTCTGGCGCACAGGAGTTACAGCAGTGGTTTGGCAATGCTCGTTCCATTAAAAAAAAATGATATTAGCATTGGGTTGGGAAGGAAATCATAATCAAAATAAACAGCGGCGACAACATTTGGTTTCCGTGCCACAATTATAAAAATATGATGTAACTACATATGTGACATCAAGATGAAATATAGAAATATTAGTTATCTAGGTTTGTGCATTGACATAGTGCGGATAACGTAGACGTGGTGGATGGCATGAGGCAGTGGGTGCGCGACGCAATCGCAAGATGGATGTCGCGTGGGCGGCGCCGGCCCCGCCCCTGCGCGCGCGCCGCCGGCTCGTCGCCGCGTGTCAGGCGCATCATGTCCGCGCACCACATGTGTGAGTACTCAGCCACCATTAACATACGAGATAATACCACCTAGTTACGAGTAAATGCAGAAGTTGGAGATCTGAATCCATCAGAAGCCAGTGCGACTAAAGACGATGCGGAAACGTTTAAAGGAACAAAGCTCAAGATTCCATTATTATCTTACTAGCTGATGCCCGCGGCTTTGGCCGCCCGCAAATTATATACTAAAACCTTCCTCTTGAAAAACCCGCATCAAAATCCGTTGTGGAGTTTTAAAGATTTAAGCATACATAGGGATATAGGGACAGAGAAAGCGACTTTGTTTTATACTATGTAGTGATGATCTCTTATGATTTTATTTAAATTTTCTTTATTAGCTAAATATCCTTAATTTATAAATTAAAATAACCTAAAGTAACTAAATTAACAATAAACTAACAAAATGGCGTCATAAAACTCCTCCTCAACGCTGTCAACTGGTAATTTATAGAGACTGGCGGCGTTGCCACGTGTAAAAGCCAGGCCTTCGGTCACGGGTGCCCAGGTGTCAACTAAGAATTTTGAAATTTCATAAATTTATTTCAATTGGTTTCGGTACCTACTTATCTGTCTTGTCTTTGGGACCAAGGTGGATTTTGATGATTATTACTCCAGCCCCATAGGTTGTACACAACAAGTAGCAGTACCCTTGTAACAGCAACAGTGTACTGAAAATGAACTACTTCTTGAAATGAGTCTATATTTTCATCATTTGTTGTCTCTGTAAGGCTCTACATGTCCCTGTTTCAGGCTGGATCTGGTATGCAGTGAGCAACTGCATGCATGCATGAGCCGTCATAAACGTATATATACGTCTGTTTTTAAGCCTAACCTGGTGCCAGAGTGTAGGTATAGTGCTTATTGTATCTTATTCTAATTCCTTTTATTTTATGGTGCTTGTTAGTGATCCTAAGATTTCTACAAGTTTTTCTATTTATACTCGTGAGAACCTGTAATGGGCTCTGTGTTACATATACTTGTACAATTGTTAGAAGCCTAGCTATTATAGATAGCTGTTGGTTTTTCTATTTGAAAAGAAGTTCAATGTCTTACTTATAATGTTTGAATTTATGTGTTTTTGCAAGTACTTAATCAAGGCAATCCGGTATTAAAATACCTTCGAGATTTAGCTGATGTAATACAACATTTAGCAACGTAAGTACACTAATGGTGTAACAAGTGAACACTTCGTGTGGGGTCAGATCGCCGCGAGCGAGTACCGCGGCACCGTGCAGCGTGCACTCGCGCGAATTGATTCGCGACCGCAGAGCTCGGCCCGGCCGCGGTGACCGTGTGGATCGATTGAAATATCGAGAGTTGCCAGAACTGGTATTTATCTCGATACCTTCTATATTTAACTGAAATTTAGCCAGTTTTGTTTAAGTCCCTCCGTGTAATACGGGTCCAGCTTATTGCCATCATTTGGTGAAAGATCCTGACTCCGGACTGCTACCGGGAAACTCCTGAAGTGAAACTCCTATAACTATTAGCCGGAGCTGCGAATCGAACCGCACATGCTTAGCAGTAGCGCTTGTGACTGCCAGAGGAACGAGTCGAGAACGAGAGCCAGCGACGAAGTTCCACTCGGCTTCGTGCGGGGTCACGGTGCGTCGCCGCCAGCGCTGCGCGGTGCTCTGCCTAACCAAAGTGATAATGAATTAAAAACTGGAAGGACTTGCCCTGGCACTAGGTAGGTCAGAAACCATACGAAACATCATTCTGACGACGATAAAGTTACTTCTGGTTCAGCCAATAAACCTTTTGTTTACAGCCAGACCCGGAAAAACTACCTAGGCCATACAAATATAATATATTTGTATGGCCTAGGTAGTTTTATTATGTTCCTTGAAGGATTCGAGACGGCGACACGAAGCGCAGCGGACAATCGCTCAGCAACTGCACCAACCATACCCTCAACTAACTGCGTCCCATTTAAAGCAAAAGGGACGGTGCTATCCACAGAACATTAACTATACATATAACTACAGATATACTTACTATAGCTTTGAAAACTGTTATTTTGGCAGAAATGTCGCCGTGTAGACAGAGCACGACATACCAATGTGCATGATCACACGCACGAAAATATCCAAAGATCGTATTCGCGGTATGCCCATATTAGTCGCGGGTTCAATTCGAAGTATCCACATGAAATCGATTCGCGGATCGCTCGCGGCGTGCCGGCCGGCCCGGCCTGCCTCATGCCTGCGAGGTACACCGTTACCTAATTATAACATAATAATAATGCGCTGACATCATTGCTATTACGAACTTGCAGATCACCTCTGGGTTTTTGTTTCGCACACCGTTTGACAAAGTTTATTACAGCAATAAACGGCGGTCACATTTTAAGTGGCAACACTTTCAGAATTTTGAATTTCAGAGCACGTAAACATCACGTTAAGGAAATTGAAAACCGTAAAACATGAACTTAAAACCAATTCCGTGAAATAGCAATGAAGAGGAAGAGAAAAAAGTATTTAGATGTACTGTCATAAGCGCAACCGCAAATACAACAACGATTGAGTATATCTAAAGTTTCCTGGCCGCACGGCAATCAAATATACATTCATGGGGTTAGCTCGTGTTTTGTCATGTTTTTATGTGTATCAAGCAGTAACTGCTCTCAGAGTAGCAACAGTGAGTGCAGTTCTGATCTGATCTTATGGCATAAAAAAGATCGTAGGTCGCGCACCAGGTGGGTTTATCTAGTAGAGGTGCTTAGTTCAAAGACAATTCAATTATTGAAATAATTCATTTATTTTGCTTATTTTTTACACTTCTTTCTTGCATAATTATAATTGCTGTTGTTAGTCAAGCAGTTTGAAGTTTTTCATAACATTATTTCATCTCAGCTGATGAAGTCCAGTCCAGACAAGCAGCGACCAATAAACCATCACCTGTCAAACAGAGGTTCAATTTGGTTTTTCTTGTTGAAAAAATTGGATCCGCGGAAGGAATAAATTTCCAGGAACTAGTATAATAAAACTTCCTCGACATAGATCATAGTAATTTTGAGTTTTAAACAATATTTAGGAGGCAAAAGGGTCGATTAAGTAAAATGTGTGTGCGATCCGATGTCTGATGTAATCTGCGCGCGCGGCGGCGACGGAACGGATCGATCCGACGCGCCCGCGCCCGCGAACCTCAAGCAAATTGAAAATATCTTGCACAGCCATCCTCCCGTTAACGTACCGTACTCCGGACCTACCTAGGGTACATCGTACCTCACGGTATTCCGCCTGAAGGAAGTAAGACTTTGTTTTATTTTCTCTATCAATCTTCAAAACGAACTTAAATGTAGAACCTAAATAAACTTATTACTACTAGACTAGACTAATCACCCTTCGAGTAGTGATCTAAACTGTTAACTGTTAAGATTATGATACAGGCACTGTCTTAGGATAAGTAGTTGAGTGATTGATTCTAATTACATTTCTGTAGCTGAAGCACATGTAGAGTGACATAATTGATAATAAATCCCTATGTAAACGCAGATTATGTTTGTTCACAATAAACATAAATTGAATAGTGCAACTGAACATCATTAATGTCTCAGTACTAATAACCGCCATGATAATATAATGAATATGACTCACGGTTTGTATGAGTGCTTTTAGCATCCACTATTACAACTGGTCCCTGTAATTATTGCTTTTTATATAGCGCTGCGTGTAAGCAGAGTTATTACTTATTAGTTACTACAATGACGCTTATAACTTAGCTAAGGTGTTCAATACGATCGGGGCTGCGGGACTGTTTGAGAGAGATACCGTGGCCCCGGAACACAAAGGGCGATGAAGGAACATGGATGGGTTTTAGTCAGACACTCCCTCCTGCTCCGCCCCGAGCGGGAGGAGTCATTTGATGATTTCCCATCGGAAGAAAAAAGGTGTTCAAACTCAAACTCAAATCATTTATTTCAGTTAGACCATTACGGCACTTTTGAATGTCAAAAATACAAAAAAGCAAAGCTACAGTCACAGACACAAGGCATCATAACTTGAGAAAGTACTGTAGTTGCCCATTCCCTAACGTAGATCTCTATGGAGAAGAACGGGCAAGAAACTCCATGGACACTCTTTTAAATCAAAACATTGTTACAAAATCTTGGTTACATCATTCATGTTGAGATTATACATATATGTGAGAACGATGTAGAAAGACGTGCACATTAAGAGCGTCCAGAATAAAATAATTAAATCTAAAATTTTAAAAATAAAGTAATTAAAATGAACGTACCGTGGCAGCTAAGAGATGACCAGTCCCAACTGACAGCGCCCGTTCACGAATATGACGCATGTATCGGCGCCATTCGACTCGACCATATTTAAGGGAACTAAATGACCCGACACACCCGTCACCATATCCTTTTAAATGGGCAATATTTGTATTTGTAATCACGTTCTTGAAAACGGCTCTAACGATTTCGATGAAAGTTGCAGTATAGTAGTTTACGGGGGCGAAAAATGTATCTAGGTATGTCTCATATCCGAGAAAAATCGTTTTTTTATATTTTCACCCGAGCAGGTCGCCCAGGCACTACTCTATTATAAACATGTAACTGTAACATATACATCAGGGTTACCGGTAAAGCTTTAGGCATTTTTAAACTTTTAATCATTAACAAAAGTCTGCTGCGGTATCAGCTATGATAATAACTTAAATTTCAGTACATTTGCACCGTAAATGGTTTTTAAATTTAAATTGTGGTATTTAAATTTATTGAGAATAAAGTTTCTTTCTTTAAACCTAAATTGGCTTTAAATGATTTATTCGGGGATTTTTCATTAAAAAAATCTAGCTAACTCAAAAAGTACTGAATTTCGGTAGAACACTTGGTAGCTTAATTTGAAAAAGATGGATGCATGAATGGATGAAGATGGATACATGTAGTGGAGATGAGAATGTTGAGGTGAATGACTGCATGGTGTGACAAAAATGGATAAAGTAAGAAACGAGTATATTAGAGGAAGCTTAAAAGTTGCGCCAGTTACAGAAAAGTTGTATGCATTCATTTCTTCCAAAGAAACGATGAATGAATTGTGTGAGGAATGAGGGTGACGGTTGACAGAGGAGAGAGAGAGAGAATGGAAGAAAAAAACGTGTTGCGCCGACCGCAAGTAACATGGGACAAGGGCAGGAATGTGATGATTTGGTGGCTTAAGTTCTTCCATTGTAACCCTACCATGACGTGCTGCAAGGAATACGTCGAGTTACCAGTAACCCTGTATAGTTAGTGCGTACTTTGTCATCCACACTATCCAAAATGGAAAGACATTAAGTACGCAGTCAAATGAGGGCGAAAGTAACTTTGTATGTTACCTATTCCCACCAGATTAGTATGAAGTTTGGCGCTCAGTAAGAGCGTGACCTAGGTCAGGATAAGTACTGGCCCTAAATTTTCAAGAGAGATTTTTTTTTCTATTGTGTTTTTTTCTTATAAGAATGTAATACATCATTTATTTTGTGTTGTGATGAAAACAGTTGCTTAGATATTTTCTTCTTCTACCAAGTAAGTTTTTGTGATAGTTATTGTATTTATTTATATCTGCAACAAGATTACCTAGACAGAAGCTATGAAATAAACTAAATCCAAGCCGGTGAATGTAAACTGTTTCCAAGCGCTGTGGGTCGTTGGCGCAGATCTGTGGGTCAGATGGACAGTCTTCGTTTGTTGAAGCTAGGTGATGTATTCGGGATCTGCTACTTGAATAAAAACACAAAAAAAGTGAAAAATAACTTTAGCTTCAGAAGTCGGTGACCTTTGTTTGATTGATTTAGTTTTTTTGTTACCGATCGACTTCTGAAGCTAAAGTTATTTTTCACTTTTTGTGTTTTTTGAAGTCGGCTTTATTTTTTGCAAAAAAGTTTTTTATTTTTCCATTTTTAGTGGTTCCCAAACAAATATTTGCCATGAATTTATTTGACATTGTTAACAATACATGTCATGGTGATAGGCGTATCCCCAATATATGGAACTCAACATACCTTTTTTTTTTCGGATGGGAAATCATCAAATGACCGTGAACATCTCATGAAATGATCATCGAATGATCCCGCTCTGGGCAGAGCGGAAGGGAGGGTGAGACTTTTACTGACTAAAACCCATACATGTTCGCGCAGAGGCGCGCGCGGAACACGAACGCGGCAACTTAATATACCAAACTGTCGAAATCTGGGTGTATTGTACACATCTGCGTACCCGCTCCGAGCATACAGGCGTGATGTTACGTCATGATCTTGTACAAACAATAAACATCCAAGCGATTGCAGTAATCACGGCAGATTTGCCGTCTATTTTTGAAGAGTATATCTCCGAAGATTAGCATGAGATGTTCACAAAATACATTTACAATAAACAATACTATATAGATTGGACCACACGGGAAGCACCAGCTTTCAAATAAAAAAAGAATCATCAAAATCAGTTCACCCAGTCGAAAGTTCTGAGGTAATAAACACAACAAAAAAAAAATACAGTCGAATTGAGAACCGAATTGAGAACCTCTTCTTTTTGGAAGTCGGTTGAAAATACCTGGTTAACAACACATAAATTCTCTTTCATTTGCTTCAACTATAGGGTTGAAGCAAATTAACAAGCAGGTACTCAATCTGTAAAGCGATGTACCGTCACCAGGACGGGGTTCACTTAAGTAAATAGTTGTATCATCAATCGATTCCAATTATTTATTTATTTATTTAAACTTCATGTACTTAGGTACAAGAGTGTTACATAGGCATTCTCTACCAGTCAACCTTTGGGTCAAATAGGACAGTATTGTGATAGAGTACAATAAAAATAACTAAGAAAAATACCATTTTGTAAATTAAAACACATAACTGGGTACCTACATACTAATACATATGTAATATGTATATAAGATAAACTAATATATATTAAAATACATACAAATAGTCCGACATACGAGAAACTTTATAATAATTTCTACGACTCTTGTAATGACTAGATAGTAAACAATTTAGTTTGACTTTAAATAAAACTTCCGAACTGCTCTTTTGAAAGTCAATTTACTGTCTGTTTGACTTTATCTATGTCGTCGGCAGTTACTAAATACGTTTTTGCTCATGCTTTAAGTTATTTTTTTTTTCAAACAATAAAAATAACAACGAAAACTACATGTTACTATCAGTATCCAGTTGGTGTGATATCAGTAACATTGTCGTCAGTCACAATATCAGTTCGTCAAGTGTTGAGTCAATAGTTGAGTCGGCCGAGCGCCCCCGGGCCCCGTCCCGTGTTTGTTGAGCCTCCGTTGCACAACTGATATGTTTGCGACCCCTGTTCACCGCGCACTCTTGTAAGAATATGTAGCCTGCTGATGCTGTTTATGTGATTGTAGGTGGCTCATAAGACTCTTGTGAGTTTTGTTAGTGAGAATTTATGAAGTAGGTGGTTTATGTTTGCCCACGGCTGTCTGGCTTTAAAGATTTAGTTATACTGTTATTAGTGTATTTTAAGATAACCAGATTATGATATATGATGCACCTATGTATTGTATCAAACACAATTAATATTGTTCCTGAGAAATAAATAAATATTTAAATAAAGTTTTGGTCAAGAAGTAAGTTGAAATGTTTATTGTATGTATATTTCATTAAAGATTTAATATTAGGTTGGGAACTAGCTGTAATAACGTTAGTTTTGGTTTTATTTAACTTTCAGTTTTTATACGCATAAAACTACCTGCACTACATAAGTGTAAACATTATTTGTACGCCTTGCAAGGCAACACATAGTGAGACATTATTTTATTGATAACACCATGATTTATTTTTACCTATGTGTCACAAATAAACAATTTTGAATTTGAATAAACTAATCAACGTCGCGGTAACTTAAAGCCATAAATTAAATTGAATACCCCAAATCATACTATAATGCTCGATAATGTCAGATTATGCCATTCAAGCCAAGCAGCTAATGGAAGTGTTAGCTTGGCAATAATATTACACATACTGAATTTCACTATAACCATGGGATTAGCCGTTGGTCAATAAGGTGATTTGAATTTTGAACCTCAAGTAGAAATTCTTATGAAAACATTTACCATGACTCTCTCTCTAGTTTGGTTCAATTGTAATTGTGACAATAATGTCTTCATGACAATTATAAGAAGAAGAAGCAATTCATCCAAATTATTGAAAGAGTGAAACTTAACAATTAAATTTCCGCCTTGAAAAGAAAATGTTAAAAATTATTAACGATTAGGTTATACACAAGATAAATTATAGTCAGTAGTAAACATCCTTTAAATGTAACAACTAAATGCCTGACGCATTTTCTATCACATGACTACTACTTGTTTATACGTCACAGTAGGATGAACTATCCAATAAACATTTACTTTCACCAATAAACTAAATTAGGAATAAGAAAAGAGCAAAAATACGGTTCAAACTTGAGACCTATGACTATACCTTAAGCAGGTAGCTAGTGAGCTTTGACCTTATAGTAGTGATAGCCTAGTGGTGTGACCGTCGAGTTCGATTTATTTATGTAAGTACACACAAAATACTTAAACAGGACAATATATTGACATAGAAGAACACAAAGGTACTGCTTATTTCTTAAGAAATTTCTTCTAGCAGACCGGCGAGAGATGTTTCTAGTTATTTGTATCAAGTTCGAAGTTTTACGAAATTCGAACGGTTTTGTACAAATATGATCAGTTAAGTGCCAAGTCAGCGGTACAGCGCCACTGTCTATCTCGCCAGTACAGACATCTTCAGACAAGACATCCCTCTGTGAAATACAGCGCCCTCACAAGTTACAATTACAACCCTCTTGTCAGAGGGTAGCTGGTAGTTCTGCTACCCGCCGCTAGATAGCTCTCATCGCGCTTTTTTTTGCAACTATGTCTAATTATAGGAATGTAACTATTAGTGTGATTATGAAAATCTACTGAAGTATTTTATAAATACGCCAACACTTTAAACAATATTTACTTAATATTAAGTAGGTACCTACCGATGCAATGATAGTATATTGTAGCGCTGTTCAAAGAAACACCTTTCCAGAGGCTTTCGTACAACCCAGCAATATTAGGTAATAAGAAAAACATTTTTAGAAGTAACATAGGTATATCAAAAACGAATAGGTACTAAACCATCTTGAACAATTTCTAAAAGATGTTAGTTGAGTGGAGTGAGTTTAAGTTTAGTTTCACTATTCGACAACAGATGGCGCTAGTAGTCGCAGTAGGTCGCGACTCGGTGCCCGTCAGGTCAGCCGGTATACGCGTTGAATATAGCAAGCTAAGTGTTTTACAGAATGGAACTTTTGATGATTTCTAATTACTAAAAAATTAACTTATTCTAGGCGATGCTAGAATTTTTAAGATTTATAAAATTGTTTCAATTAATTAATTTACCTGCTTTTAAAACATTTGTTTTTGGTATGGTTGATTTCAGCTCTTTGACAAAATATCCTAATTAGATTAAGATATTTTCTAAGACACATACAACAATCAACAACATATCAGAAGTACCTACTTAATAAAAACCAAGACTATTTTTTTATTTCTTCTTGTTCTATTTTTTAACTCATAAATGAGCTGTTACTCTTAAAACAAAAAAAAATCAGAAACGATTTTTTTTTTGTTTTAATTCCTCGAAAACGGGTTCTTATTGCACTACAATTAGGTTCAACATGCAATGTACTACCTATTTCACAAGCGTGCATTTTTTCATTTTGTCGCACGTGTGCGGGTAAAAAAATCATATATACATACACGAAGTTCAAATCGGTTCAATGCCTATAGTCGGAGGTGAATTTTTTTTTAAATTTCAAAACAGCACAACAAATTAACATTTATTTGTGTTCTGAATTTAAAAATATAAAAAAAAAACTATTTTTTAAATTAGGCTGTTTAATAACTAAAAACCCTCACCAAAGAACATTCATGAATTAGATAACCAATATTCCAGTCCCCAAGGCTTCATCCTTTGCTTCTCCTTCAACCTGGCGAAACCTGGAACCTGCAACCTGGCGAAACGAAAACAAAGCGGAAAAAAAAGAAAATTAAAATCATAGTCTCATAATAATTCATGACAAAAATATTTTTCTTTCTTTTATTTTATTTCTTCAAAAGTCTCGCCTACGGCTCGGGTGTTAATTCTGCCTCGAATGCAATAACAAACTTTCTCCACTTGTATCAAAATGTACTATTACCTAACATTGACAGTAATAAAATTGTCATTGATGCTTCACACTATACAAGGTGACACGAAGACATACTTACCGACATAACAAAGTTAATTTGTGAAATAACACATCAGTAAATATTTTAATAAATTTTAATAATAAAATTGGTAAGTGCGTAGAGTCACGTCTTATTGTGGTAGGTTACGGTACAGCATAACAAATGACGGTTCAGGAATCAGGAAGAAGTAATAACAAAGACAAAAGTGGACCAAGTTGTAATGCGAAATATATTCTACTAGAGAAACTGACTAAAATATTAATAAAATCTTGAACGATCATGGCATTTAATTTACACAATGAGTAATCTATTTAACTTAAACTATTGAGACAGTGTTGAACAACTTGTAAATATTATGTGTGATTTAAGTTATTTATAAGTAGATGTTTATATCTCTACTCTGTTCAAGGTGGCGTTTACAACATACTAAATCTAATATATTCGCCTGTTACTTACGATTCTGTTAGATCCAAATATCTACTGAGTTAACAAACATTTTACTTTGAAAGGAACAAAATAAAACTGATCATAATTCTAATAGGAGAGCCCGTGTTACAATGCTCATTAATTGCTTAATAGAAAACACTTTAACATTATGTTTAATGTACTTAATATTTGTTAGAAGTCAATTAATATAAAAAATACATAATTTATATTTATTATATTTATATAAATATGGCAATTATTTTGTTATAATTGCATCATAGTAGCTTAGTGCATGTTTATAGAGTTGTTTCAGCAGTAGGTACCAATTGGTACTGCTGAAACAACTGTATAAATGCAAATAACACAAGTCACACAGAAGCCATTTATTATTTTAATAAACACAAAACTACTAGTGAAAAAAAATTGAGTGGAGATATAGATGATATTTTAAATTACTTATTATTAAAATTGGCAAAAAAGGATAAAAGTTGATAAATAATTTTAATATAAACTTTTTAAAATTAAGTGTTTTGTCATTGTATTGCATATAATATGAAGAATGAAATGAAAATCAACTTAATTTAAAGTATTAAGATATGTTATAACATAATTAATCGTCTCTATCATTGGTATCATTCAATAAGACATAAACGTGATCTCTATGTTAGTAGAGTGTCCGTCGGCGTCAGCGGAGCGGTCGCGGAGTGTAGCGACGCGACGCACAATATTGTGTGCGAGCAAGGAGCGCGGGGCGCGGGGTGCGGCGCGCGGGGCGAGGGGGGTGCGCGGGGGGCGGGGCGCAGTAATTACATCGTCATTAGCGGGCGGCGTCTGGGCGGGGCCGCCCCTCTACCTCTGCGGGCGCGCGCAGCGCCGTCAAGCGCTCCAGTCCGCTCCGTGCTGCCGTCGCGCACGCACGCGCATGTCGCTCGCTGTGTATTCCGGTGATGTGAGGTGGCCCCCGCCGCTGCCGCAGCGCCGCGCGACTAACGCGCTTGTTTCGCGACTTAGTAAGCCAGTTGAAGGCTCGAGAGCCTTCGAGCCGGCAAGACGCCGTCCACCGTGGATCTGAGGTACGGCGCCATGGCGGCGACCACGTACATGCCCGCCGACATGGACCTGGGCAACATCGGTGGGTACGCCGCGTCGCCGCGCAGTGCCGAGCCCGCCGACATGAAGTACGGGCACTCGTTGCACGCGGGCGGTTCGCCGTCCCCGGGCGCGCCCGTGCTCAACCCCTGGACGTCGCTGCCGCCCGCAGACCCCTGGGCCATGCACGGGCACCACGCGCACGCGCACCAGCCCGACGTGAAGCCGCCGCCCGCGCCGCACGAGCACCGCCACCTGCAGCACGGCGGCTGGCACGCGCCCGTGGTGTCCCCGCACTACGGCGCCGGCTCGCCCGTGGGGCTGCACGGCGGATACCCCATGCCCATGCACCAGCACCACATGCTGCGTGACATCCAACCCTCCCCGCACGCGCTGCACCACCACGCCATGGAGCGCGAGCCGCCTGAGGAGGACACGCCCACCAGCGACGACCTCGAGGCCTTCGCCAAGCAGTTTAAGCAGCGCCGTATCAAGCTGGGCTTCACGCAGGCCGACGTGGGCCTGGCGCTCGGCACGCTCTACGGCAATGTTTTCTCGCAGACCACCATCTGCAGGTTCGAGGCGCTACAGCTCAGTTTTAAAAACATGTGCAAGTTGAAACCGTTACTGCAGAAGTGGCTCGAGGAGGCAGACTCCACCACGGGGAGCCCCACAAGCATCGACAAAATAGCTGCACAAGGAAGGAAAAGAAAGAAGCGCACGTCGATAGAAGTGTCAGTAAAGGGCGCGCTCGAGCAGCACTTCCACAAGCAACCGAAGCCGTCGGCGCAGGAGATCACGTCGCTGGCCGACAGCCTACAGCTGGAGAAGGAGGTAGTGCGAGTGTGGTTCTGCAACCGGCGGCAGAAGGAGAAGCGCATGACGCCACCCAACACGCTGGGCAACGAGATGATGGAGGGCATGGGCCACGGGCACTACGGGCACGGCGAGGTGCACGGCTCGCCGCTGCAGCACTCGCACTCGCCGCCCGGCCTGTCGCCGCAGCACCTCGCGCCCGGCCACACGCTGGCCGCGCACTAACAGTTCGCCCCGTGGGCGCCGCCGCGGCCCTACTATTCGGAGCCTCACTAGCGCCGACTAGCGCCGCGCCCGCGGGATACGTGTACATAGCGCCGCCGCCCGGACGTGCGTGCGGCGTAGTGAGCGGGGCCCGCGCCTCTGTACATATCGCGAGCCCCGCAAGGACCGAACGCTACGTTTAAGTTGTTCTTTATAATTTCAGTGAAGTCATTGATTAATTATGTGAGTAATGTTAAGATCGAAGCCAGTAATCGTTTATACTTTATCGAAACACCGAGGTTCGGAGTGATCGCCGATACGTTTAGCTAGATAGTCTAATTGATAAATAAGAGCTTAAATCGGAGGTGGATCCCGGCGTCGCTCGCGCCTCGCCGGCGGCCGCGGCCGCATCAGACGTCGTGCGGTAAGTACGGCGACATTACACACTCAGTAGCACAGTAACGCTCGTACCACACCTCACGCGTTCTCGCGTACTTGACGCACGTCGTCGCGACCTGCGAGTCGCGCGAGCGAGCGGCCGCTCCGGCGAGGAGTGCGAAGCACCATTCAGTTTTGTAAAGGACGATTTCATCGAATTTATTTATAGATATTACAAATTAACGATGTTCATACATGCCTACCTGTCAGTAGGGAGTCATTGTGGTGTGGAATAAATTTAAATTGTTGCTATTACTGTAAATTTATGATTAGTGAAGAGGACGAGAGTAAAAAATATGAATCGGGTCGAAGCTTCGTTTTATAAGGGAATACGAGTGAGTCAATAGGTGCAATTTTATTTTAAGTGTTTAATGAAACGATCCGAATGTGAGAGCAATCATGTACGTAGTAAGTCATGACCGCGGCTGGCGCGGCGCGGCGCGGCGGCGCGCTCTGTTGGTGTTGTGAGCGCGCCGCCGCGCCGCGCCGCGTCTCCGCGCGACAAGCGCCGACACGCACTCGACGCACACCTAGCTCCCACTACATAATTTATTAAAAATTATTATTAAAAGGATGCAGACACGATGCCAAAATGGTTTTATTCCTGTTTTTTACTTGTTTTGTTGTTTTTTTTCGTTTGTATGTATTTGTGGCCAACCTTGGTACTTAATACTTGTAAAAATAGGTATTTTTTCTATATAAAATAATGTACCTACGACGTATATGATGATATATATTAAAAAAGTTCTTTATAGAAATTGAAATATGGAAATGACTTTTATTGAAATATGTCCTGATTATCTCTCTGCCTCGACAGACATTTTGTTCGTTTTCGTAAGGATAGTAATGTTATTAGTTATATTAGTGACATATATGACAGGTCTCGGACACGAGCGTGCCGGGTCAGTGTCAGACACGAACGAATGTTTAGTTTTAGGGAGGATTGTTTGCATAGTTTTACTATTAACGAACAGACGCTCAGTAACACTTGTGAAATGTTTTGCTAAAGTTGAACTAGATGAATAATGTAAATAAATAATCGCATCACGATGGAGTTAGGTATGCAAGTCTACATAGCGAGTAAATATTACTTAGTGATATGATATTTTATATTATCGTCTAAGTATGTAATAAAACAGAGTAAATATTTTACTAAAGAGTATTATTGATAAATCCCGGTCAGTAGGTCATAATTATTATGTGAAAAAAATGTTGTGAGTCGGCTTTGTGTTGTTTGTTTTATTTATGAGGGTACAAGCAGCGGGGCAGGTAGTGGCTCGTCACAACCCGCGCCGCCGCCGCCGCCGGCTCAGCACAACACATTTGTCAAACATTTGACAAACTACACGCAGATCCTATCGTGTAGTTAAACACATCGCACATTATTTTTATATTTCATAAAGATTGCCTTTGTACGTTATTGTCCGCTCCATAAGTTTGTACACTTGGTTCTGTTAACATATACATTGACTGCAGCTAGTGTTATCGCATGACGTTTCTAATTTATTTGTTAGATCAATTAAACTGAGTGACATTTACTGTTACATTTGGCCAATTCATTGTTTTATTGTTGTTCAAGAGAATTCAATCGTTTTGAATAATATCAATCCCTATTTGCAATAATTTCAAGTTTAAACACCATATCAATTGTTCGCACACTTGCCATGCACACACAGAGTTATGCCCGACTCGTCACTGTTCCTACTCGACATCAAAAAACAAAAGATCACGATTCAAATACTCGTTACTTCACATTATACAATAAGTATATCACCTTAACTGAGTGAATTAAAAAGTGTTTACACATGCTCTATGATATTTCCTATCTGAACTAATCATTTGGTGAGCTGATAACATTACAGTTTGGCCAGTTAACAACTGCACCTTGTGTTACATAACATTTTTCTTCTTTTATATTATTTGTTATTTACTTTTTAGTGTGCCTTGTCCTTAATAACTATTTAAAGATATGTTTTAAATATTTCCTTCAAATCGATTGCATCGATATGTTTTAAATAAATAATTATTTATCAGCACTAAAAGAATTATTTACTATTGATCGACATTCATGCATTGCTCGTGATAATTGCATTTGTGAATGTTTCTTTACAGTTTATTTATTTTAAATAGAAAACAACGTTTATAATACTGTTTAAAGCATTTTACTGCTTCAATCTAAACTTAATTTAATTACACTCTAATGAATAATTACAGCACTGGACAGGTTTTTTCTTAAACAAGTATAATATCTGCGGCTCGCCGGCCGAACTTCGTTGTGCAATTAAACTAAAATAGTTTCTGTGGCCGAAGGCGAATAAAAAAACTTTTTCGCTGTAACGAGTGTTTGATAGCTTTCTCCTGTCAAAAGTGACGTGCATACAAAATGAAAAGGAGTAGATGTTGACGGTTGTCGCGCGACTCGCGACGGTGCGCGGCTGACGCGGCCGTAGCAAAAACTTCACATGTGCCTACCCGCGGCTGCAACTCGCTCGCTCCACACTAGACCAAATGACATTCCGTCTAGCCAATGAAGCGTTTCAGCCGTAGTGAAACCACCTCCGCTGAAAAAATATCTAACCAACACCAACACACATTAACGTTTCAGGAAACTTCACCGATACATTCTGTATTGGCTTACCTATGTTCTGGGCTCAGTGAAATTTAATAAACCTGTTTTTTTTTACTTTATATATATTAGTATTTTAGAAATTAATTATTGTACGTATTAGGCTGACATTTTTGAAGACCACTATACCGAGGAAAATAAAATTGTTTGACGATAAATTCCATCAGTTTGTATAGATATACAAAGATTTATATCCATTGTGTACCCCCAATAGTAAACTAAACCAGCAACGTGGTCTTTGCTTAGCATTAAGCAAAAATAAATAATGTAAAGGTGGTCTAGCCACGCATGCAGACGCACACATTCGCGCGACCTGGGGCGACAGTTTTTTACGCTCACTCTGTATAACTTTTTGCGCCTCTGTTGGTGATTATTTTCAAAATTAAAACGACAATCGCTCGTTTGTTTCCGCCTGTTAACCCCAAACTTTTTGCACGACGTCCAACGTAAGAATGTTGTGCAAAAAACCGCGCCTGTCTCACCATTGTCAAATTATTGTTAGAAAAGCCGCGGCGACCTTATTCTCTGTACGCTAGGACACGCGTATTTTATGTTAGAATATTTTCAATAGTACCTATTTATTTTGTGTACTTTGTCGTGCATGTGCTAATTAATAGGTACTATCTAACATCAATAGACGTCTCCCCAATGTTTAGGTCAAATTAATTTAACAATCGGTATTTATATTATTTCAGCTTTGATTTGCGGCTTGCTCCATAATCCGCTTGATCCATAAAAAGAGGTTTTTTATATCATAACGATTGCAATCTTTTTCTAGTTATTCTGAATCAGAGGGGTGCTAATTGGCATACATAGTAATTTAAAGGAGGTAGTATCCACTCAAATAAAACAATTATTATAATTTATAATTATGGTAATGTGAGAGGATTCAAAGCTTCTTTATTAGGACTTTAGAATTTTTTGACAAACGTTTAAACAAGTTTTTGTTTTGTTGAATTATAACAATGGTGTTTAGTGCAGGATGTGTAGTTGTGGCAAGAAGTTCTGGTTGTTAGACGCTCCAGGCTCGGCTGTCGGCTCTCGGTGCTCGTCGCCGTCGTCACCGCGACATAAATACGTATTGAGGTGTTCGGCCTTCGCTCACAATCCTACACGAGCGGCACAAACGCGCCGAGCGCTGAAACGCAACATGTCGGCTCCTACATTAACCCACTTCGATCTGTTCAGTTGTCTGCACACCGGTGCCTACTTACATCAGCACCAGAGTACTTCGCTATCTAGCACACGTACGTACCTACCTACATGTACGCTCCCCGACACTTGTAACTCATCTTGTGTAACACAATCCTCTTTGTTAATAAGTGACGCTCTTCAGGACGACTTTCCATTTTAAATAAATGATACCTATGTATTTCAGCCAACACCAGAAAGATTACAAACAAAAGACATTTTTTCACGGACTTTGTAGTAGATTGCACACAGTCAACTGTCGTTATACGTACTGATGTAACAGTTGAGGGTGTTGACAAATGTCAAATAGGCGAATAGCAAAAAAATTGGAAACAAAACAATAATGCAGTCTCTGTCAACGTGTAGCCGACGTAGTACCGCGAGCGATACCGACCGCCGACGACTTACTGAAACTGATTTATGAATGTCATTAATTACGTACTTTTTTTTTCTACAAAGCCGTTTCATAGAAGATATTAACAATAATTCATTTCCACTTGTAAACACTGCTTCATGCTAAATATGAATGTTTCTAGATGCGTACTTAATTTTCTAGAATCTAGATTGACCAAAACATACAATTAATGAAGATAATGGGTTGGATCCTTTTTTAAATTCAGCAAATAAATGTGCAGGTTCCTGTTCGAATAAAAACAAAGAATTAGGTACTTAAAGGAGTTGTTATTAATATAAAGGTAGCTATTAATATGTGAGTTCACATCTGTATTTCAATTGTGTCAGAATGTCTGGCGACAAAAACAGCGCGCGGCGACATTGTCGCGCGAACGAGAGCTCGTACCAACTTACCTGTCAGTTTTTCTGCGTTTTGTCGTAAAATATGTATTTAAAAAACGGCGGGTCCGTGGCAGGTGCGGCGGCGTGGCGGCGAGGCCACCTTTATCAGCGGCCATGTTCTACTCAATTTATAGTCGCCTCGGTTTTGGTAGCGCCGCGAGCGGTCCCGCGCCGCTATCTCGCCCTTCGTGTATTTTTTCCGCGTAACTCGTAGCCGCGTGTGAGCGTAGGAGCGTAGGAACGTAGGAGCGTAGGAGCGTCGAGCGCAGGCGCAACGCGACCGACGGCCGGCTGGTGTCCCAGTAACACCCGAAGCTCTCATTATATATCACATCCCTCTATCTTATAAGAACAGCTAGAGGTACGGACAGAAGCCCCCGCTGCAGTCACCACCCACGAAGCCTGTTTGCAGCACTTGTTTCGCACACAGACAGACAAGCCTAGAACAGTGACAGACTGCATAGATAAGATTGTTCACACTTAAAATGTTATCAATTTGCATTTTATAATACACGTGATTTTAATAAGACGACCATAATTAGAGAAAGTTGGAGTTTTGCTGGCCAGTCGTAAATCTGTGGTCAATATGCCATATTACTTTTCTTAATTAAACTAAATACATTTTGACTAATAAAATGATTAAAATCTTAAACGATTCTATAATTTGTTTTTACAGTTATTTATGTGTTGGTGCTGGTATCTGTACCAACACATGAGCCCAAGATTTAGAATGTAGGGTTGTACAGTTTATGTGAAATTGAAACTTTTTGCTATTTCGATTTGTATATGTTTTATTTCGTGTTATTGCTCGTATCAAGTGAATACTTCAATTAAGTTCGAAACTAGTATAGTCACAGACCGATAATTTAAAAAAAAACACTGTCCTAGTAAACCACAAACATGTTAGTCAGTCGTTGGTTGTCGGTGGCGGTACGGGTCCCTCCGGTTGCTCGGTTAACTTCTACCACCAGTGAGTGGTTGTGCAACCGAGGTGACACTGAGATCACGGAGAAAATACTGTCGGCTCGATATTTTAAAATTATTCCGTTTTCATTTAGAAAACTTTCCGGAATTAGCGATGATTTATTGAAATAAATGCTAGCTGAGTTATTTTTAGAAAACTTTCCACTTTTCCAATGACCACTTAAAGAAAACCATGTCGTTCGCCTACTGTTGTTATACTACGTAGATAATAATTTATGAAAGTTACAGCATTTTCATATTTTGCATAAGGTCGCAGGCTCCAAACCAACAGCATATAATTAATAATAGTATATATAATAATATAATAGTAAATATATTAATAATAATAGTACTGTACCAACAGGTTGAAGTTTGATTCCGGGCGGAGTGTAAAATGGTCATCATGTTTCTTATGAAAGTGCTTAGTTATGTGGTCGTACTGTACAACTCTGTATAATACTTCGGAGAATACAGGCGTGACGATATGAGATAGATATTATTATAGCTACAAATGATAAGGTTTGGTCCTTCACGGTGCATGCTCGCTACCGGGTCGGCAGGAACTATGATTTCATGCTAAATATAATATAATCGTTTATTTGCTATAGTTTATAGTTTTATCCTTTACGCAGACGTGAGAGCCAACAGCTCGGAAAATTAAAAGTTTTTCTTTTAAGTAAAAAAAAAGTTGATCAAACTGATATGCAATGTAGTTAAATATAAAAACAGTTGATATGAATGAGTTTATCTATAAATTGTTATAATTAATTAAATCTTTAATTTCCAAGGTTTAGGTGAGGTTATTTAATTACCCTACCTACCCTCTATTGAAGGTAGTAGAGTGGATTGCAATAACTTGTTATGAATAAGTCACTCATTACACATATTACCATCTTTACTTGTACAGTTTTAAAATATTTGTACGTCTCTTATTGATTTAATTTAGCCTTAACCAAAGATTTTTATTTTAACCGCAGATTTTAAATATTTCCAAAAGCAAATACGTGAACCGCATCTCACGAATGATTAAGTAGTTAGGTATGCCTACTTAGAACCTCACACTTCCACTTAGTGCTCATGAGTCCAATCAATGTATAATTTGTTAAGAGAAATACCTACAGCCACTGCACCAACCAGTTCCATTTGATAATATTTCACTTTCAGTCAATTATTCATAACCTTTTACTGCGGATGATTAACAGCCTTTTGATTGGCTACATTATGTTAGTGTTTTACTAATTAATTTGTATGTTTATACATTTATTATGATAATATATCATTATGTGTTCGTTGAACACAATTACTTGTGTTTTTATAATGCATGTTGCAGTTTATGTTCAGTGTCAAGTGAGGTTTTGTTAGGCCACACTTGCATCTGAACCAAATAGTGCTATAATAGAAGTGTTGAAGTGATTGTTGATTGTTTATAGTTGCTACCGCAACTATAAACAATAGACATATAATGACAAACTATCACTAATTATTGTTATTAAATAACACAAAAGCTGAAATAATTAAGGGAAGGAATACTTTAACTTACTAAGGTAACCAGACTTTACAGATTCCAATTTTATGTAAATAAAACCAATCATTGACAATTCAAGTCCATTCAATAACTTCAACTTGAAATGAATATCTAAGGAGGGAAAATAAATCCAGGGCAAACCGAACGTCACTGAAATACTCAAAGTTACAAGTAGGTAGAGACAATGATTTCCGCGCGTTACATCACTGAGAGCATTATCTATAGGATAGCATACCCGCATGTACCGCCCGCCGTAGTAGGTAGTACCTGCATGCCTACAGACTGATACTAATAGAACTGTCAATGACGTATCCAACAAACCTTCAGGTTATTTTTGTCAACAGATCGGGAAAACAACATAAAATTAGGCTAAGTTTAAACTGAGAGCAAATTGTAAAATAAGTATCATCTGCCTATGACTTTCCCACTGTTGACCTGACAGGCCTACTGTGAGGCGGGAGTGTACCCTAAAACCTCACGCTGGCCTGACAGGCCTATTCTTAGTGCGGGGGGAGTGTACCTTTAAACCTCACTTTATGCCATGTCGTCCGTCTATCTTCTTATGTCTGCAACCGTCCTTCTTTCTTCTTTCATGATCGTGAAGATTGCTGTTTCGTGTCAATACCAATGCGTGATTTCATGTGGGTATGTATGTGCAAATGAATTGCCCTATGATGGTGTTCGTTACAACTCATCTTGCACGCTAGAGAGTGCCTGATTACTAATCATGCAAACGGCTTAGCATCTCGCCTGTAATCATACAACATCCACATTTCGTCAGTTACGCTTAATACCGTCTACAGTCTACACTAAACATTGATGACGCCATAAAGTTTATAATTCACGTATCCTAAATTTAATGCGTTGCACCAACCTGTCAGATGTAGTTGATATAGGATTGACTTAGTTTGAGCGTTTCTCAGTAGAGCGCTGAATTAGCCACATACGGATACACAGGGCCCAACGATCAACATTCACTCTTTTTAATAGAATATTAAACAAAAAATGTGTACTAGTCAGATGTCAGTGATTGTGTTGGTCAAGTGTTGATCAATTGAGCGGTAATTAGTGGTGCCGGTCAGTGGGCCGCGCGCCGACCCCGGCGCACCCGGCCTGACCCCCATGACCCACCAGCGCTGATCGAATAAGAAATGTACATCAAACAATTGTATTAGCCATTGAGATTCTTTTTAGTTAGAGCATCCACGACTAACAGAATTCATTATTGTTCGGCAAGACCTAGCATTATCTCGTCCAGATACATAATGCAAGTTTATGTATTGTAGTGGGTACGATAAAACTCAGAGTTGTTCAGTCAAGCGTACTCTATAAACTTTCTTTCTAATACAAGATAATTCTTTAAAATATCTTTGCCGACGGCCAATTAATGTTTAATTACAAAACTCGATACAACACTTTCTATATAACTTTGTTGAGCAGGTACTAGTTTTTAAAAGTTTGTTAAAGTATGTGTGATCATTAATGTGTATCCAAATAATCCATAAGTATCTAATGAGCGTTTCTCTCATTTCTTCAACACACTTTTAAATCAAATAAATCTTTCGGTAATTGACAAAACTGTATCAACGGTACTTTCGCCATTTTACCGCTTTCATTGAGAATATCATAAAAATCTAAATCACAGTAATATCAAGTAGTAATTAAAACTCGTTCTACAGTGATCAGTGAATAGAAATCGTTCGTTTGTCCAGTTCACAGTTCGATGTGGTCTGTCTGGCGGCTGTAGCTCGGGTCGGGGTCCGCCGAGGAGTCTGACGGAGCACTAACTCGGGGTCGTTGAACCGCTTATTTATGTTTATTGGCTGCACATAGCCTCCTTATGTGGAATTTATTTCATGAGGCGGGTGTCAAGTTCAGTTTTAATTTGGCATTGTATATTCATGTACTTTAGTTGTATTCTTTCTCACAATTCTTAGAAGTTATATAAGCGAATGTATGTTTTACTATTAGACCATTCGAGCATTGGTTGGGTTGTCAGGTGCTGTAAGTATACTTTTCTAAAGTCTGCTGACAATGTTCTACGAATGACGCAATTCGTTTTCCAATCGTAAGTAAAACAAATGTTATATTGGCGATGCCTCTATAAAGGTGATTAATTAGTACTCATTTATATTACATATCTGTACCTCGGAGGTATACAATAGTAACTCCACTTTTTTCGAAAATATGTTTCTTGCACCATTTAAATCGCAAGAACCAGTTCTACATAATGGTATACGACTTTAAGTCCTATGACATCTATGAAAAGAAATATCCAATCGTATATGACATTAAATCCACTAACGTCTAATGGGTAAAGGACCTCAAATGACGATAAGATTATTTACCTCTATGATTTGCGCGAACTTAATGTTGTTCATTGGAGTTAATATTCTTTACCTCTGAAGGAAAACTCGCGCGCAGCGCGTTAGTTATCCGTATAAACCGTCGCTTACCTACTGTGCGTGCAAAACTATCCGCGTAATTGTTAAAAATTGTTTTAACCTCATGTTTTCACGTGGAAAATTACTGTGTGACCTAGTGTATATCGGAGATCAACATGATACAACTTCAGAATATGGTAAGTACCTAGTTAATTAGTTTTAATAAAATAGGTTTAGCGAAAACGTAACGAGAGGTAAACAATAGTATCTCCTGTAAACGTCTTATGCCATTGATCTTTATTTCTTGGTGTTAAGATACTTTTTTCAATGTCAAAAATTGTTGTTAAGTAGGTTCACATTGTTGTGAATATTTGATTTTCCTATGATTCTTGTGATATCAGTATTTATTGATATTAGGGCGTCGTGATAAGTAGTACTTTTTCATTAGTTTATACCAAAATATTGTAGTAAAACGCTCCGCGTATAAACAACAAGAAGATTCTCCTTTAACTGTCATATGTAATTGATCTGTATTACTGTGTGTTAAGGTCCATTTTTCAGTGACGTAAACACAGCGGGTAGTTAGGTACACAATGTTTAAAGTAGGTTTTATGATAATGCTTGCGCTCCATCTATTTACTAATTAGATTCTACTCCGAAAAATAAAACACTTTCGCCTAGTATGGATTTGTTTTTCTTAATAATTGTTAATAATAATAGCATAAGTATGTGGCTAATGTAAAAACTTTTTTTTTTAGGATCACAGAGAGAAGAACAGCTTTTCCTGGAAAGGTTCGAAGGTTCATTTTCAAGGCCATCCCAAGATATTGACGTGGTTCCGGCTCCAACCGAAGTAATGCATGCCGTCGGTGATGCTACTGACGATGATGCACAACCGTCAACCTCTGCTTGGCTCACTGACATTTCAAATAATCTGGTGCCATCGACTAGCTTTCACCGCATGAGAACTGAAGATGGTATGAGCTCTGATGAAGATTTTTCACCATCAGACGAAGAGTATATTCCAAACACTGATGAAGACTCTATGGATTGTGCCTTCGAAAAACGAAGACAGATAAATATACCAGAATCAGACAGGTCGTCGTCCATCGATGATCTGGAAAATATGAGAGAAAGCGGAACGACTCAATCGCTGAACAATATTCCCTCAGATATTCAGCCAGAGCTATCACCTGAAATTTCGGTAATGAAGAGTCGTAAAAGAACTTTAAATAAATTAAAATGGAAATGCAATATTAGAAAACAAGGCGCAATCACTGGAAAGTCATATACTTCTAAGAAAGGAAAAGTTGTTCCAGAAAAGAAGATGAAACCAGTATGTGCTTGCAGATTGAAATGTGGTGAACGTATAGACGAAACTGTTCGACAATTCATTTATCAGAAGTATTACGCGGAAGAGATGACGTGGGATTTAAAAAGACAATTTATTCTTTCTAGAGTCTCAGAAGTTCAAACCGCTAGAACCAGACGCCGTGATCCTGATCAACCACCTAAAAGAGCATACACATTATGGTACACATTTTTAATTGATGAAAAAGTCGAAAAGGTTTGCAAAAAGTTTTTTCTGAATACTTTGGCTATTTCAGAAACTGTTGTGAGAAACGCGATAAAAAAATCTACACAAGGATTTGTTCAAGCAGATAGACGAGGAAGACATCCACCGCCTAATAAAACAGCAGAGATAGTTAAAGAAACAGTACGAAAACACGTTGGCAAGGTACCGAGATATGAGAGCCATTATAGTCGAAACAGAACAGAAAGACGGTATCTTGGAAGCCACCTAAATATTGACAAATTATATTCCTTGTATGTAGAGTTCTGTGCGGAAGAGGGTATGCCAAAAGAGAATATGGCAAAGGCGTGGCTATACAGACATATTTTTAATACAGAGTTTAATCTCGGTTTCAGTCCTCCTGCTAATGACACTTGTGATGATTGTGATTCGTTTGTAATCAAATATAAAAACGCCACAGATGAAACTGAAAAGAATACAATGAAAGCTCTACATAATATACATCTTAAGGAAAGCAGTCTACGATACAGTTTGAAAGGATTCGATAAAGTTGCAGCTATTGAAAGCCACGGTGCCAAGAAAATGCTGACAGTGGACCTTCAAAAATGTTTACCCACACCCTATTTAACTAATGGGCAGAGTTTCTATTACAGAAAGTTGTGGACTTTTAACTTCACAATTATGGATTCAGTTCCCAAAGAAAGTTGGTGTTTTATGTGGGATGAGACCGTGGCAGGACGAGGCGGAAATGAAATGGCTTCTGGAATAGTTAAGTTTTTTGAACAGCTTGACGATAGCGCATTAAAAGAAGTAACAGTATGGAGCGACAACTGTGGGGGACAGAATAAAAATATTTATTTAATGATGGCTTATTTGTGGATATTGTCTCAAAAAGAAAATGTGGAGGTAATAAACCACAAATATTTATACTCACATGGAAGTGGATGTAGTCCACTCAATAATTGAGAGAGAAAAGAAGAAAATCCAAGAGTTTCCCATCGTGACCCCTTGGGACTGGCAACAGTTTATAAAGAGCTGTTCAAGAAACTCAAAAATTAAAGTAGTAAACATGGAAACTGATAATTTCATGGATTTTTCTGCCTTTTGCAACGGATCATCAGCTCCTTTTGTGCACAGAAAAAAATCTATTGCGGGAGAGTCTGTACCATATTCTGCTATAGTATGGATGCAATTCCGAAAAACTGAAATAGGTTCGATGTTTTACAAAACTTCTTTTGATCATGAAACTTTTGAAGAAGTTAGTTTCATACGAAATAAACGGAGAGGATTTTCTGTGCCCACGCCGAAACCTATTCGAGAAACTCAAAAGCCCATTTCAAGACTCAAATACAACGACTTACAAAAATCGTTGCAGTGGATTCCATCCATGTTCCACGATTATTATAGGAATCTTCCATGTGCAGATGTCCCTGACTTACCTGAAGCATGCGAGTAGCTGTGTTGGTTGTTAAAAATAAATAATATTTTCATTTTCACTTTTTTGAAGTAACTTTTCTTTCATTTTGTTAATAAACCCATCCCAAATTCTTAAAAAATAGCATAACGCTAATACTGACTAGAGACATAATGTTTCTAGGTGCCGAATTCCATTAATATCTACAAGTTTTATTTAGAGGTAAACAAAAGTATCATATCATAATGCTTTCTTAAAACACCTAAGTTAATTTATCTTACAAGGTAAATAATCTCAAGTCCACAAATTCAGATAAGAATTATTTTTATTGTAATAATGTGTAATACATAATAATTCCATCTAATAATAATAAAAAATACCGTTGAGTTTGTTGCAATATCTTTAAAGCAACTATGTCAAAATTGCATTCAAAGTTTAATTCCGCGCATTTTTGCCTCTCCTGTAAAATTTTCATTTTATCACATAATGTTGTATACCTCTGAGGTACAGATATACATACTACTAAGTAGCAGCACGCATGAGTACTTACATACGTGCTGCTACTTAGTCTGTTACTAGTATTAATATCCCTGCCATCCGCTCACCACTGTACCGTTTCACTTCGCTCTATAACAAACATCCCACAGTAACCCAGGCCACCACATGACTGTGACCCTCGTGTTAAGCGCTGCACACTGACTGTCTCTAATGACAGCTATCAGCAAAAAGCCTCGCTTACCCCGTGACATTCAACACACAAACAAACTTCTTACTAGTAGCAGAATGTGATGCGCGCTCTTCACGCTCGGCGGCGCTGGGACAGGCAGGGAAAAAGTTATCCGAAGAAAAACCGAGTGGGCATGCGTGACGAATGAATCCCTACTCATAGTTCCTTCTACTAATATTACGTCCGGATGTAACCAGTATGTGGACGACAAAAAGGCTGCGCTGAATGTCGTTGCTACGAATAGTGCTACGAAATTCGGCGTAGCAAAGTTGTTGAAAATTTCATGAATTGCCGCGAACTGTGCTAAGGTTTTGTTTTTTTTTTCTGGATATAAATATTGATATTTAAGAAAATACTCTGTTTATCGCAATAACAAATATTACACATTTTTAATAAGCAGTCATTCATACCTACTCTTGCATCGATTGAGAAGCTCCTTATAAGTTATCGTAGCTTAGCGTCCCTCGTATAATATAAGTAGTAGGTAATACCGTTTGTTTCTTGAGGTGGTTTTATATACCTAAGTACACACGAAGTACCCTTACGTCCCCCCACGGGTCAGTGCCGTCAGTGACGCTCGCCTGCCTGTCTGTCGGTCTGTGCGACTGTCACGCTATCATCATTATAGACTCATTTCTATTAGTTAATTACGAGGCAATATTCTTGAGACACGTCGGTACTGTGAGAAAAGCATTGTTGCGCTTTAAACGACATTTAAAGACTGTGAAATGAGTGTTTTCAATAAATAACTTAGGTAAACTTTGTCCAAGACAGGTATTTACGTGAAATTCAGACATTGCAGTTGAAATCCAATGACAACGCTGTTGTTGATTGATATTTCGTTCTTTGATTGTATAAGTAGATAGATGACTAAAATGATCACATCGGTGGCAAGTTTTCCTACGGAACCTCCTCTGTTCTAACTGATATTACCTTCGTTAATCTAACATCTGTTGGTAGCAATAGAACGAAGCATGCTAACCCTTGAAAAGTACGAGCATGCCTAATACTATAAAAAGTCTAAAGTTCAAACCCATAGGTCATCATAATGTACAAATAGCGAACAAAACGCAAAGTGTTCCATTCATATATTCACGGCGCAGTAGAACGGAGCCGACAAATGATCATAATTTCATATTTTTTTGCGTTGAGTGCGAGCATGAGGTGGGGCCCATTCATACCCATAGCATACTCTCCCAGCAAATAATAACCGATGTAACATGGCGCTATGATACATTGCTATTACTAAACATTATCGCACTTGTTTCTGACATTTACAAAGCGATACGTTTCGCTATTATTGGTGAAAAGTTCAACAGAGTTGTAACAGTAGCTTCAAACTTTACCAAAAGTTTGCAATGCCTATGATTTTAATGGATCTGTAGCGTAAGTACCGGAAAAGTTGAGTTAATTTGCAAGGTAACCACTTGATAAGAACCTTAAAATAATTCGGTTGTTGACAAGAGTTACCTAACTGTACCTATGAGTATACACTACACACATCGTCATTATTACACTGTGTTCCAACTACCGTACTTGTGGCTGCTTGTCATCGTTGTGTTACCAGCATCCTTGACCGGCGCTCGATCCGCCATCAATAACGCTTACCACCGCGACAGCGACAGGCGAGTGTTGCCACACCACGCATTACTTACTGTCAGCACAGCCTTGCGGAAAGCCTGACTGATGGTGGCAAGACTCCTTCAAATGCTCACCTTACCCGTTATTGTAGAGTGACGAAACTAAGCCGCGCGATCACCGTACCAACGGTCATAGAGCTTAGGGTCGTGCGGTTCAGGGTTCGATTCCTGGCTTGAGCAACAGGTGGCTAAAAGTTGTTTATATATATATATATATAATAACACGTCAGACAACTACAAACGACCACCCTTGTTGCTTTGCTATAATAATTAAAAAAAGGCCGCTGTCAATGTCAAATGATTGCCACAGACGAGCAGTTCCATGATTACTAGAAGAAACTTAATTGTTTCGTTTGACGTCAGTAGTACAGGCGCACTATCATACAATTCGTAACAATTTCCAGTAGAAACGCTTCTCATGCTATCTGTCATCGGGACTGAAATCTGTGCTCACGGCCAACACGTGCTAGTGGTTAGTGTTGTTTGTAAATGGCACTATTTATCATATTTGATACTACAGGAAAAGCCTTCAGAGGTATTTCGGTTGCTAAATTAATTGTGTCTATTTACTTCATTAGTGGCCTTTAAAAAGCACATTTATCCGCCCGAAACTTTTAGAAAGCAAAGCGTTTAGCAGTAGCAAACAATTGTCATGTTTCGAACGTATCTGCTGAGATAGTTCAAGCAGAACTGATTACTTGCCGTGTGTTGGAGTACAACACAGAAACATAACAAGTTGGAACAAATCCGGCGCGACGTATCATGGCTCGGGAGCCATTACAACAGATGGCCGAGCTTCCCGCGGGCGTCGCTAGATGGAGCCGCCACCCTCGCAACACCAGCCCTCCCCCGGCGGCGCCACCCCCCCGCCTCCGCCCGCCGACCAATCACCGCTGAAATACATATCTCACACAATATCACTAGCTACACAAGTACACGTCATATTACACGCTGAACGTTACAGCCGCGAGCCGCGACTCCTTCGATCTGTTCGCCAACGTGCGCCTCTTTACTGCCCACAGTTAACTGTATACTGCCAGCCCGTGGTGTATGACGTCCTGAAAGCAGCCACCGCCACCGGCGAGTTGTCGTGACAAACACAACATTGTTACTATCTCCTTACAATACCCATTATGAATGGCTGACATGCGAAGTATCAGGTTCGCCGCTAGTAGCATTTAGCTAACTGCCTTTTTAAACCTGACAAGTTTAAAGTGTTGACGTAATTACTTTAGACAACATTACCTAGTAAATATTTGATGAAATGGAGCTATTAAACGAGAAAAAAATGTTCAGAATGCAAGAGAGTCATGAATATGAATACACCGGCTAATACAGCTATTGACTTACATAGATAATGACTGATTAAAACGATTTCGCATGTCATTACCGTCCTAGTTGCGGTTGTATATCTAAGTTATTTAGTTGTCGATAAAACTATACTTAAGCAATAATAACAAGCAAGAATTAACATATCTAATCGGAATATTATCAGAAACTATTTCAGTTGGTAATCCAATGTTTATTCAGAACTAAATATTAGAATAATGTTATAATTGAGTTCATTACTTGCTATTCATGCGCCTTTTACGCTTCAATTAGTTGATAAGACCACAGACTGATCAAATAACTAAGGTCTACAATAATATATTTTTTGTCAATAGTTAGTTTTTGTCAAAAAAAGACTAGCTTTTCCGCTGTACAATCTACAATTATGCTTATACTTAGTGAGTGGAATCAGTTAAACAGGTTTGAAACAACTGGAACATAGAAACTTAGTTAAGTGCTGAGTGTACGGGACCACTCTATGAGAAGTTTTTAGTTAATTAGCGGGCGCTAATTCATTATCTCGATTTAGCTCGGCCTCTGCGCCACGGAATACATTATATACGTAGCAACAGATGGTCCTGCTGATAAACTGAGGACGCACTTCTGACGGCACTTAGTTAGCTGCGCCTATGATGTGCTCACATCGCCACTCGTTACTACGATGTTATCTCTTATTTATATATCTATTGTTGTTAATACTTCAAGTTGGTATTTTCGAGAATAATTAACAACATATTTAAATAAAAGATATAAAGTAAACGTAAAAGACACACACGGCTGGTATTTTCATAAGGCTGATCTTCAGCCGCTGATAAGCGACTGTATAATTATACCTAAATGTTTTATTAAATTAAGACTTGCCGGCAATTATATAATAATGATGTTGATGAAATAATTATAATAATGTGTAGTAGACAGTTCTGGTTGTTATAATGAATTCTGTCAGATGTATTGTTTGTGTGTGAGTGACATCGGAAAGGTTTTGTTAGGTTTGATAAAATGAGTGACGAGGTCACAAGTAACAGGTCCAGGCAGGAGTAAACAGTTAAACAATCCTATTCGGAGGAGCGCAACATGTAGGTCTGTAACGAGCTGATTGATACTTATTCGAACATACTCAACTGATTACAAGCTATTTGCATAGTTACATTTTGAAAGAGAAACGTTAAATAAAATTTATCAGCGAGGCACATAGTTTAAGAAAGTTTTATAATTCATAATAACTGCCTAATAATCAAATAACTTATTTCTTGACTTTGAAAGTAACAGGAACCGGAACACCATGGGCCTCCTCGTGCATGATCATAGTATCAGTTGAGAAAGGTGGCAGCAGAATAATATATCGTTTTCATAAACCGCGAAAGCGGTGGGTGGACCTTTCAAGTAATTATTGTAATATCCGCAACAGTTCAAAAGGTCCAAGAAGGTCGTGGACATCTAGACATGGGTCTCCAATTGATAGGATAGCTGGTGTGATTGTGATTGATAGTCGCCAGCAGCCGTGCGGCTCCGGTGGCGTCCGGCAGACGCATCCTGCAATTGAGAGCGTCTAGACGACGCGCGACACGACTAGCCGTCTAGCGAGCTCGTCTGCTCACTGGAGGGTTGCCATGCAGTGTGTAGCAGGGCAATATTAGACTAACTGTAGTGTCAAGTGAAATTGTAGCTATCAAGTTATTGCGGTGCTATCTATGCAACTGTCGACTGTCACTTTGATTCCCAAATTCAGCTGATGGTATGTTTCCTGTTCACATTCCTGTCACTTTGAGGAGTTGTGGACTCTTTTCTCCCAGAATCCATCCCCTATCACTTGTAGGTTATTTACATCACAAGTTTATAGGGTCGTGCAGTTTTTGTACAGACTGCTTTGTGGTTCTGCCTACATAATATATCTCTGTTCAAATCATTTAATATTGGTGTCTATATTTCGTTCCTAACATGGTAGAACAGATTCCAGTAGCGGTGTTCTAAACAAATACAGCGCGGCCCACAATTACACTATAATGACGAGCAACTATTAAGTATTACCGACCGCGCTACCGGCCGCCGCGCCAATTAATATAAACCATTACTTTAATACCACACCAAACGATTACCGACCGAGTGCCGAGAGCCGACTCTTTACAGAATCGGATAGTAATTAACCGATCATACGTCGATCTCGATTCACTCTCGGTCTTGATTGAGTCGCTCGCGTATGATTAACATAATGACATTGTTAGTGGATGCAAATAAACTAGCAGTGTGTTACGACTTCCTCGCGGGGTGCGGGGTGCGGGGTGCGGGGTGCGGGGTGCGGGGTGCGGGGTGCGGGGTGCGGGGGAGCTTCTTATTGTGTATCGGTAACGCAGCCGGACGGTAATTGGATCGGCTCCAGTCGCATCGATTGCAACTGTAATGTCGTAGGAAGTTGTAAATTCTATTCGAATCAATCAAGCTCGATATTTGTTGATAGCTAACGGTACTTAACGTGTGTTCACTATCATCGCGGTATTTAAATTCGACTAATAACGAGCGCTACGTAAACACACTAAATAATTATGTTTAATACGTTTTCGTACCCACTGACACACTGAGTATCATATTAATCATAATTTGCATTCATTATAACAAATAGAGCTGCCCATCCCACGGATATTATGCGAATTTGTTATAAATATTAATATGTTGTAAGTTGTAAGCATTAGCCACGAATGCTGTTCATTATTTGATTGTTGGATATTGTGACGAGCTCCTAATGTAAACATTGGCGCGGTATTAACATAATTAATTTAATAAATTCAACACTTCTGATATATTGTCGAGCGCACGTCACTCATCGATTAATTACGTGATCGATATTCGTGGTTGTCGTGACCAACCATGTGTATGTGTGCGTGTGTGTGTGGGGCACTACATACTTTAGCACATAGGGACCACATACACACATAGTGTGCACTATGTATATAATGACAAGCACGTCCCTACATGTGTGAGTCTGAAGGTGCCATTCATGTGACGGAAATAGAACATAATACAAGTTATTCTTATAATTATGCATCTAATTAGTGCGGTATAGAGATCATGTCAGTTTTTTCACTTATGTTAATTGCTGAGCGCTATATTATAATATAGTCTGGTCTTCATTGAGAAGGTTTTCTTGTTGAAATGAAAGCCTAATAAAAAATTCTACATAATTTGTGCAACTAGATGCATATCTTAAGTTTCAATCTCTAAATAATTAACACCTATGTTCCATTTCCTTGATCCACGATAAATTTAATTAATAATTTATTATCTTTTCTGAAATGAGGTTAACTTAAAGTACTACTACTTACCTACTTCAAAATAAGTTAACGCATCAATTAAAAGTTAACTCCTAATTAAAAGCGCCAAACAAAAACAAAGCTGGTGCAATGATTAATAAATAATAATATAGTGTTAGGTTGCACGTGACACACACTCTTAGCTATGTTTAACACACATAACATTTTTACTTTTTGTGAATAATGCTGCGTTGGGCAATGCTCAGTCCCGGCGCGCGGCGTTGCGGAGATTGACACATTATGTTACACCTTTTCATTCAACAGATATGGGGTTATAGTATTTTTTTGTAATAATCCGTTTCCCTGAAATTCCCGGGCGAGCACAGAACGCGTGTATGTTCAGTTGGTGCCAATATGATCGCATTTTCTTGTTAATGTTGTGTTTAACTCCGGACGCGGAAGGAGTACCGACCGGTTCTCTTAATTGACTCCTACTCAATGCCGAAACGCACGGACTATCATTTCCTCTCTGTATGTGGAACACAACAACACACCTGTTTGTTAACGTCCATCTCGGTATCGCTGGCATTGAACCCAGAACCTCGAGCATATGGCCGCACTCGTAAACTACGGCTGAGCAGGATAGAAAGGATCTGACGAAGTAAGTATCCCGTCGGCAAACTGTGTAGGTATACTTCGGTACGTACTTACTTGTAGTTTGAAGAACAACTTCATAATTTGGCGACTCCTATAAGCTATATTCCACTTGAAAGGACGTTTTACATATTCCATATGAGACCTTCTGCATTTCAGTACGACATTGTAGTGAATAATTTGTTATGGTTGTTGAATTGAACTGATAAAGCGATACAAAATGAATAAATAAAATAGTCTTGTGGCTTTTCTCTGAAGCCGTTGCAAATACTTACTTACTATGTTCTATCTAGGTTTCAATGCTAACTAATTAACACCTAATTATCTCATTTCTTCGACCTTTGATGAGGGAAAAATAAAAAAAAAACTGCTGGACATTACACACAGCGCCACACTAAGCAATGAGGCTTGTGTCGTGGACACCACATAGTTGATATACCATATAGATACTTTTTGTTTGTAAATACATACTTATTATACATATAAACATCCATGACTCGGAAACAAGTTTCCAAATATCCTACCGGGATTCGAACCCGGGACCCTAAGAACGTAAGGCAGCCTCACTAAACACTAAATGTTATTTAATTCCAGTTTAGCATGCTGTAACATTAATATTATTCAAATGATCTATTTAATTCATTCAGATTCAGTCCTGATCTACTGAATGACCCTTTGTTCAGTCTGTGCCTACACGCGGACATTAGTAACATTGGCATGCAACTAATTTTCTTATCTTTGGGGAAAGTTACGTATATTTATGAGCTGTACAAGTTGACTCGACGTCCAAGTTCCTCCGCTGTCGAGTTTCACTTCTCTGCTACAAATATTGTCTGTTCCGAGCTGTCCACCATAATCCACAATTTCCTTAGCACTGCAGCTATCAACAATTATGTATAAAATAATAACTTCAATTCAATCTCCATAAATGAATGAAAACGACTTAATTACCCGCAGTATGTGGAATAAGTGATTACTAAATTGTAACAAACTTACTGAAACACACGTCGCGGCCGACTGTCGGCCACGTAACGTTGGCGATAACACTGGCTCTTTAGTGCTGTATTTTGTTCAAACGTTTGTACAAAAGTCAAGCTAAAGAATTTTCCACAAATAAAGTTCAGAAGACCCACTTCAGGGACAGAAAACTCACGTTCTGTTCTGAGTACAAACATGTGATTGGAATGGTTTAAGACTTACTACCATTCCACGTTACATTTCGTACTTTTATGATATTCTTATTGTTTGTTTCTGAAAGTGAGTCTTCTGTAGGTACACTTCACTGCTATACCTTCTGTAGGTACACTTCACTGCTATACCTTCAAGGCGGAGCCCCGCAATGGGTCGCGGTTGGCTCGCAATTTGCGCACACCACAAATATATGGGTCACACTCATACATTAGTATTACAAATATTAGCGAGAGTAAGTAAGTAATGTGTGTCGCACACGAAGGGAATTACTTTGGCTGAAACGTTACAACGTTGTAGTGAATTAATTGCTGGCTGGCGTTTTTTCAATCCCGACGATTTATTTGAGGCGCCTTCGAACTGACGACACGGCGGCGACACGATCTGGAACCAGAGGAGATAATGTGCCTGAAAAACCTGCAAAAGAGTGAGTATAAGCTGTATAAGAGACTTTGGCTCATTTTAGCGCAATTATTTTAATCTTAGACCTCTTATTCAGCGAGCTATGTTGATTCATTGAAAGATGATTCATTGTGCATCCGTCGAGGTTCCCATTGTTGGAAAAATCATAGAAGAACTTAGTCCAGGGCAGGCTAGTATAAAAATGTGCATGTGATGCGTGAACACACGCAGTGACACTACATTCAGTTGTAGTGAGGCGACACTCGACACTGTTTCCGTTTCCGCAAGCGACAGCCTTCGGTCGCGCTTGCGATGTTACGTGGAAGTGGAACTACTCCTAGTTAACGCACTCACTACATAAAACATTTCGTGTACTAACAGCTCACTTTGTTTTGCTTTAATAGAGATAGGTTTTATGATAATTATTTGCAAGTTTTGTTTTCAGTTTCGTAATGAGATTTAATACGCACAAGGGCTGTTTTGATTCCTTGATTGCAATTGATGCAAATAAATAACTTCTCGCCTATTAGTTTAAAAGGGAACAAAATTATTACTGTTGAATTATGAAGAAATTTCACGAGTGTAGGTTAAACATTAGTGAGCACGAAAGAAGTAGCTGAAGGCAGATATGCGTGATGTATGGCCTAGGGTCGGTGGCGATGGCGAGCCATGGCCGATGTGTACATGAGTGGAGGTCGCGTGGCCACTTCCTTTGTTTCATGTTCGTGCCACATTACACCTAATGTCACCGCCACTATGTGTCGTTTCACAGAACTCTGTATTAACTTCTTTTGTGTTTTTGTGGAACATTATTTGTATAATGACTTTTTCATTAGAAAGGGTTTTGATTGCTTTTCCCTATACGGTTAAAATAACACACGCTCAGTATAATTTACTGCGTCGCTAATTCGTATAGAACGCTATGTTTTGTATTTATGTTTAACAGATCGTATAATGTCAGCGAGTAGCAAATATTTTTTGCTGTGAAGATATTTTCATCAGAAGCAAGTGATTAATAATTAATTATCGTTGCTAGCAGTTACTATTAGAATCTAATTAGGACGTGTTCCGTGTTATTCATCAAAAATATCCGTGAAGAATGCCCCTAACGAGTTCTCCGTAAATAAATACAAAGGGGAAAAGACAATATCAATAACAAAAAGGCATAAAATTGAATAAAGGCATTACATCATTGCCGGCGACTAGTCGGCACTGTCGGCAGCCGCGAGGCGGCAGGTGCGAGTGCGCGAGTGTGCGCGTGCGATCGCGATAACGCGGACCTGTCACGGCCCTTAGTTTGAGGACATGCGACATGTCCTTCGCGTCACACTTTTGTTTATAGCCGTTTAGTTACAACCAGGAAATAGGTACTTCGACTGATAAGCCGAAATATTTAACGTTTTTATACCTGAGCTCACCCAGATAAATATATATTCAGGTATTCACTTCAAATTAATTTTCTTGGCAAGTTTCTTAAAATATGGAAACGGGTATTTATCGCGAATTTTACCTTTAAATAAGCCGTTTCCATAAAGTTTTATAATGTGTTCTGATCGTGAAAGTTTAAAAAAGACAAGTTTCACCTATTTATTTTGTGTTTAAGAAAATTTTATAGAAAATACGTAAAAACAGCCAGAACTACTGTATTAGTTCTCGTGTGCTGGTTGGGTTTACGATTTTTTTTTACGAACCCTGTGTTTGTTTATGTTGTGGTAGAGTTCAAGTTAATAAAATGTTTTTGTAGGAAGGTTTTTCAAATTAAACAAAATCTGTGACCTTTGTGTGAACTTTAATCCATAGAACTGAAAACGTGTTCGAGGAGAACAGGAATTGGCAACGCGAGCGCGTATTGGTTTAGGGGTAGGTTACTATGCGTATACGTAGGTTACTAAGCGTATATGTAGGTTACTAAGCGTATACGTAGGTTACTAAGCGTATACGTAGGTTACTAAGCGTATACGTAGGTTACTAAGCGTATACGTAGGTTACTAAGCGTATACGTAGGTTACTAAGCGTGTGTCGTGAAGGAAGAGCTAGTCGGGCGCAGGGCCTTCGGAAACAGTCGCCAATAATAAATAACCGAGGCGGAACTACAGTGTCGCCGCACCTTCCGGCGCGGGGCGACACGCGCGCGACAGTTGCGCGCGTAGCTGCGCTTGCGCGGCCTACGCGCTCATTTGTTCCTGTTGACATCAAAATTATTGTTCCGGTCCGGCTTAGCGTATGATCATTGAGCTCCTTTCAAACTTGTTTCGATATTCATTGCTATGTCAAGTAAAACTAAGCTGTGATCGTAATTCGTGGGTAAATAATGTTTTCAAAATCACACAAGTACAGCTTGATCAGGTTTACTTTACATTGACATTTACTTCTATCATGTAAACCTTCAGTCCGCTTCTGATAGCTGCAGTCAGTTCCTTTAAGATGACACAAGATATCAGTCTTTGATGCTGCCACTAGATAGTCTCTTTGCGAGGGATTTGGCAGTATTCCAGCACGTGGGTGTAGTGCAGGCTGGTGGATGCCACGTGTCTTCGAGGTTCTAGAACATTCTCATTTCCCTTACGATGCGATGTCACCGCCGCCGCCTAGAGTACCCAGTGGTAATGGTGAGGCCACATGAGCTCTCCGAGCGATTGATGCTTGTATAAGCCAGTGTATCGGTAGTTAGCAGGGTAAGTGATGGTGGGCAGATCGCGGCGCGTGGAGGCCGAAATCTTGCTGAGCACCTAGAGCACCCGACGCAGAAGTTCCACTCCAATACCGCGTTATAATAATCTTATAAAAAATGGATATTTGGATATTCATCACTACTACTCTAGCAGCCACAGTCTGTGTGATTTATTTACTTTCTAATCTCAACCTCAATATCTCAATACGTTACGTTTAGCACTTACTGGGAAATGAACCTGGCAAAAGCTTAATCTCATATTGAGATCCACTATTTAGGACTAGACGACGAGGAATGGACGCGCGACGGAGGGCGTCGAGTGTGGACCTTCTGTTGCTTCTCCAATGGTGGCAGGGCTACCACCAGCGGGACACGCCGCGCAGACGAGACGACTCAGAGGTCAGTGGTACAGGTAAGTCTATCGTGTAGGAGTGTAGTAGATTTATAGCAAAACTGACTAATTCAAAGATATTTTAATGGAGTCACGATCTGCCCTCGTAAATGAAAACACAGTAACTCCGAAAATGCCATTCTGTAAAAAACGCGGTTAAAGTTAAATTGTTAAATCGTTTTGTTATAGACAAAACATTTAAGTTAGGTTGAAAATTACATTTTATATGTTCTAAAATGAACAAAACTTCAATTCAGTGTATAAAAAACTAATATTTTATTGTGTTTTATTTAATTAAATCAGTTAATGTGTTATTAAATAGGAACAAAATTCATACAATTTTATTTTTTTAAGTTAAAACTCAGTAACTGATTGGTTACTGTGGTCTAGGTTAGTTTTACTATGTTACTGTGTTTTAACCATTTAAAGACAGGAACTCTAGTGTTATTACGACACAGTAACTGTACACATACTGGGTTAAAACCTAATAACAGCAGGCTTCGCAGGATCTAAACCCAGTAACTAAGATACTGTGATTAATTTAAGTTTAACTTAAGATACATTTTACGGAAATTTTACATAAAACCATAGTATTTGAAGAAGCTGTGTTATAGCCAAGCAAAACAAATTTATAAAATACATGAACTCACATTACAGCACAGTAAATAGTAATTTACTGTGTTCAAACCTAAAAATTCTAACGCACTGTGTTTTTTATTAAAAATGTCTTGATTTTTAGCGAAATACTGTGTTTTTATCTATCGTATCTCCGTAACGGTGGTAGATACAGACAAACCGAAAATTTTCCCAGATAGCGCTCGGTCTCCTTATTACAATAACAAATACAAGCATAAACACAGTAACTGAAGTTACTGTGTTTTCATTTACTGGGGCAGCGATAGAGTGCTATAATTTCCTCTCACTATGAAATTACATCGGAAGAATATGATGCTGTTGGGGTCGCCCTGTGCTGTGTCAGTTGATAATGTAGGTAATTTAAGTAAGATTATTGTTTAAGTAGTTAGTTAGTGACTCTTAGATCATATTTTAAGGTTCCGTAGTCCTGGCAAGGATCCCTTACCTATGGTTTCGCCATGTCCGTCTGTGTGTCTGTCTGTCTGTCTGTCGGTCCGAGGTTTTGATAAGAGACCGTAAGTCCTAGAAAGCTGTAATTATAGAGGTGTGTATATCAATAACGCAGACAAAGTGGTAAAATAAAATTTTGGAAAATATTTTTTTTATAGTAGCTCTCCTACATATGAAGCGGGGATGACTTTTTTTTCGTCGTCTACCCCATCGTGTGTCTATGTATCGTGTGTATCGTTGAATAGGTCTTTTAAAATGATTTAGGGGTTGCTAATACTACTTTTCGATGTAATGCTCCATTTACGAAATATTAAACTTTTAAGTGCAAATTTTTGTTCCAGTAGGGAAAACTTAATGATGATAGTGCATTTTATGAATTTTAAAGGAAAACTATAGCGGTACCTTTAACGCTTTTAGCGGTTTTTGGTAACTTTATTGGTTTAGCAGTAATTGTCGTTGAACTAGGGTGTTGGATAATTTTGTACCAGATACAAAATCCTTTAAATTAATCCTATTTAGTGACTTGCATTGAAAAACAAAATCTAAAATATAACGGGCTACTACGGAACCCTGCTACTACTGCTCGTGGCCCGACAAGCACTTGGCCGGTTTTTTATAACTTTAATTATTTTTTTCGTAAAAATCTATATGAGGAGCTCAATACGGAATAAAAAAACCGGCCAAGTACGAGTTAGACTCGCGTGCTGAGGGTTCCGTTTATATTTGTAGGTAAATTATTAAACTACATATTTATGGTTTTCAGAATTTTCCTTTACATGAGATGTATTGTAAGAGATAATAACGATTTGTTTTCTTATATTCTCAAGACTTTGCTCATTATCAACGGGAAGTACCCTATAAATTTTGATTTTCTTGTGAAATAGCAAAATATGCGACATAAACGGTCATACACAAGTTTGAATGTTTTTACTGCTCCATTAAGGGGCAGCAGACCTGAGTATTTGATATACTTCAGCTTGATATCTCCACGCGTTCCTGAGGAAAAGGACCTTGACAGACTGACTGACGGACAACTAAGTGATCCCAAAAGCGTTCAATTTTTGCCGACTGAGATACGGAACTCTTAAAATAGTGCAGATGTGCATGACATAGGAGGCGAGCCTATTATTGCCATCATCTGAACACTCACCCAGACTCCGGGCTGCTATATAAAGTTGGAACAACCCAATCACACTGCCCGACTTGCGTGTGACCTCTAGACAAGGCTGATAGAATTTTAGATTACATCCCAATAAGTTGGTCTGCCACAGATAATGAGTGTAATCAGAGTGTTAGCGCTTGGCTCCCTGACTCACGCCGGACAAGTGTGCGCGGATGAGACGAGCGGACGACGGATTGCACCGGCTTCATATAAATATTGGTGATAAATCTCGCGCCCGCGACATCAGTATTGACAGATATTGAAAGCACAATGACATGTGCCCGGCGCACACCCACCCCGGGCCAGCACACAAATGAGCTGACGCTTGACTTAATTTTACTTTAAATGTTTCTACAAGAACAGCGTGGGTATAATAAGAATTTATATTTATAATTATTAGTAAATTGCAATTTCTTGAAGATTTGTACATTTGCTTCGTAAGTGGACTCTCGAAGATTATGTTCGTCAGATAAACGTTACCTACAAGTTCAGACAGCACAGAAGCAGTCTCGGCTTGTAATTATATGAAATTTAAAAATGCAATTACTGCAAAACGCCCGCTGAACACTTACATGAGCGCAAAACAAACACGTGAGCGTTCGGCGACTGACAGTGTTTAAATGAGCGTGAATTAGCGTACACAGTTGCGCACATGCGAGAGGCACGCGGGCGCTGACGCGAGCTGCGTGCGCGCAACCACCGTAATTTACGCTTTAAGGATACCATGCAAGCAAAAAGCTGCAAACGTACAGAATTTGCCGAAACACCGGTCTAATATTATTCTTTTGACTTTTTGGAACCTTCGTAACGACCACTTGCGACGCTACGGGGCTACAGCAAGCAATCAGTTAGAGCCCGGCGGTGTAATGAAGCTACGGGGCTACAGCAAACAATCAGTATCGAATCAACCCGGCGGTGTAATGAAGCTACGGGGCTACAGCAAGCAATCAGTATCGAATCAACCCGGCGGCGGCGGTGTAATGAAGCTACGGGCCTACAGCAAGCAATCAGTATTGAATCAACCCGGCGGTGTAATGAAGCTACGGGCCTACAGCAAGCAATCAGTATCGAATCAACCCGGCGGTGTAATGAAGCTACAGACCTACAGCAAGCAATCAGTATCGAATCAACCCGGCGGTGTAATGAAGGTCAGATTACTTATTTGAAGAACTTGGTTACTGCACCTACCCGAAAATTAGAAATCTGAATACAGATGTTGAACGAATAGTTTGGAACTACTGATACACTGACGACGCGTATGGTACCTGATCATAAAATACATGTTATTGCTTGATCTAAATATTTCGTTAATTTACAGAACGCCGCTAAAAAAACTTGTTAGATAAGTTATTCTAGAAAAAGTTTCTCATTCCGCATTAGCTTCACGCATGCCATGACTTCAAACAAAAAGTATCACATTCTAAGACTTTGTTTTTGAGCTTGACGAAAGCTTTTTCTAGAGAAGCCTGCAAGAAATACAAAACTCTTTTTATTTATTAAAATGCCTTGTATTGCCGCATAAAAACATTGCGGTACACTTGTTTAAGTTTCTAAAACATCACTTATACACACATCACGATTTATTCTTTCATGTATAGTATGTTTTTGGTGAAACGGAACGCACTCTCAAAACGCGTCGTCCTCGATAACGCCGGTAGTGACGTCAAAGTCTATGTGTCAATAAAACACTTTCATTTGAAAAGTAGGTAAAGTTTCGCTAAGATTTTATTCTAATATCGTTATCGCAATTTTTGCTTGAATAAAACACATACAATTACTTAATAAACTAAAACTTTATTAAGGCCAAAAAAAAAGATGTAAACAAGGTAGTTTGAGGTAAATGACGTCACGTCACAGACGTTTGAACTCTCATAGAAAATTGCAGGAGTTTAAATATTATTATTGAGCGACAAGCAGTAGTTTGACTTAACTTTTTTAATAGGTACTTTTCTTGGGATGATAACACTGTATTTTATTGATTTAAGTGAAGAAAAAATTACATGCATATTCCCTATTATCACCGTCCTGCTCACTGGCTTTGTTATGAAGAATGAAATGTGTGGACCTGGAACGCCCTCAAATCTCCCCGGAACCTACTGATGAATTACTTAAGTATAAACGTCTGAGAGTTTGTGCAAGATTACTTCCGAACCTCCAACCTGTTATGCTTTTTAAGGTATGACTTTCGAACCATTAGGTACATTCACTTATTTGAGTCATTGCAAAGGACACGTTAAAATTGTTTCATTTCTCTCTTGTGCTCTTCAGAGCGTTGCGTCTCCTCCCTTATTAGTGTTCCATGTTGATCCAAAGTAGATCATTAGCATTACCTACTTCACGTTAAGTAATTTCACTAGTGAAGTCGCACATAATTTATATAACGTGGAGAAGTAACGTCGCGCGCCGTATGTAGGTATGGTAGGCGTTGCAACCGGTACGGCGTTTTTGAGCGCGATAAGGTGCGCGGTCACCTGCGCGCACGCATCTGTCGCTGACGGCCGCGGTTGCTAACAAAGGTGGTATAAATCAAAATGTTTGTGACCGAGTGCCAATTAATTGAATAGATCGCTCAACATTATTATGAAAAAGGTGCGAATTTTAGAACCCTTTTGGACGTACCGACTACCAATGACTAATGAAAACAACTTGGTGACTTAAAAGCTCACTACACCTTGGTCTTCCCGATAACTTTAGATATTCCTAACGCCATTCTAGTTGATGAAAATGATGGTATAGCCCTACTTTTAGAAGCTTCAGCTGCTTCTCAGTAGGAAAAAGGCATTGAAGAAAGCGGTTATTATAATTAAGACAACACTGCAATTGTCAGTTTTCTCGTTGTCCCGCACAGTAGAAGCACATAAATTGTTCAATTGCTGCAACAAGTGAGTGCGGCTCGATGCGCACGGGCAGCGGGCGGGGTGCGGCGCGCGGGCGGGCGGCGGGGGGTGGCGCATGCGCGCTGCGCGGCCCACGGCGCGGGGCAAGGCCGCCCGCTACCACGCTGCTATTTTTACCCGCCAATGACGACGCCAGCATGCCATAAGGAAACTGTCGTCACTGAAGTCGACCACAAATATACTGTATGGAATGGAAAATCATGTGAATGAAAGCTTTAAGTTGTGGAAATTTCCAATCGCCACTAAACCAGCAGAGTTGCGAAGGTTGAATGGCAGTCACTATTGCGTAAACTTTTTATGTTCAGCGATACTGAGTAACAAAAAATAAGTAACCTGAAAAACCAACCAAACATCAAAGGTTGCGACGACGATCCAGCTACCGGAAATTATTATATTGTTTAGATCTTACTAGGTTTAGTGTCGCAACACTAACATAAAGAAATGGTTAAAATTATCATAAAAACGAAAAGATAATAGACACGAAAGAGCTATTTCTAAAGCAACAATTAGCAAACAATAGACATCGATTACCTTCTCCCAACCATAAAAAGATAAAATACGCAAGAAAATAAAAAGGCTTGCTCAGGAATCTATTTGAGAGCCATCAATCGGTCTCGGGCACGGCTGCACGGGGCAGAACAAATAAAACATTAGCCGCGTCAAAAGCCAACAAACTATAAACCCTCGCCGAGGAGCGTATTAATTTGACATATACCGCTCATCCGAACTAACAGCAGGTGTTCCTAAATTGTCTATGATAAATATACGCCATCAATATAGCAGAGCGACGCACACCCTTCCTTGGTCGGAATATCAAACCGTAATTGTGGTCACGACGATTTATCCGGAACTCTTATTAGCTGGTCAGGTACGAGCAGTTGAGCACCCAGCGTGCAGCGTGTCCACGACACCACTGTTTTTATATCCCTCATAGACCGACGGAGATTCCCCTCAAAGATTAAGCGAACGGTAATTTCAAGCGTGAAATTTCGGCATCAGTCCATTTGGGAATTTGCATAAAACAATATCTTATTGCAGATAAATAAACTAATAACTATAAATACGATTTACGAGTTATTTTAATAGCTCATCCGAAATGGTAGCTGTCTACTCGTTAAGCGAAAGGCCGTTGTGAAAAGTTTCGGATAGTCAATAATCTGATATAGTTGACAGTTTATGGCGTCGACACGAATTTGATTCCGAATTAAGTTCTAAATACGCGAAAGGTATCTTAAAAAACGTATAACATACGATAATTCGGCGCGGAATGGCGGGCGGCGCGGCGACTGTTTGTTACGAAATTAAAATTTACTAATAGCTCGTTTCGATATCTTAGTTCTTAATTGGCTTTAGAAATGTGATGCTTTAGCGGCGAGCGATTCGTGATTGATAAGAGTCACATAACGCACAGCGTCAGCAGTCACCGGCACCCGACCGACGTGACAAGCCGGACGGGCCGGCAGCCGCACTCAGCCTCTGATGAAGTTATCCAGCGATAACGCGACCGATGCCTACATAAGTGGAGGTAAATTAATGCGAGATAACTACTTGTTGAAACTTAGAGCTCTGTATCTCCCAGTGTGCCACTTTCTTTCTGTTACACCCAACGTAACACACTAGCTAGTTATTAATTGTTTCGCGTTGAGAAGCAGATCCATTTGGAATTGACGAAATTTAGAGAAGATGTTGGCGTAATCACGTCGTTAGCCGACAATATGTCGGTGATCAAGGACGCTAGATCTGTTTGCACAATCTGAAACATGTTTCGCTTGACCTGGAAATCGAATCCGATACGAATAGACAGAGTGGAGATACTAAGGTGGGAATCATTTATATATACTGAACTTGGGCGCGATATTTTCAAGCGGACAAACAGAATGGTAACAAATCGCGGCGAGTAATGTGCTGCAAGCTTGTAGCGTCACGCGTCGGGCTTCACTCACGCGCATATTCGTGCTGCGGTTAATGTTTCAGTTACTGGCTATATTTTAAGCGCTATACACTAACAATTTATGTCAACGAGATTCTTAATCCGCGGCAATAAAGTGACAGACTAAATAATTTGTGTGTCGGCGTGAAACGTCGTAAGTGCAGGTGGTGCGCAAGCGCGCACGACGTTTGGTCCCGCGACGCACCGCGCAGCCGCAGACCCATAGATCCCACGCGCCGGCGAGCCCGCGCCAAACTGGTCGATCGACTCTTGCGCAACTCGGAGACTACAGTTGGTTTCCAATTTTATGTTGACCGGTTTCAAAGTTGTCTTAGCCTTCTAATTTCGGCTCGTTTAGATTGGAAAATACGTCGACAAAGATATTCGAAATGAAACTCAGCCGGGTGAGATCGGAGCCATGTTTTCACTCACGTAGCACTAGCCGCAGCGCGCGCCTCCCGCATTAAGATTCTACCGATCATTGTCTGTCGCTGCTGTTAAGTCATTCATTAAATACCTTAAGGCATTGAAAGTAACTTTCGCATAAACATGTCCACTTAACGACTATTAGTTAGACTGTTCCCTGTGCTGTAGGATATTGCTTGCTGACGCCGCGCATCCGTTACAAATGTCTATAAATTGATTTACGCCAACATAAAATACGTAAACCTCAGATTTATATGACGACTATATTGATCCTAGTTCAATTTAGAGGACTCTAGGTAATTTATATTCTGGGTTTGTGGCTTAGGTCATGCTTGAGTTCGTTGATTAATTCAAGCCAAGATAGGAGAGTATTACAAACGAAACAATTCGAACGTTATGTTTGGCCTATTTCTGGTAGAGAGAAGTGTGATGTAAATTATTTAGTAACACCGTTGGAGATGTAGTTGAACAAGACGGTCAGTGTCGCGGGCGCGTCACGTCGCGCGATGTGGCGTGTCGCGTGTCGCGCGTCGCGGGTCGGCGCGGCGCGGCGCGGCCCACGCGTGCCCTGTACAAATACTGTCGGCGGGAGTCCGCGCACAAATCAACGCGATCGGACGTGCGCGCACCGGACCCCCGGTGGCAGGCGCGCCGCCAGGGCTGCCCGGCGCAGCTCTGGCGCAGCAGTGCCGAGCTCGAGCTACATGATGTTATACACACTTGAGAGTCCTAGGAAGCAGTAGGTACCAGGTAACCAGGATACAGAATTGTATCTTTTATTCGGCTTTGATAGGACATTATTAAGGTTTATGTTTACGGATTTCTTTCTTTACCTTTACTTCTGCAACTAACCTACCCGACACCAATCTGCACTAGAAAATAAAATAAGTGAGAGGTATTACAATTTAAATTATTATAAAATTAAATTAAATTTAAAATCAAATTAGAACAAGATCTTAACATTGGTCAGTACGTGAACCATGCAGCAGTGGTTCACGTACTGACAGTCGAAACGTTCAGCAAAAGCCCTCAGGATACTGTTGCGGCTGGCCCGCACCCTGCGCACCAGGGATGTGCACCGCTTGCGCATGCGCATTACAATTGGTTGGTTGTGTTTCCCAGATGCAAGGTGAAGCTCGCAGCAGTGGCGGCGTCAGCCCTGCAGCGGCCCCCCGGCGCGGTGACAGCGCCAACATCTCTCACCTCGGGGCCCCGTAATGAACAATATAAATGTGCCATTTGCCGGCCCCGCCGAGCCCCACCGAGCCCCGCCGAGCTCGACACTCTCCACAACACACCTCCACGCACAGGTATACATACCTACTCCTCATATCCATAACTATGCTTGAGACCAACCATGATTTACAGCCTTGTATTCGCTACTGAATCTATAAACTCATAATTTAACTCCAGCGCAATAAATAAACGTTTAAGTGCAGGCAATCTGTCGTATCCATCTCAGGATTGTGGATAATAAAACTGTTGACGATTTGTTGAAGTCCAGGTGGTACCACCTGGACTTCAACAAATCGTCTCAACCAGTAAACTACAAGGTCTTGAAATCATTTAATATTTTGAGATTGTCAAAATTTACAGCGTCAAGGTTTATTGGAACGTTTAAGCCCTCGAGGCAGACGGAAACGTACGTCATTATCATGAACCCACAAAAACGATTTCAAATTAAATCCCGGACGATCCAGCAACAAATATTATCAAAAGAAGGACAGTTTAAACTATCAAATTTTCTAAACGACTGCTAAATTTTGCCGCCTATTAAGGAAATTGTCCTTTAAAAACTCGATCCCTCGAAGGGATGTGACAGGACTATTATATTATTAGGATCGTTTTTAGTAATGATAGGGCCGGAGTACGCGACCAGATCGCCGGGAGAGACTAATCGTGCGCCGACACAAAAAACTTTGGGCACTTCATTATAGCTATACGTGTGCATTATTAAAGCCCGCTCGGGACGACGCGTTGCGCGGGCTGTAGACAGTTGATTTTGCATTCCTTTACGGTGAGTTGAGCGCACGCGGGGAACTTTGACGGCGCCGAGGACGATATAGGACTGGAACCAATTAACCAACCAGTTTTATAAAATTTAAATCTTAATAGCAGTAAGAGGAAACCGAACGAACGGAAATCTGAAAACGACACTGCAACTACACCGACAAAGCTCCGCGAACAGCAGAACACAAATCTAAAGACACACGGACAATAGTACCGGCAAAAAACGACGTCCAACCCCGGAGCCGCGAGCCGGTGGAATTTGGAAACGAAATTCGCGGATCGCATTTTGCGAATACTCTCGCGTGTTACTGCATTATTATTTAAGTTGGGGTTTTTAAAAAATGGTTAAGATGGTTTGCGGCTGTTTTTTTGGAGGCGCGTGCGCGCGGCATAATTGGCGTGCCGGCCGCGCAGGAGCGAGCGCTTTTTGCGAACGAGACGAGTCGCCGTTTGATAACCGTCCCTTTGCAACTGAATCAAGTCCACGCTCTATTGACAACACAACAAACACATCGACTGAGCTTCTCGAAACGTAATAGTCCAAACGTACTCGTGAACACCTAATATACATTCCGTTCTCCGAAAGTGGGCATTAATGGACAGTTTGTCACCATAGGAGGAACATTACCCACACGCTGTGTAGGTGTACTGATCATTGAGAAACATAAAAACCAACGTTTCAAAGAAAATTAAAAAGTTCGACATGACCTACCTTTAGGGCGATGAATGAACTCAATGAATGCAAAGAAACTTTGTAATCCTCTGTTAATATGGTCGTTATTGTGAATATGCTGCTATTTTAGTAGCATGCAGTGGTTTAAGGCAAAAATTCAATGACGTAATCTAAATAAAGGAACAATAACAGCTAAAAATGAATACGAAAGACATCCTGAGGTGCAGGTAAGAAAAGGGGTACGCGAGACCCATAAAACAAAAATCGGTCGAGTGTTGCTCCGAGCGATGGTTGACCGACGAAACGTTTCGTTCCTTTTACACTACACAAAAAGTAATTTAGACCATGATGACGGGACCCAATATGATAACAGGAATCCCGTTGCGTAGCCCGCGGTGCTCGGCCAAATGTTGTAGAGGTGAGCGTCGGGCGGAGATCATATCTTCCTTTTTGTCACTGCGCTAACGACGCTCGGCGAGGACTGTTCAAATATCTGACCTCACAGGAGCGGCGCGGTGCAGGGCGCGTCACTCCCGCGCGTCCGTCAAACGTCATTCCTCTCGCTAACACAATGGAATAGACATTGCAAAAATGGTACGCGCGTCGCAGCCCCGACAGACCCAACAATGGATCCAAAAAACAAACAATCGGAATAGAAATCGAAAACAGAGCTTCTTGCCGATGCGACGGAACGGGATTTTGGAAATCCGGTTTCAATTTTGTTTGGTTTTGTTGGTTGTACCTCCAGCGCGCTATTGTCGACATGTCACTAGTTTTGGGGACACAATAATGCCAATCGAATGAGGACGTCCTCAAAAAACTATTTGTTACGGTCCCGCTTGATAGTGTGCAGTTAACGATAAATGAAATCAGCTTTAGGCGAAAACACACACCCACACATTAGATGACAGAAGCTCATTGAAAACGTTTAGTTTTTATCATGATCTGCTCAGCAGTCTGGATGTCTTCCTTTACAAGTGTCTCTCGGTGTTATTAATGGATCTTCGATCTCTGAACTGTATAACTGCACCAAAGTGTCTGGAAAGCAATTTGATGCCAGTTTTCGTAAATTGAATAATGCTGCATTCTAGTGACAGATACATATTACCAGGCGTCAAGAAGTTGGTACGAATGTCGATTACTCTTATTGTATACCAACTGTTGCCCGCGACCTCGTGTGATTATTATTATAAAAATAGTAGGTACCTAATATTTTACTTTTGTACTTACCCTATTTGAATCGGAGTTTCTTTCAATTTCATGGGTTCATTCAGAAGGATTCTTTGATTTTAGAAATTGAAAATTTCTAAAATCAAAGAATCCTTCTGAAATCAAAGTATCTGCCAGTGAAAGTTCCGTCAAAATTGGTCCAGCCGTTTCGTAGATTAGCCGGAACAAACAGACAGACCAAACATTTTTTTGTTTAAGTGCTGTAATACTTTCATTTGCATTCAATAAAAAGCTGTTATTTTAAAACACCAAGCAGACACTTCAATTTTGTTTATTTCTATATAAATGAATATTTAGGTGATGATAACATCGTTGAGTAGATCTAGCAATATACCTACTAAAAAATTCTCAAAAAATGTGATGTTCAGTATTGCGACCGCGTTATGATAGAGTTCAGTACAATAACAATTATTATGTTTTGTCCGTGAGTTCCCCATAGTTCGCACACAAAGCGGGTCGAGGACCAGAGGTGACACTACCACCCGTACCCGACATCGTCGTCACACGCGGCACCATTGTGAGCCATGCGAAGAACACATGCTTTCAAATATGCGTGAAATTACTGAAAAACAACATGAGAAATTATCATAAGCATTCAAAATAAAAGTCAAAATGTTCAGCTCCAAACTGTCATTGCAAGCGGTCTTTGATCCTGAGACTTGACGACAACTGCTTTCATTGTGATTTCTTTCACAATAGATTGTTTAGGTACCTACGAATTTCAAGTTGCCCTTTGACCCGTGTCTGGGTCGAGATTTTCCATTGAGCTCGTACAAAAATATCTGCTTCGTACTTCAGTAGGTACATTTATCTTGGTTGATGTTATCTTTTGGTATGGATCAGTCTCGGGAGCCACCAGGTTTGCGTTCAATGTTTTGCATTACCTTGCGACGTCCTGCGTCATGACTGTTACCTATCGATGTTTACGATGATAATACAATGTACCAAAATATATTGATTTACGTTTATTTTATTGAATGTTGAAGTAACCGCTGGGCTACAGTTGATAATGAATATGCATTACAACAATGCGTTGTACTGTTGCTGCTTTCCTAGCCAGATCATTTGGTTTCAAAATACAGAAGGACATACGGTGATACTACTTGGTTCTAATTGTTCAGAGTTGCATCTTATTCTTAATCAAGGTAGAGTTGAAATTAAACTGTCTTTCTGCGAAATGTGATGCTAATAACCATTTCACACTTAGGTTTTGTTCTTAAGACATTTCTATCTATACTTTGCCATAATTTGAGAAATTCACATTCATTAACATCCGTATCTCGATTTCACAACCGCTGCTTGGTAATTATTATTGAGACCCGCGATGGCAATAATGTCGTCTGCACAACACTTTTTTCTCAGTTAATTGAACGACACTAAATCACAGATTATGAGTGATCATCGTAACTCACCCGGGTTTTATAAACAACTAATTCGTAATAACTTCTAGTTGAAGTACATAGTGCTGTAGGTGTAGGTAGTGGCGGCGGTAACAATGCGGCGCAGAGGTGGAGGTCAGCCGACCGCGCTTGCGACACCTGCCGCCATCATTGTGCGCGCATCGATATCACTGCACTCACACTGTGCAGGGCTCTTTATTAATTAATTCATTCCAGCAGTTTATAAATTGTCTACATCATTCAGCCATTTTCATTTGAAATTTCTCTTCATTCCCTTACTTTTAAGCCGTGGTGAAAAAAACTGTATTGTTACATTTCATTAGTAATTATTTTTATTTGTTGTGGTTTCAATAAACAACGACCGTTTTAAAAGTTCGTTACAAAAACGCACGTCAATGTAAAGCATAACTGCAAAAAATGACAAAAAACGTCATCAGTCACGTTACTGTGCACTACAAAAAATAGTCATTGTCGAAAGGTGAGAAAATCCGCTAATTAACACGTCGCCACCGCCACTGCCGCCCTCCTGTGCTCCAGGCGCGATTGTTCTGACGCCACCCATTGTGGCCCAGCTTTTATCAAAGTATAATTAGCCTTTGTTCAGGTGTATTATTTTTTGAGTAAAATCCTCGATCGAGCTCCCCATTCACTTGCAAATAGGGAAGCTCGTGTTTACGTGTCGATGAACAGTAATTATCGGGCAGAAAAGTTTTTGCGACCACAATTTGTCACCCTCGAGAAAAGTCGAGTCACGTTTTGTAATTGGGTTTCCTTCTTCAGCACTAGCAGCTGTTCTGGACTATGTAAGTCGCGGCCGAAGATGTAGAGAATGCACTAAACGTCTCCCGAGCGCGTGCCGACTGCCGTAATGTTTGTATAATTAATTGTTAGAGTGACGGATACCTGCGCTTCTATCGCGGCGCATGTGACGCTCAGGTGCATAAGCTTTATTTGTATTTTTTGCTTCCACTTCCCCTTTGCATAAATTATCATTTTCGCAATTGTACCCCAGCCGAAAGGATTTCTTCTGACCTGCCATTGTTATTTAAGGGGTCAACCGCAAATGTCGTTCTTGAAAAAAGATGAATATAGTATGTACCGTTTCCTTGAAAATTTAAATTATGAGTCTCTCCGCCTCTCTTAGAACCATACAAGTCCGTGGAGTCTTACGTAATTATTTTTATTTGTCGAACTAGTTACAGATCACTGAGCGCTTTGTTATCTATTGCAATCATCTCACCATCAATTTTCTTTTATACTAAAACCAACGCTAGTGCAACCGCACTAAGTTTAAATTTAACCTTCCCAGAAGGAGCTTGAGTATCTTCAATCCAAGTTTTTGGTTAGTTGAATAGTAGATTGTGTACGGGCTTTATTAAGGTTGTATTTTGTTTGGCAGGTCAGCGTGTGGTGTCACCTGGTCGCCAGGGGTCGGCAGATGGTCCATTGTGGCTCATCACTTGACTCGCGCGAAAGGGATGCGCTCCATGTGAACCGCTAACGGAATCCTGGGAATGCTCCCGCGCAGATAATGCGCAACAACTACACAATATAGTAAGGCGATCTACTGCGCTTGTATTGAAGCTGTACCAAATTTTATTATTCTGTTACAATAAACTTATGAAAATATTTACACGTATACTAATTTCTGTACAATCAACGGGGCAACCTGCTGAGGATCAGTGCCTTTTTTATCAGGTTGGTTTATGATCGATGACTTTATTGATCTCAAATGGCGGTGGTTATGCAGGCATCACCCCATCCTTGCAGAAACTGAAATTATAAGAGATGTCATAAACAATGGTGGTAATAAATGGAAATCTTGGATATTCGCAAACAATACAAACCGAGTGAGAACTAGCCAGTAGAAGTACCGCTCCTCCTATCATATGCAAATGTACGAACTGCTTGTTATGGGGAACATTCTTGGAAGAATGGTCCGCTTAATGGGAAAGAAATTAGAATAAAAAAGAGACGCTACAAAAAGAATCACGAGTATCCGTTTGGTGCGTGTTGTTGCCGATTTTCTAATATATCACAAACATTAATATGCTCGCGACCGGTTCTCGTGAGATCCGTTAGTGGCTTTATGTAAATTATTTGGTTTATAGCGTGCCTCCTAGTTTACATTCGAATGCTTTAACTTAAAAACATACCTAATGTCCGCGTAGAAATCGATCTCGTACTTACGCCGATAAAGTGAAATATTGAAACCGAATTATAGAAAGTATAATTTATAGCGCATCATAAAAAAGGTATTAGCAACATAATAACAAATCTCAGCAATAATGTTGACTGATCGAGTGATGACACGTAATCACTGACTGATTAATAAACGATATTTGTCAGTTAATTAAGTAGCGCGAGGAATGTAGGCGAGTAGAGTACTAGATGAGAACCACATGAACTTAGATAATAAGTCGTGGGAATCCTTACAGAATAAATAGTTGATTTGGATGCCGTTACATGTAAAACTTGACATTTCAATAGCGAAGATGTTGTAATGAAAAGAATTCGATTACTATGCACCGCGGAGGGCGCGTTAGAGCGCGCCTAGGGAACGTTACTCAAACTAGTTTGTGACCAAACGGACCTTCACATAGAGCCACATTGTCCAGATTAATGCACAAGACCGGATGCTGCGTCTCCCGGCCATCGATAAAACGGTCACAAACACTATAAAGCAGCCCTACACTTCTTTATGTGATCGCCAGCGCTGGCCGCCGACTGACCCTTTCATAACGACGCTCGCTTGTCATTCATCACGCGCAGATGAAAGGAATCCGTATAATCAGCTGATAGTACCCGTTCTACAACACTAACGGTCCAACCGAGATCAATTATCCGATCGACTAGTCCTACTCCCTAACCGCCTCGTCTAACGAATTTTTTCGATTCACTCTCATAGAAATGGAAAGCTAACCAGTTTTTTAATTTCAATAACGCATGAGTCTTCTCGTTTTAAGATGGGCAGGTTATGAGCGTTTAGGAATATCCGTTGTAACTGGAGATACAATGGCTGCGGGAGAAATCGTCGGAGGATGCGCGGCACTGAGGGCTGAGATAATATCGTGTTTCGTGAACTCTGCGCCGATGTCTAATTTCCAATACAATGGGTGCTGTAAAAAACTGGCCTAAAATAAATGTGTCACAGTGCCACCCTCGGGCGCGCAGACAATGGACAAAGGAGCCCTCGAGAGCGTGCGTGAGCGCATTTAGCGACGCCACAATGCGCTGCGCCCACGCGCTTTGTGTCGCATTGTCGCGCAGCACAATCACAGGAGATCGATCCGCGACGATCGCATCGCATCTAGCAGACACGTGTGCTCAACAGACGAACACCAAACACATGTAAATCACATTATTGTGGAGGTGAAAGTTGAACGAGACGAGAAAAGTAAAAGTCTTGCGGCAGACGCGCCGGTGTCGCATCTGCGCCGCGCCGATATCATATTATGTTAATTCGTTTGTCTGCGCGGGGGCGCGGGGTGCGGGCGAAGGGTTTGTGCGATTGTAGGCCCTTATCGTGTTTGGGTACACAATGCGTGGATTGTGTTTTTTACAAAGAGTCAAGAGACTAAAAAACTCGAGTCCTCTCTTGAGGTGTATTCATTTAGTTCCATTTGTGCTTTTCAAAAATCTACCACAAATCGGCCAATCTCTTTGTAACAATCGTTCTCATAGTTATAGGACGCCATTCATTATCTATTTGACATCGCGATTGTAAAGGTTTTGAATCTTTGATTTATGTTTCCTCTGACAGGCTAAACACGAGGTTTTTTATTAGGACTAGGTGGGACTATATCACGCAGGTTCCCAAATTTGTGTCATTATCAACGAACATGTACTTATAATGAAGTGGTCCGAGATGCGATGTTTTCCTCTTCATAGGTGTGCTGTCTGCGTCGGGTCGGCTACCACTCAGTAACCATGCCGCGTCTGATGACCACTAATTCCGAGTTAGAATACGATTGAAACACTGATATTAAGAGGCTTCCAATAAAACGGCAAGGCGCGTCGCGAAAGTGAACGTATCGGATGAGGTATGATGCACTAAATCGTTTTTAATCATGTTTCTGATTGAATCGCGGTTGATAATGATCTTCGATTAGCGCGCAGCCGTAAGTCAGCGCGTGGCGGAGTGTCTGTCGGCTGTGCCTGCTGGACTGTCGGTGTGCCGGCCACGTAAATCACGCCATTTGTTCCTAATGGATCGGACAGTTCGTACTTCTCGTATTGATGGCAATCTCAACAGTAATTTGTCGCGCGGAGGGCGTCACACGCGCGGGACGCCATATGTCGCAGTTTTGACTCGTGGAGTGTGGTTCACTTGTGACTGCGGTGAGCGCGTGCATTTTAATTGTTCCATTATGTCTTGTTTGGGGAGGCGACATGACGCGCTAGATCACTTTACTTTGTATCGCTATGGCTTCCTCCTCCCGACACGCGGGCCACATCCCTACAAGGCGATGGCACATGAGCTATAAAGTTCAAGTGCTGGTCAGTAACCCTATTGAAACAATTGAAAGGTACTTGATCCATTAGGTAATAAGTAGGTACACAAGGCAATCAATTAGTTAGGTTGCTTAGGCAATTCTAATTTCAGGTGTATCATTTTTAATCAATTTGCAATAATTTGTTTTCTTCATCGCATGTAGATACACAAGTAGTTCTTAATGAGGTCGCAGTTATATTTGTTTTCAGCACATGATTCCACAAGGAAATGTGAATGTAATGCTTGAAGCTTAGATTTTGCGAACTGCAGCAAAACAGTAAATGGCGAATCTTCCAAACAGAAGGTCATCTTTTTTGTTCATAAAAAGCGTGCGGTGTAAGTGGCGCCCCCTCGCGGCCGCGGAGCTATTGTAGAGCCGTCCGATTCGCCGCACCTATTGTGCTGCTGTTTCCAGCCAAAACGTAAATAAAGGCAGATGTTACCATACTCCAAAATATCACAAACATGTCTAATACAACACACATTTGAAACGGTTGCCAAACTGAATTGAACCTAATTTGTGAACTTCAGAGTTGAAATTGGCGAGTGCAGTTGTTGCGGTTATTTCGTTTCAGTTTGGATAGTTTCCGCCGTTCTAGCGAGCCAAGGTCCGCGGCTGTGTGGGTAGTTTTACAAAACCGAAATTGTTGTAGTTTAATAAAAGTGATATGAAACGCGAGGATGTTATTGACAGGCGATGGTATCGCGCTGATGGACGAGCGGACCCGCGGTGAACGCTAGTTAACATAACTTCGATTAATTTCGTAGTTATCGATATGAGCTCTCCAGTTGATTTGTATGAGTAGTTAATGTATTGACTCCTGTTCCAGTTATAACGACATTGAAGTTTTGTGTGAAGATTTTGGTAGCGGTGTACGATTATTTATGTACATGTCATTAAACCGCTTTGTGGAAGGATTACCTAATTGCTATTTAATAAAAGAGTTCAGAGGAGAGGCTACCACAGCCAACCTCTTCCTCTTCCCTAGTTCGTGTTTATACCTAATTAGCTCTACGTGTCTTTAAGATCAGCTCTTCAATAGTCCGCGCCGCTGGCACAGTGCGCACTCTCCGATCACAAACATCTTCGCGACACTTGTACAAACACATGACACAGCGCTAATTACACTGATCATGTTGATTGTCTCATTACATTATATTAACCCGATCATTATCATTCCTTCAATTTCCAAACGATAATTATTCGATTTCCGTATGTTATTGATTAGTTTCGGTGCATCGGGTACAAGTCTGCTGTCTGTGTACTCATGCATGGTTCGATTCCCATATTTATTCGTTCAATAGATATTTTTTCTGATTCTGGTTGTATATGAGAGTCGAGAAAAAAATCCTCGACGGTGAGATACTTAGCATACTGTACAGTGTACAGTAGGTATCGAGTGAGGAAGTCAACAATAAAGAATCATTTATTCGCATAAAATGTAGGCGTTACCAGTTGGAAAAAGTTAGTGGTTTACGTCCAAATCGTATTTGGCCAGTTTTAATGCAATACATTAACACGAAATGACCCTAACAATTTGTCTACAAATGTGAATAGCACATGTTTTCAACTCCACACACGGTTCTAAATCACTTTTACCAAATTAACAATAGACAATCTGAACATTAGAAGTCATTACCTCCCCAAACCACATGATCGTGAACAAAACGCGTCATTTGTGCAACAGCACATAGTTGCCGGCTGATTGATCACTGTACATTACCCGGGCGGCGGGCGGGCAGACTGCACAGTGTGCGCTGCCCGGTCAGACACACCGGCCACACTTGCACGAACGCAATGATTTAGCACTGCATTTATTCCAAGTAGTTTGTCTGTTGGTGTGTGTTCATGCGGAACAACTCATATTTATAAGTCGCAACTCGTAGATAGTGGTCGAGTGCGGTTCACTGAGTAGAAGATAATGTTATTAGGATGTTACGGTAATCAAATTATTTTGTGGTTCAATCGGTTCATTAATGCATTTGAATGCATTAGCATTTGGTCCGTTACTTTTGATGCTGCGAAGGAAATTATAAAAGTGGAGCTGACTAAATTTATTTTTTCTCGTATCAACCTGATGCTGTGTGAAATGATTGCCTTCCAGTTAAGTTAGAAGAGGTGTAGTTGGCCAACAGTACCGACTCTCGAACAAACTATTTTTTTTTCGTTACTTACACCAAATTAAATTTAAATAAAGTTGCATTGCAACATTTTCAACACATCATTTATATTGGTGGATACAATTCGATAGTCAGCCGCAGTCAGACTACTAAAGCAAAAGTGTAAGTAATAGCTTTATATTGAACGACAAGTCGCGCATCCACGCCAGTAATCGAATCAGTCCGAGCTCTGCCCACCCCGCGACGTGCCGTGAAGGACGCGTAATTAAAATTAAGTACCCTTTATGATCGGACTCCTTACACGGACACCAGTCAGCTGGGAAACCCTCTAAACGTAATAGGACTGTCTGTTTGGTCTAGTGCTCAGAGTGACTCCTACTGTATCCACAATACTGTGAAAAGTTACATAGACGAGGTCACTTGCTGGGCCTAAACTTTATATTACAGGGTGTAAACGGACCCTTCACGAAGCTGTTAATCAAGCATTCTGTACATCAAACTAAGCAACTGTAGGTACGCAAAAATAATTGCTGGGTAACGACTTTTTTTTTGGGGCCAAATGAAAGTATTCAAAGTAAAGAACTAGTATTTGAAAAAACAAACTTGTGAAAAAGCTGGAACTTTAACCTCCAATAGTACTTTTACTTTATAAGCAGCAGTATCACTTGGCCAACTTCCTAGCCTTTACAATCTCCGTAACTATTAGGTTCCCAGGTATGTTTCAGAACAAAAAAAATATCGCAATGAGGGGGAGAACAAGGGTCTTTCGGCTTCGTTAAGGGTATATTTACACCCTTTATTATCGATGTAACGTCGACATGAAATCAAGAGGAAGACGGCAAAAGAGTGGTTATTTGATAAGGAGCTGTGCGTTAGCAAAAGGTTCCCGTATGCAGTTTGTGATCCGGGCCCATCGCATATTACTGGGAAGGTACCGTATGATCTGCTATGCGATGCGGGTTGGTTTAGTTCTTACGATTGAAAATGCTATGAAAGTGACATGTATAGTAAGTACTGAGAGCAGGTGGCGCACGTTAGGAGAGACCTTTGTCCAGCAGAGGACTTGGTAAGCTTCAACTTATATGATAAATATCCTGGGACCGAGTGATAGAACGTGGCCTACCTGCAGTTATTCAGATTATTGGGCATCTTCAAATATCTTTTTGATAAATAAAATCAAGTATATTTACAAGTTTATTATTAAGACAGTGGCTCAACAAATCAGTGGGCACTCGTAATCCCCGTCCCCCTGCGGCGGGCAGTAATCCAGTTAGCTGGTAACTGTGGCTGGTAATCACGTTACTGCCCCACGCTCCGCGCGCCGCTCGCAGGCAGACCCTCACCACCGCAGCTGATGATGAGCTATTATTTAAACAACCACAAAAAAAACGCACTCTTTTAATAATATCTTATTTTTAATGTGAGGTCCTGAGTTTGGATACCTTCTCATATATTTCATATCGACGTTCAATATTAATAACTTTCATTGTTCAATTTATTCTTTTATGGACTACCATAAGAAAAAGCGTTCATACCACATCTTCTCCATAAATGTACAATTGACAAGGAGCTGATGGCTTAGACAAAGTGCGTAACGATGATGGAAATGGGAAAAAGGTATTCGATTGACACAACCCACTGACAAGCTTGTCAATCAAAACAATCGCAAGTGCCGCAGGCAAATAAACCAATGATATTATAACCATACTGAGCGCATTGTTTGAAGTGACATTAATACCTAACTATCGCAACACCCTTGCAGTAGTGATCGCAGGTTGTTCGGTTGCGTCACCAACCAACAGCAACCAACAAGCAACCTATTTCTCAGCAGAGTCAGCCGGTGTGGGAGGACGCGGCTATTAGACGCACTTTGTACTTTATATGCCCGATCAGAAAGATAAGCTAGAACATTATTAGCACCTCGAAATTCAGACAATTTGCGTTATTAACTAAGTAGCTCTTGTAGTCAAACCCTTGACATGAGATCACAGAATGGGATTTGAGAATCGATAGCGTAAGCAACGGTTAAACCATTACCTTGTAATGTGGGCTCTCTAAAAGTGTAACAAATCTGAAACTGATGGCTGCAGACCAAGCTTATTGCAAGACATTGTCATGTTACTGGCTACGTGGCTTGATTTTATGTTTAACGCCTGTATTACCCCGAACATCCAGTTACCTGGTTTAATAAAATTCTGTATAACATTTGAACCAGCACTTTAATAATTTCAGTTAATGTAGGTAAATGGGTGCCATGTGGAAAGGAAAGCCGAAATACAAATCGATTTCGCGCGTTTCAAGGACAGCCTTGTTGCCAAATTCCTACCGATTCGCGTCCACTTGTCAAAATATAAAATTTACAATAGTTGAAACAAACGCGTGCAAATATAATATTATATTATTTGAATGTAGCGAGTATGGTGGCCTTACAATACACTTGGAACAGAACGTTGCACAGTTGTGTAAATGTCAGTCAGTTGTCATCGGCGAGGCGGTTAATTGACACGTCCCGAGATAATTAGCTACACACTAGTGCGCTCCTAAGATTGGTACTTCGGAACCAGTTGCCAAGTTGTGAATAGCTAAAGAATCGTTACTTATTAGAATAGAAAAATACCATATTTTTTTATAGAACACCGACAGGACGACCGATTTCGATAAAGTAAAGAAAATTATCTATAGTTAGATATTATCATTAGTAGAATTCAGTTACAGTCGTGCTCAGCATATAATGACGGATTCGTCCCGCAATTACAGTCATACGTCGTTACGCTACGACATGCTACGCCATGACATCCTACGTCAAGACATGCTTCCGCTACGACATGATACGTGAAGACACGTTATGCTACGACACGCTACGCCAAGATATGCTACGCGTCATTAAGCAAGCGCTTTTAATTTATTTTAATCTTTGTTTAGAACTGATAAGGTATATCGCAGGATGTATCTGTTTCACAGCTACCAAGTGTTTTACACTTAACGTGACAATGAAAGTCAACAATACGAGTACTTAACATAAGTGGACGATTATAAAGTTATGACAGCTCAGTGTAAACGATACAACCACAAGCCACTATTAGTAACACAAATATTATACAATGGATGTGAAACAATAAAAAACATTATAAATTCAAATCTGTTGGATGGAGCGGTCAGCGGACTCCGCCCGACTGTCCGGGGAGGGGGGGGGGGGGGGCAATGCGCAATAAAACTTATAATACCATTATTTGTTTATCAATAAACGATTTGCATGTATTGTGTTAAGTGAGTGTCGTCATGAGGATTACCATGAGAATGCGCGCGCGCCGCATACGTCATTCGCGCGCCGCGCTGCAGCATCCTGTTACATTCAGCGACTGGGCTATCTTCATCTGCAGTGTTTTCAGACAGAGTTGATTACGTGCGACTAAGCTCTGAGATGTACAGTGTAACAACTCATGTATGTACCTACCTACATTCAATGCAAATAAACTATATTCTATTCTATAAAACTATGTTGCTTTTGCGTGTGTCCGTCTGTGTGACCGCTTAGTTCCTCAAAAATACGCATGGATTTTGATATTATGGTTAACCATTATCTAGAGAAGATATGTGTACATCAATTTTCTTTTTCAGATGTTGCACAGAATTCTCTATATTTTGACAACACGTCGCTATATCAGTAAATAACACGCTATATCAGCACCCGGGTTTGCTTGGGTGCATGGCGACGTGTGGGCTGCTGGGAAATCGTATTTATTTATTTACATAGATACAGCTTTCACTTATTTCAGAATACTCAAACTTCAAACTGAGAATAGTTGTGCGTGTGATGTTTGTCGACAGGGTTCACGACTAAGTCACGATTCCTATAGGTGGGTACAGGGGAAAGATCAAAACAACAATGACGTACAAAAAGTGAACTGATACAATATGAGTAGGTATGTACTGCTGAGTGACGTACGAACGATTTACAATTTAAATATCTGCCAATGGAAAACTTTGACATCAGGTTAGGCACTAACCACAAGAAAAAGAAAGAATGGAAAATTAATGACAATATAATGAAGAAACTTTTCTTTATGAAACATTCCGTGCATATTGGATCCCTGAATGAATGTGATAGAAGTCTATGTATAAGAAGATCAAAGGTTTTATCAAAAATCGTCAGCACCAACCGCAAATCGGCCAATCAGATATTTGTTAATTACTTTTATTTTGTGCTGACTGTACTTAGTCTAAATTAAGACTACAGTCAGCACAAAATAAAAGTATCGTCCACCTGCGCCTGCGCTCTAACACGCGCATTTTTTTGCTTTATTTCCGTACGGTTTTGTAAAAATCATATAATGGTCCGAAAGTGAACCCACCTTGAATATATTTAAATTAATTACGCATCGCTAATGGCGAACGGTCCAAGGACGATTTTTGCATACGATTGTAACGGCACATAAATTGTTATCGCTGCTTCATCCAAGTTTTTTACATTAATTTTGTCATCCAACCTAAATTATAGTTTACTTCGTAACAGAGTTGGTTTCTAAGGGGAAAATATTTGATCTTTCGCAAAAATATAGATTTATAATTGTATTGGGCATTCTCAGATTCAGCATTGACTTTTCGATCTTTGATATTTTTGAGAAATATCTATAAAGTTTTAAGTATTTCATTACATTATTTTTATAATACTTTATTTGTAACGCATTGTTGTCAGTATAGTGCCGGGTGTTGGTGCGCGTTGCACCGGGTCCGGAGGCTGACCGGTACATGTGAGGCGAGACAATCAAACACCCCTTATCATCTAGAACAGGTTCTGTACAAGTACACTAATTTAAATAAGTTCCCATACGACGCCGAGTGCAAGTGGATATTTGAATAATTCTAGTCAATTCTGCATTCATCTTGTGGCTTAGGAAAAAAACCGTTAAAATGTGTTAAAGTTTTTTGGTTTTCTTATCTCCTTAGTGTAATTTACATATTTTAATATACACATGCAAGTTGTTTAATGTTACGCAACACATTGAGATATAAATCTTTGTGGTCACGTAGTCAGTAATAAACTAAATGAAATAAGTCACTAAAAACTAATATGTAGGTACTGCCCATTACAGGTAGGTCGTTTCTTTTTTATAGCCTGTACTGTCCCACTGCAGGGCAAAGGCCCCAATTCCTTCCATGTGCTCTTTTCCTGTGCCTCCTCGAACCAGACCTCGCGGTAGGAAGCTTGGTTTAAAAAAATGAAAATTTTTAATTTAACAGGAGTTACAAGGCTATTTTAACAAGATAAGAGGTTACTGCATCTATTTTGTAAAACAGCAAGTAGTTTGCGTGGCCGACTGTACAGACCGTCGCAAGGGTTGTTGTTTGTCCGAAGGGGTATGTCATTGTACGGGTTTTTTTGTTAAAAGGACGAATTGAATTGTTAATAATAAAAGAGATTAGTACAAAACGTTTTAGTATAGATTATTAATATAACGTTTATGTGTACATATTAATATAACGTTTATGTGTACATATTGATTTCACAAGAATTCACCAGTTGTTTCATAAATCGAATTTAAACTTTAAAATCGTTTTAACATTTTTGTAAATACTAATTTATTTAGAAGTAACTTAGCAATAAACACCTCGCTTAACAGTGCTTGCGGACATGCCAATATCTTAGGGCAAGTACTAATTACTGGATCATTAAAGGTTTAACGTACAACGGCTGGTGCAGTAAGGGTGTAAATAATTGCGCGCGTATCATTAGGCATCGCTCACACCGCGCATTAATCAGCCGCGCGCATTAGTCCCGGCACAGACGGGCGGACGGCCGGCGAAGCTGCGTTTTGTCCCGATAGTCGTGCTGTCGTCGTGAACACAGCTTTACTTTACTATATGCTAACTAGATGTTTGTATTGTATGTTGTTGAGATGTTTAGACTTCGATTTATTTTGTGATTATTTTTTGTTGTGGAGACGGCGGTTTAAGTTTGCTTTGTACTGCGAAATAGAACTAACACTGTTCTACTCATACAGGGTGTAAACAGACCCTACAAGAAGTCGTCAAGCATTCTGTACATCAAACTAAGTAGCTTTACGCAAAAAATATTAATTTAGACTTTTAATTTAATATAGACTTTATTTTTTGGGGTGTTAAATCACGTTTTACTTTGAATTGTGCGGGAGTCGAAGAGGCGTAAAAATCTTACATTAAAAACATGTAGGTATTTCAAAAAAAAGTTGTGAAAAACTTGAAACTTTGATCCCCAATATCTCCGAAACTAGAAGGATCCCAGTTATGGTCTACAACAAAAAAATGATCGCAATAACGGGGAGAACAAGTGGCTTTCGGCTTCATTAAGGATCTTTTTACACCCTTTTTATTACACCATGTAATTCTCAAAGGGTTAGGCAGACAGAGGTGTAGAGGTACATATCGCCATTCAGATTCCCTATGGAAAACAATAACTATAACATTGTCCAACCTGGGAATCGAAACTTAGACGTCATGCTCAGCAGTAGCTCTTGCGAACGCTACAACGAAGCAGTCTGTACTCTGTGGGGTGAACTCAGTCGTAGCAGGTAATTAACGAGCCATCGGTTGCCTCTGCACTTTCGTGTTACATTACGATATTGTAGGCCCACATTTATTCATACATTTTCCTTATTTAAAACAATAAATGAACTTCATAGTAGCATCGGAATAATGACGCATTTCTTAAGGAGCGCTCGTACAATTAATCAGCGACGCGCGAACGTAGCTGTCGCGTCGCGTTTGTTTTACATGCCGACACTAAACTGCGCTTAGTCGCGACATGCGATTAACTGCCACGACGGCGACGGCGGCGACGCGTCGCTGAGCGCTAGCTACTGTAGCACGGTTAGGAGATATCCCAATATGATTACCAGGTAGTTTAAAACCACATACACAGAAGTATGACATAAAAGGCAGAAGGCCTTTATTCAGCAGTAGCTAGAACAAAGCTGGGAAAGGATGATGATGACAAAACAAATTTGGTGAAAGTTGCTCCGGATTTAGGGACCCTTTGCTAAAAGCAGAACTTTAGGTAGGTACTCCACTTTCTTATTTGATTTAGTCTACAATATCATGTGCCTTAGTTAGGTGCATGTGAGATTAGTCATTTTATACTGTCGACGGCCGAGCTACGGCAGTGATACGTAGCCAGCACAAGTAGCAACGTACTAGCATCCACCTTCGACCCTAATCTGAAGAAACAAACAATACCTTATCTAACACGCCCATATTGATGTCGAATCTCTCATATGAACCTTGGGCTTAGCTATTAGTGACACGCGAGCCTGTGCCGGTCAAGGCGCACCGCGCGGCGCACGCCAGCGGGTAGCGGGTCAGCACTAAAGACGTGCAGCTACAAACAATTGACAAAAATTTATTGCCTCATTACATTCGTATAAAAACCGCTATTATGATTAATGAGAGACGTGCTCTATGGGAACTGGGCACTCCCCCCGCCCACCCCTCACCCGGCCGGTGACATCTCAATGCAGTACCACCGGTGACAAAAACTTGTGACAAGAATTGCTTAGTTTAAATGATTTAAAAGTTAATCTGTTATTGTAATAGATAAGTTTTTTTGACCTTTTAAATGGGTGATCAATAGTAACGAATGTTTTGCGACCTCAAACATGCAAAGTTGTTAATTATTCTGTAGATCTATTTTATTAACATCCATTCTAATGAGTAATAATAAATACTGATAAAATATTATTAAATCAGGACTTTGACTTTACAAGATGTAAATGGGCCACAAATAAAGTGAAGTTGTTCACAATACTAACAAAGCTCGTATATTCCGGTGATCAGCGTAAAATTGCAGCACGGCACGCGGCGTAGCGGGATGAAAAATGATTATAAACCGAAATCGCTCAAAATCCACAAAGACACGGCGCGTTACCCGGCTTTGTTCGCTTGTCGGACGACATGATTTATAGCCGCGCGGGAATCGAACGCCATGCAAAATGTTGCGTCACGCTACGTTCATACTACGCCTGCTCTGAGACTCCGTAACGCCACATGCTACAAACATTCAGTACAGACTCATGTTTGCACTACTGTTTTGCCGTTTGCTTTATTCAAATATTTGTTTGTATACGGGTGGTCGAGCTCGTCTATCGGTCGCAGTGTGCACGCGCCACAAATCGGACGAATGAGACGTCATCCCGATTCGATACGTATCGGCGGCGTGGGGGACTTAATGCTTAGATTCTCATTGATTAAGTATACCTATTTAGTGAGACGAGGATTATACTGCTTTTTCTATTGGGGAATATTAAAATATTGTTCTTTGTTAGATAGCTACAGTAACATTATGCATGGCGCGGCCGAGTTGGGGCTGGCGGCGGTTGGAGACCCGAAGTCGTGGTCAGCGCTAACTGCTGCACTCGTAAGTTCATGTAGCATTGGAATTGATTAGTAGTTGGAGTAAAATCTCATTGTTTATTGCTAAGTTGGCGGTGTTCAAGGTTGTCTACTATTAGCAATGCGTACATTCTTGATAGTTGTCCTTTATAGGGTCAACAGAACGGCTCGAGCCATTGTCAACAGTAGTAGGTATCTAAACACCACCCACTTCTACTTAGTGCACTTTGAATAGTGAATGCATAATGTTCCGATTAGACTCTAGTCATCCCGGACTACTCTTTACAATGTTCGTTTATTCCCGATGAGGCCTACATTTCTTTCACTTCTAAAACTAACAAGACAATGATGTAGCAACAAGGATGAGACGTGGTAACGCCTCACTAGAAACAAAGGCTCCTGCGACGTGTGGCATCAATGTTCCACCCGCGTCAGTTGCGTCGCGACGTATTGTTGCCGCTGGTCACCTACCGGAGAGCTAAGGTAGACGTACAATAGGACACGTAGCGGCAGCGGCGTGGCTAATGCGGACTAATGCTACCCGCACACCGCGCCGCCGCCGCCGCCGCCGCCGCCACACTGACACCAGACAACACTGTTAGTGCGCGGCCACGTTGTTCACATGTATTAGAACATTCAGGAAATCAGGACTGCACAGCACTTAGAGTGTCAATTTGGGTTTTACGTTTTTCATAGAAACCAAATTACCGACATTCTTTTTATCTTTGCAATGTTTTTGATATGAAACATACATAAAGGTCGCAAAAAACCTAAAACCTTTCTATAGATAGCAACTTTTGCAGAACCTGAAGCATGTTTCGAAAGATCTGGCTGCTCGTTCTTTCAGTGTAAAAACGTGATTGAGCTTAGAGCTAATTCTTAAATCTATCTGCATTTATTATTGAGTAGTTCCTCAGCTATATCTTCACGACACTATTCTCGCTGTAGATCCTGTTTGACTTGCCGTATCGTGCGACAGCGGACACGTCGCCAGGTCGCGTCGCTCAACTATTCGGCTCACACGTAAGCGGTTACACTCGGAGGATAATGAATACAAATACACGGCTATTTAACTTCCCTCAAGATACACTGAATATTAATACACTTTTCGTTGCGGACCTTTTATTTCAAGGGCGAGAGCTTTGGCTTAGCGGCCGTTCACATGTCGCCCTCGCCCGGATACCACGGAATACGTTTGTGGGATGCATCACGTTTTATAAACGACTGTCAGGCAAACATGGGTTGAATCGAATTATGAACACATCTTGTCATGGCGTGCTATCACGACACCAACATTGATTTATGACGAAGTTGTAGTGTTGGCTATAGACACTAGACAAGTGTATGTGCTTAAGTGACCGCTTCGGTGTTCTAATGGATATATTTACACTGGCTTACCTTCCTACCTTTGTACCGAGCTGAAACTCTACCTTCATCGAATGCTCAAGCTCATATTCCATAACATTCCCTTAATATTGTTGTTTTCCTTGCCATGAATAAATAATGTATTTAATGTTTAGTTCTCTACAATGTCGAGATTATATAATTGTCTTTACAAATAGACGTTAGATAGCCATCGAGGACATGTTCGTGGTATCATATAACATGCCTGGCCATGCACCTTGCTTAATCAACTATGCAAAAAGTTAAAAGTTATTCTTGATAGTTTAAAGTAGGCAGTTAAGGTCTAACTACACTTATCAATATCAATCAGCACATAAACAACATTACAGTTCTGCCGAAGTTCTTGATTGATACCTACGGACAAGTGTGAGTATTCCCTTAGCCTGCCAGTTTAATATTTCGAAATCATTGCTATTTGTCTTAGTAGACATCGATGTCAGCATTGTAGTGAGAAGGCAATGGATTGCAAAGTGATGCGGACAGTGTCATGCATAGTAATTCATTAGTGCATAAAGGTGTTATTTATGCTTGGCCAATAACAGGTGTTGCTGCGGTAAACTAAGACTTCCTACCTGTGCCTACAGAGCTGCGCCTGCGCCTGCCTGCCTGGTGGCACACAGCGCGGGAAGTGCGCCTGACGCAACGCTGACTACAACTTTCGAAGGGCGCTATCGTAATGTATGAAGATTGTATCCTTGTTTGTTCATAGCGATTGAAACTTGCAACAAACCACAGAGACAAGGCTAGGAGTAGGTTACATGCCTAGAGAGGTATTTTTGGTAAAACCTCGGTAGACAAGCATATCTAACGAGAATTTGAATCTATTTAAAATTGGTAATACCAACGACTAGTGCGCAATAAATTAGGTCCATGATTAAGCGATGTTCCCTATTGCCACGTATGTTGGTCATTTTCATACTCGAATTATGTTTATTTGTTAAAAACAACATGCAATATTTTAATTTCAAATCAAATTCAATAGAAACATTCGGAAACAATATAAATATGACATTAATTTACCAGTTATTAACAATATGATGTATTATAAAAGTACATAATTACTGCTATTCGTGTGTACAATCATTTAACGCCGGCAATTAAGCAATTAAATGGAAATATGTTTAAAAATAAATTGAAAAAAATGTTAATTAATAATGTATTTTATAATATGCATGAGTTTTTTGATAAAAAATAATATTTGTTAGAACCTAATTTCTTAAAATACTATTGCATATCCGACTTGGGTAATCTGTTGAAACCAAAAATGTAATGTTTACTAATAAGAACTTAATGTACACAGTTACGCAATAAATATATCTTTATCTTCGACCCCTTGCAAAGATCTTACAGAAAATCCAATTAAGTATAATATCTACCCGTATGGAAATGGAAATGAAATGGTCACTTTTCAGTTTGTGCGTCTTTACATAACTTAAACTAAGTTGAATGAAGATAACTTTAATAGATTGTATTACCTGAACATGGCTGTATACTTGTAGCCAAGTGGCGAAGTCTAAAAATACCCAAGCGATGAGAATCCAGCGTTAGGCCCCCCACACACGCGCTACCACGCGCGGCGACGTCGCGGCGCGGCGAGATGTCCGCGCGTGACGAGCATACGACACGTTGCCGCGACAGGCACCACATACAGAAGAACCAGTGCTTACGCATAAAAGTAAACCGAAATCTTAGAAATACTTTCACAGTGCTAGGCAGCGGCTTCTCTCAAAAGAAAAGCACTGGCTTTGATGAAGGAGACCAACGAAGACCCTCCTAGGAATTGAACTATCACTTCGAATCCTCGGCAGGGAGTTATTAATTACCACAATAGCAATTATGATCTTCCAGAGACTTTCATTAACCAATGTCAGCTTAAAGAAAGCCATGTGTTGTACCACCCACATGTATGTTCTGTTCAACAAAGGTTGAATTTAAGTTGATCGGGATAATATCCACAAACCAGAGTGTGTAGCCCAGACTCTATCGGTATTCAGTGATTGTTTTACCATCTATCGTCAGTTGTGTTTGCTGTTTGTCTGAAGTGCGCCTTCTGAAGTAGCTGCCCTGCCCGCAGAGGTGACTACACTCTACTGTTTGTATTGTAACGACTCATATCTCACTGTTGAAGACAAACGTTTAAGTTTCAATCGTCTCGTACGCATTTCGACAGGCGCATTATTACTTTTTGAATACCACTTCTTTGACCACTGCTCTTTTGTGGAAAGGGAACAATCTTGCGTAAAGAAACGTTTTGTGGTTTTGTTTTTTTTTATCTAAAAAAATACCGTCGACCCGCTTAGCAGCGAAAGTACAACCACCATCATCTTAATTATTGGCAGCCTTGTTCCACACACTCCTGAGTATACCCTAGCTCTCCTCCCCCTTTATGCCTTTCTATGTGCCTTCCGTCTTACCTGCAATCTTTATTTTATTTTATTTATTCTTCATAAACACTGCTAACATTACAGGAACTTCCTAATACGGTAGCGTGGTCCTTAATTAAACTATCTTAAATAACCTAACACATACAATATTATTTTTGTGAATTCATGCACAGAGCAGGAAAATAAATCGATCCTGTCATTCAGTGCGTGCAAGGCGCGCGTCAGTGGCGCTGTGCTGCTGCTGAGCACGTCGGTTCGCGCGTGAGGCACTGCTAGTAGCCAACTACTAACTGTAGTTGTCGTTTTATAGGTCAACCTCTGGCAGTTGGTCACCCAGCCATACTATCTTACTATCATCTAACGATGCAGGTATCTGTAGCTGTCTCCCGGTGTGACGATGTCAGGCTCTATGATAAGCACTTCAAAAGCTGAGGTGGACAGTTTGTCTATGTACCTAACAACACAATGTATTTTTATACAGTTTGTCTACAACTCCTTATTTGTGTCCCCCTCTCCGTAAGCTTCTGTTTACAGTTCTCAGTATTACGAGAAGGCATTTCATAGTTTTTGCACTTCCCTACACACCCGACGTCGCGCGTCGTTATAAAATAACACCTCCACATTACGACGAGTAGTTCTGTTGTCTAGTGTTCAGTGTCACCTGTTAACCTTTAGTATCGACGGTACGGTACTAATTAATTATTAATAACGGCAGTTAAATATTTGTACATTATTGCAATAATGCGCATCGACTGATCGATATAAACGATGTATTTATTTTGACATCATTTCTATATGCATGCCCTCTGTTTCTAACTATTTAATATTCCCACTTCAGACTTTAATATTGTGAATATGTAGATCCTGGAATCAAACCCAAGACCCGCAACAGCCTGGGTCTGTGTCACAGATATGACTTTTGCGTTGTAATTTTGAAGAAAGTGGGATAATTTGAAATACGTATTACGAAACAAGTTCAAATCTTACTTTCTTCCTTGTTTTTATCACAGGGTAGTGTAGTGGAGTGTGGTGTAGGCGTACAAATACACAAATTCTCGTTATAAACTTGGCACAAATATTCACTCCCTTCGCATTATACATTGACTACTACTATTACACTATGACTAGGTTATCAGCTCCTCAGCTAGGTTCGAACGTTCCCACAGTAAGGCGTGTCACGTAATAGATGCTATGCTATCGCTTCTGGGAAGCGATCACTGTCCCACGTTCGGTCCTTGGACTGATCACGCAAATAAATAATTTACAGCCATTTTACATTGCAATGACACTGACACTGTGGTTACAGTGGGATCAGTCTGGGGATCTATGAGATATAAGTAAGCAGCAGAATATAAAAGCAAGAGATTTTGTCTTTACTATTGGCGAAATATTGGTAAAAAAAATACATAATTGTGTGTATTTTTAGCTTAGTGTCCTTTCTTGGAAAGTCTAATGAATACCTGACTATGCAATTTCAGGTACTCAATAGAGCTATGTTCGTGAGTGGTGCTACTGCGCGTGCTGGCCCGTGCTCTGGCGTGGCAAGCCCGCGGAGCAGCTGCAAATTGCGCAATTAACAGATACACTAATAACTGCGATCCGGCACGAGCGTGGCGCGACTGAACAACACAGGGTAACAATATCGACGCCCGCCGGATGGGCGTAACCGTTTACTGCACAACCACTTCACTAACTATGACTTTTCTCATGATTTTGCTCGATAACAATGAGGAGATTAAACGATTCGTGTATACTTGCTGATCTTAAAAAAAGAGTTGAAAGAGATACTTTCAACTCTTGATTTTTATTTGTTTTTGTACCTTCAATTTTATGATTGCATTTTCGACTCAAATGGAAAAGCAACATAATGTTGAATAAAATATATGACTCAGTGGGACTCCGGCCATAAATTAGGATTCTCTGACAAATTATAACGCGCACAGAGCGACTCGTCTCAATGACGTAAATGGTAGTACATCTACCTAGTTTGAAAACAATAAAATACAAACACCGTCTACTTCGCGGTGATTAACTTGGAACCAGGCACGATGGTAGAAAAAGAACAATTAGAGCAATAAATAAAATAACGTAGATTAGTTTAGCGGTGATCAGGAAGGTCACGATTATACCGAGCCAGGCGCTGTTATCTGATGTCACGGTGACGTAGAGACGTTACTCGTGCAACAATACACGTTGTTTTCAATGTTATATTAGAGAAAAGGAACTAAAATCTCTTCCTACTTGCAGTAAAACGTTTTATTAACAACAAACCCGTAATACAGCATTATAGCAAGTCATGCTCACAAGCCATCAACTCACTAAATCAATAAAATATACTATAATTAAATGGTCCTATGTTTAAAACATATATTTTTATGTTTAAAACCAAGATATCAAGTCTCATAATCTAGATAAGCAAACATCTTCACTAGTGTACATAACAACGGTAAGTTTCGTCCATAAGTCAGTGCAAGGCATTGCGTTGGTCGCGGTCATTACCCGAATTCGGCGGACAAACACACGAGACAAAGAAAGTGCATTTTCCTACAGACTACAGACTACAGTGTAATCGTATATTATTTGGAGCGGCGTGCATTATTCATGAGGCTATGATACGTGGAGTAAGGTTCACCCCGTACCGTCAGCACAACATACACACACTGTTTTTTTTTTTGTCGAGTCTTATATTTTGTGTAAAATATTTTTTAATTTTAGAAATAAAGATGTGGGAAGCAATTAATGTCTGTTGATTTAAACCTGCATCAAACATAATCACTGCAGAAAATTGAGTAGAACTCAACAAAAAATATATAAATCACAATAAAATTACAGACATTTGATTTATCAACAATTTCTTTGATAATTAAGAATAGAAAGGAGGAACAGCAACAATGCAGCTGAATGTTTCCACCATACATCTCAATCATTCCGCGGTGCAACGGTAAAGTGACGGGAACGAGCTTACGAGCTCACATCAGCTAAATGAGCATTATATACCGCTCAATAATTTGAGAGGAATCCATACATTGGTAGTTATTTATGAAGAAACAGCGAGCTGTGCCGCTGTGCCAACGTGAGCGCTGAGCGGCCATTGCAATTATATAGGTATTTGTAATTATTAATGTGAAGTATTAGTTACACGCGATACGTGATGGTGTGGCTTTTTGTGTCACTCGCAAATAAGAAAATTGTTGCTTTGTATTCGCAGCTAACTTGATAATTAATTAAAGTAGGTACTTTGGTCTTAAATTGCCTGACAGAACCTTTGTTTCAAAGAAGTTATTTTCTAATTATCTTTTCAGTTTTTCAAAAAGCCAATGCACTGTTGTGCAGTCAGTACCGTGCGTATGTCGGTCGGTATCTGCCGCGAGTTTGAGCGGCGGCGGCGCGGCACTTATCGCTTATTGTTGCTAAGTGTTTATTTAAATATCGCTCCAGTACCGAGCCGCGCCGCACCGCGCTGCGTCGCTGCCTATCGCGCATCTAGCGCTGGACACATATCTCATGGATTTGCTACTAATGTCCGTAAGCCCATTGAGCATAAATTTGAAAACCAACTTAAAACTTCGACTTTGCTTTTGAAGGTATTTAAAATCCTAAAAGGTATATTTCTGAATATTTTCCTTTAAAAATCACTTCTTTGAATTCTTCTTTATGGCTAGTTTGTAATGCTATTTGGGCATAAAATCTCACATAGATCAACTTCCTGAAAATCAGAAACCAGGAAAATCAGAGACCAAGTTATAGGAAAATTAAGTATCTTCAATGCGAAAGTCGCTCTATAACGTTTTATTTCGAGAAGCAGAACATTGTTCCGCTGAAACAATTTTCCAAAAATACGAGTTCCGTTTTCCAAATAAATACATTTAGGTAGTTACAGTCGGCTCAGCTGGTCGGTAGGTGGCGCAGCGGCGCGGGCGCGGGCGGGCGGCGCACTCGCCCCTACGTTTATTAAATTTTGCTAAAAGAAAATTTAATTAAGAGAGTTTTTTCTTTTTATTTCACACCCCAGATTTCATTATTGGCGCAGACCGCGCGAAAGGGTTTAGTTTGTAGACGCACGTATTGTTAGAAAGGGCATGTATTTAGACGTCTACCATTAGGGGTACCTACTTATTACAGATTTGTTTTAAATATACATTTACAAATTGCGTTTCTGAAAAATAATCAAGAAATTTAGTACAATATGCAATGCATTGGCAAAATTATTAAAAAAAAAACTCGTTATTGAAAACATTGGTTAACTTTTTGAACTTAGATAAAAAACAAACAAAAGTCTAGCACTCAAATACAAGAAAAATTTAGATTTTTATTTAAAGCGCTCCTTAAAGAAATAATGAAACTTTCGCGAGCATACTTTTTTTAAATTTTTTGGCCACATCTAAACCATAATCACACATCAAAAATCTCAGTTTAGATGTGTGATTATGGCTTAGATGTGGCCACAAAATTAAAAAAAAAATATGCCCGAGACAGTTTGATTATTTCTCTAGGTTTAAATAAAAATCGAATTTTTTCTCGTATTTGAGTGACTCTTGAACATTAAAATACAAGAAAAAAATTGATAGCCCTCTTAAACCTATTTACAATGTTTGTCCCTACAATTTGGATATAACTTTTTGGCAATATACAAGACATGATGGCTAAGACAAGACACTTTAATTTCTTTAGGTATTATTTCTTTCAGGAGAGCGGGTCTAAGCCTTACCTAGCTCTACGCGTCCCCAGTGCGGCGTACGTGTAAAAAGTGGAAAGTGAAATATAAAAAGTAACAACAGTTCGGTCGTAATTCGGGATCTGTTGTTGAGAACGATTTACGAGTAACTCTTATTAGAGTGCAGCTACGCCTTTATTAATAATGCGCCCTTCGCCTTCGGTCACTTTACGAAACGGCTATGAAATTAAAACGTATATTTTAAGAGGTATTTTATGAGCTTGCCTGTGTATATTTATAATAGAATAAACAAAGATACGAATCTTAAATTCAGTTACAATCACTTTAAATAAAGTATTAACATTTACTCTCCTAATTTTACGAGAATGGTGCAACACTCTGTCACTTGACATTTAGTTTAGTCGATAGCCTTCTTTCTCAATGCTACAACAGTTTTTTAACATCGCTCATCACTTTTTCCTTCTAAAAACCTTCAATGATAGAATTATGAGATGATTTAGTTTTCTGAAGTAAAGCTGCGAGTTAGCAACATTTAAAACATTTGTCACGATAATCCGCGGGCTCGAACTAAGAACAATAAAACAGAATAAACAGCGAAATGAATCACCCGCCAATTCACCTGTCATAACATACGCAAAGAGAACATCTGAATATATCAGACGTTATAAATAGTAACATTCATATCGGCACGTGTGTGTTACTACTTTTATTTCAGCCGTTTTACTTTTTAAAGTGACGCTATTGTCAAAGATTGGAAGACTAATTTATATTATTTTAGAAATTGTTAGTGACATCATGTGACAGAATAAATCCTAAAAAGAAAGTGGCTTGGCGCCGCGTCAAGGTAATTTTTCGAAAAACAAAAGGCGAGAAGGTTGCAACGTCATATAGGTAGACGGACGGTTAACTTTTATTTCTTTCGCAGTTTCAGGTTAGGTTTTTTCTGTGCGTAACGAACGTCGCAGGCAATACTTGTATTAATCCGAAGATAAATATAAAATATTGCGAATTGATCAGACCAACCCGTTAGCAATATGTCGGGTTGCACAAATTAATGATGAAAATTAATATTAATAATATTAATTTTCATCATTAATTTGTAAATATAAAACACCGTCGAACGCTACTGGTGAGCATTTATAAATATTTATCGCATTTGTTTTTTTATTAATACATAAACAGAATATCTTTTTCAATATAATAATGGACGATTTCAATCAAGAACTCATCAAAATAAGCCAAAATGGGCAGGCGGAACTATACGATATAGTAAATTAAAGCTGCGATTGACATTTATATTCCTTTACGGAATATGCGGAAAAGATAAATAGCTACAATAGCCCAAACTTGACATCTCTAGATGTTATCTTTTACCACAGCTCAGGGATGTTTTACAGGCTTTGTGCTTACGTGGGCTAACTCTAATTCAGATTCATTTATTGCTTGTCACTGGTGAAATATATTATCTGTTCTTATAGTGGTTACACAACAAACCTATAAGGTATTAATTATAGGTTTACATGATCACATGATCAGTCGAAAAATGTCGGTAAGTATATAAATTATAAACCGATATTTTCGACTGATCATGGGAGTTCCTAAAAAGACGAGCGTGCATTTACTGCGGTCCGTTCAGAAAGTAATTTTCATAATTATATGAGCTTCTATTATAATGATAATTTAATTACATTTTCATTATTATTTGACAAGACGTCCTATGCAAAAAAATCTTTAAATTGGTAATCGCTTAACTAACGGTGCCACTAAACTGTCGCTTAAGATTAATATAGCGTGATAATTTGGCGCATGTCAAAATGAGATTAATGTGTTATTATTCATTAATTCGTTTGTGTGAAATTAATTAAAGATTTATTGTTAATGGCGTGTGGTCTCAGGTGTTTGTAGACCACCATCAAGCTTTATGGGTGTGGCCAAATTAGGCAAAAATTATGAAAAAAAATATTCTTTGATTCTGTCACCCGCTCATGAATCTTAACAATTTGACATTGATAGCACCTTTATTATGAAGCAGTTCGAACAGTTATCGTTGGGCAAGTATGTTTACTGATGTGTGGTTGAAATTCCTCAAATAATTGGCTAGATTGTAATAGGTTTAGCTAGCTAGAACCTTTATTTTTTGTGTTTTTTGTGTATGTTCCCCGATTACTCGAAGATGGCTGGACTGATTTGGTTTTTTTTTTTATTTGAAAGGGTATACTTTCCAGGCGGTCCCATAATCATCAAGTCAGGATCTGGTGATGGGATCCTGGAGTAATAGAGAGAACTCTTAAAATTTATAGGCACAATTTAATTGATTTGGGTAGTTTTTTTAAGAGTACTTTTTCGGAGTGGTCCTATTTCAATTTGGTAAAGATCTGTTAAAGAACTTCGGTGATAGGCAACGGAACTCCTCAATAAATGATAGCAAATGGACTGAAATTTCATGTCTGTCTATTGTTAACACCAGTTCATAACATAACATCACGCCGGTACGCTGTGAAGGGCATGTAAACCTCTAAAACTTGAAAAATAGAAAACTTTTTTGCAAAAAATAACACCGACTTAAAAAAATAAAAAACACAAACAAAAAAATCTCGAGAACATTATACGCGAGTCTGTGATATAGGTACTGTGATAATCAGGCCTTCGTTTGATTGATTTAGTGTTTTTGTCACCGACTTCTGAAGCTAAAGTTATTTTTCACTTTTTTGTGTTTTTTTTTATGAAGTCGGCGTTATTTTTTGCAAAAAGTTTTTTACATAAAACCAAAATAACGATGTATAATAACGAAAGCCTCCTGATTATCAGAGTATATCACAGACTCGCGTATAATGTCCTCAAGATCCTGCATATTTTGATTTGGACATATTCATACATTTTATGTGGAACAAATAACAATGGTGCTACCTGGTTTAGCTGTAGATAATAAAGTAGTCGTTTTTATTTTATCCTATAATCTAAAAGAGAGCCACACTGTAGCCTCATGCGAATATTCTATAAGTCTTCTAGAATCCCTATTCCTATTTATAAAGGCAAAATAAATATCGAGTTTTTTTTACGAAAAACAAACTTGGACTTCTGCACACTTGTTGCTGTCCATGAAGAAGCTAGATAAAATGTATTTCAAAAAAATATTCAAATGCGCAGATTTCTAAACGAGCTATCTTGTATTCTTTACTGTTATTTTAAGATAATTTTAATGATCTAGAAATTTTGCAATAAAATATCGCAAATCGTCGAACACCATTAGAAACGGTGACATTTATTTCGACATTATATTTTAATTTACGCTCTGAACATTAGTGTGGCATATTGAATGGTGGCGAGTGTTGGGAAATATGGTGAGGATGCCACCAGACTGGTCGACGGCTAACGGAATGTGGCCGCGACTAGATGAACGTGTACTGACACCTGACGACCACCGAAATGAGGCTTCACTTGTCGTACAGGTGATACACGAACGGGCGTGAGCAGGGAACGTTGTACCCGAGTAGGCTGGCGACGCCACGCACACCTTGCAACATGTTGCTGAAAGCCTAATAGGAGGTTGAGAAACTTTTGATGAAATTAATGATATTTATGACATTTGAACGGGTTTCAGTACACATCACGCTGCATACGATTTAGAAATATGTTAAACAAAAACAAAGATGCTACTGGAAACATTAAAAGTTACGCAAAACGAGATTCGTCGACCATGAACTACTCTAAAATATATTAGTAACACTAACGCATAACATCTCAATAATTCAATAATACGATCCAAATAAAACGGGGAGAGATGCGTAACGGTACATATCGGAGCGATAATAAATCGCGGTTGTAACCGATCGCACCTGACGCGAGGATTCATACTTTATGAAGATGTAGGGCAGTACGGGGGGCACAGTCTGCAGGATACACCGGGTGTGCAGGGTACGCAAGGGGGCGCAGGGGCGGGTCGTAAACCATATTCACAGAATTATGCATCCCCGGCGAGCAGTACGGGCGCCGCGTCAATATTTGATGGCGCTGCAAATCGATGCACGAGTGGATATGAGTCCTAATCTGTATTTACGATTGTGGGAGATGATAGTTTTTCGTTTGCGGAGCTCATGACGGGTTCCAGCGAAGGGAACATGCAGTAAGCTGCACTTCAATTATTTTTATCTCCAAATCAGGTTATTTATGGTTTTTATGCGACAGCTAGATTAATATGGCGTCGGTTGGATATGTTTTGACGACTTCCTTTGGATGTAGCTTTTAAAGGTTAGTGGACCTTCATAGTTCCGATTGTAAAGTCAATGTTATACTTTGTTGCATCCGTTTTATTACAGAATGAATGGGACTGTATGGTATCGGTCAATAAAAGCGACACGTATCTCGGGCAACACGTTGTGTCACCGTTGCCAGGCGTTATAGATGTCTTTAGAGACACCTTACTTTGCTCGTAGCTATGAATTACTATGTTGTCGCTAAACATACAAATGTACTGAAGAGCCCGTAGAGTATTCAAACTGACAGACAGAATGAACAACAGAACAACAAAAATGTCTGAACATAATTCCAGGCCCAGTGAGATATCGGAAAGAATTCTGACCAGGTATAACTCTTACGGCCAATCAATCAAATTGTTAGTTTTGCTCCCTAGTAGTATCGAGAAGGTACATCTTACCCTATACATCTTTGAAAAGAGCAGAGTCTTGTTCATAGACTAACGATAAAAGCACCACTAAATCTTCAGTTTAAATAGTTAGTGGCTCGCTTGCTCCATCAGTACAGTTCTGCTCACCCTCTAAGGACGATACATAGCTCCATGATGTTGAGGTATGTATTGATAAGTGTGTGCTATGTGATAATGAGCGCTATCATGCGATGGAAGCTCGCTGCAATTCATTGTTCTGTATTGAGACGATTACAACTAATGAGCTGACTTAGTGGAATATTGTACACTCGACTGCAGTTCTACATAACATCACGCTTGTATTGTAATCCTCGAAGGGTTAGATAAAGATAAAGATATATTTATTGCGTAACTGTGTACATTAAGTTCTTATTAATAAACATTACATGTATGGTTTCAACAGTCTACCCAAGTCGGATATGCAATAGTATTTTAAGAAATTAGGTTCTAACCAATATTATTTTTGATCAAAAAACTCATGCAGATTATAAAATACATTATTAATTAACATTTTTTTCAATTTATTTTTAAACATATTTCCATTTAATTGCTTAATTGCCGGTGGTAAATAACAATAATACACACGAATAGCAGTAACATATGTACTTTTATAATACATCATATTGTTAATAACTGGTAAATTAATGTCATATTTATATTGTTTCCGAATGTTTCTATTAGAATTAGATTTAAAATTAAAATATTGCATATTGTTTTTAACAAATAAACATAATTCTAGTATATAAATACCACTCAGTGTCAGGAAACCCTCCGTTTTGAAGACATTTCTTAATGATTCGGTACTATGCATGTTATATATTGTCTTAAGACATTTCTTTTGGAGAATGAATGTGGATTGTACGTTTGTCGAGTTCCCGCAATATATGACACCGTAAGTTAACAGTGGGTACACATTTCCAAAATAAGCATTTCTCGTAACACTTGGATTTGTAGTTTCTGCCAGAACCGACAATGCGTAGCAAGCACTGGATATTCTTTTATTAATCTTTTCGATATGTGCCTTCCAGTTTAAATGTTGATCTATTGTAACTCCTAAGAAATTTGTGTCTTTAACTTCTTCAATCGACGTATCAGATATGGTTACATTTAATTTAGAAGGTTTACTTTTATAATTTCTAAATTGAATCAATTTGGTTTTTGAGACGTTGACTTTTAAGTTTATTGACTGCAACCAATCGGTCACAGTTATTAAAGTTCTATTTATTTCAGTTTCGTAAATGAGGTCATTGGAATATTCATTTGAAATAAATATAGTTGCGTCGTCAGCATACATTACGCAAAGATGTTCAATTATATTTGGAAGCTCGTTGATATACAATAAGAACAAGGGAGGTCCTAATATACTGCCTTGCGGTACGCCTAGTATTACAGATTCGAATTTAGATGTCACTACCCCCACCATTTTTGTACGTTCATTATATGCCTCAATAACAGTGCCTTGCATTCTATTATTTAAATAATTCTCAATTAATTTAAGTGCTATACCTCTTATTCCTATACCTTCTAATTCATCAAGCAAAATATCATACTTTACACAGTCAAATGCTTTTGACATATCAATGAAAAGAGCAGCACATTGTTTTTTACCATTGATTTTATCCCAAATAGAACTGAATAATTTGTATATTGCCAATGATGTAGTTTTATTCTTTTGGAAACCAAATTGGTTAACATTTAAAATATTATTTACATTTAAAAACTTGGTGATTCTAGCATAGATAACCTTTTCAAATATTTTTGAGAAATTTGGCAACAGTGCAACTGGTTTGTAGTTATTTATGTCGTGCCGTGATCCTTTCTTATATAACGGCTTTATGAGAGCTATCTTTAGGGTATCGGGAAAATTACCCGTTTCTAACATAAGATTCAGAATATGTACCAGTGGATCTACAATAAATAGGATGCTTTCTTTGATAACTCTTATAGGAATATTATCGTGTCCGCAACTAGTTGAATTTTTTAATTTTAGAACTATGTTTATTATTTCGCTTCTGTCTACTGGGTAGAAGAAAACACTGCTTGAGTTAGTAATTGATTGGTTAGCTTGAGGTGTGGCTACTAGTACCTACACCCACATTTTGCCAGTATTGTTTACGTCTCATGTATTAAGGGGCGAGCCTATTGCCATTAACTGGACCCAAACTCCTTGAAATTCCTAATGGAAAAACTTGAAAAATTAATTTCCCGACCTGGGAATCGCACCCAGGACCTCACGCTCAGCACCACTGGACTTACAAGGAATTTTACTATAATAACGTATTTAAGTTGAAGTAGTAACAGTTTGCCGCCGACGCCGCTGCGGTACAGTCAACAACACTTGACTGTTACTCTATCAATGTAGTTATGAGTGAGCTCCTTGCGATTATTTAATTAATGAAACAAGTTTTGTCGCACGACAAAAGACAATCAAGCATCACATATTATATTATAATTATAATATATATAATTATAATATAATTGTAATTGTCTATCATTTTTCGGGTCTGTATTTAGAAGGAAATGTTGAGATAATAATAATTTATAACGATGATACAATTAATTGACTGCAAATAGACGTTTATTAGATTAATTTGCGTGTATTGTTGGTATTTTCATGAAACCTGTAGGCAAAACCTGTACCTACTTTAGATTAATGATTAGGAAATACCATGAGTGAATTGACAACTTATAGGTACCCGCGTTCATTGTCCCGCGTTATCGTTACACGAGCCATAGTCTCGGGTTAGCCTACTCTGTATTATTAACATAAACAATACCCGTTTAAAAAAAAACTCAATAACTGGTTAGTTAGTACCTACCACTAAAGGTCTATTTGTTTTTCGCACTGAATTTCAGACCACACGTGGAAATGGTTGATGGCTACACAAGGAACTATGTACGGTCGACCAAGCTATTTAGTTTACATTTTAACATGCAAATTACATTGTGAAATGTCAACCAAATAGCTTGGTAGACCGTGCACATGCAAGTGGCCTGTGATTAACAATGTAGTAAGTACTGCGACGTTAACATAAAATTACGCTATTATTATACGAAGCGGTAAGCAGTGGTGTATGTATATAGGTATATACAAACACCACTGCTTACCGCTTCGTAAACACAAACCGGCGACAATTCCAGAATCCAGCAAACTACTGAACGTTTCTGGAAATGTGACTAACCCAGGAGCTTAAGCTCCGCAGTTACACTTGTGACCACTAGTAAATACGTCAGATTTATTGCTATCTAGAATCAGCTGTTCACGTATCCCAGTTTTCTCGCAGGTTGTCAGAGATGGAAAGTTAATACTTCCGCAACAATCCGGTATTACCTACGTACCCGGCAGCGTACCTGCCTAGCCACCGGGAAAGTGATACAACTATGGAGGATAACGTAAAGTTAATACTTCCGCATCAATCCGGTATTACCTACGTACCCGGCAGCGTACCTGCCTAGCCACCGGGAAAGTGATACAACTATGGAGGATAACGTAAAGTTAATACTTCCGCATCAATCCGGTATTACCTACGTACCCGGCAGCGTACCTGCCTAGCCACCGGGAAAGTGATACAACTATGGAGGATAACGTAAAGTTAATACCTCTGCATCAATCCGGTATTACCTACGTACCCGGCAGCGTACCTGCCTAGCCACCGGGAAAGTGATACAACTATGGAGGATAACGTAAAGTTAATACCTCCGCATCAATCCGGTATTACCTACGTACCCGGCAGCGTACCTGCCTAGCCACCGGGAAAGTGATACAACTATGGAGGATAACGTAAAGTTAATACTTCCGCATCAATCCGGTATTACCTACGTACCCGGCAGCGTACCTGCCTAGCCACCGGGAAAGTGATACAACTATGGAGGATAACGTAAAGTTAATACCTCCGCATCAATCCGGTATTACCTACGTACCCGGCAGCGTACCTGCCTAGCCACCGGGAAAGTGATACAACTATGGAGGATAACGTAAAGTTAATACTTCCGCATCAATCCGGTATTACCTACGTACCCGGCAGCGTACCTGCCTAGCCACCGGGAAACTGATACAACTATGGAGGATAACGTAAAGTTGCCTCTTCACGACTTTTATTTACTTTAGTGCACATTTTGGGTCCCATTTCTGTAAAAGTGTGTATTTTATTGCGTTTCTAAGTGATTGCCAAGAGTGTAAACATTAATCTAAATGATTTTGTTCCTAATTACATGCACATTATTTATAGGTATAGAATTTTGGTTTAAACGAATCAAACGCTCAAATTCTCTTGTATGTGGCGTATCCTGAAAGCTTTTCTTTTACCTTCATATGTAGGTCTGTAAGCACACAAGAGTAAAGTTTATAATTCAAGAAGAATTGCGAAAATGCTGCTCATCCCTCTTCCAGCTAGGGTAGGAAAGCCGGATATTTATTATTTTCTAAAAATAACACAGAATGGGTTGAAGTAATTGTTACTTCAACAGTAATACAACAAGTTGCGGTACACCCACAGGACAGGAAGGCTCACGCGCTGACAAGCAGTTAGCCTACCTGTCTGTTGCGTCCGCGCCTGCCACACGACCACTTCACTTGGTAATTGTGAGGTAAACTGCTGGTCACACCATGTTTATGATTTTGTTCTATTTATGTTGTAATTATGTTCTAGACGACGTGAACTATACATGAACATGAAAATGTTTTCACGATTCTTATGAGCCTACGCGTAGGTTCATTCATTACCGGAACGGACAACTTGCGCGACGCCTGAGGAATAATATCAGTCAACGTCCGTACCGGTTTAGTTGATAAGTAGTTAATTACTCGATTAATAATTTAAATGAAATTATTCTAACGCAAAAATAATTCGCATAACATATTATATTGAATGTGTTATATTTTCGGTCTCTTTCATGTTTCAGTTTGCAGTTATAACTTTATTTGCTGTGACTTTGAGAAATGAAGTCAATTACTGCTCAAATCGATACAAAACAAGAACAGTCAAAAAATATTTAAATAAAACTTCAAAGAGCAATTAGTAACTGTAACACTGATAGATGGGTATTACGGGGGTAGGCAGGAACATACAAAGTTTATCTAACATGTTGTTCAAGTTAGTTATATAGTAGTTATATCGTAGCCGGAACTTTATGTAAGTTCCAGGCTGATTACAACTTAGTCTGAAAATGGCCGCTGTCCAGACGGAAAATTAAAGGCTGCTATTTCTTACTTTACACCCCGCTTTTTAAGGCGAGCATTATTACCATGAATCGGGCTCAAGTTCCGTATTGCTACTGGTTTCCCAATAAAAAAACCCCAATAAAACTTTGCCGGAGGATCGAACTGTAGAAAAAGAAATGATCTCGACACCACTGATTCAGCTCAATTACTAAGATATATGTGGAGTGTTAAAACGGCACCATCTAGACTGATTAAAAACGTTGTAAAGCCACGAACAGTTAGGTGGCCACTAATTAGTGGTATCATAGAGCCGGCCATCTCTATGGCCGCACTATTTATGTGGCCGCTTTTTATGACCCGGGCTTGATCGGTCTGATGGCCGCAGTGATCATCACGACTTATGATAATGTTCTGCTGGTGATGTTGATAAGTGTTTAGATGGGCTGGTGATGGCAGGTCGGGATAACTTATGTTTTACTGATTAAGTACGTTAGATGGTTGGTTTACTTAGGTTCGTTCTGTTCTGATTGTGTAGGTGTGAGGAATACCTACCAACAACAAGATTCTTTTGAAGTTACAAAAGTAACCAAGTAGAGTGTGTGTGTGTGTGTGTAGTCGTGTGGTTAGTAGTATGATAACAAATTTCCCTCTTCCATCAGGTGTCGAATACAACTGAAGATGCATACGATAAGCAAGCGCCACTATATGGATTTTTTAATATTCAAATGTCCCTGCCTACACCATACTTATTTACTATCTGAATGCATTTACACAAAAATCCGATCAAATAGATCCAATACGCCTGATGTTCGTTCAAGACATCGTCAGAAGTCAAGTCTCAAGCAACATTACCAACAATTTCATCATCCACTTACCTACTATTAAGGTTTCAATTTCATCAAACACCAATAAACCTAGCATTGCGCTATTTATTTTTATTAAAAAATATCTGTGAAATATAATATTGATGAGATGATGATATTTGTTCACGATCACCACTAAACATAGCTCGGGTTTCCGAGTCGTAAAACTATAATGTATTAAAATGTTATGATAATGGGTAATAGTGGCCGTTTGGTAGCCACACAATGGCCATAATGATCGGAATGGTCGTAACGTATCAATCATTTTACAAAGAAGCGATTAATCGGTAGGCGCGATATATCAGGAACAAATTGCGGCTGTCAGCGGTGACCGAGTGATCAACTGATCAACTGATCACGCGCACCACCATTGTTCCACCGAGCATACGCCAATTATATCACTCACAAGGTGACTATGGTGTTTAATTTATATTTATAGAAATGTTTTCAAAATTGTCTTACCTACTAGTCTAGACACATTAATGCAGGATTACCGTAGAAAGTATTCCAGCAAGATCATTAACGACATACTCTAAATTATGCACAAATCAGAAAGATTCCTATTTGAGTAACAGTTTTATTTAATTGCTTAATCCTAGTCTATTACACTTTTATTACGGTTATATACTTTTATTTAGCATTCACCTAAATTCAGTTTTAAATTGAGATTTCAAAAGATCGATGTTAATTTGTCGGGTTTTGTACGAAGAGCGGAGGAAGAGCTGGGACAATTAAGTTAGATAAGTTATTAGTGAACAGACAGATATCGCGGCGAGCAGATCGGGCTCATCCTACGCTCCGCGCTGACGCTGACGGCCCAAACTATACTATACTATAAAACACCATTTCCCAACATGTGATCATTAATTTGGACTGGTTTTGGTTCATTTTTATTAGAATAGTTTCGCCTCGATACCGGTTGCTAAGTGAAGGCTTGCTAGATAACAGTACGGTATATTGATGTGTCGCGTTGTCGCACGGAGCCGTGCGGACGGCTGCGGACCGGTGCGGACGGCTGGGAAGAACGAGCCCATTTCAAATATCATAGTTTCGTGTTTCATAATGAGTAGAACAGGTTATTGTGGGCTACGGCCGGCGGTGGAGTCGTCGCGTGTACACGGATTGTACGTAAAGCTTAGTGTTCACCGAATATCAGATTTTAAACATAATTTCAGTCAATCTTCGAGTGTTATGAAGAAAGTTTAAAAGTTACTTGGTTTGTCCTTGAAAGGTATAAGTTGAGTCGCGATTTTCGACTGTATTTTTTTTTAAACTGTATTTCTTGGTGTATATTGAAAGTAGACTTTCTACCTACCGGTTTTTTCTAGCATTCAATATAGGTAATGTTATATAAGGATATTCTTATATCAGGATATTATTTCTATGATTAAATAAATCTGTTCCCAACTTAAGTTTGTAATTGACCAGCTATTGTTTTGTACAGATGTTGCAATTCATAATAATATTGCGTCATCCAATTACAGCATGTATTCAGCGTCGAACGCCTTCAGTAGTACAACATCGTGGTCGCGAACATCGCAAGACGAAATAATGGCGGCGTCCGGTGGCACGGAACGATCCGGTTGATTGTGCTCGCAGTTATAGATGTTACCATCCACTATCGTACCACAAAAACAACCAACTTTTCATGCACAAGCTCGCTTATTACCATATATGGAGAACATGCTAACATTCCCGTAAACACGCGCACTTTAACAAAACCAACCCTATCTTATGCTAATACAACGCACTCTCCATGCACCAGCACACAAGTTTGCAATTTGAGAGCAAATAAAAGACAAGATTATTTTTTTCTAATGTTAAATGACATTTTGACAGTATTAACGTACACGCTAATGTGCTCAATGACCATTCCAATATCGTTGCGTTTTTGCTCGTAAAAGACGGATATAGTAATATTATGGAAGCGCAGTAAACACAAGATTGTGTTCTGAATTGTAAATGAGTTTATTTCTGATCCAAATTATTTCACGTTTCGTTAATTTAAAAGGCAGGTAATTAATATAATTATGCAGTTTACTGTATTTAATTTTATGAACAACTTAATTCGTCTAAAAATAAATATAAATATATAAAGGCGACTCCAACGCACTCGCTGTGACCATTTTAGAGTTTTCATTGAATGTGGTTGTGTCCAAAACGCGGATGAGTGTGATATACTGATATTAGTTTTTTAGTGAGCGGCTCGTTAGCCGAATATAGCGAACTTATATCACTATCAATATTCAAATGTAGCGTGACTTGGTGACAATTTAGTGGCGGTACCGCTGCTCCGACGACCTCCAACCATTAGAACAAATATCCGAACAGATCATGATCTTTGGCATTCTGAAGCAGAGGATTTCGCAAATGGTCGGCCTTAACGCGGCTCACTTAATGAGGTGACATGAAAACTTTACGACTCCTGCGCTTGTTACATTTGAATATTGACCTCACTATAATTGAGATAAATTATGAGCCGTGTGTTAATGGCCGATCGAAGACCAATCTGTTGACTTAAACGTTAGATCGAGCATATTAATTTGTTTAATATTGATATAGTTTGGCAAATTTCTGAATATTTTGAAGACTGTTAGTTCGCGAATGTATTAAGTAAAGTGCGTACCGATAGGAATAGAACTTCGGTTATGGTTAACGCTTAGAATAGAAAAAAATATAATTATGTTTCAAATTAATATGAATACAATGTTTGCACGAATAGTTTTCCATCATATATCCCCATTGGCCAGCATGCAGTAATAACGCAATTACCGCCCGCATGCGCCGCCGGCGCAGGCCAGCACGACGTGTCACCCTGCCTGCCTCCCGACTGCACCTGGGAATATATTATCAATGTCCTCTGATACCCGCACTCTGCAGTTTTAAGGGCAATTCCAGCTACACGTCAGCTTGTGGCAGTTCAGAAGAAAGGGATAACTTAGCGCTAAACATGGCGGCAGCAATGTCGGGGAAACTCATCGTTAGTTAATTCTGAAATGGTCAAACAACAATGTATTGTTGTAATTATACGTTTATCTATAATTAGATGTTCTCTCTTCCCTAGATCGGAATCAGCATGATTTTATAATGCCTAAATGTCTCTTAACTTAATGTTACCAAATGCTGAAGATTACTGTACATATAACCCACTCTCGTACATTACACAAGTTCGCTGATTTATGTATTTTCTTGTTATTTTGTTTTTCAATTGCATGCACTGTACAATCTATACTATATAATATTACTAGCTGTTGCCCGCGGCTTCGCCCGCGTGAAGTTCGGTAACTGTCCCACGGCATCATACTAAAGGGATAAATAGTATCCTACATGTTAATCCAGGTTATAAACTATTTATGTGCCAAATTTCATAATGATCACAATTATTATCATCACTATGACGATCACCATCATTATCACAATTACCATCACTGTCACAATCACTGTTACAATCACTGTCACAATCACTGTCACAATCACTGTCACAATCACTGTCACAATCACTGTCACAATCACTGTCACAATCATTACCATCTTATCATAATCGTTATCACAATCATTGTCACCGTAATCACAATCAACATCATCGTTATCACAATCATCACAATAAATCTAAAATAACCCTGTATAGAAGTCAAATCTACCATCTTCTGGATATCAAAATAAATGCCATATTCGTAATCAGCACCCTTGATAATCTCGGTATCGACACCCATATTCATTTTTAGACATTTCAACTCCACCGCACCCCAATAGGGGATGATGGTATTTCAGGTCCGCCATTTTCAATCTTAAAATCGTTGTTTTTGTAATACACCATACAAACTATACCAACTTTGATTTTCAGACTTTGTCACCCCATTTCCCCCTCTTAGGGGTTGAATTCTGAAAAAACCTGAAACCCGTTTCTACTCATTTATCAATAGGAGCACTCCTGCAAAGTTTCAAATAAAATAGTCTAACTAATCTTGTTTCCCCATACAAACTTTGGAACCCCGTTTATCCCTCTTAGGGGATGAATTTTGAAAAATCCTTTCTTAGTGCACCCCTAGATCACATAAGGAACCTACTTGCCAAATTTGGAATCTGTAGTCCCAGCGGTTTGGGCTGTGCGTTGATAGGTGAGTCAGTCAGTCAGTCAGTTTCTTTTTTTATATATTTAGATAGAAGAAGAAGAAGATAAAGAGGAAAGATTTGATTTTTTGTTTGTTTTTTTGTTACGATTTAACTCTAAAACTACTCGACCGATTTTAAAAATTCTTTCACCTTTAGAAAGCCACGTCCTTACTGAGTAACTTAAGCTATATTATATCCCCGTACTCCGTCCGCTAGTGCTCAATAAAAGGGTGGAGTTACATAACACGAGCATCTCCTTGCTTAAAAGGTTATTTCCAAACCATGTGTACATTCTATAATTGAAATAAACATTTTTACTTATTTTATTAAAGAAATGCTTGCTGCTTTCTAGGTGTTTGATGAATCCTCGCACATTGTTGATTCCCTACTACTAAGTAAATTATTTGGTTATTGTTGGAAAGGAGTTTCGGCCACGCAGGAGGAGTATCTTGTGAACAAAGGGTAGGTAGAGGTTTAGTTGCGCGTACGTTATTCTGCCATGATGTTTGTCTGGCACATTTGACAGTAAAAGATATGATATGTGTTCGTCGTTATGCTCCCGCACCAACTGTACGACTCAAACAAGGAAAATAGATGTAGGCATGATGGTACGCAATAGCACAAACCTGTTACTTACCTATCTATTTGCTATCGAAAACAGAATGCCATGGAAGTGAAAAATTTATTATTTATTTACTACATTTAACACCTTAAGCCATTAATAATGTAGGTAATCATTAGGCTTAAGTTTTTATACTAATTAGGTGATATAGAAAAGTACCTACATCATTTTTTGTTTGCAACAAGACCCGTGGCACATTCGTGCGCATGATCTCCACGGTGACATGATAGAACGTCTCAAATCTCTGTCGATCGAGGGGATACAAGAACAAGGCCCAGCGTACACGCGCTATGGACAACACAATCCCTTTCTTTTCGCAACTAGAGAAGGTGAAATTGAATACATTAATAAAAAAGATAGGGACAAGCCGCTCTTCAAACGACTGGCCCCCTTCCGACAGCGTAGGCTCTGACTGTAGAGTTACTCATTACAGTAATAAACGGCTCGCCGCTGGGGCTAATCCCCACTGCTTTATCGTTATCCTCACGTCAAATTATATAAGCACTAGTAATAGAGGAAACGACCAGGATAGGTTTCAAAAGCTCCTACTCTACGGACAAAATGAAACACGCAATTGTAAAATGAGATTTTTAAGTGTTATGTAATATTAAAACTAGAGAAATAAATAAATTCTGAATCTGATTCTGTTTCTGATTCTACATCATTTGTAAACCTGATCCCACACGTAAAACTCTTTTTTTGTTTGGTTTTGAGACGAAATGTGCAATATTTTGTTTGTTTCAAATTCTGGTGTTTCTATTTAATCTGATTCCAGTACCTTGAAGCTGTGCTGAGCTCCAAGTGCTTACATCCCACTGGTTGTCCCCACATATTGACCAGCAGCCAAAGTTCCTCATCGACCTCTCTATAAGTCAGTCACGAGCAGGTTTCTCGTAATTTTCCTCGGCTCTCGGCCGATCGCCTGTTTATCTAGTCGCGGTGTATCGATTACCTTACATTATAAAACTCGTTGACATTTTTAGAGTCGCGTATTGCAAGGTGGACGACTGGACGTGCAGCGCAATTGTTACGGTACGTATCGTATCGAGGATGTCTCCGGAGCGGGCCGGGTGCCGACTGCGAACCTATCCGATGAGGACGCTCCTTAACTTACAATGTTTCAACACTTTCATAATTAATCATTAAATTAATTAATTATTCTTATGTAAGATTATATTCCAAGGTTATCGGGATATCAAATAACTTATTTCGAAAGAGCGATTTTCGTAATCTGAACGTCTACGAGAACCGTAGCAGTTGCTACGCTTTTGTTACAAGATGCAAAAAAAGCGAAAATTTACTTTATTTACACAATTGGCTTGTTGGTAAAGTAGTAACGTTACATGTTTGCCTTTGACAATTAGAAATCACAAAAATTATGAGTGACTAACTCAATAAAACGTGTGACACAGTCGTCCATTTATCTAAGATCCCGTAGTTTCCTCCGCACCCGACTGACGCGGCGGCGTAACATACACACTTTATGTTTATTGGGACTGATTCGCTTATCTGCACTCAGCTTCTTTTGCTATGTCAATACCGCGGCGTGTCTATAAACTGCGGGACACATGGATGCGAGGCACCTGGTCGTCGCTCGCCGGCTGCTGGTCGCTGGTCTCATAATGCGGAGGGTTAATGGCGGACGCTTTAGCTGTCCGTCGTCGTGTGTCGTGGGAGGATCGTATTCGAGGACTATGCTATATGCGTCAGAAAGTAGAAATGGTGTTAGTAGGAGGCCGAAATGAGTTTTATCAGACTTGTACGATTGCTTTGAATATTATGATTATTGAAGTTTGATTCTATATGGATCAGACATATTAGACAAATATAAGTAAGTTTAAAATTCTATAACATTATTTAACATTATCTTTGAGTAATATTTTGGACGAAAATATTCTATTGTGCCTTTTACCTTCCCCTGGCTTATCTTGCGCTTTCTTGTTTTCGCTTAGCACTTCTATAATTTTCAGTATCTGTTGTAGGTGAAGAAACTTCGTAGTCACGCTGATAGCCGTAAAACTACATCTTTCTACGTATGTAGTCTCATAGGTATGATGTATACAGTATAGGAAGCTGGTACATAGGTTGACGTAAAGCGGCGCAAGTCATGCGTTTTGCGTCACGTGCGTACAGCCGTGCGTGCGGCGACGGTACGGGAACACTCAGGAGCCTCTGTCGTTGCTACGGACTAGTTCGGTGGAGAAAATTTGATCGTAACTTTATAAATATTCCGTTTTTATTGCACTTCTAAAATACATGCTTTAGCTCAGTTATATCGTTGTTCGGATGACTTTAACTATAGTCCGTGCGTGCGTTTTCAATGCATAAAAAGATTTTCTAAAAAGCTGAATTTTTTGTTTTCTGTATAAAAAACAAATAATTCAGTTTGTAATCACAGTGACAAAACATAAACAACAACAACAAGAGATACTATGTGAATTTATAGGATTACGACCCTCAAGCTTCTTGTAATCAGCAATACATCAGGCATCGAGCAGCAGCTCAAGTATCTACTTAATCATATCGGTTACTCGGTTCGTAATTCCTATACCAATAAAGCTGAGTGACAGGTAGATCCATGATGTGACATGTTCCTGTGCGCCCATCGCCGTCAGTGGCGGGGCACCGGGCCCGACCGTGGCGCGGCCGTCGACCTTGCGGGAAACCGTGTCAGAGGAAAGCTTTCCTCCTGTTTGTGACGCTACGCCGAGAGCCGTGCTCTACTTCATAACTCATACATTTCACAAAGTTTGTGACACTATGAGTTACTTTTCACTATGCAAATCACTATTGCATCTGTATTTTTGATAAGCTAATTTGGAGAGTGAGAGTCGTTAATGAAAGTGGAAAGTCACTGGGCGTAGTAATTAATTATGTAATGGAAATAAGCTTATCTACTTGATCAGACCTAGACCTAAGTGTCACTTCCAGTTAGAGCTTAGGACATCATTAATTCAGGCTTTTAAATATCAGTTCATATCAATGATAAATTTCTCGTTTGTCAATGTTGCGTATCTCTTGCGATTTTTTACAACCTGTTTTAAAAACAAGTCTGACCCATTGCGTAAATACTAATTTAAATCTAAGAGACGCCTGTCGATGTAGCAAATATATTTCACATTATATGTGACATGCAGCAGGTCATTACAGTCATAAATAAAGTGATAAATTAAAAGAATTTATTACTTCAGTAAATGTTGCATTATAAATATATTTCTTAATTTTCAGGGAGGTCTTGTAAGATTTATTATGCAAATCACATCAATTTAGACATATTAAAATGAGTTTAGGACGAGTCAGAAGTGTTGACAGGCAGCCATCGCAATCTTTATGAACGCGCATCTTCGAATATGGGGAGGTAGTCTATTGTCCTATATTTTTGGGAGTTGGAAGTAAATCATTGTTGAGCATGTTTGGGCATGGCGTGCGCCGTGTCGGCTGCGCGGGATGCAGCACGTCGCCGTCGCCAGACGTCCGGCCGGACTTATAGGGCGTCCCGAGTAGAGCCGCTTGCGGAGCGGCCGCGCGCGCGCACGGCATACTAATCGCGCCGAGGGCTAACGCTTCAATCGATACCAAACAAATCCTCACACAACTCTACTAGGTTTTTGGGCTGTTGTATGAGTTATTTTAGGAGTTTTGTCGCCTGTCAATTTGTATGCTTGTAATATAAATAAAGTGAATCTATTTATTTCGTTCATACGAGAATGAATGTATTCTGACGATAGAAAGGCAGCTACAATTGAACTAACTTTTGAATCTATAGCAATGCTGTAAAGTTTTACAAATAACTTTGTAATCTCTAGAACCGAGAAAGCTCAATAACCAAATTCTAAACACTGTCTTATCAAATGGAAGTCTTAACAAGTACCTAATTACAAAATAGCTTCATGCTTCACATATAATAAGTCCTGCCAACACCAAGTAGGCTTTTCATATAGTTCTAATGTGAATCTAAGCGGTTACTTGCGTATATACTAAAATATACTTTCTCGATAGCTGGTTTTCAATCATTCAATCAATCTAAATGTAAGCTAAGCTCCCAATTCATAATAATTTAGAGCTTTGACACGATCATATACATGTCCGCTGCGTTACCGCCGCGCCATACCGCCACCCAGAGAGACTTTCTCCACAGATTTATCACTTTGTCACCGAAATGAATTTGTAATAATTATCACTAGGTTTATAGGCGTACATATTTATGATTCGTGAGGGGAATCGCATTTCGAGGTTTTTTTAATAGGCTTGCTAATAAAGTACGACGACAGGCCGCTGGTCCATCGTCTGCTACAACTGCACTAAATGACTTTCTATGTTATCTGTACACATTCACTTGCCTACGTCATGTGTCTGTAGGAATGACGCACGTAAGTGAAAATTGTATATTTTACAGTTTTAGATTATGATCTCTTGCGTAAGAACCCGAATTTAGACGTCAGGTGGCACTCGCACTCTGTCTAAAATGCTGCGAATCAACCACATTTGGTATCAAACACTGTTTTAAGCTTTCACGGTTTAAAACTAAACTTACGGGATATCTTGCGTGATTAAGTATTAATTTTGAGCTCCCGATATTTTACGCTGTTGCAAGCGCCATGATCGCGGGATGTCAAGCCGCCAGAAGATATCCCTGAAATGACAATTTAAGTTCACTTTTGTTATACTGAAAGTCACAAGTACACAACCACAAAGGTTTTCAAAACCTCGGCAAAAGTTCAACAGGTTCTCAATGTACTGAAAGTTTCCCTCCAAACTTGTGGCCTGTCTTTGTATAGGCGTATAACCAAGTTTTCTTTGATTTATTGTAGAACTACGCCCGTCTTTGTTTATATTATAATGATTTACACTAAAATCGGTTTTTTGCTCTATGTAGTAAAGCGGAATTGAAATACTCGTTAATTATTATAATATCGTCCTTCACGGTTTAGTTGCGAAACTTTGCTGATCCTATAGCACAAGTTCTGTGTCATGTTTGTAAATATTGTTTGTATACATAAGCATATTGCGCCATAAACATTGACGTTACCATGAAGGTTTCTAAAAAACACTTACATTTATATTTAATGATAGCTATTATCTTTTGAATTATGGTATACGCACAGTTGCAAAATTAATATTCAAAATATTGCTAAAAAAATGTCATTAGCATTAATATTCGTATCTTCCAGTTGAAATATGTATTAGATATGCTAAGCTTTTTATATTATTTTTTAGGCTTTTTTTTAAGCTTTTTTTATTATATTAGTATTTGATGTGTTGAATTAGATGCCTACTTTGTAATGATTTAATTTCCAAATGAATGTAGATGGCGGCGCGAGCTTAGCGCCAAAGCAGCTGTTGAGTTCATTGCTATTTCGAATGCTCAATTAAAATAATAATTGTTGTACATAAATATAAAAAAAAACTTTGGCTCTTCTATTTTTCGTTGCGAGGAATTATTATTTTACATTCTACAATGTTTTATTTTACATTCTACAATGTTTTGCTACAAATATTCTTGAATGTTGTAGGTAGCTTAGTAACATAATAATTATACTTTCGACAGTTAGTCCTTCAAGTTAGTTGATTAATCACTGAAGCATGTTAAAATACTCGCAAAAAATGTTTACAGCCTCTTTCGAAATGGTGTATTAGGCATACAGTCCACTGATGCGTGTCATCATAGATATTCGCGCGTGCGTTATTGACGCGGAGCGACGAGCGTTTGTCAACGCATGCTTCGATGCGTCGTTTTTGTGGCGCGTCCACGAATCTATGACGCTACGCTTCAGTGGACAGCGGCACTTACGCGAAACTGTCTGCATATCATTACCTGTTTTATTTATTGTTAAAGTTTCTCTAAAATTGTTCGTACGACACGATATGTCAATATCGAGTTATTTAGTATCGTTCTGGTGACATCTTGGTCATTACTGGGGTTCTAAACTTTTTTTGAGAAGGTGTTGCTGGTATTTGACTTTTTAATGAATTTGTTACTTTTATATTTTTCTTACCTAGTTCAATACAGATTCTTATAAAGCCATTCGGCCTATTGACCGTCACCGCATAGCACCAGTATCAATATCTTATTTACCCACCTAATTAAGAACTTGTAGTCATTAAGAGGATGTTTCGAAGCTGCATTGAAGGTTGTACGCAGGATATTTCCTTATAATCAGGTAATAATAATATAAGAAGGCGATCGATGGCGGCTCGTTAGTACGGCGGTCACGTCGCGCCGCGTAAGTAATCACAACTATATCTAGCTACCGGACTTTACGCGGACCCACACAGACGCAAACATGGTACCTACGTAAGTACTGGTTGTAAGGGTGCATGGGGATTTACTAAGGTGAATTAGAAGACGTTAGAAATTTTATGACTACGACAGCCGAGTAGACAAGGTACAACAAAGATAAATAAATAAATAAATTAAACTTTATTTCAGACTAAGGTCATAGTTTTGTTAGTATTTTAGTATTAGTAACAATGATGCTTAGGTATTAGGTTAGTATTGTTAGTATCTTAATAATAATAAACAATTCAACTTAGATATATAATTGTTAGTAACAATGAAAACTTAAAAACTACCTATGTTAGTATATTAAAATTAAAATTTATTCTTAGCTGGCTGAGGCACGCCGATCCTGGGGAATGTCTACTTGACTGCGTGCAGTCGTATCCACCGCCTCAAGATCGGAGAGTCCCATCTATCAGCCAACGTTTTCAGAATGGTGTTGGGGCTGGTGCAAACACGGCGTGCTGCACGGCAGCCCCATCATCACCCGGAACGTGTTGTTATATTGTGTGCGCAGACCATGCACTTTGCACTTGCACTATGCACTTTGTGTAAAGTTCACCCACAGGCCGCACGTGTAAAAGGATTGGCAGTAGGTATAATAAGTAAGCAATAAACGGGTTTGTCCAATGGGTTGACCAAGGGCTGCATGCAATTGATGGACGTTAGTGAAAGCGCTAAAATTAAGCTAGGTTCTAGGTCGACTCAGTAGGAGGTAGTAGAAGAAGGTCTAAGCGGTCAACCAAATACTTCCCGACAGCCTTCAGTATCTACTCGCAACAACTGTCAAGTCATAAGCAGCACTAGGACTAATGGCTGATTTAACTCGCTACTTAACGAATGCAAATGCAAATCAGTCTTTAGTGTGCTAATGTCTTCAACAAGCTTGTAATGGCGAAGAAGTATGATAGTAAGTACCCATGGGGTTTTACCAAGGTCATTTGAAGTGAGTATTAGTGCATAGACAGGTCGCAACAACTGTCAAAGTGTCAACTGGATTGGCAAAAAGTTTTTGGTGGCTTCTGACTAGCATACGTTAGTTAATACATTTTTGACTTATCCAGTATCGTTATCTTTGAATATCACTTTGCCTAGGCTCTATAGTTTTCTGTTGGTGTGCTCGTATTTTAGGTGAAGCTCTCCACATTTTAAAGCTTATACGAAAAGCTATCTATCCCAATAATAAACTTAAGCTCTATATGTCTGCATCAGCCAGCCAGCCTACCTACTTCTTTTACAGTATAATACAGATGTTTTAGAACCCAATTAATTTCCTTCGTAACTCAACAATAATGTGGAATTAGCGACATAAATTGCACTGACAGTACGTAGGTAGGTAGGCACAGCAATCAGGATTACAATTAGCATAGTCGTGATGGAGCGACGGATAAAACTAACAACATGTTTAGACGTATGAAGTTGTAGCTAAGGTTAGGTTAGGTAGGTAAGGTTTGTTGGCTTGTTTGTAAGTACGTACTATAGTTCAGTTAGACGAATCAGGAAGAGATCAAAAAGTTCTTGATGGTGTTCTTACCATCTTCACTTTTTCTTTAAGAGTCATCGTGTCACCATTTAACTTAATTCGATCAGCACATCTAAACCAAGTTCGACAGCGTTTCAATTCTGGAAAAAAAATGCTTTGCAAAATGCAAGCTGACCGACTTAAATACCACTACATCTGTCGTTACACTGTAGATTGCTAATTTGATAAATATTTTCCTACAGAAAGTATTATATTGACATGGCTGATATTTTATTCTCCGACCTTACTCACTAAGTTTCATGCAACACAGAACTGTCACATATTTTCTACTTCCAAAAAAAACTGAGGCGAGTTTCTGTCACGTGTTGTAAGTGAAACAAACAATCACACAAACAATGAGTTACCCGGATGCGTCCACTTGCGGACGTGTGCGTACGTGTGCGGTGACGCGCGTAGAAAGTTACGCACACATGTGGCACTAGAGCTATACGCAGGTACTGCCATTGTGAGGTGTCTATAGTGGTTCGTTAGTGGTTGAAACATCTATTGTTTATTAAATATTGGATAATATCGATAAAAACTTCAAGGTGGCGTCTGAAACGTTCAAATCCCAAAACTGCTTTAATATATCCATCAAATCTTCGATACAGCTAATAAACGCTAATTAAAAGCCCAATGGAAAGCGATTTCTACACAGACGAAACTTGAAAATGTAAATAAACCACAAACTATCGAAAGCGTTGCGCCCATCGAAAAGTAAAATAAACTTGACGTTTTTACAACTACCGATACTCCGGTGATAGCTGTAAATGCGTTCAAAGACGTCACAATTGTGTATTGTCACCTACGAGCAGACCACCTAGCCGGCATCCCACATGCCACACGAGCGCTCTCCTCAACTATTCCAACAATCAATTACTCCACAATACTGTATGTAAACTCTGCTAAAGATGCGCGCGACGTCCCAAAAACGTAAAAAAACAAACTGGAAACGTCAAAAAGCTCAACGCTCGTCGTCCAAGACAGAAAAGTAAACAAAACGCATCAATCAGAAGCATTCAGTGCAACAGAGGACGCGGGACACGGCGACGTGCGCAAAAACTACTGCTCCCAGGCAATAACTCAAAACTGCGAACATCCCGACTCGCTCGGCCAGTAGGTAACTTACACTGTGCGTTTTTTAGACTCTTGTCACTCGTCAAACAGTCGTCGGGCTCATGATGGGCTGCCTTCGATGGACGCCTGCCAACCTCCCCCTGTAAGCAACAACGCCTTGAACTAACCAACAAGCAATCTAAATTAAAATCTATATCTGGGACAATTGAGTATCAATTTGATCGCAGCCGCGATGGCCTTGCGTCGTTGTCGTCAGCGCTGGATGGCAAGTGGTAGTGTTTTTTTGCCCTCGGCGACCTGGCGGGCTCGACGGAACTGACTGGCCCATTGTATGGTAATACCCGGCCGGATTTTGTTCGAGCTCAATTATATTATGAAGCTTAACCGCACGGCTAAAGTCAAAAGTCACCCGTGTGTCTTTTGTTGCGGTGAAACCGGGCGCGTGGCTGCGTCTGCGCAACGCACGCCCACGCCCCCTACGCCCCGCACGCCCCACATGCCTTGCCCAGTGCTGGGGATAGTTGACACACGTAACTAGACTTGAGAAACCGATTGTGCTAGAAAAGTCATCAAATTCTATTTCTTAAAAACAGATTCAGAAAACTCGTACAAATTATGACGCTATCCAGAACATCAGGCCAGCAGCACACACATTCCTGGCTTTTTGAAAGGTTTTGATATGATTATTCAGAGGAAGTTAAACGAGCATGTTTGTCCGGTCCTTGCTCGGGGACAACCTAATTAACAAAGGACCAGTCATAAGCAGGACTGTAATGTGGTGACGCTAGTTCCTGAACCGATAGGTATGCGCCGATCGGGAATATAACCGGATAACCATTATCATTATCAGAGATATTAGGTACTTGTAGTTGCAGGACCTACTGCTATGAGAATATTATGTTAATTAAATTATCAAGAAACTATGAATATCGTTCAAATTTCGATAATGTTTACAATATCAACATTAGACGTAATTAGAACTACAGAACTTAATATTAACATGAACCGGTACAAACAAGTGCACTTCCTGACTCATAAAACCGATTTCCGAATCGTGAAACATAGATGATCGCTCTCGAATACACAAGTGATCGTTCATTAATAATGTATTATGTTTATCTGTTTGCACAAATCTTGTTATAACGTCACCTCACTTTATTCTATCAATATTGAAATGCTGGCGATTCGGTGCGAATATATTATATTGTTTATGTAAGTATTGGTGACCTCTGAGTGGCTTACACTGGATGCTCGTCAGTCAACCAACACTGAGGATGTCTGACACCCATGTTTGCGCAAGGCTCTATAAGTAGACGCGGAACACATTTTGGTAGATTATTATAAGCTTTATGCGTATTTGTTTTACGCAAGTCGTTCCACAAAACTATTAAGATCTTGAGAATATTGATACGACACGTGTCTGGTTTCAACATATTTGATGCCAATCGCGATGATCAGCTACCAATAGGCGACATGATCACTGAGATAACTTTTAATACTTGTATACAAGAGAGAATATTGCAAGCAGTTTTGGGTCATATACCTACTCCGGTACAAACAGACAAGTGGGTATACAGTGGTGATTATCATGTTCCAAATTTTTAGCGCGTTTGCGTCGTGTAAAACAAATGTACGGTTGGTGCCCACGCGCCGGACTCGCTGCTATCCACAATAACTGAACACCCAAAAAATTGTGTAGCAATCTGGATAAAACGCTCAGTTCAAAGCCGACCGCGGCCATAAGCTTCGATATTTATCGCCTTCGACGTACACTAGCACCGTAAAAAGGTTAGCTTGTGATTGAAAAACGAAATGTTCCCACACAAAAAAACGAGCCGAGCGAGCGATCCAGACCCGACTCCTCACCAACTATTCCGATCATCGATTCTGTGCGTTATTGAAAAATATCCAGCGATTCGACTCGGATTAGAGCCAGTTATTTGGCTACTGTTACTGTTGATTCTAACTTATTGATCGTTTGCCATGGATGGTACGGGACTAGTCCACGCTGATGACTCGGCCGTTTCTAAATTTCGTCGTCGTTGATATTAAGCGATAGAACCTTTGAATAGTATTTGCGTAAACATGTCTGTTATTATATTCGAGCTGCCTACACGCAGGATTGATGTAGTGTTGGCTGCGTACATAACTTTGTCTCACGCGCACTTAAACCGATTTTGATAGATAATTTACGATATATTACAAATGTTCCCTTCACTTAAATACTGCTTTGAATACTAGGGCTCTTGTTGAGCTGTGATTTATAGATTTCTATCTGTTAACTTTAAAAAAGCTTAGTAATTGTTTCTGCCAGTAAATTGAACATAAATGGGTGAACATTGGCAGTAGTCACGCCGTGATTAGATAGCTGTTCGTTGGTGTAACCTGTAGGTCAGGAGCTAGGGGGCTTAGTTTATGATTTCAGTTACCAATGGGCAACTGGTAACTTACTAACTAATCTAATTAATTTAGGTACCTATTATTATTTTTACTGGGTAATCTTAACTATTTTATATTGTGTTTTTCTATTTTATGTGTTTATAATGTATGTCCTATAGCATCGTGTTGGACGAGTCTGAAATGATGTTATAATTAATGGTAAATAAATAAATAATAAATAAATTTGTGTAGGTGTAAGCGATGTAAACGAAATCTTATCAAGAAATAGCAGGAGGGACAGTATGGAGTCTCGTAAGTTAACAGATTTCGACACTTCTGTGGACAGTGCACACTACACTTGTGAGATGAAACAGCCAGTAGTAGGTTGCCTCTAAGCATAAGTAATACAATTTTTTTCACAGTCATAGGAAGACTACCCTGAACCATTAAAATGTGTGTTACATAATGTGTGCCCTTACGCCTCCCCATCATCGCGCAGCTTCTCCTACAATGTTTCATGTGTCGTAAGATCAGCTATAAGAAATAAGACTTCTATTTTTATTTTATCATTATCATAATTTTGCGATCACCAACTTGTTCGCCACACTTCACGGTCTATCCTTACTTTCTTTTTCTTTATTGCACATAAAATTAAAATAGTTTTTTGCTCTAAAGAGAGGTGATAAGGGAGTACTTGTTTAGTAGTTTCAGTAACCACTGAACATTTAGTTTTTGGCTTAAAAGACGAAGAAAGTATGTGTCAAGGTTAAACTTTTTCCAAAAGTTGAATCATGATCTGTCAAAGGACCACTTTGTTCGTACACCATTATTTAACTATTGTGTCTACTTCGTGGACAGACCAAGGGCTTATCAATCTCTCGCTTGTCTATCTGTCAAATATAGCTCGGTATAGGGAAAACCCATGCTCAGCGGTAGATATGATGGGGTCATTGAACTCGGTCAAAATTCTGAATCTGCTCTCTCCATCAGTTACAAGTTACGTTGATTCTTGATCAAGGAAATTCCCACTATCGCACAAATCCATGCTTTAAAATAAGAAGAAATATGTAAAACCCTAATATAAATATCTAAGTTGGGTCAATTAAGTGTGGTCGGCGGTAAGACGAGCCGGCATCACGCTGCGCGGCTCTAGCACAATTTATGACGGAGATCGGGCACGCCGAATTAGCCGCGCGTCGCCTTCGTCGTCCGCCGACCAAGTCCCACATCGACACAGATGACACAAGAAAGGAGTGACCAGAATGCTCATTCAGTCAGGTGACTCACAGAGCAACTATACTAATGTTACCTTATAAATTGTAAAAACTTCTAATCATGTATTTGGTTTTCATGAACTAGGTATTTTTTTACTCGCCGAATAATCAGTTTATGAAATAAATTCCCAAAACCGGCTTTCAGTGCTATAAGGTGTTACTCTTAAAATCGTCCCACGAAAGAAATGTGCCATACTGTGAGTAGCGGAAGCAGAGTGATATTTGTTTATTATGGAATAAACAAATATCACTCTGCGTCCGCCGATCATGTAAGGATTTGCTATGTTAGTATGGCGAACTGTGCTATGTTCTCAGCATCTCTAGCCTGAATGTGAGCTCTCCATTCCTGCTTACTCCATGTCGGTATCGGTCGCAGCGGCCCGTTGCGACACACGTTCGTATGCCTTCAATTAACTATATTCGATAATTCAACTGTTATGTCATTTGAATTCGGTTTTATTTAAGTTTGCTGTGGAGAGGCTTTGAAATAGTACGAGTATGTAGCTCTCCAGTAGATTGATCAAATAACGCAACGACACTGAGCTTTTTCAAAGAGTTTGATTTCATAAACTTTAATAGACTAGATTTGGTGTACTGAACCTGTGGTGTGAATGTTTAATACTGATAAAGTTACCATATTGGTTCAGTCCGAGTGCTCATTCTCTAAAGTTCCTGTTCCTTGATTGGTGTCAACAGATTCATGTCGGCCGATGTCACGCTTAGCTCGAACTCCTCCCAAGTTATAGTTGCACTACACAGTGTCACGTTTCGTACGAAAGTATTTGCAGAAGTGTTACCCAGAACTTTCAGTTTCACATCTTTTAAACATCAGGTAATGGAAACAATTGAAAGTATAAGTATAATGTGAATTGTGCGAAATATTTTTCCACACGCTTTGCTAGTAGGCACGTTAGAAAAACTGACTTTATCCCTTAATTGCTTTTGAATGAATAAATTTTCCTAGCCATCAGGCATCGGGTAAACAGTTGAACTTGTCTACGACCTTATAAAATACGATCCAGGAAGACTCAGCAAAAACAATGCTTGTTGGAAGTCATACGTCTTGCCCTTCGCACTGACCTCAGAGTCTCCTACTTAATTCACAAACCGATCGATTACAATTTCAAATGAATATTATTCACACGCTCGACAATGTACCTGATTTGGCGGACAACGGTCACTTTCGTCCGATATATAATTATTTTTATAAATTCACCGCATTACCCGCTACACGCGTGCGTTGTATCGATAAATTTCACATCGCATCATCTGTAATTTGATAACCCTGGTGACCGGTGGTCACTATTTCCACCTGCGGACCGATTATGGTCACTCGATCCCTTATCCCTTTCAGGTGCGCGCTGTACCAATGAGCGCGAGGGAGACGGGGCTATCCTATCTAAAAGAAGGCGCCAAAGAATGAGAGGCCTGGTGAACGGTCAGCGATAGGGTTGCTCGTGTAATTCGATAGTTTGATAGGAGTTATGGTCTCGTCGTGATCGCTCAATTACCGACGTTTGTCGTCGGTCAGGAAGTAATAAATACATGTGAGACGGGGCCGCTTGCACTCGGAAAATTTATCCGCCACGCTTTGACCACCATTGGATTTAGTAATAAATAACACATCGCTGGCTATTTCCTCCATGTATCTCCATACCGAACTTACGTGATAACCATGAAAAAAACATGAGCATATCAGGTGCCGTACATACAATGCAAGAAACAGCCAAGAAAAACGATTCAGACGTAGGCACTATTTCAAGTATTGACAGTCACATGATACGACAAAACTTTCAACTCAACACGTTAAAATTCTTTTTTAAATTCAAAACGAAGCGTTTCTATTTTGAGCTCGTGACCCATCATTTTGCTAACTATTTATCTTCATTAACATGTTGATCATCCAAAGTTTTTAAATTTTCCAAAGCACTAAGCCAACAGCTTATCTCCAACTCAAAAACAATAGTTCCAAACTTTCGTTTCCCACAATCAGTTTGGTTAACAGTAACTGTCGAAGAGCGGTGCGAGCAAACCTCGCCGAGTACGAGTATTCTGAGAACCAATACAGGCAGTAGGCGACAGTCAACACGCGGCTAATTAAACACGCTTTGTCTTACGTGGACTGACGACTGACAGAGTGAGAGACTAGCTAGGTGCAGATGACGCACTTCCAACTGGACACCTAGAAGATGCCTCTTCTCTCACTATAGATAGTGTTTTTCGCCTGAGAAAAAGAGTTTTCACTCTGGTCATAATAGGGGTAGTTGCTGACAGGTCGCAGCCAGATCATCAAATTAAAGTAGATTATAATCAGAGCAAGGCGTGCTGCCCAGGGTGATGTATATAAAGTTCCTCTCAATGGGTACAGCTATGTGCTAAACTGAAAACGATAAGGGTTGGTGGCGAAACAAAACCATCCGGGGACATAGGAATTTCCATTTCATATATACGCACACCTGTTTCACAAGGTAAGCTTTCGCCTGTCTAATGAAGGTAGGAACAAACCATTCGTGATCTACATTCATAATCTATGACAGGAACCACGGCAGCTCAAAGACAAAACAGTGTTTGGTGCGAACGGCGGCGCGGGCGCAGCGGCCGAATGTTTGCACTGACAACACCGTATTTAAACACATTTATGTTCCATATCTCTATACGCTCAAAGGTGGTTTTCGTGTGTAATTTCGGGCCAGGCGGTATGACAGTACAGTGTTACCTGACGTAATATCGGTTCACTTGTCGGCAAACAAAGGAGGAACGCTAATCAACGCGGTAAACTGATGAATGACGAGCATTATGAAAGAATTATTGAATGATTTCGTGCACACAGGTTGACTGACAAATATTTAAGTTATGGCGAGTAACTGTAACATTAAGGAGCATGTCGGTCAGTTTTTTAAAATAGGGACAACGGACATGTTCCACATTGTAATAGCAAAAACGTGCATAAAGACTCCATGAAAACAGAAAAGATCTCCGTTTTGCCTATTGTTATAATCAGGGACGTGATCATGAATCAGTCTCTTGCCTTTATCGCAATTCATTTGGGGTCGGCGCAGCATGTCTTCTTCTTCCATACTTCTCTTTTTCTCGTCATCTCATCAGACACTTCTTTTCTTGCCATATCATTCTTAACACAGTCCATCCATCGTTTCTTTGGTCTTCCTCTACTCGAATACTCATCCACACTCATCCTCAAAACTTTCCTTACGACATTTTCCTCATTCCTCCGCATCGCGTGGTATGAACCACGACAACCGATTACCACACAACTTTTCAGTCACCGGCGCCACTTTCAGACTTCCTCTTATAATTATATTCATTTTTAATTTTATCCATTCAGGTAACACCACACATCCCTTTAGCATCCTCAACTCTGCGACATGCAAATGCCTTTCATTCATCCCTTTTGTGGCAAACCTACATTCTCATCCATACAAGACAGCAGGTCTAACCATTGTTTCATAAATCTTCCCCTTAAGTTTAATGGGAATGCGGGAGTCGCAAAATATTCCCATGACCTGCCCCCATTTCATCCATCCCGTGTTAATTCTGTGCTTTACACTACGATCTATTTCGCCATCGCTTTGCACGAGTCAATTGAGATACCTAAAGTCAGAGCTGACAGGAAGAGACGCGCCATCTAGCGCTATGGCTCCAGAACTGGAGAGACCACCGAAATCGGAGAACATGTATTCAGTTTTACTTCTGCTGATTTTCAAGCCCACATTCTCCAGTTTCTGTTGCCATTGCTCCAATCTGCTCTGGATCTCAGGTTCATCTTCACCGACATAACAATGTCGTCGGCAAACAGCATGCACCAGGGTGCCTCTTCCTGGATGTCCGACGTCAAAACGTCCATGATCAACAAAAATAGATAGGGACTTAAAGCCGACCCTTGATGTAAGCTTACAGCCACACTGAACTCATCGGTGTTGCCAGCAGCTGACCAGCAAGGAAGTGATACGTAAAGAAATTGATCAAATTGTACCTTTCAATTATATTGTAGTTATATTGTTAACATTTGTTAAAGTGGTGGAGGTCACGGCCAGTCGGCCTGGAGCGGTGACGTGTGGACTTGTGTTGTTTTGTTTGGGACATACGCGCCTTCATCTGATCTGTTCTTGCTTTCAATCATATTACCGCACGATTCGTGTGGACCTGTCTTAGGTGGAAGCTCAAGACGGTTATTTGATCACTTCCCTGGGTCTAGACTAAATGCTGCAATGTTCAAATGTTGGAATTGATGACGATGGGTCGACTGTGGGTGACTGATGGGTGGGACGATTCTTTCTACCTTTGAAATTGTTTTGATAAAGAGGAACGAACTCTCTCCATTTTATGGCAAAGTCTGTCGTCTGTCGTTACACTACAGTCAAAATCTATCACAACAATGAAATCGTTTTGTCATTCTAGATTAGAAATGTTCGCCAGGATATGCCATATCCATAGTCTCCTCATGGTGTTGAGATTAACTCATGAAATCGGATAAAGGGCGAGTAATAAGTGGTCGCTCCGCTCCGCGATAACGCGATATTTATACATGCGTTGTCGCGCCGCGTACGCAGAGTCGCGTCGCACGGTCCCACCGAATTACGCGATATAAAGCGTTTTATTTATTCAACAGTGACGCGATATTATCTGACGAGAACTTCATCACACTCGCCGAAAGAAAAGTGTGATTGTAGATAATGTGATTATAAATAGAGTGTGATATATCGTTGGCGGCAAATGTGTGTCTGTATTTTACTTGGGTTCGTCTGGTGAAGTGGGGACAACTGTAACAACATTGGATGATACATTAGTCCCGTGGTTATTTTTTACAAAATTCAAACCCCCATTTGAAGCCATATTTTACACATTGTAAAGCCTAGCCTTTGTAAACTGTCCTGGTTGGACATCCAACCAGGTAGAAAAACGTATTTTAAAATCTATGAAGGCTCTCTTGATTCTTTTACCTCGGAGGGCCCTTAGTAAAAACCTTAGCAAACAACAAAAATAAGTATGATATCTGCCAAATGGAATGCTCTTTGAGTGGGTACACAGCAAAGAGCATTCCTCGTTATCTATTTGCCCCGACCTTGTGAAGCCACTACTAATATTTGCGTACGCACATCCGTGTGGCGCGCGCCATTACGCTCACAAACACGACAAGGTGCAATGAACTAACATCCGCCATATTACTGGATAATAACATCGGTGTGATGATGAGCAGGCTACTGTGAAAGCTGCCAGTCACTCGATCTACTACACTGTTTGGTGGTGTCATTAGTGAAACTGACGACAACAGACGACAGGTTTGTTGAAGCGGTTGCAAAGGTTCTCTGTATGCTTTGACAATTGCCACCATTGACGAAATCACGACAGGTCTGGGCTCTTAGACATTTAATAACAGATCGTTTGGTGGACTATGTAACAATCAGTTTGATTAAATTTACCATTGCCTTGTTGATCTGACAGCTGTATCGTTAGATTCTGCAGTTCGGGGAGCTGGTAGTGCTAAGTGATCACCTCCCGAGACTCCACATGACGGTTTTACTAAACGGATCATCGAGTGAGAGGTCCAATCACAAAGAAGTAGATCAGTTTATCAACACGTTGTTAGTGTTCTGGTAAAGAAGCGATACGGATCGTAATATCAATAATTAAAACCTTATTTAAATTTACGATTAGGTAGTAGGTGAATATCAGAAATGATCTTTACCTATTCGTGGCATGGTGACACGATTCAAACTGTTACTAAATTGAAAATTTATTGCAAATGCGTATCTGAAATCCATATCTATTTTATTTTTATAACATTTTTATAGCTCAAAAGTCTAGTTCTAATTTTATTTTTTTAGAAAAAATAACATGTTGACATTAGCATTCACATTCCGAAAATAATATAAAAGTAGGTTCGGAATGATGTCAAACTTTTCCAAAACTCCGAAACTAATATTAGGAATGCAAATTAATAAAACGGTTAGTTATCGTGATGCAGTTTTAAAACTACAAACAAACAAAAAATATAACGTTGTTGCGTAAAATGCAAGTTTTATTAAAAGTGTTAAATATTTATCACATGTGATTTATGTAGCATCAATACGATTCTAAGAAGAAATAAAAATGTTTACCGATAGCATGTATTTATGTATGAGACTACGGAACTATTTAAATGATACTCTTTTATTGTTTCAAATACTTGTTGTTTCTCGTGTATTTGTGTTTCTATATCTCTATTCTCTGTGATATTATTATCTTCGTATCAATCTGGTATCAGATTTTGATTGTTCAAGTTTGCTGTACCAGGAATTATTATAATGTGCTCAAATAGGGACATAAAAATGATAATATTATGATGTGAATAATGTTGTTGATAACATCACTTTAGTGGTGTTTATTGGTTTCCTTGATATTCATTGATGGACCGTAATATAATCTAAAAGTTAAATACGAAACTTTCAGATTATATTACGGTAGGTAAGGTTGCAAACGGTTTTATCGTATTAGACAATCATAAGGGAGTCATGAGACACATCTGGATTCTTTCCATAGTTTTTATTGTTGTTTTATCGTTGATTAGCGACATGGAACATGGTCAGCAAGCCAGCACGGCCTTGTGACATACTATCCTCTGGCACTGACGTCACCAGATATCACGCAAAGGTTACGTAAGGAATCTTAGGGATAGAGAGACATCGCCAAAAACCGGTAACATTAACCAATTAAATATTTACTATTAACGTCCAACGATTCCATTAGAGCGGCCATAAAATAAATCATTCGATAGTTAAAAATTGTTATAACCTCGTCCATGACGCGGGGACATTAAATTTTACGATTTTGTCTCTGGTATTTTGGCAAATTAATGAGCGTTAGACAATCGATAACGTATAATTAATTAGTTATTTGGAGTATTAAATTCTGCTGAAATGATAGGGCGAGTGTGCGAGGTCGTGTTGTCGGTGACGGTGCCAAGGTTTCAAGGGTCGGCTCCAAAAAAAGGTAAACTAGCGACGATCGAGCAAACATGGTTTAACAATACAATGCGCACACAAGCGATGTTTACGCTGCGTCCACGAGGTGCGCGGGTGCAGCTGGTAGCCGAGCAGCGAGCAGTCGACACCACAGGTTATGAAAATATTGAACAACGGCTACTGAGCTACCTCGCATGGTGTATACTTCAACCAGTCGAGATGGAACGTGCTGCAAGGGATGCAAGGGGTGCAAGGACGTCCCATTCGCTTTCACTAGAAGTCACAGGAACCTGATAGTAAAAATTCCTTCAGAATATTTTTGGGACAATAATTTCGCTGTCTAGTTGATCAAGTTTACTTTTAATGTTCCGTTTTCAAATTCGCTTTCATGCCGAAAGATTTTTAAAATCCCGCATTTCCCAATAATAGTATTAGTGTAGATTACAAACTCGTCAAACTTCATCGTAATATTAGCAATGTCAATATTTGAAACAGGCTGCATACTAATAGCGTTTCATTGAACAGTTAGGAGCTGAGTGGCTTTTATATCTGCTGTTCTGTCAAGTGTGTGGTCACTATCAAGCAGAATGTAGGTAAACAACTCTAGGCTATACATTAAGTTCACTACTCGAGTGCAGGCACTGTTATTTATACTGGTTAAGATAAATAAATATTTCGGTGCACATTTCTGAAAGTAGTTTCATTGCTTTTGGTCTTATCTTCAGGTCGTTATAGATTTAGTTTATTATCGAATTAAATCGAAATCTTGTTTGTGAAACGTATCCGTGTTCGCAATTTTTAGTTTTGCGGACATTATAATGTTATGTTGTTTTAACGTAATTCATTTCATTAGTTCTTTGGTCACTTTTATCCAAGTAGGTACATGATATGTCCGGTGACGGTCACGTCAACGCCGTCGTCTGACACGGGCCGGCTGTCCGACTGTCCGCTTGTCCGGCAAGGCGAGGACGGCCTCATGCAACTACTCATATTTAAAACAAAACGATCAATAACTAGTTGATGTCTCTATTTTGAATCGTAAAACAATGACATAGTTGGATTTTACGATATTTTTTTAGAACTCATTGAGTATCGTTTTATTGTTTTCACTGTTTCCATGTTAGACGTAATTTTCTGATTATTTCGAATAATAAAAGGTAAACCGATAGCCCATTCAAGCTCCCACTGTTTGTTTTTATGAGCACTTGAGTCATTTTTAATCATGAAATCAATTTTCTGCTTTGATTTATGTAATAAATGTTTTAAGGGTTTTTATGTATAGTTTTTGGAATGTCGTATCGATTTGCAAGTTAATAGTGTATGTGTAGGTAGTTGCAACGAGTGCCACGTGTCCGAGTTGCGTCAACTGCTCATGTATTAACATAACTTACATGGCGTCGTCACGTGTTGTATTAGTTATTCCCGATGCTGGTTCATTACTGAGCAATGCGGTCTGCGGCGACTGCGGCCAGTTGACACTAACACCACGACACCACGCTGACGAAACAGCCTACAGCCAGCTACAGGTTTGTGTTTTTTCTATCTATAGTACTTATAGTCGTTCCATGCGATGTTTGCGTCACGGCTCGCGGCTAGAGTGAAGCCCGCACGGGTACGACGTACACCAGCGATGTGTAATTTGTTGCCGTTTACAAATTAGAAACTCGTGTGTAATTGATACTTTCGATTTGGGTCATAACCATGGGTGATTGGAAACCGAGGAAAGTAAATAAAAACTGTACTCGACAGCTCTCAGAACTAAAATACACTTTAATTGAAGAAATGATAAAAGTTTGAAACAATTAAGATAAAACTTGAGGAATTAAGATAAAAGTTTTCTCAAAATCACTAATATTTTACGCTGAGGACGATTATCTAGAAGTGACGCCACCAAAGAAGTGAAGATTACAAGAAAACTTACACCGTTACGCTGGCGATAGTCCGTCTATTGGACGCTGTTCTGGTCATGTATAATATACATTTGAGAGATAACTCGGACACAGAAAGAGCTTTAAATACTAGTAGGCTCTCGGATAGGAAATTTCCATACATTCATAAAAAAACGAAGACAGAAAATCAACTGGTTATCAAAGTAATATTATATTTTGAAGAGGTGTAGCGCTGCAATAGTACTCGTACATGTAGATAATGTGCTAAAATTATGTTCGCAACCTTCTGCGGTTATGAATTTAAAACTAAGTGGTTAGCGGTACCTTTGCGTGTTCATGTCACAGCATCCCATCTGAGAGATCTTAACTAACATAATCAAGAAATTCTTTATTAAATTAACCCTCGATATTAAGATTGCAATTAACAAGAGCTACATGTTGAAAAAATTAAGAGTCGTTAGCGCCGGTGAGCGGTGAGCGGTGACAAGGGCTGACAGGCAGTGGAACAGGGCTTTATCGTGGAGATATTAGCGATAGCGATCGCTGATCGCTGGCTATACTGTCCGAGTGCGCGGCGGTGGCAGCCCTGTCCGAAGTTATCGCTGATCTGCATTAGAAGTGTCTCTAGCGAGTATTGTCGAAACATGCGCAGCCGCATCTAAGATGCGGCTGCGCATGTTTCGAGACCGTCATGTTAGGAGACAGGGTTAGGTACAATTGAATTAGTATCAGATAGGTTCAACATTTACATGAATGATAAAACACACATCGAGGACATTTTGGACATATTCATACCTATTTTGGAGTATTTCAGCAAATAAATCAAAGTAGATGTTTAAAAGGATTAATGTGAACAGTTTGCTATAATTGCCTTCTTATTAACCTACCCATTCATTATGGAGAATGATTTAATATGATTTAAATCTATTCAAACAGTGGCATACATTAAGCAAAAAATTTCGACTAACACCGGAGTAGATTGTGGTCGAAATTATTGACATAAATCAAAGTTCTCACCACAAACTTTGAACAATTTTACTATAAAAATTCCATCCGAAGGTTAGTTAGCGCAGTTTCCTCGTGGTTTACAGCACCATATTGTTTAATCATCGCGACGGTTTAATGCGGCCTATCCACTACTTCCACCGCCGTAATGGGCGCAATCCGACTGATTTATACGACCAGTGACGAATGCCTCTACACACAGTTTAGCATTTGTTATAATGTTGGTGAACGGGAGATTTCATGGCGATCCGTCACGGTGCGGCTTTGGCCGACTACGTACTCCCTTTGAGTTCTGATAGATATGAGCAATGTGAAGTATTAGAGAGGTATACCTAAATTGTGTTACATTTAATATTGGGCTTTTATAAGAAAACATTTTAACAAAAGTTTAGCTAAATCACGTCTGTGCTAAAATTCTTTGTCAAGACAATCGAATGAATGCAGTCAGTATTTCAAAATAAGTAGTTGGACGTCACTGACGTAGACTTTATGGAAATTGCATTGGTTGTATGCATGCTAGAATAGATTAATTGAATAAACGTCGCTCTGGTAGTACAATAGAACAGTTCCTACATGAGCTATAGCTTTGTGGGATATATCACTGTAGGAGTTAAGCACTACAAACAGACATTGTTCTTATAGCATTCCTCCGTATGCAACAAGTTTAGTTTCAGGCACTCTGTATTTTTTAGTTAGAAATTAAAGTGGACTTGCTTCTAAGAATCGATTATGATGAGACCTTATCGTCAAACAAAGACCTTTTAAGAACAATTAACAGTACCGCGAAAAGCACATCATCGTTGAACATGTTCGGTGTGCCCTTTCAAGTGTCATCCAAAATCCGGCCAAGTGGAGTGAAATTCGTCGGCTGCACCGTGCCCGATTGTGCCTGCGCCGTGCCCGCTCTGCGCCCGCGCCGGCCCGGGGTCGGCGGCCTGCGCCCGCGCGCCCAAACCAGCGCGCGTGTTTACACACAGATATTATGAGCCGTTAATTACGATTTCGCTTGTCACGCCTTCTGCCTTGCTTAATGTTCGGATTAACTTTATTATTAAAATAAAAATCACCGAGCCTCTAGCCGCGGGACTCCAACTTTCTTTTGGATTCCTTATTAGATACTTTTATAAGCACTCTAACTAGAGAGAGCCGCTCAGCTGATTGGCGATAATTACACATTCAATCAATTTCAATCAAAGTAGGTGTTACCCATTAGACTAGTCGTAATATAACGCTAACTCGCAGCAACCAGAATACTAGTTGTAAAAAAATATAGAATAAATAAAAGTCGGACAATGTTTATAGTATACAAACATTACGAACGAGTCCATCGACTATAAATTATATTAATTATATAAATTATATGTTGAAGGAAGCAGGTGCTTTACAAACAAGTTGTTCAAACTTCTTCAACATTTTAGACACCTATTTGTGTGGAACATAATTGTTTTGTGGATATTTAATCATTACAAATTAATAATATTACGAACAGAATTATTATTTCCTCTCGATATCGTGAGATGAAGCTAGCTCACACGGACCTCTGTAGGCATTTCGTGGTACGGTTGCTACCGCATTCCTTCATCCAAATGGCTCACAAATAATGAGCAACACCACTGGCGGTGATGAAGATGATTTAATGTTAGTAGTATTCTCCATGTAGGTGATAATGTTCTAAGAAATACATTTGAATCTAAAGTTACAAAGTAAATGGTGTGCGACGCATTTATGACGCGTATGATGAGCTGCTCAACGTGCGCCTGCGTCGCGCGTCGCCCACACGAGCCCGACTTGCCAATAGAACTCCCATAGATACGATCACATGCTGTTTCAAAATACGGAATAACTGTAATGGTATTTATTCCATTGAACTCAAAACTTGTAACACATGTAATGTTCTTTCTTTCTTATAATAAGTCTTTAGGTTTTTCGAAACTTGAAGCTCGATGTAAGTGTCTTTTGATGTTATCTTTTTGTGTGTCCAAAGTTAGATACAATGTTTAGGGAGCCTTCATTAAAATTGCTGTAAGTAGCTTCGTTTCAATAATTGCCTTAGATATAACCGGCAACGTGTGAGAGAACAAACCAGTTTACCTAGATGGAATGAAATTAAAACTTCTACATCACACAAAGCACATGTGAGTCGGCATAAATCTTAGCAAGCGATCATACGCGCACAGTAGCCCTCGAGAGGACAAGTAATTTATACCGCATCGATATAGCAGCAATACCGTGCCGCCGCCGCGCCGTGCCGTGCCGCTGTGCCGCCGCGGGCTAAATTAATTAGAAGCAACATGCGAGCGGCATCGCATCCCAAACGTCATAGCGCGCTGCGCTGAAAATGCGCTGATCAGATCGATTGATGACCAGCGCGCACCGGATTCAGCGCTATTCGTTGTAACCGAGAGCAAATGTACTGACTAAGCGTTGCGGTAATGATATTCACAGTTCCTATTGGGTGCACGCAGATTTTTAGAAATCTAGCTTTAATGTCAGATTGGGGGCTGAGTTTGGGCCATAAGTTTTATAACTCTAAAAAGTATCACGAGTGCAACTAGCATGTACAGGCAAACGCAGTCATAAAGTTACGGCTCGAAGTCTTAATTAGGAACCTCTTTTTGGCAGCATTTTAAATACCTGCTATTATCTTGAAAAGATCTCTACGAAAATCTAGCGTATAGCATAGCACCTATGTGCGATAGAACGCTACCTCATCACATTAGCGCGCCAATTAGACAATAATCGCGTCAATCGTCGAGTCAGAGAGAAACCGCCATTCAGTACGCCATACAGTAAATCTAAGCTTGTTACTCGGTCAGAATTAATTGACCGTCGCTTCCCAGCACCGGCAATAAACTCTCCAAACCGTATCGAGTCTCCAAAACGCACTGCCTATCTGAAAGCACACGCAGCACTGTGCCCAACTATGTAACACTGTGCCCACTGCACCTGCTTACTTATACCCACACAGTGTAACCAAATAATGTAGTTGGAAAACACCCAAACAACTTTTGACTTTGAGAAATTAATTGGCGTAACGGCTATGTTTTTAATTACCCGAGTTTCGAGCAAATGTACACTTGAACCGGTGCGCGGTGCGCGGTAAATGTTAGAAGCCTGTCGGGTCTACGTGCGCATACCATCAATCTTCATATTAAAAAAATCGGCCATCAACATTATGGAAAAATTGAAAGGCAGAAATGTCAAGGTTTTTAAAGATTTTTCTTAACAAGGTTGGATTTTGGTCGTCAGAAATGGGGCTCCACAATAGAATGGCTGTTACACTGCTCTATCATTATCAAAGATCAGAGCTTTTCAGGAATGCTTGCTGCAGTCACTTATCTTGGCACCTAAGAGGACTGTGATGTAGTGAAATGTGTTGATGCCAATAGACTCATAAAAAGATGACTAATAAGTTTTGAAAGAGTTTCGAATTGGCTGATATTTATGATGATGGTGCTTGCAGTTTCAGCATGATTGATGCAAGAAAGCACGAACTAAGAAACAATGTGTTAAACAACCTTCCCGAAAGGCAATATATTTAAAACTAAAAAATAATGGAAACTTCCACAATAAAAGGCCTTCATCACTGTCACTACATCATCATTCATCATCATTTCAGCCGAAAGTCGTCCACTGCTGGACATAGGCCTCCCCCAAGTGTCGCCACATTGACCGGTCCCATGCGACTCGCATCCAGCGGACTCCCGCAACCTTCACCAGGTCATCGGTCCACCTAGTGGGAGGTCTTCCAACGCAACGTCTTCCGGTTCGCGGTCGCCACTCAAGAACTTTTCGGCCACATCGGCCATCCGTTCTGCGAGCAATGTGACCTGCCCACTGCCACTTAAGTTTGGCAATTCTTCGGGCTACGTCGGTAACCTTGGTTCTCTTGCGGATGTCATTTCTGATTCGATCGCGCAAGAAAACTCCGAGCATAGCCCTCTCCATTGCCCTTTGGGTGACTTTAAGCCTTCGGATGAGGCCCATTGTGAGCGACCACGTTTCGGTCCCGTACACTGGTCATAGACTTTCGTCTTGAGACACTGCGGTAAGTTGGACGAGAAGATACCGCGCAACTTCCCGAACGCTGCCCAGCCGAGTCGGATTCGACGATTGACCTCTTTCTCGAAGTTAGACCTACCTAACTGGACCGTTTGTCCCAGGTACACATAATCGTCTACAACTTCGAGTATAGAGTCTCCGATTTTGATAGGAGTGGGTGTGACATGGGCATTCAACATGACCTTGGTTTTGTCCATGTTCATTTTAAGACCCACTCTTCCGGAAGCTCTACTGAGGTCATCGAGCATCGTCCTGAGGTCCTCCATGGTCTCAGCCATGACCACTATATCGTCGGCAAACCGAAGGTGAGTAATGTACTCGCCATTGACGTTGATGCCTAGCCCTCTCCAGTCCAGAACCTTGAAGACATCCTCCAGTGTTCCGTTTCGGAGATATGACGTTTCCCTGTCTCACACCTCGCTGCAGGAGTATAGGTTCCGAGGCTTGGTCCTGAAGTCGGACTGACATGGTGGCGTTTTTGTACAAACACTTCAACACCTCGATGTACCGATAGTCAATTTGGCACCGTTGGAGAGACTGCAGTACAGCCCAGGTCTCAATCGAATCAAAGGCTTTCTCGTAGCTCACAAACGCTAGACAGAGGGGCAGGTTATTCTCTTCGGTTTTCGGTATAACCTGCCGCAGCGTATGTATGTGGTCCACGGTGCTAAAGCCTTTTCGGAAACCGGCTTGTTCGGTAGGCTGGAAATCGTCAAACCTGCGCGCGAGACGATTCGTGATGACTCTTGAAAACAACTTGTAGACATGGCTTAGAAGTGAGATAGTCCTATAATTCCTCAGCCGGGCATTGTCGCCCTTCTTGAAGAAGAGTACCACCACACCCCTGCCTGTGGCGTATTTCCCTCAAGTATGACGGAATTAAACAGCTTCTGAAGGGCCTTAAGAACCGGTTTTCCACCCGCCTTCAGGAGTTCGGCTGTAATTCCGTCATCACCCGGTGCCTTGTTGTTTTTGAGTTGCTTCAGAGCCATCCTAATCTCGTACAGGCTGACGTCCGGGATGTCTTCGGTATAGTGTCGGGTCAGTCTAGCTCTTGGGTCATTTGCTAGATCTACGACGGGTTTATTGGTTGACGTGTACAACTGTCCATAGAAGCTCTCGATCTCCCTCAGAAGCTCCGGTTTGGCGGACAAGATCCTGCCATCGTCGGTCTTCAGTTTCGTGAGCTGGCTCTGCCCAATAGCCAGATCTCTTGCAAATACCTTGGAGCCTTTATTCCGCTCAATTGCGTCTTTAATACGCTTGGTATTAAAGCGGCGGAGGTCGCTCTTCAAGGATTTAGAGATCCGTCTATTGAGCTGCCGGTATTTACACGCCTCGTCTGAATACTGCAGGATCATCTCACGCCGCTCCTTCATGAGCTTGAGAGTGTGATCGGAGAGTCTCTTGTTCTGATCTGTACGACGTGCCTTGAAGAACTTAGACCCGGTCGCATGGACAGCTTCCACGAACCCATCGTTATATTCGTCCACTGAGCTTCCTAGGCACTCGAAACGGTTCTGGAGTTCAAGCTGGAAGCTCTCGGGGTTTTGGATTTGGATTTGTGCTGGACGGAGCGTAGACTTCATCAGTCGATACCTTTCAAGCTTGATATTGATGTTCAATGTGCCTCTTACCATGCGGTGATCGCTCCCGGTTTTCACCGAATTGATCACAGAGACATCATCACTACATATTATAAAACAAAGTCGCCCGCCGCCTTTGTCTGTCCCTATGTATGCTTAGATCTTTAAAACTACGCAACGGATTTTGTTGCAGGTTAATAGATAGAGTGATTTTCAAGAGGAAGGTTTTAATATATAATTTGCGGACGGGCGAAGCTGCGGGCATCAGCTAGTAGTATTATAAAGTCAAGTTATCTCCAAGTAAGTTAAGCTCGTAACTATCTCGGTAACAAAACTAGGGGAAATCACAAATGGTGGTCGCAGATAATCTGGATCTCACAACAAGTCCAGTGCTATTATTACATCAACAAGTAAAGGAAAATGTGCGATGCGAGGTTTCAACAGTTACAGAAATACTTCTACACACACTCTCTATATACACAACTAATTTTTTATTAGTACAAAAAAATAGGGCTCTATCCGTACCCTTTGATCATATTTATGTAGTCAAAAGTCAAAAACACGAAATCCAAAATAGTCTACAACAATTTGTCATAATTGGTAAACTCATAACTGAATCAATCATTCATAACAATTGCTACTAGAAAATGACCACGAGATTAATGAATACTATTATGAATGGCCTGCACAATATCCATACATCCATACATTGAGTGACATTGGCTTATAACTACAACGCTTATAACTTTGCTATTTATCAATATTATGTATTGAGACTTTACATATATAATAAAAAACCTTCTTTAATAAGCCCTTTAAGTATTTGTACTAATTAGAAGTTAGTGGTGTTTACTTGTTTTATTATATAACTAGCGGCCCGTCCCGGCTTCGCACGGGTTTGTTTTTTTTTTTTTTTTTTGTTTTATTGTAAATCGTTTAGTCCACCAAATAGATGAATATAATCTGCCGACATATGTACCTATTCATATTTTTTTACTAATAATAACAGACAAATAATTAGCTGAATTATACGGTATTTCGTTCACTACAAAATAAATTTAATTAATTTTATAGCGTCAACAACACGTGGTAATTATGCTGTTAAAATGTAGCTTATATGACACGTTCGTAGATTTACCATAGCAGCGCCATCTATTGATTACTTACTCAACCCAGTCGAAAGGTATCGACATCTGTTAGAATCATTTGGAGTTAACAGATAATTGTGACTGTCAAATAATAACAGACAAATAATTAGCAATAAATTAAAATTGCGACTATAATTTGAGATTTAAACTATCCTATCTCTCAAGTTGGATCGAACTGCACATGGTGTGCGAATTTTATTATAATCGGTTAAGTGGTTTATGAGTTTATTGAGGACAAACATTGTGACACGAGATTTATATATATTAAGATTATAGAATATGAAGAATCTTTTGAATTGATTGCTAGGATAAGATCTGACCAGAGAACGTAGACTAGTGGCCTACAAAGACTTTCAAAGGCATTAATATAAGTTACCACAGCTCAAAGTTACCACAGCTCAAAGTTACCACAGCTCAAAGTCAGTCCTGATTTTTTTACTTTTCCATCTATCTATACTCGTATAATCTATAATAATAAGATCCTGGTCGCGAACTTGCTGACGTTCGTTAGCTAGTTTGTTTTATCGTTCTCAGAAACAAATAGTTTATTTTGATTTAATATTTAGTAACAAAATGTCAAGGATCTTCTTATCAATTTCCAAGTATAAAACAAATACATAAGGTAATAAAAGATTTTAAATATCTCGGCCAATTCTAACATTGAATTAGATATACAGAATTGTACGCACATACTTACGCACACACTTCCATTGAATGGACAACAGTGTCAAAGAATAAAAAATACAGAAGATCCACTATCGTTAGTTAGCGGCCTCTTACATACTGCAACAGAGGTGATGATGATCCGAAAGAGGTCAGTTCCATTACTCGAAAAAACACATATTGCAGTGCTCACTAAGACCGTAACAGAGTGGGTAAGCTTCTAAACCGGAAGAATGTATGAGGAAGGAAAGGAGGAATGAATAAGGCCTCGGAAACAACTGGATTCCCACTCTTCCTTTGGATCTTTTTGGTCAGTGTTCTGACATGCGTGCGCTCAATATCACAGTTTACCCTAAGTGGATCTTTTGTCGTAACTACGCACATAGGTTGTTCCGCGGTTGGCACGCGTTCAAGGAGATCGTCTGCCACACCCACGAGGAAGGAGCAACAGCAGCAGCAGTCACGTGCGCTAATGATGGCGACAAATTACGAACCTGTTCGCGAGCACACGGCGCCATATATCAAGCGTTAAGTGATCGGCTCGCCATTTTGTGTGGTCAGATTGCCCATTACAACATAACTTGTAGGTACATATCGAATGGCCAAGAAATGTCTTCTAACTCAAAAACAAAATAGTTTCTTCTTATGCCTCTGTTATGTCGATGATTCTGGTTGGGCACTCACTGTATTACTTGAGACAGCTTTCGAAACATCGGAGCCAGTCTAGTCTTTGATGAGGTACCAGCTACAACAGCTTTCAGTGCAGCAGAGTTGTGCATTAGTTATTTTTCCATTCCATCGGGCGATGGAATGGCATTGGCAAAAATAACGAACTTCTACACAAATGTCCATCCACTATTTAAGACCCTTGGGCGATGAATTTTCAAATATTCTTTCCTAGTACTCGCCTTTGTTACAGAAGGAACTTTTGTGCCAGGCTTCTAGACCAAACAAGGTCAAATATTTTTTATTAAGTACAAAAAAAAAGTCGTTCTTGACACAGTCTCACTGAAACTTATAATATCATAGATTTATGATTTTAACGATGACGTTGACGTAAAAATAAATAATGTACTTTGCGTTGCACAAGAGTTACGCATGGCTAGCGACACGTAAACCTTTAAATACGAGTGATTTATGAGAAGCTTTTAAAGTGTCAGTTTAGATGTGATCACAGAAATATTTCCTACCTAACGTAGTTCCTTAAAGGAAGATTTATTTAATTAGGCGATTAAAATTAATGGTATTGTTTTTGTCATTGAAGTTAAGTCTTGAGCAAATAGGGTGTCCATTAGTGTAGGTGACAAAACCTTCAAATTCTTCTTGCGTAATTTCTATAATAATAAACTTTACATTAAAATTCTGCCATAAATCTCAATTTGATTCGAACAGTAAATAAGAACGATCGTAAAACTATTAAATGTATTACTTAGCGTTTAAATTTGATTCATTGTTTTAATATGATAATACGCGCTGGACAATGATTTCATCATTTGAATATAAAGATCGTCAATCATCATTCGTAATCAATCCACTAAAACATATGAGTGTTTAACATATCGTATCGCTCCCTGCCACAAGTGCCACACCACACACACCAAACACCAGCGCACGAGCACGCACCGGTTCCGATCGGCGATTACCGCGTAACCGCTCCACAACAAAAAATAATAACGCGTAGCCACAAAAACACGAATTAAAATCCTTTTAAAATAAATCTTCCGTTATTCATAACAAATAAGATAATAAAACACCTTGTTTTTTTTGACATCATAAAATGATTCACTGTTTTAAAATGGTAATAAGTGGGCTATTTGAATATTGAGAGTGTCACTGGGCGTCTGGGCACCGCGTCGGCTGCGCACGCGCCGGTTGTTCCTTTCCGGGTGTGCGTCTGTCTGTATGTATAGTTTTTCTCGGTGCACACAAGTCGGTGAGCACGAATTACGTATTGTAATGTATGCAAATGTTTGCTAAAGATCCGCTCGAGGTTTTTGCTCTCCTCTTAATACTAGGGCAACATAACTTTACGAATTGCACTCGTATTAACATAATTGAGAAAAAGTTAAATAATATTCATGACATGTTAATTTGTCGGTTTATAAGTGTTAAAGGCGTATAATTGAATGTTGTCGGCCCCCGCCCACGCCCGCGACTCATTGCTTTGTGCTTCACGTTTTTACGAGTTGTGTGAATGTTTACATTTGGTGTTGGATTAGTTAGCGCTCCTGCGGCGACTGTTGTCTGCTGTCGTCGGTGCTGTGACGACAGAGCTGCCGACTGCGCATATTTGCGGTCCGCAGTGTCAAGTTCTATGACATGTCGACACCTTTGTCACACCTATGCTATCATTTCGTAATACACACCTTGTATTTTTCGTGAATCTGTTGCAGACAGTGATAACTCATAATCAGTCCAAAGTATAACATCGTTTCCTCAATAAGGTAAATGATGAAACAAATGGCAGTAGCTGCACCTCACGGGCCGCAGTATCTTTATGAAATCTCAACGCGAAGGTCGCCGATGACTACGAAATGATTAGTCCACATACCGACAGGTAGGTGGCACCGCGGCACGGCCGTTAGCCATTCTATAAAATGAAATGTAGAAACATATGGTGCCATTCCACTTAATGGTGATTCTGAACAGTGAGTTCACAATTCTACTATTTATAATATTAATAATGTGTTTCAATCTGGCTCATGGGGATACTTGACCGAAAACGACTAGTTTAATTTATTGATATTACTTTTACGGCATGCGTGAATATTTTTTGTACGGAATAGTAAGTTTATAGGCACGATTATATGTCAGATCATAACGAGCAGATATGGCCGAGTCCGGGTGTCGCGGATGCTGGACTTTGATTTGATCATTCAAGCGCGGCTCGCGAGGTGTCCGCACGAACCTGTGATCGATACAAATATTTATTATCTAGACTTAATCGAACTGCCGCCGCTACCATAGACAACACAAAATATTGTACAAAAGTGATAACCGAAGTCAATCTTACTATTCACCACTTTACTTTTCCTACTTTCACGTGAGATTTTTGTATCTTTTGAAGTACCAAAAAACTCAAACCCATTTTTTTTACGTTACGTGTTATGAGCACACTGGATTCCTGCCTTCATTGCTTCAAAAATCACCTATCGTTCCTGTTCTATTCGATGGCAAGTCACCTCATCCCAGCAACCTTCGTCTCGCACCTATGGTAGGGTGCTAGTCCGCTCCGGGCCTATGCTAATACGCTCGCAGCATGCTCCCGCGTTACGTGCCGTAATGGAACCACTTCTAACAATTTCCACTCGCTCTTGGAGCTAGACCATTTTATTTATATCGCTTGTAAAGCACAAGCTCTGATTGACTATGAGACAGTTTTGTTGAGGAGTATAATATTTTACGGTTTATGGTTTATTTTGTGAGCTATGATGAGCGTAAGTATTCACTTACGCTTTAATCTTTCCTTATGTATGTGGTCCCAGTATTCACTAGAACCACATACATAAGGAAAGATTTCCTTATTCTCTATAGATTTGCTTGGCTGGATGCAAAATGACAAACAATTCTGATAAGTATGCGAGTGTCGACATGTCGATGCATTACCTTCAGTTGCAAGTTAGCATCCGTTATTGGTAAATGTTCAATAAACGCCAGTTATGTTAAAGTCCCATGTAAATGGCGGCGAGCCTATTGCCATCCACCGGGCACAAACCCAGACACTCCGTGGCTACTACGGAGAAATCAGCAATTCGTACCGTAGCATGGGCAAAAAATAGCTTACGAGTATAATTTATAAGTAGAATAGTCGGTGAATGGTATTTTCAATCAAAAGAATTAGTTACAAGTTTGTATCCGTAAGGTTCGTAGCCGTAGCAAGCTCGTAGCGTTCGTAGACTACGGGAGGCTACGAACCTTCCCGTGTGCCATATCATATCCCTTTAAAATAGAACTGAGACAAACATAGACATTTTGCGAAAGAGACGTTTTGCGCCTAAGCCTCCCAATGTACTTATAACGCACATTTTTGGTTTACCAAAACATTTTGTTTTTGCATCAGTTGCGGAATCAAAGCTCAAATTTTTTGCGATGTCAATGACGAATGTTATACCCAGACATTACATATCATAACCAGTTTTAATAATGTTGTTGCTAATCAGTTTTATGAGCGGACCTACCGTAATAATATTAGTTTTGAAATCATTTAATTTAACTTTGGTTGCTTATAGTCCTGCCCCGAACAGACGAACAGACAGACATTGATTTTAATTACATCACGAGTGACGTTTTAGCAATTATAATAAATCGGTTAATAACTCAACGTTGGCATTGTAGTGAGGTGCGCGAGAAGCGATGCGAAGTGTTCTGGTGTCAGTTCACGGTGCTCGTGGTACGGGGGACCTTGTTGTTTGTACAGGTACAGTTATGCGTTGTCGTCGCAGAAAAAAACCTTAATAAAATCCAGTAAAGTATCAGTTATCTAAGACGCAATTACAGCGGTTAATAACAGCGGTGTGCGCTTGCGCGTCAAGCGGAGCCCAGGGGCCGCAGGTCGTCCGCTGACATCCGTTTTATTTAGCTGCGCGGGCGCCGCCGCGGGGGTCCCTAAACGTAGGACCGGCTTATAAAATAATTGTTCGCCGTTTTCATTTAACAACGTTTTTTTCGTCTCGTCCGCCATTAACACGCGGCGCGTCTCGGTCGGCGGCGCGGGCGCACCTCCGGGCGAAATAATTTATTGCCGATTTGAAGGAAAATTGGTATTTTGTTGTAAAATATAATATGCCGTCGCGATGCGTTTAATTCGCATCGTTGCGAATATCTGCTTCGATTCGGTCGATACCATTTATAGAGGTGTATGCGGCTTGTTTACGAGTGTGCGCACTACTTATGAGTCGAGTTAATCGCGGCGGACTCTTTCGATAGGACGCTTGAGAATTAAAAGTAATTATAAGAGGTCTTATCGGCGGCGAGTTATAATATACGCATATGTAATGGAGGCTCGTTAGCGGAGCGCGGAGCCGCTGCGAGCACTGCGACGGCGACGCAGACCAGATAATAGAAATGTTCAAAATAAAAACTAGTATTTATGTGTGCGGGCTCTCTCGCAGCCATGAGTTCACGCCAAGTTATTATTTTGAAGACCAGCCAACGTAAACGGGCGTTGGCTTGAGGCCACCGCCTTATATGGCCGTAAAAAATACCGATAGGTTTAATAAAAAACAAGTAATTACACATCTTCATTTGACCGTGATGCGGTGTGTGTTTTTGTAGCGGTTCCGGACCGGCGAGCGCACTACAGCGGGCTGGGAAATGCTGCGAAAATATTGAACGCCTTATATAATTATACACCACCCTCGGCAAGCCGTATATGGGAGCGCTGGCGCTGGGAGCCGCCCGGCGCGGTCAAGGACCTGCTCGTTCACACTGCGCCGTAAGCGCTAATTCTAACAAAACTCAATACATTATATTAATTACATTCCTGCAGAAACCTGTTGTGTCGTACATACAATTGCCTCTGTTGCCTCATCTCAATGCTCCTAGAAATGCTTTAAAGCTTCACAAGTACTCCTACAAGCTCTGCCAGAAGTAGAACTGGGCCCAACTCGAAAAGAAATCATTATGCTCTTGAAAAGTCTTAGCTTCGACATAGTCCTAAACTTTACTTCTCAGATCCGAACACTATTACTGAAGAAAGGCAGGAAACTACACTATGTAACCGACTACGAAGTAAAGTGTCTAAAGTATTAGCAGCCCCCTGTATATGTGTGGATCAGCTGAGCGCTACACGATGTACGGCGCGGCGCGGGATTCTGCACACACTCGATAAATGAATATCGATCGATTCAGTGTAATTGCGAGCACAAAAACGATGTCGACTGTACGTCGTACGCCCCAGGTAGAAGCTGGTAGCGATTCTGTGAGAATGTCCTCTCTCAAGGAGATTATAAACTTGATGCAGCTAAATAGATACCAATGTAATATATGGAGCGCCTGGATATCCCGCAATGCCTGGTCGGGATTTTGGCAGACTATGACTATATATGACTAATGAAAAGCCGGGTAGGTAGGTATGATGGTTTTTTTTGCTTCACTTCCACATAAATAAAAAACAATTATCAGTCATGATTCGAAAAGAATTAAAACATCTTTTCTCTATTTGGCGCATTACTCGAACCTGTTTTATAAGATATGTTTGAGCTACATTTTTTGTGTTAATCTTTTTAATACGATAGCAATGTCACGGTGGTGTAAGCACAGGTTGAAAGCACTCACTAAATTGTTTCTAAACTCGTGTGGGTAGGTAGGTAACTGTACAAATGAACATTATACTTGAGTTTGTTCGTGTTTGTAGCAGGTGATGTATGTAGCGGTAGTTACTAAATTAAAATTTATCATAATTAATTAAAATAATTTAAGATATCTCTCTGCCTAGTCAAAGTGACATGTTACTATTAATGTGAGTGAACATAAAGAAAACACTCACATCTATAGGTTACCTACCTAGCTGAGTAATAAGTAAATGTGCCTTTTTTTTTTTCTTTTTTTTTTCGGATGGGAAATCATCAAATGACTCCTCCCGCTCTGGGCGGAGCAGGAGGGAGTGTCAGACTTTTACTGACTAAAACCCATCCATGTTCCTTCATCGCCCTCTTGTGTTCCGGGGCCACGGTATCTCTTTCGAATAGTCCCGCAGCCCCGGCAGGCTTCGGCCCTTGCGGACCCCTTCCCTATTGCTGACTCTCTTTGAGGCGCGCGTGGAACACTCCTGCGCCGTCGACACGGCCTGTCGTCATGAGACGGACGGACGGCGAGCTAGCCCATAGCTCCCTGTCCACAGGCCCGCGCCAAGGTGGCCGGAAGCCACCACGTGGCCCCCAACGCCCGGGGCGTCTCCCGCGGCGGCCGGGACGTGAGGATCTCTCCCTCTCACGTTCCGCCACCTCCTTCGCTAGCATAACTGCTTCGCAGAAGGAGGTGTCGGCGTCCCATTCCGTCTCGCTCCCGTCACTATTGTGGCGTGCCCTAGTAAATGTGCCCTTGACTCTTGTCTGGTTCTACGCAAGAGTAATGATTCATTTAGCGATTATAATTATTGCTCCAACTTAGTTATTTCCGTATCCAGTGCAAACGCTACTCATGACACTGCCCATCTACTACCTACCTACCTAGTTATAGTTAGTTAATTCGTTTCTGTTTCCTAATCCAAAATCAGTATTATATCTCAAAAAATCGAAGACATTCAAGAACCTATTCTTGACCCACGTGGTAGGTAATGACCCATTCCCTCTTTTAGAGTCGGAGCCTGTGTCCCAGCAGTAGGAACTTAAGAGGATTTCATGCAGAAGAGATTCCTCCACGCTGGCCACGCCGCCCGCTACCGCTCCCTCCTCACGCCCGATACTTATGCATATCGACGCACGCATTACCCGATTTCGTTACATTTATCTGCTGCGCCGCCAACAAAAAGCGCAAGCTATGACGTACTCATATAAATTATCTAACACGCGAGCCCATCTATGAATATTGTAAAGTCGGTAATGAAGTGGCGTTATTTCGCCGTTTGTTTCAGCTCGTATTTAAATTTTTTCGTCTGGACATAATTTGTGTGCGGATATGGATTTAAATTTTACTTGAATTTTACTAATTAGTTAAAAATGACGATTTATTATTGACGGAACAATAATAAATCGTCGTTTTAGTTTTTTCTTCCTGGTAAAACCTAGAAGCTTTTCACACGGCAGTCTTGTGTGCCTGGAATTTTCCCGCAATATGGGCTTTTCAAAAACGCCTCACCACGCCTGCTTTGTCCGAAGGGTTAGGCAGAGGTAACCTATTAGTACCTACTCCCGGATTTAACACTATGTACTGTTTATAAAAAAAAAGAATTCTCATTAATCTGCGAATTTAGTTTTACTAAATCGCGTATTCAGTCAATATTTAATTTTACGTAACAAATACAAATGTAGTCTAATTATATAAAAAATAAATTAGGTTTCAACGCATCGCATTAGTGTGCCCAATGTCGCTAATTAAGTAGCTAAGATCAATGAAATTAACATAATATTTTATTGCCGCCAATATAAAGTAGATCTAGCGTTAGAACCAGCTTGATTTCATTTTAGAAATTATTCCTACTTTCAAGATAAAAATCTGTGGGGGAGACATTTTATCAGGCAACTCTCTCTTTTCATAGTTTTTAGTGATTGAAGAATGCGGAATCGCTTTTTAAATTATTCAATTTCGTCTCAGTTTTTCGAAAATGTAATAATTTAAACTGGGACTTTCTAGGAGAGAGTTTTGGTTGCGGTTAGTAAGAATAGCTATGGTGTATCTAAGAAAATAATGAGTGTTACTAGTTTACAAGCAGATTATTAGTTAGCGTTAATTATAGTTTTACTGTGAACGATAAACGAGAAGATGAATGAACGATAGAAAAAAACATAAAACGCTCAATGTGGACGTTTCAAGCACTATTTTATCATGTTCCCATAAAACATTCACTTTTCACTCTACGACAATGACATCGAAATGCGTTCAAAGAAGTGCATTAAATTTGACAAAACGTAACTTTAGTCCACTGCTCTCGGCCCACGACAACATAAATTTCCAATACTCAATGGCCTTCTATGAGCACTGCGGGTAGACGGATCAGTTTCACAATTTTTCTAACTGTAGCTCGTAGGTAGCTATTGAACGCTGGCAATAAACACGGTGTATCGCAAGTGATCCTACGCACTAGATACACGGACCTATTGGTCAGCGGTCAGTGCAGACGGGTGGCTAATACGCGGTCCGTGCGCGACAGTAAAAATGGTGCGTATCGCAGATTCACAGTGCTACATATAGATTGCACGATACGAGCAGGTTGTGTGCTCTGTGCAGACTGGCGGTGGCAGAACAAACGCAGCGGTTTTTATGACGCTCTGTGTTTGAACCATCACATAAACTAATGCATGTTGCATTGAAGGTACTGTTACTGTTGGCCTGTGTCCCACTGCTGGGCAAAGGCATCTCCCCATGACTTCCTAATCCTTCGATCCAGGGCCAATGTGGACCACAGGTCGTTTATTCCAGCTCGTCCCGCTATCTCCTGCGAGGTCTACCGCGTCGCCTAAAGCTTAAAGTGGGTCTGGGCTGGCCATGTCTGCCGTATGCCCGACAAGCTGTGGGCCAAAATAACCACGATGTGCTTGACACAGCCAGAAGGCGCATTTAAATAAATCTATTTCTCTTGACAACAGATTTTAGGGTTTATTAGTTTTTTTTTTTTTTTTTAATAAAATAAAAATAAGAAATAAAGAAAAATTTTGAATGTCTACGATTTAGATTCCAGGCAAAACGTCGAGCACCTACAAACACTTACGATGAAGACTGCTTACGCCTTCTTATATTCTTAATGTACCCAAAGTCCTAAAACTACGATAGCTAGTTGCTCTTTTATGACTACAGACCTCTATAGTCCTATCTACTGGCGTTTCAACCGCCCGTCTGTATGGATAGAACAACATTAGTGGTGGCGAAACCGCCGCCACATCGTCTCGTAAACAAGTCAAATTTATGAAGAGAAAACGCCCGCGTGCACCGGCCCGGACATAATTACCGCGCTGTATCGCGACACCAATGAAAACCACATCTTTATGTACCCGTTACGCAGATAAACCTAAAATGTTGATGGCTGTACGCCGCCACGACTATTGCCTACGAGATAAAAAATATATTAAAAAAAAAAACTAGCCGGCCGTGGCTGAACGCTCCGTGTTTTTAATGACACCGCCTCAATGACATTTCACATATTTTTTCCAAATCGTCTGATACAAATTAATAGCTCGTAATTTGCGATGAGATGTGAATTGTGATGAGGACAGGAAAGATTACATTGCTTGAGGGCCGCACAAATCAAGATGGCCATAGTTATGGAAATTATTGAAAATGTGAGACCTCCAGTAAACAATACCACCAGACCAGCCGTTACGATGAACTGCGCTAGAAGGCAAATGTACCAACACGTTGGTCGGCGGGCTGCCATTGTCACCTTAAAGGAAATATTGCTGATCTAACTGTTACTCTTTAAATGGCTTTCAACGGAAAACTGCGGCGTTGTGTAAAGTGTGTTACAGTAAGGCTTTCATTCAGTTCTGCGGTGTGAATGGGCCTGAACAAAACCGCCTAATGTGTTACCAGTATGACAATACACGTAGGTCGCTAATTTATGTAACGCTCGTCGATAATGATGTTATGCGTTTTGTCATTGCTTCTCCTAACTATTATTTTCCCACATATAAAGACTAGTTGTTGATGGTAACCCGACGCAAAAGTTGTGGCCCCTTTCGGCGAAGGAAATACGGTGACACGAACATGACGTCAGTATATTTGTGGCAACTGGCTATCATTGTTCATAGTTTTCACTACGATCAGTTCTCGTTTGTACTTATAAATACTTACAAGAATAAAAGCAGCCTGGCTAGATTTTCAGAAAAATAAAAATACGAGTAAGTAGGAAAAGCTGAAGTTATTTGATGTATCTTAATCTTTCGAAACAGTACATCAGAATCCACTAATTCTTGTATCACCGCACACAGTACCTATCAACTGTGTTATCAGTGTTTTTGCGCGTCGCGGCGGCGAGTGCGCGGGCTCAGAGAGGGAGGGGAGCAGCAGCGACGTCTGCGCACGGCATCGGCAGGGAGAGGGGGGGGGGGGGGGGCAAGGCATGTCGGACTTGTTTTAATTGGCTCAAGGAAGCACGCTTCAACAACTCTGGCGCACTCGACCTGCCACTATCTGAGAGCGAAAATTTACTGTTCAATGTACGAATTTGCTACTCGTGTTAGTTAGACGGCCTAGCAGCCTAGCTATGTAGGACGTAGGTTATGGGCCCACTTACAAAAACAACGCTTCCATTCTAAACTGCCTGCTGGTTTATTTCCCTCTCCGTTGCTCTTGCTCCTGGCTTTACATACTGTTTTAGACTTCGATTAATAAGTTATGTTTTCACTTTTTCAACACAATGTTTCTCGCAACTTACAAGAAAGACTAGAGTCTTTCTTCTTCTTTTCTAAGTAAACTCTAACTCTCTTTCGAAAAAAGCATCTGAGCGTAATCAATGGGCTAAATTAAACCATTAAGATTTATGTTCTACCAAGTAATAAGTTTCCAAAATACCTGAAATAATAAACACAAGCAGGCTATTTACTTTAATTGTGACATAAGTAAAGCAATTGTAATTATTCACAAGGCACACGAAAATATTTATGAAATTGCACGGGCATATGTTAAATGAGCGAATTATGTCCATTTGACGTTTTCATTAGGCTAAATTAGCGTCAGGCACGCGGTCACGTGACGACGGCGACGCGGCGGCGACGCGCCGGGCACGCGACGGCGATGTCTTACTTATAGAGCGAAGGCGGACGGAACAAAATAGAAAGGAAACCTTCAGTACATACTTTAGGTGTTGTAGATGGCTCAGATAGATCAGCAGAAGCATCAGAATTACATAGAAGGGAGGCCAAGTAATTGAGGATTTGTAAAAATTTGAATGCATAGAAACAAGAAAAAACGGCAACACCTGTTATAACCACGTTGAATGTAAAAGTCAAGTGCATTACCATACGATCTCGTTTAACAGCTCATTAACATAAACGAAAACTAACCTACCGCACACCATGAATGATTGAACGAATACTTATGCAAAATAATGGAAACACTCCAAACTTGGCATCCACCCCTTGTCTGTGCGCTTGCATCAAATAATTAATAACGACAATAAGCGGCGCGCGCGCATGCTAATTGATCGCGAGTTATTCAAATAAGCGAGAGGAAAAAATCTCGCACGTTACAATTATGACAGCCGCTCGCCTCGGGAATAATGTTAAGAATTTATTTGAATTACAAATTGAACATACACCAGACAGTTTTAGCGCGGCGCGAATAAATAATTTGATATTATGCTAAGTGATGATACCACAGTTAAACGCCGCAAACGACCTTGACATAGACCCATAAATAAGAATATCTTAACCACTCATACATATGGACGGCGGTTCGCACACTCAAATATGGTAAGTGCCGGCTTATGAATAAATTTTATTATTTAAAACTCGGTATGTTCATTACTAAAACAAATACTCGTAAGGCGTAGTAATACAGGCTGTTGCCGTTTGTGCGCGCTTCGGGGGTGTGCACTTGTGCAGCCGGCAGCCGGCAGCGAGCAGCGCTCCTGCCTGCTAATGTCAGGACTGCTGCCGCGGTCCTCACTCCATCACAGCTATATTATTCATCTATGGATAGTATTATAATATGGTTAGATGTGGAGGTGATATTTTTACGCCGAGCTCCGGTAGGTTTAGCGTTAAACGTTCAAGGTGAGCGGGGTTGTGTTGGCTGAGTCGCGGGCTGCCTGCGCCCACGCATGTCCCAAACGCGTAGGGTTGCCAAACCTGCAGCAACAGCTCGAGCATTACGTAACCACTAACGCAGCAAAAACTCAAAGAACAGTTTGCCCATAATCTGGCTAATGGTGACTGAGTTTTAGAAATAAATTCAGTATTTTTATTAAAATAAGATCAAAGTGCTATCATTAATTTTGAATTTTATTGAGTATGAATATGGAATTTAAGAAATATCAATAGTTTAGCCTTCTATGTTTCATCATTTCTAAACGTCAGGCAAAATAAAAAAGGCTTGAAGGATTTTATTTGATTAAAAAGCTTAGCTCGATATCAAAATAAATGGTACGGTCCTTTTGAAGATGGAAACTGCTGCATTTGATACAAAAGGACTACAACCAGGAGGTAAAGAGTTGTGGGAGAGGTCAATATCTAGAAGTGGACATGTCGACTAGTAGACTCAAACATCGGTCAAAAATTGCAGACAACCAAAAAATTACGACATTTGAATTTTTCGCAAGCTTACCGCGCTAGCCCTGCGCCAAGCTTACGTCAGTTAGTGAGTCGCTATCTAGGATACAGAACAATGCTTGCTATCTGCCTATCGAAACGCCATTACGTAACCACTAACATCTCTATCGGCTGCATACTCTTAGGAGTTTCCTTGGGACCGCTATCTCGAGCGGGCGGCAATGACATTTCAAACGTTACAACTACCATTTTATTCGTAACTCGGGTCGCAGTTTTGACCTCGCGTTGACAATTCGAATTTTCTATTAAATATTAATTCGAATTGTCACTGCTGCGATTAATATCGATTTATCGGCTAACAAATATGGTGATACTCGATAACGAGACAGGTAATTGTGAAACTAGTTTGTTCACTTGTAATTTCTCGAACTTGTTACTGGACTTGATGTTAATGAGGAATCTAAAAGATTACGAGGTCAGCAGATTGTAAGCTCAATCAAACCACTATTACATACGTAGCAATAGTCATCTAATGCTTTTGTTAGACCTCTTGTGAATCCAAATTCGGGTATCGCACATTGCACAAATTGAGAGCACCCTGTGCTCACAATTCTCATGACCCGAAGCGAGATCACACGCGCACATTCTCCTCACAATAAAAACAAGACAACAATCGTTGTGTTTCCATTAAACAAATTCGTGAATACGTAATGCTGCTCAACGCTTCATATTATTAATATTTATAGAATCGCCGGCGATTTGAATAGATCGCTGATAGCGCTCGTTAGCGCCGAGTCGACCGCTGATCACATCTCCATCTGTTGATGCTTGTTGTTACCAATTAGCTTATCGGAAACGTCATACCGTTTTTTGTAATGTTTAATAACGTTATAGTTATTTGAATATTATTATTTAGTTGTACTGATGTTGGATCTTGATAGCGACGCGCTGTAATTGACAGTTCCGAAGACGTTTGTGATTTAATTATTTCGTCTGAATAGTGTTGATGTGTGCGTGTCTGTGTGAATGATGCCCGTGACGTGCGGGCGAGGACGAGGCGGGGTGCGGTGTGCGGGCTGAAGGGCGGAGGCGCAGGCGCACATTCATAAAAACGCAGCATTCATTGACGGTTATGTGATGTGTATCTCGATGAGCGCAGTATACGCTTAAATTACACAAATGTTTATGATTCACACAGTTTTATCGCGACAACTTACATAAAATGCAGGAACCTTGCGTAGCAGTTAATGTGTTTACTACTCTGGGTTTTATAAAAACAGCAAAAGTATAGAAAACTCTTTATTTTAACTCAATAGGCTCTGTCGACATAAACATTATATTCTCTTCTTTGAATAGTTTTTCAGCTCGTAAATGTCCACTGCTAAATACAGGTTCCTCCGGACAGCGTTCCTCAGGGAACAAACAGTACTAGACATAAGAGTATCAGATAAGAGCGTTAACAGCTTATTTATCTTACTACATCCATGGTAATAGGCCACAGCCTATTTCCCTATAAACCAGCAGCTTCCTGCTTCACGCAACGTAGCGGGCAGACTGACACAACACTCACCTTTCACACATACGAGAGGGTTAAAGTACAACCATAAAGGGTCACCCCCAACTATAACTAAACACATTAAACATATTAATATTCCCTGGATCACTGCTGATCCCAGTAACGACAAAGGGAAGGATACAGCGAACGTGCCTCACAAAGCGTTGCTCGATATTATCCTACGTTTTTGTGATGCCGTATTAGGAGTGACGCCCCGACCGACGTGTACAGACTTTGTATAAAAACTAACGTTTGTTTATTAGTATTGTTTGTGTGGAACATCTTGGCTACTGCTGGTGCATGTATGCCGTTATTGGTGATAATGTCGATGAGACAATTAAAAGTGCGTAACTGTGGAGGAAAGAAAATGGCACAAATAGAAGGGCCTATCATAAATAACAGGGAAAACAAGAAGATGTACAATTTGTGAATGATAATAATGATGTCAATTGTTTTGGCAAATGATAAGACATGGGACGATTATTACCGTTTGCTAGGTAGGATAAGACAGAGGGAGAACGAGAGGCGCATGGTGGTAACCACAGAACAGCAGACAGAGTCTCTATAGCAAGTCATAAACTTTGTTCGTCAACATCCTAGCATTTAGGCCATTATGTAAGCGCGGATTCTTCACGACTTACACGTAATTATAGTAGTTCTATTAAAAGTCAGTTTGAAGTTAAATTATTACTTATAATCATAAATTGGTTGATTTTACAATTAGTTATTATCTAGATGAACGCGGATCGTTTTGGGCGCGCGATATGGGAGCACGTAGACGCATGTGTCTTTGTTTGCGGTTGCGGAGCAAGAGCTTTGCATAACTTTACCAACTTTTCCTCAAACCTGCCACAAACGATTAACAAAATTAAGTATACAAGTTAACACGACAGTAAATCTCGATGAGACCAATCAGCAGCAAACAAATTGTCGTACAATGAGTCGTGTTAAGATAGCCGCCTTTAAATATCGCACTCGATAAACATCTTTATGTATTTACTGCGCAAGAGTCTGCTGGTTTATAGCTGGAGCCAAATGACGCGAAATGATGGACATGGTCGGAAAAGGTTTCCATTTTTCATCAGTTGTAAGACGTGGAGTGTCAGTCACTTAAACATTTCTGAGCAGAAATTGTTAGCAAGGACATTTTACTAGTAAGAAGAAGAAATTCAAAAGAAAATTCGATATCTTAATAGTTTTACCTGTTCGCCAAAGTAAAACCCACAACAAACGATCTTTCGCAATATCTTAATCAGACATCTCCGAACCAAACAAATCCACTCGAACATCGATTGTCTCCTTCGTATCGCAAAAGTAAATAAAAAAGCTTAGCTCAGTAATCCCACAACATGACAACACACAAAACTAAAACCGTCAACTTACATAACGCAATCAACGTATCGTTTATTTCTAAACGCTGCAGACAAATCCTTTTGTCACACACGACAACCCTAACATTACAACACACCCACCAGCGACCTTATCACCAAGAACTAAGGTTTGAAATCTCTTGTGGTGTTCGAAATCCGGAATTGTGTAGGTACTAAGACCCGATTAGGTGAGATAGGATAATTCTCGATTCGTCGTCAATGCTCGGTGTATCAGGCGTGCGACAATGTACCTTAAATGCATTAGTTTATTGCGCGCTGCCATCCGAACGCGACAGATACAGAGGTGAGATGATTATAGACCGATACCAGATATTCTCAGAATGATCGACGAGATATGGAAACTGGTAGATTTGACAGAATTTAGTGGTGACTGTGTCTCTTGAATGATTTTGTTAGTGAATAAACAACTCGCTGAATTGACAGCGCTACAGATATAATTTTAGGCAGTGTCGATATGTACTTATGCCTCGTAAATTAAGCTTGCCTTTACGGTACACAGCGCAGATTTGTAGGTTACCCTTATTTGCATAGCGAATCTGGTCAATATCCGAATTGATACTACAGATATCTTAAAGATTTAAATCAAGAAACTAGGTTAAGGAGTGGTGGTCCAGAATCTAACTCAATTTTGAGCGTGCATTGCATATTCCATTTCATAGGCTTACCATGGCCCATGAAGCGAAACACTGTCGTTATATCAAGGCCTGACAGCTACGTTGCATTCACAGTCCATTGTTTGTGCTACCTCACATACGTGGATCAAAAACATCAAGTTTGTGCGGAAGTATCAATAATGCCAGCGATTCGGAAGTCAGATAGCTCGAATATATTGTGAGAAAAGCCGAAAAGGTCACGCCCGAGGCAAGGTCAAGAGCTGACGAGAGATAAGGATCAGACGAGATGCGAGGGAACGTGTCCCAAACCGTGGGACTCCACCACAATGCTCTTTGTAACGCCACCAAATAAATTCTCTTACATAATTGTGGCAATTAAAAGTTTTATGCGGCCGCGCACCGAACACCGGCGGAGATGGCCGAACGGTTCCGACGCGACATTCTGATCGGTGGATAACGTGTTAACTGCTTTCCATACACGGAAATGAAACAGGTGCCTTGGAAAAGTGTTTAACCTGAGATTCTTGTAGATGTTCTTTGTCTGGTGTTTACGATTCCTAATAAAGTACACATTCTTATAGTTTTATCGGTTTGTCACAAATGCGTAAGACACGTCTCTGAATGTAAAATGGACCTTAAAGAATTTAAATAAAAGCAATAAACGAAAAAGTCGGATTCTGAAAGTATTAGAATTACGTTTTAGCCTAGACAGCTAATTATTTGACGTATCATTGAAACGAAATAATAAAATATTTATTACATCCAAATAAGTATCCATAGCGCTATAAAGAAAAACTCACACTGTCCGTTGTATGTGCTCACGTTTTTTAAGTCGTTTTTTAGATTGTGGCTACAATCAAAACCTAACCAGATCACTAAATGTGGTCTTTGTGGTTAAACCTTGCGTCAGTTTTATTTTGCTTTTGTTTTTTAAAAGGGGTTTCATAATTGTTCATTCATTTTTCAGACTTTATTTTTACCACAAATCCATCGGTTTTGAGTACTATTAGAACTTAACCACTCAACCGCCCCTGGCTGCTTTAGCAGCCAGTTGCCGATTTGCCAAATGTCCCTGGCTGCTAAAGCAGCCAGTAGCGCCTTCGTCCAACAAATGCAATAAAAATTTATTAAACTGCTATTTCTAGAGCTTATTCCTCTTGTAGCATTCTCTATACTATATTCCTCAACGTTCGGACCAACAATAGCAACACTATTCCATCGACAAATCTCAAAATAAAAGTAAAAACTGTAGTGTAAACAAACTCCGCCATTTCTGACGTGTGGCGTCGTATTTCAATTGTTCTGTTATGTATATTGTTGTTTTCGGATAGTGTTATATATCAAATTAATCGTGAAAATCTGTGCTACTATATTATCATAAAGGAAATCTAGTTTTCGAATCTCAAAGTTGAGTATTTCGCCTCCGAAAGGTGGTAGGTTTAAATACCTATAGTGATTGTGTTTATACAAGAAATAAGTGTTTTTGTGATTAAAACGTGTGTGTTAACGGAAAAACAGTGCATAATTAGTATTGTGAACATATTATTAAATTGTATATACAAAAACAAGTGGCTTCGTAAAGTTATAGGTACGTAAATAACCGTGTTCAAAAACAGTCGTTGGCGCAGGCCGCGTCAAAATAAACAGTGAGTATTCAAATTCTAATTTAATTCTAACTAGACTATCGTAAATAAACTAATAAGATTATGGTCTTATTGGAAAGGAAATATAATCTAGTTTATTTTAAAATTATTTTAATTGAAATTTAATATTTAGAAAAATTCAAATTAATATTTTAATAGCGAAATATCCGTTTTCATCACTGTTTTTCAAGTTCTACATTTTTTTTGAGTTTCAAATTAATATCAGTTTTTTTTTTTTTTTAATATATAGATTTCATAACTATTCAGCTATTCACTGTAAATTTTATTTAGCTATAACTCTTGTAGTTTGCGATTGTTTATCTAAAGTGTCAAATTACATGCGAATATTTCGCAATTTTTTGCACCCTGGACGGTTTGGTGCAAAAAAGTCGCGCGCGGGGCGGGTGAGTGGTTAACATAGATCCTTGGCGTATTAGATTGATTTATTTATTTGTAAAATATTAACCACATTTTTGTGGTTTTTCCGACGACATAACCGCAAAGCTTACACCCCCGCTTTCGCGTAACCATTGTACTGTCCACCATTTATTGAATAATGTAAGCATATTTATTTTCTAGACCACAACAGTGTGGTCAGCATTCGTAAGATAGTTCGCGGCAAGTGTGAGTGGCTCCTGCTAGTATCGCCGGCGGCTATCTACACATAACATCGTAGTGGCCATTGTTTGAATGTATAATTTCCCACGTGCTCTCGGCTCCGAGCGTAGTAATGACCTCAGATCAGCTGATAGCAGCCTGATCGAGATTGATAAGTTTATTTCACGCTTTAGTAAAGGGATAGCTGTTATTCGTGAAATTGTTGAAAGGAATGCTGAGTGAAATTAGACAGAATTGCGCCAGGTTTTGGCACTGTTAAACTAATCATTACCTAATGTCAACCAATATAATCGTACAGCTCCACAGTGCAATGTTGGGAGGAGCATGTCTAAGTGTATTCGAAGTGGTTCCCCTGTTACAAAATTGATGACTACAACAAGGAAACCATGGTAAATCCATCAGCGAAACGTAACATTTCCCTGACAGTACACAAAGCTCTAACACACGCAGTAACTACCTGCGGCAGTTAAACACAACATCCTGACAAAAAAACGTGAAATCCTTAGTCCATCAAGTTTTCCTTCACTTAAATAGGAAAAATACCAAACAAATATAAAACACGGAAGCGGCTGGTATCAGGCGCACGCGCATATCGTGGCATATCCTTTGTTGCTGCGCGCGCGCACTGAGGAAACACCTTGACGTGACGTCACGACGCCGGAGGACGCGTCGCGTCGTGTGAACACCGATAGTAAGAAATGTTCACTTTGAATAAGCTTCCCAGAGAAAATAAACACCACGCATTGTATTGAAGGTCACTACAAAATATTTTATTTATTGTTGCTGACACTAAACCTGGGAAAATGTTTGATAATACGCATTTATTGTTTTATTATGTCATTAGGATCGTCACAGTTGCTTTGCATTGAGTCGGTAATGAACTTGGTGGTAATGAAAAAGAGCGGACTGATAAGGACTTAGTTAATGATTACCTTGGCCTGGAAGCAGTCAACCGGGGAAACGAAACAATTAGATCACTTGTTATGCCTAATAATGATGGCACAGGTGACAAAGGGAAACAAAACGTAATAAACGTAGTCGGACCTTTGATACCTCTGCTATGAAAGGGGAAGGATTGATTGCGGTACAAGAATCGATGGCCTGGAGTCTAGGCCATATAGAAAGTCACTTGGTCTAGGCCCTAGACCAAGTGACATTCTGTAAACAATAACGATGATGAAAGAGTCAAAAATGTGTGAGACTGGCATAATATGCCAATATGAAAAGCTTCTGAAATATGGAAGCTTGGAAAGCGATTGAGCATTGTATAGTCCCCCTTGTGCTGTGTGTACAGGAACTGTTTTATAAATACATAGTGCTGCAAGTCATTGAGACTCTTTGACTCTGACCTCTGCGGTGTTACCATGAAATAAAACTTTGATTGTAGCGAGTAAAGCACGAGCCATACACATAATAAAAACCAATTACGAATTTCAAAACAAACATGAAGAACTTTCTAAAACGGAACTATTACGATCCAATCAAACGCACCGACCCGTGACCCCGGGTCACTCGACAATTAGCCAAAATCGAATGCCATTCTATCATTTATACGTTTTATAAGTACCTCACGATGCGTTTACGTGCAATTATAAATTGTTTCGTTATTTTAATAACTAACAAGTGGATTTTTTATATTTCCGGTGTTTTTTGTGCTCATCGGATGTTTAATTACTGCACTATTCGTGAAACGGGTCACAAAAAATCGTTTGAGTTTCGTTCGTGAATTAAAGGTGTAATTAGGAACAGATATAGAGCATTTTAATGTTACGTTTCATTGTTTCATTTTTATTGTTGTATTGTTCTTGTTGAAATTTAATTTTTGTTACTTAGTTTTGTGCCTGATCTAATAAAATAATTTATCTGTTATAAATCCTCAGTCATTCCGATAGTGTGGTCATCGTGTAGCAATAAAACATTAAAATCCCCTTTCACCCTTTGAAAGAGTACCAGGTCGTCAGAGGAAGTAGGACCTATCGGAATTAAATAAGGCGTTATCAGTGATCCGCCGGTCATCAATCGTCCGCGGATCTGTCGTACAATAGCCGTATCCCTCTTTTGGAGGCTTTGCCCTACTGCACAATACTGGTGAATAGGAGCACAGAAATGTATGGATGTGGTTGATAAAAATTAAAAGAAAATAGTTAAATATTATTAGCTGATAAATCTTGATTAGGTGTGGAAGCGACAGAGCCATAAAGCACATTTGGCATTTGTGTGGCAGTAGATTAAAATATGAATAACTGAAAGCTTTTTATTATTTTTAAATGAAATAAGGCTAATAACTCATGCAACTTTCTTTTCCGAAGTAAATTATTACTGTAGGAAGATTCCATGAGAATAGATTGTAGTCGCGTGTCGAAGATCCTTATATTATTTTTCAAAGAACCAAATGGTATTTCTATGTCATGAAATCTCTCAGATTCTTCGAAATCGCTAGAATCAAGTAATAATACATCATGCGTGGGATAGCAATAAATCTATCAAACAAACTGCACGAGGAAAAATAATAAACTTATTAAACCGTTACCTCATCTTTTAGAAATGTTTACATACAACGTTTTTTTTATAAATCACGAGACAAACCAATCAGTTAGGAATTATACAGATGAACAGTCAAACAATCTATTAAGCGTCATAGAATTAATTATAAGAGTGTTTCAAGCCTTAGTTGGCATAATGAACTGATGAATCAAGTGAACACACAAACATATAAATAAAGGTTTACTCTTAAAAACTTGCAATATGATAGCAGCACTATTATTGTACCTTTTACCAGCGTTAAACGTCTGTAAAGCATTTCGGGAAGAGTATCATTCTGATTCTATCAATTCTATTCCTCAACTCTCAACAAATTGTTCTCTTGTGAATGAATGGTCTTAAAGAGAGACTAGTCACAAATGACTCAGCTCACAGGATGATGTTACTGTCCATGGCCTCATAGAGCCGATAGATGAACCAACAAAGATAGTCGGAACATTTTGCACACTTGAGCATAACAACACACCTCATGGAGAAACGCCGCTTTCTCAGATAAAAGGTATGTAAAGACTTAGTGGCATTGGAAGTCTTCCCACATAGGCAATTCCAATGTCACACATTATGACCCGTACATTGGAAGTCAATGTGGGAACCTGTAACTAGTCCTCTTGAGAAGTGGTCCTTCTGCCCATAGCTTCTTCACCAAGTTGAGTTATGACTCACCCGCAGTCCAGACGAGCTGACCCCTGACTGCTGACGAGAGCTGCTCCGTTGCTATTATGTCGCCATTCATACAACTGGTTTATGAACCCGTTCAGGTAATGTAAAGCTCATTACTCTCACTTTTCTGAAGGAACTTGTTCTGCTTGAGTTGTAATGGTCAAGAAGCTGTCCAGTCATTGAAAATGATGTTCAAGGACCAAATAATGTATAAGCCCCTTGTTAGTTGTACCTACAAGGATCCAGGATCAGATCAGAAGTCTTAAATCTGTGAGAACCTGATATACTAAATTATCCTTTTAGCAGCTTGTGAATTAAAACTACATGAATTTTGAAACGTTAAGTAGATTTCAATCACTTTATCGTGGTTGAGGATAATTTTGGATGAAGGAAATGAAGAAAGAATCCAAGTATTGTCGCACTTAGACATCACAGTCCTTAGGTAATAGCTACCTTCCTAGTTTAAGTCTTACGTTATGGCAATAAGTCTGTGACGCATACATGCACGTCGCATGTATGCGTCACGCGAAACAACATCGGACCGCTCATCTCAACTACATCACAATCATAACACTACATACATTTGAATGTTTAACTAACTGATTGAGTTTATTGAACAGCGGCTGATGCGAATTGTAACAAGTTCTGGTAGCACTCGTAACGCTGCTGACCTCTGCTACGCGAGACGTCGTTATGTTTTATTGCACTTTACTACTGTTTATTATTGTTTTATTGCTCCACTGTTTACGTTGTTCTAATGACTGCAATTAAATTGATATTAAATGTGAATCAATGCAGTCCTTTTAATTGGTCGATTAACCTTTCATCTGTTAGCGAAGTAGACACAATATAAACAATGGCGCCGATTCGGCGGGGCTCAACAGACGGAGGTTTATGTTATGGCATACGAGTAGAAACAGAGATTCCATACTATAATACTAAATGCGACTCTTACTCTGTCAGACTGAACTGACATGGATAAAATTTGGCCTGCAGATAGATCTGCCACATGGGTTAGGTCGAAAGATATTTTTTATTCCCGTTGTACGTGGGATAATTTGTGACTACGAACAGAAACAGCTAGATTTTTTTTTAAGAATCTGGTATTTTTTTCTTTTCCAAATTGTCACATCCTTCTAAATTCAATGTTCCGTAGTCAGTTGGTAGTTGAACCCTTGCAGCGCTACAACAAAGCGCTGTAGGCGCGAACGCCGCTGTCATAACATGATCGATCAGCGCTGATGAGTCTGCCCAGTTGCCCACACCCCGACAAACGTGGGGATGGGGATTTGAACATTACTTTATTTGCAGTTTAATATTAAACTGTACTGGGATGATGTCTTAATTTAAGTGGCGGGTTCTAAACTACATTTTTCAATCAGAAAAGAGTTATGTTATGTGTGCAAGACAGTAAAATGAATAACCAAGCGTTATAAGATCTAAGGTTAATATACCGATATAATACTAGAAAGAAGAATTGCATTTTCTCAACCAATGATTAAAGCGCATAACTAAGTGGAACATTGTAAATATTTCAGCTTTAATTAGATATGCATATTTTTTACAAATACATAGAAGTAAATGTCCTAATACAATTAGACAATGATTATGAGTTCAAAGTATACAATGCACTTAATTTAAATCCACAAAGTAAACGTGCTCGAGAGGTGCCAGAGTCATCGTTGTAGCGGTAGAGTGATACTGTCATCTCTTGTGAACGCGATATAAGTCCTTAATGAGAAATCATTGCAAACCACAAACTCATATGATAGGCATAATTCAAATCTAATAACTGCATCCCCTTTGATCCGGGGGCAAGCAGACTTGGTGCTATTGTGCGCACTGACGGTCAGCTGTCGAGGCGGCTTTGTGGTGATTGATGGCCAGCCCATCGGTACAGTGGTGCGGCCACGGGGAGGTGGCAGGGGTGCCAGATAAATATGACTGATTGTGTGGCGTTGCTGTGAAGTTAGTGTGTTTTCTTCTTAGCGAGTTGATGGCAATTTAAATTGAGATGAGCCAGAATTGTACTACAAGATTCGCACCTTTAACGAAGGGGTCCGCAAGGGCCGCAGCCTGCCGGGGCTGCGGGACTATTCGAAAGAGATACCGTGGCCCCGGAACACAAAGGGCGATGAAGGAACATGGATGGGTTTTAGTCAGTAAAAGTCTGACACTCCCTCCTGCTCCGCCCAGAGCGGGAGGAGTCATTTGATGATTTCCCATCCGAAAAAAAGATTCGCACCTTCAACAGGATCCATCAGTTTCCATAAGCTACGAGTTTGGCGCTTTCAGTAGCACCCGTTATAAGTTCCTGTTATGAATAAATAACAGGACACACTGGACATCAGATTACAGTGCACCATGCTTTGTGGAACAGCGCCACATTTACACTCTAGGGCAGAATCTGCGTGGGTATAGAGTAGGCTTGCTCCACGATTCAACTAGAACTTATCAGCTTTCACTTTTAACCTTATCCTTGCAAACGTGTTCATTTCCAAAAGAAGTCACTGTAATGGTCGACTGGTTATTTTTTTTGTACCATAGTATAAGGTATGAAACCTATAGACGAATTGTATAAAACCCACTACTGACCACAAAACATTAATCGTTAACGTCGTGTAATTAAAACCCCATATTTGGACCTCTTATAAAACTATTAATATTTACCATAATATCATTTTTTGTTTGATTAATTGCCCAAAAATCATCTTCCGTATATAAAGATTAGTGCCAACAAAATAATAAAATACAAGCTAGCAAGATATTCTGTCATTCCATATACGAATCCCACAAATCAACGACCGCACCTTACTAATACGCGGGCCAGTTCATTCGGACACTGTGCGGAATTCCGCGGATACTTCAATTACGTGCAAACGCCGAATACCTGCCAGTGCCGTGATACGTACAACTTGCTGTAATAGGGCACAACAGCTCCGCATCACGTTAAAGGGAGACCAGTCCAGATGTGGTGACCGAGATGTTGCACTGATGGATAGTATTGACTAGGATTTGTGGTTTCATAAATTTTAATTTTCAGTAAGGTAAACTTACCGTACTGCAAAATTAAAATTAACCACTACCAACTGGTAGTGGTGCCACTTTCTTCTTGGCGACCTTGCAGTAGCCGCTCTTTGGTACTATCACTTATATTGTGTCAAATCACCTTTAGCTTGACAAGGTCTGCGACACATGTCTTATCAGGTAGCTTACAAGTTATTTCCAAGACCTCCACGGGAAGACATCAGTTTGTCACTTTTTTATTTATGATTGACTTCACGGCTCCCATTCATTATAAATATTCGCTATTTATTACAAGTTGTCACAGCACGAGTTTATCTCGCATTCTTCTGGTTGTTGGCAACGTGCAGCGCAGCAACACTGATGGAAGTGGGCCGCCTTATCGCGTCGATCTGTCGCTCGGACATTAATCCGGCGCGCGATGACTGCGCAAGGTCGCGCTTTAGAAAGGCGCCTCGTGAGCCTCGGACCTACGCCTCAGATATTGTTGAAATGCAGGATTTTGCAGTTGTGCCGTAACATTTTGGTGCTAACTGTGACATAATTTGATAAAACTAGGACTGATGTCAACATTGAGACAATAAACATGCTATCTTAGTAGCGTTAATGTGATTTGAAGAGATTTCTGATTTGCTGCTACGTAAGAAAGATGAAGCAGTAAAACTGTAGACATCGGCGTCATCATCTACGCAGGTGTTGAGGTTGTGTTTCACAACACTTTCCTACGTATTAATGGACTACCTAGTTTCTTTTCAAAATCTAAACTTGAACACGCTAAATATAAATAGCTAACTGTCGCCAAATCTAGGCCTCAATCACCTTATCATAGCGACTACACTCAGCCATCAGATTGTAAAGAAACAACGGGTTACGACACGACAACTGTAGGATACGACATAACGCACTTGTTATCAGAACACCTGGCTGCTCACAAAGTGGAGCGATGGAACTGGTTGCTAACGGCCTGGGGTTTGATTCTTGCGTCAGGTTGGTTATGTGATGTCTAGTTTCGGCTTTGTGCTGATTCGTCCTTCAGAAGGTTTTTGGGATTCTGTAATAGAATAAAATCGTATGATGACATAGGTAAAACACAACTGATGTGCTGACTTCATTAAATGGTTACGAGTCGAGATGAACTGTATGAGTTTGTTTCGAATATAAAAAAGTGTCCAAGTTTTTTAATCATCCGAGTGTGGTAACTGATAACTGCTAAAGTATTTTCCTTCCTAGCTTGGACAAAAAAATGTTCCAGTCAACTTTATTGTTTTTGAGTATACCTTTAATAAAAAATCAAATCTCCAAGGACGATAAACAAAGGCACGCAGCATCAGATATTTGGGTAGGTATCTATCATCGTATTGCATCACCAGTTATTTACGAGCATAGAGGCGTCGCCTATAAAACCTTAATGGGTTAACGCGATGTTATTATACGACATAAACGAACTAAACACTAGTAAGCATAGTTACTGTGCGAATCAATAAGACAAGCTAAAGATTTTTTAATGGTGCTGCTTGAGAAGTGGTTGATAACCACGCAGACTACCCTTCTTCAAATGGGCAGTCTTGAAACAATGACATCATTGATAAAATTGTTAGTGGTCTCATCATAGCCAGGAATAATATAGAGAACAACTGCAAAGGGTCACGAAAAATTATGACAAATAACAATAAGGATAGACAAAAACTACAAAATAAGTGCAGTTTCCAAACGCAATGAAAAGGACCAGCTTGTCTTATGAATACTTGAGGGTTCGCCTAACATCCGTACTAAGATACGTATCAGACAAACGACATATAGCGCTGACGTCACGGCGTCGCCTCACGAGAGCCGTCGCGAAATAAATAAAGTTATTATTATGTATTGCACCAGTACATGAATGTCAAGTGTCAGTTAGAGACCTGTCATATTGGTGACAATGCATCAGCAGTGGCTGCGCATTATTGATGAAGCTGCTATATGTTACAGTTGACACAAGTCAAACATTATCTTCCAAAAAGAGTAGCAAAGTGTACCTAGATCTACTTGTAGTCAACATAATGGGCCAGCGACCAAATTCCTTCAGTAATAGTTACTATCATGTAAGAAACGATGAAGTTTACTAATGGCCTCGTAAACAAGGCAATGTTGGTTATAGTAATCATTTGGTCATTTATATAAACGTGGTCACCCACATTGGCCAAGTCAAAAAATCATGCCAAAAAAACGCGGTTCAGATATCCTCGCGAAAACGCCCGTCCGTCTCGTTTATGTAGGACGCTATTTACAGAACGTCTGGGTGTTTAGTTTATAATCTTATAATTGCTAAATGTAATTCTGTGTGTTGTGTACCTGTTTGTGTCGAGGATTAGCACTAGTACTTACGACTACCTGTATTTGTCCAGATAGCTATCTGATCGGAAACGAGACGGAAACGTCGTGTGATGGCCGCGTGTCCTCAAGCAGGCTGTGAGAGTTATACACGGAAGTAGAAAACATTGTATGAACTCCTGGTTACGTTTACTACCGGGAAACTATATTTTTCCTTTTAGTCTGTTATTAGATTGCGTCAATATACTTCTACGTTCTACAAACTAAATCTTATCTTTTTCTTGTTCTATTACTGAGTGTAGAATTTCTAGTAGTAACACGAATGACCTAAGAAGTGGACCTATCAAGAAAGGTCAAGTTAAAGAATTGCTTATACTAAGTAGGTCAAAGGTGAGTTCAATACCTACTAGCGACGTAACATACGGGTAACAAGTATCTATAAGAAAATAAATTATTTTACTAAAAAGAAAACTATGTAGGGACAAAGGTTTCAATTTACCTAAGCCTAGTTATTATGTTCTTCGTTAAATATTTACTATGACATTTAATGCGTTACTTGATATTTTATTCCTCAATATACTTAGGTGTATATATCTATAGATAAATCAAAAAAGGAGGAAAGTAAGAAGGAGCAGGATAAACCAAGGAGAGTTTCGATTAGATTGCTCTTTTCTTCACTAGTGTTATCAGCTTACCTGAATATTAGTAATAAATACTTGAAATCACCCTCGCTAATCACCGGTGTGTAGTTATTTAGTGCTAATCACCGGTGTCTGGTTATTTAGTGCTCAATCGGTGGAACAGGTCTTGATCGCTTGTTTATGTTGTTGCGGATCGCCTTGACGCTGCGTACGCGCACCTCTACCTATAGGTTGAGAATGTCGCCAGCACTTGAGTTAATGTAGATGGTGAATGACTTCGGGGTTTTGTAGGGTTAGGATTTGTTATTAAAATAAAATAAACATTGAAGTGAAATCAGTAATAAAAAACTAAACTAACTTAAACTAAAAACTTAAAAAATGGCGTCAAAAAACTCCTCCTCAACGCTGTCAACTGATTTGTTTAATTATAAAATATAGAACTAAATTCCCTCTTAAGAAATTTTAATGCTTAAAAAATTCCACCTTATATCTTGCATCAGTTCAAGATGTACGTACTTGTATGATTATAGGTTAAAGCCTTAAAGGTGTCATGAAAATAAATAAAATATTTTATTTAAAGTAGATGCGTGTTTAGTGCCTCTCAGCAGTTAGTGTACTTAGTAATATCATATTACAGTACGCTACACACTTTAAAACGTCACTAACACGTCCTCTCGGCACTTGATCTCTTCTCGGTTCAAAGTGCACCAATGACCGTACACACGCAATACGTCAAACATTTTATGAATCCAATAAAACGAGAAACACAAACTGTACACCAAATTATTGTTACTAACTTTATTGTTATCAGACGACACTAAAAGTTAGAAAGATTAAATTTACCTTTGTCGAATGTAATTGAATTATAAGTAGCCGCTCGTAAACTCGTGTTCAATATTAGATATATTCGTTTAAAGTACATTTTACGGTCATTATAGACATGTCCTACAAAACTAAGAATTAAATTAAATTGTAAATAGAATTAGCATAACAGTAATTATTCGACTACCTACTCTTTCAATTGATTGGAAAATCGATTTTAATGAAACTATAATTCATTGTGATTAGATTAAATAACATTAATAGTAAAATAATAAGGCTTATTTGCATGTGAGATTAAAGTAATTAACCGCACGCAATTTTTCGGTACGTGTGCTAAATTAGGTGCTGGCACCGCGTTGATGTCTAATGTACTGAGACCCGACTCGACAGCCCGTCCTAAAGAGATCTAAGAAAAATACTTTTTTATTTTTTATAAAATGTAAAATAATGACAAAATATTATCACGTCTTTAATCTGTGACAGGTTAGGCAGAGGTGTATCCACAGTATACCCGCGTTTGGCCAGGTCCCACGTAATGCAGCCACAAATCACAACTCCGGGTTGTTACTGAAACAAGAAAGAAGCAAATAGGTAATTAGGTAACTTTTTCTTTATGGGCATAACAAATATCAACCAAGTAATTAAACTATATTGCCTATCGCGAAATAAACATGAGCCTGTAACAATAAGGTTTTAAGGCGAAAACAAACACAGCTTCCAACGTTGCCGTATTATTAATAGGTTTAATAATATTGACTTGAACATAATATTAACCAGTTAATAGGTAAACAACACTGAGGTTTGTCGCTGGCTCGGCGCGGTACGGTAGCGGGTCTGTACCGCCGCACCGCGCCGGTTAGCATTGAGACTTCAAGAGGTGAAATATCGCGCGCCCAGGGCCTCAAGGTACCTTCGCAGTTCGCTAGCCATACGAAACTATTAGATGGAGAAATTATCTTTAATTGAATACTGTCAGCGATGTAATTATTTATTTATGGTTGGTACTGGTATTATTTGCGTTTATGCTCTATTTATTATGAAGTAGGATATTCTTGATTCATGATTTTATTATATTTTATAAGAGTGGTTTAATTTATTTGGTTTTAGCGACTACGACGATGCTAAACAAACAACTGTCACAGAGATTGGTTGAGAGTCGCTACTACACCTTAAGGCTGCGGTATCTTGCCGGGGCTGCGGGACTATTCGAAAGAGATACCGTGGCCCCGGAACACAAAGGGCGATGAAGGAACATGGATGGGTTTTAGTCAGTAAAAGTCTGACACTCCCTCCTGCTCCGCCCAGAGCGGGAGAAGTCATTTGATGATTTCCCATCCTAAAAAAAAAAAAAAAAAAAAGGCTGGGGTATCTGCTAACGAGAGGTTTTCTGCAAGTAACTCCTCTTTGATGAGTGAATATAAATGAGCAAAAAATATGTATGTTGCTTATTAGACTCTAAACTTTAATTGATACAATTGAAATAATTCTAACTTTACTATTACTATTTGAAAAAAATATTCAAAGCATTTTTTCTTTGAAATTTCGTATCCTAAACGACATTAAGTTTTAGTTTTTTTTTTCACACACATTTTTGTCACTTTTTTCTTCACAAAGTGTACAATTGGCATTTTGATCTAATGATTTAGTAGGCTACAATTAAAAAAACACTCATTTCGCACTATTCGGCCCGCAGTGACTGACGTGACAAGCACTTTGTAGTGCAAGCTGATTAAATTAATTAAATTTAAACACCTAACCGTAAGTATGGACCCTGAAACCTCGGCAAAATTTTTACCCGAGGATTTATTGTAGTTATTGCAAGTCTGGACGATGTCCCGACTTGCAAGTGATCCGTGTCATTTCAAATGAATTCAATTAAAAAGAAGTCCTGCAATGTTTCCGACTTTACAATATTTCCAAGGTCTACAGTTATCTGTCTGCGAGCGCGCGCAAACGCGATAGACAAACCGTGCTCCCTGCGCACGCGCTATTATCTGACAATATTTACGCCCAGTAAGCTTCCAATAGTTCCAGTACATGACGGAAATCGTGGAAAAATGTAACAGACGATAACTAAGTTTAAACAGATGTAGGTAAGTTTAAACAATTAAGATAACTACAGTAAAGGAGGAAAAACACAGGTGCATGAAACGCTGACACGAAGATCTGAATTCGGTCTTACCAAGCTGGCTGGAGACGGGGAATATAAACAGGCCAATAACGTGTAGGGACACGCAAAGCGAAGGGTAGTAGGTAGTCGCGATCAATCGAACAATCGATTGATCGATTGATCTTCTTTTGTATGATTACATTCAAATTTTGTCAGAATAGTGCAGCTTTAATGTTGGCATCGAAATACTGGAAGGAGCAGGTGATTGCGCTGGATGGGCAGAAAACGGCATATCCTGCAATGGGGCTCCAGACTGGCATTGTATTTGGAATCGGTGGAGTATACCCCATTTGTGCCAGATTACATCCAAAGCGGGCAACCTGGGCCCTCATTCGGTTATGAGATTTCTAGATTAGCAATTTACTGTAGTTCGTATCCAGGCGGCAGGTGTCTGCTGAGTTGACGAAGTGTGGAGTGCTGGAATGTTGGTTCTTCCACAGTTCGCATCTTTCGGCTGACTTACTATCTTCTAAGGAGGTCGTATATCTAAAAAGCAAAAAACTTTATTAGCGTGAAAGTGGTAGTTTATAAATCTGAACTATTTATTTCCTCATGCAATCTTAAGTTTAGAACATCAACAATAATGCTCAATCTTTCTAATGCAAAATTATGTGCGCTATTGATTATTTTAGTTACTCGCTCAGAGGTATTAGGTACTTAACATTGTAATTGAAAAACATGGTTCTTCCATTCATCTCAACTGCAAATGTAAGAGAACTGTTTCCCCCCAGACTGAACCTCATATTCAAAATTTATTTATTTCTGTTATGTTTCCGTGTTTGGGTCACTAAACTTCACATGGTGTTTAGCAGCAAGTTGGCTGTGACAGACAGAGAGATGGACAGACCCACTGACACTAATGATCGTATAAAAAATCTCGAATAAAACAAAGGACCTTTTCATTGCTAGATGTTTCTGTACATTATTATTCCCTTGGATGACTCATATGTCTTCAACCGTCTATATACTCGTCCACGACTATCTCAAGATTTTTCCGCATGTCAGTGGAAAGCTTCAACCTGCCTGCATTGTGACCAGAATCCGTTACCTAACAATGAACAAGCCAGCTAACTATATCTGATTTATAACTTTAAACCTATCAAACGCGATATTATATCGCCAAGTAAAGGTTGCCAACCGTCCTGCACTTATTTATCGAACAAATATGATTGATTTTCGATCACGAACTCCGTTAGATCACGACAATGGACTAAGTTCTTAAATTGCGATTGGATTCGTGGGCAATTAGATACCGAATATTTTTTACCTATTAGATTAGCACTTTGCAAGAACTAACTAGCCTACAACTATTTAGCTCCAAATTTCAAATTATATGGATAGGTTAAGTACCATTAAAGTGTTTATAGTCAATTTAGCAGTTATTACACAAGACAAGGGTCGGGTCTATTAATTGTTTTCGTCGTTCATTAAAATGAAAACGATCTCCGCAGATAAATACATTCTTACCAGCAATTACATAACGCAATTAAAGGATTCGAACGCATACACAACTGGCGTGCTGAATAAACATACAGATGATCTCAATCTATCGCCAATGTACGCCATACATTGAGTGCTAGCTACAGGTAGCAATGAGTAACACAGGTACAAATGCAGCAATGTAACACTCGTGCAGCAAATCAAAAGCAGCAGTTCTCATGTATATTCATTATGTACAGCAAGTTGTAATTATCGTATTAAACATTACGTAAACGTGTTGAGTGTTGCTCGCTTATGTTTTTGCATGAATTAAAACTAATCCAATCGTTTGTTTGCCTTTATGTTATTTGAAACAATAGTGTGTTGCATGCCAGTGACACAAAAGGAAGGAACACTGTACAAAGCGGTGTGGATATAATACCTTAGTATTAAATAAAAGAAGTTTGTTGTTAAAAACTTGATGCGGGATCCAGATTCGCCGTCAAGTGTGTGTAATAACAGAGTGGGAGCTATCGGCGTGGAACTAGCCGCTCGCACGGACTACTATGATCCGCTTTCCACTCCATAGAGGATTATTTTTTCATTTTATTTTCTTGCACCGTCTCATCACTGTTTCACTACTTTTTTCTGATGTGCTATCTGTAAGTTACCATTAAACTACAATTAAAACTGTAAAACTATGGTTCGCCGTTACGAACCGAAAAAGAGAACGCTTTTAAGTAATTAAAATGGCCGCTGTAGACGCAAGAGCCGTGTAAAAAGTTGTGAATGTTTGTTACCAGTGAGCAAGTGCGCAAGTAGTACAACTCTGATGTTTCGTTAAAATAGTTACCCCGTCGCGAGCTAACCCATCTGTGACTAACTTGAGAATTATAATTAACTTGCTGTTTTTAAGGTTCGTTACTTCAGATTGATGACTGAACGAGCAATTAGAAAGTAGTAGGCCTAAGACACATAACTTTTTTTCTAATAGTTTCTGTAATTAATTTCTTAAAATTTCCACAATGGAACTTGTATTTCTGTATGATCGCCATGACGCGCATGTTCTGCGCATGCGCATGTGGGTCGCTGTGCGCTAATCTACGCGCATCTACCACACTCCCGAATAAACCGTCATGTATATTTCTATTTCTCTATATTTAAATTAAATTGTTCGTTTAAAGTTTCTAAATGTCTTCGTTCAGTGTAAAATCGTTATCTTGGCGGTTCATTACGATGTCTCGGGTACAGTTAGCAACAAAAGTGAACGAGATAAAAAAGGCCGTTAAACGTGGTAATGAAATAAAATGGGATAACGTACTAGAAAGAAATTATTGGGCTAATGGCACTAAACTAGTACTGTAAGAGCAGAATATTGTCAACATTACAGATAAGTGCTCGTTGCTTGCTTTAGTGTTGTAAGCTCATCGAGTCATCACCTTGATAACACGCGTTTCTTAGATAAGTTTTAAGCTCTGAACTTTTGTAATGCTCTCACTAATTAAGTTATCGAAGCTCTCAGCTGCTTGCGCCTACGATACAGGCCATACATGTATCCTCAATTGCTGCACTGGGCAATTATAGGTAAATAAGTTATCGAACCTTTTCTGTGTGTTTAAAGCTGCTTTCGTCCATACGGTCTTCTATCTGAAAGTTCTAGAACAATCTAGATCATTAGATTTCCTGGCGATCAATGTCAGCTCTTAGAAAGTATCGTGCAGTGACGGACGAGTGTCGATAACAATTATCGCGTTGTCGATAATTGCCGCCATTAGTGCGTCAATCACTCGATACAAGTGCACATAATTGTCAGTGAGCACATCGAATGGCGGGTTTTTGTGCACATTGCCAAAGGACGGCCAATAGAGAAAATGAAATCAAAGTGACAACTGACGACAGAGCGCACTGTCATTAAAACTGATATCAGATGCTTCACTTGTGTTCATTTTCGTTTCTACATACGTTTACTTTTGTTTCATTTTGTGTTCCGGCCATGCTGAATAAAAGAAAAATGTGGACAGAAGGTGTAGAGAATGATTTTGGCTTAGGTGTTGTGCGCTAGCGGCGATCGTTATCAGGGTGTAGTATCTAATGGGTTAAAGTCGAGACGTTTCTGAAATGGAGAAAATAATATAAGGGGACTTCTTACTAATCTCTGTAGCAGTTGACTAAGGAAGTTCAACTTGTTGTTGTTCATCGATCGAGCTTACGTTTACAAGTATTCCGAGTCAAATCGAAGTTGTAATAACCAACTCATGCGAAGCCTTGCGACATTACCGGAGTCGCTATATAAAGGCGTGCACTCAACAAAATATTTGTACCAGCAGATCATTTAGGCGCTCCTTTAAAATTCATACGTTCCTCCTTTGTCCCAAGCTCGCCGTATTAGCGCGGTATTGAGTCCGCTGCTATGGCCGCCGTGACGTCACCGGCCCTGGCATTGTTGCCAGGATAGTGAGGTCGTTCACCATTGCCAAGTGATTGATTGGCCATACGTGCCATAGCGTGTCACGTAGTGCTGTTCCCATTTGGCAACGTTGGATAAGGACATTCGGTTGTGGTGGCTGTCGCTTTCAATTGTTTTGAAATTTATTGACGCCTTGCGTAATGCTAGCATTATTTTTCCATAGCGTACGAGTGCGGTAATCTTGTTTCCTGCTGGGAAATTTCCATTGTGACATGCGATGGTCATAACAATATCAGGAGTCATAGTCCCGCTAGTCCTTCAATTTAAATTACACACAAACACACTAAGACAGAATATCAGTAAAAAGTTATGGGCTTGGCTGAAATAATGAAGCACTCCGAAACAAGAGGAACCAGAAAAAGAGTCATTCTATTAGCGATAACTGTGACGGAAGCGTCAAAAATATCTTGAATTGACAATAACGACCGTAAAGCTCAAGTAAGCGATTCTGTTGAAATTCGTTACAGAAATAGTGAATGCGATGAAAGCAACTATCATTTGTCTAGGCCTCAGGACTGATGCCTATCAATGGTTTGGCAACCGCCTATATCCAGTGCACCTACAATCATCAGGTCCCAGTATCCTAGACAATACTTAGTTAACGAAAGTGGCTCTAACAAAAACGTTTGTCGTAGTTCAGTGTGGCGTGACGAAGTTTTTGTCGCTGCTGCGCCTGCGCACGGCACTGTGTCGTGGCTACTCGTAGTCAGCCACGACACACCGGCGGGTTTCACACGCCTGAAAAAATGTTTGCGATTGCTGAAGTAAAGAATTTGGAAATGAGCTCTTTGAAAAAAGGACTAATTAGCGTGTTTTTGTACTGAAAAGTTTTATTAGTTACGTTTCGAATGAATTACTTAAGTGTTGAAGCTTAGCAAAAGATGCACATCCGGCAGATTTAGTATCGACCACCAAAACGAGGCTTACAGAAACAAAGGGTGGTTTCCACGTAAAGGAGGATGTGTCTTCCTTTTTTACCGCAGGACATTAAAACATAGTATTAATGATATCTATTAAGGACGCGCCTCTTCACACTCACTACAATTAGTTTGAGTATACCTCAGAGCTGCTTAGTGCGCCTATTATAACACTAAATTGCCCTTTGACTACCTGATTTTCGGGTCAACAATTATCATTTATTCATTTAGACATTATATGATTTCTATATTAAAAAAGATGGTGTCATTCGTCATTTCAAATTATTTAAACATTGATTTTTTTGCTCTTTCTATTACTAGGTTTGTGTCCAATTTAACTCTATTCTGTTTTACTGGGATTCTGATGAATTCACTTCATAGTTCATAGTCATACTGACTATGAACTATGAAGTGAATTCATCAGAGCCTTGTAGCGTGCCATTCTATATTTTAACTTTACTTTTATAGTAAAACTACAATTCCGTGGAGCTTAGTTATTAGTAATCTGCTTCTCAGATAAATTGCTCACTAAATCACAAAACAAATGAAGTGTTATCTATTGCCCATTCATTAAAGATAACTGCTCATTGTCCGTGCTATACATCTTCACATTCCGTGTCAGATTCCAACAAACCACAGCAGACAGACAGATAGGCACACTTTTTACACAATTCCCAGATCATAAAAATTAAGTACCTACTTACTACATTGGAAACTAATTTCAAAGAAATACAATCGATATGAAGTGAAGCGTTAAAACCAAGGAAGGCTACAACAAAAAGGGGTATGTGAGTACATGGATGTTACCACGCAACTACAGTTTTTCCTTCATAAGATCCAGTTAGCCTGGAATGGGTTTCACTGGTTCACCGCGCAGGAGACATGCAACATTGTTATAACTATTGACTTCTACAGCTCGCGTGAGTTTTTGTAGAAACTTCCACCGAAACCCTAAATAGTAAGCATTACTTTTTCAAACATGCATGATAGAGTTTTATTAATTTTAAGAATTTGGCACCATATTTGCTAAACCATGCAGTGTGAGGGCTGCGAAACTTAGGAACTGCCTTTTCATAAGTGTGTTTTCACCAATCGGTGCTCTTTACGCGGACTTAACATACCTTTTTTGGAAGACTGTGTCTTAGATAGTTTCTGATAAATGATACTTATGAAACTCTGTGAATACGAGACTGCCGCAATTTTTCTCTATCATACTCAGACATTACACAACTAACCCATATCACACACTATTATTCACCAAACCCAATCATTTGTAACTTTGATGTCTTTATTTAACTTTCTCAATAAGACCAAACAATTATCATATCTGAAATCCTCTTTTTAATACGCCGTAAAGTCTAATATTGCGTGATAGTGTCTGATGGTGGTGAACAACATCATCACGCAAGAGATCGGTATAAATGGTTAAGCAGGTGAGTCGTGACACGTCATTAGATATAATACAGTTACAAGAAATATATTACATATCATTTAATTCAATTTATTAAAAAAAATTGCGGACTTTTGTGATAAAGCTGTTTAGAGCATACGATTGGTGGATATTTTATAGAATTGATGAGCGAGTGGTCTTCAAGACGTTTATTTATTTATAATATTGTGTTTTTATTAAAATTACCACATAAAATATATTTATTGATTTTTTATTATTAAATTAAAAACTAGGGTCAACACTCAGCTAAATTTACATACGCATTATAAAAATCCCACATTTTGTTTCTTGTCACTCGTTAACTTTAAGAAGCTTTTATAGTTTTTAAACACAAACTTGGTGGGGTTAACTATGTCAGCCCAAATAAATAGAGTAGATTATAATTCATACTTGATATAGTCCGACTAGTCTTATCGCAAGATTTAAAGAAGCTCCCAAATGTCGCGGGTCACGGGTCACGCCACCGGTCGGTGATACTAAATAGATTTTTTGCGAAAGCTGGAGAGAGCTGGCGGCTCGTCGCTATCAATAACATCGTTTATCTCGCACACATGCTAATGAGCAGGTTATACGACGAGATGAGAAGAGATTAGCAGTGATTTAGGACTTCAGCTGTCGTAGGCAAAACTGCCTAGTTTTGTGTTTATTTAAGAAAGTCTAAACGGCTTTTTGAAACAAGCTAATAAAGATTTAAGTTAGAATGTTGTCTCCATTATAGAGTTCGAAAGTATCCATTTCTTTTAGAATGTTTGATAATTTATTTGTGCGAAAGGCCAACATTTTTAGCTATAGAAATTAGGATGTTTTCATAAAATTAAATGCAAAATTGTTGTTTTTTTTTATTCAGGTGTGCGAGGCTTCCGTTCTAGTTTCAGTAAAGTTTCACCCCAAACAACTCAGTGCTATTGACCCTAAGCTCTTCACTTTCAAAACAACTGCGATTAACTTAACAACTGCTGCCGTCCCATTTGCCTCACTCTTTCAGACCAGCTCTCTTGACATTTTATGAACGCTTTGTGTCAGCAGGCCAGTCCACAAAGACCTTATTCCCTTCCCTTTACCAAAGACCCTGTAGGTATCAATGGAGGTAGTGTGTGTCTTTCGAGGGGTCTGGTTAAGTTGGCACATGTCTAAGGTGGGCACAATATGGCATGAGACAATAACAGCGATGAATATGCATGGTGGCATCGCGGCGCGCGGCGTTGCAATTTGGCCGGAACACCGGTGTAATGACAATGTGACAAAAATAACATGTCTCGTGCGTTTGGACGCATGCGCACGAAAAAACGCCGCGGTTTCACAAAAGAACATGAAAAAAATTACAATACATTAATGTGTAAATGAAAAGGGTGATGGATGTAATTAATACAGGGTTTGTAAGATTTAAATCAGGTTTTGCAAAATTTAATATTCAGATGTGAAGACACTTGGCATAGCTTTTGTGCCACTGACTCTGCAGGTTTGTGCTGCACAGGTGATTCCTTGCGGTACATAAATTAGCAAACCTGTGTTGATGCAGAAACTTTATAACAATTACTTAGCATTTATCTGCGGCAAAATGTTTGGCGGCTCATTTTGCGCGTGGCAGATTATGGCCCACTCTCTTCCACAAAGATAAGGCCGGAGTCTCACCAGTGCATGCGTGCAGTGGGAACATTACAGGCTGATTGTACATGATATAAGACGTCAACAAAACACCATAATATGTCCAAACGCAGCGTTACTTATTTCCAGTGCGCTTGAACATCCACGCACATACGCTGCGCAGACGCAGTCGGTGACAATAGTACACGAGCGGCTGACATAACGCTGCGTGTGTATGACTAATCATCTACTACCACTGCCGTACACTGTGGTACGTGCCCTGTACACACTGGCCCATGTATCTGTACACAGTGGGCCATGTTGCTGTCGGGCTGTAGGCGGAATGTAGGCAGTACATCTTGAGGAGGCGAGCTCAGAACTTTATGGTTGGAGACCCAAGTAATCGAGATCTGTAATGCCAGACAAAAGAGCATGTACAAGATTTTTTTTAAACAGAATAATAATCAGGAAAACACATCAAGAGTTTATTTGTTGTACCTACTTTATAAATAATACATGTTTTATGTAAGTACGTAATATTTTCTAAGTATCAAATTAATATCCTGCCTAGCCTGTCAGCGTGCATGTGCCTAGGTCAGCAACCCTGTAAGCCAGAGAACTTCTGTAGCATCTTTTAAACATTATGGAATTCAATAAACGAATATGAATATGAACAGCTTTTTCAGTTAACGCTGAAAAATATACAGTAATTACCTATAGCTGAAAACTAAAATGACAGCTTAGTAGTCTGCTTTCATCAAAACTTGATTAATTATGTCAAAGTAAAGACATCATGCTGCATAATTGTTTAACTTTTCTAAGACACAATTTTCTTTTCCTTTAATATTGACGACTCGAATGGCGCAGCGGTAGTGAGACTGCCTTACGTTCTTAGGGTCCCGGGTTCGAATCCCGGTAGGAGCAAATGTTTGTGTGGAGAGCATGGACATTTGTTTCCGAGTTATGGATATTTATATGTATAATAAGTATGTATTTACAAACAAAAAGTATCTATGTAGTATATCCACTATCTGGTGTTCACGTCCTCGTTGCTTAGTGTGGCACTAGATGGCGCTGTGTGTAATGTCCAGCGATATTTGTATAATTACCCTTTTCAGTAACCGATCACCTAGGTACCTATATTTTTAAATGATTTCCTTAAAAGCTCTGTGTTATTACTTAATTAGTTACAAAGTAATCTGATTAATATATCGACGATGCATGTCCACTTGCCCACGTAAATGCTATCTCAGGTAATTGACATAAACGCTTCCGCCTATTACCGGGGAAAAACTTAATAAAAATAAATAGCTGCGCTAAACGACTGGCCATGATCAATAACGTGCATAAAATTATTGTTGCGGATAAAATAACAAGTGAAATAGTATGCGTAAAACTAGTGCGTTTAGAATGGTTGCAATGTTTTTTAAATTTAATTTCATGATAAATCATTGAATGGTAAAAAGCAGTAATGTGGGTTCCTATCATTTTTACCCATTGAACTTTTTATTTAATTTCTTACACCAATCAATTGAAAGCGAAAAATAAAAAAATATCTGAAATAATCAATTAAACTAAATACCAATAAATACATCTTTAACATGAACTTGTAGATCGTATCGATCGGCAAGAAAAATCATACAAGTAGCGTCATCTAGCGGCGGCGGAGAGACACTCGGCGACATCTGCCCCGTTACGTTACGTTACAAGGCAAAAATAACAAAAAGCAGCGTATTCAGTTAATCATCGATTGTCAATAGCAGGGCGAACGGAAACGATGCCTGCTTTGCATTGCAAATCACTTGGAATTCCTTCAATGTCACAAATAAGTAGTCGGTAGTCTGTAACCCCTCGGCGGGGTTACGCGTTATTAACATATAAATAACAAGCGGTTCTCAAATATTGATGGCATTAAATGCGACTTTATTTATGGGTTACATATTTGCATACTACGGGTTACGGGTTTCAGTTAAATTGTCCGGGTAAGTATTGCGCACCTGGTAAAGGTGTGACGATGCGTTTTTTGCGCGATTAATTAAAAAGTGCGATTTATGTATGTCTGTCTGGTTCAAATACCTCCGCAGTACATACAAATTACTCGCACACACTCGGGTCGGTTTTTCCAGGCGACATCGACACCGGGGCTGTTAATCAACTTGCCTCAGCAATTACAGCAATTATCTCTGCATAAAAGACGTAATAGTCAATAAACTTAAGAAAATTTATTAATAATTACACGGATAAAATTGTAATTTTTTTAATCCATTTCTTATGTGGGCACATGATTTATTACAACATTATTATTTTAAGAAACAAATAAACAAATAATTCCTGCATAGATATACTTGCTTATGCTTACATTATTTTACCATAGTTTATTTGCACTGAACACACAACTCTAAAAACTGTTCCACCTGTTACATGCATATTAGATTGTAAGTTTCTGCGAATTTGCCAAATTAATAGGAGGATACATAAAATTAACTGAAGTTAACATATTTTAGATGATGATGTGTTTGCCTATATTATTATTGAATATAGGTGATCGCTCGGCAGCTGTCGCTAAACGATCTCCAATAAACAATATATCACATATTTACATGTGCAACACCTTTGCCATTCTCATGCTAATGTGTCGCGTTTGGACAAAAACACATTGATTGGTATCAATGAGCGTCAGTTTGAATAAATTCAAAATAAATCATCGCCGGCGCAATCATGCTAATTTTACTATCAAACATTTGGGATGATATTATGAATTGATTTACATAGTTCGCTGCTGCTCGCATTTTTACTGCGTTACGGAAGGTAATGGTCGGAATAAATGTTTTGTTTCGTGGTCTTTAGCAATAGGCAAATATTAATCGAATTGTTTGTTTGCTACATTTATTAGCCGATTAAAATTTAAATCTACAATTCTGTAAAATAGAACGGAATAAATTATCTCCATTCACAAAATAGAACACATTTTTTCAAACAAAAGCTTACATTAACAATCGTTTAGCATGCCGTTAGTTTTTGTCACACACTAAATAACACACGGTTTGTTATCTAATAATCAACATTCCTAATTTTCATTTAACAAAAAAATAGTACAGTTAGAAACTTTGTAAACACAAATAGTTCAACACGGAATTATCTGACAGCCATCAAATTGGAAAATAACAAAACTGTCAACGTAACGTGAAATTAGGCAATTTTATGAAAGCCGTCGGACGGCGGCGGAGGCATCCGTGTACAAATTGCTACTTAAACGATAAAAATCGATGTTGATACTCGCCTACCTCCTGCCTCCTGGCACTGCCTGCCGCTCGTTACAAAAACAATGGCATCGCGACCCGCGACACACAAACAATAAATTCGCTAAATAATAGTTATCGAAAAATAAGTCCAAAACATTATCGTCATCCGGAAAGCATAAAAATATTTCAAATCGCCAAGACAATAGAGTGGAGACAATGGACTTGGCCGCAAAAAGGGACCAACTTATTTTTTTCCAAAAAAATGTGTGGTTTTTTGCAAAAGCGTTCCTTCGACAACAATCAGTGCACCGCTGGCACCGCCCTTCAGTAGGAGCTTTTTTTAATAACGGGGCCGAGGTTTGTTTATTTTGTCGGCTAATATTATTGGTAATGGGTTTTTATAATAAAAAGTAGAACTGCCCCATAAAAATAAGGGAAAATAACAATTTACAAAAATTTAACTGTCAAATAAAATAAATTGTATTCAGTTTAGAACTTATATAATATCATCACTACTGATATTTGTTGTTCAATTACAAAGTGTATGTTCATGTCAATTATGATTCTAAGTAAGTGCAGCACTAATGTTAATTAAATGTAGTCAAACAAGATATCTATCTCCATTGCTAAAAAAATCAATTTCCGTATCCAATACACACAACAAAACCTACTTCCAAGGAACTGATTAGCATACAGAAATCGTTTCCATGATAACATAAAGACGATGCACTAACCGCGACCCTCACGTTCGAGGCAAAGGTGGCAACACTAAATAACGGCCCAAACAACCGTTTCCGAAAACCGTAAAGGAAGTAATTACATATTCTAATCCAAATCCAGGGTCCCGCTTCATATGTCACTCCTTACACAATAAAAAAGGTAACACATTCGACCTCCTTCTAACGGTGGACTCTTTCTTTACCGGTCCTGAGAAAAAAAATCATCAAGAACCACGTTTCTTAACGGAGGAGCATACGAAAAAAATTGCATACTTACTTATAATCTTAAAAAACAACGAGATGCATACAATCAATACTATGTCTTAAGTCAACGGCATAAGAGATCCTTTTCAAAAGCAACCCCACGTGTGTAACATTAAAATTTATGCGCGCATTTGCATAATGTGCATAGCCCCTAAATTTTATTCAATAAAAAAATAGGATGGGTAGAAACTTTTTTGCATAAATTCTTACAAAGGAAACGGGTTAAACCGTTCAAGAAGTGAAATGTCGTAAAAGACGAAAAATTCAAGTTCAAACATGCAATCTAATCAAAATATACTTTAGATTCTTGGCATAAAAAACAGAATAGCAAATCGACAAAATTGGCGTTACACCTTTTCGCTCGCAGCCCCCTTTCGCGATGCACAATAGACCAAAATGTACCTGACTATAATTTATGCGAGAATATTAAGAGAAATGTACCTGCCCTTTTTGAATATTAAGTGCAACCTAACCCCTGACATTACTGAATAGGGTTAAGATACTGTTTGAAAAGGAATAATATGAAAAAATGCAAATAAACTGTCCCCACAACTACGCGAGGGTTACAGGTATGCGAACGCATAGAAAAAAAATTGCAAGCGCACCGCGTGCGCATAAAGTTCCGCATAGATTGTTGCACAAAGGGTTCCAGGCTATTGTGATACTTGATGGATCCCAGCACTTGTCACGTTGGCGTATAATTTGGGTGTGTACGGTTCCTTTCTTATGCATATTCGGTAGGGAGCGTCTCATAGATAGTTCGTTTTTTAATAGCGTTTTTTTATTATGCGCTGTATGCAAAGATTTATTGTGGAGCCGCGGGATGTGCGTGAGAATGCTAGGAGATAATCGAATTTGCCTATAGACGCGTCCACCCTAGGCAACCCTTTGCTTCGGTGCAATCGCGTTCATGGGAAATATGTGAATATTCAAACAAGATGTCATCTCCTTGAATATCGATTGCCGTTGAGATCCTTTTATAGTGCCTGGGAATTGATACATTGAATAGGAAGACCCTGTGGGGTTTTTGCATAATCTATCGGTGGCCGTGACGTTGGGATGCTTTGTTTGGTCATAACGGTATTTCTTGTTAAAGGGTTCTTAGAGTGAACGTTAAAAAACGAGGCCGTTACAATTTTAACTACTGTCCATGTTTTGTCTAAAGTAACCGTTGGCGTCTTTTATGAGGTTTTTTTATTTTTTTATGAAGTCAGATAGCTGTTTTATTTGTACTACGCGTATGACTTTATTGTTCTATAAACGAGAATTACGAGTGAATAATAAAGAAATAACATTCAAATTAAGTGCGTATTTTTTATTCAAGTAGAATGTTTTAGTACAGTTTTTATCGTAAATTATTTATGATAATTTTAATTTTTACTGTCGATAAAGTAATGAGTTAAGTGTAATTTAATATTTATTTAACAAAACGAAATAAAATAAAATTGTATAATAAAACGTTTCTCTTTTTGAAAGTAAAATACAAAAAATGAACAGTTACATTGCTCTACCTATGCAAACATGTCAAAATTGTAACCCTTTTTTGTGAATAGTGGTCGCAACGACCGTGGCATGTTTTTTCGGAAAAGCATTTTGCTCTAGTTATTGTTTGTACCAAAACAAATAGTGTAATGGTCGTCGATATTGTCGGCATCGGAGTTGTGACGTAACACCCGAACTGACGGACAAAGGAGGAGAGTTGGCAAAAAGTCGAGTCGTAAAGTTTAATTACTCTAAAGTGTTGCGGTTTATACAGGATGTTACTACTTACATGCCGCTATTTTATGCGCCAAATACAATTATACCTAATTATATTTCCAGAATCAGTTTACAAATAAGCACAACTTTAATTGTTGGTTTTCCTACTAATTAAATTTTCTACTCAATCAAAATAAACTTAACACTGAGACACAACAACTAAGAGTATTAATAATTACGATATTTATTTATTGCATACCATTTGCTTAAAATATTTGGATGTTGGAATAAGGAAAGAAAATCCGTAGCGTTAATTACTGATAAACTTACTAATTCCTCCAAGAGTGAGATAACAAATTAAACTAGAACCACCAACACATCATTACAGCTGTCAAAATTATGTACTTAACGACCTCATTATACCTAATTGGGTTTGTTGGTTTTACATAATATTCACATTACCATTAGTACGGGCAGTGGCATGATTCAATAATTGTGAGCATGGAGAATATTTTCTATTGTAATTAACTGTTCTGGTTAATATCATTCATGTTTATATCGAGTGCTGAACCGGTGCGAATAGAAAAAAAAATATCCTGCTTCTTAAACTGTAAACAGGTGTTAATTTAGTCTTGTCATTGTTGTAAATCAACCTGAAGATGACTGCACTAATTCAATCATAACTAATAAAATTGTTTTAGACTTTTAAGTGACATTATGAAGGGAGATAACAGCTCATGCTTAAATTATGATAATTTAAATCATAATAGATATATATGATAAATATGTTGTCATATTCATTGTTGAGAATGTTTTTTTTTTAGTCTTTGAACTCAAATCTGTCGCATCAAATTTAAATAATATGTTATGGATCATAGGTTCATAAGATGTGTTATCCCAAAAATACATCACACTGTTTGGTGGCACTAATTTCTATATTTTTTTTCTGAGTTGCATCCTTTCACGAAAGCTCGTAAAGAAATCGTCAGCAAACAGTAATGTGTCCCGTGTTTTGTGTTTTTGCTCCAATAAACGTACTCTTTCGTCACAGCTACCATTGAAGGGTTAAGTTATGCAAATTGCTCTACAAATTGGCCCGGAGCCGATTGCCCAAGCCTACCTATTATAACTCCGTACTTTCCAAAATAAGCTTTTTTATTTGTCAAAAGTTTTGTTGTTAATTCAAACAAATGGTTCCAGGAAATTATTTTTGGTTCGGTGTTATTATTAGCATTTAAATCTTGAAGTTATTTCGTAAATAAATAACAAGTTACGTTGAAATGTTTTTCTTCAGTTTTTCACGCAAAGGACTTTGAAACGGATTATTTGACGTTTAGAAACTGTTTCTAAAAGGCATAGATGACACTTATTAACAACCTTTAAATTAAACCCCTTTCTTACTTATTTAACGAGTTCATTATGTTATTTCATCTCATTTCAGTCTATGAACACAAACACAAAACGACACTGTATAGCAGTCGTTACGCGTCACGTCCTCGTCTCGTGCCAGCACGACACGACACGTCGCGACGCAGACGAGATAATCCCACCGAGACATAACCTGCCCAGTTTACACCGTATACATGTCAAATTTTAATTGAATCTCACGTTAAATATGTTCTTAACGCGATGGCAAGTTACCTCGGTTCAGGCACCGAGCACCGAACTTATTCCAGTTTAATTTTGATTCCCATATTGATCTTGAGTTCGGGAGTATCGATCGACGGAGCTAATCTGTGAACGTATCGTGAGAATCGATTAAAGGTAATGGTTTACTTAATTTTTTGAATAAATCGATGGATTTGGTGTTGTTGGTGTGCTGGACATATTCTAATGTTCAATGACGGAATAAGAAAGGAAACGTGGGTAGAAGGTGAACAGTGTATCGCTTTCTTGTAGGTACAACTTTGAGCGCACTCAGTCACTGAAAAATAGCATGGTGCTGATAAAATCTAACTGACGGCTGCTGATGTGTTCATTATTATTATAGTTTGCTGAGACTACTAAATAAACTTTTGTACAGATAGGCTGCTTGCATGTCTATCACCTGGCTACTAATTTAACACTCTTATAATTGATAACTGAAAATTTGCTCAATGAATAGGTCTTCCTTTTGCCCCTAAACCATGAAAGAAAACATTTTCAATAAAATCAACAGTAAGTACAAATAGCAAGGGAATGACCCTTTATAGTAGGCTTAACAAGTTATGATGTTCAGGTTTCAGGATTAAGCGAAAGCGCGCGAGTTAATGGTATTGTTGACGTGACAGTTTGTCCGGTTGGTGTCCGGCTAACAGGTAGTTAGTGGCTCGAAAGTCTGACAACCAGTCTTACCAAGGGGTATTATATTATCCAGTAACTGGGCTGTGGAGGTCAGATAGGCAGTCGCTCCATGTAAAATAATGATATTCAGCTGCATTCGGTTAGACTGAAAGCCGAGCCAACATAGTAGGGAGAATAAATGGTGGTCCCAACTATGTTAGATCGGTGTGATCTTGTCCAACTGTATGTCTGACCGTTGGATCCATTCGCAGGACATGTAATTTGGCTATGTTGAAAGCAACATAGCCAAATTACATCTTACTCTTCTATAATACCTACCCGTCCAAAAATTGTAGACATAAGCATGCATATAACATTTTTTTTAAACAGCTTCAACATTAAGAGACTAATGAAATAGCTGGATTCGATCGCGTTTGGTGTTTCAGATAACGGCCAATAAAAGATAGTCTCTATGAACGGAGTAGTTGTTAACAAACAGCTGTTCAAGATGCACAATCTTCTTTAGAATTAATAGTATCGTCTAGTGAAGTCCCCACGAAACAATGGCTATCTGTGACAGTTCGTTCAATGGACTTTGTCACACAAAAGGCCAGACTATTTTTATCCTCACTGAATTACTTCTAAAGGTAGGGCAAAGTTTTGCGAATCGCCCAGGTCCAATTTAAAATTACGTTTAGTAAAACATTTTACTAATTCTCGTGATACAATCGCTTTAAAATATTAATGGCTTGTATCAATTCAACACGGAACAACTAAAAACTGGGATCGATAATGTAATCGAACAGAATCAGAAGTCACCTTTAGAGAACAATAGAATTTAATTATCTGATACACACACTGTCATGTCACGACAGTTTTTTCGAGTTCAACAGTTTCTTGTTGGAATCCACGAGTACTTACCAATTACAATTACAAGGCAATTTATTTATTCTTAAAAATAAAGGTTGCTTCAAAAAAAGAACCATTATTAATTACTTATCGAACAAAATTGTTATTTAGAGAACATGTATCGTTCCGAGCTGAGCGAAAAAAAACGCGCCAAATGACCGTGAACGCATCGTATCAAGGGATCGATACATATAATCGATACTTATAAATCGAGACTGTTATGAGACGATAAAATCGGCCGGCAACCGCCGCCGGCTACTGGGCGTCGGCCTAAGCGACGATTACTCTCCGCTCTTCTTATTTTGTTGCTGGCCACTCGATGCGAGATTATCGATAAAATAATTAAATGGTTACTCTCGAAATCGATTCCCGAGTGTTGTTATCGAGACTCGTGTTATTTGTTTCGTTTTTCTTGTTGCGAAATAGTCGCCTCGAATAACTTGAAAAGTTTTCGGTTTCACAGTTACAAACTTTTACTACGAACTCCTAAGTATTCACAATCTTATTGGGAATGTTAACTTTTTAATCGGATTACTAACTTTATGTCATGCCATTGAACTTTACTTACACTTTACAGCAGCGCCTTGTAATAGTACGTCTCCATGTACGTATTAATTAAAATAATTGAAATTTGCTCATAAATATGAGGTCTCGTGATGTCATAAGAATCCAATTGGTACAGAAGACTTATACTTTAATAACTCAGAAAGAAATGACGTTTTAGTGCTTGATGCTTATTACTGTTTGATAAATGAAGCCCTAAGACGTCGTGTACGTATATACGTCATCTATAAGTACAGTATACGTTAATACACATATCATTTCGATGGTACTGAGAGCTGGACTCAAACAAAAAAAGTAACAAAGCAATTGTCGTTTCATAGCAAGTTTTGCTCTGCTCCTTCAAATGTCTTCTCAACAAGTGCGTCAATGGACGGGGATGTTCCAAAAAGCCTGTGCTCGGTTGGAGGAGTGCGTGCCGGCCGGCCGTTCCCTCAGATGGTCGACATCTTAATTGTCGGCCGGTGATAACTCGACTCACTGATTTATAATGCCTCCTAAACGTATTAGTGCCTTTGTCGGCTCTCACACTTATCGAGCGACTTAGTAGCGGCTTCCGCTGCCACGACACTTTTTATCCCTTTTATATTAAAACTGAACAATAAAACAAAACACTGTCACAAACAAACGCCACAGAAGTTTTTAAAGAGCCTCCAAAGTGGAAATATCCTCCGAGGAAAAACGACCACAACCAAAATTCTTTGCTAGGTTTTATAATGTTGGAAACTGTAGCCACTAAGAGATAAACATCGACTTTGCTACGCAAATGAGAACAAATATCAAATAGGGACTTATAATAAAAAGACTGCACTGCGCGGCTCCAAGTGAAACTAAAAGATTTTTACAGTTATGTTTATTTAGCATAAGTTTGCGGATCTTTTTATGACCGAATAAACTCACGCCGACACCTTTTTACAGCGTCGTTTGTTTCGCTAAACACACGATAATTTACATATTATTATCTGAAGACATAAAAATCGGACATTTGTTGTCAGCGGTGTCACCGAGGTATCAGTGTCGTGACTGCCGCCCAACAAAAAGTACGCGTCGGTGGAAAAAAGGTTGATTTAGAAAAGAGCGTGTGAGACATGCGTGTGATGAATTGACATGTTCCCGGGGCCATTAGGGGCGAGATAAGGAGGCATTTAACTCAATCCGCGGCGTACGCGCATCTCCGCCCCCCGCGCCACCCGCCACCCGCGCCCTGCCCGATCGGCTGCTTGAACAGGGTGATGCCAAGTTACCACCAACTTTTGAGCCAACTTTTGAAGTTCATGCTGGCCATAGATTTTGGTTTGAAAAGTAAAAACAAAGATAAAAGTTGATACAGCTGTCCTTAAGTTCTATCAGTTCTGTCTTTGATCGCTTAGTGCGCATTTTTACTCAATGGACACCAAGAACAATTCTGATATCATTCCTATTACTTAGTAAAGTCAAAGTAAAACATTAGTAAACTAGGCCAGGCAACGACCATTTCTGGATTAGTCGTCTCAGCCCTCCACGATGCCGAATGGTCCAAAATCTATAGTTCTGCTTTAAAAAACCTATGTGTTCAAAAAGCAATCGATCCCCAAACTAATGAATCAGCGCACCCTGTGAGTAAGCAATGGTATTGGGTTCGATAGGCGGTGTTTATGTGAGTGGCACCGCGCGCTGCGCACCGGCACCGGCTCGCCCGGTAGCCCCTTAATGAGTGCCGGCTTCCGTCAATAAAATAATTTCGATGGCTAGAGCCTACTGCCTACCGTGAAATTTTCATCGCCCACCAATCACCTCAGGGAAGCGATATATTGTCCAGATACTTATCTAATTAGAACTTAACGTTACGCTCTGCTTTGCTTTCCATTTGTTTAGAAGTAGGTGTATTAAAATTCTTGTGGAGAGAATTTTGGAGCCGTTACATGTGGAAACTGTACAGTGTTTTAAAAATAGTCGTTTATTTTTTGATACCGTGTTCACACTTTAGATTTTGAACCTGTTTTCAGTGGTTGAGATCATCTTAGACCTCTAGGATCGATGGATTAAGTAGAACCCAATTAGCTAATTTAAATTACTTGCGTATCTAGACGGGCTTAAACATCAGTTTTAATGAGCACTTGATCTACAGCTATCAACTAACAAATAAGATTAGATTACTTTGTATCATTGCCATCCTACCAATACCACCCTTAAAAGCTGCCATACATTGGGATTGTTCCCTATCTGGTTATAATACGTTCCCATACGTACGGCCGGTGCGTGATATCGCTATCTGCAGATAAGCGGCCCACGACCGAGGACTTATGTTCACAGGCCCTAATTAACCTCTTCATTAGCACCGCCGCTAACACTGAAAACTAAGTGCTGTACTAGCCACGAGATTTATAGAGTATTTTATGATCCAGTGATTAGGAAGCGTGAATTTTATGTTGCGGAGAAGATTTGTTGGTATCAGTGATGGATGGGCACGCGATGTCTTGTGAGAACGACTGGGTTGATAATGAGGAGCCTGAACTCCTGAAGTCAGATAAAAAGATTAGATTAATAACATTAATTAAAACTATATTAGAGGCAACCATTAGACGATAATATTTCAGACGAGAGGGATAGTTTTGCTGACGACAAGGATTGGACAAAACTATACCAGTACACAAGTGATGCATTTAAACTAAGAATTCAAAGCACCCAAATCTAAAAGAAAGTAGGCAAGCAACACAACCAATCATCCAAAAACTGATACAAAAACCTTACTAGCTACCACAAAAGTATTGAACGAACCAGATTCAGCTCAAACAAAAGAGTCCAATAAATATAATGATGACACAACTACCGAATGAGAATATCAAAGTCCGGTAGCTTAATTTATTCCGTGTCGCATGTAACCTGAGGATGAGGCGGCAAATAAAAAACGTATGAATACACTTATCTCAGGCTTAGAGGTCCTCGGCTGATGAATTTTAATGGAAGAAAGCTGTGTTCTGCGATATGGGGATTTGGGTTCGTGGTCTGGAATCTGGGAGATTAGAAGCCCATAAAGACGTTGAATAAAAAGAGTGTACTGTCGCTTGCGTGTCACAGTTTTAAAGTTAACTGCTCTCAAAATATCAGATCCATATTCTTTTCAAAGAACGATTATTCTATCATAACTGCCAATTTTTAGGAAACGACTTTTGTTTTTTGGCCAAAAAGTAGAGCTGGTTCTTGTTTTCTTTAAATTGTTCTTTTCGTTTTCCATTCCAAATCAAATCTACAATTTTATCATTGATACGAAAGAAACTCCAAGATCTCTCCATGCTTGACTTCTGTCTAATAAGAATCTCTACTTTCTTCTTCAAAATACCAAATTTTCGTCATAAATGTTCCACGGTTCCAACGTACAGAACCCGGTCCACAATTTAAGTGTTGAACTACAAAATTTTTAATCGCCTTCTTTGGATCAATCGCCGGGCGAGATTTATGTGCTCAATTACACGCGCCCGCGCCACCGAACGAACCGCTAATAAAACACCCCACATTTTGTATGGAAGCCAACGATCAAATGAACTTGGATTTTAAGTAGATTATATTCATAAGTTGTTATGTAGGTTCGAATCTACGTAGGTCGTCGAAAAGTTTGTCGTTCATAGCATTGATAGCGACGGGAATTAATACCTCTTGGTCGTAGACGACGAGAATAGATCCATCGTCCATTATCAACAGAACAAATTTAATTTCAGAACTTCCAGTTGGAATGAAAGTGGCAGGTAGTTAAAATTTCTCCTCCATATAAAGTTATTGATCAATCATCTCTAACACCTCCTCATTACCCCCATACCCTCCACCGTTTCCCACAACCTGAACTTTACCAGCCTAGAACCTTTTTACAGCACTGTTAATGACGTCCAAGTGTCCGGCTGTCCGGCGGGCTGTCCGGACGTTTACGACTCCGTCCATCATGCCACTCGTCATAAGACGTGTGAGAATTAATTATGGACGTGTTAGATTCCCAGTTTATTGGGCCGAGTGGATTCCGATAGGAATTAACGGTCGGTTCCCAGAGGCCATAGGTCGTGACTCTGATACTTAGATATTTTATACTTATTTAGGTGTTAGTTTCTTTGGTCTTTTTGATTAGTGGGTGAGCGGAGATCTCGGAAATATATGTGGATGATAAGTGTAACATGGGTTTAAAGATCACGCTTGCGGCCACTTCTGTACGGGTATATTCACTGTTGTAGCTGCTGTGTAAATGTTTAAAGTAACAAGACTCAAGTGTTTACCTAAAATTTGGATGTATAACACTAACAAAATACTATTTATCAATAATCGCAAAATGCTAATTCCAATATAATTTAGAACTTGATTATCATAATTAAGCTGTCGTTTTGCCTACAAGCGACATCAACAGTTGTGCCCGAGTCGGTCCAGAGCTAGCCACCGGCGACACATTACATAGACGTGGTTGACGTCGTTTGGACCAGGACAAGACACCGCATGAGCATCGCTGCCCAGTTAATTTTTCACTGTTATCATTTGACAACTTGCGACAAGGGGATAAGCAGCTGATACATTGTAGTTTTATTGCCTATTATGAGATAATAAATACGATAACATCATGTTGTTTTAGAATTCGTGTGACAGGCTGAATTCTTAGATAGTCTCAATAAAGCTAATAAGTAATTAATGTAAAAAGACTTTGCAGCTTAACCACTTAAGAATGTTAAAGCAATTTTTAAACTAATAGATCGCTTTTTTAGTCTGTGAGGTATATATCTATAGGCCAAAGTTGCCTAGAAAGAAATGAATGTTGTTGTTGTTGTTGTTAACAGTTGATTTCATGTCCGATGTGGTGGCTGCACCTTTGGACAAATTACAGATAGTCCACAACACAAGATGTGCCAAACTCATCGCTAAATTTTAAGCTAATTCAATTTAGATACCCATCGCGAGCGCGACGCTACGAAGAAGGACATAAGAAAACTGAACTGTTCTCTGAACGATAACAATAACTCCAAAAGAGACCTCTTATTAATAAAAAACAAAATCCAGCTCCCTTAATGTCCAGCAAATAGCTCGGTTATCAGCGAGATCGTCCCCCGCGGCGCCTGCGCAGGCCACTTGCTAATTACCCGCGAACTTGCCCGAACGTATAGAGACGTTCGGCAAAGTCCGCTCGTGACCCGACGATCACCGAGCGATACTGAAGCTCTTAGATTTTAGATGCACGATTTTTATTTTACCAAGTGTATTTGGGGCTTATTGGGATGTCTCATCGTGATGCAGTGAAGCTGCCTTTTAAAGAATAAGATGTTTTCTAACCCGTGTGTCATAATGCCGATTAGAATCCACACCCGTGCTGTGTTGCATGTTTCTAGAAGCATTGAACTCAAAACGGCAAACGGCAAATAACTTTAGATTTCGTGTTTTAGAAAAATCTAAAGTTATTTGCCGTGATCTAATAGTATGGGCTGAATCAGGACCAATAATTTAGTGTTTACCAAACAATTTAGTTGAATCTTGCTAGGATGGGTTTACAAGAATCCAACATAATTGCACATAAGAAAGCAATGACTAAAAGCGCAATGCAACCTCAGTTATATTCTGTTATTTGTTTACAATCTTTCAGTGCGGTCCGATTAAAGCCGCTGTGGTGCCACGGTGTAGTGAAATACTGCGCGCTGATTGTGCTTATTATCGCGACTATTACCACTTGTTGGCTGCTCATTACGGGGTTATCAGTCGGCTCAGGAGTTATGCCGAAAGTCATTAATGAATGTTGTATTTTGGTTGCAATGTGAAATGGCCTACATTTATCAATTAAACCGTAGAAGTTTAACAACATAATTATTCAGGGATGGGATTTAGGATTGGGATTGCTGTAGAGCAAAACGAAATTTTGTTTGGCATCAAAATATTTTTTATAACACATTTGCTCGTAAAGGGTCTCTTATTTCACCAATTTCAATATCGTAATGTATCTCATTACGTACTTGTGCGTTATTGTAAAGTAAAATGCACGGTTTATCAAGATGCTCCGTCTAAACCGAACGGTACTTTTTTAAATCTTAGCAAAGAGTTTTTATGTCAGAAAAGTGGTCAACATTTAATGAATAAAATTAACTTTGGGAGATGAAATATAATAAATAAACATTTAATTCTTTAATTTAATTAATTTTGTCAATAAATTACAATTTATCTGTAACAAACACACAAAAATAATAATTTACTTTATTAGTTTGGCTGTTTTTTGTGTCTTTGCCTTAAAAAAAGCGCTGATGCGCGCGCATCGCTAATTTGTGAACAAGTAAAAATTATTCCGCGCGCTTTTACTTTTCCCTGTATTGTTTTTATTTGTTTTATTTATTTCCTCGCAAATGTGTTATAAAACGTCGTATGACATACGTGCGCTTTGATAATTACAGCGTCTGCTTTTTTATATATATAGGAATATCGCCTCGGCTGTGATTTTCAACTTACCACACTTATATCATAACGTACTAATTTCACATAGGCCTAGATGGGCACTTATAAAGCGTCGAAAAAGGTGCACGGTTCGCGTTGGTCGTTTCCATGCAGAAGAACCGGCAAGAAACTCCATGGTTACTTTTTTCAAATTATTTGGTAAGTATTACAATTTTATTTTGTTACAGTATTAGTATTTAAGTATGGGGAGACAGCGTAGGCCCGACAATAGTATGGGGGGACAGCGTAGCCCGACTAAAATCCATCTAAAGAGGCAAAGATCACACAACGGTAAAATAATCCAATAAGACTGATACTCGTACTAGGATTACATACACACCAAAAGCCACACTCAACAAACACAATTTAGAAGAAACTCAAGCTTACGCAACACTTTCCCACAGCCGAACACAGCTTCTATTTTAAACGGGCGCCATTCTACAATAAATTCAATAGGAATTCCCGATGGCTCAAGGTCGGTTCCTATTAGACTACAAGAGAAATGCATTTGATCGGCTCGGGGCTCGGACGCAGCGTTATCTGTGCGATGCGGAGATAAACAGGTGTGTGGGAGTTACCGTAATGCACTTGTGCGGTGTTGCAAGTGCGGTACCATTCAAAAGGTTCTTCTAGCAAATGTATTGTACAATGTTTTCCATAGGGATGCACAATTAAAGATAGAATAAACTGACCTGTATCAACCGCGGTGGAAGTGTCAGAAGTCGACTTTCGTGCGATTTGTGAACAGTATACATACCTAGTGGATAAATAAATCCTGATTCTGGATACAGCGTTTTAGATAAATCTATCTTCTAGCTAGATCATCCTGTTGGCCACTAGCTAACTAGGTTGTCGATCATTCGACCTGGACATGCTAAGAAAAGTTCAAACTAACGCTGACGATACGAACAAACGCTGCAGAATACTTTTGAAACTCAGCTAACAGTTTTTGTGACATGGGAATCCGACCCAGCAAAACCACATAATCAGTAGACGACAAATATTACAAATTGAATCAATTTTATCGCAAAGGGTAAAGTTTCAACAGATAAACTTTTGTTGGATCTGGCAACACTCGGAGTTAATCTGCTCGGCGATGTTAAATTGTTTAGATTGCCGCTAATCTAGATACGAGAAGCTGATAATCTTCTTCTAATAGACCTGACTTTGAGTTACCCGTATCTTGATCGAGTTGACACTTAGAGATGATATTCTAAAATGATACAAGTATGTGTTTATTTACGAAAGTCTATGAAATCTAATCAAAACATTGATGCAAACTTCAAGAACAGTAATAACACCGACATCTTATCAGAAAACAACAAACTAAAAGAACTACAGGAACGAGAGACTACCACAGTTGAAGCAATTATTGATAACATAAGAAAAATAAACTCGACTTCTTTTATTAAAATAAAAATAATAATATACAAGAATAGTGCTAACAAGCGCCGTGCGCTGGATACCAATATGACCATTAAAATGCCCGCGATCTTCCTTATAAGAACTCGTTGTCACATAACATCAGTCGCACAGGAAAAACTGTGCTTTTGTTCTACACTGAGAAACGACTCAAATGCCTCGCTAAATCGATGGAACCTGATTTATAGAAAAAATACACCTTTTTAAATATATTTAGACTAGCGACTTCAAATATTTGCAAGAAGGTTTAGGTATATCTATTGTGCAATAATGAATGCTTTTGATCAAGTAGTTTGTATACCAGCTGTTGGCCCATTGATACAATAATACAGTTTAGTCAATGGTAGCCGTGGGCTTTATTGTTGAATTCTTGCGACTGCAACTGATGTGAGGTAATTAATATATCAACTACCTTCAAAGCTAATCGTTAATCGAGGCGCAGTGTAATCAGGTTTCTGGGACCCATTTAAAACATTAACTGGTAAATCATAGCAATAAATCTTAACATTAGCCTTGGCTAGCTAGAATTTCAAACTCATAAAGTTAAAAGACACAAAAACTAGTTCAAGAATCGACTTCAAGACCGTCCTATTAGCATGTTTCCTAGATGGTTTCTCCTTTCTCATTGCAACAAAGTTCCAGTTTTATTATTCACTGCACAATGCAATCTTTAAATCCGAGAGTCAACAGGTGGCCTGTTCTACTTGCCATTCCGCTAAACCCTCCGAACATAAATTTCAATAATACCAGTATCGAGAATGTGTATAAAGTACAGAAAAAATATTCTTGAAGCCGTTTTTTTATCTATCTATGCAGATACAGTTATCTACGATCATAGCTATCGGCTAGATAAGGCTTGTGTACCAGGACTACAGAAGTCGCGAAGAGCTCTCGGTGCGCTGTCAACTGGTGGAAAAACTCAGATGTACTAACTGCGGTCTTAATGAGAGTCGACAAACTGGATGGCGAAGGGCCTTCGCGTTCGATTTGTGAGGATACGCTCTTTATTTCTTTGCATATGCTTCACATTGCAACTTTAGGAACGAATGACAGAGCTGACGGTGATGATTATGATGATGACGCTGGGAATGCTTATAATTATTAAACAAATAGGAATCACCTTACCCACTTGTTGAAGCAATCGATCACAAAAATTGCATCTTTTTGAGAACATTTAGGAGGAGTTGACGTAGACACACAGAATCTCAGATGCTGGGGGGATAATATTCGTTTTGCTAATAATTAAGTAAATTAAAGTTCCTTATTCTTAACAGTGTAAAGATTACATTATCCTTCGTAATGGGCGGTGGGATAATATTATAATCACTAGAGGTTGGTTGAGTTTTAGTCATACAGCTAAGTATTTCAGCTCCATTACTTGTAGCAATTTTACGGCTGCCATAGTCTCAGAGAAAATATTGTGATGTCGGATTCGATGATCTGAGTATACATTTTTGATCTAAGTTACATGAGTACCTATTTTTTCCCAAAAAGGGCATAAACTATGCCATTCGTTACTTGTACAATGTACAGGGACCGTTTACAGTTACGTGTCTGTCGTATCCATACTTCGTCGCTGGGCCGTCATAACACGCGCCCTAAAAGGCAGTGGTATCATTACCCGACCGGTCGCCGGCCGGCTACCGGCCACCTCCGCGCCGCAGTGCGCGCCTGGTAGCCGCGCACCCAGCCTCGAGTGTTGTTTTTATGCACCTCGCTATGTTTGTGTTGCTATTGAGATGGCATGTTACCTAGTCCATCTGTCAATTACATCTCGCAATGCAATTTGTACCTTTCCTTCAAGAAATTAAAGTTCAATTTACTTCTACAATCCACCAATACAATGGTGGACAAAGTCGTTTCATTCACGTTTCTTTGTGTTCGGTATTTGGAATATGACGTAAATGGACGTATTATATATTTTTTGTAAAGTTTATTTACGATCTCTCGTAGGGTCGGCTTACTCTGCTCTGACTGGCAATTTTCTGAAAGCCAGTAGCTGGGAGTAATTTCGCATAGCATTATACGGTAGCTCTGTCGTGTTCTGGTCGCCTGGTACCGCCTCTGGCCGAAAGCGACTAGTGCTAATAATAAACGTTGAGAGGCGAAACTGAGGAGCATTTATTACTGTTTATTATTACTGGTGGAGCACTGTGGTTTGTTGGACGATTAATGTGTTCAATAAGCCGGGGAGAGGTGAATTAATCCGGCGTATCTATCGTATTATTATTATCAATAGCATCGCATTCTTGGACATCGATCGATTCTAGAAGGAGTTAAATAAAAGCTCCTTATGCCTTGCAGGATGGTATTATCCAATACACGTGCAAGTAAACCAAGGAAACAAACAAACAAATAATCACTAGCAAACAATTAATCTGGATAATTAGCAAACATTATAGCTGGTAGTTACCCGACACACATAGATTGCGGTAGTTTATGCTCAGCGCGATAATTAGCAATACTTTATCGTCATAAATCGTGGTGTAGGTAGCAATTAGCGACGGGTTACTTACTGGCCATCTACAACTAGCTATCTAATAGTTTTCCTTAGAGCACAAGGGCTATTCTATGCGAAGCTCAGTGCAGTATTTGACATGTTACTAACTAATGTTTCTCCTTACATGGAGGGTAGTTATTGGAACTTCTATGTTGTTCGGTGAACCATTAAAATTCATCAAAGGATAACTGCTCTAAACATTGCAGTTAAATCGCTTTAGGAATATTGGATACAACGGAATGTTTTGACATTCGTTTAAAGCTCTCTAAATCAGATGTTAGCCTCAAGGCAGATTTTAATAATTGCATTTTGTTACTTTTCTTCTGAACCGACATCTGTGGCCATACATAATTACAATAGTCAAGAACCTTAGTAGACGAGTTTGTGACTAAATTCGATTTATAAGCTTCTGCCGAACATAATATGCTTACTCGGGAAGTCTCCTTCACGCAAATTTAACGCTGGATTTACGGTAATCAACGGAAATAGCACACGCACAATAATAACTGAACACGCGAATTTGGCACGTGTAAGTCATCGCAAAAAGCTGACTAAGAATATCCTTCAATAATGTGGATTCGATCGAATGTGCAAAAGAACCTTCATACAAAAAACATGTTAGCTTGCCGAGTACTGCTGAGTAGTAACTATTGCATTTAAAAAAAAACATTTGGTTCGATTAGTTTTTTCGTCCTTGCTGATAAAATATTTTATGTCGGAAATAGACAATGGAACTTCTAACAGTTTTAACGAGACCTTCCAAACAAATATTTCTAAGATAGAATTTGTATAATGCAGTTGTCTTATCTAGCCAACTACGGGTGTAGTCAGAATCATTGGCGAAATCTATACAGCTCACTGTATATATCCGCTTCCTGTTTATAAGAATCTTATAAGACTGCTATACGAAGAGAACTACTTTCGAGACACCTTTCATCCATGTATCACTTCGAACAAATGACCGTTTACCAATCAGTCTGATATTATAAATTCGCAAAGAAAGCGCATCTGGGATGATTGATGATCCCGATAAATGGTGGTGTCGGGTCGTACGGACCGCAGCTGAACCGAAACGGTTATTATCTTAATTCGCAATTACCACTAACCTTTAATCACCAATAAGCGTTCCGCGTATCATGAGGAAATTCGTAATCTTCGTGTACCTATAGGGATTTCCCAATTAAGTAGGAAATTACCTAAATGTCAAAGTTCAAGAAGGAAAAACTATGCAGCATATAAACTTGACCTGCCTAAACCAAAAGAGTTCCAAGAACGGAGATTAAAATTAAGTATACGCTCGGCGAATACTGGAAATCAGCCCCGTTTTCACTAAAATTATTTTGTACTACGGTTTTAGCTGCTCTCTTGTGTGTTTCTCTATGGTTTGTGCCGATACTACAGTAACAGAAAGGAACCTCACGTTTCCGATGTCCGTCTGTCGGTCCGTCTGTGTACTGTCATAAAGCACTAGGTCATGCAAGTAACTGTAAGTAATGTCAGACACCGACAAACACAATGCTCAAACATCACAGGATCACATAAGGTCACTTTAACAGTTAGTTTTACTTATAACCCAGCTAAGAAAAGCCGTTGTCTCTAGAGGCCTAGCCACTAAGTCATCGTCTTCATACAACTGTTAGACTTTGGATGTTTACTGGCTTCAAAATCAATTAATTAAAATTGGAAAAGTATTTCCAATAGTCTTGTCAAGTATTTTGTTTTTTGTTATTTCCTCTACCAACTAGACTCAACAAAACAAGCAATAAAATAATAAAAAGAAATTCCCACAATCTACCAATCATCATAATCTGATCGGTCGGTGATCAACCGTTACCCATTAAGAAAACATCAGCTAATTCGTGAAATCGATTAGTATAAATCAGTATTTGACACAAAACAGCTGGTTTCTGAACTAATCCCATTTTTACGACACAAACTGATATTTTTAATGTCAATATAAAATTACAGTTAAATTCTAGTGAAAGTGAGTGTACGTTTCTCTTCCCACGTGTGGGTTATGGGACGACCTTTAACTTTCCCGCGGTTTACTATTGGGAGATGACATCATAATGTATGGCTCCTTATGCTTCTTCATTTGGTTTACAAGAACTGATTAATGTAATAGGAGTCACAAGCCGTGGGACACTGGCTCCGGGGACAGCCAGTTCGTGTTGGTCTTGAAACCCTCCTTTTCGTAGCCGTAGTTGCAATATGTGTGATACAGGTTGATATGCCCTTTTGTAGTCATAAAATTTATGAATTTTAACTATTTTGACCAATTTGACCAATTTGTCACAAATTAGTTTTGAACATATGTAGAAACAGAATGTCAGCCAGTCTGTATTGGCCGATACTGACTGGCTGACGTTCTGTTTCTACATCTCTAGTTAATGCTTTTCAACGCCTAACACAGATACCGCAGTAATATTAGGCAACTTGTATCCATAACCAGTAGTAGACGAATACGGTCTGAAAGCCTCCGATGTATGGACATTAAAGTGCCAACACCTCTGCCAGCTATTCCGAATCAGACTTTTAAATGAAAATTACATAAAAATGTATTGAATCATTCATCATAACTCGCACAAAATATCAATACCATATTGATATATCTCGACACTTTTTTGCCAACTAATTATGTTGAACAATTCTATATGTGTGGTCTAATTCAGTTTTAATAATTCAGAGGGCGCGGTCGTCAATGAATACATAAGTTAAATATTAATAGTTAGTTGTATAGATATGGTAATGTTATGATTTATGCCTATTACTGTCCGAAGTGTTGATTAATTAGTAAATAAACTTGCTAATCATGAGAACTGGGTTTACAAAAAAGAGGTCATTCACTTCGGATAATGTTTATCTATGTTACTATGTTCATGTTTTGTGTTTTTGTGTGTGTTTAATGCTTCGGATATTTGGTTTCGAATTAAATTACAAGTTAATAAAATAAATATATCTAGCATTAGATTATTAACGCTACAAAGGGATGATCTCAAAAATAAAGCTTGCAGCCTTCAGTTTTCAAACATGATCTAATAGACTTCTATAGGGATGATTATTTTAATAGGTACTTGTTGATAGTAAACACAAAATTACAGTACGAAGATACTTAATGTTAAAAAGATGTGTCTTACACGTTTATGTTATATTCTAAATGTTTGATATGCGTTATGTCCCTGCGATAAATGAATATTTTTTCTTTTATTCTTACAGGCGAGAGAGATTGACAGTTGACGAAGGGAATGAGAGACAAATAGAGAAACAGACGTAGCAGGAACCTACTGCTGCTTTTCTAAAACAGGTGTTTATGTTCTACTGTCAACATTTGATTTACCAAGAGTTGTCAAGTAAGTTTCATCTGTATCAACCCACATGATTATCGTCTTGACTACAAGTGTTACAACCAACCTTGGTCACTAAAGTGACCAAAGATTTCGTCACTGTATGATTAATGGGTGTTTTAATTACCCAAGCCTGTATGCTCGTTTGTCACCGGCGAGCTGTAAGGCTGATAGAGTGAGTGCAGCGTATCTACGGAACCACGCCATCCATCATCAGATGTCGAGGTCTGAGCGTGTTCCTCTGATACATGTAACAGTTTTAGGACTACGTAGGTACCCAGGCGGGACACGTTAGTATGTGCCCATAACACAGAGCCACACTTGAATGAATGCCTAACTCAGAGCTGTGCCGAGCTTTGTACTAGTACCTACTTACATCTAACAGTGCACTTCTATTTAGGTGTTCATTTAGGAGCCACCTTGGGTTTGTGAGAACGGGCATAACACTACAGTTTCGTTTGTCAAGCTTCAGCTACCTTTGTATCATATATCTTAGATCAATAAGTATTTATTGGAAATGTGTACTGTGTGTGTATGATTTTATAGAAAGTACTTACTAATTGGTTAATTAAATACACGTGTCTCTTTTACAACCCATAAGGTAACCTGTTCTAATGCTATTTCCATCCATCTTGTATCGCCGCGACGTTCACTGCAAGCACCTACATCATGCCGTTTAACAACCCATTTTATGGAGCCATTTATGGAAATAGCGAATAGACTGAAATAAACCAAACATTTTTCAATTCCAGAGAAATATAGCAACCAGCGCGGACAGGTCTCCATTACGAAATAAAACTAAAATCCTTCCATTGATATTAATACGATACATTCAAAGCAATTGACGCCGTAAATGTTGACGATAAATCGTACGCGCACTAAATAAAATAACACGAGAATCGAACCCGCTACCCGGTAGCCGCGACCTGTCTCTCACACACTCGCAACACCGCTTATCCTGACACACACAGGAAAAAAAACGATTCAAGATTTATTGTGCATCGATCTTGAAATCGAACGGCGCAGTAATCTTGCTCCTTTCTCTCTTACTCCTTTACGAAAACATCCCCTTTCTCGCTCTGTTTCATTCAATAATCGAAGCTCATACAGGATCACTTTTTGATCTTATTTTCGATTAAAGTATGATGAATGAATGATTTACAATGTTATAATGTAAACGCCTCGGAATGGACTTAGATTTAATCCTGATTGAACTAGTTTTTGTTTGTTTCTCTGTCGTTCCAATTTTATTGTTTGAGAAGATACGATCAAAATATGTAGGTAGTTTAAAATTAACGTAGCCATATACTCAATAGACATTCTGTAACCAATAAACCTGTAAACAATCGACAAACGTTCCATTGCACAAAAACACACAAGTTATTTCAACTGAAATTCAACTGGTTGGTGGTAATATCGCGTGTAACGAAACGCAATGTTTTTGCGCAGGAACTGTACGATCGATGAGAATAAAAGATTTCAACGAGCGCAGATCAATATTGATCCAATGTGCGCGTTGACGAAATGTTTTTTTTACTTATTAGATTTATAATTGGTCGATCTAGGTTTATCCACAGCGATAAGATTGTATTGTATTTCAGCTGGCCATTAACATGTAAATTATGACTTGTTTTCCTGATTATAATCTAGAAGAGAAATAAGATTTAGATACGATATAAGAACAGGTGTGCGGTAGTAACACTTAAGACTACAAACATGATCCTTAAAGCTATGACATAAAGACGCCGTCAATACGGTTCACTGCATACCAAGGAGTCTACCTAACTACCTAAGTAACAATTTTTAACTCGTCTCAACTTTTTCTCCGGTTGCATCAAAATTGGTCATCGATGCCATTTCAGCAGTCGTGTAACGTGTTTAATGAAGTGAGAATTCTCTAATGTTATTTGTTTTAAACGCTCTCCGATTACCGATTACGAGCTAATAGCGGAATGCGTTCAATCGCCAACGATTACGCGTTAGAAAAAAATGTAAACTTAGCAATTCGTTTAAGTAGTTAATAGCTATAATCGATGTAATCGGTCAAGCCGGTCCATCTCCATATAGAGAACGGTACACGAGACTAGTCCACGCCCGCGGCTTCGCTCGAGACCTTGCCAACACAAAACTTGACTTACTTTTACTGGTACTTGACCAATTTCTTTGCGTAATAATTTATAATCGCCAAAAACAACCTTCTTAAGGGGTTATTAGATGATGTTACCATGGGCTTAATTACTTTTTGATTTTGGCCTCGATATTATAATAATTGGTCGTTGGTTCTCCTCGTCCTGCATAGCCAAGAAAGATATGTTGCATAGTCTATTGGAACTTCGTTCAAAACATATCTCCAGTACACGCATACATTGGAATCCAATAAGGTAGAAGAACCTTTACCTGATACAACTTGGACTTCCACTGACCCTTTGACAGATAAAGATCATAGAAATAAGTGAAGTAACGACGAGTAGTAGGCAGGACTATAACTATACTCGCAACCATCCTCACAATACATAAAGTGTATAATTACATACGTGGTGCGCGGACGCAGCTAAATAAACGCGAACATTCAGATCGTGCGCTGGAACACGTTATAAATGCCCCATAATGATTGATATTAGACCATTAAGGAACGTATTGGAGGCTACTAAGAATAATCACGTTTTAAAAACACATTTATTGTACAAATGAAGTTAAGTTAAAGTATCAAGATACTTGAGTAATAAATTGCCAACAATTATGATATAAGAAAATAGATACTGAGAAACTTGGACTAACCCAACATAAAGATTGCAAATCTACCGCAAAGTGATTCCACACAATCGTCGTCAGCTATCATCGATTTCTACAATAAATGGCCACCATATCGAAATCATAGTTACAAAATAAAAAATCATCTTTATTTTGTAACTATGATTTCGATAAGGTTTTGGCTTTCCACAGGTTGGGAAATAAGATGGTGGAATAACTCTAAATTCATATATTAAATCGTCACCCGATACGATGCAGAAGGATAAAGTATCTGGCAAATCGTTATTGTCGCTAAGGCGGGTCGAGGTCGCGCCAAATCACTAGTCTAGGTAGCCGTCAAAGTGTTGAGCGGTAGCGGGTACTTACACGTCCACCGCTGTCTATCTTCACAGGGAAGCCGCCTGTGATGAAAGACACGAATGGCAATACATGGCATACTCAAATACCTCCTGACCAATCACAGGATCACTGCACAAACCTAAGTCCGTGCTCTCAGCAGAGTATAGTTAGTTTTTCCTGTTTATTTCCTAACAGCATTATTTTGTTTTGGTTTCTGCGTTGTATTTGCATTGTATGTCAACACGGCCCCGCTCTCGCGCCCGCTCCCGCCGCGTCACTCGCCTACACATATTTTAGGCGAGCCAGCAGTAATGTTACCTGTTTGCGGACACATTCCGACGACGTGGCTGTTGAAATCGACGCGAACCAGATTGTTTACGTTTTAGATAGAGATAGTTGAGCACGTGAGATACTGCCGACATCAACTTAATGTGGATACGCTACTGGGCTTCAACTTGTGTACGTTGAGGAAGGAATTATGATGTGCAAAGTTAAATTAGCTTTTATAGGAATAATAACTAAGTTTACCTAAGGTAAAGCTTTAATTTGAATTGAATCATAGAAACTTTACCGGCAGTAATAATTAAAATAATTGGTGAAGACAAACGGCTAGTCGAGAGGTTCGAAAATCAGATTGTGGTCACAAATCAGACAAAAGGCTTGCAGAACCAGTCATACAAAACAAAAAAACTACTGTACAACTTAAGAGATTAGAACCCACCTTGGATCAAAAAACCTCCTCATAACTCCAACAAACAAGCAGTCCCATCCACATAGAAGCCAACGTGCCAGTTTCAATAAGTTGCCATACTGGTCAGACATCAGTACCGGGCGACCTTCCTTCGCGACAGGTCACTCCGTCGAATGGCGACTAATAGAGCGGCTTGATGCCAGCACTGGCCGCTAGCCACTGCTCCACTCACTTGCGAAATAAACAACCTGCGCTAAGCCATCCTGGCTGGACGCAAACACAACTAGGACTTTGAATAAAGAATACAAAAAGAAACAATTTAAACTAATTCCGTCTGCCCATTTGCATCATCACTGTCAAAAGTGATGACTTTGTTTGAAGAGCTACGCCTGAAGGATTTACGCCAGTACTGGTCACCAGTAAGCCGCTGCCTTACTCAAGTAATGCAGTGTATCCAGGTCTTTTATTGCCGGCTTGCCATTTGTTGATTTAATTATTGGAACATTAGTCTTAATTGCGATAATGTCGAACTTAAGAAATATTGTCGCTTAAACCAGAAGTTGATCATGGTTTAACTGTCAAATCGGATTGAGGGCATCGCATAGGTCTACCGGTTACCCGACAAAGAGCAAGTTGACCGATGACAATCCATTGATACTCAATCATTGAGGGCAATAGAACGAGTCGCTGCCGATAAGATAGTTGAGTGGCAGAGCTTAGCTGCAGTGACAGTTAATAATAGGGCAAGTTGTGAACTTGCTACCAGTGACTTGTGCGCTAGTACAGCCCAGTAATCTCTCATTATGGACTAATCCGCGTATTACTAGCAGATAAACGCCCAGCAGCGGGTTCTGCTAAGAAGGGTAGCTTCGTGTGTGATCCAATCTATGCATTCGAGTTCTAAACTTCATAATGTTTTATTGCGAAGGATACAATGTTGTTACAAATCGTCTTCCTTGCTCTAGCGATAATCTATTCTAATTATAAATATGTTCAGATAATAATCAAATGAGATGAGAATCTTAGTTATATATAACTAAAGTCGAAGCTTTCAGAAATATCATGAAGTTATATAGGTATGCCTTTGCAAGAATTTCTAAACGCTGCAACAAAGAACATCCTAATTCCTGTTCCCCAGATCAAAAGCGTGAAGAGTGATGCTGGCACAGCTCACAGGCAGTCTGGCACGCGTGAAGTACTATTTGGCTTGTAAATCAATATAATTAGGGACGTTAAATTCCTGTTAACACCTCCCGGTGATTACGATGTCGTGATCGTAAACGAGCGCCCACTTTGTACATTTCTGCATACATATACATAAATTACATTGCTGGCCGCAGTCGATCTGCGTGGCAAGGGCCCGCTACCGGCTACACGATGGAATAAAAATAGATTTTATTATAATTACGGACATGTTGCGTTAATTACGTACTAGAGATAGGTTCGCTAATTATAATTATAAATTGTTCAGTAATTGCAACTGGTGACGACTGCACGGGAGCGTGTAGTTTTGTAATTATAATTATGGAGGACGGAGATGTGGATGTACACGATTATTAAAAAGACATTAAGATTGTGCTACAGGTTAAATGTTACACATGCCTCTGAAGAGAATTCTAGATTGATCTCAGAATAATTGTTACAACTAAGCTTTAGACGTCTTCTTAAAGTAGGCACAAGATATTGTTGTAGCTATAGTCTATTCTTATTTACGAATTGAAATGAAATGAAATTTTCTTATTTTTTTCCATAAAACAAAGCCAGCACACATACCACATATCATGTACATATTCAACAGCTTATCTCGCGTCCATCACCACTGAACTTTCCAACAGTTTCAATGTCAGTGGTACCTCACGCATCCATTTTATTGGTTGTAACACTCAAGTGGAAAACGATTAGGATTTATAAATAGCCGGCCGGTCCAGCGGGCATATCATTTCTAGCTTTCTGATCCACGTTGTTGTACAACTATGTGTACATATAAGCTTATCCAATAGGTACGTAGACTATCGAAAAACAACTTGGTGGATACTTCTACCCCGCTCTTTCTTTCTGATCAGAACGATTCCAAGACATCATTACGTTGATTTATTTCATTTGGGACTCGTAGAGCTTCGTTGCCTCCGCGATTTTCTGTTATTCGCCACTGTTGATTCTGATTTTAAGAGTTAGTTAGTCTTCATACTAATATCTCTAAAAGGCAAGCGGTGGATATAACAAAATACCTACTAACCTTTTATAATCTGCAATTGAAACCTCTGCTTACATACTCTTTAGATCATACCATTACATACCAGTGGGGTTCTCCATAAACCTTATACATTTCTATTGACTATGACAGTCAAGTAAATCACCTAAAGATAAAATTTACGAATCATGGAAAACCACTGCAGTATTTCTCCGTTCCCATGCGATCACGGAAATAAACGTAAGTTAATTAATTTTTATCTTATTTAGTAATGATCTTTTATTTATTGATCGCCATGTCAAGTTTAAGAAACATGTCGAGCGACATGTTGAGTCTCTAATGGCGTACAATAAACCCACCAACGTTTTACGATGACAATCATTGCGCTAGCATTCATTAGAGGTGGGCCGAGACTCGCGGCTCACGGGCTCCATACCAGAAACCATAAAAACGTATTTATTCGCTCTTGTAAATACGTTATAATGAATATTAATGTATTAATGGTTGCAAGTGACATATTTATAGCAGGAATAACATATTTTTGTTTTGTGAAAATACAATTTATTAGTCGAAACGAATAAAATAATCAGATTACAGTTATGATTTAATTTGACAATTATTGTAAAAGTTTTTTGCCGCGTTTGAATATGTGATACCGGTTTGGCGACATAATCTAATTAAAAAAGCAACGAATGGTGATATAAATAACAAAAAATTAGACAGTTTGTATATTTATTTGTGTGGTGAGGTCAGGCTGGCGACCAGTCCACCACCCGACCCGACCTTTGTCTGCAGGTGTCCTACGCCGTTTAAGTTTTATATCATTTTCCGCACATAGTTTGTCCCCTTCTGATAACAGGCCTTTGAGCTTTTTAATTTATTCTATCATATACTATTAAATGAGCAACACTTGTGTATATTTGTAATCACGTTCTCTTAAACGGCCTTAACGATTTCGCTGAAAGTTGGAATTTCATGGGGGCGAAAAATCTATCTAGCGAGGTCTCATATCTGAGAAAATTAATTTTCTCTATTTACACTCGAGAAATGCTCGGTTGCCCAGGTACTATGATAACATTTTATCCTATCCTTAATCCTATAAGTACTATTAAATGATCAATATTTGTTTATCCTATACATCAAAAATAAGCATTTATTTTCATTTCAATGTAGAACAAAATAGATTTTCATGAGTAACATAAGTATAATTAGAATCAAATTGAGATACCTACAAAAGATACCCCCTATTAAAATACATTTTTTTCCGAGCAATTAGCGTTATCAGCAGCAAAATGAGAATGAAGTAATGTCATGATGAGGTGCGGATGTGGACGTGTGAAGTTATTGTGGGGAGTTAGTGCCGTGATAACGTTTTAGCACCCACAAACGTTGTACAATCTCACTGTAATAACGAAATAACCTTGAATTTATAGTCCTCTTTACGAAACGAGCGGTACCGAACGCAGCGCAACTGGGATACCGTTTAATTACGTCGAGAGTTATGGAAAGTGGGAAATTATAAGGAAATGTTCGGAAAAAAAATGATACTAAAAATTGTAGTTAAATCCGTTAATGTTTTAGTACCTACTATTATATCAGGCAGGAACTAGATAAATGTGGATACCAGGTAAAGGAACATCTCTGCTTTACTCTTCAGAGATTACAGGGATTAATACTCGTTTTTTATGTTAAGTGGCCCACATAAAATCTGTAATTTTAAAATTCAAACACACCTTCAGAAAATTTACGATTACTGGTACGATTTCCTTTATTAAGAGGAAAATAAACTTATCACAACAAGTTTTCAGAAATCTTTACCACCCTAACCACCAAATAGGACTAATTGTTCTTAATTTTTAATTTTTTCATCAAACGTTAATATAATCTAAATAAACCCAATACATTTTATATTTAATAACTCCATCTGAACCCTGCTAATTTCTGGTCACGGTAATTACTTTTCTTCTTTATAGCTCTTAACCCGTAAATAGTGACGTCTTTTCACACGTTCCACATGTAGACCCACTCGCCGGGACACTCGCTACACAAACATAAAGAGTATAATGAATCGCGCTTGCTATCGGTACGGCACCGCGATTCACCGCGGGGACACAGACTCAAAGTTTTATTGCCCCATAAAGTTGCCAGCGGCCGGTATCCGGTATCTAGCACCGGTACCCGTTACTTTAGATACCGAATTTATTTAATCAAACGCACATCTCTACTCTCGCTGGCCACAATTTTAGGATGTGGTCTCACTGTTCGAAAATTAAATTCACAGTATTCCGCTTCGCTTGTAAAATAGTTTGCCATTATAATAGCTACGGAAACATGGCGTATTTTGGACTTTTTATTTAAACAATCTAACTCGTCACCTTTCTGTCCGTATCCCATGTTACTTGGTGTCGGTGCAACACGTTTTCATCTTCCATTCTCCCCTGTCAACTGTCACACTTATCAACCGTTATTCACTAGTTCCTTTCAAATCATTCGTCTCGACAATCCATTGATAAAGATTGAAATCACATATTTTCTATTGCCTTCCTCTCTCTCTGTATCCTCGTTTCTAATATATTTGTGTTAGGTGATACTAACGTGTTTCCATATTATCTAAAGATTTCACTACAGGCTGTGTCACTGTAATCTTTCCCCACACTAATTTGTCGCCAAGTTTTAAGTGGAATACCACCTTCAGCTTAGTCATCATAGCCAACGGTAAGTAACTTCACCCATTACCTCAACACATCGGCATTAAACTTGGCTCGAGTGGGGAAATCTTCCGAATCGCTGACACTGCGCGTCGCCTTTATACGCCTTTTAGATATTAATAACAGCCATGTTTTTAGTACTTTACGTTTATTGTTATTGTATCTGTTGACCTGGCCATGGGTACAATGTAGACGGTAGAAGCTGAGTCATTTCATTGAAGGTGTTTTACTCGAAACCTCCTTCCAACCATCCACAATCTATTGAAGAGCGATGGTCAAAATCAAAATCAAAGCATTTATTTAAAGTAGGTCAGTTACAGGCACTTTTGAATTGTCGAAACAAAGATGAAAATTAAATGTAGCTACAGTCCCAGTCACAAGACATACAAACTGTGAAAGTACTGTAGTTGCCCATTCCCTAGCGTAGATCTCTATGGAGAAGAACGGGCAAGAAACTCCATGGATGTCATGCTGCCATTGCGAGAATGAGAAAAAAGAACAAAGGATAAGCTTTGACTGATGAGCCATGACTTAAACAGATGTTATGAAATATCTTATACGACATTTGTCAGTTTTCACTAACACACCTATGATATGATCGTAACGGCCTCGTTGGTCTCGTGGCCGCAAGCACGACCGCTGAGCACGAGGTCCTTGGTTCGATTCCTATATGTCGGGCAAAGTGTTATTAGTTTTTTCACCTGGAATTTATCAGTAGCAGCCACATATTCTGGATTCGTGCTTGGTTGGTGGCAATAGGCTCGCCCCCTATCACATGGGACTTAAAATATGACTGGCGAAATGTGGGTGTACTGTTAGGTACAGCTTTGCCTAACCCTTCAGGGATCACAGGCGTGATGTTATGTCATCTGAATACATTTCAATTCAGTAGCCACCACTAAATCTATAATAACCTACAAAAACCACTGCGCACAAAACCGCAGCCTTTCGAAGAGCAACACGTCCAGTGCGCAACATGTTCGACGTGTTATTGCGACAGCCAGCACAATAACAACAATACTACGCTGTGACAACGTCTGTGTTGCGAAATAACACCAAAACGTTGCCTATACAACTGTTAGCTTAATAGCTAGGAATGTGACACAGAAAGACTATTTCTTCAGGGCTAAATACGAGTATGAAGTCGTTGGAAACGCATGACTAACACAGGACGTGGTGATTCACTCGGAATATAATAAGTAACAATTCCGTTTTCAAATAGCGATCACTATTGGCACCATGTGCGATAATATGAGCAGCAACCACAATTTAACAGAAACTTTAGATATAAATAAAGGCTTAAAAAGTAAATACTACGCAAGAACCTAGTATATTATTCAATATTGGAATCGTTCGAATTCACGTTACGTTTACTTCAAGCGAGTATTCGTGTTAGGCCCGCAGTTCCTAACAATTTTATTTTAAAAGTTAAAGAAATACACTGAGAATTGGCATACCAAAGGAACGGGGCTTCACTTACACGCAGTCTTCACGTCCTGATATCCACGAAAAATAAAAACGCTCGAACTGTATATTTTACAGCCAAACGGTGATATATCGGTTATTAGCACTCAAGATCGAACTTTAAACGTTATTTCTAATTGAATATCACCCATTGTAGCCACTGCTGTACGGTTATAGTGATAAAGAAGCAATCTTCGTAAGATTAACTGCTTTTTTGCCACGTTCTCTGATGGATTCGATCAGTTGATTGCGAATAAAAACACAACGATGATATCGATAGTCGTAAACTAGTATTACTGAACTGATGAATCCATTGACATGGTTTAAGGACAAACCCATGGGCGTACAAAAGAAGCAGAGGGATAACAACAACATCACAAACATCAACATTTATTATTAACGTTCTGATTCTGATAGACAAAATGAAAAAAAAAACGGCGATAAATGAAAAAGTAAAAATGTATAGGAATGAAATAGCTTTACGGTAGCTTAATGATGTTGAAAAACCTTATAAAAATAAATAAAACCGTTTGAAAACGCTTTAAATACGACTGATTTCATTGTTTAAAGTAATGTAAAAAGAATCCTGAAAATGTAGGAACTTTGGAATAGGTCTGAAACTCGGCCAACGTCCATTTAAACATAATTATTATTAAGATTGAGAAAATTTACAGAAAACGCTTCGCTTGGTAGGCGTACAACTACATCCGCAGAAATAAGCAGGCAGTCACAAAAAAAAAGAACATCGACTTACAAATGAACAAACAAATTGTATTCATTTCCTCGCACACAATTACATGTAGTTTCGCAATCCAAATGATAGACAAACGTGTGTTTCCGTTCACGATGGCACAGTTTTTTGGCGCAGTTAGCGAGTTATAGCTCGTGGCTAATCAATGGCCACGCTACGAGCTATTAGTGGCTAGGATCCTCGAAGGCCGACTGATGCCTTCCGGCTTATGGCTCCACATACTAATCGATTTCGCGATACACGAAATAGGTCATTCGGTTTATGAAGCTTCAGGTATTGATTATTACAACGGAAAAGGACTTAAGTCAAATGTGTTTGAAGGGAGAATTGTATATAGCCTGAAGGGGTTTCAATGATCTTTTGAAGAAAATTTTGCAAGAGTCTTAAAGCTTTTCACATTGTGTAGTCACTCGTAGTCAAAGCTAGACCAAAACCATTTAGATCTTAACTTTAGAGCTAGTTTTGAAAATTACGTACGTTATTAAAATAAACTAAAAGTAGTATTATTGATTTTCTGACTTCAATCCATGATGGTTTTCTATTCTTCATCACTGTTAGTAAGAAGTTAAGACAATCATAAAATTTTATTAGCTCATCACAATCAAAAGAGTCCTAGAAGAAGAAGTTCTCACCAAAAAAATTTGATTACAAATTTTCTCACGGAAAAAAACACGATGTTGAACATTGTGAAATGCATCAAACAATCAATTAGTGAGTCTTAACCTTCAGAGTTCTCACTGCGCCAATAAAATATGATTTCGTAAGTCTAATCGCGATGTATGAGCATAAATACTTGAGTCCACATGACGCCTCTTGATTTACCGACGTTGCCCGAAGGCTGGGCAGCGGGAACTAAGCTTCGGCCGCGACTTCACCCGTTTTGGTAGTTTACCTTTATTGGTTATTGAAAGTGGTTTTCGATTTTCAATTATCGGTTTGAATTATTCCTTTCTTAGACGTTATATTTTATTTTACGGAGAGTTCCCTGATGGTTTAGTTGTTGTTTATGGTGTGATTACTGTCATCGTTATCTGTACGTACTTTTTCAATGCAATGTTTAGGTAAATTAGTTTCAAAGCTTTATATAAATATTATACGTATTTTTCTTTAATTTCAAACAAGTTTGTCATATATCTTTTGGCCACCAGATTAAAATCATACTGTAGAGTGGTCAGAGAAATACATATAAAAACACAAACAGTTTTATTACGAATCGAATTAATTTAGATAACATCAAGTCTAAAAACTATCTATCACATCAATATATTATGCGTTAATAGATGATGGGATGTTTTTAAAGGTTAATTTAACATGTTACAACAAACGTATTAACTAGACATTTAATTAATTATTTCGTCCTTAAATCTTTACATTGGGAATGATATGTGAATGGTGTTGCTCTTGATGTAATAAATAACATTCGTCTGTATAACTAATAACCAAAACAAGCACAACAGGTTATAGTTTTCTGAACTAGCTGAGACGTTTTCTCTGATAAAAAATGGTTATCGTTCCTTATGGTACGCCTGCCGCACCAAGAATACTATCAACCATACGAACAAAGTCGCAGTGTCTCCTGAGCAGCAGAAACTGAGCACCACTGAACTGAGCGCCCTGAGCACTACGCGGTGCACCACTTACACCGTAACATAGCAACTAATAGATTCGGGTCTAGTGATCCCCTTAGTTTAACAAAACCTTTTCCATTTTCCTAATAATCTAAGAAGATTATCATGATTCCTGGTTTTGCAAGTGTCATGGTACTTAGTTTCGTTGCCTACGGGTGCGCGGGCGCCGGTCGCATGTCGCCCGCTCATAAACCGCGCGCCCCGGGCCCCTGGGCCGCCACATATTATACCCGCGCTATTTTATACGCATTTACAGATCAACCCGCCATCCGCCATCCGCCATGTTCGCAAGAAAGCTTGTAATTTAAACACGAACGTCTTAAATGCCCGAAGTCACAATTTTGGCGATACGCAACTTTGTAAGCAAATTGAATCAAAACCAGATCGTAATGCAGTTGTTCCATTCGCTGTATACCAGTCGCTTAAGGAGCTCATGAGTTATACTGTGTGATGAAGCTTTAGAAAGAGGATGACTAAAGTGAGAATATGTCGGTATAAAATAGAGAGACATTGCAAAGGGAATAGATAAACCTAATGAGTTCATTAGAGACTCCGACTGACTAGAACTCTTCAGTGATATGTCTCAGCTCTCCCTTAGGTAAATCCCACGCGACTGTAAAACACCCTAGTAAAGTAAGTGTCCGTTCCAAGCCACACCATTGGCACAACACAGCCAGTATCGTAATAGCCATAGCATGTCAAGAAACTTTCGTATGAAAATGAAGAGCCACCCCAAAAGGAAGACGTGCAATATTTTAAGACATTAAAAAGAATAACACAAATATAATCGCATGTAAAACACTAGTCCTGCGGCGATGCGCGGCGACATGCGATTGGGAGAGTTAACGCAGATCAGTCGCGTGCGCACACGACTTAGCAACGGACGGACTGGATGAGCCATTGCTTAGAATGTGGACCTAGCAAAGTTTAGAAGGCCTTGTCTCAAGCTAAACTAAATACACAGAAAACTTAATATTAAAAAAAAGAGAATACTTGTCTAAATGCAGACTTTCTGATTCCTGACAGAATTGCGGCCATGGTTGCTAGTCGGAGCGGAGATTATCCAGCGACGTGGGAGTTGTTATATTGCGTAGGGAAGTGTGTGCGCAAACACAGGTGCACTCACCACGACATACCAAGACCAAAATCAAAAAGATTTCAAATCTCATCTCCAGTCTAAATAAGCAAAGGAAATATTAAATAAAAACAACCCTAAAAATGTGAAATGCGTCAAGCTTCAAAACTTTCGCGGTGTAACCTCACAAAGTTGCCATCACCTAAAGATATGTGCAGCTCATCCGCATATCTCCGATTCCGTGCGTGCAGCCCATGCACCTGTGAGGGACGGACAGCCGGACAGCGGACAGGCCGGACAGGCGACCGCCTCCGGACAACATTACCGTACTTTATAACTATTCCAACGAACATGTTCACGCGATTTCCGAGAATGCACGGAATTTTGAATGGGTTCGATTTGACCGGGATTAGGGTGATCTCAAGATCGGGACATTAGGGTCTGCGTGTTGTATTTGATGTAAAGGTGACCGGGGCCCAGAGTTAAGAAACGATTTTTGGGAATTCTATCCATACGTAGGTGAAATAGGGGTTCAAACTTTGTTTGAACATCGTCACCGGGCGAGGCTAGTGCGTGTCGGCTTGTAGTCGAAGGTATAGGTGTAATGTATGTTGCTGATAGATGGACATCCTGTTCATTGGTTACGTTTTCCATATAATAATTTAATTTGTTACAAGAAATCGCTAACTAAGAGATAAGATGTGATTTATGTCAATACAATGGCAGGAAGAGATAACATAATTCTAATACCAGTTGTAAACTTTATGACATCATGGATCTTAGCACGATGTAGCAGTCGATTGTGGCTTCTGATTATATATTCTTGCTTTTGTGTGTATATAGTGTCACGTTTTCGTCAAGTAACTAATATTTAAAACTAAGCTAAATCTACGCAATCTAACCAAAAGCTGTTCAAATAAACGGCAATTGATTTTGTTGTAAAAAATAAATGCAATGCCATTCAATTGTACCAGTCAAATTCGATTGCCAACCAATTACTCGTTAAAAGCTCAAGTAATGTTCTCGACTAGTTTTTGTTATTCCCACATACAAGTACATGCTGCTGAACGATGGAATGCAACAATTCTCAGTAAGTAGACGATAAATGCAATTAAATGGAACGGCTAAACAAATAATAACAATAAATAAGTAACAGCCGACACTTCAAGATCAGCGAGTGCGGGCGCCACCGCCGGCGCATGCGCCAGCCAGTCGCGCTTACCTACAAGATGCTATCTGTCACACGCGTATTAGAATTAATGTAAAGAGCAAAGCTAAGAGGAAACTTAGGTAGGCCTTAAGGATTATTGTTAATCAAAAGTCATTTATTCATGATATTATTATGTAGGAGAATTCGACACAATTCCGTTTATCCATCATTGCTTCCTAGTGTTTTAGTGTGGAAGAAGAACTGGCGGAAAAACTCCCCAGAAACACACGACGACACGATATTATAACGATGTAAGGAGAAGTAGTTCAGCTGAATAGTCACTTAACCTCCTGGATGCCAGCGCCATTCCTATATTACATAAAGATTTAAACGTCATTTTAATACCATTTCAGTCGAGAATTTCTAGTGTGTTAGGACTTTAACTTCGGGAGCTTCGTAAAGATGTTAGGCTTTCAGCATTTTATCTACCTCTTTTTTGTGTTGGTGTGGTCGTTTTATAATAGAAATGGATTAGTTTGGTTATCAACTGAAATGACCAATGCCAATGATACTAAACGTACTACAAAAATAGATGAAAATGACACCATTGATTATTCACCGTGCATTAGCCATACACCAATTGTATAGATAAAGTGACGTGCTGACAGTGATAACGTTTTTTATGACAATGTCGAAAATAAGTTGGATTGACATAAACACCGAAAGCTGTTGCAGAAATATGAAACGGTTTGTAATTGATTGTTGATTTTTTAAGCCCTCGGGGCGGATTTACGGAAGATAGACTATCGTTGTTAGCACCTGAATCAATTGATCTACTCTGAAAAGTTCCCAAGCATGCCTCACCCAGGAGTGCCCCACGACTGCCGTCCGTCACTGGATGCTCGCAGGCGCAGGCAGGCGGGCAGGCGGCGCCGGCGCCGGTAGCGCACAGTCACGCCGCGCGTGATCCGCGCAGATTAATGACGCGATGGCTATCTCTTCCGCGTGCCACGACGCGTGACTGCCACCACACGGCAACATTTTGGCGCGAGTCAATAGATTTAATTATTAATTAGTTGGCAGGAAGAGGAATTTGGAGATGTAGTAGAGTAACGGTATCTCTAGATAGATCAGGATTATTTCTGATACAGGTTTCAAAATAACCCAACGAAAACTTGCAGCATCCTAAAAAATCACAAAGGTATCGACAGCAGTGCTTGGCAGTAACAAGCATTGTGGTGACTGCTCGTGTGGTACTTCCGCAGACAAACTCTTTGCTTTTAGTCTCAGCTTTAAATAAATGTTCATCGACTTTATTCTGTAAAAGGCTCTGTTATAATTAATTTAAATATTCGAAGCAAAGTATTCATCAATGAAGACTTGTTTTTATATTGTTTGTTTCTACAACTGTCGATTTAAATGTGTAACCTATAATAATCATATTTCAAATGAAAAATATGAATACATTAATAAATAATTCAACAAATTCGTTTCGCGATCTATCCACGCGGCAACAACGGTAACATATTCGTTTTTACCATTCAGGAGCACGGGCGAATGGTAATCTGTCCAATTAATGTACAACTATTTATAAAAATACAAATAACTGTGTAACAAGTACTTCCGAATTTATGTTTTATATGTAAAATTATTCATAATTAGTAGTAAAAATTATACGGACTATTTATCAATTATTTAAATGGGTTATATTAAAGTTACACACCAATTATGATTCGTTTCAATCGAGTGTTGACGTAGTAATCACTTACGTTTCGTTAATGGGTAATTAGGAGAGTTGAAACAAAAACTTGGCACTTCTGTTATTAGTCATTGCTGCATTAGTAATTTTAAAGATATTAATCATTTTCGATTGTATAATAAGCACTTATTTAATGCTTAGCCATAATTACTTAGTTAATTAATTGTCGGGTGCAATCCAGCCCATTTTGCCATTTTTAAGGATCATCATCAGGTACAGTTTTAATTTAGCCATCTTACCTGAAACACAGGCCTCGTCTCGAGGAGGCCTGTGTTCCAGCAGTGGGAACATTAATAGGCTGATGATGATGATGATAATGATGACCTGAAACAATTAAAAGACAATTAGGAAGGAACTAGACTGTTCTTGATGTTCAACCATAATCCGACTAACAAGAACCACAACAACAACATTCTTTTTTATTGTTTTTTTTTTATTAAGGGGACTACAGAAGCTCAACGCGAGTTTCATAATGCAAAAAAGCATATGATCCACTGCAATAAACAAAACCAGAAAAATATATTCTTCAGGATATAATTATGCTAGTATGATAGTGTTTTGAAAACATAATACAACTAATTTTACTCGATAAAAAAAAATCACGAACTTATCTCAAAAAATTTCTTTCATACTCAAAAAACATGCCATCATTCTGATTTCTTGGCAAATAATTCTACAAGCAACATATTAGCGTGACAGTGTTTTATTTTTTTAGTCCAATCAATAGAGTTTTTGTAAATCGAAAAACCACTCATTTCGCACTATTCGGCCCGCAGTGACAGACGTAACAACCACTTTGTAGTGCAAGCTGATTAGAACTTTATTCTAACAGTATTTCAAACGAAGTTTGAACCACCACAATTAGAGTTGCTAATTTGGCTCCTGTAGTCGCCTTATGACTATAATATGGCATTGAAACCGATACACTCCTTAAAACAATCCAAATCCGATTGCGGTTCTTCAGCAGCTTTAAGCTCAATAAAGCGAGTTGCCAAGCGCATCGTAAGTTCATAGATTATCGCAAGGACAGCAACTTTACGCAGAATCATATAACAAGCACACAAGTCCTACAATATTACCTATTGACATATTTATGTACCGAGTCATGCCACTGAGTCAGACACGAGGCAGGAGATTTATCGACATTTGTAATTGTTGTCAGGTTCACCTACGTCACGTTACTTATGTAATGTCGTGTCTCAGTTCCTGGTAAATTGTTTAGGTACTGTTTGTTTGTGTTAAGGTTTATTTTTTGGAATATTTCGATTCAGCAGGATACTAGGTAAACCGAACTTTCCACATCTAGTTCCGTTGCTGAAGAACATGACATCTTAGAGTTGTCGTGGCCTGTTTTTGCAAGCAATTGCTACTGACACACTTTGCAGTTTATAATAATTGTGCTCCACTAAGGTGAAGGCAGAGGTTTCTTCTCATTCAAGAAAGGAGTTTAAAATAATGGCTGAAAAGCCTGTTCTGTTCTGAAGCTCTAGACAAAGGGATTTCTATGAGTGATCTTGACGATGATGGATAAGATTGCTTTTAGCGATTAGACCGCCCATTGTGTCACCCTATGTGAAATGTTTTCTGTTATGAGTGTTACTTGTATGGTGTACTTATTAAAGAATATTCTATTCTGTTCTATAGAAAAATCAAAAATGTATTAGCCTACCGAAAAGCATTTGTCAATCCTGTTGGAAATCAATGTAGAAATACGCTTTGAAAGCGATGCCCTTTGTCTATAACCTGGAATTTCCCTTTATCGTGAGTTGATGGTTATTTGTTTCAGTATGACAATGTATTATAGCTTAAAAGTAATAAACAAAGTTTTCCCACAGACTAACGGGAAAAGGAGGTACCTTGCTGACACTACGCTCCTTGGATGAATGCCAAGGAGACGAGGCATCACGTCTTCTGATGACGTAGGAACATGTACAGTCAACAAACCAGGGTCGAAATATATAGTTGAAGTTTTCTTAGAAACCGATAGATGTTTTCGAATGAAATTAAATTAAATTGATTGAAATATGCAAATTTGTTAACATAATTAAATTTCATCTGAAAACGTGAAATAGTTTCTAAAATAACTGCGACTATATCTGACGACCATGGTTACTTATTCATTTTGTTGACCGTACATTAACCTACTGCGCAGTTACGAGAGGTGCAGGCGCCGGCGTCAAGGCCGCAGACGATCCCGCGACTCCTGCGCACAACAAAGCTATAAAAATAAACACTAATAGAAATGATTGCGTTGTTTTTGCAAATTGAATGTTAAAGACTGTTGTTGACAGGCATGATATTAAATGATTGTGAAATAAGTAACCTTTAAGATGTTGTTTGTCAACACTGATTGACGTCACAAATATGTGCATCTGTGCCAAAGACAATGTCAAATCAAAGATTTTATTGGCTAATTCAGAAAAAAACTACACTCTTATAGAAAACAGATTAAGACGTATAAATCACTCAAAAGTAACGTTCCCAACTTGAATCACCATTGAGTAGCTAAAATGTCACAAAACTAAGACCTAGCAAAACCTACTCTTCCTTGGTGATTTGAGTTTGTTACACGTTGCCTTTGAGGAGCGTCATGGACTATAAAGCTTTACCTACACTTCTCGAATATTCTGCCCTCGTAAATGAAAACACAGTAATTTCAGTTACTGTGTTTATGCTTGTATTTGTTATTGTAATAAGGAGACCGAGCGCTATCTGGGAAAATTTTCGGTTTGTCTGTATCTACCACCGTTACGATACGATATACGATAGATAAAAACACAGTATTTCGCTAAAAATCAAGACATTTTTAATAAAAAACACAGTGCGTTAGAATTTTTAGGTTTGAACACAGTAAATTACTATTTACTGTGCTGTAATATGTGTTCATGTGTTTTTATAAATTTGTTTTGCTTGGCTATAACACAGCTTCTTCAAATATGTTGGTTTTATGTAAAATTTCCGTAAAATGTATCTTAAGTTAAACTTAAATTAATCACAGTATCTTAGTTACTGGGTTTAAGATGCCTGCGAAGCCTGCTGTTACTAGGTTTTAACCTAGTATGTGTACAGTTACTGTGTCGTAATAACACTAGAGTTCCTGTCTTTAAATGGTTAAAACACAGTAACGTGTAAAACTAACCTAGACCACAGTAACCAATCAGTTACTAGGTTTTAACTTAACAAAAAACATGAATTTTGTTCCTATTTTATAACACATTAACTGATTTCATTAAATAAAAAACAATAAAATATTAGTTCTTTGTACACTAAATTGAAGCTATGTTCATTTTACAACATATAAAAATGTAATTTTCAACCTAACTTAAATAGTTTGTCTATAACAAAACGATTTAACAATTTAACTATAACCGCATTTTTTACAAAATGGCATTTTCGGAGTTACTGTGTTTTCATATACGAGGGCAGTATTACGTATGCTTTCTTTTATTATCATTTAAAAATCGAACTTACTATCAGATATCCTTAAGTGAAGATGAAAACCTGCATGCATCCTTAATCAAAACCGTTCCATCCTTAATTGCAGAAGAAATAACAAGCAACTGCCTTCCACCTTCATAAATTAGCGCAGGTTACATGGCGGTGGTAAGAAATGCTGGCGATATATTGCAGGAGGAGGGGAGGGAAGGGAGGGATGAAACAATGGGGATAGTAAGCTGTTCCAGCTGTAAGGAGGCTGATTGCTGCCTTCGATCCGACATCGATCCGAGTAATGCGTTGTGGAGGTGCGCAAGTCAGAGGCGGTAGCGGACTGAGGTAACGACGGCACCTCGTCCTAAATTAATATTTTCTTTTTAGCATGATGTACTCCGCCGGAAATGAAGTAAAACAGAAATCTTTTGCGTGAATTAGTATGTTATAAAAATAAAAGTATGTTTGTGTGACATGAATATAAATTTATTCATATGCGTACGGCCCATTAAACGTACTGGAACAAATTAAAACTTTCAAAACTTACTTGATTTCTGTCTAGACATTTAAAAACCCGTATGGAATTTCAATCCGTCAGTCAACTTTCTAGATACTTCTTTCAGTATTAAATACTATTTGTTTTAGAATCGTTTTTTCAGAGATCCCTTCCCATTTCATCAATCGCCATCTCCCTTACCTTGGCCACCTCACCAGCGTATCGTAGCGTAATGGGGTGAGCGATTGCGCGTATTTACGCACGCGGGGCACGTAGCGCGCAAGGAATTACGCGCGATCCCGCAGCGATCCCGCCGCGCCGGATTCGGTCAATCGATGGCTCGCGGGACTCGGGACAAGGCCCGAACTTGCCGGCAGCCCAGTTCGTATTTAAATGGACGAATATTTATAATTGCTTGAGAGATGCTTGAAGGAGAAAAATAGAACATAAGGCTGTAGTTTTCCGTACTAATCTGGTAAGAGCAGTAAAAGTAACATCATCATTTTCAAACTAAGTAGATTGAACAATACAAGCACCAACCCACAACCTTAGGTAGGTACCTACTAAGTAAATCAGAAGCAAATATGAAACCGCCAAAACACTACTTTTTCGACTTTCTTTCATATAAGCAACCTTGTTCAATTGAAAATCAATTACCTTAAATTTTACTTTGGGTATTTCCAGATGGAATATCTAAACGAACTAGTTAGAGTAGGTACTACTCATTACATCATCGACAGAGCGCTAATAGACCTATAAATTAGTGCTCAAGTTGTAATGTAACGGATCCCTCAATGTGACTGAAAATACGTGAAGCTATGTGGCAATCGAACTAACTTTTGCAAAACTGTTTGTTTTAAAACACGAGGACGTCTAACTAACACGCTTCTTCTTAGCGTGTCGAAGAAGAAGATTATATAACGGATTATATACGGATTTGTATCCGACAAGCGATTAGTGGCAAGAATAAGATGGGCAGGTAAATCATCATCCGTGGAGTGATAACATGTATCATCACGCCAGATGTGATACGTACTAACAGTAGATTGCAGGACTTCAATAATCTAAACTAGGAAGCTCTAACAGATCGGATTCGCAACACATAACCGATAACCGGCACAAAACGTGAGGCACGATCTAGATTCAAAACATGAGCTAAGTCATTATTACTGCCTTCTTTTTGCTTAACTTTTTACTGTAGATTTTTAATTGATGAATAAAAGCCTCATCCATCAAATTCATCCTGTACTTTGGGTGCTGAAACATCTAAGTTTATCTTTGATCCAAATGAAATATAAGAATGAATGGTTACTATAGCAATGTGGCTAGGGCGAAAGGTCAGTCTTAAACTCAGCCTTTTCCACTATAAACCTTTACTTAGTTTAGTTTAAGTGCAGAAAATGTAGCCGTTAGGCGTAGGGACATAAAATGTCGATGTCGAATTGAAGTTCTTATGACACGACCCAGCAACAATAGAGGTCACATCTATCTTTAGTCTATCAATGTAATGCAATTGTATGTTTTGTGCCGGCTTACAATTTTATTACAGTTTATTATGTCCTGGCACTAAAACTGTCGTTTTCCAGTAGATTTCAAAAAGTTACCTTGTCGTAGAGTTTTCAGACGGGTCAACCAGTCTTACTGTGTGAAGTGTGTTTTTATTTACAAGTAATTATTGTGTACAAAAAAATGTTCAAGCAATTTTCCACGACTTGTGCCTGATGTAGGTTTTTGTAAAAAAAACCCGTGTTACCAGTATCAGTATTTTAGATCAGATTCCAAGACCTTGCATATAAAGTTTTACAACTAAGCCAACGATTTTTTATCCTGTCATGGATAAAAAATCGTAACAAGAAAAACAGCACCCCTGTCCAAGAAAATGCACCAACAAAAAGAAATTCGGTCATAAGCGTCCAAGTCAAAACCAAGAACTTCACCGCTCAAAAAAATGTTATTTTGAAAAAATCCCTTCGTGCGTTAAACGCCACCCTGGGGGTGTATGCCCCCCTTCCCCCTGCAGCCCCCCTGGCTGGTCCCCTGGCCGCCCGGCGGTAGTAATACCGCTTTATGCAATGTGTACGTGCGTGACAATCACGCTTTATTGCTAGAGACGCGAAATTGAATGGATCCCGGTAGCGACGCGTTTTTTCCTGGTACTGAGATGTTTGGAGCCAAACTAGACGGTTTAATTGTTTTGTTTTTAAATACAACGATTGTCTGATCACTGTCGTAAGAGAACGTGATAGTGCAATATCTATAAGTCTACAGCTTCGAGAAGTTTTCGAGTACATTCAAAAGTAATATCAATAATCAACGTGAACTATGGTGGTAAAATAATAGAGATGATCTCATTGATCATGTCTTTGAAATCTACCACCTATGTGTGACAATGTCAAATCTTTTTTTAAGGATTGAAACCGCGTAGTTAGATATTATTTAATTTTTTTTTGTTAGTTGACAACACTTTAAGAACACTGCTGTCGACCAGAGCTTCTCGTACCAAAGATAACTTCATCCAAAATCCGGAAGCATTATAACAAGCTGTACTTATGCTTGAATGTTTAGCAATAAAACGCGATAAAACCGCGCGGGCCAGAGCTAGGGCTGTCACAAAAATAACGCGTCGCGTTTAAAAAGATATACAGTAATGTCAGGCGTACGTGACTCGTGGTTCTGGGGTGAGCAGAGCTCTGTTGTGTTGTGTTTCCAGTCGGGAAGTTTGGGTCGGTTTGTATTGTTGGTACTAGTGATGCTGTGCAGTCTCTTGATAAAGTTTAAAGACAGTGATTTTCTTTATTGCCATGTCATATAATCGAAGTCGCGAAAATTGTTTTCAATTTAATCAAAAAGATAGTTACCATGTGGAGACTATCAGTGACTTAATGTCCATATTGGACACGTTACACTTGTACCTAACAGATGTTAAATCGGTTTTTGTAAGATGTCGATATTGTTCGCTTTGTCCCATCTTTGGTAAGTACAATTAATTGACTTTGAATTCAATCAGCCGTCTTAGAACACTGCAGACATGTAAAACTACTACGGAGGGTTTTTGACTTAATCATTCCGTTTGACGCTTAGCTAAAGCTGCCCGAATACATAAGCCCCAGCATGAGCGTGCGGCATTTTTCTTTTCGATTTAAAATCGTCGTATTAACGGTACGTTTACACCACCCGCTCGTGCTAAGAAGTCGGTGAGACATTAAATAAACTGCATTCTTCTACTGCGCAGTTAGTAGTTGTCCCAAATTCACAAACAAGAGCTGACAAATAAATAGTTATGAGCTGAGCAGCACCACAGATCTCAGTAAGCGCTAGACGCACCCTCCGTAATCTTGAATTATTGATGCGGAAAGCGTAACGTACAACATCTATTTTTACGACTCGCCGATACTCTAGCCGCTTTTTACGACTATAATATATATCATGCAGTTGTAGAAGAAAAAATCTATTGGATGTATCGAGTGGTGTCGGTAACCTAGTGATTTCTGATGTGCGGACGCCGCGGCGCATAGTAATGCGATGTTACAGAGTTACAGTTATGTTACAGTGACGCACGATACTCTCACTGAATTGGGTCGTGAACATATCATTTGAGTGAGGAATTTATCAGAAAGAGTGGAGATAATCCTTAGTTTTGTGAGTATGTGTGGATTTTGTGTATGTTGCTGAAATTGTTGATGACAGCCATGTTGTTGAAATGACCGAGAAAATTGCCAGATTTCATTTTTGTTTTCTATAGTAATAAACTGGATTCGACAAACAACCCTGATACTGATACTGTTTTCTGCGGACAATCAAAGTAAACAATAATATAAGTAATCCGTTACATTGTTGTGCATTACTAGATCGATTCGCCACTAGTGTCCTAATGCTGCCGTTAGACTGACTGACACCTCTGTCCGTCCCCACACAAGGCTTAAACATAGCACTGAAACAAATAGAGGTTTCAAACAAACCAACAACCAACCCATTATTGTTTTGTTTAAATTCTAACTTGTTTATTTTATAAAATGTTAATTGCCCCGGTCTATTTATTTCCTCGGCCCAGTGGGTGTACATTTTCTATTGGAATGGTGTTAGTGACCATATCGAGTAAGTGTTCCAAATTCAAATGTTCGCATAAAATGAAAATTTACGTTCTTGAAGTGTTAATTTGTGTATTGATATAAATATTTTGTCAACGACTGATAAACCGTCAATTAATTGATTTCAATGAATATTAAGATTCATAATTCCAATAATTTATTGATTGATTGACTCGTTTATTATTTTTTGAATTCGTGAATATTAACACTGTTTGAATATGAGTAATTTACACTTATGTAATATGTAGTATTTGTTCCTATTGTGAGTCTACCAGAATATAGTACCTACATTTAGCTACACTTGGGCAAACATTGTCGGGGGTGTTAATTCTATTTTGGACTTATTTTATATTATCTGTGGAAAAAACACTAATGGAAATAAGAGAAAAGAGTCAGTTTTCGAGGAAGGGTAATGGAAAAGATTTTTCCTGTAAAATATATTCTTAGTGTTATACTTATCATTCGAGAAGAAAACTAATAATTTGTATGACGTCAGTTCTAATCACACTGAATTCTACGAGGTCCCCAAAAGCAGTCCGTCACTGGTTAATAATAATTTATTTGTTTGTGTCGCACGCGCGGTGCTTTATTATTATTGCACCTCATATTTATTGACTACGCACATTTAGGTGCATCCACCAAATAAATCGATTGATTATGGGAATTCAACAGAGATTGAACTCTACGTTATGGCTTTTTCCTGACCATACATTGAAAGCGAATATTTAAGGCTCTAAATAACATGCAAACGAACTTTGAAGTACTTCTGTGCGTCTGTTATCACTCTAGTTGCAAAATTTATGTTTAAGTCGTTTGTAACTAATGAAATTAAGCAACATTTCTTGCATAGTGCACCTGATTGTTGTCAGCCAACCCTGTGAAGTGCAACTTAAGTTTAATACTGACCACTGCCTCTATGACTCTGCCAATTTCAACTGCAGGGACACAGGCCTTCTTTCTATGAGATGAATAGTCCAAAGTTTGCTCGGACTCATATCGACTCTGTCACATCAAGCGAGGAGCCGCTTGGGTGCTGAGGAGTGCGACAGTTACCGTAGTCCAGTTTTGAATTTATAGGTATATTAGCTCATGATAAGAACTAATTCAAAGATAAGAATTGATTCCCATGTTAATGTATTGTGGAAGCTGCAGAAGATTGTAAAAATATACCTCATCATCATCATCATCATCATCAGCCCGAACTCACCCACTGCTGGGTATAGGCCTCTCTTTTCTTGTGCCAATCTCCACGGTCCTGTGCCAACCTCATCCAGGTTTTTCCCCCGACGGCAACTATGTCGTCTGCCCATCTCGCCGCCGGACGACCCACGTTCCTTTTGCTAGTTCTTGGACGCCTTTCGGTGACAGCCTTGGTCCACCTGTCATCTCTGCGCCTTGCTAGGTGTCCTGCCCAACTCCATTTGAGTTCCGTAACGCGATTTCCAATGTCAAAAACTTTTGTGCGTTTTCGGATTTCAACGTTAGGAACCCGATCTATCAGCTTTATGCCGAGCATAGAACGCTCCATGGCTCTCTGTGCAACTCTTAGTCTGTACACAGCCTCCTGCGTGAGCGTCCATGTTTCAGCACCGTACGTGGGCAGGACACACTGGTTATAGAGGCGGGACTTTAGACATAGCGGAATTTTGGGTGATTTCAAAATATCGTCCAATTTGCTGAACGCGGCCCACCCAAGCTGTATTCTTCGGGATATCTCCTTTTGTAGATGCTCTTTGCCAAATGAAAGCATATGACCAAGATAGATATACTGGTCAACCATCAAAAACAATAAAAAAAATACACCTACTTATTTTAAACAAAAAAAAACGAAAAAAACCAAATAAAAAAAAAAAACGTAAAATATACCTACTTGCATTCTATAGATTCCAGTTTTTAGTATTATATAATTGCATAGCACATGTGTGAGTACTTTGTACAGTTCAGCCAACACTTACATTTAGTTATCTTTCATTGACTTGAATATGCCTTGGTGGCTGAGAGAATGTCGTGCTCACTCAATTGTCTCGCTGATGGTGGCGGGTGTCGGGTTGGGCGCTGTCGGCGCTGTCAGCTGGGACTGGTCATCTCTTAGCTGCCACGGTTCATTTTAATTACTCTATTTTTAAATTGTTGATCTAATCTTTTACTCTGGACGCTTTTAATGTGCACGTCTTCCTACATTGTTCTCACATATATGTATAATCTCAAAATGAATGATGTAACCAAGATTTTGTAACAACATTTTGATTTAAAAAAAGTGTCCATGGAGTTTCTTGACCGTTCTTCTCCATAGAGATCTACGCTAGGGAATGGGCAACTACAGTACTTTCTCAAGTTATTATGCCTTGTGACTGGGACTGTAGCTTTGTTTTTTTTTTGTTGGACATTCAAAAGTGCCTTATTGGTCTAATTGAAATAAATGCTTTGAGTTTGACTTTGAGTTTGATACACCACTCTTAACGAACCACATCTAACGAACAGTCCAAATCAGAAGGAACAGGTTCCCCAAGTAAAGTAAATCAGTAGATCTGTCCCCACAGAATGCAGTAAGTAGCTTGTTTAGAAATAAACGCGGCCCCGACTGCGGCGGGTGATTGATGCGCGTATATCTCGTGATAAGGAGGTAGGCAGGGTGGTAGGTACTGGTAATTAACATGGCGCAGAATGCCGTCCTGCTAGTACCACTTATTGTACCAGCGTTTAGCTTAGGTTTGTTGTCATTAAATGATATCATCTACATAGTAATGTGAGGTGGATTTGTAGTTTGTTATTAGTTCATAATTACTAAAGTTAGTTGGAAAAGCCAGCAGTTATAGGAAAGGCTAAGCTATCAACATCCGCTCAAAAGAATACCTAGTCTAACAAGGTTTTTTTAGATTAAACTCCTTAGTTTTCAAAATCGGATCATTGCTAAAGGTCAACATGGTCCACTGTCGCTAAGATTGACTGAAAGACTCGGTTTGAATCTTCAACGGCTTGTGGTCGAGTTCTTGGAACTTGGAAACTAATCCAGCATAACTTGAGCAAAGTATTGTACATGTGTTAGAGTGCTCCCGGTACCTAAGCTACTGGTAGCCTAACTACATCATGCCACTGCTGGGCGAAGGCCTCTCCCCATGACTTCCAAGTCTTTCAATCCCGGGTTAATGTGGCACTAGTGGTTGGTTTTGTCTGCAGGTACCTACACTACAAGAAACACATAATTTGGGAGCTTTACCTTTCATGACTGCGTTCTAATGCCATCAATCGTTCCATTACTACAATAAATTCGGTACAATTATAGCCTACCGGTAGTACGGGTCTGTCTGTCGCCCACACTCAGTAACCCGTTCTGATCTAATTTACTGCGTAGGATGGTAAACAGCTGATGTGTAGTGTGTACCCACAGCGTACATTGTTTTGTATGATCATTCTTTTATTTTGTGATCGGGTAGGCAGAACTTGAAGTATTGTTTGTATGCGTAATTGCGTACTACATGTTATTTGTGTATTTGTGATGGGAGATACAACACAGGGAGCCTTACGATAAATTATGTTGTGGTGGCTATGAAGTTATTCGATTGATAGGGAGGGTCACTAACAGCGACTGTCACCTGTCTAAGTGACCATCACTCTTTCAACGGTGTTTTGTACTTCTAGAACAACTTTCAACAGAACTGACGTACACAATTTATCGGTAGCTTATGTCAATCCAATACATCTTTTACTTTTCTGTCACAGAATGTCACTTTGTGTGGGCTTAGGCCGTAAGGTGTAACGTACTAAGCCTTAATACACTCTCATATTTACTTGGTATAGACCTAACTATGTATAGCCTGCCTACAACATGACCATCTCAATCTTACGTACCTGACATTTTAAGCCTCTGTGCTATGAGCCTGATATCTGTTTACAAAAAAACTTTTTCCTCAACCTGTCTCTAGCTCATCAAAACCAAAACAAGGCGATCAAAGCGTGTGCGCATTACGCGTGCGCCCACGTGCTCTGCTCGTGCGCAGTAATTATGACGCTAATTAAATTATTTAGACCGCCCGCACCATGCGCCCGCGGCGGTCACTACGGGAGGACAACAAAGAATAGGTTCTAATTATGAGAAGGAGAAAATAGGTAGAAAACGGTTGTCAGCTTTATAAGCACGGTAAATGTAGTTTTGTTCCGTTAGAGAGGTGATTTCTCATGATTTCTGGAAAGAAAGCTCCGTGCTTTGTTTGAATAAACTAACCTTAGGTTTTTATTTCTTTCTATTACTGTACACCCTTGGTGCCCACACCGCATGTTGAGGTAACATTCTCTAACAATGTTATCAATTGTTACCACGTATTGACTCTTCAAAAGTTAGGCAACGTTACTTAACATATACTAACAATAAATAACACTTGTAAACGTTGCTCTACAAAATGTAACTGCGGTGTGGATGCACCATTAGAGATACTTTTTTTTTAAATTTTACCACCTTTTTTAATTCCCACTTACTCACAGCAACATTCAATTGAATATTCTGTTCTATTCTTGTATAGTTTGTTACTTTAACACAATAAGTATTTAAAATAGCTGAAGCTTTTAATGAATCAAAGATTTTAGAATAAGATTTTTTTTTAAATCTCTTATACTCTTCTGAAATCCTATTTACCCGATTTATCATCCATGCTCATAACATAAACAATCATACATACTTAAGTACCAATTAATCAAAACAAAATATTTATTAATTTTACCAACCAAATGTTTTTTTGCGGACAAAAAAAAACAGTAACAACATTTTTTTAAAACATACAAATCATGCCGGCAAATCAACATTATAGTAAAACGTTCATCGAATCGTGACTGTCACTCAAGTGTCACATCTACTCAACAGCAACTGATCTATCAATTCTCTAATAACATATAAGATAACGGTTGGCGAGCCAGTAAGATTTTATTACCAAGCTCAAGTATTTTTAGTGTCTGCGGCCATATGACCACAATTAACGAAACATCGTAATTTGTGAAGCTACAACCACTGAGATTTAAGAGGTATTAATATGTCAGATGAAATCATTAGTGACTTTTTTGGTTGTTTGTGGCTTTATTATGTCTTTTATTTCTTAGTGTTGCCACATCTTTATCACTAGGTTTACCAACTTTATTCCTATACTAGCTTTTACCAGCGACTTCGGCCTCGTTATGGTCGGGAGTTAACCCACGGGAACGTTTTTACTATAGCCTTTGCCACTCGGTGATAATGTAGCTTCCTCTAAGAATTATCAGAAGATCGGAATCAGAGCAGTTCGGAGATTACCACCTACATCCAAACTTGCAAATTATACCTCTTATTTAATGTTATATAGATTTTCTAATTAAAATGATATGCAAGTAATGGCAGAGATTGAAAATTTTTAAATTATGCAGTTATTTCAATATATGGAATCCAATTTGGGAATCAATAAAAGGACCTAGATTCTTCGTATCACGCTAGTCGATGTTTTAATGAAAATTTGCATTCCATTCCTATTTGAACGGTAAATTAGCTGAAAGTTATTATCTTTTCATTGCCAGAACTGGCATACAGTTCATCTGAAACGCAGACTGGTCTGAGTTGCATCAGACTAGGATGTACAAAGGTCCTCTATCTTTAGTCAAGTTGGTATGGTCCTGGTCAATACAAATTACCTCTTGTTTCTAATAAGGCAATATCCTATAGCCCCCCCCAGGTAATTGAAAACTTGATACAATTCTAACACTACAGTCAATTCAAATTCCTTAGAAGAGGAAGTACTAAACAGGCTATCTTAATTGCGATCTCTTGATCTCATCGATCTAATATGAGACGAGTGCGATAAGATCTGTTTGTCACGCTAGATCTAAGGAACTGCACAAATACGGAAGAGTTCGCGTTAATACGTGATAGATACGCGGCGTCACGTATACCGGGCAGCTTAATAGTGCACCTGATCTGATATGCTGAGTGATAGCGAAGTACTTGGCAGGGTTCAGGTTATGCATATTCATTAAATAGCTATGTATGATAATGCTGAAATAACTTATGCTACGATATCATCAAGGAAAATTTTCTTAACATATGTAAAGCTCTCGCTTGTAAACCTTGAAGAGCTAAGTAGAGATATGCCTACAGTAATTACACATTTCGACCTGCTTGAGTCCCATGCCAAAGATGTGATCCTGTTGCCATAATTACAGACTCCGGTCTTCTACTGATAAATCTTTATGGAAAACCTAATTAAGCTTTCTTTATTTATGATGCAAACCAAGATTTCGCTTACATGTGAACAATACCTGATAAAATAGTCCATACTACCCGACCAATAAACTTACCTGAAACATTCATCCTCAACGGCGACGGATACTAAACATACATGACGAAAACATAAACCAATCCTGATGAAACCATCGTTAACAGGAAACGAGGGAAAATCAAATCACCATTCTCAAACCCCTTCTAAAAAGCTTTATAACTCACCAAGTAAATTTCCTTTAATTCGGCTTAAAATGCTGCAAGCTGCATCGGGTTATAAGTCCGGGCTCAATCTTAACTCCCTCGTAACGAGCGGCGAATGAACCCGCGAAGGGTGCAGTCTGAAGGGTTACAGGACTCGCGCCAGACCTAATATCTTTGTTACAAAGTAATGAAGCGAATCTTTATGTGACGTCATTTACACTTTTAATCATGAAACGGGTAAATTGAAGAAGGAATTCGGCGAAGACTTCGATATAATTGATGGTGAATAATGAAAAAAGCCCGTATTCAAGAATAGGCTGCTGTCAGTTATGAGGACGTCATAAAAAAACAATTGACGATCGGACATACCTACTTAAGACGTAGATTTTGTAACATTTTAAAAGTTTGTTTGGATTTAGGGAAACGGTGGGAATTTGGGACAACAATCATGTGTATTAAAAATAGTTTTTTTACTTTCACGAGTATTTATGTTTCTTATTCTATTTGGCTATGTCATTGGTATACAGGATTGTATATTAAACATAATTTTAAAAGGAAAAATTAAATGGGAGCGGATTTATGTCCAACAGTGGACTGCTGTAGACTGATGATGAGATGATAATGGTAATCGTAATTTACATTTTTATTTTCAGCAAAGAAAGCAGCCATTTTCTCGGAACAATAACTTACTTGAATACGAAACCCACCAGTAAAAATCCGACTTATTGTTAACTTATCTTATCTGGTAGTTACGACTCAAGTGGGGCATTGATAAGCTATCTGCTCGCCTACGATTGGCTGGCGACTTTTACGACTGGCGCTACATGAGATAATATTCGGTAATCTGTGATGATAAGGATTGATCAGGAATGGTCAGTTACACTATGACGAATATCTTCTTTTTCTACCATGTAGTATAAAGTACAAACTAAAGTGAAAAGATTTTGCTCGATGCAGAACAGTTTTCTAAGGTTTTTTAAAAAAAATGGTCTCGTGAATCCTTCATTAATTATTGATAGAAATAAAACTCACTAATACAAGATGGCATCTAAATGAATGCAGTAACAAAAGTGCAATAGAGTTCCCTGTTACAAGTTTCAATATGTCCACTCTTTATGTTGTCGCTGAACGTTAGTGAAAACCAGCATTATTGTAATTCGGTATCTTCCACATACTAGGTGTTCCAAAAGTAATGTTTAATAAACCAAGATCAGTGTAACTGGCTCTCCACGTTGTAAATACGCAAACAACTAATTTATAATGAGATGAGAGATGTAGGCCGGGAGACAGACAGTAAAACAATATCAGAATCTAGAGTCGGATCAGTCAAAGTCAAATATTTATTTTAATTGGGAAACTAAAAGGCACTCTTGAATGTCAAACCTTACTAGGTACTAGAAATGATTCTAATTTCCCTATTGGAAATTATAAGTAGAGCGAGTTAGTTATTTAATATGTAAATTCGTAATGCAAACCACAAGATTAATATTATTTATACTGTTATGTAAATATTATATAGATTTGTTAAAAAGCGGAGATCTGTATTTAAGATAACGCCTGATAAATAAGTTACGCATGTGTAAATAATCTGCTGAAATTATTCAAACTTAATTTTCCTTACCAATGAATGCCTAACGCATTAAGTATAGGTGCGTTCATACTTATATTAGCAACTAATTAATAAGTTTGACTTGTATGTAGGTCAAAATGTCTTTAAAATAATTATTATGAAAAGTTAATACAGGGTATTTTTTGCTTTTTAAAATTTAAAAGGAAGTCATAAACTTGCGAAAAGATATCATTCAAAATGTCAAGTCACAGCAGTCAGCACTGAAACCAGACGATTTTCATATCATATCTGAAAATCAGAAAACGATCTGCTAAATAGAGACGTACACGAAGAAGAAACAGCTTCCAATACCAAACACTTTGCCAAACATTATCCTATCTCCTGTACTAACACACTGGTGTTATAAATCCCTGGGCCCACGGCTCGCCATAAATAAGGCCGCAGCCACACCTGGCGGTTTGACGGACTCCTACGTACGAGCTGCGCCCCGCCGCCGTCGCGGTTTGACGCATTGCCGCCGCGCGCCGGTGTGCCAGCGCCCTAATCCACTGTTTACTATCAGCACGTTATGCGTGTGTTGGGAGGAGCTGGATAACGCTATTGAAAAGGAATTAATTTAACACTATGCCACTGCACTAGCCGTTGGAAAAGTTGGGCGAGATCAAGGGCGGTTTCAGTTTCATCTCTATGTAAGTATAGGTTTTTAGTACACTGATAATATTGTGTTTTACTTCAGATTTCTCAGTTTCTACATTTACAATCTAATTTCGACGTCACTAGAATTCTACTAGCAGTATTATAATGTGCAATAAAGCAGTTAGCGGCCAGCTAGCGGTTCAATTAAATAATTAAATCTCTACTTCCCTGTAAGGCAAAAACTCCATAAACAAACACTCCCCAATAAAATCCCGCGGTCGTCAACTACCATTAAAATAAGGAAAAATACGTCCTTACTTACTTATATAGAAAAACAATAAAGCTTGTTTAACGAGACGCGTCATAACCTACACCCACAGGACGCCACACAAATCGCATTACGTTATTTGTAACCCGTCCGGCGCGAAGTGGTCTGTGGTACCCGTCCCCGTCCGGTATCGGTCCCGCCTGCTATCGCTCTCCGCTGACTTATTACGGATGTGTATTTCAATTGTATTTACGTTCAGCAAATAGGTGCGAGCTTGTTTGTTGCTCATTATGATGGCTATAGGCTAATGAGAAGGTAATAAACTTGGAAATATTATTGATCTGCCTGCATAGATTGTTAGAAATGAAAAATGATAATCCTCAACACGTTATGTTTAATGTCATGAAAATCATAGATAAAAGTGCCGCGTTTTTTTTAAAGAAGTCGCACGCAATTACAGAAGTAAACTGTTCCATTAATCGTAGGAGACGACCTGTTCCATTTAATACACTTTGCAATCCTTAAAACCTTGTCACAGCTACTAATGCTCTCGCGCAGCTGACACTAATCATGCAATATCGCTATATTTTGCTCCAAACATCGATGTGTTTATGTCGCATCGGTGATTAGTATAATTAATAATAACAGTTATCTCGTGAGCATGTGAATGTAAGATTATTCTACCCACAAGTAAATAATGAGGTGATATTTAATTAAACTTACTTTGTGTTAAATCCACCTTGCGAGCAATTACAGATACTCGGACCACTCGCCGTTAAAGCTGTTAGCCTCCCGATATTAATGTGATCATTAATGTAAACAACAATTTTCTTAGTCGTGAATCTTGCTAGGTAAGTAGATGTAGGAAATTTACCGCTGTTCACTGCCAAGAAACTATGCTACCTTTACGTTTAATACAAAAGTAGTCAGACCTAATATGGGGATAAACAACAATAAAGTTGAATGATTTATCAACAATACATAGACGCAGTAGATAGCACACATAATGTAGGGCGTGTGTTGGTGCCAGGCCCCGCCAGGCCCCGTCAGGCCCCGCCAGCGCCCACTTCCTACACCACGTGTCAGCGCAGGAATGTAGGCTTGTGGAATGCGACGCCTGACTCCGCGCCAACCTCCAACATATTGGTACCGAATACCTACTCGCGACTGACTCGAAAACGTACTCTATTACTGGTATCTATTATTCTGTAATTGCCGTCAACATTGACGGGTTAATCGCTGGCACAAACATTGGCCAAACATTCAGTTAAACTCCTTTACATGTGTATACAGTTAATTGTAGACAATTTATATGCTAATATGTTAATGTCCGCGAAATTATAGCCAATAGTCTATCGGAAGTCGGTTAAGGCCGTTTTTTGTACAATAAAACGTATAGAGAATGCGAACCGCGTTTGTTTCTGATATTGGTACATAAATATTGCCCAAATGTTGTTTAGAAGAATGTAATTAAAGATAGCTGGCAAAGTTTCAAAATAGGCCTTTAACTCGGAAGAGGTTCGCGAAACGCCTTGGGCCCAGCTACAATACAAAAACGTGCCGATTTTTAACCAATACTACAAGAAACATTGATTTATGAGTAATTATATCTTCTGTGATGTGAGAATATGTGTTAATTATATACTTAAGTTATTATCTTAAAGTTCATCCATTCCTAATAATGCAAAAAGGATCTTTAGGGATTTTTAGCTTTCGATCAAAACTCACACAGAGATCAATTCCAACACGAGGTTCGTAACTGTTTCTTATTTCTTTACATTCATATGCATTTTTTTCACATTGCATGAAATACCTATGATGGAAAAAGGGTTGCAGGTCTGTATGGTAAAGCAAGGCGTAATGGACGGGTTTCTTGAAGCTTAACGATGTTTAGAACAAGAACTAACTCTTTGTAATCGTCAAATCTGAGACTTTAGTAATTTATCGGACTCACTTACTCCTGAGATTTACACTAAAGGTATACGTATAGAGTTTTTTATCAACAAAAGAAATAAAACCGTAAATCCAAAAACCCATTCAAAATCTCGAAATCACTTACAAATTCAATCCCATACGATCCTCCATACATTCCGGGAAGCGATCCTACAAATCATTTTTTCCATAAACATGTTTTTAACAGTGACAAACAACGGTATAGCGCGAAGAACAACATGTTCCGAACTCTACCCGTAAATAACCGCGGAGATATTTATTTTTATTGGCTAGATCTGGAGATATGCGCGTAGATAGAACGGTGAAAGGCAATGGCGATATGTGACACAGATACCGCACGGACTTAAGGTACGTGTTGCTACGTGTGCTATGTGATAGCGATGTGGATGGACACAGCGTCTTAAATGGAGATATCGCAGATGAGGTGATAGTTAATTTCCAGGTCTCAAAGTGTGGTGTCTGATTTCTTATTGTTTAAGTAGCTTTGGTGAGACATCTGACTGATGGAGGTCGCATTACGAATGCAGTTTTATTCATAAAGACAGTGTGAACACGTTTTAGTATCTCTAAAAACCCCAAAATTTATTAACAAATATACCTATTATGTTTGATCTGAATCCTGTCCTCTTCATCTCTTTGATATGATTTATTAAACGTCATGCAAGTGCAACGTAGTGTCTTCGCTGCGCCTGATGTTTGGGTATCATAAAAGCATTAACAAGTTCTTTTCCACTATCATCCACAATCTAACAGCAATAATCCCGAAATACCGCTATATGATCATAAAGGTATTAATTATGCGGATCGCGGCCATAACTCCATGACTCCACTAGTGGACTTAACGACTGTTCCCACATCGGAATGTTGATTAAAACGACACGTGCTAACTGGTGTGGTTTACTTGGAACTAGCTGATCTTTAACAGTTTCTTTTGGTGGATTTGTCAGGGCAAAGGGTTAGTTAAAACACTGGAATATTCCATTACTCTGCCTGGTTCTACTGTAACTATTTTATGGGTAGAATTCAAAGTGTAATAATTTCATTAGTGAATTTAGTAAAGAAACTGTCAATTCTTCCTCAATATAAATCATAAGCTTAACCTCCCACTAGATATACGCAGCATCAGTACATCTGCCAAACGACGCATGAACGTTACAATCAATACAGACGCGTTCAAATTGGCTCTAAATCTAGTCTCCCTTGTTTAATCCGCTCCACTTGCCAGCTTATAATGGGGAAGTTAAAAAATAACCATTTCAGGCTCCGTTAGTTCACCTTGCGGGGCACCGGCCGAGATTAAGCACCTCCTCCTTACAGAGGAAAGATTAGGCAATTATTTGAAAGAATTGGATTAGAGTTTCAATAGTCTTGTGGGGGTGATTCAAATGTGCCGTGCTGTTGGGCTGAGATGAGGCTTGAAATGTTACGTTGAGGCGAGCTATGTGTGTTTGGTCATCGGTTTCATCGAAAAAACTCAACAGAATTTAATCCAAAGAATGTTTTCACACGATCGTGATGTCCTAAGAATGAACTCACCACTAATGAACCAATGCAATCAACAAATCGATACTTTTATTAAAATTAAAATCGTTACGAAATTAAAACAATTAGTTTAATTACAAACAAACAACCGACATTGAGAAACGAAACAATTACAAGGTGTCAAAATGTTACAACCTACATTCTTATAATCATTTCTAAAGGTCACAAAATGTTATGGATGGCAAAGTTCAGCCAGCTAAGTAACAATCCGACTGGGGCTATCCATCACACCGTTTAAATAATAAATAAATCAGTAATAATCTTCAAGTGGGTCGGGGAACAACCACCGGTGTTATTTACAACCTACAAGATACGAACATAAAAATCTAATGTACGTTTGTGTACAATAAATCACTCAATGTGTACGATATAAGACGGCAGTCGAGGCCGAATTTAATGGCGAAAATTCTACTATTTCGACATACCGTTCCCACAGAAGATTTTGTTTGAACGTAAATATGTGACTGTCATAGAGATATGACAGATTGTAGATGCCTTTGGGATGCTGGATTGGGGAGTCATCATTTGCGTAAGACAAGGTGATGCAACAAGCAAGAAAGTAGAGATCGGTGATAAAATAGCTATAGATGTGAATATTCATGCTTCGTTTTATGACAGTGTATTTGAAATTGGCAATGTGTTGCAGCTTTTATGTCCGATTTAAACTCCGAAGGTACTCGCACATTTCCACATTGCTTTGAGAGTCAAAACGATTTCTTTGTTAGTGTCATGTTTATTCCGAGGATGAGAGTCGGAGCTGTCGTCTTAACTCCTATGACATTAAAAACTGTATTATATTTACGGATAAACTATACTTAGGTTAATCCTGTAATTGCTTGGCAGTATTTTTAAGCTTAAGTTAGCTACAGTCTTGCCTAATGGTATTCTTGAATATTTACCTTCTAGATGTCGATTCACTTGAGCGTAAGAATAAAAAGTTATATTAAACGCGTAATTTAAGTTTAAGTTATTAGCTTATCTTATAGATGGTGTTTTGTACCCCTGGGGAGACTACACTTAAACGAAAAAAGGCATCCACCATCAATCGAATAAACTAAGTCGCGCGCTTTACTTTAATTTTATTTCCTACCGCTACAAATTAATTTGTGGATAAATTTTCCTTTATGGACGTTTTCTGGGGGATGTTTTTTGCATTGCGAGGGGTGTCGTTTAGTTTTTTATCGGATGTATTTAAAGATCCCTCGGCATCCGTGGGGTTAAGTTGTACGAGTTTAATACTTCCTAGTGGCACGTACGCAAGGGATACACACGCGTCGCGCGTCGCTAGGGTTCCTCGCGAGTCAAGAGATATGTTTTGTAGTTTCACAATCACGAAAGATTATTACGTATTATTGATAAGACTCTTCTATCACGTCTAGTCATGAGTGGAGTTGTGAATGAGGATAGCACTTTTCGGTAGAAGTGAAAGGATTTCTGTTTGTCTGTGACAATTTCTAATCCATTCTTCGAATTTTACCAAAACCATAGAAATTGATTTACCGTATTGTAATACCGAAAGCAAGAGAGCGCGAGGCCGGTCGCCAACACGATGGTCTGACCAAGTGAAAGAGGCTATGTCCTCAAGCTAATTTCAGCAGGTGGTGATGGCAACTTTGGACCGGAGTAGATGGAGGCAGATTGTCCGTTTAAAGGGTTCCAGTGACCAGTTCGGTCCCTCATTACTGAGGGTCGTGACCCTCAGTAATGAGGGACCGATTGCAGAAGAAGAATAGAAATTGAAGACGTGATTGAGATTGAGACGTCATGTCAAACACAAATATACCTCTTGCTGCTAACGATAATCATGTCTATCATTTTGATTTCACTCATATAAATCTACAAATATAAGTGAGTTCAGTCTATCAAAGCAATAAACTATTTTTATAAACTCATAATCTCAATTAAAAAGCTCATTATCATCTCCAAGAAGTCCATCATCTGTATCACAACAAAAATTCAATTAAACCTATCCGAGTACCGAGTAGTAACAGAAGCGCGTAGCGATCTCAATCAACATTTTTTTTGTTCGGCGCGGGCGCGGCTACCGGCGGCGTGTGCGCAGCTCAGGCGATACAATTAAAAACATAATTGCTAAAGGATTAAGTTTTGAAATACTTTTTGTTATGGTGCTTCTGAAGCGATGAGTATGGGATATCGTTGGAGTTGTAGATAGGAGGCTGCCGTATGATGATTGATGAAGTCTTGATTGTAGAAGCTTAGTAATGTACAATGTAGTGATTTGATTGTGTGTTCAGTTAATCGTACTTTTCTATAAAAGTTACGTGTGTTCAAGAATCGTGAGAGTTTCTAATAAAAAAATCTTACCATCATTGCCCATCCTACCTCGACGGTATGCGATGACTACAAAAAAATGTTGTCCTAAAACATGTTTGGCAACAAACCTAAGTTCATGAATAAGATCAATTTCATAATTGATAGAATAGGCGTAGGAGAAAATGGAATCAACAAACTTATTGAAATAGACTGACCCACTCAACTATCTCAGGTCGATCTTAACGACAGTATTCTTCTCACTTTTAATCAAAAACGTATACCCAACAGTTTCGAAATCATGTTTTTAATATCTAAGTCTGACGTGGCACGTAATCTGAGAAGCCTAAAATGTTGCCATAAAACTTTACGAGTCCACACTTAATTACTATTTCTTTGTAATTTAGAGAAGACTTGTAGCACTACCGGGCTAGATCAGAAAAACATTCCAGTAGGCTTTAACCCATTTCATAATGATGATGAAAATAAACTATGAAGGTACCTCGAATGCCAAATAGCTGTTGACGTCGTCGTCTTACAGTTTAATGACACTGACATACCTACGCTTAATTGATTAAGCAAAATCGATAAAAATATTTATCGCATCCGAATAATCAGAATCGATTACGCACATCAACATGAAACTATTGTTAAGAACAATCAGCAATCTGCTCACGTTCGAACAGACAATGTAAACGAAACAGTAATTCTTGAGGAACATTTCGATTAAAATCGTTCAAGTTTTATGACCTTGTACTTGGGGAAGCCATGCATATTGCTAGTTCGCTAAGAATTCTTAGTTCCCCGCGAGGGAGTGTTACCTAAATTGCCGTAACAATAAGGGTTCGACTTTAAGGGAGACTTCTTTTTTTTATTTTACAGTAATTTCCCATTACATTTTACGTGAGTCAGTTCTGTGGGGTGAAGTTTTTGCAATTGCAATTCTTAACCGCTGTTCCGTATTCTGTTTTATGATCGTCGTAAGTGGGTCGTGTCTGGTAATAGAAAATAATGAAAATAGAATTGTTACTAGCAAGATAAACAGCGAAAATATATTTATAAATTGCCAAAAAATAAAAATTTGCTAAAGCACAAAATAAATCAAATGAATACCGCAATGACAGGCGATTGCGAAATCACATAAATGCAAGCATTAGACTCAATGGCCGACCAAAAATGGCCAGGATTAGTGGTCGTTGGATGCCGTTGAAAACAGAGACTTTTTATGGCACACCGCCCGCGGCTCACTAATCCTATGCCAAAAAACACAATAAGCCATATCGTGACGTCACAAGAAGAATGCCACCAACATTATTATCCTAGTGGTTGGAACCCCCGCGTGCCGCGATCTCTGTAAAGCGTTTGATAAAGTGGATCACAAAACGCGACGCAGCGCAACGCTGTAATATAAATAAAAACGGGCCCATAAGTGGCCCTTGCGGTAAGCCCAAGTCTCAGCCGCCCCACGCAGAATCGCGAAAGTGGTTTCATAAGCTAACCGTGCGAAACGCCTTCTCAGTTGTTATTGTGAAATATGAATTATGAAAATAATAAAAAATAAAGCGTTCGGGGGTAGAGCGGGGTAAAGCGAGGCACGCGGCGGCGGCACGTGCGGCGCTCGCGAGCCAACCAAAATATTGAAAAGTTTAACCGCACTATTGTACCGCGCCAGGGCACCACGGGCACGGCAGCCAGCCGCGCTGCCCGCCAGCCGCTCAATGCGACACGTGACTGTCTTAATTTCATCAATTAAAGTGAGAAATTGTAATCGAATTACCTACAGTGAACGACTATGGCGGGATGACCGATGAAATATTGCTCGAAGGGATGATAAAAAATAAATATTTAAGTAGATGTTATTGTATACATATGTAGATGTTATGGGATACGACACGCCTAGCCACAAACACACTTTGAAACACTGCACAGTTAGTTAGTTCAATAAAAATGTCCCAATAAAAAATATTTCCGAGTTTATTTAAAGTAGATAGGCGTAAACAATAATTAATGGACTAGCATCGCATTATCTGTCATTGGAAAAGCTCAGGAAAATTTAATTTAAAAGTAATAAACAAAAAGAATGCATTAAGTTGACACACTTTGCTGATTAACCCGTTGTCTCACGTAGGGTTGTTTAACCTCTCTTAATAAGGATTATCTGCCGAGCTCCTGCATTCATCCAATATTGACGCGCCGCTAACGCCTTTGTATTAATAGTGGAAAAATTTAATACTGTTTGTGTGCCGCGTCGGTCCCGCCGCCGGATTACGGGGGGTAGTTTTTTAAATAGGGTTAGGTTTTTTCCGGCAAGCGAGGGTCGTGATAAATGACACATGCACATTTTTCGAAATACCCAATTTCGGATTTAAGTCACCCTCAAAGTGGCCGGTGCGGCCGGACAATAGGGCGCTCTCTCTCAGTCATTTACACCATCGCTTTGTTGTTACGCGAAAGGGTATTATGGTGTTACCTCTCTACTCGTAGGATATTGGAAGCGGTTATGGGGTTTAATAATGCATTTTCCTATCGTGACGGCCCACCATTACTTTGAGATAAACTGCGCGTAAAATTGCCTTCGAAAAAACGTTAACGAGTGTGTTGTATTGACGTATAATTATGGATTCTGTTTATGTTAGGTTGGCGAAGGCAGACTGTGTTTTACTTTTTGTTGGAACACACAATTGAACAAATTGCTGCAAGATACACAACTTTGTTACAGTAACGGTGAGCAAAAAGTGGAGTGAATGAGCATTGGTAATGGTAATGCATTAAAGTTATGAAGCAGAGGCGTCAAAACGATCAATTACACCGTCTGTCAAATCGACTCGTGCGCACATCCGCGACTTTTTACGCACATGATCAAAGATGGCGGGTGATTAAAGGCTTGCAATTAAACTGCGATTAGCTATCGTGTCGACTGATACTAGGTAAACGAATAAATTGAATTAAATTATGCATTAGTGATAGCGCAGTATAAACTTACAACACTTATCATTTAATTAGTTTATTTTACGAACCGAAACACAAACATGTCTGATTAGTGTTATTTACAGCCGATTTTCTTGCCTTTTATGGTGATAATGTTAGGTTAGATTCTCGTAGAGCTCAGGATGGGGAGGATACAAACATGTTCTAACAAATTCTGAATGAAAAAAAGTGCACATGTTGTCCGTGAATCACAGAATGTAAATGTGGCCTATTAATTGCTTACCCATTAATAATTAATTATGAGACAAGATATAAAAACACCACTTGACCTTTAAAAATGTCGTGTCGTTTTCTAATATTTCGCCTCGCAAACTAAGCTAAATGGTCCAACTCAAATGTCTTCGCAATTTATTATTAAAGCCGCCATTAACATTAACAGTGGGGTGAGCACAAATCAAAGTGTCGTGAAAGAATTCTTAAACAACTATTAAAGGAGTCGTGATAGTCGGCCATCTTGTAAAATAGTTTGTTCAGTAAATACTCCGGAACTTTTGTTAACACAATATTAGCATAGTTTTTGGAGGGAATAAACTAAATCAATAAGTTTTCTTCTTTGGAAAAAATGCCAGAAATATTTTCATGATAGTCAGCTATCATCATTTTTATTTCTCCTTTCAGAGTCGTTACCAGTTCTGAAACTATCTATAATCTGAAAACGTTGTCTTCTCTAGTAGGTAGTCAAGACTGCAACGGGTTTGCAGTTTAGTTAGTTGCAATTAATTATCTAAAGACTTTTTATCAAACTCCTGTGATTAAGATTTAGCTTGTCATCCATCACGCTGATACTGATCCTGTTGGCCTGCGTCATCCCACTGCTACAGGTTAAGGAATAAATATAAAAGCAATACATGTAGCATGACAAATATTAAAAAATAAGCAGTGATTATGGTTAGTAAACAGAAGAGTTTATCATGTCGTATAAAGTTATTGGGCCACAGAGCTAAGCACAGCAGTAATGAAATATGATCGTTTGCAGGTCTTTATGAAGAGAATTATCCTGTAAATATAATCAATTTAATATTTTCATCCAAAATAACCATTAAAATTCATGAAACCTTCCGATATCTTGTTACTCAATCTTTAGTTCTTTTTTTCGGACATAGGCGCCTTTCCATGTTGCACTAACACTAGATTTTTCTTGAAGTCTGACTGAAAAGGACTGATCAATAAACTAAATCTTTCTAAGATTTAGTTTATTGATCAGTCCTTTTCATTACTGTCCCTACCTTTACTGAGGTAAGGGACAAAGTAAAAATAATGATAATGAAAAAGCTCTGATGACAAATACGAAACGCAAACGAAGCGATTCCTACGTTTCTATATCCCTTAAACCTGATTTAAATTGGTTTTAGTCACAGTCACAGTTTTAGTAATAATACACTGGCCTGCAAAAATAAGTATCATACTTTTAAAATTGCAATAACTTTTTAAGTACACAAGATAATTATATACTTTCGAAACAAAATGGACTAGAAAAATTATTTAATTTTGTCTATAGTTTCGAAGAAAGCTGTTTAAAATAGCTTTATCTGGTTTTTTTTTTATTTTAAATCTCTAACTTCTATATTTTGGAAAAATTGAAATTTTAAAATTGTAGTACGTACTTATTTTTGCAGGTCAGTGTATTTGCATCAATCACTATGATTCAGATCCCGGTTCTTTTCGTTGCAATTTGCCACCACAGAGACATCGAGAGCAATCGTTCTCGCCCATAAACTTAGAGCACACACATCATCACTAAACATTTACAAACCAAAACCTATAATATAAAAAGCAGTGTGAAACTCCGCGATAGCATCAGCTGGCTGAATGTACAATTAACTCGACGCGCAGTAAACGTATATGTTACAGTTAAAACAGTTAATCAGTCAAAAATAGTTTTGACTGTTTTGTCGGTTACAACTATTTATACATTGATACTTATTAGGCTGGTGGCTGGCATCGCTCGTCCGCGCGGATAGGTGGTGAGCGCCGCTCATCCGCGCCATCGGGCCGTGTACCCACGTGTGCATCAACGGATTTGATGCAAGCCAAATGCGACATAGATCGCGTAGATCGACGTAGATCCGCTTCATCGCCTGCCCGGCCGGACCGTGTCGCGTGATAACCGCCTTAGTAACCGTTTATTTAAGTCCTCCACTAAGTCTAGATAATTATAATTAAGGCGTTCTGCTATAGCAGATTTTTTATAGAGAAATTAACAACGGTTTGACTGAAACGAGTCGAAACTACTTTCAACTTTTTAACAGTTTTAACAGTAACATGGGAAGCTGATAATAAGTGGTGCATCGGGCGGAACCGCGGTATGCTTCTTGTGTGCTGCGGCGCCTGCACGGACCATTACGCTATGCTTTATCGGATGGTGGTTAGGAAAGCTGGGAGTGGTGGAGAAGGATGAATCTCAGATCCGCTGGAATCAGCAAACCATAGACATAAGAGTTAGTGTCAGGTCCTATACACACAGAATGAATGCATTGGTTTTAGTTTGACTTAGAATGAAGTCAGACGAAGATTGAATAATCATGTTTAGAAACATATAAAACAAAATCTTACTTTTCTACCTTTGACTTCTGAAACCAGTTGAAACTGGGTGTGAATCTTTTGTGGTACAAGCGTGGTCTTTTCTTCGAAAAAAAATCGCTTAAATCATGCGAAGGCGCTGAGTCACGCCCCCTTAAAGTTTAGGCCTATTAGAAAGCGTCAACTTTGGCGCCCAAAATAACAATACCTCTCGTTTGGCGTGCGTCGCCAGTGCGCTCGGCCGATCGGTTTCTTCTCATTCATTATTTCTATACAAAGTCAACTGGGTGGGGCTAGAGAGCGTTTCTATGTTGTGAGTGCAAGCAAAAATTAGCTTAGTGGTGATCAGGCGGGAGTGTCCTCGATAGTACATTGAAATAAATTTATCATTAAATCTATCTATCTAATCTAACTAAAAAGATTAATAAATAATCATTGACTTCAAGCTCTATGAAAAGTGTAACATGCGTCATGGTAATTCGTTCCTTTGTTTCCAAAAAAAAACGGTACCTACTGCCAAACAAAACAACACATACGAACAGTATGGAGACGGACACGACACGACAACCGCCCGACAAAAACTTTTGATTTTATTCACCGTTACTTCGATCATATCCCAGTAAAAACCCCCTCAATGGGAAAAAGAAAATGGCCTTTAGGAATTTCTCTTTAGCCAACCCTTCTAACCGTTAATAAATGTCACGAAGAGACCGTTGACATTTGGGGTGACCCCACGATGCCATGTGCAGGACCGTCCTGCTAAACGGTGTCTCCACGGCCCACTTCCGACGTTTATAGTCACCGTATTTTAATACTTTTAAGCCGTGAAATAGTGAGCGTACGCGCATTAAAATTTACGGGTTATGTTGATTTTGTATAGTGATATGGTGTTTAAAGTGGCAAATAGACTTGAATTTCTATGTAATTGCCGAGCTATTGGTTTATGATATTGCTCGGGTATTTCGCTGTGTTGCCAGGGTCGCGATGGTTAGTGGCAATTGCAACGTCTTTACGTATCCTGTAAGCGTTTTTTACAAACTTCCTTATTACAATGGCATTGTTGAACGATAACCATAGTTTTGTATATCCGGTGTTCATTATTTTTGCTACTTTATAGAACTATTCCGGTATGAAAATAACTGGTAGGTAATTGCTTTTAAATGGTTACATAGTAAAATAATATTGAATTTGAAAGCCACACCACCTGTCAAAAAGTGATAAATGCTGCACGCCTTCACTTGCACTTACCTATATGTTTACAATTCGAAAATATGAGCAGAGCTTGAAGTAATTTGTTTACCTCAATTATTTTTACAACCATATCTTAAGCATTCGATCAGTTCGAACAAAAGTAAAAACTTATAATATTAATTTGATGAATAACGACAGGAAATCATTACATTTTTAAGCCCAGTGCAAATCGTTGACAAGTGCCACCGTCCATTAATTGAATATTTGAACGTGTTAATGACAGAACTCGATGTGCGTGGAAGTAATGTTGCCAAAATGTGGCGGCTGTACACCGGCGGACATGTGCGCTCGCACCTCTAGCCCGCGGCGTGAACATTCAACTCGCCCCAAGTGTACGGACTATGAACAAAAGTTATACGTTAAATGGGCAGCCAGTGTGCGAAGGTTGAAGTGTAACTAATTGCGTCACTCTACAGTACACTTGATTGCAAAAAAAGGTGAAATGCTATAAAACTAACGGCGTTTTTTCCTTGATAGTTTATGAGTATTATAGGACATAATGGTGTTCGCAAGTGAAACTAGTACTAATTACGGCGGTTCACGTTTGAATGCCATTCTGCTGAGTATGGCACATGAGCCAGCATTTAATGGTTGTGCTTGACAAACTAGAACGAATTTTAGTTGGGCACTTTAATTTGCGCCGTGTCTCTTAAATATCAGGGTATTTTTTGTGCCATGTACCTATTTATAGCGCATGTATACCCTCAAAGGTAGGCAGGGAAATAAAACGTAGTTTAACTAGTCACCAACTGCCAGCGGCACTCATACACAAAACTAACCAAATGAGACGCAAACATACAAATTTCAATTTGTCTGACAATGATTCAAAGTCAATATTCTTGTCTTCGATTTCTCACGATTACTCTTACCCGTCTTTCAACTCTTCTCTACCAACTGCCTCGGTGTATTGAGAAGCAATCTTGAAATGGGTACATGGTTGTACTAGAAGTAGAAACCTCCGAATCTCCTCTGAATTGCAGTATAAAGTATGAAACTAACGATCTGTAACGGACACTGCGAGTAATTAATATACAACGATTCAAATCAGTAATTTCCAGCGATCAGATAATCTAATCGATAAGCTAAACACTAGATAGCCAGATAACAACAAGACTACAAAGAAACAAATGAACCCAATCACCGCTTCAGCAACCTATCAGGAAGTCTATCCATCTGAAACATTTATATTTCTCGAGTTCTCGATACGCAGATGATATCGTTGCGTATAATAAGGTAATCATCGCGATATTTTAACCGTACGTATATGATAATTATCGCAATATTTTAGCGTCATGCGTGTGCGCTCATGCGTACGATTAGTGCGATTACTGCTGTTTTTGCGATGACCACCGTTGCTGCTAATGGACGATATAAAAAGGTTATGTGATGCCTAATTTGGCTGTAAACTTTCTTACTAACGAAGTATCGACGCGTGATAGTTGATAAGTTTTTTTATATGTTTTAGTAACGACATGCTCGCACAGAGAGGAGGACTGTTCCCCGGCGGATTCCCATATTGTGAGCTTATTATGCTGTGCAGGCTATTGTGAGCAGGATTAAGGATTATTACATCAAGTTAGCCCCTACCACAAGTATTTCTTAACTCCGCACTGTAAAATAAAAACACACCAACAACTGGTTGTGTTCTTGGCTTTGCTCCTCCATCAGGTAATCGATGATTTACTCAATTTCAAATTGTTCGAGCACATTTTTTTCTGGCATAGGTACACCTATTAATACGTGGTTCAAGAAATCAGAAGAAAGTTAATGTTAGTTAATTCACAAGATTCCGGGACTTGGGATATTACCTACCCGATGAAATGAAGCGAGTAAAAACGAAGACTGCGTAAACAAAACATGCAAAACCAATAGATTTATATCTTACGATATTAATTACGCTTATGGCTGAATTATGGTGATTACTGTAGATGATAGCCTTGGAAAACGAGTCATTACCTGCATACTCGCATACTGCGTTATATTTGTTACCTTAAGCGGTTTGAAGCACCAGGAAATATTGCAAAGCATGGAAATAGTCACGGTTGTAACTTTTTAATAAGGGGATGTGGAAGGAAAAAATAACGGCCAATATGTCAGTCGATCAGTCTTATTTTACTACATAAATATTTTACAAGGATGAATAAATAAAAAAAATCCGTGCCCTTACCACAAGGTGTTGTTAAAGAATACTAAAATAACCTCAAAGTTTAAAAGCTTTAATTGAACACTTGCACCACAAATCTCCTAACTGTATGTCAATTCGCACAACAAATTAAAAACATCACCTGTCTCTGTAATTTTCAAATAATTGATATTGAAACAATTTACAAAACAACCTAATTTTAAACGTGTTTAAATAATTAGGATCTAATAAATCACAATTTTTTTTTTCTATTAAACAATGTAAAAAAAACCGGAATAAATGAATATCCACTATTCGGTTACACCTAACCGGAGAGGGTTAGGTGTAACCGAATATTGGATATTCATGAATATCCACTATTCGGTTACACCTAACCCTCTCCGGCTCCAACAAAAAAACAAAGCTCATCAAGTTTTTGCGTCAAAAATTTCCATGCGCAATACCAGTAGTTACGCACTGGATCATCTTGTTACATGGCCACATTCGCCAATGGTTGGTTACAATGGCACAATTCAAATCGTGCGGGTTGCGTCACGCCATCGCCAGCACCGGACAGCGCGTGCGAGTTTGTTACTAAACACGCGTATTATGCTGTCACTTCGTCACGTATGATTGGGTACACAGATGGTGATGCTTCATCAGGTTTTTGAGGGTTGGCAGGTTCAATTGCTACCTGTAGTTAGATTTCTTTTGTTGATTGGCTGACGTGGTTTTTGAAGTGTATGGTGATTGCTGATTGGTTGTCTCGTAGACGTGTACAAAATATTGCTGATTCATTCTACTGCTGGAACTACTTTATGTTATATGCAACGCTCTACAAACGTGAAGACAAAGCCTATGCATAGGTCAGCAGGATCCACATTTCACAACTGCTTAGTGACACATTATAAAGCTGAATGTAATTATGATGAAATCAAATATAACCGTATCAATCACACCGTACCAATTATAAAACAAAAGAAGAAGCTGCTGTCAGATTGAATCATAACGAACCATTGATATTGTACACGCGTACGGCGCTAATTAACAGCCGACACATCTGCCTCATAGGCACGTCAGTAGAACAATAGGAAAACCAACAGCGTGACGTAAACAAACCAATTTGAGTCACTTTCGGTCTCACTGACCCCCACGGCGGCCGCAGGGTTATCGTCCATCTCAACGGATTTTAGACAACAAAATTAGAATCCAACTAATTTTACTAGACAGCCGTGTCCACTAATATAGAGCAGTAAAAAACACGCTTTATATTTAGCTAAATAACCTTAATCTTAATGTAGGGTGGTAACATCTTTCCGCCTTCACCCCTGACTTATGTCACCACTGGAGCTCCAACCCTACGACTGCAACTTTAAAGTCTTATTTCCCCAACATAAAGTTAATCTGTTACGCTGTTTTATGAGTAGTGCTAATTGATATCTTGTTGTATCTGGACACAGTACGTTATACGAGACGCAAGGTGGTCGGCCGCAAGGTGCGCGGCGACCGTTGGCGCACCTTCCCCGCCCGGCGGCAGTAATAATACCGCGCGGCCACGGAACCAACTGATTAGTGGAACGAAACGGTGACAGTTTTCCACTTGACAATCGTAGTAGATTTATTGACAGATAGCCCGTGATGAGCTGCTTCCGGGTTCCAATAGGGTGATTATTCAATTTGGTGTGACAAAAAACGTGGATGCGTGAGGAAGATGATGACTTAATTGGGACCTATAAGTAATAGTCTCTGCCATGGTTGATCATGGACTGGCTAAAATATTAAAAGTCGCATCTTCTTTATTGTAATTTCATCAGTAAAGCTATGAGGTAAGATTTAAGATATGAAAGAGACCTACTCACAAACAGGACGATGTGCCTTGTAGCAGTGCAGTATAACTACACTGATTATACTACACTAACAGAACTCCTGCATCGTGTCGTGCATGGGCTTAATGTTTCTAGTTTTCAAAGTCCAAATCCAATTGGCCCCTATGAACTCTTTTCCTGAGTACGATTGCAGGTGGTAGTCCGTTGGCACCTACCAATAAACAGTCTATATTCGCCATTTTTTCCCCAGAATACAGAAGGTCACTTCTGCAACAACCGAAGCAAAAGATAATAGTTGCCCAATGCCCATAGATCGATTCTTTTTGTGAAGTGATCGGTTGCTTTTTGTGTAGGTAGGTGTATCCAACCTGCGATCAATCTGACTGCAGGTGGGATACACTTACAATACTCTTCTTTTCGTCGGAATAGAAAGTGCTTTGTTTATTTTAGTGGTTAATTACAGCTTTAGGTAAATTCAAATTTCACCAATAAAACTGAACGTCAAAAGCATATCTGATCACGTTCAGATTCATTTGTGATATCTATCCTGTTTGTAGCTCTGCAATATTACTTAAGTACCAATAGCTATTATGTAACTAAGTTAGTTAAATCAAGTTAGTTAAATCAATACCTTACATATTTTTTCATGGATACATTTAGGTGTCGATGGTTCTGCACTGACACCACTATGGATGGAGATAGAACCTAAAGAAGCTCAAGAAACTACTGACATATACTAATAATGATTATTTTACTCCATAATCTAAACTGTTGACAATATGGACAATCTAGACGCTCATTACTATTAGGCGCACTGTAATTAAAATGCAGTTTATACGAATACAGTTGAATAAATTCTTATCAAATTGAGCGTGTTATTACTTAGTCGATAATTGCATGTTTACGCATATGCGCGAACGCATTTCGTGCGTTACACACCTGTTTCTGTGTGCTCATTGTAAGAGCAAGAGAAAACCAACTCCAAATATGCCGCAGAGCACAGACAGAAATATCTTGACTGGATTGTTAATCAATATTCTAGGAGTTTCCGGATAAAGGACCACTGCATCTAGGTGAGCGTTTAGAACTCTGAGAAAAGTCACATAAAATTGCAAATCCTCTAGCAAATTGCAAATGAATTTTAATAGCTCGGTCGCTCTAAGTACTTCTTATTGTAAAAAAAATACACTTATCAAAATGTCATTGGATTCATGTTGGATTCATTAAACTTGCACAATGTCAGTTGAAAAAATGTTCCACTTTTACATTATCCCTCTTCCATTCAGTCAACTTCGAGTGTTACTTTGCTCTTCTAAGAGAGGGTATTGATATCCGTGGAGTTCGAACCTTCTGAGCCTTATTTATATTATGAGTATAATGCCCGCAATCATTTTATGGGCGACTTTAAACGCTTTAGTATTCTCGTGTTAGTTAAACAAACGGCTGACTTGTAAATAACTACGCCGACAATTAGCTAATTATTAGTAACTCTGACACTTTTGATAGAGCTGTAATTAGGTAGGGATGTATTTATAATATGTTTGAGTAGGAATATCCTTCGTTGTATACTGTATCATCCTTCTTGCAAGTCACACGTGGCCTTCTTTTGAGTGCCTATACGCAGACAAACAGGGTGCAATCACCCTGTTTGTATCTATTTGTGTAGACAGCGGTATTCGGTGCAATCTTAGAAATGGGTGAATCTGTGAAACGATTTTGAATATTCCCCAACACAAGAATCTTTTACCTACAAGTTATTGAGCACTACTTTTGCATAGGTACATTTTCTTTGGTTTAAGGATATATACATCTGTCCACGATCTTCGTGATGGCCGTCTCAACCGTTAGAAAATGGCATTGCAGATACGGAACCTCCACCGAAAACTATATCAACCGCTTAGTTTTGCAATACAGAACTTCGTAATCCCTGAGCTACAATCATCGTGTCATTGTTTTCTACAGCTGCGATGTGGAAAGCGCGACCGATACATTGCATTAGCGACGTGAACTGTTGAACAGTGCAGTTGTAAAGCGTTGTGGAGCATTCAGGAATGGTGACGCGGAAAAATACTAGCTTATCTATGGGAAATAGTTAATAGTTTCAGAAGGTTTGCGGTATTCTATCACTTATAACAGTCACTGAAATGTGTATGTGACTAAATCTATTAAGATGTTAATTGAACACAGTATTTTGATGTCACCAGTAGATCAGAACAAGATATTTCAGTACAGTAAACGTTCCTCGAGACCCGGGTGAACCTTATTTAACTCTTTTTAACCGACTTCAAACTTTTTTTCCACTTTGAAGTCGGTTGTTTTTTTTTAGTTTTTTACAACTTTATACAATGTGCAACTGCAACAGTTCATATCAACGTATTTTCGCGATATCGGTGTTGTTTAAAATCTCTTTCTAACACTAGATACATGGGACTGGGTTTTCTGAGCCTTTCCATCACATGCGAATTGCGAGTGCTCTACAGCCCACCTACGTTCAAACCGTGAGGTTTACGACGCAGTTAACTCAGTATGCGTTTGTTAGCCGAGCGGGGCGATGAGGACATGTCGACGGTTGGACACTGAGGGACTGTTTACAACTTGATCATAACTAGTTGTTTAAATAGTCACCATTTCACAGCAAGCCAGGGTAAAGGTTCGTTTGTATTCATACTAGATCTAGGAAATTGTACAATTCCAAAATCAAATACTGAATTATGATGAATATAATAGCATTTTTAAGCTGTTTACACCCTTAAGGAACAACACGAAATTGATTTACGTTTTAACTTTAGTTACGTACCTAGGTACTCTACAATATGTAATTACTAGATCCAATACTTTCTTATCAATCTAGACAAAATAAAGACCCATTCCGTAACACATGATCTTGCCGTTCACCTTACTTCACCCCTACCGGAACTACTCGTTTTAAAAGTCCTAAATAAAATGATAACCCATCTTCAGGGGTTCATGCAGGCACACAGGGTGATAGGGCGACTATCAGATGCCAACCGATGGCTATAAACGACCCCGGGGGGGTGAAGTGTCCGAACTTTGAGAGACTTCCAACTCTTTTATTCGAATTTGTTTTGTTGAAATGTGACTCAACACGGTCTTAGTACCTAGTCTTTTTAGACGAAGAGTTTTGCATGACTTCTGCTAAAACACCGGCTCATATATTATCGTGGTAATAAGCAAGCAAGTAATGGGAATCAAAAATTGTGTCTATCGAGTCAATTGATTTTTTTTTCAACACACAAAAGAAAGGTGAAGTGTGGAAAAGGATGTTATTGGCTAAAAGGATCAGTGGAATAACTGTACTGATTACTTCCAAATGACTCACTTACAGTTCCACTACAGTAACGGATGTCTCTAATACCATAATATTTGTTGCATAGTGGATTAAAATGGAGATGAGTTCATTAAAACACCAGGCATTCAGCTAAGAAAACGATGTAGTAACTTCTTGATAGTCCACTAAAACTTGGCAATAAACAGAGCTGCAATATCCTCGCTAAACGGCCTGATAACCACCGACCCGGTCATCAGATACTACAGATGGCAGTGGGGCCCAACACAGGGGCCCGGGGCCCAAGGGTCAAATGTCACAGCTTCACACTTACTACTACGCGCATTTTTTAGACGAGATAGTTCCGCGATAGATATTTATAGAGTTGTTGTAACCGTAAATCAGATATAAAAAAAATGACTTGATAACCTCCTCTTTTTGGAAGTCGATTAAAAATGGTTACAAGTACTCAGTTATAAGTTCAAACCAAGTTTTAGCTTAAGAATTCTTGGTGAGTGAAAAGATAATGTCATGTAACTTAACTCAAGAACATTATGATGCTCGAATCTACGAAGGTACCTAATTTACTTTTTGAATTAATGCAAACTACCATGTTTTTTTCGTCCTAAAAAAGGATAATAGGAAAAATTTAACAGCCAGACTAAAAGTCGGCTCTTACTAATGAAATAACTTTCCGTTTTTACTAATTGGTTTCCATTAAATACTTTATTACCGGAAAGGCTATGTTGACAACTATAAAGTGAGTAAAACGATAAAAACATTGATACTGCAAACGTTAAAACAAAATGCAATGATGGCTCCGGGCTAGTTTGTGCACCTTGCCGATAATAATAACAAAGAGAGAAAGTAGTTTCACATTGCGAACCTCCTATCATATTATTATTGTAACCCACGAATTCAGGTTGTAATATCGAATTAACCACTCTATGGGCGTGCTGCTTGACACATTGGACTTGAGGAGTTCGGTACAACATTACGGTCCCCTTGAAAGGGTTCCTTCACATTACTTTCTGAAGCTCCTGATTTTCTTCGATTAAATTTATTCCTTCTGAATGTTTTTAATAAACTCATACTTGGTAAGACGGACATTTCAGAAACGGCTCTCGAATGTCCTGTTTTTATTGGAGAGTCTATTTGATAGCTAATGCACATAAATAAAATGACTATCCAAGTCTAATAACATACACGGTGCATGTAAGCTCATGTTCATAAATGGTTTCTATATGACGGAGACGCTATTAATTGATCATGTCTTACTAATATATTTATCTAAGAGCCTGTGAGAAACCAAAAAAACACCAACTTCTTATAAGTTATTGCAATAAAAGGATATTTAACAGCGGATGCACGTTTCAAACACGTTAAGTAGGTACGAAGCTCAAGTATGTAACTGCGAATTCCTTTAATTACAGCTGACCATAGAATGCAATAAGAAAAACCATAGAACAGGAAATGACAATTACTTACCTACAAACTGTTTGAGTCATGTAACTGGGTACATAAATATCGACTCTGTGTTAGTCTATGACACAAATTGCTACACGACTCGTGTCGGTAATAATTATTATCGTACCACATGTTATATACATGTAGAGTAAAGGGTGATTAAAGACTAAGTCAGTAAAATGAGCTACACCATCCTGGTTTAACAAATTGCGAAGCTTCCTATCATGATGCTAGTCTATATTTCCTCAACCAATTTTAGCAGAACTGCTACCTAAATCGGTCCAATACAGGATTTACTACCAAGTTCTGTCAGCCAGTTGCGTGACAATAGAACTCACATTATGCACTTAGAAGACGTCTCACTAATTCATCCCTTGCTCCGGAATCATCAGAGCCCCAATTTGAGGAACAACTATCGCCAGCGGGCATTTAGAGAAAGCCAATGAAAATGCCTCTAAACTACAGACACAAAGGTCTCCGTATAATAGAGCGTTATCCGAGGTGAGTAAGGACAAAGCAAATTGGCATGCCTCGGCTGACCCTTGCTTGTTGGCTGTACCACCGTCTTAGACGAGAGTGGGCCAAGACTTAGGCGGGAGAGGTCACAAGATGTAATAAGCAAATGCAGAAGATAGAGATGACATAGAAATACTGTTAGCAACCACTTCTGGAAACAAAATTGCAGAAACAGGGCAATCAGGCATGTTTTAGCCACCAATTCTCAACCACATCTTGCAGGGCAGTGGTCTAGGATAAATGATGTAAGAAAACATAATTATGCTGTTGTTGACAGGATAATTTTGTTGCAGTCTATGACTGACATTTTCCAAGCGCAATTCCGCTACAATCTTTTTCCCGAATCCTCAACTAATAAGCGTAGTCGCTGGACGTCTCGTCAATAATCCGGAGCGGATTAGGACGGCGGCCGGCTTACGCAAATACGATCGGATTGTACCGGACACCGGACACCGGACTGGAACGGGCAGCGGACACGCCACCTGCACGCTGAGCCGATTTTAAAAACGGCACTATTAGTTGCGAGATAGTGAAAATTGTTGAGCCGATTAAAATGACAGACCAACGTAAAACGTAAGCGAAAAGAAAAATATACAAGCAGATTAAAGCAATGTCTATTAGACTCGGAGATTAGAAAAAGTAAGAATAATTATAGGAAATCAAGTTGACTGAAATTGACCAAACGCACGGAGTAATCCGTGCGTTTGGTCAATTTCAGTCAACTTGATTTCCTATAATTATTCCTCATCTTCGTAAAGTAACTGATGCCTAAGATTTTACACGAAAGTAAACACCAATCTCAACTAAACATATGACATAATAATAAAGCAGCTCAGTAGATGTTGCTCGCGGGTGCTAACTGCGGCCCGTTTGCGGCCCATTAGTTGGGACGCGGCTTGCGGTCACACGCCGCGCCCGCTAACTGAGCGAGCTCCTGTTTCGTGTTTCGGTTGGTTCTTACATGCTAGGTGAAGATTTACTTAGTAATCTCGGTTATAATTTTAACCTTAAACTTCGAACCTTTTCTTGAAATTGCACCAGTTAAGTAAGTAGTAGTAGTCGCTATTTTCCTTTTTCATCCTGGATGTGACAATTATTATTATTCATTACAGCAGATTTTGGCAGAAACCAGTAATGTCAGTGCCAAATGCATGTACTCATGCATTTGGCGCTGACGAGGTGAGATCACTTGACTAATTACTCTTTAGGGCAAACAAAAACAAAACTTTCGCTCGCACTCAACACCAGCCATAAGCAAGCCTACCATAACTACATTACCTGAAGGTCACCACAATAATGCTGAAACATTTTCTCTCCAAACAATTTTCAACATTTCGAGCCGTATCCGAAAGTATTCGCAAGATTTCACCGAAAAGCGTCCCGTAAGGAGTGTTTAAACAAAGCCGTTTTGGTATGTTTGTCTGTTTGTCGTACTTTCTGTCGATATTTACGTAGCCCGCAATCAGGGCGCTGGGCTGCGGGGCAATTTATTCAGCCCAGCGTCTTGGACTTTGATTTGTGAAGTATTTGTCTTTCGTATAAAATGAAAAATAATGTTAGGGAATGGAAATTTTTGGGTACTCACTGGATTGGGATGTTAGATTGGCGGAGGTTTTTAGGTTATCCAAGTTCAGTTTTATATCATGAAGTAGATGTTAGTTAGTAGAGTTAGTTAATCTTTTTTTGCTTAGAGACTTTGCATGAAATGCTTCGATGAAAAATATCAAAAGGCAACAAACATCAATACGTTACCATTGTCACTGCGTTCAACTACAAAACTCTCAAGTGTCTCAGTAAACACTCTCACGGAACGCCAAGCAACAAATACCCGAACATTTATTTATTCCCTACAGCTGAAACTCTCTCAACTATTCGCTTGTCTATGTCCTCGCGTCAATAACCCAACTTTTAATCTTGGCACAACATCGGTAAGGTTAACCCTACACATTCCACTCTCGGACTCTCGTAGGGGACAAGACATTCCTCACATGTTCCTCCGAATTTTTGCAAGACAAATAGCGGCTGCTTGACCGAAATGACATATGGGGGAGTGGGCGTCTCATACACTCCCCGGAATCCTCAGCGTTGGAGGGTAGATTGTATGATTTATGCGCTGGCCGCACAAACTTTCAGGTCTAGGTCCTCTTTACGAGCGCGCGTATTTATGGCTCTGTTTAAAGTTGGACCTCGGTTTCATATTTATTGTGTTGCTCGGAACTTAGTTTGTTTGTCGTGTATTGTTTATGGTGTGTGTTTTGATTATGTTTTGATTGTGTAATGAGTGCGCTAGTTGTATTTATGTAGGTGTTAGATCATAAGGAAAACTTAGTAATTGGTACTTGGTGAACCAAAAGCGATGAACTTGCTACCAAACATAACTCTACCAATAAAATGGCAGCCCGATCGACCATATTACTTTTACAACACGATTAAAAACCAACACCCAACAAAAAGCTCTAAAAACTAAGCTTGTCGAACAAACCACAACTGCCGCAAAAAGGTTGTGACCACAAACTACGCTTACAAATGACACACGTTCAAACCGCAGGCGTATTGAGCGCCGTAAAAAACGGCCGGCCGCAGAACCGATGGCAAATGCCCTGCAAATGCGCTACAAATGCCCTGCAAATGAGCGGAATTAGAGGTTACATTAGTGGCCGGGTGAAATGCCCCGCGTTTTTGTTGGCAGCCGGCCGGTAATTGATTCATTTGTTTTTTGCAACGTCCTCTTAAACCGCGGCCGTTTAGGAAAGTTAAGGCTTTTAGGATTGGTGAGAGTGAAGTGGACGTGGCATGTGGAGTTGTGGGCTGTCAGTGCAGAGAGTGTTTTTCCTTGTTCCTGCATGAATAGCTAATATTGTCAGTGCGACGTAATAATTCATTATATTGTAGTGGAAGAATGTGACACGAATAGATTAGAGGAATTAGTCAAAAATTACTGTAATCTTGTGTAGTCAACAGTGGTTTAAGTAGTTGCTTAGATAAACATTATCTGTTACTGATAAATAAAGGTACAGTTATCGATTATGCAACACGTCCCAAGGCAGGTTTCCCAAGGCAGTGAGTAGGCTAAGAAAACTAGTGTAAACACCGATGGTAGATAAAAAATCCCCATGTAATCCCATAGGGGAACCCATTCAATAAGAGTTGGCAAAAAGCGCCAATCAGCCACAGATTTAACCGCCCACGAGATTTGAACCGGCCATCTGGTCCGCGACGGCCATCCGGTCCGGGCCAGCCGTTAGCGGTCGTAATGCGACCACTACGTGCTTATAAGCATTATTTACTTAACAATAAGAACGAGAGTCCTCTGAAAATGTCTGTGTCAATTTAGCAGCTAAATTTATCCTTGTGTAAACGGTTGATGGTTGGTAAGAACACATGAAATCTTTAGTTTTGATACGGTTATTCCTCTATAATCTTAGTCATTGATTTAAGACAGAAAATAACATGAATCTCCTTGTTTTCATCATAATTGAGATCTAAGTCGCCCTCTCATTAAGACACATATTTTTAACACATTTGTCTTATCCCATCGATGTGTGTGTTCTGTACCCACATTCATGGCAAATAAATGATTTCTGATTTCTGATTTCTGATTTCTGATGTCACAATAGAATATCCGTCTCACAATCATCCCCTATGTTTCCCACACCGGTCAGTAATCGACATCGCCCACCTTTAGTCTTGCAACCAGTGTCCGCCCGCCTTTACATCTTTCTTATGCCTGAAGCGTTAGTGGCCACGAACCAAACGACCTCAATGGTAATCTTTCAATGATATGGCTGTTACGTTTGACACATTTTACATTGCCTTTGCAAATTATTGTTGTTTACACGTTCATTAATACAAATAAAAATCAAATTTAATAATTATCGCCTGTACCTATCACGATTTCACTGTCTCTAGAACACAAAGTAATAAAGCGCTCTTCCTAACTATACTCATAAAAAAAAATTTGCTTCCCGGCAGCGTCCATAATTGTTTCATTTTTGTTTACCACCTGTAAGTTTATATTATGGATACTTATAGCAATAAACGCTTTGAGATTTGGCAAATACAAATAGGTAGGTAGTTGTAAACTTAACACAATCATTAGAAAAATTATGATGAAAACGGAATGTATTATTTAAAATAATATAAATCCCCGTGTTCTTAGAAAAACAGTAGTTTATTTCATAGAACAAACTACAGACTTGTAAAAGCTTCCTTAGTGGCCTCCCTCGGCAACCGCACACACAGTCTCACACGTTTTTTCCCACGTTATCAGATTTAGAGTGATTTATCCTGCCACCGCACCGGCCGGCCCCGGCTGTTGGGAAACAATTACCAGCAGTGGTCACCATCCCCGGCCATTCTTCATGTATCACCCCTGGCTAACTGCTATTGACAAGTAATGTGCTCCAGAGGAAATATTTGTCTAAGCAGAGGAAATATTTGTCTAAGCAGGCTTTGAGAAAAGGGTTTTTACTTTACAAGGACTCAGGCTGGATTTTTGGCCGTTGAGCTGTTAGGCTGGCCTGTAAGTCGTCATATCTTGATAGTTGATTTATCTACAAGGGCATGATTTATCAATGTTAAGTATTATTTACTTGAAGCCTGGAGTTAATAGCTTCAAATATAAGTGATAATCACTCTAGCTCGACGGTTAGTTTTATGACAGAGTTTTTTTGTAGGTGTGTGTTCACAGTGAATCAATTACAGACTGCTATTATAATCAGCGAAATATGATATTGGATCATGCCTAATTTAGCACACAATAATATTTTAGTACAACAATAAATTAACTAGACCCCATGCTGACAAACAAACATTAATAATGATCTAACAAACAATTGCAATCGAACTACTTTTTATTGCGATCAGTTCAGCCCATTGAATTGGACGCAGATCAAATATCCGTTCGTCCATAATAGGTTAGTATTTATTTATTCGCACCTATCGATCGACACGGGCTATTTATCGATACTTTTTGTCGACAATAGCCACTGACTTCTGACAGCTACCACTGTGTAGAATGGTAATTACAGAAGGCCCAACCTAATCCATTTACATTGCTACTCGTAACATTATAATGCGAAATGAACTCTGTCTGTCTGCCTGTATGTCCTCTTTTCACGCCTTACGCGTATTTTGATGAAAGGTACACAGCAGCACAGGCAGACTATGACCTGGATTAGTACATAAGATACTTTTAGGTGGGTATTACGTTCCCGTGTGCTTATTTCCGACATCCACAAGGCTGAAAATTCCCAAATTTGAAAAATCCTGTAAAATTCACACTGTTCCTTATCATCCGTAGGATATAGAGAAACAAGAAGTACTATTCGAACCACAATAGTAGTAGCATACCTCTCGATTGCCATCAATTACACAGAAGGTTCACTCTGTATTACCGAGTTCACTGACAGTCAAACACTTTTCAAACTTATAACTTAGGATAAAGCGGCAGATCATCAAGGTAGTACATTATTTTTTATTTCGAGAAGTCGCCAAGCGGTTGGTCGACTCTTCACGTGACCAGAGAGCGGGCCTATTTTTTGGCCAAAGAATCAGCATTGCCATCCAACGTGGCAATGCTGCCTGCTGGGCACTTTTCCAGTTGACAGCGATGTGGACGAATTTTTTGACGCCCTGTAACGGTTACAGGTTGTTACTTGTACATATTTTTATTATTATTTAGATTTATAGTTTGTATAAAAGTAGTGTAATTATTTAAATAAATATCATTATAAGGTAAAAAAAAAGGTAGTACAGAGTGAACCTTCTGTTCAGTTACTGCATCTTGTGGCCAGGGTCAGAGCTTACAAAAACTTCTGTGATTGACTGACAACGCATGCGCTTTGGCGTAATGAGGATTTAAATGCTATTTGTTTATAATTTATTTATTTTGAAACGGTGATAAGCAATTTTACGGTGTGTAATTAACTGAGCTGTAGTTGTTTTTAATAAATTAGATTTTGCTACTGGTTAGGTTTAACTAATACAAGTAATATTTTCACGGCTGATTGCTTTATTTATAGGATTATCCTCAACTGTACATGTATAATTATGTTTTATTGAACTTCTGACAGGACTGGTTTTAAAATCTTAAGAGACCAATAGGAGTCAAGCAATCACAGTCCTAATAAGTAGAGAAAGAAAAACGTACAAAAAATACAACTAATTAATAAACCGTTAAATAAATCAACGTAAAATACAGCGTTGTTAGTTATTCAGCGGACATACTGTTTAGATTGGAGCCCAACAATAAACATTGTCAGCGACGCTCGAGCAGGCATCGCATCGTAGTCGTAGGACGATTACAAAAATACGTTATTGTTACAGTAACATTATTATAACTGCCCATTAAACGAGCTCCAAAGATCACTGGCCATATACTTGTTCAGAAATTGTTTATTAACTGATCCTTTTTAAGTTCAATTATCTGGTCTAGAAAAGCAGCCTAGCATTTTTTTTTTTATATTGATATAGAACCATATTTAAGTTCATAAAATCAAACTGATAATTTGCACTTTTTAAACATCAAATATAATTAGTTAGTACAGTCGAGATCCCCAAAACTCAGCTTTTCAGCACTTCCTAGTTTGTTAACATGTGATGTAACACTTGTCAACTTATACCTAATATTCCAAGTTTATTTCTTACCGTAATCAATGGAAAATTAGAAATTCTACAAAATTAAAGTATTATTTTTCAGTTTAATTTATTTGTAAATTGCAATATCTTAACCCCATAATATACACTTAATACCAGCAGCAAATTGTAGGTCTCCACCTAATATAATCAAAAATAATAACAATAATATATAATAATATATATATAATATATATAATATAATCTCATTTTATTTTCGCAGTGGGCTCACACCTTATTAACTTTTTTCTCCTGCTCAATTAACACTACTTATCAGATAACGACGTGAAGGCTACAAATGGGCAGACTGATCAGCTGACCGTTGCTGATCCGACGCCGGTGGCTCGCCAACAATGAGCAATCTATCAGTTATTCATTTTAAATAACATGGTAGAGGCATGACTGGTACCACTCATCTGTAAAGGAGAGTGTACACTCAGTAGAATATTCTGTTTGTTTTGTGACAAAACGATGTTGCCAATTTCATTAAGAATAGAAAAGGTTAAAATCTCCTACACATTGTGTTAAGTCAAATAGAATTAGAATAGGTAAGGTTTAATATTATTCAAATCTTTATCTTAATTTTGGTTGAACTGAATGAAACCTTGATTGTCACTTAATTGTTTTAATTACTGAATTAATCTTGTTTCTACCAACCTACATTTCTAGAACCCAAACATTTCTGTAATATTTCCGTATTTTTATAGCCCTATATCATGTATGCTGTGACGGGTGCCAGTGTTTAGAACCGCTATAACCGATCCAATCATCGATAGTTGATCATGGGTGAATAATTGCTCGTTTTTATAGTGTAAACAAGTGATAGATCGACGGCTACCGAATACTCGTTATACGTAGGTGGTTAGGAACATTATACAATGTACTACCTGGCATACGATGAGTGTTGATGGGTGATCGATTGGTCACAATCGGTTGATTGCTGTTCTACGGGTTTAATAATAATAATGTTATTTTTGATTGAACAAGCTGGAGAACGAGACCATCGTTCTGATCTACTAAAAATTTCTAAGCTGTCTTGTCACATTAACATATAGATAAAAGCCTCTTGGAATCTGTTTTATAATTATCGTGTCTATCAAACCAAATAAATTCTTGGAAAATAGTTTTTTTTTTCGCTTACTTGGTTTAGTTGCCGCCTTAGCACATTATGAAAATAACTGGAGGGGTTTCCCATAAAAACGTCGGATGACTTTCAAAGGTTGAGCTGAAGGTTAAAAGCTAAGAGCACAGTGTTGTACATGTTTCCATTTTCACCTAACAGTATCCAAGAACATTGTCGCCCAAAAAATAAAAAGCACATACAAGTGACAAGTAAGAGACACCAACGCGACGTGGGCCAACGTGGGCCAGCTCTCGTGACTCAACGCGCAACACAATGCCCATTGTGGCCGACCATTGTTTTACCAACTTTCTATTAACCTTTAACTACCGGGAAAAAACTGAGGCGACGCGTGCGCGTGCGCTCCTTGCGTGGGTGCAGGAAGGTGACGCTGCACGCTGATGTTCGGTTATACAGGTTTGGGAACTGTTGAAAAACTTTACAAAGGAGCATTGACTGTTTTCAAGTCAAATGGTTCAACTGTATTTGGTCAGAAAAGTCATCAGATTACGCCATTAACATTATCACGTTATTAACAACATAACATATCAAACAACAACAACATAATTACGTTGTAAGGCATAAATATATCTCGAGACCTGGTGAAGATCCTGTACCTTGGGATGGTTGTCTGGATTAATACAAAAATAAATGCTGACTGCCAAGAAATAAGCTCAAATCGACCCTGACGCCGCGTACAATCATGCTCAGTGGAAAATAAGGGCAAGAAAGACTGATCCAAAGTAAATGAGACACAAGGTCCTTAAGGAAGAAGAACGTCTAACTAAAAGTAAAACAGAATATCCTCATTCAAAATTTATTGATTTTAAACCTTAGCTACTGGTAATTAGGATCCCTAACGAGACTCTTTTCTCCTCATATCCAGCTCCAAAGAAGCGTCCAAAGCAGAACTAGAGATTTCAGCGTCATTTTAGACCAAGTTTGTTGTTGTATGTTTGCTGTCGAACTATTGATGTTTCCTACAAAGTAGTCCAGCTACCGTGACACCAGTGACATGTCTTTGTGATGGCGTGTCGTGTCGTGGGAGGGGCAGCCACTGTCTGCCGTGTAATGGAAGTGGGTTGAATCGATACTTCTTGGATGTGCAGCAATAGTTAACGGCGCTGTGTCAAGGTATTTCCTGTTGTAAGGGTGTTAGGGGCGATCGTTTTTTTCTTGATTACAAACTTGCTGTAGAGGTTTTATGTCTCCTCCAGGTCTTGAACTTAAGCCAACAAAGATGAAATAAGTTATCAATATGCAATTAGGTACCTGACCTGACTGTCATTTATTTTTGTCTACCCAGCAAAGTAACATAACATCATCTCTGTGAAGGGCCCGGCAGTGGGTACACATACAATACACTTACCTACATCCTAAGTCCATTTGAAGGAATTTCCTCTTCATGACAACGGCCTTAGAAACGCCCTCCAAATGGTATAGTGCCCTGCCACTACCCGCCATCTCAAGCTAACTGCCACGTCCCTCCACGTCATAACTCAATACAAGTATCATTACGTTTATAATTATACCTATAAAGTCCCCTATTCAATTACCCGGTCACCTACGTATATGGTCACACATTATTATCCGTAGATCCACTGATAAGAGATCAGACAAAGTTGAACTATCGATAATGGTCACTCCGGCTATTTGTATGTTAAGTCTTTGTTAAGTGAAGTCTGTTGAGTTTGCTTGATAAGTATTGTCTGTATTCCACGTAAATTATATCTAACTATGAGGCATTTACAAACAGGTATTTAAAGAACTATTAAATAAAATTCACCATTTGTCTTGACAAGTGGTATTTAGAACGCGATTAAAATAAGATCATGACTATTCTTAAATGGCATTCCGAGTTGTCCTATCTGTGATAGGTACACCGTACAGGTTACTTTACTGTAGAGCGGCGCTCTTGCCGCGATCGTGCTGACCTTCTGGCGCGACTCCTGTTCCTAGTACTACCTATGTTCATAAACTATACTTACTAATTAGGTAGTCGTTTTCGCAGCCTTTCCTGGCAAGGTAGGTCATAAAGGACGCAAGTATAAAACGTTGAAGAAAGCACTAACCCTCACACTGTCCTGCTGATACCAGCATTACGTGTTATTGTCATAAAAAAACATAGATCTTTCTTGATGTGGTATGCGTACATTTCAGATTGGTTTAAAAATAACTCGAAATCTCAAAATCTAGAGCTACTAAAATACTTTGTATTAACGATTATTCATTTATTAAAAGCTTTCTATTGGAAAGCAATATAATCCTAATCTATGAACAGTTCCTGTTCATTTCGCAAAATGACCAAGATGGCGTCGATGGCGTTGATGACAGAAGCGCCGCCACGTACGGCGACATTACCTTATTTCATAGCAGTTGTAATAAAATTTTATACCCCCAGTCTTATCACATGGTTAATAGAAAGCAAATAATAAACGGATTTAGTGGCGACAGTCACTTAACCCTTCGAAGGTCAACGAGTGTGACCGCTAGAACATCGTCCCAGCACCTAAGTACTTACATGATACTGTAGGTGAATGGGTGCTTCTTGTATAAGTTCCGTTGTAGAGCCGTCTCTACCCACGCACATCGGATTGTAATAGCTACTGATTAAGGTTATTGGTGATTAAGACGAAATCATCGTAAAAAAGTGTGTCGTAAATACTCATGTTACCAACATTTTTAGTTCAATTATTACTTAATTTCTACATTTGGATGAACTATTTCTGGAATGAAATCAGACGAATATTATTGAATCAATTGACTATTCGATGAACCTCCATCAGACTATTGGTTAAAATATTTCAGTGAATTTCTAAAATTACACACTTTAGCCAGCTAGACTGAGTAATGGGCATATTGCTATGACACGTTCCATTCCGCAAATGACGATGTTTTATGTATTTATGTAAATAAATGACCGATCAAAACAAAATCCATTATCGGATGTCGTTGCGTGTCACTTACTCGCGATATCCGACAATACGGATATCATGGCGTCCGAGGTACGAATTCTACGGGTCGTAGTGATGGCCAACGAAAATCAAAATATCCGCGCTGATTCGCCCGTGTGTACATTAACAATTCCAATGAAGCTTTCAATGTCATCAGCGGCGTGTCATTTTAGGTATTTTGGTACTAATACATAAAACATACGAATTTGAAAGGGTTGAGTTGAAACCTATCCTGATGTTTGCAGATTTATGTGATAATGGTTTAGCAGCTGTCCATGGGTCTATGCAAAGAGCGGTACTAAAAATAAGTTCATAGAAAGCAAAGCTGTATCATTTAACAAGCATTTTTTTTATATATAGTACCCGCATTAGTAGCGTCATCAGCTGCCTAATACCCTTTTTGTTTGTAAACGTTCCCTTTTATAATTTGCACATAATCAACCGGGTAATTACATAAAAGTAACATCTTGTGCTTTCGTAACTTCCACGGTTACTTATCTGTACTTGGGCGAATTAAGTTAGAGAAAGAAATACTTACTAGTATTATTGAAATACTTAACTAACCACACACGGTAAAGTGCTGTTCCATAAACAGTTGCACTATTTATTTCAAGCATAACACGCGCCTTTAATTACATTTTCCATTAATTATCATTATCTTTAATCATTAATCCTATAAATCATGATAAACTAAGTGTTGTTGAAAACTTCTGATATCCGCATTAATATCCGAACTCATTATAATATTTCGGATATTAAGAAACTATAAGGATGATTATAAAAGTAAACTTAAGTCCTAGTTAATAGGGCTCTATATCTTTATTAACGGGTGGAAGGGTTAACAGAGTTGTGCGCAATAAACGAAATGGAATAGTTAACCCTGCAGCGGTCTTCACACTCACTTTAATTTAGTTAACTGTTTCGTTGCGCCCCGGGCTGCAGGCCGCTGGCTGGGGAAAGGGTTGATAGTGATGGGAGATGCGTTTGTCGATACATTGGTTGAGTGCATTACGATTATCGACCACAGGCACAGACTTACGAATGTCTAATAGGACATGGAAGATTTAAAAATGATTTCGATCATGCGCTGTTGTATAAGAATTTGAGAGTATTGGACGTTAGGTATAAATAAAGAATGAAAAAATATTTATGGTATCGTGTTTTTGATGTAGGATTTGGCTTGATTATATGCCTTAATTTGGATAATTAATTGATCAAAGTTCAGTGAACTATAATTGTAATTCAGGTAACTTAACTTTATAAAAAAACTCTGACAAAGTATTTCAGTATTACTTTATAATTATGCTGTTTTGGCTTCCGTACGTTTTTATTTTATTTTCACGGGTGCCCACTGAAAACCAGCGCTGTGCTGTGGGCCCCCCATAAGTACAGCGTCATGCTGACTGGTTACCTATTTGTCGCACTCACGACGTGCAAGCGGTCAATTTATTTTTTATTTTTTATAATGTATTTCTTGTTGTTCCGCTTTGTAATATTCTGAATGTCCCTGCGATAAATAAAGTTTTTTTCTTTCTTTCTTTCAGTGCCTGGGCAATAAGAGATGCTGTAACAACAGACAGTCGAGATATCGCCAATCTAACCCTCTTCCATCACTACCGCAGCGCGTTTTCATCGCCAGCTAATTTATATAGGGCCGGGCGCACCCCCGCCTATATTTAAAAGCTTATAATCGCGCGATGAAGTGTTGCTAGCGTTGATTAATCACGACTGAATTCCGTGAGTCTGAGAGAGCGAGGCGCAAATTATTGAGGCTCGCAACACCAGCCGTTTGTCACTCGGAGCTCAACGGATAAAATTAAGAAATGAACGGGTAATTTTACGAGTTGTTTGTTAATTTCGTATCGTGTTGTAAAGAATGCTGTTTAGTCGTAAAAGGCTGTAGTAACAACAATCATTCGAAAGCGTCAAGCCAGCACATCATCACGAGGTTGCTATAGTTCTTCAGTCATCGTCATTCTGATCGAAACGAAGCTTTCATTTATTTTTGCTTGCTTATTATTTTTGTAAATCGATCGATTTGTTGATGATGGGTTTTTTTCCCCCTGACTAAATAATATAATAATACCAGCCTATTACTGTCCCACTGCAGGGCAAAGGCCTCTTCTCATACAGAGAAGGCACGAGCATTGATCACCACGCTTGTTCAAGACGGGTTGGTGATTTCAGACTTATATTAATTATAAGTCCAGGTTTCCTCACAATGTTTTCCTTCACCGATATCTGTGATGTCTAAGATAAACATAGAAAGTAGGAACATATGAATTGAAAAAATCACATTGGTACTTGCCCGGATTTGATCCCAGATTTGATTTGATTTTTCTCTTACTATTAAAAAAACTAAAGTTCGATTTTAGACAGGACTTCCTTCCGATAACCAATAGGTACGTATTTTTGTAACGTAAAGCAAGTTCCATTCTTTTCATTTTACATGTGATTTCCATCGCCAAGCTACGCGTCAAAAGCTATGCCAAGGTATTTGGCTGTATTAGCACGAGGCAATCGGTGGTAATCAGTGTTTATGTTTATTAGTGAAGTTAACGTGAATTGATTTTAACTCATTCAGTTTGATCTTCCACTTTTGTGTCCAGTCAGTGTCACCTACTTTGATTACAGCTAGTTGAACTTTTTTCATCAGGTTCTTTGTAACTTGACCCTGTAGCTCTAGACGTAGCTGTATCAACTGCGAAGAAATAAACATAATACCTAAAGATATTGTATATTACAATCAACAATAAAAACAGATGATATCTTGAATATCAAGAAAAACAAGAAACTAAACTTTAAAATACTACTAGGTTTTTCAACTTCATTTTTGCAAACAATTTCCGTAAGCACTACCCGCGCAACATAAAAGCTACCAACAAAATATAAAAATAGAAACCATTTCGCAATCGAAAAATTTAATTAACTCGCCGTAATAACAGGCGTATTATCCCCGTTCAATTACCTAACGATAGTACTGACTCGGGCACCGAACCCAGCACCTGCCGGCAGGTTTCTTTCTATATAAAGGCGCGTTTGATAAAATCAATCGAGTTGTCACATCAACCCGGTAAGTTAAGTAAGCGTAATTATCGATACTCGTTGTTCGGAACTGTGTCGCATTCTGAAGCGAAATTATTGAAATTATAGCATTGACGACTGGCGAAGCGAATTGTGTGAGTTTATTCGTAAACGAGCGGTTGGTGTGAGTGATCACATCGTAGGTTCAGTTCGGTAGATCAAACTAGTACGGACACCGCAATTTGTCCGTCTTATTACGCAGCTCCGGACACCGGATTAATTTAATGTACTGAAGTGACTGTCAGTATCCACGTCCTCAGCCGGTCTGCCATCTGAATACACAGCTGTTACTAAAATTTATAAAAAATTTAACTTTTTTTAATTTTTTAAGTTCTGATACAGTTCTTAAGTTATGTTGAGAAAATATTAAAAGTGTGATGTTAAGAAGAAGAGATTGTATGTGCTACGTGTAACTGTAAGCCTTTAAAAGGACATCATTCGTCAGTTTTACGTGCTATCGACTTTTGTAAGATTATTCCTCATGCGTACAGTCTAAGTACCCAAGTAAAACTATATGTGGCACTAAGCTGCTTTACTAAACTCTAACCGACATAAAATCGCTCGTCTGCTACAAAACATAGTATCTACGCCTTCGCTCCGCCTGCGCCGAATGCCCACGTCTATATTGATAGGTACTAAAGCTAAATCGAATCATTCGACTATTTAGAACAGTCATAAGAAACTACGCAAACAAGGTGTTGATAAGTGAGTAATACCTGAAACTGATAGGCATTTTTATATGCTCGATCCCAACCTACATAATTAGGAAGATGTGATGATGACGACTAAACAACAAAGACAAATAAATAAAGATTAAGAATACGTACACAACGCACTTGAACCCGACTACCTAATAATGATAATGGCGTTGAACAAGATTTGAAACAAGTAAATCTAACAACTAGAACACAAACACTGTACAGAATACAGCAAACCAAAATATGAGCCTCTCACAACAATTTACCATAAAGTGCAACTAATTATTCATACTTAACACAATAACAATATAATTCATAGTTATTAGACGGGCTACTACGCAATAATATTCAGCAACTAAATCAATCTCGGGCAATAAGTAATACGGCTTATTTACATATCGACAAATAAGTGCAATAAGCGCTATGTACTGGGAGCTAGTTTACGGGCTCCTCATTAAGCGAGCTATGTAACTAAGTTGCTGAAGGTAGATTTATGCGCTAAATAAATGACAATCACGCGCAGTAAGTTTGTGCTTAATGCGTTTTGTATTCATGTGTAGCTAGCAAGTTATAATTGCGTGCTTTGTAAATATTGTGATGTTTGCTGTGGCCCTGCGGGGTCGTGTGATGGAAATACATAGTTGGACTTCCTATTAGTGCATACTGAACTTATCATATCTGATCTATATATATATTGTTCATTATGTGTTTCCTCACTCGCATATAATCTTTCAAAATTAAGATTAAGCGATGTGGGTTTAAACAAAATTAATGTTGTTTTTTTTTTTTAATAAAAAGTTTTAATTTTTTTTTTTTTCATAGCTATTTCATCTATTGATTTGTAAATTAGTTTTTTTTTTACCGACATAATATCGTCGTTCAAGTTCTAACACCACGTACCACCACGTTGATCTAATTATCTCATTTATCTTGCAAATTTACGAACTAGAGTCTGTACCTACAAAGAGATACACGACAAAGAGACACATGTGTGCCATAAAGCTGCTGAACACATTTTGTTTTTGACAATCGTCTAGGATTTTTTTCCTAGAATTTGGTGTTCGTATTCTTGGCCTGGAATTCTATCCTAGAATTGTGTCTGGTCTTCTCGAAATGGCCTGTATTGTCCCACTGCTGGGCAAAGGCCTCCCTCCATTCCTTCCAACTATTATAATTATATTCCGTGCTATTTCTAAGGAAGATATCTAGTTCGCCCCGCCACCTCTTTCGTGGTCTGCCGCGACCCCGTGTCACTGTTTCAGGGCACCATTCCTGAGCCTTCCGGGCCCACAGTTCGTTCGGCATGCGGCAGACATGTCCTGCCCAGTCCCTTTCAAGTTAGGCAGCCTTTTGAGCCGCGTCAACGATTTGCGTTTTGGAGCGCAGTGTAGTGTTACGAATATGATCTGTAAATGTGATCTTCTCGAAATAGGTATACATATTTTTTAGTAGGTACACACGTATATTGATTGTGTCAGTGGTATCGGCGTGTCCAAAAGTCAACAGGGTGCCGCGACGGCAATACAAAGGCATTTATTGTACGAATTTCACGCTTCCACGTGGGGTTGCATGTAGCCGACCGAGCGAATTGATACTTGATTAAAAGCGTAGCTGAATTATAGGAGTTAGCCGTGGGACCGATGTGATTCTTCATTAGAAAAAAATATACGAACTTCGATACCAACTTTCATCCCCTCCACGACCTCTATAGAGAATGTTTTTTTTTATTATTATCTTCCTTAGTGTTTCTTCAATACTTGACAAATAAGGAATTTCTGTGTAGGTTCATGCTTCTAGATCGAATTATCGAACAAATGTGCACAGTAAAGTATATTCTATTCTATCGAGTGATTTAAAGTGTGTGTTTTCTGTCAGTGAATTTATCTTATGGGTTACGCTTAGCTAGAAACCAAATCAAACTAACAGATGTATACCGCCTCCTAGTAAAAAAAATATAGAACCTAGAACAATACAATCTCTTATTGCTAGCATATTCTTAACGCCAGTTACAACAGAAGAAGTATATCAAATTATACTGTCTTTAAAAAACACTAAATCGGTAGGTTATGATAACTTACCCACTCAAATTCTAAAACAAACTGCACATTTAATAGCACCAATACTATGTCATCTCATAAATCTATCATTATCACAAGGTATAACTTTTCCAGACAAACTAAAAATATCAGTTGTAAAACCGATTTATAAAAAAGGGGATAAAACAGAACCTAACAACTATAGACCTATTGCCCTCATACCTATACTAGCCAAAATTATAGAAAAAGTTATGTATAAACGGTTAACATCTTTCCTTAATAAATTCAATATACTCAAATCAGAACAACATGGTTTTAAGAAAGGAAAGTCTACCACACTAGCTGCCTTTAAACTAATAAAAAAAGTCTATGAAAATGTTGATAAAGGTATTAACACCTGTGCTCTTCGATATGAGCAAGGCGTTCGACTTTGTTGATCATGAAATTTTGCTCCAAAAAGCATACGCATACGGTATTTGCGGTATAGCACATAAATGGTTACAAAGTTACCTCACAAATAGATAACAATACGTAGAAATTAATAAAATTAATTACGAGAATATAGAATTCGCTTACAAATCTAATCTCACACATAACAGGGTCGGTGTCCCACAAGGTAGTATATTAGGCCCACTTCTATTCCTACTCTACATCAACGATTTGCCTAACGTGACCAGCTATCACTGTACCCTTTTTGCAGATGATATATCGTTAGTAATTCCACAAAAACCTAATACTACATTTGATGACTACAATAAAGAAGTTAACGAAGCTGTTCAAAGCATTATAAAATGGCTACAGTCCAATAATTTAAAAGGTAATATAGAGAAGACCAGAATAATTCAATTTTACAATAGAAAACAACATAATTACAAACTAAATATCTCGTACAAAAACAATAACATAGCACAATCCGATAGTATAGTTTTCCTTGGGATGTCATTAGATAGTCAGATCTCATGGAAATTACACATAGATTAAATCTGTAACAAAATAAACAGGTATGTTTACGCTCTTTGGCGTCTTACACGTATATCCAGCCAAAAAACTGCATCACAAGCCTATCTTCTATACGTATAAAATGATAAACTGACTGACTGACTGGGTGACATATCAACGCACAGCCCAAACCGCTGGGTCTACAGATTCCAAATTTGGCAAAAAGGTTCCGTATGTGGTGTAGGGGTGCACTAAGAAAGGATTTTCCAAAATTCACCCCCTAAGGGGGTTAAACGGGGTTCCAAAGTTTGTATGGGGAAACAAGATTAGTTAGACTATTTTATTCGAAACTTCACAGGAGGGTTCCTATTGATAAATTAATAGAAACGGGTTTCAGGTTTTTTCAGGATTCAACCCCTATGAGGGGGAAATGGGGTGACAAAGTCTGAAAATCAACATGGGTAGTTTGTATGGTGTATCGGGTTTGTATGGTGTATTACAAAAACAACGATTTTAAGATTTATGTGGCGGACCTGGAATACCATCAGTGATTGTGACAGTGATTGTGACAGTGATTGATTAACATATGGGATACTATTTATCCCTTTATTTTGATCCAGTGGGACAGTAACTGAACTTCACGCGGGCGAAGCCGCGGGCAACAGCTAGTCATGGATATGTAGCCTCTAACCTACGATATGGTATTATATAATGGGGTGGCTCAGTACAATTTAATAGAGTATTCCTGGCGCAAAAACAGTGCATTCGCGCACTTTGTAATGTGGATTCATTAACTTCATGCAAACCATTGTTCCAAAAGCTAAACTTATTAACAGCACCGTCCATGTATATATTTGAGTCTTGTATTTTCGTAAAAACACATCAGTACCTATACAAATCGTTTGATGAATATTGTAATTTTAATACCCGTTATCCCAATAGCTTTCCCTTGCCAAACATAAAAACTGATCTATATAGAAGAAACTGTTACCCCATGTCAATTAAATTATTTAACAAATTACCTAATGAAATAAAAGACCTACCCATTAGTTTATTCCGAAAAAAATTGTACGCCTATTACTAGCCAGTTGCCATTGACTAACCAGTCAATAAATGTTTCTACACAACCCAGGAATACCTTAGTTATAAGAATAGAAAATTATTATAACACCTCACTAAGTTCCTATTCTAGTGCAATAATAGATAGATAAGTTAGTACCTATGCATAGTTATATCACCCATTTTCGTTTAAAATGATTATTCTAAGCTTTTATTTTATATTTCGTATACCAGAAATGGTTAATATGAGGATCCTCATTGTTATATTATGCAATGTAACATTTATATACCATCTATTTACCCATATTATGCGAATAAATTATTTGATATTTGATTTTATATTTGATTACAAATTCAGGAGAACTCATGTTAAAAGACTTGATTGGCTGTACTTATCTCCATCAGTCAATCACAGCAGTAAACATAAGTTTGTAACTGGAATGTGTTCATCAAATCTAAGACCTTGTTGCAATGGAAAAGACACAGCATGTAGACATGTAGCTGTCACCGTAAAATTGTAAAAACCGTTAGATTTGTAATCTATCTAGCGAGATTAAATGCATGCGATCAAATTATCTCTGCCCCCATAATCGGGTCTTGGGGCAACCCGACGTTAGGTTAGTTAGGTTCCTACCCTGCAGACAGAAATTTGACTTCGCTTTTTAGGCGAATATAAAGTGTTTTGAGGTTAGGTTACATTAATCGGTTTTTCTCAGGAATGTTGCATTATCTTTTCATGGGAGTGGTACCAAGTGGGGGGCAAGGGGTCTTCCCCCCCTCCTCCTGCGCGAGGTGAGTTCCGTCGCATACCTTTTACAATTTAACGGTTTCACTTCGACAGATTATAATCTACTGAAAAATAATGCGTTTTATTGTAAGCAGTATGTTTTGTTGACAATATTTCGACACATTACAATCTCGCTAGATAGATTACAATCTAACGGTTAATACAATTTTTCGCTGACATAGCCATAACTTTATTGCTGTATCTGATTATGAAAACTTAGAACAAATTGCCAAAACAAACGAAAACTTTACTTAACTTCCTCCATGAAATCAAAATACTTCCATCAGATAAAAAACCGTAGGTACTCTAAATCACGCGCTAAAGTATCAACACTCATACCTCGTACTACACAACATCCCTCAGCGGCCGCAGACCGCGGTGCGAAGCTGAAGGGTTGCATCACCATCACCACATACCCCATGCACAGTTTTGTCACGCTTGTCTCTAAACTACCCCATACGACACCACAGCCTAACAATATACCAACAAAACCTTCACATACTGTACAAATGTTCAAAAGTTTGTGCTAGAATATTTTACACTGTGGTCCTAAAAAAATCGTGCGCCGGTTTAATTTCACCCTTTATATCAGAGGGTAGAATATTTTTTTTAAATCAACAATGGAGACGGATAACTAGTTTGTAGTGTAAACAAATTGGTGCATTGTAACTTTTGCGAAGTCAGTGGTTTTGTGTGAGATGGGTCAATATTTACAGCGCATTTGAATATTAGAGTAGAGTGTTTGGACTTATGTTAAGTTAATTTTGAATATTTTTTGTCGTGTGTATTTTTTATCCTAAATGTAAACTGATGTCGACTAAAACAGAGTGAAACTAGACAGTTAACTTTTCTAATCAAGATTTGAAATATCGATTATGTTTCCCCAACAATTTGCAAGTACCACTTTTCTTAAAAGAACAGGTCGTACTATTACATCAAACTGCAGACCAGTATCTTTATCTGAATGATAAAATAACGTTTCTGCTTTTATCGCGTTACCTTATAAGACGTTATTTATTTAATTGTAGTGATAGAAACACGTGCAGTAATATCGTTGAATAAGTTATAATTCGTTATTTATTATGGGCCAGCTCTAGTCAGTTTATTATGAATATTTAATGCGCAGATATGAAGCAACTGGTTATCATTATTTACATTAAAGACCGATAATTGTCACGTTTCAGAATGCCATCAGATTACAATGCTATTAAGAAATCCAGAATAAGAGGGATAAGGGCATTGTATGAGTGATGCAAGGTGCCAAAGATATCACAATGAGTTTACAACCACCTCTTTAGGACATCTAGAAGAAGATTTTGAACAGGGTTGTGAACAAAAATGCGTTATCCCATGATCTGTCCACGAAGTAGACACAATAGTTAAACAATGGCGTCTCGACCAAATTGGTCATTTGACAGATCATGATTTATACTGATGGACGTTGCTGAAGGCACGATTACTCTTAGTTAAGTTCTTGGTCAACACAGTTTAGATTGCCATAGACACGTTAAAACAAAGACTTACACGTACATAACAAGAATCAGTCCAAAACTAAGTTGGAAAGGTAAATCTTTCAGCGTCTAGTGTAGTGTTTAAAAGCACATACGTACCCTTTTAGTTGACTAAAACTTAGTCAGCGAAACATCAGTCAAGTGACGTATTCAAAAACTGCTGAGTTCCTACAACCTTGAACCGAAGTTCTAAACTCCAAAATATACCTTATTGCCAAGGGATAAAGGTCACAAGGGTGAATGTTGTAAAATCGTTGGAGAGCAAAGTTTGCGCTCTTGAATTTGTGTGTCGTGTCACTCTCACTGAAACGTTGAGTATTAGGGAAGGTCTGTTGTGCTGGAGATCTGTAAAATTCTTCCTTCTGATGAAAGGAAACCACTTGGTGCTCCAAGTGGTTTCCTTTCATCAAAAAAATATAAAAATAATAAATTAGTGATCTGGCACAGAATTATTCACCGAATACCCCACAAGTGACAAAAGTGAATCATCTACATATATCGTACAGTAGATATGCGTGGTTATAAGGACACAGCTGTAGATAATGCTCAGTTTGGCTCCTTTACAGAGATTTCGCTGTAGGTTAATGCTATCAAATCCTCAGACAGAGTTTTATGTATAGAGCTGAAATATTTTATTGTCTTTTGACATTTAATTTTCCAAATCCAACCTTGAACTATTTACGAAAAGCTTTTACAGCAGTTCAGTCACAATAGCAAACACCATCTTCTATTATTTTCCAAAATCTACCCGATGTGACCAATCACCGTTGATTTATTTTCGATACAGTAAGGGATTAATAATTAATCCGCCAATAATATCGGCAGGCAGGGGAGAAAGTACGCCATATGGGCCCAATATAAGACCGCGTTAAAGTCGACACGCCGAATTAACCGTAATCCTGGCCATAATGTGAACATGTTTGAAAAATTTACAGAACGCGTAGGGTACGGTCGAGGACCTCTATTAAGGACATTTGGAATTTGGAAATAAGAGTGACCATTAGATTCGGAAAAAAAATAAAGGGCAGATAGGTTTTTGCATCTGTGGTTCAACGTTTTTCTTTAGATCAGGTGCTGTCAACTAAATCATATCGATAAAAAGCTAAAAAAAACTGGTCTTAACTGGTGTATTTTTTTAGGTTGAAACTCTATCAATGTACGACAACAAACATCGCTTGCCTCTAGAGCAACAATTCTCATAGTTGACGAAAATCAGACATTTTCATTGGAGTGAAACCTCCAGTCAAACCTCATCACATTCATCAATAAACCGTTCTCCTCTTCAAAGTTACCGTTACAATATCATTGTCATTGAACAGTGCTGTCTAATTTCATCCCGTTGACAATATAAGGGTTGAAGGTATTGACACAAATGTTGCGACCGCAGGCCGCAGCCCTCTGTTTGCGGTTATTGTTTCCTTGATTCGGGCCCGTGGCTAATTAATTTACTCGTTGTGGCACCCCTGCAGCCTGGCTGATTGAGGACACGATTCGCCGGGTGGAGCGCATCCTTCCACGATTTAATTTTTAGTTCTGCAGAATAATTTGAAAAAACAAAGAAATAAGATGGAGTATTGGGTTATTGTGCGCAGATCTTTACAATATTATGTTGTCTTTGACAAGAAGAACCATAGTTATCTTACTGTGTAATATTACGAACGGTGTTATAATCGTGAGTTACACATAAATATTAATTATTGCACTTATTGATATCATGTATAATGAAAATACGCTGGTTATTGCAAGTTGTCTAGAACTATGCAGACTAGAAACTAAGTAGAACTAGATAAGTATTATCTGAGATCAGTAAAGTGATAAAAAGTATATGCTACTAATAAACTTTGCTCTGTAGTTTTTGCCAAGTTTGTTAGGATGAATGAAGTTTAAATTAAAGTTGCAAAACTTTCTGAAACCACAATTAGCACTTCAAATATTTGCATAAACAGTAAAAGGCACAAATAGTTTCTTACCCCCTAAATTAGCAAATCAAATACCAAAATACACCAAACATCTATTGCAAAACCAAAACGAAATTTGATTAAAATGAAAGAGCACACTAAAGGCACCTCTAGCGGCGACAGCTTGTTGAAATCAAATTATAAATAAAGGAGGGGACAATAGGGAGGATGGCCCGGTGGGTCCGAGACTCCGAGTACCGCGAGCTGCGAGGACGACGCGTACTCGGCGATGATCCGAGTGATGGATGGACAAAGTACGTGGCACGCGACGGAATGGATCATATGGACGGACTTATGGAACTAACGTACGGCGCGGCGCGCGGCGTGGAGAAATGCAATTCTTTTTGGAATGCAATGTATTTGATAGAGGAATAATAGCTTAGATTGTTTTGGAGTTCTTGTGGATAAAATGTGGTCATGGGAAGCATATTTATCAATAATAATATAAAAATTGATCAATAAAAATGAATTTCAAAGTTATTAAACTAAGAACTCAAATTGATCAATTTAAAAAAAAACAACAGCTTAATAGCAAACGTACGGATGAATTAGCGATAAGCTAAAATAAGAGCAATTTTACCATTTTTTTAAAAACATGTAGACTTGTTTCTCGGGTTCAACACCAAAACAATTCAAAAACACAAATTAACAATTATACAACAGTTGAACAACTTCAAGCAAAACATTTAATTGTCATGCCGTGGTCCAAACCGCCGTGTTTCGGTCGCGAAGTTCCCCCACAATGTACGGCTCAGCCCGGCGTGGGGTCGGTTACGTGTGTAACGAGACTGTCGCGGTTTTTCATGTGTGTTCAACTTTCAACTAACTCTGCTTGAAGCGAGTTTTAGTCTGTTTTGTTTATTTGACTGATGCAATTTTGGGTTAATTGGTTTGCATTTTTGTTTGAGTTTTGTTTTTGGATTACGTGTATTAAACAGGGTCTTCAATAAAAAAAAAACCTTTTCTAGACTCATTATTTCAAGAATACCAACTGTTATTGACCCCAAAGTCAGCTGTAGTTATTTTTTAGTTTTAAATTAACTACAACGATTACTGAATCCCTAGGTTATGGTATATTTTGCCATTTTTCTGCATCCTTAATGGTTATAATTATGTACACAGTGTTGAAACTGAACCATTCGTGAAAATTCTGCTAAAGTAAATAAAAAGCCGCTTTCACAAAATAGAAAACCAATACCTACTAAAATTCCTTACAAATATTCCTCACTCCCTACAGAAAATATCCTAGTGTTTGTAAAGTCTCATTTCAGCCTACACGCCACAATATCGCGCTCGCTCATATCGGCTGTCAGCGCCAACTGGCGTCCGCTCGTATTGACGTCGCGTCGCGTCACATTTCACGTCAGACACGCTTTTTGATTTATACACGGCGCTCGTTCTTTTATCTTTTACTATTCTCAATAACATGCTAGGATTCTATGTTTAAGGTTTGTGGAGAGTGTAGATTTGCCTTAGTGATTAATTTTCCTTCTGATTTTCTTACGAAAACATTAAGGTAAAAAATAGATGGGTTATATTTACTCGTAGTTTGTTTTCCTACAACATTTTATGACCACAATTATGCCACTAGCTTCTGCAATTAGGTATGCTTATGCAAAAGGGAAATCATAACATTGAGTACCCATTTTCCTTACAACACTTACATTTACATATACAGGTAATTAAGTTTTACCCTCAAACTTCTTTTCTTTTGTACATTATTTCTAATTCTAGAAAGCAATTTCCAGCACACGTTAGAGGTGCAGTCAGTAGATTCTTATTCGTGTTGTGTGCTTCTTCTTCGGTCCTGAGAGATAACTCTTTAGCCATTAGCGCGGCTAATTGTGAGGCGCCGCAGTCCCGGGAGCCGCTACCGATCCCCAATACCAACTGGAGTTAGGATGCGGTCGGATTGGCAGGGAAAGCGCTGCGGTTCGACTCGTTGAAAAGCCGATACAGTTGAAAAAAGGTAGCAGTCAATGTGTGTGTGTTTGCATTTAGAGAGAATGATGTAGACTTATTCTAATATAATATTCTTATTCTTAATCGAGTGATGACAAGTTGTTCTGTTTGGTAAATTTGAGTGACGGCATTGGATGGCGGCCCACTGTCGTTTGTAATTGAGCCTTTAATTGTTTGCAAATGTGAGTCACTATTAAAAAGTTCGAAGACAATATTTGGCGTTTAACTATAAAACCATCTGCCTAAAATAGGAGCAGCATCCGTCTTAACCCTAAGCGCCAGTTCCACGTAACTCGGGAAGACCGCAATCGGCACGAAGCGGTTTTATCGACTGTGACCGAGGAGATTGTGCTTTCAAAAAAGCGCACTTTAATTTTGGGCGGCAGTGGAGGCTTGGATGCGGCCGTGCGTGACGGCCGCCTATTTATTTTATTAGCCATAAAAAGTTTTTGCGAGCTCCGTCCTATTTGAACGTTTCAGTTCCTGATCTTCCTAGGATAGGTCTCAGGTTGACAGCCTTCCGAAATAGATGTCGGAGTTTTTATGCTAATTTTACGGAACTGAGAAAATTTGGGATAGTAGATTTGAGAGGGCGGTATTCAGAGGAATTGGTGATATTGGGAGAAATGTCTACGTGCGAAGTTGCGTCAAAAATCGTTTAAAGTACTTAGATGATCGTTGAGTTCTAGTTCTATTTGTGTAGAGAAACACAAATTCTATTTGGATTATTATTAAAAATAACAAACATTATCAATGAACAATGATCCGAAACGTCAAATAAATCTTTTTAAAACGATTGTGTTCCAAGTTGGTTGGGAACCAATTCGGCTAGGGTCTGCCCCTTGACTAATCGCCGAGCAATCGATACCGAAGTTTTTTCCGTTGCCCTCAAGCGGCAGACAAATTGTCTTGCGAGAAGAAATTAATTTGACAAGTCGCCGGGTAGAGAGAAGAGAGGTCCCAAGACGCCTGTATTAATTTATTTGGACAAGAAAAAATGTGGCCGCGGTCAGGGAACGCCGTCAAGAGATGGGGATGAATTGCGGAACACGCCGCTGGAACTAACTCAGAGAAATCGTTGTTTGCCCTTGTTAAATGATGTTTTTACAATATTGTTGTTTGGAGAAATTCGCAGTGTGACAGGTTGCAAATGTGAGAAATGATGGACATGATTAATGTCCAACGCAACCATTAGCACCGTTTGTCTGACACGATATTTGCAGATGGTCTAGATTAAATAGCAAGACAACCTGTGTGTGAATCATGTTCTTAAATAATAACAATTTGGCCCTATCCTATCAATTCTCGATGCTGTCTACGAGACCCATAAAAACCAAGCTTTAATAAAAATGAACTTTTGGTAAATCCAACACACCAAATCTGATCCTATTATAATCCACACACAAAACTATCAACAGATATCAAATATCAACAACTGAATACTTCCTTAATACTGCGGTAGATTCAGTTATCACCAACACAGACATAATGACATCAGGAAAAACTTGAGCCGTATGAGGAAATATATCGGTATCGGAGGGGAACCGCGGGGGCCCGATTTATGACAATCTGATGATACAATCGAATCAAATAAAGCATCTATATAAATCAATGTCCGATTGGCGAGGAGGTGAGAATGATATATGCTGCTATTTCTGTAGTTTTGTTGAGTGTATGCCGTTGAGTGATGAAAGACTGCGTGTGGGGGTTTAATTGGATTTTATAGAATAGAATAGTAAAATTTTTACTTAAGTTCTAGTGTTAATAGGTTACAGACACAGATGAAAATACACAATCAAAATACAGCATGGAGCCGCATTCACCTCCGCAACATCGGGGAATCCCACCGATCTGCGAATACACTGAAAATACTGTAGGTGCTGCCGCGAACACGACTCATCAGGGATGCACATCTATTTCTAATAATGGCGGCAAAACCATCAATATTATTATCTGCAAACATCCCTGACGCACTACAGCGCCACGGCAGCCGCAGCACCACTCTCGCTGTATGTCCGCTGAGTAAAATTGACCTACAGGCTACACGTGTAGAAGGACTGGTAGTAAGGTTTGAAAAGCGTTACTTTAACTGGCTTCATACAACGTGCAAACCTGCATGTTACAACAGACAGCCAGCGACCTACGTTCCCTTTCAATGTCACAATTATCCTTTAGATCTTCAGTGACCCCGTGGTAGTGCACTGGGTCACTGAAGATCTTAAGGATAATAATGTGAAAAACAGATAATTGTAAAAGTGGCCCAGATACATATCATGATCTGTCAAATGACCAATTTGTTCGAGACACCATTGTTTAACCATTGTGTCTACTTCGTGGACAGATCAAGGGGGTTTGCTAGGTGGAATAATATGGAGTTTTATAATAGAGCCCTCAAGTAAAGTTGAATAATGTTGAACAAACCAACGCGTCATGATCATTTCATTTTAAACAAAAACTTTATAATTTGTTCTCATCTCCTTTAGTATCGCAGTGGTTTTTTCTGGTAAGGTTAAACTTGTCCATCTTTTATGACTACATTGTTTATTTTTTTAAGGTGTACATTTTTTAATCATCTTTAAATGCATCATGCACTAGCAAGAAATGTCGCATCGAACTGTTAAAATAACCAAAAGACTCTTCGCAAGAAACAAGACAGTGACCACAGTTACGCACATCCTCAATTACGTCGCCCAGCCTTCATTCCTGATTCCTGAGTAAGAAATAAATCAAAAATTGCATTTCAATGTTTAACGATCAGTTATCAAATAACAATCCTCGAGTTCGGCCAAAATGTAACAATGCTCCATACCAGCAGACGTAAGACACCCTCACGTCGCGTCGCGGGACATAAAAAAGCAAAAGTTTCAATTAACATCGTTTCGATAGTCGAATAATGAGAGGTTGCGTGGATTTATCGGCGGATAACCGACAATTAAACGTCTTTGTTCGAAGACGCGACAACGCAGCCACGCCTACAAATGCACAAAACGTTACCAACACTCTCAGCTAAGAATGGAAGATGATTTTCGGATGAATATTTATTGATATTTGACGTGGTATATTTGAGAGATAAACATAAAACGATAATTTTACATGATTTCGTAGTACAACTTTGCAGAAAAATGTGGAGTTTTCGAAGACATCAAATTTTTAAACCTGATGAATTCAATAAACAAAGTGTAGAAGCAGCTAGCAGTAAAAAATCAAAGACCAAACAATAAGCAAGCATTTCACCAGCATTCAGTACACAGAAAGCCAGCACAGAAATTAAAACATTAACCTATGACTCACATACATCCATGGATTCGTGCATCGTGTCCGGCTGGTCGCGGGTCGGCGCGAACGTGAGACAAAGGCAAAAAGTCGGGCCGCACAAGACGCGACCATATTGTTCCTGTGTGCTTACGGGAACAAAGATCTGTCGACGACCAAAGCGCCGATAACATAATAGCCCTTAAATTTAACTAATAAACGCCCGCAAGATCGATAAACAATGAGGTTTGTGAAGGTATGAAAGGGCTCACAGGAATTATTTTTAATGACAACCCGATCTTATAAAGGATCGAAATTTTTGCGGCAATTGTACTCTGTTATTATAAAGACGAAGTTACTTTGTTCTTTTATGAAGAATCTTTGTCAGTTTTTAATATAATAACACCATTTATGGAGGACGAAACGAAACAGAAACTATGGTGAATGACTTAGTAAAAACGTTCCGAATCAAAATCTCTTTATCACCTAACTAGACTTGGGTCTGATTCAATCAAATCCCTGCACCTCAACAGCTTAAGAGCTTGTAATAATTCCAATATTTCAATCGATACAATCCTATAACACTTTCTTTAATCAGGAGATCTCAAATCGATTCCAAACGCCTATTGTAACCGTTGTAAGTCCGTATCAGACATCATCTTCATCACCCAGTACATATTTTGATGACTTGACACATTTGACATCTACAGATCTTGCATAATTTGCATCCTAATAAATCTCTATATCAGTGCCATTAAGAATCATATTGGTATGCTACAACAGTATTAGAGTTTGCAAATGATGGGTTAACCAATTTATATGATGCAGATGGATTACTAAAAAGATTTCTGTATTGATTTGAGTATTAGGTCGAAATTCGTGTGCCTGTTCCTCAGTCAAGTTCCAAATAATAACCGTGAGTGCAATGTAGCTTATAATGCGTACATCAATAGTCTTTCATGTGCTCCATTCACGAACCTTACCATTCATGTCTTTGATACTGATTTGATGTTTGAATGAGAGATTTGATGTATGGACGTTCATTCATAAATTATCAGTACCTACTATAATGAACGAACGTCATCATGTGTAAGCCTTTTATATTTTATTGAATCAGTTACTATCTGCTGTCCATTCAAAGACATCTAAGATTCATTGTGTTCTATGCAATATGAAAGGAAAAGCTTGGACAATAAACAAATTGTTACAATAATTTATTAGGTCTTTAAGTCCCTACTTTTAAATGGTTATTGGAAATAATGTGTGGTACAGACCACATTTGATTTAAGTCTATAATATTTCGAATGACTCGACGTACATATTGTTCTGTCAAAGAATAAAAAGATAGAAGAGAAAAGATAGGTCGATTAGTGTCACAAAGACAATGAGCTGATGGTTTAGTTCGAGGCGAGAATTGTGGACGTTCGGCGAGTAATACCAATAACATACCGACATGGTGAAAACTGCAACGAAAGACCACTTACAAGATTCAATCATTATCTCGTTCCTACGGTTGCAGTGGAGTTCAAACGATATTAGAAGATGAAGTCATCTTCCAAGTTTATCGAAAACTTTATTTTTCACGTTAAACCTAGAAAATGACATGATGATGCGAAAAATCATACTTTCGAAAGGCAAGTCCTCACAGAAGAATAAATCCTTTAGGCACAAACACACCAAACAAACCAATACCTTAAACAAATCCATAATCCTGCGCAGACGCAAGGCACGAGCTCGACGTGATTAATACAGCCACACCCCGCGCCCCGTGCGGTATGCTAATGCCTTTGTCTCGGCGCGCGCGCATCCTGTCAGTGGGCTGGAGAAAAAATTGTCAATTGTTATGACATACGCAGGTACGATGATGGTGCAATGCCGTGGAGATTAATTTGTAGGAATTATAATGGAAGAGAGGAAGTGGTGTCTGGAGTTTGTGATGAAGAGCAAGAACCTAAAGGAGGTGGGAATTGTTATGAGAGATACTGCTTTTACGTGAGCGATGTGAACAACTACAGACGAAGCTACACGACAAGTTAAACAATGACGACGATGAGACAGTCCCATAAGGTTGACGCTTCACGGTGCAATCCTATTAAAAGTTAAAAGGGATGTTCTTGACTAAAAGCAAGGCCTATTAGAACATATTAGATCAGTACAATTACCTACTTTAACAAAACAATGATCTTTTTGGACTTTGTAGCATTAAACACGTTCGGTAGGTAAGGTTTTGGTAAGATAAAAATATTTTAAAACCGCCTTTCACTGTGATTATTGCAAAAGTGGAAACAAAGGAGACAATTTTTGTTGGGCCCACTTGGACGTTGCGTTTATTATTCATATTACACCAAAAATAAGTAACAGTTTTATAATAGTAACACACGAAAGATTACATAGAAACGCAACCGGAATCTTAAAATCATAATAAAAAGTTATATTATGATATTTTTTTGCGAGTCAAATCATTCCTGTTGTGGTCAATGTCATTTGACAGAAAATACTTACGTGAATAGGGACGTTTTTTTCCGTTTACAAAAAAAAGTACGGTACCCAGTGGTAATCATATCTGCTTTTATAAAAACAGAATAGAATATAAAAAGACATATTATTAAACTGTAAGCATTTTAACGCTATTTTTAAAGGTTTACTCAAAATCACGTAGAGGGTTTAAACAATCAACGTGTCACGGAGCGTTGTAAATCCGCCTTTTGACAGACAACTTCATTATTTCGACATTTACTCTTTCTGTTTATTTCGATTTTCGTAAAAGTATTTTGCAGTTTTCCTATTTATTCCGGTTAGACAAGGCTTAGCGAATATAACCATTGTAATCTGGATATTTTAGGGAACAAATCAATGTACGTTTCATTATTAAACGTTACAATTTATGTGGGTGGCCTAATCTCCAAACAAAAAAAAATATCTCCTTTCATAGTTACTTTTCCTAATGTAGTTTATTTTCTCCGAGTAACAACAGCACGCTCGAGATAACCGCGTCGTATTGTCAACACAAGCGCGCCACATTTGCTGTAATTACCCGCCTACCCCACAATCCTCGTATTAGCAGCCTCGGCTTTCAACACTGGCCTTTCTGGTCTACGCCCTGAGGCATTCCTCACTCCCACTGGAATCTATCGCTAATGACTCAATCCATTGCAAGCAATGTAAAGACGGTAGATGAATCTATAGTAACCGAAGTAGCAATGGTTGTGTTGCTTGTTCTATTGATGGCACCGATGTTCAGGAGTGAGGGTATCGGGGTGTCAAACCTATGATTAGAGCATTATTACGGAAGGGGAACAATTGTGGCGAAAAAACGTTGCAGTTCGTGTTTAAATAGAGTATTGTCGTTGAGCAAACATTTAATACGATTTGACCGACATTTTGAAAATATTGTGGGCGTCCGCTATGAGAAATAACCACGGAATTGTAATTATAGGTTTTGCAGATATATAAATTATACGAGCCACGAAGTTCTTTAATATTTTATAAAAGTTATTTCTAGAAAAAACAATTTAAGAATGTATATCTTTTCGTAGTAGTTACCGATCATTGAAAGCAATACAGACAATCAGCTTCAAATGAAGGCACAGAACTCGTCTGGTCTATTACTGGATAAGAATGCAAATAACTAAGATAGTGTAATAACTGTTATTAGCCGCAATTGACAACTGTACCTTGTCACTATTTGCGTAACTTTAAACCGTAAAGATAACAAACTGGGTCCTTTTAGGAATCCTGTCGATGTATTAAAGCCAACACTTTTTGTTCTGCCATTTTAATCGATTAAACGGCATGCCTAATCGATTTTCCGTTAGGTTACCGTTGTTTTAAGAGAAAGGGCACTTGTCTTCGGAAGCAAAGAAGAGGGATGATTTATTGTAATCTTTGGCTTATCTGTAAGAAACAATTAAAGAGCCCATCCTAGGAAAACTCAGTGTAGAAGATCATTGTTACTGATTTCATTAAATTATCTCAAAAGCTTGATGTTTCAAAAGTATCATTAAGGCAACTTAAGTTTTTGTAGCCTAACAACTTTTACTAACTTAACCTGAAAACGGATCGTTGTGTTCACTTAAATCGTCTCAGTGTAGAGAACAGCAATTTTTTTTCGCGATGTCTGGATTCGTTTCGCATTTTTCGGAAATTTTAATGGCTTCTGAAATAAAAATCGATCCACCAAAAGCACAAAAAATGGCATGTTATAAAATGTAGGTACCATAGTTAGGAATTAATTGCACAGTCGTTCAACAAAGCAAGAGTGAAACTATTTCTAAAGGTGTCAGCAGACAAGCTCTCATACTTGGCCTGTGTACTCGGACGTCGCCTCAATTAATCAAAGTTAACGAAGGCTTTAATTAAAATTAATAACGTTTTGCGAACATTGTCGTGTTGCGTCCGAGTCACACGTACGTCGCGTCCGCAACTGTTGCGCATTCATCTTGCATTCGTTGTTATTAAATGTTAATTGTTTTTGTTTATTTTTTTTTATGAAATACTGCAATATTTCGTCAATAATATTGTTATAACTTTAAAAAATATTGTTATTTATTTTTGTACTTATTATATATATTATTATTGTGTACATAAATTGTTAAAAATAAATTGTTAAATAAATGCGCTTGTTTGGCATCAGTAGAACTGAATCAGTGTACGGTATTTAGGAATTTAGATAAGATGTAATGTTGTGTATTGGTATAAGTATGTTGTTATAAACCTTTTGATGAAGCTATCATTCCTGATCCAAGAGCTTTCATATTAAATGTATCCACATTTATCTGCTCTTGACATCGTGAAGAGCATTTGGGGCATCCTGAGAATAATCTCATCAAAACATTACCTAGAATATGTCCAAAATTCAATAGGCACCAATTTTTAAACTGATAGAATCGCATCTAAATATAATCGTACAATTTGAAAAGTCACTAAATTGATCTCATTTAAAAAAGTGAAAAATTGTGCCATGTTCCAGGAACCGGCAGATTCCACGCGGTGATTGCGAGAAACACCATTGTACCCAATAACACCGTCTCTGATTGATGAAGTCAATTTTTTTTCGTCAAAACTAGCGTCCATTTAATCGAAGTCAAGAAAAAATCATTCCTCTAAACACCTAACAATAGCAGTTTTTTTCGTAACAATAAGAGAGCGCTCTATGCGATCATCGATTACTTTTTTATCGTCTACAATATCAATAATCTGTTTACGCCCACTGTTAATTTCGACGTTAGTAAAATTGAAATTTGACACGTGTTACGAAGCGAAAATAATTTTGTGGGTGCATGAGTGTGCGCTTCTAACGATTCTGTTTGTTTCTTTTGGCCGACGCCTCGTGAGTCGACTCGGGGAGGCATTTAGTGCGTGACTAGCGGTTTTTTATTGCCTTTGTATTGAAAAAGTGTTCGACTGTGAGTCGAGTGCACCGGCACACCCACCTGACGCCGCGCTATCACTCCATCTGCGAGTATCTTAGACTTCACTTCAGTAATTGAGTCCAATTTGGCGAAATGAGCGGCGGCCGTCGGCATGGCTGTCATTAGCGTCCTATCTAGTAATGGAGTTGTCGGTGCATCGACCATCATTTCCAACGTTTTATAAGCAACCTAACAGTTTCTATCGTAATGTATGGCATTTTAGAATATGACAGCTCGTTCCGATGGTATTTTTATTGCGTACCACAGTTCGTAGCCGATACGTTGAACAAATACTTAAGTACGGATTGAATATCAATGCGTGTTTGAAGAGCTACTTAGAGGTATTTATAGGGGTCATCGGGTATCATAGAAGACACTGATTGCATCGATATTATTTCATGTTCCTAATATAAATAAAGGGACTTTCTCGTGTTTACTCAAAGCTCATTATTGTTGAAAGCGATTCACACGGCGGGCGCGCGCGCACATGCCCCCAAAACATTCAATAACATAACTTATAAGTCGAAAACGAGCCTTCAAATTACACAAAACTGACAGCTTTAATATTTGCCCTGAGCCGTGTAGCGGGGCACCGGGCAGGACCGCAGGACGCCTCACGCTGAGCTTTTAATTTGTTCCATACATCGTTTCACGTGGTTTTTTCTGTGTTTTGTTTGAGAGGAACGGTGATCGATCGTTTGTTCGCTTTTTTAACTTGTTTAATTTTGGAAGGAGCTGGTTGGTTTCGCTAAGTCATTAGTGGTGTGGTCCGGCCGCGCCTGTGCCTGCGCCGTGTTTCTCGCTTTTAAATCTTATTGTTCCTATTTGACAGCCCTTGTTTTGTTGTACACAATGTTTTGTGTCCAAACATTGGAATGGTGTGTCAGCAAATGGTATCCCATTTGATTCTTACACGAACCTTTTAAACCTTTTAACCTTAGCAGCCTAATTCTGTTTAAGTTTCGTGATATATGGCAAGTATACGTGGAACCACCGACACGAGTTACTGCCATGAATATAACCTTTCAAAAACAGTTAATCATTTTCGGGATAAACCCACAATGATCGCTCCAAGTTCCAGGCACTGCGGAGAGAGCACTTATCAATAAAGTCCCGATGATTCCAAGCATCAGTACTTGCAACCGTTACCGAAACTGTATTGAAGGGAAAATTGGCATTCATAAATCAAAATTTAATTTGCGCTTAACCTTTTCTCAATCTCCTGCGAAATTTCGGCCGATTATCTGATATCCACTCACCCGCCCCGCGCGCGACTTTTTTGCACCAAACCGTCCAGGGTGCAAAAATTGCGAAATATTCGCATGTAATTTGACACTTTAGATAAACAATCGCAAACTACAAGAGTTATAGCTAAATAAAATTTACAGTGAATAGCTGAATAGTTATGGAATCTATATATTAAAAAAAAAAAAAAACTGATATTAATTTGAAACTCAAAAAAAATGTAGAACTTGAAAAACAGTGATGAAAACGGATATTTCGCTATTAAAATATTAATTTGAATTTTTCTAAATATTAAATTTCAATTAAAATAATTTTAAAATAAACTAGATTATATTTCCTTTCCAATAAGACCATAATCTTATTAGTTTATTTACGATAGTCTAGTTAGAATTAAATTAGAATTTGAATACTCACTGTTTATTTTGACGCGGCCTGCGCCAACGACTGTTTTTGAACACGGTTATTTACGTACCTATAACTTTACGAAGCCACTTGTTTTTGTATATACAATTTAATAATATGTTCACAATACTAATTATGCACTGTTTTTCCGTTAACACACACGTTTTAATCACAAAAACACTTATTTCTTGTATAAACACAATCACTATAGGTATTTAAACCTACCACCTTTCGGAGGCGAAATACTCAACTTTGAGATTCGAAAACTAGATTTCCTTTATGATAATATAGTAGCACAGATTTTCACGATTAATTTGATATGTAACACTATCCGAAAACAACAATATACATAACAGAACAATTGAAATACGACGCCACACGTCAGAAATGGCGGAGTTTGTTTACACTACAGTTTTTACTTTTATTTTGAGATTTGTCGATGGAATAGTGTTGCTATTGTTGGTCCGAACGTTGAGGAATATAGTATAGAGAATGCTACAAGAGGAATAAGCTCTAGAAATAGCAGTTTAATAAATTTTTATTGCATTTGTTGGACGAAGGCGCTACTGGCTGCTTTAGCAGCCAGGGACATTTGGCAAATCGGCAACTGGCTGCTAAAGCAGCCAGGGGCGGTTGAGTGGATATATAATTCATGTTGCTTTCTCGTTGCGATGTGTTCATCGGTTCTGCTCGTCCGTGCTCGTTGGTGCTCGACGCTTGTACGTCAGGGGAAATGTCAATGATTTTGTGTTAAAGCAATGATTGATTCGCGCCGAAAGTGGGTTGTGGATAAATAGCCGTTGCTGTAATGCGCAGGACGCGGACAAATTGTCGCTGCCTCGGGCTAGCGATGATTTAACGACGAATTTGCCCCTACTTAAGTGTTTTTGCTACATTGCACGCGCAAATCGGGCATTGTTAGCTTCCCGTCGTCCCTGGCCAACACCGACGGATTAGATTTAGCATCCATTTTAGATCACTATCACTTGAAAGCGGTGTTTCCCTTGCTAAAGCTTATTAGCCAGAAAAAGTGAAATGAGAACGTAATTTTCCAACAAATACTACTGGCGAAAGTAGTGTGGAAATTTTACACACATTGATTTTCGGGTAAACGCGCGAGCTTAAAGGGTTTTCAATCAAGCGTTTTCAACATGAACCTGTTTCGTATTTCCAAAGTGTTGTTTACTCCATCTTCTACTACACTACATCGCTACTTTTCTTCACGTTTTAAAATTAGCGACCACTAGGAACCAAATTAGTCAATTACGAAATACCACAGGCGCTTCATTACCAATTTATCTTAAGAAAAAGTCTCGTTTATCAACATTGCCATTTAACGAGCAAGCAACATACGAAATAAGAGTGTTCAATCAAAATGAATATTCTTTTAGCGCAAGCAAATTAATATTCGGAGAGGAATCCCTTTCGCTCAATTAATTCGGCGGCATTCTTATCAATCTTCGGAAGCAGTCGGCTACTATCGGGTGTTATCGGGATCAGATGCGCGAGCGCCGTGTTATGAGGAAATGTGATGACATTTTGCAATGTCTGGCGGTTTGTAAAAGTAAATTTGATACTTTGATTTATATGTTTAATGAAAAGGTTTGGTGTTCGGTGAGAATGTCAAAAGTACAATTAAAGTAAATCTTTCAAGCTTGCGCTGTAAAGGCACACGATAAAATGTCTTATTCATACTTATAGATGTTAGATGGAATGTTTTATAGCACGCCACTTGTTTTTGCATGCTTGTTTAATTTACAACTTTACCAATGTTTCCTGAATTAAATACAAAGTACAGGACACATGAAATTAAGTTGGTTACAACTTACATGTGCGCTTGACGCCTGAGGTCAGCTAAGTGTATTACTTTAACCACAGCGTTGGCCTGTCAACCGTGATGAACTGCCCGTAATTGCTGCCTACCCCACTTTGTTAATACGTTAAAACAATCATTTTACGGCTCACTTAGCTGCTCTTTGTTTATTACGTGTAATAGGCTTTATAAATAATGTCAGGCCATGTAGTCTAGCGTGTAATAGTTAGGTGCTGAAGGTTTAATATGACATAACATCACGCATGTAGTCCCTGAATGGTTAGGCAGAGGTGTAGCCTAGAACATACTCACATTACACCAGTTAAGTCCCATGATCCAAGGAAGGGGTGAACTTATGGCTCTCAACTGTACATGAATTCGGAGTTCACGATGCTGCTGAGAATAACCCAACACACACACCCTTAACACTTTGCATGACCCGAGAATCGAACCCAGTAACTCATGCTTAGCAGTAGCGCTCGTGCTATGCATGAGTTAATATTTAATTTACGTAATACAAATACATACAATTTGTAAATACCCAGTTTGGATCACTCTTCAGTTTCGGCACATGAGCAATGTTCTTGGTTGTATGGTATGTTTATGTTTCTTATATAGTAATGTATCCAGTTATCCACTCAACGTAGCAGTGTACTTGGTAAGGTGGATACTGACACAGAACACCGACTCCGGAAATTTATATCTGACGGCAAAATATGTGAGAAGTCAAAAAAGTGGACATAATGTTACCGAAAAGTTTTTGTTACTCCTGTTTATGATCGTTGTAAACATACGAAATGGTTTGCAAACGATTACTTACCTTTTAAGCCCTGTCTAGGCCTCAAAAGTGTTAGCATCAATACCTATGGGGTAAAGAGTTAACTTCAATCTTTCCCGAGAATCGAACCCACCTCACTGAAGGCAGCAGCTTCACTAGACTAGATGCGTAACAGAAAATAAAACGGAAACGTATCGTCCGGGCATGCTAGCCACTCGCCCCATGTACAGTCGCGAACAGAGGTGCATACCGCGTGCTGTGCAGTAAATTATCGAGGCTGCCCATTGTTGACAGATATTTATATTTCAAGTTATTTATCTGCTGCAGCTCGACCAGGGCATATTGGTAACTGAGAATATGAGTTATATTGGTATTATAGGGAGCAGCAGTGGCGCAATGGTAACGACCCTATTTGTATGTCCATAGGTCGTGGACCTAGGTAGGCATTTTCACATTATCACCACAAAACTGTGAGAGAAAACTTTGTGAGGAAACATGCATACCCTAGAACCGAAATTTCGGAGGCATGTGGTATCCACCACCCGCATTTTGCCCGCGTGGTAGATTACAGCTCACTCACCGTCACAGTAGAGAGATGGTCTATCGGTAAACACATTACAGGCAGGTTATATTACTGTAATAATTTTTCGTAGATCAAGGAGGAAGAAGGAGTTGGTTTTGGTGAAGAAAAAAGTACAGACGCCAGCAGATCAAACTACTACAATCTGTCAGATTTCTTTAATAGATTTTAAACTTTATCGGTAAAGTATTAGGTTCAAGGTTTATTGGGAAAATTGGACATTCTGTCTATCTACCTCAATTATAAATCAATCAATTATTAAAGCTTCATTTATTTTTAAACAGTGCTGAAAATTGTAGATTTCAAAGCTAGATTCTAACAAGCCATTTTTAACGTAAAAATCTACATGTGCGCATATTTTGAATACTAAAGTGTTGTGGGTCAGAAATCGCGTCTGTTTCCCGATCGGTGGTAGACGTAGCAATAAAACGGAGATATATGGTATCGTAGAACATGTAGACACATAAACGGTACAGTCGCGAACACTGCATATTGTGCACTACATCATCGTGACGCGCAAATACTGCTGACAGGTAGTGTGTCGCCGCTGACAATCACTTATCGATAGAATTTTATAGTTTTATTGAATATGTTTCTTGATAAAGACAGACTTGAAACTTATCACGGACAATTTTCATAAAACTTGTTTGAAGACATGTTAAGCTCAAAATAACCTTGATGATATTTTTGTAAATTATCTTCATCTGCATGTATTTAAAGCAGTATTTTCCTTTAGGGTGAGCTTCTGAAGGTGCTTGCGTGTGGCCATCATGTTTGCAAATATTTTAAAATTACACGATGACAAATTATAACTGATGGTCATTTAAATAAATCAATATAAATATTGCCATAAAAAAAACTCTTAAACATTTTAGTCATTTTCAATTTAACACTCCAGTTTGCGGCCAATGATTTATCAATATCAAACAATTATAACAGGCTGGATTCTATTTATAAGTCCATCCCTAACACGCGAGCACCGCGATCCGGATTTACCGAGTGTCGACACAACGGCGCAGCACTAGGGGGCCTCACGCGTCGTGATACGTCGCTTGTACCTCGTAATTTAAAATCTCTGATTTATGGTCCAACAGTAGCATTAAATTTGTAATCATATATTGATTTACAGCCGCGATAAGGCGCGCCTGCTGTCTTCGCAGAACACTCCACTTCTAGCGTTGGTCCCTTTGTACGCAATTCGTTTTGTGCTGAAATTGCTTTTCAAACGTGGGCAGGACATATTGCACTGTGACGTGCGCTATAATGTTCTCATGATGTTGTATAATCGAATTTGTTTACGACTAGATAAATGTTATTGAGAGGTGTTGCTATTTGAATTTCATGGCGTTATTTACAGGCTGGTTTCACTGCAAGCGATGAGCTCTTATCATCGGTTATGGCCGCAAGTTGTGTTTTACGAAAGTGTGAAACTCGAAACGCTTCGATTTGAAATTCTAATGCGTCCTTTGGTATTATTGACTTGTTTCTAATCTCTTTATCTTCGTGGAGCCACGGACACGATTTGTCATATTTACAATCGGCCGAGCAAACAATACGACAAGTCCTCACGTGGTTGGAACAATAGGTAAGGGAGCGTATAAATATAAAATTAGTGGCATGTCCGCGTGTGATTCGGTTTGGTCGACATTTCCTGTGCATTGTCGACGTCTCCCACAACACACTGACTTGCACCACAGCAACCACTGATCAATATGCACAGAAATGACATTTGATTCCTGTTAAAAGAAGCTATTGTGAAACTTGTAAACCTAACTGAGACAAAAATACTTAGATAGTCACAATTGTCCTACTGTATTCTGTACTGACCCTTTTCGCTTTAGTTCTGTTTAGTACTGTGCTAAACTGGTTCCCATTAGAAGCGTTTTCTTTGGCATCAAAGATCGACGCTCGTTTCGTCACAGCTCGGGTTGGTCACAGCCTCTACGAGGCTCAAGCCCTTCGTTTCTGCCTACTGTCCCATCTCCGCGTCACTGTAAGGGCTCCGTCAGCACCGGGATGCGGGTGTCAGTGTGACGCGCCAACACTATGATTTGCTCCGCGCTCCGCTTGCGCCCAACAAACGAGTGAAGCCGAATGATTGATGCTAATCTTTTCCACACAAAACCGCGTGTAATGCCCGAATTAAAAGATTCAAACGTTAATTTTTTGAACAATTTTGTCGCGTCGTTAGGGTCATTGTGGGAAATGATTTTGCAGTGTTAGGTAGGGTGCCACTGAAAGCCCCTAGCTTTCCTTGTATCTTGGACAAGATCGAACTCATTACGATTAAGACAAATTCGAAAGAGAACCAGGTAAGTAAGAAAAACAGCTCTTATTAGTAATATTGAAACTGGTAAACAAAAAGAAGGTTGAGCTTGAGATTTGAAACAAAGGCGATGGATAGCCAGCATGTACAGTTTGGATGGACGATGATATTTATAGACTATTTGGTAAAATGGGCAAGAATACAATCAGAATGAGTAATTTAAGCGAACAATTAGCAGACACGTATGTAATGCCGGCAGTAAAGTGAGCTGCGACACCGCGACGTGTTTACGCGACTATTTCAATGCAACGTTTATCGTCCGTAAAGTTGCGGACAAACGAAACTGCACACAGCACGCGTACCAACGCAGATAACTGCTTCTCGGAACAAATGAAAGTATTATCAGTCGCAGTCGCAGTGCGCCGCTAAAGGCGTGAAGTCGTAACCTCTAATAATAAAACATTATATATTCGCGACCACGTGCCACGAATAATGACAAAATGTGCCGCGTAAAGGGAAAACAAAAGTAGGTCTTTTTAGTTGGTCTCTCGTGTATGGTTTTATAAGTTATCGGCACCTCTGTGAGTGGTGCGCGATTGTTCGCGCGTTTAATGTGGTCGCGAGCCGCGCCGTGCAGCGCAGCGACTAGTACCGATGCATACGCAACACTGCGCCCGCGCCGATTTATTGCATCTTAATACGGACGTGCTGTGCAATGCCTAAATTATCGTAGACGCCGTCAAATGTTGTTTTGGTTGGTTTTTATGTTTGACCTTACGGACACCGCCGTCGTCTACAATGGAGATGATGCTCGTCAATATTTTTAGCAACAAAGCAATTTATTATTTACATGAACATCTCGCCTGTAATTTCCAAAAGGTTAGGCAGAAGTGTACGTAGGTATAGTTTAGTAGGTACACCGACATTCTGCCCATTATTTTTCTCAACAGGACTTCTTACTCAATAACACTTAAGCAACTTCATTTCAACGGGTGCCTGAAGCAGGCTGCTGCAGCTGCCTATATTCAGGCACCCTAAAAAAGAGTCGAGTAGTAGCTGAACTTAATAACAACAAGTTTTTTTTTTGAAATTCTACAGAAACGTTACCAAGATTAGTCTTGTAGCGTTCCTATTCATGTCACTTTTTATATATTAATTTATTATAATATAAACAAAATATGACTCAGAATCACTTTCTCCGTAAGTACAGCTGAATTACTCAGTCGGTCCAGCTTTCCACAGTTTCTCTTTCAAAGGATCGTTATGAGGTAACAGGAAATTAGCATATATCGGGTTATCTCTTACTGACTGTTAACTGCTCGGTATCGCGTACCTACACTATTCAAAATAGTTCATAATAAAAGATCTTTTCAATGTAAAAACTGGCCAAGAGCGAGTTGGACTCGCGCACCGAGGGTTCCGTACAAACTTTTTAAAGGACAAACTCAACTTTGCTGTTCGATCCCTAGAAACGGCTATTGCTCCAACCGCAAATAGGTAATAAGTTTGTAATAGTAAAATCGCTTTATTTTGTTATTAAACTACATATTTACGGTTTTCAGACTTTTCCCTTTACATGTGCTGTAAGAACTTGCTTTTTGCCAAATTTCGTGATTCTAGGTAAACGGGAACTACCATATAGGTTTTCGACCCAAAACTTATAGGGTACTTCCGGTTGACCTATATTTGTCAATTTTGGTTAAAAGCAAGGTCTTAAAGCACAAGTAAAGGGAAAAGTCCGAAAAATAAAAAAAGTGGAAAATTAAGGTAAATTTTGAAACTTACAAGTTTCCGCAAAGCCCGAGCAACTTTCGCGCAGCTGAGACCTGTCTGGCAGTTGCGGAAACTGACCCGAAGGATTAAACTCAAGATATTCGGGTCCAATGTGAAATCTGTGCTGCTTTACGGGTGCGAAACGTGGAAGGTCACAAAGGACATCTCACGCCTAATCCAAGTTTTCGTCAACCGCTGTCTTCGTCGCATTCTCGGAATTCACTGGCCCGAGACCATCTCCAACGTAAAGCTGTTAGAGGAATGCCACGAGAGCCCGATCGACCGCCAGAACAAGCGTCGCAAGTGGGGATGGATTGGCCACACGCACCGAAGGGACCCCGACCACATAGGTACTCAAACAAGCTTTGGACTGGAATCCCCAAGGAAAAAGAAAGCGTGGCCGTCCACGTCAAACCTGGCGTCGCACTGTGATGGCAGAAGCGGCGAGCATCGGAATGACGTGGAGCGAGGTGAAGCGTGAAGCTCAAGATAGATCGCGATGGAGGACATCTAGGGGTCATAGGACATTAATTCAAGTCACAAGTCTTTGCGAAATTTAACCATATCTTTTTATCGTGTTAACTCAGGACCTTAACCTTTTTTACACTTAATAGCAACTATAGATCTCAGTATATGGTATAAATTTCAACTTGCTAGATCCATCCGTTCCTGAAAAAATCGGTGGTGACAGACGGACAAGAAAGTGATCTTATAAGGCTTCCGTTTTTTCCTTTTGATGTACGGAACCGTAAAAAGAAATATAAACATAATTTCCATTCATTGTAATAGAAAATTATGACTCTTAATAAGATAACTTTCATAATGAAAGTTTTTTTATTCTCATCGTCTACACCTTTCGTTGTTTTGGTTTTAGCCTAAGTTTGACTGTAGTGAATAAGCTGTATGCACGACTAGGGCAAGCCCCATGTCCAGCAGTGGTCCTAAACTGTAAAAAGTCGCATTTAGAAAATTAAATATCAATTTATCAATTACGTCAGACCCTCTGATGTCCACAAGCATGACGAGCCCTACGGCAATGAGGTGACAATTAGACCTCAAAAGCGACTTCCTCAATCATGAAATTGAATTTACGCCGTGTAACGTAATTACGCGCACTAATTTGTGCGCGCAGTGCGTAACTGTGCGCACACGCACCCACGGCTCAGCGATGGTAATAGTGACATTGTAGTGTGAACACGACGTGGAAATTGATGATTTATAATGAAAAGGTATTTGTTAATGATATTTTTTTGGGAATAAAATTTGGTTAAATGACATGAATGAAATCAAATTATAACCACGACAGACAAACATCATTCCTTTATTCCTTTCAGCAAAGCTATCATTAGACCGGATTATATGTAACATAAAATGGACGAAATATCTATTAAAAATGTTCGAAACACGCAACAAAAGTGCCAAAATATGCAACATTCAATGAAAACTACAAAATAATGTTTTTTTTTTCTATTTTCGACGAGATATGCCCCAGTGGATGAATACTCTACTACTAGCAAAAGCTATTAATATACTTAGTATAGACAACATAATAATAGAGTGTATCATTACAGGTATCTTAAAATCTGATCTAAACTAAACTCAAATCCCAGTCAATTTAACTAACACTCAAGAATCCAACGCACTTCCCTCACTGCCGATCTCGAGCTACGTCAGCACCTAATTGTCTGGCTCCAAATAAAAGCCTCGTCAAGTGTGTGACGAGCTCGTCCCAGCCGTCCCTGATACGGCGATGGTTCATAAAACGGCTATTGCGTCGTGTGAGTCTTCGAGAGTCTTACGCGCAAGTTTTCTAGTGGACACTGGAATCCCTCATTGGGAAAAGCGACAAAGAAATACTGGTTACTGGATGCGATGTAGATACATTCGGATCCCAGACACAAAAAGCCTGACGACAAGGTAGGCAACTTCAGTGAATTTAATAAATAATGAAGACAATAAATAAGGAATGAAGATTACGATTTTTGGATCAATCTTTCAACGGGTGTTGTGTAGGTTTTCTATGAAGATAAAATCGATTAATCTACTTGACTGTGATAGGGATATTATGTTAAATATTTTGTCACACGTTATTCAACCAAGCACTCGGCTTATTCGCCTTAATAACCTACGAAAAGGAAAAGTAAAAATAATATTGAATCTTCTAGAAAACGGCAAATCTTCGTCCCAAATGAAACTGACCCGTTGGGAAAATCTAAGGGACGTAAGTGGAGGCACTTAAACGGCAGTAAACGGCTCCTGGCGTCGGGGCCGATATGTCGAGCGATACCAAGGCCACTGCTAAATACACCGGCTCTGCTGATCCCCGCCCTATTGCTTAATGGGGACATGGGATTTTCGGGACAGTTTTTATTTGCCATTGACCTAAGGAGGTGAGTGTAGCTTTTGTTTGCTGACCTGTGGTGTGAGACGATGGGCTAACGTAGGTATTTATGATAGGACTATTTTTGTTCTAGTGTACTTAAGTACATTGCTTGATGACTGCTCATTCCTACATATTATTATCTAAAAGGAAATCTTCAATGGTTGTGATTGATTGTACGTGGTGGAGCTTGAGAAGAAAACTGCCGTTTATAATTATTTCATAATTATTTCTGGCACCAAACTGTATTGCTGTGGCATTCGCTGAAAGAAAGAAACAAAAGGAAGACTCGCCATAACTCAGAACAGAAAAGATAAGAAGATGACCTGTGAAGTAATGGACATAAAAACATTTCTCATGCTACAACAAATTTGACTCGATACTTTTACCAAGAAAATCCACACCATCACAAGACTACACGAGGGCGGTGTCAATAGTTCGTCTTTATCAATCTAAATGACATTGACACTGTATTTGACCAACACTGTTAGGTGTGTGTTCAGCCGAGGGGAGCCGATCTTTATGAGGCAATGAGATCTACTTAACACAATGGAGAGAAAGTTCACAAGGTGTTTAGACAGGGTGTTTGGTAACTGAGCTTTAATGATAGTGTGTTCCTTTTGATTCTCTAAAAAGCCTTTTAGAGGTTCCACAAAATAATCCTAATCTGCCTAGCTAGCCTTATCCCAACTGTATGTGGTCTGCGTCTATTTATTTTAAACACATATTTGATCTCTACAACCAATAGTAAAGGTTAGACCAAATCCCAATGCAAAAACGATGGAACGGAAGTGCAACAAATCAAGTTGACCCTTTATTCAGGCGGCTATCTCTCCATAAAGTAGGCACAGAAAACTTGAAAAGTGTACAAACTTTACTAAATCCCAAAAGAGTTCCAACAAAGTGGTTCAAGGACATCACTCTTCAGCCCTTCAAGGAAAAGTAGACAAACGGCAAATAAAGAGAGAGCAGTGACTTGTGACGTCACAGGAGGAGATAAGAGGAAGCTTGTAAGTCCGGGGCGTGTTATCAATCTATATTATCGCAGCACTTGACCGCCGACATACGCCCCCTGCGAGGGGACCAACTGCCGAGTGATGGCGCGCAGATGAACTTTGATACGAGAATATGGTGTCTCTGTGAAAATACACGTGAAAATGGATTACCACTTTCTAACCCGAGAGACATACAAACGAAACCAATTACTATAAAAAGGAGTAATAAGAATTTTACATGCAGCTCTAAAACTATTGTCTTGAAAAAGATATTATATCTGCCGCAGGTTCTAGTAGGTACCTGTTAACGAATGAACACTGTAGCTGTAGTTAAAATAACTGGAAAAGTGCTTAAGGTACTCATCATTATAAACCACTTTTCTTATGGGACTTTATTAACTGGGTAGAACTTTTCAAAATTATTTCAATTGTCTTTGGCCAGATAATTTTACACTTAGTTGTTATTTGAGATGGCCTGTCTTGCTTGTGACATTTGATAAACGAACGTAAGATCTCAAATACGCGTTTTAAATCAGTGACTTACAAGTTAAGTAGTTATCTAAAAGCCCAAAACTGTAAAAATGCTTGTTAGTGGCCATAAAATTATATTTTGGGAATCTTACGAACACGCTTTAGAATTAAATTAACGGCCTAAGGTTTTCTATTCAAATAATGTTCTTTTTTACATTATTATATGGAATTAAGTCTTTGTTTCTAAGCAGTTAAAACAGTATAATTTGCAGTTTCCATAATCTTACGAGTTCTGGTTAACATTAGTATTGTTAACCGTAGTTAACAACTTAGTTTATAGATAGTAATTAATTATACTTTTTAATTAGGTACCCACCTCATAAAATTATCAAAACTCTGTGATTTTTCCCCCCTTAAAATTATAATTAAACACATTTGAAGCTAACCCATATGAGTATGTTTTATGAATACGTGATTTACGAAAATAATTTTCCCAGTAGGTAACCAACCTACCTACATCTGAACAAAACCCTTTGAGGCCTGCCGATGCTCTCGAGCTTGACGGCTTAATAATGTTTTAATTAATTTAGGTACACCTAACACAATGTGATGTGTTTTTATGCAATCTCAAAAAACCTTATCTTGATATCCGATAACTCAAAGATACATATAATTAGGCGCATAAATAAAACAGTTTCGGCGCACATAAAAATTCATGGCGCGAAACGAGAATACGGAACTCAAACAAATCTTATTAAATATAATAACTATTTTATTGTAAGGTCAATTGCAATGCAAAAAGTAATAACAAGGTTTTTGGATAAAATTACAAGTGAACAGTTTTTCTGTGGGATAAGTTTCAAACTTAGTTGTTGAAAACCCGAAATGGCTAATTTATAGATTCACGACTATTATATTTTTATCATATTTCGTGGTAAAAAAAAACAAAATTGTAGGCGAACTGAAATATACGGTTGAATTTTATAGATCTGTAACCATATAAACACGATACGACGTCCCATCGTGCTACGACGCGGCATCGCTTCACGATGCGACGTTTCAGCATGAGGAGAACACGTCTAGTGCGGTCCATTTGTCGAGATTTACTGCGACCGACCACACGACGAAATCGTGACACGTTGCGATGTCGTGTCGCTTGCTCGTCGCGACGTCGTATCGTGTTTATGTGTACGGCTATTTATTAATTTTACATTTTGCAGTCTTTAACAAAATATCGTCAGGAAAAAATATAGTTACAGAAAAATCGATGTGTACATAAATATTAAGTATGCAATAGTAAGAAAATATATTATTTACTACAAAACACTACTACTGTTGCATCGTCATCCGTACAATCCGGATCTTTTTTGAGCTAGAACTGTAAACAATTACGAACCCAATTGCGAGTCGGACTTAATATTTAAGGGGAGCCCGATTTTATTTAACTATTTAATTCATTTTTAAAGTGAATATATAATTTATTATTATGTGAATACTTCAAGCGTCCACCTGTTTCCGTTATTAATATCGAGCAAGAAACGGCAAAAAAATCACGTTTGTTGTAATATGGGAGCCTCCTTAAATATTTATTTCATTATGTTTTTAGTATTTGCTGTTACAGCGGCAACCAAAATACATTTGTGAAAATTTCCACTGTCTAGCTATTACGGTTCATGAGATACAGCAGCAGCTGGTGACTGACAGACGGACAGTGGAGTCTTAGTAATAGGGTCCCGTTTTTTCCCTTTGGGTACGAAACCCTAAATAATACAAAAGAAAAGTAAAAAGGTATAAATACATGGTTTTGTAAATGAACAGATACCAACAATAGTTATTTATGTAAAGGTGAAATAACCACGTTACACGTGGCAATATACCCACGTGTAACCTTTCCAAATAATTATATAAAGGCTAAATAATTCTCACTGAGAACATTCGGATCCACGATTCAATTTCACTTTAATATTAATAGGACCATTGAGGAACCACTATGTGTACTACGACAAGTAAGTTATGATCATCTTTCAAAAATGGTACAACTGAAATCACATGCTCTAATTGGCTTCGATTTTCCATGGTATCACACCATTGCGTTCTTTACTATCGAGTATTTAGTACCTCCACATACTATACTCATGCTTAATTTCCATGGGGTAGGCAGAAACTTCAGATTATAGTGTAGTATTCTTATCTACTCAACACACCCAAATAACAGAACTACACACGCAATTTTCCAACCCACACAAACCTCCAAAAACGTTAATTCAGGAATGAAAGCAGGACAATCGACTGGCTTCCTTACATAGTACATAAATTAAAGACGGCTAACAAGGGAAGGAAGGGGCCGGCAATCCGGCAGCCGGCGGGTTCCGCCGGACGCGCCGGGACGTCCCGCCCAGCCGCCGACCACCCCATATGGCCTTCCGTTTGTATATCAAGATAATGTGCCTTTTGATGTAAGGCTTTCACTTTGTAAAAGAGTTGTCAACCTTACAACGGATGGCTGTAACAAATGGGAATGGAATTTTTCTAGTACAATTTGATGGACGATCTGGTTTGTGTTATGTAAAGTGGATCACATAACATTGTTATGAATTGTGTCATTGAAAAGAGGCAGTTCTGTGAAAGTTACGTCAAAAAACTCATTAAATAAATTTCAAATAAACTAGATATCTCTGAAAGTGGAAATACATAACCGTGTAGGTACATATACATATACAATACACCATTTCCTCGAATTTTCACATACTTTGTGAAGTTAATACGTATTTACATGGAAGCTGTCAATTCATTTTTGCGCATCGATTGGTAACGTGACGTTGCACATAATATTCAGGATGCATTGCTTTACACCAGTATCAGTCTATGTAGGTACAGGTTCCCTGTATTATAAATTATAATTCAGTATGTTTTTGACCTTATAATTTTTTTATAAATAGTTTATGAAACAAAATCAACTCTTAAATACATATGAGATAAGTACATAGCTGATAAACGTTAATATCTTTCCCCTATAACAATATGTACCTCACGCACTGTAGGTCCCTCGTAGCAAGCGAACTGGTAAAGTTCGTAGCAAGTGCTACGAAGCGAAACTTTGAAATCACTGAAACATATAATTTCATACAATTGTTTGCCTTATCGATATACCAAATATAGAGTTTGCTCATCAGGTAGTACATAATAGATGTATATATACCGATATGTAGCCCAGTACATAAACACGCGTCGAGTCGCTGAAACTAATCGAGTTTTCAGTTCTAAGTTATTCTGTTTGAAACCCGCGAACAAGTTTCAAGACGTTTGCTACTCACGATTCGATTTCGATTTCTGGTAAATTACAGGTAAGATGTCGTCTAGATAATACTTAATCACATGAGCTTGAAGTCTCTTTTCTTTTAAACGGAATGTTGACGTGGACCAGGAGAGGATATTTTGTTTTGTTAAAGCTCGTCGTACTCAAAGAAATCTGATGCTCGATGTTGAAAAGCAAAAACGGTTGCGTAACAGTTTCATCCTACTTTTTCCTTGATCATTTTAAAAGCTCTTAAAACGATTAAATTATTAGCCACGCTATATTAATTGCTAAGCTAGCAAGATATATAATTATGTTACAATGAACACAACACTGAACACTGAACAGTGTGCTCGTGTCGCTTGATAACCAACGCATCCATCAAATCGTATGCTCTAAACAGCCCACCAACATTCCGAATGTAAACGTCTTTAACTAAATTCCTGACTATATCATAACAGTGGTTATGTGCGAGTATCACCGGTAGGTGTGTAGGTACAGGTACAGGCACAGACGGATCCGGGCCAAGGATTTGGATCGCCCACCGCCCAAGTTCGGTAATCTTGATCGTGGCCCCGAGCCTCCGAGGTGACAACGTGATGGCGTATCGGCGCGGAATTACGTAGGAATGTTCTTGACACCGAATAAGGATGGTAACGGATGTCTGCTAACATGATTGCTTCCTTTGGCTAGATGACAATCTGACATATGACTTGAATAGAAAATGCAATATAGCTGTACTAACTGTAGAAACTGCTTTCAAGAAGATGTAAAAGAAACTTCAATCATAAGTGGACCCTACCTGTACGGAAAAAAAAACTTAGAGAAAGAGGTGGTAACAGACAGACGGTCCAAGCAAAATGTAGTCACCGGCACAAGCCAAGTTCGACTGATTGATTAGATAAAACATGGTAAAAATGAATTATGCATATACTTGGGGATAAAATCTCTTTACCAACAAATTAACCATAAAAACAGCTCACCAAAGTTCAGACTAGTGTTGCGTGTAACTCAGTATCGAGTATCGATAGTCATTGTCCGCTCACGCCCGCGTCTGCCCGCCGCGTCGATAAAAAGATTACACATTTGCGTATATGATTCGTGCGTGATGTGAATAATAATGTGGACTCCCCTCGCACACTAATAGATTTTAATCGGCCGGCCAACGACTTGTGTGTGCGATTTCATTAATTTTTTGGTTTCATTTTGCTGGGACTGTGACCGTTGTAGTGGTTTATGTTCCACGGAGGTGGTGCGAAAGTAAAGGATTGAAGATCTGTAATGAGATGTGATCTACTAAATAATTCCATTGAAATAGCATTATCTTGCAATCGCAAAAGTAACGATGTGTGTCGCCTTGAAAACTTAGATGTGTATTTGATTCAAACCTGCCTTCGTAAAGGCAGTTGCATAAATTTGCTTCACCAGTGCATATTTATTTTCTCATCCAACTTTCCTCCACTCTCACTGATCTTGCATTAAAGTCTCAAGACGACACGTAAATCATACAAAAACACGTGCTAAATCTATCCAGGATTCACTTGTTTTCTTCAGCATCCCTTGCTTCATTTGAATACAAGACACTCCTACAATCACCTACTTACCTCTCACTGTACGTTAAAATGACAACATTTGTACAGCAGCCGTAATCCGCAGCAAGTTCTCATCCGAAGTGATTGCTCAACAGCTTTCCTGTTTTTTATCTAGTTTATTTTGAAATATTAATGGCGTCTGCATTAAGAGCATTAGTACCCTTTGTTATTGCAGTGTGAGAGACTGCATGGCCTGTGTTTTGCATACGCGGTACATGGGGCATGGCAGCAGGGATTGCGCCAATGTATTCGTCAACACGTAAATAAATAATGATAAGCAGTGAGATTTAGTTGTGTGTTGGGTCGTTGGTAGGGTAATTGACCTGTTCGATTTTGTTATTCTTCTCGAAAAGGCTGTATAACATCTTTTACATGCAATAACTTTAGAATTTAAGAATATTCGTCCATCAGAATTCATGACTCATCAGGATGCAATAGTGATTTCTTCTTTTTTCTTTATTGTAAGGAAAAGAAACATGTTTCTATTGAGACCATAGCAATTACAAAGCGACGAAGAAAGAAAGCATTTCACTATCGGAACTTGTTGATCAACTGCTATTCCTACGACAGCTACAGACTAGCTATTCAACATACCTCATTTGTCATCATTATCATGTGCCGCACAGCCGACTTGATGGCAGAGCTATACTTTTCTTCAAATGTTTAAGTCGCATTGCTTCTCTCCATACTTGTGTTTTCACGGTCAGTTTGTTAATATCTCATTTACATCTTGCGTCGGAGGCATCTTCTGCAAAGATCGACACAACTTGAAGACTGCAGTTTTGACTTTACCATTGCTCTAAAGATGCTGACTGAAATGTCCAGAACATTTTGGTCCAAAAAAAATAAGTGTCCATCAACAATGTTTTCTATTTCAGTGGCTACAGCGGTGTTCAACAAACACAAGCCACCGTTATATGAGCAAACACAACATTTTAATAAAGCTCCGGTACAGCCGTACACGGAACGGTTAAAAGATCAATAGAGAGACGATATGAGCCCGCTGAGATATCTACGCTCACAACAATATATCTAGCGATAGTGGAGCGATGTCTGCCCATAATATTCTTTGGGGTGCATCTCATTTGGCTTAAGAACCAGCCTTTGTCAACAAAGTTGGGGGCGGACGGAAAAATCGATAGTGGCCACGAACGCAGGCCTCCGATCATCGCGGCTTGTCTCCCGTAATTCGTGTCTCAATTTTAAATTTTGAATGTTTCGAAGATGATTTAGTCATTAGTTGCCAGAAAACTGTCCAAAGAGTAATGTACTTGTACTTGCAAAAACAAACTGCACAGAATTTTCGTAGAGATATACCTAGTATTGCTTAACGCTACCGTTACCACAGCTATTCGAAATAGCAAACTTAACACCCAAAAGACAGTGTTACACCATAAAAGGAAAAAGTTCGTGAGACTAATGTTGCAGTATAGTTTAATGCTAACCATAAACAATATCCATATACTTTGCAACGACAGAGGAATTCCATTGTATCAGCAAGAAGATGTGGGTTAATATGCAAATAGGTGAAACTGCGAACACATGTAACGGCTAAAACACAACTAATTTACTGTTTTCTGTATCACCGGTAGATACTGATTTATGTTTCAATACTTTATCATTATTATAGGGCAAAAGTCAAATAAGATCTTCTGGTTCAGTTGGGCTAGTAACAGTAGAATTTTATTTTCTATAATCAGAGAGAAAATCAGTAGAAAAAGTAAAATACTCAGTCTAAACTGTAGATCACATTCATCATTTGACAACTGAGTTGCATCAATTGACAGACTTTAGAGTTACCTACCTATCTTGCTTTTGGCAAGCTACACCATCAACGCTCATATTTTGAAGAAAAGTTTCAGCAAGCAGCAGTTGTCAAAAGTTGAGGCTCTATAATGAATCTGTCAAAACCTACGTTGCTTAATTTTTAATAATGCCTAGTAGTGGTCTTATTTAAATGAATTATTTGACATTGAACTTCAAACTCAACATTCAAGGCCACATCACAAGACCAATAAAACAAATAATTACCTAACAATACAAAGAAACAAACACAATATCACTTTCAATACAAAAAGTGATCGATCGTCAGAATATTGAATAAATAATTAAAATAATAACAAGCTATTGTCAGTAATGGCTGCTAATCACAAGTTACAGCTGACGCATGGTGATACGTAAATTATTAATCATTACTTCATTAGACAATCAGATATGCTAATTCTGTATGCGTAATGCGGGCTAGTTGGCATATTAAAGAGTAGTTGGAATAGCTTACTTAGTGAAGGAAAGCTAATACCTAATGATTGAGTGGACGATGCTAGAATATCCGAAGAATACTTGTAGGTACTTAATTGACAGAAAAATATATCACAATTTTAATACAGGCTTGTGAGAAGCAAAGAGTAATGTTTGGGTAGTAGAGCAAGAACCTGCCGAATATTCCATGCAAACAATTACACTTAGTTCATTTAAATTCAGATTAAGTTCATAAATACGTCATAATTATTATAATACCACATGAATTATGATTTATTTTAAAACCTTAAATAATCTCCAGATAAGCCTACCAGTAACAAGGTAGATCTTTCTCATTAATCAACATTCACACAACTCATTAAATATTCGTCAGTATAATTATATTTACTCTAGATATTAAGTGCAGTAGTAGCAAATTAAATTAAATAACGTTACGGTTCTATTAATTATAAAATATGCAAAGTTTTCACTAAACGCCGGATCATTTTTCATAGTCACACGTGTGAAACGGTGATTAAGATCGAGCGGCGTACGCGCATGCCAACTCTAAGTGGGTACACCCAAGGTAATACTGACAGCGGAAAGCCAATTAAACTTCTATGTGTATTTTATATGACTGCTTCTATCGCTACAATACATTATCGAATACCAATGAAGAATATAAAACTGAACTATCCTGGAAGAACCAGGATAAGTGAGTTTTATATTCTTCTAGCTAAGGTTTTTATCTAAATAATTACCTAAACAAAACAAAATAATAATAATAAAACCTTGTTTTTTCCTTTTGGAAAAAACTTTTATTTTTGTTTCGTTTTATTTCTAGTCACTGTAATCTATTCTTTTCTGATTTATCAAGAAATCAAAAGAAAGGTGGACAGTACCCTAAACGACCTAGAATATACAGCAAAGTACAGAGTTGCTGGTCACCTTCCAGAACAGAATAATATAAATGTGGGTCCGAAAAAATGATGTCCTTCTTCATGCAATAACATAAGATGAAATTAAACGTACAAAAAGATAGACTCAGTCAGGTTCAAAAGACTGGTAACTCGCTACCCAGCACCCGTGTGACCACGGCCTAAGGCGCGTAATAAGCAGCGAAATGCTAATCCCCAGCATACATGTTTGTGTAATGAGGCTACTTGCTTGCTTAAATAAATATTGAGTGACCGTTCAACGCGTTAGTTAATCAATCTCTCACAAGCCACTTAAAAATGATGTTAAATAATTACAAGTAATGGAGTTTTGCCGTGCATCCAAATAGAAAAACCTTCTCAATTACAATTACTTTGAATAGTTGCTTTCTCTGATGAGTTGATGTTATCGTGTATCATTGAAGTACTTAATGTTGAATTAATTAGAGCAACAGTGTTTAATGGTAATGATCTGTTTTGTAATAACATGTCCATCGCAAGTATGAATGCCGTTCAATATTTTTTTTGTATAAACAACAGCGCAATTAAAAACTTTACAACAGAACAAAAAGTCCCATTTAAAGCGCGATCCGAATTCAAATCAGACACCCGCTTGGTTTATTACGTCGATATGTAAATTTTGTACAGCGTCACTACCCTTATAAAGACCCTGTTTGAATTGAAAATTTAGTTGAACGAGCGAGAGTAAGCCGACATTCAGCCAGTGCGGCCACGTCTTTCAGCGAACTCGCTGCTTCTCTAACGTAACACGCAAATAAAACGTTTAAAAATACATAATCGCAGTATAAACCTCTTTATTTACACGTGCTGTTGTTTTTATGATAATCTGTGACTTGAGCTGTCAAAAATGCGCGCAATCGTGTTTGTTTTTAATCTGTGACATTTGATCTGTCAAAAAGCGCGCGTACATGCAGGACTACGATTGGTCCGCTTCTGCTCGGTTGATATGACGGCAAACGATAAGCGGTAACTAGTGACGTGTCACTTGATATTTCGATCTGTCAAAAGGTGAAAGAGATAGAAGATAACGTTGGAGGGAGATGGAGCGATCGCGTGCATGTTACGTTTTCCGTAACGTAAGTAAATATTTATAATAGCTTTGATACTAAATTGGACTTTGTCTCGCGATTGCATATACATGGAATTAAACGACTACCATAGTGGTTTTGCAGAAGCTTTCATTATTATCGTAGCCTAAAAAAAATGTTTATATCACATTATTTAAATTAAATGAGTTCTAATCTCACTTTCTCCCATTAAGTGAGATGATGGTTAGTCTCCATAAAATGATAGTATTTAGATGTGATGTGGTATTTTAATAAAGCCGAGGTATGTGTGTTTAGCGAGAGGCGATAACTCATAGAGAATGAGCTCATCACGGCGCGGGAATGGCATTCGGTATGCGTCATGGAGGACGTGATACGACGCCGGCCCACTTCGCGCTCCGATATCTTTATTATATCCTAATATCGCACTTATCTTCTGATATTTTTAAATAACTTTATAAGGAGAGCTATTTATTTTAATAGCGTGTGATAACATCCAATGATAGTAAAGTCACTTTTACTAGCGGTAAAGTTACTGAAAAAAACATGGAACTAATACTAAATCTATACGAGGTTCTTGGAAAAAGTAACTTCCAACTAAAATTGTCAGTCTAATTAAATAACGATCGTCTATTTTTTGTTAGTTGGATGACATGACGGAATTTTGACGTAGTCTGATAATTAGCTTTTCAATTAAAATCTCCGACTGTACATAAAGTGAACTACACAGTTCTAGTTTGGAATTACATTAATTAAAACTAAGTTGAGACCGTATGCCTCAGACTACATCCCACCACGCCATGTTGTCCCAAGGGTGTCATAAAAAGTGAACTGTTCGTAGCAGCAGCATCAGTTTTTTTATATTGGATACAGTCGATATCTGTCGCAGCGGGAATTAAGACCAGTCTTACAAGAACTGGTTAAATAATAATCCGCCTACACACTACACAGTAGCAGTTTACTTCGAGTTCAATGTTTAGTAACGGACTTCAAAGCGCTCACAGACAGGACTACACTGAGATACGAACCGTTATAGGTACTTACCTATCTGTTTGAATACCTGGTACTACAACTTTCTTTGGACTATACAAAGTGTAGGTAACTGAAAACCTGAAAAGGAGTCTTTGCGTCTATCTTTATGAACAATATTTACAAGAGATTAAGGATAAATTCACGAAAAATTCAGCATGGATAAACCAAACTGCTGTTCCTTCCACTGCTGAACCCATTGTAATACCTAGTGGTTCTTAAATATGGATACAACAAACAGACCCCTTATTAACGTTTTAGTCATTTCAATTACACCTAGCAGGAAGAACTAAAATAACCTGACCTACAGAAATTGATACAACTTTCAGTCATCATTTCGTCGCCATGTTTCCCTGATTATATTATCAAACCCCAAAATAAAGAATAATCGACCGCATTCCTTCACTGGATGGGTTGAAATGAACGTCACAACTATATGAAAAGCAATAAATTGCGAACTGTCTGTTAATTAAACGGCAATGCGCTGAGTGGAGACATGATTGAAATGCGCTATGTTAGAGAGAACCAAACGGTTTCAAGAAGGGATACGGATTCATAGCGGTATCAGTTTTGACTTGGCTGTTTGCCCTTAGCAGTGGAAATACCAGCCCAGTCTTTTTCCTATCTCTAGTTTCCAGGTGGTTCTTAAAAATGGGCGCATGGGCAAATGCGTCACTTACTTACAATGCCATCCATTTTGCTAGTTTAAGAATATCTATTGTGCTATTTACGTTGTCGGGCTGACGTTTTTTACCCGACTGCGGCGAAGCCCAAAAGGAGGGTTATTCCAAACATAATCATAAAACAAAATAAATAGCAATCGATTAGTAGTCTTAGTCTATTCACCCCAAGGTGCTGATTGGTCATGGCATGTTTAAACCATATTTTACCTTTGTTCACTTAAAACTGATGGTTCGAAATAGGTACCTCAGATGCCAACTGGTAAGGCACATTGGTAACTTGTCCTGATCTTGCATAGCTACTTCCATTCGTATCATTAAGTTTAACCAACCCTTTCTTTACCACGACGGGGTATCTGCTAGCTAGGAGGGTTGCTAAGCTTAATGACGAAATTATTTTAATCTGCTTTTAAACACTGCTGAAATAAAGTTTGCACAAGTTGGAGTAGGTACCTATGGATAGAAAGTGTGAGAAGTCTAAATTACTGCACTGTAAAATCAGAAAGAAAAAACAGTTTAATTACCAATAGGTACTTAGAAGTTTCATACTGCGAAATACAACAGACGAATCAAGTTGACTATTGTCGAATGCGACGTGACACTCGAAACCGTACTTAATGCAAGAACTCAAGAACGTGTCCCAATCCAACGTTCGTTAGGTCTCCAATCGATGACCACTCCATATTGAATCCTGCAGTACCCTCACTGCTCACTGCTCCTCAGCCTCGGGGCGCGATTACCATAACAAGACCCCTATTACGCACCTACGGCTATACATCCACCACCTCAACTTTACCGTCCACACCCCAAAAATCACGAATAAAAAGTTCGCAAGCACAATTTTCGCAACCGCACCAATAACTTTGCCTAGTCTTTTGTTACTGTCAAAACTAGAATTTGACAGTCGAATGCTTCGTTTGTCAATTGCTATTGATTACTTACGGTGTAGTTGGCTGCCGGCGGCTAATTTGGGGGCTGGAGTTAGGTATTTTTCGTCGCTAACTAGATAACAAGTGGTTTTAAATTGAAATCTACATAATAATGCGCGCGAGGGTAGTGTAATGAAGTTGCGAGGGTGCGCAACGTCACTCATCGTCTTGTCTCGCGCCCTGACGTTATGTGCAACTTATTTATTACATATTGCAGCTTTAGGTGTATGTCTGCTACATTACAGCCCCGCTAGGTAGGTGCTTATAGATACCTAAAGCTTAGGGTTACTTTGTAAAGTGTTCCTATTTATAGAATGCTGCAATAGTCTGGAACGGCTATTGCGCTTAGTTTGAGAACTCTGCATAAATAATCGCTAATCATGAAAACCTGTCGTTGACCTGTAAAAAGATCACAATAAATCCATCATCTTTTATACAAAGCTAAGAATAACTTTTAGTACCAAGTTATGGAAAATTATGATGTTCTTATTCACGCCAACAGATGGCGCTGTATACAAAAACACGTTTCCTCATTTCTGTGCAAAAACATTCTCCTCACAGTTCACTAGCCACTCGAAAAACTATGTTATTTACCTTGTTTTAAAAATATAAAAGGGCAACAGAACGGCGGAGCCGCCGGCGGACAATTAAAAAAACATTGGCGGTACGAACGGAGGAAGAGCACGTGCTATAAATTATCAATATCCCATGATAAAACAAACTCGCTCGCAGTCCACCGCTGTTTGTGTTTGTCCCTTTGTTTTTAAACCAAACTTTGTGATACGGCTTCACAGCACCGTAATAGATGTAGAAACAACAAAACAAGCACGAAAACCATTGTTAAAATTATACAGAAAGTTAGAGAAAAATAGTGGAAAATGCAAAAAGTGATTTATAGCAGAGCGTGGTTTCGATCCACGGACCTCTGGGTTATGGGCCCAGCACGCTTCCACTGCGCCACTCTGCTTCGTATTAGAGTGAGCGAAATAGAAGTGTATGTTTTATCCACAGACAAAATAATGTCTATTTAATAAGTTTTTTCATGATGAGGTGAAAACCCGAATTATCAGCATTTGAGTACCATTTTATATTGCAACTTTTGATTACTTATAACACGAATTAGATATTTTTATAAAATAATCTAATTTTTTTAAACTTTTGATTAAATGTTTTATTGCTAAAAAGTTAGTACAAAAGAGATTTTGCAAGTATCAATAAACATTCAAGTGTTTTAAAACTACTTGAAAATATTTCAATCGAGAGTGATGTGTACTTAACTGAACGGGGTGGGCAGAGTGGTGTCAGTAGCCGGAGGGCACTTTTATTTAGTTCCAGAGAACTGAACCTCTGAATGCCGCACAAATTGTTATGATGGATGCTTCAATTTTTCTGAAGATTCAAGTGTACGGGTACACTTGAATCTTTAGAAAAATTGAAGCATATAACATATAACTTTTAATAAATTAAATATGTATTGCTAAATCTTTTGAAAAGTTTTCTAGTGCAACTGCAAAACGTGGTAGGTATTTGTATATATTTTAAAGGTGTAGGTACTTTTAATTAGTATCTACAATGTATGATTGGCTGAATATTCTAAATACTTACCCAATTTTACAAAACTTTATAAAAGACCAAAACCTTTCCCAAAGCATATTTTGCTCAGCATTTTTCGCCCACAATCGCATATCGGTACCAAACACATACTTAACGAAGGCGTTAAACAGTTGTTACGACAAATGACGATCCCCAGTGCGGGTATTAACAAATATGGCATATCATTTCATACAAGACCAGCTAGGGTGGGTGAGGGCAATAATCGTCCGAGCCACTTGCAACAATGCAAGACCTCGGGGATCCAGTGACGCCAATAAAATGGTACGAAACATACAAAGACGCCCCGCGGCGTTGCTCGCGATGGTGCCGTTCTTTATAGTATTAGAACTGTTAATCTCGTAGGCTAGGGTGTCGACTTTATTGCTTTTAGGTCCTGCTGCTAATCTTGTTGAGGAGATCTTGGTTCATTTGTAAAGGACGGGTGAGGAGTTAACTTGCTCAGTGGGTGCAGAATCCTTAGTTAGCTTTCTATTAGTATTTCTTACTTGATAATTTAAGAGAAAGATTACACAGTAACCAAAGCAAAGGAAAGAGAAAGGTTTGAAGCGCTTTGTTCAGAATGCCATAAACTGAAGCAAGAAAAACTAATGTCTTAAAACATTTTTTGAAAAAAATATATACTTAACCGATTTCCAAAAAAATAATAAAATGTAGCTTCAACTACTTTCGGAAGCCGGTGACATTTGATTGTTGCATTGACTTTTATGCCACCGACTTATTAATCAAGGAGAAATCGGTGAACACACAAGAAAGAAAAATGATTTTTTAGAAGTCGGTTATAAAATATCATCACGGTCATGCTAATGGTCCTAAAACCCACTTGGCTCAAATCACCGCAAGTAGCCATAATCAAAAATTGAGAGTTATATATTTATTTAGTCCCTTTTCGTTCATTGTAACGATTTTATTAGAAGTGACAAATTAACCGACGCTTCCACTAAAAATGCAACCAGTCACAAAGGGTTGCTACACCAAGAAGGGTGCTTTCCTCTCGAACCATAAACCAAAATTAAAACTTTTCGATACATTACTCTCGCACAATAAAACCATTCCGCTTCTGACTAAATACTCAGCATTAAGGTGTCCTTAGTCAAATGACATTGCTTTTCAACACCCTAACTTAATTCGAAGTTCATTAACATTACAAAATCAACCGTACTTCGCTGTAAATAAAGCTTTTTTTTGGTGATTCAAACCGCATCGTATAAGCCGTATGTGTTGCTACTAAGAATAAAAAAATCTTTATGAATGGGGTCGGCGTGTGACGATGTTGCCCTACTTTAATAAATTGTTTCAGCAATTCCGCCAATTGTTTTATGTTTTTTTTGATAACTTTAGTTATTAAAAAAAAAAAACAAAAATTTAGTTTTCCGAGGATGTAGATACTCCATAAGTCCATACCAATATCTAAAACGTTTCTACAAAAATTCAAATTTTAGACTGCTCCAAATTCTTCCTCAGATTGCTATTAGCAAAATAAACAGTTTATTGAGCCTGTCCATTACGGTGCTATTTATAGCCCAGTTTTCAAATCCTACAGTTTTCTGTTTTAGGTACCATCTAAAAATAATATTCATTAAACAAAATACAGTATTAAGTTCCCCAAAACCACCCCAGCCCAGCATCATTCATAAAATAATAGTGTTCGTCATCTAAAGGGACGTTTAACAAATGATACGACGTACTTCTATTGTTAAATCTTTTGTTGTTTTGTTCGTACTTTCTCGTGCCTGATCGTAAAACATCGTAAAACCAGATTTCATCGCTCTATTTTGCGCTTTGAACTGTAGAGCTCAAGGTAAATTTTCCTTTGGTGCTGGGTTAATAAACTCTATGTTTTATTTTCACATGATTTGTAATACGTACAGCTAATAAGTCACATGTGTATAATTATTATTTTATTGCTCGCGATTCGAATGCAAGTCATGATCGTTTATGTTTGGGTGCACTGTCTCACTTCTTTTGCTTTCATTTTGACTTTTGATCGTCCCTCATTGTTTTATAGAAGCGTAGGACGTATTATATTGTCACTTGTGATTTGTGCTGACTGTTTTATGTCTCCGTTTAACTTTACACCTTATACTGAAGAGATAAGCGATAGTTTTTATATTCTGTAATAGTGTTCATTGTCATCGCGTCAACCTTTGCAATTGTAATTACTGGCGTCTCGTATATTTTGCACTGATATGGATAATTCAAGGATGTTATTTATGCGTACGGACTTTCCCGTCAACTTTCATATTATAGTGTTACCACTATCGGTCCTGTCCTTGTATTTGTGTCTTGTTATCAATCTGTATGATATTGTTTAGACGTAAATAAGAACAGCTCGCTACGTTACGATAGAACCCTTTTCAGCCTTGCTTAGTCCTTGAAACCTATAAGCAAAATTCGTAAGTTCGAATCCTCATACCTCATTTTTAACATCTACCGGTAGAAGTTTGCTACGAAGCATGCGGTTTCTACAGTTTTCCAAAGAGTCATCAAGTTTAGCTTCGTTGAAATGACTTTGGCGCGCTCAAACTATGAGAACATGCAAAACAAAATGCACCAACACAACCAACCGAACTTTATTGCATAAATTCACAACCACGCCTACAACAATTAACAACACAGTCCCATAAAGGCAATGAGAACCTAATCGTGCTACCACCATAACTCATACGGTAATGTTTTACGAAGCGCGTTTTGTTTGGACCGTCGCGTCGCCCCGTCACACAGGAGCTGCTGGTCCATTGATAGCGATCGACACGCGTCCATTGTGCCCTGGTCTCCGAGACTTGGGACCCGAGGGTCCGCAGACACGTGCACTTCATTATTTTCGCGCCAAAATGTTCCAACAACGCTTTGTTAGGAGATTAGGCACGAGGGTCGAGGGGAGGTGTGAGACTCACTTTTTGTTTTCGTTTTGATTTTGACGATACGTTTTGTTAGAATGTTTTATTAAATGTCCGTTGTGGTGACGGTGATTATTATTATTATCCTAAATACAGTTTTCACAAACAGCTGTTGTTAGTTGTCGGCTTTCATTCATCAGATCTTTGACGGTCTAGTCAGAATCCCGATAGTTTGACTACCAGTGATGCGAAGAGATGTGCCTTCCAGTGACTGGGTTGTGGTGGTCAGATTGCACTCCTTGTTTAATTCTGGTATTCAGCTGCATCCGGTTCGAAGGGAAGCCGACCCAAACAAAGCTGGTAAAAGGGTAGCTATGACGAAATACGGTTTTTTTTCCAAAAACACGCATAGTTTTCATTCGGCTGAGTTATGTTGAAAGCTGTCTGAGAACAAACCGTCTTATTTACATCCGTGGGTATTGTGAGAACGACTGTGCAATTATTTCAGATTTATTGGATAATTTCAATTCACGAGTAAAATTGAATTTTCGCATAACTTACTTCTTACGCCTACCACTGACTAACTCACTGCGACATGTTTCTCATAAGTTCTCACGAATTCGACTATGTCGATGGTATCTCAGCTTCTAATTAATGGCCAGATTTGCAAATAAATATATTTCATCACGAATCGTAAGTTAGAAACGTTTAGGTTTCCTTGAACCACAGCGCTCGTGCCTAGAATAGTTACTGAATTAACTGTAGAACCATTTTCGGGCACTAACTTTGCAAGAGACAGGAACTATGTACCATGAATAACCCCCAAAATATAGCCAATTCATCACTCGCACAATGGCAGAAATCATAAAACACTACACAAGGACGACGTCGTAACAATAACCCTAGTGATATCAATAGCGGGTTAGTTTATTTCGCTTTTTCGGCCCCTATTCATTAATAGCCCCAATACGAAAATATTGAAACAACCGGTACTATTACGCCGGTTACGGGAGTGGGCGGTACCAGAGCCATATTTATTATTTTTGTCACCATTGTACGCGTCGGGATTATAGCCAGCATTTAGATAAAATTGGGGATAAGGTCCGCTAATCTGGGCTTGCACCCTATTGTGGTAATGTGCTATCGATTTATTTTTTGCTTGTAGCTGCTTGTAGCGCAGTGTGACCTAAAATAATGTAGATATTTTTCTGTGTTTAAAGTTTTCTAAAAAAAACTAATCAAAGAGTTTGATCGTTTTCACAACAATATTCAGAAAGTTTTCTAGCAGCTGATTCGAAGTGAAATGTAAATAGGTTCGGAACTCAAACCCTATCGAGCAGTTGGCAAGTTGGCTTCTTATGTTCGCTGCAAAACCCCGTCCATATTTATAATTTAAGACGATTGTAATTTTTTCGTTCATCTGTGCATGCCTTTCAGTGAATCTTTCCAATTTTTCCAAAGTATGGTTTTGTTTTACCTGGACCAGATGCAAACAAGCGATGCGTAACTCTAAGGCCTTAATTACATTCATAAAAAACTCGAAAATGGAGTGGAAAATCGCGCGTCTTGTCTATAAAATGGTCATAGAACCTGCAATGACTTACGGGCTTAAGGCAGCGGCACTCACAAAGGCAAACCGATCGAAACTCAGAAGATACGAAAGACTTATTCTTAAAGATATGATAAAGAGTACGCGAAACCCCCCGAACAAGAAAACACGCGAAATTCTTATGGGAAAAACAATTACCAAAAAACTTAAATGCCTACGGTTATGCTACTACGGGCACATCCTCCGACGACCAGAGCCTCACTTACTACACGCAGCTATTAGATACAAGGCGAAACGGTTAAAAGTTGGAAGACCAATATATACATGGAACGAATCACTCCAACAAGACATGGAATATTTCCACAAAAGCAAAGAAGAATGGATTCAGCTAGCAGCAGATAGAGAAAAATTTAAGTCGGCCACCCAGGAAATATATCACCACAGCGAAACCGACAGCGAAACAAATAACGATTAATTATGTCGTATCAAAAAGGAATAAAATCACAACCACCAGAAACGAACATGACTCTCCAATGCTAGAAGAGACCAATCAAACGAAGGTCAAAACACCAATGCTCATTCCTATGGATTGTACCTGTCTTTACCACTATTCCTATATTGGCTCTAGGCTGCATAGTCGGCTGATTGCGCCCGACTGGCTGCGGTTGGTCGGGCTTCCTCTCCCATCCCAGAGCATGTCTTTCCTTACAAAACAGTGTCCCCTGGTGTATCCGGCTTGTCCGGGTCAGGCTTGCTCCTGGCTGGGTGTGGTGCTCAATCATCATCACCATCGTCATCAGTATGGTTTTGTTTTACCTGGATATTGCGGCCCACTACCGGGTATTAAGCCTCTCGCAAGTTACGCCACCACAACACCCTGTCCTCCGCCATCCGCAGCCAGTCTGACCCAGCCATCTTGTTATAATAGTCGGTCCATCTAGCTTTGCTGCTTTGGTGCGTCCAACACTAGGACGCTACAAATGTTCAGTGAAGAGAATATCTCAATGAATAAAAAGTAACAATATACTTACAGGGTGTAAACAGGCCCTTCACGAAGCCGTCAACCAAGCATTCTGCACAACATACAAAGTAACTTTACGCAAAAAAATATTGCTGGGATACGACTTTTTTTAGGGTTCCGTGCCTCAAAAGGTAAAAAAAGGAACCCTAAAAAGATCACTCTTTTGTCCGTCTGTCTGTCCTCGTGTCACCAGTGATTTTCTCAGGAACGGGTAGACCTAGCCAGTTGAATACCAGATACTGAGGTCTATAGGCCCTATTAGGTATATAAAAATCAAGGTCTTGAGTCACAACATGATAAAAAGATATGTGCAAATTTAGATTTTCGCGCAACCTTGTAAGTACCAAAATTTACCTTAATTTTCAACTATTTTTATTTTTGACGTGATAACGTCTTTAAAATCGTTTTAGTCGGGTGACATGTTCAGAAACTTGTGTCACACCAAAACCTCACGAGCGCGATCGCAGGTATAACGAGAGAGAGACGGACCGATCTCCCGTCTCATCTCGAGCGCTGCCAGTCATTCCGTGAAACTTGTCACGCGGAATCCTCACGAGCGGAGGCTGGCATAGCGTTCGAGTGAGTGGACCGATCTTCCGTCTCTCTCACTCTAGCGGCATACAAATTTGAAAAAATTGTTATCTTCATTAATTCCTTACTTCCCAAAAACTTATACCACCAATAAGACGTTATCACGTAAACATCTCAAACAACCAATTTTTCGGATTTTTTTCTTTACTCGTGCTGTAAGACCTTGCTTTTAACCAAAATTGACAATTCTACGTCAACCGGAAGTACCCTACAGATTTTGGGTCGAAAACCTATAAGGTAGTTCCCGTTGACTTAGAATCATGAAATTTGGCGAGAAGCAATGTCTTACAGCACATGTAAAGGGAAAAATCTGAAAACCGTAAATATGTAGTTTAATAATAAAATACCTACAAGATTATACGGAACCCTCGGTGCGCGAGTCCAACTTGCACTTGGCCGGTTTTTTTGGGGTGTAAAATCACGTTTTACGGTAGGACTCAATGTAACGCACACAAAACATTATGCTGATGGATGGATTTAAATATGTAAGTAGTACATATTTAAAAAAACTTGTAAAAAAGTTGGAACTTTAACCCCCAATATCTCCGTAACTAGAAGGTTCCCAGGTGTGGTCTAGAAAAAGAAATGATTGCAATGACGAGGAGAACAAGTGCCTTTTGGTTTCGTCTTTCGGGTCTTTTTACACCCTTTATGTGCCCTAGTAACAACAATCGTGCTAAACTAACCAATAAATACATTACAGGCATGGCTGGCACACCAGGCGTGGGCGCAAATCTTGTGCCGTTTTACGACACGTTTACTGCCTCGAGATAATCGTTCACACAGCATTATTACGTTATTGTCAATTCACGGCTTTATACGACTGTGGAGTGAATAATATCGTCTGGACAACTCCAGATCATCCTGGATCGATGAGTTTTACATTTCGAGTTGGTACTTGTATTTTTTGATTTTGTTTCTGGGATTTTTCCAGCTGGTTTTGAAGTCCGCACGAAAACAAGTGTATGCTGATATGTTTTTTTTTTTATATCATTTTACCGTATCACTGTCCGGTGTACGATACGGTAAGTGCTCCACAAAGATCGTATTGCCCAAACTTTTAGATTTAACTCTCTCACATAATTTTAAAACTGCGAGTTAATATTTTCTCCCAGCAATTCGTTCTCAACTTAATAACATTTCAAAATTCAATTGGATCAGCAATTGGGGCCAATTTATATCAGGATATAATAATCTCAAAATAGTTGGTAGTTTGGTACTTTGGCAGTATCCCCAGTCACGTAGTACATTAGCACTACACTATGCAGTGTCGTATAACCCTTGAAATTCCGCCTCGGGTCAAAGCGACCCCTTCACTTCACAATATCAGATCAAGGAATGTCTTTGAGAAAATTTACAACGACGCTTTAGATGGCGCAACTTTGAATAACTTATTCTATTCCTGCACATACTTGAGCTTGTATTTACAGGACTCACAAAATGCTGTCAGTTTACTATTATGCACATGAGACCTACAAGTTTACAAGCCATTTGTTTAGTTTGGAAATTGTAAGTAAATTTGTGTGAGCATGTTATGTCATGTCTATCGTCGTCTTTGAAATGATCCCTGTATAAGCATTAAAATAATGCAATACTATGAGCTTTAAGGGATTCCCAAGTATAATTACTTCTTGATAAGTTAGTTTGACAGATATTCTCTTTTGAAAGACGAAGTGATAGCATTCAGTTAAGCTACCTACCAAAAACAATATCTCCCATAACTTTCTCTACATTAGTACCTCCATCATTATACGGAATACAAACAATAATTAACTTATCCAGCCGGAGCCCTTAAAGTTCATGAACACACGCAAGTACAGAGAAGTGCCATAATTTTGCAGGTTCGAACTAAATAGGATATTTGATTATCTGTTATCGCATAGCAGACCTCAACCAAATCAAGATAATTGTGCGATACTTACATATGTAATTTTACTACATAATTTTCAATAAAATGGGCCAATAACTTTAAAATAGACGAGGTGATCTCATTAAGAAAATGGTAAACATAGTTGTTTGTATAGCTTCTCAAAAGAAGCAAGAATATTCTAACTTTTGTAGAAAGCCAATCGAATCGAATAATCAAATCCGATTCCAATCGTCGAAAAATGATTCTCCAAAAAGGGCACTTATCTAAACGGTTACAGCACGTCTTGAGCATCAAAAACAAAACTGAGTACGGGAAAAATCATTACTTGTTCGTATTGTTTTGAAAAAGGCCGCCCTACGAGTGGAGCCGGGTAGGCAATCAATACGCGGCCGAACCCGCGCTGCATACTAAGTGAGGCAGGTACTGCTGCGTCTGCCGGAGCCAGCACGTGGTGCAGCCACCCTACGGCTATACATCGATATTCACGAGACGTGTTTTGCTACTAATTTTTGGATTAAGCGAGTGCAGTTGTTAAGAGTAAAGAGGGTACTGTTTTTGTGAGGGTAAGTTTAAAGTTTGTGTATCTGTTTCTATAATTAGGAAATTGAAACCGGATATAAGATATTTTTTGAAAACCAGACATTTAAAGAATACCTATCGGAATCTTTTCAGAACGCTTACCTATATTTTGAAGTTGTAGTAGGTAAAATATTTGAAAGGCTATAAAACCTTTCGTTTCGTTTTCGAAATTCATGAGCAAAAAGACGCTCAATAGATAGGAAGGGACTGTTTAAGTATCATAGCTATCTAGAATCTAGACAGTCAATAGCTAAAAGAGACGGAACATCCTAAACCCAATGTTAGAACGAACAGATAACCCGTCCAAGACAAACAATGAGTCAAACAATGAAGCGCTCATCTCGAGAGCCAATCCAATCATCTCAAACAGTAACGTCTGAGATAACAATACTCCTACAACCCTTGAGAATACGAGCAAATCAACTTAGCTTACTTACTACATTCAGCGCCCTTGTTGACTTTTGACGTTTCACTATATTGGCTATGTTATCTTAGTTTACTTAATCAGCGTTGTGCGCAACCGATTCGGTGTGTGGTCTCCGGGGGGTAGTAACCGGTTAACCGGTCCCTCCGCGGGCTCCGCGCCGGTCGCCGGTCGCCGGTCGCACAGAAGGGGTTTTTCCTCCATAACGCTCCGAAAGGAAAATATTCCTTATCTTTTTAATTATGGCGCAGCGTCGACTGTTCCGTTAGATCATCTGTTTTAATTTTCTCAGTGTCCTTGGGGAGACGGATAACGTTATATGTGAATAGCTGGATTAATATCGTCTATTATGATTGTGATGGAGACGTATCGGCTGATGGATGCTGATTGTTTCCTTAATAGACGATAAGGATGTGAAGTGGACTAGCACGTGGGATGCAACATGTTAGGTACTCTTGTAGACATAATCATGATGTTTCTAAGGATTTTAATATTCTAATAAACTTTACTCATACTATCTGACTACGTAAGTATCACTTGGCCGGATGATTCTGACTTCATCGCAAGAACAAACCAACAGCATCCGTAAATAATATCAATACGTAATACAACGTTTGAAATCACAACATTATAATTCTCAATTTCGCAGTGGTAGCTACCATTCGGCGTCACTTTCCCGACTGCAAAGTAACCCTCAAGTCTGGTGTCAAACTACATCCCATCTGTCACTGCTCGGCCGCCATAAAAACTTAATAAGCGATCCGTCACCATAAAATAAGCATTAAAAAGCCGTCGGACGCTTTTAAAAATGCATCAAGAAATGAAATTGTTAGTTAATTACCAAGAGAATTCGCGGATCGGGTTTCAGTGGGGTGGGTGTTACTTATCACGCAAAATCTAACGAAATATTATATTTTTGCTTCCCTCTCCCTTCACTGCACTTGTAAACGGAACCACAGAAAACTGCAGTATATTTTAAACACATGTCACCTTTTCAACATCTATTAATTTCTCGGAAATTTAAAGTTTAGCTAGCTACAGTTCAATCACCAGAAACAATAATCGAATTCATCAAAAAACTTAATCAAATAAAACCCCATCATGCAAAAGAAGAACTGAACGAGCCAACTCATCAAAAACACAACATCAATACAATTCATCTTTATAACGTCAAACCCTAAACACTCCACATTGATATGTATGCAAATATTTACTATCTGAGCACATAACAGGTACGCATGTACCCCGACCCTGTTCACGAATGAACGGTTGACTGACTCCTAACGAATCATTCGCCCTCTGTGTAGGTACTGCGTAGGTATTAGGTACGGCGTAGGATATGAACGGATCTCAATTTGAAATTTGCACGGGGTCTGTTAGGCCCCCGCGTCCAATGGAAGCCTCCTAAAGGGAGGGTCGCAGCGCTAGTGTTAATTGCGTTTCTGACGGTTTATGATTTACGTTTGTACTTTTGTGATTGTTAATTGATTTTCTGGGGTCTATAATTGGGGTTTGTTTTAGACGGTTTTGTAGTTTAGACAGAGTTATTGTCAAAAGGGAATCCTGAAGAGATCAAAAACGTGGCTTTTTTGTGTTTACGTCTATTGTATTGCAGTTATATTTTTAAAATTAAGTAACCACAAAATGACTATGAACCTTCCATTCCAATAACTTTTACTTTCTAGTAAAAAACTGACTATGACGACAACCACTAACTATTTGAGCTTTAACCAAAATATTCATGGCACAAACATGAGACAGGTAAACAACAGCAACAACCAAAATCCAATTTTAAACAAAACTCAATAAACTATCGCGTAACAAAATAAAACGGGAAAATAATCGAATACGCATCTCATTATCGGTCGCTTTAAACTAAGGGACCAAATTATCCCTTTGCATTGACAAATAACAGGCTGGCAACTTCCTTGTTAACCATCAATGTGTGGGGAAAACTACACACTCATACAACCCTATAAAAAGAAAAAGCACCCTAAGCCTGAAACGATAAAGTTGAGTTTTGCTTAGTTGGAAAAATGTCACATAAGTTTTCCAGCAAAAGTGATTCAGAACTTTACAAACAAAAGTTTAAAGTTGAATTTAGGTTGTGCAACAAAGATTGAAGGTCTCCATAGTACAAATGTTTTGCGGTAGACCGTCATGAGCTTGCTCAGAGGCGTCAGCTTGTATGATAGGATTTGTGTATGGAAGTATGAACTAATCTCCCTCCGTGGCGTTTGATAACTCAATAACCTCGCATAATGAGAGCGGCCTTTGATGGTCCCTTCTCTGGGGGAGGTGACAAAATCCTAATTGTAGATAAAAAGATAAATTCAGCGAGGATTACTTGCTTTGTGTTTTGTGCAACGTGCATTGGCTCCGGGCCTTATTTACATAAGCTTGTTTACCTATGTGTGTACTTAATGGGTTTTGGCGAGTTTTTCGTTAAAACGATCTTGGTAAAAGGAACGGGAATTTGTGTGTTAAGGGATGTTTAGTTGGTAATATTGTAAACTAACAAATTGGAAGTGTGGCTAATACTTGTAAGTGTTGCACGAAGGGCAAATAAAATATCCAGTTACCTATCTAACTTAAGGTGGATGCTCCAGGGTAGCCCGCGAAATTAAAATTTTCTTACGTTTTTTGCAATTTCCAGGTCAGTGTCAGGTTGTATGTTAAAATTTGAATCTCGGCTGTAACACGTACGTAGTTATAGAACGTTTTACAGCCGCGAATCATATTTTAATCAACATACAACCTAACACTGACCTGCAAATTGCAAAAAACGTAAGAAAATTTGAATTTCCCGGGCTACCCTGACGCTTTCACCTTAACCAAGAAAATTTAAGGTACCTACTGTTTGATTATGAAAGCTCGAATCCCTCATTAGTTATTTTGTTTTCTTAAAACTTTTGACCCAAAATCACAAACAGGTATTATTTTAAAACGGAATAGTAACTAAGGAAACAATTAGTTTTCTCAAAATGGGTACACATTTTCAAAACTGTGTCCTAATTCACCTACTAAATTATTTGTTTTGATCAGTGATCACCCAAACGTTGTGAATCCCCGACACCTCAATTTCACACCCCTGCACAATAGACAACTCTATTCCGCGTTATCTTAAAATAAAATCTACATACGTCACAGCATCCATCTGTCCGTCTGTCTGTCCCCGGCCACAAGGGTGTCAGTGCAACAAATTGCAAAATTAAAAGTCCCTTGATAATATCCATGATGAAATGTGGGGAGACTTAAAACTCTTCTGTAGAACGTATATGCGTAATATCATACTGTTGTCCCGTGGGGGTAGGCAGGTCAGGACTGGAGCATGCTACGCTACTTGCGTATTGCCTACCTCGTATTTTGTACACCTAGATCTTTGATTTTGTTTCTAAGATGACGAGGCTTCAGTGAATATTCCAATGCCGAGCATCGCTAATATAACAAGTTTACATAAAAAAATAATTGGGTACAGTCTCTGAGCTCATCTGAATCATATTTTTCTCTCTCTCTTTGGAAGTTTTGAAGTCTTCTTGGAAAAGTCCGAATATTACTTTGTTTAGATACTGGGCACACTCATTACCCGATGATATCCATATATTCATTCTCATTGGATAGAAGATCTAGTAGGGCTTCTTCAAAACATCTAAATCTTGCAAAACATCCGACAGAACCCTTTCATTTTGTCGACCCGATTGGCGCAGCGGTAGTGAGGCTGCCTTACGCTCTAGGGTCGCGGGTTCGAATCCCGGTAGGAGCAAATATTTATGTGATGAGCATGGACATTTGTTTCCGAGTCATGGATGTTTATATGTATAATAGGTATGTATTTACAAACAAAAAGTATCTATGTATATAAACTATCTGGTGTCCACGAGCGTTGCTTAGTGTGGCACTAGATGGCCCCGTGTGTAATGTCCAGCGATTTATATTTATTTTTTATTTATATTTTCTTAAAATATCCTCAAATAACACACGTCCTTTCTTCGCCCATCACCATATTGTTAATCACAAAATTCTTCCACAAAAAAATGCCATGGCTAAAGAACAGCTAGAAGAGTCCTTCAGACGAGGGTCGATAGCTTACAGGCGCACTTGAGATCCGTTCCGGTAATAAAACACACGCTCGCATGTAAAAAAGTGTCGCGTCTAGCATGAAGGAGCGAGGTCTGTGTGGATAATTGAAGTAGTCTGTGGACTCTGTGGTAAACAGACGAAGTTTGGATTATGTATTCTTATATTGTGAGAGGGTCTGTCATGTTGTATCTGAGAACCACAATAACTAAGTTATACAGGTGTAAAAAATGTTGGAGAAAGTCATCTTTTGTGCAACAATTAACTATTTCCAAAGAAAATTTTCACTTTTCAAAGACAAGAAACTAACATCTGAAATATTAATCATGTAATTTGTTCATGTTGTATTATATAACTTTGATTTACTTATACAGTGTGTTTCAAATAGTTTAAGTTAGTTTTAAACCACTGAAATAGTAGTCAAGTTACTGAATAAAGTAAGCCTAATTAAAATGTAACAAATTATAACGTTTTACAAAAACAAACTTAGCGTGTTAGGTACTGCTGAAACAATTTAATCTATTTTTTATCCAAATTGTTGGTTATTCCTACTATAAATTATTCAGTAAGTAAAGTAAATAGTTAAAACAAAATAATTAGTACGTACTAAATGGCTATTGACGTCACGACAGCTAAGTAATGTGTTAAAATATTTGGCTGATTGTATCGCTACACAATTAGCTTTTAGTTATAAAATACCAAATGTTTTGTTTTGTTAATAGCAATTATTTAGATGGTTTATTTATGAAACGTACTTATTTAGAAGTATGTTCAACAACATTGTTGACAAAAGGCTGAAACACTAAAATTATATACACAATTAATTCTACTTATAAAAAAAATGAAAATGAATGATGATAAATGTGAAGGATGTAAATCAATTAATTTGCATGACAAATCCTTAAAATTTTGGATATTGATACTAGACATAACGTCGCCGTCGGTTGGTGGGTATACCTAAAACTTGTGCTGCAATAAACACCTAAGGGCTTAGAAAAAGTGACATTATATCACTGATAACAATGATGAACAAGTAAAGAATGTATTGAAAAGTTCATGTCAATCCCGTTCAAGCTCGTCAAATCGTCGCTTGAATGATGATAGACGACTGGTTACCGTTTTCGGCTCAAAGAAGTGCTAGCTGCACTTATCATCTGATGATATAAAACCCAGGCCATGACTTCAGGCAAACTTAATTTCAAACAATCCAATTCAAAATCAAACATAAATCATCGCTCTGTATTCCAAAACTCGAAAACATGACAAAATCGCATACATGATACACATAAGCGACGGCTCGACGATTCGTCCCCCGAGCGCCATCGCGGTCCACATCTAATGCCTTATTCATACTCGCGCGCGTATCAACGTTGCTTACTCTGGGAGCCTGTGCTCCTGACCTACTACAAGAACAGATTCAGGTCGAAATTGGCACATAGAATTTGAAAATATGACTTGAGCCGTTATAAGTAAAAATGTTGACTTGTGCCACTAAACCCTAATTGTGCATCCACACCGCAGTTTATACTTTTTGTAGAACAATGTTTTAAGTGTTACTGGACAACATCCGCTAGCAAAGAGTTATTATAAGTAGGTAACATTCAACAAATAGTAACATGATATCGTGTTTCACAGTGTAGCTCCACAAAAGTTAACTGCGGTGTGGATGCACCATAAGGGAACTATTGAAGAAAAGCAAGAGTGACCAGATTAATTTTAAATGCATCGAACCACAATAATAATGCTGCGCAACAAAAAGGACACCATCCCAGACAAGGAGCTGTATCACTCCTGAAAATTAGTAAAACAATTTCAGATTTCAGTCACTCTTCAAAGAAGTTACATTCAGGTGACTGATGAACATTTTGTACACAAAAGCAGCAACCTCCGCCCCCTGTGAGTGTGCAGCCCGACAGCCCAGCAACCCGGCGAAGTTCACATCTAATGCGTTATTCATACAAGCTCGCAATATCAACAGTTCTTACTGCGTTCTCCTGACCCAGTACCGAGGACTCAGTTACGAAATAAACCCTTGAAAAGGTTGTCTTAGTAATGTCTTTTCGGGAGTGGTTTTTAATTGTTTGCATTTAGTACAAAAACTTGGCAAATAAAATCAGATGTCCCTTGCAGTTGTTTACATAAATCGTCAAAGGTAGAGAAAAGCTGTTCCCCCGTTTCAGGATTAGTTTCATTTTAAAACTATTTCATAATGATCAGTGCAATCACCCTTTTAAAATAATTTGGGTAAAATTAAGGTTTTAAACATATCAATCAATCAATAATGTCAAAAACTACGGTGGACTTTTTTTGTGATAATGTAGTAATGAACGTAATTTTAGTATTACTGAATAGATCATTACTTAAAACAGCCTCCTGAAAATCTGTGATCACAATCGCAGTTAGCCCACGCCACGCCACTGACGTCAACTCATTACAAAAGTCCGCCCCAACGAATCAGGCGTAGGTACAATAATTCAAAAAACGAATCTCCGCTAAAAACGTTGCTTTTATTGCGGGCGTGTTATCATACGTGTCCCGTCCGGGCCGGCCGCGCAAAAACACGCGGAACAACACGAATCGGGCTCATGTTAATATTTGAGGTATTTTTATTTGAAATTTCCATTTACACGCGGACGGTCCCCTCCCTCCCGGCCCTCCCAGCGACCCTCTGCCCCCCTTCATACATATTCATCGGATGCACCCATCACCCCTCCGTTACACTTTCTCCGTGCACAGTCGTTTACGTAGTAGCGATATTTGTGCGATCTGTGTACTGAAACCTCAGCAACTAGCGCCGCTTCATAACCGCAAGATTTATGTATTAATATTTTAAATTTTCTTTAAGCGAAGTCGGGTATAGTGAGGGAAGTCTTGGTAGCGTAACCTAAAGCTATTGGATATTGATGTGCTATTAATTTATATTGACATGTTGGTTGCATACCGTGTTGGCTGTTATTATTTAATGTTTTATCAGATGTGATATCGACATAATGCCCTATCGTCGCGTTTCTTCCTCGTCTTATCTCTCCCTGGGGTGAGATAAGCTTCAGTCGGAGTCATTCGTGCGTGAACGCTAGTCTAAGAAATTTTTACGAAGAAAAACGCTTCGTACTTTGTTGGATTTAAATCACTCGAGAACATGAAAACATTAACTATAAAGAAGATCTGATTCTGTAAGTTTCATGTGCTGAAATATGACATTTTTTCACTATAATGCTTTTGAAGTAAACACATAGAAAGCATGCAAAGGAGGATTTTAGATTTAGGAAAACTGAAACATGCTTAAAATTGCAGGCTATCCAGTCAAAGTTACTTCTGCTGTCAACATTGATATGGACCTGTCACCGACTGAATCAATCTATTCTTTAAAAGAAGACTAACATATACTTTCCAAACCCGAATTTCCCGCCGTTCAAAACCATTAGATCAATCTCAAAGAGAGCCGCCTGGCTTTGCCAATTCCGGCAATTTTTACGGCAGGTCCCGGTATGACCCAGTATTAGGTTAGTGCGGAACTCCGCGCCAGTAATAAATGTACGTTCATGTAAAGTTCTGTTCAAAGGGAGGTAGTTTACAAAACTGAATGTTTGTGTTGTTATACTGTCTATGTTGATGTTGTTTCGTGCCTATGTTTTGTTGAGATAGGTTTTAATTATTGTTTGATTGAGTTTGTCGGTGTTTACTTTAGTCTTTGTTAGTGAGTTTCTTCAGTTTACACAAAATAAGGTTTATGTAAACTACATAACATGCCGAAACTCGAAACATTTAATAATAAAAGGAAACCTTGTCATAGCTCGCGGGAATGACCTGCATGGGACTCGCACATCGCAAGGAGGCTCGAGAGGAACAAGGCCTCATCAAGCTACGGGCAGAACTAGGTTGATCATGATGATGATGATGATGAAACCATTTCAAGGCACTATAATTAACACTTACAACGGGATGTTTAGCTTGTTAGTATTTCTTTTGTATGCCAATCATAGTGTTAGTGATCACGTCAGTTTAAAAACTTATTTTCGAAGACATTTTTCTATTGTAAAGTAATCGGTCAGTTGACAGTTAGAAAGTTGAAACAAGTTTGCGAGCCCCTGTTAGCAATAATATCATGGTTTCGCAATCATATTAATCAGAAATAAGGTTATCTTTAGAAAATTCCTGAAACTGAGCCTGTTATTTACAGCTACTTGCGGCGGAAGTGCGTAACACGCGCACCGGCAGTGACGTCACGGAGGCCGAGGACACCGGAAGTGGACCGTGGCGCCGCACGCCGGAACCGGACGTCGCCACAACGCACGATACCGCCTGGCCGGGGTAATGACCGATGATATTATTGAGCTATTATATTAAGGTACCACGATGCCATTCAGCAATCGCCTTTACTGCACAGCGAATTTTCATCCCATACATCTAGATCACGTGGGAATGAACATCAGAACAACATAACATTACGCCTGTTTATCCCCGCAATTCGCCACTTCCATAATGTTAAAGTCTCATGTAACAACGGAGAGCCTGTTGAGACCAACTGTGTAGAAATGCAGATTTCGGGCTATGAAATTCTGATGGATAAACCCAAATATACTTGGCCTGACCTGAAAATCCAACCCAGGAAGTCACGGTTAGCAGATAACGCTTTGCGATCACTAGAAAAACGAGGCAATCAGAACAAACAATTCATAAATTCTCACTGAACTGTTCCTCTGACCTACCGCAAGCTAAGCAACAGTTCAGTTATTTTTCAGTAGTTCAGCTACACGCACACTATTCCCTAGGCACCAGCCATTCATCACGACTGTACCCGCTACATTTAGATAGAGATCTCAATTCTCACCGAGCACAGTCGCTGTCTGGTCTGCTCGTGTTAGCATGCTCGCAATTTGTATCGCAGTAGCTTCGTACGCAGATGAAACGCAGCTTCAATTCAATCCCAAGTTAGCTATTTTCTATCGGCTATGACTGACTTACACACATAGAGGTGGTAGACGATTTTCAACTAAGTATTAGTCTGTTGAGAATTTCAAGACAAAAAAATGCTTTACCGACCCTACAACTACAGGCAGAACATCTTGTTGGTACTCAATCTGCCTACCACTCTAACTAAGATATTGGAAACAGTACAGTATGTCGAAAAAGATTCATGATATGTATACTTACTGGCTACATGACCAGCATGTTGCGCACAGCAATTACCTAAACTTACTCTTTAATATAAATAAACAAGCCTCTTATGTATTACTGCCGACAGAACAGCAATATATTGAAACATATCGAGCAAACAAACTCGATCACGTCGCAGCTATAAGATAACTTAATGCCTGAGTCAACAAGCGTAAGCATTGAGCATCCGACAAATATTTCATAGACAGAAAAAAAAACAAAAATAAAGAAAATAAAGCGCTGCAAACTTGTCATAAATATCCACCTCCAAAATCCCCTTTGTCGAGGATGTAATAAAAACCGCCGATATCTCGACAAGACAAGGAAAATCCCCCGGACCTCGCACAATGGTACAAAATGAAAGCAAAACTTAGTGTAATTAATTTCGAGTACCTACTCAACGCTTTTGTAATAAATCGTTTCATCCGCGTATAAATTTTATCCGGAGACGCGTCTGTTCGGCTGAACTTCGGCATTGCTTCTATCTCGCTCGCACTCGCCGGGAATTTGCATAATATCACGTCACCTGTCCCTTTCGGAAATTTACAAATGATTTCCCAGTTTCCCGCTTTTCGTTAATCACGTGTCTCGAAAGCGTCTTGATATTCCAATGTAAATTAAGCTTTATGATTGTGTATGTAAAGATGAGTTTGGTGTGCTGAGTGATGGAGTCCTGCCAGGGGTGTTCAACCGTTAGGTAAAGTTTGTCGAAATAATTTCACTCAGATATCGGGTGCGAGGCAGTACGCGCGAATAGCCGACGAGTCGTCGACTCAGGACAGAGATAAGAGGTAATAATTCTTAATCTCAGTGTAGAGGGAAGTTTGGGTCGCGGTCGGAACCGAGACATTGTTTTAGAACAACGATAATTTTCATAGTCTGCGAGTTGAAAGAAGTTAGGAATCGCGGACATAAATAATGTTAAGAGAGGAACTGTTACAAGTAAGAGTAGCTACTGAACAGCTAAGTCGATGGACCTATAACTTATAACTGTTTGTTATTACGAAACAAGCGTACAAGTTTTCATGTTTATTACAAGGAACTACGAAGTTTTAATACATAATTCACGAATACTTATGTAGTTGCCCAACTTCCGAGGATATTTTCAGTGCTTTTTTTGACAATACCTAATGCTCCTGTTAATGGTGCCAAGATACCCATATCTATTGTAGTCACGTTACTCACAGGTAATTATAAGTCAAAACCCTACGAAAAATGCTGTTCTGTTGGATATAAACGATTTTAATTCTAAAGAATTTGTTGAAGAATAGACAAAACTTGACAACAAAGGATAAAATAATGTTGGTTTAAATAATTAAAAAGTTCTTCAAAAAAAACCTAGGTAGTAAAAAATATGCTTTCAGCCACAAATTGTTAATTAAAACACTACATCTGTGCCTTCCCATGCTATAATGACATCCGACATTAACAGCTTCTAAATCAAAGCAACAAAATCACCATAATGTGAACGCCACCTTACCCTCCAAACAAAAGTCCTGAGCCAGCGCGAACCAAGGGTATGTGCAAATAAGTGGCGCCCTTCGAGAGCGCCTCTCTGCTGGGTACACATCGGATTGAGCGTGAGTGTTTGCTCTAGCCGCTTGCGTTTCACGACAGATGGATTACCTGGCTGTTTTGAATATCGCTTTATATTTTGTTTAATGTTTACGTATTTGTAAATGAGAGAAATAGGAAGTCCTTCTGAAGACTTTTACTTTACTTCGAAAAGATTGGTCACGAAAATATTAGCGGGATCGACTGACTGTTTAAGTGCACATAGAAGACATAATCATCATCGTCTGCCTAGACTTTTCCCAACAATGTTGGGGTCGGCTTCCAGTCTAACCGGATGCAGCTATACCAGTATTTTACTTTGAGGGACTGCCTATCTGACCTCCACAACCCAGTTAGCACTGGGTATTACGAAACCCCTTGGTAAGACTGGTTGTCAGACTTTTTGGGCGACTGACTACCTGTAACAACTGTCAAAGATCTACAAATGACAACCGGGACCAACTGCTTAACGTGCTTTCCGAGGCACGGAGGAAACTCGGTATGTAATGGGTGGTCACCCGTCCACAGGACAACCTAGGCAAGCACGGCTTAACCCTAAGATCGACCCGAGCGGCAGTTGTTATTTAGCCACGAGCTCCTTACTTAAAAGACATAATATTAAAATAAATAACAACGCACAAATGTACTTAGATACTATAGGATCTTGCCTGTATTCCGTGAAGAGGTATGTGAACAATGCTTTTCGTTTGCTGTGATTCAGTGATATGATACTAATTATGAAAAGTGACTGTCTTTCAACTGATCTGTCTGACGTCTTTCAACAAATTAATTTCAACTTTGCGCTGTATTTATTTCTACAATACAATGATATTAGATAGTTTCGTTAAATTTGCTTCCAGTGCCAAAAATACTACGCCATTTACAATTCAAACTTGTCCTATATTTCCAAAAACAGTCGCATATTTGAAACAGCTGTTACTTTGTCTAAAAACAACAGTTTCACACAAACAAACTAAACGCCGCTAACGGTGGCAAAACATTAATGTTTGCTGAAGAAACATCGCTATTTCCACGGCTGCCATACTAGCTGGCACGAACAATATATTCTACTATTTAACTTTACAAATAATAGAGACCAAAATAAAGGGATAGGATATGACTGAAATAGCAGAGGTGAACCATTAAATTAATAATCATCATCTGCCTAGCGTTTTTACAAGTATGCATCCAGAATAATGCATTCATAATTGAATATATTTGTTGCTGCCAGTTAAGATGTTAATGGTCATTGCCCTTTCCCTAATATCTCCTTGTAAGAACCAAAACAAATGCACCATGCATTGTTTTTATTATGAAAATGTTGAAGATCAGGAGATGACGATTTAAGACTTGAACAGGCTTATTTTTGGTTTTTAAAGTTAAGAACTTTAATAAATGTAGGTGAGTCAATGACCGCTATTGCCATCTTAACTGGCAGCAACTATAGCAATTTATAATGAAGCTATAACACGATACCCCGTGGTATGACTGGTTGCCAGATTTTCGGGAGTCTGACTACGCGTAACGATCTTTATTTAATTTTTTAAACAAAACACGTCATTTTAAAATCCTTTACTTCCTTGTTCCCAATTCAGACATCTCCTAAACTGAAGTAAGAACCAACTGGCACCAGAAACAACCCGCAACGCACCGCAGCGCACGCAACATACGCAATCCTCCGCAACGCCTGCCGACGTCGTAATTACTGTATTTATGGTTACATGCGTGGGAATAATTAATGGCGGAGCAGGGATTACGAGAAGAAGAACAGTTGGAGGAACAAGTGATAAACACGAAGATAATACGGAAACTAGTTGGAATTAAAAGATATGACAGCTATCTCATATCGACTGTCTTTGTACAAAATAGGATCACTTTGAAAACGGTTGCCACTGATCGCTGAATATAAAACCTTTTCAGTTAGCATGAGATTTTAAGTCCATTTCCAAATAATTATTTCTGAGGGTACGAAAGCTCTTTAAAGTTTTTGAAAGATTTTAATAAGATGTTTTATTTACATTCATATGACAATAGATTCCTAAGAGAGGTCCCTAGATGAACTGACCTGATGTTGACGTTTTTATGTCTCAGTCTGCTACAATCCGTCCACATACTTCTTATAAGTAACTAAATATACTTTGCAAACAGCCTCAGCTTCAGCTGACGACATACGTAATAATCATAGCATTAAAACTCATCTGAACTACAGCCTCAAATTCAGCCCCCTCTCGCCATTAACTGGCATAGTGTGAACACTGAATACCTGTACAAGTAGCAGCTACCTATACGTAGGTACATTGGTTCTCCTGTCGAGGACGCTGATCAGATAGAGATGGATAAGTAAGCGAGAGGACGCTCCTCTGGGACCGTCTACACAACCGGGAGAATAAGGATGGCTGTGGAGCCGACTTCAATGAGGAAGTTTTAAAGTTCCCTTTGAGGGTTTAGTTTCATATTCTGATGTTGTTTATTTAAGTATATGTTCTCATATACTTCTATACGTATACGTTCTCCTATACATCCATGACGTCATCATCTCGCCTGTATTTCCCCAAAGGGCTAGGCAGAAAGGGAGTGGGGTTGTCTAGAAAACATCAGAGTTATTGAAAGAAGCACTGTTTATTTTCCAAGTTGATTAAAGATTTAGTTTTAGGATAGTTCTAAATAGGTTTATTTTGTAAAGAAAATGAACTTGGTGCACATAAAAGGAAAAGTCTCTACTCTTAATGGTCGTCCTGTTTAAAAATCCGATTTAGTTCAATTGGCATATAGCTTTATATGTTTCATAAGAATAAAAATATTTTATACAGATTTACCGTTTTCTCAAAATGTTCTAGCCACAACGCAGCTCCACCCCACCCAAACTCCAAGAGACAACATCAAAGCCTCGCTACTAAATTAGACGTTTTGCAGATACTAAAAGATATTTAGCCGTCCCTTGCCCCCTCCCGCGCCCCACCGACTTCACCCCCGCGCGCCCCTCTGACAGTAAACTATTTAAAAGGGTTGTTTACACCCTGAGATATCACTGAGCCTTATATACTTACGTCTGAAGTACGAATCAAGGTTGATTCACTACATAAGTTGGTATATAACTATTCGCAGATGGTGAATATTTCTTGAGTTGATATCTCAACGTTTGGGAAGGTTAGGCAGGAACAACATGATGAATGATGATGAGATGTGTAGGTTGGTAGTAGGTTTGGTTATTCCAAGAAACACATGAATTCAAATGCTTAATAATTACACTGTTTCATATTGGGACCTATCCCAATATGAAACCGTGTCTCTCACTAGATGATTATTATGCGTTGTAGGTTGGCTTCATTTATCATCTTATACCTTTACTCGGTAGTCAACTTTTTACTAACCAGTTCTCTGAAACTGAAAGCAAAGTTAATACTATGCAGAACAGTTTCATTCGATAAGCTTTCACAGTTCTTTTTGAACTATTTAGGTAGACTCGACTAATAGTATTCAGGGGGTATTTTTAAGCTGTTCTCCTGATATAGATCTTCGCTTAACACATCACAATGTCGTCCATCCACAATCTATTTAAAACCAGAACACATTAACACTCCCAACCTTTGGGTTCGACACCACATACATAATGTATGATGCAAAAAAATCGTTACAAAATTAAAAATACATCCGAGATCGACGAGCGAACATCAAACGTCGATCCCTAAAATATTCCATTTGACAAGTGACACCAACATCGCCTTTGATCCGTCGAGGCGGACGGAATTGCAACCAATCACAGGCCGTTCACATTCTGATTGCTTGAGGGACTCTTAATTACTCGATGACCTTTCGTCCTGCCTCGCAAAGGCGTGTCACAAGCCCTTAACACTTGGATGAGTGCCAATTTGCTTTGGGACGGCTCCGTACAATAGGGTGCAAAGACGTTGGGACCAATGTTTGGGACTATTTGCGAGATTCGCACTGTTAATTGGACTGTGTTTAGTTATTTATGCTGATGAAGGTGTAGGTTTGGTTGCCTTTCATATTTTGGTACAGGTTCTGATGAAATTCAGTCAATAATACAAGTAAACTGAAATTGGTCTAGTGAACATCGAAATAAGTAATTCTGATCCAATTTTGACTGTTCTTATACTGAACTTTACTTAACCAAAGATCATCTCACATTGTGACTATAATTGGCACATTGTACCTATCTACTTGTAGTGTAGTGTACCTAATTTATCAACGAAATATTTGGAAATAATCAGTTTGAAGTTGAATCAGTTGTTGTTTGACAGAAACCCCTATTTACTCATATTAAAACAACTCAACGATTTCATCAACATTCATCATTCTCTTGCCCTTATCAACTTCATGCAATATTGCAATCTAACACTCATTAACTACTCCTTAATGAACAGGGTCACCCACTCCAAAAAGTCCACATTGTATCTAAATACCTGTTTCCAATCACACAAGTTGATTGGTCCGGGAGGTCCCCTGGTTGCCGCTGACCTTAGTAAGCGGTGCCCTACGGGGCTCTGGGGGCTCCTCAAATAAACCGCCGATACATTATGCTGGTATAAATACTCCGAAGAGATGCGCTATTATGGTGGCTAAACGAGAAAATGTGATGAAATGTTTGTGGAGGATTTGACCTTTGGTTTGTATTTGTGGGAGGAATGAGAAACGTGTCGGTTGTTGGGAGTAGTGGGTGTCTCTTTGCGAAATAGTAACAACGAGTAAAAAAATATTGACAGAGAATGAGTAGCAACGATCTTGCAAAAATCAATCATAATAAAAGCATTAATTTCAAGTAGGCCAGTTACAGGCACTATTGAATTGTCGAAAGCAAGACAACAATGAAAGGTAGCTACAGTCCCGGTCACAAGGCATACAAACTGTTAAAGTACTGTAGTTGCCCATTCTTTGGAATGGGCAACTACAGTGCGTAGATATCTATGAAGAAAAAAACGGGCAAGAAACTCCACGGACACTCTTATAAAGAGCCTTAATTCTCCCTTTCATCATTTGACTATAAACTGTTAGTCTACCCACTGCACAGTATTACCGAGTATAAGTGCAGTCGCTTGGAACTCGGTGCGGTATCAACTCCGACGCGCTGACATCATCTACGGTCCAAACTTTTAATTCTGTCGTTTTACGTTAAACGATAGTCTATCCACTGGCCAGTATTTTCCAGTATAAGTGCAGGGGATATTGGCACTCTTTACATTATACATAGTAACGCTATTGAACTTCGTTCTACCGTCCAACATTAAACTCGCAGATATCAGTTCAGCAGCATAAGTACAATGACTATTGACGCTCAGTAACAGTACTTGCCTTTATTATATTTTATTAAATTTAATTTAATTCTGTATATTAACATTAAACTCTCAAATGTTAGTCTAGCCACTGAACAGTATTTCCGAGTATAAGTGCGGTGGCTATTGGCACTCGCTACGGTATCGACTCCTGCGCAGTCACATCAGCGCTCCAGCGACAGGATGTGTTAGTTATGTTCCTCTGATACCATTAAGCTGACTGGCTCGCGTGATCCCGTGCCGATATACAGGGTGGTAAGAAATACTAGAAATTAGTTTTGAAATGTAAATTAATCAGTTTCAGCCTTGTAGTTTATCTTCGAAAGTTTGTACTTTTATAAAAATGTGTAAAGTTCAGCTGAAGTTGTCAAAATACGGAAACTAGACTAGGTACTTAACAAAATAAACATTCATCTACCAGTGAAATAACCAACTACATTGTAATCTATGATTATTGTGATTCATCAATGGATCAGATCTAGAATCTAGAGTGATCATACTGATTAAGATTATTCTATTGGTTCCCATTTTGAATGTTGCTCCGTTTAGAACACTGCACTCTATTGTAGCCACTGTGATCTCAGCTTGCTGTGATCTACTTCATGTATTGCAACATTTACAAACAAATTATCTAACGATTTCTTCCAAACAAAACTCATATGGACTTAACTTAATTCCCAGCGAAACGCCGCACCCTGTAGACAGTCCGAGACGCAGCTAAAGACAGCTGATGTCTAAGATCAATCCTCAGCTCGGAGGCTGGCGCGACGGGTCCGGTCCGACTCCTACATATACCACGATACACTCCCTTTTATTTATTTGCACACGACTCAATAAATTCCTAACTCGCCACCGATTGTTCGATGCACTGAAAAAAGGCCAACCAACCACTGACAGTTTCGTGGCACAAACCATTTTTTTTCTTCTCATAATAAATTAGATTGAAAGTTTTTCGTGACAAGCCAGGCTGAATATAAATTGCAACTAATAGCTATTTCTTGGATTCATATTGACGTTTTTCGGTATCGGATCTGGTGATGGTTCATGTTGATTTATGACACGTTGTTGAGCTAATAAATCTTGGAGTTGGTTGTTTAGTCTGTCTAGATTACAGTTTCAAAAGTTGTAGGTACTTTTAAATAGATATCGATAAATTACATTCTCGTCAAAGGTTGATACAATAAGTTCAGATCCTACGTAGTTTTAAAGGCTACCCTTAACGGAAGACAACCATCTTTGGAAACTTACAACATTAAGATAAAAGACTTTTTAATGATAGGTCCCAGCAGCACGTATGTCTTTTATATAACAGTAAATTTCAATAAACCATTAAAGCCATTTCATTACCAAAACATTTCAAAACAAAAGCCTTTTATAAAATAAAGCCATCCGCATCCGTTCAATACTAAATCTCCGGCTAACATTTCCAAAACTCATTAACGAAATAATATAATTAATTGAAATTCCTTAGATTACGCCAACATCTCACACTAAAAGCAACTCGGTGTAGTTGCGAGGTGCGGGCGGGGAGCGGGGCGGGGGGGGCGCCACTGGGCTGTGATTAACGCGCCGGCGCGCGCGCATGTTTCAGTTAATTAGCCCACAGACATGCGGTGTTCACACCCCCCCTCCCTAAAAAGGAGATCTCAGTTAGCCTTAAGTAGACGACAGTTTTCTGACCGTTCGTTTTGTTGGTACCATGTTGGTATTTTATGTAGCTCACACCGCACAGTATTGTTTACAAGCGCGCTAAATGTGTAATTAAACTTTATTTGGTGCTTCTCCTTACTTACGTGTTGGCTTTAGAAATAGAGCCTGAGAAAATAGGGTTCGTAAAGGTTGATGTCACTTCTTCGCTGCGAGTTCGAAATCAAGGATTGGACCTTAAAGACCAGAAGGCACAAGGACCGAAAATAATAACCAGGATTATTGAGACATCAATGGTGACAAGTGCGTAAATTCTAGCCAGTCTTAATCAAACCGTCTCTCAAAGCCACAACACAACAGTCCACAAACGCAGGAAACGAACCATCTGACAGCTTAATCTCCCAGCGCATAATTGTATCAAGCAAATCATCACCAAATCGTTCCCAATGCTGAACAAGAACACAAACGAAAATGACAAATTATCTCACATCCGCCGTTTCAATCATACCAACTCAAATTGGAACGCAGAAATAATTACATACACATTCAAGATCATATCACATGGCTCACGTTACATAACACACATAGAATAAAACCTGCTGCAGAGCAAAAACTTGACGTGGCATTGAGGAAAAATAAAAAAAGAGACACAAATACACAATACCGAGGAGTCTTGGGTAGTATTACTCCATTCCGTTCGAAGCTCCTGTACGGCTCGGAGCATGCGAACAAAAACTATAAGAACGTTGCAATGCGGCCAACGGTAGCGAAATAATAAGATCGCACAACAAAATAAAGAAATGCCCTCGAAACAAAAGGAAGGCTAGTGAAATAAGGCGAAGAGGTTTACGGAGTGATGCGGTGTGGGCCCGCGCTCATTGTCTTCCAAACACATGCAGCGACTGCTCGTGGATGTGGCACTGAAACAAGGCGAAGAGGTTTACGGAGTGACGCGGTGTGGGCCCGCGCTTATTGTCTTCCAAACACATGCAGCGACTGCCAGTGAATGTGGCACTGAAACAAGGCGAAGAAGTTTACGCAGTGACGCGGTGTGGGCCCGCGCTCATTCTCTTCCAAACAGATGCAGCGACTGCCAGTGGATGTCGCACTGAAGCCGAAACCATCCATTTCTAGAAACTTACTTTTCATTGTTGTACTACCGAAAATATAATAAAGCTGTTGCATTTCTCCTCGTCATGAGGATTCAAATAGTTCTCCGAACAATTGTATGTGTCACTTATGGGCTACGATACAATATCCACCACATTCTGTGGCAGGCCATCATATCATCCTTAGGTTATGTAGATGTAGCAAACCATAAAACAGTGTATGTGTCAGAATTCTGCGTCATCGACCAACATTTATTGATCACGGAAATCTCATTTTGGTTGCTACATGTGACCATGCAAAATTCACTGCGCGTCCTTATTGTCCCTTTTGAGGCACAGGACCAGGTAGGTTAAGGGACCCAGCACCTCTGAATCTCAATGAGGTTGCTAAAACCGGCAAGGTTGTTGCATATTCGCTTCCATAACACTTCCGCATACATGATTGATTTATTATGGTCTTAACAGCCAAATCAATATTTAAAAGAAATCATATCGGATTTATAAATTTTACGCATATTAGGCTGTTGTCAAAATCAATTAGTGACTCACTGGTTTCGCAAATAAGATATTAAAGTGTTGGTATTTTAATCGAATTAGGTGCGGTTAATAATGCGGTAATGGCGGATTAAAAGTAAAACTTGATTTATAGCAGCTGAGTATCAGCTATGGGTGTGGAGAAGCTCTCACTTCCCTTGGAAAACATTAAGACTGGATTTATAATTGGGACCTCCTATTGCCTAAGGACCAGAACTGTAAAACAAAGAGGAAGTAAGAACCAATAGATAGAGAATCTGTTTCTAACTCTCAAATAAAGTATCGAAATCAGTTCCATCCAACGCGGAAAAATTACAGTTCCTACTGAGTATGTACAAAAAAAACAAATGTATGAACGTGGACAAAGCAAAAGGAGTCATTAGGTTTCTGTATAAAATAATGCCCGATCCACTTTTCTTCTTACCTCTCCGTAACCCTCAGAGGACACTGGTTAAAAAAACCCTTCGCAATCGGACTGGTTGAGGTACATCATTGTTGGCTGCGATACCTGTCTGCGACTGCCTTGTAACAACACGACACTTTACTACCACGCTAATATAGCCTTTAACTTCATAGCCATAGTCATTCGTTTTGTGTAAAGCGAACAGTCGTGATTATGGCTAGGCACAAAAATTGGTTCGTTATTTCTCGTTGATTGATCGGGTAGGAGATTAATTAGAATAGTCTTAGTTAGAATGTGTTTAAGCTTAGTAGTTGCTTTATTAGTTGTAACGTCTGACACTAAAATGACTGATTTATTCTTATAATCACAAAATTGATATATCTTGTTAAGGAAAATATGAGATATGACTGATTAAGTGGTCAGTATTAATGTGATCAAATCAACATTCTAGCAACTGGTCAAAAATGGTTATGGTAATTTATTGTGATTAACTTGCCAGAAAGTTAAACGAAAGCGCAGTTCCTAAATAAATTAAATCAGATTGAATATTAGCAAAGATAGAAATAAAATTGTCTGGTGGTATTGTCGCAGAAGCTCTACGTTACTTGGCAGGCTTGGGTAAAAAGTTACGCTTTACCCTAGGACCGGAAACCGGAAGACCATTACTGAAACAAAACAAAATGAATTACCTACTACTGTTAGCGTACCAGGCATTAAGACTATTGGCACAGAAGAGTTTCAAGTCTTACAATATCAAAATACAGTCAGCAGTTATACAACAACCAAAAATCTCATTATTTCACGAAGCAAACCGCGCTATCTCCGGCGCGTACATCACATCCCGTAAACGCAAACGTAACGTAAACGTAACGTGAACGTGCACGTCACAGGCACGTGACGTCACCGCTGCGCGCCGCTAGCGACACGGAGTTAGTTCGGAATCCGGCCCCGGTTTTACATTACAATTGTCGCTCCAACCTGCGCTGCAATATGATAAATCAGTCGATGTGTGTACTTGTATGGAGACAAGTGGTTTTGTTGTAGGAATAATACGAGCTTTTTTTAAATTTAGGTAGTAATGAATAACTCACATGATGGTCAATTTTTTTGTCGAATTATGGATAGGACACCCGTTGACCAAGACCAGAGACTTCCAAAAGCGTGTTGGACTTATGTTGATATCGTCAAAGTCGCGGAAAGCACATGGATGAGGGAAGCATTGGGAATTTCAGACCCAAAACCCAGTAGTGGGTTATACTGGGCTAAATCGATCACATTATTAGTACCTTCAGATGAGGTCCTGGTCAAACGCGATTCTATTACCATCTTTTTATTTTGAATAAAAAAGATAGTGAACAATCAGCTGCCAAGAAAGTAGACATATAATACTACTCAAACCAACCAGCAGGTCGCTTTCAGAATATCTGAACAAAATCCACAAAACACTGTTGTTGCCGCATGTACCAGGTGAAGATTTACACAGGCGGCAGGTACAGAGCTCATATCTGTAGGAATCCAGTAAGTTTAACACACACCCTGTAGCCGCTGTCTGCTGGTGCTATATACAGGATGCTCCCGTTTCTATATCTTCCACTGAAATGAAGTTTTAGCAAGTAGAGTGAAATATAGAGGAGGTTTAGATTGTTAGTTCGATAAGGATTGAAGTGCTGTAAATCTAAATCTGGGTCCTGTTTTAAGCTTTCACGGTTCATAACTGTACTTTAAATGTCACTTACGGGATATCTTTCGTGATTATTGTCACTCACGGAAAATATCCCGTAAGTGACATTTTAAGTATCGTTTAACTCTGGGTGTCACAATGGTGGCTTAAGTAGTATGTCATAACTAGGCATAACTATGACAGGCAACAGCATGCAATGTCTGCCAAGCGTAATTCTTTTACTTAGTGGTTTGGGGAATGAGCTGTTCATCAGGTTCAGGTTTCGAGGATAGTTGTGGGGACAAACCCAGGACAGCGTATGCAGAATTGATTAGAAACAAGGACTATAGAAATAAACAGATATTCTTAAATTGTTGGTTCACCACGTAACTTTAAGCTTTGGAAGAGAGAAGTGACCTAACACAGGCAATTTTTGTCTAATAGGACACTTCAACCACTAGATGTAGTACTTGTGAAAGAAAATAAATTATATTATTTGAGTTTGTATTTGTATTCTAAGTATAGAAGCAATAGGCATCAGTCATAAGAAATCAAGTTTTCGAACAAACGCTCAGTCTCGCCAATCTATTTATTTTATTGTGTGGCAACAAAACCGCGTGCTACACCAGAGCGGCGCAGGCGCAGCCTTCGGGGAAGGCGCCTAATGAAGATCTTAATTGTGTGGCGCGCGTGTGTCCCGGCCTTATCGCCACGCTCCATACTTTAGTATTTATATGATTGGAGAACTACCCTGTCAGATTATTTACTATTTGACTACAGAAAAATATGAAATGATTTTTTGGTCTTTTGGATCGAGCTTAAAAATGTTGAAGAAGTTTTCGTTTGTGTAAAATGCAGCCACTATATAATGATATTTTTCAGGTTATTATTTATACGAAAAGAAATGCTTTGACTCGACATAAACATGACAGCGCTGCACACGATGACAATTACCGTAAGATTTAAGATAGAACCTCTGAATCAAACCTCCGAACCGCTGAAAAAGCAACAAAACAAAATAAAACAAACAAAAACGTCAAAAAAGCTCACGCGATACCACCATTACAAAATAACTCGGTCGTGTAGCCAGTGATTCGATTTAACTGAACGCAAATGTGAGATGCGACCGACATAAAATCAATCGGCGGGCACGCGAAGCTTAACACCGAAATAATGTAAATTATTGCTCGTAAAAGTGTCATTTTCGACGTACACGTGACGTCACCGGCACGACGTAACGCCGCACGTACCGACAACACGCACACTGAAACAAACTCTAAACACATTCTTGTAAAACATAAACTCCCGTAAACAACCAACGACCTGCCAGACTAAACGTATTTGAAAATTGTTTATGCTCAAACTGCCCCCGCTTTGTTATCTTTGTCATCAGTTAGTGAACATTTGCATGTCTGCCGTGTTCCTCCGCCAGGAGACAGGAGCCAGGACTATGCACTGCCGCTGTTTACAATATCAACATCGATATGTAAATAACACAGAAAAGTCCAACGGATCTATGAAGGACGTCGGGACGCATCCAATCCGAAATTCGTATTTAAAATAGGACAAAAGCTGTCAGGGCAGTAAACCTCAAACATCGAGTTATCGGTGTGTTGCTGGTGGCGTGTTGTTATAGGCTTTCGCACACATAACCGATGAGACGTTCATTTACATACGGCGGGGGTGGGGGCGCGGGACGGCCGCCGCCCCGGCCCCGGGGACCGCCGCGACGCCCGGGATCCCGCGCGCTAGACAGAGACCACTATATTATTATCCTGAGCTAAAAAAACGAAAAGTGGGCGGGGGATTACATTATAGTAGCGAAAGTAATCGATATTCTGTTTTAGTACGAGGTTGTTAGAGCTGCACCGCTGCAGCCTAAATACGTAAGGCAGTTAGGTCACGGAGGGCAGGCAGGTGGAGTGCGCTTTATTTTTATGCGGGACCCGCTAAGAGGATTGCGCCCATGAAAGGGGTGGAGGCCGTAACGCAGCGCTCCTGAAGCCTTCAAATATATCATAAACACGGATGGCTTTTATCACTTACGGACCGAAGGACTCCTCGTAGCTTTAATGACTTGAGTGCACAGATTGAAGCCTCTACTTTGATTTTGTTGAAGTCTCCGGGATTCATGAATATTTTGAGCTTAACCCTTCAAAATTATAGTTTCGTAGCCTGAAATATTCTCCCTTTATATTTGTCTTCAAAAGCATATTTCTGTACATAGCTGGACTAATATTTTAGGGCTGGCAGTGGTGTTCCTACTTTGCATGTAGGTATCGTTCCTATCATTTATCGTTTACGTGACAAGCTGTGTTATATTATTTCGTTCGGTTTTTTCTTTTAAAGAAAACTTGAGTATGCACGTAACTAACTTCCTGCAAATCTGAAGAAGTTTAACTTCGGGTTTTTGAAGCAATTTGTCACTTGAGTGACATGTTTTGAGCAAGATCAGAACTAGTGGTCTCTTAATCGTTACCTTTAATGCATTAATATTTGATTCTAAGGACCAACTTCTTAACATTCTAAAGGACTAAACCAAAGACCAGTTTTCTCAATTTGGTATTTTTCAAAAATTTCTTAGCAAAAAAATTCGAACATCCTGGGAGGGTATTATTAACACAATTTGGCAAGGAGACCCTTACATCAAAGATGCAGCGTTTAGACCAAATGAGCCGTGGGCCATTCGCGCATAATTCGGGCTCGGAGCTCGTCGTGAAACGGTGACGCCGGTGACCGGCCTGCGACCGGCCGGTAACCGGACCGGCATTATCAACCGTTTCGGCTTTATGGATCCGGTGTAGGTTTTCTATTGACCGCTCGTGGTAAATGAAATATAATGTCCGATAGTTTCAGCCTGCTGTTCCGGGTAATGGGGTTCAATGAACGACGTCGACTTTCCTGTTTATGTTTTAGCAGCGGGGCGACTCGAAAAAGGAAATTTTGGCGGGAAAGAAATTATGTAAAAATATTAAAGTGTCTATATTTAGTTATGCTTACTTCTGACACACGCATAAACTAAGTACCAAAGTATAAAATTACATAACTTCAGTTTAACAGTTGGGTCGCTCACCATTTTAATATATAAAGTTCGTAAAAAGTTTCGTTCAGCAAAACTTGATATTTTTCGTCTCTGGAATAAGAAATAAGTCCCTAATGAAAGTGTAACAAATTCAGGGCCCTAACCTAATACATAGAAGCCTTCCGATAGAAGCATATACCTACATTAAATACTCGTAGATCGCACCTACCCTTTTTCCGCACATTACCCGAGCAAACTCGACATAAAAACAAAGTTATAGTAAAAATCACGTAGTATCAACATACTTATAGGAAAATCCAGGGTGACGGGACATAGCTTAGCGTCGTAACGTAAAGATAGGGGGATATTTATATAGTGATAAAATCCATTTACGACGAGCCTTGTACAATGCGGAGCGAACAAACTTTATTTCCATTGCTTTCATATCTAGGGAGGTAGGGATGGGGAAATATCGATGCTTTATGACGTTGAAAGGTGGTCGTCTTCCTGATTTTAAAGAGCGTAGTTTTTGGTGAATGAAAAACTTAGCATGCAATGTTACATTCAGTCTATAGCCAACAGTTTTACTATTAATCATGACGATTATACTTGTTAGACTGCCCCGTTGGTCCACTGCTGAGCATGATCTCTTGGGTTCGATTCCCAGTTAGGGCAAAGTGATATTGGGTTTTTCGATCAGGAGTTTCTCAGTAGTAGCCACGGAGTCGAGGAAATCGAGGAATTGCGCCAGGTTGATGACAATAGGCTCGCCCCCTATTGAATTTGACGACCCGAATGGCGCAGCGGTAGTGAGGCTGCTTTACGTTCGTAGGGTCCCGGGTTCGAATCCCGGTTGGAGCAAAAGTTTGTGTGATGAGCATGGACATTTGTTTCCGAGTCATGGATGTTTATACGTATAATAAGTATGTATTTACAAACAAAAAGTATATATGTAGTATATCAACTATCTGGTGTCCACGACACAAGCCTCGTTGCTTAGTGTGGCATTAGATGGCGCTGTGTGTTAATGTCCAGCGATATTTATTTATTTATTATTTATTTAAATGACACTTAATTAAACATTAAGTGGCTATATGTGGGAGTACTGTTCGGAACGCCTCTGCCCAACCCTTCGGGTATTACAGGCGTGATGGTATGTTATGGTTATTTTCGTCTTTACAGCATTAAGAAATTTAAAAATAAAAGTTTAAAAAACAGTTTTCATTTAGAAACCACACTGAATAAACCCAAATTTCCTTAAAAACACAGTACTTAATCAATTAATCTATCATCGAAACAAATCGAGCATAGTCCAGCACTACCAAAGCCACCCTCAGTTTTTCCTTCAATTTTCCTTTTGCTACGATCTCCACTTAATTGACGAAGAATTTTGATTGGTCCGTACCTACGCCATATTCTATGCATTCGTCGCGTCGGGAATTTTCTTTTTTTTTCATTCTTTTTTTAATTTCAGCACAGCTTCATTTATTATTCCGCCTCTTATTTTAATGGCTAGCTTCGTTATTGTCCGTCGAGTTCTCGATATTATTTTCGATTTTAATTGCTGGCTGGATCTCGTCTGTTTTTGCGGGGCCTTGTTGATTGAAGTGTTTCCAGTGTTTTTGTTCAACTTGTATATTTAAGCGTTTGTTTTCAATGGTAGGTATTCTCATTATGTATTTTAATTTTTACTATCTTTGTAGTCGGAGGCGTGGGTTTATTTTTCGGTTATATTTCTTCGTGTTTTTTCAATTGTTACCTACAAGATAACTGTGTTGGCAGTAAAAGTATCAACTGGCGATAATAATTAACTCAAAAATACCAAAAGCTCCTGAAAACTTTCAAAACATCCATGCATTTTTCTTCGCTCCAAATCATCTACATACCGACTTACACATTAAAACACATAAAAATCTTTCCAATTCTCAGGAATAACATTTCAATCGGTGGAAGCAATTACTCGTCAAAGGCGGTACAGTTGAATGCAGAACTGATTAAACGGTACAATCGCGGACAGTATTGACAAAACTGCGCGCGCGTCGATGCGCCGGCGTCGAGTATTGAACAAATTTCCAGTATGGCCGCCCATTGAAACGTCACCGCGCAAGCATTGTATGCTCATCTCAACGATAGTTGGGAGAATAGAATAATCGGTATTATTGGGATTTTTTAACGTTTTTAAGAGGAGACAACTAGCCTCGTTTGTTAATCTGTGGCTCGCTTTGTTGACCTGTCACACGAGGGGATATGGTCTTAAACGGCTTTAATTTCTGAACTTTTAAGCGCGCACGTCATGAGTAAGGAATATTTGGTTTCAGCCACATAGGTACAATATTTCAAAATTTAAAATACGGGAAATATCGCTCAATTTACATTTTATTGTAAGTCATCCAGAAAACTGGTGATTATGAGCAAGAGGTGCGACTAACTTCTGCCAAATTCCTGAAGATACAAAGATATCTCCAGAACGAATGGAGCTCCTCAGCTCAAACGCAGTCTTCTGCTTAGAAAACATTACTAATTCATCAAAAGGAAACACCTGCAACTCCTCATTGCATCACCCGGGAACAAACCTGATGCGTCGATTAGCGCACATTTGGACTGACGGGGATTCTTCCACACAATGCCTGATTAATGGGCATTAAGATTCAGAACGCGCGCGTCGTGGCGCCGGCGAGGTGACCGAGCTCGCGAGTTGTGCACCCCTAGGAGGGAACAGGTTGTGACCTGATGATGTTATAGGAGACACAGTATTATTAGGATATTGTACAGTGTACTCTTAAATAGGACCATAAACTGGGTTTCAGAGGTCAGATAGACAATCGCTCCATGTTAAATACTGGTATTCAGCTGCGTCCGGTTATACTGGAAGCGGTCGGCTTCCAGTATAACATAGTTCAACATAGTTGGGAAAAGGCTAGGCAGATGATGATGATGATGAAACAGGATCATTAACGAGAACCCAATTCTTGATCAATATTTGCATTGATTCAGCAGTTGCAAGCAAGCATTGTCAAATTTTAAAGAAATATAGGTTACACAAAATGATATGATATAATCATATCATTTTAATATGCATAAACCAATAACTAGGCACATAATAATGACTGCTATCGGCGATGCATTACTTTTCTCCAAAATACAACAGTAACAGTAGCCCACCTCCTCCATACACTTCCTTCTTCCAAGATTCCACTATTCGTGTACCGTTTAACAGTTGTGCTGCAATTTTTCCTATTCGACTTAGACACATTTATAGGCCATATTGGAATTTAGGAGAGATTTTATTGACTCCGTTTTATGTTAATTGGATTTCCTTTAATTCGTTACGGAAAATATTCCCATTCGTAATTGGATTAATCGTAATTCTTGCATAACATTTTTGTTTTGCATGAGTGAGTTCAATTGGTCAAAGCAGAACTTGCACAAATGTATGGTCAAAGCAAAACCTTCCCACTGCTGGGACATATGCTTTCCCTGTATTAGAGAGAGTGAGTGAGAAGCCGAATCTATATTCTTTATTTTATTCAAATTATAAGTGTTTAGGCGAGTAAAAAAGATTATTATTTTAATATGTTAATTCGAGAGCTATCCTAGAGTTTGGCAACGATAAAATAAACTGTAGAAGTCGGTGCACTTCGTTTACCCGAATCACGATTTCCACATAAAACTCTTCTGCTGCGGGACCACGGTAGATTCTAACCGGGCATGACCTGCCCACCGTCTGTCTGATCTTACCATAATTCTGGGTTTGAGCATCATAAGGTTTAGACACTGCAGTAGGTACAAGTTGGTATGTTCAGGCGATTTCTGATCTTGTTGCCAAGACCGACTCCACAAGCAGTTGTAATATCAGAATGTGCCCGAGGTGACTATCTACCCAGTTCCCACAACTGTTCCACTAAAGGCCCCAAGTTAAATTACAACTGCATCAGCAAATTCAAAATCTTTCGGCACAAAAACACCGCGAGGCTTTCATTTCAGCGCTGAACTAATATTATTGCGAAATGTCCGCCGAGTTGCATCCCTGCGGGTTCATTAACCGTACCCCCCCCTCCACCGACCTGCCCCCCTTCACTCCGCCGACCGCACCCCCCACCACCCCCTTGAACATCCAGCTACCCCGAGGAACTAGTATGACTAGATTATTAAATGGGAGATTCATGTATGAAATAAATAGGGGTTGTCTATGTTTAGTGGTGGTCAGACTGCAGTTGGGCTATGTAAAAATAGGAACTCGCTATTCGTTCATACCTATCGCACAGAAAAACGTCGCTAGACTAAATAATAAATCAACGAGGCTGTTATTAAATTTTCTAAAATTCATGCATGAGGTGGGTTTTGTGACCTCCGCTGAGATAAATGGAAAACGATTCCAATCCTGTTAGAAGCTATGGACAACTCGTCTAATAATGTTTTTTATGAATAGAAGACCTGAAGTCAAACAAAGCAGAGTAACCCTTCCAAAACACCTTCCCATAACTTCAATCACTTCTGAATCAATTATACCCTACAGCCCGTATCTTTTCCGACCGTGTCGAAAAGTTCGCGACTGCAGCACCCAAACAAAAATATTTTAAAATATGCAAACGACCGACGCGTCGCTTACTTCAAGACTTCATTACAGAGTAAAACAATACCCGTTAGGACACGGATATAATGAACGAGGTTCAAAACAGATGGGTGGTGGTGGTGGGATGGGATGGGTTTTTGTTGCTGGAAAGGATCAGAACAATCTGCTGTTCGTGGTAACCTTCAGTATGTTTGTGCTTCTAATCTTCTTGAGCATGAGATGGTAAAGTAACTATCCAACTTACTCGCCCAAATATACGTACTTTTAGTTGTTGATAGAATGAAAGCTATACGTATACGTCAGTGAAACAATCATAGCTTCTTATAGATATTTTGTATGGACGCAAAATGAGTAAGACGTTATATATTGAGCATGTTCAGTTCTTGACTAGAAGACTCATATTATATCTGACAAATAAGTAATAAGAGGTTCGTAACTCAACAGTGAGTCCTAAAAAGGCTTTGACCTTTGACAGCTTTGTCTCACCGACGACTAATTTTTTCAACTTTGACACAATTAATGATACCTACCATAAAAAATGGTGGTAGAATACTGCTATGGACCGAATGACTATGCTCTCCACCCTCTAGACGTGAGGTGACATTCACTGTTTTTCAACCTCAATCTCATTCCACAAGCTGAGCCATCCATCGTCCAAGCGTAATACATTGAAATATCCTCGGTACGTAGTCACCAATCTTAATTTCCCGTCGCTGGCACTCCTCCAGATCGTTTGTCTCTGCTAAGTGACGCTCGGACAATGCTACTGATACATATGTATTTGTTATGTACAGCTAAAAGGTACGAGACATATCACTTAGTCTATTGTGCTCTTTAGAAAATGTTTTTTTTTGTGGAAAGCTTAAGAAACGAAGTTCTTAACGAGATCCTATGTTTCTCCTACGCCTAAGATTTGATATTTTTCAAACTGATGGTCGCAAAAATACAGCTCAATTTTGGAAACCACTTCCTATACAAAGTGTAAACAGACCCTGTCAAGAAGTCTTCATCCAAGCATAATACTCCGTCAAACTATAAGTCAGTCTACGCAAAATTTATTGCCTTTTTTTGGGCTGAAAAATCACGTTTTATGGTAGGATTCAATGTAAAGCACTCAAAACATCGTGCTGATGGATGCATTGCATAGAATGGCTCGGTCGCGGAGATATTTGAAGTAAAGTAATATCATTAAAACTTGGTTTTCATAAAAAAAGTTGGAACTTTGACCCCTAACATCTTTGTAGCTAGAAGGTATGGTCTAGAACAAAAAAAATATCGCAATGGCGTGGAGGACAAACGCCTCTCGGTTTCGTTAAAGGTAATTTTACACCCATTACCTTAAGGTCTTCATGTACCCAGTCCACACTGGCTGCCAACAGACTAACAACCCAGCATCTGTGTCAATACCCTCCAAAAACCTCGACTTCTTCTCACCTCCTCACTTGACAACAAACTTGCATTACATAATTCATGGACGATACCTCGCACGCATCTACACACACACAAGCACGCTCAGTGACATGTGTTTACAAACAACTAATTAGAAGGAGTGCAGTGTTGTGTGCGTGTTTTTGTTTCGCCGACAATGGCCGCGCGCCTGCGCGTGTGTGCGTGCGCTTGGCTGTGTGAAGGCTAAGGTAAGGGGCCTGATGGCTGGCACAGCTCATGTAAAATGCATAAGATACGCTTTCATACAGGCTCGGGTCGCGTCTCGCGTTTGTCTCACTACGCACAGATGTTCGGTGAAAGCTGGTTTTTGCGTGGCCGTGAAACTTAGCTGAAAGAGTAACGAAATATTTTTGTGGAAATTACTTACAGTTTGTTTTTGTTAAAGCCTTTAGGGGTTGCGGCGTTCTGTTCGGAAGACTGAATATGAAGTATCTATTTCTGTTTTCTTTTTAAGTTTATCTAAACTTACCTCATTATTCACATTCCCGATTACTTTGGCTGCATTAATGAACAGGCGGAATGATAATAAATCCATGTCTCTCAATAACCATTTATTTATTGAAGCGAACCAATGCTGTTTCTACAATTAATTCGTAATAGAGAATTATTTGCTAACACCTACACACAATACTGCAATTAAAGCGTAAAAGATTTATCGCCACCATTGACCGCCGAATATCTATTAACCTACAAATAAATATAATCTAAAGATCTTAGCGATGCTAAGTTTACAAAATACTGGATCTAACTGACATTAAACATGTAGGCAGATTATTTATTTGCTCAGCTACGTTTAAGAAAACAAATAAGTCTTGTACCACTCCTTCCTGCCACAAATTCCTGAGATTTAAACCTGCTGTAGCTTTGATTATCCTTGAACATCAATCATATGTTCCACCTAACCCATATATCCTGAAGACGGAATACCGTGACCTTATTCAGTCAGCGACAAAAGTATTGCGCGTGTTGCGCATTGCAATAGCAAGGTCGACGTCCCGGCTAGATGGGGGGAGGAGCACAGAGGAGGGGGGTCGAAGGGGTACAGTAACCCCTCCCCCCGCTTCAGTATTGTTCTCACCTCAGACACAACACTGCTCCTGAAATATAAGAATTAAAGTTCAGATGGTGAAAATTGTTTTGGCTGGAGGTCGGAGGACGGGAAGACCGCGTGTGAAATTGTTGTGTCGTTGAAATGATTATGTTGGCGTGTTTGAACGGAGGAATTGATGTTTATACTGTTAGAAGATTTACTCGAGAGGTGTCATAGGAGACTAGCATAAAGAAAACAATAAAGCAATACTCGAATTATGAATACATGAAAATACATGTTTTACCTTTTGGAGTTTCCAATCTTACACAGAGGTGGTAAACGTACAAGACTTATTTCATCACGTCCTGAAACGAACCATCGGCTGAAAATAAAATACTTGTATTGACATTTTCTTTTTTCTTTTTCCAGATAAACAACCTTCAGAAGCACGAACGCAAAAAAACAGAAAACACCTGAAACTGAACCAAGATCTGTTCCAAATTAACTTCTATCTCTTTACCTCTGAAAATTGTCCAAAACTTGCATTCAGGGTAGAAGCCGTTTTAATCCTCGGTAATGGGACGAGGCTAACGGAGTGGCGGCTAAAAAGGCAATATCAGGAGATAACATCGATAGCCGTCGGAACAGTTCGGCAGTAGGCACGTAAGTAGGCAGGGGAAATAGCCGCCGGGACGCCGTGCCCGTACACACTAGGGCGGCTAGTGGAGGGCGTATGGTAGATGAGGAGTTGGATGAAGATGCGTTGAGTTATCCTTTGGATGATAGTTAGGTAGCTTATAAAGCATTGTTAGATAACAATGTATTCGTAAACCATGTCAAACTCCAAAAGACCCTAACTAAACAAAAACATACACATAATCCTGAAATTTCCATCACAAAATCGAAGATCTAACTGAGGGAAATGGCTCATTATAAAGGCTTTCTTATTCTTACAACGTAAACCTCTGTATGGTTACCGGCGCTTTTCAAACTATTGCATTACTGACGCAACCAAACACTATTAAACCCTGGTGTCATGGTGTGGATTCCATTCTAAAGTTTAGTTGCCTCGTAAATCTCACCCACTTATGTTTCTTCGTTGAAACTGGTAATCAGTCTCTTCAGCGGCCACTTTGTCAAAGCTTTTCAGGCCATAAACGATGTTTTTCATGACGTATGGCAGATTTGTTGGCGAAGAAACCAAGTGTGATACTTAAACCTCTAAATAAAATGGTCTTCAGGGTTTGACCCATTCTTAGTAAAAGAATTAAAAAGTCATATAAGGCATTCCTCATTTATTAATTAGGAGAAGTTAGAATTTACTGAAACGCCCAAAATAGATATTTGAGATTCAATATAAAACAAAAAAAATAGTTCGTCTTCAGAAAACTGAAGTTGTACGAAAGTCCATTCTTTCTTGGTATAACAAACACAACAGTTTAAAGCCCACTAAACAGGGTCATTTACTTCAAAACACAACTCTAAACTCATTACCATAAACACATTTTTTCCGTTTCCCTCGTGGCCCATACTGTACGCTCACTAATGTCGGACGGGTGTGTGCAGGACATCTGCCCGTGTGTGACATGGCCGGCATAGTAATAGGCCTCTTGTGACAATCGCTCGACTTTCCATCCACATTACGTATTCGAGGGATGCCTGAGGACCTACAATAACCCGCTTCGCACCGGACACGCGTATTGCCTCCCGCTGTTTTTATTAAAAGCTATCTTTTTTTGATTTCCAGGTTATGGTGTTATGGTGCATCGATCTTGTGGAGAAAAGTTTCACCGTCAATGGGGCCTTAATGTCGTCCAAGATTTGAAGCTTAGCTTGATTTGATATCTACGACGTGGAACGAGCAAAAGGAGTGTGTGAGGATCCTTGCAGGTGGTGGTCTGTAGTTTCTGACTTTCACCCTCAAGGGAAAAGTGTAAGTTTATATACACGCTTGATCATGAAATAAATGAAGAATCTGACTAGATTTAAAAAGCTAGGTAGGTTGTGTTGTATTAGAAAGCTTCCTAATAAGATGCCCAGTGCATCTAAGTAATGTGAATTTATTTGTAAGTATTAAAAACAAAACCTACTGTACTAAAATACACAGTCATCATTATATTTTGTTCTTCAAAGGTCATCAAATTATTTTTATGGTCCCTTAAATATAAAATTATAATAAGGTAAGTACATATCTGTTGTAATAAAACAGCATTGTTTCGAGATACCTTGAAAGAAACCAGAAATTAGTTTCTTATGGCTTTACGCAACTACATGTTATTTTTAACTAAAGTATAAATATAAAATATTAAGTATGTAATAAAACTGATTATAAAACTCGAATGAAGAAATGATGTGCAAAGCTATCTTCATACATGGGGATTAGTGAACAGATAATATAATGCAAACAAACTATAAGAAAGCACTCAAATCAAATACTTCAATAGCGTAGGTAGATGAATTAGTAATGGATTACCAAAGTACAAGCACCAGACACAACAATATTGCTAAGCTGCTGATCCATCCTACTTATACTTTTACAACTGATGACAGTGATGAAGCTCAAGAGAAGACAGAAAAAAGAGGAATCGAGCAACGATTATTTAAATCTAACAATAGCAAACAACTAAATCATCTACCAACCCGTTTCTGAAGTATGTTAGAGTTTTCTTCAAATTTAACCTGCTGCAGCTGCATCAGTGCTGAACCAGTGTCTCATATGGGGCGACGACCTATCCTACATCCACAACATAGTCACAAGAGCTACCTACCATCCTGTGTCGATTGAAACAAATGATTCTATTCTATAGCGTTTCTTGCCAGTTCTTCTTAATAAGAAACCATCAATCCAAACCGTGCACCTATCTTCAGACATTTCGAATTTTATTCGTATATCTTTAATGTAGGTAATGCGACATTATTTGGTAAGATTGCTTTTCTCGGGCTGCCCGTAGGTAAGACTAGCTAACAACTACACGCACCTACAATATGAATAGATCCAACCGAACTAATTGTAAAGTCCGAGCTAATTCTAAACTACAACATTGTTGGACGGCTGTCAGCACTAAAACTAATACAGTTAGTGTTACTAAACTAATTGTTGAGCTTTAACGTGACTAAATACTGGGACCTTGAGAAGGAGACACTTTTGTTTTACGAATAGCACTGGTAATGTGGTAAAAAGTGTGTTTTAACAATTCTTCGTACTTACATATATTTCTGTGTATCTGTTTTTGTAATTTTCTGTGCAAACCTTTCACTTCTGAAAATTTCTACTTTTCTTTCTGTTGAGCAGTAAAGTTTAAGAAAGTTACAGGCAAAAGTTGTGAGACAATCAAAAAACCAACTCTCGCTTGCCTATGGTAGCGGATGCCGTAGGTTATTATGAGAACAAACTTAGTGCATTTGCTTTTGACAGTATCCTTAAGTTGTAGATGACATCCACCAGAAGAGCCACTCCGCTTAGCCGGTTAATATATTTTTTTATCAATTTTAATAGACTCATCTTTCAGAAGTTTAGAACCGATATGGTGTGTATCCAACACACAACAGCCGTCAATATAGTATGCATTGCGTTCTCTCTAGAAAATATTTTAAAACCCAACTTTTAGTTCAAAAGCGCCTCAAGCGTAAACACTGCTTACACCAGGAGGGCAAGGTCAAAATTAAAATATTCAGGGACTTGTTATGTTAGTTCATATAACAGCAGTGGCAAACCAACACAGGCTCAAAATAACCGACAAATATAACCTAACAATGATGACTGTAATCATCATGATGATCAATCACATCCTCTGCATTTACGATATCTTCTGTACATCTTAGACAATTTCATATAGTAACCAATTGAGTGTACCCGACAAGCCAGACCTCATCAGATCATTACCTCGTCAATCCCCAAGTGACAGACTGATGACAACTGTAGAGTGTAGCTCCAATTCCACGAAGCACCCCCACCAATACACCCCCGAAACAAAATCGCTAAAACTTAAGAGGCCGACGACACCGCGGCCCGAACTGCGCCGCTCCAAATGTATTCAAATATATGCGCGATTAATTCAGGCTGCATAGCCAACGGGACGGTGTTAGTAGTGGCAGCCAGTCTCACTTTCTACGCCGGATCGATGGGGCCGTGACCTTCAGTGCCTCTTATTTGGTTCCTGAATCGATTTTTTGCAGGAATCTTTGGGAAATGGATCGATTTTTTTGGGGAGATGCTGGCAATCTCCGTTTAGCTGAAGAGTGACGACTGGTGTCGTTCTAAGCTGAAAGTTCATAACCATGACCTTCAGTGACTCTGGTTTGGATCCTAAATCGATTATTTTGCTGAAAGTTTCAGGAATAAATACGTTGTTTTTGGAAAATTTAAGTTTTGACTAATTTTTCAGATGGCTTAACCTCTAACTCCAAGGGACACTCGTGTAAATTTCCTTAACCGATATAAGATTATAATAGTTTGTAAGAGTCGCTAATGGCTTATAGTTATGGACAGTTCAAACTTCTTTCAAAACTTTTCAGCAATAAATCAATGTGATCATGAACTCCAGGCGTTCTTATTTGACTCTTAAATCGTTTTAAATTTGGATTAATTTTCCAAAGTTTTCCACTGATGGGACGAAACTACTTAAAAAGTGCTAGCACTTTTATCCAAGCAATGCTGCTGATGATTCTTTATTAAGACTAAATTAAATGGCATGACTACCTACTTACGCGAGAGCAAAAAAAAACGAGGAACCACGCAATAGTCGTTTGGTGGGAAAATATTCTTTTCAACACGAAAATAACTTCATGTTTATTTTTTTGCTGAAGATAACTGCCTCGATGGCAATGACTTCATGTCATGCTATATCGACATTTACATTTGAAATTCAATCGGGTCTCAGTCTTTACATTTCTGGCAATTTCCGTGACATAAAGATTACGGACCCGATAGCCTTCGCACTCTAAAATCTGCATACCCAGATAATCTTAGACACCGTTTGTATCTTAAGTAAACAACTATTCATAGCACCTACCTAATATTGAAAAGTGGCTCCATTCTGAATAATGGAACCAGATTTTCCGGAATATAAAGACGCAGACTGGGTCAAGGCTGCCGCTGTACCTAACATTCCGCCTAATGACTATCACACATAAAATATTCAAGCAAAAAACTTTGCGCCAAAAGCGGGCACTTTAAATAAAGTACGCACTTAGGCTGTATACCAACTATATGGATTTTTTTATCTTTACGATTACGGGAGCGTCCCGCGAGATGCCAACTACAAAGGAACCACTAACTATCAATACATCCCTTTATAACGGTTAAGAGCCCCCGTTTTACAGCCAAAGGTTCGCGTTCAAAAGAAAAAGGCGCCCTTGTAAAATTCCTTTTCAGGTCTCGAAGGAGTTTTCGAGTAGAAGTAAAGAGTGTTGGAAGTACAAATATAGTTGTAGATATAGTAGGTAGTGCGGGGCGGTGAAGGCGCTCGGCAGTGTGCGTGCGACGTGACGCGCGCACACAGGCGCACGCGGCGCGGCTGTGTGCGGGGAATGCGGTACACGGGAGTACGGCGCGGCGGTATGATGCGTTCACGATAAAATGAAAAGCTGGTGACGTCACAGGATGTTTACGAAATGCGTTAAGAATGATTTTCTGTCGTAAATATGAGATTAAGTAATTGGTAAGTATAACAGAGGTATCATATCAGTTTAAAATTAAGTACTGCCTCTACAATCACGGGGCTAAAGAGATCCTCTTAACTATAAAACCTGAAACAACAAGGTCGGAACGAACTAAATCAGAACGAACTCTAACAGAACTTCAGTCTAAAAAGGCACATCTATAAAACAGAACTGACAAAATCAAATATAGAAATTCTACTTGTTTAGCTATTATTAAATACGATCCGTCGCTGTATCCTACGAGCGCGTCCGTACACGGCGCACGCACACATGCGAGTGGCTACGTGCCGTCGTCTTGGCAACGAGACGCATGCGCGGCGCCGCCCACCGGCCCCCCTCCCCCCACCCTAGACCAGACTTAGCACTACTAAGTGTATGGAAGTGAATCTATTCTGTATGATTGGTCATTGAAGATAAGTCGTTTCGAGTCAAACACGGTTTCTGCTTTTATTTAATAGGTGTCGCTAAGTATGGGTTACCTTTTACAATTATATGTCTCATTCTGCCCGTCTTCTGGTTCAGTTGTGTTGGCTAGCTCGTTCCTCAATGGATGATCATTTAGTAGGGATTGTTGACACTAGTTAATTTGGTTATTATCATACATAATTGTGTGTATATTGTTGATGTAAACAATGTTGATTCTTATACTTACAATTCAAAATGTAAACAGAAATTGTGTTTTCATAAGTATAGTTACTGAAGCATTACATAAAAGAGTCTTATTGGAATAACACCTCTTACTCGATAATGAGTCGGTCTTACAAAAGTTAAACACATAATTAATTTTAATAAATTCAACATTATTTAAATACGAGCTCATTGAATACATCTACGTTAACAGTCTGATTGGTCACTTTGATAAATGTTCAATTATCCGATCATACACTGATATTTATTGCTCATAATTGTTCACCAGTTATTTATGTATTAAGTATAAACTATTGATAAATGGAAATTGTCATAATGGCAGCTTATCAACGAATTAATTGTTGGCCCGTTTTAATGAATTAATTGCATATTGATAACGTTTGTAGGTGCAATGAATTTCACAGTTTTGTCTGTGCCAATTTTTCATTTCAGGAAAAGCTCAATGTAGTACATAAAACCATCCAAGATTAATAGCTAGGTTAAATATATGAGTTAAAGTGAAAGACTGTAACCTATCCACATCACATTAGTCTTATAACTTACTAACTTCAGTTTTCCGTACTTATAACATACACAACATCATTTACATTAACAAACTCCGAACAAAACACCGTAGTAACAATCTCAATCAATAAAACTGTAACACCAACCAATCATTTAGAACTACGTAAATCAGATACAAGTAATAAATATTTACAAAAAGCAAAGACTAAACATACAATAATGGGCCGGAGAACACGGGGCAACATAACTATAGAAGAGGAAAGAGAAAGAGAGATACGCGTAAGAGAGAGAAAACATCACTCACACTGTGGAAAATCGAACACTGTAAGGATGGGAAATTGCACACAGAAGCCCGAGTTTCCACTGTGTGTGTTGGTTTGTGTGTGTGTCGTAAAGATATGTGTGTGTTACGGGAAATGCTCGTAGCATGAATGTAGGTACCCGGCTGATAGCGTTTGTCATGCAAGATATGAATCCACTGTCTTTCTAAGGGCTGTTAATACTTTATTTTTAACGACAGAGTTTTGCTTCAAGATTGTGAGAAAAACGGCCCATAGCGAGTTTTCCTTTTGATGTAAAGTAAAATGGAAATTAGGAAGTTTGGTTGTTCAAGTTAGAGGTGTACATAATGTTGTTTTGTTTACTTACTAACTTAAACTTGAATTAAATGTCTGGTAAAAGTGATTTCTTGAATCCTTACTTGTGGTTTAGTGCATTTTGTTTTATATTCCTGAAGTAACAATTACCTGTTACGGAATTATAATTATATTACAAATGATACTTTTACAAATAGGATAGATACCTCCATCTTTAATTAAATCCAACTCCTACCATGTAAATAAGCCATAATGGCAGGCGTTATATAATTAATTAAGTCATCTATAAGCAGCTCGATAATTTGTTCTTATTTGAACTTCGGGATGGCAGATTGTTTTGTCAGTTCTAATTGATGGGGAAGCTTGAACACTGGAGTGACGTCACGGATCACCGCTGCGGTAATCAAGTATTATATTATATAAATGTAATTACTTATGTAAAATAAGGATAAGATAATAGGACCTAGTGCTATCAGACAGCGCCACTGAGGTGAACGACGATAGAGAAAGGTCACTACCTTTCTCTAGAAAGAGAAAATATAATAATCGAAGCATATTTAACAGTGTTTCGTGTATGGACAGTTCCTACGCATATACCATTACATACAATGTTGAGTTAAAAAGTAGTACCTATAAATAATCTTATCGTATGGTACAACTCGATCTACAGCATAAAGCATAAAGTTCTCATTTTCGAACGACGTTTTAGTATTACAACGGCACTTATTGTATTACAACGGCACTTATTGAAATATTATGATCTTCCAAGTTTTTACGGGGCGTGAATAAAACCTAAAAAGAGAACTCAAAAGCAGTTTACAGAGCATTACAAGTTTACGACTAAATAATCGATCGTAATATGCGACGACATCCAAATAAACATAAACCCGTCTCGCGAACACTCCCGTGCCGATTCATTCACAATAAACGAATGCATTATAATTATTTAAATTTAAAACTGTTGTAAGTCTGCCCGCCATGCGCCAGACAAGCGCCGGCCTAAAATAAACACGAAACAAACTTTTATTAAAACGTCTACGAGCCGCTTTACGTGTTCGGCGTAAAAACGAGCGCCCAACTGCCGAACTTCCTCGTTCCAACTTTGATACCGCCAACGCCATCTATGACCGAGTAGCGGAACTGTTATGGTTCGCATAAAACTCGAGTGGGGCAATAACAGTAAATACGTAAAATACAGCATTTTATGAAATGAAGCACGTTACTACAATTACGTAACAATGTTAGTGTGAAAGCGTACGTCTGTATTACCGAAGGAAATGAATTCAAATGACCTTGGTTCATTAATGCGGAGTGCCATAAATAATACATGAGGCACATTATCATTGTTTGAAGTTTTAACAGCTTTTTCATTGGTGCTAGTGCTGATGTTCCCACAGTTGCATGCTTAGCCTTTCATTCATACGCGGTAATTATTCTAAATGGTCGATTAGTATCATTTATCATGATGATAGACTGATATATTTACAAATTAAGTACACGATGCAAGCAGTTTTTGTTTTTAAGCATTTATTTATTCATACTTTATTTGTGTTGAATTGAATTATTGGAATATTTTCATCGTTATTAACGTTGGAATGTAATCAATCATTAATATTGTGTGCGAGCACACAAATAACATTTGTTTTCATAATGCATTTAATTTTCACGAATTGTTAACATTAATTATTAAGCCTGGTTAAATGACATTAAACATTATTATATTTTAGCGCTTGTCCTGAAAAAATTTAGACTTTTATCTTTTTTTGATGAAACTTATTCGTTACATTGTCATGAAAAAGAAAACGTATACGATTTTAAAGAAAATCCCGGAGAAAAAAAACATTACTAAGGCATAACTTAAAGTTACTCATATGTAAGTACCGTCGTAAATTCTCCCTGAGCGAGTGATCCGACTGGGTGCCGCGTGCTTACTTAAACACAACTTAACTTACTTACTTTACTTCAGCGCTCAAACTTCACCTGTTTCTTCCCGCTACGATGTATAAGTATTTTACCTGCTAGAGAAGTTTTATATAAATGCTTTATCTTTCTTTTTAGATCTTTTTCTTTGTTATGTTATTATTTTACGATAGTTTTATTTTTAAGAAATTGTGTCATTTCCAACATGAACCAAATCTATAGCAAGTTGTCCTTTTCATTAGTTATATTGAGATCTCTTTTAAATAATGTAGCTGAAATCCGAAGTGGAAATGTACTTACGTACCATTTTGTATGTTTCACTGATACATGAATGTAGAAATTAAAGAAAGCAATACCTGTTTTTGTTATAGTTATGGTTAGTTAGTTAGTTATTCATCTTATTAAATTTTTTCACATGCATTTTGATTATTCTTAAAAAAAAAAAAAAAAAAACAGTGCTTACACCCGTACACTCAAAACAACTGTAAATTATTGAAATGGAAAATGTTTTAGTACTTCTAGGAATAAACGACCATAAAAACACTGCATTAAATACGATAACTATTTGTATTGTTTTCACGTTTGTCAAATATTTTTCATTCTTTGATTGATAATTTAAACAGCCTGATATTGACTGAACAGTAAGTTAAGTGGTGCGCGACACACCACCCAAAATTAGGTACGCGACGGCAAATCCGCGTGTCAAGGTGTCTGTGTACTGACGCAACGTAATTTCGGCCTGATGTGTCAAAGGCCATTTAAAAACCATTGTACTTATGAAAGCACGCCTAATTTTTCTTCGCGTATTTTCCGCGTCTACGTATAATGTCACTAGACGAAAGTCCAGTTACATCTTCACGCGTTTTATGCAAACAACGCAATCAAGAAAACTCTAGAAAAAATAGTTACAATGCCGCCTAATTCGACATGCGTTATGATTTTGAGAAATAGTAGAATAACTTGATTGCGTTTTACTGTTTTTTGTGTAATGCCAAATGAGCCGCGGAAATTCAAGATATGGTGGTATCTCGTTTATTTTTTCTGTATCAGTACTGTTAGGTGCTTTCACAAAAAGTATGTACCGGTTTCTGTACACAATTTATTTTCCGGAAAATAATAGATGTATCATCTTTCATTACAATTCTTTGTTATCAATGTCTTTGATAAGAAAAAATAATACGCATCACTGTTATACTGTTTCGGCCATTTTCAATAACTTACTAGCCGGTTTCGGTAGGTTGCTATCTCTGTTTGACATTTTGCTTACTGGACGGTTAGAAACAAAACGTCACAGAAAATCTTTCTTTGATTTTTCTATGAATCAAGTGACAGGTAGGTGACTCGGAAAGGATATTTCAAGGTAACTTTGTTTATAGCAACACCGACAGCTACGAGCGTGCTTCATCAGGATAAACTAACAATTATACGTAAGTAAGTTATAGAAAACGGCCGATAGTCAGAGAAACACAGTACAACGCCTAGATTTTTTTGAGAGTTTAGTAGTGATTTTTTATTGATTTAACGTGAAATACAAAAGTCATAATAATGTCAGTTAATTACAACTACCTACTAAAAAATACCCTTAAAATTCCCATGTCCACAATAATATCGAACCTAATCCATCGTCATAACCCCATTGTATATGACAGGAAGTTGCGTCACTTGGCCGGCCAATCAGAGGCCGCGTAGACCGGAAGTGGCGGACCAGGGTGGTGTCACGATCTGATTGCGACCCCAAGGGTGGACGATATGGTTGGCTAGTAAGTGATTTTGGCAATTAGAACGAAAGTATTTTTATTAATTAAAAGGTACGGGTAATAGCGCTCAGGGCCCCTGACGACGATCAGCTCAAGTTCGATAGTGGCGATCCCTGGCGGCAATTTGTAGCCAAAGTAATTAAGTATGTTGGCAATAAAATTATAAAAATTAAAACACAAAGTACTTAAGTGTATTTTTATTGCTTTTGAGCACGCGTGGTACATAATACATGCTCCAAATGAAAACAATTACGTTTCAAGCTATGAATGTCGTATTTACAATAGAAACACACATTGGAGGCAAAATGTATTTATTTAGATATAAGAAATTTCTTTGTATCTCATTGTAAGTGAACCTATGTATTGTTCTTATGAGAATAAATTCTTTAAACTGAACATGTCGACCGTTAGCAAATATTAACAGTTTTCATTAATGACTTAATGAAAAGCTGCATGTTTGTACTCCTGATATCTAAAGTGACTGAAACCAATATTCAAGTCGGTTTTGGCAGCATTCAAGCAATTAAATTCAAATAAATCAATAATTTACGTGTTCGGTGTTTTTTAAGTCTTGTGTCTGTAGTTTTAACAAGACCAATGTTCTGAAAACACAACACCACACATACACAAAACAACAACGTATGAAAGTACAACGTTGTAACGTTGTTGTTGTTAACGTTGTACGTGTGTGAAACATGTAGAGATCAATGATGAAGGAATGAATTTGAGACATGACAAGATAATTTCACTATGTTCTTCTTCTTAGCGTTTCTAAATTGAATCGGTTCAGACCTTGCTGACTAGTTTGGTATCTTCGGTAGCTTCTATCAGTTTCTATAACGTGCAGACAACAGGCAAGCTATAGACACGGTATGATGTGCCCCGTCATTTTTATAAATCACATTTACAATCCTGGTCAGAGTCATCCATGACTACGTTCTCCTGTCCACACATACTGATGAGGGCCTCCAATAGTACCTGTAAGTGAGCACGTACTTCATATAATAATAGTGAGCAGCAAAAACAATAGTATGCTCGCGGGTCGTGCTATCGGGCCCGTGTTATTTCACGGCGCGGTGTGCAAATAGTCGAGCAACCACAATTGTACGTACTTATAGCAGAGAGTAATTTGGGTACAGATGTGGCAGTAGACCGGCAAGACGGTTCATGATACACACTAAGTCGATACTTCAAAAGACTGACGAACTTTCCAATGGAATATAAATAGTTGGTAATCGTCGAGTTATTTATTTATTACCAACAGCTTCTGTGTACAACATTTAGGTAAACATTTAGGTTTTACAGTCTTAGACCAATTACAGGTTAACCAGCATTCACAAAAATAATTGATAAAATAGGAGAAAAAAAAAAAAAAAATAAAACGAGTGACTCTAGACATGAAATACAATAGTAAACCCATAATAAACCTTACATTTAAGAGTTTACTTAGATTGCGAAACATAATTCAAAGAAAAACAGAAAATCATAGACATAAAATGGAAACAAATCTTATGTCATACATAACACAAGTATTTACATATTGTTTTGGTAGTATAAGTTGACTTAGATTTTGTTCTTTAATTGATGACTTTAGTGTTATTGTGTACGGGAAACTTGATTTTAAAACTACAAAATGCTTTCTGTTTTCAATAGAGTTTATTAGCGACCTTATTGGCGACTAACCACAGATAATACACACGCATATTCTCACGCAGCCATAGATTAATATAAGAATGAAGTCAACAATGCAACAAATGGATTTAGTAATGGCCAGTTCTATGGCGTTTAATAAATATACTTAGCTTAAGGAATAAAATTGACGCAACACATATGTTTCCCTTTTTTAAGGGTTTAAGTTATATTCTTTAAATTGGAAAAGAGCACCTCTACTTGCCGTTTGAAATAAGATATATAGTTAGTAGAATGAAGTTAACATCAGCGTTACTTTGTTATTATTTTCTATAAATGTTTTTGAATGTGCTGTAGTTGGTGTACCAATAAATAAATGAATAACATAGGCATTTTCTCAAGCGAGCTTTTTCAGGAAAAGCCTACCTAATGAAGAAAATCTCACGTTTATATGCATCAAGGTAGAATCAGATGGCTTAGGTTTGAAGCTTGACAAACATTTTAACTCGTCACAAATAGTAAACTACAAACCAATGGCACGGGACAACCATTTAAGCGATATCATAAAAAGTTGTAATTACATTACAATCAGCCAATCGTTGTCTCATCTGCATATCTAGATATTCTTTGCGTATAGTTGGCGCAGGTCGTTTCGGTATGATTCGGAGGCTTCATGCGATTACGGCGACACCTGCCGACGTTCCCACGGAATTTATAATTTCGTCGGCGATGCAGCACGGATTGGCCGGGATCGTTTTAATTGTATTCGCCGAAACACCCGGATTTATTACTGTCATACTTATATTATACGTATAGATGGAAAATAATCGTATTCCGCTTTTAAAGTAGAGGTTTGATTTGCATTGTTTTGGTCGGTTTTTGATCTGAAAGGGTGTTGGGTGTCAGGGTTTCAGGTGTTGGCTATGTTTGAGGGAAACTAGTTTTGGGACTAACTATGGGCAGGCACTTCTACAGGTAAAGTTATGTCCGACTGTTCTATTACGTAGTTTTTGTGTTAGGTATACCTACCTAACATGTTTTCCAAAAAGCTGTGTTAGTACTAGTTTTTCCTCTCCCTAAACAGTGTGTGTCTAATGTCATTAACCATTGCTAAATGAAAATAGATATACATTGTCTAAACCTTCAAGCCCAACACGTATTTATTCACAATTCCCAATAGTTCTGGTAAAGCTGCCACTTCGGTACAACAAAACAATCCCGATACGATCAGAACCTGCGTCATGATATTAAGTAATTTCATGTAATGCGCTATAATAAGGCGTCCTCCTCACGGTGGGGGAGGACTGCGCCGTCGGCCGCGACTGCCGCCGTCTCCTCATTTCACGCATCGACTTACCAACAAACGACACTGCACTTCTCATCTGTGCATACACTTAGGTATATGAGTTTATGGGGTCAGTAGTTTAGTGTAGTTCGTTGTACACTGGTGAGAATTTGGACTACGGAGCAAGAGTATCAAAAACCCAAATCAAAAGCCATTTATTATTATTAGGCTGATAATTAGCACTTTTGCCGTTGCAAAAGTGCTAATTATCAGCCTAATAATAACAACAATAATAGCAACGTTTACAAGAGACAGTTTCGAAACACGGGCCTACGCCACTTCCTAGTGTTTTAGCTGCGAAGAAGAAGTGGCGGAACAAACTCCCCAGCAACACATCTGTCTGTTCGGTTAGAAGAACCAGATTATAAACAATAGTGTTTTAAGTAGTTTAAGTTAAAACAAGTCATGTGGATTCGAAACATTAAAAAAAATTACAAATACATTGTGACTTATCCAACAGAAACGTCAATGATGTTATCATGCTTTGCTCTAACACTAGGGGTTTATTATCTTCCTAGTTTTTCTATGTTATGATCGAGTTTCAGTGTTACCTGAAACTCGACCGTACCACCGTTTCCTTCCCTTTTACAGTAGGTATAATTGAGATATTAAAAAACATAATCCACCCGAAAAAGAAAATATAAAGAAAAAATCTTACGTAACCTGAAAAATCTGCATCGATTTGTTGAAAATTAATTAAGAAAAAAATCTACATAAGCGTTAAACATAAAAAAAATGTCACAGCTCTATATCCCAACACCGACTATACATAGGTGTACTTTAATAGGTACACAGCGAGTACATAAGTACTCGACACACGATAGTGTGCGTATGGGTGGTTATTTTCGTTCATTTCACGCATGGCGACGCTCGCAAATCGATGTGAACAATGCACGACTGTGTATATGTTTACACTCATTAAATATGTACGCATTTTCGATAGTTAGTTAGCAGTAACAGTATATTTTGCGGCGAGACCGTGTAAAAGTACATTATGATATAAGTGCGGTAAGTTGAAAATGACAGCCGAGGCCATATTGCAATAGAAAGCAGAGGCTGTAATTATCAAAGCGCACGTATGTCATACGACGTTTTATAACATATTTGCGAGGAAATAAATAAAACAAATAAAAACAATACAGCGAAAAGAAAAAGCGCGCGGAATAATTTTTACTTGTTCACAAATTGGCAATGCGCGCGCATTAGCGCTTAGACACAAAAAACAGCCAGTATTACTAATGAAGTAAATTCATATTTTTGTGTTTTTGTTACAGATAAATGGTTGTAATTTATTGTTAAAATTAATAGAATTAAAGAATTAAATATTTATTTATTATATTTCATCTCCCAAAGTTAATTTTATTCATAAAATGTTGATCACTTTTCTGACATAACAACTCTTTGCTAAGATTTAAAAAAGTACCGTTCGTTTTAGACGGAGCATCTTGATAAACCGTGCGTTTAACATTACAATAACGCACAAGTACGTAATGAGATACAATACTACATTGAAATTGGTGAAATAAGAGACTCTTTACGAGCAAATGTGTTATAAAATATAATATTTGCTTACATCTGTGAAGAGTGGATAGTTATAGGCCCTCGAATACAAAAACCAATGTGGACAAATTCTACGAAACTTCCACGGGCTCGATACTTATCAATTCTGAAGAAAAGGAAACAAAACGTCTTACACACATTATAATCTAAAATCTCTCAGCAAGATGTGGTTTTCCATTAGCAAGAGTTTCAGTTACGTATTAAATAAACCTTTATCGTTTTCGCTTCGTCCAAATTAAAAACCAAATTTCTAATCAGGCAAAAACTAACATCAACAAAAAGTAAAAAACAAATAGAGTGTATTTAGATTTTATTTCGCCAACAGTCATCAATATTAATGCTTGTGCGTTTTACGACACCAACGGTGTTGCTATATTAATGAGACTGCTAATCGACGCATTACGCGTGGCAACACTGGAAGAGCTGTTCCGTTGCGTTTGGTAATGTATTGTACGCAGGTTTGATGCGTTTCCTTTAACGGTTACTAAGGAACTCAGTTTAAAACAACATACAAAAAAATATATTTCGATTGGTTTAATAATTCTCTCAGAATAGAGCCCCTTGAAAGTAGTTGATCTGATAGTAACAGATAAGTAGACAACTCATTAATTACTTCATTCAATAAAAGTAAAATAACTTGCTGCTGTCTTAAATTACTCTTAAAGCTATAGAGGTTTTTCCAAAGGGGGTATCTACATCTGACCTGCAACCTTCCTCCACAATAGATAACGTCAATAAAGATTTTCCTATAAAGAACGTTTGAAGATGGAATTTTAGTGTAAAACTTAGCCTATTACTAAACAAGGGCCTTTCCATTTTTGGAAGGCAGACCAACAGTACAATACACCTCAAAAGCGACATACCTACACAATTCAAGTGATCACATCAAACGGTAAACCCCAAAGGTGGAGCCCACATGTTAATAACAAATTCAAGGCATGTGTGAAGTCCTGAGAATGATGCTAGCGCCGCCATCTTGGACGTCGTGCGCCTACGCATGTCGGGGCGAATGTTAAGTGTATGTTATGGCTATTTTCAGTCAATAATGTGATGTGATGATCATGTGTAATGGTTCTATTATAGCCACGTGTACACCAAGCAGACGCCAAAGATTTGTGTATTAAGTAGATCTATTTCCGTATTATTTGATGGAGTTATAGTGTAGAGAATTAGAGCCCTACACATTTCTGTTTCTGGTAGCACTGGTAATCTAGGGAGTCCCTAGGTTGCCAGCGAGATGCTTGGAAGAAGTGGTTAGTAATGATAACTAAGATACCTAAGTTTTTAAACCGACATGTCACTAACAATATCATTAACACTTAAAACAGGGCATTTACCATGTTTACTGTTTGTTGTGAGTTCCCGATATTTCTGCGCTGTTGCAAGCACCGTGATCACGGATAAATTGAAGTTATTGCGGGTGGGAAACAGTAAACATGGCTTATATTTTTGAGTGTTAATGACTAGGTATGATACCTTCTCTCAACGCATAGGTATTGCTTGAACCAAAAACTTGAGCACTATCCTGTCCTGAACCCCGCTAAACATGAAGTCAAAGTGACGTCTGTGCTGCCACCGACGGCGCTGTGGAAGTGACGACGTTTTGGGCCAACAAAATACGAAGCAATATCGAAAGTCTAAATTGAATTCAAAAGTCATTTATTAAAATTAGGCTCAAAATTAACACGTTTTGATCGTCAAAAATTATCCCCCAAAACGGTTGCCCTTCGAAGAACAAAATATTTCAAAACATCTCTTTGACCTGGACAAATGGGACACAAAACAGTCTTCAATGGGTTATTCTTTCAACCGTTCATTCCAAAATGAGTTCATGGCTAACTGTAACGTAACCGTTTCGAAAGACAGTCGGTTAAAAATATCAAAGCTGTGGGCGCTTAGCTGGCACTTATGTAAATGCTATGCAAATGCATGTATCGCTCGATCGCGGGGGACGCACTTCCTTCCGACGTGCTATGCGCGCGCGCACCGCATGTGACGCCTGTCGCAATGATAACACACAGATAGTTACACTGCACTTACTGTTGGAAGGATATATTTTAATGGTGGTAGTACAAGAGACGTAGATATCAGGACATCTGTCTCACCTTAGGTAGTTGGGGTTAGGTGATATTTTGTCCTTGATGAAAGCATTTGTTTTAAAATGAAAGTGATCCAGTGTCTAGCTGGTTTATGGACTGTGCTAAGCAAGTGAGTTCTTCAACATTCCAAATATAGAAAAAAAAAACATTTATTTTAAATAGGGCCAGTTACAGACACTTTTGAATTGTTGAAACAAAGACAACAATGAAACGCAGTTTCAGTCACAAGGCATATAAACTGTGAAAGTACTGTAATTCATTCCAAAGCGTAGATCTATATGGAGAAGAACAGGCAAAAAAAAATCCATGAACACTCTTGTGTAAACGTCAGTTTCAATAAATGGCGTAAGGATAACTGCACACTTGGGACACCTATTGAGCCACAACGCGATCTAGGCAAGTGGCTAGCTCACGTTGTGGCTCAACAGTCATGGTTTTCAGTACTAGCACCTGTACAAGTGTACAAGTGTGATAAGTATCACAGTCTTACGCTTGTAGTAGTAGTACCAAGCAGACAAGAGGAGACAACAGCCAAACCTCTTGACATACATACTATGACAACTTTTACCTAATCGAAAATAAATCCTACCACTGTTTAAGAGACTGGGCTATTCCACGCAGTACCTACATAGGACAAGGAACATCCAACGAGCCGCAATAAGAATATAAGAAACAAGTATCGCCTATTATTTCAACAGTTATTATCTAAGAATTAGAAGACACACGACAATATAAAACATAGTCCTCTATCTTCCCCTTGAGATGCGTATCACGTTCCTACTTAATATACATGGAACTAATTACGAACAAATTCCCCATAAAACTATATGTGATAAGATAACAGATATACTGTGGATTAGATGCCATTCGGAAAGTAACTTGGAAATTATACTTCTTTGATTGGGTTCGGGCTTAATGTTATTTAGGAGAAAAGACAAAGCTTAGTCTGAATATACCTTTAAAAAATGTGGTTAAAAATATAAGGAAAATACTGTAGCGTTAGAGCTTAAAATAAAATAATTACAATAGACTCTTCCCCATCGTTCAATACCATGGAGATTTGAGATACCATACAGTCTAACAGAAGAAGTATTATGCTGAAGCATGAGCTTGTTAATCGTAACATAATTAACGTCTTTGCTTAAATCTAACTACCGTTTTATTTATTAAAAGTACATAGAACTTCTGTGTATTTTATTGAATATTTGTAAGAACAAATCACAAATCGGTTGGTTAATGCTAGTCTTTATATTATGATAATACTTGAGAATTTGCTACTGTGCATAAGTAACTAATATTATACCCATAGGTCATAACTGTGTCCTACTGTATTTTTACTTCTGATGCTGTTACTTCTGATATTATGTTATTGATAACGCACATAATCTTATATCAAAAACAATTAACGTTATTTTTATGTGGGCAATAATTTGATGAACGCATGTTGAAATTAATAATTTTAAATTGATGTATTTTAAAGCACTCATAAACCCACTATTTTATAGATGAGAATCTTGTATGATATTTCCTGAGGCGTATTTAAAACATTAATAAGGTGACATTCTTAACTTAGGGCAAATTTCAGCAAAGAAACTAAACGCGATAGATACATTGCTCTCAAAAATTAACACTAACAGTTTATTTTATTAAATTAATACGTTGTTTTTCTTTGGCGAAATTCGTGTTTATGGCCGTCTAACCCTTTGTCAATAAAACCATCTGAAATAGAAAAACACACGACTACCAACACTTATCACCAACAAAATTAGCATATAAATAAACTATCAATACCTTTACCTAACAGTTATCGAGCTGATATTTATAGCTGATCTCCAGACAGTTGACAAGCGGCCTTGTTTCAGAGGACCTAGCGCGAACGTGCGAAGTAGACGTCAAGTAAATTCGAACGATTTTTAATCAAAAATAGAACACTTTTTGCAGCATTTTGATTTAAAATGGGCACAACAAGCACAATTAGTATCATCGTGCATATGAATAAGTAACGTAACATTATGTGGAAAACGAGTATTAATTTATTGTTGTGTGTTTCAATTGTTAGAATTTACCCTACGTTTCATTGCGAGTTCGTGCGAGGCCTATAGGAAAACTGGTGGGTTTTCAACCTGTTTCTATGTTGAAGTGGTTCCTACAAGGAGTGTCTATTTAAATGCGGTGCGATTTGTGTTACATGAATGTTATTTGAATACTTAGTTTGTATCGTTTATGTTTGGATAGATTATGTTGGTTATGTTATTATTAAAAGGTTTTAATGTGTTTGCATAATTGCTTGGTATTATTTCATTTTCGTTTTATGATAGGGTAGTTTTCATTTTAAGTGTTGCGAAATGTTGCGAACAATTGGAGTTTTCCGAATGTAACTTAACCAAGTATACCTTAGATTAACAACCGGATCGGTGCATTGCCTAACCCTTCGGAGATTACAGGCTAGATGTTATATTATCGATGCATTTTTCAGTATTAACATAATGTACAAGAGTATCTACTTATTTTTGGCCTGACCAGTCCATTCTATCAGGTATTACCAAATATTTCATATAATGTTAACAGTATACACGTCAGAACCTTTATCCCCACTCAACTAACCACTACGCAGTTAACCGTCCAGCTTATTAAAAAAAACTACAACATTATTCCGCTCCGTCACGGAAAACCGTCATCCGATATAAAGTTAATAGCGGCCAGTTAAATGTGGACGTTTAACACTGAAACTATTTAACTGAAACATTACCCGAATTTGTAAGTAGTATGCGACCGCGCGTAAAGCTGTGTACAACTGAATTACAATTAGAATTTAGTAGAGTGTTCTGATTAATAGGTTTTTTGTTGGTTGTACAGCGATTAACTAATCATTTTATGTACTTATTCGGTGATCATGTACCCTTACTTTGGATTATCGCACTGAACAATAATCACGTTATAAACGCTGTAAAGTAGAACACATTAAAGTCTAAGAACGCCGTGTGATTTTTGCCAGAACATAACATAATAACATCACGTCGGCGCGATCGACAGAGGTTTACTTAATAGCACACCCACATTTCGCCAGTTATGTTTAAAGACCCATGTTATAGGGGGCGAGCCTATTGCCATCAACCCGGCCCACACTCAGACTCCTTGGCTGCTACTGACTAATTCCTGATGGAAAAACCCAATACCACCTGGCTGACCCGGAAATTGAACCCAGGACGTCATGCTCAGCAGTCGTACTTGCTATTTTTGCCACTTACAGTGTAAAAAACCCCTGCGCTTACCTCAAAGACACCCATGAGGATTTTTAACGCAAAAAAAACGTATCGTTAGCTGACACTACAGAAACCATAGGTAAATAAATAGCCTGCAAATATAGCTGACATATTCAGGTTACAAGAAAATGCTTTTCCTCTAACAAAAACCCATTTCAGCGACACCGGTGTCCCAGTTGGAACAAAAGTCGGTAATTAAACAGCGTGACGCGGTACCAACACGATATACTCTATAATACCGTAATGGCGTATAATCACCGGTGTTTGCCGCCATACCATGCTTTATGGGTCACCTCCTATTACAGTTATTACGGACGCCATAGGTTTTTGGTAACGTTTTTTGACGGTATTTTGCATTTATAAATAGGTTGTGGTAGTTTAATTTTGTTTTGTACTTTTCTTTACGAATGTGAGAAGTAAATTCTTGATTAATATGTGTGTTTGTGCTAAGTACAGTATTTACTACGCGGAAATTCAGGTGGCTTCAGAGAAAGAAAACATTTCACGCTAATGTGCAAGATTTTGTTTATACTACAATAGTAATATTGTAATTGTACCTAACAATTACAATATTACTATTGTAGTATAAATAAAATGAATATTTTGAAAAGATATGTGATAAGATGAAATCATGTTACCACATTCACAATATTACCTCAATACAATATTCATCAGGTACTTCGGCGTTCCCTTTACCCAAAAAAGCGACAAAATCTCCAAACATAAAAATTCTCAAAACGACGGAAATAAGTTCAAAGGTACCGAACAATACCTTTTACTACTTTATCCGCATTTAACAATAACCTAAAGACTGTTCACCTACTGCTGGCAGGGTTATTGTTGGTTATTCCCTGAAACTGAAGATTATATCACTTAGTCTTGAACCATTCAGCATTCAGCTCTCTTAGCTTGAACCATGATCTATTGACACATATTACGAGTTTATGTCATCCATCTCCAAGGTGTTTTCATTCAATAGAGACTTCGGTTTTGTCTACAAATATTGGTCTGTTGTTAAAAATATCTGGCGACCTACTGCTATTATTAGATACAATAGTTTCTTGCTCATCATACTTTTCAGCTCCAAGGCAATTGGGGTTATTTTGGTAGGTGGTGGAAAGTTTCTCTTTCCATGGTTGCTGGAAGTAGCAATGATAGATTTCACTGCGATAGATCATGGAATCTTCTACTTAATTAGCGAATTGATATCAAAAAGTTCAAACAATGTTTGGTCCATAATCACTGCTCCCGTGCCCGCTCACTTACGCCAGGCATCAAGTGCACAGGTGACAGGATACGACGCATGAAGGAAGTGAAGAAGAAGTGTACCGGAGTGATGGAAGATAAGCTATTGTCTGTAGCAAGTCGCCGAATACACATTCAATCTCTCTGTCTTCATCTCTGGTCATGTACCCTTGCTCCGGAGGACTTGGATTCGAAGTCATTTTAGAGATTAGTCAGTCAATTATACATCAGTAATAACAAATTACGTGTTGTCTCACCATAGGCGTTTGACTGTTACTAATTCCTCTTATTATTCCATCCAGATCAGATACCTAGATACTGGCAAAATGTCTACCTTCATTTACAACCAAGCCAAATCTCCCCAAGTCGCCAGCGGCACTACCACACCAACCGAAAGATCGCAATCACAGCATACGAGTAGATATCGATATCACAGCATACGAGTAGATATCGATATCTCGCGTATCAACAAAAGCTAACGTTAGTTCGTTTGTCCGTTCGTTACGGAGCTATCGAGCCGAGGGGTCGCCAGCCACAGAGTATAAATATGCATGAGGAAACGAAATGCCCATATGCCGTGGTCGACTATCGATGGGAACCGACGGGGATTTTTCTGCGGTCACCATGACTAGACATTGTGGACTCTTAGTGGTAGTTTGCTGATTTGGACAATAGATAAGTATTGGGCAGAAACTATAAAAGCAATCGAAACCTCTCTACTCTGCCAAAAATTATACGGAAAGCATGAGAGGGTACTACTCCTAGGGTTACTTCTATTAGGAGTCTTGCTTCGACAGCAGATGCATAATTATAGTCATCTACACTAGATTTGTTTTAAGTAATCCGTTGAACAAGCTAGAAGATAATTAAGGTTTGAGTAGAATTATAAAAGAAACAGACCGTACCTTTTCTGAAAACAAACTTTTTACAAATCCCAGTTGTGTTCCAACTGGGATTTGTTAAAAGCTTGTAATTATAGAACTAAACAGTAATGAAAAAAAATATGAAGAACCGAAACGTGTACTACTGCGTCTCTGTAATCTTTCTTCTAATTTTCCTGAACAAATAGCAACGACCCAATGCCTAGCACAGACCACTAGCTCCAAAGCTCAACAATGGCAGCGTATAAGAATTTCTCAAAATTAATTATTCATTCTGTGGCGTAGTATGACGAATAAATTTGCTTGTATTAGCTGCGAGTGTTAAACATTGTGTTTGTACGGTATTTGTTTAAGTACACGCGATCGTAGTGACGTCATCGTGACGTACTATACGCGGTTGCTGAGGAATTTGAGGAGATGGGTATACGAAAGATTTGTGGATGTTGACGTTGTCGTTGTCTGCATGTATGAATTAGGGGGGTTAAATATGATTATTCTGTCTAACCTATCAATGCTGATGGTGGTAGTTTGTTGGAAACCGTTAATAATAAAATCGACAAAAAAATTACAGAACTGGATGTTGCGAAAGACTTCCACCTATGAAGGTGTACTAGCTCCTTTTCGATCAAATTAAATTGTCAATAAAAGTGAAGTGGAGTGATTATTTATTGAACTATACATCATACTAGCTGCACATGAAAATTTACTATGCAGTTTATATAGCGAATAAGTATTTCCATTTTGCTCCAATAGTGTTTTAAAAAATGGAAATCAAAATTCATGAATAAATTATGTTCAGCGCCATCTACCGTCGAATAGCAACATTGAACTATTAAATGTTTATATACGTTTAATAAATGATGAAACTAACAACAGACTGTAGAATTAAATATAGGTATTTATTTGACTACCATAATTCTTGTTTTAAACATAACATAATGCTGTAATTCCCGAAGTGTAAGGCAGAGTTGTACATAAGTACATCCTGATTGTGCCAGTTATGTATTAGTCTCATGTAACAGGGACCGAGAAAATTGTTATCCACTGAGGACAGATCTAGAGTCCTGGCTATTACTTAGAAATACCTGATGAAGTGTGATTCCACTAGGAATCTCACTTTTGAATCTCACCAGGACCTCATGGTCAGCAGTAGCACTTGTGATTATTCGTTTCAAATACGCATTTATTAGCGAAAACGTAACTTATTAAAGTAAATCATCATAATATCATGATCAGAGAATCAGAAACATAACATTGAGTTTACTACCATTAGTCGGTTGGTTTAGTAATAAACCACGTAGTACACCAATTATTTATGGAACATCGATACCCCTAACTTAAGATTAGCCCTAATCGCTAAAAAAAAAAACATAATAGTGCTCAAAACAAAAACTGAAACAAGCGACCGTTGGAAAGCGAAACAGATACGAAAAAAAGCAAAAACAAGGGTTTTAAAAAAGCTTGCCATGTGCGTCTAATTTTATTCCCCTGTTCACTGGATATGAAATCATATGCAAATGTATGCGCCGCGCGAACGGCCGGTGTGAGGCGCAGGCCGTGTGGGACCGGCCTACGATTGACAATTGAATGTTATGATATTTATGAAAAAATAAGAGAAATTAAGTAGGATTACAAGTGAGGTGTCGTGATTAATTAAGATCGTGTAAACTGCACAAGTTGATGTTTGGTGACCATGCGGTCGACGTCGACTATGAAGTGTATCTGCTTCTTGCAGTCGGGGCTTGAAGAGTTGGAGAACGCAAATGTCCACTAATCGGCGTATCGTGTCAAATTACTGATGGTATTAATTAGTAGTTGATATTTAAACACAGTTCAAGAAAGCACAAAAAAGCTTAACTATGACTTTTTAAACTCGTCTAAATTAAAATTAAGGCAAACATAAAGTCATCGGCATGCTATAAATTCTTTTGATAAACCCGTACTATAGGTTAATCATAAAGGAGGACACATAAAAAGTTTGCAGGCAGCTTAAGTAAGTGCAATCCAAGAAAGTAACATGTCTGCACACTGTTACGGTAACAAAGAACAAGAAAGCAGCTTTTAAAAAACTTGTCCATACGCAAAGCTTTGTATCAATAACCAAGCAACGCAATTGTATGTTTCAAAGCGCACTAATCACAGCAATTCTGGACACAGGCGAAGGAATTCCAAACAATAGCGCCCGATTGCACAGTAAACGGTTAAGTATTCTTAATCTACGGTTATGGCCATCCAGTTTAGTGGTCGCACTCGCCGTGAATACAAAACTGTCGGTTTGGTTTCGACTGTCCATTATTACGGACACGCTCTGCTGGATTTACGTCTTACGTCTGTTAACTGGCATCATTCTTTGAACAGCTGATTTTTAGTTTTGATTTACTTACCGAGAAACTGGCGGATATCTTATGAGCAAGTTAATAATCATTGAAAAACTGTCCTTATTTTAACGTTTACAAAAAAAGAGAGGCATTTGCGAATGATGATGATAAAGACAGATGATTGAGGTAATCTCAAAATTTGGTCGCCCATAGAAGATTCAGCGGTCCCTCTAAAGACATTCCTCTCTAGAGAGTACTCTCAGAGATCGCTTTTAAACGCCTTATTATTTTGTAAAGACTGTACTAACAGTGTGTTGCCGCTTGCTGGCTTGCTGTCTCTAGCTTAAGATGTTTTCCACCTAACATCAAGCACTCCTTAATTAAAGATATTGTCATGAAAATGTTATTCTTTCTTCTAATATGCAAAACAATAACACCTGCAAAATTTACTGCTAAACTTATTCTTATACTCAATATCACGCTTTAATTAAAAACCTCAACATTTCTCAAACTTCAGTGTTGACTGGCCGCCGACGGTTCACTCCGCCATTTTTCTAATTTTTCGAATATATTAGAGTAATTTTTAAAAACTTTCTGTTTGTCCGTCCCTCAGGTTGGTCCGTTTTTAATTTTCCCATTTATTAATTTCCATCTTGACGCCTCCGTAATATATTCTGTAACGTTCCCAAAATTGAAAAGTTACGGCGCGCGATTTGATACGTATTCTAATTTGAATAATGGCCGAAATAATTAAACGTAAAAATGTGATGTCTAATGTGTTTTTCATATAGCTTTGGATGGGTATACTGACGCGTTTGTGGCATCTCCAATCTTAAACCCTTTTTAGTGAAATGCCCTTCTTTCTTGATTCCAAATAAGTAATTATTTGAATAATGACCTTCTCCGTTATTTTTATCTTATACTTCATCAATTTACATCAAACAAATACTAAAGAAAAATAAACAAAAAATATTTCAGCACAATCTTTCAAATCACAAACAGTTAGCATAAATTACTCAACAATCCTTTATAATCTGGCGCGACACAAATCAAAGTGCATTACTAGTTCGTCTACTTGCTAAGAGAGGCCGCTGTTCATTATCATATCAACGTCGCGCCCCACCGCAATTAGCATCGCTTGCTTCCGCCAAATGTAAGCTTTTTTTGTTAAATCGTCTTAATTTGTTTCTGGGTTACCCACTTAAAGAAAGGATTTTTGCATACTTTTCCGAATTAGGTACCTATATTATACGAGTATGTAATACATTTGTAACTATGAAGGTATTTAAGTAAGTACCGTAAGAAAAACCTGGACATTGTAAACTAACCCAGTCAACCAGGGCCAGGCAGGCTGGCCTTCGGGTTTCTCTGCCACCTGGAGTAATGGAAATTTGATAATAATCCTCACAGCAGCCATAAGCTGCATGATCGCACTTCTTGTGTTGTCATTTTCGAATTATGTAACCTCTCTTAAAAGAGTAATGCCCGTGCCAAACTGTTGTAAACAAGCCCTCCATTCAACAGTGCGTCAACAGTGCATGCTGTTGTAAACCGCCGGTGGAGTCCGACGTAGAGGTGTGTGGAGGGTTTGTTTACAACAGTCTGGCACACGCTTAAAAGATGTGGTTCACGTTAACTTTAAACTAGCAAGCCAGCACCTCAACTGTTAACTAGATATTTGATTCAACGAATAAGAACAAAACGAATAGCAATTCTTGGCATGACAGATTGGCTCAATAAAACAAAAGATAAAAATACTTGAATCGTTACCCCACATCCGAGCTAATATCCGAACTCTAGCAACACCATACAAAACCATAGATTTTCTCCAGTATTTTGCAAGTAACGGAATGCAAATGGTAAGACATTAGCGTGTTAAAGATAAGAAATAGGATTAGCAGACCGTCGCGGCTCGCCAGGGGAATGAATGAAGCAGGGAACTGTTAATTGGTGGTAATTAACTGGCTGTCAATACTTACCGTGGGTGGTTTATGTTGCAAGTGTGTCTGGGAGGCGTAAAGCTTAGGATTAAATAAATGGTTAAAACAGTTAAAAATCATTGAAATAAATTAACTACATTTTTATAATAGCCATGGTTTAGTAAACATTGTTTGGACAAAACTCATGCTACATGAAAACAATTATTTTCAGATTGTAATTCAATCCATACTTTTTAACCAGTTTCGTCGGAAAAAAACAAATGCGCATCTACTAATCTCTAGTAAGCCTAAGCACGTTTATCTAAAAGCAATATCTCACGACTACCGAAACAATACATCCACTTGAAGTAATCCATGCAAATGAAACACATCCCAACCCTTTTATATTCCCAGAATAGACGCCTCATCCCCTGGCGAGTTTTATCAATAAATGGCCGAAGGAAAAATTGATAAAATAAAAAGAAAAAGGTAATAACAATAAAATATAACGGTTGGTATAAATTTTCCTTTATTTCTTTACCCTGGCCGTTGGCCAGTGGGACTAGCGGGACTGGCAGGGTGCATACGTAACGCGGGGGACTGAGTGTTTCTCTAATTTGGGAACAAGATGGATTGGCTCCGGAGTCTGGGCATTCGTGTAATTTATCAAGTATTGACTTGTGTTTGTTGTGGTTTTCTTTATTCTGGTTATTTGGGATGTAACAGGATAAGTTAGGTTAAATAAATTATGTTTTTGTGTAACGTATGTTAGCATTTAATATCATGTTTAGTTAGATTATCTATTAAACTGAAGTAAATTCTATGAAAGAGACAATCCAATTTACAACAAACAACATTCCACAACCTTACCAGATCCTGCAATACGTATCTATAGCTATGAATACTCGGCTTCAGATCGTTCGGTAATCATCAGGTGCAAACGATCACCACTACTGCTGTTCCATACATTTAGCATGTAGCCTACACGGTGTAGGTATTGCACTTTTGTCTGAAAAAGCTGTATTGGCGTGAAAACGTCTTTATAATCAGTACCATACACGGGGAACCATGTCAGAAAACCCGACCGTAACGTAACGAATTGATGTGTTGTGACGAGTATTCCACGGCGCTTACGAGCTTTGGGTCGCTTGGCACCGCTAGACGCCGCATGCTTGGTGCTTCGCTGAAAGCGCTTTATTATCTTAAGCCGTTTGAATCGTTACACCGCTTCTCAGTGCTTTAAGAATTCCATCGCTTTATTCTACTTGGCACTGCTAGATACTGCAAGTTTGGTGCTCCGCTGAAAGCGCTTTATTATCTTAAGCCGTTTGAATTGTACTGACAAAAATGTCAACAAAATATCAATGTCAATGATTTTAATGCCAAAGAATGCTTGCAATGCTTTATTTGCCACAAATGGTATGAATTGTTATTAGATGATAAGGAGTCGGGCTGGACTACAGTTCTAAACCACAAACATAACCGGCAACATAAAGATATGGGAGTAGACACAAATATAGACCAACGGCCGTGTGCACCGACACGGCCCCACCCGATTTTTTTTTGTTTTAAACATCTGTGAATAATTTGTATGTGATGGGATCGGAATAATTTTTCTAAAAACATTGCCCCACACTAGGAATTTCTCCTACATCGTGGGTGCTTTTAAAAACATTTTAACGCACATACAGAAACAGCCTGACCCTAGAACATGGACACATCATTGCTACAGAAACAAATTACGTGTTCATAGAATTTTATTCCTTTGGTTATTCACACTTACAGCCATATCACAAAGTCAAAGCTTCACAGTCATGTCTATTCTCTTAATCTCTTTCTCAAAGGTACGTTAAATCCAATTTTTTGCTGTATATAAATACCGATACTGCACCCGTAAACTATTTTAAATTTCTCTTTATCCCCCCTTGCTTACATCATTCCGTTCACTCGTGGGTCATTACCATCTAAAAGTAAAAAGGTCCGTATAATATTGATATCGGTGCAATACTTTGAGCCAACAGTATCTATTGACGTGTAAATATTTTTGTTTTTTATTTATGACCACCCCATGTCCGGCCAAGTGTTTGCTCTGGCAACATCCCCTGCCGTTTGTCAAAGAGACTCAATGTTAACGCATGAACGGTAATGATGTTTTATTTACATTTTTATAGGATACGTCGGGCGTTTATTTTCTTATGACATGTTTTATGAGCGGAAAATGTAGGCCTAAAATTTATTCCTTATTTCGATTCGATGTTAACTTGAAAATTAAAGAAAATTAGATATTTTATAGACCAGCTATTCATTTATGTTTATTGCTTGGCGAGGTGTATTAATAACTATTCGATAAACCTCCTAAAAATAGGCTACTACGCTGTAATAATTTACTAGAGGAAAACTCCCAATAAAATGAGCAGGTAAATTGCTACAAATGCAAAAAAAAAACAAACACAAATCTCAAGATACCCTCAACCGGAAAAGCAAATTAAAACGTAAAACTTAATCGCCAACAAACCATTTCCCAGAAAACCATCCGTTTTTATCAAGCCATTCTTTCGCTTAATCTAACAAACTTGTGTTGCCAAATTTTCTTTAGGAAAACCTCTGAAATAAAGCCTGGGCCTCATTACCGCAGGTCATCAGTATGCATAATAAATTAGGTAAAGAACCATCTCGCGGCGATCGGCGGAACTAAATAATGGTCGGACAAAATGCACGGAGAATTGGAGATGGATTACTGCGCGCCTGTGACGAATGGTTTCGAGCTGTGATCCCGTTTTTGTTTATTTGATTTTAATATTATACTGATCAGAATTGTAATCAGTTGGGATCGGGTTCTATTCGAGTTTTGTTTAATATGTAGCAAAAAGGTGTGCTCCCATTTTTGGATAAAGTTCATATTAATGCTAAGGATTTTGGAAGTTTTATTTATTAATTAGTGTTTTAATTAGTTTTTATCTGTAATATTATGGTTCGCTCTTAAAATAGTAAAACAACATATCGTTTGAACCATATTGGGACGAGAAGATTTATTAAAACCTGCCATTGCTTTCTTGCTGGCCACAGGAGGGAACAGCCAATTTAGCTAAATTTATACTGTGTTTAATAGTTCTTATAGTGATGGATTACTGAATCCATACTGAACTAACAGAGGTATTAAAAGGCTCGTTTACAAACAACATTTTATGAACGCAATAGGACCATATCTAATAATTTTTTTGGTGTTGAATCCCATTATTCTGGATTTTTGTCAGCTTTCATGTCAACCAGCCACACAAAATTGACCCTTCTTGCTCAAACTTGTAACTCCCAGTACCTTTGACTGTTGTAATAACCACAACTAAGAACCGCCATAAGCCAAAACATCTTACTAACAGACATAATTAAATACTGTATTTATCATAACGATGACATAACCACGGCCATTACTGCGGATTCTCTACAGGATCACCCTTAAAGTAGCACATTTTACCAACAACCCTCATAACTTCCAAACACAACACTCAACCTTACTCCATCCACCCTAAGTTAAATTTCGCCTAACTTTAATCTAGAGGTTGGTATTTTAAGGTTGGTAGCCGTGTGTAAAGGAACAATAAGTAACAGACGCGAGATGGCGCTGGTGTCAATTTATCATGGAGTTAGTTTATGACAAGTGGCCTGTCCCCGGCAGACGGCTGAAGATGCTTTTTACTGAGCTGTGAGCACCTACGAGAAAGGAGGTATATAACACGGAGTTTGGAGGCGACACTGGTTACAGTGGATTTTTTAGGGGAAGGTTATACTGGTGATGGTTGATTTTCTATAAACGTAGGTACGTCCCATAACTAGTTTGGTGTAGGCTAGCAATCGGTGAAGCAATTTGGTATCTTTCTGCAGTGGTTTAATACATTTTTTACATCACAATGATCAATAATTACTGTAGAAAGATACTAGATTAATAATTCTAGTAAGAAAGGTACCTACTACATTTTTTAATTTGCCCCAAAACTAAATAAATAAAACCAAAAAAATTCAAGTATAGAATACTATTCAAGGTTTACACCATGCTAATACCATTCCCGTGGAAGTTCCACTCTCACCCCTGTTGTGATCACCAAAATATTGTTATTTATTTCAAAAACCGATCCAAGCGTAAAGATTTTAAGAGACTTAATATTTTAAATTACTATATTTTGCAATTTTCTTCAAAGTCTTGCTTCTAACATCCCTCGTGGAGTTGCCACAGACTATGGTAATGAGGTGCGGGCCTCGGGTTTTTGCTACTTTCATCCCCTGTACTTTCATCCCCTGTATTTTCACCCCCATTTGAATAGCGTGTTCAGCTGCGAATGTCGACCACGCGGAATAGTTTGTGATTTTTAGAAGGATTGATGTGTTGTGCGAACTACGTTGTTTACTTTGGAAAATTAGAGAAAAGTTCGTAGAAAAACTTATATATTTTTGTACTTATATTTTTTTATTTTGTAAACACGAATTTCGAACGAGTTGATAAAGTTGGCCCATGCTAACAATTTTCAAGGGCTTGGCCTAAGTTTCTGGCACAAAAAGGGTCTTCAAGTTAAAAGATTTGCAATTGGCCGGCTGGTCGCCTGTCACTTATGATGTAGCTGAATTATACTAGATACACAGAATGGAAGGGACGCCTCATTTAAAAATAAACATATATCAAACAACAAAATGCCGATCCAACCGAATTCACACTAAATTCACAGCCTTCCATGATCAATGTCGAATAAATCAGTAAAAAAAAAAACAAAACAAACCCTCTACATTATCATTCCTTGACAAAAATCAAATATCGCACCGCTCCTGGCTTCAGCTATTTCCGGTGGAACCGTAAAGTTAAAATAAACGTTGGCTTCGCTCTCCGTAATGAAACGCCGCGGTTTTTCCATGACTATTCATGACACTTAGCCGCCGGCTTACCTACCCGGTACCAGCGCTGTAGTCGCTGAAAACACTACTATTCAGTTGAAGGAGAACAAGGTAAACGACATTTTTGAGAAAGGGATATAACGTTGGGAGAGTCTTCCTTCGCAAATCTTTCGTAGACAGACGACATGTGATGTAGACATTTATCATGATTGACCTCCTACCCATTTAAACGTTTGATATTTTTTTCGTAATAGTATCACAGTAAAATATGATTATGACAGGGTTACCCTTAAGTATTGTTACTTTGCTGAAATAAAATCCTTGATCTTCGCCCAGCACTCAGAATCTAAAAATTGTTCATCTGCCTTCTTTAGATGCTCTGCGCTTAGTCCAAAATTATTTAAACATTTCAGTCCAATTTTCAGTGTCATAACAAAATATTCACACATTAAACTTAAAATAATATCCTGTACATCAATGCCAGATACCGCGTTCTTCTTTATGCCACCCTATCTCATTGAGATGCGGTGACCTCTCGAAAATCACAGACTCCACCCACATTATCATTCCACTTTTATATCGGCTGTTAATGTAATTGGCCCGTGGCCCCCGTGGCCATTGTGGCCAGTGTGGGCTGTGGTCGGTCACTCCGGATAACAAGTGGACTCTAGTTAATTAATTTTATGGTCACATACTTGTATTGTTGTGGTTAATGTAGCTGAAACATTATGTTTGTGGTGGAAGATGAGGTGGATGTTTAATTTTAGTAATGTCGGGAAGAGCAATAAAAATTATGTGGCTTACTTAAGTACTGGGATCTGTTAGGGTTGAGGGTGAATATATATTTACAAAGTTCACTGAGCGTAAAATACCAAGAAGCTACAACAGTATGACATCGATCACTATCTACTATTTTGAGAAAGACAATGGAAAAGGACACACTGTCCATGTAAAACACTAGTAGTCTCCGGTTAGAGTGCAGGAGCCGACCTCAACATAGTTGGGAAAAGGTTAGCTAGATGATCATGTCATGGCACTGTCTGTGGGAAAACTAATACCTATTTTGAATAAAAACCAAACACCCTGTCGTTATAAAATATTTTGTATTATGTACACTAATGCATACATTAAAATTAGTAATGTGAATATCTAGTTTTAGTTTGCACATGGACACAAAACAGAACTCCAGACAGCCAGCCAGTACTCATTACAAAAAAGAGAAAACGCAACAAAACCCAGCAACTGAAAACCAGTAAGTAGGTGGCTATTTACTTACTAAGTTACGACTTACAGTTTAAACTGTCTCTCTGTCGCTGCACACAATGGCTCTTACTTTAAACTTCAAAGTTTAGTTAGTTACTACATAGAACCTACCTAACTTATGTACAGCTGCCACGTCTGGGTTAAGTTAGATGACTTTAAGAACTTGGTCATGTTTCTTGAACCAAGGGCAATTGATTAACAGACTGAATGATCTTTTCATATGCTGGCTACCGATCAACGTATCAGTAGGCTATTTTGTCTTATCAGCGTATCTACACAAACAGTGTTCATTTATCCTAAATGATCCGAAGAAGAGCAAGATCTTAAAGACAGAAAATTTTAGAGTCGGTCCCATAATACTGATTTTTTATAAGATCTAAAGTATCCTTCTTTAGTTATGAGGTCGTTAGTAAATAAGAGTCAGTCTTTGAACAATGTTCTTGGGTCGTGGAGTCGTGGTGGTACTTCCCCGACGATTCGAAGCAGTCAAGTACGAACCGAGTAAGGGCTGTTTGGAGGAATTATTTAGATTTTATTTGATAAGAGTTCAAAAATTAGTTGTACTCGAGACTTCGAAAGATTATTTCCAGGGTGGCTGCTTGAATCTTGTTTTTCAGATGTCTTGCTAAACAGCTCGTGATTTAATATTGTTTGGGAGTGCAAAGTAGTAGATCGAGTAAAATAGTAGAAAGTAGGGATCAACTTATTTTTATCTTTATTCAAGTTAGTGACACCTGAAAGGAATAAAACACTTGGTATGATAACACGGTCCATCTCAAAAAGTAATAAAGCATCAAAAACCCTTAAAACAACCCCAGTCGCCTCCACTAAAATTAAATCGGTCAACCACATTGAAATAAACTCCTGACGCAACATTATCCGGGATGACCGCGCCTTAAAGATATCCGGGCGGGTCGACTGGAGCCGACACCTCCCTTCTCATCCACGGCCCATCCATACCATCCACCCCCAAATGTTGTAAAAGAAGGAAAAACGCCCCTCTAACCCCCCCACCCCCACAACCCAAGAACACTCGAGATAGCGATTGTTCATGTATGAATTCACCACATTAAGAGTCAAGTAGGATAAAAACAGAATGTGAAGAGAAGCTTTGAAAAATATAGCGAGCATTGAGTGATATTCTTTCGGCCTTAAGTGGTCCGTTTTTATTCGAACCCTCGTTTTAGGTATGTCGAGTAAAAATATACGGACAGATGTTTTTCGATTGTTGAGATAAGGTTTCTTAGTAGCCGCGGCTGACGGCGGATGGGATTGTGAGACATGAGCTAAAGAATTGGTATGATCTCCTACGAGGTACCATTCTGTGTTAATCAGCGATCGATGATAAAGATTGTCAATGGAGATAAATTAAATAAATGGCGAGCTACAGTTTTTCTCTAGAACCAAAAAAAGAAACGACATACCAAGTAAATCATCTACACTACCGCTATAGGATAAAGTGAAATCTAATAATTCCTGAAACGAAGGTTCATTTTCACATATAGATTGAAGGATAAAATATGTTTATATTTTGAAAGACGCACTGCAGTTTGTAATGTTAGCAAGAACCTGGAAATTGCCAATTGCAAGGTTAGAAGGGTTAGCATCTCGCTAACCCTTCTAACAGAAAGGAAACCATAATGAAAGATTTTCACAGCACAACACAGATTTGATTGATCGATGCCTTAACTGAAACGTTAACCTTACTTTCCATGGCTTTGCAACGTTTCCACATCGATTATCCAGCTCACGCATCACCGATACCCACTAAAGAAAGCGCAACTGCCCACAAGTCTATGGTAAGCAATGGTAAGTAAGTAACTGAACCGGTACTATTACCATAGAAGTCCGCGCGCGCCAGTGAGAGTAACTATAAACTTGACTTCAATACAACTTTGAGGTAGAAAAGTTCGTTTTTTTTTTAAATATAGTTCTGCTATTATTCCTAACAGTTTCCACCCATTCCACTCACCTTCTCACAGCAGATTTACCTTCTCACTTAAAAAACCTACCTAGGTTTTTTAAGTGAGAAGGTAAATCTGCTTATACAGGCCGTTGGCTCCTAGGTGCTTACAGAAACCATTCTCAAGCATAATTTCTTACTTTTCTATACTCAAATCCAGCTAAATGGACATCTAGTTAAATCTAGAACAAATAAACTAGGTCTTGATTACCTAAACAACGTATCTATTGTAATACCCACAGTTTAATTCAGAATCGCCAAATATTTAGTACTGTTGGCAGTGTCGATGGGATATTCTTATTGGGAAAACATAATAACAGAAAGTACTCACTTTAATTGTATACAAAAGAGGTGTAGATAATAAGGTTTTATAGCCGGCCCACAGTTTATGTCTCTATGTACGGGCTATGGGAATATGATGGCGTGCGAATGGATGGAAACGGAATACATAACCGCGGGATAAAGCAATTGATATTTTAATACGAAGATGGGGAAAATATAGGGTTTCTTCTGTGGGTTAGTATTTGGGCCAGTAGGCCTACTATTATATAGATGTGCTTTTGTTTTGAATGGTTCTGTAGAAAAGAGTAAATTTCGAAATTATAGATATTGCATTACGGTTAAAACAATTGAAGAAGAATTTTCTTTAAAAAGATCAGAGGGGACGCGTTTTAAGTACGTTTGCATTCTGATCTCATTCTCAATTTGTCAAAAATACATCGAATTTACCGTTTAGTCTACATTTGACAGATTCTACTTTTGACATGCTATTCTACATTTGACAGATTCTACATTCGACAGATTCTATATTTGACAGATTCTACAATCGACAGATTCTATGTTTGACCGATTCTACAATCGACAGATTCTACATTTGACAGATTTTCAATAAGTTATGAATTAACAGGCAACAACAATTTTTATCACATTTATTATAAGCATTCGTTTGTAACATAGTTACATAGGTATTTATACAATTACATTGAAAAAAAAAACCGAAAAGTTATACTTATTGTTAAGAAAAAAAAAAGAAAAAATTAAAGATTAAAAATAAAAATTACCGGAACAGTTGGATATCAATTATTTTCTTAAAAAAACGAAAAATTATACGAAAAGGAAGTACCCTATGAATTTTGATTCCCTTGAGTTTCGAAATATATTAGGTTGGGGAAAAAGTCTTTTCGCATTATAGTATGTATGAACTTGTAATAAAATCTCTTTCTCTCTCTCTTTTTTTTCTCTTTTTTTTCTTTCTCTTTCTTTCTTTCTTTTTTTTTCTTTTCTCTATTTGTATCTGGCTGGTTTTGGTATCATTGAAAGTTTAAATTTTAAAGAACATAATTCCAAATTCAATTTAGGAAAATGTGTGATTTTCATTTGTTTTTCGTACCCTCAAGATGAGTGAATCTAATGAAGAAATTCGATCCATTTTAAAATTTTACTACAAAAAACGTAAAATGCAACGCAAGCCGCGAAAAAAATTTGCGATGTTTATGGACCTAGTGCATTGTCTGTGCTCTCACGGACACTGCACTAGGTCTTAAATAGCCTCTTCCAATCTGGGCAAAAAAATCGTCGCCGGTACCGCGACATTAATTTTAACAAAAAATACAACAAAATTGTCAAAAAACTAGAAAGCCAAGAAATATCGGTAGAAGATTTTTTTAAGAAAATAATTTATATAACACTGCTCCTGTAATTTTTAATATAATAATAAAAATAATAATAGATTTATTTGTTAGAATATTGTTCTTACATAGGTGTTACACATAATATGATGTCCATAATATTCTGCTGTTTCCAGCGTACAAATATTTCAAAGAATTAAAATTAATAATAAACCATACAATGTCGAGAATAAGAAAACGTTAACTACTATCAAATACAATGTCAGGGGTTATCAATTATAATGTCAAGAATGATTAAATACAATGTCACGGGTTAATTAATTATAATGTCAAGATGTTTATTTTTATCTTTACTTTTTTCTTACAAATAAGTATAATTTTTCGTTTTTTTTTTTCAATGTGCTTGTTTAAATAACTTAGACTAAACACAACTGCTTCTTTAATTTTTATTTTTTATCTTTACTTTTTTATTTTTTGTGCCTCTTTTTTTACTATCTTTTTTTTAATTGCAGATAATTATAACTTTTTGTTTTTTTTTTTAAGAAAATAATTGATATCCAACTGTTCCGGTAATTTTTATTTCTTATCCATACTTTTTCTTTTTTGTTTCTTACAAATAAGTATAAAATTTCGGTTTTTTTTTTCAATGTAATGTTCAAATAACTTAGACTAAACACAACTGCTCCTGTAATTTTTATTTTTTATCTTTACTTTTTCTTTTTTTTTAACTTTCTTTTTTTTAATTACAAATAAGTATAATTTTTCATTTTTAAAAAAAAAAATTGATATTCAACTGTTCCGGTAATTTTTATTTTTAATCTTTATTTTTTTTTTTTTAACTTTCCTTTTTTTCTTAACAATAAGTATAACTTTTCGGATTTTTTTTTTTCAATGTAATTGTATAAATACCTATGTAACTATGTTACAAACTAATGCTTATAATAAATGTGATAATTGTTGCCTTAACTTATTGAAAATCTGTCAAATGTAGAATCTGTCGATTATAGAATCGGTCAAACATAGAATCTGTCGATTGTAGAATCTGTCAAATATAGAATCTGTCGAATGTAGAATCTGTCAAATGTAGAATAGGATGTCAAAAGTAGAATCCGTCAAATGTAGACTAAACGGAATTTACCAACATTAAAGACCTTGATTGTCGCTGACATTGTGAATACGACATTCTGAATGTGCGGTAGAATTGTAATTCATGAAACAGTATTTTCTTTGAAAAAAGTACCTACATGTTCTCAAATTCTAACTTCACAAAGCAAACAATACGAGATCATAACTACACGTACATCTTCCAGCTAACCCCTCCTCAACACTTCCACCAAAAGAATGTTCCCTCAGCAAATCGCAAAGGTATGTAAATAGCTTGAAAAACCCTCAGTTCCTAACGAAGCCGGGGAACATGAATATGGACGAACTGAAGAAAAGAGAGGTGTTAATCTTGAAACTCTGAGGGATCTACTTTTAATTAATACAATCAAAACAAACTGAGGGCCGCTCAACGGCTTAATTTGCAGAGATGGATTTGAAGATGATTTCGGAGTCAGATTTTGTTTTGTGTTTGAAGACTGTGATTACTTCTAAAAATAGTCTGTTCGACAGATTTTCACGAAAATTGCGAAACATGGTAAGTGAGGTGCGAACTATAGGTACTTAGGTAGGTACACCATTGTTTAGCCCTTCGGGGAACACGGGCTTGTTAGGAGGTAAGGAAGGAAGCAGCGAACATTTGAAAAAATATAAATGGGCTTAGAAAATTACCACTAAAATTAAATGCTTATAGTTGGGCAGGTCAGGAAGGGGTAATCTAGTATTTAAATAAATAAAACCTAAAATAACAGGAACGTCGATAATCTCGGGTGTTGCCTATAGTTGCAACATGAAAACCTATCACCACTAAAGATGCACTATTTAAATCCGTGCCTGTCGCTGTGTCCGCAGTCCGACCCTTCGGTGTTTCATAAACCGCTGGGTATTAATAAAAACCTCACCTATTAATCTCAACTGTAAACTCATTTTCATACTCCTCCCAGCTTTATTTATTTATCTTTTGTTTCTTTTATGTACCACGAAAATGATTGGATGAAACTGATCACTTCCGTTACAAGCATATTCCGGTACAAGCAAGAGTTTGTGTATTTATTATAAAGAGCAACGAGATATCAATTCGAACTTTAACAGTACCTACTCGACACAAAATTAAAATAATATCTCAATTAAATCGTTATTACTATGAGCAATCGTTAGAATGACAATTTATGAACTTATCTAGCCAACTCTACAGATTCTTGAATCAGCTTTATTCATTTCAGGTTTTCACGACAGGTGCTCAAAATCGCCAGTCACTTCATTTTGTGGAATCCGATTAAACAATGCAAAGAACCTAATTTTCTTCACATAATAACTAACATTACTGTGTCTTCCTTGTTTATTTACATCCTTACGTTTTTTCGTGTAATAATCTGAGGGTTTTAAGTAAGCCCCTTTATTCAAATTAAAAAAGATTAAAGTAAACTCACAAAAATACACTCAAGGAAGTCGCTTTAACCCCAATATTAAACTAAGAGCCGTCTATGAATACCAAATTCGCAGACAGACAGAACAACTCCTGAAATATAGCCCGTTGAACGACTGAAATTTACATGAAACATTTTAATATCGGCCCTCCACATTCACCTGCCCTTTTTTTCTCACGCCATAAAGTAAGAAAAAAACTTTTTATACCACCCTTAAACCCGTTCCCTTCGCTTTAATAAGAGAAAAATAACGTTATATAAAACCTCTTTGATTTACGAGGAACACTGGCCGAGATGTGACAAACTTTTCTTTTTTGTCCGCGTTCCGAATTCGAACAAACGTCAATCAAGTTGGAAAAGAACGTGTCTTTGTGAGTTCTGTTGTTTATCGACTGACTCTTGATTAGCTCTTAAGTTTGGCAAAAAAATTCAAGAATTTTATTTGGAATACAAAGAGGAGCATTTGAATGTGATGTTTTAGATTATACTAATGTGAAATTTAAATAAAACGTTTGGAATTCCACGAAGAATCTGTATTTAGTGATGATGACAGATGAAATAATTCAAGTATGAACTAACAACAAACCGCGATGTTGATGTTATTTCAGGTCTCTCGCACAAAAGAAAACAGCAAAGGCTTGATTCGTTCTAAGTCGTAAACACCACGAAAACAAAATAAAAAAGTAATAAATCGCATCTAGCAACACTCTGGAGAACCGTCAGACGAAAGCTCTTGACGTCACAAAGGTGGCGGGGTTGCCATGTCACAACTCTTCACAAAATTTATGCACATAGCTTACGTCACGAGGGCACTCCGTCACACGCGGGACGAGGGATAATGTGGCAACACTGATACGTAGAACAGAAAAAAAAGACACACTGTTTTTGTTGGTTGTTCTTCGAATATTTTCTTGGAAAGTGAATTATTTATTTTTCAATAAAATCATAGCACCATCATGTAATGTAAGTTTCATACAGTTCAACATTCACGTGTGAACGTTAAACAACGTATGCCCTGGTGTTTCCATGTCGTAACGAAAAGACACAAAAATCTGTAACTTCTAGCACTATCAGATGAGATCTTGATTCGTGCAATATTATCTTCTCTATCTCTGTTAGTTACTCTATGGCATGGCACGATAAAGAAAGGAAACCATGTCACGAACAGAAGCCTGGAGTGTCGGCTTTGTAGATACATGTTATTTACTGGGAATCATGAAGGCGCAGCTATTTCTTTGAAAAAGCGAAAAAATAGCCATACTCCGATTTCTAAAGGTTAGTAATTTGCTTATTAGACCGATACATGATCTGCTTGATGGAAACAGGTTTATCTTGCCGCCTTTTGACTGCTGGATTGTACACCTTTACATTAGCAAGCCAATCCTTTGCCTGTCGATGAAGAATTATATCTTAGCCGGACCCCGTATTCCGAATGTTCGGTATCCGCAACCGATCCGCAATCTGCACCGGTTCTGAACCTTTATCAAGCTAAAACCAAAACAAGCTCACATTTATTCAATTTTCCCACTTAATTATAAACTTTCATCCAGACCAGACCTTAAAAAAAAAAACTAAACAAGACCGCAGGTGCAAGTTGATGAAAAACACCCCTTTTATAAAAGAATATTTTCCCGAATTAATAAACAACCCTTCATGCCAAGGTATAATAGATTCAAAGTGGGCTCTGTTTTATTAACTTACTGTTTATTTTTCAGACAAATAAAGAGGATTTTCCGCCTTTTGTGAAGTCAAAATCTTGTTTGTTTAACTTTAAATTGATTTTTACCAGGCTAATTTTGTGTAGTGTGACGTGACGTGAAATACTTTTCAATGTTTAAAACGAAAAACGGTATTTATTAGGACTCTAATATTAAAAGAAAAATATTCGTATTTAAAAGACAACCAATATTACCAGATAAAATTAAATACGTAAACAACCAGGTAACTATTTACTTTCTTGAAACTATTAAAATTCAAATCATAAAACACTGCGCAATTTTTTTTTTCAAACCATATTTGAACAACATTTTTGAGACACGCATTTAAAAAATACAAAATTGAAAATTCTCGATAACCAAACGCCCACGCAAATTATACAGTTTAAAAAAAAAGAAAACGCGGGAAACAAAACAACGTAGGTAGGTGGGTAGTGGGCACAATGGGCGCATTCATTTGAATAATTTCCGCGAATATTTTCTGACGCGAATCCATCATTTTTGCGGTGCGTTCATATCGCAGATGGCGCTCGTTAGCCTGTAAGAAATTAGGTAGGAGGAACATAATATTTTTTCAAGTTTCAGGTTACGATAACCTACCCACATACTTTTAACAATTAATTTCGTATTACTTTCCCAGAATTCGATGAGAAAAGAGATTTTGTTTTGTTAGATAGTTATTTAGATAGTGGGCGCAACATTACGTTATAAAAATAACTAAATAGTTTTTTCTAGTTTTTGAAGAAAATTAAAGCAACAAAACTATTCAAAGTTAATACAGTAACGTGCACAGTACGGTAAATACTTGAATTTTCTTCAACTGCAACAACTCAGATTGGATTCTATTCTACAAAATAAAACCAATATGATACATAATATACTATGTCCACTGATACATAGCCGGTAGCCCAAACACTGGTGTTGTTGTGTATTTGTTTCCAGTAGATTTAGCCACAATATTTTCCTGGAACATCCATCATTTTCCCGCCAAAATAACGGTTTGGGGGATGTGGTGGGCCTGTTTATCGGCCGACGATAATCAATTTCAGCGAGCCACCTACTTAGGAGTATATTTTACCTTGGCTACTTGTTTACTCTGAGAGGGGGAACCATAAGATGGTACCTATATGTAGTTATGCCTAAAGGAAATATTCGCTTCATCCACTTGTAGGCCAAAGTATATTCTACAGAGTGTATCAGAAAAACGTCATAATTTTGAAGGGTGAGGTACAGACCACAAAACTGAATAACTTTCTCCATGATAAACATCATAATCGTGAAAATTCGTCATTTTCGTTGGGGCATCGAAAATAATGTACAATAATGTATAGGCGCAGATGGATAAGCAATACCAATTTATTGGGAAACGCATTCCACCGTACTAAAATGTATGTAGGGAGTAGGGACACCATATTCAGGCAAGAAGGTACCAGTTATTGGAGACGCTTCGAAAGCGACGCACTAGCTAGATAAGTCCTATAAGCTAAAAAACTCAACAACTTTTGTATACTTATTCGATACTTTTCTCTTTTTTGCTACACCAACAAATCATTAGTCTACCTACACTAACTAAACAGAGGTACCTAAAAAGTTCATCAAACCCATTAATATAATGAACTTCATAACAGAAAATTTCCTCGACCTATGAATCAAGCTCGTTCAAGTGCAGTAACAGCAGAAACGTAACAAAATAGTGAGTAGTCTGCTCCCTATTAATTCACTTCCCCTCAGCATACATTAAGCGCTATTTGTTTTTGCAACATTAACATTTTTATGACTAAACTGAGAGAAATCACTTACTCTAAGTGTACCACCTTAATTGTACCACAAACTGGAAAAGCTTCACCCTTAATTCAACTGCTCAAGCTTGAATTTTCCATGACAAAGTGTTTCGTTTTGGTACTTATTTTTGCTAGAAAATTGTAATGAGTACTCGAAAAGTCAAAATAATCGTGTCCGTGAACAACCGTTTGTTTTGATTCTGATGCTTGATTTAATTGTACAGCGTGAAAAATCAGTTTTATTCATACACTACGCGTTTTTGCAGTTTTATTGGGGGGGGGGGGGGGTCCTCTTTTGTATATAATATTTCATAAGTCTTACCGCAACATTAAATTAGAACATGAATTTCCCTCATTTTCATTACATTCTCATAGACAGAAATTCTTTTAACTCGCAGCGTTCTAGAAAACATTTACCAGACGGCGCATTTCCTGCGCCCTTTAATTTATTTACTCAAATAATAAAATGTAGGTCTTAACGAACGGTTCAAAACCCCAACTAAGATTCAACGAAGCATATTTAGAATGTGGGGGGGTCGCAAACTCTCTCAGACCGAACTTAATTCCGCCCGTCGCGACCGCAAAGAAAACTTTGCTTCAAAATTAATATTTCTTTCATTAAAATGCTGTAATATTTTCGCTTGCTGCATGCATAAGTAATGTCCATGAATAAGAAACGTGTAAAAATTCTGCGGCGAAGTCTCGCTGATTGAGCCAGATATCGGCGACGGTGTGTGGAGCATTTTGTAAGACGTGAACATCAAAAAGAGTTTGAGGAATAAACATGTTTGGAAACTGTTCAGGATAATGAGGCACGGGATCAGAAACTTTTACTTGAAAAATATTTTCTTTAGATTTTTTTTTAGTTTTAGTTCGCATATGCGATCATTACTGTAGTTAAGGAAAATGGACGTGCAATTAATTACTCGTAATTTAACACTTGGAATAGTTTTTCTTTGGATAATTGACGTATTAAGGTTCTTGGCTGAAACCACCTAGGGACTTTGTTAATACTAGGTACTTACACTTGGTATTCGACAGCACTCGGTTAGAAAGTCGAACCCGATATAGTTGGGAAAAGGCTAGGTAGCTGATGATGATGACTGGCACTTCTAAAAGGTGGCGCATAAATGCAGCATTTTATAATAATGATGAATCGTGTAGTTTATCGCGATTGGTGAGCATTAATTATTGGGCTTTTCCATAAGGAATTTCTCAGTAGCAGCCACGTAGTCTGGATTTGTGTCCGGTTGATGGCAATAGGGTCGCCCCCTATTATATGGGACGGCAAAACGTCGTCGTACTATTAGATATACCTCTGCCTAACACTTCTGGTATTACAGTCGTGATGTTACGTGTAGTTTTTTTTTTAATCAAAGAAACTAATTTGACATGACTCAAAAGTTTAGTAAGTACGTGTGTTTTTTTTTCAAGTCGTCTTAAGATTTCAATCGATTTTCTTTCCATCCAATAGCTCGTCTCTCCGTTAAGTACACGGCCGTTTGTTTAACTCCATAGACTCAGTTGTTTGTCTTGCAGATTTGAGAGTCTCGAAAAAGTCAAGCATTGATAGAAACGGCCGGGGGATCGTTGTATTTGAATTGAGGGCAGGTTTGTTTTTGAATAATTTCATTTGCTTCACTTATTTCTGTATTTCTTTTAATTACATTGTTTTTGTTGGCAGGTATACGCTGAAGCAGCTGGACCGGGAGCTCCTCCTGGAAGCCTCGATCGTGCAGGCCTGGGTGACATCACCGGACAGGCCTGCCGACGTCAATGATGAGGCAGGGTGGTTCCAGGAGGCCATGTCCGACATATGTGACGTGGCAATGCCCCGAGTCCGGCCAGGAAGCGCCCGGCGTCAGGTGTACTGGTGGTCGCGAGAGCTGACGTCCCTACGGGAGGCGTGTGTGGCTGCGCGACACCTGTACGCCAGGCACCGCAGGCTCCGCATTCGCCCACCGAATGCGGCAGCCATTGAGGCGGAGCTTTATGAGGGCTACAGAGCGGCGAAGACCACCCTCCGCGAGGCTGTCCTGCGGGCCAGGGATCTGGCCCGCGAGGAGATGCTGGGGGCTCTCGACAGAGATCCGTGGGGGCGCCCTTACAAGATGGTGCGGGATAAACTCCGCACCTGGGCCCCCCCGCTGACGCAGAGTCTCCGGCCTCAGCTCGTGGAGGACGTGGTGAGCGCTCTGTTCCCCTCGCGAGGGGAACACCCGCCCCCGCCTATGGCTCCGCCGGCTGCGGTGCCGGAAGCGGACCACCAAAGCGACGACGACGACGCTCCTGAAGTGACCGGGGTAGACCTGAGAGTGGCGGTACGAAGGCTAGGTGCCAAAAATACCGCCCCGGGACCCGACGGCTTGCCTGGCAAAGCCTGGGTCCTGGCCTCGGAGGCTCTCGGGCCCCGACTAGAAGGGCTCTTTAGCGCATGTTTGGAGAGAGGCCAGTTCCCGCTTCGTTGGAAGACGGGGAAGCTGGTCCTCATTCGGAAGCCGGGGCGCCCGGCGGACTCTCCGTCCGCCTACCGGCCCGTGGTGCTGCTCGACGAGGTGGGCAAGCTCTTTGAAAGAGTAATTGCAAACCGCCTCGCCGAGCACCTTGCGGGTACGGGGCCGGACCTTGCGGAACACCAATTTGGTTTCCGCAAGGGGCGCTCTACGGTGGACGCCATCATGCGCGTGAGAGCCCTCACGACGGGGGATGCGGTGTCTCGGGGTGGGGTTGTCTTGGCGGTGTCTCTCGACATCGCCAATGCCTTCAACTCCATGCCCTGGAGTTGCATAAGGGAGGCACTCCGGTATCACCGGGTGCCGACCTACCTCCGTCGAGTGGTCGGGGACTACCTGGCGGACAGGTATGTCATCTACCCCGGTCGCAGTGGAGACTGGAACCGGCGAGAGATGTCGTGCGGTGTTCCGCAGGGATCGGTTCTAGGCCCATCCTTGTGGAACATCGGTTACGACTGGGTGCTGCGCGCCGACCTCCCAAGCGGCGTCAGCGTTGTCTGCTATGCAGACGACACGCTGGTGCTGGCACAGGGGAGGTCGCACGAGGCGGCGGCCGAAATAATGACACGCGGGGTTGCGATAGTCGTTGAGAGGATCCGGCAACTGGGTCTCGAGGTGGCATTGCACAAGTCCGAGGCCATGTGCTTTCATGGGCCTCGGAATGCGCCACCTCCGGGATCAGCAGTGACGGCGGGAGGGGTATCCATCGGCGTCGAGTCGACGTTAAAGTACTTAGGTCTCGTCCTCGACAGCCGGTGGAACTTCGCGGAGCACTTCCGACGTTTGGCCCCTAAACTGGAGCGGACAGGGGCTGCCTTCAGGCGGCTCCAGCCCAACCAGGGGGGGCCAAACGCCTCCTGCCGGAGGCTCTACGCGGGAGTCGTGCGGTCCATGGCCCTCTACGGGGCCCCGGTGTGGGCGCGTTCATTGAGGCAGCGAGCTGCCAACCATTTGAACGCGCCCCAAAAGGTGGTGGCCGTAAGGCTGATCCGGGGGTACCGCACGATATCCCGCGAGGCGGCGAGCCTCCTTGCCGGATTGCCGCCATGGGATCTGGAGGCGATAGTCCTCGCGCGCCTACACGAGTGGCGCGCGGAGGCGCTACGCCGGGGGGAAACTCCGCTGCCGCGGCAAATTGTCGCTCAGCGGACGGACTTCCGGCGGGATCTCATGGCGGCATGGAGAGAGCGACTGTCGCAACCCCGTGCAGGGCACGCCACGATAGTGGCGGTAAGTCCCCTCTTTGAGGAGTGGCTGGAGAGACGCCACGGCGTCCTCACCTTCCGCCTGACGCAGGTTCTTACCGGACACGGATGTTTCGGTAAGTTCCTGCACCGAATCGGGCGGGAGGAGACGCCCGGGTGTTTCCATTGTGAGGATCGACCGGAGGACACGGTGGAGCACACGGTGGAGGTGTGCCCTGCTTGGGTGGAGCACCGCCGTGTCCTCGAGGTGTCGATCGGCGGCGGCGACCTCTCGCTTCCGGCCCTGGTTCGTGCCATGGTCCGGAGCGAGACGGAATGGGACGCCGTCACCTCCTTCTGCGAAGCAGTCATGCTAGCGAAGGAGGTGGCGGAACGTGAGAGGGAGATATCCTCACGTCCCGGCCGCCGCGGGAGACGCCCCGGGCGTCGGGGGCCACGTGGTGGCTTCCGGCCACCGTAGGCGCGGGCCTGTGGACGGGGAGCTATGGGCTAGCTCGCCGTCCGTCCGTCTCATGACGACAGGCCGTGTCGACGGCGCGTTCGTGTTCCACGCGCGCCTCAAAGAGAGTCAGCAACCGTGAAGGGGTCCGCAAGGGCCGAAGCCTGCCGGGGCTGCGGGACTATTCGAAAGAGATACCGTGGTCCCGGAACACAAAGGGCGATGAAGGAACATGGATTTTTAGTCAGTAAAAGTCTGACACTCCCTCCCGCTCCGCCCAGAGCGGGAGAAGTCATTTGATGATTTCCCATCCGAAAAAAAAAAAAAAAAAAAAAAAAAAAAAAAAAAAAGGTATACGCTGAACATGTCACATGAGTAAATGAGTTATTCGAATTGCTGCTACCAGTGTGTGTACCTTTTCAATTGACGTTAGGTAGGTGTAATGTTCTAGAAGGTTCTGTAGGAGCGAAATGAGACAACCTCTAGTGGCAATGGTTTATTCCGAACTGGCCCACAGATATGTAAATGAAATAACATCCGCTACATTTCGAGTTACCCCCCTTAGTCTATAAGATAATAAGCAAGTACCCACATTACACTCTTCCACACTAATTTATACATACCAACTTATTTATAATATAATCTGCAGAATCTAAACTTATATAATCCTATGTAAAAAATATTTATTAAGTTCACATACTGTTTATTCAAAAAGTACACAATGACGAAGAAGTGATATACAGTACTACTTAAACAATAAAGTTTGGTTACATCTTATAACTTAATTTATTCTTAAATCTACACTGCCTTACAGGACGGGGTTGGGGTATAGGTGACACGTTTGGCAAGGCATCCTGGAACCCCGGTGAAGCTGGAGATCCCGTCTGTAAGCCCTCCTTACCCTCCGAATTCCTATCCACAGTAGTTTCCCTCAGACTATCTGCCGAACTCTGTTCCGGCTGAACCTCACCCTGCGATGCCCCGCAATCTACAGCAGACATCTCCCTATGAGGATTAGTGCTAGATTGTCCGACTTCCACAACAGGGTTACCAGCGCAAGCGATTGATAATCGCGATGACCTCTTTTTTAACTGATCTATGTGTCTATGAAACACCTCCCCCTCTTTACCTTTCACTCTATAGTTACTTGGTCCTGTGCACTCGACTACTTCTCCTGGTACCCATTTCTCCCCTTTCAAGTACTGCCTGTACCATACCTCCTGCTGAGGATCTAATTGTCTATTTGCTCCTTCTACGTATGCTTTCTGACGCTGTTGAGATCTATAAACTTTAGCACCCCTATCCGGTTTCAAAATATCTAGCTTTGTCCGTAACCGTCTACCTACCAACAATGTGGCTGGACTTTCACCTGTGGTTGAGTGCTCAGTGTTCCTATAATGCAATAAGTACGTCCACAGAGCCCTGTCAACATTCTGCCGTTCTATGGTAGCTTTTTTTATCACTCTTTTCAACGATTTCACCGCATTTTCTGCCAAACCGTTCGACGCCGGATGATATGGAGCTGTGAAAATATGATCGATTCCTAGGCTATTAGTAAATTTATTGAACTCCCCGCTCGTGAAAGGAGGCCCGTTATCCGTCACAATTTGTTTAGGAAGACCCCATCGGCTAAATAATTCCATAATTTTATCTATCACACCCGTAGCCGCCGTACTTGACACGTGAAATACTTCCAACCATTTTGACATGGCGTCCACTACGACCAAGTACGTTTTACCTAGAATTGGGCCCATAAAATCCAAATGTAACCTGGACCATGGACGGTTCGGCCAAGGCCACATTTGCGGCGTCTGCCGCGGTGGAGCGTCCGCCTGTGCCGCACATACCGCGCATCCCCGACACATGCCTTCAATCGCTTCATCCATGCCTGGCCACCATACATAGCTACGCGCTAACGATTTGGACTTTACAATCCCCATGTGTGGCTCATGGATTAATCGAAGTACTCTCTCCCTGCATGCCTCTGGAACCACCAGCCTATGGCCCCACATAATACACCCTAACTCTTCATATAATTCCTTACTCCTATTAAAATAAGGACGCAAATTTATAACTTCACATTCTATTGGCCATCCGTCCCTTACGTAACCCAAAACTTTACCTAAAATCGGATCTCGGATAGACTGTTTCTTTACCTCATTATAATCTAAAAGTAATTCTTGTTGAACGAAATGTAAATAAGTCTGCTCGGGCATCGTATGAGTCATTAATTGTTTACTCCCTGCTACCGGTAGTCGCGACAACCCGTCCGCTCCGTTCTCGTCGGTGCGAACGTACTCGATATCAAATGAATACGCAGATAGAATGATTGCCCAACGCTGCATTCGGCTGGCTACCATCGTAGGTATTCCCGTTTTAGGGCCTAAGATAGATACTAATGGCTTGTGGTCCGTTCGTAAAAGAAAATGCCGTCCGTACAAGTACTGATGAAATTTGTTTACCGAAAATATAATAGCTAGCGCTTCGCGATGTATTTGTGAATAATTTTTCTCCGCGTCATTAAGTGTGCGTGACGCATACGCTATCGGTCGTTCAAACGTGCCATCGCCGCTCGGCTGCGAGAGGACGGCGCCCACCCCCCGCGCGCTCGCATCACACGTCACTATCAGTGGCCGCTTTGGATCGTAGTGAGCTAACACCTCCGCACTAGTTAACAACTGTTTTATTTCCTTGAAAGCACATTCACACTCTTTTGACCAACACCATTTCTTATCTCTTTTTAATAAATCATACAAGGGTACTAACTTCGAACTCATATTCCTAACAAATTTAGCATAAAAGTTAATTAATCCTAAAAACGACCGCAACTCCCCTACATTACTCGGTCTAGGAATGTTAGAGATGGCCTCAATCTTACTCGGATCAGTCCTAATACCGTCTTTACTCAAAATATAACCTAAGTACCTAACCTCGTTAACCAGAAATACACATTTATTACTCTTTAATTTAAGCCCATATTTATGCAACCTACTAAACACTGCTTCCACCGCCTGCAGGTGCTGACCCCTGGATTGACCCCCTATAACTACGTCATCTAAAAATACCTCTACGTTAGGGATATTGCTTAATAAATTACACATAATACGTTGGAAAATTCCGGCACTTGATGCCAATCCATAAACTAACCTGTTATATTGGTACAAACCCCTGTGAGTGTTTATCACTGTGTATTCCTTAGTACTATCCAGCTCGATCTGATTATAAGCCTGTGACAAGTCAATTTTTGAAAAATAAGACGAATTACCCAACCTTACGATTAAATCCTCAATCCTAGGTAAAGGGTAGCGATCTACAATTAGGGCTGGGTTTACGGTAGCTTTATAATCTGCACAAATCCTCAAGGAACCATCTGCTTTATTTACCGGTACTAAAGGTGAGGCCCAGTCGGAGCAGTCGACGGGCTCAATGACACCATCGCGCAGCATCGCGTCAAGCTCGGCATCGACGCGCTCGCGCAGAGCATACGGTAACGGTCTGGCGCGATGGAACACCGGTGACGCGCCCTCGCGCACCCGCAATGTTGCCTTGCCACCCGTGTACCGCCCCAACCCGCCACTGAACAGCTCTTTATATCTGAAACACAATTTCCTAAGTTCACAATCTAACCCTATTTTTGCATTTCCTTTAATATTATGAAATTCACAAAATTTTGGTATTTGTACTTTCAACTCGGCTAACCACTGTCTGCCTAACAAGGAAGTGGTGCCCCCCTCAATCACAAATAATTCTAAGCGCTTGCTTACCCCCGCATAACATACATTTGGTGTAATTATCCCTAACGGTCTCAGTGCCGATCCATCGTAAAAATTTAAACGCACATTGGTAGGCTGTAACTGTGTACTTTTAAAATATTGATTATAAGTCTGCTGACTAATACACGATACGGCTGTCCCGGTGTCTATTTCCATATTAATCATTGTACCTTCGATAGATACAGGTAAACTCACCGCCTTATAGTCGTTCAAACAGAGGTGATGAAAATCCTGCAGGTAACCCTCCCGCTCCTCCGCGTCCGTGTCTTCCGCCGCTTCCCCGAAGTACATGGAAGCCTTGTTAGAAGAGCCAGGGCCCTTCGTACTGGCCGCACCCTGTCTCGGGCATACTCGCCTCAAGTGGCCCGGTTTCCTACACCGGCTGCATACATAACCACGAAACCGGCACACCTCGTAATTATGTCCGGTAGAACCACATCCGCTACAGTTGCCGTCCGCATTCTTAGCTTCGTTATTCCGCACTGGGGTTCCTCGCCTCACCGGGCGATAGCCGCGTGCCCCGCGGCCGCCCCGGCCCGCTGCCGAACGCCACCGCTCGCTGTCAGCCGCTGTCAACACATGTAGGCTGACTCCGCCCTCTCCACTCGTTGCGCCCGGCGCGAGCGGTACCGCTACCGCCGATGTATCTACCGCCGCCGCATCGCGCTCTGCGGCTTCTAACGATGTCGCAAGTTTAACCGCACTTGTAAAACTCATCGAGTCTTCCTCCGCGAACAATCTCTGCCGAATCATATCACTTTTCAGCCCGCACACAAATTGATCTCGTAGATTCTCGCTCAGATTTACCCCCATTTTGCAATGTCGCGTCAACTTTTTCAGCTCGGCTACATAACCGGCGATGTTTTCATCTGCTGCTTGGCGCCTTTGCCTGAAGCGAAACCTCTCTGCCAAAGCTGACGGTACCGGCTGTAGATGGCTCTGCATCATGTCAACCGCGGCGTCGTAACTTAGCTCTGAAGGCTTCTTCGGGCTGGATAAATTAACCAATAGCTCGTACGCAGCATCCCCCATCACGGCTATCAAAGTAGGAAGCTTAAGGTTGTCACTCACGTCGTTCGCCGTAAAATACATATTTAAACGGTCTATGTATGACGACCACATTCCCGTCGCCACGTCGAACTCCTTTACTTTACCAATAGACATCTCGCAAATTTACAACACTCCACACGCGAATGCTCCTTTTATCCTCGTCGCCACTGTAATGTTCTAGAAGGTTCTGTAGGAGCGAAATGAGACAACCTCTAGTGGCAATGGTTTATTCCGAACTGGCCCACAGATATGTAAATGAAATAACATCCGCTACATTTCGAGTTACCCCCCTTAGTCTATAAGATAATAAGCAAGTACCCACATTACAGTAGGTACAGGTGGGTTTTTAAAAGCTAACGAGAACTTAAAAAAATGGAATGTTTTGCAACATATTTCAGGCAGCCGTGAGTTTGACAGTCTTTAAACAATTTTTTCTGTTTTCAGGAATCGGTGTTGGTTTACCCTATTACCTAACGACTGCTTAAAATTACATCTATTACGAGCGTACTTAGAACCAAAAATAAATAAGATATTAAAACTTCAACTAATCCTGTCGTGTACCGCGATCTCCTTTTTTCACGACAAACTTTCTGAAGGTGTAAAATGAAACAAACAAAGCACGCCGTTTACAACAACGCTACAATAAATAATAACATAACATTTATGTTATCTCGGAGCATCATTAAGCTATCGCGGGGACCGGGGTGAGCAGAACTCTCCCCGCTCAATATAATTTACATGAAGTCCTAGGGTGAAGGAAAAACAACACGTTTGTTCGTTTAATTTGAAAAATTGGTTCTGTAGTCGTTTGTAGATGATGTGTTATGGCTATATGAATTTATGTTAGGAATCATCTTTTATTTAATGATTTTGAATTCGTACTAAACATCATGAAAAAGAAATGTCTTAACATATCTAGAGAAACAAAAGATTTTGTAATTTGAGAACAACATTTGTGCTACAGCACTACAGTAATAAATAAAATAAAGTCTCAGAATATATCAGATATCTTGTTCTAGATTCATCATTAGCTTCAATCTCAGTTCTTATTTGTGCTTATGGTAGGAAAAACTTTTAATCGACTTGGAACACTTATAAGTTACATGTAATAAGTAATAAATAAGCTAAGTGTTACATAGACTTGGTTTCTAAAATCATAATTGTCGTTTCTTTTTATTCTATATTTCTCTCATTCAAAACGATTCTTGCTACCATTACAATATTTACCAATGTCAAACACAGCCCGCGTATTTTTTGTCGCATGTTTCAGCCAAAACAAACGGTCCATTTTCCAGCAATACTTAACCCAAAAAGTAAGTTTGCTTAGCATCTGCGAAATACAGTTTCAGTTCATTTAGCGAACAAAATGTATATAAAAAGTTAAGGCGCTTCCCTCTTCAACTGTTCCTAAGACTTACTTTGAATAAAGCTTCCTGTTAGCTCTGCGACTAAAATGTCTGAAATTCAGTGTTAGGAGGTTACTCCAAACAGTGATTTTTCTTTTGTTTTCCAAATTCCAAAGGGGCAGTGATGAAAAGGTATTTTGGAAATACTTGATTAATCATGGAAAATAACTCTAGTAACATCTTTGTTTATTTCAAACAAAGAAACTACTTAATGTTCATAATTCAAACTTTTGATGAAGCAAACAAACAAATTTAGTTTTTTCCTACCACTAGCCTTGATTTCTGAGTTGCTTCTCTTGTTACTTCTACATGCGAATTCGAGTCAAAGTCGCGTCTTGAATAGCAGTTTCCCCAGAGTTTTTTTCTTGAATAATGCGAGTGTTATGGCTCGAAATATGCTTCATTTGGCACGAGGCAACTTCTCTAAAGTGCGTAAGGAAATCATATTCATATTTTTTCCGCTTCAACTGTTCGCGACGCGGAATTTGAATAAAATATGGCGACTTCTTTTTTTCTGTTAGATTACTTTGACTGTTGCTGTCTGAAGTCGCGCCCGCGCTGACGCTGGTGAGAGCACTTATGAGCTCGTTTGGAGAACGACGGACTTTAACGAGGATTCAGAGGAGCTTTTATGAATAAAATCATAGCAAAAGATGTTGGACAGTACAGTTGAATTTTAAATTAATTAAAGTTTTAAGGGAGTCTGAGTTTTAAAACAATATTCATCAACAAACAATATTTACGTATCAAAAATCCATGGGTTTTACTCTGTCACCTTCTGTTGCACGAAGTCTTGAGTTGAAAGATTTTCAGTACATAAAAATACTTTGTGAAGTATTTCATTGCCTATCCTTCTCGAGACACTAAATTTCGCTCTAAAATATTACACCTCAAACATCCAATTATGAAGTACCCTTTGTCACACAAGTCTCGCGTCCAATCCTTCTAACACTTTGCAAGTTTAAAAGCAATAAATTACAACAACTTTGTTCATAAAGGGATTCTTGCATAAACACATTTTGCGACTAAAAAGCCGAGTGCCCACAAAATTAAGTTTGGAAACCATTTAAGTCCAACCAAAAATCGCGTTACGAACTTTCGGGGCTCCAATCTTCTCGCATACATTAACAAGAGGTGTGAGTACGGACTAAAACAAAATCATTATTCAAATCCCCTGAATAATGTTTTCAGGAATCGGGACTGAGTTCCGTGCGTCGTTTTTGAATTTTAATACGGACCTCTAACAAGTTTTCAGTCAAAGGAGATCGGTAGAACTCGGTGGGTGACATGCTGGAGAGTATAACGGACGTCTGGCGTAATCCAGACCTTATTTTTTATATTTTCAGCAAAGTTTTAATGAGGTAACAGTGAACCCAATTATTTATAAAAACACAATGGTTCGCGCAGTGTGAATCAACTGACAGTAGTTCTATTTGCAGTACTTTTCAAACCAACATTCACGTACTTACAACCAAATGTACACATCTAGTGCTTCAGTTTTCAAATACCGAAGTATTGTTATAACATCCGTCAGAGCTAGCGCAGTGAGCATTTTTGTCCCAGGATCCAGTGTCCGCTCAGCTCCCAAGCAACGTACCTTTACGTAGTGTCGCCGGCCGATCAAAGGCTGGTGATCAAAGGACGCCGGTGTCCGGCCGAGGACGAGGTAATTAGCCACCTTCACGCCGTCTGGGGGCGGCACGTGCCGGCCTGCCTGCTCCACGAGTTACAGAGGAATTGTAGAGGTTTCATTAAAAATCTCTGAGTATAAGGATTTTGAGAACACCTATTGATTCATATTTATGATAACGCTGGTTGACATACTGAATACAGATCTTCAGTGTGTTAAGAAATCTCAAGTATTTGGACGGACGGACAGATCCTTAACGTTCTATGTGTGAGAGTACTGAATGCAAGACTCGAAAATCCCGTAGCATGCAGTGACATTGCGTTAGGGATGAGCGAAGTCCCGACTGCTTAGGGGAGTTTTAAAGTATACGAATAAAGTTTCCTCTGAGTCAGCGTGTCAGCTTATGTATGTTAAACCAAGACGAAGACGTTAGCGCTGCATTTCCTTTCAAAGAACATGCTTTTACGAATGTGAACATTCACAAGAAACTGTAGAAGTGTTCTCCGATGCAATACGATTCCGTTACAACGTAAAGTTAAGACAGTCAATGACTGGTTGATATCACAACATCTCGGTATAATGAGCTCACGGGGGGATCTGATCGTAGAGCGGGGGTATAATGTGCAATCTAAGATGGCGACGAGTCTCGGCGATCGGCGGTCACTCGGTCATTACTGCCCTCGCAACATCTATGAAATATTTATGACGACTGCCATAATAACGCCGGCGACGATATCATTATACTTTGTGATGGGGGTGTCGGGCGGGGCGGAATTTCTGAACGCTCCTTACCATTGCAAAGTCGCAATCGCGGGAGCTTCAAAACGCACGCGGATGCTCCGGACAAGTTTTAAACATTTTCTGCGCAGGAGAATTTAAATATTCGTGTATTCCGAAATCGCAAAGGCTTCTCGCTATTCGAATGAACCTAAATCCGACTTCGACATTAAAATTTGTAAATCCAGAATGGATTCCAGGCGGTGTGCGCAGACGCGGCGGCCCCGGATCGCCCATATTAACTTGTTAATTAGGTCCATAATACGACTTGCAGATGAGCTACAGAGTTGTGAAGTTGAATACATAAAAAGCCCTTTTTCAGCGATCGCATGCATTGTTGGTGGTGTGTGCGGCGCCGGTGGCCGGCACTCGGGGGAGGCGAGCCTATAACGTATTTCGTACGTCCCACCAGCCACCAGAAGTTTGCCTGTTCATAAATAAACGCGAACGGTATTCAACAGCCCTTGGTGCTGTATGCATAACGAATTTGAAGGAGGCAAACTTGGAGGCTCTGCTGACTGGGATGGAGTATAAAATTCAGTAACAACATGGTGGAGGTTTTCATTCGACGATCCGCTGCCGGGGAAGGCATAGCTCCGTCATCGTAATTAGTGATATGTCACTTGATTGGGCATGTGTTGTGACCCTCATAGTGCGTGAGCCGGGGTGACCAGTGGCGTTGGTCGTTACTGCCACTATTCTGCCAAGTGTTCAAAGTGTTGATGTTTAGTGGTGAATGTGGTGGAATGCAGTTTATTGTTGCACTGTGGTGCGCAGTGGTGTCGTCCCGCGCTTTCTCCGGCCGCCATCTTGGGGATGCTGTCAAACGTGTGAGTACCGAGCCACCGCCAGGCGGCGTGCGTGTCGCATTGTGTATCAAAATAATATGGCCGCCTTAACTCACTGCTTTGAATATTTTTGCATGGAATCTGCAAATATTTTATTATTTTACGATTGTTTTGTAGAGTTTTATGACAGTTTTACTAAGGAAATAAACGTGATGGTTGTGAATTATTGTAGTGGTTTCTTATTTTCTACGGAGACATGTGGATGACAGGGGCAGTGCATTTGAATAAAATGTTTAAGGTTTTTTATTAATTGGAAGGTTAAAATCTCAGAATAATAACTTCTAAGCAGTTTAAAGCTTCCATGGATGTTTAGTTCATTATCCAGTGAGGTGGTCACGATATTGTATTATGATCAGTTTGGAACATTTTGGTATGGGATATTAAATGAAATACGATCGTATCTGTATTTAAATAGTCTGAATAGCTGTATACTCAAAATTTATTCAGCAAACAACACGAATGGTTTAGTGACTATGTTTCGCGCTTGTGCTATGCAACGAGTCAGCGGTAGCGGGTTCGGTTTAGATTTATGATTTGTATTTACTAGGTGCATGAGGAAGTATTCAGAATCTTTGTAACATTTAGGTACATACACTTAAAGTACTTACGGGATGATATCCGTGATTTTCTTTTTGTGTTTTTTTTTTTCTTGTTGTTGTGTATTCCCGCGATCATGATGCTTGCAACAGCGTCGAAATATCGGGAGCTCATCGAACAAAAAGAAAATCACGGATATCATCCCGTAACTACCTACTGTAAGTGTAGTGAAAAACCGTGAAAGTCTAAAACAGTGCATTTAGGTACATATATGAAAATGAACATCACACCTGTCATCCCCGAAAATCTGAGTTTGAAAAAAAAAGCGTGAATAGATAATTGAATTTTTTGAATGTTTGAATAATGGTTGTTTTAAATCCGATGATATTGCTGTAAATTCCCTTATATGAAGGATGTTGCTGATACATTTATTTTATTTATTTCGTCGTCTACATTTGTGCACGGATTTAAAAATGTTAGCAGTGTATCATTGTCTATCTCCGTGCTGTCATTTCAAATTAAATGAAATAGCCAATAGAATGTCATCCCAAATTCAAATGTTCACTCGTTCAGAATTCAAATTTTACACCGCGCAGCACAGTCAGACCAAAAAGTATGAATAAAATGCTAAAAGCTAATACCACTCTTGTCAGCATCGAGGTGTTAATATGACGTCACTGGCTGCGGCACGGTGACATGTCATTTTCCGCACTAGTGCATCAACATTTGGATATGTCACGCGCAAATATAGGGTTACGCTGAACCAACTTTTTATTACCACCCCTTCATACACCACACCACTTTATGTATGTGACCTAAGGTTTATTTTGGATTGGGATGTTGTAGTGTGGATGGTGTTATGTTTGTCAAGCTTGATGTCAGGTCATGACGCGGTGTCCAATCTGTGTGATACACGCATGTTGGTTTTGTATTGAAAGCTACGTAAATAGTTGTGCTGTGGTAGATAATATGAAGACTGAACAGATTTTCTTTTTCATAGAGGTGAAACAGGCAAAGGAGTTCATTCATTCATTGTCTCGGCGCTTTTCTGGTGGTCGCCATTGTTGATTCTGGCTTTCAGGAGTTGCAGTTTGGGAATAGTGTGGTGGGCTTGTCCCAAAAAAAAGACAAAAGAATCCCTGAAAAGAAAGGAGAGAAGCTTCTTCGATCGTGAAGGTACCTGAAGTTTCGTATTTTCCTAGGGCAACACCGCATTCGTGAGAGTTTTGGTGCTCTAAAACAATAAAGTCTAAACGTACCTAATTCTATATTACTACAAAACCCAAACTGTGGCGGTGCCAACTTTACAATCTGTCTGTTAGCAAATCGTTTTTAGAAACTTATTAGTACTCGCCTGGCTTGCTTGCATGACTAGGGGGCCTAAAATAGGCGCTTTAGCAGAACCATAATAGGTTGATAATATTATGAACATTTTTACAATCTTAATGTGATTCATATTATTATCCTATTATTATGAAGCAGGAGGTTTAGTTAAAGTTAAAATTTAAGTTTAGCTATAGAAAACAAACAAGTGTAGTTCCATTTTTTTATTTTCTGAAGCACTAAATATTGTGTATACGAAGGTCAGAATAAATAAAGGCTATTTTTATTTATTTATTTATCATGAAGCAAATGTAGTATTGTAGTTTCAGTATTAGTAAATAAAGATAACCACCCGTTTTTTTTTTAATGTAGTTTCTGCAAACCTCTATGAAAAAGGCGTGAGTCTATGCTTTGTATGTGTTATGTGTGGAATAGGTTTACACAGAAAACTATGAATGAAAACTTTAAGTTTACTACTTCATACTACAAAAGTCCTTAATTGTTTGACGTAATTGGACAAAAACTGAAACAAGTCTAATGAAACTTGCATTCCCTTACATTTTAAACACAAAATATAACGAACAGAGGTATTCACACGAATATCGTGTTAATCGTTTTTTACAATTATTAATGTATGGGGTACACGAACATCCCTTCTTTTAGTGAAGCGTCCTGTTATTAACAATGTAGCTAATTATAAATAAGGTACTTATTGATACGTTTTGTGATTTTTGTTATTACTTATTATTAGCAAGAAATTGTGCATACAAAGTTAAAAGGTACTTAGATACCGTGGCCCCGGAACACAGAGGGCGAAGAAGGAACATGGATGGGTTTTAGTCATGATTTCCTAAAAAAAACGGTGAAAGGTAAACGCACACTTATCAGACCCGAAAGAATCGAATTCTATATTTGCTTGTATGAAGTAACCTTGAAGTTCCCTAAGTAACCTCGCATGTTTATCCGCGCCGAATAGATAACATTTCACTTATGATAGAACGTTTCGTTCGGCGCGGTCGATTCCTTCGGCACGGACAAGTGTGCGTTCACCTTAAAAGGTACTTACTATTCTTTGATCGGTTATCAATACCTACAACATGTGTCCCGACAGTATTTTAGCCATAGCTTTTAACTTAGATTACTTACCTATTACATTGTATTCATTTCATTTTCCAATTGTATTTGACTGAACACCTAATTTTTAAGAAACAACTCCGTTGTCCAAACTATAACAGCTGTTTAGATTTTTATCTGAAGGACCTTACAAATCAGACACAAAATATACCTGCATATGTACGATGATGGGATGAGTAAAAGTTAAAACAACACGCGACAAAGAGGAAGACTAGTAATATACCAAAAAATAGGATAAAACATAAATTTTAACTTCCTTAAACCCACTGTTTTTCTTTTTCCACCTGGCAACACCAGCTAACGACATAGGCAATAAGTGACGTCATAATTCACGTCAAATTATAATACCTCTTCGAAATGGCGTCGGTCACGAACGCTACAGACGAAAAAGAAATGCTTCGCTCGTTAGGTACCAGTTGTTACGGAGGTACAAGAAGAAATAAGGACATTAGCCTGAAATTTATTGAAATATAAGTCATTCATCTTCTATCATGTCTAGATTAGACAACAATTAGTAACGGTCCTGCCCCTGGGCAGACCAATCTTGAATCTTGAGCTGTCATGCTGTATAAACTGTCTGAATATAAGGAATTAGCCTTTCTTGAAGTTAGTTATGACTTGCTTCCAATAAAAAGCCTGCTTAGTATTAGCCACGTTTAATAAAAAGGCACATAAAGCCCACTAGCATCACAAATCGCTAAAGTTGAACGAATTTAAAACATAATTGTATTTCTGCCAATCGTTTGACTCAGACACAGTGATGTTTTAAATTCGTTTTGTGATGTAAGTGGGCCTTTATTATTTTACAAAGTCGTCTTAACTGCATTACGAAAAACTGCTTACATTGTTTTAACTGGTCAAATGTTTAGGTTTTATTTTCGTAGTAACCGAGGGACAAGACAAATAGTGCCTTACCATTCACCAAGAACCTTACAAACCAGCAATCAAAGAAACACCTCTCTCCCTGACCACCTAATCAGCGATTAAGATCAGTTCCCCTCGTGTAGTTAGCTCAGTTACCTCCCAACAGATCAGTGAGCAGCATGACCTGACCCCTGACCGATGTAAGCACACCAATTCCAACGATTCGCATAGCTTCAGTATTTGCAGTAGTAGGGCTGCCAAGATATTGTACGAAGTGTTATAGAATATCGAGTATGAATAGGTATGTAGGTAACTGAGCCATTGTGGTGTTCACTAGAAACACTAGTTACGGTTTAGAATAAAATCACCTAATTATCAGTAAGTAGATGAACTAATTTAAGTGTACGTGCACTCGCTGCCCGAGATAAGTGTGGACTAGTTGACACATAGAACCTTAAAGCTCACGCTATGTTTATTAGTATATCACAATGCACATTCAATATCTAATTGCTAACTCATGTCAGCGACCTATAGGTAAACGCCATATAGTTTTGAACGTTGATAAAAATGCGGGATTTGACCCTAAGGTTTCAGGTTTTGATTTAAAGTCAATGTAAGAAAGATCAACAATTAAAGATAATATGGATCAAGGACAACCAGTTAGCCAGATGAAGAAATAGGTAGTTTGTTAGCGTGCATGTGGCCGTCTGTAAAACTGAATAGATCAAGTACAGTGGTTTTATACGGTGAAAAAGTGTCGCATCTGCTGAGTGCGCCTGCCGGAATTTACTGAGCTACGACTTAAAGAGCGACTTGAAACTAATTCATTACTTTGTCTAACTGCACCTATTTGCATCAGAGATCTTCAACTTCTGGAAGACAAAATCCGCTGTAAGTTGTTTTAGTTAGCTTTAAAATCTAGTATTAAGCTAGGTCTACCACCCCTATTATGACTGCAAGATCTAAGTCGGTGCAGTGAGAGCTGGCATGGTAATAGAAGGTTGCAGTGCGCAGCGCCCGAGGCGTCCGCCCGTCGCACGCGCAGCCAAGCGATCCCACGCTCATTTACTTACAGGACGAGGTTTTTAAGCCATGTTGGAAATCTACTGGAATTATTCACACTCTTAACTAATAAACACGCTCAAATGCTGACAGTGATTTTTCAGAATCGACTGCAGAAATCTTTGAATAAAGTTACACTATCACTTAAGGGATATCTTCCGTGATTTTCAGTTACTGCGAGCTCGCGATATATAAATAGCTAGTATGTAAACGTGTACCGAAACAATAGTTCCAACATTGTAGGTAGGTCCTGAAATGACAGCTACTTTCATCTAAACGAGTTGATTAGTTTGTGGGCTTAAGTACTCGTAACATGACTTTGAGCATGATCATTTCTGTTCTGTTAGGTTTGTTTTTGGTGAATACAGTCCTGGACACCTCACTACTACTTCTACGATATTTAGTTAAAAAACGTATTTCTCCGTCGGATCGGATAAACTATTTACAACGATTTAAACATTTTATAAATTGTTCTTACACATCGTTAGCACTGAAATTATAATGCCGGAATTTACTGAGCTACGACTTAAAGAGCGACTTGAAACTAATTCATTACTTTGTCTAACTGCACCTATTTGCATCAGAGATCTTCAACTTCTGGAAGACAAAATCCGCTGTAAGTTGTTTTAGTTAGCTTTAAAATCTAGTATTAAGCTAGGTCTACCACCCCTATTATGACTGCAAGATCTAAGTCGGTGCAGTGAGAGCTGGCATGGTAATAGAAGGTTGCAGTGCGCAGCGCCCGAGGCGTCCGCCCGTCGCACGCGCAGCCAAGCGATCCCACGCTCATTTACATTTACACATCGTTAGCACTGAAATTATAATAGGCTAGTTTCCACCATCAATAAATTGCAAATCTATTTAGTCCGTCAGTTATAGTATTGGAAAGAAATAAAACCGACTTCAAAAAACACAAAAAAGTGAAAAATAACTTCAGCTTCTGAAGTCGATGACAGAAAAACTAAATCGATCAAACAAAGGTCAGTTTTCTGTGTTTGTTGAAGTCGGTTTTATTTTTTGCAAAAAAAGGTTTTAATTTTTCACTTTTTTGTGGTTCACATGTGCTTCACCCGTTCATAGCGTACCGGCGTGATGTTATGTTATGAACTGGTGTTAACAATAGACAGACATGAGATTTCAGCAATCCCAGTCCATTTGCTATCATTTATTGAGGAGTTCCGGTGCCTATCTCCGAAGTTCTTCAGCAGATCTTCACCAAATTGAAATGGGACCACTCCGAGAAAGTACTCTTCCAAAAACTACCCAAATCGCTTCGAGTGAGCCTACAAAATTTGAAGAGTTCTCTCTATTTCTCCAAGATCCCATCATCAGATCTTGACTGGAAGATCATGGGACCACCAGGGAAGTATACCCTTTCAAACAGATTTAAAAAAAACCAAATCGGTCCAGCCGTCTTTGAGTAATCGAGGAACATACATTAAAAAAAAAGGTTCCGACGAATTGAGAACCTCCTCCTTTTTGAAGTCGGTTAAAAATAATGGACACGTATTTTTTGTTTTTGTAAATCAATTGATATTGACAAAGATAGAACGCATCAAAACTCGGGAGTCGTGACGTCAAAACGCACTAAAAATTATACCACGGCGCGCGGCGTTACGTATTGATAATTTTAAAAGCGTCGTATCTTCGTCAATTTTAGTTTACGTAACAAAAGAAAAAATACGGTTCAAATATTTTTTGGTAATCTAACTGAAGGACTATTTAGATTATTTCAGTTGACAAGCCTATTGGTAGATTCTTAGCAAAATGCCTACGACGCGCGACGCGACGTGCAATCAGTCTACGTAAAAACATAAAGGTCTCAGCAACTGAGACGAGTGCGTGAACTCGTGTGTTACATGTAGCACTAGGTACTACCACTGACGGCAGGTCTAAACTTAAGATAGTGGTATTCCTAATTTGCTTTTTATAATATAATCTCGCGTTTGACCGCAACTCGCCTGGTGTGAAGCGATGATGCAGCCTAGATTGGAGCACGCTTGCCTAGATGAAACCGATTCACTCGAACTTTGACTAGATCCAGACTATAATGATCAGGGAACAGTGAAACCGTGTACCATAAACTGGCGGTTCGCACAATAATGTATAAATGTGGTAGCATAGCGCTTTTTTCGGGTCCGTGGGACTTAAACCATAATATAAAGGTGACGCTTTGCCGTAACTGTGCTCATCCGATGATAGAATGGGTATGGAGCATTAGATTGTGTAGTTCCAAAGCACACTCCTCGAAATGTAACCGATAAAAAACCGATAGACTGGCTGGTTATTACAACTTCGATGGTATTTGCTTGGGTAAAATAATTAAGCAGTAAAACTAGATAATCAAAACTTTTGAAACTAGGGTAATCAAAAGCCTGAAAGTCCGACAATCTAACCAAACGAATATCGAATTACCCAGTAACTGTGTTGTGGACGTCAGATAGGCAGTACTACAGTCCGACAGTAAAAAAGTGGTTTTCACCTGCATCCGGATCGACTGGAAACCGACCACAACATCGTTGGTAAAAGCTGGGCAGCTGATGATCAAATCTTTTGAAACAGACGGTGTGGAAAGTTCGCATTAAAACCAATCCGTTTCTTTGCACCGGATGGTGGAAACCTAACCTTAAATTTTTCAGCAACCTCCGCGGCAGACACTTACAAACGCAATGCTGTTTTTTTAGACAAATAAATAACATTACAACAATGACGCAATGAATTATGAATTGCCTTGAAAATCGTACGGATTGTGTTTGAAATTAATGTTAGGAAATTGGGGTGCAGGTGATCAATATTTTAATCAAATTGTGCTCGTTTGTTCACAATAAGAAGATAACTTCTGTCTGCCGTGGAACAAAGAATGAGAGCCGCGTGTATTTGTTAAATAACTTCGTTTCTAAGCATTACCAGACATCCCTTAGGACTTTCTGAAGTAAACAGTTAAAAATGCCGTCTTACACAATTCAAGACTAAGATCTGGAGAGACGAAGAATCGTAACAAAAGACAACAACCTGTATACCAATCGATTGCAAAAAATCGTGAACATGAAAGCGACTGTTTGCACAGTACGCGCGATTATCGAGTAGCGATCGGTAAAGATCGGCAGAGATCGGTGATCACGAATCGATGCGCGGGCGCCGATGACCGAACCATAACCACCGCTATACTGCAGTTATGTGGAAGCACAGATATTAGTGGAAGTAACGTTTTAGTAATATTTATTTTACTAGTACGATCTTTAAGCTTTATTGTAAGACGTAAATGTTGAACTTTATTGACATGTCTAAATCAGGATGGAAATGTTAGTAAATAGATTTTATGTTTTCTCTAAAATATAAAGGCGTTCCACTTTCGTTATCTTATTTGTTTTTACCCAAATGTACTTATGTTGAATCGCGATATCCTCATTTCAGACCGATGCATGGTGAATCCCAATTCTAAGAGGACGTAATGTCATATTAGCCACAAATATCAATGTCAGATTGTGCTAATAAATCATGCACAACTTTGTGTTTTTTAGAGAAATCAATAGTTATACAAGCATAAGGTTATGATGATTATATTACTTAATATAATCATCATAACTCGTGCTGATAAGAAATTACCATAATATTTTAAATTCATACCAAACATGTACCTGTAACATCCGCAGTAAACCTCCGTAAATTCTTTTCAATTACTCCAACATTTCCCGCACACAATACGCTACAAATACACGACCGACCAAAATTACGAACAATAGCGTTATCTCTCAAATAAAGAGAACGTAGCGACATAAATCTTTAGGACTCGCTCCGTACATTTTAACGGTTAAGGGAGACGCATTTTTATTCAAAATAGGCACTTAGTTAAAAAATATGTGTGTACCACAGACAAACAACAGGAAGTGGGTGGAGATGGTCCTTTTTCCCGCAGTTCCTGTGGCCTGTGTGTTACCTTTTTGTTTTTAAATTGAGCGCCAGATGCGGGGCTCGCTGGAATATGGTGGCGGCCAGATAAATGGATAGCCTATTAGAAAATTGTTTGGGTTTACTATTTTTTGCTGAACTTTAATTTTATGAAAATATCGATAGGAATTTAAACTGTCTGTGATGAATTTATTATGATTTAAAAATCGCTCGTGTGGAGACGTCAGTTTCTATACATTAGAAGATATTATCACTGTTACGCAGCTATTCTTACATTGTTATTGATTATGGCTAATTATTGATCCCGGCTGTCATTTGTAGATCTTTGACAGTCGTTACAGGTAGTCAGTTGCCCAAAGTCTGACAACCAGTGTTACCAAGAGGTATCTTATTATCCAGTTCTAACAGAGTGGTGGAAGTCAAATGGACAGTCGCTCGATATAAAATACTGATATATAAAAGAAAACTGAAAAATTAACCATACCCATTACCACATAGTGTGAAAAATCATTACACCACAATACAATAGTCAAGCCTTTTTAAATCAGGGATTGTTTCATACAGAAATATTATTTTAAAACGACGAGGTACCCTACCATTTAATACATAGCTGTACAAAACGAAATTTTCAGCGAACTTTTCTATTTTATTTCAGATTTTCCGCTGCACACTTTACTCGCGCCGCAACTGTACCAAATCTTTTTGGAAATCGTACCGAAAAATGTTTAGTAGTTGAAAAATTAGCATTTGTGTGGTCCCTTCGTCCTCGTATACTTGTGCCAGCGCCGGGGAAGTTAGCGGAGCTCATTAATTTGTTGTTTTTTCTTTTATTTTTCTCCCCATTTTAGAGCAATTTGGTTAAAGCGTCCGTTTTGTTGCGAACATGCTTTGTTTAGAGTGTGCTAATGGAAATAGCTTAGTTATGCTAATCTTATTAATTTAATACGATAAAGCCTTTTTGTTGTTTTTTTCTAATGAAACATATTGTTTCCATGCTAGCATTAAGTTGCTCATGAGTTTAGCACATAAATATTGGAACCAGTAGGTATTCTAAGATATCGGTATATATCGGCAATGAATCGTACTTAATTTAAAACTGACAGATGGCATTATTTATACCTATTACCTACATCAGCAGAATTATAGGCTGCTCCTTAATACGTTTACAACGGCAATGCTTTTTATTTTGATAAATGGATATTCGTTGTGCATTTATATTGTCGAGCAGACCATTCTTTCAGACTGACGATGATGGTGATTATTCAAATAAGAAAAAGTTCTAAATCTTCAAAATGTTCCAGAGGTTTTGAAGAAATATTTGTTTGTAATTTTTGTTGTTTTTACTTTGTAGTGTTGAGGTGCGTGTGCGTGCGTGTGTATACGACAGTTTTTTATTTTATTTTATTAAAGATAGTGGTTTTTCTTGTCTGTTTCTGTGACCGCGTTTTTTTTTAACTAAGCAACAGATTGATTTTGGTAAGATATTCACAATGGGTTCCCGAACTTCTTCCGACAGGTTCATGTGTCGCATTCTTCGGAAACTTAAACATATCTAATATCTAATGAAATCCGGATATATTTTTCAAGCTGTTGTAAAAATCTTTTTGAGCAGAAACGAGTCACCATTAGATTAAATTACTTGTAATTTTTTCCAGCTAGGGAACTTAGCTGTAAGTGGTATTTTCATAGTAAGCTTATCAAAATCAGGAACAAAGAGTGTTCTCGTTGATTAGGCATAGATCTAATCATCTAATTATCATTATGGTTATCGAGTCATTGTGTCTGAGACGCAAAGCCTTGACAAAACAAATTAAGTTTAGCTACACTTAAGAACCAATTTTCAAATGTATGAAGGCGTATAGAAATGAAACCCAATTTCAGCACAAGTACTTAGGTAGCTACTCCCACAAAAGTGTGTAGGTAGGTACATGACAACAAGTTCCACAAACAAACTCATTACTCCATACAATATTACTTCTATACAGCACTCAGAGCAAATTATTTACCTTCATTTAATAAAATGACCAAATCTTAGACCAAACCGAGGATCCATATAGCTTTCCTAAGCTCCTCCCACTCAGCAAGGCGTGGTGCGGCCACGCCCCGAAGTCCCGCCCACTAGCCGTTTTTCCTGGAAACTTATGTAATATTTTCCCTCCAGGGTGGTGGGTGGACATTTGTCTTTACTAAGGACGAGCTCCCAGGATTATTAAATTTACCAAGCCAACATGGCCGACGATTTATGTACTTTATATATATAGCAAGCTATGTACTTTGATTTAGTGGTTTAGGTAGGAGTTCTTAGAATATATTTTATCTGTAAAGAATGGGTCTGTGTTTCTGAGTTTTATTTGGAGAAGCTTTTGATAAAGTTATTCGTGGCCTGCCAGAGGTGGTTCTGGCTTTGTTCATTTGCGTTCATATTGATCGCCTTTCTTTGTTCAGTCTTTCCACCAAAGTACGCTTAGTTAGAACAAATTCAACTTTTTTCATTTTAACTTGTGTTAAAGTTAGTCTTCACTAGTCAGGAGCAAGATAATATAGTCTCAGTCATTAATGTTCCCTGCATGTTAATAACAAATAGGAATTGTTCTAAAAAATACCCCTGTGCTAATCTTAATTTTTGAAAGCATACAATACAAAAGAATGCTGTACCTGGTGTGCGTCATGTCCCTGAGACAAATAAATATTTTTTTTTCGGTCTTACCTACCTACATGGAGTTAACTAACATCGTAACGTGCCACAAACTTTTACCAAATATTCAGGAGCGCGTATCCAAAACATTGGCAACCTCGCAAATACCTGTCAAATATTTACCTGTTTTAATTAATTACAAAATACTAATAGAACTACTTAAAATATTGATTATAAAATGTAATCGTTAGTATCGTAACACCGAATAATCAGTGTTAGATGTAAAAAAACTAATATGAAACTTTCCAAATGCCTTTTCTACACCTAAAACGGTTACAACATCTAATTCAGTGTTTTAATTGCAATTCACTATTAATATTCTAGTTCGCTAGTTAGCCACATTTCTTATTTCCATACAGTAATATTTCGAAATTAATTAAAACAGGTAAATATTTGACAGGTTTATGCGATGTTGCCAACTTTCTGGATTACGCGCTCTGTCAGATAGGCAGTCGCTCCATGTAAAACACTGGTATTCAGTTAAATTGTTATCAACATAGTTGGGAAAAGGCTTGGCAGATGATGAAATTAACATTAGCCACGTCATCATCATCATCCACAGCCCGACTTCACCCACTGCTGGGTATAGGCCTCTCTTTGCTTGTGCCAAGCTCCACGCTCTTGTGCCAGCTTCATCCAGGATATTCCGGCAATGGCAACAATATCGTCTGCCCATCTCGCCGTCGGACGGCCAACACTTCTCTTTCCATTCCTCATAGCCACGTAGATAGCCACAATATTTTTCAACCAGATTCGGGACAAAATCCATCCACTTTATATTATTTTCCGTAAATTAAACTTAGTAGGAAATTGGCCATGTTCCACTTGTTAAGTGTCCTACGTGTTAGTTTACTAGCACCATAGATGACATAAAGAATACTACTGATGCTGCAACCATCGATCATGGCCACTGAAATATCGAATAAAGAGACTGTAGATACAAAAAAATAACTTCAGATAACATGATCCATACGGTGAATTTAAAATAAGTATTACAAAATAAAATACAATAAATTATCACAAAAACAAAAATAAATTACTATCAATTTTTAAAATCAAATAAATAATCAGTTACTAAAATAATCAGAATCAAAGATAAAATTTAAAATTCATTCAAAATTAAAATAAGATAAATAAAACTAAAATAAGATATTACCTTACAGCCTATCTTTTTATTTATTTTATTGTTTTGCTACTTTTAAGGGAAAACACCAGTTTCTTTAGCGTGAAAGCATGGCACATTCAATAATCAAGTAATAAAATGCTGTGACCTGTCGTGTATCCTAATTCTGTATTAATTATTTATTCATACAATCTATTTCATACCATAACTATGTTTAAATTCATCGAAAACTTATTGCCATAATATTAAAGGCATATAAGTAGGGTACTCGAATAACAGACAAAAATCTTACAATTTCAATCGAATGTTCTAGAAAGAATAATTAATATTTTGAGGGTATTAGGTACAAATTTGTTTCGAACAGCTTCTAATCACCACCATGTAACTGCATTTTATGAATACTTTGCTGAAAGTAGATTTAATTCTAATAATAAGTTTTAAATGACAAAAAGCCCAAAGAAATCAGCAACGAACATCTAACAAATAGATGTCTTAAGTAATAGTTTTCATTAAGAAGTAGTTGCTAAATTATCTTTTCTTTAGTTTCACAATAAAACAAGGTTCCCATAATAATAGGATGGTTTCAATATTAACACACCTACTGCATTACATGAAAAACTCGTTATAAATGGCGGAAAATATAGAAAGATAATGGGAATGAAAGTTGAAACTAACTGAAACTCACCTATCCCTATATTAATAGAATATAACCTATTTACGAATGAACAAAGGTCTGCGTGTTTTCTGTACTATTTATCATAATAACAGACCCATTATCACTCGTTGCAAAACAAACAGCTGTCAATCAAAACCGAAAAACATCAAAATGGCAGTTTCTTACAGCTGAAACATTCCGTATTTTTCTTTGACTGTCAGCATCAGCATAAAAATTCAATTCAAACAATAACTACCAGTACCACCAGCTGCTACCAGTAGCTGTAGTAGTAGTAGTTAACTATTTTGTGTTTATATATAAAAAAATACTTGAAGCGCTAAATGAAAATTAAATAAGTGAAAATGTTCTGTATCTGTAATATATTTGTTAAATTTAGTTAATACAATTTTATCCCATTGAATTATTCATGAAATAGTATTTCAAACCGATTTTTGTTTTAATTTCTGCACACCTCTAGGAACAATCATTTTTATTTTTAAATTCTTTCATGCACTGTCAGGCAACGCACAGTCTAAAAAACTGGGTCTGGGTCTCATATACTGAAAGAAAGCACTAAGAAAGAATTTATGAAAATTCATCTTGGGCCATAGAATTTTGTAATTTTACCCGATCCCCACGGCTCGTAAAAATATGCAATGTTCAGTAACGATGTTATGGCTTTGCATAGACATCAATTTGACTATAAAAGACCGCTTGCGCAAGCACTCGACGCATTCGGGTGTCGCAGCGGAACGTGAGTATTAACTGTCTTACTGATTACATTAACTATTTTTATTTCTCTTTTTTTAATATAATTGTTCTTGAAATTGTCTTTTCCTAATACGCTACAATATTTGACTTTCTCTTTATCTGTATTTATGTGTGCTGGATTTTGGGTCTACGGGGACAATTAGTGCCTTTTTCTTTTCTAATCCATAAGGCAACCATTTTGTAATGGGTTCCACGTGTTACTGTCATTGATCTTTATTATGTTTTAATGATAATACATGTTTTTACTTCAGTATCATAAATCTTTAATTTGCATTGTTCATTCGACGCCGCATTGTTCTGAAAACCTCGAAAAGCTGTTACCACGTGGTTTTCCGAACTTTTCCATTTTATTTTCAACAGAAGCAACGTTTGCTCTAAGATTATTTAAAACATATTTTTTCCAGTGACATGTGCTCATTTAAAAGATTGTATTAATATTTCTTTTGTCTTTTTCAGTGAGCCAGGGTACCCGCAGATATACCGAGAACTGTAGCAGTATGGTAAGTTGCTTACAATATTTTTAATTCTCTGCAAGTTACGTAAATTAAGGTGTTTTCTCTTTTCCTCTACTTAAATGTCCCTAATTTCATAGTAAACAAAGGTGGCACTACTAGTAACTATCTCACATTAGCATGGCTTTGAATTGTGGACCTCAAAACTTAGCAGCAGTTTGCCACGTTGTCCGGCCACGTGTTCACCAACTTTTCTTGTTAGATAACCTAAGCTAATTTAACCAGGACAAAGAGCAACCCGGATCCGATTATACTGACCGATACCTTTTATTTCCCAATAGATGAATGCTTTGATCAATGGGTATTTTATTTTACTATCTCGGGAGATGGTATGCAACATTCAAAGGGCTAGTTATGCGGCCATGCCGGTTATGCGACCATGTGGCAATGCCAGCCATGCCATGGAGACTTTTCCTTTTTTAATATTGCTAGTGTGTTACAACTTCACATTGCATTCATGCATATCAGAATAATTGCAACTTTCTCGTAAAGTTGCTTGTCTCAAACAATGGACTGAATACGCCGATGATTAACGCTCGGGTTCCTTCAGCCAGAAACCTTCGATTTTCAGTCCTTATTCTAATAATTTCTCATGTTCGCACAAACACGTGGTCGTATGTAACTTCCGTATAGCGTAGGTAATCGGCTTAGAACTTTCCTACTTCCTCTTTAAAAATGAGTGGGTCATAATTTCCACATTCTGATTGATTAATATTTTTCAATTTCCGCAGGCAGGAGCCGCACCAACCGGTCCTGGCAACCGCGGCAGGGCTCGAGGCGCCCGGTGCCGCGGACGGCGGCGTCAATGTTGGCAGACGTCGGGCGCCCGCGCGACTGGCACGCGCGACTCACGCAGCTCTGGATGAGCCCCGTGCAGTGACAACGCGCCATTTTTTCTTTATTTTTCTTTCTTTATAAAAAGGTGAGTTTTCTTATGTTCTTGTTGTTACCTGCCTATTTCTATATTAGGTTCTGGTTTGGCTACATACATCTACAGAACGCCACCTGCTAAAATTTTTCTAACAAAAATACTATTGCATTGCTTGTCATTCGTAGAACATTGTTCTATGAACAGATATTATTATCAGTTTGCATTGACCCTCTACAATGTTGCCATGAGCGAAATTGTGGGCTCACAGTTTAACTTAATGTTTTTGTGCACTCATATTTTATAATGTTAACCCAATGGTGCATTATGCACTCTAGGACAATGCTCATTTAAGTCCTATAAACATTTTCAGCTGTATTTACGGAAAGCTATATACAGCCAGTTTCACAACCTTATTTCCATGCTTGTGTCATGCCTTGGCTGTATTGTATTCATTTCCTAGTTCAAAATGTACTCTTTTTTTAATACCGTTTTTCTTTTGTTCCAGGTGTTTACATAATCAAAGTATTTAATAAGTTAAATCGGTGGTGGTGTATAAGATAGTACATTGATATCATCCGTTCCTGTGAAGAAATACAGGCACTATATCACAAACACTTTTCCGTTACTAAGTTGAAAATATATAATTCTAACCTTGAGAGTTATAATATAAATCGTGTATATACAAATAAGTTTCATTTTCCTTTCGTAGTCAGCAATGTCCATTAAGTTACAGGTGAAACCAATTTTGTTATTTTTTTTATTTATGTTAGTTTATTTTTAGTTCCACTGATATTGTTGTTTACCAGAACTATAGTTTTTAAGATTTCTTATAACGTCATCCGTATCACTAGACATCTTGTTAAAGTTTGTTGACGGAATACTCTGACATGTTGTTACAGAATAAATAAAATGTTTTGATGGAATTTTGTTATATTTTATTCCTTAATCCTTACACTTTATACACTCACTTACTTTAATCCTTACACACACTTTCACTTACACTAATATTCCTACACACATACGCTAACAAAGGCAAATCTTTCTACACCACTATCTCCTTTGGGCTTCCTCTACTCTTATAGCAATGCACATTCATACTCAAAACTTTCCTCATTCCACGTGCCCATACATGACAACCGACCAACCACACATTACCACCGGCCACTTTCAGTCTTCCTCAGCTTATATACTCATTACTTATTATATTCCATCTGACTATTACAAGTTAATGTATATCCTGAAAGACTGCCCACAAATCTTACCATGGGGAATAGTACTTGGTTGTGGAGGTTAGATAGGCAGTCGATCTTAGCTTAGACTGGAAGACGACTCGTTAGATTGGAGACCGGCTAGGTAGGTGATGGGATTGCAAGCCGCGTGCAATGGAAGTCACGTGCAATCGAACCATGAGCAGATTGGAATGATACCTAGAATACAACAAAATATATAGTTGCAATTATTTATGATAAGGTTATAGTGAATCCAGGCTCGTGTAGGTATGTCTAATGTGTAACACATAAACACAATGAAATCTATAATCGTAACATAATCATCGAAACTTATGAGGATATAAGATGAATGTTGCCATATGGTAGATTACTGCCCTTATTCATTTAAACTTCATGTAGGGACTGTAGTAGTAATAAAAAGATGAACGTAATACCTCATAGTTTAACAGGTCATGTAACAATTTTTAAGCATTTATGTCATTTAATTCACTAGTTCTTAAATTTAATATTCATGCACTTTTTTTATAACAAGTCAAATTCAACGACCCTTACTATAAACGTTAGTAAGTACAGCATAAAACAAAACTTAATCCCTGCCCAACAGAGCCATTACAAAGACTTTATAGCCTAAAATAACTTGAAATACTTTATTTTACAACAACATTATAAAGGGGACAAGATGGCGATAGCAAAAAGCTTCGCAAGTAACAGATGATCTTCATTTAAATATTTTCTAGGGACATTGGGGTGTTTCGAGTACCTACTCGGGGTGAAACACAGCAGGCGAGGTTTTTTTAAAGAGTTTTTTTCATTGGTGTTTCAGTTTCCAGAGTGAAAGCTAGATAGATCATGAACAAAGTTATGATAGCATAGGCAGGTAAAAGATCTACTAAATATTCTGCTTAACTATACGAACACAGAAACACTGCAGTAATAATTAAATAGTATAGGCAGGAAAACTTATAGTAAACATTTTCTGGACTGGACCATAAAATAATAGTACATTTTGATACAAGTGGAGAAAGTTTGTTATTGCATTCTAGGCAGCTAATATTATAAAGAGGAAAGATTTGTATTTTTGTGGGTATGTTTGTAATGAATAAACTCAAAAACTACTGCTCCGATTTTAAAAATTCTTTCACCATTAGAAATCCACGTCTTTACTGAGTAACATAGGCTATATTTTATCCCCGTACTCCATCGGGAACGGGAACTACGCGGGTGAAACCGCGTGACGTCCGCTAGTTTATAATAAAATGATAAATTTATGATAAATCCCCAGAAAAAAATGTTTATTTCAAAAAAGAAATCTCGCCCCGTGCGCACCGCGGCAATGAGATGCAGGCCAGAGTCAATATCGCGGGATCAAAGCCGGCCGGCCGCCTGCCTCAGCCTAGCGCGACACTTAGCGACGATATTAGTGCCTTCAACAACCCTGTTTATACTGCTCACTATGATGGGACAATGGTTTTATTGCTACTCTTAACAGTACCGAGATTGGAAGTTGAAACTCATTTTGATGGGTTTTATGAGAAAGAATTGAGGTTTTATGGGCAATTAAAAATTTGCTGGAACTATCAAAGCTAGATTTTAAAAAGACATCATTTTGGACGGACAGCTGGTTTAATTCAAGATGAAGTTTAATGGTAAAGGAATCGAATTCAAGTGTTAGGGTACCGTATATAATGCGGTAGGGCCGAATATGTTTAGCTGTGCCTGCCACCACTATCTCCCGTCATTGTTTTACCAGTATCCAAATCATAAGTTTACCTAACCCGTTTAAATGATTGGTAACTTTAACTACATATTAGAGAAATCCTACTACTGCAAAACAACCAATAACATCGATAGAAATATTTCATCAGTCAAAGGTATGGCTGCGTAAACTACATCAATCGAATTCCAATCAAATAACTCAATTACAAAACAGCAAGTCTGAAGTAAAAAAAAAAATTGGTTGCAACGAAACCACTTTAGGATTCCTTTGAGTCTCACTTAAATATATCAGAGAGACGCAAAACATTAGCATGTATATGACATTAGACAGGTACAAATGTCTTTACAAAGCTATCGGCTTGCCTATAAATTGAAATGAGACTGTGAATTAAAATATAAATCAAAAGAGGATTTTTCCCGACACGTCGACGCGACGAAATTGGAAAAAATCTACAGCGACACGGGAGAGGTGGTGTGCTGGTGTGTCCGTTGTCGCGAACGGCACGGGATTGTGGGGGTAAACGTTAAGTTTTACTAGTAATCCCCTGTGCTCTGTGAAAAATTAGTAAGAAAAACTTAAGATTAACGATACTCGAGAATACTTAATTAAATTCTACAAAAATTTAATCATTTATCCTGGTTGGATAAATTATTATTACTTATTTAGAATTTATTGAGATTAATTATTTATGTATAATAAAGCTGTTTCTTTGTCCATTAATAATACTTTGAACTTTTATCATTATGCATCATTTTGATCCTTGTCTCGAAAAAAGAAGAAAGTAAATAATATAATATATGGAATACATCTATCGAATTGGATGTCAAAATTCAGAATAATTAGAGAAGCACCAACAGAAGAGAAGAAAAAATTTCTATGGACGAATGGTTAGATAAATAAATATACCGTCACACTAAACCCCATACAGGAGTTACTATACCGTGTAACAATGAAAACAGTCACCTCGCAAGATAATAAGAGTGTCCCCGTCCATATTAAAGCGCGGAGCTCTTACAGACGTTCTGTAATACAAACTCATTTAAATATACATGATGAAATTGAAAGAATTACGCCGGGGAGCGGTTTGTTCGCGAGAAATTGTGTGATATACCGTCCAACAACGTACGGTGGGAAAATAAAATGTGTTACTGTATTAGTTCCTTACGTTGTACTTGCATTTGTTTTCTTTATCGTCAATTTTGGTCGGTATTTTTGTTTGACTTGAATTCATTAATAGTAAGTATAGCGAAAATACGGCTGTTACAATCTGTAGAGCAGTAGATACAGTAGTGGATTTAAAAGATGTAATAAATTTGCGATTATTGATAAAATCTTATTAAAAAACCAGGTCAAATGATAAGTGTTCGTGTCTACAGTTGGTGTGCGGAAATAAGTGTCTAACTAAACAGAGGTACAGAAGTGACAATACTCGATACTCCACTACACATGAATCAGGTCCCACAGAATTAAAATCATACTTAAAGCAAAGAGTAAGAACCCTGCTTAGTAATCCAGCACTTTAAAAAGAAGAAGATTCGTTTCACAAAACATGAAGAGGGAACAGCTGGTTGCTAACTTTATTTTCCCACAGGCTCTGGCCAATGTAACAGACCAGTACATTGGATGAAATTGTTAAAAAAGATATTTCTTTTTAGAACAGCCAACTCTGTCCCACTGCTGGGCAAAGGCCTCTCCCATGGCTTTCAAATTCTATTTAACATTAATTTAACAATTACAACATTAAAACATTATTTTCAATACACTTCCTCGAAAACTATTTCATAACGCACTACGGTTAGGTTCAAAATGCAATGTATTTCACACGCGTGCGATTTTATTCATTTTCCAACACGTGTGCGGGAATGAAAATTGCCACAGATAACTATACCTGTACTTAGTCCAAATTGGTTCAATGCATAAAGTCGGAGGTAATAGTACATTATGGTACAAGTGTGTAATGCTGGTGATTACCGCTGAGGCGCCATTGAGACCCGAGCCGTTAGGCGAGGGTCTTAAGAGAGCCGAGGACGGTAATCATCAATACACACGTGTATCATACGACGTTTTTCAACACACTTGTGAAGAAAATAATACTAAAAAATCATTTTCAACAGTGAAAACGGGTTGTGAAAATTTTTCGCAATGGCGGGAAAAATTAATTCAGTTTTCCTATGCGCGCGCATCTAACAATGACGATCGGCTATAGGTAGACTAAAATAATGAGGTTTATATTTTTTTGGCTTTTCGCGGATAGCGTTTTAGCCACGTACAAAATGGAGAATTCAAAGTTTTCTTTATTACAGAGAAAACAAATGTTATATTTGAGTGAAAGTTTTATTTATTAAAAACGTACAAGTTGAAATTATCTATTTTCTCAAACATGCATGGAAACATAGTCATTATTTTCGAAAAAAGAACACGCGAAGTATTGAATTTACGGACAAAGAAAATCAAATACATTGCAGGAGCGTTTTTTGAATTTGGAACATTACAACGCTCCAGCAATGTTGTATGAAACGGCATGCTAGGGTTATTAAATACTCTTTGATTGGATCTCTTTTATCATTCTTGGCATACCAACGCAAGTCTCTTTGCTTAGTACAAATTGCGTTCACGTGGCTGTATGGCCATAAATGCATTTGCCTTTCGGCAGAGATGATAAATAGAAAATTGGCGGTAAAGGTGAAAATTCGTCTTGATTTATTATTTACATACTTAATAAATATACATTTAATAAGTAAAATGAGTTCCAACGGTTCAGAGAATGAAATTGAGATTAATTGTACTCCACCAGCTTTCATTCATTAATTTATAGGAAGCTAAGGAAGGCTAGAATTAATTTATTTGTACTATTGAACACGATCTTTTTTGTATCGAAACTTTTTTAAGAACAAAGCAATTCAACAATTTAAAAAAAAACCTATAACTCACTAGTGAATATTGGCAATGAAAAAGTCACAGTTTGATTACAGGTGTCATTATGTGCCTAATTGCGGTGAAATTAGAGCCAATTTATAAACAATGTGTTGAAAATGTTTTTTTTTTTTAATTTTGGCAAAGCAATAATGGCTCTTTACGGCGTAAATATTTTTTGAATATTCAAATTGTGTTTATAAATAAATCATTATTTAATTTATAAACAAATTAACATTTATTTTTGACGACCCGAATGGCGCAGCGGTAGTGAGGCTGCCTTACGTTCTTAGGGTCCCGGGTTCGAATCCCGGTTGGAGCAAATGTTTGTGTGATGAGCATGGACATTTGTTTCCAAGTCATGGATGTGTATATGTATATTATGTATGTATTTACAAACAAAAAGTATCTATGTAGTATATCAACTATCTGGTGTCCACGACACGAGCCTCGTTGCTTAGTGTGGCACCAGATGGCGCTGTGTGTTAATGTCCAGCGATATTTATTTATTTATTTGTGTCCTAATTTCAAAAATATAAAAAAAACTATTTTTTTATTAGGCTGTTTAGCGGCTTCATACCTTTGCTTCTCCTTCAACCTGGCGAAAGCAAAGCGCTAAAAAAAGAAAATTAAAATCAAAGTTTCTTAATTCATGACAAAAATATTTTTCGTTCTTTTATTTTTTTTTCTTCAAAAGTGTATTGAAAAACGTCGTTTGATACACGTGGACATTTGTTATTGCAGTTCTCGGCTCAACAACACCCCGCGCCTACGGCTCGAAACTTTCTCCACTTGTATCAAAATGTACTATTTCTCCGACCAATCTGTTAAGAATGAGTCCCGATCGTCACACCAGTGTGTTTTGGGCCTGCCTCGGTTACGACGGCCGTCTTCAGGCTATTTTTAATTATTTTGTATTTGGGAACTCGTAATTAGAGATTTTCTGCTTTTTTTGGACATCTGTATCAGAGAATATATTCCGATAAAGACGAGTGCCAATCTCTTTGACGCATTTTATATTCTTACAGCGATATTCAACAGAATTGACAAAAGCTTTAGCTCTAGCAGTAGAAAAGCTACCATCATGGCTTTTATAACTGCAAAGCATAAAAGACACGCGCCACACCCAGTTCCAACCAGTCATCTCAAAATAAACCCCTCCAATCCAGCTAAAACCAACTTTAATAAAAGACACTACCATTATTAAAGCCAGCAAGACATCTACACAAGTATAGCCTACTCCATTACAACGAAGAGCTTTCTCAGTAAGAGCCATCAAAGAAAAATAATCCATCTGAAAACACTTGACACAGTTGGGCGGCCCCGCCCATCCGCCCGCCCAGCGCCACGCCACGCCCCGCCATCTTGGAACCTCCACTTTTTACCGCAGAACTTGCTCTGTATATTTTAAGTAAAGTTATCTTAGTTCTGAATACTCCTGAATTAGTTTTCCGCTAACATCGCCTTTCTGTAAGGTGTATTTTATAAAAGTTGTTTGCTTTCACCAGCGTAGTTAATGTTGGAGTTTGTCTTGCTAGGATTGGTCCTAGATGATGGGTAGCTCAAGTTAGTTTTCGTCTGGAAATAGAGTTGTTCGAATAGAAATAACGAGAAGAAAAATATACTGAAAGTTATTTCTTCAAGAAATACGCTGAGTTAACATTAATAAAAGAATATTTAGTTTATGATCACATATTGTTATACCCCAAAGACCAAACATTAAATGCTGAGAGAAGAATGAGGTCAGATTTTCACGAAAAGAATTATGGATGTCATTCAAGCATAATGATCATCAAGGGTCTTTACCTTGATATGCCATCTCTAAAACATTTGCAAAACAAATGGAAAATGTTCCCATATCTGTACAAAAGTGGCGGAGGCTTCAGCCAGCAATATTTGTAATACTGTCGTGCCAGCGATATGAAGACAACGAAAAATAGTAGACATTAATGTTAATGTAGATATTATTAATTCATCATCATCATTATCATCCACAGCCCGATTTCACCCACTGCTGGGTTTAGGCCTCTCTTTGTTTGTGCCAAGCTTCACGCTCCTGTGCCCACCTCATCCAGGATATTCCCGCAATGGCAACAATATCGTGTGCCCATCTCGCCGCCTGACGACCAACACTTCTCTTTGCAATCCTTGGACGCCACTCAGTCACAGCTTTACTCCACCTGCCATCAGCGCGCCTTGCTAGGTGTCCTGACCAACTCCATTTGAGTTCCATACCTCAATTTCCAATATCGAAGACCTTCGTACGTCTTCGGATTTCGACATTTGGAAGTCGGTCTATTAATTTTATGCCGAGCATGGAACGCTCCATGGCTCTCTGTGCTACTCTGAGTGCTACGAAATTGATCCTTAAAAGTTCTAAGGACTAATTTAGTGCCTCGTTTAAATAGTTTTCCTTCTAAGTTAGAAACAAAAACATCCAACTCTTTGAAACGCCAAAACAAACAACCTCAAAAGAGAAACTTCAAACGCAGTAAAAAATTACTTTAGTCGATACGTTAGGATCGCCCATCTATAGTAGGTACGTGATCAAAACGTTGAACAAACTCAATCCCCAAAGAAAAACACGGTAGATTGCGAGCTTTCATCGCAAAGCGAGAGATATCAAAAAATACATCGGACGGCCGCTCCGCGCTTTATTAAGAATAAATTTAGGGAGGACGCAGAGGACCACGGTTGCTCCGAGTGTAGTGAGATAAGCGGTTTGGAAAAAAGAACACTGTAAAAAATTGTCTTCATAATTTAAACTATGAAATGACGTTGTTTTAATGAAGTACGTGAGTGTCAAAAATAAAAAGATTTTTGACACTTACGTACTTCATATGGCTTTAAAAAGACAATAATGCGAAAAATGACATAAAAATTCACATTAAGTAGGTAACATGAAAAAGCTTCTATTATGCTTAGCTTAGTAAACGATTTAAAAAAATATTTTATTAATCAAAATTCACATGAAACATTATAATAGTACATTATGGTACAAATGTGTAATGTTGGTGATTACCGCTGAGGCGCCATTGAGACCCGAGCCGTTAGGCGAGGGTTTTAAGAGAGCCGAGGACGGTGACACACGTGAATCATACGACATTTTTCAACACACTTGTGAAGAAAATAATACTAAAAAAATATTTTCAACAGTGAAAACGAGTTGTGAAATTTGTTTCGCAATGGCGGGAAAATTAAATCAGTTTTCCTATGCGCGCGCATCTAACAATGGCGATCGGCTATAGACTAAAAGAATGAGGTTTATATTTTTTCAATACACTTCCTCGAAAACTGGTTCTTATTGCACTACGATTAGGTTCAACATGCAATGTATTTCACACGCGTGCGAATTTTTCCATTTTCCAACACGTGTGCGGGAATGAAAATTGCCACAGATAACTATACCTATACTTAGTCCAAATTGGTTCAATGCTTATAGCGGAGGTGAATGTTTTTTTTTTTTAATTTCGGCAAAGCAATAATGCGTCTTTACGGCAAAAATATTTGTTGAATATTCAAATTGTGTTTATAAATAGAATAACATAGATTAACATGATTATTTAAAACTAATATTTACTTTTATAAACAAATTAACATTTATTTGTGTTCTAAATACAAAAATATAAAAAAAAACTATTTTTTATTTTAGGCTGTTTAGCGGCTTCATACCTTTGCTTCTCCTTCAACCTGGCGATAGCAAAGCGCGGAAAAATAGAAAATTTAAATCATAGTTTACTAATAATTCATGACAAAAATATTTTTCGTTCTTTTATTTTATTTCTTCAAAAGTGTATTGAAAAACATCGTTTGATACACGTGGACATTTGTTATTGCAGTTTTCGGCTCAAAAACACCCCGCGCCTACGGCTCGGGAGTTAATTCCGCCTCGAATGCAATAACAAACTTTCTCCACTTGTATCAAAATGTACTATTTTGGCTTTTCTTTGGCTAGGTTTTAGCCACGTACAAAAAGGGGAATTCAAAGTTTTCTTTATTACAGAGAAAACAAATGTTATATTTGAGTGAAAGTTTTATTTATTAAAAACGTACAAGTTGAAATAATCTATTTTCTCAAACATGCATGGAAATATGGTCATTATTTTCGAAAAAAGAACACGCGTTGTATCGAATTTACGGACAAAGAAAATCAAATCCATTGCAGGAGCGTTTTTTGAATTTGGAACATTACAGCGCTCCAGCAATGTTGTATTAAACGGCATGCTAAGGTTATTAAATACTCTTTTTTGGATCTCTTTTATCATTCTTGGCATACCAAAGCAAGTCTCTTTGCTTAGTACAAATTGCGTTCACGTGGCTGTATGGCCATAGATGCATTTGCCTTTCGGCACAGATGATATATAGAAAATTGGCGGTAAAGGTGAAAATTCGTCTTGATTTATTATTTACATACTTAATAAATATACATTTAATAAGTAAAATGAGTTCCAACGGTTCATAGAATGAAATTGAGATTAATTGTACTCCACCAGCTTTAATCAGAATTAATTTATTTGTACTATTGAACACGATCTTTTTTGTATCTAAACTTTTTTAAGAACAAAGCAACTCAACCTATAAAAAAAACCCCTATAACTCACTAGTGAATGGCAATGAAAAAGTCACAGTTTGATTACAGGTGTCATTATGTGCCTAATTGCGGTGAAATTAGAGCCAATTTATGAGCAAGTGTGTTGAAAAGATTATTACAATTTAACTACCTTTGCAAAATGGATAAAAACAATTGTAAAGTATTTATACAATAGGCGAGACGACGAAAAAAAAACTAATTACTCCGTCACTTAGATTATCAAAAAATATTATTATTATTATATTTGACCCGTGTTTTTTCTTTCGTTACTTAAACCAAAATTGACGAAGATACGACGTTTTTAAAATTCTCAATACGTCACGCCATGGTATATTTTTAGCTAGTTCTGACGTCACGAGCCTGAGGGCTCCCGAGTTTTGATGCTTTTTATCTTTGTCAATATTCATTGATTTACAAAAACAAAAAATACGTGTCCAGTAATTTCCAATACTCTAACTGACGGACTAAATAGATTTGCAATTTTTTGATACTGTCGTCTTGCCTATTGTTTTTGTGTTCTCTCCAAAGTACATTTAGTCTTCCTACAAAGACCTCTGAAAACCTTGAAATCTCATTTATCATCATCATCTCCCTGCCCTTGTCCCATGTTACTCGTTTTTTTCTTCTATTCTCCTCTGTCAACCGTCACGCTATCATTAACATTTAACTCCTTGAAATCTCATTTATGCATTCTATTAAATGTTGATCTAAGTAGATAGGTACTATAATTGTGTAACGACAGATCCGTCAAATTGACGAAGTAGCGAGTTTAATGTAACAACGTTCAATAGTAACGTTTTCTTAATGATTGTAGTATATTATGACCCTCCTCATCCCGCACCGCTACCGCTCAGCTTCATTCCCCGCTACTGCTTTAGCCTTGCAACTCAATAGTGCGAGGTGCCTATCTTCAGACTAATGCATTTATGCAACAGACGCTCGCCAGGATCGATACAGCGCGTAATTTGACGAAAATATTGTGGGAACCTTTTGTTTCTTACTTTGCTACTTTTATATTTGAAAAGAGGGTAGGTAGTGAAGGACGGTTTATTACCTCTCAATTTTAGTGCGGAGCTTTGAGGTAGTTTCTTTGAGGTATGCTGGTATAATGACCTTTCATCAAACCCTCACCTCACCTTTCATCCTTTCTTTCTTTGGTATCAAGGTGAAAATTTCGCACTATTTTTGGCAATTTTTCTTAAACAAGTCGTTGCACGACTTTTTGTTCGGTTCATGGGTACGTATACTATAAACAATCAACCAAATAAGGAAACATTTTTCAGCCATTAAACGCAAAAATCAAGTAATGGCCATAGATAAATTGTAATTTAACTTCACACGTTTTTTGGACGGTACAAAGTTAATCTCATTCCCAAATGTTGATGCATTTTTAGAATGGTCTATCAAGATGTCACAGAAGTTTGGAAACGTACCTACCTCGAAGTACAGCATGAAGACAAGTCAGACCCGTCCACAGGATACCATATCAAAAGCATTCATAACAGCACGCCCGTATTCCCCAAGGGGGTAGGCAGAGGTGTAACTATTGTACACACACATTATACGCTAGTTATGTTCAAGTCCCATTTATTAAATAAATACACAAATTAAAATAGGGGCGAGCCTATTGCGATCGACCGGGCACGATATCGACTCCGAGCTGCTACTCAAAAATCTCGATAAAAAATCCTAGTCAGACTTTTCTCGATCTAGCTGAGAATTGAATCTAGAACCTCATCATATCAATTTACTATATACCTAACCTCCTTCAATTTTAATCTGCTCTCTTATGCTATAAATAAAATAAATAAATAAATATCGCTGGACATTACACAGAGCGCCATCTAGTGCCACACTAAGCAACGAGGCTTGTGTCGTAAACACCAGATAGTTGATAAACTACATAGATACTTTTTGTTTGTAAATACATACTTATTATACATATAAACATCCATGACTTGGAAATAAATGTCCATGCTCATCACACAAACATTTGCTCCTACCGGGATTCGAACCCGGGACCCTAAGAACGTAAGGCAGCCTCACTACCGCTGCGCCATTCGGGTCGTCAAACCCACGTTCCTGCCATCTTGCGGCAATCAATCAACGTCCCATTTGTATTACTAGGAAACTTAACAAAAGTGCCCACGTCACAGAACCAGCGATACATAACCTAAATACATTTATTCGCAGTAAAATTCCCGTACACAATCGAAGTCCTGACCCAAATTCAGCAAAAAATATCCCGATATACCTATAGGAAGGTACCTACTCGTAGATACAGAGACAAACAAAAGTTTCCTCTTACCTCCGCATAGATGAAAAAATAAATAAAAAGAAAGGTAGAACTGAAACACGGCAGTCTTAACAAGTTGCGAGTAAATCCGATTTGTGAGGGTATTTGAATAAGAGGCAAAGCAGAATTTGAATAGCTTTCGAGAATTTTGTTGCTAAAATAACAACAGAAGAAAATAAAAGCGTTCGATTGTTCTGAGCGTAATTCCGAGGCGTATTCGACGATAGAGTTCTTTATCTTGCAGTGAATCTAGGGAGAATGTTTTTTTTTTTGGCGCATGTAGGTAGATCCATTTATCTTGATTTCAGGTAGTGCATGCTTGGTTTATGGAAATATCATGATAAATCATGAAAGTAAGCTCGCTCAGCTTCGGCGGTTTCCATTTGTCACCTAAAAAACTCACGAGTTATTTTAAGAAATATCATCCGAAAAACAATAATTACAGTTAACGTCGAAAAATTCAATTCGTTATGGGTAGGTTATTTAATATTTTATTTTCGGATAGATTTGAATGTGTGGCAGGTATTCTTTTTACTTTTTATAAAAAAAATACGTGCTTTCTTCGATAGAATATGTACTACTTTCGAAACAACATGACATGGCAATTTCCTTGTATTTCAGGTACAAATACGACTGAACTTAACATAATGAACAGCGAGCGTGAATAGAAAGCAATATAACGATCAATCGCATTACCCTTCCTCGCTAACCCAGTTGCGAAGCTTATTAATATAATCGACAAGGCTTATGGGACGCGTACAATAGGACCAGTAGCCCTGCGTCACTTCCGACAGTTACCTATTCGTATCGGAACCTATTGGTTTTACTATTATAATGAAAGCATTTAGCCTAATTAGGTGGTAGTGTGTGGTGCCAATGTTTGGTGTGGTTCAAAGGTGGCTAATGATCTCGAAAGCTGTACGTTGTCGCTGTAGGTTTTAAATTCAACACTCACGAAAAATTATTAGTTTTCTGATAATGTTAAATTTCCGGAAAAAAAAATAACATGCGTTTGATCACCGTTTCATCGACAACGACATAGGTTGAATTTCACCAATAAAACTTAACGAGCTGTTATACTCGTAACAGTGTCGTCGTCGTTGTGCTTGTGGCATATACTTATGAAAGAAAGGAAGAAAGAAAGAAAGCACTGATAGGTAGGTCTCTCTAGAGCTCGGTTCGAATGTGTGGATCACTTTTGTCTTTTAGTATTATTGGTGAAATTAACCCTCATGCAAAGACAAATTACCTTCATACCATTAGGTCAACTTTTAAATCAAACTCATGAGACACACTGAAAGATAAGAAAAGATTTGATTATTTTCTGGTTCTTCTAACCAAACAGTCAGATGTGTTGGTGGGGAGCTAGTTCCACTTGCTCTTCTTTTAAAACACTGCTAAATGGCGGATGGCAGGCGTTTTAGGGGACTGTCCTAAGTAATGTTGAAAAGTGCTGATCGTCAGCCTAATTTAAACAAAAGACTTTCAATTGTAATATGCTTGTAATATGCTTGTAAAAACTAAATACTTAAAAACATATCAATACCTATCTACTACGACTATTACAACTTGAATCTGATCGATTGTATCATCTGAAATTTGAATACAGATTACCCTACGGTATCTCGATCTAAAAATCCCAACACATTGTTGGGTGTATCAAAGGTCTGACAGCATACGACACAATGCGACGAATCGTAAATATTTGTAGGGCGCGCTTTCCTTGCGTTTAGTCGCACAAAGCGTGGAAATCTAAAGTATCGCAGCGTCACCTCTATAGTCGATTACGTTTTCTTCAATACTTTTTAATGAGGTTTGAAAGTTTTGAGAAGGCAATAATTAAAATAGGTTTAGGTGGTTTTCAGGGATTCAGTTTTCCTCTAGCGACCTACTTAACACTTTCACTATTTCACTGTCACTCTCCTGCCACTGAAAAGTGTCTATCATGTCGTTAATTAGGCTGACGGGATTGTTCGTATAAGCCTGTCTACTCAACTAAGGTCCGAAGGACTAGTATCTTAGATTACCCAAACGTGAGCTGAATTCACTAAAAGGATTGAACTAAGGACTGAATTATTTTAGAATGAAATTCACCGCAAAACCAAGGAAACAACAGAATGTACCTAGCGATGAGAACAAGAATGGACAATCTAGTAAAGATTACGAGAACTGTGAAACTGAAAGAAAAGACATTATGAACGATCATTTTTGTCTTACACGTAAGATGAAAACGTGTTTAAAAACGAATAAAATTAGCACCAAAAACGGAATCAAGAAGATTCAAAACAACCATGAGAAGGTTAATGAGCATACAGAGCATGGCATATTCACTGTCATGGGAAACGAAAACCACCACATCCAACCAGACTACTTCCTCCTGGTTTAACACAAAAAAAACCGTCAAATCACGTCGATTAGTGTCCCGTGCTCTACAAAACACATTGTTGGCGACACCACAATACTCCGAACGATCGTCGACACAACTGTTATACAATCTAATACACTAATATCACCCTGTCATTTGTATACGTCAGCCCTTCAGTCCGTCACGTATTTATAGGACGAGCCAGGGGAAATTATGACCAGTTACCTGTGAAAACTCGAGTGGAAATCAGTTTGATTTGTGTCTGTGAAGCAGTTCTTAATAAAACATTAATTAGCTCTGGCCATTAGGCAACAAAGGTTTTTATGTAGCCTAGTCAAACTATAAGCTAGTTCCTGTAAAAATAACCGTAATATCGAACGGGAACAACATCAGGCTCATTAAGCTGATGCCGTCAACAAAAATCACCACCTTTTAGCCTATTACATCAAAAACATTATCAACATTCGAAAAAATCAAAATGGAAATACAAACAGAACCTCTAGACTTATCAACGAAAGGCAAGAAACCAAACAAAATGCTGAACATAATAGACTTCAAGTTCCTCGAGGGGCTGAACAACCACTTGGTGAAGCTGTACGAGAGGACCAGTCTAGTCTGCGCCAAGGACAGCTTCTGCCTACCCCAGAAAGCAGCTAACATGAAGAACATACTGCCGTGCCAAGTCTGCTTGAAGACCTTCGACCGACCGTCGCTGTTGAAGAGACATATGAGAACTCATACGGGTAAACTGAGGGCCGTTGTCAATAGTTATTAGTGACCAGAAACACAAATTAATGTGTAATCAGCCTATAATGTTCCCACAGCTAGGACACAGGCATTAGCAGCTAATGGCTAGGCTCTTACTAAAAGTCTAAATCTCTGACGCCTTAAGTTCAGTGTGATAAGTTGTAAACTTCTGACATTCTGTGCTTGAAATGGTCTAATTGAAATAAATGCTTTGAGTTTTGAAATCCAATGTAACTAGTGCCTTGCTGACGCGGTTTTTCCGAAATACTCCGTTCCTTTGGCACAATCGTCTGCGTAGCCTTTTCCTAGATATTTTTGTTAGGATCGGTTGCTTTTCTTACTAGATGCAGTAAGAATATATATTTTTTACTTAGAGCCACTGTTTATCTGACTTTACTAGAATGGTTTTAAGTAACTTATAATAAAATTGAACTTATGTGTGAAAGAGTAGTTTCATTTTTTGAATATCTACGAATAATTTCACTTAAATCACTCGGTAGTCTAAAATCACGTGTGAGGTGTTTTGTTGAAGTAAACTCTTTAGACGTATAGGTACAAACATAAGTTTAATACACCCGACAAATCAACAACAGTAGATACTTATTACAGTAGGTATTTTCTAGTCACTTATTTTAATAGGTAATAGTTTCAGTCTAGAGTTTTTTAGTCTCAATCCCACAACGGCGATTTTTCCCCTCCGACCATTTCCCGCCGCCTCACCTGACGTTTCTCTACATCTGACAGTTTATTTTGACAAACGTCAAAATCAGAAACTAGTGACTACGGGTCACACCAACAAAAAGTTGCCAATTGCAAAACTATAAAGACAATTGTGACGACAAACTTTATAAAATCTATAACAATCTTTAGCGAAATTCAAAATATTGCTAACTAGTATCACATTGAACACTATTCGTTAAGTTTAATAGCTAATTTTTACTGTTTAATAACCTAACTAAACCTTTTAGCCTAACACATGTAAGTAATTATTGTGGTTTCTTTGTATTCGCATTTTGCTTGTCAATAAACAAGAAGATTCTGATAGATTGATCCATTACCTCATCAGCATGACATTTTATTTTCATTGTTTCAGGCGAGAAGCCTCACATATGTAACGTGTGCAATAAAGGCTTCAGTACCTCCAGCTCGCTGAATACACATCGGAGAATACACACAGGTAAGTACGTATAGGTACCCTGCATTCTCTCCGTTAGGTATTCAGTAGGTACCTTCTAATACCTAGGTACTATAAAGGGTGTAAAAAGACAGCGAAGCCGAAAGGCACTTGTTCTCCCCATAAATCCAACCAATTTGGTCGAGACGCCATTGTTTAACTATTTATTTATTTATTATTTATTTAACACTTCAAGCACAAAGTACCTACAGAGGCGGACACCAACAACAACACACAACAACAACAACTATTGTGTCTACTTCGTGGACAGTTCATGGGATAATTGCATTATGGGGAGTTAGAGAGTAGAGATTAATTGCATAATTTCGAATTTATCACATGGTTCCTTAAAAACATGTTTTACTGAAAAACGTGATTATTCACCCAAAAAACAAAAGTCATTTATTTATTTATTATATACAGAATGCTTGGTTGACGTCTTCGTGAAGGGTCTGTTTACACCCTGTAGATAACAATTATTTGACGGCTTCACATAAACTTCAAAACGGAAGGGAACATCGAGGCACAAAGGATTACGACGTATTCAATATATCATTCGACATACAAGTTTTTAATCAGCTCTCCAAGATAGAGAGAGATGGACTTCTTTTGAGGAGGCCTTCACCTGCGGAGGGGTTTTAGCGGATTAAATATTACTATTAAATTCACTCCATCACTCGATGTAACTAAACTGTAATTTGATATAAAACACATTTGCTCGTAAAGGGTCTATTAAGGTATTTCACCAATTTCAATATCGTAATGTATCTCATTACGTACTTGTGCTGTAAAGTAAAATGCACGGTTTATACTTTTTTAAATCGCAAAAGTAGCAAAGAGTTTTTATGTCAGAAAAGTGGTCAACATTTTATGAATAAAATTAACTTTGGGAGATGAAATATAATAAATAAACATTTAATTATTTAATTTAATTAATTTTGACAATAAATTACAACCATTTATCTGTAACAAAAACACAAAAATATTAATTTCCTTTATTAGTAATACTGGCTGTTTTTTGTGTCTTAACCTTAAAAAAGCGCTGATGCGCGCGCTTCACTAATTTGTGAACAAGTAAAAATTATTCCGCGCGCTTATTCTTTTCGCTATCCTATTGTTTTTATTTGTTTTATTTATTTCCTCGCAAATATGTTATAAAACGTCGTATGACATACGTGCGCTTTGATAATTACAGCCTCAGCTTTTTTATCGCCCTCGCCTACAGCTCGGGCTAGGAATATCGCCTCGGCTGTAATTTTCAACTTACCGCACTTATATCATAATGTACTATTACTTAATTTGGACGAAATACCCACAAGGTTTTTTTTAATTTTATTTACATTTTCCACTTTGCACGACAAGATTTTAATGTCTTTATAAAATAAAATTCGTGAAAAATAAAATAAATGAAATATCTTTAAATGCTCTTCCATACATTTCGACCGTGTGGGTCTTGGTACTTATGTAGATGTTGATACTTATTTTATTTTTAATTAGGTACCGAGTAGTGAGTACGTGGTAGGTAACCGTATGAGTTGTCTAGTATGAAGTCCCTTCCACCCTATAGGTATAGTTTAACAGGAGTTAGCGTACCACTGGTCAGTTTCCTTACTCATCAATTTCACTAATTCACCAGTTTACTCATTAGACAGTTTCTGAATTCGCCAATTTCCTTATTTGCCAGTTTCACTAAGTTGTCAATTTCCCTATTAAGTTGGTTTCCTGGTTCGCAAGTTTCCTTGTTCGTCAGTTAGTTTAGATAGTCAGTTTTGCTATTTCGTTATGTTCCTAACCCGTTACTTTCCTTGTTCGCAAGTTTTCGTCAGTTAGTTTACATTGTGTTTTACTTCCTTCGTGTCACGTCATAAATTAATGTAAATACCTATGACATTCCTTTTTAAGTTATTACCCGATTACATAAGTACAGAAAACTAATTTCAGCGTTTGTTTTTATTGCTTAAAGGCGTTAAAAAGGATGTTGAATGCATAGACATGGAGCAAGTACATTTTCTGGTGACTTGAAATTTCGTACAAAAACACTTTGTTAGTTTCTTTGCGTTATTATTTCGCTTGACGGAAAAATATAGTTGAATTTAACATTTCATTTATTGCTTTACGTTGTACACGAGGCCTTAAGGATACAGTAGGTATGTCGTTAGTTTAGAAGTATCAAAAAAATCTTTATTTCATCGTGCTAAATTTAATGGAAAAAATACACAAACTGATATATATAATACTTTTGATATTCTTAACTACCTTGGCCACCCTAATTGTTTTTGTCACTGACTGTACCAATAAGACTAAATAAACATAACATATAATAGATATATATATTTAAATTTAATCAAACAACAGCCTAGCAAAACTAGTGAGCGAGGAAACTGAAGGATTTCAAAAACAGTAAACTGGCAAAATTGTCTACCTAGCGGAATATAGGTAAACCGTTCGATTAGCGAAGCTGACAAATAACGAAACTAGTGGATCGCAATACTGGCAATTTCACGAAACTGTCATTGAAGCAAAACTAGCGAAGGAGGAAACTGAAGAATCAGGAAAATGCTTAACTAGGGAAATTGTCAACCTAACGAAATTGTCTAATGAGTAGACTGGTGAATTAGTGAAATTGACGAGTAAGGAAACTGACCAGTGATACGCTAACTCTTTAACAGACACATCTGGCTTTTCTGAAGAACACTAACGGCCATGCCTTCAGTACCCTCCGGCCTCCGGGCTTTCCACTTATTTAAAACATTATTTTTTTATTGTTACTTTTTGAAAAAAGTCTTAGGTCCTGTATAGTCCCAATCGTTTTGAATTCGATGGTCGAGTTAATGGCTTTCGGTTCCAAAACGACCTAAAATTAACCGTGTATAATTCCAAAAAGACAAAATAATGATGATGACGCGGATCTCACCGATTCACGTTGACGGCAGAGCACCGAGCAAGTACTGTAAATGACCTAAGTTTGGGATATGGATCTCAAGGCATCTTGTTAAACTAAGGTCATTTTCACCGTCGGATTTTTTTTCCAGTGCGCGGTTACCTAATATCTTATAAATATGTTGATGAAGAAATAAACCAAAAATCATACTTGCCTATATGTCTGTTGATTGTTCAATTTAATTCTAATTTGTCCGCAGGCGAAAAACCGCACAAATGTCCTGAATGCGGGAAATGTTTCACCGCGAGTTCTAACTTGTACTATCATCGCATGACCCACACAAAGGTAACAATTTTTATTAAATGCCATAACCTTCTAAAAGTTTTTTCAGTTTTGACCTAGAGGAGAAATATAGCTGTAGCTTTACTTAGCTACTGCAGTTATCGCACATCACTGATATCAATAATAATTAACAAGCTAACATTGACTGGAACAACGCCTTAGGCATCAACCCCACGGGCGAATGAACCGCAGATTCAATAGAAACTATGAACGGACATTATCGCAGCATTCGTAGCTGTAATTTGCTTGCACGGCGTGAATATCAACGCGATTTAATCACCCGTGGAATGGCGCCTTAGTAGCAGTAAGGATGATTATTTGTGTACTGATTTGAGTTTGACTGTACAGCTTCACATTTTCTTATACAAGATAGGACACAGACTTATGGTTGGGAATGCTTTTTTAATAACTACAACAATTACTAACAAATAACAGTTACCAAAATAATATAAACAAGTTTAACATCTCTTCAATTTATGGACTTAGATATCTACCTACCTAATTTGCCATCAATACTATCAGACCACTACCCAATTTTGCGGCTTAAGCTCGAAGGACCAAAATATTGACTGTCTCTTTACAATTAAAGCGTGTTCTTCTTTTTGATCCAAAACGTTCAGCCAGTTTTTGTAATTCGAACGAAAATGATAGGGCCACTGGACCCCGAGCTTTGTATTTGGAATTTGAACTATGATGATACGATGTCAGACTGAGGCTCGAAATTTAAACATGGCGCGATATTTAAATACTTTCTTGAAGAGAAATCTCGTTTCGTGATATAAGACTAACCAAGAGGACAATCAGCACCATCTTTCCGACTTTTTCAATGCACTACCTCGAAAACGGGTTCTTATCGCACTACCTACGATTAGGTTCAACATACAATGTATTTCACACGCGTGCGTTTTTTTAATTTATCCGCACTTGTGCGAAGATAGACATTTCCACAGATAACTATACGTAAACGAAGTTCAAATCGATTCAATGCCTATAGTCGGTGGTGAATGTTTTTTTTCAATACACTTCCTCGAAAACTGGTTCTTATCGCACTACGATTAGATTCGACATGCAATGTATTTCACACGCGTGCGATTTTTATCATTTTCCAACACGTGTGCGGGAATGAAAATTGCCACAGATAACTCTATCTATATTTACTCCAAATTGTTTCAATGCCTATAGTCGGAGTTGAATGTTTTTTTTTAATTTCGGCAAAGCACTAAGCGTCTTTACGGCCTAAACATTTTTTGGATATTCAAATTGTGTTTATAAATAGAATTTCATAGATAAACATGATTATTTAAAACGAATGTTTACTTTTATTAACAAATTAACATTTATTTGCGTTCTAAATTCAAAAATTAAAAATAAACCATTTTTTATATTAGGCTGTTTAGCGGCTTCATACCTTTGCTTCTCATTCAACCTGGCGAAAGCAAAGTGCGGAAAAAAAAAGAAAATTAAAATCATAGTTTCTTATTAATTCATGACAAAAATAGTTTTCGTTCTTTTATTTTCTTCAAAAGTGTATTGAAAAACGTCGTTTGATACACGTGGACGTTTGTTATTGCAGTTCTCGGCTCAAAAACACCTTCGCCTACGGCTCGGGAGTTAATTCCGCCTCGGATGCAATAACAAACTTTCTCCACTTGTATCAAAATGTACAATTTTTTTTATTTTAGAAAATCAAAATGCGTCTTTATGGCGTAAATATTTTTTGAATATTCAAATTGTGTTTAGAAATAGAATATCTTAGATACTTACGCACGATTATTAAAAACTTTTTATTATAATTATTTTACTTTTATAAACAAATTAACATTTATTTGTGTTCTAAATTCTAAAATACAAAAAAAGAAAAAAAATTTTAGGCTGTTTAGCGGCTTTATACCTTTGCTTCTCCTTCAACCTGGCGAAAGGTAAGCGCGGAAAAAAAAAACGAAAATTAAAATCTTAGTTTCTAATTCATGACAAATAGTATATTTCATTACAAGTGCGGAAAGGCTGTCATTGCAAAGAGTCCCGACAAATGTCTACCCGAGGCGAGGCGCAGCCGAAGGCGAGGGTTGACAGTCGGAACAAGTTGCAATGACGGTTCCGCAGGTGTAGTGAACGACTAATTTGAATACAGTTGCGAAAAAATAAAGCAATTTAATAAAATAATAAAAACACAATAAACTCAACTAACTAATCATTATTTCTTATAAAAGTTATAGTACACATGTACATTGAAAATTTTCTGGAAAATGGCGCCAACCGTAGAATATAAGCAGAGTTTTTTTTTTCTTCACCCATTTTGGTAGGCAAAGGGAACTATCCATGGATACAGCTTGGTCTTCAGTAGATTTTTTTTATTGATATGAAATGAAAATGAAATTTTCATTACTCATACTCTGAAAGTAGGTCTGAAGTTGCCTGAGGAGCGGGTTGAAAGTAATACTTTTCAGCCCTAGGGAGAATCGTTTTCAACTGACAACTGTCAAATTATGAAAAAAAAATTGTTCAATTTTCTATTGAACCATGTTCCAACTTCCTATACAGCCACGATGTAATATTGAAATAACAAATTATTAATTAAAGAATAGATATTTTTTAAATAACTTTATATTAAATAAGTTTCAACTATTTCTTTAAAATAACATAGATTTAGGCAAATATTTACCATTTTTTCGATGATGAAAATGAAAAATAGGTAATGGCTGAATAGCTGGTCGGCCATAGAAAAAAACAAAATAGGCGGGAAAGCGGCATTCCGATCTTCATTTTTTTTTCGAGTTGAGTCATGTTTTTATTTTTACTTTCCTTGTATTCGTAATGAAAAGCACAGTGTTTACCTCGGGTTAAAGACTTATTTAGTCCCTCGAGCTTTCACCCCTAGGGTAACAATGTAGGTACTATTATTTCTTCAAGTGTATTGAAAAACGTCCTTTGATACACATGAACATTTGTTATTGCAGTTCTCGGCTCAAAAACACCCTCGCCTACGGCTCGATCGGGTGTTAATTCCGCCTCGAATGCAATAACAAACTTTCTCCACTGTAGTAGTACCACGAGCTCTCGTTCCCCGCACAGAACAAGCCGCACAAGTGCGCGTGGTGCCCGCGCTCGTTCCCGACGCCCGGCGAGCTGCGCGCGCACGCCGCGGCGCACGGCGCCGGCTGGCTGCACGCGCCGCACAGGAGGCCGCGGACGTATGAGCATACGTAAGTTTCATTATTATGATTTCAGCTGGAATTACCCACAGCTGGTGTCCCTTTTCTAACATAGGGTTAGTCTTTCAAGGTGCATCCCGTGTATAGGTTCTTGCAAATCAGTATTTATGAACCCGTCTCCGCCACGTTCTCTACTAACACAAAATATGGTTTCCATTACTCATACTCTGAAAGTAGGTCTGAAGTTGTCTGAGGAGCGGGTTGAAAGTAATACTTTTCAGCCCTAGGGAGAAACGTTTTCAACTGACAACTGCCAAATTATAAAAAAACATTGTTCATTTTTCTATTGAACCGTGCTCCAACTTTCTATACAGCCACGATGTAAAATTGAAATAACATAAAGTATTAATTAAAGAATATATTTATTTTTAAATAACTTTATTATAATTAAGTTTCAACTACTTCTTTAAAATAACAGATTTGGGCTAACTATTTACCATTTTTTCGATGATGAAAATTAAAAATAGGTAATGACTGAATAGGCGGGAAAGCGGCAATCCGATCATCATTTGTTTTTTCGAGTTGATTCATGTTTTTATTTTTACTTTCCTTGTATTCGTAATGAAAAGCACGGTGCTTACTTCGGGTTAAAGACTAGACTTATTGAGTCCCTCGAACTATTAGCGCCCTCGCTGCGCTCGGGCACCAAACCCCCTCTCGGGACTAAATAAGTTACTTTCACCCCTAGGGTAACAATGTACTATTGCTAACATAAACGAGGTTTGGCCTAACACAAAATGTTTGCTGCGACGAACGGATAACATGGTATGACCTTGAGTATCATCTCTCAGTTACAGACTATAACCGATTTTTCTTTCTATTTCAGATCAACGCTGCACACCTAAACCACCGCCGAAAACACAAATAAAACAACTTTGAATATGTCAATAAAATCTTTTATTCGTCTAATTTCTGTTTCTTAACACTTTCTTCCGTCTCGCTATCCATCTTCCGTTTCTCTCCACTATCATTATCCGCCTGCGGTTTCTCTGAGCTCTCAGTTTCCGGTATTGGTATCTCTGCAAACTCATTTTCCAACTTCAAATTCACTGCACTCTCACTTTCCGACGTCAATTTCTCTGTACTCTCACTTTCCGACTTCGATTTCTCTCCGTTTTCGGTCTCTTCTGCCGTGGAAGACTTTCCTACTTTGTGGTAGTCGTTCTGCGACGCTTGGTTATCGCTGGAAGTGTCCACTTTGAGGAGCTCTCGTAATGCCATGGTCGCGTAGCAACTTGCTGGCAGAGTCATATTTAGGAGAAGGGCTTTGTATTTTCCGTCTGCAAAAATAATAATTTAATTTCAGTAAATCTATAAGAGAAATGAGTTACATAAAAGTTACTCGGAGTTTGTTTGTTTTTTATAAAATATGAAAAAAAACCGCATCTAAATGGGTTCACTCGTTTAAGTACTACGATGCCACAGGCAGACACACACGTAGCGGTCAAACTTATAAACACCCCTCTTTTTGCGTCGGGGTTTAAAAATACACAGTTCAAACAACATACATCATACCTCATGCATCGCATGGGCGTTATGGCTGTTGAGGTGTTATTTACATAATTTAAAATAAATAAATAAAATCATGAGCATATTGTTTGAAAGACTCGGAACAGTATTATTTGATTGTAAAGTTGATAATCTTATGTACAGATGCTGACAATATAATACTGTGACAACCATCACAATTTTTTTTAACACCCTTGCTCGTAAAGCTGCTGTAATTCCACCGGTTTTAAATATGTAAAGCGGGTCATAAAAAACGCGTGTGTTACCTGTTATGTATGTATATGTGTAGCGTACCGCGGCTGCGACCCGGCAGTTTAAAGTTATTAAAGTAGTGTGTCATTGACTAGCGAGTTTGATGGTTGTCCCTCCTATACCCATACCTGCATATCTAACAGTGGCGACGAGGATGGGATTTACGTGTGCGACAATGTCTACATTTGGCGTTTCTTTTGGAATTTTGACCAATTTTGACCATTTAACCCAGGACTGGACAAGTTACAAGTCTCGATTACAACAATGGTTTATTGCAAATGATATTACGGACGAATCGGACAAGTTGAAGGTTAAACGGAGGGCAATACTCATAAGCGCCCTCACAGGACCCACTTACATGCTAGCGAGGGACCTGGCGCTGCCTAAGAAGTTGGAGGAAACAAATTTTGAAGAAATACTGAATATTCTCGACCGGCATTTTGAGCCAAAGCGGCTCGGATTCGCAGAAAAGTCGAATTTCTACGTGGCGGTGCAGCGATCAGACGAGAGTCACACTCAATGGGCGGCCAGAATTAGGGGATTGGCAGCACACTGCGGGTTTAAGAACTTGGAGGAAGCTCTTCTTGATAAATTTATCATGGGCATGATGGCAGGACCCGAGCGAGACAAGCTCTTTGCCCAGGACCAGACGGAATTAACGTTAGCCAAGGCGGTAGAATTAGCGGAAAGCGTGCGGTGTGCTCGGCGCGCCTCCCATGCCGCTCCAGGAGCACGTGGTGCGAGCGCAGCTGCCGGCGGCGTCGACGAGGGTTCCGTGTTTGCGGTAAAGGAAAAGTGCAGTGTGTGCGGTTATTCAAATCACAAATCCAATCAGTGCCGGTTTAAAAACTATAAGTGCAAGAAGTGTAATAACAAGGGCCATCTAAAGCGGATGTGCTCAAGTGACGCGAAAGTAAAACACGTGGAGGAAGGTAAAGTGGATGATGAGAGCGACGACGACGGTAAGCTATGCTTAAATATACGTTGTGATAAGGGTCGACCGATGCTGGCAAGTGTTAACATCGGTGGACTAGGTTTGGAGTTCGAGATAGATAGTGGTTCCGCGGTAAGTATAATATCACATCACATATACAACGAGCACTTCAACAAAGTACCGTTATCAGTTACAGATAAAAAACTATTCAGTTACACGGGGGAACGGTTAGAAACAGTTGGTGTTATTAAATTAGATATTGAATATTCCAAAATGAAGCGAAAACTGCACGTGTTTGTTGTACGTAACGGTGGTCCGCCATTATTAGGCCGAGATTTTATTAGCACGTTTGACTTGGAATTTGCACCTACAGTTAAATCTATTGGCGGATCTAATGACAATTCAATAGAGGACTATTTAATTTCAAGATTTCCCACCGTGTTCTCTGGTAAATTAGGGAAATTTAATAAATATGCAGTTGAGTTACATTTAAAACCACACTCAAAACCATGTTTTTTTAAAGCACGGTCGGTTCCATATGCATTGAAAGACAAAATTGATGGCGAATTAGATCGACTTGTAAAGTTAGGAGTATTAGAACCAGTACAGTACTCAGATTATATCTGGCGTCCACGACACAAGCATTGTTGCTTAGTGTGGCGCTGTGTGTAATGTCCAGCGAAAAAAAAAAAAAAAAAAAAAAAAAAAAAAAAAAAATTATGCGTCACCAATTGTACCCGCTTTGAAAAAAGACGGTGGAGTGAGAATTTGCGCCGATTTTTCCGTGACAATTAATAAACACCTAATCATTGATAAGTATCCGTTGCCAACGGTAAATGATTTGTTTGCAAAGTTGCATGGTGGCGTACAATTCAGCAAATTAGATCTGTCCATGGCATATAATCAATTTTGTTTAAAAGAACAATCACAGAGTATGACCTGTATCAATACACATCGCGGACTATTTAAATACACAAGATTAGTATTTGGCTTGTCGAGCGCACCAGCAATATTTCAACGTGCCATGGAGTGCATACTATCAGGGTTAGACGGAGTAGTATTTTTCCTCGACGATATTTTAATAACAGGTGTCGATACAAAACAACACATGAGCTGGTTAGTCACGGTATTAGAAAGGCTGGCGGAGACAGGGCTCACAATACAACCAAGCAAGTGTGAGTTCTTTAAAAATGAAGTGAACTATCTAGGACATATCATAGACAAAAAGGGTATAAAAAAGTCGCCAGATAAAGTAACAGCAGTTACGCAAGCGCCTAGACCACAGAACGTGCAACAATTGCAGTCATTTCTAGGATTAACTAATTATTACCGAAATTTCGTCCCAAACGCATCAACCATACTAGCACCGTTATATAACTTGTTGCACAAAACAACAAAATGGGAATGGTTGCAAGAACACGAAAAGCTTTTAAAAAAATTAAACAACAGTTGGCATCGGATGAGGTACTGGCACATTTTGACCCCGCGGCAAAGTTAATATTGACCGTAGATGCCTCCCCGTACGGGTTAGGCGCTGTGCTATCACAAGTAGGAGGCGACGGGTGCGAACGACCTATTAGCTATGCGTCAAGGACGTTAACAGCAGCCGAGAAAAAATATGCTCAAATACAAAAAGAGGCAACAGCAATAGTATTCGGAGTAAAACGTTATCACCAGTATTTATATGCCCGAGCGGTGCCCTTCACCTTGCGTACGGACCACAGGCCATTGTTAAGCATCTTCGGTCCATACCGCGGTATACCGGAGGTATCAGCTAACCGACTACAGCGGTATGCAATATTTTTATCTGCATACAATTATGTAATCGAAAATGTTAGCAGTAAAAATAACAGCGCTGATTATCTGTCCCGCGCTCCGGTAGGGTATGAGTCATCGTCAGCTGGCAACGTAGGGTCGGGCGCCGGCGGCGGTGCAAGCGCGGGGGCAGGGCGAGAGCGAGACCAACCGCGCGCCACTGATGACCGCGCATCATATGTTTACTTCGTCGTTGACGGAGGGCTACCTGTTACACTTATTGATTTGCAAAGCGAAACCCAACAAGACGCCATTTTTCGGAAAGTTAAAGATTATATTGAGTTAGGTTGGCCGAGAAAAGTGTACGATGACAAATTAAAGCCATATTTTTACTGTCGAAACCAACTATCGGTTGAAAATGGATGCTTGATGCGCGGCCATAAAGTTATCATTCCAGAAAGGCTAAGAGTTAAAATTTGTGATGAACTTCACAGTTCACACTTTGGAGTGGTAAAGATGAAGGCAGAGGCACGCAAGCGGTTGTGGTTCCCTGGCGTGGACGATGCGCTGGAGCGACTGGCCAGCGCGTGCGCAGTATGCAGCGCGCTGCAGCCCGCGCCGCCCCGCGCCCCGCTCACGCCCTGGCCACATCCTCCCCACGCCTTCTATAGAATTCATTTAGATTTTCTAGGGCCCTTTAACAACCAAATGTTTCTAATCGCTGTTGATGCTTACAGTAAATGGGTTGAAATGTATACAATGACTTCGTCGTATGGCTCTAAAGCAGTAATTGAGAAACTTATTGACTTAATGTCACGATTCGGTATACCACATACTATTGTAACGGATAACGGTAGTTCGTTTGTTTCGCAAGAATTTAAAGATTTCTGTTCAAAGAATGGTATTATACATACGCTTGCCGCGGTATATCATCCGTCAAGCAACGGACAAGCTGAAAGCTCTGTGAAAATTATTAAAAGGGGCCTCAAATGCATAATCCTTAATAATAAAGGGAAGCCATTAAAGGAACGAATGTCAAAGTTTTTGTTCGACTATCGGAACTCCAGACATAGTACCACCGAGAAAACACCCGCCGAACTCGTGTACGGCCGGCCGCTGCGCTCGCGGCTCGATTTAATGTCACCGACATCGGCGTCGGCGACATCCACAGCGTCGACCTCCTCTACCACTTGCCTCACTCAAACCGTGGAACAAAACCAGTGCTTACAGCGTAAATACTACAAAGGTAAAAAACGTAAACAGTTCAAAGAAAATGACGTGGTATGGATTACGAAGAACATAAATAATAAAAAGTTTGTATGGGTCGACGGAATTATCAAACGTAAGATCGGAAATGTAATGTACGAAGTTTATGTTCCTGAAATGGATCGGTTGGTAAAAAGACACTTGGATCAGATACGGGCTCACGGCCAAACACAAATGTCAGACCGCGACTCAAACTGGGATTTAGATGTCGTCCAGGATGTTCAGCGCGATGAAGCCAACGCAGATCAGACGACACCAAATAACGACGACCAACATCACTTCAACCGCTCTAGAAGCAACACCAACTCTGATCTAGAGGTAATAGGAACACCGCCACCAGACAACATTACGATATCACCGTCAGTAACCAGTACTCCGGTCAGAGGAGAGAGAGAAGGTGAATGTGGGTTTGAGCGAAATGCGATCTTCGCCACGCCACTAGCTGAGTCAGATGGCTCACCCGAGGCACTGACGCCCATACCAGCGATTAATCCACGTCGTCTAGAATTGTCACCAGATAACTTTACTCCTTAATGTATTCTTTATTTGTTCATTGTTTAATTGGGGTAGTTGTCAATTAAAGGGAAGGGGATGTTATGTATGTATATGTGTAGCGTACCGCGGCTGCGACCCGGCAGTTTAAAGTTATTAAAGTAGTGTGTCATTGACTAGCGAGTTTGATGGTTGTCCCTCCTATACCCATACCTGCATATCTAACATTACCAAAGCAAATAGTTAAGTTATAGTCCATACAAATTCCATAACAGTACTATTTGCGTGCGGCGGCGATCAGTTCCATATTTGAAAATATGGAACTGATCGCCGCCGCACGACTCCAGCTAGTGAGCAGCGCGCTGTTGCTATTCAAATTTCGAACTAATCGCCGCGCGGCGACAGTCAGTAGGCAGCGCTAGCGTGGTGTTAAAATGGCGGGAAAGTAACAGTGTGCATTCACAGATTGAGTTTATTTAAAATTAAAATAAACAGTTTATTCGGTAATTTAAAAACTTGGCTGCATGCTCTAGCGTCTTTGCCAACATTTTCACGCAGCCACGGCAGAATATAATCCTCGCGCCATTTTTCTCAAATTTTCTTTTCTTTGTACTTGTATTGTGAATATCTAAAAAAGACAACTTTCAATAATGAAGATGAGCAATATATTACTTCAACTCCACCGGATATACTAACAGAAGTGCGAACCGCATGCGACAGCTTGCTGCCGTCAATATCCAAGGACAGATACATAACCACGCATGAAAAATGTTTTTTTTTTCTGTGATCTCGCAAATGTGTTAAAAAACGTCGTACGATATACGTGCGTATTGGTTATAACATCTTAACGCACTAATATCGTAATGTACTATAACGTTACTGGTGATTATAGCAACACTCGTAACTTATGTTTTTTTTTTTTTTTTATGATCGTGGAAGGAACTCGATACTGTACTGCGTTCCAAAACTCAAATTGCCGATGTAGGTCACACGGCTGCCAAGCTCAAATGGAACTGGGCTGGACACACCTAGCGCAAGCCGGAGGAGCTACCACTGCCTATGCACGGCCCGCCTACTCGCGACTCGCGGCTGGAGGCGCGGGCGGCGGGGGCGTGAGCGCCGACCGTCGCCGCACTTCAAATTTTACCACGACGAAGACACAATAATAGACACAATAAATATTCACTTGGTTTTTGTATTACACCAAATTTAGCCAGTCCACGTTATTTTATTTCTGCTACTCTATTCTTTGCTCCTTTAAGCATCACAAGGCGTAAACGCGCCAACAACCACAAAATGGGTCCCAAACAGCAGCAAACCGCAACGCGGCGGGAGATGGCGGGACAATCCTTGTGAAAGGAGACGACCTTTCACAAGGATTGGCGTATAACAGCACTGAATGCCCTACAGTGGACCAAATGGCTGATAATAATAATAATTTATTTGCAAAATGTGATTGCTCTTGGCCTTTATTCTGGCGGTTCTGAGTCATGGATGTTTATATGTAAATACTAGCGGCCCGTCCCGGCTTCGCACGGGTTTGGTATTTTTTTTTTTTTTTTGTTTTAGCTTATATGACACGTTCGTAGATTTACCATAGCAGCGCCATCTATTGATTACTTACTCAACCCAGTCGAAAGGTATCGACATCTGTTAGAATCATTTGGAGTTAACAGATAATTTTGACTGTCAAATAATAACAGACAAATAATTAGCAATAAATTAAAATTGCGACTATAATTTGAGATTTAAACTATCCTATCTCTCAAGTTGGATCGAACTGCACATGGTGTGCGAATTTTATTATAATCGGTTAAGTGGTTTAGGAGTCCATCGAGGACAAACATTGTGACACGAGATTTATATATTTTAAGAAGATAAGATAAGTATGTATTTACAAAAAAATAGTATCTATGTAGTATATCAACTATCTGGCGTGCACGACACAAGCCTCGCTGCTTAGTGTGGCGCTAGATGGCGCTGTGTGTAATGTCTAGCGATATTTATTTATTTATATTTATGTCGTCTGATGGAAAGCGATAGATGAGATCTACAAAGAAACGAGCGAGCTCAGAAGATACCTGTTCACTTTTACTGTGAAGATTGATAGGTTATACGAGGAAGGGAATATAGACGCTGCCAGAGTTCTATACTTACAGCCTTATTCATAAAAAGTTAGAGCCTCCTTGAAGGCCCGATGCTAAAAAAACATGATTCATTAACGTCTGTTAACGCTAATCAGTCCATCAAGGCTCTGCTTCTTCTTCTTCGTGTCGATGATTCCCATTTTTTATTATTTTAAATTTGTTTCGACCAGAACTCGGCCACGTCGACGGCGTTAGTGGTGGCTTCAGACAGGTCCCTTAAAGTGCAGGTGGAGTTGCACAAAGAGCAGGTCAGGAGGTGGGTTATGGTTTGAGGTGAGACTCCGCAGTCGCACTCAGCTTTATCGGAATACGCCCACCGGACCAAGTTGAACCTGCAGCGGCCCACCTGGCTTCTAAGTCGGTTTAGAGTCTTCCAGGCCCCTTATTCACCACGCTTCGATTCGGTTTTCGATTCGGAAAGTCGTATGTCTATCTTTTTTTGACATTACGAAATCGAGCGAGATGGACATACGACTTTCCGAATCGTAAATCGAATCGAAGCGTTGCGAATAGCTATGCAGGTGGGCCATGACAGTTGATGACCCGCTGGGAGCTTTTCTGCAGGCTCAACGTAGTGAGCCGGGGGGGGGGGGTGTTTAAGAAGCCACAGCTTTTTGCGGGCTTCACCAACCCTAGTATGGTCGATTGGTGGAATATTCGACCTAAGGAAGCTGTTCCGACTCTTCAGCCTGCCTCGCGACGTCTTCTCATTGTGAAGAGGATGGCGTTTGTCTGTCTCTTGTTTATATTTTTCGGAGGAGCAGGCAACCTCTCTTCGAACTTCAGGGGGAGCCACTCCTGCGAGCGGGTATAAGGCAGCTAGTGGGGTTGGATTTAGACAGCCAGTGATGATTCTACATGTTTCATTAAGTGCTACATCTACCTCTCGGGCATGAGCAGATCGATGCTACACTGGGCATGCAAATTCACCAGCCGAGAAGCAGAGAGCCATGCCAGAAGTCCGGGGAACATGTGCCGAGGCGCCCCAGGCGGTGGATGTTAGCCTACGTAATAGGTTTTTGCAGACGGCAGTAGGCTCTGCTAAAGTTAGACGACTGTTGACCCTCCTTTATCTCCCTGCTAAGTCACAAAATGGCTGCCGCAAATTCGAACAGCTTACTTTGTCGTCTGTCGTTGGTCGTCGGTCGTTGGTCGTCTGTCGTCTGTCGTCTGTCGTCTGTCATCGGTCGTTGGTCGTCTGTCGTCTGTCGATGTCGTCTGTCGTCTGTCGTTGTCGTCTGTCGTCTGTCGTCGGTCGTTGGTCGTCTGTCATCAGTCGTTGGACGTTGGACGTTGGTCGACGGTCGTTGGTTGTCTGTCGTCTGTCGTTGTCGTCTGTCGTTGTCGTATGTCGTTGTCGTCTGTCGTTGTCGTCTGTCGTTGTCATCTGTTGTTGGTCGTCGGTCGTCTGTCGTCTGTCGTTGTCGGCTTTCGTCTGTCGTTGTCATCTGTCGTTGTCGTCTGTCGTTGTCGTCTGTCGTCGGTCGTCGGTCGTTGGTCGTCGGTCGTTGGTCGTCTGTCGTCTGTCGTTGACATCTGTCGTTGTTGTCTGTCGTTGTCGTCTGTGTTTGTCGTCTGTCGTTGTCGTCTGTCGTTGTCGTCTGTCGTTGTCGTCTGTCGTTGTCGTCTGTCGTTGTCGTCTGTCGTTGTCGGCTTTCGTCTGTCGTTGTCGTCTGTCGTTGTCGTCGGTCGTTGGTCGTTGGTCGTCGGTCGTTGGTCGTTGGTCGTCTGTCGTCTGTCGTTGTCGTATGTCGTTGTCGTCTGTCGTTGTCGTCTGTCGTCTGTCGTTGTCGTCTGTCGTCTGTCGTTGTCGTCTGTCGCCTATCGTCTGTCACTGCTGTCAATTTTTTTTTTATTCTCGATGAGGCCATTTTTGTCTTTGATTTGACAAGATGGCCCACATAACGCGTCGAATCCGTCTATCACAGACAGCACACAGCACAGCAGCACATTAACTAGCAGACTGCTAGCAAGCGTTTATGAATCATACTTCTTGACAACCGTCTAATAAGCTTAATGAGTCTGCTAACTAACAGACCGATCAAACCTCAATTGATGATGATAATGATTGAGCACCACACCCAGCCAGGAGCAAGCCTGACCCGGACAAGCCGGATACACCAGGGGGCACTGTTTTGTAAGGAAAGACATGCTCTGGGATGGGAGAGGAAGCCCGACCAACCGCAGCCAGTCGGGCACAATCAGCCGACTATGCAGCCTAGAGCCAATATAGGAATAGTGGTAAAGACAGGTACAATCCATAGGAATGAGCATTGGTGTTTTGACCTTCGTTTGATTGGTCTCTTCTAGCATTGGAGAATCATGTTCGTTTCTGGTGGTTGTGATTTCATTCCTTTTTGACGTCTTATTTAATCATTATTTTCGTGTATATGTTTCGTCGTCAGTAGTATTTTATTCACTGTCAGTTTCGCTGAGGTGTTTCCTGGGTGGCCGAATTAAATTTTTCTCTATCTGCTGCGAGCTGAATCCATTCTTCTTTGCTTTTGTAGAAATATTCCATGTCTTGTTGGAGTGATTCGTTCAATGTATATATTGGTCTTCCAACTTTTAACCGTATCGCCTTGTATCTAATAGCTGCGTGTAGTAAGTAAGGCTCTGGTCGTCGGAGGATGTGCCCGTAGTAGCATAACCGTAGGCATTTAATTTGTAATTTTGGTAATTGTTTTTCCCATAGGAATTTTGCGTGTTTTCTTGTTCGGGGGGTTTCGCGTACTCTTTATCATATCTTTACGAATAAGTCCTTCGTATCTTCTGAGTTTCGATCGACAGACCGATCAAACCTCAATTAAGGATTTTTTATGAATAAGGCTGTTAGGCTTTGAGCACAATAAAATGTGGAAAGGTGCTGACTACGGCTAGTCAGTATATCAAGTAAAGGCCGTTTTCTATAACTATGTTTGTTTTGTTTTGTTTGTTTTGTTTCTATCGGTAAGTAAACTCAGTAAGCTAAATGGTCTAACGGTAAGCTAAATGCACTGTTTTAGACTTTCACGGTTTTTCACTACACTTAAAGTACTTACGGGATGATATCCATGATTTTGTTTTTGTTCGATGAGCTCCCAAAATCACGGATATCATCTCGTAAGTACTTTAAGTGTGGTAAGCTAAATGTCAAACAGTTAGAGGTAGCAACCTTCCGTTACCTGTTAGTAAGTTATTGAAAATGGCCATAAGTGTACAAGGTATTACGTCTGGTATGTAGTTCGGTCATCGGTAGTCAAAGAGGTACAGTGTGACACCACGCTCCTGTCGTAGATATAAGTATGGCGTACCTTCAAGGATGCCTGTGAGCTTGTGGTTGTTGAGGTCGTCCAGGTCGGAGGGGATGAGGTCGGCGAAGGGCTCGGAGTAGCGCACGGAGCGCCACGTGACGTCACGCGGACAGGTGACCACGTGGCGGTACGCGCCCGACATGCTGTAGCTCCTGCCACAAAATCAAAAAATCAAAATCAAAAGCATTTATTTCAAGTAGGCCAGTTACAGGCACTTTTGAATTGTCGAAACAAAGATGAAAATTAAATGTCCTGTTAACAGTCCCAGTCACAAGACATAAAAACTGTGAAAGTACTGTAGTTACCCATTCCCTAGCGTAGATCTCAATGGAGAAGAACGGGCAAGAAACTCCATGGACACTCTTTTAAATCAGAATATTGTTACAAAATCTTGGTTACATCATTCATGTTGAGATGGTATATTATATGAGAACAATGTAGCAAGACGTGCACGTTAAAAGTGTCCACAGTAAATACACAAACAAAAAAAAATACAATTCAAAAACCAAAATAATTAATTCAAATAAGCCATTGCAACTAAGAGATGACCAGTCACAACTGACAGCGCCCGTCCACGGACATGACACATAGATCAGCACCATTCAACTCAACCATTTTGAAGGGAACTAAATGATCCGACACATGCGCCACCATCAGCGAGACATTTGAGTGAGCATGAGGACGTAGGTTTCCAGTGAATGATAGCTTTCTAGTACATAGTACTCACACAATATGGGCTATAATAAATAAATAAATAAAAGAGCTTTATTCATTCCACACAATAGAATTATAAACAAATTACAATTAAATAATAACAATAAGTATTGATAATCAGATAGTAATTTAAAAGTAACCTTAATTATAAAATTATGAATTCAGATATATAATACGTAATTTTGATATGTAATCATTCATGATAAGCAAACAAATAATAAAACTATATATTTACAATAATCAAATAAAATTACAATTAAAAACAGCTTAAATTATTAAATCAAGTTAACATTAAATTAAAAACATTCATTAAACTAAATCGATTTAAATTACTTAAGATTATTGAATTTCTTATAATAAAGTTGCAAGTTGAAATAATGTAGTTAATTATGATAATAAAATGTACTCATGATTAACAATTACAAAATAAAATTAATGTGTGGACCCTTTTCGGGTAAAAGCCTCCTCCAAAGAATTCCACTTTTCTCTATCCGAAGCGGTGGATAGCCACCGCTTCGGATGCCCCTCTTCGACCATGGGAGATCCGCCATTATATTCTGTAAGACAGCTATGAACAATTTCGGTGAGATAGGATCACCTTGCCTGACTCCTCTGTTGATATTGATTACAGGCCCGGCTCTATCCAGCTTAACTCGACTTGAGCTTTGAGAGTATATATTTTTCATAATATTTATATATTTATAATTGACCGATTGGTTATTTAGTGCTTCCCATATGCTGGGCTGCGAGATAGAGTCAAAGGCTTTTTTATAATCAACAAAAGCTATGTAGAGCGGCTTTCGATATTCCAGGTATTTCTCGATTACTTGATCTAATACGTGTATATGATCAGAGGTACTGAAGCCTTTTCTGAAACCTGCCTGTTCCATAGGTTGGAATGTGTCTAATTTCGAAGATATTCTGTCGAGTAGGCATGATGAGAATAACTTGTAAAAGCTAGACATTAGACTTATCGGACGGTAGTTACCTATGTCTGCTGGGTCGCCTTTTTTGTACAATAAAATAATTTCTGATTCAGTCCACTGCTCAGGCACCACCTCTTCATCTAGGATCTTGTTGAATAATATTGTAAGAGGTGCTACTAGATGAGCTCTGGCGTGCTTAATGCATTCGTTAGTAATACCGTCAGGTCCCGGGCTTTTTTCTGATTTTAATTTCAGTATGTGTTTAAAGATTTCAGGTTCACAAAACATTTCTACAGTCGACGTATTCTTTAGATGGTTTGACGTCTCTATGTCTTGTGTAGAGTTTGGCTCGCTATATAAGCTTCGTAGAAATCTGTAGCTATTTTTATTATTTCAATACGTGATTTACTATTTGTTGAACCATGTTGAAGAGATGGAATCCATTTTTTTTGTTCTGTCTAGTTCTTTGAATGCTTTTTTAGCCGATCTTGTGTTTTCTATATGTTTTCTTATAGTGTCCATTCTGTGAGTTTCGTAACATTGTTTTATTTCTTTGTTTGTTTGTTTATATAGGTTTTTCAGATCTTCTCTGTCTTTTTTGTTTAGATGGGGTTTGTTTTGTAAGGCGCTTCTTTTCTTCATTAGTTCTATTGCTTTATTAGTTAAAATAGTTGACCTCTTGGATCTTGATTTGTCTTTCAGGCTGGTTTTTAGTGCAGATTCTATCATCTGGTAGTAATCTTTGGCTGTATGGTTTTCATGTGTCTCTAGCAATTTTGGTATGTGGTCGCATAGACTTTTTATGTATAATTCGCGGTTTTCTGAACTTTTAAGTGTGTTTGTGTTACCGGTGAAGTTGCGTCTACTCTTTTTTATTGGTGTCAGAATAAGAGTCGCTCTGAGGAGTCTGTGATCTGTTCCAAAGGGTAAGGAATTTATCACCTAGAATTTAGAAAATAAATGCGGCTTGTTAGTTGCTATATAATCGATTTCGTTTCTTGTCTTCTTATCTGGAGAAATCCATGTCCATCTGTTCTTTTCTTTTGATTTAAACATAGTATTTATTATTTTTAGATTATGTTGATGTACATATTGGATGATTTTTTCTCCTCTCTGGCTTCTATTACCATAACCGTATTTACCCATTTGTGCTCTGTGCTCGTAAGTTTTAGGTTTCCCAATTTGTGCATTGAAGTCGCCCATAGTTATAACGTACTGTGAAGAGATCATTTTATGGGCCATTTCAAGGTTTTCATAGAAAAGCTCTATGTCGACTTGTGGAGAGCACTCGGTTGGCGCGTATGCTTGAATAATTGCGAAATGTAGGTTTTCTAGTTTTATTTCCATGAAACAGACTCTCTCCGATATTCCAGTAAAGTTCATTATATTTTCTTTATATCCTTTTTTAATCAGAAAGCCGACGCCATATTGACCTTTAGTTAGTCCTATATGGTACATAATATAGTCTTCGTCTTCTATTATATTTTCTTCTAGGCCTGACTTCACACAGTCCAACTATATCGTGATTTATGTTACGAAGAGCAGTCTTTAATTCTAGTAGTTTATAAGGTGAGCTCAATGATTTAACATTCAAAGTGCATATATTTATTTTATTTTTCTCTAGTATTTTTATTTCTTTCTTTGGAGGGTTTTGGTCTGACTCTCCCACGGTGACCAGCCGTCTTGGGAGTGTAGAGGGGTGGAGAGGGGGACCACTTTTTAGTTGCTATTCTACGTTATTATTAGAGTCATTTGTTGCTTGTATTGGTGCTGGTGAATGTTTTACATAAGATAGTATTGATTGAGTTTTGTTCTTCTTGTAGTTTTGTTGTTTTTTATCGTCTCTCGTAGGTGAGTATGTATGTGACCTCTTTTCGCCACGTATGTTGACTTTCTCTGAGGTACCAGTTTTGTTAATAGGTTTAATTTTGTCGTTTTTATTTTCCAAAATAATTAATTTATCATACTTAAGGATAACTTTATTTCCCTTTTCTTTTTCGGATATTGCCTGGTCCATCAGAGCGGCTCTCTTTTCCAGTATATGTTTAGGATAATTTGGTTTATATAATAAGCACAGTTTTCTAGCTTTTTCTTGTTTTTTAAGGCCATAATTTTAATTCCCAGCGTAGTGAAAGTTAACACTACGGGACGTATTTTTCCTTCCGCTTTCTTTCCTCTTCTTTGGACTGCCTCTATGTCATTTGGTATGCAGCTGATTTCCAGGTTATTAGACATTATTCCCAGGATTTTTTCCTGAAGATCAAAATAGCTTCTCTCAGTTTCTTCAACTCCGAACACAATAATATTTTTCTTCCTCATTTCTTTTTCTATGAAATCTAAGCGAGAGTTTTGGCTTTCTAGTTTAGATTTCATTTCTTCGTTTTCAAGATAAAGTTGCTGAAATTTATAATTCGTTTTCGTTTATTTCGTTAATAATATTTTTGCTATTCGATTTTATTTCTTGTTTTTGTTTGGCGATTTCGTTCTTTAAGTCTTGTAAGATTTTCATTACTTCGTCCATGGTGATCAGTGAGCAAGTGCTTTATTGGGATTATTTATTTATTTATCTGGTGTTCACGACACAAGCCTCGTTGCTTAGTGTGGCACTAGATGGCGCTGTGTGTAATGTCCAGTGATATTTATTTATTTATAAGTAAATAATGTGGTAAGTAAACAATATGGGCTATGCGATTATATAATACTAAACAGATTGAATCTACACAAAGCAAAAAAATATGTACGATCTTCAGCAGCTCCAACAATACTATTTAATGCTATCAATTTATGCGCCCCTGTCCTTGTGGAGCAGGACCAGCATTGAGCCAAGCATTTTTATCAGCTATATAATCGCTCAACTTGTAATATGTTTGCTTAATGCAAACATATTACACTACCAACACTACTAACTACTAACTACTACCCTACACTACTAACTTTTGTTTGTTTCGTTTAATGCATGTTTTAAATTTCGTCTCATTCAGTTCAAGAATACTTTGTAGAATTTTATTATAGCATCTCAAACAGTACACCATAAAAGATGAGTCTACCTTGGCGAGTCTAAAGCCTGGCTGAATTAGTTGGTCCCTATTTCTAGTACTGTCATTATGTCTGTCACCTCTTTTACCAAAAAGATGCAGATTTTTTCTGACGTACATTATGTTTTCGTAGATGTATTGACAATGTATCGTCATGATGTTAATTTCCTTAAACAGTTCCCGTAGAGAATCGCGCCTATGAAGATTATATGGCTCTGATCGCTCTTTTTTGCAGAATAAATATAGACTCAATATCTGCAGCCCGTCCCCATAGCAAAATGCCATAAGACATTATACTGTGAAAGTAACTAAAATATACCAGTCTAGCAGTATCTACATCAGTAAACTGACGGATTTTTCTAATGGCATATGCTGCTGAACTTAGCCGCCCCGCAAGAGATGTTAAATGAGAACCCCATTGTATCCTTGAATCAAGCGTAATCCCCCGGAAAACCGTTTTATCTATGAATTCAAGTTTCTCTTTTTTCAACATTATATCACAATCACTACTTTTAACATTCGATAAGCGAATCTTATGCATTTAGTCTTTTTTTCATTTAATACTAAATTGTTTGCTGTGAACCAATTTTGGACCTAAAGTAGGGCATTATTCACGTCATCTAGATTTTGGGCCCGTCTATTTATCTTAAAAATTAGGGATGTGTCATCAGCGAATAACACCATATTTTGAGGTTGGTTTTTCAATAAATAGGGTAGATCATTTATATATACTAGAAAGAGGAAAGGACCCAATATTGAGCCCTGTGGAACCCCCATTTTTACTTTTAAACCCTGTGAATTAACACCATTTATATGAACAAATTGTTGTCTATTACTCAAATAAGATTTTACCAAACTGAGTGCAAGTTTACCTAGTCCGTAATGCTCTAGTTTCAAAAGTAATGTGTCGTGATTTACGCAATCAAATCCTTTGGAGAGGTCACAAAATATTCCTATGGCGTCTTGCGACTCTTCCCACGCCGTATATATGTGCTTTAATAAGGTTACACCGGCGTCAGTTGTACAACGTCCCTTGGTGAAACCATACTGTTGATCGTGTAAGATTCTGTTGGTGTTAAAATGATTGAGCATTTGAGTAAGCATTACCTTTTCAAAAACCTTGCTAAAAGCTGGTAACACCGATACAGGTCTATAATTATAATTATTAGTATCTTTACTGTACCCGGATTTGAAAAGAGGTATGACTTTACAGTATTTCATCAAATCAGGGAAAACTCCTTGGTCTACACACGAATTAAAAATTAAAGCTAAGTAAGGAGCTATAGTCTCAATTACAAACTTTGATAGACATTCCCCATAGATCTTCGGTCAGTTTAATTTTTATTTGCCGGAAAGCTTTAATAACTATCGTAGGGTTTATGTGTTTAAATTTAAATTCAGCCTGGCATCCAGACACATTCGCCTTCAATAAACTAATTGAGACTTCAGGAGAGGAATTAAGAGCCTCCGTAGTTTTTAACGGTATATCGGTAAAGAAATTTACAAATTCTTGAGCTACTTCCTGATTAGAGCTTCTAGGACCACATGCTGCATAGATACAGCATGTGGTCCACTAGCTACACATTAGCATGTGTAGCTAGTGTTACGAACTTTCTTCCTGTTAGTCTCGTTATTTATTACTTTCCAAACTGTCTTTATTTTATTTTCTGCTGTTTTGATCTTGTTGCTAATGTGCAACAAGATCAAAAGGGGGGGGAACAGGGTTTTGTGCAGGGCTTTGGCAACCTTGCATGTATTTCTAAAATTTTTGAATACTTAGCCACGTATTTGTTAAAAGTTTCAATGTTTATATAAGGCTTAAGGCCATAAAGCTCAAATAGTCTTTCCCTACTTTTTCTGATACCTCTATTTGCCCAATCACTAAAATAATATAAATTTAGGGCAAATACTTTTTGTCTTCTTTTCAAAAGTTTTCTTGAATTCAGTGTGAACTATTGAAAAGAAATTATCGTCAAATTGATTTATATTAATATCGTCATGGCTCATAACACTTAACTTGTTCTGTAGGGAAATATTATACCTATTTAATTTGCTAGAAGTCTGAATTTAATCTGAACTTTTTGCAATGGAGTGTTATACCTAAAAGTTACAGTTTGTCCGCTATGGTCAGACGGCAGACAATTAACTATGGCTTTATCTAAGTAATCACAATAGCAGAAAACATTATCTATACAAGAAGCAGAAGATGGAGTGACTCTAGTAGGTTCTATAAAAGTGTTAACTATAAAAAGATTTAATAACCGACTGCTATTTGAATTTACTTCTAAAATATTGATATTAAAATCACCACAAATAATTGTAGATTTATTACTAGTTGCAAGTTTTGCCAGGACATCTTCCATTATTGATTCAAATAAGGAAAAGTTTTGATAGTTAAGGGGTCTGTACACACACACAATTACATGCTTATCTAGCTCAACACAGGACAGTTCGACGCAATGTTCAACCGAGAGACCTACTATGTTACGTTGCTACTATGGTACGTTGCTTATATTTTAAACTATTTTTTATTAATATTAGGGAATCTCCACGAAGCATAGTTTTACGGTTAAAGCAGCTACCCACCATATAGTTCTCATAATTAATAAACATTTGGTAATCCTTAAGCCAATGTTCAGTAAAACAAATAATGTCAAACTTACTATTTTCTAAAAACAATTCTATTTCTAATAATTTGCAAGAAATGCCTTGGATATTTTGGTGGAATAATTTTAAGGTGTTCTGCTGAGGCCCTTTTTTACTGACTAATTGAGTGCAAGAAGATACCTTGCTGTTGGTAAGATTAACAAAATTGTTAATGGTACCTTCTGTTGTCTCACTTTCTAGTTTAAATTAATATTTGGAGTGAGGCCGGAGACTCCCATGCCATCCTCAGACAACAAAACCCTATCACTAATATACCCTACTTGAGAATTCTCCACGGTGACACATGGATCCTCCTCAGTACAATTTTTGTAAACATTTATAGCACTAATGCTATATTCATTTAAAGTCACCTGTACATTAGTATTATTACTAATAGTCGCAGTGTTGATAATATAACTAAACTTAGACATACTATTTATGTCTGTGTGAATATTAAAAGCTAATAGCTGAGCTATTTTGTGTCTACAACTCATAGGTAGATACACCCTACCCCGTGTCGACTTAAGTTTTAACAATAGTGTTAATATCCAGATATACAAGACTGTCACTATAGTGACCTACTAAAAAATGTACATGTTTATTTAACAGATTTATATAATTGTTTTTTCTACTACTTAAAATTTCAAAATATGATGATGCACACAATATGATTTTACTACAGTTTAACTTCAACAACTCTGATACACAGTCAGTGATGTCTTCCTTTTTTATTCTAGAACTATTACCAACACATATAGTTATGGTTGTATTATGATCACAATCAGTTTTTGTTACTGATGCCATAACCTGTTTGTTGTTTTGGGTACAATAATGCAAATAATAATATTTGCTATGGTTAAATATGTAACATGTATTAATGTAAGATTTATTATTTTTTATTATAATAGATATTTGCACACCTGTTATGGTAGGATATGGCTTAAGAGCTTCAGTTGTATGTTTCACCTCATGTACCTACCCATATTGACGCAAATAAATGATTTGATTTGGTTTGATAACTAAGGTTATTACTAATTAATTTACCTAGCCCCCTACCTATACTGTCACAGAACATAACTGACTGACTACAATCATGACTATTTGTTGAGACAAAATTACCAGTCTCAGGCAGACTATCATATAACTCAGATACCACATGTGAATAATCTTGTGTAATATTAGTTGTTTCTTGGTTTAGTGTAATTTCCTGAGACAAATTCTCAACCTGGGACGGGTCCTCCATTACCTCAGGCTGGACAGTAACATGGTTGGTAACTGTCTGACAACTACATTGACACATTACCAACTCGTTTGCTGCAAAAATATGTTCTTTAATTTGGTTCTGAGAAATGGCATACCTACTAGAAAGGGATCTTAGTGAGTCCTGAAGTACCTGTATTTCAGACTGCAAATGCTGGGTATCAATTTCATAAATCTTTGTACTGTCTTCTAATTTTATTTGGTAATTATTTAACTTACTAACTAAATCAACACGCTCTTTCCTCAGTGGAATATATTTGGAAAAGAGTTTGTGTTGTTTCCTAAATTGATAACATCTTTTAATGATTCTATTCAGTTTTGCATATTTTTTTATTTTCTCATTGCTAACTGTATAATTCTGTTTTATTAAGGAATCTTCAGTCAGATCAATAGTTATTAAGGAAGGGGGGTTACAATTACTTTCATTATATAAGAGGTTTGTTTCTGAAACCTGATTACATGCTTTTTCTCTCTGTAACTTCATTATACAACTATTGGCATGAATTAACTCATCTATATCACACACGGTAACACTATCATACAGTACACTTCACCCTTCAGGCACAGTAGGTACCACGAGGCGGTACGCGCCCGACATGCTGTAGCTCCTGCCACACACGGTAACACTATCATCCCGTCAGGCACAGTAGGTACGCGCCCAACAATGTCAAAACATAACAATATTCTGTACTATCTTTTAGAAAGTGCATCACTTACTTGACCTTATGCCTCAACTCCAACGTTAGTCCAACCTTGGTCAGTTCCTCTTCATAAAACTCCTTCATATTAGGCGGGTAGTCCACCAAGTACCCGGGTAAGGGCATCACAATATCCAATATACTATATTTGCCACTATCTACGTCTTCTTGAGTTAACACCTTCACAGGTATTTTGGGTTTCTCTTCCTTATTCTGGCCTTGTTGCTGTTTCTCTTCAGGTTCTATCTCAGCGACTTCTTTAAGGACTGGTTCTTTACCTTCGCTGTCAGATTGGTTCTCGTCGGTTTGATTCTCTTCCGAATCTGAATCTTCGTCCTCGAATTCATCTGTGAAAGATTTTTTGAGTAAGTTATGTTAGTAGTTATTTTGTTACGGTTTTACATAAGATTTCCGCCCAAGTAATGAGTGATTGAGCCATCGCAAGTTCGCAACAGTAAGGCCTCGGGCACGAAGTCAGCGGGAGCAGGGCAGCGGCGCGTTGCTATGCATACATTTATATGGAACTGTCCTCGAAGTGAGCGGCGCGGCGGCGCGGAGAACGGTGCCCGCGCGTCTGCATTGACGTAGGAATTTACATCTTTTTTGCCCACAATAAATCAAACTATAGGAAGAAATTAGTGTCAGACAATTCGTTCGCCAACATCGATACCAATTTCTCGTAACACAACACTACGCCGCTCTAGCGCCGCGCGATCTGCCCGCTGACTTCGAGACCGGGTACAGAGTCACCGCGCCGCTGCCGCTGACTTCGTGTCCGAGGCCTAACACGTCTCCCGAGCCAGTCACCCAGCTTGACGAGTTAAAACTCATAGCGAGCCCTTACGAGTAGTGGTTCGTCATAGAATTTAATGAAAACAGCTAGAAAAATATAAAATAAATACCTTCTTTGTCGCAGGTGCCGAGCGGCACGAGGTCGCCGGCGACCGGCGCCAGCCCCGCGCGCCGCACGCGCTGCGTCACGGCGCGGTTCCACAGCAGCGACTGGTACGAGTGCAGGTACAGCAGGCGCGTGTTGCGGGCCAGCTGGGGACATGACATACACACGTTTTCATTCACTAACTATACATTATATGACGCGTTTTAAATACGTTTTCCTTTGTAAATGGATGAAGTTACTCTAAAAATATCTCCAAAAGATGTTAATTATTCTTTAAATTCCACGGCAACAGCGCAATAAATAAGTGGTTTACGAATCTTTGGCATACGAGCCAGTGTAAATAGATGCGATAGAGACCACACGAATTGCAACATTTCCTTATCCTTAGATGTCGGTGGCAGTGCAGTTACATTTATAAAAAAATATAAAAAATATTATTTTTTTAAAACAAGCTTATATTACTTATAAAAAATAATTTAAACCTGATAAGAAAAATAAAAGCATGTTACATTTTTCAGCATATAGACCTTCATTGTAACACGCTTTTATTTTTCTTATCAGGTTTAAATTATTTTTAACTTTTAAGTTCTTTTTATTAATAAGCTTTTTTAGCACCAAAGTACTCATCAAGACTAATTAGAATCGATAGATTAATAAGAATCAAACGAGCCCAAATTCGGTGTGGTACGTTTTATTACGGAGATCCTATGTCCACCTACCAGCTTCATCATTAAACTCTGGTTACCATTTAGGACCGAAGTACTCTTCAAGACGAATCAAACAAGCACAAAGTCGATGGGATTATGTCGTTATATTACGGGCATCCTATAGCCACCATCCAGCTCCATCATCAGACCCTGGATACCATCTAAAGACTACTCTACTACTACTCATCAAGACGAATCAAACGAGTCCAAATTCGATGGGGTTGCGTCTTTTCATTACAGAGTTCCTATGGCCACCTTCCAGCTCCATCATCAGATCAGCTCCATGTTCATAATATTGCATTGCTTCGCGATATACATATGCGTGCGAAATTTCAGCTCAATCGGTAACCGGGAAGTGGATCAAATTTAACTTGCAAGATTTGATTACAGACAGACAAACTTGCAAACATCGGGACAGGTGAAACTAAATAAAATAAAAGCTTGTAATAAAAGTAATTGCAGCTCAGTCTCTAAGATGGCATCACATGTGAAGAGTCCAGCTAGCGGCAGTAGTTACGTGTTACCTTCCCGAGCGCGCCCAGCAGGTCGTTGGGCGCGTCGGCCAGCGCGCGGATGAGGCGCGCCTCGTTGTGCGCGTGCGTGCGGCGCGGCAGCAGCGCGGCGGCGGGCGCGGGCCCGGCCGCGCGGTAGGCCAGCAGCGCCTGCTCCAGCGGGCCCTCGCGGTACTCCAGGATCATCGCTATTGCCTACGGAGGAACACTCGGTTACTTCAACTCTTAGGGCCATGTTCACCGAAAAGATAACGGTTTTGATTATCTAAAAACAGGTGTTTAAAACACATTTTCATGTTCACTAAAGCAAATCAACCGATTAAACACGCTAATCAACTGTTTTCTCTAACCGAGGTGGGAGAGGTTGTTTAACGTCCCGGTTAGTAGTTCAGGACGCTTTTACATTTTTCTACAAATAATTGTGTTTTTAAGGTACCATTTTAATGTATAAGCAATCACAAATGCGGAGATTTCATGATCTTAATTTAAAGATAATATATTCATCTCCAGATTAACATCAGAAAAATTGTATGTCGTCACATAACATTTTCGCACAAGTACGGTTTTCCCATCACAATAATCGCAGAAAATGTTTAAAAGTAGGGTTAGAATAGGTACATTTTAGGTAAATTTACAGCATATTTTAACTTAAGAATTATAATAAATTGCGGTATAATATAGTCCTTTAAAGGTTCAGCAATTTTTTTTGTATCAAAATCAACATATTTTCAATTATTAGCTAAAATTAAAACATTTGCCGAATACTTCATACATTTTGCACTCGCGGTTCACCATTCCGCGCTCAGAAGCGCTCGTGGAAGTAAGTACTCTCGTGCAAGGTATCGCTCTCTCGCAAAAAATTAATACGATTTTATTACTAGAAAATATTGTAGTGTGAGTGCCGTCGTCGTATAGCGTAATCGGAAGGAGTTGATATTTTTTCGCACTGAAGTAAAGTAAACTGTACGAGTTTCATATTTTTGTTATTAGAATGTGGTTTAGAAATTATGGTCGGTAAGATCGGGATTTGAGAAATGGATAGGTGGGGTTAAGCAGCTTTTAATAAGGTTAGGATTTGGATGGATAAGGTCAAGCTCTTGGCGGTGAGATTTGGAAGTGGATGGGCGGGAGGAGGGTTATGCTTTTAACCGGTTTGTATGTATGACGAATATGGAGACAAAACCATAATCCAAGATGGTGCCGATAAATATTTGACTACTTTTTGTTCATGGTGTCATTTTCATGGTTTTTGGGGTCGCTAGTATTGGATATATGATCTTAACCAACATCGAAGATGGCGCTGACAAAAATTTGACAACTTTCTTCATGGGTGTCATTTTCATGGTTTTTGGGGTTGCTTATATCGAATGTGGGGTCAAAGTCAAAATCCAAGATGGCGCCGACGAAAACTGGGTGATTTCATGTTTTTTTTTGGGGATGGAACTTTGTAGTTTGTTTATTTTGAGTTCTGCCACCAAATTTAGCATATAGTTTTCATGTACGTTGTTTTGTTGAAATGTTTATCTTTGATGCCCCGTATTCGGAAATTAGAATATAGACCAAAAAAATCTACAAACGCAGTGGAGTGTGGGCAGGCGTCGGAAAACTTAAATACGAATTTGTGAAAACAGACGACCAGTTCTGGTAGGACATTTAGTAAAATTCTACAATAACTGTTACTTCCAGAACTGGTTGACCCTCGATACCCGAGGTCTATGGGACTAAGGGACCATAGCTCACACACACGCAAAAACGCATTGAGTGTAAAAAATAATGAATAAAAGCTCAAGTTGTAAATAACATTACTGTTGATGTACTTTTGTAACATGGCTTTATTAAATATATTATAGATTTTTACCAGTTACGGTGTGTTTTAACTTTTATAGAAATAACCCTAAACCTACACCACAGTCTCAAAAAAGATCATTCAGAAGACGAGATTTCTTTTATTTTTTTTTACTTAAACTCCCAGGCCCAAAAAGGAGCTTTAGATAATAACATTTAAATGTTCCATTTAATAGCAAGATGTTCAATTCGTTTTTTAATTCTTATGACCGGAAATTATTTTATTTTAAGTAGATACCTACTTATTTCACATAGCTTATTTTTTTTAAAAAAAAAAACCTACTTACTACAATAAAGTGAAAACTAATTTTCTTTTCGGTAGTCGGTGTCAGTAACTGTTGTTTTTCGTTTTTAGACACGTTACAGTTTTATATATTTTCTTTTTAGTTTTAGTTGGTACCTACCACATGTTGGGTGTACAATCTGTTTGCCCCCTAAATCCCAACAGGCGTGATTTTATGTTATGAAAATCGCGGAACAATGGGTCGAGCACCTTCTTTTTTTGAAGTCGGTTGGAAATACTAACCTAGTAGTATCACGACGACCGCGACGGTAACAGTCATTTTCAAAGGTCCAAGTAATCTTCCGGAGTCAATTTCAATAAAAATTAAAAAATAATATCAAGGACTTAGATTATTTAAGTGAAGTATAAAATCGAGCGCTCCGAGTGGTTTAATGTGTGCGTACGCGGGATGTTGCTGTGTGCGACTTTAGATACCTAAATTTGAGTTCATCGAAAATCTTACAACGTCCCTAATCGGTGTATTTTGACGTTTGCAAATTGCAAATATAACAAATATTAAGGTTACATCCAGATATTATTGTGAGAATTTAACATGCAGTCTGCTTTGAAGGACGACCCGAATGGCGCAGCGGTAGTGAGGCTGTCTTACGTTCGTTGGGTCCCGGGTTCGAATCCCGGTACGAGCAAATGTTTGTGTGATGAGCATGGACATTTGTTTCTGAGTCATGGATGTTTATATGTATAATAAGTATGTATTTACAAAAAAAAAGTATCTATGTAGTATATCAACTATCAGGCGTCCACGACACAAGCCTCGTAGCTTAGTGTGGCGCTAGATGGCGCTGTGTGTAATGTCCAGCGATATTTATTATTTATTTATAATTATATTTTGGAAGAGTATGACGTTTTGGACGAGTTTGAAACCGTTGAAAGACTGCAATTTTTGCGAGTTTGTAGCGCCATCGGTGCGTTTGCTCTCAATTACGCCTTGGTGCGTTAACACTAAATTAGTGACAATTTCTTTTTCGTCATGCGTAAAATTAGTAATGCGCTTCTTTTTATTATCCATTATTGGTATTTAATTAAAAAACTATTTAAAACAAACAAAACTTCAAAAGTTCAAACACCACAGCATAGCTATTCACAACGCTTCGATTAGATTTTCGATTCGAAAAGTCGTATGTCTATCTCGCTCGATTTTGTAATGTCAAAAAAAGAGAGACATACGTTTTTCCGAATCGAAAATCGAATCGAAGCGTTGTGAATAAGGTGCCAGATAATTTGATGGTTATAAAGAACTGTCATCTCGGGTATAATGCAACCGTTTTAAGATGTTTCGCATTTGTACGGTTAAATTCCCGCCTCGTGTTTAAGCAACTGTTTACGTTTAGCGGGCCTATTACGACACAGTCGGTTATTTTACTGTTGGTGAACATGGCCCTTAGCATTGTATGTCGTCTAGCGGCGAATAAGTCCCAAACCATGCTAAATGCATAAATGTATTTGGGCGTATACACATAGAACGCTAGTTACTAGGCACCGATCTGCCAGCGCTTATCGGCAACAGTCCGTGCAGGCAGTCGGCGCATGCAGTCTCTATACTTTGTGCCGAACCAGCGCCGATAAGCGCCGACAAGTTCCGACCTGCTTACAACCGATAATCAGGTCGGAACTTGTCGGCGACGTTTGGTGCTTATCACACCCTATGACTTGAAATCATGAATTCCTCGACTCAGTCGAGGGTGACGGCACTGATATGTATTCTGGCACGTAATATACGTTCTGGGAATAGGTGCTCAAATCAGTAACTCTAAAATGACTTTTAAATTATGTTTTAATAAGACATTAACTCCATTAACTGCTGAAAATATGCCAAATAGATAGTGCGACAAAAATACAGGGATCGAATGATAATAGAAGACATTATCTTGTGATGCTAATATTACCATTTCACACTTAACCCTTGTTATGGCAGGCATTTGAACACAAAATCTTCTCTACTAATTACAAGGCTACATATATGGTAATTTACTACTTTAATTTAATAAGTAACATGCCAACTGTGTGACGGCGCGTGCTAGCTCGGCCGGCGCAGGTGCCGGGGTGGCGAACTGGCGAGCTGCCCTCATTATCTAGATACAAGCACTATATTCTTCTAGCCTGCCACCTACCCTCTATATTCTATATCTGTATCCCCGATGCTAATATTTTTCTAGCCAACCTCAAAAGGAAAAAACGATGTGTCTGTCCGTCTGTCACCACCGATTTTCTCAGGAACGGGTCCACCCGTTCCTGAGAAAATCGGTGGTGCTTAGCAAGTTGAAATTTATACCAGATACTGAGGTCTATAGTTAGTAGATTTTACTATTACAAACTTATTATTTGCGGTTGGTGCAATAGCCGTTTCATGGGATCGAACAGCAAAGATAAGTTTGTCCTTTAAAAAGTTTGTACGGAACCCTCGGTGCGCGAGTCCGACTCGCTCTAGGCCAGTTTTTTTCTTTTGAGGTACGGAACCCTAAAAATTGATATTAGTATGTATATTTAAGTTAAGGTATTTATCTATGGGTCTTTCCCCCGAATACTGAAACGTCACTCAAAATTTAAGGGCTGCTTAACAATTGAGCAGCTCCAAAACTTTGAATTTCGTATGGCCAAACGTCACTTTTGAGTAGCTGTTAAATATTATTGGAGGTCGCATATTTAAGTATGCACTGGCCTGTGAGAATAATCATATTTAACACATGTCTGTCACTGATTTGAAATTAGCATAGTTACGGTTTGTTTATGTTCTATTACATTGTAACCTGTGTTTTGTAACTTGCGTGTAAAATATTGAACCACGAATGAATATACTCTACCATCTTACTGCTGCTCTTCTCATTATTCCAATAGGTTATGGGCCCAGATCCCTGAAGCACAAATGCTAGAGCATAATTTATAAGTTGAGTGGTTTGAATAATAATTGTGTGCTTGAGAAACTTACGAAATTTCAATTATGTCAGCTGAAGTTGGCATAAGTAGTATCAAGAAGCTGAAAAATTCGTCCGACTACCCAAACTGGAAATTCCTGGTGCGAAATTACTTGGAGAATAAAAACTGGTGGGGAGTAATTTCTACAGACGTCGTAAATGCTGACGTAGACCGGCAGGCACGTACGACAATATGCTTGTTGTTAGAACCAGAGTGCTTTACCCACGTCTACAATGCGAAGACTGCGAAAGAAGCCTGGAATAGCTTACGGAAAGCGTATGAAGATAAAGGTTGGGGCAGACGTATACATATTCAGCGAGAGCTTTTCAACTGTAAGTTAGAGAATTTTGATTCTATGGAAAGCTACATATCTAAAATTACGTTTCTGACACAACAATTGACCGATATTGATGCTCAAATCCCTGATGATTGGATCATATCGATTTTGCTGGGTGGATTGACCGCTGAGTACAGCCCTCTCATTATGGCTGTAGATAATAGTGGACAAGAAATCACGTTAGAGCAAATTAAAATGAAATTGTTACAAGAAGGAAGTAGACAGAGTAAGTTGAACACAGAGTTTGAAAAAGTCTTAGTAACACGTAAAGTACAGAACGATGCAAGATCTAACCCTAAAACTAATGATCGTAAGCAGAAGTTCGTCTACAAGTGTTTTAAGTGCCATAAGCAAGGACATAAGGCGTCCGAATGCAAGGAGCGGATCAAAACCGCGAATATCTGCCTGAATACGAAGGGGGCGATAAACAAAGATAAACAAAGGTATTTAGACAGTGGGTGCTCAAATCATATGACCCATGATAAAAACAAATTGTTGTCTTACACACATGTAAAGGGCAACATGAAGATCGCAGTAGCAAACGGAGAGAAGTTATTGGTGAAAGGACGAGGAAATGCTGAGCCACGAGTCAGCGAAAACGAAAAATTAATTTTAGAAAACGTTTTACATGTTCCTGATTTATCCATGAACCTAATTTCGGTGAGCGATTTGACCAAGAAGAATTATTGCATGAATTTTGACAATGGAGGTTGCATGATTCAAAATAAAAACCAAATTGTTGCAAGATGTCAAGAGGTCGGCGGAATTTATGAGTTGACAGAAAATGAAAACAACGTCGTGAATGTGACAATGTCAAAACAAAATGAAAATATTTCGAACATTTGGCATAAAAGATTAGCTCATTTATCGCGTAATTATATGAATAAAATGAAAGTTTTAGTAAGCGGTATGGAATTTAAGAGTACCGATTTATGCGAGCCGTGTATTCCATGTATCGAAGGAAAGACATGCAAAAGTCCCTTTAAAAAGCAAGGTACGAGAGCGAACGAGGTCTTACAGTTGGTTTTTAGCGACGTTTGTGGACCAATCGAGGAGCCGTCGTTCGGTGGTTCGAGGTATGTTCTTCTATTTATCGACGATTATACTCGAAAGACTCATGTTTATTTTTTGAAGAACAAAAGTGAAACCTTCGATAAATTCCGTGAATACAAGGCGGAAGTTGAGAATGAGACAAGTAAATCTATTAAATGTTTGAGATCTGACAACGGCGCAGAGTACTGTAATGGTAAATTTAAATCATTTTTGAAGTCTGCAGGCATAAAACACCAGACGACTGTACCGTACACGCCAGAACAAAATTCTGTCGCAGAGAGAGCGAATCGTACTATAATAGAAAAGGCAAGAACATTACTGTCAGAATCGAACCTGAGCAAGAAGTATTGGGCCGAGGCTGTAAATACTGTTGTTTACCTAAAGAACAGAAGCCCCACGAAAGCATTGAATAATGCGGTACCAGAGAAGCTTTGGACTGGAAAAGATGTGGATGTAAGTCATCTGAAAATCTTTGGTTGTTTGGCTTATAGATTGATACCAAAACAAAAGAGATGCAAACTAGACATGAAGACGGAACCGATGATTTTTATTGGATATCCAGATAATCAGAAGGGTTATCGTCTGATGAATCCTAAGACAGGTGAAGTGAAGACTGCGAGAGATGTCAAATTTCTGGAAAACGTCTTTCTCCAAAAGGAAAACGTAGAAAAATCGGAAGTAATCATAAACCTGAATAAAGATTCTGTTCCTTCCGGTTTACCCAACGGATCTACAAGCAGATCTGAACACTTGGAGGCTCACGATGATATCTATCGTGATACTGTAGACGAGAACGTAGAATTATTGGAGGAGATAGGACCTGAACCTGTAGTACCAGAGCGAGTACCTGATGATGTATTGACTGAAGAAGAAGTTAGAATACCTGAATCAGAAAGAAGGTATCCTGTAAGAGAACGCAGACAAGTCGATCGGTATGGATGCAATGTTATGTATGCCAAGGAGAGCAATATTGATGGTGATCCATTGACTATTAAAGAAGCGTTGGCGAGACCAGATGGTGATTTATGGCAAAAAGCTATAGATAATGAACTTTTGTCACTAAAGGAGAACCAGACTTGGTCGTTGGTGGATCTTCCAGCTGATAAGAAGCCTATCCAATGCAAATGGGTGTTCAAAATCAAGAAAGATAGCGATGGCAAGGTAACGAAGTACAAGGCTAGACTTGTAGCAAAAGGCTTCACACAGGTATGTGGTATAGATTATACTGAGACTTATTCTCCTGTAGTTAGAAGCTCTACTCTAAGATTGTTGTTCTCGCTAGCTGTTGAATACGATTGGTTTATTGATCAATGGGATGTCACGACTGCCTTTTTGTACGGCAAAATTAAAGAAGACATTTACATGCTCCAACCAAAAGGAGCAGTAATCAAAGGTCAAGAAACCAAGGTATGCAAACTGCAGCGTTCTTTGTATGGATTGAAACAAGCTTCAAATGCTTGGTTTAAGGAATTGGATACAGAAATGTTGAATTTAGGCTTTGTACAATCAAAAATAGAACCGTGTTTGTATCAAAAGCAGCTTAAAAACAATAAGAAGTTGATTGTTGTTATTTACGTAGATGACCTTTTCATTTTTGGAAATTGTGAAAAAGAAAAGCAAAAATTAAAAACCGATTTGCTTGACAAGTTTAAAGTGAAAGATTTAGGGCCGGCTAGGCATGTTTTAGGCATGAGGCTGAGGAGAGACAAAGATGTTATTTGTCTAGATCAGCAACAGTTCATTTCAGACATTTTGAACGACTTTAACATGACAGACGTTAAACCAGTTTTAACCCCAATGGAAGTCGGTATGAAATTAGAAAGATCGACAAATTCCCATAGCGATTTGCCATATCAAAGCTTGATAGGGTGTCTAAACTATTTGGCCTGTAATACGCGACCAGACATAGCACATGCGGTAAGTGTACTTTCACAATTTAATTCATGCTATGATGAAATACACTTTAAATGTGCGAAACGGGTCTTAAGGTATTTAAAAGGTACGTCTAACCTTTGTCTCACTTTTAGGAAGTCGGGAGATTTAGACTTACGAGGCTACGTTGATGCAGATTGGGGAGGGGCACTTGATAGAAAGTCTTTCACAGGATTAATTTTCAAGATAGGTAAAAATATAGTGTCATGGGAGAGTAGGAAGCAAGCGACAGTATCCTTGTCTACCACAGAGGCAGAGTACGTAGGATTGAGTCAAGCCTCGAAGGAAGCTCTTTATTTACGTAGTTTACTGAACAGTTTGACAGCTGTGGATAGTAAAGCGGTAGTAATTTACAATGACAACCAGTCGGCGCATAAAATTGCAGCTAACAAAATGATGCATAATAGGACAAAGCATATTGACATCAAGTATCATTTTATTCGTGAGTGTGTACTGGCAAACAAAGTTGAAATAAGGTACATGTCAACTGATAAGATGATAGCGGACATCTTAACTAAAAGTGTTCACAGCCCGAAGCTTAGAGATTTTTTAAAGGATTTATCCCTGACAAATTATTCTATTAAGGGGGCGATGAGTAGTTAAATGTTTTGATGTTATAGGTTTTCTAGAAGTGCTTTGTGTAATAGATAATTTTCTAAATCTAGCTTTGTTATGCATACTTTTATTTTGTTAGATTTCTTCTGTTTTTGTACTATATTTTTGGATACAGCGTAGTACAGTTGAACACAGAAGTGTTAGTGATTTATTTAGTTTTATGTACCGAGTACTGACAAGCACAGAAGTAATCATACGCATGTGTAATAGATTAAGGGGGTGTATTGGAGGTCGCATATTTAAGTATGCACTGGCCTGTGAGAATAATCATATTTAACACATGTCTGTCACTGATTTGAAATTAGCATAGTTACGGTTTGTTTATGTTCTATTACATTGTAACCTGTGTTTTGTAACTTGCGTGTAAAATATTGAACCACGAATGAATATACTCTACCATCTTACTGCTGCTCTTCTCATTATTCCAATAAATATAAGTGCTACTTAAAATTTGAGTAACGTTTCAGTATTCGGGGTTAGTTACCTGAAATAAATGATTTATTATTATTATAGGCATTGAACAAATTTGGACTAAGTATAGGTATAGGTTATCTGTGGAAATTTTTATTTCCGCACACGTGTTGATAAATGAAAAAAAGGCACACGTGTGAAATACATTACATGTTTAACCTAATCATAGTGCGATAAGAACCAGTTTTCGAGGAAGTGTATTGAAAAAATGATGACTGCACACGGGCGCTCAAACAGCTGACGGCGGACCTTAATGCATACCTCTTTGAAGTTCCCCTGCAGCAGCTTCAGGCCGATGTTGTAGGTGGGCGTGTCCACGCGCGAGCCGAAGCGCTGCAGCCCGTAGTAGTTGATGAAGCCGCGCTCCTGCAGGTGCGCGCACGCCGCCGAGATCTGCTCGTCCGGCGCCGTCACGTTGCGCAGCGCGATGCGGAACCTGGGAGTAGTTTGTTTATCGACATTAGGGAGGGTCAAGGGGCAAGTCGAAAGAGTTTAGTCCAAAACAGCGGCAAACATGGCAGTCCAATTTGATGGAATTTTCTGAAGTACTTACCTGACAAACTGACCCTAATACAGGTGAGAAAAACATAAACATGGTGATGACCTACAAACCACAGCAACAGCAGATAAGTGGGAAAAGAATAGGGTAATACAATTTCCACATAACACATCTGATTAAAGATTGATGCTAATTCTATTGTTACTTCTCACCAAGTTCACATTGTTTTCTTGTATAATAATATGAATGCTAGGATTATGACTGTAAAACTAACCTGTTTCCTTTCAACATGCCAAGTTTCAAGTTAGTGTCCTTGAAGCAGAAGTTCCCAACATGTATATCCTTCAGATAGCGCGTGGCTGCGACGAAGCGGCGCGGGTCGAGTCGGCGCGCGCTGAACCACTGCGAGGTCTTCGCGCGACGGTCCTTAGTGCCCGCGTAGCCTAGCATGGAGGGCTTCACGCTGGGGAAGTTTAAAGGTATGGAACAGATAGGTATTTACTTTGGTCTGGGAAGTACTAGCAACCTTTAGACAACCCTCACATGAGTATCAGTGAGGGAGAAGACGATTTACAAAGTCGAACAAAAACAAAACTTAGTGCCATATATATTTCTGAATTTCTGGATAGGTCATAATTAGTCTAGGAAAAGGTCAGTTAGTTCATTTTGATATTACGGTTTTAGAGATTTTAATGAAAATCTCGAATATTCTGGCTGATATCCATTTGTTTGTCTATATTTCATTGAATCGCACCAAAAATTCGTTCTTCTTTTGAATAAAATCCCAGCCATGAGTTGTACTACACGTATGAACCTCGCACTGAGTCTGTTAGGGCTCTTGTTCACAACCAGTATTTACCCAGGCCGGCACAGGAAGCAGTTAAGTTTGTACACATATCCGGTTACTAGCCCAAAAGAAATTTGCATTGATTTTTTTTTGCATGCATATAATAGAAATGAAATAGATTGACATACTTGACTGTGGACCTGTCAGTCACGCCGTACATGGTGTGTGTATACAAGCCTTCATACACAAATGACGACCGGGCCGGGGAAAAACACAAGACGCGTTTTTAGCGCCTTCTTAGAGGATAAATTAAATTAAAAAAACATTGTAACTCACTGAATCCCTATTCGTTCAGCGATGCGAACAGCTGCGTCCATTGTGTCACAGTTCTCCTTGTGCACTATGAAATGCACATATTCACCTGGCCATGTCCACTTCACTCTATTGTCTATGCGCACTTTAGGAACCATGAAAAAAATACAATGATATTGCCAATGCCTCGCCATTCACAGACCATGACAAAACATTGCTGGACATAGGCTGATACAAATAATATTGGATAGCCAACCTCGTGATTGATTTACCACCCTAAGGATGACGACATCATAAAACGACAAGGTATATATTTTGTCTATGTAACAGTTACATAGTTTCAACCTTAGTGAGTGGTAAAATTTACTGGGAATTGTTGTCAAAACTAGTAGTGACAAAAAAAAAATAACATAAAAATTATAAAAAGCTTGTAACATCATACCTCCTTTCTTAAACTTCTGGAAGCGCATTAGTTTCTTATCATCAATATTGACAGTGCTGCCAACTATGCTTTCACCAAATGCTTTCTTGACTGCATCATGGATTTTAGTTCTTTGCTCCTTTGTTACCCCTTCCATATCAATCTGTAATTTAAAAAATTGCTGAGGTAACAAAAACAATATGGTTTATTTACAACTTTTAGATTCATATTGGTTCAAAATAATTAAGATAATAAGTATGTGAAATTGTGCACTTGAAACTACATTCCAATACTTACTCAGTATGTTGAAATAGTATGTTATTATAACGTTGGAAATACCTACATTATTTTAACACAGTTTTCTTTTATTAAAACTATTCACATTTATTATGCTGTTTAAACCAGTGCCCGCTACTCATTCATGGACATCGAATCTATTCCAATTCTAAACATACACATTCTTATTTTGAAATGCATAGTACTTTACCTCAACACTCTCAGTGTCTGGATCTTTGCTCACTGCCAAAGAATTGATTTTATCCCAAGTCTCCATCGGCAGTATCTCCAGGTTATACTTTGAGAGGAGAAGGTCCTCATCCTCACTCACAGCATCCTCTTCAGGGGCATGCGGTACCTTTAGGCATGTTAGCTTCGCTATCTCACCCTGCTCATTAATTTCCGATACTTGGAAATCCGAGTATCTGGGGGAGATTAAATTTGGAAATTCAGTAAAACAGTAATATTAGTAACAGCCTACAGGAAGACTTGCTTAACTAGCTCAAGTTGTCAAAGGCACTGAAGGGGTTCAGAATATAGCATAATCAGCCTACAAAAATCCCATTCCTCGGACACAGGCCTTCTTCTTCTTCCTTTAGGAAAGTAATCAAAATTATTATGATTTAAAAAATATTATAATATATTACACATTAGTTTTTGCATACAAACCTGAGAATACTGTTAGTATTTAGTTAACTGAATAGTATGCGTATGCACATAGGTTTACTAAATGATATTGTTTTAGTAGAAAATAGGTACAATATTGCCAGCTCACCTTGATTTAATGATGCCATTAAATCCTAAATGACTGCTTACATACTCTGTTACACCAATATCCTCTTCAGATAATCGCTTTCCTGGGGTATCCCGCTTTTTCCAGGGACCCTTGTTTCCAGAATAATTGTTTTGGAACTTGTTGCCACCACTAGGGCCATCAAAATTATTCCATTGGTTGCCCTTAAAACCTCTGTGGTTGCCTAACCATCCTCTATTTCCTCCGCGGCCACCTCTAAAGCCTCCTCGCATATTACGATCACGATTATCCCTGTTCCATGGCCTGTTTTTATTCATTTTCTCCTACAATCAATGCGTACTTAACCTATAAACATTAGAGTGCAATAGTAAGTTATTGGTTAAAGTTATTATTTACTTATTAAACATAAGATACTCCTACAATTCAAGAAATTTTGACCTAATGCTCCTTTTAATAATAACTTTCTATAGTTTCTACACGATCCAAATACCGACACGCAAGTCGAAACTTGCAAACACAAACGTTGTTCTTGTTTGTAAAATTAGATGTCAAACTATCAAATGAAATGATTGTGTCAAATTGACATGACATCAGTTTTTTTTTTAATAAATTACCTAGCAACGTAGTCAGTTCAACGCAATCTACCGAGTTCTTGGAAACTTTTTTTTTATAAATTAAATACTCAAAAAGAAAACCTCTCATTACCTTGGGTTTCGTGGACCAGAGGCCGCAGCGCGAAGAAACGTAAGATAATTCAAAGCTGTGATTACAAAATTCGTCATTTTGATAAAATAAATTATATTTATTTCTATCTTTATTTTATTGTTATCCTGCTTGTCGCTTGAACTAAAACATTGGCATCGCATTGCAATAACACTTCACATATCGCTTCACGTATCATTGTTAGATAGAACTCAATAAAAAACTGCATTCAACGTAGATTACGCTTCAGTTACAAGCCTGAAAAGAATAACCAGCAGATAATTATGGCCTATCAGTATTTTCTTGTTAAAGTTAAAGCCAACTACCATATACACTATACCTAGTACACATTACGAGGATGTGGATCCACGTAATGAGTACTTTACGCTTCTACGCTGCGCCATACGGAGACGTTTACATTCGTACTTAGCCGTAAGGAGCCGTACATCTTTATGTGGTCTGTGCCATATCTATTACTATACTCTTTGTCTGTGCTGTACATAAACTGACGAGTGACTTAGTGAGGGAAACTGTCGTTTTGACGAATGCCTTGAGAGACGCCACGGCGTCCTCACCTTCCGCCTGACGCAGGTCCTCACCGGACACGGTTGTTTCGGGAGGTTCCTGCACCGAATCGGGCGGAAGGAAACGCCCGGGTGCTTCCATTGTGAGGATCGACCGGAGGACACGATGGAGCACACCGTGGAGGTGTGCCCCGCTTGGACGGAGCACCGCCATGTCCTCGTGGCGGCGACCTCTCGCTTCCGGCCCTGGTTCAATCCATGGTCCGGAGCTAGACGGAATGGGTCGCCGTCACCTCGTTCTGCAAAGCTGTCATGCTAGCGAAGGAGGTGGCGGAACGTGAGAGGGAGAGAACCTCACGTCCCAGCCGCCGCGGGAGACGCCCCGGGCGTCGGGGGCCACCGTAGGCGCGGGCCTGTGGACGGGGAGCTATAGGCTAGCTCGCCGTCCGTCCGTCTCATGACGATAGGCCGTGTTCACGGCGCATTCGTGTTCCACGCGCGCCTCAAATAAAGTCAGCAAAAAGGAAGGGGTCCGCAAGGGTCGATGCCTGCCGGGGCTGCGGGACTGTTCGCAAGAGATACCGTGGCCCCGGAACACAAAGGGCGATGAAGGAACATGGATGGGTTATATTCAGTAAAAGTCTGACACTCCCTTCTGCTCCGCCCAGAGCGGAAGGCGTCATTTGACGATTTAAAAAAGAAAAGGGAAACTGTCGTTTGCCACCGTCAGCCGCCGATGCCCGCGAGTAACTACAAACATGTTTGTCACGTCCGCGTCGTTAAGAAGGGATGCGTACAGCCAGCCGTATTAACCCAGTAGTAGAAGTAGCAATTACGGGCCCCGCGTATTCAAATCCGCCCACTGCCGTTGGGGGTTAAACCCCCCTGAAATCTCGAACAACTATAGAGAAACCAAGGTTGTTTTCTCTTTCTTGTGAAATGTTTTTTCATTTGTATCTGTAATTTTTAAATTTGTACAATGGATTCAATAGAAAAGGGAAAAAAAACGTTCCGAGCGAGAAACCGACAAAGGTGGATGGTGTCCCTGTCTTGCCTTGTCACCGATGTAAACAATATGGCCCATACATTTTCGCGTTGAAGTCATTTAAGTACTTTTATTGTATTTAAGTGAAATAATCCGCTTTAAATATGGTAAAATTGTGTTGTGTGAAGGGGTGTAGTAGTAAGGGTATGCTGGATGTGGAATTTCGTTTTTCAGGGAAGTTTTTTAACTTTGGTTGTTTATTACGACTAGGGTTACCAATGTTTTAGATTGACAAACGGGAAATATCCAAATAAAATAAGTAAGTAAGTTCGAGGTTTCGAACATCGTTGTCGTACATAGTAATCAAAAGTACAATTTAATAAATTAGATGCGAATGTTACTACAACATTATAGGTAAACAGTCATAGCATGAATATGCGATTTTCTATGTCTGAAAAAATCTTAATATTAACGGAGTCCTCGAATCCCCGAACACAAAAGTCGTCTGTATAGACAGGTTGCAAAATGGATAATATGCAACTGGACGGTACAGACATACCTTGTTAACATGAAAAGTTAATGACATCCCTTCTTTTGAAGCTATTAAGCCTAGAATGCTATTGAGTTGCAGGTCATCATCATTAAATAATAAAATAACAGCTACTCTGTAACTGTCTCAAGAGTTAGCATGATTATTGGACACCCTATTTGAAAGAGATAACATCCATTCTTGAAGCTTTCTCGCTCGGAACGTTCTTGGGTTGCCCGTCCTCATTCCAGTTAGTATATAAGTTTCTTACTGGGAACTTATTGAATGAGTTCCCAGCATGGACGTATGTTCCCAGCATAACCATGAGATACGTCCATGGTTCCCAGCAAGAAGCTTGTCAAGTTTTTTTTTTTAATAATTTTATTCATGACCATGGATACATGTCCTTCAGTCGTGGCTTGTCAAGTTGTCGACAGTGCTGCCAACTCAGTGGATTTTCCACTAGTTCTGGTGGTTTATACTTTCCACAAACATAACTTTCCGAACAAATTTAGGATTTAGTGGATAATGGATTTTTCTAGTGACTTGGATTGCTTCAGTTAGTGGTAAGGTACCATAAAAACCACCAACCACTAACACGATTTACAAAAATACTCAGTTAAAAATGATTGAAAAAGGGTACATTTTTTTGTTGTTCACCTTAGCGTAGGAAACCGGATGAAGATTGAGCTTCTATCTTCGTTTAGCACGTGAAGGCAAATGCTGCAATAACTACATATTACCAAATAGTGTAGTGCAAAAAATTGGAACTAAGGAAATCTATTCTTCACTAACTGAAAGTGCAGTTCTATTTTGTGATTACAAAAATAAATCCTTAATTTATTTCTATTTAGAATATTGTTGTTTTATTTCCAAATAACATTTAGGGGTATGAGCACGGAATTGGTTGAGTTGAATTAGTGGTTTTCGGGTAATATGCGAGACCGATATGTTTAGTGGTTTTCTGGTGGGCCACGAGGCCACATTTGATGGTTGGTTGGTGGGTTCGTAAAATTAAGTTGGCAACACTGCACTGGTTGTCGATTCCACAGAACACTATTACTCCTGGTCGATTCAATCACTATCCGAAATCGTTGGACGTTGAACTTTTTTATTTAAATTGTTTCGATCGAGTGCTACAAAACCATTACAAACTTCGTTTTGAGTCCAATCGTTTTAAAGTTTAATAATCCCAACATGCCTGTGAAGCCAATGAACAGAGGTGGTGAGTAAAAAAGAAGTCTCGTGGCTCACGAGCAACATTTCGGTTAAGAATCAATTTGAATCTTACTTTCATTTTTTTATGGCTATGAAAACTTATTATGGACCAAATTTTACAGACAGCAGCCCAGTTAAGATGAGGGCGAAGACCAAAACTCGCAGTGCTCGCGCAGGTTTGAAACTACCTGTGGGCAGAATCCACAGGATTCTCAAAAATGGCAACTACGCAGCTCGTATTGGTGAAGGCGCCGCCGTGTACATGGCTGCAGTGCTGGAGTACTTAGCTGCTGAGATATTAGAATTGGCTGCAAAGGCTGCTGAAGACAATCACAGAACCAGGTGAGTTGACACAACTTTGATGAACTTTGAAGCTACCCACACAACTATTTAAATAATTTATTAAGTGATGATAGGCTCGCGTTTTACCAATAACAATCAGTGAAACGAATGGTAAGCAATTGTCAAGGAACCTAATCACTGGAGCCTTGAAGACCCTAATTAAGCTATGTGAAAACTGGACACTGGAAAACTTCCACTCAATTTTATTACAACTACCTTCACATTTTGGAAATAATTGTGCCTGTAATAAATGAATCTTTAATATCAAAGGCATATTAGATTATTTTCAAACTTTCTGGTTAACACAATCAATTGTTTAATTATTTTAATTTTTGTCTAGAATTTCACCTCGGCACATTCTGCTTGCTGTCCGCAATGATGAAGAGCTGAACAAAATGCTGGAAGGTGTGACCATATCACAGGGCGGAGTGATACCACATATTGAACAAAAGCTCTTACCAAAGAAGACTATGAAGAGTCACCCAACTACTAATAGCAATAGTTCATCACAAGAATATTAGTGTCTACAAAGTCATAAAATGTTAATGTTCTTAATCATAATGTTTTCGTTAAAAATATGTTGAAAGTCAACCAATTTGTTAGCAAATCTAGCCTCGGCCACTGACTGTTGGACCCCGGATGTTTCTTGTTAATATCACCTGAAAGGTGGTGGGCAAGGCTAGTTATTATACATATTTAAGTCTAATGTAAAAAAGTTATATTTTAATCATAAAGAATGTTAACAGGTTGATTTTGACTCTAGAATAGAAATAACGTCATTCTAGTAAAGAATGAAAGTGTAACACAACAGAAAATTCCTAGTTTATGTAGGTAAGTTTGAGTAGGTTGGCTTCCCAAGCTAATCATGTAAAGATACCCGTTGAATATTTCGATTGTTGAATAATAATGTTGATAAAACTTGTTGTTATAATAATTCAAACTTGTAACAGTTGTTTTTAATATAAAATTTAAAAAATGGCTAAAGTATCAGTATTTTCAATCACATCTTTGACACAGGGGGTCTAAAATTTAAAATTCTTAAAATGGTCCTTATGGTTATGACATAAAGTCCATTTTAAATATTTAAAATTTCTAACGTGATTCTTATTAAGTTTCTGATAAAGCGGCCATTTTAGGCCCGCTGTTCATAGCTAAGCAAAATGAACCTTGTACTCCCATACCTATCACACAATAGGTATCTAATATTATACCCGGGGGCCAAGTCTGCTATTTTTATAAAAGCTATTTTGCTAAAAGTTCGTACCTAATCTGCTAAATTCATAATGTTCGATCATTGGTCGGTCAATGGTCTCGTATATTGTCGTATTGCCATTATTATAAAATCCGCCCGATTTCATTCAAACATTTCTTGATCTCAAGAATGCGTTGTGTTCGTTACCCCAGCAGGAAAGTGTCTCCTAGAGTTATATGAGTGGAACGTATAATGTGTGCCTTAACTGCTGTAAATGTGCCCCCTCATAAAAAATGTGTGCCCCCTGTCGTTTTGGAAAAAAACGGAAAAAACGATTCCTGCTGGGGTAACTTTTTTCTAGCAGGAAAATTCTAAACGAATAATCAGAGAGAGAAACATTGTGCATGGCCTTGTAGCATATAGCCGCTAAGTCCGCCTCTGTACTTTGTGCTTGAAGTGTTAAATAAATAAATATAGTAGTGCCAAAGTGTGCCCCCAAAAATAAATTGTGTGCCCCTTCAGGTTTTCGAGATATTGCCTTGCCTGCTGGGGTAACGTTTTGCAGAATCGTATATCTCTAAAACCATTGCATGTGCCCCTATAGAATAAACATACACGCGCCACCTCGAGGACACGGCGGTGCTCCACCCAAGCGGGGCACACCTCCACAGTGTGCTCCACCGTGTCCTCCGGCCTATCCTCACAGTGATAGCACCCGGGCGTTTCCTCCCGCCCGATTCGGTGCAGGAACTTACCGAAACATCCGTGTCCGGTAAGAACCTGCGTCAGGCGGAAGGTGAGGACGCCGTGGCGTCTCTCCAGCCACTCCTCAAAGAGGGGACTTACCGCCACTATCGTGGCGTGCCCTGCACGGGGTTGCGACATTCGCTCTCTCCATGTCGCCATGAGATCCCGCCGGAAGTCCGTCCGCTGAGCGACAATTTGCCGCGGCAGCGGAGTCTCCCCCCGGCGTAGCGCCTCCGCGCGCCACTCGTGTAGGCGCGCGAGGACTATCGCCTCCAGATCCCATGGCGGCAAGGAGGCTCGCCGCCTCGCGGGAGATCGTGCGGTATCCCCGGATCAGCCTTACGGCCACCACCTTTTGGGGCGCGTTCAAATGGTTGGCAGCTCGCTGCCTCAATGAACGCGCCCACACCGGGGCCCCGTAAAGGGCCATGGACCGCACGACTCCCGCGTAGAGCCTCCGGCAGGAGGCGTTTGGCCCCCCCAGGTTGGGCAGGAGCCGCCTGAAGGCAGCCCCCGTTCGCTCCAGTTTGGGGGTCAAACGTCGGAAGTGCTCCGCGAAGTTCCACCGGCGCGTTTAATACCCTGGAAAGGGATGTTCTCTTGAGAGAGGTGAGGGGGAAGACCCCATCCTTATACCCGTTTCTCCATCAAGTGTACGAGGCACCTTCCAATCTTTACTATGGTGATTCCTTGATCAACTCTCAGGTTGGAGCTCAGCAGGGAGACCCTCTTGGGCCGCTCACTTTTAGCCTGGCCATCCAAGCGTCAATCCACGATTTAAAATCACCCTTGAACGTGTGGTACTTGGATGACGGTATCTTGGGTGGCAAACCTGAGGATGTGGAAGAAGACATCCGCACATTAATTCCTCGTCTCAGAGAGCTGGGCCTCCAGGTAAACTCATCTAAATGTGAGTTTTTCCCCTGTGACCGAGGCTGAGCCAGAGGGTTCTCGCACTTTTCTTCCTTTCTTCCGGGTCTCACGACTATGCTTTCAGCTATTTCTTTCAGTCTCTTGGGTGCCCCGATCTTCCCTGTTGCGGTCCCTGAGGCTCTAGAGGATCGCAAGCGTAACCTTCTCGACGCCCACAAAAGGCTCAAGAATCTTTCTGACCACGTCGCTTTGACACTTTTGCGCATGTGTTTCGGGGTACCGAAATTGACATACTTTTGCGGACTGCCCCGACGTGGTGGTTCCCACAGTCTCGCTCATCTTTCGACGAAGCTCATAAGGAGACGATAGAGAGTATTTTAAACGTTTCGCTGAACGAAGCTCAATGGGTACAAGCGGCTTGGCCGATCCGGCATGGAGGTCTGGGGGTTCGTCGCGCACAGGATGTCGGCTTGCCGGCCTTCTTGGCGTCTGCGCATGGGGTTACCGATTTGGTCGCTTGCATTCTTTCTCTTGATGGCGAACAAGTCAGTATCCTTTTCGCAGCGGACCCTCTGGCGGCCTGGTCAGGCCATTGCCCTGGCAGTATCACCCCGAAAGAACCTCAAGTGCAGCGCTCTTGGGATGATGTAGGAGCGAAGGCAGTTATGGCCGGCCTTTTAGATCGGGCGGAGGGGGTTGAATTGGCGCGCTTAAAGGCAGTGTCACGGTCAGAATCAGGTGCGTGGTTGCAAGCGCTTCCTTCACCTCACCTGGGCACTTTACTTGACGGCGACTCTTTGCGGGTGGCGGTGGCTCTCCGCCTGGGCTGCGATGTCTGTAAACCACATATATGCATCTGCGGGTCCAGAGTGGAGGCCAACGGCCACCACGCGTTAAGTTGCTGTCGTTGCTCAGGGAGGTTTCCGCGGCACCATGCTCTCGACGACATTGTCCGGAGGGCGCTGGTTGGCGCCAAATATCCCTTGTGTCCTGGAGCCGCCGGGTCTCTGTCGCTTGGATGGCAAAAGACCGGATGGCCTGACGTTAGTACCCTGGCAAAAGGGTAAGTGCCTACTTTGGGAAACTACGTGTGTTAGCACGTTCGCCGCCAGCCATCTCCCTCGCACTCTCGGGTCACCCGGTGCTGCGGCTGAATCAGCCGCTCTCAAAAAGCGAGCCAAATATGCGGCCTTAGAGCCAAAGTACTATTTTGTCCCACTGGCAGTGGAAACCACTGAGTGCCGGGGGTCCGACGCGATCAAATTTGTGGTGGTGATCGGCCGTCGACTTCTTTCCTGGTGCAGAGGCTAGCGTCATGGGCTCCTTTACGCCGGGAACGTCTAGGGACTGTGGACTTCTGATGACGTAAAGTTTTTTGTAATCTGGTTTTATGTATTTGACGTTTTAATAATAAAATTAGAATAATCATCAATTTCACAAATAATTAAAAAATATATAAAGTATTTAAACATTATATATATTTTTACATATCATTTATTAGTGTTTTATGCAATCTGAAGTAGTAAGAAGTTCGTAAATAGCACCAGTCATTTATTTGTCATTGTGTACGAGATTACCATTCTATTGGTGCGTTCGAGTAGACACTATTAACGCTATCAACGCTAACGCTGTCAACTCCCGTTCGAGAAGCCTTAGCAGCGTTAGTGAAAAGAAGCTCCCCGAACGACTTTTACAGTGAACTGCAGTGACACTTGACAGCTGATTACGAATGACAACTCTATTGTTGTTTTGTTTGTTTTCGTCTTGCTTTCGACTAATTTTATTTTATTTTATATGATGCAAACTGAAAGACTTAATATAATAGCAGTTGTGACAAGTGTCCTGTAGGAAATAATAGATACCCGCTCGATTAGCGCTGTCTAGTTGTCAGTGTCAAGGCTAACGCTGTCGGCACATCACCTCGAGAGAAATAGTGTTGGTAGCGTGAAGTAATGACGTAATGTGTGACGTCACGGCAGTGTTGATAGCGCGCAACAGTAGCTTCTCGAACGGGCGACAGCGCTAAATAGCGCTAAAAGTGAGCTACTCGAACGCACCTTATGCCATTTAATTCAATGGAGTGTCAGTGGTTTACCATTTTGGAAAGTCATAATGACGCCATCATTTAGGTAGATTACCAAACTTGTCAAAATCAACAATTATAAAATCAATGATAGACCACTCTGACACTTGTAATAGCAGACTTGAGGCCCTGTATTCAGCAGAGGTATAATAAAGACCCAGTTACCTCCACTCAACACATGTGATAACCGCGTCCTAAGCAACTTGTAGGCGGAATGGACGAGTCAATATAATAACAGCACTGTACTATTATGGCATTATTATCCCGGGCTATATTATCTGTTCTGTATCTGTTGCTCGCAGAACGGATGGCCGATGGGGCCGAAAAGTTCTGGAGTGGCGACCGCGAACCGGAAGACGTTGCGTTGGAAGACCTCCCACTAGGTGGACCGATGACCTGGTGAAGGTTGCGGGAGTCCGCTGGATGCGAGTCGCATGGGACCAGTCAATGTGGCGACACTTGGGGGAGGCCTATGTCCAGCAGTGGACGTCTTTCGGCTGAAATGATGATGATGATGATGATGATATTATCTGTGTCCCGGGACACCTTTTGTTTTCTGACGGTCCACTCATTTACGTTTCATCGAAAGTGCTCGTATCCGTTTCGGTCGCTCAGAACCTTCCTATAAAGCTAGAGAGGCGTGCTGTCGCACGCGGGTGCGTCGAACGATGAGCATGCTCTCTCTCTAAAAGGCACAGACTTCTGTAACGTAACATGCAATGTAACATGAAAGGAGCATTTCATAAGTGTGGAACTGTGGACGCAGCGCGCGCTAACCGAGCATGCACCTGTTTCCGACACGCACGCAGCAAACATAGCTCAATCTGCCGAGAACACGAGAAAGGAATGGATCACGACGAGCAATTCCTGGTTACAACGATTGTCAAGTGAATCATATGATAAAAAAAAAAGATTTTTGTAAAAATATTATTTCTCTTGTTCTTGCCTCAATTAACTGCATTACTGAATTTTATGATTTAAGTGTGGCTACACTTGAATCATAGAGTGAAGAAAAAGTAATGCAGTTAATTGAGGCTGTGGTAGCTGTTGCTGTCTTTTTCCTCCATTTTTCGCGCGCGTTCCGCAGTACAGACACACAACCCGTCCACACAGCGCCACAGAGTACATTATCACTGCGCGCCCCTTTCCCTTTGTGTTCGGCGAAAAAACCGACAAATGGCAGATCGCGGCGCGCACTAGTTGAAATGCTCTGTTCGCGCGCGTAGTGTGCACGGTTCGTGCGCGCAAGGCGTCCACACAATGGGAATTCGGTTACATTGCATGATACATTGCGACAATGTGAACGGCAAATCCTTTCATTGCGTGTTACATTTCGTAAGTCTGTACCCGTCTTTAGAAAACCCGTCGCACATGTCCGCGGGTTTTAGCGCTGCCCTCATACATTTTTTTCCAATGCAGACGCGACCGTCCACAAACGCTTTTTGCCTAAGTTATGGTTCTAGATTAGAATAATAAATGAAAAACAACTTCAACCAGTCTTGTAAATGACATGTAATTTTAAATACTGTAAACAAGAGATCTGTTATTTAATTCCATTATATTAGGTAGGTACAATGTTTATAAACTTTACACACAGATTTACTTTATAAAATCAAAAAAATACATCTATTTCGTACTAAAAACGTCACAAAGTCCTGAATATTTAACAGCTTTACTTCTAAAGATATTTTTGAGACTTACAACCCAGAAACGTGAAATAAAGTGAATTTCACTTATAGCATTAGGCAGGTACTTTTATTTGATCATTTCTGTGCGTCTTGGTTTTTATGAGAAACTCGCTAAAACTATGAGATGGAATTTAAGTCGTTTAATAATGAAAAGCTGAACTGGTATAAGGTATGAGGCATGTAAAATAGGGAAGTACCTCGTTTGATTTGTACTACATACTAGATTGCATAAATAAGGATCTGAAATATCAATATCCGATACGGCCTTTACCTATATACTTTGTACTTACTTCACGAATGTGACTATAAAATGAAAATTTTAAACAATAACATAATTTCCCAAACTCTCCCATGATTACTGACAAGTGAAGCTCACTTTATTTACACAAATTAAATTAACGTAACAAAATAATCATACGACTACAATTAAAATATACATGTTGTCTGATCATATAATTTAATACAAATTAATATAATTTATATCAAAGGAACATTGGGTATAGCATAACTACGTACCTAGGGCACATACAAAAACACTACAATTATTGTACCTATCTAAAAACTATGAATAATGATAAAATGAATACTTTATAAAATACCAAACTAAATGTAAATGTAGCACATCAAAAATATACAAGAAAATATTTTATTTATAAATGCAATTTCATTGATCAGAAGTGTTTTAACTTACAATTGCCGAGCCAGTTTAAACAGCTAAATAAAATAGGTTTCATATAAACTGGATTTGGAGGATTCAACAACATCAATTTATTTATCTTGACCACTGCAATGCGGTAACCCAACGAATAAAGGTCTTAGCCCAGTTACACGACTCCTATCCCACCCGGCAAAAAGAATATAATTCAAATAATATGGGCTTTATGTATTGCTCTTTAGATATACTTAACATTGGCAACATTAATTAGCAGACAGCTCGCTGTCAGCGGGCTTACCGTGGTCAATACCAATGTAAAGTAAGTATATTCGTTTTGCCAGGTGGGAGCGGAGTCGTTTATGTGGGTCTTAAGACCTTTAAACTATAAGTGCTTTTGGTTAACCTACCTCTCGCCACTTCTCATACCGCAGGGAAGCAATTCTCAAGATTTATCAAGAGTAGTTAGTTATATTAACTTAATTTGCGGACGACTGCTGAAACCATAGGATCGTCACATAGATAAAATAGTAACAATTTAATTTATGCTCTGATCAAATGAAACAACCGTTCACCACAAATATAAGTAGAGAAGTTATATTCATGAACAGTAAAGCTTTAGAGAACATTGACATATTAAAATGACATAAGGTCTGTAACTGCGTGGCAAGGGGTAAAACTGAGATCTTTACCTCTGGTCAGTAAATAAAAGTTTACATAATATAATAACCTATATAAATACTATAAAAGAACCAAAGGATTGCACAAAGATAATGACTTATTATGTTCCTACAGACTGAGTTATGTTACTGACTAACCAACCATATAAAATCTACTTTATTTGCGATTTCATTATTAGAAATTATGTTCAAAACGCGAATTTTGTTCGTGAATAGGAAAAAAGTAATAAGACTTGCATAAGTGACATCCAGTTTCACAAAATGACTACGACAGAGTTAGCTTCAGACAAACCAGCGCATAGATTAGATGGATAAAACCAATCTCGTTTCTAGTACTTATAAACAATCAGGGCCTGCCTCAATCTACTCTTACAGATAATGTTTTAAACAATCAAATCTGATAAACTATCTGATCGTCACTGCTTCTCTACAATACACCTAAAAGCAGTCAACTGCAAATCCCGTCAAAGGTTCCAACAGTTCAGTCTTCTTTACAGTGTGACAAAAGAAGCCCTCTGAATAATCTGTCTAGTTTACACAATGCCGAAACCTGTGGTTATTTCTGGATTGATAGAAATCTGTATTTCTGGATTGATAAGTATGCGCGTTCGATACTTTCCTCTGTCGATGTGACTTATTCAGTCAGTGTTAAGAAAATGAAGCATCATTTGGCAGTGTTGGGTTACGCCTAAGGGCATTACAATTGAAAAAAAATGCATGATTAATTCTGAGATCATTATCAGAGATAAACGAGCTGAACATTATTTTTTTTTACTCGTAATTGGTCACTTTGAGAATTTAAATCTTTATTTATAATGAGCAAAATTCAAACACTCATTACAATATTTAATTTAGAGGATAAAAATACATAATAACCCACTGCATTTTAGAATTCAAACACTCCATTAACTGATCGTTCTAAATAGCGTTAGTGAGACAAGAGATCTAACATTAAAAATACATTGTTCGTACATTTGGGAAATCAACGCTCACTAACGCCATCTAGGGACACTTTGCTCTCTCACAACAACAAATAGTTGGCCGCGCGATACATGCCATGCAAGACAATACTTAGAATTCCCCTTCAGTGATTGTAAAGTACGTGTAACAAGCTCAGGATTTAAATATAGTAAAATTGGCAACAATGAAAAATATAGCATTATATAAAAATTATTAATAATATAGAATTGTTTGTTTGTTCAAATTAGGCTAATGTCTGTATAAATAACAATTTCTCACATTTTCTCGCACTATTATATCTAAATTTTCAAGATTAATTTACTAGAAGAGGCTTATAGAGTATCTAAGGGAGCGAATCTATAGTTTGGGCCATTGATAAATCAGTCTTTAGTAACGACAGTAACATCAATTGGCCTATTTTGAACGAACGCAACGCGAGCGGTACACTCGATCAACATTAGATAAATACACAACCATATAAAACGCACTCACACTCGAAAGCCTGTTGTATACTTTGTATTGCTGTATTGTCGTGTGATTCGCTCCTAATATGAACTAATGCTATCTCTGTGTCCCCCATTACGTATATATCACTACTACTAGCCTTCTACATGGGATACGGCAGTAAAGCAGATGTAGCTACGGTATTGATTTAGAAATGGGAGACACAAACATAGCTGACTCACAAATACACAATATTTTAGAGATTTGAAAAAACATTCATAATTTTCCATGCACACTTTCAGTTGCGATATTCTGTAAAAAACTTTTACACTAATTACCGTAAAAATGTGTGACAGACAATTTTGGCTGGACTGGTTATTGTTGTGATCTAAAAAACTAACAAGACAAACTCATCAAACGCAAGCCATGCATACATATCTCATACTAAAACATATACTTTTAGAACATCGTTAAATAATAATAATATTGCTCCGCCTAAATTGCTATTGTTACATTAACATTTCGCCCTGACGCGACACTCTCGCAATCGCTTCCGACATTTTGACTATAGAAGTTCTTCGTCAATCTGTCATAACGAAATTGATTGCGATTGTCACGTATTCTAGGGGACATAGACATGCAAGCGATTACATAATTCAACATCAACTGCCATACAAAATGTTTGTAAAAGCTTATTTTATGAGCTTATTGAGCTGAGAGCACTTGTGTTATTATCACATATATTCTTATCAGTCGAATGCAGAACTAGTTTCTGCATTGGGTCTAAAATTATTTTAGAATTTTCTTCGTTCGAATTTTGTTCTTTGTTCATACTGTCTTCTTCTTCGGATGCCTCCGTTTCGTTCACCGTTTTATTGTCAAAATACGGGAAGAAATCGTAGTGAGATTTACCATTGCTAATCTTAGATTTATCTTTAATACATCGTTTTTTTTCGTCGTTTTTTATCGTCGATATGTTGCGTTTTGAGAATTCGTCCCAGCCCTCTGTCGTCTTGCCGTGCATAGGGTTCCAGTCTTTCCTGAAGGAGCTTGAAGGTTTCATTTCATTTGAGGAGAACTTTTGTTGGATGTCATTGATTTGGTTGTGGTTTTCTCGAGTAGATACTATCTGTCCGTAGACAGGGGTACAGTATGTTGTGTCAGGTGTAATAGTAGTTTTGTTGTCTCTGTTTAAGTGGCTCTGGTTAATTTGACAGTTGTTCATACCTGAGTCAAACTCTGACTTCTGTCCAGCATTGAGAAGTATTTGCTTGGAGGATTTGACAGGTTTCTTGTCTTGTCCTCTGTTAGGGGAGCCACCTTGCTTCATTTGACTGCTTTCATCTTCATTCATGTTGTCTTCACCAATGCCGTCAATGTCGTAAACCTGAAAACATTAAAGTAGGCATTTAAATAACTGTATCATTATCATTATGTTGTATTGAGCAGCTCTAGGAATACACTGTGACACTTTAGGAGAATGTCTCTCAAGCAATACTTGTTTGTGTAGATGCCAGCAATTGATTAATACAAGTCCAATGTGTGTCCGCTTTTGAAAAAAATCTGCACACATAGCCTTACCACCGTGGAAACGGGTTTTGTCGACGGAAGAATTGAAAAAATAACAGATTGTTGAAAGATTTCTAAGCATGGCGAATATGGCGATGTTAAAAATGTGGAAAATAAAATTCTTCAGTGCACAAGTCTACAACGTCCAGCATGACAACAATTTTTTCTTTACTTTTGACACTTGAAGGTAGAAACATGTCTTCTCAACAAATGTCAAATAGTCTACAAGACATTGGACCTAGACAAGATTATTTTTATTACTATTATATACTAAGTGACACCTATATAACTCAATGCATAATGCTCGTTTTCACCAACATAAGTGACACGACGATCGAGATTCGTAGAATTACTAGGTACTTCCTCGAAATTATTTCTATGTCTGTCTTCATAGAAACTCGAGTCTATGGGTCGCCCCATGCTCAGGCAGAAGACATATCAAGTTGTATAGAGCTTTGCCTATTCTTGGTAGAATAGAGATGGAATCGGTCATGCTACGCATGCTGGAGGAAGTTAGGCAGGCCAAATAATTTAAAGCCCTATTGCATTGTTTTATGATTCTGATTAAAGTCAAACACAGTCGACAGTGTGAGTCATCTTTGGGGCAGGTCACCAACCTTATACATAACATCCTGGTTCATTCCCTTCTCCCTTTCTCTCTTGTTCTGGACAGCGAGCCACACATCCTTCAGTTCTCCGGCCAGGTCTCTGTCTTTCATGATGACTGGACTCCTTGCTAGCAATAGCCCTGGGTTCATAGCCTCTACGAAGTCGCATAGTAGACTCACCAGGGCTTCACGATCCTGAAGTAACATCAGAATGCAAAGATTAGAAAAGGTATGATAGGATAAATTATGTTAACAACATTTATATTTGCATTGAAGTTTGAAAACACTATAATAAATGGGCATGAGAGTTTTTGGTTAGCTTCATTCCTCCATTTTTATGGGCTATCTCCAGGCTATGAATGTCTAAAACAACAAGCAAGATTTATTAGTCAATAAACTGGCTTGTGAAAATTGATTTTCAGATCAATACTACTCTTTGTTTACACTAAAATAATGGTAAACTCTACTGTAAAACAAAACACTTTTATTTGATAACACTAAGTGCTGTCTAGATAAAGAATTCAATACTAATATACAATGATAAGCCTTTTTTGTATGGTACTGCCAAGTTTAGTACTGTGTGGTTTCTTTTTTTTTATTGAAAAATGAGCCTGCTCTTGACTTCAATCACACCTGATGGGAAGCGATGGATGAGGTCTATGAAAGAACGGGCTTGCCTCGAAGATGCCTGTTCAGTTTTGCTTTGAAGGCAGGCGAGTTAAATGTGGAGGGTACTCAGATGCTGGCAGAGAGGAAGATTTCACAGGCGGAATTCCCTCATTTCCTTAATAAACCTTCTTCTGTTAGCGAAGTAGACACAATAGTTAAAAAATGGCGACTTCGCTTATTTTGATAACTTGACAGCCGAGTGGTAAACCCTGCGTAAAGTTTCAATAGTATTAACCCTGAGTTAAGGCCAGGGTCAGACCAGGTAAAGTTAGGCTTATGTCCAACAGTGGATGGTGAGAGACTGAGTTGATAATTGCTAGTGTAACCATACATTTTTACAGGTTTAAGTTTGACATAACTTTACTTATATTTACAGGCTTATTTATAAGAAGCCAAGTCACAGGTTTATCTCCTACAGCATGCTGAGAAAAAGTTATTTAATCCTATATGGGTCCTAAACTTATACTGTCATTTACTGGATATCTCCTGTGATTATTCGTTATTTAGCTTCCAATATTTTGACACTGTTGCAAGTGCCATGATCGGGTTGACGACAACAATAGAAAATATACTGTAAGTGACAGTTTTAGTATGGTGCTGTTTTAAAAGTACACAAGTACTTGTACGCAAAATACATGGTTTGGATGTGGAGTTGCGGACACCAGCTTGTTATACAATGCATATGTGTCATGGTGCATCCACATCACATGTTGAGATAACATTCTCTAACATTGTTATCAATTGTTACCATGTGTTGACTGTTTTCAAAAGTTAGGCAACATTACTTAACGTTTACTAACAATAAAAATAACACTTTGAAGCGTTGCTCTACAAAAAGTAACTGCGGTGTGGATGCACCATAGAGTGAGATCTTCAACCCACTAGTAAAAACTATGACAGTTGTTTCAAATTTTTGTAGATGATGGCAACACATGTTATTTTTTAAGATATTACTAATAAAGTGCAAGTTATATTACTGTTGGGCTGGTAGCATTTTTTCCATTAGCTTTGAGTATATCTGGGTTGACCATCACAGCAAACACTATCATGGGAGGCCTACCAGCATTTGGGCCATAGTTCTGGGGCACCTGGAAAATAAACCATTCAGTATTAGCAGTTTGTTTAGAGACAAAAAGACTGTCACAATGAGTTCTGTTCGTAAGTTCATCCTTAATGGATGAACTTACAAACATGTCACACTGTTTGAGAGAGATTATTGTACTATTGTATGAGATAAAGCTAATAGAATACAATCTGTTTGTTGTTTTGGCAATTTTGTTTTATAAGTTTACAATACAAAATTAAAAGGGCTACAAGGGCAGACAATTACCCTACTACTGCGAGCGAGACAGACTATGTATTCTCGCTCGCACTAGTAGGGTAATTGTATGTCTAAAGACAGTCTTGTCTATAGTGTGTGATAGCCCTAAGTTAAAGATGTGAATTATGCTTAATAAGTAGATATTTATTACACTTGTAATATTAAAAGTGTTTGTTTAGTTCATATTCACAGTATGTTTTTACTAAGATTAAGCAAACTTTGCTCTGTCTAAGATATCTTATCAAGTCTCGTTAGGAAACTGGAGCAGAAAAATTGTGCTACCTATCCGTTATTTTAGTTACAAGCAGTGATGAATCGTCGAAAATATGTAACTGAAAAAACAAACCTGCATTCCACCATACAAAGGAATAGGATCAGAATACTGTTTAGGATTTGCTATTTTCTGCCATCCTAACACATTTATGTATAATTTCTCCATAGTACCCTTTATAGTGTCCTGGATACACATGTGTGGCTGCGGAGGATTTTTAAATTGTCGAAAAGCTCTTGAACCTCTTCCATATTGCACCGGCACCGCTCTCTCCGGAGGATTCTGGTTTTCCATAGCAACACAACTTTTAACACTATCACTTGTAGATATTTAAGGTGCAATCACAAAACATTCACAATAAAATCCAATAACCAATAATGACATTTCTAACAGGCCTGCCCGACATCGAAGTTTAATGAACTCTAGCCGCGTCCAGTCGTGTTATATTTACTCCTAAACTGTACTTGATCACTCAATACTAGGTTTATTTGTGTATATGTTTATTTTAACTAAGCTCCTATTAATAAATGTTAACTCAAAGCTCGTGTAAAGAAAGAAATCAAAAGAAAGAGCTTCCGTGAAAGAGAAAGACGGCCTTTGTTTTTTTTTAATATCTCGGGCGGGTTACCAGCTTTCTACGCAAAACCGGCACAAAAAAACCGTAATACAAAATAAATTAGTGTAGATAGAAATTACATTTTTATCTTCTTATCAGTTGATTTTCCTTACAAAAAAAATATTTAATCAGATCTTATGTTTTTATACATTTTTGTTACACTGTTTCAAGTTAGGTACTTATTTTAACACTACGACTGCCGAACTTTGAACTTCTAGTTTTTAAGTTTACTGCTAGATGGCGCTTTGATCACTGACTGCATGAAAGTGCATGTTTTTTAGAAGCGTCGTAATTTAAATGATGATTGATATTTGTCCTGCCACCCGGTAATCAGCGTATGTTGCAGAAACATACAAGCTAAAATACTTTAGCAAATGATGTTCTAAAACTAACTAGCTTACAGCTCCTTTCGGATTAATAATAGCAACAATCTGATTTTGTCATCTGATCTCTCTGCTAAGCCAGTGATCATCATCTGCCTAACTCTTTCTCAATAATGTATGGTTCCAGCCTAGCCGAACACTATTTTTATCCGACTTAAAAAAAGGAGGAGGTTCTATGTTCCACTGCTTTTTTTTATGTAGGTATGTTCACCGATTTCTCGTAAACGCCTAAACCGATTTCGAAAATTCTTTTTTAGTTTGAAAGAGTATACTCCCAAGTCCCATAGAAATATTGTCATGATCTGACCATGGACTTTGAAGATATGGAACGGAACTCTTCAATAATGGACAGCAAATCTGTCGTGATTGCTGCAATCGGTTGAATGTTTGTTGTTTACACAACATCATAACATAACATCACGCCTGTATGCTCTGAGGGAGTAGGTACGCAGTTGTGTATAGTACACCCACATTTCGACATTAACATGTATATATTACCATGAAATGTAGGTAAAATAAATGCATAGCAAATATTTGTAGAAAAACTAAAAATGGAAAAATTTTATACTTAACTGTTTTGAAAAAAAAATAAAAAAAAAACACACAAAAAGTGAAAAATAACTTTAAACATCGTTTTCCTACCGTAATCCCATTTTATATTTTATTCAGGTCAGCATGTCCTATTTGTCAATTTAGGTACCTATACTTATTTATTACTCGTCATCTTGCACCACACCAGACACCTCCTTTCTTTCTTGCCATATCATCATTTATACAGTCCATCCATCGTTTCTTTGGTCTTGCCTAAATGGTTTTAGGCCAAAGAAACGATGATGGATGGCTCCAGGCGCGGATACAGGATTTCTTATAGGGGGGATTTTATTTAAAAAAAAATGGTGAACTATTGATAATAAATGGAATCAGGCGTTATTTGATCATCATAAAGGAGTTACTTGGGCGACTTTTAGATAAATCCAAGAGGCTGTAGAGCGAGCGAAGCGAGCTCGAAAATTTTAACACTTCCTACCGGCCTACTGGTGTTACCTGGGCTTCTTACAGACAAAGTTAAGACTCAAGAAAAACTAGGATGCAAGAGCGAGCGAAGCGTGCTCGAAAATTTTTACATCATTGCCTCAGATAATTACGCTATAATTGCATACGTATAAGTCTTCGGGGCAAGGGGCTCCTAATTTATTTCGGGCTCTGTCTATATAGATCGATCATGCAAAAATCCAATAGGAGTGCCAATCCAGAGCTCAGACCACGTAAAAAACCAAGACATAGAGTTCCGTCTTTACCTTTTTATTTGGTCTGAGATCCAGAGGTAGAAAAAGGAGTCTTTTTTAACCGACTTCAACAAGGAGGAGGTTCTCAATTCGTCTTAACCTTTTTTTTATTTTATTTTTTATGTATGTTCCCCGATTACTCGAAGATGGCTGGGCCGATTTGGATTGTTTTATTTTGTTTGAAAGCGTATACTTCCCAGGTGGTCCCATGATCATTAAGTAAGGATCTGATGATGGGATCCTGGAGTAATAGAGAGAACTCTTCAAATTTTATAGGCAAACTCGAAGCGATTTGGGTAGTTTTTCGAAGAAAACTTTCTCGGAGTGGTCCCATTTCAATTTGGTGAAGATCTGATAAAGAACTTCGGAGATAGGCAACGGAACTCCTCAATAAATGATAGCAAATGGACTGGGATTGCTGAAATCTCATATCTGCCTATTGTTTACACCAGTTCATAACATAACATCACGCCGGAACGCTGTGCAGGGGTAAGCACATGTGAACAACTGAAACTGGAAAAATAAAAAACTTTTTTGCAAAAAATAACACAGACTTCAAAAAAATACACAAAAATGTGAAAAATAACTTTAGCTTCAGAACCGTGTCCTTTGTGACCTTTGTTTGATTGATTTAGTGTTTTTGTCACCGACTTCTTAAAGACTTAGGTAGACCGAAGATTAAAAAAATAAAAAATAATTTTTAATATTTATTTTCTACATTTTGTTAGATTTTACATGTCAAAAGATATTCTACACTAACTACTACAGAACGGAACTACTAGCCTTTTGTAGAACTATGAGAACGAATTTCTCGAACTACTAATAATTTTATTTCCTCAGCAATGTGTAATAACTGTAAGCTCCTTTCAGTATCTGCAAAGAAAAGAATACATAAGTAATAAATTATAGATTCTACGGAACATTGTCATGTCAGAGACATTTCCTGATTTTGCCATTCAAGCCCAATGCAATTCAGATTAAGACAGTAGTTGCAACAAGTTAAGGCTTCCACACACAGCCGCGTTTTTGCGTTTCTGCGTCCCAATACCAAATGTTCTATGAACTCACGTCGCAATATCGCATTTTGTATTGGGACACAGAAACGCGAATACGCGAAAACGCGCCTGTGTGGGAGAGGCTTTACGGCGTTGTCTCGTCTTTACACCCACTTCATTAATGTAAGGCTGTGTGTATATCAAATGCCAAAATAAAAAAGACCAACCACGATTTCCTGGATAGGTACTCGCGGCCTAGTGAGAGTTTAAGCAAGAATGTGAAATGCATAATGTTTGGGACTAATATTAAACTAACAGAAGAGTTAGTCTAGTAAACTGTGTGTTAGTTGCTATCCATCGTTCACAATTTAGTTTGACAAAAATGTGGTTTTGGAAAAATAACTCTAAAGCCCACACAGGCCACACATAGGTACTATTCAATTTACGCTAAAACTTTACTTTGGCCAATAAGAAACCAGGATTTTAAATAGACGAAGATTATGGTGAGCTCACAGAAGTAGCATTAACATATGGTTGTGTGACTGTGTATGCATGCATCCTACGTTAACTCACGTTTATGAAGGTCGGCAAAGTAAGATTGGCGAAGGGCCCTGCAGTGAACATGTTCTCAATACACAGCTGTCCTGATAGAGATAACACGTATTTTCTTTGTCGGTAGTTCGCCTTATACCAGTTACTTTCGAAGGGCCCAGATGATAAATTTTCACTCTGAAATTATGAAAAAAAAAAGACGGAGATATTTAAAGTAGGTCAGGGGGTCTAAAATGGCCGGTTTAGCAGAATATTAATATGAATCACGTTAAAAATTTTAATTTCTTAAAATTGACCTTATGTTTATGACTGTAAAGTCCATTTTAAGAAATAACATTTTTAACTTCTCAAATGAATTGCTAATCAATGTTCAAGGAACGGCCATTAGAGTGCGGGATATTTTATTTCAGCTGTATATATGGCTACTCACTTTTATCAAAACGTCATTGCTGTGCCAGCAGAACATAAAAAGTTGAGCGATTCCAAATATTAAATACTCGGCCATCAACAGCTTCTGTGCGGCATTTTGTGCGGACTGTTGAAAAGAAATACTAGATTTAGGTATGTGTGTCTGTAACTCTGAACTCATATTATAAATGCATTTCGAAGTTGCGGTCGTTTATAAAATTAAAAAAGAAACGGTTTCTATGACGCAACAAAAACCCTAAATATGACAGGCATTGTTCGCTCCCACATCAAAAACTTTCAGATAATCTAGGTCTAACTAGAATTTCAAAGGTTTTCCGAGAAAACTTACTGTTAATTGGTAGGCGCTCGCACATAGCATCAATGAACACATAACCATGTAAAAGAACATGACGGGCGATAAAAGGGAATTAAATAATCTCGAATACCTGAAACAAAAGATCATTTAATTTATTATTACAGGAATTAGTATCAGTGGGCGTTCAAAATTATTGTTTTTTTTAGACCGTCTGGCTGTAACATGTTTTCTTTGCCTCGTACCTAGTGGTTGCGCACGTTAAATATTTTATCGATAAAATTTTGGAACTGCGTAGTTTTAAACAGAATTATTGTATCTAACCAGACTTTTCGGGTCTTATGACTATCTATATGATATGTTTTGTAATTAGTACGGTAATTAAACAATTAGAACATAGCGTATGCTTAGCCTAGCGAAAAGAATTTCTACGCACCAAAAACGTACCTACGTAAAGAAGTTCTATATTACCTACAATATAGCAGGTATTCTACATTGTTTTTGTTGTTAAAATAAATATTAAGAAAAAATACGGCATCGATATAACTTAGCAGTTCTAATTATAGGTATAAACTAATTTGGTCGTGGTAGAATAGAGAGACGTTAATTTAAGTGTTGAAATGAGAGAGTTTCATTTTTCTCAAAATATTCCATTATGATGGTTTATCAGTAGGTATGTCTATCTTGGCCATATCCTTTCATTGGGCAAAGAGCATCATCAAATGAAGATATCGAGAAGAATACAGCTTGGGCGAGCCGCATTCAGCAAATTGGACGACATTCAGAAATCAGGCAAAATTCCCCGCCTCTTTATCATTGTATTCTGCCCACCATGACGTACGATGCTGAGGAACAGGTACGGCACACAGGAAGAGGTACGGAGGCTGCGTACGGGTTTAGAGTTCCACAGAGAGTCCAGGAGCGTTGCATGCTTAGCATTAATCTTGTGGGCCGATTCCCAAACGTTGAGATACGAAGACGTACTAAGGTTTTCCATATTCGAAATCGTGTGTGACCGAGTGACGTCAAAATAATGAAAAGAGAAGTGTGCCAGTGAGATGGGCACACGACATTATTGCCATCACAAGTAAAAGCAGAATGAGGCTGGCACGGCAGCGTGGAGATTGGCACTAAACTAAGAGAGGCCTATATCAATCTGTGATCGAAGTTAGGCCTCACTGCCCATCATGATGATTTAGATAAGGTATCTGATTTGATAAAAGAGTTGTTTTTGTTTAGCTCTTAATGTCATGGTAATTGTTATTTGTTTAGTTTCACCTAAGCAAGATGTGTGCATGTAAAATATCTAACTTTCTAAATATTATGTACAATTGTACATAATATAGAGATGACTGTTGTATCGAACATAAATACATGTTTTGCATCTTCCCTATATACATTGGAAATAAATCAAATTTAAGGTTTGCTTTTGCTTTTTCAGAATCCGGTCTCAGAAATCCGGTAGTTTTGCTTTAAAAGCCAACCTGCTTTAAATAATGTAGGTAATAGGTTTGGATTTATTACGACATAATTAGTTTATTATATTTTATTGATTTTTTTACGTTTACATTTTGTATTGTGGCTGTGTATTTTTTTGTTTTTCTATTCAGCACAAACACATTTTATTCTCTTTGAAAGTGTTCCTAGTGGAGTAGCGATATATCGTTTTAAAAAATCTCCAAATATTTAGAATCGTCAGAATGGCCACAAAATCTTCGAGAAGTTTCGCCTGAGTAAGTCGTTTTGGTCAGGCCCCGTACGATGAGATGAAAATAAAAGTTGCTGAACAGCTGATTGCCGTTGATAGTTTTTAGCCCGTTTGGAAAACTGAAACGCCGCTGTTCGAAGGGCTCCTGTCTGGAACTTTACATAGTTTTAGCGTAAACTCATCGCGGCCTACATACTCAGCTATCAAGTTTTTATGGTTAAGATGCTTGCTGAAAATCGCTCTGGGCTCCACCGATACCTGATCTGACCAGACCTGATCAAGAGGCCTATGATCAGCTCTAGATTGTAACATGAGTTGATTAAAAACTGAAAAGTAATAGATATTATATCTGTTCAACAGCCTTGAAAACACAGAGAGTGCGGTAGTTTACTTGGTTTAAACTTAAATAGGTATTTATATCATTTCATATTTTTTTAGCACCTGCGGATCAATTTTTCAGTGACATTACTAGAAGCACTTTATATGTATTTACGCCCACGACTTGAACGATATTCATAAACAGATATTCGATAAGATAACTTACGGTACTGTAAACTTATTTATATGTAAGTACCTATAACAAACATTAAGGTAGACTTAGGACTTCTTTTAAGAAGGTCTTGTCAAGACCGTTTCTGAAAAATGAATTCATTAATTATCGAATGATGATTTGTAAAGCTCTAGAAAGCGCAAAATACGCGCTTTGGATTTCCGGCCACCAGCCGTTATGCAATACAAGATTCATACAAGATTCTAGATCTAGAAGATAAGAAGTAATAATTGTAACTGGATGTTAAAATAGTAGACTAGCTTGTGAAAGCAAGACAGGCAAATAAGACCAAATACGAGGCTAGCGATAATATGTGAAGTCAGTCAAAGGCTTAAAAAGTTACGTTTTATGAACCATTTTCATAGTTGATGGATTGTAAATTCTAAAAATTTGCATTACATTTTCGTATCAGCCCAGATGAGTGAAGTTATTGGCAGTCAATAAAAATTGTATTAGTAAATGTCGATTAATTTATAATCAATCAGTAGTTCTTGAATTAGGTACCTACATCGTAATAAGCGCATTGTACCTACATATATTTTCAGGAAAATTATATGTTTTTATCTGCCAAGCGCAGGCAATGGTAGTAAAGTTGCAATACGTTAGTCCTTTTCTTAGCGAAGTAAATATTTATTATACGACAATGTTATGAGATAACTAAGCAAAGAAATCTAGTCAGAGTTCAAAATATTTTAATTCATCTTCATTAATAAAATAGACGGAAATTCAGAAATTCACGGACACAAAAAAAGAGAGCAGAGGGGTTTTGGGTTTTTTAAATTATAAATAGGTACTTGAAAGCAATTAATAACACTTCATGTTCCTCGTTCAATTATATATCTTAAATAAAATTTACTCACTTGATCATAGAGACGTGTATATCGTGAAGCTGTCGCACCACTTCCTTACATTCCTCATCACTGATCGCAGTTTTATGCGACTGAAACATTTGCTTGCATCTTTCCCGTAGCAGGTCAAGTTTTCCACCAAAAAACACCATGGTTACCACGATACATGTGTCATAAGCAGCCATGATTGCAGCACCGTAAGCGCATAAGAGTGTATGCCAGACTACCGTGATCCAGCAACCAGGTGAATGGTACTTATCAATGGGCATCCAAGAACTGAAGATGTGCGGGAAGGGCTCAGTCCCATTTCGCATGTTTTCTCTAAAAGTAGAAGACGACAGATATCTCATAAGCGGCGTACCGGTTGTTGTCAAGAATGTTGTGAAGACTAACGCCCAGTAAAAGTATGAGAGGCGTCGGCAGTATGTTGTGTAAATTTCGATTATATTAATCTTGACCGGATCTTCACTGTTTCTTTCGAAAGTATCAGATTCTGTGACGTAGTCCAAAACTTCGCGCCAGTGTTTTTGCCAAAAGATGAAGGAGTTTACTTTCACGATACAAACGACGCTCAACATGGATATCTTCATGTTAGTCAACACGAGATCCAAATCCGATCTAATGACATACAGCTCCATGTATTGCGTAACTACGAAGAACGCTACTAGCTCGTGTATGAAGATGTACATTATTTTACCCATCAACGATTGAGGTAACATTAATCCCACTTTCTTTATAATCCAATAATTTGGACCTAAGAATGGCCTCTCCGGGTCCTCCAAGTTTTGAAGAATCGAATTCATAGTGACTCAGTAAAAGATTGTTTCGAAATGGTGGTGGACAGATTTGTGTCTGGTATTTATACGGCTATAGTACTGTAGTTAGCCCGCGACCCTTACGATCCCACGCTATGGAAAATCACAGCCTGCTTTTCGAACGGTTTTTTTTGGATTTCCTTGATTGTATACTCGACCCCATACATTTTTAAGGGTTCCTTCATTAGGACATTTTCAAATTGTGGCTCGTAAAATGTTACCCGAGTTTTAGCTTGTAATGATAATAATAAGCTTATGATAAAAATCTTAGAATTCGTTTCTAAGAAATAGGAATTGGATATACATTCGTTGAGGCTTTAACTATGCTAAAACCCTTTGTATTGTTTGGTTTATCAGCCACAAGTCAGTTTTAATTCTTATCAAGTCAGTTTTAATTTCTTTTCACAAGTTTTCAAGTTAAACAATGAAACAATCAGCTTTGTAAGTGAGCTAAACCAGCATCATTATCAGTCCATTAATTACAAGTCAAAATACTGGCTGTCGATTGTCCACAACAATTATCGGTAATTGAAGTTAGTTATTTAGATACATATTAAGTTTTGTTCTCTATCCATTTTCTTATTCAAGAAGAGAAACCTCAGATATCTTTGTTAGCGAACAAAAATGGATAAAATCCAAAAAATGAAAATAAATATTTATCGATAGAAAGTTTGTCTTATCCCAACACTAGCCAAATAATAACAGTCGCACAGTCATATTACATTGTATTCCAAACCGATAATTTAAATGTCTCTATTATACCCGCTAAATGTGGGCGTGACAGCCGCACCGCGAACGCTCCCCAGTTTAAAAAAATAATGAATCTATCACACATCAGTGCGCCTCCCCTATTATTACGTACTGAATAAGATATAGGAAAAATATGACACGCCAATCATTTAGAAAGTGTGGACATTTTAAAAATCTTGATTTAAAACGAAGTATTAAACACTTTTTAGGGTTCAGTTTAGTTTCACGTAACAAAAAACGTGTACCAACTACTTTATGGGATGAAAAATGCTTCCCTAAAGGTCGCCTTCGAACTTCGTAAGTAGAATAATTGTCAGTTTTTTTTTGCTGCCCATGAATTTCTCCGGGTGTGTTTACAAACATTTAAATCTCGCTTATACAAACAGCCAGACCCAATGAGATTGATATAACATCATTGGCCAAACCCGAAACAACTACGCCATACAAATATTTGTTCCAAGCGGGAACCGAACGCGCGACGCAGTGCAACAGTTAATGAAATTGAAACCTTGTTTCCAAGTTTATAATACGAAAAACGTAATTAAAGAGCTATTTAGGGTTTTCTTTCGTTAGAGCAAGTTTATTCGAATGAAGGGTCGAAAAAATTGGGAGCTACCATTAAAAAAAAATACATACCAAAAAAAGCGCAACGACTTTGTTGGACTGATTTATAAGTAGTAATTTCGAAATTTCCAATATTATTAATGTGAAAGCAGTCCTAGCTGTCGATTAATTCGTACAAGCATAATTATAAGTTAACCTAACCATTATTATGGGTTGAAGGTTGGGTAAAAGGTTACCGTTTTTCGGATAAGTACGGAAAACTTCCCTGCCTACCCCCTTTACTAAAAGCCATGATAAAAAAAAAAACTAAATTGGTAACATTTTAGTACTGTCAACATCATTGGGCACGTTAGCAAGCTTACGAAGACGAAGATTATAGGCATTCTTAGCATGAAAAGGTTGCGATTTCGGTACAATGATGAAGAAATCAAGACATAGTCTATGCTGCAATACGTTACTTGCTATCATGGAACGCTAAGAGATTGTTTATTTTTGTTTTGTGTTTCGACACTTTCGACGTTCCGGCTTGAGATGAGAAGATTTTCATAGTTATTGGTTATATAATAAAATAATAAACAAAGGATACTTAATTAACTCACATAACCTGACAATGTATTGAGATACTCAACGGCTCCCTCAGTCAGAGTATTGAGATTGACACGGTTTTGTGAGTCAAGTGATGGTCAAGTGTTATCCTGTGGTGTTGTTATCCCTACCTTTACTTTAACTTTGCACCAATTAAAATAATATAAAAATACATCTTAATGAAGAATAATGGTTAGCTGTGCTGTAGCAAATTGCAAGAACACGTCCGCAAAGATATCTAAAAATAAAGATGGAATTACGTTTCACAGGTAAGCAGTTCAACTTTATTTTCTGGGTGTATAATCTGACATCCCTGAAGTTAACATTACCAATAGGGTTAGTACACTAAGATATTCCATAAAGAAAACGAATCCTTATAACATGTTTCAGGTTTCCCCGCGATAAAAAAAGAAAGAAGCAATGGGAGTTGGCAGTGAACAGAGAACAAGAGTGGTGTTCAACTGCATCCAGTGCAGTTTGCTCTGAACACTTTGAAGCTAAAGACTTTTACTTGACGGAGAGTGGACTGAGGCGCCTGTCTGTAGAGGCTGTGCCAGCTATTAATATATCTGTGAGTAATAAAATTGGTTTTTAAACTTGCATTGGACAAGCTACAGAGAGGATACTGCTACTCTTAGAGAGGCCATGGTGGAGCGAATGAATTTGACCCTAAAACTCGTCTCCCAGTGGAGTGACATCAATCTGGTCAAATTCAATGCTCTGAAAACACAGGCGTGTCTCTTCACTGCAAAAAGGAGCCAGTTCCAGTTGTCTCCCGCTTTCCGGGTTGCATCTGTAGCAGTAACTGACCGCCTACAGCTTTTGGGCATGGAGTTGACATCGGAACTCAACTTTGGTGCAACCATTGAGTCAAAAGCTCAGACCGCAGCTAAGAAGCTGGGCATCTTGAATAAGGTGAGGCAATACTTCACATCTGGAGAGCTTTTAAGTTTGTACAAAGCACAAGTCCGTTCCTGTATGGAGTATTGCATTCACTTGTGGGATGGCTCAGCAAAATACCGGCTTGCTGCTCTTGACTCGGTGGAATAAGAGCAAGAGTGAACAGGCGTCTTCTGGGCACGCTCATTTCATCATAGATCTCATCCATCGCTTTCCACAAAAAAGCTTAATTAGCAAAACAAATTCTGCTATGGGTTTACAGTAGTTCATAATTAGGTAGTTGAAAATTGTAAAGGTATATCCAAATATATAAAAAGGTGAATTCAACATTTAGATACTTTATACTTGTGTTTAATTGATCTTAGAAACGAAAGTGTAACATTAGACAGATAGAAGAATGAACATCGTCATCATCATTCTCTTGCCCTTATCCCAATTCATTTGGGGTTGGCGCAGCATGTCTTCTTCTTCCATACTTCTCTATTACTAATTACAAAAAGTTATCTGTTAATAAATTACAAAAAGTTCTTTAAAATAGTACAGCTTGAAAAATGAAGTGTATAGCCAACTTGGTTTAGTGTCTGCATATGATTTGTACCGACTGTGGCAAAGCCCAAAAGAAAGGCTATGCTATGTTGTTACAATCAAATAACCAATTTATGATCAGACATTATTATTCCAGCCATGTCAAGAACCAGAGCCAACAATATCCCACGTCCAACCCATAGACATCCAACCAACAGACTCGGAAGAAGTAATCAAGCTCAAAAACAAGGTCCATAGACTAGAAATAATAGCAGAGACTAGAAAACGAAGACTGAACCTCATGTGGCAAGGGAAGAGAAGACTAAGAAAGAAGCTGGATAGGATTAAATGTTTAATTAAACATTTAATTAAAAATAAAAAGGCAAATGGAGGGATTAGTTGAGTCAACAAGTTGTAAGATAGTTGTGAATCTTTCTATTTTATATTGTAATATAATAGTAATGACTAGCTTTTGAGTTTTAAAATTGTTTAAAACATAAAAAATATCTACTTATGTGTAACTTACGTGTGTGTATATTAAAAAAATATATATATAGATATTTTTAGGGTAGGTAAACTAAAAATATTGAATAGGTAGGTACTCATTAGAACCCTCACAAAAAGAGTGGAATCAAAAATAATTTTAGGGAGTTTCTTGAAAACGATCTGATAAAATGAATTAAGAAGTTTGATTAGGTATTGTTACATAAGTTAGTTTTAATGTTTAATGTTTTTGTACCAATTAGATTTTTGTTATAGTTGTTAAAAGATTTATTTCATTTTAAAACTTTTACTTTCCTAATTAAATTATACCTACAATGTAAAGTGATGGCCTGAAACACAGGTTTAAATAAACCTAGATCAGGCAGGTCACTACCTAACATTTGAATTCGAAATATCTTAGTTTTAATTTACTTAAAAGCACTAATTATACAATTGTTTAACAAATAACACTACTGCACCCAAATGTACACTTTTGTAATACCTACTTTTTAAATAAATTATTCTTATTCTTAATCTGGTATTTTAAATTAAAAACTTATTTAAACCTGGTATCTCTCGGAACGCCCTTGCGATTGCCCCTTGAATAACTGTTATTATGCACTTTCTTTCATCTTCATAATATTCTAGCGGCCAACTATTTTTTGTCATAGCGCCTTAGTTTTTTTTTGTAACAAATTCACGAAAAGAGGTGTGTAAAGTAACAAATTAGCACTAATTCCTGGCAAATGACGTAGATTCCAGTTGGGAAGAATGACGTATGTAGATAGAGTAAGACGTGCCAAGATACGGTTTTTCTGTTTTTCATAGGTTTCCGTTAATGTCTTAATAGCCTGTTCATAATCTGTACGTATGTTTTATTAGTGCGAAAACTGTCGGCGCTAAGTTAGAATAAAGCCTTAATTTCCGAAAGGCTTTGCGTTTTCTTTATATCAATTTATTCTACTTAAAGAAATGTTGGTGCACATCGATTGCGGTTCGGACATATTCCACTAAACAACTTTGCTTATCTCATGCGAAAGTCTGACTCTCCAAACTGTGAAGTGTGTGGTAAGATAGAGGATGCACAGCAATTGCGATGGTGGAATGTGTCCGATATACTAATAAGAGAAACGCAGTTATCAATGCGATGAAATGATCAGTAATGGATGTTGGAGTGTTCCACGGTATTTTAGCTAAGCCTACCTCTTAAAGCAAAAATTTTATATACTTTATTATTAGATGATAAACTAGATTAAGTTTATGCGGTTTGAGGTTTTTTATAAGTTAAATTAGTATAAGAAGAAAGTTAATATTTTTAAAAGTACGATGGGATTGACATCGTCGCAATTGTCGCAATAAATGTAAGTTCAAAACTAGATACCCTAATAGATTAATAATTCTTGGAACGAAAACTGAACTATATAGGCGGAGTTGCTATCCTATGTGTATTCAGATATATAACAAGATTCCTAACCAAATTAAAGAACTTCGAATGGTCCGCTTCAGAAGGGCTTTACATAGATGGTTAATTGTGAATCCCTTCTTTACTATAAAAGAATTCCTCCAGTTCAAATTTAAATGATCTAATTGTACCAAAAATTTGCATTTCATTAGCGCTACTTCAGTACTTATTCATACCGAAGTAAGCGCAATGCCTATTTTTAAAAAGTTAAAAACCACACTTTATTAATTAAAATACCTAGTTTTGCTGATGCAATTACTGTGCGAAAATATTATATGATATAAAAAAATATAGGGAGGTACCTACTGCCTCGATAATAGTATATTTTATAACGAGGGACTAAACGAAGCCATAATATACCAGAGTCAATGAAACCGAGGGTATATTAAGTTGGCGTTTAGTCTCAAGGTGCAAACTGTACTTTTCACTTTGAGTGCGAGAAGAATAGTCAATTTAGTACAAAAACATTAATTATTTCTCCAGTCCATAGAACTTTCGTAAGTTTTTAGGTAAATCTTCCGCGTTTTTGGCGGCAAAAGATTATCTATTATGTCTTTTGCTCTTTGCTCGACGTCAAACTCTTCACTGTCACTGGTCATTCTTAATAAATTTCTATAAAACCGAACAAATTTACACTCGACAAAAAATCTGAAATCTCCGCGGTCAGTTTTTTCTTCTAAACCAGTCACAGATTAAGAATTTAAAACGCATGGCGCCACCTTCCTTGCGGAAAAACCATGGAGCTAAAACTCTCAACATTTTCGCAATGAAGATGGTCCACACTACACAGATAATAGTAGTATATTATTAACTGGCTGTTTGAGTTTGTCTATGTCACATGAAGGAAATTAAAAAACGAATTACTTTTTACTCCCTAGGGAGGGACTAAAGTGGTCACTTTACTCCCGCTTCGTAGGGTTATATTGGCGTACTTTTAGAGCATGAGAAGTGAAATAGTACATTGTTACCCTAGGGGTGAAAGTAACTTATTTATTTAGTCCCGAGACGGGGTTTGGTGCCCGAGCGAAGCGAGGGCGCTAATAGTTCGAGGGACTAAATAAGTCTTTAACCCGAGGTAAACACTGTGCTTTTCATTACGAATACAAGGAAAGTAAAAATAAAAACATGACTCAACTCGAAAAAAAAATGAAGATCGGATTGCCGCTTTCCCGCCTATTGTTTTTTTTTTTCTATGACCGACCAGCTATTCAGCCATTACCTATTTTTCATTTTCATCATCGAAAAAATGGTAAATATTTGCCCAAATCTATGTTATTTTAAAGAAATAGTTGAAACTTAATTATTATAAAGTTATTTAAAAAATATGTATTCTTTAATTAATACATCGTGGCTGTATAGAAAGATGGAACATGGTTCAATAGAAAAATGAACATTTTTTTTTTATAATTTGACAGTTGTCAGTTGAAAACGATTCTCCCTAGGGCTGAAAAGTATTACTTTCAACCCGCTCCTCAGGCAACTTCAGACCTACTTTCAGAGTATGAGTAATGAAAAACTTGTTTCCATATTTTGCAATACTTAACAACATAATTCATTTGTTAAAACGTTAATTACTTAGTACTGACCGCAAGACTAACATATTCCGGTACACCAAAATCTTAGTAATGTAGGAATAATGGGATTTGTAAGTAATTCTTAGATTGATCTTTAAACAAATCGACGTTACGTACATGGGGACTTGACATTTTGGCAAATTGTATAATTCGGTCATCATGAGAGAACATCTCATTATCTTGGAGCTAGGATAGCACCTTGGGGTGTACCCAATGTTGCTATATTTCTTATAGCCTTAATGTTAATGCAAATTGTGATTTAAAAATCGATACATAAGGAAGACATTAGTGAAATTTACTATTTTGTGTATTGATAGAGTAGCTTACCTACGTAGGCAATAGCCTGAACATAAACCATATAGACGTCTGGGAATGAAACAGCAAAACATCTAAGCAAATGCTAGACAGTGCAAATTGGTTGCATCCAATGCACCCACTAATTACCTACAACGGTACCTAACCACAAAAGGCGACATTAATTACGCGGACAGTTTTCTCTGATAAGCTATCTGTAGAAACCTCAGCTACAGTTATTGCCGGTTCTCGATACCGCGTCCATTGATCGTGCGCGCGCGCAGGTGGGGGCAGCACCGATCTCCCACCAACCAGCGCGCCAGTACCATCGCTGCCAACATTGAGTGACGCGCGTATTTACGTTCTCATTTTAAAAATAATCCGATCGATTCGAAAAATTACGTTTAACTTTTTAATATTTTTTTGTCTAAGCTTGTGTTTTGTGTTAGCATGAAGTGATGTTCAGTGTTCGTGTAATGTTTCACAAATCACACTTGTGTTCCACGTATGTCATTGGATTCGTTTAGCCAGTTGCAACAAACGAAAATGTGACTGTTTGTTTTAATGTCAAGTTTTAATCGATCGGTGATCGAAAATGGGCTTTATTGACATTCCCTCAACGTATTAACAATGAAGATGAGAGAATTATTGAGGATTACGTTTGTGTGTGTGTGCGCTTTGCTGCTGGCAGTGCGTGAGACAAGGTGTGAGGATGAAGTGTCCGAACTGGAGGAAGGTGGTGTCCTGAGGAGTGAGGATCATAATGAGCAGAGGAAGGACTCCAAAGGTCCCGTACCAGGTAAGGATCAACACTCACAACAAACATATGTGAACTGTGGACCATGTTGACATTATAAAAACAATAATAAAAATAGTAACGGTTGTTAATTTATGTACAGAATGTTAGAGTAGAGGCCGTGCGGTTGTTTGTATAACCTACGACTGCTAAGTACTAGCCTAGAAGTGAAGGGACTCAGCTACGATTTCTCTGCGATGCGATGTGGGTAGTCTGATGCATCGTCGTATTGTTCCTGAGGTCAGGGTGCGTCCGAGAGAAATACGAATGGAAAAGTTTTGTATGGCGCGTCGTGTTGTTATTGTAAAACACAGATGTTTACTTCATTATTTTAATTTATACCGTGTTAAGTTTTTGCTTAACCTGCGCACGATTCTATCCCATCCCACGTATTTCGAAGCGTATGACTAAATGAACATTCTCAATTTGGTACGCCTTTTCTAATAAATTACTCACTGTTTGATTCGTTTGCGTTTGTACCTATTTAGTGCTAGCGTGAAGATATTAATAGAAAATAGCTGCAAATTGGAAAGTTAGACGACCGTTTCACTATCGTCAGCCGGTGGTGGTAGTTTTTATTAAAATGTGTTTTGTATCTTTTTGCATTGTAAAAGATCTTTATTTTATGATTCACAATGGTGATCAGTTTGTTGATCAACGTCATCAGCATCATGAAGATCCCCCGTTTCTTGGTGGTCATACTGGCATGTCATACTAATATGACCAGTGAGAATCGCTTGTATTGGTGGTCATATTATTTTTATAAACATCCTTGCTACGACTCCATGACGCGCGCTCGCTTCGCTCGCATATTAAATAATACTCTTTGACTTCTGTCCCCGAAGTGCCGGGCCTCCGCCGGCCTCCTTCGTCGGCCTACGGCCTCCTTCGTCGGCCTACGGCCCGGTGCCCATGCCGCCCTTAAAGGTTTAAAAATGATTAAATAAAATTGTTGTTGTCAGAAGTGGTTTTAACTAGTGTTACAACAATATTACCTGGTGGTATCGTTTAACTTTAAAAAACCCATCGTACCACCAGGGGTATGGCCAGGGGTACGGTGGGTCTGCAGTGTGTAGTAAATATGCATACCTATAGGATGTTTATAAAAATAACATGACCACTAATACAAATGATTCTTACTGGTCATATTAGTATGACATGCTGTATGACCACCAAGAAGTAGGCTGAAGATCGCTATGCTATGACGTACTCGTTCAGGAGGTATTCCCATTATCGCTTCTTAATCTTGCCAGATGATTTTTTAATTGCTGATCACCTTTTCTTAATACAATTGAAGTTTCTGGCGCCATTCTCTTATCATAATCTTCATTAAAATAGCCTTACATAACATGAACACGGTTGAACCTGGGATACCCATTGATTGACTGTGCAGAAATTACCAATTTATTTGTAAAATCATCTGGTTTTTGCAGTATCTTACAATCATTTACTTTCATCAACTACTAACTTAGGTACGTTTTTCAGGCAGTTATTATCTAACATGACGAAGACAAAAAACATTCTTGCAAATATTCTCACAACAGCGCGATAACATACTTTATTATGCCACATAAAATCAAAACGATCTACGCGGGTATCATATTGCAGAAAAATGCACCCAGACTGGCCAAATTTAAGAAACCGGTTTTACGGTTTAATACCACACTAGCTCACACGGCATACGGTAGTGTTTGTCAAGGTATCATAATAAATTCTTCTAGTATTAAATTATGACATTTAAATTATGCCTGCTTCAGTTTTTAATCTATGCGTTGGTCGCGTATAAAGGCTGGTTGTCGAATTATTTTGGAGATTAGACGGAAGTCAAATAAAATTGTCTGAGCTCGTGTTTTTACCCGATTGCGCAAGTTTTGCGATTTTCTGTTCTTCAATAATCATCATCATCATCATCATCATCAGCCTATTAATGTTCCCACTGCTGGGACACAGGCCTTCTCTCTAAGAGAGGGAATGGGCTATAATCTACCACGCGGGCCCAGTGCGGATTGGTAGATGTCACATGTCTTCGAATTTTTTGGTTCTAGGACATGCCGGTTTCCTCACGATGTTTTCCTTCACCGTTTTGAGAGCAGTGGTGATGAAATAAATTACACAAAGTAATGCGCCTGCCTGGGTTTGAACCCACGACTTACTGTTCGTAAGTCGGGGCCGCCAACACTGGGCCACCGCTGCTCTCTTCAATAATCATAATCACCCTTTAATGTTCCCACTGTTGGGACACAGGCCTCCTCTTTAGGAGAGGGAATGGGCTATTATCCGCCACGCGGGTCCCGTGCGGGTTGGTAGACTAGATACCACATGTCTTTGCGTTGTTGGTTCTAGGACATGCCATTTCTTCAATGCCTTTGTATTTTCTTTCAGTTTGAATTATAACTCCTTGTAAATTTGTTGTTTTAATAAACCTTTATTAATCATTGAAATAGAAACTTCTAAATATGCTCCAAAACGGCCTTACCTCCAATCCCAGCTAATCGTCCGGAACGTTTCCACCATTCAGATTAATTTATTGACGATTAACTAATCGCTCGTCATTAGTTAACTATTCTAATACGTCGGAATTAAAACAATTGACTCACGTGCAATTACTTAGATTCGTTTCCCTTCATTTGTTGATTTTATTTTAAAATTACTCGCGCTATTTGACGGTTTTCTTTATTTAATGCCTGTGTCGGAAAACCCTGATTGGAGATCATTATTTTGATTCGACCTTTTAATTGTAGATGTTGAAGACGTTATTATTTACCCACGTTTTGGAACTACTCGTGCTAATTGATGATCATCATAACATGCTAAATTCTTATCTAATACCACAAAAATGATTCGCGAAATCACACCTTTCTCGTCATTCCAAAGATTCGACAACGCCCGATAAGAACAACATCGTAAATCGTCAAATAAAACGGTAAATAAACAGAAGAATCCTAGTGAGCGGATAACGAACAGAGGCATCGACCTTCCGCGGCTGACAACTCTTGCGCAAGCCGTGCGAACCATTCATTTGCATCACAAAGCGTAACGTACAGTCGTAGGTACTCGGTTACTACTCCACCAGCACTGTGGTTGCTGCCTTTGGGTTATGTAACATGTGTGTTTTATTCAAATAAGCTACTAAAGTTAGTTTTTTTGCTGGTTTTACAGTTTCCGACTAAATTCACGCACCATTTACTTATTTGGGTTTGAAACTGAGAGTTAAATTCCCCAAGTTACTACTTACCTAAGTAGATATACAATGATATTTTCGTATATCGAGTGTTTGTTCATAAAACAAAGTCAATTTTTCTATAACTTAAGCCATTGTTGATACATTTCTTACACTAAACGTGACACGTGAACGTGGCCGCTTAGGTACCTAGGTACTCTAATATATAACAATAAAATAATAAATAGGTAGCTACTGCACATAAATAGTAAGTATTTTATTTTATTATTCTGAAAACATCATTTACTGTTACCGCTGTGGCGAAAGTACATAATATTTTATTACAGTTTTATAGTTCTTACTTTCTTAGGTAAACACCAAATAACATTATGAAAATATGAAGTGAGTTATGCAACAAGAAAATCGTGCCTTTGTTTCCATTAGCTCCTACCAAAATCATAACATAAGCTCAAATATGAGAACCTTACCTGTTGATTTATTATGACCCCTTGCATTTGGATGTTACAGCGGTTACACGTTGTTTCATCGCTCTAGGGCTCCTAAATGCCAAGACACATGACGAAATACATCCAGGCTACTGATTAAATCTGTGCTGCTATAAATTTTAATGGCGAATCCAATTTTAGAACAGTATTTTAAACCCTTTCTTTTAACGTAAACCATTGCTAAAGATGGCTGAATCCTGATTTGAAATTGCCCAATCGCTCAATACAGATTTTAATTACTGTTTGCTTGCGTCATCCCACTGCTGGGATGAGCCTCTTACCTTGCCTTCCATCTCTTTCGATCTAAGGTTAGTGCTGATCACTAGTCGTTAGTTTGGACCAACTCACCGCGTCACCTTCTACGAGGTCTGCGACGCCTTCTGGCTGTGTCAGGCTGATTTTTATTGGCTATATATTAGTATTCTCTGTATCACGTATTAGCCTTGATCAGCCACTATTTGTCAACAACTATCCCTGAATCAAACATGTTACGTGTACAGTTTATCGTCGGCATTGCTCGTACAGGTAGTAGTTAGTACCTAAGCCAGCCAGCCTCGACACACGGTCACATTAGAATTAAACTATGCATAACATTAAAATAGATTGTACTTCGCGTCTTATCTTGTATTAACTTAATTGTTTCTATGTCGTTCAGTGTACCTAGAGTGGGTAGATGACGACTATTGGTTGGATTGTATGACAATAGGTTTTCATTAACACTAAGAACGGGATATTTACCATGCTTAGGCTTACTGTTTATTTTAATTTCCTGATATTTCGGCGCTGTTGCAAGCACCATAGACGACTATAGACTTGTATGCTTAGCTTTGGTAAATAGTCTGAGAAATAAATGATAAGACGACATCATAACGTTTCAAGATGTTTTCCAACGATTTCAAGGAATAGGTAATTTCGAAATTACAATAAAAACGCAGTTAAAAATCCCATTTGATTTCTGTTGCAGATTGAGTGGTCATAAAAATCTTGAAGTACAATAAAATGAAGTAACACCAGTGAACTGCGACCTAACACTTATCGTATTAGTCATTTCGTAAACTTATACTTCAAAATGATTGTAATACAGTATCAATTTCAAACAACTATGGACTTTTTACGAAATCTCGACACACGATTCTCATTTGACCCGTATTATTTCAAGTTCAAATCGTACATGAATTTGTACAATTCGCCATGCCATTGATGATCATGTAGAGTTGTAGGTACCCATCAATTGTATGCATGTATTAATAATAAATACCATGGGATCCTTGTACTTGTCATTGATTTTCTATCAGTATTGTTAAACAATACGAAATGTTGTAACTTTTCATTGGATCAATCAAGGAGTATTGTTGAAACGATGGCCTCTGTGCTCAGAAAAGATTTGTGAGGCATCGTTTTCAACTTTTCATCTTTCTGACGACATGATGCGATCACTAAAGTTCTATTGATTGATTTTTGGGATCTTACCAAATTCATACTGTTGTAGCCTCTTCTATTTTTTTACTGACCTTGTTATTCAAATAAAGATTCATCTCCTTTGTGCGTCAGTCGCGTCTCTTTTCTAGCATTAAGAATTATAGTAAATCTTTATAATTTCGTTCGATTCAGTCTGCAAAAAAGTTTGATTGGGTTTTTCATCTCGAATGTATCTTCATTATGGCGTAGATTACATAACGGGATCGAAATTGTATCTTCTGAACGGCCTATAAAATCGTTAGATATAATCGTTATATCGAACACATAGTCGTTACCTATAGCAGTAAAGCTACCTATTATTGTGTATGGTGGTACCTATTATCTCGTACTTTATTTCAGGACTGATGACTGCGGATAATGCAGTAAGCTATCGTCAATTTGTCTTACCCTATCTGCATCATATCAGATATCTTTTATATTATTCCAAATTCCTTACATAAAATACTTTGTTTAGATATTGACAACAGTACAAATAGTGTCAACTTTGTACCCAATTATACTTTTATGTTTACTGCAATTTTATTGACCGTTTCATTTGGTTTATCTTTCATATTATTATGTATTTTTCTTTTATTGAGCATTGTTCAATTTTATTGGTTAACAGGTGCGGTTGAGGAAAAATTTGTATTTGATTTTATGGTGATGAATGTCTTTTGATTGCTATCGTGAAATACTTATTAAGTAACTAATATTGGTATTTAATGCACGGATTCAATCGTAAAATGGTTTATCATCTTGAATATTTTATAATAGCTTCTTACATTTCCATCGTCATCTAAGTAAATGTCATTCAAGTAACTGTCTTCCTATATTATATTGTCATCTTCATTAGCCGGGTCGTATACCTCTACAAAACCAAGTAAGATAAGAATGATAATTCCTTCCACTTGTGTGGTTGTATTCAGGCTAATCTCTATATCTGGGTAAATTCTGTATGAATCAATACCTAATGATTTTCTTCATTCAATGTCGCATTACGTGTGTGAAATCTATATCAAGTTCTACTTCGCATAACTTGAGCGAATGATTCAGAATGAAATATTGTTAGCTCATTGTTACTAAGAAGCTAGCTGACAGCGAAGCTTAGGTACTAAACGAGGATCCATTCATCCACATGACGTGTTACATAGCTGCTGACAATGGGCTACACACATGCAGCCTGAGTATTCAACTATTATAAAATATGTGCATCCTGGCGCTTTCTCCGACCCACCTGGGCAACTTCAACTGTAGTTACATAGGTATTTATTTATAGATTTTCGGATCACTTGTTAATAAATATTATGTTTGTCATTTTACTAGTAATGTATATTTTCAAAATCAACACGCAGTTTCGTTTTTTCAAAATTGTCTTTAGTTCCAATCTCATACATTTTTGGGGTTTTCCCAACGTTTTCATGTTTACTTTTAAGCCCTCCACATAAGTTAGCGTTTTCCAACCAAAGTCCTTTCTGCTTCAGCCTTATATGCAAGGCGACCGTGGAAAGGCAATATACTTAAGTATTTATTGTAACAGTGGTTCTAGTAATTTATATACTATCTATATGCATAAAAGTGTCTACCAGTGAATCGTGACGTGACATTATCCAACAGCGATACTACGAGTCAATCAAACAAACGGTGAGCATCGGTCACTTCCTGTTAAATTCTGTAAACAATGAAAAGCGGAATTTCCTTTGTGGAACAATAATGTACAGTACCTACTGTATGATTGTGTGTATGGGAGCGTTTTCACTGGCTTTTGTCGGTTATACCAACAAGCATTGTATGAGTTGTATGGCGGCCATTTAGTTTTTTTTTATGTAGTAAGTACTTTTTGTGGGATTTGGTTTTATAATGTTACTGTGGTTTTGAAGCCTCGCCGCGTGTCTGATATAGATTGTATTGGACACTATATTATTATAGTCTTGTTTTTGTATATTGTTTTATTGCTTTGTTTTTAACTATTGTGTTCAGAAGATTATTATAGAAATCTACCGCTGTAGACTATAGGGTTCAAATACAAAACTAAGAGCATTCATTTACCTCTTAATTAGAAATTTCAAGGTTTCTCTTTTTTGAAACACCGTAAACGGCCGTTTTTTGAATTAAAGTGTTTTTTTATACGCAATTAAAATATTTCGTAGACTATGTAGATTGAGTCTATCTAGATAACTTACCGTTTGCTAATGCAAATAAAATCCAATGTTTAAGGATGCGTAAATCATAACGTCTTATTAAACCGGCTACGCGTGTTGAAAATGTTGTGATCTCTGAGATAAATGCGAGTATTGCATTCAATTAGAGCAACACTGCTTTGCACATGACTAGTATATGTATAAGTAATTATTTATAGGTAAGTTCTCTGACAGCTCTAGAATTTTCAATGGTAGTGTTCAGATAACACGGTAGAAAATGAAAAAAACAGTCGAAAAATCATTAGTTGCTGGTTCAGAATAAACCTTAATTTTCATGTATTTTGAGTTATAATGGCTAGTTATTTAATTGTTTGAACTAAACAGTTCAATATTAAACGTCCTTGCAGTATCCTTGAATCCTGCATTTCCAACCAGAACCGTAATAACGTAAAAAATATATGTAAGTATTGCTTCAGAATTGTAGATAGGTATAATTTCAATGGCTGCGAATATGTTAGCGCCTGGCTTCCGTCGAAGTCTTCGCCGTGTGTAAACGCTACGTAGCATGAAGAAACCTTTGAAAGTGGTCGAAGGTTATCACCATGTTGAAAGTGCCGAAAGGATTGTGAATGGTGGCAGCATCCACCTGCTCTACTTCGACTCTACGTCTATAGAAACTTCAATACTTCTTTTCTACTTCGATAGATGTGGGATAATATTTATGACGCTTCCCTCAATTAAATGATGTATTGCTAACCTCTAAAACGCGTGAAATAAGTAAGATTGCAAGCCTGTTTTCTGTTTATTTTTTCAATTAGCTATGAGTTGAGTACAGTTAGCCACTATCATTTTGAGAGCAGGGCAATGGAATGGTACCTATGTTAGTCTCTAGAACTATTATCTTCTTGTCACTCACAGTCATCAATGATTCATACACTTTGTAATATTTGCGTAGGTGTTAACGTATCATTAACTCTTAATGAACGGCCACATTATAAGATCTCGCCACTGTGCTGACGGCTACTGTAACTCGATATCTATCAGTACAAAACAAATTGCCCTGTCACTGCCCGATTACTTAACAAAGAGAACAATTCAATCAGTGTCCATTATCACTCCACTTAATTACATAATTCCGCATTTTTCATCGTAACTTTACGGTACACCTAATTGACAATGTGACGTATTGGAAACGCGATAATAATCAAGCGATTGTCAACTTTATGTCTTTGGATATAAGGCTATGAAAAAATAGAGGTGAGCCCTAAAATAGAATGCGTTCCGCTATGCGCACGCTGCTTGATTTTAAACATGTATGTTGCGCAAAACTTACTAAATACATATTGGATAGCTGCTTAATTTGATCTAAGCTTTACTGTGTTATCATAAGGCTTAGTTTCCTCTGTTTAGTGTGCTGCACATTTGGACTAGGTGAAGTTACGGGTATGTTACATGAGCACATTGTTGCAATTAACGCTAATGCCGTTTGGTTTCGATTACAAACGCGTTCTACAGTTATTTTGTAATATCCTCGTCCTGCTGGCGAGCCTCCTGTTCCACATACTTTATTGGGTGATATTTGTGTGAGAAACGTTTATTTGTGTTAAGTAGTGGCCTATGTTACGTTTTCTCTTTTGGTAGTTTCATTGCTATTGTTAGATTCTTAGGTATGTCGATGTTGGAACTGAGCTAATCCATACTGAGTAACTCAGTCTAATGTCTTTCATTTCTAAAGACTTTCGTAGCCCTCCAGTTAGGTGATCTAATCCTCTTTCCACAGGCTTTATTCTGAGTTTTTTTTTTAATCATCTACAAATCCAAATTGATGCCTGTTTTGGGAATATGTTGCGCCGCATCATCCCAGATCATCTGGGGCCGCCCATATTCATACAAATACAATTACAAGAAGATCGTGTGTTCGTGATCGATTTAGGAAGAGTATATTTATATCTTCAATTCCTTGTACAATACGGATGTCTTGCACCATTTCCGTGCTCTTAAAGTAACTTAGATTACGTCAAAGTTACAGCACTCATCTTAACATGGAGGTACGTATGCCTATAATCACTTACGTAAATACAGCGAGTTATGTACAATATTTAGCGTTAAAAAGTTTCAAGTTCATCGCCTACTTAATAATATAAAATTAAATAAGACAAGGTTACTTGCGTGGTGCGTGGGAGCCGAGTCAACTTAATGTACTTAGTACCTACATATTAGAGGTAGTTGAGTAGTTAAGTACATATTGTGCCGCGTTATTGTAGGAAATCTAACTAGGAAAATTAAAAAGAGAAGGAAAGACTAGCAACCTCATGTTTGCACAGCAATTAAGTATAAGATTTTTATGTGAGACTAGCCATAGGGTCAAATCAGTTTTTAGGTACTGGTTTTTAATATAAAGCGTGAACTGGAAAAAACATTCGATGTTTCATATTCTGCTTACGGCCATTTTCAATAACTTACTAACAGGTAACGGAAAATTGCTTTCTCTGTCTGTTTGACACTTAGCTTACAGACGGTTAGAAACAAAACGTCACAGAAAAGCTTTCTTTGAATTTTCTATGAATGAGTGTCAGGTAGGTGACGTGGGATATTTCAAGCTAACTTTGTTTATAGAAACACCGATAGCTACGGACGTAGGCATATTAAATCATGATCCGTCAAAGGAACGATTTGTTCGAGACACCATTGTTTAATTATTGTGTCTACTTCGTAGATAGATCAAGGGTTAAACAACAGTTATACGTAAGTAAGTAGGTAATAGAAACCGGCCATTAGCTTGGTACCTCTTTTGTTTTGTGTGGTCGCCAGTGTGAACGCGGATACAATGACAATGCTCTGAACACGGGCAGACAAATCAAAGATTCGAGAGTCTTCGAACACTTAGTTACCGCAAATGTCCAAGAGAAAACTTCACAGCAGCTGCAGATATATCATTATGCCATATCTTTTAGTTGATCAAAACCTATCAAAAACGCAATTAAACTAATTTCTTTTAAACTTTTACTTGACCACACATCAGTTACTGCGACCATCAAGAAGAAACTCGCGAACAATATAAATCGTACGATACGAAGAATGTTATTAAAACATGCGCCGGCGACGCTCCGGTGACTTCACTCTCGCCTCAAAAGTGTACGGTGAACACAATCGTGTGAGTACGACATACTTTCTTAGTGAACTCGTATGATATTGGGTAAAAGGGTTTTTGATTGTCATGGTGGATGATAAAGTATAAGATTGCATTTCAAAACCAAAAGACAAAACTAAGCTGACTTTGGCTAACGATACCTACAAATAATAAAGCGAGGAAGAACATCTTAAAGAAAATGTTCTTCTAACTTCACATTTAGATGTGCTGGGGAGTTTATAGTTCCAATTCTTCTTCCAAGATAAATCACTAAGAAGTAATGAAGGGCGAACGTTTTCTGGACGGTTTTATGCAACTTTTACGTTCAAAAAGCTCGATTTTCAGCCTTATTTAAACAAATAACTTTTGAATTGTGAATTATGTACTGTGAATTTTCTGTATCTTAAGACCTCAGACACTGAAGATGAAAGAATATTACTTAACAAGCGTCTTGGCCCATTCTCTTTTGCACCGAGAAGCCTAAGCGGCTTCTTTCTTCGGCCAGTTTAGAGAACCTCAACAAAATGACATTCTATCAGCGATAAAAGTTAATGGTAAAGTTAAAAATGGACCTATTGGACAGACTTGTAACCGAAAAGCTAACTAATTAGTCAATCCTCATGTTCAAAGTCGCTGTAGAAGTAGAAAGGAAACATAAGACATACCTGTACAAAAAATATTCAATTCATTTATGTATATGCATCTGATTTCAACAATTGTGCAATGAAGACTTCAAATGAATAACAAACAACGTAGGTGAGAAGATTCTTCGAAATTCGTTGATAACATATTTTTAACATTCATGGTCAAACTATGCGGCGCAGCACCGATTGAATAATTATAACGTTAGATTTAAATAAACAGGTATACCTCTGATTTTATTTGGAAACAGTCCCAGTCATTTATTTTGAGCAGGTTACATTAAGGTTACAAGTGCAACGATGTGCCTTTTAATTATGGTCAGTTACAGTTCTTTTTCTTAAGGGTTGTCTTATATCTGACTTAATTTGAATTCTTCTGATCGGATCAAAATCTGGATCGAATTAAAATAGAATGTAGGTACACTTATTATACACCACAAACCCACTATAGCTAGCTAGTACCAGTAGTACCACTTTTGTCAATCTGATCACCCAAACAGCCTTTATCTTTCTTTTACAATCATGGGAATTTCAATATTTGCTAGTCGAAACGAAATCTTCCTCCGGCTCTCCGCATTTTATTCTATCTTCTCTATTTTGGCTACCGTCACGATTTCATCTTCCCAATAAATTAGCGTCTTTGTTTCCTTGATTCTTTGTCTATCCCTCGCATAGAGCGTTGTCATGTCTTTGCTCCATTAATCGGTTTCTCACCGTATATCCTCCCAATTTCTCAATTTGAGCTCCTTTATCTTGACAAAACCTCTTTCATTTTAGTTGTGATTCCCTACTCAGCTCTGCCTGTTCCAACGTTAGCAGTTTTTCTGAATTCAGCTCACCTATACCTAAACAAAAATAACTGTCACATGCATTTATTCAATCAGTTCTACTTCGTTTACTTCCAATATCGGAATATAATGATGATTTGTCAATATCTATAAAATTATGTAAAAATTCCACTGCGCAATACCTACATTCTTAAACGTAAACGAGAGAAAGATGGAGTCCATTCTATAGATGACGGAATCTAAATGTATTATGTGTGAGTTTAATTCTTTGTTGTATTCTTAAGCAACATGTGTGATTGTTTTTACAACCATTGAGATCGAATCAGTGTCCTTTGTCCCTCCCACATCTAAAATTGTATTTCGTTACCCTATCAAGATCAACACATTCTTACAATCGACTTTATTACTTACTATGTTATTTTAATCCATTACGCAATGACGAAATAAGGAGTTTTCTCATTTATCGTATTGTGAGTTTTGTTATTTTTCTTTGCTTATTTCTAGAATCTTGTTATTGTAAACATCGGTAGTTGTGTCGAATTCAATGTTGTTTTGTTTAAATTCATCGCATTCGTTTATTAGATAATCGATTTTCCAGATTTATTATTTAGTGCAGCATGTTTGGAACAAAATGTTTTGTTCTTTTGAAAAGCGAATTATTTCACATCTTATTAACATTCTTCTAAATGCTAAGGACGTCTAGTTAAATTTTTCCTCTCTTCCACTCGTCGTTAAATAGAAAAATGTTAGTAAGATCACAATCATTGATATCATAAATAATACAACGTAGTATTGTCCTATTAATTACTTTATTATTATAGGAAATGCAACTAATTTTATGGATTATTCTGTTTCATTGAGATACTGGTCATTCTTGTGGTAGTTGTGGTTCAAGGAATTTATACAACTTAATTTTTATAATAAAAATGTACACAATTAGTATTTGTTATTAGAACTAGGAATTTAGTAGGAATCGTTTCTTAGAGCCTTGATTTCCATAACATTGTACCTATTTCAAATTGTTACGTGTAAAAATACAACGCAAATAAAACAACGTTAAACGTAGCCATAAATGTCGAAATACCTTAAGACCCAGGATATTGAAATGATACAATGATCGAGGAACTTAGAGACATTGAGGGTACCTATTCGGCCAATTAACTCTATCTACCTAATATAATATAATATTTTATAGTATTAAGGAATTTATGAATTCTAGGACAAAGGAAAATATTGCATGACATGTAAATTATATTTGACATTTTTGTTAAGCATTTGACATATTTTGTAATTGAATTTCTTTGGTTATCATATTTTGTAAGTTGACTATTAGAAAATTTGTAATTGAATAATTTTTATTTGACATTTGTAATTTGATAGTTTAGACAATTCTTGATTTAGTAGGTACTTATTTTTTTTTGACATTGTCATTTAATTATTTTGCTAAATTAGAGTCATGGTTATTGCCTCAAAATTTGCATGCCGAATTTACGTAGTTGGCGGAATTTGAAGAACTAAAGAAGAAGTTTATTTGTTATAAAATCTGTAAAATACCATATTTCTATCTAATCTATCTATCTAATCATAATAAATAGGTTTGTCTAGTTTATCACAGGAAGTGAAATTCTAAGCGAATGCTGGCACCAAAACCTCAAAAAGAAACACAGCTAGTACCAGTTCACTAGGTTAAAGATCTTGCCATTATCGTTACATCTCACCGTTACCCATCACTTTCAAGCACCGTCGAAACAATTCGTTGGTGTTAAATTAAATTCTTCCATTACATAAAAACAATTGACCACTATCAAATAATTGCGTTCACTTACGTAACTAAACTTATATAAGGGATATCCCTGGAGTATATGGAAATCATATTGCGTGTTGATTTCCACAGTGTTAATTTCAAGTGATATCGTTTCGTTTCGTCCGTAACGTGCTTGCAAAACAACTTTTCCTTGAATGTTTTGTTATATATCATGATTAGCAGCCGAATGAAGACCATCAACCATGGCTTCTGATTTAGAGTTGAAAATCAAGAATTGATTTCAGTGATGTATGACTTAAGCAACTGAAATAACTGGCTGACTAGATACTATTTTCATGAAACATGCAGGATACTTAAAAAATTCTGTGGAATATGGAAGACCGCATGAAGATCGTAATGTTGTATCATTGACGACCCAAATGGCGCAGTAGTGAGGCTGACTTACGTTCTTATGGTCCCGGGATCGAATCCCGGTAGAAGGAAATGTTTGTGTGATGAGCATGGACATTTGTTTCCGAGTCATGGATGTTTATATGTATAATAAGTATGTATTTACAAACAAAAAAGTATTTATGTAGTATATCAACTATCTGGTGTCCACGACACAAGCCTCGTTGCTTAGTGTGGCACTAGATAGCGCTGTGTCTAATGTCCAGCGATATTTATTTATTTATTGAACTCGGTAAAGATCGCTATCCGACCGTGCCCAGAAGCAAATGAGATGATTGACATTTAAAGCCAGATGCATCTAACTTAATTTTCATACACTGAGCAGAATAATAACACAAGTTCTTTATATACCTAGCTACAGAAATAAAATCATCGCAAAATCTGAACGAACGAACCAACGAACTGAGAATTCTTAAAACGCAAATATATGCGTTGATCTAGATTCGGTTGCGAAATTGCATAGGAATCGCATTACACTATGGTTTGTCGGTGTGCTATCGAATGTAACCGCAGAGGTTGATCGTATCAGGGTGTTAGTTAAATTGTATTGAATTCGGTGCCTAATTTGATTATTGAAACTATTCATTTAACAGCGTGAGAAATATTAAACGTAATTAATGGTAGTTGATCTAACCGGTCTGTTAAGCGAATTTCGAATTTTGTCAAGTGTGGTTTATTTGGCATATTGACTAAGAGTTTACTATTTCGATATCAGAAAAGAGCCTACTGATTTATTCGAGATGTTCATTGAGAGTTTCAGTGTTGTCATACAATCTGATATTTTAATTGAATTTACAATACATAGTGCAAACTCGATGAAGTCAAAGGAAAATAAAGCGAGCTTTAGTGCTTCTTCACCAAAGTTATCTATTAATCACAGCTTAACATACCCATCGCAATGGTACAATAAGACTTAAAACCACCGATTTTAATAGTACCTCATAACCTTAAAACTACGATTAACGATTTGCCAGTCGAGTGGTTATTGTAATTAATATGTGGCGAATTAATAATAACTCTGTTTCTATTGAGCCGTTAGGGGTCAAACATGGCCGTAAAGCCATCAGCTGTTGTTGTTATGCTATGTAGTTTTCTGAATGACATGGGAAGCAATAGTAACAGGCATATGAATAGGTTAGAAGTAAGTTTTGATTAGAATAAATAGAAGCAAGTTCCATTTAAGAATTGCAGGTAATAAAGGAAGTGTTTAGAATTTAGAACTTTGTACAGATACAGTTGGGGATTTTCTCATAGTTTGTAGCAGTTGTATGTGTGTCAAATCGTTCACAGTCTGAAGTCGAGATACTTACTACTACTCGTGTTATTCAAATCAAAGGCTTCTGTTATCCATGTTTCGGTTTCTGTCTTTAAATATTTTATCGATTTTTCTAAGTTGTGCTGTCTTTAGGTAGCCGACACTTTTCTACTGTTTGGCAAAGGCCTCCTCCAATTCATCCTTGTATCCTTTTTCTGAGTACTCTCGAATCAGAAATTGCAGTGCGGCTAAGTCGTCACGAATTTTCAACTCGCATCTATCTAAGTATATCAACTTAATATTGAAACCCATAATGTTCCTATGTGGTTCTGTTGACACATTAGCTAACACTTAAACCTTTTGTTTCTATTCCATTGATATGTTAAATATTTCTGCGTTGGCCGTAAAATTTCACAAGCCATCGACGTAATGCCAAGGTATGGCCCCGGAATACAAAGGGCGATGAAGGTACATGGATGGGTTTTAGTCAGTAAAAGTCTGACACTCCCTCCTGCTCCGCCCAAAGCGGGAGAAGTCATTTGATGATTTCCCATCCTAAAAAAAAAAAAGCTATGTGCCTCAAGGGAACGGTTCTTTGGAAATTAATTAAACTACGTCAACCGATAACTGATCTTGTTCACTTCAAAATAAAGTAGAAAATTAGACACCTGTCAGTCAATGTAAATAATACCTACTAGTACTAAAACTAAGTTGTAAAGTTTGCCGTTCAAACAGAATTTATATACACAGCAGGGACCGATCCACAGCGCGCAGTTGCAAACTTTTCAACAAGAATTAAACAATTGAAAATAGTCTTTAGGTTTACGCAATAGAAGTTATAGTGACAGTAGAGATAAATGTGTACTTTAAAGATTTTATCACCGAGGTTGTTCGGCGGAAAAGCGAAGAGGCTAGCGGCCGTTGCAAGTAAATGATGTTTATTTTTAAAATTGCGGTTATTTAATTGTAATTTGTATTATTATAATATAAAACACGTTTACGTATAGTATCATTGTGCATAGTTGTACTATGTGATTTGGTCGATCACGATTTTGTAAGGTGCGTCCGAGCAAACGGTCGACATGTGGGGTAATCAGGCCATGTCAATGTTGCAACTCGCATTAGTACGCTTAACGACAGTTTAGTTCAATCGACCAAACACATCTATGGAAGCTAGGACATAAATCCTTTAAATGCCAAAGGTCTGAATTAAATAGCACTTGTTAATCTTGATCAGCTAGTAGACGATGCTGACGCAGAAGCATTACAGGATGTGAAGGAGGCTATTTTGCAACATAAAACGTTATGTTATGTTTCACCATTACTTACATTGAATTCATATCGAATATCTTATCGATCTGGCTCATTCCTTATTAAAAGAAAATCACGTAGCATAGCTGACTTGTGCGATGTATGTCATACGGGACAATCGGCACTTGCAGGAAATCCTCTTAATGCACGTCAAAAGCAAATATACATAAATTCTTTATCTTGAATAATAGTGTACTCAGGATCGCCAATTTTAGACTTTTCTACGGTTGTCGGTTAGACTAACTGACTTAAAGCTCTATCTACTCAATGAATTATGTAATTGAATAGTCAGTTACTCATTACCTCGCATTAGGGGCGGAGGTTGTTCCAGGTCAAGGTGTCCACAATGTCGTTCGCCATTGTCTTCTGATTTACACGGTTCATTGTTGTAAATGTGGGTAGTATTGTATTTGCCATTATTATCATTTTACGCTTGTTCTGATGTTTGATTTGTGGTTTTGTTCTGCCCTTATCCTAATAATTCACTTGGGTTTAATAATGTAATGTCCTCAATAAACGTTGATGTATTCGAAAAGTGTGTATTCGATACTAGGTTGGCGTATTAAAGCCTTTTTGACGGGTCCACAGACTATCTGAGAGTCTTCTGCTTCTATATCCATAAGCTTTTCATCTGAGGTTAAAAAACAGTGAAGAATCACAGTTTATTTATGTAGCCTTGTGATCTTTGAAACATTTCATGGTCTGATTAAAGCGTATCAAATATTGCAAATCAAAGTGTTATAAAATTGATGAAGTAGAAATTTAAATTTCTGAAATATCGTTGGTAATGTTTGCGTACTTTGTGAGTATGTGTGGCAATTTATCTGATTTACTACAGCCACGGTACCGTGACTATTGTAGATGATGTGATGTATGACGTGAGTATGAGAATGGAAAGAATATAAGATTTAGATGCGATGGGAAACATCACGAATATATTTTTACCTTTACGTACTTTTTCTATAAGTGCAGGAAATGCGTCTAGTCAAAAATTTTAAATACCAACCCTATGGCAATGACTAAAACCTGCTATTTGTTTGATATCTACTCAGTTTTATGGCATTTTATCTATTTCTGGAGAATAATTCTCATGTGTGTACGTTTTATAAGCATGTACCAAGAATTTTGATCTTAGTACGTGACACGCAAACCGATTTAACCACATTGATAACTTCAAAGGCTTCAATGGGGCCTTAAATAGCTTATACAGTTATGGTCTCATGAAAACTATAATGTACTTACTAACTTAGAGGGAGTTGACGCTATGAGAATAAAAGGGATAGCTATATGTTTGACGTTTCGTCTGTCGTCACGCACGGGCCGCTAGAAAGCCGAAGTTAGTTCGGGAAAAGCGCCGGCGCACACCTAATTGTATGCCGTATTTGTACGACACGAACGCTGCTTTCCCGGGGCGTGTCAATTAAAATTGTACCTTAATTGCATAATGATATGGTGTTTTTTGTAACAATTGATAAGTGTTGATGCTTGAAGTGTTGTATTCATATTTCTATTATTACGTGGTAATTCCGCGTTTCACGTTTTTATCGCGATATGATTGTGTCATTGTTTTAAAAGAAATGTTTGTTGATATTGATAGGCTTGAGTTTCTTTCTTTGGCATAATAATATGATTCTTAATAGAAACCTTACCAAACCTTATCAAACCAAACCCAACCAGAAAGGCTTATGAAAAAGAAGTTCCTGTATAGATAGGTAGGTAAAGGTTAATTAAATAATTGTTAGGTGTACAATTTTACCAAAAGAAGTCGATGATGTTTCTCTCAAGACGTTTTTTTCCAATTTTTGTGCTAAATAATCTTAACAACTTTTTGTTAACAATTATTTCCTATAGAATTAAAGTTTTACAAAAGTACCCTGACGTGACTTAAATGTTTATAAAAATCATCAGTTTTTACGACCATGTTAGTATTTATAGTACAGCCGACATTTAACATAGTTGATTAATTATGATTATAGTTGTTGATTATTATGTAGATTTTGTAATCGTCCTGTGTCACTTTGTTATAGTGTTGTCCTTATAGGTTTTTAATTAAACCGGTTTTGTCGGATGTTTGAACTTATGAATGAAAGAATATTATTTATCGTTTCTGAATGATCCTCCTCTACTAGGTCTATAACTGATATCTTCTCTTTAGCTCCATGAGTATAGATAATAATCCGAAAAGAAGAATTGCTTGAGCATTTATAATATTAGTATATATTTATTAGGTCGAAGATATATCTAATCCATCTACATCAGTGTACAAATTTAGGAAGAGGTAGGTTCCTTTTCCTGAATTCTTATCCTCCTAAATACAAAGCCAAGCAAAATAAAAGGAAAAACAACCAAACACCATTATGAACGTGATAAACTGGTAACACTTATATCGAACACGTAAAACTCGTGAATTAATCTAAAAAGATTGTCGTTTCCGGCTAATTTTGTACAGTAGGTAAATAAACAATTCACATCTTCCAGCGGAAGTCATAAAATAAACTGAACAGCGGCTACTGACTGAGGGAAGTGACTCACCTGTTCTCGTGTTTACTTAATTTATTGATATTTTTGCAACAATTTTGTAGTAGGTTAGGTAGCCGAGCTATCAGCATTAAAATCAGCTATAACAATCTCGCGGGACTTTGATGGAAGAGACGATACAATAATTATAGTGTGTATTATCTGACATTAGAATATTTTACATCCTTGTGTAGTTAGTTATTATTAGTTGGTCTATGTTTTTGAACTAAGTACATCTAAACAAGTATTTCAGATCCAGAGAGGACTTTCAGGAAAACCAAAAAATATTTGAATCTAAAGGAGTCTGCCCTCACTGTATCATAGCATGATAGTCAGTGGTAGGAACGTGTCTATAGGTAAAAAATATTCTTTGTATTGAAATGTATGAGACTATTTGTTCACTAGACCATTCCGTCACCGACCTACACCGTCGCATGCCATGCACGGAGCATCAACAATTTATTGTCGGCGAGAATATTTTGCCGACGCCGATAACCTGCATAGTCTCATAATTTTCAATAAAAAATATAGGGTTAAAACCGCGTATGATGACCGTTCTCAACCCGTTATAAACGGATATTACAGTCGTTCTAAATCCGTTAAAAACGAGTATAGTAACTAGTGAGCAGTAGTTCGTGTCATGTTTCTATCGTGCCTGATACGTTCATAGCACGGTCATGGTATATTACGGTGTAGTGGGCAGACACCTTTAGTCTAATATGACTTTTTGAAACTCACAATAAAAATCTTTTATTAAAATTAGGCTGAAAATTAAACTTTTAAACGTCAAAATTACCTAAGAAAGACCTCCAAAGCGCGAGAAGAATTAGAGGAGCAAAGTCTGCTTGTTTGTTTTGATCTACTTACTTGAGTGGCGATGAATTCAAACCATGCATTAACTAGGTCAACATATAAAGCAGAAGCCTTAAATATTCGTAATACGTCAAAAATCGTCGTGTCAAAGGCAGTCTGACTTATAATTTATGTAAAAAAATACTGGTTTTGTGAAATCCTCATTCGCTGCCGGGTTTTGGACCGACCCGTTCGCATTGACGGCATTCCGGCAATGTCCTTACTACTGCCATTGTCTTGTTTGTTGTTGATTGTTATTGCTAATTGTAAGCAGATGTATGTAGATACGAAATAAGATTGATTACTTTATCGTTTTTAGAACTGAGCATTGATTTATCTAATGCAGTAGACAGGTTAGGTCGTATTGTAATTTGGGGTGACCTTTATTAACTACGCTAACGCTACCTAAGCTGCACAAATCACTATTTAGAAACATGAGTAAGCCAACGATTAGTATGAAACGTGTATTGGTAGGTGTTGTGATCGGGTGATGGAAATTAGAGATGTGGCAATCACAATATTAATTAATATCTTAAACAAATTAAAGTTTACCTATGGTTTGTCTATTAACGACAACAATGAAGTAGCTATGGAAAAACAGGCTTTCATTTATTTCTTTACGGTTTTCCAGTAATGATCACTTCCATCAATTAACAAAGAAAATAAGCAAAGATTTTAGAGTTGATTGTAATTAAAACAGTAGGAAGTATGTCCGGTGAATCAAAAATAATAAATTCCCTCACCCATTCCGTCTGCAAATTACGTAAAATATCAATAAGACCACATAATGCTTAGATAACAACACGTTATTCAACACTGAAGGAGCACTAAACAGTATAAGTCAAATAGTATGAAACAGTGCAATATTCGAGTGGACTGGCCACTTTTACTTTCTCCGGAGAAAGTCGGGTCGAGTTACTGGCGCCAGTGGCCGTGGATAACGTTGTAAATATAACTTATTTTGTTGTTCTTTTAATAAAATTATGAATGTTGGTGCTGAAAATTGATTTGTAGGCAGTAAATGGAGCATGCGAGGGCAATTTATTAAGATAAAGTTTACTTATTGTTAAGTAGTTCTTGTAAGTAATAGTCCTGTGCAGAAATACAGGATGTAAACAAACTCATCACGAAGCCGTCAACCAAGCATTCTGTACATCAAACTAACTAACTTTACGCAACAATTATTGCTGGGAAACGACTTTTTTTTAGGGGAAAAATCATGTTTTGTGGTAGAACTCAATGTAACGCACTCAAAACATTGTGCTGATGGATGAATTGAATAGTAAGGGGGTCGTGGAGGTGTTTAAAGTAAAAATCTTTCATTAAAAACTTGTATTAAAAAAAACTTTTCTTAAAGTTGGAACTTTGACCCCCAATATCTCCGTAACTAGAAGGTTCCAAAAAAATTATCGCAATGAGGGGGAGAACAAGTGCCTTTGAGCTTCGTTAAGAGGTTTTTTACAACCTTTATAATGTATTCTAAAGATTTACTACTTTATTAAGTACATAATATTGTTGAAAATCCATAATAGATTACAAATGTTTGCCAGTTAATCAGTGTAATCTAACGCCACTCTGTATTATTTACTGCTTTACTGTTATTTCAAATCTTCGTTATTCACTACTAGCAAATTCAGGTCAAAACTATTGTTGCTAAATTGATATTCTCACCTTCACTGCCATATTTTCGCATAATGTCTTAGTTTATGGTTTTAAAAATCGTCTTTTTAATTATTATGGGTATCAATATTCATCTCAATAATATCAGTGAATATGATAATGGGGTCGATTAAACAGGATGACGATTTAGTTACTTGCATCCTTCAAGGACGTGTCACTCCAGTATATCAAATAATTATCTTAAAAAAACTCATAACCGATTCGTAATCATCATACGAAATCAAGTCCAAATTAAGTCTTTTTGATTAGGCCAAGAATCAGCATAAAATTGTCCCTCAAAAACAAACGCATTCACTCCTGCCTAGTGCTTTAGATGCGAAGAAGAAACGAGCTCCCCAGTAAACACATTATCTGTTTTGTTAGAAAAACCTATTTAACCATAGAACCGATTTTTATAAATTAAAACATACTTGTTATCTTGGTGTGTCATACTTATCGATTGTCATTTATTATTTAAAGTACAATATTGTCTAATATTAATCAGCTAAACGACGATGACGTGCTTAATCGTCTTTATGTTGTCAATTTTATCAATTCAGAAGTTTAGACTTTAAAATCACCACAAGTTATGCAATATTCCGTAAAGATTTGATGCTATTCTAGCCTCTACTTGTTTTCTTTTAGAGATGGTTATTGTGTGGGATGACGCTGTGATTTACTATTTTTAGATTCTATCGCTTAGTGTTGGAGAGAGATGTGATAACCGCAGACCGAATGTTTATGAACTCTGTTATGTAATGTTTAGAGAATGTTTTTTCCTTATGTCACTTTGTTTTCTTTCCTCATAAGGACTAGGCAGAATCAGAATATAAAGTGAGGTTGTCACTGAATGCCTAGTAACTACTACACGTATAGTTCATTGGTGTTAGCCAAACTGTCTTAGTTTACATCGGCCTCTTGTTACCTGTAAGTAAATGAAGGTATTTGTGATGGGACTCCCTATCTTAATGCTTGCTCATCATTGTTACACAACACCGCATCACGCCTGCTATTCCCAGTGGGATGGGCAGATGTGTAGCCTTCAGTGCATCCTCATTTCACCAGTTATGTTTCGAGTCACTTGTAATAGGGGTGAGCCTATTGCCAACAACCATTATTAATGTTGGCTACTTGCCCAGAACAGAACACCGCAAATATGCTAATAAATTAAAATAAATAATAATAAATATTAACGCACAATCCCAAATTTTTTGTACAAAAATTGTAGCATCCCGGGAGAAGGATGCTACGCTTTTTCGTAGCGTCTACGTCATATTTACGGAGTGGTCTACGCCGTAGCCCATCATATTTTGTCACAAGTAATTCTAATGTCCTGTTGGTCAAAATATCACGTCCGAGAATTGTTAACGTAATAGGTTGTCACAAATGTCAAGGATTATAATTTTTCATTCGGCTTTATCTGTTTAGAGTGTCAATAATAAGAATTCACACGGATTAATTACTCAGAAACAAGTTGATTAACTTGTTAATAGAAGACTATATTTGTAATCATAACTCTTCCTTTTGGCTTTTCCGTAGTCGGGTAAAAAGATAACAGGCAAAAGTTTGACGTCTTCATTCTTTTGTTTTATTCAAAGTTTATATTAAATTTTCCTTTACTTTTCCCGTTTTTTCTTTTTTTACAACGTATTAAAGTAACCCATCACCAATCTCATCTGTAAAAAATAAAACATCTTTAAACAACAGTAAGATATCCTTTACATTTACGTATTTGTATTCAGTTTCGTTGCCTATGTGATCGAAAGTGTTCGTCTGCTGACCCCTGTGACCTCCCTCTAAATGTCAACGTATCATTTAATGTTTAGAAGCAATCTTCTTGTCATAACTTGAAAGCATATGGATGTACATATTAACTAGAATAGAATGCTCGTTTGAATGATCAAGTGTACTTGTATCTTGTATCTTGTACAGGTACTGTACTAGCTTGCTCTACTATACTGTTAAAAATAAATAAATATAATAAGTAGTCTAGAAACTTAAGTGAATCACCTCGAAACACATTGATATTGGTACACATTATAGTAATTACAATCAATATAATTTTTAAAGCTTATTAATGGACAGTGGAACCAGTTCAATTTGTACACATATCCTGTGTCAAAATCATTCTAAAGCTGTGAGTTAATTAATTATATGAGTGTCGTAGTAGAGATGAAAGTGGTTTGTCTGGTCGCCGGAGGCCGACGTGTTTCTCTGCATACATTGATAAGATAGTTACAGAAGGTCCATTGGCCCAATCATGGTAGTGTCTGTGCTCTCTATAGTTTGTTCCATTGTGATCAAAAGCTTGATTGAATGTTATGGCCTTCTTGGTGCGCGGAACCTATACGTAAGTATTTGTTGCATTCATATGTGACATAAGTGACAGAGATCAGAATGCGATGAAACAGTTGAAACCTTACAGCATTAGAGGGTGATCTTATTAGCTAGGCGTTCAAAAGGTGCTAATTATCGAATTAAAATAAATGGTTTTATTTGATTTTGATTGAATTTGTCTTTCGAATTTGTCTTTCAGTCGAAAGACAAATGACGGATTACATATATCGAGTCTTTTTCCTGCGGTCTATGGACTGGACTAGGTGTCTAGATAACAGGTTAAGAAGACGGAATTATACTTTCCGTTATTTCAACGTAGAACGAGCCTTCTGTTATAATTCTTGTTATGTGATCTGCGCCTGCACAGGTTCTAGAAACACTGCGTACCGTTGGAATTTACTCTAATTTTCGTAATAACTGGTAATGTATTTAGAATTGTACTGTTAATGGTTCCCACAAAACATTTATTTATTGTTTATACTACAGACCGCGAACTTAATCTTATCACGGTAAGTATTAGTTCGCTCTTGCTTAGAAAACGATTTATAATTGCAATTTACGATGAGTAACTGCGTGATATAAAATTCTGCGAATCGTAGACCAAGTTTTGAGCAGAAAGCCCCATGTATTCATGCCCCGTTAAAAATCACATACCAAAACAATCACTTCAACTCTAAAAATATAAGTTATACGAATTCAAATTCAAAGGTGTCCAAGATAAGTACCTAATTCGCTTTGCATATAAAACAGCACCACATAATACATAAGCGGCACGGTTTCTATGAAACAATTTATAGTACGTCCTTACTCATAAAAGAGTTTTACGAATTCGTAGAAATTGAACCTCAAGCTGGTTCTTTGAATAAAAACAAAAGTATTATTTCACATTAAATGCTGTACGAACACACCTAACACTGTTAACAATATTATGCAACTCTGTATGCAAGACAAATGTCACATGAATAGAGAAAACCGGTATGGGCCGAAAAACCTCAAGAATGTTTTAAATAGAGGACAAGATCCATATCCAGAGAGGCCTCTCTGGATATGGATCTTGTCCTCTATCCCACTCAGGCTAATTCAGGTCATAATTTAGATGGCCACCTAAATTATGATCTGAATTAACCTGGGCTGTGGTAAAAAGTGGAACCACAAGAATTCCTCATGCTCAATTCTTAAGTCTTGAAAATGGTCAATGAGCAATGGACACTTTCTTGCCACTCAATTGACACTTTGGTGCCCTCAAATGCTATGTACACATATTTTAGTGGTAAATAGAATGGTAGGCTAAAAGCTAGATGGTTTTAACGATTACATAGGTACCGATGGAAGTTTCTGGTCGATTGCGGGTTAGAGTACACCCCGTTTGGTGTGCCCTACCCTTATACAAACAGACGTAAATGTTTACAATGATTACGTACATGATTCTTTGAATGACAGAGGTCGTGGATGTTTGCTTGGATAAGAAACACGTGGAGGGCATCGGTTAACGTGAACCATGCAAGGTTTGAAGGAGGAAAATGTATGAAACCATTTGTCATTGCTGAGTAAATAGATCTACTGCAGTTTGCATTTGTCATACATTTTTGTTTTATGGGATTTCAAGCCGTGTTAACGTATTGGTTGTTGGTGTTCGTAAATATTTGCTTGCTCTTATGTCCCTTTGTATTTACTTTGTAGATTATACCTAACATTAGTGTTTGATTTGGTAGTTAAACTTGAAATTGCAATAGTCATAAAAATCCTAAAAGCCGGGTATATAATAATATTATTATTTACCATACAACAAACAATGCAACATTTTCCATAAGCAGTTGTTTTTAGTTCGTAGTGTGTTTAAAAGGTATAGAAGACGTTGCATTGCGTGTTGTGTTGCAAATAATTTTTACCCGGCTGTCATGACTCATAGATAGAATCGGGTTTTATTAACTACAATATTTTGAATAAACATATAATTTTTCTTTCGACTATTTGACCTACACTATAAAAGAGTAAACACTCAAGTCGTCACGTCAAAGATATTATTAACGAAGCCCACACACAGTTTAAAAAACCTTAACATAATCATCGCATATCATCATCACCATTCTTCAAATATTCAACTACCGAGTAATTAAACATCAGGAAGCGATTTTTAAACAATAAACTCATCACGATCTGATGAACAGGATTGTAAAACGTTTAATTTTAATTGCTTTACGATTTGACGGCACAGGAATCGAACCTTGACCCATAGGTGTACTGCGAATAATTTGCTCGTCTATATCATGTGTAATGACGGATGAGCGTCGATGAGATGCAAATGATCCGTGATATAGGCTTGAGCGGGGGTTATGATAGGGGGCAATGTGAAGCGATGGAGTCATCAATATTTCAACGCTGTAATTATGTCTTGATTAGTCGAGGGTCTTGTTTTAATCTTAAATTCATATTAGTCAGGAATCAAATATAGATAGGCAAACGAAGAAATAATACTAAAGCATTAACAAAAACTTTAGACAGATAAAGTTATGAAAAAAGTTCGTCGTTTACTTGGTAAGGTACAGCCCGTAAAAAGGCTTCCCTGTTTGCGAGCATTTCGTTAACTTTAAGCGAGCTAATATAGAAAGGGTCAATCCAAAAAGTCATTAAAACCTTAATAAAAATATCGCTTGCCACTAATTCAACACCCATAATGGTGAAGACGCCACCACCTTAATAAAATCCCACTGAACACAGAAACATCGGTTTCGTGCGCCATAAAACCTTATCTCACGGAATAAAGTTTATAATTTAAGGAGTAAGGACACGACACCTACATACTCCATCTTGCATGGACATGCATCACGATTCTCCGCTGTAGTCATATTCCGCACGAATACATCAAATTGTAGGAAAACACGAGATTACAAGATCGCAGCTGCTACAATAATTACGAAAGGTAATTTCTGTTTTGTTTAGCCTCTAATTTCGCATGCTGTGGCCTGTTATTACTGAAGTCAGTGACCTTAAACGTAATTGTATTTTGTTAGATACCCTTCAATCTTTTCAATCTCTTAGTTGGTGTTCTCATCATAGAAACTAATTGGAAACAAAAACTGTTAGACACCTGTTCTAGGTCAATGAACTAAGTGTTACAGTGTTGTCTTTACAACTTTTTTATTCACAAAATTCTTCTGAAATATCTGAATTTTGAAGAACAGTAGCATCTCTCAAAGAAGTTTTAATATCTTCAGTAACTACACTGCCATTTTCCGAACAATAACAGTTTTGTGGTACCGAAATGATGCCCAAATTTTTACCCACGTCTATTTTCAGTTTCAAGTTTTCAAAAGCAGATTTCAGACACTAACTAAACTACCCTACTAAATGAAACTCAGAGAGGTTTTGGGAGAAGAAAGGGAAGCCTTTGCCCAGTCGAGAGACGCAATGTGGTCTTTGTAACGAGTCGAAAAGTTTCCAAGATTGCAAATCTAAACAGCACGAAAGCCTCGCACCACGACAGGACTCTATTCGTCGGGGAGGTCGCGACAACAACGATTATGAACGAGTGTGCTCAGCTCGGTACAATCGTGCACATGCAATTGTCAAGCATGGCACACGAGTGGGGTCAACGTGTCAGGAAATATGAGCGTCTTGTACAGCACTAGTTCACGAGATCTGAGTCAATGTCGCTTGTGTGGTCTACTTGGAAACGAGGGGAAATTGATAGTTTGTTCAGTTTAGAGTCATTCGACAGTCAGTATTTGCCTATTCGTCTTTGAGACTGTAATTATTTGTATGTGCTACTAGCATAGAAAGGCTAAATGTGTTTTGTTATTTCTGAAGGGTTTATGTAGCTTTCCACTGGTCTATAATGTTAACACTTTTTTAAACAGTCACTTAAAACTTTCGATTTTAGTTCAGTTTTGTTCTCTGCTTATGACGATTCCATGAGATTCATAGGTTCTACGATCTGCAAAGTTTTAAGTTTGCTATAACCGGGTATCTTGTTATTGTACTCATAATGCATTACACTCCGCCGCTGTGCCTACTGCCATTATCGATATTTTGTCTACAGAAAAAATATTAAATATCGATTAAAATACATCGCTAATTAACACTGACTATAGTCACGACTTAACTATTTGAAGACAAGCGTGATGCTTGGGTTTTTTTTAAATAATCATCTTTTTTGTTTATTTTTTGTAAAGTTAATAAGTGAACGATTAACGAGATTTTATTTACGACTTAACGCGGTTCGTGGTGCAAACATTTATTTTAGATTTCCGTTATCATGTAAAAAATGAAGATTACCTACATTTTCGTAGTAGCGCTACCTGTTCAATATAATCGTGACAGGATGGTTTTATTTTAATTTACGAGAAGGTTGATGATGCATTGCATTAAAAAACCTTTTAATCGGATCCTTATCATGACGTAAGTTATTTCTTAAAATTATATTTGGTAAGTATCTATTTCAAAACAAATGATTATATTAAGTTGGTATATTTAAGCTAGACGAAAATGTGAGGTTTGTACAAGCAAAGAGAGGTCTATATCCAGCCTGCAGTAGGTAGATGAATTCAAGCCGTGGAGGAAGATGACGATGATGGAACAAAGACTTTAGGTTCTGAATAACCAGTCATCGTCAATATTAAAACCAAGTGGCAGGCATTTAGCTTAACATAAATCACGGAAACTTAAGAATTCAAGACAAGGACCGTAGTAAACAAGGACCGTAGTAAACAAGTACCTTATCATCTTCGTTCGAATGTATGTCAGCAAGCCAACAAAATATAGCACATAGGTATGTATTAACTATACATCCCTATGTGCTATATTTTGTTGGCGTAAAGACGACGTAGGCGACATGACCTAGCAATCCTAGCATTCTATGAGGCGCACACAACCATGGCATACTCATCATAACATTTGATAACATCTTAGGCGTGACAGCTTTTAATCTTCGTCTTAAATGTGGGAATATTAATAATGTTTACTGTTGCGTTGGCCTAGCGGTTGTAATCGTTATCACTGAGCATGAGGTCCTGGGCTCGATTCCCGTATTATCGGGTTGTACACCAGGAATTTGTTTCTTAGCAGTTTGGAACTGTCCTCGGTTGATGGCAATACGCTCGACCCCTATTTCATGGGACTTAAATGTAGGTGTACCATAGTGTACAGCTCAGCTTAACCCTTCGGAGATTACAGGCGTGATGTTATGTTATTTTAATAATGTTACGACCAATCTTAAAGCGCTGGTTGGTAATTGCACTTTGAATTATGTAGTCAACAGGCAATAAGCTGATAAGGATGCGAAATCCCTTTTTCTGACGTCAAAAGTTGACGATTGTCCAAAACAGGCTCTCAGGTAGGACATTAGGTGCTGCATGCAGATCCGCTTCCCATCTTTATTATTTTGGGTTTTATTTGTAAAATATTCAGTTTGCAAATAATAATTACGGTAGACGGAACAAGATGGGCAAAAGATAATGATGAAGATAAAACTGTAGAAATAGAAACGGTATCTGGTCTACCAATACAAAAGGTTACATACTCAGTGCATTATGTACGTCTTATCAAAGGCAAATACTGTTTTATAGGTTTCCCGTAGCACATAAACGGTCACATGACTCGTAATATTTTTTTGCGGGTAATTAGCTTTTATTCATACTTTGTTCCATGTTGCCTCGTAAAACCTTTATTGCATAATTGGCCTTTAAGTTTCAATCATTACTCATAAGAGTTACTTAGTTACCTTGATTGGTAGATACTTGGATGCCATCGCATCGTGGTCACCAATTCTTCGTGGATATCCAGAAGATAATCCACCCAAAGGATAACTTATAAAGCTCTCGTAACTGAAAAGGCAGTAACTGAATGAGTTAACTTTTAACTAAAATTACTGTGTTTTCAGTAGCAGCATAGTAGAGTCTCTTAATCTTGTTAACTATGTAGATTAAAAACTACTTCCCAAAATAATATAAGTTGCAATACTGCAAGAACCGGTTAAATCAATTTCAAAAGATCAGCACCGAGATAACCCCGAGAAAATCCTTATTGAAAAATAAAACAAATTAAAATTTTCTGTTTCTTTGTCTCGATCTAGATTTGCGCCATCATCAGTTGCTAAGTTTGTTCCGAAATCATGTTCCGGTTGTGTTTCCTCAGTTTGCTAATCTCTGCTCGGTCCGTTTAGTCACAGGCTTGCAGTGTGTTACTTCACTGCCACTCTTCTTTAAATAATGGTTTTACGCTCACAAAAACAGTTTCAGATACGGAATAATTTGCTTGCTAAATAGTTTTTAATGGATTTTTTCGACAAGGTTTGGGCTGACTAGTGTTGTTCTTTTGTTTTGATATTTTGATATTTCAATGTCTCCTATTTGAGGTATAATTGGGCTTTGATCGATTCAATGACATGTACTATCCACCTTACCCGTGTGGTGGATTACGTATAACTGTCGAAGCTCTCTCTTAGATAAGGCTTCTTCCCCAGCATGGCTATGTTTACCAATAAAGACCTAATATTCTCTAATAAAATACCAGATGAAAAATATTAATATTTAGTGAGTGTACAAATTAATTATAATTGGTAATTTATAAAGATAAGGCACGAACATTGTAATATGGTAATCGTGGAATAATCTGTCTGTCGCGCTTGCAGGTGTTGGTAAAGATGCACCTGGTGTACTAGGATACAATAAAGCATGCGTAGCTTAAGTTGAAAGAATTCCTTTGCTTGTGCAATATGTTTGACAGAGGTCTATTAAGTTAGAATGACTATGTGCAATGTGCGTTTTCGGATACGAATAGGTTGACTTTGAACAATGAACCTCGCTTTAAAAGAGTCGAATCGAGCTAATTTACATACTATTTCTGAATTTAAAACTTGTCAAATACTTTAGCATTAATTTTGAGGTGATTCCTTTGAAATTTACATTTTCTTACGCGAAGAAACGTAAGAAATTTTTAATTTCTACCGAGAAGGAATAACATTGAGTGAGGCTATATAAGTATAAAAGACTTGACAAGTTCTCATCTTCAAATTCTCAATTCATAAAACCGGGTATTATCCTAAGCCCGTGGTGGTAATTACTGGTACTTAAGATGCGGAGCTTAAATAAGCGCAAACATCTTTCACGTCAAGACAGACAAAAAGCAAATAATGACGTCGTCACGACGACCATCGTAATTTGTGCTGTAAAAACTCATTTTTGAAGAGTCTGGTAGCAAAAAGCACGCGTAGGCAAGGCCAAAAGAATCTGTCTGTTATAATCAACATAACGTCACACCTGTTATCCCTGAAGGGTTAGGTAGAGGTGCTTCTTTACATTTCACTAGTTAAGTACCGATACTGTTACTGAGAAATTCCTAATGGAAAGCTCAATAAAACTTTGCCCGATCTGGGAGTGGAATCCAAACCCTCGTGTTCGGCCCATTAGACCAACGAAGAGTCTGATAGCAAAAAGCCCGCGTGGGCAAGGCCAATAGAATCTTTCTGTTATTATAATTGTGTGCAGAATTTGTTCGAACACGTTGTGAGAATGCTGATCAGAGTATCTTTGTATTGTATGAATATTAATTGATAAGTATTGTCAAGGCAACGCTACAAGTTATCTTAAGATTTTGTTGAATATTTGCTAAATTGTGCGTTGTTCTAGCTAGCTCTATGCGCATCTTGACATTTATTTTCGTTAAAATAGGTAATCAGGATCTAATTTCAGATACAATTGAAAATTCAAACGTTGCAAATGTGTTTTCCAGTTATCAAGGAAATCTTTTCCGGTTATTGCGCCATTTTTAATTTAGGAATTTAAATATGATTCATGGGGTGTCAATACAAACAATATGTAAATTGTTTGTCCACGGGAAAATGCTCGAAGAAAATGCATTATCAGGTAGTTTTTGGTCTCCACAAAACCCTGAGGAGTGTTTCTCTCTCACCAGAACTGATGTCTTTTAGAACATCAAAGGTTGATTCATGGCGTCATAGTAGATTAATCGTCTCGTTCGATGCAGGAAAAATCTGTTGTACATAACAATACTTAATTTATTCTGTGCTCTATTTCATTCTCGGTCTCAGATAATAAATTTGCTTCGTTTGTTTGTGTTAACCTTTACTTGTGAATTTGCAATAATTTACATTAGTGTCCCACATAAATTAAGGATTTTTTAAGTATTCTACATGAATAATATTAAAATGTGACATCCACAAGTCCACACTGGGACCTCGTGGTGGATAACCAGGCCACTAACTCTTACAGAGGTGGCCTGTGTCCCAGCAATGGGAACTTTATAAGTTGATGCCGTATCTAAGTATGTTTGCGAAAACTTCTTTGATCGTAGTTAATAGACCATAAGTAAGATAACATTAGAAGTATGTTCATTCACAATTGTTTAACGCTGAATGATGTGGGTACTTAACATTTATTCGACCTTCCTTTAAGTTAATGCGCAAAAATACCCAAACAAACAAATAGGGTGATGTTCCCACGTTTTTGTACAACACTTTTAATTTATAAATGCCGGAATTCATCTGAACTTTTAAGCTTTAATTAGATTTAAAATTAACTTTTGCGTAGTTAGTAATTAGAAGAAGACTGTCCTTATTAGGTATTTTTTCATTGGAGCCGTTTCAACCACAACTATTTCAAATATCTAGGTATTAAAGTATTATATTCTCTTGTTACAGGTATGGCAGCATCAACAAACATAAAGAAAACGCGGTTTGGAACCACAGAACGGACAAGTAAATCAAAATCCCATTAAAGCAAGTTTTGCAGCATCACAGATTTCGCAAAAAAGAAATCTGATTTGAACACACAATACGTAAATTTAGTTTTTGCGATAATTTTGTAAACGACTGTCAGGCGTTGGATGGAACGAATTTCGACGTCTGCAAATGGATGGCAAAACTTCTGTTACTTTAAACGAGTTAACGGAATTTTCTAATGGGAAAATCGTTGTTCCGTTTCTAAATGTTTCCGTTGTAAAATAGATTAAAATCTGTGGCTCTGAGGATCAGTGATGACTTGGTAATAAAACTGTCAGATATAATAACTGGATGTCGTTGATTTACGAAATTGTTCTCGACTCTTAGCAGAATAGAGTCAGAATCGTGGACCTGATCTAGTAATAGGTCAGGCCTGCTTTAGCTATTCTAGAAAACCGATTTTATTTTGAAAAGCAAGGCCCTAATAATATTCCACTGCGAGGATCGACCGGAGGACACGGTGGCGCACACTGTGGAGGTGTGCCCCGCTTGGGCGGAGCACCGCCGTGTCACAAAAACAAAGGGCGATGAAGGAACATGGATGGGTTATAGTCAGTAAAAGCCTGACACTCCCTCCTGCTCCGCCCAGAGCGGGAGGATTCATTTGATGATTCCCCAACCGAAAAAAAAGGCCCTAATAATATGACTACGATCTTTCAAATCTACGTAATAGAGTCCAAGCATCATACTTTGTTAAAACCTCTAGGCCACCACAAACCTGCACTATTTCAGTCAAGCAAAACTATACATTAAGATGTCAACCCAAACAATAAAAATGAGCAGCTATTCATACTAACTGACCTTAAGTATTAGCGGGGCAATAAGGTCGTTATTTGTTTAGAGGCAGCTACGTGATTGCTTTAGAGGAAATTCATTCATTGCCTTCAGTCTTGAGGTTCACGCTTGATTTAGTGTGTTTACCTCCGTATCTTCGGCCTACTTTAGTGATAAATTACAAGCTTAGCTAAATATAGAACAATAGATTTTGTTTGAAGAACATTCGTCAAGTGACACTTAGACCCGAAAAATGCAACGATAATGTTCAAACAAGAAGTAAGTAGGTACATAATACAACATGACATAATTATATTTTAGTAAGTCAGAAAGAAGGTAAGCTATCGAAACGTTACCTGCAACCAGTTTTATTTCAAAACATGCATACTTATACGGTTATTTTTTAAATCTTCCATTGCACCTCCGTAACAATTTACAGACATACGCAAATATGACGTGCTTAACTTTATAAAACAATTATTAGATCTAGTGGCTCTAGCTCTAACTATATAATTACATACGCAGTCAGTGTGTCCATTGTGCTCGCTTCCTTCTCATGGATATGCCATATGCCTGCAGTAATTACTGGGGCTGTGACGTCACTATTTATACGACTAAAACTCTGACATGAGATGAGGGTTGTCAAAATTTAGCTTTGCATGCTACAACATTAGTTCTTTACATTAGCATCATCATTGGGAGCCTGGTTCCCGACACTGCCTTCTTTTTTGTGCCATCCTTACCTGGTCTTATTCGTGTTTTTCTGAACGTCTTCAATCCTTAAAGGTCTTCACAAATTGACACGTTTTTTTCGTAATTTGCCTATAAAAGCACGTTTGGCATAGCCGGATTCTGTTATATTGTTACTGTTAGACTGCTATGATAAAATTAAAGTCGAAATGTTAATTACCACGCCAGCCTAGCTGTTTGGCAACTTTATTATTAGATTTGTCTGCAACCTCGATTTGGCTGATATTATTACACTAATCCATCAGCTTAATACCTATCTAGCTAAATTATTTAATAAATTTCCTAAATTGAAACTGGTATTATTATTATCCCTATTTATGACCAAGGAGCATTTCCTACAGCCTGCGGCAATAGTCTCATGTAATACCTAAAAGCTTGATATAGGAATTATAATAATGATATTTATTTAAATTCTAAACGTAGATAATGTTTGTCTTTTGAATCAAGTGGATTGTAATTACAAAATTATTAGATTCTTAAATGTATTTGTTTTTGCTTGACCTTGCCGCGGCGTTCCGTCAAATGCTTATTGAATACAGTTAATTAATAGATCCTTAGTATCTAATTCTTTAATTTGTGTGTAAAGCGTATTTTGTTAACAGAACGTTAAAAACACAGTACAATTAAGTGCTTGGAAATGGAACTAAAAACTTATAGATCGTTAATGATTTGCTGCTTTATCTGGATGATTCTCTAATTTGAATACATTGAAACTAAGCTTATTTAGTTAACCTTCAATTAAGTTACGTGAAACTAATAAAATATGCTAGATTAACGCTTTTTCTGTTCGATTTTTATATATTCGAGTAAATAAAACCGTATCCTCAATACTCGTATTTAACATTTAATTTATAACTTCATGCCTTCTCACGTCAACTGCATTAGTCGATTTTTCATCAGAAGCTCTCAAATAAGATATAAAAGGTTTAATGCATTTAAATTCCTACTAAGGAGCCGACCCGAAACTCCTTAAGTAACCTTGGAAGGTTCAAGTACTTTTGTTTTATTTTATTTTGCATTTGAGGTCTTCGTTCGTACCTTATTGTTGGATTTTAGGCAGGTATTGAAAGACTAGTGGTTTCCTCCGGCTTTTTATGAAATAATAAAACAAATCCCAGGTACATATCATTATTGTAGTGAAATGGAATATTCTGGTTTTTAATATCCTGGTTAGGTAAATCAGTTGAGACAGAAGTATAATTGATTTCTCATTAAAAATCATTTGCTTTTATCTCTTGTACGAAAAGAATCTGCCGTTCTCAAATATGATTCTTTGATTGTATCTACACATGTCAGAGATTACAAAACAGACTGTCGCACTTCACAATATGTTATGACTTGACGCCAGAGGTCTTCGTCCGTACGATATGCTAATATTATGCATATTACAGCCGCTCGCCCGTCTTAACTCTTTACATGGTCTCTTACTTTCGCTTTTTCGTTTCAAAACGAATATTCGACACTGTCCTAAAGTGTCATTTTATCATGTTCAAACTTTATTGTGTTGTTCGATTTGTCAATGAAACTAATTTATCGGTTATCTACGGATCATTTGGATTGAATATTGATGCTTGAATCGATTGTTATCGGTAGACTTTCGATTGCTGAATATTTGAATAGCAGTGTTGTTCGAACTAATGAAATATGTAATTTTTGAGGTTTTGTTTTAATTTTTCATTGTTCTTTAATGGCTTCGCGAGTCTTCTCATAATGGCGGCGGATGTTAAAATTATATATAATTATCGTGTTCGTGCTTTTTCTTCCAGCTAAAGCAAAACTTCAAGCAGAATGAACACTAATTCTATTCACATCCCGCGTCTTTCAAATGGCAAGAAGAAAAAATATTTTTTGTTCGGGCGTTGAGTTCAAAGTCCCTGTGGATTATCCATAGTCTTCAAACTTTGCCATAAGCCACAGTATTTTCAAATGATTTATTTTTTGTCATAATACTTGATTGAAGAATAATAATACATCAATTTGTAATAACAAAATCTAATCAACATAATAGAGATGAGACAACACTGTTCTCATTTATGATTTATCAATCTTTTTCAACTAGCCGAGTACATTGACAGCTGTAATGACCATATCCCTAAGGACGCGTTTGCAAAATTGATAGGTACAGAATCGAACTACTACATTGACACGGGTCATACACACAAGTGTACGCACGACTAACTGCGAGAATACTAGTCAAGTGAACTCATTTTGATACTTTGAAAGATTTTTACGTATTTCTTCGAAATAAAATTATAGTAGGTCACTACAAAAAAAATATTTTTGCTCTTTTTACGAATTACCTCCGGACTTGATGGAGTGACCTGAAGGTATACTTCAGTGACTGCCACTGGAACTTCTCGACGTGTTGTACTAGGTGAGCCGAGTTTGGGCTCGTTTTGTTAGTTGTGATGAGACCTTACCTCCGGACTTGATGGAGTGTCCTGAAGGTGTACTTCGGTGATTGCTACTGGAACTCCTTCACATGTTGTACTAGGTGAGCCGAGTTTGGGCTCGTTTTGTTAGTTATGATGAGACCTTACCTCCGGACTTGATGGAGTGACCTGAAGGTGTACTTCGGTGATTGCCACTGGAACTCCTTGACGTGTTGTACTGGGTGAGCCGAGTTTGGGCTCGTTTTGTTAGTTATGATGAGACTTTATCTCCGGACTTGATGGAGTGACCTGAAGGTGTACTTCGGTGATTGATACTGGAACTCCTTTACATGTTGTACTAGGTGAGCCGAACAAAACGAGCCCAAACTCGGCTCACCCAGTACAACACGTCAAAGAGTTCCAGTAGCAATCATCGAAGTACACCTTCAGGTCACTCCATCAAGTCCGGAGGTACAGTCTCATCATAACTAACAAAACGAGCCCAAACTCGGCTCACCCAGTACAACACGTCAAGGAGTTCCAGTGGCAATCACCGAAGTACACCTTCAGGTCACTCCATCAAGTCCGGAGGTAAGGTCTCATCATAACTAACAAAACGAGCCCAAACTCGGCTCACCTAGTACAACATGTGAAGGAGTTCCAGTAGCAATCACCGAAGGACACCTTCAGGTCACTCCATCAAGTCCGGAGGTACAGTCTCATCATAACTAACAAAACGAGCCCAAACTCAGCTCACCTAGTACAACACGTCAAGGAGTTCCAGTAGCAGTCACCAATCACTTCAATAAGTCCGGAGGTAAGGTCTCATCATAACTAATAAATAATAAAAATCTTGCCTTGTCAAGTATCAAATTTGGTTTATCGAATATTTTGTGTTTGTACAGCGATCTTTTTCAACTCGAGCCGCTCCAAACAGGCGTTACGTGTCCACTCTCGACGGCGGCCGTGCGCGGACTAAAGTTTCATTCAAAGTGTTTGTGCAATAAATCAAGACACTATCCAAAATAAAATAACCCCTAATGCAAACGATTAAGATTCATCCAGAATAGCAAAAAATGTGAAAAATTAAGATTTGGTTTTCATTTTTTCTGCAACTATATAAATCATTTAGATAAAAAAAAATCCTTGCATTAAGAATTGATTATGTTTGCCAACATACAGTATTTTTAGAAATAGTAAAATATGTTAATAATAGCACAAAAAATGTACCTAAACTTAACCCTGTATCGTTAATTTTAGGGAAAATGGCAACGACAGATCGCTTTTACATTATAAAAAACTAAAATTTTCAATGATCAAGTTCCTATTATTTGAAGATGAAGAACCAATCTATACGAGGTAGTTATTAGTTATATTGGATTTTGTTTGGTTATGCCATAAAATTGTACCGATAAACAGCATAATTTTACCTGATATGCAAACGCGCCCTTGAGCTAGTACCTTACAAAAGAAATGTTTTTACAGACATTTGAGCATTACACTAAGCGGTCGTTAGGCTGGCTCTCATGTTGGTTTTAAGTGACAAACGTTGGGTCATGTTGGTATCTATTGCTGGGTTAGATATTTACTCAGCACTTGACAACGAGCTTTTCTATTTGATAATAATCATCCTCTTCCTGCCTTTGTCTCACGTTACTTGAAACTGGCCGAACACGTTTTCTTTCGTTCTCCCCGGTCTATCGTCACTCTAATTTTTCTTTTTTTCTGTCTTCAATTCGGTAAAAGTAATAAACGATCGGGTGTCTTGACTCCTTTCAAGTTTCGGTCAGTGACAAGAGTAGTGAGCTTTTAAATCCAAAAGATGCAATGTATGTGGTCCATTCCAAAGTTATAAGCATGTAGACATGTTTATATTTAGCTTTATGCATCAGCTTCGCTGTCTTGCAAAAAGATCGTTCCAAGAAATCATTTTGCTGTAGTTTTTGTGCAGGGATTTGCTTTGAAATGTCAAAACATTTTTTTGTATATTTGGATGGCAACGTATTTAATTTATTTACTGTGTCAAACAAAATTATCTCTGCATGCCAATCATAGAAATTAGTATTATTATTATTATTAACCCTATTGATCCATGGTTTTACTAGCTAGTTTCTGGCATTGTGATGACGTAATAAAACCACATATTCCTATATGAAGTTAATGATATAGGTACTTATAAAAACACGTGCTTAATAATGTTTCTATGGTTTTTATTTCCGATTGTGATGGACACGATTGAGCAATCAAGAGCTAATAAATAGTTTTTGTACCTTCAATTTGTTTAATGATCTTTATTCACCGCATGTGTACCTAATGGAACATCTTCATACTTTTTACTGTAGTTGGCATGTTCTTCTACACGTGTTGTGTGATGTGACTTTGTCTGTAACTGAAGATAATGAATGGTACAACAGAAAGCTGCCGATGCGTTATATTTTGGACGATGCAAAAGTATCGTTTCTGCAATATTTAACTTTACTAAATGTTACCTGTCTCCGTTGATTGCCCCTAGATCTCCTATACTTGAAGCTGGTGCAGCATCGTTGCATAATCAGTCTATAATGTTCCAACTGCAGGAAGACATGCTATGCGAGTGTTTGGGCTGTAACCACGCGGCCGATAGATATCACATGTCTCGAATTTTTGGTTCTAAGACATGTTTGTTTCTTAACGATGTTTTCTTACACCGTTTTGAGAGGAGCATCATTGTTGAATGGGCAAATGCTTTGTGGATCAAGCATCACTGTCTTACTTCACTAGGTAACATACATAGAAACAGTCTATGTTTGTTCTATTTTCGATGATTGAGTTTCTTAAACTTTGGATATGTGTGTCTATTATACCTCCTGAGTTCTCATAATCTACGTTCTTCCAAAAGGCACGTGGTCGGGAACGTGTTGGGTGAGAGATCACAATCGCTCGTGCAGGTAGTACCTATCAAGTAACAGATAATCACTCGGTTGATTTATCCGAACACTGTAAGTGTAACGTTACATGAAATGGCGTTCAATGGTTTACAAAAGGTTTGGAATGGAAAATTATGTGTTGTGTTTGACATATATTTGAAAACGTTTCGCATGAAATAAGCTATTAAAACTGTTAGTTCCAGTATGCCTGGAGTGGACAAATTGACTCATGATTTTTGTTGTATGAATCCCATGTCTGTGTAATAATTTCGAGGAGTGCTACCAAAACCGTAATGTTTTAAGACTTAATCGAATAAACTCAAGTCTTATACATAAATATGAATTTAATATAATTATGTATATAGTAGTCGTTCTTTGTCGTAATGTCGTAAACACCACTTCAATCCACACAATGGCCCAACATCCATTTTAATCCTTCCTGGTTCAAAAAACAAAATTAATATCTTTATCAAGATAAATAAGATTTTTTTTCTGACCATGGCATTGAATACCCACATGCTTGTTACAAGTTCCATTACTTAATTGTCTCAACGCAAAAAATGAATAATGGAAACCATTATTTCTACTATAAAGAAGCAATTAAAACGCCCATACAATATTATGTGTCTAAATAATATATCAAAGTTATCAAACAATTTTGCTTCGAGCATTATGATCTTATTTTATAAATCGGAATGCCGTCTTTGTGTTTTTTTACTGACAGCTTAGGATGTTGAGGATAAACGAATTAAAAAAGAAAACATGGTTCCGTATGCGGTGTGGGTGGACACACATTTTGTACTAAAACAAATACTGAAGATGTCTCTTTTGCTTAGAAACAATTTAATGAAGACGCATAGTTCAATAGAGCTTAGATTCTGATTTTTAATCACTTTTATTTATTTATTTATTATAAGGCTTCTCAACAATGAGTACACTGTTACATTATAATTGCAAACTTAAATCTAAGCGCCTCATCACTTACAGAAAAGCACAGCATGCTACATTAGGCGCAGACAATTATACAATTAAATCATTAATTATAAAACAAGAAATACACAGTTTGGAAAAATAAAACAATTAAAAATTAAATTGATTACACTTGTCTTAATCAAATTAAAATTAATAAAATAAAATAAAATAATTTTAATATAGATTCTATTTTTTGTTCACTATTTGAATTAAAGAAGTCTTATAAATAAGACACTTTTTGGAAACTAACTGCACAACACGCCTGTTATCCCCGAAGGGACAGACAGAGGTTTAATTAATGTTACCTAAACATTTCGCCAGTTATGTTTAAGTCCCATGTGATAGGGGGCGAGCCTACTGCCATCAACCGGGCTAATATCCAGACTCCGTGGCTGCTACTGAGAAATTCCTGATGAAAGGACCTAAAATAACTTTGCCCGACGTGGGAATTGAACCCAGGACGCGGTCGGACGCGCTTGCGACTTTGAGGCATTAGAATGAGACTTTTTGGAAACTAGGTATAAACTAATAGGTCTTGTCTGACGTACGCTCTCTTAGGGGTCTTAATTACCAGGATTGCAAAAGCTTAAAATACAGTCTTATGTTACAAACCCCTGCCTTCAGAGTTTGCAAGCGTGACGGAGATTATAATCGTGCATAATGCCGTCTTCACCTCGCGTAAGGATGATGACATTATGCGCTTAGAATTAATTACATTTACCTACCAAATCATTTACCTAGGTACTCAAGATTTTTCCATTCAGGTACATAACGTGTTTCTGTTAGTACAAGTTTACGGCTAAGTAGCATAAGCATAGCATAATCAACCTGTAATGTACAGTCGCCTGCGCATCAATTTACCACGAACTGTCAAATTTGCTCATTTCATTTTGAACTTTACCTGCAACATTTTGTGGTTTAAAATCATTTGGTGACAGTTTGTGGTAACTGGCGACTGTACCTTTTGGGACATAATCTCTCTATGACAGGAAATGGGCTGGAATCCACTAGTGAGTCTAGTGCAGGTTGTTAGATGTTTAAATGAATTGTTTCTGATAACCTCACAAAGTTTTCCTTCGCCGTTTCGGCATGCAGTCATCTTCTGACGTTTCAAAATTGAATTGAATTGAGATTTGAAATCGTGAGCTTAGAATTAATTACATTTACGTACCAAATCATTTACTCAAGACTTCTGTTGAAGTACCTCTCACGTGTTTCTGTCATACAAGTGTTTATACAAGTTATCGTAAAAGTACTTGAGCCATAAATTAAAGGTTAATTCCTATCAGCATTACCTCCTTCAGGGGACTGGCGACCATGTCAGGGCGTTCCATATGAGCCAGCTGACACTTATAGTCACAGTCACGAACAGTCGTCACGACCCGATACTTCCGCGTTGTATAACGATTTGTTAACTTTGAATGTATAATTAGCGAAATTTTTGCTGTTAACGGCTGTGTGAATAAGTGATCGAGTGATTCATTGACGCCCATCATTTGGAGCGGCTATATTTTTGGTCGGTGACAGGTATTGGTTAGAACATACTTGCAATGTAACCGGTAACAATATTTCAACGTGTACTAAACATATTTTTTAATGGAGCTATGAAGTAACAGCGCGCAAATACGGTGTAAAGGATATTGATGCGCGTCTATTGGGATCTATATGATCATTTAAGGCCGTTTGCTAGGTATAACTGTCAGTTAATATCTACTCTCGTGGCCATCGGTGTTTCTATAAACAAAGTTAGTCCTATCCGAATCACCTACCTGTCACTTGATTCATAGAAAAATCAAAGAAAGCTTTCTGTGTCGTTTGTTTCTATCGGTCGGTAAGTAAACTTAATGTCAAATAGACAGAGATAGTAACCTACCGATACGGTATGTTATTGGAAAAGGTCGTTACTGAAATTCATGGTAACAGGTTGAGCGAGGATCTGCGTTACAGCGTGTATTGAAACCCGGTTGCCGAAGTATTTTCGAAATACCATCGTTGTTATGTTCCACAAATGAAAAAAAAATTAATAAGCTGTTTATTAAAAGAGGGCTTACAAATATGATAACGATGAATAAAATGATGATGTACATTTTAGATCCCATTGAAAATTAAAGGTGCAATTAAAGTAAGTATTACCTATGTACTCAAATATTGTATGTTATTTTCCTATGTTGTCTACTATGTGTACAGTACATAAATAGTAAAATAAATAAAAATAAATAAGGCACATGTCAGTGCCAATACGCGGAGCAACTGTAATAATTGAAAAGACATGACCCAACTTAATCAGGAAACGAGTATTGGGTTATTCCTCAAGCCTAACAGATTCTAAGCATGTGTAATTCAATGGAGGCTGCAGGAAGCGCAGGCTGTTACTTGAGGCATTACAAGTGAGTGCATGGATGGGCGCCAAGTGTTCCTCCTTGTGCGTGTGCAAATGTAACACCACTTGCTTCGATCGTTGCCAAATATAGGTCTTGTTTAGAAAGACGAGTTTATGGAAGTTCCAATATGAATTATAATAGAGCACCCATATAGTCCTCTGTCTCGCTCAAATGTACTTTTAATGCTGGTTCTAATCATGTATTAGACAGAGTAAAGAAACAATTGATGATGCGTTAGCACCTTTGGTACCCAAGAAAGTTAGCCCCGCCCCAAACTTTGCCGACTGGCTAGAATTCTTACCATGGCATCAGTTATTCATCATAAGACCTAAAGACACTAGAACTGCCAAGACCACACATGAAACTTCAAGGTTTTAAATAATATTGACTTGTAGCATCATAGCCTTGGGCGATCCCGATTTATTGGCATTTTCTCGTACCATTATTATTTAATAACTAGTTCACATTATTGTTAATTGTAGGGTATATATGGGCGTTACATTATATTTACGTTTTTACAATATGAAGGTTGTTGCCCGCAGGAATACACCTGTTGGTTAAGTGTTTTATTTCAGAAATAATACGTAATAAAAGCTGAGAGTCCCTATCACAAGACCAGATAGGCAATGGCTTTAAAAGCATTTCTTACTTCTATAACGGCTTTTATCATAATTGCCCATTCCTTTCCAACTTTCCCGTTGTTTTACAAAGACACATAGATAAATTTTGCTTCCTCTGGCCAATCAGTCAGGAACGAGTCCAAATCACGGCGTCTCTTGGGTCTGCCTCGGTGATTTTTAACTTTTCCGTCATCGTTGTCTCTACTAAAAAGTCGGTTTATCTAGGCCTTTATAATATAATAGTAATAACACCAGCCTATAACTGTCCCACTGCTGGGCAAAGGCCTCTTCTCATACAGAGAAGGCACGAGCATTAATCACCACGCTTGCTCAAGACGGCTTGGCGATTCCAGACTTATGTTGATTATAAGTCCAGGTTTCCTCACGATGCTTTCCTTCACCGATGTCGGCCATGTGATGTCCAAGATAAACATAGAAAGTAGGCCTTTAAAAGGATGAAATTTATTCCGTCACCGTTATTTTAAGAAAAAGTCGCTTTATCTAGGCCTTTAAGAGGATGGAAAAGAGACAAATCAGCTGAAAGAATGACGAATTTTTCCACCATAAAAACACAAGATGTCTTACTGGTTACCAATCTTAGCGTCACGTCTCCCAATCCGCAATCTATTTCTGCATCAACCTTGCTCGTCACGCCCCATTCTTTTAACCGATCGGTTAAAGCTGCACCATCATTCGGTTACCGTTCGGTCACAGTTGGTTACCGATCATTGGCGCTGGGAGGTGGAGCAGGCCTAGTTACGGTATCGGTTCTCTTACGTAAGCCATTGTGTCGTGTGTTTGGATGTGATTCGGTATTCGACACGGATAGAATTGCTTTTTGTTTCCTTTTTTTAGATTTGATGTTCTCGTGAATTTTGGTAGAGTAATGAGTACCACCAAAACAACATATACCATGTTGTTTTGGTGACAAAAAAGCTTGTTTGTGTTGATAAGTTTATTGGTCACAAACTTCGCAAACACGACTGCTGAGCATGAGGGTTCGATTCCCGAATCGGGCAAAGTGTCATTTGGTTTTTCCATCAGAAATTCCTCAGTAGCAGCCACGGATTCTGGATCTGCGCCCGGTTGATGGCAATAGACACTGGCGAAATGTGGGTGTACCCTATTAGGTACATCTCTGCCTAACTCTTTGCGGTTACAGGCGTGATGTTATGTTAAGTTTCATATACCAACTATATATTTTAGACTAAAGTTAAAGATCTTAGTCTAAAGAAGCTAGTTTCACGATTAAATCTGTTATATTAATGTGTTATGGATAAACAATATTTAGCAAATAATGCTATTATTGGTCTTCGTACTCTTAAAGCCATCTGCATTGTATATTGATTACAAAAGAAAACAAGAAAACTATCGTCTTAACCTTAATTTAAATTTTACAACTTTGACAATATCATAAGGACAAGACCTTATTCTAATCCGATAACCACACACCGTACTACATTAAAACACACATAAATAAACAACCCATAAAACTAGACACATAAGGATGTGTTCGTCACAAACGCGCCATATAAGCGTCAAATAAATGCATTCAATTCAATTTGTGCTGCAGCCAAGATGACCCGTTTACATTATTTAACATAATTATCGTGAACATTACCATAAAGAACATTAATATTAACATTAACATAATCTACGCTCAGTGAAAGCTAGCGAATAATCCATGTTGCGTCACTATAATTTATTTAATTACGGACAAAGCGAGGTTGTGTACATAATAAAATTAAAAAAAAAGGTTAATAAATAAGGCAGTTAGACTGATTAATAAGGATTTTATTTCAAGTTCTGCAGACTTAGGATTGCGTTTGCGGATGTCATTTAATGTGTGCTAAGCGCTAATTTAAATCTTTGTCTAGTATTCTTAGCACTATGAATAGACTTTGGTCTATTAAATGGGAGGCTGAATGCGTTAAAGCTTGCTGTAGAAAAAGTCTTAAATGAAACCGTCATAATTATTATCTTTCACAGAATTTGAAACGCTTCAGTCATCATTGTGTCTACTTTTTTACGCCTTTGTTTTTCTGTGACCTGTTCGAAATCGAATCGCAAAAAGAACAAAATATGCTTATCAATATTCACTTAGTAAAAGATTCATTGTACCGTGATTTTAACTACATTATTAACTGGATATCTAAATCGACGATAATAAACAAAAAATATATATTCACGGCTATTGACTCTGACTCTCGCAGGCTTATTTGAATAAACAATAATAGACTTCGAACACAAAAACTTATAAAATTATATAATTCGATGAATGACAAAGCGATCGTTTAATAAGCTGTAGTTTTAAGAAGAAGTAACGTAATTTTAAAGACGGAATATCTTTGAGGGGTAATTGGATTGGATTAGAATGGCAAAGGATGAATCTCCATCTCTTACCTTATTTTTGCCCTTATCTCAGTGGGGTATGTGCAGTATATCTCTCTTCTTCTATAGATAACTAGTAGTCGTCACTGCCTCTCTAGACATAATTATCATCCTTCACACAGACCATCTACCGTTTCTTTGCTACGTCAGCCAACACTTGACTGTTACGGGCTAATAATGATGAGCTGTAATTGCTCATTAGGCCTAGTATCTACTTAATAGCAGAAGATGGAATTAGGTACTTACTTGTTTAGGAACACATGATGGATACCTTTTAAGTGAAAGATAGATAGGATGCCCAATTCCATGCCAAATAATGGACATGAGAAAGTAGACTTTCTCATGTCCATTATGCGCTTGTAATGATCCTCGAAGGGAGGCTAATGCAATCATAATTATATAGATATAGTTATGATTGCATTAGCCTCCCTTCGAGGATCATTACAAGCGCACTAATCATTAAATTAAAAATGTTATTTAGTTAAATAATAATGAATAATTAAGTTAATTGTAGAAACTCTTTAATCTAATCAAGATTCAATTATAACTTTAATTAAAGTAGGCTCTCATGGCTGCAATTTGTTTTAATATGCCTTATTTAATTTCTGGCGGTGCGCTTTCGAGTAAGCGAGTTACATAACCTAAAACATAGGTAGACATAACACAATACATCACGCCTGTAATCCCCGAAGAGTCAGGCAGCGGTGTACTTTATAGTACACCCAAATCTCGCCAGTTATGTTTAAGTTCAATGTAATAGCGGGCGAGTCTATTGCCATCAATCTGGGACAAATCTAAGCTCCGTGGCTGCTACTAAGAAATTCGTAATGCAAACACCCAATAACCCGACCCGGAAATCGAACACAGGGCCTCATGCTGAGCAGTAGCGCTGCGATTACTATTAGATCAACGAGGCCGTAAAACAGGTCATTATGAATTAGGGTGATTTCGCAATAAAATAATGGAAGAAATATGCAATAGTTGACTTCTCCTAAGAAAGAATTAAGACAATTATTACCTTTTTTTTTAGGATGGGAAATCATCAAATGACTTCTCCCGCTCTGGGCGGAGCAGGAGGGAGTGTCAGACTTTTACTGACTAAAACCCATCCATGTTCCTTCCTCGCCCTTTGTGTTCCGGGGCCACGGTATCTCTTTCGAATAGTCCCGCAGCCCCGGCAGGCTTCGGTCCTTGCGGACCCCTTCCCTATCGCTGACTCTCTTTGAGGCGCGCGTGGAACACGAACGCGCCGTCGACACGGCCTGTCGTCATGAGACGTACGGACGGTGAGCTAGCCCATAGCTCCCCGTCCACATGCAGGCCCGCGAAGACAATTATTACCTACCGTTCTGTTATTTTCTCACCAGATGTCACCATAGAGAAAGTATTGTCTTTTTCTTTATTTGCGTAAAATTATTCCCACCGACTATTACGCAACTCATTTAATTTTAAACACTATTTATGTTAATGTAAAATCTGATTAAGTTTCGTAATATTTAATTTGGGCGGAATAATTTTACGGTTTTCGTTTAGGTGTATTGCCGGTATTTTCCGGTTGTCGACATTATGAAACTTGGGCTCTGAAATCTGTGTAATTTTTCAAGGTACACTTTGCAGTTTCCGAAAGTGTTTGATTTTTATTTAGATACGGCTTGTTGTGCGATGCTTGTTTCCAAGAATCGGTGGTTATTGGTTATTTCTCATTTTCAATTAAGTGATATAAATTACTTTTCCTTTTGTTAGTTTTTAAACAGAAACCGGCTATTAAAACCCACTACGCTTTTATTAAACCCATTACCTAACATATTTATTTATTTAAATTAAGGAAAAACAAACAGTAGCACAATAAGAATTTGTAACAATATTTTAAATTTTACATTTTAAAACAATTAAGCTACCCACAACGTTCTCCACAGATTACAATTTAAAGTATTTAAAACTAGCTAGTAACAACACAAATACAATACATATACAATACATAAACAATACATATACAATACATAAACAATACATATACAATACGTATACAACGGTCATTGTCCTGGAACTAATATCTGGATTTATAAATGTGTGTACAAACATATTATAAAAGAAAAAACAATTTTGTGTGTGTATTTAACATTACTTACGTTATTAATATCAAATTGTACAATAATTTGTTGGTCCTTTACGATGAAGTGGTGAACGCGAGCCAGCGTTGGATTTACAGAAGCTAGTAGCAAATAGACGTCGAGTGCGTACCTCACGTACATGAACTGTTCGAGGAAGCAGGTAACACAGACTCCTTACTAAGTCCGGACAGTCAAAATGATTACGGCACACATTGTAAAGAGTCATAACTTCTAGAAGTTTCCGTCTAGACTTTAAGGTCAGAAGATCATACTTATCAAGAAGTAAGTGGTATGACATTTTTTTCCGTTAGAGAAACGATCTAGATCCTGCTGGAAGCTAGAACAATCGGCGTTATCAGAAATAATTTTATAGACCTTTAAATCGTCCGCGTAGAGAAGAAATTTTGAATTTTGAAAACAGTCTTTTATGTCATTAATGTATAAAATGAATAATAAAGGCCCTAAAATAGAACCTTGTGGTACACCAGAGGTGACCTGAAAAGAGCTAGATTCAAAGCCATTAACCTTTTGTGTTCTATTAGTTACATAAGATATAAACCACCTTAAAAGGTCCCCTCTGATTCCATTGTATGCAATCTTATTAAGTAATAGTGTGTGATCAAGTTTATCGAAGGCCTTCTGAAAACTGTGTAAACCGCATCAATTTGCTGTCTATTATCGAGACTATCAAACAGTTGAGACGTGAAAATGAGGAGATTGCTAATGCAAGATCAATCTTTAACAAAGCCATGCTGTTCTTTTATTAGAACACTGCGAATAGCCGGATATAATTTATTATGTACCAGTCTCTCAAATAGCTTAGGAAAACCAGGTAGTATAGAGATAGGTCGATAGGTCCCTACGTCATGCTTGGAACCACTCTTATGAACTGGTACAATATTTGCATGTTTCCACACTTCAGGAAAAATACCCCATGATAAACATTTATTATATATTATAAGAAGAGGATAACATAATGTATCACAAGCATTCTTCAGAAAAATCGAAGGAATCCCATCAGGACCGGGACCTTTGGTTGGGTCAAGTGATTTTAGTTCTTTATGAATTTCATCAAGAGACAGTTGCAGTTTGCATAGGAAGACATCGTGGTCAGCACTACTGGGTTGTGATTCCCAAGCGTTATAGTCAAATGTTGAGGGCTCATATGCAGATTGGAAAAATGTAGCAAACAAGTTGCAAGTATTAATAGTATCATTAGATGAAATTTGATTGTCATGAACCGTGGATGGTATTTTATTTATAGTTTTACGGCTTGCAACGTACGTCCAAAATGCCTTAGTATTGGTAGCAACACTGCCTTCAATTGAATTAATATATTTACTGTAGCAAATATCAGCTACTTTTTTAATTTTTTAACCTATTACTCGAGAATACCTCATAGTCACATAAATTCCCATATTTATTCCACCTAACCCAGGCTTGAGTCTTCTTTTTGAAGGTGTGTATGAGAGATTTGGAAAACCAATTGGGGAAATTAACATTTTTTGGTCGACTTGTGGGTGTGTGTGATTTAATAATTGCATAAAGTTTTTCATAAAATGTAGAAACAGATTCATTAGGTGTTAGGTTATCCAGTAAGGCATTCCAATCCACGTCACTTATATCAGAATTGATTTTGTTGTAGATATTTGTTTTGTTTTGAAAAAGCTTGCGTGATGTGTCTGTTTATTTTGAACTAACAATACATTTATATTAATTACAGGTAAGCAACAGTTCCGTCACACTAATTAGAAGCAACAACGGTAAGCGTTCTGCAAATTACAATAACATTGACTACAACAATTATTTTCACCTTTTGTAAACCGAAGATGCAACAATTTTTATCCACTAATTATCAACAATTCAGCAATAGTATTGCGGTAATGATAGCTCACGATTTTAAACGATTATTTAACTCGATTCTTGTGAAAATAGTAAAAAATGTACTGATGCAAGATGGCGCCGATGCAATGGTAAAATTCCCGCCGTTTTTGCAACTTTTTTGCAACTTTCTTTGGATTTATTATTGCAGTTTTATTTATAAATAAGCCTTTGTACTAAAAAGAGAAGTTATCCAATATAACTGTCGGTTTTGACAGACGATTTATATCGAATCAAAAACTCATCTCGCTGACATAATCGCTCCATCTATTGTTGATCGGAAATCGATTGTTTCATAAGATGACTGTCGAAATCGTTCGGTTGGTAACGGACGGTACAATCGATGGATGGTAGTATTGTGGTGTCATGTACTATCAATGAGTTATTTCTGTGGTAAAAGTTCAATGGTTTATGTGGAACAGTGAACATTGATCAAGTACTTGAACTTTGTGCAAGTTCCTGTAGGTAGGTACCTACGTAGCATTCGTTTAATTGCCTTCTAGAAGTTATCAATTGGTGGTTTTAGTTTTCATTAATTTATTCATTGATTATTCGATTTTAATGATTTACTGATTAGTAAATAAAATAATTACTAATAAGGTATGATTCTTGTTTAATTATCATGCTTACCCAGATGTAAGCCTGATAATTAAACAAGACAGTGCATTGCGTTTTTTTGGAATTACTCACAACTGATTCCAAGAAAACACAATGCACTGTTCATTTTGTAACATTTACTACCACGTCAAATAACACCAACGTCATTAAATTATAACAGGACTTCTCTTCACGATAACATACTAATTGCTTCAAGTTCCGTTTCATTATATTATCACATAATATATTAAACAGTATACAACTATACAATGAGTTACCGTTCGTTTTTCCTTGAAGCACTCCCTTCACCAGCCCTCTGAACTTTGCTCAAATCGTGCCGTCGCAACAACGTGGTACATTACGTACACAAATTAAAGTAAAGATGGGTATTGGAGTGTCAAGAGCAAGCGCCAAATTAACCCCGGATACTAGACGCCTGTTAAGATAAATGCTTGGTAAATTTTAGGTATTATGACTTTCATTTAGCTATAGAAGAACATATGGAACGGGTTGTGCTTTGCTATATCTAAGAATCCTGACCAGCCCCATATCATGAATCGTGGTCTAGCACTACTAGTTTGGAATGCCATTAAAATTTGCAGTCAAATGCCATACAACTTTTGGGTTTAATGTTGGGTTGTTATAATTTCTGGGTCATCTAACGACAACGGCTAACATCAGATTGTAAATACTTGATCCAAGCATTCCCTAAGCCGGGTCAATCAGGAAATCAAATAATCATACTCCTACAGAATGCCTGGGCGTGAATGGGACTGAGAAATCAACAGAATGTTCAGCATAATATTTATTGCTGTCGTGATAGTGCATAAGTTATAACAGGTTGGGTTCTCTCCGCCTAGTAATTACGCGGTAACCCGTTTTCATTCAGACGGTAATAGACCCATAGGTAGGCAGCATGCGAAGATATTCAAATCTTGTTCACGGAAGTGTTAGTCAGATATTATACCTTTAAATCCGTCTGTATATTTTCAGTCAGTTCGCTACCGTACATTTCCTATTAATTTTACTTTGAAATTGTGGTATCCTAGATTGCCATTTGATTAAATTACTTAAGTTTTCGCAAGTGCAGGAAATAATAGAAATGAGACTGTCGTTATCTGCAATAGACTGTCGTTATTATCTACAATGCAAATTACAACTCAATTTGTAGACTCCATATTTTTAGGTATTCCATAGTAATAGTTCTTTTTGCCGATTTATTTGTTTCCTAGCGTATACTTATTTTATTATCTAGGTACATACTCACAATTTAAAAACATGTAACAGCTAAAATTAGAAAACCTACCCGACTATATTATTTATCATACACATACATAATATTACCCATAGTGCATAAATTATATGAGCCGAAGCGAAAGCAGGCAGCAGTATCATAACTGTCTACATACTTACACTTGCAGTTCATCAAAACGTTGATTGCGTACATTTGTATGGGGGCAATGTATGGTAGATAATTTTGACAGGTGAAGTATTAAGTTGGTAATGTGGTTGATTCGAGAACGATAATATTGAATGTTTCCGTGCGATTTCTATCCTGTACGTAATGAGGTGTGCGGATTATTGGTCCGTTTTTCTCGAGTATTTGATGTACTTACACGTAAGTATGGTGATTTGAATCCAGAAGAGTTTGTCATTAGCTGATGTACCCATTTAGTTCTTTGTATCGGGCGGAAGACGGATGTCGTTAGTAGGTCTACGAGTAAATTCAACGTTTGTCTTCAAGCATCAGGCTTTTAAAATAAAGTTTCTAAAACGGACTGTGTCGTTGGTCTAGTAGTCGAGGTTTTGGGTTCGATTCCCGGATCAGGCAGTGTTATTGTGTTTTGCCATCAGAAATTTCTCAGTAGCAGCCACGAGTCTGGATTTGTGCCCGGTTGACGGCAATAGGCTAATTTATAACATGGTACTTAAAACATACCTGGTGAAATGTGGGTGTACCTACTATTAGGTACACCTCTGCCTAACATTTCGGGGATTACAGGCGTGATGTTATGTTGTCTAAAACGGAACAATATAATTTTTCCAAGAAATTTCGCATTCATTGTCGAATTCCCTCCAAGTGTCCCAAAAAATGTCCAATCAAAATCATTCCAACCGCAGTGACGTCTCACTCAATCAACACATTGAAGTATGACCACCAAGAAACGGGGAGTCTATCGCTCCTTCGCACACTTTCCATCAGAAATCAGAAGTCGAATTCCCAGAAGAACAGCCAAGCTTTACAAAACAAATCACCATCAAAAAATCACCACTTTACCTGCAGGTACACCATCACTTGCGAACAATCGCCTCGCCCCAGTTAAGCTCGTGATCCCACTATAAAAATGACGGATTGACATCAAACGCAAGTATTTGTGTTGCAACCGGCTGGCGAAGGATTGAGATAGGTAATAGATTGATGTCTTATGTGTTGGATAGTCGTGAATGAGAAATTAGGTGAAGCTCAGAGCAGCGATGACACGGATGGGAGGAAACATCTCGGTGAACATGTGGTCCTGGTACCTGAAAAATATATGTATCTCTATCGACCTCATGATCAGCAGTAGCAAAAAGACAGTTTTTTAGTGAAAGGTTACAGGAATTCGCTGGATTCGAGATAAAGGTTCCGTTGTGGTGATACCTAGGTAGTCTTTCGGCTGAATAATGATGATGATATCACATCAGCTAAACAGTCAATAAACATAAAGGTCGCTGGAACTCTACAGATGTGTAGCGTGATACTATTAGGTAAACTAACAACATCTTGAAAATAAGTTAATTCCCCCATTTGGTAATAGATACAAAGTATCTCTATTTACATAGTTTCATCTTGTTGCTCTTCTTCCTATATAACCGAAGTATTAATTCTAATACACTAAAATAGTTCTAAACTTGCACCTAAAACAGTTTAAGATTGTATCAACGGTGACACAAATTCACCCAGTGCTCTGTCGTCCACTGTCCTCACTGAATATTACGTCGTATTCGTATGTACAAACATACAGACATAGTGCATGCTTGTGGTAACGGGTTCTGCGTAACGGTGACCACATCGTCGTCGCGTGCCCATCGCGACAGTGCGCATGCCACGAATTATAGCGCGGTTCCATGTATTTCGCTAATTGGTCTTTTTATTACCGTTGGGTGATTAGTAGGATTTTAGGTGACTTTACTGTTATCCTTCGAGTACTTGAGAATAAAATTAACCGTTGATCCATCAACTTAGTCTGATCGAATTTAAAGCAGATATTAACAAAAATTTTGGTAGGTCGGATCTTGATGTCCTTAAGGATTGAGGCTAACCAGAAACAAAACAACACATAGCACAAGAACCATTACTTACTTATAAGATCCTTAATGTTTATACCAACATAGGTATACACATTAAGGATTTAATGGTATGGGAAATATTAGCTTCTACCAAATTAAACACTAGCCTATACTTTTTGTCTACTTTAACCAAATCTTTACCCAAAGCACGCATTCTAACCATCCGCACACACTCCCCACCAGGATTCATCATAGTACCAACAACCAGTAACCGCGCCGAGCCCACTTCCTGGTCATTAGCATGCGGTGGGTGTCCGCCGCTTATGTAACGGTCACCTGCCCCCCGCAGCAATGGAACCTATCTTTATAGCCTCAACCGCATCCTCGCGAGATTTGTATCGCTTCAGATACGCTGCAACGAGAAGAATGTGGATCAGTAATATTGAGCCAGTTATGTTCAGTGAAGATTGTATCTGATTACCAGTTACAATGTCTGTTTGGCTTCCGGATTGGTGTCAAGTTTATCGGATTAACGAAATAATAAAGTCAACTGAATTGACTGTTAAATGCAAAATGTATGTTTGTACCAACCTGTTGGCGTATCTATTTTAAATATATAAACTTAAAAAGTTGTCTGAACAAGACATCTTAATTGCAACAGATTTTTTTATCACTTGAGGTTGTTTTGGAGTCGGTAAAACACAGTACCTAAATTAGATTTATAGTATTTTGTATTTATAAAAAGAATAAAACACAAACCTAAAAAACGGTAAATTTTTCACATAAATGTTATAGATTCTTCAAGAAGCTTTGAGTCGTGTCATCTTTCTGTAAAGCACTTCGAGACAGCGGACACAGTATGGCCAAGTACCACGTAGTCCCAAACACGTTCAGTAAATTTGCTTTCCATTTCGAGGAGTTCATTAGTGAAGGAAACCTAGACTCATACGAAGTCACGTCCACCAATACATTCCTTAAATGAAAAAAGAACAAACTACCCGATACTAACGTAACCAGCAAATTAAAAAAGCAGTATGATACGTATATGTCTATGATGCCGAAGGGTTTAGGCATCACCAACCGCAGCATCGGGTTGATCATGCAGGCTGCCGAGTGTATCAACTCGTCTTCATTAAACCTTAACGTTAAGTATTTATAGTTCCAGTAAGTCATGTACAGCAGTGAGAGCATCACGTGCCCGAGGAACAGAATGTAGTATCTCAGATTGTACAGTCCGATGCAGCACGCGAGGAAGGTGCAGTGGTGGTCACGCTTCAAGATACAGACGTCACACTTCATGCAATGCCAGCTCCTCGCCGGTCGCAACATTCGACAGTGTTCACAGTAAGTGCCTTCTCCAAACACGGGCTTTATCAAAATCGAGGCCCTGATCATGCTAAGAGTCATGTTTCCAACGACGTTTATGAAGCAGAATGATAAAAAGCAATAGTGTGCCAACTGTCTGCCGATACTAGCTCTAAAGAGCGCAAAAAGATTCGGATGTATGATAGTCAGTTGGAAAATGAAGACCCCAGGTACTAGAAGAAGCACCACAAGGTAATGTTGACATTTTGGGAACATATTACCGCACATATTTCCCCGGTGAAGTTAATACATTGTGTGAAATATTTAACGTCGACCACTATCAAATTTCTCCAAAGTTGTTAAATATATCATAACATATCTTCAGTTTTGAGACTGACAGTGACATTTGGCACGACGTAAAAATTCTTAAATGGCAACTGCATTGTAGCGAACCAGTTTTAAATAAATATGAAGTCGAAAGAAGTTGTACTTGATTTATTTTGACCATAGTGTGACTAAAGTTCAGGAAAACAAGTCTTGCGAATATTTTTGTATGTAAGACGCCACGTGTTTAGAATCAAGGAGTATTTTTAAACTAGACCGTCCCAAGCTTTTGCGTCCCAGTCTTCTCAATTTGCAGGGGCTGAGCTTCTTAAGGGACGCCGGCGTCGCACCTTTCAGCATGAATTGCTTCAGTAAAATGCTTGGAGGTACACAGTTTTAAATCCGTACACCTGGCACTTCAAGTATTTTTCAGTAGTGATTAAATATCCAGCAGCCATTGCACCCTTGCAAAGGGCACAAATGTCATTAGTCGTACTATGTTTTTGGTTCGGCTTAAGGTTAGGCTCATTGGGTCTTTCTATCAGCAATTTAGTTAGTAGCAGCCACGGAATCTGGATTTTTCCCACATTGGACTTAAGCATAACTAGTGAATGGCTGTTATGTGCTAATTAGTAAACGTCTGTCCAACCCTTCGAGCATTACAGGCTTGATGTTATGTTATGTTGTTCTCCGTAAGTCGCATGGCAACCCAAATTCGTGGGCACTTACAAATAAATATCTAGAGATTAATACTTAGTTAGCGAATATAAGTTCGAAAGCAACAGTTGGTAGGTACAGTTGCGCTGGCGCACGATGCTGGCATTTCGGCCCTTTACTAGTCTGCAACTGACAGTAAGCCACCAGAAGCCATAGTGGAATGTTTTTACATTTAAACTGTTTTGAATATAAAGGGAATTTATAATATGGCTAATGGTCCACTAAAGGGTTTGGGGAACGTACTTCTATGATCTTGTAATATCTGAATTAAATGAATTTATTTATTTATTTAGTAGAATAATAAAACGTGTTTTGGTTAAAAATGGATTGTGGGTTACCTGATTTGGGATCTCAGAGGAAAACAAGTTTTGTATTGAGAAGGCAATCCTAAACGCATTCCTACAAGGCTATCAAACAAAACAGGTGTTATCATCAGACATTTTATCATATGCATAGGCTTTTTATGATGATGCAGTTGTTACGGCATAACGTACTGTCCGAGACACGGAGACAACTCAGCATGTAATGGATAGTCACCCATCGATAGACCGACCTGGGCTAGCGTTGGTTAACCTTGAAGATATGCTTGTATGGCCTCACCGCTCCAGCCCGTTATTAGACATTTGATACCAAAATTCTCCCGTACCAGTTTCACGCGAAGAATGCGGCAACTACCAAACCATAACACATTTTATTACAGATCAAGAACATATTATCACGGTTATGGTGGTAAACAATCGTAATGTGTGGTGATCCCTATTATTGCTACTGAGATAATTATGGTTTGATGGTTTGTGGTGTATCGCTTCCAAATGGTTCAACATCAAGATAAACGTAAGAAAATGGTAATGAGGTTTAGTTGACATGAATATTTGTAGGCATGGAAGTGGTATCACGAGGGAACCGACATGTCCTAGAACCAAAAATTTGAAGATTTCTGACCAACCGCATGTCGGGTTATGACCCAACTACCTCTCATAAAAAGGTTTGCGCCCTGAAGTAGGAACGTAAACTGATTATGCCAACATTTGGCCGAAAGTTGTTGAAGAAGCTAGTTTTAATAAACTTCATCGCGTTTCTTCATTCAGCTACAACTTTCCAATGCGATGGTTGAACTCAAAACTAGTCGTGAAGTAGTAACCAGTACTTGCAGAACACCCAAGTGCTTTTATTTCCCATGGCATACCTATAACAACCAACATTACAGTCCTTGATCTGTCACTATAAGTGATAGTCCTAACGCACCGTTTTATCGCCATTACCAGACGTATCTCTTTGCAGGTCCATTAGAGCTCCATTAGAACCATACTGGTGATCGATGGCGTTAAAGAACAATAGCCATTTTCTTCATTGTTATTTATTAGCGATAATAGCACCTATCACGTATCCAATAGAGTTACAGATTAAGTTGATCTGAAGTGTTGAAATGGACGGTGCGTCTGTAAGTGGTATGATAAAATGAAGAATGATGATAGTAGAGATTATGATAATGATAAGTATAAGAAAAAATAACAAGGTAGACAATGATTTAACTGTTTTGTAGATTACAGTTTTCTAAAGAAAGAACCCGGGGGATAGGATCGTTCGAGTTTAGAGTAATTGATATTCTCAATGTCATCAAAAAGATTTAATTGTTAAATTTTCTCTTTTCACCTTACTTTTTGAGCTTGGCTAACCTACGACCATCTAACCGCAACAGAAAATGTTTTTACATGAAGTTTTTTTTTGGGGAGGTAAAATGAAAAGTAAATCAATTTTGTAATGTTATTGTTTATTCATCAATTAAGGATTCTTGTTGACTTTCATTCGGTGTTCATTCGGTGTTGGACTAATACAGAACGGCCACACTATGGCCAGGTACCATTCCGTCCCGAATATGTCGAGCATATTTTGCTTCCATTCCGAAGATTTCCTTAGTTCAGGGAACCTCGACTCATAGTAAGTCACACCCCACACAGCGTGCCTTAAATGGCAGAAAAACATTACACAGATAAAGCATATTAGAACCACGTTTAGGAACGAGTAAGTCAGAATCACGTTTAGAGCTGGTAATGATTTAGTTCCACGCCAGTCATACTTTAATTTATAGTTTAATGTTGTGAAGTAGTAGTTGTAGTAAGACATATACATCATTGAGATCATTATGTGTCCGAGGAACAAGATGAAGTATCTTCGGTTGTTCAACCCGACGCAGCGCGCGAGGAAGAGGCAGTGGTGGTCCCGCTTTAGGATACAGACGTTACACTTCATACAGTGCCAGCTCCCCGCCGGTCGCAACATTTGGCAGTGTTCGCAGTAAGTGCCTTCACCCAATGCAGGCCTTTTCAAACTTGAGTCCATGAGTACGCTGAGAAACAGATTCCCAAAAACGTTTACGAAGAAGAATGATATTATACAAATGTGCATAAACTGTCTTGCGATACCAGCTTCAAACTTCACGACAAGATTCGGATATACGATACTCATTTGGAAGATAAAGCCACCAGGAATTCCCAGGTACACGATTAAGTAATATATAACACTTAGCTTAAGGTATTTAATAAATGATTGAAGGTGCATCGAGGCCATTTTGCGAATTCTCAAACAACCTGATAAGATATCAAATTTTGGAACACCTGATTCTAGTGGCTTTTGTGGAGTGGTAGTGTCGCCTTATAAATCACACATAAAATCCATGGAGTCACTACAATAGGTGAGAAAACATAACATATTTCAATTTTAGCCTTGATTGACAGTGACAGTGCAAAGATTCTTAAAATTAAATGGCAAGGTATTGTGCACAGTATATAATCACTACGTTTTAATTTTGTGTTGAAGAAGTTCTGAGTTGAATTTGATTAAAGGTTTAATGTAGTTATTGTAGAAACTGGATAGCCATGACACAAAACCGCCAAGAGTGGAGAGAGTTGAGAGAGAGACCTACACTCAGCATTGGGTGGCCAAGGGTTCATCATCATCATCATCAGCCTATTAATGTTCCCACTGCTGGGACACAGGCCTGCTCTCTATGAGAGGGAATGGGCTATAATCCACCACGTGGCCCCAGTGCGGATTGGTAGATGTCACATGTCTTCGAATTTTTGGTTCTAGGACATGCCGGTTTCCTTAACCGTTTTGAGAGCAGTGGTGATGAAATAAATTACACAGTAATGTGCCTGCCTGGGTTCGAACCCACGACTTACTGTTCGTAAGTCGGGGCCGCCACCACTGGGCCACCGCTGCTGCCAAGGGTTGAAGAAGAAGAATGTAGTTTTTGTGTATTGGGGTTGGCTTCCAGTCTAACCGGATTCAGGTAGCTGCGGTAGGAAATACCTGCATCCGGTTAGACTGGAAGCCTCCGTTTAGATCCTTTTAAAGTTAAATAGGGAAAATCTTTAGAAACCTTGTTTTCGCTCCCAACAGTTGTAACTTTAAATCGCTCTGGGTGTGGTAACATTCATACAATACGCTAATCATGTAGCAAATGATGCGGCAACTACTATCATTATAGTAATAGAACAAGCGCAGTAACATATTTCTCTCTGCATATGTTATTACAGATCGACAACATATGATCACGCTGTTGGTCGTAAATGGTAAACTATTGAAATGTGTTGAGCAATGCTTGTCACTGCTACTAAACTAGCCTGATGGTGTGTGGTAGGTACATCGTTTTCATATAATACGACACTATAAGGCTCGTCATCGCACACTTTTTGGCTGAGCGTGGAGTCATGATGATGACGACACTATTCTTCGTTATTTCACCCTTTCCAAAACCACCAATAAGGCTTCAAAGATAATCATAGACGAAACAAACCTACAGGTTTATGACACAACAAGTCCATCACAACACAAAATGGTAGATCTACGTGTTGATCGCTGGGCGGTTTGTGAAATATTGCATTTAATAGGTAACCACAAAAGGCCAGTTAATTCTGTTACGCAAGGTATCATTGAAAATGGTTTTGCAAATATACGTGGAGGATAGCCATGTCTGTGATCCCCTAAGGGTTCAGGGTTGTTAAAAAGCACACTAAGATTTCGAAAACTGGTGAATCGAATCTATCCAATTAGGTGTCTGATTGACGCAAGCTATCTGTCTTCTCTCTGTCACTGATTTAGCTCAATTTTTCTAATCAAGATTTAGAAATTGAAATAGGTGCCTTTTAAATTCATGAACGAGGAAACCTTTCTTCGTAATAGGATTTTCCGGGTTCAGATAAGAGCACATTTCCATGCAGAAGTCCCAAAGGTGTTGTAACAGCGTTAGTTCCGAGTGTATAACCTAAACACTTAAACGTAGTTTACGTAAGGTGTTATTATACGGAGCTCTTGAGCACACAATTACATCACGTTTGTGCTAATACACCTGAATGATTTGAATGCATTCCTGAATGTTAAATTAGTATGTCCTGAAACTTGTCGATGTACAGAATTATCATTAATCTCTTACTTTAATCTGCAGTGCGGGTTTATCAGTTTCGGTCATTTAAAAGAAGCATGAGATGCAACCTAATCAACAATCGAACTAGCCATTTGTTAAAGGATATTTTGTGAGTGTGCTGAGTAGACGAAGTCTTTTGGAGATAAGAGGTTGCTTAAGTGTGGCACAAGCTTATAACTTCCTACTCAACGTAAAAATAATTAAATATTAGAAGTACGTATAGTGGAAAAATTATCATCTTCGAAGTTTCCCAGATACAGTTAGCTGCCAAATAGATGTGCTTAGATATAAACACAAGAAAGTTCAGCCCACCATTACCGATACTTACCTCCTAGAAATTGCAGGCTTAAGTGGGCAGTCAAAGGTCGGTTTAAAGTTGTATAACACGGCAATCATGGGGCACATTCCATCAAGTTACACGACACAGTGAAAGTGCTCTTCCCTTTAGAGCGTTGCACGCAATTTTGTTGTTTAATAAATCATACTACCAACCTTTGGGTCGGTCACGTATCGTCGTCACGCTTGCCATTACTCTTGTACTAAAGAAGGGCTGCAAAGCTTCGCAACAAACAAGAACATTTTGATTGATAGTTCTACTTTTAACAAACAATTTGTCCTACTTCGGATTTTGGAAGTTACCCAAATTATAAGAGAGAGAGAGAGCAGCGGTGGCTCAGTGGTGGTGGTCCCGACTTACGTACAGTAAGTCGTGGGTTTGAACCCAGACAAGCGCATAACTTTGATAATTTATTTCATCATCACTGCTCTCAAAACCGGCGTAGGAAACCATTGTGAGGAAACCGGTATGTCCTAAAACCAAAAAAAACGAAGACATGTGACATCTACCAATCCGCACTGGGTCCGTGGGGTGCCCATTAGCATAGCCCATTCCCTCTCATAGAGAGGGGGCCTGTGCCCCAGCAGTGGGGACATTAATAAGCTGATGATGATGATGATGATGATGATGACCCAAATTGTAATAGTTCAAACAATTTATTTAGTTGTGACTGGATTTGGAGATTACGCAATAGAACAACAGCTGTCAGGATACAAAGACGTCTGGCTAGACGCGAAGATGGCCGATGGAACAAGGCTTTGACAGAGTGGTGGCCAAGGAAACCAGGGCCGTCCTAAAGCTCGTTGGGTTGACGATATCGTCAAAGTCACGGGATACACCCGGATCAGGGACGCACAGAAACGGGAAGTGTGGCCGAAGAAAGGGGAGGCCTATACCCAGCAGTGGGTGATTCCGGGCTGATATGATGATGGTGATGAATGTTAGTTGCGGAGCTCTACTGGATGCTAACCTAACATGGTTGTGAAAAGGCTGGAAAGATGATTCGTTTGAGTAACATGTATGCTGATCCCCCAGATTATATGAAGATAAAGACTTCAAGCATTCCACTAACATCAAACATACATTATATTCGACCAACAATTTACATACATCAGTAATACAGCTGTGTTCAGATAATAACAGTGCTATGGAAACAAATATGATGAAAGTTTACGTATAACTATAAGGTATGGCGGCGGTAACACGCGATCGTATCAAATTGCAAACTCGATCACGTAATAGTATTTCGGTAGAACACAGTTATGTAGCACGATAAAACAATACAGTAGACTTACTATTGTTATCACTTATCATATTGGAATATAGCATGATGATCCTTTCTTGGGAGAAGAAACGGAATCGGAATTACAGCATGTAAATGAAACATAGCAGTAGCACATGAAGTTATGTGTCTTTAACCTAAAAATATTCGTTTGGGAACTTTTCATAGACAGGCTGTCCCCAGTAGGTGATCTGTCTGTGAGCTTTAGAATCATAAAATGTATTGGATGAAAACATCAGTCTCATTCCCTGCAGGGACACATTGCACGGGTTTCAAAATTTGCTGTAATTGTTGTCTTTGTTTGCCTTCGCTTCTTTACCAATTGATGGTGGTTCTTCTGCGTTTATCTATTTTGTGATAACAGTTATGGTATTATTGAGTTTAACTGTAGCTTGATGATAGCATGGAATTGCTAGTTTCAAAATATTCGGTTCACTGGTAGCGAAGTTACTGAGTACTTAGCAACTGACCTTATCTCGGTAATAATTCGGTTTCTACACTTCTGTGTTATGGGTTTCTTCCTTGTATTGCGGACATCTGAAAAGGTATGAGGGCAAGCGGTAGCGTTGCATTTGAAATTAAATGAATTGTCTGAAATTGCATGGTTGGAAACAGATGAATGCAGTAATCTAAGATACGGCAGTGGGTCGGAGGTCTTCGACTCACAAATAATTTAGTCTTGCACGGAGTGATGCTTCGAAATACAAAGATACATTCTCATAACTATTTACTGTTACTTGAATAATTTCAGTTTATTTCCTAGATCTACTGAATAATCGCGTTACAAGGTTCAATTACTCTTTTCAATGTGACGTGTGATATGTGTGTGTGTGTGTGGTGTGTGTGAGACTCTCCCTTTGGCATTAAATAAAATTAGATTCAAGAATAGTGTTTTGTTGCAAAATGTTGATATTATGGCAGATAATACATTCCAGCCCATTCATTCCGAATTGGCATCTGCTGCAATATAGACACAGCAAAATACAAATAAAAAATACCATAAGGAAACGCATTATAAATAAGCACAAAGCGACAATATCCAAGCAAAAACGAATAGAAAATAAATTGCTTAAAAAAGCATTATCAGATTTGTAATAACATAGCAAACGTATGGGAAAGTGAGTTCCCATGGTTGATGTAATGATGATAGATGGTTGGCTGGTGAGCTTCATAATGGCGGCTCATGATATAATACTTAATCTCTATAGTTAATCTGTTAACGTGAAATGTACGTGATCCGTACCTAGTCGAATTGAAAGTTTAGAAGGGATATTTTGTTCTATACTTTTACAAGTATAGTACGCACAACGACCTTACAAGCTATACATAACCAGTATAAGCGGATTTCTCATCGTACGAGAAATCTATGTAGAGCGATGCTATTTTATTCTGGAAATTATAGTTTCATGTGTCGCCGTATGTACGAGTATAAAACGCAGTAAGTTTTCAAACTATTCAATAGTTTTTGGTGCGTATTAACATTCAGAAAAATTTGGTTGAAAGGTTTATGTGTATATTACTTAATTATGTAACTAAGATCTCGATGTTCTGACATGTTGCCAAAACAGTAGGTGCATAGAATTGCACTGTTCTTATAATAATTATGAATGAGGAATGTTTATGAGACAATAGTCCGATTATGATCTTCGGACATTTGCTTATTCCAAGCAGATGATAGTTCATCTAAATTATTTGTAAATGGAATAATGGATGAAAGGTCCATTATGATAATGGCTTGATTATTTAAAGTGTTCATTCAAGTTTCTAATACACTGATGTCATACCATGATGACCGAAATGTAATTTACGAGTACACACATAGCATTGTGCAGTTACTTTTAGTACAAATGTGGTGAATATTACAAAAAAAAATAAAGGTTTATCTCAGGTAGTTCCTACTACTCCGATGACACCAGCGACATATTTGTTGACAATATCATTTAGGTAAAGGGCGTATCAGCATACAAATTGGTAAACAAATCTGCTGCAGCTGCACTTAAATTAATGCTTAAATGCTGGTCTGAGCGCTTAAAGTTCAAATCCCAACTGTGCAAAAAAAATATGTCCCTATTTACATCAGCAAACTCTTCGTAGAATTTCCTAATGGAATGATGAAACTGTATCGATTAGATTACTTTTAGAATCGAAGACCTTATTTCTTCATACCTACATCTGATAGTTGTACAGAAAAAAACAAGTCATTGCCACTTAGATAAATAAGTCCTATTGTTAATAGGACAGTAGTATTGGTAGATCAAAGATACAATTATAGGAATTGGCAAAATTATAGTATTGTTAAACTATTTTTAATAAAAAATAATTGGATTGATCGAAATGTAGTTGCAGCAATGTTAAATTATAGAGGTGTGGCAAAATTATGTTATTAATAATTTGCTAACTATTAGTTTTAGTAATGATGACCCAGTTTTAACTTAGAAAGTACTGACTTTGTTTTTATAGTCCTTTAAGATGATATTTCAAATGTGTTTCGAAGTCGATGAAATAGACTGGACGTTAACTGAAACTGAGTATTTGATTCTTGAATACTATAAGTTATCGTGAGATGACAATCAATTTGACTATTTTAACGAGTATGAGTAATCAGAGGTGTATGGTTCATATTCCCAGTTATGTTTCAGTATTCTAAGTAAATTGAGGGGAAAATGTGAATGAGGCTGGCACAAGAACGTGGAGATTGGCACAAAAAAGAGAGGCCTAGCAGTGGCAGTGGGTGAATTAAGGCTTCGGATGATGATGATGATAAATAATAAATAAATATCGCTGGACATTACACACATCGCCATCTAGTGCCACACTAAGCAACGAGACTTGATATACTACATAGATACTTTTTGTTTGTAAATACATACTTATTATACATATAAACATCCCTGACTCGGAAGCAAATGTCCATGCTCATCACACAAACATTTGCTCGTACCGGGATTCAAACTCGGGACCCTAAGAACGTAAGGCAGCCTCACTACCGCTGCGCCATTCGGGTCGTCATGATGAAGGTGATGAACAGATATGTAAGTGCTATTATTCCCGAGGTTGCACACTTTTATGCACCTCGTGAACCTAAAAACTAGTTAGTTATAAGCTTTATTTATAAGCTTATTAAGCCTTTATTTATAACAATCCTTTTAATTGCGATTTGAAAAATTAAATATCAATTGAACATTCGTGAAGCCTTAGGCTATACAGGTCGTCATACATTGTAGCACACAAATTGATTTCATGGTTCCCCTTTGTTAACCAGACAAGATAAATGAGACTAATTGGTCAGTTAGCTTTGATTAATTGACCAGGTTTAATATCAAATTGACCGCCTTTGGAAGTATCCTTAATAATGGTGTAGTTACTGAAATTAATTAACTTTGTTAAGGATTGTGGTTGGGTCTAATGAATGGAATAAGAACATTCATTTATTATGATTTTGATAGCTGTCAAAATTAGCTCCACTCCATTGTTGAATTAAGCCTCTAAAAACCTCAAAGAAAAGTAACAAAAAGAATTTAATGTTGCCAACATCTAGCAAATCTGTTGTAGATGATCGTCATTTCATTTTTAATGTTTTGCTCAAAGATGCTGTCGGCTCATTCTCTTGTAGGGAACGAAAGAGAAGAAGTTATATATATATATATATATATATATAGAATCATCAACAATTTACATTGTCTGAGTGATTTCTTTCCGGTTTTGAAGTATTTAAAAATTATTTTCATTCAAAACTTTTACCCACTCACACGCAAATCGATTCAACGCATAACACATTCGAATCTCGGAATAATAAAGGAAACATGCACTGTAATTCAACAATAGTGACGTAGAGCAGGTGCGGCGAATCGATGCACGTACTGTGCCTAATCGATTAGCTCGTATCGATACAATCGGTGTACCCTGTAGTGACCTATGATGAACCTATATTGTGATGAAACGCTGGGATGTTTACTTGTATAAGGGATTTGGTTTTATTGTGAAAAGATGGACGTTCAAGGCGAGTTGTGGGTGGAGTCAAAATCAGCGTGATTGCAGAATATTGATAATGCAACTTACACACACTGTCTTTCAACTTTACCATTCATGATCATGCTAAGCCAGTAATGTGCTGAAACAAGGTTTTATTTAAAGAACCTTCTGAAATGTAGATTGGATTTTCTCTATCAAATCTCTTTCGGCGGCCATTAGGCAACTAAAGAACGTCTCCATTTCTGAATTAAAATGTATTTGTGTCACAAGCCGGATGCTACAATTTGGTAACTTACTTGACAAGTCAAATCAATGATTAATGATGATATTGAGACAAAACACTCGTGTCCTCGACATTGTTGTCGCTTTTTGCATGTGTTATTATTCTGTCAGAGTAATAAATTGGAAGGCATTCGTTTTAATAAATCATTGCTTGTGTTTTGAACAAAAACAAGAGTGCTTAAATAAATTCTGAGCGACCAAAAACCCAAACTATTCTATCCAGGTAGGTACCGACAAACTAATTATATTGGAATTGCAGTTGTTATTAGTTTATTTATGGCTTATAAAATACTAAATTAAAAAAAAAATTAAGTAAGTTTAATTTAAGTAAGTATCTATTATTTTTTGGTTTGGCCTTATAAATCGGGTGCTTCTCAAATTTTCCTATAAAAGTCTACAGATGCGTATCTATCAAAAATTACCTGTCCTTGTTTCAGCTTGTAATGATAGACTATTAGTTTTGTTAGTCGGCAAATGATATGGATAGATTAATATACTTTAATGTACTAACACCAAAATTCTAGCAGTAAAAAATGAATAACAGGACCATTACAGTGGAAGTGCAGAAACCACGACACCCTTTACACCTGTTCATAATGTTCCATAGAGAACACGCGACTCAAAGGTCAGGGGGGATCATCTAGATAATATCTAGCAGGAGTGGCTTCAGGTGGCGTAACCATGGGTTCTCATAGCCGTGGTGTGAAGATTGTGTTGATAATATGCCGTTGGGCAACGTAGGGGACTTATGGTGGCGATGATGTTACATGAATAGATTACTATCTACTTCAAGTGAGATGTTTGGCGCCTTAGGGGACTTTTCTATAAAGAAACCATTCTTTGTGTGGCGAAAAAGTTAAGTCATTACTACACCTTAAGGCATGACATCGAGAGACTTGGAAAGAATGGGGCTCTGCCCAGAAGTGGTACAGATCAGACTAACAAAATAAAAAGACATAACACAACATCACGCCTATAATGCCAAAGGGTTAGGCAGTAGTGTACCTAATACACTGGCCTGCAAAAATAAGTATCACACTTTTAAAATTGCAATAACTTTTTAAGTAGGTACACAAGATATACCTTTGAAACAAAAAGGACTCGTATAATAGTTTAATTTTGTCTATAGTTTCAAAGAAAGCTGATAATAATTGCTTTATGACGTTTTTTTATTTTAAATCTCTAACTTCTATAGTTTAGGAAAAATTGAAATTTAAAAGTGTAGTACTTATTTTTGCAGGTCATGTAGTACACTCACATTTTGCCAGTCATATTTAAGTCCTAAGTAATAGGAGGCGAGTCTACTGCTATCAACCGGACACGAATCGAGACTCCATGGCTGCTACTGACAAATTCCTGATGCGGAAACCCAATAATACTATGCCCGAGCCGGGAATCCAACCCAGAACCTCATGATCAGCAGTCAAGCTTGCGACCACGACTTACAAGGCAGTCCAAAAAAATTTCTAAAGGCGTAATGATTCGTCCGTGGCAGTGACAAATGTCAAGGGGTTTAGTAGTAGCGTACTCATCGTTTGTATGTTTGTACAGCGATCATCAATCAATATTTCGAGTGTGATGATTAGGTGTTCTTGATTGAAAGTTCACTCAAATTAAATGATAACTTCACAATATACACTTGAACCAGTGCGGCCTATTATGACTTTAACATGATGACTGCCTCGTTGATCTAGTATTTTAGTGGTTGCAATTGCGCCTGCTGGTGCTGAGCATGAGGTCCTAAGTTCGACTCCCGGGTCGTGAAAATTGTTATTGGGTTTTTCCATCAGGGATCTCTCGGTAGTAGCTACTTAACATGGATTTGTTCCTGGTTGATGGCAAAAGGCTCGCCCCTATTACATGGGACTTAAACATAACTGGGGAAATGTGGGTGTCACCTCTGTCTAACCCTTCGGGATTACAGGCGTGATGTTCTGTCATGATGTTATGTAATCAACTTGGAATAGAATGAATGTTCAACTTTATATAAAAGTAATTTTAAATAGTCATGTTTGTTTAATTGACCACTATCTATAAATTGATCAGCGACAAAATTACATCATGTGGACATTTGAATATTATTGAAGCGAGACGAATAATTAAAACACATAATTATAGGAAGTTACGTTATCGTATCGGAAGTAAAAGTTTGTGTCTCCGGTAAAGTGTTGCTCAATGAATTAGTAAGAAAGCTTTGCATTTTATGGGTTTTGATATTGATGGGTTCGGGAAAGTAGGTTGACTGAAGGTATAAGTTTTAAGTTAATTAATTGATTATGTAAGAGGTGTAAATTATGAGGAAATAAGATGGTACTCACTGAGGTATAAGCAGGTTTTTCTCCACTAAAAGTATTAATTAAGGTCAGGCTAAAGTGCACCTAATCGATGAGTTCTGTGGTACTACTCTTAGGAGGCCTGTTCACAACACAAACCACTAAATGCGCTTAACGCTGTCATCTCTTCAAACTATGTCCTATGAAGATACAGAGAAGTTATTACTTGTGCTAAAGTAAATATTGTTCACATTATTGTTATTTTTTTTTATTAGTTTGCTAAGTTAAAATAGTAAAAATTGTATATACCTTTTACATTGTTACCAATAAGACATATGATTATTTAATCAATTAATGTTACCTCAAACCGCCTGAAACACAGGATTACCTAGTTCAGGCTCAAAGCATGGGTGAACTTGACATAGATTTAAGAAAAACTGTAAACATTTACCTTATATTTTTTGAATAAAATTTTATTTTATTATTATTATTATCTTCAAACTATTGACAGAAACAGATCGATGATGTTTTACATAAGTTTAGCGATAAACACATTTAGTGATTAGTACTGCACAGGAGCGTGGAGCTTGGCACAAACAAAGAGACTCGTATACCCAGCAGTGGGCGACGTCAGACTGTGATGACTGCAACTGTCTAATATCGAGTTCAATAGCTCCAGGAACCACTTTGCTTACTAATTAAGCAAATTTTATTAATTTATATGTCAGTAGTTCAGCGTAACAAATCCCACGAACATATTCCCATCAAATTATAGTACCTATTTACCTACTATTAACTAGAGCCCACATTATCATATCCTCTCAAATCTACCGTTACTTGTTCACTAAACCTGGTAACAACTTTCAATACTGCTTTTACATCCTTGCCAATGCAATCGAATAGTTTCGTGGGAATAAAACAGGCAATGTATTAGTCAACTGCGAAGGATGCAATTGAAATAATTGCTCCATTCTGATGTATTACTAATTCTAATTTCCGTTATTTTTATATAAGATAATAAATTTTGTAGTCACATTTATGTATTATTTTATTTTTATGTGTGTCGCATAATAATGTGTGTCATTCAGGAAATAGGTGTGCTATGTAGGTATTTGTTGAAATTAGGACCTTTGGTTAGGTAATTGTTGGTTTTTTTTTTACTACCTATGTAAATGTAACACCGTTGTTTATTTAAACAGTCATCTATGCTATCTATACTTCTATACTAATATTATAAAGAGGTAAAAGTTTGTTAGTTTGTAAGTATGTATGTAGGGGTAATCTCCGGAACTAATGATTACATTCTAAAAATTCTTTCACGAAACCTAAATTACTCGTGGGTGCTATAGGCTATAAATTATATTTATATCTTGCAAATTAGCTGAGCTATCACATTTTTTGCGGACGAAGTTGCGTGCGAAGTACTAGTATAACATAATTATATAATGTCATTCAACATTCATGAATCTATTCTAATTCTGTGGTCAGATGTCCATTACTTTCCAGTGCCGGAATTTGCCTCAGTCAAATATTTATAATTAATCAAAAACTATTTTCCACTCATAAGGTAGGTACACTGCTGGCGAAATTCATAAAATTGGCGTTCGATGTCATATTTCAAGTACTAATAATAAACAAAAAGGTGTGAAGGTAGCTTACTGCCAAAGTTTGAAGCTATATCGTAAATCACACTACCCAATTCAGCCCATCAATTTTCAACAAAAAGCCGACAAAACAAACATACATCTTCCTTATACCGCATTAACAGAGTTTCTAGGTCAGCTCATTATTTACACATATCGTTCACGAAAGAGTCATACATTATGTATTAAAGCATCTCTTTTAGGTAGACTCCTTCAGGAAGTCATACATCCTGCATGACAGTACAAGGCTTGTGCATGAGTATGTTTGGATGATTATTTCCATGTATTTGTTATTTACTGTGAATGTACTGTACTTTAAGATAAATGAAAGGAAGATTTTATTTCCGTGACTGAAAAGTAGTATTCAATTTTTGTAACAACAACGAATGTATTTGAAAAAAATAATTATAGAAATTAGCAATTAAAGCATGCCATGTGACGCATAAAATTTCTCCTCAAGCACACTACTCAAAACAAGACACTGAATAGCAATTGACGCCTGCCCTTCCCGATCTCCCAATACGGCTTGTCACCGCGCATAAAGACTCTGAACCCTCCAACACTCCAAAACTACAACAACTGTACATATGGACAAACAATGTAGGATCGTTCCTATCGGAGGACGCATACATCCTAATGGGGCCTTAATTAAAATAATGGAATCTAAAAAGTAAACGAAATATTAAAAGAAATGAATTACGTATACTAAATTAAATGTTTTGAAAAATTAAATGATAAATGTTAAATGTGATGAAATGTTAAATGTATGCTATGTGAAATGAAATGTTTAAATATTTAATGAAATTTAATGTCATGTATTGTTAAACGTTACGTTTAATGAAATGCTAATGAATTATATTGTAAGAAGCGTAATTAAATTATTAGTAAGATTTTTAATTTAAACACCTCCATCCATCAGCACAATCACAAAACATTATTTTTCACCAAACAAAAAAAGTATACATTTTGCGTAAAGTGACTTAGTTTGATGTACTTGCTTGGTTGACATCTTCGTGATGAGGTTGTTTACACCTTGTATACCTAAAAGCACAGATAATATCCTAAAAGGAAACTGTGGTTTCATTCAAAATGTCCTACATACCTTCTTCTTTTATTACCATTATCTACAATTCTGTAATAGTCTAGCCCCATTTTTTTTCTCTCCACTTATTTTTTCTCGTTAGACCTTGTTCCGACGGAATACTTACTACCGCTACAATAAAACTAATAAACTGTACCTACTTATTCTTCATCAAACTCAAAATATGCGGAAAATAATTTCGAAAATCTAAAAAAAAACGGCTTCCTAATGCTCTTTAAACAAAGGGCTTAATATTAAAAGCCATTTATTTAATTAACGTTTTTTTTTAACGCGGAACGTTTCGCCTGCGCTTGCGCCGGATACTCGCGCCTTCCTCAAACATCGTAAACACTGTTATGACTTAGTATTGTATTTGTGAGTTTTTTTTTCAATGAGATAGACGAAGTATAGTTTTGAAAATAATAAATAAATAATAAATAAATATCGCTGGACATTAACACACAGCGCCATCTGGTGCCACACTAAGCAACGAGGCTTGTATCGTGGACACCAGATAGTTGATATACTACATAGATACTTTTTGTTTGTAAATACATACTTATTATACATATAAACATCCATGACTTAGAAACAAATGTCCATGTTCATCACACAAACATTTGCTCCAACCGGGATTCGAACCCGGGACCCTAAGAACGTAAGGCAGCCTCACTACCGCTGCGCCATTCGGGTCGTCAAAAATGAATGAATGAAAATGTATTAATTAATATAATCATGATTTTAGTTGTATGAATGACTACTTTCAAAAATGGAATTCTAAGAAGTACTTTGTCTTTGTATCAATGGCATTTGGCAACAGACGGGCGAGTTAACAAAGTCCTCTGAAGCGAGAGGACCCTGGGCTTCTGTTCACCCTCCTGTTGCTTCCAAAATCCTTTGATAGTGGTTAAAGAAGAATATCAGGGTATTCCCTGTTTTACCGTGGTCATCATCCAGCTTACAGTAATTCATTGTATTGAGTTTTAGATTTTCATTGATTCTCTCTGAGACTACCAGTTTTCTAAAGATTCAGATGAGAAAAGCACCAAACAGCTAAAAAGAAATAATTGTACGGAATCCTGCTAACTCCAAAAGAGACTCGAATATGAACACGTGTTGTAATGGAACTCGTTGTAGATATTATAAAAGTTATACCCATTACATTGTTAAGCCGTCCACTTTCACTGGATAACTTTTACTTACAAGGACGACCGCTTTCTAACCGTTTGACCAGATCCATACAAGCCGATAACTGCTTTATTCTAATTCACATTAGGGTGCTTATTGGGTGTACGTTTTGTAAATAGGTCACGTACTTGTGTGGAGTACTTTTGATCTGACTGCATTCCGAAAGGTTGATTGACGGATTTGTGTTGGTGTTTGGTCATTTTGTGGTCAACGGCCTCGATTTAAAGTTGTTTATCGTTTTGGATAGGACTTAAATATATCGTCATTACTTAGTCGACGTTCAGCATGCTAAAGGCTACTGCAACATAGCAATCAGCGTATAACCACTGCTGGGATACACGTATGAGAGGGGCCATGGTCACGTGGTCTATTATGGGCCACTTCCTCTAATCAAAGGCTGGTGATTACAAAATGCATCACGGATATTAAATAAATATCACCATCATCAACTAATGTGTGGCATGGTCAATGTTGGTCTGTAGGATGTCGGAAAAGTTCTCATATTAGTCATCAGGTTAATGATCAGAATTTAGCATTCTGTAACATTTCCTTGCAAGAAGAAACCGGAATTATGAATGTAATATGTAAAAATGATTCACTAGAAACCTAGATTTCATACGGAAACGATGTAATATTACTGAATTTCATTTCCAAATACCGAACGTCTTAATTCGATTCGGTCATTGACCTCTATGAATCAATGAAGTTGCATAAAACCACAATATGCAGTTGCTTGGTTTTCATACTAACATGTGAAGAAGAAAAAGGCAAATAAATAAATAAAAGTAGATTCAGTGCTTGTGCTAATCCAATTTATTTCACACACAAAATATTCTCGAAAATGGCAAATAAACTGCTAACACATCCCGCGCTTATGCAGTTAAAGTGGCCTCTGTCACCGACGACATACACCGCGAAAGGGCGAAATGGGACAAGAAAATTTCACATGCAAGTTAACATCATAGGTTTCAGTCGGTAGAACTTCTCGGTTACGGCTTCTTCACAGTTACGGGGATTTAAGAGAATCTTCTCTCGTAGAAAGCAACAGCATCAAAACTTCGTCAAGTGATATTTATCCAATAATTTAGCAAAGACTGTCTTCAGTCAATACTTACATAACAAACTTCTCACAAGGATACGAAACTTTCTACGTATCTCGCTGACATTTAAAACAATCGATATCGTTCAATACGAACATTATTGTTACTTGGAAAGGTAACGGAACACTTTCTCCGGTTTATGGGCCATTACACCATATATCTCTGCTATTAATGGTAACGGCTTCGTGTAGGAGTCTCTGCGGGTACATATGGAGAAAATACCTTTGCGAGATAATTATTGTGGAATGAGCACTAAGTCATATGGATTTTAGTTGTGTATGTCCTATTCTGGAGTCGGCTGACGTAGGAACTTCTCTGGTGTGCTGGATAATATTACATTGTGTGGTGACGCTATATTATCCAGATTTTCAGCCTGAAAGTCTGACACCTTATGTTTCTTGCTACGCAGTTACTGGGTGTTGGAGGTTAAATAGGTCCTATTTAATACTGGTGTTCATCTGTATCCTTTTTAATCGAACCACAAAATAACCCTAACTGTAATAATTCCTAATTGTGAGGTCAGGAAAATGCAAAAGGCATATAATCAACTGTGGATGATTTTCCGAGATCTTATAGACTGGAAGTCACGCTTTCATAGGTGAAGGATGAGTCAGACTAGGTAAGGTATTTAATAATAAGTTCAATCCAGATTCAAAGGAGAATGGCGGAATTATTAAACATTTATTTAATTTTTATTACAAGCGTGGGAAGTGAACTCTATGACAATATCTCTACTATAGAAGATTTTTGTTATAAACATTACTGACATTTTAGAAGGTCAACTCCCTAAGAGAACCGTTAAATCCAAGAGATAAATCACTGACCATACGTGTTATTTAAAACTTATATTTATATACTTTCTTGTTTCCCGCACAATATTGAGAGTTTGTTAAGGTCAAAGACCAATCAACGTCGGCGTCGTTTTTATAAGCTTTGCGATTTCGCTCTGAATTAATCGGAAATCAGAATCGAAATGGCTTGGACATCCGAATAAAAAACTTGCTGTTAATCTGATTACGCCATATGAGGAAAAATACAGACAAGATTAAAAAAACTAGGACGAATAAATCTACTTAGCGATTGCGAATTTCATTAATGTGTTCATTAATGGTCTAGGTATAAGTTCATTCAGATTTTTGGGTTGTCAATGTAAACAAGAAACTAATTTCCGTGGCTTCTTGTCAAAATTATAGACCGTCATCAATTTTCAAAAGGGGAAACTGGTCCGTGGTTCCAGTTTCGAGTGGACGTTTTTTCCCATAACCCACGGGATTATGAAAAGAAATCATCATTACGTTTCCAAACCCAATTAAAAATGTGTTTACGATCCATGACGATTCACATGATTTTTCAATCGCAGAGGCATCATAAGCTTTTAAAACCATACTCCATCATGTTTCTACAACGCTAACAATTGTGTTGATAGGCCGTCAGTGCGATAATCGCAGTTTTTCCACACGTCACGACTTTGTCTAAGTGTATGATCAGTTAACCTGTCAGTATGTAGATTATTATCTTCGGATAGCCGGATAAAGTTCAACCTGATAGCTGTTATTATGTTGCGAAAGAATCTTGTTACGTTTGGGTTCAGAGGTTAATGCCATGGAGTGTGAAGGATATGCTCAATGTTATGGTGTATGGTGGGCCTATTTTCAATCAACATCATTTATTACTCCGCCTTTTCTTATATAACACTCTTGCAATGATACTAACGACATCAATGAGAGTGTTATGGACTGGTTTGCAATGTAATTGATGCCGTTTTGAAAATGGTATGTTACATCAAAGCATGTCTTGTATGCCGTGACTCCTGCACGATACGGGAATTTATGGATGTTACTGCAACGTTATGTCAAACTCTTCGGACATAATCATGGGCTGACATAACTTAGGCAGAGATTTATAAACGTGATTTAGTATACGTATACCGATTTGGCTAAGCTTTGTTTTTGTCACTGTCAATCAACTGTCAAACTAGTAGCGCAAGATTGAGACGGGAACAACTCTCAGCCATCGCCATTGCCATCGATAGAGGAATACGATTAGGTATTTACTTGTAGATTTGCACCACAGAACAAAGGTACATAAGAAAACAACACGCCTTTAATCCCCAAAAGGTTACACAAAGCTGTTTCTAATAGTACACCCACATTTCGCCAGTTATGTTTAGAGCCTATTGCCATCAAACGGGCACAAATCCAGATTCCGTGACTGCTACTTAGAAATGCTTGATGGAAAAACCCAATAACAATTTGCCCGATCCGGGAATCAAACCCAGTACCTCATGCTCAGCAGTTGCGTTATGGTTAAGTTAAAATCTGAATTGCCATATTCAAAGTATTATACATACTTTATTTTTTATAAACAAAAATGTATAAAAGTCTAGTCAAACAAACGTTGGTGCCTACAAATCTTCATTCAAATCTATTGCGACGCTTAAAAGCTTTAGTCTCGAACTTACAATAGTTCGTTCACCCAATGATGATATCATTGAGATGCCATTCAATAATATTTGAACTAAACTTAATGGTCTTTTAATAATATTGTTTAATAGTCGTTCAGATTTATCGCTTCCGACCATATGGCTTGGGAAATAAGAGAATAATATGTTAAAACACATGGAAATTTTCCCTATAACATAATGCGGTTGATTTCCAGTGTTAGGTATTTACTCCATGGGGCTTTAACAAAGTATTTAAATTAAAAGTCGTTAATAATACGTGACAATTAATTATATTTTAAAACTAGATGGGCTCGGTGATTTCTATCCGACAATACTCTGAGAAGTGGCTCCACAACGAACTCAGAGGTTGTAGTTTCTTTTGTCCCTTTATTATTGGGATATAACCATCTTTAGTAGGTATATGAATACAGACAATTGGTTTCCCTTGGGAGAACTCTATCCCTTGGTGCATTAAAACAACATACAAGAAGAAGAATATTACGCCATTACGCTTTTTCGTCCAACAAATACATCGATGGCGAGACTCAGTCAAGAAGACCCTGTTTATTTTTAACATTATTTTTAGGTCGTTCTGGAACCGAAAGCCATGAACTCGATCATCGAACTCTGAAAGATTGGGACTATTTTCTTAAAAAAATAACAAAAAAATAATATTATTATAATTTTAACTTTTCGTGATTTTTTTCATTTTTATTTTTTGAAAAAAAAAAACGTAAAATAAAATGTATATTTTTTTTTTTTTGTTATTTTGAAAAAAAAAAATAGTTTATGTTTATTTAGAGTTCGATGATCGAGTTTATGGCTTTCGGTTCCAGAACGACCTAAAATTAACCTTGTATTATACAATATGTTTTCATTATTGAAAGGTAAGTCGTGTGTTTATATTGTAACGATGTGATAGTAATTGACTCTTGTTATGTGAGGATAGTGTTTTTCAAACAATTTAGAATGGAACAATACCTTGTTTTACTTGCAAACCTTAACATAACAATTTAATATAGACTCATATTAGATAATAATAGAGTGACTAATTGACTATTCCAGTTACTCTCATTAACATAGTTTAGTCACCCGAGGCTTTTATGAGTTCCACAGTAAGATGAGAGCTGTAATTAAATATGAGTACACAATTGATGTCGACTAGCTTATTTTACAGGCGTCCATGTTAGTATGTTATTAAAGACCATGTTTGTTTGAAGAGATTGCAGCAAGAACGGTAGCCCTACTGCGTAATGCACTTCAATTTGACATTTGGAACAATGCTGGCGCTGATTTTGATGTCAAGAAGACGAATCTGTAAACACAGACTGTACTGAATATGATTAACAATTGACTGACAAAGAGTAACTATTACCCTCATGTTTAGAAATAAGGGTTCGAATCTTGAAACAATTGCCCGTGATTAAATAGATTTCCAGATAATCCATATATTTTTCGAGTTTTAAGTTTGCCATGACTTCATCTTGATCCAATTGATAAGGTGGTTTATTTGGGCTAACGCGATCCAGGATATAGAAATATAGTACCTAAAGTATTGTGTAAAAGTACGAAGACTGTATGTTCATCTTCCTATCGTTGGTACGTTAGGTATTTTCTTTTACAGGTCCAAAACTTTCCCACTCACACAGCATCGATGTACAAATACATGACGTATTCTCGTATACATACACATCTGGTACATAAGACATAATTCATACGTATTGTATGACGAGGCAAACAGTTCGAGGTCTTTTCCCGATATGGCTGCCGGTACACATACAATACGATCTTGATATTTATAAAGTTCTGGTAATATTTATTTTTGCACGACACGTCATAAAATTGACTTCCACGTAATAGCTAGGAAGAAAATTGATGAGAGTTTTGTGATGATAAGGAAAAGCAATTTGGTGATAATTGTGTTTAATATAACTGGTGAAACAAAGACAGTGGCCTGTAAGCAGCTTGTCGGCGACCCTATTAGACTTTCAAAATGGGCGTGACTTCCAGCAATGGAGAAAATGTAAATGTGTGGGGGAGGCCTATGTCCAGCAGTGGACGTCTTTCAGCTTGATGATGCATATAAAAGAGAGAACTCGATTGAGAGATTGTGATTATAACATACGAACTGGTTATACTGTGCACATTAGAAAGAAGTTGAATACTCATGTGTGGTTGACTAATTAACGTTGATTTGCATTGACTAATCAGCTCTTTCATGGACCGACAAGGCCAGTTCAGTGCGTATTGTAGCTCAACATGGGACAGGCCGATTTCCGGCAGTCGACTGCGACATATTGAGTTAAATTATACAATGATTAAATAGAACAAGCGTAATCAGCGTATAATGTTCCATCTCCTGGGATACATGCGTCTTTGTAGGATGCAGTGGGCCGTCATCCATCATGTGGGCTCAGCGCGGATTCTTGAAGTTTTGGTTCTAGGACATACTTGCTTCGTCACTGTGTTTTTCTTCACCGTTTTGAGAGCAGTGATAGAGTGATGGCCTTATATACTATGAAATAACACTGAAAAATACTTGCTTGTATTGATGTTTTTTTACTTATGCTACTAGATCAAGAACAGATGGACAAATAAAGAGTCAGTTTTCCATGTGTCCGTTGCATAATTGATTTATTTTCAACGTTCCGAGTAACCTAGGCGTGGCTAGGTCTAGATATAGTTTGTACTCCGTATAAGGCCAGGTTAGCTTTTTGCCGGGAAACAGCCAATATCGTGACATTGCAGCCCGACATGATCTCGATTTATGAAGGCTGTCATATATTTATAATTGTAAAATAGCGCAAAGGTTAAATATTGGAGTAGTGACTGTGTTTCTATTATTGGATAATGATAGTTAAGTTGACCCTAGCCCCTAGGTAATCTATGAGCTACTTCATTTTGGTTTTCACTGATTCAGCCATTCAATGAATGACATAAAGAACACTATAGGAGTATGGCATTCACGATTGGCTCGGTAGGAGCCATCTTATGAATTTTCCGAAAGGAAAATGTGTTTTTCATGGTAACGAATGTGTTATTTTTGGATAATTTCTCAAATTATTGTAAAATTTCAGTAGCTTCATTAATCACGGTACCTTTACAAGTTTTTTTACTATTTCGTTCAAAATGTACTAGGTTAGTATCATTCCTATTCTCATTATTCGTTGTAGTCATTCCATTTCAAAGCGACAAACTAAGGTATAATCTATTAAACCGTAGTTATTACCTCATAACGAGTTTCTGACAACGACGGAAGAATAAAACACTGCGATAAAGGTCGACAGCTTTCAATTCACCGCGACACAGTTGACACCCCATGAGTAAGTAGCTTTTAACAACGGGTTTTAATGTTGATAGTGCGTGGTTCAAAATGTTATATCACTTTGGAAAATTAAAGATGTTCAACTGTTTGAACATCTTTAATTTTCCAACAACAACATTTCATTTGCAAGATCTGTATCTTGCTGCATCATAGAACACGTTCTCCAATTTGGTTGTTGAAAGTATCTTAGAAGACCTATACAAGTTGTAACTTAATAAAGAGTGTAAAAAGAGTCCTAGCGAAGCCAAAAGGCATATCTACACCGTATCTACTACAGTTACGAAGATATTATAAAACAAAGTTTCAACTTTTCTGTGACACAGCAATATGTGATCTTAATTATGAAAGCAAAGGAAAAATGCCATTAAAAAAAGGCAACAAATACCAGAGAACGAAATCAACCAACTCAATTGATTTAATTCAGAAATTCTAGTTTTACAACCTTTTTTTTTTTTTTTTTTTTTTTTTTTCGGATGGGAAATCATCAAATGACTTCTCCCGCTCTGGGCGGAGCAGGAGGGAGTGTCAGACTTTTACTGACTAAAACCCATCCATGTTCCTTCATCGCCCTTTATGTTCCGGGGCCACGGTATCTCTTTCGAATAGTCCCGCAGCCCCGGCAGGCTTCGGCCCTTGCGGACCCCTTCACTGATGCTGACTCTCTTTGAGGCGCGCGTGGAACACGAACGCGCCGTCGACACGGCTTGTCGTCATGAGACGTACGGACGGCAAGCTAGCCCATAGCTCCCCGTCCACAGGCCCGCGCCTACGGTGGCCGAAAGCCACCACGTGGCCCCCGACGCCCGGGGCGTCTCCCGCGGCGGCCGGGACGTGAGGATCTCTCCCTGTCCTGTTCCGCCACCTCCTTAGCTAGCATGACTGCTTCGCAGAAGGAGGTGACGGCGTCCCATTCCGTCTCGCTCCGGACCATGGCACGAACCAGGGCCGGGAGCGAGAGGTCGCCGCCGCCAATCGCCGTTACGAGGACACGGCGGGGCTCCGCCCAAGCGGGGCACACCTCCACCGTGTGCTCCACCGTGTCCTCCGGTCGATCCTCACAATGGTGACACCCGGGCGTCTCCTCCCGCCCGATTCGGTGCAGGAACTTACCGAAGCATCCGTGTCCGGTAAGAACCTGCGTCAGGCGGAAGGTGAGGACGCCGTGGCGTCTCTCCAGCCACTCCTCAAAGAGGGGACTTATCGCCACTATTGTGGCGTGCCCTGCACGGGGTTGCGATAGTCGCTCTCTCCATGTCGCCATGAGATCCCGCCGGAAGTCCGTCCGCTGAGCGACAATTTGCCGCGGCAGTGGAGTTTCCCCCCGGCGTAGCGCCTCCGCGCGCCACTCATGTAGGCGCGCGAGGACTATTGCCTCCAGATCCCATGGCGGCAATCCGGCAAGGAGGTTCGCCGCCTCGCGGGAGATCGTGCGGTAGCCCCGGACCAGCCTTACGGCTACCACCTTCTGGGGCACGTTCAAGTGGTGGGCGGCACGCCGCCTCAATGAACGTGCCCACACCGGGGCCCCGTAAAGGGCCATGGACCGCACGACTCCCGCGTAGAGCCTCCGGCAGGAGGCGTTCGGCCCCCCCAGGTTGGGCAGGAGCCGCCTGAAGGCAGCCCCTGTCCGCTCCAGTCTGGGGGCCAAACGTCGGAAATGCTCCACGAAGTTCCACCGGCTGTCGAGGACAAGTCCCAGGTACTTCAGCGTCGACTCGACGCCGATGGAAACCCCTCCTGCCATCACTGAGGATCCCGGAGGTGGCGCATTCCGAGGCCCATGAAAGCACATGACCTCGGACTTGTGCAATGCCACCTCGAGACCCAGTTGCCGGATCCTCTCAACGACTATCGCAACCCCGCGTGTCATAACTTCGGCCGCCGCCTCGTGCGACCCCCCCTGTGCGAGCACCAGCGTGTCGTCCGCATAGCAGACCACGCTGACGCCGCTAGGGAGGTCGGCTCGCAGCACCCAGTCGTAACCGATGTTCCACAAGGATGGGCCTAGAACCGATCCCTGCGGAACACCGCACGACATCTCTCGCCGGTTCCAGTCTCCACTGCGACCGGGGTAGATGACGTACCTGTCCGCCAGGTAGTCCCCGACCACACGACGGAGGTAGGTCGGCACCCGGTGATACCGGAGTGCCTCCCTTATGCAGCTCCAGGGCATGGAGTTGAAGGCATTGGCGATGTCGAGAGACACCGCCAAGACAACCCCACCCCGGGACACCGCATCCCCCGTCGTGAGGGCCCTCACGCGCATGATGGCGTCCACCGTAGAGCGCCCCTTGCGGAAACCATACTGGTGTTCCGCAAGGTCCGGCCCCATCCCCGCAAGGTGCTCGGCGAGGCGGTTTGCAACTACTCTTTCAAAGAGCTTGCCCACCTCGTCGAGCAGCACCACGGGCCGGTAGGCGGACGGAGAGTCCGGATGAGGACCAGCTTCCCCGTCTTCCAACGAAGCGGGAACTGGCCTCTCTCCAAACATGCGCTAAAGAGCCCTTCCAGTCGGGGCCCGAGAGCCTCCGAGGCCAGGACCCAGGCTTTGCCAGGCAAGCCGTCGGGTCCCGGGGCGGTATTTTTGGCACCTAGCCTTCGTACCGCCACTCTCAGGTCTACCCCGGTCACTTCAGGAGCGTCGTCGTCGTCACTTTGGTGGTCCGCTTCCGGCACCGCAGCCGGCGGAGCCATAGGCGGGGGCGGGTGTTCCCCTCGCGAGGGGAACAGAGCGCTCACCACGTCCTCCACAAGCTGAGGCCGGAGACTCTGCGTCAGCGGGGGGCCCAGGTGCGGAGTTTGTCCCGCACCATCTTGTAAGGGCGCCCCCACGGATCTCTGTCGAGAGCCCCCAGCATCTCCTCGCGGGCCAGATCTCTGGCCCGCAGGACAGCCTCGCGGAGGGCGGTCTTCGCCGCTCTGTAGCCCTCATAAAGCTCCGCCTCAATGGCTGCCGCATTCGGTGGGCGAATGCGGAGCCTGCGGTGCCTGGCGTACAGGTGTCGCGCAGCCACACACGCCTCCCGTAGGGACGTCAGCTCTCGCGACCACCAGTACACCTGACGCCGGGCGCTTCCTGGCCGGACTCGGGGCATTGCCACGTCACATATGTCGGACATGGCCTCCTGGAACCACCCTGCCTCATCATTGACGTCGGCAGGCCTGTCCGGTGATGTCACCCAGGCCTGCACGATCGAGGCTTCCAGGAGGAGCTCCCGGTCCAGCTGCTTCAGCGCCCAACGCGGACCACTCGGGGCCTGTTGGACCGGCGCGCTTGAGGTCTGGGTGGAGACGTCGAACCGGATGTACCGGTGGTCGGAATAGGTCTCCACCCCCTCCATGACGCGCCAGTCAACGACACGCGGTGACAGGGCGGGGCTAGCGAACGAAATGTCCACCACCGACTCGCCCCGCATCCTCACGCACGTGGCGACAGAACCCCGATTTAGGACGACCAGGCCCTTCTCCAGGGCCCAGTCCTCCACCATCCTTCCCCGCACGTCTGTGCAACGAGAACCCCAAGCCAAGTTCTTGGCATTGAAGTCCCCGAGGACAAGCACGGGGAGGGAATGGTTTCCGACGACGACACTCAACTCTGCGAGAGAGTTGTGGAACTCGGCGAGAGTTCGGTTCGGGGAGAAGTAGACTCCCACTACGACGATCTCCCCGAACCGGGCTGCTACGCACCCCCGACCCCTCCTGACACTTTCAAGGGTCGGGGAGTTTTACAACCTAGAACTGGATTTCGCATATATAACGTGATTTAGGAAACCTATATCTCCAGTGAGGTCATTCATCGTCATCCCACGGTGTACATTGATTTAGGGCTTCCTACAATGTTCGGAAACTGGTACATTACTCATCTACCCACAAACTGATATTATTGTAACAAGATTCGTCAGGCTATCCGTCATGTCTAAGTAGAATCGTGTATTACTTCATCTGTGTAAGTGAATGAGCACGTTATTGGATCACGTGAATTTGAGCTATTGAAGAATTTACATTTATTAATGTCACTACATGTGTGTTGAACTGTTGACATGACATTCTGTCAGCAATAACGATGATAGAGAAGTAAAGAAAATCTGGGACTGAAAGCTGTTACTTGACTAGTGAAAAATGTAAATGTCGTTGAAGAGCGCTGATGAATTACGAAGCGTTTTAAAAGCACTCAAGACCCCGACTACACGTCAAGGATTGAATTTTGAACAGGAATCCATTTCATTACTATTAACTCAAACATTAGTATCTGTATGAATAAATAAATCATAAACTGCCAACGTTATAACTTTTGCTATTACGGAGATCAGTCAAACACAGACAAATACTTACGGAATTGGTCTCATCCTAAAAACCAACTACGAAATCTTCTAATTAATTTTGATGTCCAAATAATAACCATTATTTGACCAACATTCAGGATACGTAATAATTTGAAGTTAGTCATAAATCATTACATGTAAGGACAAAAACCTAATAACACAAGCAGAACAGACTTAACTGTGTTAAGTTTATTAAGCGCGGTGATGTTGCAATATCTAACCTTTAGTACTTAGTTATTACCTAGGTTTTTGGTGGTTAACCAAAATTGGCTCGACCTGGTAGAGAATGGACCTCAGCTACTTACCTAGGTTTAGTGATGCAAAGGTCATTTCGTTTAAACTTGTGGTTTTATAAAATGCTTGGAAAAACGCTTGGTGTCAAACATCTACTCACAATCAAAGCATTTATTTTAAGTAGGCCAGTTACAAGCACTTTTGAATTGTTGAAAGAAAGATAACAATAAAATGAAGCTACAGTCACAAGGCATAAAAACTGAGATAGTTCTGTAGGGCAAAAAACTCTATGGACAATCTTTTAAATCAGAATATTGCATATTGTTACAAAACCTTGGTGACATCATTCAAGTTAATATTGTACAATGTGAGAACGATGTAGCAAGACATGCACTATAAAAAACCCATAGTAAAGACAAACTCTACTCCTACATATCCTGAAAAATTGATCACAAAAGGCAACGTATGAAGGCCATGGAAGAGCCCTTTTGACTTTAAGCTGGAATGCCAAACTTGACCAACGTTTATGTAAGATTCAACTATTAGAATTAATAAAACCATTGAAAAAAATCGATTTAAATCGTATGAGTTTCGTTTTGTATTGAGTGTAAAGTGACCACCAACATACAGCAACTAGAAAGTGCAAACAAAGAGTGCACAGTTTCTGCTAGTTACAGTTGTTTAAATATACTTGGAATACTTACAATATTAGTACATAATGTTTAACATGGTGTCTACGAATTTAAAATAAAACTGCAGTATCTACTTGTAATGGCTTCCTGATCGAAGTTACTAGAGAAAATCGCCTCTTCTGTGTGTTAGAACGTTTCAGTAATGATCTTGTTAGCGGTTTCCAAAACATTTACTAGATCATTATTATTTTGTTCGTGATTTCGTTCGAATAAGGATTTGACCGCAAAATCAGTTTTACAAAACACACCCATACGATTTACGAGTACCTATTAGCTAGATTTATAGGTACATAATTTAAATACAAAATACGCTTTTCAATAGCCAATGTCCATATGTGACCTCGATGTGGACTGGTCCCGTATCCTTTCTATTACAAGTGCAGTAGAGGTACCGCATACCGTAAATAAGCCCTACCTACCTTGTGTCACGGCTGTTTCTTGAAATCATTAGATATGTAAATCTCGCCGGATAAAGATTTATCAAGTTCAGGCTCTGTTTAAATGGTAGTTCTAGATTTTTATGGAGCTTTGTCGTTAAGGCGAGAGTTTAATTAATATGAATGTCATGTATAAATATGGAACTGCTTGTTAGGCTTTCAAATCACACACACACTACTTCAGTAGTATAAAATCGGTCTCGTTAGCAATGATCGATGAACCACCTATTTGTTACAAATCGTTGAAATGATCTTAAAATAACCGTTGGTCGCCTTCGAGAATCTCCATAACTATAAAATATAAAAATTAGGATTCTGTCAACTAACTGACACTGTCGTAAAAAAATTCTTCAAAGAAATAAAATATTTTTATAACAGTAATATTTTTAAAGCTCATTCATACAAAACTTGCAGAAGCTAAATTATCTAAACATTTTACCTTAGATGAATCCGAACATGTAGGCGAAACAAAACACTTGGTAGACTCGGTAGTAACAGCTGTGGCTCTAGGTGTAGGCTGACCGCCAGCGCCAAGCTCGCCAGGAATGCGAGAGCACGCCTCTATTGGAATTATTGCAGCATGCTTTAATGCCTGCTGCGCTTTTAATTAATTGCTTGTTATTGAGAGAGTTTGAGCGTTATAAAGGAATGGTCGAGATTAAAAGCAGGTTGGGTGTATTCTGGTTTTAGGGCGCTGCTGGTGATATTGTGGTAGGATGAAATTTATTAGGTTTCTTCATTAATATTAGCAGTCATTGTGCCGATAGTCGTGTTGGCCAATTGCTTAATAGCCAAGAGCCTCGACCAACATCTTAGGAGGCTCTCGCTTGGCAGCTGGATCAAGGGCTTGATTCAGAAAGCAGTACTTCTGGACACGGCAGGTATTGTTAAGAGGTTCCTCTCTCAAGAGCCCTGACCACCGGCAGCTCGGACCTGTTCCCAGCGCTGGTGGGCTTCATGATTAAGATTACTTCAAAAAGCAGCCTTTAATCATAATTTAACTTTTAAAAAAAACCTGCAACCAATAGACAAATGGTGATGAGAACAGCGCGTTCTGGTTAGATCATGGACGTCATCTTATTTCGTGATCTACGAAGTAATACCTAGCTCAACAGGAACAAATAGAGTACTTGGAGGTTACTGATGGGAAAACTCACAAAGTTTATACAAAGGACTGATTTTCCCAAAGTCGTTAATAATTTTCAAGATTAATAAAGCATTAAGCACACAGTACATACTTCACAAATTAAGCGAGAACAGAATCTTATTGTTTATAAACAATAGCCAAGTCTATTGAATGGGCGAGCTTGTTCATAAATATTTGTCTACTACGCGATAGGATCGGCGTACGCGCACAATTCGTAGCTTTGTTCTCTTGTAATTATGTCATGGCGATCGTAATTGTTTCTTTCGATGATAGCAAGTGAAAGGAAGACATCGTAAATAATTAATTCAATGTCAATACGAACATGACAGGTTGTGAGGTGATGATTAATGATTTAAGAATCTTTTATAACAATAGGAACAGGAATTTGTTTATTAATAATACGATTGTAGCAGAAGATTGTACGATTGCTGATGAAGATCTTGAGTTCAATACGGTTCAGTACTTACTTAAAGCAAAATTATAAAAAGGAATATTGTAATGCTGTTACAAATATGTTTATAACAACATTATGGCAAATGTAAAGCCTCTTGAAAATTTGAAATAATAAAGATGACAACAATGCAAATGGCGGTAGTAACAGCGAGTAGACTTGGCAGGCGACGCTAGCATACGACGTCAAACCGTCTGACACTATGCCCAAAGGAATGTAAGAATTGCGAAACTTAATCAGCTTTACGTGACCTGTCAGCATAGTTGCCTAGCTTATTTGCAGGTCCTACTTGTTCTCCAAATTCCAGCCAATTGTATAAATCACCTCCTTACCTGTTCTTACCAACAATATTCGTAATGCGGGTAATAAGAAACTAGTTTGTGCGAAATTATGCGTAACGTTTGGTATTAGACAGGCTGAAATTGGATACTTGTGCATATTTTAGTACTATTGCCTCATTTTAGGTGTAATATAAACGAATGCAAAAATACCAGTAATGAAAGACTATGTTATAGACTCAATACAAATAAAACTTGGTTATGACAAAACGAAAGATAGAGAAGTAGGAAACTTTATGCATAAAGCGGTCAAAAAAATGTGCCGTGCCAGACACAAATACTCTTCAGAACATCGAATTATACATACCATACCACATATATTGTGTTTGTGGAACATGGGGATGTGTGAGATACGATTTGAAAAGGGAGTGAATGATGATGGCCACGCCATTATTTACACCTATTTTCTAGTTGAAAGGGGAACAAAGAAGAATAAATGGTGTCACACTAACCACTAAAATGGGACAAACGAATACGGTAAGAGAGCTTAAAAGGGATAGTAAGCAACCGATGAAATTCTGATGATGAAAGTACTTAGGCATGTGTTAAACTGATTGATTGATGATCCAGTGCATACATCTAATGTTAAAACTATCTCTACGGAAGTAGAAATACCAACGACTTCACAAAAATTTAGGTAAACACGCCAACCGTCCGTTAAATTCTCAACAAATAGAATGGTGTCCAGTCATTAGCACAGAGCTTTCTAAACTCTGCATATTGATGAGAGCTGTTTCAAGCTCGACCAGTCTTTGTCTAAGACACGACTTCTTACTTAGATGTGATTAGTGATCGTGCTAGCTAATTCATGGGAACTAGACAGAGTTACAGCCTCAGGCTAATTTTGATAATTTGTACTGATAATGGTTCGAGCATTGTCAATTGTGTTTTTTACGAGCGGGTTTGATTTTGTAGTTAAATTGAATACCGCTGTTTTGGTTAGGTCGTGATTTGAATTAATTATGAAACAGTGGCCAAGTATCCGTTTTTTGAGTATTTTGATTCTCAAGTTCGACGCTCATGTTCAAATTGATCTTTGAAAAGAAATAAAGTACGTATTTAATAAGATAACTGTGATACTGTGTAACTTCTCAAGTTAAAGTATAAAAAAGAACGCATTATATTCACCATATTTCTTCTGCCAATCAATTTATTATCAAAACAATGTGTTTACATTAATTAGGTAAATGAACTATAGAATACTTTGACATTATTTGTTAACATTTTTGACTTTGCACTGGCCTTGTCAGTTTAGCTAGTATACACAGGTTAAGTACCTAATGTATCTTGACATGCTCTTGACACTTTATTATGGCGCTTCTTACAAAGACATTAATGTCAATGACGTCTATGCCATGTCATATTTATACCTACGTCAGGATAGTTTGATATGAACAGCGACTAATCTTTTACTCTGGACGCTCTTAATGTGCACGTTTTTCTACATCCTTCTCACATAATATTATGAATAATCTTTTATGAATGATGACCAAGATTTTGTAGCAATATTTTGATTTAAAAGAGTGTCCATGGAGTTTCTTGCCCATTCTTATTTATAGAGATCTACGCTAGGGAATGGGCAACAACAGTACTTTCTCAAGTTATTATGCCTTGTGACTCTGGCTGTAGCTTTGCTTGTTTTTTGTTTTTTTGGCATACAAAAGTGCCGTTATGGTCTAATTGAAATAAATGCTTTGAGTTTGACTATATCCACTTCATTTCCATGATCCTTGAAACGTCGTCATGGGTTGTCCAATCAGATATAATTTAACCCAACTCAATTACATTGACTTTTCAGGTGGTGTTCTAACTATCGCCAGTTACAGTTCAGGATTCTTCTTCTTCTGGTGCCACTCCAATTACTGAAGGTTGGCCATCAACTCCGAATATTTCTCCTTGTCTCCTGGGAGGTGATCTATCTATACTTCTATATTATATAATATAGTCCTCCTTACCGGTTTCGGTAACGGCGACCCTTTGAAACTATTTCCGTGCGTGTGCCCTTATATGGCTGGCCAGACCGAATTTGCTCTTAAATATCCGGTCACAACTTAAGCAGTAGAGTTGACCGGTATAGTTATAAGTGTAGGTGTAGGAGGGCTTAGGTCTCTCTTTCCGTATTTGGCGCTTTTCTTTCAATGTATCAAGTCACTGGTTTTCAAAGATTTTAACATTTTTGTAGACAGTAGTGCGCCAAGACGACCTATGTAAAGCGAGTCTCGAGTTGGATCAATAGCGCAAGCGTTAAGATGTCTTTTTAACACGTCCTACCACGTCCGTATATAATAATATAATACCAGCCTATTACTGTCCCACTGCTGGGCTAAGGCCTCTTCTCAAACAGAGAAGGCACGAGCATTGATCACCACGTTTGCTCAAGACAGGTTGGTGATTTCAGACTCATATTATTATTACAAGTCCAGGTTTCCTCACGATGTTTTCCTTCACCAATGTCTGTGATGTCCAAGATAAAGTAGAGTATTTCTATATTATAAATTTATAATAGTATAAACTGTTTGTAAGTTTGCATGTATGTAGGTATTTGTTGAAATTACCTTTGGTTAGGTAATTACCATGTTGTTTTTTTTACTACCGATGTAAATGTAACTCCGTTGTTTATTTAAGTAGTCATCTATGCTATCTATAGGTATTAATATTATAAAGAGGTAAAAGTTTGATAATTTATAAGTATGTATGTAGGGGTTATCTCCGGGACTAATGATCCAATTCTAAAAATTCTTTCACTACCAGAAAGCTACATTATTCTTGGGTGCTTAAAGGCTATAAGTTAAATTTATACCATGCATATTATACAGAGCTTTCGCAATTTTTGCGGACGAGGTCGGCGAAGTGCTAGTCTCTGTTTCCAATCAGTCATATCACAATAAAGAGTTTGATAACAACAAGCCAAAAAAGCTTGAGATAGGTAGGTCCTTATTATACTTATGTTTCTACAACTTCCATCATGCCAGTTCACACTACCTATCAAATTGACGACGTAAACCAAAGAATCATTGTACATTGTATAACAAGTAATATTATGTGGCAGTATTTCATAACTACGTTGACATTGGTCATACCTTCGGTTATCGTTTAAGGTGTAATATATTTAGCGTGTATTTATAGCAATACCTGACCTCTTGGATTGAGGCTGACCTGAGGTCGTTGGTTGAAGATAATTTACTTCCCAGAATAAATGGCCTGAAGGTGAAGGCTGGTGAAAATAAGCTCTTCTGTTTACCTAATGGATATAAATAAACTTTTGCTTTTCCTGTTTACATAACGATTTGCCTGTTGTGCTTGCTTGGCCCTGAAATGAAAATTAATATTATGTTATAAACTTTTGGAATGTACCTTCTAGTACCTTATCCTTACATAAACGTAACTTCAAGCCGGGTTTTCCCGAACGTGTGGTCAGACGTTTGAAGTGAAGTAACAAGGGGAGAATGATCCTGTTGCTATCCAAACTGTACGCTTTTCCAATTCGAATTTCTTGTTTTCGTGATTCTGTTTTTTTCATGGTTTTGTCAACAGTTATCAATTTTTATTACGAGGTACGTGTGGAATCTACGGAAGCTCTACTCGTAGTATAGTATTAAAAAGTTAAGTACCTAAAACCCATTTCGATATTTATGAACACGTTCTCAAAACGACAACCATTAAAAATCTAGGACATCGAACTGAATCCTCAACCAATAAGGCTTACTAACTCCCGTTTATGCATCCGTTTCGCAACGCACGCGTTCCATTGCGCAACTTGTACTTACTCGTCATAATATCATGCGTACTTAGCATGCAATGTGTCGCGTCTGTGGTAATAGTTAACACAATTGTGCATGATGCAGGTGTTAATTTAGTCACAGTTCGATCTAATGCCTTCACGTAGTAAGGGTGACAAAACTTTTGTGTCCTAGCAGTTATTTAAATGGCGTTGATGAGTTTCTGATGGTGATGACTATTTCAATATTGATTAGGATAGAACTACTAAGACTAACTAATCTAATCTTTCGGTTTTATTGATGAGTGGAGATGTAGTAAGTTAATACTTTACAAAAGGTAGGAATATTTTGAGATGAAAGCTTCAAGAGCATTTAATTGAGTAAAAGTAAAAAAAAATAACGCACTGGAATAACGATGTATTCAAAGTGGAGTGCACTTTCTTTAGCTTGAACATAATTTACCAGAAATACCCACCAAAGAAAAGAGAATTAGGCCATTTTTTTGGCTAAGTCACTCAGGTCATCTTCATACCTATAATCAAGACAATACATAATCCGGCTTACTGCACAGTTTCAACTTCTTTCTCGGTAAGCGCCACACAATCACACATCTCGACACAGTAATGAGACGGTCATTAGTAGGTTTCTCGACCATCGGACGTCAACAAGACGACTTGGTTCACTTCGATGACCTTGTTCCTTTCATGTGGCGTTTTTCGTCCCATTTGGATTAGGTTTCTGTGTTTGTTATTCTTTGTTGAAAAAACAGATGCAGAATTTCCAATCCGTACAATATGAGAAACGGTTACGGCCTGGTTAACGTTTGTTACCTGTTTTCGTGTAGAAATATTCTGAAATATTAAGCTTCTGATCAGACCGTGTTCCACGTGCTGGAGTGTCCTACGTGCTGGTTTACTTGCACGTTTGATGACCTAAAGACTGTCATTGATATCGTAATTAAACATGGCTACTAATACCCACCCATACACACCTATTTCATTTCCTTCTCAAATCTTCCTTATTTTTAATGATGGCATTTAATTTTCTTTTCTTTCTTTCTTTTTTTTTCTTTTTGGCTTTTTTTAATTTAATTTAATTTCTAAATGGTTCACGTGCATTGTTTTGAATGATTATTCATGTTGAATAAGCATTGAGTACAGTATTCTTCTTCTTCGTATCGATGATTTATTAACACTAAATTAAATACCTAATTCTTTTACTCGGATGTCGTTTTCTACGTGGTTCACTGGTTATATAGAAACGATCTCCTATTATCATTTTATTTTCTTGGTTCGAGGCCTATTTTCTCTTTTCGAACATGTAATGGATTTTCTGCATCAACAGTTATAGTTTTAAGTACACAACGTAAGTAATAGAAGTCTCGTGTAACAACGGTATGTGTACCGGCACAGTACCGGTACGTAGTGATGTGTTCTAAATTAGTTTCCTGTCTACTCTCTGATGACTCTTGTGTGTATAGATAGTTCATTAAGTTTCTTGCTCGTTCTTTATTTACCGTTATATGGCAGGAAGAGGACAGTCTAATTTGGTTGCTATCTTTTATTTTATCATCATGTTTACATTGAGAATTAAAACTTTAAAACAGTTTTCAATCATCTAGTGACATTACACAACATTGAAAAATAAAAGAGGACAAATTAAATAAATACTTTCTGGCACATGAAGAGATACACAATAATTTTAATTAACGTTAATGCTCGCCTTTATTAATATTACAATAAACGATAATAATTAATGTCTTTTTGTAATGAGTGTGCACAATAATTTACCATTTGTGCAAATATTGGTCCACTTGTTGGTTCACCTCGTCACAAATCGATTACTTATATAATTTTTGTTCACCCCATAACAGAAAAAAAACACCAAGACACAGTAGCTAAGCGTCTACTTTAATAACAAAACTCCAATAAATCATTACACCTCTAACTAATTAAATCGTGCCCAACCAATTACATTCATATCCAACCTAAACTTTATTTGAGCAGCCGTCATGAAAGCATTAATTTGTCAACATCATTGACCTAGCATTAATCGCCAGTTGGCCAATCACCTAATGATCACCACATGAGCAATGCGAAACAGTAGCCGTTGCGATAGTACTCGTGAGTCGTTCGTGAGTTCACAGTGAAGGTAGGTAGCAGAAGGTCCATTTTATTCAGTAGGTGCCTTTGCCCGCGGCTTTGTACCAAGGTTTTGTAAAAATATTCTGATTGAAAAGAGTGTCCATGGAGTTTCTTGCCCGATCTTCTCCATAGAGATGTACGCTAGGGAATGGGCAACTACAGTACTTTCACAGTTTTAATGTCTTGTGACTGGGACTGTAGCTACATTTAATTTTCATCTTTGTTTCGACAATTCAAAAGTGCCTGTAGCTGGCCTACTTGAAATAAATGCTTTGAGTTTTTGATTTTGTTTTTCTTCGCTCGCGTTAATTTAGAGTTGGACAATTAAACTCTTAACACACTACTCGTACTAATGCTTAAATAATAATAATATATGATTCAATCATGATTCGAAAGACACATGGCGCCATCTTCTATCCTATTAGCGTTATTGTTGTTTTCCTGATAGTACTTTTTTCGGGATGAAAGGTGGCCTGGTCCGTTTCTGGACACTTGATAACGTATATGCGACAGGATGATCGGTTCAGTGGTTTAGGCGTGAAAAGGTAAAAAGCAAACAAACTAACTTTCGCATTTATAATATTAGTTAGGATTAGGATTGTGGTGTGAATAGGCCTTTTTTTTTTTCGGATGGGATATCATCAAATGACTCCTCCCGCTCTGGGCGGAGCAGGAGGGAGTGTCAGACTTTTACTGACTAAAACCCATCCATGTTCCTTCCTCGCCCTTTGTGTTCCGGGGCCACGGTATCTCTTTCGAATAGTCCCGCAGCCCCAAGTCCCGCAGCCCCGGTGTGAATAGGCCTCTGCTTAGCTCTGAAAACGAACTATGTGCCCTTTGTCTTTGGCTGTGGTCACAAGCGCAACTACTGAGCTGCGGTCCTGGGTTCGATTCCCAGGTCGGGCAAAGTGTTATTTGGTTTCCCCATCAGGAATTTCTCAGTAGCAGTCTACGGAGGATTTGTGCCCGGTTGATGGTAATAGGCTCGCACTTTATTACATGGGACTTAAACATATACTGGAGAAATGTAGTAGTCACTAATTGAACTAGCAGAATCAGCGTAGGTTTTGACTGTAAGGTGCACATGAGTAAGGCCTCCAGCCAGGACAACAAACAAAGCGACTACATCGTAACGGCGTACCCTGTGGTGTAAGACTCGTAAGGCCCCCGACTTAGGGTGTAACTGGGAAAGGACAGCAAGGGCCAGGCTGGATCATATCGGTGTGACTGACCGACTGTGGTATATTATCGGCTCTAAGACGCGCATGTTCTCACTACCGCCGCTCACAGCTAACTGACTGCTTTACGACCGCACGTGCGCTAGAGATGACATAATTATTCTTCCTTCTCTTTCACTCACAAACACTACACCAACTTTTCCGCAAATTTTTAATTCTTCTTCATGTAAGACTGGTTTCCTTCATTTTCTGTATGATTACATTCTATGCGTACGCAAGCTTATTACCGAGCATTGTACGAAACCGACCTTCTCTGAATCATCTAATTTGTGATGCAAATTGTGTTACGATTGTAATACAGATATCATTATACAAACATCATCATGTTAGCTTTGCTTTTGTGCTCATGATTTATGTATATTAGCAACGATTGTAGGTAGGCCTATGATTGTAACGTTGAACGGAAGTGTGCTTGCATCAGGTATGGAGGTACTTTGTTGTTGATAGATATGTGGTGGCCTCATAATTTTTCCCGAAGTAGGTATTAAAGATTATCTTTCTTACCGGTACAAAACTTACAAAAATAAAAAGAAACTCACATCACATATAAATCGTTTTATTTCATAAAAAATAACTGTCAAGAAAAACAGCAAAAGTGCCATTAAAATTTTCATCAGCATTACCATTCAAAACTGTTCTGAAACTCCTTAGGATAAAGTATAGTTTTCTTTGAAGGCACAATCGCTTCTTTATTTCAAACAGTTTGGAAAACGCATGCGTGTACGCAATAGGCGGTTACAAGTAGTCGTCCATATTGCAACATAGCAAACCTTACTTATGGAGTTGCCATTTCAAACAATTTTTGACCCAATTTGTATAGCATATAGAGTTCACCTTAGTCAACTTTGGATTGGTAAAACGGTCCACGAAAACCTTTGTAGGCCTGTTTGAAAGAATGTTTATTTTTTTATTTTTTAATATCGCAATTTTGTATTGAACACTATTTTTTATAGCGAACTGTCAAAACTTAAAGGCCCTGAATGACTTGAAAGGTTTAGAAAGTTATTATCGGTGGTTTTTTTAAATGTCATATAACCCTGCAAGGCTGCAACAGTAAAATATTAGAAAAAAGCATTATAATGATTGTGTGTATACGTACAGGAAGACAAAATACTGTTCATCGAATTGAAGGTTCAGACATGTTTTGTTTACTTAAATGTCTTTTTTTTTCAAGAACTTTTTACATTAGAAATAAAGTAGGACAAGTTATAATAATTATGAAATGATGATGATGAAATGATGTTTATTTTTGCAAGTAGGTTTTAACAAACACTTTTACACGTATTTTTTTAAAAAACTAGATGGGGCCGGTGTTTCGTACCTGACTACTCTGAGAAGAAAAAGCCGAAACAAACTCGGAGGTCGTAGTCTCTTTTGAAGTCCAGAAGTAATAATATGACTTTAGTTTAAAGATAGAAAGAAGAGTAGCTTTCTTTATCTAATCTAATCTTAATTAATATTGTAGTCTATATAAGTCTTACTAGAAAGACTACAAACATATGAAATGGTTCTAACCATAGGTCTTAGAGACGTACCAAATCTATTAAACCACAAAATCACACAAATATTATAAAGGCGAAAGTTTGTATGTGTGTGTGTGTGTTTGTTACTCCTTCACGCTCAAACGGCTTAACAGATTTGTATGAAATTAAGTATCAAGATAGCTTATATTCTAGATTAACGCATAGGCTACTTTTGATCCCGGTAGTATGATCCCGTAGGACAATTATCTAACTCCGGGCGCGGGCATAAGCTAGTTAAAAATAAACCTCCAAACCAGTACAACAATCGCCAGGTTCCAAACCAGCAACCTCACCCTAAAGAAGCAACTATTTAAACCTGCGCCACCCACGTCAGCTCAAACTCTGTCTAGAGCGGTTGCATTACAATCTAGTACACTTGGTATGCGCACACGCATTGCGTGCTTGCGTCACTCATTGTCGTCTCATTAGTACGCGTGTGATGAGCTGATATTTCATATAACACGGTACGCTTTGTTATTTCTGTTCTCTGTCTGTCCGTCAAGTTGTGGTTGTTTTGTGTTTACTAAGCAGATATGCCTTTTTGGTTTTGCTGTTTTGGTGGGTACCGATGTAATGTTTCATAAGTGTTATTGTGAGGCATCAAAAAAGTAATGAGTTGCAGTAAAAGTGTACGTATCTGAAGGCTGTGGGGTGGCCCATTTTAATGTTGATCCCTTCCTGGTGTCAGGAGGGATCCCGCTTTGCTCGGAGTTTGGATTTGTGCCCGGTTGATGGCAATAGGCTCGCCTACTATTACATGGGACTTAAAGATAGATGCGAAATGTGGGTTTACTATTAGTTACACCTCTGCCTAACCCTTGCTATTGCATTACATCTCCAATGACGAAAACATAACATGAAGGTAATTCAAGACATACTAATTATGTAGAGAATTCTTACAACAGAAATTTTAATAGAGTAACATTTAAATGCACTTAATTACCGCCTTAAGATTCGTATTACGTTTAAATCGTTTAACTCCTGCACTTACTGAAAGTGCATTCGCAATCTTAATTAGTCTAATGACCATCTCTTTCTTTTGCAGGTAAGCGACTCACTGTAAATGGAACTTTATTTCCCGGGGTATAAGACTGAATTTTAGTTGGTAAGTTGTTCTTACATAAAAGAGAGGGTACAGTGAAAGTCACCGAGACACTTATTACCATAACTGAACAAAATTATGAAGAACAAAAGTGTCGTTTTATCCTTATTGTGGGAGGTGAACAAAGACAGTTTTCTTATGTTAAGTGAGGCAAGTGACCTGTTGTCTATGGAATGGAAAGAAGTTCTTATAGGAACGTACATGGGACGAAATTTGACCAAATATTTCTCTTGCCTTGAAAATATATATTACGTAAAGGACTTTCCCAAAAATTGTATGAGCCTGTAGGTAAGGTGCGTATTGCTCAGCAGTTTTGAACAAAAGTTATAAAGGTTTAAAGAAGTTGTTTTTGTCACTACGTCTAAAGTACTTTTATCTATATTCTATTCTTTTATGTATATCTGTCCCAGGCATTTAATAAACACAGTATATTGGTTAAAAACACTTAACACACACTGGGAGACAATTCTTATGGAAATTTCTTCAAAATGAGACAATCTATTCGCTATATCGCTTGTAACAATAAGATCACCGCGGAAAAAGCAGATATTTGTAATCTCTTTACTTTACACAAAGAGATCTAAGTCTGGCACAAAACAAAACACATTCAAATTGTAACAACATACATTTATGTCAATCAAATTGACATTGACTGAAATAGGGTTACCGGCGTAATAAAAATCTATACCCCTATTTAAACTTCCTTTGGTTTTATTAAAAAAAAACAATTAATTCAATAATAAATACCTAATTCGATATATCGATAATAAAACATAAAAAATGGTAATAATTTATTACATTTTAAGTTACGGTAAGTTATGAATATTTTACATTTTTAGGCCCGGTATGTGTTTATATTTCCCTGTTCTGTTTTTTGTTATCGCTGTCCGTTGAGGGGTAAATTCGACTTTTCGAGTGAAACCAAAAATAAAAATACTTTTTATTAAGTATTAGTTCTTTTCAAAATCTGGTATCGTACGTTTATAATTTTCCTAATTCTTAACTTTTTATTATAATTATTTATACTTAATACTTTTATTTTTGTTCAATTGGGGCAGGATTTGTTCAAGTCTTTTAAGTTACGGAAGAGTGGAGTGTCCTAATACAGGCATTTAGGTTTTAAGAAACTTTATTCTCATTTAAGACAAAAAAAAATAATACTTGTTTAAAAGGACACTTCTATCACTAGTTATGTAGTACAAACCTGAGAACAAATCTAAGAAAATAAACTACGATTAGAACGATGGACTGGACTGTTACTGGACTGTTACTGGATTTTGTTACGATGGACATCAAAATTATATACATGATATGTTATATGAATATGTGTGGCTACAATTTGTCTCCGACACATCCGGTTCCACAATGAATGTTACTTTTATTTGGACCATGAAATCAGACGCATGCACTAACAATGACTACATACGCGACGAACTTTGCAAATATTACCGCTACATTGCAAATTGAACATTGTCGTAGGGTGTTTAGCCTTTCTTTAAAGTAAAGCACGAAGCCAATTTAAAAGTCCGAGTCCTATAACTTTGAGAGCTACTATTTTCTTAGTGGTTACAATCCTTTAACCTCTTTAAGATACAGCAATATTCTTAATACAGTAAGAAAAATAAAAATCGCTCTACGAGGTGAAAGCAATCAACAAAGAGTTTTTCATCTCATTAATATACCAGGTTTTAACTGCCCCATTGCAGGGTAAAGCCCTGTTCTCAATTTCTAATACAGACAAGGCATATAATAAGCATTCGTCACCACGCTGGCGTAGGCTCAAGGCGGAATGGCGGTTTCAGACTTCAGTCATCAAGCTCATCTCATAATTCGTAATTCTCAATTTTCGTATAAGTCCACAGTATCAGTGTAGTAGGAAAGCTGTCCCACATGATTGCAGTGCCAGTTAGTCGCTCCACTAACTCGCACGTTCTAGTGGTGGCGTCCGTGTCGTGCCGGCCTCTATGAGCACTCGACTGGCTTGTACTGGCGCGGGGGGTTTTTGTGGACGGTTGAGCTCTGATACATGGATATGTGACACAGCTATTAAATTATTAACTACCTGTTACTAATCGAAGGTCTACCTTCACTTAGTATCAGCAAATATAGTACATTAAATAAGGTGTTTCTCCATGGTAAATAAACTCTATTTGAACCTTAATCTACCATGCACTGTTTTCATCTACCATGTTTTTACGCAAATAAGAAAATAATCTATACTATTCTAAGTTACAAAGTTATGGTAACGAAACGGTTTTTTTTTTTGGTACTTGATGATCTCCCCCTTCAGGGCAGTCACGAGATTTTCGAACTTCCTAAATATTCACATATTTTTACCGCAACATGAAGTTTTCAAGTCAATCTTACCTACTCTACTAAAAGTGAGATAACAAGCCTGTTTTCAGAAATATCACTCTTAATAAAATCTCGTTAACAACAAAATCTTTATTTCCACATCTCATTCATTTATTCTCATTCCATTCACCGACCACCGGCACTGCGGCACTGCGCATGCGTGACGGACGACCCCACGCTGCCGATCGATCGCTGTGTGAGAACTGCGCGCACGCACAGACTGCGCAACGATCAGATTTATACGTTTGTCGATCATCTGCGACGTAGCGGGCAAGCTTCCAAGAATGTGCGAATATGGAACATTGTTTTAATATGAGGAAAATTGCTGCAGTTTTAATAGATGGTTTGTTGTTGGTCAATAGACCTAGCCTTAATTCTCTCTCCGAGGGAACAGCCGGAAATAACAGCCAAAAAGAATGAGTTGCAATGCCAACTGCATAAAATACCAATAGCGACAATTTCATTATTGTATCGGAATTGACCTGCAAGTATACGGTATATACGGGTCAATATTCAACTTAATTAATTGTTGGTTTTGAAATATACTGAAAGGAGACAGAAGACGGCACAAATCACTGTGTATGCACCACTCTTTTCCATACATGCACAACTGGATATGAATAGAATCTTTTTCTATGGAGGCATGCTTGATCTAAGCATGCTTCACATGCTAGACCAGTGGGTCGGTCGTCGGTGACAGCAGAGGATTACTTAGGTAGGTAGGTACCTATTTTTTAATACATGATAATTTGTGTTTTGTCGCACAGTTCATCACAATCGTATGACCCCATTGGTTTCTGATATAATATAACCACATATATGTATATGGGCGAATGGATAGACATTAAGAATATGATCATCTATAAGTTGCGTGGGTTATACATACATATACCCGCTGTTAGGTCTTCCATAATATTAAACCAGATCTCTCAGAATAACTATCACACATGCCAAGCCAGTGATGTAACTTACACCAACGATAAGAACTAATATTTAGTATCGAACGGTTCCATATAAGGCGTCTAGTTTTATAGCTGTGTTGTAACATGGAGTTTCTGAATCACTATACTTTGCACACGGGTCAAAGAGGCTGTTATGTTGCGTCATGTTGACCTGATGGATCGCTTCTTTATCTTTCTCGAATAATGTGCAACCCACTCAAGTAACACCTGTCCCGCAATGGCAAAAGATTCGTGACAAAGGATGAGATAAGGGAAGTATAGTGCAGAAAAGTTATCCAACATTGTTTTCAATTAGGTTTTTAATCACGTAGGGACATCGATGTATTATGGACAGCTTCTCAAAGCTGGCAAAGTGTTTTCGGGTGTCAACACCCACCGGGCACCTTATACTTCTTCTTTATCGTGTGAATAGTGCCAGTGCCCAATCTGGTGTCGGGGTTTTTATGCCGCCCATAGGCCTCTGACTTGGTGCTACATGCCGTCGAGAAATATCTCTCATGCAAGCTGGTTTCCTCACGACCTAATACTGAATGATAGACTCCTTTTAAGTACTTCTATTTTAAAGATTGTTTTGATATTTTGATTGAAATTAAACATTCTGCATTTAATGAGCCCACAAGCACAACCCTAGAGTGTTCTCGGAAAAAAAACCTTGAAATAAAAATCGTTATGTCTTCATCATGTAAATGCATCATATAAAGGTCGACCCACACATGGCACATAAATAAATTAATTGAACAATTCTTACTAATTCACAGCTGACGATTCTCCATTAAATAAATATTCAAAACAATGTGCTTCCTCTATAAAATTATAAGTATTTTATAAGCTACCATCAATGGCAGCTATCGGTTATGCTAATGAACTGTGACCTATTAGTAATATGTTATGCATATTTGATATTATTAAAATTGGTATGGTGTGGTATTAGGTTTAATTGGCAAACTAATTTGGTAGTATTAGTCAGTAATTACGGTATCGTTGCATTCACAAATATTAGTTTAATTAGTATGTAAAAGTGGTTGTACACTCTCGCCATGGCAGACACTCCGACGTAGAGTGAATGCGAGGGTATACACTTACAGCCGACCCAAGAACGCCGAGGCTAGACGAGCGGCTAGTGGCGGTCTTTGATAAAGCTCACAAGCTTGGCTTGCCTCTTTTTTGCATGATGTTAGAGTTTCTGAACAGTGTGCTTGAAAGAAAGAAAAAGTATTTATTAAACTCACACAGGACGTAATAGAACAAAAAAAATTGGTTGTTTGTAAAGTAGGTTTACGATCGAGATGTTTACGTGATAACGATTTTTGTATGCCGCTAGAGTGAGAGAGACGGAAGATCGGTCCGTCTCTCTCGATCGCGCTCGTGAGGTTTTGGTGTGACACAAGTTTCTGAACATGTCACCCGACTAAAACGATTTTAAAGACGTTATCACGTCAAAATAGAAATATGACAAAATTATTTAAAAAAGTAAATATGAGAAAAATAAAAAACAATCAAATTTTATTGGTCCTGTGCAAGGTCAAAAGGCTCCTATCTCAGCAAGGTGCTGTGACATTTAAAAAAAAAGTCACAGCGCTGGTACTCTGATAGGGCCCAAAGTGGCTTGCCCTATGGGCTTGCAGTTGTTGGTCCCTTGGCACGCCACTAGCGTTGCTATAAATGTAAACTCTCACACTCGTCCTGCCTCGAAGCGTTTCGGCGAGAGTGTACCTACAGCCACCATAAAGATCGTAGAAGGTGGTGGTCTGTATTTTCTCCCTCACGGGAAAAGGCTTGACTCTATGTAAAGCATGTAATACGGACCTGAATATCACAGCATTATGAAGCTGTTGCTTTTAATAGTTTTTATTAAAGAACTAACATTTAACGTTTTTCTCACGACTTTTTTATGAACTATAAACTTAGTTTATGGTTTCAATTTTCTTATTAAGTAACTACTTCAAGTTAATTGTTACATAAATGTCGTATTTAATTTTATAGATCTGACTTTAATGTTATTTCATTTTCCTATTACAGTATAGGTACGAACCTTCCAAAATACTTAAATAATTCATTATGTTCACATTATTATTACAAATGCAAAAGGAAACTATGTCTATCGTTGTCGTTACCATACCGTTTGGTTTAACCGTGGGATAGTGTTCGACTACGACGCGGACAAAAGTTTTAAAATCATTAGTTTTAACAAATTATGCAAAAAAGCCCTACTCCTACATAAATATCGATAAATCCTCAATAACCCTATTAATAACCAATCTCAGCTACAAAAGCAATAAAACACGCACATTACCCCATACAAACGCTAAAACGCTAAGGATGTGAGCCATTATTTCGACTACGAGTAGTACGCGATTCAAGGGGATATCGATTACATCGTTACACCGATCGCCCGCCGCATCGAGTGTTGCAACATCCAATCGATTGTTATTATTCAATATTGCTACTGCATGCTGTTATGGGTTTTATTGTAAGTGATTGTTATATTATTGTAAGCGTTTGGATTGGGCAATTTTGTTATTCTATGAGTACCATGATGTTGGTAATTTTCTTCTTAGTAAACTTTCAAATGGTCCAATTAAAATAAATGATTTTACTTTATAACATCACGCCTGTAAACCCCGAAGGGTTAGGCACATGTATACAGAGGTGTACACCAACATTTCGTCAGTTATAATTAAGTCCTATGTAATAGCGGGCAAGCCTAATCAACTGTGCATTAATCCAGACTCTGGCTGCTACTGAGAAATTCCTGATGGAAATATAAGAGGAAAGGAAATATATAAGAATAGGAGGCAATCCATTGATGTAACTTGAACTGGAGGCTTACCATGATCTAATTAAAAACGATTCAAAAGCAAGACATTTCAGTTTAGGTTCCTAAACTGTATCGCTCAAACTCGTACCGTCAGACGTCCAATACGCTCAGCGGCATTTGGATCGTTGAAAGTGAATGAAAGATCGCAATTTGTGGCTGACACGCGTTTGAAACGTTTTTGGTGAAAAAGAGACAAAGCTATTAGTATCAAATAACATTTTTTCGCGTACATTTTAGTGTCAGACACGCTCAGAAGCAAAGTACTTAACTTTTATTGAGTCGCTTATTTTGACAGTTGAGTGTTTCAGTTGAGCTGCTTTATGGACGTCATGGTACTAAACAAGTACAAAAAGAAAAGAATGAATGAAACCAAAACTTGCGACTCAGTTTGGGGACAATCGCTGTCAGATGGCATGGCCTAAATTGAATCATTAAACTGACGTCATGGTACGAATTAGAAGAACAGTTCAGTTTAGGTCCTAAAATGGATCGCGTTAAGAGCTCGTGGTAGGCCTCCCATATATCAAAATGGGATCCCATGTAGCTTACCTGTTCGTCTATTCACGAAGGTTGGTTTTGACAAGCTCATTCACAGTTAAATAATTCAAGATTTTAAACGGCATCTTTTAAGCCTACAAAATATAAAAAAGAAGAACAATTCCTCTTTTGCAGATCTGACCGCTTACTTTGGATATTTTGATCCTTTCCTTTAGGTATTTGATCCTTTGACTTAATTTTGTATCTGCAATATCATGATCAAGATTTGTGGGATTGTTGTGTCAGACGGTGGTGTATAAAACCTGTTAAAACTTCGTGATATTTGTATCAGTAACATTTGATCAATAGGTCTTAATATTTCAAAAGTACATACCTCAAGAGTGACTAGTCTAGATGTTAATACTCGTACAATGCTAAACCTGTTTGAATTCGGATCTTTATGACTTGCTACTGACAGAAATGATCCGTTGATCCTATTGAAGTAAGGAATTGCTGTAATAGTTTAGTTACAAAATACAAAAATAATTATTACATCTCAAACATTGTGTCATACATAAATTGAGGCAGCCCCAGTAAGTTACAATAGTACTTGTGTCGGAGCTGTCTCGCTCTTCCCGTAAGTGGTATACTAACAATGAAAATGAAGTCAACGAATAGAATAAAAATACAATAAAAAAGAAATTCAATTAAATAAATGATAGTTAATTAATTAATTACTTAAGCAGCTCTCGTTGTGTTTAGTGCGTGCGTGTGTAGTTAACTGATATCCTTCTTCTTTCTTCATTGATGGGAAAACCTAATGGCTCATTGCCCGACTTTGGAATCGAACCCAGAACCTAATACTCAGCAGTAGCACTAGCCAACTTGGTAGTCTGCATTGCATTATTTGTTTATACAGGGTTATTTGTAAAACACCGACAACCTCTCAGGACTGTGTTACTAACATCATAATCAACAACTATGACTTTTAAAAATTCATCATATTTTAGTTCATCAAATTTTCATAAAAAAAATAAAAATATTTAAATTGTACGCTTTTACGGGCCCTCGCCGCCCTGACCCCGCTCTCCTCACTATTGTACTATCGCTTTCTTTTGCTTCGCATAGATTTCTTAACATTTAGAGCGTTCAATTTAAATATTTTTATTTTTGTACGAAAATTTGATGAACTAAAATATGATGAATTTTTAAAAGTCATAGAATAAAAGTTGTTGATTATGATGTTAGTAACACAGTCCTGAAAGGTTGTCGGTGTTTTACAAATTACCCTGTATAACCGAGAGATTACTACACATGATAAGTTCCAACAATTATAATTAGCCCACTTACACAATCCTCAAATCCAGTTCCATTAAAACAATCACCAAATACAAACTTAGCTAAAAAACTAGACTAGTCTTCAATACCGTTTATTGCCCACAATCATACGAACGAGACGTAAAGTTCAGTGAGTATGTTAATTAGTTGGACAGTCATTAGTCTGGCCTGAGCTGAGACAATCCGAACGAGCTGCGAAATATATGACGACCCAGATACCGGCAGAAGTCGTTGGTATTTTTAATTGTGAATGTTATTGGGTAATCGTTAATGAGAACATGTTTTGGGATGGTGTGTCTTAGGGATACTAATTATTTATTGTACGTTTACATAACGCTTTGATTGATTTATGGTTACATGAAAACACCGACATCGTCTAGATCTACATGTTTTGACATGTAAAAGTGTTTGTAATAACTATCTAAAAAATAGTAAATACATTTGTCATTTATGGGGACTACAGGAGCTAAACGCGAGTTTTATAATGCAAAAAAGCATATGATTCTTTGCAATAAACAAAACTTGAAAAATATTTGATATTCTTTAGGATATATGCTAGTAGGTATGACAGTGTTTTGAAAACATAATACACCTAATTTTACTCGATAAAAAAGAATCACGAACTTATTTCTAAAAATTTCTTTTAACGAGTAATAACCATACCTACTCAAATACATGCGATCATTCTGATTTTTGGCAAATAATTCTACAAGCAACATATTAGCATGATAGTGTTTTATTTTTTTAGTCCAATTAATAGTTTTTTATAAATCGCAAAAAAACACTCATTTCGCACTATTCGGCCCGAAGTGATTGACGTAACAACCACTTTGTAGTGCAAGCTGATTAGAACTTTATTACAGTATTTCAAACGAAGTTTGAACCACCACAATTAGTGTTGCTAATTTAGCTCCTGTAGTCGCCTTAAGCAATAGTAACGAAGACGTCAAACGACATACTATGCGACATACTTTAGATGAAATTGATTAATGATGTAGGATGATGCGCTGGGGCGGCTGCTGCAGGTGCTGAAAACCTCAAACGGCGCAAATACAATAATTTAATTGGTAATTATGTGTTTGAGCCGTTTGGGGTTGAAACACTAGGGCCATGGGGTCCGAGTGCCCACCTAGTATTTCGAGAAATCGCCAAGCGGTTGGTCGACTCTTCACGTGACCAGAGGGCGGGCCTATTTTTTGGCCAAAGAATCAGCATTGCCATCCAACGTGGCAATGCTGCCAGCCTTCTGGGCACTTTTCCTGTTGACAGCGATGTGGACGAATTTTTTGACGCCCTGTAACGGTTACAGGTTGTTACTTGTACATATTTTTATTATTATTTAGAGTTATAGTTTATATAATAGTAGTGAAATAAATGGTTTTCATATGATGTAGGATGTTTAGGTACGCAATTATTATGCTCTACAAAATATCATACATGTATAATCAGTGCGTTTCGGTTTTCAATGAAGTTTGTTTAAAATGTTGTAATATCGACATCATTGTAAATAAATTATTTAGCTGAGTAATAAAGTCAAAGACAACAAAAACAGCTGATAAAGGTATTCAATGAACAAAATGAAAGACTGGAGATTTTGTTTTTAAGTCAACTCTTTATCAACCGCGGAAGTTTTTAATGACGACTAAACAGTTCACCTGCATTTTTATTTTATTTCTTTTCCTACGTTTTGTTTAGTAAGTGTACACCGTTACATACGTGATATGTAAGGAAATAGTGCACGCAATAAGAAACAAAGATATTATAATATACATTCTATAGTTTGTTTTTGTAATAATTTAATGCTTTTGCAGTAGTGTGTGAAATTCTTTTCAGATTTTAGACTATAGCTAACTCTGTCATCCTAAATTTATGTTAACTAAAATGATTGATAACTTTTGTATGATGATTTTATACTTGCATCAATCCTGTCTGCCTGGTTGGTCTATCTAGTCATCTAGTGGGTTCGATTCTCGGGTCGGGCAAATTGTTATTGGGTTTTTCCATCAGGAATTTCTCAGTCGCAGCCACGGAGTCTGGATTTGTGCCTTGTTGATGGTAATAGGCTCGCCCCCTATTTCATGAAACTTAAACATAACTGGCGAAATGTAGGTGTATTATTAGATACACCTCTGCCTAACCCTTCAGGTATTACAGGCGTGATGTTATGTGATCATTCCGTCGGCAAATTAAGCGCTTTTAAAACTCCCGGCGGTCGGTTATATTATTGAAGTTGTTGTTGTAAATGCGTGGCAGTGAAAGCAATGGAGAAGAGAACGTGGATTGATCACACACCTTCTGCTTTCCCAACCTGTCATCGATCTCCTTCATGAGCCTGTGAGTGCTTCACCAAATAGTCATTTCTTGTACACGCGTCCCCACGTTGTTGTACCTGACTCTAAATAAGTATGTGCATATATCAACTATAGGACATGGGCGCGAACAGAGTCAAGTCTACATCTTATCAAAAAACTCCTCCCTAACAAATCACACCAATGTATTTCCTATTGCATTTACATCTTCAATTACCATTATAATGTTCACAAGTTGTCCAACTACTTACATTTGAATATCGTAATCCTAAACTATTGCCATAGCTTACATAAATGATACGTTCATTAGGTACAGGTTAAATTATTTTAATTATCTATTAATCATGTTATTATAATATAATATATGCTCATAAGTGTTCTCTTTTAATATGTGGTTATAGCGCAATGAACAGAAATTACGGAATTATACGGTTGGTAATTATTTCTGTCAATTGGTTTTTAAAATCAGTTTACACGTCATACGAATAGATTATGTTTCAAAATGAGTGAGTTGAGGTCAGTGTTTCTTACTTACGGTTAGTTATAGTAATGTTGACATGTACCTATTCTTCTAATGAATCAAAAATTATCCTTTTACTATATTATCGTGGGTATTTCCTGACCAATTGGGTTATTTATGTCGACAGTTTTGGTCAGTATACTTAGGTAGTAAATGGTAAAGAAGTGGTGCTGGACTTCAATAAATTGATCCAAAGGCTACGCAAAAGGTCCTGGGTTCGATTCCATCAGGAGTTGTCTCAGTAGCTGCGACGGTGTCTGGATTTGTGCCCGGTTAATGGCAATAGACTCGCCTCCTAATACATGGGACTTAAAACATAACTGGCGAAACGTGGGTGTACTATAATAGGGTAAACCTCTGCCTAACCCTTCAGGGTTTGCAGGCGTGAAGTTTTTTTATGTTTACTAAATTGATAATTTCTTCATTTCAGAAGCATCTTTCGCGCACATATGTCGGTTAACTAGTATCGGCGTTATGGGAATCGCAAAATAAGCACTTGATTTATTCGGTGATGGACTAATTTTATTAAAATGAATCACAAGGAGCAGGATGCCGACCGACCGAACCCAAAGATGAACAGTTACTGACTAATTTAACATTTGAGCAATTATAGAAAACTTGGGATACGGTCGGAGGGGCACGTTATGAAATAAAACTGTACAAAGGTTCTTACAGCTAGGTAACACAATAAAAATAACACAGTTAAACATATACAAAAGAACTGTCGGCATCTCTACAAAAATATTACAGGGTATTACTATGAATTCATAAAGCTAATAGAAACAATACACAAATTGGGCAAGGATCCTTTTCTCTACAATAAACTATTGTTATCCTAGGAAACAACTTGCAATAAAACATCTGCGGGATTGCGTGGGAACTTATAGCTAGCGGTACTTTACAGTTAACTTACACTACTATTTACATACTAAGTTCACTAAAGTAATACCTATAATATCAATAAATAATTAATGAAGACGCCACACATCTATCCCGACATGAAGAAACAACGCCGCGTGAAACGTGATCATATCTTCAATTAGCATATAATGCCCGTCCGCTGTTCTCACAAGTGGTCGTATCAATCATAGACGTATGTTCACGCTCAATGTCGTCCGGTACCCGGCTGTAATCGACATTTCAATCAGTGTGTGACAGTAGATTTGCATATTGACTAAGCCTCTATATACTTGAGGTGATTGCACATTAGTGTTAGCGAATGAAAGCACTTGAAAAGTTTTGGTGGTTTTATTTATTCAAAATCTGTTCAACAATAACGTGTAAAAAGTCTGACAAACTACAAAACTGTTTGTCGGTAGTTGTTCACGTTCCAAAATGGATAACAAATTGCGATTTTTATTATGAAATAACATATTAAATAATAAAGCGTGTTATAAAAGAGAGTGACTTTACAGAAAAAATGGCATTCTCACATTTTACACCCATGGAAAATTGCTATTGTCGTTGAAGGTTGTGATTTTAGGAACAGCATGATAAGATGTGCTGGCTGGTGCTAGTGAAGTATTTTCTTTGTTCACATAATTATGACCAGTATATTGCAGGATGCAGCGAAACTTTTAAAACGAATTTTGTGTTTCACACCACATTTTTCTCCTTTTAACTATCCTTGTGCCATTTGTATTCAATTGTCTCATACATTTGAAAATGGGGCTCATTTTTTTTATTTTAAATTTCTTTAATCCATAATAGTTACTTAAATACAACATCTGCCAAACTGCAGAGCAATTTGTCGGCAGTAGGTTCGTGTGGAATCTTATTATTCTATCTAAGTTAAAGTATAAATCTAACTTAAAACTAGGTTATTGTAAAACTAAGACTAAGACAATGGGTTTATCAAAGCCACTATGCTCAGCGCCATTCGTCAACCAGTGTCATGAGACCATCCCTTCGTCATAGTCATCAGTGTAGGGTAAGCAAGAATAATTGGGCTCACCACATTCGACATGTAGTGTTTTCTTAGGACGCTTTTTACGTGGTTTTTACTCTTCTACACGATCGATCATTCCCTCAGGTAATTCATTGATTAATGTATGCGTACCCATTGCGTACCTCTCGCAAGTGTACAATCTCTTAACCACTGTACCCGTTCATTTGGCCTGCACTGTATGTAAATAGAGGCGGTCGCATGTTCAGCATGTTTATATATTCATAGCTCTGTTTGTTAGTAACGCAAGGTTACGAGTTACTTCTTTGTCTGATACTGGGTTAAACTGAGATTATGCGTATTATCTTAAACACACGATATGTTTCGTTTGATTCGCAATAGTAGATACTATTCTACGCCATGTACTTACTAGATATTAGCGGACGTCACACGGTTTCACCCGCGTAGTTCCCGTTCCCTTGGGAGTATGGGGATAAAATATAGCCTATGTTACTCAGTAAAAACGTGGCTTTCTAATGGTGAAAGAACTTTTGAAATAGTAGTTTTTCAGTTTATTCATTACGAACATACACACTAAAATTCAAATCTTTCCTCTTTATAATATTATTATAATTATATTATATAGTGGAGATGAAAGCTTTGTAGAAAAGTATTATTATGAATAACATTTGACGTTTCTGTGAATAAACAGGATTATTTTGTTATAGTTCGAGGGATAGGCGAAGGTGTCGACGAAATTATAGGCACTATGGTTGTAACCTTAGCACTGACGCATAAGTACCTACTGCGTGAGAAAAATCACGGTAGTGAATTCCTTCCTTCTTTTTGAAAATATTTTTTTTTTAAATTACAAAATGGGCCTGCTTTTGACCTCGATCACGCCTGATGGAAAGCAATAGATGGAGAGGTTTATGATGGAACGAGCGTGCCCAGAAGATGCCTCTTGCCTCTTGCTTTGAAGGCGCCGGGTTAAATGTGGGTGTGAACACTGATGCAGGCAGAGCGTTCCACACTTTGGCAGTGCGCATAATAAAAGTGGAGGAGAAGCGCTTAGTATACGACCTTGAAACATATCTTTGCTTGGAGGACGAGATTTGGAACATATCTTTGCTTGTATTGCTAAAATATCTATAAAATTATTGTTGCCATCATGGATAAAACCTGGATAAGGTTGGCACCGAAACGTGGAGATGGAACAAAGAAAGGTCTGTGCCCAACAGCGGGCTATAGATGGATCGATACAAAGCAATGGCAATTTAGATTATGACCTCAAAACAGAAACTAAAACTGATCTATGAAGAAGGTCCAACATCTGACATTCATCTTATTACACCCATTATGTTAACTCTTGTATAATAACTTATACAATTTGTTTAACACCTCTGCGGCGGTGACACTGGCCCAGCTTCACTTAGTATTGTTAGACCAGGTCGAGGTGAGGTCGCCAAAGTTTTGTTCTAACTCCTATCTCCGATATGAAGATAAGTTTGTATTGTTTTGTAGCCGTTGAGTAACTTACGCACTGTTATTGAAGATTTTATCGCGTTCTGTGGATTTCGGCTTGAGTTGGAAACGGCCATTGTCTTTTATGCTTCGTCAAGGCATTGTGAAAGGTGACAATTTTCAGAATTTGTTATTGATCTTAAGTCTTATCACCATTTGCATGTACACAAACATTTAAACATTGCAATTTTCTTAAATTAGCCGAAGCCTCCAGTCACTTGAAGTAAAAATAAGAAAATGGTCAATGTCCGTCAACTCCAATACTGATGTTACGACTTAATAGTAAGACTATAAAATGAAGATCTCTTGGAAATAAAAGCAGGAGTGTTCCAAAGTGGATGGTTTCTTACAAAAACTAGATAATAATAATAATAAATAATTGATGGATATGAATGAATGAATGAATTGATGAATAATTGATGGTATGTCTTATAAAAAATTGGGGCGATTATTTGGCCAGTTGGTATTGATATAATAAATAGAATTGCACACGTAGACCACATTCAATCATAGACCATCACAAAACTTTTCTAAAAAGTTAGTTAACACCTTCATAATCCTGATTATGATGTAAAACACAAATTCTTCAGGTCTACTCCACCTTCAGCAACGATCACACAATGGACAGAACAACTTTATCCTCCCGATCAGTTCCCATAGAACAACAGAGTCATTAAGTCCAGTTCGCCATTGTGGCACCACCGGTGTATGGAAACTGATGCCTGATACGAAATATATTGTGTGTGAGAAATACTTTATATGAACGAAAGAAAGGATTGAGTAGACATAGTCCGTTTCGAAGGACCAAGTACGAGGGCCTAGATTGTCATCTATTAGGTACTCGTCTTAAAAGCGTTTCGTAACGGATATCTAAATTGACATAGCGTCGTTGAAGTAAAAAATAGCAACTTACAGGAGAGTGACAAAACTGCATCATGATACCTAGATAATAGTACAATACCATTTTATCATTTGTGTTCACTTCAAATTAGATAGAGACATTGCTAGTTTCTGTGATTGGCTGAAACAACGCGTCTTCCGATTCTTTAGCAAATGGCATCAAAATCACAATGACAAAATCACAACAAGTGTAGTGTGGTAACTGGTGTCAGAACATCAACGACGATAGGCTTTTTAGGTAACTTCTATCTCAATCCTGTGTAGCAATCCCATACATTGTTGACTTGCGGCTATTTGTTATCTCTGAAAGAATGTGTCACCTTGTGCAGACCATCTTCTCTTGATATTTTAATGTGTACATGTCAAACAATGGAGCATTCTGTAATAAAAAATCTAAGTTGTAGAACACAGTATTGTTAAAGTTTCTTTAAATATTTTAGTAGGCTGATATTGTTTTTTTTTTTCTGAAAGTTTTGTGAAGGTTAATTACGTTTTTAACCGACTTCTGAACAAGTATTTTTAATGAGGGATTTAGGAATGAGAAACGAAAAGGCACATTCAGGACTGTATTGATTTTGTACCTTTTATTTTAGTACGCGAACGTTCTCGTAATTCGATACCTAACATCATTCCAGGAGAATGATGTTATCCCAATTTATTTAGGGTCGGTGCAGTTTGTCTTCGTCTTCCATACCTTTTGATATATCATCCTTCACACAGTCCATCGTTCATAATTCGGTACCATTGTGTAGATCTGTTACAGGTGCAATTAATTGATCATAGTTAGCCTATTTTCACAATAATAACTTGACTTCAACCTTTAATCACCAGTATTCTACCCAAGGTCTAGAGGGAGAACTACGTTTGACACTAGATAGCAATCGACTGTCATGTGTGAATCTAAAACACCTGTAATCTCACATCACAACGTTAAATTAACTAGGTATTACTATACACCGGTTAACAGTTTCCAAACTAGCTGAAAGGTCGAAGTAACTGCAGTATATAATTTAACACTTCGGTACATAATAACTGATACGAGTATATACAATGAACGGGCAGTCGTACGTATACTATAATTTGTTTATTATATTTTAGTACAACTGCTTGTTATCTGTTTTTGCGTTTACTATGTAATTTTTGGGTGCTACTTTCAATTCTGAAGGCGATGCTTTTCGTTGTTTTATGTCTATCAATATTACGCATTAAATTTAAGTATAGTGATCTTATGTTTGGTGGACGTGTTAAATATTTCACAATGTAATATCATCATTTCATAATCAAATGTATTGTTTTTTGTTACACATTACTTAACTGTGGTTTCCCTTAGAACGCATAGATTTTTCACCTCTTACTGAAGATTTTCGTGAGGCGGAACATGTTAAAATGAGTCAAATTTTGTTATGAATTTTCCGTTTGGCATTTTTCTGTGTTAATCCAGTTTATAAACTGTCTATGTGCAGATTTTCATCAAAATCCGTATAGTAGTTTTTACGTGAAAGAGTAACACTAACAAACATCCGTCCTCATAAACTTTCACATTTGTAATAGTAATGACAGTTTTTAAAGTGGATACTATCTTATGTACTACTGAAGAACTGTAATTTTTCAGAACTCATGAAAAATAATTAAAGGTTGCCTTCAATTGCTGTACTTATAGCATTCTAAAAATAACTTGACATTCAACCTTGGCAAAACCATAGCACATGTGATTTCTCTATAAACAGTGACCACGACAACACATCGGAAATAGATCAAAGTTAGTATCGCGTGACCAAATTGCTCACTTCCGTAGATCACAATAGTGTGGGAACAATAATACAATAATAAACAATAATTATGATTATTATTCCCATTGTTAATAGTGACGTGGACAATGTGACAGTGATACCGCTGTGATGGATGGCGGTGATAATTGTCATTTCTAGGTAAAAGTGGAACGAATTATTTTTAATTTGACTAATTTTATTGTTGAATAGAGAAAGATATAAAATGCGACATTGGGTTACTTACTGATTTGTTTCTAGAACTAATTGATAAGTTGTTTGTCGTAAATTGAAATGATGACAAGTATTTGCTTGGAATATAATGTAGATAGAAATTAAAGAAATACTGGACAAGCTTCTGATTCTAGTAATGTCAAGTAGTAGTTGTACAAGATTCATAATAGTCAGCGATAGGTGGAGATTTAAATAAAGCAAACTTTTTGGTAAACCACATGTATGGACTATTTTATGTATGGGTCCATTCATGACATCAAGGAACAACAACAAACTAAATTAAACTTATTTAAACCACTATGAAAGACAACATAAAAGACAATAATACCTACCGCAGCACTAATAACCGCTGTCAACAATTCTTTTAATAATCACAATACCGTATAATTTGCAACAACAACAAAGGACACCGACGTTGTATTAAAATTGCAGCAACCTTGGCATGGCGTGACAATTATCGTGATCATCATTTTATATGAACACCGGATAACGTTAATACTAGAAGTCAATTACTAAATATGTTACGTTACTAGATTGTGTGCTAAGTTTAGAACTTAATTGTTATTAAATTTTTCTGTTATGTTGTTTTGTTGCATTTTAAAGAATACCTGCGTCATATTTATAACGTCATAATTATGACGACCCGAATGGCGCAGCGGTAGTGACCCTGGTGGCCTTACGTTCCTAGGGTCCCGGGGTTCGAATCCCGGTAGGAGCTAATGTTTATGTGATGAACATGGACATTTGTTTCAGAGGTTTATATGTATAATATAAGTATGTATTTACAAATAAAAAGTATCTGTGTAGTATATCAACTATCTGGTGTCCACGACACAAGCCTCATTGCTTAGTGTGGCACTAGATGGCGCTGCGTGTAATGTCCAGCAATATTTATTATTATAAAGTTCGTTGAAGGCTGCACGGTTGGCGTAGGGACTGTGTGATTGGCTGCTGCGCTGCGTGTTGTGAGTTCGATTCCCACACGGCCTTCATGTTGTGGGCTAGTTTCCTTGTCCATTTATATACTAGATGCACACAAGTTTCTTAGGATAGATGTATGGAGGTTTGTTACTCTTTCACGCCAATACTACAAAACGGATTTGAAATACAGTTTATAATCTGGATTAATACATAGGATACTTTTTATCCCGGTAGTACGATCCCGTGAGACAATTACCGAACTCCAAGCGGGGAAAGCCGCGGGCATAAACTTATAGAATATAGTTAAATTAAATTCATCTCGAGTTGGTACTACAGTATAACGAACCTTTTGTTGTCAGCCACAGGTCCAAATTAAAATTAATTTCATAATAAGAATTTAACTATTGGGTCTCGTTTTTACGGCGCATCACTTGAAGTTCAATGGCACTAATCATTCATTTTAATTAAAACCTTTTGTTAGGTTGCACTCGTCGTGATTGTAATAAACTATGGACCTTTAAAATGTTGTGATTGATTAAAAACAACGGTACAATACACCTGATTCACAACAATGGCTCTTCTATTAATGTGATCATTCTCTTTCTCTTATCCTAATTTATTTGGTGTCGGCGCAGCATGTCTTCTTTTTCCATCCATCGATACGTCAGAAACCGCTTTTCTAGCCATATTATCATCCTTCACACAGTCCATTCATAGATTCGTTGGTCTTCATCTACTCTAAAAGCCATCATTCTCAAAACTTTACTCATGACGTTTTCCTCATTTTTCCGCATCACATGTCCTGCTATTAATTATGCCAGGGGAATCAAAACATCAAAAACTTCTCACTTAATCATACAAACCAATTAAATATTATCCTTATTGATTAGGCCAAGGATCGGAGAAATGATTTAATGGCTCTTTAGTAAATTGATCCCGCTCATTTGTGTCCCGCGGGATAAGTTTACATTATTTATTTTTTTATTTTTATGTCACTTTCTTTAGTATTTTGGTCCCGCGCTTAAAATAAAAAAATGGCTTCCAAAAATTTAGGGTAAAGTCGATAAATATTATGGAGATGTCGGAACACTGTCGGTTAAAAGAGATGTAAGCTTCACAGCAAGGCTACTTAAATCACTTAAGAGTTATAACTTATGATTACCAATTGTGTTCAAGTTTATAGCTTGTGTTTCGCCGATGTTCATGAACTGCCGGAATGAATGGCGATTGAAGATTTATATCTTTGCGTATCGAACGTCGCCTGCGGGCTCGACACGCTTCGAACTAAGACAAACGATTCGAAACATAATAGGGACGTGTGAGGGATTAATTTGGCCTGCTAATTGCTTTAAATGATTTATTGATCTCAACTCAAATTATTAAACAAAATAATTTTTACATGCAATTCAAACAAGTCTCTCAAATACCGAATGACTATAGAACTCAAATTACTTAGTAAAATATTTTTTAAGCAAGTTTCAAACGAGTTTTTTTTACAAATGGTAATACTAGGATGTAATCGATTGTGACATTCGTTAGAAAAAACTTTTCAAAATTTAATTTTGAACGTGTCTTTATAGCGGACATGCGGTAATTTATAATGACAGTCACTTGTGAAAGAGAAAGCATTTCAATTAATTACTGTCTGTATTAATTTGTCATTGCAAATTGAAATCGCTTAGTGGAAGTTTAATTTCACACATATTATTACACAAGAAATATTGCTCATTTTTGTGAATAAAAAAAAAATCACTATGAGGTGGGGAATTGAAATCACATACGCAGTTGTGTATGTGACTTGAATTCCATTAAATTAGTAGTAGTGTTAGTAGTTACTACTACAAACACTACTACTAGCTACTACTTATTATTTTGTGACATTTTTTTCAAATGAGAGTATTTTAAATGATTTTTTTAAGCCAAATCAATACTCAATTCAAGTGGCAATTTTTTACAATGCGTTTCATATTTCTGCAACGACATAACAATGATTGACAAGCTTTTCAGTGACTTATATCATTTTTAAAACCAGTCAATTTCTGCCAATTCCTTTATCAACGTAAATATTTGGGGTTATTCACCAACTCGACACAAGAGACCGGACACACGTGTGTCCAGTTGGTGAAACTCAAAATTAGTATCACTTATTATTTCGTCATCTGGACACGCCAAGATTTTTATTCGTGTCCACATAGTGAAACTTAAATTAAATAACTTTTATGTTTTCGCCAACTGGACACATGTTCGCATTTTACCCGAATTCAAGATAAAGTACAGTCAAGCACATAAATGTTTTGTGTCACAATCATCATCGACCACTAACATCCTACTGCTGAGAACGGGTAATTAAGTATGTAATATTAAAATTATTCACTATTTATGAATTTAAAGAATATTTTTGACACTGACAGTATTAGAAAGTCACTATCTCTATGCTTGTCTTATAATCTTCAACATGTAACCAGTTTTATTACACTTTTTTGTATTCCCGGCGGCCGGCGACTAACAATGACGTAGTTTGCTCTGATTGGTTGGAGCAGGTAATAAATCCCAACCCGGTAACCCTTTGGTCATAATTCGTTATCAGTTTACTTCGTTTCGCGTGTGCATTAAGTGCAGTATTTGTGCTATTTAAAAGTGACGTGGATTTTAATATAGGTAAGTACTCAGTTAGTTTTAGATTCAACATTCTATTTTTTTAAGTTATTTTAATTTAGCGATGCCGCTATATTTAATTTTTTCATAAAAAAACTTATTTATTGTTTCATGTAAAGACAAATATGTCTACAGAAGAAGTCGCAGGCCCATCATTGGCTAACAGAAATACATTTTCATTCATCAATTCTCAAAGATGTCGTCCAATTTTATTAAATGATGGATATAAATATGTTCACCTAAGGAAAAATAAAGATGGATCTTCTATGTGGCGTTGCTCGAAAAAGTCAACTTGTCGAGCTATGCTCAAATTAAATTTCAATAACACCACTATATTAAAACACAACACAACTGATCATAATCATGAAGGTGATGTGACAAATAACGAGATTCTAAAGAATTTAAATGATTGCGAGGATCAAGTAAAGCATAATCTAGCTGCTTCTGTCTCAAGTCTATACTTTGATACTATTGAGCGAATAGAAGAGAAAGGACTCCATTTAGTTGCAAATGTCCCACGTTTCCAAAGTGTGAAAAATAAACTATATAGAAAATGGAACAACTCATTGGGCTTACAACGCATATCATTCAATAATATAGCTAATACAGTTGTACCTGAGCAGTTTCAAGATATCTTGCTTGCAGATCGCATCGGAGATCAACGTATACTCGTTTTTGCCCACCATAATATGAGAGAAATTGTTGCACATTCAAAGAGATTCTTCTGTGATGGAACGTTTAAAACATGCGTTAGAAAGTTCCATCAGTTATTCACCATTCATGTCGATATTGGGAGTACGAAATATCATACGAACATTATTCCCACTATTTATGCTCTGCTGCCCAATAGAACAGTTGACACTTACAAAACATTATTTTGTTTAATTAAGAGCCAAATACCGGAGTGGCATCCCGAAACCATCACATGTGATTTTGAAAAGCCTCTCATACAAGCTTTGCAACATGAATTTCCAAATATAAAACTTGTGGGGTGCTATACTCATTTCAAGAGATGTCTGTGGCGAAAAGCAGAAACGTTGCGCCTAACAAAGTCGAAATTGGGAAAAGATCACGTGAAGAGATGTTGTACATTGCCACTTTTACCGACGGACGCACAATCAGATGCCTGGTTATATATCATGGCTGATTGCTTAAACACTGAAGATACAACAACATTTAACGACTATTTTATTAAAACGTGGCTCGATAACAATTCCGATTATGCAAACACATACAACTGCTATAAAGAACATCATCGCACTAATAATTCTGTAGAGGCATGGAATGCCGGAATAGCCAAAACATTGAAACGGAAACCAAATATAGTACAGTTTCTGGTTGCGATCAAAAGAGACATGAATGGTTTTTGGCGCCGGGTTATGATGGACAGACCTATATCAAGAAAAAAAATTGAAACTATCAGAATGAATACTATGATCGCAGCCATTGTTAGAGAGTTTGAATCAGGAGGAATTAGCATCGGTCACTGTATCGAAAAAATTAAGTAATTAAAAATATATTTATTATGTCTTATAATAATATTCCATGTTTTACTGTTGATTTTATTGATCTCTATAATAATTATCTTAGTCTTAGTCAAATGATTGTGATACAATTACCTTAATTATTACTAAAATACTCTATTTCTAAAGTGTCAAATATTGTTGTTTTAGAGTTATGTAGAATGATTATAGTTTGTAAAATTACCCACCCATTTTAGTATTGTATATTCTATGTTTTACTGTTGATTTTATTGATCTCTATAATTATTATCTTAGTCTTAGTCAAATGATTGTGATACAATTACCTTAATTATTACTAAAATACTCTATTTCCAGTGTCAAATATTGTTGTTTTAGAGTTATGTAGAATGATTATAGTTTGTAAAATTACCCACCCACTTTAATATTGTTATGTCATAAGTATGCTCTACTGATGATTATTTTGATATTTTATTATTTTATTCCATAAATCAAAGTTGAACGTTTCGACTCCGCTCTAGTACAAACTTTACTGCAACTACATTTAGTAAGCAAGCAAGCTTTGCAAGTTTGTATAGGAGTGGAGTGTATCTTTCAAGGTTAAAAACGTCATTGCGTTTAACCTTGAAAAATACAAAAATATATTTTGCTGAGTTTATGTATGACCTTATTTGATTTTTCTGTGATACTCGAAGTGATGATTTTAAATTATTAGGTATATTTATATTATATTGAATATTGTCACGCCATTGTAATAAAAGTACCTACAGGTAATCAAAAAAAGTAACATTAGCTAAGTATACTTTTCTTCACATTAATAAATCATCAAAATATTATTTAATTGTTATATATTTGTTTTATTTCAAAATTTGTCTGAAATAGAAGCTAATAAGGTTTTTCAAGTAAAAAAGTGAGGCAGCTTTTTCATGAAATCGAGGCGATTATTAACCTGACTGTACCCTTTTTTGCAAATAAACTGGGTGTGTCCAGTTGGCGAAAACATAAAAGTGATTTAATTTAAGTTTCGCTATGTGGACACGTGTAAAAATTTTGGCGTGTCCAGATGACGAAATAATAATTGTACTAATTCTGATTTTCACCAACTGGACACACGTGTGTCCAGTATCTTGTGTCGAGTTGGTGAATAACCCAATATTTGGATGCCGCATTTAGAGCGGCCGATATGTCCTGTACAATGCTATTTTAGTCTACCGTACGTATCTTACGAATAAATAATTATCTTTGTCTTTGTCCATATGATTATCACTGATAGAATGTCAGTAATGTCACATTGCCTAGGCAAGTGCTTTTCTTTCTTCTATATCGTAATCCACATAACCATCATTAAAAAAAAATCCGTATCAACATCAATAGTACGAACAACAAGGGCATTGCCGGTTTCTACATCTATCATTATAGTACCTACTCGTGTGAAAAGATTTAACTCGACCTTAATTCAATGCTCTCATGTTTGTAGATCATGTTACGATAAACCCATTGCTAATGCCTTGTTTGAAATCAATTACTACTTTGTTAATAGATCAATTTCTGAAAGAATTTGACAAACCAATGCTGCTCTATATGAAGGCGCAAGTAAGTAGTTCCGTGGTTGTGATGTAGCTTCAGGCGATGTTGGTACACCTGTTTTTTGATCTATTTATTAGGCTTTTATCACCTTGTTTAGAAGGGTAAGTAGGTGATCTGTTTATATTGTGATTATTGTACACACGGCTAAATGGGTGAGTCTACAGAGGATCACAGAGAAAACCTGGATGTAACTTGCACAGGGTGACGTGACCCAAACCAGGGAAGCATGACACTAGAGAGAGAGGAGGCCTCAGCAGTGGGTAGCACAAGGCTGCTGATGATAATGAGTCTGAAAATACCCAAAAGAAGATTTTATTCTCTTTGAGTCAATCTAAACTAATATTATAAAGAGGAAAGATTTGATTTTTTGTTTGTTTGTTACGATTTAACTCAAGAACTGCTCAATTGATTTTAATAATTCTTTCACCATTAGAAAGCTACATCTTTACCGAGTAACATAGGCCATAAATTATATTGATATCATGCAAATTAGCCGAGCTATCACAATTTTTGAGAACGAAGTCTCGGGCGAAGTGCTAGTTGTGTAATGAGTTTGGAGCCTTGATGTCAATATGATTGTATGCAGTTCTCAAAGGGGTATACCTTTGAGAATTGCATATATTTTTTTACTAAACTCGTTATCCGTAAGTTTACCAACAATACCTCAATTATCCAGACATGTCCATAATCATCATCATCATCATCATCATCGATTATTATTTAGAATCCTGCATTTCCGATTCCTCCCACACATATTGCACATAAGTCGTAATCATTATTATAATAGTCTGTCAGTCCCCAATTATGAATGGTCATTTTGATGTCTAAATGACTTACGCCTTGAACATAGCTGCGAACTAATGCGCATGTCATTTAAGTATTAGTATTAACACATAATGAGGACTAGGAATGAGGAAATGTTAAGTATTATTGGAATATTTCATGCAATCCGTCCGGATTAGTCCGGACTTTTAGACTGTTGTCCGGACTTCGTCCGGCCCTTTAATTTGTCCGGATTTTTTAAAATTAGAGGGAATATCAGTAATAAAACTACATATTAAATAAGCTAATATCAAATCAATCAATCAACTCTAACCGCTGTAACTAAGTGGGTAATGTTTCCATTTTGTGACCTAAAAGTCCGGACTTTTATCGAAATGTCCGGCTTTTTGTCAGGACTTTTCAAATTCCTAAATGGTAACCCAACATGCAACAGACCCCAAGGGATTAAGACTTGACGAGACTGTAAAGCTGTTTATCCAAAGGACGCTTTAAAAACGGTCACACCCCTAGGCTATCATTGCTTTTAATAAATAATCTCTTTAATTGATTAATAAGCGGAAACGACTTACTATGAGCACAATTCGGAAAGGGCGAGATACAAAGTTTCGTTTCCTGCAATTGACTTTTCAAACTAGGATGAGAACGTTTTCCTAAATGTCAATAAGAGGAAGGATTAATCAGTACTTGTCTATAAATTGACAGTAAAGGTGACATTTAAGTGCATTAGTTTAGTTTATAGAAGTGCGCCTTCTAACGTCAAATGTTAACGTCAATATCACTTTAATGCTTTAGTTGCATGTCCAATTCTGCGTGGTCGGTAGCCTAAGATAATTTCCTTTGCCTATGCAGAAGATCATTTTATTAGTCTGTATTTAAATAGATTCCTAAGCCTTGAACTATTAGATCAGTATCATAAAGAAATATAAACATGTTTAAATAGCGTTTATCAATCTATCCAAGACGAGACAGAGGAATTGATTGAAATATTGATAAAGTGCATTAAAACATAAATAGCAGATGGTCCTAGGTTGTAACCTCGGCCCCTAGATTTAAAGCATTGGGTGTTTTGTTGACAGACAGGAACACTAGATACGATGTTAGATAAGAACTGGGGGTCTAAAATGGACGCTTTATCAGAATCAAAATATAATTCACGTTAACAATTTTCAATTCTTAAAATAGATCTTATGACCATAATTATAAAGTCCATTTTAAGAAATAACATTTTAAACGTGATTCATATTTTGATTCTGATAAAGCGGCCATTTTAGACCCCCTGTTCATAATAGATCTTGTAAAAGATACACCGAACATGCATTTGTAAAACCAATCAACTCTCTTAAAACAATGTTTATTGTAAATAGTGGTTAAAAGATTACAACAAACTATTAAAGCTATAAAAATGTTAACATGACATTTGAAAAGGACACCTTTTATTGTTTAACGTTGAGTTTTATCTTCTCCGAAATCTGAAATTAAATAATTATTGTACGTGCAATATCAATATTAGTAATCGTTAATTATTGCGGAGGCGTGCCTGGCTGGGATCTAAATGTCACGTCCTACCACTGTGCTGTTGGTAATATCTGATAAATTGATTGTGTGTTAGTGAAGGTGTAATGGGGCAAAGGTATCCAATACTGTGATTGGTATGGTACTTCCTTCTTTTGTCTTATTTATATTTATGGGGTTAAACCTTTCAGTGGCTGAAAACTGTTTAGTCTTAATTAAGTTGTATAATATTTTCAATTTGACAAAAAATACAATTTGAGAAACATGTCCGTGGTTATGATTCCCGTCATTATATTACTTATGTTTGCCTTGTAAATGGATTAGCCAGTCGACAGAAGTCCGGTCCACTTCCAAAAAGTCAGAGGGATCGTCGCTCGAGGTAGGTCCTTTCATATACCCGAATTTTGGGCCAAACATATTCGAACTGTCTGCGATCAATCAGGATAAGAAGAAGAAATAGAAAATCACTATTTTATGTACTGATTCTGATGGAGAGGCACAGTAACTTTTGTTTTTGCACATATCCCTACAAGTGACAGTGCAAAGCTACCGAGAGAGGTGGACATGGATTGGCAACATCTTTAGAAGTGAATGATGGAATAGTTATTACTTATTTTGCTCTCGGTTTCCAGAAAGGCTCTAGACTATGCTTGTATAATCCTCTTAACCAAATCACTAAGAGGATACTAAAGTAACCAAGTAGCAATAAATGTAAATGAGCTTTTCCCCTTAAAGCAGAGTTTCATAACCACATTACCAAACATTATAAACATTACTCAACCGATACAACATCACTACTTAGTAGTGAATGTTCTATGCGACAACTTTCCTCTGGAAAGTCCGTCGTTGCTCACTCATTCACATGAGAAGCCTCTTTAGTATCGTGTTATGACTCTTTGCGTATTATTAGCTAATGTAAGGAACTTTCACCGGCTGCCAGTTTTGTGTATTTATGATAATTTCTCTTGTTTCAGGTAATGTGTTGGATGTCGCAGCCTGCACCATCATAACAAAGCTCGTAAAGTCTTCCTGCCACAAGACAGGTCCTACAATCATCAGGTTTGACAGTCCAAATCAGATAGCCTGAAGTTCGTATTTTTTTTCTATGGTGTTTTGGTTTCTGCATCCTTTCATCTTGTTGATGTAATAACTCAGTAATCTTCTTTCTTATAGAAAACTTCAGGAGCTGGTTCTTCAGACTGGTACATATTCTTCACAGAATTTGGTTTCGCTTTTCGACGGGACATTTTGTTCTATCTTAGAGTTCTTTGCAATGTTCTCAAATTTCATTAAGAATCACGACTTCCATAATATCATCATGTGCCTACTGCGTTCCGAACTATGTAGGAGTCAGTTTCCATTAATTGGATTCAAAGTTAAAATAGTATCTTTAAGGTCCCACCTCTAAATTGCCTACTAAAATAACCTCTTACACAATAATACTATAAATTCCATTGAATACGTTTGTGGGCGACCGACCAACAGTAAAACAGAAACCAGCAGGTGAACGAAACACCGATAAGGCACGAATCCAAGTAGCGATTGTGTTGGAGCAATTTATTTGTCTAGCTCCGAATTTATTTGTTAAGTAAAGGTGCAACCAGACTGCGGTCGACCAATGACGTCGACCAGACATAAAGCCTAGAAAAAGTGACATTCTATTAATGAAATCTGAAAATCTGTTTAAAGTTGTTGTAGAAATACGAAACTTTCCTGGATTACGGACAACCATCTTCGACGTCGATCAAATGTGAGGAATACACTAGTAATCACAATCGATCGATATGACGATCGTCCATATCGATCGGTGGTAGGTCTTCGTTGATTGAGCATAGATCCTAAATAGTAATGGAATATCGATTATTAATGTTTTTAGGCGGTTAATATCGACACTTTGACGTCGATCAACCGCAGTCTGGTTGCACCTTTAACTTAATGTATGTTGTAAACGATACGCGGCTTATCGTCGATGAAATTGTAGGAAATGGCTCGGAATTACGATTGGGGTCAGAGGTTGATAATGTTGTGCCTAGTTACGTTGCTATTCTATCGTCCGTCTGGACTGCTAGTTACTAGCTACCCTTTCACGCAGACTTCATTTTCACGTTTCGAATAGAGTGATAAATTGACCATGTTACTCTAGCTAGACTAATGATTAAATCTTGCTGGTTGCTGGTGAAACTTATAGGTAGTTTTATTAGGATGTAAGTGGTAAAATAAGAGTTCTCCCAGCACCCTTTATACCCGTACGCGTGATTTAAGAAACCTTCTGTTTAATTCAATATTTTTTTCAAAGCATCAAAACCGTGTATTAAAATAAACAGTCCTAGTTCTTAAAATGTAGTGTAGGCCTCTTTATTCTAAACGTTGCTTGCCTTAACCCTTTGCCTAAGGTTTATAACTCAGTATGTCCTAGTCCACTAATAAAATAGACAATCAGATGACATCACAATCAAAGTATTCTCATATCTGGAATCTGACATCATGAACCTAACAAACAATTTTGTCATACCTCAAACTGTCACTTAGAATTCCATCACCTGTATGTATAGCAGGTCGTGCTCGTTAGGTCGTAGTCTCAATAAATATCTGTAAGTTGAGGTCACTGCAATAATAAGTACCGGATTTACGTGGACATTGTTGATCGTACTCGATTAAAATGGAAGTTACTTGTAAGTTGTGTGTATGTATCTACGACCTCAAAAGCTTTTGCCAATATATGTACATGGTGTGTATATGGTGGATTTTTGAGATAGGGCAGTTAAAGCATGCAAACCTGGACTCAAAATCAAAATCTTTTATTTCACTTAGGCCTAGACGGGCACTTATGAAACGTCGAAAAATGTGCACGGTTCGCGTTAGTCGTTTCCATGGAAAAGAACCGGCAAGAAACTCCATGGTTACTCTTTTCAAATCATTTAGTATTACAATATTATTTTGTTACAGTATTAGTACTTAAGTACGCCCGGGACAGCGTAGGCCCGACGCTAGGTCGTTGCTTACTATACAAAAAAACGTAAAACAGAAAAATATTTAACAAGCATCTGGGAATCTACAAAGCCTACAATGTTCAGTTATTCACAAATAATAGGTAAAAAAAAAGAATCTAAATAAAGGCAAGAAATTTTTGTAAAAAAAAAAAAAAAAAATTTAAACAAGTGACACAAATATTGACTGTTGGAAATGGTCTCAAAATCTGTAAATGCATTTAGCAATTACTTAAAAAGTTAAGGACAGTCTGTAGGTTTTTCTGAAGCGATCAAGACATTGCTGGCTCGTCTCATAAATCCACCCTGTATTCCCCCCTTATCCCTTTTTTCTACTTTAGGGTTACGCTTTTGTCGATGCAGCTTTCCAGCTCTCTGTATATGAGGTCTCCAAACCTATATAATAATATCAATGTAACACACGTGTAACAATTCACCAAAAAAATAAAGATTGTCTGCAAAGCTTTCTGCATCTTTAGCAATTTCCATCGCGATCGTCAATTAACGTGGGGAGAGATCAGACACAGTCCTAGAAGTTTTGGTTAAATACAAAGCTCCACATTTACCTCAAACAAGGAAAATAAGAATACATTTTATGAATGTAGTCCTGCATTTCTGCGAACCGTCCATTTTTCCCTACACTAGATTATAATGGTACCGCCATTGCTATGCGTCGCACGCGCAGGCATCAATAGGCTGTTTGTAAGCTTGAGATTGAGCCCTATGGTATATAATCTACATACATTATGTATTACGACATAGAACGCTATGTCATTGTGTTGTTTATGAATTAACTTACAATTTGTTAGACGTTGACTCGTTGTTTCTGTTTCGTTTTCATCCTTTAGCAGGATTAACTGAAGCTTGTCAATACAAAGAGGTTTTTTACATCTCTGACTTTTCCATCGTGATGATCGGTGATGGAATGGCACTCAGTCTAGGCCTTCAGGTTATTCGGAATTTCGAACTTTATATAGGACATGACATGACATGACATCAGTCCAATATACCTTAGTTTGATACACAGAACCCATGGGTTCACCACTGTCTAACCCATCAAGGTATATGTTGTGCCATAGCACATCCGTTACGCTTAAGTCCCATGCTCTAGCCAATAACCAGATATAGATCCTGACTGGATGGCTGCCATTGAGAAACTCTTCAAGTACATAACATAACATCATCATAACATCCCTGTAATCACCCAAGGGTTAGGCAGAGGTGTCCCTAATAGTGCACCCACGTTTCGCTAGTTATGTTTAAGTCACACAAAACCAGACTACGTGGCAATAACAATTCAGTCGGGCAGACCTGGGAATCGAATCGCGATTGTGACAACTAGACCAACGAGGCAGTCCTTTTTTTTGGCGAGCTAGCCCATAGCTCACCGTCTACAGGCCCGCGCCTACGGTGGACGGGACGTGAGGTTCTCTCCCTCTCACGTTCCGCCACCTCCTTCGCTAGCATGACTGCTTCGCAGAAGGAGTCTCGCTCCCATTCCGTCTCGCGAAACGAGGCAGTCCTCAGGTTCATCTTTATTCATAATAAATACACGTTGCATAATTTTATAATATACAATTGTAACACAACTACTAACAAAGTATACTCTAACAGCTACACTAAATCTAAGCCCAATTACCTGTGGATAAAATCTACAAAAATGATTAATTATTCAACTTTCACTGCTGATCGCCTCAGTGCGCTTAACGCCAATTACCGCGGACTCGTGTGCAGCCTAACTTAATTATAATTATTTAACATCACAACGTAGAGGGGTAAGTAGCTACCGAGCACATGAAAAAGATCTAGAATGTCACTTCTTTGTAAAACGGCTGACGTGACATTACATTCTGCGGTCGATTTGTTATAACTATTTCAGTAATCGGGTCAAGATTTATGTGGTTTATTGATCCGTCAAAGCCTACTAGAAGTAGACTCTGAAATCTGTGACTTAAAGCAGTTTATCAATTGATCAATGAAAGAGTTTGCAAGGACTTTACGTGAAAGAATTAAGCCAGGTCTATTTGTTACCAGCCTTTCACGTATCAGTTTTCAAAACGGCCCTATTGGTGGAGGGGATGATGCAGTTCGTTCGAAGGTGCCTGGTTACCGTACCAATAATGTTATAACACGACTCCTATACCCTGCAATTTCCTTTCACACCTAGACTAAAAAGAAACTAGACTAGACTTTCTATTTCATAACACTAAATACAGTACCTTTGTATACTACACAAAGGCTTGTATATAATGACTATGTTGGGTAGCGGAACTACATAACAGTAATGGTCAGTAGAATTCAATCAAAAGCTTTATTCAACGCTGTCAGAATGAGGTTAATAGAGGATTATCTAAGACTGAACTGTAATTGAAAACAAAATGTAATTTAGTACGGATATTTTTAAATGAAAAGCAATTTAATTTTTAATCTTTTGATTGTGTTTAGAATACTGTATCGAATGTGGTAAATGATTTTAAAGTACCTAATGAAAAACTGGAAATTAGTTTTCGTATAACGTAACAAGTTTATTGTAGAACTACTTGCGACACGGCCGGGATTTACACATCAGCTTAACGTCTTGACAAAACATCGAGAATTCCACGCTATTCAATGAGCAAAAGTATTTACATTTGTAATCAAGTTATCGAAGACGGCTCTAATTATTTTGATGAAAGTTTCAATTTAGGTGTTTACGGTGGCGAACATTCAATCTAGCTAGCTCTCTTAGATGGGAAAAAACGATTTCTCTATTTTTCACCCGAGTAGAGCTCGGTCACCCAGGTACTTGACTTTTATGTAAGTTAAATATTCATCAATTATTTTTCGGAATAAATTTTCCAAATATTGGTGATAACCGCATCAAAATCCACAAGAAAAGCGCCTTTAATTAACAATCATATGTGTAGCACATCTTACCAAGGGGTATCGTATTACCCAGTACTAACTGGGTTGTGGAGGTCAGATAGGCAGTCGCTCCATGTAAAATACTGGTGTTCAGCTGAATCCTGTTTTCCTGTTAGAATGGAAGCCGACCCCAACATAGTCGGGAAAAGGCTAGGCTGGATGATGGAGAGGATGGAGAGGATGATGATGATTAGAATATATATATTGTCGGTAACTGATCGAAAAGAAAGTATAAAACTAACTCGAAGAGTTTAGCTTTGACTGCCCGCCGCCACACAAAAATTCTCGTAACTTTTCTGAATTTTCTTTAAAGATTTCCCAATCTAGTCAGGAAATTAAAATTCGCCATTCCTTTACAAATAAATGTCGCAACACCATTGTGAATTAGGCTTAGCAATCAGACTGCGTTTCCACCTGTCAATCCAGGCGGACTGGCCTTTCGGACATTTTTAATTTCATGCCGACTGGTTTGGCTAAGATTTGTGTTGCAACGAATAATGGCGTCCAGTTTGCAGGGTTATTAAAATTGGTGACTGGTTCGTGACATTAGATTAGGTTGTTATTTGTTAGACATGTAATAATATAACTTAAATCTCATGAGATAAGAAGTTGAGCTAAATGATGGATGCTTTGGAGAAGGCCATGACGGCGATGATGATTATCTTGTTCGAAATCTTGATATCGTCAGGTTTAATATAGCTTGCCCACTTTAAACCAACTTGGAAACATGGAGAAAAGTTTTTTGTGAGCTACTTTACGCAATAAATGTTGATGACAGCACAAGAATAGTAATTGTGTTAGTATTGTTTTACTAAAGATGGATTTTCAACATAAATGTAAATTAAATATTTACAAAGAATAATTTGGGACCGTCATCGAAAGCCATTGTTTACGTAGCCGTCTGCACATAGAACAAAGAAACTACAAAAATAAAAACAGTGAAATTAATCTATGACAGCTACCTATTAGTGACAGTAATGTTTGCACATATGCGTGTGCGCAGGCGCTAGGCGACGACGCGGTGCAGGCGACCCCATTGCCGGTCACTGCACGCGGGTAGTAGATGCAGGTGCTGCTAGGGATGTGGTGTGATTGTATCGATAAATAGGATAATTGTCGAATTTTTCAGCAAATCTAAGAACATAATTAGTTCAGCGGTTTTTGTTTTATTTTGTGGTGTTTGGGTAGTTTACAGTCAACAATGTTACAAAATAAGTAACACCAAGTAAATGACGACACGCCATTTTTAAGCCTCCGCAATTAACAAGAGAACTTTTACTGGAAAACTTATTTTTTGCTATTGAAATTCTGCCAACGTAGTTCTACCCTTTCCTGTGATACCAACTGTAGTTTAAACTTTTCATAATTGGGATGTTTCGATCAATTTTTAATTATTATTTCTATCTTGATCTTGCGCATCTTCAAAGATCAGATTTTTATCTCTAATTACTGAGAACCATGCCCTGAATGTCAGGGTCAGCCAGATTTAATTATTATTATAACGTCTTAATTTGAAAGTATTATTATTTAGGGATCGGTCAAACCAGCATAATTATAGTAGAGAATAATCGTAGGGGACAATCGTCTGCGCACACTAGGGCCCAGGCACGGATAAATACTACGTAATATCACGTAGTATTAACACAGGTGTCACTTGTAATAATTTAATAATAGCCTACTGCCTGTTTGGGTTCTACAAAATCGATATTTCCTTAAGCTTACCCAACCCTACAGTAACGCCTACTACTGTCCGATTGTAAGCTGAAGTAGGTACCTCTCTATTATAGTGCGTTCTACTCACTACCTCGCATAGACGCACTATAGACTTCCAGTTAAATGTGTTAGTGTCTTTAAATGTGTTGTTGTACTTACTACCTGAGAACTTGCGTTTGGTTGGGCGCTTGTCTTACGAAGCCGGTCCTTCGTGTAATTTGTTTCTCTATGTAAGCTGTGTTTAGATTAATGTGGATTGACTACCGTTTGAAACTGAATCTTTAGGTGGGTGTTGCTGTAGTTGTTTGCTTTACTGTAATTTTTATGTGACCTGCACTTTGATGGATCTGTCCGAAGCCACTGATCTCTGCTCAACTAAATTACTCATCGACACGATGAAGCAGAAGACTGACCGTTGATCTGGCTGCTGATCTTTTGATTATCATTAGCTACTTTGGTTACCAAATCACACGCACATACACGGGCATGAGACAATAAGTAATTAAAAGGGTTTGTTTCTACTAATTAGCATCGAATATGTCATTATGTCAAACGTGCCGCTTTCTGCTAACTGTTACCTTTTCTCGCATTGTTCTCACAATTTCTCCGAACGGATTTCGAACTTAATAAAAAAACTGACTCTAGTGAATTAATTCAATCACAATTAAGGCATACTAGGCATTACTAAACTTGATTGTAATACGTTGCTTTGAATAAACAATGCGTATGCTGTGCAATGGTATATATTGCGAGGTTTTTTTTGCCAAATTGCGGAAAAAGGAATGCAATCTAGTGTTACGATTGTATCTGTGAGAACTGGCGAACAATTATGCTGGGAATATGTCAGTTGGCAGGTGCAATGTTGGAGCCAACTGTTGGACCAATATTGCGTATTTGGTCCAATTATGTTTCCTAAGAAATCTCCACCCAGTATTTCAACGATATTCAATAATCCAATTAAATAATTATGTTGGTAAAACAGCATCGTAAATCTCTTATTTTTATTAGACCTATTAAACTTATTTTACATTCAGAAACATTCCTTCTGTTCATATAAAGTTCCTCATAATACTGAGTCTAATTAGAAAAGAGGTTTTGCCCTTTCAAAGTTTACAACAAAACATTAAAACATTCATAAAGCAAACAATTTATTCCTTCCTTCGTAGGATTCTCATCATAAAAATATTTTTTACATTAACTGAAGGCAAACTGTTTTACATGGCCTAAGTGTTCAGAGAAATCTTAGGAAAGATGCAAGGGAAATAAAACGGACGGATTTAATATTAATTAGGTTCCTCTTGCAACTTCACTTTAAGGCCGAGATTTATAACGATAGTAACTTCGATTAGACAAGATGTAAACGGACCGTTTAAGAAGCCTTCAACCAAGCATTCTGTAGATCAAACCAAGTAACTTTAGGCAAAAATTATTGCGGGGACTCAATACTCATCAGCACAAAGTTATTGTTGTTACATCAGCATAATAGTACTGAAAAAGTTAGACCTTTCCATCTAATATCTCCGTAAATAAAAGGTTAGCAATGACGGGGAGACCAAGTGCTTTCCGACTGCGTTAAAGGGTCTTTTACACCCATTAGTTTTGGTTAAGCATTGTTGCTGTTACTGTCAAACTACAAGTTAGTGCAAGATAGAGACAGCAAAGCACCGTTTACAGATCTCGACGTAAGTGCACACGGTTACTTAGGTACTTTGTGAAATAACTAGTTTTGCTGGATGCAAATCAGTTTTAATTTATTTACCTAGTTAACGTTTACTTTGTAGGTGTGTAGATTTACCTGTTTTTCCGGATACATACTTTATAGTTATACTAACTCCATTATGCATTATGTGGCGCTAATGAATTGTTCGTGTTGTAAAGAGAACTAAGCTAAAACTAGCGCGTAAGTTCCCTTAAGTAGAATTTCTTTATCAAAACGCCGAAAAATATTTAAAGGAAAACTACGGTTTTTTACAAAATATTACTTAATTTATCAGCCAAATACTCATATAGTTAAAACTCGAAGCCCTTACATTTAGTTTATATTAGAATACTAAATCTAAGTCCAATCAAATAATGGCCAATCTCATTAGGAAGCCTAGGCTGTTGACCGCACAGTTTAGGCATTTAGTGTAGATAAACTAGAGTGGTCCAGCGACTGGCGAGAGGCGCATAGCTCGGATTCTACCTTAGACGATGTAACTGACCACCTAATTTGGAGCGCTAAGATGTTGCTTTGCTTATTTTGGAGCAGCGTCGATATGTACATATATTTTGGACTGGTGATTTGATATTAAATCAGTTATAGGATCGTGTCTGTATTTAATTCATAATGTGGTTTTGTTTTCAGCGTGATTTTTCATTATGGTGACCAGTAGCTGGGTACGATTTATCTTTGCTTGAATAGATCACTCCGCACTGGGTCCGAGGGGAGTATAACGCTTCCTCTCATAGAGAGGAGGTCTGTGCTGCAATAGTGGGAACGTTATTGGCTGATTATGTTTATTAATATATGTAGTGTTTAGGTTGACGAAAAATCTGCCGCGGCAAAATGTCGCTCAGCGGACGGACTTCCGGCGTGATCTCATGGCGACATAGAGAGAGCGACTGTCGCAACCCCGTGCAGGGCACGCCACAATAGTGGCGAAAAGTCCCCTTTTTGAGGAGTGGCTGGAGAGACGCCACGGCGTCCTCACCTTCCGCCTGACGCAGGTTCTTACCGGACACGCATGTTTCGGTAAGTTCCTGCACCGAATCGGGCGGGAGGAGACGCCCGGGTGTTTCCATTGTGAGGATCGACCGGAGGACCCGGTGGAGCACACTGTGGAGGTGTGCCCCGCCTGGGCGGAGCACCGCCGTGTCTTCGACGCGGCGATCGGCGGCGGCGACCTCTCGCTTCCGGCCCTGGTCCAAGCCACGGTCCGGAGCGAGACGGAATGGGACGCGGTCACCTCCTTCTGCGAATCAGTCATGCTAGCGAAGGAGGTGGCGGAACGTGAGAGGGAGAGATCCTCACGTCCCGGCCGCCGCGGGAGACGCCCCGGGCGTCGGGGGCCACGTGGTGGCTTCCAGCCACCATAGGCGCGGCCTGGGGACGGTGAGCTATGGGTTAGCTTGCCGTCCGTCCGTCTCTTGACGACAGGCCGTGTCGACGGCGCGTTCGTGTTCCACGCGCGCCTCAAAGAGAGTCAGCAATAGGGAAGGGGTCCACATGGGCCGAAGCCTGCCGGGGCTGCGGGACTATTTGAAAGAGATACCGTGGCCCCGGAATACAAAGGGCGATGAAGGAACATGGATGGGTTTTAGTCAGTAAAAGTCTGACACTCCCTCCTGCTCCGCCCAGAGCGGGAGGAGTCATTTGATGATTTCCCATCCGAAAAAAAAAAGGTAGACGAAAAATGCACGATACTACAGTTTATTTAGTTGCGCGGTGCTAATCAACTTCAATTAAGACAACATATTATTATTTTTATCACAAAAAAAAAAAAATACACACGAGACTTCATATTCACCAGCCTATTTCAGCACATTTCTTACACAGAGCAACATTTTAGTATTTCGTTACGAAAGGTAAATTTTCCCAGCCTTCGGACCCTATGAGTACGTAGGTACTGTGAACTCTTAGCATTGTGAAACTCATAGATCTTGGAAAGGGATTTAGCCAATACTTTGGTAATTGTTGTAACTGGTCTTTTGGCATTTTGTTCTGAGGTATTTATAGGAAAGGGGCTTTTGAGTTCTAAAGGGGGGTCGCAGATTCAGCCTTGCAGTTCCTGTCTCTTTATGCTAAGAACTATGAACTGATCTACTATCTATCCCATGAGTATTATATAAGGCAGTGATACTCGTGTGACCGTCGGACTGCCAATTCATAGGTCTCAAGTTCGAATCCAAGATACGCACCTCTTTTTCGGATTCATGTGCGTTTTGTATAAGTATCACTTGCTTCGGTGAAGAAAAACATCGTGAGGAAATCAGCAAGCCCGAAACATATTTATCAACGGCATGTAAAGCTACGTCAGAGGCCCAGGGGCATAAAAACTCTGACAGGTTAGGCACCAACCACAGGATAAAGGAAGGAAGAAAAGCAAAATTAGATTAGACCCAAAAGCTCGATTTACATTAAAATTGAGGCTACTTATTTAGTCTAAACTGTAAGGCAAGTTTTAGATTTTAGTTATTGCTGTAATACTACATAGGTGTATAAAAAAGACTTGTCGTTGTGTATCAACGAAGTTGAGTTTTCTTTATCATCAGCAAACTCGAATATACTTTACCTAATTAATTACAACTTGGGAGGTAGTTGAGGTTTCATGGTTAAAGCGACCGAGTTGAATTACTCAGTAAAGTAGAAAAAAACAAGAAAATAGATTAACTATGAATTAATTACACTTCTATGAATTTACCGACTTAATTAAAAACGTCTTTGTATTCAAAACTATTTAAAATTTAAATTACTTATCAATTGTTTCCATTTAAAAGCCTTGGCACAGAAAGATCATGACATCGCGTGTTAAATGTTAATCCTTTATCATTACCTAATTATTTGATTACAATTACATCGTAATGTAATAGCTGTTACATTACTGTGATTGTTGTTACAATTGTAATCCACAGCTGTCTTATGGAACTTGTAATTATTCCAAATGGTAACACTTTCTTTAGTACTAAATGATACAAATGTATGTTATTATTTTTAATTTGACGAGTGTGTAATGGTTTTGTATGACAGGTCATTGCCGTTTGCACACCTATTGTTACAGAGATTTAATTATAGTCGACGGAGAAGCATGTTTGTAATTTGAGAAGCCGTTTCTCAGATGTGTTGGACAGGGCTCACTGTGTAACTGCATCTTGAAGAAAGTAGTTTTTTTCTCTGGGATTAAAATCTTCAGTATTTCAATTTGGTCCTCACAAAACAGGTTACCTACCTGCTTTTTTGGGTTTTTATTAAATTTTCTTGAAGAGCTCGTGGCTAAATAGGTAATAACAGCCACTCGGGTCAATTTTCGGGTTAAACCGCGCTTGTCAAGGTTGGTCCCCGGATGGGTGACCCCTTACATACCGAGTTTCTTCCGTGCCACGGAAAGCACGTTAAGCTGTTGGTCCCGGCTGTCATTTGTAGATCTTTGACAGTCGTTACAGGTAGTCTTGCCAAAGGGCATTGTATTACCCAGTACTAACTGGGTTGTAGAGATCCGTTATGGTAGTCGCTCTACGTAAAATACTGGCATTGAGATGCTTGCATCTAAGCAGATGATAATAAATGTTGGCCTTTGTATATACGCCTTTTCTTCCCAAATTCGGTTGGAATCAGTATTCGCCTACATAACATCACGCTTGTAATCCCAGAAGGGTTAGGCAGATGTGTATCAAAAGTTTACCTACATTTCGCCAATTATATTTTGAGTCCCATGTTAGGGGGCGAGCCTATTGCCAGCAACCTGGCACAAAACAAGACTCCGTGGCTGTTACTGAGGAATTTCTGATGGAAAATGTAATAACATGCCCGACCTGGGTATCGAACCCAGTACCTCATGCTCAGCAGTCGCGCTTGCGACCACCGCTTAACATTTAAATATTTTTCATCCCCCCATCTCGGAAAGAGTATTTTTGCTCTTCGATATCTGAGTGCAAAAGTCGTTTTTATCCTCTAGAGGATAAAGTAAATTGAATTTAGAACATCGTGTGCACTAAGTTTGTGAATTCAAAACATCATTAAACCTATTTACTTCTACCTCCATGGTGCCGAATTTATCATAGGTACAACCTTTTTTAATTTGTTAAAAACTCAGACTCGGAACCTTCTTGGTGTACTTTTATAATTTGCTTTGCGCGCGCCATTTTCTTGTCAGGTCAATTGTTAAAACCTTAGGTTAAAAACAAGTGAAAAACGTAAAATAAGTGGTTTTGGCGATCAAGAAGTTTATTTGACGCCAACAGAATTGACTGAAACTGTTAATAATGCGCAAATGAGCTTTCTCCCTCAACAATCACGCGAGCAGGATTTGAAACAGTACGATATTAAAAAAATTGAAAAAAAAATAGGTAGAAAATGCCCAAGGCATTAAGTCCGCCTTTGTACAGTTTTTACTTGTGCATAAAGTTTTAATAAATAAATAAATAAATATTACACTCAACTTAACTAACTGTAGCAACGTTACTTTAAATTTTTCTTAATTGTACCTAAGTATTATTTGTTATAATTTAAAGATTATTCTGTAATACTTACCTACCATAATGTAGTAGTTAACACCTAAACTGAAATAAAAGTAAAAGTATCTTGTGATTGTAAATGTTTTTTTTTTGCATTTAGTCATTTTCTCGCTGAGGTGGGATGAAAAGTTACGTGTTGCACTCGAGTGCAAAGATTTTTCACCTCGTGCTCTTTTGATTCCCTCGCTAACGCTCAGGATTCTAATTTTTGAATCACTCGCTGCGCTCGTGACTCAATTTTAGAATCCTTCGCTTGCTCGGTTATCAAAATTGAGCACGCGGTTAAAAAGCAACTTTGCACTCTTGTATAACAAATAACTATAGTCCTACAGTAATTTGCTTGCCTACTTATGTGTGATACTGTTACTACATACATACATACGTACAGGTACTTAAGCCCCACGGAGTATAGCTATTTCCTCTATTAAATAATATAAACTTTTCTCCGGTATATTCGTTATGGCACATCCTCCGTGGTTACGCAATGGTTACGCAAGTAATAGTCGTACGGTTGTTGTGACCGCGGGGAACCGGTTGGTGCAACGGATCGAACGCCCGCACCGTTATCCTATCGATGGTGGTGTAAGACTGTAGGTGTAGAAGATAAATCGGACAAGATCTTAAAGGCAATATTTTTCATGTTTTCTATCTTTTAAAGTAAGTACATGTCATGTGCCATGTAGGCTTTAGTAATCTCGTTGTCGATAATGTTCCTGTTAAAACCTTTTTAGTCTAATAAGCACACCCTGGCCATTACTCTTTTGACAAACTGTATATGTTTGTTCTGTTCTGTTCACTTCTCTTGTTATAAGTACGTATGAACAGGTTATCATTTACCTCAAAAATTGCTGGACGGATTTAGGATTTTATTCAAGTTTTCACCAATTGATAGAATGTTTTTTAAAGTCCATTGAATATTTTTCAGAGAAATTGGTATGCGTCAGTCACTGAGTTAAGGCAAAAACTAACTAATACTTACCCTACCCTCATATATCTGACATCGTCCGCATAATTGAACAAGTGTTCCAAAGTATGGAAGGGTGAAAATATTCAGCGTCCCACCACCTGGTGCTCCATTCAGTATACCTACTCTCTTTTCGATTGTCAAAATAATTTTATGAAATAAAATAATTTAATAATATTATTATTAATATTTTTATTATTTTTTTTTTTTTTTATTTTTTTTTATTAATTTTATTATTTTTTATTATTTTTTTATTTTTTTTTATTTTATAATATAATTTTATGATAATTTATTAAAAAATAGTAAATTAGTCATCTGGACACTTGTTGGCAAAACATAGATAACAAATACTATTTATATGGCCTTTTAACCAAATATGAAAATCACCGCTAAATACTCACGACTTACACCACACAGAATCGTGACACAAACTAGTAAAGAACGTGTACCTGAAAAACCGTGAGATTACGAACAAATCCGAGTATTTCGCACGAACACTGTTTACATAACCTTATGCAAGCTACATGTAAATAAACTGAATGTAACGCGTTTTATCGTATATTGAGCAACAAACTAAATTGTGCTCAAATGTTTGTTTATTTTACGGTCTCTTTATTTTATGGAGTGCGAAGTTGTTATCAGTTTTACGGTACACACGTAACTAGAAAGTAGACGTAATACGTACATAATAGTTACAGCTTAGTAGAGCTAGAGATTTAATATAAATTGAAGGTATCCACAATCCTGCCGGGGCTGCGGGACTGTTCGAAAGAGATACCGTGGCTCCGGAACACAAAGGGCTAAGAAGGAACATGGATCGGTTTTTAGTCAGTAAAAGTCTGACACTCCCTTCCGCTCCGCCCAGAGTGGGAGGGGTTATTTGATGATTTCCCATCCGAAAACTAGGTCCACCCCTTCCTGAGAAAATCGGTGGTGACAAACGGACAGACAGACGGACAAGAAAGTGATCTTATAAGGGTTCCGTATTGAGGTATACGGAAACCTAAAAAAAGGCATCCACGATCTCCTGTTTGTCGTAGGAGTATGAGGACAGAACAATGAATAGCGTGCATGGAAGATGTAGCAAGCCAATTGCTTCAAAGTTCGTCCGGTATATCTACTTCTATTTCGGGTTATGCTATTCGTCTCAGAGCTAATCTATTTATTCTAAAGCGAAGGTAGAACTGGATTTGTAACAAATTTTGGGTAGGAGAGCTGGCAATGGCATTAACTTTATTTGTAGGTAATCAACACGGCACGGTTTGCGCAGAGGTTGAGCGATGGGTTGCTGCACTACGTGTCGCAGGTTCGATTCCCGCACGAAACAAACATTTGTATGTGAGTTTAAATGTTTGTAAGCGCACCTACGATACAGGAAAAAAAATCTAAGTGTGGGGCAACGTTCTTAAAAAAATAAATAGAAAGTTCTGTTAGCGTGATTGTGAACGTATCTTAAATAGCAATTGTGATTCTAGAAGTGATGAGTTTCTGATTGTATTTGATAAAAATTGGCTGTTTAGATAACGGTACTAGAATAATAGATACTTATGTTACAAAAACTATCTATTGCTATCATTGCTTGTAAATTTGTAATAACCGCTTCATAATTACTCGTCGGACATTCAGTTTCTCTAGCGTGTGGTCGGTGAAACCCGTCTGCGACTCATGCGCGGCTTTTAATATTAATAAAAACGAAATTAGAAATTTATATTCGATGAAAAACCAGGAAAGGTGACCGGAGTGATGGTTTATGTATACGAGTATTTTATATACCTACGTAATCGGTCATTTGTAGTTTGTAGTGATATTAAACCATACCTGTCATGCGCTGATTATCGTATATATATGGAGAAATAGACTAGGCTAGTCTAATTAGGGTACTGCTCGCGGTTTAGATTTTTTCTCATAAATCTATGAAGAAGAATAACATAAAATTATTCTTTCCAGAAGAAAGAAATAGGATGTATATAGTACCTCTTCCTCTATCTAGCAAGTTAGTCCTCTTCTTTCAGAAATTTTCAGCGAGGTTCATATTAAAAAACTAACTTGAAATCGTTCGACCAAATTATTTAAAATAAACACCAAGATAAGTGACTAATCATTCTAACGAACCCTGTTTTTATTTCTGTTTACCCTGGTAAATACATACCTCCGTACGTGTAAATACAAACAAAAGACTCGCTCATAAAGCGGATTACACACGACACTTTCTCTGCAGCGCCGTGTCAAGGTCCATGTGTAAAGTTACACTTATTGTCTTAATCGCGAGCCGTGAGAGTAGGCTTTAATGTCGGTGATGACATTGAGGCGTATGTGTAGCTGTGTAACGTATAATGGGAGGGTTTTTGAACGAGAGTACGTATATTATGACTTTGTTTTTTTTGGCATTCTGGATATGTGTATTGAGAGTTGCAGGAACTAATATGATCCGTCGTTATACTTAGTAGTTAATAGTTACATGGCTGACTCAAAAGAATGAAAGGCTATAAAAAAACCTTGTTTAGATGGCCTATGGTGACCTAGTCGGATAGATATGCAGCAACTTATATGCTCAGTCGTTATACTTAGTAGTTAGTACTTAATAGTTCCATGGCTCACTCAAAAGAATGAAAGATTAAAAAAAAAAACCTTGTTTAGATAGCCTATCGCGATCTAATAGTCAGATAGATATGCAGCAACTTATATGCTCCGTCGTTATACTTAGTACTTAATAGTTCCATGGCCGAGTCAAAAGAAAGAATGGCTATAATATAAAAAAAAATCTAGTTTTGATAGCCTATCGCGACCTAATAGTCAGATATAATAGATGGAACATGCTTTATTGTACGCCAAAATTAGAAAGAGACAAGAGAGGCAGAGTTAGAATTTACTAGGTTAAACCTATCCTATAATTAATTACTGATTATTAATTGCAGTTCTGATTGAGCATTGGCGGCACGACCACAACTTACAGGTAGTAAGTTGTTGGTCATATCTTGTGCAATTTATTTTATGACAACTGCTTTTAAAACTTTGAATGATAATCGTGAGGAAACGACATGTACTAGAACCAAAACTGCGAAGACGTGTGACATCCATACGCAATGAAATTATGTAATTCCTGTCTTATCGAAGCAGGAAACATTTATATCCTACCAGCAGCATAATCCATGTAATCTTGATCATTTTGACGAGGACTTCTGCGGCTTCCGTTCATAACATACTATCGACATATTGCTTACAAACTCATCAAATAATCATCTTCCTCCGAGTTGCATCGCATTGTAGGTGAAGGTTCCCGATCAGAGCTAACAGATAACGTGCAATTATTTCTATTGTGGTCATCATGCGATCTGTCGTTTATGGTCAGCAGTAATTGTGGTCGGATGTCTCCGTTGATGTAATCATACAGCTTTGAAGGTTTTAGGATATTGTTGTTGACAATGGCTGTGGCAGTCGGTTTTGATAATTGGGGTATTTCAATATTAGTAACTACTGGATTTGGTTTTTGATTACCTTTGTCCTTCGCTATTTTTGTACCCGCTATTACGTTTTTGTGCAAGTTAAAGCCAATTATATTTTTAGCTATAGCCGTTGATCGACCAACGCACGCTGGACCTGCCTGGTGGATATATGGGCGACTCCCTTTCATAGAGAGGAGGCCTAGAGAACTTTATAGTCTGTAAATGTTTAAGCTGCTGATAAAGTGTCTATTTTAAGAAAATATTAGTATTACACCAAGATTAAAACCAACCTATTTTCTATTTTAACCCTACCATAAATTCATTTTATTTAAATAAATAAATATCGCACTACACACAGCGCCATCTAGTGCGAGTGGCACTAGATGGCGCTAAGCAACGAGGCTTGTGTCGTGGACACCAGATAGTTGATACATAGATACTTTTTTGTTTATAAATAAATACTTATTAATTCTAACATAATATTCTCTTTCCATTGCAGGCAATGGTAGGCGGACAACGACGCAGAGCAGTGCAAATGCAACGCGGGACTCGCAGCTGCTCTCCCTGCTCGCCACGCGAAGGCGACAGCTTCTCACCGATAGACTGGCAACGCATATCAGTACGCTAGCGTCATTAGCACATAAGCCTAACAAGTATGTATTGTCTCTAGGTAAAGGGACTGTGAAGTGGGTTAGTTTAGTCTGTATAAGGATTGAAACAGTATTTGTAGAGTAGAGAAATAGTGCCGTTTGAAGTAACTTCATAAGATGTTATATTTCGTTTTTGATGTGAAACATCTATAGGCACGGGTAAACCATAACAAATGAAAATCGCGTGTTTGAAGCAGCATAAGATCTACATTTATTCGACACGATTTACAACAAGTCAGCTGGTCTCGGGGCACAGAGCGCTGAGTTACAATCTCGTGACTTCGAGTTTGATTCCAGCATAAGGATTTTCTTTTTGTGTATCGAGTCATTTCGTTTTTTTTTTATATTGACCTTTTTTTAATCTTTACTTAAGTACAAAATAATTTCGATGTTTCACATTTGCAAGGCATCCCGCGACGGGTTTGTCTCCACCGATCATGGTATCAGATCACATTAGCCACGGATCACAGTGAGTTGTATCCACTGATACCGTTATCCGTTTCTCTCGTTATCTTGTTACCCACTGATCACGATATCCGTGGCGACAAGAAAACAAAAAATAAAAACAAAATCGAAATAGATCACGGTGTACATGGAGACAAGAAATAAAATAAAATATTTTTTACTAAGCGTGCTTTAAAACAATGTACGCAAAATTATGATACACTTAGAGTAGCAAAGTATATTTCCCGAGACAGATGGATATCATTCGTGCTAGAACAGCTGGAATTTAACACAATAAATGTCGGACACTGTCTAGAAAAATTAAGAAAATAGTTATTGTCCCTGTTTACCCGACTGCGCCAGAAGGAGGGTTATGTTTTTCGAGGGTATGTATGTATAATTGTTTGGCACGCTCTGTGGCCTGAACGGCTCGATGGATTTTAGCTTGAGAGGTGTCGTTAGATTCGTATTTACTGTGAGAGTGACACTGGGTATATCAAAATAAAAATATACATTAAAAAAAAATAAAAAAACCCGACTGCATAAAAAATAGCTAATAACTTTAAATAAAAACTGAAAAGAAAAAAACAAGTTCAGGAGACAGGACAGCAACAGTCGGGTCCCATATTGGATGTAATGATTTTAGTCTAGATTATTTAATGGGTCCCGACTGTTGCAGTCAATATGTCCTGTTTCCTGAACTTGTTTTTTTCTTTTCAGTTTTTATTTAAAGTTATTAGTTATTTTTTATGCAGTCGGTTTTTTTTTATATTTTTGGTTACTATTAATATAAGAAGGTGTTGTTTGAATTTTTTTTTGTTACCTATAAGTTCCGTTGTACTTTCATATGCATTCCGTAATAAGCTGTTATTTTGAAATTACACACTGATGCCAAAAATTGAAGTGTAGATTAATATAATTATGACTTTTTGATACACATTCATAATGTTTTTTTTTTATAAGTATAACTTCTTTTCGTTTGGGAAAGTAGGTAGATAAAAAACAGTTTCGAAAAATAATTTATTTTATTTCTTGTCTCTGTACACCGTGATCTGTTTCGATTTTGTTTTTTTTTTCATGTAGCCACGGATATCGTGATCAGTGGGTAACACGATAACGAGATAATCGGATAACGGATCAGTGGATATAACTCGCCGTGATCTGTGGCTAACGTGATCTGATACTGTGATCGGTGGAGGGTTACTTTTTTAGTTTTTACTCCAATTAATTTTGTTGTTAGTTGTTTGATGCAAATCTAATTATTACATTATTGAATTCATGAAAACCGAGAAAAAATCTAATACGTTGACTATCTGTTTTTCAGAACCAACACAACATTCGCCCAGTTAGAAGTACGAGACGCAAATGGCTCTACAGTGAAGAGGATAACGTTTGACAACTCGAGCAATGATCCGGCGGCCACACTTAAATTTATAACCTCCGACGGCTCAAAGGAAATCCAAAAAAATGTGAAACCACACGAAATACGACATCTTTTCGTGCCCAGGGTATACCAAGACAACAAAAGCAGAGCAGGTTTTATGAATAATAGAAGAAGAGAGGGAATTAATAAGGCTGTAACGATACCCGAACGCAGGGAAATAACTGAAAGTAGCATTGTTTATGTCCCACCTGAGAAATTTGAAAATCTAGATAAGGATGTTGAGTTAGATCCAGAAGAAGAATTCCAAGTAGATGAATCAAACCACGGTTTGTATCTACTCAACTATTCTGATCCGGAAAATGTTACACAGAATGCAAATATAAATACTACAGTAATTGAAAATAAAGACAATGCTACTGTTATCGAAAGTACCACAAAATCGAGCAATATTTTCAAAGCAGAAACAACTGAAAAAGCTAAGGAATCAGAAGAAATATCTGAATCTAACATCATAGCCAACAGTACTGTTAGTAAAAACACAAAGCTAATAAAAGTCGAAAATGAAAAAGAAAATCGCACCCTTTTCATGACCGACGAAATTTACAATCACTTTAGACCACTTGAAACTGAATTACCAGTTGAAGAAATGGCACCATTCAAATATTTCGGTCAAAAACTTGGTGGGCCAGCTATAAGTGATAATCTCACTAACTCTCCAACATTGTCAGCATCTACCAAATCAGTTAATTTTATTGTTGCACCATTAGAAAAGAGGAAATTCAATTCAAGGTACTCAGCTACAGAAAAGTATAAGAACACTAGTGTAGATGAAGAAGAAATAAATGAAGATATGGATGTATCTGTGGTCAAAAATGTCATTGAGAAAAATAAAATTAGGAATACAGTTAAAGGGCCCGCCCCAGCACGCCACGTGGGATTAGTTAATCAATATAGAAAGTTTTCAACGACAGTACCACCCACTACAAAACCACAAAACATTGCTCAGCTAAATGTTACTGAACCTATTATTCTGCATTCGCCCAGCGTATTTGATAAAAGTAAAGATGTTAATAAAACAAACAGTACCGTAATCAATCAAGAGATAGCGCGAAAATCCAATAATAGTAATACGACAAAAGAAAATCCACAAACAAAAACAAACGCAACGTCCACTTCGCCTAGGAACTTTACTCGAAATTATTCGAATATAAGAAGACGTCCTCTGAGAGTAGTAGCTGCAAGTACTGAAAATAGTCCAGTGCTAACCACTCCGATAATAAATGCTACTACTACCGAAAAAGCAGCTACTTCAGTTTATACAGCTGTGGTAACATCAGTATCTATTACTTCGTCTATGAAAGGAAATAATAAAACGGAAGGCGGTTTAAAAGAAGACGATAGTAGTAAACTATCTGATAATTCAGAAACGAATAATAGCACTATTCCGAAAGCAATACTTAAAAATGAAACGGAGTCTACCACAATTTCGCCTTCCAGTTTCAAACCTAAACACATAATTCGAATTAGAACTACAACAACAGATAATCCGAATTCTAGTCCAAATACGGAGTCTCCAATAGCCAGTGAATTGTCAACAAGGAATACAGCGCTCTTCAAAAACGAATCTGAATCGAAGATATCAGAAAGATTAGCGAATATATTCCGACAGAGAAACATCGAAAACGCGACAAATTCGACTAGAATTAATAAACATAGAAGACGACGACCGACGACTACTTCGAGTACAACTACGACTTCAGCTCCTACTTTGCCACCTACTGACAAAGAGACGGAATCCCCAATATCAACCACACAGGCTACAACAGCCTTTTCCAGTTTTCTCACAACATCTTTACCTCCAGCCACAACAGCAGCCTTCAAGCCATTCGTGGTAACTTCCCGAACATCATCAGAATCAAGTTCAAAACCACTTTTTGTTGCTAGTTCTACATCCAAAACTGTTAGAACTGTCAACAGAACCGATGGTGAGGATATTGAGGACCCTTCATCACAAAACGAGGAGGTCGTCATTGAGGCTGAGAAAACGTATACAGCATCATACGTGTTGGCTGGACTGGGATTTCTGCCAGTTGCTGCAATAGTAGCTTTTATTTTAAGGAGTATATTAAATAAGAAGACCAAAGAGATTGATACGGAGTACGAGGGGTACTTCGAGGATGGGGACATTAAGAAAGAGTCTCCTATTACGCCGGTAGCGAGGCCTCCATTGCCAACGCCGACAAAACCTGACCAGAAGTGGGAGTTCCCGAGAAATAAATTGAGGCTACAGACGTTATTGGGACAGGGGAACTTTGGACAGGTGAGCTTATTCGATTTTTAACCTTATCTAAGTTTTCTGTTATCTCAAAGCTAGATAAAGAACCAATACATACATCTGATATTTATTCATAAATGTAGCCTTAGGTATTTTGACTTGTTTTTAGTTTTCGTGTGGTTAGTGCCCAACCTGGTGTCTGAGTTTTTATGCCGCCGTTGAGCTCTCAGGCATGCTGGTTAGGTTTCCTCACGATGTTTTCCTTTACCGAAGCAAGTGATAATTATACAATACGCACATGAATCCGAAAAATCAGAGGTCTTGTCTTGGATTCGACCTTGAGACCTATGGTTTGGTGGTCTAACGGTCACACCACTAGGCTATCACTGCTGTTATGACTTGTGATAGGTTACACATATTGTCAGTTCCAAAAATAAAATTTTCCCTAAAATTAGTGTTTTGTTCCATTCACTCAATTGTATCACTAACTGCTAACAATCATTCACCTAAAATTATTCACATTCATGCAGGTGTGGAAAGCAGAAGCAGACGACCTGAACGGTCACGATGGACTGACGCGGCTGGTGGCAGTCAAGAGCATCAAGGAGACTGCCTCACAGAAGGAGAAGCAGGAACTGCTTCACGAGATCTACATCATGCAGAAGATAGGGACACATCCCAACGTGGTTACGTTGCTTGCCTGTTGCACTGAAATAGGTACGTTATTTTTGCAACAATACGTTAGGAATGAGACGCAAGGATTCAATTAATAACCCGCGAGTTAGTGACTTGACCAAAGCGCACTGGGCTCGCTTAGGTACAGAGAGGAGACTTGATTAAATGCGAAATTACATGTGAATGATGTCTTCAAAAACAGCAAAACACTTAAAACAAGTCTAATGAGAACGTCACTATCACAATTGTTTACTTTATTAGAAAACTGTACAGGAAAATCTCTTCATTATACATAAGTTTGCATAAATTTCATTTTCGCTAACGGCCTTTTCTTGAATGTCTAAAAGATATCCATGTTTTGAAGTCCATTGTCAGTATTTAACACCGGCCAACTGCCATAAGAGTTAGTAAATCGTTGTGACTGATTACCTAAGCGACGCTAGCACTTGTTCCTTTGGTTTTCAGAACCCTATCTCCTAATAATGGAGTACGTGATGTGCGGCAAACTACTGACATACCTGCGCGAGCGCCGGTCCCGACCCGACCGGTTCAGCGGCAGTGGAGCACTCACGTCTAGAGACCTGACGGTCTTCGCGTACTGTGTGGCGAGGGGGATGGACTACATTGCGTCTAAAGGGGTAAGTTTTTACTCAGTTACATAAATATCGATACACAAAATGTAGGCTTTGGTCTATTTCATATAATAACAGCAATCACGGCGTGTCTATTGTATTCTATTTATGATACTTTCATTTCGCTGATATACAAACAATCAACTCATTTGCCGAGTATTAATTCATTTGCAACTGACTAGTCGTGATAAAGTGGTGGCTAGTGGCTAACTGTGGTATTGGAGTATCCGACATCTTTGACTTCGACCGCAATAATAAAACTGTATCGCGCAGAAGTCGTTTTCGTAAACACAGAGGGCAGGACAGCAGCAGGAACTAATTGGTACCGGTTACTTTCCCAGATCGTCCACCGCGACCTCGCGGCGCGCAACGTGCTGGTGGACCACAACAAGCTGTGCAAGATCGCGGACTTCGGCATGTCGCGCGGGGCCGGCGGGGGCGCGGGGGCGGGCGCGCGCGGGGCGCTGCCGGTGCGCTGGATGGCGCCCGAGGGGCTGCTGTACTGCGTGCACAGCCACCACACCGACGTGTGGGCCTTCGGCATCCTGCTGTGGGAGATCGTGACGCTCGGTCAGTGGACTTTCATTACTTGGAAATAGACTCACATAGTTTCAATTGAAATAGTTATCGTCTACTGTGTCTAGATAGATATTCCAATCCTTTTCCTTACTAATACTAAGCACCTAAGAAAATGGAAATTTACGTTCTAAGGTCGAATTAATTAAATGAAATTTAATTATTTGACGTAGTCTGTATACTTATAATCGTGTAAATTAATACGCGTGAAGTGAATTCTGCAATTTAAAAAAAAAAATTCGTTGAATTCTTTAAACCGATGTACACGGCCAATAAGAAGTAGTCGGCAATCAAAGACAAGAAGATTTTTTTACTTAAATAAAGTTACAAATGTAAAAACCTAATAACGAGTGTGACCTCCTCTTGCCAAAGTCACAGCTTAAATCGTTAGTAACGTAACGTAAGTTTGCGAACAAACTTCTTCAAGTAAGGCTATAATTTTACCGGCCCTTATCGCTCTAGCACTCATATCAAAAAGTGGTATTTCATGTAAAAAGAAAGATTAAAATTGTTATATTTCCAGAAAATATCCAAAAAGTTTTAAAATTTTAGTATTCAATAAAAAATCGTTTTAGCAATTCGCACCATAACAAAAGCAATTTTACAATAATCCACATTAAGTATTCATTACTTTTCTTTTGTTCATTTCAAAATTTAAATCTGGAACATAAAGTATCATGCCAAGATGCTTCAAATAACATGCCAAATACATCGTCAAATTAATAAAACCTCTTTTCTTGTTCTTCTTCATTGAAGTAGAGAAAAAATCCAAAGTGCCCGTTTCTTTTGCAAAAGAGTTTATTATATAAATGCGGAAGTAAAATTGCTTGTTTGTTACCTTTTCACGCCTAAACCACTGAACTGATCCTGAAATTTCGCATAAACGTTGTCAGGTGTACAGAAACGGCCTTAGGGTATCTTCCCTGCCGAAAAAAATACTGTTCTCGAGGAAAACGACAATAACGTCCTTATGATAATAGATGGCGCCACGTGTCTTTCGAATCATAAATGAATTATATTATTACAAGCAGAGTACAAAACAAATTGATTGTCAAATTCTAAATTAATGCGAGCGACACCGTGGGCAAAAGCTAGTACGAATTAAATCCAGTAGATGCTGTTGCTGATGATTCATGATACTTTGACGACCCGAATGGCGTAGCGGTAGTGAGGCTGCCTTATGTTCTTAGGGTCCCGGGTTCGAATCCCGGTACGAGCAAATGTTTGTGTGATGGACATGGACATTTGTTTCCGAGTCATGGATGTTTATATGTATAATATAAGTATGTATTTACAAACAAAAAGTATCTATGTAGTATATCAACTATCTGGTGTCCACGACACAAGCCTCGTTGCTTAGTGTGGCACTAGATGGCGATGTGTGTAATGTCCAGCGATATTTATTTATTTATTTATAATAATAATCACTCGAACTATTCTAATGTTGTAAAGTTTCGAGCGTTTCAAACGTGGATCAGAGTTGCAAAGTCATGAATAGCAGTAACTGGCAATAATGGCATGGATGTGTCAGACCACCAAGTTCTTTAGAAGATTAAAATAAAGAGTCAATGCAAATCATTTTTTCCCCGAGCTAGGAGTTGAACCCGACATAGCCCAATCAAGCCGAAGAAGCCAATCACAAGATGAGACAGCCGATTTCCAGTATCAACTTGTTGAACATTTCGAGTAGAAAACTCATTAATTCTCCTTTTTATGTTTAGGTTCAACGCCGTACGCAGCGATGTCAGGCCGCGAAGTGCTAGCAGCGGTCACAGAAGGGTACCGGCTGGAGCGTCCCCCACACTGCAAGCCCCAACTATATCGCGCCATGCATTCCTGCTGGCATGCAGACCCTTCACAACGCCCCTCCTTCGCAGCTCTCAAGTCCCAGCTGGCGGAGCTACTAGATAATGAACCCTCTGAAGGAAACTACGTGGACCTAGACTCCTTTTACCAGGAATCCTCGGTGTATAGCGATCCGTCCGCCATTATTAATGATGATGAGGGACTGTCAGCGGAGTATGACCGAGAGAGACGGTGCTTTAGAGAGTGAGTAGTTTCGGTGGTGGGGGTGAACGATGTCCAGAAATATATCGTTTATTAAAGACTCGGATCAAAAACAAAAGATAATCAATCGCAGCATCTCATTGTGTCAGACACGCCTTGGCGGGTTTAGAAAGGTCATCATTTACTCACACCACCTGAATTCTACAAATCTAACTTCTAATCTAAATCTTAAATTCACTAATATTATAAATACGAAAGTAAGTTTGTTTGTTTGTTACCTTTTCACGCGTTAACAATTTTGCATCTTTCATCCCGAAAAAAGTACTGTTCCCGAGAAAAACCACAATAACGTTCTTATGATAAAATAGAAGGCGCCACGTGTCTTTCGAATCATGATTGAATAGTATTAATAGAAACTTTAGTAGTGTGTTATTTTTTTTTCGAGTTTTTGAATTCTAAATTAACGCAAGCGAAGCCATGGGCAAAAGCTAGTTCTCACTAAAATTACAATATCAGGGAATATTCTGTTAGACTCTCTCAACGTATTTTCATTTTGGACCTGTTAAAACTCCTGACCAATTCACATTTATTTTGGTATGCGAGCATCATTCTGCACAATATTTATGGAATTTTTATTCTAGACTCACCACCGGTCCTGCCAAATTCGAAAACCGAGCGTTCAACTTTCGCGACGAAGAGCTTCGGAACAAGTTCGGTATCGGCACACCGCGGATGGGAGGCTTCGGCATCCGGGACGTCCCCTTCAACGACAGGAACTTCTCCGACGGCGAGTTCAACGAACGGAATTTCCCGAAGGAAAACTTCAGTGACACGAATTTTACCGAACGCAAAGATGGGAAACTCTCGACTTCCAGTTTTCATAGAGAGAGGGAAAGAGAAAGGGAGAACCCGTTGGTCAGTAGAAACAGCTTTAATGGGTTTCCCAGAGTAGGGACTAGAGATAGGGACAATCATTTCCAAATGGCACCTGACGGCAGGAATAAGAGGGTTTCAGAATTTGAATGTGACATTTAAGTGCGCCACGAAGATGGCGGAGTTAGTTCAAATGTGGGACGTTCCACAGTAGTGCCAACTCTGTCTTGTGGATTCAGCGCACTTTCGTGAAGGCATAACTTAGCCTTGTTATTTAGTAGGTAGTGATGTTAAAGTGAGAGACAATAATCGCCTGATTATGTATATGGATACGGTATACGAAATGCGGTTGTATATGAAGAAAATTAGAGTTAGAAGATGATCTTAGCTTTATTTTTTATGAAATCTTGTTTGAACGTAGACATGTTTTGATACTTGATGTAGGTCTTCGAATCTTGGAGTTGAAAAGACTAAGTTATGCCTGATAAATCTGAATACGTCACATTCCCACTATTTCAGTGAAACTTTGACTGAACTGTAATTAATTAGTGTGTTTATATTTAGGCATAATTCGCCAAACACTAACACTGATTTGACAAAACACTATAATTTTGCACTAGTGCAGTGTGGAAACATGACATTACAAGTTTGAATTTCATACTTACTGAAATTTTAATTACTTGACAACTATGTTTATAATTGTAAATAATTTGTTAATTTATAACAGTATTTTTATATTAATGTATGCCGTGGTTTTCATATGAATATTTTGTAAATAAAGAACTGTTATGTATGTTGATTATTGTGTTATAGATTGTTAGGTTTACGCATATCCCGCATTTGATACAGTCCAATAAATATTAAAACTTGACAGTGTTTTATATTAACTTTGATTTTGTTGAAAAAATGTTCTAAAATATTGAATAAGCAAATTCAAATAAAAATAGGCGCGGCCAAACACAGACAAATAAATTGTTTAAATTAAGTAAGTGGTGGCTTTCTCCAAAAATTTAAATTCTGCCGTTTAAAATGTCACTTACGGGATATCTTTCTTTCTTTTTTCTTTTTTTTATATCTTTCTTTCTTTTTTTTCTTTAGATATCCCGTAAGTGACATTTTAAGTATAGTTATGAACCGTGAAAGCTTAAAACAGTGTTTTCTGCCGTTTAAAATTTATATTCGCATTCGTATTCGCTTCGAAATAAAAACTTTAAAGTATCAAAATGTATAAAAGTTGGATCAAAATGGTGCTATACATTATATTATGAGCGTACTGTAAATATCAGATGTTATTTTATGCTGAGTGTTTTATAACATTTTATATTATTTTTACTCACAGTTTTATCTATTGTTTCTCTATTCCAGATATCTCTGTCTAGTCTCAAAAATTGTATGATTGTATGATAGTATTGGTTTTAGTAAGATCTGATTGTATTTTAAGTTAAAAAAATATTATTTTATTAAGATAAATATTAAAATGTATTGAAAAATTTAATCGCTTTGTTTTTTTTCTTGAAACTAGTTTTGGAATTTCACTTCGACCACACAAACAGTTTAAAAAAAATGTCGACGTTAGATCACAAGATTAACCCGATACTACAATGGTCAAAGTGCTTCGTTTGAAAAAAAAAATGCATTTGATGGTTAAGTTTTAAAAAGGAGTTAATAGCAATTATTTTGCATGCTATGAAGGGGTTAAGAGAATCTACTGGCGTTTTACGATACTCAAAACAAAAATTCGATTAGGTAATAAAAGTTGTAGTTTTTAACGTGAAAAAACCGACATGTCCCAAGAACTTAAAATTCGAAGTCATGTGTTATTTCCAACCTGAACTAGGGTCTATGTGGTGGATCAGAGCCTACTCCTCACAGGTAGGATGCCCAGCAATGAAGACGATCATATTGTTATCATTGGTCAAGAACATACTAGTACCTATGATGATTATACACTAATTCTTCAAAATACCACTTTACCATCCTAAATTAATCCAAAAAGGAAAGTACACACCTGCCCATTTTCCCGGCCCACCTTACCCAACTCTGCAATACCGCAAGTATACATTGGGTGCCATCATCGTGCAGCACAGATAGCTCAACGTTTGTCTATACTGCAGTAATGATAGTGCACGCCAGTGTAATCGCATCGTTCGCACTTTCGTTCAACCGCAGCCTGTGCGCCGTTGCTTAACGCGTCTGTTTGATGTCCTTTGTTATAAAGCATGTTCAAAATAATACATACCCTAGGGGAAACTCAAACATAAAACATAATCAACTTTTATTACAAGGGGAAAATCTATTGCCATTAACCGGGCATAAATCCAGATTCGTGGCTGTTACTAAGTTATATACATATTCCTGATGAAAAAACTGAATTAGAATAGAATAGTATAAAAGTTTGCCTGGTAATCAAACCCAGAACCTCGTGCTCAGCGGAAGTGTTTGCGAACAGTAGACAAACGCAACCGGGTGTGCCTAGTCAACTATGTAGGTATTCACCACAGTCCTCGTTGGTCGCTTTTTCGAATTGAGAATAATTGGCACCTTCGTCAGATGTTATGCCGTATGCATGGTCCAACAAGGAAGTAGACTGCTGCCAACTGGCCGGTTTATTAAAAGTTAGTCTGTTCCTATCGACATGATTTGGTATGTCTATTGAAGCGCCTGCACTATTTGTAGAGCAATATTCAATTCTCCGTATGCAAAAGTAAGTTGCGCTTAGGCATCAATTTGTTTTGCTGCTACTAGTTCTTTAGTTCATTGTATTGATTATCTCGGATATAATTATAATGTATTAATTTCCAGCTCTTTCATGTTTTTTTTCTTTCATCTTTCATGTGTTTCAATGTTCAGCTTCTTTTTCGTCTCTTTTCAGTAGTTATCAAAATAATAGTCGTCAGGCATCGGTTATTATATACCGAGCTTGGAAATAGTAAGCATATAATTTATCTTCTATGGTCCATCAGTGTTGTTCATTTCAAGACTAATACGAATATTTTCAAAATTATAATCGTAAACAATTTTACCACACCCTGTATTCTACGTCTTGACAGTGTTACGCACAACCGGCACGCGGCACAAAGCTTCAATCACAAAGAAAGTAACAAGTATCGACAAACCGCACGCTTCTAATACTTAAATTGTTTCCCTCTTTCGTTTACAATATAAGCTGCGCAGACAATGTTGATTTTAAAGTAAAATTAATATCTACTGTATTGCTGTGAAATAGGGCTTCGAATTTAATAAATATGTTTTATATCATTGTTTTGCTGAAGCTAGATAATGATCGGAATTAAACATTAGCTGACATAGCGGCAGACCAAAGATGGTGGAACGAGCTTATCTCCAACTAAAAGGACTGACCGGCCTAAACACAGAATTTCGTGTAAAAAAGACGGGGTGGTCTTTGCCCATTTAGATAATGAAAGAGTTAGCTTTGTGGTAGGTTCCTATTTATTTTTTTCAATTTATAGCATTTAAATATTATCTACCCTCAGCATTGGGTGGCCAAAGGTTGAAGAAGAAGGAGAAGAAGTAGAAGAATATTATCTAGGTTTGGATAACCTACGCTCAAAATTCCAAGCACCAAATTAAGTAAAACATTTGTTTCTAAATCGAACGTTGCGTGATGGCGATTTTGGAGCCTGCTGTCGTAGCTAAAGTGATGATGAAATCTTAGTTTATAATTTTGATTCACATTTCACTGTTGTATCTACATGTTTATCCAGTTGTAATAGATACCCGGTAATGATAACTGTCTTACAAAACGATGTTTATATTTTATGCGCCAACAACCAGAGCGAGACGATTCGCATAACTCCCTTTTTTGTACGTAACTTATCTTCTGTGCAGATGATTATCGTAATAAAGCAGACGTTTTCACCTTTGGAAAAAAATATTTACTGTTTAGTCCACGTCTTATCTTATCGTCGTCGCCACGTCTATAGTTAGCGAAATTATCGTTAACTTTCAATCGCTAAAATAACAATGAAAAAAATCGGTTGCAATAACGATGTTTGCGAGAATCACATCTTGGATGTAGAGACTTGTATTTCCCGCAAGCATCGTTATTGAAACCGAATTTATTCGTTAGTAATCAGCGATCGAAAGTTAACGATAAAGTCGTTATCTATTATATATCGAGCCTAACTGCCGGCCCAGATTTTACGATATTTGGTCTCTACACTCAAAGGTAGCGATTGCCATTGGTATACTACCGATCTTTGTCGCTAACTTAACGATATTCGCAGTGCCGAGTTGCGACACGTGTGTCTGAGACCATTTTGGCTCTTTTGCCAGAGCTTGCCACTGTTCTGCGAACTTCTGGTGGCGCTATTCTTTCCAGTGGGTACAGCATCAGATGTACGGGGGTCGGTTTAAGGCATGTTTCATTCACAGCTGTATCCACTAACTTTGCATGGGCTGAACGGCTCAACACGGGGCACGCAAATTCGCCATTTCATCATTCATGATAGCGACAGCGCCGTAGTCCGCAAGACATGAGGCGAAGTACCCCACTTAGAAGTGACTAGTCGCCTTAAGAAGCTGTTGCGAGTGTGCACCTTCTGCTTGATGTTGATGGAATCTATTTATAGGTTAGGTACGGCTTACGACCTTATAAGGCTATAAGCACTGCATGCTTCGGTACAGACAATAGACCTTGGAGTAATAAGCCGGCACAATTTTTGACAATAATCCCGTAAAAATCATCAATAAATTAACTTACGATGCTACCGAATTAATTTAACTTTTTTTATTATAATTATTTGTAATTCTTTTATTATTGTAAACTTGGTGCAGGTTTTGTCCTTTTCGTACGTTATTTGCTGTCACGAGTTTTTTTTTTATAAATTGGCAGAATACGTTAAATATGTATTATAAACACCCAAAAGAAAACTCATCAAATTCGAGGTGAATGCTAAAATTTTCGTGCTCGCTACTCGCTCTTTAATGCTACGTTTTCTCAATTGGTAAGCTTTTTTGAATAAGTCGTCAAAGTTAGTCCTTGCTTATATGGTCAAACAACAGCTTTCATGAACTTTTCTTGTGACTATTCATACTGAAGAATGGCAGAAGAAAATATTACCTACCCCAGGTGGAGTCTAAAAAGGAGAAAAAGGTTTTGGGCCTAGCCGCTATACGCATCATATATTATGTACCAAAACAATCTACTATTTTGCTTAATTAATTAACCCATTTAAATCTTAAGCGCTCATTACACTTCACTGAATTTAGTCGTCTTAATGACTAAGGACGGCTTATTGCTGAAGGAGGAGGAGTGTGCGGAATGTTTTGCATCTTATTTTCACTCGGTGTACAGCGAGAAGCGGCCGGCGCTAAACTCGGTAGCCGCGGAGCGCGCGGGTGGCGGCGCGGCGGGGGCGGCACGCGTGCATGTTGACGGGCTCAGCGCGCGGGACCTGCGAGAGGCGCTCCTGCGTCTCAAGCCCAAACGCTCAGTGGGTCCCGACGGCATACCTTACATTGTCAAAGATTGTCGCATGGTTTTGGAAGCGCCCTTATGCACTTTTTTAGCTTGTGTTTGCGGGAGGGTCACTACCCGGACCGGTGGAAACTCACTCGCGTTATCCGAGTCCCTAAAGGGGGAGTAGGTACCGACGTGAGTGGATACCGACCGGTGGCGGTGCTGTCTGCGTTCGCGAAGGTATTTGAATCGGTGTTGCACAAAAGTATTTATACACAAGTGAGCTCACAACTCTCTGACGCTCAACATGGCTTTCGACCGGGTCACAGTACGGGAGGCAACTTGTTGTCATTTGTTAATTACCCATCGCCTGCCATTGACGCTGGGGGACAGGTGGATGTGGCGTATTTTGACTTCCGGAAAGCTTTTGATACCGTGGATAACGATGTGCTTTTGTGCAAACTCTCTGAAATGGGATTCACACCGCAATTACTTAAGTTTTTTGCGAGCTACCTTGGCGAACGCCGACAGTACGTCGAGTATGCGGGACACGAATCTAGTCCTTATTACACGTTTTCCGGGGTGAGTCAAGGCAGTAATATTGGGCCATTAGAATTTATATTATTTGTTAATGATCTGCCTACAGTCGTGAAAGATGCAAAGTGTCTACTGTTTGCAGATGACTTGAAGTTGTACCTAAATGTGAAGGAGACAGCTGACTGTAATCGGCTCCAGTCTGATATCGACAATGTGGTACAATGGAGTAAGTCAAACAAACTGCATTTCAATGTTGATAAGTGTTGTATAATGAGCTACACACGCGCGCGGGCTCCTTTGCAGCATCACTACGACATGGACGGGGTAGTCACACCGCGTGTCAGGCAGGTACGAGATCTAGGTGTGCAGATGGTGTCTGAGCTGACATTCCGCAAACACATAGTGGAGGTGTGCGGTAGGGCTTTCAAAAATCTTGGTTTCATCATAAGACAGTGTAAGGATTTTACCGATACTGCGGCTGTTAAGGTTTTATACAATGCACTTGTAAGAAGTCACCTAGAAACAAGTGCATTCATTTGGAATCCACATGAAAGTAAATACAGCCTCATGTTGGAAAAAATGCAAAATAAATTCTGTAGATTCCTCTACCTCAAGCAATATGGAATTTATCCCTTTTATCCCCTGATGTACCCAAGTCTGTTCGTCCTGGGCATGGTTGGGTACACCAGGCTGGCAGTGAGAAGGGACGTGGCGCTAGTCAAGTACGTGGCGAGCGTTCTGCTAGGGCTGCTGCACCACCCCGAGGTGCTGGCTGCGCTGCGCCTGCGCGCGCCGGATGGGTACGTGAGAGCGCGCCGTCGCCCCGCACTGTTAGACGTGCCAGCGGCTAGGACTAACCTACTCAAGTTTGCCCCTATGTCGCGAGCTGCACGTATTATTAATATTATAACGGTATCAGAAGATATATTTGGGCAAAACCTGCCGAGATTTATCCAGAGGGCACAAATCTCTATTGAAAAAGAAGAATCGACATTGTCATGTTTAACTGGTTTAGTAAATTAGTAAGTAGTAGTAAATGAATTAGCTTATACTTATTTATATTGTGTGTTTTTCTATGTTTTGTGTTTATAATTTATGTTTTCTAAATTCTATGTATTATAGCATCGTATTGGACGAGTCTGTAATGGTGTTATAATTGGTAAATAAATAAATAAATAAATATAGATAATTTCTGAAGTCCGCTGGTTCTTAAACACTCATTAATGTCCCGAGAAGACTTCAGCTGCCAGTACCTATCGATCCGTAGTTCTACGGGGTTTAATCCCTCGCAACGGTGGTCCTTGTGGAGTTGGATTTGATTTTTTTATGGAATACGTTTGGGTATCCGATCGTTTGTGGCTTTCGCCAGGAGGAACTCGTTGTAGAACCTCTCCAGTATCGCGGTGTGCTTTGTTTCCTTCTTACCCCAGAGTTGAAGAGTTTTAAGGAGTACAGCCGTCATCGTCGCTTCCTGCTGTATGAACAGATGGAGCAGTGGGAGCCCCAACATGGCTTCAAGAGCTGCGGTAGGAGTAGTCCTCATGCAGCCTGTATCGGTCGGTTATTCAATAATTTTATTACTATAGAAAACTGGAATCATACCCCATGATCTTTAAAAGAATGTGTGGAAAAATCGTGTGATTGGATCAAATCAAAATACCAATGCATATTACAACTATTAGCACGGCAAATGGAAGAAAAATCGAGATTTAGACCAAGAAGACTTGTTTACAAATTTTCTGGCACCTTTATCTTAAAACATTGTAAAATGTCGTTATTATAATAATTTAATTAAGACTAACTAAGACTGTCAAATTCTTGACCATACTACGTCAATCCCCGCGACAAAGCGTTACGCAGTTTGGTGGGGGTATAAAACGTACAAAATATTTGGTCCTGAATAAATGATTTGTTACTAAAGTGCAACTTTAAATTACGTAAATAAAATCGCTTTCACCGCTATATAAGATAATGTCAGTCAAATAACGTAATACAACAACTTGACATAATTCCTTATACTATAGTTTTACGTGTCTCTCGATGAATATTTAAACTATTATCTAATTTTTGGCCAACTTAATTGGTTTACCATTCGCCACGCAAAATCCAACTCTAGCTTCACGAAACAGAGCTCTAATTCCAATGTTCCGTCAGATTCATAGTCCCAGCCAAGTCTATCGATAACAATACTCTGATCGATGTCTTTCGTAACAATAACTTCCGAACTGTGAAAGCTTTCCATACGAGACGAAAATAATTGCACTATCATCATTAACAATGATATTGAGCCCATACATTTTTTCTTCTCACTTACATAATATACCATCAATGGAAGTGTTAAATTCTGACAGCGGAATTAACTTTTGTACCCACATTTGAGGATCTATTGTTGATAAGAGCAGTTATCAGATGAACAGAGATGACCTCAGCAACACGGTGAAAGTCGTCAGTTCCGGTATTATCCGATACTTGTGTACAAGATGAGAGAGTATGTTAGTGTGCGTGTGTGGGGGAGCGCACGCGTCCATTTGTCGTTGAATCGCGGAGCTCTGCGTGCGCGCATCGCGGACCAAAAGACATCAACGCGCGCTCACTAAAAAAACATTCAATTTTATTTGTTCCCGTAAAATGTGTTCGTGTAAAGTGCTAATATGATTAAACTGTAATATAGAATATAGATTAATTTATTCAAATAAAATGGCGTTTCTATCGAGAGTTTTCCTCGTCGTGGCGTTAGTAACGCTCCTGAAAGCGGAAGATGATTTAAAAGACTTTGAATTCAGTGACCCCGATGAGGTGATGATTGCACAGGAGTCTAGACAATATCAAACTGTAGTAAAACCTCCTGTTAGGATAGTGAAGCCAACTGGAGTGACGAATTCCCATAGACCTCAGTACAATCTGGATTCTTTTGAAGACAGAGCTGATACGTTAGAAGATTTCGATACTTCGCCTCGCAGGACGTTGGTTAAGAACTATAAGTCTTCTCATAAGATAAGGGCTAAGGAGGGGATGATAAAGGATGCTGTGCTGAGGGCATTGGAGAGGAAAGACCACGTGGGCAAGTTCGCGCAGATCCTGCCAATCATCAGGGCGATGTCGGGAAACCAGAGGGTGGCACTGGCATCGCTGGTGTCCAGCCAGGTTAGCACCCCACCTGGGAGAGCACCGCTAAATCTTGCGCAGGTAAGATTTTTTTTAATCTCATGGAACTAACTTTAGTCAAGGCAGATCTAGAGATATTTCTGATCATCAGTTTCTTTTTGTTGATTAGATAATCTCTCTTTTTGAAATCTGTCTGTGTTTTGAAAACCGGTCTTTTTAACTCTTTGTTATCTTTCTTTAAAACTAGTTGAAAGAATCACCCCGATTTTCTAAACTACTATGATTTCATAAATGTATCGATTGGTTCAGTATTTATTTTTATTCTAATAAATAATCATTAAATAACACCCTTAAACTACCACGACATCTACACTCCTAAACTCAAACTCATTCCAAAAAATTATATCACGTAATTTAAGAAAACTCTAACCAGAAAATTATTTCAATGATAAATTATAACATAACAATCGTAATTATTATCTAACCGTTCCATTTGAGGTGAAGTCCGTTGTTTCATGTCATTGACCAAATCGTAATACAAATCTATCGTTTGAGAAAATCTTTACATTATAACATTGTATGAAACAATAAATGGATCCCACGAGTATACTAAAACGGAATGAATTAGATTCGTATCAAATTCTATTATAAACTAGAAGCTCAGGTCACCATCGCTGATTACAAGAATACTGGGTGGTTTTATTTTTGTGAAAAAGATAAGGTTTAATTCTTGGTCAAGGCGCATTATGCGACAAACAATAAAATAATGTTTTCTCCTTCTTCTGATTCCTCTTGAAAGAGTTGATTTATTAATCATTGTTTCGTTTCACCCCGATTTTTTTTGAACAATTTATTCTCCATCACGATTTGGTACGTGATGATCGGAATTCGCAGTCTATTTCGTTCTGCCATTTACTAACAGATTTCTCATATTCTCGGATTCTTTTTACAATAAATAGAATGGTTATTATATTTTATAACTGAGACTTATTGTGTTTTCTAAAACACAACCAAAATGAATCTTGTTGAATGATGCTCTCCTCAACCTTCGCTTTTTACAACTTTTAAGCGGCTTTTGAGAAAAAGAAAACGTTTAAGCGCTATTGAAAAAACTTGATCCTGAAAAAAGCCAGAGCTTTAAAATAACTCCAGGTTCATGAAACTTGTCACGTTTTTTAGCCATATTATTGACCGCATTCAAAATATGTTTGACCTACTTTTCTTCAACCAGAAGCTTTTACATAGCTGTGAATCAAGCCTCAACAATACTGACATCGCATTAAGTAGCTACTAAAACAAACATTTACGCACCCACTTAAAAGAAAGTGCCCACATAATTAGTGTTGACACGTTACAGCTCATTTAGTTTGTTTATCACTTATTTCGGAATTGTCACTACTTGTGCTATCTATCTAATATTGTCGATGAAATGAAAAAGGACTTTCGCTGTAAATAAGTTGCCATGCTAACGAGGCGGAACAGACTGGGATTCGGGAAACTTTCGTGTTATTTTTTGTGACTTGTGAACTTTAGTGACAGCTTTATCTGCCTAGCTTTTTCTAGAACTAGCTAGTGTGTGGAGCGACTACTTATCAGAACTGCGGAGACAGGAAGTTCAGGTTACAGCCATAACTGATTTACTGATAGACGTTCCACGGTCAAGTTGCATGTTCTACTAGCAGGCCGTGAGTATAGGCTTGTAAGACTAGGAAACTCAAAAATGGATGTTTTAGCAGAATCATAATAGGATAATAATCTGAATTACGTAACAATTCGTAAAATGGTCACAAAGTGTCAATTCATAAGATTAACTGCGTCTGTGACCATTTTCAGAATTCTACCCCAGCTCTCACGAGAAAACCTCATGATCAGTTAATCATAAAGATGAACACGATACGCAGCTAGCAGCAGTACTGAATGTAATTAAATAGCAACTTTTTACAACTAACATTACACCATTGTTTAACATACACTTCTTGTTATTTTAAATCTATTCATACAACCACCGTTTCCCCTACAATACACTTGCGGCCAACAAAAATGCTCCACATTATTATTTTACGACACAATACAGTGAGAGAATTGGTTCGCACAATTATTATCGAGTTTTTACTTTTCCGTTTCTCTGGTGTAAGCGTGTTGTAATTACTCATGTGAACCAACGTAATGTCAAAACGAATTGTATAGAAATACTCCGTTAAGTAGCTGTTTCTTTCCGGAAATGCGTATGTTTCATGATTGATTTTTCCTCATGAGTTAATCATTTTTTCATTTATGTATGACAAAATGGAAATGAAAAATGTTTTCATTTCCTTTTTCATATACTATTCATTCACTTACAAAAACTTGATATTAAACATAGTTTTGTCAGTGCACCGTATAATTGTTATGGAATGATTATGAACAATTATAAATTTCCTAAACTTGTGGTTGAAAAGTTAATTTCTCTTTAAATACATCTATCGTCAAGCTAATCAGAAATTCCACAAAACCATCGTTTGCAAACTTAACGAAAGTAAGTAAATATTACAAACACTTTAACATGCGGTTTTTGCGGCCTAAGTTATTTACAATTTGTTAGGATTGCGGAAGTTGCATTTACTGAAAGGTACATGGTTTTAGGCGTGACAAAAACCCTAAATCACTAAATTCGTTTAGCACTAAACATATGTAGGTACCATTATTTTATTTTTGTCATCTTCGAACGATTGAAAGAAATACAACGATAACTTAACAATGTTTGAGGAATTATTAAAAAAACTATTTCCTCTTATTTTTTATGATTTGTCGGGCCTATTGTGACGAAGTTTATGTAAACCTAAACACCACATAATTAAGTTACATAAGTATACTACGCATTTATTTAAATGTCCTACTAAACTTCAGTTGCTAACAAGATTTTTGGAACTGTCATATAAATTAACTATTTTATAATCAAATTATGTAGGTAATTACTATTTACATAATTTGATTATGAAATAGTTAAACTCAAACTCAAAACTCAATATGATTTTCCACAATAGAAATTTTAAGTCTAAAAATCAATCATCAATGATTGACACACAATTAAACATAATTTACGCCGTAAGAACCGCCGTATGTTTCTATTGATTCATTATCAATATTAGGTACTTCCCATTGTTTGAGACATTGAGACTATAGAAAACACTACAGGAACACACTACACATTTCACTTGTTAAATAGATAGGTAGGTCTTGTTAACTTTTTGTCGATTGGTTAAGTATTATTATACCGACAAACATTCCATCTCACTCATTGTTCTCTCTGAACTATCGTAATCAATAAAGAGATTTCATTCGATCTCCAATATCACGGAACTGGGTCATTTTTTTTTGTCTCGCAGTGTAATTTTCACGCTTCTCCATATTGTATGAGATTTGTAGTAGTTTTTGTTTGTACTATACTTTCTTTGTTTTAATTACTTAAGTCACGAAGGTACGAGTGATATTACTTATGTACTTATGAATGTCGACCTATTGTTTAAGTTTCGTCTTCATAAATATTTATTTGCAAAGTTATAAATTTGTAGCTAGAGAAAATGATGAAAGGGATTGATAAAATGAATGTATGTGTAACCTAGGTATTTTCAATCATTTTCAAAACTGACCTTGCAATTTTTTTACGATTATTCACGCACATTTACTACGAAGAATATTAAACAAAAGATTTTTAATAATCTAATCACATATTTGAAAAGGTAGTAATTGTATTTTGACACATCCAGTATTATTTTGTTATGCAGGTGACGTACTAAACACTATTTTACTAACAACAGATATTTCTTTTTCAATCCATTTAACGTAAAATCGATTGTCCACACAATTATCAAACGGCAGGTGTTGTAAACATTGCTGCCATTTTCTTTTCATAAATATAATTGTACCGTAAAGAGTCGTGGCCGGAGTGAACTATTAACCCTTTGTAAGAAATCTGTGTAATTGCTTCGGAGGTAAAGTTAGATAAAAAAGTCGTATTATTGCAGATATAGTGGATTAAAAAGTGATATCACCTGTGATATCACAAAATATCACAGGGCAGACTGTGATATTATAATAATCATCAACCTGTCTTTTACTAACTATAGTTGGGTTATCCAGTCTGTGTATGCAGTCGAACACCATGTATTTAACACGGTTAGACTGTCTCTCTGAACAACAGTCCCCTTGTAAGTAATACATACATAAGGTTGGCGCCAGTCTCCCGCAAGCATCGTTATTGCAACCGAATTTATTCATTAGTAATCAGAAACTGGCAAAGAAGAAGACTGAGGAAGAGGCTGGTGCCCTGGGCCGGCAGTCAAGTAGGCAGGCAGGTGGTTAGACAGTGGGCGGCGGTTTTAAAAACGCATCTTGGATGTTAAGACTTGCTTTACTCGCAAGCATCGTTATTGCAACTGCTTTTTTCATTGTTATTTTAGCGATCGAAAGTTAACGATAATGTCGCTAATATCTCTGTCGTTGTCGTTATCTATTTGCTACGATTTTCTAAGATCTACAATTTGACAGCCGCGGGACCGTCGGGTTGCCATTTGATACTGTTGTGGCATGCTGAGCTCACTGTAAGTAGACAATTGGTGGCTATTGTAACTAACGATGTTATTTTACAGAATATTTATCGTTTCGTTAATCTATTTTCATTGCAAATTCTAGCGCCGGAAGAAGCCAGGACTTGATACAAAGTAGGTAGTATTGTAAAACAAATAAGTACACATTTTATGTTATCGTAATGATGAACTAAATGGAGTTGATTGAAATTATATTCAATTCTTATTCAACAAAAGATTTAATATACCAAATTTGGTAACTATTTCCAATAGAAACGATAATAACAAAGATAAGGCCGACAGATATGGAATAAGCTATCTATGCATACAGTTTCTATATTATGATTATGCCCTTGTCCCTATTAATTGCTTTGTGTAACAAATTGAATTATTATTTTGTTTTTCATCCAAACTAGAGTGTGTCAATGCCAATTTCTGATGAAGGGTATTTATTTATTTATTTATTTTATTTTACAGAAGGCTTACAGACTAACAAGAAAAAAAATGATAAACAGTGTAGTATTTCCAAATCGCTAATTACAAGCCTCCACACGTAGATAAAAAGAAAATACATATATTATAACGGGGAAATAAAAAAATAAAAAAAAGTACAGATGACAATTCATTACATGCGAGAGAAACTACTTAATTATTCTAATTGAATGATTTTGTTGTGATGACTTCTTGTGAAATTAAATAAGTGATATTATGTAGATTTATACATGGCTTTTGCATGTTTATCTAATGTCAAGGTTTTTTTAGTTAAGATTTTTACTGCAATCACGATGCTAGTTAATGTAAGTACCTATCTGAATGTGGACATCCATGTGGTTAAATTTACTTAAAACATGCAGTTTTCTGGTGGTCTCTATTTGTTCTTTATTATTTTACTTAAATACTGATTTGGCAATTTTTTTTCAAAGGGATGTTGTAGGCAACATAAATAGCATTAGACAGTTATCTTAAAATAGCGCAGTATAATGTCAACACCATCTCATGTGAACCAAAAACAAATGTAAATAATTGATTTCATAAACGTAAACGTCTGACTTTTACCGAAACTAATGTTGCATAAACATTCGAGAAAAATTAACTTATTAACTTATTACTACACTACTATTAACTTATTACTAAAAAAAACCACCCTTTTTATAGATTTTTTTATTTTTTTGTAAACTAGATAGTTTACTCCAAATAAATATTTCAATCATGTAGGTAACCTCTAAAACAAAATTACGTTAAGATAACATGGAATAACTTTATTCTTATTTAATGATGTTTCTATGTCGTCAATCAGGTCCGGACACATTTAAATAAATTAATACGAATTTCAACAAAACATTGGTAACATAAAGAAATGGTTGTCAGGATATGTGACTGTTGGTGACCATATAAACCATAGGTGCCTAAGCTTTAAGTAGATAAAAATGTTTCCGTGCCGAACAGTACCCAAATTCCTAAATTCGGCCACCTAACTCAATAACTAACTTGGGGGTCCATGGAATTTGTATGTGCTCTCCACATCAAAGTGAACCAAATTCAGAGCCAACATTTTCGTTTGCTCAATCAAGGTATACAAAAATACGTGGTCTTAACGTTAGTCAGGTTCTTGTTGATAGTCCACTTAATTTTACTTATTTACCCGAATTCCATCGGCATTCGAACGATAAATTGAAAGTGCGCTATTACAATCTCGTGCTAACGAAAACGATAGATCATCAACAAAAATTCTCAAGTCACTATCTCCTATCCTCTCAAGAACGTCTAATTTATCAAAAATAGTGCAGCACCGCTTTCTTATCGTCGTCACAGTGGCATCCGATCCGATGCACCTGAGTGGCGCCCGAGTATTCCAACATTATGCTATGAATATGTAGCAGAAACTGCATCTTTGTGGGGCAGATGTAGAAAATATTGAGAGCATGGAGTCTTGGAAATGATAAAAATAGATCGTCGTCCCCAACCGTCGTCTTTTATCATTTAAATGCTTCAAAACGGAAAAGATTGTTTAGGATCGTACATAATGTAAGATGCTGGAGTTAACTTTCTGATAGTGGTACCTGTGCACGATGTCTGAAAAGTTGTGTGGAAATGGGTTATCATGGTATGGGCATGTGATGCGCATAAATGAGATGATGCTTAATAGAAAAGTATGATGAATGCTGCGCCGACCCCAAATACATTGAGATTTGGACAGGAAAATAATGATGACGCTCCAGTTTGAGTCGGTAATCTGTTTATCTTAGGTCATGAAAGTAATGTGGACGGTATTTTAGACAGCTTGGAAGCCACAATGTCTGCAATTAGGTAATTGGTTGCTGAAGATAGCAAAAGTAATAATAATAACTTTAAGAAAATACAAGTTTGACACATATTAAAGTACAGAACAGTCACTAGGATACAGAAAAATTAGCAAACAGAAGTAGTGTGCGAGAGATGAGTACAGTACAGTCAATACAAAATTTGAGCCCTGACTCCTAAACTAGGAAGATCCTGATCTTAGGGGGCAGTGTCTTCGCATAAATAGTGCACGAGCAAATAATGAGCGTACTAGCATAATCTCGTAGTCACATACAATTCATCTCATTCATTGTCATCAGCATAGTTGAATATATTAGAGTTTTTGAGAGTATGCAGCAAAGCTGGAAAAGGGTCGGGCCAAGCACACTTCCCTGCGGTACACCGAAGGTCGTAGTTTTCTCTCTACTCACATGGTCACCAAGCCTAACACACAGTTTACGCTTAGTGAGATAGCTTGCAAAAAAATCATGAGCTCAGCCACGTATGCAGACGTCCTCCAACTTCGACAGGAGGGTGGGTTTTTAAATCTAGGAATAGACCTATCAAAAGTGGGTTCATCGTTGTTGAATATTATTAATTTGGTAAAAGAATGATAAAGGATGCACTTGCTTATTAAGTCCATCTTGTTATATAAATATACCTACAATTAGGTTTCAACAGGTTTTATAAGGAGGAACGAAAAATAAGCAATGAATCGAAATAACCAAAGAAGTTACGACTCCAGCAAGTGCCTGGTTGAGCTTTCCTATAGGTATAGCTATTGTCATTACGTAAAATATTCGATTAAAGGAAATAGCTGCGCCTACTGGCTTAATCAAATATTCGTACGTGAACACTTGCGGTGAATATGTGATGAGGCATGCGGGTACTAATTGCGGTTTTCACTTTTGCGACTTTTATTCTGAGTTATTGATCGCAATTATCAGTATTGTCTTCTCAGTTATTTTTGTATGAAGCGAAATTTACATAACGTGACCAATTTCAGTTCTTTTAATATTTGTCTACCTTTTATTCATTTAGTATTGGAACAAATTAAGAATAAACGACAGCACAGTGGTAGTTTAGTTCCATATTTACCCATTGGTTTTTAGTGTCGTTTCCAAAAGTACAGATGTACTTCTTACATGTAATGGTGTACTGAAACTGTAGCAGCAGGCCTGTGCCTCGTAGGTGTTTCTGATCCACCCGTACGATTTAACATGAGGCACTTAGCTGCCACACCCGTGACTTTGCACTAACAGATATACAGGCAGCTTGGTTCAATAACTAAGCAAAATAAACAAACCTCTTGCATTCTTCGTCACACCTCTTTGTTGTTAATCGAGTTACAGTTGAGCTATGGTGACGCAACGGCAATTTCTAGACAAATCGATATTTGTTTATTCGGTGGGCCGACCGATCTCTGTTCGAGAAATACGCGACCTGCTGTCTTTGACAAGCAATATTGGACGACCCTATTTAACATAGCATCATACCTGTTATTCCGCAGAGTTAGGTAGAGAAATACCTCTACAGTATGACGAAGTGTGGGTACAACATACTGTATAATTATCCAAACAAAGTTAGGCGGATTTCTACAGGTTTTATATGTAGTTTGATAAGAATAATTGTTACACAGCTTTTCACAGTATTTCTTAATCTATGGGGACAATGGCATCATAATATGGCGGTTTAGTGGCGGTACTAATACATAGTTTACAGCGTTGTTCTTGAATTTATTTATTTAGTCAGGACAACAATTATTTACATACATGGTTGGCTGAAAATGTCTAAGACCCAAAACATTTGCATGTTTAGCTCAAAGATTTGTATACAAACTCGTGATAATCATGTGGACATGCGTGACGACGGAACCGTGGTCGCGTGTGCCATATTGTCAGGAAATCGTTTGTCTGTTTGTTTGCATGTCTTGTGGGAGTTCCTCTCCGGAACTGTGGCATGCCTCTATGTCAAGGTTAATGATACCTGCTGTTAATGATGTGTTAATTAATACAATAGGCAGGTCACGTGTGGCATCATCAAGTTTAATTTTCTCTCTTAACGGTATGAGCTTGAAAAAAGCCCCATCGGCAATGACTTTATTGCTGTGGTTTACACATTAGTGTTCGCTTTAGGAACTCTTAAAATAGATAGTAACGATAGCTAGTGGACAGTGATGATCATTGATTATGATGAGTGATAAATATCGATTGATAGAATCTTGTTTATGCACTATCTCTCCTGATAACGAAAATGCGGTCGTTACTCGAGATTTTAAGATTTCCTGTCATCAATAATCATAGACTCTGGAAAGCAACTTTTCTTCAAAAGGCACTTAAATTCTTTCAACAACACTACGGTTCGTAACACACAAGGCCGTACCTAACATATGACACAGAAACCACAACATTCTCTAAATTAAATAACCTTCCGTAATCCTTCGACTAGCCATACAGTTTCCGATTACTTTCGTTTTCGTTCACCTTACGTCAAAACTTTCGCTCTATAGTCTATGGTCGCCGTATCACGGTAACCAGTAAACCAACTGGTTACCAAACGCGGGTGTTAGGATCTATGTTACTTGCCAAGCCCGATTTCAGGTCACAGTTCTAACCTAACCTATCCCATATAGTTAGGGTGTCCTTTGATCGTCTTTTTGCGATGAACTCTATAGCCTAGTAACTTTGGCCCAGGACAAACAAATTGGGCCTAATTTTTTCCGGGCCGGGTTTGTCCAGCATCATATACCTATGTACATACTTTCCTCGGTGCGACAGCCCCGACTTAGGTCTTAGAATTATCTTGTTAATTTCGAACCCTGTTTGTAAGTACAAACGGGATCGAAATTATCAAGATAATTATTTTCTTTGAAAATTATCGGCAAATTATCCAATAATAATTATCAATGCTAATTCATAACTTGATTATTATTTTTTACTCAAACCGCGTTTTTTGATTTAATTATGCGTGCGTTTTTATAATGCGTGTTAAAATACCCTTAAAGAAGCCGAAAGGATCGTGTTCTCCGCACCTTTGCGATTTTTTTGTTTTGGAACATACTGGGAACTAGAAAGTTCCGGAGACATTGAGGGTCAAAGTTCCAACTTTTTAATAAGTTAATAAAATCGTTTTTAAGATTATAACTTTTACTTTAAATAAGTCCATGACCCGTTTACTGCATCCATCAGCACAGTGTTTTGAGTGTGGTACATTGAGTTTTACTATTGTTACTATTTGTTTTGAGTTGGAATTCTGTATGTTAATACTAATGTACCATGGCGTTATATTTATCTCGGTCTGCTTACGATCATTACGTCGATGACCTTAGGGTATATAGATGATTTATTGAATGAAATAGGCGAGTTGGGTTCGCATCGATTTTAGACAGTTGATTCATTAGTTATGTCTTACGAGATTTTGATAAGACTTGCCATGGCCACCTATGGTTTGTGTACGGGAACTGTTTAAGGAAATTAACATCATGACGGTAAATTGTCAATACATCTACGAAAACATAATGTACGTCAGAAAAAATCTGCTTCTTTTTGGTAAAAGAGGTGACAGACATAATTACAGTACTAGAAATAGGGACCAACTAGTTCAGCCAGGCTTTAGACTCGCTAAGGTAGACTCATCTTTTATGGGGTGCTGTTTGAGATGCTATAATAAAATTCCACAAAGTATTCTTGAACTGAATGAGACGAAATTTAAAACATGCATTAAACACACACTATGTAAGCAAGCATATTACAAGTTGAGCGATTATATCGCTGATAAAAATGCTTGGCTCAATGCTGGTCCTGCTCCACAAGGACAGGGGCGCATAAATTGATAGCATTAAATAGTATTGTTGGAGCTGCTGAAGATTGTACAACTTTCTTTGCATTGTATAGATTCAATCTGTTTAGTGTTATATAATCGCATTGCCCATATTGTGTGAGTACTATGTACTAGAAAGCTATCATTCACTGGAAACCTACGTCTTTTCTTGACTTGAATGTGCCCTGGCGGTTGAGAGTATGTCATGCTCACTCAAATGTCTCGCTGATGGTGGCGCATGTGTCGGATCATTTAGTTCCCTTCAAAATGGTTGAGTTGAATGGTGCTGATCCATGTGTCATGTCCGTGTACGGGTGCTGTCAGTTGTGACTGGTCATCTCTTAGTTGCCATGGCTTATTTGAATAAATTATTTTGGTTTTTGAATTGTATTTTTTTTTTGTGTATTTACTGTGGACACTTTTAACGTGCACATCTTGCTACATTGTTCTCACATAATATACCATCTCAACATGAATGATGTAACCAAGATTTTGTAACAATATTCTGATTTAAAAGAGTGTCCATGGAGTTTCTTGCCCGTTCTTCTCCATAGAGATCTACGCTAGGGAATGGGCAACTACAGTACTTTCACAGTTTGTATTTCTTGTGACTGGGACTGTAGCTACGTTTAATTTTCATCTTTGTTTCGACAATTCAAAAGTGCCTGTAACTGGCCTACTTGAAATAAATACTTTTGATTTTGATTTTGTATGTGAGTTTAAATGTTTGTAAACGTACCCACGATTAAGGAGAAATTCCTAGTAAAGTTTTTTTGTAAAACAAAAACCTCAATTGTACCGTTGTTGTATGTTTTTATTTAACTAAGGGCGTATTCACACTACGTATTTTATACCCGTTTCACGAACGCTCTGGCGGCGTTACAAACGGAAGCGGACCTCGACCAGTGCGAGCAACGCGTCTGCATCGCCGCATAGGCTGTATTATTTTACACGCGCAGATGGTACGATTTTGAAGTGATTAATTTATTCAGACGTTCAAATGTAAAGCCTCCCAAGACCTAATTTGCATGTGGTAATGATTATTTAATTGCTAAATAAGTATAGATCAGCAGTCTCTCGTTCATAATTCTTAGGTTACCTTTCACGACATTAATTTACTTACTTATTTGACGATTTTATCGGTACAGTTCTAAAAAGTGATTTAAAAAACGATACGACGACGTTATTAAATTACTTACTTACAAAAATAAAATTATTAAAACAACATAAATTATTATCAACTATAAATTATGTAGTTCGTTAAGTTGTCCATAAACCGATTTCCATGATGTAGTTAAATTGCGATTAGCTCGTAATTTCTGGGGAAAGTGACTTTAATTGGCGATAAAAGGTTGCGATTATATTCTGTGTGCGTCCGGACTCTGCTTACTGAATCTTTAGCGTTTACATAAGTTAAACGTATTCAAGAGGTTTCTTTATAAAACTGTGAAGATGTAAAATAAAACAGAATTATTCTATTGCCATACGGATGTATGGCAATAGAATAATTCTCTCATGTATAGCTAAGTGGATCATTAAATGATAGACGAAATAGCAGCAGAAGATGAAGATGGTAAGAGATAGCTAGCTAGAGACAGAATTATGTGGAATACAGAGACCGGTTCTTAACCCAGCAGTGGGATAATACAGACACAGTTAGGGAGAGGATAGGTGGTGAACTTAGTTATTCATTCGAAAATATTACGAGCAATGCTTTTTAAAGGTTATTATAGGACATAACGTTGATAGAAATTCTTCGTTGTAAAGACCAGCACATCAAACTACAACAATCTGTCAAATGTCTTTAATGTATTTTCAACTTTATTGCTAAAACATTAGGTTCAAGGTTGATTGTGAAAATTTGTCAGTTTCGGGGAGCTTGGTGAACTTGGCGTCTGTACATTGAGACGAAGAACACAAGAATACAACATTATTGTCCAAAAAACAGGTCACTACAGAAAAATATGTCCGTGACAATAACAAAACAAAAACAATTTAAAAATCGTGTCCAAAAATAAGGCTAACTACACGCGCAGTAACACTATCAGCCATCTCACAACCAGTAGTGCACACGATACGGATCTCAAAAGAATGGATACCACACTAACTGGAACTAGGTCTTCTCATGGCCGTGAAATGGTCATTGTATGGTTTATATTGTTACTAGTTTGAACGAAACCTAAACAATTAGTCATAAAATTAAACAGCTGCAATGTTGAACCGTTTTATTTTTTAAGTTAATGTGGGAATTCTTTAAATGTTCTAATTGATAAATCTAAACTATTGTCTATTGATGTTAAGGCGATTTGTTTATTATCTTCTTAACCATTATTATTTTCACATGCATTACTAACACTGTTTACATCATTACTTATAAATATTTACCAGTTTAGGTTATTCTCTTCGAAACAATCGCGGTCATCACTATTACCATTTTTAAGCAGTTATTATCAAACAGTTCACACATCTGCAATCTATTTTCACACTTGGTTCCTTCCTTGGTTTTGGTCAACTATCACATTTCTTACTACACACTCCTAAACCATGTTGTCATCATTGTTTCTCACTTTCTTTTCCATAACTTTCATCCGACATCAATGTCAAAAGAATACATAAAACATTTTGCTGATTCCAGGTGAGATCAATGTTCGGTAACAGTGACAACACAACAGACCTAATGCTACCAATACTCTTAGACATGGCTAATTTGATACGAAGAGCCGTAAGGTCAGGGAAGGAACCAAGGGAAGTCAAACAACCATACGAATCTGCACCACCACAGTTACTCAGACGTTCCTTTACTGAGGACACAGAGTTAGACGATGAACCATTTGACATGGGTGTTGAACCTTTACCTCCAATAACACGCAACCGTAGAATATTTCCAAGGAATTACACTAATAAGGTTAGCACTGGAGGCAGAGTACAGAACACAGAACATAGAGTAATAAATAATGTAACGAACGCTAAAGATGATGTAAGTAAATATGATGATGATTCTAATATACATAGTTGTAGATGTCGCAAATCAGTTCACGATGCTAATTGTGGCAGAATTTTTAGAGTAGATATTAGATGTCAATCATTTTTATATAGTTAAGACTATATTTTGCCATGCTAATCAATAATCATGAAACAAACTGACCTATGGTGTAAACAGACCCTTCACGAAGCCGTTAACCACGCATTCTGGAGTAACCCTAGCAATAATTATTGCTGGGAAATGACTTTTTTTTTTGGGTGAAAAATCACGTTTTACGGTAAAACTCAAAAAAATGTGCTGGTGTATGGATTGAATAGTGTGGAGGTCGAGAAGGTGTTTATAGTAAAGTTCTTGCATTAAAAACATGTATTAAAAAAAATAAACTTGTCCCACTGCTGGGCAAAGGCCTCTTCTCAACAGAGAAGGCACGAGCATTGATCACCACGCTTGCTCAAGACGGGTTGGCGATTTCAGACTTATATTAATTATAAGTCCAGGTATTCTCACGAGGGAAAATTCCTTCACCGATGTCTGTGATGTCCAAGATAAACTTAGAAAAGTACTATGAATTGAAAAAGTCACATTGGTACTTGCCCGGATTTGAACCCACAACCTCATACATGGGAGGCGAGGTCTTAATAACCTCTGGGCCACAACGACATGATCTAGCACAAAACAAATGTTGCAATGATGGCTAAAACAAGTGCCTTTTGGCTTCGTTAAGAGTCATTTTACACCCTTTGTATTAACAACTGGTCATAGACAATACAAATACTTTACTGCAATAAGTTCTAAATGTAGACTTAATAGAATGTAGGGTTTGATTGTAATATTTTTTAGACGACGAAACTTGAACCTCACCATAATCACACCCAGTTGTTGATACTTTATTTTTTATTTTAACAACACATAACAAAACATCATGCCTGTAATCTCCGAAGCTGTAGGCAGAGGTGTACTTAATGGTACACCCATATTTCGCCAGTTGTGTTTAAGTCCCATGTCACTTTTTTTTAACAAATTATGAGCTATCCAAATTATGGCTGCTTCTACAGCTGAATTAAATTTTTAAGTTGTTATAATGACTGTTCCAGCAGAACTCAACCGCCCCATCATCAACGACACCAGAGCCAACGACTCCTATGACGGTGTCAGTGACGATCAGCAGAACATCAAGCGTGTCGAGGTCAGACAACGGGACGCTGGACTTGATGGCAGAGTCGACGAACCAGACGATAGTGCAAGATTTGCCGGTAGCAGAGAAGTTAAGAGCTTTGAATAGATACACAGACAGGAAAGGTAACATGATTATAATAATATCTTTAGTCTATCAAAACCTGGAAGTAGTGATTGGCCCGGCCGAGATAGAGCTGGTACTGACTAAACTAAAGTTGACCAATCAGCAAGCATTTAAGTTAGAGACTTCAAAGCAAGAGTGAGCGGCATCTTCTGGGCACGCTTGTTCCAACATAGACCTCATCCATCGCTTTCTATTAGGCGTGATCGAGGTCGAGAGCAGGCCCAATTTTTTATAAAAAAGACATTTGATTGATTATAAATTTTATTTAAAACATGTCCTTTAAGCGAGCCGGGTGATCTGCAATTCAGGACCTCAGATACTTTTCTATCTAGGATTGTCTAATGCCTGTAATAGGATGACGTGATCAATGAAGATTTCTGATTATAATTGCAATCAAGCCAGCTAAAATCCAGAATTCTGCAATGTAACTCTTAAACATAACTCAGAAGTATTACGTTTAAAGTAACTGTTGATTTAATAAACGTTACTCATGAGACACTGACAAAATAAAATGAACTTAAATAAAAGAAAACGTAACTTTTCAACAACGCCAACGTGTTATTGCACAAGTCGTGAGTTGCGAGAAAAAAAATCGCCTGATCTTTTAACCCTTCGTTACAATGATACGCAGAGTTGTAGGTTCTTATGTAAACACTCATTGTATTGACAGAAACATTTGTCACTGTATAAAGAAAGTGGCAAAAGAATTCACTTCCTTCTTCCAATGACATTTTTTTCTTTTTAATAGGGATGATGACTGACTAAAAAAATATGATTCTGTGGATACGTGTTTTTTGTTTTATCAAATTAATAAAAATGACGAAGAGATCATGAGTGGGCTCGTGACGTCACTTTTGAGTAAAAAATGTACTCAAATGTGACTTCACACGAGTTTTTGACGCACTGTATCGTCTTCATTTTTTGTTTACGTGAAAAAAGATAAAACATGTGTCCAATATTGTTTGGAAATCTATCTGACGGACTAATTAGTTTTTTTTTTGTCATTTACCCTATTGCACAAACTGTCCCACTTCCCGCGGTTCATCTCCGGGCACTTATTGTGTAGAGTCTTTTGCCCAGTGATCGTCCATTACTGACCTCCCAGTGATCCCATAACAATACTTAACCTCATTTTATTTAACCTTTCCAGGATCATCGTTCCGCCGTGGCACTTTCCAGCCAAAGCCGCCATCTTTGATTCGACGTACAACTCCTGAACCAGCGGCCCCATCACCACACATTCCTAAACGAAGACCCACTCCTGCAAGGAAGCTGCCCACGTCAGCAGCCGACCCGAATACGTGCGAACTGTTCACGAACACGCTGTGTCTGCATTCTGAAGATTATCCTACGTAAGTTAGTGAAATTAGAAATTATTCAATTACGATATTAATTAATAAATTATTAAGTACCTATTTAGTTAATAGATCTCTCAAGGAATTATATAACGTAACCATTCTTTCGTCTATCTGTCTAAATAATAGACCGAGTTGATTAGTTGATAGACTCTTTGCTAAATTGATTATAATTACTATTTGACTGCTCATTACAAGTTTTGCAATCAATTAAGAAAATGTTGGCATTTACTTTATGCGCACAACTCATATGGTATTAACAAAATAAAAATGGCATCTCAATATTAATCAATAGTTTCCGTCGTTATACATTTTAAAAACACAATTCATATGTTATTATGTTAATTCACTTGAGTTATCCAAATTTTATTCACTGTAGGTGGCATTTTCTGCATTCTAAAAAGAATTAAAAGCCTTTGTTATGTCTAAAACTCTGCATAATTATTAAATTAACACAGGATCAATTTCATAACTTCGTACAGTATAATCATTGAAAGAATGGTTATAAATCCATTAGCAATATTCTTAACCAGTCTGGCCACTTGTTTATTATTTTGAATGGTTTCCCCAAAATTCTGAAACAGGTTTATAAGCATTGATATTTCATTATATAACCAGGATTGTATAGAAAGCAAGAGTAATGTGTTAGCGAAAGTGATTCTGTTGGAGCCGTGTGGTTTGCCAATGTCATGAGATTTTCGCGGAACGACATGCGTGACCGTTATTGTGAAGAACGAGGTGTGAGTTCGAGAATGTGAGGCTTATCTCTTTTGTGATCTTGTATGCGTTTTATTACGTTGCATTTTATTTAACTGTAACTTTTACTGACTTGGAAAATAAGACAAATGGATTATGTGCGGAATGTATGTATGGAAAGAAAAAGAAGTGACGGTTGATAGGAGGAGAATGGAATAAAAATATGTGCTGAATCAAAGTATTGTGGAACAAGGGCAGGAATATGGTGATTATGACTTTATAGCACAAAATAATGAAAATGAACTTAGCATTGCCATTCAACGTCGTAATACTCTGTCTTCTGGGCATGTTTCCGGACGACAGCGGTTTGGGGAAGCACTTTGAAGTCAAGTATCTTATTGTTTTCGTAAATTATGTAAGCAAAACTAAGTTTCTTATTTAGAACTACAATTTTAATCATTGTGTGAGGCAATTTATGTGTTTCAAATGAATAATCTGGCTTACTTTCTTTGTGGGATGCTTATGGTATTTTAATGTCTTCATTGTTTTTACTCAAATGATGACATAAAATCATATCTAAATCCTATACTAAGACAGATGTTTATGCAAATTCATATTGGGTTCATTTTATATAATAGTTAATGCTGATGTCTTTTTTGTTCTTTCTTCGACAACCAATTATGTCTACGGTCACAAGTCGTTACCCTTCGCAACGTTATAATTAGCCTTGAAGAGTTGTCTGTTGTGCAGATTTATAGAGAAGTCACCTATTGATTGATTGCTATGGTCAACGATATTGGCAATTAAGTCTTAATAATCAATTTGAATATTGATATAACAATATCTTTGGAAATGCTAATCTGCTCATGTTTTCTACTAGTTACAAATAAATGTCATTGTATCTTGTAATACGTTATTCAATAGATTAGTATTCAATTAATTTCGATAATTTTCAAATCGAAGATACAATCATCATTCTTGATGCCCTTTTTATATTTAACTTGGGGTTGGTGCAATGATGACCCGACTACAGCGAAGCGAAAAGGAGGGTTATTTCTTTACCTATAAGTAAAATATATTGTTACGAGTAACTTTGTAATATTCTTGAGTTTAAGAAAATTCTGATAGACTTAAGATAAGAGATAACAAATCAACAGATCAAAATCTCATTGAAGATTTAATCAGCCCTTTAATTTGAGTAACAAATCTTTACATAAAGCGTGGTTAGAAAGTATAGTCTTTGGTATTTAGAGATGAGATATTAAAATAACGTAGCTCATTCAACCGTTAAATCGTGGATCTAAAATTCTTTATTTAGAGATAACTACCATAAATGTAGATTTTACATAACAAAACCATATTCCTCGTAAAAATTAAATATAGTGCAAATGCCATGTGATTATATTTTTATTTTTATTAACCTGTTTGAGTGTCCCACTGCTGGGCAAAGGCTGCCCCTTTCTCCTTCCAAACCTGTCTGTCCTGTGCGGTATCTGGCAGTGTTTTCCCCGCAAACGAGATCAGATCGTCACACCACCTTCACCTTGTGATTATGTTAATAAAAATATTTTATTTAAATTATGTAAAGACTAAAAAATTCCATGTAAACATGTTTTTGATCGTTAAACAATTTTTGTCTTTCAAAATTGCGGACTACTTTCTAAATACTGCGTTAATTTTAAATATCCTTTTATTTACGACTGGCATAGAAGCCTAATACATATTTTGTGATTTCTCTTTGATATCTAGGCGGCTCTAAATATTCATTCAGTTGTGTAAACAACGCCTACGTATTTTGTTTTTAATAGGCAGGGGCCCATTCAAAACTAAATACGTAGGCGTTGTTTTCATCAATTTATAAATTATTTCCATAAAATAATCATTTCTAATAGATTTGTAGTGTTTTTTTGCAAAAAATGTGAAGGTGATTGTGAATAATTGTGATAGAGACAGTTATTTAACAGAAGCTTATTTTTAATAACCTTGGATGTCCAGGTACTCTGCACCATGGCCACCTCGAACCAGCCTTCACGATACACGTTTAGATCGCCTAAGAAATAACAGAAGTTTTTTTTCCGTAAAGGAATTACAGTATATTTCAGCTTGTTTCAGTAACATAGATTAGTCAAAGCGCTACCATTTTTTCCATTATGTGGCGGCATCCACATCGCTACATACGAACTACGCTTCATACCTGTCATTACGCAAATTTATCCGCGAGATTAACACATGAAGGGTGCAAAAAGACCCTTAACTTAACGCAGACAAAGGCTCTTGTTCTCCCCGTCATTGCGATTATTTTCTGTTCTGGACCATACCTTCTAGTTACGGAAATATTTGAGGTCAAAGTCCCAATTTGTTCATAAGTTTTTTTAATATTAGTTTTAAGGTTATAAATTTACTTTACTTACCTCAATGACCGGTTTACTATTCAAAGCATACATCAGCACACTGTTTTGAGTACGTTACATTGAGTTTTAACGTAAAAAGTGAGTGGTTTCCCAGCATTATTTTTTGCGTAGGGTTACTTAGTTTGATGGACATAATGTTTGGTTAACTGCTTTGTGAAGCATCCATTTACACCCTATATACATAACCGCTGCGCTACTGTTTTTCTGAGAAGCATGAGGAACATTCCACGCTTACCATACCTGTGAGTATGATTTATACCTATTCAATATTTTGTTTGTAATTTCCAGTGAAGCCATCGTGCAGTCGATTAGACGCAACAAGGCAGCCGCTGCAGCCCTGCTAGCTGACTACAAGGACCCGGGAGAAGGAATCATTGACGGAGTTACTGCTGCACAGGAGGCTAAGTACAATGAACAGCATTATCTAGTGTCTAATAGGTAAGTTGTACAGTCATTGCCCTGAATTACTTGACTCCTCTTAGGGGTAGGGGGGCAGGTTACTAAATAGTGTAGATGACAAAAAATCTAATTAGTCCTTCAGATAGATTTCCAAAAAGTGTTGGAGACTTATTTTTTAATTTTTCACGTAAACAAAAAATGAAGACGATACAGTGCGTTGAAAACTCGTGTGACATTTGAATACATTTTTACCGGAAAGTGACGTCACAAGCCCGGACTCATGATCTCGATTCGTCATTTTTTATTAATTTATCTAATATTTTTCGATAATATAACTGACTGACCAAAACAGAATCATATTTCTTTTTGTCAGAAATCATCCCTATTGTACACGATGAACTGGAAGCTCCCAAAAGGGTGTGAACCATAAATAAGCTTTACACTAGCTTTGTACCTGCATCATCTGAACCCGTTTTCCTTTTTTCCATAAAAAACCGGTTAATCAACTATAAACCTCTTTTGATGACCTATATTTTTAAAAATATGTGTACGAAGCTGCTGCTCATTACAAAATAAGCCCTCTTTCTTGTTCCGAGAATTTGCAAGACATTTATTTAATACTAGCTGATGTTTGCGGCTTCGCCCGCCCGCAAATTATATATTAAAACCTTGAATCACTCTATTAAAAAAACCCGCATTAAAATCCGTTGCGTAGTTTTAAAGATCTAAGCATACATAAGGACAGACGCGGCGGGCGAATTTGTTTTAAAATATGTAGTGATTATACAGATTCTGAGAGCACTTGAAATATTTACGTGTACTTGTGTGCGTAACTAAACAATAATATGAAGCTATCCAATATTGATATAACCCCAAGACCGTTTAAATTAAATAAAACTATGTTAATTTGACACTCAGACGTGGAGATACAGCAAACCGAGACTTTGCGGGAGCCGGCGAAGCAGGTTTCATGTGTCCCAGCACTGTGAAGTATGCCCGACCACAACGAGCGAGAGCAACATCTGGACAGTGGAAGTACATTGTGAATACTGGAGAACATACACAGACGCTGAGGCTGGAAAAGTGCTTGTAAGTAACGCCCTAGCATTAGCACAGTGCTGCTCAACTTATTCTGAAGGTGGGCCAACATTTTTATTTCGTGTCGGCGCGGGCTATCTAGCAAATATTGTATAACTTGACTATACTAACTAACTTTTGTGAACCAATTTCTGATGACTACTGTGGCTGCGAAGATGCTTTCATAATTAAAATAAGTAAAGTGATTTTTAGCTAGATATTGGCTTCCTGAGAATGGGGTCACAAGAAAGAAGCATTTTTTTTTCTGTTTTGGAATCCTGAAATCTGTTTTCAAAAGACTATTGACCACTGTAGGCGGGTATATTGTGGCCCGCGGGCCTGGGGTTGAGCAGCCTTGCATTAGCATAATCACTGCTAGGACTGGTGAGAGGGACTCAGGAAGATTATACAAGGCGAGTTGACAGCGAGTGTCTGCACAGTGCAAGTAAATTGAGAACACTGTAGAACATACTGTAGTACATACTCTACATTGAAGTACTCAAGGCCATAAAGAAGGGCCGATGCCTGCCGGGGCTGCGGGACTGTTCGAAAGAGATACCGTGGCCCCGGAACACAAAGAGCGATAAAGGAACATGGATGGGTTTTAGTCAGTAAAAGTCTGACTCCCTCATGCTCCACCCAGAGCGGGAGGAGTCATTTGATGATTTCCCATCCGAAAATAAAGGCCATAAATTACAAGGAGAATGTTTAGGCAGTAGTAGTACATTGTGAATACGGGAGAATATACGCAGACACTGAGGCTGGAGAAGTGCTTGAAAGTAGTACAGCTAAAAGCAGAACTAGTTAGTAAAAGAGATGTTAGAGTGGTGAATGGGCTGCTTAGCAGGGGCAATCCCACTGAAATAAACTTGACTACAATGGTTGAAGGTTAATTCGTTCAACAAACTAGACTTCTTTACTACTCTATCTTAAGTTAGCAGAAAAATGTTGAAGATGAAATTGTAACTTATGGAGTACACATTTCAAGGAGCAGATCGAATTTGCTTTTGAATTACCATAAGTTAACATATATCTTTATTTATGATGAATGGTTTCGAGTCAACAATATCGATGTAGATGAACAAAGTGATTAATAAATGAAACACACGGTGAGAAAAATGAGTGTGCAAATCAAATTTCATAATAAATTAAATGTAAAATCGTGACAACAGACCGAGCCGTTGCAGGCTCGGTCTGTAACAATAAAATACATTCTGAGTCTATAATTGGTAGTGTTTTTAATCAATGTCAAAAGCGAGTATCTCGTTACACAGTGTTATGATTACAAACTGTTATTAAATCACTTTTGCACAACTATAAATTAAAATGGCCGGATGTTTGTTATTTCAGCAACATGTCGACATCTTAGATGCTAAAATATAATTATATCTCATGTCGACATGATTGCAATCATTTGAAGTATAACTAGTTTTAACAGGCATTTAATGTGGACAAAGTCATCAGTTTTGTAAGAGTCGATTGATAACTTATTTAGTTTTGTTTACTATTTAGAGCGGAGCGAATTATTTGTTGATTGTCTTATTTTAAAAGGTTAAACCGCAAAGTTATTTTCTACAGAAATACGTGGATTCATTATTTGTATTGAAACATGAAATTTTTCCGTGTGCATGTCCAAACTAGTAGAAATCACAATTAGATCATTATACTACAAAGATACATAATGATTCGTGTAAAAGTAAGTTTATAAATCTAAGTTTGTCAATGTTGCTTTTTACAGGAAACCGAAAGAATCGTGCACCTACCTGACGGACAACTTCAAATCAAAATGCGTTCAAGTTTACAATTACCATCGGCTGCTGACTTGGGATCAACAAAATGGTCTCCACATGGACATATTCAAGGTACAATAATGATGAGAACTTATTTATCCAATAAACTCTAAAGACGTTACTATCGAAACCTACTGGAGTTAATAAAATAAAAGTTTCTTGTTGATCTGAAACTGAAACGCTGCAGCTGGCATGTAGCAAAATGAAAGTAATTGATATTTAATTGATATTTGATAATGATATTTGATATTTGATAATTAATATTTAATTGCATAAGAAACTAACATTATAAAAGTACAATGCTTTTTCCAGGTTCCAACATGCTGCTCCTGCCACATCGAAGGGTACAGCGTATCCTTCCCACCATTAGGACACAGACTCCAAGAAACTTCTTCAGAACATTTCCCTGGAGAAGACCTATCGTCAGAAACAGGAAACCAAGCTTTTGAAAACGTACAATCTACGATACAAAAACCCAAAATTAAAAAACCACCATTTACTCATAAGAAACCAATAGAATCTTTTTCCCCGTTTACGGATAATCAGAACTTAATATCTGGCAGCCCTTTCAGCAAACATAATGACAACGATGACTCTTTGCCCCAAAATCCCATAGATTCTTATGGAAACTCATACTTCCCAGACTCGTTCAACCAGGCTAGCTCAATAAGGCATGTCAAAAGACCACCTTCAGCAAGGAACCCACCTCCATCATCAAACTTTGATGAAGTCACTTTGCCAAGTTACCTGGAACCTCCAACACCTGCAGCTGGTCAATCTTTTAACTTTATGAAAGACAACCCACCTAAATATAAACTACCTGGAAGCCAGTTTAAGAGAACCACAAGACCAAGTCCACCAGGACGAAGACCGATTAGAAAGAAAACATCTGGCGGACCGGACGACCTTGTATCATCAGGAACACAAACCATTGAATCTTTCCCGAACAGCAGCGGAGATACATTAGAAGAAGTTAATGATTATGAAGAGCCTGATATCGGCCAGGCAACATCTATAAACACTCCGAGACCAAGAGTGACTATAGCTCCGAAACTCACGGCTTTATCAACAGAAAAACAGACACCAGCACATAAATCTAGAGAGCCGAGTAATAACAATGAACATTATATTTCCAATGGAAAACGTGTAAATTACAACTATCATCCAATTATAGACTTCTTTGATGAAGACAAAGAAATGGAAACTGACGAATCTATAGATAGAGAAGACGTTGAACCTAGTTATATACCAAGTGTAGAATCAGAATGGAAACCAATTAATCATCCCTCTTCTAGAGATAGTCAAACAAATTCTGTAGGAAGAAAGAAACATAAATAATATAAAACGATAGACATAAAATATTAAATACGGTTGATCGAAGTTAAATGAAGTATCAATGATGTAATTATTTATTTTTTAATTAATGAGTTATTATCATTTGATTTAATGAAAGTTGTTAGAAGGAGCGATTGAGACGATGTTTCTGCTGATGTAATATTTGATACTAGACGCCTGTTTACAAATATTACTTTTCTTTGTTATTGAAACGAATGATTATCATGTTGATAATAATCAACGACTTTCTTGGCTGCAACGGACTTTCTTTGTTCAGTCTAAGCTATGTGAATTCAACTCGTGCCTACCTATAAACTACCACCGCTAACCATTTTGCAGTTCCTAAAGCAAAACTGGTATTAAGATTGCATCAGCCATTCTATATGTTATCTGTCTTGATTGCTTGTCTATATTTTCCCATAATAGTTGTAGAACTAGCTTTAAGTTCCGTAATATTGTAAACTTTCATTATCTAACGAAACCAAAACAAAGTTGCAATGTGAATTGTTTATATTTATTTACTGTTAAATTTTTATTTTGTAATTTATTTAAATTATATTTAGAATTTAGTTAGTTTTAAGTTTCATATTGATTGTAAGATTTCAAAGACTTGCCACTGAAATAAAAACATATAACTTATGAGAGATTTTAATTTATTCTAATTAGACGCATCACACGTTACAGTTCGCAAGATCAAACACGCTCTTATCCTCCGTGATCTAAATAAGCTGGAACTTACTTTACTTACTTACTTTTTATACTACTTTGATACACTCAAAAGTTCAGAAATTGTTTAACAAAAACCGTCGATCCAGTTAACTGGCGTTAAAAGTGAAAGCTGCTGCACCAAAGTTGAACGCACTACGTGAAGATATCTCCTGCGTTCAGACTCGACAGATACTGTAACAGTTTAACAAAAAGTGTGTTGGGACACTTGTACGTAACCTAGATGTGCACTGAGACAACTCATTGTGTGATAACACAACTTAATACAATCTGTAGCAATGTATTATTGGTTATTGTGCAATTTGTCATGTTCGGAAATTAGTCGCTCGACTGTTTCATGTAGTTCATTGGTTGGGTTGTTGTTATTAATGTTCTAAAATGGTTGCGGAAATCTATTCCGTGAGTTTGGCAATAGTTGTAACAGGTTTTGAGTTGAAAATAGACTTGGTTTAGTAACAATCTGAACTAGTGTTTAGTGCAACAGTTTGCAATGATTCCATTAATTTTATAATGAAGTATTAAGAGCTTATTTAAACATTGTTAATATAATTATGTGTAGTGTAAGTATTAAGAAGAAAAAAAAAAATACAATAAAAATCATTTAATGTCGTTCTAGCTAGAGCACACTTTATTTGTAAAAATAATAACCTTAAAAATAAGTTCCCTTCGTTGTATAAAACAATAACAATGACCTCTATCACAGTACAGTTAACAATAGCGAATATTATAGATTTTGATAAGACAATCGATCGCTTTCGACTCTAGTCTCGCGATACGTAATGTGGCACTTTCTATTACAATAGACTAATTACTTTCGAAAATGTTCATCGCTAACTTACGAAACTATAACAATAATTTAGTTTTACTTATATTGTACCCGAGATTGTGGCCTACCTTTAAAATTATAATTTATTTATACAATACCATACTGAGAATTTTGAATGAAATTGAAATATAAAATGAAAAAGTTATGATAGATACAGACCAACCAAAAACAAAATGTACCAAAGAATAATAACTACCAAAGAAGCATAAAATTCGTAAACCCATAAAAGATAAACTGGTAACTATCAACTGACAGCAAGCAATACCAATGTTGCAATGTGTTCCTTGTATATGTAACAATAAAGTATTGTTATAAATCTTGTAAGAAAAAACAAGCGCAAAATTAATGGATACTATTTATGCTGGAAGATTACGAACAATCAGTGATCGGCAGTTCGTAACATCATAATTAGAATTTGATTATACGACAATTCAATTTCCTCGAGCCCATTAAGTAATTTAAGTTACATAACAATTACGTCATACGTTTATCTATACCAACAACGTAAAGAGTAAATATAGAGCAATTTAACTACAATTTTCAAATCAAAAGTAAGCAGCTTTTAACTCAAGCAATTAAATATTGGTACTCGTATTGCCTGAGTTACTTAGATACTAGGTTTCACCTAAGGTTTCGTCATGCTACGAAATAGTTTCGCGACAAAATGGAAACCTGTCATCTTTGTTAAGGCCGACTGATAATTTTTATATTTTTATAGTTCAGTCGACGTAATAATACATTCGTTTACTGGGGTCTACAATGTAACCTGGCGTGGTTGTTAATATGGGCACGGCTTGAACAAAACTGTTTAGGAGCACGGCGGCACTTCTTCTACTATCCTTTGATAAACTTTTGACTTGAATATCATCGTTATCTTCTTGTGGTGCTGCTACTATTTTAGCATTTCTGTAGTTTCCACCATGCATTCTTTCATGACTTGAGCCTCGAGATTTGTGATCCTCGTCCTGTCGAGACGAATGGTCTTCATCATGGTTCTCATCGAGTTCAACCAGTTTTTCGTTCTTTTTGCCGTCACGTCTTCTACTGCCGTACTTAAGATTACCACCATGCATACCTCGCGTTGGAGGTTCACTCAATTCAATTAATTTTGCACTTCGGTCATTATTTGTTGAGCGATTTACATCACTCAATGATTTTAAATTGCCTCCATGCAGTCGTTTAGGAGTATACTCGTCTAATTCGATATGCTTTGTGTTTTTACTCTGTGAAGTTTCAGCGTCTTTATGAGGTTTATTACTACGTTGTGGAGGGTTAAGCAGTCTTAGGTCTTCTTTTGTAGCTTGTCGATAGTTTCCACCATGTTTTGGGCCCTTATCGAGATCTTTTTGTTCTCTAAATATTTCCACGTCTCCTAAATTATTAATTGCTGTTGCTAACTTATCATCTTTATATAAATCTAAAGGAGTAATATTTTTCTGAAGCTTATTTTTAGACACTACTGGTATTTCTTTAATTATTTCAATTTCCTTAATATCTTGTTTAAATTGTGTTGTATGTGGAGACGATTTATTTACCGGTAATTCTTTGTGTATTTCAATTCTCTTTCTGGTGATAACTGGTTTACTGCTTCGAGAAGGGATGGTAGGAGTGGTCCGAATGCGAGTAGCTACAGTAGTTGGAGGAGCATCGGTTGTTCTGGCGAGTGTGCGTTTGGTCGGTTCAGGGGTCGTTAGTTCAAGATCAGAAGTTTCTTCTTCATCTTCTTCGCCTGAAACTTCTGGTTTACGTTCTTCATCTTCTTCGCCTGAAACTTCAGGTTTACGTTCTTCATCTCCTTTCACTGAAACTTCTGGTTGACGTTCTTCTTCTTCGACCTCTTCATCATTGTCGCCTTCATCATCATCATCAACATCACCATCGTCATCGTCATCATCATCGTCATCATCATCGTCATCGTCATCATCATCGTCATCATCAAGGTCATCGTCATCCTCATCACTTTTGCTATTTTTCTGTATATTTTTCTCAGATCGGTGGTTCATTTTATCTTTCTCTATTCTTTCATACATTGGCATGTAGTCGTTCATGTCAGTACGAATTCCAATCATAGCGTCAACTTCTTCTTTCTTCATGTCATCTTCATCTTGTTCACCATATTTCTGAGTATCTGTCACAAAAGTACTTGTGTGCGATTTCTTTTTCTTTTCTCTATATTTAGGTATCACTGTGTCATCTTCTTGTTTATGTTTATTTTCTATGGGACGAAGAGTTACTTCGTCTCGTGTTTCAGTATTTTCATCATCAGGTTTATAGTTACGGAATCTTGTTACAAACTTTAATAGTTCCTTTTCTGTGGTATGTTCTGGTATTTTTTCTGTAGTAGTCTTCTGATTAGCTCTTTCTGATTTCATTCTTCTTCTAAATGATGGTTTGGGAGTAGTGGATGTTGTTGTTGTTATTGTATCGTCTTCTTCTTCTTCTTCTTCGTAATCTTCGCTACTACCATCATTAGAATGTTCTTCAGGATTTTCTTGTTTCTCATTAGTATTTTCAGAAGCATCACTTGTAACTGTTTTCTTAACAGAATTTGAAGCAGCCACATTCTGTATATCAGCAGTTTTAGGAATAAATTGGGATAAATCGTGAAACGGTCTTGTGTTCATTTGAAAACGTTGCCTACCCCGTAGAGATTTTTGAGTAGAAATCTCTATATTTTTTTCATTATTCGTATGCGATTTGTATGCGTCAACGGACATTGCTCGTTTATTTTCGACAGGTGTATATTTTGATTTGTGATTTGTAGGTCTGATTTCGTACCTAGGTTCACCTCTACGATGATCGACACTGACGTCGACAAAGGTGGCATCTGAATTTTCATTTTCTCTTTTGATAGGTTTTGTTCTCTCTTTTTTGCCAATATCAACGTATGTGCGGCTGTTTGTTCTTTGTTTATCATTTTCTTTATTTGATCTTGAAACTCGTTCTGCCACTCTGCTTGATTGTAATTGTTTTATCAGTGGACTTATATTACTCGTCGTTGTAGTTTTCTTTGAGTCTTGAACTTGGCTGTCCCTTATGATCTTATATGGTTCATAAACAAACGGAGTTGCTCTTCTTTTCCTGAATTTAGGAAGCAGCTTTGTAACTGCTTCTCTGTTTCGGAAAAAGTTGTATGTAGTATTAGAATTGTCGGTGTCAGAGTATAATAAACTTGCTGGTACGTCGGTGCTCACTGCTGGGTTGACCGTGGTTTTAATATTTTTCAAAATGTCTGTGTACACATTAGCTTGTTGGGTATCATTATTGACTAGTGTACCTTGTGGTGTATACAAAAGGGTTTTCAATTCTTCTCTCGATTTATTTAAAGATTCTTTCAAATCAGCCTTGTCACTCCTTAATTTATCTAAAAGAACAAAGATGTTTGATTTGGCATTTTCTTGCAACTTATTAGACGAAATTAGGACATTGTTCAATTTAGATTCTTGAGCAGTTTCTCCTTTAATATTTGTAAGTTTGTATGTAGGAAGTTTAGGTGCACTGATAGGTTCTGGATTTGATATTATTTCTTCTTTAAAAAATGGACTATCTAAAGGATTCTCTCCAAAATATTTGGCCTTGAAACAATCAATTTTATCCCCAAGGCCTTTAAGACGTGGTTGTTTTTTTGCGGTGTCGAAACTTTTTCCTTCAGTTTCAGATTTTGATTCATCGTCGGCTTCATCATCTTCTTCTTCTGTAGGATTTTCGCCATTCTTTAATTTGTCAGGTATCGGATCTACTTCTTCATTCACTTCAGAGCATTCCAGAGGCCGAGAGTCGTAAAATTCAGTACCACCGTTGGATTTTTTCGGGATCAATTTAAGATTTTCAGCGTACTTAAGCGGTGAATTTTTGTTAATACCCTTTAAATGCTTGAAATAATATGGGTATTTTTCTTGTATGTCTTCTTTCTTTGGATCTGCTTTTAGTTTTGCAAGTTTTGGTTCTTCTATTTTAAATGACAAGGTTGAATTAATATCTATTTCTGGTACTTTAAAATTTGCTTCTCTCTTACCGACTCCATGTTGGGCATTCGTAACGTTGTCTTTTTCGTTTCTCTTAGTTTCTTCATTATTATCGTCGTTATCAGTATTGCTGCTGGCATCACTATCAACGTCATCGTCATTAGGGGAATCTTCTCTTCGATATCGGTTCCCAACTTCTGGTTTATTGTTTTTATGTAAATGGGCATCGACATTTTCTTCATGATCATCTTCCGAAAATTCCTCGTTTTCTGTTTCTTCTTCGTCATCTTTATTATTATTTTTCCATTTTTCGCCGTGTTCCTCATTGTCTCTATACTCTGATCCTCTACCATCTTCATATTTTCCACTGAACGTGGGAATTTTGTACAATCCACCACTGTTTTCATGTGCCTTGAGAAAACCACCATGACCCTCGTGATCTGAAGCATGTTTTTGTTCTCCAGCGTGATCATATGCGGTATCTTCGTACCCTTCTTCACTGTACACTGTTTGCGCTTTTGTACTTTTAACTGCTTCTCTCAACCGAGGTGCATTTCTTATTTCTTCGTAAGTTTCTGCATCGTCAAAAGCTGCTTTTTTGGGCACATGCTTATACGTCTCCGTTTTTCTGACTTGAGCATAATTCTTAACAGGTATAAACTCATCTTGGTCATCCTCATCCTGACGTTTTTTTTTTTGAAGTTCTAGTTTCTCGAAGTGTGGTTGTCGATTTTGTTGTACAACGTTGTTGACGGACTCATCAAGATTATTTCGTAGTTTCAGAAATTTTTCTTTACCTTTTTCGAAAATATCATACCCCTCTTGAGGCTCAGCAAAGTTTCCAGAAATGTGAGACACTTGAGGATACTCATTACGTTCGTCATCGTATTTCATAACATGATGTTGTCTTAAATTATGAATGTGTTGCTGTAATGGTCGGTAGTGCACTGGTCTAATTTTCGCATATTGATTCCAAGGATGTTTAAATTTTTTATTCAGTGCATTATCCCTGCTGTCATCTCTGGGTGGTGCTCTGTAATATACAGGTAGTCTTTCAGGCCTGTGAATCTCGTATTGTGCAGGTTTGTTTTTATGCGGAAACAGTTTGCCTTCAGTTTTCTCTGGACTTTCTACGTACTCATCTTTAGCAATATTAGGTTTACCAGCTTCTTCTTCATAAGCTTGTAACCTATGTTTACTATCTTGTAAATCGTTTCTTATTTTTGTTAACACTGGATCTTTATAAATATCTTGCAAAGCAGGTTCTTCTGCTTTGTATGGGTGAAAGATTTCATAGTTACTTGCCGTCGGTTTAATATAGCTGTTAAATTCATCATTTTGATGCACGTATTTTTGAAACGGTTGATAAGTTTCCTTGTTCTCATCTAGCATTTGATGAATTCCTAAGATAAGTTTCTGTTTACCCGTATACGGTTTGACAGGATGCGCTTTATAATGTTGTTGAGGATTTTGCACTCCATGGAACGCTGCTATATCGGCTGCAAACCTAGGTTTCTGTGCGGTGTATGTAAAGTACTCGACTGGAACCGGCTGTTGATTAGGGTTGATTTGCACATTTTGTGGCTGGATGATATCCACTGGTAATTCATGGTTAGGTTCATTTTTCACTTCACTTTGCGCACTGTCGCCCCATGAGACCGGGACCTTGATAGATGAACACAGTTCACAACACGATAGCACTAGGAGACAACTGGCGACTTTGGTCATGTGCATTGTTCACATCACGGATCGCGACGGTGGCTGGCGGTTGACTGAACCAGGTCGATGGGCAGCCGAACGGTTTTTATCTCCTCGGTCGTTCGTCGCGGACCGATTGCTTGTCGGTCGGCCGCTTTGTTTATTGTGTATAGCGCAAGATATCGACCGAAGCGGATCTTGCAGTAATAATAAACGCTTGTGGCTTTGGTTAGGTTATTTTGATTTATTAGAAATTAGCTGTTCCTAAAATGCCTCAGACTGATAAAAATCGTTCTTGCTAAATGCAGTGATTAAGTTTGACTGAATTACTGAAATCATGTCTGACTAATAATTTTCAAATATGCAATAAAAAAATCCGATTTGGAAAGAGTTTTTAAATCGAACTGTTTTTAAGAAAACAGTTCCTAGAGTTTGATTTCAGTATTAAGATACTGAAATCAAAAACTAGGCATTACTAAAGATACTCCTGAAGATTTATTCTTAAAATTAGCATTAGGTATGCTGTTAACTATAGGCATATGACATTATAAGATTCATGCGTGTTAAGAAGCGTATTATAAAAAATAAAGAATTTGAACAACCTAAGAACATTCTCAACACGAAATACTGCAGCCTCCCATAACTTGCACCAAAAAATATCTGTTCAATGGAGAAATTAAGAAAAAAGGTACATGAAAGATAACGAAACAAATAAATGACTAACGTCTGGACAAAGACAGCCGGATGTAGAAGCCTTTCAAGGTGTTACGTGAAAACACATGATTTATTATTTGTTTGTTTGTAGTTTCAGTATTTTGGGCCGCGTCTCGAATGTTGTATAATTATTGTGTTTTAGTAGAAAGGGTCAGAACAGTAGACCCCCTTCTTTCAACTAAGTAACGGTCAAGCCTTTTGCGATACATTGGAAAGATCTCTCACAGTTTTGGTGACTTGCGTAAGCTTTGCAATGCGGAATATGAAGGGACTTGAATGGTAAAGGAGTGTGACGAAATTATCTTAAATCGCGGACAAGCTGTGGGCAAGTGCAGTGTTTTATGTTTTTTCCTACTTGCTATGGAAAGAGAACTTTGCTTAGAGGTGAATAAAATACAGGTTGGCGGGTTGGGACATTTAGAAAAAGAAAAAGTTGTAACTATAAGCTCATACTTAATGTATTATTGTTTTCTTTGCCTGATTATATTTTGCTGCTTAGGAATTTCATCATTGATTTAATTTTAAGTTTATATATTTATTGTATCGCTGAACCAATCCTATCCATTCTTCGATTGTTTTATTAATACAATGGTCTGTGATATCACTAATAAATATTATCGCTACGTCACAGCTCAAGGAATGTAATATGAAAATAAATGTTTACGCTCATAGTAACGTGACGCCCTTTCTGAAATACCTCCGTCATTACTTCATTGGGTCACCGAAAGTGATAACACTATTCATACAAGCTATTTACAATAGTCGCTACGTTCTATAGTTAGCCATATTTCTTATTTTCATACAGCAAATTAATTAAAACAGCGAAATATTGGACAGCTATTTGCGATCTTGCCTACTTGCTATAATTATAAACGCTCTAAAAGGCTCATGTCAGGTTCACATGCCTCTTCAATCTGATGACCTTGGTTGACCGGTAGAGAATATGTATGGCATAAAATCCTCCCCTGTTGTTCTATTGTAGTATAAAGTGAAGTAAAACTCACTGCACTGTGGACATACATATATTGGCGATGATAATTTGCAATGAGCAGAGTTCGGAATAGGAGGAGTTTATTTGCCTACACTTCGAGGGGAAGTATGTAACATGAGGGTAACATCTAATTTACCTATTATTTGTGAATGAGTGAACATTGTACGCTTTGTAGATGCTTGCTAACTTTTGTTAAATATTTTTCTGTTTTCGTTTTTTGTATAGTAAGCAACGACCTATTGTCGGACCTACGCTGTCCCCCCCATACTTATGTACTAATGCTGTAACAAAATAATATTGTAATACCAAATGATTTGAAAAGAGTAACCATGGAGTTTTTTGCCGGTTCTTCTCCATGGAAACGACCAACGCGAACCGTGCACCTTTTTCGACGTTTTATAAGTGCCCATCTAGGCCTATGTGAAATAAAATATTTTGATTTTGAAACTACTTTATTTCGGAACTTAAAATACTTCCAGGGTTTTAACCTATCCTATTCTATAGATCACAGGCAATAAACCAGAGACATGACTTCTCTAAATACAAATGGTTTCTGCTTTTTCATCTGGCTTTTGAGTTTATAAGGTTCTTTTTTATCGCGTGGTTATAAGTGCATAACCCAGTGTCAGAGTTTTTAGGCCTGTCTTGGCTTTACAAGCCGTCGAGAAATATTTCTCAGGGTTGCTGGTTTCCTCATGATGTTTTCCTTCACCGAAGCAAGTGATTATTTGTACAATACACGCTTAACTAAGAAAAATCAGAGGTTCGTGTCTTGGGTTCAACTTGTGACCTATGACTTCTCAGACGTCACACGGTCACACCCCTAGGCTATTGCTGCTATAAGGTGTGTGCGTCCACTCTTATTAGCAGCGTGGTCCATTTTAAGATAGTGTTACTTTTGCAGTCACTGTGAACACTAAGGCCTTATAGGTCCCTGAAGGCCATACATGATATATTCCGGGCCAATATCGAACGTGCGACCGTCGTCATTTATAAGGTTTGAATGGTAGTTGGCCAATCGTTTTTTTGTTCTTATTTAATACTGATTATTTTTGAGTGCACTTACATAACCTTAGATTACAAGACAGATTAGATTTAGATAAATAGCATTTGTATCAGTGGTAGGTATTGGTTAATTGCAATTTTTTTCGTGATCAATAATTTCTTTAGGATTGTTGCTTTCATTACGAACCCGCACTAGATTTACTGCTGGGAATTCGACACGAGGGTCACGTGGGTCAAGTGTGTGAGGAATTATATAGGGGGGTTAATATTTAAGTAGCGAAAGTGGTAGAAAAGAAAGAGTTTTTTTACTCCAAAATAGAGTTTCTTCTTCTAAGAGTTACTTCTTGGTCTAAGCAAGTTGTTGACGGAAGACCCTTATGTGTTAAGAGAGTGGTATTGTGAAGTAAAACTTAATTGATGAATGTTTCCTACTAATAATGGATAATTCAGAACTTACTCCACATTCGCTTTGGCCTTGCCTTTTTCTATTCAACTAGTAATTATTTTAGCTTGTCTATGGCGAAATATACCAGGTGCGTGTATTAAAATTATTGGTACTGAGACAAAATTGTTGACCGAAAGTTTGAAACCGTTATGAGTCCTCGATAGGTCGTTGCCGTCTGAATGTTATGTTTTAATATTGCTTATAATTATGCAGTACTAATGTAGCTATTATTTCGAAGTGATGGTATATAGAATATTGCTTCGAAAGAGTTATGGTGACCTTAGGGTCATCAGTCAACTACTTAGTCAGACAATGAAGTGACTATTACCTATCTTTATTTTGGAGAAGTTCCTTTGTCAGAAATCACTTTCTTTGCGTTCGGTGCCCGAACAAATCAACCGCACGTCAATACAATTCAACATAATCAGTGCTCTATTTCTGTAGCAGTAAAAGCGATTTTCGTAGTTCTCCCTCACCGTGATGAACCAAATTAGTTGGTCATAATCAAATTCTGTTGAAAATTCCTTTTCTCAACTATGTTGTGATTTGTGTGTGGCTGCCACTCAAACCTGATGTAGGTAAATATCAGTATCTTACAGGAAACAACTCTTAACTCGCTTCCATAATCCAGGTACTATCGAGGACACTCCCGCCTGATCACCACTAAGATTATTTTTGCTTGCACTCGCAACATAGAAACGCTTTCTTCTTTGTAAGAAATAATGAATGAAAGACAATAGCGATCGGCCGAACGCACTGACGACGCACGCCAAACGAGAGTTATTGTTAGTTTGCGCGCCAAATTGACGCTTTCTTATTAGGCCTAAACTTAGGTTACTTACTTAATAGGCTCGGCGCCTCCGCATGATTTAAGCGAAAAAAAAATTAACTGATCAGGCGGAAAAGACCACGACTGTACCTACTCTATTACCCGATACCCCTTAGTAAGACTGATTGAGTCAGACTTTCCGTAACGACTGCCAAAGATCTATAAATGACGGTCGGCATCAACAGCTTCCGTGGCAAACTATAAGGCCTAGTAACGAACCTACATTCCTTTGACTTACATTAAAGCTACCTGTAGCCTACGAATCCACAATGTCGACAGAAGGGAGTGGCTGCCATGCCCCAGCCGCCGGTAGCCAGGCGAAAGGCTGTCCTGTCCAGTGAGGTGAAATACTGTAACAACAGTTAGAACTGTTTATCTATTCGGTATTTAGTTTCCAGTAATGTTTAGGTGTTTAATGTTGTTTTATTGTGCAATTTGGAAAGGAAGCTGGATTAAACGTTTAAATTCTATGTGGGTAATTAGCAGTCGTCAGGCAGAAGTCATGTTATTTAAACTACCTACTGGGTCTGGTCTACCTGGTGAGTCAACATTGACTAAATGTGGGTGCACAATAAACATAAAGAAAAATGTCTGCCTAGTTATTCGTGGACTACAGGCGCGATATTATATTAAATTACTGATAGACTCGCCCAAGAAAGATGTTTTTTCAAAAAACTAGGACCTAGGATATTCATAATCGAAACAGTCTGATTTGAACACTACAATATCAGCTTTATCTTTAATTTGTAATTACGATTTCAGTAGTTACAAATACATTAAAAAGGACTAATTTATATAAAATAAACTAAATAAAGGGTGTAAAAAACCTCTTAACGAAGCCGAAAGGCACTTGTAATCCCCATCATTGCAATCGTTTTTTTTTTGTTCACCATATCTGGGAACCTTCTATTTACGGAGATATTGGGGGCCAAAGTTCCAACTTTTTAACAAGTCTTTTTTTAAATACATTATAAGATTTTTTGTTTAAACACATCCACGACCCCCGTATTATTCAATCCATCCACCAGCACAATGTTTTGAGTGCGTTACATTGAGTTTTACTGCCAAATGAGATATTTGACCCAAAAAAAAAGTCGTTTCCCAGCAATAATTTTTGCGTAAAGTTGCTTAGTTTGATGTACAGAATGCTTGGTTGACGGCTTCGTAATGAGGTTGCTTACACCTGTATAAACTTACAAAATAATCAACAGGACGCTTAGGCGTATTACTTTTCCACATCGCTGTCATCCGGAAACTTGCCCAGAAACAATACTATTAGCTAATGATGATACTCTCGAGAGCAATGACTCCGGGTCACTTAAAGAATCCTAAAAATCTCGGAAACTAAAAATGCTAGGTTAATGCAATAAATTATATTTAATAGACAATGTAATACTCCTTAAATGAATGTATTAAAACTTCTTAGTTATTGTATAGTTATATCATAAAAAAATCAAATTTGAAAAAGGGCCACTTTCGAAGATGGAACTACGAAATTACAGCATTTGGTTTTGCTTTTGTTTGTAATCTGTCATTTATGTGGGTACATAAACCATGTTGATAGTGCTCTATATTCATTATTCAAGCTGAAATTATGTCGCTTACGCCTGAAGAATGCACCAGAATACTTACAATGCTGGAAACCGGCCGGAGTCAGCGCGATACAGCCAGGACTGTCGGTGTGTCGCTGTCAACAGTACAAAGAGTTCTCCGAAGTTACGAAGAAACTGGTTCTAACCTACGCAGACCAGGAACGGGCAGAACCAGGTGTACCACAGCACGAGAAGACCGATACTTGGTGAACACCATGCTTCGAAATCGCTTTCTCACAGGAACTGAACTCACAAATCAGTTTCGACGCCTCGGAGGAAGTAACCCAAGTGCATGGACAGTAAGACGTCGGCTTGCTGAATCTAACGTAAAACCCCTTAGACCTGCAAACGGCCCTAAACTGGAGCGTGGGCATCGTATTTCAAGACTAAGATATGCCCAGAGCCACGTAAATTGGAGTATTGAAGATTGGTCAAAAGTTATGTTCTCCGACGAATCAAAATTTATGCTCTACAAGCACGATGGAAGACACAGAGTGTATCGAAGACCAGGGGAAAGATTCAAGCAAGCATGCATCGAAGAAAAAGTAGCCTACGGTGGTGGGTCTGTACTTGTGTGGGCCGGAATTTCTTCTGAAAGTCGCACAGAGCTGGTGATCATAGAAAACGGCTCTTTAACTAGCGTAAGATATGTGGAAGAAATCCTCAATGATCACGTTGGTCCATTTATGGTCAATTTAGGTGAGGATGCTATATTTATGCATGACAATGCCCGACCTCATACAGGTAGGATTGTGAATGACTACCTTCAAGAGATGAACATTACTCGTATGGAGTGGCCAGCGCGCAGCCCGGATATCAACCCGATCGAGCATGCTTGGGACGAGCTAGGCAGATGCGTAAAACAACGAAACCCTCCCCCAATCACGCTTCGTGAGCTCAAAATTGCTCTCACAGAGGAATGGGAGAATATTCCCCAAAATCGTATAAGGAACTTGGTGTACAGCATGCCAAACCGCGTAAACGCAGTAATTGAAGCACGAGGAGGCAATACGAAGTATTAAAATTCAAGAAAATCGTAATAAAGTTCAAAAATTTCATGTTTCCTATTTTTGTTTTAAGGAGAGATCAGCAGTTTTTTTTCTTTATGTAATTTTGTGTTAATAAAATGTATGGTGACTCATATTTTTTTTACTTTCATTTAAGGAGTATTACATTGTCTATTAAATACAATTTATTGCATTAACCTATCATTTTTAGTTTCCGAGATTTTTAACATTCTTTATGTGACCCGGATTCATTGCTCTCGAGTGTATTTTAACTTATATGTTTTGTTGTGATCTTCTTTTATTTTGACGATTTATTTCACAACTACACAATCCCGCACTACTCATTTTCCATCACTTGTAGTTCAGGATTGCACTGGGTATTACAACCGAACGAAAACTGCTGACCGCAACCCTAAAAATAGCAATTTTTGAAACAAGAGCCAATTTTTCAAACTCGTGCACCACGGTTCACTAATGAAGCAACCCTGATAACGATTAAGTATTGTCAATCGTATCTAATTGGTGGAAATTGGAGCTGTTCGCGAACAACGCAACGCCAGTAACATTTCAATGGTAAGTTTGTGAAACGTTAGAGGGGAACTCATTTATGTAATGACATCTGCAATCGGTAAATAGAGCATTAGGTTAGCGTTGATGTAATGTTGGCGGGTCCGAAGTGGTCCGTGGTAAACTTGAAACTGTTTTTGATTAATTCTAGAAGATTCTTTAAAGTCGCGGGAAACACCTGGATAAGGGACGCGCAGAACCGGGAAGTTTGGCAGAAAAAAGGTGAAGCCCAGCCCAGCAGTGGGTGATTCCGGGCTGATATGTTGATGAAACGCGGTCTGGACATTGGGCACTGATAAATGGTTTATTGATTTATCTGTTAGTCTCCGATGCCCGTAGTTGGCCCGCAATTCTGCTATACCAGTTTGAGTTATCATTAAAAGATTGAACTCAAATTAGAGGTGCTGTGAATGTTTTAAATTTCGGATTCATATATTTAGTACTTAGGTAATTTATTTTACTGTTTTTGTATTTATTTCTTAGTAGCAGCCACGGAGTCGGTTGATGGCAATAGGCTCGCTCCCATGAACATGAGACTTAAACATAATTGGCGAAATGTGGGTGTACCTAGCTACTATTAGGTAGGTACACCTTTGCCCAACCGTTTGGGGATTAAAAGCGTGATATTATGGTATGTTTTTGTATTTTTAGGTAATATTGTCAAAAATGAAATAAAATCGAGGATACTTAGTCATTACAAAAATTGAAACCGATTAGTTTTCGTCGTCAATGATTAAAGTACTAAAACAAAATATACTTTCAATACGTGCTACTACGTTTTGTTTATACCATAGTGTAAACTACTACAAGAACAAAATCGAATAATATGCAAAAAAGATAAATCAATAAACCATGAAACTAGTAATCGACATCTAACTCTCGCGTACGAGGAAGTACCACTTAAATCTAGGCCTTTCCCTGTCTGCTATTGGTCAATTGCTCAGTTCACTGGATCTGACTCTCAGTGTCAGTGACCCAGGGTCTAGGTCAGATCTCTTAGGCTTGATTTGTAAAATATTGGTAAATGATAATAATTATTTATATTTTTTTGTTATTCTTAATTTTGTTTACTGCAACACAGCTGTAATCGATTTTTTGCCTATTTATGGATAACGGAAAATGATTGCAATAGTTTTTTTCTGTGAAATATTGGAAACCTATAGTAGTTTTTTCAAAGGACTAGTTAAAAAAATAACGACATCGGTCTGTAGATGAGTGACGACCATTACTAACATACGGAGGGGTCTCGGACATCGTTTCTCTGCTATCTTTCGTAGCGCATTGACAGTAGTTACTAGTACTAGTCAAAAGACCGAAAACCTAACTACCAGTTTTGAATAAGTAAAGTGTTACCTAACAAATTGGTTTGTAGAGATCAACACTGGAAGCCAATCCCAATAATTATACATAGTTGGAAAAAAATAAGAACACATTTTTTTTAATGTTGGTTTCAGGGACTCGCTTGATCACAGGATATTACATGTTAACTTCTTTTCTTAATGTGTTTTTAAAAACGTCTCTTTATTTTCGTCAAATAGAAAGCTGAAACGTGTTACAACTACTAACATAGAAGCTCTTAACGTAAAAAGTCCAAACTGAACCCATATTTGTACCGTTCTTGGTGAGTGCCTTCTGTAGCAATACGACCAGTATTTACTTTAGAGTGACGACTAAAGAAAGAAAACGAAAGCGACGGTGTTTGTTCGGTCATAGTTACGCGCTTACGGTGTTCCCCGTAACCATTCGTCATGGTTCTGGTCGGTTTGTTGTCTAGGCATGGGGGGAAATTATTAAGTCTGGGTGTAGTGATAGTAATTTCTTAACAATTTAATTATTACTTATATTGTATTCCTCTGTATGTGCAGACTATTCGTTCTACGTTATCGAGCTCGTCATTTCCAAAATTGTAGAAAGTCAAAAGTGTTAAACGGTGAAATAAGTTTAAAAAAAAAAACTAAAACGTTTTCTTTATTGAAAATCTGTTATTAGCCGACATCCAAAATGGTTATTACGGGAAGCCTTACTTAGATCTTTCTAGAAACACTATAAAAACAGTTTTTATAGGACCACAAAAACCAATCTAGCAAAAACACCGATTACTGAATTCCTTTATTTTATTTAAATATTCTGCTTTATTTTTCTACACATAAGCAAGTCCGGACTGAACACTGGTTTCCAATTTCCATCAAAACAAGCCATAACATGCGAAAGATAGCGTGTGAATCTGACATCAATCTATACCATGCTTGGATAACCATTAATTTCGTAATTAGACCAAGATATTTAATTTTTGTCTGTATCTTGTGCAATCCGTGACCGATGTTATAGAACCTAGGCCAAGTAAAGAGTTATGCCCGGTTTTTCTAACAATTAACGACAACAAATGCATGCCTGAGTATTGTTGCACTATTAAAATTTGAATTCACGTCGCTCAACGATGCGTTGAAAATCTAACAAGACTCTTCAAATTACGTTCTCGTTTAGATGTCACTTAGTGTTTGTGAAAACGGCCAGTACTTATTTTTTGTGCCTTTAACAATATGGTTTGATTTGCATTTAGTAACTTCAGATGACTGTTGACTAAGATTGGAAACTATCGAGTCAAGGAAATCGTTTTTATATGCGACGTTTTGTAAAACGTGTCTAATTTGAAAATTGAACTGAAACTGAAGTTCTACTTCTATAATATTAACTGAACTATAGATGTAGCTATTTTAAACAAAGTATGACACACAGACTACCTAAATTGTGGGGGTTTAAATTATGGGGATTATGGGGTCGTCTCCCTTTTTTAGTGGCTGGCTGTGGCCCAGTTTGTATTTTATTTTTACAAGTCTTTAAGGTTGGGGGCCAAAGTTGCCTGAAAATAAAGGTTTTATTTATTTATATAGAACAATACTTTTAGATAGGCAGTCTCCTATCTGACCACCTCAGCCTAGTTACAGAGTAAACCCAATAAACCCTTATTGGAAAGAACAGTTGGAATAGATCTTCTTCTGTTTATATTTGTTAGGTTCAGTGACCTAAAATAAAAAGTTTCCTGAATTCCTTACATTTTTGGTAAAAATAAGTAACAGGCATAATCCACAGCTATAATGCGGCATGAAAGAAAGCATGTCCCAACAATTTTTTTGTTTCAACGCCATCTATCCTTTTTGTTTGGAACTATTACATACGACTACCTAGGTGCATAGTTCGAGCAAGAGGTTTGGTTTGAGCAAGCACAGTCACAGTGAACTTTTTAAGTTTTCACTAAGATACAACATTGCTACCTCTCTCTACCAGGTTCTTTGATAATAGGGCTAAACTGAAAAAAATTATGTTGATTATGATTGTAATTAGGTAGGATTCCATAGAAGAGCTTTATTATATCGCCAATCGTGTAGTCTCTAGGGGCTAGGATTTCTATTGAGAAGTCCATTGATGTCTATGATCAAAGATAATATAATAATTTACTCTATGATGCTTGAATAGAAAAAGGTTCTTAACAATGGCATTTTCTTTAAGGTCAACTGCCATTTTACCGATTAATTTATCAAAGGCAAAAAACTGATTTTATTACACAAACCATTACAAAATATTGTAAGTACCTGCTTTTACCTTAACATAATTTTGAATCAAACAGTTAATTTGTTAAGATATTATCTTAACTCATTTCTAAATATTGGGTAGGCCCTTATTTTTGCCTAACCGTTATGACCTTAACAAAATTAATTGACAAGCCCTAATTCGTTCAAGGGCTTGTGGTATTTTAATGCACTGTTTTAGACTTTCACGGTTTTTCACTACACTTAAAGTACTTACGGGATGATATCCGTGATTTTGTTTTTGGTCGATGAGCTCCCGATATTTCGACGCTGTTGCAAGCATCATGATCGCGGGAATACTGAAGAGGTATGCGGGTGGGATGAAACCATGATGATGCTTGCAACAGCGTCGAAATATCGGGAACTCATCGACCAAAAACAAAATCACGGGTATCATCCCGTAAGTACTTTAAGTGTTGTGGTATTTTGTACTGAGGTTAAGATTCTACTGATATGACAAGATATGATTATTATCAAAAAGGTAAGATTAGCAATGATTGATGAAGTAAGGGATAAATATCGAATGTAGGAGCAGTGGTGGCCAATCGGTAGCGGCTCCAACTTACGATTGGTAAGTCGTGGGTTCAAACCCAACCAGACTTATAACTTTGTATAATTTATTTCATTACAACAGCACTTCTTTTTTGTGTCGCTGGCACGACAATTTTTATATTTTGTTGGCCCAGAACTTTGCCGTCGGTGGCAGCGCAGAGGTCACTTGGGCTCCATGTTTTTGGGTTAAGAGGGCAGGATATGAGATTGAGCATAGTTTGTGACACAGCTCCACAAGCACACCCCGCTGATGTATCATTGCGGTAGCCCCACTTAACGAGGTTGAAGTTACATCTTCCTAACTTGAGTTCGAAGACGGTTCAACGACTTCTAGGTAGACCACGGCAGGTTAGACCATGCAGGAAGATGCTCACTTGGTGGTAAGTATTGAGTGGGAGGGAGACAACTATTTTTTCATAGCTTACATCGGGCGTCTGCTGGGTCTCTTCATAGGGACGCTGTGGTTTAAAAAAAAACTGTGTCTGCTGCTGTAAAATGAGCGTCTGCTGTTTGATTCCTGTTTGTGTTTCTCCACTACGCTTGTGACTTATCTTCGGTCATGTGGAGGTGCTATGGAATAGCTGTGGAGTATGACTGGGGTCGGTTTGAGATAACTGCAACTGCACTGAAAATGGTGAAAGAAAACATTGAGAGGAAATCGGTATATCTTAGAACCAAACATTCGGAAGACAAAATATAACATATACCAATCCGCACTGGGCCAGCGTGGTGGACTGGTGGATAATGGCCCATTCCCTCTGATAGAGAGAAGGCCTGTGTCCCAGCCATAGCTGATCAAAATCAAAATCAAAGCAAAATCAAAGCATTTATTTCAAGTAGGCCCGTTACAGGCACTTTTGGATAAATTGTCGAAACAAAGATGAAAATTAAATGTAGCTACAATCCCAGTCACAAGACATAAAAACTGTGAAAGTACTGTAGTTGCCCATCCCCAGATCGATAATGATAATGTTCCCATAGAAACCTTATCGATAGACATACAATAATTATTATAGCCTGAGCTCTATATTCAGCAGTCGCGCTTGAGACCACGAGACAGGCAGTGAAATACCATGTATAGAGCACCTAAATGAAAAGCAGAGCGTAACAACTGTTAATTTTTTATTTTAATAAAAAGTATCGCTGCATTTTAAACCGCATATTCAGTGTTATTTCTAACATTACAAGAAGGAGAGATAAGGTCTCTTGCAATGATTTACTATTTGGATCTCTTCTTAGTAACTTAGTTCAACCAAATTGTTGCAAGAGAACTTTGAAATAATAATATGAACTACATTCATACCCCAGACAGTTACTGAGAAATTCCTGTTAAAAAAACCCTATAAAACATTTTGCCCGAATCAAACCCAAGGAATTTGAACTAAGGAGTAGTTGTAAACCTTACAAAATAAGCTTTTGCATCCTACCGTATTAGGTATATAATTATGCATATCCCATTTTAATAAACGCCATTTTGGTTACTTGGAGATTATCAAGATATCCAGTCTATGCCCTCACTGAATGGTTGCTGAAAGACCGAGTGTTGGCAGACCAACAGCCGGATGAATGACATCCAGAAGATCGCGTAAAACCGCAGACCAGGAAAGCTTAGTACCTACCTACAAAAGAGAGGATAACTATTCTCAGCAAGGGTGAAATAAGGCTACCAATGACGTTGCTGATGATACCAGACTTTGTTTACTGATACATAAAATCTCAGTAATAAACATAATTGCATAGTTATTAATCAGACACAAGACACAAAGCTCACACACTTGTATTTTGACGGTCACTGTCCACGTATATAAATGGCGACGGTATCGCCGCGCGCCTCACTAGAGTGTACGAGTGTACTCGGCGGCCATCATGATTTGTTTACGGGTGAGTTTACTTTGTTTACTTTATTATTTTGATCTCATAATGATAGCATTAAGATTGACAGCCAGTCTAAGTTTCAGATTTGTCTCAATAATTATTGACAACAGAAGTGCAAAAGGTAATAGATATTATATAGCAATAGTTCGGCTGCATGTAATTACATTGTAAGCTTTCCTTTCCAAGCTGGAGAATATCATCCTAGCTTTTCCAAAGTGAATCTTTCTAATTTAGTCTTATTTTTTAGTTTCTTCAAGTTTGGTATCGTTTTGGTGGCGTTTTTGGTGTCGTTGTGGATCCGTCAAACTTAATATGAACGGTAGTTTTTAAAGGCAGGATTGACAAACCAGTCTAATATTAACTTAATAACTTATCAACATAATAACATGAAATATTTTCTTGACTTGATTTCAATAACATTAATTATGATCATTACTGTCACTTACTGAAATGAACATGTCCAATGGCCATATGCAACAAAAGGTAGTAGAAGGTAGTATTGACCTAGGTTATGGTCAAGATTAGGTGTTATATTATAGACCTACAAACAAATAGGACTGCCTCCTAAACCCTCAATTTATTGGTAACATTGAAAGTTGATAGGTTTCATTTTTCTTAGGTAGGTATTCATTAGATACTGATCTGAAACTTAACTGAAAATAAAAACAGATAGCATTTAGTCACACTTACAAGTTGCAATTGTTGATTTAAGCTTTGGACTTTCCTCCAAATTGACGAGTACGTAACTCAACCTATCGTCGTTGAAGTTCTAAGTCAAAAATAGCAACATTACAAGAGAGTGAAAAACTGCATTATTATACATAGGTTACATTAGGGTACATTTTATAATATGATACGTTGCTTGTTTCTATGATTGGCTGAAACAACGCGTCTTCCGATTCTTTAGCAAACAGCATCAAAAATTGACTTACATGGTGTTAGAACTTCAACGACGCTGTCATCTCAGCTTTTAACTCTTGAAGCTTTAGATCAAATACATATCTTGAAGCTTACGAAAGCGAATGGGAGACGTTAACGGAAATTAAGTAAAGTTGTTAATAGTACTGCTTTCGCTAATACTTGAAATCCGAAAGTGATATAACATTTAATGATACCGAAGTGTTTTTACTTTTTGGAGAAATACGCAAGTTATGTTGGTACCAATGTGTTTATGTAACGTTTGAATTCGAACTAGTTTAATACAAGTATGTACCTATACGGAAAATGATGACTACTTCCTACTTCTAACCATAACGTGTCATTCATAATTTTTCTTTTTAAAAGAGATTTGGTTAGTGAACTCACTGTTAACAGACTAATCGGGTACTTGTATTGTCATAACGGGCTGGCGTCCGCAACTCCACGTCCAAAACGCTTATTTTTCTTGCGGAAAAATGCGGTTCTTATCAAAACTACAGTTTGTGTTAGGAGTTTTGTTGTACAACAATAACAAAACAACAAATTCGACACAATAATCACAAAACTATCCTATGTTCTTACCTCAAGTTTTAATTGTTATCTAGCCTTCACGCCTTCACAGCTGGACGTATTTTAAAGATATTTCGGCAAACGGATAGACAGTGACCTGAGTTAGGACATGGGATATTTTTTGTCCCAGTTGGATGTTCCCTTGACATAATTTCCGACCTCCAAGCATGCGAAGCCGCAGACCAAAGCTAGTTTAAAATAATTTATAATCATCGATATATTTGACCTCTAAAATTGTAATTGCAGCACCCTGTTTAATTTTACTTCCTGATTATCTAAAATCTAGCCCAGTACGTAGCTAAGCTACTCACCTCACTGCTAAGGCCTTTAATGAAGGTGAAACAACATACTTACGTACTTATCAAGATCAAGTTCAAACTGATTGCTAATGTACTTGACATGTTGGTTCTGTTATGTATATGATATTATGTCATATAGGTATTGTGTTATGTGTCAGCGTTGGAGGCTGTTTGGTAAATGGTCGTTTGTTGTTAGGTGGTTGTTGTTCCTTGCTCCAGTTTTAAATATGGAATCAGATTTAGTCTAAAATATAGAATAAATCTTATTCTATTGTAATTACGGAACTATTCTATAGACTCTATGGGATAGCTCTGTTAGTTTTGTTTCGGTATAGGATTTTTTACTGCTCCATTAGGGAGCCTTTTAAGAAAAGTGAGTTAAAGAATGAGTATGGGTCGGGACTGCCTCGTTGTTCTAGCGGTTGCAAGTGCGACTGCTGAGCACGAGCTCCTGGGTTCGATGCCCAGGTCGGGCCAAGTGTTATTAGGTTTTTCCATCTGGAATTTCTCAGTAACAGCCACGGAGTCTTGATAGATTTGGGCCCGGTTGATGGCAATAGGATCGCCCGAATTACATGGGACTTAAACATAATTGGCGAAATGTGAGTGTAACATAAGGTACGCCTTTGTCAAACACTTCGGGGATTACATGCGTATGTTATGTTATTGGTCTCCAGAGGGCCTAGTGGTTTAGGACCACTGGTACAATTTATAATCTTTTCGGTAGATTATTTTAATTCAATACATTGTTGACCAATCCATAATTGTAATAACTGCACTGATAGTTCGTCAGTTTGACTAGGGCTTCAGGTTGCAATACGGGCATTTAGACTCTTCTTAGCAAGTCTAGATATTCTCACGTATTTGCAAAGATAATTTCGTTAAACATTTTTAGTAAAAATATAAGTGAAAGCACAATTTAAATAAAACCTTGCAATCTGCTGCAAGAATGCATGCATGGTCTATGAGCTATAAGTAGCATTGCAGTTCTGGACTGGAATAACTAACGCATCTTTTTTCAATTCAATCATTTATTGCATCAAATATTATTTTATTTCATACATTCATAGTTTTTAGTGTCTAGGTACCCTATATATTATCACGTATATAATTTGCACCAGTCACGACTACTTCTAACATAATTATGGCATTTGGCCTTTGGTATCCAATTTACAATTAATTTTAGACAAGACCACTTAACCACAAATAAGGATCTTTTTGGTGGACTTCTGAATTACATATTGTTATAATCACCTCTTGGAAGAATATCGATGTAATACCATATCTTTGGTTAACCGCATTTTATAGCATATTATTGTGACGAGGCAAGACACTTTTGTGCAAGAAAACGTATGCAAGGATGGGTTTTAGTCAGTAAAAGTCTGACACTCCCTCCTGCTCCGCTCAGAGCGGAAGGAGTCATTTGATGATTTCCCATACAAAAAAAAAAGTGACAGGGAAACAAGTTTCTCCTGTTCTATTGAAAAGAGATGCTGTTAAATTCGAAAGTTTGTGAGGATGGCTGGAAGTATGGATGGATGTTTGGTACTCTTTCACGCAAAAACTACTAATCGGAATTACATAGAATTCGGCACACAATTAATTTATAAACTTTTTTTTTTTTGATTGGGAATTCATCAAATGTGATTGTTAGACTTTTACTGACTAAAACCCATTCATGTTCCTTCTTAGCCCTTTGTGTTCCGGAGCCACGGTGTCTTTTTCAAACAGTCCCAGCCCCGCCAGACATCGGCCTTTGCGGACTCCTTCCTTTTGCTGACTCTCTTTGAATAATTTATAACCTGGATTACCATAATACCTATCGGAGATTTTTTATTCCGGTTTACGGTAGTAAGATCCCGTGGGACAATTACCGAGCTCCACGCGGGCGAAGTCGAGGGTATGAACTAGTATATTATATTTACTTGAATAGATAAAAATATACTAGTTCATGAACTAGTATATTTTTATCTCGAGGATAACATCTCTGATTTTCGTGACGTTAGGTGAGACGCACAGTTCGTTCTAGATGGCGCCACTGGTGAATGTCCGATTTACATGCAAGCTAATTCCATGCTTTGTGTGAGTTACAAGAACGGCTATTATATTCTTACAAAGTTTAATTCCCTTCTGAGAAAAAAAATTGGACTATACTTTGTCCACGATTACGGAAGCATTTAAACCTGCGTTATAAAACAAAAGTTCAGAGCAAAACAAATGGAAAGCATGCATTTATGTTAATAATATCTCAAGGCTTTAAATGTTAAATGCCAGTTGCATTATATCAATGCAGTCGTGTTAATACGTTCGTTCGTCGTGGGTTCGTGATAAAACTGATTTTATTTCACGAAGAGATCAGATGCATAGTGGAGACTTATAATATGGGCGACGAAATAATCTATGACTATGAGTTATGAAGCATAAGTAGCTTGTCCTTTTTTATAACAGGAAAAATTATTAGCACAAAGATTTTAGTTTAGGATTAAAATTCAAAACTTAACCGAAAACAACCTATGACCAAGCAAAGTTCAAGTTTATTATTTTATTAATTAATCGTCGGTGCACTCTGATGAGGATAAACGATTATTATTTTTAAATTGGGTTTCGATGCAAAAATTATTTTGATTAGTATCGGGTTTTTTGACCTCCACGCAATATCATAAAATATCTTGCTCTATCTATTAAGAAATCGTAAAATCGTTGTATTGCGGATATTGATGACTATACTTCCTATACCTAATTACTAACACTTGACTAGTTTTATATAATCTGGCTCGGCACAGTTGAAGGCTCTGTGACTGTCATGGTCATTGTCGCCATTAAAACTTTTCAATAGAAGTTCAATAGAAGACGGAATGTTCTTGACGATCTATTTGGTGTACCTATTGAATCAGTCATGGGCTTTCACAGAGACTAAATCCAATCTGCGAATAAACTTCACAAACATCTGTCTCGTGCTGTCTCTACTAAAGCTTCAGTTACGACGTTTTATGAGTTTTGAGCGTATTTTTTGCTAGTTAGACTGCGACGGCACAATAGGCATGACGACAGTATCAAAAAATTGCAAATCTATTTAGTCCGTCAGTTAGAGTAGTGGAAATTAATGGACACGTATTTTTTGTTTTTGTAAATCCATTAATAATGACAAAGATAAAACGCATCAAAACTCGGGAGTTAGGTTCGTGACGTCTGAACTAGCTAAAAATTATACCAAGGCGTGACTTATTGAGAATTTTAAAAGCGTCATATTTTCGTGAATTTTGGTTTACGTAAGAAAAGTAAAAACACGGGTCAAATATTTTTTGATAATCTAACTTGTCGTCTCCCTATTGCTGCAGCAGCTGAGAATTTATTTTCCGCTATACGAGTAGCAGGGTGTATTCCTGAAGCCTAAGGATAGAGTTTTTCAACACAAGACTGTACTTAGACACACAATTACCCTACTAGTGCGAGCGAGAATACATAGTCTGTCTCGCTCTCACTAGTAGGGTAATTGTCTGTCTAAAGACAGTCTTGTCTATAGTGTGCGGTGGCCCTATAAGTGAACGGCAATACGAATAGATGACGGTTCGAAAACGCCTATTAATAGTCCATCTCTGTGCATCTGTGTTCTTTAAGTATTAAATAAATAATCGCTAAAATGAGTTAATTAATATAATTAATTCGTTATTAAATAAGATTACATTAACTAATGACATTTCTTTTTCATTTTCCAGGTATCTTTCCTGGTGTGCTCTGTGTTGGCGCTGGTGACGCTGGCTGCGGCGAGGCCAGATGATGGGGAGACCGTCACCGTACCTGGACCTGGATTGGCATACGGTAAGCATTTAGTTCCATAAGAAACTCATCTCATGTATAAAGAGCTCGTGGCTAAATAATATCTGCTAAATGGATCAATCTTCAAGGTTAACCATGCCTTACATACCAAGATCCTTCTGTGCTTCGGAAAACCAGTTGAGCTATTGGTCCCGGTTGTCATTCGTAATCTTTGACACTTACCGAACTTTTGGTCAGAAGCCGGAAAATCTGATCACAGTCTTTTGAAGGGTTATCGTGTGTTACCTACACAGTAACTTGGATGGTGGGAGGGTCTGATAGGCAGGCAGTCACTCCATGGAAAATGGCGTACCAACGTGGAAATAAAATCAATTGGTGACAAACATTTGAATGTATAATTATAAAAGAATGAGTTTTTGACATAACTTTTTATTCAAATAAATGTCATGTAATATGCGAATATTGTGCAAGTGCGATGAACTTCTAGTTTCCTCTCAGTATAATATTGATCTCATCTTACAAAATATCACGTGCTTGTTGACTAAGTAGCAAAATGTTTCGTTTCACAACCATGAAAATATTGGAAATTTTGAATAAAATTATATAAATTATGTGGAGCCTTGAATGGAACATTAAAATCACAAGTACTTGAATAATTTTCTCAATATTACTAAATTAGGTTTTTCCCAACATCTACAAAGATTTACAGGAAAAAGTCGTAATGACGTGTTCCTAAAATTAAATTATTTTCCAGGATCTTACAAAACCGAAAATACGATGTCATTGTAATCTGTTGCTTTGGATGATTATCTACCCTACTTATAAGTATATAAGTGACGGCAAACATTTAGGGCACATGATTTGTCCGAAAAAAAAAATGGCTTACTTTTCACTACCCTTGTCTTACGCGAGTGCGAGTATTATACCTTCACTTGACAGAACAGCAACGCCCTACTTATAAAGCAATGTACTTGAGAGCCTATGTATGCCATATAGTACTTGTACTTGCTATGAGACTTTACATAAAACACTACATTTATTTATTTATTTATTTATTAAACTTACACACTATCTTTACAGGATGACCCCAATACAATAGTGGTTTGCAAACACACCAGAAAAATAGAAAAACAACTGAATTACGGCTAATACTATAAAACTAAACTTTAAAGTATGTAGAAAGCAACAGTAAAAACAATAACTATTTAAAAGAACAGAATTATATAAAACTACATATAATATTTAACAAACTAAACTTTTTTACTGCTATAAAATCTTAACCTATAATATAAAATCAGACAACACGGAATATTAGTATTTAATATAACTGACAAAATTCAACAAAACTCTTGCGAATTCACTCAGATTGTACGAAAATATGTCAATCCGCTCATGCACTTCGTTCAGTACACATATTGTATGGGTGAGAGGTGTTCTTGACAGCAGGTTGGTTCTGGCAGCAGGCACAGCCAGCAGTGGCGGCCGCCGCCGCCTCCACACGTAACGGTCCGGCACGCACAGCTTCAGGTGACGCAGCACACCCGGGTTATGCGCTACTCCACGCAGGACCTTAAGCGCATACGCCGCGAGTGTAAATTCCCTGCGCACTCTGAGTTCGTTGTACCCCACCATACCCAGTACAAACAGTGTAGGATACATCAGCGGGTAAAATGGGTAAACCCCATAAATATTGAAATACAAATGTCTTGTAAATTTATTCTGCACTCGCTCCAGCATGACATTGTATTTCGCTTCATGAGGGGCCCAAATCACCGCACTGTGTTCCAAGTGACTCCTTACCAAAGCGTCATACAGCACCCTCAGCGTGGTAACGTTTGTGAATCCCTGCGACTGTCTCAGCACGAAACCCAGGTTTCTGTACGCCTTCTTGCAAATCTTAACTATATGATCCCGGAAAGTTAGATCCGGGGTAAGCAGTACTCCTAGATCTCGTACCTGAGACACTCGCTGCATCGGCGCTTCCTCTACTTTGTATTCATAGGCTAAGGCAGTCTTCGCGCGCGTAAATGTCATCACTGAGCATTTCGCTGTGTTGAAATAGAGTTTATTTTTATGGCTCCATTCTACCACTCTATCTATGTCTTCCTGCAATTTCTCACAATCCGACTCATCTCTGACCTCGAGCAGCAATTTGAGGTCATCTGCAAACAATAAACATAAACTATGTTTGACTACGTCTGGTAAGTCATTTATCATTAAAATAAATTCGAGAGGACCCAAATTGCTGCCCTGGCTCACGCCTGACCTGGTGTAGTATGGCTCGGATTCGAACCCGTGGTAGTCGACGTACTGCTGTCGGTCTTTTAAGTAGCTGGCGAAGAACTGTAAGAGGTGCAGAGTACAGCCAATTTTTGCCAGCTTCATTAGCAGTACATCGTTGTCGACGGTATCAAACGCCTTCCTAAAATCAAAATATGCCGCATCTACCTGTACACCAGCATCGACGGCCGGCACCACTCTCGCCATGAAGTTTAGCAGATTAGTGGCAGTACTGCGAGCCGGCCGGAACCCGTGCTGCGCGTCCGATAGCTGTGCGCTCACTTGAGCCTGCACACAGCGTTGAATGGCAGACTCGAACACTTTTGCAGGTGTTGACAACACAGCCACCGGTCTGCAGCCACTGACATCCGGACCTGACTTACCTTTGGGAACCGGAATCACTCGCGTGATTTTCCACCTAGGCGGAAACGTTGCTTGTTTTAAACAAGTATTAAAAATATGATGCAGGGGCTCAGCCAGTACATGGACTACTCGACTATTAAAAGTATTTATTTCTTTATTTCAGGAGGCATCCCGTACGGCAGTATGAGCGGCAACGTAGCGGAGTTTTTTAGAAGACAAGCGACATCTGGCGGCCGGTCGGCGTACCTCTCCGGCCCTCGTGGCAACAGCGTGGACTATGCGCCGATTGAGCAGTACTTAAGATAGATGGCGTTAGTTTTAGGTTTATGTTAGTCTGTAAAATAAGTTTTTTCTAGAGATGTAAATAATAATTATTGTTCTCTTGCTGTGGTTCAACCATCTGTTTACGATATCCAACAGGAATTGTATAATCCCAGTAAAATTTGAAAACTTACGGACTTGTCCTGTGGCAATTTCATAATAATTTACAACAGGTATGTTTTCAAAAGCCATACATCGGTAGTGTATAAGTCAGCAACGATAACACCTAAGTTTGCCAATATTAAAGTCAATTATTATTATTATTAAGTAAATGCCATTTATTTATTTTTAAATAATTACTTCCGACTTCCGAGTTTTATTTCGAGTACCTAAGCCTGTAACTCCACCCTTTGATCCAAATCATAACAGTAATATTTTCCGTTGTTTTCTTGCTATGTTAAGGTAGGCCCCGAACTCATTTAATCCTATTGAATCACGTTTTCATGAAATAGTCGTTCAATGGAATTAAATGAACTAAGAGGTTTGTATCGATGATTTTAATGATTATAATTCTATTAATACATACGTGTAAGGCCGCGTTCCCGCTATATCATGACGATTAATTTATCGTTGGTTTTTAGTTGGCAAAATTCGTGGACGACAGTAATCGCGTCGTCCTATATGTGAACACTTCCATTTAAATACACAAGCCAAGACACTTAAAACTACACGATTATCTGTCGTCACGACAAAGTGGGAACGCGGCCTTAAGGTCGCAAATCATTTAATCATTATTTTGTTCTGACCGGAAAATTACAAAGACATAAGAAAATTTGAAAATCGCCGGCTTCGGCCCTCACACGACGCTTTCACCTCAAGATGAGTTAATCCATAGATTTCCCGATAGGATTGGTCCATACGATAGGAAGGAGCGAGATGAAGATAACGAAAAGAAGCCTTTAGACCTTCAGTGAGATTCTATTTTCACAAAGAGTTACTTTTGTACAAGATTGTTGGTTTGTATATCTTTGGCACACTTAGCGAGCCCGAAATTATTGCCAATTATGATTGCACTGATGGAACTACAACTCTGGACAGCTTAGCGCTGAAAATCAACTGGGGTCTTTCATTTAAGTACCTATTCATTTGAGTGTTGCATAAAGTTCGTGAAAACGGGTATACGAGTTGTAAAACATTTCCAACTGAAAACAATGATCGTATCGTATGTGACATAATTAAAATGTCATGACACAAACATTGTCTCATTACATTATGTACAAGTAAATTACTAGACATTACTGTTTTATCAACTTAATTCCCACGAATAATGGCTATTGTCTGTTAAAAGTTACTGTTTTTGTCAACAGCTGATATTTCCTATGTGTCTTGTTAGAACTGCGTAGATTTTCTTGATAACTAAAGGGCTATTAAGTAAAAGACTTCATACTTAATTATGTTGCAGTGCATTGCAAACTCTTGAAAATGAGTAATTGTGATCACTGAAAATCGCAAGCATTTTTTTCCATTCGAAATTTTTGAGTATATGAGACCGAAAATACTAAAATATATAAGTTAGTCAGGGCAGTTAGTGAGCCATCCACTCTGATGACTAATTCTTCCACCGCATCAAATGAAAGTCAAAGAAACCGAAAACCAAAAGACACGCATTCCTAGTAAAAGTCTGTAAAAGATACCTACTTAGTGTGAGTGCGTATTCATGTTTTCCAATAATTGCTGAAGATCGAAATTGTTTGTAGGGATACCTGAATTTTGAAGTACCTAGTATACGCAACAAGCAGTGAGCAAGCACGTTAAGATGCCCAAAACTCGCCCTTCAGTAGAACCACTACAAGAAGTAAGAAAGAACGAAAGAAAGAAAGAAAAAATATTTATTGGTCTCAGGGACATGACGTGCATACAAAATAAGAAAAAATAAACAATTCTCAAACTCAAAGCATTTATTTCAATTAGACCATTACGGCACTTTTGAATGTCAAAAATACAAAAAAAGCAAAGCTAGTCACAGTCACAAGGCAAAATAACTTGAGAAAGTACTGTAGTTGCCCATTCCCAAGCGTAGATCTCTATGGAGAAGAACGGGCAAGAAACTCCATGGACACTCTTTTAAATCAATAGTACATTATGATATAAGTGTGGTAAGTTGAAAATCACAGCCGAGGTGATATTGCTTGCCCGAGCCGAAGGCGAGGGCGATAAAAAAGCAGAGGCTGTAATTATCAAAGCGCACGTATGTCATACGACGTTTTATAACATATTTGCGAGGAAATAAATAAAACAAATAAAACAATACAGCGAAAAGAAAAAGCACGCGGAATAATTTTTACTTGTTCACAAATTAGCGAGGCGCTTTTTTTTAAGGCAAATACACAAAAAACAGCCAGTATTACTAAAAAAGTAAATTAATATTTTTGTGTTTTTGTTACAGATAAGTGGTTGTATTTTATTGTCAAAATTAATTAAATTAAAGAATTAAATGTTTATTTATTATATTTCATCTGCCAAAGTTAATTTTATTCATAAAATGTTGACCACTTTTCTGACATAAAAACTCTTTGCTAAGATTTTAAAAAGGATAAACCGTGCATTTTACTTTACAGCACAAGTACGTAATGAGATACATTACGATATTGAAATTGGTGAAATAAGAGACCCTTTACTAGCAAATGTGTTATAAAATATTGTTACAAAATCTTGGTTACATCATTCATGTTGAGATTATACATATATGTGAGAACGATGTAGAAAGACGTGCACATTAAGAGCGTCCAGAGTAAAAAATTAAATCAACAATTTAAAAATAAAGTAATTAAACTAAATAAACATACAACGCATAACAAACATACAACAAGCTACTGTGAACCATAGGTACATTTCCTCCACATCCCCCAACCCCAAGGTCGCTATGTCATCACACGCATGACATAACTACCACTGGGTCAGCCGCCACGCGTCACAGCGCCATACTGTGCCATTAGATTAGTCTCGTATATCTACATACGGTTATTATTCAGCGTGCTTATTACTGAAATTGGGTTAGCTACGAAGGTGAGCGCAATGGTGGCGTAAAGACGGACTGGGGTTAGGCAGTTGGTGTGCGTTTGGAGGGTTCTGGATGTCTTCTGAATATTATTAATATGACAAGATTTATTAGTATTGGTACCTTTAGAAAGCTTCGTCAACCTCCTTATCTACCTTGTCCCGGAAAGTTTGAAGAACTCAGAGATCACCAGTGCGTTCTGAGGAACGTAGACTCAATTTCAAGGGTCGCTGAGCGTGTCGTGAAACGGGCTATGCGTGGGATTTGTTTGAAGGCCCGTATATTTTTTTCCGAAAAAGAACGAGAGTTACCGACGTAGCTAAGCTTGCAGACCAAGCAAGCTGAAGTAGTCTTGGTCGCTACGTTTTACCACCAAAATTTGGTTCCACACAAATTCCCATAACTCACCTTCATGACTGCTTCTCTAATCAGAATGCCAGTCAGATAAAATACCATAAGTAAGTGGAAAACAGACTTTTATGAGCTTATTATAAAAGTTGTATAATTTACATCCAATATTACGATGGCAGTACATTCACTAAAACCACAATTGTGGGAAACCAATTCTGGCACAACTCCAGTCGTATTTATAGAATCAATACTGAGAAATAGCTTTGCAGGATTTACTTCTATTTTACATTTTCCTTAAAAGGTTTGGAGAGATTTTTTTCAAAGATATAATACCTCCACTGTTGATTTTATGAATGTTAGACCGTCAACGTTGTTTCATCATCATCATCAGCCTACAGCAGTTCACTGCTGGACATAGGCCTCCTCAATTGCACGCCACTCAACTCGACTCTCAGTCAGTTGTTGTTAGACTCTCAACTAATACATAATATTTAGTATCAAAGAAGAATAGTAGTTACTGTCTTAAAATTAAACTGGGACTGGACTGGTCACGTTTCCATATTTCTTCTGGACATTGGTCCAGAAGACAAGTTGTACGCAAAAATAGCAAACATAGACGCCAATTAGAAACAGATGGAAGGAAGGAGTCACATAATTATTATAAAAAGGGCATGCATCGAGGAAAAACTGCAAAAACGGTAGAGTGATGGGCAGATATGACATCCACTGGTTATTTATCAAAGAAAGAACACAGATTAACAACACTTATTACTAGTCAAAGAAAAAACTCGAAAATTAACTTCTAGCCCAGACTGTCAGTGTGACATAAACCGATTTCGCGGCCGTCGTAAAACAATTGACGATGACGGACGGTTTCGATTCACGATCGGACATGGTCATCGAATGATTGTGTCTACTATTTACAAAAGATCTTTTTTTTTATTGTTCGCCATCATACGGTAATTAAGAGATCTTTAGGAGTAAAATAGATGGAAGAAAAATAGGAGTCTCCCGTATTCTGACTGCCTAATTTTCTGAGAAAACTAAAGCTTAGAGACGCTTAAACGTTAAAGAACGTCCCATTAATAAACAGATGTGACTCATACCTGTCCTAATTTAAGCAACGTTTATGATTAAACACTTCATAACACGCGACTTGATTGGTTGCTGCAACGAGTATTTCAGACAAGCACAACAGCAAAGATTTGCTGATCCAGGAATTAATCAGTAATCATGCTTCAAGAAGTCGATTAAATAATCCAAACAGTAAATAAGTTAAAAAATACTGTCCTTTTTATGGATCATATAAAGACAATAAATTCCACTATTTGTTACTAAAGTCTGCAAATTCACTCGAAGAGATAAATAAATACTGAATTCTAAGCAGGTTTGTAACTCACACAAGAATTCTTCGTTTTTTGCACCGTTTAAGTCGCTAATTGACAATAAGATGGATAGTAGAGCATATGTCTGTATACAGATTAGGTCGGCAATCATCGTGTCACCTGCTTACGCGTAGAAATTGTGTCATTATGAAGTCCTAGCCGTCTTCGGGAAATGTACACGTTTAATAGTATACAATGTCTGTTTTATATAAGCAGATTCGATGTACTTGTATGTCGGTCAGGTATGTCGTTTGTCAGTACTGAATAATTTTCAAAGAAATGTACGTGAAAACAAGCGAGTTTTAAAAAAAATCTACCATTACTGCACTACCATACATCTACAAGTCTCTGATTGACTAAAGCTTAATTGACAGAGTCTCTCTGCGATTGGACATCTTTACTTGCTCTTTGGCGGAGTTCCAGAGGGTGACACTTAACATATTGTCCTCTGCATGGGTTGTGCCTAGAGTCGTGGCTTGGGACTTGTTATTTAACTGTGTTTTTGGGTGACGTCTCTGTATGTGGAAATTGTGACTACATTGTTGTATTGGATTCGTCTTTATAAACAAATGTGGGTGCTGATAAAAAAAGTAAAAAAATATGATGATTAGAATAGAATCGAATAGAATAATTTTATTTGTAATTTTAACCAATTAACCTTAACCAATGTAGAAGTTGCTGTATTGTACGTAGAGTTTTATCTTCTCAGAAATCTAGGGTGAATAAAAAGTGTGAACGTTCTGAGATAGTTTACTTCAGCTGCCTGCTTATAATATGAACCGGCTAGTTTCAAACAGACACCAATCCACGATACGCTTTGCCAAGGAGAGGGACTAGTCTCAACTAAAAAGTGGTCAAATGCAACGTACGATGGGTATAATATCAACTAATCCCGTTACTCCTGCACAGGTGTCTAAACATGACCTTTTAGAGACACATATCCGCTGAGCATCGACATATAAACGATTGCGATTGACATAAAAAAGTATCTTCTCACAATAAAAAAGGCATTCCATTAAGAACAGTACGTGATGCGAATAGTACCTTAGTAATGTATGAATGAATGTGTCCACACACACACACAGATGTGACGTCAGAGCATTGAATGGTGCTTCGGTACGATTTTTGATGTGATGGTGACTTGAATAACTGACAACATTGTCGATTATTTATCACATAACACAACATAACATAATACAACACCTTTATTTATTTAATAAATAGCCTACAATGAAACTGGTAAGTTAAGTGTTTATGCAAAGTTCATAACGGTGTCTACTGCCTAGAAGTGCATATAATTATATAGTAATCTTAGAGTTATATAATACCTTCAGTAAATCAGTATCTAACTCAGTGTTACAGTACCTATTTTGGAGGAAAAACTCATTGATTTCTTATGTCTAAAGCGAAATGTTTCGAGGGCTTTAACAGACTATAACCATCCTGTGTTCGTGGTTAGAACATAAGACAGTTTTGGGTAAAACCACGCAGGAATTCTCTACTTCTTCACGACTATCCCATTTACATACAGACTAAAAATTAGAGTGAATCCGGTTCTAAATCCTTATTAAAGCAATCAACATCTCATACATCACGACACACATCTCATACATAACGAAAAAGGACATCATTTTTCGTTTCATTTCGCACACATCAAAACACTGGTTTTTACTGAATTAATAACACCCTAACTCATTGTGCATTCACTGAACACCTCACTTGGTATTTTTTGACGTGGTGACGTATTTGGCAAATGCTTGATAAAACAATTTTTGTTTCGGAGAATCAACTTAGAATACGGATAGAATCGATGCAGCTCGGTTAGTTCCCGTTATGTAACCTTTTCAAAACAATAGGTCTTTTTGATTTGAACTAGATTTGAAAGAAATGTGGCAGCGATTGTACGCACGGACGTTTTTGTTTTTAAAATGAAGGATTAATGTTGATTTTTAGTGTCTATATTTAGTTACAGAAATTTAATAGCTTGGTCATTGTTAGCATTGATAAACAGGTATTGATTACCTGGAAAATGTAATCTGTGTCTTAAACCCCGCAAAGGACTAAAGTAAAAATCGTAGAGTTACGCGGTGAAAGGAACTTCGATGCATTTCAATAATTAAATCTTCTGCTCCCTTAAGTGTAGTGCACTTTTGTGTAGATAAACAGATCTCTCTAATAACTGACGAATCAGAAAATTCTTTGTGGTATCTTAATAAGTAGAACTGCCTTCATGGTAACATTTTGCGCGTAGATGTCTCTTAACCGCCATTTGAAACGGAATGACGTATACACATTCAAAGCAGTTTTCACAAAATTTCCACATTTTTTAATGTTTATTTGTTTATTTACGTAGTTGAATGTGGAAAAACTCTTCTTAAATAAACTTGACATTAAAAAAGTTTAGAAATTAAATCCGTCTTTTTAATTTCCATAATAAATCAATTATGTTACGGAGGCAACAAAACACAGAGGAAAATTTCGATGAACGAAAGGGTAAAGTTCAAAGAAAGCAAAGTAAAGTTTTAGAATGAATGTATGGATGCCTAAGAGTAGGAAAACACTACAGAATGGATGGATGGATTGTGTGAAAAATATTACCTATGGATGGAAAGGGGATGACCACTGAAATGACGGCTAATAGAAGGAGTTTAGAAGAAGAAAAACATGCTGCGCGGGTGATGAGAGAATGATGATAGTAGTTTGAAAGAAATGCATTGAAAGATTAAAAAGCTTTATTATGCCTACACTAACTCCATCTGTTACTATTTAGCATAAACCATGTGCGTCATCTGATTATTTATTCACAGAACAAGCGAAGTATTGGCACCGACCGATCTTTGTGATGCGCACGCGGTGAAACGATTGATGAACTTGAATCGTATGTAACAGTAGTGAACTTGAACGCGGATGTGACCTAATGTGGCTCTGTTGCCATGTGCGAGGATGATTGTGTAACTAGATATCAGAATAGGAATGTTTTGTATATAAATCTAAGTGTTAAGGAGATTTTAGGTCTCAGGGTTTTGGGGTGAAGCTTGGGGAGAGTCTAATAAATAAAGTGTTTTCGTAATTCGATTTTTTTAAATAAAAAAGTTAGCAACAATAAAAAAGCTCATATAATATAATTGACTGCCTGTGCCTTAAAATCGCAAGTCACTTTAGATACTGACTTATGTATGTGGACCGGACAGAGGACTGGCTGCGGACACCAGTCTTTGACATATATTTCAGTACATTATCTGACAAAGTGATGTCCAGAGTCGAGTCCGGTGTCCGGTTGCAGTGCCAAATACAGTCAGACACTGGTGGACTGTCTACTGATTGTGTGCGATTCCCGCGGCCATGTCCACAATTTGCCTGTACTGGTTTGATCCAACCTTAAGCAAACAACATACCACCAAGAGTTTCCCAAAAATATGTAGCCAATGGTCAGTACGTACAATTTATATGCGTAGTCAAGGTTTCAATGACAGATAGATGTAATGATGGCGGCGACCTCTGGCTGCGGAAGGAAGGACGGGGCTACTTGTTGGTGACAATGTCCGTTTGATAGTGTAGCCTGAGACATAGGCTGAAGCGGGTAGGTGAGATTTAAGTGTTCTTTATTAGCCAACTTATCCAGCAAAACAACAAGATTATAGAGCTTCTTTCCATGCCAAGCAATAGATACTCGTATATTAGTTAACAATACTATACCAAACCATGACATCCAATGAGATCGTCTCCTCCCCTTCTTTTAATAAGACTTTGATGTTAAACACGAGTAATCCCTAAGAGCTTTTAAAAAAATCCCGCAAATAATGTTTACTTTTATCACATTTTTTCACATCGAGGTAATGAGTTTCTGATTCTAGTTCTGATGTAAAATCTGTGATTGGTGTGTTTACCAATTATTGGTGTAACACACCAATAATAGGCCTAATATAGGCCTATTACTTTCAGAGAAAAAAAATCTTACTCGCTGCCGCTTCTAACATGATCCTACGAAGTTCCTCACATGTCGAAATACGGCGTTTTGGCAGGCCTACTTCGAACTAATTGCTGTATTTCCTACCTTCTCATTACCGGCACGACAATGCGAATATTAGTGGAAATTATTACTTATAAAATTATTCAAGGTCTTCATAACTCGCAGTTGTGATCTACATTAAAGAAGCGGCGTCCTTGAAGAAAAGGGATTATTAACAAAACTGTTTCCCATAATAATTGTAGGAGAAATGAAAGGGATTCCTAAAGTATCTTGAAATTTTGGCATAATTAAAAGAAAAAATAAGAAAAGTAGCGTAGGCTAGGTCTTAAATTCACTGCAAATTATTCGTAAACTAAACATAATAGATCTTGGCATCCTACTAATATGATTCGAAAGTTTGTGAGTATGGATGTATGTATGGATGTTTGTTACTCTTTTACGCAAAAACTACTGAACGAATTTGGATGAAATTTTGCACACAGATAGTTTAAAATCTGGATTAACACATAGGATACTTTTTATCCCGGTGGTAAGATCCCATGGGACAATTATCAAGCATCACGCTCGGCTTCACGAAGCCGCTGGCAGAACCTATAGTATTAAATATTTTAAAGAATTTTCCTGAATTCAAAAATCTGTGGAGACTGGAATGTTTTTGATTTTCGTTTGTTTTTTTTTTCCCAGCCTTATCATCGAGGTCGTGATTAGTGACCATGTCAGCAGCATTAGAAACCGACTGACCCTAATCATCCCTTGGTGCACTTTATCATCTCACAAAGCAAAAGCCTAGTCCTACCGAAAAACTTGCCAGCTGATAAATCCACCATGCTAACCCAGGAGTGCGCGCATTACATGAGACTTAAACATAACTGGCGAAATGTGGGTGTTCAGGTACACCTCTGTCTAACCCTTCGGGGATTACAGGCGTGATATTATGTTATGTTATAAAACCAGCAGTGCGTTATGGTGGTATGGTCACATGTCATCGAATGTTTGAGTCTAGGTTATGCTGATTTCCTCACAACTTTTCCGATTACCGTTTTTAAAGTAATGATGATAAAATAAATTGCTTCGTAACCACTGCTCTCAAAACGGTATATAGAGCACAAAGTGAAGTGCGTTGCTGTGTTCAGGCTTCCATGCCTAGGAGAAACGAACGCTCCCGAAAATAGATCACGGTCGTTATTTTAAATAATCTGTGAGTATGTCAGGCTTTAACAGTAATATGTTAAAAAAAAACTTAATCAAAATCGGTTTATCCGTTCAGGAGTTACGATGTCTCACACAGAAACACAGCATCTGTGTGTCTGTGTACTAATAACACCCCTCAGTTTTGGAATAAGCTTATCGTGAACAAACACAGTGAATCAGCAAACCTCCTGAAGATAAGGACGTCATAAAAAGCAGTATTTAGCTGCTATATTTAGCAGTATACTAAGTTGATTGACTGATCGAAGCGACTTCCAGTTGATTGGCGTGTAATTTAATTTCCTTTTCATTTATTTTTTTGTTAACTTTAAGGTATTTAAGTGAATAGTAATTTAACGCCCTTTGCGTTTCCCGCACGATCCTTGACGTTGTTTTATACGCTTTTTATGCGATCGGGTGTGTGAATTGGCACCATCTTATAGAAACATTTTGTTTTTTCTTTCATGTTTCATTATGATGCACATCATTCTGTTTCTATTAATCCTTCTAACATAGGTAAAAGTGTTCAATTTTTTGAGTTAGTTCACTTTTATTGCAGTGGTGAATTCACAATCACACGTTAATGAATCGATTATTATTTATCTGTTTGCTGCTGGTCTCTTTGACCGCATGACCACAACCACGCATCGTGAAAAATTATGTAAAATAACGACGATATGCTGGATTTATGAGTAAAATAAAAGAATGTAAGTTTCAAGCGAAATATTGTATAGTTGTCCGTTATATTTTATTATTTATTATTGTATTGTAGGGCAGCGGTGGCCCAGTGGTGGCGGCCCCGACTTACGAACAATAATTCGTGGGTTCGAACCCAAACAGGCGCATTACTTTGTGTAATTTATTTCAGCACCACTGCTCTCAAAACGGTGAAGGAAAACATCGTGAGGAAACCGGCATGTCCTAAAACCAAAAATTCGAAGACATGTGACATCTACCAATCCGCACTGGGCCCACGTGGTGGATTATAGCCCATTCCCTCTCATAGAGAGGAGGCCTGTGTCCCAGCAGAGGGAACATTAATAGGCTGATGATGATGATGATGTCCGTTGAACTGTAGCGACTGGACGTTGTGGTCATTAGTTCCTAGATAGTAGTGTTTTACATAATTTTCTTTTTCTGCACTTTCATGACAAAATAATGAGTCATTTAGATCATTGGTAATATTCTAAGCCCTTTCGACAGAGAACAGCTATCACTTCTACAGATTTCGACAGAAATAGGAGACCTACCTACCTATTTCTGTCTGCAGGGTTTAAAGGAACCTTACTAACCTAACGTCGGGGTGCTTCAAGTCCCGATTAAGGGGGCAGAGATACTTTAATTTGAGTTCCGTCGCATGCATTTCACAATTTTCTGGTTTCACATCGATAGATAATCTACCGAAAAATAATGCGTTAAATTGTAAGCAGTACTATGTTCGGTTGAAAATCTTTAGAGAGTTTACAATCTCGCTAAATAAATTACAATCTAACGGGTTTTACAATTTTACGATGACATATACATTTAGCAAAATAGATAGCTAGTTCGCTTTTGTGAAATATGCTACTAAGACTAGCAATTTATAGACCCTATTTCGATGGCACCAAGACTACGTCATCTCCATCTCGACTTCCCTTCATCCTTCTCCAAAATGAAAGAAGAAAAGAGTACCTACAGTCGTTCGTTCATTTCAGCCCTTGAGTATACTGGAATCGCAAACTTGCACGAAAATGATAAAAGTTTGATCATGGTGACAATATGAGAAGTAGACAATAAATCTTTAATTAAGTAGTCAGTTTGTTTATAATAAAACGATCATTAAATTTTCCACACAACTGATTTGGGAAGTCAACGACTGTGATAGTAAATACTGATAAGTAAATAAATATCTATGCATAAAAGTGACAAGATTATGTGCCACATTATAATTTACCGCCGGGGAAATCGTTAAGATGATCATATGTTGATAGTATTAATCATACACAATTACTTCATACTGCAGTTTAGAACCAAAGAAATAGTTTACCATTTGAAATTTCTATGAAGATAAGAACGTAGTTTTCTACGATAGAAGTTTTGTTATAGTGTGTTTGTTATTTGATTGACAAACACAGCTAGCAGAAAGATCAAAAAGAACATTATTAAAAACAAATTAGTCATTTAACCCTGAATCCTTTCATAAGTTTAGTAAAAGCTGGATTAAGCGTATGTATGATTATATTTGGAAGATGGGTTTCTTTAAACTGAACGTTTGACCGACTAACAGAAAGTGTTAATTGTTTTCACACTAAAAAGGAAAGGAGCGCGCCCTTTCTCTGAAGGTGTGAAGTTGACACAAAAGGATAAGTACTGCATAACTTCGCGCCTGTAACCACCGAAAGGTTGGGCACTTTTTTGTCTCTATGGTATACACGTTTCGCCAACGATGTTCAAGTTCCAGGTCATAGGGAACCATACAATATTCATATTATGGTTAAGTCTACCGCGGATAGTAATTATCTTAAGCCTATATCTTATTATTATCTTTGTTAGCTTGCCAAGAAGTTAAAGTTATTTAAAGACATATCAAGATAAATTAACGGGTCTGACCTGTTCTGGTCTCGCCCTATCTCGCCAAGTAGTTGTTCATCCACAATACGCACGCCAGGTGCTAGTTTGTACTATTTACATAGGATTCCTTGGAATTTAAGAGTGACATCGACATAAACTTAAGGAATATACTCGATTCTTTCCAGTTTAATGGAAGTCAATTTACAGCATCCAGGGTACCAGAAGGTTAATCCTGCGATGAGAGACGTTCAAAGTGGCAATCTCATCAGAACAATAAATCAATGTCAAAAACTCGTCAAAAATGTTGTGAAAATAGGTATTTTTATCAGATTGCGGCTGCGATTAGAATGCAACCCCTTTTCAATGAGGGAATTTGTACCTACATTAGTATAAACATGTCATGCTTATAAAAAAACAATAATTTCTAGGTAAATTATCTGTCCAAAATTTGCAGCGATTATTAATAATTTCGTATCTCCATTGAACCCAGAGATCTTATCTTTTTCAGAACTCCTAAACATTTTTTTTTTCAATCGCCAGATTTTTTCGAGTTTTCTTTCCCCAACCCAAAAATATAGGCCAAATTAGCCAGACAGTTACCTCAAAGTCCCAAAACTAAGGTCATTGGCAGCACAATGGCGTATGGTGGCCGGCCATCCGTGTAGCTAGGACAGACTGGCCATATAAAACGGCGCGTAGGGCGGCTACAGTCAGTGTTGTATCAACGTCATCCAGACACCATGGCTTGCAAAGTAAGTCGGCTTTTAGTTTGTATTAGTGATGTGCTGATGGGAAATTCGGGGGTTTTTAATCAAAATTGTTCTATTATTATTTTGAAAATAAAATGGTGATAAGAACCTAAGTTTTAACAGAATTTTCGGTAAGGGTAGTTTCTTTTATTTTTACTGGGATTTTTTTTCTAAAATAGTAATCAGTCATGTGAATGTAACAACTATCAAATTAACCAAAAAAAGTATAAAAGTAACTTTAAGGCGTTTTTACGTGTCTTGTTCAAGTTCAGCGTTTACGTTTAAAATTGTGTCGAAATCATACTGGTGGTTTTCTTTAGGTACTATTTATTTTTATCCATGGTATTTCTTTAAACTAACTGAACTGAAATCTGATAGACTAGTAGTCGCTATTCTGATTGAATCAGCATTTTTTTGTATAAATATGTTTGTCTTTAACTAATATTTTTTTGATATTCAAGAAGCAATTTTAAAAACTCCTGAATTAATTTACTAACAACTTCTGAATTCACGAAATACTTTCAACGTTGATCCTTTATCACAAAAATAATTAGGTTCAAGTATTTCATAATGAAACGATTAGCATAAGTCTTTAATTAACCGTCTAGTATATATCTGTGGGAAGTCCTATAGAAAAGATCGTGAGATAAGTTTGTTTTGTGCATTGTCATATGGACATGTATCTTATGTACCTGTTAGTAGATAGGTCGCAATTGAAATGTAATGCTATTGTATTTACTTTGGTCAATTGTATTGTTGAATGCAGTAAGTGCACGTAGTAATTTAATCCTAATTGACGTAGAAGCAATTGTACAAATCTATACTATAATATTATAAAGAGGAAAGATTTGTATGTTGTAACGAATAAACTCAAAACTACTGGACCGATTTAAAAAAATCACTCACCATTATGATGCTATATTATCCCTAAGTAATATAGGCACCCACGCGAAGCCGGAGCGGGCCGCTAGTGCTATATGTATATATTTAGTAGAAGGCGAATTTCAGCGTTGAGAAGTTTCTGTTTGGATTTGTAATAATTTGAGTCTAACTTTTTAAGATAATATTGAAGTGTTCCGGTTAATATTTTTAGAAAATTATAAAATAAATAAACGATTTTAATTAAATAGTTCTCCAAAGGAGAAGAAATTTCTCTTCCTTTGGAATAGTATGATATAGTAAGATTTAATTTACATACAACTAAAATCTCTCGGTTGTTCCAGATCGCCTTCTTCACCGGCGCCGCCCTCCTTCTCCTAGCGTTATCTCACGCTGCACCTGCTGAAGAGAAACCAGTTGAAACCTTTAAGGTGGAAGCAGAGAAGGATGACCTAGCGGCCTCAGACAAAGATGACCTCAAAACGGCAGCGTCGCATTGGGGCGGCGGCCACTGGGGTGGTTATGGGGGGCATTACGGCGGTCACGGCTATGGGTGGGGCTACCCTAGCTACGGCTACGGGTGGGGCTACCCCAGCTACGGCTACGGATGGCCGTACGGCGGATACTATGGCCACGGGTACGGCGGTTATGGTGGATACGGCTGGTGGTAGAACATTACAAAGATCGATAATAATGCCAGTATTAATTTTAAGGTTTACCGTTCGGAAAGCGAGTAATTAAGAATTAAGAGATTGGTAGTGAAATCTACTTCAAATGATATAGGAAATATTATAGTTTTACTTATGATATATTTGTAATATCATCCACACTCGATATTTTTTGACACCATATTTTCACATGTTTATTTTGATTTTTAATTTTCGTCACGCAAGCTTTTTTAGGTTAAATTATGTATCGTGTGTGGGCAATCTCATTACTTGCCGGTAAATGTGTATAATATTATATTAAGCTTAGTTTACACTAGCTTTTACTGACTACACTTGTGAATTTTATTTTTGTAAGACAAAACATGAAAATATTATGTATACAAATATCGTGAAAAGAAATCAATCTATTACAAATACTAAGGGATCAAAAATAGGATTCCATTTCTAGAAGGCCAAAGAATTTATATTTACATGACAACATATCTCACTTCTATACTGGATTTGCGAAGGGAATTCGGGAATTAATACTTATGAATGCGTGACGCTTCTGAATCTATAAATCTACAGTTACTTTTTATTCGTAGGTATACTTTTGTAAACTGTTACCTTATTTGGATATTCCGATCGCGTTTTAATTGTTTTAAGGACTGTTGGTACGGCAACATCAATGTTTTGTTTTTTACCGTTGTATACTTGGTGATGATGACATAATAATATAATGTTATTGTTTTGTTGTATTCAAATGTAAACTACTTTTTACCTTCAATTATATTACTGTTCTCTGTTATTGTAATGATATACGATTATTTTGTTTAAATTATGGAGGTAAAATTTACAAGTGAGTCCTAGAGTGAATTACATAAGGATTATTTTATCACTGCCTTATAAAATGTATTGTAATGTATAATGTAAAAATAGTATTAAAAATATACAATATATTTATTAAATTGTGATTGAATGAATAATTTTGTTGTTTTCTTTACACTTACTCATTAGCACCAAGTTAAAAATCACTCTCATTTTAAAAAATATGTATAGAAAAAATAATATGTGAAACCGTATTAGAACTAAACAGCAATGGTTATGCCTATTAAAGCAGACAATCGTGGTTCTGAAGCATATTATTGTTTCGCTTAAAGCTAGTTCATCATACCAAATTATGGGAGAAACCAATGACATGGGTTTTTACAATGATAGGCTGTGATTTTTGATATCATGTCCTTATCTACTTAAAATTCCAAAAGACAGTTTAGTTTAAGACTTAGAAGATGTACACTCGATAAAATAGAATTATCTACAATTGAAGATGACAAATAAATTTCCAAAACCTCGAATCATTACCTGACCCCTCCACCCTTCTACTTTGTAATAGGGTTCACGTATTACGAGACACTGACTTACCGTGCTTCGAAATCTCTGAAGAATATACATAAAGTAAAACTGCGGCATTCACACGTGACCTATATTAAAAAGTTAGGTATGTAGACTGCTAATAAACAACTTATCGAATATAATAACAATTCGAAATGTGTAACCCCTGTCCCCTGCATTTCGATGCTTGCTAGAAACCTTTGGCTTCGGCCATTTTGATCGAAGTCTGGATTCGGTCACAGGTGGTTTTTTTGGCCAAAGATGGCCAAAACTTCGGTCGGACACGAACCGAACCCGAAACTGAAACGTCGGTCGGACACTAACTAAACCCGAAGCTGAAACTTCGGTCGGACACTAAATATAACACGAATAAAAGATATTTTAAGCGCAAGGGGCACATCATAAAACCTACCATATCTACATAGCCTTTCCAACACTAGGAATTCACCTGTATTGGATGTGGTTGCGTTTACAAACATCTAAACTCACATCTACAAACCGCCAGACCAGGGCATATTAATATTTGTTTCGTGTGGGAATCGAACCCGCACCCAAAAAATGTGGATGCTTATAATAAAAATCAATAAAGAATATAATAATGCTTTTCTGAATTGTAATGTAAAAGTTCCGATTACCTAGAGCAAGTGACATAAACAGTTGTGAATAAAACTTTTCGATCCAGCGTTAGAAAAGCACACCTAAAGCCAGATTAGCTTTTTTTTCTGGAACTATTAGTATATCACAGAAGTTTGTGGTTCAACAAAATAAAGTTTAATTTTATGAAGCTCTTCTGATCACATGAGTTTGTAACCGAGAATTTGGAGTGGCCACCAGTGATGTTGCTTCAGCAAGAAGTCCAATATACAATGATAACTTTCAAATTTGAATATGACCCAGCAAATTAATTACATTGACGAAAATAAAATCTTTGTTATATCATAATCTATCAGTAAAGCACACTAATGTCAACTCGTTGATGTCTTTTCTATGGGAAAAAGTAAATCGGAAAAATTTCCCACTATTGATTATACCGCCATCTAGTGTCAATGCTTTGAACTAAAACTTGCGCGAACGCATCTTGGCAAGTCGTAGATCCTCCTTTTACTTCTTGTGAACTTAGCGTTGACTTGGAGGAGTAATAACTTAGATCTTGTTGAGTAAATTGCTGAGAGAGGGCGCTGTACGTTTAAAAATATTATTATCTAGAACTTTATACTGTGCCCGTGTGTGTCAAAATATTAATAGTTTTAATTTCAATGCAATTTTATGAATTGAAGATTTCAACGAGTAACACCTATTATTAAGTAATATTGATTTATTATGAGATGTGTAAAATTTTTTAACACAAATCGACGCCATAATCTGCATTTATTATTATTATTTCTTTTGTTAATAAAGACTTAATAATGCTTTAATAATCACAATATTTTTTATAGTTTGTAATGTTGTATATAAACTATTTTAGTCTGTTTTGTAGCATATTAAATAGCTTAAAGCTTCATTTTAATTGGGTGATGGGTAGACGTATAAATCATAATAAAGGTGAACAAGTTTCTGTTTTATTAGGATACGGTAGGTGGTAGGTACCTAGCTTTGATGATGATGTTGATCTATATCAATACGCAGTTTCATCGTAAATATGTCAGCTAATAAAGTGTTTTATTTATTTATTTTGCTGGTCTTGTTCTGGCATTAAATGTCAGGAGGAATTTGGTTTGTTTGGTACAAAGTATTTGGTAGTAAACTTAGGTATTAAATACCCATGTATTACAATAAGTCCTTAGTATAAACTATGTACTTTAATACAGGCGCTTGTTAGACATGAGACCTACAGCTAAATATGTGATAATTAGGACATTTGTAAATACAATGTTTGGAATAAATACCTAAATTTAAGTGACAGCTTATGAGTATCATATGGAAAATAACACACCCTTTACAACGTAAGTTTGCGCCTCATCTAGTGGCATGGAATCACATTTTTCCATGCTCGAAACGAAGCTCATGCAGAAAATATGAAAAGAAAATGAGTTTTATAATGCATCTAAGTAGGAACATTTTTTTTTTTTTTTTTTTTTAAATAAAACCAATACTTATGTTGTCCTGGTGTCAAAAAAGAAGAAGTTCTTTATTAATTATATAGCTGTCCAGTTTTATAATATATGAGGATCTCGTAAATAGTTCAAGTGACTTTTAATAAAATTAAGATTCTTGTAATTAAATAACAAGAAGTCTTCTAACAGTCTAAGATAATGCGATGTTCTTATTCAGGATTTCTTCTTTACGTAATTAATGTTGCGGAATCGATTTTTTTAATATTTTGTTTTTAGAATATAGGAATAGGTCATGTGCAAACTAACTGTTTGTTTTTTGCTTCATGTAAAATCGATATCATTAATAAGATTAAAATTAACAGACGCATTTTGAAACTCTATTTCAAAAACATTTAAAAAAAATCGCAAAATATCTTTTCGCAATGAATGGTTATTGTGATAATATAGTGCCAATAATGGTTATACTTACTGTTTTTTTTTTCATATTTAGTCAATATAATTCTTGTTATTACCATTTATCTAGCTGACTGCTAGGTGCCTAAATTAGATTTGATCATCAAAGTATTTAGCCATGCATCGATGAAGGTGAACCGTCAACAGCCACTGTATACGCACATAGATACACAACAGAATACTTCAACACGTACCATTCCTAAATAATTTTACTGTTTCGATCATGACATTAATTTGGATTTAATGTGAGATCATATTTTTATGTTGTTAATTTTTTATGTGTTACTTGAGTTATGAATGTTTTTTTTAAAATTCTTATTATTTCAAATACAATGTAAATTGTTTGTGAATAAATTGAATTGAATTGAATTTTGTCCAACAGCCATTGATACTTGACGAATTGCATTCTTCGCTTCACTTAAGTTAGACAGCCATTGAAATATGAATCGATCTAATCAAACAGTACACTTACTCTTAGACTATAATTTGGTTGGACTCCTTGCCTAATAAAGGCGGCCTTGCTTCCGCAAAGGTCGTGGCGGTGACCTTTGCTTCAAACAAATTTATTCTTACCACTCGATCCTAAGTGATGACATCTATTTGGAGTTCGGAGGCGTTTTCGTATTTTTGTGTCATTCGATACTGAGATGATTATTATAGGTTTATTGTGAATAATCGATCGGTGCTTTAATAGATTTGGTCAATAGTTTCATTGCAGTGTTACGTATCATTTAATTAAATAAAATAAATCTTTTGTTTTCAGTTTGCAGAAGTAACAAAAGAAAAAGGGATTTATTTTTTCCAACTTTGCCAGAATCGTAATGTTGTTCTTTGAAAATACTTAATTAGGTGCAATACATATGACATTGGCGTTACATATAGTAAAGCAAAACGAAAAAAAAATCAATCAAATTCCCATACCAATGTTATTTATGTACTTTTATTATGTGATTCCTTTGCTAAAAAAATAGAAGGAGCGAAACTCAATGAAATCTTTGAAGATGGTTTTGACTGCTTATTGGGAATTGTTTTTTTTTCCATGCAGAAAATTGTCTGAATTCTGTAAAAAAGTGGTAATCTGTTAGAGCAAAGCATACAATTGCAACTCCTCTAATTGCCTTTCTTCTGGCCAGGCACGGAATCTGTGTAAACGAAGACGTCGTTGGAGCTAAAAACGTACCGTGCTTTCATTTACAGTAGCTTCCGCATAAAATCATTCTTCGAGCCTGTGTCAGCGCTGGTGCCACAGTGGAGCTTGTATTCGTAAATAGCGTGATATTTTAAGTTTTACATGTTTCCCAAATTCGAAATACAAAAGCCTACATTTTTAACCAAACTCCTAATTCTTAACCAAACACCTGGAGTGGCCAGTCCGACAAAACGCCAATTTCATATGAAAGGGTCTAACATTTTATTTTTTCCTGCCAATAGTTTTTCCATAAATGGAAAAAAATATTGGCTAAACCCAATATTTTTTTTAGATAGGATGATGAAAACTTTAACGGATATAATTTCGTGTAACTACTTGGGTACTCACGTAATCATGACAATTCTTAGTATCATATTCCTCTCATTAAAATAAAAACCTTTTTTCTAAAAGACAAACATTCTATACAAAGTAAATAAAAAAAGTATCTTTTTATAACTTCACGCTTGATTTCCTGGTAGAGGATTAGAAGATCAAGTAGCATTTATATTTGTATATTTAAGTCATTTAATGATAGCCAAAACCACTAATTAAGAGCTTTGTTAAGTACTGATATCCGTGATGATTTAAGCAAATATTTTGGCAATGTTTTCATGAAAAAAGGCGGAAATGTTTGATCTTCATGATGGTAAAATACAAGGGGATTTCCGTGGTCTTAGACCCTGGACTGGCACAGCGACATATTTGGCGAAAATTATAAAAAATGCTTATTTTCACAACAAGTGTGTCAAACGGATGAAAGAAACTTAAAAACCTGACGCCTGCCGGTTTTATTTGATGTAAATATTGTTGTCGTTTTGCTTATTATGTACCTATACGAATGTCCAACAAATTCAGATATTTCTTATAAAATGATGGATTCAGGATGCAGAATGTACATTGTAAATTAATTAACAAAACAAATCTTTTCAACTGTGGTATTTTGTCTTGGATTTGTTATTTTTGGTTTTCACAAATTGTTTCAATTGACAATTACTTATTGTTGATGTGCTAATAACTAAATCTACTTCATTAATAACTTTAAAGGGTCATTTGCTACCTTAGTGTAAGCAAACTGTACTTGAATTTTGTTTATTTATACAAGTACATAAAAACATTGACACCGTGTTCACATATACACACAAATTGTCAAAAGTTACGTAAAACGACTTTGAATTCGATGTGATAATTAATTTGATTCATATAAATAAAAATAAATTGGTCAAGTGCGAATTGGATTCACTCATCTAGATTGGCTTCCATCATGCCTTTTGTTTCTATGTCAGTCAAGATATTTCTTTCACATTAGTATGTATTTTTAGGTTAAGGTATCTATGTATGGGTCTTTGTTATCTGAAATTATATATATAATAATAATAATATATTATATATATTAATTGGATTTGAGATTCGCATATAAACTGCTCAATAACACCATTGACTGCCCACAATTGGTATGTAAGTTTAATTTCAGAGTACCCCGTAGACTCCCTCGCAAACCTATAACACCCTTAGCCCCACCTCTTCGCCGCACAGTGTTTGGTGCTAATTCACCTATACCCCGCATGTGCAAACTCATTAACGAACGCAGCGACCTGGTTGACGTCCACGCAGACTCAATATCGACGTTTGTCAGACATAATTAGTATTGGCACATGTTACTATTTAATATAATCATCTAGAATTTAAGTATATTAAGTTTTAAAATTAATTTATAATTACAAAGAGCATATTGCATGTGGTGTTTGCCTGTAATTGGTTGTGCAGTTAGATTTAAGACACAATTACTTGTATGTTCCTAGCTGTAAAATATCTGTTACAACTGTTGGCGAACCTTAATTAAATAAAATAAAAAAATAAAAATAAATAAATGGATTATTTATTCGTTTATTTATTTTACAACATATCTACATAACAGCTGCCAAGCGAGAGCCTCCTAAGATGTTGGTCGAGGCTCTTTGCTATTAAGCCATTGGCCGACACGACTATCGGCACAATGACTGCTGGATTATTATTATAATCCATTGCAATAGTTTAGTTTGTTACCTAAGACAAAATAATCAGCTATAAGTTTTAACACCAACACAGCATTCAATAAGTTCGGTAGTTAATTAATTAAACTTGAGTTTGCTGACACCTAATCTTGTTTTGATTCAAATAAAATGCTCGTAAAATAAATCCAAAACCATCTATCATCAGTATTTACATCGTAAATAACTATGATGGCGTACAATGCGTAACACAGGATGCGTTTACGCAAGCACAACAAATACCAGAAATCGTTTAATTGATCTATATATGAGAGCAAACATGGCTCTAGACCTTGCCTGTGAATTTCACAAAAATTAAGAATATTATGTGGACTTCGTTTGTACTAACAAGTTTGGAGAAAGGCTAGGGAGATGATAATGATGATGTGGGATTTTTGATTTAATGTTTTATGTTCCTAACTTGAATCTAAGGTTGTGTTCTAAGGTTGTGTCAAACTCCGATAATAATCATTCTTCATTCTCGACCTTCTTTGTACCTAAATTCTCAGGTAGGTATGACATCGGAACATACAACTTTTTGGCTCGAGCATAGCAGAGAACTGCTTGTCTACAGTTTTTTTTTAAACGGGCTCTCTACGTACCTGGCAGGCCTTTTTATTCTTTCTTTATTGGTCTGGTTCTGGTGTCAGAGTTTTTATGCCGCCCATGGACCTTTGACTTGGCATAGGCCTATTACCCACATTTCAATAAAACGTGCGTTGCAGGATGTTATTGCTCGAAGATGTCGCAACAACATGAGTACAATAAATACCAACATCTGTAATGTGTGCTCCTGTGTTGGAATGTTGATCATGTTGGTATGCACTGCGATCCTGACCTTGGAGGAATGTTGTGTGTGATAATTGTGTATAGGGTAAATAGAAACATCTAATACCTAGGAGTACAGTTTATTAAGAATTAATGGTAGGTAGTTAGGAAAGATTTCAAACTCTAAACGCAATTTCAATTAGACTTTTATTGAGAAGATCTGAAAACGGTGAAAACGGCAAGCAAAAAAATCTTAAAAATGTGACATCTATTAATCCGTAATAGCCTCGCGTAGTAGACGACAGCCCACTTGCTGTTACAGACGGAGGACCAGTATTCCAGCATTGGGATCCTAGGCTGATTACGCTATGATCATTTTGCTCCATACATTTTTTAGGTGCCGGTAAAAGAACAGAACAAGAGACTCTTCTACTTTGACTCTTGATGACGTGCGAAATGCAATGACGCATTTGATACGTGTTAGGTAGACGTGACCTGCGCGGCATCGCACTTGCAATTGGCACTGGGCAGAGGTTATCATTTTAGAATGGCAGTCGATTACAGTTTGAATTTAGTTGAGGTTTAGGTACGCCTCTGCCTAACCCTCCGGGAATTACAGGCGTGATGTTCTGTTTAGTTAAGATTTGTTTGTTTGTTTTATGATCACACTGACAGATACTTAGGTAATATACAAGGTAGATTGCGGACCAGCTGCAAACACTGACAGATATGTAGTTCAGTACACTATGTTTCTATATACAGCCGCGTCTACAATTTACGCGTAATGGTTAGTATGCAGACTGGTGAGCATCATCCAACTGACTACCAATCGCTCTTTGCTTTTTGGATGTCCTTGTCGAACAAGCGTGATATATTAAAGAGATTAAATTAAAATAATTGAAATAATTGAAACACTAGAGTTAAGATTTACCGTCATACTGGCAGTTTGCACGGAATGCGAGAAAAACAAACAGCTGTAATTCCGTGAATCTAATCAATTTAGTGAATCAATTCAATTTAACGCATACATAAAGGTAATATTCATTTAATTTCATCAAAATATCGCATCTCATCGATCTAAGTCCTGCTCAAAATGAATCATACATTTACAATTGATTAATATACATTTTTTATTTCTTAAACTGCCCATGGCGACTGGCAGGTCACAATATTTTATGTAAATGGATGTCTTATGTATCATATAACTAAACATAATTCATTTATAATCTAAATAATATACTCAGCGTGCGTATCAAGGTAGAAATCGTTATTCACTCCATGATTTAGATCGTCCAAGAATGTGGTCTTTATTGAAAATGGATTAAAATATTTTGATGGTGGGCTTTGGAGGCTAACACATCGGTAAAGTCTGGTATTTACAACGGCCTTCAGACTATGTTACACGTGCCTGCTAGCGTCTCATCTCACTTCCACAATCCACCATTGGAAATTGGTTCAGTCGGCAAACTTATGAGACTGCAGCTGCACCCGGTTAGACTAAACGCCAAACTTATGAGACTGCAGCTGCACCCGGTTAGACTAAACGCCAAACTTATGAGACTGCAGCTGCACCCGGTTAGACTAAACGCCAAACTTATGAGACTGCAGCTGCACCCGGTTAGACTAAACGCCAAACTTATGAGACTGCAGCTGCACCCGGTTAGACTAAACGCCAAACTTATGAGACTGCAGCTGCACCCGGTTAGACTAAATGCCAAACTTATGAGACTGCAGCTGCACCCGGTTAGACTAAACACCGAACCCAATTTAGTTGGTGAGAGACTACACAATTAGTTAAACTTATGTGAATCTCGCTACTCGATAGCAACATTTATATACCCAAGTTTTTAAATGTTGTATCTATGGACCTTCCAAATCTTCAATCACACAAAATTAAATGCTTTTTCAGGTTTACGATGGCTACCGTGATCCGTGGCTAACGTGATCTGATACCGTGATCGGTGGACACAAACCCCTAATTGCAACCATCTCTTGATATAACAAACCAAAACCAACCTACTGTGATGGTAGGCCTGGTCCTAAGGCCAGATCCAGTAACGGTAAGGATGACGGCCTGTGTTGTCATCATACCAAGGTTCTGTGTTGGCTCGCGTTGATCGTCTAGTCTGTTCGTTATCGAGTAGAATGATTGATAAGTCTACATTGTTCGCGCAGTGGAGTGTACTCAAGATTGACCTGTGGTCAATCTAAATCTAATTGTTGACTGAAAACCCCGAAATGACTCTCTTGATACAGTATTGTTTCCTAAACACTGGTGTAAGGAATTTCAATCCTTCCTAGATAAAACACAGTATTGATCACCAAAGGCTAATTAAGAAAGTTTGACTCTTTCTCAATATATTCATTCACGAAAATACCAACCAATCCTATAATATTCTATAGGATTAAAATATTTGAGAAAATTGTCAATTAATAAATAGATTCTTATTGATTAATAAATCGGTAGCTCTCAAGCAAAGGCCCAGTCTTCTAGGCCAAGTGGCTATATAAAGCGGATGCACGTAGGTAGGCAGCAGCACACACAGTCAATAAGCAAAGTAAATATAATAATTATAATTTAAGCAGTTATGGATGTCATTATGCTGTGACATTCTCGACATATACTGGCCTGCAAAAATAAGTATCACACTTTTAAAATTGCAATAACTTTTTAAGTACACAAGATATACTTTCGAAACAAAAAGGACTCGAAAAATAGTTTAATTTTGTCTATAGATTCAAAGAAAGCTGGTAAAAATTGCTTTATAACGTTTGTTTATTTTAAATCTTTAACTTCTATAGTTTAGGAAAAATTTAAAAGTGTAGTACTTATTTTTGCAGGTCAGTGTACTTCGTTCTTCTAAGGTTACTGGATGAGTGCTAAGCTTAGCTGCTTAGGTCAATGTTATAACGACTGTTTTTTTCATTCCTGTATTTTCCTGTCCGTCTCTCATAGATGAAATTAATGATGGTCTACGTTTGGCTAGAAGTAGTTGTTTTCTGATTGAGCAATTCGATTTCGAGATAATCTAGAGGAAGATTATTTACTAACTATGACATACTTAGAATATTAATTAAAATATGTACATTTTGTACAAAAAACAAGTAAAGGGCGTCAAAGAGTCGGTCGCAACGCTGTAAAGTGCCCAAAAGGTTGGCAGCTGCTGATAATAATTAAATATATAGTAAGATTTAATTATTATCTTATAATTTAAAAAGTATATTTTAAAATACGTTTCGAGTTGAGATATACTTACCTATCGTTTATGTCACAAGTGTAAAGAATTATCTCTTACTAGCTTATAGCGTGGCTTTGCCCGCGTGGAGTTCCATAATTGTCCCACGGGATCATAGTACCGGGATCAAAATTTTCTCAAGTGTTCATCCAAATTATAAACTATCTTGATACTAAATTTCATCCAAATCTGTGAAGGAGTAACAAACATACACACATACAAAAACTGTATTTATATTTGTGTGATAAATAAAACGAATTTAGTGTTAATCGAGAAAACTCATTTTATCTAAAAAAAAAAAATTAAAGCCAAACGATAAGTTGAACCAATAAATAATTGAAATTCCGATCATAATATTGACGTACGCAAAAACTTAACCTCCTGTAATGTCAATTTAGTTTGTTTTACAACATTTTTTTGCAATTTCATCATTAGCAAAATAGTATAATTTACTTTGAAGGCCAAAATGAAACAACACAATATATCGCGACATGCAAAAATTTGCTCTAGATCTAATGAAATTAGGTGTTATTTTCCATTAAAATAAGGCTGTGACTTAAGTCGTTTTGATATTGTCGACGTAAATATTTAATTATTTATATAGCGGTTAGCTTACATACAATAATTATTACGTATGTGTTATCAAATATTGGATTTTTTACGTGTAAGCCACCGTACTATTATTTGTTTTTATTACGCTTTATTTAACGTATTGTACGTGACAATCTCCCTAATAACGTGCAATGATGACCATTGAGACATGAAATAGTTTGGTAATTACATACATACATAACCTCACGCCATTTTCCTATGGGGCTTGGTAGAAACCACAGAACGCCAGCTGCCACGACCTTATTAATTTAGTAATAATGAGTACTTTATTTCGTTAAAGCTAACAACGTTTGTGTAAAGTTTAATTTGTATTGTGAACTGCTTTGTAGAATCATAAACGTTTTTAATTCTTTTTACAAAATAATCTAAGAAGATACTACTAGAATCAGCTTATACTAGCACTTTATTTTTTCTTTTTCTCATATCGGTCCAACCAGGGCTATAATATTTGTTGACTTGTTGTATATAAAAAAACGATCATTCAGGGTTAGGCGTCTTTTTCAAAATGGAAGTCAGGCTAAGAATCATTAAATATTGAATAACAAAACTACATAAGTCTATCCCCCAAAAGGCCCTCCACCAGACCCCTCTTGGAGGAGAAAAAGTGACGGAACCAACTCCTCAGCTAGAGTTTCCGAGAAGACGAAGAAGTTTCTTACTTTCCTGGCTTAGGACTTATGACTTATCTTACCTTATCTTACTTTAAGACTCCGATTTCTAAGACTTATCTTATCATTCCAGTAAGAGACTTCTTCGGCTTCCCTGAGAATCAGGAATAACTGTAGCCGTAGGACGGTCCGTACTACTACTTATCGTGTGATTAGTGTATAACCTGGTGCCAGACTTATTATGCCGCCCATGGGCCTCTGACCTGGCTTTACTTGCCGTCGGGAAAATCTCTCAGGCATGCTGGTTTCGTTACGATGTTTCCGTCCGTCCGTCCGTTGTTTTCTGTGATACATTATGAACATTATGAAGAAGGAAGGTAGTCTAAACTGTAACCCTCTGCCACCACTAATGTTCTTCAAGCGGTCTCCCTACCCGCTTAACCCTACTTCGGCTTTAAAAGTCAGCCACATCAAAAATCTCACAACTCTTACAAATATTTTCTTAATAAATAAATAAATATCGCTGGACAGTACACACAGCGCCATCTACTGCCACACTAAGCAACGAGGCTTGTGTCGTGGACACCAGATAGTTGATATACTACATAGATACTTTTTGTTTGTAAATACATACTTATTATACATATAAACATACATCGCATCAATACCAAAAAGGTGACCTCTTGGATGAACAACTTAAAAAGAGGTGCCAAATATTACGCCCTTCTTACGATAAACACATTTTATATCGAAGAGGTCGTGAGGGTATCAAGTCGCACCATTCTCCTCACAGGTGTTAGATTTTTGTATCGTAAAATGCAAACTCATAAAATAAGCTTTAAAATAGAGATAAGCCGTTGAATAAAAAAAAAAACAATTGTTGTTTATAAAAATAAAATCATTTTGAAAGACAAATAATATCTGACCGTAACGGATTCGAATTATATTAATTTGGCTCTCTTGTTGATCTAGTGCCATTACGACTACTAAGCATGAGGGTTCGATTACTCTGATTAGGGGTAATACGATACCCCTTAGTAAGACTGGTTTTCAGACTTTCGGGGCACTGACTACCTTATCAAAGAACGTCCTAGGTATTTCCCACATGCTAACAAAATATGAGAAACACACGCATTTTAATTTAAAAAATATCAGCAATAAACTCAACTGCTACACTGCGTAGGCATAATCAAACACAGTTGACCTACCAACAATACAAACGATATTATTATAATACCTACCGCATTTTTACGACATGTGTAATCTTATTTACACGCAATAAAAATGCAATTATTGATATCATTATAATTATGTGATTGATTGCTACCAAAACGGTAACCAAGGACAAGATGATAAATCAATAAAACTTTAAAAGCAATTTATTGGAAAAATTATAATAATTGATTTGCTCGTTACTATGGTAATAGGTTGTCCGATGATTATAGTCGACGGTAGGCCTACGTACGTATCATTGAACAAATACTTTTTTTCGGAATAGCTTTTGCTACCGCGTCTAAGGAGAAGTAAATAGATTTTGTAAATTATTATTACAATAAAATTAAGTCAAGGTAACGCCATAAGATTATTTACAAAAGAAGCAACTACTACTATATTCTTCGATTTTGTATTTATATTACCTTAAAGCAACGGATGTTTTAATACTAAACACCACTTGCTAAATATGGCATAATTATTTCTGGTTTGTTCCAAAACCGGTGTTTAAAAATACTAGATTTTATTACATAAAAGCATGTAAATATCACACACGTGGAAGTGACTAACTAACATCAACCATTTGAAGGATCTATTATTAAGCAAATATTTTTCTAGCCGTAGCGTATAATTATCTTCTGTAATACCACACACAAAACTAAAATGACGTTGATGATACCATTGTTCTAAATATCAGTATTTCTGGCATTTCTTTTCCAAAAAAAACATTTTATGATTTTTTCGAATATTTGTCATAATTATATCTTATTTTCCTGTGCTATAAAGTTTTATGAATAACAAAAAAACTCGTGATCCAAATACCCGTCATTGGTAAAAGGTCAAGGAAATGCCTTTAAAAAATCCGTAATGTATTTCCTATCGTAATGGATTCCACAAACATAATATCGAAATGATGCGCTCCTCATAATACTCTGTGCTAATTATCATTCAAAACTTTATAGCAGTGGACGGCCCTGAATTTAAAATAAACCACATACATGCCTAGGTGTGAGAAAATTAGGACTTTTATATGTTACGAGACGATTGGCATAACTGAAGAAAACAGTTGCGAACAGAATGGTTACACTTTAGTTTTGACGCAATGAACAATTAGGTCAACCTGCGTTCAACAACTTCTAGATGAGTTGATACATATTTTATATTTAGCTAAGGTTAGTACATTAAAGACCACAAATGATTTAAGAATTAAAAAAATATATGCGATTAATATATATATAAGGGAAATTCTTGCGTTAAAAGTTTGAAACGCAAATGAAAAGACTTTCATTAGGAAACGTTAGTGAAACTTTAATACACCTTATAAGAATCACGTCAACTCTAGCGGTTCAAAATTCTTTCCATTAAACTCCATACTGCAATGCATACTTTTAGTTTAAGCACCGTGCTGTGCGCTAGCGGTGGCCCAGTGGTGGTGGCCTCGACTTACGAACAGTAAATCATGGGTTCGAACCCAGACAGGCGCATTACTTTGTGTAATTTATTTCATCACCACTGATCTCAAAACTGTGAAGGAAAACATCGTGAGGAAACCGGCATGTCCTAGAACCAAAAAAATTCGAAGACATGTGACATCTACCAATCTGCACTGGCCCCTCATGGTGGATTATAGCCCATTCCCTCTCTCCCAGCAGTGGGAACATTAATACGCTGATGATGATGATGCGGTGCGGCTCAGTTCGGGATCAGTTAATGAAAATAAGGGAAGGCGAAGCTGATCTGATCGGTTGCTTTTACGTGCGCTCTTTATTTAGTAGACAACAGGGTGCAAAGACTTTCCTAGGAACACAGATTATTCGCAAGCAGTACCCAGTGACAGACATAATGCCACATTTTTTATCGATCGTGAGAACGACGTCGTGTCGTCTGCTAAAAACCTCTCGGCATCGTCAACCGTCAATAATATAATGAAAACAAACGAAGATGCGAAGGCGTTCGGTTCACAAATGTCAAACTACAACATTAGTCTATTTCTAAACGTTTTTTATTAGTCTAGCTTTTTACGGCGATTCTGTCTATTTCAACCGGAACACTGTGTAGTAGATGGGTAGATAGATAGATCAGCATAGCTATTCAAACCGCTTCGATTCGATTTTCGATTCGGAAGGTCGTATGTCTATCTCGCTCGATTTCGTAATGTCAAAAAAAGATAGACATACGACTTTCCGAATCGAAAATCGAATCGAAGCGTTGTGAATAAGGGGCCAGGTGCATGTGGTGGAAAGGATTTCATGCGAAAATCGATGTCATATACCTATCGTGTTTTTTTTTAATGCGACTAAATAATTATGGTTCTTGCCCTTGCGGTATCTACTCTATAAGAGAAAAGTTCGCCCTTCCGCAATCGTGTTTATCTTAAAAGTGACTAGACCGGATAATGTTCTTCTGACATGCTAGTTGGGTCGTTTGAATAACTCCCGTTTGGTTCAGAAACTGTGGTCAGACCAAATTAAAAGAAAAACACCAAATAAAAAAAGAAATGACTATCACGAGTTGTATATTAGACTGACATGCTTTTATCACATGCTATCTTTTTTTTCACATTTGCATCACAAGTTATCAACATTTATTATTCTTTGGACATAATAACTAGCTAATATGAATCCAAATTGGGTTACAGACTTAATAACAGATTCATTGGTACGATTTTACCTTTTTTTAGTGTTGAATTGAATAATAAATTATGTAAACTTTATGGTGACTGGTTGACAATAAAACTGATTTTGTCACCTATTTGTCTACCCACGCAGATTACAAGATAGAATAAAAGAAACAAGTTTTGTTAAATTTTAATATATTTGCCTGGTATTTATTGAAAAATTTGTTATCTTCTCAGCTGCTGACTTGCTGAGTAAAGCCTTTCATAAAGGTTTTTTTTTAATCCACTACATACTATCAAATTAGCGTTTATCTGATTCAGAAATTGGACTAGATTTAAATGTAGCATCAATAACGTTTGAGACGTTAACGTTAATCTAATAAATTAAACGCTTGAGTCACAGACAAGAACTAACTTTTTATTGGAAAAGAATACACAGTATTACATACTCTATGACAGATGGCACCACTAGTTTGTATGTATGATATTGTCGATACAAAATAACACCCCCACTTATCGCAATATTCAATAAACAATTTTAACAAAAATTATTCAATACAAACTATGCCAAGAAGCAACATGAATTTATAATGTTTTGCTGAACATAAACTTTTAGTTAGAATGTCAGCCGGCATGTCAGCTGTTGGCAAATACAGTACTTTAACAATTTTATCTTTTACTAGATCACGACAAAAATGATATTTGATATCAATATGCTTCGTACGTTTGTGAAAGACTGGATTAGCACACAGCTTCTGTGCACCCTGGTTATCATTGAATAGGCTGATTGTGTACATCTTATTGGTTATTTCATATTGTAATCTCTTTAGATACAATGCTTCTCTACATGCCTCAGATAGACCTATATACTCTGATTCAGTGCTAGAGAGAGCTACACATTTCTGTTTTCTACATTCCCATGATATTACACCATCAGATAACAAAAAACACATTCCAGTATACGATCTCCTATCTACAGAGTTGGAGGCCCAATCAGCATCTACATAGCCTGTTATTTCTGAGTTACCTTCTTTACAATATTTTATTCCATAACCTTTGGTTCGTTTTAGATATTTTAGTACTCTCTTTGCATATTCCCAGTGCTCCTTTGTATGGCAATTATTAAATTGACTTAAAAAACTTATACAGTAACTAATGTCTGGCCTAGTTAAGACAGACAGGTACATCAAACTACCGATTAGTTGTTGATATGGCACATGACTACTTACACCTACTTGACTTTTATTTATATTTAGTTTGACCTCCATTGGAGTCTCAACAGTCTTACAATCACTTAAATGAAATTTGCTCAAAAGTTGATCAATATAAGTTTCCTGACTCAGAGTTACATATCCTTTATCTTTATTGAAGATTACTTTCATTCCAAGACATTGTCTAACTTCACCTAAGTCCTTAATGCTAAACTTATTAGATAAAATCTGTTTCAAGTTCTCGGTTTCAATTTTATCATTGGAAAATATAAAGAAATCATCAACATAGACTGTTACAATTGTCTTACATTTGTTAATATCCTTTATATACATACATGGCTCTACTTTTGACCTTGTGTAACCATTACTGATCAAACAACTATCAACCTTTTTATTCCAGGCTCTAGAGGCCTGCTTAAGTCCATAAATAGCCTTTTTAAGTTTTAATACTTTGCAAACTGAATTATTACTATTATAACAATCTGGCACTTTCATGTAAATGGTTTCCTCTAAATCACCATTCAAAAACGCAGTCTTAACATCTAGATGGTTAACATCTAAACCTAACTTTACAGACAATGCAAATAATAGTCTAAGGGTTGTATGTCTCACTACAGGCGAAAATGTTTCTGTATAGTCCACACCATGTTTTTGGGTGAAGCCCTTTGCGACTAGACGAGCACGGTAACGCACATTGTTTTCACTATCATACTTTTTCCGCAGTACCCACTTGCATTGCACTATAGTACCATCTATTGGTACATCTACGAGTTCCCACGCACTATTTTTCTCGAACGACTGTAACTCATCCTGCACTGCCGCTAACCATTGTGCTTTCTCAGGACCTTCCAAGGCTTCTTGCAATGATATCTCACCCGTGAACATGTTGTCATCTTCTATACAAGCATTTGCAAATCCATATCTGTCTGGCTGCTGCCTACGCCGAGGACCACTTGTTATGTTGTCATTGTTAAGTATAATGGAGTCTTCACTGTCTGTTGTACCAGACTCAGAGCTATCTGATGTATTATTTTCACAAGGTACATACAGTTCGCCGCTGTCATCTGTGTTTAAGCTCTCTGATTGTTCAAGTGAATCTTCCGGAAGTGTCAAATCTTTTTCCCCCACTGGAACCATATTCACCTCATCTGAACAATTTTCTTGTACCTCCATAACATTCTCTGTCTCTATCTTCTCCAATACTATAACATCTCGACTGGTAGTGATGATATTAGAATTCGGGTTGTAAATCCTGTACCCTTTGACATCATTGGAATAGCCGACAAGGATACATTTTTCAGACTTTCTGTCCCATTTTAGTCTCTTTTGTTTCGGCACATGTACCATGATTGTACTACCGAAAACACGTAAATGACTTACATCAGGCTTTCTGCCCGTCCATATCTCGAAAGGAGTTTTATAATTTAATGATGTGGCCACAGTCCTATTCTGTAAGTACACTGCAGTGTGAGCTGCCTCTGCCCAAAACCTTTTCTCGAGACGTGCATCAAACAGTAGACACTTGGCTTTCTCAACGATAGTCCGGTTGAATCGTTCTGAAAGACCATTCTGCTCAGGTGTGTATGGGTTCGTTTTGTGATGTACTATCCCATGCGTCTTCAAAAAATCATTAAACTTGTTGTTGCAGAATTCTGTCCCATTGTCACTTCTCAGGATCTTTATGCTGCGATTAAGTTGATTCTCAACCTCTGCTCTATACTGTTGAAAACATGTCAATGCCTCATTTTTAGTTTTCAAAAAATAAATATATGTCATACGACTAAAGTCATCTATTAACAGCATAAAGTATCTAGAACCACCTATAGATCGGTTTTCCATTGGTCCACATAGATCGGTATGCACAATTTGCAGCAACTCAGTACTTCTGCTACCTTCTTTGGAAAAAGGTAAGCGGGTCTGCTTGCCTTCACAGCATGCAACACATGATGACTTTGATATATCAGTCTTATTATCAAGTGTCAGTCCCTGTACAGCATCTTGCATCTTGTTCAAATACTGGCTGTTGACATGACCTAGACGTCTATGCCAAACTTCACTGGATACCATCACTGCTGCTGATGAACAATATTCAGGCATGTTTAATTTATACACCCCGTTCAACAAACTCGCTGTAGCCACCAGTACTCCTGCTTGGTTAAAAATGTGGCAACCATGATTGTTAAATGAAACTTTGTTTCCTTTAGATATAAGTTGACTAACAGACAACAGATTGGTCGTCAACTTCGGCACGCACAATACACCTTCTACTGTAATATCGTATTCACAGGCGCGTGTCGTCGTCGTAATCTGCACATTTCCAGTACATACTACAGGTACTTTATCTTTGTTTGCCACGACAATTTCCTTTATCATAAGATCCCGCGACACATTTGACAACCATTCTTCGTTCGCGGTAAGATGAACACTCGCCCCGGAGTCAATATACCAATCACTTTTGCAAAATTCACCATTCAGGAACACGGCGCTAAACGCATTACTGCTTGTACGTTCATGTTTATTTGTGTCCGACGAATTTTTGTTCTCAAATGTACACTGGTTGCGGTAATGCCCTGTTTGTTTACATTTGTAGCATTTAATGACTTTTGGTTTTGACTTTGACATTTGGGCGTTGTCTTTGGTCGCAGTGCTACCAACATTCCGGTTCTTCTTGAAACTCGCAAACGCGCCACTGGAATTGGAAACGCTGTTATCGCCGTCGTTTCCGCTTTCCTCCATGTCCAACAACTTGGTTTTAATGGCGTCTGCTGTCAATGGTATGCCACAATGCTCGATCGCCATTATCATAGGGGAATATTTTTCTGTTAATCCCGCTAACAAAAGCGATGCGACCCACTCATCATTAATGTTAAAACCCGTACCACTCAATTTTTGGCTTGTTTCGATGATTTGTGTCACATATGAAGTCATTGAAACACTATTTTCGAGTCTTATGGAAATCAAACTCCTCAGTAAACTGATTCTCCTCGTGAATCCTGAGTCATCAAATAGGTTCTTCAATTTCTTCCACAGCTCATGAGTCGTTTGTACACTTTTTATGTGCACGTACAGCGACGAGTCTATTGTCAGAATTAGCTTGGCTTTGGTTTTCGCGTCACCTGCTGCTCCTATTTCTTCTGGTACAGTCTCCAACTTGATGCAATCAGACATTCCCTCAAGAACTAGGAAATTCTCAGCCGCGAAAGCCCACTCACTGTAGTTCTCTCGCCCTTTCAATTTTGGCACACTGACAAGGTAGTTCGTCGTCATTTTTACAGTCACAGCACTCACAGCGTTAATTACAGTTTATCTCAATCTGCAAAGTCTATTTCCACTAGGAATGTCCAAGAATATTGCGAGAAAAACTAAAAATAACTGGGCACATAACCTCTAATAAATTAAACGCTTGAGTCACAGACAAGAACTAACTTTTTATTGGAAAAGAATACACAGTATTACATACTCTATGACAGATGGCACCACTAGTTTGTATGTATGATATTGTCGATACAAAATAACAGTTAACGTTTGAGGTTGATGCAGTGAATCAACAAAAACAAATACTTAAGTTAAGGAAGAATCTGATTGTATCTGGAGTCATAAAATATTTAGTATGATAATTTGTTTCAGTGATCTAAGATTTCAAAACAATCATAAGAAATGCTTGCAGCTTACGTATTCTTAGGGTTACTCTAAAATACTATTATTCGTTTCTAGTACTACATACACATGGAGTGTCCTAGGTGTCCGTTTATTTATTTTTTTTCTAGGATGGGAAATCATCAAATGACTTCTCCCGCTCTGGGCGGTGCAGGAGGGAGTGTCAGACTTTTACTGACTAAAACCCATCCATGTTCCTTCCTCGCCCTTTGTGTTCCGGGGCCACGGTATCTCTTTCGAATAGTCTCGCAGCCCCGGTAGTCCCGCAGCCCCGAGGTGTCCGTTTACCTGCACTCTCGACGACCTGTATAGCGCGTCTACAGCTGCAATAGGCGTGGCCACCTACTGGGCCCAAACCGTGTTGGTAGGAACATCGATACGATAAGAAGAAGGAGTACTACATAACTCATTAAGAAAACCTAGAGTAACGTAATTAGCTGATTTCCTACGCTGGGTCAAGTTAGAACCGGTTCGAATAGTGGTACTAGGTGACGGACACAGGGTAAGCAAACTGTCAACCTAATACATTGATGAAATCTTTGGGTCAATACTTGTCGTAAAAATTAGTACCTAAGGGCATGCTTAGCTGTGTCGAAATAGACGCCCGAAAATAATACAATACTGATCCAGGAATACGACTAGAGTTTAAATCTCATCATTGAGGTTACTATCCTATACGAGTAATCACTACATATTATAAAACAAAGTCCCCGCCGCGTCTGTCTGTCCCTATGTATGCTTAGATCTTTAAAACTACGCAACGGATTTTGATGCTGGTTTTTTTAATAGATAGAGTGATTCAACAGGAAGGTTTTAGTATATAATTTGCGGGCGGGCGAAGCCGCGGACATCAGCTAGTAATATTATAAATGCGAAAGTAAGTGAGTATGGATGTTTGTTACTCTTTCACGCAAAAACTGCTGAACGGATTTGAATGAAATTTTGCAAACAGATAGTTAATAACCTGGATTAACACATAAAATACTTTTTATCCCGGTAGTAAGATCCCATGGGACAATTATCAAACTTCACGCGGGCAAAGCCGCTGGCAGAAGCTAGTTTTATACGAGGGCTGGTTCAAGGAATCGCGCTAGAAAGTACTGGAGGGACACGGTAGAGGTATTTGCCTAACAAACGCCAAAAGAAAAGTACTAACCCAGTGCATTTTAGAGAAGAGTTTAATCATTTGAATTATTGAAAACCGCGATTGCCTATAGCGTTGTATGCAACATGTACATGCAACTCGTGTGTAACTATTATTTATATGATCTACCTAGAGACTTAGAAACCTTTGTGTATAATAAATAACTACTACTACTACTCTGTGCCTTCTATGTATGAGAAGAGGCATTTGCCCAGCAGTGGGACAGTAATAGGCTGGTATTATTATTTTGTTCATTCACATTTTGATTTACATTTATTTACATATTTACTACTACTCTCTCTGCAAGATATCCCCCCTCCTTTCTTGCCCGTCCTGCACAGCCACCTGCGCCTTCCAGGATTTAAATGAAGCCAACGACAGCGCTGTGCAGGTGGCAACATACTGGTCTGGTATTATTTGAGTCTATCGACACGCAAAGAAGAAGACTCTGTATATAATATCGTCGAATAGCCAAACTTCTCTAGGTTTGACTGTTCTACGATATGACAGAAAAAAACGTAGTTTTAGTTTTAACGTTTTAGTTTTTGGGTAAAGACAGTTTTACCCAAAAACTAAAATAATACATGTGACGACAGCTGTAAGGTAAAGATTAGATTACATTTCAATCCTTACATTTACTTGGCTTTGTTTCTCTATATTTTGTAACATTCAAATTAAAACTTGCATATAAACAGAAAACTACGCCCGAATATTTTATCGTCAATTTCAAAGCGCCAAGTGTGACCGATGTCAAAGACTCCTCGATAAAAATTAATGCAATAACAAATAGGTGTGGGCCGTCATTAATTAACTTTAGCCAATTAATCAAACGTGGGCTTTGTGAAAGAGCAACGCCCATAGTTCTAAATGGTGACACGGTTTGGGCCGGATCGTGTTTGACGCGATTTATGTTTTATTTATTGATTAATCCGTCATCGTTTTAGAGGATTTGGTTATGTACGGAAATTACCAATTAGTTACGTAAGTGTTGCGATTTTAAGAATTTTAAGAATATCCACATTTTTGCCCAATGACCAAAACAACTACTAACGATAAAGACAACATCGTGAGGAACTTTGAACACTAACCAACTCATACAACGACATTCTGTTCATAAAATGATTACGCACAGTAAACAAATTACAAAAATACAGGATCCAACTAAATAATAACGGTACAGTAAAAAAGGTAAGGTAAGGATAAGGAATGGTATACGTAATACAATATTCATTCAACTTTCAAACGAGATTGAAAAGTTTGAAAGGAGAAAGGCCAGGATTTTGCCCAGCTGTGGGACACAATGTAGGTCTTTCTATCTAAACTTTATTCTACTTTTAATTCCAAATCTTTTTGTGGTTTCTGTCGTCAACGATACATTGTTTAGATACGTTTGTAGGCTTCATTCATTATTTAGTTATAGGCCTGTTTAAATATAAGAATTCGTTTATTTAGTGTAGTACATGACATATGTAAATACAAATAATTAATGCGACCGCAATTAACCTTAGGTCGTAAGCGTGATCAAGATAAACAACATTGAATATTCTAATTACGTTAGAGCCATCAGCGGTTATTAGAATTATGTCTTGATTTGTGCGCTACTGATTTGTGAGTCATGGGGTGAGATGATTGAATTATAAGTTGGGCAAAATAAGTCAGAATATAGGTTGCTTCAGCCAAAATTGTGCTGACAGCTAAAATTATCTCATTTACATTCAATTTTAAATCTAGTTCGGATGGAAAAGTAATGAAATACTTTAAACTTAGAACAAAATCTCTCGCTCTTTATATTTAAAACTATCAAATGAATTCCTCTTAACATTTTACGTATAAAGAGTCAGCTAATCTAGCTTCTTCAGCATAAAGCACATTTTCCTAGAAACGGGGACCGCACTAGGTTCTGCGTGATTTATGAAACTGAATCGAATTATTTATCAATTTAATCCCTGCGAGGCGGTACTTATAGGCTCAGTACAAAAAACCACAAAGGTTATCATATAAAAACAGTTCAAATATGACTTTTACCCATCAGAGGGCTAATTCACGTAATTTTATGACGCGCCGATGAAGTTGTAGTGCAGTTGCAGTTAAGTTTAAGTTTGAGTGATAAACGGTATTCTTGTAATCTTTGAACTGCGCGTGAACTGCACGTCAACTGTACGACACCCAAACTTACTTATGGTGTGGCCATATGAGAGAAAAAATATTACTCACGAAATAATCGAATAGAATCGATTACATTTCAAAAATATTAAAATAATACCCCAGTACAGATTTTAGTGCATTTTTTACTGATTAGAATACCGATCATGTTGCGTTCCGAAGCACGCACCTAAGACGCGCATCAGTAGAATGCCGTTATTGCGCTCGCGTGACGCGAACTTGACGCGAGCGTGTCTGACAGCGGTAGAGAATACGAAAAGCGTTGTTTTGATTGAAACTTAACTACAACTGCACTGCGACAGCACTTCTTTAGTTACGTGAATTAGCCTACAGATCTTGAACTCTAAACCACAACGTATGTACACTTTACTACTAAATCATTAACACTTTACGTATTAATACTCGTACATTAATGTCTCATTGATGAAATTAAATATTATAATGTCAAGTTCAACGATAATATTAAAAACTAATTTGGGTCTTTAGTTAGATGCGTAGGCACCATAAGCGATAACACTTGCACTACGAAAATCGACTTTACTACAACGACATAAAGCCGCTGTCAATGTCAAAATGTTACTGCTGATGTTTGGTTTACGTCACATTGCATCACGCTGTGTTAGAGTAGGAGGATGGGCAGTAAACTGTTTGATCTTCATTAAGTAATAATAGTTTTTGAGAAATTAGTTTTGTAAGAAGATGCGCCTTTGTTGTGTTGAACAAATAAAGTCTAGTCCAAGTTATATTTGAAATCGGGCAGTTCTTGCCCACATTTTTGTGAACGCAATAGAAGTGACACAATTTGGAAGTACGATCTGGTTAAAAGACCTTAACAGGGCGGCCCTTTGGATATGGAAGCTTTATATTGTGGTGAGTTGCTCTTGAGGTATTGACATCGATGTTGAAGTAGAAGACAGTGCTTTGTAAACTGAAAAAGGTATGCCTAGAATAGGCTCACCTCATTGATTTATAGATCAGGTTCTCTTTATGGCATCACAAGCTTGCCGCTTATGTTTCGCAAGACTTGCGTCTATTTAACAGTCCATTCACATTGTAAACAAAGCCTTATCAATCAATGTGATTATATAGCGCAGGGGAGCAGCTGTCAATAAGATAGGTCTAAACACTCTTGACCTATGTTTAAGGTGTCAGCCCATGGCGATAGAATATTCATTTCAACATGCGTCACGTCACATTCTCATAACTTTGTCCATGTTCACATTTTCCCATTTAGATTATATAAAACACCTCTACAAACGAATGTATTCATTGATACAGATATTTATAACCAAGGAAAACTTTTATAGTAAGTAAGAGTATTACGCAAAACGACTCTTGAAACACACTGATATCCGTATTATATCCGTACAAACACTGAAACAACGTTACAGCCCTGCAAACCCGAGATTGTGAAACATCATAAAACGGTCTTATTTGTAAAAGTTGTGTACACGTCTCCTTAGATTCGTTACATAGTGACCTATGCCTATTGTACTAAAGACGTGTAATATGAGACCTATCACAATCTGATATGTTGTAAACTTTGACGTTTAGTAATGTTTCACTACTGTATTTTATTATGATTATATTTGAAACTGGCGTCAAAAGTGACGAGTTATAAACGAATTCTACCCAAGTTATGTACCGATGGTACGACATGATTATTGAAGATATCCATATTTATGTTTTGCTCACAGACTAGATAAAGTAGTTTTAATTATTCTGTGTGTATGAACGTGGAAGAAGCAAATGTATTTATGTAGAGTTAGAGTTTATTTAAGAAAAAATTGCTATACATAGACCGATATACACAGGATAGTATAACCAGCCCGGAATGTAGCCACTGCTGCAACTCTGGTCTCCTCTCTATGAGAGGGAATGGTTTACATATTTAACAGCAAAAACAGATAAATTCTTGAAAATATGCTAAACCTCACATTGACATCAAATTCCATTGACATCTGACAGATCACAGAGGGTACATACGTGAGATACATGCTCGAAGTTTGTTGAAAGCTCGGGTCAAGAACAGCATTCGTAGGTGTTCACTATTTACGCTGCTTTATAGAAATTCCTTTTGTTAAAATAATGCATTATGGCACTTATTTTGTGGTAGAATTGTAGATATTGGTGTATGGTAGATACTTCCTTGGAGAATTATTATATTCATCGTCATCATCATTGGAAGCTCTGTTTCACAAACTGCTGAGGCCTCCTCTCTCTTGTGCCAGTCTTACCTGGTCTACGTCCACCAGGTCTTACCGACGATCTTCTGAATGTCATCCATACATCGGGCTATTGGCATGTCCACACTTTTCTACAGTCTCTTGAAGTGTCATATTATTATGCCATACAAATCATATTTTCGAAGATTCAAAGTTCAATGAAGTTCATATTGAACTTTGAATCTTTTAAATGCTTGTTCAAGATCTTCAATGCTTCAACAATTCTAAACACGGTTTAGTTACCCGGAATAAAGTGGAAATATATAAATTATATAATTTGGTAATTTTTATCTCTCATCTGCCATCTAGGTAGATACGCTAGAGATGTCATATGCGTCTGGTCATATAATAACAACATAGGCTTTACGTATAATAAGCTAAACTTGCCTTTTTTTTTGTTAGCCTGTTTGAGTGTCCCACTGCTGGACAAAGGCTGCCCCTTTCTCCTTCCAAACATCTCTGTCCTGTGCGGTATCTGACCATGTTCACCCCGCAAACAAGATCAGATCGCTACACCACCATCGCCGCAGTCTGCCGCGACGGCGATTTCCTCCGACTTGAGTGACGATCGTTGCCCATATCTCCGGGCGCATTCATGCTACGTGGCCAGCCCGCTCCCGCATGCCTTTATGAAACTTAATTTAAGTACCTGAAAATAAATCCCATTAAATTGCAATATCTTACTTGATATTTTATAACACATTCTGTTTTTACATACTTACTTAATGTAATCAAAAGAATATCGTTTTAATTAAGTTATCTAAACATGCAAATGCATTGTTTATTTTGAGTAGGTAATGAAGACTATAATAACAATAACTGCAAAAAAACGTGCAAATTGGTCATTACAAATTAATGTTAAACAATGTAAATAAAGTATCTGTAAAGATTATAAGATTGATGATTAAAAGAATCTTAAAGTCACGGACAGTCAACACACAGTTTAAACTTTAACCTGCTGGGTCTAGAAGTATGCGATTTTGCAAGAGTTCCAAATATGTATTATACACTCGAAAGCAATGAATCCGGGTCACTTAAAGAATCCTAAAAATCTCGGAAACTAAAAATGCTAGGTTAATGCAATAAATTATATTTAGTAGACAATGTAATACTCCTTAAATGAAGGTATTAAAACTTCTTAGTTATTGTATAGTTATATCATAAAAAAATCAAATTTCAAAAAGGGCCACTTTCGAAGATGGAACTACGAAATTACAGCATTTGGTTTTGCTTTTGTTTGTAATCTGTCATTTATGTGGGTACATAAACCATGTTGATAGTGCTCTACATTCATTATTCAAGCTGAAATTATGTCGCTTACGCCTGAAGAATGCACCAGAATACTTACAATGCTGGAAACCGGCCGGAGTCAGCGCGATACAGCCAGGACTGTCGGTGTGTCGCTGTCAACAGTACAAAGAGTTCTCCGACGTTACGAAGAAACTGGTTCTAACCTACGCAGACCAGGAACGGGCAGAACCAGGTGTACCACAGCACGAGAAGACCGATACTTGGTGAACACCATGCTTCGAAATCGCTTTCTCACAGGAACTGAACTCACAAATCAGTTTCGACGCCTCGGAGGAAGTAACCCAAGTGCATGGACAGTAAGACGTCGGCTTGCTGAATCTAACTTAAAACCCCTTAGACCTGCAAACGGCCCTAAACTGGAGCGTGGGCATCGTATTTCAAGACTAAGATATGCCCAGAGCCACGTAAATTGGAGTATTGAAGATTGGTCAAAAGTTATGTTCTCCGACGAATCAAAATTTATGCTCTACAAGCACGATGGAAGACACAGAGTGTATCGAAGACCAGGGGAAAGATTCAAGCAAGCATGCATCGAAGAAAAAGTAGCCTACGGTGGTGGGTCTGTACTTGTGTGGGCCGGAATTTCTTCTGAAAGTCGCACAGAGCTGGTGATCATAGAAAACGGCTCTTTAACTAGCGTAAGATATGTGGAAGAAATCCTCAATGATCACGTTGGTCCATTTATGGTCAATTTAGGTGAGGATGCTATATTTATGCATGACAATGCCCGACCTCATACAGGTAGGATTGTGAATGACTACCTTCAAGAGATGAACATTACTCGTATGGAGTGGCCAGCGCGCAGCCCGGATATCAACCCGATCGAGTATGCTTGGGACGAGCTAGGCAGATGCGTAAAACAACGAAACCCTCCCCCAATCACGCTTCGTGAGCTCAAAATTGCTCTCACAGAGGAATGGGAGAATATTCCCCAAAATCGTATAAGGAACTTGGTGTACAGCATGCCAAACCGCGTAAACGCAGTAATGGAAGCACGAGGAGGCAATACGAAGTATTAAAATTCAAGAAAATCGTAATAAAGTTCAAAAATTTCATGTTTCCTATTTTTGTTTTAAGGAGATATCAGCAGTTTTTTTCTTTATGTAATTTTGTGTTAATAAAATGTATGGTGACTCATATTTTTTTACTTTTATTTAAGGAGTATTACATTGTCTATTAAATACAATTTATTGCATTAACCTATCATTTTTAGTTTCCGAGATTTTTAACATTCTTTAAGTGACCCGGATTCATTGCTCTCGAGTGTATAACGTAAGCGAGTACGTAGGCAGAAATTTGGAATTTCATTCCCTAAAATGAAATAGTTTGAATGAATTTTACACCAAAAAGAAATACCATCCGGAACACAGGTATGAAATAAATAATAGATCCGTTATTAGTAGTCTCAAAAGTCTTTCAACCAGTCTTATCTAGGGTGTCGTATTACTCAGAACTAACTGGGTTGTGGAGGTCAGATAGACAGCTGTTCCATGTGAAATACTGGTATTCAGCTGCATCCGTTTAGACTTAAAGCCTTCCCCAATATACAACATGTAACATAATTAACACACACCCTCAGACACCCCAATTAGTTTATTATGTTATAATCATAATACATGCACTGAATTTTTAATTAAACATGTATAAGCAATGATTATTTAATAAATTAGTTTTCCTAATTCCGGAAGAATGTTGTAGTCACAGTACAAATCAACGAACGCACACAGTCGCATACGTAGGTCTCATTACTACGTATGCGACTGTGTGAGTCTTGCTAGCCTAGTAGGTATTCGCTCGCGTTCGAGACAGCTGTTAACGTCGTCGCTCGACTCAACTTCAATAGAAAAGTTCAATACATTTTAATGCCTGTTTTCTTAATTGATGTTTTAATTTAGAAAGCACTTCGTCATTTTTTATCAAAAGCGTTCACTATCCTATTTTTTAGATCCTAGGCACTTATTGTCGCACTAAAATAAACTAACGATTTAATACGTCCCCACAAAAAAAGTCGTCAAATCAGCTGATTGGGGATTCTCATCGAATTAATCCCATATTTCGTTTTGAAAACGAGTACGTGTACGAGAATCGGCTCCCCTGTCGATGGCTGTGTTCGGACGGAACGTTCCGTGGCCACGAAGTAGCAGCTAACATAGTCCTACCCTGCGGTCTACTCCAGTACCATACCTTTGGTTGACTTGAATGTTCTGCCAGCTAGAACCACATTATCACCACACTGCACCGTGCCACAGTCTACCATTAGTCACCATTTCACTGAACATTTTGGGTCAATTATTAACATCGCGCGCGAACTATTTGCATACACTGTACGGAACGGAAGGCCGGGCGTGACTAAAAATACTAAAATTGTTTACATTTATTTAAGTTAGCTTTGATGGTAGGCGCCGGCGCAACCCGGTGTCATGGTGGCTATCTCGCTCTATCCCAGGTTTTTAATTTGCACGAGAAAGGGAACGAAAACAAGTATCACATATTTTACATTTTGTTAGTTTATCTATTGTGTCCTTTAATGAGTGCCTGTTTAATGTGTGCGTGCGGTTGAATCGCCAAGTTTACCTAACTGTATTTGTAACGACTTTAACTTACTTGAAATAAGGTTCATTTTTCTTTATTTTGTATTGAATGGCGGAATTTGTATTAATACAAATAAAACTGCACTTTTAAAAGTCTTATTGCCTTGAGTTACGGTCCATTTCAGTTCGCTTGGACTATACAGGGGTAGTGTGGCTATAAATTACGTAGCTTTAATTATTTTTGGGATAAAAAATTACCTATATTAAAAATTATAGAAATCGATTCAGTAAACGATTCTGAACAAAGTAATTTCAGGATGTGCGTTAATTATGTAACACGTTGTAGTTGGGAAAAAGGCTAGGCAGATGATGATGAGAATAGAAACGGCTGCAGAATTAGTCCTTTATCACATAAAAAAAAAAAATCGCTGGAAATTACACACAGCGCCATCTAGTGCCACACTAAGCTACGAGGCTTGTGTCGTGAACACCAGATAGTTGATATACTACATAGATACTTTTTGTTTGCAAATACATACTTATTATACATATAAACATCCATGACTAGGAAACAAATATCCATGCTCCATCACACAAACATTTGCTCCTACCGGGATTCGAACCCGGGACCCTAAGAACGTAAGGCAGCCTCACTACCGCTGCGCCATTCGGGTCGTCAACATAAAAAGACTACATGGCGTCTGAAAAATATAACAATACAAAAGCGCTGATATATTTATGAATAGGTCAAGAACAAACGTAATAACTTACTTGTATTCCAGTGCAAACAAACATTATATTTAAATATGAACAATGTCGACATTTGTTTAGCGTCTGTTTATTTAGTAGTGACGCGAGTAAACCTGCGACAGTGAAAGGATTTGAACTTTTAGTGTCGAAGCGGCTATAGTCAATCAATTCTGGCAGTCATCATGGCTATCTTTTTGCCAACTACGTTAGGGTCGGCTTCCAGTCTAACCAAACCAGCTGAATACTAATATTTTACATGGAGCAACTGCTTATCTGACCTCCAGACCCAGTTAGTACTGGCTAGTATAATAACCTCGATTGTGCCGAACAAGTGCATCCCACGCATTCGTTTTATAGTAAAACAATTCAAATTAATTTTATGGATCTGTAAAATGTATTGCAATTATTTTTTAAGCTTTTTCTTGGCGCAAAATAATAATAAAAATAAAATGTCACCTAAAATATTATTTGTTAACACTTTACAGAAAAAAATTAAATAAGCTTTTTCACGATCGCTTCATAAATAAATCAATTAGGTTTATAATGTTTTCGTTTTTAATCACTTTATGTTAGTTATAAATAAGCTTTAGCTAAATTGAAATATTTGTCTTCTTAATTTAAATACTGCTTATTAGGATATGTCATAGTTTGGATTCGAAGGCCGTAAATATGTTTTATAAAAATAGTGTCAAAATGTTGTGTAAATAAACAATAAATAATCCAGAAGTTATGTTATTAATTTATATAGGTTTCAATATTATAGGCCTAATACAATTTTCCACAATAAAAAAAGGACACAGTTATTCAAACTAGAACCAACCCACAAAACTGGTGAAATTGAGTTATTGGTACCAACAGAATCTATGAATTAACTTTCATGCTTTTTGCTTGAGACAATTTTCACACATAATAATGAAAGCATCCAAGGATCCCAACCCTAGATATAGTCACTTTATAAAAGCTTAACAGCTAGACCCATGTCGCATAGTACCTGTAGATCTTCAGCATTCATTACAACACGTCATTATGGAAAATAGAAACAAGCCGCGTGGTTCTCGTTAAAAAATAAACGGACAATTGATTAAGGAATAATAATTTGCAATGAGGAACCATCAGGTTCTTGATCGAAAACAGATACTAAAATGTGTCAAAAACCCAAATACTCTAGTTGTCCTGTATCGTCATCAATAACAACCGTAACGTTGTAAAGTTGTTTATCTCAAATAACTTACCTATTTATTTCTACACACTTCGAATCAAAAATCCAATAAACTCGGAAGTCCCTTTTTCTGGGTTAGTTCCGTTTATTAAACTGTTAGTGAACATTCTACTATTTAATTGAAAAGACATCAACGCGTGATTATTTTTAATGTGACTAATTTATCATCGTTAATAAAATCGTTTTTTTCTTTCATATTGATTCTGCAAACGTCCGAAAGTCTATCATCAACACAAAATGCCTTGCTGACCCTTGTAGATTAGGTGGAAAGACTTCGTGTGCCTCAACCAAACAAGGTGCGTTTGGAACCGGAACGCAGCAGAGCCGAAAACTGCTTCCTTGCACAAGTTATTTGACAAGAAGCTCCACTATGATTAAGTATATTCTTCCACTATAACATCACCAAATAACACGCATATTAAGTTCTCATTAATTCGGTTGCGCCGGCGCCGACAATCAGCCATTATTTATGGCCGACGTAAAGGTTGACTTCAAATAAATCTCTGAAACATTGCACTGACTTGTACGCTTAATGTACAATTATTGGGTCAAAGTTTATGATAATTTGTCAGTATCCGGCTGTATTAGGTAGGCTCTGATTGATGCAGAGGTCATTTTTTTTCTGTAGTATGATTTAATAATAATAATATCTACCTAACCTTTTTCTTACTAAGTTGCGGTTGGATTCCAGTCTATTCGAAAGAAGCTGAATACCAGTATCAGACTGATATTCTAAAGGCGAAAGATTGTATGTATGTTTCTTACTCTTTCACGCAAAAACTCCTGAACGGATTTGGATGAGATTTAGCACACAGATAGTTTATGATCTGGAGTAACACATGGGATACTTTTTATCCCGGTAATATAATCCCGTGGTTCAATTATCGAACACACTAAGTTTAACATGAAGCGACTGTTTATCTAAGTAATCTTCACAAGGACTGGCTTTCGGGCTTTTGACTACCCGTAACGACCGACTGTGAAAGATCTGTAAATGCGTTTCTTAATTGGTTTAATGTGCTTTTTAGGCTTGTCCTGTACGTGCCTCGGAAAGCACATAATTGCACACAATTAAGCCATTGTGTGCAATTGAAAGTTATCGATCCAGTTAACTGAAACTTGGCCGGTGCGAAAACATGCTTTACGTTTTCTGTGCTATGTATAACATACATACATATAATTATTTGTCAAATAAAAATCAAATCATTTATTCGTATAGAATGTAAGTATTTGTAAAATAAAGTTGTTATAAAAAAGTGGTTGCTTGTATTAAAAGTTTAACAAAATTAACGCCACAAATTCAGTTGCTTCTGATTTAGAACCTGTCAACTTATTGAATTCTACAAACAAAATAGTTTCCGATAATTTACTACTCTACTACCATATTAACAAAAGGACAATATATTTAACGTAGTATCGTAAAATTCACAATACTTATGTAGCTATCCTTGGCACCATGGCTTAAATTGAAACTGATGGCATGCGCCAAGAACACGATAGTTAAAAAGTTAAGTTTATCTCATTATTCATTAATGATACAACTTGCTTAATTTTATTGCGGCGTTATTGTCTGATCGAGCCTTAATTTTATAGGGCAGGTATCCAAAGTTGAGTTAAAATCATCAATCACAAGGCCATTTTTAGTGTTTTCGTTACCGTATTTTCAGTACAACCGGGAGTAAAGCCGGATTTACATTTTTATCTTATGATTTATCGTGACCCTTTCTGAGTGTAAACCAATCCAAACTCCTTTATTATGATAGAGTTCTGAACATATTCATATGATTGTTGTATTCCGAGACACGACACAATATGGTTCAACGACTTCGTCTGCGTTGAGGAAACATATCCTATGGCACTCGGTAATAAAGTTAAAGTTATCTCTCAGTGGAAGAATTTTTGAAATTAAGTGAGTTGTTTCGGTACCAAACTTACTGACTTAATTAATTGTAACGTGTAACTGACTGAATTAATATTAAATGTAGATAGTAACTAGTTGTGAGTGAATAGCAGTTTTTTTTTTAAATAAAATTGACGATTTAGAACCTTCATAAGTATTTTTGTTTACGGTTCCTGTGATCTATAATTAACAAGTGCGTGTCGGGCCATGCACAGTGTAGGGTTCCGTAGTATTAGCCTTCATAAGTATTTTTGTTTACGGTTCCTGTGATCTATAATTAACAAGTGCGTGTCGGGCCATGCACAGTGTAGGGTTCCGTAGTATATAGCCTATTCCTAGCCTATCACAATATAGAACGTTTCAGCTGTAAGAAACTGCCATTTTGATGTTTTTCGGTTTTGATTGAAACCCGTTGGTACAGCGCCATCTAGCTAAAGCTAGCTAGAAAGCTAGCTATCTAGCTTGGTGAAACTTATGATAATGTGTTATGTTTTTTTAGATTTTTATTTTAGAGTTTGTTTTTCAATGCACGTTTTTACCCGTTATAAACAAGCAACTAATTCATCTTAGTCACTTTATAGGATTTATTCTAAGGATATTCTATTTAGGGCACGCCACAATAGTGGCGGTAAGTCCCCTCTTTGAGTAGTGGCTGGAGAGACGCCACGGCATCCTCACCTGCCGCCTGACACAGGTTCTTACCGGACACGGTTGTTTCGGTAAGTTCCTGCACCGAATCGGGCGGGAGGAAACGTCCGGGTGTCACCATTGTGAGGATCGACCGGAGGACACGGTGGAGCACACGGTGGAGGTGTGCCCCGCTTGGGCGGAGCACCGCCGTGTCCTCGTAACGGTGATTGGCGGCGGCGACCTCTCGCTTCCGGCCTTGGTTCAATCCATGGTCCGGAGCGAGACGGAATGGAACGCCGTCACCTCCTTCTGCGAAGCAGTCATGCTAGCGAAGGAGGTGGCGGAACAGGACAGGGAGAGATCCTCACGTCCCGGCCGCCGCGGGAGACGCCCCGGGCGTCGGGGGCCACGTGGTGGCTTCCGGCCACCGTAGGCGCGGGCCTGTGGACGGGGAGCTATGGGCTAGCTCGCCGTCCGTTCGTCTCATGACGACAGGCCGTGTCGACGGCGCGTTCGTGTTCCACGCGCGCCTCAAAGAGAGTCAGCAATAAGGAAGGGGTCGAAGCCTGCCGGGGCTGCGGGACTATTCGAAAGAGATACCGTGGCCCCGGAACACAAAGGGCGAGGAAGGAACATGGATGGGTTTTAGTCAGTAAAAGTCTGACACTCCCTCCTGCTCCGCCCAGAGCGGGAGAAGTCATTTGATGATTTCCCATCCGAAAAAAAAAAAAAAAAAAAGGATATTATAATTGTTTCAAAATTATCCAACACCCTAGTTCAACGACTTTTACTGCTAAACTAATAAAGTTATCTTAACTGCTATAGTTTTCTTTTGAAGTTCATAAAATGCACTATCATCATAATTTTTCCAGATTTTTCAAGCCAGCAGTTTAGCTTTTAGAGGGGGGGGGGGGGGGACGCCCCACTGGAACAAAAATTTGCACTTTAGAGTTTAATATTTCGTAAATGGAGCAATACATCGAAAAGTAGTATTAAAGTCATTTTAAAAGACCTATTCAACGATAGGGGACACGATGGGGTGGACGACGAAAATAAAATTTATCCCTACTTCACATATAGGGGAGCTCCCTTACCCTAAAAAAAATATTTTCTAAAATGTTATTTTACCACTTTGTCGGCGTTACTGATATACACACCTCTACAAAATTACAGCTTTCTAGTACTAACCGTCTCTCAGCAAAACCTCGGACAGACAGACAGACGGACATGACGAAACTATAAGGGTTCCTGGTCAGGACTACGGAACCCAAAATAGCGAACATTTTACGGTTGACGTCTTATTTATGGTATGCACTAACAAAGATGTTAACACCCAAATATATTTGTTCTTGAATTAACTTGATTGACAATTAGGAAGTAAAGCTACAGGTGCACAAGAATCTTCATTATAATAAATCTCAATTTTAATGCAACATTTAAATAAATCAATAATAAATTAGAATTAAATCGGCTTTTGACTGGTATAATATTTCTCATAAACATCGCAGTGACAAAACGCACTAAAGAAAAATAATTAAAAACAAAAAATGTCATTGATACGCGGAATGATTGACATAGTGTTGCGAAAATTATAATAATTTATGCGATTTTTAGCATATTTTGATTACAAACGCATAATGTTATTACGACAGTAATAATAATTTTAAAAACTAGTTAGTTGCCTAGCTTCTTCACATAATGCCTAGTAATGACAGCCATTTTTATGATTATTTCTTGGTATTTATATTGCTGGTAATTACTACACTCTAGATAATTATGATCCCAATAAACATCAAGAGATACGCGGTGGTTATTCTTGGCACAATTTCAATGGTTGATTAGAGAACCCTTAAAATCTGCAACCCCTGAGTTGTCAGGTTTAAGCACATGTAAACATAAGAAGCATTATACATGTTACTGTACTTTTACAGTATTCTGTTATCATCGTTCATTCCAAACAGCTTTCCGTTTAAAATGAATGATGATAACAAATTACTAGTTTTTACCGTTATGAGTTGTTATATCTTATGTTTTAACGTATAAGAATATTTGATTTTGCTGCCCGGCAGCGTCGATAGCAGCTCTCAATTCAAATACGTGTAAAGACTTATCTGGCAACCGTACGGATCTGGGACTTTTGCGCGACAGACATTTGCGCGAAGGACACTTGCGCGAACCCAAAAGCGCGTAAAGACATATGCGCGCATGGACTTTTACGCGACTTAATGGCCACTGAGGTTTACTCTGTAGAGTAAACATAACATCACGCCTGTTATTACTTGAAGGTGAAAAATGTCGTGGGTGTCGTTTCCGTGGTGTTCGAGGTTGCGCAAAAGTCCATGCGCGCAAGTTTTTTGCATTTTTTTTTCCATGCGCGCAAGTGAATTCGTTCAAAGGTCCTTTCCACTAGTGTCCTGATACCGCAACCGTACAATGGTTCAATCCTACAGGGCTGTACTAAATAAGTTTTTGTTTAGGGTGTAGTTAGAACAGTATTGTGTCTCATGTCAGCATCATTAGACATACCACGATAAAGATTTGTGAGTTAACTCTAATTACAACATAGATAACCGCAAGAAAATAAATATTACTAAACTATTTCAACAGTCACAAGATCCATTAAGGAAACAAAACTAAAACTTCGTTAAAAAATGAAATTCATGAATATTGATGCCCGCGATTGATACATTTCGTTTAGAAATGGGGTTCTAATGTAGTTTATCATCGAAATATTATCATAATTTATACTAAGATTGTGTTGTCGGTAACATTTTCTGATCAAAATCTGTTTTTGTGACAAATTCACAATCTTATCTTACCACTATTTTATTATTATAAATGTGAAAAGAACAGTGGCGAACTCCCAAACAAATTGTTGTCATTTTGTTTTTGTGGCCTTTGAAAAATATGTAAAAGTATAGTTTGAATTCGAGCGATTTTGTCGTTATCTATGTCGAGACTGCCGGTCTCAACATAGATAACGATAAAATCGCTAACTTTCGATCGCTAATGGTGTCGATTCTGTTGTGCACAAACTAAACTTAATTTAGGCTATTGCTATCTTTTTCTCTCTAATAAAACGAGAAAGAGACGGACGTAATTTAGAGCTGTCAAATTTAATTGGAACTAATATTTCCATACAAATGAAGGGTGCACGTAAAAACATGTCGACTAAAAACACGGTGAAGCGCAAGGCATAAACTAGTTTGACATCTCTAACTTAGTTCATAGCTATAGCCGTCCTTTTCTCGCACTGCCTTTTAGTAAAAGATAGCAATAGCCTAAATTAAGTTTAGTTTGTGCACAACAGAATCGACACCAATATAACTCACGAAAATATTCGGTTGCAAAACGTAAGTCTCTACATCCAAAATGCGATTCTCGCAAGCATCGTTATTGTAAGCCAATTTATTCGTTAGTAATCAGCGATCGAAAGTTGGCGATTTTGTCGTTATCTCTGTCGAGAATGGCCCTGAACAGTTTTGTCTTCTGTTAAATTTTATGGGAAGTCAGAAATTAAAGATGGATATCCATCCATCCGCATCCGCGTAGATGGACGTTTGTTACATTGTCACGCAAAAGCTAATGAACGGATTTGGGTATGCACACAGGCTCTAACCAACGCAGGTATACTCCAAAAAATCTCATGTCATACTTGGTAAAAATCTAAGTAGAAGTACAATATAAACGAATGCCGCTTGTCTACGCCTTCTGATACAATATTACTCTGCCCTATCAGTATTCAGCTATAATTGAAATAAATGGTCACTAAATCTATATCAACAATATTATAAGAAATACAATTTTATATTAAAAACTCTTTGTTGAACAAAAGCTCCGGTTCCCAGCCCGACCCGCCAATAATATTGATAAGCGATAGTATTGAGAAACAATGTGAACATTTCCGCATTTCTTATCAGTCGATCGCGGATGTGAGATGATTGCCACCTGTCCATGTCCTTGTCCATGTATGCTCGGTCGTTCGTGGTGTGACCTTTACACCGCTTCAGGTGTCAAATGTGCGCTCCTGTATTAATTGTGTGAATGAAGACCTTTTAAACAGTAAGTAGACTACTGATGATCATGTGGACCTGGGTTCGGTTCCCGAATCGGGCAATGTTCTTGGATTTTTCCAACGGTAATTTCTCAGAATCTCCATTGTATTGGGCTCACGGAAAAACTCAGCCTCCTATAACGTGGGAGTTAAACAAAACCTTTAAGTATGTTTTAGTGTTACTGTGCCTTTAATTAATGTTGTACATTTTGTTTTCAACCGGTTTAATTAAAATAATATTAATAAGCAGTGATAGCCTAGTGGTGTGACCGTCGGACTGCCAAGTCATAGGTCTCGAGTTCGAACCCAAGGAACCTCTGATTTTCCGGATTCATGTGCATATTGTATAATTATCACTTGCTTCGGTGAAGGAAAACATCGTGAGGAAACAAGCATGCCTGAGAGATATTTCTCGACGGCATGTAAAGCCAAGTCAGAGGCACATGGGCGGCATTAAAACTCTGACACCAGGTTAGGCACTAACCACACGATAAATAAAGAAAGAATTGAAATTATTTTAAAAATTTTAAAGCCTACGTTACTCGGGATAACGTAAAGATTCTGACGATAGGTTTGAGCAAATAAAATCTATTAAAGAAACACACAAACACGTATGTTTGTGTTGTCTTATATAAGTGTTATGTTTTCAGGGTATATATTATTATACCCTGAAAACATAACACTTCTTTTTTGGGCAGTCGTGTAATAAGATGAAATGGCAGGAAAGATGGTGTCTGATGAGAGGACGAGTAATAGACAAGTATGTAAGAAGAAGACCACCGATCCCAAATAAATTGGTATACATGCAGGAGAAAGATGAAATTAAATAAATAAATAAAAATACTGGCGGAATGTAATAATAATATGTTCTATATAACACCTGCCTAAGATTTCGAAGAATATAAGCGTAATTGTGTTATAAGTGTATCAGTGATTGATGATTCTAAATCATCAAACGTAATTGAAGTGCCTATACGAGGAACTTCAATTATGTAATGGTTCCGAGTATATAATTAATAAGTATAGAACTGAAAAACTTTTCCAGTAAGTCAATTTTACTTGTCATATCAAACCATAAGCTGGATTGATCTCGTCCGATCCGGAAATATGTACTTAACGGATATACAGGGTGGCCCGAGAATGGACGTTAAAATTTAAGTTTTCTCTCCAATGGCTGCTCAAAGCATCACCATGTAAAATTGGCGATTATTTATAATTTAAAAGCTAGAGTTATTTTGTTTTAAATCGATCTACTTTATCGGCCCAGTAGGCTTAGCCAAGTTGACAATCTACAATCGTTAACGCATAGAAAACTAACCAAATGTATGGGAATGACATAATTTCAACGTTAAGTCACGTGGTCAAAACAAACAAATAGAAACTTTAAAGTTCAGTCAAAACTGTAAGTTGGCTACTATTTATATGGGATGTAGCGATCACGATTGTAGAACGAATACATTTCATTATATCATCTTGATCGATGTAAACTTGTCTACGAAAGGTTATATTCGTTTGTTTTGACCACGTGACTTAACGTTTACGATTGTAGAAAGAGAATCGATACGAATCGTTTGTAACTTGGCTAGGTCTGCTGTTATGTATACTGATAAGTTCCTTTGATATTAATGTACTTAACTAATAATGAATTTGATTTTTTTTTTACGATAGTCAGTTATATAAAATGCATGTTTATTAGGGTTGTTACATAAATATTAATTTCTCTAATGATTATGCAAGAAAATAAAATGTAAGGAATAAAAAAAAAGCTTCATTTGTTTATTTTACTTTGTTAGAGATAAACATTATTTACAAACAACAAAGTCAAACATGCAAGTCCCTTGCCCAATAGAGAGACGACAAGTGCGATTTTTGCAATAAAAAATGCGAGTTGCTTGTAATTCGACATTATTTATTACCGAAATTATTTTCATATTTGTCGTCCATTCTTGTGCCACCCTGTATCACAATAAATCTACTAGACACACGCTCGTTATTAAAGCACTTGATGAATTGATGATTTTGGAGTTTCTGAGAAGCGTGGCTCAAGGCCACTGAGCAATTTTCCTATAGGCCTATTCAGTTGGGAAAATTGAATTATTTTTTACTGTCATACAGTACAGATCCGCGTAAAAAACGAGTTTTTATTAGCGTGCGACACGTGCGGCCGTAAAACCGCTCAGATATTCCTGATAGAAAAAAATAATAACACTTTACCTGACCTGGGAATCGAATCCAAGGCCTTAGGCTCAGCAGTAGCGCTTGTACCTATTAAACTATTTGATGCAGTCATCTATAGTTGGTATTCTTATATTTTGCGAGTGATTTTTAAGTCCCGTTTTAAGCTTTCACGGTTTATAACTAAGCTTACACAGTCATTTACGGGATATCCCTCCGTGATTTTTTTGTTTGAGCTCAGAATATTTTAAAATCACGGAAGATATGTGACAATATAAGACAACAGGCTGTTTCTGGAAAACTCCAGAATACAATAACACTTTGCGCGACCCGGGAATCAAACCCAAGACCTCATGCTCAGCGGTAGCGCTTGCAATCATTAGACAAAAGAAGCACAAATGACTATCAATCCATACTAGATCACCCTCCCCCACTTCACATTCCACTAAGTTTTTAGGGCTGACCTCATCCTAACCACAAATCATCACTGAAATCCAAAAGTACTTAAAAACATTCAGTACATCAATGCCAGTCAAACTTTCAGGCTTATATATAAGTTGGTAGGCGGTATATATTATATGCGATCTTGTCGAGCGAAGCTCATACGTATTCGCGCACGCGCAAAGTGAGACGCGTCTGGTGCAGTGTGATCTATAGATCAATAATATGCAGTGTATGTGCTAGTCAAGCGAAGGAAATATGGTGAGTTTCTGTGGATTTTCTTTTTTTTTAAGAAAAGGGATTTTGGGTTAAGCGCAAAAAAAGTTTACGAAAAAGTTTTTTTTGTATATTTTAGTTTTCAAATTAAATAAGTACTTAAATATAAAGTGTAGTTCTATAGATATCACTTTACAGTTTCTAAAGTTTCTGAAACGTTAAACAAAATGAAAACTAAATTTTTGTTATTTTTAAACATCATGTCTTCTTTTTTTTGTTGAAAATACAACTCTTTTGTAAAACACACAGGGTAGTACATTGTTTCCAATTTTCCAGCTCGTTAATTTTATAATAATTAAAATGGATGCACTGTCCTCTATAAATAATACTTTCAATGCCACTATAGCAGATTCCACTAAGTTTTTCGCAATTTTTACCAATATTTTACATTTTAAATCGATGAGTGCGAAACTGTGACACTTTCGAAACAATTTTTCCCTAAAAATATCAAATTAGCATATGATTCGTCTTATGTCAAATGTCATAATCATAATACATTCCTAATCTATGTCATAATGTTCACAAATAATAGTGTTCGCGTAGACGTAATAATTGATTTATTATGTAAAACTACTTGCTTAGGTATTTACTTTAGTGCACATCAAATTATTAGCCTTCTCAATTTGCTTGTTTTGATTGTGGAAGTAGCTTCGAACTGTGGTTACAAAATGTTGACTAGTAGGTGACCGAGGTGACCTCATAGTCAAGTGTTAGGCTCATTGGTCAACTCAACTTAACTAGAACACCACGCCTGTAATCCCCGTAGAATTAGTTAATGGTAAATTTTCGGGTTATATTTTAGATCCATAACAACTGTTTAAGAAAGTTAAAACGTATGAATTTATTTTTATTCCTTCACCGAACACAATAAATATATTGCCGGATTACTGTAGTCCTCAAATGAAAAAACACAAAGATTGCTCTCAATTGACATTTTACTTTGTTTAGTTTGGACTGTAACTCAGTCCCAACAACTACAAATTCGATTCAATTCGACGTCACGTTTTCTTGGATTTATAAAATCCAAGAAAACGTGATACCAAAACCAGCAAGCCCACTAAATCATAGATAATTGAATAGAGGTAACTAATAATTAGGGTGCGACGTCGTTACAAGTAAAATAGTGAAGCTACAAAGATGCGCTTGCGTCGGAGGACAAAGTTACGCAACGCAGAAGGCCGCCGCGCAAAGGTCACGTTGAACGACAGATTCGACCGACGGCGACGTTAACTGGAATATAAGCATTTATAGCGCTTTTCCAATTTATATTCATCTTTTATGATTGAAAATAGAACATTATATATTTGTTCCAGCTGTTTTGAGAACATTTCTAGATTTTACAGCTTTTCTGCTTATGAGGTCAAGAATCTTACGATTTTCGGTGAAGATTACTTTTCGATAGTTATCTGTTAACATAATGTTTTTCCAATTGTAATCAGTAATTCCGTACTTTTCAGTCTTGCTGAATGCGACTTCGTTAAAGTAGGTGCTAAAATATGCAACTAAAATCTTAACACTTGATGATTTATATCCACCATCATTCTAAGGATTAATGACTGCAAGTTCCGTCCGCCGTGACTTTGAAACGGCGGTGTTTTTATAACATGCGAACAATATTTCAATGCCAAAAGCTGTGTAACTGTCTATTATTTGATAAAATAAATAAATCATTATCGGAATAAAATACAGCAAGAATTGTTTGAATTTATAAAGGCACTAAAATAAACATAAATAAAAATCCACTGAAAATGTTACTTATGCGATTCTTAAATCGATGTGTTAGCGGCATGTAACTTGTGCAGTGAGCTTTAACCTCATACGTAACTTATAGTACGGTAAAGTTTACCGAATGTAACTTCAAATGTTACCGACACATTTCGTATTGAGAGATGTTCTGAGATCTGCTTGTCCGATTAAAAGGAAGCTGTCAATGGCGACTTTTCTTGTTGCTACATCATTATTGGATGTTTTTAATGGCAGATGGAGTGGGTACCGCCTTTGACGTTAAGACTTCCTAAAGTGAATAAACAATGTACCTAAATCTAGTCTTTGAACTGTTGGAGGTGTTCTTTATAATTTAATAAACTAGCTTTTGCCTGCGGTTTTGCTCGCTTTATGGTCAATAATGATCCCATGAAAACGTCCTCGATAAAGCTTATGACACTCGGAGATAATGTAGTTTCCCATTAGTGAAACATTTTTTTAATCGGATCAGTAGTTCCGAAGATCCCCTACATCCTTACAAACTTTACATCGTAAAAGAAAAAGCATTCTGAATGTTTCTTCTACCACAACTTCTACTACACTCTTCAACGCATGTTTGTCCTTATCCAGGTTATCACTCCGTGCAATTGTTGTCATGCTATGATAATGGTGACACAGAAACTCTACCGTCCTTGCCATGGCCACTATTCGGAAACTAACTTAATCACCGTTACGGTTGCACCACATTAATACGTCAAAGAAGACCAATTTAGTCATTTTGTGACACACCTGTTCCATAATTTCATGGTCATAGGCCGTAATGTATTTGTAATCTTTGCTCTTATGGCATCTACTTTTTATCAATGCGGTTATTTTTTTTTCATTAACAAATTGTAAAAAAAGCAGTTTCAAAATATCAGGTCAAATAAAACCGTTGCTTGGACAAAGGAATTTATAAATCGATCGAACAATATCACGTTTAATATTTGTGTATTTAAAAATACGCACTATGCCAAGGTTCTGACTTATGTAAACGATGCCTCGTTGGTCACTCCTTATAAAAACGTAATCGAAGAATTATTTTACATAAATATACCAACTGCTCCTGTGATCTCAAAGAAAATGTTGATTTTATAGACCTTGCGTGGCCTTGCGTTAGACTTGCGTTCTGCATTATTTATTAATCGGATGTAAAACATACTTATTGGTTTACTACATTGTTCAGTCTGTTTGATTTAAATTTGTGGGCTTACTCAAGACACAACTCAAAGCAAAACAATTACAATGAAGTGCACTTCAAAACTGGACACAAATTGAACAAGTCCAATACAAAAGTTATTTTCGAAGAAAACTTCAAATAGTTTTTTATAAACATATTAAAGCTTATTTTCCAAAGTTTCTGTGATTTGGACGACATTCAGAATCATAACAAGTGCATCTATGTAGATTTGAATAATCTTTTTAAAATGTATCATACAGTTTTTGGGCGGATAAGATGATGAAAATGACATCGAACAAAACATAAAGTAGGTATTTTCTTTTTAATCAGTCTAACCGCAACTTCAAAATTCTTCACGATACGCCAGTTTCCACGATTTGAAGAAGAAGCCGTTAATATTTGTACATTTAAATATCAAACCACACGCCAAGGTTGTGTGTTACGCAAACTTGTCATTGGTCACTCAAGAATGTATTAATTAAAACATATTTAAGTAATGATGTAGCTATAAAAGGTTTTATTATATTTCTTCTTGATACGAAGAGTAGTAAATAACTTGTAATTATCGGATTAACAGCGGTTAGCAATTAGGCTTCGCTTATTATCGCGTGTTTGGTATACAGTTAAGACTGGTGGCTCATTATGAAAGATGAAAAGGTTTATTAAATTCTTTTTATTTGTAATACTTGTTTTTTCTTTCTTGTTTCTTACGTTGGCACATCCTGAATCAGAATTTAAATAAAAGCTTTAAAGCAGCAGTTTTTTTGTCATTATGATTATTATGGCATTTTATACAAAGGAGAAAAAACCTCAATTCTTCAATCGAAAAGTAAGTGACACAAAGTTTTCAAGACTTTACGCAATAAAACAACCGCAAAGCAATCGAATTGAATAGGCATACCACCCACAGGATGTGCTTCAATATGCTATTAATATTTAGCTTTATTAGTTTAACTCTAAGGTAAATATTTAAACACTCACTTCAATACAAAGTCACTGCGTGTGGACGACTTATGTATCAAAACCATAAAACTAAACTAAACTTTAGAACTTAAGTCAAGCTACATTAGTTTTGGTCTAAGTTTATTGTTTTCTGTCATTTTTTGTACGTACTGAGTACTCTAGACGTAGGTACACGTACGTCTTAAAAACGTTATTCTGTCTTAAGTTTCAAGTAAAGTTTCAGACAAATTTTGCGGAATACAAGGTCACAAAACATTAATATAATAATGCGGACTAGAAACAAGTACAATAGGTAGCATACCAAATCAAACGGCTGATTTAAGTCTCCATTCTTTTTAACCGACTTCAAAACTAGACGACCAACAAAACACAGACCGCATGAATATTCAGCATGAAAATTAAATGTCCAGACCTCTGACCTCAGCTTTCAAAACATTATTGTAGTGTGCTAGGCGTTAAATTCAATTTAAAACTGCTGGTCAACATTTATAATATAATAATAATAAACCATTTATTTTAGGTAACAAAGACCCATAGATAAATACCTTATCCTAAAAATACATACTATTAACAATTTTTGTTAGTTTAAGCAACTTAAAAAACTATGTTATGAACCTAATGTGTTTATGAACACATTAGGTCGTTTCAGGTCAGGATATGGTCAAATTATCATATTTTAATACATTAAAAGTAAAAGCTTCAGTAGACATTTATACCTTTCAATTGCACTCGCATGTCCTGTCGATTACGTACAGGTCATATAGAAAGGATGCCACAACAGTTTAGCCTCTAAATATTAAATATAAGCTATTCATTTCCCTAGCAAGATTCTTGCTGTTAAGATCTCGCTTTATCCTTTTCTAAATGGTTGTTAACAAAGCTTGTTCTACGTAGGTACATAATTTTACTCAAGTTGGAGTATTCTTGTCAGCATTACTTTCATTGCCCCTCCCTTCACACTAAATCGTATCACTTCAATCGTATTTCATGTTTCCTATCCTATTAACAAAGGTGTTACCGAAACCCATTGCCTAATAAACAATGACATGTAATCTAAATATCCTTCATTGTTGATAGAACAAAACATTATTTTTTTTTGCAAATATTTTCATAAACAATAGGACTAGAGGAATGTTGCGCACGTTTGTTACTTCTCTGCGGCTGTTTTTGGTGCAAGTGATAAGGTTATAGCGGTTTAGAAATAGCGGGTAAAGGCTTCGGTAAAATTTCAGACGCGGCTGTTGACACCGGACACCAGTACACAAAAGATACTGTACTGAATTATTTCAGCTGAATTTTTGCAGTGTGCAGTGTCCACAACTGATCCATAATCCGTCCATATCAGTTTGACTAATCCTGAACTTGCAGTACAAAGGTATAGATTTCCTGATGTTCCCTATTCCCGTATTAAAAAAATAAGTCCAAATTATTGACATCGAAAAAGATATATGATATCCCACGATCTGTCCACGAAGTAGACACAATAGTTAAACAATGGCGTCTCGACTAAATTGGTCATTCGACAGATCATGATTTAAGCTCATCATTTGTTCATTCATCTAATATTTAAATGCTTGGCTGTCAATATAAATTAAAAATCAAAATCAAATCAATCCTGCCTGATCTTAGAATAATATCCGTGACCTAAGAGAAGCAATGAAGCATACATGCATTAAGACAAGACAAATGAGATGATTATCGATATAAATCATGTTAACACTACTGCAAACGTCAAGTAAAGGTCATAGTATGTTAAAAATTAATAAATAAACAGATGTACACCAATGCCACGTGTTTACAACATAATTTATCATAAATAAATAGTATTTTAAGAACAAATATGAATTAGTTATTAGTCTATTTCTAGTTGGAGGTTTGTTTTGATTGCACAATATTTAGGCGCCGTAGCATTCAATCTTTTAAAAATATCTATCGATAAATCTTTAAGGTTATTTTTTTTGTACCACATACTATAATATTATATTGTAGACGGTAACAACAATTGAGTTACAACGAAAACCACCGACATCACTAGATTACCGCTCGAAGAACCAATTTTCAAACCGCTGTTGCTTATAACTTCTGTCTTACGCTCAGCAATGTACGCAGAACGCGTCCTACTGTAGGAGATGCAACGACAGATAGTTTTGTGTTGTTCGCTTTGTTTAGCGACCTGACAAGGTACAGCGTACGCTCGGGTTCATAAGTGATTGGAATTGTTTACGAATATCTTATCTTTAAGGGCGAATTTCTCCTATGAAATTGTACGCGATCGGTACATCTAAACCGCGTTCAAAAGTGTCAGAGGCGACATTCCGTAACAATAATGATACTGACAGCTGCAGCGTCAGTTGAGGGTTGTTTGCATTTGGTAGTCAGCCCTAAATATAGGATGATGCTAAGTCTATGTTGGTTCCTTGAGAAATAAAGTTAAAGTAGTTCGGGTACTTTATTGTTGTATTGACGTTTAAGAAAGATTTTTTTAATTTGTGTAGATTTTTCTACCTATTAAAGAAATAATTCTTTAGAAATTATTAATTGATGTTTCTTAGATTGAAATTTGGGTTAAGTGGTTATATTTAAGTGACTAAACAAAAAAAAAACGTGAGAAGATTATTTCCACCTTATTTGATATTTCAAAATATGCTTATTATGGGACCTAGACCTTTTAATTCGAAACGCTATAAGTATGATAATCCTCTTCCTAATTGACTTCTCGCGAAATAGTATTGTTTCATTTTTTGCTGGTACGTATTTGTTCTTTTTTGAGTTTATAAAAAAATAATTGAATTTAGTCATAACTAGATTTATAATTATTATTAAGCCTCCCGACATTATAAATGTTGGCCGTAGCTAACGCTTATTAAATAATTCTTCCGAAAATTGTTGGCACGTGTCGTTTATAGTTATTGATTTGTATGGTTCTTCAATAGGCTCGCTCCGATTAGATAGAACAAAAACGAACTGTGGGTTACCTCTGGTTAAGCCTTTGAAGAAAGTAAGCGTCATGTTACGCTACGTTATTCTGAAGATTCCTTATTAATACCTAATACAGATTTTATTAAAAGGATGGGCCTTCTAATAAAATCTGTATTACAATTTAAAATTACTAGATGATGTGTAGCGCCGTACCTCTTATGTTTGTACGCCGTTCAGGCGAAACATGACTGTCATATAATTTGATGTAACTTCCTGCATGCCAGGTATATATATACCTACTCATGTTTTGGACAAATACAAAATTATCTTATTTTATCTTACAATTATATCATCGCAAAATATGTGCATGCTTTGAAAATAGATTTTGGTAACACCTACGTTTGCGGCTGTACCCATATGTGGCGCAACCCAGTAGCGTCTTTGACATGTTATGAAACTCTGATTGGCAGTTATGCACAAAAGCGGAAGGTTCCACGTATTTTCGAAGTAATTCTTAAACTCTTGTTCTTTAAATAGGTTTTTAATAAACTCTTGTTTTAACTAAGACATTTGTCAATTAGACGAAGAAAAAAATATGAAGCAAACATGTAGAAAAAAAACGAACTGCGTATTTTATATAATTATGAAGGTGTCTTCACTATATGAATGCCTGAAGAATTAAATAATCGTCTAATAAAAATGTCACTATGAATATTTAAACATTAAGTACCTTATGAAATCTGCTGTTTACAAAATGTAGGACCTAATTAATGGTACGTAGCGGTAATTAAAATTCTACATAAATTATTCTACAATATGTTTAACATCGTAATTAACTTTTGAGATATTTCCTACTTAAAATAATACGTGTATGTACATACATAATGCAACATAAATCATATTTTCAGTCTTGTGTAAGGAATTTTAGGTACTTTACTGATTATTATCTTTTACAACCTTATTTATGACTATTGCTTCAAAATTAATTATAGGAAGGCTTTAAGAATTTCTTACTTAAAATACTTATAACTTTAAATTTTTACTTATAATTAAGAAATCGTTAAATAATAATCTTGGCTTTAAAGCAGGAAAAACTACGATGTATTAACTAAATTATTAACACCCTGACTTAAGACTTAGCTTAAATGACGATTTTTTCCCTAAAACATGCTTCTGCATCAATGTTACTATATTTAAATGTATTAGCAGATTAATCTAAATAGGTTTTTGGTATATATGCTTATTTGTCCAAATTCTTGTAAAACGATATAAAATCTACCTAGTTTCATAATTTAGTGTTGTATCATGAATGATTATGTGAAGGAAATACCCGAATCACAAAATTATCAATGGTTTGGTCACCCAAGCATTAAGTACATTTGTCTATTTCTATATTTGGTGCTAAGTTTCCGCTTAGGAAAATTGACGACTTGATTGTGTTCATAAAGTATAATGGCTACCTTTCATTTTGCAATCCTATGAAAACCTGATAGGTCAGGCACGTATTTGGCAATATGTAATTTTGCACATTTTGAATAGGTTGAATCGGTGAAATTACGGGGACATGAGAATTTATAACTTTGGTTTAAAGGTCGGCAAAGCATCTTACCCTTCCCGTGGAATCATCGTGCTAAATCATACATTGGTCTTGTAGTTTTATATGGGCAGCGGTCACCACTTTTCATCAGTCAGTTTTCAATAACAAATGGTGAAAAACTTGCTCTTACATTGAAAAAGTAACTTATGAGAAGTAAGTTACTTTTTCATTGTAAGAGCAAGTTTTCAACAACTATTTTTTTTAAATCAGCTCTAAAATCATCTTTTTCAAAGTCAGCAAACGGTTCAATTTCCAACATTACACATCGGGTCAAAATAAATGACAGCCGTTTATTTACTCGATTGTATCATGGTAACCCGTAATCAGGTGATTCATCATTATGTAACCTTATTATCGAATCATTGCGAAACGCCGAATATTCGGTTTAAAGGTATTTTTGTACGCATACCTGAAAGTGACCGCCGCCGCCGCCGGCTTGATACATAATTTTTTGGATTTTTTCTTGTATATTTTTTTTCATGTCAATAAACGGGTATATTTTGACAGTGTGAATGGAGCTTTATGTGGTGCTCCGGGATAGCTAGGGGCTGGTTATCTTCCTCAGACAGTGAATGTGGCCAAATACTTGAGGGGCACAGTTTATTCGCTCACACCACACACAGAACAGTTTTATTTAAATCACTTAATACAGGCACTAAGGAAATTGTCTTTTTACTAAATTTTAGATAATTTATCACCACTAGGTTATAGCACGGACGCGCACACCTAGGCAACGGAAACGATCTCTTAACAATGTTGCTAAAACCAAATATTAACAATATCATTGTTGGTGTTGCCAACACAGTGTGTGTGTGTGTGAAAGTTAAATAGTTTAATTTTTACTTATGATTCAACAAACTCTAGAAAACTACAAAAAAACTACATGTTTCCTCTAATAAATCATTTGTTTCATTAAAAATTCAGCCAGATAATTTATCCTTACATATAAAGGATATCCTTAACCTCATAACATATTTTGCTCACAAAACATTATGAGAAAAAACAGAACACAAAAGAAAAAACAAAAGTTTAAAAAAAAACTTCTCACACATTGTTTTGAATTGACCATTAATTATACGGTACACTAAGCCAAATATAGTAATTTAATAACTAGGTTTTGCTCGCAGATTCATACCACGTGGTTGTATGGAAATAATCCCATGGGATCGTCCTACGGGGTAAAAAGTATCATGTCCTAACCGAGGTCATAATCTATCCCTGTGCCTATTGAAATCCTCTCAGCCGTTAAGAGACAGACCAAGTTACTTTCCATATAACACAATTATTATTAGTACTAGTAATTAGTGAGGGAAAAGGTAATATACTTACTAATACTACTAACCTGCTCTTAATTTCATCTTAATAATGATATTCTGTACAATCAATTTGACAATTTTAAACTTTGATAAAAAAATATAGACTCGTTATAGTATTTAATAATTCTTCAGTTTTTTTTGGTAATTATAGGTTTGGGTTTTAGCATATTAGCATATAATTGATATTATTACCTAAAAACTAATTGTAACTTTGATGATGAACACTAATTATGCAAATAACTTTTCGTTTATCCTGTTTCCCAAAAGGCTTTTAGCCGCAACATTTTAATTCTCAAATTCCTTAGACACGGATATAGTTTTTTGTTGGGGATTCTCCATTAAACAAATATTAAAAAAAAAAGGATTTTCAGTATAATCTGTTCGACCAGGACATCCTCCTTCATATTGTAATTTAATTGATAAAAAAACACTTATCGATTCACGTAGCGAAAAACACAAACGCTTTTAGTGTTTACAACATAAAGTCTATAATGCAAGCGAAAATAATTAACAGAAGCGCAAATAAACTTGAATTTTCAATGTCAATTATTGAGCAAATATGTCAAAGGTGGCCTGAAGTGTCGTCTTCGCGGAAGTACAAGCTTGTGTAAGCTAAAAGAAACTCTATGAGCAAGTTCGTAATGTTCATGTTTATTTGTTCATGCTTCATCACTTACGTCATAGGCATTTGTGCAAAAAAGATAGCGAGAAATTAATGATTTGAATATTGATGTTGAAAAACCTTGAACTTTCCTAGTTTTATGTATTGATACTAATTAGTGGAGGGATCGTAAATACCAGTGGCTTAAATTGTCTCAAATAGCTAGTCGTAAATTTTAAATAAGACGTTTGATTTTATAACATGGCAATTTTATTTGAGATGTCCTCATTTTGTGGGGCAAACGTGGAATCATATACGTATATACCTACTTTAATGGTTAAAAAGTTTCATGAAAAGTTCAAACTTCTACTTAAATTCTTGCATAATCGGTATGAACATTACAAAGAATCTAGAAATTGATATTCCAGTAATCTGGTTTGGGAGTCTACACGTTTTCAATGAACAGAAGATTTCTGCAGGGACAATTACATTATTAATTCAAGGCACATCTTGAATGAAGTAGTCGATTAATATATTTACCCAACGACCATAACAACACATATTTGGTAGGCTCAACACTTAAATCCTCCCACGCGGAACGTTGCAGACAAGTGGTTAAAATGATGTAACTGTACATACGTTATATTGTTTTTACCTGTTGTAAAAATGCCAATATTATTTCCCTGTTGCGACGCCGTTATTTGCTTTTTTATATGTTACGGCTAATAGCCGAAGTGCGGCTACACCTAGTTTTAGCTGGCTACAACTAGGTGCAGCCGGCCCCGTGCGATTAAACTTAGATTTATCCTCTTTTCTTCGGTTAGAACTAGGTTTAGCCTTCATCATAGCGGCTAGAACTAGGTGCAGCCGCACACCGATTTTAGGGCTTCGCTAGCCTAGCCCAGGTTAGTTACTGTGTGCTCAGCATCAGCATAGTGTTTTCAATATGATCGACGTTCAAAACGAATGACTGTTGTAGTCAAATCTTCGACAAAATATAGAAAAGCCGTAGTTCCTGTCACCGGCGATTTTGGTACTTGTAGTGGTATGAATAGGGATATATTATTATTTAAATTCTATTGGACTTACGCCCATTTTGACCAAGGCCCTTTATTTGGGTGTTGAGTTTGTTTTCAAAAATATATGCCTATAAATAATACCTATAAATTGTGTAAACCCAAATATATCAAAGAGAATAAATTTTTACTACGTGATTAATAACAAGACATGTGGAAAAGTTTATTGACCTTACAGGTTGTAACAACCAATTAGTCATTTTATGAAATCGTTAACGCGTGTATGTAAATAATAATCATTTATAGGTAGAATTCCTTTTGTGTTAATTAATTAACTTGTTGTTAAAATAATTATGATGATACCGTTGTTAATTAATTCTTTCCATTTAAAAATGTTGTTCTAATGTTTGACTTATTAGATATCTATTCTAAAATTGATTGTTGTTTATTGTTTGATCTCATGAGAAAATAATCTTTCTAGACACCTAAAAGACCAAAATTGATAGTCACAATTTATAAAATTCAGTTTGGTTTGGCCAAAATTACTTTTTAATTTGATGCCACGATAGGATCACTTGTCGACACACACACACACACACTGAATATTTCACGAATACAATTGAGGTATGCACGTAGGTAATCCTATTATAACGTTTTACGGTCATCTGAGGGTCACAATGGTCAAGTTTGCGAATCACCAATAATATCGAAGGTAATGTTAGTGGCGTGGTTTCGCATAATTTCGCGTTGCGTAATAATAAGAGTGAGCTAATAAAATTGCTTATTCTTATTCTAAATTTAGACAAACTTAGTTTATTGTTTGAGACAACTACAAGACATGTGCGTGTTTAGTGCAATGTATATACGGTCTTCCTATATATTACACTGTACGATTCTCTTATTAATCTTCAAAAATGAAGTTCTTCTTATGATTATAAATCTTCATTACTGATTCTTCTTCTTAGCGTGTCGATGGCAAACTAAATTGTGTCGGCCCAGGACTGAGGTACTAGTTTGGCGCTTTCGGTAGCGTCCAGCAGTTCCTGTAATGAAAAAACCACAGGACACGCAGGACACGATATTAAGTGCCCCATCGTTTGTGGAACAGCACCACATTTACACTCCAGGGCAGAGTCATTAATGAATCTCCTCCTGAGCAGGTTTTCCTTGGTTGGTTTTGCTTGGAATTTACTGATACTACGAAAAGAAAAAGATTAGTGCGAAAGATAAGATGATAAAGCTAGAAAAGGGATGACCACTGAATGTTTTAAAAGAAAGTATGCTGCACCGAGCCCAAATAAATTGGGACAACGGCAGGAGAATGGTGATGGCAATTTACTGAAACTTCAGCTTAACCTCAGCGACAAAGAGATTTGAAATATCTTTCCATTTAATTAATGTCTTACAAGGTTTTAATGACAGTTTTTTACTCGATTTAAAACTACAAATCTTCAAATAAACAACTACAAATGTTGTATATTTCAATTAACCGGTTTTGGTTAGACATTACTAATTTTGTTAATTTTTTAAAACTGAATTAATAAAATGCCGAATACCTTGACATTAATGATAACTTGCTTTTTTAATGTTTCCTTAAAATAAAACACTTTTCTTTATATTCGGGATGATCTAATAGATACATTATTACTAGCTATCGAAAGAACAACGGAGACGAGACGACACTATATTATATATTAATACTTAAATCATAACCCATTCATAATACTCTTACTGCAGATAACGAGGTATCCTTCTACAGATATTCCTCAAGAGCGCAGTTTGTAACAAATCAATATTTATTTAAAGTCTCCTTCCGTGAGCTTTCACAAAACTTTCTGGGCTGAGATTCGAGGCTTATTTTTCATACAGTCATTATTTTTTACTGTAGGTACTTTTGCTGATTTCATAATGAGTAGTTCTTGTTGCACAAGTAGCCGCTGGTCCGTCTCACATATTTTATATTATACCTAGTAACATTCATAGGTATATAAGCTTATACCTCTTATTAAATTATCTTGAAAAAAGTGCCATATTTCCACTGACCTCACCTTTTGGCACTTATACAACGAGATAAAATAATTATAAAACCAGTTCCAATTTACCCATAAATGTTTAATAAGTGTCATCTTAACCCACCTGTGGAACTAATTGTGACCTTGGTGACATGATGATTTAATAAATTGTGTTTTCTTTTATGGGGTCAATGGACCTTCGGTTGAATCATCAATTATTATTTAAGTATGAATTTACAATGTCTTGAAAATAAAAGAAAGCAGAAAATTACATCTGGTGGTACTAAAATGAAAAAGACAGAATTCAGATGTAACTAAATTCATCATGATCGACAAGTGGATAAAACACATAACAGGATGCGATAAAAAGAGATGTTTATAATCAAAATAAACCATTTAAATCAAACGAAAAAGATCAACATTAATTTTCATATTTGATTTTGTTTCTTTACATGATAAGAATAAAAAGTGCAAAAAACATGAATGGCTATGTTTTGGTTAAAACAAGAAGAGAGCCTACAAGATTTCCATTCAAGTGACACACAATAAAAAATAAACATAAAAATTATGATTCAAACGAAAAATCTCGAAACTTTAATAAAATCAGTTGACATCGCGTTGACATTGACAGGCCGGATCTATGCGCAGATGCGTAGGAGCATCAGTAACCTATCTGCCCAGATATGGGTACCGGATGACAGGTCGGAACAAGTGGTGTAGGTGCTCTGGGTTAAGAGCTTCCTTCGGTATTCTTTGTTCCTTTATTCGTTGGGCTGGGTTCTTAATTTGTTGTCAAAACTTTTGTTGCATTCTTTTATAAACTTTCGATTCAAGCTTATAGTTTTATTGATCAGACCACGTCCACCACATGACACTCACTGGAATGTACCCGCTTACTTGTACTTTTGGTGACCTAACAAATTCCACTTATGCTGCAATCAACGTGACCACCAACTGAACTAAAACAGTCTAAAGTAGTAAACATAAACTATACAAAATAATGAAGACGGCGCATGTTCGACCGCAGCACTTCATATTATTTTCTCTTATTGTAGTAAGGACTAATTGCACCAATGAAATGGAACGTGACCAGGACATCACACTGAACCGGGTTCAAGAACCGTCAGTGTCTTTTTATATTAAATAGGCTTGCGTTTGGCCGCAACTCGCCTATTGTGAAGCCTCGATGATCATGTCATCATTGTTGTGGAAAATTGACAGCGACAGCTCAGGTGATCATTGCAATTTCCCGAAGTTGCAACAGAGTTACCAACACTGATGGTATTAATACAATGTTTACACTTGACACCAATAAAGAAAGTACCATCCAACCAATTATCCACCACCAGTAATTAACGAAATGTACTTTTTACCCAACTTCGCATGTTTACCAATTGAATAGACAGACAATACATTTTTTTACACACACAACGATAATGATAGGAATTCGACTCCTTTGTTTAAGACGTTACATTTTGTTCTCAATGCCAAATGCAAATAAAAACGGAATTGTAATATTGTTGTATTAAATACGACCGAATGAGTTTGGTGAGATGGTATCTATTTTAAGTTTATGGTAGAGCTAATAAATGTAGTGGAAAAGTCCATAAAAGTTTTATCAATGAAAGGAGAGATTATTATCAAAGCATAATGAATCAGTCTCTATCGTTTGCTCTACATCAGGAAACAGGCTTATAATCCACCATGTGGTGTTGTGTGTGTGTGACTAGTGGGCTATAGTCCACCATGCTGGCCCAGTGCAGGTTGGCAGATGTCACATTCGTTTGAATATTTGGTTCTATGACTCGCAGGTTCCGTTACGATATTTTCCTTCACCGTTTCTAGACCAATGGTGACGATACAACGAATTATTAATAATTTGGCAATTTTTGATTTCATAAAAGACTATTATCGTAAATCAATAGTTTTGCATACAAAAAAACCAAAGAGACTTTTATAGCTATAATTGTATAAAAAGACGTAATAATGGAATAGGGCCAAGGGAAAATACATATCCTGTAGCTAATTGAAGACTTGATCAAGTCACCACCGTAAGGAATGAACCGGTATGCCTTGAGATCACGGCGGACCAATCTGACAGATAAAAATGCAGATATTATGATAAATATAGATTGTTCATCCCAAACTTAAATAAATTGCAAAACTTAAACGCTATAATAATACCCAAAGATGTTTTTCTAAAATAGCATTCTCAAAAACTTGTTTGAGTTCAGGAAACTTGAACAGGATTCTTTATCTTAATTACAAGACTAGAAACAGGCTATTAATTAATGAAGTTATGTTTTCTTTATCAAATCCTGTTATTATTTTTATTTTCGAAGAATTATGCAAAATCTCCATCATCGTCTGACATGTAAAAAAGTTGTGACATTATAAAAATAAATAATAATACTCAGTGTTCCTAGAAATGGTATCATTTGATAAAAGGCATAATTAATTCATAAAATTAGAAAGACTAGCGTAAAAATACTGGTATACAGCTGCAACAGAGTGGAAGCTAACCCCAACATACAGGGTGTAAAACACCCCAACAAAGCCGAAAGGCACTTGTTCTCCTCGTCATTGCGATCGTTTTTTATTCTACGCCATACCTGGGAACCTTCTAGTTACGGAGATATTGGGGGTCAAAGTTCCAACTTTTTGACAAGTTTTTTTTTAAATACAAGTTTTTAATGTAAGATTTTTACTTTAAACACCTCCACGATCCCCGTACTATTTAATCCATCCATCAGCACATGTTTTGAGTGCGTTACATTGAGTTCTACCACAAAACATTCACCCCAAAAAAGTCGTTTCCCAGCAATCATTTTTGCGTAAAGTTACTTAGATGTACAGAATGCTTGGTTGACGGCTTTGTTATGTGGTGTTTTACACCCTGTATACTGGCGTGCGTGTATGACCGTGATGATGATGTAAGAACGTGGACGAAGTAAAAATGTAATGGCAGGGGGTCTACGCACTGGGAGCAAGGCCTGCGCTCCGCCCACCAAGGCCACCCGAGGCAAGGGTAGGCCCTCCGCTGCCACCGCCACCGTCGCCACCGCCGCAGCCGCAACTGCCGCCGCTGCCGCTCCCTCTGTCGCCGCCACAGAGGGGCCCTCACAGGGGGCCAGGTTGGAGGAAGCGGTAATGGAGTGCCAATAACGGCCCCATTACGCTTCCTCCAGGCGAATATCAACCACTGCGCCTGCGCTCAGGATCTCTTGCTCCAGAGCATGGCGCAGTGGTTGATTAACATCGCTGTGGTCGCTGAGCCGTATTTCGTCCTGCCCAGGGAAGACTGGGTGGCGGACCTAAGCGGCTCAGTGACCATAGTGTCGTCGGCCGCCGCCGGCACCCCGACCCTTGAAAGTGTCAGGAGGGGTCGGGGGTGCGTAGCAGCCCGGTTCGGGGAGATCGTCGTAGTGGGAGTCTACTTCTCCCCGAACCGAACTCTCGCCGAGTTCCACAACTCTCTCGCAGAGTTGAGTGTCGTCGTCGGAAACCATTCCCTCCCCGTGCTTGTCCTCGGGGACTTCAATGCCAAGAACTTGGCTTGGGGTTCTCGTTGCACAGACGTGCGGGGAAGGATGGTGGAGGACTGGGCCCTGGAGAGTGGCCTGGTCGTCCTAAATCGGGGTTCTGTTGCCACGTGTGTGAGGATGCGGGGCGAGTCATCACGACATCTCGTTCGCTAGCCCCGCTCTGTCACCGCGTGTCGTTGACTGGCGCGTCATGGAGGGGGTGGAGACCTATTCCGACCACCGGTACATCCGGTTCGACGTCTCCACCCAGACCTCAAGCGCGCCGGTCCAACAGGCCCCGAGTGGTCCGCGTTGGGCGCTGAAGCAGCTGGACCGGGAGCTCCTCCTGGAAGCCTCGATCGTGCAGGCCTGGGTGACATCACCGGACAGGCCTGCCGACGTCAATGATGAGGCAGGGTGGTTCCAGGAGGCCATGTCCGACATATGTGACGTGGCAATGCCCCGAGTCCGGCCAGGAAGCGCCCGGCGTCAGGTGTACTGGTGGTCGCGAGAGCTGACGTCCCTACGGGAGGCGTGTGTGGCTGCGCGACACCTGTACGCCAGGCACCGCAGGCTCCGCATTCGCCCACCGAATGCGGCAGCCATTGAGGCGGAGCTTTATGAGGGCTACAGAGCGGCGAAGACCGCCCTCCGCGAGGCTGTCCTGCGGGCCAGGGATCTGGCCCGCGAGGAGATGCTGGGGACTCTCGACAGAGATCCGTGGGGGCGCCCTTACAAGATGGTGCGGGATAAACTCCGCACCTGGGCCCCCCCGCTGACGCAGAGTCTCCGGCCTCAGCTCGTGGAGGACGTGGTGAGCGCTCTGTTCCCCTCGCGAGGGGAACACCCGCCCCCGCCTATGGCTCCGCCGGCTGCGGTGCCGGAAGCGGACCACGAAAGTGACGACGACGACGCTCCGGAAGTGACCGGGGTAGAACTGAGAGTGGCGGTACGCAGGCTCAGTGCCAAAAATACCGCCCCGGGACCCGACGGCTTGCCTGGCAAAGCCTGGGTCCTGGCCTCGGAGGCTCTCGGTCCCCGACTGGAAGGGTTCTTAAGCGCATGCTTGGAGAGGGGCCAGTTCCCGCTTCGCTGGAAGACGGGGAAGCTGGTCCTCATCCGGAAGCCGGGGCGCCCGGCGGACTCTCCGTCCGCCTACCGGCCCGTGGTGTTGCTCGACGAGGTGGGCAAGCTCTTTGAAAGAGTCATTGCAAACCGCCTCGCCGAGCACCTTGCGGGGACGGGGCCGGACCTTGCGGAACACCAATATGGTTTCCGCAAGGGGCGCTCTACGGTGGACGCCATCATGCGCGTGAGAGCCCTCACGACGAGGGATGCGGTGTCCAGGGGTGGGGTGGTCTTGGCGGTGTCTCTCGACATCGCCAACGCCTTCAACTCCATGCCCTGGAGCTGCATAAGGGAGGCACTCCGGTATCACCGGGTGCCGACCTACCTTCGTCGTGTGGTCGGGGACTACCTGACGGATAGGGCCGTCATCTACCCCGGTCGCAGCGGAGATTGGAACCGGCGAGAGATGTCGTGCGGTGTTCCACAGGGATCGGTTCTGGGGCCGTCCTTGTGGAACATCGGGTACGACTGGGTGCTGCGCGCCGACCTCCCTAGCGGTGTCAGCGTAGTTTGCTACGCTGACGACACACTGGTGCTGGCACAGGGGAGGTCGCACGAGGCGGCGGCCGACACTATGACACGCGGGGTTGCGATAGTCGTGGAGAGAATCCGGCAATTGGGTCTCGAGGTGGCATTGCACAAGTCCGAGGCCATGTGCTTTCATGGGCCTCGGAATGCGCCACCTCCGGGATCCTCCGTGACGGCGGGAGGGGTTTCCATCGGCGTCGAGTCGACGCTGAAGTACCTGGGACTTATCCTCGACAGCCGGTGGAACTTCGTGGAGCATTTCCGACGTTTGGCCCCCAAACTGGAGCGGACAGGGGCTGCCTTCAGGCGGCTCCTGCCCAACCTGGGGGGGCCGAACGCCTCCTGCCGGAGGCTCTACGCGGGAGTCGTGCGGTCCATGGCCCTTTACGGGGCCCCGGTGTAGGCACGTTCATTGAGGCGGCGTGCCGCCCACCACTTGAACGTGCCCCAGAAGGTGGTAGCCGTAAGGCTGGTCCGGGGGTACCGCACGATCTCCCGCGAGGCGGCGAACCTCCTTGCCGGATTGCCGCCATGGGATCTGGAGGCAATAGTCCTCGCGCGCCTACATGAGTGGCGCGCGGAGGCGCTACGCCGGGGGGAAACTCCGCTGCCGCGGCAAATTGTCGCTCAGCGGACGGACTTCCGGCGGGATCTCATGGCGACATGGAGAGAGCGACTATCGCAACCCCGTGCAGGGCACGCCACAATAGTGGCGATAAGTCCCCTCTTTGAGGAGTGGCTGGAGAGACGCCACGGCGTCCTCACCTTCCGCCTGACGCAGGTTCTTACCGGACACGGATGTTTCGGTAAGTTCCTGCACCGAATCGGGCGGGAGGAAACGCCCGGGTGCTATCATTGTGAGGATAGGCCGGAGGACACGGTGGAGCACACTGTGGAGGTGTGCCCCGCTTGGGTGGAGCACCGCCGTGTCCTCGAGGTGGCGATCGGCGGCGGCAACCTCTCGCTCCCGGCCCTGGTTCGTGCCATGGTCCGGAGCGAGACGGAATGGGACGCCGTCACCTCCTTCTGCGAAGCAGTCATGCTAGCGAAGGAGGTGGCGGAACGTAAGAGGGAGATATCCTCACGTCCCGGCCGCCGCGGGAGACGCCCCGGGCGTCGGGGGCCACGTGGTGGCTTCCGGCCACCGTAGGCGCGGGCCTGTGGACGGGGAGCTATGGGCTAGCTCGCCGTCCGTCCGTCTCATGACGACAGGCCGTGTCGACGGCGCGTTCGTGTTCCACGCGCGCCTCAAAGAGAGTCAGCAACAGTGAAGGGGTCCGCAAGGGCCGAAGCCTGCCGGGGCTGCGGGACTATTCGAAAGAGATACCGTGGCCCCGGAACACAAAGGGCGATGAAGGAACATGGATGGGTTTTAGTCAGTAAAAGTCTGACACTCCCTCCTGCTCCGCCCAGAGCGGGAGAAGTCATTTGATGATTTCCCATCCGAAAAAAAAAAAAAAAAAAAAAAAAAAGGGGGTCTACGCAGGTAGCGTTCTTTAGTTTCTACCTACACCCCATTTGGAAGACATTTGCGTTAATACTGATGGTATTAAACAGAATCAACATTCACATCTCTTTCTAAAAAATCCAAAATGTGAAGTTCTTCTACCACAAAATGCAACAATACGATTGACGGCCGACCTCAAAATGTTATCGTCCATCAATCACTTGACGTCGACTCGTCGAGTGCAATTTACTTAACGGTCAAAAAGGCCACAGTACTATTCCTTGTTTGTGGTTTAGCTTGCTAAATTAAACATAACATTATGCTTGTAATCCTTCAAGGGTTAAACAGAAGTGTCATCATCGTCGTCATACACAGCCCGACTGCACCCAATGCTGGGTATAAGTCATTCTTTGTTCGTGCCAATATCCACGCTCCTGTGCTAGCCCCATCCACGTTTTGCCCGTGTTGGCAACAATGTCATCTGCCCATCTCGCTTTAGGCAGAGGTGTACCTAGAGGAGATCTACTTAGACTTGGCCAGTTATAATTCAAGTCCCATGTAATTGGCGCGCCTATTGCCATCAACCGGACACAAATCTTGACAGAGTGTTTCAGAAAATATCGTGAAATAAAAACCCACTAATCACTAGACCGACGAGCAGCCAATTGCTAGAATAACTATTGATTTAAAAAAAGTCTATAGACATACAAATAATAAATCTGCAATATCATCATTAGGATTTGATAATATCCGGGAGATAAAGGAAAACCCGAAATACAAGGCGTTGCGTAAGCTATGGACGTCAATAGGAAAAGGGCAACGGACTCTCCAAATATGCGCATAAATTTTGTAAAACCTTAGGATTGTTAGTTAAGGCGTTGAAGTAAGAGGCTCATAAATACCAATGTAGGTATTAAGGATGACCATGATTAGTAAGGAAGATAATAACATGTATGATGCGGATGCAAGCGTGGTTGATGCATTCTCTGCGTGAATGGAGTCCTTTACCTTGCAGTAAGATAGAAAAAGGATAATGTGAAAGTTGCATTAAAGAGATCAATGTAATCTAAGCCCCTGATAAATTAAATAGAAAAGAAATTAAAACAAAAAAATGTCTTATCGTTTTGTTTTATTTGAGCTAGAATAGAAACCTTGAACAATAAATAGTTCGTCAATATAAACAATTGTGAAACAGTCGTCATTTCACATACACACAAGAGATAAGCGAAAAGTAATCCCAATACAAAAATGGAAACGAAGAAACTACGTTCAGTTTCATCACCTGACCCGGATCTTCGAAAACCATCCGGACAAATACCGGAGCAAGGACAAATTCTCAACCAAACGTATTGCCCAAATGTCAAGGCAACCGAAATAGCCCATCCAATTTGATTTACGACTGAAATTAGCAATATCCAGGAATCATATTTCATTGTTTATCGGATCTATTCAATGTGACTTAAATGGTTCGAAGTGTATTAATAAAATTGATCGTAGCATGTTCTTTTGATTGGATGATTTATTGCAAATTCTATAACAAAATGTTAGTCGTTTGTTGTGAAGGTATTCTCTTGTAGCTGTGTGGTTATCAAATGTTATTGCTGTACGCTTTGAAAAGTTTAATCATCATGTATTTTGTGGTTTAATCATTTGCGAAACCAAGTTCCCATTAATGCTGTGGTGAAAAATAAGATCTATTTATAATTATATGTATATCCATACGTATAACTCTCCTCATTGAGCTCAAAATAGTCTAATGTTCCGACCAAAGATTATGCATGAAGTTTTTTAAACCAAGCTGTTTAGAATTTATAATTACGATGGTCTCATATCTTGTCTCTCAGGTTACTGTCTAGTACACCTCAGGTTTTTTTAGATAATAATATAATATTAATTATAAGATTAATCATAATATTTAATAAACACGTTTGCTAAAGGTGTTCACAAAAACATTTAATGAAGTCGTAAGACTATCATTATGGTTGATTTCGCTTTTACATCAAACGCTTGCATTAGTTTGATAGCTCTATTAACCTTTACCGACATTCTTCGCCATAACTCAGGTATTTCAATAAACTCTGCACCTTAGTGTTTATAGTGTTTAACTGAATTCTCTTTTACTGACAGTTACTCTATGGGATTTGTTATATGATTTTCTTCGCTCAGAGTAATTGTGTTCTTAGTTTAACCCACTCCTTATCGCTAATCTTAATAGCCATCTGTTAACGTACGACATTATTATTCCTTTAAAGTTTTACAATATTGATGACCAAAAATATAAGAAACTATCTGTAAACATCGGTAACAACTTCTAAGTGACCCGTTACTGCTGACAAGAATCTCCTAACCGTTGATCGAACTGCTGATAAAGATACTTATCTGATTATTGTAGGAAAAATTTAGATACTGACCGAAACCATTAGTGTTTGAAATACAGCCAAGACTTTGAATCTATAACGATCCGAAAAGCAACGTATCGGCACAAATACTATAATACTTGCGTGGTAGCGGTCATAATGAGAGAGTTTAACGCTTTGTAACTCGGCACAAATTACTTCCCTAGGGATCCCCACAAACAACACAAATCAAAAAGAACATCCAAACGTAATTTAAAATAACTGTCATGTTAAAAATAATTACCGTACACGACGTCCTCATTACTATCCTACAAAAGCTTACGTTACTTGGTGTTACGCAAGCGAACCAACTGGACGAGGCAAGTGCCAAGTATGGGATGATGACACCAAAAGACAATAAAATTGGTTTCGATTGAATTCTGTTGAGATGTGTGAATGATTTTAGTGTTTTGAAGGGACGGAATAGGGCCATGGTTGGTGGTTTGTTTTAATTTGGTTGTTTATAGCTTTTTTAGTACGAGTCGAAGCTGAGGATGTTAATAAGGAAGTGGGCGAAGACTCAGTTGGAGAACTATCAAATGCTGTTACTGTCAACATGTCAAAAAAGAATTACTTATTAGTTTAGTAAATCATTTTGGACTCTTCATGTCGTAACATTTAATTGAATCTTGCAAGACTCTAATGCTAATTAAGTATTACTTGATCATATCACAAATCGTCAAACTAAACTCGTATACCATTAAATATACCTTACAGCTACTATTCCTCGAATCATTTAAATCTTAGTTATGTTTAAATAAGGTGTCCTAACACCACATTATAAAGCAGTTAACACAAAAACCTAATGGTCGTTTAACTTAAACCTTGGAAGTCCACGTAATCTTTCACCAGTTTCGAGCCAAACTGGTTGGAGCTTACTTGATTTTGGTTTCAATAATATTGTGTCTAACCTTTAATTCGTGTACACATTTTTAACTTAAAATGAAAGGGATAACTCATATTTTTTCAGGGACAGAAAAATGTTCAATCGTTTTACTTGACTATGTTTCTCAGAGAAGTATCTTGAACATCGGCCTGAGACTATTGACCTATATATGTATATATACTGCTGTTAGGTAACAGCACTATATGTATTTGTACTTATAAATACAATTGAAAGTAGGGCCGAACAGCATGCGTAACTAGTCTTTATGCATGACTGATCAAAAGCCCAGTGAGGTCATGCGTACATATTTCAAATGTAAGAACTGAGAGATTATTTGACTATCATAATCCCAGGAGTAAAAATAAATAAATAAGCTCTCAAAGATTGTTACTGACTAGCTGCCGACTTAATATCGAAAACGATGACCAAAGTTTTGAAGAAAAAGAAGACTATAATGGAAGCAATAATTTTATCAATGTATATTTAAGTCAATTACCCACAGAAATCGATACAGTTAATAAAGATGCAAAAGATGTTATCTCCATAAGTATTTATGTATCAAGTTTCCTTTTGAACAGACAGTAAATTTTCACTGAATCCTTTACATTTGAATTCGAAGTCTGCCTAAAGGTTGATATTTAGTGTAAAAGTAGAAGTTTCATTAAAATAAATTATTTAAAGGCATGACTCGAACACATTAATCATGTGGGCTTTGCACTGTACATAAAGGCAAAATGGTCAGTATAATAGATGCAATAAACAATTACGAACAACACCTCAAAAAGTTAATAGATTGCTAAAAGATTATCCTCCCTGGAGGCATGACTGGTATTAACGACTATTGCTGATAATATGATTCCGGTAATCCTAAAGGTGAAGGTCGGTGAGCTTCAAATTAAAGTGTATGTAATTAGCGTGAAGCCCTACAGCGTTATGATGACAGATAGTAAGATATTAGCTAATTGAGACGTATTGCTTGATGCGGAAAAGCGGGTTCAACATGTTTAGGATGAAGATTGGAATGGAACTCATCAAATTCAAATGGCAAGTCCCTTAGCTAGATGGTCCTATGACCTTAAAGTTGGTTGTGAGAGGTGGGACGTCGAAGGCGTAGGACAGTAGGACAGGGTGTTGTTGCGTAGCTTTGGAGATGCCTTTGTCCAACCGTGGGTGAACTGATAGACTGAGTTGTGTCAGGATTAGCCTTATTACATAAAACTACACAAAAGCACCACTGGTTGATTCAATTAATTTATTTTGACAGGATATCGCAAGCTATAAACAAATATAATAATTATTATTACTAAACATTAGCCAAAGGCTCAAGACCATTTTACTAACAAATCTAACATTTAACTCATCCTCCCTTTCACCAATTATTACAAAACCAACTTTACACAATATAATCATTACACGTACTTCCAAAATCCTACCATCCGAAATCGAATCTTCATCAAAACTTAAATCATCGATCATGGCTGCCTACAATTTATTATTGACAACGTCTAATTTATAAACATTAAGAAATATGAAGCAAACAATGGGATCTTCATCATCTTTTGATAAATTCAACTGTGATATAAGGGTCACTTGACACCAATCTGTCTGTTTGTTTCTTTACCAATGTTAAGCACTTGTATCCATAAATGGTTTACAATTCAAGAGCTTTATTGTTATGGAGTTTAATTTGGATTTTGAGTAGCATTTTATGCTTTATTATCTGTCTGTTTTTCATCCCACACAAGTTCTTCATCATCCATGTTTGCTGGCTGTCCAATTTCGTTGGACTTCAAAGAACTGCTTATAACCGCTTCAAGTTTCTCACTCTTGACTTCTGCCTATCTAATGTCTATCAATACAAACTCTAGAAGATCAAGGTTATCGAACAATAATGGTTATACCACTTCACCTAAGGCCGCGTTCCCACTTTGTCGTGACGACAGAAAATCGTGTAGTTTTAAGTGTGCGTGTGGCCTGTGTGTTTAAATGGAGGTGTTCACATATAAGACGACGCGATTACTGTCGTCCACGACTTTGGCCTTCAATAAGAGTTGGATCGATTATCATCATTATGAGATAAACTTCCAGTAGAACCGTGTTATCAGGTTTGGTAGACGGCAAGCTAGCTCGTAAAATCCATTTGGTCTTTAGGTATTATTACTCCTAAATTAAAGTAATCAAGGTTTTTGACCTATCCTCAAACGGAAACGAAATTAATGATGATTGAATTTGATAAAGATGAAGAAATTAATATAATTATCATTGGAATTAAGAAACGCCATTAACTTGCACAAGCCAACTTTGCATCATGTTATTACGCTATAGTTTACTTTAAACTTACCTTGGGATTGACTATTGGCTCTATTTGACTTTGAATTAATTATCTCATAAGCTGTACGTTCGATGTGATAACTGGCGTGACCTATAAGTGTCATTATTACTAATATTTGGTTTTTGTTGTTATGTGTGAGATGTAACACGATTCATATTACAATCTTAGCTTTTTTCTCATCGAAACCTTCAGCAGATGTTTATTCCTCTTTCATTTTTTACTAGTCCACTGGGACATTTATTTTCACATATTCTTCAAGGAGAATTGCTATTAACTATTGTGTAAAATATTTTTCAGTCAACATTAGATAGATTTAAACGCGCTTTAATATAATCATTTAATGAAGACCGATGTCCAAATTCACAGTACAAAGGGTGTGACAAAGTTGCAAAGATACTCATTTTTCTTAACCACTTTGCTAACAAGTTGCGAGCTGTTTCAAATCGATTGGTTCCGATTGGAACATGTTCTTTTATCTTAATAGGACGAGTCAATCCCCAAACAAACGCTGAAACTGGCACAGTTACTGTTGTAACCTTATGAGTTGTGGTTCAAGTTGAAATCAACAATGCTTTTTAGTTTCTAGGACCAACACTTGAGTTTAGCTATTTGTATGATTTGGGACAAAATTAGATTAGGTTCTGTTCGAAAGAGATACCGCGGCCCTGTAACACAAAGGGTTAAGAAGGAATATGGATCGCTTTTAGTCAGTACAAGTGTGACACTCCCTTCCGCTCTGCCCAGAGCGGGGGTCATAGGATGATTTCCCTTACAAAAAAAAATGTGTGTTAAAGGCGTAGATCCGATTGTTGTGGTGTATTTTGGGAGAGGTTTATGTTGCTGCTTTGACGAAAATATTTTCTACATAGTCAACAAGGAATTCGTTATAAAACACATCCAATATGATAAACACCTAGAAGTCCCGTCACTTTTAGCATTTCATTCATCACCGGTAGCGCACGTCGTGTTTGCGAGCTGTCGCAACTTGGGGTCAGTGCTGACTATTATATATCTTAAGTAAATAATTACTTGGGTAGACGATGTCGTGCGACCTTCGGCGGCATTTGTTAATTTTTGTGTGTCATCTGCTAATGTATATGACCTAGGGATCGCTGCCCGTTCGGTATTTGTATCGGCTATGTTGCCTTCGATATGTTTACTGATTTCGTTTACATTTTCATCTAAAATATTGATTAAGTTGAGGTTATGTTTAACTCAAAGTTTGGAAAACACAACATTGATGAATGACAACTGCAGATGATTTCAAATTTGCAGGGTTAAAATAAAAAATAGTATTTGTTTTACCTGTACAATTTGCTGTTTAGATATCATTATTGTATAAAAAACTAAATTCACATGATCACTGCGTATAGTTGACAAAAACTATTACAGTTATCCAGAAGGCAGGTTATAGACCATAACGTACCACTACAAGTTTAAGTATAAACAGAGATAAGCAAAAAACAAAACCAACAAAAAGTCTACGTTTGACGGTATAAGTTGTAAGATGCTCGTAAGATTGTAACCTACTTACAAATACTTGTATACGTGGGTACACACACAGATACCACGTGTGTGTAAGTCATTACAATATCCATCAATAGACAAAAGAAAATTAGTTATGTAGAACCATTTGTGTGAATTACTGTCTGTTTGTGTGGTCTAGTATTTTGTCTTGGTTTAAGTTCTAAACTATAAGATGTATTGTTTGCTAATTCGATGGCTTTTTGGGTAATTTATTTTACTTTTCCACGTTTGTGAAGTTGTAATTGTTTTTTTGCTCAGTGTTAAAGAGTCGTCACTTTCTATTCTTTATAATCTGGAGGATGGTCATTATCTGCAGCGTCTTGCATTTACTATGCATCCACATGACTATGATCACTGATCCATCTGCATTGGAATCAGTGATTGTAGAGATCACAATCACAATGCCTATTGTAGTCGTTGCCGTTGTACTTATTAATACATAGCTTGTATTGCCCTACATGATGTTTAATATAACCCGGCAAATGTCGTATAGGCGGACAATACTACATAAGGTAAATATAATCGGACCAACGACACTAAATATAATCCATATAATCCACGGTATAAATATATTTATACCGTGCTCTTACGAGAAGAGGGCGGAATGTAGGCAACTGCTTACGGATTAAAATAACGATACATTTTGTATTGTAATAATGGGTTTTGATATTATACCAAACCCATAGTTACATCAAACTGAAGAAGAATTCATATCTTAAATCAAAATTCGGTAATTCTCAATCAATACAAAACCCTTAGCGTTATCTCTATGATCGAATGCTTAGATTACCAAACAATTAATTCTGCACATTCTAATATTGTGCTAGAACTATTGTTTGTGCCTTCATGAGTAATTAAATACCCACTAACGCCGACGCGTGTCTAATTATCTATTGATATAATAAATATGCTTGCACCTACTACCGAAACCTAAACAATTTTGGCGGTTGCAATAGGTAATGTTTCACTGAAAAATAATTCCCCGTGTACGATTCCGTAAAACATATTTGAAAATTGCCCTACAAGCTAAAAATGTTTAAATCATTAATTAATTTCTTTATTAGCACTTCAATGGTACAATTTTTGGTCAGATTGGCAGTGATGTAAAATACTGGTATTCAGCTGCATCCGGTTAGACTGGAAGCCGACCCCAATATAGTTGGGAAAAGGCTGGGCAGATGATCAATGGTACAATTATTCATCTGGATAAAAGCTCTTGTACTAGGGATGCCTGTTTGCATTTTCAGATAAACAAAAGTTTCACAACAAAACAGCGAGGTTTTTCCATGTGTATATCAGAAAAAGAAAAAATGTTTTTGTAGAGTTTAGACCGATCGTAGGGTATATTGCCATAACGGCCACCCTTAGCAGATGGAGTTACGGGAAGTGTGTTGTTTTTATTAGAAAGGAGGAAAATGAAATACATATGCTTTGCATGAACCAGTAGTAACCATGAATGAGTTATAATTTGATTAAAGAGAAGTCATCGCAGCAAATGAATTACACTTATTAATTTAACATAACATCATTGTGGTGTTACTCGAAAGGATAAATTAAGAAACGAGTATATAAGAGGAAGTCTAAAAGTGGCGCCGGTCACTGAAAAGTTGTCGGTTGTCTTTGTATGGGCGCATGTGATGCGGAGGAATGAGGAAAATGTCGTGAGGAAAGTTTTGAGTATGAAGTAGAAGGGTATATGAGTAGAGGAAGACCAAAGAAACGATGGATGAAGAATGAAAATGCAAGAAAAGAAGTGTCTAAATGGAACAGGAAGACATGCTGCGCCGACCCCAAATGAAGAGATATTGGGATACGGGCAAGAGAATGATGATGAACATCACGCCTGTAATATCCGAAGTGCACCCACATTCGCCAGCTACGATTAGGTCTCACGTAATAGGGGAAAAGCTTACCACCAACCTTTATTTATTACTAGCTGTGCCCGCGGTTTCGCTCAAAGTAAATTCGCAATTCTGCAATTTCCATTACAAGTGTTGATTAAAAGCGAATAAAATGAAGGACTAGTGGTGATTACGTATAATAAGCAATCAGCCAACAAAAACAGTTAAATGCGACTCTGTTGACTTAATCAAATCATTGTTAGTGACAAAATACTTCATCAATGTCATTGTGTGGCCCAAGTTACAAGGTTGGAGCGAGTAAACATTTTGAATGGAAATAATTAATAAACAGTTTAGTGGTTTGACTTAATTGTTTAGTTTACACACAAATTAATCAACGTGGCTTGTCAGTTTAATATTATATGATATGTATTCTTCTGTTTAATTTTGTAGTGTATGTTAATGTTTACTTAATGACTCGGTTAAAATTAATAATGCTGCAATAATATTAAATATTAGTTTCATGAATAAGTCATTATAAACAGAACCAATAATGTAAGGTAGGTACTCAGAAATTGAATTATGCAAGAATAAGGAGTTGTTAAAAACAGTAACCTTAAAACTTACATTTTAAACGATTTTTCTTTTACTAATAACAATAATCATAAAACGAGTAATTGTGATAAGAACCAGCAAATAACTTATCAATTAAAATTTTATTGTAAACTTACAAACCGATTATCCTTGGTAAGAGTACCTTTGCGTTTTACCACACCAATTTAAGTCTACTTCATTTCTCAACACTGAATAAACCCATAATAAATCGATTAATTTAAAACAAAACGAGGCAATAAATCGATTCATAAAATTTTACGGCAGTTGACGAAAGCTCTTACCTTGGGCCAGACGACATACAAGTAGAATTCTACCAGTGTGGTGACCGGAACGCCTTGAGCTTCTTCAACGAAATGTGTTTCACTGACGCAAAAGCGAACAGTTGTAACTCGTAAATACCATTCCTATGGTAATTGTTTTAAAAACCTTTTTCGATTGAAAGTAGTATTCTTTTTCATATTGTTATTGATTGGGAATTGTCACGGCGTGCAGTTGTTTGTCGTTCTTTTTTCAAGCGCCTGTGGAATTTGTTATAGTGATATTGTTTAATGGAGATAGAGACTATCTCAGCGACGATGAAGTATGAATGTTTCTTATTCTTATTTCATAGACTCTATTGAGGTATAGCAGGCTTATTATTATTCTTAAAGAATGTCAGTTTTAAATAAATAAAATAAACTTTATGTTCAGACTACAGTCCATAGTTTTGTTAGTATTTTAGTGCTTCAGTATTTAGGTTATAAGTAGTTACTGTAGTTAGGTAAGTATTTAGGTGTTTACAACTTGATTATTTATTTAGATCTATGACTGTCAACACCCAGAACCCTGTTTTGGTAACTTTTAACATTCTATAGTGATGAGTTCGTTTTATAATACACTATAGTGGCAAATATAAGGACTAATTTCTTCGTTGCTTCGAAATACAGTAACACAACTTGTTGAAAAACATTTATGACAGGCGCTTATAAAAGCGCTCTTCGTAAAGACACCATGATTATTTTTTCAGTATAAAGATCAAATAAGAGGTATACCTTATATTTCAGAAAAAAACCCAATTTGATAAAATAATTTAGAAAAGTATTGGCCTTGACCCAATTTTAGTAGAATCTAGAATTAATATAGGTATATAGATGGAAGCTTAGTGGCTGGAATGAAACTGGCACTCCACATCACATCCTTTCGGGTTCTGCGGCAATCGCATAAAACCAAATCACGATAGGATTGATTACTTGTAACCATCGTAACTTATTCTTGTCTATTTTTCCATAATTTTATGTTTAACAGAAAATTAAAATTATGTCAAGAGTGAAATAATTATTACAGAATTAAAAATAGCCGTGCATTATTAATTGATATTTAAATGCTAATGACATTATTCGTTGCTTAAGATGTTATGATTAATAGGTACGCACGATGTCAAATGACCACGAGGGGTCAAACGTTTCCAAAGTCAATGTTTCGAAATATGAACCTTGACATGAAGATTTAAATGAATAAGATTAGGGGAGAAGACTGTCCATAATTTAATAATTATCCTATAATTTGTGCACGAACCATGAATTTAATTCTAAAAAACCTCTAAAGCTTCTCGAGACGCTTACTTATTGAACATCGCGTCTGTTATAGCAATTTATATAAACTCATCTTGTGGTCTATTAAGGTTGCTTTTAAATAATTTTTCACATCTGTCTGATTTATATCGTTTGTCCAATGTGACAATTTGATTAGAAACTTACATACACAAGTACCCGTACTTTTGTTGTGTTATCACCACAATTTCTAACCGCAACATTCTTCGTTTTTCCAGAGGCTGTCACTGCACCTGGCAGTGGTGCTGCTGGCAGTGTACCACACTTGCAAAGCAGAGCGAGAAACGCGAGCCATCCAGTTCAGCTCGGCCCAGAACTATGCGGTTCTCGGCTCCCCTATCTCCGCAAACCTAGATGAAGATGGGTACTTCTACCCGAAGCCGAAGATCCCGTTCCCTCCGCCGCCGCCCCCACCGCCACCGACTAGGCCCCCAACGCCACCCCCACCGCCACCGACTAGGCCCCCAACGCTGCCCCCACCACCGGTGACGAGGCCTCCGATAACTCAAGCAACAGGATACTACTATGAGACTCCTCGCATACCGTTCCCACCACCAACCAGGCCTCCGCCGCCGCCGCCACCGCCACGAACTCCTCCACCCCCACCCCTAACAAGACCCCCTCCCCCTCCACCTCCACCCCCAACAAGGCCCCCACCACCACCTCCGCCGCCACCAACGAGGCGCCCTCCTCCGCCGCCACCACCACCAACCTATAGACCTCCCCCGACGTACAGGCCTCCAACTACAGGTTACTCGTACCAAACTCCACGTGTCCCGTTCCCACCACCAACGAGACCTCCTCCACCTCCCCCACCGCCACCAACTCGCCCCCCTCCCCCACCACCACCACCTCCAACAAGGCCACCTCCTCCACCACCACCGCCGCCAACAAGACCTCCACAGACAACTGGATATGTGTATAACACTCCTCGTATACCATTCCCTCCACCAACCAGGCCGCCCCCACCTCCCCCGCCACCCCCAACTAGGCCTCCCACATACTTGCCTCCACCACCCCCAACAAGACCCCCTACTCCGCCACCAACTAGACCCCCTCCTCCACCAACTCCACCAAGGACCCCACCACCACCACCTCCAACAAGACCCCCACCCCCTCCTCCACCACCACCAACATACAGACCACCAACCACGGGCTACTCGTATCAAACACCACGCATACCGTTCCCACCTCCCACTAGACCTCCACCACCGCCGCCACCTCCCCCAACTAGGCCTCCACCTCCACCAACAACGAGAAGACCTCCGCCGCCACCACCACCCCCAACTAGACCACCACCCCCTCCTCTAACAACGAGAAGAACACCACCCCCGATCAGGCCTACTCCCCCACCAACAACCAGGCGCCCAGTAACTTACCCGACCTACAGCACTATCTACAACAACTTCAGAACCACTGGATACACCTACCCAACCCCAGCAGTACCGTTCACTTATCCAACGACAACCAGAAGGCCACCAACGCAGCCGACCACCCAGAGAACGTTCCCCCCTGTGACTTATCTGCCTCCGACTACAACAAGGAGACCTCCGCCACCGACGCCTCTTCCAACTAGGCCTCCAACTTACAGAACACCCGCAACTTACCTTCCCCCTCCACCACCAACTAGACCTCCCACATATTTGCCGCCACCACCCCCAACAAGACCGCCAACACCACCCCCGCCACCCCCGACCAGGCCTCCCACATACCTGCCTCCCCCACCTCCCACTAGACCCCCAACTAGACCTCCTCCACCACCAACTAGACCTCCTACATACTTGCCACCACCACCCCCAACAAGACCGCCAACACCACCCCCGCCACCCCCAACCAGGCCTCCCACATACCGGCCTCCCCCACCTCCCACTAGACCCCCAACTCCACCCCCAACCAGACCCCCACCAACACCACCGCCGACATTCAGAACCACAGGCTACGACTACCCAACACCTAAAGTACCGTTTACCTTCCCTACCACAGCGAGACCTATAACAAGACCGCCGGTGTACATTCCCCCTCAAACAACTAGACCCCCAGTATACATTCCTCCGTCGACAACTAGGCCACCAATCTACTTGCCTCCTCAAACCACGAGAACTCCTTACACTCGGCCCCCAGTGTACATCCCTCCTCAAACGACCAGAACGCCTTACACCCGGCCGCCAGTGTACATTCCTCCCCAAACAACCCGACCCCCGGTATATATTCCTCCTCCGACAACTAGAAGACCCTACACGACTCGACCGCCTTACATCGAAGATAAGGGCTACTTTTACGACAAACCATTGGTACCATTCGTGTTCTAATTTAGTTTAGTTAAATAGGATCTTAGTGCACCAAAATTAAAATGTTTTAATGAAATAAGATAATTATAGCAGGTGATAACGATAATGTTTTATTGGACTCCAACTCGAATATAATTTCATTGGGTTTTTTCTTCTAAAAAATTTCCATATTATATTCTGAAGTTGGACTCGTACTTACTTTATGATCTATAAAATTGTGAAAACTTTTTATTTTCTTCTCATTGAAGCTTACATATTGAAAACAAATTCATGCAGCTAATTTGAAAACTGAATAACTCGTTATGGTTGATTTTCATACTTATATTGGATATTACACGAAAATTCGGAATTTAGTCAATTAATCAAACACTTTATTCTAGCTCAATCACATTCTACATGAAAATCTAATGTAACTTAATAATTTTGGTGCATTCAGGTGTAAAATAAGTTGCCATAAAAATTGTGATACCAAACGAGTACCTACTACGTACTTACAGTCGCAATAATACTAAAATAATATCTTGTTAATAATGTTTGTTTATATAATAGTAACTAGTTATATATATTGTGTAACGGTAATACTCAAAAATGAAACGCGGAATCACTGCCTTTAACTAATTCTACGTTTAAGATTGTAAAATATTTTTTTAATTAAAAAATATGAAAAATAAGTGTTTGGTTTCTTTTATATCGCCTGCCTGACAAAGAACTTGAATAAACCCCGTTTTAAGACTGCAGTATGATGCCTTAGGCCCCGTTCCCACTATGTCGTGACAACAGATCATCGTGTAGTTTTAAGTGTCGTGGCGTTTTTATTTAAATGGAGGTGTTCACATATAGGACGACACGATTACTATCGTCCACAAGTTTTGCCAACTAAAAACCAACGATACATTTATCGTCTTGACATAGTGGGAAAGGGGCCTTACTCTGGCTCTAGGTCGTTTTCTATAACTTACTTACGTATAACTGTTAGTTAATATGTCTACGTCCGTAGCTATGGGTAGAAACACCCATAGCTACGGACGTAGACATAAACAAAGTTACCTTGAAATATCCTTTCCGAGTCACCTACCTGTCACTTGATTCATAGAAAAGTCAAAGAAAGCTTTTCTGTGACGTTTTGTTTCTATCGGTCCGTAAGCTAAATGTCAAACAGACAGAGATAGAAACCTTCCGTTACCTGTTAGTAAGTTATTGAAAATAAATAAATAAAGATCGCTGGACATTACACACAGCGCCATCTGGCGCCACACTGAGCAACGAGGCTTGTGTCGTGGACGCCAGATAGTTGATATACTACATAGATACTTTTTTTTTGTGAATACATTTTTATTTACATATAAACATCCATGACTCAGAAACAAATGTCCATGCTAATCACACAAATATTTGCTCCTACCGGGATTCGAATCCGGGACCCAATGAACGTAAGGCAGCCTCACTACCGCTGCGCCATTCGGGTCGTCCCAAATGGCCGTAAGAAAGTAACCATGGAGACCCAGCACCATTTTTGTGTAACACGGTTGCCTCATATATTCGGAAAATTAGTGGATTCGTAAATAACGCAATGAATTATATGAAAGTGTCAAAATATATTTCATGTCTTGGAATCGACAGTGCGTTACGAATTATTTACCCTGCTATTGTATGATGACTCGGAAACAATGAAAAGGTGCAGATTTTTATAGATAGCAAGTTGGAGACTGAGAACTTTAGTGCAAGCAAAGATACAATTGGTAACGTTATTATAGATACAGCTTAAGTTAAGCAAGCTGATATATTTTGAAATCACTATACAAGTACAAGATCATAAAAATAAGCAAAATATTCAACCAAAAACTACAGTTTCATTTTCCTAACGTTTTTATTACCTAATAAATCAACAGAGATCGTTGAGGCGTGTAGTTCGACGATGCACTATTCATTTATCATCGTTTTTAATGAATGCGCTGCGACTTAAGAATTCCAGTGTTCCTAAGTGAAAATACTTAAAGAAATGATGACAGCTTGATGTATTAGATCTGTTATGAAATAATCGATCAGAGAATAATAACGGTATCGATCATAGTGTGAAATTATTATGCAAAATAACCGTCGAAATTGTAGGTGCTGCGTCTTATACACAGAAAGTTTTCTACTTGGTTTGAATTGTGTTCCGCTGGATTTAGATATGTCCAGAGTCACCTCATTGATGAAACTTGCTGGTAATCACCAGATTGGGCAAACGATATCTGTAATCCATCACTTGTGAGTGTCCAAGCTTTCGGGGCAACTCGCATATTATTGACCATTATTGCATATTATTTATTGAATATAGACTTAAGGAGCTCGTGGCTAAATAATAACAGCCACTCGGGTTGATCTTTAGGTTAAGCCAAGCTTGCCTAGGTTGGTCTGTGGATGGGTGACCACCCTTACATACCGAGTTTTCTCCATACCTCGGAGAGCACGTTAAGCCGGTTGGTCCCGGCTGTCAATTGTAGATCTTTGACAGTCGTTACAGGAAGTCAGTGGCCCAAAAAGTACGACAACCAGTCTTACCATTGGGTTTCGTATTACCCAGTACTAACTGGGCTGTGGAGGTCAGATAGGCAGTCGCTCCATGTAAAATACTAGTATTCAGCTACATCTGGTTAGACTGGAAGCCGACCCCAACATAGTTGGGAAAAGGCTAGGCAAATGATGATGAGACTTGATCTAGATGGTTAATAATAAATATGTGCGAGTTTTCTAATTAAAAGACCATTTTTAAGAAATGAAGGTATAACAAGGAACAGCCAAACTCAACATTGATGGTTGAAATTAAAACTGGTCCTGTCATCCTGTGAAACTGATACACCTGCCCGGATATCAAGAAGTTTATCAAAAAAACCTTCAGGGATCATCGCTCGATCGATAGATTGACAGGTAGTGACGGGTATGCTGTTCTTTATCTCTCAGATATTTGGAACACCAACTGTCGGTTTCTGATACTCAAATCAGGACCAGGTCTATGTTTGATTGAAGCTTATCTTCGTCGAGGAAGTCATCTTCGGGACTTCCTCACGATATGGTTTCAAAATCCGAAGTTTTCGCTTGCCATTCTGAAGCCATTCGAGTACCACCATCTCACCTTAAAAAAAAACTGTTTTTGCTTGTTTACCCTAGCGCAAGTAATACTAGTTTCCTCAGAGAGAGTACCTTTGTACTCTCTCTGAGGAAACAATGTATCACGGCCCGTCATAATAAATCCAATACACCCGTGATTACTTACTATAGCTCATCATTTCCACGTTATCGACGCTTCAACGCCTGTATGGATTGGAAAGTTCATTAAAATTGTAATAGTGTTAATGTAGGTAAGGTATCTATGCAATGGGTGTGATGTAATGGATATTGAACAATACTGCTGAGATCTGTTTAGGCTTTAACATACCTAAAGCTATCAATCTGAACAGACAAATCTGGTCTAAGCGACGCGACCCAAACCACCACCATCTCCAGCCATCGAGTTGCCGAGAATTGAGCTGAATGGCGTGCAATTGCAGGGGCCTATGTCCAGCAGTAGACTGCTGTAGGCAATAATGATGATTTGATTCCAGTGGAAATCATAGCAATAGGCCCTGACGCAAAATTAGTTTTGGTCTGATCACACAAATCTGAGGCACATGAATTAAGTCGTCGGCAGTATATAATTGCATACCAGCAGCTCAAAACAATTTTAGCATTGTATACAGGAATAGTTTTGCCTTGAGATTGTTTTGTTGTTTGTGTAGATGAACCATCATTGTTTTCATAGAGCGATAGTCTAGCTAAGTGTCTAACAAAACAATTGATGTCATATGAGCGGTACGGTTAATATGTACAAAAAGTTTCAACGTCTGATGAACGCTAAATGACAGGTGGTTGCTTTGACAATTTCAGACCTAGTTAACTTTGCACATAAATGGTGAAGGCGCTAGATACATACCTACATCAATGTAATAGTTTAATAATGACGAAACTTATACAATTCGAACCTAACGACCACAAAGAAATGAACAGAACCACAAATTAAAACTCCTATCACCTGACAGCCGCAATATCCACCTCGCACCATAACTGCTAATCCTCCGAGAGTAAAGAGCGTAAAGCTAAATGAAACTCGATAATAACATATTGCTCGTAGTAATTAAAATTGATAGCAATACGTACCGCTGCGCTCAAGCGCGGTAAGTGGGGCTCATTCGGTATCATCAAGCTGAATAAAGATTGTTATCTAGCACGGGCTGTTAGACCTGTCGCACATAGGTGGCTGGAAATGGAAGCACTGGGATATATTGTAGCGCCATTTGACAAAACATAGCATCTAGCATTATCAAATGCAGAGTAGTTTATGTGGAGAGGAAGACAGTGATTGCTCATAATTGCAGCAAGAGCAGGTGGTTCAAAAACGCTTGATTTTTCGCTCATTTTTCATCTTAAAGACACTGACTGGCATGCCCCTTCACTACCCTTGAGTCTATGATACTCGGCGTGTTCCAGAATTGTGACAGAACAGCAGGATTATGAACTAAGGGTCTGTTCCTCGTTTCTAAGACAAAATTTACGTTTAGGATGCCTTAATTAGATACGGCACAGCTCATAAAAATGTCCACTCTTCATCTCATTGCTGGAGATAGGTACTTTACTTATAAATCACAAGAAATAGGTCCACCTTGGTTAAATAAAGAAAGAAATAGGTCCCCAGGTTGGTATTACCAAAGTCGTATGTGAAATGCAGTCAACATTGATCATATTTTGATGGACTCCTTGTGATAGCATCTTAATGTATCCAATATAAATTAATAGAAATGTAAGCAAAATTCAGGCAAAATGAACATGCCTTGTAAATGTCAGATACGATCTTTCTCCAATAATGTATAGTGCTATAACTTTCTTGAGGCACCTTTTTAATTTATTACTGTTTACAGTTTATGCACCACGTGTGTATGTAGAGGATGTTTAGCAAAATAGTTTTACACGCAAATAGCCATACGATCCGATGAATGTTATAAAGATCAGATAAAATAAACAATTATTACCGAGAATTCTACTAATGAAACCTCTACAAAAACCGTGGGGTTTTTGTAGAGGTTTTGGAATAACTTGGCATATGTAGGGTTGGATGCTTTCAGACCAGGTGAAGTGACGATCTTTGCCTTTGCAGGGGGACTGAGGGTGGCTGAATGAGAGTTTCTACGGGTCTAGTTTAAAGGATTATGATTTCAGAGGTCCATGGCCAGTAGACAAAGATTGAATGACATCCATGATCATGTTATTGTTTAAAAAGAAGTGAACGCTTACAAACTACTGCAGCCTTTATGTTACACTTACCTACACATTAAAACAGCAATTTCTAACATAATTGTCATAAAAATGCTAGCAATTTGTCCACTGGAAGTCCGGTCAAATGACGCAACAATTCAACGTCAGAGCAATTGACAGCATACGACACTCTCTACTCCATTATACAAAAAAAGCTGAGCAATTTATGAGATTAGTGCATATAAAACAAACAAAAATTGCTTGTCTAATAACCTTTACAATGTAAAATAGGTAGTGATGTGAATATATTAGACATAATTGTGATTTTCACTGGTGTTACGAATATTTGGTTATATGGGAGCGGTGGCCGGCACGCTCCGGTGACTTGCGTCCGCGCATCGTGTTGGCTAGAGATGGGATTAGGTGTCGATGATTTTATAACTTTAGATGATTTGATTTCTCTATTAGTAAATATGTATTGTAGATAGATATATGAAAGAAAAGAGCATCTTTGTACCCTAAATTTTAATTGAGATAGGTAGCAAGTTGATAATGATTTTAGATAGCTCAGAATTTGAGTAAAAATAAGCGACAAGTTTATCATGATAAGAAGTTACATGAAGTTGACGATTAAACTCAGTAGTGCACTTGGTTCACCTTTACACACAGACAGTAGTCTTAGAGCAGATACAAACTCTAGATCTGTAGCATCAGACCGTTAAAAAGCATTATAGCTAAAACTTATGGAGTAAGTGCGAGTAGGTAATGAGAATCTTTTTTTGGGAACAACCACTCCAACACCTGAAAGCCAACAATGGCAACCACCAGAAAGGCCCCAAGCACAAAAAAGTTTATAGAAAAACATAATGGGTAACATCAGCCACAATCTAGAATGGGATATAATTATCGCACGGTCTTCACTAATTAAAAATAAACTATCGACATCACCAACCCCACCCCAGCCCTACAATCTCAAAGGAAAACATTATCGTTGCTCGAAGAATCCGTCACATTTTCTAGTGCGGACGCGTGCGGCGCGCGCGCATACAACAAGTTATTCTTACAGCAGTGATGTGTCGGTAACATGTCTAGTGAGGGTTCTGTGTCGTCCAACGGATCTAGGATCCGTCAGTTCGGGTTGTACAGGACTATCGATTCGAGGACCGAAGAGTTTCTCAGGTCATCGAGGAAGAGGCAGATACGGCAAGGATGTGCTTGCGCTGCTATCTCTACGGCGATCACAGTTACCGTTGTTGTTGTGAGTGTTTCTGTATTTATGTTTTTGTTCAGTTCTGTTGTGTTTGTGTTAATTTTGTGTATGTGCGTTAATTTAGTTAAATGTTGTTCAAGCCAAAAAAAAACAAAAGCTTAAAACAAGATTGCTTTACTATTTTTGTCTGTATTCATCCATAGCTGTTTGATAATTTTATTCATAGTTTGTTAGCTTTCCCTATTATTATTTCTGAACAAGGTCAAAAGCGGTGAGATTTTATCTAGATTAACGAATCTTAACCCTAATAGCACACCGGAGTTACTTTTTTTGTAGAGCAAAATTTTGCAATAAGATAAGTTAACATTAAGTAACTTTAGAACTTTTGTGGCTTCTGCTATATTTTTTTGTTATCCGTTGTTAACGTGACCAATATTTGTATATGTTACTCTACAAAAAGTAACTTCGGTGTGGATTCACCCCAAACTACCTTGAATTTCAAGAAAGTGTTTATGATGTGTGTATGTGTACGTTATTGGATTAGGAGCTCCGTCTAATCTAACTTTCTGTAGTAAAAAATCAATAATTAAAAATACCCGTTGTGCAAAATACAACGTTAACAGTAGAAAGTAACACATTTCATCAAATTATGTCTAATAAATTGAACAAAGGAAACAGGCAGAACGACGGTTACAACTTGATTTAGGAAAGCATTCATGACGGCATTGACAATAACATCAATGATTATGAACAATGCATGTTTATAAACAATCACTGTGACTATTGTACAAACATGCATTATTGATCAATCTATTGTTGGTGTTCAATCTTATTTTATTCCGGTATCATTAGCCATGTTCATCAATATTATATATATAGATGGATTCATTGTGATGACCATGCCATCTAGCCGATTTCAACCACAGCGACTGCATTCGATGGATTTCTAGGGTGGTTGTCGAGAGCTTTGGTGTGCTGCTCTTTTATTTGCTCTAAAGTGGCTAGCATATCCAACTTTGGCCGAAAAACTTCAAGCACGAAACGGACATGTCAGAGCACCATTGACAAAATTGTAGAGTATTGACATAATTACATTCATTGTATGTTAACATCGTCCTTATTTCATTCTCTCAATTTAAAACAATAGCGACCGTCGACGTTCAACATAATATCTAAATCTGCCGTCATCTGTGTGACTGTCTTCGCTGTTTGTAAATAAAACACAAAGACTATTATAATGCCAGTGTTGGTTTCACTGTCATTTGGAGCACTGCACTTGTTTGCCGAAATCGAAAGCAAGTATCGATATTTTTGTTGCATATGTTCTAGTTGTTGCTACTAGTCAACGTTTTGGTATGCTTAGATTTTTGAACATGGATGCTGGAGGCACATTCTATGCACAAGAAAATATTACTAAGTAGTAGTCTAACTTAGAAATATTTTCCTATCTTTATAGAAAACTCCATAATCGTGAACGTTTCCCTCGTTGAATTTGTTTTAATTGTTGTTAATAGTTCAAATTTTGTTGGCTTATATTTTGGGACATCGATGTACCTATAGCCTCTAATATTTAGCGTTTTTTTTTTCACATTCTATGAATCTCCACGTTCTTGTGATGTCATTGAGCAGTAATATTCCAAACACGTTGTCGTTTGTGTACATAATTGCGCTTGTTGCGTTTTTCTCTACTTTTTATTTTGTAAACACGGATTATTCACTGATTAGTTATACGCTTCCATTTATTTTGTAAACACGGATTATTCACTGATTAGTTATACGCTTCCTTTTATTTTGTAAACACGGATTATTCACTGATTAGTTATACGCTTCCTTTTATTAGCACGCGCCATTTTTTGCGATGTGCAAAGAAATTGAAATCAACTGATAACGGTATTTTTATCAACATAATTTTCCAGTTTCAGTGTTACATTGTGTTATTTGAAGAAATCGTTTTTTCTTGTTACCTGTAGAAAACAATGTTTCTCCTGGAATGGAATTTTCATTACGTAAAGGAAATCTTCACTGAGTTCACGTTGTGCATTGTAGCCTTATCCATCTTACAGATCCTATTCCAGAGAGCCTTTGGGCCAGCGGAACACGCAGTACATAATACTTTGATGATGCTGCAAGAAATGGGGATCAACTCATTAACTTTTAATCAAATCACTACTGAGATTCATTATGATGTTATTATTTCCTTACGTCATTCAAACTAAAACACTGGCTCTTGCATGGCAAAGTGATCTCTTCCTAATTCTACTTACTAGCGTTGAAGTCAATTTTTCAGCCTAAATTGTCATTCTCTTTTCCACTTCTGCTATGAACTACTGACTGACTCCCTCCCCGGTCGAGTGACTGCCTCGTTTGGTTTAGTGGTCGCAAGGTCCTGGTTTTTATTTCCAGGGATGTACGTACAATTCATGTTTTCATGAAATAGGGTTTCCATCAGGGATTTTTCAGGTTTTTTTTGACAGTGAACAGCTAAAGGTACCACTTTTACACCCATATTCACACCCGTGACTAAACCTTCGGGATGGAACAGACGTGACGTAATAACTCCTTGGAGTAACTACTCTTTAAGCTGAACAGTTTCGCACTTAGCCATAATGGATAAGTCAATGCACGCAAATGTTACGTTGGCTATTATAGTCTACTGTCTATAATTGACGTTACGTTGTCAACAATGTTGATACGGTTTCGTCACAAAACAAATACACGGATTTCTGAGTTTCGCTGTTTTTCTTTCTCACAAATCCGTCAAATGTTTATTGCAGTTCCTAGTCGTTTGTACGTTCCTTTTTCCTACATTCTTTTTGTCGTTATCATAACATTGTTCCTGAGATTTTAGAAAAAATTTTAGTGACTGGTGGAAAATTTTGGCAGTAAATATTATTCAGTTTGGTAATAAGTTTTTTTTATATTTAAATAGTAGTAAGCAACAAATGTTATGAAATTAATTAACTTGTCCGTTCACAAACAAAACAATAAAAGTATCAAAATGACCAGAAAAACTAACACTTCACTCACACTCCCCGGCATCGCCGCGTTTTATTTTATGCTTAGTAAAAGCATTTGTTCGCGTTCGTTTTATTTTAACTCCAGGGATAAAAAAAACCATCTGTATGTTGGGCAAAGACATTTTGCGCTTGATTATATTACGTCATTTCAGTAATTAGAAATGGCAACATTTGAATTCGAATCCGCAAGTGATCGTTGGCCTACAATGTAGTCACGTCACGTGATAGCTGAAAATGTAGAAACAAAAAAAAAATTACTGCTACTAGAGAGTTATTTTTTTATTTTTTTATTAGGTATGCCCAAAGAACGTCATGTATGATGAGCGTTTTTCATGAGATGTAATATTTATTGTAAATGTGATGTGAATGTGTGAATTTAAAAGAGTTAGAGCGGTTTCCCACTACGTCCGATCCGAAGATCCGAACCCGGTCCCGTGTAGTCGTAGAACTATTTCTATCGTAGTGGCCTCCGTCATCCGATTTTGTATTGTAGTGTATTTTCACGGGTACGGATCGGACTCGGATCAGACGTAGTACGAAAACACTCTTAAGAGTACTTTGTGATAGCGTCTGTCCGGAAAATAACCACTTGTTGTTCCTGTCTAGCAGCATAGCTATGTTCTGGTTTGAAGGGCATGTTGCCGGTGTAATTATAGGCATGCGAGACTTTCAACTTTGATTCTACGATGGACGACGTTTCTAGACGTCTCGGCGCGTCGGCCGTAGATTCCTTTCCATACAACGGGGCCTGGACACGAAGTCTTCAAAGTGTTTCGCACTTCTACAATTACTTCCAACAAAAAACCTTTCAGTAGCTTGATCAATCCAATGTATAAGCCATCAGTTAGCCAGAACGAAACATGTATTCTTTACTGATTCATGATAAAAAGTGGCGTAAAAACTGAACTCATTTACCTGTGTCTAAGCTTCATAATTAATGTTAGAGATAGCGGTCAAAGAGCTCTTTGATATTACTGCGACATCTTTTGCATCCATCGAGGTGAAACAAAATCCGACTATACATCGGTACACGTATTGCCCAGATCTGTTTGTAAGTTATTTGATTGTATTTGTTTTACCCATATAGAGGTGTTCTATAACATTTGATTTGCTTTTTTGTTCTTACATTTTCTGTACTTATCTGAAGTCTGTCTGAATCAATTTATAGAAATCACACTACTTAGAAACCAGCGTAAAACTCTTCCTTGCGTGGTGAGCAGAGATATAGCATCCACACACATATGGAAATAACGTCAAATGCAAATATACAATGTTCTCGCTGAACAATGTTATAAAAATGTTATAATGAAATTGCAGCGGATAGCGAAAGGAACGTATAAAGTTTTAGACAGATTTAATGTCAGTAGATTGGAGTTAAACCAACGCATGATTCTACTAAGGGCAGATTCAGCGTTGCTTTTAACAGCTTCCCAAGAAGGACCGTGGACGATAATTGCGGTGTCATCTGCATAGGTGTATATGTTGCAGTTTGCGAGCGTCATGTTGCAGAGATCTTTTATATAAATTTGAAACAATGTCGGCCCTAGTATGCTACCTTGTGGTACGCCATAAGTCACTAATTCCTCGTCACTTAAATCGGAACCAATTAGGACTTGTTGACTACGGTTATTAAGGTAGTCGGAGAAAATTTCCAGCGCCTTGCCACGAACACCCAATGATTCCAACTTTAAGATAAGCTTGGGCAGAGAAACCGTGTCAAACGCCTTAGAAAGATCCATGAAAATTCCTAAGCACTTTGTCTTTTCGTCGAGTTTTTTAGCAACCAATTGCGTAAGATCTAGTACCGCGTCGTCAGTTGATACTCCTAAACGAAAGCCGTATTGGTTGTCGGCTATAAGATGAAATTTGTCTAGGAACTTTTTAAGTTGCTTATTAAGAATTTTCTCAAAGATTTTTGAAAGCGATGTGAGGACCGATATGGGTCTATAATTGTTAACACAGTTTCTGTCCCCTCCCTTGAAAATTGGGTGCACAATAGCTTTTTTAAGAGCATTTGGGAAAACTCCTGTCTGAATGCAGAGGTTAAGGATGTAGGTTATGGGTGGAACCAGGACATGACGATTCGTTTTTAGTAGCGAAGACGTGATACCGTCCCAACCCACGGCACAGTCACTGCGTAGGTGAAGTATAGTTGCTTCAACGTCACTTTCGTCTGTTTCAGCAATGACAAGCGAATTACAAGGATTGCTTGTTGTTAAAGTTTCGGGGGAAGGACTGCTGATGGATGTAGTTTGATTTTGTAGTATCTTGGATGCCAAGTTTTTACCAACATTGGTGAAAAAAGTGCACACATTATTAGTGGAAGAAGTAGGCGTGTCACATAATTTCAAAAGTATGTCTGAACTATTTCGCGTTGGGCGAGTGTTCGTGATTTCTTTAATTGTTTTCCATAAGGCTTTAAGGTTGTTTTTACTTGTTTGTAGTTCATTGTGTTCATGTGCCTGTTTAAGTTTTCTAAGCAGTTGATTGCAATAATTTCTATAGCGCGTATACGTGATTTTTTGGATTAGGTTATCTGGATTTTTTTAAAATTTTAAATGCATGTTATCTCGATTCTTAATGCATTTAAGAAGACCTGCGGTGATCCATGGCTTTAAGGTTTGTTGTTTCCTCGGGATGGTGACTTGTATTGTGTGTTTTGTTATAATTGTAGAGATCATTTTTATTAGTATGTTCATAGCTTCGTTACCGTCACAACTCTTGTAGATATCTGCAAAACTTGTATTACCCAGTTCGTCCTTCAAAGCGTCATAATTTATGCGAGAAGCAGTGGCTTTTTTGTTACGTGTAGGGTTAGTGTATTTAAGTAATAGGACTATCGGTTTGTCTAAATTAGTTTTTAATAGAAGGTGGTCTAAACAGTTTTCTAATCTAGTTGGAAGTAGGTGGGTAGGTGATAGTCCATGAGAGGCGTTTAGGATGAGATAGTCAAAGCTACGGTCGTTTCTGTTATCTTGCCTGATATCGATATTCAGGTCACCAACAAGGACGACGTTCTGATAAGTAGATAGATCATTGTAGGCATCATTTAGGCTATTAAGAAAATTTTCAAATTGATCTCTGGTGTTGTACGAGGGAGACCTATAAACTGCCACAATAGCAAGTCCCGGTTCTATTTTGCATATGAGACAGTTTGCATTTACCATATTGGGTTCGTATACAGTGAGTAGTATAGTATAGTATAGTGCGCTTGACCTCTTTAGAGGCACGCCTGAATCTGCAGGCAATCATGTTTGCTCTCACACACAGCGCCCTTCGCTCCCTATCGATATCCTCATCGTCTTTGAGGCCAGTGGTCAATAAGTGACCCAGATACTTAAATTGGTCCACCCTCACAAGGGGCATACCGCTTAACTTCACTGAAGGTACCTTACCTCTGGCCGCAAAGACCATGACTACACTTTTTTTAACAATGTATGCTAGACCATGCAGTCTGGCAAATTGCTCGCAAGTGGGCGCTCAGCAGCACCATGTCGTCGGCGTAGCTAATGTTATTACAACACACGCCATCAATATGACACCTGACACGCATGCTGCTAAGCACGCCAATCATATCATGAAAAGCGTAGGGGAGCACAACCCCCCCTGCCTCACCCCGCACTCCAACCCATACGGCCTAGACTGGTCACCAGCCCATCTCACACTATTGACTTGGTTTCCAATTTGTCACCTCTGGCGATAAATTTAGCTCTTCCATCTTCCTCCATAAAATGTCGTAGGAAACCAAGTCAAAAGCCTTGCTTAAGTCAAGGAATGCGTAAACTGGAGTGTGGCGATCCGTGCGGTACTTCACAGTGTGCTTCACACTCAATATAGCGCTCTCAGTGGATAATCCAGAACTGGAAACAAATTGATTATCGTTAAAACGTATATGACTGCTAAGTTGAGCGTTAGGCAAACTGTCAAACACTTTTGACATGATTGTGGCAAGAGATATTGGTCTGTAATTGTTCCTATCGCCCATGTCACCTGTCTTATTTTTGACGATAGGCACCACAGTTGTTTTGATTATGTCACTGCATATAAGCATGACCCAGACAAAAAGAAAAAGCATAGCAAATCTCTTGGCAAATGCGGACCAGCAAATCGGAGATGCTCAATGCTGCGACCGTCATGACCAGGAGATTTTCCTCGACGCATCGCATTAATTCTGTTTAAGAGCATTTTAGCTGTTATTTTAACTCCTAGGTCTTTCCGTGGCTCAACATTGAGCGTCGACCTAGATGGGCCTAATGGTGACTGCAAACTAAAATGGTCTACAAAAAGGTCAGCTATTTGTTTAGCATCACTCACGACGCTTGCTCATTGACGCAAACAGGGAGGCCAGGCTTGCCCTTCAGTCTATTTGTATGCTTCCAAAAAGATCAAAAATCGTTTTTTGAATGCTGTGAACCTAGAATATCCATTTTAATTTGAGTCTCATGATCTTGACACCACTTCAATCGAGACTTAAATATCCTTCTAGCTTCACGCATTTCTTCAATAACACGTCCCGATGTCGGCATACCATTATCTAGCCAACATAAAAATTTACGCCCCCTATGAGCGCTGCTCACATGCATGTTCCAACCCACGACTGTTCCTCGCTTTCTAGGACTTTCCCCATAAGTTATTGTCTCGGAAGCCGACTTGCACAAAACACTAACAATTTTGCCATACATTGCATCTATTACACGAAAGTGGCGAGGCTCATAACAAGTTTGACCACTACATTATCTAAGGAAGTCAATAAGTCCCAATTTCTCATGACATTTTATTTTAAGCACGAATCTGTTCTTGACTTCTCTCTCTCCAGATCACCCTATTCACTTGAATGCTAACATTTGGTTGTTGAATCTGAACAAAACTAAGGTCACACATAATAATCAACGAAAAGTGGTCAGACCACTGCACGTCATATTTTACATAAGAATGCATAACAGTAGGCACAGCTGCCTTTGTGACTAAACAGTGATCAAGCCACCTTTGCGATCCATGGGCATCACTAATAAAAGTGAGGGTACCCGAACCGAGAGCCAACCACTCAGTGTCAATGCATGTCCATTGTTGTTCAACACAAAAACTTGAGAGTTACGTATAAAATAATTCCGTTGGGTGTCGGTATTTTTTTTTTTAGGACGGGAAATCATCAAATGACTTCTCCCGCTCTGGGCGGAGCAGGAGGGAGTGTCAGACTTTTACTGACTAAAACCCATCCATGTTCCTTCATCGCCCTTTGTGTTCCGGGGCCACGGTATCTCTTTCGAATAGTCCCGCAGCCCCGGCAGGCTTCGGCCCTTGCGGACCCCTTCCCTATTGCTGACTCTCTTTGAGGCGCGCGTGGAACACGAACGCGCCGTCGACAAGGCCTGTCGTCATGAGACGGACGGACGGCGAGCTAGCCCATAGCTCCCCGTCCACAGGCCCGTGCCTACGGTGGCCGGAAGCCACCACGTGGCCCCCGACGCCCGGGGCGTCTCCCGCGGCGGCCGGAACGTGAGGATATCTCCCTCTCACGTTCCGCCACCTCCTTCGCTAGCATGACTGCTTCGCAGAAGGAGGTGATGGCGTCCCATTCCGTCTCGCTCCGGACCATGGCACGAACCAGGGCCGGAAGCGAGAGGTCGCCACCGCCGATCGCCACCTCGAGGACACGGCGGTGCTCCACCCAAGCAGGGCACACCTCCACCGTGTGTTCCACCGTGTCCCCCGGTCGATCCTCACAATGGAAACACCCGGGCGTCTCCTCCCACCCGATTCGGTGCAGGAACTTACCGAAACATCCGTGTCCGGTAAGAACCTGCGTCAGGCGGAAGGTGAGGATGCCGTGGCGTCTCTCCAGCCACTCCTCAAAGAGGGGACTTATCGCCACTATTGTGGCGTGCCCTGCACGGGGTTGCGATAGTCGTTCTCTCCATGTCAAATCACCTAAGACAACAACATTCTAAGTTACAACTGTTAATAATTGCACTCACCGAGCCAAGACAGTCCGCGAACTCCGCCAGGTTAGAAACGTCATCGGTATACGCGTGTATATGCCGACCGATGACGTTTACACCACTAGTTTTTTGATTTGATATTTTGATTGATTGAGCACCACACCCAGCCAGGAGCAAGCCTGACCCGGACAAGCCGGATACACCAGGGGGCACTGTTTTGTAAGGAAAGACATGCTCTGGGATGGGAGAGGAAGCCCGACCAACCGCAGCCAGTCGGGCACAATCAGCCGACTATGCAGCCTAGAGCCAATATAGGAATAGTGGTAAAGACAGGTACAATCCATAGGAATGAGCATTGGTGTTTTGACCTTCGTCCATTGATTGGTCTCTTCTAGCATTGGAGAATCATGTTCGTTTCTGGTGGTTGTGATTTTATTCCTTTTTGACACGACATAATTAATCGTTATTTTCGTGTATATGTTTCGTCGTCAGTAGTATTTGTTTCGCTGTCAGTTTCGCTGTGGTGATATATTTCCTGGGTGGCCGACTTAAATTTTTCTCTATCTGCTGCTAGCTGAGTCCATTTTTCTTTGCTTTTGTGTAAATATTCCATGTCTTGTTGGAGTGATTCGTTTCATGTATATATTGGTCTTCCAACTTTTAACCGTTTCGCCTTGTATCTAATAGCTGCGTGTAGTAAGTGAGGCTCTGGTCGTCGGAGGATGTGCCCGTAGTAGCATAACCGTAGGCATTTAATTATTTTGGTAATTGTTTTTCCCATAAGAATTTCGCGTGTTTTCTTGTTCGGGGGGTTTCGCGTACTCTTTATCATATCTTTAAGAATAAGTCTTTCGTATCTTCTTAGTTTCGATCGGTTTGCCTTTGTGAGTGCCGCTGCCTTAAGCCCGTAAGTCATTGCAGGTTCTATGACCATTTTATAGACAAGACGCGCGATTTTCCACTCCATTTTCGAGTTTTTTATGAATGTTATTAAGGCCTTAGAGTTACGCATCGCTTGTTTGCATCTGGCGTTGACTGTGATGTTTCGATTAAGTGTCGATGTTATATACGTGCCAAGCCAAGGTACTTAATTTCATCTGCCGGTTGAATACTGGTTCTTCCAATTCTAATAAGACTTCGGATTGCGGTGCTATGTGGGTCTCTGATTACTAGTTTTGTTTTCGTTACATTAATGTGAAGTCCGACTGATTCCAGCAGCGGTTTGATTTTAGTGACTATTTCGTCCAGTACACTGAGATTATTTGTTGCTATTATCACGTCATCTGCAAAGGACAGTATAATAGGGAGTTGAATCTCATGGTCGTGGTCTAGGTGGAGGCATTCTATTTCTTCTTCTAATGTTCTGAGTACGTCATCCATTATTATGGTGAATAGTCGTGGGGATAGCGGACATCCCTGTTTAACTCCCTTGCCTTTGTGTGTCGATTGCGTTTGCTGTCCGAACCATTTTATGCAGGTGGGTTCATTTATGCATGCTTTAATAATTCTATTCGTTAGGTATTTGTTAGTTCTAGTAACTAGAATGTCTCAAAGAGAGTTTAAGTTCAGCGTATCGAAGGCTTTTTCGATGTCTAACGCCAGTACATAGGTTTTTGAGCCTGCTCTCCATTACTCGTCAAGTATTCTCCTAAGTGTGTACATATGGTCGTCGGTCGATCTATTGCGAAGAAAGGCTGCTTGATAGTTACCTAGTTCTTTTATTGAAGCATCCAGTTTTCTTAGAAGAAAGCTTGCATATATCCTATATCCCGCGTTACACATGGTTAACATTCTGTAGTCATTAATTCCGTCTGGCTTTGCTTTTTTAGGCGCTGGAATTTGGATAGTTTTGCTCCAAGACATTGGTATATCATTGCTTATCCATGCTGCCTGCATGTGCTTTATAATTTCCGATAGCATTTCTGTTGGCAAGGCTTTGATTAGCTCGAACACCACCTTGTCAGTACCTGGTGCTTCGCCGTTGCTCATGATGAGTGAATGCGTCTAATGGGTTTTCATTGGGTAGGAGTTCTATGTATGGGCCTGCTGACTTTTTTAATTCTTCTTCCCACCTTGGCATGGGTATAAAACGTTGTTTGTAGTTGTGCTTCATGTTCATTTTATGTCTCCTGTAAAAATCGTATGTGATTTTCATGCGTTGCGATGGATGGGTTCCGCTTAGGTTTCTAAAGAATATTTCGCATTTTTCCCCTTCTTCTTTATTTTTTATATTTTGCAGCTTGTGTCTTGCTTCGCTTAGTTGTTTGATTGCGAATGCTTCTCGGGGTTAAAAGTTTTTTTATAAACTTGGCTTTTTGCAGTTTTGCGAGCGCGATTCTATGTTCCCTGGATCTGATTGGCCTGCTTATAAGAATCTTTGCCGCTGCTGATTTCATGATATTCATAATCGAATCCCATGGGACTAGTTTGCTATTTCCTTTGTTTTGTAGATTTATTATCTGAGATTGGCTCTTAATTTCCTCTTGATATTCTTTCATTATTTCCTCGTTTTGTAGTCGGCTATAGTCGTGAATTCTGTAGTTGAATTCGAGCTCAGATTCCGATGACGTTTACACCACTAGTATAGATTTATTACTTAGCGCAATCTTCACTGCACAAACGCGTGGATTATGACACTCGATAACCGACACATTACTTCACATTATCTTTCGCCATAGAATAGCCACACCACCGTTGGGCCTCCCACGTATTAGTCGTGACGCTGAATCCATGCCTGACGTACCCGTCGAACTGAACTCACAGCTAATGGTGTCAAAATATGACTGCTCCTCAGTCAGCAACCAGGTTTCTTGAAGTGCAATTATGTCCGCGCTGCTGCACAAGTCTCTGATGTAATCTGCCGAACGTTTTACATTTTTACAATTAAATGTAACCAACTTGCAGGTCTGTCTATCCATTAACTACCGTGTTTATTGAGCCGTGTATATAAGACCAAGTCAGAGTCATGGGTGGCATTAAAACTCTGACACTAGGTTAGGCACTAACCACACGATAAAGAAGAAACAAGACTGGGCTGTGGAGGTCAGTCGCCAGTCACTCCATGTAAAATACTGGTATTCAGCTGTATCTGGTTACACTGGAAGTTGACTCCGGCATACACATTGGGAAAAGGCTAGGCAGATGATATCAGGTTTCAAGTTATGTAGATATTTTCTACCTATTGCTTTCAAAGTACTTATTAGTCTTCGAAATGGTTCCACATTTCAATTTCTGATAAACCAAAAATAATATGAAACAAACAAATCACATTTATTTGATTTGTACTGTAAATAAGTAAAATAAAACACGTAATTCTCTGTATATTTGGCACTGTGTTACTAAAATTTAATGGTAAGTTATTAATATATGTACCTATTGTTATTAATGGCAATCCGTTCAGTGTTTTCCGTTTTTAATGAAATAATATAACTTGTATTACACAAATACCTACGTATTTATCCGACTTAGATTGTCATTTACTTATATAGTTTTTCTTTCTTTTTCAGAGCGTCATACTGGTCTATGAATACAGCACCACCTCTGAAGCAAATGTAAATAAAAAAACCTCGTTGAAACCCAACTGGATTGCGCTAATGAACGATAGTGATATGACATCAATCAGTTCAAAGTTTAACAAGAAAATAAACTTCGACAGAACAACACTCAAACTGCTGCCAATATTGTTAAAGGCCCTAAACAAAAATCGATACCTAGAGAGGGTCCTAGAAAACTACTCAAGTTCTCCACCTTACGCAGGAACAGACGCGACTGAAGCTACTTTTACCAGAAATGTTTTCTCTGATTCAAAGAATTGGTTAAAATTACCAACCACTAGGCACTACCCGACAGATTATAAAACATCACCTTTGATGCAGTGGAAAAGTCCTACACAACGCTTGGAATATCTCACTAAAATAAGAAAGATAAGAGACTACCAGAGAATGCTTAACTATTTTGACAAAATGATCAATGATAAAGTTGGCATTTATCAGAAAAAGGAATTTGAGCATTTTACTGAAAGTCCATTGACAGCTGGAACTATTCCCATGACCAAAATAGACAGGTATAAAAATATTCAGCGGTTGCGTAATCATCCTCCTACTGGTAAGGATGATAACGACGGCAGAGTTTGTAATTGTCCTAAGAAATTAGGTCTGTTGCTAAGTAAATTAATTGGGTCTTTACAAGATTTGATTCCACATATCCTTGGTAATAAACTTGGCCTAGAATTACCATGTGAAAATAAAACAAAACATATTGAAGGTCTTCAGCAATTAACAACCGCTCGAACAGTACGACCAACGAAACAACGTATTTATGATATTTTTTCAACGATCGCCCCTAGTGATTTAAAAGCTAAAAATAATAACCCAAAACTAACATTACAAAGCAGAAAATGTTGCTTCAGAAGCACCACTTCCACGGCAATCAGCAAATCTACAAGTACCGCTACCAAAACTACCACTAGTACCGATGCTACTTTGATGAGTGTTACTAGCACCCCAACCATAGAAACCGTTACAACAACTTCGACTCCTGAACAAAATGAATTGAACTATGATATTTGGAAAGACATTATAATACCAATTCCGACAAAAAAACCCTTAAAGTTAAACTATCAAATATATGAAAAAACTACCATGGATTACGATCTTACAAAACCTACTGAAACACCAAATACTCAAACCACTGAAAGCGTAGAACTAAAACGTCGAACTACAGAAAAGAATGTACCAGTAAAATTTATTACGGAATCTAGCACTGAAAGATGGTTGAATCCGAACAAGCTGGACTCGTTTTATCCAAAAGTAAACGTACCTTTATACAAGGAAGAAGAAGATTATGATGAGTATTTTAACATTAACAATAAATTTAATAAAGCGACTAAAGGATTTGAAAATATTGATGTTCACAGCATAGAATCCTTAAAAACTAAAACTGCGACTTCTGGTGAGGACATGGTACTACGCAAAAGACATGAGAAAAACAATTTCGATGAAACGACAGATGATGTAAAACCTATGAATTATCATACAGTTACTATGCAACGCGACTTAGCTTCGATGCGAAAATTGTCTGATATGTTATATCTTCCCCAAGACAAAACCACCAAAGTGTGGAAATATACCACAGAACCTGAAGTTTCAACGACATCATACAAGAAAATCAAATATCCAGGAACGCAAGCAACCTCTATAGTTACAAATTCAGTCGATAACTCTGTTGATTCTACAACAAGTATTATATCTACAAATTCAGACAAAAATTCTGTTTATCCTACAACAAGTATTACATCTACAAATTCAGTCGAAAGTTCTGTTGATCCTACAACGAGAATTATAAGAACAAATTCAGTCAAAAATTCTGTTAACCCTCCAATAAGTATTATGCTTCCCAGTTCACGGAAAAATATCCAAATAGGTGATTCTGCTCCTGAAGTTAAAAACTATCACTATGAAGCGGCGTTCAAATATCACCCAAATTCATTGATTCAGAATGAATCACAGAACTTAGAAAATGTAGGCGATGATGAATTTCAAGAAGAATATATGCGGCCAACAGAGAGATCTAAGGTTCCATATAAATATAAACATTCTACGAAACAAAATTACACAAGCATAAAAACCACGAAACAGGCTGCTCCGTGGGAGTTGCTGAAACGGGAAGAGAAAATTATAAATAATTCAAAGTCAGGCAAATCAGTGCTGCCTGCCTTGAGACCAATATATTTGGAAATTCAACGAAACACTGAATGGAAACCAGAAGAGCATGGCGACTATGATATTTATAATTTTAACAACAATATTTTTGATTTGCCAAACATTAATTAGAATAGAGCATAATTTATAATTAGTACTAGACAATACATTCTTTCTTTTTTTATGTAATTGTGTGTAATCTTTCAGCGATAATATTGTCGTTAATTTATTATGTATCGTGCAATTTTACAAGGGGTCAAAGCTGTATTAAAAATACATGCTAGCTAGTATTGGACCACCAAATTCGTATTTCGTATAACGAATAAGTTTCAACAGGATGTTCCACAAATCCGCTGCATACGACTGTTAGTACTTTATTGATGTGCCTTTTTTGAATTTCGTAACTAATAACTATTTGTTTGTTCAATGGCGTTTTTGTCTATAGAAATACTACCACTATTAAATTTGTAAATCTGAACCTAAATTCCCACGGTCTTTTCATTCGTTATCATAACAAATCACAATAAAAGACTTTTAGTCATCAAAAAAATAATATATTCTTACTGTAAACTGTTTTCCATGTTCACAAAAGGTTTTCTATATTATAAAATATGGAAAACCTTTTGTGAACTCAGAGTGTACTTAGAACGAAATGTGGTCGCTCACAGTGGGCCTCATCAGAAGGCTTAAAGTCACCTAAATGGGCAATGGAGAGGGCTACCGACGTAGCCCGAAGAATTGTCAAACTTACGTGGCAGTTCTGGAGTGGCGACCGCGAACCGGAAGACGTTGCGTTGGAAGGCCTCTCATTAGAAGGACCGATGATCCGATGTTCATACGATTCAAATCTTATTTTTTAATCTCGTATATTTTGGTAGTTCGTGACAGTAGTAATAAACACTTCAACCCAAGCATTCTTTGGTCCGCAAGGGCCGATGCCTGCTGGGGCTGTGGGACTATTCGAAAGAGATACCGTGGCCCAGGAACACAAAGGGCGATGAAGGAACATGGATGGGTTTTAGTCAGTAAAAGTCTGACAGGGAGGAGTCATTTGATGATTTCCCATCCGGAAAAAAAATATTTGTAGTAAATGTGGTACAAAAGATGATAAAAATAATATCTAGTGCAATGACATATTTCGCAATAAACAAAAGTTATATAAATATAAGTTTAAACTAAGTTTCGTTTTCGACTTTTACAACCAAATACAGGGTGTAAATAACCCTTCACGAAGCCGTCAACCAAGCATTATGTACATAAATCAGATTATGTAACTTTACGCAAAAATCATTGCTGGGAATTGACTTTTTTTGGGGTGAATAAACACGTTTTGCGGTAAGACTCAATGTAACGCACTCAAAACATTGATTTGATAGATGGATTAAATAGTACGGGGATCGTGGAGGTGTTTAAAGTCTTACATTAAAAACATGTAATAAAAAAAACTTGTGAAAATGTTGGAACTTTGACCCCCAATATCTCCGTAACTGGAAGGTTCCCATGTACGGTTTAGAACAAAAAAAAATACCCCAATAACGAGGAGAACAAGTGCCTTTCGGCTTCCTTAAGGGTTTTTTTACACCCATTATAATCAGGCACTGACATTGAGTTCCCAGTAGCCCAGTTCATGTGAGAAATTTACAGTAAAACAAGCATAATCTAGTATTTAATATTTCTTTAATTTCCGTGATTAATGATAATTCCTGTAAGTTTTACATACACTGATACAAAGTAACAATTTTTCTGTTTATATTTTCAGGTAATCCTACTGATCTACGAATATGCGATTGCTGTAGAATGGAGTTTAGTACAAAACAAGAAAGATATGAACCGAACCAATGGCGATCAACCATTTGCCGACAGACTCGACCGAAGCTACTTCGGACTCGACCAAGACTACTACGAACGTATGCCTCTACTCATAAACGCTTTGCAGGAAAGTAGTTACTTCGACCCAACACTAGAAAGTTTTAGACCTCTCGCCAGAAGAAAACTATATAACATGACTATAATAAGACCAACAACATCAAAACCAACTTTCAAACCGAACGCGGTCAGAAGAACAAGTCCGCGACCCTTCTTCTTTGAAAACAGAAGTCCTACTCCATTGCCCTTCAGGAAAACATACGGATCAAGAAGTTGGATCGAAAGATATCGAAACGAAGAAAGGTTAAAAAATATACGACAAATCATCAAATATTTAGAAACAACCATCAATGCTAAATCCGGCGATATGCATGCTAAGCCTCCGAGCACACAAATAGCTTTTACAGGTCTTTATATAGAACCTATGTTAGAAAACAAAGGATCTGAAATTGATTCCAAGTCAGATTTACAGCAAGAAAGTTCAGAAAACATAAAGACATTTAAATCTAATCATCTAGCAGATCCACTCTTCAATTTCAAACCAGAAAATCCTGGAGACGTGAATCTGTTAGCTGACGATTTCTTGCGATTTGCTCCAATCCCCACTCCGAGTCTTTTAGATACTTCCAAGAAGTATCCAATGTTCCGACAGATTCCATTCCACAAAAGGAATTGTCTAGGTAACAGATGTGAGGATAATGATAATGGTAGTCAAAAATTACTAGAACTACCAAGTTCCAGTGAAGTAAGACAAACTGAAGCACCACCTGTTAGTACTACTAAATCTTTCAGCGTTATGCTTAATTTATTTCCTGTCAAAACGGAACCAACTACCACTGCAACTTCTTTAGATAATATTTATCTCACAACGTCACGGCCTATAATACAATTTAAAAGAAAATCGAATGTTGCGTTCCGGCGCACATATACTCCATATAAAAGGCCTAGATATTTAAGCAATATAATAAATAAACAAACCAAAATTGGAAAAGTAAAAGAGACCCAAAACAAAGAAAATATACCAACTGAGACAGGTACTCAAATGATAGTTCACGTTAAAGTGTACAGTCCGGACGAAAAAACTGATATTAAGAAAAACGAAACGAAAAGATTACATACTACGGTACCATCGACGCAAACAAATCCTTATACTACAAAAGCTCCCATAGAACTATCAACTTCACAGATAGAAGATCACCACGTAGGTAGTTCAGGGTACATACCTGTAGAAATTAATTCAGAAACACCATCTCTGCCTAAAGTAACAACTATGCAACCATTATTTGAAATGACAACTGAGTATCCATGGCCTGCTCCAACTGAAGTATACCAATTCAATGCTGCAGACGCAAAAGTACCAAACCAGTATTTAGAGTTAGAAAGAAGATCAAGCAATTACCAAAATATAGAAATTAGTAGGAGAAATTCTGGCGATCACATGGAAATACATGAGGAGCCTAGTACACTTATTGTAAAGCTTAAAAACGAATTTGTAAAAACGACTACGGAAGCCCCTGAGGTTAACAAAAGTAAGGAGAAAGTTGATGAAACCACAACAGTGTGGACGTATGTACCTCAAATAAATGGTCATTATAGAAGCATTAATCAAAATTCGAAAAATGTTAACGTATGGTTAGATGCAAACCCAGAAAATAATAGAAAAAAGCGCTTAGAGCAGTCTGTGTCAGGTTTTCACTCTTATGATCCAATGTATGTAGAAATTAAAAGAAATCGTACTCAGACATCGAGCAGAGGGGATTTTGATGAAAATGACGATAATGTTGATGATAACGGCAAATATTGATGATGTATTTATTGTGATTGTAAAATAAAACCTTCAATGTGGATAAGTAGAGAAACTCGTTAATTTAGGTAGTCATTGTAAATTTTACTCATAAATATTTATTTACTGTGTCCCACCGACTTTACTTGCAACCCATTAATGTGTCTTGTGCTGATTTCAACTTTGTGGGAACGTTTGTAAATAATATAATAAATTATGGACAGTGGTTGTTTTATTTGTGTATACCCCACTTTGTATTTCCATGGAAAAGAACTAAGTTTTCGCATATAAGCTCGAACCATAGAGGTAAATTGGTAGATGTTAAGTAGCTGTATTTGCTTGCCATTCAAATCTCTCTTACATTTCGGCGTTACGATAAATGTGCAAATTACTTAAAAAGGCATATAACGAAAAAGTATTCTATTATTATGAAACTATAGGATTTTTGTGAGATGAAAAAAATTGTTGATAGTCAATAGAATCTACAAATTAGAGGTTCCAAATCCAGTCTGCGTGAGTTTTTGCCTAAACATGCATCGGGAGAATGATTATAACCAAATTATCCTTTATTATTATTGAATAAGAGAAAACGAACTATTTGCAACAAGTAATTGTTAACCTTCAATTATTTTCCTATATGCATGTTGGCTCGCCTTTTTGTTAATGTTCTACATCGGACTGCGAATATGAACAATCTGCACATCACATTTTATGGGAGTGCAGTCTTTGGCAGAATTAACGCAATATTATGTTGGACAGTGAACAGGTTATATCCGGAGTTATTTACTATACGGACCTTGTAGAAACTAGAACACACCGTGCGTTCAAGCGTTTTTGCCAAACCTATTATTGGAATCAAATATGATATATATATATATATTAGGACTCATTAATGTTAATATTTATCCGTGGTGCTAGGCAACTGGACCTATCCCAGTTGTAAACGTCGCTTTGTGCAGATTGGCTTTGTTTCGTCTGTCTCCTGCTGATATGGAGGGAAGTGGAAATTACGGTTTATCCTACTCCTCCGCTATACTTTTCTGATGAATTTCATTGCAGTTATATTCTTTCTCTGGGACTTCGTCGAGCTTCATTGTCTCGGCGCTTTTCTTGATTCTGGCTCGCCATTGTTGATTCTGGCTTTCAGGAGTTACAGTGGATTGGGAAATGTGTGGTGGGTTAGTCCCATAAAAATGAAAAAAGTAATTATTATTTCAAGCAACGAACGAAAAAGAATAGAATAAGCTGTAACTATCACCTACCAAATAAGTAAATGGTCATATATATCGCATTTAGTATAAACTTATATATAAATTAACTAAACGACTTCAACATATTATAAATTAACTAAACGATTACTCATGTGACGACACGGTGAGAAAATAATGTAAAACAAATGACGACCAAAATCTGACTTGCACGTGTAACTAGCGCCGCGGTGCGTAGTAAATGGAAACTAACTACACAGTTTTGGTTCTGTGAGCGCTTTCAAGACAAGTGTGTTATTCTGTTGTATTTCCACGAGCATAGCAGTGTAACATCGATTGTAGTTGCCATCTCGCTCTAAAGGTGGCAGCACCAATAATCAACTAAGTATAACATAACACGAAGCCTTTGCTTAAAGTCGTAGACATGTCGAATAAGGTCTCTTCTATAGTTATATTTAAAGCCTAAATTATACCCCATCATAAACCAATCAAAAGAACTACCCTGTCACTGATGACTGAATGTAACTTTATAATACACTTAATTAAAATGCTCATCAAGAAATTATATATACATGTGTGGTGGAAGAGAATAATGACACAATTTGATGAAACACATCAATCAAAATAAAAAAATTTAAACCCGTTTTCATGCTTTCACACAAAAATATATTTATGTCAAATGTTGGCAAGTGATCGCCAAACCGTATCGTCACATCATGGTAAATATTGACTCATAAAAAACATAGAAAGTTGAATGAGTACGCACTACCATCTTTGACAATTTCATAAAACAATGTGAAGTACCTTGCATTCGTTGCATCTGACTCTAGTACCATATTAGAGTCAGATTCAAAATGAAAAGGAGCGTGATTACTCATGGATTCTCTATGATTTCATTGACAGTGTTTATTTTATTTATTTATTTAAAAACAACGGTTGTTTAAAACCAATTATAGTAACTAAAAGAGTTATAACATAAACTTAAAATATACAAAATAACAAAGTAAATAGCAAAATTAAGCTAATGTCACACTTTCATAAATTCCTCTCACACTACTTCTGACATACCAATAAAATCTTCGTCCATCCATCCGCAAACAGATCTTCTGGTGGATTAGAATCCAAGAGATTGTTAAGCGCGGCCAGAGTGCGAGGAATTGGCGACTTAGCACGTGCCACAGTACGACATGGAGGCACGGCAAACAACCAGAACTTTCTGCCCCGGCAATAATTGTACAAAGCGCGCCAGCACATCAAGGAAATCAGGAGCGTCAATAGAGCCACGAAGCGTGTTACAGGCTTTTGTGAGCTGATCTCGAGCTTGCCTTACTTCTGAGTTGTATCCGAGGCAACCCAGTAAGAATTTTGTCGGATTGAGGTAAGGACAGTAGCCGTGTTTCTGTTATGTCACAAATTTGTCCACAGGGGTACATCAATCAGTAACTAATCAGTATCTGAACAGACAAATCTTTAGTATCTAATGAAAATGAACAACCACAATACCACAGGTTAGAGATACTGGTCAGACCTTATGTCCTATATATGATACTCCGTGCCTTATGTTTCCAATCTTAATTTCAAATCATCAGTAAGTAAATTGTAGAGCTGCCAACTTAACCGCACCGGTGCAGTGTAGGTCAGTGACCAATAAGAATTTATACAGCTGTCTACTGCCGGATCATTGTCTACTTGGCACAGATTTCGTTAACCATTTAATTGATCAGTCACACCATGAAATATTGACGCGGATGTGTTCAAGGCCAGGGTTGCTCTAAGTGCCAGATTTTATAAGAGATGTTTTAAGGAAATATAAAGAATTTGGAGTTTCTGTTGCTGTTTTTAATAGAAAAGATTTACTACCGTATAAAGCTCGAGGGTCGTGGCTAAATAATAACAGCCGCTCGGGTTAATCTTCAGGTTAAGCCGTGCTACTTTGGGTTAGTCCATGAATGGGTGAGCACCCGTTACATACCAAGTTTCCTCCACGCCTCGGAAAGCACGTTAAGCCGTTGGTCCCGGCTGTTATTTGTACATCTTTGCCAGTCGTTACAGGTAGTCAGTGGCCCAAAAGACTGGCAACCCATCTGACCAAGGGGTATCGTGTTACCCAGTACTTACTGGGTTGTGGAGGTCAAATAGGCAGTCGCTCCATGTAAAATACTGGTATAGCTGCATTCGGTTAGACTGGAAGCCGACCCCAACATATGTTGTTGGGAAAAGGCTAGTCTGATGATGATGGATGTACTACCGTATAAAACTTTTCCGTCTGAGTTACTAATCCGCGCTGGGCCTGCGTGGTGGATTACGTCCCAATTCTTCCAGACTGTGGGAACATTGTCTGCTGATCATGCGACATGCAACAAAAATATACAGAAATAATTTACTTCCCCTTTTCATTGCAGAAATTTATCTTATAGGAGTAGACATACCGATACTACCTTAGGAACTTTGAACAGCAATCACGTTCAATGTAAACTTATATTGTCACTTACGGGATATCTTAAACCGTGAAAGCTTAAAACAGTGTTCACGTTCATGGTGGTGGAAGCAACTGGATTTCAGAAATGCAATGAAGGTAGATACTTCAAGCAATGCTATAATCTGGTAGTATATGAAAACTTTTCAATCACGTTTCTATCTTAGGTCACCATCCACGGGCAGGTGTCCAAAGGTAGCGGTGACTACTTTTCATCACGTGTGTCACATACCACAGGTTTGTTTACCCAGCTAGCAGCTAAACTGTTTCTAATATCCGTTTTTACTCATATTGGGCGGTACCCGAATGAACGTAGAATGAGAATAAGTACCAATTTGTAGGCTGTTTTAATTTTGGATGTTTTAGGGTTGCTCCTATAATAAAAGTTTATCATTTTCATGAATTGTTTGGTACTGAACTGGTACTGTTTGAAACTTTTATCACTCTATCATGTTAAATATGACGTGTAAATACAACACTAAACATATTGTATCAGTTCTAACGGAGATTGAAATAAAACATGCTTTGCGTTGTAAACGTCGGTAACAGGAAACCGTTCACGTTCACAATTTTGGAAGGCAATGGGTCCAGTCGTTATTTGTTTCAAGTTGTTTCTACAGACTACGGGGTCTTGCAAAAGTTATGTTTCGAACGTGTGTGTTTTAAGTCTGTCCATTAGTTGGAAGTTACAACTGCTTGTTAGCTTATGGGTGAATATCAAAGCAGCAAATTGTACGTGTACACGTTGAGAATCAAGGGGTAAAATGATAGGATGTTTCTTATTTTTTTTATAGTAAACTACGTTGCCTGGAGCAACTAGTGCCACATTTTTTTTTTGTTATTCGTGTTTATAAACAATCAGGAAAAAAAAATGCCCTAAAATTCAAGTTTGGTGGTTTGTCCCAGTTCCATTTATTGATATAATTGCATTCACCAAAGTAACAATTTAAGGTATAATAAAAATAAACCATTTCCTTAGTTTAAGCAATAGACACACTAACTATAAACAACTAAACCATACTAGGAAAACGAATTTAAAAGCACAGGACACTCGATCAAAGTTTGTCCATGCAAAACACAAAATTTTGGTGGCACTTTTTCAACTTACTATAACATAAAGTTTCGTGCGTGTGCGACCAATCGCGTTTTTTTTTATTTCGCACCTCTCGGTCGTGCGCTGGACTTGCCCGTAACAGGTGTGTGATTAGTGCTGCGATTACCCGATAATAACGTAAGTATTCATCTTAGGTGACACGGAGGACAAGAATTGTTCAATTTTGGTGGATCGTTTTGCTGTTGATTATAACGTGTTTTAATAGTAAGCTACTCGTTATAGCTAGTGATTTGGGTAACGCATAAATTAGTGATATTAATTTAATTGTAACTTAAAACCCCTATTTTTAAAGATTTTTTTATGCCTGGTTCCAATGTTGGTGGCTTTGGTGGCGTTTTTACGTACTGTTTGTACATATATAGCCAGTTTTTACGTTGCAAGACAGTTTCATTAGCAAACAAATAAATGTTATGTACTTGGCAGTAAGTAAGACCTATTATTATAAGGGTAGCATGCTAAAGAAATACTATCGTAGAGTCTGATGCCTCATGAGAAACAGGTTATTCAAGAGATCCATGGGAAGGTATATGCAAATAGACCTTGGCACCATGTCGTTACTTGTATGTGGTTAAAATGGTCGCGAGTTACACATTTTATTAGATACCTCGTTGGTTTACAGCTCCTTAGATCTCGGTCATGATTATAAAAATACAATGTGTTTAAAGAACGTGTGAATATTGACTTCGTAGAGATGACCAAAAATCTCAGAATCAGCATAAAACTAATATTTTTTTAATGCACTGTTGCACAGTCCTTGCAACAAATTTTATAACTGTCTGATGTCTTCAATTATGGTAATTTGTCTAGACAAGTTCTAAAGCTATGCAACCGCGAACTAGTCATGCGTTGCATTTCTATTAGCAAACAACTATTGACCAGGTCTTTGACAATACACTGTCCAAAAAAACGACGCACCTCCACGTTCTAAATGGCTACTCCGGAATGACCCAAAAAAGGTAAAATGGCCTTTATTGAAAGACAATACCGTACAGTACCGGGTACTAAGTTCCCTTAGTACCAAAACATTTCTCTGAATGCAACGGACCCCTTCAAAACGTGACCTAGTACACCTTTTCTCTCTCTCTAACAACATTGACCTCATATCTCCTATCTCACATCACGCATCTTAAGAAAAACCCCGTTACTTTTACCTGTGCAAAAAGGCTCTATCTGCGGAGGTAACAGACGGTACTAACGAGCAGTTGCTGTCTCTCTCTCACGTGGAACTTTAGTTTGTAAGTAAGAATGGGAAAGAAAGAATGCTAATCCGGTACCGTAGACCGGTGGTGCAAGTTTTTGACAGTACGTATCAAAGTTAGCAGAGTAGTTGAGTTGGTATATAGTGTATTTAGTTTCGTTAGTGTTATTTATTATTTATAAATAAAAATATGTAATATTGTGTGGTTTGTGAAGTGCCTTGTGTTTATAGGAATTACTTTTATTCAGGTACGTGTTGATATGTGAGAAATGTTGCAATAATGCGTATATACACTGGACTTTCTTTGCATAACATGTCAGTTAGTCATCAAGGTCAAAATAAATCTCGTGTAGACTGACCTTTATGAAATGGGTATATTTATAAATTGAATGAACTCAATAAAATATCAAAGATTTGTATTGTTTAGTCTGACATTCAGAAAAATGATGATATCATAATTATCACCATTTAATATTATCATTAGACAGCAGTTTTCGAGTTTATACAAAAATGCTTACAAACAACTTAATATTTTAGTGCCTTCGCATGCTTCCGCGTACATTGTTCTTTAAAATGAAACCTTCGACATGTTTACGTATGCAAGTTTTCAACCATGGTTTTAAGGGCAAGTTTTGTATAGGTTTACAACTCCTGAAAACATTTGGTGTGGGTCAGTAGCCAAATCACCATCCTTGATTAAGTGATTTGGACAGTTAATCTCAGTAAACAATGTATCTATTATAGAAGAATATTCTGCAGTAACTCGAAGATCAGTCTCCTTTCCGTCAGTCGCATGTCAGTGTCTTCATGCCAAACGAGACAGTTAGGCAGCTCTTCGTTCGATCAAAGCAATGGAATTTTGTCTTTAACGAATTTCGGAACATGTTCGAACGGTAAAATTTGTATGTCAGTGGCGCGAAGACATTCAGAAAACCTATTGACACTCGTGGTATGTCAATATGTCACGAGAACCTTTATACTACTTAGGTGTACATAGGGAGCCGCGGTAATTAGGAACGACCCTTGAACTATCCGAAAAGCTGTACAAGGACAGAGTCATAAACCATCAAAATAAGCCTCCAAAAATGCGGACACAAACGAATAATATCATTAATTCCATAAGCTAAAACCATTGAATTTAAATTAGGACATAAAACTATAAAATATGAGATAATCATCGTCTACGACATTCACTCTTTAAGGTATTATAGAGATCACATCTTCCTTTCTAGTTTTTAAAGGACCTTGAATTAATGTAAAGAACAATGACATTTTAAGTCGTATTTAGAATGCACTGTGCAATATTTAGGAGTTTGCAACATTGTTTATAAGTTGTGGTAGGTGAACATACGTCATCACTAATGATGGTATAGTATTTGGTAGGTATTTACAGACGGTCAAGTTTTCTCCGTACCTCAGAAAGCACGCTTTTGTTCCGGCTGTCATTTGTAGATCTTTGACAGTCGTTATAGGTAGTCAGCGGCCCAAAAGTCTGACAACCAGTCTTACCAAGGGGGTATCGTATTACTCAGTACTAAGAGGCAGTCGCTACATGTAAAATACTGGTATTCAGCTGCATTCGGTTAGACTGCAAACCGACCCCAACTTGGTTGGGAAAAGGCAGGCAATAGAAGATTTACAGAGGGCCTAGACAAGTTACATTCGCTTTAATCTTTGAGTTTCTACAATTACTTTATACAAGACTGACATAAGGTACCGAAAAAAAGGTTTAGTAGATATAGGACTTATTCGTAAAATGGCTTACGGCGAAAAAAAGGACACGTTCTCGGAATGGCCTAAAAGCTGACAAGACTATTCCATCATCGTTTTCGTTGATAAAACGTCACTGCCTAGGCTCTCTGAACATAACCACTCCAAAAAACTGCAAACATTTTTGGATACTCTTCTAAATGTAGTCAAAAATTGTGAAGAAAAAAACAATGAACACTAACATTAGTCACAAAGGACCATTTAGCATTATTTAATCGGAGTCAGTCCACTTCTCAAGTTCGACTACTATTACTAGTCGATAGTTTAGTTAGTCGGTTACGCCCACACTAGAAGTTCTGGTCCCTCTTAAGGAAATGAAAGCGTGAAGATAAATTGTAAATAGAAATACGGAATTATATGGCCGAACCGGTCATACACATACCTTCGTAAACCAATGCATGTGTCGGAATGCGCATGTGAGTATTGTTAAGTACTGAAGGGCAAGTAATTAGTATTTTAAAGAATGATTAAGGTCTCAGTCTAAATCTGTCAAAAATACACCTTATTTACCTTCATTTATGAGGAGTTTTGAATAGGCGAGACGAAAAAAAATCTAATTAGTCCGTCACTTAGAATTTCAAAAAATATTTGACCCGTGTTTTTTCTTTTGTTACGTAAACCAAAAATGACGAAGATACGACACTTTTAAAATTCTCTATACGTCATGCCATGGTATAATTTTTAGCTAGTTCTGACGTCACGAGCCCCCACTCCCGAGTTTTGATGCGTTTTATCTTTGTCAATATTCATTGATTTACAAAAACAAAAAATACGTGTCCATTAATTTCCAATACTCTAACTGACGGACTAAATATGTTTGCAATTTTTTGATACTGTCGTCATGCCTATTATCAGCGAGACGAAATTGCGACTAGATTTTGAACGTTGCAGTTTCGGTTTCATTCTTTGTGGATGAACAGAAAACCAATTCCCTACAATCACGTATTTTAACGATCTGCTACTGGGTACTTATTATTGCAAATCGCTAGCTCAAAATTCGAGCAAAAACCCTAGATGGGTTCGGGCAAGCCCGTTAAGTTTCGAAGAGAAACATAATATTTTCTTCAAATTAATGATCTTTAGCCTCTAAATTGTAAAATAACGGTACCACCACACATCATCATATTCCCGGAATAACAGAGATAAGACATTTCATGTTTTTAATGAAGACATACTGACTCAGATTGGATCTAAGTATGTGAGAAAATATAGTGATTATGTATTAAGTTTTCCGTGTAAAAGCTAGCTTGTAAAGGAAATGAGTTACTTAACACGATGAGCTAACAACTCGTGGTAGCTCCGGCTGTAATGAATGAGACATGTTGGGAGGTTGCTTTACTTGTTCCCATGCATTTACCAAGTTATGGTTGACCTGCCATTAAGAATTTATGCAATACTGATCTTAATGGGAGTCTGAACAATGAACATGGTTTGGCAATGCTAAAATTATATCCAAATTAAGTATTATGCTAATAAAATACATTTACGACTAATTACAAAGAAAGTTCTTGATGTTAAAATACTCTAAAAAAATAACACAAAAATAGCAGTTTTGAGAAATACGCATTTATAGTTTTCTGTGTCCTTAATGATGCTATGCGTAAAAAACTTTTACTTGTGCCATACTTATTTTAGTAGTAACACTTACAGCGGTTTTTTTTTCAATTATAGAGCAAGGATAATAATTGGAGTCGAGTGGAGTATTATCTAAAAACGTAATATTTTTGTGTTACGACAGTTTTTTAGAGGACGTACGATGTATGATGGTTAAGTTTCGACACCACATGGCATCACACCTGTTTTGTGTTGCCCTAAAAGTGCAAGCAGGTGTACATAAAATAGAATACGTAATGTATGTTTCGTCAGTCATGCCTCAGTTTAAAGCAACAGATTCAAAATTAAGATAAGTTCCTCGACGATCCCATAAAAACTAGCACCGACTTACTAGGCTGGCAGTCACTGTAGCTGCTGAGAATTTCCTAATAAACAATCTAAACAATAGTACTAACCCAGAGCCCGCGAACTAGCCACGTAACCAACGCATCCGGTAAACGAGTCCCTACAAAAACATCGGAACCTCCTCGAGGGTTCGAAAGCTTCTTATAAATCGCTCAATATTCTAGGTTAGAGTCGGTAACGCAACGCCATTGTGTTCCCGACCTCGTGTCACTGAACTAAGCACAATGGTCGTGAGAAATCACCATCATTGTTTGAGCTCCTTCATGCAACTGCTTTTTGTGGCAGAGGAACTTCGCGGGTAATAACATTTGTCCTAATGTTTTGTTTTGTATCGGGTCTGATGTAATGGAATCAACAGAAAAGAACTTGTATGTTCTAGTTGCGATTTTTTTTGACAATTTTCAAAAATCTTAGGTCAAAGTCAAAAATTAAGGTTAGACTTTTTTCTTTGATAGTCAGTTTCCACAAAACTGAATTCGATAGCTTGAACAGATTTAGTGGTATACTTAAGAAAAACTAAATGCTGTGAAAGTACAAAGAAAATAAATACACAAAAACATCAAATCTGCTGCGGCTAATTGCTAAATGCTCTACAAGTTAAAACATTCAAACAACACAAATAAAAACAAAACTACTGTTTCACACAGTAAATCTCAGTTATAGTTATTATAGTTATCTTTTTCCCCAGAATCTATACATATATATATATATCTATCTATATCTATACATACATAAAATAAAATCATCAAAAATCCAAATGGATGTTCCGGGATGGCGCAAAAACTACTGCATAGATCCTGTTCAAATTTTGCACAAATATTCCTTTTAGGTTTAGCGTGAGCGAAGCCACAGGCACAGCTAGTTAATTCTAAGTAAGTAGATAATAATCATACATAAAGTATATTAATCACGCACATAGATAACATATACTTAGTTAAATATAATTTAATAAATTGAAGCAAACGACACGACTCAAAGAGTGACGTCAAACGCAAGTGCAACCGCAGCACTTTTAAAACAATGGCATTCTTTGTAATTGCTTACATAATAAAATGTGTAATTAAAAAACATCAATCAGTCATAGGTTAAAGACCCAATGTTGTTATTGACGACACGATTGGCGCAGCGGTAGTGAGGCTGCCTTACGTTATTAGGGCCCCGGGTTCGAATCCCGGTAGGAGCAAATGTTTGTGTGATAAGCATGGACATATTTTGTTTCCGAGTCATGGATGTTTAATATGTATAATAAGTATGTATTTTCAAACAAGAACTATCTATGTAGTTTATCAACTATTTGGTGTCCACCACACAAGCATCGTTGCTTAGTGTGGGACTAGATGGCGCTGTGTGTAATGTCCAGCGATATTTATATTTATTTATTTATAGGGGTATATCTTAGCTTACTAATCTTACTTCTTACTAATATTATTTTTTATTTTCACGCCTATACTATTAAACCGCTCATTATGAAATTTTAGTCTTAGACCTAGAGTAGGACAGAAGCTACTTTTCATCCAGATTACTTATGTATACATCCGCAAGAGAACCAAGCTTACCGAAACCACAAACTTAAGTGCCAGGGAGCAGGGCACATTGCTCGCAGAACGGATGATGGGGCCGAAAAGTAAGATGACGTTGCGTTGGCAGGCCTCCCTCTAGGTGGATCGATGACCTGGTGAAGGTAGCTGGGATCCGCTGGATGCGAGACTCACAGGACCAGTCAATGTGGTGACACTCAGGGGAGGTCTATGCCATGTCTAGCCGTGGACATCTTTCGGCTGAAATGATGATAATGACTTACGCGCAGACGAAGTCGTGGGCCACCATTAGGTAATATACAATAAGAGCATGTGAGAAGGAGCGAGCCGGTGAAACCCTTGCTCAATGTTTCACAGTTTTCCTTTTTCCGTGTTCTAGGGCAGGTCTGCTTCCTCACGATGATTTTCGTCACCTTTTAAGAAAGTATCCACTTACCTTATTGTAAAATGTAGCTTGAACATACTCCGGTGAACCACTTACCCAACGCCAATAGTTTTGCGGTCAGACATTCTTGTTTAAACATTTACGTCAGCGCTTTGTTTTGCAATAGTGGTCTTTGGGTGACGATGGCTGACCATTGCTCACATTTGATGTTTAAAGTGGGATACACAATGTCTGTAGCACATTGTTTTAACTCTCCTGGGTCTTGGGAGGCGGGAGGATAGCGTGGCGTGGCGTGTGTCATAGTTATAATTATAACTTTACTATAATGCTACTATTGTCTGGCTCGTTATAGTCCAGTGTTTTCGATTGCAACTGCTGAAAAAATTAAAACTTATTGCCAGAAATCTGAAATGTAGATTTTGCTTAAAAACTTAAGGAAAAATACTTTTTTTTGAAGGGCCCAAAATACTCTGGATGCAAGTCCGATGAAAATCGGTGTCCAAATGGCGACGATAAGTCGATTTCAGATCGGATGTTGTTCATAATTGTTACACAAATAGGCATGACGATAGTATCAAAAAAATGTAAATCTATTTAGTCCGTCAGTTAGAGTATTGGAAATTAATGGACACGTATTTTTTGTTTTTGTAAATCAATGAATATTGACACAAGATAAAACGCATCAAAACTCAGGAGTGGGGGCTCGTGACGTCAGAACTAGCTAAAAATTATACCTAGGCGTGACGTATTGAGAATTTTAAAAGCATCATATCTTCGTCAAATTTGGTTTACGTAACAAAAATAAAAACACGGGTCAAATATTTTTTGATAATCTAACTGACGGACTAATTAGTTGTTTTTTTGTCGTTTCGCCTATTGTAATTCCCACAACTTGTTGGAACAATGCCTTAGTTTTAGTGTTCAAAGTATATCTCTTCCTTAGTCCGTACTATCCCCAGCTGGGATGTCCCTGTTTTGAAGCAACTGTTTTCTGGCGCCTTCTTGAATCAGCCCTCGTGTTACGAAGTATTTCTTATAAAAAAGCACTGATGATTATTATTCGTAGCTCATAAAGTCATAGTATAACTTATTAAGATTAAACAGAGATACCATTTATAAGCAGTACATTACGAGTATTACAACCTACTTAGAATGTCTCAAGCTTGTGGCCGGCCGATTGAGAAATGTAACTAAAGCGACAGGTTGATTGTTCAATATCTGGTTACATTTGAACATGTTTATGTTATTACTAGCTGTGACCGCGGCTTTGCTCACGTGAGCGCGTATTATTTTGGCATTATCAGGGAAAATTACATGGGAACGTGAAATCGTAATATATTCCTAAGATCCTCTACAAAATAATATACTAATACTAAACGAAACGAAACTTACCGACTGTTAACAAGTACTTATATCTTTACTTAAAATGTCACTTACGGGATATCTTCCGTGATTACCTATTGTTCATTTTAAGTATACTATGAACCGTGAAAGCTTAAAACAGTGTTTGAAGTACATCTTTGTTTTAAGTATCAAATGAAATCACAGTCAATTTATGGGCGGATTTAATTTAGTTTGCCATTGACACGCTACGAAAAGGTTTATGAACAAAGCAAATAAATGTAATTCATGAGCCTTTGAGCATCAAGCCTTTCGTCTATTCACCACATTCATGTTGACTATTATTAATATTTTGCTCCGAAGTTCACATGCAAGTTCACATTTAAACGATAAAGACATTCCGCAAGTTAAACAGTTACTTATACCGAAATAATTCCTCTTCAGGGATTTTTACGATTTTATTATATGCATAGATTAGACTCTGAAACGCATATAAGATTTAACAAAGTTTTCTGATAAGTAAAGAGATAAACACTTAATTAGTCCTTATTACCATCAATGAATAGATTCGCCCTACCGACCGCGACAAAACAGGTTCACGTTTCTGTTACATTTAATTAGTATGAAAGTAGTCTCATAGAAAATCATATATCTAATTGTTCTATTATGTTCATTTGGAACTTGGAAGTCACCCTTCACAGTGTTAATACTGTTTTGAGGGACTGAAGACACATCGAAAGATTTGAATTTATGAGGTCTACCGAACCCTGAACTATTTCCCAAGTTACTTCACGACAAATAAGATTGATAGATGAGTAAGTGTCCAGTTCAATACGAAGTCAAAAATTTTGGAACAGTTCCTTATGTTCATATGTAACAAGTTTTTATAAAACATGTCACAGTTGTCACTAAACTTATGCATTCGCGTGCCCACGATACAACTGTAACCCAATATAACCTTAATGCTGGTATTATAACATTATACCGGTATTGTGCAACTCACTAGCTCAAAGCAGCGTTGTATGTTACGAATGTTAAGTATTTTTAATTGTGTACTATTATGAATGGTTATGGCTACGAGTGTTCACGCACGAGGGAAGAAGACCTCGAAATATTCAGCTCGTTTATATCATAATATTCTGAATCATACATATAAATAATTTTTGTTCGCGGCTTTGCCCGCATGGAGGTTGGAAATTATTCCACAGGAACGTCTAAAAGTATCCTAGTGTACATATACCCTTGTGCCAATTTCAACCACATCCGTTCTGCTATTGAAGCGTGAAAAGGTAAGAGACAGACAAACAGACAGAGTCGTTTTCGCATTTATAATATTTGTAAGAATAAGGATTAGGGCCTTCGTCGTTGGTATACCAATAGGCTAATTTTTTAACATATTTTATTCTCATTTCCAGAATGGCAGAAATAATATTCCAGCGCAAAAAGATCCCAACCGTGATATCAGACCCAAACCCGTTGATAATCCTACTGATCGTCTCCCTGCTTCAAACATGTAGGGGTCAGGTCATCAACAGGGCTCCTCACTTCGTCCCTGGGTTTGGGGACATGTCACAGTTCAGTTTGTCTGAAGATACGCCTGTTGGGACACCGGTGTATCATTTAAAAGGTGTGTTTTCATTATCACTTGACTAAGCAATTGACTGCTGCGCTGCGAGTCAATGGGTTCTGTCCTCGCACGGAACAAATATTTGTATGGCCTACAGGTAGTTGTTCCGGATCTGGTTGTTTGTGTATGTGAGTTTAGATGTTTGTAAACAGACTTACGATACAGGAGAAATTCCTAGTAGAGAGCAAGGATTTATAAAAAAAACATCGCTTTCAACCTACAACATTTCACTGCTGGACATAGGCATTTTCAATTGCAAGACATTTAAACTTTTGTTCTACATGATTTTGAAATGAATGCTTTGTTTAGCAAGCGCAAAGAGTGATATCTAAATATAAGTTACAATACCGTTCCAGTGCGTGGACGCACCTTTAAATGGTTTAAAGCTTGGTCCAACCAGTTTTTTCTTATTATTAATCATTCTGTCTTTGTTATTTCAGGTGTGGATCCAGAAAATGGTCCACTCAGGTACTCCATATCTGGGCAGTACTTCTCAGTAGACTCGCGGACCGGTGTCGTTACACTGGCCAAGATTCTGGACAGGGAGGAGCAGAACGTCTTGGAAGTTATCATCAGTATTACTGGTAAGAAAGAAGATCCCTTACTGCTCTGGGTATAAATCAACTCTTATAACATTGCTCGCTGTTCCCGCGACTTCATTCGCGTGGAAATTTTGATGTGTATGTACCCTACGATCTATACTCAGACCTACCAAATACACACAAAAAAAACATAAAATCGGTCAAACCATTTCGGAAGAGTTCGGTAACAAACACTGTGACATGAGATTTTTGATTATACACCACTATTCTTTAATTATAAAAAATACCTAAAGGGCTCATTAAAGAAGGTCTTTTTATTGTTTATGTAAAGTATTCATACATAACATTGATAAACAGCAAAGTTATTAGCGTTTGTTTATATACCAAAATGTCACTCAATGTATGAAAATATTGTACAAATTTACTGGCCATTTATAATAGTATACATTAATAGTTTTCTCTAGCTCTCGCGTTCGCGTGGTCATTTTCTAGTAGCAATTGTTATGAATGATTGATTCAGTTATGAGTTTACAAATTATGACAAATTTTCGTAGAAAATTTTGGGATTTCGTTTTTTTTTTTTTACTTTTGGCTACATAAATATGATCAGTAAAGGGTACGGATAGAGCCCCATTTTTTGTGCTATAGTCTCCGCCAGATAAGTAGGAATTAAAGGTCATTGACCCGCATACATTTATTCAAATACGTAATTCCAAAAACAGAAATAATGACATAAACTTAATTTAACTTGTTCCGAAACGACCTTTATCGTGATCTTTGACTTTTTCTAGTAATAAAAAAACGATTCATAATGTATTGTCGGGGTACCTACGCAGAGAAATTAAGGAAAGAGCAATGACCTTTAATTCCTATTTATCTGGCGGAGACTATAATTAAAAATTAGTAATGTATATTATAACACTAGCTGTTGCCCGCGGCTCCGCCCGCGTGAAGTTCGGTAACTGTCCCACGGGATCATACTAAAGGGATCAATAGTATCCTACATGTTAATCACTGTCACAATCACTGTCACAATCACTGTCACAATCACGTCACAATCACTGTCACAATCACTGTCACAATCACTGTCACAATCACTGTCACAATCACTGTCACAATCACTGTCACAATCACTGTCACAATCACGTCACAATCACTGTCACAATCACTGTCACAATCACTGTCACAATCACTGTCACAATCACTGTCACTATCACTGTCACTATCACAATCACTGTCACTATCACAATCACTGTCACTATCACAATCACTGTCACTATCATAATCACAATCACAATCACTGTCACTATCACAATCACTGTCACTATCACAATCACTGTCACTATCACAATCACTGTCACTATCACATTCACTGTCACTATCATAATCACTATCACTATCACAATCACTGTCACTATCACAATCACTGTCACTATCAAAATCACTGTCGCTATCACAATCACTGTCACTATCACAATCACTGTCACTATCACAATCACTGTCACTATCACAATGACTGTCACTATCATAATCACTGTCACTATCACTATCATCGTAATCATAATCATCATCATCGTAATCATAATCATCATCATCGTAATCACAATTACCATCATCGTAATCGCAATCATTATTATCGTAATCACAATCATTATTATCGTAATCACAATCATCATCATCGTAATCACAATCATCATCATCGTAATCACAATCATCATCTTGGTTATCACAATCATCACAATAAATCAAAAATAACCCTGTATAGAAGTCGAATACACCATCTTCTGGATCTCAAACAACACAAAGAACAAAACGCACAACAAAAAAATGCTCAATGAAGTCTGAACTCTCTGAACTAAAAATAAATGCCATATTCGTAATCAGCACCCCTGATAATCTCGGTATCGACACCCATATTGATTTTTAGACATTTCACCCCCACCGCACCCCAACAGGGGATGATGATATTTCAGGTCCACCACATTAAATCTTAAAATCGTTGTTTTTGTTATTACAAATCAGTAATAGTAGTAGTATAGTAGTTTCAGTTTGTATGGTGTATCGGGTTTGTGTGGTGTTTGGTGTATACAAACTACATCCATGTTGATTTTCAGACTTTGTCACCCCATTTCTCCATATTAGGGGTTGAATTCTAAAAAAACCTGAAACACAAATGTTTTCTCATTTATCGATAGGAGCACTCCTGTGAAGTTTCGAATAAAATAGTCCAACTAATCTTGTTTCCCCACACAAACTTTGGAGCCCCGTTTAACCCCCTTAGAGGTTGAAGTTTGAAAAATCCTTTCTTAGTGCACCCTTAGAGCACATAAGGAACCTACTTGCCAAATTTGGAATCTGTAGACCCAGCGGTTTGGGCTGTGCGTTGATAGATGAGTCAGTCAGTCAGTCAGTCAGTTTCTTCTTTTATATATTTAGATTTAGATTAATAGTAGCAGATTTTTTCACTGGAACTTAGTAACACTAATACTAAATAACAGTAGATTTAGATTTTAATTTTTACCCCGTGTCATGCATGTAAGTATAAAACTTAGACGCAATCACACACAGATCCTTCAAAAGAGTATTATGACATTTCGAAATAAACTCTTTTTAACTGACTTCATGTTCTTTCGAACTGGTCAGGTCTACATCAAAGTTCATTTCTCTTTCCAACCATTTTCTACTAACAACAATTCTCTCATTATCGACACCTTGTTAAGTTTGCTAATGATTTCCATTCGTTGCTTTGCTGCGTAACGGTATTTTCACGATATTTTTCTGGGTCAACGAATGGTTTCATAACAGATGATTTAAGACTTTTTGCTACTACAATCTGTACATCCTTTTTTTTTGCAAAAACTTAGTATGGAAAATAATAATTTTACAGATGAAGGCATAGCGAACACAGAGCCGAACACAGTGTCATTGAGACGAGTCATTCCAGTGAAGGACGTCAATGATAACCCGCCTATGTTTCACAATAGGCCATACATTGTAAACATCAGTGAAGCTACTGCTGTTGGAACTGAGATTGAGGTAAACCTCGCATTTAATATTAAAGAACGAATGAAGATGGACAAAAAACGCAAAAAGCAAAGACGCAAAGTTGAATAAAAACAAAACAATGCTAAACGTTTTATAGTTATTGTTCTTTGTTTGGGAAATACGAATTGCGTGTGAAAGAAATAGATCTAAAAACATAATTGCTCAAAATAAACCAATAGAAAAACTTTTGTCCACTCGGCCACATGACATGATGGTCAAAATTATTTAAATGGGAACCATTACATAAAACATAGCATAATTTGATGTATACTAGCCAAAGACGGGAAAGCACGAATTAAGTAGGTCAGGCCCTTGTTCGTTCGTCCATTTTTAGTGTAACGTGTCAAAATTGACAAGTCTATATTTTTTGCTTCAAAGCGTCAATTGATGAGGCATGGGATGACATTTTTTTTCTTATATGCTAAATGCTGATAGCTTCTATGACATAGAGGCTATCCGCAGCTAAAGGTAAACTACCAAAGAGATTTAAGGTACTACATGGAGTCTATGTAGTATCTTAAATCTCTTTGATAGTACCTACCATGATTATAAATGATGATAATAGTAAAAGACATAATTGATGAATTTCAGGTGAACCCAATGATAACAGTAACGGATCGTGATGAAGGTGACAATGCGAGGATACGAGTAATATGTTCTACCAAAGAAAAAGGAAGTGATGCTGAAGCTTGTGCTACGTTTAGAGTGGAAACTGACATGGTAAGCAAATCTTATATAATCATTGGTTGAGATCTTACTAATATCTGTAACTTAAATTAAAAGCACACTGACAGTTTCACTTAAAGAAATATTTACCTCACAAAAACACCTGCTTTTCATATTCCTGTATTTATAAAATCACGCCTTTTTCTTATTTCGGTAGGCAGAAACATCAAAACGCCACCTCCTTTTTTTTTTTTTTTTTTTTTTTCGGATGGGAAATCATCAAATGACTTCTCCCGCTCTGGGCTGAGCAGGAGGGAGTGTCAGACTTTTACTGACTAAAACCCATCCATGTTCCTTCATCGCCCTTTGTGTTCCGGGGCCACGGTATCTCTTTCGAATAGTCCCGCAGCCCCGGCAGGCTTCGGTCCTTGCGGACCCCTTCACTATTGCTGACTCTCTTTGAGGCGCGCGTGGAACACGAACGCGCCGTCGACACGGCCTGTCGTCATGAGACGAACGGACGGCGAGCTAGCCCATAGCTCCCCGTCCACAGGCCCGCGCCTACGGTGGCCGGAAGCCACCACGTGGCCCCCGACGCCCGGGGCGTCTCCCGCGGCGGCCGGGACGTGAGGATATCTCCCTCTCACGTTCCGCCACCTCCTTCGCTAGCATGACTGCTTCGCAGAAGGAGGTGACGGCGTAAAACGCCACCTCCTACGATTCATTTTACATACCTAATATTTTCTAGAAGAACCAACCATTCACAGTATATTTTTCAATTACAGATAACACCAAACGAATACCAAGTGCGACTATTCTTAAACCAGCCTTTGGACTTCGAGAGCAGATCGGCATACGTCATCAGTCTAGAAGCTACTGATTCCTCTGACAAGCCGCTGAGAGCATTAGCCAGTGTCGCAGCAGCAATATGGGACGTGCAAGATCAACCGCCAGTGTTCCTCAATGCGCCATTCTCAGCTACAGTACCAGAAAATACAGCACCGGTATGTACTACATAATTATAATGAAGCCTCTAGAACAAGTGTGAAATACTAATTAGAATAGGCCTAGAATGAGTGGCTCAATATAATTTGAATGGTTAGTAACAGTGAATTTTACACAATAAAAAGTGAAATTACAAGGAAATTTTGTAGGTCTAACCTTTGATTAAATTACCAACTCAGAACGAACTTCTTATTGATAACCTCCTTTTGGAAGTCGGTTAAAAACTTGTAGTAGAGCCCTAACCCCTGCCCTACCCTAAGCCCTAACTAAGCCCTGTACTTTCTAAGTTTATCTTGGGCAGTATTAGGCTGGTATTATATAGTAGAGCCCCATTTGTAAACTTTTTCGTTGTATTCATGTAAATGTTACAAAAGGATTCTACTTGAAGCAGACATACTTACAGTACAGTTCTAATTTAACATACGGAATTCTTTTACCAATTACAACATTATTAACTTCCAGAACACAAGCATAATGGAGATCATAGCCAAAGACGGCGACACGGCCAACCCTCGACCAGTCCTGTTGACCCTCGAAGGCGACACTGAGCAGTACTTTAGGCTACTTCCCGACAGACCTTTGGGACGAGCAACACTGGTCGCTTCCGACATTCCCATTGATAGAGAAAGTGATGTCGTGATGCAGAACGGAGGAGTTTACAGTTTCTTTGTCAAGGTACTCACGATTTATTTTAATAAGATTTTTATTAGTATTTTATTATGATTATACAAGAAGCTAAATTCTATACAATAATATTCGTTAAAAAGACTGAACCGGATCGAAATTATTTTAAAAAAAACGAACACTCGTTATCATAGCCTTGTTACTCTGCATACTGCAGAATATTCGTTGTTTGCGATTGTTTATTTATTTCATTTCAGGCCACAGAATTAATAAACAATGAAGTGCCATCTGATTTCACGGTGACAACGATAACGATAATCGTTACTGACGTCGATGATCATGTACCGATATTCAACAAAGAAGAGTTTGATATATCGATACCTGAGAATATAGAGAACGGAAGCCCCATCCCCGGCCTTTCAATATACGTTGAAGACCATGATATAGGACAGAATAGTAAATACGATTTAAGTTTGAGAGATATTTGGAACTCTGAAGGCGTGTTTGCTATTAGTACAGATCACGGTGAAGGAAGAACCCCAATCAGTATAAAAGTTAAAGATTCTTCGAGATTGGATTACGAAGTAGACGATGATGACAAACGACTATTTAGTTTTGATATTGTCACATCAGCTAATGGAAGAGAATTATCATCAGCACGAATCAATATAAAACTTTTAGATATGAATGACAACACTCCAATTTTCGAAGAATCTACTTATAAATTCAATATACCTGAAAATGCAACTATTGGGACTAAAATTGGTGATGTATTTGCTACTGATAGAGACTACGGAATATTTGGTGAAATTGAATACACTTTGACTGGGTTCGGGTCTAATATGTTTAAGACAGACAAAAACACAGGAGGCGTTTATGTGGGTCAGGTATTGGATTATGAGAAACAGAAAAGTTATAGTTTAACACTCTTTGCTAAAGACGGTGGCGGTAAAGGCTCGACAGCGAGTATTTTTATAGAAGTGCTGGATGTCAATGATAACGCTCCTTTATTCGAAGCCACAGAATACAGTAGAACTATAAGAGATGGAGCTACTAGTTTTGAACCACAGTTTGTTGTTCGAGTAAGTAACTTTATTTTGAGAATTTATTCCATTACGCATTGTATGACATGGGGGTAAAAATAATGATTCTTGTGATTGTTATTTGAATTTTTTCGTTATATTACAGGCTACAGACGCAGATGGTCCTACACAAGGCGATGGTCAAATAAAATATTCACTGGAATCGGATAACAGCATCAGTCGCAATGGTAATGTGTTTACAATCGACGAGGATACAGGAGAAATAAGTATTATCGAGAAGGTTGATAGCATGGACACTCCTCGAGGTCAATATGAACTAGTTGTTCGAGCTACTGATTATGGTAAGTTGATAAGAAAATATCTAGAACGAAAATTGCTTAAATATAAAATACAACGGAGTCTAAAATCAACAGCTAATTATTTCGTTAATCTAATTTCAGGTATTCCACCTCTTCACAATGAAACTCGAGTCTATATTCGTGTGGGTGTGCCCGGAAACCAGCGACCAACGTTCAAGGGCAACTACCACCATTACAAGTATACAGTCTCACAACATAGTCCTGAGACCACAGAGGATTTTACCTTTGACCTAAATCCTATGAACTATAAAGCTAACATCAGAGAAGATGCTAAGCCTGGTCAGAATGTGACTATGGTAGTGGCTAATGATCCTGATGGACTAGATGATTTGCTAACTTATCACATTGTATCAGGATCTAGAGACAATTTTGTGATAAATGAAAAGTAAGTTTGGTTTTGAATTCACAAGACTACGCTTAATTTGAAATGTTTGGGTCTGCAAGTATAGTATTTTGGCTATAAATTACAATTTTCTAAGATTGTGCTGAGCTGTGATACCTTCATTTTATAATATTTTATTTTAATTTAGATCCGGGCTCATAACAGTATCTAATGACGCTAACCTTGATCGTGACATAAATCCTGATCGCTATGAGATCATAGTATCAGCAGTCGACAGCGGAATGCCTATACCAGAAACTGCTACCACCACAGTATTTGTTACAATTCAGGACGTAAACGACAAGCCACCAAAATTCAACGTAACTGAATCAACAACACACATTTCTGAAAAAGCTAAAGTTGATGATATGGTAACGAAAATTATAGCTTACGATACTGACATCAATGCAAAGTTACAGTATAGTATCATGCAGCTTAAAGCTCTCTCTAAAGCTGGTGTCCCACTAAAACCTAACTCACCGTACGATTACAAACACATATTTCGCATCAATGAAGACTCTGGAGAAATATTTGTGAACGGAACTTTGGATTATAGTATGGCATCAATAGTTATACTGACGATAAAAGTGGTCGACGTTAACGCTGAAATCAATAAAGAAAAACAATTTGCTATTATAGAACATACGATTTATATACAACCGTATGCTGATAAAAATCCTCAATTTACTAATGCAGGCTGGACAAGTTCAAATCCTGTGATATATCATAAAATTAAAGAAGAGCAGCCTATAGGAAGTACTGTTGTGGTTTTAACAGCAGAAGATCCGGTTTCAGGACATTTAGTATCAAGTTATAAGGTCATTAATGCAGAAACCGGTCTGCTTCAAGTAGATCCTTTAAGTGGTCAGGTAGTTTTGACCAAGCATTTGGATTACGAAGACCTTACGACTCCTAATTTGACAATTACAGTGAAAGCGGCAAGTAATGATGGCAGTAAACATAGTATAGCTAAAATAATTATTGAGGTTATGAACATCAACGATAACCCACCGATTTTTGAAAAGGAGGTAATGTATAGTACTCTACGAAATACAAAACACATATACGTTTATTATTTACTGTGTTTATGATTACGAAAGTTTTTATTCTAGCTTTACAAAGTAAGCGTTCTAGAATCTGTGAAATATCCAGAACAGATTGTAACAGTCAAGGCACACGATGCAGATGCTGTGTTGACTGAAGAAGACAAAGTGAAAGGTTATTCTGACATCAGGTATACACTGAGAGGCGAAAATTCTGATCTGTTCAAAATTAATAATGTCACTGGAGTTATACAGGTATAAATTCGCTCACACTTTGATGAATTGAAAAGTTAGAAATCGTAGCAAAGATAATGCACTAAAAGTTTATATTTTGCATTTTTAAACTCTGTAATAAAAATTGTTAATATTTCAGGTAGCTGAAAATAAAACGTTAGACAGAGAACGGCAGTCAGTTCTCAGGATGGAGATAGAAGCAGCTGATACTCCTAGTGGTGGTGCTGACAAATTGAAAACTACTGCCACTATTCTTGTTGATGTTCTAGATGTTGATGACAATTCGCCTGAGTTTGAGAAAAATATTTATACTGGTGAGATAATATATCTAAACCATCTTGAACATGGACATTTTACAAAATTGATATAACAATAGTCATAACAAAAACGATTACGTAATGAACATCGACTTCCTCTTTACAGCTGTGGTACCCGAAAATGTACCAGTTGGTATAAGCGTCATCAATGTCACCGCAACAGACCCCGATGAAGGATTAGGAGGAGAAATCAAATATGACTTTTTAGACGAGGGAGAGGCAAATGGTAAGAGTATTAACAAGACAAACCAAAAACTTCAAACAAAAATGTGACCTTTGGTCTCGAGTTATGCGCTCAAGCGAGACGCGTCTTGCATAAACTTTAGTATTATTAACTGAAGCATGCTTAGAATTGCGAAAATGCATTTGCATCTGCGTGTGAGCCGATTCCAACGATTTGTTCTCGAAATAATAAGTATTAATACTAATTATGTCCACTGTGCTCACGCGAAGAAACAAGTGATGCACGCAGGTGTCTCTTGAACCAAGTCGCGTTGCAAGTCACATCGCCCGAGGCCATAACTAGGGGTGAACGTTTAATATCTGATCTTTTATCATTTGTTTCAGGCCTCTTCACAATAGACGCTATAACAGGAGAAATTAAAACCCGTAAGGACCTCACCGGTCGTGGCCGTACGGACCCTTATAGGCTACTTGTTGGCGCGACTGATGGTGGTGGACATTCTGGAGACACCTCATTATCGTTATACATCGGTGACGTCAGCGCTAATGATGGCGTACCTAGGTTCATTAGGCCTGCTGCTGGAGAAATACTTAGTATTAGTGAGGTGAGCTACTTAGTATTAGTGAATTGGCTTTGTGCACCACATCCACCTAACACTACGTTCTACGTTCTCTAACATTGTTAACTCCTTTTCAGAATGCAACAATTGGATCAGCAGTTTACCAGGTTGTGGCAAGCGATCCAGACGATCCGACTCAGCCTTCTGGACAACTCTTCTACTCTATACAACCAAGCAACGCTGATGCCAAGATATTTGCAATTGGTAAGTGAGCTTTGAAATATGCATAAGAATTGAGAAGTCTTATGTGATAGGGGGCGAGCTTATTGTGATCTACCAGGCACAAATCCAAACTCCGTGACTGCTGATAAGAAATCCTTGATGGAGAAACGCAATAACTTTTTGCCCAACCTGGAAATCGACCTAGGACATGTTTTGCAGACGTGATTACGACCACTATATCAAGTCAAACGTAAATTTTATTGCGATACAGACTATAAAAAAGCGAATACTAAAATATCTGTCCTATTGCAGATCCCCATTCAGGCCAAATAACAACACGCCAGTCATTGGACAGGGAGCGCAAAGCATCATACACCCTAGTGCTACTGGTGACGGACAGAGGACAACCAGCACAACAGAGCACCAGGATCGTAACTGTCATGGTCACTGATGTTGATGATCATAAACCACACTTTGGAAGAAATTCGGTGAGAAAACTAGTCTGCTTCTGTTTAATGGTTTCTACTTGTGTCAAGGTTGTAATGATGAATAATTAATAAGGAATGAAGCGACAGAATGTGATCTCTGGTAGAAAAAGCAATGCTGTAGCCAATGTTAATGACACATGAAATAATATGCCTTATTATAAGACTGACTCATCATCATTGCCAGTCATCCCACCAATTGCCAGACCTCAACGTGGTGTGAAAAGTTTTTAGAACACTATTAGCATTTTTTTTTCACAGGATGATCCTCCAGTACTCATGACAGTCAAGGAAGAAGTTCCTATCGGCACAGTCATTGGTCAACTAGAAGCAATTGACGAGGATATTGGCGACAATGCAGCTATAGATTACTTTATTACAGGTGAATAATTATCCATTTTCTTAATAAAATGATGATGGATGACTAGCAAACAATAGTACAATAACTATTGTTTGCTAGTCGTCCAACATCATTTTAGAAAGAAATCATCATTTTAAAAGAAAATAAATAAAATATTATTGCAGTGGGAAACGACTACGGCTTGTTGAAATTGGAAAGAACAAATGACAGCAAGGCTCTGATTACCGCAGCAGCGCGACTGGATAGAGAAGCAATTTCCAAACAACTGATCACAGTAAAGTGCTTCAAGTATGGCACTAAGCCAAGACTGACTAAATCTTATAATAGACTGGTAAGAAATACACCATATTAATAAGTACCTTATAGTTTGCATCATAAGAACATCAACGATTGCAAGTAGATCAGATGTTGTTTGTATTAAAAGTCACAAGGGACATTATTTTGTCCCATACTTTGCTTTAATCGTAAAGACTTCTGCTTTTCAGGACCCCTCAGAGATCCAAGTTCTAATCAAAATCCTAGACATAGACGATCATCTTCCTGAATTTGAGAGTACCAACATGACAGTTGGAGTCAGACTGAACGTGCCTGTAGATACACTGATAGCATCTATCAAGGCCACTGATAAGGACCCAGACGCTAAGCCTATTATTTATAGCATAGTTAACATGAGCTTCGAGTCGCCGATCAAGGGGAAGTCGTTGAGCAATATCACTGATGTCATCGTGCTGAACAATGTGACTGGAGACTTGAAGATCATGAAAAATTTGATACATTATGCTGATGGGATATTTAAGTAAGTTTTCGAGACACTTAATTTTAAATTCTTTTTCATCAAAATCAAAATCAAAGCATTTATTTCAAGTAGGCCAGTTACAGGCACTTTTGAATTGTCGAAACAAAGATGAAAATTAAATGTAGCTACAGTCCCAGTCACAAGGCATAAAAACTGTGAAAGTACTGTAGTTGCCCATTCCCTAGCGTAGATCTCTATGGAGAAGAAACGGGCAAGAAACTCCATGGACACTCTTTTAAATCAGAATATTGTTACAAAATCTTGGTTACATCATTCATGTTGAGATGGTATATTCCACTCAACCGCCCCTGGCTGCTTTAGCAGCTAGTTGCCGTTTTGCGAAATGTCCCTGGCTGCTAAAGCAGCCAGTAGCGCCTTCGTCCAACAAATGCAATAAAAATTTATTAAACTGCTATTTCTAGAGCTTATTCCTCTTGTAGCAAACTCTATACTATATTCCTCAACGTTCGGACCAACAATAGCAACACTATTCTATCGACAAATGTCAAAATAAAAGTAAAAACTTTAGTGTAAACAAACTCCGCCATTTCTGACGTGTGGCGTCGTATTTCAATTGTTCTGTTATGTATATTGTTGTTTTCGGTTAGTGTTATATATCAAATTAATCGTGAAAATCTGTGCTACTATATTATCATAAAGGAAATCTAGTTTTCGAATCTCAAAGTTGAGTATTTCGCCTCCGAAAGGTGGTAGGTTTAAATACCTATAGTGATTGTGTTTATACAAGAAATAAGTGTTTATGTGATTAAAACGTGTGTGTTAACGGAAAAACAGTGCATAATTAGTATTGTGAACATATTATTAAATTGTATATACAAAAACAAGTGGCTTCGTAAAGTTATAGGTACGTAAATAACCGTGTTCAAAAACAGTCGTTGGCGCAGGCCGCGTCAAAATAAACAGTGAGTATTCAAATTCTAATTTGATTCTAACTAGACTATCGTAAATAAACTAATAAGATTATGGTCTTAATGGAAAGGAAATATAATCTAGTTTATTTTAAAATTATTTTAATTGAAATTTAATATTTAGAAAAATTCAAATTAATATTTTAATAGCGAAATATCCGTTTTAATCACTGATTTTCAAGTTCTAAATTTTTTTTGAGTTTCAAATTAATATCAGTTTTTTTTTTTAATATATAGATTCCATAACTATTCAGCTATTCACTGTAAATTTTATTTAGCTATAACTCTTGTAGTTTGCGATTGTTTATCTAAAGTGTCAAATTACATGCGAATATTTCGCAATTTTTTGCACCCTGGGCGGTTTGGTGCAAAAAAGTCGCGCGCGGGGCGGGTGAGTGGTTATGTGAGAACAATGTAGCAAGATGTGCACGTTAAAAGTGTCCACAGTAAAACAAAACAGAAAAAAAAACAATTCAAACACTAAAATAATTCATTAAAATAAGCCATGGCAACTGAGAGATGACCAGTCACAACTGACAGCGCCCGTTCACGAACATGACGCATAGATCAGCACCATTCAACTCAACCATTTTGAAGGGAAGTAAATGATCCGACACATGCGCCACCATCAGCGAGACTTTTGAGTGAGCATGACATATTCTCAACCCCCAGGGCACATTCAAGTCAAGAAAAGACGTAGGTTTCCAGCGACTGATAGCATTCTAGTACATAGCACTCACACAATATGGGCTATGCGATTATATAATACTAAAGAGATTGAATCTATACAATGCAAAGATAGTTGTACAATCTTCAGCAGCTCCAACAATACAATTAGTGCTATCCATTTATGCGCCCCTGTCCTTGTGGATCAGGACCGGCATTGAGCCAAGCATTTTTATCAGCGATATAATCGTCCAATTTGTAATATGCTTGCTTACTCAATGTGCGTTTAATGCATGTTTTAAATTTTGTTTCATTCAGTTCAAGAATGCTTTGTGGAATTTTATTATAGCATCTCAAACAGTACCCCATGAAAGAAGAGTCTACTTTAGCGAGTCTGAAGCCTGGCTGAACTAATTGGTCCCTATTTCTAGTACTGTAATTGTGTCTGTCACCTCTTCTACCAAAAAGATGTAGATTTTTCCTCACGTACATTATGTTTTCGTAGATGTATTGACAATGTACCGTCATGATGTTAATTTCCTTAAACAGTTCCCTCAGAGAATCGCGCCTACGAAGATTGTATATGGCTCTGATGGCTCTTTTTTGCAGAATAAATATAGATTCAATGTCTGCAGCCCGTCCCCATAATAAAATGCCATAAGACATTATACTATGAAAGTAACTAAAATAGACCAATCTTGCAGTATCTACATCAGTAAATTGACGGATTTTTCTAATAGCATATGCTGCTGAACTTAGCCGCCCCGCCCTCTATGGGGTTCTGATTTAACATCTCTATGTTAAAACAGAACCCCATTGAAGCCTTGAATCAAGCGTAATCCCCAGGAAAACCGTTTTATCTACGAATTCAAGTTTCTCTTTATTCCATACTATATCACAATCGCTACTTTTGACATTCGGTAAAGCAAATCTAATGCATTGCGTTTTTTTTTCATTAAGTACCAAATTGTTTGCTGTGAACCAATTATGGACTTGAAGTAGGGCATTATTCACGTCGTCTAGATTTTGGGCTCGTCTATTTATCTTAAAAATTAGGGAAGTGTCATCGGCAAATAACACCATATTTTGAGGTTGGTTGTCATCTAAATTTCTCTTTCCCAGCTATATTGCGGTCGGCTTATAGTCAAACCGGATGCTACTGAACACCTACGGACCAATGGCTCGGTGTTTAATCAATGGTCACCCATCCACGCACCGAAAAGACCTGGCGGCAATTTAATTTAACTTAAATTTAATGCACTACTAAAATAATTGCACCTGCACTGGTTTTACATTATAAAAAAAACTGTAAGACGCATTATCATGGAAACTCATAGATAAGAGAGTCGTGAGACATACCCAAACATTGAATTAATAAATCTCTTGTTACAGGTTGGTGGTGCGAGCGAATAATACAAACGATCCAGAAAGATACAGCGAAATTTTAGTGGAGGTAATTAACCTACGTCATTTTCATTTAATGATATTATATAGTAATTTAAAAAAATATATAATCATAAAGCTTCGATTTTTGCTGACGTTTTTAACAGACTTCGAAAATGGTTTTATACTCCTTGAATTATTCGTTATTTTTACGTAACCGATTAACGTGAACCATTTTTCCGTTGGTATATAAAGCCTGCGCAATATTTATATGCAACCACCATAACTATTGCTTGAAAGTCTATAAGTCCCCGTCTTTATTTCTTTTACACATTTAATATATTTTATATTGATGTTAGATAGCGCCGACTGGAACTTGCGAACTCAAACGCCCTGGGTATAAGCGTTATCTAATGTTAAGTCTATTCTCCAGGTGGTAGTGGTAAGGGAACGTGACCTCCTCCGCCTGGTGATGCCAGGTGGAACTAGACAGAAATACGCAGACCTTCGGGACAGGATGTCTGCTGCCCTGGCTCAGAAGGGGCTGAGGATGCAGCTGCACGATGCCAACACCGCTTTCTATGCTAACCCTGGGTAAGATATCGTCATATATTAGTTGTTGTTTCCACTTTGTGGATCTATTAAAAATTGAGATAAAAATCGACTTAAATCAACAAAATTGTACCTAATGATAATAATTTGAAAAAAAAAATGGCGTTTCAACGCCGAATTTCTAGAAAAATAATTCGACGAAATACAGGGTTGTTATGTGCATCGTTTGCCAAATTGAATGGGCCGCAAGGGTAATTTTTTCCGCACCGTGTTTTTTTATGTTTATTTGATATTCGCAAAATTCGACAGATCATTAGGTGTGCTAGAAAGAAACGTCAGCAAAAAGCTCTCGAAAAAACGTGTCCCCGTCGGCATTATTATGCAACAAGCAACAATTTAAAATAACGAATAGTTAAGATCTTACCAAATATTGATTTACATAAATTATGTAAAACCTCGGCTTGAATGTATCCGTTTTATAACACTATATGCAAGGTCAGGGTTGTGTGATTAAATATTTTGCTTCGTAGGAAGATCTTCTAATAATCAAGCAATACTGTCTAATAATACTGTTGAACTGATACTGACGAATTTTTTGTGGGATTATAACTCTAAACATTACAGATTGATAATTTATTGCAACGTTGATTAAAATTAAGGATAAATAATTTAAATGTTTTTAGGGTTCCGTATCTCAAAAGGTAAAAAAGGAACCCTTATAAGATCACTTTCTTGTCCGTCTGTCCGTCTGTCACCACCGATTTGCTCAGGAACGGGTGGACCTAGCAAGTTGAAATTTCTACCAGATACAGAAGTTTATAGTCCCTATTAGATGTATAAAAATCAAGGTCCTGAGTCAACACGATAAAAAGCCATGGGCAAATTTAGATTTTGGCGAAAACTTGTAAGTTCCAAAATTTAACTTAATTTTCAACTATTTTTATTTTTTTGGACTTTTCCTTTACTTGTGCTAAAAAACCTTGCTTTCAACCAAAATTGACAATTATAGGTCAACCGGAAATACCCTATAGGTTTTGATATAGTAGCTCCCGTTGACCTAGAATCACGAAATTTGGCACAAAGCAAGGTCTTACAGCACATGTAAAGGGAAAAATCTGAAAACTGTAAATATGTAGTACAAACTTATTATTCGCGGTTGGTGCAATAGCCGTTTCTAGGGATCGAACAGCAAAGTTAAGTTTGTACGGAACCCTCAGTGCGCGAGTACGACTCGCTCTTGGCCGGTTTTTTAGCCAAATACTTATAATTTTGTCTATCCTAAGTTATGTATTTCTCCGTATAAATTAATAATTAATTAAAAACTAAGTTTGGACAACTGTGTCATCGACCTAGCATTCTAACAGGATACAGGTCAATACCAGTATTTTACTTAGAGCATCTGTTAGTTAATTCAACAACTGTATAACCGATTCAATTGTTCACAGGCCATGCTTCCAATTCAGGAAAGTAGAATCCGGTGAAGCTTTAACACCGAAAGCCATGAAGGCAACTATTCGTGCTTTGGGCATAGAGTTCCAGGAGATTCTAGAAAATTACAGCGTACACAACATAACTAGCTGTGGAGTATCCAGGATGAAGCACTCGCCGGCACAGCAAGCATTGCTTGCTTTGGCTGGAGTGCTGCCTTTTGCAGCCTTCATAGCAACCCTTGTACTGTGCTGTATGCATTCTAGTGGTACGTATTCTTTATGTTAACCTTTAACTGGTGACGTGCGGTCTCATAGGACGAGCAACGTTTGTGAAAGATCATTTCACCACTTTCCCTGCGTAGCTTCCAGTTTAGTTTCACGCACGCCGTACCTGGGTTTAGCTGCTTCGGTCAGGCTCAAAAGTAGGATCGATGTAGAGTTCTGCAACGGTCTCTCAGACCTTATGTCACCACTTACGTGGCTTGTACTTGTACAATTTTGACATAAGTAACAAGGGCATCTTCGTTGTTGTTTGTTTTGATATCCAAACGATGAGTCAAATACGTACAACTGCAAAAAGTGATGTCTCACGAAAATCTATAGGTGTAACTTTTGAAGTGTTACATGACTAGCAAAATTACTATTCAAATAATATACTTCAGTAGGCATGTACTTCAGAGACACATCATCATTTCATAAGAAATCTACAAATCTGTCGGTAAATAACTGGTTGTAGTGAGGTTAAGAGCTAGTTCATACACTTGAACCAAAAATATTTAGATAAATGTTTGGCTTTACTTTGGCTTACCATTTTTATGGAAAATACAATAATAATAGTCAACTACACGAGGATTATTTTTTGTATACTTTATATTAGGTTGTTGTTAGTTTTATTTTAAATCTGTGTTGTTATACAGGGTGGAATTTTTCAATGCCACCTGGAGGGAAAGTACTCTAAATACTGGAGATAGCAAATTTTTATTTTTTGCTATCTCCAGTATTTCGAGTACTTTCACTCCAGGTGGCATTGAAAAATTCCACCCTGTATATTTTAAATTGTATATACTTACATTTTTGACAGTTTTTTGACAATTTTGACATTATGCCTGTTATTTGTGAAGATGGCTTCAAAATAAACACGTAGATGAGTACTAGTGGCGGAGGAAGTTTGGTCGTTATAGGCTCAAGATTGAACCTCTTGTGGGGGCGAGTTATGTTGGTTCCAGCTCAGAACTTATCAACGAGCTTGTAATCCCCAAAGGGTTAAACAGAAGTGTCCCTAGAGTACACCCACATTTCGCCAGTTATGTTTCATTCGCATGCGTATCAAACATCAATGTACGAGCCTATTGCCATCAACCAGGCACAAATGCAGGCTCCAAGCTGTTACTAAACCAAGAGGTACTCCGGTACTTAAGTCAAAAAAGAGAGCCGTCACGGGACGCCTGGCAGATGTGAAACATCCAAATTATTTTGCACAAGTAATATGCTTAAAAAAAGTCCTTAAAAAAAATACATAAAATAAAATAAAAGAAAATAAAAAAACGACTCGATTCACAAAAAGAAAATCCTTATGCTTGGATCGAACTCGAAGTCACGAGATTGTAACCCAGCACTGTGCTCCAAGAGCTGGCTTGTTGAATATGTAGATCTTATGCTGCTTCAACATGGTCGGTAAGCTTCGGGATTGTTCGGGCCGGGTTGACAACTTGACAGTTGGCCACGCCATTTTTTAGTTTTACCCGCGCCTATGGATGTTTCACATCAAAAATATGTCATAGAAATCTTGATGTTTCGATAGTCGTCATTCATTGATCGCAATAATATGTATAATGTATTTATGTATGTAGGTATATAAGATGAGTGTGTTGCTATAAACTTATGTGTTATGTGTAAAACTGTGGTCATATTCATTTTAAGGATATAGGACATCAAAATGAACACTTAAAGTACTTACGGGATGATATCCGTGATTTTCTTTGGGTTAGAAGCTAGAGAAAATCACGGATATCATCCCGTAAGTACTTTAAGTGTAGTGAAAAACCGTGAAAGTCTAAAACAGTGCATCAAACTGAACAACTTTTTCTATGGAACCAACATCGTAGAAAATAATCACCTCTCATACATTTGAGTCGAGTAGGTATTAATGTTTTGCACGGCACAACTGTAGGCTTAGCCAAGTTGACAATCTACAATCGTTAACACTAATAAAAAACTACCCAAATGTATGGGAATGACATCATTTCAACGTTAAACGAATAGAAACTTTTAAGTTCAGTCAAAACTGTAAGTTGGCTACGATTTATATGGGATGTAGCAATCACGATTGTATCTTAACCGATGTAAACTTGTTTACAAAGTTTTTATTAGCTTGTTTTGACCACGTGACTTAACGTTTACGATTGTAGAAAGAGAATCGATACGAAACGTTTTTAACTTGGCTAGGCCTGCTGATTATGTATTTGCGATTACAATGTTGGTGTTATGGAGCTGTTGTTTAGTTTCATGGTCTCAATCACATCCTTAAATATGACCATTCTGATACATGCTGTATTTTAAGTTCTAAAAGTGTCTTCTTTCATCTAACGTCGTGTGTGTATCTTCTTTTCCAGCTAAGAAAAGAGCTCGTGAAGCGCTGCTCATCACCAGAGAACCTCCACCAGTAGCTGCCAGCAATATATCAGTGCCAACCAGACTTTATGCGGAACCATTGTACGCTACGTGACGTAGCAATAAGGTCTAAAATAGGTTTAGGCTAAATTCATCGCTATAACAAACCCAACATCATAATTATGACGAGCTGGCTATGCGCTGAATGTAGCATGCAGCTATTTCACAGTCAGTTTACCTCTGGCAAACCAACAGCAACCTTGTGGTGAGGAAAATAAAGATCACTTTGTATTTGACAGACTTGTCAGTGGCGTGGGTGGCAATGGCAACCCAATAGCAACCTTATCTGAAAGCCAATAAAGGTCAAAATCTGAAGGGTCTGTGCAGTGTGTATTTTGAAGGTTGAGTGTGTATTTGGAAGGAACTTTGGAATGAGTGTGTGTAAAGAGTTAGCTTTCGACTGTGTGATTATGAGTGAGTTCGCTAGTTGTGTTTGAGAGGGTGAGTCAGTGTGAGAATGTGTAACAGTGAAAGAGAAGAGTGAAAGTCTATGTAAGTATTTGTGTAGTTTTCTTACTTTTAAGATTCATAAAAACTCAAACCAACCAAGGCTCATTATGGAAACATTATTCTCCTTCCAATACCTACTTATGGTTTAGTTTCCAAACGTCAGTTTTAAATCTTTGATAGTAAATTCATTCTAGAATATTCTAAAATAAATAAAAATGTCGGCACCGCGGAAATTAAAATGCTCGTTTCGACAAAAAAAGTCCTTCATGTATATAATTAGGCATATAAGTAACTATCTTTCAAGTAACATTTGTAAATCGTCTTGCAAAAAAAATAAATTACGTCATCATGCTTTAAAATGTACTACTATTATTTAACTTTGTACATTTTGCAGTACATAATAACGAATTATTCAATCTTACGATTATTATCAAAGTGTAAAATTATACACGATTTAAATAAACAAAATATAGTATAATGTTGTGGCCATTAATGAATTATAGCGACCCGCCTCGGCTTCACAATGTAGCATATACCTACATATAAACTTTCCTCTTGAATCACTATCTATTGCTGAAAACTGTAATAAAATCCGTTGCGTAGTTTAAAAGATCTAAGCGTAGAGACAGCGAGAGCGCCTTTGTTTCATACTATTTATAGGTAATAATCGCCTTAATTGCCTTTTGTCAAATTATTTTTAAGTGCAAAAAAATTATGTATTATTTCAAAGTTTTTATTTTGACAGCCATTTTGAAAATAAAAAGTAAATGCATAAAATGTATTAATATAAAAAATGTGTCATGATCATAATAATAGTGTGATAATAATTTATAGATTTAATACGTAACCTAAGTCACAATATTATTAACAATTAATGCTGTTTAGTCGTAGAGACCAGATTATATGCATAAGCATTAGCAAATTAAGGCTGTTCTTAAAGATAATGCAGATTTTAGATAAAAAGGACACACACATTTTTTGGGCTTATTTCCTTTTATTTTACCTATATATCATTGAAAATGTAGAACGATCGTATTCAAGTCGTAAAAATATTTTAATTAATAAAAGGCCCAATCATACTATATTATTATTCATAATTTGGAACAAACCTCGATTTTCAAGAAAAAAATAATAATGTCGCGTCGAAAATAGAATAACATTACATTACAATTTTATGTTGCATTTTTCCTGCGCTTATGATGCATATTTGCATGCATATTTTGACGATTTTAAGTTGCATATAATCCTGTCTAATATGTAGTAATTAGTAAAGTTATAAGAAACAATAAATTATAAACATGTGAATAGATGTATATTTTCCGTTTTTTTTTTTTAATAAATTATTTGATTTTTACCTTCAATTGTAATTTTATTTAACGAAAACCTTTTTATTATCATAATTATCCAGCAATCAATTAAGATTTATAATCGAAAATGTAAAATTGTACGTAGCTGATTAATGACTACACCTTTTTGGTACACGCTGTAGAGGACGTAGGTACACAAAATGACATACTACGAAGTACAGTCAACGATGATGGAAAAATCAATAATGTATGCGGACTAACCGGACACAGATACATTGTCCGTTAGAGTCTGGTGTCCCGAGCATAATCAGCCGACAATGTTTCCACAGCTGGGACACAGCAGGCCTCCTCTCTTTGAGAACCACCAGGCGGCCAAGAGCTGCAATTTTCCCCAATTTAGACCGAAACTTTACTTAAGCACCGACAAGGTTTTATTAATCCTGTTGTAAGTAACAATAATAAAAAATAAAGTCGAGATTAGTTGCGCAAAGATAAGCCAGTATTATTGTACTAATCGGTCGCTAATACGAGGATAATAATAACAGAATGGTAATCATGCTCGATCATTCTATGACAACCATAATAAAATTACAATGGAACTGACACTATTTCCCAAGAAAATTATCTACAATCATTGTTTATTAGATTCTGCAATGAGCGAGATAATAAAGCGAAAAATATTTTATAATTTATTTTATACTTAATTGCATTTCTACAATGTATCTAATCCTGCTAAGTTAGCCATGATAATTACTATGACGGAATAAAACAATTGTGAGAAACAAAAGCAAACGTACAAATACGTCAACGTCAGTGAGTCATTCATTTGAACCCACAGATTCTTCATTAAAATAACAAGGCTTAGGTTTAAGCAATCACCAGATATAATGAAATATAACGCCCAAAAAATCGTAAGTACTTACCAGAATTTAATCCCCATTTTAATATGAAATTATCACCAAAAAACGTAAAGTCTGCTAACCTAAAAAAGGCAAGTATCTTCGGATTATCGCTGAGCTACCCAAAAAGGCCACACATGCACCAAATATGTACTCGCATTTTATTTAAAAATTTCATCCAAATATGTTACACAATTTTATCCTAATAAAGTAAATTAATATACAAAAATCATTGTTTACCCAAAAAATATAAATGAAGTTCTAAAGGTTCATCGATACTACTGTAAGGCTTATGTTTAACCAACCACCAGATTTAGTAAAATGTAACGGCAAAAAAAATCACTTTTGATTGCCAAAAATAGTAAAGGCATACAATTAACGAACCACTAGATTTAGCAAAATGTAACGGCAAAAAAATCACTTTTGATTGCCAAAATTAGCAAATGATCAACATTTTAGATAATGACCACGAAAAATTGAACTGTTAAGCTCTTGCATCCGAGTCGAGGGAGACCCGGTCGACGAGCCCCGCGTACGCGGGGCTCCTACTATGAATGGTTTATATAAAAATAACCACGAAGGGTATGGCAGGGTCTATTCGCTCGCGTTGCTCGCTCATTCGACCCCGCCATACCCTTCTAACCTAATCTATCCGTGCCGGGGTGCCCTAAGTCGGCCTAGGCAAAACTAGTTTGTCATCAACCACCTCATTAAAATTTGATGCTCAATTTACTAAATTTGGTGATCAATTGATATTTTAGGTGATAGATGTTATTGGTTACAAAGTTTTGGTTATATGCATACATTTTATGGCAAACGTAGTGATATATTTGGGTAGTAATGACACAAAACTTTGCTAGTTAAAATTTGGTGCACGCGTGGCCTTTTTGGGTTATGAAAAGTTTTAGTAGTGCAGGCATGACTTAAATAGCCCGAAAAATTTTGGTACAGGTTTCATTTATTTGTACATATTAATTTTTTTTTGGATGAGGCTGTTTAGGGTAACGATTGTTGTTTTGGTGGTCATTCAATTTCATCCCAAATAATAATATCTGGATGACCGAGCTTGGCTCGGTTTTTTTTCTTCTAAAAATGAAACATAGCTACACTGGCCTGCAAAACTAAGTATCACACTTTTAAAGTTGCAATAACTTTTTAAGTACACAAGATATACTTTCGAAACAAAAAGGACTCGAAAAGGAGTTTATTTTTGTCTATAGTTTCAAAGAAAGCTGATAAAAATTGCTATTAAAGGTTTCTTTTTTTTTTATTTTAAATCTCAAACTTCTATAGTTTAGAAAAAAATGATTTTTTTAGTTTATTTAAAGTACTTATTTTTGCAGGCTAGTGTAGATTGATTTATCGGCCCCGCAACCCCCTGCATACTAAATTTCAAGAAAATCGTTGGAGCCGTTTCCGAGATTCAAGAATATAAGAATTGCTCGTTTAACGGTATTAGATAACATAACATCACGCCTGTAATGCCCGCACGGTTAGGCAGAGGTGTATCAAATAGCACACACACATTTCGCCGGTTATACTTCAAAGTCCCATGTCTCATATAATAAGGGACGGTCCTATTTCCATAAAAAAAAACTGTTCTGGGACTAAATGGGAATTATGGTTACTTTTCAAAGTGCAACTTTGGCCTTCAAAATAATAATACAAAGCCATTAAGCCATTGCATGACTATAACATAATGGTTTTCAGAAGGCAGTAAAATCATGTGTGCGATAAATATGATTTTACTGCCTTCTGTCCACAAAAAACTGAGTAAACAAAGTCACTACGTCGGCGAAAAATCAACAGCTTACTAGTCATACAACCTCGGTAGACAGCAGTGTGTCCAATATAAACGTTTCATAAAATCGATATAGTAATTTTCTATATAAATATCTGAGACGCGAGAGTTATTTTAGCAGTTTGAGTTCGATCGTAATAGACATAAGAACTATGTACGGCATAATTCTCATTATAGCTTTTGTCATTATATTTATACTGGCTATTGGAGTATACCAGAAGAATACAAACGCAGTATGCCTCTCACGAAGAAGACTAGAAGGGAAAACAATACTTGTGACTGGAGGCACCGCAGGAATGGGACTCGAAATAGCCACAGACCTCGCGCACCGCGGCGCTAGGGTCATCGTGGCCTGCCCCTTTGAAGACGAAGGCAACAGTGCAAGAAAGCAAATAATACAAGAAACAGAAAACGAGAACGTTGTATTCAAACTCCTTGATCTCGGATCTTTGAAATCTGTTCGCCAATTCGCAGCAGATATCCTAAAAACTGAAGACCGGTTAGATGTTCTGATAAACAACGCCGGTATCGGAACAATCGGGGACTTCTCAACTACCGATGGAATGAACGTCATAATGCAAGTGAACTACTACGGAGGATTTTTACTGACGCTATTACTTCTACCACTTCTGAAGAAAACAAGTAAACTTGGCGAAAGTAGCAGGATATTATTGACAACGTCAGTCCTGCATAGATACGGAAGTACGGATATTGATAACCTGAACAAAACTGATTACTGGTACAGAATCCAGATCTATGCTAACAGCAAGTTGTGTCTCATACTGTTTGCAAATGAACTGTCAAAGAGATTGGAAGGTTCCAACGTTGTGGTAAACAATGTGGATCCTGGAGCAGTTGGAACGAGGATCTTTGATTCTGGGAACAAAGTGGCAGGATTTTTCTTAAAGCTTCTAATTAATAGTACGTTTAAGACAACATGGCAAGGAGCACAGACAGCGCTGCATGTGGCGTTGGATAAAAAAGCTGGTGAAGTGAGTGGAGCGTACTTCCAGAACTGTGAACTCAGTACGGCAGTGAAAAGGGCGTATTGTGACAAAACCGCCAAAATACTCTGGGAGGAATCTGTGAGATTAGTTCAGTTAACTGAAGATGAGCTGGAACAGTGTTTTAAATCTTTATAATGTTGAAAACAATGCTATACACTGGCCTGCAAAAATAAGTATAACACTTTTAAAATTGCAATAACTTTTTAAGTATACAAGATATATTTTCGAACCAAAAAGGACTCGACAAATAGTTTAATTTTGTCTATAGTTTCAAAGAAAGCTGATAAAAATTGCTTTATAACATTTTTTATTTTAAATCTCTAACTTCTATAGTTTAGGAAAAAAAATATTTAAAAGTGTAGTACTTATTTTTGCAGGTCAGTGTAGTCGAAACGATTTAAGTTTGAATAGAAGATTTATTTTCCTCCATAGTTCAGTTAACTAGTATTTTCCTTGAACCAGACATACCTACTTGATGCAGCCGTGACATTCACACCTGCTTTTTTTTAGAACGGATTGTTTTTTTACTTTCAAATTATTTTGCAGAATATTTTGTGTGCTCAATAAATGTATTTTCTTACAATTAATTGGTATAATATGTTAACTTTGAGCTCTTACATACAAAACAAAGAGTTACTGAAGTGAATCTACATAGCTTATTATTCTATACATATTATTTACACATATCGTACTTATAGTAATGGCATTTACTTTTATTTACCACCTTAATATTTACCTTTAACGCTTGATTAATGTGTGTTTGCGTTGTGAGACAAATACCTGATCTGGGTGAGGTTATTATAACATAAAATTTGCAAACACACACATACCTTACAACAGAAAACCACATTATGATGGCCGAAATAATCATATTATTATAGAAAGACAACCACCAAGACAATGTACTAGGGCCTCAAAGGACCGCCTCTTCGGTCTAGTAGTCGCAAGCGCGACTGCTGAGCATTTGGTCCTGGGTTCAATTCCCGGGTCGAACAAATTGCTTAGTAGCAGCTATGGAGTCTGGACTACTGCTGTCAGCTAATTGTCTGAAACAAGAATCGAACCCTATTACACTCAGTATTTGCGTTTGAGAACATTAAACACTAGACCTCCGAGGGAATCTATTATTCAATTAACTTTTGACACGCATCAATCTTACATAATTTGTTTGTATCATCTTTTGTTTTTTTTTATATAAAACGTGGTGTTGTTTTTCTGAGGAGCTCGTGGTTAATAATAACAGCCGCACGGGTCAATTTTCAAGGTGACATCGCGCTGGTCATCCATATTAAATATACACACTTGCCATTTGCCACTTTGAGCCTTATCCAAGGAAATAATATACTAACTGGAATGAGTACGAACAAAATGATAAAAAAATAAAAAATAAACCCTATCTCAAAAGCTTAGAGTTTAAATTTGTACAATGGATTCAAGAGCAAAGAAAAAAAACAAAACGTTCCGAGCGAGAAACCGACAATGGTGGATGGTGTCCCTGTCTTGCCTTGTCACCGATGTAAACAATATGGCCGATACATTTTCGCGTTCAAGTCAGTACTTTCATCATGAAATGATAGATCATGGGTTATATACAATAGTATATAACCCATGATCTGTCCACGAAGTAGACACAATAGTTAAAAAATGGCGTCTCGACCAAATTGGTCATTTGACAGATCATGATATAAGTGAAACAATCCGCTTTAAAAATAGTAAAATTGTGTTGTGTGAAGGGGTGTAGTAGTAAGGGTTTGCTGGATGTGGAATTTCGTTTTTTAGGGAAGTTTTTTAACTTTGGTTGTTTATTACGACTAGGGTTGCCAAGTTTTAGATTGGCAAACGGGAAATATCCAAATAAATTAAGTAAGTAAGTTCGAAGTTTCGAACACCGTTGTCGTACATAGTAATCAAAAGTATATTATATAAATTAGAAACATCGGACATCGCACATGGTTTCGGTAGTACCTAGTTTGCTTTTTAAATACAAATATTGAAAAGAAAAGAGTCCACTGCACCATGCCGTGTCCTAAGGATTTTTCCATGCTTCTCCAGCAAAAGAATCCATTTGGCGAGCTGCGAGTGAAAATGAATGGTTTCGGAATATAAAATAAATATTGGCGAATGTTACTGAAACATTATAGGTAAACAGTCATAGCTTGAATATGCGATTTTCTATGTCGGAGTCCTCGAATCCCAGAATACAAAAGTCGTCTAGATAGACAGGTTGCAATATGGATAATTTGCAACTGAACGGTACAGACATACATTTAAGTTAAGGTGGATGCTCCAGGGTAGCCCGTCAAATTCAAATTTTCTTACGTTTTTTGCAATTTTTAGACCAGTGCTAGGTTGTATCTTGATTAAAATATTGTTCGCGACTGTAAGACATATGTAGTTACAGAATTATAATCATCAAAATCATCAATACAACCCTCCAAGTTCATAAAAGTCGAAGAACGACTTTTTCAAGGTCAAAATCATTCCTCGACCTTCGAATTTCACGGGCTAGCCTGACGCTTTCACCTTAACATAAAAAGTTAATGACATCCACTCTTGAAGCTATTTCGCATAGAATGCTATTGAGTTGCAGGTCATCATCATTAAATGATAAAATAACAGCTACTCTTAAACTGTCTCAAGAGTTAGTATGATTATTGGACACCCTATTAGAAAGTGACAACATCCACTCTTGAAGCTTTCTCGCTCGGAACGTTTTTGGCTTGCCCGTCCACATTCCAGTTAGTATATAAGTTTCTTGGCCCTATCAGAATACCAGCGCTGTGACTTTTTTTAAATGTCACAGCACCATGCTGAGATAGGAGCCTTTTGGACTGTACAGGACCAATTTTATTGTTTTATCTTTTTCTTATGTTTACTTTTTATACACATAATTTTGTCATATTGTTTATTCATTATTTTTTATGTTTATCCTGTGTGAGTCTAATAAACACTTTTTCTTTCTCTCTTTATTTTTTACACAAGTAAAAATACTGGGATTCAGCTGCATCCGGTTAAACTGGAGCCGACACATACCTTGATTGGAAAAGGATAAGTAGATGATGATGTTGTTGTTTGTCTCATAGCATCACCCTCCCCGCTAACTGTCGTATCCCACAAACTGACGTATCTACACTGACATTACCTACGTGTTCATAACTTTGTTTCGAAAAAGTTCTCTCTAGTCGTCGTATCTGTATCGTTTACCGTTTAGAAGATAATCAAGTATTTTGTTTGGCGTATGTCGTATGAACATACTACAGTTAGTAAGATTTTATTTTTTTCGTCCCGATGCAAAATGACTGAAGTATGTACATAGGGCACTTAGCTAGAATTTTTTTCAACAATGTTTACAACTTTTTTTTGCATTTACGTCGTTTAGAGATCAAAGCTTTTTTACGGGTTAGTCCCGCTATGGTATGGTCCCGGTATGGCACCCTCTTAAAATACCTATCAAAAAGTCCCGCTATGGTACCCATCTTTTAGATCTACGTTAGACAATAGAAGGTACAACTGAAAAGAAAAGTGTATCTATAAATAAATACTTTTAGGAGTGTATCAATAAAACGTCTGTTTGCGATATTAAATCAGTCTTTTATTAATTCAAAATATTTATAAAAAAATATCAAACAGTAAAACGAAATATTAATTGCAATGTAATTTTTAAAATAATCAACAATATTAATTACCAATAATCAACAATAAAAAAAATATAAAAAATCCACATCTCAGAAAAGTATTACTGTAAATATTATAAACTACAAATAAAAACAACATCCAGACATAAATATTAGTTACAAATAATCAACATTGAGAAAAGGCAGTAATTGTAAATTTATATAAACTACAAAAATAATCAACAACCCACTAGACAAATATATTAATTACAAATAATCAACATGGAGAAAAAGGCGCAAATTGTAAACATAAACTACAAAAAATAATCAACATCGAGAAAAAGTATTAAACATTTCAATAGGCTAAAAACAAAATTAAAATAAACTATTTTTTTAAATGTTCTGATCGAAATATTGACTTTGATATGTTAATCAGAAAATCACCAATGGAGATAGCTTTATTTTCGTAACTTTTTGTTAGCTTTTGAATCTGGCGGTCGATTTCTATACTTGTTCTTTTTCTTGAATTTATAGGTGATCTTTTTAGTCGAAAGCTATAACAAAAATCATCAGTTATTTAAGTTAAGCTATATTTTTTTCAGTAACCGTCTGTAATAGAAGGCGACAACCAATAATATCTACCAAAATAAATAAAATCAAATCCATTTTCAAATTCTTCTATGTACTCGTATTATGTAAAAAAATATATATCTGCTTTTAAAAATATTATATCTGCTTAAAAATATTGTCTAAAAAATACAACTTACTTGGCTTGTTTTATATCAAAGTGACATGTGTCGTTGCCAATTGTTTGCAGAAACAATAATAAACTGGGATTTTTTCCAATAATTTTGTTGAATCTGCCATTCCATGATTCCGCCAAGTTAGTTGTTCTATGGCGTTCATTATGGCAACACCAAATGAGGTCTGGATATTCAAGCCACTGAGTGACAAAATAGTCATTGAATTTGGTCATAGCTTCATCGTCGAAACTGAAAAAAATACTTATTAAACGTTCGTACTTGTAAAGCAATGAAATTAACAGGTCCTTACTGATATTGTTGTTCTTTACTTTTTTGCCATATAATTAGAGTTAAGTACTCAAACATCATTTTGGAAAGTAACCAAGATATTATACCTATTTTCCATTATATGCAGCCAGCCGTCTTCAATATCTTGTTTTGGCAAAAACGCCAAGCCTATGCATTGCTTAACATGGTTCGAGGACTCTTCGTGTTCCATGAGATTTAAAGATTTCCCTTTTTTGATAACGTTCTTTTGAAAATGTACGTTACATCCATTTATTTTGATATCAGGAAAAATCTTCGCTGCTGCATTTATTACTCCTATTTCATAATCGAAGGTAAATTTCGATGGACGCCATTCAGGCAAAGTTTGTTTAATCAATTTGAAAACTTTTTCATAAGTTTTCCCTTCTTTGTTTTTTAACAGAATATAAAATAATGGTGCTACATTCGTGGATAACTCAGTGCTTCCCATGTCTCCATGAATGACATAAACTTGTTCGAATGGGTTTGGGCAGCCGTCGAAAGTGCCATCACCAAAGTAATGCGTTACACATTTTATATGTTCCTTTACTTCTGTCGAGGAAAATATAATTATTCGATTACAGTCTTCATTACAATAATCAGCCAATACATACTTATTAAATTCTTCTGGTATTATAATTTCTTCCACATTCTTAAATTGTGTTTTTGGTACGTTCAACGACTTATTTCGGTGTCTGTATAATACTGTTTTTAATTTTTTATAGTCAGGAACATTTCCTGTAAGGTGTAACCCTTTGTCTTTTAAGTTACCCATGTGTTTTTCGAAAATTTTCTGTACTGATCCGTAATTTGAATTTACTTCTTTTTTGCACTCACTTATAGCCATTTGAACTTCATTGTCTTCAAAATGTGGCACGCACTGATCACTGTGTTTATAATCTTTAATTATTGTATTATTGGTATTCTCAATAGTTATATATCCACTACATTTAATACTATTTCTCCTATTTACACAATGCCAAGTACTTGAATTTTTATTTTCTCTGCGTTTAATATATTTATGTCCGGCACGTAATAAAGTTTTTCCACCGCGTCGACTGTCAATAATTATTAAATTTACACCACGTGAACTACTTGACCCAGACATTGCAATAGATAAACTAACAAGCTATCCTAATTACTCATATCGCAAAAGTACAGCTGCAAATAGCAAACTAAACCCGGAATAATACTGTCTCTCTCTATTTTCATAAAAACAAAAGGGAAGAGCTAGATACGAATTCGAGGAAGGGCTCGTCTCTATTGTTTTACGAAAAAACCGGTTGGTCAGGTAACTACCTGAAGTGAAACGACAATTACCGAGCGTGATTTGTTTAAAAAATAGTATTAATAAATATTATCTTGCTTAACTATAATAGTTAAGAAAAGATATTTTTTATTAATACTATTTTTTTCTTAACGCATTGTATAACTTTTCTTTACAACAGTACCAAAAACTGAAGGGTACCATAGCGGGACTTTTTGATAGGTATTTTAAGAGGGTGCCATACCGGGACCATACCATAGCGGGACTAACCGTTTTTTACGAATATGAAGCTTATTGCCATATCATTAAGTCACACTGCGGTATGCATACTTCAAGAGAATTACAAATCAACGGCTTGTCGACCATTCTATGCATACTTTACAAAACTTACAAATCTATGGCTTGTCATCAGAAACACAGACCCAAGATGTAGAACACGCCGACAATTCTATGCCTATTTTAGAAGAATTCGAAATCTATGACTGGCCATCAGAAACACAAATGCAAAACCAACTCGGCGAAGCTGCTGGGTGCAATAAAGAGGTTAATAGTTCCTGTTTTAGGTGCAGAATTCTAATGTGCTGGGATAACTTCAGTGATGTTAATTGTGAAAACCATCGTCAGCTACTATCGCCTAGTATATTACAACCAATAGATGATTGTGTTATTTCCAGCAATACTCAGGTCTTTCCCGAAGATTTTGAAGTTGAGGGGTCGCCACGAGAGGTTGAAAGAATCAAAACAAAAAAACCAGATGTAAGAAAAATTTACCAGCTTATTAAAAACACGGGCAAACAGCATACTACTCAAGTACATAAAAAGATTGTACCGGAAAGGAAATATGCCCTTTTTGTCAAATCATCAACTGTAAACGCAGTTGTTATCGTTTCACAGAATTAGGTGAATTGGTGATACCTAGATTAATATTAAAAGTATGAAATTGCCGATTTGTACTGAAAAACTGAAACTCGTTTTTTTCTAAGATATAACATATATTTATTTAATCAAAATATTTACTGTTATTATCTATACATTGCTGCCATCTAAACGGAAGTTCATTTATGCCTTTACGATAGAACTCTGAGGATCTAGATTCGACAAACTGTGTGAAAGCATTTTGTACTGCCTCCTGGCAAGAATTTTTTTAATCACGTAGAAAATTGTTCAAATCTCGAAACAAATGGTAGTCCGTTGGAGCACGGTCTGGAGCACGGTACGGAGGATGACGTATATTTTCTTAGTGCAGCTCCTGTACAGTTACAATGGTTTCACGTGCGGTGTGAGGTCTTGCGTTATCCCATGATAACGCTAATCGATCTTCACCATTATTGCTCCATAGCAATAATGGTGAAGATCGATTCACGAGTCGGGGCTGTTTCCCTGTCAGTTTCACCATCATTGTTCGAAGTTCGGCACAGTAAACATCTGCTGTAATTGCCTGACCAGACTTGAGAAAGCTATAGTGAATAACACCATGAAGAGACCACCAAACAGTTACCATTACCTTTTTAGGGTTCCGTAGTCCTGACAAGGAACCCTTATAGTTTCGCCATGTCCGTCTGTCCGTCTGTCTGTCCGAGGTTTTGCTAAGAGACCGTTAGTACTAGAATCGAAGATATAATGATAGAAGATCGAATCGACCGATAGAAGGTATCACGCCGACAAAGTGGTAAAATAAAATTTTGGAAAACATATTTTTTTAGGGTAGCTATGTGAAGTGGGGATGAATTTTTTTTTCGTCGCCTACCCCATCGTATGGAATATCGTTGAATAGGTTTTTAAAATTACTTGGGGTTTGCTAATACTACTTTTCTATTTATTGCCCCATTCACGAAATATTAAACTTTAAAGTGCAAATTTTTGTTCCAGTAGGCGTCCTCCCCCTCTAAAAGCTAAGCGGGCTTGAAAATCTGGAAAACTTCATGATGATAGTTTTAGCTTTTATGAATTTGCAAGGAAAACTATAACGGTTTAGATAACTTTATTAGTTTAGCAGTAATAGTCGTTGAACTTGGGTGTTGGATAATGTTGTACAGAATACAAAATCCTTAGAATAAATCCTATAAAGTGACTAAGATGAAGTAGTTGCTTGTTTATAACGGATGAAGACTTGCATTGAATAACAAAATATAAAATATAACGGGCTACTACGGAACCCTCCACGGCGCGTGGCCCGACACGCACTTGGCCGGTTTTTTTTTAATACAGGTACCTTGCCATTTTAGCTTGCTAACTCTGTAAGCTATGCTATGACTCCAGTAAGTAGATATTTATTTTCTGATATTTATATTTCAGTTATACCTCGAAAAGTCGAACAATAATTTTAGAAAAACTCTCAACAATAAAATAGTAAATATTGCATGCTATATGATAGTACGGTTCCCTCTGCCAACTGCACATACCTTTATACGTCAAAAATAATGACCCATAATTTTGTAAAATAGTCGAACAAGGATTTAACAATTATGAAACGATTAACAGACGTTTTTACGTGTATTAATCGTTCGTTATTGATCAAAGTCATGACATTTAAATGAAATAACTGACTGAATGACTTTGATTAAATCGACTTTGGTAGCGACGGGATTGACCTTTTGATAAAGACGAACAAGATTTTCCAGTTATCTTAAAACTGAAAAAAAACACTGATTGAATGATATATTGCATTGATTGTTTTCGTCACAAAGTTAAGTAGATATTTACATGAAACCTAAACACTGATTTAGTAGTGCAATTGAATATTGAGTACCAACATACTTGCTCTTTACGTGGTCTCTAGACCGAGTAAAGTTAACATACAATAGTATCTTATCTAGTCATAGATGACTCAACAGTTACAATGAACAATGACACATAAATACTAATTTAACTAAGTATAAAACTTAGTACGTAGTCAGTAAAAAACTCTCTTAAAAAAGTAGTCAGATAACCAGATATATTTACTACCCACAGGTCAGTGACAGTCTACCAATTTGGCCTTTGGTACTTTAGTGGGTAATCAACCTAAATAAGACCGAGATAATAGGAACACGATAAACGATATAGTTTACATCAAGATGATCTTTTGCTTATAATAATTATTTTGTTAAAACTAATAATACTATATATGATAAGAGTGAAGGTCACTGTCCATCTGTTTACTTTCTCGGTTTAGGGCTGACTGGATTTGGATATTTAAGGCTCGGATAGACCATCACCTCAGTGAAGATAGGGTACTTTTCATCCCAGTGCGGGGGTACGACCCTGTGGGATAATTTCTAACCTCCACGCGGTTGAAGCCGCAGGCAAAAGTTAGTTTAAATAGAATTGCATCAGACCCATTTCATTTCCTTCGTGTGAGGCAAGTCCTGGTGAATACAAAAGCCAATGAACCACGTTACGACATGGTTTTGTTGTTTCGGATCAGCTTTGTTGAACAACTACCGAATCGAATGTGCTGAGCCAACAGGTGTACGTATGCCCAATAGAAGAATTTTAAATTGCATGTTCTGTATAATGTAGGTACTGAAAGAGCAACTAACCACTACTACTACAAAAACTGATCTACTAATCGCATAAAATGGTGCGACTAGTTTTGATATCTACTTTATAACAGGGTTTAACTGCAGTTCGTATTACAGTGTGTTTAGAGCCAGCGCCGACGCCGCTATACAATGTACGGGCTTTTACTGATTATAGTCATCATTATCATAATCGCGCTCTCCGTGGGGCTCCATCAAAAGACCACGAACGCAATATGCATGTCCAGAAGAAGACTAGAGGGCAAAACAGTCATAGTCACTGGTGGAACTGCAGGAATGGGCATCCACATAGCGACAGACCTAGCCCACAGAGGGGCCAGGGTCATCATCGCCTGCCCATTCGAAGAAGAAGGGACCAACGCAAGAAAACAAATCATACAAGAAACCGGCAATGAAAATGTTGTATTTAAACTCCTGGACTTAGCATCTTTGAAGTCTGTGAGAGAATTCGCAGCAGATATCTTGAACACTGAAGACAGACTAGATATTTTATTGAACAATGCTGGAGTTGGGATTCCTGGGGATTTCCTGACGACCGACGGAATGAACTTCATCATGCAAGTAAACTATTACGGAACATTCTTACTGACTCTTCTGCTCCTTCCGCTTTTGAAGAAAACAGGGAAGCCTGGTGAGCCGAGCAGGATCATAACAACATCTTCAGTTCTCCACATGATTGGAAAGGTAGACATCGATAATTTAAACAGAACGAACTATTGGAACATCATCAGGATGTATGGTAACAGCAAGATTTGTCTGGTCTTATTTGCGAATGAACTTACCAAGAGATTGAAGGGTTCTAACGTTGTGATAAATAATGTGGATCCTGGAGCAGTTGGCACTCGAATCTATGACTCCCTGAATAAGGTATGTGGAACAATTGCGACATTAATATGCATAATATTCTTCAAGACGCCGTGGCAAGGTGCACAGACGGCTCTTCATGTGGCTTTGGATAAGAAGGCTGGGGACGTAAGTGGAGCATACTTCAGGAACTGTGAAATAGTGGGTGCTGTGAAAAGTGCATATTGTGATAAGACTGCTAAAGCGCTCTGGGAAGAATCGGTGAGATTAGTGAAATTAACAGGAGACGAAGTTAACAAGTGTTTTAAATCGTTATAAAAAGCACGGTGCAGGTACAAGAATATTTTAAGTATTGATAAAAGTAGCTAAATCTCCATGTTCTCTAGACATTTCTATGTGCTGTAAATTCTGTGTTGATATTTGGTACAAGTACGCAATTAGATAAAATAACAGTGAAAATAAAACAAAATCTTATTAAAATGTGTGTGTGTTATTTTCTTTACTTAAATGTAAAACAAGTCTATTATTGGATCGAATAAAATCCTCTGCCTGAATTACTGTCACGCTGACGGTCCGTCGCGTATGTCAGCGAAGAAACAAAAGCAAATACGCGCCGCTGACGTCAGCGTCGTAGTATTGAAGAACACAATGTATACTCGTCCGCGACCGACCGTGCGCGACCGACCGACAGCGCGACAAGAATTCAGTAGGAGAGTTAAGGACACTAACAGGTTTTGACTTTATTTATAGAGAATGAGATCAAGTAAAATATTTGGTTTGTAATGAAGGCGAAGTAGATTGAAAATATTATTGACTGGATTAACTCGAAGTTAAAGGTAAGTAATCCTTAAAAAAAACGTAAAATAAACCTTTGCAATGCATAAAATCAAACATTTATGAACCTCCGTCTGTGCATCTTGTAGTATTAACTACAAGGTGCACAGACGTTCATAAATGTAATCAGTGTAGTAGGTACGGATACCACACTAGCGCTATTCGTACCTACTACAGACTTTAATACATTATGTATTTTTATTAAGAATGTTTGTAATTGTTTGTCATCATCATCAGTCTATTAATGTTCCCACTGCTGGGACACAGGCCTCCTCTCTATGAGAAGGAATGGGATAATCCCCCACGCGGGCCCAGTGTGGATTGGTAGATGTCACATGTCTTTGAATTTTCTGGTTCTAGGACATACCGGTTTCCTCATGATGTTTTCCTTCACGGAGCAGTGTTGATGACATAAATTGCACAAAGTAATGCGCCTGTCTGGGTTCGAACCCACGACTTACTGTTCGTAAATCGGGGCCGCCACCACTGGGCCACCGCTGCTCTAATTGTTTGTGTTCTTTGTATTAATATCTTTAACAAAAATTTTGAACATAATATTAAAAAATATTATTTTAAAATGTTTACCGATTCTTTACTAAAACACCCATACTGACTATTTTGAGGTTACTGCTAAGTTGATGTATCCCTTGCAGGACGTCATATTAAGCTTAAAATGCAACAAATTAAGTCAAAAAATGTTCTTCCGAAATTCAGTAGTTTTTGATTTAGTTTTATTTTCAGTTTTTTATGATAAATCCCAGATTAAATCATTTCAAGCCAATTTAAAAATTATTTACGTCGCTACTATACTGAAATTTAAGTTATTATCATAGTTGATGCCGTAGCGCGTAGTAGACTTTCTGTAGTTGGTAACGCCAACACTGATTTGATAGATTCACTCTTATAATATGAGGCAGTTTGTATTTCCCGCTCCTTTTCCCAACCTGCACATGCAGCGCTTTTAGCATCATTCAAAATGTGAACATGAGAACGAGAGAACGAGGACTGACAGCTGTCAGTTCGACGAAGAAATCGCACATGGACGTACGTGTAACCGTGTGTAACGGATCTCTCGAACCACCACCGCACCGCATGACGAGCTTTTCGTCTGATCACCCGCGAAGAGACGAGGATCATCTCGAGCCTTTCTCTGCAATAATAAGTACAGTCCCGCTCCGCCAAACGCGTTGTGTTTGATTACCCAGTGTAATAAGAAATAACTATATTCTAATATTGGTCGCGCGACCCGCGTAGTGATACTCTGCTGTGTGAAAGCCGAAGGAGATTGGATCCCGCTGGCCTGCCCCTGGTGAGTGCTGCATGTCCCTTCTCTTCCTCTCTTTTCCGCCTCGACTTTTTTCACTGCCGATTCACTGTAATAACACGTCCGCTAGTATCGAAGGTTGGTTCTGATACGTTTTCAAGACCGAATTATTGTTGGCGTGACCATATTTGTGGTCCTTTGAGCTAGGATTTCTGATCCTTTTTAAATACTGGAACCCTCCAGCCGCCCTTATTAGGATTTAATAGGCCCTAATAGGAGAAACATTCATAAATCTACCCCATTGTAGTATACCGCGTGGATCGACATTGCGTTGATCTTTCTCATAAATAAGTGTTTACTCATCTAGATAAACATATTAACTCTCCATCTAATCATTATTTCAGTACCTAAATAACGCTTACTTTGGATAAATTCGAGTTTTAATTTCGTACAACTTTATATTAAACTACCCTCAAATTAAATTGTTGTCTTGCCGTGTAGTATGAAATGTTAAAAAGGTTGTAAAAGTTCGCCATATTTGATTTGACATTCATATTTATTCGGTCATTCATTCGTTAACTCACAGTCAATTTAAGTTGTTCATGCATTCTAGTTCATTATTAACCGAACAAAGTAGGAAGTAGTAGGAAGCCATTCTCCGCTTATTCTTTACGCAAAATAGTGACCTACTTAATTTCATCGTATTATTGAACCCCAGATCAGCTGCTTGTTTACAATAGATTGAATTTACAAACTTCGTTATGCCTAAACAAGCAAAGAAAACTAGTGATTCGGGTTCTGATTATGACGATGCAGAAGATACACGGTTACTTACGTTGCAAGCTAAACGCGAAGCTATCTTTGAAATTGCTCAAAAGGTTTACGATCTTTCTTCGAACACCGATCTAAGGGAAAGTTTTCTTGACGAATCCTCACAAATTGATTCATTGCGCGATGAATTCAAACGGGTTCTGGACGAATATAATAATCGTTTATTGACATCTAACCCATCCGCTAAGCCTGACTATAAGAGTCTCATGGCTTTTGAGTCTCTGTATGGTAGGATAAAGCGAGTGCAGTCGCAATGCTCGCCACATAGCGATAGTGTTCCGCACAAGTCTAAACCTAGACTCCCGCCGATTGAATTAGTCCAGTTTTCTGGTGACATTCGCTCATGGCCACTATTTTATGCCAGTTTTAAATCGACCGTACACGATAATCCATCTCTCACTGATGCCGATAGATTGTATTACCTATTGGGGAAACTAACCGGTAAAGCCCAGTCTGTGTGCGCCGGGATATCTCCATGTCCGGAAAATTATAGTCTGTTGTTACAAGCGCTCATTAATAAGTACGACGACAAGCGTATGTTGGTTTCTACGTATTTAAATCAAATGTTTGAGTTCAAAACTTTCCAATGCGCTTCAGCAACCAACTTTGATTTATTTACTGAGAAATTTAGCAGCGCAGTCGCCGCTTTAAAAAACCTTAAAATGGATAGCCTTACCGATTTAATTCTGATTCATATCGCCTTACAGAAAATAGACCCTGAGACCGTGCGCGCGTTTGAAATTAAATACTCAACAAAAATACCTACCTTTGATAACTTAGTCGAATTTATTTCAAATCGAGCCAAAGTGTTAGAACGTACTGAGCCAAATTCTTCAACTAATAAGCGTCCGGTTAACTCTAATCGGCGCTTAAATACCGCTTCGCCGCCGAAGTGTCAAACCTATTTAAGCACAACGGTTGAATCCGCGTGCAAGTGCCTATGCGCTAATATTGTGCATCAACACTTATTCAAGTGCGCCGATTTTAATGGAATGACTCCACAACAACGTTATAAGTGTGTGAAGGATAACAATGCCTGTATTAACTGCCTTAGTTTAAAACATCGAGTCGCTAATTGCTCGTCTAAGTCAAATTGTCGCGTTTGCAAATTAAATCACCACACATTGTTACACTTCAATGAGTCAAGTACCGCGCGCCCTGGGTACTCTGCACAAGCCGCTCCCGCTAATCAGCTGGTCGAGCTCGCCGCTGCGGCGCCCCCCGCCAGTGCGCCTGCACATACTTCTCCGAACCTAGCCGCATCTACGGCACGGTCAGATGTTACGCTGTGTGCATCTGTTGATTCCCGATTGTATCAGTGTTCGAGTAATGCACTCACACATAACAAGCAGTCCACGACTGTTTTGCTATCAACCGCTCAAGTCGTTGCCTACGATTCTAAAGGGAATCCACACATTATTCGCGCGCTTCTAGATTCCGCCTCACAAAGCGATTTCATCACTAACGAGTGTTGTGATCGTTTAGGTATTAAAATTCAAAACATGAACCGTACTGTTGTAAAGGGGTTCGGTGGGGCTGAGAAGGTAGTTAACACTAGTCCGATTAATATTAAATTATATTCGCGATTCGACAGCAACATTAAATTTGATATTTCGCTACTTGTTGTTGATCAGATAACGGACTTACTGCCTACCTCTTTGATAAATACCAGTGATTTATCACATCTACATAATTTACCGCTAGCCGACGAATCATATGGTGTGCCCAGTAAGATAGACGCTTTAATAGGTGCTTCTCTTTTCCCGCATTTACTTCTCCCCGACGTTGTTCACAATCGTTACACGTCGGTGCCGCGCGCTTTGCGTACTGTTTTAGGCTACGTAATAATGGGCTCCGCGCCTACGTTACCTATGCATCAAACCACCCAGGCCCTGACATGTTGCCTCGCTCAGGAGCCTGTCGCTATTGACTCATTAGTCAGGCGTTTTTGGGAGCTCGAGGAGCTTCCCTCCGCACCGCCCATTCAACACCCCTCTGATGTTGAATGTGAATTATTTTATAAGTCCACGACAACCCGCGATCCCGTTAGTGGTAGGTACACTGTAGCACTGCCATTCAACGAGGATGTTTATTCCCTCGGGAATTCTTTTGATAATGCCCGCAAGCGTTTCATATGCCTCGAAAGAAAGCTAGAAGCTTCGCCTAAACTTAGGTCTGCATATGATGACGTAATCAAGGATTATCTTGCGAAAGATTACGTTTCTCCTGCGTCGTACGATCCCCGCGACCCAACACCCATATACGTCATACCGCATCACGGGGTCGTGCGCGAAGATAAGACAACGACTAAGCTGCGCGTGGTTCTAGACGCCAGCGCGTCTACTTCTGGTGGCCGGCAATCATTGAATGCTATTCTGCACTCAGGTCCGAATTTGCAAGGCGACTTGTTTACAATATTATTGAATTTCCGCTTACACGCGATCGCATTGACCGCGGACTGTCGCCAGCAGTTCTTACAGATTATCATGCGCGAAGCTGACCGCCGTTATCAATGTTTTCTTTATCGCTTTACTCCACAAGACCCACTACAATTGTATAGGTTTAACCGCGTCTGTTTCGGTTTAAAATCAAGTCCCTACCATGCATTGCGCACTGTGAGACGTTTAGTCGAAGATGATGGCGCGCGCTATCCTCTCGGCAGCAAATTCGCGTCTACGTCGCTTTTCATGGACGATCTCGCCTTCTCGATTCCCACGGAACAAGAAGCGATATCTGCGTCACGACAATTGATTGACTTATTCAAAGGAGCTCAGTGGGATCTCGTGAAATGGAACAGTAACAGTCGTGCTGTACTAGATAATCTTCCCGCTTCGCACAAACTCCCTACGGAGGTTGAGTTTGATAAGACCATGCAGCATAAAATACTAGGCCTGCATTGGTGTATTGATGATGACGTATTTTATTTTAAAATCACGGTTCCCGCAGATGTGAAGTGCACTAAGCGCTCCATCCTTTCCACAGTCGCCCGACTGTGGGATATAATGGGCTTCGTGGCTCCCGCCGTCGTGTATGCTAAGTTACTGATCCAACAGCTTTGGCATCTTAATTTCGATTGGGATGACACCCCACCGGTACACATTGTTAAAATGTGGAAGCAGTTCTGCGACGAGTTACCGGCTCTTAATAACATACGCATTCCGCGTCATGTAGGCGTTTCTAACAACTGCACTCTTACTCTTCTATCCTTTTCGGACGCAAGTGAACATGCGTACGGTGCCGTTGTATACGCTCATGTGACCGCCGCCTCCGGTAACACTGTCCAGCTTGTCTGCGCAAAGTCCAAGGTCGCTCCTACCAAGCCTCTGTCGATAGCACGCTTAGAGCTCTGCGGCGCGCTTCTCATGTCCAAACTGTTACGCATAGTTTATGAAAATTACTCGCATCATCTTCCAATCAAGGTATTCGCTTTCACTGACTCTAAGGTCGTGTTATATTGGATCAAAAGTTCGCCACGTCGGTGGCAAACCTTTGTAGCAAACCGCGTTGTTCAGATTACGGAAAACATCTCTGCTGACAACTTCTACCACGTCGCGGGGACTGAAAATCCCGCAGACGTTCTCTCACGTGGCATTACGCCTCAGAAATTAACCGCGCACCCTCTGTGGCTCCACGGGCCCCAGTGGGCTACATTGGATCCGTCTAAGTGGCCTCTCAAGCCTCTTGACGACCAATTTACTCCGCCTGCTATTGAACAAAAAATTCTTACACACGCTGTGTACTCGCCTGTAAAGCATTGTGCTTTATATGATCTCGCTAACCGCATCTCCTCATGGAGTAAAACGCTTCGTATAACTGTATACGTTTGTAAATTCGCAAAATTGTTACCCCGCCGCGACACTATTGCAGTGTCTGCTGATGAATTAAATTTCGCTGAAAATAAAATTCTTCGCACCCTGCAAAGTCAACACTTTGCAGAGGATTATTCTAATATTAAGAATAATCAATCTTGTTCGCAGGTTCTCAACCGCTTGAGGCCTTTCATTGAAAACGGTCTGATCCTCGTAGGAGGTCGACTCGTTAACTCCGCGTTGGACTATGCTCAAAAGCATCCAGTTATTTTACCGCGCAATGATCCCGTCGTAAACTCGATCATTGATTTCTATCATGTAAAGTATTTACACGCCGGACCAGAATTATTGATGTCGCTTCTTCGACAAAAGTTCTGGATCTTGTCCGCACGCCGCGTTGTGAGACAGCGCGTCCACATGTGTAATACGTGTTTTCGTTTAAAACCGCGCCCAACTTATCCGCTGATGGCCGACTTACCTGACTATCGCACGCGTCAGGTCACTAAAGCTTTCACGCACGTAGGCTGTGACTATGCTGGTCCTCTGCCGTACGTTCCTGTGCGCCGTCGTGGCGTCCACAGTGCGAAGGCCTACCTGTGCATTTTCACATGCCTTACGACTCGTGCCGTGCATGTCGAAGTCGCCACGGACCTCAGCACTCCCAGTTTTCTTGCCGCGCTGAAGAGGTTTCTCGCCCGTCGAGGACCGATTCAGATCATGTATTCTGATAATGGTACATGTTTTAAGGGGGCTAACTCTTACCTCCGCGATTTGTACAAGTTTCTCAATACTGTGTATCGCCCAAAGTTGGAGGAAGAGTACGCTGAGAGTCGGATAGCTTGGAAATTTATCTGTCCCAACTCTCCACACTTCGGAGGCGCTTGGGAAAGTGTCGTGAAAGTTGTGAAAATGCATCTGTTCCGAGTCGTCGGACAGCAGCTTCTATCATACGAAGAACTCTGTACTGTTCTCACTCAAATTGAGTGTCTCCTAAACTCACGCCCGCTGACAGTACTGAGTTCCGATCCCGCAGAGCCCACGGCTCTTACGCCAAGCCATTTTTTGCATACCGCGCCTCTATTTTCTTTACCCGCGCTTGAAGTCGACTCTGACCCTGTCAGTTTACTTCACCGACACTCGCTACTGGACAAGTTGGTCCAGTCGTTCTGGAGTCGTTGGAAGATGGAATATCTACACGGTCTACAGGTTAGGCAGAAGTGGAACACGCCATCGTTTCCTATAACAGCAGGAACCGTGGTTGTCGTAATGAATGATAACTCACCGCCCCTGTCCTGGCCATTAGCTATTGTGGAGAACGTCCATCCGTCTAAAGACGGCGTCGTGCGCGTCTGTACAGTTAGAACCGCCAAGGGAACTTACCTGCGCCCGGTCGTTCGTTTGTGTCCTCTTCCCAGACAATAATCAACAAAACCGCACTTCGCATTAGTTTAAGTTAGTTAGTAATACCGCATCGCTTTAGTTTGTAACGTAAGTTATTAGCTTATCCCGCTTCGCCGTGACTCTACGGAACTATTTATCTCACCGCGCGCATTGAGCGCTCCTAGAGTCATAGTAATATTTTTCTCTTTCGTCTTATTTTCGCTTTTTAATGGTGACCCATTAAGGGGGGGTGGAAATGGTAACGCCAACACTGATTTGATAGATTCACTCTTATAATATGAGGCAGTTTGTATTTCCCGCTCCTTTTCCCAACCTGCACATGCAGCGCTTTTAGCATCATTCAAAATGTGAACATGAGAACGAGAGAACGAGGACTGACAGCTGTCAGTTCGACGAAGAAATCGCACATGGACGTACGTGTAACCGTGTGTAACGGATCTCTCGAACCACCACCGCACCGCATGACGAGCTTTTCGTCTGATCACCCGCGAAGAGACGAGGATCATCTCGAGCCTTTCTCTGCAATAATAAGTACAGTCCCGCTCCGCCAAACGCGTTGTGTTTGATTACCCAGTGTAATAAGAAATAACTATATTCTAATATTGGTCGCGCGACCCGCGTAGTGATACTCTGCTGTGTGAAAGCCGAAGGAGATTGGATCCCGCTGGCCTGCCCCTGGTGAGTGCTGCATGTCCCTTCTCTTCCTCTCTTTTCCGCCTCGACTTTTTTCACTGCCGATTCACTGTAATAACACGTCCGCTAGTATCGAAGGTTGGTTCTGATACGTTTTCAAGACCGAATTATTGTTGGCGTGACCAGTAGTATTATATATTCGTAATAACCCATATTGTTTGAGTACTATGTACTAGAAAGCTATCATTCACTGGAAACAAGTTGAGAATATGTCATCCTCACTCAAATGTCTCGCTGATGGTGGTGCGTGTGTCGGATCATTTAGTTCCCTTCAAAATGGTTGAGTTGAATGGTGCTGATCCATGCGTCATGTTCGTGAACGGGCAATTCAAAAGTGCCTGTAACTGGCCTACTTGATTTAAATGCTTTTATTTTGACTGTCGTGTGTTCCAATTACTAACTATTATTAAAATTTAATTCTCAGTACGAAACTATGTGCCTATAAGAAATAAATGATTTGACTTAGAATTTCGTTTAAAAATTTCATTGAGTACTATGAAATGAAATGAAATGATTTTTATTTGCAAGTAGTTTTTACAAACACTTTTACACGTCATTTTTAAAAACTAGATGGCCCCATCTAGTTTTTAAAAATGACTATGTTTCTTACCTGATGATTACTCTGAGAAGAAACAGCCGAAACAAACTCAGATTTCATAGTCCCTTTTGAAGTGCACATATTCTTGCTCAATTCACATGAGGACTATGCAGATTAGTGCCTGAGATGATCTTTTGAAGAAAGAACCACACAGATTTGGATGGACCTGTCCAGTCAGTACAAGCATTTGCCAGTTATCGTGTAGCTCGACTTATAACTCAAGAAGCTTAAAGAAACGACGGACGATACCAAAGATAGGACATTTGGGTAGGTCGCTTATAGTACTTAAACTGCCAGACAGTCGTAGGGATAAAAATAAAATATGTGACCCACATTAATCCTCACATTCACGATAATTAAATAAAATTAATAATAATTTACAAAATGAATGTCAATAAAAACATCATTAAATGTCACAATAATAATAAAAAAAGTAAAATACTTAACAAAATAAGTATTCATGTCAAATCAGTAGGTAAATGTCACATAAAATAATAAGAAAACAAAGTAAAAAATAATAAAATACTGAACTAAGTATTAATGTCAAATCATTCAATGTCAAAGTGTATACAAGAAAGGAATTGATAATAAACAAGCGAAGTCCGAATTTCGACATTCATATAGCAAATTTCATTGGAGCAGCTTAGGGTTTTTACAGACGAGCGGCACGTTGCCAACGGCCACGCCACAACTGCAGCCGTCGACAGGTGGCGAGACGGCTGCAGTTTATCTGCAGTTGGCAACGTGCCGCTCGTCTGTAAGAACCCTTAATCCCAAGCCTTTATATCTTCGAGATAGTGATTAACATGATAGTAGGCTTTCAGGCATTACTTCCGTTTTATAAACGATTCGAATTTATTTAGGCTTAGTGCTTGAATATGGCTCGGAAGTTTATTGTAAAAACGCATACATTGGCATCTAAACGTACCCCCTATTTTCTTGAGCCTCGTTGCAGGAACAACAAATTTCTGTTTGTTCCTCGTATTTATGTTGTGGATAACACTGTATTTTTTAAACATATTCATATTTTTATGTGCGTACAAAAGGTTTTCATAAATAAACTGAGAGGGCACAGTATGAATATTAATCTCTTTAATTTTTTCTCTGAGGGAGTATCTGGGACTTAATTTATAAATTGAATAAATTGCATTTTTTTTTGCAAAACAAATATGTTCTTAATATCGGTGGCATTACCCCACAAGAGAATACTGTACGACATCACGCTGTGAAAATAACTAAAGTAAACTAAACGGGCTGTATCTAAATTAGTTAAATTACCAATTTTTCTAACGGCGAACTACCTAGTAAGTACCTTCCAAATTAAATACAACTGAAAATGGTTTTATTTATTTATTTTGACTAAAAGGTTTGTAACTAATGCCCAGTGAACGCGCCAAGGATGCCCCTTACCGCGATACGTTTGTTTTGAACGTGTTTGCGACACGGCCTTTACATATTTTTCGTATCGTTTCGAAATATTGGAATACATTGGTAGACGGGCGCCCGTGCCAATCCAAAAGACTGTAAGTCGACTTGTGTTTTATTTTAGCTTTTGTTTTAGCTTAACAATGCCCGAGCAACATTTTTTTCATTAATTGTAATGAAAAAAATGTTGCTCGGGGGTAATAAACAGACTTCAAGAATTTGATCGGTATATTTGGCAAGATAAGGCAACCAAAAAAACACTGTAATACGTTCAAGTTTTGGTTTAAACATGCTAAAAAACTGTTAAAAAGGTTACAGTATTTTGCCGTAACAAACTACGAGTGTTGTCGATGATACAGTGTTGTCGCACGTTGATACCGTCCCACCAGCGTATTATGATTTTACAACATTATTGCTATCTCGCTCTTTCTTTCGTTATTTTAGCTCCCGGCCTTTTCGGCAAGTTTGAAGACTGTTCAGTTTACGTGTGACGCGCAGTGACACCGGAAATCATCATCATCATTTCAACCGAAAGGCATCCACTACTGGACATGGGCCTCCCCCAAGTGTCGCCACATTGACTGGTCCCGTGCGACTCGCATCCAGCGGATTCCCGCAACCTTCACCAGGTCATCGCTCCACCTAGTGGGAGGCCTTCCAAAGCAACGTCTTCCGGTTCCCGGTCACCACTCCAGAACTTTTCGGCCCCATCGGCCTTCCGTTCTGTGAGCAATGTGCCCTGCCCATTGCCACTTAAGTTTGTTAATTCGGCAGTTGTGTGGCATTACTTTTAAGAATTAATATATTAAATTCTATGGGGGACAAACAGGAATAAAAAGTTTTATCTGTCCCCCTATCAGTGATAGGGAGACAGATGAAACCGTTAAGGAGTGAATAAAGTTCGAACTGTCCCCTCATTGCTAACAGGGGGACAGATCAAACTTTTTTTTCCGATCTGTCCCCCTAAGGGGACAAAGCGGGGTGACAGATCGGAATAATCCATAAAATCAAGCCTGCCACCAACCAGGCACAACTGCGGGCTCCGAGCTTTACACAACCAAGAAGTACTCCGGTACATTAAGTATACCACAGTAACCTTGATGTTTCGTTATGTCGCTTTGTCGCGAGTTTCATACAGCATGTATCAGAAAACTATGGTCATATTTATTTTAAGAATGTGATTTGGGTTTTTTTGTTTTCTTTCTTACGTTTTTGCGATTAGTTGGTCAGTGTGGAGCAAGTTTTTTAATTGGATGTCTTCTATCTATCCTTAAATATATGAGCACACCATTCTGATACATGCTGTATTATCTACAGGGTGTAAATAGACCCTTCACGAAGCTGTCAACCAAGCATTCTTTACATCAAAATAAGTAACTCTACGCAAAAATTATTGCTGGGAAACGACTTTTTTTGGGGTAAAAATCACATAACGGTAAAACTCAATGTAACGCACTCAAAGCATTGTTGTGCTTAGGACGTATTTAATAGTAAATGGGTTATGGAGATATTTAAAGTAAAGCTATGACCTTAAAAACTAGTATTTGGAAAAAAAAACTTGTGAAAAAGGTATGGTCCAGAAGTAACACATGATCGCAATGACTTTTGCTTGACTTGAATGACTTGCCTTTCGGCTTCGTTAAAGGTCTATTTACACCTTTTATACGTAATATTATAAATCTGAAGAGTTTGTTTGGTTGAACGCAGTAATCTCAGGATGTAGTTCCAATTGAAAAAATATTTTATTGTCGGATATCCTATTTATCAGGGAAGGCTATAGGCTATAATTATAACGTCACGCGCAACATCAAGTTCCATGTAGAGGGCGAGCCTATTAGCTTATTAACCAGTCGCGCTTGGGAACCCTGGACACCTAGCCTATCAGACACACCAAGACATTAGCCTTATTTCCGAAACATGAAGATTGCTGTAATGTGTGTCGTGTTATATGAGTCCCTCACGAACTTGACTACAAGTTCATTGAAAGTACCCAACAGATGTACAAATAAGTTTTAGTTTAAATTAATAGTTTGTCAGTTTGTGTAGAGAATGTCTGGAAATCACTACATCTTCACGTTTCCATATCATCATTTTCCTTTATAATGCCAAAAGAATGTACAGTCACGGAACCTGTTTTTTCTGTTTCGTTTGGCGCAGCTATCTTACTATACTAATAATAAAAAGATATTTTTTTAGGAGTTTTTTATGTACCCCTACATAAAAACTCCTAAAAAAATATCTTCCCAAAATTCTTTCTCTAACGGGAAGCTACATAATCCCCAAGTGTTGTAGGCTACATTTAAAACGTTCCCATGGTTAATTTTCCTACATAACGAAAGCTAAGCCGCAAGCAAAAGTTAGATATTTATAAAGTGAAATTATATGTAGTTCATAATGTAACAATGCCGACGTAGCGTAGGTATGTACGTGTGTGTAATGAAGGAGGAAGTTTTTTTACACATTTTATACACATTCTATAAAATCGGACAGTATGTACTCGTATATTGAACCTTGATTTCATTTATAACATTTACATAATGTTCAACTCCTTAATAAACATGAATTTGATGTGGTCCGATGGCTTCCTCTCGTATTACAGTATATTTACAACCTTCGACGACGCCGCTATCATGTACGGACTTGTGTTAATTATAGCCATTATAATAATAATCGCGCTCTCTGTGGGGCTCCATCAAAAGAGCACGAACGCAATATGCATGTCCAGAAGAAGACTAGAGGGCAAAACAGTCATAGTCACTGGTGGAACTGCAGGAATTGGCATCCACATAGCGACAGACCTAGCCCACAGAGGGGCCAGGGTCATCATCGCCTGCCCATTCGAAGAAGAAGGCACCAACGCAAGAAAACAAATCATACAAGAAACCGGCAATGAAAATGTTGTATTTAAACTCCTGGACTTAGCATCTTTGAAGTCTGTGAGAGAATTCGCAGCAGATATCTTGAACACTGAAGACAGACTAGATATTTTATTGAACAATGCTGGAGTTGGGGTTCCTGCGGATTTCCTGACGGCTGACGGAATGAACTTCATCATGCAAGTGAACTATTACGGAACATTCTTACTGACTCTTCTGCTCCTTCCGCTTTTGAAGAAAACAGGGAAGCCTGGTGAGCCGAGCAGGATCATAACAACATCTTCAGAACTTCACAAGTTTGCAAAGGTGGACATCGTTAATTTAAACAGAACGAACTATTGGAACATCGTCAGGATATATTGTAACAGCAAGATTTGTCTGATCTTATTCGCCAATGAACTTACCAAGAGATTGAAGGGCTCTAACGTTGTGATCAATGCTGTGGATCCTGGAGCAGTTGGCACTCGAATCTATGACTCCGTGAATAAGGTATATGGAACAATTTCGACATTAGTGTGCCTTATATTTTTCAAGACGCCGTGGCAAGGTGCACAGACGGCTCTTCATGTGGCTTTGGATAAGAAGGCTGGGGACGTAAGTGGAGCATTCTTCGTGAACTGTGAAAAAAAGAATGCTGTGAAACGTGCATATTGTGACAATTCTGCTAAAGCGCTCTGGGAAGACTCTGTGAGATTAGTGAAATTAACGGACAATGAAGTTGACCAGTGCTTTAAATCTTCATAGAATATTTGGCGATTGTCTCATGCAAGGTATTATGATTACGGTGGTGAGTCCAATACATTTTGTGTACAATAACAAATATATTTACATAAGTAATAATAAAAATGATCTTTCTAAAATGTGTCACGATCAGTTAGTGAAACAACCCAAACGGAATAATATTAATTTAAAAAAATTCACACAGACGAACATAGAACCTTCTCCTTTTTTGAAGTCGGTTAAAAAGGGAACTACACGTATTGCAAAACGATGCCGACGTATTATGAACGTTCGTGTTTTAATGTTGGGGTTCCTAAAGGGTTCAATCAAACAACCACATCTGTCAAGAACTATTTATTGACTGCATGAATAATTATAAAATAAGCGCAAATGAGGTATAGTGCAAACTCTGCATACATTATCAGTTATAAGGGATTGTAATTACTGTTAAAAGTAATGAAGCATACATTTTATATTCTTACACTTCAGTGTAGTGAAGGAACAATTATTTAATAGTATTTTGTAATATTCAACAACATGTAAATACTACTATAATGTCGAATTAATTTACAATTTACAAAATGTTGGTTCGTCTAGGTCAGAGGTTAACTAACTTCAAAATCTTCTGATTTCGGTGAACCACCCCCGCCCTGCTGCTATATTTTTACCATATTCCATTCCAATGAAAGAAATTCATGCAAGACTACACATGCGGTTTGCAACAACACGCGTTGTAATGAATTTCGATTATGCAAGTTTTTTTACGATTATGTAACAGTCATAATAAATATCGCTAGACATTACACACAGCGCCATCTAGTGCCACACTAAGCAACGAGTCTTGTCGTGGACACGTTGATATACTACATAGATACTTTTTGTTTGTAAATACATACTTATTATACATAGAAACATCCATGACTTGATAACAAATGTCCATGCTCATCACACAAACATTTGCTCCTAATACCAGGATTCGAACCTGGGATCCTAAGAACGTAAGGCAGCCTCACTACCGCTGCGCCATTCGGGTCGTCAGCTACTCACTACTCAAAAAATATGAGGTCGAACTGTCACTCCTCCTCCTCACTCGAATCTATGACTCCGTGAATAAGGTATGTGGAACAATTAAAACATTTGGACGTCTAATATTCTTCAAGACGCCGTGGCAAGGTGCACAGACGGCTCTTCATGTGGCTTTGGATAAGAAGGCTGGGGACGTAAGTGGAGCATACTTCAGGAACTGTGAAATAGTGGGTGCTGTGAAACGTGCATATTGTGATAAGACTGCTAAAGCGCTCTGGGAAGAATCGGTGGGATTTGTGAAACTAACAGGAGACGAAGTTGCGTGAAAAAGTGTAAATAAATCAACAGGCATAAGTTTTAAATTATATCATCATTCTTTATTTAGTAGATACCTTACTTAATAACTACAAAATAATATCGAATGTGTAAAACGTAGACCTCAGACTAAATAAAAAACCAAGACATCGCACCGCTATGTCTTTGTTTTTTTGGTCTGAGATATGGACATAAACAAGTTTCGAGGTTATATAAAGTTTTAATTAACCTCGAAACATCTTTGGCCATTCCCAATAGTAAACATTTCATTATCAATATGCTGATTACCTAACTAGAATAATTAAATAATGTTTAAACTTGTCCAATAGTTACCTGCTAAACTTTACGTAAACACGTTCATGCACTTAGTTATATCAAAAGGTCAAGATCGGACTAAATTATCTAGCTATCATTTTAAACTGAAAATTATGGCTAGGTAATTGAGCCGGTACCTTTATCACTATTACCTTTATTACCATTTAGAATACTGACTAGGTATGCATAATTATGTTGCGTTATATGTTCCGTTGCGTTCTACACGTGATATTTAAGGCGATGTTAACCCGATTGCCGCCGTAAGCATTTATCGCTTACTCCAGCCCCGCAAAGAGATACGATACGCTCAGCCTATAATAGAGCTTAGCGGGGGTAACGCGGTCGAATAATTTGGCACACGTCCGACCTCCATCGCGTTCCGCTTGGAACCAAAAGGACATGGCGCGAGCGCATGAAAAGATGAAAACACTTAATTTTGGAATTAATGATATACACACACATTTTTTTATTAATATTAGTATTTTCATATTTCACAATTATGGTGGCCAAATAAGCCACGTGTTTATTCAAAATTTAAATCCGCGCTGCGCTATCTACGAATAAAACACATTACAAAATGACGTTTAAGGTGAACGCACAGAAACGCACAGAACGCAAAGAAAGAAACATGTTCTCATCCGTATCATGTATCCATATCTATTCGTCCGATTTGACGCGGATAAGTGAGCGAGGTTTCATAGGATTCCATACAAGTAATTCCTAAATTCAATTCTTTCGGCTCCTTCGCTTCCTTCGGCTCTGATAAGTGTGCGTTCACCTTTATCCGGGTAACCGCGCCATAACTAGCACTTACCAAAATATATACATAATAATATAACGGATCTGGGACTTTTGCGCGAAGGACACTTGCGCGAACCCACTTGCGCGAAAAGACATAATGCGCGACTGGACTTTTGCGCGACTTAATGCCCACAGAGGTTTACTCTGTAGAGTAAACATAACATCACGCCTGTTATAATCCCGTCATCGTCGCTTCCTGTTATATGAACAGATGGAGCGGTGGGAGCCCCAACATGGCTTCGATCGCTGCTGTCGGGGTAGTCCTCATGCAGCCTGTGATCGCCATGCAGGCAAGCCTTTGCATGCGTTGCAGTGTGATGGAGGCTGTAGTTAGTTTGGTGGGGGGCCACCAAACCACCCCATAAGTGATCATAGGTCGGATTACCGCGCAGTATAACCAAAGTATAATTTTAGGGAATAGGCCCCACTTCTTACCTATCATCCTCCTGCATTTTATTTTCATTTTATTTTATTTCTTAAGAAAACTTACAGCTAGGACACAGATTAAAAGGCCAATTAAAAGTTTTCACTGACATTATAAGAGTAGCACAAGAAGCAGTAGACAGGTAAGAGAAAGTAAGAAGCACTTGGAGAGAATTAAGAAAAAGTTGAATAGATTTTAGTGAACTTCAAAGAAGTTTTTACATAGTATTTTTTTTAGTTTAGAAACACTGGTGGAGAATAAATCAAGACCATCAACACTCTGACACATCGAGTTGTCTGCCCTGCTAGCTCTTATCATATAAGAGTTTTGTCTATAAATGCACCGCACAGAGGGAACATACAGCGCTTGATGATTCCTTAAAGTGAAGGATGGAACACGCAGCCCAATTTTACCCATCAGTTCGGAACAGTCAGTTGAACCGTTTGCCAAATTGAACAAGAATACCATGTCAGCAATTTTTCTCTGCTCAACTAGTGGAAGACTGTGGAACTTTCTGCAGCGACTGTAATAATTAGGTAAATACGTTTTGGATCTATACAGAATGTACCTTTTTTTTTTGCGGATAGGAAATCATCAAATGACTCCTCCCGCTCTGGGCGGAGCAGGAGGGAGTGTCAGGCTTTTACTGACTAAAACCCATCCATGTTCCTTCATCGCCCTTTGTGTTCCAGGGCCACGGTATCTCTTTCGAATAGTCCAGCAGCCCCGACAGGCTTCGGCCCTTGCGGACCCCTTCCCTATTGCTGACTCTCTTTGCGGCGCGCGTGGAACACGAACGCGCCGTCGACACGGCCTGTCGTCATGAGACGGACGGACGGCGAGCTAGCCCATAGCTCCCCGTCCACAGGCCCGCGATACTGAATGTACCTTAAGAATTTCTTTTGAATGCTTACGATGCGATTGATTATATTTTAGTAGTATTACTAGTATTATTATTAGTATTATAAACCGAATTCCATACTGGTGAGCAGTATTCGAGATGACTGCGCACAAAAGCACAATAAAGAATTTTGAGTGTTTTGATATTTTTGAAATCGGCTGAAATCCTCAAGATGAAACCTAATGCCTTTGAAGCTTTTTTAATAATATTATCGATGTGTGTGTCAAAAAGAAGTTTCGAGTCAAAAGTGACGCCTAAGTCTCTGATCGTATTCACTCTGGCTATTGAAGTTTTGGCTAGTTTGTAATCGTAAAGAATAGGTTTAGGTTTACGAGTGAAGGTACATGTATAACATTTTGAGACGTTTAGATCCAGGCGGTTGGCTATACAGTACTCTTGGAATCCGTCCGGATCAAGTTGGAGACGTTCAGCATCTTCATATGTTCTGATTTCGCTTAGAATCTTCATGTCGTTCGCAAACAAAAGAACTCTTGAGTTAGAGAAACATGAAGAGACGTCATTGATGAAGATGTTGAATAACAAGGGTCCCAGAAGCGATCCCTGTGGAATCCCTGAGGGGACATGATGAGGGGTTCTCGATGTGTACCCATTAAGAACAACAGTTTGACGCCTGTTGGCCACATAAGATTAGAACCACCTGAAGAGATTTCCACTGATACCTATAGCCAATAGCTTACGCAGAAGTATAGCATGATCCAAGCGATCGAAACACTTGCTATAGTCTGTGTAGATTATATCTACTTGTGTGCGATGAGACATACATTCAGTTAAATAGTCACTACAAAGAATAATATTGGTGGTTGTGGACCGACCTCGCAGGAAACCATGTTGGCGATCACTAATGCTTAATTTAAGAGAAGCATGAAGCTGCTTGTGTATTATTTTTTTCAGGATATTAGCAAAAATGCATAATTTGGATATGGGCCTGTAGTTTTCCACGAGGTCTCTAGGCCCTTTTTTATGGATCGGAGTGATTAACGTCGACTTTCAAATTATAGTTACCTCACCTGAATTTAGGGACCGCCTGAACAGGAGTGAAAGAGGAAGAGTCAGACTTTTGTCACAGTTGAGTATAAAAACTGGCGGAATATTGTCTGGTCCTAGAGATTTAGATAGGTCAATTCCTTTAAGTAGATTTAATAGTTCTAATTCATTAACTTCGACTGAATGTATGTCCGAAACAATATCGCTCAAATGCATGTTTGATCCCTGCGCGCGGTCATTCGAAAGATTATCGTCACCGTTGGTACTACTAGCAGAACCGAGAAAATTAGAATAGAAATAGTCGCCAAACATGTTGTAGATCTCCTCTCCTACACTTGATGTGCTATTTCTATATTTAAGTAAGGAAGGATAAGCATTGGTATGATTTTTTTATTTGACGTATGATCAAAACGCTTTGGGGGTCTTAAAAATGTCTTCTTCAATTTTAGTAATATAGCAGCTAAACATTTCACTTTCAACTTCCTTGGCACGCTGTCGGAGTAAAACAAAAGACTCATGGTCAGACAGGTTACCGTATTTCTTAAATTAGCGTGGTACTTCGCTTTTTCTTTCATAATTTTAATCAGGGGCTGTTTGAACCAGAGAGGGTATCTGCTGCTTGGAACTACATAGGTATATATGAATCACGTAGGTCATTGAGAGTGTCATAGAAAAATGATACGGCATCTTCGAGTTTCCTAGTGCTCAATTCGTTGTGCCAGTCGATCTGGCTCAGCCAATGATTCTGGCTCAGTCGACTGATCGATATAAACATTTTATTCGAGGACGCGCAGGAAGACTATGAAGTTCCACGAAATCAGCTGACACACAAAGAGCCCTATGATGTGGACCTTCCGGCACTGGAGGATCGGTGCAACTTGCCACTGATACCTAGCTATTAGATAAAACTAGATCTAATATTTTATTGTTGACATTTAAGTGCGAATTGTATTGCGAGATATTGCAGACAGTAAAGTTATCAAACAAATTGACCTGAACATGACCTTGGATATTACTAGGGCAAGCCGACTGACCGTCATCAGCTGGTTCCCAGCTTATATTTGGAAGGTTAAAATCGCCAAGAACTAAAAATTTATCAGCGGGATGCTTCTGAACAATATCTGTTAGGTTATTAGAAAAATTAGTTAACTGACCTGCTTGGGAGTGGCCTAGATTTTGATTGCAGATGTACACTACAAAAATATGCATTTTATACGATACTCGCTGTCTCTTTCTATGTAGGGTGAGAGTAATCCACAAGTATTCAGCAGACGAGAACCATTCACTACGGAGATCACTGATAAGTTCAAGTCGCACTGCAATAAGCACACCTCCCGCCAAAGTTTTGTTTCGTGCTAGAATAATTTCTATCGCGCCTCCACACTATGTAACGGTCGTCAAACAATTCACTGTTTCCCATACCTTCAATAAACCAAGTCTCAGTTAAGCAAATATTATCATAGAAATTAACACACACATTACGATAAAATATTGACGTTTTTGTACGCAATTCCCGAACATTTTGGTAAAAAACACTAATAGGTGACATTGCAAAGAGAAAGATTACATACTAATGCTTCAACAGAAATTGTTATGTGAGGTACATTCAGTTTAAAGCAAACAGTTAAACTATGATACATTAAGAAAATGAGCGAGATCAAGCTAAGTACAACCTAAGTTCCGTGCAAAAAGGGTTCAATAGAGAAATAGCAATGGTCAACACCGAGCGATAAGAGAACACAAGGGCAGCGGTACAGGAATGCGCTTAAAAAAGTGGCACCAGTGTTTCTCAAACTATTAACGTAGTGCGTGCAAATGAACAAGTATGATAAATTATAAAATTGACACAACATTTTTAATTCAGAAACTTTTTTAAGTCCAGCATATCTATTCACAACGCTTCGATTCGGAAAGTCGTACGTCTATCTCGCTCGATTTCGTAATGTCAAAAAAAGATAGACATACGACTTTCCGAATCGAAAATCGAATCGAAGCGTTGTGAATAAGGGGCCTGCTCCGTTTTTATGTGATGGGTTGGAGAAGTTGTATTTTTCTTTATAAGGATTTTGCAATCAACTACCCAAATGTATAAAAAACCTCGTTCTTTCGCCAGTTTTTTCATTTTGTTCAACAGCATTTTGTTCTCAAAAGTTAGATGATCGTTGACGTAGATGACACTGTCGGACTGCACCCAACTTGCTTGCAGTTAAAGATGACTTAAGTTTTTTAACAGCGGCCACGAAATCGTTTTTGAGGTATCTGTTATGAACTGAACATATAATATTTTTACTGTGTTCGTTGTTTTGCATCGGTACTCTCGCAATGAAGTTTATCTGCTCTTTAGGGATACTACATCCAATTATATCTCCTATCTTGCCAATGATTGCGAACAGATTTTCGGAGTTGGTTGATGGAACGCCCGCGAGGGCTTTCCAATTACATTTGCAATTACCGCACTTCCACGTTGTTCTTGTTCTTATTCTTCTTCCCTGTTTCCGCAGGGAAAATCAAACTGTCCCAGGCATCCCACGCATTTAGCGCCGTCCCTACTCTCAACTTGGCAACGCTTGCATGAAAACATTTTGTGTAGGTGCTTGAAACTTTGAGAATCATAGTCAGGTAATTAGTCGTCTACCGAGTCGCGAAGCGTATGCGTGCGGCCGATTTGCTGTCTACCGTCAGACTGATTGCATTTGATTTTGACCGATTGCATTGCCAAAATGTGAGCAAAACCCTGTTTATTTTATTGTCTAAGTGACTACTCCAGATTAACTGACTGTCCAGGATGACTCCCAGATATTTGACCTCGTCGGCTAACTGAGTTCTGTATCGAAAAGTTTGGGTAGGCGATAAGGGCCTAGTGGCCTCGGTTTTGGGTAAACATGACTAGTTCCGTTTTCATGGGGTTCACTGAGAGATGGAACTCTGTGCACCACCGCTCAACGATGCGTAGTGCTTGTTGAGTAGGGTTGCAGATTGTCCCTGTCACTTTCCCTGAAATGAGGATAGCGAGGTCGTCGGCACACGCTATTGTATAGAAATGGTTCGCATTGAGTTTTGTCATGAGATCATTTATCACCAGATTCCAGAGGAGCGGGGATGATACTCCACCTTGGGGGCAGCCTCCGGCTATCAAGGCCATCTGCTGTTCCCCTTCAAGTCGAACCACTCGTTTGCTTAGCATATTAGTAATCGAGTCTGACAGTACCTGTTCTACTCCGTGACGGGAGAGCGCGGTGTTGATGCTGGAGAAGTTTTTTTATCGAAGGCTCCTTCGATGTCTATGAAGGTGCCCAGGCTGATGCCGTTTGCGTGTTGCTTAGTGTTGAGTAGGATAGTTTTCAAAATGCCGTCCCTCAGCTCTCTCTCGCACATTCTCTACATGGTTTTAAGGAGAAAGGAGCTCAGGCTGTTTGGTCGCATCGCCTCTTCTGGTGAGGTGGTAACTGTGTTGTCGGGTTTACGGAGGACAGCAGGCCCAGACGGGTTCTGCTGTGCCAGTATTTTCCTTACCCTGTTTGCTTGTTGGCAAGATTCGATATTGCCACAGTATTTTCGCCATCCAGTGGAGCTCCTGAATCTGATGCATTTTTTATAGAATTTTTTGGCCGCATAGTACGCGTCCCAATCCTTATCAGTACAGGTGTTCATGGCTCTGTTTAGGGCTTTCCACGCTTGCGTTCCAGCTCCCCACCATGGTTGCTTACCTGGTGTTGTGGGCGGAGTGGACTCCGGGCAGGATGAATGGTAGTTGTCTAGCATTGATTTCGTGAGATGACTTATTCGCTCGTCGATCTGCTGCGTATCCTCGTAGGTCATCCCGTAGTTTGTTGACACAGCACACGAATCTAGAGAAGCAAAATATTTCGTAGGAAGGTATTTTAGTTGTTTTTGTTTTTCAAAGAACCGACGAAATTTTTATATTTACTTATACTAGTTGTGCCCCGCAACCTTTGTCAACGTGAAATTATTTCAAAAAAATTAACTTCCCTGTTTGAATCGGATTTTGTTGATACAAAACCCTAGTAGTTACGACCCTAACATAGTCGGAAATAGGCTAGGCAGATAATGACGTCAACGATGATGCAATCAACATCATCATCTGCCTGCCAGCTATTTTGGGGTCGTCTTCTAGTTTAACCGGATGCAGCTGAATATCAGTATTTTACATGAACCGACTCTCTATCCCGCAGTAGCAGCTAACATAGTCCTGCAGTATACTCTTGCCATACCTTTGGTTAAATATTCTGCCAGCTAAGAACCTAGAACCACATTATCACCACACCGCACCGTGCCAAAGTCCTCACCTTTCACTCATCATTATTTTGTGTATTGGAAAGACATCGCACGCGTAAAACAATTTGCATAGACTCTACGGAAGTACGTCCCAATACTAATGTCCGCGCATGACTAATACGCTTTCATCGTAGCCGCCCTAGCGCCCGCGCCGCCCGGTGTCATGGTGGCTATCTCGCTCTATCCCAGGTTTTTAATTTGCACGAGGGAAAGGGAACGAAAACAAGTATGACATATTTCGCATTTTGTTGGTTTATCTATTGTCCAGTACCAGTATGTGTGTGTGCGGTTAAATCGCTAAGTTTACTTCAACTGTTTTTGTAAAGACTTTAACTTGCTTGTAATAAGGTTCATTTTTCTTTATTTTGTATTGAATGGCGGAATTTGTATTAATACAAATAAAACTGAACTTTTAAAACTCTTATTGCCTTTTTTTTTTTTTAGGATGGTAAATCATCAAATGACTTCTCCCGCTCTGGGCGGAGCAGGAGGGAGTGTCAGACTTTTACTGACTAAAACCCATCCATGTTCCTTCCTCGCCCTTTGTGTTCCGGGGCCACGGTAACTCTATCGAATAGTCCCGCAGCCCCGGCAGGCTTCGGCCCTTGCGGACCCCTTCCCCATTGCTGACTCTCTTTGAGGCCCGCGCCTACGGTGGCCGGAAGCCACCACGTGGCCCCTGACGCCCGGGGCGTCTCCCGCGGCGGCCGGGACGTGAGGATATCTCCCTCTCACGTTCCGCCACCTCCTTCGCTAGCATGACTGCTTCACAGAAGGAGGTGACGGCGGCGTCCCTTTCCGTCTCGCTCCGGACCATGGCACGAACCAGGGCCGGAAGCGAGAGGTCGCCGCCGCCGATCGCCACCTCGAGGACACGGCGGTGCTCCACCCAAGCAGGGCACACCTCCACCGTTTGTCCTCCGGACGATCCTCACAATGGAAACACCCGGGCGTCTCCTCCCGCCCGATTCGGTGCAGGAACTTACCGAAACATCCGTGTCCGGTAAGAACCTGCGTCAGGCGGAAGATGAGGACGCCGTGGCGTCTCTCCAGCCACTCCTCAAAGAGGGGACTTACCGCCACTATCGTGGCATGCCCTGCACGGGGTTGCGACAGTCGCTCTCTCCATGTCGCCATTAGAAACTCTTATTGCCTTGAGTTACCATTATCCATTTCAGTTTGTTCTGACTGTCCAGGGGTAGTGTGACTATAAATTACGTAGCTCTAATTATTTTTGGGATAAAAAATGACCCAAATTAAAAATTATAGAAATCGATTCAGTAAACGTTTCTGAACAAACTAATTTCAGGATGTGTGTTAATTATGTTACATGTTATATAAAGATGGTGCGGAAAGTATTTTTAATTTTTGAAAGTATTCATTGCAGCTGTCAGTTCTGTTGAGACCACATATTGCTCTCACGCACATTTTTTGATATTTACTTTTATTATCGTAGAGTCTGATACCTCGGTCTTTTAACAGATCATGATTTATATCATGATCTGTCAAAAGACAGGATAGAGGAGATAGGAAGGTACTATGCAAATAGACCTTGTCTCATGTCGTAACTTGAATGTGGTTAAAATGGTCGCGAGTTTAACATTTTATTAGATACGTCGTTGTTTTTTTAGGGTTCCGTAGTCCTGACAAGGAACCCTTATAGTTTCGTCATGTCCGTCTGTCCGTCCGTCTGTCCGAGGTTTTGCTAAGAGACCGTTAGTACTAGAAATCATCATAAAGAAAATGGAGAGGGGTAAATCCCCCCGGGTCATGATGGCATCAGCATCGAGCACCTGGGGTATGCGTGGGGACACTTGCCGCGTTCATGCGACACTTCAGTAGCTATAATCGTGAAATTACATAAAATCATTTTCACTAATTCCAATTAATATGACACTTGATCGATTAAGTCCAATCTTAATCGATCAAGTGTCATAATAATTTTAATCCATAAATTTATTTGCTGTTTTTTCATTTTCAAAAATATCCTTTTCCATAACATTTTTTCACCATAATATTCATTTGCGCCTACTAACACAACAATGCTGCCCTCGTAAATGAAAACACAGTACCTCCGAAAATGCCATTTTGTAAAAAACGCGGTTAAAGTTAAATTGTTTTGATAAAGACATCATTTAAGTTAGGTTGAAAATAATATTTTTTTATGTTGTAAAATGAACAAAGCTTCAATTCAGTGTATGAACAAAATTCATACAATTTAATTTTTTCAAGTTAAAAAACTGATTGGTTACTGTGGTCTAGGTTAGTGTTACTATGTTACTTTTTTTTTTTTTTTTGGGAATGGCATCTCGCAGTTCAGTCTAGAAGAGACTGGCTACTGCTTAACCGGGCTAGACCTGTGGATGCCTTGAAGCTAAGGCCTCCAGCCAGGGGCATGTTAACTAAAAACTAAGCGACCACGCCTAAGCGCACCCCCTGTGGGGTACGAACCTCGGCTTAGGGCGTCGCTGATCGTGACACTCAGATCCAGCCTGTCCCCTTGCTGTCCGCAAGGGGACAGGCTGGATCTGAGTGTCATTAATTAGGGGCTCGTTTAACATTACTGGCTCAGCGTCGGGGGCTGGCTCTAGCAAGGGTTGGGGGGAGGATTGAACGGGGATTACGCGCCGGACCTCGGCGGCGAGGTCGGAATGTTGTCGGTTTGTATCTGTATTTTCTACGTACGGTGCTGGTGTCTTTGCTACTCTCCTGTAAGAGGGTAATAGCGTCGTCGGGGGTGACTAGAGTGTGCCGAGGACGGCGGACTGAGCTGATACGCGATGGGTCGTATCGGGCGGCCGATTGCAAGACGTTTCATGAATTGCTGAATGGTGGGGATTCTAAGATCTAAGTGAAGACTATCGTTACGGACGTACGGGGGGCTCCGGTGATCTTACGGAGAAAGCGGTTCTGCAAGATCTGCATCCTGTGTCCATGTGGCGGGGATGGGCATGAGCGAATACGACACAAGCGTATGTCATGATAGGTCGGATAACTGCTGTGTAAAGACGCAACTTGTACTTGAGTGACAACTTGCTCTTTTTGACTAGCATGAAGTGGAGTCTGCTCATGGCAAAGGCTGCTTGTTACGTTACGTTACGAGCTGCTTTGATATGAGCCGCGAAGGTCAGGTGTTCGTCGAGGATGACACCGAGGTACTTGGTATTGCTTCTCCCAAGGGATAGGCTTGCCGAACATAGTGATGGGGGCAGGTGACGGTCGCTGATGGCGTAACTTCTGATAGAGTACAGCCTGGCTCTTCTCAGGGTTTACTTCGATCCTCCACTTACGAAACCAAGCGCCGAGGGAATCGGCGGCTTGTTCAAGTGCACGATGGATGTAAACCTGAGAGCGGCCGGTGTAATAAATAGCCGTGTCGTCGGCAAATAGAGCTACCTGAACTTTCTTGTTCGTTGGGATGTCGCTGGTGAACAGCGTGAAAACGAGAGGAGAGAGGACGGAGCCCTGAGGGACTCCGGCTTGGATGGGGTGGGGAGAAGATAGAGATTTTCCCACGCGGTTGCGGAAGGTGCGATCCGACAGAAAGTCTCGTAAGATGAGCACGAGACGGTCCGGCACGCCGAGTTTGTACAGCTTGTTTAATAAGCCGTTGTGCTAGACCTTGTCGAAGGCTTTCGCTATATCGAAATACAACACCCCCGTCATCGCTCCACGCTGGAAGCCAGCGCTCAAGTGTTCGACGATGCGGTGGACTTGGTGTATACAAGAATGTTCGGTTCTGAAACCGAACTGTTGATCGGGAATGAGGCCTTTTGTCTCGGCATAATCTCTGAGTCGCTTATAAATAAGTCTCTCATAGATTTTGCCGAGCGCGCTCAGGAGACTGATCGGCCTGTAGCTCGAAGGCTGAGCTTTCGGTTTCCCAGGTTTGGGAATACCGATGACGGTGGCCTCTTTCCACACTTGGGGAAACAAGTTGTTGCTCAAGGCGCCATTGAAGATGGCTGCCAAGAGGACTATGAGCTGAGCGGGGAGGGTTTTAAAAATCCTATTGGTGAAGCCGTCGGCGCCAGGGGCTTTCCGAGGCTTGAGCTTGTCAATGATATCCTTGACCTCGTCTGGAGTGACCGGAGGGAGGGGATCGTCGGGGTCTTCTACGGGAGGGAGTGCAGCTCTTCGCTCGACTTCTGCATCCACCTCATCGAGGTGCTGCTTGTCTACTGGAAGGGTGCTAGGGGAGCACTGTGATTCCAAACTGTCGGCCAGGCATTCTGCCTTCTCAGAGTCGTCAAAAGCGACGCTCTTGTCAGGACGGATGAGAGGTGGAGAAGAGGCCTCCTCGGAGGACCTCAGCTTCCTCTGAAGTTGCCAGAAGGCTTGGTGGGTTGGCTCCAGTTCGCTGAGCATCTTGTCCCATTGATTCGAACGAAACTCACTAGTGCGCTTCTTTACAGCACGCTGCAAATAACGCATGTGAGCTTTGTTCTCATCGCAGGGCCAAACGCTATAGGCACGTTTGGCCGCGTTCTTCTCGTTTATCAGTTCACGGATGTCGTCGGGTATTTTCCAGCGATGATCACTCATCACTGGGACTTCCCGAGAGCAATCCTTTAAAATGGATTGCACGTGAACTGTAAACGAGTCGATAGCGGCTTCGGTGTCTGCGACTGAGACAATGTGGTCGGGGATACCGTCTAGGAGCGGTGACGTGTCGGATTTCAGCATATCACTTACTTTCTTCCAGTCGGTTATTAGGGTGGTAGGAGTGGGTTGGCTTGGGTCAGAGATGCCCGAGCGAGAAACTAGGTGCATGAGCACTGGGCGGTGGTCAGAGTTAAGCTCGTGTAGCGTCTCAATTAAATGTAACCTAAGGCTAACATTCTTGAGCAGCGCTATATCGAACACATCGGGACGATGACTAGTGGTGTCGGGATAATGCGTGTTCTCCATAGGAGCAATGGAATCGAAATTGATACTCTGGCCTAGATCGCAGACGACTCTCCCTCTCGGGTTAGTCATACTACTATTCCAGGCGGGATGTTTGGCGTTGAAGTCGCCCGCTATGATAACGGAGCCACTCATGCCAAAGAGTCTGGTGAGATCATTAACCAGGAGGTTATGATTCTCAGACGTGTTAGAGTTACTATGTTACTGTGTTTTAACCATTTAAATACAGGAACTTTAGTGTTATTACGACACAGTAACTGTACACATACTAGGTTAAAACCTAATAACAGCAGGCTTCGCAGGTATCTTAAACCCAGTAACTAAGATACTGTGATTAATTTAAGTTTAACCTAAGATACATTTTACGGAAATTTTACTTTTAACCACAGTATTTGAAGAAGCTGTGTTATAGCCAAGCAAAACATTTTATAAAAATACATGAACACATATTACAGCACAGTAAATAGTATTTTAGGTACTGTGTTCAAACCTAAAAATTCTAACGCACTGTGTTTTTTATTAAAAATGTGTTGAGATATGTGATTATGCAGGAAAAATGAAAATTAAAAACTGGAGCTGTGAAATGCGTATGTATTCCGAAGAACAAAGAAAACACAATTGACAATGTAGGTAGACTTAAAACTAATAAACTAACACAAAACGCCTGATAAAGTCTTTCTTGCAATAAGTTGCATGACGTTAAACTTGCTTGAATTTTGTTACAGAAATCGTTTTGCTTTCCAAATCTGAACATGCCCCCGGGCGTTGAAAGGCAATCTTTCAACCAGAATGATCATTTAATGGCAGTGGGCATATCTTGCTGCATGCACGCCGGATGGTTCCACTCGCAGTCCTGATTTCGGCCACACGACTGATCCCGTCACGTCCTGGGTAGACTGCTGTGATCCGGCCTAATCGCCATTTCAATGGCGGTAAATTGTCTTCCTTTACTATAACAAGGCGATCAGTCTCTAAGACCGCCTTTGAAGACCTCCATTTTGTCCGCTGCTGTAGTTCAGAGATGTATTCTTTATTCCACCTCGACCAGAAGTGCTGACGTAATGCCTCTATTCTCTCGTATCGTTTTAAGTGAGTGACGGAGGCAGCTTCATACGATGATACGGGCAAGGACGTAAGTGTGCGCCCTATCAGGAAATGTCCAGGTGTCAGCGGCAAAAGGTCATTAGGGTCCGATGACAACGGCGTGAGCGGGCGTGAGTTCAGGAGTGCTTCGATTTGAACCAGTGCTGTGTACAGTTCCTCATAAGTTAAATGACAATTTCCCATTACTCTTTTTAAATGAAACTTCACTGATTTGATACCTGCCTCCCATAGACCACCGAAATTTGGAGCGTAGGGAGGAATAAAAATGAAGTTAATTCCTTCAGCGGCCATGTCACCAGATAACGAACTACTGTTAGCCTTCAAAAATTTACCAATTTCATTATAAGCGCCTACAAACGAGGTTCCGTTGTCGGAATATATATGGGTGGGTTTACCTCTACGAGACATAAAACGACGAAGTGCTGACAAATAATTTTGACTGGTTAAGTCACCCACCAACTCAATGTGAACCGCTTTCGTCGTAAAACAAACAAAGAGTACAATGTAAACTTTTACAAGTCTACAACCACGACCTTGACGAGACGCTGACAGTAAGGGTCCACCGTAATCAACCCCAACACATTCGAATGGATGACCACCAGACGCTACCCGTCGTTCAGGTAAGTTTCCCATTATGGGATTAATTGGTTTAGCTGTAATGCGACTGCAAGTGACACACCTTTGATAACACGATTTAGCAAGGTTGCGACCACCTATTGGCCAGTAAGTATCTCTTATACAAGCCAACAGTAATTGAGGGCCTGCATGCATTAAAGTTTTATGATTTAATTCAAATAATAGTTTAGAAAATCGATGAGTGGACTGTATTACTAACGGATGTTTTTTCTCATATGAAAATGAAGAATTTTGTAAGCGACCACCTACACGAATTAATTTATTTTTATCTAAAAATACGTTAAGTTTAGTCAAGGGACTACCTTTTGGTAAACATTGATTTTTTATTAATATTTCATATTCGGGAAATGATTCTATTTGAGACAATTTCACAATTAAGTTTAACGCATTTTGTAATTCATCTTCACTAAGATGTAAAGTGGTCGGTGGTTGCTTTTTACAAATATGAATAAATCGTAACATATATGCTACTGTGCGTTTAAGTCGAGAAAGGTTTGAAAACCGATTAAAATCAATTAAAGGTTTTGGAGTCTTAGAAGTAGTTAATAAAGAAATCTCAGTTTTAGTTTCTGGTAGTGATTCCACTACAGTGCTTCGAAAAGAAGGCCACTTGCTTGTATCCTGGGTTAAAAATGTTGGTCCCGACCACCATAAATTATGAGTCTGAATTTGACTTACATCAATGCCTCGAGATACAAGATCAGCGGGGTTGAGATGTGTGGGAACATGTCTCCAGGTACAATTATTAGTGTTAGTCTTGTCAACTATTTCTGCTACACGATTGCGCACGAATGGTTGCAGCTTACTTGGCAACATTTTTAACCACCCTAGCACTATTGTAGAATCACTCCAAAATGTACTACTTTGAATTGGTGCGCCAAGTGACTCAATCACCTTGTTATATAGCCTCACTCCAACCAAGGCAGCACAGAGTTCGAGCCGAGGAATTGTAGTTGGCTTGATAGGAGCCACTCTACTCTTTGCTGTAAGCAAACTCACCATAACTTCATTATTATTATTAATACTCCTAACATAGATGCATGCACCATAAGCAGTTTGTGATGCATCACAAAATATGTGTAGTTCTATCACCTTCCAAGAATTACCAAAAACTAAACGTGGGATGCGTAAACTATTCAAAATATATAACCTGTCAACAATATCTTTCCATGTATTAGCGACATCTAGTGGTAAACAGTCATCCCATGATAATTTGTGTAACCAAAGTTTTTGCATTATTACTTTCATTGGAATGATACAAGGAGCTAATAGACCCAGAGGGTCGAATATTTGGGATGTTACTGACAGAACGTCACGCTTTGTTACATTATTAGATATTGAAATATTACTAATTGAAAACCTGAGCTCATCTGAGTCTGTTAGCCAGTTAAGACCTAATGTTTTACTTGGCTCATTTGAGCCAATGTTTAAATTTAATGATGAACTTGTGACTTGATCTGATAAAACCAGGATATTGTTGGACTTCCACTTTCTAAGTGGCATACCAGCGGCAGCCAACTCGTCAGTGACTCTCTGACGGATATTTGTGACGTCAGCTATTGTATCCCCACCTGTGAGCAAGTCATCAACATAAAAATCATGGATTATAATATCAGAAATCTTTTTATCCTTACAATCTAAGCCAACTTGTTTTAAACACCTAGTTGCTAAAAACGGGGCACTTGCTGTTCCATAAGTCACAGTGTTTAATTCATAAGTGTTAATAGGATCTAAATGGTTTTCACGCCACAGTATTCTTTGCAAGTGTCTGTCATCAGGATGTACGATCACTTGCCGATACATTTTTTCTACATCAGCAGAAATGATGTATTTATGTTTTCTAAATCTAAGGAGTAAAGACATTAAGTCATCTTGAACAACTGGACCCACCATTTGTAGGTTGTTAGATGAAACACCTGAAGTAGTAGGACTACTGGCATTAAACACTACTCTTAATTTTGTGGTTATGCTATGTTCACGCAGAACACCGTGGTGTGGAATAAAATATGCCAGTGTTTTTGAATTAATGGAACACTCAGACATGTGTCCTAATGAAACGTACTCTTTCATGAAATCGCAATAAAGAGTTTTTAAAGCTGGCTGATTTTGAAATCTTCGTTCAATCGAGAAGAGACAATGTTTTGCTCTAGCCAGTGAATCACCTAAAATACGAGGTGATTGTTTGAGTGGTATTCTAACACAAAATCGACCATCTGCCATTCGAATGGTGTTTTTTACAAAATGTTCTTCACACTTAGCTTCTTCATCAGAAAATGAAGATGACTGATTGGGGACTTCTTCCAGTTCCCAGAAACGCGATAAAAGGTTTTGAATGTCATCTCCTGAAGTGTGGTTGTGAGAAGAACTGACTTGTGCAATGTTAACTTTTGGAACTGATGGTGACCGTGATATTTGGACACTATTAAGTAACGGACCTGAAACTAGCCAACCTAGCCTAGATTCAAATAATATTGGTTTGCCTTTACCTAAGTTGATTTTTTGCCGCCCCAGTAGGTCCCAGAAAACATCTGCCCCTATTATGAGATCCACTGCCGATGGCGTGTGGAAATGAGGATCAGCTAAACAAATATCGCTTGGTATATTTAAATTATTCATGGATAATTTATGACTTGGCACTTCATCCGTTATGTTTGGTAAAATAAAACAACAAAGATTAATAGTGAAATTTTCACTTAATGATTTTACAGGAACACTGCACATTTTACTTATCTTTGTTTTTGAATTATTAATGCCTTGTACATATTCATTAACCTGTACGGTAGGTAAATCTAATAAATCACATAACTTATCCGTCATTATACAAGACGTACTGCCAGTGTCCAGTATAGCCCGAGCGAGATATTCGCGGTTATTCTTATCATAAACTTTTGTTAATGCAGTAGCCAATAGAACTTGACTTTTATTGTTAGGATAAGTTGTAGCACGAGCCGATAGTGTGACATTTGTATTGGGTTTCTTATCAGCCGAGTTAACATCTGCAGAAAAAGTGCTGTCAGTTTGCGAAGTAGAAGCATTAGGCGTAGTTTTTTGTGACGCACTTGCTACATGGACCAGAGTATTGTGCTTACGCTTACATATCTTGCAACCAAGAGATTTGCAATGATTTGCGTAATGACCAGACCGAAAACAATTAAAACATACCTTGTATTGAGGAAGAAGCTCAAGCCGTTTTTCGTTGCTGAGACCAAGAAACTGTGGACAGTTGAGTAAAGTATGTTTATCACTACAATGCGGGCATGACACCGGTGAGGAACTGGTATTATTTTTATTTTTCTGAGGTGGTGTATCACTGCCTACCGATATCATGGTTCTATGCTTGTTAGATTTAGGAGTAATATTGTGATTGGCCTGACTGCGAGACAAATCTAGTGTTTCAAGCAAAACTGCACGATTTCTCAAGAATTCTAGAAAGATTTCTAAAGTGATTGTTTTATCTTTATCTATATGAGCCTTTTCCTCCTCCCACTGTCGATAAGTCCTTGAATCTACCTTGTGGGTAACTATATAAATTATTAACGTACTCCAAAACTTAACTGGTTCCCCTAAAGATTCTAACGCACGTAGGTTTTTGTTTAGAGTATCAATGACGTTTTTAATATTATCTGAGGACTCTTTATTAACCACTTCAATGTTAAATAAAGCTGCCACATGATTTTGAATGAGAAGCCGCTTGTTATCAAACCTTTCACATAATAAATTCCACGCAATAGAATAATTATTAGCCGAAAATTCAATAGCACGTATGACTAAGGCGGCTGTCCCTTCCAAGGAAGCTCGGAGGTAATGAAACTTATTTATCTCATCAATTTGGTCATCTAAATGTATTAAGCTTGAAAACGTGTCATGGAACTCTAACCACTTGTCGTAAGTTCCGTCAAACTTAGGTAGTTGGATGGTTGGTAGCTTAACCAGCCTATTATTACTAACGCGAGAAAGCTTATCTTCATCAACTATGTCATTCTGTCTGGCTAGTAATTCCTGTGCCCTCGCGACAGCTTTGAAATATGAGGCTTCAAATTCATAACGTTCTGATGACTGTGTCTTCACATCCTCAACTATGCATTCCAACCTTAACTGAACGTCGTCATATTGCGAATAAACAAGTTCAATCTTACCGAGGCGTAACTGCAGTTCGTTCATCTGGGCTTGCGTTAAAGAATCCTTCTTAAACTCCTCTAAGTAATTAGAAAATACTGTTAATCGACCTTTGTAACTTGCTCGTTTTTTAATAAGCTCCTTTTCTTCCTTATCAGCCATTCTTTGGGAAGCAGGTAACCAGCTGAAATGTAACAAGTTTTATTTTTAATAAATATAATAATGGTATCGATTTACTATAGGTTAAACACTTAAAGGGCTTAATGAATCGCTAGTGTAAACTTTAAACATAAAAATTGCTGTCTAAACTTGATAATATTGTTCTAATGTGAAATAGAAAACAAAATCTATTGGTGATAATGCAAACACTAATAAAGTGCTAATCTGCTGACTAGACTATGGACAATAACATTAATGTGATTGCCGGTTTTACTATTCACTTAATATTAATAAGAACTTTACTAAAAAGTTAAAATATAACGGAATACAATACATACAATGTGGGTAATACTAATTGACAAAGTAAGATTTCTTATGACATTTATTGCAAGATAACGAAGGAAACTGCTTATATTAATGGTTAACAATTATTGTAAACCAAGTTTGCTGCTTAATTACCTTTAATACAATAGATTTACTGCAAATTATAACAATAATTTGGCAACGTGAATAGAAATCATACATGTGTAACTGAACAAATAAGTTGGATATCAATGTTGTACTAACCTTTACAATTCCATAAAAAAGAACGTTTAATACTAGGTACCTGAATATGAGTAATGGGTTCTGAAATAAACGTAAATAGGAACACTGTACTGTACTGGACTATGCTGCGCTGTGACTCTTTTGACCTTTGCCAGCTGCTCACAAAACTCCAAACGGTAGTATTTCTTAAGAGATTTTATATTTCCTGGATTTATCCTTATTCCTGGATCACTTATCCGGCTCGATATGGACCAAATTATGTTGAGATATGTGATTATGCAGGAAAAATGAAAATTAAAAACTGGAGCTGTGAAATGCGTATGTATTCCGAAGAACAAAGAAAACACAATTGACAATGTAGGTAGACTTAAAACTAATAAACTAACACAAAACGCCTGATAAAGTCTTTCTTGCAATAAGTTGCATGACGTTAAACTTGCTTGAATTTTGTTACAGAAATCGTTTTGCTTTCCAAATCTGAACAAAATGTCTATTTTTAGCGAAATACTGTGTTTTTATCTATCGTATCTCCGTAACGGTAGTAGATACAGACAAACCGAAAATTTTCCCAGATAGAGCTCGGTCTCCTTATTACAATAACAAATACAAGCATAAACACAGTAACTAAGGTTACTGGGTTTTCTTTTACGAGGGCAGAATGCTAGTTCATTACAAGCGCAATGCAAGTTCACAGTCAGAATCTTCGATAAGAAAAGCAATCAATCAAAGTGTCAATCATCATAAAACAGTTGATTAGGAACTTATGTGGTGTTATTTTCCCGTAAGAAACATATAAACAAACATACACCATGCATGCAGCAAGCAATGCAGCAAGCAAGCAGCATGCAAGCAAGCAAGCAAAATGCAGCAGGCATGCAGCATGCATGCTGTAATATGTGTTCATGTATTTTTATAAAATGTTTTGCTTGGCTATAACACAGCTTCTTCAAATACTGTGGTTAAAAGTAAAATTTCCGTAAAATGTATCTTAGGTTAAACTTAAATTAATCACAGTATCTTAGTTACTGGGTTTAAGATACCTGCGAAGCCTGCTGTTATTAGGTTTTAACCTAGTATGTGTACAGTTACTGTGTCGTAATAACACTAAAGTTCCTGTATTTAAATGGTTAAAACACAGTAACATAGTAACTCTAACACGTCTGAGAATCATAACCTCCTGGTTAATGATCTCACCAGACTCTTTGGCATGAGTGGCTCCGTTATCATAGCGGGCGACTTCAACGCCAAACATCCCGCCTGGAATAGTAGTATGACTAACCCGAGAGGGAGAGTCGTCTGCGATCTAGGCCAGAGTATCAATTTCGATTCCATTGCTCCTATGGAGAACACGCATTATCCCGACACCACTAGTCATCGTCCCGATGTGTTCGATATAGCGCTGCTCAAGAATGTTAGCCTTAGGTTACATTTAATTGAGACGCTACACGAGCTTAACTCTGACCACCGCCCAGTGCTCATGCACCTAGTTTCTCGCTCGGGCATCTCTGACCCAAGCCAACCCACTCCTACCACCCTAATAACCGACTGGAAGAAAGTAAGTGATATGCTGAAATCCGACACGTCACCGCTCCTAGACGGTATCCCCGACCACATTGTCTCAGTCGCAGACACCGAAGCCGCTATCGACTCGTTTACAGTTCACGTGCAATCCATTTTAAAGGATTGCTCTCGGGAAGTCCCAGTGATGAGTGATCATCGCTGGAAAATACCCGACGACATCCGTGAACTGATAAACGAGAAGAACGCGGCCAAACGTGCCTATAGCGTTTGGCCCTGCGATGAGAACAAAGCTCACATGCGTTATTTGCAGCGTGCTGTAAAGAAGCGCACTAGTGAGTTTCGTTCGAATCAATGGGACAAGATGCTCAGCGAACTGGAGCCAACCCACCAAGCCTTCTGGCAACTTCAGAGGAAGCTGAGGTCCTCCGAGGAGGCCTCTTCTCCACCTCTCATCCGTCCTGACAAGAGCGTCGCTTTTGACGACTCTGAGAAGGCAGAATGCCTGGCCGACAGTTTGGAATCACAGTGCTCCCCTAGCACCCTTCCAGTAGACAAGCAGCACCTCGATGAGGTGGATGCAGAAGTCGAGCGAAGAGCTGCACTCCCTCCCGTAGAAGACCCCGACGATCCCCTCCCTCCGGTCACTCCAGACGAGGTCAAGGATATCATTGACAAGCTCAAGCCTCGGAAAGCCCCTGGCGCCGACGGCTTCACCAATAGGATTTTTAAAACCCTCCCCGCTCAGCTCATAGTCCTCTTGGCAGCCATCTTCAATGGCGCCTTGAGCAACAACTTGTTTCCCCAAGTGTGGAAAGAGGCCACCGTCATCGGTATTCCCAAACCTGGGAAACCGAAAGCTCAGCCTTCGAGCTACAGGCCGATCAGTCTCCTGAGCGCGCTCGGCAAAATCTATGAGAGACTTATTTATAAGCGACTCAGAGATTATGCCGAGACAAAAGGCCTCATTCCCGATCAACAGTTCGGTTTCAGAACCGAACATTCTTGTATACACCAAGTCCACCGCATCGTCGAACACTTGAGCGCTGGCTTCCAGCGTGGAGCGATGACGGGGGTGTTGTATTTCGATATAGCGAAAGCCTTCGACAAGGTCTAGCACAACGGCTTATTAAACAAGCTGTACAAACTCGGCGTGCCGGACCGTCTCGTGCTCATCTTACGAGACTTTCTGTCGGATCGCACCTTCCGCAACCGCGTGGGAAAATCTCTATCTTCTCCCCACCCCATCCAAGCCGGAGTCCCTCAGGGCTCCGTCCTCTCTCCTCTCGTTTTCACGCTGTTCACCAGCGACATCCCAACGAACAAGAAAGTTCAGGTAGCTCTATTTGCCGACGACACGGCTATTTATTACACCGGCCGCTCTCAGGTTTACATCCATCGTGCACTTGAACAAGCCGCCGATTCCCTCGGCGCTTGGTTTCGTAAGTGGAGGATCGAAGTAAACCCTGAGAAGAGCCAGGCTGTACTCTATCAGAAGTTACGCCATCAGCGACCGTCACCTGCCCCCATCACTATGTTCGGCAAGCCTATCCCTTGGGAGAAGCAATACCAAGTACCTCGGTGTCATCCTCGACGAACACCTGACCTTCGCGGCTCATATCAAAGCAGCTCGTAACGTAACGTAACAAGCAGCCTTTGCCATGAGCAGACTCCACTTCATGCTAGTCAAAAAGAGCAAGTTGTCACTCAAGTACAAGTTGCGTCTTTACACAGCAGTTATCCGACCTATCATGACATACGCTTGTGTCGTATTCGCTCATGCCCATCCCCGCCACATGGACACAGGATGCAGATCTTGCAGAACCGCTTTCTCCGTAAGATCACCGGAGCCCCCCGTACGTCCGTAACGATAGTCTTCACTTAGATCTTAGAATCCCCACCATTCAGCAATTCATGAAACGTCTTGCAATCGGCCGCCCGATACGACCCATCGCGTATCAGCTCAGTCCGCCGTCCTCGGCACACTCTAGTCACCCCCGACGACGCTATTACCCTCTTACAGGAGAGTAGCAAAGACACCAGCACCGTACGTAGAAAATACAGATACAAACCGACAACATTCCGACCTCGCCGCCGAGGTCCGGCGCGTAATCCCCGTTCAATCCTCCCCCCAACCCTTGCTAGAGCCAGCCCCCGACGCTGAGCCAGTAATGTTAAACGAGCCCCTAATTAATGACACTCAGATCCAGCCTGTCCCCTTGCGGACAGCAAGGGGACAGGCTGGATCTGAGTGTCACGATCAGCGACGCCCTAAGCCGAGGTTCGTACCCCACAGGGGGTGCGCTTAGGCGTGGTCGCTTAGTTTTTAGTTAACATGCCCCTGGCTGGAGGCCTTAGCTTCAAGGCATCCACAGGTCTAGCCCGGTTAAGCAGTAGCCAGTCTCTTCTAGACTGAACTGCGAGATGCCATTCCCAAAAAAAAAAAAAAAAGTAACATAGTAACACTAACCTAGACCACAGTAACCAATCAGTTTTTTAACTTGAAAAAATTAAATTGTATGAATTTTGTTCATACACTGAATTGAAGCTTTGTTCATTTTACAACATAAAAAAATATTATTTTCAACCTAACTTAAATGATGTCTTTATCAAAACAATTTAACTTTAACCGCGTTTTTTACAAAATGGCATTTTCGGAGGTACTGTGTTTTCATTTACGAGGGCAGCATTGTTGTGTTAGTAGGCGCAAATGAATATTATGGTGAAAAAATGTTATGGAAAAGGATATTTTTGAAAATGAAAAAACAGCAAATAAATTTATGGATTAAAATTATTATGACACTTGATCGATTAAGATTGGACTTAATCGATCAAGTGTCATATTAATTGGAATTAGTGAAAATGATTTTATGTAATTTCACGATTATAGCTACTGAAGTGTCGCATGAACGCGGCAAGTGTCCCCACGCATACCCCAGGTGCTCGATGCTGATGCCATCATGACCCGGGGGGATTTACCCCTCTCCATTTTCTTTATGATGGCTGATATTTCTTGTACCGTTAAAGTACATTATGATATAAGTGCGGTAAGTTGAAAATTAAAGCCGAGGCGATATTGCTAGCCCGAGCTGTAGGCGAGGGCTATAAGAATGCAGAGGCTGTAATTATTAACGCGCATGTATGTCATACGACGTTTTATAACATGATTGCGAGGCAATAAATAAAACAAATAAAAACAATACATTGAAAAAAAAAAGCGCGCGGAATAATTTTTACTTTTTCACATATTAGCGCTGATGTCTTTTTTAAGGCAAAGACACAAAAAACAGCCAGTATTACTAATAAAGTAAATTAATGTTTTTGGGTTTTTGTTACACATAAATGGTTGTAATTTGTTGTCAAAATTAATTAAGTTAAAGAATTAAATGTATATTTATTATATTTCATCTCCCAAAGTTAATTTTATTCATAAAAGGTTGACCACTTTTCCGACATAAAAAGTTTTTCCTAAGATTTAAAAAAGTACCGTTCGGTTTAGACGGAGCATCTTGATAAACCGTGCATTTTACTTTGCAAAAACGCACAAGTACGTAATGAGATACATTACGATATTGAAATTGGTGGAATAAGAGACCCTTTACGAACAAATGTGTTATAAAAATAATTGTGCTGCGATCAGACCGAATTGTTGTGCGTAACCCTAACACTGCCATTGCCAATTCATCTACATTTGGTGTCTAAACGTGCTTTCAAGTTGCAATGATCTATGCCATCGTTCTAATGTTCCACTACATTGAGGATGATATGGAGTTGTACGCGTTTTGTGAATTCCCATTAACGACATTAATTCTTTAAACAAATTACTTTCAAATAGTCTTCCCTGATCACTTGTGAGTTTAACTGGACACCCATTACGACTAATCCAACCTACATATAATGTTTTGGCTACTACTTCTGCAGTTATCTCTTTTCGATTCTTTTCATTTTTAGGCCCATTCCTGTACAATAGTTTAAATAGAAAACTAAGTATTTATAAGTTAAACTATTTTAGCTGTAAAAAGTCTATTAATACTTTTTTACAACCCATGACCTATGCACAGACAGAAGATTTACTTGTTGTCTGCAAATAAACTGCTGACACATTGTTTGTTTATTTTGTATGTAAGTTGTAATTTTAGTAATTTACTTTTCTTTCATTGTTAATTTATTTATGTTAAGTAGGTATTTTTGCACCTTCTAGCCTAAAACACAGGTTCCACCTAGTTCAGGCAAGCAGCACAGTGCTCTATTTTATTAGTTAAGATACTTAATTGTATATTATGTGCCCCTTTTTATAAATAAACGATTTATTATTATTATATTTTATCGGAAATGCTTCTGGCCAACGCGTGAATCTATCTATGATTGTTAAATAATATAAAGGGTGTAAAATACCTCTTAACGAAGCCGAAAGGCACTTGTTCTCCTCGTCATTGCGATCATTTTTTTGTTCTACAACATACCTGGGAACCTTCTAGTTACGTAGATATTGGGGGTCAAAGTTACAACTTTTTGACAACTTGTTTTTTAAATACAAGTTTTTAATGTAAGATTTTTTTTAAACACCTCCACGACCCCCGTACTATTCAATCCATCCATCAGCACAATGTTTTGAGTGCGTTACATTGAGTTCTACCACAAAACATGATTTTTCACCCCAAAAAAAAAAGTCGTTTCGCAGCAATAATTTTTGCGTAAAGTTACTTAGTTTGACGTACAGAATGCTTGGTTGTCGGCTTCGTGATGAGGTGGTTTACACAGTGTATAAAGCCTTCAGGTGAAGTTCGTAAGGGTCCTACAATATCTATATGAATATGTTCAAAACGTTTACTACTCTCGAAACTTCCTAAATCAGAGATAGTATGTTTTTAAATTTTCGCTTTTTGGCATTTAATGCAAGTTTTAGTCCAATTTCCAACATCCTTATTCATGTTAGGCCAAAAATAACTTTCACTAACCAATTTCCTACTTGCCTTAATACCTTTTTTTTTTTTTTTAGGATGGGAAATCATCAAATGACTTCTCCCGCTCTGGGCGGAGCAGGAGGGAGTGTCAGACTTTTACTGACTAAAACCCATCCATGTTCCTTCCTCGCCCTTTGTGTTCCGGGGCCACGGTATCTCTTTCGAATAGTCCCGCAGCCCCGGCAGGTACTTGCCTTAATACCTGGATGGCTCAAATTATGTATTTGAATCAAAAGCTAAACGTTTAAACTTTCCAGTCAAGTATGGACGTACTGAGTCGGTTGAAACTTCACAAACAACGTATTTCTTCGTATTAAAAAAGCTTACACGTTTCAACACGACGTTGTTATTGTCATTTGAGTCGCGTTGCTATTTTGCAAGTTCGGCGTCCGTTTCCTGCGCAGCTGCTAGCTCTGCGAAATCAAGCATCGTGGATACGATATTGTTGCTACTCTAGATAAAGTATCTGCTACTATGTTATCGTTCCCGCTAATTTGTCTTATGTCTGTAATGAACTCGCTAATGAACATAATTTGCCTAGCTCTTCGTGAGGTTTCCCCTTGTTTACCTATTTTGCTAAATGCAAAAGATAACGGCTTATGATCTGTAAAAATAATTAACTCTTGTCCTTCAACCATATTGCGAAAGTGAATTATATCTCTCTATCATAAGTTTTATTTCATTTGAGCCTCTGTCAACTTTTTAGAATAATATCCTGAAGGTTTCCACTTGTTATTAACATTTTGTTGTAATAAGGCACCTGCACAAGTGTCTGACCCATCGGTAATCAATGGCGAAGGGGTATCTGTCGTTAGATACGATAATAAGACTGCATTCTTTAGGTCTTCTTTACATTGTTCTTAATTGCGTTCGTCTTACTTTGTCCAGGTAATTTTAGTTTTATCTTTACGTTGAATTTCCTAGGTAGGTACTTATTTAACTCTGTGTGGTGATCAGCTGAGTGAGGTATATTTTGCTCTATAAAAATTTAACATTCCCAAAAATCGTCTAAGTTCCTCAATAGTTTCCAGTTTGGGGAAGTTTACAATGGCGTTAGCCTTATCTTCTAGAGGTCTAATTCCTTCTATGGATACTTCGTATCGTAAAAATTCTAAATTCTCTTTGTTTATTCAAATCGTTTATAAAACGGAAGTTATGCCTGAAAGCCTACTATCATGTTAATCGCTATCTCGAAGATAAAAAGGCTTGGGATTAAGCTGCTCCAATGAAATTTACTCTGTGAATGTTGAAATTTCGGACGTCGCTTATTTATTATTGATTCCTTTCTTTTATACACTTTGACATTGAATGATTTGACATGAATACTTATTTCAGTTTTTTTTTTTTTTCTTTATTTTTTATAATTTTTTGTGACATTTACTGATTTGACAGGAATACTTATTTTGTTAAGTGTTTTACTTTTTTATTATTATTATTGTGACATTTATTAATTTTTTTTTATTGACATTCATTTTGTAAATTATTATTAATTTTACTAAATTATTGTGAATGTGAGGACAATGTGGGTCACATATTTTATTTTTTTATTTTAACCCCACGACTGTCTGGCAGTTTGAGTACTATAAGCGACCTACCCAAATGTCCTTTCTTTGGTATTGTTCATCGTTTCGTTGAGCTCCTTGAGTTATAAGTCGAGCTACATGATAACTGACAAATGCTTGCACTGACTGGACAATTCCACTCAAATCTGTGTGGTTCTTTCTTCTAAAGACCATCTCAGACACTAATCTGCATAGTCCTCATGTGAATTGGGCAATATTATGTCTGGACTTCAAAAGAGACTGTGACCTCTGAGTTTGTTTCGGCTGTTTCTTCTCAGAGTAGTCAGGAACGAAACAACGGCCCCATCTAGTTTTTAAAAAATGACGTGTAAAAGTGTTTGTAAAAACCTATTTGCAAAAATAAACATAATTTCATCATTTCATTTCATTCATCATGTCAAATCTACATTTATTTAAAATTCATAGTTTTATGTACCAAATTTATTAAATCTTTAAAAAACTTTGTTGAAAATGCTGCGTCTCATTTTCTGATGCGATTATTACGTCATCAACATAATTAAATAATAAAACCAAACCTTGCAAAACAGTATGATGCATGAAACGCTGATAAGTTTGCGCTACATTACGTAATCCAAAGAGCATGTGCATAAATTCAAATGAACCAAATGGTGTTATAACAACAGTTTTTTCAATGTCATTCTCCGCGAGGTATACAAATTTAAGCTCGGTTAATATCTAAATTTGTTAAAATCTTCTTATTAGCCAAAATGTACGTAAAAACATGAAGACGGGGCACAGGGTAGTGATCCGGTTTAGTAATCGCGCTTAAACTTCTATAATGTCCACATGGTCTAATGTTACCGCCCTTCTTGGGTACTACGTGCAGGGGACTTAAGCGCTGTGACTCAGCTTACAGATCCCAAGCTCTTGCATAACCCTAAATTCATTTTTGGCTTTTATGCACCTGTCCGGGGGTAGCTGTCTCGCTCGTGCGTACACTGGAGTACCTGTTGTCTCTATGTGTGGGCAAACCCTATGTCTAGGTGTCTCCTTATATGAAACAGGCTTTGTTAATTCTGGGAACTTACTCAACAATTCATAATAGTGATGATTTATCAGTGATGGTTTTTAAAGTGGTCTATCGTAAATAACCAACGGAACGCTCGTCTAAGATTTAAGTCTAGTTCTAAAATGTGTGTACCGTACGTATTGATCTCGGTGCCGTTGGCAGCATACAACTTATAACAGGTACTATGTGCATTATCTTTCTTATAAACAACTCTGCGAGGTAGAACAGGCATTTGCACCACTATCCACTAAAAAGTTCAAACCTGAATTCCTGTCTCTGACGCATAAATGGTGGTTGACGTGCACGCGGTCACAGCCTCCCATCGCTGACTGCACCACTTTTTGCTTTCACGTTTTTAGACCTGGAGTTTGATCTTGATCTGGATCGATATCTTCTAGATCTATCATGTCTCGAGCGACCTCTGGAACCGTTCTCGATCTTGCGTAATCTGTCGCTTAATTTATGTATTTCCGCTATTACCAAATTCTCTCTCTTATCTTTTCTGGTATCTTTTCTGTCTGAAGGTCCTGGTTTATCCTTTACGCTGGTGACGCTTTGAATTGGAGTGATAGTCTCCGCGAAGTCTGCGATCGACGCCAATTTCTACATGTATTCCTCATCCGTGACTGCCAAGACTCCACGTACTGATGGTGGTAAATGATTTTTCCACATCACCTTGAGTGTTTCATCGGTTACTTTTCCTCTGGCCAGGTCCTGCATTTTTGTAGAAGGTGCGATGCCTATAGATCACCTAGCTCCATTTCACCAATCAATTTTTGAATTTGCCGTTCCGCTGACTCTTTGTACATCGAAATTAACTTTTGCTTCAAGGCCTCATATTTCTTTGCCTGTGGCGGATCTGACTTGTTCCGTGACTTCGAGGTTTAATTTTGATAAAATGAACCGATATTTAGAATCGTTGGACATCTTCCGGCAATCGATTATTGCCTCCGCCTTGGTGAACCACAATTTCGGTGCTCTAGGCCAAAAATCTTCGATTTTGTCGGTGATGGAGACTGGTGAGAGGGAATTTTCGTCGGTTGCCATTTTGTCTTCCATGCTGATAACTCACGCAGAAGCGATTTTTTTATTACAAAGTTGAGATTCTGATGCTAAGTGAGTTGCCCATTCTCGATCTCGTACACACACTGTCTTTTAAAATCACTGTATGTAAAATCACGTTGTTGCTATTTAATTACCACCACACCACTTTTTAGATCACGTCGGTTCACATAAATGTATAATGCGATATCACGTCGTTTTTTGATCACGTCGGGGTCACCAATTTTGTGTGCGTGTACATATTGTCTTTTAGGTGTGTGTGTACGGAGCGAAATAAAATGCTGCGGAACCCGAATATTTCTTTACTTGCGAAACTGTTACAAATATTACAATGGAGAAATTAATTAAGTCGCAAGTTCGTCTAATAGCTTATGGTGGTTACAGGCGAACTCAAGGAGTATAATAATAATATGGGAGAAGAGAGCCCTCTTGTGCCATTTTGAAGCATCCGATTTGAAGCGCCATCTGGATTTCTTAACGGAAACTAAGGCTCTATAGGTAGCTATAGGTTGATAGGAATGTATGTATACCTTCTTACGTATAGGTCAATATTTGTTTACTTATCATCAAAACACCACTCACTGACTGATCATTCAAATTTTCTTGTTTTCTTTGCAAATAGCAGCTGTTTTGTTTACGTCGTATATTGGTCATAATAAAATTTGCGAATACATAATATAATGATGATACATTCTAATACGAGCCATAATTTTTTTCACAAATTGCATTTTGATCAACTATACGTATAAACATAGCTACTATTTGCAAAAAACAAGAAAGAATTTCGCCGGCTATACTTATATTTGAATAGAATTGACAGTTACACAGAAAATTTGTAAATAATTAAACGTTAAATGGACCAACGAAATACATTCAAGCGCAAGCGCAAGTTGCGGCGGCCATAAGATGATGTTGCCAGATTATGTTACACAAAAAGGATTTCCGAGACAAGGTTGTGGTATATAGTTGATAATACGAAATAGCCATGAAATATAAAAACATGATAATTTTGATGAAAAATGTAACAATTATTCTTTAAAAAACTACTATAAATTATTGAACTTGATTAATTGATTTTCAATATTGATCAGAGACATCTATTGTTAATTGATGGCGACTCTTTCTTTACTGAAGTTGTGCATGTTCTAACTGTCTCCCCTCTGAGCCAACTGTTGTCGCCGGGCGCTGCACGTACTTACGAATACAAACCGATGTTTCAGCGCTCCTACATATGCAAAGTTAAGATAGTATAATTTTACACCTTTTAAATTGGTACCAATAATATTAACATGATATGTGGTTATTTAATCAATTAATGTTCAGGCTCAAAGCATGGCTGACATAGATTTCAGAAAAACTGTAAACGTTTACCTAATATTTTTGAATAAAATTTTATTTTTTATTTATTATTATTTACTATACAATATACATCTAAACCATCGAACAAAACAATAATACTGAAACACCTATGCACCAAACACATCTAAGTAATTTCATCATCTTTTGTACAGGTTTTCAAAATATGGTCGTAATAGGGTCTTACGTCTGTGAATACACAAATGCTTTCAGTCTCTCTGAACAATAAAAAACTAAAAATACCGAATACTTTTTCTTCCGACACCAACATTGCGCCGGATTCGATACTCGTTTGCTTATATTTATTCCGTATGCAAATAAAATATCCCCAATCTCGTTTCAGCCACTCGTCACAATCAACCACTGCGTCGTCATCTGCAGAAAATTCATGTAATTCTAAACGTGTTCTCGCCACGTATGCAATTTCTTTGTTTTCTACATATTGAAAGTCGGCACCCATGTAGTCACTTTGGTTCGCGACACTGGTCAAGAAAGCATTAGCCTCCAATTTTATAAATTTGTTGTCAGGATACAATGCCATGGTGTAATTTTGAGATGCAAAACGGCTAATTGTAAGAGAGAAATTTATTCTGAGCACCATCAGATCATGAAGAGGACTGTTTTTTTCTGTATATCCCGACTCGTCCCACAATTTATCCTCCTCTAATTGCTCATCTGGTATATACAGAAGTGGACGGCCGCACACAACCCGGTGCTCTTCGAAGGTTGCCGCGAGCCAGTCTTCTTGTCTGATGCGTCCAGTTATAGCTATACCATTTAATTTGGCAGACTCAGTCTTATTTGTAACAATGGACCGGAATGGATTGTACGACGTCAATAGTCTATCAGGAGCTATCCATACGCCAATAGCGACATTCGAGCGCTTGTGTCCTTTTCCATTCCAATTTGGTATATCTAAAGTCAATACATTTATTCTGTCAAACCACAGGTTGTCCCAAACAGGGTCTAGTGGCCGAATTGACGTGTAAATAAAGAATGTCATCACCCACTGATGACCAAATTTATATAACAATATAATTTGAAGTGCAGCCGTAAGCCTGAAACAGTTGTTTTCTTGTTAATTAAATTGTGACAAAAAGTAAAAACAGAAGAAGCTTAAATTCATATAACTGTGTTTTCAAGGGACTTTCAGTGAAAGAGTTTGAAACTACGCTGAAAATCTGCATTAGGTACCTACTACTTAATCTCAGAGCGACTGCCTCCCATAAAACCACTAAACATCAACAGTTAGTTTTCAAAATATGATAAGCAATACATTACCAAATCTTTATATGCATGGTATTTAATCGTTACTTTACTATTCCTATATTTAGCTCTGTAAGTAAACGTGATGACTGAACACACGACGATCACTTTCTCTTATTTTACTGATGACAACAACTGACAGATGTGTCTAGGACAGTACCAACTGCGACAGTGCTCCACTGGCAACACGCAGCTGCTTTTATACTACCAGCAATGCGATAACATTTAATACTAAGTGGATGTTGTTGTTTTTTTGGGTAACAAGACAATTAAACTAGGGAAAGAGATTTATAAATATCTGCGATGTTTACCAACAGGTATCAACGCCTGAATGCATAATTGCAAGCATTTCGGTGTTTCAAGGAACGTAAACATACGACACGGATGCGACTAGAAGCGCCAGAACCGATCAGGGAGAGCTGTACATAAGTCCGTACAATAAAAGCGAAAACCCTTATTCGTCACGTTTCAGCTTGAACGCCGCGACATGACGTGAACCGAGATCGGCCCAAGCCTTAAGTAATATATAATAATAATTTTGGCCGTTTCACAGAGCAAATCGACTGACACGCGTCTGCCAGATAATGTGCTCGTTCTGGCAGTGCCTGTCAGTAACACCAAGGGCGATTGGACCCGGAAAGTTGAGCGAGCGTGTGATCCAATACCACAAATGGGGACCATAGATCCCAAGACGCCGCTCGTGTAGACCGTCTGTTGTCTAACCGGAAAGCTCCAGAGCCGAAGGGCTGCATAATTTCTGGATCAAGAAACCGCCAAAAGAAAGGAATTAATCACCTGAACCATAAAACAGGTAGTAGGTATTGCGGAACCTAAAAATTTTAGACCAATCACTTGTCTACCAACGGTCTATAAAGTTCTTACATTAATTTTGAGAGCTGAAATCAACCAACACATTGATAATAATTCTATCATGTCTGCGTCTCAGAATGAATATACGGACGGATCCCTCGTCGTTAAGAATCTGTTCCTCATTGATATGGCCATTAGCCAACAAGTTCGTCGCTCCCGAAGAGATAATGTCGAAATGTTGGATAATTTATAAGAAGGACTATGATTCGGTGCCTCCTACGTGGCTCATGAGGGTGCCCAGTTATATAATGTAGATCAACTCTGCGTACCTTCTTGATGTCATGTATAGGGTCCTGGAGCACGTTCTTGCGGTATCAATTAGGATGTCGACAGATACAGGAGAACGGCAAACCGATGAGGATCGAGCATGGCATATTCCAGGCTGATCGTCTGAGTCCATTGTGGTTTTGTCTAACCTTGAGGGTCCAAGGTTAGACAAAACCAAAACCGAAACTTCAGCAGTGTGCTGTTAGGGTTATCAGCACACTGCTGAAGTTTGTTTCACCAACAACAGAGGAGACCTGGCTCTGCAGCCGCTTCCACGGCACGCTCGCTCGCTCGCCTTCGCGCGTTTTGGTCACTGTTCTAACCTAACCTAACCCAAATCTTTAACCAACAAAACAGGGATCTGGCGCTCCGCTCCGTTCCCGCCTTAAGGTCACGGCACATTACGCCGGCACCGCACCAGCATAGCTGTTGCCCGGCGTTGCCTCGAATTTTAAGTCAAAGTCAAAGATTTATTTGCCGATAAATATGGTTACAAAAGTTCTTACAATGGTATATTATAATAGTAGCTTATCATATTCAATCATAAATTAATGGCATCCAAATTTTTGGTACAAGTAGATCATTTAAATTTAAACTGGAGGAATTCTTTTATAGTATAGAAGGGATCCTCAATTAACCATCTGTTTAAAGCCCTTCTGAAGCGGACCATTGGAAGTTCTTTAATTTGTTTAGGAATCTTCTTATATATGTGAATACACATAGGATAGAAACTCCGTCTTTAAACACTGGCCTGCAAAAATAAGTATCACACTTTTAAAATTGCAATAACTTTTTAAATACTCAAGATATACTTTTGAAACAAAAAGGACTCGAAAAATAGTTTAATTTTGTCTATAGTTTCAAAGAAAGCTGCTAAAAATTGCTTTATAACGTTTTTTACTTTAAATCTCTAACTTCTATAGTTTAGGAAAAATTGAAATTTTAAAAGTGTAGTACTTATTTTTGCAGGTCAGTGTAGTTCAGTTTTCGTTCCAGGAATAATTAATCTATTAGGGTATCTAGTTTTGAAATTAGATTCATCTCCCAGTTTTTCAAACATCTCAGGGTGAGATTTGATAAATTTACATATTTCTTCAATATGTTACCTGTATAAATGTGTAAGTATTCTAAGTTTTCTAAATAGTGGTTTACAGGATGTTAGTGGGTCTACATTACAAATCGCATGTATACATCTCTTTTGTGCGACGAAAGCTCTTCCGAGATGCACCGAGTTTCCCCATACCAGTATACCATAACGCAATATTGAACCAACATAAGCATGATAAGCCTGCAATGTGGATTGTCTACAGTTAGGTTAGATATACGTCATAGAACATAAGCAAACTTACTGAGTTTTCCACATACCATATCAATATGACCAATCCAGGAGCACTTGTCATCTAGAACTATCCCAAGAAAAGTCATTGATGTGTTACGAAATTGTATTGTCGGTCAAGGTATTTGGTTTACAGTTTAACCAACAAATTACACTGTAAAATGTTAACCAAATAGCTTGTTCAACCGTACATAATAAAGAGTATTTTATCTATATGATTATCTAGATGAATAAGATATCGGAATAGATAAAGTTTATTTTTCTAAACGTCGAGAGTCCCCCCTATTAATCTCGAAACGGTTCTATTAAGTTCCAAAATAAATATGTTGAATAAGAGGGAGATATTGGTCACAATCATATTACTTAGGTACTTCCTTGTCTGATGGATAACCCAATAAAACTTTACCCTATCTGGGAATCGAAACTATAGACCTCATGCTCAGTCGCGCTTGCGTTACTAGACAAATGATACAAAATATAATACATACCGGGCGTAAATAGACTCTTAACGAAGCCGAAAGGCACTAGTACTCCTCGTCACTGCAACCAACTTTTTCACACGTTTTTTACCCGACTGCGCCAGAAGGAGGGTTATGTTTTTTTTTAATACAAGTTTTTAATGTAATAACTTTACTTTAAATACCTCCATGACCATTACTACTCAATGCATCCATCAGCACAATGTGTTGAATGCGTTTCATTGAGTTTTACCGTAAAATGGGATTTTTCACTAAAAAAAACAAGTAGTTTCCCAGCAAAAATTTTAGCGCAGACTTACTCAGTTTGATGCACAGAATGCGTGGTTGACGGCTTCGTGAATAGTCTGTTTACACCCTGTATGTATATTGTAAATATGACCAACGGGACTCATTATTTTTTACACCTAGGGGGCACAAGACCGTTAGTACAGTAGTCCTCCATCACGAATGGTCTTGAGCTTCGCGATTCATCTCTTTGACTCCACGTCATTCTGATGCTCATCTTCACGATGCGACGCCAGGTTTATCGGGAACAGACACTTTTTCCTTGAGGATTCCGAACCATTGCTTGCTTGGGTATGTGATCGAAATCCCTCCGGATAGGATGCAGATGTAGTAATTACTCCAGGTCAACTTTATAGTTCACCAAAGACTTCCGAATCGTTCGCGCCGACCTGAACCAACAGTACCTATGTAGCACCGCAGACATTATAAAGGTAATGTTTCTACAGTGCGTCATGGTTCTTTTTCATAGTCGGAAAAAACGCAGCCATCTTAATTTTTCACATACATAAACACTCGCCTTTTTCTCGTGGGGGTACTGCGCACCTGACCTTTCTGAAAAACCAATAAGATCAGTGTTTACGGTTTACCAGCCCGCGTAGCATGGCAATTCTATCTCTACTCTTCAAGACACGACAAAGCTCTTTTCTATACAACTTGACATGTCTTAATGTCTTGACATGCCCGAGCATGCGGCGACCCATCGACTCGAGTTTGTACGAAGACAAGACATAGAATGTCTTTCCATAGCAACGGTCAAATAGCTAGTGACATTGAGGATTTTGCACTCAGCATCTGCGATCTAGAAGTAATAGAGTTGATTATATTTTTTCAAATTGTTTGTTGATATTACGTTCATCACCATAAAAGAGATCACAGGATTATTGCTTCCCTTTAATCTTATATCATCTATAACAATCTCATTATTTGTATCTTATAATATCCATCAATGTTCAGTTGGTAAGAAAATAGGTTCTTACTAAGTTTTTTTTGTTTACTTAAAAATAATGTTACACGGGCGGTGGTTAATATCAAGGTGAACGATGACATTACACTTTGTTTGAAAGGAAAAAGATGCGCCCTCCAGAGTATTACAGCTATCATAGGACGTATCGTGTGGTTGCCATTACTTTTATTAAAGGCGTTAAGGCCTGAATATATTCCCGGCCAGCTAGACCAACTACAGGGTATAGCTGTAGGCTACAGCTATTCCCTACAATTTTGTCAATGGCGCGCTTTGTGCTCGGAGTTTTTAAGTTGCGTATTATTTTTCGGCCCAAAAAAGATAAAAAAACCCGCCTTTTTGTTTTTGTTAATGTATCCTGCCAACAATGACCTACTACGGTGCCGAGACATGGACGCTCACAAAGGTGACTGTCCACCGAGTACAAGCGGCACAAAGGGCTATGGACCGAGCCATGCTCGGCATAACATTGGACGAAAGTCTACGACGTCGGGGACCGGGCGGTGCGCCTCAAGTGGACCTGGGTAGAACATCTAGTCGCGGAGATGGCCGATAGAGCAAGGCTTCTCCAAGGTTTGGCCAAAGACACCAAGGCCGTCCTAAAGCTCGTTGGGTTGACGATATCGTCAAAGTCGCGGGAAACACCTGGATCAGGGACGCACAGAACCGGGAAGTGTGGCAGAAGAAACGGGAGGCCTATACCCAGCAGTGGGTGATTCCGGGCTGATATGATGATCGATGATGATGTATGCTAGCCACTAGAGAGCACATAAAAGATCAGCACACCAAAGCACTCGAGAACCACCCTAGAAAGTCATCGAATGCAGTCGCTGTGGCCGAAATCGGCTAGAAGGCATTATCTTCAAAGAACTCGTTTTCCGGGATATCGAAAGCCCCGTTAAAGAACGTACAGCGTTTCTTTTGGTATAAAAATTGAGGAGGTGGCGACGGTAGGACCCCGACATGTTTCTAAAAACAAAATGGCTTACAAACACAAATTACATTTATAAAAATAATCTTGTCTAGGTCTAATGTGTTGTAGACTTTTTGACATTTGTTGCCAAGAAACGATTCCCACAACCAGTGTCAAAAGTAGACAAAAAATTGTCGCCATGCTCGACGTTGAAGACTTTTATCGCTAAAGAATAGAAACCTTTCTTTTCCACATGTCACACATCGCCATGCTTAGGATGATAGAAGTCTTTCCAAAATCTGTCATTTATCTGTCATTTTGTCGATTGTCAGTCGACAAAACCCGTTTCTACGGCGGCCATGCTACGCGGGCAGTAATGCGCTCCTGACATTGTCATTTAAGTGTCAGATGAACAATTACGCCGCACTATAAATGTTTTTGACATTATGTGGAGGTTGTAAAATCTTAAAAGGAATCAAATAAACATAAAATGTTAACGTTGGTATTGAAAATGGGAATATTCTGCGCCAGACGCGCTCAGAGAGATATAAAATGCAAAGCAAATACCTAGGTATTTCAACACCCAGTACCTAACTGAAAAGTTTATTGCTCGTAAATAAACAAAGTAAGCAGACAATAACAATATTATTTTAATGAAGTGCGGTACTTCTATAACTTCTATTGGTTCAGTATTTTTTAAACAGAACAAAAAACTCTACACTCACCTATCTTTTAGAACCACGCAGCCTCGCACGGCTTTTATGCCCACTTAGCGTATGTATCCATAAAAACTTTATTTACACCAGAAACTTATAAAAGTAACACTGAACCATTCACGTAATATTCGATCATAATTCCTAATTATCCATAAATAGTAATTAGGATGAGTTCTCTCCGAACCTCACGTCCTAGCCGCCGTGGGAGACGCACCGGGCGTCGCGTCGGGGGCAACGTGGCTCCCAGCCACCGTAGGCGCAGGCACAGGCATGACGGACTAGCTATGGGCTAGCTCGCCGTCCGTCCGTCTTATGACGACAGGCCGTGTCGACGGTGCAGGAGTGTTCCACGCGCGCCTCCAAGAGTTGTCAGCAAAGGAAAGGGTCCGCAAGGACCGATGGCTGCCGGGGCTGCGAGACTGTTCGAAAGAGATACCGCGCGGCCCTGGAACACAAAGGGCGAATAAGGAACATGGATGGGTTTTAGTCAGTAAAAGTCTGACACTCCCTTCCGCTCCGCCCAGAGCGGCAGGGGTCATTTGATGATTTCCCATCTGAAAAAAAAAGGTTTTAATCACAACGGACAGAGCGGCATGGCAATTTCGTAGCTCTCTTTCCCGCGACTCGAGGTGCGGGGCGCTTCTGATGTCGCGGCCGCGGCGTGGCGGCTGTGGCCTTCCGGACTATGCGGCGTAGTGTTCTTACAAAAATCTTATTTATTTAGTTTCAATTGAACTATTATTTATCGCAGATAGAGTTAACTTTTTGTTTAGAAAATGGAAAACACGTCTGCACTGGACAACTATTCGGACGAAAGAGGACTTCGGACGAAACTTAGTGAATGCGTAAGGTTGGTTTCAGCTTGAAAGATAGGATAGTTTTGGACCCGGAAGGATAAGTAGCTGCTGCTAAGTGCTGCGTGAAGCGGGGGCGAGTCATTGTCTTTATAAAAATAATAATAAAAAACAACAATATATTTTATTGCACCTAAACATAACATATGGGCACTTATGAAATGCCAGAAGCTAGGTACAAGGATACGATATGTCCTTTCTATAGGGAAGAACCGACAAGAATCTCAACGGTTGTTTTTAGGGTTCCATACCCAAAGGGTAAAAACGGGACCCTATTACTACGACTCCACTGTCCGTCTGTCTGTCTGTCACCAGGCGGTATCTTATGAACCGTGAACCGTGACAGGGATTTCTGGAAAAAAAAGTAATGATCCCCACTGGTAGGGATTTGTCGGTGGGGATTTCTGGAATAATCTGAAATTCACAAATGATATATTCTGTTGCCGCTATAACAACAAATACTAAAAACTGAATAAAATAAATATTTAAGTTGGGCTCCCATACAACAAACGTGATTTTTTGATAATAGTACGGATCCCTTCGTGCGCAAATCCCACTCGCACTTGGCCGGTTATTTAAATTATTGTGTCTTACCATGAAGTATTCCCGTTTGAGCACCTATTTTAAAACCTACCTTACCTTTTGAGGTACGGGACCCTAAAAATTAGCTAACACATAAGGGTAGCCATGATGACGCCAAAATAAATCACATGGACACAATACACTTCAGGCACTGTTTTCTTATTTCACACATTTTATAATCTACCATATTTTCATTACGTTGGCGCCGCCTTGCCTACGTGTGAATTCCAAACATAGTTGTTGCAGTAATGGATGTATTACTTTACCGAAAATTGTTATCGAGGAGATTTCCTTTTACTCAAACAATTCTGTTTACGCATACCATGGTTTTTGTCCGGTCAAAATAGACATTTCAAATAAAAAAACTCCGACAGAGCTGAATTTTGGAGTCCGCGTAACACTGGTCAGTTTCCCTCATATGGAAACTTAAATAATTATGGAAACTGCCGTGTTGACGCACCTGTCGAATACACACAACTGTCCAATCAGCGGAAGTGACGAATCAACGAAACTGTCGAATTAAATAAACTGACGAGTGAGGGAAACTGCATGACCAGTGTTACGCGGACTCGAATTTTGGTTGAAACCTTGGGTACACCAGTAAAAATAATGTGCCAAAAGCCCCCAATCCCTATCGATCCCATGTGTGCTAAAAAAGTTATTCTAAGTCAAAGGTCAAAATTTTCGGTTTTATGGATATTCTCAAAAACGGTATTCAGTTTTATCAAAAAAATATCCCCGACTAAAATTTTAGATCATAATATTATCTACAAAAATGGTCTAATGCTTTTTTCCTAACAATCACCATTACTAAGATATCGCGATTCTAAAAGTTATCTCCACTGGTGTACCCGAGGTCTCTACCAAAATTCAACTCTTTCGGAGCTTTTGTTATTTGATCACTATTTGTATGTCTAATAGCTTAAGTGCTCGTGTCTAAGTATGTAATAAGTTTGAAAATAGCATAGTTACCTTTAATAAGTGCTTCAGAAATCACTAGCGTGACGGCTCCTCAGGTCACTACTTAATAATTAGCTAATTAAGTAATTTGCCAATTGTACCTTGAGAATCGTAATTGTTTATCATTTACTAACAATAGTACAGTACAGCACATTGTTGGTGACCGATGTTTATGTAATTTATTGAACTATGGTTACACGAGTGAATAATATCATTGTTGCGACATCTATTCTGTCACATAGAAACTAAGGATTGAACCACATTTTTCCGCACGCGCATTTTTCCGTTTTTTTTTATCCTTTTCTGTCAGTCGGGAGTGCTATTGAACGACGATGCGCTTGGCAGAACGTTTCCGCGCTGATAGGTGCGGTGCGGTACACCCCGAAAACTAAAGTCAAAGAAATCATACATTGCGCAAGGAGAGTCAGCTTCGCCATTAACTGAATTACATAGGAACTCAACAACAACCGAGATACAAAAAAACTACTGAACGGATTTGGATGAAATTTTGCACACAAATAGTTTATAACCTGGATACTTTTTATCCCGGTAGTAAGATCCCATTATTAATTTAACGTTACTGGGTTATTCAATATTAACGGTTCATTGCCACTAAGTCCCATTAACAGTTCTATGAATGGAACTACTGTTGCTTTTTTAAAGAATCTGCGTCTGTGAAAGGTTTCATGTTAATATCCTTTTATAATTCTGCTAAAGCTAAAGCGGTCCTTTTAGGCCCCTGATCTTTATGGCGGAGGTAAAACAATTAAATAACAATGAAAGTACTGTAGTAAGATGCTACAACGACCCAAATGGCGCAACGGTAGTGAGGCTGCCTTAGTGTCCTGGGTTCAAATCCCGGTAGGGGCAAATGTTTGTGTTATGAGCATGGACATTTGTTTCCGAGTCATGGATGTTTATATGTATCACCCAAGCAAATAAACATGTATTTATATAAAAAAAAGTATCTATGAAGTATATCAACTATCTGGTGTCCACAACACAAGCCTCGTTGCTTAGTGTGGCACTAGATAGCGGTGTGTGTAATGTCCAGCGATATTTATTTATTTATAACAAAACAATGTGCTTTTACTGTGTGTGCTGCTAACGAAATCTTTAGGGATAGTTTTGCGAATGGTGTCCCATCCCATTGAAAAGGCTTTCAGAAAACGAAATTAGACTATGTTCTCTCAGGCTAATACTGCATTTACTTTTTTATATAATTTATTTAGTGTTATAATTAAGAATTAAATGTACATATTATAATCTTTGTACCCAAATATAAGTAAGTACATACAAAATCCGCCTTGTCGGAGGTTACAGCCCCTTTTTCGGTGGATTTTAAGGAACGTATAAGTTTCCACCTTGTTCCGCACACATGTAAGGCATCGTCATCGTCTAAATCTTAACCCAAAACCCCATGAGGTCAGCTTCCAGTCTAATCGGATTTAAAAAAATATTCAAATGGGACTACTGTTGACCTCATTCTTGTCCTGATGAGGTCCACGATGGAACGAGCTAACCCAAAAGAAGCCTATTAACCCGCGACTTAAGTAAGTAGATTGGGGTCATAATTATTATGAACACGGGAACACTGAGACAGTCACCGACTGCATAACTGGGGGTCTAAAATGGCCGCTTTACCAGAATCTTAATATGAATCACGTTAAAAAAATATAATTCTTAAAATGGACCTTATGTATATGACTATAAAGTCCATTTTATAGATTCTGCTAAAGCAGCCATTTTAGGCCCCCTGATCTCTGCAACCCAGTTACGGCGCAACTTTCAAAGGAGCATCAACTAACGACTGTCAACTATACAAGAATGAAAACGACGCTGCTATCTTGTTTTTTAAAAGGTATACTGCTCTCAGAACGTTGAAGGAAATCATCGTGAGGAAACCAGCATATCTTCGAACCGAAAATTGAAATACATTTGACATCCACCGACTACACTAAACCCGCGTGTATTACCTATTACAGACCAGTTTCTCTGACAGAGAGCTTAGAGAGGCTTGTGTCCCAGCAGTGGGAATGGCAAGGCTGATATTGCAACTTAATGTATGTATGCGCATGCGTTATTGCCTGTAGCATTTTGTTATACCTTTGTGCGTTATGGAGCGACAATCAACAGGCGGTTTACGTGGTCACCGCTATCTATACTTCTATAGGCATTTGCAATACCAGTGCCATCCCAAAATTCTCATAACTTATGCGCCGCGGGGTCCAGCGCCGGGCGCACCTCATTATACACCGAATGAAAGTAGGAAGCCAAACATTCCGCACACTCTTCGTCACTCAACTCCTTTCCATCTTTTGTGACTAGAGTTTTGTTGCGTCTAGCACGCTTGCTTCTAACAAAATTCCAAAAAGATTTAGGATCGCTTTTAATATTTGCCTTTAGCCTACGCGGGTAATTCTCATAGGTTGACTTTAATTTATATTTAACTTGGGTTCGATAGTAAGCAAAACAATCATAGTCGCAATTTGAACCAATCATTTTAAATAATTTATGATACCTCCACTTCGTTTTGATGTCACTTATTAAATCAGATGTGTACCAGGTTGGATACTTAAATTTAATTTGTATTTATTCCCAATTTTTTTTTTCGTCAGTGTGCATTCACTAATGGCTTCATTAACTACGCTATATAAAAACGTCAATGCTTTATCGGGGTTCAAATCTCATTGCCTTCCAATCTATTGATTGTAAAATACGATATAGTCTAGATAAGTCACATTTGGTACAATTCCATTTTGGTTCATTATTTAAAACGGACTCTTCCTCGCAATTCGAACTCGGTTTGTGTACCGTCAATAAGTAATTGAAACCACCTCCAAACTTCGCTGTAGCTGTCAGTGGAGGATGCTGAACGTCAATCCACCAACGGTTCACCCGACAGTTCTACCCGTGGCCTCATTCGCCAAAAACGTAGTCAATACTAAGTCCAAAGTACGATTATTCATATTACAAACATTATTTACCTCATGAAATTCACAGAAAGCGTTTACATATTCCAAGTGACTTTGCACTTCCACTGATGTAGATGGCATATTAAAATCAACCAACACTAATACATTCTCATAATTTACACATACAGTTTCCAAAATATTAAACAATCGCATATATTCATTACTGTCACATTTCGGTGGAATATAAACTACACAACATTAAAACAAACAATTATTTCACAGGTACACGATAGCACATACAATTTCAAATAAGGCTGAGTCCACATTAGCGATTGGAACGCACTTTAAATCAAACCGTGGCGATGTTGCTAAAAACACTCCTCCTTGTTTGCGCCCATCTGCTCGATCACACCGTACCTAGTATCTTGTAATCCGGGGGAATAAGTTCGCCATCATGAATTGAATCATTGAGGCCTGACTCTGTGATGGCAAAAAGGTCTTAAGAGGAGGCCAATAGATTTGTGAAGAAAATCTTATCTTCTCGACTTTAATATCGTCAGTACCACAGATTCCCGCCACGTTCTCACATATTGCCTTCTCAGATGTCTCTGGATGTAATGACCATACATGTAAAAACCTTTTCCTCTGAATTGCTTGAATTGCAGCAATTTGCGCATTTCCTCCTTTTTTGTGACATTATCAACAACTTTCTTCGCCTTCTTTTTGTTATTGACTACATTCCATTCTTCAGATGAGAAGTCTTTCCCCAAACCAACCTAAGGAGTTTCCAATAAACACTCGCTAGTTTTCTGTGGTGTGGACGCACCCCTATTATTAGCTCGCTTTGCCGCACGGCGCGCACGTTCCGTCTCATTTCTTTGCGATTCTTTGGCATCAGTCGCAACACTTGCCTCGCTCACCCGCTGCGTAGCTTGTATTAGGCTAAGTTTATCCATCTCACTCTTCGATGTATTCGTAGACATTTGAACTTCGAGCTTCTCAATTTTGGTGGATAAGATTGCAAGAACCCTCGACAGTTCCAAATTATTATTTCGAACAGTCGAGGGTACCTGCAGTCAAAAAAAAAATAATAAAATAAAGAGAAAATTATTTCGTATTCGAAATAATTTTCTATCTTTTGCTGTTGATCGTCTAATTTCTTGTTTTGAGACTCAATCACAGCTGTTTGAGTCATGATTTGCACCTTCAACGCTGCCACTTTCTTTAATAAATCGTTGAAAGCCGTTTCAACGTTAAACTTGGACATTTTACCGGTGAATGGAATAAAAAACACGGACTTAATTTTAACGTGCCAACTTAACGTGAGGTGATTTGTGACGTTTTGTGTGATGTTTTTTTTTTATTCTAGAAAAAGGGCTTTGTCGCGCATGCGGTTGGGTTTATAATTCTTAACAATTATGTAACTTTAGTCCTAGCTTGAAACGTGATTTTTCACCAAAAGAAAAAGTCATTTCCCAACAATAATTTTTGCGCAGAGTTACTTAATTTGATGTACAGAATGCTTGGTGACGGCTTCGTGAAGGTTTCGTTTACACCTTGTACCTATTTGTGATGTATAAATAACCAAATCTGCAATCAGTTACCAAATCGAAACACGTTGCTCATATTTATTTGACGACCCCAACGGCGCAGCGGTAGTGAGGCTGCCTTACGTTCTTAGAGTCCCGAGTTCGAATCCCGGTAGGAGCAAATGTTATAACCACTGAGCCGCGAAGAGTCACGTGACCCAAAATGGTTAATAGCGAAGTTTCGCGATATTCGCGAAATATTCGCAGGTATTTTGGACACCTTAGTTAAAAACACTTGACGATCGCAAACTACAAGAGATATATCTAAATAAAATTTACAGTGAATAGCTGATTAATTATGGAACATAAATAATAAAAAAAAAATGATCTAATATTAATTTGAAACTCAAAAAAAATTTAGAACTTGAAAAACAGTGATGAAAACAGATAGTTTGCTATTAAAACATTAATTTGAATTTTTTTTTAATATAAAATTTTATTTAAAATAATTTTAAAATAAACTAGATTATATTTGTTTTTGTTTGTACAATTCAACAATATTCTCACTATACTAATTAAGCACTATTTATCCGTAAACACACACGTTTTAATCACAATTAACACTTATTTCTTGTTTAAAAACCATCACTAAGGTAAATATACCCACCACTTTTTCGGAGGCGAAATAATCAATTTCGAGTTTCGAAAACTAGCTATTTCTTATAGCATACTATTGTAGCACAGTTCTTCACGATTAATCTAAATATATAAAAGAAAAAACTGACTGACTGACTGACTGACTCATCTATCAACGCACAGCCCAAACCGTTGGGTCTACAGATTCCAAATTTGGCAAGTAGGTTCCTTATGTGGTCTAGGGGTGCACTAAGAAAGGATTTTTCAAAATTCAACCCCTAAGGGGGTTAAACGGGGCTCCAAAGTTTGTATGGGAAAACCAGATTAGTTAGACTATTTTATTCGAAACTTCACAGGAGTGCTGCTATTGATAAATGAGTAGAAACGGGTTTCAGGTTTTTACAGAATTCAACCCCTAAGAGGGTGAAATGGGGTGACAAAGTCTAAAAATCAATGCACATCCTAAACCGCTGGGTCTACAGATTCCAAATTTAGCAAGTAGGTTCCTTATTTGGTCTAGAGGTGCACTAAGAAAGGATTTTTCAAAATTCAACCCCTAAGGGGGTTAAACGAAGCTCCAAAGTTTGTATGGGGAATTAAGATTAGTTAAACCATTTTATTCGAAACTTCACAGGAGTGCTCCTATTAATAAATGAGAAAACATTTGTATTTCAGGTTTTTTCAGAATTCAACCCCTAATATGGAGAAATGGGGTAACAAACTCTGAAAATCAACATGGGTATAGTTTGTATGGTGCATCGGGTCGCGTGTATTTCAAAAACAACGATTTTAAGATTGAAAGTGGTGGACCTGAAATACCATCATCCCCTATTGGGGTGCAATGGGGTTGAAATGTCTAAAAATCGATATGGGTGTCGATATCGAGATTATCAGGGGTCTGATTACGAATATGGCATTTATTTTAAGATCCAGAAGATGGGTGGATTCGAATTCTATACAGGATTACTTTTTAATAATTGTGATGATTGTGATAACGATGAAGATGATTGTGATTTTTCGAATAAATACAAATACAAATCATTTATTTGCATAACAGAGATTACGATGATGATGATTGTGATTACGATGATGATGATTGTGATTACGATAATGATGATTCTGATGATGATGATTGTGATTCTGATGATGATGATTGTGATGATGATGATTGTGATTGTGATGATGATGATTGTGATTCTGATGATGATGATTGTGATTACGATGATAATGATTACGATGATTGTGATAGTGATTGTGATTGTGATTGGGATAGTGATAGTGATGGTGATAGTGACGGTGATAACGATGGTGATGGTGAGATAGTGTGATAGTGAGATAGTGACAGTGACAGTGACAGAGACAGACACAGTGACAGTGATAGTGACAGAGACAGTGACAGTGACAGTGACAGAGACAGTGATAGTGACAGTGACCGTGACAGAGGACAGTGACAGTGACAGATACAGATACAGAGACAGTGACAGTGACAGTGACAGAGGACAGAGACAGTGACAGTGACAGTGACAGTGACAGTGACAGTGACAGAGGACAGTGACAGTGACAGTGACGGAGGACAGAGACAGTGATGGTGACAGTGACAGTGACAGTGACAAAGAACAGTGTCAGAGACAGAGACAGTGACAGTGACAGTGACAGAGGACAGTGACAGTGATAGTGATAAAGATGGTCATAGTGACAGTGATAGTGATAGTGATGGTCATAGTGACTGTGATGGTGATTGTGATAATGATTGTGATCGTGATGATAATAATTGTGATGATTATGAAATTTGGCCTGGACATAGATAGTTTATAACCTGGATTAAGTCGTAGGATACTATTTATCCCTTTAGTATGATCCAGTGGGACAGTTACCGACTTCACGCGGGCGAAGCCGCGGTCAACAGCTAGTTTGATATATAACACTAACCGAATGTAACAATATACATAACAAAACAATTGAAATACGATATTCGCGATAACGAAACACGTTACGTAATGGCAGAGTTTGTTTACACTAAACTTTTAAATAAATTATGACATTTGTCAATCGAATCGTGCTATGTCCTGTGGTACGTAGTTGAGAAATATTGTAGAGATGGGACGTAAACCATTCAATTCACTCCAATCCATAGACAAACACGTTTAAATCGATATTGAAAAAACTATTTTATGGTTAATCGCTACTGGATACTACTACTATCCACGCACAATCTTGGTTAAAAGCTACTGGATAGTACTACTATCCGAGCTCGGCTCATGTGATGAGCATGGACATTTGTTTCCGAGTCATGGATGTTCAGATGTATAATAAGTATGTATTTACAAAAAAAAGTATTTATGTAGTATATCAACTATCTGGTGTTCACGACACTTAGTGTGGCACTAGATGGCGCTGTGTGTAATGTCCAGTGATATTTATTTATTTATTATTTGTCTAGCTAGACTATACAAGGTACAAGGTAAACAGTCCCCTCTCAAAGCCGACAACCGAGCTTTCTGTATATTTCTCTAAGTAGCTCTTCCCGCAGCTGGTTCTCGCGGCCTTCACCAGATCGTCTGTCCACATCGTGGGACTCCTTCCAATGCTGCGCCGCCACTCGCCAGGTATATCCTCGTTTGGCCCCATCGACAATCCGTTCTGCCTGCAATGTGCTTTGCCCACTTTAATATAAATAATTTGAAGTGGCAATACTTCAGGCACCATCTCTTACTTTTAGGCTAACATAGGTGCTCTCCGGACATGGGTGCTTCGGAAATTACCAGTATCGTATGGAGGCGACGCCCGGTTGCCACCATTATGGTTATACTGTCTTAACGACATGGCGCAGAGCACTCTGGTGTCTGGAGCAGGACCCAGGAAGTGCAGCACTATGACCTTGTTTGGGAAAACGGTGCTGAAATTAACTCTTCAGTCATTCAATCAAAGCTGTGGGTTTCCACGGACTCTCCAAATCTTTGTGAGTATGGATGTATGGATGTTTGTAACTCTTTCACGCAAAGACTACTGAACGGATTTGGATTGTTTATAACCTGTAGGCTTAGCCAAGTTGACAATCTACAATCGTTAACGCTATAGAAAACTAACCAAATGTATGGGAATGACATCTATCATCGTTAAATCACGTGGTCAAAACAAACGAATGGAAATTTTAAAGTTAAGTCAAAACTGTAAGTTGGCTACGATTTATATGGGATGTAGGGATCACGATTGTAGAAACGAATACATTTCATTCTATCATCTTGATCGATGTAAACTTGTCTACGAAAGTTTATATTCGTTTGTTTTGACCACGTGACTTAACGTTTACGATTGTAGAAAGAGAATCGATACGAATCGTTTGTAACTTGGCTAGGCCAGCTGGATTAACACAAATAGGATACTTTTTATCTCGGTAGTAAGATCCCATGACCATTATTAAACTTCACGCGGGCGAAGCTGCTGGCAAAAAAAGTGCTAAATAAAACAAAAAATATAAATATATTCAGCCTGAATTTCCTTCTTTATTAGACCTCGGTCATCTAACAAATGATTTTAAAATAAAACAAAGATTTTTGACCTCTATTCGCATACTAATCACACCAGAAATCTTTAAATAAGTACCATAAGTGATAACACATTCTTCAAAAAAAAAATGTGTATAATCTGATAATCTCACCGATCAAAACACATATAAAAACTGTTTGTAATTATTTCAATAAAGATTTGATAATAATCGTTTCTTAGACTGGTTTGAGGTGTTATTGAATTACGCGGTTGATTTAGTTAATTAAATTCATTAATTTGTTGTTTTCTAAAAGCATGGCTCTATAGCTGTACACAGATTCATTGGCACGTGGCCAACCTCGTGGCTACCTTTTATAACCATCTTGTCTTTGGTGTACTTAGCCATAAGGAAGGGTTATGGTTTTAGCCGTATCTGTATGTATGTTTGTATTTACGTACATTTATGTTTCACCGTAGCGCCTAAACTATTCATCCGATTTTCATGAGTAAGGTGGTAATTGATTGGTTATTTTGGCACGGGTAACATAGGCTACATTTTATTCAGTTAGTCGAGTTTTTATTGGTAGTCTACACACAAATTCTTGTTCCAAAACAATGTCACAATGTTTACCAGCAGCGTCAACTTCATTTGAACACCAAGATTTTCAAAGCCGTTCATTACTTACGTCAATTTGGTCCTTCTTTTTGTTTGTTCCAAAGTGTATGAGAAAAATATTTTTTTTCACTACAAAACTGAACAATTAACACATTTTTTGCTTATACAATCTTACATTTGCAGTTCCCCCATCAATCATTAGTTTAACCAATGTATGGGAGAATATTTTTACTATTGTATAATTTACATCGCAATCGCATATTAATTATGTAAATAACAAACTTGAACTTGAATTTCATTCAAGTTAAAGTTAAGTCTTATAATTAAAGCGTGTGCCAGACTGTTGTAAACCAACCCTCCACACAACTCCACATCTGTCTCCACCGGCGGTTAACACGGGCACGCACTGTTGACGCACTGTTGTAAACCGCCGTTGGAGACCATGCACGATGTGGAGGGGTGTGTGGAGGGTTTGTTTACAACAGTCTGGCACACGCTTAACATGCTATTTTTTGTTTTTAACACCTTCCTAGACACAACATGACTGTCGCAGTCGTTTGCTATCTTACATTCTTACCTTTATCTCAGTCCTGAAATATCTCAAGACTATTTTGAGTAAAATAGCTAGTAAGTACCTGAGTATAACCATAAACAACCCACCCCTAAAAATCCCAGTTCAATCGAGTGTAGTGTAACGTATAATCCATAGGCACGACGCTTAAAATAATTCATCCAGGGTTTTCGATCAAGTAATGGACCACCTTTTGTTTGTCCAAAATGTCGGTGCTGCAATATTTTTATCCAACGAATTGGATGGACCAACACGCATTGTTTTTGTATAATCCTGTTAGTATTTATTCACTATGTCACATTCAGACACATCAAATCCATCGAAAAGTAATACTAAAGGTGAACACACACTTAGCAGAGCCGAAGGAAGCGAAGGAGCCGAAAGAAACGAATTTAAGAATTACTTAGAATCCCATGAAACCGCGTACACTTATCCGCGTCGAATCGGACGAATAGTTAAAGTTATACGGATGAGAAAATGTTTCTTTTGGCGCGGTCGGTTCTTTCGGCGCGGATAAGTGTGCGTTCACCTTAAAAGTCGGTTTTAATAGTCGAGAATTAAAAAAAGCAGTTTCCAAGGTGTTTAATAACTAAATGTAATCCTCTCGCTGCGTCCGTATAAAAATTGCCGTATCAAATACACATTTAAGAGTAGTCGAAACTACGTCAAACAGAAAACATACCTACAAACATGTTGCTAGAGTTACTATTCTTAATCAGCATTGTTCTATTATTATACCAACGTTGGTCAAAAAGAGATGTTCACGAATTAGGAAAACAGTTAAATTCTGGATTATGGACGATTCCCTTTATTGGACACAGTTATTTGTTCTTTGGCGACTGTCACAGTAAGTACCTTCCAAGATTGTCAAGCCATTGAAAGAAATAATTTTATTTTCTTTATTTTTTTCCAAGATGTAGGTATGAGCATGGGGCCAAGAATTAACCCTTACGGGGCCGTAATTTTGGACCTTGTGAAATCCTTAACTTCTAATATATAAAAATACTTAATTGTAATTGCAGCAAGAATGAAAGCCTTCCAAATCCTTGGTCGCGACGCAATAGGAAAAGAGAATGGTTTGTCATCCTTGTGGCATGGAAACTACTTGTATACAAGTAAGTCGTTTTTTTACTATTACTATATCTTTTACTATTACTAAATTTAGAATTTTAGATGATGAATTGTAACACTAATCGGGTTCAGGAGACGTCTTTCTCTAATTTGAATGATTTTGATTATTATAAAGAACTTTGTAAGTATTTATTGAAAACAGGGTTCGAAAAATAGTTATAAGTTTTTAAACTGTCTTGGTCACTAGCATTATCATTAACACTAAAAACGGGATATTTACCATGTTTAGGTGCCGTTGTTTATTTCGGCGCTGTGGTAAATATCCCGTTTTTAGTGTTAATGATAATATCATGATAATTATCAGATCCAGGCTGATTCATAACTTGATTTGTTTTAACTCACTCGAATTCAATCCAGACAGGATTTTTATATTTCGGCATTTCGTAACTTATCACACTGGTCTTAAAAGTGAAATTAATAGTAATAAAACAAGACTAAAAGTGCTTATTTGTGACCCTTGATACGCGTTTGGGTACGTGAAGCAACATTCATTTGTGACCCTTGATACGCGTTTGGGTACGTGAAGCAACATTCATTTGTGACCCTTGATACGCGTTTGGGTACGTGAAGCAACATTCATTTGTGACCCTTGATACGCGTTTGGGTACGTGAAGCAACATTCATTTGTAACCCTTGATACGCGTTTGGGTACGTGAAGCAACATTCATTTGTGACCCTTGATACGCGTTTGGGTACGTGAAGCAACATTCATTTGTGACCCTTGATACGCGTTTGGGTACGTGAAGCAACATTCATTTGTGACCCTTGATACGCGTTTGGGTACGTGAAGCAACATTCATTTGTGACCCTTGATACGCGTTTGGGTACGTGAAGCAACATTCATTTGTGACCCTTGATACGCGTTTGGGTACGTGAAGCAACATTCATTTGTGACCCTTGATACGCGTTTGGGTACGTGAAGCAACATTCATTTTAACGTTAGCGACTTTCTCATTTATATTTTTTATGATATCAATGATAATTTAAAATCATCACTTCGAGCCCTGGTTCGTCATCTGCCTAGCCTTTTCCCAACAATATGGGGGTCGGATTCCATGAATACCAGATTCAGCTAAATACCTACTATAATTTTTAATTTTTAAGTATTTGTTTTTAGTGTGGCATAAAATGGCGCTGTGTGTAATATCCAGCGATATTTATTCATTTTACATGGAGCTACTGTCTATCTGACCTCCACAACCCAGTTAGTACTGGGTAATACGATACCCCTTGGTAAGACTGGTTGTCAGAGTTTCGGGCCAATATACCTATAACGACTGTAAAAGAATTATAAATGACACCCAGAACCAACGGATTAACGTACTTTCCGAGGCGCGAAGTAAACTCAGTATGTAATGGGCGGTCACCCATCTACGGACCAACATAGGCAAGCACGGCTTAACGTAAAGATCGACCCGAGCGGCTGTTCTTGTGTTATACAGATAATAAATGCATTATAATTATTGCCAACAACATTGAATGTTTAGCAACAGTTGCTCAACTTTTTAACCGACTTTTTTTCTTTTTTTTAAGAAAAAGATTTTTTGTTAAAAGAAGCATGCATTGTTGCACAGGAGTTCTTTATATAACGATAATATAACGAATACGGGAAGGAATTTTTTAAATTTTAATACCAGTGGGGGTGCAAACTTTTATGGGAGTTCGTCACACTACACACTACTAGTTTAACATAGTTAAATTATTTTTATAGTGATTGCCAACCCTGAGGCCGCCGAGTTGGTTCTGAAGACGTGTCTAGAGAAAGATGACATCATGAGGATGGCAAAACTGTTTATAGGCAATGGCTCCATATTTGCTCCAGGTATGTAAATTACTAACTTTACGGCTCTCTTGCACCACAAAACCGCTAGGCCTAACTAGAAGCATGACATTTTGCAAAGGACTTCGTTGTATAAAGAAGTAATTTAGGTTTTTCATGCCAGACAGAGTGATTCGTGATTTGTGTTAAAGTTTTAATTGAAACTTTCTTTTTCGATAACTTCCAATTATAGTTTCAATCTGGCGACCACGTCGAAAAGTCCTGGGTCCTACCTTCAGCATTAAAAACTTGAAGCTCTTTGTGTCAATCTTCGCGAGAGAGAGTGCAGTCCTTGCACACAAGTTGGGGTCGATAGCAGGGACCGGCTCGCTGTCCGCCTTTAAATACTTTACTGCTTACACCATGGACGCTATCGCAGGTATAATTTCAACTAGCCGACCAAGACCGGTTTCACCCGGTGACGGATTTACACATTTACAAACTTTGAACCTCTATTTCACTCACGTAAGGGATGAATTTTTCAAAATTCTTAAATCACTGAGCGAGGGGCTCAACAACACCGTGATGAACAACAACAACAACAACAACAGACTGATGTTGTTAACGTAGACTTTATGTTAATTACTGAATTTTAATTGTTAAAATATTTGCTAACTAAATAGTTTAAAATACGCTGCTCATGTCGTTCTTCATAATGACTGTGTTGGATTTGAATTCCAGAATCAACACTAGGCTACAAAATGGGTGCCCAAAACGATCCAAATTTGCCTTTCCTGATAGCGTTTGATAATGGTCTGGCAAGGAGTGCAGCACGCCTGTGCCAGCCGTGGCTACATAGTGACCTGGTGTACACGAATCTTCCTTTATACTCACAACTGCTGAAGGACAAAGATTTTATGTGGAATTTCGTAACTGAGGTTATTAAAATGTTTTATAATAATGATGTATGACCAGATTAAAAATCTCTTTGTGTGTGTTAACTAAAAAAAGTTGATAAGGTAAGCTATTCGTGAAGTAGATGATACATATATTGATAAAGATATTGATTTGTACTTTTTGATTTCAGTTAATAAATACTAAAAGAAAAGAAATTACACACAAGAATGGTACTCAAGACATCGAAAAGGGTACGGAAAAGAGTTTTTAATTTTTTTCATGACTGTTCCTCAGATTTTGTATGAAACCCACCACCACCTCACTTCTTATAGCTGTATTACTAAACCTCGCTTCAGTTGTTTGTTCCCGCAATTTTTGATGATTTTAAATTAGTTGATGATGATTCGACAAAAAAACTACATTCGTGATATAAAATTAACACAAAGTAATACAGCAAAGTCAGAAGCCATAAGACTGCTGACAAATCGAAAAAAACGCTGTATGGAGGACAGCAACAAATATTGATTTGAAGTCAAGAAAATTTGTTCATTCCAGAATCACGAGAGGAGAACGTTCAGACGTTATTGGAGTGTCTCATAAGGTCGTCAGGCGGTGACAAAGGGTACACAGATGTAGAAATTATGGAGGAGTTGATGGTGATCATGGTAGCTGGTAACGATACCTCGGCAGTCGGAGCATCCTTCATATCCGTGCTGCTGTCTCGTCATCCTGAAGTGCAAGAGAGAGTTTATGAAGAGTAAGTTTCGCAAGATCCTGCTATGCAAAATAACACTTCCAATTCGTTTTCTACATTGCTGAGAATTGTGCCCGCCTTGAAACACTTTGATGGTGTCGCTGACAAGCTGCATGCAGACTACTCAGTCTTCACTGCGTCTCAAGGCAACGGTAACAATTAGTCCCAAAAGCCTTTTGATCTGGTCTGACCCATAGAGAATTTAAAGAACAAAGTGTAAAGTTCTTCATCCCTCATTGAAAATGGAAGATACTCCAATCAGACGCGTGTTGTCTCGTGGGCTACTGCCCAACTGTTGTTGTTGGGTTTTTCTACGAGTTATAGTCTTAAGTTGCGGATAACTTTAATAGCGCGATTCAGATTTTTAAAGTTAGTTCTTCATTGTGTCAAAGATGGCACTGTAGTACTATTTGTAATTATGTTGCAGTAGTAGTTTTTGTAATGCCGCTACAGATCAAAGCATAGATGAAAGACTGCGTGGTGTTTTCCGTCTACTTTTCTTAGTACATTTTTTTTCTGAATTTATCTAGGTGCTTCCAGGCGAAATCAAATCAATTATTCCAGTAGGCCAGTAACAGGTAAAACCAAAAAATAAAAAAAGCTACAGTCCCAGTCCCAAGGTATAATAACTGTTGGGCGCAGCACCGCCGTGTTCTCGTAGTGGCGATCTGCGGCGGCGATCTCTCGCTCCCGGCCCTGGTTGAATCCATGGTTTGGAGCGAGAAGGAATGGGAAGCCATCACCTCCTTCTACGAAGCAGTCATGCTAGTGAAGGAGGTGGCGGAACGTGAGAAGAAGAGCACCTCATGTCCCAGCCGCCTTAAAGAGATGTCAGCAAAAGGAAGGGGTCTGCCAGGGCCGATGCCTGCCGGGGCTGCGGGACTGTTCGAAAGTGATACCGCGGCCTTGGAACACAAAGAGTGATGAAGGAACATGGATGGATTTTAGTCAGTAAAAGTCTGACACTCCCTTCTGCTCCGCTCAGAGCGGGAGGAGTCATTTGATGATTTCCTATCCAAATCTGCCGCTCTGGGCGGAGCGGAAGGGATCATTATAATAACTGTTAAAGTACTGTAGTTATGACCAAAGTAACTGAGGACTTGGAAGTCGTGAAGAGTTCAATCGTGAAGAATGGGCTTACTAGTTCGTTTTGCTGCACACTGAATAACATAAAATAACACTTAGGTAACGTAGAAATTAAGAGATTGGTTTCTATTTCAGGTTACGAGAAGTGTTCGGTGACTCAAACAGACCAGCAACTTACGAGGACTTGCCTCGTCTCAAGTACCTGGACGCCGTGATCCGGGAGACGCTGCGACTGTACCCGCCTGTGCCCATCATCACAAGGAAAGTTGTGAAAGATGTTTTTTTACGTAAGTTACACATGATTGCAATTGCTATTGTGAGTATTTTCATTTGTTTTGAAGAAGACTCATTTTTTTAATGAAAAATAAATACATATTTCTTTTATTAAAATAAAACGAGCAACCTGAACCCACACAAATAGCATCTATCAGCTTGTCTGTTGCATTTTCTCACTTTAGCCGCTGGATGGACTTAGATGTTTGGCATACGGATAGACGTTGAACTGGCTTCCACATGGGTAAAGCTGCAGGCAAGAGCTAGTTTATAATCACGCAAACAAGAAATACAATATTCAGTGAGTGAGAGAGTGATTAACTGCTCTCATTGTACTGGCATTACACTGAGCCCAGTATAACTGCTTGACAATTCAAACTCTTCTGACAATCACTTTGACAAAAAGCTAAATTTTGGTCTCTTCACAGCCACAGGTATCAAACTCGTACCTGATACTGGAGTTATAGTGAATATCTGGGCGTTACACCGCAACCCTCGGTACTGGGGAGACGACGCGGAGCTGTACCGACCAGAACGGTTCATCGACACGCCGCTCGCGCATCCCGCTGCCTTCATACCGTTCAGCCATGGACCGAGGAACTGTGTTGGTGAGAGAAAAGTTTCGTAATGTTCATCTGGCACTATAGGATATAAGAAAACCACTAGCAAATGCTTCTTTCTTCGGATCGAACTGGTAGAAGTGGTGCCCGCAAGTTTTTCACGTCAAGCGCGGCATCAGCGGCGTATTTAGTCTTTTTTCAGAGCCACAACTGACCATTCAAGGAGTATCCACCGCTTACTTTTCTACCTGCTCTTTCTTGCGTATTACAATTGGTCTCTACGAGTGATGATAGCTTCTAAATAACATCAGGCGCCGCCAAGGAGTCTTTTATCCGACACCAACATTTCTGAATGGATTACGTTATGACATACGGTCGCGCTACCGACGATACGAGTACCTAATTGTTAATATGTTTTCTCTCAGGCTACCAGTACGCTATGATGTCGCTGAAGACGGTGTTGTCAACAGTGTTGCGACGCTACAGGATCCTGCCAGCTACTGTACCAAACCACGACTTTGAACATCCGCCACTGCGCCTCACGTTTGATCTCATGATGAAGGATAAGGACAACTTTCAAATACGATTAGAACAAAGAATTATTTAGTTTGTATCTTTATAAACCGCTGTTAAACTGGCAATGGGTTGAGTTTGTTTAATATTCATTTATTAAAAATTATTGAGTGTTGTTTGTTTTTGTCAAACTAATTGTTAACTTTTCTTGTGTAGAAACAAATAAAACTAACGTTGATCGTTGTTCGTTGATGAATTTCGCCTCCAGACCGGAATTAAGCGTGTCATTGACACTGGCTCGGCCACCATCAGGGATTTTAATTTTGATAACACAAAAAATTAGTCGTTATTTAGTTGAAATTTGTCACCAAATATCAGAATTTGTCGGTCACTGGTTAAAAAAATGTAAGGGTTCGAATGAACTCTCTAAATTCTTTCGATCTAGGTCTTGGACTATACCTTACTAATTATCGTATCTTAAAGTACGATACAAAAAAAGAAACTGATTAAATGAGTACCGTAAAAAATAAAACCGGCTTCAAAAACACAAAAAAGTGAAAAATAACTTTTGCTTCAAAACAAAACAAAAGTCCTGTTTTAGACTTTCACGGTTTTTCACTACACTTATGGTCAGTTTTAGTACCTACATAATCAAAATAAAGGCGTCTCCGCAGATGAAACAAATTGGTCTGCCGGCTCTCAGTGGTTGCATTTCAGAGCTATGATGCGCGCAAGTTACTACACGCAAGTTACTACTACTTTAAACTTTCATAACTTTTGTTTTTATTTTTGCTAGAAAAGATTCTGAGGAACAGGCTCATAGAATGTTTGGCCATGTAATTTACCACATTCTCGAAGATTGGACATTTTGGGAGTTGGACATTTTGGGAATTGGACATTTTGAGAATTGGACATTTTGGGAAATGGACGTTTTGAGAATTGGACATTTTGACCCTGAACGACTTAAAGTACTTACGGGATGATATCACGGATATCATCCCGTAAGTCAAAAGTCAGTGTTAGTCAATGGGAGTTATCAGTAAAATCCTGCCCTTAAAACTCGATTACCTTGTTTTGTTTGGGTGATTTCGTATTCATTGAATATTTTTTCGGGTCGAATATTTTCAGAAGTCGGTTAAAAACGGTGTCAAAGAAGTGCACGTTCGTCGCTTTAATAAAATACCTGATTAATACACCATAATAATTTAATGCACCAAAAAGTAATACATTCTCACACATCATAAAAAAAATACATTGTCCTAATTAAGTACCACGATAAAAGATATTCTTTCAACAGTTATAAGCACTGCGGGACCTGCATCGCTTTAACACGAGCCGTTGGGGATTTTTCTATGAAACTCCACACTGCAACCCTCTCTCATGTTCAATCTGTCTATCTTATTGTATCATATTGCATCTTATTGTTTCTTATTGTTGCCCGTAATGTCCCGAATGTTGGGCAAAGGCTACTTCTTATACAAAGAAGGAATGACCACTAAGCCAGCTCAATGCCAACCGAAATCCAGATTCGAGTTTCCTCACGATGTTTCGTTTCACCATTCCTTAGTGGTGCTTAGGAGAAACTCCTTAGAAAGTACATATGTTTGGCTTTGAAAAGGTCACATTGGTACTTGCTGGGTTTAAACCTGAAACTTGGGGCTTAAGAAGCGGATTCGATAAGAAACGGGCCATCACGACATGGTAAAAAAAGGGGTAATGCCAATCCGGCGCAGTGCTTATAAGTTTTAGTCACAAACTTTAGCCGTTTATAGTCTCTTTACAAGCTGTAAGGTGAAATTGTCAACATCCTTCATCATGACGTCGAACTTGACCCTCAAAGGCTTCAGGTCTTCAGTTGCAGTGGCTGGCAGGATCCTGTACTGACGTAGGAGAGCCGACAGCGCTGTCTTCATGGACATCATCGCGTATTGATAACCTGAAATAAATTTATTATTATTATTATTATTTATTTATTTAGAATTTTAAAATTGGAACCATAAGATACTAAAATACATTTTTTTTTCCATCAGAAATTTCTTATTAGCAGCCCATTGTCTGGATTTGTGCCTCGTTGATGGCAATAGGATCCTTTACAATATACCCTTCGAGGAATACGGACGATTTTATGTCATTTCAAAGTAAGTATTTTTTTTTTGTGGGAAGAAGAATTCGTAACAAAAACAATAATATATTGTTCCTTAGAAGAAATGGTTTTCTAGACAATGGTAAATGAATTGAAATTTGAATAGGACTTGGAAAAATATAAGTATAATGTTAGGTACACAAAAAAATCTATGGAATGTCTATAAAATTCTAGTCTACTCTAGCCTCGACAACAGTTTTCCTGCTTTCTGACGGATATATTATGAATTCTCACTTCGTTATTTGATTTAAAACTAGTTGACAGGGCCGTTTTTTTTATTTTGGTCCTTTCTCAAACCAACAAGAATAGCCATACCATACCGAGCATGAAGACACTGACTAGACTAGGATGCTTTGCCCAAAAGCAAACGCAATCGCAAATTGGTCAAGGTAAATTCCTAAATTATTCGACGTATTTTCCACGACTAGACTATTCTATATTTTTTTTTTTCATATATTTTTATTATAATTAACACTGTTATTTTAATTTGCCAAATTATAAGTATTTAATCAGTGGCGAAGATCTTGTGACTTTTATTTCGCAACAACAAGCAATAAGAATAGAACAAGCAAAAACAAAAAGTAAAAAGATTTTTTGTTGTTACCATTGGTAACAACAAAAAATACTCTTAACTTAATTTATGATTTATTTATTATACGAGGTTCACTGCCTCGTTCGTCGCAATCACGACTGCTCAGCATGCGGTCCTGCGTTCGATTCCCGTGCCATTACCATAGGCATGACGACAGTATCAAAAAATTGAAAATCTATTTAGTCCGTCAGTTAGAGTATTGGAAATTAAAGGACACGTATTTTTTGGTTTTGTAAATCAATGAATATTGACAAAGATAAAACGCATCAAAACTCGGGAGTGGGGGCTCGTGACGTCAGAACTAGCTAAAAATTATACCATGGCGTGACGTATTGAGAATTTTAAAAGCGTCGTATCTTCGTCAATTTTGGTTTACGTAACAAAAGAAAAAACACTTGTCAAATATTTTTTGATAATCTAACTGACGGACTAATTAGATTTTTTTTGTCGTCTCGCCTATTGTCAGTTATTTCCCAACAAAAAAAGTGTGAATATTCACCTAAACAACTCCTCGGTCCATGGCTGAAGGGCATGAAGGCAGCAGGATGCGAGAGCTCCGTGTCGATGAACCGTTCAGGTCGGAACAGCTCCGCGTCGTCTCCCCAGTACTTAGGGTTGCGGTGTAACGCCCAGATGTTAATCACTAACCCGCAATCCTCAACTAGGGTTACTCCTGATGCTGCAAGGGAGTTTTGTTTTAAAATCGGATTAGGAGTCTAGTCTTAGAAAGTTTGAGATATGATACCCTAAGGATCATAATCCAAAAAATTGTTAATACATGTGGATAGGAAATGCCAAAGGACTAATGAATGGCTAAACAGGATGTCAGGTTAATTTAAGGTGTCCACACTTACGCAAAGTAAGTTCCTTATCAACTTTCCTGGCAATAATTGGCACTGGTGGGTACAACCGCAACGATTCTCTAATCACAGCATCCAGATATTTTAGTCGGGGAAGATCTTCAGCACCAACAGGTGTCTTGCAATTTCCGAAAACTTCCTGTAGTCTGAAGAAAAACATAATTTTAATAAACCGACACATGCATGGAAAACAAATATTGTGGAACTACCTAATTTTTAAGATCTTGTTGTAATTGTTACTAATGTTAACCTATAGGGTGTAAAACACCTCTTAACGAAGCCGAAAGGCACTTGTTCTCCTTGTCATTGCGATAATTTTTTTGTTCTAGACCATACCTGGGAACCTTCTAGTTACGGAGATATTGGGGGTCAAAGTTCCAACTTTTTGACAACTTTTCTTTTTAAATACAAGTTTTTAATGTAAGATTTTTAACACCTCCATGACCCCCGTACTATTCAATCCATCCATCAGCACAATGTTTTAAGTGCGTTACATTGAGTTCTACCACAAAACATGATTTTTGACCCCAAAAAAATAAGTCGTTTCCCAGCAATATTTTTTGCGTAAAGTTACTTAGTTTGATGCACAGAATGCTTGGTTGACTTCGTTGGTTGACGTGGTTGGCTTCGTGATGAGGTGGTTTCACCCTGTATGTTTATGAATAAATGATTCTGATTCTTTTACAATATGTTTTCGGTTTATGGAAAACATTTTTTGACGGTGTTTGGCAACCATCATGTTTGGCAATAATTGGCCATAAAATTGCTTGGTTCATAAACACTATAATAAATTTATATTTAGCAATTCCAAGGAAACTGTTTTAAAACTTCTTTTTCCACAAAAATGTTCGTTACGCACGAGACCGCGGACGCAGACTTTTTAATGCAACGTGACCGTGCCAAAAACTCTTTTTTTTTTAAATAAGCCTGCACTGTCCCTCAGCTGGGCAAAGACATTCCCATGGCTTTCCAATTGGATGAAAGTAGGGTGTGCCACGAGCAGGTGAGGTTGGCTTGAGCTCCTAAGCTGTTATTGCGAACCCCTTAAATCTCTATATTATTTAAACCACCGACTGACGTCTAAGAAGAACTTTTGTCTGAATAGCAATGTCGGTGGCCTAATTCCATCAAGGGCCGATACCTCCATCAGTTCTTTCCAACCATGCGTGAGCGGCTAGTCACGACATAAATACTATTACTAATTATTAATTTCAAATACTAACTCTTGATAAACCTTCTCCTGTACATCAGGATATCTGGCCAGCAACATGGAAGTGAAGGCAGTACCGACTGCCGAGGTATCAGTACCAGCCAGCACGAGGACCAGGGTTTCCTCCCGGAGCTCCATGTCAGTGTAGCCACGCTCTCCTCCCGAAGTATCCATGAGGAGTTCTAGGAAAGTCCTGAGACCGTCGTGTTTCATATCTGGAACAAAAAGAAAGGTTACGAAATTGATCGCCTTTTGTTTTCATTCAACTGTCTGCTTCGAAACGAATGATAATGACTCGTAGTGCAGGCGCTAGAGGTAGTTCAGTATGCAAAATCCGAGTGACGGCAAGACGGCAACTATGACCGGATTCTTATGCCTGAGACCCTAATAACAAAACACATCTTGCCGCCAGGTAAGAAAAAATATATTATTTTCATTATTGTTTTTTTTTTATTATTTAAGAATCCATCCTCACTTTTACAATTAGATCAAACTATAAATTATTACGGAAATAATTATTAAAATGATTTTATGTCATGTACTCAATACATTCCCTTTACGAATAAGAGCAGAGAAGGTAAAAAAATGGACCAAAAAATTGACCGGCAAGATCCACATTCTTAAACTTTTACCTTTTCTTCACTTAAAGCCGTTAGCGAAATTCCGTACTCGGACTTTGCATACTCAATCAATCAATCATTTATTTTGTGAAACATAGGTATGGTTACAGATAGTATATCGTCTAAAATGTATACTCAGTACCTCTACTGCCCGGTCTACCGATCAACTCGTTGTGTTCAAATACTAGCACCAAATATAAATGGTATTTCACATCTTACTTTGATCAGACTCGGCCATAGACACTTTCTTGTCTTGCAATGATTGCTTCTTGGATTGTATAATCTGGAAAGATACAATTGTACAATTTAAACAATAAACCAAAATATTTATTTAAACGAGTTAGACAACTCAATTGTAAAAGTTCTTGCTCCGAAGATGGTATAAGGAATGTTGGCAGACTACGGTCTACAAGTAAGATCTAGAAGCGACTCGTAACAAGGCTTTTTTTTTCGGATGGGAAATCATCAAATGACTCCTCCCGCTCTGGGCGGAGCAGGAGGGAGTGTCAGACTTTTACTGACTCCCATCCATGTTCCTTCATCGCTCTTTGTGTTCCGGGGCCACGGTATCTCTTTCGAACAGTCCCGCAGCCCCGGGTAACAAGGCTGCCAATGATAATGAAGATGATACAAACTCAGTAAGCCTGTATCTTTACCCGACTGCCAAGGAAGGGTTATGTTTTTCGCGCGTATCTTGTATGCATGTAATATTATTTTTTACCTCATATCTTCCAAACCGCTGCACGGATTTGTTTAATTAACATATCGTTAGATTCGTCTTAGTAACCCTAGTGTTCTTAGATAGGTGACGCGAAAACCAACGTGACGCTATAGTTTAACGTAAAAAAATAAAAAATAATTGAGTATTGCATTATGGGCAAATTAAAGGGCTCATCATGAGGATTAAATAATGGTATATCATATGACCATATTTTAATTCTTTAAACACGATGTAAATTAGGAATTAGACCGTTTAGAAATAAACGTAACTAAAAATGCGAAATTCTACATCTTATTAAGATCGTGACTAGAAAGAGTAAAATAAAATAATACATTTTATGAAACTAAACGTTTACGTGTATCTTAACGTTTGTTTGATGAAACCTACCTGGTCCACAAACTTCCAGATATAGTCCCTGCACTGTTTATGTTCTTTGTAAGCCGGCGTTATCTCATACACAGAGAGGTTGTACAACCATGGCTTGCAAAGACGAGCGGAGTCCAGTTGAGTACATCTGTCAAACGCGTGCAGAAATGGCTGCTCCGACTGTTTCTGGGAGTTCACTAAAACGCCTAGGGTTGACTCTATAATAGTAAAAAGTTTTGGTCAAGTATAGCCTTTTTTAAGAGTTAGAAATAGTGATAAATGTGTTACAGCTAAAGATGAGTGTGAAACTTATTGAAAATGCGATTGTTACTGGCGATTTTATGGTAACAAAGTGGATATAGGGCTCACCCGCGCTGTCGCGGCACCATTTGCTTCGCTCTCTCGGCTCGCGCTCGTTTCGTTACATTTATTATCTACTTCGAGGTGCCCTAGCTTAGTAACTGAATCCATCTCGGCTCTCACATGGTAGGTCATAGTTCTAACCTATTTAAGACTATTAAAAATGACTTTAGTTTTAAATATATAAAATTTAAAAAAAAAGAAAGATTCAATACTGTTAGAACTCTTTACCACGGAGTGATTACCACTTACCCCTCAAACCATCGCTTATCCAACGTGTATTCCTGAACCAATCGCTACAACACACAGTACATGCAAACATGTCAAATATGTATATATTCTTACCACAAACAGAATCCATAGTATAAGTGGTAATATACTGCCATATGGAAAAGGCTCCCCTGCCCGCAGCAGCCTGCAACTGCTCTACCATGATGGAGCTCTGGCGAGAGAAGATCTCCGCGAACTGCACCAGGTTCCGAGGGCTGAAGGTCGGAGCCAGGATCTTACGGCGGGGACGCCAGATGTTGACTGTTGAAGAATTTGGTTGAAAGTTCTCTTCTATCGGCATAAATATTTATGTAGGTTCCTTCCTTCCACCTAACTACGCACCACCTCTGCTTGCACCAGCGCGACTACCCGCGCTGCTCCCACACGCAAGCTCCAGAAGCAGTTACTAAAACTGCCACCGCCGCCGCCGCAGGGAAGTCGCTGGACGACTCTGCCGCAGCGCTTCGGGACCCTGGACCATCTAACTGCAGTCCCCGCTACCTACGTCTGGACATTAGTGTTCCCCAGGCGGTCCTAACCTACCGCGCGCTCGATATCATACCCACGCCCGGCTCACCGGCTTTATCATTTAAATCAATTTTATTAAAACTAATCTTTGTAACGCATACTATTTATTTATCTTCTACCTAGCACTAAGCACTACCTAGCACTAAACGTTACAGGGACACCTGGGTGGCAGCAGTGGTCCTAAAAGATTTTTTGCGGCCTTTCTCCCTTGGAACTCATCCCATTATCAGCGTTTAACGTTTCTACTGCTTAGACACAGGCCTCCTCTCTATCACAAGGAAACGGCCATCAGTTAGGAGTTCCAGATCTTTCGAAATATTTCTCTTTAGGAATTACGTCATCTTTTAAAAATAATTGTTTTCAGCCAAAATAAATATTCAGTAAGATCTTGCTGATGTGTCGGACATGTACGGTCGAACAAGCTATTTGGTTTACATTTAATTTTAATATTTTAATTTTAAAAATATTATGTACTTAATTTGTGGGTTAAACTGTAAACCAAATAGTTTGTTCGACCGTACTGATATAGTAGAGAGTCATTGCAAAAGCAACATTGTAGTTATTGTTATTAATTAAATACCTGCTGCAAAAATACTGCCATTGCCAGTCATCAGTTGCAAGCATTTTAATGCGTCATCCTTCTCTAGACAGCTTTTCAAAAGTAACTCAGATAATTTGGCATCAGCAGTCACTGTAAACAGGACAGTTTTATCCGATTATTTTAATTACACATTGTCATGGAAATAAATGAATGAATGAAACTCTGCCCCAAAACAGGCGCGTTTTTATGGTATGGCAATTAAAACCACGTTAAAGTCTCGGTTGTCACAGCAAACATTTTGACAGTCAATACGGGGAGTCAGAAGTTTCGAAAGTCTGACAACCAGTCTTACCTGGGTTCGTATTACCTAGGGTTTTGGAGGTCAGATAAAAAGAATTTTGTAGCAATATTTTGATTGAAAAGAGTGTTCATGGAGTTTCTTTCTTGCCCATGATTCTTCTCCATAGAGATCTACGCTTTGAAATGTGCAACTACAGTACTTTCTCAAGTTATTATGTCTTGTGACTGTGCCTGTTGCTTCGCTTTTTTTTCCTTTTTTGACATTCAAAAGTCCCGTAATGGGCTAAATGAAATAAATGCTTTGAGTTTGAGTTGAGCCGCTCAATGTAAAATACTGGTATTCAGCTAGGTCCGGTTAGACTCTTAAGCCGACATCCGCTAGTCAAGGCTTGTTAAAAGGTCATTGGATCTCCAGCCTATGAGCCTACTTACCAATATACAGTCGATGTCCTTGCCAAATGGTTGAAACACCATCGTCGTTGGCTATTGCTTCGCGTCCCAATTTCTGGAACTGTGTCATACGATCTGAAAAACACGTTAAGAGATTTTTGAATTTATTCACAATAAATTAAGATAATAAAATCTGATGTCAATATTATTCCAAGGATAAAAGATATCTCTCACAATTCTCAAATCTGACTTTAAAAATTTGAATTTTTGACTCTGTTACTGAAATACCTACTTGACAAAGTACGTTATCTGTTAAAAACATGATAAAATCACTTTTGATCAACTAAGGCCGATTTTATTTAAAAAAAAAAATTGCAAACTGAAGAAATTGATAAAATAAAATGCCTTGTAATTTACGTGTTTGATCATTTATGTAGATTTAATACATTGAAGGTTATTGCAAATTTTCTATATTTTTTTTAATAATAAGTTAACGAAACGATTAGTTGTTAAGTATATTATATTAGACACGACTATGAAGTTTGACATTCAAATTTTATTTATATTGTAATTTGTTTGAAAAGGGGTATTATGTGCAAGACTCCCGGTCCGGACACAACAATAAGTTGACTTTTGCCCCGTTCACATTATTTGTAAACGAACGTTAAAAAAAACGACTTGGAAAAAAAAAACAAAGTTTGTTATTTTACCCTTTTTAGTTGTAGTATCCCGCACAAATTCTTGTCATGAATTAATTTTACATTGTTACAAGAAGTCATTAGGGAATCAACATGTCATCAACCTATTCCAAGAAGAAAAACGTATTAAAAGAGTTTACTCATAAGCCACTTAAGCAACTTAATAAAATGTATATAGAGCCACCTTCTTCTACCAAATTAAATAAGAAAAACGTAAATCAAACCAGTAATTACGGAGTAGTCGGTGTAGATAGACATACATGAAAAAAAAAGATACCGGTGGAATACATCCTCCTCCTTTTTTAGAAGTCGGTTAAAAATAGTCAGAACTTACCTTCATCAGTTCCCAGGAAAATGTAAGAATGTCCGAGAAAAGGCAATGTCCTATACTTAGTAGCACTCAGCTTGTGGGAGAGATCTATCATCTTTCTCCTCTGCCATCGCAACACTAAGACCCAGACCAGTATGAACAGTAACACGATTTGTCCTAACATAATGCAATAACTTAGAAAAGGTAGTTTTCACGAATATAAGGAAAACGAACCTAATAACGGCTTAGATCGCGAAATACAGTTCTATGAAAAAAAACTAAAAAAATAAATTACTCAAGTTATTAACACTTCTCCAATTACAAAGGATGACAAAGATAGTAACTTTGTTAGCACTTATAAAAAAACTGCAGTATTTTAATTAATAAATGAAATACATAAAAAAAAACTGCAGTATTTTAATGAATAAATGAATACATAAGAATTAGAACCGTTTAAGTCGCATTAGCTACTGGAAGTGACAAAATAGTTTTGTGCGGTGTTGAAGATGTATTTCAAGACTTTCGAGTACATACAGTTTTTTGTAGCAAGTACTTATCTTTTTAGGGTCTTGTACGGTTAAGCGTGTGATCGAAAACCATTGATGCGCGAGACTTGATTAGCGCATCTAAAAGTTTTCTTAATATCATAATCATAATCATTTATTCATTTGCGAATATGGGCATTAGCCATATCCTACCATAAGGCATGCAAATTTACATAGGTACATACATTATATAATATATTAAGTTTGTCCAGTAAATATTCAGTGAGAGTAATATGCTTTTTTTGTAACAGTGTTTTGACATTGTTTTTAAATAATTATATTCATATAATTTATCTCCAGGAATGAGTTTGGTAAATGGTTATATATGCGTGGAGCCATACATAATACACTTTTATTTAATAACGCTGTTTTATTGATAGGTAAGCATATGTTGAACTTGTGTCTTTTGTTATGTAATTTACAAAAGAAGTTTGTATTTTTACTTACAAACATTATAACCTCTAATATAATATATAAACATGGTAACGTAAGAATATTTAATTTTAAAAATGATAGTCTGCAACTGTCAGTTACTTTTATACTTGTTATGGCTCGTATACATTTCTTCTGGGCTCCTTTATTAGTAGAATTACCCCAAAAAATAACACAATACTTTAGAATAGGTGCAACATAGCCGTTGTAGGCTGTAAGGACTGTAGAAGTACTGACCATTTGTTTAAGTTTAAACAATGCTTATGAAAATGTATTTAATCTAGAGCATAATGTATCAATATGTTCTTTATGGACTATTTATATGGACATTTATGTACGAATTATGGACATTTCATTAGTCTGAATTAAACGCATTTTATTTTATTTGTTTATTTTATTTATATAAATAACTGAATACTTGAAAAAGTCACTGAGCTCATGATCATGAACAAGTTTTGCTAATTGACTATCAGCATGTACAGAGCCAACAGCTCCCTAGATTTTGCCGAGTTAGGTAAGACAACGTAGAGCTGGTTGCAGTTTGACCGCGATTTCAGGGTTCGTGTTCCTAACGATGAGTATAATTACCGCATTTACAGTTTTACAGTTATTTCAATGACACCTTGTGTAACTGTTCTCTCCAAGCTTTTTAATGTACCTAGGTATTCAAATCTGCTTTATAAAACTATGTATATTAGATTTAAAAACACTACGAATTTTACTCTCGCTTTTCAAAAAAATACTTGTTTCAACTTTTTACAAAAATACTACTTCATTCAAGGAACAGAGTTCAAAAGGCAGGAATACTTACCGAATCAAAATACTCAAATTACCGTCACATCTATGGTATACTTAGAAATCAAACTGAACTTTAACAAAAACTAATAAATACATTACCCTTCTTTTGGACTCCCCCGCAGTTGGTAAAAATCGAGTGGCCAACACTTGTCCAAAAGAAGACACTTCGAGTACCTACATAACAATATTCGAGTATCCACACAGTCTGCCTGACGCAATAATTTATAGTTTAAAGTAAATAATACTCCAATGAAGAGTACTAGATCATTTTAGTAATAGGTATATTTATTTAGCACATGGTTTAATCTCAACATTAGAACTTTTCCACGTTGTGTGAAAAGCAAAATAAACATCCTGTGGATGGTGTTATTATAGGGAAATATACATGTAATTTTTTCTTCACTTAAATCAATAAAATACAGTGTTATCAACCCAAGAAAAGTATTAAAAGTTAAGTCCAACTATTGCTTGTCACTCAAAAATAATATTAAACTCCTGCAATTTTCTAAAACAGTTCAAACGTCCGTGACTGTCGCGGCCATTATGTGACGTCATTTACCTCAATCTGCCTTGTTTATATCATTTTTTTTTTGCCTTATTATAGTAATTTTACTAATTGTATGTGCTTTATTCATGCAAAAATTGCGATAACGATATTGTAATAAAATCTTAGTGCAACGTAACTACTTTTCAAATGAAAGTGTTTTTTTGACACAGACTTTAACGTCACTACCGGCGTTATCGAGGACGACGCGTTTTGAGTGTTCGTTCCGTTTCACCAAAAACATGCTACATAAAAGAGTAAATTGTAAATTAAGTAATGTTTTAGAAACTTAAACAAGTAAACCACAATGTTTTTAAGCGCCACTATAAGACATTTTAATAAATAAAAAGAGTTTTGTATTTCTTGTATATTCCCTATTCCCCGTTAAGGGCCTCGGGCGAAGCAAAATTGTGACACAGTCAATGGAATGTTCTAAAGTTAAGTTTCGCGTAACATTAATGGTAAATATTATGAGGATCCTAATTGTATATTACATTGACGAACCGCCAATGATGAATGGATTGTGTGAGGAATGACATGAAGAAAGGAGTTAATGATGCCGTGACGTGGCTGGAAGATGATGATGATGATTGATGAACCACCTCTCTACCGATATTGTGCGAATTAATATTTTGATTTGATTTTAACACTTACTTCATTTATCGCTAGTTGCATATCACTTGCATGTAGATCGTGTAAGAGATTACTAGAGTTATGATATGGCAATTTATTACAGCTGAAGAATTGTATTTTTGGATTGCCTAAAGTTTTATTCAAACACTCGGCAAAAACGAATACTTGCATCAAACGCAAGTTTGCGCATAAAGTTCATTCATTCACAATATTGCATTCTTTGGTCGATATAAAATTATGTAAATCCAGATTCAATTGCTAAGAGCCTAGATAAACGGAAAGGCCTTAACTGTAAATATCTTATAGGAAAAGTGAAATAATACGAAGTACATACTGGAAATTTAAGCAATGTTTTATTATCATATTAACTACCTCTATAACTAATAACACCCCACAAGATAATGTAAGATTGACAAAAGTTACAGAAGGTTTCATAATTTACCTATAAATAATATTAATAACAAAAGTATCCTAAAAGTAGGATTTAAAAACAAATAATTCAAACCAAAAACAGAGTAGTAATTTTAAAGCTTTCTATATTTACACTTATTACAATCGGTTTCTGAAATGAAAAATAAACAACGCAACAATTGGCTATTCGTACTTTTTTAATTGGATTTCTTTTTTTCTCGTTGATTTTCGCATTAAAACAAGGCATCAAACCAACAAAAGTCACCGACTTCTGCAGCTAAATTTAGTTTTCACTTTTTTGTGTTTTTGAAGTCGGTTTTATTTTTGGCAATTTTTTTTTTATCTTTTAGAATTCAGTTAGGAACTACCTACATTATAATATAATTATGGCTCTGTCCATACAAAACATACCAAACCGATGATTTAAGTTCTCAATTCAAGTTGTATTTCAAAATCGTCTACATGTTTCAGCATAATGTCGAACTTCACTCTCAGCTTTGGTTTGTTTGGATCATCATTTGCTTCACTTGAGCCATTTTTTGCTTCACTAGAACCGTTATCTCCCCCAATTGATCCGTTCTTTGCTCCAATAGATCCATTCTTTGTTTCAGTTGAACCTTTCTTTGCTCCAATTGATCCGTTCTTTGCTTCACTTGATATAAAACGGTATCGTCGCAATAGTGTCGCTAGAACAGACTTCATTGACATCATGGCGTATTGATATCCTGGAAGAATAAAAATATTTTTTATAATATTTAAAGCGACTGCCTACCTGTGCTCTACAACCCAGTTAGTACTGCGTAAAACGATACCCCTAGGTACGACTGATTGACAGAATTTCAGACCTGAAACGACAGTCAAAGATCTACAAATGTCAGCCGGGACCAACGGCTTAACGCGCTTTCTGAGTCACGGAATAAACTAAACTGGCCTGCAAAAATAAGTATTACACTTTTAAAATTGCAATAACTTTGTAAGTACACAAGACATACTTTCGAAACAAAAAAGACTCAAAAAATAGTTTAATTTTGTCTGTAGTTTCAAAGAAAATTGATAAAAATTGCTTTATAACGTTTTTTTTATTTTAAATCTCTAACTTCTATAGTTTAGGAAAAATTGAAATTTAAAAGTGTAGCACATATTTTTGTAGGTCAGTGTATATTATTATGTCAACGATCCACAAACTAACATTGGCAAGCACTGCTTACCCTTGAAATTGTTGATGCTCCACACAGCTCCACTATTTATTATGTTTTAATTCTCTTGTATCAATAGTTATCTATGAAATCTGATAAAAGGATTAGGTGTTGGAAATTGCGCATTGGAAATCCTTTAAGAAACCAAGCAGGTACCTATAGTAATATAATATAATATTCAGAATTACATCACCCCCAAAATATTTGTTCAAATATTTGCACGCATCAAGTATCTAAGAAGTTCATACTCATCTGTTTTGACCTTACCAAGATTTTGAGTGGAGAGCAAATATGACTACTGCAATTTAAACTTTTTGTAAACTTAAAGCAGTCTCAATGAATAAAAAAACTTATAACAACGTCATTGATCTTCCGTCTCATTTCACCCAACTTATCTTTTTTATAAATGAGTTGTTGGTATTGTTGTGTTAACCTCGTACAACAGTAAGTCCTATGATCCACGACCCTACTCAAAAGAAACAAGTTACAAGCTCTAGTAACAATTAAACCACTAGTCCAGTGCCATTCTAGCTACTCATTGGTAATTCGAGTGCTAAGAGAGACAAACGGGCTTACGATCATGAAGAATCAAATATTTGAAAATAGACGACAGAACTAAAACATTAAAAAATGTGTTTGTGGACCTACTTTAAAACCCAATTTCCATTGTAAGCTAAAATTATCCGGGACTACTGTCCCGGATAATTTTAGCTTACAATGGAAATTGGGTAGTGGAGGGTAGTGGCCTTTGAAAAATTTTGGAGTAAATGTATGGTTTTTTTCTCTCTTTCAAGAAAAAGAAGAAGAGGAGAGGAGAAGAGGTTTCTCTTGAAAGAGAGAAAAAAACCATACATTTACTCCAAAAATTTTCAAAGGCCACTACCCTCCTCTTGCAATCTTATGCTCACCTAAACAACTCCTAGGTCCGTAGCTGAACGGCATGAAGGCAGCGGGATGCGCGAGTGGCGTGTCAATGAACCGTTCAGGTCGGAACAGCTCCGCGTCGTCTCCCCAGTACTTAGGGTTGCGATGAATGGACCAGATGCTGATGAGGACGTTGCAGCCATCTGACAAGATCATACCTGAAGCTGTACAAATAAAAATGTTATTATTTTTTGTTTCTGCCTCGTTGGTCGACTGCTGACCATGACTGCTGTCCTGGGTTCGATTCGATTCGGCTAAGTGTTATTGAAGTTTCCCATCAGGATTTTCTCAGTAGCAGCCACGGGGTCTGGATTTGTGCCCGGTTGATAGCAAGAGGCTTGCACCCTATTACATGGGACTGAAACATGACTGACGAAATGTGGGTAGATCTCTATAAACACCTCTGCCTCGAGTGAGGTGGGCCAATGCCAATATAGTAAAGCCATAACTGGCTGATTCGACCTGATATAGTGGTGGAGGATCCATCAGAGCGGCGCGCAATGATTGTTTACATAACGGTCCCGCATGATGAGAACCTCATGAAAGCCGAGAAAGATAAGCAAATCAAGTATCTTGACTTGGCTCGCGAGGTTGTCGACATGTGGGATGTGGACTCAGCGATCATTGTGCCGATAGTCGTATCAGCCCATGGAGTAATCGTCAAGAGCCTCGATCGATACCTCAGGAGGCTCTCGTTGGGCAGTTAGATCAAGGGCTTGATTCAGAAAGCGGTACTCCTGGACACGGCTCTTATTGTTAGAAGGTTCCTCGGTAGCTTGGACCCTGTTCTCTACTGTTGGCTACGATTATATTATATTTTTTTGGAAGCGTATTGCTCGGATTTTTAGATTTCAAATATTAAAAAAACGTTACATTTGTCACACAATCCGAACATTTTTCACTGCTAACGATATCGTTAAAAAACAAGTGATTTTTGACACTGTGTTCAACTACTGTCTTCTTCACTGTGTTCAATCTTATGATTAGCCACAAGAAAATTTAAAAAAATAATTAATTCATTTAATTCTATTTGAAATAAATTAATGAATATTTTTTTAGATTTTCAACGAAATGATAAAATTTAGTTTTATTTGAATGATACTTTGGTGTTTTAACACGTTTAAACGTTATAATTTAGTGGTTCAACTGTAATTTGGTCCTGTGATTATAAATTCGATGGGTTCTCAGATTCCCGTCACAAAGAGCTTGAATAACACTTACACTTGATATTATTGTCCTAGTACCTTCACGTTAATTTCAAAATTAGGTGAAATTACAACGTATTTGTATTTTTACAGCTTATCAAACCTAAATGTTCACCTAGTCGCGCCATCTGTCGGTATCATGTAGGTTTCAAATATTTTTTTTATGATTATTTGCTAACGTTTTAATAAGAACGTTGTGCATTTGTAAGAGATACATTTACACAGCATTGAAGACTTGTGATTGACTTTTGGTAACTCTTGTAATTATGTCGTTGGTGTGCCTTACTTCAATAAAATAAAATAAAACATAAAAGCTACCTAGCTCTCATGTTTAGTTGTAGTTGCAATCGCTTTTAAAATGTTCCATGTTTCCATAACTTCCAAAGGTATTGACATACGCTCCTAAGCGGTAGCAGGTATTGTATAGTCTATAGTACCATACGATTACAATATCAATACTAATCCTTTAAGAGACTTACGCAACTTTACATCGTTCTCCACTTTTCTGGTGATAACAGGTACAGGTGGATATAGTCTCAGTGTCTCTCTAATCACTGCGTCCATATACCTTAGCCGAGGCAGGTCTTCATGAGTCACTGGTCTGTCTGAATTTCCAAATATTTCCTGTAACCTGGTGGAAATAGGTTAACAATTAAAATATTTTACAGGTAAAAAGGAGGCTCCCTTCTTCAACCAGGCATTACGTGAAGTAAAGCAAGGGGAGGATAAAATCACTTACTCTTCATATACCTTCTCCTGTATGTCAGGATATTTGGCCAGCATGACCGTGGTGAAAGCAGCTCCGACCGCCGAGGTATCAGTACCAGCTAGCACGATGACCAGAGTTTCTTCTCGCAGTTCCACGTTACCGTAGCCTCCTGGAGACTCAATGAGCAGCTCGAGGAAGGTTTTCCAACTTTGCTCGTGTTCTGAGGGAAATACAAGACCTAACGTGGCAATAATGGGTTCTCTCTCTTCAATGCCATTCTCTTTAGTCCTTCGGAAATCACCAGTTATAAAAAGAAACTAGTGGACGTCACGTGGTTTCACCCGCGTGGTTCCCGTTCCCTTGGGAGTACGGGGAAAATATAGCCTATGTTACTCAGTAAAGACGTGGCTTTCTAATAGTGAAAGAATTTCTGAAATCAGCGCAGTAGTTTTGGAGTTTATTCATTACAAACATACACACACACACACACAAAATACAAATCTTTCCTCTTTATAATATTAGTGTAGACTGGTAAAAAAATTATAATGTTTTTTTTTTATAAAAATAAAAAAAAAGTAAAAGAAAAACTAACCTTGATTAGATTCCGGAGCTAGTTTCTTTTTTTTCAGACCCTCCCATTTAATTTCAATTATCTGAAAATTTTAACGTATCAAACAGTAATTCGAACTCATTATGTAGAGTGTGAACTCTTAAATATTAATTTTCTCACAAATAATATTTTTTGTTATTTTCAAATCGTCGATTAATATTGTCATAACAAGCAGTACTTCATCATCATCATTTCAGCCACAAGACGTCCACTGCTGGACATACGCCTCCACGCGCGTGTCGCCACATTGACCGGTCCCGTGCGACTCGCATCCAGCGGATTCCCGCAACCTTCACCAGGTCATCGGTCTACCTAGTGGGTGGTCTTCCAATGCAACGTCTTCCGGTTCGCGGTCGTCACTCCAGAACTTTTCGGCGCCATCGGATATCCGTTCTGCGAGCAATGTGCCCTGCCCACTGCCACTTAAGTTTGGCAATCCTTCGGGCTACGTCAGTAACCTTGTTTCTCTTGCGGATGAAGCAGTAGGTACTCATGACAATGATTCACTGCCTGACAAGGCATATCAATAGTTTCAATACAGTAGTAGTCCTGAGCATCACGGCTTTGATTGCCAGGTCGATTAGTTTATCCCTTTTGATAATTTTTTGTTGTAACTCAGAATCTGAATTTATACCCAGTTGATAGTTTTAGAGTTGTCCCTTAGTTGTCTCTTACTACATGGTACTTAAGCCTAACTGGTGAAATGTGGATGCTGCTACTATTTGGTACAACTCTGTCTAACCCTTAGGGGATTAAAGGATTAATGTAATGTTATAATAAAGGATAAGATCATTAAAACCTTGTTCATAAACTTCCAGATGAGTTCTTTGCTCTCTGCATAAGACAGGAAAGCCTTCTTGTTAAATATCTTGTTCACCGTGTCGTTGTAAAACCACGGCTGGCAGATGCGTTTGGCGTCGATCCGGCAGCAATTCTCAAAGGCACAGAGGAAAGGCCGTTCAGGTTCCAATTGAGAGTTCGCTTTGATGCCTAATGTTGTTTCTGCATGGATATAATGTTGCATTTTAAATTTTTTATTGTAATGCGATGGCTATTGGTAAAAAAGAATTCAATTATGTATACACCGTGACTTTTTAGTCGTCTTACAAAGGTGGTCCACTCAATGTATCTGACATAAAATACCTTTAGGCGCGATTATTTCTATTTTACCATTAATTTAGACAATAGGTGCAAAGAAAAATAAATAGTACAATTCAACTCTTAATGTTTTCGTGTCAAACGGCAGAACATACCTACCCAGCGCACGAGTCGAGTAGATCATCGCTCGCAACAGAGTGTTTCAACTAAGTCATGTGTCTTAATAATGTTTTTTTTTTTTTAGTACTCATTGGATACATGACGTGGGCTGCCGTTGTAAGACGACTAAAAACTCACGGTGTATATATATTATTATTATATTTGGCTAGCCAAACCTCAGGTTTTCGACCTTCGACTAACGAATTTATGTCTAATCCGAGTAAGCTCCATTGAACTTTAGTAGCCAAACCAAATACATAAAATAAGAAACATAAACCTCCTCCTACCAAAAACAGAATCCATGGTGTAAGAAGTGAAGTACTTCCACACAGAGAAGGCTCCTTTCCCAGCGACGTTCCCAACCTGGTCCGCCATGACACAGCTCTGACGGGAGAACACTTGCACGAAAGAGTTCAGGTTCTTCTGACTGAAGGTAGGAGCCAAGATCTTGCGACGGGGACGCCATATTGATACTGTAATATATAAATGAAATACACCATAAAGTGCTGGTGCTGCAAATTTTTTAGCGTGTGGCCTTAATTGAATTTAACGTTTTGATAAACAATTTCACAAATGATTACCAACAACGCCTTCCTGCCAATGTCATTCAACCATCGAAAAATACATGCATTATTTATTTATTACTAGCTGTGCCTACGCACCTTGTACCTTCAACCTCGTGAAATTATTATAACTTCCCTATTTGAATCGGATTTTGTTACCAATTTCAAAGGAGTTAATATTTTGCACAAAACCCTAATCCGTTTTCTGTAATTAAAGTAAGTTACTCCCTATAATATCAGCTTTCTGCCAGTAAAAGTCGGACAAGCCGTTTCGGAGATAAGCCAGAACAAACAGACGGACAGATAGACAAAAAACAAATATATTTTTTTAAAGTGTCGTATACTTTCTGGCAGGCTTTTCAAACTTTTTTATGCATTTAGTAAAAAAGGCAGTTATTTTGAAATTACAATCAGATACTTCAATTTTATTTATTTGTATGTTTAGATTAATGTGGCAAGGTTGTATGAGATTTGACTGTAATTGCAACTCATCAGAAAATCGATTATGCTTTCAGAAAGAATTTTGTGGCCCGTATTTCACTGGGCTACCCCAGGGTGATTTTCTTGATCCAAGTCCAGACACAACACAACAGTCCATCAGCCCGCTTAGCATGATCACCGTAGAAACGAAAGAGAATCGACAAATCTTTTGTTCTTCTGTCATTTTGTCGATTCAATGACAGATGAACAAAAGATTTGTCGAAGCTACGGTCATGCTACGCGGGCTGGTCAGAACCCTCCGTTTTCTATGCAGGATGAGGTACATTATACCCTGTTTCTCATACTACAAGGTGTCCAACTTTAACGTCAGCTTCGTGCTGATAGTGCTAGTACTGATTGTGAAAGATCATTACCCTGTACCTTAAAATAATCCACTGACCTGGTGCGAATATACTGCCGTTTCCTAATAGAACTCTAAACAGTCTCATGAGGTCTACTTTCTCTAAACATGCCTTCAGAAGAACATCTGCTGTCACAGGATCTGCTACAACTATAAATAATAAAAAATACTGTTTAGGTTGCCTGGAAGATATCCAGAGTGTTGGCGCTGCGCCGTTGTAGGTACGCATAGATTACGTACTATTTTAAAAATAGCTTCGTTACAATTTTGGTGCATAAAAAGGAAATTCCATCAATATTTATTATTATTCCATTCACTTCCAAATGTTTCTAGGTATAGAATTGATATTCATTATATGCATGAAACAACAATTGAACAGATTACAATGTGCATAAATAAAATTGATTCACAAATTCAACTTTTGCATTACATAACGAAATAAGAACTAATTATAGAGCACGTTGACCATGTTCTAATATCTATGCGTGGATCAAGGGGTCTTCCCGGATCTAATGAAATTCAGTAAGGTAATACCGCTTTTTAAATCTGGGGATAGTAAAGACACCAATAACTATAGGCCCGTATCCGTGTTGCCGGTTTTCAGCAAGGTGTTTGAAAAGATAATGCTCAATCAAATGCTTAACCATTTTAACACCAATAAAATATTGCACGAGCAACAGTATGGTTTCACCAAAGGACGTTGTACAACTGGCGCCGGTGTCACTTTATTAAAACACATATTTACTGCGTGGGAAGAGGCACAAGATGCCATAGGAATCTTTTGTGACCTTTCGAAGGCATTTGATTGCGTAAATCACGAAACCCTGATCTTGAAACTTGAGCATTACGGTTTAGGTAAACTTGCGCTCAGTTTAGTAAAATCGTATTTGAATGATAGACAGCAGCAGATACAAATAAATGGTGTCAATTCATTGGGTTTAAATGTAAAAATAGGTGTACCACAAGGTTCGATATTGGGTCCCTTCCTGTTTTTAGTATATATTAATGACCTACCCCGTTTATTTAACAACCATCCGCATATGGTGTTGTTTGCTGACGATACTTCTTTAATATTTAGGATAAACAGACGTGCCACTGATCTTGACGACGTAAATAACGCCCTACTGCAGGTCCATAATTGGTTTACCGCTAATAATTTAGTTCTAAATGGGAAAAAAACTAAGTGCATTCGATTTGCACTACCAAATGTCAAAAGTAATGATTGTGACATAGTATTGAATCAAGAGAAACTTGTTAGAATTTGTCTATAAAACTGTTTTCTTGGGAATCACGCTCGACTCAAGGTTACAATGGGGTCCTCATTTAACATCTCTTGCAGGACGGCTGAGTTCAGCTGCATATGCTGTTAGAAAAATCCGTCAATTTACTGATATTGATACCGCGAGGCTAGTCTATTTTAGTTATTTTCATAGTATTATGTCATACGGTATTTTACTATGGGGACGGGCTGCAGACATCGAGTCTATATTTATTCTGCAGAAAAGAGCCATCAGAGCCATATATGAATTACGTAGACGCGATTCTCTAAGAGAACTGTTTAAGGAAATTAATATCATGACAGTACCTTGTCAATACATCTATGAAAACATCATGTTCAGTAAAAGAGGTGACAGACACCACTATAACACAAGAAATAGGGACCAACTAGTTCAGCCAGGTTTCAGGCTTGCTAAAGTAGATTCATCTTTCATGGGGTACTGTTTGAAATGTTACAATAAAATACCTCCCCACATTCTTCAACTGAATGAGACGAAATTTAAATCTTGTATAAAACGCACACTATGTAGGCAAGCATATTATAAGTTGGGGGATTACATTGATGATAAAAATGCTTGGCTACATGCTGGTCCTGCTCCACAACCATAGTTGCAAACTAATTGATTGCACTGGTCGGGCATTATTTGAGTCTATCGACACGGAAAGAAGTAGAAGAAGAATTGATTCCCATGTTAATGTATTGTGGAAGCTGCAGAAGATTGTTAAAATATACCTACTTGCATTATATAGATTCCAGTTTTTAGTATTATATAATTGCATAGCACATGTGTGAGTACTTTGTACTGTTCAGCCACCACTTACATTTAGTTATCTTTCATTGACTTGAATATGCCTTGGTGGCTAAGAGAGAATGTCATGCTCACTCAAATGTCTCGCTGATGGTGGCGGGTGTGTCTGGTCATTTAATTCCCTTAAATATGGTCGAGTTGTTTGGCGCCGATACATGCGTCATGTTCGTGAACGGGCGCTCTCAGTTGGGACTGGTCATCTCTTGGCTGCCACGGTTCGTTCATTTTAATTACTTTTTTTTTTTAATTTTGATTTATTATTTTACTCTGGACGCTCTTAATGTGCACGTCTTTCTACATCGTTCTCACATAATTATATGTATAATCTCAACATGAATGATGTAACCAAGATTTTGTAACAATATTTTGATTTAAAAGAGTGTCCATGGAGTTTCTTGCCCGTTCTTCTCCATAGAGATCTACGTTAGGGAACGGGCAACTACAGTACTTTCTCAAGTTATTATGCCTTGTGACTGTGACTGTAGCTTTGCTTTTATTGTATTTTCGACTTTCAAAAGTGCCGTAATGGTCTAATTGAAATAAATGATTTGAGTTTTTGAGTTTGAGTTTTGTAACTAATTAGTTACAAGCGCTGTTTTAGACTTTCACAGTTTTTCACTACACTTAAAGTACTTACGAGATGATATCCGTGATTTTCCTTAGGTTCTATGAGCTCCCGATATTTCGACGCTGTTGCAAGCATCATGATTCCCGCGATAAGTACAAGTGTAGTTACAAGCGTTCATTTGCTATAATTACTAATTAGTAATTACAGCAAATGAACGCTTCTTATTCAGAATAAATATCATCATAATCTTCCAGCCCTTGTCCAATTCTATTTGGGGTCGGCGCAACACGTTCCATACTCCATACTCCTGTCAGACATGAGCAGAATTTACTCTTTTCTCTTTCATATCATTCCTCACACAATCGATTCATCTTTTCTTTGACTCTCCTCTGCCTCTCCATCCATCGACATTCATGTCCATCACTCCAAATATACCTATGTAAATGCTAAAAACTTTTAGAAGGGCACCAGTGACCATCGTGTCCGGAAAACATTGAAGGAAAATTAAATTGATTTGTATCTAAAAGCGATTCTAATATGTCAAAAATCCAGTAACACTGTTCCATTGCTGCTATATGAGCTGGTAATTCTTAATGAGGAATAATAAAGTTCTTAAACCAGAAAATGATAGTTAATTGTCATGAGGAAATTGGCCTGTCTCTTACAATTCCAAGACTTCGGAACTCCATCAACCCGCACTGGGTAATGAACTAAGTGCAGCTCACTTCTTCTCAAAAAGAGAAGGTCGAAGTCCCAGCATTGAAACCATTTCTGCCCTCGTAAATGAAAACACAGTAACTTCAGTTACTGTGTTTATGCTTGTATTTGTTATTGTAATAAGGAGACCGAGCGCTATCTGGGAAAATTTTCGGTTTGTCTGTATCTACCACCGTTACGGAGATACGATAGATAAAAACACAGTATTTCGCTAAAAATCAAGACATTTTTAATAAAAAAAACACAGTGCGTTAGAATTTTCAAGTTTGAACACAGTAAATTACTATTTACTGTGCTGTAATATGTGTTCATGTATTTTTATAAACATGTTTTGCTTGGCTATAACACAGCTTCTTCAAATACTGTTATTATAAGTAAAATTTCCGTAAAATGTATCTTAGGTTAAACTTAAATTAATCACAGTATCTTAGTTACTGGGTTTAAGATGCCTGCGAAGCCTGCTGTTATTAGGTTTTAACCTAGTATGTGTACAGTTACTGTGTCGTAATAACACTTGAGTTCCTGTCTTTAAATGGTTAAAACACAGTAACATAGTAAAATCAACCTAGACCACAGTAACCGATCAGTTACTGGGTTTTAACTTAAAAAATAAAATTGTATGAATTGTGTTCCTATTTTATAGCACATTAAGTGATTTAATTAAATAAAACACAATCAAATATTAGTTCTTTATAAACTGAATTGAAGCTTTGTTCATTTTACAACATATAAAAATGTAATTTTCAACATAACTTATATATTTTGTCTATATCAAAACGATTTAACAATTCGCGTTTTTTACAAAATGGCATTTTCGGAGTTACTGTGTTTTCATTTACGAGGGCAGATTTAAGGCCAATGATTTTTATGTTTGTATCAAATTCCAAACCTTATTTTAATGTTTTAGCGGGGTAGTTACAATGTGACATTCATTTTGATAGTTTAATAACTAATTGCGTTAATTATGTTGTCAAGCAGATGAATTTTTAAACCTATAAAGTACGACTACGAATTTCCTTCAAAATCCTTCGGATTCCTTCGGTTGTGATTGAAAGTGTGTTCAGCAATTTTGACATTGGTTTTATTCATACTTTTACCGACAAGATTGTTGATGCTTTGACATTAATAAAGTATTATCTAAGTCTAATTCTAGCAATGTATCCTTTTAAATATTTGTATACTCACTGATATAGAATAGGTTCCCTTGCCAGTGACATACAACGCCGTCTTCGTTTTCATACGCTTCTTTTCCTAATTCTTCAAATGCCACCATGCGATCTGAAATACAATGTGGGTAGTTTGATGAACAAACAAAATGTATATTATGTAGTATATCAACTATCTGGTGTCCACGACACAAGCCTCCTTGCCAATTTTATATTTGATCATCATTATTATAAATAAATAAATATCGCTGGACATTACACAGCGCCACACTAAGCATTGAGGCTTGTGTCGTGGACACCAGATAGTTGATATACTACATAAACTTTTTGTTTGTAAATACATACTTATTATACATATAAACATCCATGACTCGGAAACAAATGTCCATACTCATCACACAAACATTTGCTCCTACCAGGATTCGAACCCGGGACCCAACGAATACGTAAGGCAGCCTCACTACCGCTGCTCCATTCGGGTCGTCAGATTATTATTTTATCATTTTTGTCACATTATTTCAAAATATACATGATTATTTCATTACACTTTTGATAAACTTATATAACGGTTTAATGTAAAAATGCAAAGTCAAGTGGACTACTGAAGATAAATTCCGAGCACAATTCTTTACATTTCCGTTAGAACCCATAATATCAAGTCAAGGTTCAATGTTGTAAAAAATCTGCACTTTCAACATCTCTTATTACAGCAAGTTTAATAGAGAAACCGAACAAAAATAATACCCAACACAACACAGGACAAACTATAAACAAATGAATAATATCACAATATCTTGTTTTAAAAACGATCTGAAGTGGCTTATTTTTTAGTGAATCATCATAGTTTGGTTATAAATATACCAACATATAACATACCTACTAAGTTTTAAACAATCAATCTCAAAAACTTGTCCAACAAAACAAAAAAACACACAGCACTTTTGTGTTAATCATCACGATCACCATTTTCCGCTTCCTGTATAATTGGATCTCTATGTAACCGCAACAAGGATTACCCAATCACCAGAGAGTTAATACAATAAAAAAAAACATTACCCTCATCAGTCCCTAGGAATTTATAAGCATGTCCAACAATCGGTAAAGAAATACTCTTTGAACTGGACTGTTTTGCCAACGCATCCAGTTTCCTGTTCTTCAGCCTGGACACAGACGCCCAAATCATCAGCAGCACTGCCAGCAGGATCCACAGCATTGTCTTGAATTCCACGAACTACTTTTCCACTCCCTTTATATTCAGTAAAAACTAACAGGTATAACGTGCTCGCAACCTATATCCCTGCACGTTTTTGGTAAAGTGCCGTTGGTTAGCAGGAAAAAGTAAATAGTCTTTTCTTGACTAGAAGTTGCGTGCGGGTTTGCTTTTTAACTTTTCTTTTCTTTTGTTACTGAATTTTCTTAAGTTACTTTTAAACAGACTTGTTGCCTACACTAAACTGAACATGATACTTTTAGTGAATATGTCTCATTCTTATACGAAGCCATTTTATTTTTGTCACCATTCGGTCAAAGGTTTACTCTCTCCAGGTCCAGTCAGGTGTACTGTCTCTCAACTTGTGGCGTATCGCCATCTCCCCGCCGCCGAAGCCTTTTATCCGACGAGAGACTTCGGTGTTACGCACTCGGTCTACCAAGGATAATTTGTTATGCCGCGCAAGAGTCGTCCATAATAAAACCGTATGTTCATGGTAACATAGTTTGACTTAGTTTGTGGCAATGAAACGCCTTCAGCGTTTGGTCAATTCCATAATCATACGGAATGTGTGAAGGATCCGTTGCCAAGATGAACGAAAGTTAACAGACCAAGAATATCGGTCGACGTACTGGTATCTAAAGATGGGTAATATTTTTTTTTTTTAAGTAATTGAACAAACATAAAAGGCAACGGTTTTTTTTATTTGAAAGTGAATTGAGTGAATAATTTACAGTTACATTGTGTTTACCATTTTAATTGGGGTAATTTGGGTATAAATGTATGAATTTAATGTTTTAAACAATAGTAAACAACACAATCGGTTGGAGTCGTTACACTTTTAATACCTAAATACCTTTTCCAGTTTGCCCTATAGTGGGATGCAGCTGGGCAAAGGCCTTCTAACAGCTCTCGTCTCGCACCTTCGCGAACCAGCCCTTGTTTTTTTTTTCGGATGGGAAATCATCGAAATTGACTGCTCCCGCTCTGGGCGGAGCAGGAGGGAGTGTCAGACTTTTACTGACTAAAACCCCTCCATGTTTCTTCATCGCCCTTTGTGTTCCGGGGCCACGGTATCTCTTTCAAACAGTCCCGCAGCCTCGGCAGGCATCGGCCCTTGCGGACCCCTTCCTTTTTGCTGACTCTCTTTGAGGCGCGCCTGGAACATGAACGCGCCGTCGACACGGCCTGTTGTCATGAGACGGACGGACGGCGAGCTATCCCATAGCTCCCCGTACACAAACCCGCGCCTACGGTGGCCGGGGGCCACCACGTGGCCCCCGACGCCCGGGGCGTCTCCCGCGGCCGGGACGTGAGGTTCTCTCCCTCTCACGTTCCGCCGCGAACCAGCCCTTACGTCCAGATCGTCTCGCCTCCTTTTTACCTACATATCGCAAAAGACAACTGACATTTCAGTCTGGTAATAACTTGCATTTCCACTTGGAAAAAGATGGTCATGTAACCTGTAATTTAAGGTAAAAAAACTGTAATTTAAACAAAAAATAAATTAAGTCTGGAAACATTTAAATCAAATTACTAATTAAAAAATTATTTCTCACTTTAAATAGATGTTCTAATTACGATGTCAAAGGTTTTGTGGTAATTTTGTTCTGTGGACTGTTAACAAACAAACGCATTTTTTCTACAGGAGCTAAATTAGCAACTCTAATAAAATTGTGGTGCTTCAAACTTCGTTGAAATAGTGTTACTGTGTGTGTGTGTGTGTGTGTAGAATAAAGTTCTAATCAGCTTGCACTACAAAGTGGTTGTTACGTCAGTCACTGCGGGCCGAATAGTGCGAAATGAGTGTTTTTTGCGATTTACAAGAAATCTAGGTATTGATTGGACTAAAAAATAAAACACTATCATGCTAATAATATGTTGCTTGTAGTATTATTTACCAAAAAAACAGAATGATCGCATGTATTTGAGTTTGGTTTTCACTTGTTAAAAGATTTTTTTAGAGATGAGTTCGTGATTTTTTTTTATCGAGTAAAATTAGCTATAATTAACATAATAAATTAAATTTATTATGTTTTCAAAACACTATTATACTAGCATATATCCTGAAGAATATCATATATTTTTCAGGTTTTGTTTATTGCTGTGAATCATATGCTTTTTTGCATTATAAAACTCGCGTTTAGCTCCTGTAGTCCCTTATTACATTAAGTAAGATATTATATTTAACGTAGGAATTCTCCGAAAGAGATCATAGATATATCTGGTGTAAGTCACCTTTAACGAAGTACTTGTTCTTCCCGTCATTGCGTTTTTTTTTTGTTGTGGATAATTACCTGGGAACATTTTTTTTTTTTTTGTAATGGCATCTCGCAGTTCAACCTATGAGGCTGGCTGCTTAAATCATGATCTGTCGAATGACCGATTTGGTCGAGACGCCATTGTTTAACTATTGTGTCTACTTCGTGGACATGGGTTAACTGCTGCTTAACTGGCCCATCCTGTGGATGCCTTGAGTGCAAGGCCTCCAGCCAGGGTCCTGGGAACACTCCAGTTACGGAGATCATCATCATCTGCCTAGCCTTTTCCCAACTATGTTGGGGTCGGCTTCTAGCTTAACCAGATGCAGCTGAATACTAGTATTTTACGTAGAGCGACTGCCTACTACAACCCAGGTAGCACTAGGTAATACGATACCCCTTGGTCAGACTGATTGTCAAACTTTTTGGGCCACTGACATTCTGTAACGACTGTTAAAGATCTACAAATGGTTAACGTGCTTTACGAGGCACGGAGGAAACTCGGTATGTTATATTTAAATGACGAAATTTGCATGAAATTCAAACTAAACCGGTGTTCACACGACGGCCCTCACCGACGCCAAGGGCGGAGCTGCTGAAGCGGATTTTGTGGCGCGCGGATAAGATACGAGACGAGAGATGTGTTGTAAATTACCAAAAGGATTAGGTTATTTTCATTTCTCGTCTCCGTTTAGCTTTAGTGAAAACGGTTGAGCAGAAAGGAGAGAGATGTCACGTCATTGTTTAGGCCAGCCTCCGCACTCGGGGGCCAAGCGCACAGCGGAGACAAGAGTCGTGAGCGGTGAGTTGCGAGCGGCTTGCGGTGAGCGGTGTGCTGTGAGCGGCGTACTGTGAGCGGCGTGCCGCTTCGCATATCTCCACTCGTCTCCACTTTGGTAAAGTTCAGGCCTTAACCTGTTTTTACCCGACTATAGCAAGTCCGATAGGACGAGTTATGACTTTAGCAGTCTACGTATGATTGTATTTACATTTGTTCCACCTTAGCCGATTTTGGTGAAGTTCCTTTTTTATTATGATGCCGGATGACATTGGCTTAATGATACGGACAAAATGAATTTATGACGAAAACTTCCAAAAAAGCAGGATTCTCTGAGTTTATTAAGTCACTAGCCTGCTAGTCACCGCCAGCCACTTTTCCTTTTGTAGTAAATAATACCGTAACAGTAATACCCGTCTATGTCCCACTGCTGGGCAAGGTCCGCTTCTCATACAGAGAAGGATTCATCGCAAAATCACTAAATTCGATTTGTACCTACCATGTAAAAAACACAACAAAGGGAAAAATAACTTTAGCTTTAGAAGTCGGTGACTTTTGTGTGTTTGATTCAGTTTCTTTGCCACCGACTTCTGAAGCTAAAGTTATTTTTAAAGTTATTGTTGTGTTTTTGAAGTCGGTTTTATTTTTTGCAAAAAAGTTTTTTTATTTTTCTATTTTTAGTTGTATTAACCTACACAAAATAAATATTAGCTATACATTTATTTTAACTTTACATAACGTCACGCCTGTAATGCCCGAAGGGACGGGCTAAGGTGTACCTAATAGTACCTATACCCACATTTCGCCAGTTATGTTTAAGTTCCATGTAATAGGAGGTGAGCCTATTGCCATCGACCGAGCGCAAATCCAGACTCCGTGGCTGCTGACATTCCTGATATACACTTAGCCCGACCTGGGAATCGAACCCAGGACCTCATGCTCAGTAGTCGTCACCACTACACCAACGAGGCAGTCATTTATTTTATATTGTTATAATAATACAAGTCTTGGTAACAGGTTAATTTCCAATATAATGGAACCTAACATACCTAACTGTCGAATTAATGTGGGTGTAATGTACACATCTGCATACCCTTCAGAGCATACAGGCGTGATATTATGTTATGATGTTGTGAAAACAGTTTCAGAACAAATCGGTCGTGATTGCTGGAATCTCTTGGATGTGCCAAGAGATTCCAGCAATCACGACCGATTTGCTGTCTACTACTGTACCTCAGAGGTATACAACATTATGTGATAAAACGAAAATTTTACAGGAGAGGCAAAAATGCGCGGAATTAAACTTTGAGTGCAATTTTGACATAGTTGCTTTAAAGATATTGCAACAAACTCAACAGTATTTTTATTATTATTAAATGGAATTATTATGTATTACACATTATTACAATAAAAATAATTCTTATCTGATTTTGTGGACTTGAGATTATTTACCTTGTAACATAAATTAACTTAGGTGTTTTAAGAAAGCATTATGATTTGATACTTTTGTTTACCTCTAAATAAAACTTGTAGATATTATTGGAATTCGGCACCTAGAAACATTATGTCTCTAGTCAGTATTAGCGTTATACAATTTTTTAAGAATTTGGGAGGGGTTTATTAACAAAATGAAAGAAAAGTTACTTCAAAACAATGAAAATGAAAATATTATTTATTTTTAACAACCAACACAGCTACTCGCATGCTTCAGGTAAGTCAGGGACATCTGCACATGGAAGATTCCTATAGTAATCGTGGAACATGGATGGAATCCACTGCAACGATTTTTGTAAGTCTTGAAATGGGCTTTTGAGTTTCTCGAATAGGTTTCGGCGTGGGCACAGAAAATCCTCTCCGTTTATTTCGTATGAAACTAACTTCTTCAAAAGTTTCATGATTAAAAGAAGTTTTGTAGAACATTGAAACTATTTATTTTTTTTCGGAATTGCATCCATACTATAGCAGAATATGGTACAGACTCTCCCGCAATAGATTTTTTTCTGTGCACAAACGGAGCTGATGATCCGTTGCAAAAGGCAGAAAAATCCATGAAATGATCAGTTTCCATGTTTACCACTTTAATTTTTGAGTTTCTTGAACAGCTCTTTATAAACTTTTGCCAGTCCCAGGGGACTTCTCTCTCTATTATTGAGTGGACTACATCCACTTCCATGTGAGTATGCCCTTTTATTAAATATTTGTGGTTTATTACCTCCACATTTTCTTTTTGAGACAATATCTATAAATAAGCCATCGTTAAATAAATATTTTTGTTGTTGTCGCTCCATACTGTTACTTCTTCTAATGCGCTATCGTCAAGCTGTTAAAAAAACTTAACTATTCCTGAAGCCATTTCATTTCCGCCTCGTCCTGCCACGGTCTCATCCCACACAAAACACCAACTTTCTCTGGGAACTGAATCCATAATTGTGAAGTTAAAAGTCCACAACTTTCTGTAATAGAAACTCTGCCCATTAGTTAAACATTTTTGAAGATGTGGGTAAACATTTTTGAAGGTCCACTGTCAGCATTTACTTGGCACCGTGGCTTTCAATAGCTGCAACTTTATCAAATCATTTCAAACTGTATCGTAGACTGCTTTCCTTAAGATGTTTATTATGTAGAGCTTTCATTTTATTCTTTTCAGTTTCATCTGTGGCGTTTTTGTATTTGATAACAAACGAATCACAATCATCACAAGTGTCAATGTGTTTTCGTACTGTTTCTTTAACTATCTCTGCTGTTTTATTAGGCGGTGGATGTCTTCCTCGTCTATCTGCTTGAACAAATCCATGTGAAGATTTTTTATCGCGTTTCTCACAACAGTTTCTGAAATAGCCAACGTATTCAGAAAAACTTTTTGTAAACCTTTTCGACTTTTTCATCAATTAAAAATGTGTACCATAATGTGTATGCTCTTTAAGGTGGTTGATCAGAATCACGGCGGCGTCTGGATCTAGCGGTTTGAACTTCTGAGACTATAGAAAGAATAAATTGTCTGTTAAAATCCCACGTCATCTCTTCCGCGTAATATTCTGATAAATGAATTGTCTAACAGTTTCGTCTATACGTTCACTACATTTCAATCTGCAAGCACATACCTACTGGTTTCATCTTCTTTTTTGGAACAACTTTTCCTTTCTTAGAAGTAGTTTTCGCGAGTTTTCGTTCAGAGGTAAAGAACATTAACTCCAATGAACAACATTAAGTTCGCGCAAAGCTTAGAGGTAAATAATCTTATCGTCATTTGAGGTCCTTTACCCATTAGACGTTAGTGGATTTAATGTCATATACGATTGGATATTTCTTTTCATAGATGTCATAGGACTTAATGTCGTATACCATTATGTAGAACTGGTTCTTGCGATTTAAATGGTGCAAGAAACATATTTTCGAAAAAAGTGGAGTTACTATTGTATACCTCCGAGGTACGAAGAGTTCCATTGTATATCTCCGAAGATCAGCATCAGATCTTTACCAAATTTACATTTAAATGGGACCACCGCGAAATTATTTACTTCCAAACAAAAAAACAAACATCGAAATCGGTTCACAAATGGCGAAGATATCGCTGAAGGTACACACAAAATAAAAACATTCAGACGAATTGATAACCTCCTCTTTTTAGAAGTCGGTTAAAAACTAGGACAGTTTCTCATGTCAACTAATAATACCTATTGTAATATTTAAACGTTTTTACTATTTTAATTAGCAATTAAGATTCACAGAAGATAGTAAGTAACTGCATAAAGGTCATGATTCTACTTAAGTTAAGATATCAGCAACAATCCTGACCCGAAATTAAATATCTAATTACTTCAAAGCATGTTTATTCCTTTTTCAGTACCCATCCTTGTACATATTTTATTCGGTCCCAATTTACTTTCCTCAAACCAATCAGAAGCTACATATTGCATGTAAACAGCATAATCAACTCCGAGTAAATAAATAACGGATGAATAACAAATTTTTATTTAAGCTCTCAAATCAAGTTGTACCACGAAATCATCTACATCTTTCATCATGACGTCAAACTTCACTCTCAGTTCCCTTGAGCTGTTCTTTGCTTCACTTGAACCGTTCTTTGCTTCACTTGGTATAACGCGGTATCGACGCAAAAGTGTCGCTAGAGCAGTCTTCATTGACATCATGGCGTATTGATATCCTGGAAATGAAAAAAGGATACTGTACCTACATAAGTACTCATGAAATGAGATAACAGAATGAAAAAATCACCAAATCATGACTTTGTAGCCTGACACACAGGTTCACCTTGTTCAGGCAATAAGCAGAAGTGCTCTATTTTATTTGTTGAGACGATTATAAACGATTTTTATTATTACTCGTAAAGCGTAACAAAAATCGTAGGTATCGGCAAAACAAAAGGAAACATTGAATTTTAATGCACTATTATTTTCTGCGCTCTGGAAATATCATTAAATCATGATCTGTCAAATGGCCAATTTGGTCGGGACGCCATTGTTTAACTATTGTGTCTACTTCGTGGACTGATCATGGGTTAAGCTTCTCTTGTTACAATCCGACTGTGTAAATTCGAATTGTCGTAAGCGACATTGAAAGGGCTGTAAGACTTTCAACTTTCTGCGCAAGACCAAACGGTGCAAATCGTTACGGCATTTCACTGTCGACATATTTACCTAAACAACTCCTCGGTCCATAGCTGAAGGGCATGAAGGCAGCAGGATGCGCGAGCGGCGTGTCGAGGAACCGTTCAGGTCGGAACAGCTCCGCGTCGTCTCCCCAGTACTTAGGGTTGCGGTGTATGGACCAGATGCTGATGAAGAGACCACAGCCTTCCACCAAGGTTATACCTGAAGCTATTCAAAGAAAGTCAAGTCAAAATATTCAATACGTTAAGATGCAACTGGCGAGAGAGTATGGCGATAATGATTACCGCATCTTTCGAATTTAAAATACTTACGCACGGTAACATCGTTGTGAACTTGTCTGACGATGAATGGAACAGGTGGATACAGTCGCAGCGTCTCCTTGATCACTGCTTCAAGATATTTGAGTCGAGGCAGATCTTCAGGGGTCACCGGCCTGTCTGAGTTGCCAAGAACTTCCTGCAATCTGAAAAATATTTGGTCTTTTTCAAAAATCCGAAAAACGTGTGGCTCACAAAAAGGAGTAGGTTACTGATTGACCACAAACGCCACGGGCATGCGATACACGACAGTACTACGGAGAAAACAAGTGAAAAAAGAGTTTTTTGTAAAAGCGTTTTTGAGCATGTCTGGGGTTATCACGCACGCGTTAGATGAATAAACAAATTAATGACGCACATGTGTTAGTGTTTGCGTGTGTGGCACGTGTACGGGAATGAAATAAGAAGTAAGGATGACAAAATCATTTACTCTTGATAAACCTTCTCCTGTATGCCAGGATATTTGGCCAGCATGACTGTGGTGAACGCAGTTCCGACTGCTGACGTATCAGTACCAGCTAGCACGATGACCAGAGTTTCTTCTCGCAGTTCCACGTTACCGTAGCCTCCAGGAGATTGAATGAGCAACTCCAGGAAGGTCTTCCAACTTTGTTTGTATGCTGAGGGCACAAAGATTAGACTTCAACTTTATGGATTTTAATATCGGGGGTTTCCAGATAATTGGAATTAACTCACAGTAGCTTGCATTGCATTCGATCTTCTCTTTCTTTAGTGACTCCCATTTTGAGGCAATGATCTGAAAATAAAATGTTTTTAGATCTTGATTCATTTGCAAATATTACCTTATTGGTAAAATAAAATAGTAAAGTAGCATGTTGACAATGAATAAGTAGGCAGGTACAGCGGCCAAAGTTGGTAAAAAAGATGCCAATCTTTTATAAGTGTAGTGAAAATCAACAACGAGATCACATCTACAACATTGCACCGCTAACAGAGATCAACTACCACCTACCAAGCATTTTGAATTTAGCAATTCCCTCTCAAACCATACATTGCAACGGAACTTTAAAAAGTGAACGTTAAACACTCACCTTGTTCATAAAACTCCAAATTAGTTCTTTACTATGTGAATGCAACTCGAAGTCGTCCGTGCAAAATAACCTGTACAGCTTATCATTGTATAACCAGGGTTGGCAGATGCGCCTGGCGTCTAAACGACAGCAGTTCTCAAAGGCGTTGAGAAATGGCTGCTCAGGTTTTAGCTGGGCTTTCACTTGTATGCCTAACGTTGTTTCTGTAAGGTTATGGAGATCCGTCTTGAGACACAAAAATGAAAAAGATTATAGAAGCAAAAGCGGAACAATCATAACAATCATCTAGACTATCTTTCACCATTAGATACTACAACCACAGTCTTTTCATCATGGTTGCGCTTTGAGGAATAAGCATATAATATTATTAATTTGAATTTGTGAGCGCAACTAATGGTTGCGCTTTCCAGGAATAACTTAGTTGCGCTTAAAAATAGGTGCACTCTGTGGAATACCTCGATCCTCCCGCTCGGGTCTAGACACGGCAGTAACAATAAAATTCGTAGCGTCCAAAGAGATTTAACGTAAATATTTAAATATCTTTGGTGGTACCTTTGCAAATGCGTTCAGCATACAACTTATGTCACAGACCGCCTTCTTATCCCCCAGTGTCTACACGCCTTCTGTCTTGTAAACCGAATAAACAGCGGCACGCTTGATTTGTAAGAATAAGGTAGAAACGTCTACGTACTCTGAGATAGGTACTTACCACAAACAGAATCCATGGTGTAAGTAGTGAGATACTTCCACACAGAGAAGGCTCCTCTACCTGCTACGTCCCGAAGCTGTTCCACCATGATACGGCTCTGACGAGAGAACACTTCCACGAAAGAGTTCAGGTTCTTCTGACTGAAGGTCGGAGCCAAGACCTTGCGACGGGGACGCCATATTGATACTGTGACGGTAAAAGAGAGAAACTTTTGAATGATCTTTATCGATCTCCTAAAAAATGGATTCATAGGTGCCAAAACTGTTTGTGTAAAGCATTTTTTACACGGAGCACTTAAGCCGGCGTGTTGCTACTACTCTGATACTTTGTTGAATCACTTAGGTACACATAATAGTTGGATTACTCAATACAAAACCATCACTGAACCATGTTTTTTTACAAAATTCGACAACAGTAGAGTCACTTACATACTTTTACGGAAATAAATAACTATTATACCTGGTGCAAATATACTGCCGTTTCCTAGTAGGACTCTGAAGAACTTCATCACGTCATCTTTGTCTAAACACGACTTTAGCAGAACTTCCGCAGCCTCAGGGTCCGCCACCACTGTAAGTGAGGTTAAGTAGCCGTTGAATCCGTCGACAGATTTGGAACAAACATACTTGAAAGATGACAAGTCTAATATTATAAAGAGGTAAAATTTGTGTAAGGGTAATCTGCGGATTGAATGATCCAATTCTAAATTTTTTTTCACTGATTGAAAGATACATTATTCGTGGCTATAAATTATATTTATACCATGTATTATTATAATTATTTAATTGAAGTCGCGGGCAAAGTGCTAGTTCATAATAAATTGTTTAAGTGTAGGAATATACTCAATCCGACTTGAATGTTGTACACCTTTTTTTTTTTTTTTTAGGATGGGAAATCATCAAATGACTCCTCCCGCTCTGGGCGGAGCAGGAGGGAGTGTCAGACTTTTACTGACTAAAACCCATCCATGTTCCTTCCTCGCCCTTTGTGTTCCGGGAACACGGTATCTCTTTCGAATAGTCCCGCAGCCCCGGCAGGCTTCGACCCTTGCGGACCCCTTCACAGTTGCTGACTCTCTTGGAGGCGCGCGTGGAACACAAACGCGCCGTCGACACGCCCTGTCGTCATGAGACGAAAGGACGGCGAGCTAGCCCATAGTTCCCCGTCCACAGGCCCGCGCCTACGGTGGCCCGAAGCCACCGTAGGCGTCTCCCGCGGCGGCCGGGACGTGTGAATCTCTCCCTGTCCCATTCCACCACCTCCTTCGCTAGCATTACTGCTTCGCAGAAGGAGGTGACGGCGTCCCATTCCGTCTCGCTACGGACCATGGCGCGAACCAGGGCCGGAAGCGAGAGGTCGCCGCCGCCGATCGCCACCTCGAGGAGAATGTTGTACACCTGGATTACAAGCTGTGAGAGGGTGCGGGCTCCTGCCATGTTCCACTGCGTGGGCCTATTAATGATTCGAAGATGTAGAAATAATCCAATTTTTTGTTTCCATGACATGACGATTTCCTCACGATGTTTTCCTCCATCGGTTTGAGATCAGTTGTGATGAAATAATTTACCCACATGGCCTGTGTTCGAAGTTATGACTGTAAATCGTGGCCGTTTCCACGTGGCCACCACTGTTCAACTGTAATTAAAGTATTGAAACGTTTTCTTACGGATATAGAGTCGATTCCCTTGCCAGTGAGATATGAGACCACCCTTCTCCAATGCTTCTTTGCCTATTCGTTTGAAAGTTTCCATACGATCTAGAAAGACAAAGATGATATTACCCTACATTATAATTAAATTCTAATGCTTTTTAAGATGTTAACTTTATGTACTTAATAGCAACAGAGTCCAATTATGAAAAATGATATTCTGAAAAAGTGTAACAATGACGCAATATTTTTTTTTTATAGTTGGAACTCCAACCCCCAATATCTCCGTAAACAGAAGGTTCCCAGATATGGTCTACAATAAAAAAATCATCGCAATGACGGGAAGAACAAATGCCTCTCGGCTTGGTAAAGGGTGTATTTACACCCTTTATGATGTTTCAAAGCAATTTTTTACCTGGAGGACTACATTTTTTCTAGTATTCTCTAGAAAATCCATGTCTTCAGCTTGAAAGACACGAGAAAAATCCTTACCCTCGTCATTCCCCAAGAACCGGTAAGCATGCCCCACAAACGGTAAAGCTATACTCCTTGGAGCTAACTGCTTTGCCAACGCCATCAGTCTTCTCTTCTTCCACATGGACATCGCTGTCCAGAACACCAGGAGCACTGCCGCTAGGATCCACAGCATTGTCTTTAATTCACGAAATACGTAAACTAAAACCTTAATTAGTTTATCTGAAGGTGGCTTTTACTAAATCGTGTTCACGACTGATATACTTGCGAGCTTTTGACGGACTGTCGTCAGTTTTTGTGTATTTTAAGTTAGGATCAGTGTTTGCTTCACTAGCAGTGTCATGTGGTTTTTCTGTTTGGATTTTTAGTTCAATAGCCGTTCATAAGCTTCTATGAACCATCGATTGACTTCTCAGTTGACGATGGACACCGCCCACCGATGTACTTGACTACGAAACATCTTTGAAATTGATCTTGCATATTAACTCTTCCTAGTTACTTTTACGCTCAGTTCACCACAAGCGTTTACTTTCTTTTCAGTGCCCCTCTTTGCCTCAGTAATACTTTCTCTTCCATAACAGTCCTTTAGTTTTATAGTTTAACACTTCATTTAAATAGACACAGAAGTATCATGGTGTCTGTGCCGACATATTAAAAGTTTTCGCAGTGCAGCAGTGGTGAGATACTGGTTACCTAACTGGAAGGGATCCACTGAGCAGTCATGGTCTGGTCGGCTGACTGCATTCACACTGAGTGTTGGAAGGATCTTTAAACCCCCATTTTGCCAAAATGTGTGTTAAATTCTTAAATGGGTGTAAATAAACTCTTAACTTCGGTGTCCAACTAGTGACTTATTTAGGTCCATAGCTCCAAACAGACTACGAATTAGCAAAAGTTATTTTAGTAGCAAAAGTTCTCATACAAAAGCTCTCTTCAATGGCGTACATCTTATTTTTATTGTTTACTCAGAAAATGTTAACTTCAAATCTCTATCCAATAGTGTATAACTTATGGCTATAAGTTGCTCGTAAAGTCTTAATTGGACGTAAATCAAATTTTAAAATTGGTGTCCAACTAGTCAGCTATTTAGGTAAATAACTCCGAACGGAATACAAATTGGCGCAAGTCGTTTAATGGCAAAGGTTGTCCTTGAAAAGCTCTATCTAATGATGTGTACATCTTATTGCTATTGGTTATCCAGAAAATCTTAACTTCGTTGATCAAATAGTCATCTATTTAGGTCAATAACTCCGTACGGAATGCTAATTAGCGTCGTGTAAGAGGCAAAGGTTCTCTTTAAAAAGCTCTATCTAATGATGCCAATAACATATTAATTGGTTGCAAATAAAATCAAAAATCATGATCTGTCGAATGACCGATTTGGTCGAGACGCCATTGTTTAACTATTGTGTCTACTTCGTGGATAGATCATGGGTTAACTTCGGTATCCAAATAGTCAGCTATTTAGGTCAATAACTCTGAACGGACTGCGAATTAGCGTAAATTATGTTAGTAGCAGAAGTTGTAGTTGAAAAGTTCTCTCCAATGATATATATGTTATTGCTATTGGTCACCCAGAAAATCCTAACTTTGGTGCTCAAATAGTTACGAAACTCGTGTTACTGGCAAAGGTTCTAATTGAAAAGCTCTATGCAATGTATTATAGAAAAACCCAGACACCCCTTAATTGGTTGCCAAGAAAACCTTAACTTCGTTGTCCAACTAGTTACTTATTTAGCTCTTTAACTCCGAACGGACTGCGAATTGCCAAAAGTCGTGTTAGTGGCACAGGTTCTCTTTGAAAAGCTCTTTTCAATTATATATATCTTATGGCTATTGGACTTTGGGGAAGATGCCTATACTTCGAGGCCCATTCTCCTTTCAACATTCATTTTAATCACCATGAAATGCACTTTATCTAGGTATAACTTTGATAGTTGTAAGTTTTATACTTTTTGAGAAAATCGAATCAGAGTTCCAAGGAAGCGGATGGCCCGGTTTATTTGCGCTCCAGTGTAGTTTGATACTTGGTAGTACGAGAGAGGCTTACGTCCTAGCGTGGTTTTCTGTCGGATGAGATGATGATACTAATACAACAGACAAACATAAATACCATCATTTGATGTAGGTTTGGAATTAATTTACTAAAGTTAATATTGACTCAGTTATTTCATGTGTTACACGTGACATATGATGTAAATCTAAACGCGTTTGGTAGTGTAAATATAAACAGTATTTGAATATTAACCCATTGTCAATTAATTACGTGACATGGATTACTTTTTGACAATAATTTTAAGAAAACCACTAGTTACTGATCACGCATTTTTTAGTTTTGCTTGAAGTAAACAAGTTTTGTTATTATAATATTACTTAAACAGGGTAACAACACGCAAAAAGCGCAATACCTCATAGAGGGTGACTCAAAACGATAAACTAGGCCACATGCCCTTGCTTCTAGATACTAATTGTTTCTACTGATGTAGTATGTGTGCGATATTTTGTACGGGAAGTCCGTCTTTTTCCGACTCTTGTTCCTTAGGGATTTGGATTTGGATTGCTATAAACTTGTATAAACTTTACTAGTTACTTATCGACGTAAAACATGATTTTATATGATGCCATAAGAGTTCTTTGAGTTTTAAGACAAATACCGAGGTTATTTCAAACAGTTGCAATAAAAAAAACACTTGAAAGTAAAGTCTATTCAATTCAAATCCTTGTTTAATCAGCAGATGTCATTTCTAAGAAACGACTATCAACTTTATGACACTGGAAATTAGATTATAAATCACTTAATATGACGGATGCACTGCGAAAATTGCGGTTTAAGTTAAAGTTGCGAAAATTGTGGCTAGATAAGGGATGACTCATGAGATAACGACTAATAGAGAAGTAGGGAAAAAGATCTGAGTATTTGTATAATCATCATCATCTGCCTAGCCTTTTCCCAACTACCTATGTTGGGGTCGGCTTCCAGTCTAACCGAATGCAGCTGACTTTGTATAAATAAGTATAACAAATCAAGGTATTCTTAAGTACAAAATATCCTTGTCTGACTCAAAATGGATTTACGGCAAAATAAAATGGCACATAACTAATAACCACAAAACAAAAATTAGGTACACAATTATATTTAAAGGCCTACATTTTAAAATACTACAGTAAATGTACAAGAAGCTATCTTCTTAACGAATAATCATAATTATTCAATGTAAACATTATGTTAACATCCACAAACACCAGATACTTATGTTTGGCAAATAGAAACACGCTGGAAAAAACGCATAATTACAATTTCAAACGTGAGTTTTCGGAGATCAAGAGATAAAACGAAGAGGGTAAGGTTCCGTAGCCTATCCTTTAAGTGGAAGAGAGTAATTAATAACCTTATGCAGGTATTTAAAAATTATTTTATTTACAAAATGACAGACAGTTAACGCCAGTTATTAAGTACATCAATTTAATTCTTTAGTTCAACATCCACATTTCAACATAATTAAAATCTTAGTTTCGTAGACGTCTTAGTAAGTACAGGTCATACTATTACGCTACAATATGAATTCGTCTTGAAGTTATTCATAAACGAAAAAAAATATTCCAAAGGAAAAAAACACTTTTTTTTTACTTTCTTCTCCACTCTTCGAACTCAACAAAAAAAGCCCCATGAAAATCCGCCCACTATAAACTTTGTTCCACCTTTTCAGTATTTTGTCTAATTGCACTCGGCTAACACAGCCTAACCGTATGCATGCAGCTGTGTATTTTACAATGAGTATTTTACGTGGATCTGTACACCACAACCCAGGTAAGCAGTACCTACTGGGTAATTCGTATAACTATTCTGCACCCGGCATTCAATTCATTCATTTACTCACACACTCAACCGCTGGGTCAATTTTGCATGAAGATTCCCTCATCTTACGAAAGTACCTAAGGTCCTCAAAGGAATAAGGATAAGAGATGAAAGTTTGTATGAAAGTTAGTCATTTTTGACCAGCGCCCCAGCTTTCAGGTTAGAATCAATGAAATCGAAATCGAATGGCGGATACCGCACGATCTCCGGGGAGGCGGTGAGCCTCCTTGCCGGATTGCCGCCATGGGATCTGGAGGCGATAGTCCTCGCGCGCCTACACGAGTGGCGCGCGGAGGGTCGACGCCGGGGGGAGTCTCGGGGAGCGAGACGGAATGGGAAGCCGTCACCTTCTTCTGCGAAGCAGTCATGCTAGCGAAGGAGGTGGCGGAGCGTGAGAGGGAAAGAACCTCACGTTCCAGCCGCCGCGGGAGACGCCCCGGGCGACCAATATGATGTCAGCAAAAAGAAAGGGCCGATGCCTGCTGGGGCTGCGGGACTGTTCGCAAGAGATACCGCGGCCCTGGAACACAAATGGCAATAAAGGAAGATGGATGGGTTTTAGTCAGTAAAAGTCTGACACTCCCTTCTGCTCCGCCCAGAGCGGGAGGAGTCATTTGATGATTTCCCATCCGAAAAAATAGGGTTTCAAAGATTAACGTGTACAAATGTGAACTTTATTATTCCTCATCAAGAATTAACAATAATTCTTTTACTGAGAAACTAAATTTAAATAGAATGTCTACGAGCGTACAGAATGTACGTTCATTGTAAAGAAAAAAAAAACAAATATGAGGGTAAGCGATCACAACAACAACAAAAAACACAAATGTATTTAGTAGCTAATCAACAGTCAGGCAAACACGGATCTAAACCAAAAGTAAGTTGTTTTACTAGATGTGGCAATGCATGACAACAAAGTTTTTATTTTATTGTTTTTATTTGCTCAATAAGTACGATTTCAGTATTTTTTTAAAACAAGACATACTTTTATACCGATGGTTATAAAAGAATTTGTAACCATCGGTATTTTATTGTACATGTTAACACCTTCAAATTCAATATTCTTTTTACCGTAATTAACTGTTCTGGGTGGACGCGTTACTAAGTTTCTGACAGTTTCCCTGTACATCTGTTTTAGTTTAATAATAAAAAATATCACAATGCTTTTTCACTACGCGTTCCGCCTCACTTTTTCCTACTGTCCAACTGCACAGTAAACCTATCAACATCCTTCATCATGACATCGAAGGTCACTCTGAGGGGTTGCTCTTCTGCCTTGAATCCATTACTTCTGCTCATGTCACAAGATACTCTATATCTTCTGATGAGCGTGGCTAATGCTGTCTTCATAGACATCATTGCGTATTGGTAACCTGGAAAAACAACATCAATTAAAAACGCTCGTTATGAAGATATTTTCTGTAATATCATGGGACGTTGATGATGATATCATTGCACGCGCACACGCACGCGTAGCACTTCTCAAAATGAGCACTACACAAAATAAGTCTGAATTTTATCACAATGGGTCAAAATAAAAACCGTTTGCGAACTTTGCTTTTTTTATTATTTTGCATGATTTTAGGATGATTATGTCAATTCTACATATTTTTGAAAGTTTTTATTTGTAAGAAAATAATCTTTTTCACGAGGATTTACAGACACATTATCACATTGGATATCTTTTTGTTTGCAGTTTTGCCTAACATTTTGAATAAGTGCTTATTTTGAGAAGTGCACATTTTGTGAAATGCACTTTTTGCGAAGTGCACATTTTGCGTCAAGTGCACATTTTGCTTTGTGCACATTCTGCGTCAAACCGATTTCAATGTTCTTATTGTTCTTATTTCCTCTTCTAATTTCAACCAAAACTAGATCGAGTTACGGACTTCTTGTCGTTCTCATTTGACCGATTTACCACCGGAACCTATTTTAACTAACAGCCAGACCCGGAATCACCACCTGAAGGCCATACAAATTTCTATTCCGTTCGGTAATCGAATCCGCGACACGTAGCGCAGCTGCCAATCGCTCAGCCACTGCGCCAACCGTGCCGTGTATGTATATTGTATTATTTTCTTCAATTTTTATCGTGCTTGTTAGTCATTCTAAGATTGCTACTACTTTTTCTGTTTTTACGCGAGAACTTGCAATTGGCTCTGTGTCGCTTACAAAATAGTTATCCATGGCTGTTATAGCAGTTGGTTTTCCTAATAATAAATCAATACTAAAGGAGTAATCATCTGCCTTTTTCCAAATGCGTTAGGGTCGACTTCCAGTCTAACGAGAGCTCATAGAGCAACTGCCTTTCTGACATTGACCTCTGCTCATTTAGAATTTGGACATAACGTAAATCTATAATGATGGATGCAGAGGGAGAGGAATGATATGTAAGAGAAAGGAGTAAAAGGTGTCGTAACGTCTGACAAGGGAGAATGGAAGAAGAAAACGTATTGCGCCAACCCCAAATAGTCTATAACAACGTGAATACCTAAACAGTTCCTCGGTCCATAGCTAAACGCCATGAAGGCAGCGGGATGCGCGAGCGGCGCGTGGAGGAAGCGCTCAGGTCGGAACTGCTCCGCCTGCGGCCCCCAGTAGCGAGGGTTGCGCTGCGTGCCCCAGATGTTAACCACCACGCCACAACCTTCCACCAACGTTACACCTGATGCTGTAACATACTTATGATTTAAACAATAACCTTAAAACAAAAAATATAAAAAAAATTTCGCCATGCGCTCTATAAGTTAATGGAGGCGATGAATAAGTAAAACTTTTTGGAAATTCATTTCTATATTGGGTCAAATTTCGAATAAATTATGTTTGGTAATTCGTAATTTTTCCCGATATGACTTATACGTGTAGCAAATTGGAGTGCCTAACAGTAATCTCAATCAGCTTCGTTTCTTCCTAATAGGGGATTGCCTGTCTCAGGGCTTCACTGCCAAATGCATAGTCTAGTAATCTCTGTGGAAGGTCTCCTCGCTGTTTGTTTTTCTGTCTGTACGTACAGTATAGTGTTGAAAGGGCCAAAATTACGAGGCAGGTGTTTAAGAAGCCAAGAAACATAACAGACAATGTCGTAGCAATGTCAATAAAATCCTTACGGAGTTGCACATCCTTCTCGATTTTCCTGACAATGACCGGCACAGGGGGGTACAATCGAAGCGTCTCCCGTATCACTGCGTCTAGGTACTTGAGACGAGGCAAGTCTTCGGAAGTTACTGGTCTGTCTGAGTCACCGAATACTTCCCTTAATCTGAGAAATGGTAAAATAGAAGTATTTATAAGAGAAACAGTTTAAAAGTGGTTGTTGCAGCGTTTCATTATACATGAGTCCAATTTCGATCGTTGTCCAGCTGAAAAAAAACTGACTGGGCTGGGCTGGACATAGGCTTTCCGTAAGCAAACAACGCAACTACAACAGGACATGCGCCTTCTGCATACAGCGGATCCCCATGACCTTAAACAGGTCCGTAATCGTAAAACCACCTTATATTTGACAATAATTGATTGAGCGATGTCGCAGTCGTATCTTCCGGGAGTCTGAATTAAAGTAAGCAGCGTAAGGGGTACACACATTATGTTCAGGTCCGCATGATTCAGCACACGCTGGGTGGCACACTCGAAACTTTATTTTTCCGCCTGGCTATGCCGCGATATGCGAACCAGAACATATGCGTAGCACGCCTAGATTAACTGCTATACTGATGACGAGACTCACTCTTTATACACCAACTCTTGTACATAAGGATGCCTTGCCAGCATAGACACAGCGAAAGATACTCCCACAGCTGAAGTATCGGTACCAGCGACCACAATGACCAGTGTCTCCTCCTGTAACTCCAAATCGGAGTATCCCTGGTCTCCACCTGTTGCCTCTATTAGCAGCTCCAGGAATGTCTTCATGTCTTGAGTGGAATCTGGAATGTTGTTCAATATTATTAGCTTTACTTTACACGTTCTTATGAGTGATGAAACATTGTGAATGTATTTCGTATAAAACATGTTAGGAATTTAGGGAATAATAATTTATCTTCATACCCAAAGAGGCATTTGATAGAATTAATAACGATATCTTGTTACGCAAGTTAAGTGCCATAGGATTTACACCCAGTCTTTTTCTTCAGATTTCTGACTATCTCCGGGACCATCAGTAATTTGCCTGCCTTGGCTCATACAACTCACATGTATATGATACACGATCAGGCGTGAGTCAGGGTTCCATATTGGATTTCTTTCTCGTCTTTATTATGATAAATATCTTAACCGTAAAAACCTGTACTATTGCATGCTACATATTGGCCAAATGTGTGATACTAAATATTTTATATAAGAACTTCATGTACCTACCATATTTGATGCAATAAATGAATGAATTGAACTGAATAAACGATCTGCCACAAATAATAAAACACGTGAAATAACTACTTTACGCCGACGATCTGAAAATATATTCAACTGTATACACTGTGTCTGACTGGAATAATGGATTTTAACACCTCTAAATGTCAAATTATAAGCTTTGGCCTCATGCGGAGTCCCACACAGTACGACTACAATGTGTGAACAACGATTCTATAGCCAGAACATTGACAGTAATAGACTTCGGTGGACTGTTTGATAGCAAACTGACCTTTCACACATTATAAGTCGCAAAGCATGATGTAGTTCTGCATTTATGATATTTTGTATGGATCAGTTAGGGTGATGTAACTCTAAATTTGCAACTTCGAAAAACTTGCAAAAGCTTGCTGCACACCACTCGATAAACTGCGAAAGTTTTGGGACTTTTTTCACTTTTTGCTCGATAACTCAAAAACTGTGCATTTTTAACAATTTTATTAACATTCAGTATTTGTATAAAGTTAAGTAAATTTGCAACAATTTAAGCCCAACCGCAGCTTTATAAACCTTATAGAAATAAAACTATCTAGAATAGCCGAGTAGACTTTTTCAATTACGAACAAAAGAAAGCCATAAAAATCAAATTAAATCCTATCCTTGGATATAAACGACCGGGAAGAAAACTCAAATGTATCAATTTAGTAGAAATAACTCTTGAATATGAATAATACAATAAGCTGCAATGCGGATTCGATGATACGCAAGAAGATGAATTCAAAATGTTAGGAATAAATAACAAAACATTTGATCGTGAAGAGACGGCATTATTTTTGTCTCGTCCAGACCAGGAGCTATACTCACAAGCGACCAATAAATTCGTACATGGACAACGGACTAGAAAAGATTTTTGGTGGAAAATAAGTGTAAAACGCGCGTGTATCTTTGATGCACGTCGCATCACCCGAGGCTTGAACTAAACAATCTAACATCATATAAATACAACGCATGCTCTGGTGAACAGCGGTTAATTAGACAAAGTTTAAATTGATTACATTATTGTGAGTAATTCAAATGAACACAGAAGACAAGTTTGTGAACATACAAAAAGATTGTTACAAAATTACCCCTTGCAGTAGTAGTGATAAAGGTCTCTATTCTGTGGTTTCACTGTGTCAGTCTGTCTTTCCAAGAAAATCCACAGAAAAGTTGCATGTTAATAAATGACACATTACAAATCTACTTATTATCTATTCATGACTTGTAATTTGTATTTTATGAAACGGATGCCAAGGATGTGTAATTATATCTATTAGCAAGCAGTTAACCTGTGTTTACAACTGCTAACTAAACTCTTGGCCTGCTAATAACCCTATTTGTCCAACCCACCAGTTCAAAGTACGGTTAGAACTATTTAATATAATTGTTTTAAGGCTTTCTGAGAACGGAAAAGCGAGGGAAATCATGATAGTGCAATTGAGTATTTCTACTCACTTTTCTTCACGTGATCGTTTTGTTCCTTCATGTTTTTCCGTTTTGATTTGATCACCTGAAATATACAAAATGATTTTTAATTAGTTAATCATATAACTAGCTAATGTCTGACGAACAAATTTAATCACGTCTCTGTTGATTAAACCTCACCTTCGACCTCACACAACCGCAAACAATCTATCGAATATGAAAAATAGGCAAGCTAATGATGGTTCAAAACCGAATTATTAGTAAGCGACAAAGATAAACATATGGTATAGGGATAATCATTTCGTGATACCGATGTCACCTTCCCCCATTTTAACTGAACCAACAGTCACTCATATAATTAAGTTGCCAAGGAAACCGTGCACTATCACAAAGAGTTGCCGAGAAGAAATAACCTGATAGTTACACTTACCTCATCAATAAAACTACAGATTAAATTCTTGCACCTTTCAAAGCTGGCGTGGTACGGGAGCAGCCGATACAAGGCATCTGCTTGTAACCAAGGTTGCGTCATTCGTGCCGCCATCAGCTTACAGCATTCATCGAATGCCGTCAGAAATGGTAAGTTTACAGTCTTCTGGGCGTTTACATTTACGCCTAAGGCCGTTTCTGGAGACAATCAAACATCGTCATTATTTCAACCCTTATTTACCCTCATTCCACCTAAAGTTGAGTTTTCGAAAGGCTAAACCCAAAAGTATTTGAGTTTTTTTTTTTTTTTATATTGTGGCTAAAGCTTGATTTCAGAGAAAGATCGAACTGCACTTTTAGTATGTGAAAAAGCTGTGCTAACTCTCAGGGCGCTCTCTGACCGGGAGCATTCGCCTGCAATGTAACAATTCAGATTCCCTTAGCTACACTTATAACTCACTCGAGTTATAAGACAAAAACTGAAAAAAAAGAAAACTTTCAAGATTTTTGAAGCAGTTAGCACAGGTCTTTCGAAGCTGCCAAACTTGGATTGTCAGTATTGATATCCATTCTAACAACATACCAGAAAAATCAGTACAGTGCAATAGTGCAAATTATTTCGACCCACGATGTTTTAAATGACTGGCCTATCAAATTTTAAGTTGATTAAAATAATGATTTGCGGTCCCAACAAATGTCATCATTAGAACCACCAGCTTTTATGATCAGCGACAAATTATATAGTTATTTTATTTTTCTTTCGCCTTTTACGAGGTTGCGATCGAAAAACACATTCGAACTAACCACAAACAGAATCCATGGTGTAGCTGGTTAAATACTTCCAAACGGAGACGGGTCCTGTCCCTTCGACTGATTTCAGCTGTTCTAACATCACGATGCTCTGTCTGGAGAATATCTTCGCGAAGTGATTCAAGTTCTTGGGACTGAAAGTCGGAGCCAAGACCTTGCGGCGAGGACGCCAGATCGACACTGAAAAGTTTAAGAGGAAAGTTGATTGCGTGAAGCAAAACTTTTCTTTTACACTATGATTACTTCATGGATTGGGTGATGGTATCTCTGTCAAGTTGATAGTGATCTTTATTACTGATACAATATGGTTGCTGCTTGGTGGTTGCTACTGACAAATTTGTAAAATAACAGTCTTAGTAAGGACTGCACATTCAAAGATACGGTTTAATATATAATAATAATAATAATTATCATTATTTAGTTAAGCCACGGTTTCACAGGAAGATAACAATAAAATTAAGTTTTAAAAACAAAGTTTATAGCTAACGATTTCAACATTTTCAAAAACGTCTTGTTGCTTTAATAGCTCTTTTATAAGTAACAAGAGATTTTGAATCCTTTATCCCGTTAAGTAATTTATAAAATAAAGTAGGACGGACTCAGATCCAATGCTTCAAAGATATTTTGGTACTTGAAGGACATTATCAGGCAAAGGAGGAGCTCGTGGATAAATAATGACAGCCGCTCGAGTCGATCGTTAGGTTAAGCCGTGCTTGCGTAGGTTGTTCTGTGGATGGGTGACCATCCATTACATACCGAGTTTCCGCCGTGCCTCGGAAAGCACGTTAAGCCGTTGGTCCCGGCTGTCATTTATAGATCTTTGACAGTCAGTCAGACTTGGTAGTCAAAGGCCCAAAAAAAAATGATATAGGTACCTGGTGAGAAAATAGTTCCATTTCCTATGAGATGTCTCGCAAAACGCATGACATCATCTTTTTCTAATGAACTCTTCAGGATAACTTCCAAATCCACTGGGTCCACCACCACTGCAAAATATGTGTGTGAGTTAATTCTCTTTAATATTTGGGTTTATTCTTTTACGATTATGAACATAGGGATGGGTTCTAATTAATTTAGCTGGTGCAACTTTTCGCCCATCAGGTTTGACCGCAAAAACGATTACTTTGTTGTTTTTTTACAAAAAACAAAAAAACCAGACCAAACCTTAATGAGGTCAAATTCCCAACTTTTTCACAAGTTTTTTTTTCAAATAGGTACTAGTTTTTTAAGGTCATAACATTACTCTAAATACCTCCATAACCCGTTTACTATTAAATGCGTCCATTAGCACAATGTTTTCGAGTGCGTTTCATTGAGTTTTACCGTGAAACGTGATTTTTCACCCCAAAAAAAAAAGTTATTTCCCAGCAATAATTTTTGCGTAGAGTTACTTAGTTTGATGTACAGAATGCTTGGCTTCGTGAAGGGTCCGTTTACACCCTGTATGCATAGACGAAAAAAAAGGTGATTTCTTAAGGTTCAACGGCTACATGTGTTGAAGTTACGTATTAATATATTAAATAATATTTTTTGGTAATAACACTAAACTTAAGCCAGTTAGGTACAGCCAGCTAAGTTAGTTCAAGTCAGCTCGCATAGTGAGTTAAGTCATCTGTAACTCATTTGGAACTTACCAGTGTAATATTGTCCTCCTATCCACATATTTGTGAGACCACCATTTTTAATCGCTTCACGACCTAACTTCTGGAAAGAACGCATACGATCTGTAACAAAATTCACAATCAGTCTTTAACGATTTTATCGTACAATTGTGGTTCGTATAAAGTAATTAAAAATAAATTATAATTTAGTTACAAAACCCTGACAAGGATTGGAACAAGGATAATAGAATAGTTATTTGTTATACAAGAGTGCAAAGTTGCTTTTTAACCGCGAGCTCACTTTTGATAACCGAGCAAGCGAAGGATTCTAAAATTGAGTCACGAGCGCAGCGAGTGATTCAAAAATTAGAATCCAGAGCGTTAGCGAGGGAATCAAAAGAGCACGAGGTGAAAAATCTTTGCACTCGAGTGCAACACGTAACTTTTCATCCCACCTCAGCGAGGAAATTACTAAATGCAAAAAAAAAAACATTTACAATCACAAGATACTTTTACTTTTATTTCAGTTTAGGTGTTAACTACTACATTATGTTATTTTATTTATTATTTTTATTAAAACTTTATGCACATAATGTACAAAGGCGGACTTAATGCCTTGGGCATTTTCTACCAGTCTACCTTAGGGTGATGCAGAGACAAAACAGTAGGTTATGTTATGTAAGTATTACAGAATAATCTTTAAATTATAACAAATAATACTTAGGTACAATTAAGAAAAATTTAAAGTAACGTTGCTACAGTTAGTTAAGTTGAGTGTAATATTTATTTATTTATTTATTAAAACTTTATGCACAAGTAAAAACTGTACAAAGGCGGACTTAATGCCTTGGGCATTTTCTACCTATTTTTTTTTCTATTTTTTTAATATCGTACTGTTTCAAATCCTTCTCGCGTGATTGTTGAGGGAGAAAGCTCATTTGCGCATTATTAACAGTTTCAGTCAATTCTGTTGGCGTCAAATAAACTTCTTGATCGCCAAAACCACTTATTTTACGTTTTTCACTTGTTTTTAACCTAAGGTTTTAACAATTGACCTGACAAGAAAATGGCGCGCGCAAAGCAAATTATAAAAGTACACCAAGAAGGTTCCGAGTCTGAGTTTTTAACAAATTAAAAAAGGTTGTACCTATGATAAATTCGGCACCATGGAGGTAGAAGTAAATAGGTTTAATGATGTTTTGAATTCACAAACTTAGTGCACACGATGTTCTAAATTCAATTTACTTTATCCTCTAGAGGATAAAAACGACATTTGCACTCAGATATCGAAGAGCAAAAATACTCTTTCCGAGATGGGGGGATGAAAATATCTTTGCTAGAGGAACTTCTATGAAACCATGCTGGGGTATCGACAGGAAAGGGGACAAAAATTAACGCGTTAATCACAGCAGGATCAAGCCTATGGTCATAGCAATTCCTAACATACAAAGAAACCTAATAAATATGGAAATCAAAAAAATACCCATGCGTGCCATTCTAAACCATCAAATCCATGATACCTCAGGATGTTTCCCTTGGCTATAAGACTATGGTGATAATAATTTGGTGGAAACAAATTTCTTCATATTTCAAAACTTACATTCAGTTCTGTACGATGTGATTTATTTTATTATCTTAATTTTAGCCTGTGACGTCCCACTGCAAGGCAAAGGCTTCCCTTTCTCCTTTCCAAGCCTCTCTTACTTGAGGATGTGTTCCTAGTACTTATCTAGCGTGTAGACTTCACCCTCGTTTCGTCGATTTACTTTAGAAATGCTTATTCCAGATTAAGAAAACAACATAATATCATGCCTATAATACCCAAAAGTAGAAGTGTTTACCTAATATTACACCCACATTTCGCCAGAATGCAATTCGATTTTTACAACGGCACTTTCAAATCACCTGCATTCATCTATGAATGCAGTAAAAGAATCATTATCATCATCATCAGCCTATTATTGTTCCCACTGCTGGGACACAGGCCTCCTCTCTAAGAGAGGGAATGGGCTATAATCCATCACGCGGGCCCAGTGCGGATTGGTAGATGTCACATGTCTTCGATTTTTTAGGACATGCCGGTTTCCTCACAATGTTTTCCTTCACCATTTTGAGAGCAGTGGTGATGAAATAAATTACACAAAGTAATGCGCCTGCCTGGGTTCGGACCCACGATTTACTGTTCGTAAGTCGGGACTGCCACCACTGGGCCACCGCTGCTCTCAAAAAAATAAACTACGCTTAATTCAGATTAAAAAATCATACTTACTTTCTCCACCCCCCATAAACAGATATGCGTGCCCCACAAAGGGGAGAGCTTTTATGTCACATTTTATTTTACTTGCCACTTGCAGAATGCGACGGTTCCGATACCGACTGACGACCAGCCACAGAGCCACGAGACACAGAAAGATTAGCCACAACATGACCGCGTCAGCCCCTGCGGTGGACTGTGACGTATAACCTTAGGACATAATATCTTATATAGTACTTTTTTGTGAAGGGCATCTCGCAGGTCAACCTAGGTTGTCGTCTGCTTATATCCTGTGGATGCCGTATAAGGCCTCCAGCCAGGGGCACTTATATAATAAGATCAGTTAGCAGTAATTATCCCTTAATTTGAATTTGTCTGCAGGGACAGACACAATTAAAAAAAACTGCGCTTTCTTTAATGAATATTTTGTTTTTCTATTCGTCCTTAATTATTTCTTTGTCCATAAATAAGTTGGCAGATAAAAACCAAAATTTTTTTTTTTAAACCCAAGATGGGTACTTTATTAAATATGCGTGGGGCAAGACCAAAAAAACTTTTTTGCACTAATGCGGTTTTAAACAGTAATTGGAAATGGATAAAATAATTAAAAAAAAAAAAAACAACTTATTAAAACACCCAAGAATATCCGTCGGGGGCTGCCATTAAATGAACTAGTTTTGCAGTTTTATAGTAACGTGAATAATTGGAGATTTTTTAGCGCTATACTTACACCCTTAATGGGTAGGCCGCGGCCGTGCCCCTACAGTGGGGACCTTTAGAAGTTGATGATGATACTTATTTTTATTTACGATGTAATTTAAAATAGTGATGGCAGCCCCCGACTGGATGGATGGATGGATATTCTTGGGTTTTTTTTATTAAGTTGGGTTTTTTTTAATTATTTTAAGTAAGTATCTTTTTTCAGTAACTTTTTAAACGTCGTGGGTTTTTTCAAAATTTTTAATTTTGCTTTTTTATTTTAAACTTTTTAGAGAGCATCAAAATCGGACTAGTAGTTTTGGAGAAAAACAACATGGATTTGCACAAACAAACATCCTCTCACCCCAAACGCATATACCGTCTCCGTTCCGTCGTGAGTACAAATACTGGTATTCAGCTGCATCCGAATAGTCTGGAAGCCGACCCCAAGTCGGGACAAGCTTTTATGAAAGCTTTCTGTTTTCATTTACTAAAAGGTTTATTTTCTTCTTTTCAGTGCATTTATATAAAAGCTTATTTTTAATAAAAAAAAAAAGGTTTTATAATTAATAATTTTATTTTTAAATATTTAGTTTTGTCGTAATCATTGAACTCTTATAAAAAATCGTGTGCACGCCATTAACCATTGAGGAGTTCCCTCGTGAGAAGACAATCATGGCTGTAGGATCAGGTCATGATAGAAATCATGTTTATCTATCAAATATGAACGCGTCTACAAATTTTCGTATACGCGCTATTTACCGTTAAGGAGTTCCCTCGTGAGAAGACAACTAGTGAGTTGTCGCCGTCACACCTATCATGCACCAATCAAACCCAAACCCATCACTGAAAACTGCATCAAAATCGGGCTAGTAGTTTAAGAAAAAATGGCAACATGGATTTGCACAAACAAACAAACAACCTCTCACCCCAAACGCATAAATACCGTTTGTAAAGTGTCAGCACTATTAAAATAAAATAAATGAATTAACTTCGATCAATAATAGTACTGAATTAAAGTCAGCAAGGAGGCGATCGTCTTTTCCTGGCTAGGTAACGTTTCAGTAGGTATTAATCATAGACTTATATACTAAGTCTATGGTATTAATCTTTTTGCTTTGGGAGTCAGAATATAATATTTATTTTATTGATGTGTTATGTTAACACAACATCACAACTATAATCCCCGAAGGGTTGGAAAGAGATGTACCTATCCATCTAAAGTTTACTCAGTGCATAACTGGCGAAATATATTTACAGAGGAATTATATTTTTTAGAGGCTGCTACTGAAGAATTTCCTGATCGACAAATACACACTTTGCCCAACCTGGGAATCGAACCCGAATCGGACGTCATGCTCAGTAGTTGAGATTAAAGTTATCTTCAAAATATAATATGCATGCTTCATCATTATCAGCAAAAACTAAGCGACTACACGCTAAGGGCACCCCGCGTGAGAACGAACGCAAGGGCCAATGCCTGCCGGGGCTGCGGGACTGTTCGAAAGAGATACCGTGGCCCCGGAACACAAAGGGCTAAGAAGGAACATGGATGGTTTTAGTCAGTAAAAGCCTAACACTTCCTTCCGCTCCGCCCAGAGCGGGAGGAGATCGTTTGATGATTTTCCATTTTCGCAGAAAAAAAATGTATTGATTAATGAACTAACTTTTAATTGTAAATTAATTACCTGTAGAGACTTCTTCAGAGCGTTAGACGCTGTTTTTACCCCACTAGGGCTAAAGATCAAGGAACAGAATATGTATTCCAAATAATTATAAACAAATAACTCATTTATGTATTTATAATTACAGTCATGATTAGGGTCAGCTAATGAATTAATTTTAATTACTTTGATCATTATTTATTCTATGTACCTAAGTAGGTAATGTCCGTCATTTAGGTATTACTTATTTTTACCTACGACAAAAAAAAATGAATTATGATGTTATTAAGTACTTAGTAGTACACCATATAGGTTTCAAGACAACCTATGGATAGATTTACCCTGAAACTATAACCCCGTCCGATCCGTGAGGCTATTATTAGGTATCGAGATAAGATTCTTTATGTAATCCTTTTTGGATAACAAGTTAAAAAAAATAGATCGATGAGAATTAAATAAAATATACTAAATATCTCGCAAAAGTCCCAGATCCGCGAATTTTACCTTTAATACAAGCCCGACGCGGACGTTTTGACCGTGTACGTTACCCCAGCAGGAAAGTGTCTCCTAGAGTTATATGAGTGGAACGTTTAATGTGTGCCCTAACTGCTGTAAATGTGCCCCCACATAAAAAATGTGTGCCGTTTTGGAAAAAAACGGAAAAAACGATTCCTGCTGGGGTAACGTTTTTCTAGCAGGAAAATTCTAAACGAATGATCAGAGAGAGAAACATTGTACATGGCCTTGTAGCTTATAGTAAATAAATTCTGTGCCCCTTCAGGTTTTCGAGATATTGCATTTCCTACTGGGGTAACGTTTTGCAGAATCGTATATCTCTAAAACCATTGCATGTGCCCCTGTAGAATAAACATACACGCGTAGCTCTTCATGTGTGTCTCTCAGTGCCCCAATTAGATTTAAGAAAATATTTATAATTTCCAAGTTATCACGGTTTTATGAAAACTCGAAAAAACATCACAGCGCCTAAATGAGACAAGGTATAAGCTCGCTGAAAACTGTATTGGGTCCGCCTTGACGCTACTAATAACCATACAAAGTTTCAAAACTGGTCATGCATGCGTTTTTGAATTATCTTGATAAAACTCAAAAAGATGGTGTCATAACTTTGACGCCAAAAATACAAGGAACCAGCTCGATCCCAGATGTGTAGGTGTTAAGGAACTAGTGTGCCCTTAGTCAAAAATATATGGTGAAAATATTCAGCTTGGAATGTTTCGCATTAAGTAAATATTAACAAAAAACCAAACATGTCAACAACGGCTGGTTATCCGACCAAATTCGAATGACTACTAAAAAGCGACGGATTCATACATATCGATGACCTTCTTTAGTGGACGTATTATACCTAAGCTGTTGTCCGTACAGTCGCGTTCAAAAGTTTTGGGGGCTAATTGAAAATAATTATGTTAAATACACCTTGTGACCATATTAAATGAAAAAGCTTGTTGTTTGTTATTTAAAATCCCTTAATATTAATTCTTATAGTAATAGCTGCCATAGAACATTCTGTGAAAATCAAGTATTTAGCTATTTCGGCTAAAAAGATACAGCCCTATGATATGTTGACGGATTGTGGTCGAGTTTTGGAGTCTTGTGAATTCTTGTCATGATTTTTTTTTACATTGTAACTAGAAGTTATTAAGGGATCATATGTCATCAACGTAGCACAAGAAGACAAAATACGTATTAAACAAAAAAAAAACAAATGACTGAATCGATTTTGATGAAATTTCTATTGGATCAATCGGAAAGTATGTATATCCTTTCAGATGAAAACAAAACAAACATGATTTAGAACATTTTTGTTTACAAATAAATAAATGAAGTAATGAAAAAAAATCCAAGTACTTGTTAAGTGTACCTAAGTACTTTGAAATAAGTCAAAACAATGCCAATACTTACCACCGCAGATCGTGCCATCATTGTAACTATTTTTACAAAATTCACCACCCGTAGAACCACATCATTGTTATACATGCTTAATTATTACGCCACTTACAACCAACTTAAAAAAAAGTAAACATGCAACAGTGTCCTTGGCGTCATAACTGCAAATCTTTACCAATACCAAGTAATAACCCAGACGCACTTCCCTAGTCAAAAACGCTTCGTGTTATTCATCTATAGAGCGACGTTTAGGTAGGTATCTGTCTCTGTCCCACTAATACCGTATGCATACTAGCTGTCTCACTTTCCCCAAACTAGACAAAGCGATTCCTTGCAACACGACGTCAGCGGATGGAGCGCAGCATGGTAGCCCGTGCAGCAATGAATTTGACCTTGAAAAAGTAATTCCTGCACCTTTCTAAGAAAATTTGAATTTTGCGGGCTACCCTGGAGCATCCACCTTAATGATGAAAAACTTAATGTTAATTTATCTAACCTACGGCTTATCAATAAATATATAAATACTTCTTTTACTGTTGTGTTGTTGTTTATTTATATACAAAAAAGAGCTACCTCTTTTTCGTAGTACAGTAGGTATTCATCACACATTTCATGAACTATATTTTTTTTAAAACATCCCCCAATCAAATTTTGGGTAAAAGACCTGGCAAATATCTGGATGTATGTCTTTCGTTCACACATAAATTACTAGATGTATTTTAATGAAATTTTGAATGAAGAAGATAGCTTACCTTGGAATATGACATAGGGTACTATTTATAATGTACTTAATCATGTGCAAACTCACAGAAAAAGCTAGTAGAATAATATCCAATAACAACTTTATTTTATTACATATTACTTTTCTACTTCAGTGTACTCAGGCACAACACGTTTGAATCGGTTAGTGCGTAAATTAAAGAAGGTCATCGATATGTATGAATCCGTCGCTTTTTAGTAGTCATTCGAATTTGGTCGGATAACCAGCCGTGACCGACCGACGTAACCATGCGGAGGTGAGGGGCAGTCCCAACAGCCACCTGAGTGTAATTGCAGACTACATCCATAGTCCTATTTGGAGGCATTGGATTGGGCTGCACATATTGTAGGCAGACGGGCGTTTTTTCTCTTATTTTTATAAATTGTAACAAGTCAACCTTATTTGTAAATAAATAGTTTATTTCAACAATTAATATAATTACAAAATATCTTCTTACTTTCTTCCTTAGTAAATATTCTTATGTACAAAAAGTCTTTCAATATAGATGGTTTAAGGTTGCGCCTCAACTAACAGCACGGCATCGCAATGTCGATGCTGCCGCGTGCGATAGCACTCCCGCGCTGTTCTCGCTCTAGCAAATGACCGTACTGAGCGACGGTAAAGGATTAGATGAGGCGCAACCCTTATAGTAGTACACTTTGCTTGCCATCTTACTTACACAAAAAAAAAAATATAAATTAATATAATAAATTCAGTATTGTGATGAATTCATAAAATTAAAGCATTAATAAACATGCGTACAACACAGTCAAAAAAACAAGTAAACAGGCAAAAATATTTATCTTACCACTACTCTGCCCAAATTCATATTTATTGTGAGCATTGGTTAAAACATAATAACGGTTACAACTTTTTAAAATTTAAAACAGTGGTGTAAAATAAAATTGCCTACTTAGCTGACTTAACACATTCACAACATGTAGTTGTAAGCTGACAAGCTGTCTGTACACCAAACAGCTTGTTCCACAATACATTACAAGTGATCTTGGTTTAAATGCCTACAATAAATTATTAAAATAACACTAGCTGATCCCGCAAACGTTGTTCTGCCATAAATAAATTATCGTATTAAACTAGCCTACCCTACGGCCTATTCTCAGACCTACCAAATATACATAAAAAAATCATTAAATCGGTCAAGCTGTTTCGGAGGAGTTCTATAACAAGCACTGTGACACGAGATTTTTATATATTAAAAGATTAACAAAATTAACAGACGATTTTTAATGGCCATTTTGGCAACACTAATCAACTGCCTCGAATGCCTCAATATTACTGCACCACAGGAATGAAATCTTTCAGTGCTCAGCCTAGGGTTGAAAATCAAACAGTAGGCTTTTATTTACGCTTTCATTCATTAGGTACCTCTTGTTGTTAGTGAAAATGGGCATACACGTCACGAATATATGACAGATTTTTTTTCCTACCACATAGGTTATCCTATGTGGTAGAAAAAAAATCTGTCATGTCTTTTATACATGACAGATTTTTTGGAGCATCTTAAAATATTTAAAAATTACACATTTACTACATTTTCATATTTATGTTATGTTCAATAGGGTTTTTACTTAAATAATTTTATAAAAATTACATTATACCATTTTTATGCTGATAAATAGCATAAATGGTTAAACATGATAATAATTAATGATGTGAGAATATTGCTTGCTCTATATAATTTAAAAATGCTAAATGTTATTTAGACTCAAATGCATTTGAAGTACTAGTACTAGTACACTGGCCTGCAAAACTAAGTATCACACTTTTAAAATTGCAATAACTTTTTAGGTACACAAGATATACTTTCGAAAGAAAAAGGACTCGAAAAAGAGTTATAATTTACTATAGTTTCAAAGAAAGCTGATAACAATTGCTAATAAACGTTTTTTATTTTAAATCTCTAACTTCTATAGTTTAGAAAAAAAAATGTTTAAAAGTGTAGTACCTACTTAGTTTTCAGGCCAGTGTATTTTAATGTTGTTACTTACGAAATGGATGTCAATTATAAATAATCAAAGGGCCTGGTTTTGTGCAAATATTAAGAACAATGGTCAAAACTATAATTCAAGTTATTGACCTCTGATGTCACTGGCAATATTCTTTAGCAACCAAGGAACCCAGGAACCAGGTTGGAAGTCTAAGTTTGTCGTACCTAATGAAAAAGCTAGCAATAATGCCTGTCTTAATAACACTATAAAACATCAAGTGAACGCCTGAATGCTATTGCACAGTTGGATTTTGGACTCTTTGCGCTAAGCCGAGCCTTTAGACATTATTCTAGGAGTACCATCCGAGTGTTATTGAAAACGAGGCATCGAATCATTCTGAATTCACAACCAAAATAATATCGCGATTTCCCTAATTTTCAGTTATCTTATACTACTATAGACTAGACTTAGTAATGCAAGGCTTGCCAGCATCGGAGTACATTTTGTTCCAGAACTCGATCCTTTCCTTGTCCACGTTGGTTGAGAGTTGCATGTCCTGATTTAGTAATAAATATTCTTTCTTCGCTGATGTGTACGGCCGCCATTCTATGCTTCCTTTATTTGGTGTTGGGTTACTAAAAATTAATGAAACCAATTTATTTATTTGCTTTCTGAGTGACGACTCAAATAACATACATTTTATGATAATATAAATTGTGAATCGCCCCAGCTTCGCGCGGTTTTTAAGACTTCACAAAAGGTTGAGAGCTCTTTAATATACTTAAATGAAATATTAATGTTTCACAAATAAAAGACCAATGCGTTCACACAGACGAAAACGAAAAGCAGCTTTAATTAGTAATATTTAGAGAACAGGTTTTTACTCACCCAGTCTTTGCAAAATCCGCCCAAAGTTTAGTAATTTGGTAAACTATCTTCTTTAATTCGTCACTATCTTCACAATAATTCTGACTCATTTCACTGTGGAATAGATAGAACAGATCGTCTGCATGACAAGCCCCTTTAACATTTTCAAGCCCAGTCATGCTTTTCACAATGTTTAACTCAGTCTCATAGTCAAACTTATACAGGAATGTAGGCGCCATGCTTTGGTAGAAATGCAAAAATCTGTGAGTTTGGTAGGTGAAATTAATATCTGTCTGCACATCTACAATAGCTTGAGTATCTTCCTCGGTAGCATCTTTGCCACCGAAATAAAACTGCTTTATACGTTGACCAAACTCTTGTATTTGTTCCTTAGGCAGCGTGGTTGCAAGATCTCTGGGGACGAGGTACGAAGGGTCCTTATTCAAGATTTCTAGTTTCTTGATGTGATCATTGACCATCAACATTCCTTCTGCTGAATTGTAGCCAGTCAACAGCGGCAGTTTGCTCAATTTTCCTGCTAAAATCAAATCTATAGGTTCCTCAGTCAAGAACTGTTCTTGGCCTTCAAATTTCTTTTCGACCGTTGGTGTACAGTAGATAGGCAAGCCTCTCAATTTTTCATCTTGTGTTCTCGTTTTGATGGTAAGTCTTGCTAAATCAAGGGCTGGGAGGCCTCTTAGATACTGCAATAATTCATTAACGTCTTTAGTTTCTTTTCCTAAAACTTTCGCAGATCTAAACGCTCGTTCAACGGGTTGATGTGCCGTCGCCCAGTACGAAAGACAAACGCCACTTTGTGCTATTGCTTTATTGAACAGTCCTTGCGACATGGGTGAGAGCATGTGGTAGTTAACACATGCCGCTCCAGCGCTCTCTCCGAATATAGTGATATTGTCAGGGTCTCCTCCAAACTTGCTGATATTCTCCTTAACCCAACGCAAAGCAAGAACTTGGTCCTTCATGCCAGCATTTCCTGGAACTTCAGGAGTGTCTAGACAAAGGAATCCTAACACTTCAAGTCTGTAGTTTATAGTGACTACTATCACATCGTGTTGGAAGAAATATTCTGGGCCATATGTCTCGGCGTCACCAGATCCTGATAAAAAGGCTCCTCCGTGAATGTAGACCATGACAGGTATTTTGGAGCTGGGTTGCAGTGACTTTGTATAGACGTTCAGACTGAGGCAGTCTTCGCTCCCCTCGACAAAGTCTATGCGACTCATGTCGAATTGTGGGCATACCGGGCCGTGTTCTACTGCATCGCGTATGCCTTCCCATGGCGTTACTGGTAACGGAGCCTGAAAGAAACAGAAGTATTTGGTTACGAAGGTATGAATCATGGATCAACTGTTATTTTTGATGAAAGTCATCACAAGGTGTGCGTCATTATTTTAGCCTAGTCATTATAGAGATTTATACTAATGATTTCATCTTTGAATTGAATTGGTTACGTAAGAATTACATAAGGACGTTGTTTCCTACCCGAGTTTCCTCCGTACCTCGGAATGCACGTATCGTATTACCCAGTACTAACTGGGTTGTGGAGGTCAGATAGGCAGTCGCTCTATGTAAAATACTGACATTCAGCTGCATCCGCTTAGTCTTTAAATTGGTCCCCAACATAGTTAAAGAAAGGCTAAGGTAGATGATGATGATGATGTTGTTTTCTATCCGACTACTTAATGAAGAAACATCGAACCAAACTCAGAGGCCATTCTCTTTTAAAGATCAGCAAGTTATGCAATTTCGGCGGTGGTGATTCTCAGCCTAACTTGAATTGAATAAATGTTTTTAAGTTTGATTTTAGATCAAGTGGACACTAGTGTCTGACATGGTCTTTTCAGGAAAGACCGCACATATTTAAATGGACTGTTATGCCATTGTGGTCAAAATATGAATACATTAAAGTATAGATCTTCATCTTACCTTAAACCTCAAGTCCCCAACAGGCGGCTGACCATAGCGAATGCCTTTGAAGCTGTAGTATGGGCTTCCATCTAAACATTTCTTGACAGCTCCCTTCAATTTGCCTTGTTTCACTGTCACCACTGGGTTTTCCTGCAAACAAAAAAATAGGATAAAGCTAAACCAATATGTCTGGAAAAAAAAACATCGTAACACCACGCATGTCATCCCAGAAGGATGAGGTGTACCTACAGGTAGACATATAGGATCACCTCTGTCCTGCCATACCATTCTCAAGCCGTAGGTAATAAGATTTAAACTTTAGAATGTTAGCCTTTCAATAATGTTTGGTACACTGGCTAATTTTAACACTTACACAGAGATTTATTTAATGAGATAAGATCACATTTAGCATTTTTTGTAACCAAAAAACAAAATTCTCAGATATCAACATTAAAACAATTTTAATTTGATGAATTTTAATTTAGAATAACTTATTATCAAAAAATGTAATCACATCTAGTTTTAGATGATGTCGTCCTGTTTCTAGCTAACTACTCTAGGATTTGTGATGTTTCCTTCTAACAAATAAGGTCTAATAGTATGTAGAAAACTCTACGAGTCTTTAAAGAGTTTTCCAAACACTACTGGCTACCGAGTTGAATAATGATTAAAGAACGTATTTTAACCCACATAATTAATGGAGATTCTCAATACCAGCACAGTATCTATCTTTGACCAGGCCCGGTCAATGTAGCGGCGCTTGGGGCAGGCCTATTTTCAGCAATCATCTATTTTTGTAGATGTTCTTTAACCACTTATAGTTATATTGAGTCAAACAAATAAGTAAGTACATAGTATATTTTTGACAGTTCTAAACTTGCCCTCAACAGCTTTAGGTCAGACAATTGATGAAGATAATACAGACATGAAGGCCCGGACTGGGACCCGAAACCGGCCCGGGCATTTTGGAGACGGTCGGCCCTCCACTATCAAGAGAAAGGAAAACTAATGTAAATTTTGAATCGTCCGAAGAAAACATCTAAAATAAGATGTTAGGCTAAAATGCTGCTGCCGAAGCTGCTCCTGCCGGGGCTGCGGGACCCCTGCCGGGGCTGCAGGACTGTTCGAAAGAGATATCGTGGCCCCGGAACACAAAGGGCGAAGAAGGAACATGGATGGGTTTTAGGCAGTAACAGTCTGACACTCCCGATCCTGCGGAGGAGTCATTTGATGATTTCCCATCCAAAAAAAAAAAGGCGAAAATGCTGGTCTGTGGCTTTGATAATGGAGAGATTCGAATTCGGAACTAAAAGAATAGCGACGCTGTCGAACAAGGGAACAACCTTTTGAGCCAGGAGTGCTGGGCTGGCACAGAAACGTGCGAGTAAAATCGTTTTTTTTTGTTGTTGTAAATTGAAAATTACAACAACAAAAAAACTCATATAAATTGTATGGGTTAAGAATCTAAAATACTTGATTGAATAAAAGTAGAATAACAAATTTGGAAGTTATTCCAAGAGCGAGCGAAGCGAGCTCGAAAATATTTTGACACCTTGCCTTGGACCGGTTAAAATTGTTTCGACCTGTTGGAGTTACTTGGTCGATTTATAATAGACAATGTACAGATCCAAGAGAAAGTAGGTTGCAAGACGAGCGAAGCGAGCACTAAAATTGTTACATCTTGCCTCAAATAAATTCATTTTGCTATATTTTTTGCAACCTTGTGTATGCAGGCCTAAATTGCCTATTAAGGCCTCGGGGCAAAACCTGAGGGGTCCAAACGCCTCCTGCCAGAGGCTCTGCGCGGGGTTCATACGGTCCAGGGCCCTTTACGGGGCCCTGGTGAGGGCGCGTTTTTTGAGGCGGCGAGCCGCCCATTACTTGAACGCGCCCCAAGAGGTAGTAGCTGTAAGTGTAGTCTGTGGTTTACCGCACGATCACTGGCGAGCGGCGAACCTCCTTGCCGGATTGCTGCCATGGGATCTGGAGGCGATAGTCCTCGCGCGCCTTCACGATTGGCACGCGGAGGCTCTACGCCGGGTGGAAATTCTGCTGCTACGGCAAATCGCCGCTCAGCGGATAGACTTCCGGCGCGATCTCATGGCGACATGGAGAGAGCAACTGTCGCAACCCCGTGCAGGACACGCCACCTAAGTCCGTGGTCCTAAGTCCGTGGCGCGGGCCTGTGGACGGTGAGTAATGGTCTAGCTCGCCGTCCATCCGTCTTATGACGTCAAAGATATGTCAGCAAGGAAGCAAAAAAGGAAAGGAAAGCAAAAGGAAGGGCAAGGGCAGATGCCTGCCAGGGCTGCGGGACTGTTCGAAAGAGATACCCTCGAACACAAAGGGCGAAGAAGGAACATGGATGGATTTTAGTCAGTAAAAGTCTGACACTCCCTAATTTCGCTCCGCCCAATAGAGCGGGAGGTCATTTGATGATTTCTCAAAAAAAGACCTCTGGGCATGGGGCTGCTAATTTATTTCAGCTTCTGTCTATACCGGTCGATCATGCGAAAATTCAATAGGATTGATTGCCAATCAGAGGCAGAAAAAGGCCACCAATCGGCCACACCGGCCCACCGGGCATCCGGCCCATCGGGCATTTGCCCGATTTGCCTGTATGGCCAGTCCGGGCCTGCAGACATGCCAACAGACAGTTATCAAAGAGTGCTCCTTTAATATCTTATCTAATTAGAGCTCTAAAACCACTTTATTGAACTTTGAACATACCTAAACACTGCTTGATATTATAAGATCTCAAATTATCAGGTCTAAGGTACACAGTCAATCTGTTTACAAATAGATGTATGTACGTGTACCTACCTATTTCATGAGCATTGTGTGTAAGCTATTAGCAAATTGTCACTTTTTAGGGCCATCATAACATAACATAACTTCACACTTGTAATCCCTGGAGGATCGGGCAAATATGTGCCTAACAGTACACCCATGTTTTATCAGTTATTGTTACGTCCAATATAGAAGTCTGACAACCAATCTTACCAAGGGGTATCTATCATAATATTACCCAGTATTAACTGGATTGTGGAGGTCAGAGAGGCAGTTGCTCCACATAATACTGGTAATTAGCCAACCTAAAAATAAATGCCTGGACCTTGACACACGAGAGGGTAAGACAGGAGCCCCCGGGTACCTGTCTCTTCTTCCGTGTGCCAGACTCTATGGTTAAAACAATTAAAGACTAAAATAGGCACGTGTACTACCTCACGGGCAGCATCTACATCCGTTTCCTGAAGGAGGGTGTAGCCAATGAGGGGGTCACCGCGCCTTCAACCGCAACGGCCCCCGTAGTGGCTGGACTGGAGCTTGATCCGCCACCACCTAGGCGGTCCCCGCCGCCACACGCGATGGTGACCGCAGAGGGGGTGGGGGAGCGGGCTTCTTCCCCGGCCGTGGAGGCCGAAATACCTATCGAACTATCCACACAGGATCCACCCTCACCCGGACTAACTTCGGACAAGGACTGCTTTCCGGCAGGGGAGGAGAGAGAGGACTATGACAGCAGCCTCTCCTCTTCTCCCATGCGGGACAACTAGGATCCAGACCAATCTCCAGCACAGCCAATCTGCGTCGGCTACCTTGCGCAGTGTGCTGGACAACCACCACCAAAAGACCATTGCCCTTATCCAAGAGCCGTGGAATATGGGCGGCAGAATATGTGGCCTTGCGAACATCGGAGGTAAGTTGCTGCTAGACACCTCCGTAAGCAACCCACGAACCTGCATTTTTATCCCAAAACATATACCTAACCTATTAATTAACGAATTCTGTTCAAGAGACCTGACAGCAACGAGGCTCTCCAGGACAGAACAGAATCTCCCGGACATCGTCCTCGCCTCGGCCTACCTGCCAGGCGACGAGGACGTGCCACTACCAGAGCTCGCCTCGCTGGTGGAGTACTGCGAAAGGGAGAAACTGGAGCTAATCATCGCAACCGACTCCAACGCGCATCACACTCTCTGGGGTAATGTCAAAACCAACAACCGAGGTGAGGCAATGCTCGACTTTATTCTTAGCAATAATCTTGTATTACTCAACAAAGGTTCAGAACCAATTTTCATCAACGCACGATCACAAACAATAATAGACCTAACTCTATCAACTATAGGTATCTCCAACTCTATCCAGGACTGGCATGTGTCCAGCGAACTATCATGTTCGGATCACAGATGGATTCGATACACCATCAACTTCAACCTACCGAAGCCACAACCGAGGAGGACCCCTCGAAACACAGACCAAATTAAGTTCATATAAGGCTAGTCAAGGCAAAGTTTGGTAATTTACCCTCCCTTCCAGCTGAAATACCCTTAATTAACTTAGATGAATACGTAAATAACCTCACATCAATCCTACTAACTAGCTTTGAGCAGTCTTGCCCACTCACTGTACCAAGGCAGGGGGCAAGGCAGTCGTGGTGGGGTCCAGAACTAGAAAGACACCGAAATAGGTTGCGAAGGCTTTTCAACAGAGCCATGAACACACGGTCGCCAGGCGACTAGGACCGTTACAGAACTGGCCGTAAAACCTATAAAAAACTAATACGCCTCAGAGGTAAAAACGGCTGGAGGCGTTTTTGTACTAACATTGAGAACAGCAACCAGGCAATGAGGGTCAAAACTTGTCTCGCCGCCGGGACTGATCTTTCAATAGGATGCCTCAAAAAACCAGACAATACCTTCACAATCAACGATGCCGAAACTAGTGAATTACTTCTCACCACCCACTTCCCAGGCTGCCGGATTGCGACCCAACAGAGCTGGGCACCGTACAGTGAAAGGGCTACGAGCAACCTAGACTGGGAGGTGGCTTCAGAAGTAATAGACAAAGACAAAATAATATGGGCAATTAACACCTTCCTAGTTTTCAAGGCAGCAGGGTTGGATGGTATTTTTCCGGCTCTACTTAGATGGAGCGGTGACTCGCTAGCCGAATACCTTGTCAAGATATTCCGTGCCTGTCTGGCCCACCGCTACATCCCCTTGAAATGGCGCGAAGTAAAAATAATCTTTATTCCAAAACCAGGTAGGAGCGATTATACTCAAACCAAGTCTTTCAGACCCATCAGCCTCACCTCGTTTTTCTTGAAGACAGTAGAAAGACTGGGAGACAGGAGAATTAGGAATCAAATTTCGCTACTTAAACCCTTACACCCTAACCAACACGTCTACTGCGAAGGCAAGTCAACTGAATCCGCACTCCACTGCGTGGTCACACGCATAGGAAACGCTCTAAAAACCAAAAACCCAACACTGGGCGCCTTTATAGACATAGAGGGTGCTTGTGACAAAACGAACTTCGCCAGCATTGGCCAGGCACTAGTCGTGCACGGTGTGGCACCAATGCTTATACAGTGGATTCACAATATGCTAAAATATCGCGCTATTCAATTTACTGTAAACACTACCACACGAGGTATCGTTAGTAGGGGCTGCCTACTTGGTGGGGTGCTGTCACCACTACTGTGGAACCTAGTAGTAAATGAGCTCATTACAGAGCTCAACGCTAGCAGTCTGTACTCGGTGGGTTATGCAGATGACATAGCAATTCTAATCACGGGGAAATTTGAAGGCGTCTTATGTGACCTCATGAGGAAAGCCTTCAATATAATCGAGAATTGGTGTACAAAACACGAACTATCGGTTAGCTGCCCCGTGTGATAGGACACCTAATAAACCTATGTTCAACAAAAGATATAGCATACAAACAACAGAGGAATTAAGGGATCAGTCAGGAGCCAATGAAGTACGCATCTACACTGATGGCTCTAAAACTGAAAACGGCTCAGGGGCTGGCGTACACTCCCTTGACCTCAACTAAACTACACTTACCACTAGGCGAACACAGCTCGATATTCCAATGCGAGTGCGTCGCCCTAACACAAGCTGCGACAGCCGTAAAGCGTCTAGGGGTTCACAACTACGCAATCAGATTCGTATCCGATAGCCTACTAGCTGTGCTTAAAGCCCTAGAAAACAAACAAATTAACAGTACATTAATATTTGAATGTCACCTCGCCCTGGAGAGTATATCGCTGTCTAACAGAATTACCCTCCAGTGGATCAGAGGACACAGTGGATCCCTAGGCAATGACGCCGCAGACGAACTTGCTAAGAGAGGTTCCGAGATGGCATTGCTAGGCCCGTACCCACTCCTTCCCTTACCTTTCTCACAATTCCGTACATGGATTCGCCAGAGATCAACTGAACTCCATAACAACAAATGGTCATGGTCCACAGACTGCAGGCAGTCAAAAATGGCGATGCCAAGTCTTCATCCGCGACTAACAAAACGACTGCTCAGCCAAGTAGAAATAACCTCAGAATAATAATAGGGACAATAACGGGCTATTGTCCCCTAAACAAACATCTCTTCAACATAGGCGCCACGGACAGACAGGGGCTGCTTTGACGCCGAAGAATCAGCTGCCCACGTCATCCTGGAATGCGTATGCGAGGCAGTGGCTACCCAACGCAAACAAATCCTCGGAACAGTGAGGTCGCTCCGCGAAGCCTGTGAAGCTCCCAGAAAACTTCTGTGCTTCTGGGCGGAGCTAGGCTGGCTAACTTAGCCAGGACACCTACACACAACGGACCGATTAAGAGTCTGATCAAGTGCGGAAAATGGAGTCCCTACTCTAATCTCTACTCTACTCTACTGGTAATCAGCTGCAACCAATTAGACTGGAAGCCGCCTCCAACATAATTGGGAAAGGCCAGGCAAAAGATGATGATAAAAGTCAGCGAGCATATTGCCATCAACCAGGCACAAAACCACTCTGTGGCTACTACTGATGGAAATTCCCAGTAACACTTTTCCAGGGCCATCATAATGAAATACTAAGGTCCATCCAAAGCTAAAATCAGGAAGTAACATGGGCTATTAATTATATTTATATCATGAAATTAGCCGAGCTATCACAATTTGGTGAAGTGCTAGTATATAATACACCGGACTACAATTAGATACAAATAAAGACTCACTTCATAACTATTCTAGTAACAGAGGATGTGTTAGCAAGTTACCTTCCAAACATGTGTTTTTAATAAAGTAACTCTTGTTTCCTTACATTTAAAGTTCAGTTTGGGCTAAAACTTTCCAACTTAATGATGACATAAGAAGGTATTAATCATTGACAGTCAAAAATTCTGGAAAAAAAACTTAATTTTCAGTAATAAAAGTTGTTAGGTCTATAAATAGAAATAGAAATAACAACAATTTCAATTTGGAAATAGGTACTTTAAACTCAAAGCATTTGTTTCAATTTTATTAGACCATTACGGGCACTTTTGAATGACAGAACTCTACTTCATAACTCTGCCTAGCTCTTCATTGAATTCAGGAATGAGTAATCATGAGTACCTAGACATGCATTGACGTCGAGTCATTATGCAAAAAGTCTTTGTGCTGAACAATTGAACATTAATTTTTTTCTTAGAAATTCAGACAATGTAAAAGAAACATACTCAGATAAACTGATAACATTGGAACATTTTAAAACCAACTGGTCTATTTTGGTCTGGTCTACTTTTATCATTGATACAATTTGGACTTTTATAAGTCATCGACGCCAGGTCCAGAGATAATGTATCCGGGTTGTAGTTAACAAATTGACATAATGATAATCTTCATATAACCTACTGCTGGGACACAGAAATCCTCTCTCTGAGACCTTACCACCGTAAGCTATAATGCCAGAAACCACCCAAGTGAGCTCAGTGCGGGTCGGAGGATACTAAATTGATCCAAAATCATTAATGCCCCTTTTCTCCAAGAGGTTTTCCTTAACCGTTTTGAAAGCAGTGACGATAAAAGAAAAATGACCCAAAGATTAACCAATTTTGACTACTTTATTTGATTATTCTTTGTGCTTTTTAAATTATATCTAGGTATTCCTATTAGTTGTAAGCATTTCTTTTCACAATGTTTCTATTCTATAAAGATCTAAGGCTTACCTGGTCCATTATTTTCTCATAAGATTATTAGATAACTATTATTTTTGCTGCTCTGCTGACAGGTATTTATTTTCTCACAATGTTCACACAGCTAGTGTTTGTTTAATTTTTACGATCCGTGAGTGTTCATAATTATGTACAAATTCCTCACTGTAATACCAAAACAAGGTGCAAAGATTGGCATTTCTAATCGTAACTAACATTAAGTACTTATAGATTACTCAAGCTTTATTTATTGATAAAACGGACTGACACTGATTATCAACAATGTAGATACAATAAAGTAATCATCATGTTCTATTCATCAATCAAACTCTCGCAAACAAACAAACTGTCAAACTTTTTACGAAAATTACATAAATAGAGTTGTAATCGGTTCAACGGTCAAAGTTCGTAGTGCAAGTGCATCACTATCAGATTTATCGAGCACATTCATCAAAGAGTATAATAATTGACATTCATGCACCCACTATTTTATCGTTATGTGTACGTCTTAATTCCGTTTTTTGTATTAATCTGTGCTTACCTTTGAACTGTCAATGGAAGAGAAACACCTCGCAGTCTGTTTCGTGCGAAGCACAAACTTCTCAACAGATTTTATAATAAACATTTTTTACTCCGAAAGTTTGAAACATAAATTTAAAAAATCTGTGTCCTATCCTAAACTCGCAAACAAGAGACACTGCAGTGTTTTCAAAAATCACGTTACCTATATATATTTACCAAGTAGTTATAAATAGGTACTATCAGAGACGGTCCAAAGGTTAACGTCCCGTCCGTGCAAAGAAAGAGATGCGAATAAAAATCTGTAGGTTAGTTTTGCACGTGCGAAAAGGACACTGCTGTTTTTCGTTCCATAGTCACGGTCACTACTTGTTATCATCGGGTGCAGGTACGTTTGTAACTGAGCAAAGTCCAATGATGGTGACGACAACACAAACATAGCGGTAGGTAGGTATACTTAGCTGTTTGTGAATGTAATATCCTCAAGTCTTGGTTGTCTTACCTATTATTTTATTTGTCAATTAAGTTAGTTGGAAATTTAAGATGCTCTATAACTCCTATCAACTTTGAGAAAACAAATGTTAATTCAGTGGAAAAATTAACCACAGACTATTGTTTGGACATGTAATTTACTTGTCTGGGTGCTTCACTTCACGTAAATGAATAATCAGGACATCACTTATGTTTGAGCCACCAAAGATAAGGTACCGTTTACACCATGGCCATTCACAAATAAAATATTGTAAGTAGTGGACTACCTATACATTTACCTTCCAGACAATGTCAACCACACTAACAAGCCCGGACTAGCCATACGCGCAAATCGGACAAAATGCCCGATGGGCCGGATGCCTGATGGGCCGGTGTGGCCTATAGGCGGCTTTTTCTCTGCCTCTGATTGGCATTTATAATGGATTTTCGCATGATCGACCGGCATAGACAGAGGCTGAAATAAACTAGGAGCCCCTTGCCCCGGGCCGGGGCCTTAAAAGGCAATTTTGGCCTGCATACACAAGGTTGCAAAAAATGGAGGAAACTGAATTTGAGGCAAGATGTAAAAGTTTTCGAGCTCGCTTCGCTCGCTCTTACAACTTACTTTCTCTTGGATCTTTACATTGTCTTTTATAAGTTGACCAAGTAACTCTATAGGTCAAAACAATTCTAACCTGTCCAAGGCGGAGTGTTAAAATTTTCGAGCACGCTTCGCTAGCTCTTGGAGCCTTACTTCTTTTTGTTTTTAAAATTGTGACCCTAAGTCGATTATTTAGTTCATAACTTCTACTTTTATTTAATCAAGTATTTTAGATTCTAAGAAGAACGTTAGTCATACAAATCCGTTTTTATACGCACCTTCCTGCGCCACCTCCCCACTCCTGGCTCAAAAGGTGGCAACGCCCTTGTTCGACAGCGTCGCTATTTTTTTAATTTCGGGTCTCTTCTCTAACAAAGCCGAGCCCATCATTTCAGCCTAACATTTCATTTAGATGTTTTCTTCGGTCGATTCAAAATTGACATTAGTAGTTTTCCTTTCTATTGATAGTGGAGGGCCGACCGTCTCTAAAATTCCCGGGCCGGTTTCGGGTCCCAGTCCGAGCCTGCACACTAAGTCCTAGGTACGCTAGAACTAGCATTCTAGTGTCGGTCTAGTTTAGTAATCAAGAATGGCGTGAGTTTTCCTCTTTTATCTGGCTATTGCTATATAATATAATTTTGGTAATTACGATTATTATTGAATCGATTAAGACTTAACCCAGCTGGGAAAATATCGAGTGCAGTTGACTGAACCTAAAACAATGTAAGGAAAATGTTGTAAGTAAAAGGAAATTGATCGAAGAACGATGCACCTAAATGTTAGGTACTTATTGTGCTTGTCTGTATTGATATGCACTTGCAAAGACCTAATCAGAGTAGATCATATTTATCTAAGTAGGAAGGTTCCTGATTACTAATCTAATAATCTGATTACTCTACATATATAATTGTGGCATGAATGGGAAGAGCTCGATATTTTGGTGCAAAATTAATTCACGTCATGTCGCCGATGAATAAGTAAATAGGCTTGGTAATTCTTTATATTTTCATTAGGTTTAGGTACATTTATATTTTGACTTTGAATTTGGTCTCCGTTCGTCTCGTTTTGAATCGCAAACCGCCTGATCCATTTTGAATAGCAATAACTTGTCAAAGTGTAAGTAACCCACCTATTTAACTTTTGCGTGACTAAATTGGTCAGGAGCAATCTAAATCCGTGACCATTTAACGAAACGTTATTTATGAGGAAGATAAATATTACGTAATAATAAGACAATTACACCTAACTAGTGTATTTTTGGCTTTTTGCCAGGAAAGGTGTTGAAAATTAATCGCCGTTTGGTTCGCCACACATTTTCGAACCGAATGTGTGTACTTAACTCGATTTGGCTAGAAAATAAAGTGGACTCTAACGAGACCAATAAAAAGAATAAACATAATAAATTTTATGAAGAATCCGTCAATGATCAGCAAAGAAAAGTTAGACAAGCTTCACACTACCGTATAGTTTAGTCGTAATTAGTAATAATTATTTAATAATATTCAAACGAATCTACACAAAAAACCTGAATGCTAACTATTACCGCTGTGTGGCGCTAGTAGTAGCAGAGAATCGCGCGAGCGGACGGTATCTTTCGCGCGCCAAGTTTAAATTGAAATGAGGACATTATCCAACAAATTGCGTTTCATTTTATTGATTAATTTACACATTTTATTTGCATAAATATTACTATATTCACGATAAAAAACCCCTTCATTTGTAGTACAAAAATTGACAGGGCGATTTTGATGTCGCGATATGGACGCAAAAATTCACCAATAGAAATTGCTGATTTAGTCTACCTGCCAGCTTATCAGGGCACCCACTTCACCCACCTTCAGTGTAAATAAGGATTAGCACGATTATCAGTTTTATTGTGGCCAGGAATTATTTTAAAACGACTTTTACGAGCGGCGCGCGTTGCATTGAACAATTGTGTAAATACATGCGATTTTTTGTTAACTATTTGTATTAGAATTATTATTTTTAGCTTTGTATAATATATTTTATATTTGCCACATGTTTTGATGCCAGCGTTTGCGCGGAAACAGACGGCATTTTGAAATCCCTGCGCGCCTCGTGGAGCGAAGCTAACGCTGAAAATCGCTGTTGTACACCTGATACTACAAGATTCTTGTAAAACCGTATAAACTTAATAGACAAAATACATTAATTTGTACCTTATTTATGCATTTGATTTATTTAAATAATCTAATCCATGGTAGGCAACACATCTAATCAAAACGTCTTTAAAGAGAAGACGCGATGCGACAACATTGCTACACGATTAACCCTTAGTCAGCTATAAACATTGTGTAGAAGTATAACTGGACTTATTTTCTTTATTATGGAACATTTTGTTAAAATTTTAACCCTATTAAAAAATGACGTTGTATTTAAACATTATTAACTCTCCAAATTTACAATAAAATTGTGTTTAGATAAAAAAAAAGTAATTCCAACAATTTGCTGTACGTAGCCTGAACAATATGGAATATTTCAAATAATTTGTCGAGCTGGGTTGAAAGTTTAAAAGTTTAAGTAAAGTACTTCATGGTCCAGTTTATATATAGCGACAATATGCCTTTCATCATTATTCCATTAAAAAACTACTTATTGTAGACGTACTAAGTAGCAGAGCGATAGAATAAACTGTCAGCCATGATAGGCCATGAAGAAAAAATTGTGAAAAGTACCTACTCAAGTTGGTGCTAAGTATTTGAAGTGGACGATTTCCCTTGACTACATGAGACGTCAATAGTCAAATCAATTCAAAATAATAATAACTGTAAAATTAATATTTGCAATACAATACAAAAGTAATCGCACAGTGGTACAAATTACTACCGCAACTGGCGCAAAATCACGATTCGACAAATAGAAAAAAAATATTGCAAAAATTAATGAAACCCGTTATCTGTTGGCATGTGTTCTTGAGGATTATTTTCTCACGGCTCTGTCAATAACATTGTGGAATATTTTAATAATTACTACTTCTGGGCAGTGATTTGTGGATACAAACATGAGTTCTGATTGTACTTACACATGTTATAAGTTTCTTTTTTTATATTAATCTTAATAAAAGTGACAAATTTTGACGACTTGTCAATAATATGTCTAGATAACGTCATGTTCGTTGCATTTGATATGCAGGGCAATGAATATTGTTTTAGTATTGACCCTATTGACATGACTGCCTAGTCGTGAGGCATAGGAGAAGTTTTTTTTTGTGGATGTAGTTTTTTATCAATATAAAAATATTAATAACTTTATTTTTACTAAACAGCAACAATGAAATGACGTACAAAATAGGAGTTGAATTTAAAACAAAACTTTATCTGCAATTTTTAATATTTAAATTCAAATTAAACAGAAAGCGTCGTCGTCGCAATTCTGTCTGAGAGAACCTAGCAATTTTTTGTTACATTTTTTTTGTAAACTTTTACGTTAGCTTTAACAACGTTTCTTTGTAAAAAACACGCACTCAGCTTCAAAAAGCAACCCTTTTAGCGACCGTTTAGTTTTCTATAAAGACTTGCACCGTCATTATTTACAACCCCTTCGGATAAACCCTTGACAACAAACCTTTTTAACATTTTAAAACTCCGGCTAACAATGGATGATGTATAGTTTTTTTTTACCACCTAGGATTATGCAACTCTTCTGTATAAATGTTTTAATATTTAAAAGATTAGCGTCATGTTATTGCGTTTTAGTATAAGCAAATATTTTTTGAATTTAAAATGTTTTTGTTTGTGAAATAGATTGTAGTTTTTAAGTACAATATTGGCTGTAGGTATAATTTTGTAGCTGGAATTTACTGTCAATTCTAGTCCTTCAAGAAAATTAGTTCGACAATTTTATTAGTTGCACCAGTGTGCAAAGTGAGATGAAAATTCACCTTGATCTTTGTAACATTTGATTCATATTACTCAAGATATCTAAAAGTACTTACACAGCAACTGTAAACCGCTCTAGCTTTCCAGAGCATTATTTTTCTTCTCAAAGGCGATAAACCAGCCACCATTCATTTTAGATTTAGACCGTTCGCGTTAGTTAATTTCTAATTCAAGATCTAGTCGGCTTCGACGACCATCGGTTCTTCTATAGGTGCTTGGCCTTGGCTTGTTCCGACTTGGTGCTTCTGTAAGTACCTACTCGTATTTAATCAAAATGAAAATGATTGTTTAAGACCAAGTTAATTCTGCAACAAGCAAATAATGATCCGTGCATGCGCGGGCGCGGGTTAAGTCCGCAGAATTATGCTCGGTGGCGAGCTGTTTGGTGGCGGGAGGGGCGCGTGCGATAGGGTTGAACTGATAGGGATGGTCCACGTCGATATTTGGGTTAAAATTAAAAATCAAACATCGTCATGGACCAACCCTTCAGCCGTTCCAGTAAAGATAAAAAAAAATCTTAGATTTAGTCACAACAGTTCTGAGAAACATGAAGTAGAAATTATAGAGCAGAGGCGTAACGGGAGTAACTGCCTGAGCCAGATCAGCAGAAATCTACTTAATCAATCTGGGACCTAAAAATACAGTCACAAACTCAGAATGTACACTCCGTCATGGTGGCTTTACTTGGAAGGAATTATAATGATAGAGAATAATAGCATTCATGACTAGTGTAAAAATCTCCACTAAAATTTCATCCCTAAAAGTCATCGACAACTAAAAACATGTGGAAGAAGCACAGCACTAAAATCAGCGTATTAACCCTTCAGTGTGCATGTAGGAACATTTAATGCATTCATGGGCTCTCGAGCGTGGCGACGGCAAAGTAACTATAGTAACTGCCCCAACGTTCGCTTTTTATTTATTATTTTAAAATGGGACGGGCCCATTTTGAGATTAGGGTCTTAGTCTGCTGTTATTGAATTTAGGTTTGTAGGAAAAGGCTGATTTTGACCTTTTGTAGTGATCAAAGTAGTTAGTTGACGGATTAGGGCTAGGAAAAATGGGGTAGGTACCTATTAAATTTAGATCCTTCATGTAACTTCCCAAATGAAAACGGCGCGGCGGCGGCGTAGATAGCTGGACTTCTTCCTAAAGGATTGGTAGCACGAAATAGAGAAAAAAATATTTTTTTTTTCTCCAATGACACACTACAGGCTCAAGTGAATATTAAATCTTAAAACACAATTGTGCCTCTCTTTTTTCTTTTATGGCGTAATTCGCAATGTTTCACCTAGCCAATAACACCATATTTTAAACCCTTTGGCAGCTACCGTGACGCAGTTAGTGAACATTTTAGCAGGAATCGTCATTGATCCATGACGGCGACATTTGGTGATAAAACGTTGTATTGTACGACTATTTGTCAACCAATCAGCCAGAAACGGTTATGACGAATCGAACACACGTTGTTGATGTGGCAGAAAACATTAAATTAATAGGTGCCTATATCGATGTTCCACTTAATATTTGAATAATTTGCTTCTGTACTAACTTATAAAAAAATGTAGAAATTCGTAACGACCTAATATATTTTTAATCGAAACTGTGGTGATCTTACAAGGAGAGGGTCGATTGTAAACAATTGCTTGCAATTGCAATAAAGATACAGGTCAAATACATAACCTCCTTTTTTTGAAGTTAGCTAAAAATAACAGAAATATTTACCGAGCATTGTGAACCAAATCTATCATGTGTATCAAGTGATAAAATATGTTTTTCTCCGTCTATAGGTACCTACTTTGTCAAAAACCTTTTTAATAACGAAACAAAACCATTATTTTTTATTTACCGAGATTTTTTATAGGTAAATGCTCCAAGTACAAAAGGTCCCAAAACATCTACCAAAACGCGTGTCCGATCAAATATTTATATAATTTATTGCTTGTCAATATCGACAAAGGGTTGAGCAATAAAAAATGGCACCGTTTGCACGCGCTATTAAAACTATTATATAAATTAAAGCGACGCGACGCGAAGTAAGGTGCCCGTTGTAACTAGATTACGTATAAATGTTACACTATTACACTATGCCATTGAGAAGGTTACATTTAAACTGTAGCAGTAGAAGGGTTGTAGAGAAGAATGAGTGAAAGAAATAGGTACTATTATTGATCAAAATCTTCACGTTTTACGAACTACGGTTTTCAGGATTTACGGGCCACCGTGGTTAATTTTTGTTGGGACTAGCCCGCCACACTATTCATAGAATCAACAGTGGCGACCACCAGAAAAGTGCCGAGACAATGAAGCGCGACCAAGTCCCAGAGAAACAATTTTACTGTCTTGGATACAACAAGCACAACGAAGAAGAAGAAAAAAAACCGCCCAAGTGCGAGTTGAACTCGCGTGGAGAGGGCTGCTCCGTACAATACCAAAGTCTTATATTGAGCTTACCACTTAATTTTCAATTGATAGGATTCTTACAGGGTTTCCTGTAATCTACAAGCAATGAACTATATTCTGTATTTTTTCAAAATTTTAGGCTCGGTAGTTTCGGAGATAAGGGAATGGTCAATTTTCGTCTTCTTTCATGAATAAAATTAAAACTATTTATTTTACAATTATAACAAAATTGATATATTATACATTTGAGATCCTTTTATCGAGCCCTTTCATTTGATATATGACACAGTAAGGTTTGCAAAACTTTTTTTTATTTCCTAATTTGTCCCCCGAAAATTACCGTAATTTAAAAAAAAAAAATTATTTACTTTGCACATTGTGTTTGGGTCATAGGATTACACCATCCTACCAAATTTCACCTGATTTGGTTCAGTAGATTCGGAGCAAATTGGCTGTGACAGACGGACAGACAGACGCACGAGTGATCCTTAAAGGGTTCCGTTTTTTTTCATTTTTTGTACGGAACCCTAAAAAAGAGAAGAGATTTTTTTAGAAAAACCATCACCTTTGTACCTGTTTTTCTATTCCTTTCTTCTTTCCTGTAGGTACATAAGCCGCTAAATAGATGAATAAACGAAATTAATCAGAAAAGAATCGCGGAGGTGTAGGAAAAAACATAATTTCCACTTACCGCGCCGTGGGTCAGTGCTACGCGAAGGTGCTGCGTGTTGCTTTACTTTAAGGGCTACTGCACACTGTATACAAGACTGTCTTTAGACAGACAATTTCCCTACTAGTGCGAGCGAGAATACATAGTCTGTCTCGCTCGCACTAGTAGGGTAATTGTCTGTCTAAAGACAGTCTTGTCTATAGTGTGCAGTAGCCCTAACATCTCCATCGTCTCAATGGCAGTCCATACTTGATAGCAACGCCTGTTCCCATGCATGCACTGTCACATCACATATGGCCAATCCTTGAATTAAAATTATTATATTATGAATTAACCTAGACGAGTAAAACAAGTCACGTTATTTCAACACCCTACCTCGCAAACGCGACTATGCTGAGCATGAGATCCTGGGTTCGATTCCCGGGTCGGGCAAAGTGTTATTGGATTATTCCATCAGGAATTTCTCAGTAGCAGCCACGGAGTTTGGATTTATGTCCGGTTGACGGCAATTGGTTCGCCCCCTATTACATGGGACTTAAACATATCTGGCAAAACGTGTGTGTGCTATTTTGGTACACCTCTGCCTAACCCTTTGTGGATAATAGGCATGATGTTATGTTGTTTCTACACCTTATTTCGTATTTTTTTTCGGATGGGAAATCATCAAATGACTCCTCCCGCTCTGGGCGGAGCAGGCGGGAGTGTCAAACTTTTACTGATTAAAACCCATCCATGTTCCTTCATCGCCCTTTGTGTTCCGGGGCCACGGTATCTCTTTCGAATAGTCCCGCAGCCCCGGCAGGCTTCGGCCCTTGCAGACCCCTTCACTGTTGCTGACTCTCTTTGAGGCGCGCGTGGAACACGAACGCGCCGTCGACACGGCCTGTCGTCATGAGACGGGCGGACGGCGAGCTAGCCCATAGCTCCCCGTCCACAGGCCCGCGCCTACGGTGGCCGGAAGCCACCACGTGGCCCCCGACGCCCGGGGCGTCTCCCGCGGCGGCCGGGACGTGAGGATATCTCCCTCTCACGTTCCGCTTCGCTAGCATGACTGCTTCACAGAAGGAGGTGACGGCGTCCCATTCTGTCTCGCTCCGGACCATGGCACGAACCAGGGCCGGAAGCGAGAGGTCGCCGCCGCCGATCGCCACCTCGAGGACACGGCGGTGCTCCACCCAAGCAGGGCACACCTCCACAGTGTGCTCCACTGTGTCCTCCGGTCGATCCTCGCAGTGATAGCACCCGGACGTTTCCTCCCGCCCGATTCGGTGCAGGAACTTACCGAAACAACCGTGTCCGGTAAGAACCTGCGTCAGGCGGAAGGTGAGGACGCCGTGGCGTCTCTCCAGCCACTCCTCAAAGAGGAGACTTACCGCCACTATTGTGGCGTGCCCTGTGTTGTTTCTACACCTATGTTCTCAAAACAGTAAATGAAAGGAGGCAACCGGCCAAATCCAAGAATCCAACCACATCACACATAGAAGAGGCAGGTGTCCCAGCTGTGGGATAACATTATAAGCTAGGTTATGTTCAGTAATTAGTACCTATTTAGTAACTATTTCGTAGAATGCCTAACAATTACAGTAGCTATTTAAAAGTAATAAATGGAACCGCAAACCACAGAAAACAGTATAAAAAATGTTTTAACAACCAATTCATTCTTCATTTAATTTTCTTAAATCACGCTAAAAGTTAATCATCATTTTCCAAAACCGTTCGAAAATCAAGTGTTGTAGGCGGGGCTTAGTCCGCCCTACAGGACAAGCTAAGCTGTTCATAAAGCAGGGTGCACACCGAACTAACCCCCAGTGCGCGACGGACGCGCGCCCGCACAGTGCGCTCGCTCTAGTCATGGTGGACACAAACTAAAATAGCATAATTATTTTTTTAATAGTAAAATATATTATTTTAAACTTTAGTGTTGTGATTAAGTGCAGTGGAATAGTCCGAGTATACTGAAGTTTTATGTAGAGTGAGTTATGTTTTAATTGCTTTATCATTTATTTATTTTTATAAAAGTTGATTTGATCCGAGGTCCTGGATACAGTTCCCAGGTCAGGCAAAATGATACAGGGATGTTTCCATCAGGAATTTCTCTGTAGCAGCCTTGAGTCAAGATTCGTGGCCGGTTGATAGCAATACGATCGCCCCCTATTAAAAATTAAAACAACGAAGTTCAGCAATAACGTCTTATTAATTAACAATTTAAATAAACTACAAGGAGCTTTGAAAACCACTCAACTACCAACCTGTGATCTAATTTTAAATAAATTTAACATACCAAAAACCAGAAATTCTACATATCAACCCACTAATATTATGACGCCAACTCATAAATTCATAATGTAAAACATATTAAACAATTGGATAGCAATTAACTCGACGACTCGGTCGCGGTTGGCTGATCATAGTCGGACGGAACAAATGCCGGTCGCGTGCCGGACGCGTGGTTGGGGCACAGGTGGCGCACCCTCGCGAAAGAACTATTGAAACTTGGCGATAGGTGGATTGATAAATCTAGTCCATTATAACATCACGCTTGTAATCTCTGAAGGATGAGGAATAGGGTACCATAAGTGTTTTATGTTTTGGTCTCATCTGATAGGGGGCGAGCCTACTGCCAACTACCGAGCACCATTTTATTAGATTTCATGCCAAAAGCCAATAACGTTTTGACCGAACTGGGAATCGAACCCAGGATCCAGGATGCGCAGCAGTAGGACTTGCGATCACTAAAACATCGAGGCTGAAATCTATCACTCGTCAGCAAAATATACATTATAAAATTGCGACAGTCTGTCTTACTAGAACCCTGAAGGGTAGCTTTTCATCCTTGGAAGGAATTTAATTATTTTCTAAAACAACGCCAGGACTACCGCGAGCCTCGGTGGAATTGGGCCTATTTGTACTCCACGACCATAAAGCTATTAGAACTATAGTACGACAAACAATACGTATCATAGAATGGTAATATGGTGTTCTCCGGCACGTGACGCGGAGCGTGGCTGGCGCGTGCACATAACAGGTGGCGCCCATCTTGTCCGTAATTAAGTGATTGACTACTGAGTTAATTCTGTTTTAGGAATTTGAATAATAGGGCAAGTTTAATAGAAAATCGTTTAGCCTTCTTTTAATGTAACTTCAGGCAAACAATATGCAGGTAAGGCGTTCATAAACATCGTTTATTGGGCTGTTGTTGTGAAATCGTAGTATTATATTGACATCATAACATGACGAAAGATATCAATGCATGATGTTATTCATTCAAAAGGTTACCTAGTAACTAAAATTCTTTTGCTAGAGCTCCAAAAAATATAAATCACGATAATTTTGTCGCACACCCGATATACAGAATATATATTCGAACACCCTAAATCGGAAATCTGTCCGGAAGTAGGAAGTGATAAAGTTCAACAGTAACTGACTTTGTGTGGTGTTGGTCACGCAACGCTCTGGCCGTGGGGTGGGTCACCTGTCTGTCCCGCCAGAGTGTAGTAATTGGTGCAAGACAAATAATGAGGGTTCGAAGTGCACGAAAATTGTAGGAATTGGGGCAACATGTTAAAGTTGCATTTTACAACAAATATTATTATAAGTTAGGCATATCAACTTAATACAATATAAGTTGTGGCCCCAGTGGTGGCAGCCCCGACTTCTGAACAGTAAGTCGTGGGTTCAAACCCAGTCAGGCATTACTTTGTGTAAATTTTTATCATAATTGCTCTAAAAACGGTGAAAGAAAACATCGTGAGGAAACCGGCATGTCCTACCAAAAAAATTCGAAGACATGTGACATCTACCAACCCGCACTGGGCCCGCGTGGTGATCATAGCCCATTCCCTCTCATAGAAAGGAGGTCTGTGTCCCAGCAGTGGGAACATTAATAGGCTGATGATGATGATTAATATAAGTTATCCTTTTAACCAATTACTACTGGAACTGTGTACACGTTGCAGGATTCAACGACATGCTGGATTATGATAATAAAATCTAAATGTCTCATATTTTATTTCCAGATTGCAACGATGTTCAGCACCAACTTCGAGGACTACTGTGACTTCAATGAAAGCATCTGCAGCAACGACTCCGGCATTGACAGATCTTACACGGACTCCTTCGCCAATTCTGCGAACAGCACTCCATTAAAACATGAAACCTCAGACCTCGGGATATCTCTAACTCCAACCAAAAATATCAGAAAAAAACTCTTCAATGATGAGTACGATCCTTTCCAAAATCCAGTTGATGATGTCAAAATTTTCGACGAAAATATAGAAGCTATGAAGACATCGACACCTAAGAAAGAGAAGAAGCCAAAAGATTCTACTAAATCTAAAAGAAAATACGCCAACGGAAAGAACAGAATCTCAAGATGTAAAAGTCCTACGCAGCTTATGAAAATAAAGAGGAACAGAAGAATGAAGGCCAATGACAGAGAAAGGAATAGAATGCACATGTTGAACGAAGCATTGGACAGACTACGCTGCGTGCTTCCGACATTTCCTGAAGACACAAAGCTGACCAAAATAGAAACCTTACGGTTTGCACACAATTACATATTCGCTCTAAGTCAAACATTAGATTCGTTAGACAATATAAACTCTGGACAAGCTCCACCAGAAGATTTCAGTCTAAACTACGAGAAGCTACAAAATTATTCAATAGCCGGGGATAAAGTCACAAAAGATGCTTTCAGAGATATATTTTCAATTCCAAACAAACCTGAAGGATGTAACGATGGTAGTTATAGAAGCTTCCAAGGTTTTAGCAGACCTTTTCCTAATGGATCCAACTTTATGCAGACGACTGAAGGTGTGCTTATAAATGTAGGGAACGTAACAGTATCTGTCAACAATAAAGGCGGAAACTGTATAACATCTACTACTGGAACTGGTTTCTTTACTCATCCTTCAAGTTTCGGCGAAGATATGAATCAACAAGTCTATCCATACCAAAGTTACGGAGCTAACACCTACAATGAAGGAACTTATGAAGCAAATGTAAATGTAAACGGAGAATATTTCAATCAGAAGAATTATGAAATTTTTAAAAATGCTTTTGATAATGCAGCAAAGAATAGAAAGGTTGAAAAGACTGAAGATTATATGTATGGAAAATACAATAATTCTATGTATGGGTACACTGAAACAAATTGTTATACAGGCAATACTAACGAATATTTACAAAATAGTTATTATTATAATGACCAAAGATGTTACAGAAACTTTTATAACAGGGCTCCTAGTGTAGTAAATGCACAAATATGACGTGTATAAATCTAGTCATTATGTACAAAATATTTTTGATATACTTAATTATACAATAAATTAGATTTAAGCTCAAATTGTATTATACCAAAGACAATAAGGTTATTATTAGTATTAGGGTAAGTTGGGTTTCTTAAAGTCTATTTCGCTAGTCATTTTTGTGAAATAAAATAAACTTTTTTATATTTGTATTTAATTGTTTTATTCAGAAGTGTGTAATAAGATTTGAGGCCTTTTATTCGGGAGGGAAATTATCAAATGGCCGACTAAAACCCATCCATGTTCCTTCTTCTAACCCTTTGTGTTCCAGGGCCGCGGTATCTCTTTCGAACAGTGCCGCAGCCAAGATTTGAGGCCTAATTGAGGCAAGAAAAATCATAGAAATTAAATCAGCAGCTGCACAACATAAAATCAGAAAAATTAAGAGGCGCTTGAAGAATTAGACTACTGAGATTTCCAATGGACACAGGAAACCACTGCATAAGTAATTAGTTAGATAGTAGAACTTCAAATTGTCAATGACAGTTTGCAACATATCGATCAGTCAAGTTTAAACAATAGCAAATAAACGGTAGCCCAGTTTAACGTATAGAAAGGGAGAAATTGACGCATGATTTACCACTGTGTAATAATACAAGTAAGCACCATGAATATAAATCAAATAGGAACAATGAACGTTAAAGAGCGAAAAGTTGTGAATGCTTATGCGCACCCCTATGGCAGCTTTGTTCAGGATCTATAGAAAAAAAAACGAACCCACGAAACATTCAAGAATACTCCTTAACTCGTTGAAATAAAGTCTAACACAACTGCAAAAGTAATGTTGTTAGTTTAGAATAGGGGCACCCGTTTGAATCGAGTTACGATTTTCGAAAACTAATGTTTGCTTTGGAAATTCGTTACGAGCATTGTTACTGGACGTACCGTGTTTGCTCCAATTATTTAGATGTCATATTTTTGGGATCATTGTTAGATCGGAAAGCAATAAATAACATCCCATATAGCTAGATGAATTAGAATTTTCTGTAATTTGGACGTAATGAATTGGATTTCATGAATTTTAGTAGAGAACTAAAAAATACGTATTACAAGAACTATTTTTTGTCTTTACTCTTTCTCTCAAAGTAAATAAGCGTCCACACAGCTGACGTGGCCATTTACTAGGGCCTGGCTGGCTCTGGGTGGCAACTGGCGAGGCCTGATCTGAAGAGTATTCTACAACCGACTCAAAAAGAAGAAGAAGAGCCAATTAGAATGTAACAGTACAGTCACAAACAATAATACGCACACTTAGCAAAATTCAAACGCGATTTTCTCGTAAAGCAATGGTTTCTACATGTAACATAACCGTACCATCATCGGTCTCATCGTAATAGTTTTGGCTTCCAAAGTTTCTACCACGTTTGCGGAAACGTTAAACGTTAGTCAAAATCGTTGGAGAAAATCATTTTTCGTTGCTGCGTGCATACATACTAGCTCTTGACTGTTTTAATTGCATGGCTAGTATACCTTATTTTCTTTAAGTTGGTATCTACAACAAGACAATCAATCAGTCAATCAAACGTTACCGTAATTTCTCCCAAAGTTACACAGTTACACAAACAAAGCTAGAATATAACCAATATTATCTATAAACATACAAAATACCACCTGGCGCCCAACTGTCAGCCAAAATTACAATAATTACTGAACAAATCTGCGCTTTTGTCACGCGCCATTGCGCAGGAGTTCAGATTCGATATGGTGCAAACAGGAAATAAGCTTCCGACCAAGAGTTAATTTCGGTGTCGCTTCTGTTTATGTGATTGATTGGAAATCCGGAGTAAGCAGAAAATTACATAATTATGATGTAGGCATAAGAATAGGCATTCAAAATTGTTAAATTGTTCTCCCGACCATGACAAAGTATGCAAAAGTTGATGAACAAATCTTGGAAGTAATTGCAAAGTCGATGATAATACAAATACAATGTGTGTTCGATGAAAAAATAAGTACGTTTTAATCAGATAAAAGATCAATTGATTGAATCCATATTAATCTACACCTCAATTGTTTAATTAATTAAAGTCGTCAACTACAACGAGACAAAACTCACACCTATTGCAATTTTCTGTTCACAAACCACGTTTATTTAACTCCATTGACACTAGCAACCCAAATGACACGCCGTAACAGCCGTGTCCATACACAATGTAGCGAGACCGACGGATTATCACGGCTACCGATGGAAACCAAACATTTATCCACCCCATTCTTACATCCCAATGTAACGTGTTATAGTAGAATAGTCTTTATATAATTGAAGGGAAGAGTGTAATTACTCTAGACGGATAGGACTCCGAAAAAGAATTGGAATTTGGAAAAATGTTCTAACCAATTATCCTTAACACTACATTTTAGGCAGGATTGCGGATTAGAAAACCACAGTGCATTATTCTCGAGTCTTGTGGAAAATACATAATCTATTGTGAAAATGGCACAAAGTACAACTAGTGCCACACCAAAAAAAAAAAAAAACTATTGTAAAGTGCGAATTTTGTAGGTATTCTAAGAAAGCATATTTGAATAAATTTGTGTTATTTTTCAAGTTAAAGAAAAGTGATTACTGTTTTCCGATGAACCAATATAAGTAAATTGGAAATTAAACTGACACAAAGATTTCATAGATGCTTTTATCAACTACATCGAAACTGCTAAAATGCGGTACTTAGCAATATCTCCCCACAAATCTATCGTAACTGCACCAGCGACTATTAATCCAATGCATTGAGATTCCACCCTAGTGCAGTAAACCAATCAATTTTTATACAACGGCTTTATGTAGAGGAACATTTTACTTGCTGTTGTTCTAGTGATAATGGGTACAGGAGACATAGAAAATCTAGTTTCCATTTGTACTTAGAACGGCTTTAGAGTTTAGACAAGGTATTAAATCTAATATAAAATAATAATATCGTTTTAGCTGTGAATAGTGTGCATGATATAGGGGTATCGTATTACCCAGTACTAACTGGGTACCAACTGGGTTGTGGAGGTCAGATAGGCAGTCGCTCCATGTAAAATACTGGTATTCAGCTGCATCCGGTTGGACTGGAAGCCGACCCCAACATAGTTGGGAAAAGGCTGGGCAGATGATGAGTGTGCATGATTACACTTTTGAAATACATAAATTCAAGCCTTATTCCCATGGGGGGTAGGCAGAAACCACAGATCGCCATCGGCTACGATCCTTACTTAAGAACTTTTTAAACATTGTACTTTATTTGATTTTGCAAAAAAGAAACGTGATCTTCTATATAATTATTCATTTTATCTTGGTATACATTGCTGTAATCGTACCGTATACACTAACAACTAACTGGTACTTAGAGTACAGTACATTAAATCTTGAAAAAACCAGTTTTGTTACCAAATCAAAACTTTCCGTGGCATCAAAACCACATAAGTTGATGTATTCATGCAACTGAACCCTTAGGCTATGCGTATTCCAAATAAAAATACCACAAAAATCCCCTATATTTACAACCGTAATTTTATATAAAAAGTCTATAATCAAATATAAAACACATGTGCACTATCGTATGTCCAGAAAGAAACCTAGCCCAGGGCTAATTGCTCCTCGATGTTTGTTTGTCTGTTTGATTTTGTTTAAAATTCATCCCGGCCCCAGGCCAGCGCCTATTTGTTTAGTCCACTAAGCTAATATTCTCGTTTGTTTAAGTTTTTTAATGGAAGGGTGGTTTTATTTGATTTTGATGTGGTCGCTCCTGAATTCTATTTTGATTGAGTCGGTAGTGTTTTGTATATTCGCATTAATTGAAATATACTTTAGGTTTTAAAATAAAAATGAATTGAAAAGTTGTTTGTATTTTTTTCTAGAATGTCGTCTCGTTTGTAACACTGTTGCAATTGCAATTTATTATCTTGCATTCAATTACAATTAATGTTAAATGATTGCTGCATTTATTTCGGTGTTCTTAATAAATAATTTAGGCACTTACATTTATGTAAGTTATTATTCAAATATTTGTAAGCTATCTAACTAAAATGTAAAGCGAAAAGGCTAAAAAGTGCCTGCACGATTCTATAGCTAAAACCTATTACAAATATTCATACCACCCAATATGTCTGATCCCAACCATTATCCTAATATAGTAAAGTATCAATTCTGTCATTCTCCGCATTTAAAACCACAAGATGAATTGGCATCACCACAAATTGGCTATACAGCTGACGTTCAATTTACCTACCAATCATCATTTCAAAATAAACTCTACCACTTACACATAGGACTTAAATTAGTGTAAGTTCTTAACGGCCATGTCACCAGCAGAGAACGAGCTCTACGCATCCCTTGTGTAGGAAAAAAATGGTACAAAATTTGACCCAGCCAGGATTTGGTAGAGGCCTTATTAAATTGGTGCAAGTCATGTAGGGAGAAGAGCTTAGTGATTTGACATTATTTATTACAAATATTGGTTGGTGTGTTCGATCGGTTTTGTGGCTACCGTTGGTTTTATAGAATAGTTTCGTTATGAAAGGAGCGAATTTATTGTTAATATAAATATGTCTGGATTTTGGCGCAAGCGTAGAATCTCTGTGTCACCTATATGATAACTGTAGGATTCGCCGATGCAATAACATTTTTTTTTTGTTTTTTCTTAACGTCATTAATTTTTAAAAGCAGCTATCTATTTTTTTTATGTAAAGATTACTAAGTGACCAACGCAACTATCCGTACAAGCAAACCATTGCATTTCATATACTTGATAGGTTTATTCTACATCAAGCGTAAACACTTGAAAACCTTTTATTAATCTCAGTGTGACACACGAAAATACACCTTATTTCAAAAGTCATCAAAATCATTATTGAACACTCAGGTTTGAACAGCCATAGATGTTTTGTAGTAAGTGACTTTAAACATTCAATCCAAGCGGGTAAGGTTGGTTTTTGCGTGAATACTGTTGCTAGGGTTGACCCAAGTTAGAACATTTGGTACTATGGGTCGAGTTTGATACTTGAAGTTGATTGAAAACTAACTGTATCTTTGTGTGTTTGTTTGTTGAAATAATATTATAAATAGGAGTTACGCTATCGAGTCGAGTGTACATCTGCGGCTAGTTTTGGTACTTAATTAATTCATGCAGATTAGTGGTTTTATAGCAATGGCAATAGATTTACTGTAAATTGTAGATTAGCTTTGATTCACGAAGTTCTTTTCAGGAAAAGAATGGATGAGATACTCAAAAGATTAATTAAATAATTAATTTATTCTGAGACAGTTTTCTGCTAAGAAAAATATTCATGAATCCAAACCTGAAGAATTATAAGAGCTTATTGTAACTTCATTATTATAGATTGGACATGTGGAACTTTACGATCACGTAGAGATGTAATGGCGTCACAACTTCAAGGGACTTGACTATATGGTTTTTAAAACATGATATCTCCACACGTTTCGAGATAAAGGGCCTTGACGGACAGACGGACAACAAAGTGATCCTATAAGGGTTCCATTTTTTCCTTTTGAGGTACGGAACCCTAGAATAAAACTAGTTTTAATCTATTTTTTGACATTTTAAAATCGGTAATCAGTACCCGGTTATTTAACAAATAAATAATTTCAGAAGCTTTGACTCTGACTATATAATTTCTCACGGCCGTGAAAGTACCAAACAATTCCTAAGTACCACCAGATAAAACACTTAAAATCACGATTCTAATGATCCTATAAAAATACCATCAAAAATGTTCACACGTTAACAATGACAAAATTAACCCTATCATCGCTCATGGCTTTTTAAATACTGTGTAATGGTAATCTTTATCCTACTTGAGCAGAAGCGTGTCATATTTAGTGGCAAAAAGTACCAACTTCAAGTGTCATTTTAGGATTCTGGATTACAAATAGTTTGCGTGACAAAAAATTTTTGTGTGAAAAGTTCACACGAGTTTTTTAGATCAACAGCACTTACTTATAGGGACAAAAAATATAATGTGTGCTTATTATTGTCATTTACTTATAACCACTTAGGTACTAGCTTCTGCCAGCGGCTTCGCCCGCGCGGCGTTTGATAAGTGTCCCATGGGATCTTACTAGATGACCTACGGGATAAAAAGAATCATATGTGTTAATCCAGATTATAAACTCTGTGTGCATTTCATCCAAATCCGTTCTTTAGTTTTTGCGTGAAAGAGTAACAAACATCCAACAACAACATCCATCAACTCATAAACTTTCGCTTTTATAATATTAGTAGAATGAGTAGGATTATGATGATCTGGGACCGATCAGCTAAAGCTTACGGAAAAAGCTCACTCTCTGTGTAATGTATTGAATGAGCCCTGATGAAAAGAAACATGATTTGTCAGCGATAAAATAGATTCCAAATTTACAGTTATGAAAATTATCATCAATAAATCACGATCTGTCAAATGACCAATTTGGTCGAGACGCCATTGTTTAGCTATTGTGTCTACTTTGTGACAGATCATGGGATAATCTAAATTATCTGAGTTTCGCAGATATTTACTATTTAATCAATTAATTAAAACTAGACCGGTCAGGAAAGTATGCCGCGCAAGACTATCGCTATACTATTAGAGTTGGGAAAATAGCTTGTTAGTTGCCGAGAATACATTTGAATGGCGTAAAGTTGAAGATGCCTTATTCAGCAGTCCACCACAATAGGCTAATTATGATGATGATGAAATAACTGGGAACCTAATAGGACTGACTGGTCAAGGAAACTTAAAAACGCCAGGAAGGGTAAGTTAACAGACGTGTAATAGCACTAATAAAGCACGCGTGTTGGTGGACAGTAGCCAAGCGTGACGTCACGTCAGCCACGTGCCAGCCTCGTGGCGACACTGCGACACGTGTGGCGTATCAACTGTTATGATACCCAGATTGTGGTAGTCATTATACGGTGCAACAAGTGGGGTGAGCAGATGGGATGAAAGCAAATGCAGTACCAGCCCGTTAGCATTAGTGAATAGTCCCGGGAAATCCCGGAACCGAAAGTACCGGGATTTTCAAAACCCAATCCCGGTTCTTTCGGTAAGTACCGAAAATTGCGGTTCTTTTTAACAAAACCGGTTCATATTCCCTATAGCATCCTGCAAACTGCGAAAATAAATCATCGTAAGTCAAATTTATCTCAACTACAGAGTAGCCAAGTATGCCATGGGTGACATCAATATTATGATTTTACAAGAAGGGGTCATCTTCCCATAGAAGTGAGCCTATGGTGTGCTTTGAAAATTCTCGTAACCCTAACGTTTTTCAAGATATTCACAAAAACAAAGATATATAATTTAGCGTGAATTTATTACAAGCCCCGTTTTTTCCGTGATGTGTTGTACAACATTATTAATGAATTAGCTACTTAATACCTATAACACAATGTAGGCGTGAAAAACCCAGACACTTTTACACTTTAACACCCGCAACACGTGTCTTACAAGTGTAAAAACGTGTCGGTTTCGTGCCGAACGCGTGTCAGTCGCGTGCCGGACGGTATGGTTATCATAAACTGTTTATAATACCCAGATTGGTAACAATTACGAGGTTTATTTGAGTATTAAGGAATATGGCACAAGTGACCAAGTGGGTAGATTTTTTGTCGATTTTTATAGTGGTAGCATAGGGTTAATTAATATATTATGTAGGTCAATACTTTAATAGATGAGCGTTTATGGTTATATATATAAAAATCACTTACAAAATAGTTCTGAATTATAGGATAGTTATTTTATTATGTAGACGACACAGCTGGTACAGCAAATAAACTACGTTTGTTAAGAACCTTCTACATTATCTGGCTACTAATTTGAAAAAGTCACGTAATACGTAAATATACTGAATAAAATACTTTTATTAGATCTATCCGTGCTTATTCAAATTGTTTCGTTCAATGATTATTTCGAAAATGTATAAATTGTGATTTAATCCGTAGCTAAGACCCAACCAGCAGGCTAACAAGCGTCAAATTAATACAAATAAATAAGCATTAAATGGAGTCTGCGGCTCGGCGCCCACGCATGCCGAATTCACCAATAACACGCCGCTGTCACGCCTGTCGCAACTTAATTGGAGCTACTGGGCTGGAATGAAATGGAAATTTGTAGAACAGACGCCAAAATGTATTCTCTCATTATTATAAACCGAAGGTATTTAAATAAACTTATAAAAAGGGAGACATCGTGAACAAAATTGTAATTAATTACAAGACTAATTGGCGGAATTAAGTATGACGTGTTTAACTTGCCAATTAAGCACACAAGTGCATTTTGCCATATAGCGTCACTGGCACATGGTATCACATTTTTTCTACGACACTCGTTCTTCTGATAGGCCTTCAACAGCGTCGTAAATCTCTTAGTTACATGAATAATGATCAAAACACTACCTTCCTTCTGGGGCAGTGGACCAGTCGTCAAGGACTCTAAAGCTAATTGCTACGACATCTCCTTCTCATTCATGTCGCCTGGCGCGATACATTTTATATATTTTTAGCCCACTTGCTACGACTGCTACGAGCCTACGCTTTGCGTAGCGTCTTTTCAAAGTTCGTAGAGACATAATGCTACGTAATTAGGATGGGGTCTACGAGAATATCCAATTTTGTGCAGGGTACCTGTTTTGAATACGGATATCCAGTGTGATTTGATTATTATTCGTTTATGTAAACTTAATCAGGAATTAAAAAAATAAAAATAATATAGTACTTTAAAATAAAAAAGACAAGTATTCTTTATGTTTCCGAAATGTTATCGCCTTTAAGCCATTTTTCGATACCAAAAACTTTATTTTTTATTATTTACACAGAGCAATCTGACCGATTGTCGCGGTGTCAAACCGTTTACCCTTATCGCTTCTATCCGACACCATGGAACACCATACAGCGCAGCCCCATCTGTCGCGATGCATCGATGCACTGAGAACAATAGCGCCTTTCATGAGGCGAATTTTTTATCGAAAAATTGGATTTTTGGGCCAAAAAGTTGTGTGGGGAATTTGGTTGTAAGTAACCCGGTATAGAAGGGGAATGTGTGGTGTTGTACAAGGAAATTAGGTTATACTTACTGAGCTGGGTTTTATTGGCGATTAAAAACTTTTTTTTTTTCTGTGATGAAAGCTTAATACCGAGATTACAGTTACATTGCAAGGCCAAATTATAAAATTAAATTAAGTGTTTTGTTGTCTACCTCATGTAGTCTCTACTGGGGTTATTTTTACTTGTTAGAGGTCAAACTGTTAGAGGTCGTTAGCTTTTTTTCTCCCTAAGTTTTCTAGGTTCTTAAATATTTTCTTAGGGATCAGTAAATTCAATAACTAACTTTATAGTATTTTCTACGAATAGGATAATGGAGGAATGAATTACATAGAATTTATACCTTAACACCATCTACACCAAACGACCAGTAAATCACGAATAAAATAAAGTCAACTAAAGCTATTGTACGGGCACCTGGCTCCACATCCCTGGTCCTATGGGCCAATGTGGTCCATTGTGTGCACCCTCACGAAGACCCTTAGTGGCGCAGCCCTTAAGATTTAATTACCGGCCTTTATGGTTACCGCTACTGTTTACTTTTATTACTTGCTATTGGAAAGTTTGCGATTTATCTTAATTTCTGTGTTATTTTAGTAGAAAAAAACTCGATCCTAACGGGCCAACAACCAACATACTGTTATCCGTGAAGGGCAAAGCAGAGATATAACTGTAGTAGGCTCGCATTTCACCAGTTGTGTTTAAGATACATGTTAATGGGACGAGCCTGTCTCCATCAAACACAAGAATTCAGATTTCAGGCTATTACTGAAAAAGTTCTGTTAAGCTTGCTTGGAAAACCCAAACAACAATTCGATCGATCGAACTCAAGACCAACAGTAGTGCTTGCCACCATTAGACTAACGAGGTCGTAATGATGCAACTAAAAGTAATCATAAACACTTATGTAATTAAGTACAGTAGGTCTAAAGTCATTAAGCAGCTTAACGTCATGTCCATTTGATTCGCTATTTCATAATGTGTCTTGTCAGTAATCATTACTTCTGCGGTTGATAAATAACGCTTGACGACGCGACGCAAGGGACTACTTCATACATGTAGTTACAGCCATAAGTCAGAGTAAAAGTGTGTTAGCATTTAAATCATAGCACATGTATGTATGAACTCTGCACCGGATCAGCACTTTACCTCATTTTATGGGTGGGTATACATATTAATCATGCAAAGTGGTATAATTAAGTCTTAAAAAAAAATATGTTTCATAGAAATTATTCTGAACAACTCGAGTTGGGCAATGCTCATCCTGCGCAGCTTAGGCCTCTAGCACACGGCGTATTTTAAACGCGCACATGACGCGCAGATGACGCGCGTATACGCGTATCAAACGAGATTTGAACGCAACCTTGTATCGTTGATCGTGAAGCGCGATACAGCGATACAGACGCGCTGTAGTCGTTCGTAGCTTCCGCGTTTTGGTCAGAGACTCCTCGTCAGTTGTACAATGGCGTCGGTTGAGACAACACTGGTTAGGCTGGCTTTGACCCTTTGTACGGGCTGCAAACGAGTTTCGAACGCGCTTTACACGCGCGTTTGAATCTATAAAAACGCAAAAATCGGCATCTACGGCGCAGAAAACAAGTGTTAATTCCTGAAACGCGGTGCGCGTTTCTGCGCGTTTAAAATACGCCGTGTGCTAGCGGCCTTATACGTGTGCGTTGCACGTTGCTCCATTCCATTTCGGGGAGATACTGTAAAATTGAAAATAAGTACTTTGATTGATAGCACCTTAATCATATCTTTTCACTTTCCTCAATATTTTTTTCATTAAATTCTTTGAAGGACAAAATTACCATGACAACTTAATATAACTCATTCATGTATTCTGTTTCCAAGTCACCCACTTTCTATAAGGTGCTCATCCACTTGAAAAATCAAGGTTTGAATATTCCATAACCTACGCACCTAGATTTCAGTTAGAACCTATTAATAAAGTTAGTCTGAATATTAATGAGCTGCCTCCAGGTATAAAAGGTAGGGATTATTGAGCATCAGAACATTCGAATCACATTCGTAGTACAGTATCCTTCTTACATCCCCCAACACTCTAACAAGACCTTCGGGAATACTTTGAAGACAGTTGAAGATCAAGAGAATCATCAAACAACATGAAACTGACTTTGGTCCTCATTCTCGTGGTAGCATGCTTTTGGTGCTGTGAGGGCCAAAACGGTGCGAATTTTTACTGTGGACGACGCCTCTCACAAGTCCTGGCCGCTATCTGTTGGGGCTCTGACGAGAAGAGGGATGCTGGCTGGTGGATGCCGGAGGACTCAGCCCGGGCCTTGGGAGGCGTGCGCGGCAAGCGAGGCCTTGCCGACGAGTGCTGCTTCAAACCCTGCACGATGGATGAACTGCTGACCTACTGCTAGCGATGGACTGAAGGCATGGCTGATTGACTTCTACAAATTTTATGTTGTATTCTGTTGATCTTAATAGATACGAAGTTACCTGATCTTGTAAGTTTTATTTGTTCACCGCACATCATCATCACCGATGCAAATTCATCAATTCGTTGTTTTGCACAAAACAAAAATTTCTGTCGTCTGTCATCATCTTCATGACCTTGTCCTATTATAACTCCCGATTTCTGCCTTCTGTAGAATATGTATTCTTATTTCCAAAACTCAAATTCTAAAGTCATGCCAAGTATTCAAAGCCAGCTTTCCTTGCCACAAAAAATACATCTGAATTACAAAGAGAATAAAATAAATTAACCAGCACACTAACATCAAAGATTTCAATTATCAATTACTGTAAAACGTAACCAAATCCGTAGCACATTTAGATCCCCAAAATCCCCGGGGAATGATCATGAATATCAAACGGGCATCGCATAGGCCCCAGTTATCTGATCCGGATTAAACCGGTAAAAAGCGGTCATTATTCCGCCTCCGTGGACCAAATGGGATTTTTTATTTGAGCCACACCTCGGGCTATTGTATGTGGATTGTCATTGGGCTGGAAAATGCTATTCCTTTTTTTTTCAAAGCATACGGTTCCATTTTTTTCGCGATGAGAATCTCCTGTCGCCTTAGTCAGTCCCTGTTTGAATTTAATTTTACCGCTTTACATTTTTGCAAAACACGAAATAGCCTTTGCAGTCTTACTACTTTATTTTTTTCTGGTATTCAGCTGCATCCGGTTAGACTGGAAGCCGACCGTAACATAGTTAGTAAAGGCTAGGCAGATGATGACAGAACAGAACAGAAAAGTACCTATAAAAGATCGAAACATAAATTGTAAAGTCTGCAGCAACCGCATGATTGCCAGGTCTAGTTAGCTAGTACTACTATTATAAGTAGCGTAGTGGTTGCATATGCCTGTATTGAGTTTGGGGTCCTGAGTTAATTCAGGCCAAACTGGTCGTTTTCCCATTCCATTGCAAATCAGTAGCAAGTGTAGCAACTCGATCGATGGTCTAGGTAGATTGATTTTAATTGTGCTCTATTAAAGGCTCGTTCACTTAATTAAAAAAATGTTGCTAGTGAAATAATTATTGAAGGTACGAACATCGTCTTTAAACCTCTGTTAACACCGTCTGGGAATATAATACAGGCCCAGGTACAGGTTTACTATGGTTATTCTATGGCCATGAGACGACCCAGTGACCCTTTCTTGAATTAACAAAAATATATTTTGTTGTTCAGGAACACCTAAACTCAATCAACATAAACTACTTGTAGTGGGAAACGATAAGTTCTATAGAATAACTTTTACTTACACATTATAGCAAACACATTTTGTTGGTTCGTAACATGAGTCCGCATCCGTCCCTCTTTTAAGATGATATCTTGGCACATTAGCGATAATCCTAAAGATAACGATCGGGTTTCACAATAATATCGGTCTTTGATCTACCCCTGTCAATGTCCGTCGGGTGACAGTTATTTGTCAAACTTGTCAGTCCGATTCCAAAAGAGGTTGGTGTGTTTTGAGTACCCATGTAGGTGCTTGGCCTTTTTTTTTTGTTCAGTCAACAGCCCAAGAGGTTAAACCGTTGATGTTTGTAATATATGACGAATCTGAAACTATTAAAGATCAAGTTGTTTATGAGGAACCACGTCACCGAGAGAGATCGAAGAGAGAGTGAAACAGATTCTGGAGTTAAATAAAACTTAAATACACATTTACCGAACTCAGAAAATAATGTTCTTAGCAGGCAAATTCTTTAAATATTAGGTACCGAGAGCGTACTGAACTAACTCCACCATTTGCAGCTATACTAAGGTTCGAAATACCCGTTTTTACGAACACCCAAATCAGAAAAGCTAGCAGTTATGTTCTGTTTTCATTGTTGGATTTACAGTGTTCGCCTCAGCGCAGCAAGAGTAGAAATTCTGGCAGCGCAATATTTTTTTCGCATTCGTTTATAAAACGGGCAATACAATCACAAAAAAAACCACCAGTAAAACCCAGCCCTCATATCCTGCACAAGCGAAACGAATCGATCGTCACACTCCTCTTTATTTACACACTACAACAATATAACGCAATTATATATTCAAAATAATGTTAACACTTGACAAAAGTTTACATTTGTTAATTGTTTACATTTGACAATAGTTTACATTGAAGGATTAACATGCGGTCGACTGTGACCGGGCGAAGTGTTAAAAAGACAATAATTTGATTTATTGTGGACACGGATTATGAAGATTAGCTTCTGGCAAACTTGTTTAGGTGTAACGCCTGATTTAAAATTTTAATAAAATATTTGTAATTATTGGAATAAAACTTTACTTCGCTGTTAACTCGTATCGTTATTATTGCATGGCATAGTAGCTGATTGTGTGAAGGTGTAGGTAGAAATTCCGGTTGGTCCTTTGGAAAGAAACCGTTGCTTTTTTATTTATTAAAATCTCCCTAACAACTATCTTTACAGGTATGTACATAATGCGATAGCTCGGTCTCAAAATTAACTTATTTACAATATAAATCCTTTTTATTCTTCTTCCCATCCTTGATGTTGTCGAATGCGACTGAGGGATGAAGATAATGGGATGAAATGAGACCTTAAAAAAGCCGCTAAAACAAAATCATGAAACGTCTAAAATATAACTGGGATGTGTCATTTTATCGGTCCTACTATAATATTAGTCTCAGTGCCTTTTTAGGCTTGGGGCCTATATACTTTCATGGCCTAATTAATAGGCCTAGGCCCTAATATAATTTAAGAGTAGAGGCAATCCTCACACCTGTATTCTAGAGGTACATCGTAAAGAGTTTTGTTGACAATCAATTTATTTTTCAAAATATTCAATATGAAAATCTCTTAACGGATAGAAACGGGCTTCATTCGTAGAAACTAATAAAAATACCAAACTTATTCTAGCTAACGAGCACAAAAATGCAAATCAACTTACGACATCCACACAAGAGGGGTGAATGTTTCTCCCCGCCCAGTCCACCCCATCCCTTGTTGCCCTAATAGCAGGCCACCCCTATCTTAGTGCCCTACTTGTAACGTACTTGCCACCCTCAACTTTAAATGTTGGTACTTATTTTTTTTTTGATGGACAAGCCTAGTTATGCATTTCGAGAGATTTCGTCAGAAAAATTCTGGAGAACTAGAAATCTAAATAAAAAATCCTGAACTAGCTCACTGCGTAACTACTGGGTTACGATTTGTAGAATCATTCTAGGTAAGTAGTCTTTTTTCATGTCTAAGCAAACTTTCTTGGTAAAAATCGATAGAACGTAACATCACGTCTGTGATCCCCGAGGGCATAGGCAGAGGTGTACCTAATAGTACACCCATATACCGCCATTTATGTTTAAGTCCCGTGTAATAGGGGGTGAGCCAATTGCCATCAACCGGGTGCAAATCCAGACTCCGTGGCAGCTACTGAGAAATTCGTGATGGAAAAGCCCAATAACACTTAGCACGACCTGGAAATCGAACCCAGGATCTCGTGCTCAGCAGTCGTGCTTCTGGCCGCTAGACTATCGAAACTAACGAAACACTGTGTGGGTATGATGATCCTAATTAACCGACTTCAAAAAGGAGGAGGTTCTCAATTCGTCGGAACCTTTTTTTTATGTATGTTCCCCGATTACTCGAAGATGGCTTGACCGATTTGGATTATTTTTTTTAGTTTGGAAAGGTATACTTCCCAGGTGGTCCCATGATCATCAAGTCAGGATCTGATGATGGGATCCTGGAGTAATAGGGAGAACTCTTAAAATTTTATTGGCAAACTTGAAGCGATTTGGGTAGTTTTTGGAAGAGTACTTTCTCGGAGTGGTCCCATTTCAATTTGGTCAAGATCTGATGGAAAACTTCGGAGATAGGCACCGGAACTCCTCAATAAATGATAACAAATGGACTGGGATTGCTGAAATCTCATGTCTGTCTACTGTTTACTTTACTGTTCATAACATAACATCATGCCGGTACGCTGTGAAGGGGTAAGTCGATGTATTAACCCAGTAGGATTTTTTGAGATTACTGTTCGAATGTGCTGAAGATAAATAAACCCTACATTTTATACCTGGATGCAACTCGTTAATATTCAAAATAATTTCATAAATATGACCTAACTAAAACCTGAATGCGTAGATTATGGAAATCCGTGACCTACATGTCGCCTTGATTCATAGACGATAAGCTTAATTAAAGTTGGTATGAAGAGGTAAATAAAGGTGGGGGTGACTAAGAAGCTTGGTAATCGTTAATTTGAAAAGAAGTCGCCATCATTCATTACACTTTGATTTTGCTCACTATGATTAATAATAATGAGCAAGCCAATCAAATATACTTTATTTCATTTGAAGATAACATTTTATAATCAACCTACTTGAATACCTTTTTGCTCAAACAATGAAAACCTGGCACTGAAAAACAAAACATATATTCGAACGTGGAATAAAAAATTTACAACAAATCCAAGCGGCCCATCAGACGGGCGCTGATTCGCAATTTTTTCCAAATTTCAGTCCGTTTCTAAATTTTTGTAACGTAACAGTTTTATAAACAGTTCTTTTTATATATTGTTTTACTGGGATCGTCAAAATTAATAGTATCTATCATGGTAAGTTATTTTAGAAATATTTTTTTTTCAATGTGTGTGCGAGACTACAGGGAACAGTATGTTAAGCCCAATCCAATAGTTTATTCTTGAAATTAGGATTCTTGTAGTGTCCAATAATACTAGAGGGCCGAATCTGAGGCATGTTCCAGAAGGATTGATTGACGGCCATTTTTTCTATACTACTGTAATTCCGGTTGCTTTTGCAGAACATGCGAAAATTGCCTTCGTTTTTTTGTGCATATTTTTGTGAAAGATGACGTTGCATAACGATTTTATCCGGTTTGCTTTCTGATCGAAAGCTACCTAAATGTTTTCTTTCTTTCTTTTTTACCTGTACCTCTAATCCTGACGGACCCTCTCAAAAACGCTGCCAACAAAAATAATCTTCAAAGTGACACAAGATGTCATTAACATGTCATATTTTTTACCGTGAGCAGAGGGAGTGCATCTCAGTGCACGTCGGGCAGGCGGGAGTGCAGATGGGGGTGGCATGCTGGCAGCTCTATTGCCTAGAGCACGGCATCCGTCCGGACGGGACCCTGCCGGCTTTTGAACAAGACCCCAACGCGGCCGACTCTTGCTTCAATACCTTCTTCTCTGAAGCTGATCGGGGAAAAATGGTGCCGCGAGTTGTTATGGTGGATTTAGAGGCCACTGTAATTGGTAAGTTTACAACTAGAATAGTAAAGATCTTCGCGCAGGGTGGCTGGTTGAAGCTGGTTGCAGAGAATTGAGTTGGTAATGGATTGCTTTAAGGTGATGTGTTGGGGGTATCTTTCTGCTCTGCTGTAGAATGGTGAGGATCCTGTTTGAATGACAGCATGCACTTCTTTAGTATCAATGGCTGAGCAAAAATTTGATAACACAACTTCAAAAACCAGTCTATTATTACAGCTGGTAAGTTCGGTTGGTCCACTATTCGGCCCCCGGACTCCACCAAAGCGGAGACGAGCGGAAATGTGCAAAGAGGTACACCGCTTAAACAAAAACCACGAAGACGGAAATATGCTACAATCGAGTCATATTTGTTGAAATGTACATAGTCTCTCCTGTGATCGGTCAAATCTCGTCTCCGCTTTGGTTGAAAACTCTACAAATAGCTGGTTATTCTTTATTGCCCACAAAATTAAGATATACACACAAAATTACAATAGCCAGTTAAATTCAGATTTGGTCCGACTTGATTTGGCTGCTCTTAAGAAGATTTGTTGATTTAAACCCCTATTTTCCAGACGAGGTCCGTTCAGGTGAGTACAGGCAACTGTACCACCCGGAACAACTGATCACGGGCAAGGAAGACGCGGCTAACAACTACGCGCGCGGCCACTACTCCACCGGCCGAGAGGTCCTCGGGCCTGTCATGGAGAGGGTCAGGAAGTTGGCTGATCAGTGTACTGGTCTGCAGGTATTTGGGAACTTTAAATCAATATTTAATCGTCTGCTGCTGGACAGAGCCCTCCGACGCTTTGTCTTAGTCATTATTAGGTATATGCTGATTCTCACATACCGCGGATTCCCACGGGTTCGCATCCGACAGTTCACATTTGCTCCCCCCACTTGTTTTTAAATGGTTTTTCCGCATTAAGACGGCTTATTTCACTTTCCCTTTCGTTGTTCATCTATTTAATAAATAACGTGATTTTGAAATCTCAAGTTTTAGTTCTAGTTTTTTTTTATGAAAATTCTGGCCCCTTATTCATAACGCTTCGATTCGATTTTCGATTCGGAAAGTCGTATATCTATCTTTTTTTGACATTACGAAATCGAGCGAATCGAAGCGTTGTGAATAGCTATGCTGGTCTCACTTAGTTACCTTGTTTGTCCAAGACTGCTCTTGGACAAATAAGGTAATATTAAACTTACAATATTAAGACCCCCTTAGTGCGTAATTGAAATTTAATTGCTTACCTCATTCAGGGTTTCTTCGTGTTTCACTCATTCGGCGGCGGGACAGGCTCCGGCTTTACCTCACTCCTCATGGAGAAGTTGTCAGAAGAATTCGGCAAAAAAAGCAAACTGGAGTTTGCTATCTACCCAGCTCCACAAGTAAGCCCACTTGTGCACACGCGTCTTTTGCCGGCACACGGTTATTAGTTAACACTGGCGATCAGCATTGACAGACACTTCGGTACTACGTCACGGTGCCGCTACCGTGCGCACCAATCCTTCCACATCAAGATGAATTTTAAAATCTTTGTATATATCGATTTAGAGCCTTCACTCAGGTTCAGGTCTTTAAAATGAATAATTAAGACCCCCGTGAAGCCTAATTTGTTTTTTTCCATTTACACTAGTCTGAAGTGTCAATATTTGACTTTATCAAACTACTTAGGGGGCGTTAATTAATAATGTGAGGCAATTTTTGCGATTTTTTTACCCCCCCCCCCTCCCTCCTCCCTTGCTGAGATGTCGTGAGATTTTTGTACTTGACCGTCTCATGAGATATTTCAAAATTCGAAAGTTCTTAGGGCGCATTTCAGTTGTTTATTTAAGGCGACTACAGGAGCTAAGCGCGAGTTTTATAATGCAAAAAAGCATATGATTCACTGCAATAAACAAAACCAGAAAAATATATGATATTCTTCAGGATATATGCTAGTATGATAGTGTTTTGAAAACATAATACAACTAATTTGACTCGATAGAAAAAAAATCACGAACTTATCTCTAAAAATTTCTTTCAACGAGTAAAAACCATACTAAATACATGCGATCATGCCGAGTTTTTGGCAAATAATTCTACAAGCAACATATTAGCATGATAAGTCTTTAATTTTTTTAGTCCAATCAATAGATTTTATGTAAATCGCAAAAAAAAACCCTCATTTCGCATTATTCGGCCTGCGGGCCGAATAGTGCGAAATGTGTTTTTTTTTTTGCGATTTTGTTGTGACTGACGTAACAACCACTGTGTAGTGCAAGCTGATTAGAACTTTATTCTAACAGTATTTCAAACGAAGTTTGAACCACCACAAATAGAGTTGCTAATTTAGCTCCTGTAGTCGTCTTAAACTTCATGTACAAGATTGGTACTACATAGGTTCATGAAATTGAACGCGATCAGTGCATTTAAACCATTCCAAATATTCCACGGGAATGACTCACGGACAGTTCTTGAAACTTAGATGTGATGTTACTAGCCTAATATACAGGGTGTAAAAAACCTCATCACGAAGCCGTCAACCAAGCTTTCTGTACATCAAACTAAGCAACTTTTAGAAAAAGAGAGACTTTTGAAGAAAAATTATTGCTGGGAAACGGACTTTTCTTGGGGGTGAAAAATCATGTTTTGTGGTAGAACTCAATGTAACGCACTCAAAACATTGTGATGATGGATGGATTGAATAGTACGGGGGTCGTGGAGGTGTTTAAAGTAAAAATCTCACAATAAAAACTTTTATTTTAAAAAAACTTGTCAAAAAGATGGAACTTAGACCACCAATATCTCCCGTAATTAGAAGGTTCCCAAGTATGGTGTAGAACAATAGTACATTTTGATACAAGTGGAGAAAGTTTGTTATTGCATTCGAGGCGGAATTAACTCCCGAGCCGCAGGCGAGGGTGTTTTTGAGCTGAGAACTGCAATAACAAATGTCCACGTGTATCAAACGACGTTTTTCAATACACTTTTGAAGAAATAAAATAAAATAACGAAAAACATTTTTGTCATAAATTAATAAGAAACTATGATTTTAATTTTCTTTTTTTCCGCGCTTTGCCTTCGCCAGGTTGAAGGAGAAGCAAAGTATGAAGCCGCTAAACAGCCTAATATAAAAAATTGTTTTTTTTTTATATTTTTGAACTTAGAACACAAATAAATGTTAATTTGTTTATAAAAGTAAATATTAGTTTAACATAATCATGTTTATCTATGATATTCTATTTATAAACACAATTTGAATATTTAAAAAATATTTACGCGGTAAGGACGCATTATTGCTTTGCCAAAATTAAAAAAAAAACATTCACCTCCGACTTAATGCATTGAACCAATTTGAACTAAGTATAGGCAGTATAGGTATAGTTCTGTATCTGTGGCAATTTTCATGCCCGCACACGTGTTGGAAAATGTAAAAAATCGCACGCGTGTGAAATACATTGCATGTTGAACCTAATCGTAGTGCGTTATGAACCAGTTTTCGAGGAAGTGTATTGAAAAAAAATAATCGCAATGACGGGGAGAAAGTGTGCCTTTCGGCTTTGTTAAGAGGTTTTTTACACCCTTTATAGTCCTTTCACAGTAGGAACTGTGCGGGTGACATTAGATGCCTGCACATTGCCAGCATTAGACATTAGATGAATGTCACCCGCGTTACCCTGATTTACAATAATGACAAAATGTTTTAGCTGCACCCTAAACACTATAGTCGTAAAATACGGAATCTGTAATAAATTAAATAAATTTACCCTTTTGTATGGAAAATCATCAAATGACTCCTCGCGCTCTGGGTGGAGCAGGGAGGTGGAGGGAGTGTCAGACTTTTACTGACTAAAACCCATCCATGTTCCTTCATCGCCCTTTGTGTTCCGGGGCCACGGTATGTCTTTCGAATAGTCCCGCAGCCCCGGAATAGTCCCGCAGCCCCCGAATAGTCCCGCAGCCCCGGAAATGAATTTAGCCTGCCAAAATGTTAGTCTGTAAATAAAATTAAATGGAAAGAGAAATTAACAACGTGAAATACTTTTATCATGACACCATGATAAGTCTAGTGATGGGATGTATTGCTACGATGGATGGTCGATATTTTTTATAGAAAAAGAAGTTTTGATCTATAAATTGAGGTCATGATTTTTTTTAGACATCTATTGAGGTAATGAAACAACAGAACTTATGTTATGATTCAAATTTTATTCCTTTAAACTGACTGATATCAGGAGTCAGAACCGTCTCAATCGTTACTGGATTACATACAAGACGCTAGTACTTATACTGACTGATACAAAATGTCAGCCGAAAGCACAAAAATTGAACCACGAACAAACATTTTCTTTTTCTAAATATCGTTTTTAAAATAAAATTATAATTAAATGAATAGAACGAGTATTTTAGCCGTGAGAATCGTTATAGATAAATTTTAATTGCATAATTTATTATTTTTCTTTTAAAAATATCGACTATCCATCATACCACATCCCATCACTAAAAATGTCTTGGCATCTAATGTCACCAAGTGTTACCCGCACGTTCCTACGGTGAAAGGACTATAGTAGTTAGTATTTAAAGCCTCCGCTTTGCGACCAGGTGTCCACAGCAGTGGTCGAGCCTTACAACGCGGTGCTGACGACGCACGCCACCATCGGTCACTCGGATTGCGCCTTCATGGTCGACAATGAGGCCATCTATGACATCTGCAGGCGGCGGCTGTCTATTGAGCGGCCGTCCTACGCCAATCTCAATAGGCTTATCTCACAAGTAAGCTTTTGCTCATCCTTCTTCGCGTCAATGTTTTATGGATGAGCCTCCAGAAACGGACCACATCGACAGCGTTATGTAGCTTTAGACAGATCTCTCAAGGAGCAGGTTGAGTTGCACGTAGAGCAGTCGGGACATCATGACGTGACACCTGACACAACGTGACAGCATTTGTACACGCCGTGACAGCATTGGTATACGACGTCGCAACTTAACACGACACGTCGACGTATCGCGTTTTAGTTCTTAGCGTGTTTAAGACCTTGGTTCAGTAGATCTGAATGTCTACTATTGAACCGAGGTCTCTTCCAATTTGGTCTGATTGTGGCTAAACATAGCTGGATGAAGTTCCGATTAGAATAAGTACTAATTGGAATTTGTCTACTAATTCTAGATTTTCTTGATCTTCTAATTGGAACTCCTCAATGTTCCACTCAGTCTATTACGTCAAGAACTAGTAAGAATTTCTAGCAGCTACGTAAAGGTACATCCACATAGGAGTTGACTTTTTGTGGATCAACGCTTACAACCGTCGCACAAGTAATTATAAAAAAAAATGCTTTTTTGTGTTGCCAATACTGCTCAACACAAAGTAACTTCGGAGTGGACGCATCTTTGGAGTCTGACTGCAGTACAGAGAGTACCAAGTGAATTTGTTTACCCAGGTGGTGTCGTCTATCACAGCGTCACTGCGTTTCGACGGCGCGTTGAATGTGGACCTGACCGAGTTCCAGACGAACCTGGTGCCCTACCCGCGCATCCACTTCCCGCTCGCTGCTTATGCGCCCGTAGTCTCCGCTGATAAGGTAGGCACATTAACTGTAAAGTTTTATACTGCCATTAAATTGTTAGGCTATAATGGACTCATCCGAGGGTCGAGATTAGAATGAATAGGAAATGAGCTTTATGTAAGGAATAACCATTTACTGCTTTCTGGTATTAAGTTCCTACCGCAAGTTCAAGGTCGTCCACCCGCCTGTTTCGTAACAAAATTATCACAAATACACTGGCCTGCAAAAATTTGTATCACACTTTTAAAATTGCAATAACTTTTTAAGTACACAAGATATACTTTCGAAACAAATAGGACTCGAAAAAATAGTTTAATTTTGTCTATAGTTTCAAAGAAAGCTGATAAAATTGCTTTATAACGTTTTTTTTATTTTAAATCTCTAACTTCTATAGTTTAGGAAAAATCTAAATTTTAAAAGTGTAGTACTTATTTTTGCAGGTCAGTTTAGTTTGTGAAATATTAGGATTTGGTTCCCACTACGTTGCGTCTTCGGACTGGGCCGTTTCAGGCTTTACACACCATGGAAACGTTACCGCTCGGTTGCTGACTTTGTGATATTGGGTGGAAACCTCAATGTTCAAAGAAAAAAAAACTAAAAATATTTTATGAGCATAATTATTTTCATTGAAGTCTTAAAGAGGCAACCTTCCCTTAGGCGTACCACGAAGGCATGTCAGTGTCCGAAATCACGGCGGAGCTGTTCGAGCCACAGAACCAGATGGTGAAGTGTGACCCTCGCGACGGGAAGTATATGGCCTGCTGCCTCCTGTACCGCGGCGATGTGGTGCCCAAGGACGTGAACGCTGCTATTGCAGCTATGAAGGGCAGGGCTGGTATACGGTTCGTGGACTGGTGTCCCACTGGGTTTAAGGTGAGAGATTGAAAAACTGTCTTCGGAACATTCGTACAGCAGCTTCTGGAAGAACAATCTTGATTATAATCGGTTTCTGTAATCTGCTGGAATGGCCTAATTAATTTGAGGTCAGCGCGGCATGTCTTCTTTCCCACATCTTTAAGTATCCATTTAGAAAAGCCTTGCACAGCTGTTTTACTTCTATTTTTGCCAAAATCTTGTCTTTTTACACGACTGCCCAAAAAAGAGGAGTGTTATTTTTGTCATTGCATAAGGTTGCCGTTGGATTGCTGCTAGCCGCCAGGGGTAACACAACTGCTAGGACTGCTAATAAATCACTATCATTAACGCTTAAAACAAGGATATTTACCATGTTTCCTGTTTGTTTTGGAACTCAAACAAACGAAAACTTGTGGTAACTTCGCCTCTCACTCAATCTTGCATCCTAGTGCATAGTTAGTAGGTAATCCTATTCTTGAATTCTTAAACATAACGTTTGAACTGTTATGAAGGTTGGCATCAACTACCAGCCCCCGTCGGTGGTGGCGGGTGGCGATCTGGCGCAAGTGAAGCGCGCCGCCTCCATGCTCAGCAACACCACCGCCATCGCCGAGGCGTGGGGCAAGCTCGACCACAAGTTCGACCTCATGTACTCCAAGAGAGCATTTGTGCACTGGTACGTATGATTGAATTGCTCGTAGGCAGGTTTGCTTATATAACTTCCTACTGGAACTACCTGCCTCGTAGTTTAGGGATGTCATTGGAAGCAGTAGCTGTCACAGTTCAGGGGAACATGGACAAGTCAACCAGCAATGTTTTTGACGAGTGCTTTGGGATACCACTCGTCAAAAACAAGAAGTTTTTCAAGGAGGCCCTGGTAAGATATTAATTACCAGGGCCTCCTTGAAAACTTCTGCAAAGATGTTTGAGATGTTTTTTGTTACAGGTACGTAGGCGAGGGTATGGAAGAGGGTGAATTCTCAGAAGCACGTGAAGACCTCGCAGCGCTCGAGAGAGACTACGACGAGGTAGCCATTGAGACGTCGGACATGCAGCCCGGCTGCGACGACGAGCTATGACGTGACATCACGCCGAGGGCCGCGCCCCCTCCCGCCGCACCCCTCCGCGCTCGCTGCAGGACCCCTCGCCAGTGCAGTTGCGACGCGCAGTTAACACTACGGCGACCACAACGCACGCGCACAGTTGCTCAGTACAGAGTGCACGGCCCCGGGTGCACGCTACTGGTGTACCTATACTGCACGACGGTCGTCTACATTTCAAACCTATGAAGATATGAAGAGGAACGTCCAATATGGTGCACAGTTAGATCTGCAACTCCTGCGCTGTGGTCCGTCTGTGCGTGTCTAATCATGGCGGCTGCGCAGCGTCGTCGCCGAAGCGGACGCCACAAAACCGCGGCCGCACGTTTATTGATATTGATTATTGCAGAACTGTGAAAATTTATATAAAGGTTTGAAAAAGTCCGCGGAGGTCGGATGATGCTTGAGTTGCCTGTGCCTGCCTGTACCACTAATTTACCGAATCCTGCGTGGCGTGACCGAGTTGTGCTCCCTCGCCACCCATACAAGTTTCTCCGTCGAGCAGTCTTGCGACGTCATATTCTTTGTTTTTTTTTTCTTTAGATTTTTTTTAAAATTTTATAGCAAATACTGGACGGAGAAATGCTTAGTTTTTATTATTTTACACTTGATAGAAATTTAGTGGCAAGTTTTGTGGAGTGGCAAGTTTTGTGGTGAATCGCGTCGTAAGTGTGTGGTGTGAATTCGGCGCTATTGATGTAAGTGTAATGTTTTTATTATTTGTGTACGTCCGTCTATGTTCGAAATGTTTAAAAAGTTTAATTGTCCCGTCTGATGTTCTTGTAACAATAAAATGTCCAATTTATTTTCATTATGATTTTAATTTGAAGTTTGTCTTCCAAGTTACAACACCAGCACATCGTTCACAGCACACCGTTCACAGCACATCGCTCACAGCACATCATTCACAGAACACCGCTCATAGGTGTCATTGACACTGGCTTGGCCACCATCACGGATTTTAATTTTGATAACAAAAAATTGTCGCTAATTAGTCGAAATTTGTCGCCAAATATCAGAATGTGTCGGTCACTAGATCTGGAGAGTCTCCCCAGCTTGCCCACATTTATATCTCAAAAACTAGGGCACCTAGCGAAGATCTGTTTTCTCCCATATTTTGTCGCCATTTAGTCGCAATTAGTCACCAAGTCACAGATTTAATCGGGTCTTAGTTTAGAAGATATAATGAGTTCAATTAGCATGGTAGCATATCATGTCCAAGAGATAGATCGGAAGAATTATTCATCCTAGCTCTTGGACTATACCTTACTAATTAAACTCAATTATATATTCTAAACTAAGACCCGATTAAATCACAGATCTTCGCTAGGTGCCCTAGTTTTAGAGATATAAATGTGGCCAAGCTGGGGAGACTCTCCAGATCGGCCACCTATAAACCCTTATATCTTTTGAACCAGTGACCGACAAATTCTGTTATTTGACTAATTAGCGACTAATTTTTTATTAAAATCCCTGATGGTGGCCGAGCCAGTGTCATGCATCTTTTATCTCCCAAATAACTTCAAAGGATCCTCAGAAACCATGAATGCACACATTACCATTCTAATATTTTTGTTTTGTTTCTAACCGTCCGTAAGCTAAATGTCAAACAGACAGAGATCGCAACCTACCGATACCTGTCAGTAAGTAATTGAAAATGGCCATTGATCTACATACTTCGTGTCGATGACAATCTCATCAACCTGACGCTTTTAATTGATCCATTCTCGTCAGTTCTATCAACTCGACTCTATTAATAGCAACCCATAGGTAACATAAGTACATCGGAAATACAAACAACCAAATCTACGTTTTGTTTTTTATTCTGAATTACACATACAATCTAATAATATTTATAAATTCTATTCAAAACATTAGGTACTTTGTACATCATACTAGAATACATTCCATTTTTCTTAACATTGTTTACAAAAAGAATCTGCATCAAACATCCCTAATATTTTTTGGTATAAAACAGATAGATAATTGTAACTTTAAAACTGCAACCAGTTGCAACTTTAAAATCTCTACGATTGCTTTTCAATTGGTTTCTCAAAAGATTTGATGATGAGGATAAATAACTAACTTGAAAATAGTAAATTCTGATACAAGTGGGGAAACTTTGTCATTGCAGCCGAGGCAGAATTCACAGCCGAGCCGTAGGCGACGGTGTTTAGGAGCCGAGAACTGCAGTGACAAATGAACCACGTGAATCAAACTACGTTTTTCAATACACTTACGAAGAAATAAGTTAGCTGAACCAAAGGTATTTTTGTAATTAATCATTATGAAACTAGGATTTATTTGGCTTCTTTCCCCGCGCTTTGCCTTCGCAGGTTGAAGTCAAAAATTGAAGTCGCAAAACAGCCTAATATTAAAAAAATAAAATTGAAATATGTTTGAATTTAGAGCACTAATAATAAAATGATAAAAAGAAATATCAATAATAATGTTATTATAATGAAATTCTGTTTATAAACACAATTTAAATCTTCATAACAGCCCTAAAAGCATGCATCTCTTTGTTGAGTTTGACAAAAATACAATCACCGCTGACAATAGGATTTCAACAATTGTTTATCTGTGGATATAAAACACTAGTAGAAATTAATGAAAAAGATCTACGTGTTTGAAATACATTGCACGTTGAACCCTGTTGAATCTAATAGTAGTGCGATAAGAGCCAGTTTTGGATAAAGTGTATTAAAAAATATATAGCGATCTTATAGACATTGGTCATCACTATAGGTACTATCTTTAAAAAATAATTTTCAATAGAATCTTTCACAACTCATCAGCTCATTCTTCTCCGTGTTTCTCAACACTTCTTCGCGTGACCTAAATACGGCAAGGGCATACCTAACCAATTAAAACTTTTGTTTTTATTTAAAAATGGGCAATCTCGTGATAATAAAATAAAACATCACATCTCAAGCTTTCTAGAAACAAAGCTGTATCAAAATATAATATTTATAAATATAAAATAATAACAGGCGTTTTTTTACAAAGGTCGCCACACACTTGAAGGAACTTGAAGGTACAATATTCCGAACGCGACTGCAAACGCCATTAGGTGACATTACCGCCATCTATTGTACGGAAGCAAGCGTTTTATTCGTGTAAATATATCACTACTATAATTTTATTAAATATGCAGTGACAACATTTTGTACCTATAGCTAATTTAGTTATGCTCGTACTACACAATAAGCGTGATATTTTACGCGTAATATGTTTGTTTAACCAGGTAAATACTACAACCTATACTCCTATATCTTTATATATAATATAATGTGGATAATATAGTATTTTAAATATTCTTCAAAAAGTCGGATATTATACACGGTGTAAGGTTAGGCCTGAATTCCTGTCACGTTGACGGTCGGTCGCGTACGTCAACGAGAAAAACAGTAGCAAATACGCGCCGCTCACGTCAGCGTTAAGGTAACTAACGAGTTCACGGACGGTTTTTCACCCTTATGCCCTGAGAAATAAGGTTGAAAGTCCTGCATCAGTGAACTCGGTAGTACATCGTGACACAAATGTGATAGACCACGGATTCCTTTCATACACCCATTAGTGTGTGAAAATATTACGCAGTTGGTATAACAGATGTTCCATACATTGTAACATGTAGATATTGCTCTTTTTACAGCGATGGGAGGTCTGGAATCATATACTGATTACTGAATCCATATTTAAAGTATATCACAATCCCTTCCGCCGGATATAGTCCCAAACATACATAAAACATTTCTGTTCTTCAAAAAAATAAAAACTATACAAAAGACATATTACAACAATGTCTTCGATATGTTCTGTTCATATCTACTAATTCAACATCGACGTTGTTTACTACCCATTACTGATTCTACACCATGATAATATTATGTATAGACATTTTAATATAGCTAACGATATAAGGGCTCTTTAAACGTAGGGCGTTTAGAATCAGAAATTGAATCTTTACCGACAATACTATATGCTATATAAGTGTCAGTATTTCTAATAAATAAATTACAATTTAGTGCGCTATATTCATTGATATAAAGCTTCGACAGTTACTGCAGTTAGCCATGCGTTTACATCGATTGTCTACTTCATCTATCGTGAACAATTTCTTGGGGCCCATTATGTGATTACGTAAACCGCGGCGTCCGCAGCTTCTTCATTTTTACCGTCGACAAAATAATAATATTTGTCATATTCACTCATGTCACGATAACAACCAATCAGCAAGATAGCCTATCGTGTTGCACCTGAATGTCACGTATAACTAGCTCCGTAACCCGATCAGCATCACGTCACCTCATTTAACTAGCTGATCCCGAATTTACAAGCCGAGGCGATGACGTAACGGTACGGTCACAATATGGAATTTCACAGAAAATTGGCGAACCACTTCCGTTGATTCGATACTGAACTGGTGCAGTATTTGTACGGCCTTCAAACATATTACTTTAAGCAAACGCATTGCCAACGCCAGTAACATAACCAATGAAGCTCGACTTACTCTAATTTCAAAACGCCCTAACCTCCCCCCTTTCTCCAGCCCCAGCTTCTCCTCAAACCGTCTCCTCGAGCAAGGAGTCGGCTCTGTTCAGCTAGAGCTTCCTGTGCGGCGGCGACTCGGCCGCGCTGGGAGTGAGCGAGAGGCGCCGGATGTTGGGCTTGTCGTACTCTTCCATCGACATCGCGCGGGACATGCGGCGCTCCACACCGGGCGGCGGGAGTGACGTCAGCAGGCCCTGGCCTTGGCAGAATAGCAGTAGGGACTGCGCTATTTTTGCTGGCTGGAATGGAGAGAGATTTTGTTATAAGAGTTTCTCTGGTGCGGTAGTTTGCAGTTAGTGATCGAATCAGAAATGAGCACTTCTGAATGGGATGAATTTTGGGGAACTAGGTCGGAGTTACCAAAATTACGGCGTCGCTCAAATAATCCGAAAGTTGATGGTGTTTGCTGTTTTTATTTAATGGCACAGAAACATCCGGGTTCAAACTTAAATACTGAAATCCGTGAATTACAAACTCACGGTCATGTATAAATCTGAATGTCAGTTTCATTTAGAATGCATAAAATTACTCCATTGGCCATTTCTAAATAACGTTATCTCGGTATTACTTATACAAATGCATTAAGAAAATCAATAAAACACACAAATTAATAAAATATTACTATTTATGTTTCTTTATTTATACCAATCTTTTGTACATAAGTATAAAATACTAACAGATATATTTAACAAATCCAGTAAAATGTAACACGGTAATCAGTTTTTAACCGCCTTCCAAAAAGAGGAGGTTATCAATTCGTCTGAATATTTTTTTTGTGTGTATGTTCAGCGATATCTTCGCCAATTGTGAACAATTTCGACGGTTCTTTTTTTTTCGGTATAAAGTTTCGATTTTGACATGTTAGTTAATTGAGTGTAAACGTAGGAAAAGAACCGGCCATCCAACGGTGCGGAACGGGGTCACGCAACACGCTATTAATGCTACCACACACTACTACTATGTATTTGATTACAAGTCAACTGAAATTAACATTAACATCCTGAATGAAAATTACCCTGAATAACTTAGGATTTTCTCACTAACATTTTTTTACTCAATTGGTTTCCAATGAAGGGCAGTGAAAAAACTTCTCGACGCGAAATTGGCTTGAGCCGGTCAGAAAACCTTTCTATCCATGCAATAAAAGTAAAACCCATCATCCACCCATTCATCACGTTTCGGTCAAAATGATGCGACTCGACACACCCTGACTAGTCGGTGTGTCGCGTCATTCACCGCGTTGATAAGTTGTCACTCCCTTAAATGTTTCACATAACTAAGAACTAAATCACTGACTCAGTTCATAGTCACTCAGTTTCACAAGCCTCACTGACTCCTCCCAGACCCTCGTGGCCAGTTTCTGATCATACACCAGTTCACCAGCTCGAACTCGTTGACAGTTCTTGAAGTACTCTCCTTTGAATTGACCAGCCCTGTTGCTAGTAGCAGCATACAAAGCAGTCTGAGCACCTTCCCACGGATGCTTGAATAAGATCAGGGCCATAAAGGATATGAAACTACCCCACGCAATCCGGGAACTGTTAAAAATCTTCGTCCCAACTGCTCCTGGGTCCACAATGTTCACTATAACATTTGGACTCTTCAACCTTCTGGCAAGTTCTCTGGTGAAGAGAGCCAAACATAATTTACTGTTCCCGTATATTCTCATCTTAGCCCAGTACCCCGTCTTGTTCCAGTTTTCGAAGTCAATTTTGCCGAATTTGTGCAATACAGATGAAGTGTTTACAATCCTACTCGGTTCAGACGAGGCGCCCGTCTTCTTGAGAAGCGGTAGGAGTAACATGGTCAGCAGGAACGTGCCGAAGTAATTCACTTGCATGATGAAGTTCATTCCGTCGGCAGTGAGGAAGTCTCCCGGGATGCCGACGCCAGCGTTATTTACCAAAATGTCCAATCTGACTTCTGTTTTCAAGATATCTGCAGCGAAGTTCCTCACAGATTCCAGAGACGCGAGATCAAGTAGTTTGAAAACTACGTTTTCGTTACCAGAGCTCTTTATGATAAGCTTTCTTCCGTGCAAGCCTTCATCTTCAAAGGGACACGCGACAATAACCCTGGCGCCTCTGTGAGCGAAATCCGCAGCGATTTCAAGTCCCATTCCAGCCGTCCCGCCGGTCACTAGCACTGTCTTTCCATCGTACCTCTTCTTGGATTTGCACACTAAGTTGGTATTCTTCTGGTAAAGTCCAACTATCATTCCTCCTATGATTATGATTTCCACTATTAACAAAATTACAGACATCTTGATCGGTAAACTTATGTTCAATTTAACATGGTCCGAACTTTGCCTCAAAACGTTGGGTTAAGACAAAACTATCGTAGTTTTGTTTAGGAACTTGTTCGCGTATTATCGTAAAGGGTCTGGTTGAGTCAATGAACGCTGGTTTACTTTTACTTTGGCGTAACAGCGGACGAATGATTGCGTTGTGACGGTTGCACAGGGGGGGCTATTAGATTCGCATGCGCTCGAGCCACTTGGCGAAGATCGACGTAGTTACGTAAGACGACTGGCATTAACATATCTTGAGAAGTTATATGTAAGCTAGATCAGTTGTGTAATGTTCAGTCTGCAGATAAGTCAATTATATAACGGAATATCAGACTGTGAATATTTAACCTGGTTGTTGACAAGAACAGTAACCTATATTTCTATTTGCGTACCTAAATATTGAGCTTTTTTACAAAAGCCTGAAATACGGGGTGGAAGTGAATGGTTACTAGGTGTTTAGTATATCAATTCAGCTGTTGAAGAATCTATGAAGACAACTGAAATAAGTAGAGTAGGAACTTGACCAACTTGATTACTCGAATGCAAAGACATTGAAATATGCTTACGACGATAGACGGTACACCAACTGGTTGTTCCGGTTTAAGTATAACGTAACTAACTATCTATATTTAGAAATGTTAGAAGTTAAATTTTAGCCACTTTTCGGTTTCCGATTGAGCTGAAATTTTGCATGGCAAAATGGCAAAGCATGGTTAGCTAAGTGACGTCATTCTAAAATCATTATGGTGGACTCTTAAGAGATAAAAAAAATTATACGCATTCCCATGATATATAAAATGAAAGACTAAGAATAATTGTAATTAATAATAGTATTGTAATTGTGTACTAATTTGCTGAGAAAAATACGAGAAATAAAATGACGTTACCCTCAAGCTCGTTTTTTTTATAATAATAATTTTATTTTGTTGTGTGCCTCACTGATACATGGGATTGCTCTTTTTGAGATAAGTTCTCTATAATATTTAAAATGTCTATGCTCAAATGCTTATCTGTTGCGCTGTACTTGGCATATATAGATTACAAAAAAGCTTTCGATTCAGTGTCACATAACTTTATTTGGGAACTCTAATAACACAGAAAGTGGAAAAAGAATACATACGAGTAATTAAAAGCATATATAACAACAGCAAAAGTAGAGTTAAACTAGAAACAACCGGATCTTGGTTCCCTGTTACAAGAGGCGTAAGACAAGGAGACCCACTATCACCTATATTATTTATAGCCACGCTAGAATCAATAAGAACGCGGCATAAAAGTAAACAAAGAATACTTAAATCATCTACGTTTCGCCGACGATCTGGTGCTGATATCAGAGAAAGTAAAGGAACTTCAGTACATGGTAGAGTCATTAAACAAAGCCAGCAAGTTGGCTGGCTTAGAAATGAACCTCTCTAAAACCATGTTAATGACCAACAGCACCAAGGTACAAATATGTGTCGACGGCGAGCCTCTTCAACATCACCGAAAAATACATCTACCTAGGCAAACAAATTGGTTTCGACAGTCAAAGCAACTACCAAGAGGTCGAACGAAGGGCACAGCTAACATGGAATAAGTACTGGAGCTTGAAAGAAATATTTAAGAGTAGCATGCCAACTCACCTGAAGACCAAGGTTATGAACTCTTGCCTCATACCATGCCTGACCCACGCCTGCCAGACGTAGAAGTTTAACAATAACATTAGAAACAAAATTAAAACGTGCCAACGTGGAATGGAGCGCAGTATGTTAAATATTAAAAAAAATACATAAAATCAGACATACAAAAATACGAAACATCACAAAAGCAACAGACGGCCTGGCACAAGCACAGGCACTAAAATGGAAGTGGGCTGGGCACGTAGCACGTCTTCAAGACCAGAGGAGGACCAAAAGTGTGACGGCATGGAAGGGACCAGTAGGCAAAAGAAAAAAAGGGAGACCCCGCACTAGATGGGAAGATGAAATAAAACACACAGCGGGTCCAAACTGGATGCAAATAGCAAAATCCAGAGAAGACTGGAACAGTCTGGAGGAGGCCTTTACCTGCAGAGGGGTTCTTGCAGAATAATTATGCTCGTGCAACGTGAATTAAAATAGTTATGATCAAAATAATTATTTTTATTTAAGAATTTAGTTAAGAATTTCTTAAATATATTAAAAAATTCCCAAATCTGTAGAGTATCACATTACAAATTTATGACGGTTTATCTAGGGCCCTCAATTCATTCATGTCTGGACTGAGGAATCTGCAAAATATGAATTTATCTGAAGAAATACATAAATACGACTTTCATAGATTTTAGTTAGATACCTCTGTGAATTAGTTAAAAAGAAATAATAACACAAAAGTTAATTGTTAAAAAGTAAATGAGAGTTGAATTTTACTAAAACGTCTGAACTGAGAGCCCAATATTTTCGGCTATAATGACTAGGCTCAACCTCTTATATTAACGCAAATTAGAACAAGTTTTTTTACTATTTTTAACTAAAATGTAACATATCGTTCGTTCCTCTGAATGCCAAACTTTAAGAGAAATTTGATTTTATGTTTTTTCGTAGGAGAAAATTTTGTAGGGTGGATATGATTTTGTTACTTTTTTGGACGGTATTTTGCGAGATACATCGCAATCTGCAAATCAATCAAATTCATGTCGGTAAATGAAACACGATTGGTAAGAAAACTATTTACTTCACATAAATGTAACCTAAAACAATAGCCTGAAAACTTTTTGTAACAACTACTTAATCAAATAAACGGTTTAAACCAGAAATAGTTAAGTCTAAAGAAGTTAGTAACTAGTTATGAATGCTATAATTTTTGTGAGAAAACAGCGGCTAAATAAATGGCTCCATTATCAAATATGAAAACAATTTTTTTCGTCAATTATTACATTAAGGATATAAAATTTAAAGCCTTGATGTGTAACGTATTGTTTTTAAATAAACTTGTCCCTAAAATGTATTAAAGGAAAAAATAAAATCGAGAGTGGTCGAGAGATCCCGCAGCGCAGTAGTGTTTTTATTAACCGACTTCAAAAATGAGGAGGTTCTCAATTCGTCGGAACCTTTTTTTTATTTTTTATTTTTTTATGTATGTTCCCCGATTACTCGAAAATGGCTGGACTGATTTGGTTTTTTTTTGTTTTGTTTGAGAGGGTATACTTCCCAGATGGTCCTATGATCATCAAGTCAGGATCTGATGATAGGATCCTAGAGAAATAGAGAGTACTCTTCAAATTTTATAGGCACACTAAGCAATTTGGGTAGTTTTTAGAAGAGTACTTTCTGGGAGTAGTCCCATTTCAATTTGGTGAAGATCTGATGAAGAACTTCGGAGATATGCAACGGAACTCCTCAATAAATGATAGCAAATAGACTGGGATTACTGAAATCTCATGTCTGTCTATTGTTTACACCAGTTCATAACATAACATCACGCCGGTACGCTGTGAAGGGGTAAGCACATGTGAACCACTAAAAAGTGAAAAATAAAAACTTTTTTGCAAAAAATAAAACAGACTTCAAAAAACACACAAAAGTGAAAAATAAGTTAAGCTTCAGAAGTCGGTGACCTTTGTTTGATTGATTTAGTTTTTTTGTCACCGACTCTAAAACTGGTTCTTAACGCACTACGATTAGGTTCAACATGCAATGTATTTCACACGCGTGCGTTTTTAGGGTTCCGTACTTCGTGAAATAAAAATTTCCACTGATAACAATACTTATACGAAGTTCAAATCGGTTCAAGAAGTCGGTTTTATTTTTTGCAAAAAATAAATCCGACTTCAAAAAACACAAAAAAGTGAAAAATAAGTTTAGCTTCAGAAATCGGTGACCTTTGTTTGATTGATTTAGTATTTTTGTCACCGACTTCTGAAGCTAACGTTATTTTACACTTTTTTGTGTTTTTTGAAGTCGGTTTTATTGAGGAGTTCCGTTGCAATCTCCGAAGTTCTTCATCAGATCTTCACCAAATTGAAAGGGGACTATTCCCAGAAAGTACTCTTAAAAAACTACCCAAATTGCTTAGTGTGCCTATAAAATTTGAAGAGTACTCTCTATTTCTCTAGGATCCCATCATCAGATCCTGACTTGATGATCATAGGACCATCTGGGAAGTATACCCTCTCAAACAAAACAAAAAAAAACCAAATCAGTCCAGCCATTTTCGAGTAATCGGGGAACATACATAAAAAAAATAAAAATTAAAAAAAGTTTCCGACGAATTGAGAACCTCCTCATTTTTGAAGTCGGTTAATAAAAACGCTACTGCGCTGCGAGGTCTCTCGACCACTCTCGATTTTATTTTTTATTTTAATACATTTTAGGGACAAGTTTATTTAAAAACAATACGTTACACATCAAGGCCTTAAATTTTATATCCTTAATGTAATAATTGACGAAAAAAAATTGTTTTCATATTTGATAATGGAGCCATTTATTTAGCCGCTGTTTTCTCACAAAAATTATAGCATTCATAACTAGTTACTAGCTTTTTTTTTTTTTTTAGGATGGGAAATCATCAAATGACTTCTCCCGCTCTGGGCGGAGCAGGAGGGAGTGTCAGACTTTTACTGACTAAAACCCATCCATGTTCCTTCATCGCCCTTTGTGTTCCGGAGTTACTAGCTTCTTTAGACTTAACTATTTCTGGTTTAAACCGTTTATTAGATTAAGTAGTTGTTACAAAAAGTTTTGAGGCTATTGTTTTAGGTTACATTTATGTGAAGTAAATAGTTTTCTTACCAATCATGTTTCATTTATCGACATGAATTTGATTGATTTGCAGATTGCGATGTCTCTCGCAAAATACCGTCCAAAAAAGTAACAAAATCATATACACCCTACAAAATTTTCTCCTACGAAAAACATTCTCTTAAAGTATGCCATTCAGAGGAACGAACGATATGTTACATTTTAGTTAAAAAATAGTAAAAAAACTTGTTCTAATTTGGGTTATTCTATGAGGTTGAGCCTAGTCAATAAAGCCGAAAATATTCGGCTCTCAGTTCAAACGTTTTAGTAAAATTCAACTCTCATTTACTTTTTAACAATTAACTTTTGTGTTATTATTTCTTTTTAACTAATTCACAGAGGTATCTAACTAAAATCTATGAAAGTCGTATTTATGTATTTCTTCGGATAAATTCATATTTTGCAGATTCCTCAGTCCAGACATGAATGAATTGAGGGCCCTAGATAAACCGTCATAATTTTGTAATGTGATACTCTACAGATTTGGGAATTTCTTAAAATATTTAAGAAATTCTTAACAAAATTCTTAAATAAAAATGATTCTCAGAGACAGTACTTTTTGAGATTTAGACTATGCCACTTTACGCAAGCGTCTGGATTGAGGGCCCAAGTTATTTGATCATAACTATTTTAATTCACGTTTAAGAAATTCATGGCCTATCGCTTTAAGTTTTTACTATTTTTAACTAAATTCCTTAGAAGTCTTATTTCGTTTCTCAAAGATTTAAAAAATGGGCTCTCAATCCAGATGCACACTATGAAGCCGTTAAACAGCCTAATATAAAAATAGTTCTTTTTTTGTATTTTTGAATTTAGAACACAAATAAATGTTAATTTGTTTATAAAAGTAAATATTAGTTTTAAATAATCGTGTTTATCTATGATATTCTATTTAGAAACACAATTTGAACATTCAAAAAATATTTACGTCGTAAAGATACTTACAGTCTCAGCCAGTACATCACCAGCTCGATCCACCTTCAGTATGGTGACCCTCTCCTTATCCAGCTCCTTGTACATCTTCTCGATGACAGTGGAGTACGGGCTCAGCATGCCGGTGATGAGCAGGATGTCGGGCTGGCAGCCGCGGAGGATCAGGTCCTTGCGACTGGAAACAGACATTTGGAAATTCAAATAGGTAGTGCCGATAGACAAATTATTATTGCGGTGCTAACTTTATTTCCTGATGTTCTTGTTAAATCAACTGAAAAGATTTTAACTACAATGGGAGACCATAAAAAGGAGGTCATATTTAACCGGTGGTTGGCCCAGCGGCAATTACTCCGAGTTACGTGGACCGTAGGTCGTGGGCCCTTTACTTTGTGTACCAAGATTATTTCATAACCACCGCTCTCGAGAAGAGGCCTGTGTCCCAGCAGTCGGAACATTATATGCCAATTAACCAGGAGTCAAAAGAAGCCAACAATGCTGACGATGACAACGGTGATGAAGATGATGCTGAAGCTATAACTATACTCAATAACAACAACTCACTTGATAAACGCCCTGACGTACAGCTTTATGTTATGAGTGTTGAGGTTACCGCGCAGACGCGAGCGGTACTCTGTCAGCGTGCGGTCTCGTTCGATGCCCTCGCAGGACTCGCTGGAGATTTGCTGGAACATGATACAGAGAATATTGGAGAAGAAACAGTGATGAAGGAGATAAGAAAGGAGAGAAGGTGAATGTATCAGTTGCTTGTCTAGTAAGGGGGTAGCACACTACAGACAAGACTATCTTTAGACAGGCAATTACCCTACTAGTGCGAGCGAGACAGACTATGTATTCTAGCCCTAAGATGTTCTGAGGGATGTGTATGTACTATCCAGGACACTCCCGCCTGATCAACACTGAGCTAATTTTTGCTTGCACTTTTAACATAGAAACGCTCTCTAGCCCCGCTCCGTTGACTTTGTATAGAAATAATGAATGAAAAAATACCGATCGGCCGAGCGCACTGACTACGCACGCCAAACGAGGGTTATTGTTATTTTGAGCGCCAAAGTTGACGCTTGCCTAATAGGTCTAAACTTTAAGGGGGCGTGGCTCGGCGCACCCGCTTGTTTCAACCAAAAAAAAAATTAACTGATCAGGCGGAAAAGACCACGACTGTACTTCTCAAGAGACGGAACTAGATTTTTTTAAATTGCCTCGCTGTTTAAAAATAACGATAGAAAACGGATCATATTTTTGTTAGATATCTCAAATCAAAAGCTCAAGATTCAATTTAAGCAGTCCTTCTATCTTCTATTCAATAGATGTCATGTTTTATTATGGGTAATATTGGTACTTGGCAGGAACGTTAGAACCGTGGTTAAATATCGCCATAAAATAATGCAATAGACTGACTATTGCGTTATTTTATGACTGTAATACCGCAAAGCTCACGACTCGTTGCGACATCGCAAGACCTTAGTGCGCCGGGTTATTACTACTCTGCTAGGCTTCAAGCTGTTTGAGATGGTATTTCTAGTAAAAACTTCACGCCTGTAATCCTTGAAGGATAAGGCAGCGGTGTACCTATACATTCACATTTTCAGATATTTGTTTTAAGGTTAAATATCCCATTTAATACAAGCAAAATAGAAGTCCGGTTGATGACAAACTGCTCAGTTTGACATCAACCGGACTTCTATTTTGAACAAAAAAAATGAAATCTTAATTACTGACATCCTTTTATTCCGATTGTTAAATAATATACACAATTCAGATGCAACAAATTTTTTTTCAACACACTTGCTCGTAAAATGGCTCTAATTTCAGCCCAATTCAACGCCGAACCATGCCCACTCACATAATGACACCTGCAGTAATCAAACTGTGACTTTTACATTGCTAATATTCACAAGTGAGTTATAGGGTTTTTTTTTTAATTTCAATTGGTTGATACTTTGTTCTTAAAAAAGTTTCGATACAAAAAAGATCGTGTTCAATAGTACAAATAAATGAATGTACCATGTGTACCTATTGCTTGCCCATTTATTTAAATAGATTATTTCAACTTGTACGTTTTTAATAAATAAAACTTTCACCCAAATATAACTTTTGTTTTCTCTGTAATAAAGAAAACTTTGAATTCCCCATTTTGTACGTGGTTATAACGCTATCCGCAAAAAAATATAAAAATAAAACCTCATTCTTTTAGTCTATGGCCGATTGCTATTGTTAGATGCGCGCGCATAGGAAAACTGATTAATTTTTCCCGCCATTGCGAAAAATTTTTCACAACTCGTTTTCACAGTTGAAAATGTTTTTTTAGTATTATTTTCTTCACAAGTATGTTGAAAAACGTCGTATGATACACGTGTGTATTGATGATTACCGTTCTCGGCTCTCTTAAGTCCCTCACCTAACGGCTCGGGTCACAATGGCGCCTCATCGGTAATCACCTACATTACACACTTGTACCATAATGTACTATAATGGTATTCTTTATACATAGTAGTAGCTTTATGTAAATGCTACACAATCAACTGACACATTCAATTAATATTTTTAGTAATTATGATTAGATTTAGGAACAGTCTAAGTTAAATACGAAGAAAAATCTACAACTACATTGGATAAAAGCAACAAAAAAACAACAAGCTATATTTTTTTAGGTAAAAGGCTACTATACTGGAACATATTTTGCAACAGGGAGAACACATACAAGCTATCTAAAAGCAGGAACGATAATAAATAGGTAATGTTAGTGTGTTAGTTAATGTAAAGAAGAGGCTTCTACAGGCAGAGAAGGTAGCCAAACTACGCCCGTTTTCACTAAAACTAGGCCGCAGTAAAATGAAACTGCCTTGATAGATTTTCCACTTTCGGCGTTGAACCGAGCGTCTGACATCCACCAGTGTGCTTTATTTTAACAGTCATTTGAGTTTAACCTATTCGTGGTTAAACTGACATTTTTTAATTAAACATTATGATTAACTCTACACAATCTAATGAGGTATTACCAGTTTCAAAAATTATTTCAATAAGTGTTTGAAGCAGAACGCATTCAGAGAATGTTACGAAGCATTTGATCCATAAGGCAGACAATGTAGATGAATGCATTACATCCTATTCAAGTCCTTGTTTACAATTGATGTTATTTTCACTTAAATCAATATCATTTGTATGCTAGTTAAAATAAATATGAATTCGGGATAACAATTGAAAAAGTTGTAGCCAAATGAATTCGGAATGACAATTGAATAAGTTCTATTATTACTGAACTTTGTGTGTGGTTTTGAAAACGGCAACCACATTCTTACCTCAAAGACGCTCTAGCCGAGCAATTAGAAGAATTAGTAACAAATACAGAAGAAGGAATACCTTGTAGCTATAGTCAAGCTGTTCTTGTTTAAAACTCACGTGGCCAAACTTGTGGTAGATGAGGAAGTCCTCTTCAGACTGCGAGATATCAGCCCCCCGCCATCTTGAAAACCGACTGCGGAAGGCATCCGCCACTGAGGAAGTTGATGCGGTGCAGTTGACCAGGATAAGGCCGAGGAGACGGCGAGGATGGGCCAGCCCACACCTGGCCAGGACATTGGCTCCTGCACCTTCACCCAAGCCTACTGCGTAGCGGACGTGGAGGAAATCTAGGACTGTAATAAGGTCTTCGCCTAGGGTTTGGAGTGACGGGAACTGGTAGCTGTAGACAGAAAAGCTTCGTGTTGAATTGTCTGCGTCTTGTTGAATGTTACATGGTTCATTTGGCTCGTGACCTTAATACGAACTAACGCCGCAATCTTAATGCATAATCCAACAGCACGGCCCTGTTGCATTTAAGCGCAAAAAGAACTGCGCAGGAGCAGCACTATAGTTTATTCGTATACAATGTGTGTCAGAAAGGCGTGGTCTTTAAGTGTGAGGTATAGACCAACAGCGAAATCGCGTAAGAATTGATCAGCTGTCCCACAATTTCAATACCTATTCGTTTTTTTGCGATTACTATTGTCAGATATTAGGCACTTAAATAATTTCCAGACATTATTACTGAAAGACCGAGGCTTAAAATAACAATACAGTAGTGAAGATTTTGCAAACCCGTATTATTCACCTATTTGAATTTCAGAATAGTCGCCCTAGAGAACTGACTGACATTAAACGTGCCCTTTGACTTGCAAAACCGGTCCGGTTATTCCCTTCCCAGCGTCTCGCACTCTCGCGATACAATGAAATAAATCTTTGAACCGTCTATCCTCAAATCGTAGTTGTAACTGTTTTTTTTTTAATTTTTCACTTTTTTGTGGATCATAAGACCAAGGTGTAATAGGGAATATGCACGTAATTTTTTCTTCACTTAAATCAATAAAATACAGTACTATCAACCCAAGAAAAGAATTAAAATTAAGTTCAACCACTGCTTGTCGCACAAAAATAATATTAAACTCCTGCAATTTCCTACGACAGTAGTTTCAAACGTCCGTAGCTGTAGCGGCCATGATGCGACGTCATTATCCACAATCTACCTTGTTCTATCATAAAAAAAAAAAAAACATAAAATAATTTTACCAATTGTGTGTGCTTTATTCAAGTAAAAATTGCAATAACAATATTATAGTATTTTTTTGTGAAACTTTTAGCACTTTTCAAATAAAAGTGTTTTTTTTGACACAATGAACCTTGACGTCAATACCGGCGTTATCGAGGACTGTGTGTTTTGACAGTGCGTTCCGTTTCGCCATGCTACATAAACAGTAAATTGTAAAATAAGTGATGTATTAGATACTTAAACAAGTGCACAACAATGTTTTTATGCGCCAAAACAAGGCATTTTTCATAATTAAAAGGAGTTTTGTATTTCATGCATATTCCCTATTGTTGTTGTGCCTTCATCATCATCCCACAGTAGTCCATTGCTCGGCCTCTCCAATCGTACGCCCTCATCCTATACTACACGTGGATGAAGGGACATCGACGCAAAAACTAATAACACCGTGTATTTGGTACATGTTTGCTTTGTATAGCAACGCAAGATGCTAGAGGGAATGAAAACCGTATCAACAAATCCAAACAGGCATAGTTTCCTCGGAGCCCATGGAATCATATCAAACGGCAAAGAAAAACATCATGACATACCTAATTAGCATGTCCTAGAACGAAAACTCGAAGACAGCGAAATTTACGAAATCGAGCGGGGCCGAGTGGGGGAAACTCGCCCGTTCCCGCACACAGACAGGAGGCCAGTGTCCCAGCAGTGGAAACTTTTAGGCTGATTACGCTTATGCAGGGAATGATTGCTGAACTCACGAGTCTGGTAGATCCGGTGAGCCCTCCTCGTGACCTGGCACATCCACGTGGATGAAGCAGGAGCGCTCCTTGATCTCCGACATCGCTGGACTGTTCACGAAGTCAACCATTGTTGTATCTACAAAAAAATCCAGACACTGTAATTAGTCTAGGCTCTCAACTTCTCTAGAGGCATAAGAAAGTCTCTAAAATACGAATGTCAAAGGAAATCAATGAATTGAAATCAATATCAAGTCAGACATCTGAAAGTTTATGTTTAGTTACAGATAAATTTGATTGATGTATTATTTTTTCGACTTTGACATTACATAAGAATATTGCACACTAAACATTCACTGACCATTCTTGTAAGCAATGTTGTCATGATCGACGGCCAAATTGACATTAAACATCTATCTGATACTCTGTTCTGGACTTGACCTATCTAAACAAGGGTTAAAATAAAAATAGCCCGTAAATAACGACTTTTCCGATCAATCTACATAGATACGTTAGCATTATCCAGCGATACATTGGCCTATTGTTTGCGAATATATCAAACTCGGCACTAATTTCATCGATGAGTATTAAAGTGCGTCAAACTACGGCTATAATGTATACTATTGTACCTACATTAGTATTTCGTAATTAGAGCACCTATTAGCAGCCATACATTACTCGTATTGGCAATCATTCAAACATCGGCCCGACAAATAAAATAGACTTTATGGAAACAATAAAACAGGATTTCAGGGAAGTTGAATTGAATTTGCTTTATTTTTATTTGAGTAATAAAACAAGGCCTCAATACTGTTGAAAGAAATAAGAGTCGGTAATAAATTGCTAGATGATCAAGAGTCATAAAATTCTTCCCAAATCCAAAAGGGCAAAAAATAAAAAAGAACCTGTCAAAAGATAAAATTAACTTTAAATACTTACGATTGGTCCCAAGATCGTGGACTGTAAGGAAAACGCATCGTTTATCCTGTTGACTAAGGTCCCCCTGAAAATTGAGAAAAACATCAAATACCAACATAATATTATTATGTATTAAAATATGGATGAGAATTCGTGGAAACATAGTCTATGTTATGTTTTATCACCAGATTTCAAGGCAAGGCATTACCATGATATTATATTTATCAGTCTAGCGAAACAGTTGGTCTTTTGCTGCAGCTCAAACTTAGTTAAAGATTCTGTTGCCTTTCATTGCTAACCGTGATTCCAGACGTCAGGATCTGAAGTTGAATAGATTAGGTTCTCGGGCAGTTGATCCGCTTTGGGAGATACAGCAAGAGGATTCTAGCACGAAGATATTAGTTTAGGTAATTGTCTGGCTCGAATTAATAATATTCAAGAAGTACTGCCATCCAGCACATCTTTCTTCATTACAGAAATGGAAATTGGAGTACCGAATTGTATTTTAAAATGTACTTTTCAAGAAAACTTAGCCTCCTTAACAAAGGACCATTTCAACTTCGTTATAAGTAGTTATTATTTAGAAAATCAAACTTTTAACATATTATGTACTATGAACGTCTTATTCACGGCTACTGAATCGCTTGCTATTACACTTCGTTTTATAACCATCAATGTATGAATTACCTACGGACCGATACCGACTGTTTTCAAAAGTGTATGTATATTTGTGCGGCCTGTTTCGTTGGTTTACCCACTAAAATAAGTTAAGGTATTAAATTAGTGAATATCTATCAAAATACACAAACCAAACACACTTGTGGACGTGAACAGTATGAATAAATAGGCAATAGATGAACATCCGTCGATTGGTCTTTGTGGAGCAAGACTTCAAGAACAACACACTCTCTCATGGGCAAACACTTAATGGTGTGAGGAGAGACGACAATAATTATGCTTTGCACAAAAGTGTGTAATGTACAGAAGGATCATTTAAATTGAAAATAGAAATCATATCGTGTTGAGGGCTGGAAGACCTTGTCGATCGTTTTTGGAAGCTGAGATTTTTGAAATTCTAGGTTCAGTTGACACTTAAACAAGGGACAAAAGTCAGTTTTGATGAATTATACAATAAGTAAAGTATGTTTACGAGGTTTTGTTGGAAAGCGGAAACCTGCGGGCTATAGAAGTGATCCTTCTGTGCATTCTTATTGCGCATCTCAGTGCTGATTCTCCTATGAATCTTATAAGTATTTTATATGACATAGAAAATACGCATACTGTATCGTATCTGATCTTGTTATTTTATATGACACAATTTGGAAACTTAAGAGTGTATTAAAGAAAGATTGAACTGAATTTTAAAACCACACTTTTTTATACTTACCCTGTTTGGTTGAGGTAATAGTCCCTGGTTAGCAGAAAAAAAAAAGAAAATGTAACCGTGAATATATTTTTAAATGCCTGCACTTGTTTTACGTATGAAATCGCTAGAATTTAAAAGGTGTTTGTTGTCGTTGTTGTGTGAATGTTTTTTTTCGACTGTTTGTATGAATTGGCATTCCTACATGTTTTAAAATTATTGGAATTAATAGACTTTACGCCATAAATTAGCTCATGTCGAAACGTTAAAGCTGAATGATAACAAGACACTTCCACTGCGTAATAAATACAAAGTAGAAACAGTATGACATTAACTATCTAGAACAAACTATACAAAAGTGATAAAAGTACAATTACGTAGGTGTCTATAACTGCGAACCACAGCTGCAAAGTCACCCACCTAATCGTAATGACAGACAACGCTACCCGGCTACCGTAGTTATTGCAGCGGGTGGCAACGACATCGTCTGCATGTAACGTGTAACTGTAGTGACGCTGTAGCCTATCATTCCGATTGGGTTTCGCTTTCGTAATAATTGTACCTTAAATAAAAACCGACTTAAAAAAAAAGTGAAAAATAACTTTAGTTTCAGAAGTCGGTGACTTTTGTTTGTTCGATTTAGTTTTTTTTGCCACCGACTTCTGAAGCTAAAGTTATTTTTCACTTTTTTTGTGTTTTGAAGTCGGTTTTATTTTTTGCAAAAACGTTTTATATTTTTTCAATTTTTAGGGAACTCTTCAATAGCGAAGGCGTAATGTTACGTCATGACCTTGTATAAACAATAAACATCCAAGCGATTGCAGCAATCACGACCAATCTGCCGTCTATTATTGAAGATTTCCCTTGTGGGTATATGTCCGAAAATCAACATCAGATCTTCACCAAACTTAAACGGGACCACCGCGAAATAATATTCTTCCAAACAAAAAAGAACCATCATAATCGGTTTACAATTGGCAAAGATACAAACTCTCGCTGAACATACAGAAAAAAACCTCCTTTTGGAAGTCGGTTAAAAATATAAGTTTCCACAACGGAAACTTTTAGCAAATAGGAAATACCTACTGAATAGGTTGACACTTAGAGAACTACCTATTGGTTTTATGAAGTGATTTTAAATGTAAAAAAGTAACATCTAAACGAGCCATAGTTCATAGGATTTACCTAATATTATTTAATATCAACCTGTTTGGATAATTGGATATCAACCACGGGCAGATACTAATTTTCTCTGCTCTAATTTGTTTATCCAAGATGGCGTCGATAAACGTTTCCCACCAAAAGTCAAGGGAATTGAAATGTCAAACGGATAATTTTCATTCCATTTTCATAAATGACAAGGCAATAGACATACAGCCTGAATACTTTTATTTGTTTAATTCATTTGTTCGATGGATGGGTGTGTCAATTAGGTCACATAGTCCACTATAAGCATTATTAGCAACTAGAAAATACTGATTACTTACATTGCTTATATTGCTTGATTACTCAGAGAATTGGCGTTAATTAGAATAAATTGTAAACAGTTCACTATGTTTTGTTTATGACTTAGATATGTAATTATAATATAATGTTGAACTTACTTGTACATGTACATGGATGTCTCCACTCCGGTCTGTACTGACGACATATTTCTGAAACAAAAGAAAATGCTTTTCAGTATATTTCCAGGTATGTAGATACCTGCAACGCAACATTTGTAGGTACACAGATTTTCAGTTGTCGTAAATTGCAGTTCGCCAAGTTTCTCAAGTCTCAGACTTATTTTCCTCAATGGGTGGACACTAGCCTGCATTAGAATATTCAAACCATTATAATTATTATGACAAGGAAAACTGAATTCTTTAACTCCTTTTCTTGAAAGACTTTTTTACATGACATGGATATTTACTAAGGATTATGATTTTTTGTGAACCAAATTAAACTTGGAAATGATTTAGGTTGTTTTGGATAAAAGATAAATGACTTTTATTCTGTGAATGGATTGTTAAAAACACTTCCGACCTTTTTTATATAAAATCTAGACGAGGTCAGTGTTTCCTATCAAAAAACACCTAAACAAACTCAGAGGTAGTAAAAGTAAGTGCAAATTAATCAATAATTACGGCTTAGGTAATTGTATTAACACAATCTAAAAACACAGACAGCACGAACACATTACTTGGTCACGAAGCCACGCACAATAAAGCTGATTACAGAATACAGATTGAAATAATCCATTAGTACAGACTTACAGGCCGTTGCTAAGCTATTAAACTAGATACTTTTAGAAAAAAAAAAACACTTTTCTTTGGAGTTTTATTGCAGGTATCCATTTTATTTTATTGGCACTTGTTGTAGTACTTATGTTATACTCTTTATATCAACATACTCTCTTTTTAATTTCGTACGCACGGTGACCATTCAAGCTATACACAATCAGTTTATGCATATTCGGGACCAATTTTAGTTTTTTTTTTAGTAGAAGTTTAGATTTTTTACAATAGAGTAGTTCATCAGAATCGTCAAAGTCCCGAGAAAGAGCTGGATTTTGAGCTGTAGCTGGACGCACAAAACTGAGAAATATGGTAAAAGAAAGGAAAGATATACACTGTAGTGGTACTAATAATAATAATAATAAAACCTTTATTTTCAGGCTACTTTGGCCCATAGATAAATACCTTACAGACTAACATATATATAATAGTACATGGTGTGTTAGTGTTTAAACTTAAAACTATGACTACAGACTGACTGACTATGACTACTTAATTCAGGACTGAAATGGTGATGGTGACAGAAAGAAAGACAGAAAAAGTATTTATTAGACTCACACAGGAGAAAACAAAATAAATAAATAAACAATAAGACAAAATTATATATAAAGAGTAAACATAAGAAAAAGATAAAACAATAAAATTGGTCCTGCACAAGGCCAAAAGGCTCCTATCTCAGCATGGTGCTGTGACATTATAAAAAAAGCTACAGCGCCTGGTATCCTGGATGACGAGACCATTTATTAAGTTTATCTAGCCCCGCGGGCTTTAAAAGTTTCTAGTAACTGTAAATATGATGCCAAATATCATTATTGGGATAAGCTGACTACCTATTCCAGAAAACAACGCTTAAGTTGACATGAGATTCTACAATACTGAAATTATACAGGTATTCAGAAACCACACGGAGCTACGGAAAAGCAGTTAAGTAGCTAGTCTGAGAACCCATTTTTTTTCTCCCTTCTAGTCTAAAAGAACTTTTGTCCCGTCTAAATTTTTCCAATGCATCCCAATCAAACCATGCGATATCATCAATTAGTCTGTGTAATCTAGTCGCGCCCGCATCAATCCCATTAGCACTCAAACCACATACTCGTATGAAACTCGGTTGGGTTTCATGCTTATTTGCTGATGTGCCATTTCCTGTTTATTTATCTACTCTTTATTGTATTAGAGTGTTCTTTAGTCATTTATAGATCTTTGACAGTCGTTAGGTAGTCAGTGGCCCAAAAAGTCTGACAAACAGTCTTTCCCCTTTATCGTATTACCCAGTACTAACTGGGTTGTGGAGGTCAGATAGGCAGTCGCTCCATGTAATATACTGGAATTCAGCTGCATCCGGTTAGACTGGAAGCCGACCCTAACATGGTTGGGAAAAGGCTAGGCAGATGATGATAGTAAATAAACCGAAGGCCGAGAGTCATTTCTTTCTACGGAGATCAAATAATTGTTATGTAAACAGATTTAAAGAGGTCCTACAAACTTGTACTTAATTCATGCGGCGTGTGCTGTGTGTTATCTCATCGAGGACTACAGGCTCTGTGTTACCTTATGTACACATGCATGCATGCATGGCATGGTAAGACCATCCCATGCATGTATGCACAAAGAAAGCAAAAGTCAGAAAGAATGGCAACGCAATTCAACGCATAACTACACGGGGCATACGTCGAAATACATAGTGTACCTACCGACTAAGAAGATTTAAAAAATATTGTATTGTTGTAGACCGTACACACATGTATCAGAATGGCATGCCAGTGTACTCTACTGCTCGTACGCCTACAGGTTGAACTCATGTTTATAAGACCGTCTACTGAACGACACTTAAATCTGCAATCAGATGTTTCCCACAACAAACAGCCCAAAATGGCCGATCAACGTCAACACTGCAAGTTTGACTCACCTACTAGAACCAATATATCTTGACATTTCATGGCGGCGGTGTCCGTGAAGGAAAATGTCAACAAGAATGTCAAACTTAGTAAATTTTAATTTAGTTTCGTACTTTCCCGCATGCCTAAGTAATGTGGTACAGTGTTACGGGCTAAAATATTTGGAATAGCCATTGGACTATAAAATAGAGTTTGTATAAAACATTGTAAGATTAACTCGATTTGACTAAAATTTAGTTTCTTTTTGCCGTGGCGCGGAACATGAATGGTAGCAATATTTTTGATAGTTTGTTAGTTACCAAAGGTCAGTATATAGTTTAAAATTTATGAAAGTCGTTATTGATACCATGAAAATTTTAAAGCACGATTTAGTCCCTCGATATTTTTTTCCAATCGAAAATGTATCTAATGTACAACAGAAACTTGGCATCGTTCTTTTTTGCGGGATTGTCGATAAGACTTCATTTGAAATAGACGAACTTGCGGAAAGTTTGAGTAAGTGGTAAAGAGTGGCTTTACTACACAAGTATCTATTGCTTCCCATTGTAAAACCTCCTAACAAAATTACTTCTTCTCCCTGGTCTTATGAAGTTGACCTGCTATACAGGTATTGGTACAAATACGGCTACACGCGTAGATAATAGACAGCAGGTAAGCAGGTCAAGCTCTCCGACTTAATGGAGGCAATCAAAGCAATCAGTGGCAAGTGGTAGTTGAAGGAATTATGACTTTATAGCTCTTTATAATAAGAACCTTTCTTGAGCACTAAAATTAATTGCAATTTTGATGAAAGTAGGGTTCTGACATCTACAACATGTAACAGAAAGAGTATAGTCATGTGGAAGGTTGTGCTACAAATCATCAGACTAAACAACTTTCTCCATGGGAGCACCATCGTAATCGTAAAAAACATAACCCTCCTTCTGGCGCAGTCGCGTAAAAAATAATCAGCTGTCTCATACATTTGGTCGAGTAGGTAATGGAATTTTGTATGGGGCCTTTGATTATTCTTTCGCGATTACGATGGTGCTCCCATGGAGAAAGTTATTCAGTTTGATGGTCAGAAGCACACCCTTCTATATGACTAAGTATACTCTTTCTGTTACACGTTGACTTGTTTAAAGCGTGTCCGAAAAAGATAAAATTGGTATGGGAATAAACATCACGCCTGTATTCACCGAAAGGGTAGGCTGGGTACCCATATTTTATATTCAAGTCATATTTAATAGGGGCGAGCATAATTTTACCCGGGCCCAAATCCTGCCTCTAGGCTGCTACTGACAAATTCCAATGGAAAACAAGATTATATTCTATTCTCAATAACAAGCTGCGCCGAAAATAAATGAATTGAGATAAGAGGTAGCGATGATTCTGTCCGCAAGTCAATTCGGAACGCAAAAAAAGTCACGCTTCGACGTACCTAACCCTTATTGCGCCGCGTTCTATATTCACGTCCCAAACCGCAAATATTAAGACGTCCACCGAAGTGGGTCGGGCATCGGGGTTGACTGGACGGTTATAACCGTCTGTTTTACGGCGAAACTACTGACATTTCAAGTTTTATGACGACTGGCGACGCACGTACGAATTGCTAGGCAAATGGCAGATCTACGTCGGTGGTATTTGAATGCTAGCTAAAATGTCTTGGGCGCATTTGTAACAGCAGCTGACATTAAAGTCCTCAACTTTACTTCCAAATCGTAGAGTATGACGCGTAGGGTCAAAATGTTTGGTCCTAAATATCAGTCTTTACACCCTACATTCCCAATACACTAAAAGCTGGTTTCATACATCAGTCGTTGATGAAATATGACTAAGAATGGCTTTCACCAATGATATTGAACGCGATCAGCACACCTAAACGGCGTTCAAGAGATGTCAGTGTCAATATTTCAAAGCAATTATGACACTAACTGCTCTTGATTACAGTTATCACGTTCAGCTAAAATGGTGATAGGTATGAAGTCAACGATAAGAAAATATGAAACTATTAACTGTCTCCGAATATTTCAGTAAACCTCGAGTCTAGCCCAGCCTTCTAGCCCGAGCCTAGCGTTGGCAAGTAGCAGCGCAGTTAGGCGGTCAGCTAGCGTCGAGTAAACAAACAACATTAGACCAACAATGCGTGTTTACTGCGCGATTCAGAAATAGATCGGTGCGCGCACGCAGCTCAGCGCAACGTTTTTATGGAGCTATAATTTGTAGGTAACATTGGCAGTAGACTTTGTGGTTTCTAAGTGCAAATATAATTACCGATTGCTTCCAAAGAAAGACTATTCGATAAAACCTAAAAGTAACAATAACTTGTTAAGATTTTATACAAAACAACAGTGACAACAAGCGATTTTTTTAACCAGTGACTTGTTACTCGTAATATATGTATATATATATTTTATAACACATTTGCTCGTAAAGGGTCTCTTATTTCACCAATTTCAATATCGTAATGTATCTTATTACGCACTTGTGCTGTAAAGTAAAATGCACGGTTTATACTTTTTTAAATCTTAGCAAAGAGTTTTTATGTCAGAAAAGTGGTCAAAATTTTATGAATAAAATTAACTTTGGGAGATGAAATATAATAAATAAACATTTAATTCTTTAATTTAATTAATTTAATTAATTTTCACAGTAAATTACAACCAACCAAAATCTGTAAAAAAAACACAGAAATATTAATTAACTTTTTTAGTAATACTGGCTGTTTTTTGTGTCTTTGCCTTTAAAAAAAGCGCTGATGCGCGCGCCTCGCTAATTTGTGAACAAGTAAAAATTATTCCGCGAGCTTTTTCTTTTCGCTGTATTGTTTTTATTTGTTTTATTTATTTCCTCACAAATATGTTATAAAACGTCGTATGACATACGTGCGCTTTGATAATTACAGCCTCTGCTTTTTTATAAGCAATATCGCCTCGGCTGCAATTTTCAACTTACCGCACTTATATCATAATGTACTATTAATACGATATCAAGTTTAGCATACAAAACAAGACTACAAAACAGCATATAAAGAAAAATTAAACAAAGTAGGTATCACAAGATAATTCATTGACTGAAAAAACGAGGTGAGTTTTGATGCCTCAAAATCAACCAGTCTTTTCAAAGTGTATCGTGTAGTTCAAGTAAAATGATTGAATTCAGTTGCATCCAGTAATACTGGAAGCCGACCCCAACATAGTTGGGAAAAGGCTAGGCAGATGATGATTTAACAGGGAGTTCATTGAACAAGCAAAATACCTATATTTTCCAAGATTGAACATAGAAAATCAGTCCAGAAACACACTGAAAACGTTCCTCAAAACCTCGAACGTGGGTATGCCATCAATATTTGCTGTTATCAAGGCGAAACTCGAAACAAGATTATTTGTATCGATACAAGACACAAAACAGACACGAACAAAGCTGCTAAACTGCCGTTATTGTTTTGTTTTGTTCACAAAAGTTAGCCAGGCTTAAAAACAGGGATTACGGACGAAGAGAAACATGCTTTGGGACTTGCAGTTTTTGACACTTTTAAGCCGCTTAGTAGAAGTTTTATAAAAGAGCTTATTTCAATAGCACTGGCACTATATCGCTCCGAGTTATATGGGTGTTATAGATACATCAAACTCACTTATATCTCTGCTTAGCCTTTCGGTGAAAACGGGGGTAATATTGTGTGAATTATGCTTATTTTTAGGTACGTCTTGGTCACACTATTTCCAACCACTGCAGCTCCTGAAAGCCAGGAAAAGCAGTGGTGACCAGACAAACGTCGGGGAATCAAGTTTTTTATGAGTTCGGGAAACTTACAGCTAATATATAAATAATGTTCTTAAACTATATGGATTTGAAGGCCATTTACAAGTCTCCGCAGATAAAAACACACGTTAGCCGATGAAGCTCGACAAGTCTCGGAAAAACGACTCAAGTGTCTCCGAACACGCAAGAAGATTAATCAGAGAAGAACATCGGTGGAAATAAACAAGGATGGTTAAATGTCAGAAAGATGCGCAGTAGCTTTTTCTTTGCGATCATCAAAACAAACCAATCAGAGAGCCAAATGCGCGTTTCGGCATTCTACTTGACCGGATGTTCTAAAGTGGTCTAATTCTCTCAAACTGTTTGCGAAAAAGGAGAGCTATTTATAGTTTATTTTGCACACCTACGCAGTAAACCACTAGAGTACATATTGTCATTAATTTAAGGATTAGATTCAATTTCGAGAGACATACAGTCTATAAAATAACAGCTGGTCGGGCGTAGTACAGAATTTCAATAGAATACGACGCCTGCCTGAATTGTCGTGATGGCCCTGAGGTTTAGGCCTCGCCTCCCATGTATGAGGTTGTGGGTTCAAATCCGGGCAAGTACCAATGTGACTTTTTCAATTCATATGTACTTTTCTAAGTTTATCTTGGACATCACAGACATCGGTGAAGGAAAACATCGTGAGGAAACCTGGACTTATAATTAATATAAGTCTGAAATCGCCAACCCGTCTTGAGCAAGCGTGGTGATCAATGCTCGTGCCTTCTCTGTTGAGAAGAGGCCTTTGCCCAGCAGTGGGACAGTATAGGCTGGTATTATTTATTTATTTATTTATGACGCCTGCCTATGTTGGTTTTGTTAGCAATAACGTGTCCACTGTCCCTACTACACTGGCCTGCAAAACTAAAAAAAACACACATAATTCGAGATTTGACACTTGCAATGACAAATCACTGACAAACTGTCACTTTGGTTCGTTCAGAAACCCAAACTGCGTTTAACTATAGATTAACAACTTATTACGTAATTTTTTCGATGACGCGCGTTTCAGAAACCGGGTGTAAGTATCACACTTAAAAATTACAATAAGTTTTTAAGTACACAAGATAATTATACTTTCGAAACAAAAAGGACTCGAAAAAGAGATTAATTTTGTCTATAGTTTCAAAGAAAGCTGATAAAAATTGCTATAAAACGATTTTTATTTTAAATCTGTAACTTCTTTAGAAAAAATTGAAATTTTAAAAGTACTTAGTTTTGCATGCCAGTGTAGTTCCTATAGCTATAGTTCATGCAAGCTTAATTTCAAGTGTCTGAAACTAACACACAATGTCGTCAAACGTAGTGTGGGATATACCAGCTTACCAGCTACATGGACCGACGAACTCAGAAAGATGGCAGGGGTAGATTCAATGCAGAAGGCAGAATAGTTTAGTTTATTTTAATAATTATCAAGAATTACAGGTCAGTTTTATAAAAAAAAAGTGAAAACACAAATCATTAAACATTAAAAAGAGCATAAAATATATAATATATATATGTATTGCTATGTAGTTTGGGTCAGGCCTATGCCCAACTGAGGACTCCGATAGGCTGAATTTAACACACAATAGAACTTTCTTGCTGTTAAAAGATTTCAGTGTATTGACTTCTTTGCAAGCCATGTTTGTAAATTTAAAGGCTGAGTTTAACACACAATAGTATACTTTCTTGCTGTTAAGAGATTTCAGAGTATTGACTTCTTTGCAAGGTATCTCTGTAAATATTTAAACAATCATATTTTTAGGAACAGACGCAACCTGTTGTTTTCCTGAATTTCAGAGTTTTTGTTTTATGTCGATGACCTTTGAGTGCAATGTTTGTTTTATAGCTGCGTTACTAGCTTTTATTTTTGTAAGATTGGTAAAAAGTTACAGTATAATATACCTTCGTTTTGCGCTAGGTGTAGGTAACTGTGAATATTTTATGGAAAACCCAATAATATTTAGTTTGAGACCAGGGTCCTTTTTGCTACCACTAGACCAGCTCTATACTGATGTCTAAGGTACAATTCTGAACGCCACCATAACCACTTACCCAACTGGTTTTAATATAACTCTAAGAAAACGGCAACAGTCGGCAATATCGCAATTTACGAAGCTAGAAAGAAAAGGGGAAGAGAGTTGTAGGTCACTTATTTTAAGATTAATTAACGTACAATCACTCAACTGACAATAGTTCATAAATCAATCAAGGAGTTTGCTATTAAAAACTACAAACCAAACACGTCAGACAACAGCCAGCGGTTTATTTTAGGCACAGATCGATATCGAAGTTGTGACCTATAAACTAGAGCTGGACTGGCTGACTAGAAGTCGATACTATCTGTTCTTAGTAGCCCTGTCCATCCACGTGGAGACTTAGATCCGTACCATCAAAAGTCACTTAAGGTGGATGCTCCAGGGTAGCCAGCGAAATTCAAATTTTCTTAGGTTTTTTGCAATTTGCAGGTCAGTGTCAGGTTGTATGTTGATTAAACTAGGAATCGCGGCTGTAAGACGCATGTAGTTACAGAATTATAATCATCAAAATCATCAATACAACCCTCCAAGCGCATAAAGGTGCAGGAATGACTTTGACCTTAAAAAAGTAAATTCATACACCTTTATGAGCTTGGAGGGTTGTATTGATGATTTTGATGATTATAGTTCTGTAGCTACATACGTCTTACAGCCGCGATTCATAGTTTAATCAACATACAACCTGACACTGACCTGCAAATTGCAAAAAACCTAAGAAAATTTGAATTTCGCGGGCTACCCTGGCGCATCCACCTTAAGTACGGGCTACCGCACACTGTTTATGGCAACACAAAGTTAGTTTTAGTTTTTTAGTCTATGGTCAACATTGTCTATGTTTCTCTCTCTTCCGTTTGCCATTGGACGTGCGTGCAGGTGTCTGTACGTATATCTACAGTGAGCATTAAAGTATTATAACATCAAGCAAGTTGTTTAAATCAAGGGTCAAGATACCAGAACACACAGTCCACCGCTCAAACCGAAGGTAGCCTCCGACATTAGGTAGGCCTACGAGCTTATACCCAGGTGAAGCCGTCCAGACAGTCTTGTCTATACTGTGCTGTAGCTCTTAGGGTGTGAATCAGTAATATTTGGTACGACAATCCTACTAATATTATAAATGTGAAAGTTTGTGAGAATGGATGTGTGGATGTTTGTTACTCTTTCACGCATAAACGGCTGGACCGATTTGGATGAATTTTGGCACAGAGATAGTTTATAACCTGGGTTAACACATAGGATACTTTTTATCTCGGTAGTAAGATCCCATGGGACAATTATCAAACTTCACGCGGGCGAAGCCGCTGGCAGAAGCTAGTCTTACATAAGACAGGCTACACCATTTCTTAGTGTTTTAGCCGGGGAAGATGTGGTGTAAAAACTGCCGATGGCCATATCTGTCTGTTATGTTAGAATATTAACTATTAGCTATTTTTCCCGGTCACTAGATTAGCTATTTTTACACGTCAAAAGTGTCTGGTGCTTTAAAACCACCACCAACAGCCTACTTACTTTTCTCATCTTGCCAGTGTTCACTTTTCACAAGAAGCCTTTTACTCTCGCAAAGGCAAGTATTATATAAACCACGATCAAAACATTAGAGGTTGCCAGCGGGGCGGAAGTGTACCAAGGACTTAGGTACGTCGGGGGCTTTAGTGCAACAACAGCGGGTGCATAAATACTCTCTCTTCTTCACAAAAATGTACCTATATAAAATTAAAGTAAAAAATAGTATACATAGGTACTTTACTGCGAAAGAATTCACCAAAAATATAGCGAGGTAATTGCTATGTCACATCCTGAAACCGCAACCGCACTTACCACAAATCGGATACGTTGCGGTGTGACACAGGCTCACGATTCCTGACCAATAATGATAGCTGAAAAGAGCCTTTTCGAAAAGATTAATGTTGTTAAAACCAGATCTTTGTATTGCTATAGTCTAGCGACGCAAGTACTTAAAATTTCGAGCATTGTATACAATAAAACATCATTATTTACCAGCACTTAATTAAAATCTGACTAATCAAAAACCCTCTGACAATGCTGTTAACAGCACCCTACAAAGTTTTAAATACAAACCCGAACACAAGTTAACATGAACATACTAAAACAAGTAATTCGACGTACACGACTCGCCAAAGGCTGAACACAAACATTGAATAGGAACTGCTGAAAACGATCCGTCGAGCAAACACTAAGCTACACTGGACGTCCATACGAGGTAGGTATACTTTGTATGTAGCCAACACACACGGAGTCCACGTATGAATTAGACTCGTTGGCTAATTGGTTTAAGTTTTCGTTGCAAATACCTATCGCCATTTCGTGGCCCACGTCCCAGTTAACTGGCAAATTTCTAGACCTAGACAAGATAAGCACCTAGAAGTATCTGTGTTAGATGCTTAAATCCTAGAAACACTTAGACACTACACACACACACACACACACACACACAAACACACTACACTTAAACACACTTCTACACTTAGATTACCAATTTTGTCCATGATTTATAATCAACGAAAATACATAATAGTTATCCTTCAATAGAATTCTGTCTTCAGTAAATACAATATAAGGTAACGAGAAACGTGCACAGAGCTATTTTTGGCTGAACCCTATCTTTTAAGATACAGGCTAGTCCTAGTTTAAAAGATAGAGTCTACTATTGCATCATAATGTAATTTTCAAACAATGTATACAGTGCAAAGTGCTATGTTTTTGGGAAATAAATACTTATTATTATTATTTATTTTACTTTCTCTAAAAACTTTTGAGTCCATTTTTGAAAACCTTCCTAAAAGATTAGTTATACGAAATCATTCTCAAGCATCCTCTGTCTGCGGCCATTTATTCGAAATATCCTTTACTGAAAGTGAGATAAAATAAATACACAAGAAAAACCAAAGCTGGTCTTATCTATACCCCATACCCAAGCGTGTAGCAACTTCGAACATGTACGAACAAAGTAGACTATGATTGCCTAGCTCCATCTATAGCTGTATATTGTTCGGTCGCAGTATCCGGGATGGCCGGGGTTAATTGGCGACCACTCCGCAATCCATCCCAGTCCCACTCGAATGGAAATCACAACTGCACGGGTGGGAATAAAAACGGAATGGGTGGAGGAATCAATTTGCATGCTTTTGTGGTTTGTTACGGAGGTTTTATTTTTTTGCGTTGCTTTTATATTTCCTCGTGAAGAACTATGGTCTAATCGTATTAATATTTACTGATGTTCTTATTATTATTTCATCGTCATCTTTCAGTCCTTGTCCTATGTTATTCGCTATCATATAAATGATAGCGTGACGAATGAGACTTACTGACTTACTACTTACTTCGTCTTTTAATCATTCGTCACACAATCTATTCATCATAATTATCATGATAGCGTAAACTTTTTTAAACAATAATTACTATAGAGTTTCTTGCCCATACTTCTCCAAACGACCACTACCTTAGCAAATGGACAACTGGAATAAATTATATTTTTACCAAACATCGGGATTTATTTATTTCATGTGGTATACATGAATGGACTATACAGAAAAACCTTTCAGAATAAATTCTCTAAATGACGGTGAAAACCACATCAAAATCTGTTGCGAAATTTAAGAGAAAAACATGGACACACAGACACACGAAAAACGACATTCATTTATAATTATGTAGTAAATAAATAAAATACAGAGACGTGTACTATACTATGATAGGTATAAGGTAGAGTTTCCATATCAAAATCGTGAAAAGAGCTTACATGTTGTAACCTGACCTACGACTCCTATTTCTCAAAACATAATGATATTACCTGCAAAAGGTCCTGTAACAAATCACCTAACTCTCACCCTAAAATACAGCTAGTATGCCCAATATATCTACGTAAAATATCGAGGGTTCTGTCAGTTCATCATATTACTTCTTGTCAATAAGATGTCAAACTAGTAAGGCACTCCCGCCCTCCCAAATTATTGATTGACACCTTCTCAAATTGTATCTCGAAATAAATTGATACAGTTTCATGTTTGGCTATTTTTAGGCGTCGCTACAAACTCATAATAAATTGTGAAGATGTGGATGGTTATTAATCATCTGCCTAGCATCTGGCCAATTATGTTAGGGTCGGCTTCCAGTCCAACCAGATACAGCTGATTACCTGTATTTTACATGGAGCGATTCCCTATTGCTCTACAACCCACTTAGTACTGGGTAAAACGATACCCCTTGGTAAGACTGGTTGTCAAGCTTTGGGAAAAGGCTAGGCAGATGATGAATTGTGCGCGAATAAGATTTTTGAGGATTGCCGTCCATTACCTTGCCAAATATCCTTGACGGACCTATGCAATTAGGTACTGCGTATTTTAATTACTAAGTGTATGTATCCCTAGGTACATTAAAACACTAGTACACTAGTAGGTAAATGTTACAGTTACGAACTGGGCAACTAAGATTGTTGTTTAAACAATCACACGAGTACATTGTGATCACCAAAAGGTTTTCTGAAAGCTTCTGAAACTTTAAAAAACTTAGAACTGAAATAACCTAAGCCGATCTAAATAAGTTCTTTTTAAATGTCCATGTTGATTGAGAGAGGCAAAGCAAAAGGGGCTGCGGGACTGTTCGAATGAGATACCGTGGCCCCGAAACACAAAGGGCGATGACGGAACATGGATGGGTTTTAGTCAGTAAAAGTCTGACTCCCTCCTGCTCAGCCCAGAGCGGGAGGAGTCATTTGATGATTATTTTCCCATCCGAAATTAAAGGCCATAAATTACAAGGAGAATGTTTGGGCAGTAGTAGTACATTGTGAATACGGGAGAACATACGCAGACACTGAGGCTGGAGAAGTGCTTGAAAGTAGTACAGCTAAAAGCAGAACTACCGGGACCCTAAGAACGTACGGCAAAACTACGCGTAAGGTTATACTTATATCCGGGGCTGCGGGACTGTTCGAAAGAGATACCGTGGCCCCGGAACACAAAGGGCGATGAAGGAACATGGATGGGTTTTAGTCAGTAAAAGTCTGACACTCCCTCCTGCTCCGCCCAGAGCGGGAGGAGTCATTCGATGATTTCGCATCCGAAAAAAAAAAGGCATGTCCTATTGTTCTATAAGTCACTAATTAACCTGTATTAAAGAATTTCTCCTTTTAGATTTACCCACTTATGGCATAGTGCTCTTTGTATTATTTTTACAACATGGTCTTCAAATCAAGTTTAGCATTTACTTTTTTTGCTTAAATATAACATAACCTACAAATTCCGACACAAGGATTTTCACTTGACCGATTTTATCAGGGTAAAATAAATTCAACAAGTAGTTACTGATCAGTTTACATTAAATAAAAGAAATAATCACAACGTATACCCAAATGTTACATTACATCCCTAGTTCAAATGATATTGATATATACATTTTTATATCTCAACATCATCACATCTTTCGTTTCTCGTAAAATATTTGTAGGATTTCAAATAAATACGATTTATAAAAACTCCATCTTTACGATCAACTTTTATTTTAAAAGTTTATGGTGTTTTTATTGCATTATCTGTTTTTGTTTGATTTTATTTATATAATACTAGCTGCGCTCCGCGGTTTCACCCGCGTAGTGAGAGTAAAAAATACACCTAAGGGGTATAAAAAATAGCCTATGATCTATTCACAGACCCACCAAATATACACAAAAAACGAAACCTAAAAATCGGTCAAGCCGTTTCGGAGGAGTTCGACGAGTCCAACACAATTCACGACCTGGAAATCAAACCCTGAGCTCATACTCAGCTGTAGCGCTTGCAACCACTAGACCAACGAGATAGAGACTTATTCTAAAATAATTTTATCGTGATTAGTTAGAGGAACAGTTCATCTGAACTAGATAGTTTCACCCCTCGACCAACTTGGTTGAAGTTACCAATTATAAAATGCTAATAAGCAATGCATTTTATTAACTGTGCGCAAATTACATCATATAGGTACATCATGGCGGCGGAAAGCAAGCGAATGATGTCGAAACGTTGTCACTCTTTATGTTTGCGTCGTCGGTTAAACAAATAACTGGTTAGTTTGAGAACTATCGCATGCTAATGATTTGTTTTTCATTAGACGTAACTTCACGGCTGTCATTCTCAAAGGTTTCGACAGGGTTGTATGGATACTGTACACCTGTACAGCAATACACGATAAAATTGAAGCTTCCGGCATCTACTGAGAAATTCCTAATGGAAAAATACAAATCACAATTTCTGACCTGGGAATTGAACCCAAAACCTCTTGCACTCTCGACCACTGGACCAATAAGGCAGTTCTACCTATAGAGGGGATTTATGTATATTCTATATAAAAGTATAATGCCACGTGAGGGAATTAAGCCGTTGATCTAAATCCAGCTCAATGTGTCCCTAACGTGCAGTCAAAACAGTTTTATAAAGCCTAGAATTGAATTTTTATTATCTTGTATGTCATTTCTATCCGTCTAGTATTCATAAGTTTCCTCACATACGACTTTACAGCTATTTTACAGTCAAAACACGAGTGTTGGCCGTTTTATTGACATTTAAACAATATATTGCACTGAAGCATATTGTTTTGCTGCAAGATGCATCAAAATTAATGTTACCTAAAAGTATTTTAAATGTTGAATTTTTGTTAATTGTGTGTAATATCAATTTTAAATTATTATAATGTTATATAGTGTATGCCCTAATGGGTAGTTTTTTGAGTTACTATAACCTAACTGTAAGACCAACTATCACCAAAAACCACACTAATAAATACTTTGACTTTGACTTTACCTACTTCAGTACGTCTGGGAAACACTGGGCTGCAAAAATGAAATAAATATGTTGTTACACTCGACAAGTACCCAAAGAAACGGTTGTAAGACCCGACACCCTAAGCTGTGTAAATTCTTTGGATACGTGGGCAATATTGAAACTCACACCGCTTTCTTGATTTTTTCAACTATTTAAGAACAGCGCCCCTTTTTTAACATTATTGGATCGCGAAAAGATCCTTATGATAGCAATGAAAAGCCATAGATACATTCAGAAGCATTTTAAAAGTTCTCGTTTTTAGATTCCACCACCAAAACATAAAGTTTTTTTTTATGAATCGCAATAAAAAGTCAGCAAAAAGGTTAGACCTTGGGAAGTACCCACAATACTTATTTCTACCACCAAGCTTGCTATGTTCGGGGACTCGGAACTAAGCATCGCTGGCTTTCTAGGAAACTTACAGGCTTCAAGACGATTTTAACTTTGTCTCTAAAGTCAAAGGTCGGCAACTCATCGTTAATCTTCTAGAGCAAGTAGGGACGCTTACAAATGTTAGCGTCAAAAAGAAGTGTAATCATGACGTTACTGTCTTATTTGTTTTTAGGGTTTTAATTTGGTGCTTATTGCTCCTAGTGATCCTGGGTTCGATTACCAGGTCAAGCGAAGTGTTATCGGGTTTTTCCTTCTGGCGAAAAGTTACACATAACACACAGAACACACACACACAACACACACACACACACACACACATACCACACACACACACACACACACATACACATTATGATTAGGCATGGGTTCCTAATCTCTGCCTAACCTTTTGAAAGTTACAGGGGTGATATGTTTACGCTGATGTTATGTTTCGTTTTAATACACAATCCTACACAATAAAGAATACCTCACCCTCAAAAAAGTAAACCAATTTATAGGTATAATTCTTTTTCCGGCACTGAAAAAAAACGACAAATCGCATTAACAATTGAATCGACACCTTATCTAAATACAAAGCCTTACGTTTGGGTCGCCAAAGGCTCAAAGGTCGAAGCGGATGCGACTTCGACCAAAAAGAAAAAAAAAACGGCCTGGATTGTCGCTAGGTGTAATCTTTTGTGGAAAAAAGATGATAATAATTAGTTAATTAATCTTCTTGTATTTACACGACTGTTTTAATTGGTCTTTTCTGGGTGTCTTCAGGTTTCATACTTTTAATGAGGAAAATGAATATTTTTGGCTTAATGTGTGTAAAAACCGAAAAAGACCGTTGTCACAACTAATTTCGGATCTAGGAACAAGACCAGGCATTGCATTACTCGAAGTTATATTTAGTTGCAATAAGTTTGTCAAAACATCATCAAGTAGGTAGGTAATACAAGTTTCCATGAGTTTGGTATCGCATTTGTAAGTTTTCAGAGCCAGTAATCCCGTAATTACTATTTCGGTTGTATAACTTTAACTTGTTTTACATATTGTAGTCCAACATTTTTTATTCACGCGTAAATTAGAAATGTAGTGCGTAGGTAAAAGTTAAAAATCATCTCTATTAGAAAAAAACCAAAACCGTATAACGACAACGACGCGAAATACTCAATCACAAATCGGAAATAAAGATAAACTCACACCATAGTCGATAAACTACGCAAAACACATCCGAAAACTTCTAAATATATCCGAAACGAACACGTCAACAGTTGCCACGGAACTACTCCAAATATTCATACAAAATAAAAATAAACATACAAGACCTTTTTCGTCAAATTTTTTTATAAAAAGAGATTAAAACTTTTTTTAGACATACCTGAACTCCTTTCTCCTCCGTTTCGGCCATCGCTTTAGTCGAATGGATGCTCTCTAATATTTGAATGTGGAACGTCCAATGCACGGGAGAGGCGGGAATGCAATGAAGGAACCGCGGCTATGAAGGGAAGCCGTATACTAACTGCGACGGGCAGTTAGTCAGAGAAACGCTTCGTTTGTTTGTAGCGTTTTCACGTCAAAAGACCAATTTGTTCGAGACACCATTGTTTAACTATTGTGTCTTCTTCGTGGACAGATCAAGGGTTATAATAGTTTGGGATTGGTTAGGATGTTTTTTTGTTTTCCTTGTGAGGAAAGTGGTGGAAATGGGAAGTATTTACTAAGATGGCTAAACGGCGATTCAGTAAGGGCAACACAAGTACATATATAACAAGTAAGGGAAAACATAATTTGCTGTACAAAGCTTATCTGAAAGATCAATACCCACATACCGTAATAAAACAAATACTACTAACGAAAACTAGCAAGATACTCAAACTAATGACAACTTTATAGGACCGTTAAATACCTTTAGGACGGAAAATTATATTACCATTTTCTAGATCCTTAAATATTGTCGGTCAAGACAATTGACGAGCTGACCTCGCATTTTTTTCATCTAATGAGCCTCTAAGAAAAACAAAGCCGTGTCAACCTGCTAATTATTAGTCTTAGTGACCAGCCATGGACTTTTCTCGAACCTTGTCCGAGATACGAAAATGCATGAAACAGAAAACCTAACATTTAAACGCAGTGGTTGGCACGCTGATATTTTAAACATGCTTGCGTTTTAATGTCTCTGTGTGCGTTCAGTCTTCTCGATTGTTTAGCAAAGTCTATCAGTGAGTGGAAAATTCAATATGTACACAAAACATTTATGTACACACATGATATTTTTATAACAACTGGAACTCAGTTATAAACGCAAAAATAATTATTGTCTCCTTTAAAGAATATTTTGAGCGAATTCATTTGTATAGGTTAAAAATCCACTGGTAGATTACATCTTTGTATCTAGAAGTATGTTTATAAAATTATTCTTTGTATTTAGGGATTGCGTAAAGGAGATGAGCATGAGCAGTCCTCCTGAATGTTCTAATATATAATCATTGTTATCATGAATAGGATGGTAAAATTGACTCAAGGATTATCAAGGATATTTCTATTCTGAATTTTACCCAGCAAGGTTATAATTATAAGGATTTTTATTAGTCAAGAGAAGTATGACATCATATTGATTTTCTTCCCTTACAAGCAACAAGACTTCAAATGGAAACCCGAACTACTGTCAATTCGAGATTCGGCAATGAGTGTGATAACAGTCACGTATACAAGTATGTCCTCAAATGGAATAACGCAATTTCAAAAGTGGTTTTTGTAAATCTTAAAACTTAAATTATGGAGAATAGTTGAGAAGAAAATAAGAGAGTCAACCGCAAGGTTACAGCTGGAGCACACAAATGATGACGATTGAAATCTCAAAAACAGTACCAAATGTGGACCAGACGACTTGTGAGCGTGCTTATGGTCACGTAGACCAAGGAGTAACCAGGATTTAACACAAAAATGGGATGTAAACAATAAGGTTGTCTACGAAAACTATTCAAAATAATGATCTCCTGTAAGATGCAGACAACACTAAAATTAAGATAAAATTTGGCATTGAAAGGCAACAACTGCGCTGTGGAGATCGGCAATTGTTCCGTGTAAAATACTGGTAGGTATTCAGCTAGTCGACTGGACGCCGACCCCAACATAATTGGGAAAAGGCAGATGATGAGAGATTGCACTAAGAAACAGCAGATTTAAGTGCTTATTGAAGTTTTAAAACATAAGATAAATAAACATCAAAATAAGTCATCGAATCTTCTGTTTGCAAAGAATCTTCAAGCAAAATATGTACGCAAACTTGTATATAATAATTTGTTAAACTCCTAAACAACGTTAGTTACCGGGAGGGAAGCGGGCTACCATCAAACTTGGCTAGAAGTTGATGTACCCCTTAATTGCATCGCTTTTGGGAGTACCTACATCGGAATTGTGACAAGAAATAAAAGTTACTTTTGTTGTAGAATTGTAGATAAAATCCGTAACTACTATTCGTCAAATGAAATCACCTATTAGTGAATAGTTGGCAGGCTGAGATTTGAGGATAAGTTGTTTATTTGATTTAAAAATAGTTTATTTATTAACTTCTGAAGTAACAAAAATCGTGGTCACTTTGTTTTTGCAATTTTCCCGTTTTAGGGATATTTTCTCCCGTTTCTTCAATGTCGTGTTATTAAACCGTTTCCGTTCGCTGTACTAGTCAGCATTTGTGTATAACGCATTTAGACAGAACCATTACTCAGTACCGTGAAAATCTTGAACACAATAAACCCGTAACTAAACTTTGTATCCTTCGTAACACTTGCCAGTGCAACTTCTCGTTTGTGTCCAATTGTTCTAAATTACGAAGTGTGGGTGGAGCTATTCCCGACTCTGTTAGAATATCGCCCATATTCTAACGCTGGTTGCTTCGATGGATTTAATAGAGAGTTAACTATAGACCATTTAAATCAATTGTGAAAAATCTAGGGAACTGTTTTCGGTTTATACTGGGTGAAACGGACATCGATGCACACACGGTTACCAAGTGTTCAGTATATCATTCTCAAACCTTCCCCCCCACATAGAAATTGTTCATCATCATCATCATTTCAGCCGCAAGACGTCCACTGCTGGACATAGGCCTCCCAGCGCGTGTCGCAACATTAACCGGTCCCGTGCGACTCGCATCCAGCGGATCCCCGCAACCTTCACCAGGTCATTGGTACACCTAGTGACAGGTCTTCCAACACAACTTCTTCCGGTTCGCGGTCGCCACTCCAGAACCTTTCGGCCCCATCGGCCATCCATTCTGCGAGCAATGTGCCCTGCCCACTGCCACTTAGGTTTGGCAGTTCTTCGGGTTCTAGAAATTGTTTATGGGTAATTTAACAAAAAAAAACTGCGGTTTCCTACATTTTGACCATGTAGGTATTGCACCTTTGTAGGAAACAACAAATAAAAAAAATCGGGTTTCAAAATCCTGTGGGGATGATACGAGTATGACAGAATGGTGTACTGAGCAGTGGTCACCGTTTGTGCCTCGCTGTCCCTTTCACCCTTTATAATATTTTTACCTACAACTAGATTTGATCCGACACCGAGATTACTTTATTAAGCAAGTTTATTATTAAGTTATTTTACAAATTCTCTAAATGATGCTGAAACCGCATCAAAATACTACATAACATAACGCGTGTAATCTCCGAAGGGATAGGCAAAGATGTACCTCGTTAGTATTCCCACATTTCGCCAGTTATGTTGAAGTCCCACGTAATAGGGGGCGAGCCTATAGCCATCAACCGGGCACAAATCCAGACTCCGTGGATGCTACTTAGAAATTACTGATTGAAAAACCCAATAACACTTTGCTCGACCTGGGAATCGACCGCTGTACCCACGAAGTAGTAAAAAAAAAAACAATGCGTAGTTAATTAGAACACACACTTTTATTTTATTTTTCATGTGTATGTTTACTCGTAGTTATTGGTTCTAACATCTACATACTCGTATGTATGTAGGTACAAAAAACGAAGAAATACAAATGAATGAATGTAGAATACAAAATAAGTAAGTGGCAATCTAAATTGCTGTAAGTCTATAAAATCCCGACGTGTTAATTTTCACATTACTTTGCTACTACAAAACTCCCATTCATTCCTTTCCCTCTCAAACAAAGTGACTATCGGAGCCCAGTAAATAACAGGTAGGTATGTGGTACGACTCTCAATTGCTCCGTAATTAGGTCGACCCGTAATTACAGCGCATCCTTCCCGCGCCGGCCATCACGTAAGAATGAGGGATAGGACATGTGGACGAGGGGATGTCAATGTTTTATGTATTTGTATACATTTTGTCCGGTATAGTGGTTTGGAAGACTCTCCGTAATTAATTGGTTCACGAGTTTTACAACCGCTATTATGGAACAAGAATTGATTGGAATAAAGTGTGATTAGGCTGGTCTTGATTAGTCTCATTAAAGTGGTCGGAAGAAACTGGATAGCCATGACACAAAACCGCCAAAAGTGGAGAGATTTGGAAGAGATCTACACTCAGCATTGGGTGGACAAAGGTTGAAGAAGAAGAAAAGAAGGAGAAGTGGTCGAAACCTGACTGTTACGGTTAGTCTGCTACATCCCACTGCTGGGCAAAGGACCCATACATGACCTCCAGTTCTTTCGATTCAGGCCTAACGTACTGGTCGTTGGTTCGTTAAACAAAACATGATGTTTTAGTTTTTATCACAAGTTTTCCTACAATTCTGGATCTGGGGATCTAACCTGAGGCTTTGAATCAAACCTGCTTATGTTTCTACAATTCCAAGCGATGTCGGAGGCCCATGGGCGGCATAAAAACTCTCACACCAGGTTGGGCACTAACTACGCGATAAAGAAAGATTTCCATATAATAATGTATGCTCGGCCTTTCTTCAATGGATTGGTTATAAATTGTTAAACTATTCTAATCTACCGTTACCAAAAATCGAATCATAGTTACAAGTACAAACTTCATTTGAACTGTGTGCTCGCACACATAAAACAAGTCTTGTTTAAAAAAGATAAATCGACAAATCCAGGTAAACAAAATAGCATCGGGTATTAAAAATAACTTAAACAATTTTATCGAAACTAGCGCCATCTGCATTAGTCTCACGGAAGCGTTAGAAAATTTCAACGCGTATGTTTTCCGCGTGGTTTCAGCGGTGCCTGAATTTTCAGTTTAGTTTCAGAAGAAGCCGCTTCGCGGCGCTGTAGGTGTAAACGAAGAATGTGCAGTGTGTGGGAATTTTCTTATGAAGATATAAATTGGAGTTGCAGTCCTTTTCAATTTCCTACTTTTTCAGGCACCTAAATTTATGTTTTTGAAGCTACACAGAACATTCCACATTTTATTGAACCATAATTCGATAGTGCCAAAAATATTGCAAACTAATGTCGAATATCATCAGCATCTCATTAATTGAAATTATATTGACGAAACACCATTAAGATTATGCACTTATTCCAAACAGATGAGCAAAAGATTTTCAAAATCAAAGCATTTATTTCAAGTATGCCAGTTACGGGCACGTTTGAATTGTCGAAACAAAGATGAAAATTAAATGTAGCTACTGTCCCAGTCACAAGGCATAAAAACTGTGAAAGTACTGTATAGTTGCCCATTCCCTAACGTAGATCTCTATGGAGAAGAACGGGCAAGAAACTCCATGGATACTCTTTTAAATCAGAATAGTTTTACAAAACCTTGGTAACATCATTCATGTTGAGATGGTGCATTATGTGAGAACAATGTAGCAAGATGTGCACGAAGTGAAGTGTCCATAGTAAAAACAAAACAATGTTGCTATTTATCTTCATCATATGGTTTCAACTTTCTGACTAACTGGTCCACTCTTTGACAATCCACAAGTGAGTTGAGTTGAGAAAAGAACCAACGAGAATCTTCGCTGAAAGGATCTCGACAATTCCACACAAATGCCGAGATTCACAATGACCTTTGTGAATGGTTTCCTGAATAATGACATAAAGATTATGACCCACTCCAGCTGATTGACGATTGCACCACGTGCAGCGACTGAAGACTTCCTTTTTAACCACGATATAGGCACGATAGAAGTTAGGAATCATAGATTACTATTGAAGATAGGCTACAGTGTCTATTGGTGAAAGTTTCCATCTAAGGAGAAACGTAAGCAATGAGTGAAAAGTGGCGCCAGTGACGAAACAGTTGAAAGGAAATCGTTTGGCTTGGAATGAACATGTGCAATAATATGTGAATAAAGCTGTAACGATTTCCTTTCAGCTTTAATCACATGTGTTTAATCTTTATCACATGGCAATGAGGCATAAAATGCAAGTGACTGAAATAGTGATTAAATTAAATAATTACTGTTGGATGAAGATGGAGGTAAAAACCAAAGAAAAAAATGATGGTGTCAAAAACGATATGAAAAAAAGGGAGTTTTTAAATGCTGCAAGCATGAAGGTTGATAGGGGACTATTAAAAAAAACATGTTGCGCCGAACCCATGGAAACAAGCAACAAGGGCGGAAAGATGATGATGATGGGCAATAGCCAGTCGTAGCCGGCTACATACCTACTGCATAGAATGTTTACAAAAGGGAAGAAAAGGCTCTTGCTCTGGTGTGTAGGAAGTTGTGACGGTGTACAGGCACAAAATTAGAATCAGAAAGAGAATGAATATCTCAAACTGCAGTTGCTATAATATGAAAAAACCTTGTCACACTGGAGAAATGTATTTTCAGCAGAAATTTTGGCCGTTCCGCCTAGTTACGGAGAGAAAGCTGAAGCTGAATGCCAACTTTTAGTACCTACTCACGGCAGCAAATCGAAATGAATAATGGATTTGGCCAAATCCGTCCTACAAATAATACTGTACACTTTGAATGTTGATATCTTTAGGTGGGGATTTGTGGAGAATAAATACCAGTGCTTTCTGCTTTCTAGTTTGTACTTACAGAATTATCATCATTTAGCCCAAGATATCAACTACTGGACTCAAGCCGCCCCCAGGCCACAAACAGATTTTTCTCCCCAGCTAAAACAAAGTGGTGAAGGGCAGGCGTTTTAGGGAATGCCTAATGCAATTTTAGTGTTTGAAAAGTACTAATACTTAACCTGATTTGTATAAATGACTTTTGATTTTATCTGGTTCCTTGCTCGTACTCTCGTAGCAAAGAACTTGTGCCAAGTATTCCATCATCATGACTAATTTTTGGTTGCCTAGCAAAAGCAATGTTGGGGTCGGCTTCTAGTCTAACCAGATGCTGAATACCAGTATTTACATGGAGGGACTGCTTATCTGACCTGCACAACCAAGTTAGTACAGGGTAATATAAGCCCTTGGTAAGACTGGTTGTTAGACTTTTTGTAACGACTGTCAAAGATGCATGTCAAGCCGTTGCTTGACGTGCTTGCCGAATATTCCATTCTCACAAATATAAAGGCAACTCATTCGTGCTAACTTGCCTTTTCCTACTCTTTGTCAGCTTCAACAAGTTGATTACATCACAGTGAGGGGCTCGTCCGTTTCTATTCTGGGATCTGGAGACATCCAGCGTAATTGGCCCGATGTAAGCCACTGGGCTATTTCCATTGTGCAACGGTGTGCCCACGTAATAATGGCAGTTGATTTGTTTAAGAGCACTTAGGGAGTAGAGGTCCTGCCGGCGTCGGAGGTAGATATGCTCCTTATTATATGTATGTACCTTTGATTGATTCTAAAAACCGTAGCGTATTTGCCAGAGTATTGTACAGGGTATCACAAAAATGTGAATATGATTACGATACGATACATGCTGTATTTTATTTTAAAGAGTGTAAACTGACCCTACACAAAGCCGTCATACACAAGCATTCTGTAGGTCAAACTAAGTAACTCTATGCAAAAATTATTGCTGGGAATCGACTTTTATTTATTACCCCCGACGCGAAAAGAGGGGTGTTATGGGGTAAAAAGTCACTTTTTATGGAAAGACTCAATTTAACGCACTCAAAACATTGTGCTTGTGGATGTTTTAAATAGTATGGGGGTTGTGAAGGTATTTAAAGTAAAATTATAACATTAAAACTTGTATTTAAAAAAAAAAAGACTTGTGTAAAAATTATATCTCCGTAACTAGAAGGTCCTAGGCATGGTCTAGAACAAAAAACTCATCGCAATGACGAGGAAAACAAGTGACGCGCGTGCGCGTCTTCGTTAAGGGTACTTTTACACCCATTATAGACTTGATCTTAGCTGTTTTTGTATTCTGACATGTTGATGGCGTGATGTTGATGCAACGGCTAAGGGTTCTTACAGACGAGCGGCACGTTGCCAACTGCAGATAAACTGCAGCCGTCACCACCTGTCGACGGCTGCCGTCGACGCTTGCAGTTGTGGCGTCACATTAAAGGTAAGCGTCCACTTGTCCGCATCGTACGCAACGGACGCATCGCATCAAACCTTTATTGAACAGATTCAGATCCGTACGGTGCGGACAGGTGGAAGCACTTTTGTGACTTTCTATACAAAGAATACTACGATCCGTTTGATGCGATGCGTCCGATTCGTACGATGCGTACCTGTGGACGCTTAACTTTACGCGGCATGCCAAAACTGCAAGCGTCGCGACCCGTCGACGGCAGTTGTCGGCGCTTCGGCGGCAGCCGTCCGGCGCGTCGACGGCAGCCGTCGACAAGTGGCGACGGCTGCAGTTTATCTGCCGTTGGCAACGTGCTGCTCGTCTGTAAGAACCCTTAGTAGGTGGTCTAAAACTTTTTCTACAAAGATAACACTTATTTTTAACAATATTGACAATGATGAATTGTTTACTCTTGTTGTGTAATTAGCTAATGAGAAAAAACACCCAAGTGACATGAAGTGATGGATAGACACAGACAGTTGGACAATAAAAACTTTACAAAAAGTAAAGATAGACATGAACTATGGTACCAAGTACATGGTACCAAGTACATGTATGGTACAAGTACCATTATATTTAGTACATTTTTTTCCGAAAAATATTCTTTCTAAAATTTCACATTTCAGACCTGAAAATGGCTGAGAATGGCTTCGTCAAGAGGTTTTTTTGACCCTTAACGAAGCCGAAAGGCACTTGTTCTCTCCATCATTGCGATCATTTTTTTATTCTAGACCATACCTGGGAACCTTCAAATTACGGAGATATTGGGGGTCAAAGTTCCAACTTTTTGACAACTTTTTTTGAAAATACAAGTTTTTAATGTAAGATTTTTACTTTAAACACCACGACCCCCGTACTATTCAATCCATCCATCAACACAATGTTTTGAGTGCGTTACATTAAGTTCTACCACAAAACATGATTTTTCACCCCGACAAAAAAAGTCGTTTCCCAGCAATAATTTTTGCGTAAAGTCACTTAGTTTGATGTACAGAATGCTTGGTTGACGGCTTCGTGATGAGGTGGTTTACACCCTGTTTAGGGTGACTGGCAATTAGTATACGATACCTAAACAAGTGATTTTACTCATCACAAACAACATTTACTATAGGACCAAACAAGAAATCGCGAAAAAAAACAGCTGGTCAAAATGTACTGAAAAGCTGATTTTTTTTTGGGGATTTTAGGTTTCCAGTCACCCTATAAATGTCAGCCTAGAGTTTATTAAGTGAAAGAGTTTAAGCAAAAGGCTCCGTCCCTATCACATACATAAAAAACATAACTATCGAAATCCACCCGACGAAGGTAAACCTTTTGGGGATTATAAGCGTGATGCTATAAAACATAGAAAAATGTAACAAATCAATGCACACAAATAATAAAATACAGCAAGAGCGGAACATCCATAAACATGACTTAGCACAAAGTACTATCAATAAAGACGCTGTTATTCCAAGTCTAGACGTCAAATACACCAGTATAGCCGCAGACACTAAAACAACAACATTCAACATGATCCATTAACCAATTAACCACTATTCCAAAAGAAAAACATTGTGTTTTATATCGTCAATCAGTCAAAACTACGACGAGTAATTATCTCTAGTAAAGTCCATTTTAAAAATACCAAATAACTCTTGAATAATTGCATTACAAAAAGTATTTTTACAACTCAAACGGCTTGAGGAGGCTAGGCTAAAAATAACTAAGTCACTTCTCTCGTCTGCCATTATTCTATTGAATGCGCGGACGCAATTGACCGCGGCGGTCTTACATGCTGAGTTAACAACATACCTAATCTTAAAGGAAAAGTTTTCGCTTCGGGAAGACTCAGACCAAATAAAAAACCAAGACACAGCGCTGCGAACAATAAAATGGCCGGTTTCGTAAACATGTGTGCATTTTTTGAGCTTAGTTTAATTGTAGTTTGATTTAAATGCGAGCGGTACGCACAGAGTGGAGCTTAGTTTTGCGCTGACCACTCACTTCACTTTATTGTTCGCTGCGCTGTCTTGGTTTTTTATTTGGTCTGAGCGGGAATTATATCAAATCAATATTCTGTGCGAAGTATTACGAACATTACCGAAGTGCAAATATTTTCTGGTTTACCTGTTATTAAACAAAAGTCCGCGCGCGAGCTCCGAGAAATCGGTGGCTTGTTTAAATCATCGTTGGTTTTATTTCGGGTGCATAGTGCCCTCATAGAATGGTTTCATAATTTAGTACTCCGCGCGAACTAAATTATGAAATCATTCTGTGCGGGTGTTATGTGCTTGAGGTAGAACCACCGATGTTTTAAACAAGCCACCGATTCCTCAGAGCTCGCGTGCGGACTATACCTATCCGGTTGTATGAGTTGTATCGCATGATTAATCACGGTCATCCTCCTCCTACTCTTCCCTATACTTTCGTCATTTCCGATCAGCTATTCTGTCGTCCTTATTACTATCACTAGTTTGTACTGTAGTTGCAATCTGGTGATAGCCTAGAATGTATAGAATATCAATATTTTTACTTAAATTGGCTACCAAGTTAAATTATGCACATATTCAAATCACAACATCAACAGCGAAGCCGCGGGGGAAATTAGTGTATTTTTTTAAATTTTTGTAACCTATTTTAATTCTTGATTTCTATTTTATTTAACACGGGTTAACTGTCTGTAATTATTTGTAAAAATACGCTAGTTGCCCGTAGCCCGTTTTGGTCATACAATAACAAATAATATTCATGATTTCTACGAAGAAGAAAAAGATACATAGCAACCCCGTGATTTATGAAAATTATTCGGAAAAGCGATTTCTTCCTAATGGGCTGACCTACATCACTTTAAATTTAAATGAGTACAATATAAACAAAAAAAGAAGTTTCGACATGTAATTCCACTTCAACGTCATCTTTAGACTTGTGAACAGTAAAAATAACTTTGAATGCTCTGATATTTTCAATGTTTATTAGAGAACTGTAAAAATACAGTTTTATTTTTAAAGCAGCCATGCGAATCTGGGATTGAGCCGTGAACATCAGCTGTGAGAATCGACGGAACTGTGAACCTGTGCATAACCACTATGTTCACGTGCTAAATGTGCATCTGTGCTCCTTTGAGATGATGATAGGAGCACAGCGAAGAGAGCAGTACAGTGCTGCGCTATCAATATGTGTAGGTATCTTTAAATTTTCAAAAATATGCGACCGTACCTTTTACACTGTAGGGCCAGATGAACTAGTCAAAGAGACATTGTGTCAGCGAAAACGGTGTTGGAAAAGTCACAAATGTGATGGAGTGACATTACGTCCCGAGTTATGCCAATCCTATTGAAAATCGTTGTAAAAATACGAAACTCTTTGAAACGATTGTCAACCGTCAGGGCCCTCTGGTAGTCACTTTATTAGCACCATTATTGACGTTCATTTAATCCTCATGAGTGCACGTGTACATGGAGCATAACAGCAAGCGGCTTTAAAAATCATAATGATTCTTCACGTGCCGATTTCAAGATAGTAAGCGTTTTCAGTTGATTATTTTTACGACAGGAATTAAAACATCAAACACACTAATAGATGATTGAATCCAACGCTGATCTGAGACTTGACGATGATTGATTGAGAGCATTTGATTTATTTTGTACGGATTGCTCTTTAGATGTGGAACACACGTTTTAAACCGAAAATCACTTGATAAACTAACGAATTTTACCTTGGAAAACACAGGAAAACTGTATTTTATTAAGATAAAATATTGAAGTTCATAACTTTTGCCAACTATATTTACTGTGACAGAACGAGTGATAATCTAGTGAATTTTCTCACATTTTCTGCTCCTCGCAAAAAAAAACCAGTGTCAGATCTATAATTACCAGTAGGTACGTCACATCAAAGACTTTTATCTCACATGAAACGCTTCAATAAACCCGACAGGTTCCGAAACTAGTTTGTGGTCAGCTCCAGGGGTCATAAATCGTAAATATAAACATTTTACACAACGTACACCTTTCGATGAACGAAAACAAACATTATAAACATTGAAAACTCGTAAAATGTTTTACAGCGACGCTTCAGCGTGATTTTATATGAAATTAATTATAAAATAAAACAGCTGCCTTAATTTTCTATCCATTCCATCTCATGATAGTTAGGATTATGTCATTTGAGTCGTGAAAAACTTAGCGACGGGCTTTCTTTGATGAAAATTGCGCTAAAGATAAAATAATGTTTGCTCTATTTGATTTTTAATTTATAATTATGTTTTTTTGAACAATTAATGATTTAATTAGAGTACGATGGTTGTTTTTTCTTCATAAATATATAGTAACTGTATTACTACTGTAGACTAGTTTACCTAATAACTGGTAACGCGTAATTTGGTTCTGAAGGTCAGATAGGCAGTCTCTCCAATACTCTCCATGTTAAATCAGCTGCGTCTGCTTCGACTGGAAACCGATAGAAGATGGCTCCCAATCCATGGATAAGAAAAGGCTAAGTGTCTGATAATACTACTGCAAACCTTATACATGCTATGTTAATGAAAAACGCTTAGTAGACACTTTTCGTGACCCAAGGTCTGGCTTTTTACTTTGCCGTACAACGTGGCAACGCCGCAAGCCTCTTGGTGACACCAGTTGACAGCGTTGAGGCGGAGTTTTTTGACGCCATTTTTTAGTTTACTGTCAAGTTAGTTACTTTAAGTTATTTTGATTTGTAAATCTAATTTGATATTGAAAGTTGAAACCAGGAAACAGATTCTCAAAAGAAAAGCTACACGTTAGCTAAACGCGCACTAAACTAGAGTATCGTCCCTGAGTCAGTAACGTGCGTACGCGCGTGTTGTAAACAGACCGTGTCAGTTTGTTTGTTTTTACAACCAACGTGTGTAACTCGCACTAAAATATATTATATCAGTGCGTTCTCCAAACGCTTTCTTCTGCTGAGAGTATCTTCTTGTTTTTCGTCAATTTCATGTCAGGTCGTGTCTGATCGACAGTTGCTATTTTTAATCGATTTCAAAGAAGGAGGGCCACCTCCTTCTTTGAAATCGATCGAGCCATCTCAATGAGGCATGTATGCTATATTTATTTAGTATTATTGGTAGTTGATGATGTTATGACAACATATTGGGTATGCTAAACAAGAACTTTTGTGGGAAGAAAGAAGGACCTCCAAAACAAAAAAAAAACACTATTCGTTGCGAAATCATTTGGAAGGGTTTTATTTTATTTTATCAGTCTTTGTATAATTGCAACAATTTCTAGAAATAGATAAGGAATATTTTTGTGCGTTGCAGTTTTTGCGTCAATCCGGAACATACTTATGGTAGCTACGATTTTCTTAAATTCGTATTTATATTTGGTGTGTTTTCAGTACAAACATTGAAAAAATAAATGAGGAAAGTTCCATTTCCCCGTACTCGATTTTATTGGCAAATAACATGACTTGTTTGTTTTCAAATGTAACGGTAATAAATACAACGAATTTAAATGCGCCTGAGCACGACATCGTCGATACAATAGTTCTGTTTATTTGTTGAACCCGTAAAGTCGTAGCCACCTGTCGAATGCGTTCAACATGTTTATAATTCTTGTGTTAACGACATTGTTCCCCGTTTTCACGAACACTAGGTGACGCTTAAATAAATGCACTCCTTTGGATTTTCAATGTTCAGATCAAAACCGAGGGTTCAAATTCCTACTGTGCAATAATCTCTTTTTTAAGCATTCACTGGTTACTTAGAGTTAGTACAAATGCGCGCATATTATTTAATCCTTAATAGATCATGTAAAAAAAGAACGATCGTGAGTGCCGGTTGTGAAAACAAAATTCATCTTACTGCAAATAAAAAAAAAAGTACATTTAATTTCAAATTGTTCTGTCCTTTAAAATTTGAAAACACCGGATTACAAATATCACATGAAAATTGGTCAACATCTACTGGCATATTTTCAGCTTAGCAAAAGCCCAGGATAATTCTGTAGGTAACAAAAATAAAAACAATATGTCACAGAGACTAACGAGAACCGAAGATCATCTGTAAATAAAGTTGTAAACAAAGCTCTATTTTAATCCCTGATAATGTAATGTGGATACCTAAAGCCATTTCACAATGCATTGACTGCAACGCAAAAAATAATAATAGGGCTGATACGAAGAAGAATGAAACGGTTGCAACATTGCAACAAGAACCCAACAAGAGTGTAATGTCACATCTAATTAAATGTTTCGGTTAAAGGAAATGCTGGTTACCTCATTAAGAGAGACGTAGTGATGAAACAATTTACTCAGAGTGCCTATCACTATCAGCCAGGTAGACTGACCATCTGGTCAGAATACTAGGACTAATGAAGAAATTAAGACATCCGCAAGAGAACCAAGGTTACCGACGTAGCCCGAAGAATTTGCCAAGCTTAAGTGGCAGTGGGCAGGGCACATTGCTCGCAGAACGGATGGCCGATGGGGCCAAAAAGTTCTGGAGTGGTGACCTCGAACCGGAAGACGTTGCGTAGGAAGGCCTCCCACTAGGTGGACCGATGACCTGGTGATGGATGCGGGAATCCGCTGAATGCGAGTCGGGACCGGTCAATGTGGCGACACTTGGGGGAGGCCTATGTCCGCAGCAGTGGACGTCTTTCGGCTGAAATGATGATGATGATGACCAGGAAAAATTGGAAGTAGGCCCAGGACTGGATCAAGGGGCGCGAAGGACATGGGATGAAGAACATAAGAAGAAGGAAGTGACTGACAGGGTTCGAACCTATAAGGTTCAACTCTTAATCGTACACTGAGAATAACCTCGTCCAAATACTTAACTACATGCAGTACGACGAACTGCAATAAACGGGCCAAGGGTACGAATAAGACGCACAAATAAAGTGGTGCTCTGCCAACCCTAGCAGGCACGTGATCTTGTCAACGTTACCCCTCGCTGCCAAACTATGCGCCCGGCCTAGCCTACACATACCCCACACTAAGTCCGTAGCAGAATGACCGGTCTGAACAATGTGTAATGACATGAAATGACTACTTGACACTAATGCAACAGAAATCTTCAACAGCTGAACAAATCCTATAAATATCAAACTAGCCCGTCTCAGGGCAAGACACGCTTGCTTGGCTTGCAGTACGTGCAAAGGAGCTGCCGATCGAAGGGCTTTGTGGCTTAACTATGGGCAAGGACAGGCGGTTGTAACACAAATTAACGGAATTTTTTCACAAAAACTTAACCAAACTTGAGTGATAGTATGTGGTGTTTACAAACAATGAACAAGCCTATTCATCACAAGTCATTTATTTAGCCTGATCAAAAGTTATCATCATCATCAGCTTACAGTAGTTCAGTACTGGACAGAGGCATCTTCAATTCAGCTGCCCTGCGACCCTGTGAATGTCTTTACTTCACCTAACCTGAGAGCGTCCTTGTGTTTTCCGATCCGAGCTAAATAGAGCACATCAATTAAATAAAACTTCTGTTGGTACCGACTGTTCTGTCTACAGACAGTCGTAGGTACAGTCTAGACAAAGACAATGATTTAGCACTTATTTATACCCACATAAACGACAGGCGGACGTTTATCGTCTGTCCTTGAGCTTGAGTTATGTTTTCGATTGTTCCCTTCAAAATAGAGTGACTAAGGAGAACACAATTTCATAGTGCGACTCTAACGTAAGAATAGAATTGCGTGAAAAAATGCAGAGATTGTTTTTACAAAGTTTGGGACCAAAACCTCTCAGGTTTTCCGAGCCCAAATCGATTGTGCAGAAATATTTTTATCGAGAAATTTTCCACCGCAATTTCATGTAGCCAGAGCGGACAGCTAGCTATGAAAAATAAGAATGGAATATTCGTTCGTTCCCAAATGTAACATTATTTATTTATGACAAGAAAATCATTTCACCTAGGCGTAACATACGTGGGTCGCCACGCTAGACTACACCCATCGAACAAAAATATACCACAATAATAAAATAATAAATGATTATTTTCAGTAATGCTATAATTCGCCAGACTAATGTCACGGATGTGCGCACAGTGTGGAGCGTTAGCGTTAATGGTCCACGCGACAATCGCGACAAGCTGGCATAATATTTTACACAATGTTGTACTGAAATAATGGAACTAAACAGCTATGTTACAATTCTGGTGAATAATAAATAATATTTTATCTATACATTGTAAACGGACTCACGAAGCTGTCAACCAATCATTATGTACATCAAATTAAGTAACTCTACGCAAAAATTATTGCTGGAAAATGACTTTTTTTTGGGCTGAAAAATCACGTTTTACGGTAAAACTCAATTTAATGCACTCAAAACATTGTGCTGGCCTCCATGACCCGTTTACTAATCAATGTATCCAATATTGTACACGTATTAAAAGTAAAGCTACAACCTTAAAAACTAGTGTCTAAAGAAAAACTTCTGAAAAAGTTGGAACTTTGACCTCCAATATTCCGTAGCTAATAAGAACAAAAAAAATATCGCAATGACAGGGAGAACAAGTGCTTTTCGGCTTCGTTAAGGGTCTATTTACACCCTTTATATCATAATATTATGTTACACATTTACAAAATAAATCAGTGTTAGACACTATGTTAAATAAGTAATCACACTTTCGTGTCGGAAGAAAAAGTCGTTTCTCATCAATAATTTTTGCGCAGTGTTACTTAGATTGATGTACAGAATGCTTGTTTGAAGGCTTCGTGACGGTTTACATGCTGCGTATTACGGTACTAGCAGATTTCTACTTATAATCTGCGTCCAGAAACCAGGTCCAAAAACCAAAAAAAAACCTAAATAAAATAAAATGCTCCCAGTTGTAAATTATGAAAATCTATCAGATTCTCTGGCAAAGAATAAAGAAAAGGTACATACACTGTCAATCGTCACTTAGCTAATAGTAACACACATGTCTGCTGATCCCACTTTGAGCAGCTTGTCAAACGGGCGGAGTGACAGACAAATTTTAAATAATTGTGTTTTGCAAAAGTTTCATGAACGTGGGATATGTTTGCTTGTATTCTTTACCTACCTACTTAGTTGAAAACACAAATGTAGTAATCAGTCGCAGCTGTTTAGAAAATGAGACTGAAAATCTAGAAGGTTTGCCCATTATTCTTCTTTATTAAGCATTTTATTGGTCTGGCCCATTGCCTAAACAAGAGGATTGAGGCTGGGTTAAGCTCGCTGTTGTACATTAAGGTGGAAGCTCCACGCTGCCCTCATAAGCCAAAAAGCGTCATCTCAAAAAAGTGAACACTCGAGAAAATTCATGTTTTAGTTTTTTTGATTTCGCGTCAACTTAATAAAGTAGTTTTAAAATTATTCATTCATAATATTAGATACTCATACCGATATTTCTTATTGATGTTTTTAAAAAAAGGAAAAGTATGTTTTTTTTACCTCTTTTTTGAGATACCGCTATTGGGCTTCGAATAATATGTTTATTAATATGAGTTACCGCTTTTAGTTATAGTGTGTTCATAGGAATTTTCATACAAATGTTTTTCTATACATTTTTGCTAAAAATCCATGTAAAAGAAAATAAAACACGAAAAAAGTGCATTTGGAAATAAACTTAAGATTAACATAATTAGAAAATATTAAATTTTGGAACTAGGCATCTATGTCATAAATCACTCAGAAGTAGGGAGCTCCCTCCAGAAGGACAGTCTATTGCCTGGTATTATATTTTGAAGGGATTTCAAAATATTGTTCTTCTTGGCTTGCGAAATTCCGTTAAGCATGGATTTCTTCTTTGGAGGTGGAAGAGCATTCGTTTTTAAAATCTGTTTCCAATAATACTAGCAGTTATACACTCACTATCAAAGGAAGTCTTGTAATTAAAATCGAAACTACATCTCGTAGCTTCCACTTGCACTATATCGCAGATATAAGGACGTGGATTAAGGCGAGACAGTTTGTATTGCATTGTGTAATCTTGCCATTCATAAAAGTCATTGTCGTCCATTTTTTTTGGAATCACATTTTTACCAGCACTAGTCACAGCGGTATAAAAATCTTCAAAGTCATAAATCTTATTCTTCATCCGCTTCATAGACAATTCATAAAATCAAAAATATACGGCCATTGTGTTTAAAAATAATGATATACCTCTCAGCTCCTTAGTAATATCGTATAAATTTGAGATATGCAATATTTTCTTAGTAGGTTTTAGGTGGTTTCTGGTTGAGATAGCGCCATGTAACTTCATTTAACCTGTAGGGAATTTGTTAAGCTATCAGATGCAACAAAAATCAGAAATTTGTATTTTTTTGAGATACCGCTTTTTGGCTTATGAGGGCAGCACGGTAGCCCGCGAAATTTAAATTTTCTTACGTTTTTTGCAATTTGCAGGTCAGGTTTTATGTTGATTAAATTATGATTCGCGGCTGTAAAACATATGTAGTTACAGAATTATAATCATTAAAATATTTTAAACATACAACCTGACACTGGCCTGCAAATTGCAAAAAACGTAAGAAAATTTGAATTTCGCGGGCTACCCTGGAGCATCCACCTTAAGAAAGAAAGAAAGAAAAGTATTAAGCATAAGTAGCAGTAGGAAGATGGTAGGTTTATAATAATGGTTAGTGTATTATTTGTTATTAAGCTATATTATTGCAATTTCTGAATATATGTATATTTTAATAGTTCGTACAATATGAGGGCCTAGAAAAAGTGACATTCAATAGCGATAATGACGATGTAAATGTTTATTACGTTGATACAAGCTAACGAAAAGTCTTTGAAATAAGATGTTGGCTTCTAATGTACTAATTTAATCCCAGTTCAATTGCTTCAGGGCGAATTTGAATGTAACTGAATGTGATCAGCACATTTAAATGCATTCAAGAGCTGGATTTAGTTTCATTGGCGAAGTCCGCTCTCAATTACAGATATGGCATATTGGCATTAGATTTCCTATTAGACTTTGTTTCTATATATTTTGTCAGAAACCCCCGGGCAAGCCGTAGAAATTACAGATATATGGTATTTGATTTCCTATGCAAATTGTTTCCATATTTTGTCAGCAAGCCATAGAAATTGACGAACTTCCATAATGTTCTTGTCCAAAAACATAGCAACAGCGATTGATGAGGGCCAGTCTAAAATGTCTGAACACATCAATAAAACGTGAATTAACAACAACAATAATTTACGAACAGCTGGTCTGCATGTCGGATGTTACACTGTCAGCTGTGAGCATTGAAGATCGGGACTTCCTTTACGTCAGAGCGAGATTTGTAACACATTTTTTTTTGTGTTTGCAATGTTTTATTGGTACTTTTATGATTATTACAGGCTGACCGCAATTGGTTTTAACAACAGGGAAGTCATACGGAAAAGTGGACATAAAAACTATTTCTCCACTAACTGTCGACGGTTCAGCACCAAATTATTAAAAAAAACACAATAAATAGTTATGATGAATAAATTACACGATATCAAACCTGCAAATCCATATAAATAGTTTTAATAAATGCAAATGTAGTCTGTCTTTCTCTCGTCTGTCTATCTGTTTCTTTTTCACCCCTTAACGGATGAATGGATTTCAATGAAATTTTGCACAGAGGAGACTATAACCTGCTTTTTATCCGGGTAGTGTGTTCCCATAAGATACTGTCCTACCTTCGTCGTTATTATATTATATGTTTAACGTTTTACTTTTCAGGATTACGCTTTCATTCCTTGACTTTGATTGTTTACATCCAAATTAGAATCGTTTATCCTTCAGACACAGAACTTCCCGTTAGAATTTAAAACAATGCTTCTTTGTTGTTTTCTTTTTCTTTTACTTCAAAGTTGATTAAAACCAGCACCGTTCAGAGACGTCATGCAAAAATGATATCGGATCTGGTTTATATAAAACTATTCATAACATATACAAGGTTGGTTATGTAGGAAAGGCAAAAGTATTAATCATATCTTGAAACGTTGGTTGAAAGTCAAGGTTAAGTTCAAGAAGAACAAGAGACAGGATTAGGGTGACGAACTTTTTGTAGATGTGAGGCTTTTTGTTTTGGAAGGGGTCCGTAGGGCCGAAGCCTGCCGGGGCTGCGGGACTCAAAAGAGATACCGTGGCTCCGGAACACAAAGGGCAAAGAAGGAACATGGATGGATTTTAGTCAGTAAAAGTCTGACACTCCCTCCCGCTCCGCCCAGACTGGGAGGAGTCATTTGTTGATTTCCCAGCTGTAAAAAAAAGGCTTTTTGTTTTATCCGGATAATGCACGGCCTTGTAATACGTTTGGACTTTTAGAAATCAGGTGAAAAACGAAAATGACCTACTGAAACTTGCGACGCAGGCATTTAATTTTAGTACTTCATTTGCGTCATAGATGGCGCTACAATACTTTTTGAGATATTTTATCTGTGCCGCTACATGCACGGTTTTACATATTATGTTCTCGACATCATTACTGTCATACTACATTATTTAAATTGTAATTTATGTATCACGTCACAGAAACTTTTCTTTTATTAACTATAGGTAGGTAATAATTTAAAATGCTTGTGCGTCACTATGAAATTAACGACATTGTCTATCACAGTATATCATCATTTCTGTCGCATAACTGAAGAGGATATGACTATTGTTATGAGTTTGTTGTTCACTGTACCAAAGTACTGTCTGCCAACTAGTGAAAATATAGTTAGTGGGCGATTAGACCAACGGATAAATCTCATTAGTCTACGATCCAGAGAGACTGTTTATAAGAAAAAGAAAATAAAACTACAGCTAATGAGGCGATGACAGCCACACATGATGCTTCTTGCTGCGTGACAATAGTACACTTGCGTATTATGTATATAAGTATTACCATTTTTTTTTTCGGAAGTGAAATCATCAAATGACTCCTCCCGCTCTGGGCGGAGCAGGAGGGAGTGTCAGACTTTTACTGACTAAAACCCATCCATGTTCCTTCATCGCCCTTTATGGTTCGGGGCCACGGTATCTCTTTCGAACAGTCCCGCAGCCCCGGATATAAGTATAACCTTACGCGTAGTTTTGCCTTACGTTCTTAGGGTCCCGGGTTCGAATCCCGGTTCGAGCAAATGTTTGTGTGATGAGTATGGACATTTTTGTTTCCAAGTCATGGATGTTTAAATGTATAATAAATATATTTTTACAAACAAAAAAGTATCTATATCAACTATCTGGTGTCCACGACACAAGTCTCGTTGCTTAGTGTGGCATTAGATGGCGCTGTGTGTAATGTCCAGCGATATTTATGTATTATTTTATATATTATTTATGTATTACTAGAGGTCTGCAAGTGCAATGTGTAAAAGTCTAAGGTGCAGATGCTAATACAATGGCGTGCTAGTGCATGCAAGTAGGTGCATAGCGTTTCTTGCCCGTTCTTTTCCATGAAGTTTTAATCACGATTTTTTCGACGTCCTTGGGTGGCATAAAAACTCTGACACCAGGTCAGGCACTAACCACACGATAAAGAAGAAGACAGTTCAAAATTGTGTGCAAATGGATTAATTGAAATGGAGAGTTTGATTTTGCTAGCATGTAAACGTGTGTGGCCTACAAAAAAATAAAATATAGCCACTAATAAGATTTACCGGATTTATTACCCACTTTAATAAAACCTCATAAATAAACCAATCTCCATTTAAAACGAAAACAATAGAACATCAATCCCTAACAACAATGTTTACAAGAAAGGCCCTGACGTCACGGTAGACCCTGGAGTTGCCAGCAATCTAAATCTGTCGCGACAATGAGAATATTGTTCTACAAATTATTTATTTGAACTTTTAGTGCTCTGGCAATGGGTTCCCGTTAAAAATAAGCGCTAAACTATTATTAGGTCGTTATGTAGAAGCTATTGGTTTCATTTGAGAGGCGTACTATGTTACTTGGCACCTGATGTGTTTATTGACAGACAGCTTACGCGGTGTTACATTGAGGAATGATTGAGGACTTCGTTTTGTGCTGGGAGGTCTGGTTCAAGTTCAAGTGGTTGTATTTCCGCGTGCAACACTAATTTTCTATTCCCAGTCCCGGAAGATTATTTAATGGACGAATTGAAAGCTTCAGCAGCGCGAAGAATAACCCTAACTTCAAGCTTAATTAAAAATAAAACGAATATCTTCTTCTGAAACTGATGGATTACACCCATGACTCTTTTGTAAAACTGAAACGTGGTCGTTGAGTCCCTTTACGTTGTAATCAAGCATGAGGAAATCCGTCTCAGATCGTTAGGACAGGAAGGTTCTGACTTCTGAAACGACTACGAAACAAACTGAAAAAACTGAACGGAATTACCAAAGGGCACGTCTGCCCAATTGTAATTTGCCTTTAGTTGGGCACGTCTGCCTTCAATTTTGCTTTAATTCGTAATTGAAGCCATGTATCTTGAAGTTAAATGACAAAAGTACTTTATAAGAAAATTGTAGCAAAGTATTATTTGTGCTCTTCAAAACTTCACCTCTACGTGCCACTATTATTAAGCAAAAAAGCTATAAAAGCTATAAAGTCGTAATAAATCCTTAATTGTTAACAGGTGCACTGCCGAATATAGGAATCATAAACTGTTTAGTCTGCCCGATATTTGGGTTAAACACCGTTGTAACTAACACGTCACATATCGATCATTCGATCGTTAATGGTGTTATTTTGATTTACAATCGATACCTAATTGACGTTTGGTTAGTCTTCTGAAATCGTATTTAGGTTATGTCTAGCTTTTTGACCGTGAATGTGGTTCAGTGTTAATAGGAAGGTTTCTTTCTACACCCTAATTGGCGGACGATGCATCATCGATCAAATTTTAAATGAGAATAATTCTCCTGAACCAATTTAGCTAAGTACGACGCAGGTGATAATTTTTGTAGTTTATAAGTGTTTGCACAAATACAGGTACTTACGTATACACTCTCTGTTCCTTTACACTGTAGTCCGATGGGACGGCAATTACGGAATGCAAGGTATTTGAACTGATAAAATAATCGTGTAATACCGCGATCTTGCACGAATTTTGCAAGATTAATCCTGCTCCCAAAATCATGCGCGACCTCGCAATATTTGCAAGATTGCACAGCGACACGTCCCATGATCTATATAGGGTCCTATGCGTGCGGTATTGCGCGAACTTAAGTGTCTCGAAGTTTTCCGATATTGACCAGTAAACAGTGCGCTAAAAAGACTTGGAGACTTACTATAAAAACATGTGTGAAAATAACTAGAAAATAAAGATGATTGATAAGGCTAACTTTTCAACACAATCATAAATTGTTCTGACAAAAAATCTATTTCCAAATAATAGTCAACAGACACGCCATTATGCAGCATTATAGGTACACAACATCAGAATCGGCTCAACCCAAGCCGTTTAGGAGGGTTTCTATTTAACTCCATACATCAACAGACGCTTATAAGCATCGCCTTTGCTCGGGTTCAGCTAGTACCAAAGCTTACGGCTGGCCAACAACGCCGCCGAGGCAACAAAGCCACGAGGGTGTTCAGCCGATCCAGTTACCGACGAGCTATCGTTGCGTTGGATTGACACTTGGTTCAGGTGATGCATATCCCGTGTGCTTTGACGTTAAGATTCATAGTGTCTTGAACTGTAAGATTTTTTTTGTAGACGCTTAAGACATACGACAAAAATAACACAGACTTTGCTTTAATGTGGAAATAAAAGATAGTGATCAATTTAAAGGCACATACATAGAAATATTAGACACATTCAATGAGACCTACACCGTAACACAACCAAAAAACAGCATTGAGCACGATACCACAGAATTGAAAATACTCAACACTCAAACCCACATAAAAAGCGACAATCACTTAGCCACAATACACACAATAAAGTTCTAAACTATACCTGATTACAGTCTTTTCTCGGGCAGGGTACCATATGGTAAATGTGGCTCACCGGACTCATTGGGGACGGGATGCTGGACGAGCGGAGCATGCTCAGCTTACGTCTCTGCTCAGACGACAGCGATGCTCGTCGGCTCCTGTCAAGCCCATAGCCCGACACATCAGCTGAGTCCACACTCGCGCCCCGGAAGAGGGACGGACGAAACATTGTTTATAGTGGTTATTAGAGAAGGTGGTTATTGGTGATTCTGATTGTTGATTGACCGGTGATTCTGATTAGCTGCGTAAATAAAGTATTGTTTGAATACTTTGGTAATGTGTGTGGAGTGTTGTGTGCGATTATTATGTTAAATTATGAAAAATAATGAAGCCAAAGGGACTAAGGTAGTGAGATGAGCGGACATACCTACGAGCACACCTATTCGTTTATTCATTGCAATGCTACTCATAACTGTAACTTCGAAGATTTAACATTAATTTATAAAACATTAAATGGTTTTTCAACATCGTTTAGGACTTTTCAAAGTAATAAATCATCGAGTATAGAATATTCCGATGGGAATTACGATAATGACTGATTTCAGAATTAATTATTGGCTTTTGAACTCTGATCACTTAATTAATAGATATGGACGCCTCCTGGGCAGTGTTGTGGAACGGGGATAAATTGCTAAAGTAATTAACTCTCGTATGAGATATTGTAACATAATACAGGCTTCGAGCACTCATCGTTAATTATAACACTTTTACGTGCGACGGATTATATTTGGCGAATTTCTTGGCAAACTTGATAAAACTTTCCCAGGCAGAGTTCAGAAGGCCGGTTTTCGTACTTAAGAAACAATTAAATTCAAGTCACATTCTGCTTTAACGCCAATCAATATCGAAACTTTAGGGAAAGTAGAGGCCTTTTTACAAAGCGTGAGGCTGGAAACGAACTTTCTGAAAAATACGGAAAGTGCCGTTTAGGTACCTATTATTCACACCTGTAATCTGATGATGATTTAAAAGAGTAACCATGGAATTTCTTGCTCGTTCTTCTCTAGAGAACTGCTTTGGAATGGGCAACTACATTACCTACTTTAACGGTTATACCTAATGCCCTGTCGTGTCTGTACAATTCTAAAGTGCCTGTACCTAGCTTACTTAAAACAAATGCTTGATGCGATTTTGATTCATGGACATTGATTAAAACAGTGCTTTACTTTTTTTTACCAGAAGATAATAATGGAACTGACATGACATGTTGGAAAAATGACCTAAGGGCTTCCACATAGTGACTTTCTATCAGCAAGTTGATGGAGAAGTAAAAATAAGAGTTTTTTTTTGCTACCAAAAAACTATGTCAATTTGAAAGTCGATTAACAAAAACTACGAAACGCTTTGAAAGCGATTCATCTAAAGGCCCTCTTGACAGCTGTCAAATATTAAATCTTTAATTGATTTGATTAAACCGGAATATAAATCGTAAAATGTAAGGAAACAAAAATAAACAAATGAAATCGTTTCAATGTCAGTTGAAAATTGTTAAAACTACAGAAAACTAAACTTACGAAGACTTTCAGATGTACAGTCGTGGTCTTTTCCGCCTGATCAGTTAATTTTTTTTTCGCTTACATCATGCGGAGGCGCCGAGCCACTCCACCTTAAACTTTAGGCCTATTAGCAAAGCGTCAACTTTGGCGCGCAAAATAACAATAACTCTCGTTTAGCATGTGTCGCCGATCGGTATTTTTTCATTAATTATTTATATATAAAGTCAACGGGGCGGGGATAGAGAGCGTTTCTATGTTTTATGTGCAAGCAAAAATTAGCTTAGTGGTGATCAGGCGGAAGTGTCCTCGATAGTACCTACCTACCAAATATAATTGTATTTATGTTTCTTATAAACAACACAATGAAAAAAAGCTTTTTGTATTAAAAATACTGTTTTGACTCAACATAATCAAATCAAGGCCAAAGGTGTAATATGAAAGTGGTGATAAATATGATTAGAGTGGTTTACGAGAATTCTGCTCGATTTTGCAATGAGGTTATGTGGATATATTATGTATTTAAGAAATTAATGCTTTATGTTTATTGGTCTTGTTTTAAATGAATGGGCTCACGTTGACATAATAGGTACGCAAGTAATTAACTAATTAGTCACAATAATTATTTATTGATTTGTCACATGTTTAAGGTAGGTACTTCAATGTTTTGGCAAAGTGCATGATAATTAATTGATGAGCAAGGTTGATGGTTGTTTACGAAAAGTTTTAAGTTTGCCTTGGATGGCTGATGAGACTATGTAGGTATATTAATTCCTGTACGGTTGAGTGTAATCAACGTTTGTAATGTAATCAGTTTCATTAGTAAACCTAGGTACACATAATTTTGGTTACCAATTAAAAAAAAAATTAAAGGTAAAACTAATTATAACAGCCAATTATCCATGATCATTAAGACCATCTCTCTCTCCACAATCAAATCACCTTTTCCTTTCCATTCTTTCGCTTTTGCTTCTTTCCATTTTGTACTAAAAAACAGATCTCCAATCACTTAATAAAACACCTATAGGGACATTATCATTGTCACTGCTACACTGGTTTATTTTAGGATTGAAAACAGGACTATAAAAAACAAATGAATGTCGGCGTTTGACACGCGCGTTCGAGCGGTCGGACCGCGCGGCAGCCGCTCGGCGGGAATCGAGAGATGAACTGAACCAAAGTGTTTCGGTGTGAGACAGATCTGCGTGTGTTGATCGGTCGCCAAAACGTTGCACAATTATCTATCTGACATTTAAAATTGGATCAGACGGTGCGTAGACTGTTACGGGAGACGGGACGGCGGCATAAGTCCTGATTATTATATTTGAGGGGGAAGGAAACAAATTTGTTTGCCCTGGACTGAATATTGATGCCTTATTATATTTAGTTAATAACATAACAATACGTCTGTAACCTCTGAAGGGTTAGGCAGAGGTGTACTGTATAGCGGTCCCACATTTCGCCAGTTATGTTAAGGTCTCAAAATTATGTTGGGGGCGAACTTAATTAAATTAAATTAATTTTAATTATTTATTATTAAAATTCAAATTTTACTGAAAAGCTAAAGAAGGACTGCATCATTTATATTAAAAGAAATAAACTGTAGAATCAAAGAATCAGCTATAAACGCGCAAAGGTATGTAGGTACGTTGTCTGGTAAAAAGAAAACAACTAAACAGACTGCACATTATTTCTGAATAGCCTGTAGTCTGAACACCCTTGGTAGCTTCAGGGTTCTATTTTCTATAATGACACTTAATAATCTACTCTAAGTATCGAATTCACACCCCTGGTTTTAATGCGGCAAGTCTATAAACAACCATTCTATTACTTCACTACAACCTATGGTTTATTGTTTATCTTGAGCGCAGTATGTAACATTTAATTGGTGCTATTACGAGCTATTATCGCTTAATAGCCGGTAGGTGATGACTGGGATGAGATAGCAGACTCTTATGCTCACTACTTCATAAACTTTACTTTAAGATTTTATGGTTTGCTAAATGAATGGATTAGTATTGTAACGTTGCAGTTTTTAAGATTTTCGGAGTAACGACAGTCAAAATTTGAGAATGCTGTATGATTTTAAACAGGCGTTGAAATAATCAAACAGCACGTTTTTCTTTATGGTACCTAGTTATTAAGTACGTAGTTACCTATATTTTTGTAATTGAACATTTTTTGAGTAGGTAAATTATGATGACATCTAAGCTATAGTTTACCTAAGTACCTAAAATTTATTTTTTTATTATAAGTACTTACTGTACGTACTATTTAATTTAAATTATAAGTACTTACTGGAAAATGAGGAATACGATTTAAAATAATGCATTTTACCTTTCAGGTAAGTATTGTATGGATTCTAATAAACATTTAAACAGAACACAACACTCAAGGAATGTCAAGGCCCACACATTTATTCTGACTATTATAGACCACACATCATTACAAATATACAAAAACATTCCCTATTTTCTATAGCCGAACTTCACATTACGTTACAAAAATAAAAGAAAAAAAATAGTTTGGCTCAAAGACAAAAGTCGAGCTCCCGGGCTATCACAGTTTGTTGACATCTTTGTATTTGTGTTACTATATTTGAATTTTTGTCAGTATAAATACGGAGCCATTTGATATAACGTATGGTTCAAAGGAACATCATGCTTTACACACGTAACTTCAAAGAGTAAGCAAATAGGTAGGTGGGGTATTCAGTAAAAAAAAAACTAAAAGAGAAGGCAAAGGTGTGTTGTTGAAATTTGAGATGTGATATATCTTTCTTTACTTGTTCATCCTACGTTGTCAGTCCACGTTATGATGTTCTTTTGTCTTCAAAGGTGTTTTAACTCTGCTGGTTGAGAATTTTTTAATACTCGAGTATTTTCTCGAGCATTAACCTACCTACATCCAATGGAACGTTCCCATCGTAAGTATCGTAACATAACGTTGTCATCTAATGTCAATAAAATTGTAATGTAAAATGGCGGATTTTGGCGCCAAATTGTAAGTCGTTAATATATTTTTTTCAACCAAACCTCAATTATAATGAAGGAAATTTCAAAGAGATTACAAATATAGTACTTGTTAGTAGTTACTCTTGTTTACGTAGGTATACTCTTCGTTGTAAAGCACTACCTTAATGCAAACAAAAATAATGTTCCTCCTTTATTTATTTTTCTTACATATTTTTTAATTAAATAATTTAATTATATTAAGTACAGAAAAATACAAAATAGAAGCCCACCTTCAGCTTTGGGAGCATGGTCCACTGCAAATTCTTAGTCTTTGTCAACAGCAGCTAATATCCCAAATTACACCGGCAATGATCTATTCGACGCAGACACACCTAAAATCGAAATTACTCTCTTATCGTAAATCATCCTGTCGATAAAGATCAACTGTTTACAACGAGCCCAAGTTGTTTATCGATAGTTTTATCGCAAACATTGGCAGCACTAGACAAACACTTTGTTTCTGATCGTATTGGACATTAAACATTTTGTGGTGTTACTATGTACTAAGACATGGTGAGAATGAGGCTGGCACGGCAACATGGAGCTTGGCACAAGCAAAGAGAGGCCTATACCCAGCAGTGGACTTGGGAGAGTGTGCGCAGGAGTCCACGACCTGATCCCACCATCACCCTTTTAACACCGGACTAACAGACGTACTGCGGCGTACCATCCGCACTTGGTGGATATCCCGACGAGTCGTACTAAGCGCTTCTCCTCCACTTTTATTATGCGCACAGCCAAAGTGTGGAACGCTCTGCCTACATCTGTGTTACCCACATTTAATCCTGCCTTCAAAGCAAGAGTGAACGGCATCTTCTGGGCACGCTTGTTCCATCATAGACCTGATCCATCGCTTTCCATCAGGCGTGATCGAGGTCAAGAGCAGGCCCATTTTGTAATAAAATCATAAATTAAAAAAAAGTGGGTGGAGCCGGATTGTGATGATGATGAAGACATTATTCACACACTGTTTCCAAAAGAGGAGGTGGTTCCTATAGACACCATGTTGGCCTATGAGGATAGATTTTGGAAGTCCTTGTTCTCTCTCAATCCTTGATGTGGAAGGGCACTTTCGTCTAAATTTGATGACCGATGCCGATGACGGGATTCGCCGAGCCTTTTCACCGCGGTTTGAACGACTGTCAAATAGCTCACTATAGTCTACGTAGCCTTTTTCCAATCTTACCAGATGCAGCTGAATAGGTACCATACCTATATGGCATGTATTAGCGACTGCCAATCTGACGTCCACAGCCCAACAGGGCTATTACGTATCTTTCTGATATCCAGTGACTATCAAGCTTCGGTTGTACACCGAACTTTGATGACAATCGTGAATGTCATAATATTGGTATTACGTATCACAGAGTGGATATCACTTTACGGTGACTAACAAGGTCATACATAATACGAAACTAACCTCGTGATAGTTAATTGATGGACACTGAGCCCAGTTACTAGCATTTCAAGCTGTCAACAGAGATACGTAATAGCCCTACAGGTACGGGCTACGGGGGGTAACACGATATCCCTTGGTAACGTGGATTTCAGACTGCTTCTGGCTAACGCTAACAAGTACTGCTGTCAAAGATCTAAAAATTTTCATTTTTAGATCTTTGACACGATCTTTGACTTCGAAGTCCAGAAGGGTCTCGGCATGTTAGGGCCACCTATCCACAGATCGACCTAGGCATGCGTTGCTTCGTGGGACTACTATTATTTCACTGACACTATTATTTTGTCACGAGCCCCTAAAAATAAAAAGTAGAACAGGCCATGTACCAAAAAAATGTTGTGGAAAACATGTTACATTTACAAAGGAAGTCCTGTTTTCCACAAAAACATAAAACTTATTCTAAGACGACATATTACTCTAGTGATTTATTATTCATGCCAATTGAATAAGATTTTTGATAAACTCCCACGATCCTTACGATTTCAGCTCAGTGTAAAAATAGACTTATAAATTGGGTAATTCTGATTTATTTTAGACTGCCTGGGGATTTGATAATTCGGGATTTGAAGGGACTTATGAATTGGGCTCTCATGCTAATATGGGATGGCCATGACCGACCGTGGATCGTAGTTTCTATCTACGATCCACGGTCATGGCCGGTCCTAATATTATAATTTACTCTGTGACCGTTTTACAAATGAGTGACGTAGTTACGACGTGGTCACTGAATATTTTTCGAATACTTAAGCTATTTCTTAAGAAGCCTGCTTTTATAAATTCACGCTGATTCTTATCTTGATCTCTTTATTTTTTGACTCATAAAATATGCAGGTAATGTAATTTCTAAAATAATTTTGATGTTTATGAAAGACATTTTTATTTACTGATTGTTTTTTTCTTTAGTTTTAACTCAAACTCTTAAAAAATTCTGCATGTGGATTAAACACAAGTTTTGTGACTTTTTTAAAGTTGGAAGCGGAAAATCGCATTCGGATAGGTATACTTAAGTACTTGAACTTTATTAATTTATGATTTTTTTATTAATTTAGTTATCAAGGCATAATTTTATTAATTAAATAATTATGAATGATATTTACCACTTCGAACTCTGTACCAGACCCAAGGTATAAAAAAAACATAGAAGCCTACCTTTTTATGATATAACCTGATTAACTTCCACGAGCGGGCCATATCAAAGTAATTAAATCACCGACAACTTGATTATTAGCAAGATACGTAGGCGGCGCGCTGGGGCGGTGCACGGCGGGGCGAACCTATAACATCTTAGATATTATAGCTGCTATACTACTACTGTACTACTAGGTACTGTACTACTAGGTACTGTACTACTAGGTACTGTACTACTAGGTACTGTACTGCAAGGTACTGTACTGCTAGGTACTGTACTACTCGGTACTGTACTGCTAGGTACTGTACTGCTAGGTACTGTACTACTCGGTACTACTATACTATAGGTACGTTACCTATCTATGGTATTCTAAAGCCTCAGTTCATAGTTTCTAGGCTGCTATGGCTTACCCAGGCCAATGCTTATAGCATTGGCCTGGGTAATCTGTAAAAAGCACACACTTCAACTTCTACTGGATATTTAATAGGTACTATTGCCAATATACCATTTCCATTAAAATTCCAGTAAGAAATCTTTATAATAATATGTAATATGGAATTGTCACTGCACAAAACTAGCTAAGTAGCTATATAAAGCTCAGAATTTGTCAAGTTTATTTCCACAGAGAACACTTTGGCGTCGCAACGACCTAACGTTGTGGCACCCAAAAGTAGGGTGACATCTCTTTTCAGTACCTGCTTTTCAGGATAACTTTATGTAGTAAGCTAATACAACTGCTATCACATAAATTGAAACAAATAGACATTTGGATGTCTGCGATTATTATCCAGAATTTACGATCATATCTTTCAGCCGTTTCATTAATGACTTGTGATAAAATAGTGCTGTTCTGTCTAGGTATCTGTTGTTGAGTGAATAATCTGGCGTTATGCATCAATATGTGGGCACTTAATAAATCTGACTTAACTACTATGTAATTTGCTGAATATTTTTGGATATTTATTGGTGAGAAATTGGGTCTGAACTAAGAAAACAAAGTTTTTGGATTAGATTCTACTACCGGTCAATATAATCAATAGAAAACCATGTACTTATTTATGAAACGCCATCCTACGATGTCATGATAATATCTATTACTATTATTTTGAAAATAATTCATCTTAATTCAACGCTTTCAAAGATATCTATGAAATAAAATATAATCGGGCACAACATAGTTTACTTTACTTTCGCTGGATACGCACTTAACTAAATTATTTTAATTAACTTTTACACAGATCTATCAATCAAAGAAAAAACACTACAAAACAAAATACAAAATATATTTGACAAAAAACATTTGCCAAACTTTTCTCATTCAACATAAAGCCAAACAATTCTGCACTCACCCTTTCAATGTACGGCCGTCGTCTTCGAAAAAAGTCAGAAATTCCACACAAATACATCGTTCGCACTATATGCTATCACATCAAATTAACAACTAAAGCTATTTATCTACGTATTGTTTTAACAAAAATAAAAAACTTTCTGAGGGTATTGCACCAAACTGAATGACATTGTGGACGATAGCGCCGCGTCTTCTTAATAACTATAAGAATTACTGACACTGCACAGGATGTGGTAAATAGTTAAAGCTGGATTTTTACTATCGATGGGATCATGGTTCATGGGTAAATCGAGATTTAATATAAAACTTTAGTTATTATCGTGGTTTGGCAACGGTGCATAGTGACTGTGTGAATTTTGTTTATCGATATGTCAGGCTGGTATCGAGATGTTTTGGTGTGTTGGTTCTGTAAACACGCGTCATTATTTTCTGTAATTATTTCACTGTATCATAAAACCATGCATAAGTGACATAACTTGGGTACTAGTACCACCTATTTAAACAATAAAAAGTATAAAAATGTTATTTTAAAACAAATTAAGACACCTTTAATCTACTTCAAAATGATCAATCATAATATTGGAAAACGCCAAACGCCAATGCTTTCAACGGGCTAGGCTAGCTCCAACTCCATCCTGGAGACTAGCAAGGAGGTACAATTCCCCTATATTTGAGTGGGCTATGGTTCGTAAACGCATCTCTAACAACAAGCTTAATGTCCAAACAAGTAATAATAAGTTTATTTTACTTACCTTCTATACGGATGTTGCTTGTCCGAAATAATTTTTATTTTATTTTGGCTCTTATGTTTCATGTTGCAGTTTATTTACGGCCATTTTCAATAACCTACTGTTCGGTTTCGGTAGGTTGCTATCTGTCTTTTTGACATTTTGGTTAGAAACAAAACGTCACAGAAAATCTTTCTTTGATTTTTCTATGATTCAAGTGACAGGTAGGTGACGCAGATAGGATATTTCAAGCTAACTTTGTTTACAGAAACACCGATACCTACGAGAGTGCCCATATTAAACTGACAGTTAGTTATACGCAAGTAAGTTATAGAAACGGCCTTTATAGGTGCTAGATCACCAGCACCACTTGAAATAAAACATAGGTCTTCAAAACCGACACCCGCTGTACATCGCGTTAGTTAAAACCGCTTCGATCCTGCAGGAACCGAACACTATTAATTGTTAGTACTGCGTCCCACTTGGACGCGTCGGACGTGGCGACACGAGCGGCCAATAACGAACCGTTTGTTTTATTGAAGTAATCGATATCAAATGATGAACATTTGTGGGTAGTACAGGATTTGTTTCCATTAATCAGTTGGGTTAATATCAAAGCAGCAAATTCTACGTGTCCACGTTGAGAACCAAGGTGTAAAACGATAGGATGTTTCTTATTTTTTTTATAGTAAAATATGATGAACATTTGTGGGTATTACAGGATTTTTGTTTTTGTTACAGATAAATGGTTGTAATTTATTGTCAAAAATAATTCAATTAAAGAATTAAATGTTTATTTATTATTTTCATCTCCCAAAGTTAATTTTATTCTAAAAATGTTGACCACTTTTCTGACATAAAAACTGCAATACAAACGAAAAAGATGTCATTCGCCTCAATTCGGTTTGGACTTCGGACTCAGCACCGCGTCGGACTGTTCACTTTTATTACTCTTTCTGGTTGGCTGAAGCAAACTTTTTAGGAAAACGGTAATGTGGCTGTTGTTAGTGGGTTCAAATTGAATGCAACTAAACTAATTGCATCCAATTGATACCTACCGAACAAACAATTGAACGAACAAACCTGCAACTCACTGAATCAAGAAACAAGGTAGGTACTTACACAGTAATGTATGTAACTAGGTACCGTCTTGTGTCTTGACTCTCACCTGTTGGCACTCATTCATTCTGATACATTTGGCAGTCGATGTGCAGTAGCATTTTACCGGCTCATTACATACATTATTAGTCATCTTTCAGCGTCTAGCGAACACTGCACTTCAGTTTGAATGCAACTTTGTGCGGAATAGATGAATTTAATTCCCTCATAAATGTAGAAACCTCAACTGTAATAAAATTCAGTATTAGTATATTTCATTACAAGTGCGTAAAGGCTGTCATTGCAAAGAGTTCCGACAAATGTCTACCCGAGCCGAGGCGCAGCCGAAGGCGAGAGTTGACAGTCGGAACAAGTTGCAATGACGGTTCCGCAGGTGTACTGAACGACTATTTTTAATACAGTTGCGAAAAAATAAAGCAATTTAATAAAATAATAAAAACACAATAAACTCAACTAACTAATCATTTATTTCTTATAAAAGTTATAGTAGGTACTTAATTACAAATTGAAAAATTTCTGGAAAATGGCGCCAACCGTAGAATATAAGCAGAGTTTTTTTTTTCTTCACACATTTTGGTAGGCAAAGGGAACTATCCATACAGCTTAGTCTTCAGTAGATTTTTTTATTGATATGAAATGAAAATGAAATTTAATGAGATGAAATGAAATGAAACCTAACCTAACTTATTCAATTAAATCATTAAATCTGATATTGAAATAAATTAGTAGCATCTTTTTACAAATATACGAATTTTTATGAATCACAAAAACTCTTTAGTAAAAACTTCATGGTTGGTTTTTCTTTTTAATAGACATTATTTTGACAGTTGGGAAAGAGAACGCACGAGTTCGGGAAAGGTAAAAAAAAGCACTAGTATGTAATAGCCCACATCCCGAACGCTATACGTCCCTGCAATACACCACTTTTTGAGCAACTGTATTAAAAAATACTTATCAGTTTTCTTACATAAACAAACATTTCCCCATACCAAATTCCCCAAATTATTGGGCAGAGGAGTATCTACAGTACACCCACCTAGCTTAGTGACATCAATCGGGCACACATCCAATCTTCGGGTTGCTCTGAGAAATTCCTGATGGTAAACCTAATAACACTCTACCTGACCTGGGAACCGAACCAAGGGTCTCACGCATGCCAGCTCAGTTTACAGTTTGTCTATAAAGGCATTGTATAACAGGCTGTATGTACGACTTATACAAATATTGCTCAGCTGCTCCAGCTGCTCGCCTAATTTCAGTGCCAGCTGATTCATAAAATGAATGAGTGGAGCAGGTTACCTACACCGTGCTACTGATTTATTTGTTCACGTAACAGTTATGTTTTGAGTATTGCCAAAAGGGCTTAGCATGACCACCGTAGGAACTAAAGAGAATCGACAAATCTTTTGTTCTTCTGTCATTTTGTCGATTCAATGACAGATGAACAAAAGATTTGTCGTCGATTCTCTTTCGTTTCTACGGTGGTCATGCTACGCGGGGAAAACGATGATGACCAGCATTGTGAGAATTACTGGCTCCTGGGGTTCTAAAATGGCCGTCGTGTTATCAGAATCGTAATATGAATCAAGTTAAAAAAATTAAATGCTTAAAATGGACTTTATGATCATAACCATAAAGTACATTTTAAGAATTTTAAATTTTTAACGTGATTCAAATTAAGATTCTGCTAAAGCGGCCATTTTAGACCCCCTGTTCGTCTATATACCTAACTAAAAAGCGTTCACCCACATTGATTTTAATTTTGAAATGGATTGCGAACTGATCAAGATACGCATAATACTCTGTTATATTATTACAATCTATACAAAATTAAATGTTCCACTGGTATTAAATATAAGAACTTTCTCGATAGTATTTAACATTACCTAAGTACTTAGTTCCATTTTATATATCTTCATTACTCTATAGTCTTACGAATTTAGAATAATGCGAATTGAAATAACAGAGACGAATTGCTCAAAATGTATTTAAAATGTGATTTGGCTTCAATTACCCTAGTGTTTTGTCCTGATTATATTTGCGGAAACTTCCGCGAAAATAACAAATGTTATTGTTTTTTTTTTAGCGCCAAACATTTGTCTAATACGAATTGTGGTTTTCATAGTATTGTTACGACAGCGTTAGACAAGCAGCTGTTTCTTTACAATTTGTTTTTTGCAACAAAATTAATAATATATGATTATTTGCAAAGCTGAAAACGTCGAAACACATACCTGCCTTTAAATAAAGCTTCACAAGATTTGAAGGAGGAATAAAACATGTTTTTATTTTTATGTAAAGCAGGAAACCTGGACTTATAAATTAATGTACTTACCTAAGTCTGAAATCGCCAACCCGTCTTGAGCAAGCGTGGTGATCAATGCTCGTGCCTTCTCTATACGAGAAGAGGCCTTTTCCCAGCAGTGGGACAGTAATAGGCTGGTATTTTCATATACTATTATTTCCTATTTTTCCATGACCTGCATCAACCAGCTCAGCCTTTCAAAGTAGAATAGAATAGAATAATCTTTATTTATATAAAAACAGATTGTAGTAGATTTATAAGATTTCTTAAAGTGGGTAGTATTAAATCACTGGCAATCAAGTGAGTAAAGTGAAAGTGCTGCAGATATGCCACTTCCAAGTTAGGTACCAGGGTTTTCTGTTCACCATGCAGCTTTCTAGATGGACCGATGAAACCACGACCTTGTTAACTGAGTCTGGTGAAAACCTTTATGTGGTATGGTTACTAGGTATGGCTCATATGAAAGGAAAATTTAAACTCCTTTGAGGTAGGAAGTAAGTTTAAGAAAGTTTCAGGTCCTTCATCAGTTTGAATATCAGATCTCTTGTGTTATGAACTTTGGCGAGTAAGTTATGATAGTCTGTCCTACAAATTGGATACTAAAGAATGCTGATTAGGTAATTATATACATATTGTAAACAGTGGTGTTATTGTATCTTTACGTGCAGTTTACTGATAACTCGGTTGGGTCACACAAAGTATCGTAACTTTTATTATAAGTAAGTAATGATGTCAGTTATATCATATCACCACTGCTCTCAAAAACGAAGAAGCAAAAACATCATGAGGAAACCTGCGTGCCTAGGGCACAAAAAACTAAAAATTAATACCTAGGTATACATAACTTTTTTTAGGGTTCCGTAGCCAAATGGCAAAAAACGGAACCCTTATGGAATCGTCATGTCTGTCTGTCCGTCCGTCCGTATGTCACAGCCAGTTTTTTCCGAAACTATAAGAACTATGCCGTTGAAACTTGATTTAGATGTATTATGTGAACCGCATTAAGATTTTCACACAAAAATAGACAAAAAATGACAATAAATTTTGGGGGTTCCCCATACTTAGAAATGAAACTCAAAAAAAAAATTCATCAAACCCATACGTGTGGTACCTATGGAAAGGTCTTAAAAAAAAACGTAATTTACCTTTCATTTTACTTATACGACTTATACGACTACAGGAGCAAAATTTGCAGCTCTGTTTGTGGTGGTTCAAACTTTGTTTGAAATACTGTTTTAATAAAGTTCTAATCAGTTTCCACTAAAAGTGGTTGTTACGTCAGTCACTTCACTGCGGGTCGAATAGTGCGAAATGAGTGGTTTTTTGCGATTAAAATAAAACCTATTGATTGGACTAAAAAAATAAAAAACTATTATCGCATTTCGCACTATTATTAAAAAATCGATCAAAATTACAACGAACTACAAGAACTTTTGTTATGTTAATTGCTGCTACGGAACCCTTCATGGGCGAGTCCGACTCGCACTTGGCCGCTTTTTTAAGTTTTTTCGTAAATTTTGATCACCTGATCGCGCCAATTACTATAGAAAGTCCAAATTATTTTTTGCAAATTTCAAGAACTCGTAGAACTTCAGCTGTTCAGTTTCGTCGTCTGACACCACACGAGAGGTATGGCATTTTATTAGTTACATCTTGTACGGGACTAGTTTCTGCTTCTTGTCCAGCTAATTAATAGGTACTATAACTAGATTTACGGATCTGCAGCCATATTTTATGTTCTAGGGATTTCAAGCAAAACAAATAAAAATAAAACAAAAATTATTTTACTACAAGAAACACAGTGTCCCTAAAAATTATGTGCCCCAAGATACCCTTCTAGAAGCCCCACCACATATTTACACTCGGAGCTGAAAAGGTGTATTTCATCCAATATTTCGTCATTATAAAACTTGGGTCACCACCGCAGTCTCAGCCAAAATAGATTTTTCACTTCTCATGCTCTAAAAGTACGCCTATAGCCCTACGAAGCGGGACTAAAGTGACCCCTTATGGACTAATCCTTATGGAGTGAAAAGTAATTAGTATTTTAATTTCCTTCATGTGACATAGACAAACTCAAACAGCCAGTAAATATACTACTATTATCTGTGGAGTGTGGACCATCTTCATTGCGAAAATGTTGAGAGTTTTAGTTCCATGGTTTTCCGCAAAGAAGGAGGCGCCATGCGTTTTAAATTGTTAATCTGTGACTGGTTTAGAAGAAAAAAAACAATTAACTTATATACTAACGGGAATGAGGAAGGGCAACGCAAAAACGTTCCGAGCGAGAAAGCTACGATAGAGAATGTTGTCTCTTTCTAATAGGGTGTCCAATAATCATACTAACTCTTGAGACAGTTACAGACTACTGTTATTTTATTATCTAATTATGATGACCTGCAAATCAATAGCATTCTAGGCGAGATAGCTACAAGAGTGGATGTCATTAACTTTTTATGTTAACTTATTACCTATAACTTAAATATATGTCTGTACCGTCCAGTTGCAAGTTATCCATTTTGCAACCTGTCTATCCAGACGACTTTTGTATTCGGGGATTCGAGGACTCCGTTAAAATTACATATTTTTTCAGACATGAAAAATCACATATTCATGCTATGACTGTTTACCTAAAATGTTTTAGTAACATTCGCCAATATTTATTTTACCTTCCGAAACCAATCATTTTCACTTGCAGCTCGCTAAATGGATTCTTTTGCTGGAGATGCATGGAAAAATCCTTAGGATCGTCATGGCACGGCACGGTGCGGCGGACTCTTTTCTTTTCAATATTTCTATTTAAAAAGCAAACTAGTTACTACCGATACCATGTGCGATGTTTCTAATTTATAAAATAAAAATGTACTTTTGATTACAATGTACGACGACGATGTTCGAAACTTCGAACTTACTTACTTACTTATTATAATTGGATATTTCCCGTTTGTCAATCTAAAATTAAAATTAATTAAATTTCAGATATTTTGTCGAGTGTAAATTTGGTTGGTTTTATATAAATTTATTAAGAATGTCCAGTGACAGTGAAGAGTTTGACGTCGAGCAAAGAGAAAAAGACATAATAGATAATCTTTTGCCGCCAAAATCGCGGAAGATTTACCTAAAAACTTCGAAAGTTCTATGGACTGGAGGAATAATAAATGTTTTTGTACTAATTGACTATTTTTCTCGCACTCAAAGTGAAAAGTACAGTTTGCACCTCGAGACTAAACGCCAACTTAATATACCCTCGGTTTCATTGACTCTCTCGCACGCTCGGGAGTCAAACCAGCTCTGGTATATTATGGCTTCGTTTAGTACCTCGATATAAAATATACTATAAGTACGCATTTCTCAATCAAAGTTATTACCTCGCGTCCCAACTTCCCAACCAAACCGACAGGTCGCGCCACGATTGCTTCTGTGTCGAGGATCCGTTACTTTATTTAATGCAAAAAATCACAATATTATTATGGTGTGCTCATGATTAAAAAACTGCGTTTATTCACGAAAAAACTACACGACTGAATTTTAGCCACATTTTTGTTCACGCTGATAACGTTCTAACGTTTCATTTTGTATTACAAATCTGACTTTCGTTAACTTAGCAAAGTTGTAAGTATATTGATCTCAAATTGGCTAATTTCTACCGAAAAATGTTGACGTTACTCGTACGTCCCATTTTTTTCAGTTAAACGATCTCCGAAAAAGAATCTTCTACGAGGAGGAGCATTTTGATAGTACTTGGGTTCTTCGTCTTTAAGGGGGTTATAGTTACTCCTGCAGTAGACGCGGACTTGGCCTCTGAGCTCGTGGTGCGGCTTTGCCTTGATGACTGCCATAAAGTGCCTGTAGCCGGCGCCCCCTCTCAGCAGCACGGGAATTGCTTCTGTAGATTCTATCGCTATGTGTGAGATCTGGAGGAATAAAAAGATTGGATAAATTGGACATATACCTATACATTTTTTGCCACAGATTTTTTTCTGGAGAGTTATGACTTCAGCAAATGCAAGAAAACACTCGAGTAGCCTACCTACATTTTTTTTTCGGTTGGGAAATCATCAAATGACTCCTCCCGCTCTGGGCCTAGTATAAAATTGATTCGCGGTATTATTGCTAAGTTATAAGTTAAGTTCTAATATAAACTTGATATGAACTTGATGCACAGTGTACTGTGCATGAGCAAAAGAAATCAAAATGTTACTAACGCCTGACGAAATATAAATAATCGATGTTTTAAGTTTTATTGCTATTGCTACTCGTAACTATCTTATTTTCAATTTTGCTACACGATATTAGATTGATCAGCTTACTTGGAAATTGCTAAAAATAATGAAAACTTCAATCAGTCGACAGAGACCTTTCAGCCAGTTTGGGTGGAAAGTTCGAATTGGTATTTTGCCCTTTCGTGAATAACAATTCCTGTTATATTATTAAGTAGGTACCTCTCAAGAGAAGGACCATTGGCAGATTTTTTTACGGTCAAGCAGTTGGAACATAGCCACCAAAACACCTACCATTTTTTTCAAACATTATATGGATATTTTTGTAAGTTACGTTAGTTAAGACATACTCACCAAGCAGTCAAAGATTCCTTGGCACACGATCTGCTGGCCTTTCAGCATCGCTTCATGCTCGAACCTCTTTCTGAAGACCCTCGTATCATTCTTGTACCTCAACCCCTGGTAAATGGTCGTGTAAGAAGACCACTCATATTTCGATGGATCAGTAGGTAGGGGCTGCGGATAAGCAGCCATATCTAAGTGGTTAAAGACTCGACTGAAAATTAAGTCTTTGTTAAGGAAAATTTGGCTCCGAGCAGTTTAAATTACGTTCGGGTCGAAAAATAGAAGCACCGGGGGGTGACAAACGATATTCAATAAAACAGTGAAGATCTGTTAGATAGTTTTGATAGCTAGGACTAGTGCAATTCATTTTGAAATAAAAAGAAATTGTACTTACAAAGGTTTGTTTTTTACAGTATTATTCGCTGCCGTCTTTTTGGATATTTTAACAGCAAGCTTAGCACTTGCTAAACGTACAACTATTAAATAACAGAGCACGGTGAATAAATCCATGGTTATTTTCATAATAAACATTTCTTCATAACGATCGGAGAAAAATGAGTCTTGCTGTATTTTATGGCAATGAAGTCGGTCAAAAATATGAATTGATTGTAAATATTGCACGTCTGCGGTATTATATACGACCAATAATAATATGCCCTGTGGTGTTTTACGAGTTTTTTATAGGTACCTACCGCCTACGATTTTCCACCATATGGCAGTTAAAAAAAAATCCGTCAAAATCTTGAAAAACAATCTTTCTTATTGGATAATTAATTTTGCTTATCATCTCAACACGAGCGTAGATTTCGTTACGTATAGTAACCTATGGTACCTACGTTAAACCAAGCTAATCTTGGTTTTATAGCAGCAGGAAGTCATTAGATTGCTGAAGAACTGCATCAGATGTAGGTAGGGACGCTAGCACAATATCAAGTCAACCGAAACATACATCGATATTTAATTTTTATCGATAAGTTCACAGAACACTCCAATCAACACTAATTCAAATTCCATAGTTTCGTCTCATTTATGTTCAGTCTTAATAAAGGGTATCGTATTAGTCGCTTTAGGTAAAATAAATCGGAGGGTGACCCCAAACCCTAACGTAGTTGGGAAAAGGCTAGGTAGATGATGATTAATCTTAATATTTTCCATTGAAGGAATATGAAATGGTTGAAAGGAAAAAACAGAAGAAAAAAAACGAGTAGCGCCGTCCCCAAATAACTTTAACTAACAAGGGGAAGAATGATGGTAAAAGAGTACGTTAACTAAACGTAATCAATATATTTCTAGCGCATTAACGAAACGGGATTGACATTGACAGTTTTCGATTGATTGGATAGGTAGTCTTGTCATCCAATTTTCTTGCTTTGTATTTTCTGTATTATTTTCAATAAATAAAATTATGTGTATAATAGGAAAAGCAACGCTATAAAATTTACTCTTTACGGCGCTTAATCTCTCCTATTTTAAATTCACTGAATCTCTAAAATGGACGGTAAGGCCGCTTAAAACATAGATCGGTTTTTCTAATTATGTTTAATTGTTATTCATATATTTTTGCTGTTTTAGGCCCTTCTGCTAAGAAATCAACATCCTTCGAGACGTTGGTCATTCAGAATATAACCAATGTGAACGAATTGAAGGCTAAACTCAGCGACATCATTAAAACCGGGAAAGATTATGAATATGACGTTTCCTCATGTATAAAATCTTTAATCACAAGCAGTGATCAAGATATTGTACAATTAAGTATAGAAGCGATCGCAGAACTTGTAAAATGTGAAGAGAAGCGAGAGACATACGCTCACAAAGATATAATAGGCCCTATACTGGATATATTGAAGAAAGAAACCACTTCAGACAGCATTGAGCTTGTGAGACAGTGCTGCAGGGCTCTTGGCAATTTATGCTGTGACTGTGACACGGCTAGACGTACTATTGTCACTCTGGGGGGGATTTCCATCCTTATAAAACTGCTTGAAAGGAGTATAGACTTGCATTTTGAGGAAATACAAAAGCTATCAAGTAAAACACTGCTAAACTTTGCTATTGGTGGTGCCGAGTTTACACAAGCAATATTCCAAGGAGGCGTGGTGGATTTGATCCAAAGAATGATGTATGTAGAGCTATTCAAGAGGGAGTGTGATGATGATACAGTGTCAACCTGTCTGTTGATACTGAGTGTTATAAATGATAACACACCGGAACTGCTGTACAATGAAGTTGTTAATAAGACGGTACTACAGGTGTTGAAAGAGACATCCACTGTGGAGATCTCGGAAGTATGCCTAGATCTATTACATGCACAAGCTGAACATGGTAAGTGATTTGAGGAAAAACTGATAATTTATTATTTTTGTAATTTGTGAGATAAAGCTGCACTTCCTGTGGTTCCATTCAGTCCATTCTGTTTCGATACTATTTTTTTGCCATTCATTTTCATCATGTTCATTATCATTTTCAATAGCACCAGCACAAATGGCATGAAATTCCAAAGCACACCTTTTTGTACAAGAGTTAAGTTACAATTTAAACTCTGTCTCTCTCTTATCCTAAACAAAATTATGATGATAATCAAAACTTAGATCTCTATTAAGAAGAGTTGGCAAGAAGATAGAGATCTTCATTTTATTCTTTGATATAGAGATCTACATTTTGGAAAGGGCAATTATCTACAACATTGTGAAAGACCAAACAACTCCTTGATAATTCAAAAATGCCCATAGGGCTTAAGCGATGCACAAGGGTAAGCCATGGAATGCCTATTTCATGAAAAAATCATTGAATAGGATTAAAGTAACTCATGATTCTGTAAATAAATACCTGCTACGGTTGCAAATCATATTTTGTTTAACATACAACCAAATTGCAAGAAAATTTGAATGTCGCGGGCTAACAGAAATAAATGCCTTTGGATTAAGTTATCAATGCCTTTGTCATTTTAGGCATAATCAGCCACTGCTATTAAAATTTCACTAATTAATTTCACTTGCAGAAACAGTAAAAACATTAATAGCCAAAGAAGGAGGAGTGCAGTTAGTGTGTTCCCGGCTAGAACAGCTGGTGAACGGACAAAATGCTGGGGAGCTAAATGTTGATGATTCTGAAGTAGAGGCCATCATGAAGCAAGCCTGTGAGCTGGTCATCATTGTGCTGACTGGGGGTAAGATATAGGATTCCATGTACGTTTTGTTCAAATTTATTAAGGAGACAGTTCTTACGCTTTTGATTGAGCTCCGATTTTTCTTAATCCACTTCCATAATAAATCTTGTGTGCAGGATGATTGTTATGTATAAATAAATAAATAAATTTCGCTGGAAATTACACACAGCGTCTTCTAGAGCCACACTAAGCAACGAGGCATTCATCAATCATTAAGCAGCATCTGTTGATATGCAGAAGCATATCAACAAAAGAGCAACAGTTGGGATTCTTGCCCAAAAATCTATGCAACTTGAAACAATGAATCTGAAATTTCTAAGCATTAGATATAAAATTGTTCATAAAAAAAATTCTCCAGATGAAGCAATGCACATCCTTTACAACAATGGCGTCGGCGAAGTCTACCGAACAGTAGTAAAATGGCTGGAATCACAAAACTATCAGCTACTCACCACCGCTGTGCTGGCTATTGGCAACTTCGCGAGGCAAGATGATTACTGCACTCAGATGATGCAGGATAAGATATTTGATAAGCTGTTGGGTCAGTAAATTCTTACATTAATTTGCTTGTAAAATGAAGTAGTAACAATAAATCAAAGTTATACCTATCTTTTGTGGCAGTCAGGTTCTGTGTAGAAACGTGAAAAACACTTCTGCTTGCTATAACAGTGTGAGAGAGATCAAGTTGTGAAAGAAAAATCGTATACTGAGCATGGTTCTATCTACTATAAAATTTGCTTAACCTTTGAGCAAAATTGAGGTTATTCAAGCACTTGGATAGTTCTGGCAAGATTGAGAACAAGAAGCTACGTGTATATTAGCCTTTTCCAAAAATCTCCGAATTTTATTGATTTTACTCTATAATTATCCTACCTATAATTACACTGTGGGGATGATAATATAAATTTTATACTTTTTTTTTTAATAGGGAATATTCCCTATTAAAACTTTAAATTAAATTCTTAGGCATGTAATTTTTTCTTCACTTAAATCAATAAAATACGGTGTATTAAATATAATAACATAATAATAAAAAAAATAATTTTTTAATTTAATTAAATATAATAATAACCCAAGAAAAGTATTAAAAATAAGTTCAACTACTGCTTGTCGCTCAAAAATAATATTTAGCTCCTGCAATTTTCTATGACAGTTCAAACGTCCGTGACTGTCGCGGCCATGAAGTGACGTCATTTCGTAATTTCTTTTATTATGGCCAAAAAAATAGAAGACAAAGGCAGACAGAGCCTTTGTCTTCTATTTTTTTGGCCATAATAAAGTAATTTTACAAATTTATATGTGCTTTATTCAAACAAAAATTGCGATAACGATATTATAATAAAATCTTAGTGAAACTTTACCTACTTTTCAAATGAAAGTGTTTTTTTGACACATAGACTTTGACGTCACTACCGGCGTTATCGAGGACGACGCGTTTTGAGAGTGCGTTCCGTTTCACCAAAAACATGCTACATAAAACAATTAATTATAAAATAAGTAATGTTTTAGGAACATAAACAAGTGTACCACAATGTTTTTATGCGCCAATACAAGGCATTTTTAATAAATTAAAAGAGTTTTCTATGTTCCCTATTGTTATTTTCCAGACATATTCGAAACCTACAGCAGCTTTAGTCTGCAGATGCAAAGGGAGCCAGAGAAAACACACCCTATCGACCCAGTCACAGTGGTGAAAGTCCTACACGCGGTGTTGTCGTCCCTGCGTAACTTGGCAGTGCCGGCGGCGAACAAGAGGGTCGCGGCTGCACAGGGCAGGGCGGCGCCGCTGTTGCTGAACGCGTTGCCGACCACTGAGGACCATCATGTGGCTTATAAGCTGTTGGCTACGATTAGGCTGTTGGTCGATGGGCAAGGTAAGTTTTATTATTTTATAAATTATGTTTATTTTGTAAAATGGTTTTGCAAACACTTTAACATGTCAAAAGAAAAAAACCGGTCAAGTGCGTGTCGGGCCACGCGCAGTGTAGGGTTCCGTAGTAGCCCGTTATCACAATATAGAACGAACACGTTGGTACAGCGCCATCTAGCGGCAGCTTTGTGAAAGTTATGATAAGTTATTATGTTTTTTTTTTTATTTTACATTTTTTTTTCAATGCAAATCTTTTCGATTTATTCTAAGGATTTTGTGTTTGGTACAAAATAGGGAATATACACGTAATTTTTTCTTCACTTAAATCAATAAGATACAGTACTATCAACCCAAGAAATGTATTAAAAGTTAAGTTCAACTACTGCTTGTTGCACAAAAATAATATTAAACTCCTGCAATTGTCTACGACAGTTCAAACGTCCGTAGCTGTCGCGGCCATGATGTGACGTCATTATCCACAATCTGCCTTGTTTACATCTATTTTTTTTGGCCTTAATAAAATAATTTTACCAATTGTATGTGCTTTATCAAAGTAAAAATTGCAATAACAATATTATAACAAAATTTTAGTGAAACTTTTAGCACTTTTCAAATAAAAGTGTTTTTTTGACACAATGAACTTTGACGTCAATACCGGCGTTATCGAGGACGGTGTGTTTTGACAGGGTAGAGGACAAAAAAATAATTTCTTCTCCACTTCACATGTAGAGCTACCCAAAAAAAATGTTTTCCAAAATTTTATTGTAAAATACCATTTTGTCGGCGTTATTGATATACACACCTCTACAAAATTACAGCTTTCTAGTACTAACGGTCTCTTAGCAAAACCTCGGACAGACAGACAGACAGACAGACGGACGAAACTATACGGGTTACTTGTCAGGACTACGGAACCCTAAAAAAATACGAGGTTGGTGTTTCTTATCCAACTCTAAATCACGTTTTCGGCTTTCATTTGGCTCGTGCCAATCGTTAAACTCCGTTCAGTGTCTGCTATCAATCACGTTCGGGCCGTCTCGGAACAATTCAAGCTTTCTTTATCGTGTGGTTAGTGCCTAACCTGGTGTCAGAGTTTTTAAGCTGCCCATGGGCCTCTGACTTGGCTTAACATGCCGTCGAGAAATATAGGAGTGGCTGGAGAGACGCCACGGCGTCCTCACCTTCCGCCTGACGCAGGTTCTTACCGGACACGGATGTTTCGGTAAGTTCCTGCACCGAATCGGGCGGGAGGAGACGCCCGGGTGTTTCCATTGTGAGGATCGACCGGAGGACACGGTGGAGCACACGGTGGAGGTGTGCCCTGCTTGGGTGGAGCACCGCCGTGTCCTCGAGGTGGCGTTTGGCGGCGGCGACCTCTCGCTTCCGGCCCTGGTTCGTGCCATGGTCCGGAGCGAGACGGAATGGGACGCCGTCACCTCCTTCTGCGAAGCAGTCATGCTAGCGAAGGAGGTGGCGGAACGTGAGAGGGAGATATCCTCACGTCCCAGCCGCCGCGGGAGACGCCCCGGGCGTCGGGGGCCACGTGGTGGCTACCGGCCACCGTAGGCGCGGGCCTGTGGACGAGGAGCTATGGGCTAACTCGCCGTCCGTCCGTCTCATGACGACAGGCCGTGTCGACGGCGCGTTCGTGTTCCACGCGCGCCTCAAAGAGAGTCAGCAATAAGGAAGGGGTCCGCAAGGGCCGAAGCCTGCCGGGGCTGCGGGACTATTCGAAAGAGATACCGTGGCCCCGGAACACAAAGGGCGATGAAGGAACATGGATGGGTTTTAGTCAGTAAAAGTCTGACACTCCCTTCTGCTCAGCCCAGAGCGGGAGAAGTCATTTGATGATTTCCCATCCTAAAAAAAAAAAAAAAAGGCATGCTGGTTTCCTCACGATGTTTTCCTTCACCAAAGCAAGTGATAATTATACAATACGCACATGAATCCGAAAAATCAGAGGTGCGTGCCTTGGGTTCGAACTCGAGACCTATGACTTGGCAGTCCGACGGTCACACCACTAGGCTATCACTGCTGTTAAAGCCGGGCGAATTTCTCCTGAACGAATAAGCTGACCCGCGCAACCGCGTAATATCATTGATGCTCCGCTCCTATTGGTCGCACCGTAATGTTATACAGCCTATAGCCTTCCTCGACAAAGGGCTATCCAACACTAAATGATTTTTTCAATTCGAATCAGTAGTTCTTGAGATTAGCGCGTTCACTCAAACAAACCCTTCATAGACCAGTACAGATACCTTCGAAAATGGAAAAAAAAACGAAAACAATCTAAGGGTAACAGATAAGGGTAAAAAAACTATTTATTTTATAATAATAACAAAAATATATTTGAGATCCTCATAACGAGCCCTTTCATTTGATATATATTGACACATTAAGGTGTGCAAAACTTTTTTTTTTTAAATTTCCTAATTTGTCCCCGATATTTAAAAAAAAAAAATTTACTTTGCACATCTGTGTTTGGGTCATAGGATTACACCACCCTACCAAATTTCACCTGATTTGGTCCAGTAGATTCGGAGCAAATTGGCTGTGACAGACGGACGGACACACAGCAAAACCCTCTCCACGCGAGTTCAACTCTCACTTTGCTGGTTTTTTATACACCATCAGATAATAGAGATTTCAAAGAACAAAAAGCCCACCGATTTAAAAAAAAAGCAGATATTATGAAGTGAGAATTTTCGATTGAAAATTAGGGTGCGTTTTCGATATTAAGTCAAAATGAGGTAAAAACATATTTTAAATCAAAAAAAATCGTGTTTTTTTTTGGAACATAAAAGGTAAGTTATCACCAAATTTTGTGAAAAATAAATGTTTTGTAAAAGATAAAAATAATAAACCAAAAACTTGGTTATTTTAATTTTGCACATAAATTTTGAGGTAATGTGAAAAAAGAGTAAATACAAAAGTTGTAGATCTTTTCGTTACCTACAACTTTGCCATTCAACTTTTTTCCATAGGACTTGTAGTTTAGCCCGAAAACGAGATAAACCCTTTTTTACCCTTAACCCCGCACCCCCCACTTCCCGACCTCAGAACGCCCGTAAATATTTTTTTCTTTCATTTTTGTTATATTCTCTTCCTTTTCCAATAGGCTTCATCCTACTATATTTTTTTTTTCGTTTTCAAAAATTCTCGGCACTGGTATAACACCACACCATTCCACCACACACACTTTTCACCACGTAATTTGTAATAGTTTATAATTTTGAGTGTTTTATTAATTTATTAGTATTGAAATTTAACGAAATTTTATTTTATAGTAATGGTTTGATTATGTATTGAAATTAACTTATTTTATTTTATTTTTGACATTTTATGTTTTATTTGACAAAAATATTGTGTGTATTTGTCTCTGTAATAGTAGTGTGTGGTGTTTCTGATTATTTGATTTTTTATTAACAAAGTTATGGATCGTCTTGTCTGATCCAAAAAAATAAATAAATAAAATAACAGCCTTATAATATTAAATAAAAATTATCCTATTCATACTTTGCCGGCCGGCTGTGCTGAAGCATGCTGACTCGAACATAAAGGGAAAAAGGTAAAAATACTCTTAACGAAGCCGAAAGGCACTTGTTCTCCTCGTCATTGCAATCATTTTTTTGTTCTAGACCATACCTGGAAACCTTCTAGTTACGGAGACATTGGGGATCAAAGTACCAATATTTTCACAAGTTTTATTTGAAATACATGTTTTTATTGTAAGATTTTTACTTTAAACATGTTTTAAGTGCGTTACATTGAGTCCTACCGAAAAGTGTGACTTTTTACCCAACAAAAAAGTCATTTCCCAGCAAAATTTTTTGCGTAGAGTTACTTAGTTTGATGTACAGAATGCTCGGTTGACGGCTTCGTGAAGGGCCAGTATAGCCAGTATGTTTAGCGCCCCTTATTTATTTCCCGGAGTATTTAATCAATATGGTACTCATTATTTTGTTACTGCACGAAAATGAATTCGGAAAACACGAATAATCTTAAACTCATTTGCACCAGAGGGCGTCGCGAAGCAGCTGGCGGGTAGCGCAGCGGCGCTCGGGGCGGTGGCGCGCTGGGGACACGCCGCAGAGTTCGCGGGCGCAGCGGGGGAGGCGCCGCGCCTGCTGGCCTGGGCCGTCAAGCAGCTGCGACATCACTACCAGTGGAGGCATATCGTTGAGGTACCTACTACTGGTCACTAGTACCCGGGCGCAGCGGGGGAGGCGCCGCGCCTGCTGGCCTGGGCCGTCAAGCAGCTGCGACATCACTACCAGTGGAGGCATATCGTTGAGGTACCTACTACTGGTCACTAGTACCCGGGCGCAGCGGGGGAGGCGCCGCGCCTGCTGGCCTGGGCCGTCAAGCAGCTGCGACATCACTACCAGTGGAGGCATATCGTTGAGGTACCTACTACTGGTCACTAGTACCCGGGCGCAGCGGGGGAGGCGCCGCGCCTGCTGGCCTGGGCCGTCAAGCAGCTGCGACATCACTACCAGTGGAGGCATATCGTTGAGGTACCTACTACTGGTCACTAGTACCCGGGCGCAGCGGGGGAGGCGCCGCGCCTGCTGGCCTGGGCCGTCAAGCAGCTGCGACATCACTACCAGTGGAGGCATATCGTTGAGGTACCTACTACTGGTCACTAGTACCCGGGCGCAGCGGGGGAGGCGCCGCGCCTGCTGGCCTGGGCCGTCAAGCAGCTGCGACATCACTACCAGTGGAGGCATATCGTTGAGGTACCTACTACTGGTCACTAGTACCCGGGCGCAGCGGGGGAGGCGCCGCGCCTGCTGGCCTGGGCCGTCAAGCAGCTGCGACATCACTACCAGTGGAGGCATATCGTTGAGGTACCTACTACTGGTCACTAGTACCCGGGCGCAGCGGGGGAGGCGCCGCGCCTGCTGGCCTGGGCCGTCAAGCAGCTGCGACATCACTACCAGTGGAGGCATATCGTTGAGGTACCTACTACTGGTCACTAGTACCCGGGCGCAGCGGGGGAGGCGCCGCGCCTGCTGGCCTGGGCCGTCAAGCAGCTGCGACATCACTACCAGTGGAGGCATATCGTTGAGGTACCTACTACTGGTCACTAGTACCCGGGCGCAGCGGGGGAGGCGCCGCGCCTGCTGGCCTGGGCCGTCAAGCAGCTGCGACATCACTACCAGTGGAGGCATATCGTTGAGGTACCTACTACTGGTCACTAGTACCCGGGCGCAGCGGGGGAGGCGCCGCGCCTGCTGGCCTGGGCCGTCAAGCAGCTGCGACATCACTACCAGTGGAGGCATATCGTTGAGGTACCTACTACTGGTCACTAGTACCCGGGCGCAGCGGGGGAGGCGCCGCGCCTGCTGGCCTGGGCCGTCAAGCAGCTGCGACATCACTACCAGTGGAGGCATATCGTTGAGGTACCTACTACTGGTCACTAGTACCCGGGCGCAGCGGGGGAGGCGCCGCGCCTGCTGGCCTGGGCCGTCAAGCAGCTGCGACATCACTACCAGTGGAGGCATATCGTTGAGGTACCTACTACTGGTCACTAGTACCCGGGCGCAGCGGGGGAGGCGCCGCGCCTGCTGGCCTGGGCCGTCAAGCAGCTGCGACATCACTACCAGTGGAGGCATATCGTTGAGGTACCTACTACTGGTCACTAGTACCCGGGCGCAGCGGGGGAGGCGCCGCGCCTGCTGGCCTGGGCCGTCAAGCAGCTGCGACATCACTACCAGTGGAGGCATATCGTTGAGGTACCTACTACTGGTCACTAGTACCCGGGCGCAGCGGGGGAGGCGCCGCGCCTGCTGGCCTGGGCCGTCAAGCAGCTGCGACATCACTACCAGTGGAGGCATATCGTTGAGGTACCTACTACTGGTCACTAGTACCCGGGCGCAGCGGGGGAGGCGCCGCGCCTGCTGGCCTGGGCCGTCAAGCAGCTGCGACATCACTACCAGTGGAGGCATATCGTTGAGGTACCTACTACTGGTCACTAGTACCCGGGCGCAGCGGGGGAGGCGCCGCGCCTGCTGGCCTGGGCCGTCAAGCAGCTGCGACATCACTACCAGTGGAGGCATATCGTTGAGGTACCTACTACTGGTCACTAGTACCCGGGCGCAGCGGGGGAGGCGCCGCGCCTGCTGGCCTGGGCCGTCAAGCAGCTGCGACATCACTACCAGTGGAGGCATATCGTTGAGGTACCTACTACTGGTCACTAGTACCCGGGCGCAGCGGGGGAGGCGCCGCGCCTGCTGGCCTGGGCCGTCAAGCAGCTGCGACATCACTACCAGTGGAGGCATATCGTTGAGGTACCTACTACTGGTCACTAGTACCCGGGCGCAGCGGGGGAGGCGCCGCGCCTGCTGGCCTGGGCCGTCAAGCAGCTGCGACATCACTACCAGTGGAGGCATATCGTTGAGGTACCTACTACTGGTCACTAGTACCCGGGCGCAGCGGGGGAGGCGCCGCGCCTGCTGGCCTGGGCCGTCAAGCAGCTGCGACATCACTACCAGTGGAGGCATATCGTTGAGGTACCTACTACTGGTCACTAGTACCCGGGCGCAGCGGGGGAGGCGCCGCGCCTGCTGGCCTGGGCCGTCAAGCAGCTGCGACATCACTACCAGTGGAGGCATATCGTTGAGGTACCTACTACTGGTCACTAGTACCCGGGCGCAGCGGGGGAGGCGCCGCGCCTGCTGGCCTGGGCCGTCAAGCAGCTGCGACATCACTACCAGTGGAGGCATATCGTTGAGGTACCTACTACTGGTCACTAGTACCCGGGCGCAGCGGGGGAGGCGCCGCGCCTGCTGGCCTGGGCCGTCAAGCAGCTGCGACATCACTACCAGTGGAGGCATATCGTTGAGGTACCTACTACTGGTCACTAGTACCCGGGCGCAGCGGGGGAGGCGCCGCGCCTGCTGGCCTGGGCCGTCAAGCAGCTGCGACATCACTACCAGTGGAGGCATATCGTTGAGGTACCTACTACTGGTCACTAGTACCCGGGCGCAGCGGGGGAGGCGCCGCGCCTGCTGGCCTGGGCCGTCAAGCAGCTGCGACATCACTACCAGTGGAGGCATATCGTTGAGGTACCTACTACTGGTCACTAGTACCCGGGCGCAGCGGGGGAGGCGCCGCGCCTGCTGGCCTGGGCCGTCAAGCAGCTGCGACATCACTACCAGTGGAGGCATATCGTTGAGGTACCTACTACTGGTCACTAGTACCCGGGCGCAGCGGGGGAGGCGCCGCGCCTGCTGGCCTGGGCCGTCAAGCAGCTGCGACATCACTACCAGTGGAGGCATATCGTTGAGGTACCTACTACTGGTCACTAGTACCCGGGCGCAGCGGGGGAGGCGCCGCGCCTGCTGGCCTGGGCCGTCAAGCAGCTGCGACATCACTACCAGTGGAGGCATATCGTTGAGGTACCTACTACTGGTCACTAGTACCCGGGCGCAGCGGGGGAGGCGCCGCGCCTGCTGGCCTGGGCCGTCAAGCAGCTGCGACATCACTACCAGTGGAGGCATATCGTTGAGGTACCTACTACTGGTCACTAGTACCCGGGCGCAGCGGGGGAGGCGCCGCGCCTGCTGGCCTGGGCCGTCAAGCAGCTGCGACATCACTACCAGTGGAGGCATATCGTTGAGGTACCTACTACTGGTCACTAGTACCCGGGCGCAGCGGGGGAGGCGCCGCGCCTGCTGGCCTGGGCCGTCAAGCAGCTGCGACATCACTACCAGTGGAGGCATATCGTTGAGGTACCTACTACTGGTCACTAGTACCCGGGCGCAGCGGGGGAGGCGCCGCGCCTGCTGGCCTGGGCCGTCAAGCAGCTGCGACATCACTACCAGTGGAGGCATATCGTTGAGGTACCTACTACTGGTCACTAGTACCCGGGCGCAGCGGGGGAGGCGCCGCGCCTGCTGGCCTGGGCCGTCAAGCAGCTGCGACATCACTACCAGTGGAGGCATATCGTTGAGGTACCTACTACTGGTCACTAGTACCCGGGCGCAGCGGGGGAGGCGCCGCGCCTGCTGGCCTGGGCCGTCAAGCAGCTGCGACATCACTACCAGTGGAGGCATATCGTTGAGGTACCTACTACTGGTCACTAGTACCCGGGCGCAGCGGGGGAGGCGCCGCGCCTGCTGGCCTGGGCCGTCAAGCAGCTGCGACATCACTACCAGTGGAGGCATATCGTTGAGGTACCTACTACTGGTCACTAGTACCCGGGCGCAGCGGGGGAGGCGCCGCGCCTGCTGGCCTGGGCCGTCAAGCAGCTGCGACATCACTACCAGTGGAGGCATATCGTTGAGGTACCTACTACTGGTCACTAGTACCCGGGCGCAGCGGGGGAGGCGCCGCGCCTGCTGGCCTGGGCCGTCAAGCAGCTGCGACATCACTACCAGTGGAGGCATATCGTTGAGGTACCTACTACTGGTCACTAGTACCCGGGCGCAGCGGGGGAGGCGCCGCGCCTGCTGGCCTGGGCCGTCAAGCAGCTGCGACATCACTACCAGTGGAGGCATATCGTTGAGGTACCTACTACTGGTCACTAGTACCCGGGCGCAGCGGGGGAGGCGCCGCGCCTGCTGGCCTGGGCCGTCAAGCAGCTGCGACATCACTACCAGTGGAGGCATATCGTTGAGGTACCTACTACTGGTCACTAGTACCCGGGCGCAGCGGGGGAGGCGCCGCGCCTGCTGGCCTGGGCCGTCAAGCAGCTGCGACATCACTACCAGTGGAGGCATATCGTTGAGGTACCTACTACTGGTCACTAGTACCCGGGCGCAGCGGGGGAGGCGCCGCGCCTGCTGGCCTGGGCCGTCAAGCAGCTGCGACATCACTACCAGTGGAGGCATATCGTTGAGGTACCTACTACTGGTCACTAGTACCCGGGCGCAGCGGGGGAGGCGCCGCGCCTGCTGGCCTGGGCCGTCAAGCAGCTGCGACATCACTACCAGTGGAGGCATATCGTTGAGGTACCTACTACTGGTCACTAGTACCCGGGCGCAGCGGGGGAGGCGCCGCGCCTGCTGGCCTGGGCCGTCAAGCAGCTGCGACATCACTACCAGTGGAGGCATATCGTTGAGGTACCTACTACTGGTCACTAGTACCCGGGCGCAGCGGGGGAGGCGCCGCGCCTGCTGGCCTGGGCCGTCAAGCAGCTGCGACATCACTACCAGTGGAGGCATATCGTTGAGGTACCTACTACTGGTCACTAGTACCCGGGCGCAGCGGGGGAGGCGCCGCGCCTGCTGGCCTGGGCCGTCAAGCAGCTGCGACATCACTACCAGTGGAGGCATATCGTTGAGGTACCTACTACTGGTCACTAGTACCCGGGCGCAGCGGGGGAGGCGCCGCGCCTGCTGGCCTGGGCCGTCAAGCAGCTGCGACATCACTACCAGTGGAGGCATATCGTTGAGGTACCTACTACTGGTCACTAGTACCCGGGCGCAGCGGGGGAGGCGCCGCGCCTGCTGGCCTGGGCCGTCAAGCAGCTGCGACATCACTACCAGTGGAGGCATATCGTTGAGGTACCTACTACTGGTCACTAGTACCCGGGCGCAGCGGGGGAGGCGCCGCGCCTGCTGGCCTGGGCCGTCAAGCAGCTGCGACATCACTACCAGTGGAGGCATATCGTTGAGGTACCTACTACTGGTCACTAGTACCCGGGCGCAGCGGGGGAGGCGCCGCGCCTGCTGGCCTGGGCCGTCAAGCAGCTGCGACATCACTACCAGTGGAGGCATATCGTTGAGGTACCTACTACTGGTCACTAGTACCCGGGCGCAGCGGGGGAGGCGCCGCGCCTGCTGGCCTGGGCCGTCAAGCAGCTGCGACATCACTACCAGTGGAGGCATATCGTTGAGGTACCTACTACTGGTCACTAGTACCCGGGCGCAGCGGGGGAGGCGCCGCGCCTGCTGGCCTGGGCCGTCAAGCAGCTGCGACATCACTACCAGTGGAGGCATATCGTTGAGGTACCTACTACTGGTCACTAGTACCCGGGCGCAGCGGGGGAGGCGCCGCGCCTGCTGGCCTGGGCCGTCAAGCAGCTGCGACATCACTACCAGTGGAGGCATATCGTTGAGGTACCTACTACTGGTCACTAGTACCCGGGCGCAGCGGGGGAGGCGCCGCGCCTGCTGGCCTGGGCCGTCAAGCAGCTGCGACATCACTACCAGTGGAGGCATATCGTTGAGGTACCTACTACTGGTCACTAGTACCCGGGCGCAGCGGGGGAGGCGCCGCGCCTGCTGGCCTGGGCCGTCAAGCAGCTGCGACATCACTACCAGTGGAGGCATATCGTTGAGGTACCTACTACTGGTCACTAGTACCCGGGCGCAGCGGGGGAGGCGCCGCGCCTGCTGGCCTGGGCCGTCAAGCAGCTGCGACATCACTACCAGTGGAGGCATATCGTTGAGGTACCTACTACTGGTCACTAGTACCCGGGCGCAGCGGGGGAGGCGCCGCGCCTGCTGGCCTGGGCCGTCAAGCAGCTGCGACATCACTACCAGTGGAGGCATATCGTTGAGGTACCTACTACTGGTCACTAGTACCCGGGCGCAGCGGGGGAGGCGCCGCGCCTGCTGGCCTGGGCCGTCAAGCAGCTGCGACATCACTACCAGTGGAGGCATATCGTTGAGGTACCTACTACTGGTCACTAGTACCCGGGCGCAGCGGGGGAGGCGCCGCGCCTGCTGGCCTGGGCCGTCAAGCAGCTGCGACATCACTACCAGTGGAGGCATATCGTTGAGGTACCTACTACTGGTCACTAGTACCCGGGCGCAGCGGGGGAGGCGCCGCGCCTGCTGGCCTGGGCCGTCAAGCAGCTGCGACATCACTACCAGTGGAGGCATATCGTTGAGGTACCTACTACTGGTCACTAGTACCCGGGCGCAGCGGGGGAGGCGCCGCGCCTGCTGGCCTGGGCCGTCAAGCAGCTGCGACATCACTACCAGTGGAGGCATATCGTTGAGGTACCTACTACTGGTCACTAGTACCCGGGCGCAGCGGGGGAGGCGCCGCGCCTGCTGGCCTGGGCCGTCAAGCAGCTGCGACATCACTACCAGTGGAGGCATATCGTTGAGGTACCTACTACTGGTCACTAGTACCCGGGCGCAGCGGGGGAGGCGCCGCGCCTGCTGGCCTGGGCCGTCAAGCAGCTGCGACATCACTACCAGTGGAGGCATATCGTTGAGGTACCTACTACTGGTCACTAGTACCCGGGCGCAGCGGGGGAGGCGCCGCGCCTGCTGGCCTGGGCCGTCAAGCAGCTGCGACATCACTACCAGTGGAGGCATATCGTTGAGGTACCTACTACTGGTCACTAGTACCCGGGCGCAGCGGGGGAGGCGCCGCGCCTGCTGGCCTGGGCCGTCAAGCAGCTGCGACATCACTACCAGTGGAGGCATATCGTTGAGGTACCTACTACTGGTCACTAGTACCCGGGCGCAGCGGGGGAGGCGCCGCGCCTGCTGGCCTGGGCCGTCAAGCAGCTGCGACATCACTACCAGTGGAGGCATATCGTTGAGGTACCTACTACTGGTCACTAGTACCCGGGCGCAGCGGGGGAGGCGCCGCGCCTGCTGGCCTGGGCCGTCAAGCAGCTGCGACATCACTACCAGTGGAGGCATATCGTTGAGGTACCTACTACTGGTCACTAGTACCCGGGCGCAGCGGGGGAGGCGCCGCGCCTGCTGGCCTGGGCCGTCAAGCAGCTGCGACATCACTACCAGTGGAGGCATATCGTTGAGGTACCTACTACTGGTCACTAGTACCCGGGCGCAGCGGGGGAGGCGCCGCGCCTGCTGGCCTGGGCCGTCAAGCAGCTGCGACATCACTACCAGTGGAGGCATATCGTTGAGGTACCTACTACTGGTCACTAGTACCCGGGCGCAGCGGGGGAGGCGCCGCGCCTGCTGGCCTGGGCCGTCAAGCAGCTGCGACATCACTACCAGTGGAGGCATATCGTTGAGGTACCTACTACTGGTCACTAGTACCCGGGCGCAGCGGGGGAGGCGCCGCGCCTGCTGGCCTGGGCCGTCAAGCAGCTGCGACATCACTACCAGTGGAGGCATATCGTTGAGGTACCTACTACTGGTCACTAGTACCCGGGCGCAGCGGGGGAGGCGCCGCGCCTGCTGGCCTGGGCCGTCAAGCAGCTGCGACATCACTACCAGTGGAGGCATATCGTTGAGGTACCTACTACTGGTCACTAGTACCCGGGCGCAGCGGGGGAGGCGCCGCGCCTGCTGGCCTGGGCCGTCAAGCAGCTGCGACATCACTACCAGTGGAGGCATATCGTTGAGGTACCTACTACTGGTCACTAGTACCCGGGCGCAGCGGGGGAGGCGCCGCACCTGCTGGCCTGGGCCGTCAAGCAGCTGCGACATCACTACCAGTGGAGGCATATCGTTGAGGTACCTACTACTGGTCACTAGTACCCGGGCGCAGCGGGGGAGGCGCCGCGCCTGCTGGCCTGGGCCGTCAAGCAGCTGCGACATCACTACCAGTGGAGGCATATCGTTGAGGTACCTACTACTGGTCACTAGTACCCGGGCGCAGCGGGGGAGGCGCCGCGCCTGCTGGCCTGGGCCGTCAAGCAGCTGCGACATCACTACCAGTGGAGGCATATCGTTGAGGTACCTACTACTGGTCACTAGTACCCGGGCGCAGCGGGGGAGGCGCCGCGCCTGCTGGCCTGGGCCGTCAAGCAGCTGCGACATCACTACCAGTGGAGGCATATCGTTGAGGTACCTACTACTGGTCACTAGTACCCGGGCGCAGCGGGGGAGGCGCCGCGCCTGCTGGCCTGGGCCGTCAAGCAGCTGCGACATCACTACCAGTGGAGGCATATCGTTGAGGTACCTACTACTGGTCACTAGTACCCGGGCGCAGCGGGGGAGGCGCCGCGCCTGCTGGCCTGGGCCGTCAAGCATCTGCGACATCACTACCAGTGGAGGCATATCGTTGAGGTACCTACTACTGGTCACTAGTACCCGGGCGCAGCGGGGGAGGCGCCGCGCCTGCTGGCCTGGGCCGTCAAGCAGCTGCGACATCACTACCAGTGGAGGCATATCGTTGAGGTACCTACTACTGGTCACTAGTACCCGGGCGCAGCGGGGGAGGCGCCGCGCCTGCTGGCCTGGGCCGTCAAGCAGCTGCGACATCACTACCAGTGGAGGCATATCGTTGAGGTACCTACTACTGGTCACTAGTACCCGGGCGCAGCGGGGGAGGCGCCGCGCCTGCTGGCCTGGGCCGTCAAGCAGCTGCGACATCACTACCAGTGGAGGCATATCGTTGAGGTACCTACTACTGGTCACTAGTACCCGGGCGCAGCGGGGGAGGCGCCGCGCCTGCTGGCCTGGGCCGTCAAGCAGCTGCGACATCACTACCAGTGGAGGCATATCGTTGAGGTACCTACTACTGGTCACTAGTACCCGGGCGCAGCGGGGGAGGCGCCGCGCCTGCTGGCCTGGGCCGTCAAGCATCACAGCAGTTAGGGTCCTGTATGATGCACTAGTCAGGAGTCATCTGGAACATAGTCACATCATATGGGCTCCACATGAAGCTAAGTACTCTGTAATGTTGGAGCGCGTTCAGAATAAGTTAACGCGCCATTTGTACAGGAAATTATATGGGGTATTTATATTATATATTTACCCACTGATGTATCCCACTCTGTCTGTCCTGGGCATGGTTGGCTATAATCAACTGCATGTCCGACGGGAGTTTACGCTGGTTGCCTACTTGGTGAAGGTGCTTCGTGGAATGGAGAGACACCCGGGAGTACTGCAGTGCTTGAGTCTGTGTGTGCCGGACCACTACGTGTGGCGGCCACTGCTACTGGTACCTACAGCCAGAACTAATCTACTTGCCAAGGCACCCCTTACCAGAGCTATCCGTACCATCAACGATCTTCAAACTCAGATTGATGTGTTTACATGTTGTTTTAGTGAATTCGCAAGGGTATTACTATTTATATTATGTTACAGGCGAAATAATATCTATTTTAACTTTATTTTTGTACTACGTTTATGTTATGCTATGTTTTTGTGTTTATAATGTAATATTTTATTAATGTTTTATCTTTTTGTGTTTAATGTTTTAGTTTAATCTTTTTATCTATTTTATTTAATCTTTTTCTTTATTAATGTTTTAGTATAATCTTTTTCTAATTTGGTTGCAAGGTTTAGGTTTAATTTAAGTTCTTAGCTGTCGCATTAGGGTAAACCCTGTACTGATAGTTTAAGGTGGGATAAATAAATGACTTATTAGAAATAGCTAAATGGCCATTGTTTGAAGGGCTGCACCTCGGGTTCTACTAGACCTACAGAGCTACGGTCACATTGTACGCATTTTGAAAACTTTTCCAATTACTTTTTCCATGGTAAGTATGCACCTTTTTGGAAGTTATAAGCAAAAAACTGAAGGTTTTGGAAACACCACACAATTAGCACTGGTCTTAAGCTGCAAACGTGGTTTTGTACTATTGATATGTATCCAAACTAAAACCCAAAAAAAATCGATACATGTTAGGTAGGACGTTCGAAGTTTTCAACGACTGTCCTACATTGCCCGCTTAGGAGTTTTGCAACTGTAATATTGTCCATTTTTCCTTCAGGTGGACGGCTGTATATCAAGTCTAGTCAACATGCTAGTAGCATCCCACTCGCTGATGCAAAATGAAGCCATCCTCGCGCTAACGCTCCTCGCAATAGAATCGCTAAAGAAACTCTCGCCCGACAGCGAACAAGAATACGACTACGAACAGAACTTTGTCGCCCAGCTAATAAAGTCGGAAATCGGTAAGCACGTTACCATACTCGTAGACACGAATTGTGCGAAGATGCCGGTCGAAGTAGCTGAGAATTTGCTTGCATTCCTTGATATAACATCTAAAAATAATAAACTTGCCTCGGATTATAAGGAGGCTAAAGTTCATGAATGTTTGACGAAATTCTCCGATTCAAGAAATGATTTGACCTCTGATATGAAAGCTTGCGTTTATGGTGTTTTCTCATCAATATCGAACAACGGGAAGGGTGATTAATTAATTGATTTCGTTGACTGAACGAAGAAAAAAACACCAAATATTTTACGTTTGAAAGTTGAAAAGGCCAGTTTTGTGGACTGTGGTATGTGAACATTAAGTGCTATTTGAATGTTAAGTCCAATACGGTTTTGTTCTGAGTAAGTATAATTTGGAACATAACTAAGATGGCTGATCTGAGGCCGGGTATAGGGCCAAATAGACACAGACACGTAAACAAATGGATTTGTTATGAAAAGATTACTCGTATATGTTATGTAACCCTAGAGTAAAGATTAACCCGTATTTTAGTGTTAATCAGCATAACTTGTTCACGCATAGAGGTCATTTTTGTATATTAAAAAATATGCAAGAATGTCCCGGAGTTACCCCGCGCTCAGAGCTTTGTCTCTTTCATTCTGGTTAATCAGCAATATTTAAATGGTTAACCCATATATTATAGGGATTAACATATGGGTTATAGGTCTAACCAGTTAACGTTTTAATCCGATTAATCGGTCCTTGGTTACAATAAATTGGCAACTTGTGTCACATATTTTAGCACTCCAATTGCTCAGTCATCACATTACATATTATTCCCATTGAGCCAAAATATCAGGCCTCAGGCTAGCCAAAAGTATTTGTAGTTAATATTAATTTTCGAGCAATTATTTAATCAATTGTTAAGTCTACTTGCATGTGTGATAATCATGATAAAAATATTACATTTAATTTAAGATCAAGTGGTTATTATAGCTAGTTTAATTTTAATTATTACTCTAAAACTTAAATGGGTTTATGCCCGGTTTTCATATTGAAAGAGTCGTCAATTTTTATTTGATTAACGAGTGAAGCCAAACTGTTCCTCTATATCCAAGCGGTTGGTAATCATGGAGACCGCGACATCTGTGAATCGAGATATTAAATCTATCCTCCTACATTTTTGTAAGCTTTTTTAAACTCTCTCTAGTCATAGTTTTAAACTTTCTCTACTTCGGTAAATGCTAGAATTTTGTGCATTAAAACTTTACTGTGTAATGTTTATGCGTATTTTCGTATATAAGACATTTATTTTTGCGATTCTCTCGAATTTTTACATTCCAACCTTTAATCTTTGCCTTTTTATACTGTCAATGTTATCGATTTACCCTATGATAGCTTGCTTGTGAACTGGCTCAGAAATTAATCACAAATAATGACAAAACATAATTTTAACTTCAAATATTTTGTTATTATTAAAGTGGTAAAGTACTTACTTATTTTTACCCCGACTTGTGTAATAATTATTATAAAAAATTATAACTCAAATTGAACTAAAAATGTTATTAATTTCTGATCAAGTTAAAAATTTACGGTTGTAAAAAAAACCAATCACATACAAATAATAGCAATACTGATGAAATACTCAAAGTACAATGTAGATTCACATAGTGAATTATACTATAATATTAAATATATCAATTTTTAATATTTAGTCCGCAAATGTTGCTTGATATACGTCATACCTAGTTACGAAGTTAGTGAAGACACGCCTCTAGTAGAAAATTAAGGTAAATAAGTGGAAAAAAATACTAGTACACCTAACCCCGCAAGACAGCGGTAAAACTTAGAACTACGAAAACTCGTGTTGTCAATATCAAATCAATCAACACAATTACACAAGTTGCATGAAACCGTTTTTTTTTTAATTAGCTTGTTCAAAGTAAGAAAATATTTATGAAAATTAAATACACCGTGTTTTTTTTCTGTGACGTAAAATCAAATAGATAGTTGATGGTGAATAGCGTTTGCCAATCGACACAACCCGAATGAAAGCCAAATATGTGTAGCACCCCTTTTATGATAGCTTTAGCATTCGGTGTAAAAATACCCCCAATCTTCGAACTTATTTCCTAGTAAATAAAACAAATTCTAGAGGCGTGTTCCTTATTCTATTCACTTTAATCGTAAGATTTTTGATAATCCGATAGTGCACTTATTGAATAGTTTGAATTGACGCTTGACTCGTGAAAGTGTACAATTAGATACCCTAGAATGTTTAGACTACGCTAAATATGTGTGTTCACTAATGTATTAGTTTTATTTTGTCTTTTAGTCAATTCTATTATACATATTATTGTAATGTGTTCAAGACGGGCCGGTTGCTGTCGTAGAACTTTGTCTCACCAAGCATATTATGTAATTAAGGATACTCCGCAAATTAAATATTTAGTGTGACAAGGTTCTTGTGACTAGCAATTAGTCCAGTTTATTAATCAATCTTTATACAGGGTGTTAAAGTAGTCGCTTGCCATAGCTTAGAGGTGAGTTCAGTATCGATATAGGAAAACGAAAACAAAAGTCCACAAAAAAATAAAATCATAAAATTTAAAATAGCAATCGTTTAGAATTAAAATTGTTTTATATTGCTATTTGAAGTTAATAGCGTGTACAGTACCCGGCAATAAATATTGCACATCGACCTTTGGAAAGAGACAATCGGCTAATTTCGGCTTCGTAGAGCGCTATCTCTCTCGCACGAAATACAAACAGTCCGGTATCTATTAGGAGCTGTTAAAACAATTATGATTTGCTTCTTTTGATAATTATTATTTGTATAAAATACACCAATTTTTCTATAGTGATGGCTTTAGGTTGGGGTAAAATAAAATAAAAAAAACATGTTCCCATTATGTTTTCGTATTTAATTATTTTGGAAAATTACAGCTGTAGTGTACATAATAAACAACATTAATCATATTGTTAAAATGAGACATTGTAATAAAAATAATAATAATTCTAATTCTCAATTACTTCCATTTCACTATCTGTGCTCTCAAAGAGATCAATATCACTGTCACTGTCAGCCGTATTTATCACTAGTCTATCAGTGTAATTGTCTAAACCGTGTTGAATGCTTCTATATTCATTCTCACATTTGATTGCATGATCGCAAACCTTTTTCCAATCTTCACCCCGATCATGTTTACTTTTTCAGTCAATAATGTTTTTACTGTAGTTAAATTCATACCCACATTTCTAGAGGCTACATAGCCTTTCAGTTGAGACCATATATTTTCTATTGGATTAAAATTCGGATGATATGGTGGCAATCGCAACACAGTGTGCCCATGTTCGGCAAGTACTTTGTCCACGGAAAACTCTGTATGCCTCTCCTTGTGCTGACATATAATAGCGTAAATCTGGGTTTTTGTTAATTTTGGATCTACTGGAATTTCGTGTCTGTTTAACCAGTGGAACATTTCCTGTTTAATGGTGTTTGAGTTGGGGGGTCTTTCAACATATTTGTTGTGATAGGGTGCGTTATCGATAACTAGAACAGAATCACTGGGTATATTTGGTATTAATTGATTAACCAACCATTTTTCGTAGTTATCGTTATTCATTTCATTGTGATAGTCACCTGTAGTGTCCGTGGATTTATACGTTAAAAAGGCACCGGGTACAAAGCCTTTTTCATTACCCGCATGAACTATTATCAAACGTTGACCTTTTGAAATTGGCTTTTTTACTCCTTTTTTCTTGTCATCACTCCAAGATTTCCCTTTAGTGTGGGATGTATGTATGTAAGACTCATCCATGTAGACGATATTTTTTCCTGATTCGCGAAATTTGCGTATTTTATCGAGGTATTCCATCCGTTTGAGACTTACATCGTGCTTTTCCATTAGAAGTTTTCGATTATCTTCCATTTTAGTGAACCGAAATCCCATCTCGTGAAGTATTTTTCTCAACGTCTTTTCAGACCCATTGTAATTAATAGCTTCAGATAATTTAGCTTTTAATGATTTTATTGTTGGCAGTTCATTAAATCGTAAGTGAAAATCATACACCATTCTTCGAACAACATCATAATCAAAATCGTCCATATGCAAACGAAATTGCTTTTTTGGTCTCCCCTTTTTTGGAGTGCTGAACTTTATTTCAGTAGAATGTGTTTCAGTACTGACTTCGTTTAATATATTGTTCAAAGTTCTTCTTGAAATTCCAGTGGCATTTGCAACTCGCTCTTGAACCTTCTTAAAATAACAACTTACATTTTCATCTTCATTTTTTTTAAATCTGTCAGTTTCGGTTACAAAATATTTATAAACATTGTAGATAATTTCGCGTGACTGACCTCGTAAAGGTTTCCCTCTTTTTCCTAAAGATGCCATTGTGCAATTTTAAATTATTTAAATTTGGGGGTGTTAACAACTCTTAATATATATTTTGAACTGGACGCGACCGCACTTTATCGCACTTGAACAACGACTGACAAACGTCACATAGGTAGTGTGCGACAGAGATAACGCTCTACGAAGCCGAAATTAGCCGATTGTCTCTTTCCAAAGGTCGATGTGCAATATTTATTGCCGGGTACTGTACTAAGATAGGCTGATCTTTCAATGTTTTTTTAAATGTTTTTTTTTTTATTTTTTTGGATTTTATTTATATTTTTTTCGGGTTCCTTTATCGATACTGAACTCACCGCTATGGCACGCGACTACTTTAACACCCTGTATTGCCAGATCAGAATTTTTAGGTCTTTAACAATTGCTATGCAATTTAATGTTTTTTTTATTAAACTATGTATTGTTGCAACTATTGCAAGGTATTTTTAAACATACAAACACTTTTTATTATACTAAGTTACCAATCTGGCAACATTTACATTGTTACTTGAAAGTAAAAAAATATACATGTTTTTCTTAAACTTATTAGACTGTCCCCTTATTCATAAACTACCTATTCACCTCCATTTAAGAGAAAACCAATTACCTACAGATTACAAAAAAAAAAAAAAAATTAACTTGCAATACTTTTCTCTTATCTTACGGAGCTGGAATTAAATCTTGGATCAGTTTCAGATTTTTTTTAAATAATTTAATATTATTTTATACGGGAAAGATATGGAGGCCAGTACCTTATTACCTTTAGGACATTAATGGCCAATAAAAGAGAATTTAAAAAAAATGAATAAGGGGGTAGGACTAACCGCTCAGCCATACTGGCCTAACACCTCCCGTCTGCTGTGACAAATCGGTTGTTGTATAGATGTAATCAAACCACCAATATTATTAATTTTAGAATTAATAAAAGTGCTATTTTCAATTATTTTACACACGCCATATTTAGTGTGATACTTACTTGAAATAGATTTTTTGTAATGTATTATTGTAGGTCGACCAGAAGAAGAACCGTAGTGCACAGATAAACACGAATTTGAAAGACTTACTGTAATGTTGTTACAGGACAACGTATTCTCTTGAAATACATGCTGTCTTTGTCTTCATAAAATTTTGTAGTTTGTGAATTCGGCAGTAAGTACTTTCACTAATTATTCTGAACGCGATCAGCAACCTGAACCGCGTTTAAGAGCTGTAAGTGTCAATTGACACTGACAAGTCTTGAACGCGGTTTAAATCGTCGAGGAAAGTTGTTAAACGTGGTTCAACGGTAATCCTTGTTAACTCGTTTATAGGTACACCTTTAGAAAAGTAGGTGGCAGAGTTTTCAAGGTGTTTTTTTTACAATTTACTACTGAAATATATTTCTTTGGAGCGATACTGCTAAAATTCAATGACAAACATGGAAGACACATTACCTCTCTCGTATTTTTCTGGTCGGTTTTAAATATTAGCATATTGAGCTTCATAGTTTTATTAGTGTTAAACATTAATCTTGTTAATGCACTTTTATTGATATAGTTTTATGGACCAATATTTATAAATAATTATTATCAATACATTGTCATCAAGATTGGAGCGTCATGTTTTTCTAAGATTATTTTACCGCTTTCATTTTATTGAATGTAATTAGGTGTAAACAAAAACATTAAACATCCTGTTTTACTATGTCCTGTCATCCAGTTAAAATACCTGGAACTTAACCGTAAATTGTGAAACAGATCAACGTTCAACAGATAATTATAAAAAATAAGTAAATGTTTCAAGTGTCATTTTGTTTTAAATAATACTTGCAGATAGATATGCTCATTGTGGTTGCCAAAGCGCGGCCTACACTGTTGAGATAGTGAGAATATTATTAAGAAACAAAAACTATTAAACGAGTGTCTGGTACTAATCTTGATGATAAATGCATTGAATAACAAAATGCATTGTTATAGATATTAATAGATTTTCGCTAAAATACATTATATTCTACATGTATTCATTATTATTATTTATTTAAACTACTCCCCTTTTTAAAATAATAAAATTATGTTTAGAAAAACGTTTATTTTTATAAGTAAAGTATTTACAAAAGTTGAATCATTTAACTTAATGGGAGGTCTACACAAGCTCACGCATTTGAGGTTTGTTTGTACTGTATCTGCAACTAAAAGACGCTATCAGATTCGATTCGTCTTTGTTCTCAATACCCTCAGTAAGTCTAGTAATTGAAAAATGGTAAGCAATAATAACATGTACTGTCGAAACATAAATCAGTTATCACAAAAAAAAATAACAATAAATCCTCATCATACTGAAATAAAAACTAGCAAAGATTTAAATCGATAGAAGTGCCCTTACCGTACTTAGGTCACGCAAAAGTATTTTCATGTTCACGACACCGGGGGTTTGACAGGTAAGTACTTCAGTACATTGTGCGTCCCGAGCGCGCGTCCGCAATTTATTCGGTTACCGGATTTACTGGTTTGACTGAACCTTTAGAAGAGTCAGCTAAGAGTCTCGTTCACTCAATCATTGTCGACAAAACAGAAATGTGAACATTCTTTGACCCGGTAGGACGAATCTAACGATTCAAATCTTTCAATATTAACATTTTAAATGCCATTGCTGTGGAATGACGCCCACTGTGACTGAAAAACATAATGTCATAACAAAATTATGCTTGAATTACGTAGTATCATCCAGGTCCATGATAGATCTTTCTATCATAGTGGAATGCGTGGTGATGGTCATACGGAACTTGAGCTCTTCATCAGATATCAGGTGGTCTCTCAATATGGGACCTCGGTTGCCACAGCCAGCCACTGCAAAGAGAATATAATTTATCTACTTATTTAACAAAAGATATTCATGTAAAAGATTTGTGGTGTTACAGACAGGAGATGGAGATGTTGGTGCATTTCTAAAGGGTGTAAATAGACTCTTAACGAAGCCGAGAGGCATATGTGTTCTGTCCATGATTGCGTCCTTTTTGTTAGACCATACCTGGGAACCTCCTGGTTACGGGCCAAAGTTCCAACTGTTTCAAAAGTGTTTTTTTTTTAATAAGTAAAAGTTTTTAATGTTATTACTTTAAATATCTCCACGACCCCGTACTCATCAATGCATCCACCAGCACAATGCTTTGAGAGAGTTACATTGAGTTTTACCGTAAAAAGTGATTTTTCACCCCAAAAATAAAGGTATTTAAATATTAAGCCCAGCAATAATTTTAGCGTACGGTTACTTAGTTTGATGTACAGAATGCTTTGGTTGACGGAATCGTGAAGGGTCCGTTTTCACTTAAATAACGCCACTACACACACATTCAAGGATAATGCTTCCCATCAGAGTAAGAATTTTCGGAATCGGATTAGTAGTTCCAAAGATCACCCTCTACTGCAACTGCTATGTATTTAGTTCTTTTGAATATATAATAATAATAATAAAGTTTATTTGGAACAACTTAAGTTTAACTATTACACCGGTAAAACGAAGATAGCTACAAAAGTAAAGTACTGTGGCGCAGCTATCAACGCCCAATTCAGAATACATACAATCATGGACATTGTTCCAGATTAACCTAAAAGAAGTTAAATTAAGGATGACAAAATAAATTAAAATAGAACAAAAAGAAAAAAATATAAAGAACACTAAGTTGTATTATGTAGAGTGGGGATGGGGATGAGGTTGTATTTGAGTGTGTGTTGGTGTGTATGTGTGTGTGTGAGTGTTTGTGTGTGTGTTTCTACCGCGTTAATGACACCATAAGTTGCTCAGTCTCATCATAGGACAGGCACTTAAGCCAGTTGGTCACATTTCTTTTCAGTTCATTCCTAGTCATTGGGTATATTTTAATTTTTATATTTATAGCATTATAAAGTTTGGAGCTGGTGTGAGTGAAGTGGCGACTGACCGTCGCTAACCTGCAGCGTTCAGTCTTACAGACTCTGTCGGCACGACGCTTCTTTGTATGGGACTGAGGTTCGTAAGGGAGAAGTAGGTGCTTCCTAAGAAGTGTTTGCAGCACGAACAACTGTCTCACAGAGAGGACCTAACGCTCAGAGTGAGTAAAGCTCAGATGTGGGAAATCTAATAAGTTTCTTAGCTAGTACTTTCAAAACTGCTCTCTGACAACCATGCTGCGGCTAGAGAGGGCTCTCTAGCCGCAGCATGGTTGTTTTGTACGTTCCCCCCCACGTGGTTATGCAGTAACCGAGTACTGATTGAGCGACGGCAAAGTACGTAACTCAATCTTCTGACGCAACGTAGATCAATCTTCTGACTCGAACCACAACTGAATTAATCTGTTTTTTCCATGTCAAAAGATTGTCCAATACAACTCACGAGGTATTTTATGCTATCAGACCGTTCTATTTGGACACAGTTACAGGTGTTGGCGACTGGGTTAGTACACACATGGCTTCTTATCTCAAACGTCAAAGGCGGTTGGCTAAGAATACTTGGGGTGAAGGGGATGAACTTGGTCTTGGAGATGTTAAGCGTGAGCAGGTTCGAGGTTAACCACCTCATAACCATGCTCAGTGCCAATTCTGCCTTTTCACGAGTTTCTGACCAGTCCTTGCAATGGGTTATGAGAGCTGTGTCATCCGCGTATGTAATAATTTTTGTGTTCGGAAGAGACAACTAACATAACTCATTGACATATTTGAGGAAGAGGGTTGGTCCTAGGACACTGCCCTGAGGGACCCCATAAAACAAATTTTCTTCATCACTCATATATGGTCCAACCTTTACAACCTGTTTACGTCCCGATAAGTAGCTACGAAAGATTTCGAGGGCAATTCCACGTATGCCAATCTGTTCCAACTTGTCAATCAATTTGGGGACAGAAACGGTGTCGAACGCCTTCGAGAGGTCTAAGAAGACACTAAGAGACTTCTGGTTATTGTTAAGGTGTGCGACTATTGTACCAGTGAGCTCCAAGGTAGCGTCCTCTGTTGATTTTCCCGCTCTGAAGCCATATTGATTTTCGGCCAGGATATTAAATTTTGCTAAAAATTTCACAAGCCTCGCGTTGATGACTTTCTCGAAGATTTTTGAGATGGTTGAAAGGACTGATATAGGCCTGTAATTGGAAACAAGATCCTTGTCTCCTCCCTTGTAAATAGGGTGGACTATGGCAGTTTTGAAAACATCCGGAAAAATACCAGAGCATAGCGAGAGATTAAATATGTGGACAAGGAGAGGGACAATTGTATCTTTTGTGGCCTTAATAACTGTGGATGGGATTCTATCATAACCAACGGCACATTCATCTTTGAGAGTCAAAATAATGGCTTCAATTTCGGCGTCATCAACATCGTACATGACCATCGATTCCAGCGGGGCTGTCATAGAAGAACTATGTATTTGACTTTAATTTTATTTATTTTATTGACATTTTGTTTTTGATTATTATCTTATGGACATGATTGTATTTCGATTATTATTCTAATGACCGAAACAAGAATGAATGAGATGTATTTGACTATAATTTTATTTTATGCGATTTTTATTTATTTTTTTCTCTATTTTATCTTTTTATTTTATTTTACAAATTTTTAATTAAAAATATTTAATGAGTGCTACTTGCTGTATAATGTTATAAATTGTTGTGCCCGACAGGGTCCATGTGAACTTTATTTTAATTATAAGATCTTATAAAACACATGTAATATCCAATAAAGAATTGAATTGAATTGAACTAGCTACCTGGGGTGAAACGTGAAGGTCTGAAAAGTTATTTTGTGATGGAGAATTCGAGAATTTGGATGCAAGGGTACTGCCCACATTCGCAAAGTATCGGTTTACCAGTACCAATATGAATAGACAAATGTGGTGCTGGGGTGTTTATTCTGCAACTACTCCCCAGCTCAAGCACTAGGATGTGGTGAAGGGTATTTTGGATGACTGTCAATATTATTGATGTTCAAAAGGGTCTAAAATGGCTGCTATAGCAGTATCATAATAGGATAATAATATGAATTGTCTTTTAAGACCATTTTTACGAATTGTAACGTAATTCATATTATTATCCTATTATGATTCTGCTAAAGCAGCCATTTTAGACCCCCTGTCATCCTTGCTGGATGTGCAAAACAACAGGTTCTATATGTGGTGTTGGTGTAATCTTTATTTACCTGGACATTTGGATCTAGGTTTGGTTTTAATTAAGTTCAATATGGTTTCCTTTTCATAGATGTGACCACACACTGAGTTCTTTACTGGATCTGTTACTGGTCTCTTTGTTATTGGGTCCAACTGAAATGAAGAAGAATGACAAAATAATTGTGCTAACATTATCACAAGTAAAGTACTTTAAATTAACTGTATTTTTGTTAAAACATAAAATAACAGAAAATAGGTACAAAGTAATACTCACATATTGGTCCTGTGATTCAGTTATAGCCAAGTCTGATTCATCTAAGTTTCCTGTGAAATAATTCATTTATTTTAGAATCTTATCAAAAATATGAACAACTAGCTTATGCCTATGGCTTCGCCCGCGTCGAGTTCGATAATTGTCCCAGGGGATCCTACTACGGGGACAAAAAGTATCCTATGTGGTAATCCATGTTATAAACTACCTGTGGGCCAAATTTCATCCAAAACCATTCAGTAGTTTTTGCATGAAAGAGTAACAAACATCCATACATCCTCACAAGCTTTCACATTTATAGTATTAGTAGGATTGTTATAGTAAATTAGGGATAGGGCTCATTTCTAAGTTTACCTAGCTACTAGCCAATTCAAAAGTACAACAGAACTTGTAAGAAAAGAAATTACTTGCCAGATAAGTTTACTGGGACTTATCTGGTGGTTGTAAAGTAGCCTTTATGCTGTCCTAATAGACTTGAGAAATAAATGCAATATTTACAGAATAAAGATAAATTCTTACGGTCAGCACTTTCCAGTCCTTTTTGGAACCTCTTGTTGAATTCCATCATGTAAGGATGATTGTCCACCCGGAGCCGTTTGCCTGCTAAACTGCTCAGGTGAGACTTGAATCTCTCTTCCAGGGTATCCACATTGGAGGTATCAGTCTCTTGCTGCAATTATAATGCAAAGAGTTTAAAATCAGTTGTAAACTTTAAAAAAAACGTATGTACGTAACGTAAAACATAAATCATCAAATAATTATTATATTTTCAGACAGTTGATGGCACCAAGCTTACCGGCTATTACATGGGTGATATATATATCTTTGACGACCCCAATGGCTCTGGCGTAGTGAGGCTGCCTTACGTTCTTTGGGTCACGGGTTTGAATCCCGGTAGGAGCAAATGTTTGTGTGATGAGCATGTACATTTGTTTCCGAGTCATGGATGTCTATATGTATAATAAGTATGTATTTTCAACTGTCTGGTGTAAATGACACCAAGCCTCGTTGCTTAGTGTGGCGCTAGATGGCGCTGTGTGTAATGTCCAGCGATATTTATTTAAATTATATATGAAACAGGCTAAAATTTGGTGTTCTATGAGGTACACCTCTGCCTAACCCTTTGGAATTTACAGGCGTGATGTTATGTTTAGCACTAACAAGCCAGAAGGTTGACACATATGGTACATAACAAAAAAAAACGCGATGGTGGGATGAACAAGTAACTATCAGCTTCTTTAGGCATGTTTTACACTGTCTTGGTGTACTTCTTTTGTAAGTGGCATTATCATTGCGATGATCTGCCTACTAAATCATCAACCTTGTAACCTGTTGCTACATTGAAAATAATATTCAATGACAAAACTGAAATGAGTGAGTGAAGTAATTAAGAGTTAATCTACATTTACTTATCTCAAGTGATTCATCACATCAGTCAATCACAAAATGGTACAATTCATTCATTAACTACTGAATTGTTAAGAGTAAGTAACTATTCAGGTCAGAGAACCTTTTTAGACTTATGTGTTTAAATATATTAAAGTACAACAAAGAAGATGACCTCACCCTGATTGAATGCCATTGAAAAAAATAAAAACATAACCTAAAAAATTTAGTCTTAGCTCAATTCTCACCTTTGCTCTCTCCATAGCTTCAATGGTAACATCCTGCTGTGCTTCTAAAGTACAATACTGCTGGACACACATCTTCAGCTTATCAAATTCGGCTTCTTTCTCACTATCTAAATATTTTGATACATTATCTGTACACAAATAAAGACTCTGGATGCACTGTTTTCGTAGATCTGCTAGATCATTGTCTGCCATTGTATCGTTATAAAGTAGTTTATAATAAACCTAAATCGTTATAATTATTTTATAATTAATTGTAGCGCAGAAATACAACAGAGTTTATTTACAAAAGAAAACAATTCCTGCCATTTTGTATTTATTTTGAGTTTGACATTTTGTCTATTAATGTTGCCATCCTTGATTTTGAATTTTACCCTAGGTCCTGCCCCATTTCCCTTAAAACAGATACTTTCTAAAGAGTTTTTGACTCACAATTATAGTAACCATAAGTCTTTAACCGATTGTTAAAGATTCAGTCTTCAGTGGTTGTTTATAAGGTTCCGTACCTCAAAAGGTAAAAAAAGGAACCCCTAGAAGATCACTTTCTTGTCCGTTTGTCACCACCGATTTTCTCAGTAACAGGTGGACCTAACAAGTTGAAATTAATACCATATATTGAGGTCTAATAAGGCAAATTTGGATTTTCGCGAAAACTTGTAAGTACCAAAATTTACATTAATTTTTACCTTTTTTATTATTCGGACTTTTTCCTTTACTTGTGCTGTAAGACCTTGCTTTTAACCAAAATTGGCAATTCTAGGTCAACCGGAAGTACCTTATAGGTTTTGGGTCGAAAACCTTTAGGGTAGTTCCCGTTGTAAAAAAAATATAGGAACCCTCTCGGTGCGCAAGTCCGACTCGCTCTTGGCGGGGTTTTTTTATTAAAAGAATCATAGCGCGAATGTAATATTTTAACTTTTTTCCTAAGGTAAACTTTCACAATTTTACACCTTGCAAAATCTCCAAAATCTTCTTCTTCTTCTTGAGGCTATTCTAAAACAGAAAAAATGTAGAAATCCTTCATTCAAATTTTCTTCTCTCTGTTGATGATTTTCTTTCGGATAAACAATAAAGGGTGTAAAAAGACTCTTAACGAAGCCGAAAGGCACTTGTTCTCCCCGTCATTGCGATCATGTTTTTGTTATAAACCATACCTGGGCCCTTCTTCTAGTTACGGAGGTAATGGGGGTCAAAGTTCCAACTTTACAAGTTTTTTTTTTAAATACAAGTTTACACCTCCACGACCCCCGTACTACTCTATCCATCCACCAGCAAAATGTTTTGAGTGCGTTACATTGAGTTCTACCACATAACATGATTTTTCATCCCAAAAAAAAGTCGCTTCCCAGCAGTAATTTTTGCGTTGTTTGATGTACAGAATGCTTGGTTGACGGCTTCGTGATGAGGTTGTTTACACCCTTTATGGGCCTGTATACCTGTGCTTATTGTATTCATCGGATTTCTGCGTCGTTCATCAGGCCGTCACTGAACTTTATGGGGGGAACATTGCAAGATATAGGCCGGCTTGCACCACAAATCATCTACATAATAAAAACATCAATCTATTGCTTGTTGGGCCCGGTTTAGCGCTAAACGTATTTAGTTGTGGAGCTGTTCTTAGGACCCAATCACATATACAATCATCTTTGCAAGGCGCTATTGTAGTAGAATCATCACCATCTTCCTGCTCCATAATACTTGGGGTCAGTGCAACACGTTTTATTCTCAGTTTTTACAGTCAGTCGTCACGGCATCAATAAGGTACAATATTACATTTGGTGGTAGAATAAAATAAAATGAACTCGGGTCAAAAGATAATATTTTTATTGCAAATAATAAGTAAAATGCACTTAAAACTAAAATATAAACAACACATGATAAATCGATATTCGTACTATCTATTAAATAAGTTTCTGATGAGTAAACATAATATTTGTCTCTTTTAAACAAAGTATAAATTAAATATTTTTTAAATAACATTGCTAAGGCACGCCAAGCACAATACTACGACTTACGTAAGTTCTGCTTTATTCTAGAATATTTTAGAAAAAGAATCATTACTCCGTACTTATTTCAAACGAAACTTCCGTTCCAAACGTGTTCAAAATCTCGCTACTAATAGTGGCGTATCAGCCAATTGGACAGTACAATTGGAGTAACCACACTTATCGATCCGGCTTTTGCCGCGTGCGGATTTATTTATATTTATTTTATTCAGCGCGGCTTAAGCCGACTCTCCGTCGATAAGTGTATTCAGTCGTTCATCGACACACAATAGGTAGTCGCTCCATGAAAATTACTGGTGTTCAGCTGCAATCCGGTTAGACTGAAAGCCGATCCTAACGATGTTGTTAAAAGGCAGGCAGATGAATATTTTTTAGTCTATACAGTGACCCCAACATGGCCCAGTGCGACAGACAGTTGCTTGAGATGCATCTTCATGTCTGCCGGCGATATTTCGCGACGAGCCTGGATCACTTTGAACGCGTTCAAGTATTCCAGCTCAGTGAACTGGGCGCCTTTCTCGCGGACTGATGTGATTATTTCCTGTGGTTTTTAAAAGGTAAATTAAAGTTAGAATTTTATTTGTGAAAATGAGGTGAACAAAGTGCAGCAAAAACTAGTTTTTGTATGGTGACAATTTATCTATTTTACGGCTTGTATTATAATTTTTTGTTATCCGTTGTTAGTGAAACTAATATGTTAGGTAGTTTTAATAGGATGACTAACCTCAGGCGTACAATTAAGCAGATGTAGATATGTGTGCGCCCTGTGCAGGCCCCTGTGCGGCAAGCTGAGCGCGGCCAGGCAGTGCCGCAGCGTGGCCAGGCGCGAGTCGCCGCCCGCCCCGCCCGCGCCCCCCGCCCCGCCCGCCCCGCCCGCGCCCCCCGCCCCGCCCGCGCCCCCCGCCTCGCCCTGCCAGCGCCACACCACGCCCGCCGACATCATCTCGCCCACGCCCGACATTATGTACTGAGGGAAACAAAAATATCTAATCTAATTACACTCAAAATAAACACTATTTTTTAAGGGTCAAAAGATACAAAAAAATCAGTACCGATTAAAATGTATTGAACTTTTTTATTGAAGTTGTGTCGAGCGACGTCGCGGCGTCTCGAACGCGTGCGAATACCTACTAGGCTAGTAAAACTCACACAGTCGCATACGTAGGTATGAGACCTACGTATGCGATTGTGTGTCGTTCGTTGATTTGTACTGTGACTACAACATTTTTCCGGAATTAGGATAACTAATTTAATAAATGATCACTGCTTATACATGTTTAATTAAAAATTCAGTGCATGTATTATGATTATAACATAATATACTTATTCGGGTGTCTGAGGGTTTGCGTTAATTAAAAATCAAAATCAAAATATTTTATTTCACATAGGCCTAGATGGGCACTTATAAAACGTCGAAAAAGGTGCACGGTTCGCGTTGGTCGTTTCCATGGAGAAGAACCGGCAAGAAACTCCATGGTTACTCTTTTCCGTTACATGTTGTATATACTCACCGCGAGCCTGTGTGGGGCCAGTACGCTGGCGGCGTGCTCGTGGAAGGCGAGCAGCGCGTGCGCCAGCAGCGCCGCGCCGCCCGCCTGCTCGTCGCCCTCCGCGCCCTCCGCGCCGCGCTCCTCCTGGCCCAGGTAGTGGAAGCACTCGATGCGCATCTGGGTACAGATATCACGTGAGTGTTTATGTGACGATCTCGTCTGATGTAACGAGTAGGAGCGCAGCGGATCGGAAGATCCGTGCCGCTGCTTGTACGACGACCGAATTCTGCAGAATGTGTACAGAGCGACAATGAGTCACACCAATACATCAAAATATTACTATAAAAGTTACTGCATTTAATGTGCACACGAGCAAATTAGGACCAGGATTTCCAAAGCGTTGTAAAGTTTCACCTCTTTTTTACCCGAATGCTTTTGCGTTCCTTCGCGAGCTACTGCGATGACGTCGCGCCGCGGTTGTCATGTCCGATTGCAGGTGATGCGAAGGCATCACCCGCAAACGACAACCGCGGTGTGTTTACGTTCACAAAAAAAATATTTATAAAGTGGTTTGCACATAATATTTCAAATGTTTGTGTTTAAATATTATTGTTATTAAATTAATTAATTAAAGTTATTCGTGGCCCGCGGCGTGACGTAACACGTCACCGCGGTCACTTAGTCAAATTTTGCCGTACTTTAATATTTAATATTTGTTATTTAAAAAAAAAAACAAACATTCATTTATTTCGAGTAACCTATTTTTTTGGCATGCTGATAACAAAAATCGTTGGTGTGACTCGTTGCAAAAACTAGTCACTAAATAATAATGAGGGATTTTCTTTTTAAAGTCTTCCCTGGTCGCTGGATAGATGGCGCTGCACTTGGTAAGTTACTGCAAGGAACGGAACGTCAGATTATTTCACATGGATGTAATGGTTATATTCAGAAGCATAAGCAAATGTAAGTGTAAGTCAGCGAGCATATGTGACGTGGCGCAATGCTTTTTTTCCCAAGCGTTTTGCCTTTGGCACCTAGTAACGTAGTCATTTCAACGCCATCTACAGAGTTCTTGAGAACTATTTTTTTTTTTTAACTCAAAAAGAAAACCTCTGATTACAATAAGACACGGTTACACTTATGAGACACTTATAGTAAAACAAACGAAAAAGAAATACATATATTTTATCAATCTCCTTCTAACGAATTATCTGAGACCCAACAAAAAGGCCATCACGGTACGATTTCTAAGGAAATTATTACACGATTAAATTATGATATTACAAGTTTACAATACTGTGGAAGACTTCTCGCTAGGGTACCCAACAGCCAATCTATAGCATACTCTATCCACGATACTCGTACAGAGTTAAATTATCTGGAAAAACTTCATCAATGTACGTGCACACAAGATCGAGTTTCGATTTCAAATCATGATCAATCACTGCTGGCAGCGTGTTACTTCAACCTCTTCATATGACTTTCATATTCACTGAAGTAAAGTTTAAATTACAATAATTTATTTAGCTCATCTCTACTCACCTCCAAATGCAGAAACAGCAGGCACTTATGCGAAATCTCATCGAATATCATTGCGGCAGAGGCGATGTCGTTGAGGAACTTGTCAGAAAGCTTGGTGAGTCCGCCAGGACCACCCAGTATGGAGGGCAAGCTTCGGATATTGGCACTTAGCCAGTCCTGAGAGAAATACCATCAAGTAATTATGTTACACAAGCTTTGGTACAGGAATTTCTGCGATTGGTTAGGTTTGGGAAGGTGATTTGGTTTTCTATTATTTTTTAAGAGTGGATGTCAAAATGTAATCTTTGGCGAAACTGTGGTTTAAATTGTTTTTCCACTTTGTTAAGCTTTTAACTGCGGAACCTAATTGGGTTTCCTTTTTATTAAATACTAGCGGTACGCCGCACGGATGGACATTTATATTCCCCGTTCCCCCTTTATATTTTTCTAGTAACAAATATAGCCTATGTTACTCAGGGTTAATGTAGCATTCTAAAAACCTTCAAACTTACCATAGTCTCACACAGCACCGCTAGATCAGCGAGCGCGTTGATGTCCGATATGATCTCCTTGCGAGTGACAGCACCGTCACCCAGGCTTGAGCCTAAGATTTCTGCTTCACGTTCATAAGCCTGCTTTAAGTCCTGGCAAGAGAAACCATATAATTTTGTAGGGAAATACGGAAGCTATTAGGTCGATTTTCGAACAAACTTGCAGGCATATCAATTGAAAGAACTTGGTACGGTAGTGACAAGATGCAAACATGCTTACACTCAAATAAGGCCCACTTGCACCACAAATAAGTAATTTTTTACATTTAACTCTAAGGGTGTAAGGGAAAACCCTCCGCAGACTGATGGGGTGAATTCAGTATATCATTCTAAGATGAACTTATTCAACAAGACATTAACAAGAAATTATTTCCGGAACGTTATGGGAATCCAATAAATTGAATTTGTTCTATTTCCTCATACTCAAAGTATCGTTACCGTGGCAAAACGTACGTGGCGAACGGCAAGCGCGACGACGAGTGCGATAAACTCTGTAGCTAGGCAGGAAGTGTTTTGTTTTTAGCCGTATTATTTACACAAATGGAGTGCTGCGTTCAGAGCATGTAATTTAACATTGAAATAAAGGAATAGTAACTGAAAAAACGATTTAAAAATAAAAAAAAATCCTGAGAAAATAATATTTATTGATTAGCGCTAAATGTATTTAGTGGTTTGGGATAAGAGTGTAGCAAGCGAGTCTACGTCATACCTACTTCAAGACAATACCAAAACTACATCATGCATTTTTACATAATATTTATATCTTGCAATCTACTCCTTACAACAGGAGTTCCAAAGGCCTACATTTTTAGTAATAAACATATTTCATATTTACGTTGGCAACATTCTTTGCATCATGTTGTTCAGTAGTCCAATTAGATGGCTGTAGGATGGCAAAAATGAATGTTATTATGGATGATTGTATGTAGTTTGTCGGCCATTTTCAATAACTTACTAGCCGGTTTCGGTAGGTTGCTATATGGTTAGAAACAAAAGGTCACAGAAAAGCTTTCTTTAATTTTCATATGAATAAAGTGACAGGTAGGTGACGCGGATAGGATATTCTTTGTTTATAGAAACACCGATAGCAACGGAAGTAGGCATACTAACCAACAGTTATACTTAAGTAAGTTATAGAAAACGGCCGTGAGACAGCGCCTTTATTACAAAGTACCAAGAGCTGTTTTCGTAGTTCAAATGCGGTTAACCGTAGTAATGTTGTGCGAAATGCTTCTTCATATCTCATTGTCATGATGTTACCTAGTTGAATTTCATTTGTCGATATATGCCGCTTGTTAATTACTATTAGCTAAGAGAAAATAGAGACAGAATAAAAAACACGGATGAGTTATAGAGATGTATGGAAGAGGTGTACGTTCCATATATCTCTATTAAGAAACACAAATAAATTCAGATATGGACAGAAGGATGATGATGGTTTTATGATTAATTATCGTATTGCTAAATATAAATGGAATGGAGTTCTAGATTTACGGTAAGTCGGAAAGTTATGCTCATTGAATAGACTCGGTTGGGACTTTAAAATAAGAGTATAGTGGACTGTAATAAAATAGGTGTAATACCACAATTAACATATGTTACAACTTCTGAAGACCGTACAAAGAAATGGGCGGAGTGGCCGACGTCTGTGAGCTCAGTGAGTGGCGCTCGCGTAGCCGCTCGGTACGCCGCGCCCTCCCCGCGGTTGTCCATATGTGAAGCGCCGACATGAGTATTGAAGTCAGAGTCATATAAGACGACGTAATTTATGATTCTTATGTATTCTAAAATAAATTACTGTATTATTTACCTCAGCGCTAAGCTTCGCATCTTGTTGAATAGCAGCGGTCCAGTTGGGGAGTGATTGCAGGAAGCGTACTATGTCGTCATCTGCCAACCAGCGCTGAGCACGTGGCGGTCCTTCGAACAAAAATACCGTTATTGAAGTGTATTTTGGAATTCGATTCAAGCCCAAAGTTCCGAGACGTAAGATATGTTGATGCAGTTAGAATTATAAAATCAAAATCAAAATCAAAGCATTTATTTCAAGTAGGCCAGTTACAGGCACTTTTGAATTGTCGAAACAAAGATGAAAATTAAATATAGCTACAGTTCCAGTCACAAGGCATAAAAACTGTGAAAGTACTGTAGTTGCCCATTCCCTAGCGTAGATCTCTATGGAGAAGAACGGGCAAGAAACTCCATGGACACTCTTTTAAATCAGAATATTGTTACAAAATCTTGGTTACATCATTCATGTTGAGATGGTATATTATGTGAGAACAATGTAGCAAGATGTGCACGTTAGAAGTGTCCACAGTAAAACAAAAAGAAAAAGAAAAACAATTCAAAAACTAAAATAATTCATTAAAATAAGCCATGGCAACTGAGAGATGACCAGTCACAACTGACAGCGCCCGTTCACGGACATGACGCATAGATCAGCACCATTCAACTCAACCATTTTGAAGGGAACTAAATGATCCGACACATGCGCCACCATCAGCGAGACTTTTGAGTGAGCATGACATATTCTCAACCGCCAGGGCACATTCAAGTCAAGAAAAGACGTAGGTTTCCAGCGACTGATAGCATTCTAGTACATAGCACTCACACAATATGGGCTTTGCGATTATATAATACTAAAGAGATTGAATCTATACAATGCAAAGATAGTCGTACAATCTTCAGCAGCTCCAACAATACAATTAGTGCTATCCATTTATGCGCCCCTGTCCTTGTGGAGCAGGACCGGCATTGAGCCAAGCATTTTTATCAGCGATATAATCGTCCAATTTGTAATATGCTTGCTTACTTAATGTGCGTTTAATGCATGTTTTAAATTTCGTTTCATTCAGTTCAAGAATGCTTTGTGGAATTTTATTATAGCATCTCCAACAGTACCCCATGAAAGAAGAGTCTACTTTAGCGAGTCTGAAGCCTGGCTGAACTAATTGGTCCCTATTTCTAGTACTGTAATTGTGTCTGTCACCTCTTTTACCAAAAAGATGTAGATTTTTCCTCACGTACATTATGTTTTCGTAGATGTATTGACAATGTACCGTCATGATGTTAATTTCCTTAAACAGTTCCCTCAGAGAATCGCGCCTACGAAGATTGTATATGGCTCTGATGGCTCTTTTTTGCAGAATAAATATAGATTCAATGTCTGCAGCCCGTCACCATAATAAAATGCCATAAGACATTATACTATGAAAGTAACTAAAATAGACCAATCTAGCAGTATCTACATCAGTAAATTGACGGATTTTTCTAATGGCATATGCTGCTGAACTTAGCCGCCCCGCCAGAGATGTTAAATGAGAACCCCATTGAAGCCTTGAATCAATCGTAATCCCCAGGAAAACCGTTTTATCTACGAATTCAAGTTTCTCTTTATTCAATACTATATCACAATCGCTACTTTTGACATTCGGTAAAGCAAATCTTATGCATTTCGTTTTTTTTTCATTGAGTACCAAATTGTTTGCTGTGAACCAATTATGGACTTGAAGTAGGGCATTATTCACGTCGTCTAGATTTTGGGCTCGTCTATTTATCTTAACAATTAGGGAAGTGTCATCGGCAAATAACACCATATTTTGAGGTTGGTTTTTCAGTAAATACGGTAGATCATTTATATATACTAAGAAGAGGAAAGGACCCAATATTGAGCCTTGCGGAACCCCCATTTTGACTTTTAAACCCTGTGAATTAACACCATTTATTTGAACATATTGTTGTCTATCACTCAAATAAGATTTTACCAAACTAAGTGCAAGTTTACCTAGTCCGTAATGCTCAAGTTTCAAAAGTAATGTGTCGTGATTTACACAATCAAATGCTTTGGAGAGGTCACAAAATATTCCTACAGCGTCTTGGGACTCTTCCCACGCCGCAAATATGTGCTTTAATAAAGTTACACCAGCGTCAGTTGTACAACGTCCCTTAGTGAAACCATACTGTTGATCGTGTAAGATTCTGTTGGTGTTAAAATGATGGAGCATTTGATTAAGCATTACCTTTTCGAACACCTTGCTAAAAACTGGCAACACGGATACAGGCCTATAATTATTAGTATCTTTACTATCCCCGGATTTGAAAAGAGGTATGACTTTACTGTATTTCATTAAATCAGGGAAAACTCCTTGGTCTACGCACAAATTAAAAATTAAAGCTAAGTAAGGAGCTATAGTCTCAAGTATGGATGTACAAACTTTGATAGACATTCCCCATAGATCTTCGGTCAGTTTGATTTTTATTTGCCGGAAAGCTTTAATAACTATCATAGGGTTTATGTGTTCAAATTTAAATTCAGCCTGGCATCCAGACACATTCGCCTTTAATAAATCAATTGAGACTTCAGGAGAGGAATTAAGAGCCTCCGTAGTTTTTAACGGTATATCGGTAAAGAAATTTACAAATTCTTGAGCTACTTCCTGATTAGAGCTTTTAGGACCACATGCTGTATTTAATGTATAGCTAGTATTACGTATTTTCTTCCTGTTAGTCTCGCTATTTATGACTTTCCAAACTGTCTTTATTTTATTTTCTGCTGTTTTGATCTTGTTGCTAATGTGCAGGGCTTTGGCAACCTTGCATGTATTTCTAAAAATTTTTGAATACTTAGCAACATATTTGTTAAAAGTTTCAGTGTTTATATAAGGCTTAAGGCCATAAAGCTCAAATAGTGTTTCCCTACTTTTTCTGATACCTCTAGTTGCCCAATCACTGAATATAAATTTAGGGCAAATACTTTTTGTCTTCTTTTCAAAAGTTTTGTTGAATTCATTGTGAACTATTGAAAAGAAATTATCATAAAATTGATTTATATTAATATCATCATGGCTAAATACACTTAACTTGTTCTGTAGGGAAATATTATACCTATTTAATTTGTTAGAAGTTATGGGTCTAAATTTAATCTGAACTTTTTGCAATGGTGTATTACTCCTAAAAGTTACAGTCTGTCCGCTATGGTCAGACGGCAGACAATTAACTATGGCTTTATCTATGTAATCACAATCGCAGAAAACATTGTCTATGCAAGTAGCAGAAGATGGAGTGATTCTAGTAGGTTCTATAAAAGTGTTGGTCAAGTCAAATGACTTAAAAAGATTTAATAACCGACTGCTATTTGAATTTTCTTCTAAAATATTGATATTAAAATCACCACAAATAATTGTTGATTTATTACTAGCTGCAAGTTTTGCCAGGACATCTTCCATTATTGACTCAAATAAGGAAAAGTTTTGATCGTTTGGGGGTCTGTATACACACACAATAACATGCTTATCTAGCTCAACACAGGAAAGTTCGACGCAATGTTCAGCCGAGAGACCTACTATGTCGTTACGTTGCTTATATTTAAAACAATTTTTTACTAAAATTAGGGAACCTCCACGAAGCATAGTTTTACGGTTAAAGCAGCTACCCACCATATAGTTCTCATAATTAATAAGCATTTGGTAATCCTTAAGCCAATGTTCAGTAAAACAAATAATGTCAAACTTACTATTTTCTAAAAACAATTCTATTTCTAATAATTTGGAAGAAATGCCTTGGATATTTTGGTGGAATAATTTTAAAGTGTTCTGCTGAGGCCCTGTTTTACTAGCTAATTGAGTGCAAGAAGATACCTTGCTGTTGGTAGGTTTAACAATATTGTTAATGGTACCTTCTGTTGTCTCACTTTCTAGTTTAAATTAATATTAATATTTGGAGTGAGGCCGGAGACTCCCGTGCCATCCTCAGACAACAAGACCCTATCACTAATAAACCCTAATTGAGAATTCTCCACGGTGACACATGGATCTTCCTCGGTACAATGTTTGTAAACATTTATAGCACTAATGCTATATTCATTTAAAGTCACCTGTACATTAGTATTATTACTAATAGTCGCAGTGTTAATAATATAACTAAACTTAGACATACTACTTATGTCTGTGTGAATATTATAAGCTAATAGCCGAGCTATTTTGTGTCTACAACTAATAGGTAGATACACTTTACCCCGAGTCGATCTAAGTTTACCAACAAAAGTGTTGATATCAATATATATAAGTTTGTCACTATAATGACCTACTAAAAAATGTAAATGTTTATTTAACATGTGAATATAATTGTTTTTTCTGTTACATAAATTTTCAAAATATGGAAAAGCACACAATATGATTTTCTTGCAATTTAACTTCAACAACTCTGAGACACAGTCAGTGATGTCTTCCTTTTTAATCTTAGAACTATTACCAACACATATAGTAATGGTGGTACTAGGATCACAAACAGTCTTTGATACTGATGCCATAACTTGTTTGTAGTTTGACCCTGGCATACAATTGTTTTGGGTACAATAACTCAGGTTATTACTAATTAATTTACCTAGCCCCCTACCTATACTGTCAGAGAACATAACTGAATGATTACAATCATGACTATTAGGAGAAACAAAATTACCGGTATTTGATATGCTATCCTGAGACAAATTCTCAACCTGGTATGGGTCCTCCATTACCTCAGGCTGAATAGTATCATGGTTGGTAACTGTCTGGCAACTACATTGACCCATTACCAACTCATTTGCTGCATAAATATGTTCCCTAATTTGGTTCTGAGAAATCTTATACCTACTAGAAAGGGAACTTAGTGAGTCCTAAAGTACCTGTATTTCAGACTGCAAATAATAATAAATGTTGGTTGCACGTTTTCCTTGTTCCTTAATTGCCATTAATAACTTTTTACAGTGTTACTAGCGCTACTAGTATAGGAATCGTCTAAACTTATGCATAGAGCGGAGTCGAAATGTGCAGTGGATTTTAACCAAAGTCATCATCATCTGCTGAGCCTTTTTCCAATTATATTTAGGTCAGCTTCTAGCTAGCTAGAGAAATATTTTTTTCACATGTCTTGTCCTGATTGGAAAAGTACACCATGTAACTCTCGATTACTTGTGGAGAATCAGTGTCAAGAAAGAATGCTCACGTAGTAGTAGGACACAGCCTAGTGTGAGCCGCCCTACAGTGCGTGGCTAGCGCAGCGAGCGCGGCGGCAGTAGCGCGCAGGGCCTCAGCGGGGGCGGTGTGTGTGCAGTACCTTGTGTAGTAGTAGGACACAGCCTAGTGTGAGCCGCCCTACAGTGCGTGGCTAGCGCAGCGAGCGCGGCGGCAGTAGCGCGCAGGGCCTCAGCGGGGGCGGTGTGTGTGCAGTACCTTGTGTAGTAGTAGGACACAGCCTAGTGTGAGCCGCCCTACAGTGCGTGGCTAGCGCAGCGAGCGCGGCGGCAGTAGCGCGCAGGGCCTCAGCGGGGGCGGTGTGTGTGCAGTACCTTGTGTAGTAGTAGGACACAGCCTAGTGTGAGCCGCCCTACAGTGCGTGGCTAGCGCAGCGAGCGCGGCGGCAGTAGCGCGCAGGGCCTCAGCGGGGGCGGTGTGTGTGCAGTACCTTGTGTAGTAGTAGGACACAGCCTAGTGTGAGCCGCCCTACAGTGCGTGGCTAGCGCAGCGAGCGCGGCGGCAGTAGCGCGCAGGGCCTCAGCGGGGGCGGTGTGTGTGCAGTACCTTGTGTAGTAGTAGGACACAGCCTAGTGTGAGCCGCCCTACAGTGCGTGGCTAGCGCAGCGAGCGCGGCGGCAGTAGCGCGCAGGGCCTCAGCGGGGGCGGTGTGTGTGCAGTACCTTGTGTAGTAGTAGGACACAGCCTAGTGTGAGCCGCCCTACAGTGCGTGGCTAGCGCAGCGAGCGCGGCGGCAGTAGCGCGCAGGGCCTCAGCGGGGGCGGTGTGTGTGCAGTACCTTGTGTAGTAGTAGGACACAGCCTAGTGTGAGCCGCCCTACAGTGCGTGGCTAGCGCAGCGAGCGCGGCGGCAGTAGCGCGCAGGGCCTCAGCGGGGGCGGTGTGTGTGCAGTACCTTGTGTAGTAGTAGGACACAGCCTAGTGTGAGCCGCCCTACAGTGCGTGGCTAGCGCAGCGAGCGCGGCGGCAGTAGCGCGCAGGGCCTCAGCGGGGGCGGTGTGTGTGCAGTACCTTGTGTAGTAGTAGGACACAGCCTAGTGTGAGCCGCCCTACAGTGCGTGGCTAGCGCAGCGAGCGCGGCGGCAGTAGCGCGCAGGGCCTCAGCGGGGGCGGTGTGTGTGCAGTACCTTGTGTAGTAGTAGGACACAGCCTAGTGTGAGCCGCCCTACAGTGCGTGGCTAGCGCAGCGAGCGCGGCGGCAGTAGCGCGCAGGGCCTCAGCGGGGGCGGTGTGTGTGCAGTACCTTGTGTAGTAGTAGGACACAGCCTAGTGTGAGCCGCCCTACAGTGCGTGGCTAGCGCAGCGAGCGCGGCGGCAGTAGCGCGCAGGGCCTCAGCGGGGGCGGTGTGTGTGCAGTACCTTGTGTAGTAGTAGGACACAGCCTAGTGTGAGCCGCCCTACAGTGCGTGGCTAGCGCAGCGAGCGCGGCGGCAGTAGCGCGCAGGGCCTCAGCGGGGGCGGTGTGTGTGCAGTACCTTGTGTAGTAGTAGGACACAGCCTAGTGTGAGCCGCCCTACAGTGCGTGGCTAGCGCAGCGAGCGCGGCGGCAGTAGCGCGCAGGGCCTCAGCGGGGGCGGTGTGTGTGCAGTACCTTGTGTAGTAGTAGGACACAGCCTAGTGTGAGCCGCCCTACAGTGCGTGGCTAGCGCAGCGAGCGCGGCGGCAGTAGCGCGCAGGGCCTCAGCGGGGGCGGTGTGTGTGCAGTACCTTGTGTAGTAGTAGGACACAGCCTAGTGTGAGCCGCCCTACAGTGCGTGGCTAGCGCAGCGAGCGCGGCGGCAGTAGCGCGCAGGGCCTCAGCGGGGGCGGTGTGTGTGCAGTACCTTGTGTAGTAGTAGGACACAGCCTAGTGTGAGCCGCCCTACAGTGCGTGGCTAGCGCAGCGAGCGCGGCGGCAGTAGCGCGCAGGGCCTCAGCGGGGGCGGTGTGTGTGCAGTACCTTGTGTAGTAGTAGGACACAGCCTAGTGTGAGCCGCCCTACAGTGCGTGGCTAGCGCAGCGAGCGCGGCGGCAGTAGCGCGCAGGGCCTCAGCGGGGGCGGTGTGTGTGCAGTACCTTGTGTAGTAGTAGGACACAGCCTAGTGTGAGCCGCCCTACAGTGCGTGGCTAGCGCAGCGAGCGCGGCGGCAGTAGCGCGCAGGGCCTCAGCGGGGGCGGTGTGTGTGCAGTACCTTGTGTAGTAGTAGGACACAGCCTAGTGTGAGCCGCCCTACAGTGCGTGGCTAGCGCAGCGAGCGCGGCGGCAGTAGCGCGCAGGGCCTCAGCGGGGGCGGTGTGTGTGCAGTACCTTGTGTAGTAGTAGGACACAGCCTAGTGTGAGCCGCCCTACAGTGCGTGGCTAGCGCAGCGAGCGCGGCGGCAGTAGCGCGCAGGGCCTCAGCGGGGGCGGTGTGTGTGCAGTACCTTGTGTAGTAGTAGGACACAGCCTAGTGTGAGCCGCCCTACAGTGCGTGGCTAGCGCAGCGAGCGCGGCGGCAGTAGCGCGCAGGGCCTCAGCGGGGGCGGTGTGTGTGCAGTACCTTGTGTAGTAGTAGGACACAGCCTAGTGTGAGCCGCCCTACAGTGCGTGGCTAGCGCAGCGAGCGCGGCGGCAGTAGCGCGCAGGGCCTCAGCGGGGGCGGTGTGTGTGCAGTACCTTGTGTAGTAGTAGGACACAGCCTAGTGTGAGCCGCCCTACAGTGCGTGGCTAGCGCAGCGAGCGCGGCGGCAGTAGCGCGCAGGGCCTCAGCGGGGGCGGTGTGTGTGCAGTACCTTGTGTAGTAGTAGGACACAGCCTAGTGTGAGCCGCCCTACAGTGCGTGGCTAGCGCAGCGAGCGCGGCGGCAGTAGCGCGCAGGGCCTCAGCGGGGGCGGTGTGTGTGCAGTACCTTGTGTAGTAGTAGGACACAGCCTAGTGTGAGCCGCCCTACAGTGCGTGGCTAGCGCAGCGAGCGCGGCGGCAGTAGCGCGCAGGGCCTCAGCGGGGGCGGTGTGTGTGCAGTACCTTGTGTAGTAGTAGGACACAGCCTAGTGTGAGCCGCCCTACAGTGCGTGGCTAGCGCAGCGAGCGCGGCGGCAGTAGCGCGCAGGGCCTCAGCGGGGGCGGTGTGTGTGCAGTACCTTGTGTAGTAGTAGGACACAGCCTAGTGTGAGCCGCCCTACAGTGCGTGGCTAGCGCAGCGAGCGCGGCGGCAGTAGCGCGCAGGGCCTCAGCGGGGGCGGTGTGTGTGCAGTACCTTGTGTAGTAGTAGGACACAGCCTAGTGTGAGCCGCCCTACAGTGCGTGGCTAGCGCAGCGAGCGCGGCGGCAGTAGCGCGCAGGGCCTCAGCGGGGGCGGTGTGTGTGCAGTACCTTGTGTAGTAGTAGGACACAGCCTAGTGTGAGCCGCCCTACAGTGCGTGGCTAGCGCAGCGAGCGCGGCGGCAGTAGCGCGCAGGGCCTCAGCGGGGGCGGTGTGTGTGCAGTACCTTGTGTAGTAGTAGGACACAGCCTAGTGTGAGCCGCCCTACAGTGCGTGGCTAGCGCAGCGAGCGCGGCGGCAGTAGCGCGCAGGGCCTCAGCGGGGGCGGTGTGTGTGCAGTACCTTGTGTAGTAGTAGGACACAGCCTAGTGTGAGCCGCCCTACAGTGCGTGGCTAGCGCAGCGAGCGCGGCGGCAGTAGCGCGCAGGGCCTCAGCGGGGGCGGTGTGTGTGCAGTACCTTGTGTAGTAGTAGGACACAGCCTAGTGTGAGCCGCCCTACAGTGCGTGGCTAGCGCAGCGAGCGCGGCGGCAGTAGCGCGCAGGGCCTCAGCGGGGGCGGTGTGTGTGCAGTACCTTGTGTAGTAGTAGGACACAGCCTAGTGTGAGCCGCCCTACAGTGCGTGGCTAGCGCAGCGAGCGCGGCGGCAGTAGCGCGCAGGGCCTCAGCGGGGGCGGTGTGTGTGCAGTACCTTGTGTAGTAGTAGGACACAGCCTAGTGTGAGCCGCCCTACAGTGCGTGGCTAGCGCAGCGAGCGCGGCGGCAGTAGCGCGCAGGGCCTCAGCGGGGGCGGTGTGTGTGCAGTACCTTGTGTAGTAGTAGGACACAGCCTAGTGTGAGCCGCCCTACAGTGCGTGGCTAGCGCAGCGAGCGCGGCGGCAGTAGCGCGCAGGGCCTCAGCGGGGGCGGTGTGTGTGCAGTACCTTGTGTAGTAGTAGGACACAGCCTAGTGTGAGCCGCCCTACAGTGCGTGGCTAGCGCAGCGAGCGCGGCGGCAGTAGCGCGCAGGGCCTCAGCGGGGGCGGTGTGTGTGCAGTACCTTGTGTAGTAGTAGGACACAGCCTAGTGTGAGCCGCCCTACAGTGCGTGGCTAGCGCAGCGAGCGCGGCGGCAGTAGCGCGCAGGGCCTCAGCGGGGGCGGTGTGTGTGCAGTACCTTGTGTAGTAGTAGGACACAGCCTAGTGTGAGCCGCCCTACAGTGCGTGGCTAGCGCAGCGAGCGCGGCGGCAGTAGCGCGCAGGGCCTCAGCGGGGGCGGTGTGTGTGCAGTACCTTGTGTAGTAGTAGGACACAGCCTAGTGTGAGCCGCCCTACAGTGCGTGGCTAGCGCAGCGAGCGCGGCGGCAGTAGCGCGCAGGGCCTCAGCGGGGGCGGTGTGTGTGCAGTACCTTGTGTAGTAGTAGGACACAGCCTAGTGTGAGCCGCCCTACAGTGCGTGGCTAGCGCAGCGAGCGCGGCGGCAGTAGCGCGCAGGGCCTCAGCGGGGGCGGTGTGTGTGCAGTACCTTGTGTAGTAGTAGGACACAGCCTAGTGTGAGCCGCCCTACAGTGCGTGGCTAGCGCAGCGAGCGCGGCGGCAGTAGCGCGCAGGGCCTCAGCGGGGGCGGTGTGTGTGCAGTACCTTGTGTAGTAGTAGGACACAGCCTAGTGTGAGCCGCCCTACAGTGCGTGGCTAGCGCAGCGAGCGCGGCGGCAGTAGCGCGCAGGGCCTCAGCGGGGGCGGTGTGTGTGCAGTACCTTGTGTAGTAGTAGGACACAGCCTAGTGTGAGCCGCCCTACAGTGCGTGGCTAGCGCAGCGAGCGCGGCGGCAGTAGCGCGCAGGGCCTCAGCGGGGGCGGTGTGTGTGCAGTACCTTGTGTAGTAGTAGGACACAGCCTAGTGTGAGCCGCCCTACAGTGCGTGGCTAGCGCAGCGAGCGCGGCGGCAGTAGCGCGCAGGGCCTCAGCGGGGGCGGTGTGTGTGCAGTACCTTGTGTAGTAGTAGGACACAGCCTAGTGTGAGCCGCCCTACAGTGCGTGGCTAGCGCAGCGAGCGCGGCGGCAGTAGCGCGCAGGGCCTCAGCGGGGGCGGTGTGTGTGCAGTACCTTGTGTAGTAGTAGGACACAGCCTAGTGTGAGCCGCCCTACAGTGCGTGGCTAGCGCAGCGAGCGCGGCGGCAGTAGCGCGCAGGGCCTCAGCGGGGGCGGTGTGTGTGCAGTACCTTGTGTAGTAGTAGGACACAGCCTAGTGTGAGCCGCCCTACAGTGCGTGGCTAGCGCAGCGAGCGCGGCGGCAGTAGCGCGCAGGGCCTCAGCGGGGGCGGTGTGTGTGCAGTACCTTGTGTAGTAGTAGGACACAGCCTAGTGTGAGCCGCCCTACAGTGCGTGGCTAGCGCAGCGAGCGCGGCGGCAGTAGCGCGCAGGGCCTCAGCGGGGGCGGTGTGTGTGCAGTACCTTGTGTAGTAGTAGGACACAGCCTAGTGTGAGCCGCCCTACAGTGCGTGGCTAGCGCAGCGAGCGCGGCGGCAGTAGCGCGCAGGGCCTCAGCGGGGGCGGTGTGTGTGCAGTACCTTGTGTAGTAGTAGGACACAGCCTAGTGTGAGCCGCCCTACAGTGCGTGGCTAGCGCAGCGAGCGCGGCGGCAGTAGCGCGCAGGGCCTCAGCGGGGGCGGTGTGTGTGCAGTACCTTGTGTAGTAGTAGGACACAGCCTAGTGTGAGCCGCCCTACAGTGCGTGGCTAGCGCAGCGAGCGCGGCGGCAGTAGCGCGCAGGGCCTCAGCGGGGGCGGTGTGTGTGCAGTACCTTGTGTAGTAGTAGGACACAGCCTAGTGTGAGCCGCCCTACAGTGCGTGGCTAGCGCAGCGAGCGCGGCGGCAGTAGCGCGCAGGGCCTCAGCGGGGGCGGTGTGTGTGCAGTACCTTGTGTAGTAGTAGGACACAGCCTAGTGTGAGCCGCCCTACAGTGCGTGGCTAGCGCAGCGAGCGCGGCGGCAGTAGCGCGCAGGGCCTCAGCGGGGGCGGTGTGTGTGCAGTACCTTGTGTAGTAGTAGGACACAGCCTAGTGTGAGCCGCCCTACAGTGCGTGGCTAGCGCAGCGAGCGCGGCGGCAGTAGCGCGCAGGGCCTCAGCGGGGGCGGTGTGTGTGCAGTACCTTGTGTAGTAGTAGGACACAGCCTAGTGTGAGCCGCCCTACAGTGCGTGGCTAGCGCAGCGAGCGCGGCGGCAGTAGCGCGCAGGGCCTCAGCGGGGGCGGTGTGTGTGCAGTACCTTGTGTAGTAGTAGGACACAGCCTAGTGTGAGCCGCCCTACAGTGCGTGGCTAGCGCAGCGAGCGCGGCGGCAGTAGCGCGCAGGGCCTCAGCGGGGGCGGTGTGTGTGCAGTACCTTGTGTAGTAGTAGGACACAGCCTAGTGTGAGCCGCCCTACAGTGCGTGGCTAGCGCAGCGAGCGCGGCGGCAGTAGCGCGCAGGGCCTCAGCGGGGGCGGTGTGTGTGCAGTACCTTGTGTAGTAGTAGGACACAGCCTAGTGTGAGCCGCCCTACAGTGCGTGGCTAGCGCAGCGAGCGCGGCGGCAGTAGCGCGCAGGGCCTCAGCGGGGGCGGTGTGTGTGCAGTACCTTGTGTAGTAGTAGGACACAGCCTAGTGTGAGCCGCCCTACAGTGCGTGGCTAGCGCAGCGAGCGCGGCGGCAGTAGCGCGCAGGGCCTCAGCGGGGGCGGTGTGTGTGCAGTACCTTGTGTAGTAGTAGGACACAGCCTAGTGTGAGCCGCCCTACAGTGCGTGGCTAGCGCAGCGAGCGCGGCGGCAGTAGCGCGCAGGGCCTCAGCGGGGGCGGTGTGTGTGCAGTACCTTGTGTAGTAGTAGGACACAGCCTAGTGTGAGCCGCCCTACAGTGCGTGGCTAGCGCAGCGAGCGCGGCGGCAGTAGCGCGCAGGGCCTCAGCGGGGGCGGTGTGTGTGCAGTACCTTGTGTAGTAGTAGGACACAGCCTAGTGTGAGCCGCCCTACAGTGCGTGGCTAGCGCAGCGAGCGCGGCGGCAGTAGCGCGCAGGGCCTCAGCGGGGGCGGTGTGTGTGCAGTACCTTGTGTAGTAGTAGGACACAGCCTAGTGTGAGCCGCCCTACAGTGCGTGGCTAGCGCAGCGAGCGCGGCGGCAGTAGCGCGCAGGGCCTCAGCGGGGGCGGTGTGTGTGCAGTACCTTGTGTAGTAGTAGGACACAGCCTAGTGTGAGCCGCCCTACAGTGCGTGGCTAGCGCAGCGAGCGCGGCGGCAGTAGCGCGCAGGGCCTCAGCGGGGGCGGTGTGTGTGCAGTACCTTGTGTAGTAGTAGGACACAGCCTAGTGTGAGCCGCCCTACAGTGCGTGGCTAGCGCAGCGAGCGCGGCGGCAGTAGCGCGCAGGGCCTCAGCGGGGGCGGTGTGTGTGCAGTACCTTGTGTAGTAGTAGGACACAGCCTAGTGTGAGCCGCCCTACAGTGCGTGGCTAGCGCAGCGAGCGCGGCGGCAGTAGCGCGCAGGGCCTCAGCGGGGGCGGTGTGTGTGCAGTACCTTGTGTAGTAGTAGGACACAGCCTAGTGTGAGCCGCCCTACAGTGCGTGGCTAGCGCAGCGAGCGCGGCGGCAGTAGCGCGCAGGGCCTCAGCGGGGGCGGTGTGTGTGCAGTACCTTGTGTAGTAGTAGGACACAGCCTAGTGTGAGCCGCCCTACAGTGCGTGGCTAGCGCAGCGAGCGCGGCGGCAGTAGCGCGCAGGGCCTCAGCGGGGGCGGTGTGTGTGCAGTACCTTGTGTAGTAGTAGGACACAGCCTAGTGTGAGCCGCCCTACAGTGCGTGGCTAGCGCAGCGAGCGCGGCGGCAGTAGCGCGCAGGGCCTCAGCGGGGGCGGTGTGTGTGCAGTACCTTGTGTAGTAGTAGGACACAGCCTAGTGTGAGCCGCCCTACAGTGCGTGGCTAGCGCAGCGAGCGCGGCGGCAGTAGCGCGCAGGGCCTCAGCGGGGGCGGTGTGTGTGCAGTACCTTGTGTAGTAGTAGGACACAGCCTAGTGTGAGCCGCCCTACAGTGCGTGGCTAGCGCAGCGAGCGCGGCGGCAGTAGCGCGCAGGGCCTCAGCGGGGGCGGTGTGTGTGCAGTACCTTGTGTAGTAGTAGGACACAGCCTAGTGTGAGCCGCCCTACAGTGCGTGGCTAGCGCAGCGAGCGCGGCGGCAGTAGCGCGCAGGGCCTCAGCGGGGGCGGTGTGTGTGCAGTACCTTGTGTAGTAGTAGGACACAGCCTAGTGTGAGCCGCCCTACAGTGCGTGGCTAGCGCAGCGAGCGCGGCGGCAGTAGCGCGCAGGGCCTCAGCGGGGGCGGTGTGTGTGCAGTACCTTGTGTAGTAGTAGGACACAGCCTAGTGTGAGCCGCCCTACAGTGCGTGGCTAGCGCAGCGAGCGCGGCGGCAGTAGCGCGCAGGGCCTCAGCGGGGGCGGTGTGTGTGCAGTACCTTGTGTAGTAGTAGGACACAGCCTAGTGTGAGCCGCCCTACAGTGCGTGGCTAGCGCAGCGAGCGCGGCGGCAGTAGCGCGCAGGGCCTCAGCGGGGGCGGTGTGTGTGCAGTACCTTGTGTAGTAGTAGGACACAGCCTAGTGTGAGCCGCCCTACAGTGCGTGGCTAGCGCAGCGAGCGCGGCGGCAGTAGCGCGCAGGGCCTCAGCGGGGGCGGTGTGTGTGCAGTACCTTGTGTAGTAGTAGGACACAGCCTAGTGTGAGCCGCCCTACAGTGCGTGGCTAGCGCAGCGAGCGCGGCGGCAGTAGCGCGCAGGGCCTCAGCGGGGGCGGTGTGTGTGCAGTACCTTGTGTAGTAGTAGGACACAGCCTAGTGTGAGCCGCCCTACAGTGCGTGGCTAGCGCAGCGAGCGCGGCGGCAGTAGCGCGCAGGGCCTCAGCGGGGGCGGTGTGTGTGCAGTACCTTGTGTAGTAGTAGGACACAGCCTAGTGTGAGCCGCCCTACAGTGCGTGGCTAGCGCAGCGAGCGCGGCGGCAGTAGCGCGCAGGGCCTCAGCGGGGGCGGTGTGTGTGCAGTACCTTGTGTAGTAGTAGGACACAGCCTAGTGTGAGCCGCCCTACAGTGCGTGGCTAGCGCAGCGAGCGCGGCGGCAGTAGCGCGCAGGGCCTCAGCGGGGGCGGTGTGTGTGCAGTACCTTGTGTAGTAGTAGGACACAGCCTAGTGTGAGCCGCCCTACAGTGCGTGGCTAGCGCAGCGAGCGCGGCGGCAGTAGCGCGCAGGGCCTCAGCGGGGGCGTTGTGTGTGCAGTACCTTGTGTAGTAGTAGGACACAGCCTAGTGTGAGCCGCCCTACAGTGCGTGGCTAGCGCAGCGAGCGCGGCGGCAGTAGCGCGCAGGGCCTCAGCGGGGGCGGTGTGTGTGCAGTACCTTGTGTAGTAGTAGGACACAGCCTAGTGTGAGCCGCCCTACAGTGCGTGGCTAGCGCAGCGAGCGCGGCGGCAGTAGCGCGCAGGGCCTCAGCGGGGGCGGTGTGTGTGCAGTACCTTGTGTAGTAGTAGGACACAGCCTAGTGTGAGCCGCCCTACAGTGCGTGGCTAGCGCAGCGAGCGCGGCGGCAGTAGCGCGCAGGGCCTCAGCGGGGGCGGTGTGTGTGCAGTACCTTGTGTAGTAGTAGGACACAGCCTAGTGTGAGCCGCCCTACAGTGCGTGGCTAGCGCAGCGAGCGCGGCGGCAGTAGCGCGCAGGGCCTCAGCGGGGGCGGTGTGTGTGCAGTACCTTGTGTAGTAGTAGGACACAGCCTAGTGTGAGCCGCCCTACAGTGCGTGGCTAGCGCAGCGAGCGCGGCGGCAGTAGCGCGCAGGGCCTCAGCGGGGGCGGTGTGTGTGCAGTACCTTGTGTAGTAGTAGGACACAGCCTAGTGTGAGCCGCCCTACAGTGCGTGGCTAGCGCAGCGAGCGCGGCGGCAGTAGCGCGCAGGGCCTCAGCGCCGCCGCACGTGCCGCAGCGTCGCGCGGCGCGGGCGGTGTCGGCGACAGCTCGCCAGCCGCTGCCGCAGCACGTGAAGATCGTGCGGTGGCGGGACCTGCGGAACGTGTGCTGGTTTGTTAACTCACTATGGTAAATAATAAATAAATATCACTGGACATTACACACAGCGCCATCTAGTGGCACACACTAAGCAACGAGGCTTTTTCATCGCCTCGGCATGCTTCTCCAATGTTGAAACCCTACCAGGCAATGCTTTGATTTCGACAAACTCAAAGGAATGCTTCACTTCTGAGAACTCAGCCCTTATAGCCTTCAAATCCTCGAGCTCACTCTGGATGGCCTTCACAGTCTCAACTAACGCTGGCAGTGACTCCATTTGGGCCGACATCCGCTTCAACTCCAGTAGAATGGCCTCATAGTCTGCTGGTACTGGCGATGTGACTTTGATACCGGGACTGGCTAGCGCTGGTGCTTTGCAGCTGGCACATTTCCATGTAAGTTTGCGTTCACCAAGCCTACTATACCCGCGTTCCGATATACCCGAGGAAAGTCGAATTGCCCTTCACATACGGAGCAAGTTACGCCGTCCACAGATTCATCCCCGCAACGTTTGCATTTGAACATTTTTGAGTAAACTGTTTTAGTAGTTTGAGAAACGCTCACCGAGGGCCGGTGGCAGAATAGCGATAGTTGTACGTGCGCGATCGGTTTGCCGTCTACCGTCGAACTGATATGTGAACTGATATAATATGTATATTAAGTTTGTATTTACAAACAAAAAGTATCTATGTTGTATATCAACTATCTGGTGTTCACGACATAAACCTCGTTGCTTAGTGTGGCACTAGATGGCGCTGTGTGTAATGTCCAGCGATATTTATTTAATTTAATGAATCAGTCGTAAATCTAAACAGTTGGCGTTCCGGTGGAGGCGGGCCGCCAGCTGCTGCCCCTCGCGGTGCTCGGGACGTGGAGTGTGTGCGTCTACATGTGGCTGACGCTCTCTCTGAACGGAAAACAAATTGCCATAGGAACAGCTTACCATCCGCCATAGCTTGACCTTGTCTTTTCCTGCATGCCATAACGGCTTCTATAAGTTCATTTAGAAATAATTGTGACTGCTAGAGGTACAAACTACTCGGCGAATTCGATGCTAAACTGTGCGAGACACAGACGGATTGAAAACTTTTAATGAATTTCTAAATTGAAATGATTTGAAGATATTATCGGGAGCCAAAAATTAACCTCACGCCATTGTTACTTGTTGTTTAATTTCCCTTTTTAACAATTTTTGTATCAGTTTTATTGCTGTATAATCAAGATTTGTCAAAGGCGACAGCAAAAAAAGTAACAAATGTCTCACAGAAAACCATGGTGTTTATTTTGTTGTGCATTTGCCACGGTGTAATGTAATTAAACTCAGAGAAATCATGAAAAAATAATCTGTAAGGAAAAGAGAACCACCAGCCGTAGGTAAGGCATGGAAGTATGCAAGTGTGCACTACTTGCATACTTCCATGCCTTACCTACGGCTGCTAGACCTGGCCACCAACACAGAAAATTGACACAAACTAGGTGTATGCCAAAGAGGGATGAAAAGCGCATGATGGGTCTAAGGTTGAAAGACAAAAGGAAAGCTTCAACAATTACGAACACCACAATAGCAGATGTTAAGGTGGAAGCTCCAGGCTAGCCCTCAAAAAAATATTTCTTACGATTAATTTGCAGGCCAGGGCTAGGCTGTATGTTGATGAAAATATCATTCGCGGTCGTAACACGTCTGTAGTTACAGAATAATAATCATTAAAATCATGAATACAACCTTCCAAGTTCATGTAGCTGTCAAGAATGACTTTAAATAGTCATTCTTGACAGTTAACAGCTAACAGCAAATTGCAAAAAACGTAAGGAAATTTAATTTAGCGGGCTGCCGTGGAGCTTCCACCTTTTTTTTTTTGGATCGGAAATCATCAAATGACTCCTCCCGCTCTAGGCGGAGCAGGAAGGAGTGTCAGACTTTTACTGACTAAAACCCAACCATGTTCCTTCATCGCCATTTATGTTCCGGGGCTACGGTATCTCTTGCGAACAGTCCCGCAGCCCCGACAGGCTTCGGCCCTTGCGGACCCCTTCCCTTTTGCGGACTCTCTTGAGGCGTGCGTGGAACACGAATGCGCCGTCGACACGGCCTGTCGTTATGAGACGGACGGACGGCGAGCTAGCCCATACTGTGTCACCGTCCACAGGCCCGCGCCAAAGGTGGCCGACGCCCGGGGCGTCTCCCGCGGCGGCCGGGACACGAGGATCTCTCCCTCTCACGTTCCGCCACCTACTTCACTAGCATGACTGCTTCGCAGAAGGAGGTGACGGCGTCCTATTCCGTCTCGCTCCGAACCATGGATTGAACCAGGGCCGGGAGCGAGAGGTCACCGCCGCTTCGAGGACACGGCGGTGCTCCGCCCAAGCGGGGCACACCTCCACAGTGTGCGCCACCGTGTCCTTCGGTCGATCCGCGCAGTGATAGCACCCGGGCGTTTCCTCCCGCCCGATCCGGTGCAGGAAACTCCCGAAACAACTGTGTCCGGTGAGGACCTGCGTCAGGCGGAAAGTGAGGACGCCGTGGCGTCTCTCAAGCCACTCCTCAAAGAGGGGACTTATCGCCACTATTGTGGCGTGCCCTGCACGCATTCATGTAAGCGCGCGAGGACTATCGCCTCCAGATCCCATGGCGGCAAGCCGGCAAGGAGGCTCGCCGCCTCGCGGGAGATCGTGCGGTACCCCCGGACCAGCCTACCGTTAGTGAGGATCCCGACGGTGGCGTATTCCGAGGCCCATAAAAGCACATGGCCTCGGACTTGTGCAATGTCACCTCGAGACCCAGTTGCCGGATCCTCTCAACGACTATCGCAATCCCGCGTGTCATAATTTCGGCCTCGTACGACCCCTGTACCAGCACCAGCGTGTCGTTTGCATAGCAAACCACGCTGACGCCGCTAGGGAGGTCGGCGCGCAACACTCAATCGTAATCGATGTTCCACAAGGACGGGCTTAGAACCGATTCCTGCGGAACACCGCGCGACATCTCTTGCCGGTTCCATTCTCCGCTACGACCGGGGTAGATGACGGCTCTGTCCGTCAGGTAGTCCCCGACCACACGACGGAGGTAGGTCGGCACCCGGTGATACCGGAGTGCCTTCCTTATGCAGCTCCAGGGCATGGAGTTGAAGGCATTGGCGATGTCGAGAGACACCGCCAAGACAACCCCACCCCTGGACACCGCATCCCCCGTCGTGAGGGCTCTCACGCGCATGATGGCGTCCACCGTCGAGTGCCCCTTGCGGAAACCATACTGGTGTTCCGCAAGGTCCGGCCCCGTCTCCGCAAGGTGCTCGGCGAGGCGGTTAGCAACTACTCTCTCAAAGAGCTTGCCCACCTCGTCGAGCAGCAGCACGGGCCGGTAGGCGGACGGAGAGTCCGCCGGGCGCCCCGGAGCTTCCACCTTTAAGTAAAAACACATACCCTAAAATGGAAATGGACAGGTCACATGATGACACAAACAGAAAAGTGGACCAAAAAAGTTACAGAATGGTAACCAAGGTACGGAAAAAGACGTAGAGGAAGGCAGATAAAAAGATGGGAGGATGATTTGCCTAATGGTTGGAGGAATGTAGCAAGGGATCGACTAATGTAGAGGAATAAAAAATAAATGAATTAATTATTTGAATTAATTTTTATAATTTTTGCGTGCCTATATTCAGGCAGAATTTACATGGCTCACTCCTTCCTACTCCACCTGTATTTTAATGGAACCTACATTCATTGCAAATAAATGATTTGATTTGATTTTGGAAACTTGAGGAGGCCTATGTCGCAAGACAGCCTGACCTGGTAGCTGATAAGACGAACAAATAAAAGGAAAATATGTATTATTTAAATTTAGTTTAAGTTATAATTTAAGTTTAGTTAATATTATAATTTAAGGGCGACTTTTACCAAATCTTATTTAAAATCAGTTTAAAAGTATTTAGTTAAATATGATTTCATTTGTAAACATGATTAATTTAAACTTATTTAAGTTTGTCTTTCACCACGATTTTGAAGGTTGAAATTAACTAAACACATTATAGAGTGTTGCTGCATTATGTCTTGTGCGTTCCACTTCACGATTTGAGCAGTATCGTTACAATTAGCGTTATTTCACGGTTGGTTGTCGATATTTGGTTAGCAAGGCAAGAGTAGGGGGTAATTTTAAATTCTTAAAATGGACTTTATGATCGAAACCATAAAGTCCATTTTGAGAATTTAAAATTTTTAACGTTATTCATATTATGATTCTGATAAAGTGGCCATTTTAGGCCCGCAGATGTTGTTGCAATTCCTCTTCAGTTTCAGGAAGCCATATAAACTTTTTATATAATGTGTGTATAGCATGAGTCACTTTATGAATTATTCGGCATGCTGTTGCTTCTTGAACACCGATCATATCCCCACAAGTAATAAATCGGCTACCTGTAGCATAATAGCGCAATGTACACAGTAATTGGGTCATAGCTGATACAGCAGCATTCCTGTTAATAGAAAAACAGTAGGTATGTTAGCACGTAGGTACCTACCTGCCAACCTAGGTAAATAAATAAGTGGGTAACCTATGATGTAGCTACCTAATGGACTGATATAAAACAAATTCTAAAAGTAATCGATGTAAGAATTTCGTACATACCTATCTTACGAGTCTATAATAGGGAAACAAAGTAGGTACCTATGTACTTACTTTTCTGGTTTAAAAAAATAATCTAGGATTAATTATTTCTAGCAAAAACATCGTTGTCTTCTTGGTTAGGCGAAATCTTCGAAAGAACTTCTTCTCCGTCAGGGTTTCAAACTTCCTCAATAACCCTGATATCTCGAAGGTTTTTTTTATATAGTTGACAATTTCTTCGTCGTCGTCATCAATTTCATCAAAAAGAAACTCAAACTCATTATTCTTATCACACAAATTATTTACGTAAATTATAACCTCAAATTCAACTGCTAAATACGTTTAGCACTTTAAACGGCGTTTTTTGGCTGTTTAAATTTGACAGATCGTTAATCGTGTTTAACTTGTGGTGTAAGACAACTTGTGTAGCTAAACAGAATTATATCCTTAATTAAAATTTTAAACATGTTTAACCATTTGGTAAAAGTCGCCCTTAGTATAGATAAAGAAAACAAATAAGTGTAGTTCCTATTTTTATTTTTGCAAATTATTAAATATTGTGTTTCGTATACACAATATTTAATGGTCAAAGTAAATAAAGGTTATTTTTATTTTATTTAAAGTCATTGAAGACGCCTTAATCAGTTTCAAATGTTTTTCGTTGTTTTATATTGACTTTTAAAACGTAAAATATCTAATGTTCAATATTGACGTCATCAATGGCCGCAAGCGCCTGCACTGCGAGGCGCTCGCTCTCACGCACTACCCTTACTAGCTATAATCATCTTTCACTCAGTCCATCTATGGTTTTGACTTCCCCTACTCTTACAGTCAAAAGTGTCGTCACAGCACAGCATACGCACCCCGACTTGAGCACGGTAGCAGGCGGCGGGCCGCGCTCGCGCCACGCGGGCGGCGCGCGCATGACGTCATCGATGTCCGCGCGCGCCTGGCTGGCGAGCCGCTCGCTCTCGCCGCAGCGCACGTAGTCCGTGATGAACGCGCGGAGAGAGCACTCGCCGCCGCTGGGGGGTATTAACTACAATTATTTAGGTACAGAAATAACTATAATAGAAGGATAATGATAGCATGAGTAACACATATTCGATTACAAGTTCCCACGAGTTAAAACACGAATAGTCATAGATATTTTAGGATCACTAACAAGCTTAATAAAAAAGAGTCTCAAAACGAGGGATCACATTGTACTGCTACGTGGCGCAAATCCTACGTCCAAGTAGCTAAGGAGAAGCCACCTAACACATCGGTAGATGTTCAAATATTTGTACTAACGCGCATAGACAACTCTACAGTAAAAACCTCGTAAAAATCACGGCCCATTATATCGGCACCGCACCAGCACCACTCCAACCGAACAATTAACTTGCCATTCAAATAAGAGCATTAAATCGTGTGTCTCATAATATATGTTATAATGTGTACATGAATGCGCTGTCGGCACCCGCCTGGCAGACGGACGGCGCCGACCCGCTTGCTGCGCGCCGACTGCGAGTTGCCCGCGAAACAACGTCGTAAACAAATGCCATACAATAGGCTTGTGTCCTGAAAAAATCTAATTAGTCCGTCATCGTCAAATAGATTATCAAAAAATATTTGACACGTATTTTTTCTTTTGTTAAGTAAACCAAAATAGACGAAGATACGAAGCTTTTAAAATTCTCAATACGTCACGCCGTGGTATAATTTTTAGTACGTTGTGTACACCTCGCTGACGACGCGCCTAAATGTGAGGCAACACTGGGCAACAGCTGTGCTGGTGCGGTGCTTGTGTAGTGTGCCATGACATTAACACATTTATAGATACTGCACCGGATCAACAACACCTCACCTCATTTTTAACCAACTTCCAAAAGGAGGAGGGATATACAAGGGAACTGTTCAATAATAGACGGAAAATTAGTCGTGTTTGTTGTCTATTATATTGAAGAGTTCCCTAAAAATGGAAAAAATAAAAATCATTTTTATTTTTCACTTTTTTTGTGTTTTTGAAGTCGGTTTTATTTTTTGCAAAACAGTTTTTACTAAAACCTGTTCCGAAGTGATGCTGTTACGATGCTTTTAGTATGGACATACATAGAGAGAATCCCTACTGGTTCGAGTTGAAGCGATGCTGATCTCGTAAAATGTTAAGTTGTAAGTAACTCACCCAGTAACAGGCTCAATGTGAGCGCACAGCGGATGCAGCGCGGGCAGCACGGCGTGCAGGTGCGCCGGGTCGGGCCGGCACACCAGCGGGTAGCTGTGTCGCCGGGCCGACAGGCTGGGCGATACGGCCGGGGGGCCTGCGGTGACAATACTCTAACTTAAACATTCATGGCGAACTCAGAAAGAAAAGTAGCTACTCTTGCGAAGACGGCTACAAATCCAAGCACTCCCAATGGCTTTGATAGACAGCTGTGAACGGTACGGGCATGTTGCTGCATTTCAAAATACGAACGCGACATCACTAGTTCGACAGCAGTGGCAAGTCTAAATAGTAATTATATTTATCAAACTCGAAATAAGTCTTGTCGCTTTGTTAGTGGCGGTCAGTGCAGAAACTACTAGTTTGCGGTGAGAGCCGCTCATCCTAGACAAATTTAATTTTTTCAAACATACTTGGAAATTTAAACATTTTTTTACAACCTTCTTTGAGATGAATCGAAATTGCTGTACTGGCCGAATACATGCGACCAGCGACCGGCAAAAGTTGTATGAAAATTCATATCTGTCGTGTTAAGCGGCCAAATAAATTAAACAGTAAACTCATATCTGTCGTGTTATTTAAAAATGGAACGATTTACTATGAAACAGGTAACCAAGGAGGTAACTTATCAAAGGTTTAATTTAAATTTCGAATTGGCTTGCAAATAAAAAACAAATGAACTCTTCAACGCCAGAAAAAATATTGTTGTTTTCGTGCATCATTGATTTTGAAAAGTAATTGTATTAATTTCCTCGCATTATTTGAGAAAAGTACTATACAAGCCTTGGCCACAACTAGGCATTGATGGACTTACGTATGTGTGCCTCGGCTTCGCCTCGGCCCACATTTACACGTTCGTCCATCAATGCCTCTGTTGCTGGCTGCTGCAGTAATGTAATGTCTTTCTTTCTTTCTTTAACGAAACTTCTACGGTCAGTGTGCTAGTCTGTCGTTGGAAAAATTAAAATCACGCGGGCTGTTCTTCAAAGAAAATAAATGAAGTCTACTTTACGTATTCGGTTGATGGCTGAATCAAACGGCAACCCAAAAGCAACCTTATTCCAACGAGAATAAAGATCACAGTGATTTGACATTTATGCAAAGTCAGGGGTGTAACTGTAAATCGAATGGCGCTAGCGTAGCTTGTACCAAGCAGCGTTATTGGTTGAAAATCTGTCAATTTCATAAATAGCTTAAGCTCATTGGTCAGATTAGGACTAAGCCATGGATACGTCATCTACCTGTTTTCCCCGGGTACACTACATAAATACGAAAAACTTGATTCCGACAGTCACAAATCCGAATTTCAAAAGAATTTTCGAAAATCTGCGAATGCAGATTGTTTCTTTTTAAAAATAAAGGAGTTTGAGTAAAATTTGCTATCTCCAGTATTTAGAGTAATTTCCATCCAGGTGGCATTGAAAAATTCCACCCTGTATAATACAATACTTAGGACATGACTTTAGTTCATGCAAAATTAGGAGATTAAATTTATTAATATGATAATATTATGTCAGAATAGTTTTAGAAGAAAAGATAACAATGTAAAACAAAATTTCGAATTTTGAACATTTTGGATACTGAAGTTTATAGCAAACGTGTTATGGATAATGATTTTCGGACCAAAAATAGGAGAAGAAAAGGAGTACTTCTACTTCGTCGTGTCGATGATTCCCATTGTTATTAATTTCAATTTGTTTCGACCAGAACTGTGGCTGAGTCGACGGCGTTGGTGGTGGCTTCGGACAGGTCCCGTAAAGTGCAGGTGGAGCTGCACTAAGAGCAGCTCAGGAGGTGCGCCACGGTTTGGCATGATGCTGTATCGGAATACCACCACCGGACCAAATTGTACCTGCAGCGGCCCACCTGGCTTCGAAGTCGGTTTAGAGTCTTCCAGGTGGGCCATGGCAGTTGGTGACCCGCTAGGAGCTTTTCTGCAGGCTCAGCATAGTGAGCCGGGGGGGGGATGTTTAAGGAGCCACAACTTTTGGCGGGCTTCACCAACCCTAGTGTGGTCGATTGGTGGAATATTCGACCTAAGGAAGCTGTTCCGACGCTTAAGCCTGCCTCGCGACATCTCCGCTTTGTGAAGAGGATGGCGATTGTCTGTCGCTTGTTTATATTTTTCGGAGGAGCAGGCAACCTCTCTTCGAACTTCAGGGGGAGCCACTCCTGTGAGCGGGTATAAGACAGCTAGTGGAGTTGGATTTAGACAGCCAGTGATGATTCTACATGTTTCGTTAAGTGCTACATCTACCTCTCGGGCATGAGCGGATCGATGCCACACGGGGCATGCAAATTCGCCAGCCGAGAAGCAGAGAGCCATGCCAGTCCGGAGAACCTGTGCCCCAGGCGGTGGGTGTAATAATTAATAAGTTATTGCGGGCGCCCGCCCACCTTTAGTTTCGTCCTAATACAATGGTGCTTGTAGGTGAGTGACCGATCTAGTGTAGCCCCCAGATAGACCGGGTTGTTGTTGTGCTCAATATCCGCGCCTCGCCATTTTATTTTTAGCGTTCTGTTAGCTTGACGGTTTCTGAGGTGAAATGAGCAAGACTGCGTTTTCAACAGATTGGGCCTCAAAGCGTTGTTCTTGTAGTAAGTAAGTACTCAGAGTAGCCAGAGCCGTCTCAAGGTTTGTTTCTGCATCCTCAGTTTGTGGTTCTTGTTGCTAGGGCTAGGTTGTCTGCATAGAGGAATATTTCGGTATTGGTTGTTTTGGGCTGATCATCTGTGTATATATTAAATAAAATAGGAGCTAGAAGACTGCCTTGAGGTAACCCGTTTTTTAGGGCGCGCCATCTGTTTTTCGTTAAAATAAATTTCAGGATTTTTAATAATAGCCATTATAATTCAATAAATAAATCATCAATTGCATCCGTAGATTGGACTCCAACGTATGAGTTAGATTTAGAAATGAAATTTGACTATTTTTATAAAATATTCAATACATCAATAAATAAATCATCAATTGCATTCGTAGATTGTGCTCCAATGTATGAGTTAGATTTAGAAATGAGATTTAACAATTTTTATAAAATTATTAATTCCATTTTAAATGATTGCGTTCCAAAGAAAAAGCGAAGTCGTGTAAGCTCAAGGTATATTTACCCTGAGTGGTACACTGCTGAAATAATTCGCGACATAAAATTGAAGGCGGACCTACATAAACGGTACAAAACAAGTGGGGGGAGGTCTGATTACGAAGCGTTTGTTCAGTGTAGAACTAAAGTTAAAAATGTAATACTCTGTGCTCGCGAACAGTACAAGCATCGTGTTCAACATCAAATCCTGGAAGACCCAAAGTCGTTCTGGAATTATGCTAAATCTAGAAGAGGTAGTAGAAGTCCGCAAAAGATTTTAAAGAATGGCGAGCCGTTGACTGACGAGCAATGCGTTCAGGAGTTTGCTGGGTACTTTTGTTCGGTGTATAGTACGGAGCAAGCTGAGTTAGATGTGAGTGCAGCTATGGCGGAAGCGGGCGGGGAGAACGGAGCGGCGCGGGTACATTTTGATCTCTTGCAACTGTCGGACGTATGTTGCGCGCTTCAAAAACATAAACCGAAAAGGTCTTCGGGGCCGGACGGCATCCCGCCTTACATCTTTAGGGATTGTCGAAAGGTGCTAGCCAAACCATTGCATTATATTTATAATAAATGCCTGAATGGAGCTGTTTTTCCCGAGAGGTGGATTGTTACCCGCGTTGTTCCGGTGCCAAAGGGAGGCGCAGGGATAACGGTGGATGGGTACAGGCCTGTCGCAGTGCTGTCGACCCCGGCTAAGGTTTTTGATTCATAACAGTTTATTTCAACAGGTCCGCGGTCAGTTATCAGACGCACAGCATGGGTTCCGACCGGCAAAAAGCACTACTAGCATTTATACTAGATATTTATATTTGAAATTGTATGGTGTATACCCTTTTTATCCGCTTATGTACCCAACTTTATTTATTTTGGGTATGGTTGGGTATAACGAACAGAGGGTCAGGAGGGATCTCACACTCACGTCGTACATATTCAAGGTACTTAGAGGCAGGGTACGTGTGCGCCGCACTCTCAACCTCACACACGTTGACTTATTCAATTGAGTGAGTTCACAAAAAAATTATTGTTTGTAATTAGTTACCAAATTTAATACTGTTATTGTGCACACTATCGCATTAGGTAACCCTGTAAAGATAGTCGTAAGATGGAGAAAATAAATAAAATAAAAATTCTGAGGTATTATGAAATTCTGACTTTTGATAATTGGGACATCGAAACTCGGAATAAAATATTTCGGAGTATTTGGGTGTGCCCGCTTTCTGCATAGATTACTAACCAGAGAGCTTGAACAGCTTGGTGCGTCGTCTCTGCGGCCTCTTCCTCGCGAAGTAGTCCGCCAGGCGCAGCTCTGTGGTGTCGGGGACCACTGAGCCTACTGAGCGTTGCGCTGCTAAGTTCACGCTCTCGATCTCAAGATACTCCGTTAGAAGAAGTTGTAGCTGAAAGAGAAAAATATTTGCCTGTTTGATTTGTAAGATACGTACAAAAAAGTTTGGATGCTTTCAAACTTTGAATGGAGAAGCATCTAATCTAAATATAATAAATCGTTAAGTTCTGAAGTATTAACGATCCAATTCAATGACCAACTTTTAATATTTAGACAAAAATATAAATTAGTACCTAAAGTATATTACCGTAGTGATATAATTATGCAAAAAGACAAAAAAAAACAGCATCGAAATCGATGACAAATAAATATCGCTGGACATTACACACACCGCCATCTAGTGCCACACTAAGCAACGAGGCTTGTGTCGTGGACACCAGATAGTTACACAAAATGAGAACTAAATCCTGCATCGCGTAATCAAAATTACCCACAAGTTAAGCATAAATCTATACGAGATCCTGACAACAACCGTCTGCACGGATGATCTTTCCTTCCCATATAAATAAGAGTAATACTTCTTGTGTTATTTTTTTAGTAGGATTATACTTACAACTTGTTGCACAGCGCTCCAGTAATGCTGCTCGGTGTGTAAACAGGAGTCTGACAAATGATACTTTTGTAACGAAGCCCTCCATAGTTGCAGCAGTCTGAAATAAATTAAAACCAGTTACAGTAAAGAAAACATTAACACACAAGGCAGTAAAATCGGACAGATATTTTGTCGCCTGGATGTAACGAACCACGCCGACATGAACATTTATTGAGTGTAGTACGCCATAGCTATCTCATTTTTCGACTCTTCTCTGAAGTCACAGAACAAAATTTGATGGTGATTTAATCACTATCGCATCCTAGCTCACAGACTCACACCTGCGATATCTCAATCTCCGTAGCGCCCGCTTTTCGCCAAGACTCGTGGCAAGACGCGACGTTCGTTCTGTCTCTGTCACATTTTCGTAATCTCATATCTTTCTTTCTCAAACTTCCCCCATTTGTTTTATAATCACTTACCTTTTATTCCTCGTAGCGCACGCTCGGAACTCTTCGCCAAGACTCGTGACAAGCCTAGCAAGCGGTCGGCCCGTCTCTGTCACACACTCGCTGTCGGGTATCTCGCCATCCTCGTCTACGTCCGCGTCAGCTTCCACTTCCCCCTCTTCGATAATACGACGGGAAACGGAGTCTATTACTTCAAGGAGCTCGTTTTGGATCTGGACTTTAAATTTCTGGAAGATTAAATTTATAAAAAATTAATAATAAATAATTTAATTATTAACATTAAATTGTAAAAACCGGCCAAGTGCGAGTCGGGTCCCGTTGGTTACCCTTCGAGTACGGAACCCTAAAAAGCGAAATTATTGCCTTAAATACCCGCCGTATGACGGTGCCTAAATAATGATTCGAGTTATTTATTATTATTATGGGCCCGTTGTGTCCCACTGCAGGGCTAAGGCTTCCCTTCCTTTTTTCTTTCCTCTCTCTAGAGCTATTTCAGCCCAATCCTTTGAGTAACAGTCCAGCTTTTCACGTCATCTCCTCTGGGCCTGCCGCTTCGCCGATTCCTGTTGTTCGGAACCAAATCCTACTAATATTATAAATGTGAAAGTTTGTGAGAATGGATGTGTGGATGTTTGTTACTCTTTCACGCATAAACGGCTGGACCGATTTGGTTGAAATTTGGTATGTAGATAGGTTATACCCTGGATTAACATATAGGCTGCTTTTTATCAACACACCACGCGGGCGAAGCCGCGGGCGGAAGCTAGTCCGTAGATATTTTCGTCCAATTCTGATGCGACATGCGGCGTATATGGCCTGCCCAGTTTCCTTTTGATTCGAGTTATATCTTTGGTGAAAATGCTTCAGATTTTTACTCAAAATAACAATCAAGTTGGGGTACATGTTACGCCAGCGAAAATTTATTTATTTTTCACCACAGAACTTTGCTGTATCAGTTTTAGAATAAAAAAACTTCATGTTCACTTCAAATTTGCAACCTCGAAATACAAAATACTTTTACAGCTAATAAGACAGGATAGAATGATGTTTTAAATGTGTTCAGAATTAAACGCTTATTACTGGGATATGGTGCAAACGGGCCTTAGCACACTGAGGCAAATATTCAGGCCAATCTGAACAGATTGAGCTAAATTTTCACACGCATAGTACCAGTGTCAAAGTATAATTCATACCTCGGTAGCCTCCTTCAGTTGCTCCAACACTCCTAAAGCCTCTAGCGATATCATGACAGTAGTCTCGAAGGTCTTGTCCTCTTCAGACAGAGAGGCTTCGAATTCAGGAGTCACTTCTTGTAAGTACGCATCTGTTACTTCCTCGGTTTTCGTTAATTCTGAAAAGAGAGGTTCAGTTTATTATGAAACAAAGAAAACGTGGCTTGCCTCACCAAATCAGTTGGCCATATTAAAAAAAATGCCAATATTATTTATTCGTCGCACACTGGACGCCTGACGAAAACCAGCGCCGTCAAGATCGACCTCGGCGAAGGTGGCGTGACGATTTGATTATGTTTGCGGGGCGAACATGGTCGCCCCGCAAAAGTAATCAAATATCGAGATAAAATGTCGAGATCGCACAAGACAGACAGGTATGGAAGTAGAAAGTGGAGGCCTTTGCCCAGCAGTGGGTCACGACGTGGGCTAGCAAAAAAAAAAGTAAGCTTTAACATAGCATACAGTTACAGCACTCAATCACGCGTAGTCATTGAGCCGCAGTAAACATTCTATGTTAAACGTTCGAGATTATTCATTTGCAAACAAACTATTCATACATACATCGAGCTTCAGAAAGAGACTTAGAAATTCCAGACGACGTTCTACGAAACCGAACTTATTCTGCAACTTCATATAACCTATTTACAACCGGCTACTGTCAATGAAGACGACGAAAAAAACGTTCCCTAAAAATAAATGAAGAACGAAGTACTGAATTCTTTTCTCTTACCAGCCAGTAACAACGCGGTACGTCTTCTCGCCGACACACGACGCGTCAGTGGCGCTCGTTCATCCCGGTATACAGCTTCACTAAGACGCCGAACTATTACTTCAACTAGCTCACGTTTCTTTAGCTGAAAGCAAAACATAGAAATATGTAATGTTTTTGACGTTTTAACATCAATCACACTCACTATATTAGCAGGGCAGCCGTGATAGCCAGTGGTGACACGTCTGGCTACCAAGTCAGTTCGAACTGGATTCCGGATTCAGGTAGGTACTGTTAGCCTGTCTCATACCACTGCTGGGCAAAAGGCCTCTCCCTATGACTTCCAAAGCCTTCGATCCAGGGCCAATGTAGACCACTGGCCGTTGCTTTTTGGGTTCCATACCCAATGGGAAAACGGGACCCTATTACTAAGACTCCACTGTCCGTCTATCTATCTGTCTGTCACCAGGCTGTCTCTCATGAACCGTGATAGCTAGACAGTTGAAATGTTCACAGATGATGTATTTTTGTTGCCGCTATAACAACAAATAATAAAAATAATTTAAAAATAAAAGGGGGCTCCCCTACTGCGGTGGTACGGAACCTTTCATGCGCGAGTCCGACTCGCATTTGATCGGTTTTATTTAGGATTCATGTGCGTATTGTATAATTATCACTTGCTTCGGTGAAGGAATACATCGCGAGGAAACCAGTATGCCTGAGAGATATTTCTCGACGGCATGTAAAGCTTTTTTTTTTTTTTTTCGGATGGGAAATCATCAAATGTCTTCTCCCGCTCTGGGCGGAGCAGGAGGGAGTGCCAGACTTTTACTGACTAAAACCCATCCATGTTCCTTCCTCGCCCTTTGTGTTCCGGGGCCACGGTATCTCTTTCGAATAGTCCCGCAGCCGGCGGCATGTAAAGCTAAGTCAGAGGCCCATTGGCGGCATAAAAACTTTCACACCAGGTTAGGCACTAACAACGCGATAAAGAAAGAAGACTACATTATCAAAGTGATAATGGGTCTGACCGAAGTTGCGCTAGAAGTATATACGGAGTATAAATAAGCCAATCGCCGAATGATCTTTGACGCAACACACGTGGTTGACTATTGTCAATTTTTATCGTTTTTTTTTCTATTCTTCTCATGGATGCCTTCCGCCTGGGGCAAGCGGAGGGTTATGTCGGGGCCCGGGAGATACAAGTACATTCGCGCGCACCTGGACAGTTCAATTGATAGTTTAATTAGTTGGGTTTAGTCTGGGTCTAGCTCTGCAAAGAGCCCATCCTCTTGAGGTCACATCTACCTTACGTTTGAAACATACCTTACATAGAACAGTAATAGTAAGTACATTACCTGTAGATGTTGTCTAGTGCCGTTGAGAGCGTCGACATGCGAGAGAGTAGTGTCAGCGGTGTCGAGAGCTGCCTTCAGTGTAAGTGCGGCCGCTAGCACTCGGCCAGCAGAGAGAGACTCGCGAGTTTCTCGCTCTGATACTACTACACGTTCGCTATGGACAAGTCATAGGTATTTTATAGTGAAACAGACCACGAAAAATAGGATATTTTTGTTAGAACCAAACTACTAACTTAACAACTAGGTCATACCTATACCTACTATGTACTAATCCTATTATACCTATGTATGTCGAAATTGGAATTTAGAATCCAACCAATAAAATTCAGACAGAGAATAATGTGAATTTATTTAAAATTGCAGCCTATTAATATTGTCTATCATAGGTGTATAAAAGTCCCCTTTTTTCTAATTGTAATCAGTCTTTGAGGTTGAGCCAAATACAGATAGTGGAGTAAATGAAGGTCCCGTGTGAAATCACTGTGAACTCTGAGTGCTGATGAGGCAGAAAGATTATTGATAGAACAAAACAAAGAATATTTAATCGCTTTTTTTTTCTTGTGTTGTGTTGAACAGTATGTACGCGTCGCGCGTCGTGACTACAGAATGCCACCTCGTTCTGTAATTATTGCTTCTGCCTACCTTTATGGGGAAAAGGGCATGTGTTTACGTTTACACCTATATAGGAATCTGATCAGACTTCCTCATTATAGCAACAAACAAAACTCACATGTCAGTCAACATCTGCAGCGCATAGTGGTGCGTGCGCGCGTCGGCCCACAGGCGGCGCAGGTCGTCGCGGCGCAGGCGCAGCAGGCCGCGGCACGCGCCCAGCCGCGCCACCACCGCGTCGCAGTGCTGCCCCCACACCGACAGGGCCGACGTTACGGACCCGAATTTCTATGGAAAGCATATTACAACAACACTGGATTTCATTTTCAGGCAAAACTTTTCATAAAATATTCCTCCTTGGTCTAATGGTTGCAAGTACTTCTGCTGAAGTATTTTCAGCAGGAATCTGGATTAGCACCCAATAGATTAGCCCCTATTAGATGGGACACCAAAGTAACTTGCCAAATTAGGTGTACTACAGCTACATGTACATGTCTACTTATCCCTTCAGAGATGATGTTATGAAATGTTAAGAAACCACTTAACAAATTGCAATCACTGTGAGCAATATTAATGGAGACTAGCTAACTACCCTGAAGATATTACAACCACAGGTGATTAGGAAAATCATATAGTTGTTCATGTTATATCTGTCAAGAAAAAAGAAATCAAGAGTTGTTGATCAGCACTTTTTGTGAATTGAAATTCACTATTATAGTTCCCCAATACACCTGCCTTCTTCGCTACCTAATGGTTTAGGTGGGCGGAAGTATCGGAACAAACTTTAGCAGCAGCATGAGATTGGGTATTGTTAGTATAGAACTGAAGAAACTACTTGATAAAGGATGCAACTACTACTGTACTAAATAAACCTTTCTACTTATGCTGGAAAAAGATTCAACTATTTCTACAATAAATGCTGCAATCTAATATCATTTGTTTACCTGCATAACTTCCATGATCTCCTGTGCATGTTGTTCCACAAGCTCATCAAGTTTTGCATCACTCTTCTTGTACTCCTTCTCTAGTTTAGCTCTCTCTTTCTCTCTCTGTTCATTCGTTTCACTTGCAGAGAGGGTCCGGATCACTGACATCAGCAAACCGCTCTGTGGAAAGTGTAATACACTTAATGGACATGAATATTTTATGTTGTGGCTATCGAAGTCTCGAAGAGTAAGAATTTTTGCTAGTTTGTGCTACAGTTGACAACAATTTGGCATCCGGTATAGCCCCCTACTGGAAAGCAAAACATCAATTATGTAGTTTGCCATTTACGTGCATAAACATAACTGTTTTGCAATATGAGCGTGATTACTGTAAACAGCAAACAATGATAAATATTCTTCTCTTAGAGAAATCAGAAAAAACAGACCAATAGCGATAGAAACTTAGAAATTCCTTACTTTATCTCGTGAATACCGCGGATACATGATTGACACTGAAATAATATTATACTCACTGTTTCCTTTCCTTGTTTTACCCCCCGAGGGGGCTTGGTAGGAGGAGGAGAGGACATTGTGTTTGTTTTAGTATTAAAACACGGTGTTTTTCCTTAATTTTGCGATAAATTAATGATATCACTACGCCCCTTGTTTTGTAACAAAGCTGTCAAAACGTAATGTTGTTCAGTTGTTGTCAAAATATGACGTCTGTCAAAGGCAAACCGTTCGGAAATCTACTGATGGTTTGTACATCGGTCTCTTTGACACTTTACACAAACAACAAAATAGGGAACGTGCACAACGACGGTGCTGCCGACCTGGCGTCGCCTATCCGAATCTTGTCCTCTATAATACTTGACATTGACATTTCCAACAAGTAAACAGAATTAATTTTACTAGTGAAAATTAGTATTCTAGCTAATCAAAATGTGTTGTTGCATTTCTGGATGTACCAATACATCCAAAAAAAAATGAAAATAAATCAAATAGCGTAAAATTTTATTAATTTTCAAAGATTAGTACTTTCATGCCATGGTTATGTAAAAACGCAAAAAATGGATAAACGCAGTAAAGAAGCATACGTAAGTATGAGTTTTGAGCATTTAGAAATAATCAAGTAGAAGTATAGAGATGAAATAGTTTATACTATTTGTGGATTGGTGAACATTGAACCCAATAATTAAGCAATTAACTCTTCAACCTCCAATACGTGGCCGGCCTCGAAGAGCTTTTGACCTTTTGCCATATTTTGGCCACGCTGACGATCATTATTAATAGACCGGAACCCATATTTTATTACTTTTATCATAATCAAAAATAATATAATTGAAGAGTTCGTTTTGTTTACTTGCACGACGATTGCTGATAAGTTTCCTTTACTGTCCGCATGGTGTCTCTGCGGGAGAACAGCTCCCGAACATGAGAAATAAAATTCTTGTGATCCATGAAAGTAGTACAATTTTTAATCCGTTCGTTAAGTGTCAAACATCAGTCACCAACCCTAGGGATGTGCCATCTGAGTAGTGATGTGCATATGCATTGAACACCAAGGAGGGCGATGTGATAATCGCCACACCACCCCCCTACGGAGAGAAAAAAACCAGGCTAAAACAACTAACAATAAAGCACAACAATACAATTATAACACAAAAAAAAAAATTAAATTAGAGCACAACAATACAATGAAACAAGAAATTAATCAAAATTCTTAAATCTAACGCGCCTACCCGAGCGTGTGGTATAGGACTGTTTTACTGGTAAATGAACCTGTACTGACTGTTGCGGGATTGAGGGCTCGGGCGACTTATCTCTTACGGCTTGCCGTGGAGGAAAAACAGCCGGGGCGGGCAATTGCATAGTGAGAGTCGTTTGCAGATCGGAATGATCAATGAACGCTGGTTTGAGTCTGTCGACGCTTACGACAGCCTTTTTACCCTTTACCATTAGGGTGAATGTTTTCCCATCACACGAGCGCTCCAGGACTTTGTATGGACCCGAATAGGGTGGCTGCAACGCTCTTCGAATGGTATCGTCTCTAAGGTATACATGAGTCGCTGTCGACAAATCCTTGAATATAAATGAAGCTGGTTTACCATGTCGACTAGCTGGCAATGGTCGTAACAATGACATTTTGTCTCGCAGCTGTACCACGAAATCGACTGGGTTTTCTAATGTTTCTGATGCTAGAGCTGGAACCAAAAATTCTCCTGGGAGCCTGAGAGGCTCTCCGTAAAGTAATTCTGCTACCGTGGCTTCGAGATCTTCTTTATACGCCGAACGCATTCCTAGCAGAACCATCGGAAGGGACCTCACCCACGAATCATTATGGCACATTAACGCCGCTTTAAGTTGCCGATGAACTCGCTCGATCATCCCATTTGCGCAGGGGTGATATGAGGTGGTTCTAATGCGCTTGGTACCGAAATGCTGTAGTAATCGGTGAAACAAATCAGACTCAAATTGAGATCCCCGATCTGTAGTAATAACCGACGGCACGCCAAAACGAGATACCCATTCTTTGGTAAAAGTCTCGGCTACCTCCTCCGCCGTAATGGATCGCATGGGCCAAACCTCGGGCCATCTGGACACTCTGTCTATTGCGGTCAAACAATAACGGTATTCGTCACAGACGGGCAATGGACCTACGATGTCGACATGGACATGCATGAAACGACCGGATGGTAGCTCAAAATTACCGACAGGGGTAGAATTGTGCCTTGAAATCTTGCTACGCTGACAAGCTACACAAGATCGGGACCAGGCTCGGCAGTCCTTTCTAACCGAAGGCCAGACAAAACGCTCTGATACCAAACGAGTCGTGGCTTGGGCACCGGGGTGACTCAAATTGTGTAACTTGTTGAAAGCGGCACGGCGAAAGGAAGGGGTCAGATAGAGACGTGGCTTACCAGTAGAGATGTCACAGTAAACCGGAGTGTTGTTCCCTGATGTACTGATTTGGGTGAGTGTTAAACTGGAACCACGTTGCAATAAATTTGCAAGTTCTTGGTCTGATGCCTGTGACTTAGCCAAAGCTTCAAAATCTAAGTCTAAAGTGATGGCATCTATGTCAATGCGTGACATAGCGTCGGCCACGATGTTGTCTTCACCCTTAATGTACTGGATATCAGACGTGAATTGGCTAATGAATGATAGCTGGTTAAGTTGTGGAGGTGGAAGTTTCTCACGTCGTTGTATAAAGGCGTACAAAAGGGGCTTATGATCTGTGAATATTGTTGCATGCTGGACTTCTAAAATGTACCGAAAATGTTGGACACTTTCATATATCGCTAACAATTCACGGTAATAAGCTGGCCACTGTGCCTGCTGCGGGGTCAATTTTTTGCTGAAAAAAGAAAGTGGACTCCACTGGCCGTTTAGATTTTGCTGAAGGCAGGACCCAATGTGAACACTAGATGCGTCAGTAAATAAACCTAATCTGGCGTTGCTGATTGGATGTTGCAGCAGTGTTGCGTTGGAAAGGCTCTTTTTACAAGCTTCAAATTGTTGCAAGAGTTCGGGAGACCATGGAAATGGCTTTGCACCTTTACTGTTAGTTGCGACCAGGGCATCAATCAATGGAGCCTGGAATTTCGCTGCTCGCGGCACGAATCGACGATAATAGTTAAGCATACCCAGAAACCTGCGCATACCTTGTACTGTCTCAGGCGGTGGAAAATCCAGCAACGTTTGAATTCGATTCTGAGGGGGGCGAGTACCATTACCACTGACGTGGTAGCCGAGAAATACGGTTTCGCTGACACCTAGGACACACTTAGAAGGGTTCAATACCACACCGTAGTCTTGCAGGCGTTTGAAAAGGACGCGCAGGTGCTGAAGGTGGGTAGAGTCGTCTTTGGAAAATATGAGGATATCATCTACATAAGGAAAACAGAATTCGAGACCCCGTGTGACCTCATCGATGAAACGCTGAAAGGTTTGGCCAGCGTTCCTTAAGCCAAAAGTCATATACGGGAATTCGAAGAGGCCAAACGGGGTTACGATGGAAGTTTTGTCAATATCCTCTTCAAAAACTGGAATTTGGTGGTAAGCTTTAACAAGATCCAGTGTGCTAAATACCTTGACACCAGCGAGGTTATGAGCGAAATCATTAATGTGTCGAACCGGGTATCGATCTGGTATGGTCCTGGCGTTCAGGGCGCGGTAGTCACCGCAAGGGCGCCAGGTGTTGTCTTTTTTAACGGTCATATGTAATGGTGAAGACCAGGCACTCTTTGACGGTCGAGCTGTCCCGCATCTTACCATTTCCTCGAATTCTTTTTTAGCCGCAACTAATTTCTGCGGTGCCAAACGACGAGGTCGACAGGAAACAGGGGGTCCGTCTGTGGTCTTGATATAGTGAACTGTGTTATGCTTGATGACTCTAGGAAGGCCAGGAGGTCGAGTGATATCTGGAAAATCCGCTAAGAGCCGAGTAAATATTGACTTACCAGACGCTACTGCTCGTACGCTGGGCTGGTCAATACTAGCGGTGGAAGCAGCAGATTTTAGTCCAGTAGTACCGTCGACCAATTTCTTATTTCGGCAATCGGGTAAAAGGTGATAAAATGCCAAAAAATCAGAACCAATAATGGCTGTGCTGACGTCGGCTATCACGAACTGCCAAGTGAAATCGCGACGCAAACCAAAATTTAATTTAAGGTTTACTGTAACAAAAGTTTGTATACTGCTTCCATTAGCTGCACTTAGTTCATAATCAGTAGGCTGTCTGCGTGACGGTAACCAGCGATGCGGAAAACAACACAGGTCTGACCCAGTGTCAATAAGGAACCGGCGGCTGGTCACACGGTCCGTGACGAAAAGGCGGCGGCCGATATTTTCGCAATCAGTTGCCGCCGCTACTGACCGCTGGTTAAGTTTTCCGACTCCCAGTCGCATGGCCTAGTACATCTAGTTGCTTTAACGCCCCATCTCCTGTGGTACCAGCAACGCTTTGAATTGTTTGCTGACCTACTGGAAGATGCTGACCTGCTGGATGATCGGACCGGTCGCGTATAGGACGGTGTTGCTGCTTCGAAAGTGCAGCTACTTGTTTACTCACATCTTCTAATTGCTGGGCTAATGTAGCTAGAGTTAAAGTTGAACTTGCCGATGTGCAACAAACAGCAGGTGGTGGGGCTAACTCCACGATTTTGTCAGCTAACTCCGACACTTTATCTAAATTGAGGTCAGCCTGTGCTGCTAGTATTGCTTGAGCTTGTTGTGGCAGACGGCGCAACCAAAGTTGGCGTATGATATTATCATCTGAAAGAACCGACCCTGCAAGTGAGCGAAGGTGACGAAGAAATTGAGACGGTTTTCGGTCGCCGAGCTCTTCATCACTTAGAAGCTGTCTAACTCGTTTCTCTTGGGAAATTGAAAGTCGTTGTATGAGGACTTCTTTCAATTTTTCAAATTTCCTTTCGGCTGGTGGATTTGTTATTAAATCCTCGATCTCACCTGCCAGCCTCTGATCCAAATGACCTACTACATAATTGTATTTGGTAGTGTCACCAACAATATTAGCAATTTGGAATTGGGCCTCCACTTGTGCAAACCAAATTGCGGGCTTGTCAGCCCAAAATGTAGGTAATTTTACTGCTACCCTACATACCTTTGCCTCCACTTCATTCTGGCCTAGTCGCTTTTGTAGTGCTGCATTTTCTGCTATCAGTTGCTCGAGTTGTGCCTGAAACTGTTCGTTCGCCATGATACAAAACCTATACAAAGCAAGTAGCAGTAATACCACACACCCAAGCACCGCAGAACAAACAAACAATAATAAATCAATTTTAGTAACTACAGTACCAAACCCCAAAGTAATTAATGATGTGGGTTAGTTACCTAAACACTTATTTCAATTATGTATGTATGTTAAGTATGCAGTGCACCTTAAAATTAACATAAAGATAAAAAAGGCTATAACAGAATTGGAAAAAAAAAATTAAAAAAATAAACCAATGTCCTGGAATTGTTCCTGTTACTCGGCGTATTAAAGGATTCTATGAGAATACTGTTCGTAATTTCACCGAAGAAGATTTCTACTGCGCGATTTGAAATGAAGAAATGTACTGTTCAGACACTCATCCGTTTTTGAAGAACTATGTGAAACCTGGAAATATCTCCCTTGAAAAGAAAGTACATGTGTTTCTTTGGTTATTGGGCGAGGTATCCGTCGAAATCGCCGTGAGAAAAAATATCCAATAACGAATCCGACCATGAACGTGACAAGGCAGGGCGCGACGACAGCGGTCAGCAATGCTTGTGTTGCCGGCTTCCACAGTCAACAAGTCTCCTGATGTTGCTTGGTTAGCTGAAGGCGGTCAAGTCACCAATGCGGGATCACGTCGGGGTCACCAATGCGAGGGATGTGCCATCTGAGTAGTGATGTGCATATGCATTGAACACCAAGGAGGGCGATGTGATAATCGCCACATCTCTTTTGTCGATTTGTGCTGCCACCTATAGTTCCTGCACGTTCCCTAATCTTGCAGTTTTATGTTTTCAGGCTCTAAAACAGGATAATCTGAAGTTTCTTTGTATTAAAATAGACGTAGGTTTGTTAAAAAAAGGCTTTATTGAAATCATAAAAAAACACAATTGAAAACTTCTGTGCAAAGGCCTCCCCCCATTACTTCCACTTCTCTCGGCGCGGCGTCACGTCGTTGTGCCTCTTCGCGCCAATTTGTGAGGATGCTATTCAAGGCGTCCCGCCATCTTCAGTCTGGCAGCGTGGTCACTTGATTATGGTAATTAATTTTCGTTATTTTACGATTTACGACTTAATTTCAATAAGCAATTTTGTAAGAATTTTTGCCATATAGGTCATCCAAACTAAAAACAAAATAACAAAACTACAAAACATACACATTGTGGTCGTTCGCCTCCAAACTGTGTGAAACATACTGCATGAGTATGGCCAAACGTGCACGGTGTCAGCCACATAACCGTCACGTAAATCGAACTCGTCGTATCGAATGGTGTAGGCTGTAGGCTTAGAATATTTATTATAATCATTTTTTTTTTTCATTTTTCAAGGTCTTTATTTACTAAATATGGTTTACAGCACAGTTAACAAACGATCTTATTCGATTTGTACACCAATCCCGATTTATTAATATAAATAAATAATATAATATTTATTATAATAAATTACTAATAGAGCGCTATTATAAATAAATAAATAAATAATGTGTTTATTTTCTCATCACAAACGTTACAGTGAACAGGAATGACTAAATCTAATACACAGCACATTTCGCACCTAAGATCAATGGGATACAATTTTATTCCACGATGAATCTCGTAATCTCGTTTTAGACGGAGTTAAAAAAGAAATGTAGACGATAGTATGTGAGTAAAAGGAAGAGAATAATGTGTTTATGTGCCCTAACTAACATAAACCTACAATATTCTAAATACTATTTTATTAATTTTATAAAAAGGGAGGCAAAATTTATATTAAAATAAGTCAAAAATGTATTTAGGTAAGCGAACGCGACAGAAAAAGAAGATCTCCTAAATTAGATGAAATAGACGGACGCGAAAAATATAGATAATTATACAACCAATCGAATCGAAATCGAATCGGGGGGCTGATAATAACTTTGTTGGTTTTAGGCATGGACGTATCTTGACTTGGCATACCTACAAGAAAAACGTGGATACCTACACTTTATATTGGAGGATAAAATGGCGGCTAATAGGGCAGCGCATATCGATATTTCTCTACAATAACATCGATAAAAGATTATGAGAATGTTTTCATAGTATCACGGTCCAATATCAACGGGTAGGTATTTTTAACACACTTTTCTTTGCTTCACTTGTAGGTAATATAGGTAGGTAACTAACAATAGTACATTATGGTACAAGTGTGTAATGTTGGTGATTACCGCTGAGGCGTCATTGAGACCCGAGCCGTTAGGTGAGGGTCTTAAGAGAGCCGAGGACGGTAATCATCAATACACACGTGTATCATACGACGTTTTTCAACACACTTGTGAATAAAATAATACTAAAAAAACATTTTATTTAGTAGATACAAATTTATTTGTACTATTGAACACAATCTTTCTTGTATCGAAACTTTATTTTTAAATACGCTATCGAAATTAGCAGGCGGCCTTTTATGTAAAACAAATAACAAATATAGAACCTTAATATAGCATTATCGATACATGCATGCACTACTCTATCCCTACAATAACAAGAAAATGATTTCATGAATTACAAATATTACTATTGATAATAGAGGCAAAAGGGAAATTTTGTGAATGCTTTACTGTTGAAACTTTTCATCAAATGCAGAATCTTTTGTTTATTATAAAAATATAAAGAGAATACAACTGAAATTAAGTACGTACTAGTGCAAAGTTATGTTCGGGTGATTTCCGCTTCTTCTAAGGCCACATCCGATTATATTGCAACTGGGCATCTTGCAATTGACGATTTCCACTATAGAACCGAGTTAAAACGCACTAACACAGCAAAATTACTCCAAAATTCACAATTTTAACCACAGCTCAAGAGCATTTGACAGTTGACGTACCCCAACTTTGTTACCAAACAGTGGAGGATAAAATGGCGACCCGGCCGCAAATAGGTATTTCAATGACACTAGGAATGAAGGGTTCCCATTATAGTAACTGTCAAAAACACTGTTATCTTTTTTTACTTACGAGAGATGACAGTATTTTTATGATTTCGGTGTCGATATGCCTCATATTTGTATAACTGTTGTTTCTATAGTCAAACATTTCAAGTCCAGATCTTTGAATAAGGAATAGTATTCTTACCTCCATGGTCCAGATACGTCCATGGTTTTAGGACGAACGAATTGACGTCAATGCCAAAATTTCACTGTTTGAATTCGAAAAGTTCGTTTTGTTTACAATTTACATCGCGATCGTTGAAATTGTGTCGTGCTTTGTGTGTGACTGAACCTGAATATTAGGTATTCTACAATCATTGAAGGATCTACAATAAAATCTAACAAATAGTGAAATTTTATCGTACGTGTTGAAATTACTATCTAAGTGCCTTTGAAATGGATTACTCCACTATCAGCAACAAGACTAACTGTACAGTAGCTGAAGATTTAACAAACGGTGAGTTAAGTGAACGGTATTATGTACTCAAGAAACAATACGATAACCTTTCAAGCAGCTATGACGCAACCAAACAAGAGCTACATGATGCCAGACGAAGTTATCAGACAGCCTTGGACGTACAGAGGCATTTGAACGCAGAGTTAGAAAGTTATCAGGCTGATGAAGCTCGTCGCAAGAATGATTTCACATCGCGAATAACAACGCTTCAAGAAGAAATTTCTGAACTGCGGGAAGAGCGCAGCGAAATCACAGAAAAGCATGCAGCAGAAATCAAAAAGTTCGAAATACAAATTCGAGCTTTTAAAGAGGAACAATCGCTAAAAGTGCGAGAAAGTCCGGAGCGCGATAATTCAGAATTGGAAGAGGCACGCAAAACTGTAAACAGTGCACTGTCCGATGCGGCTGCAGCGAAGGAAGCGCTTGAAGAAGCAAGAATAGAAATTGCTTCTTGGCGCATAAAAGCCGAGGAGCTGATTTCAGCGATGGGAGAGATGCGTGCATCGGCTGACTTGCGTAGGGAGGAACTGAGAGCAGCCAATGAGCGGGAAGCTACTGCACTTGCTGAGTTAGCAGAAGCCAAGGCTATGCTGCATCAGTGCACAGACACTCAACAGGACTTACAACCTCACGGTAATCATTTCTCAATATTTTTGTTAATGCTAAACTTGAAATATACACCATACAATACCAAGTTTATTTCAGTCAAGGTGATTATGGATTTACAGAAAAAAGAGAAGTGTAGCATGAACTGCTACACTAATGCAATGTTCCGAGTAAACCTACGGCCAGCAGTGGGTTGTTTTATCTAAAATGATGATTCTACTTGAAGTATTTTTCTATGATTTAGGGATCCATATCTGGGGCCTTTACTATTTAAAAACAGTATCTTTGGAACTAAATAATCAAAAACCATACTTTCTGTTTTCAGCTGCTAAAGGCAATTCCATATTTGCTGAAGTTGAGGACAAGAGACAGGAAATGGCAAAGAATCTTATTCAAATGAAACAAACCAATTCTAGGGTAATACATGCTTTTTTTCTTATTTCATATAAAAAGGATGAGAACATCATTCAGAGTAAAAGGAGGTATACTTACACCCAGTTTTTAAATTGAATTATTTTAAATTTCTTATTCCATAAACTGGAGAATTTCACAGACTTCTTAGGTGCACAAGTTCAAATTTTCAATTCAGAAATTGAAGAATGTAGTAAAAACAAGATACACATCCTCATGTGTAGCCCTCGATGTTGTGTGAATAACTTTTTAATGGATCTTATCACAATAAGGAAATTGTTCACATCTCTTGCATTTTATGATGTTTAAAATTACTATAATGTTTATACTGGTTGGCATTTTACTAATAAAATAAAATTTTGATAAATATCTAGAAAGAATACTGTGCAACAAATTGACCTTGAGGGATAGGTACATAACTTGAGAATTGAGAACCAAGATGCTCCATACTTGTGAATGTAACTGTCTGTCTTTTCATGCCTTATTGGCTAAACAGATGTCATTTAAAGACATACAGTTAGACCATGTTCCCATGGACCTGTGACCTAATATGGGCGAAGCGGCACGAAAATGCTAGTCATGAGATCATTTACGTTTGGCAACTTCAAATCCACCAGCTCAGCACCTAAGTACAAAGTTGTAACAAAAATGTTTGCTATAATTCCAGTTGAGAAGAGAACTGGCAAACAAGCAAGCTGAAGTGGATGCCTTACTGCATGAGAAACAAACTGTTTGGGAGCAGCAGGCAGGGGCATCAGCTCATTATGATAGAGAACTCATTGGTAAGTTAGCATCCTAACATCTGTGGGTTATTCTATAAGCGGTACTTCTGGACACGGCTCGTGTTGTTAGGAGGACCCTCTCTCTGGAGCCGTGACCGGATCCTGCGTAATTTGGACGCTGTTCCCAATATCAGGGGGTACTATTTTTTATACTTATTGTTTTTTAGTGTTCCGTACCTCACAAGGAAAAAACGGAACCCTTAAAAGATCACTTTCTTGTCACCACCGATTTTCTCAGGAACGGGTGGACCTAACAAGTTCAAATTTATACCAGATACTCAGGTCTATAATCCCTATTAGGTGTATAAAAATCAAGATCCTCAGTCAAGATCCTGAGTCAACACGATAAAAATGTATGGGCAAATTTAGATTTTCGCGAAAACTTGTAAGTACCAAAATTTACCTTAATAACTTACCTTTTAAACTTTTTCCATTTTTCGGAATTTCTTCTTCACTTGTGCTGTAAGACCTTGCTTTTAACCAAAATTGACAATTCTAGGTCGACCAGAAGTAACCTGTCGGTTTTGGGTCGAAAACCTTTATGTTAGTTCCCGTTGACCTAGAATCACGAAATTTGGCGAGAAGCAATGTCTTACAGCACATGTAAAGGGAAAAATCTAAAAACCGTAAATATGTAGTTTGATAACAAAAAAAAACTATTTTACTATTAAAAACTTATTATTTGCGGTTGGTGCAATAGCCCTTTCATGGGATCGAACAGCAAAGTTAAGTTTGTCCTTTAAAAAGTTTGTACGGAACCTTCGGTGCGCGAGTCCGACTCGCTCTTGGTCGGTTTTTTTTTCGAATATTTTAAAAGTATAAGTTTGATTTCTTCACTATTACAGAAGGGTATGAGGAGCGCATCACTCAGCTGGAGGGCGCGTGCGAGAAGCAGCGCCGAGAGCTGTCGCGCTGGTTCGGCAAGCTGTCTGAACCCACCGCCAATGGCTGGCTGCCCGGTGTGCTGGATCATTTGAAGTAAGTATGCGTACGCAGGAGCCGTACGCGCCGCAGTTATCGCATTTTATAAATATTTTTTATTCATCGATAACAGTGAATAAAACTTTCTTTTTAATACAGTTGCTCAAAAAGTGGTGTATTGCAGGGACGTATAGCGTTCGGGATGTGGGCTATTACATACTAGTGCTTTGTTTTCACCTTTACCGAACTCGTGCGTTCTCTTTCCCAACTGTCAAAATAATGTCTAAAGAAAAACCAACCATGAAGTTTTTACTAAAGAGTTTTTGTGATTCATACAAATACGTATATTTCTAAAAAGAAGCTACTAATTTATTTCAATATCAGATTTAATGATTTAATTGAATGAGTTAGGTTAGGTTTCATTTCATTTCATCTCATTAAATTTCATTTTCATTTCATATCAATAAAAAAAATGTACTGAAGACTAAGCTGTATGAATAGTTCCCTTTGCCTACCAAAATGGGTGAAGAAAAAAAAACTGCTTATATTCTACGGTTGGCGCCATTTTCCAGAAAATTTTCAATGTACATGGTGTAGGTACTATAACTTTTATAAGAAATAAATGATTAGTTAGTTTAGTTTATTGTGTTTTTATTATTTTATTAAATGGCTTTATTTTTTCGCAACTGTATTAAAAATAGTCGTTCAGTACAACTGCGGAACCGTCATTGCAACTTGTTCCGACTGTCAACCCTTGCCTTCGGCTGCGCCTCGGCTCGGGTAGACATTTGTCGGAACTCTTTGCAATGACAGCCTTTCCGCACTTGTAATGAAATATACTATTTCATAACTCATACTCTGAAAGTAGGTCTGAAGTTGCCTGAGGAGTGGGTTGAAAGTAACACTTTTCAGCCCTCGGGAGAATCGTTTTCAACTGACAACTGTCAAAATAATTATAAAAAAAATTGTTCATTTTTCTTTTGAACCATGTTCCAACTTTCTATACAGCCACGATGTAAAATTGAAATAACATAAAGTTAAGTAGGTATTCATTAAAGAATATATATTTTTCCAATAACTTTATTATAATTAAGTATCAACCATTTCTTTAAAATAACATAGATTTGGGCAAAATATTTACCATTTTTAAAGAATATATATTTTTCAAATAACTTTATTATAATTAAGTATCAACCATTTCTTTAAAATAACATAGATTTGGGCAAAATATTTACCATTTTTTCGATGATGAAAATGAATAGAAAGAAATATCTATGTTATTTTAAAGAAATAGTTGAAACTTTATCATAAAAAAGTTATTTAAAAAATATGTATTCTTAAATTAATACTTAACTTTAAGTTATTTCAATTTTACATCGTGGCTGTATAGAAAGTTGGAACATGGTTCAATAGAAAATAGAACAATTTTTTTTTTATAATTTGACAGTTTTCAGTTGAAAACGATTCTCCCTAGGGCTGAAAAGTATTACTTTCAACCTGCTCCTCAGGCAACTTCAGACCTACTTTCAGAGTATGAGTAATGAAAACGCTCTTTTACTCACTGAGTGAATAAAAACATTTTGAATTTGGAACAATAAAACGTGCTGACAAGAATATAACACTGAATTTCGAAAATTGCTTTGAGAGATTGACCAATGGGTTTACGTACTTTCCGACGCACGGAAGAAACTCGGTGAAAGGAATTATTAGTGGTCACGCATCCACAGACCGACCTTAGTAAGCGTGGCTTAACGTTGGAGATCGACCCGATTGGCTGTTATTATTAACCCACGAGAAATATAAATACTATACTTCTATTTATTTTCTCGCAGTCAATGGTAAAAAGTAGAGTACACAAGTCGTGAAAAAAAAATCATATTGGTTCTTGTATCCCTCGTTCTGCTCAGGATTCTACTACAGGTTCTACGGGTTCTATTCAGGTTTCTACTGTTTTAGAGTAGAATCCCGAGAGCGTAGCAAGGGATTCTTTTTTTTTTAATTAGAATCCTTCGCTGCTCACGGGATCCAACTTAGTCCCTCGAATTAAATTCCCTTTTTTTTCACTTGATGTATAATCTACTATTATGGAATAGTAAGCAACGTCGCGTACCTATTCGCGCTGAAAGAGCCGTATTTTAGTAAGGTGCTTGCGGCGAGTGCCGAACAGAAACACTAATAAGATAACGGATGCACGCGGCAGCATGCAGACATGCTCTTGCCTTGCCATTGACGTGACATATTGTTCCAGATCCGAATGCGAGCAACTAAGAGCCGAAGTCCTGTCGCGCGGCGCCGCGCAGCTGGCCGGCGCGGCGCACGTGCGCGAGCTGCGCCGCAAGCTGGCGCTGCTGCAGGCCCGCTCCGCCGCGCACTGCGAGCCCGCCAGCAGACCCGACTCTAGCGGGGAACACAACTACACCGACAGCATGCCTAAACTTGCGGTGCAACTCAGAACTAAACCTGCTCCTGATGATGTTAGGAAAAAAGTGTCTTTTAATTAATTTAGGTGCTGAATTGAGATAGAAAAAAATATAATAGAGCTTCGAAAACCGTCTAAAAATTACATCAACAGTACCTTCATTACATAGCAAACGTAATGAAGGTACTGTTGTGTTGATGTAATTTTTTAACATGAACATAAATTATGATCAACTTTAGGTACCGATGCGCTGTGATCGTTTGAAATTGCGTTGAAAACAGCTTAATTTTTTTTTTGTCTATTTTTAGATTATATTTGGACAGTCTGCCTCTTATAATTAGGTTTAATCAATAAGTAAAATAAATATATGAACAGGTATCATAACTTTTATTACAGACTGCAATCTACTTACGTAATACTTCCATCCAATATCTATAACAATCCAAGTTCATTATTTTGAGACATAACTAAATCTAGAGTGAAACAAAACATGAAATTCAAATAACAGATCTTGTTGTTTGTTGTGATTTCGTTATTTCCGAAGCACAGTAAACCTCCTCTAGATTCCGCATTTCCGCGTCGCACATGCATAATAAATCAGTGAGCCGTGATATGAGAGGATGTCATGCTCACTCAAATGTCTCGCTGATGGTGGCGGGTGTGTCGGGTCACTTAGTTCCCTTAAATATGGTCGAGTTGAATGGTGCCGATACATGCGTCATGTTCGTGAACGGGCGCTATCAGTTGGGACTGGCCATCTCTTGGCTGCCACGGTTCGTTCATTTTAATTACTTTTATTTTATTTTTTTTAATTTTTGATTTATCATTTTACTCTGGACGCTCTTAATGTGCACGTCTTTCTACATCGTTCTCACATATACGTATAATCTCAACATGAATGATGTAACCAAGATTTTGTAACAATATTTTGATTTAAAAGAGTGTCCATGGAGTTTCTTGCCCGTTCTTCTCCATAGAGATCTACGTTAGGGAATGGGCAACTACAGTACTTTCTCAAGTTATTATGCCTTGTGACTGTGACTGTAGCTTTGCTTTTTTTTGTATTTTCGACATTCAAAAGTGCCGTAATGGTCTAATTGAAATAAATGATTTGAGTTTGAGTTTGAGTTTAACGCTAACAATTTCGAGATTTAACTATTTACGAAAAAAACATTTGAACGTTATCTACGAGACGCTACGAACGCGATCAACTCAACGGCATACCCTGCTTGCGGTCTGTACGAGTACTACAAGTACTACGAGTAGGGCAGTCTGCGGCGAGGCGCGACGTAACGCGAACTTGTTTTGAGGGCGACCAGGCGCGACACTACGAACTACGAAATGGTTGATTCAGATTCTTTTTATTTATTTGATTGATTTGATCCAGTTGACTCTTTCTGTTTTTTTACGATATTTTTTCAAAAGTGTACTGTACTTCTCCATGATTCGAGGAGTAATGACCAAAATCACGTAGGACATTTGTCGCGTGTAGCATCGCGTCGCATTGCATCGTGTCGTGTCGTATTCGTCACTCAAGCAGGACACTGCGTAATAGGTATATAAAAATCTCGTGTCACAACAGTGTTTCTTATCGAACTCCTCCGAAACTTTTATGATTTTTTTTGTGTATTTTTGGTAGGTCTGAGAATAGGTCGTAGGCTATCTTTTTTTAGTCTCACACGTACTGTATTGTATTGCTGTCTTTTCCACTCAAAAATAAGTCAAAGTTTAATGTCACTACGGCAGGTGACGTCACATTGAAAAAACCAATCGGATTGCATATACCACTCCCCGCGCACCGCGTGCCTACCGCTACATTTGGTGAACTCCAAATACAAACAAAATGTCGAACATGTGGAATCTAGAGGGTTAACTGTGTTCCGAATATTCCAAAGGGGAAGGTCTTTAAAAGCTCATTGTAGATGGCGTGACTATAGAAGCTAGGTCCTAATTTGACCAATGAGGACAAGCTGTTTTGAAATATAAAATTAACGTTTTCGAACAGTGAAGTTGGAAACCTCTTAATGTCGATTTAGCCATTAATCGGAATTAGCCAGCACCATTCGTTTCAGAGTTACCTTCCCCGTGAAAGACATCAAGGCAGGTCACCGGTCACCCTTCCCTTACTGTTCTATAGACCTGTAAGCAGTGCCGGAGTGAGGGCCATTGACGCCTCGGGCAATAATATCGTGGCGCCCCCTTAAGCGAAAAAAAAAACACTTGATAATGATGTGTTCATTTTTTTGCTGAACCAATGTGGGCTCGGCGCCCCCCGCCCCGGGCCGTCGCCCCATTGCCCCCCCTCCCCTCCCCTAACTCCGGCACTATCTATTGCGTACGTTACATTGCGCGCTGCTGCTGTTGCGCCAGCATTGCGGTTTATTACACGAAAAATAAATACAGAATGCGCAGATAACGTGTATTTTCACGTGTTAAGGAGCCACACTAATATTGTACATGTGAAAGTCACTGCAGTCCGTCTGTTACTTTTCGACGCTTTCACGGATCACCGAATGTCGATATTTAGCGCACAAAAACAACACGACTTGTGTTGGGACATAGTTAAGATTTTTATCTCGGTTTTACGTAAACGTGGGATAATTTCTGACCTCTAAGCGGGCAAATAATGGCTTCGTTGCTCTTTTTAAAAAGAATTTTTTGAAATGTATTTGATAATTTTTCGTTTCAATTGTACTGAATAAAGTAGATAAGTTAGAAATAGAATGAGCGATGCCTTCATGTGACGGCCGTGCATTGAGAGCGCTTTTTGACTCCAAAAACTCAAACTTTGAAACACCCACCAATTTCTCATTCAGCGGCGGCATCAGTTTCCGAGGAAACTTCAGGTTTACTTCAAGTTCCTACTATAATAAAGTACAATAATCATTATTTTCATCCCATCTATTCGAAAAGGACGACTTGGTTCGCCTTTAAGTGCACCCAAAGGTGGTGTTTTCTATAAGAAACTTTTTGCGGGCAGTAATGAGTTTTTAATCCTCTTTATAATTTGAATTTGGAACATCTAAGTGTTCAGCGCCAAAGAAATCGAACGCAAATATTGTTTGAATAAAGACTGGCTGGTACGACGGCCTATAGTCGCGCCGCCGCCGCCGCCGGCTGAATAAAAAAAAAAGAAATTAAATTAAAAACGCGCGAACTACAGTCCGCGTTTTTGTCAATTTTCACGAATTGTTAGAAATTTATGGTTTTGTTTTGAAAAATGAGTTCTTCAAGTGACAGTGAATAAAATATGAGGCGCCATTTATTTTCTCATAGTGGGTGATGAAAAGTAGAGTGTATCACTCGGGCGCAAAATATATTTTCGGCTCGGGCGACGTACTTTGAATCCCTCGCTACGTTCAGGATTCTACTAAAGAATCCCTCGCTACGCTCGGGATTCTACTCTAGAATCCCTCACTTCGCTCTGGATTCAAAAAAGCGCCTTCGCCGTAAAAATATTATTTTGCTCCCATAAGATACCTACAATCTACTATTATCGTCGTAGGCGAAAATAAGAAGTAATAATAAAATGAATGTTTAGAGCCCGAATCTTCCAGAAATCCTTTAACACTATGATTGCTATTGTAAAAGTTTGGGTCTACACATAATTTATCCTGACGAGATCAGTTAGAGGAGAGGTCCCGCAGCGCATGTTCGCGCGCGTGCGCCACGTGGCGCGTGCGCCGCGCCCGCTCCGCCGCGTCGCGCTGCGTGCGCGCGCGCAGGCGGGCCGTGGCCGCCTCCTGCACGCACTTCGTGAACGCTCCTGGTGGGAGAGCGGGAACGATTATTGTTGTAACCCTCAACTTAAAAAGAAATCCCGACTCACTACTCTCACTCAAAAAACACAAAACATAACAAGTCGGTGACAAAAAAACAAAATCAATCATACAAAAGGTCACCGACTTCTGAAGCTAAAGTTATTTTTCCCTGTTTTTGTTTTTTGAAGGCGGTTTTATTTTTTACAAAAAGTTTTTATTTTTCACTTTTTAGTGGTTCATATGTGCGTACAACTTCACAGCGTACCGGCGTAAGGTTATGTTATGAACTGGTGTAGACATAGACAGACATGAGATTTGCTATCATTTATTGAGGAGTCCCGGCCGTTGCCTATCTCCGAAGTTTCGTAAAGTACCTACTCCGAGAAAGTACTCTTCCAAAAACTACCCAAATCGCTTCAAGTGTGCCTATAAAATTTGAAGAGTACTGTTTCTCCAGGATCCTATCATCAGATCCTGACTTGATGATCATGGGACCACCTGGAAAGTATACCCTTTCAAACAAAACAAAAAATCCAAATCGGTCCAGCCATCTTCGAGTAATCAGGGAACATAGGTATATACAAAAAAAAAGGTTCCAACGATTTATTGAGAACCTCCTCCTTTTTGAAGTCTGTTAATGAGAAACAACACGATGCGTTGTCAGGCATCGGAACAGAAAGACGAAATGGGGAGGGATGTGCTGCGGCGACGCCGGCTTCGGAGCGTCAACGCAGCTTAAAACAGTTAAATAAAAACCATTTCACCAGTATACCTACTATACATCCACCGTACACTTTTGCCGATCGTGTACAGTTATAGTCAGCGACACTGAAGGTCGCAGCCTCATAATTGGGAACCTAAATCCTGGCGGCTGGGTTTCGGCTGAATAAAACCTACCCACAGTATCCCAACACTTGATGACGTCGGCGCCTGACTTAGCGTCGTCATAGCACTTGATGACATTATGCTGGCAGTCGCCACATATCGGCTCCACGCTTACCATGTTCGATGTACGCATCTCGATACGGGCTGTTATCGCGCTCAGATCGCTTACTGTTATTCTGTAACAACGGAAAGATACGTGAAGTAGAAAGTACCAATTACTATAAAATAATCTACCTTCAGTGCAATAGAGCCGAGTCACACCGGAATGGCAGCGGCCGGCAGCGACGCGGCGAGCACTTTCAGTGTGAAATAATTTTAAACTTTATCTACATACTTAAAAGACCAGTATCGGTTGAAAAGCTTGAAAACGCCGCGCGACGGCGCGCCACTTGCGTCTTGTCGGTGGTTCTACCCGCGGCTGCCAGCGGCGACGCGAGGCCGCGCGCTCCTCACCCCCGCCGCGACACTGACCGCTACGTCTTACGTAGGCGGTTCAAAGCTTCTTCCGCAATAAGTGCTATAATAACCAATTCCATCATGTTCACTCCAAACAGGAGTTTCCTTGCCGAATGTAGAAACTAAACTAGTCAAGAGGAGACTATAGGTGCGTGGGGTCTGGAGGTCGCGCGAGGCCGCCAGCGGCGACGCCGGGGTCGCTGCCATTCCGGTGTGACTCGGCCCTAAAGGCTATTTTGGCCATGGACCGCACAAACACATCAATCTGAGTTTGAAGATTATTGATGGTACCCTACGGATAGCTCAAAAAGATGGCGGCGTACTAAAGTTCCGACTATGGTTACGCGCTTAGAGGTCCATGCTTCACTATCATATCTTGTTTCAGACAGTTGATTACATGGGTAGGTATTGGTATAAAATACCAAAAGCGTTTCCGGGTTTCCCGGTAATTTCAGAAAGCTCTCACGAGGTATTCGAACCTTTTGGATTTTCTTGCCTTTAGGCTAAGATTGTGACGTATCACCGCTACCTACTAAGTAGTACATACTACTGAGTAATTATTGCACCTACCACCTACCTAGTTGTATTGCGCTGCTTGCGATTTCTATTGCTGATGCTGGTGGCTCACATGTTGATATAAAACTCCATGATTTTCTTAAGGTGGTAACGGAAGATGGGCGGGGGGCGGCGCGACAAAGGTAACTGCTGCCGTCAGCTGCGAGCGTGAGTCGCCGACAGCGAGCGAAGCTGTTGACATATTGTTTGATCAGTATCGTCATCAGCTTCTTCAACAAATGCTCCCTAAATGGAAGTGACCGCCATTAATTGGCGCGGCCTGAGCTGGTCAGAAAGACTTTAATTTTAATGCAATAAAAGCGTAAAAGACGTCATTCGCGTCGTTTCGTTTCGCACGACACGGCTTGACGCTGCGTCGCTTTTCATTGCATGGACGTGGTGGTCACTCCCTTAATAGATAGGAGCCTCGGCTTTAGATTTCGAACATGTTTTCCTAAATATGTTCGAAATCTAAAGCCGAGGCTGGGAACAGTATCTGATTCATCTCATTCATCGACTATTAAAGTTTTGATTAAGAGATTTTAGTGCGATTGCCACACTACATAGAAAAGAAACTCTGACGGCATGCAGTTACCAAAGTCCGAAAGTGAAAAAGGGAATATGAAAACCTAATTGTTGCACGTGACAGCTTACAATGCTACATGATTTTTTTGGCGCTTGGATCCAATTCACACGGGAGCGTTGTACTTATTCGTGGAAGTGTTACATGGAGTAAAATATTTAAAAGTACAGGACGAATAGAAACATACCCGGTCATCTCAGAATGGCTCTCATCCATGCACTTGAGCTTCTCTATGAAGATTTTGTCCCTGTAGTCACCACGCGGTTTGGGTAGTGAAGTTTGGGAGGCTGCCGCCGCTGCTCCGCCAGCTAGGGCCGCATCTTCCACTAATCTCTCCACCTGGGGTCGAATCAATTCTTAATATGTTAACTCTAAAAATGATTAAATGAAGTACAAATTGTAATCTCTCCAGTTGGGGTAACATAACCATAACATAAACATAATCCAGCAGGCCCGGACTGGGACCCGAAACCAGCCCGGGAATCCTCCACTCTCAAGAGAAAGGAAAACTACTAATTTAAATTTTGAATCGACACAAGAAAATATCTAAAATAGAATGTTAGGCTGAAATGCTAGGCAGCGACTTTGATAAAGAAGAGACTCGAAAGTAAAAGAATAGCAACGCTGTCGAACAGCGAGGTTAAGTTTACTAGCTACAGATTCAGCTGAAGTTATTCTAAGAATCTTTTAGATTCTTAGTATACATTAAATAGAAGTAGGAGTTACTAATTTTGAAGAGTTATTTGAAAAGTCTAGAAACTAAAAATAAATTGAGCTCTCCACTCCAGAGAAGTTAGCTTTACCTCTTTTTATTCAGAAATAGATGTTACTTAATCGACTTAGAGAGAGACAAGTTTAAAAACGAAAAGAAGGCTTCGAGAGCGAGTGAAGCGAGCTCGGAAATTTTAATACCCTACCTTGGGCAAATTAGAATTGTTTCAACCCTTTATACAAGAGTTACTTGGTCGACTTGCATACAAAGCCAAGATTCAAGAGGAAGTAGCCTGGAATCGCAAGAGCTAGCGAAGCGAGGTCGAAATTTTTTGACACCTAAATAGCCTTGGACAGGTTTAAATTGTTTCGAACTAATGTAGTTACTTGGTCGATTTATAATTGACAATGTAAAGATTGAAGAGAAAGTGTTTACATCTTGCCTCAAATAAATTGAGATATTGATAATAATAATACCTATTATGTAATTTGGGAAGGAACATGGATGGGTTTTAGTCAGTAAAAGTCTGACACTCCCTCCTGCTCCGCCCAGAGCGGGAGAAGTCATTTGATGATTTACCATCCGAAAAAAAAAAAAAAAAAAAACAAAGGTCTAAATGTCCACATGCTCCATTTTTTGCAAAGTTGTGTATGCATGCCAAAATTGCCTATAAAAGCTTCAGGGCAAGGGGCTCCTAATTTATTTCAGCCTCTGTCATTGTTGAACATGCGAAATTCTAATAGGAGTGCCACTCCACAGGCAGAAAGTACGAACCGCGTGCGTTGGTTTAAAGAAAATGTGTAAGTTTCTAGCGGTAGTACGAGTTCTCAGAGGCTCACTTATAGTCTTGAAAATATTTTAGTTTGAAAGTGATACTACTGTACGCTACAATTTATTACGTACACTAAAGGTGAACGCACAATTATCCGCGCCGAAAGAACCGACCGCGGAAACATTTTCTCATCCGTATAACGTTATCTATTCATCCGATTCGACGCGGATAAGTGTGCGAGGTTTTATAGGTTTTCATACAAATAATTCTAAAATTCGATTCTTTCGCTTCCTTCGGCTCTGATAAGTGTGTGTTAACCTTAAGACTGTGGTCAGGCATGCACAGGCAGGTGGCATCAGGCAGGAAAATTAAATACATTTAAAATTCCTGAGTCTCTAGGATTATCCATTACTACGGATAGAGCCCAAGAGTAAATTGAATTAAGTCGAGTAATTGACGGTAGAGGACGTTATTTTAATCGATGTAATGCAATGTTTTTTTTAATTGCAAAAGAAAGTCGACCACCAATCGGCCACACCGGCCCATGGGGCATCCGGCCCATCGGGCATTTGCCCGATTTGCCCGTAAGGCCAGTCCAGGCCTGTAATCAACCTAAGTATAATATTCCCTTTCATTCCTGGGACACAGTGACATTGCGTGTGAGAAGGAGTGGACCATTGTTCACAACGTGGGCCCAGTGCGGGATGGATGCCATGCACTATTATGTAACATGGTCAGGGCATACCAGGGTCAAATTGCTTCAATGTCAACTGTATAACTGCCAAAATAAAGTATAATTTTGTTCAAACCATTTTGTTCGAAATGTTGATGTGATTTTCTTCTTCAAAGAAAGGCTCCGAGGAAGTCTGTTTAGGTGGTCGCTGGAAGGCTGTTGCACGTACTGACTGACTAGCACCCATGCTGGTGAGAATACCTGGTAGAAAGAGATGGAAAATGTAATCAATAAAAGGTACATTTAATTTGAGCCTGCAGCTTCAGATAATGTTGTTCGCTAAAAAGAGCGAAGCGGTTCTTGAAAGAGCTTGATCATTAATTAAAATTAGGAGGAAAATACGAACTTTGTCTCCATATACAGAAAACTTAGAAAATTGAAATATGTTAGCACCTCATTTGGAATAAGGGGTTCCTTTGACAGTTAACCTGTTACGAAGCTGACAAAAATTAAGAGGCTCCATGGATCGTGGGGTCGTGGGCACTTGCTCAGAATGGCTACTGGAAAGAGCGATTTAAATAATCCTAATAAATGCGAAAGTAAGTTTGTTTGTTTGTTAGGCACCTTTTCACGCCTAATCATGAACCGATCATCCTGAATTTTTGCATAGGTACCTATGCGTTTTCAGGTGTACAGAGACGGACAACAAAGGGTACTTTTCATCCCGAAAAGAAATACTGTTCCCGAGGAAAAAGACAATAGTACGTTCTTAAGATAATAGATGGCGCCACGTAACGTGAGTTTCGAATCATGATTGAATTATATTATTATTATAGAAACTTTAGTAGTGTGGTATAAGTTTTGTCAAATTCTAAATTAACGCGAGCAAAGCCGCGGTAAGTTCTACCTGAACGGGCGTTCGAGGGCTACCCGATCAGTCTCATTTTTAGGGTATCCGTAGTCCTGACAAGGAGCCCTTATAGTTTCGCTATGTCCATCTGTCTGTCCGTCTGTCCGAGGTTTTGCTAAGAGACCGTTAGTACTAGAAAGCTGTAATTTAGTAGAGGTGTGAACATGTATATCAATAATGCCGACAAAGTGGTAAAATAAAATTTTAGAAAATATATTTTTCAATACACTTCCTCGAAAACGGGTTCTTATCGCACTACGATTAGGTTCAACATGCCATGTATTTCACACACGTGGATTGTTTCATTTTCCATCACCGCGTGCTGTGCCGCGTGCAGAAAGGAGCCATTTTCGCACGCGGCACAGCACGCGGGTGTTGGAAAATTGCCTCATCTAAAACTATACCTATACTTGGTACCAATTGGTGCAATGCCTATAGTCAGCGGTGATTGTTTTTTTCATTATTTCATTTTATTTCTTCAAAAGTGCATTGATAAACGTCGTTTGATACACGTGGACATTTGTTATTGCAGTTCTCGGCTCAAAAACACCCTCGCCTACGGCTCGGGAGTTAATTCCGCCTCGAATGCAATAACAAACTTTCTCCACTTGTATCAAAATGTACTATTGTAGCTCCCCTACATGCGAAGTGGGATTGATTTTTTCGTCATCTACCCCATCGTATGGGGTATCGTTGAATAGGTCTTTTAAAATGACTTCGGGGTTGCTAAAACTATACTTTTCGATTTAATGCTCCATTTACGAAATTTTAAACTTTAAAGTGCAAAATTTGTCCCAGTAGGGCATCCAAAAAATCTGGATAAATTCATGATGCTAGTGCATTTCATGAACTTTAAAGGAAAACTATAGCGGTTAAGATAACTTTTAGTTTAGCAGTAGGTAATAGTCGTTGAAATAGGGTGTTGGATAATTTTGTACCAAATAAAAAAACCTTAGAATAAATCCTATAAAGTGACTAAGATGTTGAGTTGCTTGTTTATAACGGGTGAAGACTTTCATTGAAAAACAAAATCTATAATATAACGGGCTACTACAGAATCCTACACTGCGCGTGGCCCGACACGCACTTGGCCGGTTTTCGAGTATAATATACCTACATAGTTTACTCTATGGTTTCATTGGCGAAATTTGCCCAGTGCAGGTAAGACGTAAGGGCGGCGGTGGAATCGCCAGGAGGGGACGCCCTAGAAGGACACTAACCTTATTGGTGTGGTTCTTCAGAAAGGTCGAAAAGGAAAGCAACGACCTATTGTCGGGTTCTACGCTGTCCCCCCATACTTAAGTACCTACTACTAATGCTGTAACACAGCGGTCGGCAGCGCGCGGCCCGAGACCTATCTCCTTGCAGCTCGCGACTGCTTTGTAAATGAAAGTTTAATTCTTATATTTAAATTTTAAAATTAAAATAATATAAGAAAATCAGCGTTCCTTGGGCCTACCTCGGTGACGACGACAGTTTTCAGACACCCAGTGTGTGACGATTCACAATTGGAAATGTGACCCGCCCAGTCCCATTTTAACCTCGCAGATCTATCGCCAATATCGGCGATGCCTGTCTTAGAGCGTATTGTGGTGTTTCGTATTGTATATAATATGTGCGGCCCGCCTTAACAATTTTTTTACTATGTGGCCCTTGTCTGCCAAAAGGTTGCCGACCGCTGCTGTAACAAAATAATATTGTAATACCAAATGATTTGAAAAGAGTAACCATAGAGTTTCTTGTCTGTTCTTCTCGATGGAAACGACTAACGCGAACCGTGCACCTTTTTCGACGTTTTATAAGTGCCCATCTAGGCTTAGCGCAGCTAGGTGCGTAGTACACGCTACTGGTGGTGGACAAGGCAAAAGGAGTGGTTAAGTATCGTAGCAGGTGGCGTTCTGTGGTTTCTGCCTACCCCATGGGGAAAAAACGTGAGTTTATTATATGACAAGAATTTGTGTGGTATAGGTACCTACTACCACTAAAAACCCGACTACTGCAAAAAAACACGCTCTAATAGGCGAGACGACAAAAAAAACTAATTAGTCCGTCAGTTAGATTATCAAAAAATATTTGACCCGTATTTTTTCTTTTGTTACGTAAACCAAAATTGACGAAGATATGACGCTTTTAAAATTCTCTATACGTCACGCCTAGGTATAATTTTTAGCTAGTTCTGGCGTCATGAGCCCCCACTCCCGAGTTATGATGCGTTTTATCTTTTGCCAATATTCATTTATTTACAAAAACAAAACATACGTGTCCATTAATTTCCAATATTCTAACTGACGGACTAAATAGATTTGCATTTTTTTGATACTGTCGTCATGCCTAGGTTTATTTACAAGGTAAAATCGACTCCTCATTTTGTTGAAGTCGGTTAAAATGTAGCCTATATTACCCGGGCCATATAATAACGAATCGGTTGACACCTTATTCATCAATACGATGAATAGTTTTAGGCGCCACGGAGAAACATACGTAAATACAAATACATCATAGACTGTTTAAATCATAACCCTTCCTTTGGCTTCACCGTAGTCGGGTAAAAATAATGAAATATCAAAATCTTGGTGTAGGTACGAACAGGATTCAAACCCTCATTCTGATTTAGCATGAACATTGATGAAGTCACTTTGTTAAATAGTTAAATAAACGTGCAAACACGATATAATTTCTGTGATAAGGTTGTCAACTCGTCATAATATGCATGACAATAATATGATTCATTTTTAATACTGGCAATACTAACAGCTTTTATAATTTGCATCGACCAGTTCCGGGTTGATTAGTTAGCGAATGGGTCGGACAATTATAAAGGAGTTTGACGTTTTTTAGTAAAAAACTGATCAGATGAACAAAACATAAAATGTTTTTTGCCAGGTCATTTGTACCTATCAGTAACAAACATAATTATACCTACACAAGTACTTTACTGGACTGCTTAAAACCTTTTTCCCAAGGGTGGACCTTTTACAGGTTACGTTGTGAACCAGAACAGTTACTTGATATCATGATAATTCTTGGTAAGACTGGACTTTCGTGCTTCCGACTAAGTATCTACCCTTTAATTAAATGATTGTCAAAGATCTACAAACGACAACCCAAGACCTAGCACGAGCGCGCGGTTTAAACGCGCATAACGTAAATACTTACGTCGAATTTCGAATCGAATCAAATCAGTGATGTATGCATTTAAATGCATTCATGCATTAATGAAAAAAATGGCGACAGCTACGGACGTTTGAACTGTCATAGAAAATTGCTGGAGTTTAATATTATTTTTGAGCGACAAGCACTAGTTAAACTTAACTTTTAATACTTTTCTTGGGTTGTTATTACTGCATTTTATTGATAAAAAAAAAAACCACGGTTACACTGCGTCATTCAGTTTTACAAAATTCAATTGAAGCAACTTACGAAACAGCCGAAACAAACTCAGAGGTCAATGCTCAATTCACATGAGGACTATGTAGATAAGTGTCTGAGATGGTCTTTTGAAGAAAGAACCACACAGATTTGAGTGGACCTGTCCAGTCAGTGCAAGCATTTGTCAGTTCCCAAGACACAACGCGACGCCCGTCTCCCGGCAACAGTTGCCGGGGCTGCGCTAAACGCCAGCGCGGTCGGCGCGGCGGCGCCCCAGGCCGTCAGCGCGACTGCGCGCAACTTCTGTCAGTGGCGTCAGTGATATGTGTCATTATTTGTTGTAAATTTTAAGTGTATATGTTTTCTTTTTAAGTGTTTTTTAATAGTTTACATTTATTTATTTTTCTTTTATTATTATTTTATGTTCGGTGCCAGTTGTAGCGACGCCGGAATAGTTAGTGCCAGTCAACCTGCCACATCACTGGATGTACAACTGGTAAGATGCCCTCACTGCTCCCAGGCTCGTTTTTTTAAAGGCGAAAGGGGGCTTAAAATACACTATGGCAAGGTTCACAAACCTCATAATGTACCTTTGTGCCCCCCAGCCACATCACCGATATCAACACCTTTTGAACTAACTTTGTGGAAAACACTGTCCAAATTCAAAAATTCCACCCCAGTCCTAAAAAGAGTTCCCCGGGGCGCGAGACACTCGGTGGCGTTGAGTTTAGCGCGCTGTGTCCGTCTCACGACCCAGGAGAACTCACAACATGCCTGGGAGCAGTTACTTACCTTCCCTTACAGGATTCTGCATGTCCAAAAAAATTTGGCAACTCAAAAATCTTTAACAAACCAAATTAAAGAAAACTGCAACAATTCGGCCCGTATTTTAGATTCCAAATTACCTTTTTTTAATAAACAGAAAGGCATTTGTGATCATGTAGAATCCAAGTTAAGTGACGGTGACATAAGGGGGGCAGCCAGAATACTGTTCAGCAGTGATGTGGTGGCGCCTTATTCTCCAGAGACACTTTCAGCTCTGGAGAGTAAACATCCATCGCCTGTGGATGGTCTCACCTTCCCCGACCCACCCGTCCAATCCGACCCCCTCGTTCAGGATTCATCTTTTTTCAAAATTACAGTCCCGCAGTTGATCGCAGCCGTGAGCTCTTTCCGGAATGGTTCTGCCGGCGGCCTCGACGGTCTGACTCCACAGCATTTGAAAGATTTGTTGGGTTCAGGCGCCGGAGAAGCTGGTGAGTCGCTTCTGAAGGAGCTTGCGGGTCTGATCAACTTAATGCTCTCCGGCGGCGTGAACGATGCCGTCGTCGATGTCTTGTATGGGGCTAACCTGTGCGCCCTACGCAAGAAGGACGGCGGCATTCGTCCCATTGCCGTCGGTTGCACCTACAGGCGTATGGCAGCCAAAATATGTTGCAAGTTTTATAGTGAATCGCTTGCAACTAAGTTCCAGCCCCTTCAACTCGGTTTTGGTTCCAGAGGGGGTTGTGAGGCTGCCGTACATGCCTTATCCTCTTTTTTAGACTCAAAAAAAGGTGAGGTCATCCTCAAGGTTGACGTCAAAAACGCCTTTAACTCCGTGAACAGGGACACTTTGTTGGCTGAAGTAAAAAAAAATTTACCCGAAATTTATGGTTTTATGTGGCAATGTTATAGGCACCCTTCAAAATTACTTTACAAGGACAACGTTTTAGAATCTGCAGTTGGTTGCCAACAAGGTGACCCTCTCGGGCCCGTCATTTTCAGTTTGGCTATTCATCCCATAATTCAACAACTAAATTCAAAATTTAACGTGTGGTATTTAGACGATGGAACGCTAGGAGGTGATGTTGACACCGTTTTGGCTGACCTACAACTCCTCAAACATCAATTTAAATCTATTGGCCTGGACCTTAACCCCTCAAAGTGTGAAATTTACCTCTTTGACGTGACAGACAGACAATCAACTGTAGATAAATTTAATGAAATAGCCCCACAAATCAAAATTTTAGAAAAAAGTTCCCTGCACCTCCTAGGTTCCCCTATTTTGGAAGAAAGTTTTTCATCGTTCATCGATGACAAAATTAAACATTTCAATGATATTTCGGATAGACTCTCCAAAATTAATCTACATTCGGCTTTCACCATTATCAGATATTGTTGTTTTGGTCCAAATTTTATGTATTTTCTCCGTTGTTCTCCTCTTTGGAAGAAACAACAACTTTTGGACAAAATTGACCAAATTATTCGCAACACATTAACATCCATTCTTAATGTGGCCCTGGACGACCGAGCGTGGCTGCAAGCCACTCTACCAATTCGTTTTGGTGGCCTCGGCGTCCGCAAAATTTCTAGTGTAAGCTTACCGGCGTTCCTGTCTTCTGTCCACAGCACTGAAAAGCTAACCACGAAAATTTTAACTCTCTCCCTGGTTAGCTCGGAAGTGCCGTGCTTGACCGACGCAGAGGACGCCTGGAAAGTGGCTTGCCCGGACACGGATCGGCCCGAGAACCCGTTTTCCCAGAGACAGTGGGATGAGCCGCTCTGCAGGTTGGTACGGAATAAACTTATTAATACGTCAACCAATACTGCTGAGCGTGCCCGCCTGCTGGCTGTGGGTGAGTGGGAGTCGGGCCTCTGGCTTCAGGCACTACCGTCACCTAATATAGGCACCTTGTTGGGTGACACAACCTTCCGGCTCGCTACATGTTTGCGTTTGGGCGCTCCTTGTGGGGCTCCACATCGCTGTCAATGTGGTGAAGCAGTCGACTGCCTCGGACACCATGGCCTTTCCTGCAGTAAGAGTGCAGGTCGGATAGCGCGGCACGCTAGCATTAATGATCTCATCCGTCGTGCTCTTGCCACCGCCGGGGTGCCAGCTGTATTAGAACCCACTGGCTTGGCACGCGTCGGTGGGAAGAGACCAGATGGTATGACCATAATGCCATGGAAGTTGGGTAGGCCTTTGGTGTGGGACGCAACTTGCATCGACACCCTTGCGCCATCCCATCTTCCTAGCACAGTGGGCTGCGCTGGGGCGGCTGCTGCAGGTGCTGAAAACCTCAAACGGCGCAAATACAATAATTTAATTGGTAATTATGTGTTTGAGCCGTTTGGGGTTGAAACACTAGGGCCATGGGGTCCGAGTGCCCACCTAGTATTTCGAGAAATCGCCAAGCGGTTGGTCGACTCTTCACGTGACCAGAGGGCGGGCCTATTTTTTGGCCAAAGAATCAGCATTGCCATCCAACGTGGCAATGCTGCCAGCCTTCTGGGCACTTTTCCTGTTGACAGCGATGTGGACGAATTTTTTGACGCCCTGTAACGGTTACAGGTTGTTACTTGTACATATTTTTATTATTATTTAGAGTTATAGTTTATATAATAGTAGTGAAATAAATGGTTTTCATGCATTTCAGTTAAATTGTTTGCCACAAGCACAATCAGTATCATCCATGATTATAGACATAATTAAAATCTTAAAATGATGACAATCACAATGAAACGAGTAGGTACTTTTAATTAACCGACTTCATTTTACGTTACGTTTACTTATAATACACCTCTGAACTTAGAGTTCGACGTGGCTTCCTGAGGTAACATACGGAGGGGTCTCATTATGTCATGAACGGTCAATAGGCTCACAGAGTCACAGTAAAACGGTAGACAGGCGAGGCCAAGATAAACATACGACGACTACATTACAAAATAAACTAAACTTAGTTCCTGTTAAATTTATCAACACGAACCACCGAGTCGGAAGTTATAATTACGACACCAAATGCTTTTCGATTTCATCAACAAGCGATAATCATTATTCATCGCTAAAAGCTACAATCATTGAGTCAATGATGTAATTATAGGGACCATAGATTCCAGACTCAAATCATGGCCCCAGGGAAGTATTTCCAAAGACGTTGGATATGGGTCCGGATTTCTGTCGAAATACTTTTATCTGCGTGTCTTTTAGGATGCTAGGTAAAGTTTTGATTTATTTTTCGTATTTTGGATGAACGTAAACTAGCTTACGATCTATCACTGAAGACTAACGGCCATTTTCAATAACTTATTAACAGGTAACGGAAGCTTTTTATCTCTAACTGTTTGACATTTATCTTACGGACCGTTAGAAACGAAACGTCTCAGAAAAGCTTTCTTTGTTTTTTCTATGAATCACATCACAGTCCTCCGAGTGACAGGATATTCCAAGCCAACTTTGTTTACAGAAACACCGATGTATATTAATTATAAGTAAGTAAGTTATAGAATGTCTCTTCACACAAATAGGTTTAACTTTTATTTAGATGTGGGTGTCATATTGCCATCAACAGGGCGCAAGTCTAGACTCCTCCCGCTCTGGGCGGAGCAGGAGGGAGTGTCAGACTTTTACTGATTAAAACCATCCATGTTCCTTCATCGCCCTTTGTGTTCCGGGGTCACGGTATCTCTTTCGAACAGTCCCGCAGCCCCGGAACAGTCCCACAGCCCCGACCTAACAACTAAGTTATTCAGTATATCAGTGATATTCAGTATCGTATTTATTCAGTTACATCAAATTTAATAACACGTTCAAAATAACGCTAGTCCGACCACAATCTCTTTTATTGTATCAATCTGTCAAATTGATGTTATATAATTAATTGTTCAGCCATTAAAACATAAAATAAAAATCACAGGTGTGTGATAAGATTAAAATATAACTTTTCACAATATTATTCTTTCGTTTAATTCAGATTGGCCTTCCATAAATGCCACAGAATGATTTGTGAAAAACGAACCGCAAAATACCTATTAAATAGATAAAAAAATCGTATTGTAAATATGGTGAAATAGACACCTGTTTGTGTTAGTCAGTCACTTAATTTAAATCTACTTCGTACATTTTAATTTAAAAAATTAGTCAGTTTACATAAGTAATGTACAAAGTATATAAAATTCTCTGACATTCCAACCTGATTTTGAAGTAGGCACCCGTCATGATCTAATTTTAGTTTAGACCGTAAGACCGTTTTAAACTTGTGTGAGAAATAGGGTTTTTTTTGTTATAATAGCCTTTTTAGTGTCTTTTGGGTGATGATCACTTTAAATCCAGAAGGTTTTAAATACCGATCGACATGGTATAGTCCTTTGTTAAACTTCCCTTGTGGTTTAAGAGTGGGTTGGAAAACTGGCCAGCTCTTTGCCTACCTGCTTGATGAATGTGTGGTCCTTATCACTAACGATTGTGTCTAAAAGGCATAAGTAATCCATATTGCTTCTTTATTAACATATAAACACGCTTGCAATCCTCGAAGGGTTAGGTAGATAGGCAGTAGGTACATTCGTATTTTTAAACCGACATTTAAATAGGGAGGAGGTTATATATTCCAGCATCTTTTACTTTTTATTTATGTACACCGATGTCTGTGACTGGTCCGATTTTCGTGATGCTATTTTCATTTGTTATAGAAAGTTCGCGCGCTGGTTCCATATACTCGTATTACATTTTATTGGAGTAAGTACCTATATGGAGTATATACTCGTATTTACATTTTATTAACTTTACTTGGGTAGTTTATGAGGTATCTTCTACAATACCTATTATCGGAAGTCAGTGAATTTTTTTTTTCATTGACTTAAGGTGAAAGCGTCAGGTTAGTCCGCGGAATTCAAATTTTCTCACGTTTTTCGCAATTTGTAGACCAGTGCTAGGTTGTATGTTGATTAAAATATTGTTCGCGACTGTAAGACGTATATAGTTACAGGATTATACAGGGTTGTTTTGATGATTATAATCGTAAGAACGTAAGAAAATTTGAATTTCGCGGGCTACCCACCGACTTGCGAAAAAAAAAAACATTTTCTTTTTGGGAAAAATGGCTGTCTTATTCTAAAGTTGAAACTTTTCTGCCTTCCGGCGTGGATTCGCGGCGTGATGCGCAGACGCACCGCGATCTTTCATCTTTAGGCCTTGAACTTTGTCGACGGCGCCCATGTAATTGGCGTACGAAACAAGTAAAGAATGTCGGGTCAAGTTTAATAATAAATATAAATCTGCTACTACCGGCAGAAACACGAAGTTTATTAAATCGATGACGGGCATATTCAATTAAGCATTTTAGAATCTACAACTATGCTTGGAAAGGGTAGAGCTAGCTCAATGGGGTACCCAACTGGAGTACCCATTTGATGCAGCAGTACATACATTCCTACGCTTGTTTCCTATGGGGGTTCTGAAAAATATTTGGAATCCATATTAAATCCTGGGCTTTATTTAGTTGATTGTTATTATAACTGGCGTAATTTCAGGGTATGTTTTCAAGTCTCAGGCCCATACAATATGACAGGACGCATCAATAGGTGATCCAGAAGAGCAAGTGACAAATGCTTCCGGAGCGTTTCGTATTTCTACTGCACCCGATTGATATAAGCTTTCTGCCCGCGTAGCATGACCTGCATGACCACCGTAGAAATGGGTGTTGTCAAATCTTTCTTCGAAGAAACCCGTTTCCACGGCGGTCATGCTACGCGGGCTGGTAGTTTTATGTCAGTCCCATCAGCCTTATATTGATTACTACGATAACCGACGAAAAAAAGAAGGTTCTCAATAGGCGAGACGACAAAAAAATCTAATTAGTCCGTCAGTTAGCTTATCAAAAAATATTTGACCCGTGTTTTTTCTTTTGTTACGTAAACCAAAATTGACGAAGATACGACGCTTTTAAAATTCTAAATACGTCAAGCCTAGGTATAATTTTTAGCTAGTTCTGACGTCACGAGCCCCCACTCCCGAGTTTTGATGCGTTTTATCCTTTGTCAATATTCATTGATTTACAAAAACAAAAAATACGTGTATGTCCATTAATTTCCAATACTCTAACTGACGGACTAAATAGATTTGCAATTTTGTGATACTGTAGTAATGCCTATTTTTTTATTTTTCATCATCCTACTAATATAATATTATAAATGCAAAAGTTTGTGAGAATAATTGGATGTTTGTTACTCTTTCACGCAAAAGTACTGAACGGATTTGGATAAAATTTTGCACATAGGATTTTTATACCGGTAATATGATCCCGTGGGTCAATATAATAATAATAATAGCTGACAGACCACTTTGTCTAGCAAAACTCAAGCTGAAGTCTAAAATAGTTTTTCTTAGAAACGACTCTGTTTTTCCCGCACTTCCTCGGAACTCATTATAATACTCTTTTATTAATTTAAGAGACGTGGCACTTAATCATTGATTGTTTTGTCGCTGCGGTCTTTCACGTAGTGGCCTTGAACTTTGGCAGTAGAACGAGAATCACTACGCTAGCCAGTCTAATCAGCTTACGGCGAATCGGCGACACGGGTTATGGGTGCCACGTCAGACATCAAGTATTTTCTACCGGAAAATGTCGTACCTACACTTTAAAGTGGGTTGAAGGTCTACCTAAATGCAAGTTGCAGTGGCAATTTGTTTGGCTGAAATATTAAGACATGACGTTATTATTATGACTTATCTTTTTAAAGGGAATTGACACATTTCGATAAAGCTATGACTGTGCTTTTTCAAAGAACTTTAGAGTCAACAACGATTTTTGTCACAACATCTATGAGGTATTAAGGAGTGATTGTCATTAATCGACCGGTAGTCAAGATCATCAAATACTTTTGAAGTGAAAACTTCTGCGCGTTGAGCACTTTTTGGAGAACTAAAATCATGGAACTCGCGTCATCGTTCGTTTGTGCTCGCTAAAACTCGAGAATGGCTGGGCCGATTTAGCTAATTTTGGTTTTCAAATGATTGTCGTAGTCCAGGGCCTTCCCTGGACTACGACAAACATTTCAAAACTTAAACTCAAAACAAACGGTGAGAAAACAACAAAAAAAACTTCTTTACAAACCAAAAATAATAATCTAATAGCTCGACGATACAATTCACAAGTAACTTAGTTTTTACTTCTATCGGCTGTCCCCAAAGACTGCCCCGCATTTTTTAACAGGTCACTGATTAGCGTCCAATAATTTGCTTTATGGATTTTATCTCAGATCTCTAGGACCAGCGGTTTTGGCTGTGCGTTGATATTGTTTCACTGGATCAGTGTAGCAGCTTAGTGATAGCCTAGTAGTTTGACTGTCGCACTGCCAAGCCACAGGTCTCGATTTCGAACCCAAGTCACGCATCGCTGATTATTCGGAATTTATGTGCGTATTGAATTATCACTTGCTTCGGTGAAGGAAAACATCGTGGGGAAACCAAACCAGCATGCCTGAGAGATATTCCTCGACGGCATGTAAAGCCAAGTCAGAGAACCATGGCGGCATAAAACTCTGACACCAACAACACAAAAAAAAAGAAAAAAATGGAGCCAGTCAGGTCCACCTCCTTCTGCGAAGCAGTCATGCTAGCGAAGGAGGTGGCGGAACGTGAGAGGGAGAGATCCACACGTCCCGGCCGCCGCGGGAGACGCCCCGGGCGTCGGGGGCCACATGGTGGCCGCCCCCATGGCAGCCACCGTAGGCGCGGGCCTGTGGACGGGGAGCTATGGGCTAGCTCGCCGTCCGTCCGTCTCATGACGACAGGCCGTGTCGACGGCGCGTTCGTGTTCCACGCGCGCCTCAAAGAGAGTCAGCAATAGGGAAGGGGTCCGCAAGGGCCGAAGCCTGCCGGGGCTGCGGGACTATTCGAAAGAGATACCGAGGCCCCGGAATACAAAGGGCGATGAAGGAACATGGATGGGTTTTAGTCAGTAAAAGTCTGACACTCTCTCCTGCTCCGCCCAGAGCGGGAGGAGTCATTTGATGATTTCGCTACTACAAATATCCGCCTTGCTAACTGAAGAATACTTGTAAATCCCTACTATTAGTTTTAGATACACGGAAGCCGAGCTTTTCAAAGATAAGCATCACACAATTATTATTCCAAATACTTTTTTGCATGCACCAGCCGTAGACTAAAGCCATTGTACACGACACTATTAGATATTCTTGATTGCCTTTTTTGTCACAGTTACCGAATAACAATATGAGATTTATAGAAGATGATATACTTAATTTAAACAAGATGTATGGGTGCCACAGGAGGTCCGCCATTATTTTTGGCAACAAAAGACCGAGGGCAATGATCCTGAGTTTAATTTAACATAGAATTGTCATTTGTGTGAGTTATGTAATGTAACTTATCTAAGTTCATGGTCTGTATATAAATTGGGTATCGAATGTAAGTAAACTGTATTTTATTTAAATGTACCTTTTAAAAGTGCCGAAAGGAATGGCCCGCTTTGGTAGAACACAGAATTGTGTGATCAAAGGAGAGGGAAGCCTTTTCATTGCAGTGGAATAGTGCCTACATCACCTACATGCTTTTTAAGATACAACTAAAGTTTAGATCACAAAGCTACCAAATGTATGCGGGATTTGCCCGCATTGGCAGAAAGCAGAATTGTGTGGACATGCTCCGTTGTGTGGGATAATACAGGCTAGATATATAAGATTAACATAAAGTTTTGGTTACAAAGCTACTTAACCTTTTGAACGCACACCTTTGGTCACATATACGTGACAATCAAGCGCGTGCCCTGTACGCCAAACGACACAAATATGTGACAAAATGGTAAGTGAAAATGTGGCTTGGCGTGGAGGCCACGCGCGTGCTTTTATGCTCTGGTTAAAAGACCAAAAAATCCTCCGCTTGTAGTAAGAAGCACAATTTCAATATAACCAAGGGAAGAAAAAATACATAAAATGGCTATAAAATACTAAATTATCATTTTAAGGACATAATGATTGTATTTTATGAAAAACTTAACAATGTTAACTATGCATTAAATTACCATTCTGCATTTTTAACACCACAACATTGTTCGGTATGTAGCAGGTACCTACGGCCCTTTAAAAAAAGATGGCGACGACATTTTTACATAAAACCGTGTTAAAAGTACCTACCCGGATGTATAGCTTCTCAAACTTTATGAGATGGTATTTCGAAAATACTTAAAAATGGATTTTGTTATAATCTTCAGTTAACAATAAGAAAGAAATTGCTCTGAATATAATGAAATCTAGCATGTAAATGAAATCGGATTCACTTGAAATTTCATGATTAAACTAAAAGGATTAGACTCGCACTATGATGCATGAGAATAAACTTAACTTGGGAAATGTGGGTGTACTGTAGGCTGCAGGGTACACCTCTGCCTAACCCCCTTCGAGAGTCACGGGTGGGTTTTTTCATATATTTAAATGTTTTTTTTTTATATTTTTTAAAATTAATATTTAGAAATTTTATTAATTTTTATAGAAATTAATAAAGGATTTTTTTAAATAAAAATATAATAAGTCAGGTACCTACCGGTACTTATTTTTTTTAGTTGACTTAGTATTTTGTTACACAAAAGTGAGTTTTTAGCCTTTAAGCCCAGATATACATACCTGATGCTTTGTTAGCTTAGTTTTTATTTAACAATATTTGCATGCTGAATTATGTATAGTAAGCGGAATATGTAGAACCCATTTATATTTAACACCTCAATGTACCATATTTCACATAAAAAGGTTATTCTTATTCGTTTATAAGAATGATTAATTTATATCGATTGGAACTGAATCCTAACAAAATTGCTTGCAGAGGATTTAATTTGATAAAAAATACCACCAATAAATTCGTTGATGTCTTCTCTTCTACGACAACCAGGTAATATTTTAAAGTTAGTTCAAATGTCTATTTAAATTACCAAAATCAATATCCCTAATAAAGATTTATTGAGTAATCATTCAAATTCGTAATTGAAATTTAATATTATCATGCTTTATTAGTAGGTACCTAAGGTATTTATTTGTATAGGATTTCATTTTAATAGTTTTTAAAGGTTCATGATTGTTGGGTCATTAGCTTTTAAACCAGTAATTCATGTATACAGACGTTTCCTACGCAGACAAATAACACCATTTGACTACCGTATGGGCGAAAAATTGGGGAAACGCTGTGTTGATCGAAGAAAAAAATCATGGTTGTGGTTCTACTCAAAAAGCACAGACAAAACAGCCATTGGTTGCAAAAAGGAGGACACAAAAGAGACCTCTGTGCTCTCTAAGAGATATAAGATGCAGTTCCTGTAAGCCGAGGGAATTCCGCTTGGTTTAAAACGAATTAATAATTCGAATTCGGATTCGATTTGAATTATTAATTCGTTTTGTACTTAGGATCTTTTAACCTTATGTAAAAACGTGTATGATGTCATAAGTTTCTTTTTTTGGGACACAGGCATATTCTCTGTGAGTGGAGTGGTAATTCACTGTTCTAAGCAATGCGTACCTTATTGGTTCATGTCAAAATTCTTCGAATTTTCTTGGACAGTTCACTCACAAATTTTTCCTTCACCGTTTTGTGAGCCAGTAATGAAATATAATTATACAAACTATGGTTCCTGTCTTGGTTCGGGCTCGTAAGTACCACCAGGTAACCACAACTCTCTTAGTGAAGATCTATATTTCTTTTACGCCGCTTTTATTTCTTCTCCGAGTCACTGGCACGAAAACTTTTCAAATATTGTTGGCTCAGGTACTTCAACTTATTAATTGAAAAGAGCTCATGCATTTTAGAACCACTGCCCCTCGCTATCATCACAGGAGAATAATTTCTTCCTCATCTGTGACTCATACCGATGCTGATTTATAATGCGAAAACACGAGAATGTTAATTATAAATTATGACATCAGGTTTTTATTATCAAGTAACGCGGAAGTCAATGGGACTTTTATAGTAAAATTAATTGCCACCCTAAACTGGGAATAAAAATAAATTTCTACAACAATAATATGAAAGAGCGTTTCTCTGTCTGTTTAGCACGGCGGAACAATTAAAATTTCAGAGTGATAACTTAGGCAGCTATGCAATTCAGGATATTTTTAAAATTTTGATGGGCTGCATGAGTATCTAGAAATATAAAATCAATGCGTGGCCCCTGAGCACTGAATCTAGGAAAGGACAATCATAATTATATCTACCTTAAACTATTTTAAATAAATAATAATAAAAAAAATAAGTAAGAAAGTACTCGTATAAGAAAATCAAAGAAGTTACTTCGGCTTATCTGTTGGTAATAACAATGAATACAACACGATTGTGTGAAGTTTTGTTTTTGAATACTTTTGCCTTGCTACCTAATATGGTATTTTGACGGCAAACTCTGAAAATACATAGTTCAATACAAACACTCGTAGACGTGAAATGACACGCGTTACGTAGATAGAGGTACATTGAGAATTTTTAAAACAAATGGTCCACTCATAGAGCTGTTACGAGTTATAAATAGCATTTCAATATGTCTGAGTTTGTATTTAGACTAAATAAATATGCAACACGGTTTTTCAGGAAACTTTGTATGTTTTGTAACACCTGCAGCTGAATTAAAGTATCTTTATTAGTTGTTTTTGGTGTTGGACTCTAAATTGATATAAGGACTTATGAATCAGTGGTGAATCAAATATGTGAAGAACTATTGGATTACACTAGGCTGAAATCGTCTGACTCCCAATGAACAAGAACTTCCAAGCTTCTCCTTATGAAAAGTGTTCGCCCTGCAGTGAGATGGTGACAAAACGATGACTCAAAAAGATCTTTATTACCCAATTCTTACGTTACATGAAACCTCGAGTTATACGAGCTAAAATTATCTCTAAGATTTATTATTTTGCATGCAATGTTTTTAAGGATAATCTTCATGAAATAAATTCAATCCGGGCGGCATCTTTGAGCTGAGCCGAGCCAATGAACCACAAAATTTGCATTTAGCCACATTATTTACTAAGCTAAGTACAAAACTAAAACCAAGTAGAAAAAAGAATCTCAATAACTAGAAACTTAAAAAAATATATCAGGCAAAGTCATAGTCCAATGCTAGATTTACCAGCGCGTCATACATCGATGCGTTCAAAACAAACAAATACACGTTTCGGATAAAAACAGCGATGTAAGTGAAACGAAGGTCAAATGTCGCGAAGATGTCTCGGAACAAGTTCGGCGGGGTATGGGGGGTAGGGTGGAGGGAGGCAATGACGTCAGAGGAGGCTGCGATGGTATATAGGAGATGAGCGAGCGCATCAGACGGTTGTATATTAGTATATTTGAATAGTGTGAGAACTGAAGTTTATTGTGAACGCCAAAGGAAAAAATATGCTACGTTTCACGATATTAGCCGCGGTGGTGAGTTTCATTTTTGAATTACCTAGTTTTTATTTTTGTGATTTTCAGGATTTTTTATACTGGATAGGGAAATGGATTTAAAATTGAAAATTCGTTTTCAGTTTTCCTCTGGTTACAGTTAGAAGTAATGAAAAATCATAGTTTGTGCACTAGTTGACTTTATTTATTGGACCATTCGAAGGAAATGCACGAATCAAATCCGTTTTTGAAGGAAAAAACTTTTTTAGTGATTATTAAAAACATTTTTTTTTACGTTATTTGTGTTAAACTGTAAAGAAAAGTGTAGGATTTTATATCAGGCCTATTTTTCTATGAAACTCAGTTGTCTGTCAACACCTTAAATACTATAAACCTACACCGTATATCGTGGGCGTTTATGTCGCCATACCGTCTACAATAACCAATCTATTTCAATTCATACTTTATGAATTACAATATAATCTTACTCAAGTAGGTACTTAATCATTGTATAGGATTAGCCTTAATTTCTTTAGCAACCTTCAATTGAATTCATTAACACGTCTTTTATTTAGATATTTATTGATTTTACTGTAATTTAAAACGACTGTTATTCTGATTACATTAGGTAAATATAGGTAGAGAGCAGATATGTAACCTAGACAAAAAATAGACTCATCTCATAGAATTCCAGAATTATAGATACTGATATGATTGTCTTCCCTTCAGAAAGCGACAACTTCCTTTTGTCTATGTGAGAGTTAGATAGTTTAAACTTTTACTTATTGAAGTTTTAATTTAAAAGAAAATTGTTGTAACAAAACACAAACTGGTCAGCACGCTTGTTAATCCCTGAAGGAAACGGAAGTCTCGACAGAGATAACGACAAAATCGCTAACTTTTGATTGCTAATTACTAACGAATAAATTCGGTTGCAATAACGATGCTTGCGAGAAACGCATTTTGGATGTAGAGACTTGCGTTACTCGCAAGCATCATTATTGCAACCGAATTTATCCAGTGACATTTGCCGGTTATGTTTAAGTTCTAAATAGGCGGCGAGGTTTTTTGCCATCAATCGGGCACTAATCCGAACTTAGAGCTACTGAAAAATGCCTAGAATTGCTCTCTTAAGTCCTTTAATGTTTTAAGAAGTGCTTAAGAGGGCCATTACAGTTTTTCTTGTATTAGAGTGTTTTAAGAGTCCTCAAATACAAGAAAAAAATGATTTTTATTTAAAGCGCTCCCTAATCACACATCTAAACTGAGATTTTTGATGTGTGATTATGGTTTAGTTATGGTCACAAAATTAAAAAACAAAATGCCCGAGAAAGTTTGCTTATTTCTAGTAGCGCTTTAAATAAAAATCAAAAAATTTCTTGTATTTGAGTGTTAGACTCTTAAAACACTCAAATATTAGAATTGACAATGATTGTTACAGCAATTTGTGTAGGTACTATAATATACAACACACATGGAGATGTGTGTTGTATAATGTGTAAATGTGTTGTATACACGTGAGTATAAACATCATATATCTAATTATGGGTAAATTGATTTTGATGACAATAATTTATTATTTGCGGTAACTTTTTGTTGATGACCATTAAGCTGTTTGCACATTAATAAAGTAACGCTTGATTTATGAGAATATAATGCCAGAATTACGTTCTCATTAATCATGCTTTTTTCTATTTATATCTAAATTGGTTCAAATTTATATTTTATTTTGAAAGACTGGAGCATAGATTCATAAAAGCCTCTAGCTTTTTCACGAAAGAAGAAAAAGTATACTACTACATAGCAGTTGAAAATAAATTAGAACAATATTTAATTCCCAAAAAGAACACGTCATATTTTAAACTGATCTGACCAAATAATATCGTTAATGCTCTTTTTATTTTATTACGAGTTTTTCTGAATGTGTGTTATTTTTTTATCGAGTCCGAAGTTTTTGTGGTTTTTTTTTATTTTACTTCAATCTTTTTCCTTTGATTACCCTCGCGTTTAGGTCGGAAATTATCCCATAGGAATAAACATTCGGGATATTAAGTCCTATATAACGCAAGTCATGATCTACTTGTGTGCCAAGTTTCATCCAAATCTGTTCAGCTGTTAAAGCGTGAAAAGGTAACAGCCAGACCGAGTTACTTTCGCAATAACAATATTGGTATTATGTGATAATAAAATTGGCATTTAAATCTTTATTCAATGTCAGGGTTGAAATTATTAGGAATGTGACTGATTTGTATTTATGACATACATACGAGTACGTGTGAGTTTCTAGAACCATCTCATAAGTTCTACAAGACCTTGGGGTCATTTATTTGAATATTAAATAGAATTCTTGGTTTTAGATTTTAATTAGTCAATATTTGTTTTTACATTTCATGTCGGTAATGATTTGTTAGTTAGTCATCTGGTTAAAACAATATCAATAGATATAAATTTTTTATCGTTAATATTTTAAAAACTTAACGAATTCCTCAGTGACAGCCTGAAGCCATGTGCCCGGTTGGTAGCAAGAAACATAACTAGTGGCATGTAGGTAGGTGTCATATAGCCTTGCTAACCCCTACGGGGATAACAGGCTTGATACTAAATAATAATAATAATAATACTTTATTGATACAAATCCTTACAATAAATATATGATAATAAAAATAATATGATAAATAATATGATAATAAATAATATGATATATAAAAATAATAAATGCCTTACGTAAATAAGAACTAAAACACTCTCGTGGCCGGAAACGAATTTTCCATCTCATGACACGCACGCCGGCGCGCGGCGCTCCAGGGCAACACATCATCTTGGTGGGTTATCATTATTGATTGTTATCGGAACGTAATCTATTAGAAAATCGGAGATATTTTATATAAAAAAGTTTCGTATCAAATGCTTATAGCAATTAAAAGACATTTAAATTCACTGACAGACATCGCGCAGCCGTAAGTGCTGCGTCTGGGGGTATGATTTTTTGCACAAGATATTCCTTATAATTTAACAAAAGTGAGTGCTACGGAAAGCATTCTGAGAATTTGTTCCCTAAATGGTTTAAATAGGGGATGAAAATATACTTGGCATGTTTTCCGAAAATAAATCTTTTCACGCACACGATTTCTGCATATAAAAGGAGGTTTAGGTATAGAGATAGCATCATATTTATTAATAATTACTATTTATCTCAATTAACATTTATTACTACGATCACTAACCCGCTTGTCAAGGCGATAGAATTCATTAAAGAGTACAATTATTAATAGAATGTATAAACTGAGATTATTCATTGTGTCTTTGACATGCATCTATCTATCTCTGAAAAAATGTAGCAAAAAATATTAATCGGTTTTTTCTGCTATTCAAGTCAACGGTACTTATATTGTTTTGTGCCTAGCAGATTGCGGTATCAGTAGCATTCTAAAATTATTGCCTAGATTTGACTATTACCAGGTCTGAAAAATAAAACCACCAAAAGTGGAGAGATTTGGAAGAGACCCACACTCGGCGTGGGTGGCCAATGGTTGAGGAAGAAGGTCTTAAAATTCACCTAAATAGCCGGGTATTTTTACTTTTGAGGAAAATCATCGTGGAGAAACGCGGCATGTTCCTAAATCTATATCTAAACTAATATTATAAAGAGGAAAGATTTGTATTTTTGTATGTAACGAGTAAACTTAAAAACTACTGGACCGATTTGAAAAATTCTTTCAGCAATGGATAGCTACGTTATCAGCGAGTAACATATGCTATTATTTTATTTTATCCCCGTACTCCCACGGGAACGGGAACTACGCGGGTGAAACCGCGTGACGTCCGCTATTTATGTAATAATGCGAACTTAGGTAACGAGTTCCAACTTTTGACCCGCGTGGTGGATTTCCGCCTGTATTGGGAAAGAAGGCCAGTGCTGGGATTGTATAATTACGTTGTGCGGTTTGCGCATCCATCAACTTCTTCTAGGCGATGGTACATCTATCATAAACGCGTTTGCACAGCAGCGGCAACTGTGGCGGTAGTTTTTAATAAGTGAATTTCCACATACTTACTTATTGTTGAATCTTCAAGTAAAAACCAGTAACGATACCTAGATTTGTTTCACAATAATTTTGGGCTGAATTCTGACATTTTTGCTTGCCAAGTGACAATATTGACAAGTCTGAAAGACTGCAACCAAAGAGTACAATACTTATAAGAAACGGAACTGGAACCATAGACACTGGGCTTGAGTGAACCACAAAAAAGAACAGTTTTTTTTAAGGTTTGTTCGTAAAATAAATATGAGATGTGTAATAAAAAATAATAAACGTAGTAAATGCTACAAATACTTTTGCAAATACCTAATACTGATAACGAAATTGTCACTACGACCTTGTTATGACCAAATAATATGTCGCCAATTCATTAGCACGAAATCACATTTAAAACAGCTCAGCAGTTTCTGAGAAATAACCAAACAGACAAACTCAAACCTGCTAATTTTACTTCCGCTCCTTGAAATAAATAGATAAACTAAATATTAGTTGTGTCGTTTCCTTAATATTCATGTAAAGTATCTCTGTTATGGTCTATTCTTCGACAATTTTCCTCAGAAAACATGTTTTTGTTACAAAAACGCGTCCTTTTGTTTACCAGTCAACAAGTCGAACTTGTTGTAAAACAAGTGTCTTCGAAGGTAATGTGTTAATGAGCTAATAACTCAGAGTCAGACTTCTTTGTGTCAATGAAGAGCTGTTACGGATAAGGACGATACTTGCCACTCATTTTTGATGTATGGAATTGTAAGTGGGATTTATAAGATATTAGTTTGATAAGAGACTCGTAACAGAAAAAATCGTGAGTTTGAATTACCTACCAACACATAGCACACTGTATTTATTGCTATTCCCAATTATTGGGAAAAAAAGGCTAGGTACATGATGATGCAATTCCCAAGTAATTTGATTGATTTTAAGTCCAATCAGATGCAGCTTCAAACTAAGTACCTGTACAAAAATTCCGAGAAAAATATATTTTATAATAGTGTTTTCCCAGTTTATTTGATATTAAAGGTAGGTATACAAAAAGGTTTATTAGTCTTATAAAAATAGCAAATATCTGCTACTCAAAGTTTTCCATCATTTCCTGATATCAATAGGCTGAATAATGTCTGGGAGCAATGAAGACAAAACTTATTTTTTTTTGTAAAGTTTATGAACCTTTGAAATTTAGCCTCGTAAAGTTAAAGTACGTCATCATTGCTAATAACAAGTTACTACAAGTTATAATTACTGTGATATCAAAACAACACGAATTTAACCTTACAACGAAAAACTAAATAATGGACATTACAATAATAAGAACATCAATCAATAATTCGTGGATATCCGTGAAACTAATCACCTTTTAAACAAAAAACATTAGCGAACATAGCTCATCATTGATTTTAGAATCGCGTAGCAAAAATGAAATACTAAATCCTATGCATATTCCGTCTGTTTGTCTCTCTTCCATGAAACCATTGCAGTCTTACTTTAATTGTATAGCCATGTCAAACTGTTAGTCAAACCAATCAGGAAGAAATGCTCCAAGCTGTCTTGAGAACTATTTAAAATAGAGCAAATATAATTTTAAAGCAGTTTAAAAGAACTTATGCACGAGTTTGGCTATTTGCATTTAACATAAAGGAAAATAAATGTAAATAGCAATATTGTTTACAAATGCATTTTGAATGGAAAACACCTGAATGACAACCGGAAAAAGAATCTTAGCCAAATTGGCAGTAGCTCGCTACAACCCGGTTACATTATGTCTGGACCTGGCGTCGATGACTTTTATAACAATAAAAGTTCAAACGTAACAATGAAATGTTCAAAAACAAGCACTTTCGTAGCCGATAAGTGTCGTGATATTTTCGTGCTATCACTGCTTTATTTTGTGTTACGTTTGGACTTATTGTTATAAAAGTCATCGACGCCAGGTCGAGAGGTAATATAACCGGGTTGTGTATTAAAGACTACGCAGCAGATGATTCAAGTATTATTATTTTGTACGGAACACTCTATGTGAATTACCGATACAGTGCACATCAGTTTTTGCCGATAAATCTAGAATTGAATTAAGTTTTGTAAAACCAAAATTCACTAGGTATTGGCTCTCATTCTTTTGTCTGTAGGTACATTGATCTTTATATTTTACAATCATAAATATATTATTTTTATAAAAAGCAATATTTTATCTTCACTTGAACATTATGCATTCCACTGTTGTGTTGTTACCATTTCTTATAAATGTAATTTTGAGGTGGAAGTGACAGGTAAGTAAGCGATAGTATTGAAGAGAAAGGAAGCTATATATTTGAATGTCTTTGCAGATAAATGTATTTGCGAGGAGTATTGTCGTGAGCTATCGCTGAGATCATTAGTTATGGCAGCTTTATCCAGGAGACGCTTGGTCAACAATATGCGTAAATAGAAATACCTTTACGAGTAGGAGTCCTAAGTATGGATATGCTTGGAAATACTCACGACAAGACGCTCTTAACTGCACACCGACAATGAAGTCTAGTGTTACTAGGGAGAATTTTACGACTACTTCTTCTCCGCGGTTTTAATAATATGTAGAAGTTGGTGTTTGAGCTCAAAAAAGCCATATTTTCATGGAGCCTTATCTGAATTATGAACATGCCTGTGATGAAGAGTGGAAGTCTTTTGTAATAACTATCATAAATTACTGATTCTCAATTAGCCGTAAATTTTGAAAAAAAAAACAACAACGTTCCAAAAATATCTAGCAGAGAAATAAAACAAGGGTGTCCAGAGTAAGTAATATCCAGAGTAGTAATCGCGGGATCGATACCTGTCTAACAGGAGCAATCTTGGTTTTTGAAGTCACCAAGGCTGTATTGCAAAATCATATAATCATGTCTTCTCCACTTTATCTCCATTCCAACTCAGGAAACGGGAAAATATCAATATTTTATCTGTCTGTCAATAAGCTAGTGTTGAAATGATAAACGCGACAAAGGAGACAGCTCGATTTATTTCTTGAAGTTCATTAATATTCATAAGTGCCATCGTTCTGTTCCTGAGGGCCTTCGGGTGAACCTTGGGGCTAATGGGTGGTTCGATCCTGCTATTATGATGTTCGTGATGGTTGATAGGATCGATCAATTTGTTTTATTATCTGGGACTTTCGTATTAATTTACTTGCGTTTGAAGTTTGGTTCTGATTTTTTTTATCTACATCTCTACAAAACAGGTCGCTTTTCGTAGTGTGGTGTGTAGTAACCACTTTGTTCCTTATAGTATTCTAAACTCTACAGAGATGTTAATGCGTTTTATAGAATGTATTACGGAAACTCCTAAAAACCATTCTTAGCAGGGGCAAGTCGTTATTACAAATTAAATGACACATAAAACTAAGAACGTTAATGAGAGTAAAAGTATTACAGGATTTGTAACACTGACTTTGTGAAAAACTAATTTTAATTGATGTTCCAATTTAAGTGCTTATAGGTCATGAATGCAACTGTCTTCTAATGCATTCATTACGTCTTTCATCGTCCTATTATCTTCCAATAATGACGTGAACAAAAAACGACGAATTCATATGGAGACACTATGATATCTAGGTATTTGTCTTTTGCCACCTGTGAAATAAGTTCTGTTCACAATCTTACTTGTAGGATATACTTATGCTCTAATCTAATGTCTTTTACAAGGCATCTCCATAAAAATCGATTGCCTTTATTACATACTCTAACCTCAATAAAAGAAATACATTCAGATATCGTTCCGTATTGAAAATTCACGTTCAGTGTAAACCGTTGGAATCGGTCTGGTCTAGAATTACGTTTACTTACACAGAATGCTAATTTATTATACAAGGTCAAATTTTAGCGGTCTTGAGCCACAAAATCAGATTTTTTCGCCGAGATCACATCTTTTTTGTTCTAAATTCTTTAATTATTTTTCCGATTCTTTTTCCTTTACCTATATGTAACTTTTTATTTAGGATTAGCTTCATTCATTGTAGTCAGAGAGATTGCAAGTTTTCCAAATCCATTTAAGACTCTCGGATTTGTTCAACTATTGGCTCAGAACTACATAGGAATTGGTTGCACAGTCACTGAAGTCTAAGAGGCATTTTGGTTATAGGACAATATAGTACTGTTGAGTTGCATAGTTCATAAATCATTATACTACTACTTATCGTGTGGTTAGCGTCTAACCTGGTGTCAGAGTTTTTAAGCCGCCCATGGGCCTCTGACTTGGCTTAACATGCCGTCGAAAAAATCTCTCAGGCATGCTGGTTTCCTCACGATGTTTTCCTTCACCGAAGCGAGTGATAATTTTACAATACGCACATGAATCCGAAAAATCAGAGGTGCGTGTCTTGGGTTCGAACTCGAGACCTATGACTTGGCAATCCGACGGTCACACCACTAGACTATCACTGCTCCTTATCATTATCTAAATCTAGTCTAGTATCTTACTAGTGATATTATATAAATCATTATCACTAGTATTTACCCCTGTTACTACTTCTCAGTTGAAGTTCATTAACAAAATAATTTTACAAGAAACCACTCCACGCACTCCGCTGTTCTCACAGCCACACAACTTGCTTGCATTATTGGCCGTTCAAGTTCACGGCTCCAAACCAGTTGCTCTTGCTCTTGCTCTTGAGCCACGCAGTGATTTGTGCTTTTTGTGGTACCGGTCACCTTTCTCAAGCTCTTACGTCACAACCTTTAAATCAAACTTGTTACGTATATTTGTGTAAGTGTTTTTTTACTGGAGGCTGGTTTTTTGATTCATTCGAAGTATGTTTTGGTTGAGAAACAGCCAAATTTGTTAGTAGGTCTTCGGAAGTTGTTCATTGTTCCAACCAACATTCTAAAAATGATGATTACTGGTATTATAGATGGCGAAAATAAGTAAGCTACCAAGGCATTCAGCGAAATTCGATGTATTAATTCGAGGAAATCAGATAGAGTTCCATGTAAAAGCGCATAACGCGGTAAATAGAACTTGTTTACATAATAGCAGTAATATTGACCTTAGCAGTAGTAAAATTGGAACTACAATAAAACCTATTTTTGAGATCAGCAGTTGTGTCTTCACGAAGCAACTATCGATTCTATTTTTTTTTCATAAACCGCCTAATTTATATTGAAGCTAGACAATAAATTTCCAAAATACAAAGGTCAACCGTGTCTAGTCTGACAATCATGTAAATGAGCTAGTAATCAATTTAGTTATAAGAAAAAAAGAGTTGGATCAAGATGCGTTGGTAGCCTATTTAATCAAATAAATGATACAGGATCTGGTAAGGTTAGAGGTAAGAGATCAGGTTTTGTAAAAACGGTAACAGAAAGGATAAAAAGCTCTTGGATACCTACAGAACATAACATATCATCACGCCTGTAATCCCCCAAAGGTCAGGCAGAGGTGTACCTAATAGTACACCCACATTTCGCCAGTTATGCTTTAGTCAGATGTAATAGGGGGCCAGAGTATTGCCATCACGTGGGCACATCCAGGCTCCGTGGCTGCTACTCACAAATTCCACCTTCAACCCAATAACAATTTGCCCGACACGGGAATTTAACACATGGAATTGAATCATGCTCAGCAATCGCGATTGCAACCACTACACCAACGTGGCAGTGTTGCGAAAAAAGCATATTAATATTTTATTTTATTAGTGAAGATTTGGCCGAAAAGGAGTTTTATGTAACTGATTGATATTGTGTGTATATTTTTTTATTTTGTGTTCAATAAAAAATATGAATATGAATATTGATCTGCATGCTATTAATCTTTCCAAGACATGTAGTTTATAGTTGCTAAAGAGGGATCTTAGATTTTTAAGATGAGTCCGAAAAACATCCTTTAATTCTAGTATTCTATTACGGTTCTCAACGTAATTTTAGTAAAATTTTAAGAATCTGAGTATTTTCGAACAAAAAATAGATTATTTTAATTGCAAATTTTTTAACTGTTTGTCTTGCTTTATTGTTCACACATGCTTAGACACGTGTCAGGGGAATTTCCCACCTAAAATGCTATTATTAGATTTGACTTTGAAAAACTTAACGAAACAGTTTCATTTTGTCCATGCGAATATTAAATCTTGTATGTTACATAGTTATTATTGTGGTTTATTTTATTATTTATTCACTCTGTCACACGATCTATTTTAGAATTAGAAAGGCATAGAGACAAAAATAAAAGATATATAAACCAATAAGAATTGAATGGCTTTGACCGCAGCTCAGGTCATCGCTAAGTGATATAAATACCTACAATAATCTGAATTAATCTGTAGTTTTTTTCATCTTTGTCTTAATAGGTTTTTCTCATGAAGGTCACGTGTAGGAAATAATAAAACTAGAAATATATATAAAAGCTTGACCTCCGCACTATATACATTGTCGTGACGACAGATAATCGTGTAGTTTAAAGTGTCGTGGCTTGTGTATTTAAATGGAGGTGTTCACATATACTACTTACTACTACATACTTACTTACGATTACTGTCGTCCACGACTTTTGCCAACTAAAAACCAACGATAAATTAATCGTCACGACATAGTGAGAACGCGGCCATAGGCTATCGATTTGCCAATCCAAAAGAGTAGTTTAGGATATTTTTTTTCCCAATGTATGTTCTTAAGAAATCAGACAGAACTGGTAATATAACTCTTAATCAAATTATTACCGAATATGGTATTCATTCTTCATGATGAATAAAAGAAAGAAAGAAAGAAAAAGAAAGAAAGAAAAATATTTATTTGACGTCAGTTATTAAAGCACACACACAATAAAAATAAAGATACAAAATAAGGAGGAAAACAATATGTGCTCTGTGCCTCACGGCTGCGCCTAAAAGAAAGAAAAAGAATGATGAGAATAGAAAATAACCTGACTAATGAAATTAGTTAGCCTAGTAGCAATCCTTTAATTCTGGTTAATTTATTCGTTATTTCTTTGGTTAGTTTTTATTTTTTTATAACTCCTTGTTTTTCAGTATTATAGGAAGAAATAAACAGAGCATGTGATTGCTGGTTATTTAAGTAAAAATTTTCAATCGATTTATCAAAATGAGTTATTTCAATTCAAAGATACTATATGTTGCCGTAGTATTTCTACTACCAATTTCTTAGCATATCTACTTATGTCGTATGTAGTAGTAATCTTAGCCTGTTTTGGCATTAATAGTATTCATAATTACGGAACTACATCCTCGCGGCCTTTGTGGTGATATCGAGTGGTATTGACGTAACATACCTTGACCACCTGCTTGTTTATTACGTGGAGACTATGAATGGCGTTACATCATGTTGAATCCTTGGTGATAGGAGATGAATTACCGCTTTTACTTGTATTGGTGTATATTCATCCGGTTATTCGAAGACATTTGTGACATCTGACGACCCGAATGGCGCAGCGGTAGTGAGGCTGCTTTACGTTCTTAGGCTCCCGGGTTCGAATCCCGGTCGGAGCAAATGTTTGTGTGATGAGCATGTACATTTGTTTCCGAGTCATGGAAATAAGTATGTATTTACAAACAAGAAGTATCTATGTAGTATATCAACTATCTGTTGTCCACGACACAAGCCTCGCTGCTTAGTGTGGCACTAGATGGCGCTGTGTGTAATGTCCAGCGATATCTACCAACCGCCACTGGGCCCACGTGGTGTATTTATAGTCCATTCCCTCTCGTATAGAGGAGGCCTGTGTCCCAGTGTGGGAATATTATAGGCTGATTTTGCATCCAGTTATATTGGTAGCCGACTGGCGATTTCCTATAGTTGGAAAAATAATAGGCAGATAGGTAGTAGGGGACGACTAAAGAAACTATAGTGTGCTGTGCATACTGTGTGGAAAATTGTGTGGCTAGATATGGAGGTGACTACTCAATAATATGGCAACTAATAAAGAAATATGGAAGAAGAAGACATGCTGCGGCCAAACCTTAATACATTGTAACAAGGGAAGGAGATGAATGATATGAATGAGGAATACAAGACATAAAAGAAAATATAAAAAAAAAATGCTAAGCCACACTGGTCGGTAATATACTATAAAATCAGAAATTCTGGTGATGTAGAATCGGATGCTGACGCCCTAAGCCGAGGTTCGTACCCCACAGGGGGTGCCCTTAGTGCGTGGTCGCTTAGTTTATAGTTATTATGCCCCTGTCTGAAGGCCTTAAATTAAAGGCATCCTCAGGATTAGCCCGGTTAAGCAGAAGCCAATATCTCTAAACTGAACTGCAAAATGCCAACTCAAACAAAAAAAGAAAAAAGAAGTAGAATCGAAGAAATAATTAGCAATATAGACACAATAATCATCAAAGAAAAACAGCGCAAACAGCGTTGGGAATTGGACGAATATTACCTAAGATTTTCTTGCAGGTGAACACTTATAATGAGCTAGTCTAGCTAATTTGAAAATCATGACCCTGAGGTTTCCAATGGAACGAAATTTAACTAGCAAATAGATTTTTTTGGAACTGAGTAAGAAAACTTCGTTTTCCGTATTGTAGACATAATAATTAGTCATGCATTAGCTAAGCCAATTAGCGCAGGTCTAGTTTAAAGCAAAGCAAATCTAGACTTGTTTGTTTTAGCCTTGTCGAAGGTCTCAACTTTACAATAGATAAAATATCTTTCTACAGGGTGTAAACAACCTCATCACGAAGCCGTCAACCAAGCATTTTGTACTTCAAACTAAGTAACTTTACGCAAAAAAAAATTCTGGGAAACGACTTTTTTTTTGGGGTGAAAAATCATGTTTTGTGGTAGAACTCAATGTAACACACTCAAAACATTATTCTGATGGATGCATTGAATAGAACGGGGGTCGCGGAGGTGATTAAAAATATTACATTAAAAAATTGTTTATAAAAAAAAACTTGTCAAAAAGTTGGAAATTTGACCCCCAATATCTCCGTAACTAGAAGGTTCCCAGGTATGGTGTAGAACAAAAAAGTGATCGCAATGACGGGGAAAACAAGTGCCTTTCGGCTTCGTTAAGAGGTTTTTTACACCCTTTATTGTAAAGTTGAGACCTTCGAAAATATATATATTTTTTAATTCTTTATCAAGAATAATATTTATTATGTAGACTGCGGAGAATGATGTCCTAGGTTCAATTCCCTCGTCGGGCAAAGTGTTTTTCCATCATGAATTTCTCAGTAGCAGCCACGGAGTCTGGATCATCCGGGTTGATGACAATAGGCTCGCCTCTTAAGGCATAAAACTTGAACATAACTGGCAAAATGTGGGTGTATATACAGTTAAGTACCTCTGCTCAACCCTTAGGGGTTTAGAGGCATAATGTTATGTTTCGTGAAAATATATTAATTTATTATGTAACCAAAAAGCTATTAAATGTGTCGTGAGTAACATCTAACTGATTTACCATCTTAACTCTTAACTCCCGGACGAGAAGACAAATATTAGTAATCTCCATATTTAAACTCTATTCATTATGTATATGTAAATGGCCATAAAAAATACACACGTGTTTTACCTATAATAACATACAATATAATCGCGTATCATCGTTAACCGCAATATTAGTGATCTTTGTAAAAAACTTGAAAATTATACCTGATCTTTTTTTTTCGTTTGTTGTTAAACGGTTTTGGGTATTTACAAACAGTCATAGTTTTTTAAACTATCACCCGTTTTTGAAGGTAAATAAATGAGTGACAGATAACGTGTGTTTGTTCGACAAAAATTGCCTCCTGATTTGGTATACTGGTTCGTATAGTTTAAGTCTCAACTTAATTAACCGCCGTAATGGTCTAATTGAAATAAATGATTTGAGTTTGAGTTTAACTCGTAACAAGGCAAGGCAACGTCTTGGATGTATTTCTGATAGTTTAATTTTTATAGGCATCAGCTTTAAAATTGGTAGTTGGTCGAAGTTTTTTTAGTACATTGATATTATTATATTCTGATGATCTACGCCTGCAATTATCTTGACTATTTTTTTTTTCAATGCCCTAACGAACTCTTGTTTGTAATATAAATACATAATTACAGTAATTCAAACAAAATAGAATAAAAACTAATATAATATCACGTCATTGTAACTGAATACTTTTGTAAAGAAATAACAAATTAACTATCGTAATTTGATATGCGTAGGTAATTTTTTATTGTCAAAGTGTTTTATTAAAATTGAGAATAAATAAAATTGATGAACGTATAAAAATACCTTTGGGATACAAAAAAAGTTCTTTTTTTGAGCTCTACGGTTGCGTCCAAGTCTTTACAATTGATTGTGAATGAATACAAATATAACAAAACTTAATTACTTATACACGAAAATGTTTTGCTAGTTATGTAGTTGTCAGGAATAAATCTGAGGTACAATAACATTTAAATCTTCAAGTCACGATGTGTGGCAAATCTCCTTTGCCTCATATTAGCCTGGTAGGCTGTTGTGTTCAAAGCAAAGTTGGTCAGTTTTGCTACAGATACTATTGTTCTAATACAACATGCATTTAGTGTATATTTTAGTAAGAATGAAATGGAAATGGTACAGCAAAACATGGCGTGTGGCAATTAAAATATTGCTCTTGTTACTGAAATTAAGAGCATGCATTTTCAAACAGGCTATATCCCGAAAACTTAGCATTTAGAATTTGAGTATGATGGTAAAGGAAAAGATTTGTGAGGAAACCGTCATGTCCTGGAATCTAAAAAATCGTATTCCTAAATGTGTCATCCATCATCCCGCTTTGATGGATTAGGTACGGCCTATTTTACATGTGTTATAGCCGTGGAAACATGTTAGGATAATCACATTAACTGATTATGGTTTATAGATAAATCAAAACAACAACAAATAATCTTGTCAAATGACGCCTCTACAAGATTTTAATAATGACACGGAATGCATGATGAACTCATTATTTGTAATAATGAATAATTTAATTAGTCTAAGGAAACTTGACACACATCATGTTGTAACAGAAAATCTACTGCAGTATGCTAATAATACAATTTTATATTCAATTCTACGTCTTATTAAAAAAAACACGTCACCGGTCATCGATTCATTTATTTTTCAATGAGAAACTTAGTCGCGTGTTTTCCAGAATGTAATAAATTAGTATAAACTCATTCTATTTTATTAACAATATGCTATGACGTGCATTCTTAATTATATTATTTCTATTATGTTCAAAGATCATTCAAACCGATTAAAGTTCCGATGATACTGCAATACTAATAGAAAACCGATAAAAATATCAACAGATATTTTGTATTATTTCTTGGTTAGGAGCCGTGATAGGATATTATAACATCGGGAATATGTGACCGGGATAGACAGTATATCAATCAAGCTCACAGGCTGTTTAAAATATGAGGACAGTCTAGGGCACTTTATGCGCTGGAATCTTTCGAAATGCCCAAGTCTACTAAGCGTAACGATTCAAGTTCAAAAATCGATGACCAAAGAACAATTCACGCTACATTGGATGGAACAGAGAAAAAATAACGGAACGGTGAACTAAACGAATGAGTATCTATAGGCAACTATCTCTCCCATACATTGAAAATAGAACGTGATGCACATAAATGTAATGAACGGTATTATTATGTTGTTACTAAGCTCACAAAGAACATAGTAATGATATCATTATAAGATTTATAAGGATAAGATATGCGGTCCAGTAGCAAGCGTAATGAGGACTACGTAGCATTTCTGAAGTGTCATACAGCAATAAAAGAAAGTCAGAATATAGATATAGCATGGTAAACGCTGGTATACGCTGGTATACGCTGTGATTACATTTCATCGAGATTATTAGTACTCGGTAGTACTAGTACTAGTTCTTCTTTAATAAAAAAACGCTATAAGACCATTATGTATGAACGGTGAACGAGGACGAGACGAAAGAAGAATGTAAGAATAGTAGCAGGTTGCGTGGGTTTATATGTGTATGAATAAGACCATAAGTATTCTGGATGCAGCCAAGGCAAAAAATGAAAGTAAGGATGTTTTAAGTGGGTCTGTGGGACTGTTCGGAAGAGATACCGTGGCCCCGGAACACAAAGGGCAAAGAAGAAACATGGATGGGTTTTAGTCAGTAAAAGTCTGACACTTCCTCCTGCTCCGCCCAGAGCGGGAGGAGACATTTGATAATTTCCCGAAAAAAAAAAAGGATAATTTATCACTTTAAAAGACACCTGAATCACTTTCTGAACCATGGCCTTCCTTGCAGACACTCAATGGTTGTCAGTTAATGTATTATAATGCATAACGTAAATATGATCACTGTATTACAGAATAGCATTGAGAACAATGTGACGTTGTTAACATATCCATAAAAATGACTTGTAAATTATGTCCAGTTACTTCGTCGATAAATGTAGTGGTTTGCGGAAATAATGATTTCGACCAATATAGACAAACGATAAAAAACAAACGCATTAGGGGGACTACAGGAGCTAAACGCGAGTTATATAATGCAAAAAAGCATAGGACTCACTGCAATAAACAAAACCAGAAAAATATATGATATTCTTCAGGATATATGCTAGTATAATAGTGTTTCGAAAATATAATACAACAAATTTTACTCGATAAAAAAAATCACGAACTTCACTCTAAAAAAATTAACGAGTAAAATACATTCCAAAATACATGCGATCATTCTGATTTTTTGGCAAATAATTCTACAAGTAACATATTAGCATGATAGTGTTTTATTTTTTTAGTCCAATCAATAGATTTTTTGTAAATCGCAAAAAAAACCACTCATCTCGCACTATTCGGCCCGCAGTGACTGACGTTACAACCACTTTGTAGTGCAAGCTGATAAGAACTTTATTCTAACAGTATTTCAAACGAAGTTGGAACCACCACAAATAGAGTTGCTAATTTAGCTCCTGTAGTCGCCTTAAATGAATCTGTTAAGACAACAAGCTTTGAAATTAAAAGCAAATGAGGCAACTTTCAATGGACAAGAAGATACGGATACGTGTTGTCTTAACCTCAATATAGGAAAAGAACCGGGAGATGATGAAGTCAATACTCGTATAATAAAAAAGAGTACCGGCGCAATTAATATGGATACAGTTGAAAGTTCACAAATAATAATACAATCATACATAGTTTGCAAGGTTTGCTTTATTTATGGTATGGAACTATCAGTTAATGCAATAAAGTGTCCAAACGATTTAGAAGTTTTATCTAGAAATCTTCGATTAAAGAGAAAAAGCAATAAACTCCTTATAAAATGACGACTAGTCATCAAATGAATGATGACAACGTTGAAAAGGTGATTAGTGAAGATAGCTCGTTTCTTGATAAAAATATACTCATGAACTAACTTTATGTTGTAAGGCATAAACTCCAAGGTTTATTGTCAGAGAAGTGTTCAATTTCTGATGCATCGATTATTTTATATCTAACTACAAGACGACCGTGTTCCTTTTCTATAATATATGACAAGATTTTTCTTGTAGAATTATTAATTGGTAGTAAAGGAATAAAAGATGACACTTGAATAACATGTTTTTCAAGTCGGGCTTAGCACATGAGTCAAAAAACGAGTTTCGAGGATAAGAATAGAAAATGAAGGAAACAAAATGATTTCATAAGCAACGATGTGGAAGGATTAATAAAGATTAAACAGAATAAATATATTAAGCGTAGAATTCATACCAGGTAGGAGTAAATTAAAGCTACCACCCGCTACGATCACATACTCCTTTTGTTTCGACTCCGTTCATGCGCTAAACGTAAAAAATTGATTAAAATGAACAATATTAACTCCGCAACGTAATAAACAAATGTGACAGGACAGACAGGCAGATGAATAAACATCGGACAGGGCGCTGATCTCACCACACTTACCTATATATCAAAATGCAACTTTGTATCAAAACATCCTGCATCTAATATTAACATAAAAAACACGTGTTCGAAATCAGACGTAGTACTAGTTAATTAATTCCTTACGATAGTAACATCATCGTGTTTATTCGTCTTGTTAGTGGAACTCGTGTTAACTCGTATGATGGTGGAAAACTTGAATCCAGCATCAACTGAATTTGAATTATCATTATGATAGTAGGTAGTCGCAAAAGCAAATTTTGGTGTGTCACTGCGTGATGATTGGTTGTTACTTCCATTTTCTATGCAGTATCCTGAATTCTTCATATTACATGCTTAAAATCAGTCAATAATGTTTCCACAGCCGAGACAGAAACACCCTCGCTGTGATACAGGGTAGGCTATAAACCTCCACGCGAGCCCAGTTCGGTTTGTTCGGATACTGCGGCGGTTTCCTTACGATGTTTTCTTTTAACGTTTTGAGCTATGTTGCAGAGTGTAGGCACCTACCTATAAGAGTGATGTTGAATGATATATGTAGAGCCATTACGAGTATTATTATAGTCCCCAAATATCTGGATTTCAACGTCCGCATACAAGTGTAAAATGGTTAGTGTCAATATGAATATAATCACGTCACCCGTGTGCATGCTGATGTGAAATAAGCATGAATTATGTTAAGGCCACGGTATGCTCATTGATGTTAGTAGTAGTAGTGTGTAGTGTTATCTGTCTTAACTTGTTTTTGCACAATACTTTTGCGGGTAACTATTTTAACAAGTAGCTGATAAATGGCATGCAATTTCGCTAGAACAGAGTTTTGCAAATTTCGCGAAAATTATTGCAGGAAAGCATCGTGACTAAAATGGCGGTCGAAGGCCTATGGCATCCACTACTCGCGTGGTATGGCCCACTGCCGCTCACACCGAACGACAAGGTTCCAGCAGAGGGAACAAAGTAGGCTCATAATGCGAAAATCAACGCTAAAAAATGCTGGGTGATAACTACAATCGATTGCGCTAGATCCTTAAAACGGGTTAGCTGATAGGTACACAGCTGCTTAAGTGGTTTCGTGGGACATTCGTCATTCATGTTAACTATTTCAAGCATCATGTTTATTCATAAAACAAATAATATCATCATCCCAAAGTAAACAGCTAATCATCTAATATCAATTTCAAAGTCCGGTTGTGAATGGGCCGGCTGAGCCCGTTAATGATTCAACTTTGTAGTAACTTATTATTTTGGGATCATCTCTTATTATACTCGTTGTAATACCTTAACCTTGAAACACATTAGGATCCTGCTTGGCATTGTAATTTATCTTGTTATTAATTAATAAGGATGATGAAACTTTGAGTGTATTTGATAAATTGGTATGCATTTTTTCATCAGCTGTTGCGTTGTCGTGTAAATTGGAAGGAATGACAGGTGCACTGTTACTTGTTGCACTATTAAAAACAGTTTTTTTTATTGTTTGGGAAGGTTGTAGCTTCGACAGCATTTTGTAGTAAGCTGCTATTATTAAAAACAATAACGACCGCGTTTCGCTGAGTAAAATTATCATGTATATCATTTGGAAGTTGGTAATCTACTGCTATAGTCTTTTGCAATATTGTTACCAATTACAAGAATTATTCTTTTCTTTGACCTAGTTTATCACGACATGTTTTGCTTAAAACATATCAACAATTTTCTCATCACCTGCTGCTACTACATCCATACTTAAATCTTAATTTTCTCTTTTCAGGTGGTATTCGCCTCAGGCGCACCCCAGAGCAACTTCATCTTCAAGAACGACATCACGCCCGAAGAGGCACAGGGGTACCTCAAGCAGCTGCCTTTCAACGAGCCTCAGCTCTCTGGACGTACCGCTGTCTTGCCCCTGGTGAGTTACCATGGGGTACTTTTCTGTTAACTAGCCGTGCGTAGTGTAATGGTAAGCTCCGTGTCTGTCCTCAGGACATACCGTTGTCAATACCCTTGTGATAGGCAGTTGTACTAGCCATAGGATAGCTTCAGTCGTTTTGTAATGGTAAGATAGCCAGCACGGCTGGTAGCAACTAACTCCTAGCAAACTACAGGCTTAAGCGACACGTGTCTTCTGAATGCGGGATAAACAAATAGGAGATGAAGCTGAACTTGGCGTACATTGCTCGAGGCCGTGATTGGGACCTAAAGATAATTTATCAGATATCAGCAGTATTAGCCATAGGGCAGATTTTAGCTTCAGCCATTTTGTAATAAAAATCTTACAGACTCTTAAAGTCTTATTGAAGCTACCCAAGTGGCTTTTATGACGAACTTCAACTTCGATATCGAGAGCTACAAGGATCTCTTAGCGCTCAAATGACGTTGACAGGGCGTTAGTAATCATGTCTGTGTGCTTTTAGTAGGTATTGTAAAAAAAAACCAGAGAGCGTTGGTGGTTACGATTCCGTCACGCGCTAAAAGATCCTTGTGCAGCTATAGTTGTGGAGGCTTTAGGACCGTGTAAAACATCATATAATTATTCAGTTCTCGTAACTCGTAAAAAAACAGTAACTTAAAAAAGTGTAACATTGAAGTTACTGTGTTTTCAGTTACGAGGGGAGTATTTATTACAAAGCTAAAAACATTCTCTGCATATCTGATGCCCCAATAAACATGATTGTTAACGGTTTATATCGCATGCATGATTTGGTATTACTTGACAAGTTTAAATTCAACATGCACGTGTAAAACCGTAAGTAATCATAATGACTGCTTTCCACAAAACTTTTGGTACCCAATTGACTACATTGCCAATCAACCCACTCGGAAAGAGAGGAAGTCGTGTCCCAGCAGTGGGAACATTATACTACCTTGCCTTGTTGGTCTAGTGGTCGCAAGCGTTACTGCTGGTCATGAGATTCTAGGTTATATTGCCAGGCTGGGCAGTTTTATTGAGTTTCTTAGTAAAAACTTGGAGTCTGAATTTGAGCTAGGTCAAAGGCAATAGACTCGGAAAGCGAGTGATGGTGATAACATGAAACTTAACTTTGGCGTACTATAGGAATCCTCCTAATCCTTCGGGAATTACAGGCTTCATGTTATATGGAATGCTAATTGGATATTTTATTGTTCTAGGTCCGTTTCGACTCCCCGGCGTTTCGTTCCGCTGAGGCTGGCCCAACCTTTGGTCACTACTGGAAGAACGGAAAAGAGATCGAGAACACAGACGACTACGTTGAGGAGGTAAATATTGATATTTGTGTAAACATCTATTGCTACTTCAACATTTATCCATAGCAGCAACCGCCAGTAACCGAAGAAATTGCTTAGAGCAAGCTACTGCACACGCATGTCGTTTGACGCAAATGATCATTTGTCCAACAGTAGATGAAATCATTCTGCTTCATAAACCGAGATAATCATTGATGGGTGGATAAGATCGCAGGTAAGACCTGGTTAAGACTCGCGCTGACCAAAGAAGTATGACACAACAGGGAGGAGACCTATCCTCAGCAGTGAGTGGCTGCGAATGATGATGATGAAGCGAAGATGGAACATCATCATCATCATCTGCCTAGCCTTTTCGCAACTTTTTTGGGGTCGGCTTCCAGTCTAACCGTATGCAGCTGAATACCAGTATTTTACATGAAGCGACTGCCTATCAGACCTTCACAACCCAGTTAGTACTGGGTAATACGATACACCTTGGTAAGACTGGTTGTCAGACTTTTTGGGCCACTGACTACCTGTAACGACTCATAGATCTAAATGACAGCCGGGATCAACGGCTTCACGTGCTTTCTTTCTCCGTGCCGGGTTTCTTTCCTCCGTGCCGAGGCACGTAATGGGTGGTCACCCATCCACAGACCAACCTAGGCAAGCGCGGCTTAACCTAAAGATCGGCCCGAACGGCTGTTATTATTTAGCCACGAGCTCTTCCGAAGATGGAACATATCGACAAAACAATACCAATCGGTCAAAACTTGTATTCTCTGACTGTTGATTCCTGTATCATACTAATACCTGACTCATATTTTCTAGGTCTACAACGCAGCCCAGTACCACGGTCAGGACGGTCTAGGACAATACGCTTACGGCTACGAGACTCCTCAGTCTTCCAAGGTTGAGAACCGTGAAGGCTCCGGTGTTGTCTCTGGATCATACGTCTACCAGAGTCCCGGCCAACCGGATCTCATCAAGGTAAATATAATGATGTATGACTTAGTAACTGGATAATGATAAAGAGGAATTTCATGAATATAACGGAACGCGATCAACCCATTTCGCGATTTACCCAGAACACTTTCAAGACTGAAACTAGAAAGAAAAGAAGAAAGCAAATAGGTTTATTTGGCACGTGCCGCAAGTGCAAACAACGTGAAAAAAAAACAAAGACGCTTAAAACTGAACACAAAAAGAAAAAGATAATTATTTGTGTGTCTCACGGCTGCACCAAATAGGCCCAGTTCAGAAAGATGCCGACCACCTAGCGCTAAGGTTTTCAACGGGAACTTTCACTACGATGTTGATACTACGAGAATTCGAATTCTGTTTTTAAGTGCTAATCGCAGTTAGCTTAATTGGTGAAAATTGTCTTTTGCAAAACCTCTCAGAGTTACTTAAAAGTAAAATGCAGAAAACCCTCTAAAACTTAAAATTAAAAAGTCACTTCAGAAAAGAAACGCGTGTCGATCTTAGATTACTTACAACGTTTGTCAGTCTAAGGTGAAGCCAATTTTATTTAAATCAAGTTATTTTTCTAGTATTAACTTTTGAAGTAAACCGACCGCTAACGCAAACTGCAGCAGCAAAGCTGGAATTGCACCTCTTGATGTTGTCTATAAAAGTAAAATGTTGACTATTAGAAATGTTTTTTTTAACCTCCAGGTCCGTTATTACGCTGACAGCCAAGGCTTCCACCAAGAGGACAACATCCCCAAGGTAGTGCTGAAGCCCGCAGAAGAGACCCCTGAACTGAAAGCAGCTCGTCTTGCCTTCGAGAAGGCATGGAATGAGGCAGCTGCAGCCAACTCCAAGGCACCCACCGCCGAGGAACTTAACAACTTCCAGTGAGTATCTAGAAGATGTTTCCTTGTTATCTAGAGTGAATAAAAACTTCTAGTGAAAAAAAATGGTGCCGCCATAGGTGAAGGTGTGGTTGAGCTAATTCAATATCCAAAAAGATATACATTGCATCTTTTGTGCCGACTCAGAGAATAGGGTTTGTCTCCCAGCAATGGTTCCGTTATAGTCTGCATACACAAATTTTATTGGAATAACGTGATGACGTAAAAGCATAATAATATGAAAAGTGTCCTCATATAAATCTATGTACGTGTTTGGCTCACACTGAACAACTTGATCGCTCAGTAGACTCAAAGCTCATTGACAAAGACAGACCAGCAGAGAAACACGAGTGATCCTATAAGGGTTCCGTTTTTACATTTGATTCCACGGAACCTTAAAAATGATTTTTTAAATCTTCAACGTGTTAGGGTTGGGTTTAAAACTTACTAAAACCTTCTTGTCTAAATTATTTTTGTCTCCACAGGCAATACGGCAACTACCAAGGCCAGGCTTCAGAGCCCGAAGGTGTCGTTGTCTCCGCCCCTGTGCCTGAAGGTGTTTCGGTCTCCGCCCCTGTCCCCGAAGGTGTTTCGGTCTCCGCCCCTGCTCCCGAGGAATACCAGGCACGTGATGGCAAAGCCCTCGCCTTCGCTCAGGCCCAAAGCTACCAAGGAAACCAGGAACAGCAATACAATCAGCAACAACAATACGCGCAACAGAAATACGGTGGACAGCAACAACAGCAACAGCAACAGGTTGGCCCTGATGGCAAATACGAAGAGCCGGAACCTACTGTAAGTGTCAATATTGTTTCATAAAATTACAATAAACGAATACATAGTCAGAGGATTGATACAGATTAAATTGTGCCAGAATTTAAAAATGACTGAATCGTTGAAGAAACAAATACCAACCAATATAACGTTTACCGCAGTCGCTTCTGCGCTTTCATCGCAGGTTCGATTCCCGCGCTGATGAATAATTATTTATAAGGCCTAGAGCTGGCTATGGCTCTTTGTGAATGCGAGTTCTGAACCACGCCTAAGTGCAAGACGGCAATTTTTTGAACAGGCGCCTGTTAAATTACCCTGAGTATGTGGAAACATCTACGAGACCACAACATACGAACTAAATTATAAATAAACATCGCAGGAGATTACACACACTGCATTACACACGTCTAGTGCCACACTAAGCAACAAGGCTTATGTCGTGGAAACCAGATAGTTGATACACTACATGATATATTTTTTTGTTGTAAATACATACTTATTACAAATATAAACATCCTTGACTCGGAAACAAATCTCGACTTTCGAACCCGGGACCCTAAGAACGTAAGGGAGCCTCACTACCGCTGCACCATTTCTATCAAAGTAAACATAACACCCGTCTTGTCTGAGGATGTATAATAAGCCCTTTATGTACTTATTCCTTTGTTTCCAGGGTCCTCCTCACGGCTTCTTCTACAGCTTCAACTACCCAGTCTCCATAATCGTTCCCAAGAATGAGCAGCAGAACCCCGGCTACCCAGTAGACCACGACACCGTCGGCGTCAGCAGACAATAAACCACTCACGTTTGACATTTTTGGATAAAACCTCTTTTGTTCAAGTTTAAGATCTTCTATAGTTGTGATTTTGTCCGAAAGTGTTTTAGTTTCCTAAGTTAGATTACGATTTGAAAGTTTTGGACAATTTATAGAAACAATTTTTGGGCTATAAGTCCAGTCTATAACTAGTACAAAACTTTCTAGGCCTTCGATGGGTCTTTGATTTCGCCCATTGATAGTTCAGTAGGTTGAAATCGAAAACGGTCGTGAAAATATTAGTTTTACGAGTCCCTTGGATAGCCGATAGTCTAATGAGGTAGTTTGTATGTCACTAGTAACCTAATTACGAGTATACTTATATGTTCTAGCGTTAGATTATCGGGTACTATACATTACGTTGCCATTTTAGGAGCGATTTTATCGTTATTCCTTTTTCGATCCGAAGTAGCAACATTGAAAGTGGAATTTTGATTTATGATTCTGTTTCTTTTTTGGTTTGTTTCTAATTTTTAATACTCTTTGGCTTATCATTTGCTACTTTGGGTTGGTTGTAATTTCTAGCAGCAAGGTTAGAGTTTGATAGTGTAACTTTTTCAGCACTACAAAATTTTACAATAGCACTAAGTCATTTTTTTTTGTTTTCGTTTTATAAACTTTGGTTGTTTTCTGGTTAGACTCTTGAACTCAGCCTTGCTAAAAGTTAAGTTTTGTTACCATAACGTCTTAGAAATAATGTAAAATATATGTATGTTATTTAAGGCTTCAGTTTATGACAGCAATTTGTAATAATTATTATTTTATAATAATAAAGCATTTTGCATAAAATATGTCTTAATACCCTGCTCCTCCACCTCCTTGTAATTTAAATGTGTTTATGCTATATGCATCTTTCTTTGAATCAGTCAAAAATGAATTGGATCGCCTATACGCGTTGAGGAAGATCATAACCTTATCATCGTAGCACAAAAAAGGAGGTTGTTCTTTGTACAGAATAATGCTTGTAGATAATAACCAAATAAATGCTCATCTTTAAAATTACTAAATATATTATGGACACAACCATTCATTACCACCACTTCCTAAAACTACAACAGTAGCGATTCCGCATAGCAACCATCACTAAAGTTATCAATATCAATCAGTCTTCCTCACTCACGACAACACTGTCCACTCACTGATTCAAACCAGGCATGGGTCCAGGGTAAGGCATCACTATTACTGGCATCTGTCCTCTGCTCATCATCGTCTTCATTCCTCCACTTGGCATCTGTCCTTGCGGTCTGAACCATCCTCCAGTAAGAAGACTCGTTATCCAGGAGATCGTGTCAGGTACATTGATTTCTATTGGCAGGAAAGGGATGTACGTGATGATCTGTCCAATGGAGTACCTTCCTTCATCAGGGAGGTATACTACTGCATTCTTAGGTTGTGTTTCTGGGGTTTTGGAGTTAGCATCTACAACGATGGAATCTTTGTTCTCGTCTATATGTCCGTTGTTACTTTTGAGGTTGACGTTCGCTAGTTGTTCGTTGAGGTTTTTAAATCTGTCGTCGGCTTCTGCATTGGATGCTGCGTTTGGTAAAACGATTACCAATGGCTGCTGTTGCGGCAACCTGAAATAATTGATAAAAGTTTTTGTTACTTTCATGTGTTGTTTAGTTTCATAGTTAGTTTGATGAGCTACTCGTTACGTAAACATAACAATACGGCTAAATGTCTCTGCAGCGTTAGGCAGAGGTGTTAATTTAACGTGTTATGTATTTCGTCAGTTATGTGTGGCGTATTTTAGTCTTTCTTTTTTTCTCGAATTTAATTGTGATTGTCGAGCATAAGGGGGATTGTACAATATTATTCAGCCGCCAGTCCCTTGACAGCGTTGAGGAGGAGTTTTTAAACGCCATTTTTGAAGTTATTACTTTAAGTTAGTTTAGTTTATTTTAATAGATTTGTAAATTGTAAATAATGTAAACACTTAATAAATTATAATTTATTCAGAATGTTGCAAGAATGGGATCTGGATTATCAGTACACCAGAGACCAAGTGGAAGTAGGAGTCATAGTCTAGGAGAGATTATAATCTAAGAATGTAAACATAGCAACTTGTGCCCAATTTGCGAACAACAAACCGTAAAACTGGTAACTTTACTGGTTACTTTTACAGGTTTGTTCGGCATCATATTATTTGCACTTAACTGTCACTTTTGTAAACATAAAAGGCAAGTAAACTACATTCATATTCTGCGAAATTCTTGATAACTAACAACAATGGTGTTGTCAAGGGCTTTAGGAAAACTATAAAAAAAATCAAGCCAGCCTATTTCATATCAGTAATTAATAGTGGCTCTCTAGTTCTTTGCGAATGAAGACGAAAATCTTATGTTCCCAGGGTACAGGGTAATCACACGTCAACATGGGCAGATGATATTATTAAAGGAGTAAAATATACAATCAGCGCTTGCATTATGTTTTCAGTAACATACTGCAAGTACACACTTTATAAACACACTAATATAAATATGTATATGTCACAGTCACAACTGTTAATCAGTCAAAACTACTTTTGACCGGTGAAAACTATTTTAACAAAAACTAACATTAGGTACAAAAACACATAATAGCTTGTTAGGTTTTTTTTGTGACCCTTTAAAAACATCATGTAATTCTAGGACTGGTAATTACAACTGAAGCGGTCTAAAACAACATATGTTTATTGCATTTCTGCATTTTAAATTCATAAGGATTTTGACTGACACCAGTCAAAAGTGGTTTTGACCGATTAACAGATTTGACTGTAACATAATTACATACCTCAATTGATAATAAAACCTAGAGAGAGGGTAGATAAATAAAATAAAGTATAGAATACTCACATGGGAGGTGACTGCAAATTCGGAGCCATATTCCTCAAAAACGGAAGCTGCGACTGCATCCCATATTGCATTGGCAGGTACGGCAGTTGCATAGGCGCGCTGAACACCGAAGCGACGCAAAGGTATAACACTACCACCAATTTGGGATTCATTTTTGCACTTTTTTAGAAGAAAGCACTATGTGATTGTTGTATTGTATTTTGCTCTATAGTCCTCTACCTTAGAGAACTAAGAGTTTATCTGGCTGTTCCCAAGTCACAAGCCCTTGCAGTTTCTATGTCACACGTGACCGTTGCAAATTGAACTTCGATAACAAAACACAGGATGAACACACTTATTCCCTTTGCCAAAAAGAAAATTGAATCTTCAAATATTGTTTCGTCGGGAAAACATTGACAGCTCGACAGTGATGTTTTTTTATTTTCTTTTTTTCGTGTGTCAAGGAAGCACGGGTGCGACCGTTTGTCTGCCGGTAAGGAAGTGTATGTCTGTATGTGCGTTCGGTGCTGAGTTATTATTCAAGTTGTGACAGCGACCTACTCTTCCAGCCCTGACCTTACGGCGGGCATTGCTTTCTTTTTTGGGGTTCATTGTCTGGTAAAATTATAAATGGTGTGCACAAAATTCATAATTTTTGATTAATTAATTAATCAAAACTTTAACACGTTACGGAGCAAACACGCTAACGACTGCAACAAACAACTAGAAAGTAATAGTAACAATAACTCAGTGATTGAGACGATTGGCGAGCAAGAGACGTGAGTTCGATTTCCGCTATGCTTTAAGGTTATCACACAGCACATGTTAAGTGCACTGGAAAAAGCCGCTACTAACGAGTTGTAAGTTGTAGATTGCTTTCTACCATGTAGTTTGTGAAAATTATTTCGTCACCACACTGCTCTCAAAACGGTGAAGAAAACACCGTGAGGAAACTGTCATGTCTTGTCCTAGAGCTAAAAACAGCGATGTGTTACATCCATCAACACAATGAGCCCATTTCTTCTTCAAGTACTGGAATTATTATAGGCTGATTATGCGAATTATCCGCATCGGGCCCGCGTCGTGAATTATAGCACAGTCCCTCTCATAGAGAGGAGGCCGTGTGTCCCAGCAGTGGGAACATTATAGGCGGATTATTTTAAATGCGAATCATTAAGTAGTAGTATTTACTGACTACTAAAAAAAACTCCAACTGACGGGAACCCAAGAAACATCTGCAGAAACCGAAAACTCTACTGCATCATTTCGGGTGTCAAAATGTTTAAAAACATGAGACTTAACATGAAAGCTTTATTTAAATTCGTCTACGTATCGAATATCAATTGATTGACTAGAAAAAACGATCTAGAAGTATCGGTTTGTCATAGAAATCAATTCGGAAATCTACATCTAGCAGTAAAGCTTTGGTCTGATCTGAATTTGTAATTTTAGGTTTTAATCTTGATTTTGGATACTATAACGGGACTATTCTAGACTCAGTGTCAAGCCTGCCCCCGTAGAGTGCGATATGACCGCTGCAGCTCAGACCGATTACATCACAAAAATTTGACGAGATCTGTTTGCTCCTCAAAAATTGAACCGATTCGATTATTTCGACTTTAAGTCTAGGTCCCTTTTAATTTCTTTTATGATAAAAACTTTTTGAATTGATCTGGTAGGTAATCACGGCCGTAAAATTGGGCATTTTTTGTCATTTTTGGAGGGAGACTTGGCTGATGATGTTCTTCTTAGCGTATCGATGTGTCGATCATAATGTCGGCAATCTAAACTGAGCCGGTCCAGAACTTAATCATTTAAGCGCCTTCAGTAGCATTCCTATAATGAGTATACAACGCAGGACACGATATTAAGTCCCGCCATTTACGGAAAAGCATTTACACTCATTTACAAATCTCTTGTGTTGCTTGAGTCTTACTGTTCTGGTATTTTTTATTAAATCTGTTTGATGATGTACAAAAATCGAACACCCTGTACGAATAAAACAAACGTTTATCTTTGCAAATGTTAAACATAACTTAGACAAAAAACAAAGAGATATTATGTGGGTGTCTTTTTTTAAATCCTAGGTAAAATATTATCATGCATAACGTTTAATGTATTCTCATTAGTTTTGTATGAAAACATTAAGTGCTTATTACACAAATTACATACCTGCATGTAGTCATTATGAAGCCGTTACTTCATAATTATCATATTTTTGCAGGTCAATAACACTGAAAAAAAAATATAAAGTTTTAGGTGTTCTTTTTCATAATTAATTGCACATTGGTATTTTACGCCGCTGTATAATCCAGTCTAGCGAAATAGGGTATCATCGACCGGATGGGTCGATGATACCCTATTTCGCTACATACACTGTTTATGGATCCCCCTCACAGGATGTCTCCCCAACCTGTCCTGCTTGATCCAGAACTTAAATGTGGCTGATCACAGGGTCTAGCTAGACAAACGGGAATAGCTTTCTAAGAATTTCATATTCGATTCTCAAAGAGATTTTCGCTAGCTTAGGTATGTTCAATACCCGGGGCTGCGGGACTATTCGAAAGAGATACCGTTGCCCCGGAACACAAAGGGCGAGGATGGAACATGGATGGGTTTTAGTCAGTAAAAGTCTGACACTCCCTCCTGCTCCGCCCAGAGCGGGAGAAGTCATTTGATGATTTCCCATCCTAAAAAAAAAAAAAGGTATGTTCAATATTTCATATTCATATATATACTTTCATATTGTTTATTATTCTTTATTATATTCTATATTATTCTTTTAATTTTTTTGATTTTTCTATCATCGTTTAGATTGTCACTTTGTCTAGGTCGCTACTGATCATGAAATATATGTAAGTCATCGACACGAGAAGAAGGAGACAGTCATGCCAAACATGAAAGGTCTTGTTGTAGTTAGGTCGCAAGCACGACATCTGAAGATGAGGTCCTGGGTTGGATTTCCAAGTCGGGCCAAGTGTTATTCCATCAAAGATTTCTCAGTGGCAGCTATAGAGTCTAGATTTGTGCCCGGTTGAATGCAACTGTCTCGCCCCCTGTTACACGGGACTTTTAACATAATTGAAAAAATGTGGGTGTAATTTCAGGCATACGTCTGACTAACCCTTTAGAAATGACAGGCGTGATGCTTTTTATAAAGAGTATCATAGAACACACACAAGTTTGAATTAAACTTTAATTAAAAAAATATAATCAAAAATTTTAATTTTAACAAGAGGGGTTCCACTTAGTAGAAGGTGAAGGCCTTCTCCAGAGATGACTCGTGGTCTCTATCTTTTGTTATTCGCATCCAGCTAGTACCTGTGATCTGTACAATATCATCCGCCCAGCGAGCTATAGGTCTTCCTCTTTTTCTTTGGCCTGATGGGCCTGGCCATGACGTCACCCTTGTAGTCCAGCGGCCGTCGTTGAGTCTAGCTATTTATGTCCAGCCCATCGCCATTTCAGCTTATGCGAATAGTTGAGATCGTCTATAATTTTTTTTTGCTTTCATTCTGCCGAAGACTGCACTCCCATAAAATGTGATGTGCAGATTGTTCATATTCGCAGTCAGATGTAGAACATTGACAAAAGGCGAGGTAACAAGCTTGAAGGAAAATAATTTACTCTTAAAGTTACCATGACCTGTACCTGTGAGAAATTGGGCAACACAGTGATCAACCTCCAGCCATCTCCTGGCCAGCCGTGCACGAACGGATGGAAAGACTGGTGGAGGTGCGGTCCTTGATGAAATTATCCCACCTACGTTGCCATTCAGACAAAGTTCCTCCCAGACGTCGGTCTGTGGTTTGAATAATCTAGAAATCTTATCACGGTCACGAAGGGTTAAAAAGTCTGCGTCCACGGTCTCTCGAGCGCAATAGTACATTGCAGCTCGTCGCTGCACTTCAAGATCGACTGGAAGTACACCTGCAAGTGCCGGTAAGGCTTCAGTACTAACCGTCCTATACACTTAACCTGTCTATTATACTATATGTAACTAGCTGCAATTTTGAAGTCTCAGGTTTTTGAAAAATAAATAAGCTGAGTGACTGCCGAGCCAGAGTGTTATTGGGTTTTTCCATCAGAAATTTCTCAGTAGCAGCCCCGGAATCTGGATTTGTGCCTGGTTGATGGCAATACCTGTACCTGGTTTGCACAAAGCCTCAAACTAGACATGCTTTTGCTAGTCGATTTTATGTGTTTTTAGGACCTTTTCTGTATAATAGACTCAACAAGAAATTAAACTTCTATAGTCTAAGTTATAGGAAATGTAGTTTTGTAATATCGGATTATTTAGTGTTGTGGTGTTACTTAATTATACGGACACAGAAAAACTTCTAGAAGTCCTGGTTTGATTATGTTATTCCCTCGTATCTAATTGTAAAATATGTCAGCTAGCAAAATACCCTTACAAACAAAAGCTTTAAGAGCGATGGTTTCATAAAAGGTTTATACGTGTTCTGATTAAGTCAGAAACTCTTAACACCCTTACAAACAAAAGCTTGTAAGAGCTGTGGTTTCATATAAGGTTTATATGTGTTCTGATTAAGGCAGGAACTCTTATAGTGCCATTTTATAAGTCTATTTAGGTTTTAAGAGCATTCACACTTGTAACATGGTCTTATAGACGTATTTAAGAAAACGTTATATGATATTAATAAGAGCAGTGGTATTATAAGCTCCTTTTACAAGTCTAATTGCCTTTGATTCTTATTTAATACTTATAAATTCATTTTATAAGTACAGTCAACCTTAGAAGTGACTACACTAAGTGTTTTATTAGACTTCTGTAAACTAGTATTTTAAAAGTGTGATTTATCTCACCTAAGATATAATAAAAGGTAGTAGCACTTTATAGGGTCTACAACAATTCCCTATTAAGGGTTATTTATTTTCTTTGTTGTGTTGACTCCAGAAATTGTTATAAAATCAGGTAATAGACTGTTTTAATATTTAGTACACATTATCATTAATTTTCTATTAGATCCTTCGACTTCGTCGTTTGGCTTGCTTTTACATATTACGGAACCCTAAAAATATAAGCAACATGGCCGCGTAGACAGTGGTTTTACGTTTAATTTGACTTTTACGAGTGCGTTATAAACCTTAGACAAGAGTACTGGACTTATATTGCTCTAATAAAACACTTATAAGTCGCTGTTGGTCGTAATGGCGACATTTTGATATTATTTTATAAATAATTAAAAAATATTTATAGTGAAAGAAACATTTTTGAAAAGGCCCGTGAATATATTGTTATTAAAATTTCAAAGTAATCGAGAAAAACTACTTCGCAACCTAATAATCGCATATACTTAGTGCGTGACAAATACAAGAGTAAGAAATTAGAAAATATACACACTAGCCTTTTGTAGGAAATATAAATTTAAATATAATACTTTATTATTTTCCCAAAAGTTCCAAGTTTTCGCGGTTTGTGATAACACTCTTATTAGGAGATCACAAAGAGGACTATAAGCGATATTACCCTTAAAACAGTATTTTATTTTATTAGTAAGAGGACTTTAAGGTTATTTACCCTTACAGCGCGCCATTGTAAGTCACTTGTGAGTTTATTTGTCATTATAAAAGCATCAGCAAGAGTCTTGTAAGTTTGAAAATACACTTCGCGAGACCATTACAAGGCAATTGTAAGGGTGAATATACTTATAAAGTGCGCCCAAATCCACACTTATAGATGTCTGTAAGTGTGATATAAGACTGAAAAAAATATGGTCTTGAGATATTTGTAAGATCATTTTTTGCTAGCTGGGATATATTTACTTAATTTAGTTTTAATGTTAATGTTTGTACCAATTTGATTAGTCTTATAGTTGTTAATACTTTTATATTTATTTTATTTTATAACTTTTACTGACCTAGTTAATTTGTGCTATGTAAAGTGATGGCCTGAAACACAGGTTTAAATAAACCTAGATCAGGGGGTCGCTACCAAACATTTGAATTCCACATTATCGCTTCTTGCTGTGAAATTGTTAAATATATTTTAGTTATAGTTTACATCTAAGCACTAATTATACCATTGTTTGAGAAATAACACTACTGCACCTATAAAATGTACACTTTTTAAACAAATTATTCTTATTCTTTTTTTTTTCGGATGGGAAATCATCAAATGACTCCTCCCGCTCTGGGCGGAGCAGGAGGGAGTGTCAGACTTTTACTAACAAAAAACCCATCCATGTTCCTTCATCGCCCTTTGTGTTCCGGGGCCACGGTATCTCTTTCGCTCTTTCGAACAGTCCCGCAGTTACATGGAACTTAAAAACGTAACTAGCCAAATGTATGTGTACTATTATGCACTACCTCTGCCTAAGTCTTCGGAGATAACAGGCGTGATATTATGTATATTAATGTATAAGCTGATCATATTATGTCTGTAAAACATGTGCCAGGTAAGCACATAACTTGTCATTTCCGCAACTCGTAATGGCTAATTGCAGGCAAAAGATTATTGCGGTAGCGGTTGGTGGGTTAACAACCTGTTGGTAATGTTTGCGATGCTATCTTTTACACGACATTGTATTTAAAGTGACGTTGGAAATGTAAAGATTTCAGTCTCTTCTATTTAGTTGCTATATCGTTATCGTTTGCGCTAGCTCTTGGTCAAAATGTATCCATCGGGAGACCAAAAGCGAATTTGAGGAATTTAAAATGTTCTGCAGGGCTATTACGTATCTTTCTGATATCCAGTGACTATCAAGCTTCGGTTGTACACCAAACTTTGATGACAACCGTGAATGTCATAATATTGGTATTTCGTATCACACTGAGTGGATATCACTTTGCGGTGACTAACAGGGTCATACATAATACGAAACTAACCTTTTGACCGTTAATTGATGGACACTGAGCCTAGTTACTATCATTTCAAGCTGTCAACAGATACGTAAAAGAAACGTAATAGCCCTACAGAACTAACTACTTGCATTAATTAATATAATTAATTAAACCTTAATAACTAAAATAACAACAAACTATAAAAGGGCATCAAAAATTCCTTCTCAATGCTGTCAGTTGGTAATGTGTGCCAAGAGAATTTTTGTTACTTACCCAAGATCAGAGAGGAATTTGTTTTAATTCAGTGATTGTTTGTAAATTTTTCGATAAGTGTATAGCGTCTCATCATACCTTGAATTAAAAGAAAGGGACTCATGGATAATAAGTGTGTCCGAAACCCTATGTGAAGTTTGTACACAATTTTCTTGTCAAAAATTGTTTTCTGAATGCTGGCTGTAGGCCTTTTTACTTCTCCTTGTCGTTAATTTCACGTAAATGCTATGAAAGGTCTGTAGAAACAGATAATTTACTATTTGTAGTGTTAAAGCTCCATTATAATGTCCACTATTTAACCTTATAGGCTTGCTGAAATATATAATTCAAGCATGGTTTGTGCATAAAATATGCTTGCGCGCATTAGCGTCATACCATTTTGTTTATGGCACATGCAACTGCCGGGTGAACTCGTATATTTTCTATATAAAGCGAGGATAACACGAACTAATGGAGCCTACAGAATTATCAAGTGGTCGCCAAGAATACGAAATAAAAAGGCCATAAGTAAATATAATATTCTAACAGCAAAAACGAGGATGGTTCTTTGACAGTCGTTACAGGTGGCCCGACAGTCTGACAACCAGTACTTCCAAAGGGTATTACCCAGTACTAACTGGGTTTCGGAGCTCAGATATTCAGTCGCTCCATGAAAAATACTGGTATTCAGCTGCATCCGGTTAGACTGGAAGCCGACCCCAACATAGTTGGGAAAAGGCTATGCAGATGGTGATGCAGAAACACGGAACGCTTTGGAAGTAATAATGTTGCCTAGGTCCTCTCAAACAAGCACATTACGTTGGTTTGCCACGCTATACTACCCCTACTTAGAATGCATACAGCGTACAGCTTTCGCGTTCGTTGCGTATTTGTCAATGGATGATAATATTATTACACTCCATTGTATTAATCGGATTTTTATAGATATGTGGCTTCCGGGCGATTGATTTATTCATAAAATCGGTGAATGAGTTCCATAGTAGCCTTATATGAGACATCTATCCAATAAGGCTAATCATCATCATTATCTGCCTAGCCTTTTCGCAACTATGTTGGGGTCTGCTTCCAGTATAACCGGATGCAGCTGAATACCAGTATTTTACATGGAGCGACTGACTATCTGACCTCCACAACCCAGTTAGTACTGGGTAATATGTTACCCCTTGGGAAGACTGGTTGTCAGACTTTTTAGGCCACTGAGTACCTGTAACGACTGTCAAAGATCTACAAATGACAGCCGGCACCAACAGCTTAACGTGCTTTCCGAGGCACGGCGGAAACTCGACAGACCAACTTAGGTCATCATCATCATCAGCCTATTAATGTTCCCACTGCTAGGACACAGGCCTCCTCTCTATGAGAGGGAATGGGCTATAAATCCACCACGCGGGCCACACACACACACGCGGGTCAGATGTCTTCGAATGTTTTGGTTCTAGAACATGCCGGTTTCCTCACGATGTTTTCCTTCACCGTTTTGAGAGCAATATGGTGATGAAATAAATTACACAAATTAATGCGCCTGTCTGGGTTCGAACCCACGACATACTTGTTGTGACAGTACGAACAGTAGTTCGTAAGTCGAGGCCGCCACCACTGGGCCACCACTGCTCTCGCAACCTAGGTAAGCACGGCTTAACCAAAAGATAGACCCGACCGGCTGTTATTATTTAGTTACGAGCTATAAGGATAATGTGGTTCAAAAAACTGCCCAATTTAGTATCAGTTTTATGTGCTGTAAGGCCGGTGCTTCCACATTGAAGACAAAATTTAAATAACTTCAAAAAACTACTACCTCGCCACCTCAACCTCTCCTGTACTGTAATTTGATTATAAAACTTGTTTGCCTTCTTCGATTGCCCAAATCCGTTTGGACGTAATCCTCTTTAAAATAATCTACGTAATTAACACCTGGGCCAAGGAAAGTACCTAATGACTATTTATATCTCCTTTGAAGAAAACAGCACGATATTTTAATATAATCTTACTAATATTATAAATGCGTAAGTTTGTGAGGATGGGTGGATAGATGTTTGTTACTCTTTACGCGAAACTACTGAACGGATTTGGATGAAACTTAGCACGGAGTTTATAACCGAGATTAACACATTGGATACATTTTTCCCGGTACAATAGACAAGTTTCCACCATCAATAAATTGCAAATCTATTTAATCCGTCAGTTAGAGTATTGAAAAATACTCCTATATAAATACTACTTTTTTTTGTAAATCAATGAATATTGACAAAGATAAAACGTATCATAACTCGGGAGTGGCGGCTCGTGACGTCACAACGCACTAAAAATTATAGCACGTCGTGACGTACTGATAATTTTAAAAGCGTCGCGTTTCGTCAATTTTGGTTTACGTAACAAAAGAAAATATACGTGTAAAATATTTTTTGATAATCTAACTGACGGACTAATTATATTTTTTCAAGACACAAGCCTACTATCGAACTCCACGCAGGCGAACCCGCGGGCTCTAGCTAGTTGGAATTAATAGCGGAGGGGCTTTTCCAAGAGCACGCCACCATAGGGTTAACATCAAGAAAGTACACTTTGCTCTATTGTCTTTTCCAAGTATCGAGTACTTTACTAAGAGCGTGCATGTACCGTTGTGCATACATTATGGCGATTGCATAATCATGCTTCGTGATGTTAGCGAATGTGCCCGACCAGAGATGCGCCTAATTGGAATGCGAATAGTGTGCGTATGACTTCCGTGTTTAGTGCACTTTCGCTGGTATCGGCGCAACCTTACATCTGTTCTATAGAAATAAATTCTTCTAAAAAGAAAAAAAAAATCGCTGGACATAACACACAGCGCCGTCTAGTTCCACACTAAGTAACGAGGCTTGTGTCGTGGACACCAGATAGTTAATATTCTACATAGATACTTTTTGTTTGTAAATACCTACTTATTATACTTGTCCATGACTCGGAAACAAAATGTCCATGCTCATCACACAAACATTTGTTCCTACCGGGATTCGAACCCGGGACCCTAAGAACGTAAAGCAGCCTCACTACCACTGCGCCATTCAGGTAGTCTATTCAGTTTAAAGATATTGGAGTGTGGAAAGGAGTAAGAGAAAACTGCCTCCTTTCCTATATTTTCATGACAGATTGCCCGGATTGCTCCTCTCCTCAATTTCCCTCAGAACGTCAGTAATGTGCACTTCAAAATTGAATTTTCATGTACAGAAATTAAAATGCAACACCTTTTTTTTTTGCTTTTTTTTCCGGATGGGAAATCATCAAATGACTCCCCCCGCTCTGGGCGGACCAGGAGGGAGTGTCTTACTGACTAAAACCCATCCATGTTCCTTCATCGCCCTTTGTGTTCCGGGGCCACGGATATCTCTTTCGAACAGTCCCGCAGCCCCGGAAACTGCAACACCTTTATTTAGCCTTTCAAAAAATGCAGAATTGCAGACCACAAAGCAGATTATAATCTCGTAAGAGATACGGGACTTAATAATAAAAGGGAACCCTAAAAAAAATCATAAAATATAAAGGTGTGCAACACAATCAGTACGCGGCAGTAATTTGGTGCGGTTTAGTAACCGCGCGTACCGTTAATGTGTTAGGCCTTAGTTTATCTCAGCAGCCGCAACGCTGTTATTTAGTTATTTATTACTAACTGTTCTGGGGTTTTAAGTTATGGCTCTAGTCTTTTATGATACAGGGCCGGTCTAATGTTGTAATGTTTTAAAGTATTACAGCTATTGTCCAATATACTTCTAATATTAATTTGTGTTGAAGTCCGGAGGTCCTACACATGTAAGTGTCAATCGCGATTCCATAGTGATTCATGTTTCTACCACAATTTTTAACAGGATTTATCTTTTCGTTAGCTATATCAATTGAACATTTTAACTTTTTCAATATTTATTGCTGACTGAGTTAGTTTTTGGCCTCTAGTTTTGCTATGTTGTATTCTTTATTGTCAGTTCATAGTCAATGATATCTTAGATTAAAGTAAGTTGATACTTATGTGTACTGTATGAAATTGACATGATCTGATTTTAATCTGTTAGGTATGTTAATTTATAAATATTCAAATTCTGTTTGTTGCACTATATGCCCAAAGAAGGAATAACAATTCGAAAAGCATTCACTGATAATATTGCCTGTAAACAAAAGAAGAATCAATAGGCTTATGTCTGAGTTAGGCTTTTGTTTGTATATTAGGCACTACGTGAAACTTCATGCCATTGCATAATAGACAAAGAATCTTTGCATTTTTTTCCTTTTCAGAAGTTACAAATATTTACATTTTCTGAAACTAATACCTAACGGTATTTAAAAAAAGAACAATAAAGTAATCAAGAGAGGTCTTGACAGCAGTTAGCTTTGCTAATAAATTATATTGTTTACTAGGGTTCAAGAAACTCTTACACATGCATTTTAATATATAAAATGGCAAGATGAGAGTAATTTCCAGACATTCTGACAGAGGTTTTCAGTTAGTGTAGTTGAAATTATTTTGTCACAAATCATCACATCACACGTCTGTGATACTTGAATGGCTTAGAGGAATTAATTATTAATGATTAAGTTTAGTCAGCCGATTATAGAATATAGTAAGAAATAAAGTATCGGGAAAATGGTAACATATTGCGGATCTTCAAGTCTTACTTTTGACAAAGGTTTGAGCTCGATTGTTTAGTAGAACTAAAAGCTGTTTAGGTTTCCGGAACATTCAATGTTTTAGTTTTGGTAAGTGGATAAACAATTATAAACAAAAACTTACTGATGGAATGCCAAATAGTCAGTGACGTAATTATTTTTTACCATATTTCAAGCCGTTAGCAAAAACACAAAATGATTATGGTACAAAGTCAATAGATATCATGGAAATAACTAAGCTATTGAATAAACAACAAATCACGAAAGTCTTACATAATAACAAAATAAAGCACTTTTTTATAATCAGAGAGAAAACAAACAAAATACGAAAATAGTAAAATAATTTATTACGAACTCTAAACCTTATTGATATGGCAAGAAGAAACAAAATAAATAAAATTACGACTTCAACTTACAAACTAAATTAATATTAATAAATGCAGAAATAAAGATATCACGATACTAACACCAAACAAAGTCTACGGAAGTGACAATTCTTTGACATTTCTAACGAAACGACTTTTACCAACATTTTTGTTTACTAGCACAAAAATTACTTAACATGTTATATCATACACCGAGATTATACAACTACTTATTGATATAAAATATTATTATTTTGTATTTTTCCGCTGCTATCGAACATGCTCTAATTATAAAGTCGTACTCAATCGTCTTCATGCTTCCACATCTGTGCTTTTTGGACCGAATCTCCTCCATGCACGTCAGCTGCCTACGTCGCCTTTTCATCAGGTTGGCCGTCATCTACAACCATGTCTATCTCAACTTCGTAAGTCCCAGGCTTGGAGCGTGATGGCCTGACCACTATTCCAGGCATTTTGGGCTCTTGCACTCCATCAACTTCGTTTTCCGCATTGTTACCAACCGGCACCTCTCCTTTCACTCCTGACGCTCCATCAGGAACAGATATAACGTTAAGCTGGTCTTGGGGCAACTTCACGGACATTAACCCTTGGAAGCGTTGGACGAACATCTCCAATATTGGCCCAAACCTTGACACCCCGTCGGTTGACAGCAAGAATCTGTCAGACGCTCCTTCTTTGGGTCGGAGCAAAAACATGTTGAAGTTAAGGGTTTTCTTGACCGGCCGGGCCGCTGCCCGCGAGAGGCAGGCTATAGCGACGAGTACGAGCAGTGCGCGGGGTGACATAGTGTCTCAGTAAGTTCGCGAGGCGGTAGCGTGCGCCCACGGCGGCGAAAGACTCCACACTGCGCCAGTTGCGTTTTTGCCGCGCATCTAAGCCAAGATAACGGGTCCACGGCAAAAAGATCATAATTGCCTCGCATCGTACCGAACGTCTGATAATTGCAACGATCTCTCGACACCTTTCCTTTGGAAAGCGATTCCATCTTAATTCAAGTGAGTCATCATTATTAGATGCCCAAAATTTGATGAACTTCGTTGATGAGTGTCGTTTACAAAATGTAGTTTTGAGTTAGGTGCCCAGGAACGTGGAGATAGTTCAAGTTTGATTGGTTTTGAATCAACCATTAAAGTCTGTATAAAAAGATACTGATGCCAAAATGTCAGGGTGTGCTGAAGCAGTGAACCTTAAGACATACATTCTAAGGACCAGATTTGCTTGTGCTGGAGGTGATATAATTTGCACATTACTGCACATGTAGTTTTAAATCATATTTATGGGCATCCATCATGCGCAGCTCGTGTACGTGATTGATGGTAATATAATGATGCAGTATCAAGGTCACTACAATGCAGGTCAATGAAAATAAACAAAATGCGGTTTGTGGGCTTTTTGCTATTGTTCTTAGCTTTTATTTGTTTTTAATGATAGCAATTTTGATGACCAATTAGCTGGAACGAATTGTGGCTTTTTATTTTATCAAAATGGTAAGTGTGTGTGATTGGATATGCTTTACGGTTATTATTTTGGTGAAATGCATAAATGCATATGACAGATAAGTATACGCAAAATAAAATACCATCATCAGGTCACCGTTTTTTTTCTTATTCGTTGTGTCGGTAATTCAAAAATATATGTAAGTGCTGTTGTGCTGAAATGTGCTGTTTGAGTAGATCGTATAGAAAATTTTATTATTTTGAAAGTCCCAATATATAGCTTACTCCATAGGCTTAAGAGGGAACAGGGGCTGCGATTCTCCATACAAATGTATTCCCCTTTTCTCTTCCTGAATAACGCCTTTAGAGCATTTTTTTTATATAAAATCTTTCAGTCATTTCCTTTTTTTCAGCAACTTAAAAAAATAAAAAATACAAAAATAACAATAAATGACCCATTTTTCGGCCGTGACTAGAGGACTACCAGACAAATTCGAATGTCAAATATAGTTGAATCGGCTCAGTTTTCGAGAAAAAAAGGGAATACGAAACGTCGATCTCGACAATTTTTTTATGATGTAATCGGTCTGAGTTGCAGCTGTCCCTATCGTCCTTTCGACAATAGTTTCTTCAAATACCTCGCAGGTCCTGTTCCCTCATAAAGCATTTTAGCGATACTCAAAGTACACCATTTCTTTTAAAACATTCCACATCTATCATATACCACAAAAATTCGCAAACGACCTGTCTAGCGCAAAAGACTAATGGCAGAACCCACAATAATTGAAACAGCATTACAATTTAATTGAATTAAACCGTCCACGTCTATCTTCCGTCAATTATCCGTTATTTATGTCCAATCACATTTCCAATTGGCCATAATTATACGTCCGATTCCTTTGGAGATCATAAACTGGTAACCATTCTTGGAAACGGACAATTTTAGACTTGGAGCTGAAGAATTGTAACGCACGACAACTTCTATCTTATTGGAAAGGGATAGAGGTGATGTGGATAATTTTGAAGAGGAAATGTAATTTGGTATATGTTATACTTTATAGGATTGAACGCCACCACAGGATGAGGCTCCGTTAGAGACGATAAAATGCAGCTTAAGTGCTAACGGTAGCAGTTTCGCAGATAAAACTTAGATTCCTCAAGGAAGTATTAATATTGTTAATGATGGTAATTTCACTTCAGGAAGTGTAGATTTTATTAATTACATATTTTATTGGTGTTTTGTATTGGTTGAAATGTTTTGTTTTGGCAAAAACTAGTTTTTGGATACTTTCGTTTTTTTAGGCTCTATGTGAAAGTTTAACTTCCTGCGCGGAGTTTGATTTTTTATTGTCCTGTGCCTGCCTATATGAAGTATCACGATACTTTTTATCTAAAGACTACGTGGGTGGTGTCAAGAGTCTAAACAATTAAGTGAGAAACCCCTATTTGTTTAAATACTAAATAGGGTGAAGCACGCGGCGCTTGCCTAGAAGAAACCGATTCATTTGGACTGTTAAGAGATCAAGATAATAATGATCCGGGACACAGAGAAGCCGGTAGTGTATTCCATCAAACTGGCGCTTGGTACATAAATGTGGACGAAAACTTTTCATGAAAGCTTTTCGCGGATAGGTTTTCTCTTGCCTTTACCATTCACGCGACAAGCTTTTATGAAAGCTTTTCGTTTTCATTTACTAAAAGGTTTATTTTCTTCTTTTCAGTGCATTTTTAGAAAAGTTATTTTAGAAACGTTTTTTAATTAACACACATTTTATTTTAAAATTTTTAGTTTTGTCGTATTTATTTCTGATAACGCATCATTACCTGAAACACTTTTTCCGTAGCCATGATAATAACCATTGAGGACTTCCCTCTTGAGGAGATGCTCCTGGTTGCAGGATGAGTTCATGGCTTATGATCTCATGTTTATATGTAGAAATCATATTTATCTATCAAAATTGAACGCGTAGACCAAGTTTAAATGTCCGGGCTATATTAACCGTTGAGGAGTTCCCTCGTGAGAAGACGATCCTGGCTGCAGGATGAGGTCATGATAGAAATCATGTTTATCCATCAAATATGAACGTGTCTATAAATTTTCGTATCCGTGCTACTTGCCACTGAGGAGTTCAGTCTTGAGGAGACGATTCTGGTTGCAGAATGAGGTCATGATAGAAATCATCTTTATCCATCAAATATGAACACGTCTACAAATTTTCGTAGCCATCTTATTTACCGTTGAGGAGTTCACTCGTGAGAAGACGATCTTGGTTGCAGAATGAGGTCATGATAGAAATCATGTTTATCCATCAAATATGAACGTGTCTATAAATTTTCGTATCCGTGCTATTTGCCACTGAGGAGTTCACTCTTGAGGAGACGATTCTGGTTGCAGAATGAGGTCATGATAGAAATCATCTTTATCCATCAAATATGAACACGTCTACAAATTTTCGTAGCCATGCTATTGACCACAATTATTTTTATTCATGTCTCTCCATCAAATATAAACGTGTATAAAAAGTTACGTGTCCGCGCTATTAACCATCGTAGAAATTTTTTCGTGAGGACACGATCCTGACTTCAGGATTAGGTATTGTCTATGATAAAAAGGAATTGTCACCTGAACTAAAGGTGTGTGCAAAATTTCAACTCAATCGGTTTGGGGGAACTGGTTTGAAATTCAGTTGCATGATTTGACCCATACATATCAACTAACAAGGCAAGTTGAATAAAAGCTTATAATATTTACTCTTGAACACCATCCTAGTCTGAAATGTATAAAACTGTATTATGAAATAGGACTCCAGCCGAGAGTTTTTCAAAAATACCTTTCATTTTGTTTTTTATTTTGAAAAACGTCGTTTCATAGATATTTATTTTAGATTATTAAATAGTCCCCTAAAAGGGCCGCTCCTCACATCCTCCTAGTGTTTAGCTGGAAGAAAGAAGTGGCGCAAAAAAACTCCCCAGCAATACATCTGTCACTTAGTTACAGGTATTCAGCTATTTACTAATTATTATTTATTAAAAAAAAAAAGATGAAGGGGATCATAAACTAGCAGACATAACCGACAGATTTGTAACCCGTCAAATTACAACAGCGACTTGAAAACGAAAATCCACGATCTCGAACCGTCAATCTTATTGCAAGAACGAAGCTGACATATTTAATGTAACCGTTTTTCACATTATAAAGGGAAATGGCCCTGATAATAAATCTCGGGCCATTTTACCAGTAGTACTAGTCACTGATCTGATAGATGGCACCGTAATTCGTGTTGCTGTTAATTTATTATAGGAGAAAGCGACCGGTCCTGGCGATAGTAGGGCGATGTCGCTCCATATTAGCAGTACAGTTGCTAGTGCTGATTTCCTAAGGAATTTAATGGAAATTGCTGTTTACTTAAGAGTTGAGTTAAGGGAGAACGGTGCAATAGAATTGAGAGTATTATGTGTAGTGGGTTGTGAGTGTTTCCACTTGATCATGTGTTTAATATCTATGGCCATACATTTGCTATCATATCTTTTCCTAAAAGCCAATTGCATACTCATGCAACGACTAAGACTATGAGTAGTCTCGCTCCCTATTCACCTACTTGCACCTTTGGGTATATTGAACCGTAATATTATACAAAGAAAAAATATAGCCTTACCTACCTTAGACCAAAAATCAAACTGTATGACCCATAACAATTTATACTTTAAAGACCGATGGGATCACGCTGGGCCATGTTTATTGCAATATCAGCCTACTGTAAATTTATGACGTTTGGACACGAATCTGACCTTATTATAAAGGACGCCATAAACAAATCGAGATGTGGTTAAAAAATAATGTGCCAATAATCATTATTCTCCTGCCCTTATCTTAATTTAGTTGGGGTCGGTGCAGTTTGTCTTCTCCTCCCATACTTCTCTATTAGTCGTCATCTCACCAGTCATCCAGTTTCTATCCATCTATATCATCTTCTACACAGTCCATCGGATAGTGCGGATCAAATGATCAGAACTATTGTATGATGTATCTATATGTTTACACAAGGATGCAGAAATCTAACAATATGGTAGATAAAAAAACTCAAATAAAGGTTCAAACATTTAATTTTTGTAATAAATATAAGAAACTATAGTTGCAATGTTATTTAACAAAATGGTAACGAACATAAAATTACCTACATCAAATACATCATCTGCATATAATACTTTAAGAACTAAAATCACATCGTTCAGTGCTGTTTCATCTGAGCGAAAATTTGAGCTGGTATAGTTTCAACTTGTTTAATTACATTAAACTAATTGCTATCGTTGTGCTACGCTCCGCTGTGCAGCGCTACGCTTTGTTTCGTGTTAAGGCTTGTGCTCGGTGGTTCGATTTAGCTTCGATAGCTTCTTTGGTTTCTTCGCCTTCTTGTTTCAATTGAGCTGGGGCACCTGCAATAAGAAGACGATCAATATCAGCATACTAGCTTCTTTTATACTTTGTTTTGTCAGCATATTCTGGCTGATTAAGGTTGTGGTTAAGACTGTCTAATTGATATAAGGCCTTGTTCTCCTCAGTCTAAATTATTGAAACTGGATCTGTAGGAACCTGTATTACTTACTATACTCGTTCAATGCGTTTACCAGTTCTTTTTCCAATTTACCAATAGACAGTTACAGTTTTAAGAGTTCTATATTTTATATAATTCGTCGCTATCTTCACCCATAACAAATGATCTCATTGTTATTGATATAAACCATGTTAACAAATTATTTATGATTGCTATCAAAGGTTTGGTAACTAGAAAAGTCCTTACCGTTGGGTGCTCTTGTATTAGCTTGACCTGGGTGGGCAAGTTGGGCAGCTGGTCCTGGGTAGACAGCGTGGTTGATTGGTCCTTGAAGTCCGACATTTTGGGAGAAGTGAATGGGTGGTCTGCCAGGTTCACCTTGGATTTGTTGACCAGCGCTGTAAACGAGAAACGAGATATCGCAATTTGCTCATAAAGATTTTAAAAGCATTTTTAGATAATATTTCGGTAACCGTTTTATTATAATTTTTTAAAACATATTTGTATGTCATTATATGTGTTTCGAGACCACCGATGTATTTTTTTTATTCTTTTGGATTTTTTGAGTATAAAATGATTACTATGAATTCTAATAAGAACAATCAAAGACGAAAGTAGAAAGTTGTAGACAAAGATAATAGTTTTAGTTTCAAATTCAAAAAGTCAATTACCATTTTATATCTCAAAATTGGTCTGCAATCAATAACATTCGTATTTTCTTCAATGAGTCATTCAATATCGTTTTATATGTCTGCTGAGCTACAAAGGTGCTAGGTACATCAGAATATGAGGATCAGAGAGTGTGCCTGTGTTTACGCTCACACTTGTTCACTAACAGAAAAACTCCTGCGTACTTGACTAATCTAAATAGACATTATTATTTTGACAAATCCCGGGGTCATGGGGTTCCAGTCCTCTGGAAGGCTTACGAAGGCCCGAGGCTATCTCGTAGAGGCTCGTGGAAATATTACTATATTAATGGTACTTACGGGTGAGCTAGTCCTTGATCCTGATAAATGAGGTCATAAGGTCTGTTGGGGTAAGCTGGAGCTCCCAGTAATTGTGGTTGAACTAGACCTCTGGGATAAGCCCCGAACGGATTCAGGACACCTTGACCCTGTGGATCCAGGAGAACAGCGTTCTGGTAACCTGGCGAAGAAATAATCTGTAATTTTGGTATCACTTGGTTTATGATCAAGAGAATAGATGAAACGTATGAGCAATTCGTATGTTCCAACTATTAGCACATTGTGGGTTAGTGGATGTCATTATGATTAATTCTTTTTTTAATTTGATTTTTTGAGTTTTTGATTTTATGACTGGCTCGTTGATCTAGTGGTCGTAAGAGCGACTGCTTAGCATGAGGTCCTGGATTCGTTCTGGATCGGGCAAAGTGTTATTAAGATTTTCCATCAAGAATTTTGCAGTAGCAACCACGGGTCTGGATTTGTGTCTCAGGCTCATCCCTTATTAAACGGGACTAATGTTGGTGTTCTATTAGGTAACCCTTCGGGGATTACAGGCGTAATGCTATGTACCACATGCTGGTTTCACCTTAAAGCGTTCATTACCATTTCCAGGGAATCTGGCGTTTCCTTGAGGGCCTGCTGCCACAATGTAGACTGGTTGGTATCCTCCAATGCTGCCGGGGCTGAAACAAGTCATCATCATATCAACCCAGAATCACCCACTGCTGGGTATACAGGGTGTAAACCACCTCATCACGAAGCCGTCAACCAAGTATTCTGTACATCAAACTAAGTAACTTTACGCAAAAAATATTGCTGGGAAACGACTTTCTTTTTGGTGTGAAAAATCATGTTTTGTGGTAGAACTCAATGTAACGCACTCAAAACATTGTGCTGATAGATGGTTTGAATAGTACTGGGTTGTGGAGGTGTCAAAAAGTTGGAACTTTGACCTGGTGGTCAAAGTATCTCCGTAACTAGAAGGTTCTCAGGTATGGCCCAGAACAAAAAAAAAAATGATCGCAATGACGGGGAAAACAAGTGCCTTTCGGCTTCGTTAAGAGGTGTTTTACACCGTTTAGGTCTCCCTTTTTTTTGCCACACTTCCCAGTTCTGTGCTTCCCATAACCAGGGGTTGAAATAAAGCAACAGTTCATTATTTGAGAGGTTCGGTGCTTATCTGCTTAAGAACTAAAAGCAGATAAGCGCCGAACCTCTCAAATAATGAACTACATGAATGTAAGTAGTATTGGTTGATCTGGTTGGTCCAAACTTTATTTCCACGCAAGAAACTCTCCATAAGCGAACTTACTTTTCTTTAATTATGTATCTTCAGTCGTTCATGTACAAAATTATTTTATATTGTACTGATTACCTAATAAATTCTTACCTGTATCCAGGTATGGGCATGTGGACTATAAACACTCTTTGCCCGGGCACTAATCCGGGTATATTAGGAGCTACCGGATTCTGGAAATAAAAAAGAAAGGGTATTTTTTAATTATTAAAGTAGATATTATTATCAAATTGAAACAAACAAACATGGCTGCAATTTACGAGAACTACTGTCTGTTTGCTATTTAATTCCTAAAGGCTCTTGATATTTTATCCTTTGGCATAGTGGTCTCAAGCACTTCTCTCTAAATAGCTAAGTGAGAGTCTGAGAGATATCCTGGGTTCGAGTACCAGGTTGGGCAGAGTTATCGAGTGTTTTCATCAGGAAGTTCTCTGATCCAACCGGAAGCGTGGATCAGTGTCGATTTGATAGCAAAAGTCTCGTCCCCTATGCCAGTAATAGGCGGCGCCAATAATATCAGCCTAACCCTCTGGGTAAAATATGCGTTATGTTTATATTGAGCTATTATATACCTGTTGTGGAGGCTGCTGCGGTTGCTGTACTCCGGGTACCAGCTCCACTTCACTGTCCGGCTCCAAAGACTCCAGTCGTGCTGGCGCACCGTTTGGTCCGTTGACGTTTACTGGAATTGACATAACAACACAATTGTTGTTAATTAAAAATCTTATTTTAATTACACAAAGCTGGACTGGTATATAATTGTTTTAAATCCCTTTGGAATCGGTGCGTATTGGCAAGCGTAGCTTGGGACGCTCCCCAGATGAATTGACGACCATTCAAAGGTGGCTGGGTCAGACTGGATGAAGAAGAAGAAGGACAGCGAGGGTGTCGTGGCCCAGCTTTGAAGATACATACATCCAGCAGTGTACTAGGCTAAGTTGTATGATTGAAAATCCCTTGGACAACATCTCTTTACATAAACTTTATATCTATACAAATAAATAAAATTGAAGTGTCTGTTTGTAATTTCAAAATATCAGCTTGTTAATGAATGCGTATGAAAGTATACAGGGTTATTTGTAAAACACCGATAACCTCTCAGGACTGTGTTACTAACATTATAATCAACAACTTTTATTCTATGACTTTTAAAAATTCATCAAATTTTCATAAAAAATAAAAATATTTAAATTGAACGCTTTTCCGGCCCTCGCCGCCCTGACCCCACTCCCCTCACTATTGTACTATCGCTTTCTATTGCTTCGCATAGATTTCTTAACATTTAGAGCGTTCAATTTTAATATTTTTATTTTTGTACGAAAATTTGATGAACTAAAATATGATGAATTTTTAAAAGTCATAGAACAAAAGTTGTTGATTATGATGTTAGTAACACAGTCCTGAGAGGTTGTCGGTGTTTTACAAATAACCCTGTATACGGTACTTTTGACAAAAAAATCTTTTTTTTAAAATTTTTGTAAGGCTAATGTCCGAAACGGCTGGACCGACTAACTTGAATTTTACTGGCAGATTGCTGTTGTTATAAGGAGTAACTTTAAAACCCTTCAAATTGAGAACAAAATCCGATTCAAATATGTAAGTAATAAGTAATATTTTTCTTTTTTTTACGCATACAAAAGTTGCGGGCAACACCTAGTTGAAATAAGTGGATAAGTTAAGGGACCACACAATCTGCAGTGCACCTATCATAGTTGATGCTAGCACCTATCATGTCATCGGTGCACTGCAGATTGTGTGGTAATGATAATGGTAATTACTTGTTTTCCTGATGCAGCTAAGGTCTATCTACTCTAATCCTCATCTAGGGACATGACTGTCATGATGACATAATCGTGTTATTCGTCATTATAAATTCACCACACATGTTTAGAATTTTATTGGCACCTTTATATATTTTCCTTAGATATTTTCCCTTCATCGTGTGACACATAAGCTATAAATTTATCTTTTGTAAATTAAGTTTGCAAGTTAGTATGTACATTATTTACAATTTACAAATCTATTATTATAAACTAAGCTACAACCCTAGGGCTGGCTTTTACCTTGGCCAAAGGCGTTGCCATACAGCGTGGTAACGCCGCCAGTCTCTTGGGGACATTACCAGTTGACAGCGTTGAGGAGGAGTTTTTTGACATCATTTTTTAAGTTGTTAGTTAAATTAAGTTAGATAAAAATAAATAGAAATGTATAGAAGTAAGGTAAACTTAAATTACTAAAATGCTGTCTTTTCAAAACGGGAAGGGTACATTTTTGAAAGGACCACTCAGTTAGGTACTAACTTTTAGTTAACTATTTTCAATAGGTAATAAATAGTAGGAATGTTTTATTAGGCATTTCACGCCAGGGAGAGTGACAGTCATATAAATGCACCATTGAGTAATGCATGAGTAATTTCCTCCTAATATTTTCTTTGGCAATCCCGAAACATGCAAGTGAATAACACCGTAAATAAATAAAAGAAACCGTCGACTTTGACTCATTTGTTTATCAAGGAAAGTACGCGTTCTATATTATAAAGGTTTGCTATGAAACTTACCCTGCTTCTGTTCAGCTGGTCTGTAATAGTTATCTGCGGGTTGCTCCAAGAAATAATCCAGTCTGTAGTAGAACAAAATAAATCAATAAATAACATTTAGAACAATTTATTAAACAACTACAACAATTTATTGTAAAGAACTTCGAACTTTCGGTAAAAAATCCATTCTCCAAGAGTCAATTGCGTAGCCAGTGAATTGATCCCATCTTTATCAGTTGTTAGTTTAGAACTTTTATAAACAGAGTTTTTTTTTTAATTTTCGGTTTTACTGTCCCAGATCGCGCAGAACGTTCTAAAGCTCCCTTAATATTATTATACTCTTTGTTCTAAAGTGTCATTACCATGCGAACTTTATTGCTATATATATTGGAGCGATGAAAGAATGAACGCAACGAACGAAGATGGCGGGACGAACTGGACAAAAAAATAAAACCGACTTAAAAAAAACACACAAAAAAGAGAAAAATAACTTTAGCTTTAGAAGCCGGTGACAAAAACACCAAATCAATCAAACAAAGGTCAAGCTTCAGAAGTCGGTTAACCTTTGTATGATTGATTTAATGTTTTTGTCACCGACTTCTGAAGCTGAAGTTATTTTTCACTTGTTTTTTGTTTGCTGAAGCATATTCTTTCAAATAAAAAAATAATTTTGTGAATCGGTCCACAAATGGAGGAGAAATCAGGATAAATACATAAAAAAAACATACACACGAACATATAACCTACTCCTTTTTTTGAAGTCGGTTAAAAAAATCCAAATATGTACTCCACATTAGCCTTGGGTCGGAAAACTAGAAGTCATTGGGAGCTAACAGTAACATAGGAACTATCTAAACGAATATTATAAAGAGGAAAGATTTGATTTTTTTGTCTGTTTGTTTGTTACGATTTAACTCAAGAACTATTCAACCGATTTTACAAATTCTTTCACGATTAGAAAGCTACATCTCTACAGTAACATAGGCTATAAATTATATTGATATCATGATTAATATAAAGGTAATTACGGATTAATCTGGTGAAGCCCCGCTTGCTGCGGGTATCGCTGCTGCGCGCCGGGGGGAGCAGCACTCACTGCCGCCGCCACTGCTGCTACAAGGTACTGCAAACAAAAGAGTAACACTTCATTATGTTGATGTCTATAAAGGGTGTAAAAATACCCTTAACGAAGCCGAAAGGCACTTCTTCTCTCCGTCATTGCGATTTTTTCTTTTCTAAACAAAAAAAAACCTGGGAACCTTCTAGTTACGGAGACATTGGGGGTCTAAGTTCCAACTTTTTTATAAGTTTTTCTTTTAAATATATGTGGGAATGTAAGGTGAGTTAAGTGGCAACACTGATTGAATTAGGGAATCTAAGATGATAGAGTGACAATACTGTATGTCAAGGAAGGATGCGCAGAGCATCATATTTGATAGTACGACGGACGACGAATAAGAAAGATGAAACACCAAGAAGACGTATAATTTTCATTAAATTTAAGAAGTAAAGTTTTGCTTGCGTTTTATTCCGAATCCCAAAATACACACTACATATGTTTTTTATGTATGAACTTTACTTTAAACACCTCCACTTCCCCCGTACTATTCAATACATCCATCAGCACGGGGATTTGAGTGTGTTATATTGAGATTTTCCCAACAATAATTTTTGCTAGGTAAGGGTTACTTAGTTTGATGTACAGAATGCTTGGTTAACGGTTTCGTGAAAGGTCCGTTTACACCTTGTGGAGGGTAGATGCCTGCTCTTCTTCTTTATCTTGTCGAACTCTGCCACATCGATGGCGTTGGTTAGCAGACCCCAAAGTGCAGGTGAAGTTGCACAAAGAGCAGGAAGAGGTGGGCCTTTGTTTGCGTTGTGGATTGTTAGAGTTGAAGAGATTTTGTTCAAACTGGGTAGAAACATGCGTGATCTGAATGAATGTATCATGCTTGTTTATGTATTTATGTAATGTTTACTTAACGAGGTTACTATGGGCTATCGCTAGAAATTCTAGTTTGTGGTAAACTTGTATTACCTACGACACTTTGCTTAACAGACTCTCCATTTTGATAAACCAGGTTGCAAGGTCCATTTAGGTCCTTGCATTTGCATTTTTGCCAATTCACCCAAGTCATGTTAACTATTTTTTTTCTTAATTTACATATGTATGTCAAACTGGAACTTCTTCATCAGCAACACGACTAGATTTTAACCAAAATTTGCAAAATCATTTCGTGATTCTCCATATCTAAATCTACCACAAAACGAAGGACTTATTCAAATCATCTCGTTACATATTACATACACACTTACAATTCCATACGTCTTCCTAAGGAGCCTTCGCACAGGTCACCATCTTTAAGGTCAGGTTATTGCATGCAGATGACATGGGCAATTGGACATGGACACGTCATCGTTACACTCGCGAAATTCGGTTCATTACCACCTATGTATTGGGAATTTATAATTGTTGTACGTTTTCCTTGTTTTGTCTAATTGTGGTTTGTTTCCTTAAAACTGCTATTTCATTTTATAAACATTGTTCTTTGAAATGCAATAATGTTATGTTAAATGGAGAGAAGATCTTCTCACGGAAACACTTATTTATTCATTTGAAGATCGCTTCGTAATCGTTTTTTTTTCGAGCCTCTCAATTGGTTTTTGATGTGAAAGTCTACAAAATAGAATGCTTTCAAAGACATTTCGTTTTCAAAACTTTCTTCCAAGAATGATCGATTATATGTTTTTGATAATAGCACTTGTTTTTCTAAGACGATCGAAAAGATTTTACGTAAAAAGTCAAATCCTGTAAGTAAGACAAATTCAGCAGTTGACAGGAACACGTTTGTAATGATAATGATGACTAAACCACAAATAATTAAAAACAAATCACTATACCTATCATGCAAATCAATGCAGAAGATTACATATATTACAAAACAAATGCCTATCACGGCTAATCATCAAAGTTCATTCAATCGATGATCGTGTGTTGTTTGTTTTTAATTATTTATGTAACAAACGGATTTAAACCATGATGTTACAAAGAAAACCATGCATGTGTCAGCTGATTGACATGCCATACAAGTTGTATGGACTTTTATTGGCTTATTCATGATCGTTAACTGTGCAATTAACTAAGATTAACTTGAGTATAACCGTATAAAGGGCTGTCTAAGATTTATTGGGATTACCTTAGAAGGATGGACTAGTGATCAGTAAAAGACTAGAATAGAAGAACTGACGTATTACTAAAACAGTCAAAGAACGATAATTTGAGAGAGAATGGATACAGAAATCGAACTGTAAAATAAACGATACTGAAATAGAAAATCATAAATAGACAAATTAAGCATAATATTTTAAAGGATATTAGTAGGATTTGGATTGACATGAGGCCTTTCAGACCGAAGCTACCAGCGCTACGGTCCGATAGTTAAGATCATCTTCTTAAAATCTTCTTTTACAACTATGTTGGACTCGGCTTCCGGATGAAGCTGAATACCAGTATTTTATTGAAAGAAGCGACTGCCAATCCGACATCGACAATCCAGTTAGTAAGTGGCAAGGTACCCCTTGACAAGACTTGTGACCGCTCCGGCCTGTACGGCACATAATTCGTCTTATCTGGTAACTAACCAATAGACAAGAAAACAATATTTCACTTGGAGGAAACAACCGTAAAATTACAGCAGTAGTTATTGAAATTAGTCTGTAATTCGGTTACGCGCTGCCAATTTATTCGTAACATATTATTTAATGGTTCCAGTACAATGGACGGGGAAATAACATGATTTCTCTCTGATTTATATCATTTTGTAGTCGGAAGTAGTGCTTGCATACACAAAGTGCATAATGGGAATCACGCAAGACTATTTTATTGTTGAGCTTCTCTAGTAGGTACTTATGTCTAACCATAGGCCTTTGGATGACAGAGTAGGGGTTAACGATGCCCGTGTTGACCACGGCGAGAAAGTGGGTTTTGCACGCGATGACCAATGTCTCTTTACTTTCGGGCCAAGTAAATGTACTAAGATTATCTACCAGTTTATTGGGCGTTCTTTCGAACCAGTCTAGCCATTGTATTTTTATCCATATTAGTATTATCATTTATTTCCGACCATGATCCATAATTTGTTAGCAATATACTTCGTAATAAAAACAATCAAACAATCCTTACAATAAAATACCTAAATATATGGAGAGGCTTGATTCCCAGCTGTGGGAACGATACAGGTTGATTACTGATTTTCTTTGTTGACTACAAGTCAAATATCAATATTTTTTTGAAAATATGGTGTATCACGTCATGTCTAATGAACTTTACTCAATATCATAGGTATTTGTCCGAGTATCGTTAGTTACGGTGATCCGAATTAATTACCTATCATACACATTCAGTCCGTTTATTCCGAGACCGATCTTTGTTGATTTTTCCCATTAATTGGAGATAATTCGTGTATTGCACTCATCTTTATTGAATCGTGGTGTTTTTGAAATAACAAAGCCTTGTGTGATCGTGAGTGTTGGGTGTAAATGACCGAATAAAGTTAATTGAACTTTGTTATTGCATATCTAAGTATAAATACTTCCTATTTGTTAACTGTGGTTTTGATAGTCCGGTTAAGCACAAACCAGCCTCATGGCTTGACATGGTAAATGCCATTAAAAAAAACAGTGGTTTTAGATTTTTGTTTATGCTGCTAGTATTTAGATTTTTGGTCCTTTAGGAAAATGTTATGCCATTAGGGAAAATGGTCGTAACAAAGCTGCATTTGTTTAAATTATAAAGAAATTTCGTATTCGCAATGTTGCAGTTTTAAAAATTTTCGTATTAAGGACATTCTCCACTTTTTTTAAGAAACTCGGAAATAACTGTCCAAAAACTTCAATAATATGGAGTGAGTGAGTGTGGTGATCAATGCGAATTTCTACATTGTCTTATAAATAGGTAAGCTTTATCTGTATTCAACATTGTAATAATTATTAAACGGCAACACTAATAAGAAATACATCACAAGATACATCGGACAAGTCATACACAGCATCCTCTCATCATCCCACCGGACACACATCACATCTACGTAATTTGATGACACGAAACGGAAGGAAGCCGGTAAGTAAGTAGCCGTCACATTAGTATGTGAGTGACGTCCGGACCTTCACCCACTTACTATATCATACAGGCTGTACGGGTGGGCTCGTGGCCATTGCAATCGTAAATGGAATTTGTCACATACGATGTGATGTTGTGGCCTTGTTGTGATTGGGAGTAAAGTCTTGTTCGAATGTCCAATGAGATGAGCAAAAAACAAATTGGAAAAAAGAACAATTATAGGAAGTAATTAAAATATTATGAACATAAAATGTTAGGGTGTAAAGGTACTTTTAGGGAAAACCCAATAACATTTTGCCCGACTTAGGAATCGAACTCAGGACCATACTCAGCAGTAATGCTTGTAATAATTAAACAAATACGGAACTCAGAACAAGTTTTATATGAAAGACAAATTGTCGAAATTTTGCTTTTATGCTGCACGTATGAACACTCATTTCTTGAAACCAAAAACATTGAACTTGATTCCAAAACAGATTTCCTCGAAGCCGTAAGTTGACATAACTTTTATGTATGTGATATAAAATTCATATAACACAGCGCCCTTGACCTTGGCGCCACAATTTCGTCTGAGTGACACACCAAGGGATCGTTCAACTCTGTCCTACAGTTGTTCACTGGTTACTTAACCAATGAGAACCATACAAGGTTGATAATTTAATTGTATTGGAGCATTGTGTGAGAAAGCTTATTGTTTTGATGGGAATATCAGTTATTGTTTGAGTGGTCATTGTTTTTATTTAAGTTCGAAATAAATACAACTATAATCACAAAAAAAAAGCAGTTAAATCAGGTTACCAAAGATTACCCCAGACACGAATAAATAAATTGAGAGAACGAAAATGGCTGAAAAATATGCAAATGGATGTCCATTTTAGGCGCTTATGTAAGCGCCTACCGAACTACCTACATAAAAACTCTTTAAAAATGTAAAATCATAAAATGTTTGCCAAATGGCAAATATAAGTTAAAAGTTTGTTCAACTTGATCCATTTCGTGGTAATGGCAATTTATAAATGCCACTCACATACCTCCAGTAAAATCTCACAAAACCTTCATATTTCGCCACATTACAAAAATAGACGAACTAAAATCCTCGCGAAATCGTCCTCTAAAACGACATAACAAGTTAACCAGTTCTATTCATCTGATAACTTGGGCCACCATAATTTTCCCTAACACTGTGGTCGACTTGCGAAACTCTTGCAAAACTTAGGCAACAATGACACATACTGTCACACGCACTTAAACACGCGGCATGGAGGTAAGTCAGTGTCTGAATGATTCCTTTTATTGCAACATAGTGTAACGCAAGCTCAAAAGTGTAATTTGGTCGTAATTATGTGTGAGGACAGTTAGGGACGCGCGTCGCTGGCTGTGCCCATATACTACTCTTAGGCGACCTGGTTTTGAGTGCAGGAAGTTCGTGCTATGGTTTTCTAGGTAAACGACTGAACGTTTAATGCCTTTATAAAAATGTTTAGTAGTTAGATTGCATTGTATGAAATGATTGTCGTTAGATTTTTATCTTATTTTAATTACATATGAAATCAAAAGAACGAGGAAGCATGTAGTAGCTGGTAATCGTACACACAATACAAAAACAACAACTTACTATTTAGTATTGTAAGTTGTTGTTTTTGTATTGTGTGTTGTTTATTGTTATAGCATAATCAGATCGTCTTAATATGTCTGGTTAAAAGATTCTTTTAGTTTGGTCAGCATGATATAGCTTGATTTTTCTCGTATAAATCAATATCAATATATTAAAAAATCTAATGCAGACCGTTGATTGTTACGTACCTTTATCTAAAAAGAGCGTTTCAGTCGCGCCCTTATTGGAACTCTGCCAAACAATGTGTATTCAAGACTTGTTTAGAAGGCAGTCCTGAATTTCAGCGTCAGTTTACAAGAGCAGAGTGGCGCAGTGGAAGCGTGCTGGGCCCATAACCCAGAGGTCCGTGGATCGAAACCACGCTCTGCTAGATACAATTTTTTGTAACAAAAAATGGTTTCCATTTTGCACATCTTTTTCTGATTTTGTGAGTATTATTTTATCTATTTTTGTTTTCGCAAGAAAAATCTTTTTAAATTTTTCGAATTTTGTGATGTATGAGTTATGCCCGACTCGTCATTGTTCCAATTGGTCACCAAAAACTTTTTCCATACTAGGAGACCCGCGAAGTCACCATAAGAAAACAAATGATTTTTTGACTTTGAATTGAATTCCCGATTCGTCACCAGTGTGAGTTTGTATTTTATTTTAATTACTTAAGCTTGTTTTTTTGTTTTTATTTATTAATATTGTCACAACACAGTATGCACAAACTATTTACCGAGAATGTCGTGAATCCCAGAAAAGGTTGTTCTTGACGATCGATCAGCACTCTACAGGTACGTAAATACGGAAGATTATGTTAAAATATGTATTATTACTGAACTAGTTACCGAAATATCACACCTATTTTCTCCCGAAGGATTAGGCAGATTAAGACCTTTAAGCACACCATTGCGATAATTATCTTTAAAATAAAATGCTGTTCAAGCACTTTTGAATTTAGATTAAGTTATTTTTAAATGCACTTCATAGTCCGAATTTTGTTTTTGGGAAAGAGATATTGTAAAAGTTGCCCGAAATATTGAGAAACTCGATTCGGACAGGTCAGGCGTCTCGGTGTCGGGTCAGCTAGTATTGTAATATGTTATCAAAAACAAGACAATTAGGCTTTGAAATAAAATGAAGGTAGATATTTTAATAATAAATCTGTGAAGAATCATCTCAAAAATAATTAATAGAAGCAGGTATTCTCACAATAAGAACTTCTAAATAGCTACCAACAATAACTAAAAAAAAAACATATATTCTTATGCAGTCATTAATCTTCATCTAAATTATCTAAACTAATATTTTAAAGAGGAAAGATTTGATTTTTTGTTTGTTACGATTTAACACAAAAACTACTCAACCGATTTCAAAAATTCTTTCACCATTAATAAGCTACATCTTTACCGAGTAATATAGGATATACATTATATTGATATCATGCAAATTAGCTAAGCTATCACAATTTTCGCGCAAAAGTCGCGTGCGAATTAATTATAAAACTTGTAGTAACGAAGTTATAACGAAGTAATAACAAAAAAAAAGTTGCTATAATCGGGTTGTTAATCATTGCATGCGTGTGATCAGATGTATGAACGTGGACGGAGCGAAAGGAGCATGTAAGGATCGTAACAGGTGGAACTCTGTGGTTTCTGTCTACACCCATGGGGGGAGTAGGCGTTATGTATGTACGTTAAAACTGTATCTGGGAAATACAAAGGTGTTTGACCTAACACGGATTGTAGAAGTTGGCCTGCGCTTTGTTATGAAAACAAATCTGGAGGTCCAGCATTGGACGTCTTTCGGCTGAAATGATGATATCTAATATCACGTGTGAATTTGTCATTTGTAGATCTTTGACAGTCGTTACAGGTAGTCAGTGTCGCAGAAGTCTGACAACCAGTCTTACCAAGGGGTACCCAGAACTAACTGGGTTGTGGAGGTCAGTTAGGCAGGCGAAATACTTAGGCTCCATGTAAAATACTGGTATTCAGCTGCATCTGGTTTGATTGGAAGCCGACTCGAACATAGTTGGGAAAAAGCTAGGCGGACGATGATATGTGAATTATCTGAATAGATAAGCAGAAGTGTATGTTATCAAACTCACATTTCTTGTAGTGGTATACGAAGTAGGAATAAATGTCGAGAATAACTTAATCACAACGTGTGCGTGGCGAAGGTCGAATCAGAACCCTTCATAGCAATCGCACTTGTGACCGTAACGAGGCAATCCTAATTATGTTGTTCTAATACCGAAAATACAATATTGTTTATAGTTTAGTATATGTAAATTAGGTAGGTGTAGGTCTTATTGATTAGAATATGAACCGCAAAATGAACCGGCAAAATCTATTTGAAAATCTCGCAAATCCCAATTAATAACCTCTACTGACAAAGGTACCGGTAACGTTTATGATATTTATGTAATAAATAGCTAATTTTATTTATTTTTTGTCATGTTATAGTTTATTTGAAAAAGTACTCAATGCTTTGGGTATTGAGGATTTTTTTTAAATTGGCGGTATCGTTATCAAAAATAATAGAACATTTTTTCAATTTCTTGAAAGGTAACATGAATATAGTAATGAACAAGTAAAAGTAAAAGCATTATAACATCACCAACTTTTTATAAGAAATTATATTTTTTTTTTATTTTCTTTACATGAAAAATAAAAATCGTGAAAAAAAACTTACAACAAAACAAACAGCCATATTTCACAACACGATTTGACCCGCGCACTATAATGTTCAGAGCAACAATGCGCACACGCCGGTCAGCACACACTTATATGAGACGCGCGAGTTGCGTGCGCGCTATAGGGATAAGTATACACCTGGCTTTCTGGGATTTTATTTGGAAAAATCTGTTTCCGAATGGTCATCCACAGGATACGAGAACATCTACTACTTTTGTATCCTGTGAGTAATATGATGATAGCATAAGTACTCAGGATTCAAGATAATATTAATGTTTCAAGGGTTTTAGGAGATGCAAATGAGTTGTTGAGATAACTGATAGAATTTAAGGATGAGTTTATCAATAATAATGATGTCGGTTTTTAATTAAATCAATTGAATAAGTATATTACTTAAACCCATAACCGCAATCCAAAATCAGAAAACCGATTAACCCGTAGATGAATTATTGAACATTAAATATGTATTTAATATTTTCTTTAAGTTTTTTTTTTTAATATTAGGTGTAGTTTTTCGTCTTGAGTTCTTGAACTAACTGAGGCAAACGGGTTATGGAGCTCTTAGAGCAGTAACCGATGACAATAACATTTTATTTCTATAAATGTGTGACAAAACAATTTGCTACCATATTTGAATATTGTTTACAAGTGTAGAGCGATATACACTGTTGAAAAAAGACTCACAAAATTTGCAACGGGACGCACCGTTACATTTTCTGTTAAAATGCTCATTTCCAAGTAAAATATGTAGTCATGTAGAAAAATGCTCTTAAAGAATAAGAAACTAGGTCAATTTGTAAGAGACACTAGAACAATAGTCAACATATTTGCAGATCTTACCAAATATCCATAAAGATTGTTGTGGATTGTCTATGTTTAATTATGAATAAAACAGTTGTCATCCAGACTTATCTTTCATTACACAACATGGTGACAGCGGCGGGATTTTTATTCGATTTAAATGGTTTAAGTCGGTAATAAATTTACGTTTTAGACTTTAAAATCGTCAGGGACGGTTATAGAGCGCTATGGAACACGCGCGACCACCAACTGAATTGTGTTTGGAGGGCAGCTCCGTCAGTCGGGCTGACGCATGGCGTCGTTGGAGGACGCAATTTATGTTATTTTTAAAAGCATCGGGGGTGCAAAAAGAGGGAACTGATGTTCAAGCCAGCTTGATGATAAATTTAATCGGACCTGAGGGGTTTGAAGTGTTTGAGACATTTTCATTTGGCAAGGAGAGCGATAAGGATGATGTCAATCTATTGCTTAAGAAATTTGATGAATATTTTGGAGTCAAACAGAATATAACGTTAGCAAGATACAATTTTTTTACAAGGGGTCAGGAAGTAGGAGAATCAATTGATCAGTATGTTACGTCATTACGATTATTGAGCAAATATTGTAACTTCAAAAATTTAGAAGATGAGTTGATTCGCGACCGTATTGTTTGTGGGATACAGAGTACTGGAGCAAGAGAACGTTTATTGAGAGCAGAGGATCTGACGTTGGAAAAAGCTATTAAAATTGTCCAGGTTGATCAAATGTCATCAGATAATCGACGTTTATTGGAAACTCGTGGTGCTGGTGCTTCAGGATTGGTGCAGGTCGATGCAGTTGGTTTGCGCGGTGTAAGCGGCCGTGGTAGGCGCGGTGGTTGGCGCGGCAGTGGACGTCAACAAGGGCGCGGTGTGGCCAGTGTTGCTGCTGGTTCCAATACAGTGCGAAGATTTGAGCATTCAAGCAAGACTGGACATTGTCTTAGGTGCGGAGGCCAATGCAATGAACTCAATTTATGTCCGGCTATTTCTGTGCAATGTTATTTGTGCGAAAATCATGGACATTTTGCTAGAATGTGCAAGTTGAAAAAAGGGAATAAGAAAATGTACGATATTAGTCTAACAGAAGCAAAAAGCAATGAAGAAGCTGATGATTGTGAGTCATTTTTTGTATCAGTTTTCAGTTTTTTATTGAGGATTATGTGAGAAGATGTAAAATATGTCAGGAAACAGCACACAAACCGTGTAGGGAACCTATGATTCCGGTAGCTATACCAGAATTGCCATGGAATAAAATTGGAACAGATATATTTGAGTATGGAAAGCAAAGTTATTTAATATTGATTGATTATTATTCTGGTTTCATTGAGATTGCATATTTGAGGGACACTTTGTCAAATTCAGTAATAGGTATTATGAAAGAAAACTTTGCACGGTATGGTATACCGGATACGGTCATCAGCGACAATGGACCACAATTTTCTTGTCGTAATTTTATAAAATTTGCTTTAGAATGGGGTTTTCAGCATGTCACTTCTTCTCCGTATTATGCGCAATCTAATGGTAAGAGCGAAAGGGCAGTTCAAATCATTAAAAATATATTGAAAAAATCAGTAAACAGTAAAACCGATTTTTATTTAAATCTGCTAAGTTACAGGAATACACCGCGGGAAGATTTGAATTCTCCTGCACAGTTAATGATGGGCCGGCGTTTAAATTGTAGACTACCAGTCCATTCAGATTTATTAAAACAAACAAATTGTGGTACTGTGAACTTACAACATAAAAAAATATTGGAAAAACAAATAAAAATTAAAAATTTGTATGATCAGCATTGCAAACTGCTACCTGAGTTGAATGTGGGCGACGAAGTTATAATGTTAGGAAAAACAAATAAAAGGAGTCGTGGCAAAATTATAGGAAAAGCGTCGACTCCACGTTCTTATATTGTTAGAAACAAAAAAGGTATTTATCGTCGTAATCGTCGACATTTGATAAGATCTGTAAAGGATCCTACAGATAATAAGTTGTCTGATGGGGATGATGAGTATTTTTCGGGGGATGATGGGGATGATGATGACTATGTGCCAAGTACTAACATAAATGTATCGTCATCTTACTCGCCACCTCATACCCGAAGTAAGACTTAACAATTAGTATACTTACTTATTTTTATAATGTAGAATTAATGATTTATTTTACGTTGGTTTATTATTGTATTTTATTTAACTGGAATGAATGTATTTTAAGTTAGTTTTTATTATTATTTTATCTTATTTAAGGGGAAGATGTTGTGGATTGTCTATGTTTAATTATGAATAAAACAGTTGTCATCCAGACTTATCTTTCATTACACAACAAAGATGATCTAAATAGCTACTGTTTCGCAAAAATACGACAGAAAATGAAACTAAATAGTCGAATGACGATTTAAGTTGACGAACTTGACAACTAAGTTGAAGATCTGGGCTAGCTAGATAAGTTATCCAACTACTACTCCAAGTTATCCTTAACTACTTTCATGCCAAGTTCAGTTATAAGTACTAGATCTTGTGTTAGAAGGTCTGGCGTATGTGTACCTTCGTAGGAAGGATACATCAGCCTATAATGTTCCCACTGCTGGGACACAGGCCTCCTCTCTATGTGGGGTTTGGGCTATCCACCACGCGGGCCCATTGTGGGTTAATGGATGTCACGTGTTTTCGAGTTTTTGGATGTAGGACAAGCCAATTTCTTGACGATGTTCTACTTCATCGTATTGAGAGCAGTGGTGAAAAATATCAAAGACTTGCTTGGGTTCGAACTTAAGACCTCGACTTATTTCACGCATAGTTGGGTCTTCTAAGTCAATAATAATATTCTTAAATACTTGATGAGTGCCAGTGTTTCCTACCTGGCCAGATGAAACATCGAAACAAACTGAAATGTCTGTTTTAAATTCCCGACATTGTCTTGTTCAGGTCATGGGAGAACCATGCAGGTTAGTATCACAGATGGTTTTCTGGGAGCCGCAAAGATTTGAGTCAGTCCTTCTTTATCTTGTGGATAGAGCCTAACCCGGTGTCAGACTTTTTATGCCACCCATGGGCTTCTGATTTGGCTTTACATGCCGTCCAGAAATATCTCTCAGGCATGCTGGTTTTCATTTACCGAAGCAAGTGATTAGTCAGTGCAAGCATATGTCAGTAAGGAGTTCAATGATTCATCAAACAAAACCAAAGAGAGGACATTTGGGTCTAAACGGTCTACCGCATAAGTTACCTAAAATGTTTGTTATTTCATGATACACAAAGAATGTATTTAATTACGGACAATAAATTCTTATTTCATGACGTTTCATACATCTTCATCACCACATAGACAACAACTAGGAAACATTGATGTGTTTATAGATAAGTAAGCGACGACTGTTTACGAATGATTATATGCACAAACAAACAAACAGTCTCTTTGGTTCTGTGTATGGTTTAGCTTGGCAGGATACCAAAATAGGTATAGACTTAGGCATACGAGCTGGGCAGCTGGGCATAATAGCTACACTAGCAGTTATTGTTCTAAGAAGTTAGTCTGAAGCTGAGACAAAGGGTTATCTTTTTCTTCTTTGTCGTCTTCTTTAGCATGTTCTTGAGGAGCCTTTGCCATGTGATATCGACCGCAACATTATTATGAGCTGTGCATGGGTCGTAAATTTCACACCTGGGTCCGATGGGCAATTTACTTTGTGTCTAAAGGTCAATGTAATAGGACTTAGGGGTTGCTAATATTAATCTTTAAAGTGCAAATTTTTGTTCCAGTAGGGCGTCCCCCCCCCCCTCTAAAAGCTAAACTGCGGGTGTAAAAAATCTGGAAAAATTCATGATGATAGTGCATTTCATGAACTTTAAAGGAAAACTATAGCGGTTAAGATAACTTTATTAGTTTAGCAGTAATAGTCGTTGAACTAGGGTATTGGATAATTTTGTACCAAATACAAAACCCTTAGAATAAATCCTATAAAGTGACTAAGATGAAGTGGTTGGTTGAAAACAAAATCTAAAATATAACGGGCTACTACGGAACCCTACACTGCGCGTGGCCCGACACGCACTTGGCCGGTTTTTTAATGTTATGACACGTATGTCTGAGTTGCCAACCTGTCAGTTACTTTTTCTTTCTCTTTCGGGCTTATTCTATAATGGTTACTTTATGGTTTATTTAATTTAAATTATTTTTATCAATATGTTTAGCTGAAATATTGTATTTTATAGATAATTACGATTGTTCACTAAATAACTTAATTTTAAATTATATTTAAATTTCTTTACGCACTCTTGGAAGTCTGATATGTCCTGGCCGACTACACTTTTCAGATGAGATGATTATATGGCCGCAACAAGAAAAACTAATATTCAAAAATTGGAAAGGAAGATTGCTTTGAAAACGAGCTGATGAACCGGCGGAGTGAGTATACAATTGGATTTCATATGAGAAGCATCATAAAACAGCTGGGTTTCTGAAAAACCAACGATCAAATATACTAGAGTTTACACCCTCTAAAGATGAACGGTTATATAGACGCTGATGTCGTGACGCGTACCAACACTTCCCAGGTGATCCAACTCAAAGTTTCACCTGGGACCTTTACTCTGTCTCGAAACTGTCTTTGTTCCTACCCTGGCGTTTATCTCAGAGAACTGCACGACGCCCTTCCAGCAGAATTACCCTGATGCCTGTTCCTGTCTCTCCTACAGTGTTGATCTGATTTATCACCAACTAAGTGCGTGATCTATAAAACTACCACCTTCATACTTTCCATAGAGTACGTGATAGGTAGGTCTTTTTATAATAAGCTGTATTTTTTACCTCATTTGTAAATCCATTTCTTTCTCTCGTTAAATTTTAAATGTACAAGTCTGCTTATGTCCCTTTACTTTGATAGGGGCAAGTAGATTTGTTACAATATACGTAAAATTATACTCGTTGACTAAAGAGCAATGAATAAGAATATAAATGTTAATGGAACCAGGGGGAGAGTAAGAAGACCAAAGAAAAGATGAATGGAAAGTGTGAGGAATGATAAGAAGGAAAAAGGAGTGAATGATAGCGTGACGGTTGACAGAGGAGAATGGTAGAAATAAACGTGTGGCGCCGACGCCATGTAACATGGGATAAGGGCTGGAAGGTGATGATGTACTATCGAGGTCACTCCCGCCCGATCACCACTAAGCAAATTTTTGCTTGCACTTACAACATAGAAACGCACTCTAGCCCCACCCCGTTGACTTTGTATAGAAATAATGAATGAAAAGATACCAATCGGCCGAGCGCACTGACGACGCACGCCAAACGAGAGTTATTGTTATTTTTCGTGCCAAAGTTGACGTTGTCCTAATAAGCCTAAACTTTAAGGGGGTTTAGCTCGGCGCCTCCGCATGATTTAAACGAAAATATTTTTATCTGATCAGGCGGAAAAGACCACGACTGTACATTTTGTTTTAATTAAATTAACATTTTATTTTGAAAAATTCTATATTGTTTTGATAAGTTACCTCATAACAACCATATACGAAAAGAGACAATTAAGCCATCATTTACATACGTTTCCCAAAAATATTCGTATGACATAATAATACCGTGTCGTTGACCCGCCACTCAAACAAAACAAACTCCATATTTCTTTCTTTACGGACTGCTTATGGAAATTACGTAAATGTAAAAGTTTTGTGAACTAACAAATAATGGAAACGGTAATAAGCGGTCAACTCTAGGTTGTTCATTGTTCCCTTTTATAGTGGATAAGTTAAAAGACGGTTGTTAAGTGGAGTACCTAAGTTATAACGGTGCAACTAAAACTTAGGTAACAACAGCCAATTTTCGTAACATTAAACGTAACCAAAACGAATGCCTAAATATACTAGTTAAAACGGTTACCACATAATATTCAGTAATCATTCTGAACCCCATCACATCTAAATTTTCACAAAAGCTGTACGTTTTTAGTTACCGATGAAAAATGTCGATCATGTAAGAATTGATGGAGCGTGTTTAGAATGATGAGTGCTGGGAAATGACTTTTATTTATTGGGTAAAAAGGACTACGAACGGGCTCAAAACATTGTGTTAATGAATGCATTGAATATTATTTATGGGTTATGGAGGTATTTTTTTAAGTAAAGTTATAACATTCAAAATTAAAAAACAAAAGAACTTTGACCTCCATAATAAAATTGCAATGACGGTGAGCACAAGTGCCTTTTGGTTTCGTTAAGGGTCTTTTTACACCCATTAGAGTTTTTTGCTAGATTAAAGAGTGAATGAAACAAGAATACAGTGCGTAAGTAAACCAGCACAATGCAAGTTTTTCCTTGAACTGTAATGCCAGTCAGTATTCCTCTGAACCTCAGTACTGTTGACTCACTAAGGTGAGGAGTTAATATTTTTACTTGTTTTGCGGTCAGGTACCTGGTTCCCGTAAATAAACAAGCATGATTTGGCTCGGATGTTTAAAATGACGTACCTAGGTGTACGAGTATATGCGTCAAAGGGATTTGTTTGACCTGAATCAGTTCGGATTACTGGGTCTCCAGAACGGGAGGATTTGCATGTTTTGTGTGTGGGTGGTCTTTGCGTAAGTAGAGGGTCCCTTATGTTTTGGTTTTGTGGATGTGATGTGGAATGGATAATAAAATAAGTTTGGCAAAAATATTTGCAAATGATTTTTTTATCAACAGATTTTCGTTTGAAGAGATTGATAAATGGTAAACAATGACGGCACGGTTGGCGAGGTGGCTGAGCGATTGGCTGCTGCGCTGCGTGTCGCAGGTTCGATCCCCGCACGTTCATAGAAATATTTGTATGAACGTGCGGGGATCACAGGGATTACAGGGGATTACAGGTTCCGGGTCTGGCTGTTTGTGTACGTGAGGACATTAACAGTTGACAGCGTTGAGGAGGAGTTTTTTGACGCCATTTTTAAAGTTTTTAGTTTATTTTATTTTAATAGATTTGTTAATTGTAAATAACATTTTTTTTTTAATTTAGATATTATAAACAAATATCCATGTTTGGTCAAGTCATTAAAACCGAGCAAATGTAGGTCGCTATATACTTATAAATGAATGGAGCGGCTGGTGGGCCTTTATGAACCTAAGTATAGCACAATGTCACCATCTACATCACAACTATGCTCGTCTTACTCTAAGATCATGTAAATTATGTAAAATGCTCTATTTACAATCAGCAGCGTAAGTAAAAAAAGTGTAACATGCGTATTACCTGACCACATGATAATGTAAATATTACAAACACGTGGTATTGATAATAGTTTGTGTAACAAACACCTTATTAATTCATTTTACTGCGCACTAAAATCTAGGGTTTTAGAATAAACAAGGCGTGGGCGATTTGTATGTATGGGAGGCTGTGACTTAAGCATTTGTTTAGATGAAAATCTCTCACAAATCGCTGCAGGGGTAGATTGGGCTGCGGGACTATTCGAAAGAGATACCGTGGCCCCGGAACACAAAGGGCGATGTAGGAACATGGATGGGTTTTAGTCAGTAAAAGTCTGACACTCCCTCCTGCTCCGCCCAGAGCGGGAGGAGTCATTTGATGATTTCCCATCCAAAAAAAAAAAAAAAAAGGCGTAGATTTTTTGTTGAGAATGAGGTCCTGGTTTCGATTTCACGAGCGGGTAAAGTGATATTGGGTCTCAGTAGCAGCCACGGAGTCTGGATTTGTGCCCTGTTATTACATTTGACTTAAAAATAACTGGCGAAATGTGGGTGTATACTATTAGTTACACCTCTGCCTTATCCTTCGGGGAGTACAAGCGTGGTGTTATGTACGTATGTTGAGTAGGTACCCTAATTGAGTAAAACTCCTTTACATCGCTTCTAAAAGATTTTCAAGAAATTAGTACTTACCGAATACATTGCTACGCAACGAATATTGTCAAATGACTAGCGTTGGGAATGTCAGTGTCCTCCGAAATTACCCTGCAGTTACTACCTTGAGTTTAACAGAGTTTTCTTGGGTTTATCATGGGTTCATTCCAAACTTCAGGCCATGTTATTTCGTATTTTTTCCCAAATATCCTTTCCCTAATGTCCTTTGAGTACTATAAGTACTATAATTTATTTTCATAATTTCGTGTGATAACAATATTTCCCAACGTCATTGTAAAGTTTGTAAATTGTACATAAATGTTCATGTATATAGTTTACACCTAACTCGAAGTTTTTATTCCTGCTCTCCAATCAACTATCGCCCGGTTGCTCAGCACCTTCCATACACTGAGAGGCCCGCCATTCGCACCTTCGTTGGTGACCCCGACGTGATTGTAGGAATTTTAGTACACAACAGATATCGCTTCGCGTCTTCGGTGTCCCTTCACTGTGTATAGGAAAAAGAAGTAAATAGCGGGACTTGCACTTTTATTACTTACGAAATAAAGTGACAGTCACATCATCAATCATCGATTAGTAATGCATTTTTTTAGAAATTTGAATGCTCAGGGATTTCCTATATGAGTGTAGTACTTGAATCACTGTCTCTACCTGTCCTACCTATTGCATTGTATGCTTATTATTTCCTGTAAGAGATTTATACTTATTTATTTTGATTGTCATTATCCTTGTTACATGGAAATGAAAGTTTACACAGAATCAAGTTGATAACTGTGTTTTAGTTCCGTGAAAGTTATTAATGTTTACTCAGGAAACTCAAAGATGATCAATAAAGTTAATGAAGCATAAATTAATAAGTTTTAGGTATACAGGGTGTAAACCACCTCATCACGAAGCCGTCAACCTAGCATTCTGTACATCAAACTAAGTAACTTTACGCAAAAATTATTGCTGGGAAACGACTTTTATTTGGGGTGAAATATCATGTTTTGTGGTAGAACTCAATGTAACGCACTCAAAACACTGTGCTGATGGATGGATTGAATAGTACGGGGGTCGTGGAGGTGTCTAAAGTAAAAATCAATAAAAACTTGTATTTAAAAAAAAAGTTGTCAAAAAGTTGGAACTTAGACCCCCGTACCGAACTTTGAACCTCGTATGGTGTAGAACAAAAAAATGATCGCAATGACGAGGAGAACAAGTGTCTTCCGGCTTCCTTAAGAGGTGTTTTACACCCTTTATAGTTAAAGTTGGTAGGCCGTAGTAAGGAACTGCATAGGTTATTGATTAAAGGCCGTTTTCTAAAACTTATTTACGTATAACTGTCAGTAAATATGCCACGTCTCGAAGCTATCGGTGTTCCTTTAGACAATGTAAGCTTGAAATATCCTATCCGCGTCACCTACCTGTCACTTGATTCATAGAAAAATCAAAGAAAGCTTTTCTGTGACGTTTTGTTTCTACGGTTCGTAAGCAAATGTCAAACAGACCGAGATAGCAACCTACCGATACCTGTCGGTAAGTTATTATATGTTGGTAGTCAGTGTACGAGTTTTTTTTTTGGGATAAGCTCGCCACACTATTGCCAAACCACTGTAACTCCTGAAAGCCAGAATCAACAGTGGCGACCACCAGAAAAGCGCCGAGACAAGAAGCTCGACGAAGTCTCAGAGAAACAATTTAACTGTCTTGGATGCCGCAACGATGTTAATCAGAAATGTAAAGCGGAGGAGTAGGAAAAACCAAAATGTACATAGTGTTTCGAGATTTAAAAAAATCTACTCGATAGAGAGCAAAGTTTGTCTTTAATATGTTCAGATTTTTTCATCGTTTCATGTTGCTGTTTCATGTAGCCCTGGAGCCCTATTATTATCCCTAATATTAATAAGTGATACTAAAAAAAAAACAGCATTTACCATCACTAATTCTCTGAGGGGCTACCGCGCTTATTTTACTTAAAATGTTACTTACGGGATATCTTCAGTGATTATTAATTGTTTTGAGCTCCCGATATTACGCGCCGGTATTTTGAGCTTATTTTAATTGTGGTAAGTATTGTTACTACATCTTTGCCAGTTCAGCCAACATTATTAAACACCGTATAAATTGGGTAATCATCCTTCCTCGTTATGTTTCTTACAATAAATCCTTTTAAGGGTTCCGTACCCAAAGGGTATAAACGGGACCCTATATCTAAGACTCCACTGTCCGTCTGTCTGTCAGTTACAGTATCGGTGCCCGGTTGATGGCAATAGGTTAGCCCCCTATTACATGGGACTTAAACATAAATGGTAAAAAGTCGGTATGTACAGTTTTGGTCTTTTCCACCTGATCAGTTAATTTATTTTTCGCTTAAATCATGCGGAGGCGCCGAGCCCTTAAAGTTTAGGCCTATTAGGAAAGCGTCAATTTGGCAAGCAATATAACTCTCGCTTGGCGTGCGTCGTCAGTGGGCTCGGCCGATCGGTATTGTCTTTCATTCATTATTTCTATACAAAGGGCTAGAGAGCGTTTCTATGTTGCGAGTGCAAGCAAAAATTAGCTTAGTGGTGATCTGGCGGGAGTGTCTACGATAGTACACCACTGCCTAACCTTTCGGTGATAACAGGCGTGATGTTATGTGTTTTTTATTTTTAATGCATTTTTTCAAAATCATAGAATGGTACGTTTTTACCCGACTTCGGCAAAGCCCAAAAGGATTTTGGCAGTCTCTGTATGTACAATATGTACATACGAGTATGTACGTATGTGTGAAACATTTCTATATTCCATCGAAGCGCCTAAGCTACTTTTCACACCAAAAATTTGTCGATTCCCAGTAATAGTATTTGAGTGATCCAAACATTCTAAACATCAAGTTTAGAATGTTTGGTTGACGGCTCTGTGTTGTGATGGGTCCCTTTTCACAATGTATGTGACCTGGGTTTTACTGCTCTCACATTACAATGTTTCATTGGTTGCAAATAACTAAAATTTATAAGGAAACGTGCGGTTTAGTCTTCGTCAGCCCCATACTTATGTGCCTTACTCATTGCTTAGTTGGGAAATTCATACCAGGTCAGTCATGGTGCTGGACAGTCTGACAGCAGGACATCTCTATCCCAAGCTGAACCATAACACGCCGTCTTTCGTCAAACATATCCAGGTACAACCAAACACGTGGAAATTGTAATCCTCCTATCTAAATCGTTCTTCACATTTTAACATCACAATGACGTCAAAGATATTGGTAATTAAAACATAAGTAATCGGCTGGATCTTTGAGTGAAAGTTATCTGATCCCATTGAATTTATAAGTTTAGATTTCATGGTTTTCCCTTCATTTAATTTATCATGTTTGCTAGAAAGATTTGATGCACAAAAAAATTGATGTAAAAAAAATACAGGATGTAATTTTTTCGAATTTTAGTTGGTTTGATTCCCGAGTGTGGCAAACAAATTTTCGAAAATCTGTGAAGGCAGATTTGTTTCTTATTAAAAATAAACAAAATGTTTCCTTTGAATAAAATTGGCTATCTCCAGTATTTAGAGTACTTTCTCTCCAGGTGGCATTGAAAAATTCTACCCTGTATACTATAATGATTCAACGGGTGTACGATCTCTTGAGCAAGCTCATCAAATGATGTCAAACAGTGAATTCGGCTTATATATAAATGAATGGCTATAAGTAAATAAAATGACAATCGCATTGCAATATTTATTAGCATTAAGTATAAATAAATAATAAATACAATTTTTAGTCTTCAGAAGACGTTACTATCACACTTATTCACATACAGTTATGGCAAATCTTATTTTTATAGTATGTGCAGTGCAGACGTGCAAAACTATTCCCTACTGTTCTGGTTTGAATTAATGATCTGCATGCATTCTAATTCTAAAGGTAAACAATATCACCTGGTAAATTTTGCGACGAAAACTTTGCATCAGTGGATAAAATCTGATGTCTATAATATCCGTTGTGCCTGGCACTTGGTTACACCTAAATATAAAGTTTCCACCATCAATAAATTGCAAATCTATTTAGTCCGTCAGTAAGCGTATTGGAAAATAATGGACACATATTTTTTTGTTTTTGTAAATCAATGAATATTGTCCAAGATAAAACGCATCAAATCTCGGGAGTGGAGGCTGGTGACGTCACAACTCACTAAAAATTATAGCACGGCGTGACGTATTGAGAATTTTAAAAGCGTCGTATCTTTGTCAATTTAGGTCTACGTAACAAAAGAAAAAATACGTGTCAATTTTTTTTGAAAATGTAACTGACGGATTAATTCGATTTTTTTAGGACATAAGCCTATACAGGCCATAGGTGCTAGTGCTTACAGACACTAAGTTTTAACAACCAAGTCGTACTTCTAATTCTTAATCTTCTTATGATGATTACTCGATGCGATGTTAATACCCAACAATGTGGGGTCTACGCCGGCAATGGCCGTGGCTATGGGCATGGCCAGGGCTACGCCAGATGCGGCCACAGCCGTAGCTTGCGGCCTTGAAGCTGCCAGGCCATTCTCACCGACGACTGCAAGACCTGGAAGGAAACCAAATAATGTAAATAACGTTATGCACATAACATAACATAACATCGAGCTTGTTTTTCCCAGGGGTGTAGTAAATTTCACCGTCTCACGTTATAGACTGCGAGCATTGCAATCAACCGGGCCCAAAAACAGACAACGGGGCTGCTACTAATAAATTCGTAAAAAAAAAATCCAATAACCCTTTGCTCGACCTGGGACTCGAACCCTGGACTTCATACTCAGCAGACGCCCTTGTGACCACTAGGTCTATGAGGCCATGATGTTACAATTTCGTTTTCAGCCTTTGTTTAAAAATATCTGTGTGATTAGAACAAAAAAAAAACAAATTATATCATATTTTTTCGATCCCAGATCTCAGATTCGAACTCATGATTTAAAAGCTCATTCGCATTTCAGACTCATGATAACAGTAGCGACATCTAACGAAGAAAATTAACACTGCGAAGTTAACTCCGTATCCATTAACTGTAGCGCCATATTCTACACATCGTTGAGCAGCGCTGATGCATTTACAATTTTATATCGTTTCCACCGTATTTCGTTGGCAGCACTGGCGCATTTACACAATTTCTGAATGTCTTTGGAAAAAATAACTTACCAACAGGTTTAGCTTCAGCAATGGTTCCCCTCTCTAGGAAGTCCGAATCGTAATTGTCGTCATTCTCGTCATTCGAAGCGTCGATGCCAACGCCCTCTTCTACAATCTGAATGAAATGAATGTTATCATAAGGTTCTGTTTTCAACTGGCAAGTTCCAGAAATACAAGGATGTAGTTTTGCAATCTTTGTGCCCATTTCACAGTTCAACCACGGCCTCTTAATCCTTTCCTATACAAGCCTTATGGTTTCATTACTAGGTTTGTGCATTGGTGTCAAATTGATTGATGATTGCAATTTGCAACATGTTGCTATTAATTCACGGCAGGAATTATCAATTTTATAGTAGCCGTTATTATAGTAGGTACTGTTATTTCTTCACGTGTCTTTCATAACTTTTAAGGGACTATTATAATTAACATGTATTGTTCTATTCTCATTCATTACATCAACGAGTTCATCCTACTAGAATCATTCTGTTTGCTAATTTTTCTGTACCCTAGTGACTGTTTGTGTACTTTAATATGTGTCAAACATGTATTTTCCAAAATAAAGTTATTATTATTATCATAAAATGCGAAAGTTTGTGCGTATGTATGTATGGATGGATGTTTGTTACTCTTTCACGCAAAAAACTACTGAATGGATTTATAGCCTGAATTAAAACATAGGATACTTTTTATCCCGGTAGTAAGATCCCATGGGACAATAATCAAACTTCACGGGGGCGAAGCCGCTGGCAGAAGCTAGTCGTCTACATTTTTTACAGAAACTCTATAGTTACTGAATAAACTTACGTAGTCATCTTCCTCTCCATCCTTTCTCCTCACGTTTGTACTCTTCTTAAACAGCTTATCAACATCATCGACCTCTTCAATAAGTTTAATGATGTTCGAAGCAGCTTCACCCAAGGACGCTAACTGAGTCTTAAATCTACTCTTTTCCGTATTTCCAAGAGACCCAGTCTTACGACCAAGATTGTGCAGTTTCAAAAGATTCGTTGACAGTGTCTTAAGATTTTGCAAGTTCTTGGCCATTACTTTGGCAAGGAGGTTTTCATCGCTGTTTTTCATAATATTTTCGCTGCTGATGTTCTCTTCTGATACTACTTTCTCGCCGGTTATCCTGCCAAGGTTATCTTTTTTAATTTCCAAGTATTGACCCTTGGCTCCTCCGTAGAACGGTACATATTGTACTGATGCCCTATAAAGGTTAAATATTATGGGTAAGTCTTTGTCTAGCTAAAAATAGACATTGTGGAGAAATTAATTATCTATTTAATTTGCTTTAAGTCTAAGTGTATACAAACATGACCAAAACAATGTCATCCAGACAAGACTATGACTCATAGTCTCAACATTCTAACAGTAACTCCACATTTGGGAATATTACGTGGGTGTACTGGAAATCAATTCTACTCAATTTGTCCTATTCATCCGTAGCTTTGCTTGAACGTGACCGTTATAAGTATTTGTGTCTAATCATCCATTTAGGATAGTGACCTATCACAAGAATGTTTAAATTATTTTACGAGCTTGAACTTTATTATTCATAACTTATAAATAATTCTGTTGGACTGGTCTGCTGGTTCACGAACTTTTACATTGTTGAGATTTGTCTATGTTGTTGAAATTATAATAAGATACATGGTAAAATATCTTAATCATCTTCATCTTAAGCAGAATGTACTTTTGATTCAAATTATTTATGACAATATTGCAACAATAACATAGGTAATCCGACTGACCCTGACATTACTACAAGTGTTTCAAATAAAATAAAACAAACATTACTTCATATAAAATTTACATTTATTATACTTTCGCCTTTTACATCAATCTAACATTATTCCAAATTACATTCAATTCGAAAAATAATTTTAAGTTAACAGTCAAAAGTAATTTCCGAATCTAAATCTACTAATATTTACTCTTACTGCCTAGTTAATGATATATATATCTTTATCAATTTATCATTGATCTACAAATTCGTATAGATAAAGATCTGATTGTGCATGGGCTATGCCTCCAGGGCCCGCTAAGGCAGTCGCTAGAGGCGCATGAAATATAGTTCCACTCTGGTTCCTCGCTATTATAACTTGGGATATAGGATTCGCCAAAGCCGTCCCTTGCGAATTCAGAGCGTGAGCTATTGGCTTTATGAACAGCATGAATGTCGTATCTTCCAATTTCAAGGGCGTTTCTTGAAAATTCATGCCATTGTATATGTATTGATCTGAACTTTTCAATGATCTGCTCCAGTCTCCGTCTCCTCGCCTTCCTCGTCCGTAGAATCTAATAAGTAAGAAAGAGAATAGTTTAATGAGAAGGAAGACATGATACATGTGGGTTAGTTAGAAATGACTATCGGTTGTAAGGATGGTAATAAATAATAGGACCAGTAGCAACAATTTTTCCTTCGGGTATAGCTTGTAATAATTGTGCAATAGAACCGTCTATTTTACTTTGTTCCTGTAGACGATGAGCGACTGATGTGAGGTCTGCATTGGAGGATAATGCTACGATTCGTGCGGCTGGTCCGGCCACAGCGAGTCCTCCTGGTTGGGTGTATGCTAGACCCCCGGGGCCTACAATCGCAGTCCCACCTCTGCCCGCAGTCGCCACTCCTCCAGGTCCAGCGATGGCCACTCCTCCACGCCTTACTTTCAGCCTGTTAATGAAGAAACCGGGCCCAGAAGGCTGCCTGTTCGAATGTTTGTGACCAAACAAATCGAAAAAGTTAAGTCGCACGTCTCCATCATTATCACCAACGGTCTTAGTGTCTTGTGTTTTAGCAGGCTCTCGCTTTGTAGGTTTTGCAGTAGTAGAACTTGGTTTGTGTGCGAAGAATTTGTTTAGCTTTGCTGGATCAATTTCCTGTAACTGACTTCCATGTGCAACAGTGCGTTTTTTAACTGCTCTCTTTTGCCTTGATTTTCCTTGTCTGGATGGGTGCACAATAAGGGTTCCAGCTTTTTCAATTTCATCTAGATTTTGGATTACATCTTCAATAATTGCTTCATTTGATTTTTGTTTCCTGCAAACATCGGCGTTCTGACCGTATTCAATAAAATTGTTCCATCCTCCTCCATTCATTATACTGACCAATGGGTCCCTTATAAGAACTGGAAATAGTGATGCAAAGGGCCATTGAAAAGGCGGCAGAGATGGGAACGATGGAAACGATGGAAAGGGTGAAGGTGATGTTTGTCCATCTTGACGAGTTTGCATTTTTGTAGCGTATTCCATCGGATTTATGTAGTTACTGTACATATTATTCATAGATGGCATGACAAGAACAGGCATGTTCATTATGTAAGGCCCAGGCGTCATTGCCGCTTGTGCTTGATTTCCAGCCAGTAAAGAAGCCAGCTGTCTTGAATATCTAGTATCGTCTAGATCTTCATTGTAGATTGTATTACTCTCTTGTTGTTGTACATTGTTAGGTTTTGGGTTCAGTTTTCCAGAAGCTATGACTTGTTGGAGTTTTTCCAATATTTCTTTGTCGAGGACGTATTCTCCTCCCGTCTGATGCGGGGCGTTCCATTTTAACTGATTTCGCCTGCTCGGTTTCTTGAGAGCATCATTTATAGCTTTTATCTTTTCCAATATATCTCTACTAGTATCTTCGTTTTCTCTATTAGTTTCATCATAAGCTAGTGACCTCTCTTGTCCCACTGAAGCTTCTGTTAATTCATCAACAGATGTCGCTGCCCTGAAATGCACATCATCTATTGTAAGTATTTGTATGTATATTTCATTATCAACATCTATGATACCTTTATCCATAAGCATTATAGTTTTAGCGTGTAAATCATAAAGCGGTGTTGAAGCTTAGATAATAGTAATTAAAGTGAACCATACCTGAACTAATGCGGTTCCCGTGTAGTTTTTCCACAAATATTTTTTAAGCTCTACTACATAAGTTAGTTGTGCTGGTTCTACATAAATGTGCATTTCTACTGTTGTAAAACCGTCGTTAATATTTTTAACAAAACCGTAGCAGATTTTTCAGTAATTTATAAATTCAAAATACACGTTAGATTTTATTAGAAACTGACATCATTGATCTTTTTTACAAAAATAAATTCAGGAATGATACACTTTTTCTCTCAATTTTTTCATTAAAATTGTAAATCAAAATGAGTTGAGGTTTCTAATATTTAAAATCTGTGATTATTGAAATGGGCAATGATTGCACATGATAATGGAATCATGAGCCAATGGATGCAATGAAATCAGTTTCGAAAATAAAATTAATTATTAGTTTGTGTAAAATATGTATAGTTGCTTTAGACGTAACGTTAACGCTATTTATACTATTATTATCTACAATTATTATTTGTTGTTAGAGTGACACTTACTCATTATTCGACGGCCGTGACGATACCTCCAGGCAGGAACATGCGAGAAGCACCTGAAATTAGAAAATAAATTATCAATGAGGGTTACAGAAAAATGCAAAGATACCTTGTAGAACATAAAGTTCCGGTTTGATTACCCATAGCATGGGGTGCCCATAGTAAAGAACTGCAGTAGTGAACACCTCACCAATGGGGTATTAGGAAGGAATCCCGAAATCATTCAACAGTTATGTTTTTTCAATGTTGATGGCGCAGCCGCGAGGGAACTGTATTATTTTTTTGTTAAGTTTAATCTTGGTTTTGTTTCTTTTTATTTTTATTTTATACTGTGTGCACTTGTATTGTGGCATATGCGAAATAAATGTATTTTCTTTTAAAATAAGTTCAGAATCAGATACCATTCTGAACAAATGTTCAGAGACCGGTCCTTTTTCTTTCAAATAATTACAATTAAACATTTGTAATTATTTGAAGGAAAAAGGACCACGTTACATGTGTTTATAAAATTGCTCAAAGGTACCAAATATCTTTGTAGGTTACTATTAATCAGTATAGACAAATAAGCATTCATTAGGTCTATTTCGTACCGCATTCAATTCCGATACACTTTCTAGAGAAAGTCATGCATCAAATAGCTATATACCCAAATTGATACATTAAGAATAGCATAACCGTTTATTAGCTTAACCTACAAATCAAATCATAAAGAACATTTAAAGTAGAACTATTTTAAAACTATGAATAACTAATGCACATTTTTACTAAGACCAGGCAATATCTCAATAAAAAAATGTTCTGTAGAAATTCCAATATTTAAAAAAAAAGGACAAATATAAGTAGTACATTCGTTATGTGTATGGTTATATTGATATATCTAAATACTATAAAAAACTGATTATATGAACTCATTCTTGAATATGTATATATGCGGTTTTCTTCCACATAACATGGATATTATTTTATTTTATCTCGTTAAGACGACTACCCAATTACCCATTACGTTTGCGGATTATCCCTAGCTAATTTTACTTTGACTGCGTTCAATTTGGGGGGTTTCGATTTATACAAAAACAGCATTCAAATGTATCTGGTTTATTAAGTGTTTTTCTAAAAGAAAGTGAAACTATTTGAGATCGAAGTGAAACTCCGCATCCGGCGCCGAAGCACCTCACTATTTACCGGTTTCAATGTTCCTACAAACAATTGTATGGTAGTTTTTTATAATGAACACTTGTTTGCCTTGTACTTGTAGGAACATTATGTACTATGTAATGAAGATAAGAGGGTGTGGCTTTAAATAGGTCTGTTGTCTCGTCTGGGAAGAATTTTTATTGGAATAAAGAGCAGGTACGATCAAGAGTTGATAAGAATGGCAGTGGTCGTCAATTCGGTATGATATGGGTACTTTGTGGAGGCATCTAGATAGATTTTGGTAAAAGATAAGTAGGTAAGTTACACTCTTCAAGATAGCGTATCGACGAAAAGAAGGCAATCATGACAGTGTTTGGAGTTCTGTAAGAGAAGTATTTAAGTTTTGTATACTACTCTGCCGTAATTAATGTAAATTGTTCATAGCTATTTATAGAAAATAATAATAAGTGGAGATCCATAGATGACTCTGCCCTGGAGTGTAAATGTGGTGTTGTTCCACAAATAATGGACGCAACTGAAAGTGCCAAACTCGTCGACAAATTGGCTGAATCAATTTAGATCGCTATCGACACGCTAAGAATAAATAAGTAAATGAAGTGATGAACTGACAGTCCCCTGTGCAGAGCATGCATGGAGGCGGAGGAAACCGTGGCGCATGTGCTCCTTGAGTGCACCGGCGTTACCAAGCTTCGCGAGGAGACCCTTGGAACACCAAGATCCCTTGCGGATGCCCTGAGGAGACCGGCAAGTTTGATCTGCTTCTGGAGGGAGGTGGGCTGGTTGGAGTAATCGGCCACCATGGCTCACGCACAATGGTCCACTTCAAGGACTAAGTGCGGAAACCTAAACCCCATGATAGAAGTAAATGAAGTTATTGAAATAAGTAAGTTGAAGATTTATTGTCTTATGCTAATAGTGTTGAATCATAACGTCATTTACATATTCATTTCTGTTAACAGAAATGAGACGAAACAATAGCGTTTTTTTTAAACTCGACCACGACCATTTTAAATCATAAAATTTTAGTAGCATAGTAAAGATGAGTTTAAATGGCCGAAACAGTATAAATTATAACGGAAAACAAATACGGATAATGTGTCAATAAAGGTAACTGTGTCAAACGTTGATACTGTTTTGGCGACCGGCCCGAGAGAGGCGAGGTCACACCGAAAGCTGAGCGAAGAGGCGACGAGAAAGCACGCGTGATGCATATTCGTGTTACACTAAATTTTAAGAGTAAATATCAAAAGTGCTCACTGTACGTAATACTGAGTTCACTGACGGTCAACCACTTTTCAACCTTATTACTTAGGACATAGGTTGAATAGTGGACCTTCAGTGGACTCGGTAGTACTGAAATGACGCACGTCTACATTTTGCTCTAAAAATATAATTTAACATTATTAATAAATAATAAAATAAAATAAATTAAACTTTATTTCAGACTAAAGTCCATAGTTTTGTTAAGTAGTTTTAGTAACAATGATGCTTAGGTATTACGTTATTATTGCATGTCAGAAAATTACTTGACAGGGGAATTTCAAAATCCTAAAAAAAACCGTATATTTCCTTTTGCAGATTAAAAAAATGTTATTGGAACAAGGTTATTCAATACAATGACTATTAAAAAATACATAATTTTCTAATCTGCAACATATATCACTAACGAGATTTCCGTAGCGTCAACGACGAGACCACACCTCGTTTCAAACAGCGTTCCTAAGAAGGAAATTACTAGGTCGCGTACACTTATTGTGTTGGTATTTGGCAGTGCTACCGTTAGTTTTACTTATTTGTACATATTGCCAATTGGTGGCTACAAAAAATTGGGCCGCTATAGTTGAACGACTGTATAAACGCGACTTAGTTAGAAGTGAGTGCTTTCCCGGACACCATCTTTTATTTTGATTTGTTTTGATTTTGCCCCGTATTCTAAGTAGCCAGTATTTTTATTTGTTGCGGTAATTAGTAAAAATGTCAGGCATAATGATGATCATGCTTTGCGGTTAAAAGTAACGGGTTGCGGTTTTTTGGCCTAATGGCTTGGGACGCTACTCGCTAGATCATAAACTTCCAAATGGCCAAAGTGCACGATTGAATGAACGAGTGAATCACGGTTCTTTGGGATTTGTAATACAGAGTGAAGTTCATTATGGTTGGAAATAATTAATAAACTTTATCATCATCTTCAGCCTTTTCCCAATTATGTTGGGGTCAGTTTCCAGTCTAACCGGATGCAGCTGTATAATAAATTAATAAACTTTAAGAACCTAATTTCTTCACACTGTGAACAGACAATATTTTTGGCACACGCACTTTTCACTAACAGTTGTCTTGCTTTTCTTTAACATAAAAGGAAATAATCATAATCTCTCTACAAACTACATACTACTCATACTACTCTTGCATACAAACTATTTTCTTATCTATGAAATCCCACAAAACCATAAAGTAGGGGAAACGGAAACAGGGCACTTAGATAAAGTCGCATTCACATATCTTTTGAAAGTGTCTTCCTCAAAACCTACATCTTAAATGCAAAGAAATATCAACTGAATGTTGGGTGATTGATGGAGACATACGTCAATAATCCCTTGGTTGATTGGTAGAGAATGTCTAAGGCATTAAGTCCGTCTTTGTATCTTTTATTATTGGCAAAAAGTTTTAAATAAATAAATAATCTCATACAAACATGTGTAATTTGAGTGAAGATATTTTCAATGTCACTTTCTACATTAATTTTTCACAGTAAAATGAACACAGCGTGCAAACGGATTGATCAATGACCGTTCCAACTTCAAATCAGCTAGAACTGCCATAGCCTAGCATAAATTAGGAGAAGAAAAAATTTCATCATCACCTGCCTAGCCTTCCTCTAACTTTGTTGGAGTTGGGTTTCAGTCTAACCTGATGCAGCTGTATGGACCAGTTTGTTGCATGGAGTGACTACCTATTTAACAGCCACAACCTAGGCAATGGTAATATAATACCCCTGGGTAAGATTTGGTTGTCAGACTCTTACGCATCTGAGTACCCGTAATGACTGCATATTGATCAATCAGTTCACGCATCCATTCCTTTCTGTGAATTCGAAGGAGAATCAATAGCGCACCACAGTTAAAAACAGTAGCACACAAAATATGTTTTCTTAGTCCTATCTGGACATAAAAGGCTATAACGGACCAAATCCTCTAAGACAAAGAACTAACCTTAGTTCCGGATAACTTAAAAGGGCAAACCGGTCATATCCAAACATGCATACCAATTTGGTAGCTCAGCTTAGATCTTGTCTCAAGCCTGTATCGGTTGTAAATCTTAATTGTTTTATTGTGTGTCTCAGTTTCAACTAATATAAGAGGTGATGAATATTAAGTGTCTACAGAGTTGTTACTTTTTTATCTTAACTTGCGTGTTGTTAAACATCGATAAAATTGGTACAGAATTGATTTGGCGACAGTGAAAGTGTTAGCAAAATTCGACTATTTCTGTTTGAATGATCTGAATACAACGGTTTTGATGTCATGTATAGAAAACACTGAATTTCCATAAATTATAGTTTTCGGCACAACCTTTTTGAACCTTATGGAAGATATAGATTTCAATAAAAATATCTAATAATCCTAAAATTTAAATACGAAATCATTGGCTAATTTCCATATTTTATTGTGATGGGTTGTAAAAGGAAAGCAGGTTATTTTTTATTTATTTTAATTATTCAATATTCATGTTTTCATAAATTTCACATTATAAATAATCTAAAGGTAAATTTATTATTTGATTTCGATGTCAAACATCACTACTGCATCACGCATGTCGATCAAGAATTGTAATTTTATTTTACGCCTTTTGAAAAAAGAATTTCAAATTGATGGACATGCGAAAATTAGTGATGAGACTGTTTCTTATTTTTTGTTTGTTATTTAACTAATGATGCATAGTAGAAAACGTCAGTAAAAGTGATACTTATGACATTTCTTTTGAAAACAAGTTTGGATGTTAATGGAAAGTTGAAAATGGCCAGTAAAGAGGGCAATGTCTAAGCACGCAACGTTTATAATGTCTTAGAACCAGTGTAAGTCAAATTATGCTGTGAGATAATCGACGGAAAGTACTCGTTTGTGTGATTTACACGTTATTTTGGGCCAGTAAAGACTATGGTCAGAGGTCAATGACAAAAGACCTTAATTGCCATTATTGTTGTGGAAAATCACTAACTTGAAATAATTTACCTTAATAAATAATCACAACCACTAGAAACACTAGAATCTAACATGCTGAAGATTATGTGGGGGGATGTGTAACATTCATCATTCACAGCTGACAAGGGAGAATCGAAAATAGAAACACCAACCCCAAGTAAAATGGTAAAAGGTCAGGAAGATGATGATGTACGGTCGACCAATCTATTTGGTTTACATTTTAACATGCAAATTATAATATTGTAAAATGTAAATCAAATAGCTTGGTCGACCGTACATCATCATCTTCCTAAATCGAGAATCGAAAATAGAAACACCAACCCCAAGTAAAATGGTAAAAGGTCAGGAAGATGATGATGTACGGTCGACCAATCTATTTGGTTTACATTTTAACATGCAAATTATAATATTGTAAAATGTAAATCAAATAGCTTGGTCGACCGTACGTAATGTTTGGAAAAACTTGATAACGGACAAAAGGTCAAATCATCGTAAATCTTTGTTTACTGTTGAAATGTTGATGTCAATGATCTTGACAAATACAATTTTGGCTAAAAACACAAGACACGCGGTAAAAGTGTGTAAATACGTTTGTTTTAGCTTTGTGAGTATGACTTATCCAAAGCAAACGTTAAATGTGGTAAGGGTTTAGAGAATCATAATGTTTTTGTAAATTTATGTTTGTTTACAATAAAGCTAGAGATGTAATTGATATTGACAATAAAGATACGATGTGCGACAGTTTCGACCGTCGAGTACAAAAATAGCAACACCTAGAACAAATAGTGACATTTACTATTTTTTCTTACATCTACACCTACGTTATACTAGTCCATCTTTTAAGTAACCCGTTCTCTTTTTAATATAGCAGTTTCGCAGGTTAAACAGGATGATATACCAACAATATACTATATTTATGTATTTCTGTCTTATTTTTTGTTTAGTAATGATGGTTTACCTTCAACACAGTATTTCATTACCTTACAAATTGGTAATACGTTTACTTTTAATTCCTAGTTAATGATCCGTCTTCATACTAAATTTGTGCCTCAGCTGAGGGCAATTATAGTTATGTTCTTTCGTGGAATTAAGCCCTTAAATATCCACTCTATGGTAATGTAATGAACTTGAAGCAGAGTTTTTATAATAGGTTCGTAGTTGTCGTTGCGAGGCGAAATTTCAATTTGCACTTATAGTTTCCTTGAGCAACCCGCATTGGGCCTGCGCCAGATAATTCATTAAACACAGGATGTGTATGATATCAGTCTAGATCTGAGTCTTGTGTCCCATTAATGGGAACGATAAAGCTCGATTAAACTTGTCACATAAGCTCAAAATAAGTGGATTTTTCAGGACAGCTTTTTCGAGTACAATGTACTTACTACATTCAGTAAGTTTCTACGATAAATATGTTTTCTTGGACTCATCAGATTGACAGCTTTATTTTGACAGATTGGAGTAGTAATGTGCCGTGGTAGATAAATAATGATAAAAAAGATAAAGATTAATAATCTTAAAAGTTGAAACAGTGTCATTTGAATTTTCTCACTAGTTAAAACGGTCAAGTGTGAGTGTTGTATTTGCCTGCTAACAGATTTTGTAAACACTTACGCGTACTTGCATGTTTATGTGAAGAAAAGTGTAAACCGTTAGTTACTTGTAGCTTTCGCTTTTTACTTTGATTATCTTTTTATTTTGTATGTAACCGTTGATTGACAGTTGAGGTGGCGAGTGAGCTTTTCCTTTGAATTTATTTTTTTGACTAACGATAAAGTTGAAAGCATCAGAACTGGCGAAATGTGTGCGTATTTTATTTAAACTTCTACCTAATTATTCCAAAAAATACAGGCGTAATTTATTATGTTATGTTAAAAAGCAAAACACCAAAGTTTAAACAACAAAATATTCAAGAAAGTAAAACTGTCAAAACCTATTTTGGGAGCCAGGGGACTTATCTGTGGGACATAATGTCTGTATGTTGTGCTTTAAGATTTTTGCAACATTTGTAACAATGTTGTCACTGTATTGATCTAAACAGTTTATTTATTTAAAAAATAAAAAAACTTAAAAGCCACCAATGTTTGTTGATTTGGGAACCTATTTACGAATTTTTAAAGTGCATTTTATTACGACCCCTTATTTATTGAGTATAAAAAAGGTAATACCTAGATTAATAATTAAGGTTTATACGCACAAAAAATATTCATAATGTACTCACCAAAATTCCAAAAAGATAAGGACGCATCATTTTTCCTGGTATAATATTATCGATAAATAAAACACGTTACTACCAAATAATAGAGTATCGGTATTTAAAATTTGAATATGGAACACGTGCGGTCACTCGCGCTGTCCACTGGCGAGTTCGAAGCTTGAACCAAGCCGCCAGCTTTTTGCTTTGCTTTGAAAATGATTATACCACGAGTTTGATTCTCGAATGTAAAAGTGTTTGAGTGAATGTGAGATCTGTCGTGATATGTAGTGTATTTTTGCATGGAATTAGATTTTTATATTGCACTTTAGGCATGGGGATATTTTTCGGCTATTATGATGGTGAGATGATGATGGCGGCACTATAGTAGTTAAGACTATTCTAGTAAGTAAGTAATTTATGTTATGTACCATTTGAGATAGCTCTTTTGACATAGACATTTATGTGAATTGAATGAAAAAATTACTAAGCTATATTTCTAAAGTGGTGCTACTACGACAAAAAGGTAAGATAATGTTTGAAACAGTACATTATTTTGTCCCACTGCTGGGCAAGTCTCTTCTCATACAGAGAAAGCACGAGCATTGATTAGGACGCTTTGTCTACGTCCATATTATAACATAACACTTATCACCATCCTTCGTTTAGTTCAATTATAGTCCTTTCGCCGTAGGAACGTGCAGGTGACGTTTGGTGACATTAGACGTCACGACATGTTTAGTGGTGGGATGTATTGCTATGATGTCAATATTTTAGACGATATTTTTTATAGAAAAAGACGACTATTATGCAATTCAATTTTATCTGTTAACGATTCTCCCCGCCAAAGTCTCGTTCTTTTTATTATTATCATGTTTTTTATTTTAAAATATGAATGTAATACACAAAAATAAATATAAAACTTTCAAAACAACTATAAATAAGTATTTTTTTGCATGTTGTATGCCATGTGGCGTGGTGTGTCGGTGTCATTTTGCGTCAATACGAATGCTAATTCCTTATAATAATATGAGACACGTTTGCCGATTGTCGTACCCTTGTCTGTTTTATTTTGGGTTAAAATTTACATATGACAAAGATGTTTGACAACAAAATTACAAAAAAATGGTAACAAAATGTAAACTTGTTCTAATAAAGGTAAACTTCTTTTTCTATAAAAAATATCGACCATCCATCGTAGTAATACATCCCATCACTAAACATGTTTATGGCGTTCTTTTACACGTATTACACGTTGCTTATTTTTTCTTTCAATTTGATATAATTTATAGATATAACATTTTGGCAGGCTAAATTTATTTAATTTATTACAATGATTACCGATTCTGTATTTTACGACTAAGGTATTTAGGTGCAGCTAAAATATGAAGTCATGATTGTAAATCAGGGTGAAATTCAAGATTGAAAAGGAACGGTTCATCTAATGTCGCCTGCCTACAGCGAAAGGACTATAGATAGGACACAATTTGCATAATTATGAACAACATGTGTTTCCAGAGATCATTAAAACTTTTCACACCATTCCTAGATGACCTTTACGTAGCACACAACTTACCTCTGAAGTCACATAAAACAAAAGAGAATTGCCTTACAAGCTTAAAACAAAAGATAGTGTCAGTCTCACATACGAGAACAACTAAGATGTTATCGATAGTTTCGAGTTACATTAGTACTGCGACACAGGGATGTGAATTGTGAAAGTGGTACCTCTTAAATTGATTCTTTAAACTACTAATTAGTCGATATTTTACTAAAAATATCAGTGGAATCGAGTGATTCTCATTTGATTGTTTTTTTCTTAATTCTTAACTGTCAATACAACGTTTTGACACGTTGTCTTTAAATGTCCAAAATGTAGGCTTAATTATAATTTATATTTATGTATACCAATCAAGAAACATCGAACCTTTTTTAATTAAGATGACTTGTTGGTAATGTATTAATAACAATATTTTTTTTGTTAAATTGACAGCGGTTATATTAATCATGTTTGGTAAAAACTAACCAGATCAATTTCGTGAGTGTTTTATTTTTACGATATCTAGCTATTTTATAAGTTTTTGGCAATTAAATTTTATTACGTACTTCATTATACATACACGTTTTACATTTATAGCACCGACCATATAATATAACTGGTAAATGTTTGTAGTAATAGTAAAATCGATTAATTTGGAATCCTTTTTTACATTGCGCCATTTTGGACATTCCACAACGGTATAATAAAAAAAAAAACAAATTTTAAATGTTTAAATGTCTATTGTATTGTATTGTATAGCGGGCTGGTGTCCGCAACTCCACGTCAAAGCGCGTATTTTGCGTACGGGTGGGAAATTTATTCGGTCCACCTTAACTCCCCGAGAAAGGCCAGCAGCGCCTTGATGTTGCTGACAATCTCGCGGAGAGTGCACTGGGCAGTGCAGAAGCACGTGGGCTGCTGTCTCGTCTTCCTCCATGCAGGCACGGCACAGGCGGCTGTCTGTGACTCCTATGACACAGAGGTGGTTATTACAAGAGCCGTGTCCAGTAATGGCGGCTGTAACTGTGCGCAGCTGCGGTTTGGTCAATCGAAGCGCGCGTTTTGTTTGGTGAGGCGGCCGTCGATAGTAGGAAGTGCTACCTTGGCCTGCCTACACTCGCCGTGGTCTAGCCACAGCTTGTGGTGTTGTTCACGAGTTCGGTTCCTTATCAGTGTGCGTAGGTATCCGAAAGGGAGTGGTACGACAGGTTCGGGTTCCACCGCTGCCATGCTCGATCCCCCTCTAGCAAGTTCGTCCGCCGCATCATTGCCTCGTTAATCGCTGTGTCCCTTGGTCCATTGGATGGTTATGTTATTGAGATTACCAGCGTGGTTCAGGCGTTGGTGACACTCGTGTATTAACCCAGAGTTGTTTGTGTGGTTGTTTAGAGCTAGCAGTACAGCCATGCTGTCTATGAGTATGCAAATGGAGTGGTCCACAACCTCCCTGGCTAAGATGGCAGATGCCGCCAGGGAAATGCCCATGCATTCTTCCTGAAATACCGTGATGTGGGCCCCCAGAGGTGTGTTTAAATGTCTATGTTTAGTAAAGAATGAGATGAGGCAGCTATTCTGGATTGAAACAGAATTTAACTTCACTATGTTCTTGATGGGGTATGATATAGATCACTAATGGATTCTTTCACAATTTGGAAAAGTGATGCAGCTTAGTGAAACACTAAAACATCACACTGATCATTTCTTTGAGCTGGGGAAATGGTGCATCAAAAGTCCCACACAAATTTGATTTTATTTTATTTATTTGGCTCACCAACAATTGAATACACTGCTCCAAAGATACGAGATACATCCAATAGAGTCAGCAGACAAGTGTATCAACCTTTTACAGGTAAGCAAATCTTTATCTTTTTTTTAAAGCAAATTTGTCGTTGAGTGTCTACTTAAAATCAGATGAGCACTCAGCTATGTTTTTGAAATACATAATTAAATCAAAATTAAAATCACAACTTCCCTTTACAAAGTATCGATATTTCAGTACCACACCCGCCCACCACTATGATACCATCGAATACCGTATTACAATCACTTTTAAATTAACTATACTTGAACTTGACCTTGCACTTTAAAGACTGCTGACCCAAATATCAACGTCGAGTTTTTGTTTATATAGTAATTATTATAAATTATTATTGATTACTGTATGATCTATCAAAATGTAGGTGTTTCTTTAGGTAAAGCTAATTAGAATTCATGTAGCGGTTTTTAATAAAAAAAAAAAATTACTACCGATTTATTTTGAGATTCGGTGAACTAGGGAACTAACGTATCGAGTATGAAATTAGACACATGTTTGGCTGGCGTTTGCAAACCGCGCTAAGCTGATGTTTCAAGATATACTGGCTAACTTGTGATTGTGTTTTGACATATGAATGATACAACACATTAATCTCAGGTGTAAAATTCTATTAAACAGAAGAAAGTAAGGTTTTTGAGGACGGAAACAATAATATAACGGAGTCCGTACATTTTTATTTTATAAATTCGGGTTGCACTTACTTAAGTGAAAATTGGTTGTAGAACAAGCCGTGTGCATAAATGACTAGCTTCCATACAAACTTTCAATCTTTGTTCTACCCCAATGGATGGAGGATGAATTTTGGATAATCCCTCGTAGAATTCCAGTTAATTATAATATAATAAATAAAAATAATGTAACAAAAATGTTCGTGTGTTACGTTATACTTCCATTCTATGTCTAACACGTGTTTTGTCCTATTCTGACCATTAAGATTTGAATCTTCCCACTAGCTATTTGGTGAGAAACTTTCTTTATCTGTTCGTTTCAGATATTCTACCTAATTTGTCACGTGACATTTATAGTTCATAAATGTGGTATAAACAAACCTACTAGCTCCCTTACGTAGCACAAAGGACATAGTTAAAATGAGACTATATCTGCGGTAATTATGTAAAGTCAAAAATATGTGAGATTGAGCTACAGAAAAGCTTATTATGTCGCTTTTAAAGGGTCTCCATCCTCAGGACGTAGAAAAAACAGCTGTTTCCATCCAAGCTTTTTCCCGGAACTCGTACATTCCGTATGTTATATGTTAGTTATATCTACAGAAGCAGATGAGTTTGTTTCTAAAACTCATCTGCTTCTGTTGATAAAACTCTGACGATACTCGTGAAACCTGGCCCGAGGCAAAATGCGGACAGTCATAAAATATCGGAGGAAGCATCCCGGAATGTTTAAGGACAATCACCTTTATTTCTTCAAGACGTATATTGGGCATTGCCAAAATCGATTGATTAGTAAATTGATTGCTCTTCTATTTAAGTAAAATATCCATAAAATGGCTCTTTGGACAATTTATTATCTGTGATGATCTTGTCCATCAAGATTTCGTTACGTCTACGGTATAAACTTGATTTTTAATTTCAAAGTGCTTTGCTCTTCCAAAACAGGAAATTAGATCATTTTAATAGGACATTGTAATTGAGTGATGGTTCGCAAAGGATTTTTTTTTAAAGTCTTCATACATATTCATCACCCTTGGTGATTAAATCGAATGCTTAGAGAAGAGTGATGATTTTTATGATACCTAACCTATTTTATGAGTTTTCGTTTCCGAAACTCGTAATTTTATTAGGTTAATGATCTTAATTTATCTAAATTATAAATAGAACGCTTAATAAAAGGCTTTTATGGATTGTATATCTAATTGGAAAACTTTCCAAAAGATAAAGGCCTCTATTGAAATTCACCCTAATCTGCATAGATACCTACCTACCTACTGTAAGATATTACCAACTTCTCGTACCGGGGTACAATATGAGAGCAACATCCATATAAAAGGTACTGCTTAATTCTGCCAGCCTTCAAGATGTTAGGCTGCCTTGGTCAGGCAACCGTTGCAGTGCCAACATACTATTCTTTCATGCTTTCATACTGTACATCAATTAATCTCCGGTGGCTGGGTGTCATGCCATTAGCGACTAATTTCTATTTATATTTTTGTAGAGTGACATACGTGTGTGTGTGACCAAATATGTATATGAACGTGGATGAAGCTAAACGGGAATGTAACGATAGTAGCAGGCGTTCTGTAGATTCTACCGTCCTCCATGGGAAATTGGCGTGAGTTTAAGTATGTATAGCACCTTCTCATGTGTTTATTTTTCGGTCTTTGTTTTTATAATCCAAAAGCTCCTAAGTATTGAAGTGAATGACTTATTGCACTGTTTTAGACTTTCACGGTTTTTCACTACACTTCAAATACTTACGGGATAATATCGAAAAAAAATTGAAAAATCGGGAGCTTATAGAAACAAAAGAAAATCACGGATATTATTCCGTATGTACTTTAAGTGAATGACTTATTATTCCCCGAAACCGATTCTTCAATTTAAATAGGGAATTTCCACTTCGGTGAAATACTTATCCTCTTTTAATTTGAGTGGAAAACCTTCTTTCCTAATCTGAAGGTATTTAATGCATTCTCTTTAAAGCCAAGCTTCTGGTTAAGCTTGACAAAAAGAAAGTGCTAAGTCGACAATTCACTTTTCAGACAAATGCCGAAGATTTTCCTTGGAATCTCTTAGTTTTATCCATGAGAAATTAGGACTTGGTTTTACCTCTTGAGTAATCTGAAATCAATCTGAATTTAACCACATGTCAAAAGTGCAAGTCTCCTAATATTTGTTTAACCCGTCGGTGTCCGAGTTTAATTTAGATTTTTAATTATATTTTCTGATCTACTTTCATCTAATATTGAATAAGTCTTCTTAATTATTACAGAATATACCGTAATTGGATTTGGAGTTTAGTATCGAATCTGAATTTCATTTTAAGCTCAAATAACTTAGCAGTAATTAATCACAAATTAAACAATAAATTGATTTGTTGCTGGTTAAATTAAGTTTACAGTGTAGAAAACATCAACTTACTTTTCTAAATATTCTAGAGAACAAATGCTTGTGAACGCTTGGTTCAGCACAGAGACTCATTATTAAACTTCTTATCAATGAAAACGGGCATCGTTTTCCGTAAGTTCCCCCCTACTACATGTGGGGGTATCAATGGGTACACCTCTGCCAATCCCTTCGGGGTTTACAGGCGTGATGTTATGTTTTCCGAAAGTTTTGGATTTTTTAAACAGTTTTATCAAGCAAGCCTCAGCATGCTTGCAGCAGCCTCCTGTCCTTCTCCTTTAGATAATATTATATCCCATTAGATCAATGTAAAATTGATGAAATTGTGAATTTATTAGGGCACATCGATCGAGACAGCACCCAAATAACGTCTACCCAACTCAACCTATTTGTTCAGATTGCTGAAAATCTTTCACCTGGACATAGGTCCCCCTGATCAGATTGGCCGGAAGAAAAACCTGTCCAGGAGATTCATAGATGAGTCTGAGTGAGAGCTCTGGAGTGTAAATGTGGTGCTGTTCAAACGTTGAGACACTTAATATCGTGTCCTGTTGTTGTACCTTAAACCTTACACCGAAATTTATGGCTGCTACTGAAGGCACCGATCTCGGCGCCGGATTCTGGGCCGCTTCTGTTATATTGCCAACGATAAGCTAAGAAGAATGCATATCAGAACAAAGCTGTACGTTTAAATACCTTGACATTTACCTTCTTTTTTCACGATACCTCTGATTCACAGCCTGCTCTATATTTTAATGACATACAAGGAATTAGATCGGTGTTTGATGCTAACCGGCCTTGCAAAGAGACTGGTATACTACTTCAGGAAGATATTATTAATACTCGCTGACATTTTGACGTCCAAAATAACAGCTTGATTGTTGAACGGTAAATTAAAGGTTCTGGCAAACCGGTACGGACAAATTGCGGACACGGACAGTCGGACACTGATAGATATGTCAGTAAAGGTTTGGTTAAACCGGTATGGACTTGGACACTGTAACAGTAGTTTGGAGTAAGGTAACCATTTTTTTCTAGAGCCGTCTTATAATTTGTGCTTAGCATTCCTTTATAGTCAAACAGGACCACGATATCAAGAGCAAAATACTTTTTTGTAGTACTAGATTATTAAATATTGAACATGTGAGTACGTTAATGAAGTTGTTTAGCTCTGTTTTAGTTTATTCGATTGATTAAGTGCGTCTAATTGTATTTATATTTATACAAGAAAAACAATCCCCAACCCGGCTGGTCACCGTGGGGTATTAGACCAAAACCCTCCAGGGCAAAACATAAATAATAATCATAATACAACCAACAGGAACACAACAATAATAAGCAGAGACCTGAACAAGGCTTGCAAGGTTAAACATACAGAGAATGAAACACCCAAATATGAACTACAACAGACAAATAATAATACTGAAAGGAAAAATTGCAATCTATTATATATCTCAACTCTGAATACCAGAACACTGAGAACCGAAGAGAAACTTACAGAACTAGAGGAGGCATTAAGTCCATTGAAATGGGATATAATCGGACTGAGCGAAATAAGACGCATTGGGGAAGAAATCAGGGAATACCAAGAATATATATTTTACTATAAAGGAGAAAAGAAAGGAATGTATGGAGTGGGATTCATGGTAAAGAAACATCTTAAACAACACATTTTGGAATTCATAGGAAAATCAGATAGAATAGTAGTGCTAAACATCCAAATCCCTGGTTTCGATAAACCATGCTCCGTTATACAAGTATATGCCCCAACCGAACAGGCCACAGATGAGGAAAAGAATGAATTCTACTCGCTTCTATCAGCCACAATGGAAAATACTCACAAGTACAAGATAGTAATGGGAGACTTCAACAGCCAAATAGGATCGCGTCAGGTGGATGAAGAGCGTACGATGGGCCAATATAACCAGGGGAAAAAGAAACTGCAATGGCCAACATCTTATAAGCTTTGCGCAAGAACACAACCTACAAATAATGAACACCCATTACAAGAAAAAAGCATCCCGAAAGTGGACTTGGATCTCACCGGACGGAAAGTATAAAAATGAAATAGATTTTATACTCTCCAATATTCCCTTTAACTTTAGGGATGTAGAAGTAATAAATAAGGTGAACTTCAGCACAAACCACAGAATGCTAAGAGGAACTATTATTACTCATAAAAAGCAAGCAAGAAGAAACAAAAGAAACGGACCTATACACATAATTCCACCACTTTCACAAGAGTCACTACATAAATTGAGCAAAAATCTACCTGAAATGGGAAAACTTGAGACAACCCAACAGAAATATGACGAACTAGAACATTATTTAAAGGAAGTACATAAAGAAATTGGCCTGGAAAGAAAAAAGAAAGACAAAATAGGTGATGAAGCTAGGAAATTAATCGAGGAGAGGAAAACTCTGCTATATGATCGACCAAAGAACATAAAGCACATAGAAAAATTAAGCAAGAAAATCAATGAGAGCATTAGGAAACATAAAAAACTAGAGCGAATGAACATAATACAGAAGGAAATAGAAAGAACGGGTGGGATCAAAAAAGCACTGAAACAACTCAAGGACCACTCCACTTGGATGCCAGAAGTAAAAACCAAAAACAAAGAAGGGAAAGACAAAACCACATCACATAGAAAAGAAATAGGAAGAGAGGCAACTAAGTTCTACAGGAAATTATACAGCAATCCAACAAATACCGCTGAACAACCAGACCATGATCATACAGAAGAGGGCAATGTTCCCGCAATAATGGCAAGTGAAGTAAGGAAGGCTATTAACACACAAAAAAGCCACAAGGCACCAGGAAACGACAAAATAACCAATGAACTATTAAAAGAGCTTATCGATGTTATCGGGGATACACTAACACAAATATTCAATGAAATATTGAATAACGAACATATACCAACTCAGTGGACGGGATCCACTATAGTTCTCATACACAAAAAAGGAGATAAAAACAAAATAGACAACTATCGGCCGATATGCATGATGACCAACCTATACAAGATATTCTCCAAAATATTACTAGGAAGGATCACAAAATGCCTGGACGAACAACAACCAATAGAGCAAGCTGGCTTCAGAAGCGACTTTTCTACGGTTGATCATATACATGTCGTGAAACAAGTTATTGAAAAGTATAACGAATACGGGAAGTCCTACTACATCTTATTCGTAGACTATAACAAAGCCTTTGACTCCCTCTATCACAGCTCTATATACAAGGCACTCAAAAAGCAAGGAGTCCACGCTAAGTATGTAAATATCATCAGTCAAATATACAACAGAAGCACGGCCCGAATACAGCTGGAAACGGTAGGAGAGGAATTTAGGATCGAAAAAGGAGTGCGACAAGGGGACCCGCTTTCCCCCAAACTATTTGCCGCAGTTCTAGAAGATGTCTTCAGAGAACTACAATGGGATAACCTCGGATTAAACATCAATGGTGAACGATTGAACCACCTCAGATTTGCTGACGATATAGTGCTGTTTTCAGAGGAACCACAAGTCTTACAGAGAATGCTACAACAACTATCCGATGCTAGCGCAGAGGTGGGTCTCACCATAAACTTCACAAAAACGAAGGTGATCACCAACAGCACTCAAGTAGCGATAACAATAACAGAACAAGAAATCGAATATGTAGAAGAATACATATACCTTGGACACCTAATATCACCCCAACACCTAATGTCCAAAGAAATACAAAGAAGGGTAAACAACACCTGGTCCCGCTACTGGTCCCTCAAGGAAGTTGTGAAGAGCAAGTCCATACCAATACGGGATAAGAAAAGGATCTATGACAGCTGCATACTGCCGGTACTCACTTATGGATGCCAAACATGGTCCATAACAAAGTTAAGCATGCAAAAACTAAAAGTCTGCCAACAAGGGATGGAGAGGAGCATGCTTGGTATACGTATCAGAGACAAGTGTAGACTAGAAGACATACGAAAGAAAACAGGTGTGGCAGATGTAGCCAACAGAGTCAGGAGACTGAAGTGGAGATGGACGGGGCACACAATGCGAACCAGAATCGAAAAGTGGACGAGAAGAGTAACTGAGTGGTACCCACGCGATGGAAAGAGACGCAGGGGAAGACAGTTCAAGAGGTGGGAAGACGACCTACCACAGGGGTGGAGGAGGTTGACACAGAGTCGAGAGGCCTGGCGCGGCCTGGAGGAGGCCTTTGTCAAAGGGACAACCTGACAAAGACAAAACATTATTTAAGTTCAGTTAAAAAACAATATTGTAAAAGGAAGTCAGTGAAATAAAGGCTATTTTTATTTTTATTTATTTATTTTTATTTATTTTATTTATTTTAAATGTATTTATTGGCAGCGCAGACTAAGTCCGGGGCACTTCTCTTCCTTGCAACATTTTCAAATCGTATACCGTGCTTGACATAATGGGCAACAACAGTACTTTCACAGTTTTTATGTCTTGTGACTGGGACTGTAGCTACATTTTATTTTTATCTTTGTTTCGACAATTCAAAAGTGCCTGTAACTGGCCTACTTGAAATAAATGCTTTGATTTTGATTTTGACATTTAAAATCTTGTTCTGTCATTCCGGAACATTAATAATGATATCTATCAATCAACTGAGCCTGTTACTGTCCATTGCTGGATATAGGCTTCTTCAAAGCTTCGCAAAGATATGGAGAACAAACTTGCCCCATCCACCTTTTATTAGTTTACGGTCTACCAAGCTGTGAAGGAGGTCTAAAATGGCCGCTTTAGCAGAATCTTATATGAATCACGTTAAAATTTTACAATTCTTATTATGATGTTACACTTGCCGACATACATATATATGCGGATCCACTCGATGAATCGTGCTGTAATAAACATGGCCGGTCTACTGCTACTTTAGCTTACCTGGAAGCTAAAACGGTAACTGATAAAGATAAGTTTCAAATACGAACCACCATCATCATCATTATGTACGAAAATTAAGATTAAAACATTTAATACAAGATTAAAAAAAGAAATACTTTGATAGCCTGAGTCGAACAAATACGAAACTTAAATCTTGTTACGTTATTTATAAGGTAATAAGACATTCAAGAAGTATTGTTGTCTAAATAAGGCTAATATTATCATAGTTTGTGACAGTTTTGGTCATAAGCGTAGGATGATAACGGTGCATTGTAATAAATATAGACGAATAAAGTTGGATTATGGACCAGAAATGGCACTTGAATAGTTTCTGCTAATGACAATTTTTATTATTTTTGTGGTAGTAATATTTCGTTTCCAGTTTCGAACTACTTGACTTTAAAAATAATAAATAAATAAACATCGCTGGACATTACACACACCGCCATCTAGTGCCACACTAAGCAACAGGGCTTGTGTCATGGACACCAGATAGTTGATTTGATATCAATTTTTTTTTGTAAATACATACTTATTATTAAAAATATAAACATCTATGACTCGGAAAAAAATGGTCATGCTCATCAAACAGAAACAAAACAAATGTCGAAAACATCGGCATTAAGTCAAACAGATTGGATTTAATTAAAGTCTGAATTTGATATCTAACCACTGGCCATTGAAGTTTACTAATTTTGAGTCGATTAATTAATCTTCTCTTAGATTAGATGTAATTTAGAGCAACATTTCGTATCCTTTCCGTTTTTGGTTTTTCAACTTTATTTTTATACAACCTTCTTAAAATAAAGTTACTTGTTTCAAAGTCGGTCTTAAGTTTTCTTTAATTCATAAATGAAACAGGCTCCTTCGAACACATCAAAATATATCAATCCTCATATTTTATCCTCCAAAAATATGATGCATAAAAATTATGAAAAGCACACTGATCGCCCATACAAGTTCAACGCTGCGACTACGTCATCATCGCAAAAGTAAGTCGTAAGGCGCCCACTGACGACAAAAAGCATGAAGTTGATGAGAAATTGCCTTATGAGCTGGCAGAGTAACAAACTAACAACGTTGTTGTATTATATAAGGTCATGTGGGTCGACGACCTTACAAAAAACCAGCCAAGAGCGAGTCGGACTCGCGCACCGAGGGTTCCGCACAAACTTTTTAAAGTGAAAAGTCCGAAAAATAAAAAAAAGTTGAAAATTAAGGTAAATTTTGGTACTTACAAGTTTTCGCGAAAATCTAAATTTGCCCATATCTTTTTATCGTGTTCACTAAGGATATCTTGGTTTTTATACACCTAATAGGAACTATAGACTTCAGTATATGGTATAAATTTCCACTTGCTAGGTCCACCCGTTCCTGAGGAAATCGGTGGTGACAGGCGGACAGACAGACGGACAGACGGATAGACTGACAGACGGACAAGAAAGTGATCTTATAAGGGTTCCGTTTTTTTCCTATTGAGGTACGGAACCCTAAAAACAGTGACTGAAGAAGGTGGTAGTTTACTAATAAAACCGGCCCATTATTGTTCCACCCGCAGGGCAAAGGTCAGAATTGATTATCACATTTCGTATTGACGATTTCAGATTTAAATAAACTTTTTTTCTAGGGTTCCACACGCTGTTTTCCTTCACCGAAGTCAGTGAATTCAAATATAAATTTTGAATCAAATTTTGAATTTGAATCCACATCATGAGCCCTCATGAGTGGGAACTGTGGGAAGGCCTTAACCACAGGGTTAAGGCCTTCAAATTGTTTTTCCTTCGAATTCTGTGACTACTTTCATTAGAGAACATTAATAATAGTGAGGGTTATCACTATTATTAATGTTCTCTAATGAAAGTGGTCACAGAATTCGAAGGAAAAACAATTTGAAGGTATATTTAATAGGAACCTAGGTATATTTAGAACGCCTCCTTCAAATTGCTGAAATATCATGTAACAAGGCAAGGTTATATATAGGCATATTATAAGGATAGAAGAAAGTATCTTATTGTTAGATGTCTAATAATACATTAGAATAACTTTTGAAACGGATTTAAATATATGTTTACTGGTTTAGGCTCATGTTTGGCTAAATTAAGACTTACCAATAAATCTTTAAAACCATAAAAGCTGTATCTTTATGGTTTTCAAATTAACTTATTTACTTCATAGGATTAAAAGGCATGATGAAATGTTAACTGTAATTAATTATAATGTTAAAAGCTTTAACCTATAATGGACATAACTTTATCAAAATATAGAATCATTAATCATATGAATAATGGATTTAAATGAAACACACCTTCTTTTAGATACAATAATTATAATCGTTAAACACATGAATTAAGATTTAACTAAATTGATTCTTATCTTAATCGAATGTTAAAAGACTTAAGACAAATCGTTATTGAGCATTTTATCACTAGTGTTCAGTTTATCACAATTAATACTCAATTTTCAAACATTATTACGTTTTGTTTTTGCCATGAACGAACATTAAAATGATCAAGTTGTCAAAAATTTTATCCTAAATGGAAAACAAGATTTGCAAAACACTGTCAAGTTTCCTAGTCTCCTGGCTTTTGTCTGGTTTCCATGTAGCTGTCTCGCACATCATCATGTCTTCTTCAACTTTAGCGTTTTCATTTGGAGCTACCATTTTGATTTCTTGTTTCACAGTTGAAGGCTTTTTCCTGTTTCCTTCTCTTTCAATCTTGATTGCTTGGTTTATGTTGAATATGTTCTGTACTGGTTCAGTTCTGTTACTGAGTGGTTCGTCCCTGCTCTCGATTCTGATATCGCTATCCCTGTGTGTGACTGTACCTCGAATATTGACTATGACAGTTGGTTTTAGTACTGTTTGCTGTTCCCTGTTCCCAATCTGGCTTTGTCCAGCCATTGTGTTAGTCAGCGGTGTAAAATCTTCCGGTTCATTATCAGCAGCATCGGTATTAACGTCATCTTCGTTTTCTTTATTCTTGTTCGGGTTTTTATTTCTATTATAAGTTGGCCGCGGCGGACGTTTGTCTTTTCTAGGTTTTGAGGTGGTCGTTTTATGCCTGTTAGTATCTATAAACACCACTACTTCTTCTCTAGATTTGATCTCATCACTTGAATTGGTATTGATACTTTTCGGAAAACGATACTTCATCGACGGCATTTCAATTCTATCGTTTCTTCTTGGGATATAATCAGCATCACTAGGTAAAGAAGGTTCGTTCTCATAACCGTATCTGACAAAATTTGCAGACAAATTGTTTTCATCATTTTGATTGACATCCTCCGGTAACTGAGAGTGGATTCTCAGAGATTCTATGACATCGCGGAATAAGGAACGTTTCTCGTGAGTTGTGGCGATTTCTCGATTTATTGTTGGACTTGAACCGCACAAAATGATCATGTACGTGACACAGATGAAACACTGCATCTGTAAAAAAAAATATTTTATTGACTTCAACATAACAGGCAAATTAAATCCTTTTCAAACGTTTTACCATTATTTTTATACTACTGTTAGGATTTAATAGATTTCCTTGTAATATTCTTTATTGCAACGACAATTCAGTTACGCATAAAAGTAATTTGGCCTACTGGCCTACAAGCCGGTTTGTGGTCGGCAGAAGTGTCGGATTGAAGAACAAGTACATTTAATTGAACAAAGTATTTTATGCTAAGCGACGTTGGTAAACCTGCAGTCTTAGAAATCTAACTTTCTTGGGATGTCTTGTGTAGTTTCTGTGTTTTGCTACAATACGAGAATGAAAGATAAAAATTGTTGCTCTAATCCCATGTAACATGAGACAAGGGCTGGAAAATCATAGTGATGTAGATTGATTTTGGAGCTTCTAGCAAAAGTTTTTTTTTTTTTTTGCTTATTTATTTCATTGTCAGGTACGAAACCTTAGGGCACGCCACAATAGTGGCGGTAAGTCCCCTCTTTGAGGAGTGGCTGGAGAGACGCCACGGCGTCCGTCCTCACCTTCCGCCTGACGCAGGTTCTTACCGGACACGGTTGTTTCGGTAAGTTCCTGCACCGAATCGGGCGGGAGGAAACGCCCGGGTGCTATCACTGCGAGGATCGACCGGAGGACACGGTGGAGCACACGGTGGAGGTGTGCCCTGCTTGGGTGGAGCACCGCCGTGTCCTCGAGGTGGCGATCGGCGGCGGCGACCTCTCGCTTCCGGCCCTGGTTCGTGCCTTGGTCCGGAGCGAGACGGAATGGGACGCCGTCACCTCCTTCTGCGAAGCAGTCATGCTAGCGAAGGAGGTGGCGGAACGTGAGAGGGAGATATCCTCACGTCCCGGCCGCCGCGAGAGACGCCCCGGGCTTGGGGGCCACGTGGTGGCTTCCGGCCACCGTAGGCGCGGGCCTGTGGACGGGGAGCTATGGGCTAGCTCGCCGTCCTTCCGTCTCATGACGACAGGCCGTGTCGACGGCGCGTTCGTGTTCCATGCGCGCCTCAAAGAGAGTCAGAGCCTGCCGGGGCTGCGGGACTATTCGAAAGAGATACCGTGGCTGCGGAACACAAAGGGCGATGAAGGAACATGGATGGGTTTTAGTCAGTAAAAGTCTGACACTCCCTCCTGCTCCGCCCAGAGCGGGAGAAGTCATTTGATGATTTCCCACCCTAAAAAAAAAAAAAATAGGTACGAAACCTTAGGCTACTTTGCGCTTTTTATAGCATGCCTCTTATTTGGATAAAATGTTCAGTTGTTCGTTCTTTAGTATTGCAAAATATAAGTACAACGTTATTATTAAAATTTTAGTTTTTTTGAGTAAAATTTGCTATCTCCAATATTTAGAGTACTTTCCCTCCAGGTGGCATTGAAAAATTCCACCCTTTATATAATAAAGGCAAGATATTCCTTAATTTTTCCTAGTTTGAGAAATACAGATTTACAATATCACAAGTTAAACAGCTTTTGTAATGTTCTACTGAATAAATTTCCTATAACTGGTACCGACCATCTGCTAATATTAAAGTACGATAATTGTTCATAGGGTTAAATCCTACATCGACGCACATCGCTCTAAGTACATCCTTTCCAAACACACATATAGCAACTATTAATCGGTTTTAAAAAAAACAGCCATTCCATTCATTTTGACTGTGTGATTCTAAAAAAAAATTGTTTGGGTTCGGAATGATGTATTGAATATGTGGTAATTGATAGTGCGTCGATGTATCCACCCTGTAGATCAGCGCAAAAAACTTGAACTACGTGATTTATATGTACTCCCTAATATAAAATACCAAAGACCAACAAGTAATCGTCGTCGTTTATCGTAACTACGGGAAAACTGCTGCAAAAATTTATGTAATTATTAACGTCTAACCATACATTGTATCACGACTTTTAACTCTTAAGCAGCGTCTTCAAACCCTTTAAATTTAAGAAAATCGAGGTAAAAACTCAGGAATAGACAAATAAAATGACTCACCTTGATAGTGTTCCGTGGATCGCGTTCACGTAGCGACTAGTTGCGCAGGAGTGGCGAGATGCGACCGGGAAGCACGCGGCAGGTTGACTGAACTCGCCTGAACTGAGACAGGGGTGGCCACTAGCTTGATAGGGATACGTTTTCTATATTGTTTACTTTTTTATTTTGTAAGGCATTTTAGGGATAATAAGTTCATGTGTATCAAAAGAAAGACATAAACAAAAGTTTTGCACTATACTTGTTCATAAACGCAGATTAAAGTTACAACCAGTAGTACTTCGGGGTGAGAGTTCATTTTATTTTATTAATTTTAACAAAACTTACAGCTAAGGGTTCTTACAGAGGAGCGGCACGTTGCCAACGGCAGATAAACTGCAGCCGTCGCCACCTGTCAAACGCTGCCGTCAACGCGCCCGGCGGCAGCCGCCGAAGCGTCGACGACTGCCATCGACGCTTGCAGTTGTGGCATGCCACGTAAACGTGTCGACGGATGCCGTCGACGCGTCGGGCGGCAGCCGCCGAAGCGTCGACGACTGCCGTCGACGCTTGCAGCTCGTCTTTAAGAACCCTAATTACCCTACATTCGAGTAGTCAGCAGTATAATTATGTAGAAGAAGGCCAATCACAGCACGTTACCACATAAGTAATGGTATGTTTGGCATATTATTTTGGCACTTATGCCATGGATATTTGGCATACCTTTTCTGTGTTTGTTACCAACTCCTTCTTACAAAACTAATTTTTGAGTTTTGTGACGAACTCCCTTTTCTGCCAACTGTTACTGTAAAAGCGGGCCGATTTTCTATGGTACATCAGGGTATCGCTTCTCGTGGAAGTTATTTATGTTTTTCTAACTTAACCGATAGAAGTTGTTGCTGAATAGTTTTTTGGGCCAGTTCTTCTCCACAAGGAAGTATTGAGAGGCGCCCGGCGGCGGTTTAGAGGACTAGTTAATGTAATTTTGATTTTCTGTGCATTAGCACAGAAAATCAAAATTACATTAACTAGTCCTCTTAGTCCTCCTCTGTACTCCTCTTAGTCTATTAGGGGCAGCTAAAAGCTTATTGAGATGGCGCGACCAAAGCTCAATCTCTCAATCCGACCAATGCTGTCAAGCTATTTTGAAATATAAAATGAGATTACGAGATTTTCAACCAATGACAGTGCTTCAAACAGCTATGCTAGCCCCATTCGTTTCACATCCCATTTTTTGCCAAATTAATAAAATAAATTACATTGAATACATTTCATTCGGTTCAGGTTATCTCCAAAGTGTAAACTCATTTAACAAACGTATCAATACCAAGGTTGCAGTACCCCTGTCCAGAATAAAATAGCAACTTGTCTTGTCGGGAACTACTAGACTTCTGATGTCCGGAACTGCGGCCATTGTGCCAATATACCATTGTACTTATGTGAGCTGATTACCAACCTTATTATTGTGAGCAGAAGGGAGAGTTGGGATGACAGTGTAAGGTGGTATTTTTTTGCTTGCAGTGTACTTTTGTGTTGTGGGGTTCAAGAACTGATTATGGAATAGTAATGTGTTGGTTTATAATTCGATGCACTTTTATTTTTGTTTTCTTTTTTATTAAGGTATAAAAGCAGACAAATTTTAATCATCTTCGATTTGGTTGTCCGTCTTAGTAACTTATTACTGTTTCACTGCTGGGTAAAGGCTTTATCTCAGACAGAGTATGAGTATGGGCCCTCGAGGCAATTTTAAGATTCCAAACAAAAGAAAATCGGATTTCTCTTTCTGGTTTCTTGTATGAGCATTATTCTTCAGGTTCTTTTAATATTTTTCTTCTTAAAGCAGTGCGAACACATCATGCGTGACCTAAGTAAGAATCAATTACTTAACAAACCTGATTCCCAGGATACTAATAGCTTCCTATCTGAACGATGTGTCATCGAACTAAATGAGCCTATGTACGATTGTACCGATTACCTAGGAACGCAATAAAAATTGGATCCACTGCCTACTGAGCCGTACAACTTGTAGTGAATTTGCTATTCTGTGGTCTAAGTAAAATGAGGTTACTGACTCTTCGATGAAAAATAAAAATGTTTTCAAAATATATTTATTGTTAACGAAAATATCAGTTACCCTGATACTTAATAACATATTTAAGGTACCAATAACTAAAATGTAGGAACTTATTATACTATTTTAAACAATCTAACAAAATTAGTAAACATACCTAGTGTAAACGGGTGCTAGATTATACACATATTTTATGTATTTGGTTCGGCAAATTTTGGAATCATCCAATAAGTATTATGTAGAAGATATTTTGTTATTGCTTAGCTGATTGTTATACAAAAAGTCTGACGATCAGTTTTACCAAGGGGTATCATATTACCCAGTACTAACTGAGTTGTAGAGGTCAGATAGGCAGCCGCTCCATGTAAAATACAGGTATTCAGCTGCATCCGGTTAGACTGGAAGCTGACCCCAACATAGTTGGGAAAAGGCTAGGCAAATGATGATGCTTATTGTTGATGCTTGCCGATTGAAACTAAAAGACTGTGCCAAATAACAATGTTTACATAATAATTGGTTCGGGTTGCCATTGTTATTCAAGAATACCGTGTATTCGAAGGTGTTGACCGAAACATAGCATGTGTAGCACCACTAAATAACATTAAAATGATTAACATTTTGAAACCCTAGGTTCTAAAATGACCTGAAAATCGTCTGCAGCCCGCAACATGATGTCAAACTTGCATTCCAATGGCTTTCCTAAGTCTTGCTCGGAGAGAGGTAATACTTTGAACCGTCGAAGAATTGTTGCTAGCACTGACTTCATTGACAACATTGCGTAGCGGTAGCCTGGGAAAAAGAAAACAAATGTGAGTGGAATATTGTGAATAGTGGTACTTTCTAGCTTATTTTCAACTACAGTGGTGTAATTTGGGGCTGCGGGACTATTCGAAAGAGATACCGTGGCCCCGGAACACAAGGGGCGATGAAGGAACATGGATGGGTGTTAGTCAGTAAAAGTCTGACACTGCTCCGCCCAGAGCGGGAGGAGTCATTTGATGACTTACCATCCGAACAAAAAAAAAAAAGTGTTGTAATTTGCGTCTAAAAATATAAAGGTCTTGAAAATTTTAACATCCAGCTGTCCACTCAATCAATTACGTTTTAGCACTTAAACGACCTGTGATTCAATATTTCTAGTAAAGATCTCAACCAAAGGTTTATTATGATTATAATTATTAAATAAAAGCTTTATCCAAGAATATTTTCTTTCTAAGTACTAGTACGGGATACCTTTTTACCCGACTATGGCGAAGCTAAAAGAAAGGGTTATGATTTTAGCAGTCTATGTATGTTTGTATTTACGTAAGTTCCCTCGTAGCGCCTAAAGTATTCATCTGATTTTGATGAATAAGGTGTCAATCGATTCGTTATATATTATGGCCCGGGTAACATAGGCTACATTTTAGACGACTTTAACAATAGAAGGAGTCAATTTTACCTTGTAAAACCCGAATTTAATTAGAGCGTTATTTTTCAGAAGTCGGGATTTTTAGTTGTAGTCGACAATGATGCTAAACTTAAAGTTTTTTGTTCCTCAATACTACAATAAACTCACCAAGACAATTTCTAGGTCCATAACTAAAAGTGAGGAAGGCAGCGGGATGCGAGAGCTCCGTGTCGATGAACCGTTCAGGTCGGAACAGCTCCGCGTCGTCTCCCCAGTACTTGGGGTTGCGGTGGGCCGCGAACAGGCTGATCATGATGCCCGTGCCTTCGGGTAAGATGTCCCCTGAGGCTGAAAAGGACGTTGTAGAAATACATAATATTGTAATCAGTACATTTAGCTGTGACTTTTGGGTCGAGAAGGTATTGAAAGGGGTTGAAATATGTTTTTATGAAGCGCTGGGCTTCATGCCTATCTTCAGTCATTTTATTTTATCAGCAAAAGATCAATATAAATTAACCCTTTGACCGCCACGTCAAAAACGAAAAAGCGTGCCCTCGGTGCCAAGCTATGAATTCATCCTATAATACCTACAAAATAGTAGTGAGTTCGAAATTATATCGATAAAGCACTAACTATTTATTTTTTAACCTAGAGTATGTTTTTAATAAATGGTCTATACCGAAACAATATAACACAGGAGTTTTATTTCATTCCGCTTTGTCCTTTATGACAGAAATAATAATGATATGTGTCACCGTTTCGGCGTTAAATCCACAATTCAAAATAACAATCGATAAAACCAAATCAATACTATCACAGCACTATGTTCAATCATGACGTACTTTCTTGTCACCATAAGATGACAGTGGCGTAGCTGGCACGGCTTTTTTATTATTTGCTCGCCTCTGCGCTAGAGGTGCGCAACCGATATTTATAAATAATATTGAAATAATAATAAGTATTTTGTTTTAATGGTTGGTCATGGTCTCATTATACTAAACGCAAAAATATTGATCTACGCACAGTTAAACTTTGCATTTTTGGTACATTAAACGAGTGTCAGACCGTTTTTATTTTGCTGCACATATTTTGCATCGCTGACTTTTGCCGGTTAGTATTCTAACAGGAAAATGGTCTAAGGCATCATTATGTAATTAAATAAAAAAGTACATTAAACGAGCTGTGGTATTTTGGTCGTAAATATACGACCCTGACTAAATCCTCATGGACCCGAAAATATTTGTCGGATAAATCCGACGTAAGCGGTTAAATAAAAGGTTAATAATGGATGACCGCATCCATTATTAATAATATTTAATAACAGTAAAGGAACTACTCTATTTAAAAAAAAACACGTTTGACGTCATGGGAATGTCAAACATAGACGACTGTGGCGTCTCCGGCACAGATATTATAACAGTGTGATAGAGATGGGCATTATAGTCATTACAATTAATCGATAATCAACTAAAACTCGACTTTTATAGAGCGCATAGCTCAGTATTATAAAATTTTCTTGATTTCTCAAACATAAAAGTTCAATAGCAAATGTTTTATTTATTTACTAGTGCAGAATTCAGAGTAAATTAAATATAACGTAGGTTGCCGTCGAGGTCTATATTCTTGTTATATTGACTGCTACCTACATCACTACGTGTCCTGTTATGGTGACTGTGGCGTCGAGGGCACTATTTTTTTCGAACTTTATGACTGGTTTTCTTTTTTATCATATTACGTTACTAAAGACGAAATCTAACGAAAGCAATTCACTTCAAATAAATTTAGAAGAGTCAAGGTACTTAATTACCAAGGGAAATAAACAAAACAATGCTGTTTTATGACATTTATTTACGTTTAAAATTCTGTCACGCAGTCGCGACCGTGGCGTGCTAGGCACATTTTGGTTTGTCGTCTATACACGACTGTAGCTGTCAAAAGGTTAATAGCTGGTATCAACAAACAAGTATTGAATAAAACAAAATCATCTAAAGCGTCGCGTATCCGAGATATGCTGTGAATATGTTTAAAGCTTATATTTTATGCCGGTGAAGTTGCAGGAACAGAAGCTAGGTCAATTTCTTGTTTAAGATTATGTTTAAAGTTTTTATCGTATTTGACGACCCAATTGGCGCCGCGGTAGGGAGGCTGCCTTACGTTCTTAGGGTCCTTGGTTCGAATCCCGGTAGGAGCAAATGTTTGTGTGATGAGCATGGACATTTATTTCCGAGTCGTACGTATAATAAGTATGTATTTACAAACAAAAAGTATCTATGTGATATATCAACTATCTGGTGTCCACAACACAAACCTCGTTGCTTACTGTGGCACAAGATGGCGCTGTCTGTAGTGTCCAGCGATATTTATTTATTTTATTTTAATTTTATCTAGCCTACATGTCTATTACATCTCAAAAGCTTACCAGATAACCAGGTGACTTTGGTATAATACTTACGAAGTACAACATCCTTGTCAACTTTCCTCAATAGCGATGATGCTGGGGGGTACAGCCGCAGACTCTCCTTGACTACAGCATCCATATACTTGAGACGAGATAAATCATCAGCGGTGACGGGTCGCTGGGAGTCGCCGAAGACATCTCTTAACCTGTTTACAAATAATTTATTTATTGTTTCATTGGCCAAGCACAACTAGAATTTTTAATGTCCCCACTGCTGGGAAACAGGCCTTTGGATCTTGACATGCTGGTTTCCTGACGATGTTTCAGTGGTGAATGTTAAATGCTCATCTAAGATGGAACCCGTGACCTTTGGTACGTATGTCGGGGCGGTTACAACTGCGCCCGGGTGGACTGGAAGCCGATCCAGTGCATGAGGTCCACAGTTCGATTCCCAAGCTGTAGTTCGATTTGGGTTAAGTATTACTGGGTTTTTCTATCAGATAGTAGCAGCCGTGGAGCCTGGATTTGTGACCGGTTGATAGCAATAGGCTCATCATCATCATCAAAGCCTTTTTAATGTTCCCACTGCTGGGACACAGGCCTCCTCTCTATGAGTGGGAATGGGCTATAATCCACCTCGCGGGCCCAGTGCGGATTGGCAGATGTCACATGTCTTCGAATTTTTGGTTCTAGGACATGCCGGTTTCCTCACAATGTTTTCCTTCACCGTTTTGAGAGCAGTGGTGATGAAATGAATTACACAAAGTAATGCGCCTGACTGAGTTCGAACTCACGACTTACTGCTCGTAAGTCGGGGCTACCCCTTGTTAAATGGGCCTTAAACATAACTGGCGAAATATGGGTTTACTTATTAGGTACACCTCTGCCTAAGCCTTCAGAGATTACAGTCGTGATGTTATGTTATGTAGGTTGATATTAAATATGATGTGGTTTGAGGTGTAATATTATTAGCCATTTAATTATTATTATTATTTTATTTTTTTTAAGCCAAGAAGCTTATTTCTGTTTTTATTTATTGTTACCAGTGTTACTGTCTAACACAATAAAATCTTCTATAACCGAACTCATTACAACACATTTAATTAATTTACTTGCTATCTATTTATTTGTAACGATTTATTTATACATTTTGTTTGAAACTGTTTTTCCGTCACTTACCTACCCCCTCAAGGTTCATTGGAAGACCAGCGTCAGACAGCATCACCATCACCTGTCTGGCATGAATGCTGAAATGGACCTTTTTGGCGCAGCCGTGAGGCACACAGCACATATTATGTTTGCCTCCTTATTTTGTATCTTTATTTTTTTCATGTGTGTGTGCTTTAATAACTGACGTCAAATAAATATTTTTCTTTCTTTCTTTCTTTATTAGTGGTAAATTTTTAACTTCAAACGAATGATAAGAAAGGTACTTACTCCTGATAGACTTTCTCCTGTATTTCAGGATGTCTAGCTAAGAGCACGCTGGTGAATGAAGATGCAAGTGTAGACGTGTCAGTTCCGGCAGTGAAGATGACCACTGTTTCTTCAAGAAGTTCTGTGTCATTGTACCCCGTGTCTCCTCCTGAGGACTCGATCATGAGTTCTAGGAAGGTTTTGAAGCGGTCTTCATCTGTAAGGAGAGGTAAGGAGATATAGTTACCATGTTGAACCAAAGTTTTGGAACCAATTTAATTTTTTTTTAGCATGGGAATTCATCAAATGACTCCTCCTGTTCTGGGCGGAGCGGGAGCGTGTGTCAGACTTTTACTGACTAAAACCCATCTATTTTCCTTCATCGCCCTTTGTATTACGGAGCCACGGTATCTCTTTCGAATAGTCCCGCAGCCCCGGCAGGCATCGGCCCTTGCGGACCCCTTCCTTTCTGCTGACATCTCTTTGAGGCGCACGTGGAACACAAACGCCCGTCAATATAGGACAGACGGACGGTGAGCTAGCCCATAACTCACCGTCCACAGGCCCGCGCTAACGGTGGCCGCGCCCGGTGCGTCTCCCGCGGCGGCCGGGACGTGAGGTTCTCTCCCTCTCACGTTCCGCCACCTCCTTCTCTAGCATGACTGCTTCGCAGAACTTAGAGCAATTTCGATACTTGCTCAGCAATGTCAGTGGATCCGAAGAAGAACTTGATAATTTAACAATGGTTTTCCTTACCTTCTACATCACCTTTTTTCTTGGAACTATTTCTTTCAGCTATTTCTCTCCGCTTGTTTTTTATACACTGTAAACATAAGAATAAACATTAAGTCACAGAAAACCATATTGTTTATTCTACGTCATGAGATTTGCCATGAAAGTATCGGTAGGCGCTACAATAAGAACCGAAGTTGGAGTATTGGCCGAAACCGATTATTGAACTATCGCCGCAAACTTCAGCTGAAGTCGAAGCTAAAGGTTTAATAACCCTAAGAAGTCAGGTAAAGAGTGGCTAAAAGTGAATAATAATATTGATTTTTTAACTTTTAATGTATTTGGATGCCGAAAGACCGGTCAGACACCAATCATTTCATTGCAACATACATCGGCACATTTTGTGGCTTACAGCTCTGTTGCTGTCGCCTTCGGAATGAGCGGTTTCGCACTACGTCCGATCCTAGTCCGATCCGTACCCGTGAAAATACACTACAATACAAAATAGGGTGACGGAAGCCGGATCTAGTGCGTAAACTACCATAGAAATAGTTCTACGACTACTCCGGACCGTATTTTCACAGGTCGGATCGGATTCGGATCGGACGTAGTGCGAAACCACTCTAAGGCTCTTTCACCATCAAGAGCGCCAGTTTTAAGTCCAGACAGTTCTAGTTTGAATGTTTACCTCACAATAAGCGCTATGACTAAAATAATGATGAATTTACATACGTGTTTATGAATGGAGAAGAAGACGAAGGCAAAAAAAAAACGATCGATGGATTGTGTGAGTACGAAAGAAAAAGAGTGAATGATAGCGTGACGATTTACAGAACAAAATGGAAGAATAAAAACGTGTTGCGCCGAACTGAAGTATGGGACCAGGACAGGAAGATGATGTTTTACCTTATCAATAAATCCGGAGATAACATCGTTATACTCCATGAAGTGTGTGTAGTCTGGCGTCAGCTTGTACAGCGGGTCTGAATGAAGCCAGGGCTTCAAGATGCGATCTGATATCAGTTTACAAGCCCCGGTGAATGCTCCTAGTACCTCCTGGTTTGGATTCTTTTGGGAGTTAGGTGTGATGCCAAGCGCTGTTTCTGGAAATTGAAGAAGAGTTTGTCACATTCTCTAAGCGTACATACATTTATGACATATTTAAAAGATAAACGGCCCTCTGACTGACAAGCTGACTGTGTAGCTTAATGTTTCACTTACGAGCAATGCGATCAGTACAGCTTAATTTCGAGCCGTTAACCTTTCCATTTTTGAAACTCCATATTACAGCACAAAGTCATAAGCATCGTATTGACATCATGATCACTTAGTAAAAATTAAGCGAGGGATTCCGATATAGTGCTTTGTATTACAGGGTTCACTGACGGTCTACCACTTTCACCCTAAAGACCTCAGTAATAAGGTTGAAAACTACCCTTCAGTAAACTCGGTAGTGCGTGTGCTATGTGATTTAATAGGTCCTTGACAGCACCCAAAGGCTACTGAGCCCAAAATAATGGCAAATTATTTGTATTGAATTCTTTACCAAATTAGACTTAATCCTTATCCAATTTTTTTCTTGAAGGGTTGGAACGGGTCTTAAAAGTACACTTACCACAAACAGAATCCATGGCATAAGCCATAACATATTGAGACAAGGAGAGGTTTCCATTTCCCGCCACCTTCGCCAACTGTTCTCCTAAGATCATGCTTTGCTTTGAGAATATCTCCGAAAACTTGAGAAGGTTCTTCGGACTGAAGGTTGGCACTAGGATCTTGCGACGTGGACGCCAGATTGGCACTGTGGTTGACAAATAGAAACATTATTAGGGACGACTAGCTTATGTTCGCAGCTTCGCCCGCGTGGCGTTCGGGAATTATTGTTCCCTGGGATCGTTGTAGTGCGATGGGATAAAAATATCCTATGTGTTAATCCAGATTATAAAGTACCTGTGTGCTAAATTTCATCCAAATTCGTTCAAGCGTTTTGCGTAAAAGGGTAATAAATATCCATCCATCCATCCTCACAAACTTTCGCATTTAAAATAGCAGTAAGATTCTGGAGGCGACCGCAACCGAAAACCGTAGCGGATGGATCGCAACGACAGGCTGCAGTCAATGACAAGGACCACCGGTGGTAGTTTCACTATTTATAGTACCATTTCCAAATGTATAATAGGACATTATTATCGACATTTAGTAAAATAATCATTACATAAAAAAAAGTTTCATGTAAAAGTAATGATAAGATTTTAAAAATTCATGATTTTCTTGCATAATAAATAAAAGTGAAAGGGACATGGAAGATAGATGACTGAAGGATTTGTAGAATAAATTATAATAAAAATCTTCATATGCGTGAAATATGGCCATTTTACAGTAACGATATCTTATTCAAAGAACTTAGAATAATGAGAAATATATTAATGAAGCACGTCAAAGAATGACCTTCTGATGAATAGATACCTACCTGTCGCGTAGAATGACCTTCTAGTAAGTGGTCAACTAATTCATTATAATGATCCTGTAAATACGTTTCTTGAGATATTCATGGAAATCTGGCTTTCTCAAAACATCAGTGTCACAAGCAGTCCTGGTTACTCACAGGCTTCATCGAAGTATTTAGTTACCGGAAGGTAGAACCAAACCCTAGTGAAGGATTCTACCAACAATCATGTCAGCTTTTCGCAGTCTTTGGACTTTATAGATCTTTATAAGCTGCACCATAAAACCTTGACCTCCGTCTTCTACATCCAGGCATTCCCAGCCACTTATATAAGGTATTATGTGCATTAAGATGGGGAGCGTCATACACGTATTTAATTAAATTATTGTGAATGTGAGGACAATGTGGGTCAAATATTTTATTTAATTTTTTTCTCCCCACGACTGTCTGGCAGTTTGAGTACCTACTATAAATCATGATCTGTCAAATGACCAATTCGGTCGAGACGTCATTGTTTAACTATTGTGTCTACTTCGTGGACAGATCATGGGACAAGCGACCTACCCAAATGTCCTTTCTTTGGTATTGTTCGTCGTTTCGTTGAGCTCCTTGAGTTTTAAGTTGAGCTACACGATAACTGACAAATGCTTGCACTGACTGGACAGGTCCACTCAAATCTGTGTAGTTCTTTCTTCAAAAGACCATTCTCAGACACTAATCTGCATAGTCCTCATGTGAATTGAGCAAGATTATGTCAGGACTTCAAAAGAGACTATGACCTCTGAGTTTGTTTCGGCTGTTTCTTCTCAGAGTAGTCAGGTACGAAACACCGGCCCCATCTAGTTTTAAAAAATTACGTGTAAAAGTGTTTGATAAAACCTACTTGCAAAAAATAAACATCATCAACAAACAACATACGCTGTTCTTCGGAAGGTTATGGGAATGATATACTATTAAGATTTATTAAATAGTTTTCTTACCATCAGCAACCGCACTGCCGTTCCCAACGAGGGTCAGCGTCAGTTTCATCGCGTCATCCTTTTCAAGGCAATTCTTCATAACACATTCTGCTACCTCTGGATCTGCTACAACTGAAAAAGAGGATTAAATAAGTACACAGTACTTCCATAGAAGCAAATTGTAGAGATACCAGGAGGCCTACCATGATCTAATTAAAAACGATTCAAAAGCAAGACAGTTCAGTTTAGGTTCCTAAACTGCATCGCTCAAACTCGTACCATGACGTCCAATACGCTCAGCGGCATTTGAATCGTTAAAAGTGAATGAAAGATCGCAATTTGTGGCTGAACCGCGTTTGAAACGTTTTTGGTGAAAAAGAGACAACGCTATTAGTATCAAATAACTTTGTTTCGCGAACATTTTAGTGTCAGACACGCTCGCAAGTAACGTTTTATTTGTTTTTAACTTAGTATAGTCTAGTATAATCTTCCTCAAAAAACTCAAACTAAAGCTGTTCATCACACATCTGTTAGAGAAAAACAAATGCGGTTAAAAAGGCATATAAATAGGTATTTTAGACTTTAAAAGAAAGATTAAAGTACACTTACATTGGTTTTAAAACTTTATTTACGTCAATAATTCACCAAACGTTTCAGTTTATGTTAGAGAAGAAATAGTAACTTTTATTGAATCGCTTATTTTGACAGTTAAGCGTTTCAGTTGAGCTGCTCTATGGACGTCATGGTACCAAACAAGTACAAAATTGAATGAATGAAACCAAAACTTGCGACTCAGTTTGGGGTCAATCGCTGTCAGATGGCATGGCCTAAATTGAATCGTTAAACTGACATCATGGTACGAATTAGAAGAACAGTTCAGTTTAGGTCCTAAAATGGATCGCGTTAAGAGCTCGTGGTAGGCCTCCTGGGCCTACACAAGTGGCGATCGTATTGCAAGTATTTCATATATCGTATAATTATACTTTCAACAGTGTTGGCAGAAGATTTCAGTAGCTGGTTAACGTCGAATTAGAATCTCGGTAGGAGTAAATGTTTGTGTGATGAGCATGGACATTTTTGTTTCTGAATCATGGATGTTTAAATGTATAATACAAATAAAAAGTATCTCTGTAGTATATAAACTATCTGGTGTCCACGACACAAGATTCGTTGCTTAGTGTGGCACTAGATGGCGCTGTGTGTAATGTCCAGCGATATTTATTTATTATTTATTTTAAACACTTTTAAGAAATCTATCATCGTTATTGCTTCTTCTAAGTTCGTGTAGGCTCAATAGACCCTCCTAATGAATTGAAAACACTACGTTACAAAAACAGTATTTTTCGTGGCTAAATTATAACAGCCGCTCGGGCCGATATGATTGGATGACCACCCTTTACATACCGAGCTTCCTCCGCGCCTCGAAAGTACATTAAGCCATTGATCCTGGCTGTCTTTGATAGTCGTCACTGGTATATAAGTGGCCTGACAGTCTGACAACTGGTCTTATCAAGGGGTACCGTATTACCCAGTACTAACTGGGTTGTGGAGGTCAGATAGGCTGTCGCTTTATGTAAAATACTGGTATTCACCTGCATCCGATTAGACTGGAAGCCGACTCCAACATAGTTGGGAAAACGCTAGGCAGACAATGAGATACTTACGGAAATAAAGCCTGTGCAGGTTCCATGATGTTGTCACGCCACCTTGCTTCAGCGCCTCCCGACCAAACATCTCCAGTATTCTCCATCGATCTGGAAAAGCATTGACTTAGATTTTCACACCTCTTTGAGATGCATTGAGGATAGAATGAGCCTAGTGGCACCGTTCAATCAATTAACTAGGGCTACCAAAAAAACTTCATTGCTAAAATAGCTGACCTCCAAATAAAAATAAACATTTCTGAAAGCCGATGATTTTTGTTTGTTTCATTGACTTTTTTGCCACCGACTTACGGAAGTTTTTAATTCCGGAAGTCCAGTGTGTTGATTAATTTTTTAGTGTAATTTTTGGAAGTCAGTAAAGTTTTTGCAAAAAAAAAACAGCCTTTTAGTTATGATGGTATCTCTCAATTGAGAACCTCTTCCTTTTTGTAAGACGTTTTAAATTTTTAATCTACTGAGAGCCTAGGCAAGCGGTCATCACTTCTGCGGTCTATGTAACCAGTCTCTCCTGGTCATATTTTCAAGGTCGTTAGTCCATCTGGCTTATACATAGGTATAAAATCTTGAAATGTGAGAAAGGGTGCCATTTGTTTCTATTTTTGTAAATCGCAAAAGTCCAGAAACCTACGTACCTACTAAATAGGTAACTTGAAAATGAAAGTATCTTTCTCCTAGGGTTTTTTAAAATAATATTTTTTTTTTAACTTTTCTTAGCTTTACGTCGTCATTCTTTTCCTTATTTCAATCATAATTATCAAAAATTCGAATTTATGTAATGCAGTTTAGTATTTATTTTTTTTTAAGATTTGTGTTTTAACCTTTTATATATAAATTGACCTGTAATTATTCATAATTATTAATTAATGAACTAAACTAAACTAAACAGTCGGAAAAAATGTTACCACCATAAAATGTTGATGGTTAAGTTCAAAATTGAATGAGAAAATTTATGTTAGTTTGTAGTACTTAACTTGATTCGCTGGCATCTGTACTAAGTCGGCACGATGCCAACTCCAATGAGTTTAGTGTTTTTTTTTTGACATTCTGACGATAAAAATCCCATTAAATAGTCAAAATAAACTTACCAGTATCAGTTTTACATTTTAAAAACCAAAACGAATGTCCTAGTATCGGCAAGGACTTCACACTGTTTTTATATAATTTGGAGAACTTTATCCTATGTCTAGCTTTCCACCGTAACATTAAACCATAGATTATTATCACAGCCACAAATATCTGCCAAATCATTTTATTTAAAATTTAAATTATTTAATTTATAAGTTTTAAATGAACAAAACACAGGTCAAATCACGACGTTAAATTAAAACTGAAGTCATAAAACAGTAACAATTTTGTTTAAAAAATAAGATAAAATTTGAACGTGTTGTGTTTCTGTTTAAAAACAAAATACTACTGACAACAATAAAAATACTCGTTACGCACAAACATTGTGGCTAGGCTAAGTATAAAAAATCCGGTTGCAAGATATAATATATGCGGAAACAAAATATGACTATACGTGTATTAAAATCAATGTTCATAAAGAACTTGGGCTGCCCAATCTGGAATTCAATGCCAAATCATATCATACAATGTTAAAAAAAAGTTTGCTCTACAATTATTTCAACTAAGTCTAAATATACTCGTAAATATTCTTATGAATTAGTGTAGGTAATCGTATATCTCTCGTTATACTTAATTGAGTCGACAGCCAATAAAAGCCAGACAGTCGCCTAGTGTAGCCAGTTATAAGTAAGTAAGTATTTCATTAAGTTTTCTTTCGTAATAGCTTATAATATGATACTTACTAATTTTATTGCTGAAATTGTAGAAAATACCTAAAAATATGCTCTGTAGAATTTTATTCATGAACATTCCTCAACTATTATGTTAATTTGCAAATGCATTTATGTATGATATTAAAATAATCTTTTTGTGTCAAGCATGATGAATATGAACAATGATTGTGAAAAGCCTTTTTTGTGTTGTTACACAATTCAAGGCTATAGAAGAAGTTATTTATAGCGATTGTATAGAACATACCTAAAATAAGTACATAATTTTCTAATGTTTTTGATCAGTGATAGCCCAGCGGTGTGATAAACTGCCTAGTCATGGGTCTCGAGTTCGATCCCTTGAGACCTCTGATTATTCGGATTCATGTGCGTATTGTATAATTATTATCACTTCCTTCGGTAAAGGAAAACATCGTCGTGAAGAAACCAAACCAGCATGCCTGAGTGATATTTTTCGCCGGCATGTAAAGCCAAGTCTGAGGCCCGTGGGGGGCATAACAATTCTGACACCAGATTAGAAACAAACCAAACGATAAAGAAAGAGAAGAAATAAAAATAAAATATTTGTGGCTCGGAGACTTTATTAGAGCCAAGAAATTATTAATGGTAATGCCGTGTATGATACTTATCAGTATTACATTGGTAGAGTACTATATGACTAGTGGACCCATAATAAACCTCGAATCGCGCCATCTACCTACACATACACATATCAACTATGTAAAATAAAGCCTTAGGAAACATCTCTCACTTCCGAATGAAGCTTGATTCATTTGTTGTTCCAATATGGCGCGCTAGATGTCGCTTTATAGTATCTTGTTTAACGTTCCATCACAACGATTATTATTACAATCCTATAACGTTCCAGGATGAGCAGAATATAAATGTAGGAATTTCCAAGAATAAAACCATTTTCTTTCTCCCGATTCTGCAACAGTATAGCAGTATTTAGGACTCTGAGATCTATTGTCGATTGATGTATGTCCTGGTGGTCATTTGTAGATCTTTGTCAGTCGGTACAGGTAGTCAGTGGCTTGAAAGTCTGATAACCAGTCTTACCAAGGAGTATTACTCAGTGCTAACTGGGTTGTGACGGTCAGATGGGCAGTCGCTCCATATGTTTATACATGGCACTACTGCCCATCATACCCGGTATTCAGCTGCATCCGGTTAGACTCAAAGCCGACCCCAACATAGTTGAGAAAAGGCTAGGCAGATGATCATGATAAAATGTGTTCAGAATTTTAAGCGTTAAAAACATTCCATAGGTACATTGCAAAATTATTAAACGGGCTTAAATTTACTCACTGGGACAATGCAATGATCTTATTTACTTTCAACTAGACTGATATGTATGTGACATCTATGTATTACCGGCAAAGACAATCATTATTATAAAACGTGTCATAATATAAAAAAAAAAAAACAAGAAAAAACAAAACAATCATGAATAATGACTGTGATGAGGGTCAAAACGGTATTAATTATGTAGATCAAGTTACGATGTTATTTCCTGTTGGTGATAGTTTATCACCATTAAGGCTTTGCAATAAATGGATCGTGAATAGTGAGTCATATTTATCTTCAAGAATAGGCGAGACGACAAAAAATAAATCGAAATAGTCCGTCAGTTAGATTATCAAAAAATATTTGACCCGTGTTTTTTCTTTTGTTACGTAAACCAAAATTGACGAAGATATGACGCTTTTAAAATTCTCAATACGTCACGCCTACGTATAATTTTTAGCTAGTTCTGACGTCACAAGCCCCTACTACCGAGTTTTGATGCGTTTTATCTATTGTCAATATTCATTGATTTACAAAAACAAAAAATACGTGTCCATTAATTTCCAATACTCTAACTGACGGACTAAATCTAGATTTGCAATTTTTTGATACTGTCGTCATGCCTATCACCCTAATGTTGCCGATTTCAGGATGACATCTACCTATTTTAGACCAATTAGAAACCTAACATCATATAACATCACGCCTGTAATTCCTGAAGAGTTAGGCAGAGGTTTACTTAATAGTACACCCCCGTTTCGCCTGTTATGTTTAAGTCCCATGTAATAGAGGGCGAGCCTATTGCCGTCAACCGGGCACAAATCCAGACTCCGTGGTTGCTACTGAGAAATTCCCGATGGAGAAACCCAATAACACTTTGCCCAACCCGGGAATCGAACCCAGGACCGCATACTCAGCAGTCGCGCTTGCAACCAATAGACCAATAAGGAAGTTTGGTACAAAAATGTTCCCCGCCAAGCGTGTCACCATTTACTTGCACTATACGAAACAAATAGCTTTTTATTTGGTTAACTATTTGATGGTGGGATCTGTCATCTACCATAAGTTGTTGATATGCGTTAGGCAACTGTGGGCATCGCAAAGTAAATGTTTGTATTCGTCAAGGTTTGATAAGCTAACATTTGAGCGGCTGATGCCAATAGGCTGGAAACCTAATGAGACTTTTAACTGGCGAAATAATAATAATAATAATAATAGTAACCAGAATCTGGAGGCAGGAAAAAGTATACGTTGTACCTATTGTTGTCTCCACTACGGGTGTTATACCCAATCACCTCCACCATAGCCTCAAACTAATAGACCTGAAAGATTCAATTTATATATCAATTCAAAAAGCCGCAATTTTAAACACTTGCAGAATAGTGAGAAAGTTCATGCAGATTGAGGATAATGCTTCTCACAACACTCATACTTCATCACACATACACACGCTGCATTGACTTGGCATGCGCCCGTTAATGTAGCTTAAACTAGCCAATGAGCTAAGAAGCAAAACGTTTAACTAAAATAATAATAATAATAATATATTTATTCAAAAATAGAATTAGCACAAAAAAAATGAAATGAATGAAATGTGGGTGTACTATCAGGTACAGCTCTGCTTAATCCTTTGGGGCTTACAGTCGTGTTGTTATGTATGACAAGATAGCATAACATGCGTCTCCATTATCAAGAAAAACCTAGTGATACTGTGAGTGCGTTTTGTCGTGAGTTACAATTGAGTTCCAGTAGTGCGCGTAATAAAAGACTAAGAAAGAGGGTACACAAATTTGTCTGCTCATAATAAATAATTGTCGTCCCACCCGCATACCTGTTCAGTATTCCCGCGATCATGATGCTTGCAACAGCGTCGAATTATGGGGAGCTCATAGTAACTAAGGAAAATCACGGATATCATCCCGTAAGTACTTTTAGTGTAGTGAAAAACCGTGAAAGTCTAAAACAGTGCAAGATAGCATAAGCTTTACAATACTACAATAGGTTCTAAGTCTCCTCATTAACGCCTAATATGACCAAACACTTCAAAATTAGCACCCATATTTCTTTTTAATGCTTCAACGCAGAACCCCGTAAGAAAATTTGAGGTACTCCTATCAAAGTACCCTTATCGGCCATAGTAGGAAGGTTGAAAGGGCTGGTAGCCGGGAACAAAGGATAATGAATTCTCTATTAGTCCCCGGAGAGAGATCTCAGGTCAGGTTAGCCCTTGGCTTTCTTCTGTAGGGGAAATTTATTAGCTTTTCGTGAGGTAGGTGGTCTTTAAAAATTCTGGGTATATGAATATTTTTTGGGAGAGTCTTGATAAAATATTACCTTTATATGATTATGAACAGTTCATCTATTACCAAGAAGCTGAGGTTAACATATTTTAACACCTCCTAAGTTTCTTTCATTTTCGGAGCTTTTCCTACAACAAGCAGTTTTTTTATCTGCCTGTGTTTTTCTCTCTGGTTAAAAAGATGTAACCTTGTTGCTAAAATCCGTCATAAAAATACCTAGAGCTCTACATTACAGCAAGGACGTTAAGAAGTAGGTGAGGAGTTATAAAAATTGCACCAAGAAAAAAGAAAAAAAAATAACTCGTCAGAGTTTCACATTTTAAAAGAAAAATATTAAAAATATTCTCCGACCATTTAGCAGTCGCCGCCGGAACATAAGCCCGTTTTACAACCAGGTAACCTTTTACAGGGTTTCACCTCACAAAGTATGAGGTAATTCGGGCATTCCTGGCCGCCGTCACTTAGGGCTGTATCCTAAATAACTGCGCATTTCCCTTGGGAATTTACACCGGCTCTTAAAGACCGATGGTCATTACCACCACCCCCCCCCCCTCCCCCCATTATTTCCCGTGTCGCGAGCGAACGCGTGCCTGGAATAGTGAACTGATGCTTATTGAAATACACCATTACATTTGCATTTATCATACCCTTATCGCAAAGACATAAAGTTTGTATTCGTTTGGTAGAGTGTAGGTGGTTTGTGGTGATCACAGCGCAGCAATCACTGATCTTTAGGGACCGTTACAAACAAGTGTCTTTGTGTATGTGTGTTCTGTTGGTCGTCCGATTTTACTATGTACTGTGTTCCTTTGTTAGTTATCTTATTAAGTTTACATTTGGTTCAATCTCAGAGGAGAGACGTGTATAAATGCGGACTTAGTAGTTAGTCTCCGAAGAACAGATGCCGTAAAGTAATGAGGTCTGAACGGTGAAAGAAAATTTAATAACTTTGAGGGACAAAAGCGAGTGCCGTGCTGTATTCAATGCACATTTCTGGGTTGAATTCTTTCTGCAATTGTATTTATTTTACTTTGTGTTCAAAGGACAACGCGCTTTATGTTTTCTTGAAAAAAGAAGGATGCTACAAAGGAGCTATGTTTATTTTGAGGTTGCAAAGGAAATTGCCGTGCTACTTAAAAATCGCTTGGCTAGGAATAGATATGGTATCAGACAGTACCTACCTACAGGCTAAAATCTTTTAACGTCGTGAAAACTGGTCTAGATATAATATTTTAAGCACTCGAGGTACGGAGAGGCGACAATGTGAATAGTCTACTTCATTTTTATTTGTTTGAGAGATAAAGTACTTTTTGGAGTTGTATAGGTACTATTCTTTAGAATTATTTTATAAATCCTGACGTTATCCATAATAATATAATAAATGCTGAAGTGACTGTCTGTCTAGCTTTTAAGAGATTCTTTGAAATTTGGTAATCATGAGTTAGGTTGACAGGGACAATGATTTTCCATTAAAACGCGGGCAAAAGCTTAAGGATTGTACATATTATTCAGTTTATTTGAAAGTACCTACCTTGAAACTTGAACACAAGGTAGCTAATATACGCTAAGCCCAATTAATTACGAGGTAAAGCAAACAGAATACAGCAAGTTGTTACATACGTATAGTACTAAAGTCTATAATACCCGGCGCTACCACAAATACGCGCGACGCGATTACTTACGGGGATAACTATAAACAATTGGGGATTACCCTGTTTTGGGAACCTAATACAGAAACGTAAGGGGAATTCTTTAGTTTTCGTTATGTAAGGATTTGTTAGGGACAATCTCTATAGCTTCCAGTCTATTTAGGTTTCTTAATGTTACTGGTGCAATGATTATTTGATTTTATTAATAACGAGGAACGTCAAAAATAAAATCAAATACAGCCTAGTTATAATAGCCTAGTGATTTTTCGGATTCATGTGCATATTGTGTAATTATCACTTGCTTCGGTGAAGAAAAACATCGTGAGGAAACCAGCATGCCTGAGAGATATTTCTCGACGGCATGTTAAGTTATTATGTCCTATGTTACACGGGGTCGGCGCAACACGTTTTTTTCGTTCCATTCTTCCCTGTCGACCGCCATGACGTATCATTCCTCACACAATCCATCCATCGTTTTCTTGGTCTTCCTCTCCCTCTCCATCTATCGGCATTTATATTCATCACTTTTTTAGCTCCCTTCTCATTACATGTCCACACCAAGACAGTCGCATAGCGTAATCAACCATATAATGCGACTGAACGTTACATGTTGATCCCGACTGTTGAATAGGAATAAGTGTAATAACCGATACGCAGTAGGTATATGAAACAGGACGAAAAATAGCCTAGCATTTTTTGAGTTCCTTTCGGGAAACTTTTCCAGACAAACTGCTTCAAAAAGAGCTCAACGACTACAAAGATTTGTGAGGCAACTACAAATTTTGCAGTTTCAACACAAATGATAATTGCCACAATTTAGTTCTGCAACTGGCCGAAACTCTCTGAAACTCGGACAAGTTCAGTTCATAAACAACGCAAGTGGTAATGTGCATAGTTTCGGGTGTAATCACCGGGGAGCTCGCAAGTTTAACTTAGCTGTTGGGTATTGACGAAATTGCAGGTAAAGACAATGGTATGGCGTAAAGTACAAGCTGAAGCTGCGGATTTTTGGCTGTTCTATTATGTGGACATCAGACAGGCTGTTTTGTTAATGTTGGTTAAATGATATGCTTTATTGGAGTATTTTATTGATGTCGTGGCTCATTAGTGTCTGAAGACAATCATTAATTAGTAGTTATCTGTTTAAGCTGCGTGCCCAACCAGGGTCGAGTGCCCACCTAGTATCTCGGGACGTGGTTAAATAGTTGATCGACTCTTCTCGTGACCAGAGAGGCTCTGGCCTATTTCTTGGTCAAAGAATCCGCATTGCCATCCAACGTGGCAATGCTGCCAGTCTTCTGGACACTTTCCCCGTTGACAGCGATGTGGAAGATTTTTTTGACGCCATTTAATTCTTTTCTATAAATAATAAATATCGCTGGACATTACACACATCGCTATCTAGTGCCACACTAACCAACGAGGCTTGTGTCGTGGACACCACTTAGTTGATATACTACATAGATACTTTTTGTTTGTAAATACATACTTATTATACATATCAACATCCATGACTCCGAAACAAATGTCCATGCTCATCACACAAACATTTGCTCCTACCGGGATTCGAACCCGGGACCCTAAGAACGTAAGGCAGCCTCACTACCGCTGCGCCATTCGAGTCGTCAAGCTCATGCTCAAGCTTCTGCTTTTGATACATGTGTAGTTACGGGTAAATTCTTGAGTTCCAGAAACCCAAGAAGACACACGGTGAAGGTTTTAAATATTATCGTAGTCCACAAGTGGGCCCACTTGTGGACTACGATCCATTAACGCTAACAAAGAGAAGGCTTGTTCCTCAGCAGCAGAAGGCTGGGTTATGTTGCCGTGCTGATGAGAACTCAGAAACGTAATTGGCTAATCTTCGATAGAAACCTTGTTCGTCAGTTTATATTTTTGAATACGTTGATGAGCTATATTTGCGTAGCTGACAGGAGTAAAAGAGAAGGAGATACGAAAACTAAACCTAGCTGTCTCTATCACGCCCCGAGTAAAGTAACTTATCAACGCTTTTTAGTAAACAGTCGACGTTTACTCTATTCATGTTATCAAGTCTTTTTGCCTCGAGCTCCTTAGGGAAATTAAACTTCTTTCTCAGTGTGATGTATTACTTATTTTATGATAGCGTTTTTCTGATAGTTTACGTGTAATTTAAGTAAGATAGGCTCGCTTATTCGTGTTTGGGATTAAAGACGAAAGCAATTTTATTCTGTAGTTCTTTTGAATTGCTGTCGTTTTTCAATTGTTGTTTACGTGTTTTATGGGCTTCATATTCTGGCTTTAGCTTATGTCATCATCAGCCTTTTAATGTTCCCAATGCTGGGACACAGGCGTCGTCTCTATGAGAGGGAATGGGCTATAATCTACCACGCGGGCCCAGTGCGGATTGGTAGATGTCACATGTCTTCGAATTTTTTGGTTCTAGGACATGCCGGTTTTCTCACGATGTTTTCCTTCACCGTTTTGAGAGCAGTGGTGATGAAATAAATTACACAAAGTAAAGCGCCTGCCTGGGTTCGAACCCACGACTTCGTGTTCGTAAGTCGGGGCCGCCGACTACTTTAGCTTAACTGGTGAAAGAAAATTTCATGCAGCAGCTGGAACATGACGATTTTAAATTTTAAATTAGCAAAAGAGACGACCTCCGTTCGTTCCTTCCTCCATGTGTCTTTTCCGGTATAATTAGCTACTTAGTTAATTTTGACTCGTTAGTCTAGTTCGCTCTAAGCTTGAGATCCTGGGTGTGATTTCCAGGCATCTATGTAGAACATACCAACGCTTGTTCCTTTTGTGTAGGTTTACATATGCCTTTTCTAAGTCAATTTTTTACTAACATATTTTTGACCAAACAAATAAATAAAAAGAAACATTATTTTAATTAGGACCAAACATTTTGTACATTGTATACACCCACCAAACTGCGTAACAGTTTACTGCCTCGTTGGTCTAATGAGCGCAACTGCTAAGCATGAGGTTCTGGGTTCGATTCCCAGTTCCATTAGTTTTAGACGTCAAATAGCACGGCTATTAGCTTTTAATATAAACTCAGACATATGTAGTATGTCGCAGTTTTTTGTAAATAGGTCTACGGATATTAGTAATTATACTAATTGTAATTATACACATATTAGCTTAGATTTAAACTAGTCAGTAAGACAATAGAAGGTACGAGTGACAATTTAGTTAAACCTGTCAGTGTCAACTATGGGGTATCTTCTAGCTCTCAATCAATTAATTGTAATATAGGGGCTGAGCAGAATTCCTTGAAATTGTTTCACCAAAATATTCAGGGATTTTCATCCAAACAATTAGAAATAGAACTATTTTTAGAAAAAACCAAGTTTGATATTATCTGCTTTACTGAACATTGGATGAAAGATTATGAATTAATGCAAATAAATTATGAGAATTACAACATGGGCAGTTGCTATAACCGGAAATCTAAGATGCGTGGGGGTTCATTAATCTTAGTTAAAAAATTTATTCAATCTAAGTCTCGTAATGATATAGTCGATCTATCGGTTGAACATAGCATTGAATTATCTTGTGTTGAGCTAGATAAGCATGTAATAGTGTGCGTTTACAGACCCCCTAATTACCTTAACTACTCTATCTTTGAATCAGTAATGGAAGATGCTTTAGCAAAGCTTGTAACTGGTAATAAACCAATAATTATCTGTGGTGACTTTAATGTTAATATCTTAGAGAATAATGTAAATAGCAGTAGATTTTTAAGTCTCTTTAAATCATTTAATTTGTCAAATGTGTTTTCAGAACCAACTAGAATTACTACAAATACTGCTACATGTATTGATAATGTTTTTTGTTGCTGTGAGTACATAAATAAATTCATCGTAAATTACCTTCCTTCTGATCACAGTGGTCAGACCGTTGCTTTCGCGTCCAATATACAATTACAAAGAATTCAGATTCAATCTAGACAAATAACACCCAGCAATTTAGACAAGTTTAATCATAATTTAATTAGCAAGCTAGGTATACCGGGCCATATTATAAACGATGTAAATGAATTTTATGAAGAATTCTTTTCGGTAGTGCACACCGAGTTTAATAATACTTTAAAAAAGAAATTTAAAACTATTGGCCCAAAGTTTATTTTCAGTGACTGGGCAACACCGGGTATTAGGAAAAGTAGGGAACGATTGTTTGAGCTGTACGGCCTTAAGCCTTACATCAACACAGAATCTTTTATTAAATATGTTGCTACTTATTCGAAAATTTTTAAAAACACTTGCAAGGTAGCCAAATCCTTATTCATTAGCAACAAGATTAAATCAGCCGATAATAAAATAAAGACGGTTTGGAAAATTATCAACAGTGAAACAAATAGAAATTAAAAAACTAAATAATGATTTCACACTAGAGACATCACGTGGCCTTGTGAGCTCCAACAATGAAGTTGCTCAAGAATTTGTAAATTTCTTTACCAGTATCCCACTTAAAACTACAGAAACCTTAAAATCCTCACCCTTGCTCTCTATTGATTTATTGAAAGCGAACGTTTCAGCCTGTCCAAATGAGTTTGAATTTCAGCATATAAACCCCACAATAGTCATAAAAGCTTTTAAGCAAATCAAGATCAAATTAACGGAAGATCTATGGGGTATGTCTATCAAAGCTTGTACCTCAATTATTGAGACTGTAGCGCCGTATTTAGCCTTAATATTTAATTTGTGCGTGGATCAAGGGGTCTTCCCGGATCTAATGAAATTCAGTAAGGTAATACCGCTTTTTAAATCTGGGGATAGTAAAGACACCAATAACTATAGGCCCGTATCCGTGTTGCCGGTTTTCAGCAAGGTGTTTGAAAAGATAATGCTCAATCAAATGCTTAACCATTTTAACACCAATAAAATATTGCACGAGCAACAGTATGGTTTCACCAAAGGACGTTGTACAACTGACGCCGGTGTCACTTTATTAAAACACATATTTACTGCGTGGGAAGAGGCACAAGATGCCATAGGAATCTTCTGTGACCTTTCGAAGGCATTTGATTGCGTAAATCACGAAACCCTGATCTTGAAACTTGAGCATTACGGTTTAGGTAAACTTGCGCTTAGTTTAGTAAAATCGTATTTGAATGATAGACAGCAGCAGGTACAAATAAATGGTGTCAATTCAATGGGTTTAAAAGTTAAAATGGGTGTACCACAAGGTTCGATATTGGGTCCCTTCCTCTTTTTAGTATATATTAATGACCTACCTCGTTTATTTAACAACCATCCGCATATGGTGTTGTTTGCTGACGATACTTCTTTAATATTTAGGATAAACAGACGTGCGACTGATCTTGACGACGTAAATAACGCCCTACTGCAGGTCCATAATTGGTTTACCGCTAATAATTTAGTACTAAATGGGAAAAAAACTAAGTGCATTAGATTTGCTCTACCAAATGTCAAAAGTAATGATTGTGACATAATATTGAATCAAGAGAAACTAGAATTTGTCGATAAAACGGTTTTCTTGGAAATCACGCTCGACTCAAGGTTACAATGGGGTCCTCATTTAACATCTCTTGCAGGACGGCTAAGTTCAGCTGCATATGCTGTTAGAAAAATCCGTCAATTTACTGATATTGATACCGCGAGGCTAGTCTATTTTAGTTATTTTCATAGTATTATGTCATACGGTATTTTACTATGGGGACGGGCTGCAGACATCGAGTCTATATTTATTCTGCAGAAAAGAGCCATCAGAGCCATATATGAATTACGTAGACGCGATTCTCTAAGAGAACTGTTTAAGGAAATTAATATCATGACAGTACCTTGTCAATACATCTATGAAAACATCATGTACGTTAGGAAAAATCTGCATTTATTCAGTAAAAGAGGTGACAGACACCATTATAACACTAGAAATAGGGACCAACTAGTTCAGCCAGGTTTCAGGCTTGCTAAAGTAGATTCATCTTTCATGGGGTACTGTTTGAAATGTTACAATAAAATACCTCCCCACATTCTTCAACTGAATGAGACGAAATTTAAATCTTGTATAAAACGCACACTATGTAGGCAAGCATATTATAAGTTGGGGGATTACATTGATGATAAAAATGCTTGGCTAAATGCTGGTCCTGCTCCACAACCATAGTTGCAAACTAATTGATTGTACTGGTCGGGCATTATTTGAGTCTATCGACACGCAAAGAAGAAGAAGAATTGATTCCCATGTTAATGTATTGTGGAAGCTGCAGAAGATTGTAAAAATATACCTACTTGCATTGTATAGATTCCAGTTTTTAGTATTATATAATTGCATAGCACATGTGTGAGTACTTTGTACTGTTCAGCCGCCACTTACATTTAGTTATCTTTCATTGACTTGAATATGCCTTGGTGGCTATGAGAGGATGTCATGCTCACTCAAATGTCTCGCTGATGGTGGCGGGTGTGTCGGGTCACTTAGTTCCCTTAAATATGGTCGAGTTGAATGGTGCCGATACATGCGTCATGTTCGTGAACGGGCGCTATCAGTTGGGACTGGCCATCTCTTGGCTGCCACGGTTCGTTCATTTTAATTACTTTTATTTTATTTTTTTTAATTTTTGATTTATCATTTTACTCTGGACGCTCTTAATGTGCACGTCTTTCTACATCGTTCTCACATATACGTATAATCTCAACATGAATGATGTAACCAAGATTTTGTAACAATATTTTGATTTAAAAGAGTGTCCATGGAGTTTCTTGCCCGTTCTTCTCCATAGAGATCTACGTTAGGGAATGGGCAACTACAGTACTTTCTCAAGTTATTATGCCTTGTGACTGTGACTGTAGCTTTGCTTTTTTTTGTATTTTCGACATTCAAAAGTGCCGTAATGGTCTAATGGAAATAAACGATTTGAGTTTGAGTTTGAGTTTGAGTTCAGGCAGTATTATTGGGTTTTTCTATTAGGAATAGGCATGACGACAGTATCAAAAATATGCTAATCTATTTAGTCTGTCAGTTAGAGTATTGGAAATTAATGGACACGTATTTTTTGTTTTTGTAAATCAATGAATATTGACAAAGATAAAACGCATCAAAACTCGGGAGTGGGGGCTCGTGACGTCAGAACTAGCTAAAAATTATACCATGGCGTGACGTATTGAGAATTTTTAAATCGTCGTATCTTCGTCAATTTTGGTTTACGTAACAAAAGAAAAAACACGGGTCAAATGTTTTCTGATAATCTAAGTGACGGACTAATTAGATTTTTTTGTCGTCTCGCCTATTTCTCAGTGTGGCAGTCTAGATATATATAGTCTCGCCCCTTATTAAATGGGTCTAAAACAACTGGTGAAATGTGAGTGTACTATTAGGTACACCTCTACCTAACCCTTCAGGGATTACATGCGTGAGGTTACGATGCTTTTGCCACAAGTTGCTATTACATAAATAAATCTTCTTTATTACACGCCGCTGCTCACTCATGTCTTACACAAAACCCCCGATTTCAACTGATAGGACCCTTGTGACTGTAAGTAGCTTTTAAAGTACGTACTTAGACCGGCTCAGACTGGCGGAAACTTGTCACAAACTCGTCACGGCGTCGTCACGGTCTCGTCACGGTCTTGTTTACACGAACATGACATGTTTGACACGCACATCGAGGCACTTTGGGTGATGGGCGAAAGTTTTCCGTAAGTAGGTAGTGTTTATAGCGGTTTGTCAGTAGGAGAAAAATGTAAGGTTGGTTAAGGATATAAAAGGATTTAATACAGGATGGTTTCAAGTGTTTTGCCATTTTTAGGTACCTATCGCAGACGTATTAAGGATGTTAATAGACCCTTAACGACCCGTAAAGCCCTGGTTCTCCTCATCACTATGATCATTTTTTTGTACTACACCATACCTGGGAACCTTCTAGTTACGGAGATATTGGGGGCAAAGTTACAACTTATTCACATTGCATTTTTTTTTTAAATATAGTTTTTAATGTACTAACTTTACTTCAAATACCTCCATGACCAGTACTACTCAATGCATCCATCACCACAATGTGTTGTGTGAGGAGGCCGTGTCCCAGCAGTGGGAACTTTATAGGCTGATGATGATGATGATGTACAGAATGCTTGGTTGACGGCTTCGTGAAGGGTCTATTTACACCCTGTATAATAAAGGAACGGTAAAAACACAAATTGAGCACGCAACTCTGGACACGAATCGATCTTTGACAGTCGTTACAGGGGGTTATTCCCAAAGTACTCCATTTCCTTTGAACTACAAATATAAGAATCTCATAAATTAATTCCCAAGTTATTCCAAGGAATTATTATTATTTTGAAATACTTGTAAATTTGTTCCCATTCTGCTCCATAGGTATCTGACATTATTCTCAAAGTACTCCACCGATTCAATTCTCATTTGTTTTTGTACAGTACAATCAGCCCTAAAAGTAACAAGGAATCCTCTTGTTGATTTTGCTATTTTTTGTAGTCAGTGTCTATTATTATTTTTTCTCGATTTACTGAAGTTTGCGGTGTGCGGTGTCCACAGTCGCAAGTCGGTTCGAGAATTGTCCCTTCCCAGTTTGACAAAGCTTTTTCTAAAGTACCTGTCCGTGTCGGTGTCTGGAGCTGTGTTCGCAATTTGTCCGCAACGGTTTGGCAGATCCCTTATTGAACCTAGTTATTTAAATAAAGTTTTTCAATATTGAAAATAGCGTTCTGGAACTCGAATGGAGTGAAGGCCTGGTTATGGCAGATGAAGTAAAGCTGTGACCGAGTGGCGTTGGTCGTCCGGCGGCGAGATGGGCAGACGACATTGCTGCCATCTCGGGAATATCCTGGATGAGGCTTGTGTCAACAAGAACGTGGACTTGGCACAAACTGATCCTACCTGTAACCAGCAGTCGGTGAAGTCGGGCTGTGGATGATGGTGACATAATAAGTTAGCACCCTACAATATCTTATTTCATTTAAACGAAGAGCCAACGTAACAAACCTTTTTGCTCTCCATTAATGTTTTTGCAACTGTTTGCGGTGTGCGGATGTTGGTTTAAAGTCGACTGCACCTACGATCAATGTTAGCTACTAATGTTGGTTTGTTAGTACAGAAGGCGAGGACATGCATTTTTCCTTGAATTCTTTGTAACGGTTGTTTGTTTTCTTAATTGATAGGCTTGGTGTTGGTTTTGAAGTCAAATTAGTATGCATTTTCCAATTAGTAGTAACGCTCGTCTTTATTTAAAACTAAAACAGCAGCTAGAGTAGGTATTTAATTTGTTATATGCTTTTGTAATTTCTTCCGCTTTTGAATCGATGTCAGGAATCAGTTATGTAGGTACCTATTTGAATTCAAATGTATATACCTACGTTTTACCATATGAGGAGCTCGTGGCTAAGTAATAGCAGCTGCACGGGTCGATCTCCAAGGTTAAGCAGTGCTTGCCTAGGCCGATCAGTGGATCGATATGACCATTATTACATACCGAGTTTCCTCCAGCTCTTTCAGCATCTTTGGCAGTCGTTAATAGTACTCAGATGCCCGAAGGTCTGACAACCAGTCTTACCAAGGGGTATCGTATATTACCCAGTTACTGGGTTGTGTAGGTCAGATAGACGGTCGTTCTATGTAAAATATTAATATTCAGCTGCATCCGGTTAGACTGGAAGGCGACCCCTAAATAAAATGAATATAATTTCTAGTTTACTTGAAGGAAATGTGATGAAATGAAGATGCGTGTTTTGGAACAAACAGTTGGTAAAATATTCTACAAAAGTCGACCTTATTGTTTTCCCCACCTCAACAGATAGAAAAGTAACACAATACACACGTTTATACGAAAAATCCTCAGTTATCTCACCGAAAGGTAACGAGTAAATACAATATTCAGTATTATTTGAGAAAACGGTACACCAAGCGTCTTTTGGAAATATTTTTAGGGCGTGTTCAAACAGGGCGGTCGGAGCGCTGTAATGTTTACTTACTGCATGACTCTCGATGTTTTTATTCGCTTATGTAAGCATTACCAATATGGGAATAGCTCATAACTTGATAAAACGAAATCTAAGTTTCAGCCCAGGTTTAGCTGGATGTGTGTCTGCATAAACTCACTTGAATTTTTTCAAAGACATGTGGGGGCGCATTCAAAACCACTTGATCCTTTTGAATGCATCCCACTTTTCCTCATGAAAAGATTTATGAACATTTTTCGCTAATTAATTTGATGCTTGTTCATACATATGGGGTCCGTTATCTGCAGCAGTTTTAAGGAGGCGTTTGTTGTTGTTTTGGTTTTATCCAAAAAGTGAATAACCTCATTATAATTTTTTTGTAATAAGTTATCTGATGATTGGATTTTAGTTAAAACAGCTCTACTGCCTGTCTTCACTCATAATAAGCGACTGCTTAACGTATACCTAAATATTATCGCGCTGTTGGAATTTCAACTCTCACTTCATGTTTTTTTCAGTGTTTACTAAAGTGCCGCCTCGTGATAGAAAACTAGCATAAGTCATTTAACGGTAAAAAGTACCCACCATCTTAGCGTTGCAACCGCCAGTCAGTAACACCCCTTATTATCCAGAACGCACAAGAGCGTTTATTAGTGATTTCCCAACGGTTACGTACGCCTGCAGGGTTTTATTGTCTCTGGGAAACGCCATTGTGGCAAGTTTATCCGTATATAAACACGGTTTCTCCTAAACGAGTGTTTAGCAAAACTTTCATAAGCAAAAACATGGTTATTGGGTATTTCGTAAAGTAGTGCTGAAAAGTTTTTTGAGAATAATCTGAAAGTTTCTTCTACTTTCTCTGAAAACAATTACTAAGTAGCATCTGTCTACCTTTTCAGCTTGTGTCGTCCCACTGCAGGGCTAGACTTTCCTGTATCTTTTCCAATCTCTCTACCTTGAGTTAGTGTAAACTAATCCCACCAATTATCGTCGAGTACCCACAGTATGAGGTCAATAAAGGAATGTTATAAATCTACGTGAATCTTTGAATAACTCTGCTTCTATCTACGCTTATTTTCTACACTTATATTACCAGGTATATTAGGATGGATTAGGAACAGGTGGGTTCTTCCAAAAAAGAAAACATAAAAAATAATTTCACACCATCAATCCTCATTAATTATTTCAATGCCCGCCCTTTTCAACCAATTACATTCTAACCAAGAGTTTAAAACCGAAATTAAATTAGCGAGTCGTTCCTTATCTTCAAACAATTCAGTTCACGCAATGAGTTAATTGGGCTCAAGAGAGTTAGCTAAATTGTCACCTCTGGGAACGTACCAACAAAATTTATATAAAATTGAAACGTGACTTGGTTGTACAGTCAGGCTCAGAAAGACGTATGCGTCGGACCCTATTGATTGCAATTTGAATATAAGGCCATTACCTATTGGTGCACTAAGTGCACGATTTTTTTTTATCGCTGGACATTACACACAGCGCTATCTAGTGCCACACTAAGCAACGAGGCTTGTGTCATGGACATATATACTTTTTGTTTGTAAATACATACTTATCATACATATAAACATCCATGACTCGGAAACAAATGTCCAAGCTCATCACACAAACATTTACTCCTACCGGGATACGGGAACCCGGGACTTTATGAACGTAACACAGCCTCACTACCTACCTAGCGGTATTCGGGTCGTCAAAATTACAACGCTTATGTTTTTAATACCTAGAAATAGTTGGTGGTAAATTTTAGGTGTGTCGCATTAATCTGAACTAAAGCAGCCATCTTTTTTTAAATTCAATTTCATAAATTTTGACCAACAGTTTCCTCCTAGTACCTTCATTCCCCTGCGCTAATTTAATAATAAATATAAATTAATTATTACTATTTATTATTAATAGAATCATGTGTTACTGTATCTTGGAATTGTTTCGTGTTCCCAAACTTGAATCGATACTGCAAAAAATAACTTTCGTGTTTTCCTAAGCGTACCAGAGAAGTGTGCGTAAAAGATGTAGTTATAACTACATTTGTTGCTTTGTCTTTTTGATTATACTGTTAAAATACTACGTATAGTTTACCATGTTCAAGTTTGTTTGATTACATATAAAGGGAAATAATTTTGTCTGTTGAAAACAATTAAATAGAAACACTGAATCTATCTAGCAGTAACAGTATATGATATTCGCTCCAGCATAATATTCTCTCTACCTCCCGCTATATATTAATATGGCTAACTCAGCTAGATAGTTGGCCACACGTCCGTCTCTGAAATTAGCCTGTTTACATGCCAACGTGTCGGGGGACTTGTTCTGGCTTGTCTCAAGTTAGGGGCTTCTATTAAGTGCCTCTGTCCGTTTACATTGAGATAGTGAGGTGTGCTCGAATGAGGATTACGGTGGATTAATACAACTGAAATTTTAAGTTGAATTGAAGAATTCTTGGAGATTAGTCTGAAGTAGTTGTGAAAACTAGAGAGATAAAAAAAACGATTCGCTAGAGACCGTATAAATGTGAAGTGAATAGGCACCAACCATGTGAAGCCAATGTCCAACAATGGTTCTTACCTATTCGATTCCCTAATTGTTTGACGCTTGACGTTCAGGTCCATTCATTTATATCATAAAAAACTTTCAAACATTTTGTTTGTTGAATGCTTCACGTTATTTTAGTATTAAATGGGCCTACTCTTGACCTCAATCTTGTCCTGAGGACAGATATGAGTTCAATGATAGAACGAGCTAAGCCAAAAAATCCAATTAACGCGATGTAAATACATAAAACTTAGTAATAAAACCAGACACATTGCAGAATGAAAGAACGAATAGTACCCACAGCAACATACCTAGTTCTGTCGAACAAACTTTATCATAGTGATCGATACACCCACAAAACCACCCTACACGATAATTTAAACCCATAACCTCCTTGTAATCAGTGACAGTATAATCTTGAACAAAACAATCTCACATCTATGCGCATAATGCCAAAGCAACAGCGGCATGAAATACGAGTGCATACAATGCCGCGCGGAAGTCTCGGCAGATACCCAGCTAACTCACCTCACACACTGACAGGTGAGGGCAGGAGAACAGCGGGGGTTGAGAGAGATTTTGATATAAGTACTCATCAAACGAAACTGATGGAGACTACTGAAGCTGCCAAACTCGTACCTATCATAGTTCTGGGTTGACTCAATTTCGAGTACCATCGACACTCAAAGAAGAAGAGAACTCAAGTTGGGCAGGAAAATGGTGAGAATAACGTTATAAATGAAGGATTAATTTATTTACTAGCATAAAAATGTCAATCGCTGAAGTCTATACCTAAAAACTTGGTTGAACATTACTGAAAAACAGACAGACAGTACAAAAAAACGATGGAGTTAACAATCGAATGGAAAACGTACGGAGATATTTTTTAGATTATAAATCTAATCTAACTGTGTTTCTCAGTTTTCGTCGACTCTTTTAAAATTCCCAAGTGCATGAATTAAATCAATCTTTTGAACTATAATTTTAACCTGAAGAAAAAAATCCAAGTCTTATGACATTGCATTTTTCTTCTAAAATAAAATAATCCCTGCAAAAAAGTAGCAACAAGCCAAATCCGCTTACTCACCTCAGTTTCCCTGGCCCCACAGAGCTGTGAGCGGAACAACCGGCATGATTCCATTCATCACGTCGACGGCTCTGTAGCTAAAGCATTTTATTAATTTATCTGCCGCGAGCCATTCTACCCGTACCCGTTACCGTGGCTCCTCTGAATCTTAAACTTGTTATTCTTGGAGAAATATGCAAGCGATGTTACCCAGTTTGTAGTTAAAAGCATCTAGCTTTTAAAGATCGTAAAATGTCAGGCTTTTTTCTTTGGAAAAGCGACGGTGGGTGGTTATTGTCATTTTTGGAGAATTTAAAATGTGGATGTTGACCTGAATATTTGCTTGTTACGTGTTTGGCTTCATATAGTGAACGTTTGCTTAAAAAGTTTCGCTTTAATTTGAAATAGTTTGATGGTTTGGATTAGCGTTTGCCAATTTATAAGCTCGCTTCCATGAAATGTGGGTGTTCTATAAGTACTTACGTCTTTGCCTAACCGTTTGGGGATAACAGGCGCGATATTACACGTTACAAAAATTTGAAAACGAAGGATTTGAAAAACAAGATTTATGTTTTCAGATTATGATTGTATTTTATTTACTGTTCTAATAAAAAATATAGATAACCATACTACGTTTATTTTACAAGAGCGATTCCCTTCTTAAGTTCCTCTATCTGATAGTCGTCACAGCCCCGTCGGTTTTGGGGAAACGGGGTATCGTGCCGTTCCCCTAATTTGACCCCATTAGTTAATTTTATTAGGGAAGCGCTCATTGTACACGTAATAGCTTTAGCTCTTTGTGAAAAGTCTTGTCCGGGGGTAGACAGTATCACCGTCATTATTTTCTATGGCTAAGCAGCATTGTTTTGTTTTGCCAAGGATTAAAGCCAAGTCGATTAAAACAAATGCAGTTTCACTCAAACTGCATTTGTTTTAATCGACTTACAAAGACACGAAACAGTAATGAAAAAACCAAAATGTATGGGCATGTCTTACCTGCTTAAAATCCAATACAATAGGCGAGACGACAAAAAAAAATCTAATTAATCCGTCAGTTAGATTATCAAATAATATTTGACCCGTGTTTTTTCTTTTGTTACGTAAACCAAAATTTACGAAGATATGACGCTTTTAAAATCCTCAATACGTCACGCCTTGGTATAATTTTTAGCTAGTTCTGACGTCACGAGCCCCCACTCCCGAGTTTTCATGCGTTTTATCTTTTGTCAATATTCATTAATTTACAAAAATTAAAAATACGTGTCCATTAATTTCCAAAACTCTAACTGACGGACTAAATAGATTTGCAATTTTTTGATACTGTCGTCATGCCTATTATGACTTCTCATTGTCGGTATCATTGGTCTGTTATATGTCGTTGAAGACATACTAAGCGCTTTCAAAGCGATTGCTACTTATATAAAGTGTAAAGGGACCCGAAGCCGACAACCAAGCATTCTGTAGATCAAAATAAGTAACATTGCTCAAAAATGATTGCTGGGGAACGACTTTTTTTTTGGTGTGCATAATCACGTTTTATGGTAGTAATAGTATATTTTATATCGAGGGACTAAACGAAGCCATAATACACCAGAGGTGATTTGACTCCCGAGCGTGCGAGGGAGTCAATGAAACCGAGGGTATATTAAGTTGGCGTTTAGTCTCGAGGTGCAAACTGTACTTTTCACTTTGAGTGCGAGAAAATTAGCCAATTTAGTACAAAAACACTTAATAACTATACTTAATAAAATAAAAATCACAAAGATTATCGATCATGTCTCTTGCTCATTGCTCGACTTCAAACTCTTCACTGTCACTGGAAATTCTTAAGGACGCGTTTGCAAAATTAATAGGTACAGAATCGAACTACTACATTGACACGGGTCATACACACAAGTGTACGCACGACTAACTGCGAGAATAGTAGTCAAGTGAACTCATTTTGAAGCTTTGAAAGATTTTTACGTATTTCTTAGAAATAAAATTATGGTAGGTCCCTACAAAAAAAATATTTTTGCTGTTTATGTTTTTACGAATTACCTCCGGACTTGATGGAGTGACCTGAAGGTATACTTCAGTGACTGCCACTGGAACTTCTCGACGTCTTGTACTAGGTGAGCCGAGTTTGGGCTCGTTTTGTTAGTCATGATGATACCTTACCTCCGGACCTGATGGAGTGACCTGAAGGTGTAATTCTGTGACTGCTACTGGAACTCCTTGACGTGTTGTACTAGGTGAGCCGAGTTTGGGCTCGTTTTGTTAGTCATGATGATACCTTACCCCCGGACTTGATGGAATGACCTGAAGGTGTACTTCGGTGACTGCTACTGGAACTCCTCGATGTGTTGTACTAGGTGAGTCGAGTTTGGGCTCGTTTTGTTAGTTATGATAAGACCTGAAGGTGTAGGTACTTTCGTGATTATTAAAACAACAAATCAAACGTTATCAATTTTTTACTGTGAGAATATTTCTTTGAATACTTATGTGAAGAATGTGCTCTTAGCTCCATATTACTTGCCTGTCTTGGGTCAATCAATTCTGGTAGGGGACAGTTTTTGACACACCTTCAGGTCACTCCATCAAGTCCGGAGGTAAGGTCTCATCATAACTAACAAAACGAGCCCAAACTCGGCTCACCTAGTACAACACATCGAGGAGTTCCAGTAGCAGTCACCAATCACTTCATGAAGTCCGGAGGTAAGGTCTCATCATAACTAATAAAAATATTACCTAGTATCAAATTTGGTTTATCGAATATTTTGTGTTTGTACAGCGATCTTTTTCAACTCGAGCCGCTCCAAACAGGCGTTACGTGTCCACTCTCGACGGCGGCCGCGCGCGGACTAAAGTTTCATTCAAAATGCTTGTGCAATAAATCAAGACGGGTATCAAAAATAAAATAACCCCTAATGCAATCGACTAAGATTCATCCAGAATAGCAAAAAATGTGAAAAAATAAGTTTTGGTTTTTATTCTATCTGAGACTATATAAATCATTTAGATAATAAAAAAATCCTTGCATTAAGAATTGATTATGTTTGCCAACATACAGTATTTTTAGAAATAGTGATAAATATGTTAATAATAGCACAAAAAATGTACCTAAACTCAACCCTGTATCGTTAATTTTATGGAAAATGGCAACGACAGATCGATTTTATATTATAAAAAACTAAAATTTTCAATGATCAAGTACCTATTATTTGAAGATGAAGAACCAATCTCCACGAGGTAGTTATTAGTTATATTGGATTTTGTTTGGTTATGCCATAAAATTGTACCGAAAAACAGCATAATTTTACCTGATATGCGTTTGCATATCAGGTCAAATTTGTTCAGTTTAAAAACCGAACAAATTTCGCGGTCAGATTTTTCTTCTAAACCAGTCACAGATTAACAATTTAGGACACATGGCGCCACCTTAATTTTTCGGAAAAACCATGGAACTAAAACTCTCAACATTTTCCTATTGAAGATGGTCCACACTCCACAGATAATAGTATATTTGCTAGTTTCTAGTTTTATTGGTACTGGCTGTTTGAGTTTGTCTATCTCACATGAAGGAAATTAAAAAAACTAATTACTTTTCACTCCCTAGGGACTAAAGTGGTCACTTTAGTCCCGGGAAGTCCCGTGTAGGGATGAACAAGTGTCTCGCGGCTACATAAGGGGTGTTTTCAAATCCTTTATAGACCACCTGGCTATATCTAAAATTCATTCTTGTTTTATCTGAAGAAAAACTATATTTTGCAAGGTATCAAAATTCCTTATAATTATTTCATCTAAACCTAGAACATTTTTAATCAAAAGCTAAAATATTCAAATCAAAAACCGGTTACTAATAAAATATGGATTCGTGTGAACAGCGGGTGCTCTGAAATTCCCCACTTCGGGCATGGGAATATCCAACGGTAAAGTTTTAAGGGCTGAAAAACCACTAGATGAAATGCCACTGAAATATGCATGTTGGCGGTACGTTATCAAATCTGTGTGAACTGTCGTTAGGGATGGTTTAGTCGTATCTGATAGGATTAGTTAATGAATGTTTGATGATATGGAAAAGGATTCAGGTTTTATGAATGTGATACGTAACGGAAAAGTGATGTGTTGAATTTTGTATTCATTGTGATCGAAGTGGTTAAAAGTGTTGTGAAAGCATTTTTGTGGCCAGCGTAAAACAGGATATTATCAAGGTACTCGTATAGTTATAAACCTCCAGGCGCGTTGTTAAAATCAGAATTAATGTGGCTATCGTGTTTTTAGGGTTTCGTACAAAAATGAAAAAACCGGAACTCTTATAGGATCACTCGTCTGTCCGTTCGTTCGTCTGTCACAGGCAATTTGCTCCGAAACTACTGGACCAAATCAGGTGAAATGTAGTAGGATAGTGTAATCCTATGACCCAAATACAAATGCGCAAAGGATTTTTTTTAATAAGGGTCGTTTTCGGGGGACAAATAAGAAAGTTAAAAGTCTGTGTCTTATATCATGAAAGGGTTCGAGCTATGAGATTATTCATGAAAGAAGACGAAAATTGACCATTCCTCCCTGATCTCCAAAATTACTGAGCCTAAAATTTTGAAAAAACACAAAATATAGTTCATTGCTTGTAGATTACAGGAAAACCTATAAGAATTCTATGAAATGAAAATTAAGTGGTAAACTCAATATAAGACTGGCATTGTACGGAACCCTCTCCACGCTAGTTCAACTCGCACTTGGCCGGTTTTTTCAGTACAATTTCACTAATATTGACCAACCACGCTCCCTTTTTCATATCATCAATCGCATTGTATGTCCCAGATTGTTGCTTGTCAAATTTTGGGCTGATTCAATTTAGGTAGCCATCGACACGCTAAGAAGATAAAGATCCCAGTACTTCTTTATATGTGTTCTTTAATGATTGTCTTCTATCGGTGCTTATCATTAGTTCGGCAGTCTTCTTCATTCGCTTTTGACTAAAATTTTTCCTCTCTGGTGGGGGTCCAGTTTCGTATCCCACTCGAACCCGCAGGTGAAATTTTATCGGCACCGGCAAAATTAATTAATTAATTTTTGCTTTACTAAGTACACCAAGCTGGTATTGTGTAAATGCCAGCACAATCTGCCAACAAAAAAGTACTCTAAAATTACAACCCCTGAAACAAAATTAATAAACAACCCGTTTTCAAGAATTCATTTCCAACTTCGTCCCGGTCGGTTCATACAACATTCTCTTACGAATAATGTTCCATACATTCCATAAACAACTTTAACATTTGACGAACGAACATGTTCCACGAACATGTTTTGTTCAAATACGAGTTTCAATTAGTTTTCAAACAATTAAATGGGAAGTGTACATTGTACCTACAAATAGAGACTTTAACAAAACAGTGTAGAGTGTGGAGTGGGCAAAGACCAGCAAACATGCGTATTGTGATGCCGAGTATAATGAACTGACGTTATTAGTACATTTGTTAGGTTTGCGACACACCTGGACGGCACAAATGCTGAGTGTGAATCAAATATATTGCCTATCAACCTATCAGTCAGCCACAAAAAACTACAATCATTTGTTATATAGTAACCGTTGCCCCAAAATGTACTAATGTTTCATAAAATGTTAAAAACTTAGTTTAATGAAAAAATAAATGTTTAAAAAAAATACTAAATAAATATAATGTTAAAAAAGGTGAAATGTATTGTTACATGTGATGTTTTATCAAAATGTTAAGAATATTGTTAAATTTAAGGTTTAATGAAATGTTAAATGAATTGTTTTGTAAGAAATGTGATTGTTAAGGCAAATAAAGGCTAAATAAATAAACCCTTGCCCCACACAAGGAATTTTCTCCTCTATCGTAATTGCGTTTACAAACATAAAAACACACATACACAAAAAGCCAGACCCGGAACCGTGTGGGATTCGAACCCGCGCTATGCAGAGCAGCAGCCAATTACTCAGCCACTGCGCCAACCGTGCCGTCATACTACATTGCTATGATCATACCAAAAGTCACTCAAAGACATGACTTGAAGACCGTTGGATTACTATCTGGTGGCCTACCATGACGTCTTAAAGCAGGATCGTTTTAATCTTGTTCCAGTGTGGGTAAGAGACGCGAGGGAGTGTCCTCGATAGTACCTAACGTGAGAATGGGTCGGCCATGCTGACATGCGCGCGCGACGTGCTGCTTGCGGCCGGGCGGCCGCTGTGGTGTCTCACTCGCGCTGGGTAGCTCGTCTCCCACCGGTCTGCAGCAGTAGTCGGGACGCCAGGAGCATGTGCTTTCGCTGCGCGTGGTGGGATGGTGGGCAAGTCGATATCAGCCGATGTATAGACGCCAGTGTACATGTACGGATACACGAGCTGTAGATCAGTATAATTATGTACCTACGTCTCTTTTGAAGTAAACACTGGGCAGCTCGAGTATGTGTGCAGTTAGGCGTGGTGTGATGCGTACGTCTATGTTAGTAATAAAACTTTGTGTTTCCTAACCCTTTTTATGGATGTATTATTGTTAGTAAAATAAGAACTGTGGCCACGAGAACACTGCCGATAAACTGTCCTGCAGTTTGGCAGAAGATTTGTGAAATAATCTTAGTTAATTTTTTGTTGAAATAAAAAAAATAAAAAAGACGGAGCTATAGAGGACGTCTAGCGCTATCTCTTTCCCACACTGGAACAAGATTAAAACGTTCCTGCTTTAAGACGTCATGGTAGGCCACCTGCTCCTTCTAACAGCGAAGAGGCCTGGGTCCCAACAGTACGGACGTTATAAGCTGTAAATATGGTTATGAGCTGTGTAAGTATAGGCTTGTCAAGCGCTATACACTCTTCTGTTTAAACAATGGTTTTCTGAGGTGAAGGTTTATAAGACGTTCTTGTCAAGCCAGGATCTATTTGAAACCATGGTGCATTCTGCCTCATATATTGTACCGACACCTATTCGCTTCGCCAGGATTTGTAGTGCTAGCTAGATTTACTGCTGCTTTTGTTGTAAGATGTATAGACCCAGTACAATGTACCTACGTATATTGGTACTTAACATTCTCTATTATTATTTTGTAAATAACACAAACACATCACACCTGTAATCCACCAATGGTTAGGTGGAAGTGAACCTAATAGTTCATCCACATTTCGCTAGTTATGTTTTAAGTCCCATATCCGCAAGCCTATTGTCATCAACCGGCCACAGATCCAGACTCCGTGCTTGCTATCCGCAATCCAGCCAGAAAATTCCTCACGCTTTTTTCATTCTACCTGAACTTACCCTTAGATGTAAGAAACGTTGTCTGTAGAGATATATAACTCTAGAGACATTCTTGTGTAAATAATGGTAAAATTAACATAATTCTTCTAAAACGTGGTATAATCATAGCTGATTAGATCCCGACATAATGATCTAATTATAAGTTTACCATTTATGAATACCTACATGTGGAATGCAATAAAAGTATTGAGATTGCAGCTACTGTCCTGTTACAAACTCCCACATGACAGAAAAACCGCACAAACCTGAACCTAAAGTGCACTCAGTACCAAACTCATAGTCGTAGAAGGAAAAACTCACGACCATTACATATGTGATTGCTATTAGTGCACCTTTAGCTTAACGACTGTTTGCGTTACGACTCCCCGGTACATAAATATTGGCGTGGACGGTTCCAAGTACACAACCATAATATTTACTGTTCGTTCCAATAATGTAATTGTTTTAGAGCCTGTTTTCATATTAATATGCTTTTAGCCGATAGTGCAAATTATTTGATTATGATGTGTGTGACGCGGTTTAGTGCGGTAATCATTTTCGATATTGTCGTATAAGGTCAGTGTTTTATTGGGCTCTTAGTCTGTGTCGTTTGTGAGGAAATGCCGTGATTTGTGGTGATTTCAGATGTAGTGTGCTGTTATAAGTTGTCATGTTAATGAGTTGAAGTAATAAATTACACTTATTTAGGCATATTCATTTCAGGTTTTCTTACTTTCTATAAGATGGATCCACATTTGTGAACCGTGCACGATAAACACCTCGAACAACCATGGAAACGTTATACCGAAAGAAACACGTAAATAGTTACATTGTGGGTGTGTTCACGAACATTCCGTGAAACCACGTCGTGAATACTACGCCTCTCGAGACCATCTCCAAATGTGTCGATAACTTGGTATGTTCCAAATCGCACGCGAACCTCAGTGTTCATGCATCTACGCTGGTGTGTATCCCCATTGAAATATGGCACGAAAAAGCAACAAAACAAAAGCCGATAGCTGAATAACATTCCTCAAAAGATTCAGATATGCAGAATCCCAGGAACAAACGAAGTCACATGAGAATTATCATTTGAATGATTCAATAGTCTTGCTCCTTTAGAAACCACATCACAAAGACATGCAGTTTCAATAAACTACGCCATTCAAAGAGTCAACATACAAACTGCGAATGTAAATATAGTTTTAAAATCAGGATCCAGGTGCGATGAATAATTCAAGCGACGCAGTGGCAAGAGCGAGCGATGCTTCAATATTAAATCTTTGACATCGATGCGCTGAAAACAATGTTCTTATCCTGAGGGGAGATTTTAAATCGATTTCAGATTACTTATTTTTATTTGGAGCTCTATAAAACACGGAACGGATGCCCACTTAATAGAGTAAACTACTTTTAAATATCTTCACGTACTGACGATATTGTTTTAATTTTATTACCAATTTTAATTGTAATTTTAATTGTGATGTCACTACTATTATATAAACTATAACTCTAAATAATAATAAAAATATGTACAAGTAACGACCTGTAACCGTTACAGGGCGTCAAAAAATTCGTCCACATCGCTGTCAACAGGAAAAGTGCCCAGAAGGCTGGCAGCATTGCCACGTTGGATGGCAATGCTGATTCTTTGGCCAAAAAATAGGCCCGCCCTCTGGTCACGTGAAGAGTCGACCAACCGCTTGGCGATTTCTCGAAATACTAGGTGGGCACTCGGACCCCATGGCCCTAGTGTTTCAACCCCAAACGGCTCAAACACATAATTACCAATTAAATTATTGTATTTGCGCCGTTTGAGGTTTTCAGCACCTGCAGCAGCCGCCCCAGCGCAGCCCACTGTGCTAGGAAGATGGGATGGCGCAAGGGTGTCGATGCAAGTTGCGTCCCACACCAAAGGCCTACCCAACTTCCATGGCATTATGGTCATACCATCTGGTCTCTTCCCATCGACGCGTGCCAAGCCAGTGGGTTCTAATACAGCTGGCACCCCGGCGGTGGCAAGAGCACGACGGATGAGATCATTAATGCTAGCGTGCCGCGCTATCCGACCTGCACTCTTACTGCAGGAAAGGCCATGGTGTCCGAGGCAGTCGACTGCTTCACCACATTGACAGCGATGTGGAGCCCCACAAGGAGCGCCCAAACGCAAACATGTAGCGAGCCGGAAGGTTGTGTCACCCAACAAGGTGCCTATATTAGGTGACGGTAGTGCCTGAAGCCAGAGGCCCGACTCCCACTCACCCACAGCCAGCAGGCGGGCACGCTCAGTAGTATTGGTTGACGTATTAATAAGTTTATTCCGTACCAACCTGCAGAGCGGCTCATCCCACTGTCTCTGGGAAAACGGGTTCTCGGGCCGATCCGTGTCCGGGCAAGCCACTTTCCAGGCGTCCTCTGCGTCGGTCAAGCACGGCACTTCCGAGCTAACCAGGGAGAGAGTTAAAATTTTCGTGGTTAGCTTTTCAGTGCTGTGGACAGAAGACAGGAACGCCGGTAAGCTTACACTAGAAATTTTGCGGACGCCGAGGCCACCAAAACGAATTGGTAGAGTGGCTTGCAGCCACGCTCGGTCGTCCAGGGCCACATTAAGAATGGATGTTAATGTGTTGCGAATAATTTGGTCAATTTTGTCCAAAAGTTGTTGTTTCTTCCAAAGAGGAGAACAACGGAGAAAATACATAAAATTTGGACCAAAACAACAATATCTGATAATGGTGAAAGCCGAATGTAGATTAATTTTGGAGAGTCTATCCGAAATATCATTGAAATGTTTAATTTTGTCATCGATGAACGATGAAAAACTTTCTTCCAAAATAGGGGAACCTAGGAGGTGCAGGGAACTTTTTTCTAAAATTTTGATTTGTGGGGCTATTTCATTAAATTTATCTATAGTTGATTGTCTGTCTGTCACGTCAGAGAGGTAAATTTCACACTTTGAGGGGTAAAGGTCCAGGCCAATAGATTTAAATTGATGTTTGAGGAGTTGTAGGTCAGCCAAAACGGTGTCAACATCACCTCCTAGCGTTCCATCGTCTAAATACCACACGTTAAATTTTGAATTTATTGTGATGTTGATTTTAATTTGATTTGATTTTTAATTTAATTTTGTTAATAATTTTAATTGTGATGTTGATTTTAATTGTGTTGTTGATTTTATAATGTTTAATTCTGTTAATTGTACCTATGATACAAATAAAATAAATAAATAAATAATAATATAACTTAAACACTATAATAGATTGTGTAGGTACAAGTTCAGTGTTTGGTTCTTTTGGTAGGTTTGATTTGTATACTGCTCTAAGACGATGCGCAACGTGGACGAAATAAAAGGAAGAAGGGATTGTAGCACACTTGCTACAATCCCTTTTTCCAGAAACTACAAAACGCCACTGCGTTTTGTAGTTTCTGCCGACCCCCATGACGAAAAAGGTGTGTTTATATAAAGTTTTAGGTAAAAGGAATGCCTTTAGAGGTATTTAGAATATCGTTCCTCTGAATCCGGGCGCTAACAATACTGTCGTCTTTCCCCGGCGGCTGAGCGAAGCGATATCACCCTTCAAGAGAGCTCTACTGGCAGCATTCAAACGCTCATTATTTACTACTGAATCACTATCCACTTACTTATACCCAGCAGGCTTAGGCTTATCTCTTATACTGGAGAATACAAGTTAGGTACCTTTTGTCTCACAAAATAATCCTATTAGATTAGTTTTTGGAGTGTGGTCTGGATTTCTTTGTACTGTTGTCTGGCAGATTTTTGCTTTTCAAGCTACATACAGTCTTTGTCTATATTTTGTTTGAAGAACCAAATGTATTCTATACAAAATCTTGTATGCAGTAGACTTACATTGGACGTTGTAAGAAAAGTCTTGCAATTTTTGTGAAACCAAAGTCTAACATTCTTGAAAACGCACTGAAAATATTGAATTTACACTCTTCAAGTAGCTTTAGCTACTGATATAGAGTAATTACGAATTAATGAATTAATAAACATAAAACTAGCAACATCTTACATAAAGATTTTTAACCGACTTCAAAAAGGAGGAGGTTCTCTGCGGCTACGGCTGTGTGTTTTTTAATCACGACAGATTTGCTGTCTGTTATTGAAGAGTTCCGTTCCATATCTCCGAAGTCCATGATCAGATCATGACAATATTTCTATGGGACCAACTAAAACTGGAGTATACTTTCTTTCAAACCAAAAAACAGTTTTTCCGAGAAATCGGTGCACTTGCATATAAATAAATAATAATTAAAAGAACAGAATTGATCAGTAAACGGCAAATAAGATATGCTAAATCCTCTACCACCAAAAAAACGAACAGCCAGCACAATATATTCCCTCACCGAAACCAGTCCGGACAAGAACAAGACAAGACAAGGCCGACACATGCCACAGTTGTAGCAAAATGGAACATATTACATGCAGTGACACTTCAGCAGTTTGTGAGTTATGTCGTGCAATCCTGTGGACTATCTGCTTTGTGATATAAAAGTGTAAACAGTTTTGCTACCTTTCCGTTTTAAGGTTGGAAATTGAAATTGTTGCTTGGTTGCGGTTTTTATGTGCTTCTTTTGACATAAATGTTACATAATTATTAACTTCTGAACGAATCGTCAGTTAAAAGGGGCACATTTACAATTAAGTATCTTAACAAATAAAATAGAGCACTGTTGCTTATTGCCTGAACTAGGTGGAACCTGTGTTTCAGGCTAGAAGGTGCAAAAGTACCCACTTAAAATAAATAAATTAACAATGAAAGAAAAGTAAATTACCAAAATTACAACTTACATAGAAAATAAACAAACAAGTTGTAGTTTTTGTGAAAAAAAAAAATCCCGGAGACAAACACGTATCGGTTCACTTATCTTTGTGAGATAAGTGAACAAAATCAAAATCAAAATCAAAGCATTTATTTCAAGTAAGCCAGTTACAGGCACTTTTGAATTGTCGAAACAAAGATGAAAATTAAATGTAGCTACAGTCCCAGTCACAAGACATAAAAACTGTGAAAGTACTGTAGTTGCCCATTCCCTAGCGTAGATCTCTATGGAGAAGAACGGGCAAGAAACTCCATGGACACTCTTTTAAATCAGAATATTGTTACAAAATCTTGGTTACATCATTCATGTTGAGATGGTATATTATGTGAGAACAATGTAGCAAGATGTGCACGTTAAAAGTGTCCACAGTATAACAAAACAAAAAAAAAACAATTCAAAAACTAAAATAATTCATTAAAATAAGCCATGGCAACTGAGAGATGACCAGTCACAACCGACACCGCCCGTTCACGGACATGACGCATAGATCAGCACCATTCAACTCAACCATTTTGAAGGGAACTAAATGATCCGACACATGCGCCACCATCAGCGAGACTTTTGAGTGAGCATGACATATTCTCAACCGCCAGGGCACATTCAAGTCAAGAAAAGACGTAGGTTTCCAGTGAATGATAGCTTTCTAGTACATAGTACTCACACAATATGGGCTATGCGATTATATAATACTAAAGAGATTGAATCTATACAATGCAAAGATAGTTGTACAATCTTCAGCAGCTCCAACAATACCATTTAATGCTATCAATTTAAGCGCCCCTGTCCTTGTGGAGCAGGACCAGCATTGAGCCAAGCATTTTTATCAGCGATATAATCGCTCAACTTGTAATATGCTTGCTTACATAGTGTGCGTTTAATACATGTTTTAAATTTCGTCTCATTCAGTTCAAGAATACTTTGTGGAATTTTATTATAGCATCTCAAACAGTACCCCATGAAAGATGAGTCTACTTTAGCGAGTCTGAAGCCTGGCTGAACTAGTTGGTCCCTATTTCTAGTACTGTAATTATGTCTGTCACCCCTTTTACCAAAAAGGTGCAGATTTTTTCTGACGTACATTATGTTTTCGTAGATGTATTGACAATGTACTGTCATGATGCCAATATCCTTAAACAGTTCCCTTAGAGAATCGCGCCTACGAAGATTATATATGGCTCTGATGGCTCTTTTCTGCAGAATAAATATAGACTCAATATCTGCAGCCCGTCCCCATAGCAAAATGCCATAAGACATTATACTATGAAAGTAACTAAAATAAACCAGTCTAGCGGTATCTACATCAGTATACTGACGGATTTTTCTAATGGCATATGCTGCTGAACTTAGCCGCCCCGCAAGAGATGTTAAATGAGAACCCCATTGTAGCCTTGAATCAAGCGTAATCCCCAGGAAAACCGTTTTATCTACGAATTCAAGTTTCTCTTTATTCAGTACTATATCACAATCACTACTTTTAACATTCGGTAAAGCAAATCTTATGCATTTGGTTTTTTTTTATTTAATACCAAATTGTTTGCTGTGAACCAATTTTGGACCTGAAGTAGGGCATTATTTACGTCATCTAGATTTTGGGCCCGCCTATTTATCTTAAAAATTAAGGAAGTGTCATCAGCAAATAACACCATATTTTGAGGTTGGTTTTTCAATAAATAGGGTAGATCATTTATATATACTAGAAAAAGGAAAGGACCCAATATTGAGCCTTGTGGAACCCCCATTTTTACTTTTAAACCATGTGAATTAACACCATTTATTTGAACATGTTGTTGTCTATCATTCAAATAAGATTTTACCAAACTAAGTGCAAGTTTACCCAGTCCGTAATGCTCAAGTTTCAAAAGTAATGTGTCGTGATTTACACAATCAAACGCTTTGGAGAGGTCACAAAAAATTCCTATGGCGTCTTGAGACTCTTCCCACGCAGTAAATATGTGCTTTAATAAGGTTACACCGGCGTCAGTTGTACAACGTCCCTTGGTGAAACCATACTGTTGATCATGTAAGATTCTGTTAGTGTTAAAATGATAGAGCATTTGATTAAGCATTACCTTTTCAAAAACCTTGCTAAAAGCTGGTAAAACCGATACAGGTCTATAATTATTAGTGTCTTTACTGTCCCCGGATTTGAAAAGAGGTATGACTTTACTGTATTTCATTAAATCAGGGAAAACTCCTTGGTCTACACATAAATTAAAAATTAAAGCTAGGTAAGGGGCTATAGTCTCAAGTATGGATGTACAAACTTTGATAGACATTCCCCATAGATCTTCGGTCAGTTTGATTTTTATTTGCCGGAAAGCTTTAATAACTATCATAGGGTTAATGTGTTTAAATTTAAATTCAGCCAGGCAGCCAGACACATTCGCCTTTAATAAACCAATTGAGAGTTCAGGTGAGGAAATAAGAGCCTCTGTAGTTTTTAATGGTACATCGGTAAAGAAATTTACAAATTCTTGAGCTACTTCCTGATCAGAGCTTTTAGGACCACATGCTGTATCTAATGTGTAGCTAGTGTTACGTATTTTCTTCCTGTTAGTCTCGTTATTTATGACTTTCCAAACTGTCTTTATTTTATTTTCTGCTGTTTTGATCTTGTTGCTAATGTGCAGGGCTTTAGCAACCTTGCATGTATTTCTAAAAATTACTCATAAAAACGTGGTACTCTCTCAAAAAGAACTCATTAGCAAGCAGCTTTGGTTCCTAATGGGGCTAGTCTCTGCAGCTTAGGTTTAGACATTTCCTATAATGTTTTCTTTTTCACTATTTTCTACTCCAGTACTGAAGAAACAAGCAATTGAAGTTTGTTTACAGTCTGTTGGCTTGTTCGCTTCGTATAAACGCCTACGATTAATTTATTACCAGTTCAGCTAACGTCTTTCATTACATTCATTTCAATAAATCTTATTAATTTTCGTCTGCGATTAGAATATGAATGTGCCTGGATATCCTTAATTCATTGATGCATTTACGCCTCTCCTAGTACGATTGTCCTGATCAATTTTATTATTCTATTTGAGTCCTTTTGTTTGTCCTGGATCCTCCTTAGTGCTGCATCGACGAATAGATGTTAGAAATCAATTTTATCAATATAGGAGGCGGTTCTTTGATATGGTACAATTATTATGCCTGTATGTAGCATGAATTGATGAAGCTCTGAGGTTACAAAGCAGGATTTGCTGTAGTTTGTAGATGGGTGACGATTCCGATATCCAGCGCTTTCGGTTATACACGTACTCGTACATCGTTTATACACTACGAATTCAGAGAATCGTCGATGTATAACCTACCTACAATGTGGGTTTTGTAATCAGCCGCTCGGGGTAAAATACTAGTATTTGTACTTTCTTAAAATGTAACTTATGTCTGTCTCCAAAATAGAGACTAAACCATTTTGTATCAGTACAAACTAATTCCCAGGAGATAAAGCATTTTTGTTGGAAAAACTGTGTTTGGAGAACAAACCTCGTGCATTATGATGGGGTTAATAAAGTTCTGTTACTTCGGCGATTTTGAAAATCGGAAATTTTACAACATTGATTAACTAAGCCCAATATAATCCAAAAACGAGGACACACCACACAAAAGTTACCATATAGGGAACGGAGAATAAAATAATTTGAAACACAGCTGAGTCGTGCATTCAATTCCTTCAGATCACACCATATGGGCTGATTAGATATTCATTGGATCCGCTCCGGTGCAACCGCCCTCCGTGTTCGAGAAAATTCGAGAACCACCAGAAATTCTTTGATATGTGAGCGAAATGTTTATTGCATTTCACGATTTAAGCGAATATGGGTGAATGGTTTCGGAGTTGACTGTCTTTATTTGAAGATTCTGATGATCTAAGAATCCGCAATGGACCCACTTGGTAGGATAATGGTCCACAACCTCTCACCCCCACACTGTGTGTCACCTCCCTAATCAGCTTACAATATTTTCACTGCTGGGACACAAGGACCTCCATGTGAAAGGGGGTTAACCATAATTCACCCATGCGAGCAAAATACAGGTTAGTAGAAGTCTCATGGCTTCGAATTTTCGGTTCTAGGAACATGCCAATTTCCTCAAGATATTCTTGTTCACCGTTTTAAGAGTAGTGATGGTAAAATAAATTACACAAGTTCCGCGAACCGGAAGACGTTGCGTTGGAAGGCCTCCCACTAGGTAGATCGATGACCTGGTGAAGGTTGCAGGGATCCGCTGGATGCGAGAAGCACGGAACCAGCCAATGTGACGACTCTTGGGGGAGGCCTATGTTCAGCAGTGGACATCTTTCAGTTGAAATGATGACGATGAATTCGTCCACTATGTCAAATAAATAGAAGCCGTTACCACTTGGCACACCAGAAATCAACCAAACCGAAGATACCTGCTCCAAAACATCATAAAGAATTCCACCAGCACTAACCAATCTAGCTTTGTATTCACAAGGTTCCGCACTTACCCTGTGACACGGTATACCTTCAGCGAGGTATACCTGCCGCAGTGATATGGTAATCATGTATTCATTGGCTTCGAGTGCTCCGAGCAGTGTCAACTCAGCTTCCTGCGAAATATTCGTACGGGGAGTAGTTACTGGAGTTGAAATTGGGGTTAAAAAGGCATGAGCGAATTTGTAGTTGTAATTAACAGTGCGAAATTGACAAAGAACAATGCCAAAAAATTTGCCGATATATGAAACTACTAACTACTCGTCGTCACTGTTTCCTTTGAAATTAACAAAATATAAAAAAGTGTATGTTATTTGAGATAGTCAGGTGGTTAAATAATAACAGCTGCTCGGGTTGATCGGTAGGTTAAGCCGTGCTTGCCTAGGTTGGTCTGTGGATGAGTGACCACCCTTACATACCGAGTTTCCTCCGTGCCTCGGAAAACACGTTAAGCTGCTGATCCCAGCTGTCATTTGTCCATCTTTGACAGATCGTTATGGGTAGTTAGTGGCCCAAAAAGTCTGACAACCAGTCTTACCTATGGTATCGTATTACCCAGTACTAACTGGGTTGTGGAGGTCAGATAGGCAGTCGCTCCATGTAATGTACTGGTAGTTGCATCCAGTTAGACCGGAAGCCGGCCCCAACATGGTTGGGAAAAGGCTACGCAAATGAAAATGATGAGTCAGGTATTTTTTGAATTTGGCTACATAAAAATAAAAATAAAGTACGCAAAATTAATAACAGCGACCCATATTTATTTATTTTATGCCTTAAAAATAAAAACGTTGTTCGCTGTATAAGCGAACAAAAACTGGTGTCGCAATAAGTAATATTTGGTTAATTTAAGAGGAATACAACCACGAACGTTATATTTATGGAAACATCAGACTTTAAATTTTACGATGCGGTTAACTTCATGCTGAATTTAATAATTATAACGAACGATATTTAAACAATACGCGGCAAGTTATCTCTGTAAATAACCGAGTATAATAACAATGCTTTTAAGTGTGTTATTAAAGTGAAATAATACGTTTACAATGAAAACAATTTCCTTTATGAAGGAATACAAAAGGGAAATAATTGTCTATTCATAGTAATTTTCACGGGATCTTTGTCTTTCAAGAAAACGCTTCTGTGTTTCTAATACTTTACTCATGTACCCAATATAAGATGGCTTATGGAAAATATCAATCGCTTTCAACGTGTTTCGTATTTTTTCAGCGACTTTTAACAGGATTTATCTTAAGTTCTGATCCATCATCGTCCTCATTGATAGAATAGTTTTTTGTCAAGGCCCTAAAAAGTCTATCAAGGTGGCGATAGTAATTGTTAGACACCAGGGACCAACAGTGACTTAAAACATTGTGAAGAAATCTGAGAGTTGGACGTTTGTTATGTTTTTTTATGACTTGTATGAGAATATATTAATTTAGCATAACATCACACCTGTAATCCCCAATGGGTTAGGCAGCGGTGTACCTAATAGTACACCCACATTTTGCCACTAATGTTTAAGTCCCATGTAATAGGGGACGAGTTTTTGCCATCAAACGGGCAGAAATCCAGACTCCGTGGCAGCTACTAAGAAATTCCTGATGGAAAAACTCAATAACAATTTGCCCGACCCGGAATCGATCCCAGGACCTCATTGCGATCACTAGACCAACGAGGCAGTTATATACCTTATCCTAATAATACTTTACTGACCCATCGTCCTTAACAAACAAAAAACATAGTATTCAGCATTCAAGTACACTCATTCATAGTAAATAACTACACTACCATGCAGAAATAGCTCAAAGAACATCTTAAATTCAATCACAGCAAACCATTTCACTGAACCTGCCACTCTATTCACACCAAAACGAAATTAAATTGTGAATTTACCCAAAAAGTAACAATTGTACCTACCAATTTATATCACTTAAGCAGATTCCGTCAAACACTTTAAGACATTTTAATTATGCATATCGGTGTCGTTACGCCCTTAATGCTATATAGCTTGTACCATTTGCAAATTTAACTGGAGTCTAATAAAGAGATTGTGGCGGAGTTGGGCCAGAGAAACGGAGAGTTGCGTGGAAAAATGTAATAATACTGGCATACTAATTCAAATTTGCAAGAATCAAAAATAAGAGCTCACTCAATTAGTACATTTAAGTTTCGAACTTTCGTCGCATAGAAAAGGCGTTTTGACTAGTTACGATGAATATAAAAAAAAAACACATTTAGCTAAAATAAGTGTGCTTATTGTAGGAAAAGTTTGCATAGAATAACTCACTCATTCAAAATATTCATTAATTATTTCAGTCACAAACCACCTACCGCATTACACAGTTGATTCATCAGCCCAGACTATATATGTGGTGAACGGTTGTCAAAACTGTCATGGACGTATGTATATATGAAGTGATGGAGTGATGCCAAATATATTTACTGGACAACGTTCTTTTCACCGTATGAACACCAGCTTTTGTGGGAGTTCATACTATTACGTACGTGATGGACGAGATATAGTGATGGCTTCGCTACAAAAGCCACTAATGAAAGGTTGAAATTAAAGTTAATGTCGCTTATGGTATCAACTTTGTGGATAGGATGTCCTCCAAACTGCGTTTGAGGCTTTCACGACACAGCACAGTCAGCCACGTTCCCACTGCTGAGACAAAGGTCTCCTTTCTATGAGACGGAGTGGGCTGTGATCCACCGAACAGGCCCAGCGTGACTTGGGAGATGTCACATGACTTCAATTTTTTTGGTGGATGCCGGTTTCCTCACAAAGTTTTCCTTTACCGTCATTCATGGTTCATAGTCTATTTTTTACACACGATTATTTAGGTGTCGAAGCTACATGGGTTCCGAGGTACGTACACACATGATTTAAATAAAACCGTTTACAGTTAATTTGCTAAAGTGATTTCGCATTCGAAACGGGTTGCAGCTAACGTTTAATATTTAAATACGTAATTTAGTAGCGCGAGTCAAACATTATATAAATTCGTTAATCGTTTAAAATGAGATTTAATTTTGATGTATGTGTGTGCAAAAGGGCTTAATTTTGGTTGACCATTGGGCTTTATTTACGTTAAAACGCAGTAACGTAAACTTTTAAAATAAAATAAAGAACTACGGGGAGAACAAAGTGCAAGAAAAAAATTAAAAGGAGACTTTGGTTTTAAGTATTTATTGAAAACAGTTTTTTCAAATAGGTACCTAATTGTGTTTAATCATATGTAGTCCTAAAGAATACCTAGTATTTCTTTACACGAATTAAATAAAATATAAATACTTTTATTCAAACTGACAAATATTTTTATTCTAGCTAAACAGTTTTCTTTATTTTTAAACTCCTACTGACAATATATTTAAAAAAAGACAGCCAAGTGGGAGTCAAACTCGCGCACAAAGGGTTCTGTACTATTGTATATTTTTTTTATTATTTGTTGTTATAGCGGCAACAGAAATACGCATTCTGTTACAAAATTTACCTTTATTTTCAACTTTTTTTATTTTTCGGAATTTTCCCTTTACTTTTGCTGTAAGACCTTCCTTTTAACCAAAATTGACAATTGTAGATCAACCGGAAGTACCCTATAGGTTTTGAGGCGAAAACCTTTTATGGTAGTTCTCGTTGACCGTAAGATGTAGAATCATGAAATTTGGCGAGAGGCAATGTCTTACAGCACATGTAAAGGGAAACATCTGAAAACCTTACATATTATGTAGTTTAATAACAAATATATATATATATTACAAACTTATTATTTGCGGTTGGTGCAATAGCCGTTTTATGGGAATCGAACAGCAAAGTTAAGTTTGTCCTTTAAAAAGTTTGTACGGAAACCCGTCGGTGCGCGAGTCCGACTCGCTTTTGGCCGGTTTTTACCCTTTGGGTACGGAACCCTAAAAACGAACGTTCGTTCTAAGAAACCTCACTTTTCCTCTAACTTCATGGCCTACTCGTTTAAACGACGGTTATATCACTTATCGTTGGGCGCAGCTCGCACTGATGTTCCCGTTACTGTTACAGTTCCACTCCGGGCCCATTCCTAGCCGAGAGTGATAGAAAATATTCATAGGATGGCGGAGATACTACTGTTTGACTGCGTCTAGTTTAAGTGGCAGACTAAAGTGGTATTGGCCGGCCATACTAGAACCGCTGACCCTTGGGGTAGACGTGCTCTTGAGTGGAAACCGTGAATAAGCCAGCGTAATGAGACGCAGATAGCAGATGGATTAAGATAGAGGCCTAGGTCCAATAGTGAACTGGTTGTCTGGCGATGATGATAAGTTAAAGTGGCTTAGGTGGACCGACGAGCTTGGAAACATGGCTGGATCAACTGGACCAGGAACGCGGAAGACGGGGTCTTGGCACAGCTTGAGAAAGGTAATACCCATCTGTGGGCCGGTTGAGTATAATGATTGGTAGTTTGTTGGGCCCGTTTTCATGAATACTTGAATAAATGTACTGTTGGAATTTTTATTCTCGGCGATGTACCGAAGGTTAAATATGCAAGAATGTTTAGGTATTCATTCAGATCTTGCTTAGTATTAGTAAAAATGGATTTAAGTGTTGGTAAAATAACTTCCTGCTTTTTAGAAGTCGTTTAATTAGAGTGACATCATTGTAGTGTTTTATAACCAGCAGTAGCCAGTTTGATTAGATCCTGTTTGATAAACATTATTTTGTTTTGTGTTGTATGTGTGTTATTAATTTTTTTGTCATTTTGTGTGCACGTCATGTCCCTGCGACAAATAATTGTATTTCTTTCTTTCTAATTTTCAATCTAAACCAACATTGTCCGCTGTTGATGGTCCATCATAGTCCATTATAATTGTATAGACGCACGACATGACGTGTAGTGAGTGTGTTGACATGTTGGTATTACCTAATCTAGTGTCAGGCGTCGCGGTTTAATGCTTGACACCCGATTAATTTGAGTTGAGCCACCACATAATACGTGGTCTCTATAACCATACGTACACGTTAAGTATACGGGGGGATTCTACGGAATAGGGATGATGACTGACTAAAAAAAATATGATTCCGTTTAGTCCGTCCAGTTAGATTATCGAAAAATATTGGATACGTGTTTTTTGTTTCATCAAAATAATAAAAATTGACGAAGATATAACGTGTCAACGGTTTGTGACGTCACATTTGAGTAAAAAAATTACTCAAATGTGACGTCAGACGAGTTTTCGACGCACTGTATCGTCTTCATTTTTTGTTTACTTGAAAAAAGAAAAAATATGTGTTAAATATTTTTTGGAAATCTATCTGACGGACTAATTAGTTTTTTTTTGTCATCTACCCTATTGTCGTCGTAATCTAGTGTCTAAACTTAATGACATTCACTTTGAAAGTGTTTTGTATTTCTACAAGGACTTTGAATGAGATTGGCATGAGCTTTTTGATAATCTAAGTTAGCTAGTACGTTTTTCATGTTTACTTATTTATTTAATGTATGATGACGATTTTCCACAAGTTTTAGGTATATATTGAATGCTGCAAGTTTATACAAATGAAAATGAGTGCATATCTCATCATTGAATTTTGTTACGTCAAAGAAAGACTCCAATGTTCAATTGTTATTACTGGAACTAAGACCATCTTGCTACCGATAAAAAAATATCGTAAATACTCCACAAGGATGCGCAATTCAAGACCAGATAAAGGAGAAATTCTTCTAAAAGCTTAATTGGTCACTGTAATGTCAGTAATTGGCTTCTATTGGTTGGTCTAATTACTGACGTCACCAATTCTCTGAGCCCCGATTGACTGTTGACCTACATTCAAATCGGATTCCTTACTTGTTAATCGCGTTCTATTATTCAAATTAACAGGCAGCCATCTTGACCTGTGCGTGAAAGCTATAATGGGCCTTTGGCTTCTTACAAAATAAAGAATAACGTTTATTTGAAATCGAAAATGTATCGTATTAAGATTTTCAACGTTTAAAACACTTCGTTCTTGTCCAAAATGTCCATGATAATAAAAAAACGACACCAACGCCCAATTTCAACATGAATCATTAACTAAGTTCATTCAGAACATCGTTCTATTTCTGTTTTTTTTCTAAATCAACTAAATTTATTTACAGCTCCGTTAGTCTCCTCAAAAACACAATTCACAAAAAGAGTCTTCGTCCGACATAAACTTTTTCACTAACATAAGACCACCCATTAATTTCCCATCCATTCAGAATTCAACACACACCACCATAAGACGCTAGTGTTCACATACCTACTCGCCAACTTTTCCACCTCGGAACATATTTCTACCTCTTAACTCAGTATTTTACCCTCATCTTGCGAGTGTACTCCCCAGGGAGGCACGGACGCAGTTTAAATTCCTACTGATTTATGTGCTCCTGGTCACTTGTGTTCTGATTTCTGGTGTATAATACTACGTTTTATGTGTTATTTAGTTTTTGGTAGAACATACCATCACGCCTGTAATCCCCGAAGGGTAAGGCAGGTATAAATAAATATCGCTGGACACTACACACAGCGCCATCTAGTGCCACACTAAGCAACGAGGCTTGTGTCGTGGACACCAGATAGTTGATATACTACATAGATACTTTTTTGTTTGTATACATACTTATTTATATTATATAAAACTACAAGACCACTCACTCACTCACTCATTGACATGTCCATTCTCGGATTGGGTGAGAGATGGGTTAGGGGTATGTTTTGCAATAATGTATAAAACCATAGAGTGAGTAGAGGAAAATTATAGAGGAGATTCAAATCCAAGATGGCGGCCGAGTCCATTTCCGGTTTCGGTGGGGAAAAGACTTGGAGGGGTTTCGACTCATAGGTCCTGTATAAGATCTGAAATGATTTTAAAAAAAAGTAAAAAAAAAAAAAAAAACAAGATGGCGGCTGCGCTAGGACGTTTTGAAAATTACGACTTTTTCCACTCGACTTTGACGAATTGTTTTGTTCTACCGATTCCAAAAGTTGGCAACACCAAGTACACCAATCGGTGGCCTGTATCCTTGAGATTTCAGAAAAATTGTGACTTTTAAAAAAAACAAGATGGGGGACGCTGTGGCGGCCATTTTGTAAACAGTTGGAATTTTCGACTTTTTTCAAATCCATTTTTCGTGTAGTTGGCAACATCTGACGGGTTCGAGTTGTACCGAGCGGTTGTATGTTTTATTGACGAGTGTTGCCTGGTGAAATAAATTTCCCCATTTTTAGGGTACTTTCCCAGATTTTCCCCAAAAACATGAAAAGTAGAAAAAACGACAATTCGAAGGAAGACTTTGACTCGCTGGCAGCATGGGGTTCCCCCAAATGACATTTGACCATTTTGGTGCGTTTTAGTTGGCAACCCCAAAAAATATTGAATATTTTAATTTTTGGGACTTTTTGACTTTGGCGAATTCATTTGTTCTACCAAACTCAAAACTTGGCAACACCAAGTACACCGATCGGTAGCCTATATCCTTGAGATTTCAGAAAAATTATGACATTTCAGAAAAACAAGATGGCGGACAGTGTGGCGGCCATCTTGTAAAAATGACGAAAAATCCCAATTTTCGACACGATAAATGGGACAGCTGGCAACCCCCGACTGGATTGTGTTGTATAAACCGGTTGTGTATTTAGTCGAGGAGTGTTGCCTGGTGCAAAAATTTTCCCCATTTTTAGGGAGTTTTCCCAGATTTTCCCCAAAAACATGAAAAGTAGAAATAACGACATTTCGAATGGAGACTTTGACTAGGTGGCAACATTGTGGTCCCCCAAATGACATTTGACTATTTTCATCACTTTAAGCTGGCAACCCCGAGAGCCATTGGGGCTTGAATTTTCGGGTCAGACCCGACTTTGGCGAGTTCTTTTGTTCTACCAAACTCAAAAGTTGGCAACATCAAGTACACCAGTCGGTGGCCTGTATCCTTGAAATTTCAGGAAAATTATGACATTTCAGAAAAACAAGATGGCGGACAGTGTGGCGGCCATCTTGTAAAAATGACGAAAAATCCCAATTTTCGACACGATAAATGGGACAGCTGGCAACCCCCGACTGGATTGTGTTGTATAAACCGGTTGTGTATTTAGTCGAGGAGTGTTGCCTGGTGCAAAAATTTTCCCCATTTTTAGGGAGTTTTCCCAGATTTTCCCCAAAAACATGAAAAGTAGAAATAACGACATTTCGAATGGAGACTTTGACTAGGTGGCAACATTGTGGTCCCCCAAATGACATTTGACTATTTTCATCACTTTAAGCTGGCAACCCCGAGAGCCATTGGGGCTTGAATTTTCGGGTCAGACCCGACTTTGGCGAGTTCTTTTGTTCTACCAAACTCAAAAGTTGGCAACATCAAGTACACCAGTCGGTGGCCTGTATCCTTGAAATTTCAGGAAAATTATGACATTTCAGAAAAACAAGATGGCGGACAGTGTGGCGGCCATCTTGTAAAAATGACGAGAAATCCCAATTTTTGACACGATAAATGGGACAGCTAGCAACCCCCGACTGGATTGTGTTGTATGAACCGGTTGTGTATTCAATCGAGGAGTGTTGCCTGGTGCAAAAATTTTCCCCATTTTTAGGGAGTTTTCCCAGATTTTCCCCAAAAACATGAAAAGTAGAAATAACTACATTTTGAATGGAGACTTTGACTAGCCGGCAACATTGGGGTCCCCCAAATGACATTTGACCATTTTCATCACTTTCAGCTGGCAACCCCGAGAACCATTTTGGCTTGAAGTTTCGGGTCAGACCCGACTTTGGCGAGTTCTTTTGTTCTACCAAACTCAAAAGTTGGCAACAACAAGTACACCAGTCGGTGGTCTGTATCCTTGAGATTTCAGGAAAATTATGACATATCAGAAAAACAAGATGGCGGACAGTGTGGCGGCCATCTTGTAAAAATTACGAAAAATCCTAATTTTCGACACGGTAAATGGGACAGCTGGCATTCCCCGATTGGATCTTGTTGTATGAACTGGTTGTGTATTTAGTCAAGGAGTGTTGCCTGGTGCAAAAATTTTCCCCACTTTTGGGGTACTTTGCCAAATTTTCCCATTCATTCAAAAACAAAACGATGATCAATTCATTTTAAAAGGAAATTTTGCATTACCACCAAGAATGGGGTGCCCCAAATGACACTTGACTATTTTCATCACTTTCAGCGGGCAACCCCGAGAGCCAATGGGGATTTAATTTTCGGGTTAGACCAGACTTTGGCCAATTCTTTTGTTCTACCAAAGTCAACGGACAGCCCCCGTTTTTTTACTGACAGGTAACTTATATCCTGGTTAGTTTAGGAAAATTGTGACATTTCAGAAATTCAAGATGGCGGTCGTGCCATTTCCGGTTTATTACCACTCACTGACATAATTGTTCTCCCAGATGGTGGAGGGGGAGGCGGGTATATTTTGAAAGATTCGTAAACAACTAACTCTCACAAGTAGGGGAAAAGTGCCAAACCTCCCCTTTTTGCCTTTTTCCCCTCCCTATCGTATCTCGGAAACTAAGAGACCCGTGTTTAATGTTTTTACGGATTCGTATAGAGGAAGCTTGGAAAAGTAAAAAAGAGTTTTCAAAGTTGCCCCCTTTGGCCCCCTTCCCCCCCCTTTAGGCGGATATCGGAAGTTAAGAGACTTGGAACATTTTTTTTTCAGATTTATATAAAAGGGCTGATTGTTAGTCAAAATGTTTTTTTAAAACTCCCCCCCTCTCCCCCCCTTCACCCCTCCCCCTATCGTATCTCGGAAACTAGGACAGGTAGCGGCATTTTGATTTTGACTTTACTTTATAATGGAGGAGCGTTGAAATTTTTATACCCTCCCCTCCCCAACCTCCCCTAAAATTGGAAGGTAGTAGCTTTCCGGGAGTAGTTAGGTCCTAAGTGGAGCGAACCCTAATGTTGAAAGGGCTGTAACTTCATAACGGTTAGAGATAGCCATCAGGTGTTTGATCCTATATTATAGTAGGTGTCGAAACCTGTCCGGTGGTAGGTAGGTCCTGAGCGGAGCGAGCCTGCGAGACCGAGTAGAGCGAAGGGGGGAGGTGGCAAGCGAAGCGAGCCGCCAACCTCCGCAGCGTAACGAAGGTTGAGTGGGTGCAGCGTAACTCAGGGACGACGATAAGCAAACCTTAGGGTAATGTTTTTTATACTTCTCAAATGTTTTAGGGGTTCTTAAGGGTTCTCATACTGATTTAAGGGTAATTCTAACGGATTTTCCAATTCATTTAAGGATTCCTATGGATTTTCAAAATTTCATAAGGATAGGGAATAACTTCTCAAAAACACCAAACACGCGAGCTGCTTGCAGCTCGCGCAGCACGCAAATACTAGTTATACATATAAACATCCATGACTCGGAAACAAATGTCCATGCTCATCACTCAAACATTTGCTCCTACCGGGTTTCGAACCCGGGACCCCAAAAACGTAAGGCAGCCTCACTACCGCTGCGCTATTCGGGTCGTCAAACGGTATACAATTATTATAGTGCACCCACATTTCGCCGGTTATGTTTAAGTCCGATGTAATAGGGGCGAGCCTTTAGCCATCAGCCGGGCACAAATCTCGACTCCGTGGCTGCTACTGGGAAATTCCTGATACAAAAACTCAATAACACCTTGCCCGACCTGGGAATCGAACCAAGGACCTCATGCTCTGCAGTCTGCAGTCCTGCTTGCGGCCATTCGACAAATGAGACAGTCGATTTTTAATAGAACGTTAGTAGTAATAGATGGTTTGTTAATAGTAGATTATTGCATCGAGCTCAAAGTAACTGATTATTGCACCGAGTGCCTGATTTAGAGCCCGAGCGTTAGCGAGGGCTCTAATTTAACAGGCACGAGGGCAATATAAATTACTTAAGGCGAGGTGCATAATCTGCTTTTCTTTTAACTATTACCTATAGGAATAGTAGATAAAAAAAGTATGATATCGGCTGGCTGAATAGAGCTAATCCATTGAGATTGGCACCTTTTGGTGCGATTAAAAAAAAAAACTGTGCAATAATGAAATTTCATACATTTTTATTGCTCTAGAGCATTAAAGACTCGCTTTGTACTGAGTTTTTAGTGTGATTGTAATGAAATTAAAGCATAGTTGGAAGCAAAATAGTTTATGCTTGAATTTGCCAACATTTCTTATTAGCTTTGAAATTACTTTATCATCTATTGTTTTTCCAAATTTGCTTGTAGTAAACATTTTAGATGGAAAATTCGAGTGTGGCACAAACAAAGAGATACCTACCTATACTCAGCAGTGGATGAAGTGGGGCTGTGGAAAATGAGATGGAAATAGGACTTATATGAAGCAGATTTAGACACACTATAAAGGGTGTAAAAAACCTCTTAACGAAGCCGAAAGGCACTTGTTCTCCTCGTCATTGCGATCATGTTTTTGTTCTACACCATACCTGGGAACCTTCAAGTTACGGAGATATTGGGGGTCAAAGTTCCAACTTTTTTTTTTATTACAAGTTTTTAATGTAATATTTTTACTTTAAACACCTCCACGTCCCCCGTACTATTCAATCCATCCATCAGCACAATGTTTTGAGTGCGTTACATTGAGTTCTACCACAAAACATGATTTTTCATCCCAAAAAAAAAAGTCGTTTCCTAGTAATAATTTTTGCGTAAAGTTACTTAGTTTGATGTACAGAATGCTTGGTTGACGGCTTCGTGATGAAGTGGTTTACACCCTGTAGGTATACTTCTGTAAAACATCTCGGGCATTATAAGCCTGATGTTAACGAAATATTATGACTCTTTTGTCCGCCGCAGAGCGCTAAGAGAACAAAGAGGTCTCAAGAAAAATAAAACTAAGCTACCATAAGTCAACGTCTCTCTGGTCAAAGTTTTCGGCCAAATCGACTGCTCTTGAACCTTTTCTCCGATGGCCTTGACCCTTAAAATGTATAGACTTTCAAGGCGGTATATACTAAATGTTTGTATGTTGGCGGTAATCTTTGGATCTACTGATTCGATTCCAAAAAAATACTTCTCCCAGAGTGGTATAGGGTACACTTAAAACGTTCCCATACAATATGGCGGGAGCGAAGCTGCAAGCAAAAGCTTGTTTTAATATATATATAACACCACTTGTCTATCAACCCCACTAAACCGAAGTAATCCTAGAAATCAAAACAGATCTGTAATCTTCTAGTATATAAAACTCTCGTATCAGAGTGTTTGTCATTGAGCTCCTCCGAAACGGTTTGACCGTTTTTTGTGTATATTTGGTAGGTCTGAGAATAGGATGTTGGCATTATTTTTTCATTCACATCAACATTTTCAGGTGAATTTCGCAGGTTTCACCATGTTTAAGTCCCATGTAATAAGTAAATAGTACCACCTTGCGCATTGAACATTCTGATCGGATTTTGTTTTCCAAATAAAACGTTTTGTGAATCTGCATTGGGACATTCTGCGCCAAGACTCTTGATAAGGCCTAGGAAGGCTATGGAGGTCAGATGATCGATGTTATTTCGTCTTCGTGAAGTTAGAAGCTGAACCTTCTGAACAATACCGTATTTGCCCTTGAGGTAACCCATTACAGATCATCAAATACGACGAAAGAAGATGTACCTAAATATTATTTTTTATTTAGTTGTTTACAATGAGTCAATGACACGAGTCAAAGCTTCTAATTAAAACGAAACCATGGATCACAACAGAAAGGGATTTAATTGGATTACATGCCACGAAATACGATGCTTTGATGAAACGAGTTTTATCGAGAATTAAAGGTTCTGCAAAAATTAGTCGATGCAAAGGTTCTTTTGAAATATAAATTATTTTTGGATTATTCATGACTATTTGTGTCAAAAATTTTGAGTGTTTTTCAGTAGATACCTAACTCGTTAATCTCGTCAGCCTCTGTGTGTCGGAAAACCTGAAAAGCAGTTGGTCCAGCCTTCCATTCGTAGATCTTGGCAGCCATTACGGGTAGACAGAAGCCCGAAAGTCAGAAACCACGTTACTCAGCAACCGGTTTGGTAGAGGTATGATAACCAGTCGTTCCATGTAAAATACTGGTTTTCAGCTGCAACTGGTTACTGAAAGCCAACATTGGAATAAAGTTAAATAGACGACGGTGACTTTAAATTCAATTTGTCAAAAGCGGCATGATTTGGAGAGGAAAAAACTCAAACGTGAAATGAATGAAAAATAATGCAATTATTTCTTCTTCTACTCTACGAACCACAGACTACAAAAAAATAATGACCACATTAACTCATTTAGTACTTGAAGAGAGTCACGTAGAGGTCTGCTTATTTGTGCAGGAGGGACGTGAGAGGAATGGCGGAGGGCCACCAGAGATTAATTCGCGTATAGTCGGCGACAACACCACCACTACGTGATCATAATTCATTATAACTAGATTTGTTTACGACTTGGAAATGGACTGGAAGTCTTGGCGTCTTCTTGGTAATTTACATGACTTGATTGTGTTTTGAGGTGTTCTTGGAAAATGGAGTGCAATGTTCTAAGATTGGTTGATGTCAGCCGTATCTTATCAGTGTTTCGGCTGTATTATGTTGTTTGAATTCTTTTTTTTAAGGAGGTCAGAAAACCTCCATGTAAATTACCTACTCGTTTTCTACTTAGCTCGATTAGACTAGAAACCGATCTACTTTTAAGTTTTTAGATGTTGCTATATTTTTTTTGTTTTGTAGGTTTTGTGTGTACTTGTGGCATGTGCCAATTGAATTATTTTTTCTTTCTTTCTTCTTTAGTTCCCAGATCAGATCCCGTAATCTTTACAGCAAAAAGAAAAAAATCAAAAAGAATTTATAATAATTCACTCATCATCGACATTTCAGCCGAAAAAAACATGACAGTATATAATATCCCCACTGCTGGGATACAATTCTCATCTCTTTGCGAGGAAGCGAGCCGTAATTCACCACGAGGGTCCAGTGCGAATTAGTAGATGTCACTTTTCTTAAAACTTTTAGTTTTGGTACACTAAAGACAAACATTGTGAGCATTATTAGAGCATTCATTACGATAAGAATATTCAGTTGTGCATGTTCAATTTTGCAATTTACGGTCATAGATACAGGGTGTGTCTTTTCTCCAGTCAAGGGTCAGTAGACCCGTCTCTATTTACCGTGGGCGTCCTGAAAATGACGCCGTGACGGCCAGAGGGTACGATGGGATAATTAAAATTATTTATTACCCAACGTCTATTATTAAATAAGGAAGATAGAGATTAAACTGCCGAAATAATAACAAGGAAGTAAACCAGCTTGAATGAAAATTACGGTTTTGAAAGCTACTTAGAACATTTTTTTTTTATTATAAGTAAAGTTGTACACCAATTTCACCTATCGCGTATCCGGATGGAAACAGGGTGCCAGGACAACGTTTTAGTACTCCACCAGCGATAACGATGACAGAAAAGTTAATAAGCGGTAGCTTTTGACGCTCGTTTCAATTTTGAAAGTTTTTATAAAACTATGAAACGCTTCAAAAGCAATCGATACGTGTCTATGACTATTTTCTTCAAATTCAATACTTTTTTTTTGTCACAAATGTTATTGAAGCTAGAGTAATATCACTCTTCTTGAAAATAACTTCTTCATTCAAATTAAAAAAAAACATCACTAGTGTCGGAATTTGAGTAGTACCATAACCCATTCTTCTGCTAAAATCACTCAACGCAACCCTTTCTTTACCCACAAACCTCAAAAAAACCCGTCTCGCTATTCGTCCTGCATCTAATTCGTCACTCCGCCATTTGGTCACGTAGTGTAACACTGATGCCGTCACGCCATACCACTTCATTACGGGCGTCGTGTGCGCGCATAATGGCACAGAGTGAAAAATGCACAGCCTTACACTAGAACCGGTTATTATGCCGCGAAAGCTTTTACTTACACTGTGGTAGACTGCGGTCACAGTATAAAGATGACCAGTAAATCAAAGCCTTTTTGTGAAATCAAATGCTGGTTGACGCGATTGAGTGAAGACCTCTCATCGGCAACGTAAGTTAGGACGCAGTCAGGCTAGGTGGAGCGATGATTTTAGTAGAGTGGCTGACCGAAACTGGATGAGAGTTGCCGAGAATCTTAAATCATGATCTGTCAAATGACCAATTTGTTCCAGACACCATTCTTTAGCTATTGTGTCTATTTCGTGGACAGATCAAGGGATATTGAAAACTTGAATGGCCTGCGATTTTATGGATAGGCTTTTGTCTAGCTGTGGACAGCTGTATGCTTAAAACGCGGGTGTTTGTGTGGTCAACTAAACGTTTGTATTATTAGCAATACTCACATAGAACGTAACCAGTGTCTCGACAGCAGAGGCTGTCGAGACACTGGTTGGTGGCGCGAAGGGCTACTTTAGTGGACTGTATTTGCGTTGCGAAACAAAAATGACTGAAAAACGCTTGGCGGTGGGTAATACGAGTTGCGAAGGGTGGAAAAGTGGAAAACAACCCGAAATATTGAGGGAAGGAAGCACAAACCTTTTGCAGGAACCACGTGCTCCTCGACACCGGTGCACCGGTTCACTTTTGCAGGTCCAAGGGCAGTTGGGCTTCAAGATACTGTCCTCACACGTTAAACACAGACACAAACGGTTGAATTTTAGTCCTTTTACATGTAACAATGCGGTATTTCCAAAGTTATCAATATTTTTCAAGCGGAGCGAGCCGACGCCATTGCGCACGCGATGCGTTTCGATCCGGAAGTGACTTCGCGACAAAATTGACGAGTAAATCTTCTTATTCACTCGCGAGGTATGTGCGGAAGGGAGATGGATATAGGAAATAGCGAATGTCAATCAAATTTCAAATGTTGGCGCAACCACTGGTTACGTTCTATGAAAAAATTAAGAAAAAATTACGTGCAAATTCCCTATTCACAAGTAGACTGTTCACCTTAAACATACTTACAATTCGTGTAAATGTTTTGCATGTGTGTGCATGAGCTGAATACGATCATTTAATTTTGTTCCAAGTTGAAATACGTTATGTAAATGCTTCTACTGGTACTATTAGTAAGTGCTAGTCTACTGTGCTGTGGCACACTGTGGCGCTTTTCTAGTTTTCTTTGTAGGACTGTTCAAGTGGGGTTTTTGTAGCTATTGTTAGTGTTACAAGAGTTAGCAGTTGTTGGTGGGTTCTGGAGTTCATTTGTTTGTTAAAAAAAAATGTTGGAAGAAAAGGTTTTGAGGAAATTGCTTTTTTGGTGCATAAAAATGAAATTTTCATTTATTTTCATGAATTCTAGTTACAATTTGTCATCAGATTTTTTTCTTATTTTAACCCAACTGCGTGACAATGACAACAAAGACAGGGTTATAGTTTGACTGTATTCAATTATGTTCTTTCCGTCTCTGTGTGAAAAGTTGACTTTACCTTGGAGAAGGAAAGTAAAGGTAAATTAAATTTAGATGCATTGGTATTCATAGATAGGATGTTCGTATGTTTTTTTTGTCATTTAGTATGCACGTCATGTCATTGCGACAAATAAATATTTTTTTATTTCTTTCTTTGTTTTCTATATGATAAAATCAAATCAGAGGAAGATAAGGACCTCTTCACAATGACCTACTAGTATTAAAAGAAGAAATATAACCTCTATCAAGGTTAACTGTACTCGTAATTTCCTTAAGGACATAGACACACACCAACAGTTTACGAAACATAACTCATAGTAGTAAATACTTGGCACTACAGCCGTCCACGTTCCTATTTAATATATAGCCGACATGACAAGCGGTGTTATCTGTCTTTGGTGTTACATACAATTGACTTCAGTACATAAGCCGTGTGTCTCGACGTTTGAGATGAGGGAATGATAGTTTTCTTATTCTTCTCATGTAGGTAGGTGAGTCATCATCATCATGTCAGTTGTCCACTGCTGGACATAGGTCTTCCCCAAGTGTCGCCAAATTGGCCTGTCCAGTGCGACTCGCATCCAGCGGATTCCCACAACCCTCACCAGGTCGTTCCACCTAGTGGGAGGCCTTCCAACGCAATGTGTTCAGGTTCGCGGTCGCCACTCCAGAACTTTTCGGCCCCACCGGCCATCCGTTCTGCGAGCAATGTGCCCTGCCTACTGCCACTTAAGTTTGGCAATTCTTCGGCTACGTCGGTAACTTTGGTTCTCTTGCGGATATCTTCATTTCTGATTCGATCACGCCAGGAAACTCCGAGCATAGCCTTCTCCATTGCCCTTTGGGTGACTTTAAGCCTTCTGATGAGGCCCATTGTGAGCGACCACGTTTCGGTCCCGTATGTAATCACTGGCAATACACACTGGTCATAGACTGCTATAGGTATATCCCTGCCTTCGGGGAAAACAGCCTTGATTTTATGCTAGAATTTACAGCAATAGTCAGAGTAGAGGCGCCTTGAAGTGCGAAAGCAAATTAATTAGGCTACCTCTTCAAATTCATTAAATGCCGTGTTGTTTGCTCGGTGAAATATCAACGTATTTCGGTTCTATTATTTATTATTGGTTATTCTTAATAGTTAGGTACAATGATCTCAGAGCCTTCGCCCACGGCCACTTTTGTCGCGCGTTTCAGACGCGCTTCTGCATCGCAGCTAGAGGAAAAGCTAGCGGGCGTTGATCCTATACATCCGAACCATACAAGCATGATAGGCTTCTATATTTAATTTTTTTTTCATTTAAAAATCTTTTAATAATAATTTTATGGAAGAAATCGAAACTTATAGGCATGGTAGAGACAGGTTATCATTTTTTCAAACAGGGGAATACGATTGTATGGGTATTTCCCTGTTTGTTGCCTTGAAGTAGTCGCATTTTCTCGATATAAACGCGCATCAGCATCGCTACTATATCGAAACATACGCGCGACTGTTTCTGACGATATCGCTAACGAAAAGTGGAAAACGGAGGCATTTCTCTATCGATACCGAATCGCGTTTTCATCGCGACAGAAGCGGGATGGCATCGTAACAGTAGGGATACAGAATTGTGGTTACGTAGACCAATACTGTATTGCTGCAAAAGTCGCCGTGCCGAAGGCGGTCGGTAACTATAACGGTAGCACACGCAATTAAGATAATAATTGGTAGAATTCTATAAAATAAATAATAACACAAGATATTTTTCCATTGTTCGACAAACAATACGGTATTTATAACCATGGTTATAACTTGATGCTTCATTTTCGGAATTTGATTGTTGCTACACAAAATCATGCAATGCAGCGGTGGCCCAGTGGTGGCGGCCCCGACTTACGAACAGTAAGACGTGGGTTCGAACCCAGACAGGCGCATTACTTTGTATAATTTATTTCATCAGCACTGCTCTCAAAACGGTGAAGGAAAACATCGAGGAAACCGGCATGTCCTAGAACCAAAAACTTCGAAGACATATGACATCTACCAATTCGCACTGGGCCCGCGTGGTGGATTATATCCCATTCCCTCTCATAGAGAGGAGGCCTGTGTCCCAGCAGATGATGACACAAAATCAGTTGAATTTAACTTTACAATTAGTTATAAATTAAAGTCAGTGCCAATATCGGCCTAAAAGTATGTTACATACCACTCTATTCACTGCCTCTTAGAATAATTTCTGAAACAGACACGAGCAGAGTCGTGAGCAAGCTAGTTATAAATTATCATATTTTATTAACCGCAACACATAATATCGTGAATGTAAATCCACTATTCACGTTAATTAAACTAATATTTACATCAATTTGTGGTGTGAAAAACATTACAATTTTAGTATTATAGTATTTGAAATAATGTTATTGGACATAATTAACAGCAATCACTACATTGGATTAGCATTTATAATTGGACAACTGCATCATTTTATCAAATAAATATTGTGGGTAATTTTCTCGTTAGCTGTCACCTGTTTGTATGAGTTTTAATTTTTAGGTATTTTTACGTATAATTTCTTCCTGGTAAAACAATCACCATCATCATCATCATCATCTGCCTAGCTTTTCCAACTAAGTTGGGGTCGGTTTTCAGTTTAACACACAGCACCATCTAGTGCCACACTAAGCAACGAGGCTTGTGTCGTGGACACGAGATAGTTAATATACTACATAGATACATTTTGTTTATAAATACATACTTATTATACATATACGCACCCATGACTCGGAAACAAATGTCCATGCTAATCACACAAACATTTGCTCCCACCGGGATTCGAACCCGGGACCCAAAGAACGTAAGGCAGCCTCAGTACCGCTGCGCCATTTGGATCGTCAAAATTTTACATGGAGCGGCTGCCTATCTGACCTACATAACCCAACTAGTACTGGGTAATACGATATCCTTGGTAAGATACTTTTCGGCCACTGACTACTGGTAACGACTGTCAAAGATCTACAAATGCCAGCCGGTAAAACTCGGTATGTAATGGGTTTCGACGACCCAAATGGCGCAGTGGTACTGAGGCTGCCTTACGTTCTCAGGGTCCCGGGTTTGAATCCCGGTAGGAGCAAATGTTTGTGTGATGAGCATGGACATTTGTTTCCGAGTCATGAATATTTATATGTATAATAAGTATGTATTTACAAACAAAAAGTATCTATGTAGTATATCAACTATCTGGTGTCCACGACACAAGCTTTGTTGCTTAGTGTGGCACTAGATGGCGCCGTGTGTAATGTCCAGCGATATTTATTATTATTATTTATTATTATTAATGGGTGGTCACCCATCCTCAGATCAACCTAGGCATGCACGGCTCATGCAGTCGCGCTTGTTGCGTCATCTTATCTGTTATTGATATCTGGTTACAAACTGTCCTAACGCATGTTGTACTTACATTTTCAGGCCTTGCTTTGTCTAGTTGAGACGGAAGGTACACAAAACGTTTGTTTGTGGGATCTTGATACCTTAGCTAGAGTATTGCGTTGAATGTAGGCTTTCTTGGAAGCTTACCATGTGTTTGTACAGAGGGAAAATTGGAGGAGTCTTGTGAAGATAGTATCTGCTACATCTACCTATTCACAGCAGAATAATATGCTGATAGTACCTTAAGTGACTGAAAGTAATATTTTTAAGCGATTACAAAAATGTGTTGGATTGAAATCTTAAGTCAAACTTGGTAATATGTGTTTGTAGAAATACGAAACGATAATAATATTTTTTTTTCCCAGAATATATAGGTGCTACGAATGTGAAATGTAGTTTAGTTTTGGTATGTTGGTCTGCAACTAATGATTATAGTCTTGCCTGTTTTCGGTCCCGTCACCCAGTCTTAACGGAGATTAACCATCGGCGCGTTAGACATTATGGTCCACAAGTTCATGCGAGTATGGAAGTACAGGTGCACTATCTGTTCCTTTACTCTCATAGTCCGATCGGACGGCAATCCGACATGACCGGAGAGAGATCAGGCGCAGGACCAACGGCTTAACGTGCTCTCCGAGGTACGGGGGTGTCATACCGCCAACTTCCAAACTCCGGCCTACTACTGAGAAATTTCTAATGGAAAACTGGATTTCACTTTTTGCTTGACCCGGGAAACAAATCCAGGACTCCACGCTCAGCAGTCGCGCTTTCGACCACGACACCAACGGGGCAGTCAAAGTGCAACTAAGAGCCTGCTTATTGTACAAAAACTTTCTTCACTCTCGTTAGGCGGCGAAAAAACAAGTCATTTATAACTCGGCTAATAATTTTAAGGGTTTTAAGCTAAACTAATCCCTAATTGCACAGCCGACCTCACCCAGGTCCATTTATCAGATTCAAGTGAATATTATGACCGGTTCGAGGTATACCCGTAACGTTAATGGCCGATTGCCCCGGAACATTATGTTTTGCACAGATTGAGGCGATTGTTCCTTCACGTTTATCTGACCTGCCTTTGTCTATGATCAACTGAATATGTGTACAACATAGCGTTTACACAAATTCACCTGTTGTAATACTTTTTTTCGGCAAATCCTGTAAGATATTTGTCAGAACTTTTGATAAGATCTTTAGGGTACATGCCGTCTGGTAACTTTACCGATTCGTCACCTAAACAAAAAAACGTGCAAAAAAAAAAAACTTATTTATTAAATCGTTATAACTTATTTTGGTTAAAACGGTAAACAAAACTAGTAGACACCACGTCTAGTGGATTATGTTACATACCTTCTTGTAAACATAGGGTAATCTGCTCTTCTTATTTATCGAACCAATAAAAACGTCAACCATAGAAAATTTTAAAATGAGAACGCTGCTGACAGCCTCTTTGAGCAAAGCATGCTAGACTAATAGTAATGGAAGCAACTGAATCAATCTTTGAAGGGGAAAAGAGTCGCCTATCTATCCCCTCATTTCCTCTAAAGGAACCTGCATCAGCTACACATACATGGCTCCCCACAGACAACGACAATGTACGAGTAATTCCGACGGGGCCCGAAGCCGAGAGGTCACGGTACAAATGACGGACAATTAGCTGCACCTATTATGTTGATTGCGGATAGAGTGCCGCGTTCTAGTGTGTGGATGTATTTCTGTTGAAGTTTGCTATAAATTGAGGCTGACTTACTTTGTTATGTGTGAGGTTTGAGGTCCGAATGTATTTGTGGTAAATAGAAGACACATTCGTTCATAAGCTGTCAGAGAAGTTATCATCTGCCTAGCCTTTTCCCAACTAAGTATGTTGGGGTCGGCGTCCAGTCAGACCGAATGCTCCTGGAGCGACTACCAAAATGACCTCCAGAACCCAGTCAGTACTGGTTGTCAGAGTTTCAGGCCTATCTAACTGTAACGACTGGCAAGGATCTACAAATGACAACCGAGACCAACGGTTTTTATTTATTTTTATTTTTTTTCGGATGGGAAATCATCAAATGACTCCTCCCGCTCTGGGCGAAGCAGGAGAGACCAACGGCTTAACGTGGTTTTCGAAGCACGGGGGAAAATTGGCATGATGTGGATGGTGGTCCTCCATCTACGGACCAACCTAGGGAAGAATATCCAGAATGGAGTAAATTTCTCACAAATAGCTATTTTTAATAGAGAAGTGAAAAAAAAATAAAAGTACTTAAACCCTACAAACTGGCAACACATGCTTTCCCCGTGGGAGTACATATGCTGAGGTACAATGAGCTGCACCTATTATGCTGATTGCGGAAACCCGACACGTGTTCTGTATCGTAAGTGCCGGTAACTTACTGTGGAAACGGTTTAGTGATGAGTGGGATAAGGGGTGGTCTATGGATCTGTTTATGTTAATGTGATGAGGATTGCACTATCGAAGAGTTTCCCCGTCCTGTGGCAGCTTTTTGTGGCGTCAGGCAAGAAAATGTGAATACCTTTATAGGGTGTAAACGAAACCTCCAAGCTGTCAACCATGCATTCTGTATATCAAACTAAGTAACCCTGCGAAAAAAATATTGTTTGTAAACGACTTTTTTTGGGGGTGAAATATCACGTTTTTCGGTAAAATTGAAACTAAAACATTGTGCTAATGGATGCATTGAATAGTAAACGGGTCATGGAGGTATTTAGAATAAAGTTTTAACCTCAAAAACAAGTATTAAAAAAAAACTGTTGAAGAAAAGTTTGAGCTTTGACTTCCAATATAAAATCTCCGTAACTAGAAGGTTCCCAGGTATGATCCAGAACATCCAGTTGTTAATGGGTAACACGATGCCTCTTTGGTCTGAAAACATCCACGTGGTTGTAAGACTTTCGGGCTTCTGATACTGACTACCCGTTACGAATGGCTAACATGCACTAATGACAGTCGGGAGCAATTTAATTACTTAAGGTGCATTTTGAGGCTCCATGGAGTTTCAATATGTAGTGCAGTGACTTTTTTTCAAATGTTACAGCATGATGCTGAGATAGGGGCCTTTTAGCCTTGTAAAGGACCAATTTAGATTTTTTCGTTTTTTTGTTTACTTTTATATAAATTAGTTGTACTTATAATTTGACCATTTTTTTGTGTGTTTTGTACTGTGTGGGCTAATAAATGTTTTGTCTTTCGTTCTTTCATTCATGTAATGTAAAGTCACCCATCTGCGGATCAACATCGGCAAGCGTTACTTGACCCGTGCAGATATGACTCACGAGCTCCTCAAGTTTACAATTAAGTAAAAAGTCAGTGTCAGATCAAACTCACCTTGCGACTATCAAGTTTTCTCATTAGCTTTAGTAACATACACAATTAACCCTTTAGCATTATAATAATCTTATTTTTATTTTTACTATAATTTTAATTGTAGTTCATAAATTATTATATTTTACCTATATGTGTTACCAAATAGCAATAACCTTGGCTGTCAACTTTGTAGAGACACTCTCAAAGCTGTTAGATTAAAAATGGAATCCATGGCTGAACGCTGACCTCTGAAATACAGGTCCAGGCCTAGTTTGGATCAGATTTGTAGAAATACACTTGTGTGCTTTCTTATTGTGATTGGCTTGTTACATGTATTTTTAAGTGTCAAATAAATGTTTTTATTTTTATTCATGAAACAAATGAAAATCAGCAGTATAAGATCTATACTTTTCGTTTCAGAACACTCACTCAAAGTAAACTTTTACAACGAGCACGCTTTAGCCTTCTTTGTTCATTAATTGCACTTGTTTAGTTGTTGTATCCCCACTATAAGTCGAGATAGCGACTTCCACCCAAAACTTTTTCGAATCGACGGAGTCCGTTCAAAGACAAATACGATTTGTCTCTATCGGTCCGGCCATTTATTATGTTGCCTGTAAAATGCTACGTGTATGCATGAGGAAAACATGTCTGGGTGATGTTAGGTAGGGAAGTTACAGAATAGGGATCGTTAAGTGTAATGTGGGTGTACAAGGTACCTCTGCCTAACCATTTGGGAAAAGCAGGCGTGATATTATGTTAGATAGGTTTAGAAATAAAAGAAACTGAACTTTGAAAACGATCATTAGGCAGTACCTAGATATTAAAATTACTGCATATTTTTTTCGGTAGGTATCTGAATTTATATCCGGTTAATGGCAACAGCCAACAAGCAGAGGGTAAGTCTGATGCCATTATTCAGACACAAAATTCAGAGGAAATAGTAGAAAGACCTCTGTCTACCACTTCTGAGAAAACACGCTTCCAAACTTATATTAAAGGTTCAACTGTAGGAAGACATAAAACATTCCCATTTACTACTCGACCTCTCAGAGAATATCCCCTAGGACGTCACCACAATTCACTCTAACACCTACAATCAGAACGACCCTATGCTACCCAAATTGTCCATTGTTCTACAATTTGTTCATGTCGCTAGCCCCTATGGAGACACTGGTCAATACTGCTCATTACGTGAGACAACCCTAGCTACACAACTGTGACAAGGAGCTTTGAACCTTATTTCTTGAGGAACAGAGACATTTTCATCTGTATGATGGTCATTAAGGGCACAAAATTAAGGTTGGTACTGAAGTACGTGAAATCAAACTTTATTTTGTAGTTGGTAAGGGTGAGTGAACCAGTAATGGTAAGGTGGTAGTTAAGCAAGGATTAAAGACAGACGAAGCTAAAGGATACGGACTCAAAGAGGTTGCAAGCGGCTTTGTCTAAGGAGCCATTGGTCTTTTGAAATAATATTGTGAAAGTGTCGTAATATCTGAGAGGTTTAAAGATGAATGGGCTTCAGGAAGTAGTGGGGGAGGGGTTATCAGAGAGGGCGACTTTATGTTCGCGTTCTACTATCTACTACACTGTCTTGTCGGATTTTGAGATAAAGGAAATGTGTATAGTTGGTGCCAGTTAAGATCGCAATAGCGGTCATTGCCCTTTCCCTAATATATCTTCCTACGAAACAAAACAAATGAACCATGTATCGTTTTTCATTAGAAAAAATGTTGAAGATCACGATAGATGACGATTCAAGACTTGAACAGGCTTATTTTTGGATTTCAAAATTAAGAACTTTAATAAATGTAGGTGGGTCAATGGCCGCTTTTGCGATCTTAAGTGGCACCAACTATAGGTATTATTATCTTAGTTAGGTCTGTAATTAGGTAAGTAAAGTGAGCTTTTCTTTAATGAAATGTTAATTAACATCTCTCAAAAAAAAAGGGAAGCAACTTTTGCTTGAAGTTTTTTTCTTACTACAACCAAATTCAAAATTTATAAACATTTTAATTTAAGAAACGATAAAATTAGACTCAAAATTGTTACCATTATTATTATCAAAATACAACCAGCATACGGAGATGAAAATAAACAGATGACATGCCATTACGTTTCAAATTACAATGAAACAGTCCTGAGTGACAGCTACTTACATCCTCTCTTCATCCGAGATAGAAATTAACATAAATATAAGGAAATATAATCAAAATCTTCAATGAAACGGGGATAAAAATAATTCTAAACTTCGGATCTCTGTGAATGATAAACGATGATTAATATTGTTTTAAGGACAGAATATGTTTTTTTGGGGATAATTATCATCTCCCCAAAAAATCGGCATTGCTTACCTAATTTAAAAGTAGAATAGAACGAATTTGTACTAAACACAATTTTAGCAAAATCTACCCGGTTCAAATCCGCGCAAGTACCAATGTGACTTTTTAAATTCATATGTACGTTTCTAAGTTTATCTTGTACATCACAGACTTCGGTGAAGGAAAACATCGTGAGGAAACTTGGACTTATAATTAATATAAGTCTGAAATCACCAACCCATCTTGAGCAAGCGTGGTGATCAATGCTCGTGCCTTCTCTGTATGAGAAGAGGCCTTTGCCCAGCAGTGGGACAGTAATAGGCTGGTATTATTATTATGACTACCGTCGTTTGTTAAATAATTTTAACGACGGAGCTGTGCTATATACAAACTGGTGTAATTTATTTTACCATGGATTCCATGTATTTTAATCTAACAGCTTTGAGAGTGTCTCTACAAAGTTGACAGCCAAGGTTATTGCTATTTGGTAACACATATAGGTAAAATATAATAATTTATGAACTACAATTAAAATTATAGTAAAAATAAAAATAAGATTATTATAATGCTAAAGGGCTTTATTAGCCCGCACAGAACAAAACACGCAAAAAAATGATCAAATTAAGTACAACTAATTTATATAAAAGTAAACACAAAAAACTAAATTGGTCCTGTAGGAGGCCAAAAGGCCTCCTACAGGACCAATATCTCACCCCCTATCTCAGCATCATGCTGTAACTCCACCGAGACTCAGAATGCACCTTAAGTCGTGCAGAAGATTGTTAAAATATACCTACTTGCATTATATAGATTCCAGTTTTTAGTATTATATAATTGCATAGCACATGTGTGAGTACTTTGTACTGTTCAGCCACCACTTACATTTAGTTATCTTTCATTGACTTGAATATGCCTTGGTGGCTAAGAGAGAATGTCATGCTCACTCAAATGTCTCGCTGATGGTGGCGGGTGTGTCGGGTCATTTAATTCCCTTAAATATGGTCGAGTTGTTTGGCGCCGATACATGCGTCATGTTCGTGAACGGGCGCTCTCAGTTGGGACTGGTCATCTCTTGGCTGCCACGGTTCGTTCATTTTAATTACTTTTTTTTTTAATTTTTGATTTATTATTTTACTCTGGACGCTCTTAATGTGCACGTCTTTCTACATCGTTCTCACATATATGTATAATCTCAACATGAATGATGTAACCAAGATTTTGTAACAATATTTTGATTTAAAAGAGTGTCCATGGAGTTTCTTGCCCGTTCTTCTCCATAGAGATCTACGTTAGGGAACGGGCAACTACAGTACTTTCTCAAGTTATTATGCCTTGTGACTGTGACTGTAGCTTTGCTTTTATTGTATTTTCGACTTTCAAAAGTGCCGTAATGGTCTAATTGAAATAAATGATTTGAGTTTGAGTTTGAGTTTGAGTCATTAAATTGGTCCCGACTGTCATTAGTGCATGTTCGTTTCATTCATTCGTTTCATTCATTCGTTTTGTTCATTCGTTTCATTCATTCGTTTCATTCATTCGTTTCATTCATTCGTTTCATTCGTTCGTTTCATTCATTCGTTTCATGCATTTCGTTCATTCATTTCGTTCATTCATTTCGTTCATTCATTTCGTTCATTCATTTCGTTTATTAATTTCATTCAATCATGTCAATGTCACTCTGTCACTCGCTGACACTCAGCTGTCACTCAGCTTTCACTCAACTGTCACTCTCTGTCACTCAGCTGTCACTTTCTGACACTCAGCTGTCACTCAGATGGCATTTTTTGACACTCAGCTGTCACTTTCTGACACTTTCTGACGATTAGCTGTCACTCAGAGCTGTCACTTTCTGACACTCAACTGTCACTCAGCTGTCACTTTCTGACACTCAGTTGTCATTCAGCTGTCTTTTTCTGACACTCAGCTGTCACTTTCATTCATTCATTTCGTTCATTCATTTTTTACATTCATTTCGTTCATTCATTTTTGTCATTCATTTCGTTCATTAATTTCGTTCATTAATTTCGTTCCTTCATTTCGTTCATTCATTTCGTTCATTCATTTCGTTCATTCATTTCGTTCTTTCATTTTTGTCATTCATTTCGTTCATTCATTTCGTTCATTCATTCATTTCGTTCATTCATTTCGTTCATTCATTCATTTCGTTCAATCATTTCATTCAATCATGTCAATGTCACTCTGTCACTCGCTGACACTAAGCTGTCCCTCAGCTGTCACTCAGCTGTCACTCAACTGTCACTTTCTGACACTCAGCTGTCACTCAGATGTCATTTTTTGACACTCAGCTGTCACTTTCTGACACTCAGCTGTCACTCCACTTAGCTGTCACTTTCAGCAACTCGGCGGTCACTCAGCTGTCACTCCACTTAGCTGTCACTTTCAGCCAGTCGGCTGTCACTTTCTGACACTCAGCTGTCACACAGCTGTCACTTTCTGACACTCAACTGTCACTTTCTGACAATCAGCTGTCACTTTCTGACACTCAGCTGTCACTCAGCTGTCACTTTCTGACACTCAGATGTCACTCAGCTGTCACTTAGCTGTCAATCAGCTGTCACTTTCTGACACTCAGCTCTCACTTAGCTGTCAACCAGCCGTCACTTTCATTCATTCATTTTTTACATTCATTTTGTTCATTCATTTCGTTCATTCATTTCGTTCATTCATTTTGTACATTCATTTCGTTCATTCATTTTGTTCATTCATTTCGTTCATTCATTTTGTACATTCATTTCGTTCATTCATTTCGTTCATTCATTTCGTTCATTCATTTTGTTCATTCATTTCGTTCATTCATTTTGTACATTCATTTCGTTCATTCATTTCGTTCATTCATTTCGTTCATTCATTTCGTTCATTCATTTCGTTCATTCATTTTGTTAATTCATTTCGTTCATTCATTTCGTTCATTCAATCATGTCAATGTCATTCTGTCACTCGCTGACATTCAGCTGTCACTCAGCTGTCACTCGCTGACATTCAGCTGTCACTCAGTTGTCATTCAGCTGTCTTTTTCTGACACTCAGCTGTCACTTTCATTCATTCATTTCGTTCATTCATTTTTTACATTCATTTCGTTCATTCATTTTTGTCATTCATTTCGTTCATTAATTTCGTTCATTAATTTCGTTCCTTCATTTCGTTCATTCATTTCGTTCATTCATTTCGTTCATTCATTTCGTTCTTTCATTTTTGTCATTCATTTCGTTCATTCATTTCGTTCATTCATTTCATTCATTCATTTCGTTCAATCATTTCATTCAATCATGTCAATGTCACTCTGTCACTCGCTGACACTAAGCTGTCCCTCAGCTGTCACTCAGCTGTCACTCAACTGTCACTTTCTGACACTCAGCTGTCACTCAGATGTCATTTTTTGACACTCAGCTGTCACTTTCTGACACTCAGCTGTCACTCCACTTAGCTGTCACTTTCAGCAACTCGGCTGTCACTCAGCTGTCACTCCACTTAGCTGTCACTTTCAGCCAGTCGGCTGTCACTTTCTGACACTCAGCTGTCACACAGCTGTCACTTTCTGACACTCAGCTGTCACTTTCTGACAATCAGCTGTCACTTTCTGACACTCAGCTGTCACTCAGCTGTCACTTTCTGACACTCAGATGTCACTCAGCTGTCACTTAGCTGTCAATCAGCTGTCACTTTCTGACACTCAGCTCTCACTTAGCTGTCAACCAGCCGTCACTTTCATTCATTCATTTTTTACATTCATTTTGTTCATTCATTTCGTTCATTCATTTCGTTCATTCATTTCGTTCATTCATTTCGTTCATTCATTTCGTTCATTCATTTTGTTCATTCATTTCGTTCATTCATTTTGTACATTCATTTCGTTCATTCATTTCGTTCATTCATTTCGTTCATTCATTTCGTTCATTCATTTTGTTCATTCATTTCGTTCATTCATTTTGTACATTCATTTCGTTCATTCATTTCGTTCATTCATTTCGTTCATTCATTTTGTTCATTCATTTCGTTCATTCATTTTGTACATTCATTTCGTTCATTCATTTCGTTCATTCATTTCGTTCATTCATTTCGTTCATTCATTTTGTTAATTCATTTCGTTCATTCATTTCGTTCATTCAATCATGTCAATGTCATTCTGTCACTCGCTGACATTCAGCTGTCACTCAGCTGTCACTCGCTGACATTCAGCTGTCACTCAGCTGTCACTCAACTGTCACTCAGCTGTCACTTTCTGACACTCAGTTGTCATTCAGCTGTCTTTTTCTGACACTCAGCTCTCACTTAGCTGTCAACCAGCCGTCACTTTCATTCATTCATTTTTTACATTCATTTTGTTCATTCATTTCGTTCATTCATTTCGTTCATTCATTTTGTACATTCATTTCGTTCATTCATTTCGTTCATTCATTTCGTTCATTCATTTCGTTCATTCATTTCGTTCATTCATTTCGTTCATTCATTTCGTTAATTCATTTTGTTCATTCATTTCGTTCATTCATTTTGTACATTCTTTTCGTTCATTCATTTCGTTCATTCATTTCGTTCATTCATTTTGTTCATTTATTTCGTTCATTCATTTCATTCAATCATGTCAATGTCATTCTGTCACTCGCTGACATTCAGCTGTCACTCAGCTGTCACTCAACTGTCACTCAGCTGTCACTTTCTGACACTCAGTTGTCATTCAGCTGTCACTTTCTGACACTCAGCTGTCACTTAGCTGTCAATCAGCTGTCACTTTCTGTCACTCAGCTGTCACTCAGCTGTCACTTTATGACACTCAGCTGTCACTCAGCAGGCACTTAGCTGTCAATCAGCTGTCACTTTCTATCACTCAGCTGTCACTCAGCTGTCACTTTCTGACACTCAGCTGTCACTCAGCTGTCACTTTCTGACACTCAGCTGTCAATTTCTGACACTCCGTTGTCATTCAGCTGTCACTTTCTGACACTCAGCTGTCACTCAGCTGTCACTCAGCTGTCACTCACCTGTCACTCAGCTGTCACTCAGCTGTCACTTTATGACACTCAGCTGTCACTCAGCAGGCACTTAGCTGTCAATCAGCTGTCACTTTCTATCACTCAGCTGTCACTCAGCTGTCACTTTCTGACACTCAGCTGTCACTCAGCTGTCACTTTCTGACACTCAACTGTCAATTTCTGACACTCAGTTGTCATTCAGCTGTCACTTTCTGACACTCAGTTGTCATTCAGCTGTCTTTTTCTGACAGTCAGCTGTCACTTTCATTCATTCATTTCGTTCATTCATTTTGTTCATTCATTTCGTTCATTCATTTCATTCAATCATGTCAATGTCATACTGTCACTCGCTGACATTCAGCTGTCACTCTCTGTCACTCAGCTGTCACTTTCTGACACTCAGCTGTCACTCAGCTGTCACTTTCTTACACTCAGCTGTCACTCAGCTGTCACTTTCTGACACTCAGTTGTCATTCAGCTGTCACTTTCTGACACTCAGCTGTCACTTAGCTGTCACTTAGCGTCAATCAGCTGTCACTTTCTGTCACTCAGCTGTCACTCAGCTGTCACTTTCTGACACTCAGCTGTCACTCAGAGCTGTCACTTTCTGACACTCAGCTGTCAATTTCTGACACTCAGTTGTCATTCAGCTGTCACTTTCTGACACTCAGCTGTCACTTAGCTGTCAACCAGCCGTCACTTTCATTGATTCATTTTTTACATTCATTTTGTTCATTCATTTCGTTCATTCATTCGTTCATTCATTTTGTACATTCATTTCGTTCATTCATTTCGTTCATTCATTTCGTTCATTCATTTCGTTCATTCATTTTGTTCATTCATTTCGTTCATTCATTTCGTTCATTCATTTCATTCAATCATGTCAATGTCATTCTGTCACTCGCTGACATTCAGCTGTCACTCAGCTGTCACTCAACTGTCACTCAGCTGTCACTTTCTGACACTCAGTTGTCATTCAGCTGTCTTTTTCTGACACTCAGCTGTCACTTAGCTGTCAATCAGCTGTCACTTTCTGTCACTCAGCTGTCACTTAATGACACTCAGCTGTCACTCAGCAGGCACTTAGCTGTCAATCAGCTGTCACTTTCTGTCAGTCAGCTGTCACTCAGCTGTCACTTTCTGACACTCCGCTGTCACTCAGCTGTCACTTAGCTGTCAATCAGCTGTCACTTTCTGTCACTCAGCTGGCACTTTCTGACACTCAGCTGTCACTCAGAGCTGTCACTTTCTGACACTCAGCTGTCAATTTCTGACACTCAGTTGTCATTCAGCTGTCACTTTCTGACACTCAGCTGTCACTTAGCTGTCAATCAGCTGTCACTTTCTGTCACTCAGCTGTCAATTTCTGACACTCAGTTGTCATTCAGCTGTCACTTTCTGACACTCAGCTGTCACTCAGCTGTCACTCAGCTGTCACTCAGCTGTCACTCACCTGTCACTCAGCTGTCATTCAGCTGTCACTCAGCTGTCACTCAGCTGTCACTTTCTGACACTCAGCTGTCACTCAGCTGTCACTTTCTGACACTCTGATGTCATTCAGCTGTCACTTTCTGACACTCAGCTGTCACTTAGCTGTCAACCAGCCGTCACTTTCATTCATTCATTTTTTACATTCATTTCGTTCATTCATTTCGTTCATTCATTTTGTTCATTCATTTCGTTCATTCATTTTGTTCATTCATTTCGTTCATTCATTTCGTTCATTCGTTTCGTTCATTCATTTTGTACATTCTTTTCGTTCATTCATTTCGTTCATTCATTTCGTTCATTCATTTTGTTCATTCGTTTCGTTCATTCATTTCATTCAATCATGTCAATGTCATTCTGTCACTCGCTGACATTCAGCTGTCACTCAGCTGTCACTCAGCTGTCTCTTTCTGACACTCAGTTGTCATTCAGCTGTCACTTTCTGACACTCAGCTGTCACTTAGCTGTCAATCAGCTGTCACTTTCTGTCACTCAGCTGTCACTCAGCTGTCACTTTATGACACTCAGCTGTCACTCAGCAGGCATTTAGCTGTCAATCAGCTGTCACTTTCTGTCACTCAGCTGTCACTCAGCTGTCACTTTCTGACACTCAGCTGTCACTCAGCTGTCACTTTCTGACACTCAGCTGTCACTCAGCTGTCACTTTCTGACACTCAGCTGTCACTCAGCTGTCACTTTCTGACACTCAGCTGTCAATTTCTGACACTCCGTTGTCATTCAGCTGTCACTTTCTGACACTCAGCTGTCACTCAGCTGTCACTCAGCTGTCACTCACCTGTCACTCAGCTGTCACTCAGCTGTCACTTTATGACACTCAGCTGTCACTCAGCAGGCACTTAGCTGTCAATCAGCTGTCACTTTCTATCACTCAGCTGTCACTCAGCTGTCACTTTCTGACACTCAGCTGTCACTCAGCTGTCACTTTCTGACACTCCACTGTCAATTTCTGACACTCAGTTGTCATTCAGCTGTCACTTTCTGACACTCAGTTGTCATTCAGCTGTCACTTTCTGACACTCAGTTGTCATTCAGCTGTCTTTTTCTGACAGTCAGCTGTCACTTTCATTCATTCATTTCGTTCATTCATTTTGTTCATTCATTTCGTTCATTCATTTCATTCAATCATGTCAATGTCATACTGTCACTCGCTGACATTCAGCTGTCACTCTCTGTCACTCAGCTGTCACTTTCTGACACTCAGCTGTCACTCAGCTGTCACTTTCTTACACTCAGCTGTCACTCAGCTGTCACTTTCTGACACTCAGTTGTCATTCAGCTGTCACTTTCTGACACTCAGCTGTCACTTAGCTGTCACTTAGCGTCAATCAGCTGTCACTTTCTGTCACTCAGCTGTCACTCAGCTGTCACTTTCTGACACTCAGCTGTCACTCAGAGCTGTCACTTTCTGACACTCAGCTGTCAATTTCTGACACTCAGTTGTCATTCAGCTGTCACTTTCTGACACTCAGCTGTCACTTAGCTGTCAACCAGCCGTCACTTTCATTGATTCATTTTTTACATTCATTTTGTTCATTCATTTCGTTCATTCATTCGTTCATTCATTTTGTACATTCATTTCGTTCATTCATTTCGTTCATTCATTTCGTTCATTCATTTCGTTCATTCATTTTGTTCATTCATTTCGTTCATTCATTTCGTTCATTCATTTCATTCAATCATGTCAATGTCATTCTGTCACTCGCTGACATTCAGCTGTCACTCAGCTGTCACTCAACTGTCACTCAGCTGTCACTTTCTGACACTCAGTTGTCATTCAGCTGTCTTTTTCTGACACTCAGCTGTCACTTAGCTGTCAATCAGCTGTCACTTTCTGTCACTCAGCTGTCACTCAGCTGTCACTTAATGACACTCAGCTGTCACTCAGCAGGCACTTAGCTGTCAATCAGCTGTCACTTTCTGTCAGTCAGCTGTCACTCAGCTGTCACTTTCTGACACTCCGCTGTCACTCAGCTGTCACTTAGCTGTCAATCAGCTGTCACTTTCTGTCACTCAGCTGGCACTTTCTGACACTCAGCTGTCACTCAGAGCTGTCACTTTCTGACACTCAGCTGTCAATTTCTGACACTCAGTTGTCATTCAGCTGTCACTTTCTGACACTCAGCTGTCACTTAGCTGTCAATCAGCTGTCACTTTCTGTCACTCAGCTGTCAATTTCTGACACTCAGTTGTCATTCAGCTGTCACTTTCTGACACTCAGCTGTCACTCAGCTGTCACTCAGCTGTCACTCAGCTGTCACTCACCTGTCACTCAGCTGTCATTCAGCTGTCACTCAGCTGTCACTCAGCTGTCACTTTCTGACACTCAGCTGTCACTCAGCTGTCACTTTCTGACACTCTGATGTCATTCAGCTGTCACTTTCTGACACTCAGCTGTCACTTAGCTGTCAACCAGCCGTCACTTTCATTCATTCATTTTTTACATTCATTTCGTTCATTCATTTCGTTCATTCATTTTGTTCATTCATTTCGTTCATTCATTTTGTTCATTCATTTCGTTCATTCATTTCGTTCATTCGTTTCGTTCATTCATTTCGTTCATTCATTTTGTACATTCTTTTCGTTCATTCATTTCGTTCATTCATTTCGTTCATTCATTTTGTTCATTCGTTTCGTTCATTCATTTCATTCAATCATGTCAATGTCATTCTGTCACTCGCTGACATTCAGCTGTCACTCAGCTGTCACTCAGCTGTCACTTTCTGACACTCAGTTGTCATTCAGCTGTCACTTTCTGACACTCAGCTGTCACTTAGCTGTCAATCAGCTGTCACTTTCTGTCACTCAGCTGTCACTCAGCTGTCACTTTATGACACTCAGCTGTCACTCAGCAGGCATTTAGCTGTCAATCAGCTGTCACTTTCTGTCACTCAGCTGTCACTCAGCTGTCACTTTCTGACACTCAGCTGTCACTCAGCTGTCACTTTCTGACACTCAGCTGTCACTCAGCTGTCACTTTCTGACACTCAGTTGTCATTCAGCTGTCACTTTCTGACACTCAGCTGTCACTCAGCTGTCACTCAGCTGTCACTTTCTGACACTCAGCTGTCACTTAGCTGTCAACCAGCCGTCACTTTCATTCATTCATTATTTACATTCATTTTGTTCATTCATTTCGTTCATTCATTTTGTACATTCATTTCGTTCATTCATTTCGTTCATTCATTTCGTTCATTCATTTAGTTCATTCATTTCGTTCATTCATTTTGTTCAATCATTTCGTTCATTCATTTTGTACATTCTTTTCGTTCATTCATTTCGTTCATTCATTTCGTTCATTCATTTTGTTCATTCATTTCGTTCATTCATTTCGTTCATTCATTTCATTCAATCATGTCAATGTCATTCTGTCACTCGCTGACATTCAGCTGTCACTCAGCTGTCACTCAACTGTCACTCAGCTGTCACTTTCTGACACTCAGTTGTCATTCAGCTGTCACTTTCTGACACTCAGCTGTCACTTAGCTGTCAATCAGCTGTCACTTTCTGTCACTCAGCTGTCACTCAGCTGTCACTTTATGACACTCAGCTGTCACTCAGCAGGCACTTAGCTGTCAATCAGCTGTCACTTTCTATCACTCAGCTGTCACTCAGCTGTCACTTTCTGACACTCAGCTGTCACTCAGCTGTCACTTTCTGACACTCAGCTGTCAATTTCTGACACTCAGTTGTCATTCAGCTGTCACTTTCTGACACTCAGCTGTCACTCAGCTGTCACTCAGCTGTCACTCACCTGTCACTCAGCTGTCACTCAGCTGTCACTTTATGACACTCAGCTGTCACTCAGCAGGCACTTAGCTGTCACTCAGCTGTCACTTTCTTACACTCAGCTGTCACTCAGCTGTCACTTTCTGACACTCAGTTGTCATTCAGCTGTCACTTTCTGACACTCAGCTGTCACTTAGCTGTCACTTAGCGTCAATCAGCTGTCACTTTCTGCCACTCAGCTGTCACTCAGCTGTCACTTTCTGACACTCAGCTGTCACTCAGAGCTGTCACTTTCTGACACTCAGCTGTCAATTTCTGACACTCAGTTGTCATTCAGCTGTCACTTTCTGACACTCAGCTGTCACTTAGCTGTCAATCAGCTGTCACTTTCTGTCACTCAGCTGTCACTCAGCTGTCACTTTATGACACTCAGCTGTCACTCAGCAGGCATTTAGCTGTCAATCAGCTGTCACTTTCTGTCACTCAGCTGTCACTCAGCTGTCACTTTCTGACACTCAGCTGTCACTCAGCTGTCACTTTCTGACACTCAGCTGTCACTTTCTGACACTCAGTTGTCATTCAGCTGTCACTTTCTGACACTCAGCTGTCACTCAGCTGTCACTTTCTGACACTCAGCTGTCACTTAGCTGTCAACCAGCCGTCACTTTCATTCATTCATTATTTACATTCATTTTGTTCATTCATTTCGTTCATTCATTTTGTACATTCATTTCGTTCATTCATTTCGTTCATTCATTTCGTTCATTCATTTCGTTCATTCATTTTGTTCATTCATTTCGTTCATTCATTTCGTTCATTCATTTCGTTCATTCATTTCATTCAATCATGTCAATGTCATTCTGTCACTCGCTGACATTCAGCTGTCACTCAGCTGTCACTCAACTGTCACTCAGCTGTCACTTTCTGACACTCAGTTGTCATTCAGCTCACTTTCTGACACTCAGCTGTCACTTAGCTGTCAATCAGCTGTCACTTTCTGTCACTCAGCTGTCACTCAGCTGTCACTTTATGACACTCAGCTGTCACTCAGCAGGCACTTAGCTGTCAATCAGCTGTCACTTTCTGTCACTCAGCTGTCACTCAGCTGTCACTTTCTGACACTCAGCTGTCACTCAGCTGTCACTTTCTGACACTCAACTGTCACTCAGCTGTCACTTTCTGACACTCAGTTGTCATTCAGCTGTCACTTTCTGACACTCCGCTGTCACTCAGCTGTCACTTAGCTGTCACTCAGAGCTGTCACTTTCTGACACTCAGCTGTCAATTTCTGACACTCAGTTGTCATTCAGCTGTCACTCAGCTGTCCCTTTCTGACACTCAGCTGTCACTCAGCTGTCACTTTCTGACACTCTGATGTCATTCAGCTGTCACTTTCTGACACTCAGCTGTCACTTAGCTGTCAACCAGCCGTCACTTTCATTCATTCATTTTTTACATTCATTTCGTGTTATTACTTGTGTATTCAGGTGTGGAATTATAGACTTATCAAATACTGTTACAATAGTTTTATTGCACGGACACATTACAACAAGAGAGATTATTCTAGAACGCGGGAACGCGGTAAAAGTGACAGATACAAAAGTTCCATAGACAAGCATCATAGACATAGGTTTAGTTCACAAACTCCATTATCTCCAACACTACCCCTTGAACTAAACATGTCTTAAATAAAAACATAAATGTTACTCTTATAGATCTAACATCTTAACATCACATAGTAATGAATAACAATATTACACTGTTCTAAGATACAATAAATAACAATATTACATTTTTAAAAGAGACAAAGAGAACTTAACATGTTTCTCTTTAGTTAACGGTTTAGTGAGCAAGTCAGCTACCATGTCACCTGTAGGCATATAACAAATATCAATAAATTTATTATTTACAATATCCCTAATAAAATGATGTCTAATATCTATATGTTTGGTACGGGCATGAAACATTGAATTAGAGCACAATTTTTGTGCCGACTGATTATCATTGTACAAATTTATCTTACAATTAACTTGAAGGCATTCATTCAAAAAAGTACGTAAAAACAATGCTTCTTTGCAAGCATCTGAAATAGCCATGTATTCTGCTTCAGTACTGGAGAGAGCCACAGTCCTCTGCTTACGGCTTTCCCAAGATATAACAGAATCACCTAATTTAAATATATACCCTGTGTATGAACGACGATCAACCTCATTGGATGCCCAATCAGCATCTGTGTAGCCATTTATGACCAATCCGCCCTTAGCATACTTAAGAAAGTAATGACTTGTACCTTTGAGATATCGCAGGACCCTTTTCGCAGCTTTCCAATGTGTTTCATCGAAACATTCGTTAAATTGGCTCAAAACACCTACTGCATGAGAGATATCTGGCCTGGAACAAACTGAAATATACATCAAGCAACCTATGAGATTTCTGTAGTCAAAACGAGTATCCTTGACTTCACTTTTCTTCAATTTCGAACCAGCTTCCATAGGGGTTGGAGACGGTTTGCAGTCAGTCATATTAAATTTACGTAGAACAGTTTCAATGTAATGTGACTGATTTAAAGTAATTGATTCTTTATTCCTGCATAAGCTCATGCCCAATATTTGATGAGCTGGTCCCAAATCCTTCATGTCAAACTCTGTCATGAGTTTTTCTTTCACGATATCTCTTTCTTTGGATATTGATGAAGAGAATAACATTATGTCGTCGACATAAAGGGCAATTATAACCATTTCCCTCTTTTGTCCTTTATAATAGACACATGGTTCTGAAGGCATCCTATTGAAATGGAGTTTATTTATTAACACTCCGTTAATTTTTTCATACCATGACTTTGCAGCCTGTTTTAATCCATAAACAGCTTTATCCAACTTATACACCTTATGTTCTTGTCCTTTCACAACAAATCCTTCTGGTTGTTCCATTAGCACATGCTCTTTTAAATCACCATTCAAAAAGGCTGTTTTGACGTCTAGGTGATTTATTTCCAGATCATATTCTGCAGCTAGTGCTAACAACAAACGGATTGTAGAGTAACGGACAACAGGTGAAAAAGTTTCACTGTAATCAATGCCATACCTTTGAGTAAATCCTTTGGCAACCAGCCGTGCCTTGTATTTTAGGAGACTTCCATCTAAGTTCCTTTTTCTTTTAAAGATCCATTTGCATTTTACTGCTTTGTGATCTTTAGGTAGATCCACAAGGCGCCAGACTTTATTGGTATTAAAGGATTTATACTCATCTTCCATGGCTTCCTTCCATTCTTTAGCTTCATTGCCACCAAGTGCTTCCTTAACAGTCTCCGGGTCTCCAAGATCCCTGTACTGTTGAGCTACCAGTTGTGCAGATAGATCTTCATCTACAGCATCAGTGAAGTCTGTAATTGTCGAGTCTTCACTTGAACTCCCTGGAATATAGGTTTCATCCGATAAGTTATCTGCTTCAGATGAACTACTACTGTCATTAATGCTAAACACAGTGTCCCTGTTCCTGTTCCTATTTCTATCATCAGAAGGACAATTTTGAAAGACATCCTGTGAACTTTCATCCCCAGTATTTTCATCTGCCCTACATGTCGGTTCTGTTTGTGAAACAACATGAACCACCCGATTAGTATCATTATCTGACAGATCCTGTTTCCAAAAACAATCTTCTAAAAACCTCACATGGTGTGCATTTATGCAATGCCCAAGGTTCCCTGGATCCATGAGTTTGTAACCCTTTGTATTGTTGCAGTAACCTACAAATATATAAATCTTTGCCTTTGAATCCAGTTTCTTTTGATTTGAAGTCAAAGCATAAGCCAAGCAACCAAATGTACGAAGGTGACTTACATCTGTCTTTGTATTCGTCCATTTCTCCAATGGTGTCATGCCCATGACAGCTTTTGTAGGTGAGCGGTTCTTCAGATACACTGAAGTGTTTACAGCTTCTGCCCAAAAACGTTTGTCAAGACCAGCATCTTCTAACATACAGCGAGCTTTGTCCATGATGGTACGATTCGCTCTTTCTGCCACACCATTCTGTTGACTACAGTGCGGGACAGTCGTTTGGTGACGGATTCCTTGCTGCTGCAGAAACTCCTGAAATTTTTTATTAATATATTCACCACCATTGTCGCTACGAATAGTTTTTATTTTCTTATCTGTCTCATTTTCAACAAGCTTTTTAAATATTTTGAATTTTTCAAAAACTTCACCTTTTGTTTTTAAAAAATAAACAAATGTTTTTCTTGAACAGTCATCTATGAAAGTAAGAAAATAACAAGCACCACCAAATGACTTCACTTGCATTGGACCACACAAATCTGTATGTATTAAGCCTAAAATCTCCTTTGACCTACTATGAGACACTTTTGGAAAAGGTAATTTTGTTAGTTTTCCTTTAATACAGGCAATACATGATTGAAAACAAGTACAATCATAATTCATACCAATAACCATACCTTGTCTCATGGCATTCATGCTCCTAGAGTTGAGGTGCCCCAGCCTGCGATGCCATACTTCCTGTGACACTTTGCTGCTCTGCTCTTGCTCTGACACATCACAGTCCAGTAGTGATTTACTGCTGCTGTCAGACACCATGCATTGAGGCTGCACTTCAACATCAGCTCTACTGCTATTTCCTATTGAATCTAATTGAAAAATACCATTCACATAACTAGCAGTAGCAATGGTTTCATGCCCGTCCATTATTCTACAGGTTTTAGAATTAAAATTGACTTTATAACCTTTTCTTGTTAACTCACTCACTGATAAAAGGTTAGTTGACAGTTGAGGAACCAAATAAACATTAGTTATTGTTCTAAAACCACTGTCTAACTTAATTCTAACTTTACCTAATCCTGCAGTACATAACTGATCACCATTAGCAATGTTCACTGAGAGTTCTTTAGTTGATTTCAACTCTGACATAACACTTTTGTTGTTGCACATATGGTTGGTTGCACCCGAGTCCACATACCACACATCATTCTTGAGATTAACCGACAATGCTGACAATAACACCTTCTTGTCCTTGACATTACTCACTGGAGTCGTAGAAGCAGCATTCTTAGGGCAATTCTTCTTTGTGTGTCCTGGCTTCTTACATCGGTAACATTTGATCTTCTTGATAGTAGTCAAAGCCGATGCGGTCTCTGTCTTGTCATCTCTTCTGTGAAACTCCTGTAATAATTTCATTTTTACAGTTTCACTGACAAGCTTGTCACTGGAATTCTCCAACGCCATGATGAGCGGGTCGTAATCGGATGTCAGTCCGCTCAACATGATGACTGCTATGAAGTCATCGTCTAGTGGAGAACCTATGTCATGCAATTGTTGAGTAATTTCCGTTATTTTCGTAATGTAAGCCTCCATGTTACAAGCATTCTCTTCGAGCTTAGTTCCAAAAAGCAACCGCAGCAATCCTAAGCGCCTGCACAGACCCTTGTCCTCATACGCCTTTTGTAGATTTGTCCATGCTTCATAAGCTGATTTTGCGTTACGCACAAGCGAGAAAGCATTGGGATGTACAGAAAGACAAATTTTTGCAAGCGCACGCTGATTTTTTCTTACATCTTTGCTTCCGTCGGTGGACTCGATACATTCGAGTAGGTCCTCGTGCATCAGGAGCATCTTCATGGAAAACTTCCAGTTATTGTAGTTTTCGGCCCCCTTCAGCCTTTCTATTGGAATTCCTGTGTGGTTTGCTTCGTTGGTCATGTTTTCTTAATATTGTACTTAACCAAAAAAAACACGTGCCGATCGCTTTTGTTTTGTTTTTCTTTTCTTCTTACAAAAATAACTTTCCTTATTTGAGTAGGTGCCTGGGCCCATAACCTGTTATTACTTGTGTATTCAGGTGTGGAATTATAGACTTATCAAATACTGTTACAATAGTTTTATTGCACGGACACATTACAACAAGAGAGATTATTCTAGAACGCGGGAACGCGGTAAAAGTGACAGATACAAAAGTTCCATAGACAAGCATCATAGACATAGGTTTAGTTCACAAACTCCATTATCTCCAACATTTCGTTCATTCATTTTGTTCATTCATTTTGTACATTCATTTCGTTTATTCATTTCGTTCATTCATTTCGTTCATTCATTTTGTACATTATTTTCGTTCATTCATTTCGTTCATTCATTTCGTTCATTCATTTTGTTCATTCGTTTCGTTCATTCATTTCATTCAATCATGTCAATGTCATTCTGTCACTCGCTGACATTCAGCTGTCACTCAGCTGTCACTCAACTGTCACTCAGCTGTCACTTTCTGACACTCAGTTGTCATTCAGCTGTCACTTTCTGACACTCAGCTGTCACTTAGCTGTCAATCAGCTGTCACTTTCTGTCACTCAGCTGTCACTCAGCTGTCACCTTATGACACTCAGCTGTCACTCAGCAGGCACTTAGCTGTCAATCAGCTGTCACTTTCTGTCACTCAGCTGTCACTCAGCTGTCACTTTCTGACACTCAGCTGTCACTTAGCTGTCAACCAGCCGTCACTTTCATTCATTCATTTTTTACATTCATTTTGTTCATTCATTTCGTTCATTCATTTTGTACATTCATTTCGTACATTCATTTCGTTCATTCATTTCGTTCATTCGTTTAGTTCATTCATTTCGTTCATTCATTTTGTTCATTCATTTCGTTCATTCATTTTGTACATTCATTTCGTTCATTCATTTCGTTCATTCATTTCGTTCATTCATTTCGTTCATTCATTTCGTTCATTCATTTAGTTCATTCATTTCGTTCATTCATTTTGTTCATTCATTTCGTTCATTCATTTTGTACATTCTTTTCGTTCATTCATTTCGTTCATTCATTTCGTTCATTCATTTTGTTCATTCATTTCGTTCATTCATTTCGTTCATTCATTTCATTCAATCATGTCAATGTCATTCTGTCACTCGCTGACATTCAGCTGTCACTCAGCTGTCACTCAACTGTCACTCAGCTGTCACTTTCTGACACTCAGTTGTCATTCAGCTGTCACTTTCTGACACTCAGCTGTCACTTAGCTGTCAATCAGCTGTCACTTTCTGTCACTCAGCTGTCACTCAGCTGTCACTTAATGACACTCAGCTGTCACTCAGCAGGCACTTAGCTGTCAATCAGCTGTCACTTTCTATCACTCAGCTGTCACTCAGCTGTCACTTTCTGACACTCAGCTGTCACTCAGCTGTCACTTTCTGACACTCAGCTGTCAATTTCTGACACTCAGTTGTCATTCAGCTGTCACTTTCTGACACTCAGCTGTCACTCAGCTGTCACTCAGCTGTCACTCACCTGTCACTCAGCTGTCACTCAGCTGTCACTTTATGACACTCAGCTGTCACTCAGCAGGCACTTAGCTGTCACTCAGCTGTCACTTTCTTACACTCAGCTGTCACTCAGCTGTCACTTTCTGACACTCAGTTGTCATTCAGCTGTCACTTTCTGACACTCAGCTGTCACTTAGCTGTCACTTAGCGTCAATCAGCTGTCACTTTCTGTCACTCAGCTGTCACTCAGCTGTCACTTTCTGACACTCAGCTGTCACTCAGAGCTGTCACTTTCTGACACTCAGCTGTCAATTTCTGACACTCAGTTGTCATTCAGCTGTCACTTTCTGACACTCAGCTGTCACTTAGCTGTCAATCAGCTGTCACTTTCTGTCACTCAGCTGTCACTCAGCTGTCACTTTATGACACTCAGCTGTCACTCAGCAGGCATTTAGCTGTCAATCAGCTGTCACTTTCTGTCACTCAGCTGTCACTCAGCTGTCACTTTCTGACACTCAGCTGTCACTCAGCTGTCACTTTCTGACACTCAGCTGTCACTTTCTGACACTCAGTTGTCATTCAGCTGTCACTTTCTGACACTCAGCTGTCACTCAGCTGTCACTCAGCTGTCACTTTCTGACACTCAGCTGTCACTTAGCTGTCAACCAGCCGTCACTTTCATTCATTCATTATTTACATTCATTTTGTTCATTCATTTCGTTCATTCATTTTGTACATTCATTTCGTTCATTCATTTCGTTCATTCATTTCGTTCATTCATTTCGTTCATTCATTTTGTTCATTCATTTCGTTCATTCATTTCGTTCATTCATTTCGTTCATTCATTTCATTCAATCATGTCAATGTCATTCTGTCACTCGCTGACATTCAGCTGTCACTCAGCTGTCACTCAACTGTCACTCAGCTGTCACTTTCTGACACTCAGTTGTCATTCAGCTCACTTTCTGACACTCAGCTGTCACTTAGCTGTCAATCAGCTGTCACTTTCTGTCACTCAGCTGTCACTCAGCTGTCACTTTATGACACTCAGCTGTCACTCAGCAGGCACTTAGCTGTCAATCAGCTGTCACTTTCTGTCACTCAGCTGTCACTCAGCTGTCACTTTCTGACACTCAGCTGTCACTCAGCTGTCACTTTCTGACACTCAACTGTCACTCAGCTGTCACTTTCTGACACTCAGTTGTCATTCAGCTGTCACTTTCTGACACTCCGCTGTCACTCAGCTGTCACTTAGCTGTCACTCAGAGCTGTCACTTTCTGACACTCAGCTGTCAATTTCTGACACTCAGTTGTCATTCAGCTGTCACTCAGCTGTCCCTTTCTGACACTCAGCTGTCACTCAGCTGTCACTTTCTGACACTCTGATGTCATTCAGCTGTCACTTTCTGACACTCAGCTGTCACTTAGCTGTCAACCAGCCGTCACTTTCATTCATTCATTTTTTACATTCATTTCGTTCATTCATTTTGTTCATTCATTTTGTACATTCATTTCGTTTATTCATTTCGTTCATTCATTTCGTTCATTCATTTCGTTCATTCATTTTGTTCATTCGTTTCGTTCATTCATTTCATTCAATCATGTCAATGTCATTCTGTCACTCGCTGACATTCAGCTGTCACTCAGCTGTCACTCAACTGTCACTCAGCTGTCACTTTCTGACACTCAGTTGTCATTCAGCTGTCACTTTCTGACACTCAGCTGTCACTTAGCTGTCAATCAGCTGTCACTTTCTGTCACTCAGCTGTCACTCAGCTGTCACCTTATGACACTCAGCTGTCACTCAGCAGGCACTTTCTGACACTCAGCTGTCACTCAGCTGTCACTTTCTGACACTCAGCTGTCACTTTCTGACACTCAGTTGTCATTCAGCTGTCACTTTCTGACACTCAGCTGTCACTCAGCTGTCACTCAGCTGTCACTTTCTGACACTCAGCTGTCACTTAGCTGTCAACCAGCCGTCACTTTCATTCATTCATTATTTACATTCATTTTGTTCATTCATTTCGTTCATTCATTTTGTACATTCATTTCGTTCATTCATTTCGTTCATTCATTTCGTTCATTCATTTCGTTCATTCATTTTGTTCATTCATTTCGTTCATTCATTTCGTTCATTCATTTCATTCAATCATGTCAATGTCATTCTGTCACTCGCTGACATTCAGCTGTCACTCAGCTGTCACTCAACTGTCACTCAGCTGTCACTTTCTGACACTCAGTTGTCATTCAGCTCACTTTCTGACACTCAGCTGTCACTTAGCTGTCAATCAGCTGTCACTTTCTGTCACTCAGCTGTCACTCAGCTGTCACTTTATGACACTCAGCTGTCACTCAGCAGGCACTTAGCTGTCAATCAGCTGTCACTTTCTGTCACTCAGCTGTCACTCAGCTGTCACTTTCTGACACTCAGCTGTCACTCAGCTGTCACTTTCTGACACTCAACTGTCACTCAGCTGTCACTTTCTGACACTCAGTTGTCATTCAGCTGTCACTTTCTGACACTCCGCTGTCACTCAGCTGTCACTTAGCTGTCACTCAGAGCTGTCACTTTCTGACACTCAGCTGTCAATTTCTGACACTCAGTTGTCATTCAGCTGTCACTCAGCTGTCCCTTTCTGACACTCAGCTGTCACTCAGCTGTCACTTTCTGACACTCTGATGTCATTCAGCTGTCACTTTCTGACACTCAGCTGTCACTTAGCTGTCAACCAGCCGTCACTTTCATTCATTCATTTTTTACATTCATTTCGTTCATTCATTTTGTTCATTCATTTTGTACATTCATTTCGTTTATTCATTTCGTTCATTCATTTCGTTCATTCATTTCGTTCATTCATTTTGTTCATTCGTTTCGTTCATTCATTTCATTCAATCATGTCAATGTCATTCTGTCACTCGCTGACATTCAGCTGTCACTCAGCTGTCACTCAACTGTCACTCAGCTGTCACTTTCTGACACTCAGTTGTCATTCAGCTGTCACTTTCTGACACTCAGCTGTCACTTAGCTGTCAATCAGCTGTCACTTTCTGTCACTCAGCTGTCACTCAGCTGTCACCTTATGACACTCAGCTGTCACTCAGCAGGCACTTAGCTGTCAATCAGCTGTCACTTTCTGTCACTCAGCTGTCACTCAGCTGTCACTTTCTGACACTCAGCTGTCACTTAGCTGTCAACCAGCCGTCACTTTCATTCATTCATTTTTTACATTCATTTTGTTCATTCATTTCGTTCATTCATTTTGTACATTCATTTCGTACATTCATTTCGTTCATTCATTTCGTTCATTCGTTTAGTTCATTCATTTCGTTCATTCATTTTGTTCATTCATTTCGTTCATTCATTTTGTACATTCATTTCGTTCATTCATTTCGTTCATTCATTTCGTTCATTCATTTCGTTCATTCATTTCGTTCATTCATTTAGTTCATTCATTTCGTTCATTCATTTTGTTCATTCATTTCGTTCATTCATTTTGTACATTCTTTTCGTTCATTCATTTCGTTCATTCATTTCGTTCATTCATTTTGTTCATTCATTTCGTTCATTCATTTCGTTCATTCATTTCATTCAATCATGTCAATGTCATTCTGTCACTCGCTGACATTCAGCTGTCACTCAGCTGTCACTCAACTGTCACTCAGCTGTCACTTTCTGACACTCAGTTGTCATTCAGCTGTCACTTTCTGACACTCAGCTGTCACTTAGCTGTCAATCAGCTGTCACTTTCTGTCACTCAGCTGTCACTCAGTTGTCACTTTATGACACTCAGCTGTCACTCAGCAGGCATTTAGCTGTCAATCAGCTGTCACTTTCTGTCACTCAGCTGTCACTCAGCTGTCACTTTCTGACACTCAGCTGTCACTTTCTGACACTCAGCTGTCACTCAGCTGTCACTTTCTGACACTCAGCTGTCACTCAGCTGTCACTTTCTGACACTCAGTAGTCATTCAGCTGTCACTTTCTGACACTCAGCTGTCACTCAGCTGTCACTCAGCTGTCACTTTCTGACACTCAGCTGTCACTTAGCTGTCAACCAGCCGTCACTTTCATTCATTCATTATTTACATTCATTTTGTTCATTCATTTCGTTCATTCATTTTGTACATTCATTTCGTTCATTCATTTCGTTCATTCATTTCGTTCATTCATTTCGTTCATTCATTTCGTTCATTCATTTTGTTCATTCATTTCGTTCATTCATTTTGTACATTCTTTTCGTTCATTCATTTCGTTCATTCATTTCGTTCATTCATTTTGTTCATTCATTTCGTTCATTCATTTTGTTCATTCATTTCATTCAATCATGTCAATGTCATTCTGTCACTCGCTGACATTCAGCTGTCACTCAGCTATCACTCAACTGTCACTCAGCTGTCACTTTCTGACACTCAGTTGTCATTCAGCTGTCACTTTCTGACACTCAACTGTCACTCAACTGTCACTTTCTGACACTCAGTTGTCATTCAGCTGTCACTTTCTGACACTCAGCTGTCACTTAGCTGTCAATCAGCTGTCACTTTCTGTCACTCAGCTGTCACTCAGCTGTCACCTTATGACACTCAGCTGTCACTCAGCAGGCACTTAGCTGTCAATCAGCTGTCACTTTCTGTCACTCAGCTGTCACTCAGCTGTCACTTTCTGACACTCAGCTGTCACTTAGCTGTCAACCAGCCGTCACTTTCATTCATTCATTTTTTACATTTATTTTGTTCATTCATTTCGTTCATTCATTTTGTACATTCATTTCGTTCATTCATTTCGTTCATTCATTTCGTTCATTCATTTAGTTCATTCATTTCGTTCATTCATTTTGTTCATTCATTTCGTTCATTCATTTTGTACATTCTTTTCGTTCATTCATTTCGTTCATTCATTTTGTTCATTCATGTTGTTCATTCATTTCGTTCATTCATTTCGTTTATTCATTTCATTCAATCATGTCAATGTCATTCTGTCACTCGCTGACATTCAGCTGTCACTCAGCTGTCACTCAACTGTCACTCAGCTGTCACTTTCTGACACTCAGTGGTCATTCAGCTGTCACTTTCTGACACTCAGCTGTCACTTAGCTGTCAATCAGCTGTCACTTTCTGTCACTCAGCTGTCACTCAGCTGTCACTTTATGACACTCAGCTGTCACTCAGCAGGCACTTAGCTGTCAATCAGCTGTCACTTTCTATCACTCAGCTGTCACTCAGCTGTCACTTTCTGACACTCAGCTGTCACTCAGCTGTCACTTTCTGACACTCAGCTGTCACTCAGCTGTCACTTTCTGACACTCAGTTGTCATTCAGCTGTCACTTTCTGACAATCAGCTGTCACTCAGCTGTCACTCAGCTGTCACTTTCTGACACTCAGCTGTCACTTAGCTGTCAACCAGCCGTCACTTTCATTCATTCATTATTTACATTCATTTTGTTCATTCATTTCGTTCATTCATTTTGTACATTCATTTCGTTCATTCATTTCGTTCATTCATTTCGTTCATTCATTTCGTTGATTCATTTTGTTCATTCATTTCGTTCATTCATTTCGTTCATTCATTTCGTTCATTCATTTCATTCAATCATGTCAATGTCATTCTGTCACTCGCTGACATTCAGCTGTCACTCAGCTGTCACTCAACTGTCACTCAGCTGTCACTTTCTGACACTCAGTTGTCATTCAGCTCACTTTCTGACACTCAGCTGTCACTTAGCTGTCAATCAGCTGTCACTTTCTGTCACTCAGCTGTCACTCAGCTGTCACTTTATGACACTCAGCTGTCACTCAGCAGGCACTTAGCTGTCAATCAGCTGTCACTTTCTGTCACTCAGCTGTCACTCAGCTGTCACTTTCTGACACTCAGCTGTCACTCAGCTGTCACTTTCTGACACTCAACTGTCACTCAGCTGTCACTTTCTGACACTCAGTTGTCATTCAGCTGTCACTTTCTGACACTCCGCTGTCACTCAGCTGTCACTTAGCTGTCACTCAGAGCTGTCACTTTCTGACACTCAGCTGTCAATTTCTGACACTCAGTTGTCATTCAGCTGTCACTCAGCTGTCCCTTTCTGACACTCAGCTGTCACTCAGCTGTCACTTTCTGACACTCTGATGTCATTCAGCTGTCACTTTCTGACACTCAGCTGTCACTTAGCTGTCAACCAGCCGTCACTTTCATTCATTCATTTTTTACATTCATTTCGTTTATTCATTTTGTTCATTCATTTTGTACATTCATTTCGTTTATTCATTTCGTTCATTCATTTCGTTCATTCATTTTGTACATTCTTTTCGTTCATTCATTTCGTTCATTCATTTCGTTCATTCATTTTGTTCATTCGTTTCGTTCATTCATTTCATTCAATCATGTCAATGTCATTCTGTCACTCGCTGACATTCAGCTGTCACTCAGCTGTCACTCAACTGTCACTCAGCTGTCACTTTCTGACACTCAGTTGTCATTCAGCTGTCACTTTCTGACACTCAGCTGTCACTTAGCTGTCAATCAGCTGTCACTTTCTGTCACTCAGCTGTCACTCAGCTGTCACCTTATGACACTCAGCTGTCACTCAGCAGGCACTTAGCTGTCAATCAGCTGTCACTTTCTGTCACTCAGCTGTCACTCAGCTGTCACTTTCTGACACTCAGCTGTCACTTAGCTGTCAACCAGCCGTCACTTTCATTCATTCATTTTTTACATTCATTTTGTTCATTCATTTCGTTCATTCATTTTGTACATTCATTTCGTACATTCATTTCGTTCATTCATTTCGTTTATTCATTTAGTTCATTCATTTCGTTCATTCATTTTGTTCATTCATTTCGTTCATTCATTTTGTACATTCTTTTCGTTCATTGATTTCGTTCATTCATTTCGTTCATTCATTTTGTTCATTCATTTCGTTCATTCATTTCGTTCATTCATTTCATTCAATCATGTCAATGTCATTCTGTCATTCGCTGACATTCAGCTGTCACTCAGCTGTCACTCAACTGTCAATCAGCTGTCATTTTCTGTCACTCAGCTGTCACTTAATGACACTCAGCTGTCACTCAGCAGGCACTTAGCTGTCAATCAGCTGTCACTTTCTGTCACTCAGCTGTCACTCAGCTGTCACTTTCTGACACTCCGCTGTCACTCAGCTGTCACTTTCTGTCACTCAGCTGTCACTTTCTGACACTCAGCTGTCACTCAGAGCTGTCACTTTCTGACACTCAGCTGTCAATTTCTGACACTCAGTTGTCATTCAGCTGTCACTTTCTGACACTCAGCTGTCACTTAGCTGTCAATCAGCTGTCACTTTCTGTCACTCAGCTGTCAATTTCTGACACTCAGTTGTCATTCAGCTGTCACTTTCTGACACTCAGCTGTCACTCAGCTGTCACTCAGCTGTCACTCACCTGTCACTCAGCTGTCATTCAGCTGTCTCTCAGCTGTCACTCAGCTGTCACTGTCAACCAGCCGTCACTTTCATTCATTCATTTTTTACATTCATTTCGTTCATTCATTTCGTTCATTCATTTTGTTCATTCATTTCGTTCATTCATTTTGTTCATTCATTTCGTTCATTCATTTCGTTCATTCGTTTCGTTCATTCATTTCGTTCATTCATTTTGTACATTCTTTTCGTTTATTCATTTCGTTCATTCATTTCGTTCATTCATTTTGTTCATTCGTTTCGTTCATTCATTTCATTCAATCATGTCAATGTCATTCTGTCACTCGCTGACATTCAGCTGTCACTCAGCTGTCACTCAACTGTCACTCAGCTGTCACTTTCTGACACTCAGTTGTCATTCAGCTGTCACTTTCTGACACTCAGCTGTCACTTAGCTGTCAATCAGCTGTCACTTTCTGTCACTCAGCTGTCACCTTATGACACTCAGCTGTCACTCAGCAGGCACTTAGCTGTCAATCAGCTGTCACTTTCTGTCACTCAGCTGTCACTCAGCTGTCACTTTCTGACACTCAACTGTCACTCAGCTGTCACTTTCTGACACTCAGTTGTCATTCAGCTGTCACTTTCTGACACTCAGCTGTCACTTAGCTGTCAATCAGCTGTCTCTTTCTGTCACTCAGCTGTCACTCAGCTGTCACCTTATGACACTCAGCTGTCACTCAGCAGGCACTAAGCTGTCAATCAGCTGTCACTTTCTGTCACTCAGCTGTCAACCAGCCGTCACTTTCATTCATTCATTTTTTACATTCATTTTGTTCATTCATTTCGTTCATTCATTTTGTACATTCATATCGTTCATTCATTTCGTTCATTCATTTAGTTCATTCATTTCGTTCATACATTTCGTTCATTCATTTCGTTCATTCATTTTGTTCATTCATTTCGTTCATTCATTTCGTTCATTCATTTCATTCAATCATGTCAATGTCATTCTGTCACTCGCTGACATTCAGCTGTCACTCAGCTGTCACTCAACTGTCACTCAGCTGTCACTTTCTGACACTCAGTTGTCATTCAGCTGTCACTTTCTGACACTCAGCTGTCACTTAGCTGTCAATCAGCTGTCACTTTCTGTCACTCAGCTGTCACTTTATGACACTCAGCTGTCACTCAGCAGGCATTTAGCTGTCAATCAGCTGTCACTTTCTGTCACTCAGCTATCACTCAGCTGTCACTTTCTGACACTCAGCTGTCACTCAGCTGTCACTTTCTGACACTCAGCTGTCACTCAGCTGTCACTTTCTGACACTCAGTTGTCATTCAGCTGTCACTTTCTGACACTCAGCTGTCTTTCAGCTGTCACTCAGCTGTCACTTTCTGACACTCAGCTGTCACTTAGCTGTCAACCAGCCGTCACTTTCATTCATTCATTATTTACATTCATTTTGTTCATTCATTTCGTTCATTCATTTTGTACATTCCGTTCATTCATTTCGTTCATTCATTTAGTTCATTCATTTCGTTCATTCATTTTGTTCATTCATTTCGTTCATTCATTTTGTACATTCTTTTCGTTAATTGATTTCGTTCATTCATTTCGTTCATTCATTTTGTTCATTCATTTCGTTCATTCATTTCGTTCATTCATTTCATTCAATCATGTCAATGTCATTCTGTCATTCGCTGACATTCAGCTGTCACTCAGCTGTCACTCAACTGTCAATCAGCTGTCACTTTCTGTCACTCAGCTGTCACTCAGCTGTCACTTAATGACACTCAGCTGTCACTCTGCAGGCACTTAGCTGTCAATCAGCTGTCACTTTCTGTCACTCAGCTGTCACTCAGCTGTCACTTTCTGACACTCCGCTGTCACTCAGCTGTCACTTTCTGTCACTCAGCTGTCACTTAGCTGTCAACCAGCCGTCACTTTCATTCATTCATTTTTTACATTCATTTCGTTCATTCATTTTGTTCATTCATTTTGTACATTCATTTCGTTTATTCATTTCGTTCATTCATTTCGTTCATTCATTTTGTTCATTCGTTTCGTTCATTCATTTCATTCAATCATGTCAATGTCATTCTGTCACTCGCTGACATTCAGCTGTCACTCAGCTGTCACTCAACTGTCACTCAGCTGTCACTTTCTGACACTCAGTTGTCATTCAGCTGTCACTCAGCTGTCACTTAATGACACTCAGCTGTCACTCAGCAGGCACTTAGCTGTCAATCAGCTGTCACTTTCTGTCACTCAGCTGTCACTTTCTGACACTCCGCTGTCACTCAGCTGTCACTTTCTGTCACTCAGCTGTCACTTTCTGACACTCAGCTGTCACTCAGAGCTGTCACTTTCTGACACTCAGCTGTCAATTTCTGACACTCAGTTGTCATTCAGCTGTCACTCAGCTGTCACTTAATGACACTCAGCTGTCACTCAGCAGGCACTTAGCTGTCAATCAGCTGTCACTTTCTGTCACTCAGCTGTCACTTTCTGACACTCCGCTGTCACTCAGCTGTCACTTTCTGTCACTCAGCTGTCACTTTCTGACACTCAGCTGTCACTCAGAGCTGTCACTTTCTGACACTCAGCTGTCAATTTCTGACACTCAGTTGTCATTCAGCTGTCACTTTCTGACACTCAGCTGTCACTTAGCTGTCAATCAGCTGTCACTTTCTGTCACTCAGCTGTCAATTTCTGACACTCAGTTGTCATTCAGCTGTCACTTTCTGACACTCAGCTGTCACTCAGCTGTCACTCAGCTGTCACTCACCTGTCACTCAGCTGTCATTCAGCTGTCTCTCAGCTGTCACTCAGCTGTCACTGTCAACCAGCCGTCACTTTCATTCATTCATTTTTTACATTCATTTCGTTCATTCATTTCGTTCATTCATTTTGTTCATTCATTTCGTTCATTCATTTTGTTCATTCATTTCGTTCATTCATTTCGTTCATTCGTTTCGTTCATTCATTTCGTTCATTCATTTTGTACATTCTTTTCGTTTATTCATTTCGTTCATTCATTTCGTTCATTCATTTTGTTCATTCGTTTCGTTCATTCATTTCATTCAATCATGTCAATGTCATTCTGTCACTCGCTGACATTCAGCTGTCACTCAGCTGTCACTCAACTGTCACTCAGCTGTCACTTTCTGACACTCAGTTGTCATTCAGCTGTCACTTTCTGACACTCAGCTGTCACTTAGCTGTCAATCAGCTGTCACTTTCTGTCACTCAGCTGTCACCTTATGACACTCAGCTGTCACTCAGCAGGCACTTAGCTGTCAATCAGCTGTCACTTTCTGTCACTCAGCTGTCACTCAGCTGTCACTTTCTGACACTCAACTGTCACTCAGCTGTCACTTTCTGACACTCAGTTGTCATTCAGCTGTCACTTTCTGACACTCAGCTGTCACTTAGCTGTCAATCAGCTGTCTCTTTCTGTCACTCAGCTGTCACTCAGCTGTCACCTTATGACACTCAGCTGTCACTCAGCAGGCACTAAGCTGTCAATCAGCTGTCACTTTCTGTCACTCAGCTGTCAACCAGCCGTCACTTTCATTCATTCATTTTTTACATTCATTTTGTTCATTCATTTCGTTCATTCATTTTGTACATTCATATCGTTCATTCATTTCGTTCATTCATTTAGTTCATTCATTTCGTTCATACATTTCGTTCATTCATTTCGTTCATTCATTTTGTTCATTCATTTCGTTCATTCATTTCGTTCATTCATTTCATTCAATCATGTCAATGTCATTCTGTCACTCGCTGACATTCAGCTGTCACTCAGCTGTCACTCAACTGTCACTCAGCTGTCACTTTCTGACACTCAGTTGTCATTCAGCTGTCACTTTCTGACACTCAGCTGTCACTTAGCTGTCAATCAGCTGTCACTTTCTGTCACTCAGCTGTCACTTTATGACACTCAGCTGTCACTCAGCAGGCATTTAGCTGTCAATCAGCTGTCACTTTCTGTCACTCAGCTATCACTCAGCTGTCACTTTCTGACACTCAGCTGTCACTCAGCTGTCACTTTCTGACACTCAGCTGTCACTCAGCTGTCACTTTCTGACACTCAGTTGTCATTCAGCTGTCACTTTCTGACACTCAGCTGTCTTTCAGCTGTCACTCAGCTGTCACTTTCTGACACTCAGCTGTCACTTAGCTGTCAACCAGCCGTCACTTTCATTCATTCATTATTTACATTCATTTTGTTCATTCATTTCGTTCATTCATTTTGTACATTCCGTTCATTCATTTCGTTCATTCATTTAGTTCATTCATTTCGTTCATTCATTTTGTTCATTCATTTCGTTCATTCATTTTGTACATTCTTTTCGTTCATTGATTTCGTTCATTCATTTCGTTCATTCATTTTGTTCATTCATTTCGTTCATTCATTTCGTTCATTCATTTCATTCAATCATGTCAATGTCATTCTGTCATTCGCTGACATTCAGCTGTCACTCAGCTGTCACTCAACTGTCAATCAGCTGTCACTTTCTGTCACTCAGCTGTCACTCAGCTGTCACTTAATGACACTCAGCTGTCACTCTGCAGGCACTTAGCTGTCAATCAGCTGTCACTTTCTGTCACTCAGCTGTCACTCAGCTGTCACTTTCTGACACTCCGCTGTCACTCAGCTGTCACTTTCTGTCACTCAGCTGTCACTTAGCTGTCAACCAGCCGTCACTTTCATTCATTCATTTTTTACATTCATTTCGTTCATTCATTTTGTTCATTCATTTTGTACATTCATTTCGTTTATTCATTTCGTTCATTCATTTCGTTCATTCATTTTGTTCATTCGTTTCGTTCATTCATTTCATTCAATCATGTCAATGTCATTCTGTCACTCGCTGACATTCAGCTGTCACTCAGCTGTCACTCAACTGTCACTCAGCTGTCACTTTCTGACACTCAGTTGTCATTCAGCTGTCACTTTCTGACACTCAGCTGTCACTTAGCTGTCAATCAGCTGTCACTTTCTGTCACTCAGCTGTCACTCAGCTGTCACCTTATGACACTCAGCTGTCACTCAGCAGGCACTTAGCTGTCAATCAGCTGTCACTTTCTGTCACTCAGCTGTCACTCAGCTGTCACTTTCTGACACTCAGCTGTCACTTAGCTGTCAACCAGCCGTCACTTTCATTCATTCATTTTTTACATTCATTTTGTTCATTCATTTCGTTCATTCATTTTGTACATTCATTTCGTACATTCATTTCGTTCATTCATTTCGTTCATTCATTTAGTTCATTCATTTCGTTCATTCATTTTGTTCATTCATTTCGTTCATTCATTTTGTACATTCTTTTCGTTCATTGATTTCGTTCATTCATTTCGTTCATTCATTTTGTTCATTCATTTCGTTCATTCATTTCATTCATTCATTTCATTCAATCATGTCAATGTCATTCTGTCACTCGCTGACATTCAGCTGTCACTCAGCTGTCACTCAACTGTCACTCAGCTGTCACTTTCTGACACTCAGTTGTCATTCAGCTGTCACTTTCTGACACTCAGCTGTCACTTAGCTGTCAATCAGCTGTCACTTTCTGTCACTCAGCTGTCACTCAGCTGTCACCTTATGACACTCAGCTGTCACTCAGCAGGCACTTAGCTGTCAATCAGCTGTCACTTTCTGTCACTCAGCTGTCACTCAGCTGTCACTTTCTGACACTCAACTGTCACTCAGCTGTCACTTTCTGACACTCAGTTGTCATTCAGCTGTCACTTTCTGACACTCAGCTGTCACTTAGCTGTCAATCAGCTGTCTCTTTCTGTCACTCAGCTGTCACTCAGCTGTCACCTTATGACACTCAGCTGTCACTCAGCAGGCACTAAGCTGTCAATCAGCTGTCACTTTCTGTCACTCAGCTGTCAACCAGCCGTCACTTTCATTCATTCATTTTTTACATTCATTTTGTTCATTCATTTCGTTCATTCATTTTGTACATTCATATCGTTCATTCATTTCGTTCATTCATTTAGTTCATTCATTTCGTTCATACATTTCGTTCATTCATTTCGTTCATTCATTTTGTTCATTCATTTCGTTCATTCATTTCGTTCATTCATTTCATTCAATCATGTCAATGTCATTCTGTCACTCGCTGACATTCAGCTGTCACTCAGCTGTCACTCAACTGTCACTCAGCTGTCACTTTCTGACACTCAGTTGTCATTCAGCTGTCACTTTCTGACACTCAGCTGTCACTTAGCTGTCAATCAGCTGTCACTTTCTGTCACTCAGCTGTCACTTTATGACACTCAGCTGTCACTCAGCAGGCATTTAGCTGTCAATCAGCTGTCACTTTCTGTCACTCAGCTATCACTCAGCTGTCACTTTCTGACACTCAGCTGTCACTCAGCTGTCACTTTCTGACACTCAGCTGTCACTCAGCTGTCACTTTCTGACACTCAGTTGTCATTCAGCTGTCACTTTCTGACACTCAGCTGTCTTTCAGCTGTCACTCAGCTGTCACTTTCTGACACTCAGCTGTCACTTAGCTGTCAACCAGCCGTCACTTTCATTCATTCATTATTTACATTCATTTTGTTCATTCATTTCGTTCATTCATTTTGTACATTCCGTTCATTCATTTCGTTCATTCATTTAGTTCATTCATTTCGTTCATTCATTTTGTTCATTCATTTCGTTCATTCATTTTGTACATTCTTTTCGTTCATTGATTTCGTTCATTCATTTCGTTCATTCATTTTGTTCATTCATTTCGTTCATTCATTTCGTTCATTCATTTCATTCAATCATGTCAATGTCATTCTGTCATTCGCTGACATTCAGCTGTCACTCAGCTGTCACTCAACTGTCAATCAGCTGTCACTTTCTGTCACTCAGCTGTCACTCAGCTGTCACTTAATGACACTCAGCTGTCACTCTGCAGGCACTTAGCTGTCAATCAGCTGTCACTTTCTGTCACTCAGCTGTCACTCAGCTGTCACTTTCTGACACTCCGCTGTCACTCAGCTGTCACTTTCTGTCACTCAGCTGTCACTTAGCTGTCAACCAGCCGTCACTTTCATTCATTCATTTTTTACATTCATTTCGTTCATTCATTTTGTTCATTCATTTTGTACATTCATTTCGTTTATTCATTTCGTTCATTCATTTCGTTCATTCATTTTGTTCATTCGTTTCGTTCATTCATTTCATTCAATCATGTCAATGTCATTCTGTCACTCGCTGACATTCAGCTGTCACTCAGCTGTCACTCAACTGTCACTCAGCTGTCACTTTCTGACACTCAGTTGTCATTCAGCTGTCACTTTCTGACACTCAGCTGTCACTTAGCTGTCAATCAGCTGTCACTTTCTGTCACTCAGCTGTCACTCAGCTGTCACCTTATGACACTCAGCTGTCACTCAGCAGGCACTTAGCTGTCAATCAGCTGTCACTTTCTGTCACTCAGCTGTCACTCAGCTGTCACTTTCTGACACTCAGCTGTCACTTAGCTGTCAACCAGCCGTCACTTTCATTCATTCATTTTTTACATTCATTTTGTTCATTCATTTCGTTCATTCATTTTGTACATTCATTTCGTACATTCATTTCGTTCATTCATTTCGTTCATTCATTTAGTTCATTCATTTCGTTCATTCATTTTGTTCATTCATTTCGTTCATTCATTTTGTACATTCTTTTCGTTCATTGATTTCGTTCATTCATTTCGTTCATTCATTTTGTTCATTCATTTCGTTCATTCATTTCATTCATTCATTTCATTCAATCATGTCAATGTCATTCTGTCATTCGCTGACATTCAGCTGTCACTCAGCTGTCACTCAACTGTCAATCAGCTGTCATTTTCTGTCACTCAGCTGTCACTTAATGACACTCAGCTGTCACTCAGCAGGCACTTAGCTGTCAATCAGCTGTCACTTTCTGTCACTCAGCTGTCACTCAGCTGTCACTTTCTGACACTCCGCTGTCACTCAGCTGTCACTTTCTGTCACTCAGCTGTCACTTTCTGACACTCAGCTGTCACTCAGAGCTGTCACTTTCTGACACTCAGCTGTCAATTTCTGACACTCAGTTGTCATTCAGCTGTCACTTTCTGACACTCAGCTGTCACTCAGCTGTCACTCAGCTGTCACTCACCTGTCACTCAGCTGTCATTCAGCTGTCTCTCAGCTGTCACTCAGCTGTCACTGTCAACCAGCCGTCACTTTCATTCATTCATTTTTTACATTCATTTCGTTCATTCATTTCGTTCATTCATTTTGTTCATTCATTTCGTTCATTCATTTTGTTCATTCATTTCGTTCATTCATTTCGTTCATTCGTTTCGTTCATTCATTTCGTTCATTCATTTTGTACATTCTTTTCGTTTATTCATTTCGTTCATTCATTTCGTTCATTCATTTTGTTCATTCGTTTCGTTCATTCATTTCATTCAATCATGTCAATGTCATTCTGTCACTCACTGACATTCAGCTGTCACTCAGCTGTCACTCAACTGTCACTCAGCTGTCACTTTCTGACACTCAGTTGTCATTCAGCTGTCACTTTCTGACACTCAGCTGTCACTTAGCTGTCAATCAGCTGTCACTTTCTGTCACTCAGCTGTCACTCAGCTGTCACCTTATGACACTCAGCTGTCACTCAGCAGGCACTTAGCTGTCAATCAGCTGTCACTTTCTGTCACTCAGCTGTCACTCAGCAGGCACTCAACTGTCACTCAGCTGTCACTTTCTGACACTCAGTTGTCATTCAGCTGTCACTTTCTGACACTCAGCTGTCACTTAGCTGTCAATCAGCTGTCACTTTCTGTCACTCAGCTGTCACTCAGCTGTCACCTTATGACACTCAGCTGTCACTCAGCAGGCACTTAGCTGTCAATCAGCTGTCACTTTCTGTCACTCAGCTGTCAACCAGCCGTCACTTTCATTCATTCATTTTTTACATTCATTTTGTTCATTCATTTCGTTCATTCATTTTGTACATTCATATCGTTCATTCATTTCGTTCATTCATTTAGTTCATTCATTTTGTACATTCATTTCGTTTATTCATTTCGTTCATTCATTTCGTTCATTCATTTTGTTCATTCGTTTCGTTCATTCATTTCATTCAATCATGTCAATGTCATTCTGTCACTCGCTGACATTCAGCTGTCACTCAGCTGTCACTCAACTGTCACTCAGCTGTCACTTTCTGACACTCAGTTGTCATTCAGCTGTCACTTTCTGACACTCAGCTGTCACTTAGCTGTCAATCAGCTGTCACTTTCTGTCACTCAGCTGTCACTCAGCTGTCACCTTATGACACTCAGCTGTCACTCAGCAGGCACTTAGCTGTCAATCAGCTGTCACTTTCTGTCACTCAGCTGTCACTCAGCTGTCACTTTCTGACACTCAGCTGTCACTTAGCTGTCAACCAGCCGTCACTTTCATTCATTCATTTTTTACATTCATTTTGTTCATTCATTTCGTTCATTCATTTTGTACATTCATTTCGTACATTCATTTCGTTCATTCATTTCGTTCATTCATTTAGTTCATTCATTTCGTTCATTCATTTTGTTCATTCATTTCGTTCATTCATTTTGTACATTCTTTTCGTTCATTGATTTCGTTCATTCATTTCGTTCATTCATTTTGTTCATTCATTTCGTTCATTCATTTCATTCATTCATTTCATTCAATCATGTCAATGTCATTCTGTCACTCGCTGACATTCAGCTGTCACTCAGCTGTCACTCAACTGTCACTCAGCTGTCACTTTCTGACACTCAGTTGTCATTCAGCTGTCACTTTCTGACACTCAGCTGTCACTTAGCTGTCAATCAGCTGTCACTTTCTGTCACTCAGCTGTCACTCAGCTGTCACCTTATGACACTCAGCTGTCACTCAGCAGGCACTTAGCTGTCAATCAGCTGTCACTTTCTGTCACTCAGCTGTCACTCAGCTGTCACTTTCTGACACTCAACTGTCACTCAGCTGTCACTTTCTGACACTCAGTTGTCATTCAGCTGTCACTTTCTGACACTCAGCTGTCACTTAGCTGTCAATCAGCTGTCTCTTTCTGTCACTCAGCTGTCACTCAGCTGTCACCTTATGACACTCAGCTGTCACTCAGCAGGCACTAAGCTGTCAATCAGCTGTCACTTTCTGTCACTCAGCTGTCAACCAGCCGTCACTTTCATTCATTCATTTTTTACATTCATTTTGTTCATTCATTTCGTTCATTCATTTTGTACATTCATATCGTTCATTCATTTCGTTCATTCATTTAGTTCATTCATTTCGTTCATACATTTCGTTCATTCATTTCGTTCATTCATTTTGTTCATTCATTTCGTTCATTCATTTCGTTCATTCATTTCATTCAATCATGTCAATGTCATTCTGTCACTCGCTGACATTCAGCTGTCACTCAGCTGTCACTCAACTGTCACTCAGCTGTCACTTTCTGACACTCAGTTGTCATTCAGCTGTCACTTTCTGACACTCAGCTGTCACTTAGCTGTCAATCAGCTGTCACTTTCTGTCACTCAGCTGTCACTTTATGACACTCAGCTGTCACTCAGCAGGCATTTAGCTGTCAATCAGCTGTCACTTTCTGTCACTCAGCTATCACTCAGCTGTCACTTTCTGACACTCAGCTGTCACTCAGCTGTCACTTTCTGACACTCAGCTGTCACTCAGCTGTCACTTTCTGACACTCAGTTGTCATTCAGCTGTCACTTTCTGACACTCAGCTGTCTTTCAGCTGTCACTCAGCTGTCACTTTCTGACACTCAGCTGTCACTTAGCTGTCAACCAGCCGTCACTTTCATTCATTCATTATTTACATTCATTTTGTTCATTCATTTCGTTCATTCATTTTGTACATTCCGTTCATTCATTTCGTTCATTCATTTAGTTCATTCATTTCGTTCATTCATTTTGTTCATTCATTTCGTTCATTCATTTTGTACATTCTTTTCGTTCATTGATTTCGTTCATTCATTTCGTTCATTCATTTTGTTCATTCATTTCGTTCATTCATTTCGTTCATTCATTTCATTCAATCATGTCAATGTCATTCTGTCATTCGCTGACATTCAGCTGTCACTCAGCTGTCACTCAACTGTCAATCAGCTGTCACTTTCTGTCACTCAGCTCTCACTCAGCTGTCACTTAATGACACTCAGCTGTCACTCTGCAGGCACTTAGCTGTCAATCAGCTGTCACTTTCTGTCACTCAGCTGTCACTCAGCTGTCACTTTCTGACACTCCGCTGTCACTCAGCTGTCACTTTCTGTCACTCAGCTGTCACTTAGCTGTCAACCAGCCGTCACTTTCATTCATTCATTTTTTACATTCATTTCGTTCATTCATTTTGTTCATTCATTTTGTACATTCATTTCGTTTATTCATTTCGTTCATTCATTTCGTTCATTCATTTTGTTCATTCGTTTCGTTCATTCATTTCATTCAATCATGTCAATGTCATTCTGTCACTCGCTGACATTCAGCTGTCACTCAGCTGTCACTCAACTGTCACTCAGCTGTCACTTTCTGACACTCAGTTGTCATTCAGCTGTCACTTTCTGACACTCAGCTGTCACTTAGCTGTCAATCAGCTGTCACTTTCTGTCACTCAGCTGTCACTCAGCTGTCACCTTATGACACTCAGCTGTCACTCAGCAGGCACTTAGCTGTCAATCAGCTGTCACTTTCTGTCACTCAGCTGTCACTCAGCTGTCACTTTCTGACACTCAGCTGTCACTTAGCTGTCAACCAGCCGTCACTTTCATTCATTCATTTTTTACATTCATTTTGTTCATTCATTTCGTTCATTCATTTTGTACATTCATTTCGTACATTCATTTCGTTCATTCATTTCGTTCATTCATTTAGTTCATTCATTTCGTTCATTCATTTTGTTCATTCATTTCGTTCATTCATTTTGTACATTCTTTTCGTTCATTGATTTCGTTCATTCATTTCGTTCATTCATTTTGTTCATTCATTTCGTTCATTCATTTTGTACATTCTTTTCGTTCATTGATTTCGTTCATTCATTTCGTTCATTCATTTAGTTCATTCATTTCGTTCATTCATTTTGTTCATTCATTTCGTTCATTCATTTTGTACATTCTTTTCGTTCATTGATTTCGTTCATTCATTTCGTTCATTCATTTCGTTCATTCATTTCGTTCATTCATTTCATTCATTCATTTCATTCAATCATGTCAATGTCATTCTGTCATTCGCTGACATTCAGCTGTCACTCAGCTGTCACTCAACTGTCAATCAGCTGTCATTTTCTGTCACTCAGCTGTCACTTAATGACACTCAGCTGTCACTCAGCAGGCACTTAGCTGTCAATCAGCTGTCACTTTCTGTCACTCAGCTGTCACTCAGCTGTCACTTTCTGACACTCCGCTGTCACTCAGCTGTCACTTTCTGTCACTCAGCTGTCACTTTCTGACACTCAGCTGTCACTCAGAGCTGTCACTTTCTGACACTCAGCTGTCAATTTCTGACACTCAGTTGTCATTCAGCTGTCACTTTCTGACACTCAGCTGTCACTCAGCTGTCACTCAGCTGTCACTCACCTGTCACTCAGCTGTCATTCAGCTGTCTCTCAGCTGTCACTCAGCTGTCACTGTCAACCAGCCGTCACTTTCATTCATTCATTTTTTACATTCATTTCGTTCATTCATTTCGTTCATTCATTTTGTTCATTCATTTCGTTCATTCATTTTGTTCATTCATTTCGTTCATTCATTTCGTTCATTCGTTTCGTTCATTCATTTCGTTCATTCATTTTGTACATTCTTTTCGTTTATTCATTTCGTTCATTCATTTCGTTCATTCATTTTGTTCATTCGTTTCGTTCATTCATTTCATTCAATCATGTCAATGTCATTCTGTCACTCACTGACATTCAGCTGTCACTCAGCTGTCACTCAACTGTCACTCAGCTGTCACTTTCTGACACTCAGTTGTCATTCAGCTGTCACTTTCTGACACTCAGCTGTCACTTAGCTGTCAATCAGCTGTCACTTTCTGTCACTCAGCTGTCACTCAGCTGTCACCTTATGACACTCAGCTGTCACTCAGCAGGCACTTAGCTGTCAATCAGCTGTCACTTTCTGTCACTCAGCTGTCACTCAGCAGGCACTCAACTGTCACTCAGCTGTCACTTTCTGACACTCAGTTGTCATTCAGCTGTCACTTTCTGACACTCAGCTGTCACTTAGCTGTCAATCAGCTGTCACTTTCTGTCACTCAGCTGTCACTCAGCTGTCACCTTATGACACTCAGCTGTCACTCAGCAGGCACTTAGCTGTCAATCAGCTGTCACTTTCTGTCACTCAGCTGTCAACCAGCCGTCACTTTCATTCATTCATTTTTTACATTCATTTTGTTCATTCATTTCGTTCATTCATTTTGTACATTCATATCGTTCATTCATTTCGTTCATTCATTTAGTTCATTCATTTCGTTCATACATTTCGTTCATTCATTTCGTTCATTCATTTTGTTCATTCATTTCGTTCATTCATTTCGTTCATTCATTTCATTCAATCATGTCAATGTCATTCTGTCACTCGCTGACATTCAGCTGTCACTCAGCTGTCACTCAACTGTCACTCAGCTGTCACTTTCTGACACTCAGTTGTCATTCAGCTGTCACTTTCTGACACTCAGCTGTCACTTAGCTGTCAATCAGCTGTCACTTTCTGTCACTCAGCTGTCACTTTATGACACTCAGCTGTCACTCAGCAGGCATTTAGCTGTCAATCAGCTGTCACTTTCTGTCACTCAGCTGTCACTCAGCTGTCACTTTCTGACACTCAGCTGTCACTCAGCTGTCACTTTCTGACACTTAGCTGTCACTCAGCTGTCACTTTCTGACACTCAGTTGTCATTCAGCTGTCACTTTCTGACACTCAGCTGTCTTTCAGCTGTCACTCAGCTGTCACTTTCTGACACTCAGCTGTCACTTAGCTGTCAACCAGCCGTCACTTTCATTCATTCATTATTTACATTCATTTTGTTCATTCATTTCGTTCATTCATTTTGTACATTCCGTTCATTCATTTCGTTCATTCATTTAGTTCATTCATTTCGTTCATTCATTTTGTTCATTCATTTCGTTCATTCATTTTGTACATTCTTTTCGTTCATTGATTTCGTTCATTCATTTCGTTCATTCATTTTGTTCATTCTGCTGTCACTCAGCTGTCACTTTCTGACACTCAGCTGTCACTCAGCTGTCACTTAATGACACTCAGCTGTCACTCTGCAGGCACTTAGCTGTCAATCAGCTGTCACTTTCTGTCACTCAGCTGTCACTCAGCTGTCACTTTCTGACACTCCGCTGTCACTCAGCTGTCACTTTCTGTCACTCAGCTGTCACTTTCTGACACTCAGCTGTCACTCAGAGCTGTCACTTTCTGACACTCAGCTGTCAATTTCTGACACTCAGTTGTCATTCAGCTGTCACTTTCTGACACTCAGCTGTCACTTAGCTGTCAATCAGCTGTCACTTTCTGTCACTCAGCTGTCAATTTCTGACACTCAGTTGTCATTCAGCTGTCACTTTCTGACACTCAGCTGTCACTTAGCTGTCAATCAGCTGTCACTTTCTGTCACTCAGCTGTCACTTAGCTGTCAACCAGCCGTCACTTTCATTCATTCATTTTTTACATTCATTTTTTACATTCATTTTGTTCATTCATTTCGTTCATTCATTTCATTCAATCATGTCAATGTCATTCTGTCACTCGCTGACATTCAGCTGTCACTCAGCTGTAACTCAACTGTCACTCAGCTGTCACTTTCTGACACTCAGTTGTCATTCAGCTGTCACTTTCTGACACTCAGCTGTCACTTAGCTGTCAATCAGCTGTCACTTTCTGTCACTCAGCTGTCACTCAGCTGTCACTTAGCTGTCAACCAGCCGTCACTTTCATTCATTCATTTTTTACATTCATTTTTTACATTCATTTTGTTCATTCATTTCGTTCATTCATTTCGTTCATTCATTTTGTACATTCATTTCGTTCATTCATTTTGTACATTCTTTTCGTTCATACATTTCGTTCATTCATTTCGTTCATTCATTTTGTTCATTCATTTCGTTCATTCATTTCGTTCATTCATTTCATTCAATCATGTCAATGTCATTCTGGCACTCGCTGACATTCAGCTGTCACTCAGCTGTCACTCAACTGTCACTCAGCTGTCACTTTCTGACACTCAGTTGTCATTCAGCTGTCACTTTCTGACACTCAGCTGTCACTTAGCTGTCAATCAGCTGTCGCTTTCTGTCACTCAGCTGTCACTCAGCTGTCACTTTATGACACTCAGCTGTCACTCAGCAGGCATTTAGCTGTCAATCAGCTGTCACTTTCTGTCACTCAGCTGTCACTCAGCTGTCACTTTCTGACACTCAGCTGTCACTCAGCTGTCACTTTCTGACACTCAGCTGTCACTCAGCTGTCACTTTCTGACACTCAGTTGTCATTCAGCTGTCACTTTCTGACACTCAGCTGTCTTTCAGCTGTCACTCAGCTGTCACTTTCTGACACTCAGCTGTCACTTAGCTGTCAACCAGCCGTCACTTTCATTCATTCATTATTTACATTCATTTTGTTCATTCATTTCGTTCATTCATTTTGTACATTCCGTTCATTCATTTCGTTCATTCATTTAGTTCATTCATTTCGTTCATTCATTTTGTTCATTCATTTCGTTCATTCATTTTGTACATTCTTTTCGTTCATTGATTTCGTTCATTCATTTCGTTCATTCATTTTGTTCATTCATTTCGTTCATTCATTTCGTTCATTCATTTCATTCAATCATGTCAATGTCATTCTGTCATTCGCTGACATTCAGCTGTCACTCAGCTGTCACTCAACTGTCAATCAGCTGTCACTTTCTGTCACTCAGCTGTCACTTAATGACACTCAGCTGTCACTCAGCAGGCACTTAGCTGTCAATCAGCTGTCACTTTCTGTCACTCAGCTTTCACTCAGCTGTCACTTTCTGACACTCCGCTGTCACTCAGCTGTCACTTTCTGTCACTCAGCTGTCACTTTCTGACACTCAGCTGTCACTCAGAGCTGTCACTTTCTGACACTCAGCTGTCAATTTCTGACACTCAGTTGTCATTCAGCTGTCACTTTCTGACACTCAGCTGTCACTTAGCTGTCACTTTCTGTCACTCAGCTGTCAATTTCTGACACTCAGTTGTCATTCGAGAGATTAGGGCAACACTGGTTGAGTGACTTGTCAAAATTTTTGCTCCGTATTTAAAATTAGTTTTAATTAAATAATAAGTGTAGAAAACCTGTATAATTGTAACTAATTATCAAATAAGTGTATAAATACCCAGGATTACTGTTTTCATGCAAAAATACTCTGTAAAACATAGTGTTTGGTTGCCTACCTCAACCGGTAACCTATCCTACAATAATATCACGAACAGCTGATGTTCCTGCGGATCAATCTGGGGAGTATATTGTTTCTCTTTAATATATAATTCGCTCACATTAATTAGCTCTCATGGAGCAATAAGTTCATTATTTTGATTAATCTGGCACTTTTTTGTAGTTGAAGTTAAGTTCAGTGTCAGGTGTTACTTGTTGAAAATGTACTAGTGTTGTTTGTAATAAGATAATAAAGTAACTATCTATCGATTTAATGAACCTAAATACCTAAATACACAAATAGTAAAGAACATTGGTTAATCTTTATAAATTTTGTCATTTTTAATCAGATTAGTCCAATAACTTTAGACCAATAGTCCTACCCACTTTAAGAAAAAAGTAAAAGACAAGGAATCAACTTAAATTTCAATCTTACTGAGGGATCTTGTGTAAGACTTATAGGCCTACCTCAGTTACCAGTTTAATAATCACATATTGCAGACTATTCTCATTTTCTCCTTTCATTTCTCTAGCTTTCCTAGTTTTGTCCATCCAATTAGTTCTCACCATTCTTTGTACTTCTACTTTCAGTTCTATTCCCTGAAACCATGCCTGTGATGACCCGTAAGGCTACTACCCAGGAGTTGCAGGCTAAGTTAAGAACGGCCCTTGATCAACTTAAGGAAGCAAACAGCAAATGTCAACAGCTGTTATTGGATAGAGAGGAACACGAGGTCGAAATCGAGAAGGTCGTTCACAAAAACACAAGCTTGAAACGGGAGCTAGTGGACCTGCATCAACAATACACAGATGTTGTTGATGAACTGGACAAACTGCGGGTGGTCACAGATGGTTTCAATAACTGCAGTAACTACTATGAGGCGGCTTTATGTAAGGTTAGGGACTTAGAAGATGAACTGCTTCATGCTAACAAACAAATAATTAAGTTTCAGTATGAAAAAGAATGTACTCAGGTTAGGGAAACAGATCACCTTTATAATCAATTATTAAATTCAAATTGCAGCCCACATTCTTTAACAACAATAGATCTTACTGAAGATTCTATTCTAAAATATAATAGTAGCAGTTATAAAGTAAGCCAAAATAAAATAAAGAAGTATGCAAATCTTAATAGAATTATAAAAAAATGCAATAAATTTAAAAAACAACAAAAACATAGTTCTATAAATATTAAACTAAGAAAAGAACGTGTTTTTCTTATAAAAAAGTTAAGTAACTATCAAACTAAATTAGAGGACAGTAAGAAGTTTTATGAAATAGACACTCAAAACTTACAGTATGAAATTCAAGTACTAGAGCGTCAACTACAGTCATGTTATGCAAAGTATGTAAACTCTCAAAAATAAATTAAGGAACACATTCTCGCTGCAAATGAGTTAGTCAATAGTTGTAATAGTAATGCAGACCATGTTAACATGATAACCTGCAATAACACTCAATGTACATCACAAAGGGAATCCAGCCCGGACACTCTCCTACCTGAGGTAGCGGAGGACCCAACCCGGTTAGGCAGTGTTCCGGACTGTATCCCCATTCAAAATTCACCAGACATTGATCAAGGTTCATCACAGGTAGAACAAACAGATAGTAGTTCTCTCCCTTGTTGTAATACACATTGTTGCTGCTCCATTATGTTTTCTGATAGTTTAGGAAAAGGGTTAGGAAAATTAATTAGTAACAATCTGAGTCATTCTTCTCAAAACTACTGTACACCTCAGGCTTCTTACAACCAGATAATGTCATCCATTACTCAGAAGGAATTAGATCCTAATGCTACTGTAACTGTATTTGTTGGTAATAGTTTGAACGTAAAAATTGATGATATCACTGACAATGTCACTCAACTGTTGAAACTAAATTGTAAAAAAATAATTCTGTGTGCCTTTCCTTATTTTGAGAAGTTGTCAGGCAAGCAAAATCATTACATCCATAACCTAAACAATCGCATGTGTTTATTAGCTAGTCACTATAGTGACAGGTTGACATTTTTCGACACTAACAGTTTCGTTCAGAAATTGAAGTCAACGAGGAATAATGCGTACTTGCCTATTAGTTTTAGACGTCAAATAGCTCGGCTATTAGCTTTTAATTTAAACTCAGACATAAGAGGTATGTCGCAGTTTTTTGTAAATAGGTCTACGGAAATTAGTAATTATACTAATTGTAATTATACACATATTAGCTTAGATTTAAACTAGTCATTAGGACAATAGAAGGTACGAGTGACAATTTAGTTAAACCTGTCAGTGTCAACTATGGGGTATCTTCTAGCTCTCAATCAATTAATTGTAATAAAGGGGCTGAGCAGAATTCCTTGAAATTGTTTCACCAAAATATTCAGGGATTTTCATCCAAACAATTAGAAATAGAACTATTTTTAGAAAAAACCAAGTATGATATTATCTGCTTTACTGAACATTGGATGAAAGATTATGAATTAATGCAAATAAATTATGAGAATTACATCGTGGGCAGTTGCTATAACCGGAAATCTAAGATGCGTGGGGGTTCATTAATCTTAGTTAAAAATTGTATTAAATCTAAGTCTCGTAATGATATAGTCGATCTATCGGTTGAACATAGCATTGAATTATCTTGTGTTGAGCTAGATAAGCATGTAATATTGTGCGTTTACAGACCCCCTAATTACCTTAACTACTCTATCTTTGAGTCAGTAATGGAAGATGCTTTAGCAAAGCTTGTAACTGGTAATAAACCAATAATTATCTGTGGTGACTTTAATGTTAATATCTTAGAGAATAATGTAAATAGCAGTAGATTTTTAAGTCTCTTTAAATCATTTAATTTGTCAAATGTGTTTTCAGAACCAACTAGAATTACTACTAATACTGCTACATGTATTGATAATGTTTTTTGTTGCTGTGAGTACTTAGATAAATCCATCGTAAATTACCTTCCTTCTGATCACAGCGGTCAGACCGTTGCTTTCGCGTCCAATATACAATTACAAAGAATTCAGATTCAATCTAGACAAATAACACCCAGCAATTTGGACAAGTTTAATAATAATTTAATTAGCAAGCTAGGTATACCGGGCCATATTATAAACAATGTAAATGAATTTTATGAAGAATTCTTTTCGGTAGTGCACACCGAGTTCAATAATACTTTAAAAAAGAAATTTAAAACTATTGGCCCAAAGTTTATTTTTAGTGACTGGGCAACACCGGGTATTAGGAAAAGTAGGGAACGATTGTTTGAGCTGTACGGCCTTAAGCCTTACATCAACACAGAATCTTTTAATAAATATGTTGCTACTTATTCGAAAATTTTTAAAAACACTTGCAAGGTAGCCAAATCCTTATTCATTAGCAACAAGATTAAATTAGCCGATAATAAAATAAAGACGGTTTGGAAAATTATCAACAGTGAAACAAATAGAAATAAAAAACTAAATAATGATTTCACACTAGAGACATCACGTGGCCTTGTGAGCTCCAACAATGAAGTTGCTCAAGAATTTGTAAATTTCTTTACCAGTATCCCACTTAAAACTACAGAAACCTTAAAATCCTCTCCCTTGCTCTCTATTGATTTATTGAAAGCGAACGTTTCAGCCTGTCCAAATGAGTTTGAATTTCAGCATATAAACCCCTTAATAGTCATAAAAGCTTTTAAGCAAATCAAGATCAAATTAACGGAAGATCTATGGGGTATGTCTATCAAAGCTTGTACCTCAATTATTGAGACTGTAGCACCGTATTTAGCCTTAATATTTAATTTGTGCGTGGATCAAGGGGTCTTCCCGGATCTAATGAAATTCAGTAAGGTAATACCGCTTTTTAAATCTGGGGATAGTAAAGACACCAATAACTATAGGCCCGTATCCGTGTTGCCGGTTTTCAGCAAGGTGTTTGAAAAGATAATGCTCAATCAAATGCTTAACCATTTTAACACCAATAAAATATTGCACGAGCAACAGTATGGTTTCACCAAAGGACGTTGTACAACTGACGCCGGTGTCACTTTATTAAAACACATATTTACTGCATGGGAAGAGGCACAAGATGCCATAGGAATCTTTTGTGACCTTTCGAAGGCATTTGATTGCGTAAATCACGAAACCCTGATCTTGAAACTTGAGCATTACGGTTTAGGTAAACTTGCGCTCAGTTTAGTAAAATCGTATTTGAATGATAGACAGCAGCAGGTACAAATAAATGGTGTCAATTCAATGGGTTTAAATGTAAAAATGGGTGTACCACAAGGTTCGATATTGGGTCCCTTCCTATTTTTAGTATATATTAATGACCTACCCCGTTTATTTAACAACCATCCGCATATGGTGTTGTTTGCTGACGATACTTCTTTAATATTTAGGATAAACAGACGTGCCACTGATCTTGACGACGTAAATAACGCCCTACTGCAGGTCCATAATTGGTTTACCGCTAATAATTTAGTACTAAATGGGAAAAAAACTAAGTGCATTAGATTTGCTCTACCAAATGTCAAAAGTAATGATTGTGACATAATATTGAATCAAGAGAAACTAGAATTTGTCGATAAAACGGTTTTCTTGGGAATCACGCTCGACTCAAGGTTACAATGGGGTCCTCATTTAACATCTCTTGCAGGACGGCTGAGTTCAGCTGCATATGCTGTTAGAAAAATCCGTCAATTTACTGATATTGATACCGCGAGGCTAGTCTATTTTAGTTATTTTCATAGTATTATGTCATACGGTATTTTACTATGGGGACGGGCTGCAGACATCGAGTCTATATTTATTCTGCAGAAAAGAGCCATCAGAGCCATATATGAATTACGTAGACGCGATTCTCTAAGAGAACTGTTTAAGGAAATTAATATCATGACAGTACCTTGTCAATACATCTATGAAAACATCATGTACGTTAGGAAAAATCTGCATTTATTCAGTAAAAGAGGTGACAGACACCACTATAACACTAGAAATAGGGACCAACTAGTTCAGCCAGGTTTCAGGCTTGCTAAAGTAGATTCATCTTTCATGGGGTACTGTTTGAAATGTTACAATAAAATACCTCCCAACATTCTTCAACTGAATGAGACGAAATTTAAATCTTGTATAAAACGCACACTATGTAGGCAAGCATACTATAAGTTGGGGGATTACATTGATGATAAAAATGCTTGGCTACATGCTGGTCCTGCTCCACAACCATAGTTGCAAACTAATTGATTGCACTGGTCGGGCATTATTTGAGTCTATCGACACGGAAAGAAGTAGAAGAAGAATTGATTCCCATGTTAATGTATTGTGGAAGCTGCGGAAGATTGTAAAAATATACCTATTTGCATTGTATAGATTCCAGTTTTTAGTATTATATAATCTCATAGCACATGTGTGAGTACTTTGTACTGTTCAGCCACCACTTACATTTAGTTATCTTTCATTGACTTGAATATGCCTTGGTGGCTAAGAGAGAATGTCATGCTCACTCAAATGTCTCGCTGATGGTGGCGGGTGTGTCGGGTCATTTAATTCCCTTAAATATGGTCGAGTTGTTTGGCGCCGATACATGCGTCATGTTCGTGAACGGGCGCTCTCAGTTGGGACTGGTCATCTCTTGGCTGCCACGGTTCGTTCATTTTAATTACTTTTATTTTTTTTTTAATTTTTGATTTATTATTTTACTCTGGACGCTCTTAATGTGCACGTCTTTCTACATCGTTCTCACATATATGTATAATCTCAACATGAATGATGTAACCAAGATTTTGTAACAATATTTTGATTTAAAAGAGTGTCCATGGAGTTTCTTGCCCGTTCTTCTCCATAGAGATCTACGTTAGGGAACGGGCAACTACAGTACTTTCTCAAGTTATTATGCCTTGTGACTGTGACTGTAGCTTTGCTTTTATTGTATTTTCGACTTTCAAAAGTGCCGTAATGGTCTAATTGAAATAAATGATTTGAGTTTGAGTTTGAGTTTGATTCAGCTGTCACTTTCTGACACTCAGCTGTCACTTAGCTGTCAATCAGCTGTCACTTTCTGTCACTCAGCTGTCAATTTCTGACACTCAGTTGTCATTCAGCTGTCACTTTCTGACACTCAGCTGTCACTCAGCTGTCACTCAGCTGTCACTCAGCTGTCACTTACCTGTCACTCAGCTGTCATTCAGCTGTCACTCAGCTTTCACTCAGCTGTCACTTTCTGACACTCAGCTGTCACTCAGCTGTCACTTTCTGACACTCTGATGTCATTCAGCTGTCACTTTCTGACACTCAGCTGTCACTTAGCTGTCAACCAGCCGTCACTTTCATTCATTCATTTTTTACATTCATTTCGTTCATTCATTTCGTTCATTCATTTTGTTCATTCATTTCGTTCATTCATTTTGTACATTCATTTCGTTCATTCATTTCGTTCATTCATTTCGTTCATTCATTTCGTTCCTTCATTTCGTTCATTCATTTCGTTCATTCATTTCGTTCATTCATTTCGTTCTTTCATTTTGTCATTCATTTCGTTCATTCATTTCGTTTATTCATTTCGTTCATTCATTTCATTCATTCATTTCGTTCAATCATTTCATTCAATCATGTCAATGTCACTCTGTCACTCGCTGACACTAAGCTGTCCCTCAGCTGTCACTCAGCTGTCACTCAACTGTCACTTTTTGACACTCTGATGTCATTCAGCTGTCACTTTCTGACACTCAGCTGTCACTCAGCTGTCACTTAGCTGTCAACCAGCCGTCACTTTCATTCATTCATTTTTTACATTCATTTCGTTCATTCATTTCGTTCATTCATTTTGTTCATTCATTTCGTTCATTCATTTTGTACATTCATTTTGTTCATTCATTTCGTTCATTCATTTTGTTCATTCATTTCGTTCATTCATTTCGTTCATTCGTTTCGTTCATTCATTTCGTTCATTAATTTTGTACATTCTTTTCGTTTATTCATTTCGTTCATTTATTTCGTTCATTCATTTTGTTCATTCGTTTCGTTCATTCATTTCATTCAATCATGTCAATGTCATTCTGTCACTCGCTGACATTCAGCTGTCACTCAGCTGTCACTCACCTGTCACTCAGCTGTCACTCAGCTGTCACTCAGCTGTCACTCAGCTGTCACTTTCTGACACTCAGCTGTCACTCAGCTGTCACTTTCTGACACTCAGTTGTCATTCAGCTGTCTTTTTCTGTTAGTCAGCTGTCACTTTCATTCATTTATTTCGTTCATTCATTTTTTACATTCATTTCGTTCATTCATTTCGTTCATTCATTTCGTTCCTTCATTTCGTTCATTCATTTCGTTCATTCATTTCGTTCATTCATTTCGTTCATTCATTTCGTTCTTTCATTTTGTCATTCATTTCGTTCATTCATTTCGTTTATTCATTTCGTTCATTCATTTTATTCATTCATTTCGTTCAATCATTTCATTCAATCATGTCAATGTCACTCTGTCACTCGCTGACACTAAGCTGTCCCTCAGCTGTCACTCAACTGTCACTTTCTGGCACTCTGATGTCATTCAACTGTCACTTTCTGACACTCAGCTGTCACTCAGCTGTCACTCAGCTGTCACTCAGCTGTCACTCACCTGTCACTCAGCTGTCATTCAGCTGACACTCAGCTGTCACTCAGCTGTCCCTTTCTGACACTCAGCTGTCACTCAGCTGTCACTTTCTGACACTCTGATGTCATTCAGCTGTCACTTTCTGACACTCAGCTGTCACTTAGCTGTCAACCAGCCGTCACTTTCATTCATTCATTTTTTACATTCATTTCGTTCATTCATTTTGTTCATTCATTTTGTACATTCATTTCGTTTATTCATTTCGTTCATTCATTTCGTTCATTCATTTTGTACATTCTTTTCGTTCATTCATTTCGTTCATTCATTTCGTTCATTCATTTTGTTCATTCGTTTCGTTCATTCATTTCATTCAATCATGTCAATGTCATTCTGTCACTCGCTGACATTCAGCTGTCACTCAGCTGTCACTCAACTGTCACTCAGCTGTCACTTTCTGACACTCAGTTGTCATTCAGCTGTCACTTTCTGACACTCAGCTGTCACTTAGCTGTCAATCAGCTGTCACTTTCTGTCACTCAGCTGTCACTCAGCTGTCACCTTATGACACTCAGCTGTCACTCAGCAGGCACTTAGCTGTCAATTAGCTGTCACTTTCTGTCACTCAGCTGTCACTCAGCTGTCACTTTCTGACACTCAGCTGTCACTTAGCTGTCAACCAGCCGTCACTTTCATTCATTCATTTTTTACATTCATTTTGTTCATTCATTTCGTTCATTCATTTTCGTTCATTCATTTCGTGCATTCATTGCGTTCATTCATTTTGTTCATTCATTTCGTTCATTCATTTCATTCAATCATGTCAATGTCATTCTGTCACTCGCTGACATTCAGCTGTCACTCAGCTGTAACTCAACTGTCACTCAGCTGTCACTTTCTGACACTCAGTTGTCATTCAGCTGTCACTTTCTGACACTCAGCTGTCACTTAGCTGTCAATCAGCTGTCACTTTCTGTCACTCAGCTGTCACTCAGCTGTCCCTTAGCTGTCAACCAGCCGTCACTTTCATTCATTCATTTTTTACATTCATTTTTTACATTCATTTTGTTCATTCATTTCGTTCATTCATTTCGTTCATTCATTTTGTACATTCATTTCGTTCATTCATTTCGTTCATTCATTTCGTTCATTCATTTCGTTCATTCATTTCGTTCATTCATTTTGTTCATTCATTTCGTTCATTCATTTTGTACATTCATTTCGTTCATTCATTTCGTTCATTCATTTCGTTCATTCATTTCGTTCATTCATTTCGTTCATTCATTTTGTTCATTCATTTCGTTCATTCATTTCATTCAATCATGTCAATGTCATTCTGTCACTCGCTGACATTCAGCTGTCACTCAGCTGTCACTCAACTGTCACTCAGCTGTCACTTTCTGACACTCAGTTGTCATTCAGCTGTCACTTTCTGACACTCAGCTGTCACTCAGCAGGCACTTAGCTGTCACTTTCTGTCACTCAGCTGTCACTCAGCTGTCACTTTCTGACACTCAGCTGTCACACAGCTGTCACTTTCTGACACTCAGCTGTCACTCAGCTGTCACTTTCTGACACTCAGTTGTCATTCAGCTGTCACTTTCTGACACTCCGCTGTCACTCAGCTGTCACTTAGCTGTCAATCAGCTGTCACTTTCTGTCACTCAGCTGTCACTTTCTGACACTCAGCTGTCACTCAGAGCTGTCACTTTCTGACACTCAGCTGTCAATTTCTGACACTCAGTTGTCATTCAGCTGTCACTTTCTGACACTCAGCTGTCACTCAGCTGTCACTTAGCTGTCAATCAGCTGTCACTTTCTGTCACTCAGCTGTCAATTTCTGACACTCAGTTGTCATTCCGCTGTCACTTTCTGACACTCAGCTGTCACTCAGCTGTCACTCAGCTGTCACTCAGCAGGCACTTAGCTGTCAATCAGCTGTCACTTTCTGTCACTCAGCTGTCAACCAGCCGTCACTTTCATTCATTCATTTTTTACATTCATTTTGTTCATTCATTTCGTTCATTCATTTTGTACATTCATATCGTTCATTCATTTCGTTCATTCATTTAGTTCATTCATTTCGTTCATACATTTCGTTCATTCATTTCGTTCATTCATTTTGTTCATTCATTTCGTTCATTCATTTCGTTCATTCATTTCATTCAATCATGTCAATGTCATTCTGTCACTCGCTGACATTCAGCTGTCACTCAGCTGTCACTCAACTGTCACTCAGCTGTCACTTTCTGACACTCAGTTGTCATTCAGCTGTCACTTTCTGACACTCAGCTGTCACTTAGCTGTCAATCAGCTGTCACTTTCTGTCACTCAGCTGTCACTCAGCTGTCACTTAGCTGTCAACCAGCCGTCACTTTCATTCATTCATTTTTTACATTCATTTTTTACATTCATTTTGTTCATTCATTTCGTTCATTCATTTCGTTCATTCATTTTGTACATTCATTTCGTTCATTCATTTCGTTCATTCATTTCGTTCATTCATTTCGTTCATTCATTTTGTTCATTCATTTCGTTCATTCATTTTGTACATTCATTTCGTTCATTCATTTCGTTCATTCATTTCGTTCATTCATTTCGTTCATTCATTTCGTTCATTCATTTTGTTCATTCATTTCGTTCATTCATTTCATTCAATCATGTCAATGTCATTCTGTCACTCGCTGACATTCAGCTGTCACTCAGCTGTCACTCAACTGTCACTCAGCTGTCACTTTCTGACACTCAGTTGTCATTCAGCTGTCACTTTCTGACACTCAGCTGTCACTTAGCTGTCAATCAGCTGTCACTTTCTGTCACTCAGCTGTCACTCAGCTGTCACTTAGCTGTCAACCAGCCGTCACTTTCATTCATTCATTTTTTACATTCATTTTTTACATTCATTTTGTTCATTCATTTTGTTCATTCATTTCGTTCATTCATTTCGTTCATTCATTTCGTTCATTCATTTCGTTCATTCATTTCGTTCATTCATTTTGTTCATTCATTTCGTTCATTCATTTTGTACATTCATTTCGTTCATTCATTTCGTTCATTCATTTCGTTCATTCATTTCGTTCATTCATTTTGTTCATTCATTTCGTTCATTCATTTCATTCAATCATGTCAATGTCATTCTGTCACTCGCTGACATTCAGCTGTCACTCAGCTGTCACTCAACTGTCACTCAGCTGTCACTTTCTGACACTCAGTTGTCATTCAGCTGTCACTTTCTGACACTCAGCTGTCACTTAGCTGTCAATCAGCTGTCACTTTCTGTCACTCAGCTGTCAATTTCTGACACTCAGTTGTCATTCAGCTGTCACTTTCTGACACTCAGCTGTCACTCAGCTGTCACTCAGCTGTCACTCAGCTGTCACTTACCTGTCACTCAGCTGTCATTCAGCTGTCACTCAGCTTTCACTCAGCTGTCACTTTCTGACACTCAGCTGTCACTCAGCTGTCACTTTCTGACACTCTGATGTCATTCAGCTGTCACTTTCTGACACTCAGCTGTCACTTAGCTGTCAACCAGCCGTCACTTTCATTCATTCATTTTTTACATTCATTTCGTTCATTCATTTCGTTCATTCATTTTGTTCATTCATTTCGTTCATTCATTTTGTACATTCATTTCGTTCATTCATTTCGTTCATTCATTTCGTTCATTCATTTCGTTCCTTCATTTCGTTCATTCATTTCGTTCATTCATTTCGTTCATTCATTTCGTTCTTTCATTTTGTCATTCATTTCGTTCATTCATTTCGTTTATTCATTTCGTTCATTCATTTCATTCATTCATTTCGTTCAATCATTTCATTCAATCATGTCAATGTCACTCTGTCACTCGCTGACACTAAGCTGTCCCTCAGCTGTCACTCAGCTGTCACTCAACTGTCACTTTTTGACACTCTGATGTCATTCAGCTGTCACTTTCTGACACTCAGCTGTCACTCAGCTGTCACTTAGCTGTCAACCAGCCGTCACTTTCATTCATTCATTTTTTACATTCATTTCGTTCATTCATTTCGTTCATTCATTTTGTTCATTCATTTCGTTCATTCATTTTGTACATTCATTTTGTTCATTCATTTCGTTCATTCATTTTGTTCATTCATTTCGTTCATTCATTTCGTTCATTCGTTTCGTTCATTCATTTCGTTCATTAATTTTGTTCATTCGTTTCGTTCATTCATTTCATTCAATCATGTCAATGTCATTCTGTCACTCGCTGACATTCAGCTGTCACTCAGCTGTCACTCACCTGTCACTCAGCTGTCACTCAGCTGTCACTCAGCTGTCACTCAGCTGTCACTTTCTGACACTCAGCTGTCACTCAGCTGTCACTTTCTGACACTCAGTTGTCATTCAGCTGTCTTTTTCTGTTAGTCAGCTGTCACTTTCATTCATTCATTTCGTTCATTCATTTTTTACATTCATTTCGTTCATTCATTTCGTTCATTCATTTCGTTCCTTCATTTCGTTCATTCATTTCGTTCATTCATTTCGTTCATTCATTTCGTTCATTCATTTCGTTCTTTCATTTTGTCATTCATTTCGTTCATTCATTTCGTTTATTCATTTCGTTCATTCATTTTATTCATTCATTTCGTTCAATCATTTCATTCAATCATGTCAATGTCACTCTGTCACTCGCTGACACTAAGCTGTCCCTCAGCTGTCACTCAACTGTCACTTTCTGGCACTCTGATGTCATTCAACTGTCACTTTCTGACACTCAGCTGTCACTCAGCTGTCACTCAGCTGTCACTCAGCTGTCACTCACCTGTCACTCAGCTGTCATTCAGCTGACACTCAGCTGTCACTCAGCTGTCCCTTTCTGACACTCAGCTGTCACTCAGCTGTCACTTTCTGACACTCTGATGTCATTCAGCTGTCACTTTCTGACACTCAGCTGTCACTTAGCTGTCAACCAGCCGTCACTTTCATTCATTCATTTTTTACATTCATTTCGTTCATTCATTTTGTTCATTCATTTTGTACATTCATTTCGTTTATTCATTTCGTTCATTCATTTCGTTCATTCATTTTGTACATTCTTTTCGTTCATTCATTTCGTTCATTCATTTCGTTCATTCATTTTGTTCATTCGTTTCGTTCATTCATTTCATTCAATCATGTCAATGTCATTCTGTCACTCGCTGACATTCAGCTGTCACTCAGCTGTCACTCAACTGTCACTCAGCTGTCACTTTCTGACACTCAGTTGTCATTCAGCTGTCACTTTCTGACACTCAGCTGTCACTTAGCTGTCAATCAGCTGTCACTTTCTGTCACTCAGCTGTCACTCAGCTGTCACCTTATGACACTCAGCTGTCACTCAGCAGGCACTTAGCTGTCAATTAGCTGTCACTTTCTGTCACTCAGCTGTCACTCAGCTGTCACTTTCTGACACTCAGCTGTCACTTAGCTGTCAACCAGCCGTCACTTTCATTCATTCATTTTTTACATTCATTTTGTTCATTCATTTCGTTCATTCATTTTCGTTCATTCATTTCGTGCATTCATTGCGTTCATTCATTTTGTTCATTCATTTCGTTCATTCATTTCATTCAATCATGTCAATGTCATTCTGTCACTCGCTGACATTCAGCTGTCACTCAGCTGTAACTCAACTGTCACTCAGCTGTCACTTTCTGACACTCAGTTGTCATTCAGCTGTCACTTTCTGACACTCAGCTGTCACTTAGCTGTCAATCAGCTGTCACTTTCTGTCACTCAGCTGTCACTCAGCTGTCACTTAGCTGTCAACCAGCCGTCACTTTCATTCATTCATTTTTTACATTCATTTTTTACATTCATTTTGTTCATTCATTTCGTTCATTCATTTCGTTCATTCATTTTGTACATTCATTTCGTTCATTCATTTCGTTCATTCATTTCGTTCATTCATTTCGTTCATTCATTTCGTTCATTCATTTTGTTCATTCATTTCGTTCATTCATTTTGTACATTCATTTCGTTCATTCATTTCGTTCATTCATTTCGTTCATTCATTTCGTTCATTCATTTCGTTCATTCATTTTGTTCATTCATTTCGTTCATTCATTTCATTCAATCATGTCAATGTCATTCTGTCACTCGCTGACATTCAGCTGTCACTCAGCTGTCACTCAACTGTCACTCAGCTGTCACTTTCTGACACTCAGTTGTCATTCAGCTGTCACTTTCTGACACTCAGCTGTCACTCAGCAGGCACTTAGCTGTCACTTTCTGTCACTCAGCTGTCACTCAGCTGTCACTTTCTGACACTCAGCTGTCACACAGCTGTCACTTTCTGACACTCAGCTGTCACTCAGCTGTCACTTTCTGACACTCAGTTGTCATTCAGCTGTCACTTTCTGACACTCCGCTGTCACTCAGCTGTCACTTAGCTGTCAATCAGCTGTCACTTTCTGTCACTCAGCTGTCACTTTCTGACACTCAGCTGTCACTCAGAGCTGTCACTTTCTGACACTCAGCTGTCAATTTCTGACACTCAGTTGTCATTCAGCTGTCACTTTCTGACACTCAGCTGTCACTCAGCTGTCACTTAGCTGTCAATCAGCTGTCACTTTCTGTCACTCAGCTGTCAATTTCTGACACTCAGTTGTCATTCCGCTGTCACTTTCTGACACTCAGCTGTCACTCAGCTGTCACTCAGCTGTCACTCAGCAGGCACTTAGCTGTCAATCAGCTGTCACTTTCTGTCACTCAGCTGTCAACCAGCCGTCACTTTCATTCATTCATTTTTTACATTCATTTTGTTCATTCATTTCGTTCATTCATTTTGTACATTCATATCGTTCATTCATTTCGTTCATTCATTTAGTTCATTCATTTCGTTCATACATTTCGTTCATTCATTTCGTTCATTCATTTTGTTCATTCATTTCGTTCATTCATTTCGTTCATTCATTTCATTCAATCATGTCAATGTCATTCTGTCACTCGCTGACATTCAGCTGTCACTCAGCTGTCACTCAACTGTCACTCAGCTGTCACTTTCTGACACTCAGTTGTCATTCAGCTGTCACTTTCTGACACTCAGCTGTCACTTAGCTGTCAATCAGCTGTCACTTTCTGTCACTCAGCTGTCACTCAGCTGTCACTTAGCTGTCAACCAGCCGTCACTTTCATTCATTCATTTTTTACATTCATTTTTTACATTCATTTTGTTCATTCATTTCGTTCATTCATTTCGTTCATTCATTTTGTACATTCATTTCGTTCATTCATTTCGTTCATTCATTTCGTTCATTCATTTCGTTCATTCATTTTGTTCATTCATTTCGTTCATTCATTTTGTACATTCATTTCGTTCATTCATTTCGTTCATTCATTTCGTTCATTCATTTCGTTCATTCATTTCGTTCATTCATTTTGTTCATTCATTTCGTTCATTCATTTCATTCAATCATGTCAATGTCATTCTGTCACTCGCTGACATTCAGCTGTCACTCAGCTGTCACTCAACTGTCACTCAGCTGTCACTTTCTGACACTCAGTTGTCATTCAGCTGTCACTTTCTGACACTCAGCTGTCACTTAGCTGTCAATCAGCTGTCACTTTCTGTCACTCAGCTGTCACTCAGCTGTCACTTAGCTGTCAACCAGCCGTCACTTTCATTCATTCATTTTTTACATTCATTTTTTACATTCATTTTGTTCATTCATTTCGTTCATTCATTTCGTTCATTCATTTTGTACATTCATTTCGTTCATTCATTTCGTTCATTCATTTCGTTCATTCATTTCGTTCATTCATTTCGTTCATTCATTTTGTTCATTCATTTCGTTCATTCATTTTGTACATTCATTTTGTTCATTCATTTCGTTCATTCATTTCGTTCATTCATTTCGTTCATTCATTTTGTTCATTCATTTCGTTCATTCATTTCATTCAATCATGTCAATGTCATTCTGTCACTCGCTGACATTCAGCTGTCACTCAGCTGTCACTCAACTGTCACTCAGCTGTCACTTTCTGACACTCAGTTGTCATTCAGCTGTCACTTTCTGACACTCAGCTGTCACTCAGCAGGCACTTAGCTGTCACTTTCTGTCACTCAGCTGTCACTCAGCTGTCACTTTCTGACACTCAGTTGTCATTCAGCTGTCACTTTCTGACACTCAGCTGTCACTCAGCAGGCACTTAGCTGTCACTTTCTGTCACTCAGCTGTCACTTTCTGACACTCAGCTGTCACTCAGCTGTCACTTTCTGACACTCAGCTGTCACTCAGCTGTCACTTTCTGACACTCAGTTGTCATTCAGCTGTCACTTTCTGACACTCCGCTGTCACTCTGCTGTCACTTAGCTGTCAATCAGCTGTCACTTTCTGTCACTCAGCTGTCACTTTCTGACACTCAGCTGTCACTCAGAGCTGTCACTTTCTGACACTCAGCTGTCAATTTCTGACACTCAGTTGTCATTCAGCTGTCACTTTCTGACACTCAGCTGTCACTCAGCTGTCACTTAGCTGTCAATCAGCTGTCACTTTCTGTCACTCAGCTGTCACTTTCTGACACTCAGCTGTCACTCAGAGCTGTCACTTTCTGACACTCAGCTGTCAATTTCTGACACTCAGTTGTCATTCAGCTGTCACTTTCTGACACTCAGCTGTCACTCAGCTGTCACTTAGCTGTCATTCAGCTGTCACTTTCTGACACTCAGCTGTCTTTCAGCTGTCACTCAGCTGTCACTTTCTGACACTCAGCTGTCACTTAGCTGTCAACCAGCCGTCACTTTCATTCATTCATTATTTACATTCATTTTGTTCATTCATTTCGTTCATTCATTTTGTACATTCCGTTCATTCATTTCGTTCATTCATTTAGTTCATTCATTTCGTTCATTCATTTTGTTCATTCATTTCGTTCATTCATTTTGTACATTCTTTTCGTTCATTGATTTCGTTCATTCATTTCGTTCATTCATTTTGTTCATTCATTTCGTTCATTCATTTCGTTCATTCATTTCATTCAATCATGTCAATGTCATTCTGTCATTCGCTGACATTCAGCTGTCACTCAGCTGTCACTCAACTGTCAATCAGCTGTCACTTTCTGTCACTCAGCTGTCACTCAGCTGTCACTTAATGACACTCAGCTGTCACTCTGCAGGCACTTAGCTGTCAATCAGCTGTCACTTTCTGTCACTCAGCTGTCACTCAGCTGTCACTTTCTGACACTCCGCTGTCACTCAGCTGTCACTTTCTGTCACTCAGCTGTCACTTAGCTGTCAACCAGCCGTCACTTTCATTCATTCATTTTTTACATTCATTTCGTTCATTCATTTTGTTCATTCATTTTGTACATTCATTTCGTTTATTCATTTCGTTCATTCGTTTCGTTCATTCATTTCATTCAATCATGTCAATGTCATTCTGTCACTCGCTGACATTCAGCTGTCACTCAGCTGTCACTCACCTGTCACTCAGCTGTCACTCAGCTGTCACTCAGCTGTCACTCAGCTGTCACTTTCTGACACTCAGCTGTCACTCAGCTGTCACTTTCTGACACTCAGTTGTCATTCAGCTGTCTTTTTCTGTTAGTCAGCTGTCACTTTCATTCATTCATTTCGTTCATTCATTTTTTACATTCATTTCGTTCATTCATTTCGTTCATTCATTTCGTTCCTTCATTTCGTTCATTCATTTCGTTCATTCATTTCGTTCATTCATTTCGTTCATTCATTTCGTTCTTTCATTTTGTCATTCATTTCGTTCATTCATTTCGTTTATTCATTTCGTTCATTCATTTTATTCATTCATTTCGTTCAATCATTTCATTCAATCATGTCAATGTCACTCTGTCACTCGCTGACACTAAGCTGTCCCTCAGCTGTCACTCAACTGTCACTTTCTGGCACTCTGATGTCATTCAACTGTCACTTTCTGACACTCAGCTGTCACTCAGCTGTCACTCAGCTGTCACTCAGCTGTCACTCACCTGTCACTCAGCTGTCATTCAGCTGACACTCAGCTGTCACTCAGCTGTCCCTTTCTGACACTCAGCTGTCACTCAGCTGTCACTTTCTGACACTCTGATGTCATTCAGCTGTCACTTTCTGACACTCAGCTGTCACTTAGCTGTCAACCAGCCGTCACTTTCATTCATTCATTTTTTACATTCATTTCGTTCATTCATTTTGTTCATTCATTTTGTACATTCATTTCGTTTATTCATTTCGTTCATTCATTTCGTTCATTCATTTTGTACATTCTTTTCGTTCATTCATTTCGTTCATTCATTTCGTTCATTCATTTTGTTCATTCGTTTCGTTCATTCATTTCATTCAATCATGTCAATGTCATTCTGTCACTCGCTGACATTCAGCTGTCACTCAGCTGTCACTCAACTGTCACTCAGCTGTCACTTTCTGACACTCAGTTGTCATTCAGCTGTCACTTTCTGACACTCAGCTGTCACTTAGCTGTCAATCAGCTGTCACTTTCTGTCACTCAGCTGTCACTCAGCTGTCACCTTATGACACTCAGCTGTCACTCAGCAGGCACTTAGCTGTCAATTAGCTGTCACTTTCTGTCACTCAGCTGTCACTCAGCTGTCACTTTCTGACACTCAGCTGTCACTTAGCTGTCAACCAGCCGTCACTTTCATTCATTCATTTTTTACATTCATTTTGTTCATTCATTTCGTTCATTCATTTTCGTTCATTCATTTCGTGCATTCATTGCGTTCATTCATTTTGTTCATTCATTTCGTTCATTCATTTCATTCAATCATGTCAATGTCATTCTGTCACTCGCTGACATTCAGCTGTCACTCAGCTGTAACTCAACTGTCACTCAGCTGTCACTTTCTGACACTCAGTTGTCATTCAGCTGTCACTTTCTGACACTCAGCTGTCACTTAGCTGTCAATCAGCTGTCACTTTCTGTCACTCAGCTGTCACTCAGCTGTCACTTAGCTGTCAACCAGCCGTCACTTTCATTCATTCATTTTTTACATTCATTTTTTACATTCATTTTGTTCATTCATTTCGTTCATTCATTTCGTTCATTCATTTTGTACATTCATTTCGTTCATTCATTTCGTTCATTCATTTCGTTCATTCATTTCGTTCATTCATTTCGTTCATTCATTTTGTTCATTCATTTCGTTCATTCATTTTGTACATTCATTTCGTTCATTCATTTCGTTCATTCATTTCGTTCATTCATTTCGTTCATTCATTTCGTTCATTCATTTTGTTCATTCATTTCGTTCATTCATTTCATTCAATCATGTCAATGTCATTCTGTCACTCGCTGACATTCAGCTGTCACTCAGCTGTCACTCAACTGTCACTCAGCTGTCACTTTCTGACACTCAGCTGTCACTCAGCTGTCACTTAGCTGTCAATCAGCTGTCACTTTCTGTCACTCAGCTGTCACTTTCTGACACTCAGCTGTCACTCAGAGCTGTCACTTTCTGACACTCAGCTGTCAATTTCTGACACTCAGTTGTCATTCAGCTGTCACTTTCTGACACTCAGCTGTCACTCAGCTGTCACTTAGCTGTCATTCAGCTGTCACTTTCTGACACTCAGCTGTCTTTCAGCTGTCACTCAGCTGTCACTTTCTGACACTCAGCTGTCACTTAGCTGTCAACCAGCCGTCACTTTCATTCATTCATTATTTACATTCATTTTGTTCATTCATTTCGTTCATTCATTTTGTACATTCCGTTCATTCATTTCGTTCATTCATTTAGTTCATTCATTTCGTTCATTCATTTTGTTCATTCATTTCGTTCATTCATTTTGTACATTCTTTTCGTTCATTGATTTCGTTCATTCATTTCGTTCATTCATTTTGTTCATTCATTTCGTTCATTCATTTCGTTCATTCATTTCATTCAATCATGTCAATGTCATTCTGTCATTCGCTGACATTCAGCTGTCACTCAGCTGTCACTCAACTGTCAATCAGCTGTCACTTTCTGTCACTCAGCTGTCACTCAGCTGTCACTTAATGACACTCAGCTGTCACTCTGCAGGCACTTAGCTGTCAATCAGCTGTCACTTTCTGTCACTCAGCTGTCACTCAGCTGTCACTTTCTGACACTCCGCTGTCACTCAGCTGTCACTTTCTGTCACTCAGCTGTCACTTAGCTGTCAACCAGCCGTCACTTTCATTCATTCATTTTTTACATTCATTTCGTTCATTCATTTTGTTCATTCATTTTGTACATTCATTTCGTTTATTCATTTCGTTCATTCGTTTCGTTCATTCATTTCATTCAATCATGTCAATGTCATTCTGTCACTCGCTGACATTCAGCTGTCACTCAGCTGTCACTCACCTGTCACTCAGCTGTCACTCAGCTGTCACTCAGCTGTCACTCAGCTGTCACTTTCTGACACTCAGCTGTCACTCAGCTGTCACTTTCTGACACTCAGTTGTCATTCAGCTGTCTTTTTCTGTTAGTCAGCTGTCACTTTCATTCATTCATTTCGTTCATTCATTTTTTACATTCATTTCGTTCATTCATTTCGTTCATTCATTTCGTTCCTTCATTTCGTTCATTCATTTCGTTCATTCATTTCGTTCATTCATTTCGTTCATTCATTTCGTTCTTTCATTTTGTCATTCATTTCGTTCATTCATTTCGTTTATTCATTTCGTTCATTCATTTTATTCATTCATTTCGTTCAATCATTTCATTCAATCATGTCAATGTCACTCTGTCACTCGCTGACACTAAGCTGTCCCTCAGCTGTCACTCAACTGTCACTTTCTGGCACTCTGATGTCATTCAACTGTCACTTTCTGACACTCAGCTGTCACTCAGCTGTCACTCAGCTGTCACTCAGCTGTCACTCACCTGTCACTCAGCTGTCATTCAGCTGACACTCAGCTGTCACTCAGCTGTCCCTTTCTGACACTCAGCTGTCACTCAGCTGTCACTTTCTGACACTCTGATGTCATTCAGCTGTCACTTTCTGACACTCAGCTGTCACTTAGCTGTCAACCAGCCGTCACTTTCATTCATTCATTTTTTACATTCATTTCGTTCATTCATTTTGTTCATTCATTTTGTACATTCATTTCGTTTATTCATTTCGTTCATTCATTTCGTTCATTCATTTTGTACATTCTTTTCGTTCATTCATTTCGTTCATTCATTTCGTTCATTCATTTTGTTCATTCGTTTCGTTCATTCATTTCATTCAATCATGTCAATGTCATTCTGTCACTCGCTGACATTCAGCTGTCACTCAGCTGTCACTCAACTGTCACTCAGCTGTCACTTTCTGACACTCAGTTGTCATTCAGCTGTCACTTTCTGACACTCAGCTGTCACTTAGCTGTCAATCAGCTGTCACTTTCTGTCACTCAGCTGTCACTCAGCTGTCACCTTATGACACTCAGCTGTCACTCAGCAGGCACTTAGCTGTCAATTAGCTGTCACTTTCTGTCACTCAGCTGTCACTCAGCTGTCACTTTCTGACACTCAGCTGTCACTTAGCTGTCAACCAGCCGTCACTTTCATTCATTCATTTTTTACATTCATTTTGTTCATTCATTTCGTTCATTCATTTTCGTTCATTCATTTCGTGCATTCATTGCGTTCATTCATTTTGTTCATTCATTTCGTTCATTCATTTCATTCAATCATGTCAATGTCATTCTGTCACTCGCTGACATTCAGCTGTCACTCAGCTGTAACTCAACTGTCACTCAGCTGTCACTTTCTGACACTCAGTTGTCATTCAGCTGTCACTTTCTGACACTCAGCTGTCACTTAGCTGTCAATCAGCTGTCACTTTCTGTCACTCAGCTGTCACTCAGCTGTCACTTAGCTGTCAACCAGCCGTCACTTTCATTCATTCATTTTTTACATTCATTTTTTACATTCATTTTGTTCATTCATTTCGTTCATTCATTTCGTTCATTCATTTTGTACATTCATTTCGTTCATTCATTTCGTTCATTCATTTCGTTCATTCATTTCGTTCATTCATTTCGTTCATTCATTTTGTTCATTCATTTCGTTCATTCATTTTGTACATTCATTTCGTTCATTCATTTCGTTCATTCATTTCGTTCATTCATTTCGTTCATTCATTTCGTTCATTCATTTTGTTCATTCATTTCGTTCATTCATTTCATTCAATCATGTCAATGTCATTCTGTCACTCGCTGACATTCAGCTGTCACTCAGCTGTCACTCAACTGTCACTCAGCTGTCACTTTCTGACACTCAGTTGTCATTCAGCTGTCACTTTCTGACACTCAGCTGTCACTCAGCAGGCACTTAGCTGTCACTTTCTGTCACTCAGCTGTCACTCAGCTGTCACTTTCTGACACTCAGCTGTCACACAGCTGTCACTTTCTGACACTCAGCTGTCACTCAGCTGTCACTTTCTGACACTCAGTTGTCATTCAGCTGTCACTTTCTGACACTCCGCTGTCACTCAGCTGTCACTTAGCTGTCAATCAGCTGTCACTTTCTGTCACTCAGCTGTCACTTTCTGACACTCAGCTGTCACTCAGAGCTGTCACTTTCTGACGCTCAGCTGTCAATTTCTGACACTCAGTTGTCATTCAGCTGTCACTTTCTGACACTCAGCTGTCACTCAGCTGTCACTTAGCTGTCAATCAGCTGTCACTTTCTGTCACTCAGCTGTCAATTTCTGACACTCAGTTGTCATTCCGCTGTCACTTTCTGACACTCAGCTGTCACTCAGCTGTCACTCAGCTGTCACTCAGCAGGCACTTAGCTGTCAATCAGCTGTCACTTTCTGTCACTCAGCTGTCAACCAGCCGTCACTTTCATTCATTCATTTTTTACATTCATTTTGTTCATTCATTTCGTTCATTCATTTTGTACATTCATATCGTTCATTCATTTCGTTCATTCATTTAGTTCATTCATTTCGTTCATACATTTCGTTCATTCATTTCGTTCATTCATTTTGTTCATTCATTTCGTTCATTCATTTCGTTCATTCATTTCATTCAATCATGTCAATGTCATTCTGTCACTCGCTGACATTCAGCTGTCACTCAGCTGTCACTCAACTGTCACTCAGCTGTCACTTTCTGACACTCAGTTGTCATTCAGCTGTCACTTTCTGACACTCAGCTGTCACTTAGCTGTCAATCAGCTGTCACTTTCTGTCACTCAGCTGTCACTCAGCTGTCACTTAGCTGTCAACCAGCCGTCACTTTCATTCATTCATTTTTTACATTCATTTTTTACATTCATTTTGTTCATTCATTTCGTTCATTCATTTCGTTCATTCATTTTGTACATTCATTTCGTTCATTCATTTCGTTCATTCATTTCGTTCATTCATTTCGTTCATTCATTTTGTTCATTCATTTCGTTCATTCATTTTGTACATTCATTTCGTTCATTCATTTCGTTCATTCATTTCGTTCATTCATTTCGTTCATTCATTTCGTTCATTCATTTTGTTCATTCATTTCGTTCATTCATTTCATTCAATCATGTCAATGTCATTCTGTCACTCGCTGACATTCAGCTGTCACTCAGCTGTCACTCAACTGTCACTCAGCTGTCACTTTCTGACACTCAGTTGTCATTCAGCTGTCACTTTCTGACACTCAGCTGTCACTTAGCTGTCAATCAGCTGTCACTTTCTGTCACTCAGCTGTCACTCAGCTGTCACTTAGCTGTCAACCAGCCGTCACTTTCATTCATTCATTTTTTACATTCATTTTTTACATTCATTTTGTTCATTCATTTCGTTCATTCATTTCGTTCATTCATTTTGTACATTCATTTCGTTCATTCATTTCGTTCATTCATTTCGTTCATTCATTTCGTTCATTCATTTCGTTCATTCATTTTGTTCATTCATTTCGTTCATTCATTTTGTACATTCATTTCGTTCATTCATTTCGTTCATTCATTTCGTTCATTCATTTCGTTCATTCATTTTGTTCATTCATTTCGTTCATTCATTTCATTCAATCATGTCAATGTCATTCTGTCACTCGCTGACATTCAGCTGTCACTCAGCTGTCACTCAACTGTCACTCAGCTGTCACTTTCTGACACTCAGTTGTCATTCAGCTGTCACTTTCTGACACTCAGCTGTCACTCAGCAGGCACTTAGCTGTCACTTTCTGTCACTCAGCTGTCACTCAGCTGTCACTTTCTGACACTCAGTTGTCATTCAGCTGTCACTTTCTGACACTCAGCTGTCACTCAGCAGGCACTTAGCTGTCACTTTCTGTCACTCAGCTGTCACTCAGCTGTCACTTTCTGACACTCAGCTGTCACTCAGCTGTCACTTTCTGACACTCAGCTGTCACTCAGCTGTCACTTTCTGACACTCAGTTGTCATTCAGCTGTCACTTTCTGACACTCCGCTGTCACTCTATTGTCACTTAGCTGTCAATCAGCTGTCACTTTCTGTCACTCAGCTGTCACTTTCTGACACTCAGCTGTCACTCAGAGCTGTCACTTTCTGACACTCAGCTGTCAATTTCTGACACTCAGTTGTCATTCAGCTGTCACTTTCTGACACTCAGCTGTCACTCAGCTGTCACTTAGCTGTCAATCAGCTGTCACTTTCTGTCACTCAGCTGTCACTTTCTGACACTCAGCTGTCACTCAGAGCTGTCACTTTCTGACACTCAGCTGTCAATTTCTGACACTCAGTTGTCATTCAGCTGTCACTTTCTGACACTCAGCTGTCACTCAGCTGTCACTTAGCTGTCATTCAGCTGTCACTTTCTGACACTCAGCTGTCTTTCAGCTGTCACTCAGCTGTCACTTTCTGACACTCAGCTGTCACTTAGCTGTCAACCAGCCGTCACTTTCATTCATTCATTATTTACATTCATTTTGTTCATTCATTTCGTTCATTCATTTTGTACATTCCGTTCATTCATTTCGTTCATTCATTTAGTTCATTCATTTCGTTCATTCATTTTGTTCATTCATTTCGTTCATTCATTTTGTACATTCTTTTCGTTCATTGATTTCGTTCATTCATTTCGTTCATTCATTTTGTTCATTCATTTCGTTCATTCATTTCGTTCATTCATTTCATTCAATCATGTCAATGTCATTCTGTCATTCGCTGACATTCAGCTGTCACTCAGCTGTCACTCAACTGTCAATCAGCTGTCACTTTCTGTCACTCAGCTGTCACTCAGCTGTCACTTAATGACACTCAGCTGTCACTCTGCAGGCACTTAGCTGTCAATCAGCTGTCACTTTCTGTCACTCAGCTGTCACTCAGCTGTCACTTTCTGACACTCCGCTGTCACTCAGCTGTCACTTTCTGTCACTCAGCTGTCACTTAGCTGTCAACCAGCCGTCACTTTCATTCATTCATTTTTTACATTCATTTCGTTCATTCATTTTGTTCATTCATTTTGTACATTCATTTCGTTTATTCATTTCGTTCATTCATTTCGTTCATTCATTTTGTACATTCTTTTCGTTCATTCATTTCGTTCATTCATTTCGTTCATTCATTTTGTTCATTCGTTTCGTTCATTCATTTCATTCAATCATGTCAATGTCATTCTGTCACTCGCTGACATTCAGCTGTCACTCAGCTGTCACTCAACTGTCACTCAGCTGTCACTTTCTGACACTCAGTTGTCATTCAGCTGTCACTTTCTGACACTCAGCTGTCACTTAGCTGTCAATCAGCTGTAACTTTCTGTCACTCAGCTGTCACTCAGCTGTCACCTTATGACACTCAGCTGTCACTCAGCAGGCACTTAGCTGTCAATCAGCTGTCACTTTCTGTCACTCAGCTGTCACTCAGCTGTCATTTTCTGACACTCAGCTGTCACTTAGCTGTCAACCAGCCGTCACTTTCATTCATTCATTTTTTACATTCATTTTGTTCATTCATTTCGTTCATTCATTTTGTACATTCATTTCGTACATTCATTTCGTTCATTCATTTCGTTCATTCATTTAGTTCATTCATTTCGTTCATTCATTTTGTTCATTCATTTCGTTCATTCATTTTGTACATTCTTTTCGTTCATTGATTTCGTTCATTCATTTCGTTCATTCATTTTGTTCATTCATTTCGTTCATTCATTTCGTTCATTCATTTCATTCAATCATGTCAATGTCATTCTGTCATTCGCTGACATTCAGCTGTCACTCAGCTGTCACTCAACTGTCAATCAGCTGTCATTTTCTGTCACTCAGCTGTCACTTAATGACACTCAGCTGTCACTCAGCAGGCACTTAGCTGTCAATCAGCTGTCACTTTCTGTCACTCAGCTGTCACTCAGCTGTCACTTTCTGACACTCCGCTGTCACTCAGCTGTCACTTTCTGTCACTCAGCTGTCACTTTCTGACACTCAGCTGTCACTCAGAGCTGTCACTTTCTGACACTCAGCTGTCAATTTCTGACACTCAGTTGTCATTCAGCTGTCACTTTCTGACACTCAGCTGTCACTTAGCTGTCAATCAGCTGTCACTTTCTGTCACTCAGCTGTCAATTTCTGACACTCAGTTGTCATTCAGCTGTCACTTTCTGACACTCAGCTGTCACTCAGCTGTCACTCAGCTGTCACTCACCTGTCACTCAGCTGTCATTCAGCTGTCTCTCAGCTGTCACTCAGCTGTCACTGTCAACCAGCCGTCACTTTCATTCATTCATTTTTTACATTCATTTCGTTCATTCATTTCGTTCATTCATTTTGTTCATTCATTTCGTTCATTCATTTTGTTCATTCATTTCGTTCATTCATTTTGTACATTCTTTTCGTTTATTCATTTCGTTCATTCATTTCGTTCATTCATTTTGTTCATTCATTTCGTTCATTCATTTCATTCAATCATGTCAATGTCATTCTGTCACTCGCTGACATTCAGCTGTCACTCAGCTGTCACTCAACTGTCACTCAGCTGTCACTTTCTGACACTCAGTTGTCATTCAGCTGTCACTTTCTGACACTCAGCTGTCACTTAGCTGTCAATCAGCTGTCACTTTCTGTCACTCAGCTGTCACTCAGCTGTCACCTTATGACACTCAGCTGTCACTCAGCAGGCACTTAGCTGTCAATCAGCTGTCACTTTCTGTCACTCAGCTGTCACTCAGCTGTCACTTTCTGACACTCAACTGTCACTCAGCTGTCACTTTCTGACACTCAGTTGTCATTCAGCTGTCACTTTCTGACACTCAGCTGTCACTTAGCTGTCAATCAGCTGTCACTTTCTGTCACTCAGCTGTCACTCAGCTGTCACCTTATGACACTCAGCTGTCACTCAGCAGGCACTTAGCTGTCAATCAGCTGTCACTTTCTGTCACTCAGCTGTCAACCAGCCGTCACTTTCATTCATTCATTTTTTACATTCATTTTGTTCATTCATTTCGTTCATTCATTTTGTACATTCATATCGTTCATTCATTTCGTTCATTCATTTAGTTCATTCATTTCGTTCATACATTTCGTTCATTCATTTCGTTCATTCATTTTGTTCATTCATTTCGTTCATTCATTTCGTTCATTCATTTCATTCAATCATGTCAATGTCATTCTGTCACTCGCTGACATTCAGCTGTCATTCAGCTGTCACTCAACTGTCACTCAGCTGTCACTTTCTGACACTCAGTTGTCATTCAGCTGTCACTTTCTGACACTCAGCTGTCACTTAGCTGTCAATCAGCTGTCACTTTCTGTCACTCAGCTGTCACTTTATGACACTCAGCTGTCACTCAGCAGGCATTTAGCTGTCAATCAGCTGTCACTTTCTGTCACTCAGCTGTCACTCAGCTGTCACTTTCTGACACTCAGCTGTCACTCAGCTGTCACTTTCTGACACTTAGCTGTCACTCAGCTGTCACTTTCTGACACTCAGTTGTCATTCAGCTGTCACTTTCTGACACTCAGCTGTCTTTCAGCTGTCACTCAGCTGTCACTTTCTGACACTCAGCTGTCACTTAGCTGTCAACCAGCCGTCACTTTCATTCATTCATTATTTACATTCATTTTGTTCATTCATTTCGTTCATTCATTTTGTACATTCCGTTCATTCATTTCGTTCATTCATTTAGTTCATTCATTTCGTTCATTCATTTTGTTCATTCATTTCGTTCATTCATTTTGTACATTCTTTTCGTTCATTGATTTCGTTCATTCATTTCGTTCATTCATTTTGTTCATTCATTTCGTTCATTCATTTCGTTCATTCATTTCATTCAATCATGTCAATGTCATTCTGTCATTCGCTGACATTCAGCTGTCACTCAGCTGTCACTCAACTGTCAATCAGCTGTCACTTTCTGTCACTCAGCTGTCACTCAGCTGTCACTTAATGACACTCAGCTGTCACTCTGCAGGCACTTAGCTGTCAATCAGCTGTCACTTTCTGTCACTCAGCTGTCACTCAGCTGTCACTTTCTGACACTCCGCTGTCACTCAGCTGTCACTTTCTGTCACTCAGCTGTCACTTTCTGACACTCAGCTGTCACTCAGAGCTGTCACTTTCTGACACTCAGCTGTCAATTTCTGACACTCAGTTGTCATTCAGCTGTCACTTTCTGACACTCAGCTGTCACTTAGCTGTCAATCAGCTGTCACTTTCTGTCACTCAGCTGTCAATTTCTGACACTCAGTTGTCATTCAGCTGTCACTTTCTGACACTCAGCTGTCACTTAGCTGTCAATCAGCTGTCACTTTCTGTCACTCAGCTGTCACTCAGCTGTCACTTAGCTGTCAACCAGCCGTCACTTTCATTCATTCATTTTTTACATTCATTTTTTACATTCATTTTGTTCATTCATTTCGTTCATTCATTTCATTCAATCATGTCAATGTCATTCTGTCACTCGCTGACATTCAGCTGTCACTCAGCTGTAACTCAACTGTCACTCAGCTGTCACTTTCTGACACTCAGTTGTCATTCAGCTGTCACTTTCTGACACTCAGCTGTCACTTAGCTGTCAATCAGCTGTCACTTTCTGTCACTCAGCTGTCACTCAGCTGTCACTTAGCTGTCAACCAGCCGTCACTTTCATTCATTCATTTTTTACATTCATTTTTTACATTCATTTTGTTCATTCATTTCGTTCATTCATTTCGTTCATTCATTTTGTACATTCATTTCGTTCATTCATTTCGTTCATTCATTTCGTTCATTCATTTCGTTCATTCATTTCGTTCATTCATTTTGTTCATTCATTTCGTTCATTCATTTTGTACATTCATTTCGTTCATTCATTTCGTTCATTCATTTCGTTCATTCATTTCGTTCATTCATTTCGTTCATTCATTTTGTTCATTCATTTCGTTCATTCATTTCATTCAATCATGTCAATGTCATTCTGTCACTCGCTGACATTCAGCTGTCACTCAGCTGTCACTCAACTGTCACTCAGCTGTCACTTTCTGACACTCAGTTGTCATTCAGCTGTCACTTTCTGACACTCAGCTGTCACTCAGCAGGCACTTAGCTGTCACTTTCTGTCACTCAGCTGTCACTCAGCTGTCACTTTCTGACACTCAGCTGTCACTCAGCTGTCACTTTCTGACACTCAGCTGTCACTCAGCTGTCACTTTCTGACACTCAGTTGTCATTCAGCTGTCACTTTCTGACACTCAGCTGTCACTCAGCTGTCACTTAGCTGTCAACCAGCCGTCACTTTCATTCATTCATTTTTTACATTCATTTCGTTCATTCATTTCGTTCATTCATTTTGTTCATTCATTTCGTTCATTCATTTTGTACATTCATTTCGTTCATTCATTTCGTTCATTCATTTCGTTCATTCATTTCGTTCCTTCATTTCGTTCATTCATTTCGTTCATTCATTTCGTTCTTTCATTTTGTCATTCATTTCGTTCATTCATTTCGTTTATTCATTTCGTTCATTCATTTCATTCATTCATTTCGTTCAATCATTTCATTCAATCATGTCAATGTCACTCTGTCACTCGCTGACACTAAGCTGTCCCTCAGCTGTCACTCAGCTGTCACTCAACTGTCACTTTCTGACACTCTGATGTCATTCAGCTGTCACTTTCTGACACTCAGCTGTCACTCAGCTGTCACTTAGCTGTCAACCAGCCGTCACTTTCATTCATTCATTATTTACATTCATTTTGTTCATTCATTTCGTTCATTCATTTTGTACATTCCGTTCATTCATTTCGTTCATTCATTTAGTTCATTCATTTCGTTCATTCATTTTGTTCATTCATTTCGTTCATTCATTTCGTTCATTCATTTCGTTCATTCATTTTGTTCATTCATTTCGTTCATTCATTTCATTCAATCATGTCAATGTCATTCTGTCACTCGCTGACATTCAGCTGTCACTCAGCTGTCACTCAACTGTCACTCAGCTGTCACTTTCTGACACTCAGTTGTCATTCAGCTGTCACTTTCTGACACTCAGCTGTCACTCAGCAGGCACTTAGATGTCACTTTCTGTCACTCAGCTGTCACTCAGCTGTCACTTTCTGACACTCAGCTGTCACTCAGCTGTCACTTTCTGACACTCAGCTGTCACTCAGCTGTCACTTTCTGACACTCAGTTGTCATTCAGCTGTCACTTTCTGACACTCCGCTGTCACTCAGCTGTCACTTAGCTGTCAATCAGCTGTCACTTTCTGTCACTCAGCTGTCACTTTCTGACACTCAGCTGTCACTCAGAGCTGTCACTTTCTGACACTCAGCTGTCAATTTCTGACACTCAGTTGTCATTCAGCTGTCACTTTCTGACACTCAGCTGTCACTCAGCTGTCACTTAGCTGTCAATCAGCTGTCACTTTCTGTCACTCAGCTGTCAATTTCTGACACTCAGTTGTCATTCCGCTGTCACTTTCTGACACTCAGCTGTCACTCAGCTGTCACTCAGCTGTCACTCAGCAGGCACTTAGCTGTCAATCAGCTGTCACTTTCTGTCACTCAGCTGTCAATTTCTGACACTCAGTTGTCATTCAGCTGTCACTTTCTGACACTCAGCTGTCACTCAGCTGTCACTCAGCTGTCACTTACCTGTCACTCAGCTGTCATTCAGCTGTCACTCAGCTTTCACTCAGCTGTCACTTTCTGACACTCAGCTGTCACTTTCTGACACTCTGATGTCATTCAGCTGTCACTTTCTGACACTCAGCTGTCACTTAGCTGTCAACCAGCCGTCACTTTCATTCATTCATTTTTTACATTCATTTCGTTCATTCATTTCGTTCATTCATTTTGTTCATTCATTTCGTTCAATCATTTCGTTTATTCATTTCGTTCATTCATTTCATTCATTCATTTCGTTCAATCATTTCATTCAATCATGTCAATGTCATTCTGTCATTCGCTGACATTCAGCTGTCACTCAGCTGTCACTCAACTGTCAATCAGCTGTCACTTTCTGTCACTCAGCTGTCACTCAGCTGTCACTTAATGACACTCAGCTGTCACTCAGCAGGCACTTAGCTGTCAATCAGCTGTCACTTTCTGTCACTCAGCTTTCACTCAGCTGTCACTTTCTGACACTCCGCTGTCACTCAGCTGTCACTTTCTGTCACTCAGCTGTCACTTTCTGACACTCAGCTGTCACTCAGAGCTGTCACTTTCTGACACTCAGCTGTCACTTAGCTGTCAACCAGCCGTCACTTTCATTCATTCATTTTTTACATTCATTTTGTTCATTCATTTCGTTCATTCATTTTGTTCATTCATTTCGTTCATTCATTTTGTACATTCTTTTCGTTCATACATTTCGTTCATTCATTTCGTTCATTCATTTTGTTCATTCATTTCGTTCATTCATTTCGTTCATTCATTTCATTCAATCATGTCAATGTCATTCTGTCACTCGCTGACATTCAGCTGTCACTCAGCTGTAACTCAACTGTCACTCAGCTGTCACTTTCTGACACTCAGTTGTCATTCAGCTGTCACTTTCTGACACTCAGCTGTCACTTAGCTGTCAATCAGCTGTCACTTTCTGTCACTCAGCTGTCACTCAGCTGTCACTTAGCTGTCAACCAGCCGTCACTTTCATTCATTCATTTTTTACATTCATTTTTTACATTCATTTTGTTCATTCATTTCGTTCATTCATTTCGTTCATTCATTTTGTACATTCATTTCGTTCATTCATTTCGTTCATTCATTTCGTTCATTCATTTCGTTCATTCATTTCGTTCATTCATTTTGTTCATTCATTTCGTTCATTCATTTTGTACATTCATTTCGTTCATTCATTTCGTTCATTCATTTCGTTCATTCATTTCGTTCATTCATTTCGTTCATTCATTTTGTTCATTCATTTCGTTCATTCATTTCATTCAATCATGTCAATGTCATTCTGTCACTCGCTGACATTCAGCTGTCACTCAGCTGTCACTCAACTGTCACTCAGCTGTCACTTTCTGACACTCAGTTGTCATTCAGCTGTCACTTTCTGACACTCAGCTGTCACTCAGCAGGCACTTAGCTGTCACTTTCTGTCACTCAGCTGTCACTCAGCTGTCACTTTCTGACACTCAGCTGTCACTCAGCTGTCACTTTCTGACACTCAGCTGTCACTCAGCTGTCACTTTCTGACACTCAGTTGTCATTCAGCTGTCACTTTCTGACACTCAGCTGTCACTCAGCTGTCACTTAGCTGTCAACCAGCCGTCACTTTCATTCATTCATTTTTTACATTCATTTCGTTCATTCATTTCGTTCATTCATTTTGTTCATTCATTTCGTTCATTCATTTTGTACATTCATTTCGTTCATTCATTTCGTTCATTCATTTCGTTCATTCATTTCGTTCCTTCATTTCGTTCATTCATTTCGTTCATTCATTTCGTTCTTTCATTTTGTCATTCATTTCGTTCATTCATTTCGTTTATTCATTTCGTTCATTCATTTCATTCATTCATTTCGTTCAATCATTTCATTCAATCATGTCAATGTCACTCTGTCACTCGCTGACACTAAGCTGTCCCTCAGCTGTCACTCAGCTGTCACTCAACTGTCACTTTCTGACACTCTGATGTCATTCAGCTGTCACTTTCTGACACTCAGCTGTCACTCAGCTGTCACTTAGCTGTCAACCAGCCGTCACTTTCATTCATTCATTATTTACATTCATTTTGTTCATTCATTTCGTTCATTCATTTTGTACATTCCGTTCATTCATTTCGTTCATTCATTTAGTTCATTCATTTCGTTCATTCATTTTGTTCATTCATTTCGTTCATTCATTTCGTTCATTCATTTCGTTCATTCATTTTGTTCATTCATTTCGTTCATTCATTTCATTCAATCATGTCAATGTCATTCTGTCACTCGCTGACATTCAGCTGTCACTCAGCTGTCACTCAACTGTCACTCAGCTGTCACTTTCTGACACTCAGTTGTCATTCAGCTGTCACTTTCTGACACTCAGCTGTCACTCAGCAGGCACTTAGATGTCACTTTCTGTCACTCAGCTGTCACTCAGCTGTCACTTTCTGACACTCAGCTGTCACTCAGCTGTCACTTTCTGACACTCAGCTGTCACTCAGCTGTCACTTTCTGACACTCAGTTGTCATTCAGCTGTCACTTTCTGACACTCCGCTGTCACTCAGCTGTCACTTAGCTGTCAATCAGCTGTCACTTTCTGTCACTCAGCTGTCACTTTCTGACACTCAGCTGTCACTCAGAGCTGTCACTTTCTGACACTCAGCTGTCAATTTCTGACACTCAGTTGTCATTCAGCTGTCACTTTCTGACACTCAGCTGTCACTCAGCTGTCACTTAGCTGTCAATCAGCTGTCACTTTCTGTCACTCAGCTGTCAATTTCTGACACTCAGTTGTCATTCCGCTGTCACTTTCTGACACTCAGCTGTCACTCAGCTGTCACTCAGCTGTCACTCAGCAGGCACTTAGCTGTCAATCAGCTGTCACTTTCTGTCACTCAGCTGTCAATTTCTGACACTCAGTTGTCATTCAGCTGTCACTTTCTGACACTCAGCTGTCACTCAGCTGTCACTCAGCTGTCACTTACCTGTCACTCAGCTGTCATTCAGCTGTCACTCAGCTTTCACTCAGCTGTCACTTTCTGACACTCAGCTGTCACTTTCTGACACTCTGATGTCATTCAGCTGTCACTTTCTGACACTCAGCTGTCACTTAGCTGTCAACCAGCCGTCACTTTCATTCATTCATTTTTTACATTCATTTCGTTCATTCATTTCGTTCATTCATTTTGTTCATTCATTTCGTTCAATCATTTCGTTTATTCATTTCGTTCATTCATTTCATTCATTCATTTCGTTCAATCATTTCATTCAATCATGTCAATGTCATTCTGTCATTCGCTGACATTCAGCTGTCACTCAGCTGTCACTCAACTGTCAATCAGCTGTCACTTTCTGTCACTCAGCTGTCACTCAGCTGTCACTTAATGACACTCAGCTGTCACTCAGCAGGCACTTAGCTGTCAATCAGCTGTCACTTTCTGTCACTCAGCTTTCACTCAGCTGTCACTTTCTGACACTCCGCTGTCACTCAGCTGTCACTTTCTGTCACTCAGCTGTCACTTTCTGACACTCAGCTGTCACTCAGAGCTGTCACTTTCTGACACTCAGCTGTCACTTAGCTGTCAACCAGCCGTCACTTTCATTCATTCATTTTTTACATTCATTTTGTTCATTCATTTCGTTCATTCATTTTGTTCATTCATTTCGTTCATTCATTTCGTTCATTCATTTCGTTCATTCATTTTGTTCATTCATTTCGTTCATTCATTTTGTACATTCTTTTCGTTCATACATTTCGTTCATTCATTTCGTTCATTCATTTTGTTCATTCATTTCGTTCATTCATTTCGTTCATTCATTTCATTCAATCATGTCAATGTCATTCTGTCACTCGCTGACATTCAGCTGTCACTCAGCTGTCACTCAACTGTCACTCAGCTGTCACTTTCTGACACTCAGTTGTCATTCAGCTGTCACTTTCTGACACTCAGCTGTCACTTAGCTGTCAATCAGCTGTCACTTTCTGTCACTCAGCTGTCACTCAGCTGTCACTTTATGACACTCAGCTGTCACTCAGCAGGCATTTAGCTGTCAATCAGCTGTCACTTTCTGTCACTCAGCTGTCACTCAGCTGTCACTCAGCTGTCACTTTCTGACACTCAGCTGTCACTTTCTGACACTCAGCTGTCACTCAGCTGTCACTTTCTGACACTCAGTTGTCATTCAGCTGTCACTTTCTGACACTCAGCTGTCTTTCAGCTGTCACTCAGCTGTCACTTTCTGACACTCAGCTGTCACTTAGCTGTCAACCAGCCGTCACTTTCATTCATTCGTTATTTACATTCATTTTGTTCATTCATTTCGTTCATTCATTTTGTACATTCCGTTCATTCATTTCGTTCATTCATTTAGTTCATTCATTTCGTTCATTCATTTTGTTCATTCATTTCGTTCATTCATTTTGTACATTCTTTTCGTTCATTGATTTCGTTCATTCATTTCGTTCATTCATTTTGTTCATTCATTTCGTTCATTCATTTCGTTCATTCATTTCATTCAATCATGTCAATGTCATTCTGTCACTCGCTGACATTCAGCTGTCACTCAGCTGTCACTCAACTGTCACTCAGCTGTCACTTTCTGACACTCAGTTGTCATTCAGCTCACTTTCTGACACTCAGCTGTCACTTAGCTGTCAATCAGCTGTCACTTTCTGTCACTCAGCTGTCACTCAGCTGTCACTCAGCTGTCACTTTATGACACTCAGCTGTCACTCAGCAGGCACTTAGCTGTCACTTTCTGTCACTCAGCTGTCACTCAGCTGTCACTTTCTGACACTCAGCTGTCACTCAGCTGTCACTCAGCTGTCACTTTCTGACACTCAGCTGTCACTCAACTGTCACTCAGCTGTCACTCAGTTGTCATTCAGCTGTCACTTTCTGACACTCCGCTGTCACTCAGCTGTCACTTAGCTGTCAATCAGCTGTCACTTTCTGTCACTCAGCTGTCACTTTCTGACACTCAGCTGTCACTTAGAGCTGTCACTTTCTGACACTCAGCTGTCAATTTCTGACACTCAGTTGTCATTCAGCTGTCACTTTCTGACACTCAGCTGTCACTCAGCTGTCACTTAGCTGTCAATCAACTGTCACTTTCTGACATTTGGTTGTCATTCAGCTGTCACTTTCTGACACTCAGCTGTCACTTAGCTGTCAATCAGCTGTCACTTTCTGTCACTCAGCTGTCACTCAGCTGTCACTTAGCTGTCAACCAGCCGTCACTTTCATTCATTCATTTTTTACATTCATTTTTTACATTCATTTTTTACATTCATTTTGTTCATTCATTTCGTTCATTCATTTCATTCAATCATGTCAATGTCATTCTGTCACTCGCTGACATTCAGCTGTCACTCAGCTGTAACTCAACTGTCACTCAGCTGTCACTTTCTGACACTCAGTTGTCATTCAGCTGTCACTTTCTGACACTCAGCTGTCACTTAGCTGTCAATCAGCTGTCACTTTCTGTCACTCAGCTGTCACTCAGCTGTCACTTAGCTGTCAACCAGCCGTCACTTTCATTCATTCATTTTTTACATTCATTTTTTACATTCATTTTGTTCATTCATTTCGTTCATTCATTTCGTTCATTCATTTTGTACATTCATTTCGTTCATTCATTTTGTACATTCTTTTCGTTCATACATTTCGTTCATTCATTTCGTTCATTCATTTTGTTCATTCATTTCGTTCATTCATTTCGTTCATTCATTTCATTCAATCATGTCAATGTCATTCTGGCACTCGCTGACATTCAGCTGTCACTCAGCTGTCACTCAACTGTCACTCAGCTGTCACTTTCTGACACTCAGTTGTCATTCAGCTGTCACTTTCTGACACTCAGCTGTCACTTAGCTGTCAATCAGCTGTCGCTTTCTGTCACTCAGCTGTCACTCAGCTGTCACTTTATGACACTCAGCTGTCACTCAGCAGGCATTTAGCTGTCAATCAGCTGTCACTTTCTGTCACTCAGCTGTCACTCAGCTGTCACTTTCTGACACTCAGCTGTCACTCAGCTGTCACTTTCTGACACTCAGCTGTCACTCAGCTGTCACTTTCTGACACTCAGTTGTCATTCAGCTGTCACTTTCTGACACTCAGCTGTCTTTCAGCTGTCACTCAGCTGTCACTTTCTGACACTCAGCTGTCACTTAGCTGTCAACCAGCCGTCACTTTCATTCATTCATTATTTACATTCATTTTGTTTATTCATTTCGTTCATTCATTTTGTACATTCCGTTCATTCATTTCGTTCATTCATTATTTACATTCATTTCGTTTATTCATTTTGTTCATTCATTTCGTTCATTCATTTCGTTCATTCATTTCATTCAATCATGTCAATGTCATTCTGTCATTCGCTGACATTCAGCTGTCACTCAGCTGTCACTCAACTGTCAATCAGCTGTCACTTTCTGTCACTCAGCTGTCACTCAGCTGTCACTTAATGACACTCAGCTGTCACTCAGCAGGCACTTAGCTGTCAATCAGCTGTCACTTTCTGTCAATCAGCTGTCACTTTCTGTCACTCAGCTTTCACTCAGCTGTCACTTTCTGACACTCCGCTGTCACTCAGCTGTCACTTTCTGTCACTCAGCTGTCACTTTCTGACACTCAGCTGTCACTCAGAGCTGTCACTTTCTGACACTCAGCTGTCAATTTCTGACACTCAGTTGTCATTCAGCTGTCACTTTCTGACACTCAGCTGTCACTTAGCTGTCAATCAGCTGTCACTTTCTGTCACTCAGCTGTCAATTTCTGACACTCAGTTGTCATTCAGCTGTCACTTTCTGACACTCAGCTGTCACTTAGCTGTCAACCAGCCGTCACTTTCATTCATTCATTTTTTACATTCATTTCGTTCATTCATTTCGTTCATTCATTTTGTTCATTCATTTCGTTCAATCATTTCGTTTATTCATTTCGTTCATTCATTTCATTCATTCATTTCGTTCAATCATTTCATTCAATCATGTCAATGTCACTCTGTCACTCGCTGACACTAAGCTGTCCCTCAGCTGTCACTCAGCTGTCACTCAACTGTCACTTTCTGACACTCTGATGTCATTCAGCTGTCACTTTCTGACACTCAGCTGTCACTCAGCTGTCACTTAGCTGTCAACCAGCCGTCACTTTCATTCATTCATTTTTTACATTCATTTCGTTCATTCATTTCGTTCATTCATTTTGTTCATTCATTTCGTTCATTCATTTTGTACATTCATTTCGTTCATTCATTTCGTTCATTCATTTCGTTCATTCATTTCGTTCATTCATTTCGTTCATTCATTTCGTTCATTCATTTCGTTCATTCATTTCGTTCATTCATTTCGTTCATTCATTTCGTTCATTCATTTCGTTCATTCATTTCGTTCATTCATTTCGTTCATTCTTTTCGTTCTTTCATTTTGTCATTCATTTCGTTCATTCATTTCGTTTATTCATTTCGTTCATTCATTTCATTCATTCATTTCGTTCATTCATTTCGTTCATTCATTTCGTTCATTCATTTCGTTCATTCATTTTGTTCATTCATTTCGTTCATTTATTTTGTACATTCATTTTGTTCATTCATTTCGTTCATTCATTTTGTTCATTCATTTCGTTCATTCATTTCGTTCATTCGTTTCGTTCATTCATTTCGTTCATTCATTTTGTACATTCTTTTCGTTTATTCATTTCGTTCATTCATTTCATTCATTCATTTCGTTCAATCATTTCATTCAATCATGTCAATGTCACTCTGTCACTCGCTGACACTAAGCTGTCCCTCAGCTGTCACTCAGCTGTCACTCAACTGTCACTTTCTGACACTCTGATGTCATTCAGCTGTCACTTTCTGACACTCAGCTGTCACTCAGCTGTCACTTAGCTGTCAACCAGCCGTCACTTTCATTCATTCATTTTTTACATTCATTTCGTTCATTCATTTCGTTCATTCATTTCGTTCATTCATTTCGTTCATTCATTTCGTTCATTCATTTCGTTCATTCATTTCGTTCATTCTTTTCGTTCTTTCATTTTGTCATTCATTTCGTTCATTCATTTCGTTTATTCATTTCGTTCATTCATTTCATTCATTCATTTCGTTCATTCATTTCGTTCATTCATTTCGTTCATTCATTTCGTTCATTCATTTTGTTCATTCATTTCGTTCATTTATTTTGTACATTCATTTTGTTCATTCATTTCGTTCATTCATTTTGTTCATTCATTTCGTTCATTCATTTCGTTCATTCGTTTCGTTCATTCATTTCGTTCATTCATTTTGTACATTCGTTTCGTTCATTCATTTCATTCAATCATGTCAATGTCATTCTGTCACTCGCTGACATTCAGCTGTCACTCAGCTGTCACTCACCTGTCACTCAGCTGTCACTCAGCTGTCACTCAGCTGTCACTCAGCTGTCACTTTCTGACACTCAGCTGTCACTCAGCTGTCACTTTCTGACACTCAGTTGTCATTCAGCTGTCTTTTTCTGTTAGTCAGCTGTCACTTTCATTCATTCATTTCGTTCATTCATTTTTTACATTCATTTCGTTCATTCATTTCGTTCATTCATTTCGTTCCTTCATTTCGTTCATTCATTTCGTTCATTCATTTCGTTCATTCATTTCGTTCATTCATTTCGTTCTTTCATTTTGTCATTCATTTCGTTCATTCATTTCGTTTATTCATTTCGTTCATTCATTTTATTCATTCATTTCGTTCAATCATTTCATTCAATCATGTCAATGTCACTCTGTCACTCGCTGACACTAAGCTGTCCCTCAGCTGTCACTCAACTGTCACTTTCTGGCACTCTGATGTCATTCAGCTGTCACTTTCTGACACTCAGCTGTCACTCAGCTGTCACTTAGCTGTCAACCAGCCGTCACTTTCATTCATTCATTTTTTACATTCAGTTCGTTCATTCATTTTGTTCATTCATTTTGTTCATTCATTTCGTTCATTCATTTTGTTCATTCATTTCGTTCATTCATTTCGTTCATTCGTTTCGTTCATTCATTTCGTTCATTCATTTTGTACATTCTTTTCGTTTATTCATTTCGTTCATTCATTTTGTTCATTCGTTTCGTTCATTCATTTCATTCAATCATGTCAATGTCATTCTGTCACTCGCTGACATTCAGCTGTCACTCAGCTGTCACTCAACTGTCACTCAGCTGTCACTTTCTGACACTCAGTTGTCATTCAGCTGTCACTTTCTGACACTCAGCTGTCACTCAGCTGTCACCTTATGACACTCAGCTGTCACTCAGCAGGCACTTAGCTGTCAATCAGCTGTCACTTTCTGTCACTCAGCTGTCACTCAGCTGTCACTTTCTGACACTCAGCTGTCACTTAGCTGTCAACCAGCCGTCACTTTCATTCATTCATTTTTTACATTCATTTTGTTCATTCATTTCGTTCATTCATTTTGTTCATTCATTTCGTTCATTCATTTCGTTCATTCATTTCGTTCATTCATTTTGTTCATTCATTTCGTTCATTCATTTTGTACATTCTTTTCGTTCATACATTTCGTTCATTCATTTCGTTCATTCATTTTGTTCATTCATTTCGTTCATTCATTTCGTTCATTCATTTCATTCAATCATGTCAATGTCATTCTGTCACTCGCTGACATTCAGCTGTCACTCAGCTGTCACTCAACTGTCACTCAGCTGTCACTTTCTGACACTCAGTTGTCATTCAGCTGTCACTTTCTGACACTCAGCTGTCACTTAGCTGTCAATCAGCTGTCACTTTCTGTCACTCAGCTGTCACTCAGCTGTCACTTTATGACACTCAGCTGTCACTCAGCAGGCATTTAGCTGTCAATCAGCTGTCACTTTCTGTCACTCAGCTGTCACTCAGCTGTCACTTTCTGACACTCAGCTGTAACTCAGCTGTCACTTTCTGACACTCAGCTGTCACTCAGCTGTCACTTTCTGACACTCAGTTGTCATTCAGCTGTCACTTTCTGACACTCAGCTGTCTTTCAGCTGTCACTCAGCTGTCACTTTCTGACACTCAGCTGTCACTTAGCTGTCAACCAGCCGTCACTTTCATTCATTCATTATTTACATTCATTTTGTTCATTCATTTCGTTCATTCATTTTGTTCATTCATTTCGTTCATTCATTTCGTTCATTCATTTCGTTCATTCATTTTGTTCATTCATTTCGTTCATTCATTTTGTACATTCTTTTCGTTCATACATTTCGTTCATTCATTTCGTTCATTCATTTTGTTCATTCATTTCGTTCATTCATTTCGTTCATTCATTTCATTCAATCATGTCAATGTCATTCTGTCACTCGCTGACATTCAGCTGTCACTCAGCTGTCACTCAACTGTCACTCAGCTGTCACTTTCTGACACTCAGTTGTCATTCAGCTGTCACTTTCTGACACTCAGCTGTCACTTAGCTGTCAATCAGCTGTCACTTTCTGTCACTCAGCTGTCACTCAGCTGTCACTTTATGACACTCAGCTGTCACTCAGCAGGCATTTAGCTGTCAATCAGCTGTCACTTTCTGTCACTCAGCTGTCACTCAGCTGTCACTTTCTGACACTCAGCTGTAACTCAGCTGTCACTTTCTGACACTCAGCTGTCACTCAGCTGTCACTTTCTGACACTCAGTTGTCATTCAGCTGTCACTTTCTGACACTCAGCTGTCTTTCAGCTGTCACTCAGCTGTCACTTTCTGACACTCAGCTGTCACTTAGCTGTCAACCAGCCGTCACTTTCATTCATTCATTATTTACATTCATTTTGTTCATTCATTTCGTTCATTCATTTTGTACATTCCGTTCATTCATTTCGTTCATTCATTTAGTTCATTCATTTCGTTCATTCATTTTGTTCATTCATTTCGTTCATTCATTTTGTACATTCTTTTCGTTCATTGATTTCGTTCATTCATTTCGTTCATTCATTTTGTTCATTCATTTCGTTCATTCATTTCGTTCATTCATTTCATTCAATCATGTCAATGTCATTCTGTCACTCGCTGACATTCAGCTGTCACTCAGCTGTCACTCAACTGTCACTCAGCTGTCACTTTCTGACACTCAGTTGTCATTCAGCTCACTTTCTGACACTCAGCTGTCACTTAGCTGTCAATCAGCTGTCACTTTCTGTCACTCAGCTGTCACTCAGCTGTCACTCAGCTGTCACTTTATGACACTCAGCTGTCACTCAGCAGGCACTTAGCTGTCACTTTCTGTCACTCAGCTGTCACTCAGCTGTCACTTTCTGACACTCAGCTGTCACTCAGCTGTCACTCAGCTGTCACTTTCTGACACTCAGCTGTCACTCAACTGTCACTCAGCTGTCACTCAGTTGTCATTCAGCTGTCACTTTCTGACACTCCGCTGTCACTCAGCTGTCACTTAGCTGTCAATCAGCTGTCACTTTCTGTCACTCAGCTGTCACTTTCTGACACTCAGCTGTCACTCAGAGCTGTCACTTTCTGACACTCAGCTGTCAATTTCTGACACTCAGTTGTCATTCAGCTGTCACTTTCTGTCACTCAACTGTCACTCAGCTGTCACTTTCTGACACTCAGTTGTCATTTAGCTGTCACTTTCTGACACTCAGCTGTCACTTAGCTGTCACTTTCTGTCACTCAGCTGTCACTTTCTGACACTCAGTTGTCATTCAGCTGTCACTTTCTGACACTCAGCTGTCACTCAGCTGTCACTTAGGTGTCAATCAACTGTCACTTTCTGACACTCGGTTGTCATTCAGCTGTCACTTTCTGACACTCAGCTGTCACTTAGCTGTCAACCAGCCGTCACTTTCATTCATTCATTTTTTACATTCATTTCGTTCATTCATTTTGTTCATTCATTTCGTTCATTCATTTTGTACATTCTTTTCGTTCATTCATTTCGTTTATTCATTTCGTTCATTCATTTTGTTCATTCATTTCGTTCATTCATTTCGTTCATTCATTTCATTCAATCATGTCAATGTCATTCTGTCACTCGCTGACATTCAGCTGTCACTCAACTGTCACTCAGCTGTCACTCAGCTGTCACTCAGCTGTCACTCAGCTGTCACTCAGCTGTCACTCAGCTGGCACTCAGCTGTCAGTCAGCTGTCACTCAGCTGTCACTCAGCTGTCACTTTCTGACACTCAGCTGTCACTTTCTGACACTCAGTTGTCACTCAGCTGTCACTAAGCTGTCAATCAGCTGTCACTTTCTGTCACTCAGCTGTCACTCAGCTGTCAATTTCTGACACTCAGCTGTCACTCAGAGCTGTCACTTTCTGACACTCAGCTGTCAATTTCTGACACTCAGTTGTCATTCAGCTGTCACTTTCTGACACTCAGCTGTCATTCAGCTGTCACTTAGCTGTCAATCAGCTGTCACTTTCTGTCACTCAGCTGTCACTCAGCTGTCACTTAGCTGTCAATCAGCTGTCTTTTTCTGTCACTCAGCTGTCACTTTCTGACACTCAGTTGTCATTCAGCTGTCACTTTCTGACACTCAGCTGTCACTTAGCTGTCAATCAGCTGTCACTTTCTGTCACTCAGCTGTCACTCAGCTGTCACCTTATGACACTCAGCTGTCACTCAGCAGGCACTTAGCTGTCAATCAGCTGTCACTTTCTGTCACTCAGCTGTCACTCAGCTGTCACTTTCTTACACTCAGCTGTCACTTAGCTGTCAACCAGCCGTCACTTTCATTCATTCATTTTTTACATTCATTTTGTTCATTCATTTCGTTCATTCATTTTCGTTCATTCATTTCGTGCATTCATTGCGTTCATTCATTTCGTTCATTCATTTCGTTCATTCATTTTGTTCATTCATTTCGTTCATTCATTTTGTACATTCATTTCGTTCATTCATTTCGTTCATTCATTTCGTTCATTCATTTCGTTCATTCATTTCATTCAATCATGTCAATGTCATTCTGTCATTCGCTGACATTCAGCTGTCACTCAGCTGTCACTCAACTGTCAATCAGCTGTCACTTTCTGTCACTCAGCTGTCACTCAGCTGTCACTTAATGACACTCAGCTGTCACTCAGCAGGCACTTAGCTGTCAATCAGCTGTCACTTTCTGTCACTCAGCTTTCACTCAGCTGTCACTTTCTGACACTCCGCTGTCACTCAGCTGTCACTTTCTGTCACTCAGCTGTCACTTTCTGACACTCAGCTGTCACTCAGAGCTGTCACTTTCTGACACTCAGCTGTCACTTAGCTGTCAACCAGCCGTCACTTTCATTCATTCATTTTTTACATTCATTTTGTTCATTCATTTCGTTCATTCATTTTGTTCATTCATTTCGTTCATTCATTTCGTTCATTCATTTCGTTCATTCATTTTGTTCATTCATTTCGTTCATTCATTTTGTACATTCTTTTCGTTCATACATTTCGTTCATTCATTTCGTTCATTCATTTTGTTCATTCATTTCGTTCATTCATTTCGTTCATTCATTTCATTCAATCATGTCAATGTCATTCTGTCACTCGCTGACATTCAGCTGTCACTCAGCTGTCACTCAACTGTCACTCAGCTGTCACTTTCTGACACTCAGTTGTCATTCAGCTGTCACTTTCTGACACTCAGCTGTCACTTAGCTGTCAATCAGCTGTCACTTTCTGTCACTCAGCTGTCACTCAGCTGTCACTTTATGACACTCAGCTGTCACTCAGCAGGCATTTAGCTGTCAATCAGCTGTCACTTTCTGTCACTCAGCTGTCACTCAGCTGTCACTTTCTGACACTCAGCTGTCACTCAGCTGTCACTTTCTGACACTCAGCTGTCACTCAGCTGTCACTTTCTGACACTCAGTTGTCATTCAGCTGTCACTTTCTGACACTCAGCTGTCTTTCAGCTGTCACTCAGCTGTCACTTTCTGACACTCAGCTGTCACTTAGCTGTCAACCAGCCGTCACTTTCATTCATTCATTATTTACATTCATTTTGTTCATTCATTTCGTTCATTCATTTTGTACATTCCGTTCATTCACTTCGTTCATTCATTTAGTTCATTCATTTCGTTCATTCATTTTGTTCATTCATTTCGTTCATTCATTTTGTACATTCTTTTCGTTCATTGATTTCGTTCATTCATTTCGTTCATTCATTTTGTTCATTCATTTCGTTCATTCATTTTGTTCATTCATTTCGTTCATTCATTTCGTTCATTCATTTCATTCAATCATGTCAATGTCATTCTGTCACTCGCTGACATTCAGCTGTCACTCAGCTGTCACTCAACTGTCACTCAGCTGTCACTTTCTGACACTCAGTTGTCATTCAGCTCACTTTCTGACACTCAGCTGTCACTTAGCTGTCAATCAGCTGTCACTTTCTGTCACTCAGCTGTCACTCAGCTGTCACTCAGCTGTCACTTTATGACACTCAGCTGTCACTCAGCAGGCACTTAGCTGTCACTTTCTGTCACTCAGCTGTCACTCAGCTGTCACTTTCTGACACTCAGCTGTCACTCAGCTGTCACTCAGCTGTCACTTTCTGACACTCAGCTGTCACTCAACTGTCACTCAGCTGTCACTCAGTTGTCATTCAGCTGTCACTTTCTGACACTCCGCTGTCACTCAGCTGTCACTTAGCTGTCAATCAGCTGTCACTTTCTGTCACTCAGCTGTCACTTTCTGACACTCAGCTGTCACTCAGAGCTGTCACTTTCTGACACTCAGCTGTCAATTTCTGACACTCAGTTGTCATTCAGCTGTCACTTTCTGACACTCAGCTGTCACTCAGCTGTCACTTAGCTGTCAATCAACTGTCACTTTCTGACATTTGGTTGTCATTCAGCTGTCACTTTCTGACACTCAGCTGTCACTTAGCTGTCAACCAGCCGTCACTTTCATTCATTCATTTTTTACATTCATTTCGTTCATTCATTTTGTTTATTCATTTCGTTCATTCATTTTGTACATTCTTTTCGTTCATTCATTTCGTTTATTCATTTCGTTCATTCATTTTGTTCATTCATTTCGTTCATTCATTTCGTTCATTCATTTCATTCAATCATGTCAATGTCATTCTGTCACTCGCTGACATTCAGCTGTCACTCAACTGTCACTCAGCTGTCACTCAGTTGTCATTCAGCTGTCACTTTCTGACACTCCGCTGTCACTCAGCTGTCACTTAGCTGTCAATCAGCTGTCACTTTCTGTCACTCAGCTGTCAATTTCTGACACTCAGTTGTCATTCCGCTGTCACTTTCTGACACTCAGCTGTCACTCAGCTGTCACTCAGCTGTCACTCAGCTGTCACTCAGCTGTCACTCAGCTGTCACTCACCTGTCACTCAGCTGTCATTCAGCTGACACTCAGCTGTCACTCAGCTGTCCCTTTCTGACACTCAGCTGTCACTCAGCTGTCACTTTCTGACACTCTGATGTCATTCAGCTGTCACTTTTTGACACTCAGCTGTCACTTAGCTGTCAACCAGCCGTCACTTTCATTCATTCATTTTTTACATTATTTCGTTCATTCATTTTGTTCATTCATTTCGTTCATTCATTTCATTCAATCATGTCAATGTCATTCTGTCACTCGCTGACATTCAGCTGTCACTCAGCTGTCACTCAACTGTCACTCAGCTGTCACTTTCTGACACTCAGTTGTCATTTAGCTGTCACTTTCTGACACTCAGCTGTCACTTAGCTGTCACTTTCTGTCACTCAGCTGTCACTTTCTGACACTCAGTTGTCATTCAGCTGTCACTTTCTGACACTCAGCTGTCACTCAGCTGTCACTTAGGTGTCAATCAACTGTCACTTTCTGACACTCGGTTGTCATTCAGCTGTCACTTTCTGACACTCAGCTGTCACTTAGCTGTCAACCAGCCGTCACTTTCATTCATTCATTTTTTACATTCATTTCGTTCATTCATTTTGTTCATTCATTTCGTTCATTCATTTTGTACATTCTTTTCGTTCATTCATTTCGTTTATTCATTTCGTTCATTCATTTTGTTCATTCATTTCGTTCATTCATTTCGTTCATTCATTTCATTCAATCATGTCAATGTCATTCTGTCACTCGCTGACATTCAGCTGTCACTCAACTGTCACTCAGCTGTCACTCAGCTGTCACTCAGCTGTCACTCAGCTGTCACTCAGCTGTCACTCAGCTGGCACTCAGCTGTCAGTCAGCTGTCACTCAGCTGTCACTCAGCTGTCACTTTCTGACACTCAGCTGTCACTTTCTGACACTCAGTTGTCACTCAGCTGTCACTAAGCTGTCAATCAGCTGTCACTTTCTGTCACTCAGCTGTCACTCAGCTGTCAATTTCTGACACTCAGCTGTCACTCAGAGCTGTCACTTTCTGACACTCAGCTGTCAATTTCTGACACTCAGTTGTCATTCAGCTGTCACTTTCTGACACTCAGCTGTCATTCAGCTGTCACTTAGCTGTCAATCAGCTGTCACTTTCTGTCACTCAGCTGTCACTCAGCTGTCACTTAGCTGTCAATCAGCTGTCTTTTTCTGTCACTCAGCTGTCACTTTCTGACACTCAGTTGTCATTCAGCTGTCACTTTCTGACACTCAGCTGTCACTTAGCTGTCAATCAGCTGTCACTTTCTGTCACTCAGCTGTCACTCAGCTGTCACCTTATGACACTCAGCTGTCACTCAGCAGGCACTTAGCTGTCAATCAGCTGTCACTTTCTGTCACTCAGCTGTCACTCAGCTGTCACTTTCTTACACTCAGCTGTCACTTAGCTGTCAACCAGCCGTCACTTTCATTCATTCATTTTTTACATTCATTTTGTTCATTCATTTCGTTCATTCATTTTCGTTCATTCATTTCGTGCATTCATTGCGTTCATTCATTTCGTTCATTCATTTCGTTCATTCATTTTGTTCATTCATTTCGTTCATTCATTTTGTACATTCATTTCGTTCATTCATTTCGTTCATTCATTTCGTTCATTCATTTCGTTCATTTCGTTCATTCATTTCGTTCATTCATTTCGTTCATTCATTTTGTTCATTCATTTCGTTCATTCATTTCATTCAATCATGTCAATGTCATTCTGTCACTCGCTGACATTCAGCTGTCACTCAGCTGTCACTCAACTGTCACTCAGCTGTCACTTTCTGACACTCAGTTGTCATTCAGCTGTCACTTTCTGACACTCAGCTGTCACTTAGCTGTCACTTTCTGTCACTCAGCTGTCACTTTCTGACACTCAGTTGTCATTCAGCTGTCACTTTCTGACACTCAGCTTGTCACTCAGCTGTCACTTAGCTGTCAATCAACTGTCACTTTCTGACACTCGGTTGTCATTCAGCTGTCACTTTCTGACACTCAGCTGTCACTTAGCTGTCAATCAGCTGTCACTTTCTGTCACTCAGCTGTCACTCAGCTGTCACTTAGCTGTCAACCAGCCGTCACTTTCATTCATTCATTTTTTACATTCATTTTTTACATTCATTTTGTTCATTCATTTCGTTCATTCATTTCATTCAATCATGTCAATGTCATTCTGTCACTCGCTGACATTCAGCTGTCACTCAGCTGTCACTCAACTGTCACTCAGCTGTCACTTTCTGACACTCAGTTGTCATTTAGCTGTCACTTTCTGACACTCAGCTGTCACTTAGCTGTCACTTTCTGTCACTCAGCTGTCACTTTCTGACACTCAGTTGTCATTCAGCTGTCACTTTCTGACACTCAGCTGTCACTCAGCTGTCACTTAGGTGTCAATCAACTGTCACTTTCTGACACTCGGTTGTCATTCAGCTGTCACTTTCTGACACTCAGCTGTCACTTAGCTGTCAACCAGCCGTCACTTTCATTCATTCATTTTTTACATTCATTTCGTTCATTCATTTTGTTCATTCATTTCGTTCATTCATTTTGTACATTCTTTTCGTTCATTCATTTCGTTTATTCATTTCGTTCATTCATTTCGTTCATTCATTTCGTTCATTCATTTCATTCAATCATGTCAATGTCATTCTGTCACTCGCTGACATTCAGCTGTCACTCAACTGTCACTCAGCTGTCACTCAGCTGTCACTCAGCTGTCACTCAGCTGTCACTCAGCTGTCACTCAGCTGGCACTCAGCTGTCAGTCAGCTGTCACTCAGCTGTCACTCAGCTGTCACTTTCTGACACTCAGCTGTCACTTTCTGACACTCAGTTGTCACTCAGCTGTCACTAAGCTGTCAATCAGCTGTCACTTTCTGTCACTCAGCTGTCACTCAGCTGTCAATTTCTGACACTCAGCTGTCACTCAGAGCTGTCACTTTCTGACACTCAGCTGTCAATTTCTGACACTCAGTTGTCATTCAGCTGTCACTTTCTGACACTCAGCTGTCATTCAGCTGTCACTTAGCTGTCAATCAGCTGTCACTTTCTGTCACTCAGCTGTCACTCAGCTGTCACTTAGCTGTCAATCAGCTGTCTTTTTCTGTCACTCAGCTGTCACTTTCTGACACTCAGTTGTCATTCAGCTGTCACTTTCTGACACTCAGCTGTCACTTAGCTGTCAATCAGCTGTCACTTTCTGTCACTCAGCTGTCACTCAGCTGTCACCTTATGACACTCAGCTGTCACTCAGCAGGCACTTAGCTGTCAATCAGCTGTCACTTTCTGTCACTCAGCTGTCACTCAGCTGTCACTTTCTGACACTCAGCTGTCACTTAGCTGTCAACCAGCCGTCACTTTCATTCATTCATTTTTTACATTCATTTTGTTCATTCATTTCGTTCATTCATTTTCGTTCATTCATTTCGTGCATTCATTGCGTTCATTCATTTCGTTCATTCATTTTGTTCATTCATTTCGTTCATTCATTTTGTACATTCATTTCGTTCATTCATTTCGTTCATTCATTTCGTTCATTCATTTCGTTCATTCATTTCGTTCATTCATTTCGTTCATTCATTTTGTTCATTCATTTCGTTCATTCATTTCATTCAATCATGTCAATGTCATTCTGTCACTCGCTGACAATCAGCTGTCACTCAGCTGTCACTCAACTGTCACTCAGCTGTCACTTTCTGACACTCAGTTGTCATTCAGCTGTCACTTTCTGACACTCAGCTGTCACTTAGCTGTCACTTTCTGTCACTCAGCTGTCACTTTCTGATACTCAGTTGTCATTCAGCTGTCACTTTCTGACACTCAGCTTGTCACTCAGCTGTCACTTAGCTGTCAATCAACTGTCACTTTCTGACACTCGGTTGTCATTCAGCTGTCACTTTCTGACACTCAGCTGTCACTTAGCTGTCAATCAGCTGTCACTTTCTGTCACTCAGCTGTCACTCAGCTGTCACTTAGCTGTCAACCAGCCGTCACTTTCATTCATTCATTTTTTACATTCATTTTTTACATTCATTTTGTTCATTCATTTCGTTCATTCATTTCATTCAATCATGTCAATGTCATTCTGTCACTCGCTGACATTCAGCTGTCACTCAGCTGTAACTCAACTGTCACTCAGCTGTCACTTTCTGACACTCAGTTGTCATTCAGCTGTCACTTTCTGACACTCAGCTGTCACTTAGCTGTCAATCAGCTGTCACTTTCTGTCACTCAGCTGTCACTCAGCTGTCACTTAGCTGTCAACCAGCCGTCACTTTCATTCATTCATTTTTTACATTCATTTTTTACATTCATTTTGTTCATTCATTTCGTTCATTCATTTCGTTCATTCATTTTGTACATTCATTTCGTTCATTCATTTTGTACATTCTTTTCGTTCATACATTTCGTTCATTCATTTCGTTCATTCATTTTGTTCATTCATTTCGTTCATTCATTTCGTTCATTCATTTCATTCAATCATGTCAATGTCATTCTGGCACTCGCTGACATTCAGCTGTCACTCAGCTGTCACTCAACTGTCACTCAGCTGTCACTTTCTGACACTCAGTTGTCATTCAGCTGTCACTTTCTGACACTCAGCTGTCACTTAGCTGTCAATCAGCTGTCGCTTTCTGTCACTCAGCTGTCACTCAGCTGTCACTTTATGACACTCAGCTGTCACTCAGCAGGCATTTAGCTGTCAATCAGCTGTCACTTTCTGTCACTCAGCTGTCACTCAGCTGTCACTTTCTGACACTCAGCTGTCACTCAGCTGTCACTTTCTGACACTCAGCTGTCACTCAGCTGTCACTTTCTGACACTCAGTTGTCATTCAGCTGTCACTTTCTGACACTCAGCTGTCTTTCAGCTGTCACTTTCTGACACTCAGCTGTCACTTAGCTGTCAACCAGCCGTCACTTTCATTCATTCATTATTTACATTCATTTTGTTTATTCATTTCGTTCATTCATTTTGTACATTCCGTTCATTCATTTCGTTCATTCATTTAGTTCATTCATTTCGTTCATTCATTTTGTTCATTCATTTCGTTCATTCATTTTGTACATTCTTTTCGTTCATTGATTTCGTTCATTCATTTCGTTTATTCATTTTGTTCATTCATTTCGTTCATTCATTTCGTTCATTCATTTCGTTCATTCATTTCATTCAATCATGTCAATGTCATTCTGTCATTCGCTGACATTCAGCTGTCACTCAGCTGTCACTCAACTGTCAATCAGCTGTCACTTTCTGTCACTCAGCTGTCACTCAGCTGTCACTTAATGACACTCAGCTGTCACTCAGCAGGCACTTAGCTGTCAATCAGCTGTCACTTTCTGTCACTCAGCTTTCACTCAGCTGTCACTTTCTGACACTCCGCTGTCACTCAGCTGTCACTTTCTGTCACTCAGCTGTCACTTTCTGACACTCAGCTGTCACTCAGAGCTGTCACTTTCTGACACTCAGCTGTCAATTTCTGACACTCAGTTGTCATTCAGCTGTCACTTTCTGACACTCAGCTGTCACTTAGCTGTCAATCAGCTGTCACTTTCTGTCACTCAGCTGTCAATTTCTGACACTCAGTTGTCATTCAGCTGTCACTTTCTGACACTCAGCTGTCACTTAGCTGTCAATCAGCTGTCACTTTCTGTCACTCAGCTGTCAATTTCTGACACTCAGTTGTCATTCAGCTGTCACTTTCTGACACTCAGCTGTCACTCAGCTGTCACTCAGCTGTCACTTACCTGTCACTCAGCTGTCATTCAGCTGTCACTCAGCTTTCACTCAGCTGTCACTTTCTGACACTCAGCTGTCACTCAGCTGTCACTTTCTGACACTCTGATGTCATTCAGCTGTCACTTTCTGACACTCAGCTGTCACTTAGCTGTCAACCAGCCGTCACTTTCATTCATTCATTTTTTACATTCATTTCGTTCATTCATTTCGTTCATTCATTTTGTTCATTCATTTCGTTCAATCATTTCGTTTATTCATTTCGTTCATTCATTTCATTCATTCATTTCGTTCAATCATTTCATTCAATCATGTCAATGTCACTCTGTCACTCGCTGACACTAAGCTGTCCCTCAGCTGTCACTCAGCTGTCACTCAACTGTCACTTTCTGACACTCTGATGTCATTCAGCTGTCACTTTCTGACACTCAGCTGTCACTCAGCTGTCACTTAGCTGTCAACCAGCCGTCACTTTCATTCATTCATTTTTTACATTCATTTCGTTCATTCATTTCGTTCATTCATTTTGTTCATTCATTTCGTTCATTCATTTTGTTCATTCATTTCGTTCATTCATTTCGTTCATTCGTTTCGTTCATTCATTTCGTTCATTCATTTCGTTCATTCATTTCGTTCATTCATTTCATTGAATCATGTCAATGTCACTCTGTCACTCGCTGACACTCAACTGTCACTCTCTGTCATTCAGCTGTCACTTTCTGACACTCAGCTGTCACTTTCTGACACTCAGTTGTCATTCAGTTGTCAATTTTTTGCTGAGTGACAGAGAGTGACAGTTGAGTGACAGCTGAGTGACAGCTGAGTGTCAGCGAGTGACAGATACATTGACATGATTGAATGAAATGAATGAACGAAATGAATGAATCAAATGAATGAACGAAATGAATGAACGAAATGAAGGAACGAAATAAATGAACGAAATGAATGAACGAAATGAATGAACGAAATGAATGACAAAAATGAATGAACGAAATGATTTTCAAAAAAGAATGAACGAAATGCATGACAAAAATGAATGAACGAAATGAATGTAAAAAATGAATGACAAAAATGAATAAACGAAATGAATGTAAAAAATGAATGAATGAAATGAATGAATGAAAGTGAAAGCTGAGTGTCATAAAGTGACAGCTGAATGACAACTGAGTGTCAGAAAGTGACAGCTGAGTGTCAGAAAGTGACAGCTCTGAGTGACAGCTGATCGTCAGAAAGTGACAGCTGAGTGTCAAAAAATGACATCTGAGTGACAGCTGACTGTCAGAAAGTGACAGCGGAGTGACAGATAGTGACAGTTGAGTGACAGCTGAGTGACAGCTGAGTGTCAGCGAGTGGCAGAGTGCCATTGACATGATTGAATGAAATGAATGAACGAAATGAATGAAGGAAATAAATGAACGAAATGAATGAACGAAATGAATGAACGAAATGAAGGAACGAAATGAATGAACAAAATGAATGAACGAAATGAAGAAACGAAATGAATGAACGAAATGAATGAATGAAAGTGACAGCTGAGTTTCAGAAAGTGACAGCTGAATGACAACTGAGTGTCAGAAAGTGACAGCTGTGTGACAGCTGAGTGTCAGAAAGTAACAGCTCTGAGTGACAGCTGATCGTCAAAAAGTGACAGCTGAGTGACAGCTGAGTGTCATAGTGACAGCTGAGTTACAGCTGAGTGACATCTGAGTGACAGAAAGTGACAGCTAAGTGACAGCCGAGTGGCTGAAAGTGACAGGTAAGTGACAGCTGAGTGTCAGAAAGTGACAGCTGAGTGACAGCTGCGTGTCAAAAAATGACATCTGAGTGACAGCTGAGTGTCAGAAAGTGACAGCTGAGTTACAGAGAGTGACAGTTGAGTGACAGCTGAGTGTCAGCGAGTGACAGAGTGACATTGACATGATTGAATGAAATAAATGAACGAAATGAATGAATCAAATGAACGAACGAAATGAATGAACGAAATTAATGAACGAAATGAATGACAAAAATGAATGAACGAAATGAATTTCAAAAAAGAATGAACGAAATGCATGACAAAAATGAATGAACGAAATGAATGTAAAAAATGAATGAACGAAATGAATGTAAAAAATGAATGAATTAAAGTGACAGCTGAGTGTCATAAAGTGACAGCTGAATGACAACTGAGTGTCAGAAAGTGACAGCTGAGTGTCAGAAAGTGACAGCTCTGAGTGACAGCTGAGTGTCAGAAAGTGACAGCTGAGTGACAGAGAGTGACAGTTGAGTGACAGCTGAGTGTCAGCGAGTGGCAGAGTGCCATTGACATGATTGAATGAAATGAATGAACGAAATGAATGAACGAAATAAATGAACGAAATGAATGAACGAAATGTATGAACGAAATGAAGGAACGAAATGAATGAACGAAATGAATGAACGAAATGAATGCATGAAATGAAGAAACGAAATGAATGAACGAAATGAATGAATGAAAGTGACAGCTGAGTTTCAGAAAGTGACAGCTGAATGACAACTGAGTGTCAGAAAGTGACAGCTGTGTGACAGCTGAGTGTCAGAAAGTAACAGCTCTGAGTGACAGCTGATCGTCAAAAAGTGACAGCTGAGTGACAGCTGAGTGTCATAGTGACAGCTGAGTTACAGCTGAGTGACATCTGAGTGACAGAAAGTGACAGCTAAGTGACAGCCGAGTGGCTGAAAGTGACAGGTAAGTGACAGCTGAGTGTCAGAAAGTGACAGCTGAGTGACAGCTGCGTGTCAAAAAATGACATCTGAGTGACAGCTGAGTGTCAGAAAGTGACAGCTGAGTTACAGAGAGTGACAGTTGAGTGACAGCTGAGTGTCAGCGAGTGACAGAGTGACATTGACATGATTGAATGAAATAAATGAACGAAATGAATGAATCAAATGAACGAACGAAATGAATGAACGAAATTAATGAACGAAATGAATGACAAAAATGAATGAACGAAATGAATTTCAAAAAAGAATGAACGAAATGCATGACAAAAATGAATGAACGAAATGAATGTAAAAAATGAATGAACGAAATGAATGTAAAAAATGAATGAATTAAAGTGACAGCTGAGTGTCATAAAGTGACAGCTGAATGACAACTGAGTGTCAGAAAGTGACAGCTGAGTGTCAGAAAGTGACAGCTCTGAGTGACAGCTGAGTGTCAGAAAGTGACAGCTGAGTGACAGAGAGTGACAGTTGAGTGACAGCTGAGTGTCAGCGAGTGGCAGAGTGCCATTGACATGATTGAATGAAATGAATGAACGAAATGAATGAACGAAATAAATGAACGAAATGAATGAACGAAATGAAGGAACGAAATGAATGAACGAAATGAATGAACGAAATGAATGCATGAAATGAAGAAACGAAATGAATGAACGAAATGAATGAATGAAAGTGACAGCTGAGTTTCAGAAAGTGACAGCTGAATGACAACTGAGTGTCAGAAAGTGACAGCTGGGTGACAGCTGAGTGTCAGAAAGTAACAGCTCTGAGTGACAGCTGATCGTCAAAAAGTGACAGCTGAGTGACAGCTGGGTGTCATAGTGACAGCTGAGTTACAGCTGAGTGACATCTGAGTGACAGAAAGTGACAGCTAAGTGACAGCCGATTGGCTGAAAGTGACAGGTAAGTGACAGCTGAGTGTCAGAAAGTGACAGCTGAGTGACAGCTGCGTGACAGCTGAGTGACAGAAAGTGACAGCTGATTGAGAGCTAAGTGACAGCTGAGTGACAGAAAGTGACAGCTAAATGACAGCCGAGTGGCTGAAAGTGACAGCTTAGTGAAGTGACAGCTGAGTGCCAGCTGAGTGTCAGAAAGTGACAGCTGAGTGACAGAGAGTGTCAGCGAGTGACAGAGTGACATTGACATGATTGAATGAAATGAATGAAACCACCTCTGGCTAATATGGCTTCGTTTAGTCCCTCGATATAAAATATACTATTAAATATTAAATTAGTTCAGCAAAAGTTATTAGAAGTTAGTGTAAAGAAGTGAAAACAATAAACTCAAATATCTGTGGAAGTGTTATCTTAGCTTGAATGAGCTTGTGAACTAAATACATAGTGATAAAAGTTACGACACGATATAACACTGTTCAGTGGTCGTCTATACAATTAAACGAACATTCAACATCATCACTAATAGATGGCACGACATTCTTTAACGATTACCTATAACTCAATACATGACATCTGCTGACAAATAGGAAGACCTCTCATTGCGTAGTATTGCACAAAATTGGTTCCAAAACTTTGCTATAGGGGGCGCCTAACGATGGAAGGCCTGGATAATGTAACTCATAGAAGACCTAAAAAGTGTAAATCACTAGAAAAGTTGGATTTGAGCACCTCCTTTAATAGCACATCGTATTCGGATGAATTCTTGAGTAGAAGACTAGACGTTTCTTTGCATATTACAGCATTATGCCGAGACGAAATGAACTCCGAAATAAGTAAATTAAAGGCGGACTTACAATCTACCCAGGATGAATTAGAAAATGTCATTCTCGAAAACGTAGAACAGAAAAAACAAATTACCCAACTATCTCAGGAAGTTGAAATTCTAAAACAGATCTGCCAAAGTCCACGAACAACTTTACGTCAGTCAACCATGCAGAAGCATAAAGTCAAGCGTCGTCTTACTGAGTCATTTAGAAACTCTCCGCTCATGATGCAAAGCTCACCTAGTGATGAAAAACTTCATGGCCACACTCATTCACTGGTCCAGCACGAAAAAACGCAAAGCAATATACCCACAACATAACTGGGATGTTCTGAGCAAAGTGTTAAAGCATCAGTTTCCAATCCACAATGCAGAGAATCCTTCGAACGCAGTATAGAGATCCCATGTGCTCAAACTTCGTTTACTTCGATAACACTACTAAATACAAGAGATCACCAACGTTCGCAAAATTCAACAACAACTGGTGTTCCAAAAATTATTGTTTTAGGTGACCATCAAGTACGAGGTTTTGCCAGTCAAATAAAGTTGCAGAGGGATGCCAATAAGTGGAATAACGTATATTCTGTATCTGGAGTGTCAAAGCCAAATGCAACTAGTATACAAATATTGTATAAAATAGACGATTATATAAAACCTTTGCACAATGATGATATAGTAATATTGGGTTTAAGAAGCAATGACAAAAACCCGTACGAATTTCTATCAGAGTTGATTCCGACTCTTTGTAAACTAAGAAACAACCAAGTATTGATACTAAATATTATTAATAATCCCTACTTAAATTTTAATTTGTTAAATCAAAATATAAAAATATTTTTGCTAAATTTTCCTAACTGTAAGTTCATTGATACAACTGAGAATATATATAGTCATAATAATTATAACTACACATTCAAGGAAATACTGTGTTATAAAATAAATATAGAAATTGATAATATTAATCTTAAGAAAAGTATGGACACAGCTTGCACATTAAAAAACACGCGCACGTCATTGAGCTCAAACATAAATAATCACACAAAAGGAACAATTCCATATTACTTTAAGGTACAAATAAAAAACCCCCACCAGCCATTAAAAGCCAATGAAGCTGCTACACCTACACCAAACCCTAATGAAGCTAGTAAATCCGTTTTTTTTCGAGGTTAAACGTAAATGTACAAAATATTCTTCATCAAAATATTGCCGGTGTTTTAAATAAAAAAGATTTATTAGAAATAACTCTACAAGAACTGCATGCAAACGGTACAATCATTGATATTCTATGTTTTTCGGAAACATTCTTAAAAAGAGGATCAGAAAGCAACTTAATACTAAAAAATTACAAGCTAGTCTCATTTTTGTCAAGACCTAACCAACGGCGAGGTGGAACTGGCATAATGGTTAAAAAGGACCTTGAATGTAAACCTATCCCTAACCTGGTCACGCCTTTAGTATATGATTTCGAATATTGTGCAATGGAAATTATCACGCTTAAAGTCATTGTTATCTGTATTTACCGTACTCCAAATTCAAATTTGAGTCTGTTTTTGAAAAACCTAGAGGATATTTTAAGGACGCGTTTGCAAAATTGATAGGTACAGAATCGAACTACTACATTGACACGGGTCATACACACAAGTGTACGCACGACTAACTGCGAGAATAGTAGTCAAGTGAACTCATTTTGATGCTTTGAAAGATTTTTACTTTGAAATTATGGTAGGTCCCTACAATTTTTTTTTTTGCTGTTTTTACGAATAACCTCCGGACTTGATGGAGTGACCTGAAGGTATACTTCAGTGACTGCTACTGGAACTTCTCGACGTGTTGTACTAGGTGAGCCGAGTTTGGGCTCGTTTTGTTAGTCATGATGATACCTTACCTCCAGACTTGATGGAGCGACCTGAAGGTGTACATCGGTGACTGCTACTGGAACTCCTTGACGTGTTGTACTAGGTGAGTCGAGTTTGGGCTCGTTTTGTTAGTTATGATGAGACCTTACCTCCGGACTTGATGGAGTGTCCTGAAGGTGTACTTCGATGATTGCTAATGGAACTCCTTGACGTGTTGTACTGGGTGAGCCGAGTTTGGGCTCGTTTTGTTAGTTATGATGAGACCTTACCTCCGGACTTGATGGAGTGACCTGAAGGTGTACTTCGGTGATTGCTACTGGAACTCCTTCACATGTTGTACTAGGTGAGCCGAGTTTGGGCTCGTTTTGTTAGTTATGATGAGACTTTACCTCCGGACTTGATGGAGTGACCTGAAGGTGTACTTCTGTGATTGCTGCTGGAACTCCTTCACATGTTGTACTAGGTGAGCCGAGTTTGGGCTCGTTTTGTTAGTTATGATGAGACCATACCTCCGGACTTGATGGAGTGACCTGAAGGTGTACTTCGGTGATTGCTACTCGAACTCCTTCACATGTTGTACTAGGCGAGCCGAGTTTGGGCTCGTTTTGTTAGTTATGATGAGACCTTACCTCCGGACTTGATGGAGTGACCTGAAGGTGTACTTCGATGATTGCTACTGGAACTCCTTGACGTGTTGTACTGGGTGAGCCGAGTTTGGGCTCGTTTGGTTAGTTATGATGAGACTTTACCTCCGGACTTGATGGAGTGACCTGAAGGTGTACTTCGGTGACTGCTACTGGAACTCCTCGATGTGTTGTACTAGGTGAGCCGAGTTTGGGCTCGTTTTGTTAGTTATGATGAGACCTTACCTCCGGACTTGATGGAGTGACCTGAAGGTGTACTTCGGTGACTGCTACTGGAACTCCTTGACGTGTTGTACTGGGTGAGCCGAGTTTGGGCTCGTTTTGTTAGTTATGATGAGACTGTGAATGTGAAAAAATAAGATTTGGTTTTCATTTTTTCTGCAACTATATAAAAAAAAAAAAAAAAAATCCTTGCGTTAAGAATTGATTATGTTTGCCAACATACAGTATTTTTAGAAATAGTAAAATATGTTAATAATAGCACAAAAAATGTACCTAAACTCAACCCTGTATCGTTAATTTTAGGGAAAATGGCAACGACAGATCGATTTTACATTATAAAAAACTAAAATTTTCAGTGGTCAAGTACCTATTATTTGAAGATGAAGAACCAATCTATACGAGGTTGTTATTAGTTATATTGGATTTTGTTTGGTTATGCCATAAAATTCTACCGATAAACAGCATAATTTTACCTGATATGCAAACGCGCCCTTAAGGAAAATAACAAAACAAAAAAAAAAAAAAAAATACTATGTGGAGATTGGAACATTGACGCATTAAAGCGTAACAATAATTATAAAGAATTAGAATGTCTCTTACAGAACTATAACATCTCTAACCATATTACTAAACCCACAAGAAAATCATCATGTTTAGATCTCATCGCAAGCGACATACCTAATGCCCAACCTCAAATACATACCCTTGCATTATCTGATCATGAGACCGGTCAGTCCATTTGTTTCCATTCGTCTGTAGATACTACAAGATGCAGAAAACAAGTTTGGTTTCAAAAGAGAAGAGATTTGAGTCAACTTATCATAGAAAAGTTTATATCATGCATATCGTCTCTTTCCTTTTCAGAAATATATGAGTCAGATGATACTGATATAGCATTCAATCACTTTCATGATACACTGACCCTTTTTTATGATCTTTGTTTTCCCATACTCAAAGTAAAAATTACAAACAAACCCCCAAAAAGTAAATGGATAACAAAAGGAATAAAAAGATGTTGTGTCAAAAAAAGAAGTATGTACCTAAAATATAGACTATTAAATTCTAATAAAAATCAAAACCTAAAGAACTACCAAAATTATACTAGAATACTGAGACGATGTATATTACATGCTCATAAAATTGATAATACTCGTTATATTCTTCAATCGAACAATAAATGTAAAGCCGCCTGGGACATTATTAAAAAGATTAGTACAGATAACGATAATAATGCTAAAATTACCTCTATCATAGATGATCAATGCACATACACTAATGCCGATACAATTGCCAATAAATTTAATGACTTTTTTATAAACATGACAAACAAACATAATATCCCTAATTCTGAAACACACATTGACTACAAACATACCATCACTGATATATCGGATACCATTTTCTTGACTCCAACTAATGAAGACAACAGTATAAAATTATTAATTCTTTAAACTCAACTAACTCAACCGGGTATGTTGATATCAATACGAAAATTCTTAAACGTTGCTCTAAATATATATCACATCCACTCGCCCACATTGTTAATCTATAATTATTTCAAGGTTTGTTCCCCGCCGGACTAAAATTTTCGATAGTCAAACCTGCATACAAAAAAGGAGATAAAAATGACATGAATAACTATCGACCAATTACTCTGATACCCGTCATTTCTAAGATTTTTGAGAGAATTATGTATGATAAACTGCACTCCATTATAGTAAAACACCCAATTTTAAAAGAGGAACAGTTCGGTTTCAGAAAAAATAAATCAACTACTCTGGCATGTTTCTCTCTTGTGAAAATGATTACCTCTAGTCTGAATGAGAAAAGGCCAATAGCATCGGTATTTCTCGATATGTCAAAAGCATTTGACTTCGTGGATCACAAACTGCTTCTCTTCAAACTGAATCGTTATGGTATTAGGGGAAACGCATTACAGTGGATAGAATCTTATCTGAATAATCGTAAACAATGCGTAAAAGTATTGAGGAGTGCTTTGTCAGAGAATGAAATACAAATACATAGATCCGCGTATCGCCTAAACTCATGTGGTGTCCCCCAGGGCAGTATATTGGGACCTTTTTTGTTCTTGCTATATATTAATGATTTGCCCAACGTAACCCCATATTCTTGCATTTTGTACGCCGACGATACAACTCTTAGTATTGAACTCACCGATAACAATATCACCAAATACGAAAAAGAGATTAATGATACGTTGAACAAAATAATAGAATGGCTAAAAGACAACAATCTACATGTCAATATTAGTAAAACCAAACTTATACAGTTCCAAACTTACAATAGCAAACGTCACCAATTAGAAATTAGATATGCAAATAACGCTCTAGAAGAGGTTGAAAGTGCTACTTTTTTGGGGATAACATTAGACAAATATTGCAACTGGAAAGTACACATTGACAAATTATGCACTAAGATGCAAAGATTTGTTTTTGTTTTAAACCGAATAACTCGCGTAGCTGGTATCAATGCAGCACTTTATGCTTATCAATGGTTACGTAGCATCAATTCTCCGCTACGGCATCATTATATGGGGAAATTCTGTCGATACTATTAAAGCATTACGAACCCAAAAGAAATGTATCCGATCAATGACTAAAGCCCAACCATTACAAAGCTGTGTCCCAATATTTAAAAAAAATAAAAATATTACCACTCCCATCTTTATATATATTCGAACTCTGTATCTTTGTACGTAAAAACTTAGCTTTATTTCAAGTACACAATGATGTTGTTATAAGGAAAAGTCGAAATATGTACACCCCAACAAAGAATTAAACTATTTTCGAATAATGTTTACTGTATGGCAATTCAAATTTATAATAAATTACCTAATGTTTTTAAAAGTCATAACCTTGTGACATTTAAAAAGAAACTATTTAACTTTCTATTGCAAAAGTGTTACTACTCAACTAATGAATTTTTAAATGAAAAATTTGATTCAAAATTTAAATTAGACGATGACTTACCTCCTAATAATTGAATGGAATTTCATTTCTATGTCATTGTAATGGAATTTTTCTTTCTTTTTTATTGTATTTAATAATTCTTGACATTATAATTAATTAACCCGTAACATTGTATTTAATCATTCTTGACATTATAATTGATAACCCCTGACATTGTATTTGATAGTAGTTAACGTTTTCTTATTCTCGACATTGTATGGTTTATTATTAATTTTAATTCTTTGAAATATTTGTACGCTGGAAACAGCAGAATATTATGGACATCATATTATGTGTAACACCTATGTAAGAACAATATTCTAACAAATAAATCTATTATTATTATTATGAATGAACGACATGAATGAATGAAATGAATGAACGAAATGAATGAACGAAATGAATGAATGAAAGTGACAGCTGAGTGTCAGAAAGTGACAACTGAATGACAACTGAAAAGTGACAGCTGAGTGTCAGAAAAAGACAGCTCTGAGTGACAGCTGATCGTCAGAAAGTGACAGCTGAGGGTCAGAAAGTGACAACTGAATGACAACTGAGTGTCAAAAAGTGACAGCTGAGTGACAGTTGAGTGTCAGAAAGTGACAGCTCTGAGTGACAGCTGATCGTCAGAAAGTAACAGCTGAGTGTCAGAAAGTGACAGCTGAGTGACAACTGAGTGACAGAAAGTGACAGCTAAGTGACAGCTGAGTGACATCTGAGTGACAGAAAGTGACAGCTAAGTGACAGCCGAGTAGCTGAAAGTGACAGCTAAGTGAAGTGACAGCTGAGTGTCAGAAAGTGACAGGTGAGTGACAGAAAGTGTCAGCTGAGTGACAGAAAGTGACAGCTGAGTGTCAGTGAGTGACAGAAAAACATTGACATGATTGAATGAAATGAATGAACGAAATGAATGGCAAAAATGAATGAACGAAATGAATGTAAAAAATGAATGAACGAAATGAATGAAAGTGACAGCTGAGTGTCAGAAAAAGACAGCTGAATGACAACTGAGTGTCAGAAAGTGACAGCTCTTAGTGACAGCTGATCGTCAGAAAGTGACAGCTGAGTGTCAAAAAATGACATGTGAGTGACAGCTGAGTGTCAGAAAGTGACAGCTGAGTGACATAGAGTGACAGAAAGTGACAGCTGAGTGACAGCGAGTGACAGCTGAGTGTCAGGAAGTGACAGCTGAGTGAAGTGAAGTGAAAGGGAATAATCCACCACGCGGGCCTAGTGCGATTTGGTAGATGTCTTCGAATTTTTGATTCAAGGACATGCCGCTTTCCTCACGATGTTTTCCTTCACCATTTTTGAGACCAGTACTTATATTAAGGCGACTACAGGAGCTAAATTAGCAACTCTATTTGTGGTGGTTCAAACTTCGTTTGATATACTGTTATAAAGTTCTAATCAGCTTGCACTACAAACTGGTTCTTACGTCAGTCACTGCGGGCCGAATAGTGCGAAATGACTGTTTTTTTGCGATTTACAAAAAAACCATGTTGCTTGTAGAATTATTTGCCAAAAATCAGAATGATCGCATGTATTTTAGTATGGTTTTACTCGTTAAAAGAAATTTTTAGAGATAAGTTCGTGATTTTTTTATCGAGTAAAATTAGTTGTATTAAGTTATCAAAACACTATCATACTAGCATATATCTATCATACTAGAATATCATAATATTTTTCTGGTTTTGTTTATTGCAGTGAATCATATGCTTTTTTGCATTATAAAACTCGCGTTTAGCTCCTGTAGTTCCCTTAAGGGAATCAGCTAACGAGAGGTTTTCTCAGTGTAACTCCTCTTTGATGAGTGAATATAAATGTGCAAAAAAAAAATATGTTGCTTATTAGACTCTAAACTTTAATTGGTACAATTGAAATAATTCTAACCTTATTAATAAAAAAAATATTCAAAGCGATGCATTTTTTCTTTGAAAATTCGTAACTACTCCTAAACGGCATTAAGTTCCAGTATTTTTTTTTCACACAAATATTTGTCACCTTTTTCTTCACAATGTGTTCAATTGGCATTTTGATGTAATTATTTATTAGGCTACAATTAAATAAAAACCACTCATTTCGAACTATTCTGCCCGCAGTGACTGACGTAACCACCACTTTGTAGTGCAAGCTGATTAGAACTTTATTATAACAGTATTTCAAACGAAGTTTGAACCACCACAAATAGAGTTGCTAATTTAGCAGCTACCCCAGCCTTAAGTTAAGTATTATAAACTTTTAAAATTTCCTAGTTAGTATGTTTGCACTAATTCAAAACTTACTATCCTTCAACATGTAGTCCGCACATCATAAATAATTCCAAGCAACGTTCAACTGGGAAGGTAATTAAATCGTCCGCATTTTACTCACTCCACTGTCAACGGATAACGAATGACGATGAACATTTCGGTTTCGTCACAAACGTACACGTTTTTCGCATTTCCTCGCTTATTTGATTATCTTCAACAGTGATTTGGGATGCTGTTTATTTTATAGGTTTTGTGGATACGATGACGGAATTGAATGCGTTAATAAAGTATGTGTTTGATGTAGTTCAGGTATAATACCTACTTTAAATAGTGACAGCTTGTATCTGTTTTCATGAACACTAGGTGACACATAAACTAATACCTAAATACTCTTGCACTGCTGAAATTTGAACTTTCGATGTATGTCGCCATAAGTCACTGTAGTGTTTATTTATTTATTAATTATTGTTTCAAGCCTGTGTCGTCTCACTGCAGGGGCCTCCCTATCCAATCCTCTCCATCTTGGACTAATAGCTAGCATATAGTAGTGGATTTCATTTAAATAAACAATTTTTCTAGTTTGACAACATACACTTTTTTTTTTTTTTTAGGATGGGAAATCATCAAATGACTCCTCCCGCTCTGGGCGGAGCAGGAGGGAGTGTCAGACTTTTACTGACTAAAACCCATCCATGTTCCTTCCTCGCCCTTTGTGTTCCGGGGCCACGGTATCTCTTTCGAATAGTCCCGCAGCCCCGCCACATAAATAAGTATCACACTTTTAAAATTTCAATAACTTTTTAAGTACACAAGATATACTTTCGAAACAAAAAGGACTCGAAAAATAGTTTAATTTTATCTATAGTTTCGAAAAAAGCTGATAAAAATTGCTTTACAACGTTTTTTTTTTTGTAATTTTTAGTAAACTTCTATAGTTTAGGAAAAATTGGAATTTTAAAAGTGTAGTGCTTATTTTTTCAGGTCAGTGTAGTATCTGCCTTTTATTGTGATAGTTGCAGTAACATCGACCTACCAGATTAAGTTTAACTACAACCTCACTATCGAGATTTTGAGGGTAACTATCCCTGAAGACCCAAGTATAGCGGGTTTCTAAACTTACTTACATACTACAGTAAGCCCCTGCGGCTTTTAACATTTAATATGAGAGCTCCTAGCTTCCTCACTCTAATGATTCTTAGATGAGGTCACTAAACTCCCATTAAGTCCAATCTGAACAAAACGAGGCAAAATAAAGGCGAACATAAAAACAATGGAAGGAAACTTGCTTCTCACAAACAAAAGATTGTATAAGGAATAAGGAAAAATCATCAAAACCCGTGAGATTTCACTAAAATAAAAGGGAATAGAACAAAATGGATACAATCTTCTTAGTAAATAAATAAATGAAGGTAAAAACAGAAGTTTCAACTACCTATAAACATCTACTAGTACAACAGTAGGCCTCACATCACGTACAATATTAGGATAAGCATCATTCTCTTGCCCTTATTCTAATTTATTTGGGTTCGGCACAGCATTTCTTCTGTCTTCAGCGTGTCCTGTATGTCTTCCATACTTCTCTATAACTCATCATCTCATCAGACACCTTCTTTCTTGCCATATCATCATTCACAAAGTCCATCCATCGTACCCACCATTCATCCATTTTTAAATGTCTTCTAAGGATACATTCGTCTTTGTATGAAGTGTGCCTTTTTTGAATTTATCTTTTTTGTGCCAAAATATCTGCTACGTACTAATGGTGGCTCAGAATAAAAACAGACCCGTATTACACTCACACTAATTCTGTTTAAAAGGAGAGAACTTCTTGACGATGCTCCTTACTTGATCTTCAGATGTTGGTAACCCTGGGCGTCTCTTTGTTCTACGTCCTTTTTTATTGCTGTGGACCTTGCATGAACGCGCAGATTTAACGTAACGTAAATTAGAAAGAAATAAAATAATTATTTTATTTATTAAGACACAACATAAATGTGTAAAAAAATCAAATTGTGATAACCTCCTCTTTCTGCTGAAGCGTTTTTCACAAAATAAAATCAATTATTTCAGGTTTCAAAATCCTTTATTAGCACTTCACAACAAAATATATTAATTTAACAATCGCGATGGAGCAGCACGACTTGCTTGCTCGACGACCATTTGACAACTGACTAGTGATCAACAACGGTGAATACTCTAACACTAATCCGGACGTGACGTCACATCCCCGTTCTGTGAGTTGTGTGAAGTTAGTTGTCAAATGATCGTTTTAAGTTTCTTTTACAAACTATTAAAAATATACTTTCAACAATAAAATACATGTTTTATATTGATTGAATTTGTACAAATAAATATAATAAACTTAAAATTGCTTACAATCGGCCTTCCTGATATTTTCACGTCTCGGGAAACATAGAAATAATAACAATAATTAATTCATCACAAAAAACCTTACAGCAATATATCCCTTTTTTTACTTTGAATAAAAATAAATCAAGTATTCATCATCACACGTATCAATTTTTTTTTTTTTTTTTTTTTTCAGAATCACACTTACACTTAAATATTAGTATTGAGGCCTTCATATCCTCATAATACTTAATAATAATTATGATATAGTATTGAAGTCTCCTTCACATCCTCATACTAAACAAAATGTGGCATTGAGGCCTCCTCATCATATCCTCATATACCTACTAAACATAAAATGTAGTATTGAGGCCTCCTCATCATATCCTCATATACCTACATAAAATATAGTATTGAGGCCTCCTCATCATATCCTCATATACCTACATAAAATATAGTATTGAGGCCTCCTTCATATCCTCATATACTAAATAATGTTCACACTATCATAAACCAAGATCAAAATAATAACAAAAATGAATAAGGTCATTACAGTCTAATCGGCGGTCACGGTTGCCTCATCAGAAATGTTGATGTTGGATCTATTATCCTCATCAGAGTCGTTGCTGTTGGATCTAGTATAAACTAACCACGGATGAATTTTATCTACCGCGAATACACTTCTAAAAGGTCTATTATTCTTTCGTGATATTGGTGTATCTTGAACCTCGTACCTATCATTCCCTAGCACTTTAATTATTCGATATGGACCTCTTAACTTAGGGACTAGTTTTTTACTTTGCCCGGTAGATGCCACATCTCTTTCTATCCTCACTAAATCTCCTACTTTATAATGTACAATCTTTTTGTTTTTGTCATATCTTTCTTTTTGCTTTTGCTGACTTTTGTTTATATGTTTTGTTATTTGTTCTCTTATGATTTCGGTGTTTTGAACATCTACATCTCCATCAGATACAATTTCGGAATTTAATAATGAATCTGATGTACCCGTTAATCCGATACCAAACAGTGCTTCGGCTGGTGTTTTCCCTATACCCTTGTTAATGGTATTATTAAGTCCCCATTGAATTTCAGAAATCTTTTCGTCCCAAGCATTTTCAGGTTTACCTAAATTGCTAGCAGAGAGAGCGGCTAATACGGTTCGATTGTACCTTTCAATTTGCCCATTGGCTCTAGGTGTTGCAACAGCATTGAGAATGTGTCTTATGCCCAATCCATTGACAAACTCTTTAAAGTTCTTAGAAGTAAACGAAGTACCTCTATCAGAAATTAATCTTTTTGGAACCCCAAACGTGTGAAAATATGATTTGAGGGTTTTAATTGAATTGGCCGATTTTGTACTTTTTACAGGCGATATAATAATAAACTTTGTAAACGCATCAATGATCAAAAGGAGATGGGTGTTTTTATGTTTGCTACGCACGAACGGACCTAAATGGTCAATATGTATTGTATGAAACGGCTGTGGTACCTTTTCAATAGGATGTAGCTTACCTGATCGCTTAGCTGATGGAATTTTGGTGTTTGAGCATTCTAAACACGACTCTACATATTTTTTTATAAATTTTCTCATTTTGGGGAACCAGTACGATCGTTTAATTTTATCATAAGTCTTGTCGAAACTGAAATGACCAATATCGTCATGATTTGATTTTAAAATATGCCACCTTACTCCCTTTGGTACCACCCATTTGCCGCCGTCTTCGCTATTTTTGCACAGAATGCCTCTTTTTAATGTAAAATTTTTGCAGATGTCCACTAATTTATTAGAATCTTTGTCTTGAAGAATTTGTATAATACGTTGTATTTCTGAATCATTTTGTTGAACTGTTGAAATCCAATCTAATGTAATATGCCTAACCTCAATAAAATTTTCACTTATCGGGTTCCTACTTAAAGCGTCGACATGTAACATGGACTTGCCCGGGCGATAAATAACATTAAAATCGTACTCTTGGAAGATGTTCCACCACCTAGCCACCCTTGGGAGTATGTCGCGTTTTTCAAAAGTAGCTCTCAACGAATTACAATCTGTTACTATTGTAAAAGGTATGCCTAAAAGATAAACTCTAAATCTCTGAAGAGAAGCTATTACTGCTAACGTCTCCAAGTCATATGACGTGAAGTATGCTTCTTCAGGTGAAGTTTGTCGACTAAAATATGCAACGGCATGAAATGGGGAATTTGAATCTGGACGTTGCAATAAGATACCTGCAACACCAATTTTTGAAGCATCTGTATGTAACTGTGTCTCATTAGACGGATTATAAAACGTCAATATTGGCCGTTTTACAAGTTCCTGTTTTAAGGTATTAAAAGCAGTCTCTTGAGCAGAGCCCCAACAAAACTTGGAATCTTTCTTTAATAATTGCGTTAAGGGTCTAGCTATGATCGAGAAATTTTTAACGAAGCGTCGAAAGAAACTAGCTAGCCCTATGAACTGTCTGACGGTATGCTGATCTTTCGGTTTTGGAAAATGTTCGACAGCTTGAATTTTCTTTTTACCAGGTTTAATGCCAGTCGCGTCAACCTCAAAGCCAAGATAATCTATGGATTTCATGAAGAAATTACATTTATCTAATTTTAGAGTTAAGCCTGCATTACGTAATAAATCCAACGTTTCAGTTAGTCTTGAAAAACCGTCATCCACGTTTTTGGAAGGTATAATTATGTCATCCATATAAGCAAACGCGTGTTTAAATCTAGCATTGCCTAAAATTTGATTGATGGTTCGTTGAAAATTTGCTGGAGCATTCGACAAGCCAAATGGCATTCTATTAAACTCATAATGCCCATCAGGTGTTATGAATGCTGTTAAATATTTAGACCGTTCCGCAAGAGGTATTTGATAATACCCTGATGCTAGATCAAGTGTCGTGTAATAAGTAAACCCTGACAAACTATCTAATTGATCATCGATTCTGGGCAGGGGATAATGTTCCTTCACAGTTTTCTTATTTAAAGCTCTAAAATCTACGCACAAGCGATAATCTCCAGTCTTTTTCTTCACTAGCAAGATTGGTGACGCGTATTCTGATGAAGATTCTCTAACTATTCCCGACTGTTCCAACTCATCTATCATATTACGAACTATACTTCTTTCCAAATACGATAATCTATAGGGGCGGTAATATACCGGTGTATTATCGTTCAACGTAATTTTCATTTCTGAATTTTGACAACAGCCTATTTCCGAAACACCAAAAGCGAAACATTTACGGTATTTATTTAACAACTCCAGCAACTTTTCTTTAACATGGGGAGTCAAATCGTTGTCCATGTGCAACTGAGACATTGTAATTTTATCAAGATTGGATGAGTTACTATTCTCGACACGATTTACATGAAATTCTTTTGATTCGAAGACTGGGTTAGCTCGGGACAGTAAAGTATCACGTGGTAATTGAAAATCCGCTGCACTCAAATTTCTGATGATTACGCATCCAACACCATCTACTAGATTTACAACTCCACTCAAAATTTCGTATTCTTTTCCTGGCTCTTGCCTAAGGCTACGTTCTATATAAACATCCCCGTGATATTTAGGTTTCGAATAAATGCAAACCTTAGTCAAATTCTCTATTTTATCTATATCTTTCGAAAATAACAATATCGTTTTACGATGGGTATGATTGCAATTTGACATAAGTTTTAACTCCGACGAAGTTTTATGTATAATTATGTGATCTTGCTCCGTAAAGGAATGCCCAACTAGTAAAGGAATGCTTAAACAATTATCTGGTACTACAAAAACGCATACATAAGCCGATACATCATCGATCTCAATTTTTAAATTACATTTACCAACTGCAGAGACAACCGAGTTACCAAAGCCTCTTAGAACTGGCAGATTATCTGTAGACCATGCTGGAGTGATATTTTGAGCATTAGATAATGTTATCATTGTACATTGGCTACCAAAATCTAAATAACATTGTAATTTAACGCCATTAACAATAGCTTCTTTGAAATATTTCGAATCGTTATTTATACCAATAGATAGTCATAATACAGTCTTATTATCTTTCTTTAGCCTACATTCGGATGTGTCATGACCTAATTTCGTACAGTTCTCGCATTTCTTTAAGGGTTTAGTACACTTATAAACTGGATGACCTACCTCTCCGCAATTAAAGCATTTTAATCTCAAAGTTTGTTTTTGACCTAAATCATTTTTAGTGTCTTTAGTATTATTTGAACGCCTAACGTCATTGAATACTTTTGAAGTGGGCTTATCTATTCGTTTGGGTACTCTAACGTTGCGTAAAAATACAAGTAATTTATCTGGATCGGTAAATTGAGCTGCTTCAGCACTCGTCCTAATAGACCTATCTTCTATTCCTAATAAAATACAGTCTACCGCATTCTTACCGGTTATTTTGCATCGATTCAGTAAAATCATTTTATCATAAAAATATTCCTCAAGTGGGTCGCCGAATTTGACGCGTTTTTCTAGCATATCGGACAATAATACGCCGTAGTTTTCATCACTAGGAAAGGCGGTTTTTAATTTTGTTTGCCACTCTGGCCACGTAAACAAAAGGCTGGGTAAACCCTGATACCACCTTTGGGCTAGCCCTTCTAGTTTTGGTAAGGCATAGTGAATGGTTTGTCGTTCGGACCAACCGTAGATAGCTGCACATTCATCTACTTTAGATAACCACATATCTACAGATTGATTCCGCTTTGACGGATCAAACTCAGGGATAACATTCATAACTGGGTATCTTTCTATATTATTGCCATGACCATCTGATTTGACTGCTTGAATTAATTCCCTAAAAGTATTGAGCATATCAGTGGACTCACCTGGTGATCGAAGCTGCCTCTGATGGCAAGAATTCAGCCGTTCCGAACGGCCACGGCTGTGAGACGCCGGTTGTCTTTCACGGCTACGGCTGCGCGACGCCGGCTGTCTCACGCGGCTGCGGCTGCGCGACTCCGGCCGTCTCACACGGCTGCGGCTGCGCGACTCCGGCCGTCTTCCACGGCTGCGGCTGCGCGACTCCGACCGTCTCACACGGCTGCGGCTGCGTGACTCTGGCAGTCTCACACGGCTGCGACCGTGGGAGACCGGCGAGCCAGCACGGCTACGGCCGCGAGAGGCCGGCTGTCTAGCACGGCTACGGCTGCGAGAATCCGGCGGATCAGCACGGCTACGGCTGCGCGAAGCCGTCGGACCAGCACGACTACGGCTGCTAGAAGCCGGCAAATCAGCACGGCTACGGCTGCGCGAAGCCGTCGGACCAGCACGACTACGTCTGCTAGGAGCCGGCAGATCAGCACGGCTACGGCTGCGCGAAGCCGTCGGACCAGCACGACTACGTCTGCTAGAAGCCGGCAGATCAGCACGGCTACGGCTGCGAGAGGCCGGTGGTTTTTCGCTATAATCGTTTATTTTCGCTGGAGTTGGTAGGAGCGGGCTACGACTACGGCTGGAGCGAGCCTCACTATTTCTTTTATCCATTATCCTGGAAGGCAATGATAACTTCGGACAAAAATGTTGCAAAGACTGCGTAGGTAGGTATTTTTATAGACAATGGCAATTATAATTGGACATGGCTAAGTATTATATTTTATCAGGCATGAAGCTCTTCAATCTTATCATATTAACCCTTCAACGATCAGACCGCACACCGGAGTGCGATAACAATAGATTTTGCTATTGTGTTGCTGTTTGATCGTCGATTAACCAAAATACAGTACAAGTTCTACTAATACTTAATGCCCTCAAACATGGTGAAATGACAAAAAAAATAACGCCAGCAACGGTATGGGAAGAAATAGAAAGACAAAAAATGTCTAGTATTATATCGTTAATACCTAGCTGGGTAAATATTTTGGACTGATATTAAATCATGCTTTTAACAGTAAACATTATTTTTTTACAGCCTCATCTGGGATTCGAATCCAAGTCCCATCTCAGCTCTTTGCCCTATCACTCATAATGGACAAAGGAATTTACCTGTTGAATGTATGTTTTCTTTGAGTCTTTGCCACACAAAAGAAAAAGAACAAAAAATATTATTTTGTTAAAAAAAAACATGCAGTTTCAGCAATTAAATCGAAAGTAATAAATACATAATAAATATTTTTACCTGGAGCGTGTAATATCCCAATTCTGATTTGATAACCTCCTCTTTCTGCTGAAGCGTTTTTCACAAAATAAAATCAATTATTTCAGGTTTCAAAATCCTTTATTAGCACTTCACAACAAAATATATTAATTTAACAATCGCGATGGAGCAGCACGACTTGCTTGCTCGACGACCATTTGACAACTGACTAGTGATCAACAACGGTGAATACTCTAACACTAATCCGGACGTGACGTCACATCCCCGTTCTGTGAGTTGTGTGAAGTTAGTTGTCAAATGATCGTTTTAAGTTTCTTTTACAAACTATTAAAAATATACTTTCAACAATAAAATACATGTTTTATATTGATTGAATTTGTACAAATAAATATAATAAACTTAAAATTGCTTACAATTGTGTATCTTAATACACAATTTGCTTTTTTAGGGTTCCGTACCTAAAAAGAAAAAATGGAACCCTTGTATGGTCACTTTCTTGACCATCTGTCCTCTGTCTGTCAAAATCTTTTATCTCGGGAACGTGTGAAGGTATCGAGTTGAAAATAAATCTCGAATATATATATTCGAATCAAGTCTACAGTCCCTTGGAGCTGTGAAAAAAATTACGTAAATTTCGAAACTCTTAAGGGTATTAAATTTTTTAGGTAGTTTCTGTTGGCCTAGAACTATGAAATTTGGCAAGAAGCAATGTCTTCCAGCACATGTAAAGAAAAGATCTGAAAACCGTGAATATGTAGTTTATAACCAAATACCTATAAGTTTATACGGAACCCTCGGTGCGCGAGTCCAACTCGCACTGGGCCGGTTTTTTTTAATCTGTTGAAAAACTGTGCCGTAACTTAGATACCTACTTTTCGATCACCAAAAATTTTGTTTTGTTTTTTTTTTCACAAGTAAAATTCATGATAAAGTCTTAAAACTCAAGTACATAATTCGAGCGAAATGTGTATTTTCTATTTTAAATCTTTCGAATTCACGTTTCGTTTATCTACCCCATGCGAAGATCAAAATAGTTACGAAACGGGATTTTTGTGCTGGTCTGTTGTTTAGTTGGCGAAACGGGAAATTTACCAAACGAGACGTACCCGTGTACTAGTTACCTGTTGACCTGTAATACAGGTGTTTCACTACCTATCACAGGTATCAGTGATTCATAACCATAATTACTTGTTTAAGCCAATAAATATAAAAAAAACAGTAAAATTAATTAACCACAAATTAAACTTATCTTAATGATTGACAGCAGACAGGTAACATAATATGCCATCAATGATATCAGATAATTATGGCCGTCACATGCATGCAATGACTGGTGACGACATTCAACGATCAGAAATGTCTGCAGATGGCGGCTGTTGTCGATACATAATGTATTGGGTCAATCGTCTGTTAATACAATCGAAACCAGGATTCATGTTTCAAATCCTGATTTGAAAAGGGTAGATAAAAAATTCTGCTTAACTTTCCGATGGTTAATTAATTCACTCTAATTAAACGCAATGATTACTCACCAAAATCCCCAATACAATAATAAAGCGAAAAAATAACCACGCCGATCCAAATTAAGACTTACACAAACACAGCCCAAACAAATACGAAACTACTAATTTGTTGTGCAAGACACCCTTTCAAATATTTGTCTCAACCTGAGGCGAATTGACTGCGGAGAACAAATATTGCTGATTGTCCCGTTTAGTTGTCTAGTTCTAAACTATAGACCTTCGAAAGTCTGGGCGCCTGGTACCTGAATGCTAAACTCGTATTATTTGACATTGTTTTAAAGGTCAAAGAAGAGGTCACATTTTGATATAAACTGACTTCTTTCTACGTTTATTTGTATTCTTGAAGGATTAAAAGGTATAGCACCCAGAGTCACGGTTTTATTTGTAGAAAAATAAGAAAAAAAATCCTCTTATCTGTTAATAAACATAAGGAAATATTCGCTCGGTAAACATGGTGCATCAGACGTGGGATAATTGGAGAAATAGAGAGCTAAATTCTTACCAGTTACATGTTTTCACTTGGGTAGTAAATTAACATAGACGAATGTATTCCCATCACAAAATAAATGTAGATAACATAGTTCTAGATCCCCTGACAGACAAACCAAATTCTACATACAAAATAAAGGTAGCTATAATAAATAAAACAAAAGCAAGTCACATGTAAATATGTAGTAAAAATAAGTAGGTATTCCGACCCCGACGGTGGAACTACCTTTGTTACCCAAACACTGCTGATTGTCGCTAAACATACTGGTTGGTTAGTTCGAAATAAAACACAACTTGGTGGCTTAGCTACCTTCTGTGTAGAACTAAATGAAGCTCTAACTGTTGTTACATAAGGGTAGTTTTCAACAACAGGTTACCTAGATCTGCTCTACACAGCTCGTTACATTATTCTCACATAATTAACGGGCAAGAAACTCCATTGGCACTCTTTTAAATCAAAAATGTATTGCAAATTTGGGTTACGTCGGTCATTTTTTGCACCGTCAACCTGAATTTGTAATATATATTTGATTTAAAAGAGTGCCCATGGATTTTTTTGCCCGTTCTTCTCCATTACGTTACATACAGATCTACGCTTTGGAATCAATAAATACAGTACTTTCAGCTTCATCTTTTTGTTTTGGCTGAGACTTATGTACTTTGACAATTCAAAAGTGCTTTTTAATGGTTTAATTTAAGGTTTTAAGGAGGATTTAAGGTCAATCTTGCAAAAAAAACAGATTCGAATGGATTACTTAATTGTCGACCGACAGTGAAATTCTAACTATAACCACCTACTAAGGTCGAAATTCACCAATGAAACTGAACGCGGTCAGCAAATCTGAACCGCGTTCAAGAATTTTACTGTCATTATTTATTGTTATGGAATAATAACACAGACAACTCTTGAACACTGTTCAAAATAAAAAGTTTATTGAAGAGTCTCAAGCGTTATTTTTTTAAATCAGAATATCTTTTATATTACCTTATTTTACCTTATTTTTATATTACCTAACAATATGCAAATACCTTTTGCAGCCTCCAATATCCTCTCAAAATCTTTCATGTTTGCGTCATCTATTGTTCTTTCAACTCAGTATTTTCTCTAAAATCAGTTTTATTAAAAGAGCGTCGAAAAGATAAGGTATTTTAAAGAATCTCGGATCTTCCAAGGATATTATATAAAAAACTTATTTTCGCCGCGTTTATTATATAAAAAAATACCTTAATTTTCCCGTTTGAACCGCGTACAAATTCCTTGGTAAATCCCTGAACGATCCCGGCTATGTGTAAGCTGTGGGTTCACTGATGGCGGAATTAGAGAGATAAGGAAAATGTGCTTTATAAATGTTTAAATCAGACTTTGATTGGATAAGTGATGGGTATTTAGGTATTTATTTTCCTTAAACAGTCTTATTATGATATATTACGGTTGGTTGATGGGGTTGAATCTGTCTTGCCTTTGTCAAACCATTATTCATTAAAAAATTACAGCATAGTCAAAGTCAAAGATTTATTTGCCGATAAATATGGTTACAAAAGTTCTTACAATGGTATAGTATAATAGTAGCTTAACATATTCAATCATAAGATAATGAAATGCAAATTTTTGGTACAATTAGGTCATTTAAATTTAAACTGGAGGAATTATTTTGTATTATAGAAGGGATTAATTAAACAACTGTGTAAAGCCCTTCTGAAGCGGACCATTGGAAGTTCTTTAATTTGGTAGCAATACACGGATCTCTTGGAACTTGAATAACATTTTTTCGGGAGACATTTTTGAAAAAAAAAATATTTTTTGTAAAGGTTATTCCTAAAAGTCATTAAAAAAAAGATAGCTTAGTTAGTTCCGATTTTTGCCAAGGAACTAAATAGAAGGGGAGAAAGAAACGACATTGTGTTTATTTGGCAAAAAAAAAACAAAAACACCGTAAAACTATACAACATGTGTAAATAAACTAAATAAATAATGCAAAAAGGGCCTCAGCTCAGCGTAATGCCAGGTGGCACCACAGGGCCCGCTGACACTCAGGCACACTCATTTTCAGCTACAGCCCACGAGTGCCAAATTAAACACATGAAAATAAAATATGTATGTACAACTACTACCTACTCAAATGCTATCACTAATAATTCATTTCTTACATTTTAATCGTGTAGCCAACCTTTAAATCTAAGGTTTAAAGTTGCTTTTCGCCACCACTACAAACTCTCCCCTGGGCTTAAATGGGACTTAATTCACTAAAATACAATCCAGTGGGTGCGGTAACTCGGCGAGGTCGAGTCTAGCTCTGACGTTAGATACAGTTCTTTCTCTTACTACATTGTCGCACTAGTGTGTTGTTAGCCTATAGTTACAATCCGCTTAGGAATGAAATAATTCTTACTGGGAGAGGATTTTTGTTCAGCGGTTTCGTTGTTTTTAGGTTTTATGAATGAAAAGGGTTAGGGTGGAGATTACAGATGATTTAATAAAAGTAAACGAAGAATAATTTCTATGATTATATGATAATACATAACTAGTTTATTTGTAAATCAAATTATTTAATCATCCCTGTTAATTAAGAAAAATAAAACATGTCATCACAATACCCAGACAAAAGCATCAAAGAGTCACTGTGCCAATCAAGGCAAAAGCATCAAAGAGTCACTGTGCCAATCAAGGCAAAAGCATCAAAGAGTCACTGTGCCAATCAAGGCAAAAGCATCAAAGAGTCACTGTGCCAATCAAGGCAAAAGCATCAAAGAGTCACTGTGCCAATCAAGGCAAAAGCATCAAAGAGTCACTGTGCCAATCAAGGCAAAAGCATCAAAGAGTCACTGTGCCAATCAAGGCAAAAGCATCAAAGAGTCACTGTGCCAATCAAGGCAAAAGCATCAAAGAGTCACTGTGCCAATCAAGGCAAAAGCATCAAAGAGTCACTGTGCCAATCAAGGCAAAAAATCGAAATCCTTTTTTTTTTTTTTTTTTTTTTTCGGATGGGAAATCATCAAATGACTTCTCCCGCTCTGGGCTGAGCAGGAGGGAGTGTCAGACTTTTACTGACTAAAACCCATCCATGTTCCTTCATCGCCCTTTGTGTTCCGGGGCCACGGTATCTCTTTCGAATAGTCCCGCAGCCCCGGCAGGCTTCGGCCCTTGCGGACCCCTTCACTGAAAATCGAAATCCTAAGATTTAGATTTTTTAGACTTTACACTTTTTACACTTTAAAGGATTGGACATCATGCCTAAGCATGATGTCCAATCCTTTAAAGTGTGTCCAAAATCTTGCAATAAACTTGTTAATTTTATTATTAAGTTGAGTAAAGTAACTATTTATTACAATTAAAAACTAAGCAAATAAATAAACTAACAACAAACTATATACCTGATGAAAGCTGCGGGAATACGCTGGATGCGAGTCGCACGGGACTGGTCAATGTGGCGACACTTGGGGGAGGCCTATGTCCAGCAGTGGACGTCTTGCGTCTGAAATGATGATGATGATGGAACTATATAAAAGGCCATCAAAAATTCTCAACGCTGTCAGCTAGTAATGTGACCAAGAGACTGGCGGCGTTTTAACGTGGTATGACAACACTTATACAATGAACTGAATAATTACATGTATCACATCATCATTAACCTGAAAGTCACCCACCAATCTACATAACAATAACCAATCTACATAAAATTTTAATTAATTTAATTTTAAATTGTTGATATTTTAATCTTTTAATCTGGACGCTCTTAATGTGCACGTCTTTCTACATCGTTCTCACATATAATATGTATAATCTCAACATGAATGATGTAACCAAGATTTTGTAACAAAATTTTGATTTAAAAGAGTGTCCATGGAGTTTCATGCCCGTTCTTCTCCAGCATAGAGATTTACGCTAAGGAATGGGCAACTACAGTACTTTCTCAAGTTATTATGCCTTGTGACTGTGACTATAGCTTTGCTTTTTTATTTTTGACATTCAAAAGTGCCGTAATAGTCTAATTTAAATAAATGCTTTGAGTTTGAGTTTGAATAAATAAATTATCTGCTATCAATTAGCAATAAAACATTTCCCATTACCAAGTAGAACTCAGCCCACCTGAATCATCAGCCCATCAACAGAAAGCAATAAAACGCAACATGTCAGGCCATCAAGTTTCTTCAAGCGAAGAAACGCTTTCAAATTTCCATAGGTAATGGTTATTTGATGGGCTCCTGTATTCTTGATACAAGATGGATGGCCCCAAATATTAGCGATAGGGCCGTAATGAGTTCTGGGTTGACTGACTCCTGAAAGCCTTTGAAATCGTGTGTCTACCTCATTTTCGTGTTGGATTGATGGCTCGATTTTGTGTATCAATCGGGTAATTTGAGTGTTGATGATTTTGTGGGACTACCATTAATTTATAAAGTAACGTAAAGTCGTGCAGTTTTAAATTTATAATTCTTACATAATATTTACTTAATTTTTGTTTCTTCTTCTCAATTAGCATCATCTATAAGTGATGCTAATTGAGCTTGTCGCAATAATATACCTACCAGTACTTGTATTTTTATACAGAAACCGCATTTATGTTTGGGAATGATCTTCTGATTTGTGGACGAATTAGAGATCAAGAGACAAGTTTATGTTCAAGAGCTGACATTATTAATCTTTATTTGGCGTACTATTTTGTTACACCGTACACATTGTCGTAGACAATATTTCTTGTAAAATTTTCTTTAGAGTAGTCATTTCAAAAGATAAGAAGAAAATTTAACAAGGGGAAGATATGAAGCAAAAAGTAGGAATTCATTATTTTAAGTCTTCTCTTAGGATTTTACAAAATGAATAGTTGCTTTCTGGCATCTAAACGGAAACAAAAACCCAACGAAAAATTATATGAAAATTTTTCAGACACTATTTCATTTCAGACTACTGGGACATTCTCCAAAATGACAAAATGCTTGAGGTGTTCTCTGGCAAAGAATAAAATGATTAACAAGGGCCTGCCACAATCAGATACCTGTTTTATACCGACCCCAGCGAAGATGAGTTATGGCGTTTTTTACTATTTCTCCAGGGACCCCTAAGAAAAGAGTCAGATTTTTTTCTCTCGTTTATTTACGGTCCTTGCAAAACACTGATGTTTCGTTGGTTTATGTAGACGGATGAGGTGTTTTTAACTTTTAGGAAAAAAATAAATGTTGCCCTAGTTTGTTTTTATACATTAAACTAATATGTGAGCGAGTTTGCCTGCGACCTAGGATAAAAAGTCCTTGGCCTAGGCCACCTATTTGCCAAATTTTATAACGATCAGTTCAGAGATATACGTGAGAAAAGGTAACATACAAACATACTGATTCACTATCGCAATAGGCGAGACAACAAAATATTTGACCCGTGTTTTCTCTTTTGTTACGTAAACCAAAATTGACGAAGATACGACGCTTTTAAAATTCTCAATACGTCACGCCTAGGTATAATTTTTCGCTAGTTCTGACGTCACGAGCCCCCACTCCCGAGTTTTGATGCGTTTTATCTTTTGCCAATACTCATTGATATACAAAAAAAAAACAAAAAATACGTGTCCATTAATTTCCAATACTCTAACAGTGACGTACTAAATAGATGTGCAATTTTTTGATACTGTCGTCATGTCTATTAATATGTAAGAATAGAAGAAGAGGTCTGTTGATCCTTAATTAATTAACTTAATCACTTTTTACGATAACTATGTGGACGCCAAGTCATTATTAAAGTCGTCATCATAAAGTTTTTTCTCAAATACAGCCATCATCATCATCCACATTCCACAACCCAATCTTGCCCATTGCTGGGTCTGTTCCTCTCTTTGCTTAAGATCCAAGTTCTTGTGCCAGACTCATTCAATCGCTTTCGCTAAAATATCGTAGGTAACTAGTCCTTATAACTGTAATTACAAGTACAGTATCGAGTAATTAAAACTAAAATATCAGGCTAAAAATGCCTTCAGAACCTCATTACCATATCCTTACAACCTCGTAAATTCTTTTCCAACAGAACTGCACAGTGAAAATAATAAAAGTCTCATGCACGTTTCTCTGGCACCATTCGAAGCTCCGTTTGGCAGTAAGTGTTAGTTTTAAAACCACGATAGGACCTTTAAAGTGACTTTATCGCTTCTCGATCGTACGCCAGGAATCTTAGTGAAGTTTAACTATGAGAAATGTTGGTTACAACGATTTTTTTTTTCAATTCATTATTTTTTAATGTTTTGCGTCATTTTAGTCTTTCTTGGCCCTTATCCCATGTTATTTGGGGTCGGCGCAACACGTTTTTTTCTTCCATTCTCTGTCAGTCCTCACGCCATCATTTACTCCTTCTTCCTTTATATGATTTTCCACACAATCTCTCAAGTCTTTTCTTTGGTCTCTCTCAACCTTTCGATGTATCAAAATTGTTTAGTCTTTCTTGGCTCTTGGCTAAATAAACAATCAATTAAAGATCATTAATTTGTTCAAATTAGGCTTATAATCAGCAGTTTTTGAACGTCGAAGTATACAAGACACAGTCAACCGCCCTTCGACACTTTCTAGTGTTTTAGCTGGAAAGAAAGTGAAGAAAGAAGTGGCGGAATACACTCCTCAGCAGTAATATATTAACAGCCACACTTATCGATTTTCAAGTATAAGTAAAACGCTCGTAAAGGTCAGGTAGGTAACATAATCTAGAACCCTCCTTAACTTGGAAAATGCCGAGGTCGGTCAGTGGATGGGGGAGCATCCCGAACAAAACTAGACCTGTGTGTCTTGGGAAGTACATTATGCTATTGATCCCGGCTGTCTTTCGTAGATCTTTGACAATCATTACGGGTTATCAGTCAGTCTTGTTCAGGATTCTTGTTACCAAGTAAAGGAGTTGTGGAGGTCACAAAAAAAAAATATTCAAATAAACAGATTGTAGATTTACAACTTTATTACATTAGATACTTACATTAGCAGCAGGTAACACAGAATAGTATTCTACAATACGGTGGGTGAAGCTCTGTCCTCCTCGCTAGGCTACAAAATAGCCTGTGTTTAGGAGACACAGTTTCGATCCCTAAGTACTAATTGGCTCTGGTACCTACGTGTTACATGTGCAGATTGGCAAAAGTGATAATTAACAGACTGCTAAGCAAGAACAAATCTACAGTGAGTAAATAAAAGAAAATAAAAAGTAAAAATTAATAAAAACAAATGTAGCATGCAGTTATGTGTGTGGGTGTGTTTCATGTATGTGTGTATGTGTTTGTGTTTGTGTTTCATGTATGAGGTCAGATGGGTAACCGTTCTGAGTTTAGTCTGTAAGTTGATCTAAACATACATACTAGTTGAGAAAAGGCTAGGCAAATTACGACATTTTCTTCAAGTTTCAATTTTGTGTCATTATAACCTTTCATATTATTAACATGAGCCGTCTTTAATCTTCAACTAGGTATTACGATGTTATCTCTAAGATCATGTATACCTATTCGCTGCTCTAGTTATAAACCAGGCTAAGTTCCAAGTTAAGTCAAACTCCCCAACTTTATGACTAGTTAATAACTTCACACTTATGCTTCAGACTGAGCTGTAGATCCGACTTACTTTAGACAGACTTCCAGTGTTGTAAGAGTGAAAGTCCTATTTTATTTTTATAATTTGGTCGCAAGGTCCTGGGTTCGAATCCCGGCTCGTACAGAGCGTTGTTGGGTTTTTCCATCCGGAATTTCTCAAAAACAGCCTTGAAGTCTGGATTTGTGCCCGGTTGATAGCAATTAGGCCTGCCCCCAAATACATGGTACTCAGATATAATAGGGTAGAAGACAAAAAAAATCTAATTAGTTCGTCCAAAAAATTCCAAAATATCTTTTTTCTTTTTTCACGTAAACAAAAAATGAAGACGATACAGTGCGTCAAAAACTCGTGTGACGTCACATTTGAGTACATTTTTTACTCAACTGTGACGTTACAAGCCCCCACTAGTGATCGTTGCTACGTTTTATCTTCGTCAATTTTTATTGATTTGATAAAATAAAAAACACGTGTCCAATATTTTTCGATAATCTAACTGACTAAACAGAATCAGATTTTTTTTAGTCAGTCATCATCCCTATTGGTGAAATGTGGGTATACTATTTTAAGTACACCTCTATCTAATCCATCAGGCAATATAGGTGTGATGTATTTTCATGAATGCATAACGTTCCTTTTTGGCAGACACACCTCTCTCTATGTTATGCTGCATTTTTTCGCTCGTGTTTATTAAGTAATTTACACAAAGCAAATTGCCTCTCTGGGTCTGAACCTACGGCGGACAAATTGTAAGTGGCGGCCATTAACACTGGGCCGATGCTGATCAAACTGCAAACGATATAAAGCTTAAACGTCCCTAATTTTCTTGCACAATAGAAAATACACATTCAATGGCAACAAAACTCGAGCCATTTACCTAAGGGTAATTATCTCCAACAAACTATTTCAGTAACAACCTTTTTACTGCCGAGATAACATCAAAGCCGAGTCTAAATCGAGATAACGAAATTATCTAACTTCTTAATATAAATAGAAGTTTCCAGTATCTTCGGCTCAAATCTCTCGGCTTAGTGCGTTCGAGTAATAGACAAAATATGTATATAGGTATTATAAATGTAAATAGGTATTTGCGTGTAAAGGAGGATAAAGTTTTGGGTGTTTGATTTTAACAATGGAGAGCGAAGTTTGTTAGACTTATATTAGTCGTAAAATCGGTAAATAAAATAAAAAAGAATACAAACAGTATTCAAATATTCGTTTTATTAAATAAAGCTCGTGGTTACCATCCAGACCTTACCTACATATTTGTGGATAATATTATGACAATCTAAATATACAATTCTAGATATAGATTTGTATCGATATTCATCAATTAATATTAATCTTATTGAAGTTCTCTGAATCTAGTTTAATTCCAGGTATCTGATACACTTTCACGACGTAAACAAAGCAAACCCTTAGAACAACATATTATTATCTACTCATAAATCCCCCTTCTATATATTCTTTAATACCCTACCTCATTTATCATTCCCATCACACACATTATTTCCCAACAATATGGGAGTTTATTCAGAATATTCTCCTCAAATTATTCCGGTATCCACACTGACCTGATTATTTAAAATTAAATACATAGGGCGGGCGTGCGAAAGTAATTTACGCGCCATAGGGGACTTCGATATGGATCTGATATTATTTTATTATGCGATATTCATGTGCGAATTATGGAGAGCTTATTATTTGTTAATAGCAATGTTTTAGTTTTATCTTAATGGCAATCAGATGATTAGTAATTTTCAGGAATTTGTTGTTGAATTAATGGCTGATAAGGCACTATTGTGACGGTCATGAAATTCTAAAACTTAAGGTAATTAATATTACCATCAACGTAAGCATTAAACCAAAAGCAAATATAATATAAAAGGACAAACTAAACTTTGCTGTTCGATCTCTAGAAACGGCTATTGCACCAACCGCAAATAATAAGTTTGTAATAGTAAAATCGCTTTTTTTTTGTTATTAAATTACATATTTACGGTTTTCAGATTTTTTCCTTTACATGTGAACCACCTGTACCTTGTGTACCTTGCTTTGTGCCAAATTTCGTGATTCTAGGTCAACGGGACCATTATAGGTTTTCGACCCAAAACCTATAGGGTACTTCCGGTTGACCTAGAATTGACAATTTTGGTTAAAAGTAAGGTCTTACAGCACAAGTAAAGGGAACGGTCCAAAAAATAAAATAATATTGAAAATTAAAGTTAATTTTGGTACTTACAAGTATTCGTGAAAATCTAAATTTGCCTATATCTTTTTATCGTGTTGACTCAGGACCTTTATACACCTAATAGGGACTATAGACTTTAGATCTGGTATAAATTTCAACTTGCTATGTCTACCCGTTCCTGAGAAAATTGGTGGTGACAGACGGACAGGCGGACAGACTGAAACCTGAAAAGAAAGAAACAGCACTTCTTGAACGTCAAAATTACATAAAACAGGTCCAAAATATCCGCATAGAACAGAATATAGAAGCGTTCTTGTTGTGTTTGCCGGCCGACTAAGTAAACGGTTATCTTGTCACTTAGGTATGTGTCTAAAAGCATTATATTAATAATTATAAGGACAGAGTCTAGGTTCTTTATACCAAGCAGTACCTACCTTTGTATTATAAAGTTTTAATATACGTAGTTTTTTACACATCGTGAGGAAACCATCATGTCTGAGAGATATTTCTTGAAGCCCAGTCCTATGCCTATGGGCGGAATAAAAACTCTGACACCAGGTTAGGCTCTAACCACACAATAAAGACAGAAAAAGAATATCGTTTTCTTAGCTTTATTTTTTATTTTATTTTATTTTATTTGCATCAGACACAACGATCCATAACTTAGTTGATAAAAACAAATTCTCAGAGACACCACACACTACTATTACAGAGACAAATACACACCACACACTACTATTAGAACATATATTGATACAACTAGATAACATAATTTATATTAATACATTTTTTTTTTTTTTTTAGCTTTGTCTACTGTGAGATGTTTTGTCCAACTAACTGATTTGTTGTGAGTGTTATGAGTTATGACCGACAAACTGCCAATAAAATTATTTTTATATCAATCTGAATACATAAATAATATCTAGTGGTGAACCAGTAGTAAATACTCCTTTGTAAAGAGCACTTTTAGATTTTAAAATGCCTTTAAATCCCTAATAAACAGTCATATTTATCAACTTGCAATAAAGGCACAAACATTTTGGAACAACATCAACACATTAACTAGATAGCCCACGAGTGGTTCATACAATATCGTGAACATTGCAGTCTATTTGATAAGCTCATTATTATAATTGTTTTTATGATGGCCGCTTTTGGGATAGCAATGTATCGGTAGGATATTTTATTGGAATAAAAAAATATTGGGTACGCTTTGGAGTTTTCTTATTATTCAATTGCATTGCACACACATTGTTGTTGTTACTGTAATCTGTATCATCCCATTGCTGTTCAAAAGCGTCTCCCCATGACGTCCAGTTCGTCCGAACTGGGGCTGAAGCGGGCCACAGGTCTTTGGTTTTGTCCAGCTCGTCCCTCCATCTTCTATGAGGTCTGCCGCGTCGTATCCTGGTTGTATCAGGTCGCTACGTTTTATAAGCCGTAGGATTGAAAACGGCATGCCTTAGAACCGATAATGTGATGACATGCGACCTCCTACACCAACCCGTACAAGGTGATATACAGCAAACTCGTTTTTACAGAAGCTTGTGTCCCTACAGAAACGTTAAACCCTGATTAAATGTATGTTACATAATTAGTGAAGGCTAATTATCGCATCGAATAAATCCCTAATCTAGGCAATCAAGAGCTGTGTTCTATCTGTAAAACAGATCTATAATATACTAAGACCTCACATAATTAACCTATAAAGTTCATACTGCTGGAGCACAGGTCTCCGTTCGTTGAGAGCGAGTGGGCTGTAATCCGCCACGACATCCATCACACGAGTTGCGGCCTAACGCAAGCCAATTTAGTATTAAAAAAACCAGCCAAGTGCGAATCGGACTCGCGCACGAAGGGTTCCGAACCATTATCTATACAACATTAGACAAAACGGCTAGAAAATCACGTTGTATGGGAGCCCCCCTTAAATATTTACCTATTTTATTCTGTTTTTAGTATTTGTTGTTATAGCGGCAATAAAGAAATACATCATCTGTGAAAATTTCAACTATCTAGCTATCACGGTTCATGAGATACAGCCTGGTGACACACAGACGGACAGTGAAGTCTTAGTAGGTCCCGTTTTACCCGTTAGGTCCGCTTTTATCCTTTGGGTACGGAACCTTAAAAAAAACGTGCGGGTTGACATTTTATCAATTCACAAGCACGTACACAACGTTATAAAAGTAAGTCAAAACACGTGTTAAATAACGACGCTTCTATCACCTAATTTTAATTAAATCAAAGCGGATTAAAACCTTAATTATAAACAAAGCATACATGTAGCGGTTTTAAACAAAAGACGCGTTGGAAAGTTAATTAAGTGGATGGATCGGTTCGTCGCACGATACAACCGGGACGTGAGGTATATGAAGTGTCATTTCTGTTACCGAAAAGTTGATAAAACTTGGATTAAAGCGACTTATCCGTAGAACAGAGTCCGATGTGATCATAAAGCAAAAACGAGTTAAATAGCTAGACGAGTTAAGGAATACGAACTCTACAGACGTACGTTTTTAGAATTTTCATATCTTATTTAGTTTTGGAAATATAGAATCGAATAACGTTCAATCTGACATTAGCTCCGAGTAAAAACGCACGAAGTGACCAAGGGACGGCGCGCGGGGAGTGGAGGCGGCGCGGGCGCCCCGTCCGTTCGTCAGTCCGGCCGCTGTTTGTTGGAAGGAGGGCGTTTTTGTATCATGCGCTTAGCTTTTTTTTTGGTTTGATGAAACAAATAATTTATCAAGTATTTTGCATGAAAAAACATATTTTTAGAGATGTCACGATCACGGAAAATGTTGGATATGCTTAGAAAAGATGCAGAGGGGCCTGAGCTTAGATCATCGTTTTCAAATGTTCCTGCTGTTTATATGGAGAAAAGTGTAAATGCTGGTAAGTTGACGATTTCAGTTATATTATTTAGTGATACACACTATTAAGTTCATAAATTAATAATCATTATGTCTATATTGCTTTTTTGGCTCTGTAAGCAGTCGTGGGCGATCGATTTTTATATATGACGTTTTTTGACGGAGAGGTTCAGAAACGCATTTTAGTGCAAAAATACGACTGGCGTGATGCATATTCACAGGGTAATCGTTCTTTCTGTAATAATAAACAGTAAAAAAGTACAGGTCTTATGAAATATTAGGGCAATTTTATACGAACATTATTGAACTTCTAAGCGGCTTACGTGAATGTAGGACGTTTTTCTACGGAATCTTTGAAACGATTTGTGGGTTCGATATTAAGATGAGACGTTGTTACTGGGATAATGAAATAAGTTAGGACGTTGTTCATTTAAAAATAGCGTTAAATATAAAGAATTTTTTATTTGAGATTTGTTTAATTAATTACTAGGTATATTTCTCATAATATTAATAGTATTCTATGAATACCTATAATAATTAACAGTTTTTTTTTTACATTTCAGTTGTTAATATCGATGATAACGCCATGATACGACAAACGTCACCTTTGCCTTCTGGTGCAGAAGAAATCAGTCAGGAACTAGCTGACATATGGGAAGAAGTTCTGCATGAACATGGTGGAACCAAAGAAATAACCTGCGACAGCTCAATACCGAATGCCATATCTGATCCGTCTGCCGAGGATGTTTACAGCAATCAACCTAGTACATTTTCTTTGGATGTGCCTTCTAGTTTTGAAAATTCACCATTAATACACATTGAAGAGTTAGAAGTTTCTCACCATAGATCTACCCCGGTTAATTTGGAACTGTCAGTGCCAACTCCTATGCCGTCTCCTACTAACGTACATTCGATCTGCGATAGCACATTCTGCCCTAATCATGTAGAAAGTTTCTCTGTGATTTCTTCGTCGTCATTTTGCACCACGAATTCGCCTGCTACTTCGCACTCAAGCGATCGCACCGCGACTCCTAAAACGACTAGAAAACGACAGAGGCGCCCAAAAGAATGGACAGACATTAAACGCAAATGCCTTAAGAACCTAGGTAAGAAATATGTAACGAAAAAGGGAAAAGCCGTAGATGAAAAAACGATGGGGCTACCATGCAAATGCCGATACAAATGCCCTGATAAAATATCTCACCAACAGCGGTTGGACTGCTTCACAAAATTTTGGCAACTGGGAGATCGAGCTATGCAGTGGAATTTCATTATCAAATATTCCGATAAAATGAAAAAGAAAAGATGCCTGAATCAAGATACTCCTAATAATAGGAAACATACTTTTAAGTATTATCTGCCGCTGATCGCAGGTTCTAGCGAATCTCACTGCGAGAAAACTGAGGTATGCCAAACTATGTTTATTAATACTCTTGCCGTTTCAACTCGTATCTTAAAGACTGCGTGGAAGAAGTACGATGGAAGTGCTATTTTAGAGGAAGACAGACGGGGTCGCCACGACAATCATAAGATCGTTATAGATAACGCCATGAAACAAAGTGTTTGTGACCATGTTCGGGCATTTGTCCCTGTTGAATCACATTATATTCGCAAGAATAGCCAAAAGCTCTACCTACAAGGAGACTTAAGTATTGCCAAAATGTTCAAATTGTATCTTGAATGGTTCGACCCCGAGAAATACACCTCTAAGGCTGCAAAAGAACGCCAGTATCGTGACATTGTTAACTTAAACTTCAATCTAGCTTTCCATATTCCTAAAAAGGACCAGTGCGATGAATGTCACGTTTTCCGCTTGAAAAAGGATCCAACAGACCAAGAAAAAGAAGCTTTTCAACAACACCAGACTAATAAGAAGGTCGCAAGGGATTTAAAAAGCCAAGATAAAAAAGACGCTGAGGAGTCAAATGGAAAAATGGTTACTGCTGTGTTTGATTTTGAAAAAGTATTGCAGTGTCCTCATGGCAATATAAATGTATTTTACTATAAGAGAAAGCTATCTTCTTTTAACTTCACAGTTTTTGACATGGGTAAAAGGAAGGCCGTTTGCTATATGTGGGATGAATCTGTGGCAAAACGTGGCGCAAATGAGGTGAGCAGTTGCCTCTTACATTTTATGCAGGCTAATGTTGACCAAGGGGCCAAAGAGTTTCGCTTTTGGTCAGACAATTGTGCTGGCCAAAATCGTAACCGCTTTGTATTTTCATTGTATGTTTATGCCGCAAAACAGTTCAACATATGCATAACACACCGGTTTTTACAGAAGGGACACACCCAAAATGAGGGGGACAGTGTCCACTCTGTCATTGAGAGAGCTTCTCAAACCAAAACTATCTATACTCCTCATGAATGGCGTTTATTAGTAAGATGGGCCAAGAACGAAGGAGAACCCTATGTTGTCCGCAACGTAACCCAGACTGACGTGTTTGACTTTAAATGTCTTGTTAATAATAAGGTTTGGATGAAAGACATTAAGGGCAAGAAGATTAACTGGAGTAACATTAGAGAAGTTCATGCAGACGGTAGTGATCCTAACAAATTGTTTTTTAAATATGACCTGACTCAACCTGATTATAATATTTTAGTGATCCGCGGTAACACGAGGAACTCGGTACAAACTGAACTAAAACCTGCATATTCTGAACCTATTATGGTTCCTGCTGCTAAATATAAAGACTTAATGGATATGTGCCGCTCAGAAGTAATTCCCTTAGAGTATCATCCATACTTTAACTCTTTGCCACATCACACGACTATTGATGTTTCTGAAGAATCGGATGATGACCTATCGGAATAACAATTTTCTTTTTCCTTTTTTGCTGTTTCTTTTTTTTCCTTTTGTGGTTTATAATCAGTAGATTTAGCTAAACAAAGCTCTCAACTAAGTAATTTAAGGTTTGTCTACGTATAATTTAATTGCTGTTAAGTATTAGCGGGAGCTAATACGTCTAGGTCACGATGTAAGACTGATTGATAATACTATAAAGGCTGGTTGTTATTATGCTTTATTTTCAATTAAGTAACTAGTGCGAAGTAGTTTAAATATCTTCATATACGTATTTTTCGTTGTTATGATAAAATATTTCCGTACATTTTATAAAAGTTTAAGACTGCTGATTTAAGTCCGTGCCGTAGTCATGTAGGTTACCTAGTTACCATGCTGTGATACGATAATTATACCATTTAATTACCATTTTAAATTTTAACTAGTTATTATTAGTAATAATAAATGATTTTAAATAATATTTTTATTTTTATTTAGTTATATTCCAGGGTAGTCATAATTTGGTTAAAATTATGTGTAAATATTTTAAGGTGGTTATTCACCAAGGACATACAAGGAATGTGTATTTCCAACAAAAAATGACCCATTTTAATATAGAACGTCACTTAATTCAGAAGTCTCCTTAAAACAACGTATAATGTTCACTACAGACCCCCGCTTTTACGCCATAAAACGTCCTATGTTGATGTGGAACTCACTATCTCGTGAAATAAAAGGATTAGAAATAAACACTAAATAGCATTTAACTAGGCTAGGGCGTGTTTACAACATACCAAAAAATCTAAATGCTAAGTCTCACCGTTTAAGAGTTACACAAGTCAACAACTTCTCTAACCTCTACTGAAAACTATCAACCCTACAGATCGGACTTTATTCTACGGACGAGTCGAAAGCTAGTTTTCAGCTAGGAAATACATTTGTCTACCGCCCATTGTGTCACCCTTTGTAAAATGTTTTACATTAATTGTATCTGTAATTTTTATGGTGTACATAATAAAGAGTATTCTATTCTATTCTATTCTATTCTTGTCTGTTTTGAATGAACTAAAGGTTCAATCAAAAGATTGTTATACAGATAATAATAATAATAACTTGTAATTGGCCATATTAATTTTATAAACTAAACTATTGTGTTTGCCTAGCTGTAAGTTTTCCGAAAATAATAAAATAAAATAAAATAAAATAATGACAAAATGTTGGGCTCGTTTCCTCAATGAAACTAAACGTGATTAGTACAACCATGGTTGACAAAATGAGAATCAATGTATGAAGATTAAAATAGTTACGAAATGGGACATTTTTTCACTTGCTTTGCACGCCTTTTGTTTAGTTGACGAAATGGGAAAGTTACGAGATGGGACGTACCCCATTTAAACTACGTTCAAAAGCTTTTAATGTCATCTCTTAGCGTGTCGATGACAATTTAAATTGAGTCAGCCCAAAATTTGGCGACGAGTTTAGCAATTTCAGTAGCGTCCATCAGCTCCTGTGACGCCATCATCACGTGATGTCATAATTGCTATGGAGTATTGATACTGACAGCTCAAGTTTTTGTCGAGTCTGGTAAAAATTTACGTCTTCTCCATAGAGGTCTTGATTTGACAGGGCGAAAGGTCGATAAACTAAACAAAACACAACTTCCTAATGACGTCTATAGGCTTAGTAGATATTGGACCTATTCGTGAAATGGCTTACGGCGAAAAAAAGGACACGTTCTCGGAACTGGCCTATTCTTCAAATGACTTTCATTTATCCCTCCTACGTACCGCTATAGTCTACCTTCCACTGACTGTTACTATGGAGTGAGAAATTATTTAGACTGGTTGGAATTACAGAAAAGAAAATCCACTGAATCAGAACAGTCCTAGATTTAGGTTCCTTCTATAATCTAAATACTAATATTACAAAGTAGTAAATACTAAACGTAATAGTACATTATAATATAAGTGCGGTAAGTTGAAAATTACAGCCGAGGCGATATTAATTGCCCGAGCCGTAGGCGAGGGCGATAAAAAAGCAGAGGCTGTAATTATCAAAGCGCACGTATGTCATACGACGTTTTATAACATATTTGCAAGGAAATAAATAAAACAAATAAAAACAATACAGCGAAAACAAAAAGCGCGCGGAATAATTTTTACTTGTTCACAAATTAGCGAGGCGCGCGCATCAGCGCTTTTTTTTAAGGCAAAGACACAAAAAACAGCCAGTATTACTAATAAATTAAATTAATATTTTTGTGTTTTTTTTTTACATCGGATCGGTTGTAATTTATTGTCAAAATTAATTAAATTAAAGAATTAAATGTTTATTTATTATATTTCATCTCCCAAAGTTAATTTTATTCGTAAAATGTTGACCACTTTTCTGACATAAAAACTCTTTGCTAAGATTTAAAAAAGTATAAGCCGTGCATTTTACTTTACAGCACAAGTACGTAATAAGATACATTACGATATTGAAATTGGTGAAATAAGAGACCCTTTACGAGCAAATGTGTTATAAATTAATATTACAAAGTAGTATGGCTGTTCGTGTGAAATAATCTTTTAATGCTCTCTTGCGATTCCAAATCATCTTTCACTGATAGAAGCTACTGGTGAACAATACTGCTGTGTGTCATAGGATATATTTTATAATTATGTGGTAAAGTATAGATATTTTTTGTACACGTGGGCAGACGCTTGTTTATAATAATAACTGTTGCCCGCGACTTAGTTCGCGCGGGTATTTTGATGTCTAAGTGTGAGAAAAAACGATAGCATATGTCCGTCCCCAGGATATTGTCTATCTCCTTGCTAAATTTCATAATGATCCGATCAGCCGTTTAATCGTGAAAAGGTAACAAACAAACACAATTACTTTCGGATTTATAATAATTAAAATTATAAGTATGGAAGTATGGATTATGATGTATTTTAATATGTATTTTATCAGTTTTGTTTTTCTTAAATTCTACAAACAACATTGTATTAGTTAGTCACGCACCGTAACTTGTAACAAGTCTGTCATTTAACCCTACTCACTAATTTAATACTGCAAATGCGTTGCGTGCGCCATAACCCCTACATTTAGTGCTAATAAGTTGCGCGTCATAATCCACACGCGATTTGTTAACCCTTTCTGACTCATTGGTGAGTCATGTGGTTCTAAATACCTTGGTTATATGGAGAATAAAAAGATTGCTTGATGTGTCGTGATGGCCCAGAGGTTAAGGCCTCGCCTCCCATGCGGGTTCAAATCCGGGCAAGTACCAATGTGACTGTTTCAATATTCATATGTACTATTCTAAGTTTATCTTGGACATCACATACATCGGTGAAGGAAAACATCGTGAGGTAAACTGGACTTGTGATTAATAAAAGTCTAAAATCACCCACCCCCCATTGTGAAAAAAGTTCTGCTGACTAGTCTCACGCACATGAGAACTTAAGGAACTGTAAGAACTTTTGTTGAGCACGCAGTAGTTAAGTACCTATTGCAATATTTTCTTGAGCGTTGAAAAGTTTTGCACAATGGGGAATATGCACGTAAATTTTTCTTTACTTAAATCAATAAAATACAGTACTATCAACCCAAGTTAAGTTCAACTACTGCTTGTCGCACAAAAATAATATTGAACTCCTGCAATTTTCTACGACAGTTCAAACGTCCGTAGCTGTCGCGGCCATGATGTGACGTCATTATCCACAATCTGCCTTGTTTACATCTAATAGTTTTGGCCATAATAAAATAATTTTAGCAATTGTATGTGCTTCATTCAAGTTAAAATTGTAATAACAATATTATAATAAATTTTAGTCAAACTTTTAGCACTTTTCAAATAAAAGTGTTTTTTTGACACAATGAACTTTGACGTCAATACCGGCGTTATCGAGGACGGTGTGTTTTGACGATGCGTTTCGTTTCACCAAAAACATGCTACATAAAACAGTAAATTGTAAAATAAGTGATGTATTAGAAACTTAAACAAGTGTACCACAATGTTTTATGCGCCAATACAAAGCATTATTCATAAATAAAAAAAGTTTTTCAATACACTTCCTCGAAAACTGGTTCATAACGCACTATGATTAGGTTCAACATGCACTGTATTTCACACACGTGCGATTTTTTTCATTTTCCAACACGTGTGCGGGAATGAAAATTGCCATAGAAAACTATACCATACTTAGTCTAAATTGGTTCAATGCCTATAGTCGGAGGTGAATGTTTTTTTTTATTTCGGCAAAGTAATAATGCATCTTTACGGCGTAAATATTTTTTGAATGATCAAATTGTGTTTATAATTAGAATATCATAGATAAACATAATTATTTAAAACTAATATTTACTTTTCAAACCAATTAACATTTATTTGTGTTCTAAATTAAAAAATACAAAAAAAAACAATTTTTTTATATTAGGCTGTTTAACGGCTTCATACCTTTGCTTCTCCTTCAACCTGGCGAAAGCAAAGCGCGGAAAAAAAGAAAAGAAAATCATAGTTTCATAATAATTCATGAGAAAAATATTTATTGTTCTTTTATTTAATTTCTTCAAAAATGTATTGTAAAACGTCGTTTGATACACGTGGACATTTGTTATTGCTGTTCTCGGCTCAAAAACACCCTCGCCTGCGGCTCGGGAGGTAATTCCGCCTCGGATGCAATAACAAACTTTCTCCACTTTTATCAAAATGTACTATTGTATTTCATGCATATTCCCTTAATATTTTCTGTTGTGAATAAAAGTTTTTACTAACTTTTAACAACATGAAGAGAACAGGATTTATCAAGAGCTCTCCGGTCTTACCTACGCCTTTTGATCTTTCCACATTCATGCACCCATATCTATCTCAAATGAACCTATTCTGGACACAAAGATCACATTGACCAGTTTCCGACTAAATAGGTTTATCATTCAACATAATATTCCGGTCGATTGCTTCCAATCAAACATAATATTAATTAATATTTCGCGTCAATTTCGACCGATTGCATTTAAATGAAATACCCAGATAACTTGTGGCGCCCGTTCGAGTGATTAAACAAATGACAGGGTGGCATAATGAATGGATTTATTTTATTGGCTACTTATTTTTAATGAGAGTAATTAAATGTTATTATTACAGCTGTTTTATAAATTGACATTTTATTTTATTGTTAGCCAGTTCAAGCTGATTGGTGATTAAAATTATCCATGTTCATTTTTTGCCCTGTAATTTATTTATTGGTTTTACTCTTCAACAATGTATTTGAGTTTTAAACCCAAGTATAAGTGCCCCATTACTTAAAGAAGAGCACTACTTACATGCAGTATATTATGCGCATAAACCGCTAATTAAATAACGAAAAATAAAAAAAATAAACATAATGAAAATAACAGAAAAAATGTTAATAATCTTAAGTTAAATTAGGCCAAACAGAATCAAACTACAAATGTTGGTGTGACAGTCTAGTGTTAGACATGGGCCTCCCTCCCCCAAGTTATACCACAAAACATTTTGCAGTCTGTCCCAGCCCCTTTTTGGTCGTCGGTCCGGATCCGGCTGCGATGTTCACACTGATAGATTATAGAAATTTAAACAGTTGTTCATAGTAGATAGAAATATCGTCTTGAGGCTATGATAAAAGTTTCGCAAAACAGTTCGTGAAATTAAACAAATCAAAATGATGGGTTTGCTATTTCTTATGTATAGAATGTAAGTGAATCGAAAACTTCATAATTGTTGTTGAGAAAGACAGATTTTCCATTATCATCATCATAGAAATCAACGTCACTTATGTCCACCAATATAAACGAATCGTTACATTGACACGATTAATCACTCGATTAAATCCACTACATTTAGACGACACAACTAAATTAAATTACAAAATCCCAAGCGGTCACTTAGGACCAACTTATCATGGAACTGGTTAATCAAAGTTGTACTATTGAAATGTTTGAAAGTTTCCTAAAGTGTATCTGACACGGAGCCCTGAAGGCCTAAGATACGAAATAGTGGTACAGAAGGTTAGAGACCAACGGCTCAAGGTGCTTACCGATGTACAAAATACCAGGTATTAGGCTACTGAGATAACGAATCGTAGAGCAACAAGGCAGAATTAAGACATGCTGCTACTACTCCTTATAAAGTGGGTTAAGGGTAAGAGAATGGCGATGATAAGGATGAAAAGAGAGCTCGTTGAACCGTTGTGCTTAGCTGTCATTTAGAGATAGTTGATAGTCTTTACACTCTCACTACCCGTGAGAAGATGAAAATCTAGCCAGGAAGCCTTCTAAAGTGGTATCTGTTGCCTTGTGATTGAGTTGACGAGGCATCCTTCAAAGCCGTCAGTTTCTGTTAATACGAAGTAGTGGTCGTAAATGGTGACAGGTTTGGTTTTTATAGACAGTATTGACTATGTCGCCTGGCCATTTTCGGGACTTTGTTTCGCCATTTATTTTTTGTAGCTAAACATGGGACGGTAGGTAATTTTGATAGTCCAGAAGTGCTGGTTCTCAGCCTAGTTTGAATAAATGACTTGTGGTTGTGATTTTGCCTCTGGCTATGGCCGGCTGTCGAGGTATCTTCATGTTCTGTCATGCAAGCGCCTATTTATTCACCATGTTTATGGACTAGACCTTCTGTGCGTATCTTTTTTGTTTGTGAAGGGTTTCCGAAGAGTTTGGGTACTTTATAATTAGTCTAATTTCTTGATCGTTTTTGACATGCAGCTCATTTAGTTGAAAACTAATTAGGGCTGATTGGAGATTGAAGGTTGGATTTCTAAGAATTGTTTTTGTTGATCTAAAGATAAATTAGGCTAGATTACAAGACAAACGTCTACGGCTGAAAGCAGTCCTTTCTAAGAATTTTACCTATAAAGTATGACTGCTTGTACTAAATTTAATTATTAGTCTAATATCTAGATCTAGATTTTATCCGCGGCTTTGCCTGCGTGTAAGGGCAGGCAAATGTTGATGGTGATGAAATATTACGCAATTTTTAAAGGCAACGAAGACTGAACGGAAGCCCTTTTGTGTAAAATTAGGATGAAAATTATTTACTTGGTATTTCGTTAAAATAAACAAAGCATTAGACTAAATACCTAAACAAAATCCAGATTCAAATTTCACACGAAAGGGTTTCCATTCGGTCGTCGTTTCGTAAATTCAAACGGTTTTCAAGCCAGGTGCGTTTAATGTTGATAACAACTCCATTACAAGTTAGTTCACAACTACAAGGTAACTACGAGGGAACACCCCTTTGACATTTACCGTCATTGACTGACGTTGTTGCATAGTTTCCGGCTGGATAATGTTAGTGGCACTACATTATTGTCGTAGTACGTTGTACGGCTTGTTTTATTATTTGTAGTTTATCCCCTGTCGTATATACCCAACATATATTATTATGATTAGGGCGACTTCTATCTAATAGCATTATATTTCTCCAAAAAACGACATTGTCCTCTGAATTACCATATCAGTCACCGTCAATGTGCGTCTAAACAGTACTATCTTTGCCATTATCTTCGATGTCAGCTCTTGTAAATACAATCCAGTATTGTTGTTATTGTATACCATCTATATTTGTTACATATATTCAGTAAGCAGCAAGCAGTAAGCTTCTAAAATACGACACAAAGGTGGCGCCAACAAAGTAATTCTATCGACTTCTAATTTTACAACTAGAATAAGAATAAGAATAATTTATTTTAAAAAAGTAGGTATTACAAAACTGTACATTTGGGTGCAGTAGTGTTATTTAAACAATTGTATAATTAGTGCTTATAAGTAAACTATAACTAAAATATTTATAACAGTTGCAAGTAACGATAATGTCGAATTCAAATGTTAATAAAACTAATTAATAAAATAATGTTGTTAAAACTAATTTAAGTAACAGCAATCAAACAGGACATTTAGAAGTTTTTCTGTGTCCGTGTAGTTAAGTATCGCTAAATAATCCGATATTACAAAACTACATTTCCTATAAGTTAGACTATAGAAGTTTAGTTTCTTGTTGAGTCTATTATACAGAAAAGATCCTAAAAACACATAAAATCGACTAGCAAAAGCATGTCTAGTTTGAGGCTTTGTGCAAATCAGATCCTTCCTTCTCCTATCGGAAGAGACTGGGTCATAGGGATGAGTAGAGTATTGCTGTAGTATAATGTGAAGAATAAATAATTGCCGTACTGTGAGCACATTACATGCATTGTAGAGCAGGTGTGTCGGAAATCTAAACGGACGAAAGGTAGCAACCTTTTGAATTGCTCTTTGAGCACGTTCTAGAGGGAGAAGAATCGAATTTGCCGCCCGGGGGGGCCCCCCCCCCGGATATTATGCAATAGGTTAGAATAGACTGACACAACGCTAAATAAACCTGTTTTATTACTTTTTAGTCGGCTACATTACGTAAATACTTAAAAACATATATTAGTTTACGCACTCTAGCACATAGTAACTCGATATGTTTACGGAAATTTAGATTGGAGTCAATTGTGACACCAAGATATTTCAAATGGTCAGCTTTTTCTAAAGTAGGGCAAGAACATGCAGTGTCAGCGTACGTACTACAGGTATGCGCGTAAATGATTAGGTTAGTAAGCGGTGTGTTAGTATTTCTCATTGTAAATGAAACGTATTTAGTTTTATCAGAATCAGTGTTAGATGATTATCCTGGAGCCAATTAGATACAATGTTGAAACCATTCTGAGCATGTTCATAGGCCTCAGCTCTTGATTTAGCTGCAAATAACCGAGCAGTATGCTGCAAATAATCCGCATAAGACATTACAACACCATGAACGAGTGGTAGGCTGCAAAGGTCATTAATATAGATTAAAAATAATGTAGGACCCAATATACTGCCTTGTGGAATTCCAAAACAAGTATTGGGAAGATTAGAACTTGTATTCTGACCAATTTTTACACATTGCTGTCGATCGCTAAGATAATCAGATAATAGTAGTAGCTGCGCTCCTCTTATACCAAGTGTTTCAAACTTCTGCAAAAGAGTAGTGCAAGAAATAGTGTCAAAGGCCAACTGTATGCATTCCACTATCCAGATTTGTAGAAATATAATTAATCAATTTGTTGGCTAGTTGATTTTTTAGGCCTAAACCCAAATTGATTATCTGAAAGTAGTTTGTTATCTTCCAGATATTTTATCAGTCTACTGTTTATGATTTTTTCTAAAATTTTTGATAGACCCGTTAGTACTGAAATGGGTCTGTAGTTATTCACACTCATTTTGTCTCCAGACTTGAAAATAGGCGTGACCACAGACTTTTTTAGCAATTTTGGAAATTTCCTTTTAGATAAACAAAGCTGAAAGATGTGGGTAAGCGGAGGGGCCAGTAGGTGTTTAAATCTTTTAAGTACATTATTGGGTATATCATCCCACCCAGTTGCGCAGACATCCTTTAAGTCGTTTATTATTTTAACTACTTCGTTGATGTCCGTATCTAGTAAAACAAAAGAATTTAACGTGGAAGATGTCCTAGTTGTGTTTTGAGTAGGAGGATGGCTAATATATTTTATGGATTTTTCAGCCAAGTTTTTACCAACGTTGACAAAATAGTGGTTTACCTTATTTGTTGCTTGGGATGGGTTTATTTCTGTCGATAGTAAATCTAGCGGAGGTTCGGAATTTTTAGACCTCAATGTATTGGTTTTTATAAATTTTCACACAAGTTTACTATTTTTTCCCGCCTTCTCGAGTTCATTTTTATCGGACTGGTTTTTTAGTTTTTTCAAAAGATTGTTACAGAAATTACGATCTCTTTTATAGGTAACGGCAAGTATTGCGTCATCAGGTGCAAGTTTAGATTTTCGGTGAAGTTTGTCTCTGTGTCTTATACAACGAACGAGACCGGGTGTGATCCACGGTTTAATACAACTATACTTTCTAGATATTATTTTAGTGCAAGTGTTTTTCCTTATTACGTATTGTAAAGAATTTATGAAATACTGTAAAGAGATATTTGCATCAACAGAATTATAAATAGGGTTAAAATTAATGCCGCGTATGTCATTTTCAAGGTTTGTCATATTGATTTTAGTGTAGCTACGCTCGCAGTTTTTTCTAGGTGAACTTATTTGCATTGTTAGTAAAACAGCTTGATGATCGGTAAGCGCAGAGTTAGTAACCAATGTTTTGGGTGGTTTTTTTTATTTTAGAATGACATGGTCTAAGCAAGAACCGCTTTGATGTGTGGGGTAAAGCTGGTAAAAGCCATGAAATGCACAAATATTTAGATAATTGTGTGTATGAGTATCGGGTTTCTCGGAATGTTTATGTTCATATCTCCTACAAGTATTATATTTTTGAAAGTACTTACGGTTTTTAAGTTTGTGTCGAGTGAGTCTAAAAATCTGTCAATATTATGAGAGGGAGGCCTATAAATAGCCATGACCACTATATCAGGAATAATTTTAATGAATAAGCAATTGCTGTCTTGGGATAGTGGTTCTTCTTTGATAGTTCGTAAATTATTTTTCACATAAACTACTACTCCGTCGTTTTGGTTGGTGTTTCTGTCTGTTTTAAATGAATAAAAACCGTTTAGAGATGGTAAGTTGACTGTCTGTTTTGACAGCCAACATTCTGTTAGAACAATGATATCACATCTTATGTCAAGACTTTGTAAAAACACTTCAAAACCGTCCATATTTCGGTTTATGCTGCGAATATTTTGTGTAAGCACGGTAAGCGATTTGTCGCCAGAACAAAGAAGGTATTTACAGTCCTCAACATTACAGATTTTGGAATCAGACACAGTAAAACTATCTAGATCACTTATTAGCTGATTGCTCATGATAACTACAAACTAAGAAGATACAAATAAGGGTTAAGCTACCTGTTTGTGTGCCTGCTAAATATAATATACTGTGGCGCTCTTATTTTGTTGCACATAGAAGTGACAGGACGTAAGCGGGGCATAGATCAATTGTATGCGACCTACAGGCCTGAAGACATGTCCATGACATTGACATGTTAAGTGTCCACGTGTGCATTGTACCTTAGATTCAACTAACTTCAAGAACTCTATAAACAATCATATAGGGCTACAAAAATTCCAACCACGACCAACAGATTCTCCCAACAAAAATTAAAGAGACCTCCTCGCTCTCATTACCTCGTGTCATGTCGATACTACACGAAGTTCCCCCAAAGCGAAAGTTCCGACATTTGATGACAAAAGTGAACAAGATTACGAGAAAGTTTTCTCGCGGTACAGTTCTTTGGGAGACCAATTGAAAAGTCTTACTGCAGCGAGCCTTGTTAGAAACATTCTTTTGAGTTTTGAGTTCTAGGATTGTGATCGTTGTTAAAAATAGCGAGAGGTTTTGTATTGTTGTCGATGCAAAGTGAATAAGATACGAACGAAAAAAAAAAAAAAAAATAAGAGCGCCACAGTATATTATATTTAGCAGGCACACAAACAGGTAGCTTAACCCTTATTTGTATCTTCTTAGTTTGTAGTTATCATGAGCAATCAGCTAATAAGTGATCTAGATAGTTTTACTGTGTCTGATTCCAAAATCTGTAATGTTGAGGACTGTAAATACCTTCTTTGTTCTGGCGACAAATCGCTTACCGTGCTTACACAAAATATTCGCAGCATAAACCGAAATATGGACGGTTTTGAAGTGTTTTTACAAAGTCTTGACATAAGATGTGATATCATTGTTCTAACAGAATGTTGGCTGTCAAAACAGACAGTCAACTTACCATCTCTAAACGGTTTTTATTCATTTAAAACAGACAGAAACACCAACCAAAACGACGGAGTAGTAGTTTATGTGAAAAATAATTTACGAACTATCAAAGAAGAACCACTATCCCAAGACAGCAATTGCTTATTCATTAAAATTATTCCTGATATAGTGGTCATGGCTATTTATAGGCCTCCCTCTCATAATATTGACAGATTTTTAGACTCACTCGACACAAACTTAAAAACCGTAAGTACTTTCAAAAATATAATACTTGTAGGAGATATGAACATAAACATTCCGAGAAACCCGATACTCATACACACAATTATCTAAATATTTGTGCATTTCATGGCTTTTACCAGCTTTACCCCACACATCAAAGCGGTTCTTGCTTAGACCATGTCATTCTAAAATAAAAAAAACCACCCAAAACATTGGTTACTAACTCTGCGCTTACCGATCATCAAGCTGTTTTACTAACAATGCAAATAAGTTCACCTAGAAAAAACTGCGAGCGTAGCTACACTAAAATCAATATGACAAACCTTGAAAATGACATACGCGGCATTAATTTTAACCCTATTTATAATTCTGTTGATGCAAATATCTCTTTACAGTATTTCATAAATTCTTTACAATACGTAATAAGGAAAAACACTTGCACTAAAATAATATCTAGAAAGTATAGTTGTATTAAACCGTGGATCACACCCGGTCTCGTTCGTTGTATAAGACACAGAGACAAACTTCACCGAAAATCTAAACTTGCACCTGATGACGCAATACTTGCCGTTACCTATAAAAGAGATCGTAATTTCTGTAACAATCTTTTGAAAAAACTAAAAAACCAGTCCGATAAAAATGAACTCGAGAAGGTGGGAAAAAATAGTAAACTTGTGTGAAAATTTATAAAAACCAATACATTGAGGTCTAAAAATTCCGAACCTCCGCTAGATTTACTATCGACAGAAATAAACCCATCCCAAGCAACAAATAAGGTAAACCACTATTTTGTCAACGTTGGTAAAAACTTGGCTGAAAAATCCATAAAATATATTAGCCATCCTCCTACTCAAAACACAACTAGGACATCTTCCACGTTAAATTCTTTTGTTTTACTAGATACGGACATCAACGAAGTAGTTAAAATAATAAACGACTTAAAGGATGTCTGCGCAACTGGGTGGGATGATATACCCAATAATGTACTTAAAAGATTTAAACACCTACTGGCCCCTCCGCTTACCCACATCTTTCAGCTTTGTTTATCTAAAAGGAAATTTCCAAAATTGCTAAAAAAGTCTGTGGTCACGCCTATTTTCAAGTCTGGAGACAAAATGAGTGTGAATAACTACAGACCCATTTCAGTACTAACGGGTCTATCAAAAATTTTAGAAAAAATCATAAACAGTAGACTGATAAAATATCTGGAAGATAACAAACTACTTTCAGATAATCAATTTGGGTTTAGGCCTAAAAAATCAACTAGCCAACAAATTGATTAATTATATTTCTACAAATCTGGATAGTGGAATGCATACAGTTGGCCTTTGACACTATTTCTTGCACTACTCTTTTGCAGAAGTTTGAAACACTTGGTATAAGAGGAGCGCAGCTACTACTATTATCTGATTATCTTAGCGATCGACAGCAATGTGTAAAAATTGGTCAGAATACAAGTTCTAATCTTCCCAATACTTGTTTTGGAATTCCACAAGGCAGTATATTGGGTCCTACATTATTTTTAATCTATATTAATGACCTTTGCAGCCTACCACTCGTTCATGGTGTTGTAATGTCTTATGCGGATTATTTGCAGCATACTGCTCGGTTATTTGCAGCTAAATCAAGAGCTGAGGCCTATGAACATGCTCAGAATGGTTTCAACATTGTATCTAATTGGCTCCAGGATAATCATCTAACACTGATTCTGATAAAACTAAATACGTTTCATTTACAGTCTATTAAGTTGGTGTAGTTGGTCTCTGCATATTTACGTGCCGGGCAACTTACATCACCGGTTGGATGGTCACATTTCCTCTTGAATCTTTTGCACGTCGCACACTGAGGGGGAGAAGATTTGCTACTGCATTCCTTCACGGAGTGTCCCGTCTCTGCACAGTGGTTGCATGTAGGACTCGTTTCACGGCAAAACTTAGCTGCGTGGCCAAACTGCTGGCAATTGTAGCACCTGGTGACTATCGTAAAGTCTCTCACCGGGCATGAGGTCCAATTTATAAAAAATCTGCTTTGGTTTACCAGCATTTTTCTTATGCCAGCGGGTACTTCCAGAATGTAGTTGCAGGTAGGAAGGCCTTTCTTACCCGATTTATGGCTCAGTTTAATGGTCTCATGGAAGGATTCACGATTTGTATTCGGCAATATATCAGATAGGTTTTGCTCGTAAATACAGTCAAATACCTCTTTCTGAGTAAGGGCTACGGGAACACCAATCAGTAAGGGCTTCGGGAACACCAATGACAGTAACCCTAGGGCGTCGTTTAGAAGGTTCTTCTACTGTAAGGCCCAAGGTGAATATCTTCTCCGAATTCTTCAACTTATCTATATCGCCTTTATTTTCTGTGTTAATCAGTACGCCCCCATTTTTCACTTTTTTCAGGCCACGTACTTAGAGCTTGAGTTGCTCGGGAGATATTAACTTTAGTACAAGTGACTTGGTGTTGTCACTTGTTTTAGTTTTATCGCTGGGATAGATGGCGATTGAACTCAAGTTTGCAGGACGGACGAAATTGTCGGAGCCTTTCTTCACCATGCTAGCGTAAGAATTGTTGGACGTATTCAGCTTCGACTCTATCACCTCTTTGACCTGGTCCAGAGAGTTCGCCATGTTCTTCTGAAGCTGTAGGTGCTGAACGGTACTGTGGGACTGGATCATTTTCTGCTTCATCGATTGGTAAAGGACAGCCATCTGAGAAGTCCCACTTTGGACCTTCCGGCAAAGATTAACAACACGTTGCTTCTTGTCCGAGTTCTGATAACTGAGTACGTTTAAAATTTAGTTAAGTATGACTTATATAAAACTCGTCCTATACTTTATTGATCATCTTATTGTACCTAAAATTATCATCAATATCATAGTTAACAAGTCTGTCTGTTGAAGCAATCAGCCACAAACAAAAGATAAGTTAGTCATATCACGCTATTCTTTTGCTTGCTCATTTGCATGTTAGTATATTGCACAGTGCAATGTTGCACATAGAAGTGACAGGACGTAAGCGGGGCATAGATCAATTGTATGCGACCTACAGGCCTGAAGACATGTCCATGACATTGACATGTTAAGTGTCCACGTGTGCATTGTACCTTAGATTCAACTAACTTCAAGAACTCTATAAACAATCATATAGGGCTACAAAAATTCCAACCACGACCAACAGATTCTCCCAACAAAAATTAAAGAGACCTCCTCGCTCTCATTACCTCGTGTCATGTCGATACTACACGAAGTTCCCCCAAAGCGAAAGTTCCGACATTTGATGACAAAAGTGAACAAGATTACGAGAAAGTTTTCTCGCGGTACAGTTCTTTGGGAGACCAATTGAAAAGTCTTACTGCAGCGAGCCTTGTTAGAAACATTCTTTTGAGTTTTGAGTTCTAGGATTGTGATCGTTGTTAAAAATAGCGAGAGGTTTTGTATTGTTGTCGATGCAAAGTGAATGGGTTTGAACTGCGGTTAGTCTGGAGTGGGGATCGAAGTTTAGAAGTTGTGTTGTTCACTTAGTGGGGGCGAATGGGAACTGTATTGTGTCGTGAGATAGCTGATCGATTTTGGACGGGAGTTGAAGTAATTGAGGCGCAGTGGCTGAGCGATTGGCTGCTGCACTGCGTATCGCAGGTTCGATCTCCGCAAGGAACGAAAATTAAATATTTGTATGGCCTACGGGTAGTAAGTAGTTCCGGGTCTCGCTGTTTGTGTATGTGAGTGTAAACACACCCACGATACAGGAGGAATTCTTCGGGTGGTGCAAGGGCTTAAAAATAAAAAAATCGAATTAAAATGACACAGTAGACAATTTTAGGCCTCTGTATCAACGTAAAATATATGAATACCTAACTGCCGAAATACTTTAATAAGCCACGAGGCTACTTTCATTTTGTAAAGTTTTATAAAACACGAAATATTACTTTGAGGAGCGTTTCCTAACACTTGACATAAATAACTAATTGCAAGAAGACGACACGTCTCTTTCCTTTCTTTTAATTAAGAATTAAAATTAAGAAATTATAGAAAAACAAAGTAAAATTTTCCTTATATTTTTAAATATTTTAAGCAGTTGTAAAGTATTTAAATCTCTCCGTGACTGGCTATAACAGTAACTTATCTTAATTTAAAGACATTAATTAAATTATTCATTGTGATGATCCATAATTTTCAAGTTCTGCGACAATTTGTCGGCTATAAACGTAGTTTGGAAGTTCAAAGTTTTCGGGCTGTGATAAAATTATGACTTCATTATTATCTTTATGCTCTATTTCGCTTGTACAGTGAGGGTGACTTTTAGCTTAAGAATTTATCACACAGGAATCAAAGCTGAGAAAAATAAACGTGTTGAGACCATACCCAATCTGCGGTTTCTAATTAGTCTCATCTGCACCATTGATGGTGCAGGACAATGGTGCATACGGTACGACGGGTTATAGTCACCGTTGCTGGGAGAAATTTTCTTGACTTCTGTTACCATATACACAACTTATTAGTACTTACTACGTTACTTACTTTAAGCAATGATAGCCTAGTGGTGTGACCGGCAGTCTGCCAAGTCATAGGTCTCAAGTTCGAACCCAAGCCACGCATCTCTGATGTTTTGGATTCATGTGCGTATTGTATAAATTACACTTGTGTCGGTGAAAGAAAACATCTCGAGGAACCCAGACTGAGAGATATTTCTCGAAGGCATGTAAAGCCAAGTCAGAGGCCCATGGGTGGCATAAAAACTCTGACACCAGGTTCTTCAAGCAGCTGCCACGACATTATTTCAAATGTTGGCCCATAATTTCGCCACATCTACGACATTGTCGGTAGGAGTGCAGGGGACATTTTGGCTGCATATTTTGGGGCACAGAGGGCAGGATAGTACCTACTATCCTGGTCCTGGTCCACCTGGAACATATGGCACAGCCTACACTTTGCCCTTTCAGCAATGGATGGCGATCATTTTTACTGAAGCAAAAACGTGCTAGGCAGAGGAATGTTTTTTCACGATCCTTCATCCGTGCGTGTCAATGAACAGAAGTTTTCTTTTATTTCTTTCTCTGCGTAATTAGAAGGCATATTATAATCCACAATTATGCAAAGTCGATTGTAGATAGAAGGCAAATAGGTGCCCACATCTTATTGATTGCCGACCCCTAATTTTCACGAAGCACAAAGGACCAGTCTCCTTTCATTTGTCAGTTATTTAAATTGAATATTTAACAAGATAAAAACCAACTCATTAGGCTCAATTTAGTCCCAAAACTGAGATCCATATACCAACGTAATTAGCATTATAAAGGTCTACCTATATTTAAAAGTCAGGCAAACTCGCTTAAACTTTAGGCATAATTACGCTCATTTAAATACTTTCCTGCTTTCCGACCGTACTCAACTTTTTACGAGGTGTGGATTTGGTGAAAAGTTATTTTTGTTCTAGATACTTTTGGAATTTAGACAAAAGACAGGCAAGTAATTATTGTTCAATTGTGTTGGAGGTTAGTTAATTAGGTTCGCGCATGTCAAGATAAAAAATATGTTGTAGATACAAAAACATGGGTGGAAAAGGTATCAGGACACTTGCGCGAAAGCACACTTGCGCGAATGGATGCTTGCGCGACTGGACTTTTGCGCGCTTCACAATTAACTTGATTTCATTTTCATTTTCGCGCTTCGCATTTCAGGAGTTTAATATTTTTTTAATATCGCTATTGCTTACTATTAAGCATTACTGCACAATATAGGTAACCAGCACTAGCATAATCAGCCTATAATGTTCCCACTGCTGGGACACACGGCTTCCACTCTATGAGAGGAATTGGGCCTTAATCCACCACGCGGGCCCAGTTCGGGTTGGTAAATGTCATATGTCTTTGATTTTCTGGTTCGGTTTCCTCACGATATTTTCCTTCACCGTTTTGAGAGCAGTGGTGATGAAATAAATAAAACAGGCTAGATTGTTATTTAATAGCCAAGAACACATAAGAATTATTCAGTACATCAAAAACAATGTCATGTTTGAAATTATATTTAGAGCTTATCCCATGATCTATCCACGAAGTAGACACAATAGTTAAACAATGGCGTCTCGGCCAATTTGGTCATTTGACAGATCATGATTTATAGTATTTTAACGATTAGTCATGTGAAGTTTAGTTAACATTAACTCTAGAAAAACAGTCGGTTATTGACTATTAACTTCCAAAAAAAGTGTAGGTATCGTTTTGATGTTAAATACGATTACATTAGAATTGATTTATTACGAACATTTCGTTGAATCGCATGAAGGAACAATACCATAAGGAAAATTGTGGGAGAAAACTTTTATTTCTTTTATTTCCTAGTCACTACGGAAATTATAATTTAATAAACCACAATTTCGGATATATGATAATTTTCTACAGAAATACCACATCTTCTCCGATGCAGGCACAATATAAATTATGTTATTTAACAAATGGGGTTCGAAGGATGATTTATATCGCTAGGGTTGTGCCATCATAAGTCATTGTCACGTCGCGTTCTTTTTCACATCACTAGAACATGTGTTCATTATAATAATGGTGTTGGTTTTGCGTACTTCGGTATTATATCTTTTAAAACAAATTAAAAATTGTAAAAAAACTCTTTCTAATAATCTGAATTTTCTTGCTTTTATTTTGTCTATATACAGCCTGATGTAAGCTTAGGTAACCGACGTTTGGATCTAGTTGCAAAAGTACTTACATCTTTCTGGCTATTTCAGGAAATTAGACGTAGTTGAATTCCTGCCTCGTGGGTTTAGTGGTCGTAAGTGCTACTGTTTACAATGAGGTCCTGGGTTCTATTCCCAGATCAGGAAAAGTATGATATGTGGGTGTGTGTATGTTGTGTGTGTGTGTGTGTGAAGAGTGGTGTGATGTGTGTGTGTGATATTGGGTTTTTCCATGAGGAATTTTGCAGTGATAGCCCGGGATTTGGATTTGTGCCTAGTTGATGGTGATTGGCTCGCCCTCTATTACATGATTGTTATGTACATTCAGATTTTTACGCCAAATAAAATAAGCCATTTATTCACAATACACTATAATTAATTTACTTGGACCAAAGCCTTAGAGAACGAATGTAATTCATTAAAACAAATAACTTTACAATACCTGCTCATCAAACTTATAATAAATAACAATCTAGCTCAAATCTTAATCACAAGAATTGTAATTATAAACTTTGATTACACCCGAAGTGTAATAATGGTATCATTTATAACTAGGCTTTGTTTCGTCTCACGCAGACAATGCCTGTGAATTATAAGTTATCATTAGGTACTTACGTACCCTTTAATTAAGCAAGACATGTAATTAATCTTCTGAGGCATATTGTTGACTAGCTTGTGCGTACGGCTTCGCCCGCGTGGACTTCGGTAATAGGCATGACGACAGTATCAATAAATTGCAAATCTATTTAGTCCGTCAGTTAGAGTATTGGAAATTAATGGACACGTATTTATTGTTTTTGTAAATCAATGAATATTGACAAAGATAAAACGCAAAAAAACTCGGGAGTGGGGGCTCCTGACGTCAGAACTAGCTTAAAATTATTATACCATGGCGAGACGTATTGAGAATTTTAAAAGCGTCGTATCTGCGTCAATTTTGGTTTACGTAACAAAAGAAAAAACACGGGTCAAAATTTTTTTGATAATCTAAGTGACGGACTAATTTGATTTTTTTTTGTCGTCTTGCCTATTGTCCCAAGGGATCCTACTACCGGGTCAAAGAAAAAGTATCCTTTGTGTTAATCCAGGTCATAAAAACTACATAGGTGCAGTGTGCACATCCGATTCCGTTGTAGTGATTGAGTGAGCAGCGGTGGCCCAGTGGTGGCGGCCCCGACTTACGAACAGTAAGTCGTGGTTTCGAACCCAGTCAGGCGCATTACTTTGTGTAATTTATTTCATCACTGCTGCTCTCAAAACGGTGAAGGAAAACATCCTGAAGAAACCGGCATGTTCTAGAACCAAAAAATTCGAAGACATGTGACATCTACCAATCCGCACTAGGCCCGCATGGTCGATTATAGCTCATTCCCTCTCATTGAGAGGAGGCCTGTGTCCCAGCAGTGGGAAAATTAATAGGCTGATGATGATGATTGAGTGAAAGATAATAAACATTCACACGTGCTGCTTATTATATACTATATAAGTATACTACTATGTGGTGTAATAAGATAAAAGGACACGTAGTATTTTACTTTTTTATGATCATTGTGACATTTAATGATTTTTGTGATTTTAATTGACATTCATTTTGAAAAGTACTTATTATTAATTTTATTTGATCGTTGAGAATGTGGGGACCATGTGGGTCACATTTTTATTTTTTGTTTTGTTGTTTGCGTGTTGTTGTTTTTCCCACAACTATCTGGCAGTTTGAGTACTTTAAGCGACCTACCCAAATGCCCTTTATTTGGTATTGTTCGTCGTTTCGTTGAGCTCCTTTTTTTATTTATTTTTTTCGAATGGGAAATCATCAAATTACTCCTTCCGCTCTGGGCGGAGCAGGAGGGAGTGTCAGACTTTTACTGACAAAAACCCATCCATGTTCCTTCATCGCCCTTTGTGTTCCGGGGCCACGGTATCTCTTTCGAATAGTCCCGCAGCCCCAGCAGGCTTCGGCCCTTGCGGACCCCTTTCCTATTGCTGACTCTCTTTGAGGCGCGCGTGGAACACGAACGCGCCGTCGACACGGCCTGTCGTCATGAGACGGACGGATTGCGAGCTAGCCCATAGCTCCTCGTCCGCAGGCCCGCGCCTACGGTGGCCGAAAGCCACCACGTGGCCCCCGACGCCCGGGGCGTCTCCTGCGGCGGCCGGGACGTGTGGATCTTTCCCTATCACGTTCCGCCACCTCCTTCGCTAGCATGACTGCTTCGCAGAAGAAGGTGATGGCGTCCCATTCCGTCTCGCTCCGGACCATGGATTGAACCAGGGCCGGGAGCGAGAGGTCGCCGCCGCCGATCGCCGCTTCGAGGACACGGCGGTGCTCCGCCCAAGCGGGGCACACCTCCACAGTGTGCTCCACCGTGTCCTCCGGTCGATCCTCACAATGGAAACACCCGGACGTCTCCTCCCGCCCGATTCGGTCCAGGAACTTACCGAAACATCCGTGTCCGGTAAGAACCTGCGTCAGGCGGAAGGTGAGGACGCCGTGGCGTCTCTCCAGCCACTCCACAAAGAGGAGACTTATCGCCACTAATGTGGCGTGCCCTGCACGGGGTTGCGACAGTCGCTCTCTCCATGTCGCCATGAGATCCCGCCGGAAGTCCATCCGCTGAGCGACAATTTGCCGCGGCAGCAGAGTTTCCCCCCGGCGTAGCGCCTCCGCGCGCCATTCATGTAGGCGCGCGAGGACTATCGCCTCCAGATCCCATGGCGGCAATCCGGCAAGGAGGTTCGCCGCCTCGCGGGAGATCGTGCGGTACCCTCGGACCAGCCTTACGGCTACCACCTTCTGGGGCGCGTTCAAATAATGGGTGGCACGCCGCCTCAATGAACGCGCCCACACCGCGGCCCCGTAAAGGGCCATGAGTTATAATTCGAGCTACACGATAACTGACAAATGCTTGCACTGACTGGACAGGTACACTTAAATCTGTATCGGTAATCGATGTGGTTCTTTCTTCAAAAGACCATCTCATCTGTAAGTCCTCATGTGAATTGAGCAAGATTATGTCTGGACTTTAAAAGAGACTATGACCTCTGAGTTTGTTTCGGCTGTTTCTTCTCAAAGTAGTCAGGAACGAAACACCGGCCCCATCTAGTTTTAAAAAATGACGTGTAAAAACCTACTTGCAAAATAAATATCATTTATCATAAAATGTAACTGAGGTTCCCTCCTACATGCTCATCAGCATAACCTGCTCTGGTAAAATATTGCTGTTTGGTCCTTGGTCAGGTGTCATTGCATATTTGAAAAAATCTATATCCGATCAATTCCAATAACTGAAACAATAGACTGATTTGCCCGAATTGTTTTCACATTAGGAAATGACATTCTGAAGGTCATTAGTGATAAGCCGTGCTGCGCCATTATGGGGCATTGGGTACGTGTACATGTACATATACCCGGTGCGTCAGGTGAGTGCAGCAGATATATGATTTAAATCTTTGTTTTTCGTTTGTTACTAACATAGCTTATAAGTAGTGAGTATTACTAACATCATATGGATCAAGGTCTGAAATAAAGTATATATTTTTTTTTATTAAGTACACCAGTAATCTTCTTGCAAACAAACTCCCAAATACCTGTAATTCTATCTAGGACGATAATAATTCAATCCTTACACGAAGCAACAAATAAAACAAACTTTATCTAAACGACGATAGAATAATCAAACGAGAACAACACCCAAAACCCGAGGCTGTTTCTCAATTCATTTTGCGTTGCAATCTAACAAACATCCGAAACTTATTAAGCTGTTTAAGTACTTCTTAGAGAGAGGGATAGAATGATATTCTATTCCACTCTAATTCCCGGTCACGTGCGAGATTCTTCACACGTAGTTTCAGGACTTAATAGGTCATATTCGTATTAATCTCAGCGCAAAGTTGTTGTTGAAAGTGTTGCTACGTTCACTGTTGTGTGTTGAATTAATTATGACGTGAACGGAAAGATCTAGAAAAGTATAGAAGAATTAGAAAGGATAAGGTTGCTGAAAGGTTAGCACTTCTACTAATGCGGTAAAAGGTCGAAGGTGTTAGTTTTAAAGGGAAAAACAAATAACTATTAGTCATTGGAAAAATGAGTTCAGGGCAAACCTCTCGTGGTGACACTAAGTTGACTCACCGTGCCACTTAATTTGAACTTAGTTTCAGTAGGTAAGTAAAAATAGCGAATAGTACAGCAGTAGTATTCACTATAAAACAAGTAAAGAAATCTTTGACAAGAAATCGTCATTCCCTGCCCTTATCCCAATTTGTTTTGGGTCAGCGCAGCATGTCTTCTTCTTCCATACTTCTCTATTACTCGTCATCTCAACAGTTATCTCCTTTCTACATAAATCATCCTTCACACATTCCATCCATCATTTTTTTGGTCTTCCTCTACTCTTATACCAATCCACATTCATACTCAAAACTTTCCTCATGACATTTTCCTCATTCCTCCGCGACACATGCCCAGTACGAAAATAAGAAGACTAAAATAGTACATTTTGATACATGGTGGAGAAATTTTGTTATTGCATTCGAGGCGGAATTAAACCCGAACCGCAGGCGAGAGTGTTTTTGAGCCGAGAACTGCAATAACAAATGTCCACGAGTATCAAACGACGTTTTTTCAATACACTTTTGAAGAAATAAAATAAAATCATGAAAAATATTTTCGTCAAGAATTACTAGGAAACTATGATTTCAATTTTCTTTTTTTACCGCGCTTTGCTTTCGACAGGTTGAAGGAGAGGCAAAGGTTGAAGCCGTTAAACAGCTTAATATTATTTATTTTTTTTCAAAATTTTTGAATTCAGAACTCAAATAAATGTTAATTTGTTTAAAAAAGGTAATATTAGTTTTAAACAATCAGTATTATCTATGATATTGTATTTATAAACACAATCTGAATAATCAAAAAATATTTACGCCGTAAAGACGCGTATGCTTTGCCGAAATAAAAAAAAAACATTCACCTCCGACTATAGGTATTGAACCGATTTAAACTTCGTATAGTTATCTGTGGATTTTTTTTCCCACACACGTGCGGGAAAATGAAAAAAAATGCACGCGTGTGAAATACATTGCATGTTGAACCCAATCGTAGTGCGATAAGAACCCGTTTTCGAGGAAGTGTATTGAAAAATCTACTTATTAATTCCTTTCTTCTATGTCTATACGATCAACTAAAAAGGATTAAAGTAGCACCTTTCAGAATTAGACTGGAACTGTCAGAGGCGTACCAGATTTAACAAGAACTCAGTACAAACTTCGTTCCTTACCCACTCAACCGCCCCTGGCTGCTTTAGCAGCCAGTTGCCGATTTGCCAAATGTCCCTGGCTGCTAAAGCAGCCAGTAGCGCCTTCGTCCAACAAATGCAATAAAAATTTATTAAACTGCTATTTCTAGAGCTTATTCCTCTTGTAGCATTCTCTATACTATATTCCTCAACGTTCGGACCAACAATAGCAACACTATTCCATCGACAAATCTCAAAATAAAAGTAAAAACTGTAGTGTAAACAAACTCCGCCATTTCTGACGTGTGGCGTCGTATTTCAATTGTTCTGTTATGTATATTGTTGTTTTCGGATAGTGTTATATATCAAATTAATCGTGAAAATCTGTGCTACTATATTATCATAAAGGAAATCTAGTTTTCGAATCTCAAAGTTGAGTATTTCGCCTCCGAAAGGTGGTAGGTTTAAATACCTATAGTGATTGTGTTTATACAAGAAATAAGTGTTTTTGTGATTAAAACGTGTGTGTTAACGGAAAACCAGTGCATAATTAGTATTGTGAACATATTATTAAATTGTATATACAAAAACAAGTGGCTTCGTAAAGTTATAGGTACGTAAATAACCGTGTTCAAAAACAGTCGTTGGCGCAGGCCGCGTCAAAATAAACAGTGAGTATTCAAATTCTAATTTAATTCTAACTAGACTATCGTAAATAAACTAATAAGATTATGGTCTTATTGGAAAGGAAATATAATCTAGTTTATTTTAAAATTATTTTAATTGAAATTTAATATTTAGAAAAATTCAAATTAATATTTAAATAGCGAAATATCCGTTTTCATCACTGTTTTTCAAGTTCTACATTTTTTTTGAGTTTCAAATTAATATCAGTTTTTTTTTTTTTTTAATATATAGATTCCATAACTATTCAGCTATTCACTGTAAATTTTATTTAGCTATAACTCTTGTAGTTTGCGATTGTTTATCTAAAGTGTCAAATTACATGCGAATATTTCGCAATTTTTTGCACCCTGGACGGTTTGGTGCAAAAAAGTCGCGCGCGGGGCGGGTGAGTGGTTACATCCAGCTTGCATAAAAGCTTAAAATCGCACGGTTCGTACACTACCTAGTAGTTAGGTACAGACGTGAAAGTTCGCTAGTTTATCTAGATATAAAGAATATTAGATCTTAGTTTGGGATTCTTTATAATTTCTGTGTATTTTTGGAGGTTTTAGCGATAGCTGAATGAGTTTCAGCTTAGTCTGTTTTATTTCAAGTTTTATTTTTAGGTCCACCTTGTGGACCACCTAGTTCTATGTTTTTTCTTGCATATCAAATTGAATTAGCTATGAAAACTCCTCAGATGTGACGAGTTTCGATGTCTAAAAACGATAAATAAAAAAATGGCTCCCAAATTTGACAAGTGACTGTTTAACAGCTATTGACACTGTAATGAGCTGTGGTTACTTGAAATTGTGAGTTAAGATTCTTATTTTGTTTTACCATTATTAGATAATTATCGATATCCGAACGCGTGAAGTATCGTTAGCTAATTTAATTTGACTCTTTATAATAATTCAAACTATGGTATTACTGCCAAGTTGCAACTCAATATTACCACAGATTAAACAAATCAGTTACTTCATGAAAACCAAAAGCAGCAAAACAGATACTTTATAGAATCTAAAAGTAGCATATTAAACCTCAGTTACTTAAAATGCCACGTTTAGTTCCAACCACTGCACACTGCACAGTAAGATGCGCCCGCATAAGTACACACGCCCAACTCCGCAAGTTCATCAAGAAAAGTTAAGACATTAGTTCAGTTCATGTTAATGAACTACATGTCTTGGTGCAGTGGACTGCTCTGGAAGTTTACTCCGGTACAACTCACGCTTGTCAAACAAGTTATTTAAATTCTAGTCGTTCCCTTCACTAGCTTTAGATTCATAAATAATACTTGTTAGCGTGCATCGAAATTTTAAGGCGACTACAGGAGCTAAACGCGAGTTTCATAATGCCTGAAAGTATATGATTCACTGCAATAAACAAAACCAGAAATATATATAATATTCTACAGGATATATGCTAGTATGATAGTGTTTTGAAAATATAATACAATTAATTATACTCGATAAAAAAATCACGAACTTATCTCTAAAAATTTCTTTTAACGAGTAAAAACCATACTCAGATACATGCGATCATTCTGATTTTTTGGCAAATAATTCTACAAGCAACATATTAGCATGATAGTGTTTTATTTTTTAGTTCAATCAATAGATTTTTTGAAAATCGCAAAAAACCACACATTTCGCACTATTCGGCTCGCAGTGACTGACGTAACAACCACTTTATAATGCAAGCTGATTAGAACTTTATTCTAACATTATTTCAAACGAAGTTTGAACCACCACATATAGATTTGCCAATTTAGCTCCTGTAGTCGCCCTTATAAAACATACCCATATGATTATAACTGCCTCGTTCGTTTAGTGGTTGCTAAGCGTGACTGCTGAGAATGAGGTCCTGGGTTCGATTCTCAGGCCGGGCAAAGTGTTTTGGGGTTTTACCGTCAGGAATTTCTCAGTAGCAGTCACGGAGTCTTAAATTGTGCCCGGTTGAATGCTATAAGCTCGCCCTCTATTGCATGGGACTTTAACATAACTGGCAAAATGTTGGTGTACTATTAGGTACACCTCTGCCCAACCCTTCAGCATTACAGGCGTGATGTTAAGTTTTACATTTTATAACATTGTTAGGGTCAATTAACACCGAGACGCGACGCGATGCGACGTTGCGCGCACATTTTAATAGAGCGACTCAAAATATAACTTTATTTACTACACAAAAAGTTACACATTTCTTCGCGATGTTTCTCGCGGCGGCGCGCGGTGCAGCGCGAAATCACTGGCCTCTTCCTGTACCGTCGCGCCGTGTCGCGTCGCCGCCGACGAGCCCATCAAGCGCAAACCACGGATTTGAAAAAAAAAACGGCTCTAAGAGTGCCGACTTCTTCGGCTGATGCTTACGTCTTCAGGTTCATGTTCGAACAGAACATCGCCGATAAGTTTAAAGTGATGTCACTGGAGACCTTTTAAGCTGAAGTTAAATTTAGCCACAAATCTAGGAAGAAAGATGCATTGACCTGTAACTTTGTTATCGAAGTTCCAGCCAAGATAAGAGAGCTTTAATATCTCAAGCAAGAATTTTTATAAATTGGACCTCCTGCCCTGTTAGAGACTTCACCTTGGTTACCAGATGATACAAATGCCAACAATTTGGTCATGCAGCTAAATCTTGTAGAGTGGTAAACTCCATGTGAGGTCACTGCGGAGAAGCAGGACACTCGATGTCTGAGTGCGCGAAGAAAGCGGACACCCCTAAATGTGCGACATGCTCGCGTTTTAAAAAGCCCAGCAACTACAAAACGGGAGATGTTGAGTGCCCAGCTAAGAAATTAGCAGAATATAGGTACATCAACTCCATCGACTACGAGGGCGCGTAGAGCGTCATACTCTAGGTCAGACTTCCGCGTTTGACGCATTTTGCTAAAACAACATGGCAATAACAGACCACTGTGCTGACATACTTATTACCATCATTTTGTTTATTGCACATTAGTCGCTAGGTGCAAATATCGAATATAACAAGAGCGCCTCGAATATTCATATTCATATTCTTTGTGCACACAAAAAAAAATATATATACACAAAATTCAAATATATAGCTTGTGTACAACGGCGAGCTGGCGAATGTGTTTTGCAACTTATAATAAATTCTGCTGACGCAAGTTTTCGTGTAACAATTATGTGCATAGTTTTATGTTATTAGAGTATAAGTTAATTAAAATAATTTTGTCACGTTATGTTAAATATTAAACATAAAAATAACTACTGTCCTACATAAAGGGTGTAAAACACCTCTTAACGAAGCCGAAAAGCTCTTGTTCTCCTCGTCATTGCGATAATTTTTTTGTTCTACACCATACCTGGGAACCTTCTAGTTACGGAGATATTGGGGGTCAAAGTTCCAACTTTTTAGCAACTTTTTTTAAAATACAAGTTTTTAATGTAAGATTTTTACTTTAAACACCTCCACGACCCCCGTACTATTCAATCCATCCATCAGCACAATGTTTTGAGTGCGTTACATTGAGTTATACAACAAAACATGATTTTTCACCGCAAAAAAAAGTCGTTTCCCAGCAATAATTTTTGCGTAAAGTTACTTATTTTGATGTACAGAATGCTTGGTTGTCGGCTTCGTGATGAGGTTGTTTACACCCTGTATAGTATATTGTTAGACCTCCTGCAGCCTGTGACAGGATTATCCTAGTATAGGCTTCATACATTGTAGGTAATACCCACATTGTTAGTTTTTAGATTCATATTATATTTTACCTTCCGAGATTCTAAATAAAGATTTATTATTTATTTAACTCACGCGTAATCTGTCTATTATAATATGTTAAAACGTATGCTATTAAATATGTTTTTTTGGTTACATAGTGTGGACTCACCCCTAGAAAAAGTTACGATGGTTTACAAACAATCATTCTACTGGGACTGGAACTTAGACTGTACCTGATGGGAGTAAGACAGTGATATAAGAGGGAGTGCACCTGTGTTTACCTACACACATGTGCACTAGAATATACTTCGCGTCGATGGCCTGTCTCCACCGAGATTGGCTGTAATTCAGCCAGGAGGACTAACAATGTACCTAATTGTGGGCGAGCCATGCTTAAGATACAAATTGACAGACACCGGTTTGTTGCTCAAACACAACAATAACACTGTTCAAACTAAGAATCGAACTCACATCTTTCTATTTCTATTATATGAAAATCAAAAATAAATACCTATGTCAGCTTAAAATTTAAATACTCGTTTCACGTAAAATATTTTCATATTTCGTTATGAAAATATTTTTTTTATAATTAATTTATTTGCATTTATAATTAATTTGTAAAACAAATTGATTCCTATCTATGGATTGCGTTTGTTGCAAATAATTTAACTAAAATTCCATAGAATAATTTATTGCATTTTGGACTAAAAAATCGACGTATTTCCGTTACGTTTCCACCACGCACTCATGTTAGGATCTCACCCTTCCAGAAACCGTAAACTAAGAATTCAAAGTCAAAGTCAAATCGTTTATTGCTAAATCCGTAATGTACACTTACAGGTGGTTGGTGGTGGTGGTATTCATATCAAACTAAGTGACCCTTTGCAAAAAAATGCTGGGACCCTTTTTACAACAAGAATAAGTGTGATGATAAGTTTATCTAAGATTACTCTTTACATATTCTACGAAACAAACAGAATTGCAGAGATTATAAAACAAAGCACTGCTGTAAATTCTGAGCATATGTTTTGTACTAGCAATTCATTAGAACTAGACCAGCACAAGTTAACCAGTTCATCAAGAAAAGTTAGGACATTAGTTGTACGTAATGAACTACACGTATTGGTTCAGTGGTCAGTTGGAGCTTTGGACTCCGATTAATAAGTAGAGCTGTTTACCCCGCGTTTACACAAGAAGACATGTTTTATACGTAGTAAGGTATGAAACATACGGGTTGAATATCAGGCCAAATCCAAAACCATGAGGAATAGCGAAAAATACTCAAAGAAGTCTCGACCCTGATTTGGATGAGAACTAAAACAGCATCATTGGATTTTTGAAGAAAACAATTTTCCCAGCCAGGACCCGATGATTTTGGAAAAAAAACACACTGTATTATTGTATTGTGTTTGTGTGATGAGCATGGACATTTTGTTTCCGAGTCATGGATGTTTATATGTATAATAAGTATATATTGAAAAAAAAGTATCTATGTCAAGCCTCGTTGCTTAGTGTGGCACTAGATGGCACTGTGCGTAATGTCCTGCGGTATTTATTTACACCATCCAATAGTGTTGCTATGATAAGGATCAAATGATGGAAAGTAATGACATAAAGCAAACTTAATAAAAATGTTAAATTTTAAGTAAATGTGATTACTCTATAAGAGAATTTCTAGATGACAATACACTAAAGCAAATCCATTGAATGAATAATTAATTTGTTAATCTGACATAAATATTTTATAATTTTAATAATTTAATCATAATGTAATGCATGACCAATTGGATGTATTGTATTTTAATTTATAATCTACATTTAATTTTAATTTAATTTAATTAATTATTTTTGTGACATGAATTTTGTATGTCTCAATGGCGGGACATAGCAGACACCTGTATTTAAAACAAGATCTTATGAACCTGTGAACCACAATAAAATATTTGAATTTGAATTTGATTTATGTTTTTCACATTTTATTATTAATGTCCACTGATGAAAAACTCACCACGCATATTCTGTCTTCGCTGTAAAGATAAGTTATTTGCTAACTTTTAGACAATTTATAGATTTATTTTTATTTTTTTTTCTCTTTATTTGTTTTGGGGTTTTTATCTAACCAGATATGTCAACCCCATCGTGCTTTTACCATTGTTACATTAAACCTTACAAATAACACTTACTATTACTACTACTATACTGGGTAACAATTATATAAAACACTTGGGGTAAAGATAGAAGTCACCGATGAAGGACTGTTATTAAATGACATAACTTTTTGGCACCTTCTGAAGTTGGTTGGGATAAAATTGATTGTATCAATCCTACGTTAAGCCTATTTAAGTCTAATTCTTTCAAAAGAGACTCCCTCTCGCACCTGTTGCGGACACAATCCATCAGCAAATGCTGTACGTCTTCAATCTGATTACATTCTCTGCAATTCGGTGAATCAGTTTTTTTCATAAGGAATGCAAACTTCGCTGATGGATAGTGTCCAGAGCGAAGTCGTAAAATTAATTTAACATAATTTCTACTAAGTTGATCGACATTGAACCAAGGCACACGAGGAGGCTCGCCTTGTATGTTCCTATACCATATACCTTTTTGCTGACTTATACTATCAAAGTGTTGTTTCCAGGATTTATAACAAATTACTTTATATTTAGATATGTATTCCCAATAATCAGGTAAGTAGTCAATTGTTGTACCCTCTGTTGCTGCTAATTTAGACAATCGGTCAGCCTCCTAGACAATTTATAGATAAGGTCAACAATCTCAAAACATATCTGAAACAACGTCAATAAATGAATCATTGGTACATGTATGGCATACAACATATTTCTTTCTCTATCATTTACAAGTTTGAAAACATGTTTCACGAAGTATTGTAAACGTGAGGTTACGAAGTGTAGATTTTCTGGGTGCGTTTCCAGTTGTTTTGTTATTCTCTCTAAACAATCGCATGTAGTGACATTTAAAGCCAGCAAAATGTCACATGAAGTGTTGAGAGGAAAACCATTAATTATTGAAGTATATAGAGCCTTTAATCATAACTGTGGATTTTTCCGCTAGAAGAAATATCCATGCAAAAAAGCTGTTTTACAAAAACATTTTTTCCTTAACCAAAAGTTGGAACTTTTTCCATCTGATTTATATTTGTACGGTACATTGTCATGGGAATTGCTGTGAAAAATGTAAAATGTAACTCACGTACATATTGTACTGGGCTGCAACTTACTTCGGACGCCGTGTTGCAAATTGTACTTCAGGGCGTGAATCATTGATAAAAAGTGCAAGGTCGGTAATACTGAGCAAGGTACAGTTGGGGAGCAGTGAGTGAGTTAAGTTTAGATTTGTTATGTAAAATAGAATAGAATGATAAATACATGATTATTGTATATATACTGGGCTAAAATAATAATACAATTTGAACTTGTATCAAAAGCAGAAAAGGAAGAGAGGGAAAATTAAATAGATATTTAGACACACCGTTCACTACATTACAACGAGGGATCAGAAACTTTTCCAACATTATGCGATGAAATCTCAATCTCACCGTCCAACACGTACAAATGAGGACTTGATTCACTCATCCCCCTCAACAGTGGTTCGCGGTCGGTTTCAGCAGTAGCTCTAAAACTTTTTCTGTGTGCGCTTGAGTCTGTAACGAGTTGTCGGAACTAGTGGTAATGGTCTGAACGAGGCCGAGTTCCAACTCGCCCGATTTGTTCGCACTTCCCCTCAACGCTGCGATACTATTAAACAGTTTTTAACGCCCGCGATATTCCAGTAACGTTATTTTATGGGGAAACTTTGTTTTCGTCAGCTATAAAGGTTTTTTGACGTGACTTTTGCAAGATAATGTGGTTGGACGAGGGGGGGCTTTTGCCCTTCGACGTTGGAGTTTGATAAAGTTTTTTCGGAGTGCAAAAAAGGGATACGTGATGCAATGAGTCACTTGAGTGATGAGATGGGAGGGTTTGTTTGTTTTCATTAGAGCTGACGATGTTCTGTAGAGACAGCAAGACATTCAAAATGTACAAGAATAATTTATGCTGTGACTTGACAGAAGTACGTTGAGTTAAGATGAGCGCACGCGCAAAGCAGTCGTGCGACCACGAGACCAATGGTAAACTGCAGATAAAAAAAAAACAGATGTATCTGGTGGGGCGCAATCCAAACGGCCATGCTCCAGACACATTTGACTGGCATCCTTAGTTGTTATAATGAGTCCATTATAACAACTAAGGATGCCAGTCAAATGTGTGTGTGTGTGCCAGTCGAATATGCCTATCAGACAGGCATATTCGATTTCAGGTGTGCATTGCTTTGAACCATTCTGGAACACTATACGATGCATACTCAGACTATTGATTGTAGTGTTAACAAGGTCAATAAGTTAACTGTGGTGGTGGAGTTTGTGTGCGACGGGTAAAACAAATTTAATAGTAACATGATAACGTTTAACGCACATGAAATAGGTGTAATATTTGAAGATTCCAGCTAAAGATGTAGTTTCGATACTAAACAAAACATAAACTGACAATCCAAAAAGATATCCACCAACAGAACTCAAAAAGAAACAAGTTTATCGCCCAAAATAATTCACTGAACAAAATAAAGCGTCAATTTTACTACGCGATCCGCCAGTTTTGACAATATTCACGAAGATTTAGCTACATAATGACGGGCGGTCCCCTTACCGACTGATTCCCCCAGCCGACTGTCGGTCAAAACGTGAATTTTATCACTGGGCCGGATTAATTCGGAATCAATTACGGCCGACGGGGTCTCCATTACATAAACAGGGAACTCATTTAACATGAAACGGGGGAGGCGTACACTGTAGCGTAACAGTTTGGGGTTATTGGAATATTTTTGTGAAAGTGTTAGTTATAGGTGAAACTGTTTTGTTTAAAAATCGAATATTGTAATATAATATAACATTACGGTTGTGGAATGTTCTAGTCGTTTCAATGGTAAATAATGATCAGACTTTCAGAAAAAGGAGCGCATCATTTTGACAAACTTTCTGCCTCATGACAAAGAGGACGGAACAGATCAGTTTCGGTCCCATAGTAAGGCCGGTTTTTCTAGAGTTTTACTGTGGGACCGAACCCGGGTTTCACATGGCCCTAATGACACAATTTCATCTAAAAAGCGGTTTGTCATGAAAATGTTTTTGAATTTTGTTATTTTTGCTATCATTTTAGTCTCTGAAAAACGTTTAAACTATCGGTATATATAACGCAATCTATATATACTGGAAAGCTCTCTAGACATACCCCTACTCCTACATAATGGCTTTTACCACTTTCAATTTTAAAAGAAAAAATATTCTGAAAAGAGCATTTTAATAACAAAATGTTTGTCTCCATAGTCAACACTTTGGTGTGACAGCAGGCCCAACTGACCTTAGCCCTACTAGAGGTCAGCAAATAATTGCAGCCGGCAATTTTATTTTATTTCGCCTCTGATTTCCACTATTCAATTATCTGCACGGCTCAGTACTGATGTGATTGGGGTGGGGATTCATGGAGCTTTTCACGGGTTTATGCCGCAAGTGGAAATGGGACATCAGAGAACAGTTGGATAGGATTTAAAAGATGATTTATTTAATAAGCAAATGTTTCCTCTTACTCGAATTTTAACTCAAAGTACATATTCCAATGATAAAACAATTTAAAGACACTTGATAGTCACGGTGTCGGTTATTAAGATTTTTTTTTCATCAAAAATATTCTTGTTGTTTGTTATTGTTGTAATTTAGATTACAATAAATAATAAGAATAGGAATTGTTATGTGTCTGAAATGCATCGAAAGTTTGGCGCCCTTTGTTGATTAAATTCATAAAATACAGAACATTGTACATTGTTTTTTTTATAAAACATGGAACAGGCCAAAACAGACTTTACTACTTACGACTGAGTTCTGCTGCCGTAAACGAACAAAAAAAAAAGACGTGGTCCCCTTTTTTCAATAAGAATTAACAACGCCTGTCAACCAAAATGTTTTTAAGCCAAACAAAAAATTCTTAGTACGCAGCATCAGTTAAAAGGCCGCATATTTCCAACATCAATTTCATGAAAGCCAAACAGTAAGCGGCAAGTCTTGGGAGCCTCGTAAAAGGGTGGGACGTGTTTATTTCCAAAATTCAAACCCCAACATTTACTTAGGTGAGGGTAAGTAAACAAAAATATAATACGCACCGATGTGATAATACGCGCCTGTTGGAGCGTACATGGTTTGCGCTGAAGCTGATAAAAGTTTTCTTAAAATATTTTTTCGTTCGTTCAAGTTAGGGAAAAAATATGCCAAGAACATGAGATTTTTTATGACCAACAATATCCTTGGTGTTTCAGGTGACTGTAAGCGATGTGGACCTGGGGGTATAGTCAAAATGCATTCTATCTACGGTAAAGATAAAAAAAAAAATGGAAAAGTAAAAAAAACCGGCGAAGTACGCGACCGACTCGCACACAAAGTCCATAGCGCCAAACAATTAACAATATTTTTAAACATTTTGAAAGCGACTGTCCTTGGGAATGTTATCATTCATGCAAGTCGCCTTCTTAGAGGTACATTCAGACAGCTGAGTTCCTGTAATGTGTTGTGTTGATAGCTTGGTTAGTAGCATAGAAATCATAATATGTTATGGTGCAAAGAAAATTGGAACATAGGAACATGCCATCACAAACTGACTTGGGTACCAAAAACCACTCACATCGATATTAAACTCTTCCTAAATCATCAATTTCTAAAAGCACTAGCAAAGTTTTAAGCGGTGAAGTGAGATAACTTGTGGAAGACCGTATGTTTATGACCCTTGTGCCAAAAGTTTTAAAAGAAAATAATAAATTGTGGACGCAGTAGAATGCGGTCAAGAATATAGTGGTATGTTGCATTTAGCATGAGGTAGCTGTGCAAGATAGATACCGAGTACGGTCTGCTATGCCATTTTCAATATCATAACTGGAACTATTAATCGGGGTGGAATTTAAAGGTTCTGGGGTGGAGATGTTGTTGAAAACTTAATTATGTTGAGATGTTAATGTTCTTGTTGTTATCAATTTGATAACCAAGTTTAGAATTTGAAGATTCCAAATGAAATGTTCCAAATATGAATTCAGCTTAAGTTAGGTGGCGAAATTCAGCTTAGGGAAGGGTTATCGATATGACTCATAATTTTAAGTAACTATAACTAGTGGTCGTTCACCCCTAATCAACTATGCCTTATTTTATTGTGTTGTGCTCATTACATCACATACTGATACATGAATGTGGAGCCAGCATTTTTTTATTCCACCTTCTATGTTGTTCGAAGTGGTGTCATGAGTAGATAATAGATTTTCTTTTTCAATATTTCACTATGTCACCGAGAGAGGGTAGGATATTTTTATTCAGTGATCGAATCCAGTTGCTGACAATATTCGTTCGTTTTATCTCAAGTTTAATTTAAAGTAAAGCTAATTTTAATAAATAACAGTGTGAAGTATCATTCAAAACTAATGGAATCACAAAATTCGGTAGATTTTCAAGAGTTTGTTTAAGAAACTCGGTAGTTTCTTCAAGGATACTTTAGAATTCATCAGACTTCTACGTTTATATTATGAACTTAGTTTCGTAGAACATTTTTGATAAGTATTATTTTAAGAATTTAATTTATCAGTAGCTCTTGAGGTTTTATTTCATTTCTATTGATCTTATAAAATTCTCCTTACATAATTCTTCGTTCCCCTCTCCTAATTCCCTATTACTAGTATTATTAGTACATCTTTGCCGGGTAAGATGATAATAAATTCTCCGTGTAAAATTTATTTTTATTATTATATTCTGTTACTTGTTTGTGTGCCTACAAATTACTTTCTACTTAACAGTTTTCACTCCCTCGGGGAAAGATAGAAACTAATTTAAGCCAGCCCAATTTCTCTACACACGCAGTTCTTAAGTAAAGCCCCAAAAGTTTCCTAAGATAGAAATTTCAATACAAAACACAAACAATCAAAACTTTCCGCCTTAATACAAGCTAAGGAAACAATTAAATAAATAAACTCAATTCAGACTGAATTAGCGAATTCCTGTGTTTGAAATACCCAAACAATATTTTTTCATAAAATAATTTAAGCAAGAGATTCCGCTATGAAAACGTTTTAATTCCTTTTAAACGAAATTAAACACGGAACGGCTTTTCAGCGCTTAAGGGGTGTTCCATACCCTCCGGTTGAATGTAATGGTTTTATTGTGAAAATAGTAGACATACGGATTGAAATGTTGTGTAGGATCTTATAATATTGAAGTAGGACTATTAGATGATTGGGAACGTTCTATTAAGAGCATTCTATGTCCTATTTTAGGTCTTGCTCTACCAGTCAATTCACACTTATCCAAACAAAAATGTATGTCAGTTAGTTAGTTAAGGTAGTATGAATAAATTCTTTACAGTAAAGACTGGTAAGATATTTTTTCTTTATTTCAGGTTTTTTTTACCTTCCTAGGCGAATCTCACACGATACCGCTCGCCGCGCATCAACGGATTTCATACAAACCAACGCTACGTTAGATATTCTTCACCGCCCGACCGCGCAGATAAGCGGTGTCTTATGATAACCGCGTTATTCTGATCCGCTACTCTCTCATTTTTTGCACGTTTACATCTCGAAACGTTAAGACTTTTTGAGATTTGATTTTCAGCTTTCTCGAGTTTTGTAAGACAGAGCATGCACGCACCACCCATGTATACATACATTAAAAAAAAAAAACCGTCACGCCACGTTTAAGATCATTCTAGCAACCCGTGTATTCGTCTATAATTCTCCAAAAAAAAAACATTAGTTTTTACAGTACCTACTAATGTTTGGGTGCTTAATTCATTAGCTCCAACTGAATTACCAATAAATTGCCGAGCCCCCGTTAGGGGTGATCGCATAGAAATTTATTTGCACGCTAACGCCGATGGGAGCGGCTCAATACCTTGCGATTAGCTGTTCACTTCTTATTGAAAATTGATTATTTGTAGTACTTAGATAACTTTAGGTTCGATAGGTCAACTTTAATTTATGAAAATTGTAAAGCACCTAGGTATGTACTCATGGTATGCACTGCTGTCAACTTTAATAGACCATAATTTTCTTTATTCATTTCTTAAAGAAAAACATATAAAAAACTTTAAAAAATATTTTATTATTTATTTTATTTGATTACACAATCGACCAGTGACCCTTGACATTTTGTAGTAGGTATAAATAAAGTAACAACGCTGCATAAAATAGACTTTAAATTATGTAAACGAAGATTACGCCGTCAGTCGTACTCTACTGGGAATTATCCGGGTATAACCGGTTACAGGCAGTCCAACCGGGTTCGACCGGGTTACGCGCTCCATCACTCATGTAAGTTTTGTTCTTTTTTTGTAGTGGCCCGTAGTGAAGGTGGGAAAACGGTTGTGAAATCAAATCATGCTTTATCTCTTGTTTTCTTTTGTTTAAGTTTTTGTTGTTTTGTGATATTTTGATTTGTTTTTAAATTTAGAGATGCAATCTTTTCTTTTGTTTAATTTTTTGTTGTTTTGTGATACTTCGATTTGTTTTTAAATTTGGGCATGCAATCAATAATTTCACAATCGGAATGTAGGTTTCTCTGTTAGTTCATATTTTAAAGGACCACGGTCAATTCATCATCATCATCATTAGCCTCGATCTTCGCAGAGTGGCTGGTGATCAAGTAATAAACTAAAATACTGTGTCTGATGAATATGAGTTTGAGATGAGACGACGACTAATTAAACTGTATTTAGTTGTCAGGATACGGAACACGTAAAAAAACAGTAAAAATTAAAATACTCTTTACATAACATCACGCTTGTAATCCCCGAAGGGTTAGGGAGAGGTGTACCCAATTTTAAAGCACACCCGAATTTCGTCAGTTATGTTAGGTTTTAACTATACTTACTAATAATGCTAAATGCTAATGCTGTTGGGCCCTATCAGAATACCAGCGCATTGACTTTTTTTTAAATAAAAATAAAATAAAATAATCTTTAATTCGGATAAGCAACATCCATATGGGTTAGTTAAAAAAAAACAAAAAGATAACTTAAACCTATGCTAGTAACCTTAATGTGTAATATCTATTTGACAACAATAGGGCTGTTGTTCAAAATGCATCTTTGAACAACATCACCTAACAAAGGAGAATCTAACCTCCCCACTATGGTCGTCAGGATAGAGTTGGAGTTGCCCCGCACTCTGCAGAGCAAAGAGGCAGATTTCTGTCTGACTATGGCGTGAAAGCCATCGACGTGTGCTTCTGCAAACATACCTGATGCACTGCAGAAACGAGGCAGCCCCATCAACATACTGAACCCGTTATTATATCGGACCCGTAGGGCGCTGATAGCCCGCTGAGTATAGTTGGTCCACAGACTGCACGTGTAAAACACTTGGCAATAAGCTTTAAAAAGCGTTATTTTGTTTGCCCTGCTACAGCGTGCAAACCTGCGAACCAACATGTTACATCGGACGACCAGCGCCTTACCTTTAAATGTCACAGCACCTTGCTGAGATAGGAGCCTTTTGACCTTGCTCAGGACCAATAAAATTTGATTGTTTTTAATTTTTCTCATGTTTACTTTTTAAAACAATTTTGTCATAATTCTATCTTTTTGTTTCTATTATGTCTTGTGTGAGTTTAATAAATACTTTTTCTTTTTCTTTCTCAAAATTGTGCTAAAATGTTCTAACGTTATGTCATAGAAGAGGGATCAATCTTCTTTAACTTACATAAAAGAAGAAAAATACTTTCACAACGTTATTATACTCGAGAACCTTATGGACACTAATACCATAATCTCTTTAAAGACGAAAATAATATCAACTGTATTTCTAAGAAATTCGGTAAGCATCTCTTTCATTACATATTACAATGGCAAAGTTGAATACATTTTCAATGGTAAAATTATTTTAACGTAATGAATACGAAAAAATCTCTATATAAAAAAAACCCAAATAACGGCGAAAATTTACAATAAATAAAGGCCGAATTGACCCATTAAAATCACTTGCAATTTTTGATACAAATAAGCACAAACAGAAAATGAAAAATGATCAGTTATGGTGGCATAAAATAATAATGATTTCCTGATTTCATCAACTTCACTAACACATAACCCATCAGTAATCATATAATTATACTGAGAATGAGTTTAATTTGGTAATTAATTTCACATCCGTAAATCAATGTTTTTGATTATAATTTAATTATATTTTTTGACTGTCTCGTTGGTATACTACTGAGCTTGAGGTCCTGGGTTCGGTTCCCGTGTCGGGAAAAGTGTTATTTGGTTTATCCATTAGGAATTTCTCAGTACCAATTAATACCACGGAATTTGGATTTGTGCCCAGTTGATGGCAATAGGCTCGCCCCTTATTACATGGTTCTTAAACACATCTGGCGAAACGGGGATGTACCATTAGGTACATCTGTGCCTTACCCGTCGAAGATTACAAGGCGTGATGTTATGTTATTTTAATTCCCTGAATGCTGAATAAATAAGTATCCCGTGTTGATATTTATGTATAGTTTGCCTGCTTTTAACCGGTTCTAAAAAAATAGGAGGTATTCGATGCGTTTTTAGGGTTCCGTACCTTAAAAGGTAAAAAAAGGAACCCTTATTTCTCTAAATATGAGCACTTTTAGAAATAACTTCAGTTTAAAAATTACCTATTAATTGCAGAGCATTTGTTTTCTATGAAAGCATCTACTTTCCAATGAGACAGTTACATTACACATTCTACCACAAAAAGTAGCACAGCAAATCCACTTCAACAAAACACAATTTCTATTTTCACTCACAACAAAGATGGTGGTCCTGTCAATCCACATAACTAAGTTCACTGATTATTTCAACGAGATGTTACAAAAACAGGAGACCCCAGATATACGTCTGTTTACTTTGCCGGATTGAATCCCTAGGGGCTAGCTTTTTCTGCACCGCAATGTATATTGTTTTTGGAGTCGATTTTGACCTTTCCGCTTCGTCTTTTCGGTCGCAAAGTTAGTAGTTTCCTTCTTCCTGGTTTTTAATTTGATTAGAGTCTGTCGCATGTCGGTCTTATTTTAGCCTATACTATGTATTAAATGAACAATATTTTTATATTTCTTTATCACGCTCTGAAATCGCTCGCGTTGAAATCTTATAATTTTATTATAAAAAAATATCACGACGGTGTCGTCACATCTACACACACACACATATTACACATAATAATTAATTAATTTAAATTCACCTTGATTAAAGTGATTGTTATTCGCAATAAAATTAAGAATTGGGTGGTAAACAGATGTGGACATCGTGTGCATGGGATTTTATTTTAAACGTGAGCAGATTTCGTCCAAGCTCATGATACATTCTATTAATTTTTTTATCAAACCGTAGGAAAACCGCGTTGTGTAAAATTGTATCGACATCGCAAATTGTAATGCAAAACCTTATTTTAAATTTTCTTTTTCCATACAAAATACCGCTTCATTATACAAAAACACTTCCGATTCTACCCGCACCGGCCGCCTGAACTATTTTATGTACACCTCATACTGGGCACATAAGAACAGTGTAGCCGGATGTTTACCTCGTTATCTCATACAGGATTAGTGAAGAAACAAGACGCTGACACACTGGGTGATATTATTTTTCCACATTGGCGGAGGGTTGGGTAAATTAATAACTGTTTTTCCTTATAACCAGAGTGATGAAGACAGATGATAATAATCTACTTTTTGTAGAACTTTGTGAGGCACGTGTGGTTAGTTTTTGCAATTGATTGGTCAGTTCAGTTGACGACCCGAATGGTGAGGCTGCCTTACGTTCTTAGGGTCCCGGGTTCGAACCCCGGTAGGGGCAAATGTTTGTGTGATGAGCACGGGCATTTGTTTCCAAGTCATGGACGTTTAAATTTATAATAAGTATGTATTTACGACAAAAAAAAATCTATGTAGTGTATCAACTATCTGGTGTCCACGATACACACCTCGTTGCTTAGTGTAGCACTAGATGGCGGTGTGTATAATATTCAGTGATATTTATTTATTTAGTTCTGTATTTACCTGTTCTGTACAGTCGAGTCTATAACACTTTCGTCTCTTTATGGACTATTTTTGGCTACTCTATACTTACATAAGTCTTCTTGGCCGATTATATTGAATCCGACTTTGTACCTTTCCATGTCTAGACGGTTTTTCGGTTGGGCTTTTTGTGGGTATGAAGTTTTAGACCCGTTTTTTCCAAAGAGATTTACGGCAAGTAGCTTTACATTTTTAACTAGTTGACCGACTCCTTGACAATTCAAAAGTGCCTTAACAAGCACTATAACTTGGCTACTTTCATTTTAAAAAGATTGTGGTTCTTTGCAAAAAAAAAAAAAAACCCAATTAACGATTTAATTAGGTAAGTAATATTTTTGAAATATTTTCACTCGAAAGATGGTGGCGTGCAAAATATAGTGTTAAAATATAACGCTACGTGCACCTTCGACAGTTACTTTATACTCCAATATCCTCCCGAGCTCCACAAAAAATTCTCTCAATCTCCGAAGGCCAGCTAATTGGCGCCCTAGCCACAATCTGCAGGTAAATGCGTCCAGATTAAATAGACCTTTGCTTTCCCCTCAATATGCATACAGAAATGAAGCTCAGAAGGTCCACCTTAAAAACAAAAGAAAGCCACAAGCTCTGTATATCATTGAGCAGCCTTGCGTGACATAATCAGCTCATAGTGTTCCGATGGATTTCCTATCTACGAGTAGGCTGGCATGGGCCGTAATCCATCAAATGCGGTCCCAATGCGCTTTGGTAGACATCACATATATTCAAACTGTTGGTTTGAAATTATACCCATTATATTTAAGGTGAAAGAGCCAAGTTAGCCCGCAGGTGACTGTCCCTAAATTACCCTAGGCTGATACAATCTTCGATTTTCCTAAATCATATTATGGCAATTTAAAAAATTTGCAAAAAACGTAAGAAAATTTGAATTACGCGGGCTACCCTGGCGCTTCCAACCTAACCCAGTAATTTTTAACGTGACTAAATATCATGAACAACATTTTTCTTATGGCAGAGCGTTTTCTAAGCCTTATTTCATTCATAGACGATATTATTTTTTTTAGACCGAACGAAATATATGGAAAAATATGCAACGTATTTCTGGCAAAAAAAAAACGTTCGCACGATACCATATGCGAATAATTATAACTGTGGTTATGTGGTACGAGTACGATTGTAAATCGTTCATGTTATCTCGTAGCATACCGTAGACCGACAGCCTCCTGATGTAATAGGGGGCGAGCCTATTGCCATCAACAGGGCACAAATCCAGACTCCATGACTGGTACAGAGAAATATCGAAGAAGAGAAGAGCGTAACTATTGAGATTTTTCGAAATTCTTTTCGCGTTGACCTTCTGGTATATTCTTATTCTTCAATATTGACTTCAAAGCTATCGAGCAAAATGGTTCTGTTTTAATTTCGTTGAGGTTTTCAATCTCCTTGCTGTAATGGCGCGCTGGCCTGTAATCTGCTTGATAAAAGTTAATGAGTATCGTTTGTAAATATAATAGGTTTGCCAGATGGTATATATTTGGCTCATTAGTAAGACTTACATTTTTGGAGGAGAGCGTTATATAGCTAACAGGGCTTTGTGAGGCTTATGGGGCTTTATGGGGCTTATCATAGAAAAAAAAAATATGTTTGCTGTGTGTGAGAAATGTGGTATTATTATATAAGAATAGCTAAGTTACGTTTTATTTTTAAACTAGCTGACCCGCGCAACTTCGTCTGCGTCACATAAGAGAGAGAGAGAGATGGTTAGAGAGAGTGTGAGACACCCTTAAAAGATAGACATAATAATGCTATCGCGGATTTTTATAGAACTTTTTAAGAGGAAAAATTCCGTTATACACGATTGTTGCGTAACTTTAACCGTTTACGCAGCGCATGCAACGAAAGATCTCAAAAGGAATATTTTTTTCCTTTTTTTGCAACATTTTTCATTGATGCTCTGCTCCTATTGATTGTAGCGTGATGTTATATAAACGTTGCAACGTTGTTGCCTTCTCAGATAAATGGGCTATCCAACACTAATAGATACTTTCAACTCGAATCATTAGTTCCTGAAATTAGCGTGTTCAACCAACCAAACAAACAAAAAGATATAGGAAATCTCACAGCATCAAAAAAAAATTAAACAAATCACAAAAAGTGAAAATAATATCAGGGGGTTTGAACCTGCAACCACATAGTTTACAGAGCGGTGATGAAACCGCTAGGCTACTTACTTCGTTGACTTACGCTACAAATAGCGGTTCTCATGTACTTACGTCATGACTGAAACGTCAAACAATTGAAGTATACGGACACAATGCAAAATTGCCTACCCCCTTAAGGAAGTAGCGTGATATTATATAGCCTAAATATTGAAAAGCCTTTAAAGAAATCTATGCGATAGTTTTGACGTGAAGCGCGCACAATATTTCGTACCAACTACTTATACCGAGGAAAGCTGATTTTCTTGAGTTCCGCTATTTTGTGCGTATTCACCTCAAAATTCAAATTTCAAGAAAACTGAGAAATTATATTTATTTGCATTAGATATGAAGTAATGTAGCAACTTTAAAAGGTTACACTTTATTGGTTTTGATTGTATAGGTGTTTGAAGTTTATTAATTTTAAACACAAAACCCTCTTTTTTGCGTCTCTGGATGAGATTTAAAAAAAATGCTAAAACAGGTATTTCTATATTTTTATTAATAAGTATTTGTTCTGAGTTTCATGATTCTAGAACAATCCAAAAATATTTTTTCATACAAACTTTACCCCCCCTTTTCACCCCCCTTCTCCAAAAATTTCCAAAATGTATATAGCCTAAATGTTATTCTGAATGTATTTAAATAGATTTGTGAACATTTCAACAATATCGGTTCAGTAGTTTTTACGTGATGCGCGGTCAAACAAACAAACAAACAAACAAAAATTTTATTTAAGTCACCCTGGCTGGTTTTTTTTTAATCTTCAATGTACAGATTTTTTGGTCTGAATGATTTTATTATATTATGTATAGATGATAATATATTGTACTAATTGAGTATTTTTTTTCAAAAGTCATTATTATTCAAATAAGGCTGATCAATTTGTTATAGCATTTTTTTAAAGGTCAAAGTTTTTAAGAGGCAGTCCCACAAAACGCCCGCTTGTCGCCACTTCCTAGTTGGTTTTTGGCTGGAAAGAAAAAACTGCTGTGTGAAGTATACTTACTGGATGGATATCAAAATTACGGACCGTAGTAAAAACACCATACTTCGCTTCAAAACACAAAAATCTAAAGCTGGCTTTGCAGCTGCTCAGTTGAAGTGGAAGTGAGCTGGTGAGAGGCGCAACGGGCAAAGGTAACTACACAATGGATGCTTATTGGCAGGACACGTCTACGTAGCAGGACTAACAGGCGCATAAGGAGATGGCGGGATGAACGGAACTTATTCTTAAAGGATTCGCACTATATCGCGAAAAGTAGAGAGAGGGAAGGAAGGCCTTTGCCCTGCAGGTTAATGTGCAAGATTAACTACGACGACCCGAATGGCGCAGCAGTGGTGAGGCTGCCTTACGTTCTTAGGGTCCCGGTACGAGCAAATGTTTGTGTGATGAGCATGGACATTTGTTTCCGAGTCATGGATATGTATAATAAGTAGGTATGTATTTACAAACAAAAAGTATCTATGTAGTATATCAACTACCTGGTGTTCACGACACAAGCCTCGTTGCTTAGTGTGGCACTAGATGGCGCTGTGTGTAATGTCCAGCGATATTTATTTATTTAAACTTAAAAAGTTAAATTGAAAATATCACATTACTATTTGATCTCCCTTACCTCTACATTGATCTCAATGACCCATGCTGTATCGAAGTTCAACAAACTCCACACATAATGCCTAATGGTAGGACTCAAAAATATCAAATAGATCTTACTTAAAGTGTCAGTTCAGCCGAAGTAGAATCCACCATTAAAGTGAATGCAAGTCGTAAGATTATCTCGATGCTTCAGAGCTCGGAGATAAAATTTCATATCTGCGAGGGATTAAGTTGGGTGAAAAATAGTTATTGTTACTGCAGATTATTTTAGAAGATGACTTGGCGTTTCTTATGAATGTCGTTTTCGGCTAATGGGTGTCGTTTTCTGGACGAGTTATTGGCGAGCGGTTTTTTGCATCTACGTATAGTTCTGTATGACTTAAAAGCGAAGTAGGAGCTTGGACTCTGAATTTGTGTTTAGTTGATGGCAACGGGCTTATCTCCTATTAAATTGGACTTAACAAAATGTGTACGACTATAGGTAGATAAAGCTTTGCCGAAACCTCACAAAAAAGAGACTTTGATATCTAACAAAGGTATTAAGATTGTTTCGCATGTTCATCAGCATTTTTAGTTGACCCTTGATCTGTCCACGAAGTAGACACAATAGTTAAACAATGGTGTCTCGAACAAATCGGTCCTTTGACAGATCATAATTTAATAATGAAAATAATTTAGACAATTCAAAAGTGCTTGTAACTGGCGTACTTGAAATAAATGCTTTGATTTTGATTTTGGATATGTTTGGTTATACAATCAAAATGATCATTCTCAATAAAAAGTAAATAGTAACGGTAAAAAGGTCATCATCTGCCAAGCCTTTTCCCATCTATGTTGGGGTCGGCTTCCAGTCTAACCGGATGCAGCTGAATACCAGTATTTTACATGGAGCGACTGCCTATCTGACCTCCACAACCCAGTTAGTACTGGGTTATACGATACCACTTGGTAAGACTGGGTGTCAGACTTTTTGGGCCACTGACTACCTATAACGACTGTCAAAGATCTACAAATGACAGCCGGGACCGACAGCTTAACATGCTTTCCGAGGCACGGAGGAAACCCGGTATGTAAGGGTTGGTCACCCATCCACAGACTTAGGCAAGCACGGCTTAACCTAAAGATCAACCCGAGTGAATAAACTCGGTCGGGACTTTATACTAAAAGTTGTGGACTGTATTAAAATAAGTGTAATACCACAATTAACATTAATACAACGTGTGAAGACTGTACAAAGAAATGCCCGGACTGACCGACGTCTGTGAGCTTGGTAAGTGGTAGGGCGCTCGCGTAGCCGTGTTCGGTACGCCGAGCCCCGCGCCTTCCCCGCGGTTGTCCACGCATATGTGAGGCGCCGACACCGAGCGAATGTTATTATTTAGCCAGGAACTCCTCGTAAGTAACGGTAAAAAGGCACCGGTATTATTTCAAAAGAATCTTAGTAAAATAGTGCTGTACTGAAAAAAATAAGTGAAGGAATAATCGGTAATTCATACCAGGAGTATAGCCACAATAAACCTTCTATTTCAATTACGTTTCATCTTCTAATCTTCCGCCCCAAACCCAAGAACATCAACATAAACAGTGTATACCCTGCCTAAACTCCATTAAAGAAACATTTATCGCTCCCTTTCGACCGTTTCACCAACAAGCTCCTAAATCACACATAACACTTAATTCTCCAGTCGGCCATTTGTAGGAGTTTTGATTGGCTACACGTTCGCCTTTAAGTGGCCGACAATCGGGGAGGCGCTCATTTGGACCGGATTAAGAATTAATTCCCGGGTCCCGAATCCGCGATTAATTTCTGTGAGCTCCCGCGGTTTCGCATCACTAGTTGCAGGGGCGGATTAGGGATGGTATAGGTTTAATTAACACCTACGTTTTGATGATCATTGTCATCGTATCGGGTGGTTAAAGTCCATTACCGAGTTTGAACCACGTAATTATTTGTTATAGCAAAACGATCACTATGGAGGGGAAGATAAAGACGCTAGAGATTGTGGTTTTAATAAGGAGTTGACATATTGAATACATAATCCATTCATATTTAGCTTAGTCGCTTTTACAACATTTATCGTCTTTTTTTCTGAGAACTTCAAAATATTAAGTGATTGAAATAACTTACTTTTTCCAACTTGAAACATCTTAGTTCACGAGTTAGTTTTTCTTCACGCTTTTACTTAAAAAGTAAGCTCCAATACAAGCAATACCATCTTAGTTCTTTGTTCGAAACAGTTCGCGCAAAAAACTTATACAAAAACCCTCTCAGCGAGAAACATCTGTTACTCAATGTTTTTCTTCAATTCCTACCCAAGATAAACTAAAAACTCTAAATAAAAAAATTGCACAGCAAAATCTGCACGAAAAACAGTGCAAAGTAAAGGAAAGCAAGTCTAAGGGCGCGCAGACACGATACTTTAAGGCAGGGATTAATAAATTCTACTTAGCACTTTGGCTCAGCAATTTTACTATCTTTGTCTCACTACTGGCAAACTACAAGTGTAAGAAAGAGACGGGCACTAAGCCAAGTCATATGTTTAAAGTTTAACAATCACAGCCATAGTTTCAGTGACCAGCGGTTTTGTCGCTTTTAGGAATATTAGGTAACATCCAAACTCAGGTCCAGGGCGAAGGCGATTGTGTGAAGCGGCACATGTTTACTTCCTTTGCGAGATGCTGTCGCATCACAGAATGCGTTAAAGTGATTGGCATGTCCTTAGCAATTTCTTTCATTTCGTCTCATTCAACGGTTGGCGCAGTAGCTGGGCGATTGGCTGCTGCGCTGCGTGTCGCAGTTTTGATTCCCGAACGGAACAAATATTTGTTCGCCTACAAGTATAAGTTGTTCTGGGTCCGGCTGTTTGTGTATGTGAGTATAAAATGTTTCCGGGGCTGCGGGACTGTTCGAAAGAGATACCGTGGCCCCGGAACACAAAGGGCGATGAAGGAACATGGTTGGGTTTTACTCGGTAAAAGTCTGACACTCCCTCCTGCTCCGCCCAGAGCGGGAGGAGTCATTTGATGATTTCCCATCCGAAAAAAAAAAGTATAAAATGTTTGTAAGCGCTCGTACGATACGGTACGATATTGCAGCTTATGGCGAAGCAATTTAGTAGCAGCAATAAGAAACTGAACGCAAACACGAATAGTGGCATGTCTGCTGCTACGCTTCTAACATATTTCCCACCTAGATTCAGCTCTGGCAATATAGATGAACCGGATTAGGTGGTCCAATTCAATCGAATTGAATTTTAATTAAATTACCTGCCTGTTTCTGCGAGAGGTTTAATTTTCTTCGAAAGAGATGAGACTAGTGAAGGATTTCGGTTTTAAATTACACTCTACACGGAGGATAATTTTGTGCGATTCGACACGGTGTATTTACGGAGTTTATTTTGCAGAAAGATTTGGTGTATTATTTTTACCTCAGAGTTTTAGAATCGGTGTTTAATTGTATACGTGTTAGAACATAAATGTTTTTTGGAACTGGAATTAATATTACGTTGATCAGTAGTTCTGAACTTATTTTTTTATTAAAACACACAATCGGTAAAGTTTTTCATTTGTTTAATTTATATGAATCTCTACATTATTCATAATTATATTTATTCAGAATTAGAACAACCTAGAATCATTTTCAATTTTATAAATCTTCAAGTACCATAGTATCTTGTCATAATGAGCAGTTGATTCACTCAATGAATCCTTTTGAAACTTTCTCATTTAAAGCATCGAAGAAGTCTAACGAAAACTCTTTCAGCCTTTTCAATACTTAATAGGTACACTTGCTACTGCACCCACAATTAGGTTTTCCACCCATTAGTTCTTTTTGCAAAACTAGCCTCAAAGTGATTACTTCCAAAGCCATCCATCATCTGACTTCTCTTTTCCAAACTATCTCACCGGATGCTGCTGAATACCAGTATTTTTCATGAAGACTACTTCCAAAGCACTTGTAGTTGGATTTAATGACAGTCGATGGCCATGTCGGACCCACTTACTGCCAGCTCAGCTTTCAAAGAACTATTTGAAACTTTTTCCATTTTCAAAAATATTTTTTACTTTTTTCTTCGGGCGGTTGGTTGGCGGGAGTCCAATTGTTTATGGAATGTTTTAGTGATTTACGTTGAAAAAATTCTTCTTCTTCTTATTCTTCTTCTTGTAAAAATTTTGTACGGGCAATGGCTGGACATTTCTGCTAAAGTTTATGATAATACGGTACCGAATGCCAGTGACATAACATGCACTTGGGAGTTCTCAAGTTAGCCCCTTAAGTTGGCTACCTACATACAAATTGTGATGTCTTTTGAAAGACTTACATGTATGAAAAAAAAGTCTTGCCAGCTTATACAAAACATGTAGTTTATAAAAATATGAGTAGGTTTAAACGTTGTCATTACATTACATTACATTAATTTTATTTACCTTTCTATTATTCTTCGGAAATTTTCTATAAGATAAACGAAACGAGCAGTCATTACCTGAAAAATATATGTATTCCACTTCACCTTACATTTTTCAATGTACTTGATCTAGTACTTCAGCAACACTTACAAAACCTATCCATGGAAACACAATAGCCCATTCACAGAGAACCTCTGACAAGTAAACACAAAGAAAATTGAACCTACATAAGGTGTATATAAGCGCTATATACTAAGTTTGCCTATCGAACGCGTTCACCTTTTCCTTCTAATTATTTGTGCTAACTCACACCTCGGGAACGAAAGCCTCTTACGGGGCAATAGAGCTAGAGTTACTGGATGTGCTTCAAGATAATATTGCAGGTTCCTTAGAAGTGTTTGTTCTCTATCGCTTATTTTATCAACCCCAGATACTTAACCGACTGACCGAAAAAATATATTACTTTTTTATTTGCGGAATGTCACAATGTCCGGAAAGACGTGCAAAAAACCTAAATCAGTTTTAGAAGAAAGGCGCACAAAAATACCGTTGTTAGCTTTCGAGTTGTAGTTCATCATCATCATTTCAACCGAAAGACGTCCACTGCTGGACATAGGCCTCCACCAAATGTTGCCATATTGACTCGCATCCAGCGGATTCCCGCAACCTTCACCAGGTCATCAGTCCACGGTGTTGGTGTCGGTGTTAATCAGCCTATACTGTTCCCATTTCTCATCCACCACGCGGGCCCAGTCCATGTTGGTGGATGTCACAAACGTTAGAATTGGCATTGTTTGAATGGACAGTTCTAGGACACTCCAGTTTTCAACGATGTTACCACACTATATACAATTTGTTCATGGCTGGAAAACTGTGTTGCAGCTCCGATTCACCAAAGTCACTTCTAGTATCTTCCCGATTCCTAGCTCAGCCGGTAAACAATCTAACTGCGTTAATACTTAAAGCTTAAAGCAAATCTCATCTGACTTATCCGCTTCCTAGTTCTGGATTTAAACGTTATTATACCAATATTAGGGGTATACAATCACTGTACTATTTAAGTTAGCTATAGGTTTTTAGCAGGCAGCTAATTAAGCAGGTTCCAGTTATTTCAACACGTTTTGTTTTGGACAACAGGGGGCCTAAAATTGCCGCTTTAGCAGAATCTTAATATGAAGCATGTGTTCGTTTAGGTTGTCGAGCGTATGGCACTCGTCACCCTTGTGCTGCCATCTGGCATTATGCTGAGCTGAGGCCCTTTTGGCATTATTAGTTCTGTTTGTATATTTATTTTGTGGAATTTTGTAAATGTTTTTAATGCCAAATAAACACAATTTTCTTTCTTTCTTTCAAGCACGTTAAAAATGTTATTTTTTTTAAATATACTTTACAGTCATCACCATAAGGTCTATTTTAAGTTTTTTTTTTAAGTGATTCTGATAAAGCGGCCATTTTAAACCCCCAGTTCCCAGTAATTTATAGAAACATTACTTCGGTTGATCTCACTGTCATAAAGACAAATAGACTTTCGGGCCTAGACGATGATGCTAAAGTCAAAAATGTATAAAATGTATCGATTCACATGAGGTACCGAAAAGCTTAAGCTGTGACCGAGTGGTATCCAAGGAATGGAAAGAGATGTGTTGGTCGTTCGGCAGCGAAATGGGCAGACGATATTGTTGCCATTGCGGGAATATCCTGGATGAGGCTGGCACAGGAGCGTGGAGCTTGGCACAAGCAAAGAGAGGCCTATACCCAGCAGTGGGTGAAGTCGGGCTGCGGATGATGATGATGACCGAAAATAAATATCGCTGGTTATTACACACAGCGCCATCTAGTGCCACACTAAGCAACGAGGCTTGTGTCGTGGACACCAGATAGTTGATATACTACATAGATACTTTTTGTTTGTAAGTACATACTTAGTATACATGACATGGCATGGCATCCATGACTCGGAAAAAAATGTCCAAAAAGCTTCCGGCTAACTGTAACAGCAATTCAGCCTGCTCTTCTTCCATACTTAGTTATGTATTCGTCGTCATCTCACCTGTGGTACCCCTTTCTAGCCATAATATCATCTTTCACAAAGTCCATCCGTCGTTTCTTTTGTTTTCCTGCACTGTTATGAATTGTATAGTTTGTTCATTTGATGGTAGCATGGATGGTTTTTAGCATCGATGACGAATCAGTACTACAAAAACAAAGATTGTTGAAACAGTTGTGAATCGTGATCTTTTGTTTTAAACCGAATTCTAAAAAGAGGAGTTCAGCGACATTTTCGCCAATTGTGAACCGATTTCGTTGATACTTTTTTTGTTTGGAAGAAAATTACTTCGTGGTGGTTCCGTTTTTTGATGACGAGTAGGAACAGTGGCGAGTCGGGCATAACTCGCCATTCACATTCATACTTAAAACATCATGTAATAAATAAAAGCTAATTATTAAAACATAAAATCAGCGCTATTCACAAAATAATCATGTTTTTTTCCTGTTTACTCTCCCTCTATAAGATTTAATGGTGTGCAAGTAAATAGTACCTAACTAGCCAGTTAACACTCACAATCCGAAACTCGTTTACATTTAGTTTAATAAACTTGTTTACGTCCATATTTTATAAATAAAATCCGCGATCCTCATTAAAAACGCGGCGCATATTCTCATCACGTCTCACGCGACCATGCTTTTTGGTTATCCTATTTGCCATCACGTAACCCGACACACATCAAAACACCACCTTAGTAGTGAAGTCATAAGGTTGATTTTTTAATGGTGGTGTGAGGTCTGAAGGGCGGAGTGAAGGAAAACGTAAGTTTGTCAAACCTTGGAAGCCGGAGGCTGCACAAAATTTCCATTTTCCACGCGATTTACCACAAATTAATGCTTCGGATCCGTCCGCGCTTCGCCGATTTATAGTGAGGATTTGCATCTAACCAACTTAAAGTTAAGTTTTTCTCAGTCGAACTGTGATTGAGGTTTAATAATGGAGTAATAGGTTCGCCGGTGAGGTTCTAACTTTATTTTCTTGGTTAACAGGCTTAAAAGTTGTTAATATTTAATAATTTTTATCGAGGTATTCTTGCTTAGCTGTCAGTTGTTGGTTTCTATCAATTTGTTATTCTAAATATTTGATTTTATTTATTTACGACTTCTAATGTCAAAAGAACAGGCTCTTAGGCGATTCTCACCCATACCGGTCGTCCCCAAGCGCTTATGTGGATCTCACGTCACTTTGGCTTGAATGAAATCCTAACACGCCACTCGACCGCGCAGACGAGCGGCGATCACCGCCTCTTCGTGTGGCGCACCGCCAATACTTTTGCTTTGACGTCTCCGTCCGACCACGCGGATGAGCGGTGTCGTGTGAGAATCGCCATAGTGATGGGTGGTTGAACACTTATTTGTTATTCCCAAAGGGTTAAGCTGGGGTGTACCCAATACGACACATATTTCGCAGTTATCTTTAAATCTCATGAAATAAGGGGCGAGCCTGACATCAACACAAATCCAGATTCCGTGGCTGCCTTATAATATTGAACTTAAAACTAAACAACTTCCACAAATTCCGTAAAATTCCAGCACTACCGCAGCTCAGTCTGAAACATGCCCGTTCTAATTCAGAGGCTTATTATCATTTTATCCGTGTCCACAATCAAAATTCACGTCTCACTGCCCTTGACTGACGTGCGGCTAACGACCGCCGGTCGCGACATTTGAGATGAGGGCACGGTGCTAGCGGAAAGCGAGGTTCACTGACCGTTTTTGTAAAAAAACAGAACATTTTGCTCAAATAAAGTGGAAATAATCTCGTAATATTAAGCTATTTATAATAAAAGCCATACGGGTTGATCTTCAAGGTTAAGCCGTCCTTGTCTAGATCGGTTCGTGGAAGAGTGAACATCCCTAACTTACCAAGTTTCTTCCGTATCTAGGAAAGCACGTTAAGCCGTAATTTGTAGATCTTTGACAGTCGTTATAGCGGCTCGAAAGTTTGATAACCAGTCTTACCAAGGAGCACCGTTTTACCCAGTGCTAACTGGGTTGTGGAGATCAGATAGGCGGTCGCTCCTTGTAAAATACTGGTATTAATGCTGCATCTACATAGTTGGGTAAAGCCTCGGCAGATGATAATAAAGTCATACGCAACTGGTTAGGTGGAAAACCATTTGTCACACTAAGTTTAAAATTAATTTGTTTTCTTATGATGACGAATCGGGACTTCTTGTATGAAAAAATATTTTTGTGACCAATCGGTACAAGCGTTAGTCGCACATTCGTTTGTCGACCTCACGTAGTGTACTCTTATTGAGTGCGTATGATCACTGGTGCTTTTCAATGCAAAAATACCACGATATATTTTTAGGATCAGTAAAAACATAAATCCTGAATTTTATTTACAACTAAATTATAAAATAAATTGATAAAGGCTATTAATAGTAACACTGAGGTGTGTCCCGTGTTACAGCGCATTATGTTACATCCGTATAAGCGGAGCGGGTTTGTTTAGATGGGATATTATTTCAACGATAGATTATAACCGCATTTCATAACCAGAAACTATTACAGCCTCCTAAACAACATAGCATTAACGTATGCTAGACGATAATGTTAAGCATATCACTGATAAAATGATGACTGTTGCAGATATCATCATTTGCTTTTCCCCAGTTATGTTGGGATTGCTTTCCATCTAGTCTTTAAAACTATTCCTTTGGGTTTTCAATTGACTATCTGACCTCCACAATCCAGTAACTGGGTTTTAAGATACCCCTTGGTAAGTGATTGTCACATTTTGGAGCTGCTGCCTACCCGTCACGACTGTCAAAGATCTACAAATGACAGCTGGGACCAACAGCTTAACGTACTTTCCGAGACACAGAGAAAGGGTTCTCGATGTGTGAAATAGATGGTTAATACCCATCCAAAGACCGACCTCAGCGACTCTTCGCCTAACAAATCACGCAAAAAGCGTGAAATTTAATGACGCTACATAACAAGTAAACGGTTTCCAATACACAAAAAAATTATATACCCTGAGAGTGAGTCACACCACAACCTAACTGCGTTCGGTCACGCGTTCGGTTCCCGGTTGAATCACTGTTTAATCGGTGTGGCCAACTGGATTAATGGGAATTCCGCTGGCAATTTTATTATACGGTACTGTCGGTGACTTATAATTTTATTTTATCGGCTTTTTAATACTCTTTCATGACTGCGTATGACATTTTGTTCAGAGTTATTATGGTGAACTGGATACGTGTAAAGGGAAGCTTGTGGTATATTATGTGACAGAGTTTTGGGTTTCATTATTAAGAGTGTAATTTGTGTAGGTTTTGTGTGAGACAAAAGCTTCTTTGTAGGTATACCTTTAAAGATAGTAATTCTACAAAAGAATTAGCATAATTATGACCCATGTAGTTCAGTAATCAAATAAATACTAGCAACTCGTATGAACAACGTCCATCAAAGGATATTACTACGCCGTAGCACTTGTAGCTGTTGCGTAGAAGTGCAGGTTGTCCTTGCTACGCTTTCGTAGCAAATTGTCTGCTACGCGACAAATGATTCAATCGTCAATCTTCATTCTTGATCATAATGATCATTCAACATTCTTTTATTTAATCATGTAATTTGAGTTTCGTTTGAGTTATATGGGAAACGATTCGAAACTAATCGGCCAAAAGATCTTTAAACTTTTCAAAACCAGTTGCCAATCTCATAATGCTAAATGCAAGAAATCAGTAACATCCATATAAATTACAGTAACTATATCAGATTAAGCAATAGAATTAATGGCGTATTGTGAAGACGAATGACCTTAATAGCCTCTCAAGATATGAATAGTCTGGCTGTTTAGTAGGTCAACTATGGAGCGATGAATCAAACGCAGTAGGAGTTTATAAGTTAAAAGAATAGTACTTTATAGCTATAAAGCAGTAACAGAGTACTGTGATTTGTTTCCCAATCATTATAATCTGGATCTCTTCAAGGTTTGAGTGAATCGGTTTCTTCTAGGCAAGCGTGCTCCAGCCTAGGCCGCGTCGTCGCTTCACATCAGTATTACGTATAAAAACGAAAATTTTAGTCACATTTTTTTCAAATAATAATTTGGTGCCATAAAAGGTAAATATTGAGATAGCTAATCAGCACGTACGGTCGGTAAAACAGACGAGTCTAGAACCTTCGACATGCTTGTTGGGTGTTTAAAACAGTTTTTAATTTCTCCAGTAAAATAGGGTGTTGTGCATTTACAAGGTCCTGCACGGACGCCGTCGATATATTCGTCCTTCCATTTTGGTCTGCCGCGATCTCGCCTATCGTTCAGGGACACAGTGGTTATTTTACCTTTACCCAGCAATTTATATAATGACATGATTTATGCTTTTGTTACAGTATCTTGTTTACGTGTCGATGGAAGTTAAACAGTGTTAGACCAGTATGTAGCCACCTGCACAGCTCTAACAACTAACTAACTAACTAACCTTCAGGATGGGCAGGACGGGTGGTGGAGCACATCCAGCAGAGGGGCTCCACACTGGCATTCTGTTTGGAATCTATCGAGGAAAGTCATTTGGCCAGATTATATCTAAGAAATTACATTTAATTTGTATGCCATGTGTAGAACTAGAATTTCAGCAGCTGAAGAAACTAGTAAAACCTTATCTGGGTTTGTAAAATAAATTAGTTCTCACCCGCATGTAAGTTCAATCGGAACTATTTCTCGAGTTCCAGTGTGCCAAGACAAAATACAGGTGTAGATTCTTAGTCGTCCATTTTTAGTCTAGAAAGTGCTGGTAATATCGTGAGATTGAATAAAACTTTCTCGTGAAAAGTGCTAGTAGTTTCTGGGTAGCAAAAAACTTTATTTTGAATGAGCAAATGGTGGGATTTAAGAACCATTTATGACAAATGTGGCCAATTTGGTTACTTAACTAGTATACAGGCTGGTCTAAATAGTAATGTCATAATAAAAAAAATCCTCACGTCCAGGGGTAAAAATGTACGTACGTATGTTCCGCGATTTTTGATAGTTTTCGAGTTATAGATTCTTGAAAAAAAAAATCTGACGAATTGATATCGTCCTCCTTTTGGAAGTCGGTTAAAAGTTGTATGACAGCGTTCAAAATTCTCGACCTTTCTGTCTAAGAAACATTTCTACAATATGAACAGTTCCAGAAATATAAAATCTTTACAGGCCGTTAAATAACTGAATTTATGATGATTCCATTACTTGAATCACAGAATATTTCCATGATCTTCCTTTGTCAATATCGACTGATAAATAAAATTATGTTTGTACATAATGGTCAAAGAGACAATGTCCTCACATGTTTGGCACAAAGGAGAATCGTATTCCGTCTGAGACGACGCGCCAAAGAGCTATCAATTTAACACCATATTGGCATGTATTTGCATGCGATATACATATTCTGAAATAGTCTTTGTATATACTGACATACTTATGTGAACCGTTGCACTTTTCAGGAATAACATAACATAACGTCTGTTATACCAGAAAGTTTAGGCAAAGGTGCACCTAATAGCACACCCCCTTTCGCCAGTTATGTTTAAGGGGACTACAGGAGCTAAACGCGAGTTTTATAATGCAAAAAAGCATATGATTCACTGCAATAAACAAAACCAGAAAAATATATGATATTCTTCAGGATATATGCTAGTGTTTTAAAAAAACATAATACAACTAATTTTACTCGATAGAAAAAAATCACGAACTTTCTCTAAAAAAATCTTTTAGCGAGTAAAAACCATACTCAAATAAATGCGATCATTCTGAATTTTTGGCAAATAATTCTGCAAGCAACATATTAGCATGAAAGCGTTTTATTTTTGTCATCAATGGATTTTTTGTAAATCGCAAAATACCACCCATTTCGCACTTATTCGGCCCGCAGTGACTGACGTATCAACCACTTTGTACTGCAAGCTGATTAGAACTTGATTCTATCAGTATTTCAAACGAAATTTGAACCACCACAATTAGAGTTGCTGATTTAGCTCCTGTAGTCGCCCGCCTTAAGTCACGTGTAATAGGGAGCGATTCTATTACCATCAACCAGGCACAAATCCAGACTCCGTGGCTGTTACTGAGATATAATTTTTAGTCAATGCTTTTCTTGCGAACTAATACACGTGTATAAGCTCAATACTTTCCCTTAGGGAGTAGTCAGGAATAGCGCACCAGAAGAGAAAGAGAAAGGGTCATGATTTAAACAAAAAATAAAATAACAAACATTCAATCACGCATATCATTTTATTAAGAGTGTTGTAGCTAGGCTCTCTTCTATTTTTTCAATTAATTACACATTAATTGACAATAATATAAATTATCCTTACAATTAAGGGTACAAAAATAAAATGTAAAAAATTACAAACTATCTACATACGTAATTACGATACAGGAGAATGTACGTCAATGAACTAAATAGGTACTAAGCCAAGGATGGGAGAATTGTATTTTAGCCAAAAATAATGAAGATTTATTGTGTTTTTCGAAATGCTATTTAAATAAATAAAATAGTATGCCCAAAACAATTTAAACTTATTTTCGTAATACAAAAATAAAATAGCATTAAGAACAAATTTTTTTAAACCATAATGTGGGAATTTGAATTGTTCTGAGCTTCAAAAAAAAAAAGGAGTTAAGATTCATGGTAGGACTTTATACACGATTTATGACAGTGAATTTGCTTAATTTCTAATGGATTGCCATTCATAATTCAGAGATAGTAGATAGTATGTATATTCAGAGATAGTAGTAATTTAACATCGAAAATGGAACTAAATAAAAATTGACATGACGGAGGAAAGAAGACTTAATGTTGTGTTTGAAAAGACTCAATTTCATAATGTATATTTTTTCTATCTACAACAAACTTCGTAAGTATCTATTCAATAACTCCTATTAGATTACAAAGTCTTTCTGTTTTCTAAGTTTTTTTTTTTTTAAGTTAACAAACCTTACGAATTATTTTATATGTATTTTACACATTTTCGATTTTATTGGCATTATATATCAGATTAAATAAAATATAAAAAAGCATTTTTTGTTTTATTTACACACATTGAAAGATGGCAGCAACAAAAAAAAAGGGTTAATAATTTTCTATGGATTTGTTTATTACAGGAAGATAATGAATGCCATTAAAATGAATGAAAACACGCTGAATATCTATGTGAGTAGAGATAGTTCACAAATTCACTAGAAACAGACCAGTTAATGTTTGCACCCCTACAATTAGGCATATTTAAGTTATATAAACATTATCTAAGTAACTATTTTTAAAATTGCTATCAGTCTGATTTCAACAACAGTAATGCTACACAGTTATTCGTTAATTATTATTTACAGTTATATACGGATTTATTTATTTTCTTAATTCATTATGTATTTACTGCATCATTAATAATAGTTACCAAATTAATTTTAAACCAAAGCTCTGATTACATTTTAAATGAAAACGTAAAATTATACAAAAACTGATGTACTCGTAGAATTATAAAATCAGATTATTTTCATTTATTCACCAAACTGAAACAGTGTTTTACGGAGAAATCTTCAAATTATACGTGAATTCGGCATTCAATAATTGTTAACAATAAAATAATTTACTAACGTATTTTGCAGAAAACCCTGAAAAACAACGATCATGTTCATTTTGGCAAAAATCGGCATGGCTGTGAAAAAATCTGGTAAAATACGAAATAACGCTTAGACAACTTAAAATGAATACAGGAAAACGTATTTTCCAAAAATGTACAATAATTCGTCTATTTTCAAAGACATGCTGTTTTTAATAAGATACCACATAATCATGTATTCAGTTTAGTGTCATTACATAATTACAATACATAGGCACATTACGGGATTATAAAACAACATTTAAATCTATTAACAATTAACTAATCAATCGATGCCTAAGATTTAATTACTTATACTTATTTTAATTATGCCGTCAAATCGTCTTTGGCGATATCTTTATTATTTTTATTAATATACACTTAACGTTTTTAATATATATGTTATAGCCAATGAATATGTTTTTTTATTTTTTTAAGAAGAATTTAAATTGTTTTCTAATGCACACGAGCATCGCACTAATTATTCAGCATTCTAAACATCAGGGATCAGCAAATGGTAGAGCTATTTTACAAGCCAAAAATACGACATATTCCTGTAAAATATGTTTATTATCAAGAAAAGACAGACACAAGCGACACTGCTTAACTGAAATTATTTTACTTACACTGCTTTCCTCGTGTAAATGACATTCTGTTGTGTTCGACCTTTGGTCCTTAAATCCTTTGCAATCCACAATTGTCCATCCTTAAAAGGTATATCTATGTAAGCTTCAGATTTGACATAACTATTTCATACGTTAATAGTTAGTTTAAAATATTTTACATTTATTATTATTTGCACCATTCTATAAAATAACATGAACGCCTTAAATGTTACAATTAATTTATTTGAGTTACAATAATTTCGGCCTTTATTCCGAAAAAGAAAATCGCAAATACGGGTATATTTATGTATTCTGTATTTTTTCCTTTCATTATTTTTCGGAGTTTTAACTCAATCTCCTCTCGATTTTATACACCCTATAATTTGTTTTACACAATTAAATTTACTCACACTTCATCGCTATATTTTTAAATCAAAGTGATTTAAGGCATAACACGTTATTCATAAGCCTTTTATCCGTTCTCAACTTCAATTTGAAAGGCCCAAAGCTTAACTAATCTTATACACTATCATTTATCTAATATTCATTATTTACAGTCCTTAAAATAGTTTTAAGTACTAATTATAACACGTCCGTACGAAGGAGGTCACTTAAAGCTAAACTTTTCATTGTCTTTGGTGTGATTTCACTAAAGTCGGGTTATACACTAAATCGTCTTAGTCACAATACTACTGTCACTCGGGCTTGAGCTGTCATCGAGACGCTGGTTCCTCAGTTCCTGGAACAAAAAGAAAATTTTAGAGATTTGCAAAAAAAATAACTTCACAACGAAAATGAACTTTTCCACACACACCAAGCGTTTACTGAATGGTAAAACTGACATAAGATCGTCGCTCAACGCACATTCTAGGTCATTAATTATTCCACGGGAAAGTACACAGTCACCAGCGCATCAAGTTACAATAAACTGTCAAATTTCCTCATTCAATGTTGAACTTAACCATCAACATTTTATGGTCTGTAGTCATTTGGAGAAATTTGCCATTTTTTGGTATCTTGATGTGCTGGCAAGTGATCATGGTAGTACATGATAAAAAAACGTATCCTATGCCAATAGCAAAATCAAAATCAAAATCAAAGCATTTATTTCAAGTAGGCCAGGTACAGGCACTTTTGAATTGTCGAAACAAAGATGAAAACTAAATGTAGCTACAGTCCCAGTCACAAGGCATAAAAACTGTGAAAGTACTATAGTTGCCCATTCCCTAGCGTAGATCTCTATGGAGAAGAACGGGCAAGAAACTCCATGAACGGGCAAGAAACTCCATATAGCCAGAGCCATAGCCCAGGTCACCCTATATACCAGTTTTTATCCAAATCTGTTCAACCGTTTCGTTGTGGACAGTCAACAGACAAACAGAATTACTTCCGCATTTATATTAGTAGGGATAATAACTTTACACCGTGCCAAACATTTCTCAATTACGTCCTCCAACACGTTTCCCTATCCAATAATTCCGGCAATTTAATAAGATCTGCTTCCAAAACTACCCATTATTGGTTTTCGAGCCTGATAGGCTAATTTAAGCCCACCTCTGCCCCTAATAATTCATTAATGTAATAATTAATATTCACCCCATATTCATACGTAGCTGGGCTTAGGTATTCTATCCTTAGGGTTGGTTTTAGCAACCCATTTTGTGATCCTATCTTATCGGGTTTTGTTTTAGTATCTATTTTAGCGAAGCTGGCATATATTATACTGGTTTTAGGTTTAGTTTAGGTACATCTAACCACGGACGCAATGGGCCAGTGTGGTGGATTATGGCCCAATCGCTCTCACAGGGAAAATGCTTGAATCTCAGAACATAACTTCACGCCTGTAATCCCTGAAGGGTTAGGCAGTGGTGCACATAATAATACACCCACATTTCACCAGTTATGTTTAAGTCCCGTGTAATAGCGAGTGAGCCTATTACCATCAACCGGGCTTAAATTCTGACTCCATGGCTGCTATTGAGAAATTCCTGACAGAAAACCGCCCGACCTAGGAATCGAGTCCTGCGGGCCTACCATGACGTCTTAAAGCAGGATCGCTTTAATTGCGTGCCAGTGAGGGAAAGAGATGGCGCTAGACGTCCTCTATAGCTCCGTCTCTTACCCACACTGGAACGCGATTAAAACGATCCTGCTTTAAGACGTCATGGTAGGCCACCAGGACCATTTGCTCAGCAGTCGCGCTTGCGACCTCTATACCAACGACGTAGTTTCGGGCGCGAAGCTCAGAAATGGGAACATTAAAAGCTGATAATACTTCTAAGGGAAGAAATAATAATTTAAAACCTCTTCCTTAATTTTTTCGTACAAAGACGAATGTGTAACATTATTTGTCGTTGACAAAAGAATCAATTTACTCGAAGCATAAAGCAAAGAATTATGATTAGTTCACAGAGGCGACAATTCTTTGTCACTCGAGTATGAAAACGGCACATTATTGGGTTCACAAAGAATTTTACATGCATCATATTTGAATATGTTCGCAGACGTAAAATATACAGTTGCTTTTGGGAATTCCTTTGTGCTTTTTAGATTACTGTGAAATATTATACTGAGAGAGTGTTGGACATTTTTGGTGTTTGAAATAAAGTTGGAAAATGAGGGTAGGAGAAAATTTTATGCGGCGCTAGAACTCGGTTGGTTAGTTTTATCCGGAAAGCAAGAAAAGCGCTTTAAGGTTCAACATTGCATAAAAGCAGCTGTTTAACAATCCTAGTGTTACGTTGTTTGCTTTGGTCTAAAATAACTAGTCTTGTGTTGATGAAAAAGCTGACTTTGAAAGCAATCCTTTCAACCAAGATAAAGGATGTTTTGAGATTACCTACTTTAGTAGGTAATCTCAAAACATCCTCATCATCCTCATCCATTTATAACAAAGTTATTTTGTTTTTATGCTTAATTTGAATGTAGATAGTAGTAGATACTTGTACACGGTGTGAGGTAAATTGCGACAAACTTTTACCAAGAATCGAAGAAAGATACTTTTTCAACACACTTGCACATAAAATGGCTCTAATTTTACCGCAATTAGGCACATAATGACACCTGTAATCAAACTGTGACTTTTTCATTGCTATTATTTACAAGTGAGGTTTTTTCATTTTATTAGTTGAGTTGCTTTGTTCTTAAAAAAGTTTCGATCCAAAACAGATCGTGTTCAATAGTACAACTAAACTTTTTATGTACTAAATAAAATGATTTTTGGAACGAAGTTCCTTATCGCGCGTTGCGAATGGGGGCTAGACGGAAAAAATTAAGACGAAAAGTAGTAACGACACTTTTTGCTATAGTAAGCTATTGTAAGCCATGCGGCGTGCGCATGTTTCTCTGTCTGTCTCTCTCTCGCTCTTATAGAAAGCAAGCCAGATATTTTCGCCCGTTTTTTTATTTTTTATTGTTATAACTTAAAAAAAATATATTACAATTCCTTCACTAATTAATCGAAAGGAACTTCGTTCCATCCGGGTGTCCCTTGACACCTCTCAAGTTTTTTTAGTATATTATCTTCACAAGTGTGTTGAAAAACGTCGTATGATACACGTGTGTATTGATGATTACCGTCCTCGGCTCTCTTAAGACCCTCACCTAACGGCTCGGGTCACAATGGCGCCTCAGCGGTAATCACCAACATTACACCCTTGTACCATAATGTACTAATAAAGCCATATATTTTATCAATAATAGACCTATCTTACCCTGGAGGTGACGAGCCTTTGCACGACGATCTCGAGCCTGTCACCAGCTGACGCGATCAGGGGCACCGTGAGGCAGCAATCGTAGTCTACTGTCCTTGTTCCGTTCACCTGGGAAACATGAAACAAGCTATAGCCAGGGTTTCTTGAAGCTTTCTTATCTTTACAACGTGTGCTGAAGGTTGACCGCTTTTTTTAGTAGTGAATATAGGGCAGTGATACTAACGATCCATACTGCTGATGGAAAGTCAAAAATGTATTAGATTGACATAAGCCACCGAAAAGTTTATGTCAATGTTCTCGAAAGTTACTGTAGTAAAAGGAAATGCTTTGAAAGCGGTTTCAATTTGTCCAGGCCGTCAGGTATCTCTAGGTAAATGTGGCTCGTCACGATATCATAGCCGTGGTGAATAGAAGGATTTTCAAAGCATAAGATAAGAGGAACTTCCATAGAGGAGATTTTGAAACTTCTATTTTTCAGTCTGTGTGTTAAAATAAAAAAGAACTTTCCAAATCATGAAAGATTAACTGCTATACCTTGCGCTAATACTTTTATAAATTCACAAAAATTCCGTAACAAAGTTATAAAAGATAATATCTAAAGGTATATGAGGGTTTTAAAAATGAATACCTAAAAACTTGGTTTAATAAATAACGAGAGGTCGAAAACAGGGCACAACATTAGGTACACCTGTACGACGTAATTGGGTAAAATAACTTTGCTTTTTATAGCAAAGTCAAATTCTGTATTAGAAACGGCTTTAGAATATTCTTTTTGGACTAATTTTAATCAACAAAGTTTAAAATATCTGTCTATTGAAAAAAATAGAAGAAAGGTACTTACCTTAATTTGTTTTTAGATTCGCTCACCAATTAGTTTAGGTACGAGCTCAATTTATTTAAAGTTGTACTAAAAAATTGTATTTTAATTGGTACAGTCAGCCAAATAAGAAAATGATGATGAGAAAATGATATATATGATAGAATATTGTAATTATTATTTTTAATATTAGTGCCTACTCTTCGATTAACCGTTTCTACCACGTAATATAATAAGCAAAATGGACGCCGTTTGGACTGTTGTTCACCGACTTATGTCGCTGAAAATACGTACATAATAGGGTAGATGACACCAAAACAATAATTCCAAGACACCATTCTCTAAACAAAATCCCGATTTATTTTCAATTAATGCCAAATTCGATTTTTAGTTACTTTGAAATCAATAAATAGTTGAGTCATTGAGTTTACTAAACAGTAACGTCACAGTTTGCTATTGCCATACAAAATCTATGAGAGAACCGCGTTTTGACAGCTCGTAAAAAGTGTCATCTACTCCATTACTTAAAAACAGTAATTATGTTTCACTATCCAGAGTTTTCTACATCAATGACTTCAATCTATGTGTTCAAAATTACATGTCTTGTAGCATTACTTTAACTAGCTAACCTGCAAAATCCTATCATACGGCCTCAACAACCCAACGATATCAGCGGGTCCTCCTTTCCGAATTCGGTTTATATACACTCCTCGCTCATAAAGCCCATCGGACACTGAGAAGCCGTAGTCATCATAGATGGCATCCTTGTACAGGATCACGTGATGTACGGAACCCCTGGCGGGAGATACTGCTTCGGTACTATAGAGGCCTGTGAAGATAGAAATAATTGTTACATTATCAGTCCTGTTTATAACATACAACAAAGGTATCATTGCAGTCGCAGAGCAAATCTGAAATCAAGAATCGCGATTCGCTTATGAGACCAGAAATTTTGCTGCTCCATATATTTGTGTTTTAGGTCGACGAAATGGATGGAGCAGATGTTTTGTCTGTTTTAGTTACATCTAGGTTATAGAAAAACCAAGTTTTATATTGTTTACTTATACAAATGATCAAACGCCAAATGGTAGTCACCATTTGGCGTTTGATCATTTGTATAAGTTTTGTTGGAAATAATGAATATGTATTAGAATGAAAAGCCATTTTACATGTTTGTGCATAATTAATCTAAATTATATGACAAATTAGCAGTGTTTTTAGAACGTTCAAACGTGAACATATGCCATAGCAAAGCCGAATATCAAAATTAATAGAACCGATATAATAATTGGTAAACAGAATATTACCTGGTACTTCGTTTTCATAAATAGGACTCGTTGAAAATTGAAAACTGGTTCCTGGAACTCCAGGTTTCATTGGTGATTTTTGTGGCGTGGTCACGGTATATATTCCATTATTTAAAAAATCACTATCCCAATTAGGTCTTCTTGTTTTCGGTGACACTATTCCATAAGGACCCATTTGGACATAGTCACATTTGCAAGAAGACCTTTCCATGTTGTGCAATTGACAATCTTTCATGTTTGATGTCAGAATTTCTATTTGCTGAACATCGTCCTCTCTTGTAATATTCTGTTTATTTTTTAATGTATTTTCAGGAATGATACACGTGTTTTCATAGTGGAAAGTCTTCAGTGAGTTGTTTAGGGAATAGTTTGGTAGTGGCAAGTCGTTGATGCTGTACGGTGCTGCTGAATTGAAGTTTGATGCCATGAGTTTGTCTTCGTCAGTTGGGGAGTAAGGCTGCTTATCCATCATTCTTGTCTTGTCTGGTACTGCGTATTCTATTACTTCGGAGTTTCCTATAACATAAACTGTTTCCTTTATGAATATGGTTGTGTCTTTGTACATATTATGAAGATAGTCAATTACAAACTCAAAAGATTCAAAGACAAGACTGATTCTTTGAATCTTTTGAGACGAGGAAAATCTAATGAACGATGAACGTACTGTATTAAAGATGATATGTCTATAAAAAGTGACTGAAACGGCGACTAATAGAGAACTATAGCAGTAGAAGATATTCTACACCGATCCCAAGTGAATTCAGTTAGTGGCAGGAGAGTGTTGACGATAATAAGTCAAATTAAAAATCAACTAGCAATTTAACAATCGCTGTATCTAAATTAAAATTAAGATAAGAGATTACTTAAAATTTAAATAAAACCTACACCTACAGAGCAATAAATCATAATTCATAGCACCTCAACACAGATTATGCACGTTTAATACAAAGTGTCTTACCGCAGTTCGCACTGGTTCTGACTGGCGTGTTCTGATCCCACGACTCAACAGCGCTGTCATTGGATAAGCCCGGGCTTGACGTGGAATGACTCGAGTCTCTCGCACTGGATTCTGCACTCTCGAGCGACCCTACGGGAGATTATGGTTTATTATGTATGAGTTTAAGTTATACCGAAATTGCTGAATGTTCAAATCTTTGTAAATTTTAACACGTATGGTTGGTTGAATATGTCTTTTTGTAACAGTAACAATCATGATGTAGACTTAAATTTTAAGCAATAAAATACCACACATCTTTACCAGCAGGGTTGATACACAGGTCGATACGTAAGTCTATATTATAAAGTAAAGAAGGGTTATTTTTGTGCGTCATAGTTAATCGATCAACAACGTTCCAAAGCTCGTTTCTGCTGGGATACAGGCTTACTGTTTGTGATACGAGTGGGTCGTAATCCCCAGGGTATTTTTATACAATTAACGAAACTTAAAAATTTTGTCATTCAAATTATAGTAATGTACCTGACACTTTTCTACACAGTTGCAGCTGTACTCTTTGACCGCTTTGTTGTAACAATTATTGATACGAGTGGGTCGTAATCCCCAGGTATTTTTATACAATTAACGAAACTTTAAAATTCTGTCATTCAAATTATAGTAATTTACCTGACACTTTTCTACACAGTTGCAGCTGTACTCTTTGACCGCTTTGTTGTAACAGTTTGATTGCTTCAGACAAGGGTTTGTTTAGCACACTTTCACCATTAATTGTGAGCAGTTCATCGCCTATAGCTAGTTTTCCGCATTTTTCTGCTACACCACCTGCAATTAAAAGAGCTAATTTAACACCGGACTGAGAATGTGAGTTACAGTATTTGTAGTAAAAGATATCATTTACAGAAGTTTAAGCCAAAGAGCCCTTTTAGAATTTGGCACTTCATTTCACAGCTATAGTTCTAAATACAAAACTGACGATATGAATTTAAACTTGATTCTTAGCAGAAAATTTTGTGTAACGAACTTTAGTTTTGTTAAAATGAAGTTCGAGATCCGAAAACTGGTTCGAAAGTTTTAGCATGGACTTAAGTTAGTTTTTATAATGGAAACAGGGATTACTAAAAAGGCCGGATACAAAATATTTCTAAGTAAAAACTACCATACCTTCAACAAGACCACTCAAAAGAATAGGCTGCGTTACATCTTCACTCCCAGCAATAGTCAACCCTAGCGGTCCCGTTTCTTGCTTAATCAGCTCCACAGTAAAAACAGCCGTATTGCCATTGTCATTGCTACCATGACTCCTTTCACTTTCCTTAGCACTATTGTTAGGACTCTCCGTGTGATGGCCAGAATCTTCACCACTATGTACAACGGCTTTAGTTTCAATATTGCTAAAACTCTGCAGAGTCAATTTAGCGTTGTGTTTGTGAATGTTCGACCAGTCTTCTGTTAGGTCCCGTTTGCGGATTTTTAGGGTTATTATGTCTTCTGGTGAATTTTGGAGGATGTTGAAGGCTGTGTCCTGTAACAAAGGTTTGATTAGGAATGCACTAAATGGCGACCATCGTCTGTAGTTTTTTAAGTCAAATATTGTGTCAATACTAATAGGAATTTGTTGCTAGGCAAGTTGTATAATGTGGTCTAAGCATTACGCATAGTCGAATCTGTGTCGTAACTTTAGTCATCGCTTTTAATTTCACAAAAAACGTATTCTGTTTTATGCGCTGAGTAATTCTTAATCAGTGTTAGTGAAAACGGACATAAAGAGGCAATTTTATTTGTAAATTGTTATTTTGACATTGCAGTTCAAAGAAGAGAAAGAAAGAAATATTTTTATGAAATAACTAGGCCACTTTAAGATTACTTTTATAATTACTTTTTCGCGTTTATTTCATGTTCTCACTTTGAGTTAGCACTCCAAGTAGTGTAAACATTTGTGTGTGTTTAGATCTCACTTTGATCAACATAATTAATGCAAAAGTTGTTAATTAATTTATCTTGGTATCTTTCAGAGACGTGAAAATTAATTGCCGTCACATTTTAAATTAATTAATTTTGCATGAGGAAAATAAGATCTTTTTAAACGAAATCATATTATACTCACTATTATTATATTCACGTAATTTACTGTGAAATCATCGTAAAACACGTTTTGAGAGCGTCAAATTGAAAGAATAATAACGTAGTTCACATTTTGCACCAAGAAAAATAAATCCAAATATTTACCAATGATAAATTATGCAGTGGCTGTCCATTGATGGCTAAGAGTTGGTCTCCGGGTGCTAAGGCTCCACTCCGATGAGCCACAGATCCTGGTTTGATATCCGATATCACCATGGGCTCTTCGTTGCTAAGGAGTTTCTGTTTACACCCTGTGGAAATAAGTACTAGGTTACCAGACGATCAGAACAAGCCTGTGGGTCCTTGATTCCCCTTTTTGAACTCACTTGAAAGTTCATCATGTATGATAGAGGTGATTAGTTGGGCAGGTTAGTATGTGTAAGGAATAGGCGCTCAGCCTTCATGTTTGCCTAGTACGTTAGATTCAGTAAGCGAATGTATTTACAGTCCAACGTACCATGACATGCCTTATGCACGTCTGTTTGGCTAACGCAGCCTGGCTGTGCTGCCATGTTGCTTAGCGTGGTATCTGTCAAAAAGACTTCGATGAACCTATCTTCAAAACAGTCATGACAGCCTAGTACTCTAAAAGCTGCAAAATTCTAACTCTAAGTAATTGAAAACCAGAAGTAACATGCAAAAAGGAATTTCTTTCGATTTTTTTAAGTTCTGGCAAGTAAATGGACTGAACTTTCGAGAATATTATACGATTGATAAGCAATGCATATTTCTATCCATACAATCAAGACAAATAAATTCAAAAAATACAAACAAGACATGAAAGCAAGATGAATAAAAATAAGATTTTGTCAAAAAACAAAATAAAATAGGTTAAGAGAACAAACCTGTAATAGTAACGCCTAATCCAGCAGTGGTCTTTGCCAATTTCACATTAAAAACTCCACTGGAAGCTTCAATGGTGTTAGGCATACTGAATTCCACGTTCAGTGTCAAGTACTTAGGGTTGTGGGAATCATTCCTTCGCTGCAGGATCTCGTTGGCGACGTCCACTGTTAGGTTCTCGTGGCCGTTGATTGACATTACCCTGTCTCTGATTTGAAGGCAGCCGGATCTGGAAAGAAGGTAATATGAAGATTTCTTTTTGATGTTTACGAAAGCGATCAATACAAAGCTAAAAAAACATGTATTTTCCTACTGTTCTCGAAATGTGTATCTACAAGGTTTCTTTAGATAATTGTTCCAGAGCCATAGAGTAATTGCGTCTTTATTTTTCCCGTAATATTACCGTAAATCACAGAATGATTCTAAAGGCTTCTTATGCTCGTTCTTCGTTTGTTTGCAACGTTGATTTAGGAGTAGTATTTTTGAATTGTCATAAAATCTAAATGAATACGGTACTCAACATGCAAAAATATTGGGTTACAAGGTAATACTGTAGTTTTTAGAACAGAAAAAAATACCAGGATCTTTTAATTCAACGATGAAGTTCATATAACATCAAAAACCACTTACCTGTAAGCCGGTGACTGCGAAGCGACATGGGATATCACCAACATAGCATTATCTTCATGTACAGCTAGACCAGAACTCTGGCCAGGAGGAACTTCCAGCTGAATGTTCAGAGACTCTGTTCTGCAGACCCCCATACTCATGTAGTTTTGTTGACTATCTGTTGAGGAGTTTAGCACAATGTTAGTGAATCTGTTAGTAAGTTGGTATAGAAGGGGCATGTCTGTGGTGAAATTCGTATTCTCTTGAAACTAGTAGGCGCGATCAAGGTTTAAGAATTACCAGAACTGTGCAGTCGACTATACAATTTAAAAGCTTCATTGAGGACCATAACGGACTCGCTACAAAACGTGGTCTAATTTGACCGATGCAAGTTTTGCCGACTTTGTAGGTAAGTTCTAAATGTAAAAACTGGCACAATGTGCAATGGTGGCACCTGGTCTTAAGATAAACCTTGTTAGGTAATAAGGAGTAAATGCAAGTGACTTTTAGAACTATTACAGTATTTGCCTCATATTTTCATACTAATGCGTCCCAACACTACTGTTGGGCCACCTACATGTATCTTTATAAAACGCCAACGGCACTTCTCTGGAGACAAATAAAGGAATAGTCAACACGTAACACAGAAATATTGCTTGGTCGTCGAAATAGTTACAGTACAAATTCCTTCCCTAAATTGTACTGTTGATAAAGCTCAAAATTGCACGTTTTCGACCATGATGCGAAAACCACGAATGACCTGCATTGAAATCCTCTGTATTTAGTGACACTACGTCAGCTCCTAACTAGGCTATTACGTGCTCCGTCCAATTAACATAATGTTTTAGACCAACGTGCGAGGGACTGCGAACAAACTAGGAAGTTGCAGGTCCTAAACAAATATGCTAGAGGAAGATATACTGAACTCTGTGTTTAGGGTTCCACATCCAAAGGCTTAATACGGAACTTGATTACCAAGCTTACCGGTTTGTCGGTCTGTCTGGCAGTTTATCTGTCGGCCTGTCGTTCGATCTGTCTGTCCGTCGGTATACCACGGGAATGCATCTTCGCCACGTTTTAAACATCAAAACCAAGTAATACGAAGAAAAGCAGGTACTCGTAAATATTTTTAATGGTACAGAACCCTCAGTGTCTCACCCTTGGTGGGGTTTTTCTGGTACAAATTAATTACTACACCTATCCTTATCCCTTGTTTGCGGAAAGTTTGCCTGATTTTGTTTACGATGACTCTGTTTGGGTTCCGGTACTAATTGTGGAAGGAAAATGTGGTTTCATTAACTTTGTGGATTTTTGGTCCCGACTTTGTAATTAATTGAAGTGATGTTTGGTTGGTGTTTGGTTTTTAAACTATCGTTTGTAGTTTCCTAATTGGTGATTAACTGGGCAGACTAATGATGTTGTTTTCAGTTGTAGCTTTATTGAAAGAACGACTGTAATTTGACTAGTTTTTATTATTATGATAGAAGTAGATGCTTTTTTTTAAATCGTAGTTCTAGAAAATTGAAACAATAGACAGTACCTATAGACAAAAAACCTTTTGAAAACCCTTTTGAAAGTTGATTTAGAAATATAAAACGATTTGGAGAAGACGATAAAGAAATTAATCGACTATTAATACTTAAGATAAAATGTCCAAACATCGAATATTATTAATTTATCACAAAATAAAAAAGAAGCTTCCTACTCTCTCCAAATAATTAAATAACTCATCGGTTGTTTGATACGTGAAGACTCTCTTGATTAATAAAAATACAGTAAGCGAACAGATCAAGTGCCGACCCAGTTCCGACACACTTGAGTCCAAGTACGGATGATTTATGACGTTTAATTTATTAAGCTGGTTAGCCATGATTCAATATAGTGGTCTTCGTAGAATGTTTCAATTAGATTGTGCTATTTATAGACAATGATTAATTAAGAAATTTTTAATTTTTAAAGCTGGTGGAACATTCTTAGTAGGATTTATTTCATTGACAGTGTTGTGTTGGCCTACCTATGTATTGCTGATATTATGTTTCAGTTATTCTGTGTTGAATTAGCTAGTATTTGCGATTTTTTCAATATTATTCTCTTTTTTTAAAGAATCGTTGCCCCACACTAGGAATTTGTATTATATGGATGGACGAAGACGTGGGTGCGTTTGCAAACATTTAGACTGACAGACACATACAGCCAGATCCAGAACAACTACTCTAAGCCATTCATATTTTTGTTCCGCACGGGAATCGAACCCATAGCAGTCAATCGCTCAGCCACGGTGTCAACTGTGCCGTCATTATCTTGATTTCTTATCCCTCCCAAATCTACACCCAGTTTTGGAAGACCAAAGGTATCTTAAGTTTAATCAGCGTCATCGAAAATCCCAAACCTTATCTAGTTTATAATTATGACGCGTCGCTATTATTTGTTATGGGTATCTTACTCCAATCTTTTAAAATATTCTGCTTATAAGTTAACAAAATCCACTTCAAAACATAAATTCTCTACTCCATCAAGTGCCATTTTGCCCGAAGCTCCCATCGCAACTTCAGCGCACAACTTCAGATCGATCTTGCTCATAATGATAATACAATCGATACCCCATCCAATATCTTACCATAATCGTCTTGTAAACCTAGTTTGGGCATCGAGCTCTGCCTGTAGTTTCTCTGACGATGCTTCTTGGCGTTCAACGTCGACGTTCCCGATATTGAATTTTCTGGAACAAAGTGTTACTTTAAAACGATGGTATTTGCTGTGCGCTTTTTTATATGGAGTCTTGACATTTTTGTTTTTGCTTTCCTTTGTTTTGTTGTGTTCAGTTTTACTTAGCATAATTATTATAACGTGCCCACTGCAGGGACACAGAACTCTTCTCAATGAGAGCGAATGCTTTTAGTTCCAGAACATCACAATTCTCTCACTTCCAAAGGGTAATTTATTTTTCTATTTTCATGAAAGAAACCGGGTTAGAATAAAATACCGTCTAAATGACTACACTACAGTAAGCTACGCATATTTCAAAAGTCAAACTACTGATTATATTTCTAAGCTGGGACAAACAAACCATAAGGGTCCCGTAAAGATTTCACCTCATATAAATCTGTATAAAATGAGGTCTTAGGGACCCCTTCCGTGTAACTAAAGATTTCTGGAAACTCGCATTAGTATAAATTGGGAAATATAAAGTAGTTTGTTGTCCAGGTAATACAGTAAGCAGGGTATAAAAGTTGAGATGGCGTGACCGGAAGATAGGTTAGGCACTGAACTCCAAACTTGACTGTTAGTCTGTATCTATATAGATAGAGAACTGATTTCAGGTATAAAAATAATGATAAATATCGCTGGACATTACACACAGCGCCACCTAGTGCCACACTAAGCAACGACGCTTGTGTCGTGGACACCAGATAGTTGATATACTACTTAATATATACTTTTTTTTTGTAAATACATACTTATTATACATATAAACATCCATGACTCGGACACAAATGTCGATGCTCATTAGACAAACATTTGCTCCTACCGGGATTCGAACCCGGAACCCTAAGAACGTAAGGCAGCCTACCGCTGCGCCATTCGGGTCGTGTGGTGTGGTATGTGTGCAAGTGTACTTCCTTTGATAGGTATTTGCTAAATGCATCATCAAATTATTGCATAAATCTATGTAGGTATAACGATAATAGAATATCTATTTTATCGTTACAAATTTTCGACAAATACGTAATATTTTCATAATTGCAATTTCCAAGTCATATTTGCTGTGAAACTTCCATCAGAACTTCTTAATTTAGGCAGAATCGATGTCCTAACTTCAAAAATACGTAATAACTCAACCTACCCAAAGAGGACTTGACGGTAGAAGTCTAAGCTGAAGTTTAAACTTGAATTAATGTACCTGCTCTGTACATTAGTGGAAGCATATTACAGACATCAGAACTTAAGCCTTTTGAGTTATACGAGCCAAGTTTGATGCTCATATATTCGTTCTTGTTAGTCCCGGTTCAAGCCACGAGAGAAAATCTAAAGGATGTGTCCAGAGTTCGTAAAGTTTTGAAGATGTTGAAACCTTTTCTGAAGATTTCCAGAGTGTTTTCGGGCTATGAAAATATTTGCACGGAGATTTGAAAGACCTTTCCTGGTATAAATTTTCTTGGGTTCGAAGTTAGTGTTTTAGTTGCTGCCAAGTTCGTGAGGCTGATCTTGAAAATACGCGGAAAGTTTTAATTGTGAATTCAGTTACTACATTTTTATTGACTGTTTATTTTTCAACGAAAAAACTGTTTATCCCTTTTTATAGTTTGAAACTTCTAAAAAGCCTTCCGTATTTTTACAAACATGCACAATTATCCTTAGCTAAGAACAAGCTTCTGACTTGGAGAAGCTAGTTCCCAAGTTCGGTCATTCGGCAAGTTGCCTCAGGCTTGCGAAGAATTAACTCAGTAATTATTATACCTCCGGAATTGCTTACGAAAGGTGCTATTGCAGAAATTCTAGGAGCAGGGAAAAGGTATTAAAGTTACTTCAGGGTATTTCGCCTCAAGTGTTTTGTGAATAATTTTCGACATCCGTCGGTGCTGTTGGTGTCATGAATATCCATTTTTGTAGTTCCGGCGTTAAATTGTTGTGAATAGTGAAGAAATGTATGTAAACGTTCATGAATTTCGTGAATACTGTGCACGTTGGAGAAGAAAATTGGATAAAAGGAACAGAATTGTAACAAAGAGACGTAGAAATGGAATTATGTACTGTTCTTTCTTCACCCCATATTTTCCAGTGTAATCGTGCTTAGCAAGATAAAAATTATAGACTAACTACCACGTCAAAATGTATGTTGTTTTAGCTAATAAATGAACACCTACAAACTTATGTTCCTACAAAACCTAAAAATGTCTAGATTGATATTTTAATGACTTTATACGTTTACTTGTTTAGACTCATAATTTGAGTAGCGTACAACTCGTGCCACAAAAGATGAGACCTGTCACACCACTTGTATACGAGATAATTGTGTAACGAAATACTTCTTTTGACATATAGGTGCACACGTCGTAAACCATCTTCCTACTTTGTCTTCTTAATGTTTTACCTCGAGGCATAATCAAGTGACGAGCAGCGGTGGCTCAGTGGTGGTGGCCCCGACTTACGAACAGTAAGTCGTGGGTTCAAACCCAGGCAGGCGCATTACTTTGTGTAATTTATTTCATCACCACTGCTCTCAAAACGGTGAAGGAAAACATCGTGAGGAAACCGGCATGTCCTAGAACCAAAAAATTCGAAGACATGTGACATCTACCAATCCGCACTGGGCCCGCGTGGTAGATTATAGCCCATTCCCTCTTATAGAGAGGAGGCCTGTGTCCCAGCAGTGGGAACATTAATAGGCTGATGATGATGATGATGATAATCAAGATTTCACAAAGTTCCATTCGTTTCAAGTGATCAGGTATCATCTTTCGTGGCACGGACTGTACATAATAAGAGATTTTATTTATCTATATATTTTTCTGTTCTAACTAAATTAATAGTCCCAATCCCCTCTAATAAATGTTACTAGTATCAAAAACCTATAACTTATAACCCATTGCTAACCTCTAGTAAACCTCCCGCAATGTCCAACAACATGTCTGGGCGCTACATGGAGCCTCGTGAACCCCCCCTCACAGTTCTCCAGATAGCACATCACTTCTTCAGCCGTGTAGTTGTTCCCGTCGATGACATGGTCGTCAAACGCCAGGATCTGGTCTCCGGGGTGGAGGGCACCGCATCTAGAATGAGATGGTTTATTAGGAATGTTAAGCTTGTTCCTCACGAACTACACTGGCCTGCAAAAATAAGTATCACACTTTTAAAATTGCAATAACTTTTTAAGTACACAAGATATAATTTCGAAACAAAAAGGACTCAAAAAATAGTTTAATTTTGTCTATAGTTTCAAAGAAAGATGATAAAAATTGCTATAAAACGTTTTTTATTTTTATTTTAAATCTATAACTTGTATAGTTTAGGAAAAATTTAAATTTGGAATGAAATGGATTCTGAGGTAGAATATTCTTCAAAATGGTGGTAAGCCTTGTCTGAGTGCTTGTGAGAGACTACGCTGCGCTTTCATTGAAGCACTGTCACTCGTGGAGGCTACTGTTTATTATCCTATGCTATTTGGTTTCTTTAGCCGTTACAGGTAGTCAGGGCCCAGGTTATGGAGTTTAGATAGGCAGTCGCTCCACGTAAGATACTGGTATTCAGCTGCATCTGGTTATACTGGAAGGCGACCCTTGTTCTCCTCCTGCTCCTTCCCCAGTTGGGAAAAGGCTAGGCAGATGATGATTTGGTTTGTAATGAAAAGTTTAAAAGTAACCATACTTTTAAACTTTTCATTACACCTAATCTTATTGTATTTGGATGTTTCGACACTAACGGAAATTGCTTGAAAAAAAATAAGGGCTTAATTATCCTAGAGAAATCGAAATATTTTTTTCTTCATCATTGTTAGCTTAGTCTCTCTCATCCACTGCTATGTATAAGCCTCTCCCTTTTGTGTCATTCTTTCTTACTGTTAGCCTGTGTCATTCCACTGCTGGGCAAAGGCCTCCCCCCATGACTTCCAAATCCTTATATCCATTATTTCTTAGTGACTGTTAAATACTCGTATTTGCTTAAATGTTGGTTGACCAGTAAGTTCAACTTAAACCAAAAAGTCGTAAACAAAGGCCGCACAGTTTTATCGCAGAATTAACATTGCCCCGACAACAAAAAAGATACAATACTTGAAAAATTCGCAATGCGCCTGTACATCAGCTCTCTATCCAGGCTTAGTTAGATCCCAGTGCGATCTCAGGGCTTACTGGAAGCCTAGGCTTGCAATCAACGGCTCTAAATGGATCTCTATTTGTATTATATTAAGTACGGTATTAGCTTTGAACAATGGAATTCCATTGTTCCATGTGTGAGATTGTGGTTTTAAAAAGGGTATAAGAGTAATAGAAAGTTATTGATTTTCATTTTGGACTTTGCGCGTAATTTGGTAGTTGCGGTAAAATATTGGATTTTACTGCTTATTTTGGTGAAGTGTCAATCTAGCCAACAATTAAAAAGAAACAGTAATGTGTAAAAAAGTAATAATAAAAAATAAGAAAGTGAGATTTGATGTTAGTGCTATTACGTTTGAGATTTAACTTCTGAACAAAAACGTAGTTTTAAGAAAACAACTGTTATACCCACGCATAAGGATAAGGTTTTTTATAGTACATCACAATTATTTTATGACTAAAAGTAGTCATTTTGAAATCAATGAAATAACACAAGTACAAAGTTAGTTTTTGCTTTAGAAGAAATAACATCAACAAGGATTTGAATAGACTTTCCAAACGTTTATCAAAATAAAATTCGTTACTACGAATTCCACTTACATCAAATAAAAACCTGGTCAAAAGCGAGTTGGGCTCAAGGATCCGACAGTGATTAGTCTGTGTTTAGTGCGTTATTAATAAACCTGCCCTTGCTCCTAAACTATACATCCAAGCGGCAGTGTCAAGGAAGAATAATTTACCCAACAAAAAGCACATTGCATCATCATCTGCCTAGCCTTTTCCCAACTATTTTGGGGTCGGCTTTCAGTCTAACTGGATCCAGCTGAATACCTGTATTTTACATGGAGCGACTGCCTATCTGACCTCTACAACCCAGTTCGTCCTGGGTAATACGATACCCCTTGGTGAGACTGGTTGTCGAACTTTTTGGGTCATCGACTACCAGTAACGACTGTCAAAGATCTAGAAATACCAGCCGGGATCAACAGTTTAACGTGATTTCCGAGGCACGGAGGAAACTCGGTATGTAAGGGTGGTCACTCATCAACAGATCAACCTAGGCAAGCACGGCTTAACCTAAATATCGACCCGAGCGGCTGTTATTATTTAGCCACGAGCGCCTTGAAAAGCACGGTTCGTATTATAAAAATCGAACCACCAAAAAAGTTTGAACCGACTCAAAACCTTGCAACTTCATTTTACTATTTTCCTAAAATAGAAAATTAACGGCTTCAAAAGAGTTTAATGAAGCAATCAACAAAGTTTCATCTTAGCAGCAGCTCTGATTTATAAACAAAATTCAAAGCTATACAATAAAAGTTATAAACTATTTAAATTCAAACAAAATGAGTTTCTTAAAACATTAGCTGAACTTTAAAGTGTCTCGCAATATTATTAAAGTACGTAGCAAGGAGTTTAGCGCCCTCTGATCGTAGACAGTTGTAATTAATGTCAATTACTTGATGATGAGGCTTTTAAAAAAATTAAATAGTAGATTGTATCATAAGGGAGCAAAATCACGAGGGCGCTTTTTTGAATCCAGAGCGAAGTGAGGGATTCTAGAGTAGAATCCCGAGTGTAGCGAGGGATTCTTTAGTAGAATCCTGAACGTAGCGAGGGATTCAAAGTACGTCGCCCGAGCCAAAAATATATTTTGCGCCCGAGTGATACACTCTACTTTTCATCGCCCACTATGAGAAAATAAAAAGCGCCTCATATTTTATTCACTGTCACTTGAAGAACTCATTTTTCAAAACAAAACCATGAATTTCTAACATTCCGTTAAAATAGACGAAAACGCGGGCTGTAGTTCGCCCGTTTTTAATTTGATTTCTTTTTTTTTATTCAGCCGGCGGCGCTACTATATTAGTCTTAATTCAAACAATATTTGCGTTCGATTTCTTTGGCGCTGAATACTAAAATGTTCCTAATTCAAAAAGTGCGCGGCAAAGATAATTGCGGCGCACTTTTAGAGAGGATTAAAAACTCATTACTGCCCGATAAAAGTTTCTTTTAGAAAACACCACCTTTCAATAGACAATCTAAAATCGACTGAAGAATCTGTTCAACCTAAATCATATTTTTCAAAATTAAAAACTAAAACCTAGTACCTGGATTATTCCTTTTTCATTGAACTTAATAAAGTTACCCCCAAAAGGATGCTAACTAAAGCCTCGTATCGGAAAGCTAACATTTTTCTCTAAGCGACTAATGGAATGTAATAAATTTTTATTTCCTCTCTAATTGATTAAAATAATCGCACCGGAGAATTGGGAGTTGGAATTTTCATTTGGCTTAAAGACTTGATTCTGGGAATCGACTTAATTTTATTATTTTTGGGCTTTCGTAGCGAATAGTTAATTTTTCCAAGAAGTAACAGTAACTTCGGGTAACTTAATCTTTCTTAGAATGTTGTCTTATTGAATTTAAGCTGCTGTGTTACAAATATGGAAGTGTGACGATACAGGGTTGTGTGCTCGTGTACATAATTGGTTACATATTTTTACACAAACTTTAGTGTTTGTGGTTAACACTAGAGAGCAGAATCCGTGACGTTAGACTACTTTATGTTTCTTTAATTTACAAAATATCGTCTGTCTTTGTCAAAATATAATAAATTAGGTATGTAGGGACATCGCCTTATTATAAATCTTATATTCACTGACAGACAATGGAAAATCTACACCGGTTGGTGGTCTAGATACATGAGTGAGAGCTATAAGAGGAGTTCGTAATTCCATTGAACGTCCGGCTTGTGAAACTGATAATCCATTCAATTCATGCTAAATAATTATTTTTTTGTTATACGTGGCTTGAAGAGGTATCAAAACACCTTTGCAAAAACTACTCACTCTGAAAGGTAAAGAGCATGACAACAGCATATTGAATCTATTCGTTTTAAAAAATACAATTGGGTATTGAACCGCTCTAAGACATCGCAGGTTGACAAGGGTCAAAGATCCCTTAGGCGCGAAGGGTTTCCATAGAATGACGAATGAAGATTCATGATATTATTTTTAAATTCACAGCAGTGTTTTTCTAAGAGGCGGGCCATTTTTTGTCTTTGTCATGTCATTTTATAGGGAATTGGTGACTCCGCAAACCATGAATTCTTTTCCTGGAATTCGAGCTCACGACGTTCAGGCTATTTGAACTAATGATTAAGGTGGACATGGTTGCTTTCAGTTGGAATAAGAAGAGATTATCTTACTATAAGCCTGGAGATAACGTCAACATCAAAACCACTAATTGAATACGAAATCACCAGTAAAAGAAAATTCTCAGAAGTAACCTGAAAAAGTAGACTCGTCTATTTCATGGAAATGCCAGTTTAAATGTTTAAGACATTTAAACTGGCTAAATCCTTACTTCCTAATCCTAACTCATAATATTTTAAATGCGAAAATAAGTTTGTTTGTTTTTCACGCCTAAACCACTGACTGATCATCCTAAAATTTTGCATATACGTTGTCAGGTGTAAAGAAACGGACATAGCTAGGGTACCTGTCATCCCGAAAAAAGTACTGTTCCCGAGGAAAACAACAATATCGTTCTTACGATATTAGATGGCGCCACGTGTCTTTCGAATCATGATTGAATAATATTATCAAATTAACTTTAGTAGGGGGTTATGGGACTACAGGAGCTAAACGCAAGTTTTGTAATGCAAAAAAGCATTTGATTCACTGCAATAAACAAAACCAGAAAATATATGATATTCTTCAAGATATATGCTAGTATGATAGTGTTTTGAAAACATAATTCAACTAATTTTACTCGATTAAAAAAAGACGAACCTATCTCAAAAAATTGTTTTAACGAGTAAAAACCATACTAAAATACATGCGATCATTCTGATTTTTGGCAAATAATTCTACAAGAAACATATTAGCATGATTGTGTTTTATTTTTTAAGTCCAATTAATAGATTTTTCTGTAAATCCCAAAAAACCACTCATTTCGCACTAATCCGCCCGCAGTGACTGACGTAACAACCACTTTGTAGTGCAAGCTGATTAGAACTTTATTCTAACAGTATTTCAAACGAAGTATGAACCACCACAATTAGAGTTGCTAATTTAGCTCCTGTAGTCGCCTTAAGAGTTTAATTGTCAAATTCTAAATTAACGGGAGGGATGTCGCGGGGAAAATCTAGTGTGTGTATATTTTCTGCTTAGCCCTTCGGGGTATAGCGTGTGAACATTTGTGTAGGACGCGGAAATATCAACACGCGATAAAAATCATCTACTCCAATAAATAATAACTCAAGAAACGTGAAGGATCATATTCTCGGCACCTTTACTTTTTCTGCTTCGTATCAAAGTGCAGTGAGCTCAAACTAGGCTAAAGCCGATATCTTGTAACCAATTTAAATATCGATAGCTCATCAGTTACAATCCCCTCAATAATTATGCAGTGGCGCGAGACTTCCACTTCAGGCTTTGTTGATTAATGTGACTTCAAGTAGATGATAGGGGTAGTTTAGTAAAGTTGTAATTTATAATCTCAATGCATATTTTTGGGTGTTTTTTTTTTCACCATTAATTTATTGATTCAGTAATAATATTGTTCTTTAATCTTCCATGATAGTAAATCTAGTTATTAGTTACACATCTTAATGTTGAAACCAATATACCAATAATATGGTGGTATAAGGTAGGTCAGGTTTAAGGATGAAATAACAATTAGAAAACGTCAGTTAGTCTTGATACGATACTAATCTAAATAATAAAATTTACAGATCAGAAAAGGTTAGTTAGGTAGGTTATGCTAGCAATAGGGATGACGACTGATGAAAATATATGATTCTGTTTAGTCCATCGAAAAATATTGGATAATATGTGTTTTTGTTTTATCAAATTAATAAAAATTGACGAAGATAAAACGTGTCAAAGATCATGAGTGGGGGCTTGTGACGTCACATTTGAGTAAAAAATGTACTCAAATGTGACGTCACACGAGTTTTCACCGCACTGTATCGTCTTCATTTTTGGTTTACGTGAAAAAGAAAAAATATGTGTCCAATATTTTTTGGAAATCTATCTGACGGACTTATTAGTTTTTTTTGTCGTCTCGCCTATTGCATGCCTCCACGATAAAAGACCAAAAACAAGTGCAATGCCTTACTGAAGAAGTAGCCTTATAAAAACAAATAACTGCAAAAATGAGACTCACCTGTCACTAATACTGGCCGGCAATATACTATCAATATAAATAGCATTACAGGTCCCAACCCTCTGATACGTATCGGACCCTGAACTGTACACGTCATCAGAGGAACACCTCTGATTGGTCAGGAATAGACCCAGGTCTTCATTGCAAGGCCTCTCGATCTCGATGAGAAGTGGCCCAGTAGCCAACTTGACGGATTCCATGATTGAAACGTCGTACTCTATCGTTAGGCTGGTCAGTTGTGGGCAGTTTTGGAGGATGTTGTGGACTTCTGAGAGGGTTTTGTTGGTGAGGGAGACCTGGTATGAAGAACAAAATTTGATTATCAAGATGTTCCTGAATTAATTTTAAATTCTCTTGTCTAGATTAACTTGTTAATTTGAGACTGGTATTTCTAGCTCTTCCTATTTAGTAAAGAGTCTCTTTCTATGCATATGCAATGATATTTATATATTTACAGTTATTTTATCAGACAAGAGGATTTTTTATAAAAAAAACTATTTAGTATAAAAAAACCACTGACAGCAACAACCTAACAAAAGTCAACGATTGTAAAGATCACTGTAATTCTGAAAGTGATGTCAGTAAGTACACAGTAAAAGTAACCTTAGACCAAGAATTAGGATCAGAGAGTTTTTGGCAGAAACACAAAATCGGAGGTATTGTTATGAAAAGACCATGAACAGATGAGGTTATTAAAAAAAATGTACCACAGACTAGACATTTTATAAAAAAGTTTTCATTTTATAACAAAGTTAGTTCAATACTGTAAGCAAAACTTACGTGATCAACCTTTAACAGCCTATCCCCAGGTTTTATCCTGGAAGTATTATACGCCGCACCACCAGGCCTCACATGGGTCACCACCAGCGGCTGAGCATCCAAAGACCGGCTGTTCAGTACCAGATCAGCACTAGGGGCCGAGTTCTCCGGTAGACCACCTCTGATCGTGATACCAAGGGACCCGTTGATCTTTTCGACAGGAACCTCTGCTAACTTTGTTGTGATGTATAGGGAATTTTGGGATGCTGAAACAAAAGAAGATATGGGTAAGTTTCTCTGTAGCATATTGATCAGTCTGTAACGTTTCCACCGCCAGGGCACAGGCTTCCTCGCTGTTAGAGGGAGTGATTCATATCCACCACGCGGGCCCAGTGATGGTTGGTGCAGATTACGTGTCTTTGATTCTTGATACCGGTTTAACGAGCAGTGGTGATGAAATAAATTATACAAAGTAAAGTTTCACTGTACTTTCGTTAAAACAAATGGAAGCCTAACCAACTGTAGTCATGTGCGGTCCGCTGGAAATGTTGAAAATAAAAGAAGTGAAATGTTACCGCGGCGGAATAATTCATCCGTGGTTACTAGTACATAGACAACTACTTTACTTTGGGATAATGGACTACCTATTTTGTTTTGTACACACGCAAAGTAAGACCGGCTGAATTTAAATTTATAGGGGTTTGAACTTTTTTACATTGGAGCTGGCATTGTCTTGCGATCGCCATGTTGATTTTTCTGCAAAGTTTACTCGCACAATTAAACAAAACAAAAAGGCCATTAGAAAAAAAAAAAAAAACAGTAATAATTATGAAACCCCAAAGTAACACGCTTAAAAGAAAAATCGAAATGGCGAAGCAGTAACTTCGGTTCTATGAATGTTACCTTCGAGATTGTTATGGCTATTGAAGTTGTATCGGAAAAACAAATGTTTCAAGATTATGAGCAGATGTCTTACAAGTATACGACATAAAAAAATCTTGAAAACACATTCGATACCAAATACCTACGATACTAAGAAAAAATGGGAGTCAGTTGTAATGTGGAGCTGTTTATGACAACTAACCACTCACCCGCCCCGCGCGCGACTTTTTTGCACCAAACCGTCCAGGGTGCAAAAAATTGCGAAATATTCGCATGTAATTTGACACTTTAGATAAACAATCGCAAACTACAAGAGTTATAGCTAAATAAAATTTACAGTGAATAGCTGAATAGTTATGGAATCTATATATAAAAAAAAAAAAAAAACTGATATTAATTTGAAACTCAAAAAAAATGTAGAACTTGAAAAACAGTGATGAAAACGGATATTTCGCTATTAAAATATTAATTTGAATTTTTCTAAATATTAAATTTCAATTAAAATAATTTTAAAATAAACTAGATTATATTTCCTTTCCAACAAGACCATAATCTTATTAGTTTATTTACGATAGTCTAGTTAGAATTAAATGAGAATTTGAATACTCACTGTTTATTTTGACGCGGCCTGCGCCAACGACTGTTTTTGAACACGGTTATTTACGTACCTATAACTTTACGAAGCCACTTGTTTTTGTATATACAATTTAATAATATGTTCACAATACTAATTATGCACTGTTTTTCCGTTAACACACACGTTTTAATCACAAAAACACTTATTTCTTGTATAAACACAATCACTATAGGTATTTAAACCTACCACCTTTCGGAGGCGAAATACTCAACTTTGAGATTCGAAAACTAGATTTCCTTTATGATAATATAGTAGCACAGATTTTCACGATTAATTTGATATATAACACTATCCGAAAACAACAATATACATAACAGAACAATTGAAATACGACGCCACACGTCAGAAATGGCGGAGTTTGTTTACACTACAGTTTTTACTTTTATTTTGAGATTTGTCGATGGAATAGTGTTGCTATTGTTGGTCCGAACGTTGAGGAATATAGTATAGAGAATGCTACAAGAGGAATAAGCTCTAGAAATAGCAGTTTAATAAATTTTTATTGCATTTGTTGGACGAAGGCGCTACTGGCTGCTTTAGCAGCCAGGGACATTTGGCAAATCGGCAACTGGCTGCTAAAGCAGCCAGGGGCGGTTGAGTGGTGAATCTAGCGGACGAATCAATGGAAAGGATGAGCAGCATGGGCTATTTCTGTGCTCATCCGACGTCGCATCGGAAGTTCTTGCTCAATGTGACAGGTGGCGCTATATATATCCCTTCTCGGGATGTTAGAATTTATTTTAATTACACGCTATAGATAGCTTCATTTTGATCTAGCATTGAAGAAGTGCTCAAAATAAGAAGGCTAAGAAGGCTATTAGTCTGTCTAGTAAATTGATAAATATTGGTTATTGTGATTTTCGTTAAAAACTACGGTTAAATACTGTTTGTTTTTTCTTCTTTGCTTCCTTGACGCGTGTGCATATTTATGTGTGTGCTTGAAGTGGGTACTAAATAAACTAAAAAGCAATTTTCAATGTTACTGTTAGAGAGTCTTCAGGGGCCTTTGCAACGCGGGCCTGTGGACGGGGAGCTATGGGCTAGCTCGCCGTCCGTACGTCTCATGACGACAGGCCGTGTCGACGGCGCGTTCGTGTTCCACGCGCGCCTCAAAGAGAGTCAGCAATAGGGAAGGGGTCCGCAAGGGCCGAAGCCTGCCGGGGCTGCGGGACTATTCGAAAGAGATACCGTGGCCCCGGAATACAAAGGGCGAGGAAGGAACATGGATGGGTTTTAGTCAGTAAAAGTCTGACACTCCCTCCTGCTCCGCCCAGAGCGGGAGAAGTCATTTGATGATTTCCCATCCTAAAAAAAAAAAAAAAAAAAGGGGCATTTGCAAAGCAATGGGATGACACAGATGATGATGACTTCCAAATTCTTAGATCTAGGGCCAATGTGCCTTGTCTGTGATTGTGTGTGTGTATGTCCACTGTTTAAAATGCAATTACTAATATAATTGGCGTGTAATAAATAGGTGGCTTTTGGGCCGATTTCATTTATCATACTTAATAATATTTTTACCATATCGATTCAAAAAGAAAATGGCAAGCGAATTAATATCAATTCAGTATTAAAGTTTTTAATTACGAAAAATTACTTCATAACTAAACTATGACTATATTTTCAATCCACCATTAGTCTTCCAAAAACAAAATAGATTAATTCTAAAATTATCCAGACTTAGAACTTTGTTTAGCAGGATTAATGAGCACGGGAGCTGAAAGAGGTGTATCACTAGGAAAATGGATGGTCCCCTTGTCTTGTGCGGAATGATATACGATTACTAACGGTTTAATTTGTAATGTTTGTTTTAGTTTCAATTATACTTGTGTAAATACACTAATATCCTCTTCGATATTTACGGAGTTTACAGCTTTTATTTTAGTGGAGAGAACTAAATAACCACATACATTTAGCATTACCTCTCGTTTAAACAGTATTATTCTTCATATAATTATATGTATGTATATTATAGGTAAATATTTACAATAGTAGTTTTTTTATATGTGTATGTATTTGTATGTATGTTTATTTTATAAATAGATATAGTTTTGTTTTAAGTTTTAATTTAAATTTTCTTGTTTGACTTTTCTACACACTGTGTCTACATTTATTATCCAACTTTCCTCTCGCAGGTCTGCTGGAAGAAATTTCTTAAGAAATAAGCAGTACCTTTGTGCTCTTCTATGTTAATATATTGTCCTGTAAAGTATTTTGTGTGTACATAAATAAATAAATTAATTAACTAGAGATTTTTCAGTTGTTCATATTTGTGCCCGGTTGATGGCAATAGGCTTGCCCCCTATTACATGGGACTTAAACAGAACTAGGGGAACGTAAGTGTTCTATTAGGTAAACCTCTACCTAACCCTTTGGGGATTACAGGCGTGGTGATAATTAACTAGGAACTAGTAGGTTATGAATCTACTAGGCCCTTGTAAATTACGATTTTTTGTCAAATAGAGGAGGCCCGCACCAGCAGTGGAAAATTATTACTATGTTCATAATTTTTAGGTTCATTTCATAATGTTTGTTTTAATTTCGATTACTTGTGTTAACATACTTATCTATATCTAAGCTATCATCAGCTAAATGTAGCGACATTTAGCTAGTCATTTATCTATCCTAATATTATAAAGAGGGATTTATTTGTAAGTTAGTATGGAGGGGTAATCTCCAGAATTACTGATCAGATTTCGTTAATTATTTTACTAGTGGAAAGTTACATTATCCCCAAGTGTCATAGGCTATATTTAAAGTGTTCTCATGGGATTATTTCCGACCATAACGCAAGTGAAGCCGCTGGTAAAATCGAATTTTAAGTAAATTTTTGGAAAATAGCAAAAATATGTTGTAACGTGCGATGAAAGTTGGAAAAATGCATTTCTTTATATTCAAACATACAAATCATTATAATGTGTACCTACATGGATACTCCCTTATGATAAGAACAGAATACTCGTAACTAATATGTATATTATTATCCTCATTCGTATACATAGCCTGTGTACTAGGATTTCCATACTCAATATCAACCCAATGGCCTTTTGTATTTAAAGCAATATCTTTGTACATAATGCTATTCTAGGCAATATACTTTGAAACTGGGTCGACACAATAAAGTGTAAATAATGTATGAATAGAGGTTGAATATAAAATTGCGATGTGATCATTTTGATGCAGATTTGTGATTGAATAGAATATTCTGATCGATTTCAAGAAAATCATGATAATGGACGCGGTCTAGCCTTTGAACAACCATGTCAGGGTCGGCTTCCATCGGACCTGTGGACGGTGAGCTATGGACTAGCTAGCTGTCCGTCCGTCTCATGACGACAGGACGTGTCGACGGCGCGTTCGTGTTCCACGCGCGCCTCAAAGAGAGTCAGCAAAAGGAAGGGGTCCGCAATGGCCGACGCCTGCCGAGGCTGCGGGACTATTCGAAAGAGATACCGTGGCCCCGGAACACAAAGGGTGATGAAGGAACATGGATGGGTTTTAGTCAGCAACAGTCTGACACTCCTTCCTGCTCCGCCCAGAGCGGGAGGGGTCATTTGATGATTTCCCATCCTGAAAAAAAAAAACGCTGCACTTCAAGATCGACTGGAAGTACACCTGCAAGTACCGGTAAGGCTTCAGTACTAACCGTCCCAAATGCTTTGCATAACAATATTGGTCTGAGTAGAATAGTTACCAGATTTTCCGTCTTCTGACTACTTGTAACGAACATAAATGACTTTCGTATGACATGTGGAACCAACAGCTTTATAGCAGCTCCATTTTTTTATTTCGTATTTGGGATAACCCAGATACAAAATAAAAAAATGGAGCTGTTAGAAGGATCATTATAAAGAGAACTTTTTACTAGTTATGACAGTAAGAGTTAATTATTAATACCATACATATTACACACACACATATACACGTACATACGTACGTATATTACATATATATTTTATACTATTATTTGTACCAGAAAACGTGACATCAGACAGAAGATTATTATCATTATTTATCTTTGAGAAATCATCGCCAAAGTAAAATCTAATTTTACTATACCAAGAATTTTGTACTATCTCAAAAGTCAAACTCCCCAACATTAATATTAAGACAGGGATCTTAATTCAATAATGAATGATTTATACCAGGAATTTCCTCGATAAACTTCTGTCGCTAAACTCATTAAAGAGTCTGTCAAAATAATCAGAAAGGACTTAAAATTACAAGGTGTTATGGGTATTTAATTTCACTATTGACAATCTGACAATAGATTTGCTAAGCTGACATTGGATATGGAAGAATTGAATTATCTGAAAGTAGAAATGATTGAATATCTCGTATCTAGATTGACGAGGTGACTTAGTGATAAAATATGTCTTTTTTAAAGTGAAGTTAAATTGAACTGAGGGCTTTTGTAATTATTGTAATAAAATTTGTAATACCCTGCCCCCTGCATGGCAATAGACTCGCACTCTATTACGTGGGAGTTAAAGATAACTGGCGAAGTGTGGCTGTACTATTAGGTACACCTCTGCCTAACCATTCGGGATTACAGGCACAGTGTTTTGATCTGAACTTTTCCGTAACTGAATATTGATGTCAAACAATAGTTATTTGTGCAACAAGAGAGCAAAGTGGGTTTTTGCTGCGAGTGTTGATTTTGAATCCCGAGTAAGCGAAGGAGTCTATAGTTGAATCACGAGCGTAGCGAGTGATTCTAGATTAGAATCCTGAGCGTAGCGAGGTATTCAAAGACACGAGATGCAAATAACTTTGGTCTCGTGTTACACATACAACTTTTCACCTCAGCAGCGAGAACATAATACCTAAAGGTAAAAAAAACAACATGGTAAAAATTAAACCAACACACCACATCACAAACACAAATATCCAGACGATGATTTGTGTATTTTATAGGATACAATAAACAGGAATAGATATTGAGATTTGTAAAAAATAATGTTATTTGGATTTGTGCCCTACTGACATTCTTTTCAAAAATGCAATAAGTTTGGGATAGGTTTCAATTTGCACGTCATCTTTTGTTTTTAATGTGGCTTTCAACATTGAGTAAATACTCCACATTGTAGATGGTTGCCAAGTTTGTGATAATTCTATGAAGTACGATAACAGTAGGTACAGTCTCCGAAAAAGTGTTTACACCCTTTGTAAGTCTCCATTGCTTACAAATATCATAAGTTTTTAGATATTTTTCGCGAGACTTTTCAGGCAGGAAACTTAATTCTGCATTTTTTACATTATGCTTCATGCTGCTTTTGGTGTTATAATAGCAGACTTCGTCACTGGACTCACTCATATTTATTTATTATTATTACTTTATTATCCAAATTTTATTGTACTTTGTAGACAGCGTACATTGACCTATAATCATTGCTAGCGTAACAGAGAATAAAACAATAAAAATTTGAATCCCGCTATTTTTTTAAAATGCGTTCTGAAACTACACTCGCGATATTCTGTCTCAATATTAAAGATTATTAACTTCGTATTTTTTTCTTCAACATTCTTCATATTGATTTAATTATAAAACACATAATTCGATTATTCGAAATATAACAATTTTTCACTTAAAACCTTAACTCGTGATTGGCAATATAACTGTTATCGATGTACAATATCGGTATCCGAACGTTTTATTATTTGTTTCTTTTGTGAGCCTACTAGATATGGAATTTGAAAATCGAATTTCGAATCGACTTGTTTCTATCTCTCGCTTTTTTCGTATCCAAGTGAAAGTGACAGAACAAAGTGAATTTGAAATCTTTCGAATTTTGTGAGTGTCTCTGCACAGTTCTCAATATTTAAAAAAAAATAATTAAAAAGTTACTTTGTCTCACGCTCGCAGCAAAATCGAATTTTGCTCACTGTTTGTAAACAGCAAAACCTGCTTGTTTGAGGTGCTGAGGTGAAAATACATTTATACCATACCTACTCTAAAAAGCTTATTTTATTCACGCAAAACAGTGAATAAAAAGGCATTTTATTCACTGTTTTGTTTTTATTCACTATTTTGGTGTTTGAATTTGGAACACAAAAATATATCCGGTCTCTATTTCAATGCTTACACAAACTCCTTGCGCTAAGATTCGAAATCCAAAACTCTTTGGTGCAAATAAATTATCGAGATTTGATTGGTCGATATTTGCGACAAGGAGTTTGGCATTAGATTAATAAATATTGTTTCACAAGTTGACCACCCTAATAATAATAATAAGAAAATTACGCTTAATTTCAGGCATTGCTCTAATTTTAATGTCCATTTCAATTAATGTAACAATTCTTATTTCTTGATTAAATTTCTATTTTCGCTTAAATTATGTCTTTTCTCGTGGTCATGATATAAAGTATAGTATGCAACTCCTGAATAAAGTACGAATTTATATCGAGGGCCATGAATCATTCGCGTCGTTCAGGATTCTAACAGTTGAATCAATCAAATCAAACAATCATTAGAATCCTTCACATGCTCGTGACTCATCTACGGCCCTCGCTTTAAATCCGTCCTTTATTCACTAGTTGCATAATATACTATTTTACCATCGCCACTCAAAAACGGCATTCTATTAATCGATAACAGTGAATAAAACTCTCTTTTACTCACTGTCGATAACAGTGAATAAAACGCTCTTTTCTGAACTCACTGAGTGAATAAAAACATTTTGAATTTGGAACAATAAAACGTGCCAACAAGAATATAATACTGAATTTCAAAAATTGCTTTGAGATTGACCAAGGGCTTTACGTACTTGGCTTCGTATTTGGTATGTTATGAATTAGTGGTCACCCATCCATAGACCGACCTTGGTAAGCGTGGCTTAACCCAAGGAGATCGACCAGATAGGCTGTTATTATTAACCCACGAGAAATATAAATACTATCATCATCATCATCATCAGCCTACTAATGTTCCCACTGTTGGGACTCAGGCCTCCTCTCTATGAGAGGGAATGGGCTATAATCCACCACGCGGGCCCAGTGCGGATTGGTAGATGTCACATGTCTTCGAATTTTTTGGTTATAGGACATGCCGGTTTTCTCACGATGTTATCCTTCACCGTTTTGAGAGCAGTGGTGATGAAATAAATTACACAAAGTAATGCACCTGTCTGGGTTCGAACCCACGACTTACTGTCCTCGCTGTTCCTTCGCTGCTCTCGGGATCCAACTTGGTCCCTCGAATTAAATTCCCCTTTTTTCACTTGTTGTATAATTTACATTTTTTTTAAATTTTCTATCATCGTTGTTACTGATAAAATGTCTTTTTGTTTAAGCCCTCTGATTAGTATTACCAAAATATAGTTCCTTGCGATAAGATTTGCTAGCTATCACGAATCAAGTTTATAATATTTCGCCGTTCTTTAATAAAGTAATCCGTCATCTCATTTCCGGTATCGCCAAAGCTTCTAAAAGTATTATATTTTTTATTCACTTCATAAAATAATAAAAATTAAAATTTCACTGACTTTAGAAATTTTGGGTTTGTAAAAAAGCTAAGGATAAAATACCTTTAATAATCTAAATATACAAATTTGTTTGCTGTAAGAAAATTCAATTCTAGGTCACCTTTGTACATAAGCTATATTATTGCAATTCATATGTTTAAATTTGTTATTTTCTGTGCAATCAAAAATAATAATAGGAATAACAATGCTTTGAAAGAAACATGTATTTATTTTTTCTATTATTTACTTTGTCAAATTAAAATCAACTAAGCTGCAATGTTTTTAGAGTTGACAATAATTAAAATGTATAGATCAACGCATAGTTCTAGATATTGTAACCAATAAAATCAAATCAAACACAGGACTATCTCCTTTACGGTTTGATTTCGATATTTATTTCATAGTACGTAATACTCTTTTTACAATCATTCATAGTTCAATGATAAAAGAAATCACATTTTCGGAGACACACGAATTTTCGGAGTACCTACTTATATCATATTATTATGAATTCAATCAAGTTTCTTATTTATTTTCTTGCCTACCATTCCTGTTGATATTTTATGTCATAAGATAGGTAATATTTATTTATTTATTTATTTAGGTTAACCAACAATTATTTACACTATGTACATTTCTGACTTAATGACTAGAGTAACATTTACAAAGAATAATTAAAATATTAATAGAGAAACTATCAAATCATTAATTATGTTTTCAGAATTGTATTAAGACTAAAAGGCTTAGACAAGAGGCGGTAACTTTTGAAGTGATCCGTATTTCCGTAACGACTTTAAACATAAGTGACATAAGTTGGTCGCTTGTAAACTACAAACAGTCCTGTAGCGGCACTTCAAAAAGCTTCACTTCAGCGCCATCTATGACACAAATGAAGAACCAACATCAAAATTCTAAATCGCGCTAGTAAAGTTATCCGCGACTTAAGACTGTAATAGAAAAACCCTTCTAAACAACACCCGTCTAATAATGGGGGATGAAGAACTGTTCCAGCCTGACACCCTGTTCGGTATACCCCTAAAGTCCTTTAAATTTTGACTTTTCTATTTTCGTTATCGCTAACAGAATGTCACGTACGGCTATTTTCAATAACTTACTGTTCGGTTTCGGTAGGTTGCTATCTCTGTCTGTTTGACATTTTGCTAACAGTCGGTTAGAAACAAAACGTCACAGAAAATCTTTCTTTGATTTTTCTATGAATCAAGTGACGCGGAAAGGATATTTCAAGCTAACTTTGTTTATAGAAACACCGATAGCTGCGAAACGTGGCATATTAACTGACAGTTATACGTAAGTATGTTAAAACGGGCCTTAGTCTAGGCCGCTAAGCTTTCGATTAAACAAGAGCCATTTCAATTCAACTTATTTATGGTAGCATTTTATGGAGATCAATTTTCACAGGCTTATAATCGACTTGTCATTTGGGAAAAGAAACCTAACCTCACGTATTCAAACCCATAGACTTATGGCAGTATAGTATACGGGGTGTAAATCTCATCACGAAGCCGTCAACCAAGCATTCTGTACATCAAACTTAGCACTTTAACAAATAAATATTGCTGGGAAACGACTTTTTTTTTGGGGTGAAAAATCATGTTTTGTGGTAGAACTCAATGTAACGCACTCAAAACATTGTGCTGATGGATGGATTGAATAGTACGGGGGTCGTGGAGGTGTTTAAAGTAAAAATCTTACATTAAAAACTTGTATTTAAAAAAAAGTTGCCAAAAAGTCTCAGTCAGGAACTTTGACCACCAATATCTCCGTAACTAGAAGGTTCCCAGGTATGGTTTAGAACAAAAAAAAATCGCAATGACAAGGAGAACAAGTGCCTTTCGGCTTCGTTGTAGAGGTGTTTTACACCCTTTATACTAAGTCTATATTCAAAGCCACTCGATACATCACAAAAGTATCACTTGCTTAAAATTTTCCATAGCTATATTTTGTAAACTAATTTTATGCCGTTTTCCCATAATGTTCCCTGCTTTCACCAAAGCCTGTCATAGTGTAATATATTTATGAAGACTCACCGTAATTAGGCATATAATATTCCACCTCCAGTGACGCCCGTTCCTCCACATTGTCAAGGAGTCGCAGCACCTCATCATTCGTCAGCCTCGCAGTGGAGATGCCGTTGACGCTGCAGATCCTGTCTCCTGGGGCTAAGCGGTCGGATTCGTGGGCCACCGAGTCCTTTGTGAAGCCCACTATTGAAGGTACTATGCCGGGTTCCGAGCGACCTGGGGACAAAGAAAAGAATATGGTGAACATTTTGGAAGAGACATTCAGAGGTCGCGACATTCGACCAGCTGAGTTTTATTCCCATCTAATAGGGGGCGAGCCTAATACATCCATCAACTAGGCACATTTTGGATTTCCAATAGTATTTTATAAACTGCACCACTCTTTCTGAGTAATAGTGCGCATGATTCAAATAAAATATGTAGTAGTTAATGATCGCTTAGATGCTTTTAAGAAAATTGAAACACTTGTTTGTAGTCTGAAGTTGGTTTAAAATTTGGCTTCGTCTCACTTTGCAAGCACTAATTGCACAACAGTTTGACGAATAGATTTTAATAATAACGAGTTGGTGAATGTTTATCATCATCTGCCTAGCCTTTTCCTAACTATGTTGGGGTAGGCTTCCAGTCTAACCGGATGCAGCTGATCTCCACAACCCAGTTATTACTGAGTATTACGATACCCCTTGCTTAGACTGGTTGTCCGACTTTCAGGCCACTGCAACGACTGTCAAAGATCTACAATTGACAGCCGAGACCAACGGCTTAACGTGCTTTTCGAGGCACGGGGGAAACTCGGTATGTAACTGGTAGTCACCCATCCACGGACCAACCTAGGCAAGCACGACTTACCCTGAAGATCGACCCGAGCAGCTGTTACTATTTAGCCTGAGTTGGTGAATGTTCATCTATTCAAAAGAAATCAGTTAATCAAGTAACAGGGTTTACGATCCCCGAAAATGTATCACACTAAAAAAAATCCCTAAAACTAAAACCTAGTCATCCTAAAGACGTGTACACCCTACCCACAAGTTCCGAAACGTCTCACACTACACCACAGTAACAATGATGCTAAACTTTGAAGTGCTAGTGTACGGGCCGGGCGTGCTAACTGAGTCATAAACATGATGTTGGTTGAACCTTCATAAAAGGATCAAAATTGCTCATAAATATGAAATGGCACTTTCTATGGGATCTGTCCTACCATCGATATTTAGCGAGAAGCGATTGAGACTAGTGATACTAAGAGTATGTACCAAGCGAGGAGCTAGAGTTTCTCAGCGAGTTTTCTACCCGCCAAGCGAGTGTTGCTGCTTTTGATAAATTCTTGTCGCTGTGACAAACGAGACTAGTGGTGTGATATAAACTATTAATATTGATGTATTCCTTTGGCTTCCACCGGGACCTAAAATCTTTTATACGTTTCTTGTGCGAGAAAATCGCTGATAGATAGTCGATTCCTCGCTTAGGGACGGTGGGACAAATGCCTGAGGCCAGTCATTCAGTACGGTGTAGTGCGATGTAAAATACCTAGTTTTTCCGAAGTGGGGCGGCCATTTTTAGTGTCCAAAACTTTTAGAGCATCCAATTTTGTTGGGTATTGTTTTTTATGTTGACTGTTTCGGAGTGTTTTTGTCGATATAGTATGTTGTGTCGGTTAGTGTGGAAATTGGTGGGTCGGAGGCTCTGATGATCTTAACACATCGATTATGGGTATGCCATGATATCTTTTGAATGCACTGGACTATAAATACCAGTATTTTACAAGAATCGACTGAATTACTTTTAACCCTACCCAACCAGATTTATCAAAATTTCCATTCCATTGTTATTTGTCAATAAACCGTCACCACAAAACTCGTGAAAATTAATAAAATACAAACAAAATATTACATTTACAATGATTTGACGGTCTCAATGTCTCACCCACGTCAAGGGATTTATATTCCCAACGATATAAAACTGTATGTAACTCTTTATCGATCTGTTATCACATCGCTGCTACATTTTAGGCTTTGGGGATATGAATTTGGATATTGGAAACTTATAATATCAAACACTTTTATTTTTGTTTTTTATATTTTGGGTCTTTGTCTTTGCGTTAAGGTTTGGTATGGGTTGCTTTAACTGATTTCGACGAATGTTTAGTACCAACATAATTGCATAATATAACGAGATCAAGATTATAAATATTGAAAATCGGAATTGCAGTCCTCTCCATAGCGACCTACGCTTTGGAATGGGCAACTACAGTACTTTCACAAGTTCCTTATTATGCATTGTGACTGGGACCTATATTGGTATATCAGAGTTTGTGTCGGAGTTTATGTCTGATACAGCGGTTGAAGAAGTAAAAGACACACGTTTCTTAGAAGTTACAATAGATCAACATTTAAACTGGAAGGCACATATCGAAGATTAATCAAAAAATATCCAGTGCTTGCTACGCATTGTCAGTTCTGGCAGAAACTACAAATCCAAGTGTTACGAGAAATGCTTATTTTGGAAATGTGTACCCACTGTTAACTATACTCGATAACTATACTCGAATTATGTTTATTTGTTAAAAACAATATGCAATATTTTAATTTCAAATCAAATTCTAATAGAAACATTCGGAAACAATATAAATATGACATTTAATTACCAGTTATTAACAATATGATGTATTATAAAAGTACCTATGTTACTGCTATTCGTGTGTACAATCATTTACCACCGGCAATTAAGCAATTAAATGGAAATATGTTTAAAAATGAATAGTTTTTTTTTTTTAATAAATAGTGTATTTTATAATCTGCATGAGTTTTTTGATAAAAAATTATATTTGTTAGAAACTAATTTCCTAAAATACTATTGCATATCCGACTTGGGTAGACTATTGAAACCAAAAATGTAATGCTTATTAATAAAAAAATAATGTACACAGTTACGCAATAAATATATCTTTATCTTTGATTCTAGTTGCTCAGAGCATGCTGACCATTCCAGCCAGATTCTTCAAGCCTTTCACAGTTCTTAAGTGTACCAATAATAACTTCATGTTTATGAGGCATTCGAACCCAATGATAATATTTAGGAAAACTCGTGCTATTCCTAATAGACGGAAAACACATTCAAAACAGCGCCGGCCAGATGGTGAGATGCAATTAGAGAGGCTGTCGGAGGCAGCTTGTGCCAAGCGGCTGCCACTAAGAAAGACCGCATAGCTTGAAGACGCGTTGTATTCCAGCTTGAAAGATGTGGTCACCAGCCCCAACAAGGAGGGAACGATGAAGTAAATATAGACCAACTGTATTCCCGATTTAATTTACAACGTCCAGACAAAAATGTGTTCGTTTTAAAGTATTATAATCAGGAGCTAAAACTAAGGTATACATTTTTGACTATTTGATTTGTGTTGGCGAATATAATATCAAAACTTTTTGCAGCTGTCAATGAAGTTGATTTCAGAATGGCTAGGATTCTGCAACACACCTGCAAAAACTTGAAATACGGTTAACTGTAAATAACATAAACTTGAATAGACTTTTGGGATGTTGTGTAAACTACAGACAGATCGTACAGTATCTGCCTAGCTTTTTCCCAACTATATTGGGGTCGGCTTCCAGTCTAACCGGATGCAGCTGAATACCTGTATTTTACATGGAGCGACTGCCTATCTGACCTCCACAACCTAGTTAGTACTGAGTAATACGATACCCCTTGGTAAGACTGGTTGTCAGATTTTTTGAGCCACTGACTACCTGTAACGACTGTCAAAGATCTACAAATGACAGCCGAGACCAACTGCTTAACGAGCTTTCCGAGGCACAGAAGAAACTCGGTATGTAATGGGTGGTCACCCATCTACAGACCAACCCAGGCAAGCGCGGCTTAACATAAAGATCGACCCGAGCGACATCGTGCGAAGATAATAAATTAAACTTCCCTTATTATTATTATTAATTAATTATTCATGTAAACCACTCCTTTTCAAGTGAGATGTACACGTGTTTTTGATTTAGTACATGCTCGTGTAAGTATATACAAGGTATAAATTAGGGTAGAATACATTATTGGTTGGATTGCTGGGTCGAGCAAATTGTTATTGAGTTTATCAAATAGGAATTTTTCAGTAGCAGCCACGGAGTCTGCATTGGTGCTCGGTTGATAGCAATAGGATCACTCCCTATTACATGGGACTTAAACATATGTAACAAGCGAAATGTGGGTGGTCTAATAGGTACACTTCTGCCTAACCCTTCGGGGATTACAGGCGTGATGTTATGTGTACATTATACCTTTATTATCTTAACAAACAAAGATTGGCAAAAAAATCGCGGAGAAATCAAGTTATCATTCGTTCTTGAATTCCGATAAACTCATTAAACAAAACCATTAGTATGTTTTTGTTTACAATAAGGATGATAACTGGCTACAAAAAATATGATTCTGTTTAGTCCAACAGTTAGATTATCGAAAAATAATGGCACCGTGTTCTTTGTTTTTTAAAATTAATAAAAATTGAAGAAGATAAAACGTGTCAAAGATCATGAGTGGGGCCTTGTGACGTCACATTTTAGTTAAAAATGTACTCAAATGTGTCGTCACAAGAGTTTTCGACGCACTGTATCGACTTCATTTTTTGTTAACGTGAAAAAAGAAAAAAATATGTATCGTGCCTGTAAACAATTGTAATGACCCAGATTTTCAAGGATAAAATGAACATTGTCTAGAATTTCTGGTTCGTTGAAAGGTAATATTTATAGAGGGTAAATTTATGAGACGGGGTAGCTAGGACAACAAGTTATTTGGTGACTGCATTCACAGATACGGCAAAATAGTACCTACAGTCAACGCCGCGTGCGTGTTTAACCAGATGTATGAACGTGGACTAGGCAAAAGGAGTATGAAAGGATTGTAGCAGGTGGCGTTTATATCTAAGGTTAATGTTGTGTTTTATATTACTTATTTATTAGATTATAGATTTTCACACCTTTTAATTTTGTTTTTTGAACTTGATTTGTGATTTTTGTATTTTATTTGAATGTAAGTAGGTAAGCTAAGATTATATGTGCGTTAAAAGATGAAATTTAGATTAATTACATTTAAGTGCTAAAATTTAATGTATTTTAGTGATAATAAGTGTAACTAGGTAAATTTTCGTAAGCCGCGTCAAGCGGCGGATATGTCCTGTCCTGAGTCTTAGTAATAGGGTCCCATTTTTACCCTTTGGGTACGGAACCCTTAAAAGCAAGAAATCGCAAAAAGCTATACTTCTATTCAAACATCTTCCTCTGTTTTAAGCTTTCACGGTTCATTACTATACTTAAAATGTCACTTACGGGATATCTTATTTAACCCGCGATCATGGCGCTTGCAACAGCGCCGAAATATTGGGAGCTCAAAAACAATTAATAATCACGGAAGATATCCCGTCAGTGACATTTTAAGTAAACATCTTCCTGTTACTATGACATGGAAGGTCATCATCATTCTCTTGCCCTTTTCATTTCGGGCCGGCGCAGAATGTAGAAGACATTCTTCCATACTTCTCTATTACTCGTGATCTCATCAGACACCTGCTTTCTTACCCTATCATCCTATACACAGTTCACCCATCATTTCTTTGGTCTTCCTCTACTCTTTACCCATCCACATTCATATATACTTATGACATGGAAGGTAAGTTTCAAACAAATAAAACGTAGGTGAATTCCGACCCGCATATTTTTGAACAGGAAGATTTATGCTGACGTGTCATTGGAAAAGTGTCGAGATATAGGAAGGTGACACATGACTATGATTTAGAAAGTTATAACAAAAGTATTTTTATCAGTGTTCAGGTTTCCGATTTCCATTATGATCTTGTACGTGATCATCTCTCATCAATCATCTAGCATTTCATTTTTTTTTTCATTTATTTATTTATTTATGTACACACAAAATATTTTACAGGACAATATATTAGCATAGAAGAGCACAAAGGTACTGCTTATTTCTTAAGAAATTTCTTCCAGCAGACCCAATGCAATGTAATTGCAATGTGATTTCGTACAATTCAGTAACAATTTTTAAATTATATCGAAATTTTACACTAAATCATAAAAATAAAAGAATTACAATAGAAATAATTAATATAATAATAACCACACATGTTAATTAATTTTTAAAAAATGCTAAAATATGTTAAATAAAGAATATAAAAACAAATAAAAATTCCATCACAATATAAGTCAAAAGTATAAAATGTCAATAAAATGATCTATGTCAAATAAAAAAATTTAAAAACAGATTCATTCAGTACAAAATAATAATCAATGTCAATAAAATTATGTTTTACAATGATGTATGTCAAATATATAATGTAAAAACAAAAGATTCATCCATTACAAAATATTAAACAAAAAGAATACAAAATAATAATATTGCTAAAATAAAAATATTACTAGTTCCCATAAAAATGTCAAAATTGATGATGATTATTGCATCGAGCACAAAGTAATTTATTATTGCACCGAGTGCCTGATTTGTGCCGTGATACGTGCCTGTCAGATTAGAGCCTAATCTAACAGGCACGAGGGCAATATAAATTACTTAAGGCGAGGTGCATAATCTGCTTTTCTTTCAACTATTACCTATAGGAATAGTAGATAAAAGAAACTCATATCAAACAGTTAAAATAGAAGTTTAATTATTGAAATTAAAAGTTATACTTGAGCAATTATTAAACGTAAGGTTAAGGGTTTTGTTGGGCAAATTTATATTTAAATTTGGAACAAGTAGGATAGAAACGAATAATACGTAAGTAAAAAAAAAGTATTGATATCGGCTGGCTGAATAGAGCTAATCCATTGAGATTGGCACCTTTTGGTGCGATAAACAAAAAACTGTGCAATAATGAAATTTCATACAGTTTTATTGCTCTAGAGCATTAAAGACTCGCTTTGTACTGAGTTTTTAGTGTGATTGTGATGAAATTAAAGCATAGTTGGAAGAAAAAAGTATAATACATGTCCTCACCCTGGTCTAACTAGGAGCTCGTGGCTAAATAACAGCTGCTCGGGTCGATCTTCAGGTTAAGCTGCGTTTGCCTGGGTTGAACCGTAGATGGGTGACCACCCATTACATACGTCCGAATTTCCTACGTGCCTTGGAAAGCACGTTAAGCCATTGGTACTGGCTATCAATTGTAGATCTTTGACAGTCGTTACAGGTAGTCAGTGTCCCTAAAGTCTGACAACCAGTCTTACCAAGGGGTATTGTATTACCTGGTACTAACTGGTTGTCTCACTGGAGGTCAAATCGGCAGTCGCTCCATGTAAAATACTTGTATTAAGCTACATCCGGTTAGACTGGAAGCCAACCGAAAAGTCCAATGATGATGATGATTCTGGTCTAATCATGGTCTACCTGCGTGCTAAATACTATGGAAATTAGTTTCATACTGGAGTAGGCGGACAGATAGACTGTGCTGTCTTTCAGGTAGAGCTTCTCCATTTGTAGGATTCGTGATCGACACTAGCTTACATCTGGGGGCACGGTAGTGGCCCCGCCAAGACGAGTCAAGCGAAGCGCAAGGGCACTACCTACCTTTTCTCGAACCGCTTCGTCGTTTTTTTGAACCCTTTTATCTTGGATTGGGCCAGATAAACAAAATTCTCGGGATATGTTGCCATTATCGGACTTATTAAGCATATTAAGTTTTAATTGCATAGATCTTATACTTTAGATTTTATTGATATCTAAAAAACCACATATTTTGACTACCTATAAGGTTTTTGAAAGGTTTTTGTTTGTGAAGTTAGACCTTGTAGATTTAGGGCGTGTAGAGTTAAAAGCTTGGCTCTACGTGAGATCTGATAACTTTTTGACAATGGGAGTCATATGGTCTCGTCTTGGCAACATTTTACATGAAAATGTTTTTGGTGGGATACTTGTATCTAGAGGGATTTCATTTAAACCAGTTTGGATACTAGTAACTTTTATTTCAGAGAAATTCTTATGATTACTCTGATTTTTCGATGACTGTTTTCTGTTACACTAAAATGGATAAATTGTATGTAAATATAATTTAATGCCAGTATATATGTACTTTAATCTCGTTGACGCTTCAGCAATAAAACCTCACATAATCAACTAATAACAAATTCAGATTGCGTCACAACTGGACCGCGCAACACAATGCCATGACCCAGTATCTATTATATGTGCAGATTTATCCAGGGACCAAACCACAGACAAAATATGTAGAATATAAATTATAATTTCCGCCGTTGTGCAGGAAACGGGAAAGCATAGAGCAGAACGTAGAACACGGTGAAATGTATCTTTTGGATCCGCAGCATCCGCTGTCTGTATTATGGTTTTATTGATAGTCTTTTACTAGAAGTAACGTTATGTACCCAGGAAAGAATAAATTATTGATGATGATACTGGACCCGAATTTTCTTTTAGGTAATACGAGATAGAATAGACACACGGCCATCAAAATGAATATAGGCATCATGGCTTTTAATAAGAGAGAAGAATGATCAAATAGGCAGACGTGGATTTTGATGGTACATTACAGAATAAGATTTACCGTCACATCAGCTACGAAAATCAAGTGCGTGTCGGTACACTGTAGTAGCCCGTTATAGTTTAGATTTAGTTTTTCAATGCAAGTCTTCACCCATTATAAACAAGCGACTACTTCATCTTAGTCACTTTATAGGATTTATTTTAAGGATTTTGTCTTTGGTACAAAATTATCCAACACCCTAGTTCAACGACTATTACTGCTAAACTAATAAAGTTATCTTAACCGCTATAGTTTTTCTTTAAAGTTCATGAAATATACTATCATCATGAATTTTTCCAGATTTTCAAGCCAGCAGTTTAGCTTAGAGCGGGAGGGGGGACGCCCTACTGGAACAAAAATTTGCACTTTGAAGTTTAATTCCACATGTAGGGAAGCTACCCTAAAATTTTACCACTTTGTTGGCGTTATTGATATACACACCTTTACAAAATTACAGCTTTCTAGTAGTAACGGTCTCTTAGCAAAACCTCGAACAGACAGACAGACAGACGGACCTAGCGAAACCTTCCTTGTCAGGTCTACGGAACCCTAAAAACATACATACAAATTGCAATTTATTTCTGTCAATCTTAAATTGTTACTTCTGATGTTACTGAGTTGTGAGTATATTTTTTTAAAGCTACACAAAATCACACATATTAGGTAGGTATTCGAGAAATGCATAATTAATAGGTTTAGACAAAATCTTGATTTAACTCTAGTGTTCCAAAACCATCGATGTTTTGTATCAATAGAGTAAATTCTGCTGCTGTTTTAAGGCTGTTTTAGTTAAAGCATTCCAGGGAATGAAACATAGTAATTCTTGTTAAATTTCAAAATCCAATGAAATCGCTTAAACGCCACTTAGTTATCACATTTTGCCGAAGTAAGTACATAATCCTAGCCTTGCAAGTTTCTGTAAGCCATTCTAACTTATTTTCTTTTGAAGATATTTTTGCGAAGCTTAAAAGTTAAGCTAAGATTTTAAACACTAACTTAGGCACGCTTTATTAGTTTTAACATTACTACTTAAAACGATTAAATTGTACGCAAGTTAAAATGTTAATGCTTTTTGTATTGTAGTTTTATTGTTATTATTGTCATTTGTAGATCTTTGACAGTCGTTACAGGTAGTCAGTGGCCCAAAAAGTCTGACAACTAGTCTTACCAAGCGGTCTTATTGTATTACCCTTATCGTATTACCCAGCACTAACTGGGTAGTGGGGGTCAGACAGGCAGTCGCTTCATGTAAAATACTGGTATTCAGGCTACTTCAGGTACTCCAGGCTTCCGCCGACCCCAAGGTAGTTGTGAAAAGGCTAGGCAGATGATCATGTGTCGCAAAAAGTTTTAATTAGGTTAGGGTTAAAAAAAGATCCTGACGACTCCTGACTGAACTTAATCATTCAAAAAACTATAGTACGTCTAATTTTGTCTTTCTAAAATCTTCACAAAAAAAGTTTTGCTAAAAACTTCAAGCGTCATTTTTCGAATCTAGAGGTTTTTAAGCCAACAGTGTCCAATTTCACCAAAACTGTCCAATTTCCACCGTACACGACGGATACACCAGTTCGGCAGTATTCGTGAGTACTCGGTAGTATTCGGTTTAATACCAGCATTTTTGACATCCGAAAACCAACGAAAGATATTTATTTGGGACAACGCAAACATAAAGCTGTATTTATTTAATTCTACAGCAGTACAAAAATATTTACGATGAGTATTTCATATTTGTTGTGATCTTGTTTTATTAAAAGGTATATCAACTTTAAGGAATAAATTATTCCTTTTAAGTATGTTCATTTTCATGTCTTCTTTTAATTAAATTTCTTGCTGTAGATATTGTTTTCTGCGATTGTGATTACTTAGATAAGGCCATAGTAAATTGTCTGCCTTCTGACCATAGCGGACAAACTGTAACTTTTAGGTGTAATATACCCCCATTGCAAAAAGTTCAAATTAAATTTAGACCTATAACTTCTAGCAGATTAAATAGGTATAATATTTCGCTACAAAACAAGTTAAGTGCTATGAGCCTTGACGATATTAATATAAATCAATTGTATGATCGTTTCTTTTCAATAGTTCACACGGAATTCAATAAAACTTTTGAAAAGAAGACAAAAAGTATTTGCCCTAAATTCATATTTAGTGATTGGGCAACTAGAGGTATCCGAAAAAGTAGGGAAAGACTATTTGAGCTTTATGGCCTTAAGCCTTTTATAAACACTGAAACTTTTAACAAGTATGTTGCTAAGTATTCAAAAATTTTTAGAAATACATGCAAGGTTGCTAAAGCCCTGCACATTAGCAACAAGATCAAAACAGCAGAAAATAAAATAAAGACAGTTTGGAAAGTCATAAATAACGAGACTAACAGGAAGAAAATACGTAACACTAGCTACACATTAGATACAGCATGTGGTCCTAAAAGCTCTGATCAGGAAGTAGCTCAAGAATTTGTAAATTTCTTTACCGATGTACCATTAAAAACTACAGAGGCTCTTATTTCCTCACCTGAACTCTCAATTGGTTTATTAAAGGCGAATGTGTCTGGCTGCCTGGCTGAATTTAAATTTAAACACATTAACCCTATGATAGTTATTAAAGCTTTCCGGCAAATAAAAATCAAACTGACCGAAGATCTATGGGGAATGTCTATCAAAGTTTGTACATCCATACTTGAGACTATAGCCCCTTACCTAGCTTTAATTTTTAATTTATGTGTAGACCAAGGAGTTTTCCCTGATTTAATGAAATACAGTAAAGTCATACCTCTTTTCAAATCCGGGGACAGTAAAGACACTAATAATTATAGACCTGTATCGGTTTTACCAGCTTTTAGCAAGGTTTTTGAAAAGGTAATGCTTAATCAAATGCTCTATCATTTTAACACTAACAGAATCTTACATGATCAACAGTATGGTTTCACCAAGGGACGTTGTACAACTGACGCCGGTGTAACCTTATTAAAGCACATATTTACTGCGTGGGAAGAGTCTCAAGACGCCATAGGAATTTTTTGTGACCTCTCCAAAGCGTTTGATTGTGTAAATCACGACACATTACTTTTGAAACTTGAGCATTACGGACTGGGTAAACTTGCAATTAGTTTGGTAAAATCTTATTTGAATGATAGACAACAACATGTTCAAATAAATGGTGTTAATTCACATGGTTTAAAAGTAAAAATGGGGGTTCCACAAGGCTCAATATTGGGTCCTTTCCTTTTTCTAGTATATATAAATGATCTACCCTATTTATTGAAAAACCAACCTCAAAATATGGTGTTATTTGCTGATGACACTTCCTTAATTTTTAAGATAAATAGGCGGGCCCAAAATCTAGATGACGTAAATAATGCCCTACTTCAGGTCCAAAATTGGTTCACAGCAAACAATTTGGTATTAAATGAAAAAAAAACCAAATGCATAAGATTTGCTTTACCGAATGTTAAAAGTAGTGATTGTGATATAGTACTGAATAAAGAGAAACTTGAATTCGTAGATAAAACGGTTTTCCTGGGGATTACGCTTGATTCAAGGCTACAATGGGGTTCTCATTTAACATCTCTTGCGGGGCGGCTAAGTTCAGCAGCATATGCCATTAGAAAAATCCGTCAGTATACTGATGTAGATACCGCTAGACTGGTTTATTTTAGTTACTTTCATAGTATAATGTCTTATGGCATTTTGCTATGGGGACGGGCTGCAGATATTGAGTCTATATTTATTCTGCAGAAAAGAGCCATCAGAGCCATATATAATCTTCGTAGGCGCGATTCTCTAAGGGAACTGTTTAAGGATATTGGCATCATGACAGTACATTGTCAATACATCTACGAAAACATAATGTACGTCAGAAAAAATCTGCACCTTTTTGGTAAAAGGGGTGACAGACATAATTACAGTACTAGAAATAGGGACCAACTAGTTCAGCCAGGCTTCAGACTCGCTAAAGTAGACTCATCTTTCATGGGGTACTGTTTGAGATGCTATAATAAAATTCCACAAAGTATTCTTGAACTGAATGAGACGAAATTTAAAACATGTATTAAACGCACACTATGTAAGCAAGCATATTACAAGTTGAGCGATTATATCGCTGATAAAAATGCTTGGCTCAATGCTGGTCCTGCTCCACAAGGACAGGGGCGCTTAAATTGATAGCATTAAATGGTATTGTTGGAGCTGCTGAAGATTGTACAACTATCTTTGCATTGTATAGATTCAATCTCTTTAGTATTATATAATCGCATAGCCCATATTGTGTGAGTACTATGTACTAGAAAGCTATCATTCACTGGAAACCTACGTCTTTTCTTGACTTGAATGTGCCCTGGCGGTTGAGAATATGTCATGCTCACTCAAAAGTCTCGCTGATGGTGGCGCATGTGTCGGATCATTTAGTTCCCTTCAAAATGGTTGAGTTGAATGGTGCTGATCTATGCGTCATGTCCGTGAACGGGCGCTGTCGGTTGTGACTGGTCATCTCTCAGTTGCCATGGCTTATTTTAATGAATTATTTTAGTTTTTGAATTGTTTTTTTTTTTCTGTTTTGTTTTACTGTGGACACTTTTAACGTGCACATCTTGCTACATTGCTCTCACATAATATACCATCTCAACATGAATGATGTAACCAAGATTTTGTAACAATATTCTGATTTAAAAGAGTGTCCATGGAGTTTCTTGCCCGTTCTTCTCCATAGAGATCTACGCTAGGGAATGGGCAACTACAGTACTTTCACAGTTTTTATGTCTTGTGACTGGGACTGTAGCTACATTTAATTTTCATCTTTGTTTCGACAATTCAAAAGTGCCTGTAACTGGCTTACTTGAAATAAATGCTTTGATTTTGATTGATTTGTAAAATACCGGTTTCAACATTTCAAGAAAACTCTGCTCTCAGGCAAAATATTTTGGGAGAAATCCTTTAAATATTGATATAGTAAACGGAAGTTCGTAACAAAAATGGATTACAAGGTTTACTATATACATAATAACACACACCGATTCCCTCCACCACATTACCATATAAATATACCTCTATAAAACTCCACTAATTTTATGGCGAAACCGTTCAGAACATCGCCATAATCCGTTTCCATTCTAATAAAATTTCCCCTCGATTCCTTAGCACTTGGCCACAAACTACACGCCCACGCGACACGCGTTTTGCGTCTGCGGAGAAAACAATTGAAAGTAATATGCCATGACTCACCGCCATGCGAAAGACACACAAAAGAAACAAGTGACTTCTTTTGCGAATATGACGAGGCTTTCGCTGTCGGCGCTACACAGCTGCAGCGCGGCCAGCTCGGCACACAGCTAGCATGGTTCAGAGAATGAGCCTTAAGGTTTGCGCAGAGAGGTTCACACCCACTTGAGGCGAGTATATAAAAGTTCAATCCAGAAGGTTGTCGTCTGCTTAACCGGGCTTTCCTGTGAGTGCCTTGAGAGTATGACCTCCAAAAAACTTAAACACTTAGCGATTTCTCGCGATTTTAGCGATCCCTGTAGAATACGAGCCTCGGCTTAAGGCATCGCTGTGCAAGGACAACAAAGGACAGGCAGGGTCGCATCAGAACACAAGTGACACACGTGCGTTTCGCTTCGCCTGAGCTTGTGAACGAGGCGATATGGTGTAATAAAATGTATTCAAAGCGAAATCACTAACGACCGGAACCAAAATCAGCATACGACTACAGTTTATTCCCTGTAACATGCAGTTTGCGGCTTCAACGACTCACTTCTGTACTAACTGAGCTGTTTGAATCTCGTCCAAAGCTGGCTATGGCACGTAATGGCGTGGTATTATCGGATTCACATGCGATCACAACAAGCAATGCACGATTGTAATAACGATTTCAACGTTGACTGCAGTTGTAAATGGATTAAGTTGAGAGATCGTAACTTTTGGAACGCAATTTTGAATGTTTTTTCCTTTTTCGTGTCGACGGATTTAAATCCGGATATTGAATTGTTTAAGCCCAGTAGGTGGCCTCGTTGATTGGGGTTTCGGTGGCAATCTTTAAATCATGATAGGTGCAAGTGCAAGCTAAAGAATTTGAGTGAAAGTTTTGTTTTGAAAATTGTTTTGTCTTTCATTAGGTTACTCTAACAATTTTTGTTAGTATACGTAACCATGTTGCTACGTAGTTTCGCAGTTATTTTTGCCCTGGCTTGTCATCACTGTCAATATCGTAGTAGGTTTTATTCTCATTGCATTAAGGGTATTTTGGGGTGGTTTCCAGAGGTAAAACAATTTCAAAACGAGTGAACCATTTTCCAACATTATGGTGGACAAAAATACCGTAAATTATACTTCTCTACTTCTATAACTTGAAGGTCTGATTTTTTCTTCTAAATCGCCTATTAAAATATGTGGTTACGGGTTACGAGTACCATCTAGAAGTTGACATGGATCTTAGGTCCCTGTCTTGCTTTGCCATACAAGAATGCTCAAATAATGGCCATCAATACTACAAGTACTTCCAACTAACTATCGGTCGTATCCTATCGGTTGCTGGTTTGGCTCGAAGCCAGCAAACCTGTCACTACTTACGTGTTTTCAAGCGTCATTACACCTTGTACTGGTACTAGTACAAAATACGTCATATTTAACAGATAAATTATAGAGGCAGTTTTGGGGAACTGTTTTCTAATAGGTGATACGATATTATGTTGAAAAAATGAATTGTGAAAGAGCTTTACAATAACAGCCAGATACTACTTCGATTGTACATCACTAATACAATCTGTGATACCACAGACCACAGACAATTTTAGCATCATCAGATAATCTAGTTGGTCAAGTACATGACAATAGACGACGGTAAACAACATAACATAACATTCGTTTATTTTCAGGCAACTTTGGCCCATAGATATATGCCTTACAGACTAACATACAACAAAAAGTAAAGTCAATGAAAACATTTTTTCAGCGGAAGGGAGTGTCAGACGTTTACTGACTAAAATCCATCCATGTTCCTTCTTTGCCCTTTGTGTTCCGGAGCCGCGGTATCTCTTTCGTTCACAGTCCCGCAGCAATGAATACATCAATCAACTCGGCCTATCAAGCCTACCCAACAGTCCACGGCTGGATATAGGTTTCTCCCAAGCTGTACCACAACATCGTGTCTTCCGTCATCTTCTTCTAGTTTGACCTAGCCCCCTTTTTGAAGACGTCAGTTCATCAATCATTCTGGGAACTCACACACGCTTGAGGATACACGATCTGCACTGCAAGACACATAAACATGAATCAATATGTGCGCACCTTTAATTTCTAAACAATAAACAACTTAATTGATTGATTGTGTCCTAACCCATTACACTAAATATAATACTAAACACTTTAACAAACCTGTGACAAAAGCCTGGAAATTCTACGAAACTGAATCATGTGACAAATGGACAAACAATCAATAAACACCACACTTATGTCCTCGTCAAATTTCCCATTTAGAGCACACCGGACATAATTCGTTCGTTCGTATTCAGTTGGTGTTGCCATCGATGATAAGGCCTCACTTAATGAAGGTTGATTGCGCGTTTGTGTGTTGATAGTATGGCGATATTAGCAATTTACGGAAATTCCAAATGTTTTATTTTTGACGACCCGAATGGCGCAGCGGTAGTGAGGCTGCCTTACGTTCTTAAGGTCCCGAGTTCAAATCCCGATAGGAGCAAATGTTTGTGTGATGAGCATGGACATTTGTTTCCGAGTCATGGGATGTTTATATGTATAATAAGTATGTATTTACAAAAAAAAAGTATCTATGTAGTATATCAGCAATCTGCTGTCCACGACACAAGCCTCGCTGCTTAGTGTGGCACTAGATGGCACTGTGTGTAAACTCCAGCGATATTTATTTATTATATTAATTTATTCTCATAGCATATTTTACACTGAACCGGTCATCACCTCAACTCATTTTATAGCTGTTTCCGATTCGAGACGATATCGTTACGGTGCACAGATACCTAGGTGAAATATTCTTTGGTCTACTCCAAAATGTCAGTACAGCCCTTTTACAATATTGATAATTCTATATTCAAAACCGCTCAGACTATAGATTAATGTTTGTGGTCATGGTTCTGGTGTACAATACAAGTGTGCGTTGCAGTATATAGTTTTATAGAAAGTTTCTCAAACGTAGGGTAAAGAGACCCTAGAAGAACATACCTTATTGGTGTTGTTCTACAAAACAAATCAGGCGTGTAGTATGCGCATACGGTGTGCTTGTATAACCAGATATTGTATGAAACATGGAAGAGGCAAAAGAAGTATGTAAGGATTGTGGCATAACGTGGCGTCCTGGAGTTTCTACCCCATGTTATAAGATCGTGAGTTTTGGTATGTTTGAATGATTCCGTGAAGCTTTTAACTGTGCGTTAACCTTTAAAGGTGTGAGGGTACGGATAAACTGATTTCGCGGTTCCAATTTGTATCGAGTGTGTTCGATCAAATTTTTTACGGGAAAACTGATTTACTGTTGGGTTGAGCGAATTTTGACAGATGTAATTTTACAGACGGATGTAATTTTTTGTTGCGGAATAAAGGTCTCGCGGCTTTCTGTGTTATGTGATTTGTTCTTTAGGTGTTAGTTACAGTAAGCACCTACAGCTTTTCGTACTCACCAGAATCCACCGCTGACAATAATTAGTACATATTATTTTTAATTGAATGGCGTTTCAGTGATGTACAAAACGTTTAGTTAGAGAGCCGACGGCACTAAACCTATAGTCCGATAAGATTCCCAGATATGATATATATTATAATTAGTCACATTAATGGGGAACACGAAATGGCGATGCTGCAATTCAAAACAACTGGAGGCGATATAAAAAAAAAGACCGTGCGTATTCAATCAGTACAAATCGAAAGGAACCGGGTGTTTGCTGACAAAACGCCGAATCCAGCAGCACGGAGGGCGACTTTCAATAGCTGCACCACTTTCTCCTCTGTTTGGAAGATGCGGCAGAGGATTTTCTTACACAGAAATTGATGATCTTTCAGATGAGCGTTGGTTTTTTCATGAGACCGATCATACTACCTAAAATTCGTTTTTTTTTTTTAAATAGCCCCGCCACCTTTTTTACATTGCAGCGTCGCAATTTCGTGTTCCCCCATTAATAACGTGGCTAATTAGGAAAGGAACTGGGGATCTGGGAGTCTTATAGGGCTAGATTTAGTGTCGTCGGCTCTCTAACTAGTTGATCAAATCCTTACGTGAAAATATATTTTTAGAGGCTTTCACGTTTTACCTCCATACAAGTAAAATATGGCTTGTTTTAGTTTATTTTAGCTACTGCCCACACACAATCTAGGCGATTATATTTTTATTTACTGCGATATGCTATAAAATGTATGACCAACTTTAGTATTTTTACAGTGGCAACATCGATTCTGCCGATTTCCTCCTACGCAGACCAAGTCGTGCGTGGAAATTGGCAATCGCTACGATTTTCCTTTACCCTTATGTACAAAGCTTTTCATATAAAACATTTTATTTTTAGTTAATCTATTATATTATATTATACGTAATCCCTTTTTGGGATAAATGGAAAGGTGAATTTTATTAATTCGATGTTATGTTGAAGTATTTAGCCGAATAACCTTAAGACATTTTCATTTCTTTTAATAATTTTTCATTGTCGATAAAAATTTTGTATGTTATAGAGAGTGTTAGCTAGTAGGGATGAACTCAGCCAGCATCCTTATATAATCAAACAGCAGTTAACTCGATAATCCCTCTCACCATAGTCACCATATTTCATAATAACTGCCTGACGTCTGTAAGAGTCCACAGCTGGGCAAGAGCAATTTATTTATTAATTAGGTAAGGCACACCAACGACATTTATTTACAAAATTGGTTCCATATTGTGATTATAAGTCTACAGTGTGTGTAAATACGTCACTTATAGGCATCCACAACATTCACAACATTCCATTAAATTAAAAATCATTAAAAAACAAAACTGAATTAATTATAAACATAACAAAAATGTGTAATACGAATACAATTCAAATCAAATATACGACATCAAATCAATTAGTAATGCTAAACTATTAAATTAGACACAATCATAGAAAACACGAGGAAGGAACGCCCTAGAACCGGATGATGTATATGTATTATGTATTCCGTCGTGATGTCTCCAGCTAGGTCTGGTGGGTAGTACTAATAAACGGCGTGCGGGTGTGACCTGATCTATGAACGTGAACTATTCGACTATTCGGGGCTGCGGGACTATTCGAAAGAGATACCGTGGTCCCGGAACACAAAGGGCGATGAAGGAACATGGATGGTTTTAGTCAGTAAAAGTCTGACACTCCCTCCTGCTCCGCCCAGAGCGGGAGGAGTCATTTGATGATTTCCCATCCGAAAAAAAAAAAAAAAAAGTATCATAGCAGGTGTTTTCCTAGCAGTGATAGCCTAGTGGTGTGACCGTCGGACTGCCAAGTCATAGGTATCGAGTTCTAACTCACGTCACGCACCTCTAATTTTTCGGATTCATGTGCGTATTGTATATTATTACTTGCTGAAGCTGAAGGTGAACATCGTGAGGAAACCAGCATGTCTGAGAGATATTTCTTGATGTCATGTAAAGCCATGTCAGAGGCTCATAGGCGGCTCAAAAACTCTTTCACCAGGTTAGGCACTAACGAAACTGGTAAAGAAGAAAGCGGGTGGTGTTCTGTAGTGTCAGCCTATCCCCGTAAATCAATGAGTTTATGTAGTATGGTATCTCAGCAAACTTGATTAATCTATAAGCAGCCTATGGCAACAGCGAACCTCCTTGGAACTTACCAAAGAGGCTAGCTATTCCTATATTTCTATTGTAAACATCGGAAACTACAAGATCTCGTCTCTCTCGTCTTGCAAAAATTAAAAGTTAAGAGAAATCTTCAAGAGAACAAAGTACTTTCCAACAAACTGAGAACTATGCTATTGTTTAATAAAATAGAGATACAAACTCCCAACCCTTATTGTAAGTCTTCTGATTGTTCTTATAAAGCAAAAGAAAAACAACTCTAAACATAGTGGTAAACGGTTCAAAGTCTAATAACATCTATCAATAGTTTGTTCACCGACAGACAATGTATTTGTAGAAACTAAGCGTTTCCAACTATTTTGTAAAACAAAAGTAATAAAAGGTCAGAACTGCGTCGTTCTTAGATAGTGTTAAACTTTGTTATTAGTTATTGGTGTATGTAAACTTTTGGGACCTATTGTTACTTACTTGTAATTGTTCGTTTGTAATGGATACTTTAGAATAATAAGTAATTTCAAGTTAGGTTTGAAGGCCCTTTATCATTTTAGGTGAGGTCCAAGAATTTAGTGTCATTACCAAGAGTTGATAATATAAGAAGAATAGAAAGATAGAAAATATATTTATTGACACTGAGAACTCACTAACTTTGACGCTTAACAAACATAAAAAATAATAAGCACAAAAACTCAGAAAGGGGGAAAACATGAGACATATCCACGTAAAACGGCTATCACTCAGCCATCTGAGCCTTGATAATAGCACAGCTCAAATTATAACACTCGTACTATCATCAGCCTACAGCAGTCCACTGCTGCACATAGGCCTTCTCAATCGCACCCCACTCAACCTGATTTTCAGCAACACTCATCCAGTTGCTACGAGCCACCCTGCGAAGATCGTCGCTCCACCTAGCCTGAGGGCGTCCCATCTTACGTTTGCCGATTTGCGGTCTCCACTCAAGAACACGTCTCCCACAACGATCATCGGTTCTAGGGCTAATGTGGCCGGTCCATTGCCACGTCGGCTTACATATTCATGTGAGCTATGTCGACAACTCTGGTTCTCTGTCGGATCACCTAGTTTCGGATGCGATCCTTCAGAGAGACTCCAATCATAACCCGTCCCATTATGCTCGCTGAGCTGACCTTGAGTTTATGGACCAATCGTACCGTGCAGTTTGGCAGTGGGCAGTGGTCGATTACACGAGACGAAATCGCCACCCTGTATATAAAACGTACCAACACAATCCAACTCCAGACCACACCTATCCATCCGAGGTCCGACTCTGCAGGCAAATCTCCATAAACGCCAATAATAGCAGGATATATACGTGATGATGGCGTTTGAGACATTTCACATGTAAATGTGATGCGGCTACAGACACGTGACGCTCACAAGAGCCTGCATAGAGGAGTGATTGATATTGTTTGAGGTCTGGGGTGAGCAGAACTGTAAGTACTGGGAATAATAATCATAATTTCGCAATAATTACTTATTTCATTCGATAGATACCTATTGACCAAAGAAACGATGGATGGACTGTGTTAAGAATGATATGGCAAGAATAAATATAGTATTACAAAACCAAATTGGTAAAGAATTCAAAAGAGCGTCTACGAAAATATAAAAGGCGGTCAAGTGCAAGTCGGACTCGCCCATGAAGGGTTCCGTAGCAGCAAGTAACATAATATAAAAGTTCTTGAGTTCGTTGTAACTTTGATCGATGTTTTAATAATAGTGTATTTAAAAAAAAATAAGTTATTGATAAGTAAAATGAAAGGTAAATTGCGGTTTACAATTTATGACGTATTCAAAAAAACTACTTAGTAGATCTCGTTCAAACCAATTTTCGGTGGAAGCTTACATGGTAATGTATATCATATATTTTTGTAGTTTTATCATTCTCTTCATTTAGAAGTTACGGGGAGGGGGAACCGACGACACATTTTACCACTTTGGAAGTGTCTCTCGCGCAAACTATTCAGTTTAGAAAAAAATGATATTAGAAACTTCAATATCTTTACACATAAAGTACTTACGTACTTAAGTACTTTAATTTTAGTGAAAACTCGTGAAAACCTAATTGATCACAACTTTCTTCAATTCGCGTACACTTCACCACAGAATAATGCGTCTAACACACACACAGTGCTTCAATATCATTTTTGAAGACCGTCCAATCTTAGAAAATAGTGAAATATTCGCACAAATCTTGCGTTGGAGATCCTAAAATGTATAAATAAACCAGACGATTTAACAGAATATTTTCACTTGAGTAGATAGATACCCTTAACAAATTCAAAATGAGCAAGAGCATCACCCTTAGTCAAATTCACCGATACATTAGAACAGCGGTATGCCATACAAAGCGAAGGTTCACGAAGAATCGCTCGCAAACGCTCGCGATCGCAATGCCTTTGACCAGCTTGTGAAGCGGTTCACTTTAAAAGTTACCATTTCAAATATGTTCTCAAAGCTGTAATGGAAATTTTGGAGTCTTGATATTGGCTGACTTAGAGGCATTTCTATGAAAACCTGTTACACTCCCTAAAATGACAATAAGTATATTTATTTATTTTTGAGAATTTTTTTTTTTAATTTGTCAAACTTGTTTTAAGCCAAAGTAATTTCAAATTGCATACAATTTTATGATCTTGGGCTACAAAGGGATTAGCTAAGAATTATATTTGGTCAGGTATAATGGTAGGATTAGCAAATAGTTTGATCAAACACGACACGGACTACGGACGCGGGTTCATTATCTTCTAGAGTCGGATAATGATAGAGAGAGGCAGAAACTATAGCCCTGCTACAATATTTACTCACTTATTTTGTGTTTTTCACAAGCAAGCAAGTACTTTCTGAGACAATAGCTGCTACAACTGTTGCAAAAATTGCTCTCAATCATTTTATTGATTGAATAAGACGAAACAACACCAAGCAACAGTAACTTCAAAGTTTCTAACACAAAAGCAAAACAATTCAAACGTAACAATAAAATGATTTTCGAGCCATTGCGCGCTCGCCATATCTTTAATTCAAAAGATCCTTCTACACAGCTAAAGTGATCCGCTTCCACAATGTGAATTGAGTTTTAAAACTTCCCCAATCGTTACCAACCCGTTAACCAGAGTTTAACAGCGGGTTGAGAATTTGAAGGTGCTTTTAATACTTTTAATTAAGTTGTCTGTTTCTTACTGGTTGTTGCTTAAAAGCAACGTGCTAGTATTATTAAGAATTTCGAAGACGTTTACTGTACGATTACTGGAAAGCCGGATATTCTAAATATTTTTTAGTGGGGTGTTTCAAAGAATTGTAGACTGGATTCTGTTTTTGTTCGAGATAATTTTGAAGGTTACCTTCTGAAGGTGAGGCACAATTTGCGAAAATTAATGAACATTCTCGGTAAACGAAGTCAATGAAGAGTAATTCCCTAAAATAATTCCAAAAAAATTAAGTTTCGCAGCCCCTGGGGGATCTAAAGATAGTCGGAATTGGATTAGTCCAATCTACTGCATATTTTATAAGCTGTAGCTTGTGGGGGGCGATGTATCCTATAATGAACATTTATATTATCCAAGTGATATTTGGCATCAATCTCTCAACAAGAATCATTTGTTATGGAACAAGACAAGAATTAAAAAACACTGGCACAAAATTGTCGGAAAAAAATACAAAAGTAATGAAAGGAAAGCAAGACCAACTGACACTCTGTGACACATGGCCACAAATCCGGAACAACAACAAAAATCTTTTATCAATAGACTCAGTTCAATACCCCACACATTACATAAAACGAAGCCATTCAGCATCAATCTCTCTCGCCAATAATTTATTAAGACCGAAGCAGCCATCACTAGAAGTGCGATACATCACAATGAGTCAACTTGCAGTGAATCATATCAGCGCAGACGGTACGTGTGCTATCTTTAATTCAGTAGCTCAGTGAACGGGGGAGGTGGTGTGCGTGATGGGTGACTAGCGGTGTTGAAGACGTTTGAAAACTATTAATTTACAATTGTATCAGAAGCTGCCGAAGATTATAAAGTAAATTGAGTGTAGATCTTAACACGTTACCTTAAATAATTTGATGTCTCTCTGACTTCAATATTTATTAAATATCGCGGTAAAGTGACTCCATAACGTTTAAGTTAACCTACTCAATTGAGTTAAACCATACAGTTTTTGAAACAACTTGAATTATTTTTTTAATGAACGGGTAATGTTTGTTGATGACCCAAACTCAAACTGAAAGCATTTATTTCAATTATACCATTACGGCACATTTGAATGTCAATAAAACAATGCAATAATATTTTTACCATCTTCTGCAGCTTCCACAATAACTTAACATGGTAATCAATTCATTAAGAGACCCCCCTGACACTTCATAAAATCATAATCGAATAAAAACAAAACGCAAACAAAATAAATAAGCAAGAGTATTAACTGGATGGCGCTAAGAAACATTAATTTATTTACGGAAACCCACACGGTACATAAACCGAATAATTTATTAAGTAAAAAGTACCAAAAATTCGTTGAAAACAACTCATTCATTACCGCTATTGGCTCGCTTCCATATTACAGAACTTAATCAAATCGCTTCCGCTCATACTTTAGAGAAAGAATAAAATATATATTTTTGTCTTTCCAACGCTCTTGTATTTCAATATTTTTCACGCGAAACGAATTGGGATAACTAGAGCTCCCGAGCTTGAATCACAATTTTGCTAGATTTTTTATCATACTCATTTTGGGGCAATTTTCGGAAAAGCCCTTTCAATAATTCACGTTAAGAAAATGTTAGGGTCTTTGGTAAGAACTGTGGGGAATAAAAATGGTAATCTCGCTGTTCCTTTGTTAGGCGAATGAATAAGATTTTTGTATGGATGGTGAACAGGTGTTGATCGTAATGTAATCAAGAGAATAAATTGTGATTGTTGATAATGTTCTGTTATTTGGCACATGGAATTATCCAATATGTTAATGTCAGTGGAGAAATTTCTGTCCAACTCCACAAACCGGCGTCAAAAATCCGCCATTTTTGTTTTATGGACCCAGTGACGCCTTTATCGAAATAATTATAATTACATAATTCGTCCAAATTGGTTCATTCGTTTAGGAGTTAAGAAGGGACACTGAAACGTAATTAGTATATGAATTTAGAGGGTGTAAAAAACCCCTTTACGAAGCCGAAAGGCACTTGTTCTCCCCGTCATAGCGATTATTTTTTTGTTCTTTACCATACCTGGGAACCTTCTAGTTACAGAGAATATTGGGGGTCAAAGTTCCAACTTTTTAACAAGTTTATCTTTTAATAACAGGTTTTTAACGTAAGATTTTTACTTTAAACACCTCCACGACCCCCGTACTATTCAATCCATCCATCAGCAGAATGTTTTGAGTGCGTTACATTGAGTTTTACCACAAAACATGAGTTTTCACCCCATAAAAAAAGACCGTTTCAAGCTTTCACGGTTCATAACTATACTTAAAATGTCACTTACGGGTTATCTTCCGTGATTATTAATTAAAAAAGAAAGAGGGTAGACAGATTTGTCTGCTCCTAACAATTTTTTCCATTCACCCTCCCCCACCCTCCAGATAACCCGCGATCATGGCGCTTGCAACAGCGTCGAAATATCGGGAGCTCAAAACAATTAATAATCACAGAAGATAAATAATATAATAAATAAATATCGCTGGACATTAACACACAGTGCCATCTAATGCCACACTAAGCAACGAGGCTTGTGTCGTGGACACCAAATAGTTGATATACTACATATTTACTTTTTGTTTGTAAACACATACTTATTATACATATAAACATCCATGACTCGGAAACGAATGTACGTGCTCATCACACAAACATTTGCTCCAACCGGGATTCGAACCCGGGACCCTAAGAACGTAAGGCAGCCTCACTACCGCTGTGCCATTCGGGTCGTCAAAAAGATATCCCGTAAGTGACATTTTAAGTAAAAAAAAAGTCGTTTCGCAGCAATAATTTTTGCGTAAAGTTACTTAGTTTGATGTACAGAATGCTTTGTTGACGGCTTCGTGATGAGATTATTTACACCCTGTATGAATGGGGGTATATACATGCATACTTGCGCACAAAAACTTTACACTAAAATTTGTAGCAACAGACTGATTCTAATGAATTGGTGATACATATCCCACCTACCAAGATCCCTTTGAGATCCAAGACAGTTGTCTATCTATATGGATATTGTTTTAGCCCCCAAAGGCTTGGGTAAAGGTATTAGGTTTGCGTACATTGTTCTCATCGTAGTGACAGTTTCTAGTCCCATAGAGATATGTAATGGATTATCGACAACTTTTTGGGTAGTATTTCGGAAGAAGATCATGATTACTAAAGATCAGAATGTTGGGCCGCAAAAGGGAGGAATGAAATGCATTTGCATGTGGCTGAGATGAGAATAGGCGAGAAGACAAAAAAATCTAATTAGTCCGTCACTTAGATTATCAAAAAATATTTGACCCGTGTTTTTTCTTTTGTTACGTAAACCAGTATTGACGAAGATACGACGCCTTTAAAATTCTCAATACGTCACGCCATGGTATAATTTCAGCCAGTTCTGACGTCACGAGGCCCCACTCCCGAGTTTTGATGTGTTTTATCTTTGTCAATATTCATGGATTTACAAAAACAAAAAATACGTGTCCATTAATCTCCAATACTCTAACTGACGGACTAAATATATTTGCAATTTTTTGATACTGTCGTCATGCCTATGCTAAAGGGAATCAGATATAATGGTGACTGCAAAGTTGTGTGGTGGGATCGGTTAGCTTGGTAAGGACCAAGTCAACCAATCCACCACACAACTTTGCAGTAGCCCCCCCTTGCATGCGATGCGGAGGTATGAGGAAAATGTCCTGAGGAAAGCTTTAAATATGAATGTGGATGTCTATATAAGAGTAGAGGAAAACTAAAGAAACGATGGATGGACTGTGTGAAGGATGATATAGCTAGAAAGGAGGTGTCTGATGACCAAGTTATGAAGAAGTATGGAAGAAGAAGATAGGAGAGGTGAGTTTCATATCAATAAGACGAGAATTGCATTTAATACGCCAATGAAAATCCAATCTCACTAAAGGCCACTCACTTTTATCACAGGAACTGTCCACTACAAAAACACAAGCTTTATTTAAAACTGAAAACATTTTTAGGTGATTAAAAAAATCATTCAATCATTAAAAAAATTAAAATATTTTTTTGGCGCTTATGAAAACAACAAGAAAAGGATTATGGACATGGTTTCGTTTGATATTTAGAGGAAGCGGCAAGAAACTCCTTGGTTAACTTTTCGTCCATGGTCTTTTAAAAAACGAAATCTATACATATAATAAAATCGTTGAGACCAAAAAATCTGTTCATTGAAGATTTAAAAAAAAAAACCAGCCAGGGTGACTTAAAATAAGTATCTGAAGATATTAAAACCATTTTAAAAATTTTTGTTTGTTTGTTTGTTTGACCGCGCATCACGTAAAAACTACTGAACCGATATTGTTGAAATGTTCACAAATCTATTTAAATACATTCAGAATAACATATAGGCTATAGAAATTTTGGATTTTTTTGGAAAAAGGGGGTGAAATGGGGGGGTAAAGTTTGTACGAAAAAAAAATTTTAGATTGTTCTAGAATCATGAAATTTAGAATAAATACTTATTAATAAAAATAAAGAAATACCTGTTTCAGCATTTTTTTAAAATCTCATCCAGAGACGCAAAAAAGAGGGTTTTGTGTTTAAAATTAATAAACTTCAAACACCTATACAATCAAATCCAATGAAGTGTAACCTTTTAAAGTTGCTACATATACTTCGTATCTAATACAGGTAAATATAATTTCTCAATTTTCTTGAAATTTGATTTTTGACGTGAATACGCACAAAATAGCGGAACTCAAGAAAATCAGCTTTCTCCGGTATAAGTAGTTGGTACGAAATGTTTGTGCGCGCATCACGTCAAAATTACTGCATAGGCTTGCGCATCACGTCAAAATTACTGCATAGGCTTCTTTAATATTTAGACTACATATTATCACGCTACTTCCTTAAGGGGGTAGGCAATTTTGCATTATTTCCGTATACTTCAATTGTTTGACGTTTCAGTCATGACGTAAGTAAATGAGAACGGCTATTTGTGGCTTATGTCAATGAAGTAAATAGCCTCCGCTACCGCTCTGTAAACTACGGGGTTGCAGGTTCAAACCCTCCAACATTATTTTCACTTTTTGTGATTTGTTTAATTTTTTTTTTGATGCTGTGAGATTTCCTATATTTCATTTTGTATTTAAATTGTGTGCATTTCTATATTTCTTATTTTTTTTCGTGAAATATTTTTCCAAAAAGTAATAGAGAAGTATGGAAGAATGAATACCATCATGCTGCGCCGACCCCAAATAAATTGGGATAAGGGCAGGAGTATGATGATGAGGATGATTTCTCCAAAAAGTAGTATAGCGAACATCAGAAGCCTGATAAATCCACGTGTTCCTGCCGTGCAAGAACTGTGCTATGCAATTCGCAATAATCCATACGCAGTTTACGTAGATTATATTTACAGCTAAATTGTTATTGTCCTCATATCGTGTTTTCGGGCGAGAAGAGACGCCCGGGTTCTTCCATTGTGAGAATCGACCGGAGGACACGGCGGAGCACAATGTGGAGGTGTGCCCCACTTGGGCGGAGCACCGCCGTGTCCTCGAAGCGGTGATCGGCGGCAGCGACCTCTCTCTCCCGGCCCTGGTTCAATACATGGTCCGCAGCGAGACGGAATGGGACGCCGTCGCCTCCTTTTGCGAAGCAGTCATGCTAGCGAAGGCGGTGGCGGAACGTGAGAGGGAGAGATCCTTACGTCCCGGCCGCCGCGGGAGACGCCTCGGGCGTAGGGGAGCACGTGGTGGCTTCCGGCCACCGTAGGCGCGGGCCTGTGTACGGGGAGCTATGGGCTAGCTCGCCGTCCGTCCGTCTCATGACGACAGGGCGTGTCGACGGCGCGTTCGTGTGCCACGTGCTCCTCAAAGAGAGTCAGCAAAAATGAAGGGGTCCGCAAGGGCCGATGCCTGCCGGGGCTGCGGGACTATTCGAAAGAGATACCGTGGCCCCGGAACACAAAGGGCGATGAAGGAACATGGATGTGTTTTAGTCAGTAAAAGTCTGACACTTCCTCCTGCTCCGGGAGGAGTCATTTGATGATTTCCCATCCGAAAAAAAAAAGCTATATCGTGTTTGGGCTCATTCATGCACCTTGATGAGAACTTTCGACCTAGCTGGAGTATGACTGTCATCGAGTGTCTAAGGATGAAAACCTAAGGCTGTCGAGGGAAGCCCCAAATTGGAAAAACATAGTAAAATATTTTAACGATGATTGCATATAATTCCGAGAAATTAAATTGTAAAAATAAAGGAGAAAAGTTTGTTTGTTTGGTTGGTTGAACGCGCTAATTTTAGGAACTACTGATTCCAGTTAAAAACATCTTTTAGTGTTGGATAGCCCATTTATCGAGGAAGGCTATACGTTATATAACATCACGCTACAATCAATAGGAGCGGAGCATCAATGAAAATTGTTGCAAATACAGCGAAAAATTATTGCTTTTGAGAGCTTCCTTTCCGTGCGCTGCGTAAACGGTTAAAGTTACTCAACAATCATGCATGTATGACGGGATTGTTCCTCTTAAAGAGTCCGCTAAAGCATATTATCTGCATTTTTTTTAGGTTGACTCACACTCTCTCTAAGCATCTCTCTCTCTTACGTAACGCAGACGAAGTTGCGCGGGTCAGCTAGTAAATAAATAAGTCAAATAAGAATTTTATTTGACTCGTGTCACTCACGAGAGTTCAGTGACTTATTTACTCAATTGTTTTGCCATTATTCTTTTTGCAAACAACTTCTACGAATTTCTGATTCATATCATTTGTCTTTCAACACAATGGATTCTTTTTGAATTCAGATTATTCAATCCCTACTAAGATTTAAACAGAAAAGTAATACTGTCTGTCTGATAATTATTTAACGGCTTAAAAAAAATACTGTAGATATATAATAATTATTATGCAGCCTGGGTTTTATTATATTTGTTTAAAAAATATATTAAATACAAAATACATGCCAGTACTAACTGGGCTGTGGAGGTCATATAAGCAGTCGCTTCATGTTAAATACTGGTATTCAGCTGCATCTGTTTTGGCCCCAACATCTTAATATAGTTGAGAAAAGGCATGGCAGATGATGACACACGGAAGAAGGCGCGGCCAACCGCTGATTTTATTATAAAGATCTTAGGCCTCGGACACGAAGTCAGCGGAAGCGGGGCGGCGGCGGCGGCGCGGGGAACGGCGCGGCAACGCTGTACCCGGTCTCGAAGCCAGCGGGCAGGTCGTACGGCGCTAGAGCGGCGTAGTGTTGTGTTACGAGAAATTAGTATCTTTGTTAGCAGCAACGACAACATCTTTTTGATACTAATTCCTTCCTAAAGTTTGATTTAAAGGGGGCAAAAAAAGATGTACTACAGCTCAACACAACGTCAATGCAGACGCGCGGGCACCGCTAGATTGGTACGCACTGCTCTTACGCCGCTCGCCGCCCACGTCCGCGCCGCTGCCTTCGAGGCCAGTTCCATATAATTATGTAAATGTATGCATTGAAAAGCACCGCTCCCAGCGCCGCCGCCCGCTCCCGCTGACTTCGAGTCCGAGGCCTTAGGGATATTTGGATTTGAAATCTAACAGCTGCCTACATACTTCATTGACTCAACAGCACAATACAGATAATTTTCACACAGGATACTTTTTATGTAATATTTTAAAATTCGAAGTTCAGTAATACAGTAAATTCGCACAAACATAGGACGTGAATGAACTTACCAACTCTTACATTATCTAAGCAGACTGTTCTCCGTAGGCTGTAACTATGAACTAAAGTCTATTCAACTCTTTGTTTCCAATTGAATGATAAATTTTAGAACAATTGACAATTGATTTCCACTAAAAATAAAATCGAATGTATGTTAGTGATGATGAAAATGATGATGATATGAGAATTAAGTATACTAGTAATATCATTTCAGTAAAAAAGTTCGAAGACAAAGACAAAACAAAAATAGAATGATTACTACCATTGAAAACGTCATGAAAATAATTATTTGAATTTGTTGCGCCAACTCTTTCAGATTTGGAATTAAATTTGCGGTTCCGAAAACACACATTTTGTTTACATTTCTAGAAAATAAATCGCGAACACAATGTAAATAAGTATAGCTCATATAGTTTCCACCTATTCTATTACTCGTTACGTCACACGTCTGTCGTCACGTCTTTAACATTAATATTACCTCCTGGTGAAATTGAAGCTTCAGTTTTGTTGAGAATTAATTACCAATGTTGTTGATATGCGTTAGTTTGATGAGGAGGGTTGATTCCACGTGATTTTGGAATTACATTATGAAGGACTATTTAGGGCAAGGACGTTGGGAATATTTACGAGTGATACTCTGTATTGGTTAATAATTAAAGAAACTATGTAAGTTATAAAGCATGAACAATTTAAAGTGTTCTCAGAAGTAGATGGGCCTCCAGATTTTTCTTATTCTTTATTGCACACAAAATTTAAAAAATATAGTTTAAGTACAACGGCGAGCTAAACCCAGAATTGGGTTTTCTTACAGCAAACCGTATATATACTTTATATGCACAAACAATACAGTTTAAAACTTAAATTAACTTGCAATTAACTTTAGATTTTGATTTTAATTAAATTTTGTTTGGTTGATGGCAATAGGTTTGCCTATAACATGGGACTTAAACATGACTGGCGAAATTTCAGTGTGCTTAATGTGTTTACGTAATGTAAAACTCTGTCTATGCCTTCGGAAGAAATACAGACTTCATGGTAAACATTTTTACTAAGCACAACCTCATATTGACAGAATGTATTTAGCACACTTTTTCTCTTTTACTTTGTGTAATTTATTTCATCACCGCTGCTGTCAAAACGGTGAAGGAAAACATCGTGAGGAAACCAATGTGACATCTACCAATCCGCACTGGGCCCGCGTGGTGGATTATAGCCCATTCCCTCTCATAGAGAGGACGCCTGATTCCCAGCACTGGGAACATTAATAGGCTTATGATGATGATGATTTAGCACAACATGGACTCAGCAAATGTCTAAACGACCGAGAGCTTTGACCATCAAGAGGCTCTTGTTGAGCGACTCGATAAATTGCCTGATTCGATACAGAAACAAGATCACTTTGACACAGCATCTAACACAGCTCTAACCATCGTTAGTTAGAACCTAGTCACACTACTGAGCGGTAAATGTTTTACGAGTGTTTAAAACATCAGGAAGCAGGTGTATTCCAGATGTTTTACGTAGATAATCATTCAATGGTTATCATGGTAACGGCATGTGACGCGGAGGAATGAGGATAATGTAGTTATTTGAAATTTTTAGTATGAATGTGGGTGGCTTTAAGAGTAGAGGAAGACTAAAGAAACGATGAATGAACTGTGTGATACGATATGGCTCGAAAGGGTGCCTCATGAGATAACGAATAATAGAAAAGTATGGAAGAAGAAGCCTACCCTAAGTAAGTTGGGATAAGGGTTGAAGAATGATGAACATAACATACCATCACGCCTGTTATCCCAGAAGGTTTAGGCAGAGATGTACCTAATACTACACCCACATTTCGCCAGTTATGTTTTACATAATAGGAGGCGAGCCTATTGCCATCAACCGGGAATTAATCCAGACTCCTTAGCAGCTACTGAAAATTTCTTGATGGAAAAACTCGATAACAATTTGCCCTAACCAGGAATCGAACCCAGAACCTCATGCTCAGCAGTCGCGATTGCGGCCATTAAACCAACAAGGCAGTCCAAAATTGATTGTGACGTCAGAACTAGCTAAAAATTATACCATGGCGTGAGGTATTGAGAATTTTAAAAGCGTCGTATCTTCGTCAATTTTGGTTTACGTAACAAAAGAAAAAACACGGGTCAAATATTTTTTGATAATCTAAGTGACGGACTAATTAGTTTTTTTGTCGTCTCGCCTATTGTCTTACACTAGCAAGAATCTTAAATCTCACGCGATATCTCTTCAAAATTACACCTACGTAACTCAAATCCGTGTCTACCCTAATCTCCCACGCTGTATTCCAAAATTTGTTAGATCGAACCCCAGCTGATTGGTCCCGAAGATTACCGTAAGGCACATATCGGCAGAATGTTGGTAATTGGTGTAATAACTAACTTATACGTATCGGCTTCAGGGAGGTAACTCATCAATTTAGGCAAGAAGCGATGTACCTTTACAGGTCGGATTTCAGAGAGTATTTTGAGTGGAATATTCCATAATTGCTGAATATTGTAAAGCTTTGTTGACACCTTTGAGATTGTATATCTATTATATTTCCGGGAAGCGAGATAGATTATATGAATAGCTGTCATCAATGAAGATTTTGACGAGAACAAAGGTGTGCTGATGCTTATATTATGAGGAAAAATGATAGCCGTTAGTTTTAGGGACGTACCTTTATTTTATTTTAAAATGTACAAGTTAACAGTACAAGTAGTACAGTATCTTGTAGGACAAATAAAGTAAGTATTTATGCAAACACAATGCCCGCTACCCGATTAAGAACCTTAATTAACTTAGTTTTACAGTTCAATACTGAATATTAACCTCCCGAAACGATGAGGAATGTTTCTTCTACATCAGGACGACGACACTTTGTAACAGTCTCTAAGCAGCATGATCATCATGTTGTCGTATCCAGATGCGTTTATCCACAGCCCAGTTAAGTTCACCAATGTGTGGTTTTTGCATAAACAAGACCGATTTACGGTTAAACCATAAAATAAAAAAGCCGTTAAATCGAACAGAGTTGTAAATCCGATAATGGCCAGATTTACAGAAAACATTCGACGTTAAATAGCCCATCATAATGATATACGGCTTCAGTAGCCAGGTGGCCGGTATAATGTGAGAAAATTGGTTCAATTCTGTCTCAAATCAGATAAAAACTATTATTATCAGTCGCATGATCTCCAAAGAAAAGGTCCTAGGATCCTATCATTGTTTTTGTTAAAGAAACATATTGATTCCTGCAAACGTTGTAAGTGTTGTCTATCAAAAACAAACAAGGTTCTAATCGATAAATCACATGCACAGAGTTTTGCAATAAAAAGTTTTTGCCTGGTTAGTCTTCAAAATATCTTCGTTCATCAAATATGAAATACCGAACTTTTATCAAATCGGAATGTATAGAAGTTGTACTTCGTCAATTTGCAGAAATATCATATAATACTGATCGACAAGTGAATTCCCATTTAAACCAATAAAAAACTCATACTCTTCGAAAAACAAAACTGCAAAAAGTTCACTATAACGATCGCAAAGGTATGAATTACAGTTGAAATCAAAATGGCATATTACCAAGAATCGGTATTCACGATCGTCGATTACAGACATCGTTGCTCGGCACTCGCTTTAATCGATTTAATCGTTTCCTGTATGAATCGTATGCTCCCAAATTGTCTTTGAATATCCTTTAAATGAATGGTACGCTGATTGTGTGCGATGTTTTATGTGCTTTTGTTCGTAAGGAAGCCGTGTAGGTATCGATTATGGGGGCAGGCTGCAAGATATCAGTTTCATATGTGTCAGCTTTAGTTGGAGTTTTTTGAATTACAGGATTTTTACTGGTGAAGAGTACCAGAAATTACTTCAAGATAATGGATCCGGTGCTCTCATACAGTTATGATATGTAACATCAAATTGTAGTCAATAATGACTGCCGTTGTGACAATGTTTTGTTGATCTTTCATTTGTGTCAGATTGTTTTGTTTGTTAGTCCTTGGTCGGAAACGGTATTTTTTATAAGATGTGATAAATATCGTAGTTTAACCTACAAATCTTAATGACGTCAGTATTCATTAGGTAACCGTCAGTCATTCATAAATCTGAGGACTGGTTTATTTTATTTTTTCTTCCACATTTTCAACTGCTTTTTCTCTTCTGTATATATTCCGTCAGGCTTTGTTCTGCTTATGATTGAGTCATTCCTACAAAACAGATTAAGTATATCCAGCAAATCAATAATTCTCTCACGGGCTCATATTCCTTTCATTTCGCTTCCCTTCCTAATTCCAATTTCTCGTCTGCCTAATGACTATTCAATACCGAACTCCTGAGTTGCCCCAATTCGGCCATCGTTTATTATTAAAATTGCTCCTCCGAGTTCCTAAGCTCGTAACAGATATTTATTGGAGCAATCCTTATAAACAATGACTAAAATGTAATATAGAATGGTGTTTTGTGAATCGTTAGTACAATCGCGTTCAAAATTATATTTAATGCTGTAATTTGGAGAAAATTGTGCTGATTCGGCAGTGGTGTGGGATATAAACTGTTGGCAGATTGATTTGAGTTTTACTTGTTGTTTGATTGTCGTAGTTTTATTGTCGATTGTACAACGCTGCATTTAATATTTTCATTATGTAGAAAGGACACATCCGTTTGTGATCAGAATGAATTACAGCAGTGTAGTATGTTTTAGATGTCATGCTAATTTTGCGAATAGAGCTTTCGTGCTATCGCGATTCATGATCTGGTGGCCTACCATGACGTCTTAAAGCAGGATCGTTTTAATCGCGTTCCAGTGTGGGTAAGAAACGGAGCTATAGAGGACGTCTAGCGCCATCTCTTTCCCTCACTCGCACGCAATTAAAACGATCCTGCTTTAAGACGTCATGGTAGGCCCGCAGTAGAATTTTATCACATATTAACATTAAGCCCTAAATACAATACCTCATAAGTCAACATGTACTGCAACAAACCAGATGGCCCGCATTACATAGATTCGTGACGACAAATAGTATGGAACTTCTTCTTCCATACTATTCGTCGTCACGAATCTATGTAATGCGGGCCATCTGGTTTGTTGCAGTACATGTTGACTTTACTTTACTTTCTTGCTTTACCAACTTAACAACCCGCTCCCACTCTTCGCTCTCTCTCATGACTTGTACCCAACAAATTAAAGATTGCAAGTGGTAAATTCAGCAAGTTGTTCGTCGAGACAGGCCGGACATCGGCACTCTGAACAGATGGCCGGCTTAAAGTTCCTCGAGAGCGACTATACATACGTACCTATAGTCGCTACTGGCTATAGATACTAACGATGTCCTCTGCCAGTTAAGGGGGAGTTGTGCGTTTTATTTTGTTAAAGGGTGCTGTGTGTTTTTCAGTAAGGGTTGAATCCAATCATGAGCAATATTTGAACCCATTTTTAGTAAAAAAACTCCATAGTAAATGCATCTAGTATAATATATGCCTAAAATGGTATGTATGTGCTATAAGTAGATAATAATATGCACAAAACCTAGTGTTTGCGAAAATTGACATATGCCAAATTAAATTAAATTCACGTATGCGATACGAAAACAGAGCAATTCATTCATTTTTACCTTTATAATTTATGATGTTACTAGATCAATTGATTCTTTCGATCTCTAGCATTTTGTGGTCTATGTTTCACTTTGCCAACTCTATAATACAATCCTCTCTCCCTTAACTCTGCACCCGAACATGGTTACAATCAGTGTTTTAGAACTAATTGCAACTTTGTTCCATCCTTGATCTTAAATGCTATCAGCTGTAAAGGAATGCATTTTACTGCTACGCCGTAGCTGGTCCGCTTTAGGCTGCGTCGTAGCACTCTGCTACGGGACCCAATCCGCTACGAGAAATAAGGAAACTTTGTTGTACATTAGTTTAAAGTCGTTTTAATTGGAATGATAAAGGTCTTTACGTTAGGACTTTAAACACATCATTTTTGTTTCTCGGGAAGCAGATACGCTTGAGAATCCTCATCTCCAATCTTCCATTTCTCGTGAAGCCACGTGTCCTCTTTCCAGTTCGGACTTGACATGTCCAGTTTGTCCCGCCATCTCCTTCGTGGCCTGCCGCGACCCCACCTCATTGTGTCAGGTCACCAGATTCCTGCTATTTTGGCCCACAGTTTGTCGGGCCATGCGGCAGATATCTCCTACTCAGTCCCATTTAAGTTGGACAGCCTTTTGAGCCACGTCAGCTATATTTGTTTTAAAGCGCAGATTGTGTTTCGAACACGATCACACGTATATTGAAATTTACACACCACATTTTTATTTGTATTAAAACCTTTTGTGCACGCCATAGTGTGCACCCGCCGCAATAATACAAAAAACCGAACGCGGCACAACACTGTCTGCGGGGGCGACTCATCTGGCAACACTGCGCGCCGCCCGTCATTATGGAATTATGGATTGAGAACAACCGGCGCAAGCGACGAGACAAATTTGTAAACACTTATTAGCTTGTAAATGCAAGTCGATTATTTATAATAAAGGTTAATGAAAAGAAGAGGATTTTAATATAAGCCCCTTCATGTGGCGACCGTGAACAATCGAAGATTCGAAGCTGCTACGAGGAAAACCCATATTGCTGTCGTCGATCGGAGGAACAAATTCAATGTGTAACGAAGATGGCGGCGGCGTCTCAACAGCTATAAAAAGGAAGTAAGCCCGTTCCTTATTCTATCCTTATCCCTATTTCCCAGCTTTGGTTGCGTGTAAATGCCGTGCTAATTTGAGGCTGTGGGGAGAAGTGCCTAGCTGCGTGTTTTTAATGATTGGCTATAGCTAAACGCATGCCATATTCCACTAGGCGTGAAGCACGCGGCACGAAAAAACTTTAAATAAAAAGAATACCTAGTTCATCGTTTTTGGTTCCTAGGTAAATTGAGATTATATTTATTGGTTGTAAACAGTTATTTGCCGAACATTCCAGAAGATCCTGCGTCGGTACGCGGTGGATTTAGCGTGCTGTCCACGTGCTCGGCAGCGGGGCTGGCAGCGGCGCCCTACGGGTGCTGTCCGTCCGGTTGGCGGGCTCGGTGGCAACGGCGAGGTTTGAGCTGGTTTGACTCCTGGATGCCTCGGTTAGAGTGAACATTTTAATTAACTTTACCTTTCTCATTGTTGAAGTTAGTGAAAAATAGTGTTAAATTCGTAGAATTCGGAAAACGAAACAAAATGTCGGACAGTGAATTAGATAACGATAGTTCAAATTCCTTAATTAAATTAATCCGTAAACGAGCTGGTATACGCAGTCGCGTAACGTATTTTAAAAACTACGTAGCTAAGTTTCAAATAGATAAGTTGGATAGCGTAACTAGTCTAAATATAAGAGAATTATCGGTAAAGTTAGCACAATTACAAGAATTGGTTCCAAAATTCGATGAGGTTCAAATTGAAATTGAAGAACTTTCTGTAAATGCAGAGAAAGAATATTCGGAAAGAAATATCACTGAAAGTGAATTTAGCTCCCAAATTGCGTTAGCACAGGAAATAATAGATTTGTTTTCTAATAAAAACAAAAATTCGGTAAATAATGATTCAATAAAATCTAGTTGTGGAGTAAATGCTTCCATAAAACTGCCTACTATTAATCTACCAAGTTTTGATGGGAACTTTGTAAAATGGTTGGAGTTTCGAGACACCTTCCAATCTCTTATAGATGACAATGACTCTATACCAATAATAAATAAATATCATTATTTGAGAAATTCCTTAGTAGGTAGCGCTAAGATTGCTATTAGTTCAACTAATTTTGCGGCTAAGGATTACAAAAACGCATGGCAAGCTTTATGTAAGAGATATGATAATCCAAATATTCTTATGAACTATCACTTAAACGCATTAGTAAATATTGCTCCTATTCAAAAGGAATCTTTCACTGCGTTAAGGGATCTAAGTGATGTAATTTTTAAAAATTTAAGTGCACTAAATACTTTAGAGATTTCTACAGATGGTTGGGATCTATTAATAATACATTTGGTGGCCGCAAAGTTAGATCCTAGGACTAGGAATAAGTGGGAAGATCACAAAGGTAGTTTGTTATCCCGTCCTACACTTGAGGAATTTCAAGATTTTTTAATACAAAGAGCTAACATTCTGCAAACAGCTTACCATAGTAATGGTAATAATGATGGTAAAAACTCTTCTAGGGATAATAATAACAAAGAAAGTAAATATTTGAAATCATTTGCTGCCGTTACAGATAACAGTCATAATAAGGCATGTGTTGTGTGTGATAAAAACCATTATATACATCAGTGTTTTAAATTTAAAGGGATGAAATTAAATGATAGGCATTCCTTAGTAAATAAACAAAGGCTGTGTATCAACTGTCTTCGTAGTGGTCACACACATGCAGAATGTACTTTGAAAGGTTTGTGTAGGAAATGTGCAGAGAAACACAATAGTTTATTACATAAAAGCAGTATGGTTATAAATGTAGCTACTGAAAATATAGAACCTTCAGCTACTAGCGTCCCTGTTAGTTTATCTGCAGTCTCACCAGGGCAAGTCTTATTGTGTACTGCACAGGTTGAAGTAGTTAACACTGAAACAAATTGTACTTACTTAGCTCGTGCATTGCTGGATACGGGAAGCCAGTCTTCATTTATTACTGGCAACCTGAAAGATAAGCTAGGACTACAGACTGAGAAGTTGAATGTCTTTAATGTAACAGGCATAAACAATGTAGCATGTGAAATTACAGAAAGGTGCAAAATTAAATTAAATTCAAGAATAGGTATGTTTAGTGCACATGTCAGCTGTTTTATTCTTCCAAAGATTACTGGTAATTTACCTAGCGTTCAAGTTAGTGTAGAAAAGTTAGGTTTACCAGATAATATTCAATTAGCTGATCCTTTGTTTTACAAGCCGTCTGAAATAGATATTTTGCTGGGTGCAGATCATTTCTTTAATATTATATTACCAAATAAAATAAGTTTAGGCACAAACAGACCTGTCTTACAAGAGAGCATGCTAGGTTGGATGGTGGCTGGCCCCACGGGGGGGTGTCACAATAACAAGAAAATACATTGTAATTTTGTTCAAAAAAGTTTAAATATTCAGCAAGATTTAAATGATTCTTTAATTAAATTCTGGGAGGTTGAAGATGTACCTTCAGAAGCTAATATTTATTCTGTAGATGAGCAGTTTTGTGAATCACATTTTAATCAAAATACTTGTCGCTCACCGGATGGTAGATTTTCAGTAATGATGCCGTTAAAGGAGGTTCCTGAACAGGCTCTTGGCAATTCATTTCCTTTAGCAATTAAACGTTTTCTTAATTTAGAAAGTAAATTAAATAAAAATCCAAAATTAAAGGATCAATATGCAAATTTTATAAATGAATATGCTAAATTAGGACACTTGGTTGAAATTGATAGGCCAGAGTTTGGATGTTACTTACCACACCATTGTGTAATACGCGAACAACATGAAACCACGAAACTTCGGGTGGTTTTTGACGCTTCTGCCAAAACAAGATCAGGCAAATCTCTCAATGACATCCAGGCAGTTGGTCCCGCAATGCAAAATGATTTGTTTTCAATACTTATCCAGTTTAGATTACATAAATGTGTATTAACAGCGGATGTCGAAAAGATGTACCGTCAAATCGACTTAAATGAGTCACAGAGGCATCTACAGCTGATATTGTGGAGAGACAAATCATCGGAGCCTATTAAAATTCTGCAACTCAAAACCTTAACATATGGAATGGCATCTGCTCCATTTTTGAGTACCAGGTGTCTGTTTGAAATAGGTAGCCAATGTAGTGATAAGGTTATTGATGAGGTAATTAAGAATAATTTTTATATGGATGATCTTATAACTGGTGCCTCTTCTGAGGACGAATTAAAGCACATATATTTAGGTGTATCACAAGCTTTGAATGCGGCTTGTTTTCCGTTAAGAAAATTTAGAACAAATTGTCCTAAAATACTCATTGATAATTCAGAGTCTAATAATTGCCTTACTTTTCATGATGAAGCCACTGTTTTAGGGTTGAAATGGACACCCTTTTTAGACAATTTACATTTTCCTAGTGACATTGAAATCCCTAATAAGGCTACAAAAAGAATAGTAATTTCTACTACATGTAAGCTATTTGATCCATTGGGACTTGTTAGTTGTTGTATAATCAAGGCTAAAATATTATTACAAAATTTATGGGCTCTCAAATTGGATTGGGATGACCCAGTACCAGAACATTATGTTAAAAAATGGTTTGGTTTTATAAAAAATTTACATTTATTGTCTGATATGGTCTTACCACGCTATGTTTTGGGTGAGAATTTAGATGTTCAATCTGTGGAGATGCACTGCTTCGTTGATGCATCACAACAAGCTTATGGAGCATGTGTATATATATGCTCTACTAATAATATAGATAATACGGTTACGGTTAGGCTACTATGTGCTAAAACAAGAGTAGCACCAATTAAAACACTTACTATTCCACGATTAGAGTTATGTGCTGCCGTAACAGGAGCCGAGTTGTGTGCTAAAGTATTAAAGTCAGTGCCATATAATGTTAGGAAAATATACATGTGGACTGACTCCACGGTGGTTCTTGGATGGTTAAAAACACAGAATAAAACCTTACAAGCATTTGTGCGTAACCGTGTTAATAAAATAAATCAACTTACTAAAGAAGTTGAATGGAAACATGTTCCAACAAAATCTAACCCTGCAGACTTAGCGTCCAGGGGTATTGATCCACAGTATGTGCAGGCAGCATCGTTGTGGTGGGAGGGACCTTTATTCCTAAAGGAAGGTAAATCTGAATGGCCCAGCCAGCCACAGCTTAGCCTTAATAATTTACCCGAAACTAAGGTACTAATTTCAGTTGATGAAACAATAGATAACATTAATTCGTTTATCCAATTTGATAGATATTCTAGTTATTTTAAAATAAAAAGATGTTTTGCGTACGTTCTACGTTTTGTACATAATTGTAAAAAGAATACTGTTAAGTTGTTAGGACCTTTGCAAATTGAGGAACTTGATCGCTCATTAACATTATTATTAAAGTTTAGTCAGCTAGAGTCATTTGCAAAAGAGACTAAAATAATAAAGGATGGTAAAGCTTTACATCATAAAAGCAAATTGTTGCCTCTTAATCCATTTTGTGATAATAATGGCATAATTAGAGTAGGAGGTAGGATAAATAAGTCTGAATGTAAATATGATAAGAAACATCCAATTCTATTGGATGCTAAGCAACATTTAACTAGATTAATAATGCACTGTGAGCATTCTAGATTATTTCACGCAGGTCCCCAGTTACTTTTGTCCTCTGTTCGCGAAAGGTTTTGGCCACTGGGTGGCAGAAACTTAGCTCGTAATATTGTTAAGAATTGTGTGGTTTGCACTCGATTACGAGGTCAGCCGATACAGCCTTTAATGGGGGACTTGCCTAGTGTTCGGGTTAATCCAGATTTTCCGTTCAGTACATGTGGGATCGACTTTGCGGGACCATTTATGATATCTTCTAAAAAAGGTCGAGGTAACCGCGTCACTAAAGCCTACCTCTGCGTTTTTGTATGCCTAGCCACGAAAGCTCTACATTTAGAAGTTGTCAGTGACTTAACCACTGAAGCTTTTATATCTTGTTTACGTAGGTTTGTTTCACGTCGCGGCAAACCTTACGCGATTTATTGCGACAATGGGAAAAACTTCGTAGGGGCCAACAATGAGTTAGGGAGAGTTATAAAGGCCAGCCGTCAATCAGTCTCAGATTTCGCGTCAAATGAGGAAATTAAATTCATGTTTTGTCCAGCCTACTCACCACACTTCGGTGGCATATGGGAGGCTGGAGTTAAATCCGCTAAACATCATTTGAAACGCGTTGCTGGTAGTGCCTCCCTTACATTCGAAGAGTTGGCGACGCTTTTTGCGCAAATAGAAGCTATCCTTAACTCCCGCCCAATTTCCCCTCTCTCATCTGATCCTACAGACACTAATCCCTTGACTCCTGGGCACTTCCTTATAGGCCGCCCGTTGATGTCTGTGCCGTCATTACCAGCTAACTGCATTAGACTCAATAGATACCAGCGCATCGAGCAGATCCGGCAGCAATTTTGGGCACGATGGCACCGGGAGTTCATGGCCGAGCTGCAGAGCAGATCTAAATGGAGGAGAGGGCAGCCAGCACTTCAGGTCGGTGACATGGTCGTGCTGCGAGAGGACAACCTCATGCCTCTAGACTGGCGCATGGGGCGCGTAATGAAGACATACCCTGGAAATGATGGGATTGTTCGGGTTGCGGACGTCCATACCAACAAGGGCCTTATAAAACGGGCAGTCCATAAAATGTGCCTATTGCCCACGACACCATAGCTGTTGAAATTGCTTCAACGCCGCGGAGTATGTGCACGCCATAGTGTGCACCCGCCGCAATAATACAAAAAACCGAACGCGGCACAACACTGTCTGCGGGGGCGACTCATCTGGCAACACTGCGCGCCGCCCGTCATTATGGAATTATGGATTGAGAACAACCGGCGCAAGCGACGAGACAAATTTGTAAACACTTATTAGCTTGTAAATGCAAGTCGATTATTTATAATAAAGGTTAATGAAAAGAAGAGGATTTTAATATAAGCCCCTTCACCTTTTATTGCACCTTTGAATTGTCAGGGAGTCAGGGAGTGTCAGAGTGATAAGCATACACATTTTTGTCACAACTACAACCACCGAAACCTTGAAACCTTAAGTTTACTTAAGCCACACCTTCCAATCCAGTAAGCTTTCAATTCCCTTTGAGTCCTCTTGCCATCAGAGATTAAACGCCTAGTCACCGTGCTTAGGAATTTTGTCATAGACAAAGAGAATTTTTGATTAGGACTTAAGTCTAGGTGGGGAACTAAGCTGGGTCTTAATCAGAGTAAGTGCGAGCACGTGATTCCCTGTACAAACATGTATAACGTTTGGTTGTTAGTGTTATCTTGTTATTTTGTTAGGAGTCTTTTGTAGGCCAGGCTGGTAGACTGTGCTTATTCTTTTGTCTGGGAACTTGAAACAACTGCTCACTTGAGAATTCTGGATATTATTTGAGGATTTTAAAATATCTAAGTCTTAACAAAGGGAACCCTTCCCTTCCCTGTTCTTCCTTCTTTATTTTGTATGGTTTTATGATTTTTTTATGATTTTAATGTAATTGTATTGTGATTTTAATTAACATGTAAAATGCTATGGGCGATTTTTTTTTAGTAAACGTTTCTTTTTTTATAACTTTTCTTCATTTTCTTTATTTCTTCTCTTTGTTAGGACTTTGTTTGACTTTGTTACTTTTGTTTTTGGGGTTGTGGAGATCAGATAGGCCGCTATCGCTCTATATAAAATAATGGTCTTCAGCTGCAATAGGAGTCTGCAGCTAGAATAAGGCCAAGCCAAAGTTGGGTCTGCGGGACTGTTCGGAAGAGATACCGTGGCCCCGGAACACAAAGGGCGATGAAGGAACATGGATGGGTTTTAGTCAGTAAAAGTCTGACTCACTCCTGCTCCCAGAGCGGGAGGAGTCATTCGATGATTTCTCATCCAAAAAAAAAGGCTAAGCCAAAGTCCGTACTAAGTGATCGTTTTAAATATTTTTTGATTTAAAAATAAATTAAACATCATAGCGATTAAATGGCACCTAACATTAATTTACAATAAAACTAAAACTACCTACTTACTACCCAAAAGAAATACGACCGTAACAAAAACCAGTACTAAAAACCAGTACTAAAAACGCTTAGAAACATTGCACAGCGATACAAAACTTCGCAAAACTTGAGAGGCCCCTTAACAATTGCGAAGTAAGCCTTAACAATGAATTTGGTGAGTGTCAACCTTAGTTGTTCCGGGTCCATAAATATTTCTATTTGCGGGTCCAAGGTGGCACCACCGTCTATTTGAAAAGGGTCTACGTACTAGATAAACTTGGTTTGGTGAGTTTAGATTTCAGTAATTTTGACGATGTCAGCAACCCAAGGTGATGAGAATTATAGGCTTCAATTATTTTATTTTATTTAAAGTTTGTGGGTCCGTTCACTGTTTAATCTAGTTATTGGGCAGACCCGTATGCTGTTGGCGAATTTAATGTTGTAGATTTTATATGTATTTAATAAAGAGAAACAAAAAATGCTTCTGTGTGGCCCTGGTTTCTTAGCCCCAATCTTGGTGGCCTATTCGTTTAAAACCTACTTAAATAGGACGTAAGTATACTCGCTTGTAATATTTTATCTGGTATTGACATGATAATGTGCGTATGTGTTGGTATTACTATCAAAATTTTGTAGCCACGAGGCGGAGTACAACTCTGCCTACCCTTTTGTGGAAAACAAATGTGACGTATTTATACGAAGTACTAAAAGCTATAAAAAAAAAACAAAAATATGAGTTAAAAACACAGGAAAAATAAAACATAGTAGTACTACAGCCACTGACAGAAGTCATTTGATTTGTATTTTTTTTTGCTTTCTTGTTTGTTCGGGCAAAAACTACCGTCATTGGCATTCAAATGTGACGTCAAAGTTTACTTTTCTCTTTTTTTTATTTTTAGTGTTCCATCGTTTCAAAAAGGCCCTGTGGGGTTATGTATGGTTTAGTTTGCATTTGATCTATGATATTTATTATAGCCGCAGGGTTTTTTATGGGCGGTTTGTTTATGATGACGGTTAAAAAAATGTAGGTTTATGTTTTAAAATTTATTTTGTGGTGTAAATATTTAATTTTTTTTATGTTCACATTTTCCAAGAATTTTGTTTGTTGCTTTCTGTAAATTATTGATATTTTTTATTACTGGACAGTTTTTAAATAAATTTAAAAGCTATGTCACAAGTTAAAAGTTAACATAAATTATAAATTCGAATACATCGTAAAGCGAGCTTAGCGAAAATTAAAATCTTAGTTAAAATAAATCAATCACTTCATATTATGTTACAGTTGATATTCATATTTCTTAAGATGAAGCGTGAAGAATATAACATTCCCAAGAGGTAAAAATAAATACTTTATAAATAATATTCGCAGTACTTCTAATAAAAATGAGCTATAAATTACTCACTTCACAATACCTCGCTTGAGAGATTTCATAAAAGTCAATTGCGAGTCAAATCCAACGTGTTAGTGGTACAGTCATGCACAACGATTAATTGTCGCTCCTACGACTAAATCCGTCGCCTGACTTGACAAGCGACATTTTGTGGTCACAACTGTCAATGTTACGTTCGTATTGACATTTAACTTAATAAACTGGGGTTAGACTTTGTCCATAGAGGTTGGTTTTAAAGGGAAGTAAGCTTCGTATTCTATAAAATTATATTGTTAAACCAGTTAGTTTATCGGCTATCTAAAAACACCTAAACTAAAGGAGTGGCCTCCTTTAGTTTAGGTGTTTTTAGATAGCCGATTAAATTTATTTTCTTTTCTTTTCAAAAGTGTTTTCAATGGTTTAATTGAAATAAATGGTTTGAATTTGACATCAATTACGCGGGGCGGAAGTTTTTTGACTAAAATTCCTTTTTTTTTATGTCTAATAAAGATAACAACGTTCAACACCATTTTAAATCTCTTTTCTTTAGAATCTTAAACCCATTTTAAACAAGGTATAATAATTATAGCAGTTTCGTAAACTAGAAATTGCCTAAATTGCATTGCGTGTTTGAAATAATTGGTAACTCGTTAATTAATCGATTAATAAAGACCGACTTCATAGAGTAGCTTTTTAATTGTTTCGTTGAAGTCTTGATTACGATCGTATTTTAATAGTTTTATTGACATTGAAATACATCGTATCAGTCATCGGTCATCGTATTAATAAAAACAATTAAGGCAACAAAGTTAAGAAACTTAAATAGAATAATCTTATATAAAGTGTCTAAATTATGCAAATCATTTCTTTAAGACTACAACTTAGTTATTTTTGACTCCTACGTTTTTCGTACTTTAAATAATATATTAAGAAGACTTTTACATTGTTTGAATTATTCACAAACTAAAATTAAGTAAAGTGGCTATAATGTTTCATCTAAACTGCCCAAATTCAAAACACACATTATTTTATTTCTATAAAAAATAAAATAATTTTATTTTTAGAAAAAGTACCAAAATTATTACCAAGTGAGAAATAATAAGTTTTATGTTAAAACATGCCAACGAAGTTGCGAGATAGTTATTTTATATAACAAAGAAATTATAAGAGAAATATATGAACACGAAACTAGAAGAGAGTACACGTGTAAAAAGAAAGAAGAAAAACACGTGTAAATACAAGAAAGGCCGAGTCATCGAATGTTATTAGCTTAACTCTAAAAACACCCACGAGAGCGAACATAATACATTTCTCTACTTTAGTTTAACAACTTGCCAGGTATTTTAAGTACCGGGGCTGCGGGACTATTCGAAAGAGATACCGTGGCCCCGGAACACAAAAGGCGATGAAGGAACATGGATGGGTTTTAGTCAGTAAAAGTCTGACACTCCTGCTCTGCAGAGCGGGAGGAGTCATTTGATGATTTCCCATCCGAAAAAAAAAAGGTATTTTAAGTAACACTTTGTTCATCATGTATGATCTCTTTAGAAGAAAACTTAAAACAAAATATATAGAAATTTCCATTACTTAATACCTACTTTAAGCACACAAATGTAAGCTGCGGATTTAATGCCATATTATTGGTCTAAGCTAAGCTTTGAGTAGTGTAGAGACATACAGTGGTAACTGTCGAAAAAGTGACAAGTAAATAACAAAGTGTCTGGATCTAAAATGAAGTTAAAGACTTTTCCAATTTGGTTCCTCTATTGCATTGAAATGTAACAATGTTATTTTGTAAACAGTAACACTCGCAACTGGATGCATAGTTTACCAACTCCAGTTGGTTTGCTCATGCATCTCAGATTTCACATCTAATACACCGGTGAAATGCACGTAATACACATTTACAAGTCACCATTTACTCGTACTGAACCAATCTTTCCCCAGCTGTAAATTTATTTGCAGTCAAGAAAAGGAGTTTTCATAAATTAAATTTCACGGAACCCAAAATTGAATTTCTTTACGACTGCTCCGATAATCAAATGAATAATCCATTTACACCGACTTGTAGGGTGTCCGGGAGAGAAAAGACTTTTTTTATAAACTCCAGTTCAATGCTTCTACGGCACCAAATTTTATTTTCAATGTATTTTATTCTATTCGTATTTCGTTGGTCCATTAAGCTACCAGGTGGGAACGGTGTTTCAAGTGGAATTTTTAATATGGTCCCCGGAATGAGACTGTCGGTGACTGTACGTGGTTACAATTCTTTATAAGGTTGGAAGTGTAACTTATTGTTTTTCGAAGCAAAATTTCGGTCGAGTATTTTCGCTGTTGTTTCCAGAATTAGATATTTTTCGAGTTTAGACTACACTCCTAGAATAAAAACAGTGTTTTCTACATTTTAATATGACTTTAAGATTAACTTCTACTAGGATAAAGTGATATTTCACTCAAAATAACAAATGGAATCTTTACTATTTTTTTCTCACACACTCATGGAAGCTTAGTTTCGAATATTCTAAGATGAAAAGTATAAGATACATATTCTGACAATTTACTATATTAGCGCTTCTTATCGATATCCTCTATGAAAGTACTTCACATACAAATACTCTGCATGAATAGTGAATACACATCATCTACGTACCTTTCTACCTATTACTCAGAACAAGATACATCAAATTGTAAGCCTGTCTTTCGTCTCACGACTGTTTGAACTAAAGCTTCAAAGTTTAAAAAGACACATCAAAAACCAAAATGGCTTCCAACTTTTTCTTTTACTCAACCGCGACAATACACATTCACATTTTCCTTTGTATCCACAATAGGGACACAAAATTTATACTCCAAGAAAACCCACGGTTAAATTTTAATTCCAGTAAGTAGTTCACCAAACGAGTTGTATAAGCCAGGCAGACATAACTCATCTCCGGGTAGCCGTAAAAAATCTTGCGCAGCGTAGAATCGTCTCAGCGGCAGTGCATTATACTCATTACCATAATCCCAATTACTTACCATCCGTCGTCGGTATAATTTACCGCCTTGTTACAAGACCTGGGTCCGTACCAGCACATCTTACTTCGGCGTGGGAAAGAGATGGCGCTATGCAGGATGTATAGCGCCGTCTCTTTCTCATATTGATGCAACTTATACGCGCTACAGACGCCATCACATCAAGCTACTCGAATCTGTCAAATTTTCCCAATCAACCCTGAACCTTATGCTTACGCAATAAAGTTGATAATCTATTAAAGAAATTTTACAGATTGTAGTAACTTAATAAACTGGTGTCTGCACTTATAAAATCTGACTGATTAAGCTATCAACGCACAGCTCAATTCACTGGACGGATCAATCTGAAATTTGGCATATTTTGACGTAGGCATCTTCCAAGAAATTATTTTTGAACACTCAACATATAAGCAGGTAAAATTGGAGTTGAAAGTTTGCATTAACATCCGTCAGCGGGCGAAACTGGTGCACGCCAGCTAGTATTATGATAATATTGCTCTAAGAGGTTGTGGTAGACCCCCTACTCGTAGTTTGTTATGCATAAATTTTTCTGTCTCAGAACTTTTGGAAGTAAAAAAGTTTTTACTAGTCCGTTTTATAGAGTGTGGTTATTGGAGGCTTTGAGAGGGTTTTTTGGCGGCCAATTTAAAATGAATGGTGCCACAAAAATGTTTCACTGTCAAGTTTGTCCCTTTAGTACACAAGCCTTTAGTAGGTCCTAAATTGAAGATTTTTGCGGCATGATTCTGTTGTCTTGATAAGTTTTAGTTATGTGAATGTGATGCTAGAAGTTTTTTATATACTAGCTTGTTTTTTTTACTAGCTTATGGCTTCGCCCGCGTGGGTTTCGATAATTGTCCCACGGAATCATATTACCGGGATAAAATGTACCCTATGTGTTAATTCAGGTTATAAATTACATATTTATGTGCAAAATTTCATCCAAATCCGTCCAGTAGTGTTTGCGTGAAAGAGTAACAAGCACCTTTGGGGGGGGTATGAAGAACAGGGTGTAAAGCTCTTCATCCCCCATAGAAAAGGGAGGATCCCCATAGAAAAGGGCTCCGACCAGACGGGTGTTATGTCTGGTGGGCCACTGCCCGACAGTTGTTGTCGGGTTCTTGTATATAGTCTTAGGTCGCGGATAACTCTGCTTGCGCGATGTAGGATTTTGACGTGTTTCGCTTGTTAGTTCATCATTCATGTCATAGATGGCGTTGTAGTACTTTTTGTCCAATGTAGCTTAGTACTTTTTGTAGTACCGCTACACACCCATCCATCCTCACAAGCTTTCGCATTTATAATATTAGGAAGATAAATGTAAATGAAGCTCTCTTATTTTTAATTTAATTTGAATTTCCCGCGCATTAACTTGGACTGCATACGTTATCTGTGTTGACGGCGAGCCTGCACTATGTTTGTTCTATGATTGGAAAAACTCTCTTTGGATTGATAGAAAAATATGTGAACACGTTTTTATTTTTCAAATTATAAAAAGACTATTGAAGCAATAGCTTTTAATGTTGTTTCTCGTTAGAGGTAAGTAATTAGTTACAGTGATTTGCACTTGAATGTAGAAATAAGTTGTGTCTACAAAAGTATGTAGATGTACGGTACACACTTTATAAAATGGTTTTGTTAAAATAAATTTCTCCTTACAGAGCAATAACTTATGCAGTTGTTTCAATAAAACAAAAAGAAGAAAGAAAGAAAAAGTATTTATTAAACTCACACAGTACATAAGAGAAACAAAAAGATAGAATTACGACAAAATTATATAAAAAAGTAAACATGAGAAAAATAAAAAACAATTAAATTGGTCCTGAGCAAGGTCAAAAGATTCTTATCTCAGCAAGGTGCTGTGACATTTAAAAAAAAGTCGCAGCGCTGGTATTCTGATAGGGCCCAAAGTGACGTACACAACGTAACATTATAAAAATCAAGTGTCAATATGTAATAATCTTTTGCCTCCGAACCTCACCATCATCATTCTTGGCGCAGCATGTCTTCTTCTTCCATACTTCTCTATTACTCGTCATCTTAGCAGTTCATTCCTTTCTAGATATATCATCATTCAGACAATACCCAAAACTATCCAACCGATTTTAATGAAATTTTGTTAATGTGTATGATTGGTTCCAGCTTGATGGGTAGTTTCGTGCAAAGTAGGGCAAGGTCGCTAGTCTACATCTACCCTAATATTATAAAGAGAAAAGATTTGTATTTTTGTGTGTATGTTTGTAATGAATAAACTCAAAAACTACAGCGCCGATTTCAAAAATTCTTTCACCATTAAAAAGCCACGTCTATATTGAGTAACATAACCTATATTTCATCCCGGTACTCCCACGGGAACGGGAACTACGCGGGTGAAACCGCGTGACGTCCGCTAGTTTATAATAAAATCTTGTTTTAACTTGGCCATCATTCACTGTTAGATAATTAATTATCCTCTTTAGAATATCTCCACATTGTATACGTTGGTATTGTGAATGACGAAGATTCGACTGATTGACTGATTGTGACTGTTCAATACGTTCGTCTTTGTGAATTTGTAATGGTAATTCACAAATGACTATTGCAAATTGCCAATTAATTATCTACATAAACCTTAATATAATTCTACAATGTACTAGTAAGCTAATCTAGTACGCATCATTGAATAATCACCAATGTAACGTTTGCATATCAATCTGTTCGGATCGTTTATCAACATAACATCACACCAGCACTCCACGAAGGGTTAGGCAAAGGTGTATCAGTAACACACCCACATTTGGCCAGTTATATTAAATAACAATGTAATAGGGGGTGAGCCTAATACCATAAACCGGGCACACATCTGCAATCCAGGCTGCTAACTCTTCGCGGGCCTGTGGACGGGGAGCTATGGGCTAGCTCGCCGTCCTTCCGTCTCATGACGACAGGCCGTGTCGACGGCGCGTTCGTGTTCCACGCGCGCCTCAAAGAGAGTCAGCAACAATGAAGGGGTCCGCAAGGGCTGAAGCCTGCCGGGGCTGCGGGACTATAATTCGAAAGAGATACCGTGGCCCCGGAACACAAAGGGCGATGAAGGAACATGGATGGGTTTTAGTCAGTAAAAGTCTGACACTCCCTCCTGCTCCGCCCAGAGCGCGAGGAGTCATTTGATGATTTCCCATCCGAAAAAAAAAGGCTCAAACTCTTGATGGAAACATCCAATAACACTTTGACTAACATGGGAATCGAACCAAGAACTCATACTCAGCATGAACGCTTGCGACAACTAGTCCAACGAGAAAATAGTCGAAGCTATCATTACGTTTATCAACAAGTTCCCTTATTATGATAATACAATCCCGTTGAGCCATTGTCTCTTAATATTTTTGGTATAAATGCTTCCCCACTTATCCATCTTCATCATATCAGTATGCGGGATTATATCAATATTTATTATTTGGAGTGATTTTTATTATGAGTGACTTTTGTCGGTGATTGTACTCTTTTGTTGAAGGGCTGTTCTGGATTTCTACTTTTTGGATAAACGGTTGTGATTATGGTTCACATTTATTACATTGATAAAAATGTGTTTTGTTCTTCAAACGCATGAGGATTTTTAAAACTACTTTTTTATTGAAAAGAATGAAAATTTTATAAATCTTCATGTTTTCAATAAAAAAAGTAGTTTTAAAAATCCTTTAACATAACATCACGCCTGTAGTCCCCGAAAAGGTGTTCTTAAAAAGTACACCCATATTTCGCCAGTTATGTTTGAGTCCCATTATATGGGGGCGAGGCTATCAACCGGGCGCAAATCCAGACTCCGTACTCTCCGTACTCCGGCTGCTACTGAAAAACCCAATAACACTTTGCCCGACCTGAGAATCGAACCCAGAACCTCATGCTCCGCAGCCGCGCTTGTGACCACTAGGCCAACGAGGCAGTCAAAAAATAACCGTTATTACTGTTTAATTTGAGTATTCTAAACCGACTTAGAAGCCAGGTGGGCCGCTGCAGGTTCAACTTGGTCCAGTGGGGGTATTCCGATAAAGCTGAGTGCGACTGCGGAGCCTCATCTCAAACCATGACCCACCTCCTGACCTGCTCTTTGTGTAACTGCACCACCTGCACTTTAAGGGACCTGTCTGAAGCCACTACCAAAGCCGTCGACGTGGCTGATTTTTGGTTGAAACAAATTTAAAATAAATAACAATGGGAATCATCGACACGAAAAAGAAGAATTAATGTCAACCCAACCCATACTTCGATCATATCTCTGTAACCATTCAGTGAGGGCTCTACTCTAACCCACCTGCCGCCACCACATCGAGTTGAACGAATTTTATACCTTACATTTAATTTTGAAGGTAAAAGATATTACATCTTTTTCCAAGAATATTTATTCAACCCTCTCGCTGCCAAAAAGCCCCATTGTCCTTTTAGGCGCAAGACTAGAAGCATGTATTTGTACGGAGCACGTGGCGACATCTGGTGTCAGAGGTGTTGATGCGAAGAAACGGACGAGCTATAAAATTGGAAACGATTTAGGCTTGCCGCGAGCAATGGAGATAGGTACGTGTTTTTTCGTAGTTTTAAATATTGTTTTCGTTGTGTAATGGTGGATCTATGTCTGTTAATCTATTAGCAACTAAGAATTATGAAATTTGACTGGCTTTGATTCTTGGGTGCACGGTATTTTTTTCAACAGAATAATGTTGGCAATTCAAAAAATTGAAACTTCAGTGCTAAATCTAAAATACTCGTAGACTTTCCGGAATAAATGCCGCGCAATGACGGTGAAAGTCGACCAATTTCAACCCTATTACTTAGGGCATAATGGTCAAAGGTGGCAGACCGTCAGTGCACTCGGTAGTACCTCAACAAAATTCGACGTTTCGTTTATAGGACGGTCACACAGCCAGACACGAAAAACAAATTTGTTTAATACTACGTGTAGGCAATACACGATCAATGTAATATAACCTCTTAGCATACTTTTGTCACAAAAATGAACCTCGAATAGGCCAGCAATAACTTTCTTTTGTTTTTTCTAAAAAAAAATAACGCCTGTGAAAGCCATCCAACATTTTTCCCCGTCATCCTTTTTTCATTTCCCCAACCTATCTCAACATGGTCTCCACACATGCCCTTCGCTTTATTCGGCCATACTCGTTGGGTTTCAAGGCACGTCTCTGGATCGACACGTTAGTGTCGGGTCACAGGACTTCGAGTCTGGCATCCTGCTCTCGTAGGAAAAATAAACGTTTCTTAAAAAAAATGTTTTTTTTTTTGACACCTTCAAATATCTAGCATTACATGGACTAATGAAAATAACCGCACAACTAGTAACTGGAACATTAAAAATATTTAGTAAGAAAAATGGCATGTTTCATTATTGTATTCTGGTAACTTACAATTGTTGAGTTACGGCTTTTTGGCTTATGGTGGCAGTATTCGGGACCGCCGCGTCCGTGGTCTCTTTTACGGGTTGACACGGCAGTTGAAGGTTTGACGTGCGCTTTAGTGATGCCCCTTGGTACGTTTTATTAGGTACCTACATTATTATGTTGTAGTTTTTTTTTTTTTTTATAAGTTTTTTGTATGATAATGGAACTTGTAGTACCTATTTATGTTTTTACAAACGTATTCAAATAAAAAGGAAGGTTACCAAGAACTCTGCAGTTAAATAAATATGTGCGTAAGAGTTCTTATAATGGTTAAAGAAATGAAAAAAAATCCTGTACAAAGCTGAAGAAAACTAAAGTGAATTATAAGGAGACTACCAATTCAAATTATTTATAAATGTACTACCGTAGTATAGTTAAATTTTATTTAACTAAAACCTTTACAAAACCCAACCACAAATTGTACTTACTTAAAATCCCAAAAACCATTCCAGGACCCTCCTCCTCAACAAAAAGCCGACGAATTTTTCTCAGCGTCCATTTGCCAAGAAAAAGACTCGCTCATAACACTCATCTTCAGACTTTCGCCGTGGCCCGAGTCCAATGAAACCATAATTAGGGCCGAGTTGCGCAATCTCCTTTAAATAACTGGCCCTCTCGATGGGGCGAGCTTCGACGGCTAACGGCTACTGAATGACGGACAGACCGTAATAGACGCAGTTGGAAGAGGTTATACTGCTTAAGCGTATGGTTTTGCTTGGGTTATGTCAATTTTTGTTTTTGCAACAATGTGAGATGTAAAATACAGGGGTTGAGTAATATATAAGTAAAGGTAGGGTTTGAATTTTGTATAGGAAACAACTACAAAATATAGGATTTAAACACTATTCAGCATTTTAAGCCAATTGTTGGACGATGGTTATAAAGAACTAAGTTAATTAGATGTGCCTTCACCGTACTCACATAGGTCGCGTGAAAAAGTCGTGTGAGCTCTAACATCCCACATAGAATGATGATTAAATTGCGACTGTGACAATTATTGAGCGAGACAATTCTATTCAAATTTTCATTCACATCTTGTAGGTAGGGCGATTTAGCTATTTCAATCTTTAGAATGTGCATGGATCCCAACTCTTACTACATTCAATAAAATCCATGGTTATTTTAAATTATTAACTGAGATGATCATTATACGAGTTTACGCGAATGGGGCCTTTTGAGAATGGGACTTTTTGAGAATGGAACCTTTTGAGAATGGGACATTTTGCGAATAGGACGTTTCACGATTTGGACATTTGTTTTCACGGTGACATTTTGCGAATGTGACATTTTGCGTCAGATCCAAATAATCAAACACTTTTTTAAGCTTTCACGGTTTATAAATTTTAGACTGGGAGCTCAGAATAATTGAAAATCACGAAAGATATCTCGTAAGTGACAGTGTAATAATAATCTCTTGACTGTCAACATATTATACTATTTTTGTACATCTGCAATAATCAGCATTACGCAATGTGTCAGCTGAATGAAATAACTAAAGCACCTACGTTTATAACGGTTCGGTTCACGAAATTCATTGGCAACGCTTACTAGTTGTAAACAAGAGTAGGTACATGATAAGCCTTGAATGGCCGGAGCCGGTGCATCTGCATTGCGTGTTTCGGGTTTAATAATGTACTGAGACATTACATAGTTTACTGTTGGTATACAGCGTGTATCACAAATATATGGGCACATGACTTACTTATATGCAAACTGAACAACTGTCTCTATGGGACCAATATCGTAAATACGAAAATATTATCAGCTGAACCGTATAAAAGTTCAATTTTTACTAGGCCCAAATGTATGGGACAACTGGACCCTCGTTACTGATCCTCACTGTTTAATATACACTCGAGAGCAATGAATCCGGGTCACTTAAAGAATGTTAAAAATCTCGGAAACTAAAAATGATAGGTTAATGCAATAAATTGTATTTAATAGACAATGTAATACTCCTTAAAAGAAAGTAAAAAAAATATGAGTCACCATACATTTTATTAACACAAAATTACATAAAGAAAAAAAACTGCTGATCTCTCCTTAAAACAAAAATAGGAAACATGAAATTTTTGAACTTTATTACGATTTTCTTTAATTTTAATACTTCGTATTGCCTCCTCGTGCTTCCATTACTGCGTTTACGCGGTTTGGCATGCTGTACACCAAGTTCCTTATACGATTTTGGGGAATATTCTCCCATTCCTCTGTGAGAGCAAGCACTATCAACATGGTTTATGTACCCACATAAATGACAGATTACAAACAAAAGCAAAACCAAATGCTGTAATTTCGTAGTTCCATCTTCGAAAGTGGCCCTTTTTCAAATTTGATTTTTTTATGATATAACTATACAATAACTAAGAAGTTTTAATACCTTCATTCTCATTCTTCTTCAACTAGGTACTAACGTGAGCAGCGGTGGCCCAGTGGTGGCGGCCCCGACTTACAAACAGTAAGTCGTGGGTTCGAACCCAGACAGGCGCATAACTTTGTGTAATTTATTTCATCACCGCTGCTCTCAAAACGGTGAAGGAAAACATCGTGAGGATTCCTTATCATAGAGAGGAGGCCTGTGTCCCAGCAGTGGGAACATTAATAGGCTGATAATGACTCAGTAACTGGGTTGTGGCGCCTGAACAGCTCTACTATAAGTAGTTGTTCCATGTAAAATACTGTTGTTTAGTTAAGTATGGTTGGACTGGAAGTCGACCCTAACAAAGTCGGAGAAAAGCTAGGCAGCTCTATACTAACCATCAATATATTAGTATAAAGCTTCTTAGTAGGTTAATTCTATACTGATACTCATCTACAAAACATTAGGCTTCAATTCAACCAAAACTTCCTTTAATTAATAACGGTTAAAGAAATATGCATGTTCTTTCAAGTTGAGAATTATTACAGGAAAATTAATATCAAATTAGTTAAAATTAAAACTATAAATTAGCATCGTATTTTGTCGAACAAACAGACAGATTCCTTTGAATATAATATAGTGGTTTATTTAGACCCACTTTCAAGTGTGGTCGGTATTTTTCTATCGCCCGTGACGTCATAATGATGATTTATGAGCCGGGACAAGCTCAGTTTAAAATATTTTGTGATGTTTTTAACAAACTAGTTATACACCGTGCTTAGTGACTAAATTTAAAAATATTTCTGTAAAACATATTTGAGACAAAATTGTTATACCAAAGGTGCATCCTCACCGGGAGAATAAACCTGTATGTCATAGTTCAGATTCGTCTAAAAAGTCTGACAACCAGTCTTGCCAAGGGGTTCAGTATTACCCAGTACCTACTAATTGGGTTGTGGAGGTCAAATAGGCCGTCGCTCCATGTAAAATACTGGTATTCAGCTGCAACCCGACCGGTTAGACTGGAAGCCGACCCCAACATAGTTGGGAAAAGAATAGGCAAATGATGATGTTACAGTTCAGATTCGAGAATTACGTCAGTGACTGAGAAGAACTGAACATTAAAGTCGCACCCTAATAAGGGGTTGCACACTCTCGACAGAGAGCCCTCTCAATGTCTCTCCCGAGACATCTCGGAAAGAACCGACACAGGACGAAGACCAAGTGAGGAATACCGTCTAGACGAGCGCTGCTACACTCTAGCACTCGCCGTGCCGCGGAGTGTCTAGGCGAAAGTGTACAGCTAGTAGGTATAACGATACAATTTGTATCAATTACTTCCTTGTAAACAAAATCAAACTTTGGATTGTAACATTACAGACGAATGCTCTCTCAACGTGAGCACTGAGCATCGATTTGTGACGTAATTCTCAAATTTGTTTCTTGGATTTGTTACATTACTAGCGAATGCTTCGGTAAGGGAACACTTCAATTTTTTTTTTCGAAATTGAACTCTTAGGTGTGCTTACAACCAATACTAACACAGCATGTTCAGTTAGTAACCAACAATCATCAATGATATTAAAGAAAATTTCTTAACAAAATTAGAAATGACAATCTCATTTTTGGTAGTAACTTAAAAAACACAGAGATGCAACTTTTACTTGGGTATAACCCGTGAGGGCTTCATCAAGCTTGACTACTACCAGGATATTTCGCAACCTCTCTTCACAGAGTTCCATATTCAATTGTCGATCAACCAATCAGCACTCGACCAATATCTGTATCGAATCGAAACCGTTCAATTCCTATGAAAACACGATGGTTATTTGAACCTACAGTACTATCATATACCCAGAACTATTTCTAGTATGTGAGCTTCAATGAAACGATATCGAGTGGCGAATCCTGACAGTGCGAGTTGACACTCGGGATCTCTCGAATACAATTTCTACATTCTTCTTTGTATCGATGTTGTAGGAATTTCTTTTTATTTCTTTCGATCTTGCTGTGTGCAACAGAGATAAAAATAAATAATAATTGATTTAATAAAAATTTGGATTAGCGATCCGCCCTTACTTCTCCCAGTTTTTTAGGTTAGACAAATGATGAAGATTAAACCACTATTCCGGAAAGAATTTTCTAAATTAATTATGGCGAAGACAGCATCAAATCTGTTGCGTAGTCAGACACGAAAAACGACTACAATTATAAAGGGTGTAAAAAACCTCTTAACGAAGCCGAAAGACACATGTTCTCCTCGTCATTGCGATATTTTTTTTGTTCTACATTATACCTGGGAACCTTCTAGTTACGGAGATATTATGGGTCAAAGTTCCGACTTTTTGACAAGTTTTTTTTTTAAATACGAGTTTTTCTTGTTATATTTTTACTTAATAACCTCCACGACCCCCGTACTATTCAATCCATCCATCAGCACATTGTTTTGAGTGAGTCACATTGAGTTCTGTAACAAAACATGATTTTTCACCCATTCAAGCTCAAGTCATTTCCCAGCAATAATTTTTGCGTAAAGTTACTAAGTTTTATGTACAGAATGTTTGGTTGACGGCTTCGTGATGAGGTTGTTTACACCCTGTATTTATAATATAATGAAGATAATAACAAAATTATTACAGTCCTAAACATCAAAAGAATTTTGACTGTAATAAAATTATGTTCATTTTGTAGCCAACAGGCTACAAAATGAACATAATTTTATTACAGTATTTTTAAATAAAATTGTTTTGTAACAACAAAAGAATTTTATTTAAAAATAAATACAACAAAAAGTAAAACAAAAACCGTGTTAAATATCTTTTGCCTCGGGGCCCTTAATTACACAATATTTACAGGTATTTGATATTTGAATACAAAAAATATATATTCCTCTCCAAATATCTCTATGATAGTACAGTGCGCCAAGTATTTCAGTAGCACAATAAACCGTGCATTAGACCAGCCAGCGCATTAGGTCACCCGGGGAATGCCTAGGACATTAGTGATTACCAAGTGGCTGCGAGCTCAGCTCTGTTGTTTAACGTAAAAGCTTTGTCAGTTGTATGGGTTTATGGTTCAGTGGGGTGTGCGTGTGTGGTAATCTAAATTAAATATATTTTTTCGTTATTCGTTTACAAGGAAGGGTGAATGTATTCTTTGTCAGCAAATGTAATTTTGGTACACATTTTTTATGTTGGTAGGTATAGGTAATTCGTGATGCCCCCTGCATCACGAATTACCTATACCTATAGACTACTAGAACAAAAACGTGAAAATTCTTTTTTTTTTTGATAAAATGAACACGTTTTCCCATTAATGGCGTAATCGTATATAATCGTTATTTTGATGTTTAAATAAATGTTAGGGTCATCCTAAACAGTTATTTAAACATCAAACTATAGCGATCATCATTATAAGATCAACAAGTTTTTAGAGGATCGATTTGAAATTTCTCTGTAATCAAACTCAAAAGTGCTGTAATGAAAATTCATTCATTCAAAAGTGGTGGTCCCATTAAAATACATAAAGATGTATTTTAATGGGACCACCACTTTTGAATGTCAAAAAAAAAAACGAAAAAACAGCGAATTTACCAGTCCAAGCAACAAGGCATAAAAACTTGTGAACGGTACTGTAGTTGCCCAATCCAAAGCGGTAGATTTCCATGGAAACTCTTTTAAATCAAAATATTGTTACACCATCGTACAAACTCGCACAACACAACAATGGCAAGACACCCATCGATCGTTAAAATGTAAATCTATAAACTTTTACAGCCTATAAACACAAAACTCATACCAAATTCTACTTAAGTCACTTCCTATCCTATACAGGAAACTTTGGCCAAACAGTTCCCATAAACATTTGCATAAACTATCATAATAGTGGGGGCTCTATTTATCCCTGTACGTCAATATTTTACCATAACAAGTTCACTCACATCACATAACATTAAGTTCACATTTGTATCCTCCGAAAGGTTTCGCAGAGGAGTTACTGACACCCACATTTCGCAAGTTATGTTGAAGTCCCACGTAATAGGGGGCGAGCCTATTGCCATCAACCGGGTAGTCTAGACGCTTGTCTACTATTGTATATTGTGTTAATCCAGTAAACAGATGTTTTTGATTAGTTACTCGTAACATAAGCAAAGGGAAAAAAAATCTCACGTCCCATAAGCCCTTCTGAGTTGCTGTGTGCATAACATTTTGTATGAACTTCTTGAGACCAACATTGTTGGTAGAAACAAAATTATTGAACAAAAACTTGAAGCTACTATCAGAATTTGCATAGAACCGGCTTGCCTTACATCAAAAGGTATCAATATGGCTTGACACTAAGCCATCTATAGACAACTTAATACACGGTGATTGGAACTGTCACATTATGTAAGTCCCTAACATGATATTCCACGACAGCACAATGTGATCCTAATTAATATAAGCTAAAGGAAGTATCACATTGCAAACTGTTACCATGGTCTAGTATACCATAAGTACAGTAACGAGCCCAAATATGTTTACAATTAGCAACAATAATTATTGCACATAAGCAAAATTTGGATGTACTATAATTGTACACTTTGTGCCATCCGAAAAAAATAAATAAAAAAGGGGTTACCCTTTTTTATTTATTTTTTTCGGATGGGAAATCATCAAATGACTCCTCCCGCTCTGGGCGGAGCAGGACGGAGTGTCAGACTTTTACTGACTAAAACCCATCCATGTTCCTTCATCGCCCTTTGTGTTCCGGGGCCACGGTATCGAGGAAAACCGAAATACACGCTTCAGGAGACGTTTTAACTTGAAGTTTTTTAAGTTATGTTAATTATTTTCATAACATAACATCACGCTTGTAATCCCCGAAGGGATAGACAGAGGTGTACCTAATAGTTCACCCACATTTCGCCAGATACATTTAAGTCCTACTTATAGGGAGCGAGCCTATTGCCATTAACCGGGCACAAATCCAGAATCAAACCTAGGACTGCATGCTCAGTAGTTGCGCTGCGAGCACTAGACCAACGAAGCAGAATTATTTTAATATGAGTAAAGATTCGTTTCATAATGACTTGTTCTCTAAACAAATATAATTACAACCTAAACAATGACAGAAAATGACATCTAAATGTGTCTTAGTAAATTCATAATAGCGCTCGTGACTACAGAAACGCAAACGCAATCAATTCTACCTCGTATAACTACGGCAACAAGTTATAAATAGGCATGTATTAGTAAACAAACCGTTATTGGGGCAAGCCGCAACTCCGGCCGTCCCCATTAGAAAGAGATTTCGTTAGTGATATCATCATTAGAAGTGAGTTTGACTTATGTTAGTAATTGTATTGGTACTGAGAGTTAAGTACTTTTGTGCGTGAACACTGAACATCTAAACTGCGTTCAAGAACTGCCAGTAAGCAGTCAGCATTGTTTTTCATTATTGACACTGACGCTCTTGAACACGGTTTAGATTATGGAGTTTGCCTTAAATTGTTTTTTTTTTTTTTGTAAAAGGTTCGGTCGATCCGAATATTTTGTTTTTGTTAAAATAAAATGTTATATCTAAGCCGGAGAGGTGATCTGTACCTACCTCAGGAAATATCTGTCAAACTCGCAAATACGTCCGCAATTTGTATGTACACTCGGCGAGACATCAAGCTATACATTTCCAGTATAACATAGCCTCGCTTTTTTAGATTTCCAGTACAATGAGAGATCCGTATAAAATGGGGTTGTATAGCTTGATTGGTAGTCAGTTAGACAGAACCTATAGTACTCATTAACAGTGTCGTAAAGAACAGGTGCTCATTTATCATCAAATAATGAATTTACTTATAAACGGAGTACAAAAACTAATAAATATCCCTTTCATTGCCGCATCAATGAAATAAGATGGCAATAGAATGACTTTTTTATACAAAACATTCCCAGTTAATAACCTCTTGCTCAAACATTATCTAATATACGGGCACGTAGTTTAACCACCACGTAGTGTAACCACTTGCCACTTTCTTGCACGTCATAAGGAAATGTCATAAAGCACCCTGAAATACATTTAAATGGACATTTCCACAGAAAATGTATTTAAGCATACAAAGTTTTCATGATAGTCTTATCACTAGTTGACTGGGATCCCACATAGAGGAAGCCTGTGTCCCAGTAGTAGTCATAATTAGCCTATAATGTCCCCAATTATATGGCTAATTATGACTATCATTAGATAATATAACATAGAAGGTAATGATGGAAATGATTGTTATCTTGATCAAAACAAAACAAAATAGCTTCACTTCAACCAAATTATCTGTGCAGACGGAAAAAACACAAATTAAATAAATGTACGGAGTTTCGTATATCGATGCATTTTTTCTTGTCAAGCAGCGCCACGTCTAACTGCAAACTAAATGAACTTCTGTCATTGATAACGATGAAGGTAAAGTCAATAATGTACTGGATAGAAATTAAACTACCGGAAAGTACATTCCTTCGTAAGTAGTTTTTCTTACCATTTAACTACCTTCTTCAAAATTTCAGTTCAGAATGAAAAATATGTGTGTGTGCGTGTGTGTGAGAGAGAGAGAGAGAGATAGAGATATAGAGAGAGTGAGCAGTCCCTCGATTCCTGGTGCTTGATCACTCCACCATTATAATTGATTGTAGGCGCCTAACTAGGCAATAATACGGATTGAGGCCGATTGCCATCAAGGGAATAGATTAGTAATTTGACTTCAATTATGTAGCTCCCATTTCGATTGGTTTAATGGTATAACACCTAGGTATGTATTGTATATTTTGTCCCATAACATACTTAAGCGCCGGTAATACCCGAAAGGATAGGTAGAGGTCCACCTATAGGTCAACCAAATTTTCCCAGTTAAGCCCCATACAAATTGTAGGTTATATTCGTACAAGTAACATAATTCAACTGCTAATTTTCCGTAACAAGACTAGTGCTAGATTGTAAGCAATTCCAATTCCATTAAACATTCCGAGGTATCTGCAAATACAAACCTAGTGCGATACAGGTGCGCGGCGGCATGGCGGCGTTACAAACTCGGAATAAACGTGCACCTCTAGTCTGTAGTCGGTACGTCAGTCACGCGCGCTCAAATGCAAACTAAGACACCTGCGTTTCCCCTCTCTAATCAAAACTGTCAACACTAGAAACAATCCTTGTACAACCACGAATTGAGAGCAGATTCGCTCGGCTCCAATTTACACAAATAACAGCCGCATCGCAAAGCTCATTCCGGATTTTCGCGACGCATCCCATTAACAGAAACATCTAATTTTGAAGTTTGTTGGTACGAAACGAACAAACAAGCCCGCACCTCATTAAGCCGTGTTTATTTTTGCATTATACAAATATAAGCTGTTTATAGTCAAACTTACGTCTTTGATGTCGCTTCACGCGAGACAGAGTTGGAGTTTTCGGCGGTTTGGTTTTAACGTTTCTGTAGCAGCTGTATAGAGGTTCTTCTTTGGAAGACTTTTGCTTGAGCATAGGCAGTTTGAAGTTGGAGAACATTGCCGTAAGCACATCACTTCACACTTAAAAAAAAGCACAATCACTGTCACGTACGCGAAGATTCCATTTTTGAAATGATCGTGGAATACACGGTTGCTAGAAGCGTGCGTTCCCGCGTCGGATTCTAAATATTGTGACTTGTTGTTTTCTGAGCACGCGGGTAGTTTATATTTAGATCGCACGCGTCTGGTGTCGGCTCTGGGCGTCCGTTATACATTCGTTTTTAATAAATAAAACTTGATACAAATATTACCGGCAATAAAGTATTATAAATAGTTCGGTCGTCTTTTATCTTTGAGTTAATGGATGGTTCTCCGTGCAGCACGTGCTATTGGTCTTGTTCGGTAGACAGATGTTTCTTTGTTATTAATGGTTTGTATCAATGTTGATCTGGGATGTACTCGTACCTGTGACGTAAGGTGCAACAATTCGTGGAAACATTTTTGTGCTCATTAACATACTGACATTAAAATTGACATTTGTGTAACGATTCGATAGGTGACAGACTAATTGATGAAACGATTAAGGTAGACAGGATAAAATAGAAAAACTATGTGTCAGACAACACAGTAAAAGGTTCCGCAGGCGGGCTGAATATGGACGGACAGAAGACAGACGAACATTACGAAATTATAAGAGTGCCGTTTTTGTCATTCAGCTACGGAACCCTAAAACCACAGCTGAGTTGTTCCCGATTTTAAAATCTACTGTAATGGAGATGTTTAATTATGAATAGAATACAAAGACAAAAAAAAACGTGAATCATAGTCCAGACATAAATGTACATAAATGGCTGTCTCCCCTCACATTAGTCATACATTTCTAGGAAACTGCCGAGATGTTTGACTGAAACTCGTCTAGGCATATCTCCCTAAGGCAGATGTCCTTAAGAGATGGCTGTCAAACGTTAGAAGTTATAACGAATAAATAATTTATAGGACAAATAAGTGCACTAAAATTGATGTTCTTATGCAGACGTTCTATAATAATGGTTTTAAGTGTAACGAGAGACTACTTAGTCAAATTAATTTGTTATTAGTCATTCTATCAGTGTGTTTGTTTTTGATTGAAAAGATTTGTCTGATGGTATGAATGAGGATGAAAAGTAAGGTTTGACTGTTTCGTTGGTGGGTTAAATGGTCCTGGGTTCAATTCCCGGGTCGGACAAACTGTTATTGGGCTTTTGTATCAGTAATTTCTCAGTAGTCGACACGGAGTTTGGATTTGTGCCCGGTGGACAGTTATAAGCTAACCCCCTGTTACATGGGACTTAAAAACATAACCGGCGAAATGTGAGTGAATATTAGGTACGCCTCTGCCTTACCCCCTTCGGGGATTACAGGCGTGATGTTATATTTATATATGTGTGCTAAAAGAATAGAGGACGATTGAACACTACGTAACGACCAACGAGACGGTCTACTAATTATCCTAATTTTATTTTAATTTGGCTTTTGTAGACGGAAAATAAATAAACCATCTATACCATTTCCTGGAATCAGTTAGCACAAAGTAACATTTATTGCCAGTATAATATTCTGATATTTTCCTGTAGTAACGCGAGACGTGTCGGGCGACAATAATAATAAAACAACATAATGTTTGAGGTAAAAGTTTGATCTGTTCACGTAATGGGGATATTGGATATTTTTGGTATTATATCTTGTGTTGTGACCAAGAATTACGAGTAGGTACCTATGTCTATATAAGACTTTTAAATACAGTACAAGATAAAGATAAGATAAGACATAATAATAGCTAGGGACTGCTTTTGTAAACTTCATTGGTTACACCACAAAATATAAAAAAAGTACTATAAGAGTAGGAGAAGACCAAATAAACGGTGGATGGACTGTGTGAAAGATGATATGGCTGGATAGGAAGTGACGAATAATAGAGATGTATGGAAGAAGAAGACATGCTGCGCCGACCGCAAGTTGGGATAGGTTTAAGACAATGAATATGAAAACTTTTAGCCGAATTTATAATACCGTTTTGCTTCTGTCAATGGTTTGAAGATGACACGTTCAGGCACACAATTTTATGAAAGCTGTGAAAAAGATCACTAGATCAAAACCATCACCCATAATTTACAAGCGACCGACTTTTCCAACACGTAATTTACAAACTTCCACCACAAATAAAAAAAAAACAAGTGACGAACTACTAACACAACCTATTACATAAATTATACGATGATGTACCTAGAAACCACTTTGGCACAAAAGAATACGGAGTCAAATGTTGACTCAATGTCATTTAATAGAGGATGATGCCAACGATCTCGTCATTTAAGAAAAACACACTGAAAATAATCAGTGGCGGCACGCACCGGAAATCGGCCATCTTGGATATACGTCAGCGGATAACACTATGTTTTTTTTTTGTAAGTGGGTTAATTTGTAGCTGAAAAGTGTTATTGAATGGAGCTAATTGAAGCCGCTGTTGGATTTTTTTTTATAATTATACTATTGGTAACATTATCTAAAGGGTTTTCTACAATACTAAGAACCCGAAGGAAGGGTGGGTGTTTTTGGGGATTGTCTTGCGTAATTTTTGAGGTTTAAAAAGTGCTGAGTCTCATCCTAATCTGAATTAATGACTTTTGATTTTTACTGTAATTTATGATGGAATATAGTAAATAAAGCCAAATAGTCTAAATGACCTGAAAGCTGGTTTCTTATTTATTCTTTATTACGACGATGGGTTAAAAATATTTTACTTAGCAAATGAATGATGTAAACTCATCATTAGGACAACGTCTTTTTACTCGTCGTCTGTAATGACTTGTACAAGATTATGGTAAAAGCGACGCAACGGTTGTCAGTCGGTCACCAGTGCTGGCTATTTCTTGTAAACATACGTTACAATTTTGTGGGTGTAGCCATACGGCTTTTGATATTTTTTTACTGACTAACAATAATGTTGGAATTATTGATTTTAATAATAATATAATATTATAAGGGTATTACTATTTATTAAAAATGAACTTAAAACAATGCATTAGCAATATTAAAAAAAAATTAAAATAAACTAAGATAACTAACTTAAACTAAAAACTTAAAAAATGGCGTCAAAAAACTCCTCCTCAACGCTGTCAACTGGTAATGTCCCCAAGAGACTGGCGGAATTACCACGCTGTATGGCAACGCTAAGCCTTTGGCCAAGGTAAAAGCCAGCCCTAGGGTCACGGGAAGTGTCAACTAAACGTTTGGAAATTTCCTTGAAAAGGCTGTGAGCGCTCGGACCCCACGGTCCTAGAGTTTCAACCCCAAACGGCTCGAAAATATAGTTACCAATAAGGTTACTATACTTTCGCCGCTTGAGGTTCTCCGCTGCCGCAGCGGCAGCCCCTGCACAACACGATGAACTAGGAAGATGGGAAGGCGCAAGAGTATCGACACATGTAGCATCCCACACTAAAGGCCTACCCATCTTCCATGGAAACAAAGACATGCCGTCCGGTCTCTTGCCATCGTCGCGTGCCAAGCCATTGGGTTCTAATAAAGCTGGAACGCCGACGGTGACAAGAGATCGACGGATGATGTCATTTAAATTCGCGTGCCGTGCAAAACGGCCCGCACTTCGGCTGCAAGACAGGCCGTGGTGTCCGAGGCTGTTGACAACTTCACCACAGTGACAGCGATGAGGAGAACAGCATGGGGCGCCTAGGCGTAGAGCAACAGCGAGGCGGAAAGTGGTGTCGTCGAGCAACGTGCCTATGCTCGACGACGGTAGTGCGTGAAGCCAAAGACCCGATTCCCACTCACCCACAGCCAGCAGGCGCGCACGCTCAGCAGTAGTAGCAGACGTGTTCAGTAGATTTATCTGAACTACTTTGCAGAGCGGCTCATCCCACCGTCTCTGGGAAAATGGGTGGTCGGGTTCTTCAGAATTCGGGCAAGCGAGTTTCCAAGCGTTGATAGCCTCGGAGAAGCACGGCACATCAAAATCAATCAGTGTGGAAGCCAGGATTTTCCTGATTAATTTCTCAGTGCCGTGGACCGAGGATATAAAAGCCGGTAAACTAATACTAGAAATTTTGCGGACACCGAGCCCTCCCATACGAATGGGAAGAGTAGCTTGGGTCCAGGCTCGGTCGTCCAAGGCCACATTTAAAATGGATGATAAAGTATTTCTGATAATTTGATCCATTTTGTCTAAAAGATGAGTGTGCTTCCATAAAGAAGAAGCACGTAGGAAATATGTTAATTTAGGGCCAAAACAGCAATAACGGATAATGGTAATGGCCGAATGCATGTTAATTTGGAGTAACCTTTCCGAAATATCATTGAAATTTTGAATTTTTTCCTCGATGAAATCGGGAAAGGAAGTTTCGAAGATTGGAGACCCAAGGAGACGAAGAGAACTTTTTTCAATAATTTTGATGTTAGGGGCTATTGCGTTAAATTTAGGAATAGTCATTTGTCTGTCGGTACAGTCTGCTAAAAACAATTCACATTTTGCAAGGTTTAGGTCAAGGCCAATGGAGTGAAGATTATTTTTTAAGAAAATTAAATCATGTAAAACTGTATCTACATCGCCGCCCAAGGTTCCGTCATCAAGATACCAGACGTTCAATTTTGAATTTAGCTGTCTAACAATTGGGTGAATAGCTAAACTAAATATCACTGGCCCGAGGGGGTCACCTTGTTGGCAGCCAACAGCAGATTCCAAAAGGTTGTCACGGTACAGTAATTTAGAAGGGTGTCTGTAGCACTGCCAAAGAAAACTATAAATTTGAGGTAATTCTTTTTTAATTTCTGTTAACAAGGTGTCCCTATTAACTGAAACCATTATAATAAACCATTTATTTCAGGTAACAAAGACCACACATAAATACCTTAACCTAAAAATTCATACTAATAACAACTAATGTAAGAATAACAATTTAAGTAGGGATGCAACGATACGGCTATTACGATACCAATACGAATGACGAATACATCGTAATGGCCCAATACGATAACGAATTGCGATACGAATGCATTATGATTTTTGTTTAATAGCGTTTTATTGAATTGATTTGAAGCTTTGTTTGTGCTCTTTGTCTATTATTTTAGCAATATTAAGACTTAGTAATATAAAAAATAAGTTACGCATTTTTAATTAATTAATTAATTTAATTTTATAGTTATGTTATTTACTTGATTTTTTTTTTATGAAATATTATAGTCGTAGTTTATATATATGACAGGTAAATTCTTTATCGAGAAAATACATTTTTTTATTTTTTTCCCCTTAAGTCTGTTTCTCTCATCCCGATGTATCAGCCCTGCTGTGGAGAATAAGTCTTTCCGATGGCACCGTTGCAGGTTTTATGAATAAATATTTAAATGCTATCATTTTCTAATTGCGGGACGGGTACGTTCAGATACTTACGCGTTTTGCATTTCGTTTCACTCGAAACTGTTAAAAATATTAGAAAAGAATGAATAATAAATAAGAAAACGAATGATCGTAAAAACTAATCGCCGATTTACGATTATTGCATCGGTATCGTTGCATCCCTAATTTTAAAGAAAAAACTAATATTATAGCCTAGACTTATCAGACCTGAAAGAAAAATGAAACCGAACAAGTAAATTAAAGGACAGGTTATTTCAACAAAATTCATGAAAGAAAAAACCCTAAAATATTGGTCAAAAATACGGCGGTCAAGCAAGTTACCGGTACAATATTATAAGCAAATATTGACAACAATTTACAAGTCCAGTTAGTAAGCAATCAAGCAATAATAGCAATCTCTCTCTGCTGGACCGTTAGCAGAATCTGTCCGTATCAGTCGAGGTTAAGATACTAATAGTACCTAGTACACGATAGCACAGATCTGGACTACGGTCTTCAATAGATAGAACTGTGCCAAGTCAATTTCAGCCTACTGTTTCGGTCAAACTTGTTGCAGTTGATACCAGTCAAACCAATAAACATCAGATTTCTAACTATCACTAGAATTCCTTTCATTTAAAAATGTATTCTAACGCCAAACACGGTTTAACACTAAACTTATAACTCTAACTAAACAAACAAACAAAAAAAGCTATCACGGAAGATATCCCGTTAGTGACATAATATGTTTTGTATTCTAACGTACTTGGTTCCATAACTAAGTAAAAGACATCACACACACAAGCCACTAAAATGTGTTTAAATGGATTTTAATAACAAACTTTGACAAAAAGACCGATTGAAAATTTTAACGTCACAACATGCATCATACGAAGCTCAACTTCGTACAGAAACTCGACCATACATACACACACCCCCCCCCCTCCCTTTACATCAATCCCCTCTCTATAATAGTCCTGCAGGGACTAAGAATGGACTCATGAACGTGCGGGGTTTAATTACACACTTAACGAGGATGTCTGGTCGTTAAGACCGTGTTTAGTCCAGGTGGTAGTTGACAGGTTGAAAATGGACTAACTTTTGTTATTTGCGCTCACGAGGGCCACGATGTGTTTTTGTTTTCTGGTCGTACGGCCGTATCATGGTTTTTGGATATTTTGTGGGGGGACCCTAAAGTTTATAGGTTTGTAGTAAATGAATGTGGATAAAGTTTTGTGTGATTCGGATTATGGTGGTTTAGGGAAGGTACGCGTTTTAGGGTACCGTGTGTGGTAATGAAAAGGTTGGTGTAATTATTTGGAATGGTTGTTCTGAATTACAAGGGTTTTAGTAATGAATGGTATTTTAACTTATTCATAAGCAATATGGACATATAATATTCTTCCAACTGGCGGAACACATCTTACCGAAGAACCGTTCTTCCTATTCTAACAATCAATTATCTTTGAGATTCCATCCGTATTCATTCCTTAAAAGTTTATAAGATATATATTATTATTCTTAGAACTCACTAATAAAAATGCATTCTAAAAGATTTATTTAGAACAAAAAAATATACCACAATTTTTAATCAGACCAAAGTTTAGAAAATAATTAGAATCAAATCACACATTCACTCAAAATTTCACACGCAAAGCTCAAAAACACAAATCCTAAAATTCCAAAAGCGGCCACTAACGTATGAACATCCAAATTAGTGCTAACATACACATTCAAATTATCCACCAAAACTGGTTTAAAATTAATTTCAAAACTCCACAGTCTGCGAGTCAGTGTTGTACCAACGTAAATCACTGAACTAAAGCCACTGAGACAAGTTTAATTAAGTCTAAGAAACTTATTACTTGCCTAGGTAGCGTATCAATGGGCCACCTCGAGTTGGCTTGAACAGTATTTTATTAAAGGTGCCATTCTGAAAGCTACCGTATTAACAGGTCGTAGTGACACTACTGACTACGTTCGATGCCAATCTATGAAAACGGTAAAGTAACAATATTTTTTTTTTCTTTAATAGTATACATAGATATGTATACTATTTAATTTAACAACCTAACACAATCATTTAAATTCTTCTATTTACAGTTTCACCAGCTTACTCTAATTAGGATGTTAGTTTAGACATAACTGATTCACCCTGTTCTCCGTACCTACTAGTATAAACTGTATTACAGTGGAACAGTTTTCCTCGGTCACGGTAATAGGTTAGTTACTACATTATACTAGTGAGCTAGCAATGACGTCATCTACGGCAGCGTTATCATAGAGTTAAGGTGCTCTTCCAAAGGCGAACATAACTGCAAACCGCAGCGGCAGAGCCGAAATCGAAACAGGCAGCTCACGAGTGGTGTATAATCATGTATGTCTCTATGGAAGCATTTTCAATTTTTCTTAAAGTTATAAAGAAACCAGTGGTTAGTGCCCGACCGAATATGGATTTCTGGCCGAAGCCGAAGATTTTATAGATATAGACCTTAGATAGAAGATAGAGCTTAGAAATTCAGATCGAAATTGTCTAAAAATGAATAGTTAATGTTTTTTAATGGAACTTTTTTATATAACTTAGCACACTGATTATATTTATTATGCGACTTTTCAAAAAACTAACATAAAATGTGTGACCCTTCCCTCCGCGCGCCGCCTCTCTCATTACGATCTCTGGCACGTAAAATTTCCTTCAATTATGGCGCTTGGGTAAACCTTTGGCTTCGGCCAAAACTTCGGCCCATTGTAGCCTAAGGCGAAGGTTTGGCCGGAGATGGTGTTTTTTTCCGAAGATGGCCGAAGCCGAAGCATGAATCGGACCCTACCAGAGGTATATACGGTCTGTCATAGAGATTCGCCTGCTGTTCGCGGTAGCGGCCTGTTCTAGTACCAAACAATCGAAGACATGTGACGTTCACCAACCGATACTGGGCCCGCGTGGTGGATTATGGCCCAGCCCATCCCACAGAGAAGTCGCCAGTATCCTAGCAGTGGGAACATAACAGCCTGATAATGTGTGTATGTAAATGTTATATTACGGTTGTGGTCTCGTTAGGAATTGCACCTTAAAGTTAGGTTTACTACCGGATTCATGTTTATTGTTGTCAGTTGACAATGTATAGATGGCGTATTGGTTTTGGTTTCGCGTTGCATTAAACTTGCTATAAGGACTGTATGCTCTGTTTATAGTGACATTATTATTATTAAAGTTAATGCGAACCAAGACTACATATTTTGATGGTATTGTATGTGTAACGAATGGATGGCCGTTACAGAACATTTACATAGTGAGGAAGGATGAAACTTTGCATGGCTGAATAGATTCTCTTTTCTTAACTGTTGTTGCAGAAAACAAAACGTCCACAAGCGAAATGCAACCGAAAACTTGTACAAATAATGCTCTCTAGTGAGATCGCAACCAACCGCTGCTGGTACGCTAGTGGTTTATACACCAACGATTATATAAAGGTGGTCGAGGTGGTTTATATTGCAGATTTAGCTAAAGACGTATAATGCATTACGTTAATCATTCATTTTATAATGCCTAGAGTATTTATTTATTTAGATTAACTATCTAGTTCTTTAAATTGCCATTCCAAAAATAAACACCAAAGTCTCCTCATTCTATCATCTATTTCGAGACCCGAGATTCATTCTAAAGATAGATAAAGAAACACCATTCAGATCCTTTTAATCCTAGAACAAGTCTTACTAAGTTCACAGCTGTACTGCCTGTGTTTCACCTAGCTTGGAGTAATCCTATATTGGAGTCAGCCGATAAATAGGATTGATAGAGTCTAAGAGTGCTTGTGAAAACTCTGTCTTGGTTCAATCTTAGTACTTTTCTTTAGAGTCCTGGAAAATTAATGGAGAGTTCTCTTTTCGAGATCTTGTATTGGATGTGGTTTTAATTTAATTAAAATTTGAGAATTTTTAAAATGTGAGAAAAACAGTTTTCGATCTTGGTGAAGAAAATAAATAAAAAGCCATAAACACAAACAAACAAAAATAATTACATAACCAAAAAAATTATATTTCTATTTATATTTTTCAGTAGGCACTGCCACTGCTCGGCGAATACCTATTTACCCATATTATTATAACCTGCACCGTGCACTTACATGCGTACACCTATGCGTGCTTACGTGCGTGTGTACTTACATTATAATGTTATTTAATCACAAACTTAGCGATACTGTGCTGAAAGTTATTAACAGGATCACTTGCGATTCGCACATTGTTGTTAATGGTTTTTCAAATCAAATCAAATCAAATCACTTTTTATTTGTTAACACAGGTACAGAAATACAGATCTTATAATTGACAAAATCGAGCGCTATGTTATGCCAGTAGCAGGCATACAAATGTGGTGAGCATCTAGCTCAAGATTACAATTTAAAGTTTCTAAAAAATATATTGAAAATCATGCATGGGTATTGTATTTAATTAGGAAAAAGAAAAATTGCAAAAATTACATAATATTATATTAACATTTAAACATGGACTAAAGAAATACGCACAATTTATAATGACACATTGTAATAAGTAATTTTAATTGATTTATATTGAGCCATCATTCAAGAATTCATCTAAACTGTAGTAACATTTGTCAATAAGCAAATTATTAAGTGCCTTTTTGAATTTGGTTAATGGCATATTTTTAATTACATTCGGTATTTTATTATAAATTTTTGGAGCGTTGCCGAAGAAGCTTTTACGCATTAAGGATGTTTTACATTTAACATTACAAAATTTATTTAAATATTGAGTACGCAGCGGATTTCTTCTGACTTCAGATAAGCCAACAAATAAATGCGGGTATTTTTTCACAAATAATGCAGTTTCCATTATATAAATTGCTGGCAGTGTCAATATTTTTAGTTTTTTGAAATGTGGAATACAGCTATCTGTCGTTTTTAAACCGCACATAGATCTTACACAGCGTTTCTGCATCCTAAATACAACCTCCCTATTAGCTGACTGGCCCCAGAAAATAATACCGTACCGTAAGACAGAAGCTACAAGTCCATGATATGCTGTTAGCAATGTCTCAATATTAACCTTTTTTGAAAGTTGGAATAATGCATATGTAGCTTTGCTTAATCGTTTACATATTATGTCAGTTTGAGTATTCCATGTCATTTTATTATCAATAGTGATTCCTAAAACCTTGGCATCATCGACTCCCTGTATTTTATAGTCATTAAAGCTGATATTAATGTTATTATTTTCACGACGTTGATGGTATTGCATGATGTTGGTTTTACTTAAATTAATTTTCAAATTATTATCATTAAGCCAGTGTACTATTTTAGTTAGAGTTTCATTAATATCATTTTCATAATTATTTATGTCTTTGCATTCTATTATGGCTGTGCTGTCGTCTGCAAAAAGAACCATCTTATGCTGAATGGTTTTTGGGAGGTCGTTGATGTAAATCAAAAAAAGAGGTGGCGCCAACACGCCACCTTGGGGCACGCCATATTTTATGCATCTTTGTTTTGAGAAATGTACAGTTTCTAATTTTGTTTTTGCACATAATCGAGAGACTTCGGTGCATTGAACTCTATCAGTTAAATATGATTCTATCAATTTTAGGATATTTCCCCTTACACCGTAGCCATACATCAGTAAATATAGTACAAATTGGATTCTTCTTATCAACTGATGTCATAATGTTATTAATTAAATCAAACAGTGCCAAGTTAATATTTATGTTTCTGCGAAAACCTTTCTGTTCATTACAAAACAAGTTATATTTTTCAAAATATGTGTATAAGGAGTTTCCACTCACCCGCCCCGCGCGCGACTTTTTTGCACCAAACCGTCCAGGGTGCAAAAAATTGCGAAATATTCGCATGTAATTTGACACTTTAGATAAACAATCGCAAACTACAAGAGTTATAGCTAAATAAAATTTACAGTGAATAGCTGAATAGTTATGGAATCTATATATCAAAAAAAAAAAAAAACTGATATTAATTTGAAACTCAAAAAAAATGTAGAACTTGAAAAACAGTGATGAAAACGGATATTTCGCTATTAAAATATTAATTTGAATTTTTCTAAATATTAAATTTCAATTAAAATAATTTTAAAATAAACTAGATTATATTTCCTTTCCAATAAGACCATAATCTTATTAGTTTATTTACGATAGTCTAGTTAGAATTAAATTAGAATTTGAATACTCACTGTTTATTTTGACGCGGCCTGCGCCAACGACTGTTTTTGAACACGGTTATTTACGTACCTATAACTTTACGAAGCCACTTGTTTTTGTATATACAATTTAATAATATGTTCACAATACTAATTATGCACTGTTTTTCCGTTAACACACACGTTTTAATCACAAAAACACTTATTTCTTGTATAAACACAATCACCATAGGTATTTAAACCTACCACCTTTCGGAGGCGAAATACTCAACTTTGAGATTCGAAAACTAGATTTCCTTTATGATAATATAGTAGCACAGATTTTCACGATTAATTTGATATGTAACACTATCCGAAAACAACAATATACATAACAGAACAATTGAAATACGACGCCACACGTCAGAAATGGCGGAGTTTGTTTACACTAAAGTTTTTACTTTTATTTTGACATTTGTCGAAAGAATAGTGTTGCTATTGTTGGTCCGAACGTTGAGGAATATAGTATAGAGTTTGCTACAAGAGGAATAAGCTCTAGAAATAGCAGTTTAATAAATTTTTATTGCATTTGTTGGACGAAGGCGCTACTGGCTGCTTTAGCAGCCAGGGACATTTGGCAAAACGGCAACTGGCTGCTAAAGCAGCCAGGGGCGGTTGAGTGGGTATATAACTTTCTCAAAATTTTTTGAAAAAACGGAAATTTTTGCAATGGGTCTGTAGTTTTTCATATCCGTTTTGTCGCCTTTTTTAAATAAAGGTTTAATAAAAACTTTTTTTAATCTGTCGGGAAATATGCCATCAGCAATACAAAGATTAATAATGTGGGTTAATGGCTGTGCTATATCTTCCTTTACATACTTTATGACCTTAGTACAAACGCCATCGTGACCAACTGTATTTGTATTTTTGAGTTGGGAGATAATTTTGAAAATGTCAGTTTTATTTATCTTTATGATGTTCTATGATGTAGATTTACATATTTTAAGACCTATAGGCACTTAGCAAGTCTCAACGGCGCGGCGGTGTGTCTTAATTGATCAAACATTATACACTGGCCTGCAAAAATAAGTACTACACATTTAAAATTTAAATTTTTCCTAAACTATAGAAATTAGAGATTTAAAATAAAAATACGTTATAAAGCAATTTTTATCAGCTCTCTTTGAAACTATAGACAAAATTAAACTATTTTTCGAGTCCTTTTTGTTTTGAAAGTATATCTTGTGTACTTAAAAAGTTATTGCAATTTTGAAAGTGTGATACTTATTTTTTCAGGCGAGTTTATTTGAATATCTAACCAGAAGTTTTAGTTCAAACTGATGGTCATAGTGGGCTATTATAGTAGTAGTAGTATTATCCTAGTAGTAGTCTAAATAGGAAGAAGATTACTTTTGTTAGTATTTTTTTTTTTTAATTAAGTAGCCTTTATTTTTTCCTACCGCTGGGCAAACGCCTCCCCCATTCCTTTCAAACTCTTCCCGAGAGGAGAAGAAGGTAGGCAGTTTAGTATAGATATAAAAAAAAGCGTAGTACGAAACCAAAGAATTAAAAATCTCAAAAAATATGCTATATTCTGTCTTACCTATGGATACTGAAAAAACTATACCGTGCTACGATTATTATGAAAAATTACTGAACTATTAAAATATTCTATTTGTAGGATTCAATTCAAATGTTATAATCTTCCTCCAAAAAACAACAAAGCAACATTTTTTTCATTCAAACTCATATGAAAATAGTGAAAAGCCATATTTCAAACCTCGTTCTTAAAGCAAGTTAAAGTAATACTTGCGGTAGAAATTGGAGTAAGTTACATGAATATATTTCATTCATAAAGATTTGAAGTAAAAAATATGCTTCGAAAAGGCAATGAAGCGAATGTAAGAGAATCTTATATGAAAAGTTTTACTTTTTTATGGAAAAACAGACAAGTATGATATGAAAATTATTTAAATGTATTCTCGTATTTATTGAAGATGTATTTTTGATATTGCCATTTTATTGAAATATTTTAATAGAATATGGTATTGGATTTTTAGTTTAGTCTGTTCAATGATACGAGGATTTCTAGACGAAGTCCTAGACAATAATGCTATCGATCTTTCTACTTTATTGAACTTATGTTTTGAGTATATTGACGTACCTAAAGATATGTAAGGATTACATATTAAATGAATACTTTTGTTATACAACACCGTCGAGGTCAACCGAGTCGAAGGTGGCGTGACTGATCTGATCATGTTCGCGGGGCTAACATAGCCAGAGCTGGCACAGGATAGAAAGGTATGGAACGAGAAAGGGGAGGCCTTTACTCAGCAGTGGGACACGATGTCGTCTAGTAAAAAATAATTAAAAACACTTTAGCTTGCCCAGCAAATCAATTACTTTTAATCTTTTACTATGATCTTAATCATAGTCAAGTTGTAAGGAAAAGCAAAGAACCTTTCACAAAATTATATTAAGCCCTGAGGTCACGTCCGATCCTTTATTCCCTAAAACTTTCTAGATTCCTAACAAAGTCTGACATAGCTTTTATCTATAAATTTTCTAAATAATGTCCCGAATTAATCTGAAACTTTCCCATCTACGAATAGTCAACCAAAAAACAAGTCAGAAACATTGAAGTGGTGGAAAAAATTTACAACATTCGCCACTGACAGCCAATTCGGGCGTGTATGATAAAATCACCGGACAACTTTCAATTGTCTACGCCATCGCCTTTATTAACTAGTACATAGAATTCATAATCGTTTGAATTTTATTCCGAATAGAGTTGTATAATTTTATCGACAACAACGCTCTTATTTATAGAGCGATAAGGTTCATAATTGCTTGTATTTTATTCGTGATATAGTCGTACGGTTTACTATGATAGTACGCCTGTTCGCCTTTATGGCGACAACTAATATGAAAGAATCAAGTTTTTGTAAGTACCGAGAATTGTTTGTTTTTGTTTGGCGAAGCGATTTAGTGTTAAAATGTTTTGTGGGTCGTATCACTTGTTGTGTAAATAAATAAATACTTGGGAATGGTTTGTAAATATATATTTGATGGCCTGAAAAGGGTATCAGTTGGTGTAACATGTTTCTCAAGTTGGATGTATTTGTAGGAAAGTGTTTCATTTTTCTTCAGGATTTTATGTTTCAGGAATATTATACAATACAGTCAATGTTAGATTAGAGATTAAGCTTTACTTAGATAATAATGATGATGAGCTAGATGCAGCTTGATGGAACGACCACCTTGAAAATGGACAGACTGGATGCCGCAGACAGAGGACAGAGTTTCGAGGCACAGTTTGTGAGAGGCCTAGGTCAAGCAAGGAGTTGCGATTGAGAGGAAGACCTCCAAAGAATGAGATAATTGATGATGGCGACTGTTAAAAGATCAACCAGAAATTAAGTTAATGTGGACCCTGGTCCAATGGACGGCTCCGTTCACCGACGTAGAAATGGTTACCATACATTTTGACCCTCTATGTTTTGCACTTTTAAGCTGATTTTTAGCCAGGCTCTATCTCATGAACCGTGATAGCTAGACAGTTGAAAACTTCACAGATGATGTATTTCTGTTGCCGCTATAAAAACAGAGTAAAATAAATATTTATGGGGCTCCCATATAACAAACTTGATTTTTTGTCGTTTTTCGCTTCATATTTATAACAGCAACAGGTAGAATCTTGAAATATTCACAGAATATTTAGTTGTTTATTCACTTTAAAAATAAATAATTAAATCAAAATAAAAAAAAAACATTTATTTTTCCCATTTCCCAGAGGTTAAGGCCTCGCCTCCCATGTATGTTATATGTATGTATGGTTGTGGGTTCAAATCCGGGCAAGTACTAATGTGACTTTTTCAATTCATAATTATGTACTTTTCTAAGTTTATCTTGGACATCACAGACATCGGTGAAGTAAAACATCGTGACGAAACCTGTAGGCTTAGCCAAGTTGACAATCTACAATCGTTAACGCTAATAGAAAACTAACCAAATGTATGGGAATGACATGTATCAACGATAAGTCACGTGGTCAAAACAAACGAATGAAAACTTTAAAGTTCAGGCAAAACTGTAAGTTGGCTACGATTTAAATGGGATGTAGCGATCACGATTGTAGAAACGAATACATTTCATTCTATCATCTTAACCGATGTAATCTTGTCTACGAAAGTTTATATTCCTTTGTTTTGACCACGTGACTTAACGTTTACGATTGTAGAAAGAGAATCGATACGAATCGTTTGTAACTTGGCTAGGCCTGCAGGACTTATAATTAACATAAGTCTTAATTCGCCAACCCGTCTTGAGCAAGCGTGGTGATCAATGCTCGTGCCCTCTCTGTATGAGAAGAGGCCTTTGCCCAGCAGTGGGACAGTAATAGGCTGGTATTATTATACAACAAACGTGATTTTGTCGAATGTTGTAAGTTAAAAATTAATATTAATAATTATAAATTTTATAATTCTATGTGGGGCGGTTCAGAATGTTGTACTGAATTACGTGGTAATCCTTTGTGCGTTAGTGTCCCTCCTACCCTGTTTAGAGGCCATGAAGTACAATAGGGTAGATGACAAAAAAAATCTAATTAGTCCGTCAGATAGATTTCCAAAAAATATTGGACACATACAGAGTGTAAACAACCTCATCACGAAGCCGTCAACGAAACATTCTGTACACCAAACTAAGTAACTTTACGCAAAAACTATTGCTGGGAAACGACTTTTTATTTTGGGGTGAAAAATAATTTTTTGTAGTAAAACTCAATGTAACGCACTCAAAACATTCTGCTGATGGATGGATTGAATAATAACTTGTCAAAAAGTTGGAACTTTGACCCCCAATATCTCCGTAACTAGAAGGTATGGCGTAGAACAAAAAAAAAAAATAGCAATCACGGGGAGAACAAGTGCCTTTCGGCTTCGTTAAGAGGTTTTTATACAATTATTTTTTTCTTTTTCACGTAAACAAAAAAGAAAAACAGTGCCTTGAAAACTCGTGTGACGTCACATTTGAGTACTTTTTTACTCAAATGTGACGAAGCCCCCACTCATGATCTTCGACACGTTTTATCTTCGTCAATTTTTATTAATTTGATTAATCAAAACACACATATCCAATATTTTTCGAAAATATAACTGACGTACTAAACACAATCACATTTTTTTTAGTCAGTCATCATCCCTATTAATATATGCGCAACGAACTTAGTTTCGGAACATTAAACACACAACATTAATAATCCACATAAAAAATAACAGATAACCTCAGCACCCAAGCGAATATGAATACAATAACTTACAAAAGTCATTCATAAGAAACAAAACAATAAATACGACAAAAAAAACGCGTAGAAAAAAAAAAGTCCCATCAGACAAACAGCCCGTGAGTTTGGCTCACCCCCGTTTACATAAGTCTGATTTATGAACGCTATGCTGGAGCCAAAGTTGTTTAGTACAATGTGCTTGTTATTTACATATATTTGTGTAAATATTACAAGTTACAGACGTAGAATTATGTTGAATTGTGATAGTGGAGTTTGGGACAATTTTGGGTACTGTTTTGAATACAGTTTTGTTATGGGGTCCACTGGCTTGAGAGAAGGGACTGGTGCCTGGGGTTACAAGAAGGTATCATTAAATCCGATAGAAACTATGTGCTAAACGTATGTAGATTTACCTGTAATACCTTCATTTTCGGAAACATCTATAATAAAACAAAGGCGGCAACACTTGAAGGAAAACTCCAACGACTTTAAAATAGGTTTATTAACAATTTTGTTACAATCCACACTATTATAGTAATAACGGATAGGCAACTATCTTAATGATTGTCCGTCGTCTTCGACGTTCCGCCCCAGAATCGCCCGCTCGGGCATCAGCTCCTGACCAAGAATCCCGCCGTTCTCGAGGGAAAATCCAGCGCCCTGACTGGCTCACGACTTCACGCCACGTCAGTCTCGTGATCCAATCAGAGAATCGCTTCACTTTTGCGCCATACATTTTACAAATCAAATGATAGAACTATTGCCATTCTTACGGAATTAATGTTACCAGTTTACATAATAACATATAAAGCATTTAAGATGTGTTCACACGAAAAGCTATTAAATTAAAACGTTTAAATAAAATTATTTCTAGAAACATAGTAAATTAACTAGTAAAATCACGAAACCTAACACATCACAACTATTATCCCCGAAGCTAGACAGAGTTATATCTAAAGCACATTCCCATTTCGCTAGTTCACATCTATCAACAGCCAGAATTCGGAGTGTTTCAGACAAATTCCTATACTCCGTGAAAAAACCTAATGACACTTCGGCTGACCTGGGGATCGAACCCAATATCTCATGCTTAGCAGAGCACTTGCGACCACAAGACCATCATCACCTTCCAGCCCTTATCCCAATTCATTTGGGGTCGACGCAGCATGTCTTCTTCTTCCATACTTCTCTATTACTCGTCATCTTATCAGTAACCTCCTTTCTTGCCATATCAATCTTAACATAGTCCATCCATCATTGCTTTGCTCTTTGTCTACTCTTATACCCATCCACATTCATCCTCAAAACTTTCCTCACGACATTTTCCTCATTCCTCCGCATTCCTGCCCAAACTACGACAACCTATTGCCACACAACTTTTCAGTCACCGGCGTCGCTTCAGACTTCCTCCTAAGTACTTATTTCTTATTTTATCCATTCGCGAAACACTACAAATCCTCCTTAGCATTGTGACCACAAAAACAAATTGGCTAAATCAACTAATACATAAACTAACACAACTTAAATGAAGTAAACTCCTAAAATAAATGTTGTAATGCACTATACACATACTATGCACTGTACTGTACACTAGATACTAAAAAAAATAAAAATTGTTTATTTGCACCAAAATGTTGTTTACAATACAATTAGGCCTTAAGGTATATTTACAGTACTAATATTAAGTTAACGTACCTACCATACATGACAAGCAGAGTCAGGCTTTGAAACGCAATCCCACCATTTCTATCATAAGTTGATATGGGAGATGCAATGTAGATTGAATGAGAATTGCTGCACTGGAGCCCAATTAATAATAAATTGCTGACTGAACTCCTGAACGATTTCACACCAATTACTCTTTAGTATCACTGTACGTAGATCTTGGGTTCAGAAGAGATTCTTGGCAATCATTTGGGGAACTGCAAGTTGGGTATAGACGGTGGTTCTTGAGTTTCATAGATTAGGGCTCTATTCCATTCTAAACATACAAGATACATTACCCTCCTTTTGAGCATCGATACAGCCGGGCAAATTACAAACTACTACCCGTAATATAACATTTTTGTAAAAAAAAATTAGCTAACAATTTCTAGTATCTAATTCTCGTTCTCTATTTCAGATAAATGAGTTTCGACGAGAATTCTGATAATGTTATCGAACACTTTTAATACAAGAAAGAACAATCCACCAGAACTCATTATAAAAAGAGATCACATACCACCAATAAAGAACACATATTAACATAATCTATAGCTTCACAAACTGCCAGTAAATTCAGTTAAACTTCCACAGTGTGAGGCTTGGGGTGCTGGAAAAAAGCTCGCCCTATATCATTATCAAAAAGTTATTAAGGCGGGCCTTGAAGCGTCTAATTTATTGCCAAAGGAATCGCTGTAGCTGCCAACTTAGGCGTGATTATTATAGTTTATTGGGACAGCAGTGGTGATAATAATTTTAGTTGAAAAACTTTGATTTAAGTATGGTGGGGTGAGAAAAAATTACAGACGCAGTTGCTGATTTAACACTGAAATTGGTTTTTTCCCGTATCTTGACTCGCATTCTAAGAGAACCAATCTCAGTACCCAAACCGGTGTATGTTAGGTTGTAATGATAGACATAACCTTCAAATCCATTCAACCGCTGATGCGTGATTGACAGGTGGCCAAAATCTTCGCAGAATTTTACACACAAGTGGTGTTACTGAGAAATGATGATATGGCTGGTAAATGGGTTATAGTTTGCAATATTATCGGCAAAAGCAAGATGTTTCCTACAAAACGTGTTATTTTCTTAAAACGTTACAACGGTATCTACGGGTCGAACGAAGGCGTCTCAAGGGAATGGCGACCATATTGGATCTAATTCTATCGTCGTGACACAGGTTAAGTCGTTCAAGAGATTAATAATATCCCATTTCTTCAACTCATTTTGTTGCATGTACCGTGGGTATCTGCTCGGTGTCGTAAGTATGTTTACGCCCATCAGCGGGCGAATGACTGACACTCTCGCCGAGACAGACCGAGGCAGGGTGAGTGTAAAAGTGTACCCACGAGCACTTGTCTTGTCTAGTCTCGGTGTTCCTGGCTTATATACACTCTCGCACTCGCCCTACCTCGAGTTTGTTGGCGAGAGTGTACTACCGAGGACACTCCTGCCTGATCACCAATAAGCAAATTTTTGCTTGCACGTACAACATAGAAACGCTCTCTAGCCCCGCCCCGTTGACTTTGTATAGAAATAATGAATGAAAAGATACCGATCGGCCGAGCGCACTGACGACGCACGCCAAACGAGAGTTATTGTTATTTTGCGTGCCAAAGTTGACTCTTTTCTAATACTTATAATTCTTACTTATAATTTCTAATACTTTTCTAAACTTTAAGGGGGCGTGGCTCGGCGCCTCCGCATGATTTAAGCGAACAAAATTTTATCTGATCAGGCGGAAAAGACCACGACTGTACCTGTACAGCTACCTTGAGCTCTCGCGACAGGCCACCACACCACGCACCGACGCCCCCGCCTACCGCCCCGCGCATCTACCTCAGTCACCGTCTCAATAGAGCGGTATACCTGTAGTTTGATACAATATTCTTCATGAAAAGCGTGTCCTATAACAATAAAAGGGTCATCCTTTGAAAAGGCGATAGATTACACCCACTAAAACTTTTATTACTCTTAAAATTCTTTACAAAACACGTCAGTCTATAGGATTACAGCTATACCGCGATAGTTTCCCAACGGATACTTCCTATGCTCACCTTTTTGGCACAATTTTATGGGCAACTAAGCCTCTTCGTATGCCTTAATGGGCAAAGTCACTTAGTCTGTTTATCCATGATAGTGTGTAATATACGTTTTTGTAGCGGGATGTTTCATGGACCCAAGTACCTAGTATATTGTGTGTTTCTATATCAAACCAGATCTTTTTTGAGTAGGTTATTGTAGGGCTTACTGCTTTGCTCCCTTACAGAGTTTGATTTCCAGGTCAAGCGAAGTGTTGTTGAGTTTTATTATTTAGGTTATTATTTAAGTTCCAGTCCGGAGTTTGGATTCGTGTCCAGTTAGGTAACCGGCTCTCCCTCTTTTACATCTAATTAATTTGGGCGTAGGTATCGCGTACCCATTCGCTTTCGGAAACGCAGGCGCCATGTTGTACCATGTTTTTTTAACTACTTTTTCAATCATAACGTGAAATACTGTACAGGTTTACGAAATACTGTTTGAATCTACTGATCCTTATTTATTTTAATAAACTGTTCCGGGTCTGGATGTTTGTTCATTTGCATTTCCGTATCTGTAAAAACATCCAGTGCAACAAAATAGTACGTGAGGCAATTTTATAACGTTTTTCGCCCTCTTTTTTATAAAAGTGTTGTATGATTACACTGACTCATAAGGGAATATTTCATTACTAACACATTCTAAATGTTAAACTGAAATACGTACTGAGTGAGATAATTCTCTAGAGAATCAGAGTTATAGCGGAAATTTACCGGACGGTCGTTATTGAAACCGGAGATGCATCGTGCGATGATATTGAAACGCGTTTAGTGAGAGTGAATCATGTTGTTGCTTTATTATGGTCTAATATACATTATTTAAGCTCAAATATGATGATGCCAGTTAAATTGCATTGTTTAAAAGTTTTTCACAATATTTTGCGTAATGGTATACTGCGAATAATTAGTGTTTTGTAGTTGTTTTATTGTACAATTAAAGCAAAATTTAGATTTTTTTGGTGGTGGTGGATTATGGCTCTCATCCTCTTACATAGAAGTGGCCTGTGAGGCTGTGAACCAGCAGAATAGTGGGAACATGATAGGCAGATTAAGTATGTCCAAACTACGAACAGTTTTGAAGTACACCTGCATCAGACAGTATACCATTGATCATTAAACTCGCATTGCTTAACAGTTGACAACTTAGCTCGACCAGAGGGTCTACACAAAATTTCTTTCTATCAGGGATAAATGTGATAGAAAAGATGAATATCGCTATAGAAATACAAAGAGCGAAACCATTGGAAATGGTTTACTACTTGTCTAAGCCTCTGGCCCTAATAAAACATATTCATTTCCAAGTAATTAAACAATCAACTAACCGAAAAACCTAATCGATTTTCAAAGTGTTTGTCAAACAGCTATTACGCAAGCCTTCGGGAGCGGAAGTGGCGTAAGTAAAGTAAATATGGCGGGCGGATGTGGGTCGTAAGTCACGCCACAAATACCGGGCCCGACATCCGGGCGACGGGCACAAGACTGCCAGCGTGTTTGTCTGTTACGCTTCACTTCTACAATTCATTGGGCATTAGTAATTGTTTGATTTGGTTCCGGAGATTAGTTTTGTTTGGCATATAACTGTTTATGCGTGGATGTTTCCATAAGGACCTTCCCATGACTAAAAAATTAGTAAGCTGTAATCAAAATCAAAATCACATTTATTTCAAGCACTTTTGAATTATCGAAACAAAGATGAAAATTAAATGTAGCTACAGTCCCTGTCACAAAGCATAAAAACTGTGAAAGTACTGTAGTTGCCCATTCCCTAGCGTAGATCTCTATGGAGAAGAACGGGCAAGAAACTCCATGGAAACTCTTTTAAATCAGAATATTTTTACAAAACCTTGGTAACATACCTAATTCATGTTGAGATGGTACATTATGTGATTACAAAAGATGTGCACGTTAAAAGTGTCCATAGTGAAAACAAAACAAATAATTCAAATAAGCCATGGCAACCAAGAGCTGACCAGTCCCAACTGACTGCGTCCGTTCACGAACATGACGCATGTATCAGCACCATTCTACTCAACCATTTTGAAGGGAACTAAATGATCCGACACCCGCGCCACTATCAGTAAGACTTTGAGTGAGCATGACATACCCAACCGCCAGGGCACATTCAAGTCAAGAAAAGACGTAGGTTTCAGCGGCTGATAGCATTCTAGTACATAGGGGCGTACATACAATATGGGTTATGCGGTTATATAATACTAAAAATATTGAATTTATGCAATACAAAGATAGTTGTACAGTCTTCAGCAGCTCTCAACAATACAATTAGTCCCATCCATTTATGCGCCCCTGTCCTTGTGGAGCAGGACCGGCACAAACATTTTTATCAGCGATATAATCGTCTAATTTGTAATATGCTTGCTTACATAGTGTGCGCTTAATGCATGTTTTAAATTTTATATCATTCAGTTCAAGAATGCTTTGTGGAATTTTATTATAGCATCTCAAACAGTACCCCATGAAAGATGAGTCTACTTTAGCGAGTTTGAAGCCTGGCTGAACTAATTGGTCCCTATTTCTGGTACTGTAATTGTGTCTGTCACCTAATTTACCAAAAAGATGTAGATTTTTTCTCTCAATATGTTTGAAATCTTACTTACTTAGTAACAGGCCAGAATTGCTACTTGTGGTACACAACTCTTTTGCTTTCAATACAACATGCAGTATTGGTCCTGAAATTTTTTGTGATTAAATAGAGAAGTTGCTTCAACTTCAACCCCTCATTATAAAACATACGGGATCAACTTCGAAAAATCCTGCCTTAGTTGCTATAGGGCATGACGTTTTCTTTTAACTCTTACAGTACTTACGGGATGAAATCGGTGATTTATTTTTGTTACTATGAGCGATGATGATGCTTGCAACAGAAATATCGGGAGTTCATAGTAACAAAAGAAAATCACGGATATCATCCCGTAAGTACTTTATGTGTACATAGAATATTCTTTATTAAATACATCATACAAATTTCAATTTACATTAAAGAAAATATTTCATATAGGGTGACACAATGGGTGGTCTTATAGCTAAAAGCAATCTTTTCAAGACAATCTTTGGACGGATTAGAGAAAGCGGAAGAAACAATACTGAAAAAGGTTGTTTTTTTTTTAAGTTTAATATCAGTCGCTTACTGAATGATTTTTAAAGACTACAAACCAATAAATAGATACCGGCCTCTCTAAAATAACAATTTAATTCAGCAGCTCTAAAAGCACCCACGTCACGTTTGTAAAAGCTGCGGTCAGAAATGGCCTGCTAGGGAGCTGTGTGATTCACTGGTCCAGTTCACAGTTTCAAAGGCATTCTACATCCGCAGTCCTGAACGTACACCACAGGTGGGTACAGTGCAGTCTAGCGAGGATGGTCGAATAGCGAATGACAGAGGTAGCTCTGAATGCTAAATAACTGACTTAGTTAAGTCATTAATTCTTGTTGATACTTGAAAAACAGACCTACGGCGTCAATAGGAAATAGGCGAATCTCACATAACTCCACTCTTCCGCATAATCTGGCGGTGAAGCGGATCTCACGTCACATTCTAATATATGCTTTCGAAGAGGGAAATATCCCAAGAATAATCTGCAAAAGCGCTTATTAATAAAATAAAAGTCAGATACCTTAATACCTCATGTAAAAAGTTGCGCAGAAAATACAAAGTAACTAACCCCCGAATACTGAATCGTCACTCAAAATTTAAGGTCTGCTTAACATTTGAGCAGCTCCTAAACTTTAAATTTCGTATGGCCAAACGTCACTTTTGAGTATCTGTTAAATATAAGTGCTACTTAAATCTTGAGTGACGTTTCAGTATTCGGGGGTAAGTCTACTAATTAACAATACTACAAAACAAGAAGCCAAAACAAGAAGCCAAAACAAAAGAACGAAACAAAAAGAAACGAACTAAGCTAAGTATAAACGGAAATAAATCCTTCCTTTTACGTTATCATCTGGGTATTACAGAGGTATCCATTAAGCTAATAACATATGCACAGACTGGGTTACTTACTCCGTGGATATAGACGGTATCGTATGATAAACATTTACTTACAGGGAATCATGGTTGTACTAGCGGTTGTTCGTAGTCGCACGTGTCTTCTTGGAGAACTATTTAAGGTATCCGGATAAGAACTCAATATTCATCCAGATTTGGCGGCCTCGACTTATGCACCATCTAATGAAAATGCAATGTTTGGGTTGGCTTGCAGTCTAATCAGATACAGCTGGGTACTAGTATTTTACATAGAGTGACTGCCTATCTGATCTCCACAACCCAGTAATTAGGTAATACGCTAACCCTTGGTAAGACTGGTGGTCAGACTTTCGGGACAATGTCCTGTAACGACTGCAAAAGACCTACAAATAACAGCCGGGACCAACAGTTTCACGTGCTTTCCGAGGCACGGAGGAAACTCGGTATGTAATGGGTGGTTACCCATCTATGGACCGACCTAAGCATGCACGGCTTAATCGAAATATTGACCCGTGCGGCTGTTATTATTTATTCACAAGCTCTTCAACTGTATTTTATAGGTACGAGTACTAAAAGTGACTGAACATTCATTTGAACTGACTGACAATTTTGTCTCGTGGTCAGAATGTAATACCTGGACTGAAAGGATGATATGGCAAGAAAGGAGGTGACCAATGAAATGACGAGTAACAGAGAAGTATGGAAGAAGACGACATGCTGTGCCGAGCCCAAATGAATAAGGGGCCATAAGGGCAAGAGAATGATGATGGTCAGAATATAATACCAAAAATTCCGTTAAACAGTAATTAAGTTGTTTCAATGGACTTGGGTATTTATGAAAATTTCAATTTTAGTTTGAAATAAAGACATTCAGTATTTTTACCTGTTCTTGGTAGTATCAAATCTAATGTCTGAACTTCTAAAGTAACATCACCTGCGATGTTACTTTATCTCTGTTTTCAGAGCATTACACATTTATTTTTATGATCAAAATGACGGTATTATAATAAAATATATTCCCTATAAAAGGTATCAAGCGTTAAGATAAGAAAGTAAAAAACTCCAACATATTGGTGAACAAAGTTAGATAGGTTTTGAACATTTCATAAAATATTTCAGAACCTCTATTTGCAATGTTGATGAATGAACCTTTCCCTATCTTCCTGTATGGAGTAGAAACGTGGACAATCCTGACCCGAGAAAAGCATAGGATTGATGATTTCGCTGGAGACGAATGCTGAGAGTACCCAGGACAGCGAAACGCACCAAGGGATCCCTCTTAGCCCAGCTCCAAATTAAAACTCGCTTGTCCACCTTATGCCAACAATGCATCCTTTCATATTTCGGCCACATGGTGCGTAGAGGCGTCGAAAGTCTGGAAAAATTGATAGTGGTTGGAAACACCGAAGGCAGGTCATCCGCTCCCGATGCAATCCTCAGGCTGACCACGATCCCCAGACATGAGGGACCGACCCCAGAGAGAACTTTTGAAACTTATGTCATAATTATTATATTCTGTACTAATAATAGTACACAACATAATAATTGCGACTAGTAGATGTGTAGCCATTTTGCTTTATTAAATTCGTCAAAAGGTTCTTTAATAATATTTGTTCCAAAATAAAAATGAACACTTTCTTTTAGGAATATAGGTCTGTAAATAAATTATGTCTAGACTCCAGACATTTGTTTGTCTATTAAAATAAATGAAAGAAAATGCTGGTAATAAGTATCGGTATTGATTTGCCGTTTGAATATTGGTAATATTAGCTCATTCATTCCCAAGTCACAGGTGAAAACCTAGTTTGGGAGCCGAGTTTTTTTTTAATTGTGTAGTTTTAAGTTTTTATTTTATTGTTATTTTTGTTTTGTTGTGTGCACTGATGGCATGTGCCAAATAAATATGTTTTCTTTCTTTTTTTTCTATTCAAAACACGGATTATAAGCCTCTTCACAAAATTGAACTTACATATTTATAGTAAGCCGAATCATCCTCATAATGGCGTCCTCACAAGACAGTAGACCAGAGTCTGTGAGACTGGCTTCTCATTCACCAAGCGGTTCCGGTGTGGGTTGGTGTGACACAAGTCTCTGAATGTTTTTCCAGGACATACCGGTTTCTTCACGAGGTTTTCCCACCCCGATGCACCGGTTTGAGAGCAGTGGTGACGATGTCAATAGGCCGACAGTATCAAAAAATTGCAAATCTATTTAGACCGTCAGTTAGAGTATTGGAAATTAATGGACACGTATTTTTTATTTTTGTAAATCAATGAATATTGACAAAAGATAAAACGCATCAAAACTCGGGAGTGGGGGCTCGTGACGTCAGAACTAGCTAAAAATTATACCTAGGCGTGATGTATTGAGAATTTAAAAGCGTCATATCTTCGTCAAATTTGGTTTACGTAACAAAAGAAAAAACACGGGTCAAATATTTTTTGATAATCTAACTGACGGACTAATTAGATTTTTTTTGTCGTCTCGCCTATCAACTTTGGTTTTAACCAACCGGGTTATTGTACATTCGCCACAAAGTAAATTCTTCACATTTTGTAAACTCCATACATTGAAAGTATGTACAACTAAAATAACATCGCGACTATAGTCTCCGAAGGGTTAAGCAAAGGAGTACCTAACAGTTCACCCACATTTCGCCAGTTATGTTTTAAGTCCCATGTAATTGGGGGTGAGCTTTTTGCCATTAACCGGGCACAAATTCAGACTTCGTGGTTCTGCTACTGAGAAATTTCTGATGGAAAACCCAATAACACTTTGCCCGACCAGGGTATCGAACCCAGAACCTCATGCTCAGCAGACGTACTTGTGACTACTCGACGAACAATGCTGTCCACCCCTTTTTTTTTTTTCGGATGGGAAATCATCAAATGACTCCTCCCGCTCTGGGCGGAGCAGGAGGGAGAGTCAGACTTTTACTGACTAAAACCCATCCATGTTCCTTCATCGCCCTTTGTGTTCCGGGGCCACGGTATCTCTTCCGAATAGTCCCGCAGCCCCGGATGCTGTCCACCACCTTAAGTTGGGAAAACAAGCTTACCTAAGAATTCACTGATTTCAGTCAATATTTTCATCAATCTCTTCTACACTATTCAAATATTTAGTCCTATTCCGCTTCAGTTACACACTTGACCTGTATATTTTGCAATAACGGTTCTGCTCACTTGACACACAGTACAATTTTCAATAACCGAATCGTATCCGCACTTTGAGGATGATAAATTATCCGACGTATAGAGTTATCCGTAGCGCGATTTCGGTAATTAAAATTGATAGTCATGTGTTTGCATGATTATGCTGGCGTTTGGAATATTAGTTAGTTGCTTTTTCTTTTATTAAATGAGGAGAAAGACATCAGAATCAGGATTTACGCTCGCATTTGTTCACTACCTCACTTCATGGTAAAATATGAAGTTTACGATGGTGAAAGAGTAACGCTTCGTTCAATTTAAGAAGACGACGCGACGCTTAAAATAATGTTCACGCTTATTTTAATTTTAGAATAAACACATTTAAATTTGACGAAGATTTGAGCTGGAATTACTGTTTGTGTCAGTCTATAGAATTAATTTTTAAGTCACTGAACCTTCAAAAATCCGGCCAGGAGCGAGTCGGAATCGCGCAACGAGGGTTCCGTACAAAATTTTTAAAGAACAAACTTAACTTTGCTGTTCGATCCCTAGAAACGGCTATTGGTCCAACCGCAAATAATAAGTTTGTAATAGTAAAATCGCTTTTCTTTTACGGTTTTCAGACTTTTCCCTTTACATTTGCTCTAAGACCTTGCTTTTTGCCAAATTTCGTGATGCTAGGTCAACGGGAACTACCTTATAGGTTTTCGACCCAAAACCTATAGGGTACTTCCGGTTTACCTAGAATTGTCAATTTTGGTTAAAAGTAAGGTCTTAGAGCAAATGTAAAGGGAAAAGTCCGAAAAATAAAAAAGTTTAAAATTAAGGTAAATTTTGGTACTTACAAGGTTTCGCGAAAATCTAAATTTGCCATATCTTTTTATCACCTAATAAGGACTTCAGTATCTGGTATAAATTTCAACTTACTAGGTCCACCCGTTCCTGAGAAAATCGTGGTGGTGACAGACGGACAGACGGAAAGACGGACAAGAAAGTGATCTCATATAAGGGTTCCGTTTTTTTCCTTTTGAGGTACGGAACCCTAAAAACGGTAAAAACTGCACTTGATCTTTCTTAAACAATATTCTGCTAACAAAAAGGATCAAAATAATAACTACCAAAATACCTGCATGCATCATTAAAACAACTCATAATTAAAACTGCGATCACTATCATCTCATTATCATCACAGTTTCCGTACGGATATCGCGACGAAGAGATTTTAATGAAGTTAACATTGACAATGACGTGTTCAGGTAGAAAATACAGGAACGGGGTTCATAAAGCCAATGCCATTGAGAGTAATTATGAACAAGTTCAATCAATGTACACAGTTGACGTATTGATGGAAAAAGATAATGAGAACAATGTATTATATTTGTGCCATTGTTAACACCTGGCGATTTCTCATTATTGGAGATATTATTGGACAAGGCTTTACAGGTGTTGTTTTGAATGTTTCGGATAATATTTATATTATGTATAGAACAGGAATGTAACGCACTTATATGACTAAGAGGGTATATACAGTAAAGTACCTACCTAATGAATATATGAAATATGTTAGGAGAAAACGAGACATAAGAAAAAATTGACAGTTTGTGTGAAAGATCTGACGAACGTGAAGTTCGCGTCATTTGCTATGATCGGTTAATTCAATTCTCAACAGCCAAAACCCACATTGGGCCCCCGTGATGGATCATGGTCTTTGCACAAAGAAGAGCCTTGTGTCCAGCAGTGGAAACAACAAAGAGTGATTATTAAATAGGATCATTATTTGACTCGTGTTTATTTTTTTCCTAACCGATAATATTCAAAAAAAGTCGTAATTATAACCACTTAACGTACAACCAACACAGAGCCAGAATGAGTATACAACAGTATTATTATTAAGTAACCTTATTAAAAACATTTCGACAGTTTGCAGTTTTGACTGTTCCAAAAATTGTCCAAAAGATTTATTCACGTACAAGAAACTTTTCAACTACAAGACGTTGATTTACTTTGTTTTGAAGCAAACTGTAACGTTGATAAGAAAATACTACATTTTTGAAAACTTCCTCCAAAAGGACCTTTTCGGGGTTGAACGTTGATAACGGCTCACAAAGGACTGCCAAACTCCTAACTTATTAATAGCATCAATTTTATTGACTCTAAGGGCTTTTGTGTTGATATTGTTTGATTAGTAAGAAAACTTTGGATTAGAAATGTTTTTGATGTTGTGTTCAGGTTTAGAAATAGAATGAATTTTAGATGCTTTTAGTCATATTGTTGGGAAGTTATTATTGGAATTGTTTTGTTGTTTATTGTAGATTTACTTAGTATAAAGAATAATACCGGTATTCGGAGTCACTGACATGACTTAAAGAGTCAACAAACTGGAGGCTGGAAAACCCACAATTAATCCAAAGACTAACACTTTTGTAATACACAGAATGGAAAGTAAATTCACAAACTATGACATATATCTACTACTAACAGTTAATGAGTACTTACCACACAAATCGATGTCTTTTAATAGGGATTATTTGGTTCCCGGTTATGCCGGTTTCATCACAATATTTTCCTTTGCCTTTTTGATTACACAAAAAGTAAAGCACCTGCTTTGGTTTGAACTAATCACCTAAGTCAGGGCCGTTGTCACTGGGCCACCTAATGGTGGCCTTAATGCAAAAGAAAAAAACCGGCCAAGAGCGAGTCGGACTCGCGCACCGAGGCTTCCGTACAAAGTTTTTAAAGGACAAACTTAACTTTGCTGTTCGATCCCTAGAAACGGCTATAAATAATAAGTTTGTAATAGTAAAATCGCTTTTTTTTGTTGTTAATAAACTACATATTTACGGTTTTCAGATTTTTTCCCTTTACATGTTCTATAAGACCTTGCTTTGTGCCAAATTTTGTGATTCTAGGTCAACGGGAACTGGTATAGGTTTTCGACCCAAAGCCTATAGGGTACTTCCGGTTGATCTAGAATTGTCAATTTTGGTTAAAAGCAAGGTCTTATAGTACAAGTAAAGGGAAAAGTCCAAAAAAAAAAAAAAAAAATTTAAGGTAAATTTTGGTACTTACAAGTTTTCGCGAAAATCTAAATTTGCCCATATCTTTTTATCGTGTTGACTCAGGACCTTGATTTTAATACATCTAATAGGAACTATAGACTTCAGTATCTGGTATAAATTAAACTTGCTAGGTTCGTTACTGAGACAGGACTCGCTGTCACAAAGGAGGTACTCTCATTTATTACAAATCCAGTCTGTACTGCATCCCCTTGGACCCCCCACCCCTTTCCAACCTCGAAGTCACTGTCTGTCGGCTGGGCATGACAGGTCACCTACCCATCACGATTGTCTCGGCATACTTGCCGCCTCCTAAGTCAGAATCCGACCCCGCGGCGATTAACGCCTCCATTAATAACGACCTCACAGCACTCTTCAATCTAAGTGACTCCGTCCTTCTGGTGGGGGATCTTCACGCTAAACACCCCGCGTGGAATAGCCGTCTATCCAATTCCAGAGGCAATGTGCTTTACAACCTCTGCTGTCCCCTCAACTTTGATGTCATCGCTCCGATGCATCCCACTCACTTTCCCAACAACCCAAATCACAGGCCCGATGTGCTAGACGTCGCGCTTCTGAAGAATGTAAACTTGCGATTGCATTCTATAGAAGCTGTCGATGAGCTCAATTCTGACCACAGACCTGTGATTATGGAGTTTGCCCCGAGATACGGTCCTTCTGACCCCTCTCAACCCCCCCCCCCCCCCACCAAAGTGATTACGGACTGGGGGAAAGTAAGCGAATTGCTGAAATCCACCGAGTCCCCTCACTTGGATCAAATACCCGATATCATCGAGACTGTGGCCGATACGGAGGCTGCGATCGGCTCGGTCACTGGACACGTGCAGTCAGTCCTGAACGAATGTTCAAGGGAGGTGCCGGCGGAGGATCACCTTCGCTGGAAACTCCCGGATGATGTGCGTGAACTGGTGACCGAGAAGAACGCGGCTATCCGGGCTTACAGAGCTTTCCCCTGCTCCAGTAACAAAGTTTTTATGCGTCGCTTACAACGCAAAGTAAGTAATAGCGTCAAAAAACTGCGTGAAGACAGCTGGGACAAGATGCTCGACGATCTAGAACCGACCCATCAGGCCTTCTGGAACCTGCAGAGGAAACTGCGCTCCTCTGAGGTCACCTCCATGCCCCCTCTCATTCGACCCGATCAAAGCATCGCTTTTGACGATGACGACAAGGCTGAATGCCTGGCCGACAGTCTAGAGACCCAATGCTCCCCCAGTACCCAGCCAGTAGATCAAGCTCACCTCGCTGAGGTGGATGCTGAAGTTGAACGCCGGACCTCATTACCCCCCGTTGAAGACCCGGATAACCCCCTGCCTCCTGTCACCCCGAGGTGGAGGACATCATAAAGGGCCTTAAACCCAGAAAAGCCCCTGGCTCTGACGGAATCACCAATAAGATATTCAAACTTTTCTCCCCCGCACTCATAGTGTTATTGACCGCTATCTTCAATAGCGCCGTGAAAAATAACTTTTTCCCACAGTCGTGGAAACAAGCTACCGTCATCGGTATTCCCAAACCGGGCAATCCTAAGTCTTCCCCGAGTAGTTACCGTCCTATCAGTCTTCTCAATGTCATAGGCAAAATCTACGAGAGGCTTATTTATAAGCGTCTCAAGGACTACGCCGAAGCAAAGAGCTTAATCCCGAAAGAGCAGTTCGGATTTAGATCCCAACACTCGTGTGTCCAACAAGTGCACCGCATAGTAGAACGCATTAGCGCCCACTACCAGCGAGGCCTAATGACTGGTGCCTTGTTCTTCGACATTGAGAAGGCGTTCGACAAGGTTTGGCACAACGGGCTGATATACAAGCTGTACTGGCTCGGTGTGCCAGATCGGCTAGTACTCATTCTTCGAGACTTCCTGTCGAATCGCACCTTCCAATACCGCATAGAGGGTGCACTTTCTGCTCCTCATCCGATTCGCGCCGGTGTCCCTCAGGGCTCGGTGCTATCCCCATTAGTTTTCACGCTATTCACTAGCGACATCCCCAAGAGTGATACAGCCCAGTTGGCCCTTTTTGCCGACGATACGGCCATTTATTACTCTGGTAGGAACCCCGATAGTATCGCCCTTAACCTCCAAAACTCCGCAGACGCATTAGGTGACTGGTTCTGGAGATGGAGAATAGAAGTGAATCCCGATAAGAGTCAGGCGGTTCTCTTTTGCAAACCCCGCAAACGTCTCCCTCCCACCCCCATCCCGATCACCATGTTTGACAAGCCGGTCCCTTGGGAGAAGCAAGCCAAATACTTGGGGGTCATCCTCGACCATCGCCTCTACTTCCGTGAGCACATAAAGACGGTACGTTCGCGTGCCGCTTTCTCTCTCAGTAGGCTCCACTATGTGCTGAATGCGCGCAGCAAATTGTCACTTAAGTGCAAATTGCGTATTTACACCGCGTGCATTCGGCCTATCATGACATACGCGTGCCCAGTGTTCGCGCATACAAAACCCTACCTAATCCATAGGATGCAGACCCTTCAAAACTGGTTTCTCCGAAGGGCCACGGGTTCACCATGGTACCTAAGGAATGAACAATTACATGTAGATCTTAAAATCCCAACCATACAACAGTTTATAAAACGTCTTTCAAAGAGTTTCCTCGATAAGGCCGAGAAGCACCACAACCCCCTGATCTCCTCAGCCGCTCATTACGTCCCCTCCAAAATATCCAAGGTACGCCGCCCTAGGCATACCCTCCTCATCCCCGATGACCCCATCACCCTCATTCAAGAGAGCTGTAGGGAAACCAGTACTATCAGAAAATACAAACACAGATACAAACCGCGAATCCGGCCCCGCCGCCGAGTACCGCCGCGATCCCGTAATATCACCGACCGACCCTTGCTCGACGAGCCAGCCCGCGCCGCTGAGCATGTAGCTTTAAATTCCCCATTAAATAATAATACGACCCAGCCTGATCATTGCTGCCCTCCCCTCAATGACACACTAAGCCGTGGCCCGAACCCCACAGGGGGTGCCCCTATTGATGTTCATTTAATTGAAATCCATAGTTTGTAAGCCCTGGCTGGGGGCCTTAAAGTAATTTTTGGCCACCACAGGATAGTTCGGTTAAGCAATAAGGCAACCGTAGCGAGTAGCAACTGCGAGTGGTCAGACCTAAAAAAAAATAAAAAAATAAAAAAATTCGTTACTGAGAAAATCGGTGGTGACAGACGGACAAGAAAGTGTTCTTATAAGGGTTCTTTTTTTTACCTTTTGAGATACGGAACCCTAAAAAAAGCGCATACCATACCAATTCATGATTTAGGTCTTTGATTTCCACAAGCATGACGATCTCTACGACAATGAGGTGCCAATTAGATCTTAAAAGTGACCTCCTCAATCATCAAAATACCCACCACTGTTCTATAAGAACCCTCATGATCACCTGCCTAGCCTTTTCCCAACTATGTTGGGGTCGGCTTTCCGTCTAACTAATACAGCTGATCTCCAGTATTTTAAATGCAGCGACTGCCTATCTGACCTCCACAAATCAGTTAGTACTGGGATACGATAGCCCTTGGTAAAACTGGCTATACGAACATTATTAACGTATTTTCAAGCAAAATTTCACCATCCTACATAGCCAAAACATCATCAGCATGACTTTATTCATAAAATCAAACGTCCCTAGTAATAAACGTTTACACCGCACTTCTGGCGCTCGAGACATGTCTGAAACTTATAATGAAAGTCCGTCCAGGCGGACTAAGCAACTTTACATACGAACGCAAGTGTTGAGACAGTTAGTACTTCATCATGTTATATTTTGAAATTGAATTGTCTTTTAGCTTTGTGCTTTATGTATAGTTTTAGCTGAGTTAAGATGGCTATAATGTCATCATGACTTCTTGTGATAGCCTAGTGGTGTGACCGTCGGACTGCCAAGTCATAGGTCTCGAGTTCGAACCCAAGGCACGAACTTCTGATTTTTCGGATTTATGTGCGTATTGTATAATTATCACTTGCTTCGGTGAAGGAAAACATCGTTAGGAAACCAGCATGCCTGAGAGACATTTCACGACGGCATGTTCAGCCAAGTCAGAGGCCCATGGCCGGCTTAAAAACTATGACACCAGGTTAGGCACTAACCACACGATAAAGAAATATGAGTTCTTGTTTTTACTTTTTATTTTAAGTTTTTTGCTCAGGTGTTAATTTTGTTTTTTTTTTTTTTCAATTTTTGTATGGCTTCTCATAGGTCATTCTATGAGGGTGGCTTCTGCTTAACGGGACTATCCTGTGGGTGCCTTGTCTGTTGTTGGAGGTCTAATCCAGTCCGGGAATTTTTGTATTTTACGCTTCTACTATTTCTACCTACCTTGTTAAATCGCAGAGAACGCTTGGCGCGTGGCGTAGTGATTACGTTATCTGTCACTGTTTTCGGCTTTCACGGTTCATAATTATATGGGGAGCTCAAAAATATAAAATTAACAATAATCACGGAAGATATCCCGTAAGTGACAATGGTTTCCTTGTAACTTTGGGAGTTGACTGTACTGTACAAAAAACAGTTGAAATTTATGGTTGACGAAATGGGATTCAATGCATGAAGATTAAAATAGTTACGAGTTGGCACACTTTTTCACTTGTTTCGCAAATCTTTTGTATAGTTGTCAAAATGGGAAAGTTACGAGATGGGCCGGAGTTCAGTGGAGTACTTTGAGAATAATGTCAGATACATATGGACCAGAATGGGAACAAATTGACAAGTATTTCTAAATAATAATAATAATAGGCGAGACGACAAAAAAAAACTAATTAGTCCGTCACTTAGATTATCAAAAAATATTTGACCCGTATTTTTCTTTTGTTACGTTAACTAAAATTTACGAAGATACGACGCTTTTAAATTGCCATGGTATAATTTTTAGCTAGTTCTGACGTCACGAGCCCCCACTCTCAAGTTTTGATGCGTTTTATCTTTGTCATTATTAATGGATTTACAAAAACAAAAAATACGTGTCTATTAATTTCCAATACTCTAACTGACGGACTAAATAGATTTTTTTAAATTTTTTGATACTGTCGTCATGCCTATTCCTTGGAGTAACTTGGGAATTAATGTATGAGATTCTTAGATTTGTAGTTCAATGGAAATGGACTTCGGGAGTAACCCATTTTAAGTACGTTGTCTGTGTTAAAAAATGTTGTCTATTGCTTTATAACTTTTCTGTGGATGTACCTTTTCTCATTCGTTTTCATCATATTTTATTTCTGTTTTTTTGGAAGACGTAAATGGAGTTAGTTTTTAAGGATCCTGTTTGATATTAATCTCTTTGCTCTCTAGAGACACTCTGAGAATAGGGTACCTAATCCAATCTACAACGGAAATTATCAAGTGAAATTCTGTGTAGCTCCTAAGTCCCACCCCGTTGTCATGGATTTTCTTTTTGTATAATGTTGGCTTATTTTTACGACACAGTAAATTATGCGACAAATGAATGAGCACCTACAATATTCAGAACTTCAATATACAGTTTTATGTGTGTGTGTGTCTAGCTACCTTCTAATTTTCTTCTATAAAATGTTATTTCGTCTGATATCGACAAGCGACCCTCGTAATAAAACATGTACGCATCACAACACTGTGAACGATCTAGGCCTACGGAGATCTCAAAGATAATTTCAACATAATCTCAAACTATAATAGCCCATATCCCGTTCGAAATAGAGGCCTTGCTGACCGAAACTACCTTTGGTAATTTACGATCACATCAAAATAGACGAGTTCTCAAAGAGAAATCAACTTTATGATCTCCAAAATTAAGTTCAAATTGCTTTGGGCTCGTAAATGGAAGTTCCACAGCGTTATAGGGCCCAACAAGTACATATATAACGTTTGAATGGTGTCAGATATTCGTTTTAGTATTCGCTGAGTCTCGAAAAAATCTGATAATATTTCTATGGGTTTGAGAATGGTGGCTCTCAATAAAACTTATCACAGGCCTAAAGAAATTGATCAGTCGCAAAGATTAGGCTCTCGAGAACTGAGTTTTATTTCTTATTTTTACGATTTAGGGTATTCGTTGCATAAGCACCACCCTTGATTTACGACAATCTACATAAGTCTTTACGTAGGTATACGCTTATATAAAAAGTAAAATTTAGTAGGAGCTACATAGGTAGATAGGTATATCATCAAAGGATCAGTATCAAATAAGCTCAGATTGTTGCCACAATCTTTTTTGGACATTAAACCAACCTTTTTGCACATAAATCCACTTACTAGGTATATAATCTACTATATACTTCTAGTATCTCTGTACAACTTTGTATAAACATATTAGGATTCATATCTTTTCTGTTGACAAAGTGCGGTCTATTTGAGGGCCAAAGGTTGGACCTCAAATCTTATTCCTTTTATTATGTAAGGACGAGTATGCAAAAAATGCTCATAATATTTTATTGATATTACCAACAGCTAGTGCGTTTTGCTTGATCAATACGGAGGCTTATACGGAAGTATATTTGGCCATTTTTATGAGGTCTTTCGGCCTCCGAATCGGTGGGAAATAGATCCATCAGCTTTGCTGTGGAATTTTTCCATGCTGATTTTTGGAACAAAGGAAAACCGTTAAATATTTCGGTGGAGGTTTTCTGCTAAAGTCGGATTTATTTAGAGTGGATCAGATGCTATTAATAATAAGGATATATTACTACTGTACGGGTAAGGTACATTTAAATGATAGATTGATAGAATTTGTGTATTGAAAGAACACCCAAAACTGATAACTGATCGACTCGCGGCGAATGAGTCTTTTGTGGTTAGCACAAACGGTGCTATATACTGATCGTTGACTTAAAATTGTATATTTAATTCATTCGCTGCGCGTCGATGTCAGCATAAAATTGATACATATGTAATTGTACGGGTTTGCTCGTACAACTACTATTAAATTGGTAGGTTGATATAATCTGCTTGTGGTTCTTCAGAAAAATGTTATCGAGTTCTTTTTAATTACTTCTTTCCTTCCGTCCTTTTGAATCCATTTCCACGAAGAAGCGGTAGTTTCTTTAGTAGTAGTTCAACAACCTCTTTCCTTGAGAACCATTAACTTAAATGAACCAGCACTTTTATTCACAATAATCCTCTTTAAAACTTATCGCCTACAACGAGAAAACTAATATTTTTAAAGATAAACTTTTCTTCTTTTAACACAATAATTTTTACTTACAGTAGTAGCAAACTAAGTTATACAATAAAGGCAACCTGACACGTTAATGTGAAAAGTTGAAATTTTTATCGGGTCGTAATTCACTATTAAACGGTTCAGAGCCCCGTATCTCTATTTTCCAAAGTTGCAATTTTAAAAATGTTATTTGTCGCGAGATTGGCAACGTTGCCTGGGGACGGTGCAGGGCTGCTTCTAACAAAATACTTCTCGTTTCTGGAGAAATGTATGCAGTTGTGACAGGTTATTTTAAATTGCATGACTTATGCCTCATGATGTAGGAAAATGTAGCAAGGAAAAGGTTTTAAAATAGCCAAAATACTGTAGGCACTGGTAACTTTAATCAAGGCTAAATATGAGCAAAGGACTTTTCTTTCGTCATTGAGGCAGAGACAAATGATATTGATAAAGAATCTTGGAAGAAAAATCTCCACGGAAGTGGTTCAGACGGCTTAAAGAAAGAAACATTCTATCAGCAATGACGGAAACGGATTGACGTAAGCTATCGAAAAACCATCCCGTTTGAAAGTTGTTATAGCAATACTAGGTATACTCTAACCCTGGTATCTATAGTCAAGTAAAAGTAATAACTAGAGTTTAAGTAAATACTTATGCAATCGTTTTTACGCAACAGACAAGAATTTGAACGTAGTAAGAACCGTCAAAGAAAGCATAGCTAAGAATTCTACCTTCAAACAATTACTTTACTTCAGAATAAAAATCGTATCTTATGTTATTACTATTAGTCAAGTAAACACTTTGACTTGATTATTTTACTCTTTGAAAGCGATTGCCGCTTGAGTGCCCCACTCAAGACAGAAACAAACTATTCTAACTTTGAAATCATTGCATTGATAATATTAACTTTCTTAAGCACATTACTCTTGATCTTCTCGTTATTATAATAAACTAGCGGACGTCACGCGGTTTCACCCGCGTAGTTCCCGTTCCCGTGCGAGTACGGGGATAAAATATAGCCTATGTTACTTAATAAAGACGTAGCTTTCTAATAGTGAAAGAATTTTTGAAATCGGCGCAGTAGTTTTTGAGTTAATTCATTACAAACATACACACACAAAAATACAAATCATTCCTCTTCATAATATTAGTGCAGTTATAGCATGCAGTTATAGTTATAAGTTTTGTAAGTATATTATATACTATTGTTCGTACTCTAGGATGGTTTGGCAATACAGTGAATATAGAATCTTCTGCCCATAGTATGTAGTTTGCTATTACGTTTCATGTGAGCCACGGAGCCTATAGCTTTACTTAACGGGCACATTGCCAACACTAAGCTCCATGTAATTATTGTGAACAAAAAGTAGTTTAAAACACGTTAAAAAGTACGGACATTTTCCAAAGTTGATCGTTTAAATATTTAGGAAGTAATTTACTGTGTTTTTCGTACGGAGTATTATGCTAGTATAGAACCTTTAAAACTTGTACCTATGTTGATGCTCTTGATTAGGAGTATTCTGTAACAACATCCTGTTTTTCATGACCAAATTTACATTAGCTGGACAGAATGTTAATTGTAACGCAATCCAGAACGATCAAGCACATCTAGTGTTATTTCTAGTCTTCTATATGCCCGCATTTTCTATGCTTTTTATTTGTGACAGTCGCAGGATTTCGTATACTAAATAAATAATAAATAAACATCGCTGGACTAACACACATTGCCATCTAGTGCCACACTAAGCAACGAGGGTTGTGTCGTGGACACCAGATAGTTGATATACTACATAGATACTTTTTGTTTGTAAATACATACAACGAGGCTTGTGTAAGCCTTGTTATATTATAGTTACACAGAACCCTGACAGCAACCGTCGGGCAGTAGCCCACTAGGCACAAAACCCGTCTGGTCGGAGGATCCTCTTTTCAACGTAGAATACGGAACTTTACACCACACTCTTTTCCATAAACTTCTAAATACAGTAAAACGGGGCTATTTGTGTTTTTGGGAGCTATTTGGTACCATATACACCAAAATTTTTTTGGGTTTTTCCATCAGGGATTTCTCAGTAGCTGCCAATCAAAGTGTTGCTAGAGTTTGTAAAATAACTTCTACCATATACCAATCGACAGTTATCGATATCTTTGTTGGAAATTCTAGATCGTCCCAAGTAGCCCCCAAAACCCAAACAGCCCCGTTTTACGGTACTTAAAAGTTCCCTAACAAAAACAGGAAACCAAATTCTTGCAGCCCTGTGCTATGTACTCGCCGCATCGTGCATCGTCTTGCCTCCAGCCACGTCTTTCACTGTTGCCATTTCGCTACACCCTTCGTGTTATTGCAATATTCTTGGGTTTTTGGGTCATCTTGAACCGGTAGACGCAATCTGTCTACATTTTAAACATAACATCACACCTGTAATCCCCGTAGGGTATAAGCAGGTGTGCCTAATAGTACACCAACATATTTTGCCAGCTATGTTTAAGACCCATGTAAAAGAGGGCGAGCTATTGGCATCAACCGGGCACAAATCTGGACTCCGTATCTGCTACTGAGAAATTCCTGATGGTAAAACCCAATACCACCACCCGACCCGGAAATCGAGACCAGGACCTCTTATGAAAAGTTAAATTGGGGGATTTATATCATAACTGGCGAAATATGTGCATGTCTGCGCTTCGACTTTACCTATTACGTCCAACTTATTTGAAAAACTCGTAAAATACGAGTTTACCTACATTTCTGCTAATCAGTTCAGGTGAAGGCGTAACATTGAGATAGCTTCGGATCGTGTTTTAATTACATTGTTATCTATTGGCCATGGTTTCACCCGCGTTTAGGTGGGGAATTATTCTACAGAAACTACTACTATTTACCTTGATAGTTTTTACCTTGTTAGTGATCAAAGTAAAAAGTATCCTAATTTCAAACCAAGTCATAGCCTATCCGTGTGCTCAAATCCGTTCTGCCACTTAGGCAACAGACAGGCTTACTGACCAATAGACAGACAGTTTCCTTTGTATTTGTAATGTTGGCCTGGATACCACTTCCGGTCAGTATATTTGCAAGTGAAGTGATACTAACATAGTTTTAAGTTGCTTATACTAACAAAAATTGTTATTAGTGTCTATTTTTAGGTTAAGGTATTTATGTGGGTCTTTGTTACCTGAAATAAATGGATTATTATTACCCCCTTCCCCTCGGACCGCGAAAGCGTTTAGACGTGCATTCCGTACAAGTATTTTTATTTTTTATTAAAAACGAATAGTTATTTCGAAATTAAATGATAAATACATTTCGCAAAAGTACTAGGCGCGCATAAAGTTTGAAGAGAACGTTAAACGCACGCAGAGTAGTGGAGGAAACAGGCCGGCAACAGTCAAGACGGAGAAAGAAGGCAGAGCCCGTTACGCGTACGCCGTGCGTGAGTCATTCTTGTCGGTTGCCCAATTTAAGAGCGATAGCGATTAGCGAGTAACTTATCTAAGATTACTTTGCTTTGTCTTGATTTTAGTCGGATAATACAATCTAAAAAGTTAAGGTAATATGAATAAGACACCACCCAAAACTCCTCCAAATCAATACTCATCGCGTTCGGAGTCTGATATCCGGAAGCTGCATGCAGACAAAGATTCGGAAGGGAAGATCACCCAGAGAGCCAAACGCAGATGCCTTTCGGACGAAGTCACTAGTGGTGACATGGATACGTTTAAAAACGAAATCAAGAAGATGATCAATGAGATGATTTGTACACAGAGCACCCGTTTGGATAAATTGGAAGGTCATATTAAGGAGATAAAAAATCACTACACGGAAATTAAGGTTACAAACACTGATCTCGAAAAGGCAATGACAGCGGTCTCCGATCAGTTACAGTCCCTTGAAAATAAAATTACGGGACTAGAGAATCAACGTGGCTCCATGGCAATCCAGTTAGCTACGCTAGAAAACAAGTTGGAAGTTCTCGACCACAATCTTATCAAAACATCTATAGAATTACGCAATGTACCCAAAAGGCAGAATGAGACCAAAGTCATGCTGTACGAAACTATATCGCACCTATCAAAACATCTAGGACTTGATACAGAATCCGCTAGCATCCGCGATGTTATAAGACTACCCTCAAAAAAGGAAAACGTAACATCGAGCTTATCCGTTGAGTTCTGTAATACCCTGACGAAAACGAATTTTCTAGCCGCTGTTAAAGACTACAATAAACGCAATCCCACAGACAAGATAAAATCAACCCATCTTAACTTAAAATCTGCCCCGGAAACACCTATCTACATCACCGAGCTTTTAACAGCCAATTCTAAAAGGTTATTTTACCTTACTCGAAACCACGCTAAGCAACACCAGTACAACTATTGCTGGACGTCGAACGGAAGAGTTATGCTTAAAAAGGACTCTGATAGCCAAACTATCGTGGTGAGAAGCGAAGAACAACTACAGCAGCTGGCGACAATCATCAAAGCATGACTATGTGCATTTAAGTATACCCTGCTATATCTTGCGTATTCTCTGATTACTTTTATGATTTTTTCGAATTGCCATGTTAAAATACTAAATACAAACACAAACAAAACTCGCACACATACCTATTACTATCAACACAACATACTCTCAATATACATGACACACTCAACACCTACATATTACAACTTCACCATGTCACCATATATACTCTTTACATATGCTTGCGTCCATCCCTATTATTCCTTACCTAGCTACTTCAGTATCATAAAAGATACGTTCTTAAACTTATTACCCCCAAACATAAGCTTTCTATACGTTCCTAAAACAAATACCACCCTTTTTTCACGTAACCCTCAAACTACTTTAACCTTACCGGAAAAATGACTACTAACATAAACAATCTAATTGACAGTATCGACGAACTATCTGTATCAACTACCTATACATGCACACCTGAGGAAACACTCTCCATCGTAAAGTGTCCTAATAATTTCATTAAAATCCTGACACAAAACATTCGCTCTGTTAACCGTAACTTTTTAAACTTGCAAACGCTTCTGCACCGAATTTCCTTCGATTGTGATCTGGTTGTTTTAACTGAATGTTGGTTACCATGCTCTAGCAATACCATCATCCCGATTCTCAATAATTACTCCGCGTTCATGACGACCAAACACATAAATCAAAGTGATGGTGTAGTGGTTTATTCGAAATCTGACCTGTCTGTTACATGTGAAGAGCCAGACTTCCACCGATCTGCATCTGGTCTTATAATAAAAATTAACTTGGACGTGGCGATAATCTGTATCTATCGATCACCGTCAATAGATAATATAAACAGCTTTATTACAGCTCTTAACAACATTCTTCCGACGTTGTATAGATTCAAATCGGTAGTTCTAACAGGTGACATGAACGTGGACATCAAACCTACCACATCTGACATGCGCTCCCACGAATACCTAAATTGCCTTGCCTTTCACGGTTATCTCCCTGCCCACACTCTACCGACCAGGGATGGCAATTGTTTGGACCACACGTTTATCAAAACAATTTCCGCCACCCACACCTTTGTCTTAAGCTCAACAATAACTGACCACTCCTCTTCCTTACTTTGCATTCAAGATAAATGTTCACGAACGGTCGCAAACTCCCTTACAACGAAAATTGATTATGACGGTCTTGACAAATCAATGTCACAACTGGATTTCAGTCCTATTTTCAATATAAAAGACGCAAATATGGCTACCGATAAATTACTAAATTTAATGACTGCATCCATTTCTAAAAATACCACAGTTAAAAAAGTTTCATCCAAAAAGAGAATCCTAAAACCGTGGATCACATCTGGTTTATTACGGTGCATAAGAAACAGGGATGCTCTACACAAGAAAGTTAAAAAATTCCCAGGAAATGAAGTTCTAAAAATTACTTACCTTCGATACAGAAATTTTTGTATTCGTATTATAAAGAAGGCTAAGCGAACTTATGATACAGAAGAACTAAAAAAAGCTAGTAAAAACCCAAAAACACTATGGGACACTATAAAACGGGTAACTAACACTACTAAAACTAATAATACATCTGTCCAATTACTGACTTTGTCATCTTCACCTATTGAGTCTTGCAACACTATAAACTCATACTTCGTTAACATTGGCGAGAGGCTTGCAAATAATATTCACACTAGTACTACGCAGCCATTGACAGTCACTCAACCCACTTCTGACAATTCATCTACTTCATCGTTCGTCCTTGACCCTACTGACCTTGATGAAATTACAGCAGTTATCCACTCATTACGCTCTGATGCTGCGACTGGTTGGGATGGCATATCACCCTACATCTTAAAGAGATACTCAACCTCCCTGGCGCCCATACTTTGCCATATTTTTAACCTCTGTTTTGACACTGGCGTCTTTCCCTCTTCTTTTAAAAAGGCAATCATTCACCCAGTCTTCAAGGGAGGCGACGGAAACTTGCCGAATAATTACCGCCCCATTGCAGTTCTGACTGCCTTATCCAAGGTACTAGAACGTCTTATCAATAAAAGACTTGTATACTACCTAGAACATTACAAACTATTATCACCGCAACAATATGGATTTCGTAAAAACAAGTCAACCTGTGACGCAGTTCAGGAATTAACTAGCCATATTGTACAAAACCTGAACACTAATAAAAAAGTCCTAACAATATTCTTAGATCTTGCGAAGGCGTTCGACACCGTACCCGTCCGTTCTCTCTTACTCAAACTTGAAAAGATGGGTGTCAGGGGATTGCAACTTGATCTCTTTCAAAGCTACCTCACTAATCGCTCTCAGATAGTCAAGATTGATCGGCACAGCAGCAACGAGCTCCCCATTTACTATGGCGTTCCACAAGGAAGCATATTGGGTCCCACTTTATTTCTAGTCTTTATAAACGACTTATGCAATTTAAATATCCCTAATGCCAAGATGACATCATTTGCGGATGACACTGCTATTACTTTCGTCGCCAACACATGGTCAGAACTCGAGGACAAAGCACAACATGGCTTCAATGTAGCGCTGAACTGGCTTTATCTCCACACGCTTACACTAAATACCTCTAAAACCAAGTTCATTACCTACTCGGTCAGTTCTGCTACCCAACCAAATCCACGATTAGTACTCAAAGCTCACACATGCAATTTGCAAGTGTCATGCCACTGTGCACCTATATCTTCTACGGATGAAATTAAATACCTAGGTATAATCATAGATAAGAATCTTAAATTTAAGTCTCATATTAATGTGCTTACTGGCAGAGTTCGCAAACTTATATATATATTTAAAACCTTAAGAAATATTACTAACCCTATAATTATACGTAATGTCTACTTTGCCTTATGCCTGTCTATTATTACCTATTGTATTCCCTGTTGGGGTGGTGCTGCAAAAACTATCTTTAAACCATTGGAAATTGCACATCGCGCCATTCTGAAAGTAGCTACCTTCCGTCCACTACTTTATCCAACTAACCAGTTATACCAAAATTGCAATGTCCTCAACGTGCGGCAACACTTTATCTTACAATCAATTTTGTTACAACACCGCATAACCCCCTATATTGAAATTACGAAACGCCGAAAAGATATAATATGTACTCTTCCAAAAACCCGCTTATCGTTTACTAAAAGATTCTTTTATTATTTAGGTCCGTCCCTTTACAATTCAATAAACAAAAAATGTCCAATACATAGATTGTCTTATCATAATTGTAAAAAGACTGTCCGCACATTCCTTCAAAATAAAACCTACGACGAAACAGAAAAATATTTAATTTAATTAAGTATGACAAGTTTGTATATTGTACCACTCACCCAAAACATAGACCCACACTAATCAAATCCACTTACTTACGCACGCTTACACAGCCACAAGCTCGCGGACTTACACTCACTCACACACACAGAAAGACCCACACACGCGCACACAGCACACACACACACACACGCACATGCACACTCACACACTCACACACACACGCATAAACGCGCTCGCGCACCAACATCTGTATTTTTGTATAAAGTCGAATTAAAATTATTTTTGTTTTGTAAATAAAAGTGTAGTAAGTAATACAATTTGAGGGGATCGGCACTGTTACTTCTTAATACAGGCTATTTCATAGCCTAGCAAGGAGAACAGCACGTCACCCACTTGATTGCCAGTGATTTAATACTACCCACTTTAAGATATCTTATAAATCTACTACAATCTGTTTTTTATATAAATAAAGATTATTCTTATTCTTATTCTTATTATTATTTCCTTTATATATATTTTATACATCATATATTTTTAACATTTATAAATATTTCTACATAAAACACTATAAAAAAAACATTTAAAAATATAAAAACCAAACTAGCCACTGGTTATTATTATTATTATTTTGTCAGGAACTCAGGACTATTAATATAAACATGATATTAGCCTGAAGCACCGTAAGATATCCAATAATAAAACGTTCAATACATAGAAAGAGATATCCTCTTCATATTTTTATCAAAATAATATCTGAAGTTTCTATTTTTAGATTGTATAAGGAAGTTGAAATAACATTACTCCTTTCAAACTAGTTATGTAACCGAAGGTAAATGATCTCGAGAAAATAAACTTTGAATAAGTTGGATGTTTGATGTCTCCGTACGATTATATGTAATGTGAACTTTTCCATAGATCAATGTGTGGGATAGGTTATCTTAGAGATAGGTTAGTTTATCTTGTTACTATTATTAAAATTGGTATTTAATCAGTTTCAATAGGTGTCATTTTAAGACGTTATTATTCGAAAACCTATATACCTGCAAATAAGCAAATTAAAGAACACAGCGTACTACTAAGTTATGTTTTAGAATAAAACACTTTTATTTTTATTTAAAGTAGATAAGACCGGTGTAACAAATTCAGGAGCCAAAGTCTCAAGCTTAAAGTAACACACAGTATTGTACAACTATGTATTGTACTAAAAATAATGCCTTACAGACTGCTTTCTATTCTATTTCATGAGCTGCATGTTCAATAGATATACAGGGTATAAACAGACCCTTCACGAAGCCGTCAATTGAGCATTCTGTACATCTAAAGTAACTTTACGCAATAATTATCGCTGGGAAACGCCTTTTTTTGTGGTGAAAAATCACGTTTTACGGTAAAACTCAATGTAACGAACTTCAAACATTGTGCCTAAGGAAGCATTTAATAGTAAAGGTATTTAAAGGTATTTAAAGCTATGACCTTAAAAACTAGTATTTGAAATTTTGTAAAAAAGTTGGAACTTTGACCTCCAATATCTGCGTAACTAGTATATTCCCAGGTTTGGTTCACAACAAAAAAAATGATCGCAATGACGGGGAGAACAAGTGCCTTTCGGCTTCGTTAAGGGTCTATTTACACCCTTAGTAGGTCGACAGATTGGTATTATAAACATTTTGTAGGTAAAAGAAGGTATTTACGTGTGATTAATTAGGTAACTCCTAACATTCTACCAAAGAGTGACAGTTAGATAAGTATTTGAGATACTTCACCCTTTTCAAACGATTGAGTGTCTATTATCTGCCTTCATCTGTCCAAATGTGTTTGGGATTTGTAAAAAACGTGAGAGAAAATCTGTTTTGTTTAATTTTTCTGGTATTGTGGGGAACTAATCAATCATAAAAATCGTTTCAGCAGTCTCATCGTAAACCATGGTGTAAAGATTAACCTGTTAACAAAAAAACTGACTGCGTTTTTTTGTAAAACAAACCGTTTTATTTTGTTGCGGAATTTTCCACCCTAGTCGAAACTGAAAGTTAACAAAAGGACAGACGCATTTTTTCAAGATCATTTTAGTCCTTGAAAACGTTCACATGAGATGTATAAGGTAGGTTCTTAAATGTATTGACACCGTATTTATATGAATAGGGTTTATGGGAAGCCTTAAACTCACAGACGTACCTACTACTGGATGTTAAGCCATGGGATGATGAAACAGACATGGTAGCTTTGGAAAAGTCAGTAAGAGAGATTTCTTCTGATGGCCTTTTGTGGGGTGCAGCTAAACTTGTGCCGCTAGCGTATGGAATTCACAAGCTGCAGATATCTTGTGTTGTGGAAGATGACAAAGTTTCCATAGACTGGTTAACTGAAGAAATTGAAAAAAAATGAAGACTTTGTTCAAAGTGTGGACATTGCTGCCTTTAATAAAGTATACTACATTTCGAACAATCAAACTCAAGAGTATTGTTACACATACTTGCATAATAATTCATCCAGCACAATGCTATAATCAGCGCTCACATGAACAGCTAATCGCTTTAACAAAGTCGCAGTGACGCCATGGAGAATGTGTGACGTGAGTATCGCTAAGACATTGTACACTGTTTACTGTATACATTTGAGTGGCCTCATGTGTATTGTTTCATATTTACGTTGAAATTTGTGAAGCAGAGACGGATTACTAATAATAACGTGATTGCCGTCAGTAGAATTTGCAGAGGTAATTTAAAAGACTTAATTAGTGTCAGAAGCCATAATTATGTAAGTATTTATTATAATAATGTTGTAGCAAAATTATATCATTAGCCACTATTCTTGCTTTTACTTCTCGGTAGTTGATTGTATTTTCATAAGTTTTTTTTCCTTAACAGAAGTTTGAAATTGTCTAAAAATGCTGTCAAGAAACTTAGTTAATAGTTGTCTAATATTAGAAAAAAAAAGTCAAATATGGAATAAAAATATTATGATTAGATTATTTTAAAATAAACCACCTAAAATGTAGCTAATTCATTTTTTTTTCGAAATTTCTCCTGTATCGCGGGTGCGTTTACAAACATTGAAACTCACATACACAAACAGCCAGACTTAGAAATATTTGTTCCGTGCGGGGATCGAACCCGCGAAACGCAGCGCAGCAGCCAATCGCTCAGCGACTGCGCCAGCCGTGTCGTCGAATATTTTTATAATATCAAAATAGAGAAAATTAGTATACCAAAAATAGTCGCACCAAAAATAATTCTAACAACACGTTGCAAACAATCCACTCCTTAAGATTAAGCAAATGCGATAAAAACAAAGATTAAATGACCTTAGAAAGAAGCACTCTAACACACAATAAGAACTTGAGTTCATTTAATTGAAAAACTTTTTGTTGTTCAAGAAAAAAAAGCGCTTTAATTTCATTAACGTGGAATGACTTTGCTTTGTTTCTCTGTTACTATCGTGGATAAAAAGAAAACTTATAGCGGCTTGATTGCTTAAAGAAATTGGGACTTTGTTGTTTGAAGCGACTGAAGGACAAAGGTAAAGGGGATTGGTGTGGAAAGGTTGGTAGTTTGGAGCTCATTTAGTTGATTCGATGTTTAGTTGTTAAAGGAGGAGTATTTTCGAAATCAAAGAAAAAATAAAATAACCATCATTATGTATTTCTTTCAATATCTTCATAAGATATTCACTTCCGACCTTGACCTGATGAATAAAGAATATTTATTTGTCTATACATTCACATTAAAGTGAAAAAAATAATTAATGGTCTAAGATTTAATACTGCATTTAAAAGAAAACAGGAAAATGCTGCTACTTGTGGAGAATTCTAGGTATAAGAAACTAGAAACGATAAAAGCAGGAGGACGTATAATAAAAGAGGGCAAAATGGCTATGATAGCTACCTACTGCCTATCGAGCGACTGCCTATCTGATCTTTACTACCTAACCTCAGTTAGTACCTACTGGTTAATACAATAATACCCCTTGACAAGACTTTTCTGCTTACCCCCATTGAAAAGTGGCGTGCATACACCCGAACCAAATCTATCAATAAATATAAATGAGTCTACTTTGAGATTGCGAAAGTGAGTTGCGTTTCGTATTTAAACACTCGGTAAATATCCAAAATCTTTTGAAAAAAAAAAATGCATTTCAATAATTTTGCAAGCCTAGTAGTAGCCCGTCTTAACACACTCTTTAAAAAAGATGATTTCCGGATTTTGAGCTGAATTACTGAAAATGAGCGAGCCACCTCACCAATTCATTACGAACGATGACGTGGCTTCTCTCCTAATTCAGAGAAAAGACGCTCTTAATTCGTACCCAAGTGTCTTGATACCTTAGATCCTTAAGGATAATCTGGTAAAGCTACCAAACCATTTCCTGAACTTAATCCATCCACAAATAGGATAAGACCCATCGAGTTGGAACGAATCAAATGAATCGACGATCGAATTACTTGCTAAGACACTTGGGTCCCCTTAATTTGTTTCCTAGGTTTCGTCATGATTTGTTAAGACAAATTGAGTGTCTGTGTTAGTTCTCTTGCAAACTGATTGGTTGTTGGACAGTTGAGGAATGTTTGTAGGGTACTACTCAACTAGATACATTACAGCACTTGTGTTGAAACACTGTTTTGTGTCGAGTATTTACTGCCATTCCAAAATAGGACACGTAAAGGGTTCCCATTCGAGATTAAAATGTAAACCAAGCCTAATTTAAAAACAACACGGCTGGCATTTTTATATCTATAAATAGCGCTTTTACATCCGTAATTCGTTCTAATTAAGTAAACCCTAAAAATACACACCCTTGCAACCAAAAATAACCATTTACATTTAAAAAATACAGTGTCGTGCAAATAAAATGAGCCGTTACGTTATTCTTGGTACAATTTCACGCAAAGAAACAGTGAGTGGCCAGAAAAACTGCATATATATCGTATAAATTCACACAAATTCTGACGGCTACGGTTGATTTGTGGCCGCGGGAATCCACTATAAATCTCCTTTCTTTTCTTTTTTTCGTTTATGTTATAAGCTTACAGCGGGTGTCGCGCAATAGCGATAAGAAGACATACATCCTTAGTGAAATAAATAAATACCATTCAGTGGTTTTTATTTATTAGAAATATGTCTAGCTTACCCGTTTATCCATTTGTACTAATAATTATTGTCACATCAAATTGATTGTTACCAACAAATCAACAAAATTTAAAATCTTAAAATGATCTGAATCTGGCATTATATAATTATTTTTTTTTAATTATCTTAGTATTCAAGATTGTACACCAATTTCTGGAAAAGAAATGACATCTTGTTTTCTTTACACCATTATCGCCACCTCTCATCCATTCCTCCACGCTATGGCGAACGCATTCCCTTTGTTCCGTGCGCGTTTATTATTAAAATGTTATTAGGAAGCGGTGTGGATACTGCCATAGCTTATGACTTGGCAGACACTGAATATTACTTTTTTTAGCCTACTTCAAAAGGAGGTCTTTCCTGCTTGTTTCGTACTACAATTGACATTACAATACACTGCCACTGGCTGGTTTGTTCTCGGGGAAAGAAAAACTCGTTTTATCATGAATAGCTTCGTACTGTGTTAGCTTTTCTTTTTTTGAATTGTTTTTGTGTGCCAGTTTTGTTTAATACTTAGCAAATTTGTTTAATTCTTAGTAGAAAAATCATTGCTTAAAACCTTTTTATAACTTTTGATGCATTTTGTGGCCATTGAGAGTAGTTGTACGGTATGTACGTGTCGTCGGTTAGTTCAACAGGTTCGAACTCAAGCAAATACTTTATGTCATTAATTTCATCACCAAACGGTGAACTATAATATCGGGACGAATCAGCATGTCCCAGAACCAATAAGACATTTATGACATTAAACAGCCCACACTGGGTCCCCTTGGTGGCTTACAGTCCAACCGTCTCACAGGAAGGAGGCAAGGGTCCCAGCAGTGGGTGGTTTTTTTTTTAAATGGTTTCCTGGTAGAGAATGCCTTGTAGCATTAAGTCCACCTATGTGTGATACATATATATATTGTACATGAAGTTTAAAGAAATTTAAAATGCTGATTATGCTATGGCCAGTACAATGCATACATCTCATTGTAAGGTATTCCAATGAGTTAGGGGTACACAATTAATGCAACCCCGTTTGACATAACTACCTACATTATGGTTATGTCTGGCCTTCGTGCCTGTTATTGAATGCAATTAGATATAATATGTCTCATGCAAGATCAGGACATTAGGTTGCGTAATATTGTAGGTAAGTTTATTTGTGTTGTGATAGATTTCAGTACATACAGGAAGGATACCTTTTTGCTGTATTGAGATGACCACTAATAAGTTTTTATTAATGTATTCAGAAATCCATTCTAAGGTAATAGAGAAGTCTCAATGGAAGAAGTCATCGTGCCTGTATGATTAAATGAATAAACCTGGACGAAGCAAAAAGAGTATGTGAGAATCGTATAAGATGGCGTTCTGTAGTTTTTGCAAAAGGAAAAAGAAAAACGCGTGAATTTACATATATATTTAGAGTGTGTAAAAAACCTCTTAACGAAGCTAAAAGGCACTTGTTTTCCCCGTCATTGCAATCATTTTTTTGTTCTATACTATACCTGGGAACCTTCTAGTTACGGAGATATTGGGGGTCAAAGTTCCAACTTATTGACAGGGCTTGTTTAAATACAAGTTTTTAATTTAAGATTTTTACTTTAAACACCTCCACGACCCCCGTACTATTCAATCAATCCACCAGCACAATGTTTTGAGTGCGATACATTGAGTTCTACCACGAAACATGAATTTAAAAAAAAAGTCGTTTCCCAGCAATAATTTTTGCGTAAAGTTACTTAGTTTAATGTACAAAATGCTTGGTTTACGTTTTCGTGATGAGGTTGTTTAGACCCTGTATAGGTGGAAAAAGAAAACAATGTTGCGTCGACCGATAAATTGGATAAGGGCCGAATAAATGATGATATGCTACAATAATAACTTTATACACATACAAAGCATCACGCATTTACTCTTAAATGGTACAGCTATTTACAATTCAAACGCCAATGAACCCTGAAAACATTTACCTGGACAAACAGCCCCCGTATTACGCCATTGTTTGAAGTGTACCCAGCAATGAAATAAAAAGGGCTCGTTTTAAACATTTTGTCAGCAAAAAAGAAAGTGCTAATGTTGGGCCGTTAATATAAAAGTTGTTTGTATGTGACCATTAGACAGTAGCCGTCATGTTTATAGCCTGTGCCTTTTTTTATTTTGATGAATATTTTTTTGGGTCAGAGATTTTGGGTCAGTGATTTTGGTCGGTAGTGTAACTTAGTAAAATTTTCATGGTTTTATCTAGATTGCATTAAATTCTGTTTTATTTTAAAAGAGGCTTTTGGCACAAAATTAGAACGGACGCCGTCATTTTTACTTTTTATTCATTTTTAAAACAATTTTATTAATGTTTACCAACATTTGACGCCAAATCGAATTTGACCCATCTAGCACATTTATTAAAAACGCAACAAAACACTAAAATGAGGTCACTTCAAAACCAGAGGCAGCGGGCCAGTCCTATTTTGAAGTAAAAAACCGCAAGCCAGCCAGACTAATAGAAATATAACATTACAAAAAAACGTTATTTGACATCACAATTTTGACCCACTTCACATTCACTCCCATGCGTCGGACATTAAAAATAATCGTGTTTTTACTCTTATTACGTTATAGCGCGTAAACTTTACCGTTGTCCCGTGCTTATTACTTATTTGTACAGTTTTGTACTCCAGAGAGAAAATTACCAGGTCATATGGACCAGAGAATTTAGTAAAGTCACGTTTTTTTAGTAATGTACGATAAGTGTTGGTGTAATTTTTGGCCTTTAGAGGCTGGTATTTAAATTGGTCGTGTTACTCTCTGGGCTTTAAATATGTGAGGTGAGATAACCTTGTTAGGGCGTTTAACTTTAACACTTTATTGCTGGGAGGCAAGAATTACTTGTAACCTTCTGGTTGTAAGTAATTCTTTACGGTGTTTTGACCCTCCGGCCTAAACTAGTAATTGTTTTTAAGGCGTTTTATGTTTTTAAGAGACTGATACAAGTGTTTCAGTAGTTAACGTCAATTCAATACATTTCGACCTTTGTGTCATCGTTATTGCTGGTTGAAAATAACTTTGTTATGGGCCTCAAACACCATACACGAATAAACCTGTTCCTTAATTTTAACGTTAAAAAACTTTCATACAAATACAAAAAATTTCAACCTCGGTCGTTAAAGATTGATTAATCTTCTGGAAGATTAATCAATCTTTAACGACCGAGGTTCTTACGAATCCCACACAAAGATGAAGAAGCTGCAAAATTCAATAACAATAATCGTAGCGAGTCGGCTATCTGCTACGAGAAGCCGGCGTAGCACTAACCTCATCGCATTAGCTACGGCGTAGCTCGTAGCCTCTTTTATTCTTAACATTATTTATTTTAGCTGATAACAGAAACGTTTTGAAATAAATGAAAGGTATGCATTTCTTTAGAGGTCAATAACAGTTGTAATCTAAAACAATTTGGATTTGAGGAACACTTTGATTTTATTTATTTGTTGCTATCTTTTTCTCTCTAATAAAACGAGAAAGAGACGGACGTAATTTAGAACTGTCAAATTTAATTGGAACTAACATTTCCATACAAATGAAGGGTGCACGTAAAAACATGTCGACTAAAAACACGGTGAAGCGCTAGGCATGAACTAGTTTGACATCTCTAACTTAGTTCATAGCTATAGCCATCCTTTTCACGCACTACCTTTTAGTAAAAGATAGCAATAGCCTAAATTAAGTTTAGTTTGTACACAACAGAATCGACACCACTGTCTAGTATATGCATAGACTTAGTAAGCCACCAAAGATGAAGTAATCGTTCACTGATCTACATATTAGATAATCTAGCAAACCTACTGCTAATCGTGTTGTAGCTACCACAGAATCATCTCTTTGACAAAACATTTGCCTTCTTCAACACGCTGAATCGAACATCAATTCTAACCTTAAATCCGTCCCATAAAAAGCACAACTACAGGCCCATAAATATGAAAACTAGCATACATAATTTAACAATGATGTGTAGGAGTATAATAAAAATCGGGGACAGAAATCCATTCAGATCAGGCGGAAACCCTGCGTCCTTCACTAATCCCCACATAAAATTGCCGAAGAAAAAGCCTGTAATCGAAGCACCCAGTCGTAACTCTGGTCCTTCACTTACAAGGGTTTTAGAATCGCCCGTTTTGGAAATAGGCCATACATTTTAGGAGGACTGACAGCCTATTAATGGCCTAGTAGGCTGGAAATGGATAATTTGTGTCTTCGATTTCTTTTGTAAAGTTTTGGGATACAAATGGTCAGGCTCTCCGGGGAAATCCGAGGGTTAAGTAGGAAGAGACTGGATTAAGTTGGGGATTGAAAAGTAGAAGGTTGAAAGTAAATGACCCAATTTTTCGAAGTTGAAAGTTTTTTATTTTTGCGATTGTATAGAATGTCTTTGTAATGTTCACTTGGGTTTTTATTGTGTTATCTGAGGGATAAATAGATATTTGTGATTATAAATTCTTTCATAACAATGGAATGTAACATAACATTACGCCTGTAATCCCTGAAGGGTAAGGCAGAGGTGTACCTAATAGTTCACCCACACAATGGAATGTAATGAAAACCAAGTTACGTTAATCAAAATGATGGATGTTTTTTTAAAATTCCAAACTAGTAGCTAAAATTTTGGGGGAACAAAACATGAAACGATTACAATGTGGTCCATATCTCCACATAAAATAGAAAAACCATCTCAATTTCTCCTAAAAGAAACTGATCCAAACAACCCCATAGGCCCTTAAATATTAAAATCGGACCAAAACTGTCGGACGTATAACTGGAATTTTATTCATAGTATTCCAGGGCTTTTCGAAAGCAATTTTCGTTGTTATCATAAAATTGGTAGTCCATTTGTGCCACCTTGTCGACTTATGAACGAATGAGGTTCGTTATGCAATTGCCTTTACGCCTTTTTGCCGTCTTCGGAAACGCGTGACAGGAAATCGTATTAAAATTTCGTAGATTAATTGAATAATGGGAGATTTGGAGGAAATAGGTTTGAAGACCTCGGTTTGCATTTTGAGTGAAATGATTATGTAAGATCAACTTAAGAGGCAAAAATACTATCGGAAAATTAAGTTTATTAATAGAAAATAATTTTTCATCCTAAATGTAAGGTTGCATCTGGTAACACTAGTTGTTTAATCGATTACAACTCGTAGGTGACACAGTCGATTATTCGTTCCAAATGATAATATGATGAATATTACAAACTAGGAAACTGTTTTAAATACTAGAAAATAATTTCGTAACTTATAAATTACTTCCCAGATTTTTTTATTGTAACAACACACGTATGATTTACCCTTTATTTACCCTGAAATTCACGAAATCTCTGAACTCATAAAATGATGAGTAAATTTAATAAAAAAAAAACATAATTATTTTTACTAGTATCGTTTACAGATAAATCCATAAATTATTCTGCAATTGGTAAATAGAATCGCTGTATCAGATAAGTCTGTTTAGGATAATTCATAACTTATTTTGATATAAACATTATAATATTACCAGAATTCATTTGGTCCTCCTATGTCCAGCAGTGGACGTCTTTCGGCTGAAAGAATAATTATGATGATGACAAAGGCATCTGTACGGCAATTTTATGCAAACAGTTTTTTTTTCCTTTTTAACTATATTCGCAAATTAACCGTAATATGTCATATTGCCATCAAACGTAAAAACACAAAATTAAAAAAAAATCAAAACCCGTTGTCGCTCAATTACCTATGAAAAGAAAATAGTGACATGTAGCGTACGTAATGCAATAAATCCTTTACAAAAAGCCAATTTATTTCGACGCAAGGATACATCTCGTTTTAATTTTTGTTTACAGAGAAAAACACGCTTGTTAAAACCTAAAGTTGTCTGATGCCAAGTATGATAGGTAGGAAATATTTAATACCACCTCGATTCATATTGACGCACTAAGCCGAGGCCCGAACCCCACAGGGGGTGCCCTTAGTGATGTTCATTTAATTTTAAACCCATAGCTTGGAAGCCCCCAGCCAGGGCTTCCAGGGCCTTAAAGTAATTTTTGGCCACCATAGGTTAGTCCGGTTAAAAAAAATATGTATTTTTTATTAAACTTTTTAACTTTCGATTTTTTCTTGCGATAATCATAACAAAGATGACAAAAAAAAACTAATCAGTCCGTCAGATAGATTTCAAAAAATATTGGCCACATATTTTTTCTTTTTTCACGTAAACAAAAAATCAAGACGATACAGTGCGTCGAAAACTCGTGAGACGTCACATTTGAATACATTTTTTACTCAAATGTGACGTACTCATGATCTTTGACACGTTTTATCTTCGTCGATTTTTATTAATTTGACAATACAAAAAACACGTATCCAATATTTTTCGATAATCTAACTGACGGACTAAACAGAATAACATTTTTTTTAGTCAGTCAACATCCCCATTAAATTAGAATATAATTTTAGCTTTACCTCATTATTTTAATGGCATCACATATTTTTAATAAAGTTATGAAACTAGGTTGAAAATGCAAAACATTTTCCAGATAGTCAAAACATTTTGTCCTTTTCTGAATTCAAGGAGTATTTGAAATACTTGAATATATTATGTGTCTTTTCTCTGTCGTGGCTTGCGTTTAGTTGGAACGAAAACGTTGGTTTATGTCAAGTCTACATTCTTTTGTCGAAACTTAAACGTTTCTGTTCATCACATGGCCACTCATGTGGAAACATGAGAAAGGAAAATTGCGCTGCATTGAGCTACCGAAGGGGTTTCGTCAAATGCGCATAGTTTTTTATTTGCGGGGAACAAACTAAGTTAATATCTTTTTGACATCGGATTCACTTGTAGATAGTTTAGTGAAAGTCAGAGAACATATAATAATAAAGAAAGAAGAATGTTGCACTGGTGGTAGGATACAGAAAAGCTCTTTCTAAAATACGAGCCACATTAGAAAGAATAGAATAACATGTGTTACTATTTTTCATAAAATAAATTTTAGTCAAATACTCCATAAAGGCAACTTAAAGTATGTTTACAAAAAATATTCCGAAACGAAAACGTCAGCAAAAAAACCTTCAACTCCTCTATTACCCAACAAATCCTATTCAAAACAACAAAGAACCTTTTAAACTCATGACAAGTACATCTTTTATTGTCAAGTAACCTATGACATAACAAGAAAATATCAAATACCGCCACTTTCGACATCAAAGTGTATTTTTCCAAATATGAGGGTAGGAGCTGCGAAGCAAAGATTACAAAATAAGTGGGTAAGGGGTGGTGGTGGGGGGGGGGTGAACTCTCACCCACCCGATAGCCTGCCGGTATTCACGAAAAATATGTTATTTGAAAGGTGGAATATTTTTAAATGTCATTTTGAGAAGGTATAGTTTCTTAGTGGTAGAATAATAGTTTTGTTAGATTTGAGAAAAATGTTGTTTGGGCTTCCTGTTTTCTAACGTTGTTTTTGAACGTACGATGCATTGTTAATATCAAACTGCGGTAGTTATTTTGATGTTAATTAACAATTCCTCAAGCATGTTGCTACATCTCTAAGAATAAATAACATACATAACACGTAAAGTTTTTCAGTTGATTGCTACATAAGCAAACAACTGGGCATCACTTCTCTTTAAAAGTGACCCTTTCAAGTTAAACTTTACAAGGTGAGAACAATTTTGAGGGTTCACGGCTTTTACCACAATATATTCGAGGGAAAAACAGCCTTTCCCCATTTTACAAATATTTTAAGTCTCAGAGGGAATTCGCTTTACCGCCTATGGTATGGTGCGAGCCTGAAAAATTGGATCAACAATTTCGACACAGCAAAAAGGTTCTGCACAGCTCATTGGAATATAAAATTGGCTTTTTGAAATAAACTGTTTCGAGCCGGTGGCGTTTAAGTTGTGTCTCACTTTGAGAATATTCGGACACAAAATTAAAGTTTGGCGATATTTAAATTGCTTTCTCTCTTCCTCTTTTATTTTAAACTATGTTAAATATAGCCAGGAGCTGTGGGTTAAATAGATTATTGTTAACACCTTTTTTAATGTTATGTTAAGAGGGATGTAGATAGTTGAAATTATTTATTATCTATGTTTCTTTTATCCGAAGGAAAATAACACTGCACCGTGACAATAATTCAACAAGCTCAAGGCAAAAATAAAAACAAATCCTACCACACAAATAGAAAAACATAATTGCTAAGCTCTGCACTCGTATTTTTATTTCCAAGCAAATGCTAATTAGCGAATAAATTTCTTATTCGACTAACTTGATAATTACGTAGAACTCTTTTTACAATTTCCTCATTTTTTCATTTCACATCTTTCTTTCTTTACTTCACGCCAACTTTAAATGGGAAAAATGTCCCTTCAAATGATATAAATCTACAAATTAAATTAGGTCGAGTTCGCTTTAAACAAACAGAGATCCCTAAAAAAACATTTTCTACCGTAAATTTTAAAGCTTGGTGAACAATTTAAGTTGACACCTTGAGGCGATTTTGTTTTTTTTTACATTTTCTCACTCCACCACGATGGTAATCTAGATAACGTTTATTAATAAGTTGGTAAGCTATGTATCCTACGAAATATATAAAAAAAAATTTTAGGTCAACATTTTTGGATAGAAGACTGTGTTATTCAAATTCATTTGAAGGTTTAACTTATAAACTGCATGCGTAGGTTCGAGGTACTTTTAAAAATAAGCATTTTAGTTCGTATTCCACCCAACTTCCAAAAGGAGGTTCTCAATTCGTCTGTTTATTTTTTGTGTGTATGTTGAGCAATATCTTCGCCAATTGTGAACCGATTTTGATGGTTTTTTTTTGTTTGGAAGAATATTATTTTGCGGTGGTCCGTTTAAGTTTGGTGAAGATCTGATGCTGATTTTCGGAGATATACAAGAAGAAGTCTTCAATAATAGACGGCAATTAGTCGTGATTGCTGCAATCGCACATGTTGTATAAACAATAAACATCCAAGTGATTGCAGCAATCTAGCTGTCTATCATATTGAAGAGTTCCCTAGAAATGGAAGTGGACTTTTTTGCAAAAAATAAAACCGACTTCAAAAACACAAAAAAGGGAAAAAAAATAAAAAATATCTTCGTGATTGAATAATAGTTATATTCTATCATGATTAGATTTCTTCACGTGTTTTTAGAAAAAGGTTTCATGTTGACTTTCTTATTCGAAACCCTACTTTAGTAAATTGAGAATTGTGTTTCAGAAGTCTTAATTTAATTAAATAATCCGGAGATTTGAAAACCAAACTAATTATTGAAGTTAAGCTAAACAAAACAAGAGGTCGAGAGACCAAATTCTTAAATCCAATTGAACTATTTTTCAGACTTAGTAATAAACTTTAAGAGCCCACTTAACTTAATGAATTAAGGGCCATAACTCAGGTCCAAACAAAAAGATCAAAGGGAAAACTTTCCATACCATTATGAACCGAATTTACGTAAAACATATAAAATTAAATCAATAAGGGTTGAAATATAATAGTTTGGTACAAAATCCTTGCTTCGTTAGCCTTCGGATTATTACAAAGTTTATAGTAACTAATAACAATTTAGAAATTTACATTTACCTGTACCTAGTACAAATAACGATGTCTGTTGACTTTAATCCCTCAATCTGAATGTTTGTCTTAGAATGGGTAGGTATTTGATAAAGCCCGAATTATAAAATGATTCTAGGAATACAGCTAGCAGACATAGCGTCGGGAACATTTTGATAAAAGCTACTTGAAGGTTTTCAAAACCAGTTCTCAACCTTAATACTAAGGGCATAAGTGTGATAAATGGTCGACCGTCAGTGAACACGGTAGTACCTATTGATATACCAAACATTACATATCTAATTTTCTGGAGCATTTTATAATGTTTTTGGCTTTGTTTTCCTAGATTTACGATTATTCCTGGAAAGTTTTTGTACGTTTACGTACGTACGTACGTACGTTTACGTACGTGTTTAAAAATCTTCTGTCGTGTTCACAATTATTTACCTGGAACAAAGAACAAGAGTGGTTAAGATATTTAAATTAGGGTATTACATAACTTTAGTATTAAAATACAAAAAAAAAATACACAAATGTCTTCATTATTCTTTGCGTACCTTAGGTCAGAATAAATTAAAAGTCTAAGGGCGTATTTCACCATTGAAACTAAACGTAATCAACTTTCAACGTTTAAGAGCTGTCAGTGTCACCGAGCTGAACCGAACTCAACATAGTTTGAAAAGGGCTAGGCAGATGATGATACATTCATATATAAAGCATATGCAAATCTTCATAAATATATACATTACATAATAATCATGTAACAAGAGTGATGTTTATAGAGAGAGGTAGTTTTGGACATATTTTTGAAAGTGGACAAGTTTTGTGCGCACCTTAGTGGCAAATTCATTCCATAGCCTAAGTACTGATTCGACTGTACAAAAATGTCGTAGAAACTGGTAGAATGCATCGGCATCTGTAGTCTTAGGTTCTTGACCGCGGTTTAGATGACTGTTCAATTATCTTTAATTTCATTGGTGAGAGTCACTTTAGATCATAACCGTTCACCATTTCTAGTTTTAGAACTAAGCCTATCTTTCATCTCTAGGAAGCGGTTAGTCTATTTTTCATTTAAGCTCAAATATTACGAAGTCTCTAAAAACAAGGAAGTTTTTTTACTCGAAAGAAAATAGCCTAAACAATCTAAGCTTACATAACACATCGTGTTAATTCCATTCCATATTGACTTAACCAGTTATTAGCACCGACGGATATTAATAGAGGCCCAAATCAATATTTCTGGGTCATATATCATGCTTTTGTCTCACAGTGCTGATAGGAGACGTCAATCAATCATGCACTGCATTATCTTGGTTATAGATACAGAAAAATGGCTTTTTGGCTATTAGTGGCCTCTGCATTGAATAGTCATTTTCAGTCAATTTGTCATTTTACTTGGTGTCATCGTGTCTTTATGTATAATTGCCATAGTAAAAGGCTTTAACGGGCTGCATAGTTTTTGTTTTCGTAATTTAGTGCAACTTTCTAGTGCTTGCCCACAATGGTAATGGCGTTTTTTTTTAATATTACTAGAACGTTTTCTATGTTGGTTAGTGACGTGATATTATTGTTTGCAAGACTGATTTTTTGTTAGTTTAAAATTAGAAGGGTAATTAAAGAGATCAAAAAATGCAGCTGCTAATAAAAGAGCGCTATGTTTTAACTCTTTTATTTCAAAATTAATTATTGTATTACACAATAATTATCTTTTCAAAAATAAAGTCAGTTGTTTACTCGAGTTCCAAATTGAAGCTCTCTTTTAATAAAAAACCCTAAAATCATATTTCATTCGTTTAATAAATAAAGAGCTCGTCAACGGGAAAAAGTTAAATTAATCACTCTTTTATTCAAACATCCCCAAGCTAAATTACTACGACCCAACTTCGGTATGACGTGGACCACATCACAGATTTAATTTTCATAACCTCTTTATAATTCTAAATTCATCCATAAATTAACTAAAAACAAACTCGACCGCAAAACATTGGCGTCTGCCCAAACTGGCCCTGAAAAACTCCATCTGAATTTCAAATGCGAGACATCCACGTTACCGAAATGTTATTTCGCCGCTAACACTTTTGGTTGACACAAGCAAGAATCACCTTTATGCTTTAAGCTGTAGAGTCCACGTGGACTGTTTGTTTACGCTGGTAATTGGCTAAACGCTCGGATGGACTACATTTTCATTTTCTGTGGATAGAATTGTGTAGCTAGGCTATTACGTGATGGGGATAGTTGTGCAACTCTAGCAGTGGTCGTAGGTTTATATCCAATTGAATTCCAAAAAGTGTATTTTTGGGACAGTTGACACAATAATAAGCTCGATATCTAAGGGCAATGACGAGACGTGTTCGAAGATAGGTATGCCTAGAACTGGCACACCAATAATTTGAGTAGTCTAGTCTAGTTTTATGAGCAAATGTAGGTACGAGACTTAAGTACAAGTAGTAAGAAGATGATGAACCTGGCTGAGGTCAGTACAGAAACGTGGAAATTGGCTTAAGTAAAGACAAGCCTTTACGGAAACGTAACAGTGGGTGAAGTTAGATTATAGGTGATGGTGATGAGGCTAAATAAGATGAAACAGTAAAATCTGTGGAATGCACCGAAGGACTAAAAGAACAGCATGAAATACTCAACTATAAATGCCTAACCCTATTATTTATAAACATTTAGCTAAAGTAAACCCAGAACCTGAAAACCTTACTACGTTATACCCATGCCAACCACGCACAAACAGACCAAAATTGTACTTAGCAAATTAAAAAGGGTACTCCATATCCTAACTTATCCAAAACAACTAACCCTCATATGAAAACTATTAAAGCAAACTCCGCGCTTTCCTCACAATCGCAACAGCTACAAAGTTAGTGCATTAACAATTTAAAAACAAAGAGCAAGCGACGCTAAGTGCACATGCTGACTCCGACAATGTATTTCTTGTTGTTACATTGTGTTACACTGTCGGGTTTGTTTGTATCACTGTTTATCGTTACTAAAGGGAACAGCCAATCGAGGGAAAACAGTGTGTTTTTATCGTTTATTCGTTCTATTCTGTTAGAGATTAAGATCCACGACCATTCTGCTGATTAAAATTGTTTGACTGTAACTGTGCGTTTGCACTTGCACAGCATTCACATAAATTCATGTCGAAATCTCTCTTTCTCTCATTTCTTAATTTTAATCTCTATCAGACAATATGTTTTTGTCAATGTTTCACCAAAGCAAACATCCAGTAAGTGTTCATAGTGCTTTTAGCAAAAGACGTAGACAAAGTGTCACATTCTGACGGTGATAACGATGATAGAAAAGTATATAAAAAAAATATTGACTTTATCCACCGAAAAGCTTGTACCAATACTGTTGAAGTTCTTGTAGAAAGACGAAAACTTTGAAAACGATTGCCAATTGTCTAGGACTCTAGGCCCTCTTGTTTGTTAGATAAGATATATTTCTCCCTGCAGTTTGATTAAATATTTTGAGGATACAAGTTACTGGATCAATACAGCAAGCCTGACCAAGTAACTGGCTAATGGGCTCAGACAAGGCCGACCTCAGACGAGGCCCAAGAGCCTCAGTTAGAATATTACTTACCTACATAAATAATAATACTAGGCCTCTCAGAACTGTCTCGAATATACAGACTGTTCATCATACTTGAACGGCTACAACTGTTTGGTTTTGCATATTTTACAGCAAGAAAGACAGCTGACTTATTCTTACTTGTTCGTCAATTCTTCTTAGATTGTATGAGCTAATAGCTGATTTACATTAATTACCAAGAAAAGTAGCAAGTTTCTCTCTTAAAATCAAATTAGTTAAATTATTAAAAAGGTCAGTGTAAATAAACACCTCTTCTTTAGAGTAGTTACAGAACTGTTACAGTATTTTTCTTTGTACAGAATCTTTTTACATTAATGTACGAATATTGTTGGCCTTGGATATCCTAGATGCTTGTTAACGTTTCTATCTTATTTTACATTTTTGTGAAGTAAGCAACGACTTATTGTCGGGCCTATGTTCCTCTGGTGTTATAGCCATGAACATTCATGCTCAAAAATTTCCCCACAACGTATTCCTCAGTTCTCCGCATTATGCTCATACCGCAACAACCGACTACCACACGACTTTTCAGTCACCGGCACACAATTATTCAAAGAAAAAACACTACACTAAAGAAAACCCAAAGGAAACGTACCCCTACCATTTTCATATTAACAAGCGGTCACGATCATGCCAACTAAACGGCTACAAAGGCCACCCAGCAAGCTTTCAGATAATTAAATTAACAGAAACCGCATTCATTAAGTCTATTTGTTTCGTTAATAAAGCTAAGGTTAACAATTGTTCCTAGGATAATCTGGTACGGTCCCTTGAGTGAACTGTATCTTTGCTGAGCGGAAATGTTACATATTCCTAAGGGAGAAAGGTAGGATATAGTGGTTGTATTTTATCAGTCAGTGTGGGATTTATTAATGAACAGGATATTGCTGTTATTACCACCCTCTTCACTTAATGAGTAAGGTAAGTGATATTTGAATTGGCTTTCGTAATAAATTTAACTATCTTTGTTTAAAGAGAGTTACTAAGAGTTATACCTACAGCAGGAATCAGAAAGTACCTACAGCCTATTAAACTCATCATGTCTTCCAAGGAACCAATATAGTCATCATCATTGTCTGCCTAGCTTTTTCCCCAACTATGTTGTGGTCGGTTACCAGTATTTTACATGAAACGCCTGCCTATCTGACCTCCACAACCCAGTTAGTACTGGGGAATACGATACGCTTGATAAGACTGTTTTTCAGAATTTTTGGGCCACTGACTACCTGTCACGACTGTCAAAGATCTACAAATGACAGCCGAGACCAACGGTTCAGCGTGCTTTCCGAGGCACGTAGGATACTCGGTATGTACTGGGTGGTCACTCATCCACAGACCAACCTAGGCAAGCACGGCTTAACCTAAAGATCGAGCGGTTGTTATTATTTTGCCATGAGCCTCCTCAGCCTCCTCATCTTCATTATTGAAACACACTATGTATATGAAAAAAATATACGCGACGAAGGGTATGAAAATCACAAGACCGTCACTGAAGACGATGTTTATACGTAATCAGGCGTGGCTGCCAGCGTGCTCACACGAGGCATCGCGGAACGAAATTAACCATTCAACGTCACACCAATTTTGAATTTTAACAAACGCATTTATATGCATGAGGTGTAGGATTTTCATCGAATCCGTTCGTCGCCTTATCCTTTATTTATTATCTTGGTTTATGAACCTCACGTTGTCGTATTATGAGTTATAAACGGTTTTATGTTTGAACGCCGTTTGCCTTGATGTAGTGGAGGGACTGAGTGAAAATGATCTGTAATATTGGAGGCTGCACCGCGTTGATAGGCACCCGTATGAAGTGTCATATCTGTTGTAACATGCTCTGTGATGGTGAATTTATCACTGGCTTCCATGATTGAGAAATATGGAAGGGTACTTTGCTAGAAGTATATTCTGATTGACTGTAACTTCGTGGAGTATCATTTTTTCATGACAACATTGAAAATGAAATGCAATGACTGCCAACAAATCCAGGCTTGATGGTGTCACGTATGATAAACGTAACAAAAATACGCTTGCATGTTGCTAAAATGAGATTATTTTGTATAGATTGCGAGAGATATGTACGACTTTTTGGTATAAACACGGAGTTAGAATGAATAATAAAATCAGTCAAAGTAAAAACAATAAGTTTCCCAATGAGAATGCAACCATTCCGAACGAATCAGATCTTAGTAATAGCCCATAAAACACTAAGATGGAGATGAGATAATGAAATCATCCAAATAAATCAATATCAAATCCTTATTTTCTCACTTTCTCCGACTTCAGATTCGTAATATCGCGCCTAAACCCGGCATTGTTACAGTTAATAATCGTATTATTGGACCCATAAAATTTTATGTTAACTATTATCGTTTGATTCGATGGTTGAAGGGGCATCTCCACTTGTGTCATTATATCCTGGTATTCGTTATACGCACAAAGAATTTGGAGCTAATATTATGGCGAAATTCGTCCTAAATATTCTGAGAATGTTCTTATCAAGTATTAGGTATCCTTTGGAATATCTTCTAAAGTTTGTTCCCGGCTATTCCAGATTTTCTTTCCTATATTAGACGGAATGAAGTTTTTTTTTCTAATGTTCTTATTATACGTTCCCGACTCTATTGGTGTAGACTTCTATCAGAATTTAAAACTTTTTGTCAGTAAAACTAATCGTATTGGTTCTGGTGTCTCTGACGTCTTTTATAGGAAACTTTTTACTTGCTTCATATTATCAAGCAGATTAAGCGCAAAATTGATCACATTTTTGTTTTTTTTAAGTTATTCACGAATTCGAGTCACTGCGTATTATAGGTACGTTTCAGCATAATTATTGAAATGCAGAGGCGTGGAAAATTAGGAAATAGGTCAAATGAACCAGGTCAGATTAACACAACAGTGTATGAGCATTATGAACAACGTAAATAATTATATTGGACAGAAAACGACGACGTCTTGAACAGGACCATGAAACAAAAGGTAACTGAATTTTGGAACAATGGTTTTTGTAGATGAACTAAGAACAATGGTGGTTTTTTTTTCTTTAATAATTACGTCTTGGTTCACATTATTTCAGTCCAGCGGTCGATTCCAGGAATGTTTCTGGAATAATGAGAACCAGCACTGGAATGTACCTTTTCCACTGACTAGATTGACGATCTACTATTTCATTCCAGTTTGCCCATTCCAGCGCCAGTGGTTTATTGTAGATGGCCAATGCAGTGCTGTATTAAACGTTGAACAGTGAACACGCTTTGTTTGTTTTTTTGTGAATACCTATTGTTATAATTCCTAATAACGACTGGAATAATGTAGACGCTATGATCCAGTTCAACGCTGAGCTGGATTAACTTGTTGGATTACTGGACTGGAATAATGTGAACCGGGCATTAGTGAGCACATCATTCCGGTTAAAATAAATTCTGTAGTCTTCCTTACCGGATATAACTGTCGGTTCGCCTTTGAATATCCTCAAGACACAATTTTCTTACTTATCCCATGTTTATTTACATTACGCATTTCGAAAATTACCCCTTAAAATTTTCCACAAGCCCGTAATATTTTATACGCCACAAAATTTACGTCTAAATCCTTCATTCATCAAAATGAATTCACTCAACATCAGTGTATGACTCCAGTACTATTGTGACGAAACTCGTTTAAGTTTCCGCTGACCGAAGTATCTACATCGGTCGTTGTCACTATTGAGACTCGTGAAGAAGATAAGAAAGATTTCTGGATGCTACTCGGCGAACTCGAATGTTGTGTTACTAAATGATTTTGAAGATACTAAGCTTGAAACTGATACAGCAATGTTTTGAGGATAGCATATATAATTTGTCGGAGTATCAATGATTTAAGCACTGTCAGTCAACTTTACACTGAATGGTTTTAGTTTGGTAAGTTACAACTTAATCATGACTAGATTTTAGATGACAGACCACAAGTGTGTGCCAGAGTAAGTACAGACAAAATGACAGCGTAAAAGTAGACAGGGGAGAATAAGGACAAAACATGTTGCACCGACCTTATGTAAAATGAGATAACAGCAAGTAGACCACTATTGAGTTCAAAATGACATGCAAATGGATACAAACAAACTGCAAAAGTAAGAAATAATTAACTAATCCAGACAACAATAAAGAAGCAACCACAAAAAGGCAACCACATAACTAAATTACCGCTCATAACACACGACAAATTCTTGACTTTCAACGCCATAGTAACGGTCCGCCACTTGAGGCTGCCATCTCTTTTTGCACGGTTATTACACATGACACGCTACGCTTAGCATACGTCCCGAGCTGCCACCCTCTAATTTTATTTAGCATATGAAATTTTATCTCCAACACATCAAAGGGACTTTGAAGTAACTTTGAAATTTTGTCGCGTCTCCTCAGCTGATTGTTTTCGCGTATATTTTTTAGGACTTTTAGTTCGCCATGAGGGCTTTAATGAGGCAATGTTTTGTGAGTATTTTTAATCCTCGCCTTGCCACATTTTAAGCTTTTAGCGTTCGTTTTACAGAGGGGTTGCATTTGTCATTATAAATCAAAGCTTTTGTTTTTTAACGTGAGTAATTAGCTGTACCTGTAATTTAAGCTTGCGGATACTATGGCCGTTAATTAAATTTTCTGTTGTGTTGGTATTTATATTTTTTTTTTGTAATAACAGCTACTTCTACAATTATTATTATTATTCTAATCAGGTTGCTTGCTACTTCTTCAACAGAACCATCATATTTCGTTTATCAATTGTCACTAGTACAACTACAGCAGCAGTTAGATAAATTTATCTGCTAATTGTGTCCATCATATTATTCTAACTACAACCCTAATACCAAACCCAACTCACATAAAATTTCCCACACTCCCCTTTACCATCAATATCATTACCTACATCTAAAATCACTGTTCCATCTACCCTTTCACCCGATTTTAATTCCATATAATCATACGCGTATTAAGCTGTACCCACGAACATCCACTCATATTTCATCTCAGCATATTTCCATTAAGAATTTCATTTAGAATATTACAAGAGGTTGTTTGGGGACGTCGACCTGGCACCGTTGGCCTCAACGAACTTAAGTTTTTATTTACATGAAGGATGATAATAAAACCTTACACCGAATCACAATGGAAGTTCATTTTCTTTTAGAAAATTGTTTTTGAGATTATCTTCTTTCGTGGTGTGCTTTTTGCTCTATCCTCTTACGACTATGTGAGATGCAGCGAATGATAAATTGTGTTTTGGCTTTCTTTGTGAGATGGAAGAAAAACTTTTAATGTGTCTGTTTTTCAACATCTCGAGTGAGCTGTAAAATTAGAGTGAAGGGCAGAGAGACGATAGACAGACAAATGTCAAGTTATTACAACAGCTTTTGATCATTTCTGTTGATGTTATCTGTGGCGGGTTGGCGTTATGTCCTTGTATCTTCTTTCTTACTTGCTGACATCTTCTTGTCTAATAACTAAATTATTATCTCAGCCACATTGATTGCGGTTTCAGTAGCATTTTTACGTCCTAAAATGAGTAGGATTCGAAACACTTTGGGTACTCCACTTCACTGCATATGTTCCTATATCATCTATATATACATTTTATTGCTTCTATCTTTCCTAGTCCAACAATCCAAAACGAGCATAAACGACACCACTAAAAAGCAAAAATAAAAAATGCACTCCACCATTTACAGAATCAAGTCGATCCCGAACACAAGAGTGGGAAAGCTTGTCTATTTTCCACGTTTTAACATTTAACAAGTAGAGCAGCGAATCCCGGTAGTACAAAAATAAAATAAAAAAACAAAGGAACTAAATTGGCATTCAACTGCAACGCTCACATCCCCCAAGTGGACAGAGCTATCAGAATTTCCGATGAGTACGTCTGTTAGTCCGACGTTCGATTCCCGTTTTGTTATCGCTCCCTAAACGTGGGGAGGTTTCACTTCTCGATACCCTTTTCTCCTTCGTATGTGAGTTTACATTCTTACAGTCTTTATCGACAAACGTTTTGAATTCAAGAAAATTGTTGCCGTATTTGCTGACGGCGAATTCTGTTGAAATGGGAATGCTTTTGAACGTGTTTTGATTTTAGTCATTGTCTGGATGTAACAGGTAACTGAGTGAAGTAATAGACGGTTGTTTATGCACATCATCATCATTCGCCTGCCCACATCCCAATTTATTTAGCATGTCTTCTTCTTCTATTACTAGTCATCGCAGTCAATGCACAATTTTTTAAATAACTGTTATTCCGATATAATCTTGAATACAGAAACAGATTTTCAGATCTAAATGAAAAATCATAACATAATAAACTAACAGGAGTCAGCCTGCTCTTCAAATCTTCCATCAAATCTTATTATATCCTATCCAGTTAGACAAGAAGCCTACCCGATGGTGATTTAAATCTTAACACCTAAATGCAAACCAGATGACATGTTGTACAACAATTTGCCATAACCATGATCTTCAGTCAATATAAAACTTCAATAGAATTTTGAATTCAAGCACTCTGTCGAATACTAGAAAACGATACCAAATCTGAAACAGTGACTGTTCAATATTCTCGTATCATTCCTTGAATGTGAGGGAAGTTTCAGTTTTCAATACCTTTTCTCTTTCCCGAGCTCTATGTACGGCATTCTTAAACCTGCATTATTACAGTCTTTATCGTGAAATGTTTTGATTACACAAATTCAACTGTGTATTTGCTAAGCGAGGGAGTAGTAACGTTGTTTTCGAATGTGCCTTTCTACAAAACGTTACTTAGAGTACCCATTTGTACAATCTAGAATTCAATTCTTAGGAAATCAGCAACCTAAGAATAGACTATTTCTAGTCTATTTATCAGATTTAGCCAGTTTTCATAATCTTTTTTAAAACTTCTTTTATAAGTTTGGTTGAAAAACTTTCGCGAATGGATCTGAGCACTGAAATGAGCTCTTCCACCTTGTAATGGACAAGGAGAAATATTTTGAGCAGATTGTCAACCTTCATTTATTAAAGATGCAGCAGAAGAAGAATAGTCTGAAGCTCTCCATAACGTCCATCAGATTGAGAAATCTATGCAAGACCTAACCATGAAACATACCAGCTAAACTCAAGATACATTCAAACTCCAGCTACTAAACGCTAATACAAAAATTCCTCATCTAATAAACCACTAAAGCTAATTATAACTCCCATCATCAAACATTAGCAGGAAACACTTAAATCCAAGCGTGCTATTAGAATGGGTGCGGGCAGAACAATCAAAGGTAAATAAACAGGAGAAGTATGTAGGACGGAATAACATAGCGGCGAGCCGTGTTCCCGACAACTGAATGTACGGGACGTGCCTGAGGATAGGGCTGCGATGACAAATTTGGATTTTACTAATTACCTACTTTGAAAATAAAATGTTCATGTTTTATTTGTCAAACGTTTTCGATGCCATCTATAAAAAAACATTATAATAAATCATGATCTGTCAAATGACTAATTTGGTCGAGACGCCATTGTTTAACTATTGTGTCTACTTCGTGGACAGATCCGTTTAGTCTACATTTGACAGATTCTACTTTTGACATCATATTCTACATTTGACAGATTCTACAATCGACAGATTCCATATTTGATAGATGCTACAACCGACAGGTTCTATGTTTGACCGATTCTACAATCGACAGATTCTACATTTGACAGTAATTAGTATTTTTAATGTAAAATTTTGTTTAAAACGGCAGTTTTCTTGCTAGATGTACATTTTTTCGAAAATCTGTGAATTTGGATCAAAATTTCACAAAAAGTTATGGACATTATTAACTCATAAGACAATTTTTGTGTAGCTGCAACGGTTAAGGTAAAGTACCTCAACCGTTGCAGCTACACGAAAATTAATGTTATTTAAACCTGTGATCAGATAGAAGAGAGAAAACAAATTGAAGTAACTACTTGAATTTAAGGCAGTGTTTTAAAAAACTGCACGGAGAAAAAAATATTCTACTAAACTACCAGAACGACTTGTAAATCCTCATCTAGTGAACAGAAAAAATATATGGTTATGTTTATTAGAATTACTTATATGGATAAATATGCATATTGTAGTGCATGCGGAAAAAATCTGGTAAAAAAGTTTAGTGTACGAAACATGTTAGACAGTATCAATTATTGATTATTTAGTGAAGATTACGATCTAAACATGGTATTGAACACTACTATTTTATGGTAGCGTTTAACAGAATAATCGTTCTTTTCAGCGGTATTTTTTTATATAATGCAGCTCGTATTGTTATGTTTATCAGAATTTCTTATATGGATAAATATTCATATTGTAGTGCATGCGGATAAAATCTTGTAAAAAGTTTAGTGTACGAAACATGTTAGACAGAATCAATTATTAATTATTTTGTGAAGATTAAGATCTAAACTTGGTATTGAACACTACTTACGCACTGGTTACGTCTACCAGAATAATCGTTCAGTGCACTGGATTTTTTTTTATGATACAAGGCATATTTTTGCCTTTAAAAGAAAGAAATCATTTACAACAAAATCAATCATTTCCAATAAAAGACTTATTCTGGTCGGGTGTACGCTACAATACTTTAGATAAAACAGTAATAATATGTTTACATGAAAAATATTTTGTAATGCCAACTTTAAACTTGCCAACCGCCTGAGTTCGCTCCCAGTCTGCCACAGTCACAGCACTAATCGCACGCGCGCGTTTTCCCAAATACATTTCTTTAAATGCCTCTAACCAGTTTAGTTGCGACGGATTGGATTTACCTACTTAGATCTAATAATTTTGCAATTAGATCGGACTGTAAAGTTGTCGGACCATCTATAAAATAGACCAGGACCAGGACGTAAACAACTTACTGGAATTTTGGGAAATTTAGGAAAATTAAATCTAAATACGTTGAAGTTTGCCGGTAAGTCGTCCATTGATCTATCCTATTACATTTATTATACTTAACAATTTCTAAGACTCTAAGCATATTTCAGTAACTAGGTACCTACATAGACCATTTCAGTAACTTGTATCAGTACTTGTACATTTTAGTAACTTACAGTACTTAGGTACATTACACAGCAGAGAAAGAGATGTTTGGTAAAAAGTTTTATATGTTGAAGGTTTTTTCTTACACACAGACCAATTTAGTGAAATAGGTATGCTTTTATCTATCTATAATTCCGATGGTAAGCAGGTAGGTAAGCCTCCTCTATATTACGCCAATCCTTCCGTTACGTTGCCAGCCAGGCCCATCTTCCGTCATTTCTTGTACCCAGTCCATCTCTAATTCAGACTTGTTATCCGCATACCTATACCTATCTACTTCGAAGAGCTACGTGTGGCTTTCTATGTCCACTAAAAATATAAAACTAAGTACATTTATTTTCAGCTAATACCACCGATTTAAATACATTGGGGCTGCTTACTGCAGATCTCATAAAATAATTAATTGGCTCAGTCGGTGACCGTATTAGATTCACAAAAAATCTGCAAGCAGGGAACGAATTGACAAATTCACTTCAAGTAAGTACACTAATACACGAATACCTTACCCCATTCTTATAAACATTACATAACTTAAAGCACTGTTTAGAGTATCTTGTGTCAAGAGTTTAGACAGATTTTCATATGACAGACCGTTAATTGTACTTATGTTATAACAAAATCAAAACATACATTTTCGGGTTCGATCCCCACCGAGGGCAAACATTTGTATGATGAACATAGAACTTTGTTCTGTATCTGGGTGTTATAATGTATTCGAAGTATATATTTTTTACAAAAAAATAAATAAAAAAAGTTTATCTTTGCTTAGTTTGGGGCTATTAGATAGCGCTTTGTGAAATTACCCCATTATTTACTATCTAATCCTGACTTAAATTTTTCCTTGTGTTGTATTACAGGAATACCCTAATAATGATGTCCTCGAGAAACAAGCTATCAACGATAATAACAATAATGTTGATGTAATGAGCAAAAAACAAAGAAACGTTCAACTGACTGCCCCATCAACATCTGCCACACTGGAAACTTCCAGTGATTTGTCCTCCTCTCCAAAACCTATGAATTTTTGCACCACACTCAAGTTAGGTCATAAAAAGTCTGTGATAGACAATGTTAAAAGCAATATAATGCACAACCTTAGTATTACATCTTTGGATAATTGTTACAGTTACAATTGGGTTACGGTAAAAGGGACCCATTATACGAGAAATATGGTTATCATATAGAAGTTAATTCTTTACCTAAATTTGCTTTAATTGAAAAAGGGCCCTACTAAAAATAAAACCTTATTATTTGATTATTTTTATTGTTTTATTTCAGTTGTAGCATTTGTTATTTCGTTTTTAGCCTCTTCAGACTTTCGGTGAGCGTATTGTCACAGCTCCATACTAATAGGTTTTGAAGTGGACCAACCTTCAAAACCATTGTATGGCACGTTTGCTCCGACTATTCGCTTCCGGAAAAAAACTGAAGCAGCTGAAAACGAGTGTAATGTCAGCAACCCAGCATAATGCAGGGCATAATATTTTCTGGTTATGTAAACCAGAAAACATTGTTGCTATTACAACAGGTTGAGTAAACCTAAATAATACTTTTTAGAAGTTACAATACATTCTGGTAGATAATACACTAAATAATATTCAGTATAGTGATATATTCAAGTTGCCCTCACAAAACATTCTGTTTGTGGTCACCTTCCTTTTTTTGATGATAAACATACCTGGTAGGTAGTCTTTACACAAAAAATAGAGTAATGAGAACAAATTCTTTCGGTTCATATTAAATTTTGCTTTGTTGGCTAAAATAAAGTGTAGCAGTGAGCTCTACTATAGTATTTTGCGTACAGCACACATTTTCTGATTAAGTTCACCGAAAATTAGGTTTAAAATACCAAAATATTCACGATAAAGGTAACTAGATAATATTATTAACGTTTACAATGTGAATAGTTGTCACGTATACTAATATACTTTCTAGTAAACTTCACAACATTCTGATAATTGAAACTAGACTTTTTTCTCAGTGTGTGTCTAAATTACGCTGTGACCAAACTACATTGACCATTTTAACCCTACTACCGACGTCAAATAAATAAGATAATACTTTTATAGACGAAAAGTGACTAGGAAAATGTACACGTTAGAATTGTGATTGGATATGGCTTCACAAACAATAGAAAAGGTGATTGCTGCCTTAAGGCCGGCGCACATAAATGGCGGAGCGCAGCGTAGACCATTTTTCACTGTCAAACTATTATCGACATTGTCCTCATTGAAATAATATCTAAAATCAATGAATCCGAGAAGCGCGTTTATTGATTTGAGATATTATTTCAATGAGGACAATGTCTCTGCGCTGCGCTCCGCCATTTATGTGGTCCGGCCGGCCCTTATTGGTTTGAAACAAAAGACGATGGTTTCTTTAAAAAAAAAGTTGAATCGAAGTTTCTTTCTTGAATATTAATGCTAGTACCTACTCAATGCATCTTTTGTCTGAAAATTGTGGTAAGTAATGGTGACTTTGAAACAAACTAGAATTCTTAAAGTAAAGACGAAACAACAATATTTTACAGAAAGTTTTATTTCAGTTTGTAAGACCTGAAAGTCATATATTTAACCCTTTTTTTATATATATATTTAACCCTGCCTCTTATAGGATTGCAGGTACAGATATTTCTCTTAGTAGGTACATCAATAGTAGTCCAATCTGTGGAATGCGTCTATTATCTTTGTTATTACTATCCATCCATCCCTTTCGATGACCCGACTGTCGCGGCGGTAATGACGCTGCCTTACGTTCTTAGGGTAGCGGGTTCGAATCCCGGTAGGAGCAAATGTTTGTGAAATGAGCATGGACATTTGTTTCCGAGTCATCGATGCTTATAATATGTTTTATAATTATGTACCTAATTACAAACAAAAAAGTATCTATGTAGTATATCAACTATCTGGTGTCCACGACACAAGCCTCGTTGCTAAGTGTGGCACTAGATGGCGCTGTGTGTAATGTCCAGCGATATTTATTTATTTATTATCCTTATTACCATCATCATCATCATTCTCCTGCCCTCATCCCAATTTATTTGAGGTCGGCGCAGCATGTCTTCTTCTTCCATACTTCTTTATTACTCGTCATCTCAGCAGTCACCACCATCCTAGCCATATCATACTTCACACAGTCCATCCATCGTTGCTTTCGTCTTCCTCTATTCGTATAGCCCATCTACATTGAAACTCAACATTGTCCTCACTACACTTTTCTTATTACCTATTAAAATATGACTCTCTAATTATAGCCCACCAACCCTGGCTGCAATTGCAACATGTAATTAGAAGCGTTGTGAAATTAACGCGGCAACCGCTTTCAAAACCGAAACAATCGCGGTCGCAGAACAACTAGAAATACTGTAATTTATGTTACGTCTGTTTCCAAGTGGCTTTTGTATGCTTGTTAAGGGTGAGCTATTTGAGGGAGACGCCATTTTTTAAATTGAGAAAAGGTGCGATGATTTTTTGTTTTTGTTTTATAGCAAAAAACAAAATGTCATTATTTATGGACATGGAGGTCGGTTTTGTTTGAGTTTTTCAGATCATGTTTTTGACAAAAGATTTTTGTATCATTTTAAAGCAACATAACATAACATCACGACTGTAATCCCCGAAAGGTTTGAGCAGAGGTGTACCTATAAGTACACCCGCATTTCGGCAATTATGTTTTAAGTCCCCTGTAATAAGGGGCGAGCCTATTGCCATCAAACGGGCACAAATCCAGACTCTCAGAGATTCTAGGCTTTGTGGTGTGTGTTTTAAAGCTAGTTCTGTAAATTAACGATTTAGCATGTACATAATAACATGCTCAAAAGGTTACGATCATTCAGGTCTTGGAACCTCATTTAATTTAACGTAACAGTGTCTCCATTGCAGTTCAAATGGCATAACATCCAGATTCAGAGTTACTTTTATTCCAAAGCACAGACAGGTCTACCAAACTCCTTAAAGCACTCATAATCAAATCTCTCTAAAAAACATTTAAACAAAACCTTTTACTATTCCTGCATTTAATTTCAAAAAAACCCCTAGATTCCCGTTCCGGCACGTATTCAAGCGTTTTAATTCAAATCAAACGTATCCCTATTGTCCAAACTATGCGGAACCACGGACCTTATTCAACGTCAGAACAAACTAGATATCGCATCTGAATTTCAAATGTGACACTGCGTAAAAATACTTCTTTTTAGGTAATAGAGACATTATTTTTAAAGGTCTTGTCTGAGTGAACAGATTCTGCATGTAAAGTAAATGTTATCTAAACTTTTGTACTATAGAAGTTATTTTTCTGTAACTGAAATGTTTTTGTAAGTTTGAAATGTCTTTGACGTTTGTCTAGATTCGCTAAAGAACCTTTTGTGAGCAACAACAAGAAACGTAGGAAATTGCGAATTCAAGTTTAATTTAAGCACCATTTCTAATTCATAATCTAACATCACGTATGTTTTCCTCAAATGTTGAGCAGAGAAGTACCTTTAGTACAATCACGTTTCGCCATTATTGATATGTACTATGGGAGCGAGCTCATTGCGATCAAATGGGCACAGTTCTGAGCTATTCCTTAAAGAAAAACTTATCGACACTGGGAATCGAAATTAGGACTTTATGCTCTGCAGTAGCGCTTACGCGCACTAACGTGGCGGTCCCTTCTAGTTCCTTCAGTCATTTTTATATAATCATTTCAGATCGTATTCAGCCACGACTGTTTAAAAACAGAATGAGGGGTTTTCTTTTTCAACTCTTCCCTAGTCGCTGGATAGATGGCGCTGAACTTGGTAAGTTACTGCAAGGAACGGAACGTCACATCATTTTACTTGGATGTAATGGTTATATTCGGAAGCATAAGCAAACGAAAGTGTCAGTCAACGAGCGTATGTGATGTGACGCAATGTTTTTTTTCCCAAGCGGCTTTTGGCTTTGGCACCTAGTAACGTAGTCAGTTCAGCGCCATCTACCGAGTTCTTGGAAACTATTTTTTTTAAATACTCAAAAAGAAAACCTCACATTAATATCGGACCAGCCCAGTCAGCCAAAATTACGTGCCATAAACGAAAAAGTCCAGTAAAAACTCCTTCGTCCACTTTTCATTCCACTGGCGAATGCCTTTAGGATCCCAAAAACATAAGCCTTAGTGTAAAGGCTAAGAACCTTATTCCGTGATAAAAGCGGTACCTATATGGCCAGGCCTTGCACGTAAAATAAAAATAAATTGCTTATTGCCTCAGTAATATTCAGTTAAAGCATTTACCTTTGTATTACAATGTGGGGTACTTTTTGTAGTTTACAAGGCGGTTTATGTTCATACTGAGTCTCTTTTTAACCAAAAAGAGGAGGTTATCAATTCGCCTCTTTTTTTAAAAGGAATTTTGTGATGTAGGGCGCAAAAAATTGTAAGGAAAGGTATGTGTGGAGGATGGAAGCCACTTGATCCTAGAATAAGTACCAAATAAAATAGACTTTTATGTTAATGTTTAATCTTTACTCTTTAACGTTTTTACATAGTTTTTTTATCTTGACAAATAGGTATCAAAACAAAAGTTAAAAAAATAAGAAACATACTTCCAATGCTAAAATATTACAAAAAGGTTGGTCGGTCCACAACAGTATGAGTGGGTGGTGCAGTGGAGCAAAATTTGAGTATTTTCTTTTAATGGGGAACCTGTAATAGCGATTTTTTTATTATTAAAGAAACATGCTACTTAATATTAAAAGCGTAGAAGAAGTAGATTATAATTATTTGTGATGTTTTCCAGAAAGTCAACAACCAGCATCCATGGCAAGATCATGTAGATGAAACAAAAGCAAAGGATTCGTAACAGTTATGTAGTTTCTGCCTTCACCCATTGACAAAAGGTGTGTATGTTATAGGGTATGTTTGGAAGAAATAGAAAATGCCTCACCGGATAATCTTTATCTAAATTTAAAGCATAATAATCATCAACAATGAACTTAACATCAGAAGAACCCATCAACACTGTTTAAAATAAAAAACCAGCCAAGGGCGTGTCGGGCCTAGAACGAACCCATTGGTACAGCGCTATCTAGCGGCAGCTTTGTGAAACTTATGGTAATTTATTATGTTTTTTTTTTTTTTTAGATATTGTTTTTCAATGCAAGTCTTTACCCGTTATAAACAAGCAACTACTTCATCTTAGTCACTTTATAGGATTTATTCTAAAGATTTTGTATTTGGTACAAAATTATCCAACACCCAAGTTCAACGACTATTACTGCTATACTAATAAAGTTATCTTAACTGCTATAGTTTTCCGTTAAAGTTCATGAAATGCTCTATCATCATAAATTTTTCCAGATTTATCAAGCCAGCAGTTTAGCTTTTAGAGCAGGGGCTGGACTGGAACAAAAATTTGCACTTTAAATTTTAATATTTCATAAATGGAGCATTAAATGGAAAAGTAGTTTTGGCAACTCCTAAGTCATTTAAAAAGACCTATTCAACAAAACCCACACGATGGGGTAAACGACGAAAAATAAAATTCATCCGCACTTCACACGTTTTAAAATATTACGTGTTATAAAATTTAATTTTACCACTTTGTTGGCGTTATTGATATACACACCTCTACAAAATTATAGCATTCTAGTAGTAACGGGCTCTTAGCAAAACCTCGGACAGACAGACAGATGGACAGACGGACATGAAGAAACTATAAGGGTCCCTTGTCAGGACTACGGAACCCTAAAAACAAACACGCTAAAACAAAATATTAAATGCATGATCTACTCAAGCAAAGCCAAACGATAAAAACATCTTCAAAAACAATTTTATCTCGCCCATAAATCCACATTTAAGACCATTCTCAACGAACGCGTTTAGCCAAATTCTTTTCACCACATCAAAGCCAAGGATCAAGGGGCATTTGAAATTCTGATGCGGTTTTCTTGTTTGCTCCACTAACGGCCATAGTGGCTTGTACTGGGATAAGGACACATTTTGCTAGATCGGTATGTGCTTTTACTAGGTGTTTCGGCTAGTGGATATTGTTGCGACAGTTTTTACAGTTTTTTTTTCTCTTTTTTGGGGTTCCGTACCTCGTAAGGAAAAAAGGGAACCCTTATAAGATCACTTTCTTGTCCGTCTGTCTATCCGTCTGTCACCGCCGATTTTCTCAGGAACGAATGGAACTGGTAACTTGAAATTTATATCATATACTGAAGTCTATAGTCCCTATTAGGTGTATAAAAATCAAGGTCCTGAGACAACACGATAAAAAGATATGGGCAAGTTTAGATTTTCGCAAAAAATTGTAAGTACAGCACATGTAAAGGGAAAAGTCTGAAAACCGTAAATATGTAGTTTATTAACAAAAAAATAAGCGATTTTACTATTACAAACTTATTATTTGCGGTTGGTGCAATAGCCGTTTCTAGGGATCGAACAGCAAAGTTAAGTTTGTCCTTTAAAAAGTTTGTACGGAACCTTCGGGGCGCGAATCCGACTCGCTCTTGGCCAGTCTTTTGTATAGTGGTCTGATGTTTGGTTAGCTGTTGACTTGGTAAATATGGAACTTGTGAATTCTGGTGTAGTTTCAGTTTTTACCCGACGGCAAAGCCAAATACTTTTTGAGTTATTTTATTATCTTAAGAGTATAGGTATATAGTATGTAACAAAGTTTCTATGTTCCACCGTAGTTGTTGACAAATATTGGAATAATAAGATTCGTTTTAAATCTTAAAACGAATTTTATTATTATGCTCGAAATTAGAGCAGAAGTACTTAAAACATTGTACATTGAAATGATTGCCAAGCTTTTGTAAATTTTACAATTATGGAGCTACACTAACTACTTTATCAGTTTTTTTTCTTATGTATTAAGGGAAAGATCAAAGGGCATTTGAAATTATGATACGGTTTTCTTATTTACTTCACTAACAGCCATCGTGGCCTGGCCTGGCCATATGGACGTATTTTGCAAAATCGGTATACGGTGCTTTTAATACATAGTTGTTTTTGCGACAGTTTTTGCGATTTTTTTTCTCTTTTTTGGTAATAGTGGTCTGATGTTTGTCTGTTGACTTGGTAAACATGGAGGTGAGGTTTGTTTTTTTTAAAGGACTTGTGGATTGCGTGGTTTTGTTTGTGTTTACGTAAATATTGTGCGTATTTTTCAGTTGGAATCTTTTGGCTCCAAAGTTTTAAGCAATTTCAAGCTTGTTTTACAATACAATAAGTAAGTATTACTTATTGTAAGTATTACTTATTGTATGAGCTAATATGGTTCGTAGATATTGCCTAACTAGGCAAAGAATGCATTAAAAAGAACAACTTCAACACTATTACCAAATTACAGAACTGTTTTCTTTCGTGCATAATTAATGAAAACACTTTTTCGCAAAAATAATGTTACTGAACTGAAAAGTTGATCATTGTTGTAATCATTTCCATTTCACACATACACATTATATTACGTAAGTAGAATGTTCATTAAATGTCATTACAGTTTGTAGTATCTACCTCCTTTTCTAATCACCATCCATTAGTACAATTTGAGCTAGAAGCTCTAAACTTCAGCCATGATTGACTGTCAGCCACAGGCCGGCTGTCAATGAGCTGGAGGACAAAGCAAAATGTTCTGTGATTGGGTACCATTTGCCAATTGTTTTGGTCAACCCTTTGTAAATGCAGAGTAGTAGCATAATTACCAGGAATTTCAAAGGAAGCTGCAGAATTATTATTGATGATGTGAATTTGTCAGTTGACGTTAGACGAATTTTAGTTCATAGGAACCATAGATTAGAAGTTTTTAAAGTTCTACCTTTTTTATGCGTGTATCTGTTGACAAAGAAGCGATGAATTGACTTTGTGAAAGATGTATGGTTTCACCTCTAGATGATGAAGACAGTGAAGATCTGTTTACACATCCATTTTTGATGATTCCACGATAAGATATTTTTTTAAAATATTGTACTGATTTCTATTCAACTAAAAATGTTAGTCATCTTATTGAATGTTAAATCTTCTTCATAGAAAATTCTACCTACATACAAGTTTTCGAGTAATAAGCAAACATAACGAGTGAGCTCCATCTTCCGAAACTTTCCTGAGAACTAGAAGCTAATCACCTAACGTGCATTGGAACTTCTTAGAGAAATCCCTGCAAGAACTGCAACTATTTCTCACACGTGTAAAATACCGAATGGATTGTAAGTAAATCCTTATTCCCGGTGTGTTTGCATTCCACTACAAGCAATTTGAATAAGAGCAACACCAATGATCATTTTTCGTAACGCTAGGCAACAACAAAATGAATGCCTAAGTAATATACCTTTTTTGAATTTACAACGCCTGAGAGTTGAAAATCCAATAACACACATTTCTTATTTAGGAATTCCTTTATGTGTCGCCTAGCTTTAGTCGAAACGGGCAAAAGTTTGTTAGAATATCAATACTACGAAGTTCGTTATGAAAGGGGTTGGTAGAAGCACGTGCGATAGTTTGCCAAAATGATGCAGGGTTCTTAGTATTCAAATACACGGGGCCAAAGTTTGTGGCCCAACGCTAGGTGAACAAGTTTGAGGTGTATTAATTTGCAAGAGTTTGGTTATGATTGGCAGTTGTTATTTTAGAGATCTGTGGCTTTTTCGTATAAGAAGAATGGCTCATGATTGTGTATAGTGGTAAATTATCGAATGTTCCACACACATAAATTATAACTTAACACCACGCCTCGAATTACTGGAGAGTTAGGCAGAGGTGTACCGAATAGTTCACCAGCAGCACGCTAGTCCCATGCAATAATATGTGCAATAGTAATAGTATGTGTGTGTGTGTCTGTGTATATAATGTGGACAGATTCTTTTCATTTTTAGACCCCTTTCTGTACAATAGATTAAATCGAAAACTAAGTATTTATAAGTTAAACTATTTTAGCTGTAAAAAGTCTATTAATACTTTTTTACAACCCATGACCTATGCACAGGCAGAAAATTTATTTGTTGTCTGCAAGTAAACTGCTGATACATTGTTTGTTTATTTTCTATGTAAGTTGTAATTTTAGTTATTTACTTTTCTATCGTTGTTAATTTTTTTATGTTAAGTAGGTATTTTTGCACCTTTTAGCCTGAAACACAGGTTACACCTAGTTCAGGCAATAAGCACAGTGCTCTATTTTATTTGTTAAGATACTTAATTGTAAATGTGCCCCTTTTTTATAAATAAACAATTAATAGGGGGCGATCCTATTGTCAACAATCAGGCACAAATCCAAGCTTCTGCTAAAAAAATCAGATGGATAAAATTTATTTTTTTAATCGTTATAAACTGTAATTTCCAAAACATTTTTTTATTTTTACCAAAAATCACGTAAATCGGTCCGGTATTCACAGCGCAATCGGATCGCATCCATGAAAAAAAAAGCTGCTGGTGGAATACATAATCTCCTCCTTTTTTAGACATTGGTTAAAAAACTATATCGTTTTTATAAGATGTAAGTGTCTTTTTAACTCATTCTTATCAGTCTGCTGCAGTTACTTGCAAAACACTCGCTTGGACTAAGTTGAACCAAAGAATTTTACTGTGTATAACTATGTTAGTGCTCAGTCGCCTTCGTTACGCAGTCAGGTGCCAACGTAATCCGGTTATCCGGTTCTCGCTATACGACTATACAAGTCGAGCTGATAAAGAAATTGTCATTGTTTTATTTTGAAAAAATACGAACATTTTTACACCCATGTTGAGTAATTTGATAGATAGGGTATTAAAGTACTGAAACTGTAAACAATAAGTTGTATGTTTTGCATTGACAACAAATCAAATAGCCTTTTTGCGTTTAAAATCTTTGACAGTTTAAAAGTGCCCTTGTAATAAATGCTTTGATTGTGAATCGTTTCAATTAAAAACTTCCATCACTCTATAAACCTTAATAAAAGTCGACAATATTTTGGGTAAGAAATTGTTTTTGAATTAGAAACAATAAATACAACAACTAATTATCCTCATCTTCAATTTGTTTGATCCGCCAAAAGTCTCCCCCGAGGACATTAGGGTCTTCAACTGATCCCACTCATTTGGGACCCGCGGGATGAGTTTACTAAATTATTATTGTTTGTTGTTTTCTTTAGTAGATTGGAACCGCAGTTAAAATAAAAAAAGAAAACGTCGAATTTCCACTACCAATAAATAAAAGGCGAGACGACAAAAAAATCTAATTAGTCAGTCAGTTAGATTATCAAAAAATATTTGACCAATGTTTTTTCTTTTGTTACGTAAACCAAAATTGACGAAGATATGACGCTTTTAAAATTCTCAATACGTCACGCCTAGGTATATTTTTTAGCTAGTTCTGACGTCACGAGCCCCCACGACCGAGTTTTGATGCGTTTATCTTTTGTCAATATTCATTGATTTACAAAAACAAAAAATACGTGTCCATTAATTTCCAATACTCTAACTGACGGACTAAATAGATTTGCAATTTTTTGATACTGTCGTCATGCCTTTGTTAACAAGTAGCTGTCAAACAAAACATCCAATAAAACACTAAATTCCCTAATGACTGCCAAGTTAGGCATTAGTCGTATCCCAAAAAATAACCTACGACCCAACCCGTAGACTAAACTCTCCGAACGAAAAACTAGAAACTTTCTTTTTAAACTGAAGCGAAAATGTCCGAAAGCGTAGGTATTTACCTATTGGAGTTTGTGCAAACTTTTTTCTCTGAAAGCCTCTTTTGAATTGCCTGTGACTTGTTTACTAATGCTGGTGAAGTCTGACCATTGGATGGACCAATGGCGAGACTGGGTGTGTTGACTGAGGTTTCGATAGACAATATGTAACATGGTAAAAGTAACATCGATATGTACAGACGCTAGCTGGCATTTTAGGCTACTACAATCTGTAAAATTTCTTTAATTGATTTTCAACTTTATCGCAAAAGTTTTAGGTTCAAGGTTCATTGGGAAAATTTGACTGTTTCGGGTAGCTTGATTTGATGGCGTTTGTACTATGTAGTTACCTTTGTGGGTGTAATGGTTTTGTTGACTAGACCTATTTATATCTGATCAAATGAAGGATCCAAAATAGATCGTCAACAAATAATCTGCTGAACCGATTATAATTTGTTGACGATGTTAACAATTCAAACTCAACACATCGGCCTAGACTTTGCTGAACTATGTTTGGGCCGCTTCCAGTCTAACCAGATTAAACTAAATTCAATAAATAGTCATTCACCTCTCACAAACTTATGTACCGCATTTTTAAGCTCTATTTTAATAACTCAATAAGTCATGGTTTAGATATGGATAATAAATTATACTTGAATTTGTTATACAAAACAACATTAATAAAATATCGCAAAGCATCACCATATTTTCTGAAACAAATAAAGTTAACAACAAAAGCGATAGTTCAGTTTCTTTATTACTTTTCTTTGCGCTCTGCGTATACTTTACTGACGTAATATTCTTTAACCGTCTTAAAAAAAGAACTGAGCTAAGACGTGACTTTCCTACAAACGCGGACTTACACAAAGAATATGTTTATTTCCTGCTGCGAGACTGTTGTTAGTTTAAAACTTAAATGCTTAAATATTTTTCTTGGTACAACTATCACGTAAGTAACATCAGAAGTTCATACTTATTACTTACAAAGATGATTTACTTTAAAACTTCAATCGCAAAGATTAACACTCATGAAGTTAAGAGGAGAATTTTCACAAAGAAAATTAACTAGGAACAACAAACTTCGACGCGGCTCCGGCGAAAATGTATGCTCTGTGCAGACTGACTGTACTTATGTAGGGCTGTGCTGTCAGCTGCTACACTTCATACAGCACTAAGTATTTACATAATTAAATGGAGATGAATTTAAGAAATTGCGGATTACCGGGGAAGTTGGGATTCGCTGGACTTCTTTGATAAAAACTCGTCTTTAGCAGCAGAATAAATATAAAAAAAAAAAAAATTGTCAAGTACGTAAGTCGGACTCGCGCATGAAGGGTTCCGTACCATTGTAGTAGGGTTGGCCCCTGTATTTTTTTTATTTGTTGTTATAGCGGCAACAGAAATAAATCATCTGTGAAAAATTCAACTGTCTAGCTATCGCGGTTCATGAGATACACAGCCTGGTGACAGACAGACAGATGGACAGTGGAGTCCTAGTACCTAATAGGGTCCCGGTATACGGTTTTTACCCTTTGGGTACGGAACCCTAAAAAATGGGGAATTGGAAGGTATTTTCTCTGCAGTTTCATATCACGGGCCTTTAATAACTATAATAAGATTTAAGAAAGATTTATTAAAAAAATGTCGTATCGAGACAAGAAATTGTAAGTAGTTTTAAAACTTAATATTTTTGTATCTATTTGATGACATAAAGATAGAGTTTCCTAAACTTTAATTAGTTTAGATACCGTATTATATTATTAAGTAAGAGGTAGGCCATTTCTGGCCTTACCAAATAGGCTTCATATTTGGTAGTAATTATACTCCTGTCTGCCTAAATAATTAAAAACGAACAAAAATTTAATTCATTCATTAATAATTTACAACAATTTTTATTATATAAATGCTATTACACGATTAATGAATATCTAAATGACAAATTTTAAATTATTACACATAATATTTTTTTTTTTGGGCAAAAGTCTCCACACTATGGTTGCCGGAAGACGGATGGCGCCGCCGAGGCCGACCCAGAAAAAGGTGGCGAGACGTACAGACTAACAAAAAAAAAAATATATATATATATATTTGTTTTTTTATTTTAAGTATTGTTCCTTTAGTATTACCAACTAATTAGAAAAATTAAAGCCCTCGTTCGATCTTCTACTTTGCTGTGCCCTTACAGGGTCCATATTTATGTACCTAGCTTTAAGCCCTCTGTAACATATTTTATACAATATGGAATGCAAAATAAATAAATATGAAATAAAATAACCCAAAACCAGCGAGCTCAGCCTATCATAACAACCCCTCACACCTGAACACCCGTAAACCAGAACTATGACGAAATGTAGCAGCCCTGGCCCATATAACCGGCTGAAACTAGTTTAAACTAGTATTATAACGATAAGACAGCGAGCGGGGCGTTTGTTCCATGCGACGTACGAAAGCACTTCGCGTGAAACGTTGCTCGGTGGCTTGCTCATACACTTGTACAGGCGAACACTGAAGGCGGTTGTGATTTTAGGTTGGTTTGAGTTTTCTTAGCGCCTCGCTAGCAAATATGTTTAAGTCATCATCATCTGCCTAGCCTTTTCCCAACTATGTTGGGGTCGACTTCCAGTCTAACGGATGCAGCTGAATACCAGTATTTTACATGAAGCGACTGCCTATCTTACCTCCACAACCCAGATAATACTGGGTTATACGCTATACCACTCGGTGAGACTCATCAGTCTTTTTGGGCCACTGAGTACCTGTAACGACTGTCAAAGATCTACAAATGACAGCCGGTACCAACAGCTTAACGTGCTTTCCAAGGCACGGAGGAATCCCGGTATGTAAGGGTGGACACCCATCCACAGACCAACCTAGGCAAGCACGGTTTAACCTAAAGATCGACCCTAGCGGCTGTTATTATTTAGCCACGAGCTAGCAAATATATTATATTTGGCCCAATATTCAGATATACGAACTCTGCACGCTGATGCAGTCATAAGTTCATTGACTATGGGGAGACGCCGCATACGTACAACGTATTAAAACGTTTTTTTTTCCTAGCCTGCTCTGTCCCACACCAGGTCAAAGGCCACCCTCCACTCTTTCCATTTCTCGCGAACCCGCACGAACTCCTTCCAGTGCTGACGGAACTTGTCCAGTTCGCCCCGCCATCTCCAGGATTTTCAGAAAAGGTTTAATGTTAGAATAACCGTATACTTCCGGAAACTGGAGAGTAAAACAGCTTTGAACGATGCCGATGTGGTGACGCGGTTTTAAGTTCCAAGGCTCGAAGTTTTGAAATCGGCTTTCGTTATTTCGGAAAGCTCTCGAGTTGTACGCATATGTTGGAAATGTTTACAATTATGATTAAGGCTGGATGGGAAATCGATGGTAAAACTGTATTTTACTTTTTTTGTATTTCATTTTCATTTTATCATGTTTATCATGACCTGTGATGCTATGACGTATATATATATGACTTAAGGTCCGCAGCTTAAAGTTTTACCACTAGTCAATTAGAAGTCATTATCAAGATAAAAATCTCTACCTGTGTCAATCCCAAAAAAATGAAATAGAGATAATGATGATATTGTTAAAAAAAAATCTTAGGGGGTTTACAACCACTTGTAGTACATTTTTTATAAGTGGAAAAGAAAGGGAGATAAATTAAAGTAAAACAGCTCTTAGAAATGGTGGAACAGCCTTTTTCTTCGAACAAAAACAATAGAATAATTGTTATTATTTCCGTGATCAGTTATTTTCACAAGCGTACCTACGTCACTTGCTAGCCTAGCGGTGCCGCGGTGTTTGTACTCGCTGCGGCATCGTTAATTAAGCTATTTCAAGCTATTGTACGCACGGATCTGGTAGTAAGTCAAACAGAATTAATATTATTAAGTAAATTAATTCTACCTATAGTTCTACGACGCCTGTGTACGAATAGAGAGGCACGGGGTTATAAATCGATAAGATTTCAAAAGTTTCGAGCATGCTTCTAAGAAGTAACCAGTAAAAATCAACCATTCTGCTATTTTCTGGATTCTCCGAAAAACACTCGAAACATGAAAGCGACTTTTCCAGAAGAAAATAACTTTTTGACCAACCGGGCCAACCTTTTTGATTTCCGGACGATTTATTCTAAAGCCTTCCTAATTAAATCAATTAATCATTAATTCATAACAAGTGCTCTACCATTAATAACTGCAGTTTTAAAACTGAAAAGTTGCAGTAACTATAGAACTAGGTCGAGAAAAACTTTACAACAAAGTAGAACTTTTCCGTTTCATATTGCCTGAGTGTTTAATACGGTAATAAGCAAAATAGTGCAGTTTAATCATAAGCTAGGAAAACTCACATAATAAGCCGATAAAATAATTAAAAATAATGAATTCTGAGCGACTGCTGAAAGAATAAGGAGAGAAGTAAAGACAATTTTACGCGTTACTTGCTAATGTTTCTTTACAATAAATAGGCTTTCGTTAGGCCGTATCTCGCCTGTGTTTATTAGTAATAGGAATATTTTTAATTGACATTATTTACAATATTACAAAATTTGACATTATTAATAGCCTTTTAAATAATTTACTGTTGACATGCATGAAAATTAAATTACAATTGATTCATTAATGATTAATAATACATTGAATTCTTATTATTTACTCGAACCTGACTCTGTATTGTATAAATCCAGACTTATTACTAAAAAGACAATAATTTTACACCAATTACATTGGTAGGATATAGAGCTCAACTAAAATATATGAATAAGACCTTTATTTTAATACCTGTGTTCACAAATAAAGATGATTTACTACATCGCACACACACATACTCCCACATCACTCAATCTCTCACTCACTTTCTCTCATATTAATACACATACCTACATCCACACCTCATAATACATATTATATCTTTAAGCTCACCATCAAACCCTCGAATTTTTAATGGTACTTTATCTTTATCAGTGACACAGAAAATAATGTCCTAGGGTAGGGTCAAAACTCTGTGAACCTCGTTATAACCCCCACAGCTAAAAACAATTGTAAAAATGTTTATGTCGGTACCCACTAATTGTACTTAGCACCACGCTTGCCTAAAAGAAACCAATTCGGTCGAACTTTGAAGGGGATTGCAATGTTTGAGAAACAGAGAAACCGGCACAACCTACAATAAAGAGCTATATGAGGTATACGTGTACGCCATAATTAAAAAAAAAAAGCAGAAAAGAAATGCAAAACTACACAGCAAACAGATTGATGATGTCAATGAAGTGATCCTGCCTGTAAGACATCATGCATACCTGCTTATAGTCAAGAACGGACCCAATGATCCGCATTTGATTTCTAGATTCCTCAAAATTCCTAGTAGATAGCCTTCCCAAGTCCCATAACGCTCCTTTGTGACCAATTACCTTTCTCCTTGTATGCATACAAAATGTGAACAATACAAAACCAAAAGCTACCAAAAAATTGTCTTTCAATCGCATGTCAATCATGAGTGGATGGCTGACACGCGATGTATCCACGTCGCAGCCATGCTGGTCAGAGTGACGTATGACGCAGATTTTTCTGCTCATCAATATGCCGAATATAACGATAGGCACAGGTTTTTATTTAGGCCTCTGCAGAGAATGCATCTTTTACCTAAGTACTTTTCTTTTTTGTTAGAGTGTTGTTTGGCTCGCTACTTCCTCGTACTTGGTACCTAGTTCATGTAAATCCAATACATGTTTTATTTTTCCATCCTCATTATTGCTTGTAGCATACCACGTTGTCTAGACCCTCTGACATACTTTTCAAATAGTCATTAGCATTTCCAGTAACAATCCTTTGAATGTTACTTAAAAAAAAACAAGACTAACTTACTTAAAACTTGTGTGTGCAGATACAGGTTGGAATTTTTCAATGCCAAATTTTACTCAAAGAAACATTCCTTTATTTTTTAAAAAAATCTGCGTTCACAGATTTTCTAAAATTCGCTTGTCACTTTCGGGCATCGAACCGGGCATGGATCGACTAAAGTTCGAAAAAATAACATTCTGTACCTTTTTGACATCAATCATATGGATCAAATCTCTTTAACAAGCATGATAAATTAAATGAAAGGAAAACCATGAATAAAAGTGTCTTATCTTATTGAATTTATCCTATTGAATTTATAACTGTTCTTTAGATTTCATGATTTTGTTAGAGAGATTTTATCTATATAATTGCCTCTATCGATTGGTGTAAGAAAACTACAGGATGTTATTTTTTCGAACTTTAGTCGGTTAGATTCCCAATTTTTTTCGAGATTTTTTTTTTCTTTTTATAAATAAAGGAATGTTTCCTTTGAGTAAAATTTGCTATCTCTGGTATTTCGAATACTTTTCCTCCAGGTTGCAATGAAAAATTCCACCCTGTATATAAAAAAAACTTAAAACTTCAAAAAAAACTTGACAGCTGAAGATAAATCTGTTTACGCTTCTTACACAAACTCCCCAAACCCAATTCACCCATCTCTCAACGCAAAAGTTATCGAAAACCTGTTTCCTCTCAACGGCGAAAACTTGAACAATATTTAAAATCCCTACTGAAAGGAAACAGGAAGTCCAAAGCACCAATTCCTTAAAAAACTCAATTGGACTTGTGATGCAAATTCTCAAATCTACTTTACCGCTTCGGAGCTCGCGACAGAATTAAACTCTATTTAGATATCCACGATTTGCTGAGTGATCTAACTCGTCCATGAAGTGGTTTTAACTTATTTTGCGCGGAATTGGTTTTCAAATGAGACTAAGTTTAAATTAATGGTAAGGCTTTTTTGTGTTGGGAGTGAAAGAAGTGTGGTTTTTTCTAATTTGGTTCTTTACAGGAAATAGGAGATTTTTTCATGTGATCAGCTTATTTATGAAGAAACTGTCATTGAACCACTTCTTCGACACTAATTTCACAATGTCATCATTGTTATAAACCTATTGATGAAGCTGCCAAATTTGGCTAGAATATGTAATGACGACGTAATTTTGGAAAACGACCTGGACGCAGGGCTTAATCGAGGTGGCACGGGAAAAGATCTCCTGGAATGACTTTGAGGAGGCCTTTGCCAAGAAATGGGATAATATGGACAGCAAATAAAACAGATTTTAATTACTTTAAATGGATTTGAAATTTCAAATAAATCATTAAACTAACTCCCATACGAAAGCAAATAAAGGTAATGGGAAACTTACAAACCCGTTCCCGCTAAAGTTTAATTTGCTATTGCCGCGTATCAAAGCAGTATTTACCTGAGTATAGCTGGGGGTGCGCCACGTGCAATCACAGTTTGTCGCACAACTTTGTCGAAAACGGTGACACACTTATTTGAGCACTCCGGAAATTGGGTCATGCACTTTTTTCCGATAGGCATAAGTATTGGAAAAGTGTCATTTGAATAATTTTCAATAGACCCCACACTGGCTGAACCAGTGACCTTTCGGTAGTCACGGAAATCTGTGATGACTGAGAAGGAGGTCTAGCTGTGGACGAAATCCGGTTGAGATGATGAACGATTTCATGGGAGTTCCTACGAATCCAAAAATTCGAAGAGATGATGGAACACGCAAGGTAAGTAGAAATATAAAAGACGATTGTTTTTACAAAGGAATGTTACGCAGGTTGGTTTTAAAATGTTCACAACCATCATCTGCCTAGCCTTTTCCCGACTTTATTGGGGTCGGCCTCCAGTATTACCGGATGCAGCTGAATACCAGTATTTGACATGGAGCGACTGCCTATCTGACCTCCACAACCCAGGTGGAACTGGGTAATACGACACCCCATTTTAAGACTGGTTGTCAGACTTGTGGGCCGCTAACTTAACGAAACGTTCACAACCGAACCCGCAAAATTTTTCACTGAGAACTTTTTAGCAAAAAGCATAGTGCAGTAACACATTAATTTAATGTTGCATAACCACACTTTAAAATTACGAAAACAGGATACGGAAACAAAGATGTATGATCGTACTAAAGTAGTAAAACTACACGGCGGAACTGCTCTAATAGAAACATAATTTGGTATCAAAATGTAGGGTGCTCATAAATTTTAATAAAACGTGGATGTTTAATCCGGCCGCGGACGTGTCGAGCCCCAAGTTGTGTTTGCACATGATATGATATTTTGTTCATTGTATTATATTTTGAATTTAAATGGGATTTTCGTGATTTGGGAATGTGATTTAAGTTTGGGTTATCTGCGGGTTACCATCCTGTGTGGCTAGTGGTGTTTTTGGTAATTTATAGAATAAATCTAGATAATCTAGAAAGTTAATTGAATGAAACTGAACAACCTGCTTTCAATGTTTACAAATTATAATGATTAAGTCCCTAGCCGGTGTTAAATATTATGGCACATCGAAAAACATCGGCTTTGTAGAGCGTCACCTCGGTCAGTCGGAGTGCTAGGTTCTAAAACTTTATGTCACACGACTGGGAGTATGGCGACTGCTAAATGCGGCGAATGCTAAAGCAATTTTAGAAGTTTTCCGTCCAACTACAACTTATTCTAATTTCAGTATTACTTATACTGCTAAAAGTATTCACCAGTCGAGATTTGAATTTTAAATTATTAAATCACATCTCGCTGGACAATTCAGTGCACGTCTCATTAAAAGCCAGACGTGCGGTCACCGTACATGCTAAGCCGTATCGCTGGTATCGTTCGGTGAATGAAATTCAAATACTGACCCGTTTGTAACCTGAGATAGGAATAGTTGACTTAAGGCGGATAAAGGTGGATGTGTTTATCGTTTACAGTTCATTCTTGTTTATTTAGACAAGGTAAGTAGTAATAGAACCTTAGCTGTGGGTGAAATAATAAACAGTCTACATGAGTTCAGCGGACCCTGGCCGGTTAGAACTGAAGCTCAGGCTCAAATGGGACACGTAATCGTTTGGCTTTCAAAATACTATGTTCGTGAAAATGTAAAACTTTAATCAATATACTTTTACAAGTAGCTGCGTGTAAGATATCATTGCTCGTGACTGTACCTAATATTAGATTCAAATTGTTTTTATTTCAATAGGGCACTTGCAATGGAAATAAAGTTTAAGGTAATTTAAAGACCAGTATTTTCATTCCTGAATGATTATCACGTACTGCAATGCTGTTAAGCACATCAACAATATTGCAGTAATCATTGTTGTGGTCGTAATTTTGTTTGTGGTTTTATTTCGGCTAACAGCAAAATATTTTGTGGTCTGCTACTCTGCATTTTAAATTTTAATAACAGTTATGTCCGGTACCAAGGTATTGTTATTAAAATTACTGGTTAAAATCACTCGTTCCATCACCTAAAATGGCGAGATACACAAACAAAATAATAACGTACCGCACGATCTCCCGCGAGGCGGCGAACCTCCTTGCCGGACTGACGCCATGGGATCTGGAGGCAATAGTCCTCGCGCGCCTACACGAGTGGCGCGCGGAGGCGCTACGCCGGGGGGAAACTCGCTGCCGCGGCAAATTGTCGCTCAGCGGACGGACTTCCGGCGGGATCTCATGGCGACATGGAGAGAGCGACTATCGCAACCCCGTGCAGGGCACGCCACAATAGTGGCGATAAGTCCCCTCTTTGAGGAGTGGCTGGAGAGACGCCACGGCGTCCTCACCTTCCGCCTGACGCAGGTTCTTACCGGACACGGCTGTTTCGGTAAGTTCCTGCACCGAATCGGGCGGGAGGAGACGCCCGGGTGTCACCATTGTGAGGATCGACCGGAGGACACGGTGGAGCACACGGTGGAGGTGTGCCCCGCTTGGGCGGAGCACCGCCGTGTCCTCGTAACGGCGATTGGCGGCGGCGACCTCTCGCTCCCGCCTTGGTTCAATTCATGGTCCGGAGCGAGACGGAATGGGACGCCGTCACCTCCTTCTGCGAAGCAGTCATGCTAGCGAAGGAGGTGGCGGAACAGGACAGGGAGAGATCCTCACGTCCCGGCCGCCGCGGGTGACGCCCCGGGCGTCGGGGGCCACGTGGTGGCTTCCGGCCACCGTAGGCGCGGGCCTGTGGACGGGGAGCTATGGGCTAGCTCGCCGTCCGTACGTCTCATGACGACAGGCCGTGTCGACGGCGCGTTCGTGTTCCACGCGCGCCTCAAAGAGAGTCAGCAACAGTGAAGGGGTCCGCAAGGGCCGAAGCCTGCCGGGGCTGCGGGACTATTCGAAAGAGATACCGTGGCCCCGGAACACAAAGGGCGATGAAGGAACATGGATGGGTTTTAGTCAGTAAAAGTCTGACACTCCCTCCTGCTCCGCCCAGAGCGGGAGAAGTCATTTGATGATTTCCCATCCTAAAAAAAAAAAAAAGCATACAAAATTATTAGCTTCCACAAATCCTTTTTCCCAACAAACCCACAAAGTAAAACATCACAATTTTTACAAATTGAACTTTAAAGCCAGCGCAAACACAAAATTAAATAAAATGAAGTTAGAAAGGTCCTCTTCCCAACACATTAATTCCAAACTTAGGTACATAGAAAATAAAGGTCCCATTTCCAAAACTTATGTAACACCCCCGAGTGCGGAGCTAAATAATCATAATTTATATCTCGCCACATATAAATTAACACAGGAAGCCATTATCAGGCTAACAGATGACAAGCGAGGCATTAAAGTCTAAAATTGTACAAAACTAATTACCGCGAAGACCGTTTGTAAAGGTGTCCGCTGTGTAGCTGTAATGCGAGTCGGAGCTAAGTTTAGGTGGACTGTAAACTTGCGATTTGTCGCAGAAAAGTTGTGAGAGCTAGATGTACTGTGGCTTTTGTGCGACAAATACCTGTGCACTGCTTGTAAGATCTAAGGTCTGTGAGTGACATTACCCAAGTACCAAGTACTAATTGTTTAGGAAATATGTATAATTGAAGAGTAGGAATAGTCGTCAAGAATCATCATTATCATTTTCCTGATTTTATTCCAATTAATTTATGGTCGTCACGCTCTTCTTGAACTCGTGAGGAATGATTAGGTACTTAAGTATCGATGGCGTGCCCTTTTTTCATAATACCGCTTCTTCCATGTTTGCGTAGTATGGCCTCTTTTGTGAATGCTCACAGATGACATAACAAACTTTAAAATACTGAAGCTAACTTGAGCGTATGCGACACTTACATCCTTCCAAACCCACGAAGTATTTTCAGTTATAACTCATAAAATGTCTACCGCTTGCAAAAACCTTTACGTTCTTCCTTTGGCAACACTATATTAAAGCGTAACAACTGAAGATGTAGTGGGTCTTTGAAGTGGATGGAGAGGACGACGGAAATGTGGCCGGTGGCGATAAATATCTGGGTAATGGTGCACCGTGGCCAATCGGCACGGTTGCTATGCCGGTCGCGGTTGGTTAACTGGAGCAATGATCACTAAAAGGCATCGGAAAAGGATCTACTAAATATAATTTGCAAAGATTTTGTTTTGTCGATGAGGAAGAACAAGGAGGTTATGAAGATATTGCAGATATTCACGAAGGCCGTGTAGATAACGTAACTGTATATAAAGAATTTAACACGATAATGTAAATGATGTTGTTTATTGTTATATTCTTACCATCATTAATCTTAACGATGTTTTGAGAACTACTTTGTGAATATTAAGAAAAGATAACATGATAATTAGATAAAACAGAGAAATCTTTTCAATCTACTCTCCAAAAATTAACATGATTAAAAGACTAGATTAAAGATAAATTATGTGTAAAACAAAAGTTCCCATGAATACTCCAAAGAAATCTCTTGCAAAGTCTGCAGAGAATCTATTATTACTAGATTATTCAAAAGCAATATTCCCCTTTGAGCGATAAAATACGTGCAAATTTCATATTTGATACTCATACGGGATGAGAGTCTTTATAAGTTTCTGCAACGTGAAACCTCCTTTCGGCTTCGTCTAAGGTGAGGGAGCTTACGCGGGCTGACTTCGACAACAACCTTATGGCAACAAAAATAACGATCATTATAGATCGTTATTCTTGTTGCCGTGCAAAAATCTGATGTAAACAATCGATTGGTGTAAAGAAGCGATCATTGGTTATTTACCCTGTAGAGCTACTTCAATTTTCTACTGCCTGCTACAACAATTCAGGATGCGCAGTTAGGCCCGGACTCCACCAAAGCAGAGACGAGAGGAGATGTGCAAGATTCGACGAATCACAAAAGAGACGCGAGCTGATTTCAACCAATGGTCGGTTTCCGCACGTCTCTTACCCGCTCAGCTCGTCTCCACTTTGGTGTCTGAGCCTTACACGTTATCGCGCCCGCCTCCGCGCTCGCTACCGCCCTCTTCACCGCGCATTGACTCTGGCTGAGGCTTTTATACTTTAACGTATAATATTTTGCATAGCTTGCAACCAAATCTGTCTTGCGCTGCTATCTTATTAAAGCTCATTTCCGCATTTGGGATTATGAGGAAACCAGTAATGGGATGGCTTTTATCTTAACTAGCGTTAAGATAACGAGGGAAATTGCATTATAATAGTGTAATATTTTACCTGTGTAATTTAGAATACAGTTTAATTAAGTATAGCCACAAACACAACGATAAATATGTTTAAGCTTTTGCCTACATTTAATTTAAAACTCACATACTCAACCTCGATAAATGTACGTAGGGTACTTGCTAGAGAAACAAATAACGAAAAAGTTACCTTTTCACCTCTTCCAGGAATGTAAAAAGCCTGAACATGTCTGAAAATAACTGAAAAACCCAATTTGAGTCCAACTGTACGGCGTCTATTCATTCCAAACGTTTGAATCCAAAAAAGATCACTGGAAACCGTTGCTATCCTAAAATGGACCGTGAATTTGCGTAGCAAGATTTAATACAGTTTGCAAACAACTATAGGCTGTGTGTTCCTCAAAAGATCATTCAAATTTAAATTGTCAGGTACTATGAATAGAACTGAGATTTCTTTGAGATTCTGTTGGTTTAGTCATAACGCCCGCACGTGTGGAACATGTGAATTATGCACCTTTGAGCGTTGCGTCGAGTTTCCAAACTGGATTGACAAACGTATCAAAAGGATTCACTTCTTTATGAAATGACTGAATATGACTCGTGCAGATCTAAAACCCATAATTTACACCGTGCAAAAAGCAAATATTTTGTCTTACTTTGAAAGAAATTGACCAGAAAGTCGTCTAAAATAAAATTGACTGTGTAAATCGTCCAAATAATCACCTCTGTGTGATACGGAAAAACTACAATTACAAATGTAACGAGGTGTTACTGTATTGAGGTGTTTCTCGGAAAATAAATCTTTATTTGCACGGGTTATCCAATCAAAACATTCGCCAACCTATCAAAAACATCAAACCACCGCGTAGTCAACAAGGTAACACGTTAAAAAAATCCCTGAAATCGTTTACAGAAACCCAATATTCGTCATGACACTATCGATATTGCTCACTTTTGGGTTTCACTTAATTTCACGGTGGTCAAAGTAAGTGGGTCCCGCAAGGTTTACCGCTTGGTCCGCTAGTTTTTCAATTTGCTATGTTGCGATGCGTACGTGTGCCATATTGCGATTTTATTCACTCCACCGTTCAAATAGGACGTTTTAGATTGCTGCGATTCAGAAAGGCTTTTGACTGTTAGTATTTGTGGTATTAAAAATATAGCAATGCGGAGCCGGAAAAGTCAGAATTTCTGATAGTTGAAAACGTTTCCACCAGAGATGTTTAAAGATCCCAGCTCTATTACTCTGTATAAACTTAAAATAAGCCCAAATGAATCAAAAACATTCTTCATCGCATCCAGCCCAGCAATAATATATTTTGTTGTTGTACATTGATTTATTCGAAAAAGTTTGATCCATCCGGAATCCCTTTCAATATTTGGTTTCAGTTTGGATCATCCGTAATAAATAAAGTTTGTTTTAATTACTTTCGATATAAATAATAATTCCAAATATTTTCGGAAGTTCAATAAGTAATGCACTGTTTTAGTCTTTCACGGTTTTTCACTACACTTAAAGTACTTACGGGATGATATCCGTGATTTTGTTTTTGGTCGATGAGCTCCCGATATTTCGACGCTGTTGCAAGCATCATGATCGCGGGAATACTGAAGAGGTATGCGGGTGGGATGAAAATTATTTATTATGAGCAGACAAATCTGTCTACCCTCTTTCTTAGTCTTTTATTACGCGCACTACTGGAACTCGATTGTAACTCACGACAAAACGCACTCACAGTATCACTAGGTTTTTCTTGATAATGGAGAAGCATGTTATTTTTTATTAGGTTTACCACTGGATTCCACGTACTTGATAGTTTAAAACCATCCTCACGATTGAAGTTTTTATGTTTTGAAATTTCAATAGCTTCTCTGGTCAACCTTGGGATGTAGTATCGGTCTGTAGATAAGATTTGCGGTTTGTGAAACTCCATCCAGTGATTTGGCCCTGAGTCCAGCAGATGTTCAGCTATGGCCGATTTGTGTCTCTCATTGTTTTTCACTGCTTTGATGTGTTCATTTATCCGGCATGAGATGGTACGTTTGGTTTGTCCAATGTATGAGCTACCGCAACTGCAGTCAATTTTGTATACCCCGGGATGTTCTAAGGGCAGTTTGTCTTTAGGTGAACGCAAACTTAGCCCGATTTTCTTGTAGGGAGTGAACACAGTTTTAATTGAGTACCTACTCAGTATTCCACCGATTTTATCGGTTACTCCCTTAACAAATGGCAAGTAGGTCAGTTGACGTCCCACCTGAGCCCTGGCTGGTCGTGTCGTCATCGGTCTTTTTTCCCTTGTCTCCTTGTAGCCATTATTCCGTAGGACCTCCTGCACATGGGTTAATTCCTCAGTTAAATGTTCCGAATCGCACAAATCTCTTGCGCGATTGGTGAGTGAGTGCACTACGGAGTTTAGGTGGTAGGGGTGGTGATGTGCGGGCCTGTGGACGGGGAGCTATGGGCTAGCTCGCCGTCCGTACGTCTCATGACGACAGGCCGTGTCGACGGCGCGTTCGTGTTCCACGCGCGCCTCAAAGAGAGTCAGCAATAAGGAAGGGGTCCGCAAGGGCCGAAGCCTGCCGGGGCTGCGGGACTATTCGAAAGAGATACCGTGGCCCCGGAACACAAAGGGCGATGAAGGAACATGGATGGGTTTTAGTCAGTAAAAGTCTGACACTCCCTCCTGCTCAGCCCAGAGCGGGAGAAGTCATTTGATGATTTCCCATCCTAAAAAAAAAAAAAAAAAAAAGGGGTGGTGATGTGAGGTGGCGTGTAGATAGCGGTCTGTGTGAGTCGGTTTACGGTAGACTGTGTGACCAAGCCACCCATCATCCCTTACATTCACTCTAACGTCAAGAAAAGGCAAAACCCGATCCCTTTCTAATTCAACCGTGAATCTCATGGTTTTATGAAGGTTATTCAAGTGGTCCAAAACCTTCTTTATTTCGGTTTTATCTTCTTTCAATGTACAGAAAATGTCATCCACATACCTTTTCCAACACTTAATTGGCACCGGACATGTCGAGATTGCTAGATCTTCAAAGTGTTCCATCCACAAATTCGCCACTACAGGGGCCACGGGACTGCCCATGGCAATACCATCGATTTGTAGATAGAACTAGCCTGCGTATAGGAAGTAGCTAGAAGACAAACATTGTTCCAGGAGTTTGGCGTACGTTGTTGGGATGTTCTTCTCTGGCAATTTCTTCTTAATCACTTTTCAATCACTTCTTAATCACAATTGACTGCAGTTGCGGTAGCTCATACATTGGACAAACCAAACGTACCATCTCTTGCCGGATAAATGAACACATCAAAGCAGTGAAAAACAATGAGAGACACAAATCGGCCATAGCTGAACATCTGCTGGACTCAGGGCCAAATCACTGGATGGAGTTTCACAAACCGCAAATCTTATCTACAGACCGATACTACATCCCAAGGTTGACCAGAGAAGCTATTGAAATTTCAAAACATAAAAACTTCAATCGTGAGGATGGTTTTAAACTATCAAGTACGTGGAATCCAGTGGTAAACCTAATAAAAAATAACATGCGTCTCCATTATCAAGAAAAACCTAGTGATACTGTGAGTGCGTTTTGTCGTGAGTTACAATCGAGTTCCAGTAGTGCGCGTAATAAAAGACTAAGAAAGAGGGTAGACAGATTTGTCTGCTCATAATAAATAATTTTCATCCCACCCGCATACCTCTTCAGTACCTATTCCCGCGATCATGATGCTTGCAACAGCGTCGAAATATCGGGAGCTCATCGACCAAAAACAAAATCACGGATATAATCCCGTAAGTACTTTAAGTGTAGTTCAATAAGTAAATCGGAACAAATGGCTTCACCCAGTTGTTAATGAAAGATTATTCAAATAAAATTATTTCAAATCTGTGTCTCAAAGTATTTTTTTATTAGTAGCAAAATAAAATGTCTGCATAACATCAAACGTAAGCAATTTAACAGCAAAGGAGACAAAATATTTGTTACAATGTAAAATTGAAAAATAAAAGGAAAAAAACGGCAGGCATACCATTTCCGCAGAGTCAATAAAAATACTATTTCGCATATAGAAATACGTTCGAACCGATATAAAAAAAAATAAATCATTAAAACTTAATTCCTAATGAACGAAGTTTCCTTCCCCATTTACAAAACAATAAAGAAGAGCCTTCATCCCCCGCTAATATAATAAGTGCGGCATCTTTTCAGGCCATCGAAATTCTGATCCGGTTCGAAGGACCTGCAACTGACTTCCCGCTGGCAATGTGCCAATAAAATAATATAACGCTATCTCGGCTTCCCGGCCACCCTCTTAGCCTTTTGTTACTAACTACTTCACTTGGTCCGTGGATGTTAATGAGCCTAAAACTTTTAGCCTAAATAAGTAAGACAACTTGGTTACTCGAAAAATCACGAGTATGAAGATAAATGGTTTGGACTAAATTCAATTAGTTTACAACGAGAATTTTGGTGACCTAAATGGATAGAACGAAGACGCGATGTCCTCTGTTTACAATTTAATTTTCATCATATATCATAATAATATTTTTTGAGGATTACGGAGGAGTCTGGAATCTTAATTTTCGTTTTATAAAGACGCCGTGTTTATTATAAAACAACATTTCATTAAGTTTACTCAAGTAATTAAAATTAACAAGAGCACCTCTATACGTACTTCAAATCTAATATTTTTGGCTTGAATACTAACTCAGCACAGTCACACACCCAATAAAAATATTGATATTTTATACTACACCCTAATCTCAATTCATATAAAAGTTATTGTATTTTGTCTACAACGCTGCTACGCGGCAAGCATTCATATTGCTATATCAAACAATATGAAAGTGAAACAGCCTCTGAGAACGTTCAGACAGTTACATAAGCCAATATATTATATACGATCTATGTTATCTTCTTAAAAGGTCAGAGCAACTAACATAAGATATTTGCATTTCCTCATTCTTTCTTTACATTATCTCGATCATAATAATGGAGTATATTTTTCATGAGGAAAGTACTGCCCATGCTAATCTCGGAGTGGAAGAAAAAAAAGTATACAGCTTATCTAAATGAAAGAAATTATTTTCCTGTCTAACTTGGAGGAATTAATCAGGGAAACGAATCCCCGTTAGGGGATAGATGTGGCAACGGTATAATCTAACCGCGTCTTGAGCATTGTTACGATGTTTTGATGTGTTTATTTTGTGTTTGAGAAGTAATTTACTTCACCGCTCTCGTGACACCACACTTGACATCGCCGAGGAATGTGACTAAATGTTGCGAATTAATGTAATGTGGTTTAAATATACCTCCAAATAAGGACACGGTCATTTCTAATAGTGCTAGGTTTATTGATCATTTGTGTCATTTCATCATCATCGATGACCATAATTAATACAAAGATAAGAAAGCAAATAAGAAGCATAGCAGCATTTTTAGTATAGTTATGAACCGTGAAAGCTTAAAACAGTGTTAACAAATAAGAATTAATTCATCTTATTGTTATCTCTTTATCAATTAACGCCCACCACAGATCTCCAAATTTCTAAACTACTCGTGTAAAATACCTACGAGTTAAAACTATATCTATATTATTCAGACAAAAACCATCTACTTCTAGACACAACCCCACTCTACAACAGCCGAGTATTTTAATAAAAACATCCAGCAGAGAGAAAACACAATGAACACAGCATTTTCAATACTCAATATTACTTGGCGTCTGGCAATTTGTTGTACTTACACGTACGTTACGCGTAGGCATCGCGTAGGTCACAGGGTTAAGTAATAAATGTTGTAAGTTACTTCAGGCGATACCATCGCCTTAAGAGGCATGTCACCACAAATTGGAGTTCTACAATTTATTGAGTACAGCTCCTTGCCTAAGTAAATTGCTTTTAAAAAGTTTGCAGACAAGGAGTAGGAGTGAAAATGATTTAGTGAAACGTGTTTAGCAAGGTTAAATAATGATAGCCGCGTGAGTTGATCTTCAAGGGTAAGCAACGCTTGCAAGGTTGGTTCGTGGATGGGTAACCATACATAACATACCAATATCTTTACGTGTCAAGAAAAGTACGTTTCAACTATAAGGTATTTAAGGTAAGGTAGGACCAAGGAGTATCGTATTACCCAGCAACTGGGTTGTGGAGCTGAGATAGGCTGTCGCCTCATATAAAAGGTCGACTATGCCAGAACATGTCTCAAAATTATTTCGTTAATATTTTTTTTTTTGCGGATGGATTGATGTTTGTTACTCTTTCACGCAAAAATGCATGGATTTAAATAATTTATAACAAACATATCATTTATAACCTGCGGACTAACACTTAGGATAATTTGTATCCTGGTAGTACGATCCCATGGGACAATTAACGAATTCCACGCGGGTGAAGTTGCAAGCATTAGCTAGTACTCAACATATGTAGGTAAGTAACACTACAAGACTTGTAGTATAATATTTCCAGGGAATCAGGGAAAGTAGATGTAAAGCCCACTTCAGCAACCTTTCTAATCAAATAAGCCGTGTGTGCATAGAAAACGTATCACCCTAATCTTCCCTTTGTACAAACTTGCATGTTGCATTACACAAACGCGAATTAATAACAGCACACAATGCTTCCCATACAAGAGAACGTTTAAAACACTTTATTATTGAATATAATTTTGTGTCGAGGATTTCATTAAAAGCGCTGCTATAGGAATTTGTAAGGACTTTGCTCCGCTAGCTTTCCTTTTGTCCTGCGCTGGTATTGTTTAAGTAAATGTCGCCACTTAAAAAAAAATATAGGAAACTAATATTCTTAAAGCAGCTTTATTTTTATATTGTGCGTCAAGTTCCGCGCTAGCTTGCTCTTTTTCTCTTTGTCATTCCAAGATGAGAACGCTTTAAACGTTATTGTAATGTAAAAAATGTTTTTAGTGGCAATTTAATTTAGACTCGCACTGTTTTAGTCATATCTTTATTTTTTTAATATATAATAATTCATCGAATGTTCATCTTCTGCAAATCTCGCAATCGATGTAAGGTTTGCTGTAAGAAAACTCAATTCTGGGTTAGGTTCGCGGTTGTATATAAGCTTTATTATTGAAATTTTGTGTTGTGTTTTGTGTGTGTACTATTTATTAGGTGCACCTCTGCCTAACCCTTCGGGGATTACAGGCGTGATGTTATGTTTTGTGTATTTTTTTTTATTTTTTTTGTACAAAAGAATAAAATAAAAATGTGATGTACCTACCTATATCTGCATAAAAATTTGCTTATCCGAAATTAAACTCATTAGGTCATAATTTGCAAAAATCAGCAATCAAAAACAAAATCAAGATTGTAACCGATAGAAGGAATTCCACAAAACCCAATCCCAGGTACTAAACATTCTCTCACATCTTACAAAACAAATTCCTCAATTTTCCCGAAATCAGAAAATAAGGGGCTCTCATAAAGGTTGCTAATGAAAGTCAGTTTCACAGCAATGGAAGGACTTTCACACGTATAATGGATAGAGTGACAAAATTTATCACGGCTGTACTGGACGTATACGGTGCTAATTTGCACGGCTAAATGGGGCTGCTACGCCCCAAAGGTATTACCCGGCCAAGTTACAAAGAGATGCAGCTGATTGATAATGTTAGGTTGAATGATGTAGCTGTATTCGGTAGGGTTATATTAGTCAACAGAGATGCAAAAGCCAGGCTTGTTGGTGGTTAATAGGAATTCGGATTTGAGTTTGGCATTAATTAGTTTGAATGATTTGTGGAATGCGATCAGCTTTAGATTATCTCGACTTTACTGCTATATCATGCAAAAATACATAACCTACCCATTTAAACTTACTATGATTTTCAGTCCATTAGCAAATTTTCTTCTTATTTCTGTTTGCGACTTTCATTGCTCTTCAATATGATTACCTGCCTATTGCCAAACAGCCTGTTTATAACAAATCATTACTACCAAAAACGTTAAAACTACACACCTACCTACACAGATATGCAAATATTTTACATCTCCAAGTACATTTTTATGTTTCGTTTTGATATACTAATAAAAAGCAGCGCTCATTGCATTTTATGGATGGTACAAAGTAGGAAAAATGTTTTCCCTTAAGTTACATACGTTGGTAAAATTGTGTTATTGCGTTCCCATTGTTTAAGTACAATCATTCATGTGTGTTGTGTTTACCGTTTAGTTAATAATGGCTGTAAAAATATAATTCGAAGCCGAAAACCACTTGTTCTACCGTCCTTTTTTTTGCCAACCTTTTCACAAGTTTTTGATGTTATTACTTTAAAAACCTCCATGACTTTGAATAGTAGAGGGCTACTATTCAAAGTATACATCAGCACAATATTTTGAGTGCATTACGTTGAGTCCTGCCATAAAACGTAATTTTTCACCCCAAAAGAAAAGTCGTTTCCAGACATCACTTTTTAAACTCTTCGTTAAGTATATGAACTACTCTTCTCGGTGTTTGTCAAATACCTAGTAATTGCTCAACAACTTACATTAAAGAATGTAAGGTAGAAATAAGACATGTAATAAAAGCGAGAGGCACCTCACTTCATGATATTAAAAACAAAAAAGTGAAGCCCATGAACGTGTAAACAAACATGAGGATAATCCCAAAGGGTTGGAGGAACAATGGCGTTCGTCACACGTCAGATAATGTCAGGTGTGTCCGAAGTGAAGGTTTAAATGTTTTTGACGTAGATACTTCAAAATAATCATGGATATAAAATGTGACTTTCAGTGGGAGAAAGAATGACGAGGGTTCGTTATGGTTATTAGGGGAAAAATTCAAGTAACGAAGAAAAAACAGTAAATAAAAAAATAACAAATTTCACTGGACATTACACACCATCTAGTGCCACACTAAGCAACGAGGCTTGTGTCGTGGACGATAGATACTTTTTGTTTGTTTATAGATACTCGTACTTATTATACATATTATAAATATCCATGACTCGGAAACAAATGTATTTTGCATAGCTTTTAAGCGACTAGACACGGATTTCGATGCTATTGTTTTGACAGAATGTTGGCTAAGTGAAGGGACAATTTTGGAGCCACTACCAGGTTATTCTGTTTCTCGCTCTCACTCACAATCGAACAAAAATGGCGGTGTCATAATTTACACCAAAACGAGTAGAAATGTGAAAGTGATAGAGTCATTTTTTGCAGAAGCTGACAGTATCATACATGTCCTGGACAACGAAGTAGCTGTTACAGGAATTTATAGGTCAACATCTTTCTTAAATCTAAATAACTTAATTGCATCCCTAGACATTGCTTTAACTCAAATAAAAAGATGTCCAACTATTGCTGTAGCCGGAGACCTAAACATCGATATACTTAATACCACTATCTCAAATCATGCTGAATACTTAAGCCTAATGGCCTCACATGGTCTTCTACCTGCTATCACTGAACCAAGCAGGGGGCGTTCTTGTATTGATCATATCTTTGTTAAATCGAGATACAGATCCGAAGGACTAATCGGAAAATGCTCGATAACAGATCACGATATGGTTCTGACTGTCATTTCGCAAAATAATATTGGCACTCGATCGTATACAAGATCCCACTGGACAAACAGAACTGACGATAACGCAATCGCAAAGGAGCTAATGAACATCGACTAGTCTGATATCCTCAATTCTAACTGTGCCAACTCCTCTTTAAACACACTTATAACTATTATCACTAACTTACGAAGTAAACACACGCACAAAGTTAAAATAAGCAGAAGTAGATTCAATCTAAAGCCATGGATCAATCCTGGTCATATGAGATGCATTAATCACCGAGAAAATCTTCATCAAGCATCAAATTCCGACCCAAACGATGAGGTGAAAAGACTGGTTTACACTAGGTACAGGAATTTTTGCAACAACCTTTTACATAACCTAAAAACAGAGCACAATAGCCAACTAATAACTGAAAACCGAAAGGACCCAAAAAAACTATGGAACACTCTCAAGTCAATATATGTATAGCCCAGATAGTCAAAGAAGTGACTCATCACAGCTAATTTCCGATTCGGCGGATCCAGTTAAATCACTTAACAACTGCAATAACTACTTCACCTCGGTTGGAAAAAAAATCTATCTGATCTAATACTATCACGAAATTCTGAAACTCAAGGATCCCTAGTCAAAAAATACATGCCTCGTGAAAATTACCTACACTCTTTCTTTCTTCACCCGACAGACGAAGAAGAAATAATGAAATATATTAATCAACTTAAAATTGACAGCGCACCAGGACTTGATGATTTCACTACCAGATTTATTTTAAAAATAAAAATGCAATCCTTAAACCAGTCACCCACATTTTCAATCTAAGTTTAGAATCTGGAACCTTTCCGGAGTGCTGGAAGGTGGCTTCCGTCAGACCAATACATAAAAGCGGCCCTACAGGCTTACCTGAAAATTATCGACCAATCGCACTTCTGTCCATTCTGTCCAAAGTACTGGAGAAATTAGTAAACAACAGGCTAGAATTTTTTTTCGAAAAACACAAGTTGATATCAGACAAACAGTTCGGATTCCGACGAGGAAGGTCAACTGAAGACGTGGCTACGTTACTGAGTAACTTAGTTGCTACTTACACCCAAAAAGGGGAACAGGTTTTGGGAGTTTTTTTAGACTTGGCAAAAGCCTTTGATACAATATCAATTGAACTTCTTCTAAGAAAACTAGAATGTGCAGGTATACGAGGGGCTGCACTTGATTGGTTCACGAGTTACCTATCTAATCGCAAACAGCTGGTCAAAGTAGATAAACACTTGAGTGACATGCTTCCCATCGCCTTTGGAATTCCACAGAGCAACACTCTCGGCCCAAATCTCTTCTCCTTCTACATGAATGATATCTTAGACATACAACTAAACGACGCCGAAATAATTTCATATGCTGACGACACTGTCATAATTTTCCACGCTAAATCCTGGGAACAAGTGTACCGCCTTGCAGAAACCGGACTATTAACTGTTTCTGAGGCCCTTGACGCAAATCTTTTGACTCTGAATATAAAAAAATCTAAGTACATTACCTTCTTCAAAACAATAGCTTCTCGACCTTCACATCATCTTATACTTAAATACCACACATGCTGCAGTTACCAGACATCACCGGTTACACCATGTACCTGCCTTGTGATCAAACTCCCTCAATTAAATACCTTGGCATCACACTAGACGAAAACCTCTCATTCAAATCACATATACACCTGCTCTCTGGTCGCGTTAGGAAGCTGATATACGTAATGAAAAAATTACGTGACTGTACACCCATTGAAATTCTACGCACAATTTACCTTGCCCTATGTCAGTCAGTACTTCAATACGGGATCTCTGTTTGGGGTGCAGCCGGGAAAAGCACAGTTATAGAAATACACAGGCCTGCAAAAATAAGTATCACACTTTTAAAATTGCAATAAGTTTTTAAGGAAGAAGTTGCGCGGTATCTTCTCGTCTAACTTACCGCAGTGTCTCAAGACGAAAGTCTATGACCAGTGTGTGTTGCCAGTGATTACATACGGGACCGAAACGTGGTCACTCACAATGGGCCTCATCAGAAGGCTTAAAGTCACCCAAAGGGCAATGGAGAGGGCTATGCTCGGAGTTTCCTTGCGCGATCGAATCAGAAATGAAGACATCCGCAAGAGAACCAAGGTTACCGACGTAGCCCGAAGAATTGCCAAACTTAAGTGGCAGTGGGCAGGTCACATTGCTCGCAGAACGGATGGCCGATGAGGCCGAAAAGTTCTGGAGTGGCGACCGCGAACCGGAAGACGTTGCGTTGGAAGACCTCCCACTAGGTGGACCGATGACCTGGTGAAGGTTGCGGGAGTCCGCTGGATGCGAGTCGCATGGGACCGGTCAATGTGGCGACACTTGGGGGAGGCCTATGTCCAGCAGTGGACGTCTTTCGGCTGAAATGATGATGATGATGATGAAGTTTTTAAGTACACAAGATATACTTTCGAAACAAATAGGACTCGAAAAATAGTTTAATTTTGTCTATAGTTTCAAAGAAAGCTGATAAAAATTGCTTTATAACATTTTATTTTATTTTAAATCTCTAACTTCTATAGTTTAGGAAAAATTTAAATTTTAAAAGTGTATAGTACTTATTTTTGCAGGTCAGTTTAGAAAGAAGAGCCGTTATAAAAGTAGTTTTAAGGAAACCTTTCCGTTACCCAACAGACCTAATATTTATAAGGAGTTTGCTGTGCTAAGAGTCCGGCAATTATTTATCCTAAAAACAACTCTACTTGTTCACAAAACCCTGAAAAATAGATCCGATTATGAAAAACTTGTCTCGAAACGCGTCCTCAACAATTCCCTTCCCGAGCAAATAGCCTCTTAGCCAGACGATGCCCATATTACTCGCATATCCATATATATGATAGAGTCAGTAAAAACTGCGACATTAAAGACATGAGCAACTTTTCATGCAAGAAAACTATAATAAAATGGTTTCATAAACTGACATATGAAGAGACGGAAGAAATCTTAAGTTAATTATACTATAAAACATAAAAAAACCACAAACCCACACATCTGCGCTCGCACACACATACACACACACACACACACACACACACATACATACATACACACACCACTCTCTCACACGACATTGGAATTCTTTATTTTTTACTCATTACTTCTTTTTATTATTGTAATATCATTTGGATTTTTTTCTTTTTGCTTGTAAAAAGGTATTCCTCTTACCTAGCATTTATCACATCAACAAATGTGTTCTAATTTTAAGTAAACGCAACTCAAGTATTACTTTTTCTTATCACACAAACAATTGCTCCTACCGGGATTCGAACCCGGGACCCAAACAACGTAAGGCAGCCTCACTACCGCTACGCCATTCGGGTCGTCAAAGTGAGTTGGAAAGTATACAGATCTTAATAGAGAAACGGAGTAACAATGCACCGGCAAGATTGCACTAAAATTACAGAAGAAAAGCAAAGTTTTCAAACAGCAGTTTTATTAATTGAGTTAATTTTGGTTCGTTCGAAGTAATGACGCGCGAGTCCTGCGACTGATGATGAAATTATACGATACATCTTAATATAAGATTATCTACATACCAAGACGTTATATTCTTGATAAACTAAGCTAGCTCTGTGGCAATTATTTATCAGCATAGTACGGCCACCTCATTAAAAAAGAACCCTACAAATCTTTAAACTTCAATTTGTTATTGACTTCAAAACTTCAAACATAATAGTCAGCTCATTTTCACTTATGATAGCCTAGTAATACATAGACAGACAACCCATGAAACTGAAATACAGCTTACGAAAGCCAAAAACTTATTTATTGTTAATCCGAGCAAATAATGCTTAATCTTTCCGTAAAGTCGGGCGTAAGGAGGCTGAGATAAAACAAACGGTACTGTTTAGTAAGCGGAAAAATACAAAGCCCTTACTACGACTTTATCGTTCTCTTGCACGATGTGTTAGGGATATTTTTATTGTTACCATGCAGAGTATTGCGATGATCTTCAACTTTTTTAACTTTGTTATGAGTCGAGGTACAAGACAAATGACAAATGCTTGCACTGGCTGGACAGGTCCACTCAAATCTGTGTGGTTCTTTCTTCAAAAGACCATCTTAGACACTTAGGCCTACCGCATACTATAGACAAGACTGTCTTTAGACAGATAATTACCCTACTAGTGTGAGCGAGACAGACTATGTATTCGCTCTTATCTGCATAGTCCTCATGTGAGTTAACCAAGACCCAGTCTAGACCTTAAAAGAGACTACGACCTCTGAGTTTGTTTCGGGTGTTTGTTCTCAGAGTAGGTAGTCAGGTACGATACCCGACCTTACCTAGTGTTAAAAAAAGACGACGTGTATTTGAATAATAAACATCATTTATCATTCCTTTGCAAGTCAAATTGACTCAAATTGTATCCGGCCAGTATGTAGCCACCTGCACAGCTGGCAGCATTGACTTCGTTAAAATTCTAGAAGGCGCAATAGACTGTGCAGGACGGGCAGGAAATGAAGTGGGGCATATCCTGAAAAGAGGCTTCACGGTAGCATTAGAATGGGCAACCACAGTTATTATGCCTTATGCCTGGGGCTGTAGATTCATTTTTATAGTTGTCGAGTCGAGTCGTCGTTGTAAGTAGAATGAGCAATGGAGTTGGATTTTAATCCAAGGAGCAAGTGACATTAGAGGCATTTGTGTACCTGGTGGTGTTGTAAGGAGATTGAACCCGCACTGTGCCCGTGTGGTGTACGGCCCACTTCCTCTCAGTAAGGATACCTCTTTCCCAGCAGTGGGACGCAGGCACTGAAGAGTAACGTCAAAAAGATAAGTAGTAGTGTTCTCAAGCTTGCTATGGAACAAACTATAATCACTATTTACTGCTTTTTAAAAGTGTTGCTTAAGAAAAATCTTTTTTGACCATTTGATACCTTTTTTTTTTTAGCTTAATATAATAAATATGTTTATTTCAAATCGCGTTTCAATAGCGTTTCCTTGGAAGGCTATGTTTAGCACATGAAAAACTCTTGCTTCTGCGATAAATCTTAATTTAGTGTAGATTTATCTCAAAACAAGAAGAAGATCGCTCTCCTCGCTCGCCTCTCGCTTCCGGCCCTGGTTCTTGCCATGGTCCGAAGCGAGACGGAATGGGACGCCGTCACCTCCTTCTGCGAAGCAGTCATGCTAGCGAAGGAGGTGGCGGAACGTGAGAGGGAGATATCCTCATTTCGTCCCGGCCGCCGCGGGAGACGCTCCGGGCGTCGGGGGCCACGTGGTGGCTTCCGGCCACCGTAGGCGCGGGCCTGTGGACGGGGAGCTATGGGCTAGCTCGCCGTCCGTCCGTCTCATGACGACAGGCCGTGTCGACGGCGCGTTCGTGTTCCACGCGCGCCTCAAAGAGAGTCAGCAACAGTGAAGGGGTTCGCAAGGGCCGAAGCCTGCCGGGGCTGCGGGACTATTTGAAAGAGATACCGTGGCCCCGGAACACAAAGGGCGATGAAGGAACATGGATGGGTTTTAGTCAGTAAAAGTCTGACACTCCCTCCTGCTCAGCCCAGAGCGGGAGAAGTCATTTGATGATTTCCCATAAAAAAAAAAAAAAAAATACTTATATAAGTATATAGATATTCTTGTAGGTATCGTAAATAACCAGACAAATATTAGTCGCTTATTTGAAGTGTACGAGTTTTTAATTACGTAAAGGCAAATAAGAAGCATTTCTAAGAAATACTTAGTTATTTTCGAAGCAATATATACGATACCCTTAAAATAACTTAGTTCTAGTAAGAAAGACACGTTAATTGCGAGTACTCGAGCTATCTTACACTTTATACTAATGTACCTTAAACGTATTTCAGAAAACTCATGAAACCCAAATCGTTTTTAGAGTACATTTATTCAAGAAAAGGAATATTTCAATTTTATTGCTTTATTTCTGTTTAATACTCTGAGATGATCGGGTTTCTAAAGTACTTATAAGATGAATGTTATCATCTACATATATTTATTATTAGGTTCGTCTCAAGATTATTACATATTCGCGAATCTACTGAATGCAAGAACAAATAGGTATTAGTTCTAAGCTGGATATCTGAGACATAGCTAATGAGGATTATCCACGAAACGAAACAAACAACGGCCTTGTCCCCTTAGACACTTCTAGTCTCCAGAAATTCTCAAGAAAGTCTCAGAAGTTAGGCTCTTAAAAAATGGACTAAGGTTTTAAATCTCCTCGTCTTCTTTTACGGAATTGCTATCAGATTTTACGTAGCCTCCTGTTATGTGAGATTTGACCAGCAATGATTCTGGTTTCTCACTTGTCTGTGCCAGGTAAATACCTACTTATTACTCGAGTGTAAACTCGCACAGTTACCTGAGGTTATTTGTACCAATATACCTCACATTCAAAGAGTACACTTGCACTACTGCTAGTTTTTCACCGTAGGAATGCCACATATATATATAAACAAAAATGGTTTATCATAAAGATTGTTTTTAGCAAAATCGCGTACTTTCAAAACCCTTAACTAGTACAATGGCAAACAAAAATAAAATGTATTATCTTTGAATGTCATCCATCTCTCAAAATCCTCTTAACCTACTCCAAAATTTCAAGTCTGTAAAAATATCTTTTATAGTCCCAAAAATATACTTTAATTGGGGTCTCCAATACATAAAATAGGCGTCTTGTCACCGTGGAGAGCATTTCAAACGCCCTGACGTGGAGTTTTGAAGCCGAACACTTGGGTTTGTTAGCTGACGTCGGGTACTTGAGGGAACAACCCCTGTTCACGCTGAGGTGGGAGTCGATAAGTTAACTCGTTTATAAATTAACTAGGGCAAGATTTTGCAGGTGTTGTGTACGTGGAAGTATCTTGAATCATGCAGTTAGTAATGGGAATAACATCAAAATTATAAATAATTTGAAAAAATACATGGGGGTATTTCACGAGATTTATCATCCGGCCCGGAATCACCCGATTTTGGGAACGAGCCTCCCCTTTCGTCTGCCATACATTCTCGATTCTCTGCGTCCCTCATCCATCTGTTTCCCACGACTTTGAGGATATCGTCAACCCAAGAATAAATTGTGGGACAGCCTGTGTGCTGTTAGCTAATTTTATTTTTGAAGATCTTAACATACTAGGTAACATATAAAGAGAAACAAAACTTGCGGTTGTTCATTTCAGTAGCGAAGAATAAACGAAATAGTACAATAGAAAAACACATTACTACAACACTAAAACTAAAAGGAACAACAAAAACATATCCGACCGACAAGAAAACTTTAAAACTAAGCCAAAATTCAATTTCCTATAAGACGATTGAATTTAGTTCACTTAAAAGTGGAGCACGTGACCTCATTATAATTTTTCTCGAGTTCGATACATTTGGTGTTCAGGAAAGTGTTTCGAAAAGTATGAGAGAAAGAAAGAAAGAAAAGAAAGATACTGGACAGCAGCCAGACGGGATCTTCAGGGATTTCTGCGTGATAGTTATTGGGTTGAAAAGGGAAAAGTGCCAATGTAATGGGGTATTTTAGGGGTATTCCGTGTAGAGCTTTATGTGCGATATTTTATTGTATTTTTGTCTGCGTTGTAAGTACTGGCAGAATTATTGATGTTTTGTGATGTATGGAGTAAGTAATATTTTAGCACAGTTCTTTTACCAGAGCTTCTGATTTAATGCTGAGGATGTATTTATAAGATCAAGGAGCTTATTTTTTGGCACAACAAACTATTTTCTTTGTTCAAAAGTAGAGGCCGTGGCAAAGGTGTGTGATGATCTGATCTTGTTTGCGGGGTGAACGCGGCCAGAGATTGCACAAGGTAAAGATGTTTTAAAGAAGTTGTTGCATGGAAGTAGTGGGCCTGAAAGGCCTATGCTGAATGCCCAGCAGTGGGACACTTAATAAGCTATTAAAAAAACAAGGTGTAACCTAGTCGCAGTAGACCGGTTGGTGATACCACTTTGACCTGGAGCTGCAGGCTGGCCTAGCGTACTAGGTACGAAATTTCAATAGAATGAAAGGCCACCTTTAATGGTCTATTACCACTGACAAACCACCGATACTTTAAAGACCTTGAACCTTGAGGGTCATCCACCACCATTTTCTCCTAGAAACTAAACGCTGCCAAATCGAACGAAACAAATTTTATTTTCATTTTCCCTGATCACCAGGGAATAAAATATTTCCGTAGATACGTTTCGTCTAACGGGAACGAAGCCCAAGATTTTTCACTGTCGCCAAGTGATATAGAGTGTCAATTCATAGTAGGAAGAGGGCGAAGTTAATTTTCTTCTGAGGACCCTCTATTAAAGAGCAAACTAAAAATAGGTTGCGATGTTACGCTGATAAAAATCTGAAGGTTTCTGTTGAGGGGCTCAGAAATGATTAGATCAGCTTGCTTATTGATAAGCGCAGGTTAAGACTTGGTTTCTGTATTAAGAATTTGTCAAACTTTTCATTAGAATTACTTTAGGATCGTGTGAAATTCAAAATTTGTTGTGATGAAAACGCAACAAAATTTTGGATTTCGAGGGTTATATTGAAGAGATCAGCTTCCAAAGAAGACAACTTCAAAAAATGCTAAATAAGAGTTAGACAAGTTCTCAACTTCCAATTCCCAATTCGGGAACTGAGTGTAACTCCAGTATTACTTAAACAAAAGTTAATAATACAGATAAGTTCATAATATAATATAATATTCCAGGTTCTTCTACCTAATGATCTGGTGCAAGGCTTGTTTCATATTGAGTTGATGGACAATTTGATCCACCTTTGACCTTAGTTGATTATGCCATCGCATAGCGACTTTATAAATATAAATTAAAATGAAAAAAAAAAACAAATCTCTTAAAAGAATTTCCACGAAAAAGAACATCAAGATTGACATTACCTTTTCTAGAAGCGAAAAAAGATTTATTCGCTGTTAAGACTAGTCAATTATTCATCAAGTTATTTCAGTACTGTACCTGTAACAAAAGATTAACCTTTATTAGTAAACGTTTGTCAAATAAGGTAGCAAAATGAAAGTTTAGAAATATAGGAAATTAAATTCTATAAATCACAAGATATTGTAGGCCCAAAACAAATTGTAATAAAACACAATTTGGGGTCCTGACATACTATTTATCAAACAATATTTGCGTTATGTTTTTGTGGATGAAAATAGAAAATCTTTGAATTGGTTGCTATTCGACTTTTATGAGTTGAATGTAGGAAAAGGTTTCCATCTGTGACGTTGTTGATATGATATTTGTGTCATTTATGTAAAGAAGTGACATAATATACGAGTATTTGTGTTGTCACTTGGCTTTCATTACTTTGTGCTATTTTTAACGCTTCCACATCGTTGTCGCTTTTGATATCAAACATAATGGGAATTTAAGCGACCGTGAGAACGAGGGTAAAGACCTATGTTGTTTTTACAAATTATTTTGATTTCTTATGGGAAAATCCTTGAAAACAAGAGGAAAACCTATCCACAGCCAACACGTCAAAACAAAAATGCCTTGTTCAGGAATTTCGTGACAAAAATCAGAACATGAAAGCCACTCGTGCCGGCGACGTGACAACAGCGCGTTTTGACTTGGATGACGCGAATCGAGAGGCCTCAAGCGTCGGACCGCAAACGCTGACGCATTCACTTTGAACGCCAAACGAGTTGGCTCTTAAAAGATCCGCAAGTTTGACGTCAGTGTCCAAGTGCCCTCCACCCGTCAGGGAACGTGTCTCGTCAGTTTTTTTGATACGCCCACTCAGATCAAAGGAGAGGTTTATTGATCAAAGTGGATGTACGGAAAAAATCGGGAAGATAATGGAAGAGGACGAATGCTACAGCGTTGGAAATAGATGTCAGACATAGGGGTCTGTTGGCGACGGTTTTTGTTATGATTTTTAATCTTCTTATCTTACTACTCGTACTATTATGAATGCGAAATGGGTGTATGGATGTTTGTTCCTCTTTTACGCAAAAACGGTTGAACGGATTTTGTTGAAATTTGGCACACAGATACATTATAACCTGGATTAACATAAAATACACTGTAGTACTATAACGTGGGATAATTACCGATCTCGGCGCGGGCGCAGCCACGGGCATAAGCTAGTTAAGGAATAAGGCTTTTCTTGCGCACATTCTAAGGACAAATTCATGTCTACACAGCACTATTTTGATCCATTCTAATTAATCTGAAAGCCTTCCAGATTTCGGCACCAATTTTCAAGATCTTTGTACCAAAAATAGAATTCATAGCCGAAGGTAAATTCTTTGGAGATAACAATGAGTGACATTAATATTCCAGTAGTTCTCTAAGTTTAATTTCCTTCATTATGTGCTAAGTGAAAAGTTTCTTTGTCTCCATAATGATGTTCAGACAGATTAGAATTGGAAATAGAGGAAGGGGCCACAGTAATTTGTTTTGCTCTATTACTGAGTTATATTTGTATAAATTCGCCTGTCATTTTAGCAACAGCTTCCCTGAGAAGTTTCTTTCCTGCCTAATTTAAATTTGTCCAAGAAAAATGTTAATGGAGTTTTGAATTACGTTTAATTAAATGGGACAAAAGGTTTAGGTTTGTATTTCAGTAAGTACCTACTGTTGTACTTGAATGAAATGGAAAAAGTTTATAATTAGTTGTTATTATTAATTTTGGTTTGTAGGCGAAGTTTTCTTTTTGTTTTTGTTTATCGATAATTTATTCTGAACCACGTGGGCCGATTTTTTTTTTGGAAAAAAGGAATCCCAGGGGTGGTCCCATGGAATGGGACGCCGTCACCTCCTTCTGCGAAGCAGTCATGCTAGCAAAGGAGGTGGCGGAACGTGAGAGGGAGATATCCTCACGTCCCGGCCGCCGCGGGAGACGCCCCGGGCGTCGGGGGCCACGTGGTGGCTTCCGGCCACCGTAGGCGCGGGCCTGTGGACGGGGAGCTATGGGCTAGCTCGCCGTCCGTCCGTCTCATGACGACAGGCCGTGTCGACGGCGCGTTCGTGTTCCACGCGCGCCTCAAAGAGAGTCAGCAACAGTGAAGGGGCCCGCAAGGGCCGAAGCCTGCCGGGGCTGCGGGACTATTCGAAAGAGATGGCGTGGCCCCGGAACACAAAGGGCGAGGAAGGAACATGGATGGGTTTTAGTCAGTAAAAGTCTGGCACTCCCTCCTGCTCCGCCCAGAGCGGGAGGAGTTATTTCATGATTTCCCATCCTAAAAAAAAAAAAAAGGCGTGGTCCCATATTGATTTGGTCACGTTCTGATAAGAACTTTTTGGGGAATTTCCATTATATTTATTTAATCTACTACGCCTATGTTGATGATGTTTTGACTTACGACTTATGAAAATTGAAAAAAGAAAATACAATTTTTTTTTTTTAAATACTAATAAATAAATATAAAAAAAAATTGCCAAAAATTTGCAAAAAAACAAGGTTATTTTGCGCTTTTTTATTTTTTTTTAAGAAGCCGCTTGTATTTCGTTAGCAACAACAATTGATCTATTCTAGCGTTGTCAATCAAAGTCCATTCATATTGTTACCAATTTAGTTACTAAACCTAGGTATAAGCCCTTTACCAAACTTCTAGCGAGTACTTATAAGTCTCGAATGTTACAGATTAGAGAACTATACACGTGCCTCTGAGGCTTCTTACTTCAGACATCCTTACCCCTCCTTAGTGTAGGATTTACGATGTAGATACTTATTATAACACGTGTAATTTTCAAAAAAAATTCAAAAATTTGTAGAAACTATCGATCAATAAAGCGAGGAAAAACACACCATCGAGAGAAATGGTGGGACTAACGTAAAAAAACAGCTCTTTTGAACGTCCCAATTTACAAAAGATAGTCTCCAAAGACGGCATTCGCCACTTCCTAGTATTTTAGCTGGGAAAGAAGAAGTGTTTCCACAGCAAGTGAAGTTGTCGTTGATTCACTGATATATTTTCAATGTTTTTCCTCTTTATTATTTTAAATCTTCTCGGAAATTATTTTTTCCTATTTCGTGGAATTAAAACACCCAAGAGCTTTAATTTTTTAATTCAAATTCCAAAGAAAGTTGCCAAGATCAAACCAACATCGCTTTCTCAAATCACGATAACTTTCAAAATGTCTTCCCGCAGATTTATCTTCTTCAGCGAAATATTATTTTTGTTTTGTTTCAAAACTGTCGCAAACTCAAAGAGCTTTTCATATAAACAAGACTAAGTCCTTGCATCTATCCTCATTAAAATTGTATTGCATTAAAACGAAGGAAAGGATACTGATAGATAAACGATGGTTGCTTTCACAAAGATGGCAGATTTACCAAACATAACCTTTATAAAGAGAAGTAGGGTACATTTTTGAATGGATGAAGTATATAATTATGTTGGTAAGGCAACAAAGTTAAAAGATGTCAAAGGAGTGACATGAAAGCGACGAAAGACGAAGTTACATCAAAGCATGTTCTTGTTTTTGATATGATTATGAGTCATGCGTAGGTATGTTGGAAAATGTTTTTGTAAAGGGTTCGTCGTGACAATATCAGATTCGTTGGAAGTATAATCATACAGAACACACGTAAATAAGTGTTCTTAGAATAACATATCGTTTGACTTCAGTAAGCTTGTTAGAAAAACTACTGCTAGCGTTTAAAACGGGAATAAAATATCAAAATTGAAGAAGAAATAACTTCTTTTCGAATAGTATATTTCACCACCATTAACTTATTTAGCGCAAAAGATTTGATCAAACTAAATGTCATTGTCATTGTCATTTTGATGTACGGACCATGAGAGGAAACATCTTCATTTCAAAACAAACGCGCTTTAGATTATTAATTAAAATTAGCTCAACAATTGTTGCATCCTAACGCAAAATCCAAAGCAAAGAAAAACTTTCCCCATCAGAACATTAGTACGATAAATACAAAAACCACGAGCTAACGCGAAAACAACATGTCCGTACAAACCACGTGTGTCTGGCGTCTAATAACTAAACGAGTTGTATTCAAAAAAACTAAGTAACATTTACATCTGCAACAACCTGTACTACCTAAAACATTAGATCCCATTTCCACTGTCGAAGCTCACTCGGTTAATTTGGACTTTTTCAAAGAAATAGTGAAATGCAATTTTCATGCAGACAATAGACAGAATTAACCGTTCCGTGATATCAGCGTTTTAACTTTAATAAAGGTTTTATTTAGTGCAAATTGTTAGGTTTTTGAGGTGCGATATTAGAGCGGAGCATTTAACAATGGAATAAGCTTTAACTGTGTTTAAAGGGAAATAACCACTTAAGTTTTGCATAGTGAAATGGCTAAGAAGTAAGTCGGAAAGTGTTTTTAAGTAGGTCTTAAGAATTAAACTATATTACGTAAAAGAAAATCTAGCTAACATTACGTAAAACTTTGCCTCTTCTACGCATCGATTAATGCGAAAATTTCATAAAATAATAATAAAACTTAAACACATCATCACCTTTTACCGACTCTAATGGGGTCGGCTTCCAGTCTAATCGGTTGCCACTGAATGCCAGTATTTTACATGGCAGTCCATGTAAAATACTGGCATTCAGTGGCAACCGATCTCCACGACCCAGTTAGTATCGGGTAATACGATACCCCTTGATTAGACTGGTTGTCAGACTTTCGGCCTTCGGTTGAAGATCTACAAACAACAGCCAATTAGGTCAACGTGCTTTCCTAAGCACCCTCGTGTGCCTAAATATCTGTGTAGATCACCAATCTATAGTTCAACTTCACTAATCTTTGATCAAACCCGTCTGGCCATTGCTATTTAGCTAGGAGCCGCAACATTAAAATTAATACATTCCTAGAGAAAGGTATCTTGACGAACATACACGCGTCTGATTTTCTTGAAACCTATATAAGTATATTCTGTACTACATTTTTATATTTTCATATAAAAGCAATTCCGACCGAGTCTACTACGTGCATACCTTTCTTTGATCGACGTATTATTGATCCCCTAATCCTATATCATAGACTGCCTACGCACCAACATCAATCGAAAGATTATCATGTCTCCCCAGAACCGTAATGTTTCATTCTTGAGACAGAAAAGGATCAAAAATATATATATGAAAATAGACCGCACAGTCGAAGCTATTATTCAGACTAGTTGACTTTACACGTAACTTTAACCGAGTCAATCAAAATATGCTATTGAGACTAGATTTAATCAAATAAATAATGAATCAGATTTTGACAAAGCTTTGCTATGCGAATAGTTTCAAATACAACTAAACAGAGACAACCAGTCTTACCAAGGGGACGATTATTGTCTAACACTTATTGGGTTGTGGGGGTCAGTTTTTTTATCAACACTGCTCACAAAATGGTGAAGAAAAACATCGTAAGGAAACCGGCATGTCCTAGAACCAGAAAACATTTTTTATAATAAATATCGCTGGACATTACACACAGCGCCATCTAGTGCCACATTAAGCAACGAGGCTTGTGTCGTGGACACCAGATAGTTGATATACTACATAGATACTTTTTTTGTTTCTAATTAGGTACATACTTATTAAACATATTATAAACATCGATGACTCGAAAACAAATGTCCATGCTCATCACACAAATATTTGCTCCTACCGGGATTCGAATCCGGGACCATAAGAACGTAAGGCAACCTCACTACCGCTGCGCCATTCGGGTCGTCGGTTTTCGGGTCGTATTTGACATCAACCAACATGTACCTACTGAGCCGGCATTTTGGATTACGGCCCACTCCCTCTCATAGACAAGAGGCCTCAGACTGCAGTGGGAAGGTTATGGGCACGGTAAGTAAGCAAAATGGAGGTGCTAAGCAGTGATACCCTCACGTCGGACTGCCAAGATATAGGTCTCGAGTTCGAACCCAAGACTCGCACCTCTGATTTTGCGGATTCATGTGCGTATTGTATTATATAACTTGCTTCGGTGAAGGAAAACGTCGTGAGGAAACCAGCATGCCTGAGAGATATTTCTCGACGGCATGTAAAGCCAGGTCAGAGGCATAAAAATTTGATACCAGGTTAAAAAGGCATTATCCACACGATAAATTAAAAAGAAGGCACTAACAATTTGATAAAAGAGCTACTACTGAAACAAAACAATTAGTAAAACAATACGGACATTCTTAACTACGTAGCAATAAAGAAACAATAACACAAAACCCTCAATCAAATCAAAGCCAGGACTTTTACAATTAACTCCGCAACAAAGTCCAAGGGTTGTAAAATCTCGGCTAACCTTCCCAGGGTGAAATAACAGGGGAAAAACGTGAAACATATCACTGATGTTATCGTAGTAACGTGTGTCCATTTATCAACAGGGTGAGGTATTGCGTATTATTCGTACAATATCGGGTTGGTTTAATTTGAAAGATCCAGCGGTGTCAAGGCAAAGACGTGATTGTTTCTGGGGTTAGTGAAACTGGACCAGTTTTATTTTTTACTTATGTTATAGCACCTACTAGTTTAATTATTATATTACATGGTTAACACTGAAAAGGACAAAAGGAGCAAATTATAGCGTGACGATTGACAGGGGAGACTGGAAGAAATAACATGTTGCGGCAACCCCAAATAACAAGAGCAGGAATATGATGAATACCGGATTTTCATCGATAAAATTATAATTTTGTTTACCCTTAACTAATACATAACCGCCCAAAATAAATACAAAACCATTAAACCAGAAATATTATACAAATTATACGTTCATTACGTATAATTTGTATAATATTTCAAACTTGGCTAAGAATCAGTAGAACTTTTGGAATGTCTAAAGATTGCTTTCAAATCCTCTATCCTTCACCACTCATATAATTATATCTCAAACCTTGTACCCCATCTCATGTTTTCAAGACGGAGAGTGCGTGTATAATATATCTTGGCTGTGCATAATATTAAAAGTAATATTTCAGCAGTAGAGTGGTGTTCCTCTCACACCTGTAATCCTCGAAGGTGTACTATTCATTAGGTGAACGGTGAACCACATTTTATGTGGCCTCGTGGCGATAATATGTTTACCTCATCACATTGTATGTTTGGGTCAAAGAACTTCGTGTTCCTAGTTTTCTTTCTTTCTCTATTTTTGTGCATTAATAAACATTAAGCGTTCTGAGCAGACGCTGATAAAAATAGTCATATTGATATTTATATCTGTATATTTCCCGAATTCCACAGATTATTCTCGATTTTTTGAGGTAGTGGTAGTCATCTCTTTTGGATGTAGGGGTAATTCAGAACTACTGATTCGTTTCCAAACACTTTTTTATTAATATAGGAATCTACATTATCTTATGACAGAAGGACCATTATCTTATTCTTTATTTAATTTTATGTACGAAATGTGTCTGTGATACAGATGTGCAAATTGATTTTAATTTAATGTATTCTAAGGATTCTAGTGATCTGAAATAAATGAATTAATAAATATTTATCTCCGAACGTATGTATCTTGGGATATATTTAAAACGATCCCGTGGGATAATTTCCGACCATAATGCAAGCGAAGCTGAGGGAAAAGCAAGTTGGATATATTTCTAAATGATGACTCCTATTTAGTGATTTTCTGCAAAGTAAACTAGTTATTTCTTATGACTTGCACCAAAAGTCTGCGTGCTTCTAAGTCACGGAGAGCAAACGTAATGTATCCTAGCCGTACATAATATCGAGCTCAATATATCAAGAGTTGAGCGAGCGCTTTTCTCTACACTCGACCATAGAGTACGGTATCCGTACGGAATCGAAACTCACTTACAAATCTCTCCATTTGCTTCAGCAACCATCGTCTATATCAGAAAATACTAACACGCGAGGAAGAAATCTAATCTAATCTAAAGCCATTACACTAATGAAATTAAATATTTGCCTGTTTTTACCGTAGTTCAAAAATTGTATAAACGCGAATCAATTTTCAAACATATTTTCAGTTTAAATGGATGCATTCTGTTGGTTTCTCAATGTATAATAAGTAAGTATTTACAAACATAAAGTATATATGTAGTATAACAACTATCTGGTGTCCACGACACAAGCCTCGTTGCTTAGTGTGGCACTAGATGGCGCTGTGTGTAATGTCCAGCGATATTTATATATTTAATGTTCAACTCATCTTCGATAGTTAAAATCACCCGTGATGAAAATACGTCGCGATGGTTAAAAATCAAACTTGGGCTTATTGCGTTACACTGATACAATTCAGAATTAATTAAACATATCGTATACATCAAAGTAATAGGGTAGTAAAGTAAAGAGAGACAACATCGCTTCTATAAATTGTTGTTCTATGACTAGTCCTTGTATTAGTATTCCATTTGTTTTTTCAGTTTCCAGTCACTTCATTCTTTAGCCTGAACATTTACTAGTCATGTACCTCAATTTAGTTTTACAAAAGAAGCAAATTACTTAAGCCATTTCGTTTTTATTGAGAGGGGTGTCGCCCTATTTCTCAGAAAGTAATTTCATAGATTTTTGTTTCGCAGAAAATGTTTCATAATTAATGTTTGTCCCTTAGATTTTTATTTTCAATATTTTTGTTTTAACGACTATTTACTTCAATAAAACTACGTTTCTTAAAAACATCATTCAAATTATTTTAAAATCCCATTTTTTATTTAACAAATTAGCAATCAGTAGAATATATTATTATAATATTTTTTAAGAATATTGTTTGTTCGGTGTATTATTCCATGGTATCTTATTTCAACGAAAATGCTATCCCCTTCGTGTCAGGTTACTTCAAACCCTGCAAACAGAAATAGGTATAAAATATCCATTAGTGGACAAGGATTTCGAAGTTCAAATATTTTTTTTGTAGATAGTACACATAAATAGAAAGTTTTTTACAAATTTTTAATTTTTTCAATGTGAAACTCTTTTCCATAAAACAGTGTACAACCATTGAGAGGCCTTCGACGATGACTAAGTTTTAGAGTATCTATAAGACTTTGATATTTTTTTTTTCAAATAATATTTTTATCTTTCACGTGTCAAAATTTTATTTTATTGCACGAGAGATATTTTTGGACTGACTTGTTTTATTGAATTTTGGTTTTTATTCAATTACTTCAAATGAAAAATCTGTATAAAGTCTACGATCAAAAAATCATAATAGACTGAAACTAACTTATAATTTTATTTTATTTGTAAACCTATTGTGAAACTATTGAAAATCTAAAATTTTATCATGGTTTTGTACGAGTAGTACTTTTAGTACTTTTGTTTTATTGAAGTCTATAGATAGACCTCAGCCTATCAAAAATTTCAGATATCTCTTTGAAGTGTTAATTCATGTTGAAATAAGAAAATCTAAGGCTAATATTTTAAGCCCCAATTTCAGAAAAATAAATGTCCTAAAACAAGCATCTTGGGTATCATAGAGTAAACTCAGAAACACATTCAAACAAGTAATTTAAAGACACAATATAAAGTTCCAGAACGCCCTAGAATAACAAAATTAAGAAATAATTTCTGTCCTACGTAAACTCTGCTTAGCAAATAAATACAAATACAAATACAAATACAAATCATTTATTTGCATAACACAGGTTTAGAGGATGTTACAGAAAGTTCTTATGGTACACTGTATTATAACCATGCTAGGTGTGCAAATATTATTATGTTAGGAACATTAATAGATTAGAATTTATTCATATTCAAAGTTACAATGTCATTTAGAATATAGATGGTCACACAATTAAACACATAATTAAATTTGTATTAGTAGTTAATAAGTAATAATAATGTCATGCAAATTAATAATAATGTCATGCAAATTAATAATAATGTCATATGTCAAAGTAATTATATTAGCCATCATAAGTATTCAACAAATAAATTCTATAATTAAAATACAATATTTTTTTCTTCTAGATAGTCTTTTACATTATAATAACATTTTTTAATTAGGAAGGTGTATAATTTATTCTTAAATAGAGGAGTAGGTAAGTTTTTAATCTCATCGGGCAATTTGTTATAAATTAGTGATGCCATACAAATAATACTTTTATTGAGTAGTGCTGTTTCCCCATACGGTATTTCCACATCTAACCTTTTTTTGTCTCGTAACTGTCTATAGTAGCTTTTAAAGACAGTCTTATAATAGCTTGGATTCGATTTCACAAATACATTTAATTCGTATATGTACAAGGAAGGTAATGTAAGGATTTTTAAATCTTTAAAGGAAGATTGACAGCTTGTAGTACTATCTAGATGGCACATTGCTCTGATGCATTTCTTTTGGGCTTTGAATACAAATTCCTTGTCTACCGAGTTGCCCCAGAATATTACTCCATATCTTAATATAGGTGCTACAAGTCCGTGATATGCAGTTAAGACGGCTTCTTTGTTGACAATTTTGGAAAGTTTGTAAAGAGCGAATGAGGATTTATTAATTCTTTTACAGAGATTATTTAAATGTGTTTTCCATGACAAATTGTAATCTATATCAATTCCCAGAAATCTGGTATTTGTTACAGGCTGTACTCTCTCTCCATCGTAATTAACATTAATATTTTTAGGTTGAATTCTTTGGTAAAAGTGCATTATTTTTGTTTTGTCCATATTTATTTTAAGGTTATTGTTTATTAACCATTGAATTATTGTACTTAGTGTTTGATTGATTTCATTTTCATAGTCATTTGGTTTGTCACATTTTATTATTACTGTGCTATCGTCTGCAAAAAGTACCATTGGTTGCTTGACGTGTCTAGGCAGATCATTAATGTATACTAGGAAGAACAAGGGACCCAAAACAGTACCCTGTGGGACTCCAAATTCTATGGTTCTAGTGTGGGATCTATATTTGATCTCATTTCGTGTTTTCTGGCATATTCGTGTAATTTCTGTGACTTGTTTTCTGTTAGTAATAACTCGACGAAATATTTGTACACTGTGCCTGAGACAATTTTCTCTAAATGATTCTGGCTTATCGTTTTAGGTCTTAGAAATCAAATAAAGACATCCGAGAGACAGTACTCTCTTAGGAAATTAAGGCTGGAATCATGAAAAGGCAAAGTTATTACGAAACTAGAACAGTTTTCGTAAGCTTTAATAATCATTTTCTTGAAATGTCTGTACCTTCAGATTGTAATTTTAAATAGGTACCTATTTACGAAACACAAAATTCATACAAGGAATAAAATAACATCATGATATTTTCAACAACACAAACGATTATTCCTTACAATAATTCGCATCTACAACCCCAAAACCTTTCAAAATCGCAAACATAGGCACAAAAAAAATGAATATGACAAATCGTTGTAAGAAGTCCCTCCATTACAAGAGGGACCTAGAATATTCAAAGCCCTTTGTATTCATACAAAAACATAGCTCCAATAAAAATGGTAGCAGCAATAACAGTTAGGTTTGTAGTGGGAAACAAAACAATGATGAACGCAAAGAATATTAGTGTGAATTTATATCAACCTTTGTTCTCCGGGTGGGGAATGCGCATTTTGTTTGTGGGACACACGGCTTGGTAGGATAGCCAGTAATTGAAATTAATAGAAATTTCCTTTAGGTTCTCACACGTACAATAAAGCCATTGTTTGCATTTAATTCATGTGGATTTGGTTTAAATCACAAAGTCTTGAAAGTTATCAAGACTTTCTATATTGTGGAAAATCAGAACACAAAAATTTGGTATATATCCGATATAAAAAAAAAACGAAGTCGAATCACAATACTTAAAATGTCACTTACGGGATATCTTCCGTGATTATTTATTGTTTTTGAGCTCCCGATATTTCGACGCTGTTGCAAGCGCCATGATCGCGGGTCAACTGGAGAATGTGGGTGGATGGAAAAAAACAAAAACAATAAATAATCACGGAAGATATCCCGTAAGTGACATTTTAAGTATAGTTATGAACCGTGAAAGCTTAAAACAGTGTTCGAAGTCGAATCGTCGGACGAGTTCACTGACGGTCTGCCACTTTTCACCCTTATGCCCTAAGTAATAGAGTTGAAAAGTGGTCGACCGTCATTGAACTCGGTAATACCTCCATAGTAAATAAATCATGCCACATAGTTTTTTCACAGAGGCGACGCCGCAAACTTAAAACCTCAATGGTAATTTAGCTACACCACAAAGATCTCAACTTCTGCAATTTCACTCACCTCATAAGGCAAAGCGCGAAAATTTGATCCAGTGAGCACGAACAAACTCGATTGCTTCAAGGATATTCATGTAAGTACCCTTGCCATAGAGGATAGTTCCGTCGCCGTTTATTAGTGGCTGTAACTGGGAACTAATATCGAAGTCACGAGTGTATAATATCCGATTGGTTAGTCAAGTGATGTCGAAATGATTTCTGGTTCTAGATTGTGCCACAGCGTGGAGTGAGATATTGATTCTGCAAAACTTTAAATGCATTTTTTGGAGCTAAAATTTAAAGCAATGATAAGATAAAATTAGAGACTTATATTATGTTATGGCTGATATTAATTCTACGATGTCAGAAATAGAAATTAATCCATTCATTTAAAAAAAAAAACAATAACTATCAACAGTACCAGCACAAGAAATGGCAAAGTTTTGGTCTAGCTAAATTAAAATTACACGTGTCAGTGACACCAAGAAGAAACTCAACATAAACAATGCATTGTCTGAAAACAGCTTTCTCAGAATCCAATCACTATACAAATTTTCGCCACCCAGCAATTCTTCTTAGACGTTTTCTCCTGACCTTGACCATCATTTCGCTCGCCATCCCGCGGACCGTATGTACGGAGTAATAATGGAACACTCGCATAATAAATGGCGACACGTTCGTAAGGTAACATCGCTCTTTCATTTTTCTCACGGTCGATTAATCTTCGTGCATGGGGATGCTTCTGGTTGGTTATTCGACGAGTATATATCGACAAATGGCCGGGAATTTATTGTGTGCGGTTGGGTGGTTCCAGAAGTATGGTAAGTGTTACGGTTTTTGTAAGTTTTTGGCTAAGTTTTTGGGAGCTTGTGAGAAAGAATGCTAAAAATAAAGGTGTCAACGTGGTAAATGAAGACAAAGGCTGTCTTCATTTACCACGTTGAAATTTTAGAATCAGTTATCATCTGCTTAGCCGTCTTTCAAATATCTTAGGCTTGGCTTCCAAACAGGCTACAGCTGAATAAGAGTATTTTACATGAAGATACTGACTATCTGGTCTCCACAACCCAGTCACTGGAAAGGCTGCTCGTTACCTCGCGTAGATCATAGCATAGATCATTATATAACAGCCGGGACGGAATGATTTACGTGATATTCGAGCTAGTAAGTTATCTAAAAAGTACCTGCCTTTATTATTAGATCCCTATCCACCATGTCTAAAACAACAAAACCTATTAACATCAAATCGTTCACACTTCCGAAACAAACCAAGAAACCCGTAAAGGTCAACGCTTATAAATAGGTACCATTTTCTGATACGTGGGTTATTACTATTGTCCTAACGTATAATACACCATCCACTACAATAGTTTTACTTCATATTTTATAATGTATCAATGATGCTCCTGCTCTTTTCCTAATCTATTTGGGGTCGGCAGACCGTGTCTTCTTCTTCCATACTTCTCTACTACTTGTCATTTCAGTCGTCATCCCCTTTCTAGCCATATCATCGTGGTCACAGTCCATTCATCGGATTCTTTGGTCTGTCCCTTTTAATACACAAAACTTTTCTTTTCAAGAAAGGACTTGGCCAAAAGTTCACAGACAAAAAACCCACAACCGCCAGCAGCGAAATGGGTTCACTATTAGTAAACCCAAAACGTTTTCAAAAAAAAAAAACAGCCTCCTAAACCATGTAGTATGGAAGTTATTGTACTGTATGCAAATCATACTTATACTTACTTTTCATGATTTTTTTGCAATCACACTCACTATATTATAATAATGTAATGTAAAAAAAATATTAATCTTTATAAACGAGTATATCTTACTTTTCTGTATATGTATGTGACTGAATTATACGGCTGGGCCCATTATGTTTTTTTTTTTTTGTAAGCGTTTGAGTGAATCCTTGGACGCTTAAGATTTTAGATGCACAATCGGATGCGGTAGGTGGCGCTGTTAAATCTGCCAGATAAAGACCACGTCAAGTTATTCCTTACATAATATATTATATTCCATAATTATATGATTTTTCGTAGAATATTATATAATAATCCGTAATAACAACATTTTATATTTACGGACCCCAAAGAATTGATAGATCACGGCTACAACAGATTTTTATGAATCTAATAAATGTTCTAAAATCGTTTAATTGATCAACAAATGTCTAGTATACCACATCGTTTTTACAGTAAATTATTATATATTTTTGATATACATATATTATGCCTATAAAACGGCACATGTGAAGTTTCTGGCGATTCTGGGTTTTTGTTTGGCCAACTCCTTTTCCTTATATTCCTCCGCGTCATAATCATCACAACCGCTTTCACCGGTACCACTTTCAGACTTCTTCTTATACAGTCATTTCTTACTCTATTCATTCGAATTCCATTCTTTCCAAACATATAAATCTATTATACGTGCGCATCTGTCTAGCAATTTCTCAACTATGTTGAGGTCGGCTTCTAGTCTAACCGGATGCAGTTAAATACCAGTATTTTACCTGGAACGACTGTTAAGTATGTTATACGTATTACAATCCAAAATTCAAATATTACCGAATCAACTAACAATACTTCATGCTAATCTGGATTTGAGCTTGGCAATTATTTAGGATTAATATCACAAAATCCTAGCATTGTTTTGCTAATTTAGCAGTATGGAATATTGATCAAACAGAATGGAATATAATCGAGATGAATTTCACTTGGCTATTGGTAATGCGATCAATTGTAATGCTATTTGCATAATTGGCTCACATTGTTTCCGGGCTAAAGTACTTTGGGAAACAAGGAACAATTATGAATTTGAGGGTGTTCTGTAAGTGGCGGCGACCTCTCGCGTCCGGCCCTGGTTCAATCCATGGTCCGGAGCGAGACGGAAAGGGACGCCGTCACCTCCTTCTTCGAAGCAGTCATGCTGGCGAAGAAGGTGGCGGAACGTGAGAGGGAGAGAACGTCACGTCCCAGCCGCCGCGGGAGACGCACTGGGCGTCGGGAGCAACGTGGTGGCCCCCGGCCACCGTAGGCGCGGGCCTGTGACGGTGAGCTATGGGCTAGCTCACCGTCCATCCGTCTTATGACGACAGGCCGTGTCGACGGCGTGTTTGTGTACCACGCGCGCCTCAAAGACAGTCAGCAAAAGGAAGGGTTCCGTAAGGGCCGATGCCTGCCGGGGCTGCGGGACTGTTCGAAAGAGATACCGTGGCCCCGGAACACAAAGGGCGATGAAAGAAAATGGATGGGTTTTAGTCAGTAAAAGTCTGACACTCCCTTCCGCTCCGCCCAGTGCGGGAGGGGGTCATTTGATGATTTCCCATCCGAAACAAAAAAGGGTGTTCTGTAAACACAGCAATGGGACAAGCAGTGAACACCAGTGGTGTCCCAGAGGTAACAGCCTGGACAGGTGGTAGATTACAGCCTACTTCTCCTGTAGAGAGAGGGCGGGTGTCTTAACAGTGGGGACGGTTTAGGTTTCTTATACTTTTTATTTGTCTTGTATGTCCCACTTCTAGGCAAGGTTTCTCCTATTCCAGGTACTCTTCTCCTGCGCAACCTTGAACCAGTCTTTATGATGTGCGTCCAGATCTCGTTACCTCTTTTTATGCCTTCCTCGCTTCTGATGCTTATGTTGTTAAAACACGTGATATACACATACACAGAATAGTATGTGCCAGTCCACATGTAACATTAATTAACAATTTTCTAAAGAGCCAATTCCTTTTATTATAATTTTAGATAATTGAAACACACAAAATTTGATTACTTACTCGAATCTTTCACCAGTACATAAAACACTTGTTCAGCAACATATTCCCAATAAAACTTTTTAACAACCAAGTAATCAACTTCATGCAAACAGCAATTAAAGGCCCAACAAACAACCAACATTTACTTCGAAAGTAACAAAGAACCTTTAATACATCAAGTGTTTAAAACATCTTGATTAAGTCCCGAATTGTAGTGAGTTACAGAATTCGTGTGAGGGATCTTTGGAGATATCTTTAGGGATGTGCAGATTCGTCCTCGGTGAATAGTTCGGCCTTATTTCACCGAGGACAAAATATCTGAACATCAATAGTTCAGCCTGCTGATTTAAAGTGGGTATTTTTCTATGACTAATCATTTATTGTGTGTGACACCAGGTAAGTTTATAAATAAACAAAGGACAGGAAAGGAAGGTGACATTTATTGTGTCACCAATGTTTCTTTTTTTTTTACAGCTGTCTGCTAGTTACTTTTCTGATATCCCTCCCCTTAAACCTTGTATCTAATTATTACTAGGGACCAAAACTGCAACTTTATTTATCTTCGATTTCACTTTGTGGTCACATCAAAAGTCCGAAGAAGATTGAAGCCAACCAACATAGCCTTATTGGTATCGTGAAAGAAGTGCAAACATAATGCTGTAGGCTAGTCCATAGATGTGGTAAAGAGGTGTTGTAGTTTGGACCCAGAATTGATCATAGGAGCGTACCAGGTCTCCAGCCACATAGATCGACGACCTGGTCCGAATGGCAGGCAAGAGTTGCTTGCGGGAAGCTCAAAACCAGGCAATGCAGGAGATCTCCACTCAGCATTAGGTTCTTACGGGTTGAAGAAGACAACATCAACAAGAGGTGTTAAAAATCAAGACTACTCCTATTCACGTTCCTAAGCTTTTGATACTGAAACTCCGCAGCGTAGTCATAAATACCTATTGTGACGTCTATGCGCTATCTTGATTTAGGAATAAAAGAAGCACTTAAAGTACTGCGTACGTGTTACGCTCTTGAATTGGATTCTTCCTCCTACATACAAAGAATGTGAAGTATTTAATCTTATTCAACGAGGAATATAAAAGGATTTTGGAGTGTTATACTAAATCACGGCGCGAGCCAATGTATCAGTTTGATTTTATTCGATCGGTTTCCAGACTGAAAAAGATTTTTAGGTGTTTTGTTTTTAAAAAGATTCATAGATACACTCGACATGAAACATAGTTAGTACTTTATAATCTGTTCACAATGTTTCATAGGAGAGAGAGTGGGCCACAATCTACCATACGGGCCAAGTGCGTCAACTTATTTCTTAGATCTATCAATTCTAAGCCATTTATTACGTGATTAATATAATGTAGTGAGGAAAATGTTCAGTATGAATAAGACCAAAGAAGCGATGGATGGACTGTGTGAAGTATGATATAACTAGGAAGGAGGTGACTGCTGAGATGGCGAGTAATAGAGGACTATGGAAGAAGAAGACATGCTGCACCGACCCCAAATAAGTTGGGATCAGGGTAGGAGAATGATGAATGATGATGTCGATTTTAGGACATGCCGAGTTATATAGAGGCAGAAACATATTATAGATACTTTGTAACTCAATCAGAGTTGTAGTTACTCTTACGATTTGTACAATAAAGATCTCATAAATGTCAAAATAGCTGCATCCACTGTCAGCAAAATTCTAACAACTGGCCGTAGGTCAATATCGGATCCAATCATCACCTATCTGCAGTTCTCTGTCAAAAAATTAAAATCATTAGATTCACTCTACCGTGTCAGAAGCTGGTGAACTTTCTGTATTATTTTGTCACTGACCTGAAGTTTAACATGGTGAGTTATCTTGATTGCTAAGGTACTTTACCTTGGCTGTATTATTGTATGGGCACCATGTTCTCAGTATTGACACTATTCGTACATGTATAATCCAAGTACTCGCCGTATTTTTTCTTTCCAGTCAAAGAAAGCATCGTGCAAGAAGTCTCAATACCTTCTTAAACCAGTGTTTGAGAAGGTATCGAGACATTTTCGCACGGTGAGAACAAATATAATCATTTAATTCTTTATTCCCAGCCTTGTATCTCGACCTCGGCCAATTCAATGATTGCCCAGCACTATCACTCGCCCACAAACACCCACACGTCACTCTAAACTAACTAGTTAAAGGAACATTTATTTAATTAGTGAATTGCGTTCACCAAAACTTCGTAGGGATAAACAGTCCTTTGTAAATGGGTGAAGATTCTTCCAAGATAACGCGGTGTTTAGATGCCATTAGATGAATCAAGGAGATTACAATGATTGGTTTATGCAACCCAAGTCCGTTCATGTATATGAAGAACTAATATAATTAATAAGTTGATATAGTATCCATTCCATGCTAAGAGGTATCAAATACTACCTACACATATAGATGCTATCAGACAGAACGTCATAGAAAAAACGGGGTCCTATGTTCCAGTGACGCTTTGAAGCAAAATTACATACCGTATTACCAAATAATAAAAAACGCATAAACAGGAATTATACGAGCCAGCAACAGCCAGTTTGGTTCATGCAACTGGATAACTATTATTTTGTTCGTATTATCGGGTTTATTTTAAGTACATTTCTATGCCTTTGGTTCCATCATAGAATCTACGGCATGGTATCATGCATGACAAATTTAAACAATTCAAAAACAAGGGGCAGTCGCCATAACTTTTTTTTTTGTTCAGATGTACATTACATGTAAATGGGAAAAAGGGCCTATTCCACCGACATTATCAATTTCTTGGTTTATTTTTGATATTACACACTTGCCTTGAATACTTACTTCGACATAATAATCAAGTAGGTAGTCCTCTTTCACGATATGTTAAACCAACGGAAGACTAGTTACGTGCCCATAGTCAAAGCTAAGATACTGCTCTGTGAACTGCAACAGCTTAACTACGTCTATCTATCATCCTTAGCAATATATTCTCGTAGCTCCTTGAGACTTATGTTATTGCCGGCGAGTTGCTTACCCGGCGGTCCATTTACTTAATTTCCTGCATTCACTCTTTCTGTATCAATTGTACTTACCGTTTCTACATCACTTTTGTCATTTACTTTTAGTGTTACATTAAGCAAAAAAGAGTGCAATTTGTTGTTCCTTCATTTTGTGTTCAGAGGGCTTGAACAATTGGCAAATGCTTCTAAAGTGTTTCGTATATACTTACGCTTAGTAAAATTGTTGACTTTTCACTTTATTATAATGTCGCTTTCTCTAGGCGCTCTGTTCTATAATACTACACCAGTATTTTTCGACAGCAACTTTGTGGTCATTTGCTCAAGTGTTTTTTTTAATTCTATTCCTAGAATTAACACAGATATAGTTATGAAAGTTTAATAAATAACAGTTAATTTGCACCTTCAATTTATTAATGTGGTTTACAATAAAAATAGGCCTTAAGGTAAGTTAAGTATTCAATACAATAGTTCACACAATACAATAGTTAGTTCGTTCAGTAGTCAATACCTTTTTTTTTTGGATGGGAAATCATCAAATGACTTCTCCCGCTCTGGGCGGAGCAGGAGGGAGTGTCAGACTTTTACTGACTAAAACCCATCCATGTTCCTTCCTCGCCCTTTGTGTTCTGGGGCCACGGTATCTCTTTCGAATAGTCCCGCAGCCCCGGCAGGCTTCGGTCCTTGCGGACCCCTTCCCTATTGCTGACTCTCTTTGAGGCGCGCGTGGAACACGAACGCGCCGTCGACACGGCCTGTCGTCATGAGACGTACGGACGGCGAGCTAGCCCATAGCTCCCCGTCCACAGGCCCGCGCCTACGGTGGCCGGAAGCCACCACGTGGCCCCCGACGCCCGGGGCGTCTCCCGCGGCGGCCGGGACGTGAGGATCTCTCCCTGTCCTGTTCCGCCACCTCCTTCGCTAGCATGACTGCTTCGCAGAAGGAGGTGACGGCGTCCCATTCCATCTCGCTCCGGACCATGGCACGAACCAGGGCCGGGAGCAAGAGGTCGCCGCCGCCGATCGCCACCTCGAGGACACGGCGGTGCTCCACCCAAGCGAGGCACACCTCCACAGTGTGCTCCACCGTGTCCTCCGGCCTATCCTCACAGTGATAGCACCCGGGCGTTTCCTCCCGCCCGATTCGGTGCAGGAACTTACCGAAACATCCGTGTCCGGTAAGAACCTGCGTCAGGCGGAAGGTGAGGACGCCAGTAGTCAATACCTAAGCTAAGATCTAAGCTATGCGTATCAGCGCCCACTCTCGTTATAATTGTGCCTAGTTTATAGGAAAAATAAAAAAAACAGCTCTTACAGCAGCAATATAAGTGGTCAGTACGGTAAACAATATTAAAATTACAGGAATATATTTACTAAAATCTTTGTTAAACAATTTTCTTCCACAGCTAAAATGTCTGCAACATGTGTTACGTTTCTAACTTAGCATTTCTACTTAAGAAACGCCTTTAATTTTAGCCAGAATATTAAACTCACAAATCCAGAGCATATCCCTAAACAAGGCAATGCTCATAATTAAGTAAATTCAATCCGACTCTCAAGGCCGCTTTAAATGATGCGCACGAAGATTTGTTTCCGAAATATCTTAGCGGGGCCTCCATCTATTTACATACATTTTTGCTTCGCCCAAACATAATCCTTTTATATACTTGCTTTATATAGATGAAAATCCGTATTTGACCCGAGAATATTGTATATAAGTGTTTTTGAGAAACGTGCGGAATTTATGGACCGTATACGTTAGGGAATTAGTTAGCGCGTCCCGGTATTTCCCGTTTGTGATACGGAAATTTTCAGGAATTGCCGATTTGAATTGATAGAGTGGCGTGAATACTGAGCAGTACCGATTTTTGGTGTTAACATTTCCTGACTTGTGAGAAATGATAGCAAAATAAATATATGAAGTACCTATGGTAAAGATGAGTATAATTAATAATGAGTAGGAATAATTTTGTTGGCGTTTTGTGTCAAATCAGTGAATCGTGTACAGTTGAGTATGCATACCTCCCTAATCTCTTGGAGAATGTATCTTATGATAATCTCTCCGAGAAGGAGATGGCTGGAAGCCATGAATGGTTTTCTAATGAATTGGCTAGAAGAAGCACCATATCGAGGGAAGTAGAAGGAATGGCAGGCAGGGTTGAAAACGTTCAGCCATCAACAATTAATTACTTTCTCCACTTCCGGTACACTTAAGGTCGTACTACTTGACCACAAATGTAGGTATTTTATATCAATATTAAATATTGCTTAAATCCCAATAGGTCAGTAAGCAGAAGTCAGAGGCCAGTCACGTAAGATCCAGAGGAATTTATAAATATTGGAGCCGACGGTCGATCGCGTCGCCCTGAGGAATGACAACCGCTGGCTAAGATTGCTCAAATCGAGAGCAATAATGTAGGGCCCACGTATACGATGTCCTAGATACTGAAGGATGTCGCTTATTTGTTACAAGTAAGTTTTGTGTCAGAATTGATATTGTGAGTGAAAATATTATGGAAATGTGAAAATGGGGCGACTTTTTAGAAAATAGTACGTGCAAAAATAAGCTGGAATTTTTTGCAAAAGTCAGGGTTTTTATCGCGGCTTTTTCTTCGGAATTAAACGGTTAAATTTTCAATAATGAAGCCCTCCTGTTTAAAGAATTACCATTGGTAGCAAAGTTTACTATAATTATATTAACTGTTTACTAAACATGTAAGCAAGTAGTGCTATATAAATACTTCTAACAGGTTTCTTAGAATATTTCCCTTAAATATAATATCTTCGGCAACAATGTACCTGTACCAGGTACGTATTAAACTGGGTTCTAAGAAATATGATAACCTAATCGAACTGAGTCCTACATTTTCGTTGCTTTTGACGTATGTATATTTTAACTGAAGAAAGTATATATTTCAAAGTGATACAGGTATTAAAGAAATACAAAGTTTTTGTGTATTAGGTATACCTAAGAGAGAAAATATATATTTGAAATTAAAGACACAGGTATAGTTACATACTGTCTGTAATGTATATTAATTTATATTTACTTACTTACTGTTTTGCTGAACCGTGGTATCGATATTTCATATAACACAAACAATTTAATTATAGAGTCATCCAAAGGGACAAATTAAACAAATATTATAATATTTTAAAAGATAATGTTTGTAATTTAGTTAAGTTCGTAAAGTCAATTATCATTTAATTCAAAGATCAGAATTATCAGTAACATTATTAAAAAGTTAAATAAACACCCCATATTACTTTGAGAAAGAACGCCGCGACCCCAATGACAGTAAAACTTGTTAATAGAATTTTGAAATTTCAAAACAGAGAAGAAAAAATAATAAAAAGAAAAAACTTTTAAAATTGTACCGGCGAAGACTTCCGCTTTCGTGTTGACGAAAATTTTCGCCGGTTTCAAAAGTTTGGAGATGGCAAAGATTTTGTGTATTTTTTTTTTGTGATTTGCGAATTATTCAGTTATATTATTTTGATGCTTGAAAAATATTCGGAAAATATTGAAATCGTTAGCTTCGCTTACTGCAGGGACCATGTTTTTATTTCTTGATTAAAATCTACCAAAAAATAATGCGTTAAATTGTAAACAGTATGTTACGGTTCACAATCCGTCGACAGTTTACAATCTGTTGACCTGGATTATAATCTAACAGTATTTACAATTTTACGGTGACATAGTTAAAATATTTCTGACGTTTGCCTTGAACAACATACGAGATATATAAAAAAAATACCAATATTAATATGGAAATATACATATAGTAACTTAGGAAAGGTCTAATTTCAGGAGTAAACTACGATAGACTGAAATAGTTAATTTTTATTACGAAACTAAGCCAATTTTGTTCTCATACATATTTTGAGAACTTTAATAAATATTTCACATGTATTTAGCATGAACAAACAGTACTTTGCCAATAGATTTTCGACAAGACCCAAGCAAAATACTGTTGGCCTAAATTATAAGCCCTAAATCCTTACTCCCTAGAAAGCTGGAGGCGGCTTATAATAATAAGCCGATTTCAAACCAACACGCTCTCTATTTCAGTTCAGTCTTAGTATTAAATGTTGCAGGTTTGTTTATGTATTTCTAAGGTGTTAAATAAAATAAAGGATTTATTTTGTAATGGTCGTTTACTCGGGTTCTGATTTGAGAATTGTAAGTCGACGGCTTGTCTTTGTAAAACGACTGTCCACAATTTCTTTAGCATTAATAGAGTTGCATCTTAAAATTTTTAAGGATTTCGCGAGATACACACTCGGAATCCATTTTTTTTTTTAATAAAAGTCGAATAAGTCTTTTACTTTTATTTTTCATCGGGCCCTAGATATTTAGCAATCGCTTTTAAAGCTTTTTGTATTTTCTACAACTTTCAACAAAATTTTCAAAAGATTTTGGGTGGCTTTATGTCAATATAATACATTTTTGACTTCTCTATCTGCACTGATGTCACTCTATCTAGGCAGGAGTCCAAGACCACTGGTAAATAACCAGCATAAGCTGGCCTGTTCATTATGGTTCAAAGTGTTATCACTGAAGCCTAATGTAACTGCGCGCTTTAAAAAAATTGACTTCATGTTTATTACATAACGTGGCATTTTAATGAAACACACTAGGCCGAACAAAAAAGTTAATTCACAACACGTTCTGCTGACTTTCAAGTGTACGATTTTATGTACAGTATTCAATCTAAAAGCCTAGCCGTGACTGGAATTTCAATTAGATAGGGTTACAGGTAGAATTAAAGCTGTGAACGGTAAAAACTTTCTGAATTATTCAACAGTTCTGGAATATTCTAGATGAACTATCAGCCCCAGTCATTTGTTTTTGGGTCGTAGACTATTGTTCATCTCAATCCGATAAATAGTTTCATATTAATCTACCAAGACACTTCGTTCTCCCCAATCCCCAAAATGATTACCCAAATTTCCCTATAAATCACTGCGAGGGTTCCCCAACCCTTTCATCACACGAAGGCGAGCCTAAAATCATAATATATCCAAATGAAAATTAAAATCGCCTAATCCTACTCAATGTTAATCTCATTGCCATACAAATTACTTCGCACCCGACACATTATACAAAGTTGGGGTCCAAAAGTACCCCAATCACGCGTTATGGGGATCCAGAAGACGTAGGGCCTCTAATTCCGGATTTAATCATTATAATCGGTAGCGGTCACGGTTACATTTGAATACTAGAGTGATTCTAACTTAGATTAGTTGGTCGTTGGATAAGATTGCTCCGATGGATGACAAGGATTCGATTTACATACGGAGATTTGGTACTTCTAGTTAATTTTGATGGTTGGTGTTCACATTATTCATATCGCTGTAATAATTCGGTACCTTAATGTTTACTTTAGCTTCTGGTAGTTTATTTTAACCTAAGTAGGTATGACACTGACATTGTTTTGATTTAAAAGTGTAACGTTAATGTCGACTGCCGTAATAGGTAAAACTTTGTCTAGCTATTAAAGTAGTCACTAGAAACAATTAATACTGCGGTAATACGATACCGCTTGGTAATACTGGTTGTCAGACTTTCGGGCCACTGACTACCTGTAACGACTGTCAAAAATCTACCAATGACGGCCAGGACCAAAGTGGCTTAAAGTGTTTGAGTGCACGGAGGAAACTCAGTATGTAATGGGTGGTCACCCATCGACGGACCAACCTAGGCAAGCACGGCTTAACGTAAAGATCGATCCAAACAGCCGTTATTATTTAGCCACGAGCTTCTTAGATTATTAGTGGTAATAGAGTAAAACAGTAGTAAAGTGAATAAAATAATATCATGATCTTCTAGCCTTTATCCCAATTTATGAATAAAATAATATATTTAAGTATTTCTTATCCTGCCAACACAAATCCAAGTTACTCGCGCGTAAGTTCGCGTCCCACAAAACTTTTGAACGATGGAGTGTATTGGCGCTTGTCTGACGACAGATTATGTTGTTTTGTTTATGTTTGGGTGGGGTCAAAGATATTAACATCGTTAGATGTGACCAGATGTCGTATGAACCAGTAAGAACTTGACCAAAGGAGTATGTAACTGTAGTTTCCAAGTTAGCCCACCTCCAGTTTAAATAGGCGTGAGTTTATGTATGTGTGTGCTCTCACCAATACTCAGATCTTGCAAAAAAGTGTTTACACTCATATCCCACATAGAACATTAAATACAATTTCTAGTTTGAGTGAGCAAGTTAAGGAACCAGGCAAGTGAACTTTTTTTGGTAGAGCGAATCTAGTCGATTTAAATCTTAGGGCACAGTTTTGTGATAAATTTTCATTATGTGTGTGTTTTCATGTGATTACTTCAAAATGTTTGTCGTCTTTTGTTTTAGTCAGTAGTTTGGATATAACTGGGTCATTGGGAGAGGGGATAGTCCCCTGTCATTGTTTTTGCCCGAAATGCGATTTCATGGAAACTGGAAACAGTGACTGATGTTTGGCTGCATTCGATTCGACTGGATGCCAATGTTATGTAGATTCCTTGAAAATGTTTATTAGATGAAAAGTTTACTATTTTTTTGGAAGAGCTTTTAAAAATCAACCTTCGCGATTGTACCACCAGTCAGCGCTGTGCCACTATCACAGCGTTATTTTGAGTGATGGCAATTTTGTGTGGATGTAACGACCTACTTATTTTTTTTTGGTGTGCGTCATATTTAGAGCAAATATTTTTTTTGTTGGCCTTATTTTCCTTTATTGCATTTTAAAGTATTCTACAGTATATATTATTAGAAGACGAAGTCTCTTACTACTGACATTATGAGCCCATTAAACCTTCCATCTTGATATATTGACTTACAAATAGCTTTAGCTTATCTTACGTAAGACTTCTACTTAAAAAGAAAACAAACGCATGTATTTTAATACCTAATTCCACTGCCGAGATACAAGTGTCTGACTCGCTTCGCAATTTGTGTCGCAGCCTGAATTCAATTTAATAGTGTCGTGTTAACGCGTCTAAACTACTAACACTGACAACTGGAAAGCCCATCCTTCACATTTTCCAATTAGAGTTCTGGAAACTGTGGAAACTTTTATTAGAATTAATGTCACACTACCAGGAATGTTAGTGCTGTTCCCAAGTAATAGCGAAATCGTATCGGCTTTTATAACTGTCTAAACTTTAAAATATAGTGCCAATAATTCTGGCTATCATTTACGGGGCGGAGGGAAATTTTACGGGTCTCCGGGTTAACCTCTGGTTGACTTCTGTAACTAAGTTGGTGGGCTATAAGCTTGTAATCTTCTTGCTGGACCTTTTTGCATAGTTACCTGATGTTAAAGAGGTGCTTTTGTAGCTGTAACACTAAGTAATGAAACAGACAGTTTATGACTATGTTCTTTGAATTAGTTTTTGCAGGTCAAGTGTATTCGCACTTGACCTTACTTGTTTACTGCAGAACTTGTTCAGACAATCAAGTAACTAAGTTTTCATTAACGATTCATTCATTACAGTTCTTTTTTTTATCCAGTTTAGTGCAATTATTATTCGTCCGCTGTGTGTCGCGGTAGAAAATGCTTATGGTATTAAGTCCGCCCCTGTACTTTGTGCTTGAAGTGTTAAATAAATAAATAATATGAACATTTGATGTATGCTCCTCAGATACATTGCAGAAGTAATCTTTTTGGAATGAATTGCTTTAGATGGCCACAGAAAAGTGCTAATGGCCAGATAAAACAAAAGAAAGTTTAAAAGAATGTCCGTACATATTTCACAGTATTATTTTAATCTGTAAAGTAGTAAAGCACTGAAGAAAACACCACCTTCCAACTATCTCAACGAAAATGTAGTTTTCAACGCGAGACTTCATATCCTGCGCTCATTAATCTACGTTATCTGTAGCGCCCAAGTTGTTGTGACCTGCTAAACTTGCCACGTCGGTTGAGCACCGAAATGTTTCAGCCTGTCTTGTGTCAGATTATTTTTGTTTTTGTTTGCAAAATTTTGTTTTGTGTGTGTGTTTTTGGTCTTACGGGAACCCCTTTAAGGTTCAACACACACATATGATTGCTGCACGGGATTGATCGAGTCGTTGCCTATGCATCCACTTAATGTAAGCAAGTACCCGTAGGTACGGACTGGATGGAAGATTGGGAGAGGAAATGCTGAAGTGGACACCACGGGCAGGATTGTGGAATGTTAGAAGACCACCAACTTGCCGACCGACATTAAAGAGGCCGGGAGGAACTGGATAGCCATGATACCACCGAAAGTAGAAAGATTTGGAAAAGACCTACCCTCAGCATTGAGTAGCCAAAGGTTGGAGAAGAAGGAAAACCCGTAGGAGTCAGCTCAGCATCTTCGAGTGGACGCCGTGCTTGTGACTAGGGGTATACGGCTGCTTGGAACGACGACTTTACGTACGTGAGACGACTGCTTGCGGCAAGCGGGGCAATGGACCATGGTACCCTCAGTGACTGCTGTTTACCTGCTGATTGCGTTACGGTACTCTATAGTATTGCCTAGCAGTAGCTATAGAGTTTCATACAGGGTGTTACTCTAAAAGCGCAATACCTTTAGGTGGGATTCGGACTTTACACACTTGTCAGCGATGCGATATTTTGTATGGGAAGACAAATAGTGAGTGATTGTTGTCTAATTTGATGGTTTTAATGATCCCACAAGACGTATTGCGGTTTTAGAGTTAAAACTTGTATAAATGTAAGTTTCAGTGCTTATAAATGTGCGTTGAACTTTAGACAAAAACACGCTTATAATCAAACGTGCTCATAATGTGACATTATCTTCCATGTGGGTGGGAGTGCAGGCGCCCTGTTTAGAGCGGTTCGTAAAGGATTTCGACCAATCGGATTGGAGCTCTGTGCGGTGTTGCTCCAAAGTTTGTATTATCTTTGGTGCTCACTCGAACAGCTGCAGAGCTTATGTCTAGTTCCGTAGAGACAATTATGGTATGTTCGCGAGACGTAATTATTTCGGTTGGTTCTCTACCTACATAACAATTGTGTGTTGTCTAGTATATTGTTAGTTGTTGTGTGTAAAATACCGGTATAAAAAACCACTCAAAATTCTTAACGTTATCATGTGTACCTGTCAAACCCCTCAAAATAACATCGTATTGATGTGGCCTACTTTTAATAGATACGGGCATTATTCGAGTAAAGTCTAGGTAATATCAACTAAAATCTCTGAAACAACAACCGGCAATTCTCCTGCAACTCCAATACCATCGAACCTCGCATTTAAACCAACTATAAACAGGACTGCGTGCAACGAGCACAATTGCTTACAAAGAGAGCATTTTGCTAAACATCACTAAATAAATTTCTCGTAAACTGGTGTGAGCTCCTCCGTTTTACGACCAGGTGGTTGGCTTTTTCTCCCTTTTTTTTTTAGGAGGAGTATGAGCAATGAGCAATAACATCCAATTTGATTCGAAAATGCAAATAGCTTGCTTGTGTTATGAGGACTCGGAAACGCTTTGCGGTACGATTACGTGAAACGGGACTAGCTTTTATATTTATTCCACTGTTATTGATTGAGCTAGTTCAAATATTTTTGAACATACTTGTTAAGTTGTTTCTTTCTAGGCTAAAGTAGAGTATGGAGCGCGGTATAAAAGTAACACTTTCTAGTGTTAATAATAAACTGTTATCGTAGTTACCTAACGCATTTACTTGCTTGAAAGGTTATTTACAACAGGTAGAAATATGCAGCAACATAAATCTTCTAAAATGTAAGTAACGTTTTTGTGAAAAGTATGTTAAAACTGATTAATTATCGTTTTAGTTTTACAGTTGTATTGCGTATTCATATGTTCAATTTACTGCATTACATATGTACGCTACAATCGTGTAATCCATGTTTGCTGGCATCAGTTTTATAATTTATTCCGTATTATAATTTTATGCAAACTCGAGAAAATCTCTTATCGGCTTTTGAAAAAGTAACCAAAACCATCGGGAACTTGTTACTATGCAATGCAAAGGGACATGAATGTTTTCGAAACAATTTTGGCTTGGGTGTAATAGTCTACCCATAAACGCTTGAATCACAATACTTTACGACCAACAGTTAGGTCGTATTCTTAAACTTATCTTTACTGCTTAAATCCCTTAGGTGTTTAAACCTATGTACGACTTGTCTTCGCAAATCTGACCAACTCGCCAATTTTATTAATATCATTTAAGTGGTACTTTCGTTTGTAAGACAACACGCACTTAAATGTGAAAAACATTCTGAAAAAACTGTGGCCTGTTGGTGAGAGTTTGAGTGAACAAAATATAATTTAACTGATGACACATTGTTGGTTTCTTTTGTCTTTTTTAAACTCTCACGATCAGAACACATAAAAAACATTATGGAAACGGGACCACGCGACCACGGCTGGTGCAATCTGTTCGAAACGTCGGGCTTATATTAAAGGTAAAATTCGCGATAAATACCCGTTTTCATATGTTTTGTTGGTTTCTTCTTCTTGGCGTGTCGATGACAATTTAAATGAAGTCAGCCCAACATTTGGCGACCAGTTTGGCATTATCCGTAGCGTCCATCTGCTCCTGTGATGTGCAAACGTTACAAGCAAGACACGATATCAAGACAGTGTTCTATTGCATCGTTTGCGGGGCAACACTTCATTCATTCTGATATATCTATACTTATTAAAAAAGAAAGTAACTCAAAATAAATGAACATAACATAAAATGGCGTCAAAAAACTTCTCCTCAACGCTGTCAACTGGTAATGTCCCCAAGAGACTGGCGGCGTAACCATGCTGTGTGGCAACGCTAAGCCTTTGGCCAAGGTAAAAGCCATCCCTAGTGATATTGATTTTAATGTTGACTTTCATTCTGATTTTTATTTTATTTTTTTGTTTTAGATTTTAATGGTGAATTTGATTTAAATGTGGATTTTAACTTTGATTATAATTTTAATAATGTAATGTGATGTAAATTTTAATGATTAATTAATCTATGCAATAATAATGTAAACTGAGTTATGTGGGTTAATGCCTGAAATAAACGATAATAATAATAATAATAACATCACACCTGTTTTTCCTTGAAGGGTTAGGCAGAGGTGTACCGACCTTCAGGCAAGTGTACCTGGGAATCGAACCCGGGACCAAACTCGAAAGCCAGCAGTTATTATCGTTGGGTAGTAATACCTCGTAATATTTTTTTTTTTTCCTCTATTGGACACCCAACAATTGTTTACACTGTAAAATTTTGAGTAATTATATGTAATTAACTAAAATTAACAAGTTTAAATAAACATTATCCCATGATCTGAAAAGTTAAACAATGGCGTCCCGACCAAATCGGTCATTCGACAGACCATGATCTATGTGAAGGAATATAAAACTAATATTAACAGTAAACGTAAAATTCAAAAGTACAATTTAATAGTACAAAACAAACAGATCGAGACACAACGAAACGGAGTATTCATGTTACCTTAAGTAGCAATAACCTTATAACAACAAGAGTTTGGTACCTAACTACTATTCTTAGCCCTAATACCAACAGCAGTAATGTACCAACAGTTAGGGGCGTCGAAACCATTAACATTATTTCATAGCAAGTACCTAATTAGCGAACTGGGTTTGAACACCACAACAGCGCATAAATTCTAACAAAGTAGACTCCGTTATTATTTTGGTCGTTAAAGTTCAAGTACAGGATATTGGAGTTGATTACCTAGTATTGTAGGTACGGTTATCTTAATATTTTTTATTTTGTTTTAAGCTTTCCCGATTTATAACTTACAATAAATAAATAAATATCACTAGTCATTACACACACCGCCATCTAGTGCCACACTAAGCAACGAGGCTTGCGTCGTGGACACCAGATAGTTGATATATACTACATAGATACTTTTTTTTTTGGAAATACATACTTATTTTTATCCGACTACAGCAAAGCCAAAACCAGCTTTAGGAAGGGTTATGATTTTAGCAGTCTAAGTATGTATGTGTGTTTGTATATTTTTTACGTATGCCGTAGTGCCTAAACTATTCATCCGATTTTGATGAATAAGTTGGTGTCAATCGATTCGTTATTATGGCCCGGCTAACATAGGCTACATTTTAACCGACTTCATTCTGTAGTCGGGTTTTACTTCTAGAACTACTCGTTACTATAAACATCCATGACTTCGGAAACAAATGTTCCTGCTCATCACAAAAACATTTGCCCCTACCGGGACCCTAAGAACGTAAGGCAGCCACACTACCGCTGCGCCATTCGGATAACCGAGTTGATAACTACACTGTCACTAAATATAATAATATAGAACAGAATATCTTCCGTGATTATCCATTATTTTGAGCTCCCGATATTACGACGCTGTTGCAAGCGCCATCATCGCGGGATGACACAAAAAATAGTTATGCAGTGTGGAATATCCCGTGACAGTACAGTGTATTTTTTATTTGTTTTATTTTTATTTTATTTTATTTATTCGGGACATAAAACAGTTACATGCTAAAGAAAATACAAAAAAAAACCTTATAAACTAAAGATCACAAACATGTAACCCACACCAATATCCACGTCTTAACAAAAGAATAACAGACTGTGGTAGATTTTACAGAAAACAGAGCCTTCTGTGACGGCAGTATTGAATGTATTACAAATTAATGTAATTCATTTATTCCCACTTAATTCAGTTAAACTGATCTTAATTTCATTTTATTACATACAAATTATTTTAATTCCATTAAATATTTTATTCCATTAAATTTAATTTTGTTCCATTAGATTGAGTTCAATATATTTCAAATACAAATAATTTAATTCAGTTCAATATAATTTAATTCAGTTCAATATAATTCAATTCAGTTCTGTCAATAATTCAAAATAAAATACAAAATAATTCAATTCAATTAAATTATAAAATTATCACCTTCTTTTCACTGCTTTTTTGATAAAATATCTGTAACTTTTTTTTTTAATTCTGGTTGGATAGACTAAATATGTCAAGCTCCATAAAGTGTGTGTTGTATATCTCAACAAGGCGACGAAGAAGTGCGCGTATTCCGGCGTTAGTTTTGCACAAGTCTGTATGGAATAGTCGGGGTACGCGCACCCCCCGTTGGACAACAGTTCTGGGTACTCTATAACATAACTGATTAGTGAGTTCAACACAGTCGAATTTATTGTTACACAAGCCATGTAGTGTCATCGCACCCAGAAGAAGTCTCCTGGACTCTAAACTCAGAACGCCATATCGCTTCAGTAACTGCGCGTATGTAACCTTGGAATTAAAACATTTATAGTTCATAGACCGCAAGAACTTTTTCTGCACCATTTCCAATCTAGAGCAGTATTTATCGTAGAGAGGGTTCCAGATCTGGATGGCGTATTCTAATTGGGAGCGTATCAGAATTTTGTATAAGAGCAAGAACGTAGAGGGCCGCACAAAGTCACCAGATGATCGCATGACGAAGCCATACATACGAAACGCCTTGTTTATTATGTTATCAACATGTATGTCGAAATGTAGACGTGAATCTAGTGTGATACCCAAATCCCGGACGTTCGCAACACTGTCCAAGCGTGCGCTATTGATATAATAATTGTAGTGTATTACTTTTTTGTTTTTAGTAAATGAGATGCTATGACATTTTGGAATACTGAGAAAAAGTTAATTTTTAGTACAATACGCATTAAGCCTGTCTAGGTCGTCTTGCAAGAGTACGCAGTCTTGTGTATTTATACATGATCTATAGACTTTAAAGTCATCTGCATACATTAAAAAATTTGAATTTTTGAAGCAGTTTTCAATGTCGTTAGTAAATATTATAAAAAGAAGGGGACCTAAAATGGATCCCTGTGGAACCCCAGACCTAACAACAACAGGCTCAGACTCATATCCATTAACTACCGTTCTTTGGGTTCTATTAAAAAGATACGAAGCGAACCATCTCAGCAAATTACCGCGAATGCCATTGAAGGCAGTTTTTTCCAAAAGCAGTGAATGATCCACCTTGTCAAAAGCCTTCTGAAAGTCCGTATAGACAGCGTCTACTTGAACGCGCCAATCCATTTTTTCAAAGAGGTAATCGTAAACACTAACAGATTTGTCGTGGTTGAACGACGTTTGACAAAGCCGTGTTGTTCAGGTATAATAAGTTGATGAATCTGAGGATACAAGGCGCCGTGGACAAGACTCTCAAATACCTTAGACAAGGTGGAAAGGATTGAGATGGGGCGGTAATTTTCTACATTATTCTTATCACCAGCTTTATGGACAGGAGTAATAAACGCACGTTTCCAAATTGCAGGAAAAACACCCTCACACAAGCATTTGTTATTTTATTAAATGATATGCAAAGCATTGCACAGGGCGTCACACGTTTTTATGAAGAAGTTGGGTGGCAAGCCGTCTGGTCCCGCCCCTTTAGATGGATCCAAAGATTTCAACTTCACTCGTATAACTTCCACAGATAGGTTAATATCGGATATGCTAGACGAGTTATCTGCAAAGCTGTCAGGAGGCTGCCACTTTTCAGGGTCAAAAGTAGAGGGTCCGTAGACAGAAGAAAAGAAAGAAGAAAATAGATTACATATGTCCGTGGGGTCATCAGAAGAAACATTTTTGAAGTACATACTGGCCGGATAATTAGCTTTTCCCTTTCTCGATGAGATGTAAGTCCAGAAATGCTTTATATTCTTAGGAATGCTGTCTTCGACCGCTCCAATGTATTTCTTATAGCATTTGATAGACTCACTGTGGAAAAGTTTCCGATAGTTGGAGAATTTGAAGTAATCGGATTGATTGTTGTATGTCTTCCATTTAATCCAGACGCGTTCTTTAGTTTTAAAGATTCGTATGAGAGATGGCGGAAACCAGACTGGAAAGCTAGAATTTTTGGTTCTAGTCAACGGAACATGCAATTTGATAATACCGTTTAGTATCTCATATAAGACGTTAACAGCCTGCTCAGACCCGAGGTGAGAGAGTCCACTGCCCCAGTCAATTTTACTTAGTTCATAGTTTATAGCATCGTAGTTAGCTTTATGAAAGTTATGTCTATGAACCGTGCGGCATTTCAAGGGAGTGCATTGCGTGGTCAAGCAAGTCAGAGCAGAAATAGCTGGGTGATGGCTATCAGGATCAAGTAAAGCATTGCATGATACCGCCTGACAATCGACATTGGATATAAGTAAATCGAGTATACGACCTAATTTATTTTTAGTGACATTAAATTGTAAGCCATTGATTAAATTCATAAAATTCATCATTATTTGCCCTTTTGTATCTGAAACTTGTGCAATTGCATGATTCCCTTGGCCCAACCAATCGATGTCTGGTAGGTTAAAATCACCAACAATAAAGTATGAGTCAGTAGCAGGAGCGTTAACTAAGCCTTGTAACATATCAAAGTATTGTGCGTATAGTTCTTCACGCATTCGCGGTGGCATGTATGTAGCACTGATAATATGGCGTTTGTTGTGTTGGAAAGCAGGCAGTTGGACCACGACGTGTTCGACTTCTGGGTTGACAAAATATGTTTTTAACTTAGTAGGACGTAACTCACGAAGCACCGCCACCAAAACTCCCCCGCCATCGTGTTTTTTAGTCGCAGAGCGATTGCGATCGCATCTGAAGACCGTATACCGATCGTCAATGAATTCGCTATATTGGATGCTGGGAATCAACCAGATTTCAGTCAGTATGATCACATCATAGGCGTTAGCCAGTATATTCATATAAAGAGTATATAACTTCATCCGAATCCCTCTACAGTTCTGGTAATAAATCATAATGTTGTTAAAAGCCATTGATTGAAAAGTTTGCAACAATTAGAAATAATACAAGAATATTTTGAACATATAACTGGAATAGCAACCCAGAGTCTGTAGCCCAGTCCACTACTATCCGGTAAAATAATAAGGGATTTATTTATATTTAAACATAATTTTAGTTGCTTACAATTATGGAACAACACACATGAAACATACCAATCAAACTGAGGAAGACACAGGATTAAATTAATATTTAATAGCAAACGGATAACACAGGCCATAAAAGGAAATTGAAAAATAACAGCAACACATGCACATAACTGAGAAAATGTAGGTTTGAACATACAATTTTAATTTGCGTAGACAAATAAAATTTTACATTGACCATAAAAAAATTGTATCTCTCTGTAGATGATGATTTGATAGGAGCATGCCAATCATTTTTTTCCGGACTTATAGGATGTAAGCGGTCCCTTTGCCAAGCACATCAAACTAAGTAACACTTCGTAAACGTTATTGCTGGGAAACGACTATTTTTGTGTGAAAAATCGCGGTTTTCGGTAACGACCAAAGTAACGCACTCAAAACATAGGTGCGGACGGATGCATTGAATAGTACAGGGCCGGATCGCTAATAATTCACGAAAAAATTCGGTTGCGTTAACGATGCTTGCGGGAAATGCAAGTCTCTACATCCAAGATCCGTTTCTCGCAAGCATCATCATTGCAACCGAATGTATTCGTTCGTAATCAACGATCGAAAGTTAGCGATTTTGTCGTTATCTCTGTCGAGACTGCCAGCCCAGGGCCTGCAGTCTCGACAGAGATAACGACAAAATCGCTAACTTTCGATTGCGAGAATCGCATCTTGGATGTAGAAACTTGCATTTCCCGCAAGCATCGTTATTGCAACCGAGTTATTAGCGATCGAAAGTTAGCGATTTTGTCGCTATCTATGTCGAGACTCATGGTCCCAGAGGTCATGGAAGTATTTAAAGTAAATTCATAAAAAAACTTCGATATCTCCGTGACTTTCAGGGTTGAGAAGGTTCAAAAGTATAGTCTTACTAGTACAGAAACCACACTTTTGCCCCTTAATTATGATTTTCTTACATATTGTTTACAAACAACTCTCTTGATAGTGGACCGGGTCGGAAGATAAACTCATTCAAGGCAGACCACTGCAACTGGCAAGATAGTCCGAAGCGATTAAGACGATTGCTGGAGTCAGCTTGTACCAAGCGGTCCACACTGCAGAAGCCCGTGTAACTTGGAGACGCGTCGTATGTGAAGACACAACGGTGAAGGAGATAGTGTCAAAAGTTCTAAGTGCTCAAACAAACACCTTATTGTGTTCATTTTATTGAAAATCTATTATTCCTTCCAACATCTAACTAAAATTACACCAACTTTACATTTTTAACAGTAACATAATTTCGCACGTAACATGGCAAAAATGCACCTGAAAAAAAAACCGACCCACCCATAATTGAATCCCGAGCACCGGGCGAAAGAACACATTGAGCACTTGAGCATTTTACTAAACAGCGCGAAATACTTGAGTCGTAAACGAGAACAGGATACTCAACTTTATGACAGTAGTTTGCTCGTATTTTTCTGTCGGTAAAACAGAAAATTTTAAAACCAGTGGAAATGTCTCGGCAGCTGCGCGGTGTTAAATGTTACAAGGAGATAGAGGTGTAAGATGTGGCTTGGAACTGTTATGCAATTGTGGACTCTCTAGTTTACTTTCATTGATAATTTTGACTGCACGGTTGGCGCATTGATTGAGCGATTAGTTGTTACGCTTTAGCCGGTTCCATTCCCACACGGAAACAAATATTTGTATGGCCTACAGTTAGTTGTTTCGGGTCTGGTTGTTAGTGTACATGTGAGTTTCGATGTTTGTAAACACGCACGGTACAGGAAAAATACCTAGTGTGGGGCAACGTTTAAAAATAAAGATACTAGTTATTGACCACTACCTTTGTTCAGCGTGGTTTAGATGCAATGCTAAAAAAATTAAAGAAAACGTAAGAGCCCTGATATACCTTCGAAAATCACCCAATGCCATAATAAAAAGAATAACTCGGTAAGATTGGTCTCACCGAGAATATGCCTGTTTGCATCAGTGAAAACTTGCAAGCTGATTATACATACGTTTGTGTAAATAGTGGAACGACCTGCCTAGGTTAAAAAAGTCATCACATCTTGGTGTATCAGTAGGAATTCAGCTCTTGGAGTCATCTTCCTGCTTGTCCCCATGTAACGTGGGATCGACACAGCTCGTTTTTTACAATGTAACCTCACGCCTGTAATCCCCAAAGGGTTAGGCCCTTTGCCATCAACCGGTCACAAATCCAGGCTCCATGACTGCTGCTGAGAAATTCCTGATGTTTTTTCCTTGCCAAATAAAGTATTTCCTTTCTTCTCGTGGCCACTTCCAGCAAATTCCCCTAGACCATTCCGTCAGAACACATGAAACTATTTTTACTCCCCCACACGTACAAATTTAGCCCCTCTTAGTAACTGTGGGGTACTAATTGACACTTTAAATCTGTCCTCACCCTTAGTGATTGTCGTACGTTTATGATTTTATCCACGTAACTAAATGTTTGCCCCGACTTCGTCTGTCAAGGGAGGAATGAACTTGGTTTATTAACGTTTATGTTAGTGTGGTTGAATGTTTCGCTATTTATTTAGCTCTCGCGGCTGTTTATTTTAAATGTTTTGGTTGATAGTTTCATTCCCATTCCTAATTAGTTATGTAAGCGTTACTGGATTCGCATTTTAGGGTAGTTTTCGCATACCAGCTAACGAGTGCATTTAAATGCTCAATGAATTCGTGATTTAAGTATTATTCATATCATTGTAATAATTACTAATTCAATATTAATAAACAGTAGATAGCCCATAATGGAAATGTTAATTGGCAGGTGCTTAAATTGTCCTAGTTTACACGATTTTGATACGTTAACAGAAAGTTTACATGGTTAAAAAAAAACTTGAAGTATACAAAAAAAAAGTTAAAAATTGTGTTCTAGTGTTACTATCGAAAGTTAAACTCTGCAAATAGTACCAGCATTATATAGCACAGTGGGACGAACGAAGAATGAATTCAAATATACAAGGTGAATAAATTAAGGTCAATAAAAAAACAACTGTCGCCTACATAAATGCAACCTACACGGTCAAAATGTATGGTTTTTTATTTTTTTAATAACCTAGGAAACATTTCTATGGGGGGCTCAAAATTATATTGTACTGAATACGTGGTAACCATTTTTGCGTCGGTGTCCCTTCCACCCTGTATAATACAAGATTAGAAGCAAAGTTAGAAAAATAAAGGCTGACGAAAGCCGAAGCCGAAAGGCACTTGTTCTCCCCGTCGCCATTGCGAACATTTTTTTTGTTTTGGACCATACCTGGGAACCTTCTAGTTACGGAGATATACGGTCAAAGCTCCAACTTTTCACAAGTTTTATAAATACTGTTTTTAACTTTACTTTAAATACCTCCATAACCCGTTTACTATTCAACGCACCCATCAGTACAATGTTTTGAGTGCGTTACATTGAGTTTTACCGTAAAACGTGATTTAAAAAATATCGTCGTTTCCCAGCAACAATTTTTGCGTAGAGTTACTTAGTTTGATGTACAGAATGCTTGGTTGACGGCTTTGTGAAGGGTCTGTTTACACCCTGTATAATTTCATTAACTTAATATATTTTAATTAAGGTTCTACCATTTTTTCAACCGCTATAAAGCTAACCACAGTTTTCTGCCTTCATAAAGCGATCCTTCATGTAGCAGTAACGCTTTTAAACAAGTTTATATCAGAGAGAAACACAACTTTTCTCTTCATAACATGAAAACAGACCTCGCTGCGTTTGCGGTTAATTATGGTTTTCTTTGGTTATAACAAGTTTAACGACTTATTTCCTGTTTGGTCCCGAGTAACCTGTTTCTGTAATTAAACTTTATGTAGGATCTTGTTGTCAGTTTGTAAAATGGTGTGAATGTGAACAAGACCACTTGTTTTTGATTCTAGGTTGATGAAAATAACTCTTTTATTTAATGATTTTCAATGTTATTAGTTCTTATCGTCCACTGTACTACACAAAAATTGACTGCTATTTACAATTTGCAATCCATACTTTATAATTATTTTTATTTTGTTTATAATTATATTTATACAGACTTACATCACAAATTTTCACCATATTAATTTATCCCACACACTCTTAAACACACCCATACATAAATAGGCCACGACTTAGTTGCATTAGCTAGTAAATATAGTATTGTAATTAAACGATGATATACTGTGCTCGTCTTACAACTACTGTTACATGTTCAAAGTGTAGGCGAGGACGCTGGCACCCTAAACACAAGTTAAATCTTACATTGGGTGCCAGAGCTCATCGTAAACACTCTTTCCCCTAGTTGTAACGCTGCATAGTGCTTAGATAAGTGTTTCTTATACAATTATTGAAATAATAAATATTTTTTTTTGTTTAAATGCGAAAGTCACTCTGACTGTTACTGTTTTGCATCTTAATGGTATAACATGACATGAGTAAGGACACAGTATACTTTTACACACAAAAGAAAAGAAAGAAGAAGAAATCGTATTCTTGATAGCAATAATCGAATGCAATGTTAGAGCCGCCTTTTCATTCCCTTAACTCCTACCAATAAGTTACTTACTAAAACAATACTCCCATTAATACACTCTACTGATAAAAATGTCCTAACAAGAAAACACCAGCAAGGAATGTCGAACGGAAACCGCATTAGTACGCAAGGAAGTCGGACGATATTGTAAACTCGTTTCTAATTTGAGTGAACACTTTTGCTTGCCAGACATATCACTGCGGGCGGTACTCTGTGCCACATTGTAGCTGAATTGTCAGTAGGTAGTGTTTATTACATTAACGATTGTCTCAAATAACCTAAGAGCGATACAGTCAAATAGCTTGTGAAACTACATAGACGTGATGCTGTATAATAATTACAAGCCAATTCCTAAACATCATAAAACAAATTGATTTAAAAAATATTTTTGGCGTCGATGACCGCAGGTAGTTTAGTTACATAAGGTTAGTTTTAGAAGTTATTGATACTCATAACGTCAGTCGAATTTTGCTAGCTAATTTAATTTGAATCTGTTACATCATAATATTCTACAATGAAAAAAATAAAAAGGATTAGGTTTTCGGTTATCGGTTAATCTGTCAACTCAACTTATAAATAAAATTATAACTTATTAATTGCACGATACACGTATGAACAATGTTTCAAATGTGTGTAAAGAGAACATGAGTTTCAAGGAAAATATGTTCCATTTTCAAAAATTCTCCATTTTCAAACATTTCAGCAATGTGAACCATTATGTAACAGCATTTAGTCCTAAAACCAGCAACCAACACTATTAAGTACTTAAACTTACAGCCAAGCAAAACTGTCCCTTAAATACAATTCGCGGTCAGTTAGCTTCACAGTTTCCGCCACCCGCTCATACATTTCACATCTCACTATAAAGCATCCTCCTTTGTTCCGAACAGACCTTCGACCATTGTTTGTCGCACGTAAAGTGCATAGTGCTGTGTACAGATTTAGCGATGGTACCGTTTGACGTGGTAATTACGCAGTAAATCCTCAAGCGGACGAAATTAACTCGCGCTTCTGAGCGTGTTATGAAAATGCACGCCATTGTACAGTGAAAAACACTTTTCTGTATACGAAAAACATAACCCTCCTTCTGGCGCAGTCGGTTAATAAAGTAGTCTCTCAAAATAAATAACCAATCTTTTAGACGAATTTACTTTTCTAAATTAATGGAGTCCATTCGGGCTATTATCTAAAATAGCTAGACTTCAATACATTATATATGTCATCAAAGTAAAAGCTTACCTAATACAACTCAGTAACAATACAAAATAACATTTCTTTATTAAAGGAGTACGGTCGAAATATTGCCTGTTATCAAAAATAGATTTTGTTACGATAAATCAAAAGGTTTTTTCTTCAGCAAGTCTGGTTCCCTGGGCGAATGTTAACACAATACGATTTATTAGAAATAAAGGCTTTTCTATCATTACTTACTGATAATGTTGGGAACTAGAAAAAGTTAATTATATTTCAGACGAGGGTTTTGCTTGAGGGATTTGGAAAAAATAGTATAAAACTACAAACTACTAGTAGAAACTAACGGTTTAATTTTCAATGGTAACGCAGAGTAATAAAGCCAGTAGGTCTAATGTTTGTACTGTAAGCATTGTGCCAGTACAATTACTTTTGTGACGAAGGCGAAGACATTCGTCTTAAAGTCAATTAATGCCGTTAGGAAATTCAGGGGTAAATATACTATGAATTTCTTCGAATGAAACAATTGATGTCAATTGATTACCAGATATAAACCGCGTTTAAGAGCTGTTACGGCTCGTACACGTAAACACGATACGACGTCGCATCATTACGACGCGGCATCGAAAATAAATTATTAATTTAAATAAATAAATCATTTCACGATGCGACGTCGTATCGTGGGAATCTACGACATCGCAACGTGCCACGATGCACGGTACGACGTTGTTGAAACTATCTTTAGCCGGTGCAGCATTCATTTGTAATTGAGTGTAGCGAGTAGGTTGGGCGGTCCATTTTTCGAAATTTACACGACGAAATCGTGACACGTTACGATGTCGTAGATTCCCACGATACGACGTCGCATCGTGAGACGTTGCCGCGTCGTAGCACGATGCGCCGTCATCATATCGTGTTTATGTGTATACGCCCTTAATAGCAAAATTCCATAGCAATGATTGCTCTAAGATCCGTCCTTGATAACCCTATAATGCTGTTAAAAATTAATTCAACGAGGAACAAATGAAACTACCAAACAATGTTCGAACTTAATCCAATTACAAATCCAACGCCTAGAACCATTGCATAAAATTAACACCATCAGTATGTATATCACCAGATAACACGACAAATATTAATTCACTGATCGTCACAGTTCCAAATTAACATTTTAAATACATTTACTACGACAGGCATGCCCAATCGCAATCAAAGACCCGAAAGTTGGTCTCTATCGATTAGACACCGCATCTGTCCCGGGAGAATCCAATAAATATGTAAATTTGTTCAGGATTAACCCCGATTGGCGAAAGAAGCTTCGTCGTGTAAATTCTGACGAACTTGCTGAGAGTAATCATTTTTTGAACGTTATTAAATTTGGGTTTTTTATATTTTTATTTATTGCCCTTTTTGTGTAGACGGAAATTGGGGGTTGAATTGCATCACCCCTGATTGGTGGATTGAGATTTATAAAAATAACAGGAAAACAAACTTGAGTTTATTTTTGTGTTACTTTTAATACTGTTCAATATTTATTAGGTATTCATTTAGCTACGAAATCATTAAAATCACACGGAACTATGGTAAACTTATTGACTTAACATAAAATGTTGAGTACCGAATAACTTAATTGATTTTATCATTTAAATCTGGGCTAGAATGGGCAATACAATGTACTCCAGAAAGACTGGGTCTATTAGCAGTGGGTGGAAACTGGGTCTATAGTAAAATAATGGACCCAAAGTGAGAAGTGTAAGCGAGCCATATCCTCCACATGTGCCCAGTGCGGATTTGAAGCCTCGAGGAAAAGGCCTTTGTCGAACTGAGAGCTCTGTTTTTGATTGAAAAATTGAAAAGAATTGAATTTCCCTTTGATATTATACCCATATAATCACCAACACCTAAATAACATCTCAAAAAGGCTTTACAAAACTCCATAAAAGTTTCACACGTCCACGCACATGCCCTAAAGGCAATCTTTCACAAAATAACCATTCGCTTGAAGAGATAAACCACAGGAATATGCTTTTAATTCCAGCATGTAGCCGAAAGAATTCAGCGGTCATAAGATTTATAGGGTCCGTACAATTTATGTGCCTGGCCACAACACACGGCGCCTATGGCAGGCAAACCATAGTGTTATGGGCTATGGGTATTTACTTCGGGGTAGTCCATTGTTTTATGATAGTATTTCATTTTGGGGAACGAGGATGTGGTTGGTTTTAGAAGCTGGTGGGTGGATCTGGTTTATGGGTTTCTTTTTTTTATTATCTATGTGGCTTGTATACTTATTTTTAGATCAGTATTGATAAGGTTATTTTGTTTTTTTACTTTGAATAAATTGTTAAGCAAGGCGTTGTTGACGTGAAACAATGTTTTCGACAATTCTAACAAGATTTGTAGAAAATGAGTAGGTACAACAAGTTGTGTATAAAGCCTTTAATAATTTCCGCAGTTATGTCATCAAATATCAGCAGCCGTGTGTCTCATGTGGGCCATTTCGCGTTTTGTACATGAAAGACAAAGATTTATATCATTAAATTCGCCCTATCGCGTTAAAAAATGGTATCATGTATATTTCATCGACAATGACATTCGATAAATATAGTCTTTTTCAATCATAGTTCAAAGTCGTGGTTAAATAACAACAGCCGCTCGGGTCGATGTTCAGGTTAAGCCACGCTTGCCTGTGTTGGTCCGTAGATGAGTGACCACCCATTATAGACCGAGTTTCCTCCGTATCTTGGAAAGTACGTTAAGCCGTTGGTTCCGGCTGTCAATTATGGATCTTTGACGGTCGTTACAGGTCCAGGTCAGTGGCCCAGAAGTCTGACAACCAGTCTTACCAATGGGTATCGTATTACCCAGTACTAACTGGGTTGTAAAATAATGGTAAAATAATGGTTTCGGCTGCATCCGGTTGGACTGGAGGCCCCAAGATAGTTGGGAAAAGGCTAGGCATATCTATCGTTCAATACGGGACGTGTGAGTTTACTCATCTCAGTTTGAACACTTTGTCTTATAACCTTATAGTACGGTAAGCTACATACGTTGAATAAAACCACGTAGAGATCAGTAGGTACTGATACTCTCGTGTGTTATATTGGATATTCCCCGCACAACCTGTTTGGCTTTCACGTTTAAACCGAGCTTATCAAGTGATTAGTGCCGATGCCTCTAATTAATTTGATGTAGTTCCTGTAATAAACATCAACTTGCTGTTTAAGCGGGTAAACATGCGTTCCGTTCTAAGGTAGACAGCAGACTGGAAAGAATCACGTACTATGAGGTACTTACTTTCTGGGGGTGCTTCTGTTCCTAATGCTGGGTGGTTCCAGTCCAGCAGTAGGAACAGCAGGATGAGCATGGCTGAGTAGCCCTGCTCATTGTTTGCACAGGTGCGCCAAAAGTCACTAAATGGACACAGACAGGTCCAGGTTGTTGTGGTATGGGCATATGATGCGGAGAAATGAGGAAAAGGTTACCAAAATTTATCATGGACGCCGTTGACATCTCAGCGGAGGTCACCAAGATGAGCATGTTTTGACTCCTCGGGTTTAGTTTATTCGACGGAATTTAGTATGGTTTGTGGTACTTATTTTAGATTTTCAAAAGTGCAATAATGACAGGCCATAAAATAACAATTATTCCATCTTAGTTTTACACCTCTAGCTAGAACCATATCTGTTAATTTTAGAAAGGAATTCTCTGGTGTTTTTCTCCCAACCAGCAGCCTTCGGGTAATAAAATAGATCTGTAACTTTCATGGTCGATTTTTATTGATACCTTCCCGCTTGAAGATTAAAAGCCGGCTCCCGCAGGTAAGTCTATCCTAGGCATAGTTTTGTGTGTACTCCTGGCGCCCGAATTTTCCCACTTTTACTTCACCACTTTTACTTATTAGTTTTATTTGGAGCACACCACACATTTATAATATCATTACAATTGGCTATAAGAGTAGAGGAAGACCAAAGAAATGATGGATGGACTGTATGAAGGAGGTCATAGCTTAAAAGGAGGTTACTGCCGAGATGACGAGTAAAACAGAAATACGGAAGAAGAATACATGCTGCGCCGACCCCAAATAAATCATGATCTGTCGAATGACCGATTTGGTCGAGACGCCATTTATTTACTACACTCGAGAGCAATGAATCCGGGTCACTTAAAGAATCCTAAAAATCTCGGAAACTAAAAATGCTAGGTTAATGCAATAAATTATATTTAATAGACAATGTAATACTCCTTAAATGAAGGTATTAAAACTTCTTAGTTATTGTATAGTTATATCATAAAAAAATCAAATTTGAAAAAGGGCCACTTTCGAAGATGGAACTACAAAATTACAGCATTTGGTTTTGCTTTTGTTTGTAATCTGTCATTTATGTGGGTACATAAACCATGTTGATAGTGCTCTATATTCATTATTCAAGCTGAAATTATGTCGCTTACGCCTGAAGAATGCACCAGAATACTTACAATGCTGGAAACCGGCCGGAGTCAGCGCGATACAGCCAGGACTGTCGGTGTGTCGCTGTCAACAGTACAAAGAGTTCTCCGACGTTGCGAAGAAACTGGTTCTAACCTACGCAGACCAGGAACGGGCAGAACCAGGTGTACCACAGCACAAGAAGACCGATACTTGGTGAACACCATGCTTCGAATTCAAGAAAGATTTAAGCAAGCATGCATCGAAGAAAAAGTAGCCTACGGTGGTGGGTCTGTACTTGTGTGGGCCGGAATTTCTTCTGAAAGTCGCACAGAGCTGGTGATCATAGAAAACGGCTCTTTAACTAGCGTAAGATATGTGGAAGAAATCCTCAATGATCACGTTGGTCCATTTATGGTCAATTTAGGTGAGGATGCTATATTTATGCATGACAATGCCCGACCTCATACAGGTAGGATTGTGAATGACTACCTTCAAGAGATGAACATTACTCGTATGGAGTGGCCAGCGCGCAGCCCGGATATCAACCCGATCGAGCATGCTTGGGACGAGCTAGGCAGATGCGTAAAACAACGAAACCCTCCCCCAATCACGCTTCGTGAGCTCAAAATTGCTCTCACAGAGGAATGGGAGAATATTCCCCAAAATCGTATAAGGAACTTGGTGTACAGCATGCCAAACCGCGTAAACGCAGTAATGGAAGCACGAGGAGGCAATACGAAGTATTAAAATTCAAGAAAATCGTAATAAAGTTCAAAAATTTCATGTTTCCTATTTTTGTTTTAAGGAGAGATCAGCAGTTTTTTTCTTTATGTAATTTTGTGTTAATAAAATGTATGGTGACTCATATTTTTTTTACTTTCATTTAAGGAGTCATTGTCTATTAAATACAATTTATTGCATTAACCTATCATTTTTAGTTTCCGAGATTTTTAGGATTCTTTAAGTGACCCGGATTCATTGCTCTCGAGTGTATTTTGTTTTTACTTCGTGGACAGGTCAAGGGATAAATTGGTATTAGGACAGGAGAATGACGATGACCCAGAAGAAGATTGCTGGGATTAAAGGATTGGCCAGCAAAAGTATTAGATTGAGAAATTAGTGAAAGGTATATTATATAATTATCAATCAATAAGGTATCCATCTTAATTACTCTCATATCTTTCTTTCATTTATAACTGTAGCCTTAAAGGACGCTTACGTTCAACAATAGCCTTCTTAGGTATATAAAGTAAACGGAGCACTTATCGCTTTTCTCAGAACATTACACAAGTTGTAACTTATTAGTAACACTTGGCGAAGTTCCCTTAAGACGTTTTCCTAGAAAAAATCATTTCTTGCTTCTTCAGTTACTCTTGTGGTTTAGGTGGTTGGCCTTAACTCAATGTTGGATAGGTATAGGCTTCACTTTTTACCCACGACGGAACGGAGACGGTATATGCGTTTGAGGTGAGAGGATGTTTGTTTGTGCAAATCCATGTTGCCATTTTTCTTGAAAACTACTAGTCCGATTTTGATGCAATTTTCAGTTATGGGTTCGGGTTTGATTGGTGCATGTTCTTAGATAGCCTACTCATTAAGGGTGTAAGTATAGCACTAAAAAATCTCAAATTATTCGCGTTACTTTATAACTGCAAAACTAGTTCATTTAATGGCAGCCCCCGACGGATATTCTTTCTTTTTAAATTATGTTGTATTTTTTTTTTTGTATGAAGAGTCATAACAAAATATCATGCCTGTAATCCCCGAAGGGTTAGACAAAGGTGTACACCCACATTTCCCCAGTTATGTTTAAGTCCCATGTAATAGGGGGAGAGCCTATTGCCATCAATCGGGCACAAATCCAGCCTCCGTGTCTGCTACTGAGAAATTGCCAATGGAAAAACCTAATAACAATTTGCCCGACCCGGGTATCGAACCCAAAGCCCCATGCATAGTCGCGGGCCTGTGCACGGTGAGCTATGGGCTAGCTCGCCGTCCGTCCGTCTCATGACGACCCGAATGGCGCAGCGGTAGTGAGGCTGCCTTACGTTCTTAGGGTCCTGGGTTCGAATCCCGGTTGGAGCAAATGTTTGTGTGATGAGCATGGACATTAATTGTTTCCAAGTCATGGATGTTTATATGTATAATAAGTATGTATTTACAAACAAAAAGTATCTATGTAGTATATCAACTATCTGGTGTCCACGACACAAGCCTCGTTGCTTAGTGTGGCACTAGATGGCGCTGTGTGTTAATGTCCAGCGATATTCTTATATTCTTATGACGGACAGGCCGTGTCGACGGCGCGTTCGAGTTCCACGCGCGCCTCAAAGAGAGTCAGGTTTTAGTCAGTCAAAGACTGACACTCCCTCCTGCTCCGCCCAGAGCGGGAGGAGTCATTTGATGATTTCCCGAAAGAAAAAAACAAGGACTCATGCACTGCAGTCGCGATGAAAGAGGCAGTCGTCGTATGGACATAACAATAGGGAGTTATGCTATGCTAATATTAATGTTAATGCTATAATTATGTAATGTTTCGAGTCATTCGACTCATTTCAATTCATTTAATTTGTTTGAAATCAATGACTAATTTAATAAACTGTAACGAAACCATTGAATAATTTAATTTGTAAGAAACCAGTATGTAATTTAATTTTAATGAAATCTATTAATAATTTAATTTGTATGAAATCAATGAGTAATTAAATTTTAATGTAATCAATTTATTTATTTATTTATTTGGTACACCAACAGCAATACATACAAATAATTAATGTAAAACAATGAAAATAACATAAAGTGCTGGTATGTATGCCTATTATAGGTATACGCAGCATTCACCATAAGACAACAAACGACATATAATTTTTTTAAATCTTAATAATAAAATTAGAATACAATATAAAATAAAATTTACTTACTTTTAATACTAAATGAAATGATATGGATTATGATGATATACATATGCATTGTGAGTGTGATATCTAAAGATTTACATTTTTGTTTAATGGTTGCGCAGTTGTAAATGTATTGAATTGACAGAAATTAATTATTAAAAGGTAAATTAGTGCTTTCCCGTACCTCAGAAACTGATCTTCTAAACTTGTTAAGGGAAACACCGAATAAATCGGTTTCCAGTGATGTGTGTTATAGTTTCTACATATTCTGAGCAAAGGAGCATTGAGACCAATGTTTGATTTGCGAAAAGGGATATGAAACAGTCTGGTGATGGGATATCTAGGAGGTTTTGAAGGGACTGAATATAAAATTTGCTCAACTAAATCACTGGAATTTAATTTGTATGAAAATATCAAAGTTCCTATTTACTTTTTATTTTAAACTGACTTGTGGTTTAACAATTGACTAACGATGGATGTTGACTAAGGACGAATAACGAATAATGATTAAGATGTTAAATAAATATGTAACCAAAATTAAAAATATTGTACACTTTAAATAGGTATGTTACAGCGATCTTGTATAATAATCATAAGAAATGATATTTGACCTGTGACAAACAATAAATGAATTTGAGTTTAGTCCATCAGTTAGAATAAAGAAAAATATTGGATATATGTGTCTCTTGTTTCATCAAATTAATAAAAATTGACGAAGATAAAACGTGTCAAAGATCATAAGTGGGGTGTGACGTCACATTTGAGTAAAAAATGTACTCAAATGTGACGTCACACAAGTTTTCGACGCACTGTATCGTCTTCATTTTTTGTTTACGTGAAAAAAGAAAAATATGTGTCCAATATTTTGGAAATCTATCTGACGGACTAATTAGATTTTTTTTTGTCATCTACCCTATTATTTTGTGAAACAATGGCGATCTACACGTGTCTGAGTTATCTATACTTTTTTTGGTAAATAATTATAATAAAACATTGATAAATGAAAGTATATATTTTGCTAACACATCCCTATCATTTACGTAGTAACCACTCACTATGCGTGTGGAAAATCTGAAAGTTTTATGTATTATTTCGATTTTTTACCGCTAATCTATTTACCTCTCATTCAACTTTTTTTTTTAACAAATATGTTGTAAGTTTCATGGACAGCATTTTTTTACAGTTTTATTACATCAAATAAATCCTTACATACATACAATATGTGAAAAAAAATCTACGGCTTTACCGTATATTATACAGGGTGTCATTAATCCGGTGACACAGCACATTACGGCAATACGGTGCGTGTATGACGTCAGAGGCGTGAAAAACAGCTCGAATACCCCTATTTATGCACGTGGAACGCGATTTATCTTGCAGAGTTAATTTTTGAATTAAAAGCGAAAAATTCTCTCACTGCATGCCTTTGATTCACGTTCGAAATTATGCTTTTGAGAATATTCATACGGGATTTTAAATTCATGGTCCAATCAATTTTATTCTTACTCCGGGGGTTTTCATTAAGGCACCGGTTCTCAGGACCTGTAAAAACTATTTTACTGTTTTTATCACCTGTTCTTTTTATCTACGAGCGCATAAAGGGAGTTAGGTATTGACCATTGTTTTACCCAAGCTGTTGTTTGTTTGTGAATGGTATCTCGCACGTCAATCTAGGAGGTTGTCGTCTGCTTAACTAGACTATCCGTAGCTCCAACTTGTCCGAATCGGAAATCCTTATCTTTATGCAACCAGTCATCGGCAGAATATGTATTTTTTTGTCAACTTAGTATGTATACATTTCCATAAAACCTAATTCCCTCGGACATTAATTATTTTTCTTCCCAGTAAAAAGAACCAATATTGAATTATTATTTCCAGGAATTAATGACATCACCAACGATTGCTATTGGATGCAGACATTAAAGAAAAAATCTTGGAAAGCCATCGACTGCTGGATAATGAGAACATTTTTATTACAAAAATGAGATTGCGTCAGTTCTTAGGCCTTTATTCATTTTCATCATAAATGTAATTAAGAACTAAATTTATAAATATATTTCTCTACGTTTGATTATCACAATATTGTTTTTCCTTGTGGAGGATTTAGTTAACAATAATAATGTTGTTATGAAAATAAGGTCTATTTTCTTGAGTTCTGTTTTACGTCTGAGCTAAATGTTAAATATAGTATATAATATATCTCTAGCCTAGACAATAGTCAGTTACGAATCTAAAATAATAAATTCGATATTTTTGGTGTCTCGAAGAACAAGCGGTCACAAGGTGCTCCTAAGCACTTGTTTACACCTTGTTTGCACCTTGTGGCGCTTGTGACCGACTCGCTGTTGAGAAATTCCAGACCAGAACCACTTGGTTCTGGTCTGGAATTTCTCAACAGCGAGTGAGCGAGAGTTGGGATTTGCGCCTGGTTGATGGAAAAAGGTTCGCCCTTTATTAGTATATTTTTTTTATCCCGTGTCTGGTACACGGGAACAAAAAAAAAATACTAGCGAAATGGGCGTACCATAGGTACACATTACAGACGTGTTGTTTTATATAAAATAGATAAAATATTCTTCCCCTTTGAGATCTTATCCTGGCACAGCATACTTAGACGTACTTTGTTTCATAAAAGAACGTAAAACAGCGTAGTCTAGTAATTCTACAAAGACTTTAGGTCCCTACACGTTACATTAGAAATCTTCTTTGCTGGAGTTTCCTCAGCCTTTTCACTAACGACGTTGTAGTTCTGACGGCAAGCTTATTCTGGATTTATTTCTTGATTCCTGTTAGCAACAGCTTTATTGTTGTTTTAATAAAATTAAAATGATGTTGGAGAATTTCAGTTAATATTCCGAAAGCCAGTCTTATAACGGTGTAACGTGTTACCCAGCAACTGAAATTTGGAGGATTTTTTTAATAAAGGATCTATTTACAGGATTTTTTAAATTGGTAAGATGTCGATCAGATAGTCAAACGTTGTTTGCAAGAACAAGCAAGGCACACCATGGATGAGTGTCCATAGAATTTCTTGTTCAGACGTAGCTGAATACCAGAACTTTACGTGGATTATACTAAAAGTACTTACGTGATGATATCCGTGCCATGATTTTATTTTGTTACTATGAGCTCCCGATATTCCCCGAAAAACTGTGAAAGTCTAAAACAGTGCATTTTTTACGTGGATTTCCATGTTAGTACTAGACTGGAAGCCAGCCCAAACAAATCATGTAAAGTCTAGGCAGATAATGATGAATTCCAGCTAAGAGTGCGCCTACGTAAGCAGAATTTTTCTTACCTACACTCGATGATATCAGTTTTTCGAAATAACGCTACAAAATATCTTTTCGAGAGTAAATCCCTAAAATATATAATTAATTGAAGGTTTATTTCTAGAGTTACACGTGGAGAATACAGATGAATGAACATTGAATTTCTATTTAAGGTTCCGTAGCTCAAAAGGAAAAAACGGAATCCTAATAGGACCATTTCATTATCCGCTTGTCTGTCTATAAGTCTGTGTGTCAAAGCCACATCTTCTCAGGAACGTGTGAAGTTAAAACCAGGCCCATTATTCACAATGCTTCGATTCGATTTTCGATTCGGAAAGTCGTATGTCTATCTTTTCTTGACATTACGAAATCGAGCGAGATAGATATACGACTTTCCGAATCGAAAATCAAATAAATTTTTTTAACTTTATGGTCCCATGAAGCTAAACCTTCGAATTCAACAAAGTTAAGGGTTTTCAAGTAATTTATTCAGTATTTGAAAATATTGCTTCCTTAAGGTTCGATCAAAAGTTAATGACGTTATGAGACATTCAATATCTTTGTGATGTTTGTTTTCCATTCAGCAACAGACCCAATCATGCCTTACCGATTTTGCATGAATTATTTGTTTTGATAAAATAATCATTAACTTGCGCAAGATACTTTATTACAGTCCTTTTTCTTTCTGATCCTAATAAGATCGCTATAAACTATATAAATTTTGTACTACAACACACACCTGCCAGTTTAAGTCCGATGCGTTTCCCCGGAGGTTTAATTAACTCTATGTGTGTCCTCCGCAGACCCCGCTCTGTGCACAGTCCGGAGTCAGTCGACAGCGACGTCTGGGATTTGAACACTGGAACAAAAGAAATTCGGTATTAACATCTTATAATTATGCTAACTCCTCGTCCACGACTTCGTTCGGGATTCACATGAGTGTAAAATACTAATTGAGATTTGTAACGTAAAATGTTTAATTGTAAATAATGTCCAATTTAACCTACATGATAAGTGCATGGATTTTGTTCTCTACACCTTCAAGCTTCAACGCCGAGTCTACCATCTCAAAGAAGTAGTTAAATTTGGAAAAAAAAAAAATTTTTTTTGCCTTAGTTGGTGTTTATGCCAATTTTCAAATATTTTGAACAAGCTCTTTATTATAAACACCAAGCCAACTAAAACCTACACTAGCCGACCGAGATTACCACCAAAATACCCCAAACATAACTCACCCCACTTCCCTTGTTTTAACCGGAAAAATAACCTGCAATTTCCCCAAACAACGCCCCCACAATACCCGAAAACGGTACAGTTTCGGTACAGAAACATTTAACTGGTGGACGCACAAATCTCGCCAGGATCGTTTGCGCCCAACTTTTACTGTAACTGCACTTGTAAACTGCGGAGCCTCTCTTAAAATAATGCGGGGAGCGGGTATCGATAGTGACTTGTGGCAGTTTGGAACTAATAAACGAAGGAAAAGGATCGATGTTATGGTGGAGATGGGGCAGTTTTTAGATATGAGTCGACAGAAGAAGGCAATGCAATTAAATAAAATCTTTACTGCATTTTGAATTTTGTATACACGAACTAAGATAAAGCAAATAGAGTATGCAAGGATCGTAGTAGGCGGCTTTTTAGAATTTCTGCCTAACAGGATAAGTGCGTGAGTTCATGTATGTATGTTAAATCTTTACTGTTGATATCTGGATTAAAATATTACAACAAGCATTGTAATTTTTCTATTAAACAACAGCGCAATTGATATACAACAAACAAAAGTCGCCATAGGTACAGTGCTGGTGTTTGGGCGCCCGTATAATGTTGCCGGGGGGGCGCAGTTGGTAAACATATATTACTAAATATTTTTGTAAAATGTAATGTCCGCGCGCGAGCTCCGCGAAATAGGTGTTTTACTTAAATCATCGGTAGTTTTATTTGAAGTACATAATACCCCTCACTAAAATGATTTCATAATTTAGTTCGCGCGGAGTACTAAATTATGAAATAATTCTCATCAGATGCTTGTATACCTACTCTAGATCTCCCCCTACATCGAAACTAACAAACCTATAAACTTTATAATATAAGTGTATTTATGTGGACACGATGGAAAAAGTTTTCACAATTATTGTAAAAGAAAACAAAACCTCTACAGTTTCCATTTTTCTTAAAATCTTTGTGACACTCCCAAAATGTTAAATCATTAATCACACAAAACAAGATCGGGGCGAACATTTTTTTGTAGAGGAAACAAAAATATTGTAGTTTGCGACTTAAGTTCTGTGCAAGTCATAAAATGTAAGTGGATAAGTTTCGCTTTGGATTATTTTTTGTTGGACAAATATTATGAGAATATAAAACAACGTCCACTAGTTTATTATGTAGGTGCAATAAAAATAACCGAGTCATACATATTTTATCTCAAATTGAGAGTCATATAAATGAAGCACACATTATTGCTTGGTACGAGAGTACATAATATGTTCCAGTTAACTCTTAGCCGCGGGTTCGACCGCGTGTAGCTGAGAAACTACCTCACGGGAAGGTTTTAACCCAGGTCATGATTTACATGATTGTGTGCCAAATGTCATCGAGTTCCGTTCAGCCGTTAAGATGCTAAAAGGAAACAGACAGACAAACACATTATAGCTATTTTCATTTATGTTTATAGTGTTACATGGACAAGATATAAACAGAAACAACTCCAACTCCAAAACTTTAAAAGAAACCAACTTTATCAAACATTCGATACCCAAAAAATCTCATCTGAAATTGGAACAGTTAACGAATACGGTACAAAACTTTGTACCCGCTAACGCCTTTAACTCAAGCAATTACGTTTTGAATTGTTGTTTGCAAATTTCAGCGGCTTCGCGGGTCGTTAGCAAAGCTTGACGTTTCATTTAGAAAAAGAAGGATTGCTTTTTATCCATTTCTAATTTTCTACGGAACAGGCTCGTCTAACTTTTTCTGTCGTTTTCACAATTACCAGGACTTGTCCTCCCTTCACGTAATTATTCTTATAACGAATGTCATTAATATTCTGAAAGTAAAAGCCTTTGTTGGTGCCTTTTATGTTTTATCCTTTTAAGGTTAAGATGGATTGAATTAAAGCTTGTTTTCGAATTATTTTGGCGTCTTCAGGGAAATGGGTTTCGAGGAAATTCGTTGTTGATAACTTATTTAAACTAAGCCTCAGTTGTTTTTCATCATTATCAGACTTGATTTATACTGCTATGATATTTTCAATGGTGTCTTATGCTCATAGTACAAGAAGCAAGCCATCACCAAGTATTAATAACGTGTCTTAAGTCGCGTCGGGCAACTACAGTACTTTCACAGTTTTTATGTCTTGTGACTGGGACTGTAGCTACATTTAATTTTCATCTTTGTTTCGACAATTCAAAAGTGCCTGTAACTGGCTTACTTGAAATAAATGCTTTGATTTGATTTGTGTCTTTGTGAAAATTTAAAATTGAACATTCTTCTTCTTCTTCTTTATGGGTCGATGCACTCAAATTGTATTAGACCAGTATGTGGCCACCTGCACAGCTCTAGAGGCGCAAGTTAGCAGCGGGCGACACGAACCCGCCGCAGACGACGTGTCGTTGCTTCATGTCGCCGCCTCATGTCGCTGCAGTCGTGATTTCGAACCCGACTGCAGACGACAGCTGCAGATGGAATCTTTTATGACTGTGTTGATATAGTTTTTGTGAGATGCATCGTACAGTGCAGGATGTTGCACCACCTGGTTTATGAGTTTATCTTCTTCAAAATCTGAAAAAATCCTTTTGAAATAAAATTAACTCGCTCCACGACGTGTCGCTGCTCCCCGGCGTTAGCGACACTACTGATCTGCGGTTGGACGACACTTGCGTCTGCCACTCGGCAGTCGCGCCGCTAGCTTCATGTCGTTTGCTTCGGAGGGAATTTCACAATAATAGATAGAAACCAGTAGTGTCGCTGCGACACGTCGTCTGCGGCGGCTTCGTGTCTCCCGCTGCCAACTTGCACCTTAACATTTGCTTCGATTAAATCTTTATAGGTGCAAGTGGTTGTGCAGAATGGGCAGGACAGGAGGTGGAGTATCGCAGAGAGGCTCCATTGGGCATTCAAATCTCTTCAAATGAGTTATGCCCGACTCGTCACTGTTCCGATTGGTCACCACAGACTTTTTCCATACTTGGAGTCCCAACTCATCACCACTAGTCACCATAAGAAAACAAATGAATTTTTGACTTTGAATTGAACTCCCGATTCGTCACCAGTGTAAATTTGCGTGTCAAAAAATACAGTTTTCAATGTCATCGTAGAAGGCAAATAAACAATTAAGTAGTTTAGTGCTTATTTAAATATCACGTTTACCATAATCATAATCAGCCTATTAATGTTCCCACTGCTGGTATACAGGCCTCCTCTAACGTCTTTTACTATAATAATCTTACATATTAGGCTCCCGAGAGCGTGTCCCAAAATTGCAGTTTTGATGTTTCAAAACTAGTGAAACTAGGATTGTTACAAAACTACTAACGTCCACGTGACAAAGTTTTCCAACAATTCCAGTATTCAAATAAAACAAATATAACGTCACTTTTTGATATGTTAATTGCTGTTTTAAAACAAAACCCAATTAGGTTGGTTACGAAATAATTGTAATTGTTCTTGTTACTACTTTCCTTTAGAATTGTGTTACATTGTTTCAGACAAAATAATCTAGGTACGAAAATGTTGATATAAATTTTAATGAGTGGCTTTTACCAAAGAACCATTAATGAATTAATTAAATTTATTCATGGAAGTTATTACTGAGAACGATTTTTATTATGTTAACCCTGTTGTACACAATGTACATGTTGATTTTGAAGAAAATTTGGAACATTTCTAAAAAATAACAGTACGTCGTGTACTGTTATTTTTTAGAAATGTTCCAAAAAATGAAAAATGTTGAAATGTTGTACTGTTTTAGCAATAGCTATGAAAATTATAGTGGGTGTTTCAATACAGAATCTTTGGCTGAAAGTACCTACCTATTATAATATACTTATGCCTGTCTTTACTTACTCTCGTCACCTAATTGGTTGCCTAAATACACTGGCCTGCAAAAATCAGTATCACACTTTTAAAATTACAATAACTTTTTAAGTACCTACACAAGATATACTTTCGAAACAAAAAGGACTCGAAGAATAGTTTAATTTTGTCTATAGTTTCAAAGAAAGTTGATAAAAATTGCTTTATAACGTTTTTTTATTTCAAATCTCTAACTTTTATGGCTTAGGAAAAAATGAAATTTTTAAAGTGTAGTACTTATTTTTGCAGGTCAGTTTATTATTGCATTATTGAATTTACAACGCAACAACAGTTAAAATTCCAACAGTGCAATTATATTCAGGCAGACGCGTCCCCATTTAGTACACCCAAATGTCGCCAGTTATGTTCAAGTCCCATGTAATAGGGGGCGAGCCTATTGCCATCGACCGGGCACACATCCAGGTAACGTGGCTGCTATTGAAAAATCCTGATGGGAAAACCCAATAACACTTTGCCCGACCTGGGAATTGAACCCAGGACATCATGTAAAGCAGTCGCGCTTGCGTCCACTAAACCAACTGCTAGGTGACACTCAGTGTTAGTGAAAACACACATTAATGTAAAATCTTATGCCTATAAGTCTTAGTATGATGTTTATAATCAAGGTATGGAACATAAGTTCCGGGGCTGCGGGACTGTTTACCGGGGCTGCGGGACTGTTTACCGGGGCTGCGGGACTGTTTACCGGGGCTGCGGGACTATTCGAAAGAGATACCGTGGCCCCGGAACACAAAGGGCGATGAAGGAACATAGATGGGTTTTAGTCAGTAAAAGTCTGACACTCTCTCCTGCTCCGTCCAGAGCGGGAGGAGTCATTTGATGATTTCCCATCAGAAAAAAAAAGGTATGAAACATAATGAAATCACTGTAAACAAATGGATAACCACTAAATACCACACTTAAAATAATAGCAGTATTCTCTCTCAAACACGTAACAACAATGACTTTGCAAACAAAAGTAACGAATGTTTTGTTCAGTTAAAACGGATAAAACAATTGTGTTAAGGCGAACCCGAACTGGGAAATTAGCTGACGTTCCACGACGTATCATTTATCAAGAGGTCGAAATAAGAAGTATAAACATGAGTAAATTGCAAGCACTCGTTAAAATCACTAAGGGCGAGGTTACAGGAATGAGCGGTAGCGATTGAGAAACGCCTTTTTATCACGAAAACTTTGGCAGTGGTGGCCAGTGGTAGCGACCTCGACAAGTGAGTTTTAGGTAGTAGGTTTGTGCCGAGGCAGGCACTTGTATTTAATTTTAAAGCCACTGCGTTCCAAAAGATGATTTTAAACATGTTCAATCCATATTAAACATTTTCCACATTCATTGTGCAATACTCTGTGGAATTCACTGTCGGCCTTTCTGTTTCCCGAAGATTATAATTTCAGCAAATAGATTTCAGTTACCTTCAATGAAACCTAAACATGATTTGGTATTCCGTGGAATTGAAATCATTTCGCTTTATTCCGTTTGTGACATAAAAATACATTAACACAATTCGGACGAATTGACGACCTCCTTTTTTAAAAAGAGAAAAAAACACGGATCAAATTGTTTCACTTCGATTTATAAGTGCAATATTGAAAGATAATGCTCGACATCAAATGTTTCTTGTATGTTTACACGATTTAACTTTGTTGCTTCAACCAAATTGAAAGGCAAAAGCGTACCGTTTATTATTGCCATAGGCGGAGCTCGCTCGCTTTACAGAAACAAAAAACGATCGGTCTTGGCACGCTGCATCCAAAATGTGCCGTTACGGCATCCAACCATCCTGACACTGACACCGCAAATACTCACATTTATTTCTGGTCAGCTTTGAACTTAATTAAAATACTTCGTAATTTACGTTCGTATTTATCTGGCTAGCCTTTTCCTAATTATACTTCCAGTCTAACTGGATGCAGTTGCATACCAGGTGGGCTAAAATGAGCGCCTTAGGAGAATCAAAATAAGAATCACGTTAAAAAAAAAAAATATCTTAAAATGGACTTTATGTTCATAACCATGACAATGAATGACATTTACATGATGTCATATATTCATCATCATGAATATAACGTCCATTTTAAGAATTTTAAATTTTTAATGTGATTCATTTAAGATTCATGCGCTCATTTTACACCCCAGTATTTCACATAGACCAACGGTCTATCTGATATCCACAACCCAGTTACTGGCTAATACGATACCCCTTTGTATGACTTGTTGTCAGGTTTTCGGGTTCTAACTGTTCGTAACGACTGTATAAGATCTAAAAATGAGAGCCGTGCTTTTCGAAGTACGGAGGAAACTTGGTATGTAATGGATGGTCACCCAGCTCGTTACTTAACCTTGAAGATCGACCCGTCACGAGCTCTTCATCCAACTGATACTGACACCGCAAATACCCACATTTATTTACGGTCAGCTTTGAACTTAATTAAAATACTTCAGTATTTTACTGAAATTAATTGGGCCATGGACCGGATTGTATCAACTAAATCCTTCCTCGCAATTTACTAACGTTATTCACTTGACGAAACAGTTTTCATGATTCATGGACCAGCTAAAGTCCGTAGCGCCTGAAATGTATGAATTTTTATTTAGGTAATACATTTTTTTATGATAAATGTGGATTTTAAATAGAATGTTTAAGTTCTTTAGATGCCGAGTAATGCGGAGTTTTCATAGGAAAGGTTATTATGAAAGTTTTTCGGGAAGAGAGAAATATTTTCCAAGCTCTATGGTTAAACATGTTTTCATTATACGCAGCCTAGTTGCAAAAAGAACTCATAATCTGAACACAAAAAATCTACTGTATATTTGTTAACCATACGCTATTATTAATTTGATGAAAATTATTCAATCTTCCAATGTAAGCTTTATTTATTGAAATGATGACCCACTATCACCACTGTGTGAGGGATGATATGGCAAGAAAGTAGGGGGCTGTTGAGATGGTGACTATAGAAAGAAAGAATAAGAGATGCTGCGCCTAACAAATAAATTGGAATAAGGGCAGGAGAATGATGATGATGATAGTGTCTCATTAACACATTTGGAGGATATTCACGTCGGGGTCACCAACGAAGGCGCGAATGGCGGGCCTCTCAATATATGGAAGGTTCTGAGCAACCGAGGCGATAGTTGATTGGAGAGCAGGAATAAACCCTTGGAGTTAGGTGTAAACTACACTACTATATACATGAACATTTATGTACAATTTACAAACTTTACAATGACGTTGGAAAATATGTTTAACACACGAAATTATGAAAATATACTATAAAATGACATGTTTTTTTTTTATAGTCAGAAGTGACAGACACAATGAAAAGTCAAAAACATAGAGTGCCGCAGCATCGGCCACGACATACGTACGCCGCCTCCTTGGTCGCGGCCTCGCGGCATTCATAGTAGTGAGTTAGGAACGACAAATCAAATGTGGAATTGTGTAGCCACATCACAAACGACGGCCTATCATCTGTTCTGCTCTATGTGCAAATCCACCTGTACTTTGAGGAACCTGTCCGAGGCAACTATTAACGCTGTTGATGTGGCATTCTGCTCAAAGCTTACTAAGCTTGTATAATATGGGAGTGATCGAAACGACGAAGAAGAACACAATCACAAAGCCTTTGAACACACACACACACACAGTATAATTATTTCTGCATTACAGAGTTGACAATATTAATGATATGACAGTTTGATTACCTTTACTGAATAGATGAACACATGAACAGTCTTTGAATTAATTTGCCCTTTTGGTATATGGCGGCATCAACCGTATCCATGCAAAACAAAACCTAAAGCAGGACAAGACATAACACAATTCAGCGTCAAGGAATTCGGCTGACGATGCGAATACCCTTGATTTATTTTTAGCGAATGACTGCTACGCTAATTAACGCTTTCGAAATATCTTTGCAATGAGATATCGGTAAGTTAGCGAAACATGTGACAAATTCTGAATAATTACTAATTTTTGAGAATATGAATAATTACCGATTATCAGAGTAAAGGAAAACTGAAAACTAAGAAACCCCTTTAGTTTTTATATTAAAGGGAAACAGAAATACACTTTCTGTGAAAATTTCAACTGTTTATATATTACGGATTATGAGATACAGCCCGCTTACAGACAGATGGATGGACGGATAGCGGAAGCTTAGTAATAAGGTCCCGTTGGTTACCTTACGAGTATGGAACCCTAAAAATGATCAAATAAGGTTAAGTAACAACCAAATAATCATAAAAGTACCATCAACTCGAAAAGAAGATAATTAAAAATAAAAATTGGTTGTACTATAAACCAATCCAGTATACAATCTTGATTTTCTCTAAAATAATATAGCTCGCCAAGAACCGCTTCTAATCCTATCATTTTCTTCGTTAATTTCTAATTTCCCTTGTCTAATTGGCATTTCAAATACAATCTGAAACAAAAGTTTTCCACAATTTATGAACGAGTTGTCTGCATAAATTCGTGCTCATAACTTTTGATAACGAGTTGGGGTTGCACTCATTTGTACCCTAAACTTTACCCAGTTTTGGGGAGAAATCAATGTACCCGCCTTTTGTTGGCGCCCGCAAAACTGACGTACTTACTGTTCTGCCTTTTGGTTTGAAATTTTTAAGATGTTTGTGGAAATAGCTGTTGATATTGTAATCAAGTCGTGTAATTTATTTGTACTTTGAAAGAAAATAAATTATAAGTATCAAGTCGTTTCACGGGACATTTATATAAGGTTTGTTTTTGGTTATTATATTAATTTATTGTGCTTCAATCCAGATTTAACGAGATGAGTGTTACAATAGGCTATACCTACATAAATAAAAGCACCAATCATAGTTCCCGTTTCCATTGCGCTATCACTGCTACACCTAACTTTACTAAACACCACATACCTGACCTAGCCTAATTATTCTTTTAATTTCCCACTGCTAAGACACAGACCTCCTCTCTATCATAACAACCACAAACCTCACCTTATTGCATGCCAAATTATATCAGAAAATATTCCAAGTAACACATTGCTCATTAGTCATCGCAGAAAAAAAAACCAGCAAAATTAAATTTTACACACGCGTACGTAATCAAATACATCCAAAGCAAAACAAGGCACTCGAAAAAAACAAGAACAAAGAAATCCATCCGCCTTTCATTAGACGCTTTATTAATCCCCCCGAACAATACGTACTTTAAAAGTGGGACATGCTCTATAATCCCCGTTTATTCGACTCTATAGAACTCTGTGCTATGAGACGGAGTCACGTAATCCATTACCATGGAGGAACGTGACTCTTTCAGACGGTACAGTCTGTAGGTAATTTTATTTACCTTCTTGAAGATGGTGTGGTGTAAGTTATGCGAGGGGGCGGGTTTGGCGAGTGTTGGTTTGGACTATTAGATCGCGAACAAACTAATGTAATACTGACGACTTGTAATATCGGTTTAAATGTATTAATCGCGGTTAGTTTCCTATTGGTTCAATTAGTCCTTTAGTTGCTGCCAACTTGGAACTTGGACAACTTGTTTGGGATTCGATGAAATGTAGTGCTTGTATTTTCGTAATTCTGTTTAGTCACTTAAGGGGCTAAAATCTAGCGATTGTCACCATTTGGTTTGCATGACCCATTCTATCACAAATTTTCTATTATGGACAATTAATAAATGCTTATCAAGGTTAATTAACAAATATTATGAACACTGACCACGGAAACAAAGACAAAGTGTATAAGGATTGTCATAGGCGGCATTCTGGAAGTTTTTGCCTACCCTCATGCGAAAAAATAAAGACTTCATGTTTGTAGGTATGTTGTAGTACAGTCTATTTTTATTTCGATTTGTTTGAGTATTCATTTCAATCACTGGATTGAAATGAATACTTAAAAAATTTGAGGTCTGAATCGGTCTGATTTTGTGGTCCAAGCTACTGAGCTTGGACCACACCCTCGTCGGAAACTTGTTTCGTTTTGTTTGTCACGCGAAAGTTTCCGAAGTTTACGCGATGTACTGTAGTAGTCTTGTTAAATTTTTTATGCTTGCTTTACGCGATGCAAGAAAAAATAGCCTTTGTTTAGATACTCTTGCTTCCTTGTTTCAAGAACTTTGCGATGTTGGGGTGATAGTGTTTGAATTCAATTTTGGAAGGAATAGGCAACTTTCAGTGGAAGTGTTATTGCAGATAGATTCCATAATGTCATAGTGATTTTCAAGGGTCACAGAGTATTAGATTACCCAGTAAGGGCCTGCATTAACACAAATTAAATACAGCTCACACAAATAACATTATAATTTTCATTGAATCAGAAGTCTTACAATCAATAATGAATCTAAAAACATACATAGCATCGCGCCTCCTGAAGGAGGAGCATCCTGGAAGAGGTATGCACAGATGTGTTTAATCTAACCAACACTTCAAAGTGCTAGATTTGACGACCCTAAATTTTTATGACGACCCAAATGGCGCAGCGGTAGAGAGGCTGCCTTACGTTCTTAGGGTCCCGGGTTCGAACCCCGGTAGGAGCAAATGTTTGTGTGATGAGCATGGACATTTGTTTCCGAGTCATGGATGTTTATTTGTACAATAAGTATGTATTTACATACAAAAAAGTATCTATGTAGTATACCAACTATCTGGTGTCGACGACACAAGCCTCGTGTGTGTGTCCAGCAATGTTTATTTATTATTTAAGTCTCACGTTCATCATCTTCCTAGCCTTTACCAACTATGATTGAGTCGTCTAACAGGAAGCAGCTAAATACCAATATTTTACATGTAACAACTGCACATCTGACCTCCACAACATATTTAGTACTGGTTAATACGATGCCCCATGGTAAGACTGGCTGTGAGACTTTCGAGCCACGGACTACCCGTTACGACTGTCAAAGAACTACAAATGGTAGCGGGGACCAATAGCTTAGTGTGTTTTCCGAAGCACAGAGGAAACTCGGTATGTAACGGATGGTGACCCATCCGTGGACCGACTTAGGCAAGCGCTGAAGATCGATTTGTGCGGCTGTTATTATGTATCTGTGGTGTTTAATAAATAAGTTATGCGTGCTGTGGTGGAGGATGCGTGTTAGAGGGAGTGCGGGGTGATGCGCCGCACTCTCGGTCTAGTCCGTAGCGACAGCACGCCTAACGCAGTAATATTGGAAACAGTGTTTTATTGTACAACCCTGAACAAAGACACCACACTGATATAATATGGTGGTTTTACACTAAACCCTAACTAGTATAGTAGTGAACACCACAGTAGCCATGAGCTCCTGGTTAAAAAACAGTACCTAGTTATCTAAATAGTTTTCCGTTGCAAAAAACCTATTAAAAGTATGAAGGAAACAGATTAAATAATAATTGCTGGAGATTGATCACTATCTTTACGAATATGACCGACAATCCCACATGTGTTAACCAAGTTTAATGTAATTACCTACTACCCACCATCGATATTTCATCCAGAAGGGTAGCGTGCGTGCCCTTATGTGAGGTCATGAGCCATGAGTCATTAGGGGAATGGGGCTTAAGCAGCGTCACGAGCGCAAAAAATAAGATCTATAAATACAGCAAATTTTAAAAGTGATTTTCTATTACTGTTATGATAGGAGTTTTTCATTTTGGTGGTTTGGTTGGATAAAAACGCATTTAAAACTTGCTAAGTGTTTACATAATTATTTTTCGTTACGAGCAATATAAATATGTAAACACATAGTAAGTTTTAAATGCGTTTTTAATGCAATCATAATTACTGAAACCGGTACTGTGTGTACCGGTTTCTGTAATTATTATTGCATTAAATACTGAGAAAGTCGCAAAATAAAACTAATATCTAGAGCCGGAATTCACCAAAAGGAGACGTTTGGAAACCGATTTTTTTTTCCATTAATAAAAACAATGTAATTTATAACTCAACAAAATGCGTATATAATGTGCCCCTCAAAAGACGAAAAACAATTAAAATAAAATTAAACGCGTGAAATAATTTATCAAAAAAAAAAAAGAAATCTTTCATCAACCTTAAATTGCTCTTATTAAATATATCACAGCTGATTTAAGGAAAGGTAAATTAATTATGTTAATTGCTAAAAAGGAAAGGGCATCGTTTCGCCTTTTAACCTTTTAGGGGCACCCAAGTTAAAAACGCACTAATTTTAAAATGGTATTTCTAATACCATTAAATTTTTACTCCTAATACCACTTCGTTAACTTTAACTGAACTGAAAGCAGAGTTTCTGAGACTACAAAGAAATTCTGAAATCCTTTTATTCAGATTGACTTCAAAAATCTTCTTTGAAGAATTGAGTATCTGAGATAAATAGTACTTGTAAGTTTTTGAATTTGGATTGTTGTTTGGCTGTCGATTAGCGTTAAGTTTTCGTTATTTATATGCTGCGACCATGTGGTTGTCGAAAACCATCCAGCGAAAACGTTCCCACTATCGGGATTAAAGTAACTTCTCTCCTGGCTCATGATCAACCCGTGACCCAAATTGCTTCTTAATTCATACACCTGTAAAGACATGAAAATACAAAATAATTTGTGTTTTATTTCAGGCAAAATAACCGTAAACCACAATAAATAATAATCGAATAAAATAGTAAAAAAAGTTAAGTCAGTGAAAAATAAATAAAAAATCCTTGAAAAATCTTAGGAGTATAAAATAATCATGAAAAAGAGATTTTCGCATTTATAGTATGTACTTTTATTAGCATGTACTCATGTTTATAATCGTAGTTCGCCAGTTCTAAAAGTCAAATTTGAAGCGTTCATTTCAGTTAGACAGGCACTTTTTAATGTCAGAAAAACAAAGAGAGCGAAGCTACAATCCCAGTCACAACGCATGATAACTTGTAAAAGTACTGTAGTTGTCCATTCCAAAGATTAGATCTCTATGGTGAAGAATGGGCAAGAAAATCCATGGACACTCTTTTAGTAATGTTTTATTTACAAGTGTACACTGTCAGCAGTATGCTCGGGTATAGTCATCATCATCATCATCCGCCTATTAATGTTCCCACTGTTGGGACACAGGCCTCCTCTCAATGAGAGGGAATGGGCTATAATCCACCACGTGGGCCCAGTGCGGATCGGTAGATGTCACATGTCTTTGATTTTTTTGGTTCTAGAACATGCGGTTTCCTCACGGTGTTTTCCTTCGCCGTTTTGAGAAATATGTATATTATATGGGTATAGTAGAAAAATATTTTTTTCAGCAAGTTTCAGACCTGGTTTTCAGTCATACATTCACTTGTCTGCAGTGAATGAATATATTCGCTTATCCGCGGTTGAATACTTACCGTGTAGAACCAGCCTTACTGTCACTAATAAGCCTTAACTACGTTTCAATGCAAACCGAATTACTAATTCCGTAATCATGTATTGTAAACTAATCCAAAATGCGCTTAAATTAACAATTGAAAGACTGTTCTTGGGCTAAGCTTAATTGCTGTTATTGTACTTGGTAATATTTAATGCCCATGGAATAATAAATTACGGGAACTGCCATTAGCAGTGGACAGGCACATTGTTCGCTGATTGGATGGCCGATGGTCGCTGGTCTGGACTTATGATGACCACATATCAGAAGTAGCACAGTGGGAGGGAGTCAGGGCCTTTAACCTGGTAAAAGCCGCGGGTGCCCACTGGATGCAGGAAGTACAACACCAGTTCACGAAGCAAGGGGAGGCCTAAATCCAGCAGTGGTCGTTTTTTGGCTAGTGTTATGAAGATGAGATTAAATAATTGGCTTGAGGTTTCAAGCAGCACCATACTAAAAAGTAAGTTTTGGTTATGGATGGCGAAAGTGAGAAAGACTATACAGGGTGTAAACAACCTCATCACGAAGCCGTCAACCAATCATTCTGTACATCAAACTAAGTAACTTTACGCTAAAATTATTGTTAAATCGTGTTTGGTAGTAAAACTCAATATAAAGCACTCAAACATTGTGCTGATGGATGGATTGAATAGTACTGGGGTCGTGGAGATGTTTAAAGTCAAAATCTTACATTAAAAACTTGCATTGAAAAAAAAAAACTTTTCAAAAAATTGGAACTTTGACCCCCAATATCTCCGTAACTAGAAGGTTCCCAGGTATTGTGTAGATCAAAAAAATGATCGCAATGACGAGGAAAACTAATGCCTTTCGGCTTCGTTAAGAGATTTCTTTACACCCTTTAGATATGCCTATTAGAAAAAGGGTAACTACTGATGAGATATTGCCTGATAGCCATGTATAGACGAGCACATGATGCGCCCACCTTTACAAAGATAGTTCCTATTCCTATGAACACGTCATCTACCGCACCTTCTGCAATAAATAAGGTGAACATTTTACAATTAATATTGTTAAAGGCTCCGCAGTGGTCATATAGTGAGTCACCTGTCCATTATGATGACAAACGGACACACAGCGACACAACAAACTTTACATTACCAGTATAAAATGGCCTCGTTTTGCATAGATTTCCCGTACAATGAGAGTTAATTAAACTGGTTATGTATAGCTTGATTGGTCGTAGCGCGTCGTGAGTACGTGATGTTACTTTTTCTGTTCTAATTAAATTTATAGCTGCAGTGTGTGTACTCACAGGAGGCTAACTTTGCTTGTGCTCAGAGCAAGAAAAGTATTACAAAAAGCGCACACTTTGAAAATATCGATAGTTAAGTTTGAGGTGGCGCAAGAGAATAAGTACCTGGAAAGATAGAAAGGGTTCTTTGCCCCGCAGTTAGAAAATAAAATTGCTTTGTGCGTTCTACGCCCAAAACTGAACAGAGTTTCATTAAAATTAACCATCCATCCCTAAAAGCACCAAAAAAACATTCACTGGCAAAAATAAATTATTCAACAACGAACTAAGACGTAGGTACTTAAGTACTGAAAGCTCCAATTCTAAGTCAAGAACATAGTGCTTTGAAATTCTCACTGGCATTATAACGTGTGATGTATGAATGGAGCGCTTTCCTCGTAAAATTTCAAATTAGTACTTTTCTCCTCTCTTTTATAATATTTTCTTGGGAGCTAAGATTAAGAGAAACAAAAAAGCTAGTGGTTCTTATGATTGGGTTTGGCCATTTAGTTTGGTTAACGGTGTTGAATTGAGTTGAGAAATAAGTATGTGAAAGGTATATTAAAACATTTATTGAGATCATATTTCTTTACTTTACTTTACAGGACAGTGAAAGAACAGCATAATAATAATATAGGTTATGGTATAATACCATTTTATAATTAGTTTTTATAATTTAATTTGTAAAAATCAAAATGTGAAAAACCGCCAAAATTTGACTTACGTGGTGTTAGAACTTCAACGACGATAGGTAATCAGCCTTTAACATGGTTAATGCTAGGATAAAAGGTTCCTCTCGGTGACCACATGGATACAATACAAGTTAATTTACCAGTGAACTATGAACGGTTAATTGATTAACAAGCAATGTTTGACATTGATGACTGAAAACAAACCTTCTAGATCATTATCATCTTCCTGCCCGTGTTCCATTCTATTTGAGGTCGGCGCAAAACGTTTTCTTCTTCCATTCTCTCCTATCAGTTGTCACGGCATCACATACTCCTCTGTCATCATTTACTCCTTTCTCTTTTATATCATTCCTCACACAATACATACTTTGAAAACTAATCTCTTATACAGTGACAATATAATATTGTATACTGAGATATAACGAAAGTTTAAACAAACTGAACGTGGTCAGAAGGTTCATCAAAATAGAAATTCATTAGATATTATGTCTAACGTGCTATATTGTCTAAAAAGGTCTTTAAAATTTTCAAGTCATTGAATTGAAGCAATAAGCCCCCTGTAGCGTCAAATATTATGGTGGAGACAATAATATTTTATCTAGCACTTGATTTTTTTACTGTCATGCCCACATTGCCCATAATAGTACCAAATGGCAGACAGACTGAATGTAAAAAATAAATTGTCCGTTTAATAAAAAATAATAGCAGATGTTTTAAATGCCGTCTACAGATTCTTTTTGGAATATAAAGTAAATTGTCATGACAATGGTTTTCAAAAAGAAAATCTGAATTTAAGTACTTTGTAATAGCACTAGGCAACATTAGACAAGGCTAAGAAGTTAATGAAGAGAATCATCATAAAATTATCATGAACTGAACATGAACTTTATCAACATTATGCCCAAAGAATTAATGTTAGTATCCATTACTTTACATCATGATTCAAACCAAATCCCATCCTTTCAATATAATTTCACAGAAATTACACATTAGCGGAGTGCACATACTACAAATTCTTCAATTAGCGACAGAATACGACAGATGTAACTGTTACACAGTTTAAAGCCTTAACTATTTAATAGGCAAGGTTCATATTCGCTCACACACAACTCTCCACTACCTACTTACAAATTTATATTTCACAGAAATAATATTAGAGTTTTAGAGGACACAAAGCTAACCCCGCTTTTATAATTAGTCACCAAAGCTCGTGAATCATTCAGACATCCTGCCTTGCTAAGAGGAATTCATATTGGACGGCGGATTGACAAAAAGTCCTAAACGCCAACGCCAAAAATAAAATGTTCCCGCTTCGGTAGAAAATATAAAAGGACTACGGGCGTTTAGATCTATCTTAATTTAGAGTGGGTAGTGACAGTTCGTTAGTCTAATGCTTGTGAAGTTATGTCTAATGTCTGTCAGAGAATTTCAACGATTTGCAAAGGATTATTTGCGCTTTACGGATTTTAGTTTTAATATTAATAGATTAGTGAGATGATGAGTGGTTCTGTGTCTTGATTGGTTATAAGGACACGAATAGTAGCTATACCGTAGGATTATCTAGTAAAATTAATTTACGAGAAGCTTTATTATTATTATTTTATTATTTTGAAAATGCCATCATCCATATTTAAATAATTGCCAACCTAAATACAGCTAAAATTTGTTCGCTAATTAACACAGATTTAACCGTAATGCTAATAAAGCTTCTAGCCTATTATGACACTATTGAACTATTCAAACATTTCAGTCAATCATCGCCATTAGTCCGGCCATTTATTTATACTGTGTTGGTGATTGATATCTCCTCATGCTGCTCTAAAACATCGTTCCTAAACATAGAACATCCATTTGATTAGTTATTTGTAACAGTAAATGCTTACAATTGCTTTATAAATGACTTGGGTAATGTGTATTTCCTTTTCTTATTATTTATTATTATTATGAACCTGTTGTGTCCCACGGCAGGGCAAAGGCCTCCCTACCTTTTTTAATTGTTTCACTCTCTAGAGCTTTGTTTGCCCAATATTGTAAGTAGTAGTCCAGCTGCAACAATCTCGACAAAGATAACAACAAAATCGCTAACTTTTAATTGCTAATTACTCACGAAAGAATTCGGTTGCAACAACGATGTTTGCGGGAAATGCAAGTCTCTACATACAAGATGAAATTCTCGCAAGCATCGTTGTTGCAACCGAATTTATTCGTTAGTAATTAGCAGTCCAAAGTTAGCGCTTTTGTCGAGACTGCCCGGCTCATCATGCCATCTCTTCTTTTATTATGTATAAATTAGCCATGTGAAAACTCATGATTTCCGAACAGCTTAGTTTACATGTTTATTAACCTTATAGCATAAAAGCCATTATTCTTGGATGGCACTTAGCACATTTTTCTTTTGCAGCTTTTATAATATACGCTGACAGGCGGGAGCAGAGACTTTTTGTTCCGACGTGCTTGTTTAATTCATTTCTAATTAGCGACATGCCACGGCTACTGAGGAAAAATGTCGCTTGAACAGTGTACATAGGTAAGTACTTGTGAATTTTAGTAAGGATAATATTCTAACGAATATTTTGTGGAAATTATTTTATTCATCATCTTCCTGTAATTATTATATTGTTGAGGGTTATTGTTTTGAACTATGAATATTTTAAAACATTTCGTGATATCAATTTTGATCATTGAATAGCGTGAAGGGGAAGATTTGATAATCTGAAAATAGTTTTCAGTAAATTAAAAGATCAAAAAATTGCGACAGACATTGTCTTAACTAATGGTATAAAATTTTAAGAAGTGTCAGGCTGTATCTATCAATTTAGGAGTATGAGTATAAGTTTATTAGTTACTTGCGGACGTCACGCGGTTTCACCCGCGTAGTTTCCGTTCCCGTGAGAGTACGGGGATAAAATATAGCCTATGTTACTCAGTAAAGACGTGGCTTTCTAATGGTGAAAGAATTTTTAAAATCGGTCGAGAAGTTTTTGAGTTTATTCATTACAAACATACACACACAAAAATACAAATCTATCCTCTTTATTTTATAATGTTAGTGTAGAAAGCATCATTAGTCCTTATGGTAGATAAACCTGTATCATTGCTTGAAGTATAAGTTTTAATATACATACATATACAAGTTCAATCGCTCACGTCTTGACTTCATCACAATCGTTGTCTTTTTTAACCTTTTGTCCACTTCAACATTGTCAGCTTTCATTAGTCAACTGTACTGCAATAATCTTGACTCAAGCATTAACAAGCTAATCATTGACATACGAAGTAAAGCCTCGTGCACGGCCTTTGACGATGCGACTAGAGACGTGACTTGCGTCAAAATCGTGCCAGCGTCACTTGTTTCGTTGGCGTGAGTACGACAGGTTGCCTTGCGGTGACATGGGGCCATTTCGTGTCATGCCTTTATTACTTCTTTCATTTGTTGCCCCGCAGTCGCTGTCGTAAAACGCATATCGCTTGATCGCGTAACTCATGGCCGAGCTTTAACAAGTTAATCATTGAGTTACGTACTAATAATTCACATTGAAGAGTTACTCAGTCAACACGCCTAGTCACTGTTGAACCATTTGTTTATATAAATTCATTTCAATTAAGAAAATACAGTAGAAGTAACGACTGCTGATAAAACAGGTCCGTAATTCCATGCCAAATTGGTTTGATGGACTCACTTAGTCTAAATTAACTAAACAAAAGATCACGGCTGTAATCTGCTAAGGGTTAGGCAAAGATGTGCGTATTGTAAACCCATATTTCACCAATAATTTTCAAATTCCATGTAAAAGGGGCCGAGCTTATTACCAGCAACCGTGCACAAATCTAGACTTCGTAGTTGCTACAGAAAAACTCCTGAACGAAAACCCCAATATCAACTGGCCCGATCTGAGAATCAAACCCAAGACGTCATGCTCAGTAGGTAGTAGCTCTAAACAAAGGAAACAGTTAAATTCATTTCAATTAAGAAGAAAATACAGCCAAAGTAATGACTGCTGAGAAAACAGATCCGAGCGTAATTCCATAGCAAATTCATTTGATGGACTCACTTTGTCAAAATAAATTTACAAGTTAATAATTCATCATCAGCGTTCAATTCAATGTTTTAGGATGATCCAAATTGAAACGGAACGGAACGCCCCGGTTTCGGAATTATTAATCTCTTATCAAAAGTTTTTCTTTTATTATTAAGAATATTTATCAGCTTTGACGTTTTAATGTAGGTTTCTTTGTAGATTGATAATTTTCTTCTCTTTTTATTTTTTTCGCTAATTATTATTGGGGCCATCTTTTATGTCATTTTAGCTTTTGTCCGCAACTTTTTCGGGGTGGTAGAAACATAATTTGTATATAATTATGTTGCTATGGCACTCGGCAACAGTGTAGCATTCAATTAGCAATGAAAAGATTGTTTGTAATCCAGTCAGTACTTCTATAGATTACCAAGCGAACAAGCAATTTAAACTCTTAGTTCTGATTTTGTCAAATAATTCATGTGCCGTATTTTTCTTCCATAACAACTGATTCTTAAGGCAAAGGATAGGCAGTTTATGGATGAAAAAGAACCAAATAAATGGCATTAACAATATAAGGTGTCTGTTGCAAAGAGCCTCCCACAAACATTTTCCAACACAAATGAACAAGCACAAATGTTATTTATTTTCCTTGTAATTTTAATCAAAAATTTTATCTCACCGCCTGACAACTCGAACAATACCAAACGGTTCAACACACCGAATTTAACCAATACCTATCTTCGAAATTTTAGTAATCACGGCGAACAGCTGCGAATTATCGCTTTGGAGACACACAATCAAACAGGAGAATTACAGAAGCTCTGCTTTGTACGGAATTAGATGAAGAAATGATGAGGTAATAGCTGCGGGTACCGCTAATTGAGACGACACGTGTGGAAGAAGGAGACATATTAGATACTAGGTACTATCGTGGACACTCCCGCCTGGTCACCACTAAGCTAATTTTTGCTTGCACTTACAACATAGAACGCTCTATAGCCCCGCCCGTTGACTTTGTATAGAAATAATGAATGAAAAGATACCGACCGACCGAGAGCACTGACGACGCACGCCAAACGAGAGTTATTGTTATTTTGCGCGCCAATGTTGACGCTTTCCTTATAGGCCTAAACTTTAAGGGGGCGTGGCTCGGCGCCTCCGCATGATTTTAGCGAAAAAATGTTTAACTGATCAGGCGGAAAAGACCACGAATGTACGAGTACTCTGACATAACATAACAACATAACATCACGCCTGTAATCCCAAGAGGATTAGGCAGAGTTGTACTTAATAGTACACCCACATTTCCCCAGTTATGTTTAAGTCCCATGTAATAGGAGCTCGTGGCTAAATAATAACAGCCACTCGGGTCGATCTATGGGTTAATCCGTGCTTGCCTAGGTTGGTCTGTGGATGGGTGACTGCCCTTACATACCGAGTTTCCTCCGTACCGCGGAAAAGACGTTAAGCTGTTTGTCCCGGCTGTCATTTGTAGACCTTTGACAGTCGTTACAGGTAGTCAGTGGCCCAAAAAGTCTGACAATCAGTTTTACCAAGTGGTATCGTATTATCCAGTAGGTACTAACTGGCATGTGGAGGTCAGATAGGCAGTCGCTCCATGTAAAACACTGGTATTCAGCTGCACCTGGTAAGACTGGATGCCGACCCCAACATAGTTGGGAAAGGCCTAGGCAGGTGATGATGTAATAGGGGGACAGCCAGAATCCAGACGCCGTGACTACACTACTGAGAAATTCCTGATAGAAAAACCCAATAACACTTTGCCCGAAAAGGGAATCGAACCCAGGACCTCATGCGAGTATCCTCTAGGAGTACTCTGAGGCATTACTAAATATATACATTGAAATAGAGGAAAAGTTGTTCAAGGGAGGAGGGGATGAAGATCATGATTTGTAATCATCTTCTTCCATCTTTATTCTCCTTCAACGCACACGACAACATAGTGTCTCGATTAAAATCATTCGCAAACGAGCCGTGACTTCCAAGATTTGCCTGTAATATAAAATAGCTTTTAAGGAAGCTATCAAAGTACACGCAGTATAGCTCTTCCTAGACTACAACAAAGCAATATGATCTAGTTTCCCTTACATAAACAGCCTGTTTCTAGGAATTTTTCATATTGAGCTCGTTGCAGGAAGATTAGAAACTGATACTACCAAGTTATGCTTACAGACTGAGATGCTTTCAGAGTTCTTTACTCACAAGTAAACCTTCTACTTTTTTGATTTCAAGAAAGACCAAAATTAGAGCAAGCACCTTTTTTTGACGCAAAACAATATCTGTTGCTTCTCATAATGGAAATGTGTGTCGTTTCAAATAATTTTGCTGCCACGTCCCTTAGACTTCATTATCGTAAATATGTGACAGCCGTTTCGCTTAGCAGATATATGTACGAGTTTTATTGAAGACTTAGCTTGAGGGTTGGGATGAATGACGTTTATTGGTGCATATTTTAGGGTTTATGTGAAGACGCGTTATTCAAAAATAGAATACGAAAAATATGTACATGGCGACACATCAAGCTATAATTGCCTGCATTACATGACCACGCTTTGTACAGGTTTCCCGTACCATGAGAGATCCGCATAAACTGGTTTTGCATCAAGCTATGCTATTCGTCGTCATGCGTACTTATGCAGATTTGACATTCAGATGCTTGGTATTGTCAATATAAGTGAGTGGGTTTGTAATGCTGAAATCGCTAAAATACTTTCTTATTTTATTTTACCACAGAATTTACTAACAGCTACGGTATAATTTTGTAACAAAACAAAAATACGAGAAGCAAAAACCATTTCTAAAGTCAAACAGAAAATATACAAAAGAAACAACTGAAACTTTCGTATCACATAATAACTTCTCAGCGAATGGACCACTTAGGTATTCTGAACAATTTTAATTTACTCACTTAATATTACCCTACAAAACTTTTTAACCCAAGTTTCCATCTCCGAACTAACTTCGGTTGATTTTCAAGATAATTTTTGCGAGACCCCTGAAAAGTTTTAATGTGCCCAAACCCACCAATTCCTGTTCCATGAAATTCGAAAAAAAATGTCCATAAAATTTTTAGGACATCTTTTGGACATAAAAAGTAAATTAATCTAAAAGTTCTATGGAAAGTCATTGAATGTTCAGGGTTGTAAAAAATTATGGCGATAAATGTGTCACCATGGATTTAGTTTTGTCTTATCCAAAGGGCTTTTGACGAATACCAAAAGATAAGGACGACAGTGACGGTCGTAAAAGTGGATAACTTTTTATTCGTTGTAGGAAAACGAATGTAGCTTTCCATTCGGATTGTGCTTGATCCTCGAGAGATTACATTCCTACATAATGTCAAGCTTAAAACTTGCGAAATAAATGTTAGGATAAACAAAGAGCATAAAATTATTACGTCCAGTAGCATTCATTATGAAGTCTGCAATAAATTGCCAAACTTTAATTAAACGATCAAAATACATCGTTTTTGATCAACATATCTATCAGTCATTAGATCTTGTTAGGTTAGAAAGCATGTTAATCAAACACTGTTTTAAGCTTTCACGGTTCATAACTATACTTAAAATGTCACTTACGGGATAACAACAACAACAACAACAAACAACAACAACAATGGATAATCACGGAAGATATCCCTTAAGTGACATTGGCATTGACAGTGGCATGTTAATAAAACTATTAAACCTGTAACATACACAGTGAACCTGTTATTGAAAATCTTATCTAGTTTTATTAGTTGTTGATTGTTTAGCCGATGGTTAAACTTAAATTAAAAATAAAAATATTAAAAATCATATTATTGTCAAAATGCCAACAATGAGTTTCCTTTAACCATTCAGCCAGAATCGAAATCAACTCCACAAATAACAATATCAAATAAATACACTTCAATTCTCATTTATTCAAGCAGTATTTCTAGAGAAACCTTCCCGAGGTGACCGCTGCCTTAATACTCTCAGAGCCACTTACGCCAGTGAATTATTGGTTAGTTACTTGCTCACTCACCGACAAGCTTTGCTCTAACCCCTTTTACTACTAGCACGGAATACTAAGCAGCGAGCCGTATTATTTTCTTATATTTCTAAGACTTCAGGTTACGGAAACCAAATTACTCTTATTTATGAATTGAAAATACCTGAAGACCTATAAGTCCGTTTTACGTAACCACGGCAAAGAATTACGAGATTATCCCTCAGCATACAAAAAGTAACCTATACATTTTAATAATTATACAAAAAGTAACCTATTATCTAGAAATCGCCAAGCGGTTGGTCGACTCTTCACGTGACCAGAGGGCGGGCCTATTTTTTGGTCAAAGAATCAGCATTGCCAACCAACGTGGCAATGCTGCCAGCCAGGGCACTTTTCCTATTGACAGCGATGTAGACGAACTTTTTTGACGCCCTGTAACCGTTTTGTTACTTGTACATATTTTTATTATTATTTAGAGTTGTAGTTTTTCTATAAGTAGTGTATTTATTTAAATAAAATCTTGATTCACCTTATAAAAAAAAGTAACTTACACATTTTAATAATTATTGTTAGTCAACAGGGCAACAGGCTCGTCCCCTACTACATGGGCATAAACATAACTGTCGAAATGTGGGTGTACTTGCTAGTTACATCTCTGCCTTACCCTTCGGGGATTACGTGTCGTGATGTTATGTCAACAGTGCATAAAAGCACTCACATAGGTACGAGTATAATCATCAGAATAATCTTTATCCAATAACACTGTTATGCGTCTATTCAAAAGCAGCCCATACACAGCAGCATATTCCGATAAGCCGATGTGATTGATTGATTGACCGGCTCAAAAAGGAAACTCCACATCACGGCATATTGACGTCAAAATATTCCTCTTCCATTGTCTGCCATATTTTTTCAATAATGCACTCTTAAAACTCAATTTTCTCCAATAAAATTCTAGCCCGAGGCAACGTTATTACGAAGATAAACATACATTCTTTCACATTTTATTTTCTGAAGGCGCATGAAAAAACCTTTCTACCCTCATTTAGCAGCTTTTAGCTGCAATCCCGGAGGTGTACAGGAGTGCCGTACTAACGGCTAGGTTTTCATGTTTAATTAAAGTCTTCTCTAATTAGTTAGCACTATAACTAAGACAAGGAAACTCAAGAAATGTCGGCGAATATTTTTGGTAGCAAACCGAATTTTGAAAACTTTTTCAGACGATGTTATAGCTGGTTTTCTAAGTTTGTTTCGTAAAAGATTGTGGTTTTGTCGCATAACTATACGTTTTTCTTACAGTAAAAACTGGAAAAAAACTTCATTAAGTACTTGCTTTTACTTCGTCCATGTTGAACTTTGTGTAATTTCGTCAAAATGAAACAAAAAGTACATGTGTGCAAATTACGGGGTATTTGATCAACTCAATGATTTTATTATTTGCTGGGACAACAATACGATTTCTAATCAATCTTCCTAATCAATCATCTATATTTTGTTTTAGTGAACATAATTTAGTATACAATGGGTTATATAACTGACTACAGCCTGTTTCAATTTGTTGAATAAAAAATATTTGTTGTCAATGGTTTTAATTCGAGTCCAGTCCAATTCTTCAAAAAATTATTAAAAAACAGAACTTTATGGTGTTACATGAAAAACATTTTCCCAAAAAAAAAACATGAAAAAATATTTAATAATTTTGTTGTCAAAACAACTACTAAAATCTCATCAAACCGAAATAATAAAGAGTACTAAAAACAAAATACAAATATGTAATTTTTACGATGAAACAAAGATAAAATACTTTATTAGTGACACGTTCCCCCGGGCCAATGTTTTATGTTTCTACTATAATGGACCAAGCTACATAATTTGTATCTCCCTTGTAATATGTAGAAAATACATGAAATACAACACAATATTTTGTTTTACTGTTAAAGTTTTGTGAGAAAAATAAATTTCTTCTGGGAGCTATTTGTTCAGAACGAAGTTTGTTGTAATCATAATTCTTGATTATAAATTACAATTGGAATAACAATTTATAAGAATACCCCTAGAGTTTGAACCTCCAAACTTTTTCGTTCGCCAAACCAAGATTGATGAACAGAAGATCAAAGCATCGTTAGTACTACGTGTGATGAGTGCTTTAAAAGTCAGACTACCAGTAAGGTGCTCTCATTCTATAGAACTTACTTGCCTTTTTCCTAATGATGAAATGACAATTTGAACTGGCTCCGACTTTTACTACACTCGAGAGCAATGAATCCGGGTCACTTAAAGAATCCTAAAAATCTCGGAAACTAAAAATGCTAGGTTAATGCAATAAATTATATTTAATAGACATTGTAATACTCCTTAAATGAAGGTATTAAAACTTCTTAGTTATTGTATAGTTATATCATAAAAAAATCAAATTTGAAAAAGGGCCACTTTCGAAGATGGAACTACGAAATTACAGCATTTGGTTTTGCTTTTGTTTGTAATCTGTCATTTATGTGGGTACATAAACCATGTTGATAGTGCTCTATATTCATTATTCAAGCTGAAATTATGTCGCTTACGCCTGAAGAATGCACCAGAATACTTACAATGCTGGAAACCGGCCGGAGTCAGCGCGATACAGCCAGGACTGTCGGTGTGTCGCTGTCAACAGTACAAAGAGTTCTCCGACGTTACGAAGAAACTGGTTCTAACCTACGCAGACCAGGAACGGGCAGAACCAGGTGTACCACAGCACGAGAAGACCGATACTTGGTGAACACCATGCTTCGAAATCGCTTTCTCACAGGAACTGAACTCACAAATCAGTTTCGACGCCTCGGAGGAAGTAACCCAAGTGCATGGACAGTAAGACGTCGGCTTGCTGAATCTAACTTAAAACCCCTTAGACCTGCAAACGGCCCTAAACTGGAGCGTGGGCATCGTATTTCAAGACTAAGATATGCCCAGAGCCACGTAAATTGGAGTATTGAAGATTGGTCAAAAGTTATGTTCTCCGACGAATCAAAATTTATGCTCTACAAGCACGATGGAAGACACAGAGTGTATCGAAGACCAGGGGAAAGATTCAAGCAAGCATGCATCGAAGAAAAAGTAGCCTACGGTGGTGGGTCTGTACTTGTGTGGGCCGGAATTTCTTCTGAAAGTCGCACAGAGCTGGTGATCATAGAAAACGGCTCTTTAACTAGCGTAAGATATGTGGAAGAAATCCTCAATGATCACGTTGGTCCATTTATGGTCAATTTAGGTGAGGATGCTATATTTATGCATGACAATGCCCGACCTCATACAGGTAGGATTGTGAATGACTACCTTCAAGAGATGAACATTACTCGTATGGAGTGGCCAGCGCGCAGCCCGGATATCAACCCGATCGAGCATGCTTGGGACGAGCTAGGCAGATGCGTAAAACAACGAAACCCTCCCCCAATCACGCTTCGTGAGCTCAAAATTGCTCTCACAGAGGAATGGGAGAATATTCCCCAAAATCGTATAAGGAACTTACAGGAACGTACAGCATGCCAAACCGCGTAAACGCAGTAATGGAAGCACGAGGAGGCAATACGAAGTATTAAAATTCAAGAAAATCGTAATAAAGTTCAAAAATTTCATGTTTCCTATTTTTGTTTTAAGGCGAGATCAGCAGTTTTTTTCTTTATGTAATTTTGTGTTAGTAAAATGTATGGTGACTCATATTTTTTTTACTTTCATTTAAGGAGTATTACATTGTCTATTAAATACAATTTATTGCATTAACCTATCATTTTTAGTTTCCGAGATTTTTAACATTCTTTAAGTGACCCGGATTCATTGCTCTCGAGTGTACAAGTTGAGTTTTTGTTATGATGATGAACATGTTGGTCAACAAACGACGAGACACTTTAAATAATGACCTACTGATAAGAGCAGAAATTCGATATACAAGCCAAAACCTTGTAAAAATAAATTTGAAACTTTCCCATGTAACGCAACAGCTTCAAACAGCTGAGGAAGATACTATAAATCATTACCCTAAAAAGAAGAGGCGAGACAGACAGATTAGGAAGAACTTCTTACAAAATAAAATAATCCTTTAAATACACCGTTCTTTACCGAAAAACTCCACGTTTATTGTGCAAAATTGTATGTCCTTTTTATCTTTTAAAATTTATGCTAACGATGGGTGTCAGAATGAGGAATGGCTTAATGCAAAAACCAGGGGATCCGATAATTATATTCATGTTCCTGTAAACGTTTGCTGAGTATGGAGTTTATTTTAGCGGTCTGGTTGTTACTTTTATTCGTTTACAGCGTGCTTTCTGTACAATAAGCGATTACATGGGATGTGAACCTTGCTCGTGTAATGCTTTTCTTCAAAACAAATATTTCAATTAAACATTAACAAGCAATTTTGAGTTGCAATGGAGTTGGTTATTCAGAAAAATAACGCTAGTAGCCCATTTCTAAATAGAAGGTTCCATTACCGACAAAGAGGTTTCAAAGACTTGTAGTGCCTAACTCACTACTATGAATGCCGCGAGGCCGCGACCAAGGAGGCGGTGTACGTATGTCGCTGTCGGCTGACGTTGGCGCTGGCGTTTGTCGGCTGATGCTGCAGCACTCTATATTTTTGACTTTTCATTGTGTCTGTCACTTCTTACTATACATTTTTCATGTCGTGTATATATGTGATAAAAATATTTTCCAACGTCATTGTAAAGTTTGTACATTGTACATAAATTTTCATGTAAACAGTTTACACCTAACTCGAAGTTTTTATTCCTGCTCTCCAATCAACTATCGCCCCGGTTGCTCAGAACCTTCCACACATTGAGAAGCCCGTCATTCGCGTCTTCAGACTTATAGATCCCACATTGGGAATATTTACATACAAAAAAATTCATTCCGAACATTTATTTTGATTTTGACACACGAATACCACCTGCCAAGCGGGCGTATGACACTAGACACAGCGACTTAATACTAGTAGGTATTGATTTACGATTTTCTTCATCTTGTCCCGTCTATGGCTTGTAAATATTTACATCTGTGCAACATTCCAACAAAGTTTCAGGGGTTTCCCTAAATCACATACCTACTTATTTGCTACGCAGTAACTCTTTTACAGCTCCAAAGCCACAAAATATTAAAACATCTTATAAATATTATTTTCAGTAAAATGCCCCATTAAATAACTATCAAACTAATGTCGTTTATGCAGAGCCCCGGGTCGTCAGCATTACTCAACGTAGTCATGCATGCGCTTTCATTAGGGGAGTTTTTCATTTCAACATCATTTGGCCGAGGTCCAAATTGTTCGGGATACTCCCAATTCATCTTACTCGGCAAAATGTTGTTAAAAAACTTCTCAAGGCTTGTCCGGTATTTATTATTTATTTGGGCTTTTTATTGTGTAGTCAATAATGTTTGTTGGTAGTTTATGAAGCTTGAGAGATTTCTCATATACTCTGTGTTGGTTGTAGAGGTCAGATAGGAAGCACCATGTAAAATACTGGTTTTCAGCTCCATCAGGTTAGACTGGAAGCTGACTTCAACGTAATTGGAAATAGGTTAGACCGATAAAGATGACATTTACACAATAAAAATATCGCATTTGAGATCGATGTTAGTACATTAGCACCTCCAATCTCATCAAAGTCAATAAAGTATTTTCAGATGTCCGCCAACACAATTATCCCATCATAATAGTTATTCAGCCTGTCACTGCTGATGATGTGGCCAAGAAATATTATTCTTAAATCTCCTCCCACAAATTAACCCAGGCCCCACTTAAAAACACGTTTAAGTACTTCGTCAAAAAATCCGTCCTTGGACAATTAAATTCACTCAACGAAACACTGGGTCACAGAAGAGATAAGTACAGAATGTCAGCTTTATATACAACGACCGATAACGAAGGCACACATAGACACACATCTACGTACAGTGAGTGCAAGCGCATATCATGAATGAACTACATATGTTTGAGATCGCCGTACGTAATAATATATTTACTTCAAAGCATTTGAATGAACATGCACACCAATGGATCAGAAAACGTACCTGTGAATACATATTAATTTTAATGCTAGTAACAAATTTAAAATTGAGTGATTTGATTCGATTATATTAAAAAATATATATAAAAAAATAATTATATCAAAGGTATTATTCATTGCTAATTGAGGTTACCTCGGTTACCTCGGCAACCTCAATGTTGATGAATGTAGAGAGAGAGGAAGGCCAAAGATGGAGAATGTCAGAAGAAAACGTGTTGCGCCTACCCCAATTACAATGGGACAAGGGCAGGAAGACGAGTAATTGAGGTTAGTCTACCTCGATCGACCACGGCGAGGTGGTGACGATCTGATCTTGTTTGGGGGAAAACATGGCTGCAACAGACAGAGAGCTTTGGAAGGAGAAAGGGGACGACTTTTCACAGCAGTGGAACACGTGAAAGAATTAACAAAAAAAAATGAGGTTATTTTTTGTAACTTTCGTTGTCGAATTTCAAATAGTACTAGACTTTATAAATGATCTAGAGACAACATGAATAAGCTTGTTCACACTTTTATCAAAAATACACTCGAGAGCAATGAATCCGGGTCACTTAAAGAATCCTAAAAATCTCGGAAACTAAAAATGCTAGGTTAATGCAATAAATTATATTTAATAGACAATGTAATACTCCTTAAATGAAGGTATTAAAACTTCTTAGTTATTGTATAGTTATATCATAAAAAAAAACAAATATGAAAAAGGGCCACTTTCGAAGATGGAACTACGAAATTACAGCATTTGGTTTTGCTTTTGTTTGTAATCTGTCATTTATGTGGGTACATAAACCATGTTGATAGTGCTCTATATTCATTATTCAAGCTGAAATTATGTCACTTACGCCTGAAGAATGCACCAGAATACTTACAATGCTGGAAACCGGCCGGAGTCAGCGCGATACAGCCAGGACTGTCGGTGTGTCGCTGTCAACAGTACAAAGAGTTCTCCGACGTTACGAAGAAACTGGTTCTAACCTACGCAGACCAGGAACGGGCAGAACCAGGTGTACCACAGCACGAGAAGACCGATACTTGGTGAACACCATGCTTCGAAATCGCTTTCTCACAGGAACTGAACTCACAAATCAGTTTCGACGCCTCGGAGGAAGTAACCCAAGTGCATGGACAGTAAGACGTCGGCTTGCTGAATCTAACTTAAAACCCCTTAGACCTGCAAACGGCCCTAAACTGGAGCGTGGGCATCGTATTTCAAGACTAAGATATGCCCAGAGCCACGTAAATTGGAGTATTGAAGATTGGTCAAAAGTTATGTTCTCCGACGAATCAAAATTTATGCTCTACAAGCACGATGGAAGACACAGAGTGTATCGAAGACCAGGGGAAAGATTCAAGCAAGCATGCATCGAAGAAAAAGTAGCCTACGGTGGTGGGTCTGTACTTGTGTGGGCCGGAATTTCTTCTGAAAGTCGCACAGAGCTGGTGATCATAGAAAACGGCTCTTTAACTAGCGTAAGATATGTGGAAGAAATCCTCAATGATCACGTTGGACCATTTATGGTCAATTTAGGTGAGGATGCTATATTTATGCATGACAATGCCCGACCTCATACAGGTAGGATTGTGAATGACTACCTTCAAGAGATGAACATTACTCGTATGGAGTGGGCAGCGCGCAGCCCGGATATCAACCCGATCGAGCATGCTTGGGACGAGCTAGGCAGATGCGTAAAACAACGAAACCCTCCCCCAATCACGCTTCGTGAGCTCAAAATTGCTCTCACAGAGGAATGGGAGAATATTCCCCTAAATCGTATAAGGAACTTGGTGTACAGCATGCCAAACCGCGTAAACGCAGTAATGGAAGCACGAGGAGGCTATACGAAGTATTAAAATTCAAGAAAATCGTAATAAAGTTCAAAAATTTCATGTTTCCTATTTTTGTTTTAAGGAGAGATCAGCAGTTTTTTTCTTTATGTAATTTTGTGTTAATAAAATGTATGGTGACTCATATTTTTTTTACTTTCTTTTAAGGAGTATTACATTGTCTATTAAATACAATTTATTGCATTAACCTATCATTTTTAGTTTCCGAGATTTTTAACATTCTTTAAGTGACCCGGATTCATTGCTCTCGAGTGTATTTGGAACGTATTGCAATTATTTTTTATGTAGAATCAGCTTTCTGGGCTTAACTACTATGTGACCGGGTCATTCTCTCCGGGTTCTCGTGCAATTTTTTACGTGTCAGGCTAAAATAAAATAAGCTTGAGACAAAAACAAATCATCCTTTGTGGCGTTCCTTTTGTCGGCTGTCCCCAAAATGTAACCGAGTGGGATCTTAATTAAGAAACTGGGTGATTCAGTTGAAGTGTCCCGCATTTTGTTATGGTAATGTCGGGGTTTTTTTGATTTTTGGGCGTAAAATGAGAATAATTGAGCAATCAATTTTTTTTTGTTTAAAGTAGGGTGTAATTTTGAACTCGTTAGTTTCTTTCAGTTTTGTTTTTATTTAATCGCAATCAGCAGAAACATAATAGGATAATATGAATCAAGTAAAAATTCATATAATGGTCAGTAAGAGAAGAATACATACATACTTACAAACATATAAAAGTAAAAAAAAACATCAAAATAAACATCATTTATCATTCATAAAATTAACTGCGTTTGCCACCATTTTAGGCATTGTAATGTGATTCATATCATTATCCTATTAAGATTCTGAATAAGCAGCTTTTTAGGCCCCATGTTTGCTGGCTGCAAGGTGATTCCGTTTATCAAAGAGCTTAGATTTTTACTTGACGACTATTCAAAATAATATTTTCAAGAGCTTTACATCACTAAATTAGTTTGGTCATTCTAATTACGTCAGTCAGCTTATCAAGATCTTTAAAATTAATGCTAAAAATAGTCAAGCTGTCTTATCCTACATCAAAATGTTCCCTAATGTTGAAATAGGTCACGCAAGTCCAGTTTCCCCTAGCTCGTTTGTCGTCCAGTCGGTCAAAGTAGGTTACACGTCCCCTTTTATTTTGTATAAGACTATAAGAACTAACTCTGTCAGATGTCAATGACCTTTGGCATTGGTTATTGTCACGGTATCGCTATTGTTTGAGTGAGGGTGAGAGTTTGATGTTTGTATCGAGATGTTTCTCAGGCTTTCAGATATATTTTTGTAAGAAATATGTAGTAGCATGATTTTACATAAGGTTTGAAAGTCACGATAGTTATGTAAAGTTTATTGATTGAGTTGCAATAAATACATTATTATTATAAGCTTATTAGACATTTGTAGTGTCCCACTGTAGGGCAAAAGCCAAAGCCATTCCCTCCTGCCACTTTTCACGATCTAGTGAAACTGAAGGCCAATCCTTTGAGAAAGAGTCCAGCTCATCCCGCCGTCTTTTTCTGAGATAGATAACTACAGCTAAAGTTAATATAAACCTCAGAATTATTTAACGAGACTTATCTTAAACCGAACTTTAAAGTATATCTGTCAGTGCAATATACCTCAAAGTGTCACTACCAGCATGAGATCAAATTGCAAGTTGCAAATAAAATGATTATGATTATGTTGCATTTGAATTCACATAAAAACTTCACAGAGTAGAAAATTAATCTCTTTCTAATTTTGACATTACCAAGTTAGTACTTTACCCACATGTGTAAAGTTACGGTATTTAACATACAGCAGTAGTTTAGGATTTCAAAATCTCATCTGTGACTAGCTCCAAACTTTCAGTTTAAACTGTAACTAGAACTATACGACTACCTAACAACAATATAACTAGTTCTTAAACAATAGCAGAGGACGTTGAACACCGTCAAGGATGTAATGGATTTGTTAATTGTCTAGCTTGCTATAATTACAGTCAGGACTAGACAGACATGTGCATTGTGCAACTACTATTGTAGTTCTACAAATTACTACAGGAATTGACGAAGCACTATGTTGATGTGTTTTTGCAGGGTGTTATAGTTCAGACAAGTTTAATGACATAGCTTTGGGGTCTGATTTTGGACACGAAATTGTAACGCCTATGACATTAAATAACGATTATCTTTTCAGACCGGTGCGCAGTGGTGCCCAATGCTAACTTTGTGTTTAAAAGTGAGTAAATAGACCCTTAACGAAGCCGAAAGTTTGTTTTCCCAGTCATTGCAATATTTGCCGACCCGAATGGCGCAGCGGTAGTGAGGCTGCCTTATGTTCTTAGGGTCCCGGGTTCGAATCCCGGTTGGAGCAAATGTTTGTGTGATGAGCATGGACATTTGTTTCCGAGTCATGGATGTTTATATGTATAATAAGTATGTATTAACAAACAACAAGTATCTATGTAGTATATCAACTATCTGGTGTCCACGACACAAGCCTCGTTGCTTAGTGTGGCACTAGATGGCGCTGTGTGTCTGTCCAGCGATATTTATATTTTTTTTTTTTTGCTACGGACCATACCTGGGAACCTAACAAGTTACGGAGATATTGGAGGTCAAAGTTGCAACTTTTTTACAAGTTTTTTTTCAAATACTAGTTATTAAGGTCTTAGCTTTACTTTAAATACCTCCATAACCCGTTTACTATTAAATGCGTCCTAAGCACAATGTTTTGAGTGCGTTACACTGAGTTTTGCCGTAAAACGTAAGTTTTCCCCCAAAAAAAAAAGTCGTTTCTCAGCAATAATTTTTACGTAGAGTTACTTAGTTTGATGTAAAGACTGCTTGATTGACGGCTTCGTGAAGGATCTCTTTACACTCTGTTTATTTCATCACTACTACAAATAAACAGTGGAGGGAAACATTGTGGGGAAACCGACATGTCATATAACAAAAACATACTATGTACATACTACATGACTGTGACATCCACCAATCAGCACTACGTAGTCATGCGTGGTGAATTGATTGGTCGGCAATGATCAAGTCTGGCAATCACTATGAATTGAACAAATAAAAAGACTTTTTGAAAATATAAACATAACAGAACTACCAAACATAATAAAATTACTAAAGTATTCCAACAAAAAAATCTTTCGAAATCCAAACACGGAATTTGAAACAAAATTGCATTTTGATATTTTAAACTCGCCAAGTCAGTTCACAATATAGAAGAATATTCAAAGGCGAGTCTTGAACGAAATTGCCAAATCATTGCATACTTGGGCAGGGGTAGCGTCGAGTTAAGCACGGACACTATTGAATTCTCAAACTGTATTTTTAGTTAGATATTTTTAAATCAGCTTTTCATATTGTCAAATTTTCTTTGGAATAGGATTTTTTCTCTTATTGAAACATCAGCACCCCAATTGTGTAATTCAAAAACACAATTTTCTTCACAATAACAATTTAAATGATTTTTAGGGAAATGTCAGGCATTTCCCTAAAATCTTTTCACAATTTAAAAGCTTTTCTCGAATTAAATTCAATAATTACTCATAAGTTTCAAAAAATAATATTGTTAAAATGTCAAAATTAAAAGCATTGCCACTACAAGTATGTTATGCAAATACCGCAGAATTTCATTTGAAAATAAACTTTCTATCGGGCTTGGTTTTAATTAAATTCCGTATTATTGGTCTGTAACTACTAGGCCTGCAGGCCTGCCAAGAGCTCAGCTGCAAAATTATTCTTTTTGGGTTCCTTCGGGGCAAAGACATGAAGCCTGACTGGACTTGCCAATGCTGTTGTCTGAAAATCCTTTAATTTTTTTTTATTGCTGAATAAATATGGGCAGGTCAGCCTAGAATCTAGACGTAAGTATCTAGAGGCCTCTGTACTGCATGGTATTGTTCATGGTGATTTCGACTGCATTGATCTCACGAGCAAACTATGTTATGTAGTCCCACGCACCGTTAATATACGTAGTACCCGTGCAGGTGCCCTATTTGCTCTCAATAGCTGTCGAACTAATTCTGGTATGCGCTGCCCTATCCGTCGAATAGTTGAATCCTATAATTATAATTTTGTTAATATTGATATTTTTGTATGCTCAAAATCCAAATTTAAATCCAATGTCATGAAAATGATTATGAACCAATAATGTTATTGGGCATGTAAACTAGTCTTTTAATTTTTTATTATTTATTTGTTTTTGGCTTGTATTATTACTCTGTTGCCAAACAATTGAATGATATAATTTGAATTTCAATTTTTCATGATGTCATTAATATATCGTTTTTTTTTTTATTATTATTATTTAATTTTTATAATTAGTATTATTGATGTTTCTATTATTTCTATAGTTATCTATGATTAATGTGATGTAATTATAATTATTATAAATATTTTCTACCTATCTTGTGGCACTCATTAGCATATTCTGTTGTTAATATGCGGATAATGTAGTGGGCTGCAATATTGTTAATGTTTTGTATTATCCTTACTCTGTTCAAACACATATTGTAGCTGTTTATTGTCCCTTAATAAATAAAATAAAATAAAACAAAAGACTGCCTCTTTGGTCTAGTGGTCGCAAACGCAACTGTTGAGCACGAGGTCCTGGGTTCGATTCCCGGGTCGGGCAAAGTGTTATTGTGTTTTTCCCTTAAAAAAAATTTGAGTAGCAGCCACGGAGTCCGGATTTCCGGATCCTTCAGGGGTTACAGGCGTGATGTTATGTCATAAATAAAAAAAAATACACAGCATAAAAAGAATCCCAAGATCGAGATTCAATTAGAAGCATCAGTAAGTTCGGCGTTCAGAGACAATGTCTCAAGAAAGTTTTGAATACTTATTTTAGCGGAAAAATGCACCGCATGCTACTCTTTCTATCTTTGACCTACTTCCACCCAGGGCTAAGTGAAGTCGCTCTTACTGAAACCATTCGTATTGTCGCTTTGATCTTACAATTCTACACAAAAACAAAATTACGAAAGGTTGAAACTAATTACAAAACACAAATAAATTCGGGCACCGTCTCATCAATATATATAAACTGCTGTGCTGTCTGCTTTTCTGTCATAACATTGCCTGTTTCCCTTCCCAAAAAAACATAATTAAAAGCAACACGACACGACGAGAGAATTTTATAAACAACCATTTTACCCAATTATCTTGAGTATGAAACCGAAATATTCGCTTTGATGTCGCAAGTTAAGCACGGCCCTGTGATAACCCGTTGATTAAAAATTAGGAAAAAAAAAGTGTTTCATCATACCTTTGACGTATAAAGGCTTGGTCACGGAATTGATTTTTGAACCGACAAATAGTTTAGACCATATTGGAGAAGTTTAAAAATTGTGAAAATTATATCAAAAGCATTTATGCCAGTACAAAAAAGAGACAGGGAGTATTGAGGCTTAGTTTTATCTGACCCAGATGATATACATTATTCTCACATAATATACCATCTCTACATGAATTAACCAAGATTTTGTAACAATATTTTGATTTAAAAGAGTGTCCATGGAGTTTCTTGCCCGTTCTTCTCCATAGAGATCTACGCTAGGGAATGGGCAACTACAGTACTTTCACAGTTTTTATGCCTTGTGACTGGGACTGTAGCTACATTTAATTTTCATCTTTGTTTCGACAGTTCAAAAGTGCCTGTAACTGGCCTACTTGAAATAAATGCTTTTGATTTTCACTTAATTTTGAGCAGTGGTGGTCACCAGTGGTATAAATACCCCCTAATTAAATTAGCAAGTCGCGGGTTCGAAGCCTAGTCAAGTGCATTATTTGCGTTATTTATTTCAACGCGACTGCTTTCAAAACGGTGAAGGAGAACATCGTGAGGGAACTAATCGTCGGACCAAAAATTGTTAGACTCGTAATATCTACCAACCCGGACTAGGCCCGCGTGGTGGATTACAGCTTTTCATAGAGAGGTCTATGTGTCCCAGCAGTGGGATATCAACATTATGAGGTGATTATGCAATTTACTCTAAACAGACTTTACTTCACTCTACTTATTTGCAAGATGCTAATGAAATGTTCCAAAACGAAAATGCTTTTGATTTCTAACAAAATTGAATTTCTGCCATATCATAATTAAAATCAAAAGAAAAAAAAAGCAAAAGATCAAAAAGAACGATACATCAACTGCAGACTCAAAACGGTCAATCCCTTGTCAACTGAACTTGACTGGAGGGTAACTGTGTAACTACCCTTACCCGGGGTAAGGAAAAATGTGATTCGACCAAAATGAGTATACAAAGGGTGGCCGCTGTTTCGTTTAGCCCGGAATTTACTAGCTTTATATTTTATTATTATAAAAGTGTGGGTTTATGAAGTGTTATCCAGGGTAAATCGGTACTCATACATAAAGTTTTTTTGGACAGTAATGAAATATAAAATTGTATTGTTATATTTGCGTACTTATATTTATATAATCTTCGTTACTTTAGGGACGCGGAAGAGGCTAAGATGTCTAGACATTCAATTATGTATCCTGCAAGAATTGTATGTTAACTTTTTTGAGATTATATTACTCATTGTTTTGTGATTTTTCGTACGGAATATTCAAGTTTTCAGTCAATGGTTGTTGAGAGAATTGGAATTTTATTGGAATTCAATACACGTACGTCAGTTTTAAAAAATACGTCTTCTTGAAAACGTAGGTACCTACTGTATTTTGCCTGAACGAGTTTTTCTTCTGCACATTCTATCTAGAAAGTGTGAAAATCCATCATCTCAGGTTTTATTTATGTATTTAGTCTCAACGTCAAATTCATGTTATTCAAACAATGTGTCGTGTGATTCCCATGTGACTTCATTTTTGCCTTATTCTGAAGTTACTTCTTTTTTTGTCAACAACACAAACTTGTCTATCTTCAAAGTTTGATAAATGATCTGCTTTATCATCATCCATTTTTTGTGTTGCCCGTTCAAAAGAGTGATTAACGAGTTGAATCAGTAGCGAGAATGTGAGCATGGCAACAATTTTAATAAGAGCAGCTGAAATAACATATTTAACTCCCATATCAATCTGTAGAATGTATGTATGTATGTTATTTAATAGGATAGTGAAAAATATTTTAAATAGGGCTTGTGAATTAACTTGTTATGGTAATATGCCTACACTCCAAGAATAACAAGATTATTTTTTTCATTTTGTATTGGAGCAATATGTAGGCATTGTGTTTTAAAGAAATGTTTTAAAGAATGCTATTTAATTAATAAAAATATTATATGGGGACAAAGAAATTCGATACAATTTAAAAGCTATAATAAAAAATGTAATGAATTATTGAGATTAATTGACTTCCCTAGTGATTTATGTAAATGTTGTAATGATGTAGAACATAAGAAAATATTAGACCAAATGTACTGTGATATTATAAGTTCGCTCTGTAGGGCTTCTGAGTGTAGTTGCGAGGGTAGGACAGGACGTAAGAAAGGACGAATAATCGGATGGAATAAGCACGTCAGTGAGGCTCATGGGGAAGCCAGGCTTAGGTTTCAGACATGGGTACTTTGTAGAAGACCCTCCTCTGGTCAGGTGTATGATGACATGGTACAAAGTCGGAAAGCTTTCAAATCCAAACTCAAGTGGTGCCAGCAGCACCAGGATCAGATTAAAATGGACATAATTGCGTCTCACCATTCGAAAAATGATTTTAGGAGTTTTTGGAAGTGTACCAAGGGACTGAATCATGGGCCTGGCTTGTCTACTAGCATTGATGGTGTGACGGATACTAAAACTATTGCAAACCTGTTTAGAGATCATTTTTCTGTAAAGTCGTCACTTGGTTCTGTTGATTCGATGTTCGATGCTGAGGCAGTCGAAGGGGAGGAGTATACGCTAAAGTTCAATGCAAAACAAGTTGCTCGTATCATTCAAGGCATGAAGCGTGGAAAATCACCTGGCTACGATGGCCTTAGCATTGAACATCTTCAACATGCTGGGCCTCATCTGTCGCGAGTGCTGGCAATGTTTTTTACTCTCTGTGTGTCACACTCTTACTTGCCGCCTCAAATGACAAAGACCGAAGTCGTTCCCATATTAAAGGCAAAAAGTGGAGACATATCTGCGTTGTCCAATTACAGGCCTATTTCTTTAGCAACGGTGATCTCCAAAGTGCTTGATGGTTTGCTTAGCATGCAATTGGATCAATACCTACAATTGCACGATGCACAGTTTGGTTTCAGGCCTGGGCTGTCGACCGAGAGTGCTATTCTAAGCCTAAAGCATACCGTCCAGTATTACACATCAAGGAAGACTCCGATATATGCATGTTTCCTGGATCTTTCACGGGCTTTCGATTTAGTTAATTATGAAATCCTGTGGAAGAAACTAGAGGGGGCTAATGTACCTAGGGATCTCATACGTATATTTAGAAGTTGGTACTTGGGTCAGCTTAATACAATAAGATGGGGCAATGCCAGGTAAGACGTGTATGGACTACAAGGTGGGGTTAGGCAGGGCGGTTTGACCTCCCCGAAGCTTTTTAATTTGTACATAAATACCCTGATTGGCGAGCTGAGCAGCATGCATGTTGGATGTCGAATAGACGGTGTCAGCGTCAATAATTTAAGTTATGCAGACGACATGGTGCTGCTGAGTCCGTCAATCAGTGGACTGAGGGACTTACTGACTGTGTGTGAACGGTATGCTGCAGATCACTGTCTGAAATATAATGCCGGTACCAAGTGTCCATCGTATGTACCCACCGTGTCACTTAATGGGACACCTCTCAAAAGGGTTAAAATGTTTAAATACCTTGGACACTTGATAACAGAGGATTTACGTGATGATCCGGATATTGAACGGGAGCGTAGAGCATTGGCGATAAGAGCGAATATGATCTCCAGTAGATTCAATCGGTGTACAGCTCAAGTCAAAGTTACACTTTTTCGAGCCTACTGTACATCGCTGTACACCTGCAATCTCTGGAGTAACTATTCGCAAAGATCGTTCAATGCTTTACGCGTCCAATACAATAACGCGTTTAGGTTGTTGTTGCGGTTGCCGCGGGCATGCAGCGCATCAGGGATGTTTGCGGATGCACAGGTGGACGGTTTTCATGCCATCTTGCGCAAGCGCTGCGCCGCCTTGCGCTGCAGAGTCCGCGCCAGCCCTAACAGCATCCTGGCGATATTTAGTAACAGACTGGACAGTCAGTTACATAGGTTTTGGAGCAACCTACATGTAAGTTTAAATACTAACATAGTTAAGTAAGTTCTGTATTTTTACTAACATTGTGAAATAATTTTGTGAACGTGTGATAATTATTAATGTACCTAATTCTATGGATCTTGTGATATCTGAATTAAATGAATTTATTTATTTATTATTATTATTTATTTAATAAAATATGTTCAAATTACGCAAACTACACGAACATTCACAGAAAAAACAATACAAATTCTAAACCGACTAAAATTCTTAAAATTCAAGTAGAACTCACCATCTAATTCATATCCTTGCCCACCCCACTGCGGCAACTCCTGAGAGTAAGACTTGGGGTCGCTGCGACTGCCTATCGATATCTTAAGGCTTTTCCACAACTTCATCTTGCCCACATATTTATACACAACACTAGCACTATTCTGATGCACGTCACTGAATCATTTTGTCACACACACTGTCACTTTGAATCGGAATAATCTGAAACAAAAGAAAAATACGTTAGAATTAATCAGAAGCTTACATCGTCAAGTAGTCACGTAAATTATTGTTGTGGAGCAAATGAATACCCCACGTCAGTTTGCCGTATTATAGCCATTACAGAAAACCTGTCAAAGAATCGGCTGAACAATACTTTACATTAAAAAAAAACTCTATGTATGGATAGCAAAATTAAACAGCCAACATCTTATGGCAGATTATAATAAATAAATAAAACTTCGTGTAGTCCCTGTGAACACACAATAGTGACTGTCGTAACCACGCTTGCTAACGTTCAATAAAATAGGGAAGACGCTAATGTAAACAGTGTACTAGAAATTATCATCCCACGAAATTTCTAAATCCACAGGATACGGGGTCATTTAACAGCGTAGACGTATATTATGACAGGAGAAGTAACGCAAACAGATTATTATTAATTACAAAACCAATATCTCAAAGCGAAATGGACTACAAATTGCATTTCGGATATACTAACAGTAATTGTTCACCGTGGCCACAGTATAAATATAACCAGTAAATCAACCAGGCCGTTTAGTTGTAAAGTCGACCGTTAGTGTTAGGATCAACTAAAGTATTTGTTATGTTGCACTAAGCGCATAAAATATAATCACTTGTATCTGCGTATACGATAGCCCTGATTTACCTTTTCCCCCAAAAGCGTGCTTAGCATGGGTGTAAAGACATTGCACGCGTGTGTGTGCTATTCCGTCAGTTTGTGAAAACAAAAACAACATTATATCAAGCCAATAATCCCCAATAGGATGGGCAGACGTGTACCTAATAGCAACGCACATTTCGCTAGTTACGTTATTTTCAATACAATACAGGTTTAAGTTCCTATTGTATAATACGGGTGAGCCTATAGACATTAGCCGGGCGCTGAGGCTGCTGCAGAGAAACTCTAGAAGGATAAACCCAATGACAGTTTGGCTGACCAGGGAATCAAATCCAGGTCACGATTGCGACTACTTATAGACCAAACTACGCAGGGTACAATTTGTTCGTAGTTGAAATACTGTATGTTAATACTATTATGTCTACTCTGTACCTTGTCCATCGTCACGGGTCACTAGAGCCCGTCGATCAACAGACAACGACATGGTTCCTTGAATACAATGGAGCTCAGCCATATTCTTTTTAATGGTTTCGTCCTACATGCTTCCATGAATATAAAATGACATTGTAAATAAATTATTCATAAATCAAAGTGTGATGAATGAGTGAGTGTAACTGAACTGGAAGTTAAGGTCACAGGGTTGAATTGAATTAGGTGGTCAAACTTCATGATGTGATGGGTGTCGATATCTAAACACAGTAACTTCACCACCTGCACTAGTAGCCCCATAATCAGCTGTAGCTGTAGCTGTGTGTACTATGATATAAGTTTTTAAACTGTCATAGTTGTGACCATGATAATGTGTGCATTATCCTTAACATTAAACTCGGGATGCAAGGTGGGGGTGTGCTTGCAACAGCGCCCAAATATCAGGAACTCAGAAAAAACAATAAATATGGTAAATATCCCGTGTTTAGTACTATTTACTACGGTTTAGGGCGGTGATGTTTATTTTTTTAATCTTTTTAAAAAACAATATTTTTTTTAAATAAATCGTTGCCCCACACTAGTATTTTTCCTCTATTATGGGCGCGTTTACAAAAATTAAAACCCACATACATAATCAGCCAGACCCGGAACAACTACCTGTAGGTCTTACATTTTATTTTTCCGTGCGGGGATCGAATCCAAGACAACCAGCGCAGCAACCAATCCCTCAGCCACTTATCACATCTCAAAACCCATCACGTGTATGAAGTTTCGCTGGCTAATTAAATATGACGCTGTATACTAACCAAGGGCTGATAGTCTACGTCAGTGCACAATTTTGTGATTAACCCGTCAACAGATATTACGGTTCAAATTCGATTGAAAATGATGAGCATTAACCGTATGTAAGCCAATACCATTGTTTTGAGACTGTTTCGGATACATCCCATAAAGCTTATGATTGAAAGCTTGAAATTGTATGGTATTGGCATGTGTTCCACGTTTGGAATTAACTAGCTAATTATTATCTCAATCAACTAAGCAATGTTGGCATTATAATTATTCACTTTGATTAAAATGTAACAAACAATTTGTATGATCAGGATTGGCTAGAATGTCTAAATGACGAGTTGACAGACAAGTGATGGTGTGATTGATTTACTTTAAAGGCTCAACAAGGATTTGTAAAAATATTCTGATTTAAAAGAGTGTCCATGGAGTTTCTTGCCGGTTCTTCTCTATATAGATCTACGCTAGGAAATGGGCAACTACAGTACTTTCACAATTTTTATGCCTTGTGACTGCGACTGTAGCTACGTTTAATTTTCATCTTTGTTTCGACAATTCAAAAGTGCCTGTATCTGACCTACTTTAAATAAATGCTTTGATTTGATTTGCTCATTTACGGATACACGGCGCGTCGCAGACGCCGCTTCGTGTCCCTTTGTGCTTGCGCATGTGTTAACGCAGGCTGTGCTACGCACGCCGCCTCTTCGTAAATGGAGAAAATCGCACAACAAAAAATGAGACGCGTCTCCGTAAATGACCCCTGAAGGGATTTTTGCGGAAGACCCGAAGGCCTAATAGGCCTACAGTCAAAAATGTATTGTAAACTACCGAAAAGCTTGTGTCTATAAGTAGAAAAATCTATCACCTTGTCCTGTGTCACTTAGCACACTATTTTTTTACAACTAATGTTTTGGCTACCACACAAATTATTATTCCTAAACCACAATCTTTCATCCTGTCACTTTCACATAAGGAAAATACCATATTATATCTTCGAACTTGAATATACTTCGCTGTCAAATAAACGTATGCCATATAATTGCCTGTTCATAATCCAAGGCTTCCTTCATTTTTTATGTATTTATGGGTAATCATACCCGATATGCTTTACTGGGAAGAGCCCACGCTTTCTTTTTTATTTACCCTACTTCGAGTGACTTGCAGAATCGAACGCCTTTCAGAAGTGTATTCAGATAGTGGTGTGCACTATGTTGTCGATAGTTTTTGGTATTAATCTTTTTTTATGTAAGATTTAACAATTAAGGTAAGTCCTCTATGTGATTCGGTTTTGTGTATTTGAATATTCTTATATTATCAGTAGATTATGCCCGTCGGTTCGCCCGCATGGTGTTCGGTATTGTCCCACGAAATCTTAGTACCGGGATCAAGAGTATCCCATATGTTAATCCAGATTAACTATCTGGATCCTTACAGTAGTTTTTGCGTGAAAGAATAACAAACATCCATCCGTCGTCACAAACTTTCGCATTTGTAATATTATGAGGATACCTTTCTAAACGTGATTTAAAAGCATAATCCTGCCGCCAAAAACCACAACATTAACCAAACACAAAAAAACAGAATAAACCATGTAACATCTGCAACAAACTCATTTTAACTCCTAACAAAAACACTTTGTTTTTGTCGGCACCGCTTTGGCACACGAGGCGCAGAACGCATTTTTTCAAATCGATAACAATTTCGATAAAAAATATACCGATACCGAGTTATCAAGTCCCTATTCTTTCCGGACTTACCGAAGTTGAACAAAGTAACCACTCAACCGCCCCTGGCTGCTTTAGCAGCCAGTTGCCGATTTGCCAAATGTCCCTGGCTGCTAAAGCAGCCAGTAGCGCCTTCGTCCAACAAATGCAATAAAAATTTATTAAACTGCTATTTCTAGAGCTTATTCCTCTTGTAGCATTCTCTATACTATATTCCTCAACGTTCGGACCAACAATAGCAACACTATTCCATCGACAAATCTCAAAATAAAAGTAAAAACTGTAGTGTAAACAAACTCCGCCATTTCTGACGTGTGGCGTCGTATTTCAATTGTTCTGTTATGTATATTGTTGTTTTCGGATAGTGTTATTTATCAAATTAATCGTGAAAATCTGTGCTACTATATTATCATAAAGGAAATCTAGTTTTCGAATCTCAAAGTTGAGTATTTCGCCTCCGAAAGGTGGTAGGTTTAAATACCTATAGTGATTGTGTTTATACAAGAAATAAGTGTTTTTGTGATTAAAACGTGTGTGTTAACGGAAAAACAGTGCATAATTAGTATTGTGAACATATTATTAAATTGTATATACAAAAACAAGTGGCTTCGTAAAGTTATAGGTACGTAAATAACCGTGTTCAAAAACAGTCGTTGGCGCAGGCCGCGTCAAAATAAACAGTGAGTATTCAAATTCTAATTTAATTCTAACTAGACTATCGTAAATAAACTAATAAGATTATGGTCTTATTGGAAAGGAAATATAATCTAGTTTATTTTAAAATTATTTTAATTGAAATTAAATATTTAGAAAAATTCAAATTAATATTTTAATAGCGAAATATCCGTTTTCATCACTGTTTTTCAAGTTCTACATTTTTTTCGAGTTTCAAATTAATATCAGTTTTTTTTTTTATTTAAATATATAGATTTCATAACTATTCAGCTATTCACTGTAAATTTTATTTAGCTATAACTCTTGTAGTTTGCGATTGTTTATCTAAAGTGTCAAATTACATGCGAATATTTCGCAATTTTTTGCACCCTGGACGGTTTGGTGCAAAAAAGTCGCGCGCGGGGCGGGTGAGTGGGTAAAGCCGGAGATCAGTCGACTGTAACAATGCAGAATCATAGTGATGTACGAAAATACTACTTGCGAACCGAACGAGAATACTGTTCAACAACAAGGATTTGTATAAGCCAGAATTATTAGCTATTAGGCTTAATCGACGTGATATTTGCTTTCGGGTAATTGAGGGGAGAATGTATTATCGTTGTCTTCAAGACAATCGAGGCTTCAGAGAATGACTGACAGATTTCTCTAGTGAAATTGAACGCGATCAGTACATCAAAATCGCGTTCAAGAGCTGTCAGAGTTGCTATGGAATATTGACTCTAACAGTCGTTGAACGCCGCGCGCCGTTCAGATTTGTGCTGATCGCGTTTATTTTTTTGTGAAATATCGGCTCTCGAAGACCTCAGAAAAAAACCGCTCTATTGTACCCATTATAATTTCCTTTATTTATCTTTTTAAAAATTTTATACATTTTTAAATATTCCTATAAAAGAACAATATAAAAACACAGTCATTTAAAAAATATTTAAAAACGTTGTAGCCCACTAACAGGGTCCAAGGTCAGGGCTCCAGAGAGAAGAACCTCCTAACAATACGAGCCGTGTCCAGGAGTACCGCTTTCTGAATCAAGCCCTTGATCCAGCTGCTTAACGAGAGCCTCCTCAGGTATTAGTCGAGGCGCTTGGCAATTAAGACATCACACAGAGATATAGTTTATTTCTTTATAAGGCACTCATCTCCTTTACAAACAAAATGTCTATAGATAAGCTAATAGCCTTTATTCTATTCAAACCAAAGTAAATCACATTAACATCAATAAAATCAGACGAAGTAAATATTCCAAAAAGGCCAGTTATATTCACTAACAAACCGTCAATTTATATTTTCTTTTACAATTCGCTAATTGTAACGTTCCATTAAAATAATAGAATTTACATTTTCAATTCACTTTGTCTTGTTGGTTTAAAGTCAATCTAGATAATAGGTCCTCGTTTGTCTATAGATTTGTTTGAACAAATTATTTTGAAATAAATGAAATAACCTTTCAATAAATAGGGTTTTGTTTGAAATACAATGAATAGAAAACAAAGCACGTAAACAAAAGACGCACGTACCTATAAATTAGTTAGGTTTATTTCAACGTTGGGTAGATACTTTTTTATTGGATCTGTAAGATAGAACTATGGCAATCAAATTGTTGACCATCATTTTCAGTTTGATTAGAACCTCATTCACATATTAATTGGACGCTAAGCTTGACTGTGTTCGCGGACGAATGGACCAAGATCTTGCTGAATTAAAAGTCTATAACGAATGTAACTGGCGTTAAATAAATAATTAAATCCCATTTGGTACAATTTTAATTAATTAATACGATTTTTCTGACTAAGCAATTTTTCCTAAACCCAAACAACCAGTACTACAGATTAGAATAATATGCTAACTTAGTTTAGAAAAAAATTGAAATACGTTGCCCGTTGGTATATGGTCGCAAGCGTGACTGTTGAGAATGAGGTCCTAGGTTTCATCCCCGGTTCGGGCAAAGTGCTATTGGGTAATTCAATCGGGAATTTCTCAGTAGCAGCCACGAAGTTTGGATTTGTGACCGGTTGATGGAAATAGGTTCACCCCTTCCGGGGATTACAGGAATGATGTTATATTCTAAAATACGTAGCCTGAACATAGCCTGATCCTCCGTACACTAAGAGGGAAAAATAACAATGTACCTGTAATTCATCACACACGCTAACGTAAGCCGAACTATGTACAATGTACGAGTTCTAACAATGTAACTCAAGTTAGAGAGACCAAGGGTAATCAGTTAACTGGGCGCCGTCTCGTTACAGGGGTCGCGCGGTCAACCAGATTAGCGTTGCCAGGCGACGGACCTCTATTGTGACTCGTGGGTTAGGGTTCCGTGGTAAAAACCTTACAAATGTGGCTTGGTCAGACTGAATGCGGAAGATGAGGTGTTGTGGCGTAGTTTGAAGGGGGCCTATATCCAGCTGTAGACTACGATAGGTTGTGTTGATTAGGAAATCAAAGAACTTATATAGTTTCAGAATGTCCGTCTGTCCACTACCTGTGTAACTTTATATACGTTATCTTTTGCCGGAAGGTTCAATCGCTAAGATACCGATTCATACAAATGTCTCTTTTACTTTTAAGATATGAGATATTTTCAGATGCCTCGGACACCTTGAATTTACAGTTTTCTTTTTTAGAAATATTTTGAGTGAAATGGGAACAGGCTAACTTGAGTCACTTTGAGATACAAACCTATTTTTGCGTCTAATAAAAATAAAGCTAAAATATCATCCCTACTACGGAACCCCTTACTAAGGGTAGTGCGACGCTCTTGACCGGTTTTTCTATTATTATTTTAATTATGAAGCTCTCTAGATTAAAGGGCAAAAAAGGAAGTCGGCCAAGCGAATGAATTGTTGGTTGAAAACTAAATTGTGGCTATTAGCGATGAAAATGGAACAAGTTGGTAAGCTGAGAGATTGTAGTTGTTTCAGTTCTGGGAGGTTCAAATTGGGAATTTGGTTTTGAAATAGTTAGGCGATTTTAGATGTTTTTTAGCTTTATATTTTAGACAATTCTGTAACTGATTTACAGGAGTGACAGATAGAACAAAATGGAAACATAAATATTTTCAACGTGTTACTAATCACATCATCTCAACATCATCTTATGTTTATGTGATGAGCATGGACATTTGTTTCTGAGTCATGGATGTTTATATGTATAATAAGTATGTATTTACAAACAAAAAGTATCTATGTAGTATATCAACTATCTGGTGTCCACGACACAAGCCTCGTTGCTTAGTGTGGCACTAGATGGCGCTGTGTGTTAATGTCTAGTGATATTTATTTATTTTATTTATCTGCCTAGCCTTTTCCCAACTATGTTGGGGTCGGCTTCCAGTCCAACCGGATGCAGCTGAATACCAGTATTTTACATGGAGCGACTGCCTATCTGACCTCCACAACACATTTAGTACTGGGTACTAATCACGAAGCTGTAAATTGACATCATCATCATCATTCTTCTGCCCTTATCTCAATTTATTTGGGGTCGACACAGCATTCTGCCTATTCCTGAAATATTACTATTTATTTATTTACCATTAATTATAACATGAATCATTAATCAGACTCGTCCAATACGAGCTATAGACATACATTATAAACACATAAAATAGAAAAACACACAATATAAAATAGGTTACCCAGATTTAGATTAGATTACCCTGTAAAAATAATAATAGGTTCCTAAATTAATAACCATTTATTAGGTATTAATTAAACCCCTTATTTCCTAAAACATTTCCAAGAAAATGTATTTTCGGATGGCAACGTCCCAATAGAAGAAAGGCTTTAACGCAAAACACGGTTATTAACTCAAGTCGAGGTAAAAACGAAACTTATAATTGCCCGTTGAGACAAATTTGAAAAGTTGAACGAAGTTTCTGAAACGCATCTGTTAACTTGAAACATTAAAAGCAGATGATGGAACGTCCGGATCGAGGTTTCGGTATAAAATTATAATAATTGGAAAGGTGTTTTCTACGATATTTTCGGCTAAATATACATTTTGTTGCCTTGAGATTTGGCTTAGGGATTTCGTCCCATATTATGGTGTAGATTCAAATTATTCATCAATGATTAATATTAAGTAGTCTAGTCTCGTTGCTACAAATAGTTACCGACTTATCGCTCTCTAGTCTATTTCTATGAATTCTGAGGCATTGAAAACCATTGAGGTGGAACTTGTGAAATTAAATAGTTAACGCTTCACTGAGATTCAATTTATAGTCCATTTATTGCAAGCAAACCTCTTTCAAGCAGCTCGTAATCCTTCAAGTGAGTTTACGATCTGCACCACAATTACTTATACTTTTAAGTCTCAATTTACCACAACTAAAACTTCGGGTTACAATGTTTCTATTAAAAGCTTTATGAAAGGTAATAATTGAAGAGAATTAAGTCATAATTATAATAACAGATATAAAAATTTTAACAGCTATAAAAAAGAGGATCCGTACTAAAAATGGTAGCACAACAATTAATGTTTCTCTTGACGACAGATAAAGCGGGGTTAGCACCGCCAGGGGGAGCTTATGCCGAAAATTCAATGATTTTCACACTAATCGTCCCGCACTGTCAGTTTATGATAGAGACCCATATAAACGTACCCACATACTGAACGAGAATGATAAAGAATTTGGTAGAATTGAAGAGGCTTTTTGAGAATTTACTCGTATGCATAGGTATAAAAATAGTGCAAGGTATACATAAAAATTAATGTTAAGGATAAAATGCTGCTTCAATTAAGACTAACCTTTTAAAGTGTTTCGGAGAATAAATAAGTACTAAGTGGTAATGTAGTCAAAGAGATGATTCTTGAAACTTATTAAAAGACTTACACAAAAGATGAAGAAGATCGTGTTTGTACATCAACAATGAATGTGAAAATAACTAATAATAACAAACATAGGTATATTATCATTACTGAAACTTGTTGTTAAGCCAAGTTGTTCCCCAGTTTCTAAATCCGTACACAAAACAAAGGAAATGAGGTTGAAACCGCCTAAAAAAATAAACTTATTTATAAACTTAACATCCCCGAGAATTTTCGGGATAATTAAAATTGTTATAACGTGTCGTTTATACTGAAAGGACCCTCATACATTATGAGGATTACCGTTTACGTTATAATTAGGCAAATACACTGAACTGGAAAATTACTGAGTAATTTGTTTATATTTCGTGGAATATCATTTATGTGTAATACCTGCCTTGTAAAGCTAGAATAATAAATTCAGATTTGATTGTCATTTGTTAAACCAGATGTTTCGTGTTTGTGTGGTCACTTAACAGACTACAGACCGAAATGTTTTAAAAATAGCCTCCTTAGGTGACGATTCCGTAGAACATACTCGTACTTATTACGTTGATCCTTTGGGGTTTCAGCTCTGGTTTATACAATACCTACATTAGTTGGTGCCAGTTAAGAGTTAAGATCGCAAAAGAGGTCATTGACCCACCAACATTTGTTAAAGTTTTTAATTTAGAAATCCAAAAATAAGCCTGTTCAAGTCTTGAATCGTTATCTATCGTGATCTTCAACAATTTTTCTAATGAAAAACGGTACATGGTTCATTTGTTTTGTTTAGAAGGAAGAGATATTAGGGAAAGGGCAATGACCGCTATTAAGATCTTAACTGCCACCAACTATACCTTTTCGAGAGAAAACGAAAACAAAGTAGGTAAACGATTTGTGATCTAAGCACTGGTTTTACAAACATGACTTGGCCCAAATATATCGATAGTCTTCTTACCCATTTAAAATATTATTTATTAACACCAGTTTCTTAGTAATTATAGTGATTTTTCAAACATAATTTACTATTACAACATTTACTAAAGCATACGATGAGAATTATTTCATCGCAAATATACGACACAAAGGTACTGTAGTTAGCGAGGACGTTACAAATCCTGGAAACCAGAGTGAAATTGCTAGTTAAGAAGGCATTAGCTTTAGCAATCCCATCCACGCTAACAAAAACAGACTCAAAAAGACAGTAGATAAGGTTGAATATGTAATGAAAAACCTTAAGTCTGGATTTGTTAATTGTAACAAATCGTTTGAGATGAAACTTAGTGATTCATGTGTTGGAATAGAGCCAGTACAAAACGTGATTCAAAATTACTTAAAGTTGAACTTGGAAAAGCAATTTAATGTGTAGTTTTATTAAATAATTTGAAGTAATGAAAGTTATTAATATGCCATGCAAGTGGCGAAATATGGAGCAAATTAATACGATTAGCAGTACATGAAGAAGAAGAAACTTTTGCTGTCACCATAAGACAACTAGAAGGGCAAGTTAGATTTCGCTGTTTCTGTGGCACAAAAGTTTGTACCGCTATACTAATGACTACACTAAAGAAAGTTTCCTCCACGTCAACTTACCAACAACTATGCAATAAGCTTAAGATTTATTCTAAGCACCTTTTCCACACTAATTCCTAAGTGAGTAACGAGTCTTGTTAACTCCCATTCAAATATAGCCCGCGTTAGTTAAAACGCGTCGTATAAACAGTTCCACAGAAAACTAACGGCCCTGGATGAGGCCAGGGGACGGTTTAAACAAAGCCAAATAGATATATGGGTGACGACCTCAATTTACGACGACGGTGAGATTGTGAATTACTAAACAACCTGTGTTGTGGTGGCAAACAATAAATATCAATGTGAAGAAAAAAGACGTAATTCAACTGAGTTATGTGCTTTTCTCATTCAACGGAGCCTGTTTTTAATTTTTACGAGGTACTTAAAGTACTTCGCAACGTAGTGAATATTAGATTGAATTAAAAATGTAGTCAGTTGAATCACAACGAGCGAAAAGAATATTTATTAAAGTGTGGTGTATCCTACCTAAGAGAAATGAATATAAATAAAGAGCAAGAGAGAGATCAAAGAAAAAATTGGTACATTGTGTAAGGAATGATATGAAAGTAAAAGAAGTAAATGATATTATGACTGTTGACAAGAGAGAATCGAAGGATAAACGTCTTGTAGTGACCCCAAGTAATATGTGAAAAGAGCATGTATATGATTATCACAACTAACAACAAAACATAAAACCTAATTACACCCATTACAAAACCCAGCTGACACTAAACATAACCCTCACAAACATAACCACCGTTGTGTTACATTTCGAAATCCGTCAATTCAAGTAGAGGATAATGTAACAAGTCACTTAACGAAATGATCGGATTATGTTTCATTGACAGGACAGTGGATGATTCATGTTTAGCTGGCGACCGGCCAAACGGTGCGCTTAAATAGACGAGACTGTACTAGATTAGTTGTGTTGTAGGGAAAGTTAGTGCTACTGCAAATACTGGAGAGACAGTCATACACTTTGAGTTTGGTGATATTACTACGACTGTAAATTGTAATACAGAACTCGGTAGATTAACTGAAACCTTTGCTGAAGTGCTGTTGACTGTAACGTTGTGTACAAAGGAAAATGTCGTGAGAATGTTTTGATTATGAATGTAGATGTGTTCAAAATACCAAACGACTGAAAATACCTACTGCAGAAATAGTTATTCACTTGTTTCTTTGGTAGTTTGGTCATGTCTGGAGTATTACAATTGTAAATTGTAATTGAGAACTCTGTAAAATAACTGAAATTAGCAATTGAAACTGCGGTTTAGTCGTTCTTTTGAAAATTTGAACGCAAATCTAATTCCAGTTCAAAGATAGCAATAAAAGTCAATGTATCTAAAAGTGCAGAATGGTGATAGAGTGACGATGGACAGGAAATAATGCAAGAAAGATCTTACGCCGATCCCAAAAAAAAATAGAAAAAAGAGTCTAGAACAGTGTAATGTTGTCAGCGATAACGCTGGTGGCAATATCAATGTACTTTTTTTTTTTTGCTGGACATTAACACACAGCCCCATCTCGTGCCACATTAAGCAACGAGGCTTGTGTCGTGGACACCAGATAGTTGATATACTACAGAGATACTTTTTGTTTGTAAATACATACTTATTATACATATAAACATCTACTTGGAAACAAATGTCCATGCTCATCACACAAACATTTGCTCCAACCGGGATTCGAACCCGGGACCCTAAGAACGTAAGGCAACCTCATTACCGCTTGCGCCATTTGGGTCGACATCTACTATGCTAATTCAATTCTGTCAAAATGGCGTGTATTTGCAGATGATGTTGATTGTTTGGACAACATTGATCCTACCCCACGTTATCATAGATAAAAAGGAAACAATATGTTTACCAACATTTTGATCCTTGTATAATTCCTAGTGTTCCAGTACAGTTGTATAATCTGAAACCACCCCACGTGCAGTAGTAACGCGTTTCGTTAATGACCACATTATGCATAAGTAGCAAGTAGTAGTGTTGCTCACGTAGTGTGTATCTGAGCCGAATGGAACTGTTTGTTGTAGAGGATACTGGTTTTTATTTATATTTAAGTTAGAGTATAGTTTGGGGTGCAGTGGGATCCAGAATGAGCGTGATAATCTTTGTGTAGTTGAGTACGTAGTCCGATTTGTGTGAAAAAAAAACTGTCAATGGAGTTTCTCGCCCATTCTTCTCTATTTAAATCTACAATAGGGAATAGCTAATTAGTCGAATAATGAGTGATCAGTTATTACTTCTTGTGGCTGGACTGTAGTTTCTTCTTATACTGTGTATTTGAAAATAAAAGAATCATATGACGTATTTAAAATAATTATATACTCTGAGTTTGCTTTTGAGCCATTTAATATTCATGTATGGTCAAAAACTCAAAATGCAGGTTACTGTTGTATCACACACGATAAATAACCCAAGCAGTCTGACCTCGCGGGCCTGTGGACGGGGAGCTATGGGCTAGCTAGCCGTCCGTCCGTCTCATGACGACAGGCCGTGTCAACGAGGCGTTCGTGTTCCACGCGCGCCTCAAAGAGAGTCAGCAATAGGGAAGGGGTCCGCAAGGGCCGAAGCCTGCTGGGGCTGCGGGACTATTCGAAAGAGATACCGTGGCCCCGGAACACAAAGGGCGATGAAGGAGCATGGATGGATTTTAGTCAGTAAAAGTCTGACACTCCCTCCTGCTCCGCCCAGAGCGGGAGGAGTAATTTGAAGATTTCCCATCCGAAAAAAAAAAAAAAAGCAGTCTGACCTAAAAACATGTTGGCATTAATATTGCATTTCCTACACTGTACCAACTTATTTACGGCCACACTTACACTTCTGCTAACCTCACAACCGAAGACAATCGTAAGAATAACAAAGCATATAAAACCCACCTCACCTACCATCCATTACTCACTTTTTATCAATTTTATTACATCACATAAAACGTTTTAGCCAACAGATTTCTCTCGGTAAACAATCGATTAAAATAAATCATTTGCCGTCGCTCGCAGCATTCTTCAGGCAATGTGCGGTCGCGTCGAAAAATATTTTGATTGCGAAAATTCTGCACCGATTTTGCAGACTCTCTGGAATTTACTTGATTTAATGGACCCTTATCATGAAAAATCTTTTGGGAGTTTTTAGGAATTTAGTTTTCAAGTTTTGTTTGATTTAGTCTGTGGTGTAGAATTTATTGTTAACTTTTTACACATTCATTTTATAATTATTCAAAAACAGACCAGAGTAGGTATTTAAAAAAAATATAACTTAATAAAGATATTTATCAATAGCAGCAACGCAGTCTCGATTTGTGCCTGATTGATGGTAATAGGCTCGTGACCGGAGGACATGGTGGAACACACTGTGGAGGTGTGCCCTGCCTGGGCGGAGCACCGCCGTGTCCTCGAAGCGGCGATCGGCGGCGGCGACCGTCTATATAACTTTAACATGTATAATGAAATGTGGGTATGGTATTATTAGAATGTGTTATGTTCGTTTTTTTTTCTTCTATTAAAACTATGTGATCTATCTGAAATCAGTAAGTCGAGTCAAACATTTAAAAAATAAGTGAACATTTAAATTGAATTATTGTTCAATGCTATTCAGTTCAGTTATTTAATATTTTGAGATCGATCGTTTCACTCGACAGTTTTATAGATGCAGTAATCATTTAGAATTTTATTGTATTCCGAAATTTTAACATTGCGGAGGATCCAATTACTACAATCATGTTTAATAGTCTCTTCCCTTAACATTTCATTTTTATTTTTCTGACACTTTTTTTGTATCTCAATAGTCCTCAGAAAAGATCACAAGAAATACTTAATTAATAATCTAAAGTTCGGTTTCTTAATCATACACTTTACATAATCAGCCTACAACGTTTCCAAAGCTTGGCAAAGGTGTCCTTCAAAGCCACCCCTTATTTTGCAAGGTTTTCTCTTAAGAACCTTGCACTTTTGAAATCAACCATGCCAAAAAAAGAATGCCTTTTAATAATTTAACTTCAACACTGTCTACTAAAGTATATAATCAAATGTAACCCAATTCCTCACCATTTGTAGATCAAGATGAACAAAATATTTGACGTTAACAATAATTAAGATCGACCCTTATTCTAACCCTTTCATCGCTAATGATAATATTAGGTTACAACGCTGTGGTATTCGGGTTGCGATGTCAGGGGAATCAATATCTACGTGTAATAATAGTATCAATGATACAAATACATCTCATGTTATTTCTTAGTGTAGATATGTCTGTCATGTAGTATTATAGATGCCGATGGTAGATAACACCATAAAACAACAATTCCAAGACACCAATCTCTAAAAAAACCCTTTATTTTGCGCCTGAAAACCCGATTTATTTTCAATTAATTGCCAAATTCTATTTTTAGTTGCTTTGAAATCAATAAATAGTTGAGTCATTGAGTTGACTAAACAGTGACGTCACAGTTTGCTATTGCCATACAAAATCTATGAGAGAACCGCGTTTTGACAACTATTATTAGGCTTTGAGGTAAAGGTGGTATTCTCGAGTAGTTAAAGACATGTGAGTCAAGTTACAAGGTGCAGGATCATCATACCGTAATGTCAGCTGGATTAACCTTATTTATTGTAAAAGGGTAGATGACAAAAAAAAAGAAATCTATCTGTAGGCTAATTCACGTAACTAAAGAAGTGCTGTTGCAGCGCAGTTGCAGTTAAGTTTCGATCAAAACAACGCTTTTCGTATTCTCTACCGCTGTCAAACACGCTCGCGTCAAGTTCGCGTCACGCGAGCGCAATAACGGCATTCTACTGTTGCGCGTCATTGGTGCGTGCTTCGGAACGCAACATGATCGCAATGATCGCGATGCAGATCGGTATTCTACTAAGTAAGAAAAAGCACTAAAATCTGTACTGGGGTATTATTTTAATATTTTAATAACGTCATATTCATTAAATGTAATCGATTCTATTCGATTATTTAGTGAGTAATATTTTTTCTCTCAAATGGCCACACCATAAGTCAGTTTGGTTGTCGTACAGTTGACGTCCAGTTTACGCGCAGCTTACGCGCAGTTCAAAGATTACAAGAATACCGTTTATCACTCGAACTTGAACTTGACTGCAACTGCACTACAACTTCATCGGCGCGTCATAAAATTACGTGAATTAGCCCACTAACCGGACTGTCTGATAGATTTCTAAAAAATATTGAACTTATTTTTTTTCCTTTTTCACGTAAACAAAAAATTTTGACGATACAGTGCGTCGAAAACTCGTGTGACGTCACATTTGAATACATTTTTTACTCAAATATGACGTCACAAGTACCCAGTCATGATCTTTGACACGTTTTAACTTCGTCAATTTTTTTAAACAAAAAACATGTAGGTATCCAATATTTTTCAATAATCTAACTGACCGACTAAATAGAATATCATATTTTTTTTAGTCAGTCTTCATCCCTATTGTTACGAACTAGCCTTGCCTAGACTGTCGTTCCTAGATCTTTGTCAGTCATTACAGCTAGTCAGTGGCTCAAAAAGTCTGACACAGTCTTACCTAGTACAAACTAGTCTTAGGGTATTACCCAGTACTAACTGGGTTGTGGAGGTCAGATAGGCAGTCTCTTTATGTTAGCTTTATGTCAGCTGCATCCGGTTAGACTGGAAGCCGACCCCAACATAGTTGGGAAAAGGCTTGGCAGATGATGATGATTACGAACTAGCCTCTTCAAAACAGAAGCTCAATTTTGACTTAAATTAATATGGAATTATTCAACCCTTTCCTTGATTCATGTGACATAAAATACTAATGTTTTTCATGTCAAATAACTTACAAAAATAAACGTGCCTTTGAGACTGACTTTAAAAAAACATTCACCCACGATAAATTTATAATTAAATCAAACTTTTTAATCACATCATCCAACCATAAATTACTTCACAATATCATAAAACAAACAATAATTAATTTATTAAATTTTATAACCCCAGTCAGCCATGACAGTTCACCTTTATCAGTCGCCACGCGACGTCACCATCTGTTTTCGTCACATCAAACGCGTTTACATTATTATAATTTATAATTACTTTCGAGTGGCGCCCTCCCACGGCGTTTATGTGTATTTATGGTCTCGTCGATAATTTTGGTTAGCAGCTGAAAATAGATTATTGATATGATTTTGGGTGGTGCGTGGGTTTTTGTGGTCGGTTTTAATTATATTAGTGGAAAACATTACATAACGAATTGCCTGAGTTGGTGTTTTCAATAATAATTATGATACTACTTTATTTTTATTTAAAGAATTACGCGTCGACTTTACCTTATATCCTTCTCCTGAACACGGTTATAAAGTGGATTTAAATAGGAGCTGATTTCTTTACCAAACTAGTAAGTTTTGTCTTATTCTTTTTCAGGAACACATCGTTTGATTTCCGATATTAGAACTCGCACTGCTACGTTCCAATCTAAAGATAATCAAATATTGCCACTACTACATTTTTTTTAACTTAACTCGTCTTTTTTGAAGAGCCCAAAATTTCTATACTTAACTCATCTTTTTCGAAGAGCCCACATTTTTTTTACTCAACTAATCTTTTTCGAAAAGGATCACAGAAAGGAACTTTTCCGATGCTAAAATAAAAATGAACCCCAACATAAATTCAGCAATTGAACAAAGTACAACCACAAAATATCCTCAATACCAATACATCGAAATAACAAAGCAATAACAATAGCGATTACGTTATGAAAATCACTTCATTGTCATAATCTAACCGATACCACCCCTAATTCTGATAATGAATGAGAGACCCACAAGATACTATCGGAATGTAATTTCCTCCTGGAATCGGATAGGATTATGTTTATGGTTATTAACATTTATTATGTTTGTGGTTAATTATTATCATTATTTAGTGGTGTTTGCAGTTGAAGGGTTAGTTGGTAATGCTTGAGATATCGTGCTTGAATTTAAATTATTGAGTTTAATTTGTTTGAAGTACGGTATTGCAAAGGTAGGCAAATATAGCTACAGGTATGTATGACGTCACTTGGTAAGCAAATTATTACTGGTGTGGGTTTAAAGACATTCCAAATAGTTTCAGAGTCAAACGAGAACTTTATTCATTAAAATGCAGTCGGGTTACTAATTATGATGTTCTATAAAATATGAATATCACCATTCCGTAAGTTGGTTCTAAAAATAATCAAAATTATTAATAAAACAGATTATGATAAATAAAACAAAACACGGACGAGATATAAATATTAAATTAGAAGACAACGAGTTGTCATTAGGGATAGGGAGCCAATTATAGTCCTTCAAGTAATTTTCTGATATTATTATGGATAGGGAGGGAGAAAAATATAGGTTTGGAACACGAAAGGTGATGCGTTACTTAGACTGTCTGTGGCACTGGCGTTTAATATATTGACCGATCGGCGAGTTGTCGCAACGATTTGATAGATGGCGTTAGGTGTAGTAAACATGCCGGCCGCCTTAGAATCCTCAGGTCCTCCTCCAACACTCCTTAGCTGCTTCGCTGGGGGCGTCATCATTGGTGTCATCACTCGTCTCCGATGGCACCGGAAGGGGACAAATCTTTGAAAACGCTCGTTGCACAGTGCCCGTCGATGTTTGGAGCTCAGCTACACGGCTTACACCATCGCTTCCTGTGAACACCTTAACGATTCTGCCCATGCGCCATTTCAGAGGTGGTGAGTTGTCCTCTTTAATGACGGCAAGGGTGTTTAGAGCTAGGTCCTGGTTAGGTGTCTTCCACTTGGTCCTTATCTGAAGCTCCGAAATATAGTCGGTCGACCAACGCTTCCAAAACTGCTGTCTGATTTGTTCTACCCTCTGGAACCGCGTCAGGCGATTCATCGGCGTCTCTGTCAGGTTGGCGTCTTTGTCTTTGGCTTACCAGCTGATAGCGTTGAGGGGGAGTTTCTTGATACCATTCGAATAGGTTAATAAAAAAAACTCTTTTGGTTTTTAGTTTATCTACGTATATTATAGGCATGACGACAGTATCAAAACATTGCAAATCTATTTAGTCCGTCAGTTAGAGTATTGGAAATAAAGGACACGTATTTTTTGTTTTTGTAAATCAATGAATATTTACAAATGATAAAACGCATCAAAACTCGGGAGTGGGGGCTCGTGACGTCAGAACTAGCTAAAAATTATACCATGGCGTGACGTATTGAGAATTTTAAATGCGTCGTATCTTTGTAAATTTTGGTGTAAACAAAAAGACAAACAAACAACAAAACAAAAACACGGGTCAAATATGTTTTGATAATTTAAGTGACGGACTAATTAGATTTTTTTTGTCGTCTCGCCTATATAGTAACATTTAGAGATTGTAGAACTATTATTTGGCACAAATAATGTTCTTAATTTCTCTCGCGAGTAAAATAAAAGTGATGGATTGTCTTATTGTATTTAAAAACAGAATCCTTTCTTTTACGCCCTTTCTTTTCACTTCAAATGGGTTAACAATATTCTTATTTACATTTTAATATGATACCTATTAAATAGATAAGTCGCTATTTGATATTTATAGCTCAGAACTAATCTACAAAACAAAATTCATGGTATATTTTTTCTGTAAACTTGTTTAAGACATCTTGAAAAAAGAATATGTTTTTGGTTTGATTATTTCATATTTTCAGTTCTCAGATACAGAAACAAATAATTTAAAAATATAGACCTGAAATAAAAATTACGATTTAACCTCTGATACCAGACATCACTGTTGCACACAAATTGACAGTTCACTAATAATTTCGACGTAATTACAAGTAACGATAATACGTTTGAGATAGCTGATCTAATAAGCCCATAAAGCGAACATTACAGTATCAATATATCATATTGATGACTCCACTAACTGCGTCAGTAACCACGACTGAGCAATTAGCCTCTCTAAACATACCTACCTAAGGTTCATGCACACACATCATCATCATCATCATCATCATCTGTCGAGCCTTTTCCTAAATATGTATATTGGACTTGGCTTCCAGTCTAACCGGATGCAGCTGAATAATAGTATATTAAATGTAACGACTGCCTGTCTGACCTCCACAACCCAATTATTGGGATGCTATTTGGTAAGACTCTGATGATACTTAATCTCATTTGCATTAGTCTACTAGCCACCCGATTTAGATCCCCACCCAGGTCAGGATCCCCATCCAGGTCAGGTGTTAGTTGTTTCGTAGATGTATGAAAACCAATCATCAGAATTATTCACCTCGTCACACGTCCTTAACATTGACATGATGTGTGTACACGCACCTTAACTTCCATCAATTCAATTGAAATAGGTACGAACATAATACAATCTTGACTAAGCACTTACGGCTCTAGATCAAAGAGACATCATCAATTTGAGGTCTACTTTAATTAATGTACCATTAAGATGTACCCTAACGTTTGTACCAAAAACCCGAGTCCCAATTGACGGCACATAGGGGTCAATTGTTTGATACGATCGTAATGAAACTCTCATAAGTTCAGGAGTTTCATCTCTCTTCTCTAGTCAATAAGAAAGAAAATTCTTTGATTATATCCGTGACGGAGGATCTAATTGTTCGATTCACTTCACTTGTTTAGCCATTAATATTATTAAATAACGTTGTAAGATTATCAAGATATTACTTTTTACTGTGTTAAAGGGATGATTTTTATATTAATGGGCTTAGCTGTGGGGTGAGGTTTTGAGTGATGGATGGTCGTGACATTGATAATATCAGTTTGACAAGTGTTTTGTTAACTTATTAAAGTAATTTGACGGCTCAATGGGTGTTAAATATTAACAGTTAATGACCTTTGATTCTCTGATACGCAAGTGAAGATAAACAATATTCGGTAATTTTTTTTGGCCAGAGTAGGTACTACAAAGTATGGTGTGAAGGATGATATTGCAAGAAATGAGGTGTCTGATGAGATGACGAGTAATAAAGAAGTATGGAAGAAGAAGACATGCTGCGCCGACCACAAATGAATTGGGATAAGAGAATGATAATAATGAATAGGTACGACAAAAACATGGCCTTTTTCATTTGTAATGTAATAATTGAAAGGCCAATGGATTTTACGCTTTTATTACGTCAACTATTACTATTACGCATTTAGTTAAAGGTACCCAGTAAACCATATGTATTAACAGTGCCAAAATATAATTTTTCGGTGAAAAACAAGCTCGAAAAAATCACACATGTTTAATGACGTTATATAAATAAAGTAGGTACCAGAATTATTGAACGACCAGTGAGCCGTCAAATTAAGTTATAAAAGTTTAACAATCCGCTTGCGAAACTGATGATATTGTAGGTAATGAAATTCCAGATTACTTCCACATCACTAAAAAGCCTTCGAAATTGTGGTAAATGATTATTCTAAACAAAACATTTCTTGGAAATCTATATTACAAAGGGATATTTAAGAGATCTTGAGAGGTCATAAATCATTTCATACTAGAACTAATGAAGGAATGTGATTGGCCTGACTATAAACATCACAAATATTTATATAACATTCAGTAACTAAATTCCAAGTAATGCTCCAAGAATCGAGAAATTTATTTGTCCCTTTGGGACAATCAGCGGCAATTCACAGAAACTATAAATACAGATATCCAGGATGTCAAAATGGGGAGTCGTTAGGGTATATCCTTTCTCTTTCTTGTATTCACGTTTTTCTATTTGCGTCTCTGTTGCACCCGTGTGACCTAGAAGACGCGTTTTGGTTTGGGTTTTGCTCTTCCGGGATATTCTCGTTTTGTAGTGGAGGAATACGATCCGAAGTGGTTTCTTGTATGTTCCAATATTTCAGTTTAGCTCGCATTTGAGATAATATCATAATCCTATGTAAGTCATTATCCAAGTCTTCTTTTGTTTTCGTTAAGTCACTTATTTTCATTTAATAATAGATAACGGGTTGCAATATTTTATATATTATTATTTGTTTGTATATATAAACAAATAATATATACATATATATTTTTATATATTTTTTGTTACTACTTTCCACTTCAGAGACTCTCTGCGGGATATGACCCATCTCCTTCCCGGCCCATCCTGAACAACCACCAACACCTTCCAGGATTTAAACGAAGGCAATGACAGAGGAGATGACTATATTATGTTATTGACATGCAAAGTAGAATATACAGCCATTCCCGTCGTGGTGTTTACTCAGTATTTAAGAAGAAATATAGTCAGCAAAAATATTTTTAAAAAGTTAAGGAAATTCTTGAGTAAAATGATATGCCTATGTCTATGTAACTGATGTTTAATTAATAGTAAGAAAAATCGAACAAATTAACACAGTCACACTGTTTACAGACCACTAATTATTAATTTACACAAGAACTTTAAACCAATGAGCAGATTTCTTTGAATCTTTTCCTCTGCATCGCGTCTATTAGTTTCTCAGTCTACTGAACATTGGACATCAAAGAACGATACAGACTTAATAATATTCTTTTATGTCATCTGTCTGTCCGTCCGTTTATGATTTGTATGTATAAAGTATGACTCAACTATAAATATTAGATATAGTTGTCGTTTTTAGCATGGAGGAAGTCGTTTAAATATTTCAACTTATGAGCGTTTGGGTTTTATAAGAATATTGTAGTTATTTGTGTCAATGTATGCTTTGATTTAGATGATTATTAAATTCTCGTTTAGGCAAATGGATAGATATATTTATAGTAAGTATGTATTTACGAAAAAAAAGTATCTATGTTTTATATCAACATTTTCAACTATCTGGTGTCCACGACAACCTCGTTGCTTAGTGTGGCACTAGATGGTGGTGTTTATCCAGCGATATTTGTTTATCAAGGCTTGATTCAGAAAGCGGTGCATAAAATATATCTATGTAAATGACATATGACCCGAATGGCGCAGCGGTAGTGAGGCTACCTTACGTTATTAGGGTCCCGGGTTCGAATCCCGGTAGGAGCAAATGTTTGTGTGATAAGCATAGATCAACACAGGCCACCGGCGGACCGGAGGTGATAAGCATGGACATTTGTGTCCTAGTCATGGATGTTTATATGTATAATAAGTATGTATTTATAAACAAAAAGTATCTATGTAGTGGATCAACTATCTGGTGCTCACGACACACGCCTCGTTACTTAGTGTGGCATATTTATATTTATACATCCTTGATACTATTTACTGCTTGTTAACAATATTTTATTTTAAAAACACAGCACACAGAGTAAGAGCTACATCCATAAGGCCGATTAAAAAAATTAAGTTAGTAAGGTTATTACATGTTTAACTATCCCATCTCATATTAAACATCCTTAATAATATAACATCATAACTGATAAAATAGCCCCAATGTAAATACAAGTGCCAAAGTCTATTCACATAAGGCATAAGGATCTCTATTCACCCAAATACAAAGTCAGTATGGAGACCACTTAGCTCCCTTCAATCCATTGTTTATACGATCAAATACTGTACGATCAACTCCTGTCTTCAAGGAGTTACCTTCGGTTTTAGTTTTCCCATGTTTTATGCATCGAACACTTATTGATTTTGAGAGGTAGAGCTTTGTGTCAGTTTTGTAAATCGACCGATGGTTTTATGGTAATTTTTGTCTAGCTACGTTGTTGTTGACTAAATGGAGTTGTGTCAATTTGATAAAAGAAAAGATTTATTATATTAAGTGTTGTTAGCAAATACTGAAGCAACGAAATTGTTCGTATTTGAAAAATATACAAAAACGCACGAATTTAATTGTAAAACAATTGCATAACACACGATGGCATTGCCGTTTATGTTTTGTAAACTTCAGTATACGCGGACCTAATGCCACAAGGCATTCCCTTTCAGTCAACCCTTCATTTTGACAGTTCAACCACATTCATTGTTTATTTACGTTGTTCAGTATAAGAAATAAAAAATGTAGCATTGTGAATGAAATTATTGATTCAAAATATAATGGCCAAAAAAATGACTTATAAAGAAAACTCAATTTGTTTCCTCGCAAGATTAGTCTTGCTCATTCCAAATAAGTAACGATGCTTATAATAGGCTCAGCTACTTAACCACTCACGCTCCGCTTACAAACAATTATCATTCCTTTCTCCCAAAACATTGTTCTTGTATTATTGTAGCACTCACGACAACAAAATTTAAGTAGGCATACTCCAAATAAATTGAGGAAACACTACCAAAATACGCGCGTGTAGATTTCAGCATCTACCAGGGACACAGAGTGGCACAGAGGGTTTACTCTATACTACGAGCGAAAACGCGCGCACACATAGACATGCTTCACGTACAGCGAGAGTTAGCGTTCTTGCGAGTGACATTTGTTTGAGATCGTCGTACGTATGCGTCTATGTGTGAGTGTGACTGTTTTCACTCGTTGTAGGAAGACGACCTTCCATCCTATCCTGTGCTTATACTAAAGTAGGGTAGGTGGATACTGTCATCTTCCATCGCGCGACGCTCTTGCTTTTAAACGGCAATCGTCTCAGCGCTCTCAAAATATTCACTTAAAGTGGTTGTTAGGAAGAACTCAGACGCGTCTGTGGAAGAACCACAATTTGTGCGCGGTTTGTGGTGAATATTATAACTTTGGAGAATATTTCTTCTGCGTTTTTACACTAGTAACTTTAAATGATGGCTGTATAAATGGTTCATTTGCTACAGTCAAGTCAGCGGGAAACACAGAATCGGTTTGTAGCGATGGTTGCGGGGAAGTCTATGTACAAGCTGATCGATGATGGGAAACCTCTGGAATAAACGGCAGCTTTCCTCACAGTATTCAATGATGAACAATGTTATAGAAAACTAGCTGACCCCGCAAACGTTGTTCTGCCATCTAAATTATGGTGTTAAATATAGTTTACGACCATCTCATAACTACCAAATTATACATAAAAAAAATCGATTGAGCCGTTCCGGAGGAGTGTGACAAACACCGTGACACGAGATTTTTATATATTTAGTTATTGAAAATCTATTGGCAACAGATCTTGAGAAATGGGAGATCTCATCATTCCTAAACTAATCAAGTTTATGTTCTATTAGAATCTACCCACTTCTTTTATTTATTCTACTATATTCAGAATACTTCTCAGTGTACGTGTGGTGTGAGGAGACGCTTGTTTTCCTCGACTTATCTCGATGCTGAATAATTTTATACAAACGCCTACGAATTTCTTCCGCATCTATTTGAATAATGCTAAGTCGCCCCGCTTATTAAATTCACTCGGTTTTGTCGGAATGTGTGCGGTTATATCGATAAAAGGATCGGGGTGATTACCATTATTCGATTACTTGATTTTATTTTCTACTTTTGCTTATTATCTTCTTGTTCAAATTGTCAGCTGTATCTTCAAATTATCTATTAAGTGCTTTGCATTAACACACATTATTGAATCAAATCGTCGATATTTGAGTTGTTTAAAGGTCATCATCAGTATCTGCAATTACTGTATTGAATTCGGATGGGATTGCCCCAAAACCCCTTGCACATAATTTTACCGCCAGTTTGGAACAAGGATTGAATATGTGCTGCTTAATTCGATAACTATTTATTTTACAACAAATAACTTTTAGTATTGTGATCTAAAGACGGCATAATAACGGTTGGGTATGTGAGACAGGTACTCGGGTGTATGAAAGTGACTGTGAACAAGTTCTTCCTCTTTTCTTGTTATGATTACGCCAAAGACCATAATGATTTCTATGAGCCTGAACGCTGCGATTTTGGCTAAAATAACAATGTTTAAAGAGGTAAACATACTGCGCTAATTTGAGTTTGAGATAGTAGCAGAAGAATGTAGAAATAAAGGCTCTAAGTGTAAATAGCATACTCCAAAGTTTAAGAAGCAAAAAGAAATGCTATTTCTTCCGAAAAAGCTAAGCCAAGCATTTTCCATAATTCAGCAAACGAGACCTTAAGTGCTGTGACTATCTTACTTGAAACTTTACAAGATTCAGCTCACGATAAGTATCATACCTGATAGATATAGTACGCAGTTATCGAAAGTAGCATCGTAGAAGATCATATGAAACGTTATTACACTAGATACATCTCAAGTCGAGACACGATATACCTATCGAACTAACGTGTCACTTTCACTAGGCGCCACCTTATTGGATGCTGAGGATTTTCAACGCTCAGCTCAGTACTGAGAGCTGAAATTCCAACAGAGCGGAATCCATTTAGGTGTCGCTTAGCGTTACTGAAATTAGGCATTACTGAAGAGCGAACATTCTCTTGAATATCTTCAACGTAATATCTCAGGTGATATCGAAAGCGATGCTGACATGTAAAAGGAGTTGGAAAGTCGATTGACTTTGACTTTGAAATGGAATAAAAATTTGTCGGAGAATATAAGAATGGCGTGGGTTGCAATGTCATATTTATATGATGCTCAAGGACATAACTGCGATAAACAAAATGATTGGGATTTTCTTCTACTTATTCTATTCTTAGAATTGAAGGTAAAACTCCTCCTACATAACATATGATAATGGTGTACAAACGAATGCGGCGTCAGTTCTGTAGCATCATCTTTATTTAGAAACTTTATTCCAGAAGGTTTGTGTGTGTAGTACAAAGATAAAAAAAAAACTATGGTCTGTCTAGTCTAACGTTACGAAGCAGCGGCCGGGTCGCTAAGAATAAAATAATTGAAGATGAAAGATTTTTGTAATCAATTTCAATCGTTAGCATAGATTATCTCTTCACATATATCTAACCAGCCAAACCTAGCTACATTCATCTAGCCAACCTTCCTTACGTGTAAATAAATAGCCCGACTTAAACTCAGTGTATGTGAATTTACGTATTTTTTCCCTGACGCCGTTTGGTCCGGTCCGATACATCGTAAATCTGTAATCCGGAAAAATTGGCTGCGGCCGCACCGGTACGGATATGTACCGGGTACGGGTTTTACACTTCATTTGTTTGACGAATAGCTCCGGATTTCCGAAAGTTAGTTTTATTCAGTGAAAGGAATACAAAAAAAAATAAAAAAATTGGGTACTAAGTAATTTTTGAGTGTTTTTTGATAAATAAAGTTTATTTACAATGTCTACATAATGAGTGCTTTATTCTCAAAAAGATTGATATTAAGAAATTTACGATCTGTAGAAAATGATCTCACTGTAAGGTTAAGGTCTCAAATATATCTACCTTGTACAACGCTTTATCACTAGGGGTAGGCAATATTAAGGACTCATTAAAAAGCCTCGTTGGTTTAGTTGTCGCAAGCACAACTGCTGAGAATGAGATCCTGGGTTCGATTCCCGGGTCGGGCAATGTAATTATGGGTTTTCCATCAGTAGCAACCATGCAGTCTGGATTTGTGCCCGGTTGATGGGAATAGGCTCGCCCCCTATTACTTCGGACTTAAACATACCTGGCGAAATGTGGGTGTACTAATTCGGTACACCTCTGCCTATTGTTTTAAAAAAATATTTTGTCTATATATTTTGTTCAAATATTTATATTACCATATGCGATTCGTTGTCAAAACCAAATTCCCCGTCAGCCATAACTACTGTACATACAATAGCAGGTTTGTTTGTGAAACCACGTGACGGTCATCCGACTTTTTCACAAAATATTAATTCAACTTTGAACAGGCGTTAGCAAGTTGGAAATAACACACGCGTCAGTCATAACGAATACAGCAGCTTTTTCTGGGAAAGCTATAAATGATTTTCAATGGTTTTCACGTCGTTGCGGTGTTTGGGTTAAAAAATGAAAATGGTAGATTAGAGTGGTTTTAATGCACAGAATTACGAAAAACACTGAAACAGGTTATTTTATCACAGTAAGCGTAGGAATTTTTAGGCAAGCGTGCTCCACCCTAGGCTGCATCATCGGTTCTCACCAATGCGAGTTGCGCCAAACGCAAGCCTATTTAGTATAAAAGAAAACAGACTTAGAGCCGGCGCACATATGGCGGAGCGCAGCGCAGAGCATTTTTCACTGCCATACTATTATCGACATTGTCGTCATTGAAATAATATCTAAAATCAATTAACACGACACGCTTCGATGCTCTTCAGGAATTAATTATCGTGTTAATTGATAATAATTCGACAGTGTAAAATGCTCTGCGCTGCGCTCCGCCATATTGTTGGGCGCCCTTACGTTTACAGGCCTGCTCTCTGTAAGAGAACGGGTAATACACTATGCAAGCCCACAGCGAATCAGTGTATGACATCATGACTTTTAGGATATGGTACACGTTTTAGGACATGCTGGTTTCCAAACACTGTTTTAAGCTTTCACGGAATCACGGAAGATATCCCGTAAGTGACATTTTAAGTATGCTGGTTTCCTCGCCATGTTTTTCTTTCTCGTTTTCAAAGTTGCATTGGAGAAATAAATTACACAATGTGTGAGATAGTTATGTCTGCCTGAAATTGGTTGAGACATCGTTATACTGCAGCATTCCGAAAACAAATGATATTGATTTACACAAAACATGAATTATTGTTTTAATGTAAATGAAAATGGTTATTCTCAAAGTAATTACTCTAGGTACTGAAGTCTTTAAAGATAAGCCCAAGATTTTTGCCTAAGCTGGGACTCTGGGACAAAAGGAATAATTAATGGAAAGCTCTTTCGTAGAGGACGTCTAAGGTTTCTCTGACCGCTACAAAAAACATGCAAAGTAATATTCTCTTATTGAACCAAACATATATGTACATTTAATAGTTACATGTTTGAGGTTTTCCTTTGCACATTCTGATCCCTAGATCAAAATAAGAAGATTGATTGATTGTTTCTGCTCTTTATTTTATTTTATATTCTTTTCAAACGTTTTCTTTTGGGCCTTCATTTTTGGTTGACTGTATGTACAGTCGACAAAGTTTGAGATTGACCACTTTTCGGCTTTAGTACTATAGGCATAGACGTGAAAAGGACCACCAACTTTATTGGTTGCATCATATAATTATAAAAAAGCCCATAATAGTAACTTTAAATGTTATAAAAATAAAAATGACATTAAAATTTCTCATGTACTCGTAAATTGAAACCAATAATAATTCTTGTCCGAATATTTTTTTTCTCGATATTTTGTTGACAAAATCCTTCTTGCATCTTTCCTAAATTATTATCTACTTCATTTTCTTTACATTAACCATTTAAATAAGCCTTGAAAACAATTTTACTTAATATTTTAATCTTCCAGTGTCATAATCGTCTTAGAACCCTGACACGTGTAAGAAAAAATTATAGTATTTCGTATTTTTTCACTTCATTTGAATTATCCTACATAATTTTTATAATTGCCAATTTTAACACGTTACACTAACACTGAAACAGCGAACAATGGCCAGTTAAGCTAAAGCAGAGAACGTTTTTGTAAAATATTTGGTCAATGTCTTGGTCAGTGTCAGAAAGCATTTAGAGGGTGTCATTGTCAGTAATTATTGACAGCTTTATGAACTTAATAATATCAGTTAAGAAGACCACAATAACTTAATCAATTATCACTGTTACAAGTGGCGTTAAACTTGTCACTGAACGTAAGTAGGTTTTTTATCCTTTTATTCGATACGATCGTTCATGTCGTTATTAATGGTTGGTTCATTGACCTAATAAGGAGAGGCACGTGGCTACCTAATAACAATCGAGTTTCAACAGTGTCGGCCGGCGAATTAATGGAGCTCTCGCATAGTCAATGTAGCTATCCACACGGGGAAACTATATTTTACAGTAAAATTTTGGGGTGAAACGTTTATAATCCAATGTCCATACGGTTGAAAACAAATTCAAAATGATCGTAAAATTATACTGCAAAACAAATTGAACTTAAAAAAAAACTATCTTTTATTAAAATGAAAAAAAATAGGTTTATCTATCCACATTGAACGCGTGTACCATATTTTATACCCGTGCAACTAACCGTTGAGAAGTTCAATGGATCCTGACTCTAGGATCAAGTCATGTCTGTCATAAAAATGTATTGTCATCAGAACCAAAGGTGTGTGTTAAATTTCAGCTCAATCGGTTGGGGGAAACTTGTCTGAAATTCAGTTGTAAGATTTGACTAATACATACTAACAAACTATAGGTATACAATGAACAACGTTTGAACGGGGTCTCACCGTGCCCCTTTGGCACCGCACACGTCCTGCATCATCTCCTATACCTTCGTAATGGCGTTCATTTCTTACAATGGATGCTGTATAGTCGGTGAGTGCCTTTCATCATACTTCCATACTATCTACCAAAGCACATTTACATTAATAAAAACTTTTTATTGAATTTTGGAACTTATTATCATAAGTCAAAGGAAGAAAATTCTTCAAAACTCACCCTAAAACGATTATAAAAGTCGTCCGCAGAGAAAATTTTACTAAAGAATTTTTATGTTAAAATTCAGATAAGAGCAGAAAGGGGATACATAGATACATACATAGTCCTTAAATTACCTGAGGATAGCCTTACAAGTAATATTAGACCGAAAAACTACCTAGATTTATATGAACTAAAATAAATGTGGGTACCCAATATAAACAGGGTTCTCTCATAATTCTTTGGTTTGGGGTCAAGTTGAAGGGTGATATTGTATTGTAAAATTGATCCCAAAGCTATGTTCTATGTAGAAATGATAACAAAGGTGACTTACCTTTGTTATAAATTCTACATCTATGTCAAGTTAATGTATTAACATTAACGTGACATGTTTGGGGGACCTTTTAACAGGTTGCCGTAATTAATTATAAAACATATTTATTTAGTTACAGTATTGGTATACTTACACAGTTATACACTATATTGTGGGTTACACTGAAAAATGTTGAAGTAAATTCCCGTATTTTATAACTCTGTGTATTTTTTAGAAATGAAGATAAAATTAAACATCAAATCATTAATAATTCAGACGTAGACCTAGTAAAATCAACTAACCAATGTTTCCTAAGGACAGTTCTCCCCAATCCCAACATTTATTCAACAATTTAAACAAAGACCAAGGTTATTATTAAGTTCCCCCAGAAGTTAATATTTCTCCAAGAATTTCTCGGCAAATATTTGAACGACGAAAAAAACTATGTATTAGAAAAGTTTGCTTACACAAAGAAAATTCAATTTATTTAACGACCAACGTTTAGTTTTTCTAATTTATTTTTTACTTTGCAAGTTTGACGCTTCTCCTCGTAAACACGTCCCGACATGCTTCATAAAGATGTCTGAGTTAAGATGAGAGAAAAATAAGTATTCTATATGTTTCGTCGCCATTTAAAAGGAAGAAGTAATCTTTGGGCAGGGTGGGGGCGGTGATATCCAAGTGGCAATGGCTTACGTGGGTTCAAACCCAGGTGTAGTGGTAATTTGTCGACATTACTTTGTGTTATTTATTTCATCACCAAAATGTTGGAGTTTAAGCACCATTACGCACTGAGCCCGCGTGGTAGAATATGGCTGGCTCAGTCCAGTTAGAGGAAGCCTATATCCTACAGCAGAAACGTTATAAACTTAATATGCAATATTTATGACTTGAAACCATATCAGCCGCATGTACGATGACTGCTGGGCAAAAGTCTCCACACGATAGGTGCCGAAAGACGGACGGCGCGCGGCACTGCCGAGGCCCAGAAAGAGGTGGCGAAACGATCTGGTTCGCGTGGTTTGGTTCGAGGACGAATGGAAAAGAGCTAATGGAAGGAATTGGAGAAAGCCTTTTGCCCAGCAGTGGGACAGGCCAGGCTATAGAAAGAAAATACAAACGATATCACTTTTTCTAATATCCAACATTTCAATAAATACTTAGGTACACGTAATTCACGATCAACAGTCACACGAAACGCTGACAAAAACAAACATGACAATTTCACCTAAAATAAAAACCAAAGCACAATAAAAAAACATGTAAACTCAGCAGAACGAAGGCAAACATAAAATATGAACAATTCACAATATCTCTAGAGATTTATGTAAGGTTAATAAAATTAACAATTTGCTTTCAGGCTTTGATTTAGTGTTTTAATTCAAAACGTTACTCTGTTGATTTGTTCAGTAAACTCTTGTTCTCCTTTATGGATGACAAGGGAATTCATTGCAACGATTTCTTGTTTTACAGGAATTTAGCTTGATTTAGAATAATAGCTGGTGGGGGAGAAATTAGGATTAATTAAAAAGTAACACACAATATCCACTCACATAACATCTATGAATGTAAAGGTAGGTATAGAAAGTACGTCATTGTAAAATTAATAATAACACGGAAGCAAACTCGTAACGTATTCAAATTCAAAGCAATTATTACTGTACACAAACAAACAAAACTGACATGAAACAAGAACAAGAGAAATCAAAGTTCAACAGAAGTGTAAATTTTCATTTTGTTCTTTGCCATCAAGGGTCGCAAAACAAATCCTTTTATAAACGTACCAACAAAGCTTCAGAAACACAACCGTCGATCTATAAAACAAAGAAACAAGACAGTTCGCTCTAAAAGACCAACAAAGGAAACTCCAGCAAAAAAGCAAACGCAAGCTAATACTAAAGTTGAAAAGACTATCGATCACAAATCAGCAAAGTAATTTCCCCGCTTCCTGGATTATGGACTCTGCAAGAGATAAATTAAAAACCATTTTTCAAGTAATTCCCTGATGTGGGAACGGACGGTGTAATCTATACAAATTGGACGACCTCGCCACACGTTCGTACATCAATAGGGGATCGCCCCAAGCCATTTTTGTTTATCCCATTGATGGGGTATTAATATTTGCATATCAGTTTTGGGTGCAAAAAATAACGAGTGAAAAATTATCAGCTGATGGATTGGTGAATATTCGGCTATTATAAGCCTTTGGGGATTGATTCAGTGAATAATATTGTTGCCATTTCAAAACTTAATGTCATGGTAGTCGAAATATGAAATTAGTAAGGTTTTTTAAAGAGAAAATACTATAGAAAGTGATTTTGCTGTTATACTTTTAATAAGTGCAGCGGATAATTATGTTTTCTGAACCAAAGAAATGAACATTATTCAAATCAATTAGAACTGAAAGGGCCAAATGTGTCAAAAATATATCCTACAACTCCCGAAAAGTAAGTCTTTTATCTGTCCACAAAAACTTAATAAAATCAATACTTCCGCCTACAAAAGATTAGATCCCGAAAATAATACCGTCCATGACAGGAAAACCGAAAGAAAAGGAGGTACAACTACAGGACCCGTCATTACCTATCAAAGAACTACGCAATATCCGTGGCAGTGACATTTGGTCTTTTTGTCGATACTTTCGATAGGGGCCCAATAATTTGAGCGAGTGTTCCATCCGGGATCAGCGGATCAACAGTTTAACTATCTTTTTCTCTTACTAACTAGATTCCCGAATGTAAAGGGTGGTTGACTTTGTTCCTTGGTAGGTTTTTTACGGTTTTTTACGGTTCCGTACCTCAGATGTTAAAAGGAATCCTTAAAGGATCATTTTGTTGTCCGTCTGTCTATCAAGACCCTCTGCAACGGGTAGAGGTAGGAAATTTGGCAACAAGCTATGCGCTAGTTCAACTAGCACTTAGCCGTTTTTTTTTTCTGGTAGTTAAAAGTGGTTGGTAATTTTTTGCGTATTCAGCATTGGTAGCCCCTCGTAACTTTTGTGCCATTCTCCCCTGATCTGCAATCAGAATTCAGAATAATCCAGTTCAATCCGCGATGTCCTGAATGTCATCTACTCATCTGGTTATTTTTCTGCCAACACTTCTTCTACTGTCTTTCGGTAACCATTTAGTGAGGCCTCTAGCTGTAGCTCCACCTCTTGAATTTTATTTCATTCGGTTGCAATTGTAGTTTTTTTCTCTCTATTTCCATCATTATTACTTATAATATAAGTACAAATGAGTACAATGAGTGCTTATACGGGTCAATAGTTTAAATATCCTTTACTGTTACTAACTAATTTCTCGATTGGAAACGGCGGTTACTGTGTTCCTTGGTTGCTATGTTATTTGTTTGTGGTAAGTAAGTTGTGGTTTGTATTATTTTTACAATTTCTCGATTTTTAGCAATTGCTGTTTTTTTTTTTCTTCGAAGTTCCTGTAACATTAAACAAAGAGTTACGCGATATCCGCAGCGTTTAAGTAAGTGTTTATTTAAGATCAATAGTTCAAAATATTAAAATATCCTTTTCTGTTACTAACTAGTTTCCTGATTCTATAAATTGTTCACTTTGTTCCTTGCTAGTTGCTTTGTTATTTTGTTCGTAGTGCTCATTTGTGATTAATTATTACTATTTGTACTTGGTCGTTTTTTTTTATTTGTTGTATTATATTTGGTTGTTCAATTTGTTTTGTAATTTCAAATAAAAAACAGTGTATAATTTGGTCCATCATAATTCTCAGAATTGACCATCATTATAATTTCGATATTTTACATATACTTGTTTTGGTTTATTGTTTTACGAAGAATTACTCAAACAACTACTAAAATTACAAATTTCCAGAGAATTGAATCATTGGAGCAAAATTATTGCTAGTGTATGTAGCATTTATCTGTCATAATTATGTGTACGTATATATATATGTGTACGTAAAACATAAACAACACTCCTTTAATTCACAAAGGGTTAGGCAGAGCTTATTCTGAGGGCGAGTCTCTGTGTGGCGAGTCTCTGTGAATTTAAGTCAGTTTGAAGGACACAAAGCTACTGAGAAATTCCTGATGTGAAAAGCGAATTCCACTTTGCTCGACCTGGGAGACCCAGGACCTCATGCTCCGCAATAGTTTCGCTTTCGATTACTAGACCAACGAGGCGGTCAATTCATGTGTATGTTGTCTATCAATATTTAACATTTTGAAATCATCTGATTTCTGCTAGTACATTTATTTCCAAATACCCTTTTTTTTCGGACGGGAAATCATCAAACTACCCCTCCCGCTCTGGATGGAGTGGACACTCCCTGTGTCAGACTTTTACTGAGTAAAACCATTCCATGTTCCTTCATTGCCCTTTGTGTTCCAGGGCCGCAGTATCTCTTTCGAACAGTCCCGCAGTACTTAGTGAAGGGTATTTGGCTAGCCTGGGCGGCTTGCCAAATACCCATCAATAAGTATTAGATAGTAATATCAGTGTTATATTACTATTTTAAAATTCCAAGAATTTCTTATGAAAGCTTCTAATATAAAATGAAGGACTAAAAATTAAATACAGACGGTGAAGGCTCTTCAAGTTTTTATTTTCATAGCATCGTTCAACTTTTTACGACACCATTGACAAGTATTAATTGAGGTTCTTTAAAATTAAACGATGAATGATGGGACAAATTTAATTTACCTTACCGCAAATGAGTTGGTACCTACAAAAAATAATGTCTTTTTCATTTAAAAGTACGTTGTCTGCAGCTGCGTTTAGGTCTTGTATACCTTGAGTTATAGGTAAGCAATACTACTAACGGTGAAAGAAAATATCGTGAGGAAACCCGGCATGTCCTAGAACCAAAAAATTCGAAGACTTGTGACATCTACCAATCCGTACTGGACCCTTGTGTTGGATTATTGCCCATTCCCTCTCATAGAGAGGAGGCCTGTGTCCCAGCAGTGGGAACATTAATAGGCTGATGATGATGAAAATACCTATAGATATGACTGCTTGGTTTTCCCATAGCGTAGTCAAAACTGTTAAGCTGATAACAGTTAAGTTCCAGACAGAACAGATAATAATAATATGTCTATCCATTATTCATAAGTTGTATGCCATGCACGTTAATAAGCAGTGGTGGCAACTTTGGTGCTGCAGGTCATAGGTTCGAACTCATTTTGTGTAATTTTATTAAAAAGTATTGTCTTCAAATCCATGTAGGAAACATAATCTTCTAGAATCAATAATTTGAAAACATTGTAACATACACCAAGTCGCGTGGTAAATTATGGCCTATTCCTCTCAAGGATGACCATTGTATCAGCAGAGAGAACACTATAGGCTAAAATATGTTTGACACAGATCTGCGTCAAAGTCTTTTGAGATAATACACTAGAATTCCGCAAAAAGTCTACATACATTTGCTCCTACGTCTGGTTCTACAATTTACGTTATATTCCTATGTTCTTTAGTAGGGTGTGGGTTATAAATTGGAACCCAGTGGATACAAACTTGAACAATGTAGACAGGAAGGAGGGTTCGAGGGAAAAGGATAAGTTTGTAGTAACAGGTTGCTAGCATATCACGGAAACCCATGTCCCTACATTAAGTTGTTAGTCGCAAATTGTGGTGGAACTGCTCAGCTGTTCTTTTGTTCTTGCCTCAGCATGAATATGTTTGAAAACACTTTTTTGAATAGTTTTTGCTTAAATTGAATTCTATTGAATACGCGTTCGAAACTAGTTTGAAGCGCGTACAAAGGGTCAACTGACGAGAAATCTCTGACCAAAACGCGAAAGCTACGAGCAACTACAGCGCGTCTGTATCGCTGTATCTGCGCGTATACGCGCAGTAGACGCGCGTTTCACGATCGCCCCGTGTGCTTAGGTTACGCGCGTCATCTGCGCGTCGTCTGTGCGTTTAGGCCCCTAGGCCCTTAGATCTTCTAAACTACGCAACGGATTTTAATGCAGTTTTCAGCAATAGATATAGTGATTCATGAAGAAGGTTTTAATGTATATGCTACATTTGCACCCGTGTGAAGCCGGGGCGGGTCGCTAGTTGAATATAATTATGATTTGTTTTACTACATGAATTTGTAGCTTTAATGTTCAAACTATTATAAGCCAAACAATTAGATTCTCCTCATCCCCGATCAAAGGTAAGTCTCAATAAACTGTAAAATTACTTTTCCCTTACGTTAAAACGTTCATTTACTCCGAGCATTGTATCCCGAACTTAAGCTTTCAGCTCAATACGTCGAACCTCTGAGATGCGATTTTCGACTTTACCCCAAGTTTTATTTCTAGCACCCTTATCTAGGGTTGGGCTTTGTATCGATTTTGTAAATTAATTTAGGATTTTATTCGATTAGTGACAGCTTGATACGGTTATTGATGAATGTTGTGCTTTTTAGAGCACGTGGGACAGTATAGAACGAGTCTTATAAAATAATGAATGCCAAAGAAATACAGGATGTTACAGAAAGTGAGAGTGGTGATAGTTAAGGCGTTGTTTAGTACATCATTTTGTACCACATCGTTGAGCATGATGACCAAACATTTCTTACCAACCCACATGGAGTAAGTCTGAGTCCCACCAGTACATTATAGGTTATTTTTTCTTGAAAATTTCTCATTCACGTTCTTTGCTAAACAAACTGAATACTGCAAAACATTCATTGACTTCAGAAACATCAGAAGATAATAATGACATTGCAATAAAACAAATGAATCAATACCATTCATCAAAAGAAACCATACACAAACAATAATTATTCGTTTAAATCTGATTTCAATTTTAATTTTCGAATAATTCGAACTCATCGTTGCCAGTATCGATATGTTCAAATTAAAACAGTATCGGCTTTTTGAAATCGACACTGTTGAAACCATCTGCTTCCCTACTCGAAGTATTGAAAGAAAAGAGTTTATTACTTCTCTTTGTGTTTGAAAAAAGCGGGTACGTCCACTGTTTACCGTGTGTTGAGAGAAAATATCTTATTGTGGCTGTCGAATCGATTTATGAGTCGCTAAGCGATGTTGACGGTTTGTGTAACTGTTTCAATTTTTGGGTGAAATTGTTTGACAGACGACCTTTATTTTGACAATCTTTAGATTAGTTGGAAACAATGTTTGTCGGTGTTTTCGAGATGTTACTTCTAAATTGCTTGATGAATTGTGATTTCCGGGGTGAAAACTTTATAGTGTGTTTCGTCTGTGTTAAAGTTTATTTATTTGGTGGTTTAAACAAAATAAACTAAACATGAAAAAGGATTCTGTAGATTTATAATTGTAGTCAATTATAAATCTTGCAAACTTGAGAAAAAGAGGTGGAAGGTGTGTTATGAGGCCTATACCTACCCAGCAGTGGGTCGAAACGGAATTTATATACTTACTAATACGTTTAAAAAACCAGAGGTAGACCACTGTTATCAATTTCTAAGTCGATTATTATATTTCTCACCTCCATTCTTCATGGTAATTAGTAAATCGTACCTCTCAGCTAGCTTCGTAAGATTAATTAGCGATAAAAGATCTAGTTCAAACAGGTATTAATTACTTTCTACTTAATAATTAATTAAACATAACATCTCGTTATTCTCAATATTAATTTTTAACAGTTTTCTAGAGCCAGTTTCCAGGTAAGCTTATGATAAAGTAGGAAGTTTATAAATAATTAAAAATTATTTTCTCTTTTTTCTTATTTTTAATCGTGATTCAGACTTTAACAGCTAAATACGTCGAAGAACAGACTTAGTTTGTTCACAACGAAAATAAAACAGAAGAACAGTAACGCATAAAATAAATAAATAAATATCGCTGGATGGCGCTGTGTGTAGTGACACACAGCGCCATCTAGTGCCACACTAAGCAACGAGGTTTGTGTCGTGAACACCAGATAGTTGATATACTACATAGATACTTTTTATTTGTAAATACATACTTATTATACACATCCATGACTAGGAAACAAATGTCTATGCTAATCACACAAACACTTGCTCCTACAAACACATACATTTGCTCAAACATTGTATATTTTTTGTGTCTACTAATTTATCATTTATATAAAACAGTTGTACAAAAAATAATTAAGAAAACTTGTCAAAAATGTGCACAAAATATGATATATTTTATAAAGGACATGGTTTTGCCAATTTCATGGAACGCTTAAATAACATATAGAATATTTTGAATACAAAATGAACTATACCTAGAGTCAAATGATTGATTAATTGACTTTAAACAGGTTCACCGTGATTTATTGCAATTGGCATCTTCGCAGTTCATTGGCCACGTTTGTGACAACAAGTATTCACGACTTGTGTAAACACCCATGTAAACACCCACACATATGAACTGTTTCAAGCCTTAAAAATCTACTTTGTTTTCAGTCATATTTTGACTTTTTTTTTTGTCTAGACGTAGAATTAATGTCGAAGTTAGCATAATTAATTCGAGAGCTACTAGAATTAAAAAGCTTACACGGACTTTTGTCAACATTATTTAATTCAAGTGCCATTTAAATTGAATTAGGTTTACTGAATATTTATTTTGTAAAGGATTTTTGTCTTAATTAACACTTAACATTAAATCCCGCACGTAAGCCTACGAAAGGTTGGGAAGGGCCGTACGTAGAGTAAGTAGTCACCAGTTATTATCCATGTCAGATGGGGCAAGCTCATTGCCACCAACCGGACACAAATAATGACTAGGCTGAAGCTGAGATTCTTTTGATGGAAATCCCAATAAGCCTGCTCAACCTGAGAGCAACATTATTGTAAAGTATTACTTAAATATGTGGTGTTACAAGGCGTTTTTAATAGTGAGGTTAAAATGTAAATTAATTAGCGTTGGTTGTCTAATGTAATGAACGCCGTGGTTTTGGCAACAAATGGATCACGAGTTCAATTCTCCTGGGTGTCGTAAAAGTCTACTAACGGATGGGCAGCATCAGCCACCTGGGTATTGGGTATTGATACCATTCACCTAGTTTATAATACTAGCTCAATAATACTTAAAATGTTGGTATTTTTTGCTAAATTAACATAACATCATCCTGTAATACTCGAAGGGAGGTGTACCTAACACACACATTTCACCAGTTATCTTTAAGTTCTATGTAATAGGGGGCGAACCTATTGCCATCAACCGTATACAAATCCAGACTCCGTGGCTGCCACTGAGGACGGAAAAACCCAATAACACTTTGCCCGCCCTGGGAATCGAACCCAGGAGCTCATTCTCAACAGTCAGTTAGTTACACGACCTCTCGACCAACGACATTTTTACAAAATGGTCATCGTTGCTTTACTTTTATTATTAGTGTGTTATCTTCGTTATAAATACAACATCATTATATTATAATTATTGAGTATATGAAATCTTACCATTTTACTCTAAAACAACGTCTTGGTTTGCACTAGACAGACATCTACCTACCCAAACACATGCACCAAAATAGTACCTCAGGCAAATCAAAGTCCGGGGCTGCGGGACTATTCCGGGGCTGCGGGACTATTCGAAAGAGATACCGTGGCCCCGGAACACAACGGGCGGTGAAGGAACATGGATGGGTTATAATCAGTAAAAGTCAGACATTTGATGATTTCCCATCCGCAAAAAAAAAGGCAAATCAAAGTGGTGCAAATTCAATAGACTTTAAAAACTGGACTAGGTTCCTAATCGAGTACAATGAAGTGTCGGAATTGGAACAGGTTGTCAATCAACGCGAATAATAGAAAAAGACCGAAAGGATTAGATTTACGAGTCACCTGTCAAATGCTCTAGAGAGCCGTTCGTCTATTGACGTTTGAAAACGAACTTTTTGAAATCTTTTGCTGGCTTTTACGGGATGAATTCCGAACTGTGCCTAGTAAAAATCCTATGTGCAATGTTTGTTGTTTGAATGTATATTTTAATGTACTGTTTTTAGGCTACATAAAAGCGGAAAAATTTAAGGAAAACTGGCTATAGGTGGGTTTATAAATATTACAAGCATTCATTTAAAAAAAAAAACCTATATTTACAGCTAAATAATTACAGCTGCACGGGTCAATTTTCAACAAACAGCGCTTGCCACGGTCCGGTCCGTGGGTGGTGTATCCATTACATACCAAGTTTCCTCTGTGACTCGGACAGCACGTTAGCCCGTGAACTCTGTTGTCATTTGTAGATTTTTGACAGTCATTGCAGGTGGTTAGTGGCCCTAAAGTCTGACAACCAGTTTTATCAAGGGGTATCATAATTACCCTCTTCTAACTAGGTTATGGACGTGAAATAGGTATTTGCTTCATGTAAAATACTGGTATTTAGCTGCATCCGATTAGACTAAAAGGCGACCCCAATACAGGGTGGAAACATCGACGTAAAAACGATTACCACATATTCAGTTTATCATTCATCGTTGAGAAAAGGCTAAGTAGATGATGAGTAAGCCTGGAATCTTGTATGAGAGTTAATTGTTTAACCATTGAACACAATATCGTTATGAACTGAAAAACATCCTGTGTCACAGTTATAAATCTAGAGCATAAAGACAAAGGCGATGATGTCACTTCAGAGCTGAGTGTAAATTAGACTAAGACTCGAGTGAACATAATAATATCTACAGACAAAACAAAAACTGTTTGTCATAATAATGCTGTAACAGATTTCATCACAATGACTTGTAGTTACAACAAATAAATGGTGTATTGATCTAAATTAATTACAGATGTAAGTGTCGCTCAGTGTGTATGCTGTCAACAGATTTGTTGTTTTTTGTTAAGAGATTCGACAAAAAAATGTAATTAGTCCTTCAGATAGATTTCCAAAAAATATTAAACACACGTTTTTTCTTTTTTCACGTAATCAAAAAATTAAGACGATACAGTGCGTCGAAAACACGTGTGACGTCTCATTTGAGTACATTTCTTACTCAAATGAGACGTCACAAGCCCCCACTCATGATATTTGACACGTTTAATTTTCGTCAATTTTCCTTAATTTGATAAAACAAAAAACACGTATCCAATATTTTTCGTTTCTTACTCAAATGAGACATCACAAGCCCCCACTCATGATATTTGACACGTTTAATTTTCGTCAATTTCCATTAATTTGATAAAACAAAAAACACGTATCCAATATTTTTCGATAATCTAACTGACGGACTAAACAGAATCATATTTTTTTTAGTCACTCATCATCCGTATTCAGAGGTAGAATATTTAAAATGTAGTTTATGAAACAGAGATCCACATTTCCATTAGGTAGAATAGGGACGTTTTTTTGGCGAAAAAGACTCTGTGAATGATTTATCGTCCGATATTTTGATACTATTTTGGTTGATGGGAAGTAGAGGTTACTGATAATATTTTTGCTACAAAACTTATACTATCGTAGTCGATGTCAGTTCACCCCATACTTTACACCAGTTCCTAAATGTTTCTCCAGCAACCTCAGGGATTACCCATTGTTGCCGCGAGGGATCAATATTATTATACCCCCAGCCATATTGGGAGCCGAGTTTAGAGAGAGTACACGTAAATCCCTTTTGTATCAATTTCCCTCATGTTTTTCCTTGTAACGATTATTTTCGAGAAAAAAGTTGTTTGTTGTCAACAAAATATTATTTGATTGTAGTTTTTGTGAGACATTTTGTTGTTAGTCCATTAGACAAGGCGGATTATATATAATCTCCAGCAAAAATATTTTTTGAAAAGATTTGGGGAATCTGATTTGATATGTGAAAGTAGGGAAAAATAGGCTTATAGGCATGGGAAGTACGCACCTGCTGTATCATCAAGACACGACAAACAAATACAAGAAAAGATATTCCATAATATTCTGCCAAGATTGGATACTGAAAAAAACTAATTTAAAATTAATCAAAAAGAATACTCCGTAACCCAGAGCATAAAATGTTGCCAGACAAAAAAAAATCTCCTAAAAGGTTTCTTAATTCAATTCGTCAAGCCCTAAGTCTACACTTTGACCAAATGAGCGAATCCGCAGACAAATACTGACCCGTTGACCTTTATTTATTTTCTTACGCGTTTTTTCCAAGATATCCTTAAGCCGGGAACTAAGCATGGTCTTTGTTTAACACTGAGATAAGGCCACCGTCTGATTTGAATTAGGGAATTGAGGCCCCGAATCAGGGCGTCGTACTAAACCCATTTATTTGCAAATAATTCAGACGCAGAATTTTTGGTCATGTTTTTAAAGCGGGGTTTAGGAATACCCAATTATTTGTTCGGGGATGTAAGATTCAAATACCCACTGTTATGTAAAAATAATCTGTTTTGTTTTACGAATTACGCATTTTGGGATATTATTTCTTTTAAGTCATAATGTTATATTTTACAGTGAAAACGAGCATGTTTTAAAATTTTATTTAATTTTCGGTATAAATAAGAGCGTAAAAATATTCCTCAATAGGAGTACGAATAATTATGATGAAAAGGCTCAACAAATTGAGGTGAACTAATTGCTGGAAAACCGTCGATTAGAATCCGTCTTCATCGAACTTATTGAACGAACTCTCCAGATTGATTGGGAGTAAATTATTAGGAATGCACCAATAAGTTTTTTAAGAGTAGGTTTCATAATATTTATTTTAATGATGTGCACAAAGACGAATTCTTTATCTTATGTTATTGTTCTCATTCGCCAGAGAAAAAGTACCATACTGAAACGTCACTCAAAATTTAAGTAGCACTTACATTTAACAGATACTCAAAAGTGACGTTTGCCCATACAAAATTGAAAGACTAGGAGCTGTTCAAAAGTGACAGATGTTATCTTATGTTAAGAAGAGCGTACCCAGTACCTACGCAGAAATATAACAAAATGATATTTTAAATAATAACACAAAACACAATACCCACAAACTACCTTTGTAATTTTCCGCAGAATTTTACGAGCAAAATTTGCAGCCTGCTGTAGTACTTGTAGCGTAGGTACGGTCATAAACGTCCGTTTAGAAAAATGTTCCATTCGTTATGTGCCATAGGCTTACATTGTTACACTTGTGTTTCAAACTAGCTAGCGTTTCTAGTAACGTTACCTTTTCCATCTCTCTGCATTATACCGTCTTGTTCACCAGCGTCTTACAATTTTTTCTTATTAATTTTATAAACGTTTGTGACGATGGATGGATGAATTTTTGTTTCTCCTTCACCCAAAAACTACTAAAACCGATTTTAATGAAACTTTTGATTGATAAAGTATCATTTTAAAATATTATTATATTTTTGAAATTGAAGAGTAAAGGAAGACCAAATAAATGATAGATGGACTGTGTAAAGGATGATATGGCAAGAAAGGAGGTGTCTGATGAGATGACGGATAAAATATAATAGAAAAGTATGGAAGAAGAAGACATGCTGCGACGGCCACAAATGAATTAGAAGAAGGGCAAGAGAATGATGATGAGGCTATTTTTACTAGCGAACGTCACGCGGTTTCACCCGCATAGTTCCCGTTCCCGTGAGAGTACGGGGATAAAATATATCCTGTGTTACTCGCTGATAATGTAGCTATCCATTGCTGAAAGAATTTTTCAAATCGGTCCAGTCATTTTTAAGTTTATTCATTACATACAAAAATACAAATCTTTTCTCTTTATGATATTAGTATAGACAAAGATTTCGTATAAAAACAATAATTAACGCGGGCAGAAACTAGTGCTTTATAATTATAAAGTGCGAATGTTTCTTTTGAAATCTTAACACCATTTTTTTGTATTTCATTTGTTTTTGATGTGTAGGAAACAAAAGGCTATCGCATTTCCCATGGGTATCGTAAAATGTGACCAAGGGACAGAAAGGGACTATCGGATGGTCAGAGGCCAATTGTTTCTTGTTTATCTCCATAGACACGAAAAGTATGATACATTATTTTACCTTTTTTTTTTCGGATGGGAAATCATCAAATGACTCCTCCCGCTCTGGGCGGAGCAGGAGGGAGTGTCAGACTTTTACTGACTAAAACCCATCCATGTTCCTTCATCGCCCATTTTTTTCCGGGGCCACGGTATCTCTTTTGAATTGTCCCGCAGCCCCGGCAGGCTTCGGCCCTTGCAGACCCCTTCATTGTTGCTGACTCTCTTTGAGGCGCGCGTGGAACACGAACGCGCCGTCGACACGGCCTGTCGTCATGAGACGGAAGGACGGCGAGTTAGCCCGTAGCTCCCCGTCCACAGGCCCGCGCCTACGGTGGCCGGAAGCCACCACCTGGCCCCCGACGCCCGGGGCGTCTCCCGCGGCGGCCGGGACGTGAGGATCTCTCCCTATCACGTTCCGCCACCTCCTTCGGTAGCATGACTGCTTCGCAGAAGGAGGTGACGGCGTCCCATTCCGTCTCGCTCCGGACCATGGCTTGGACCAGGGCCGGAAGCGAGAGGTCGCCGCCGCCGAACATTATTTTACCTAAGATCTCTGGAAGCAACAATACTTTCAAATTAATTTGTAATGCTAAAGGTGTGCAGATGGTAAGACATGGCGCAGAGCCAGGAGAGATGGTAAGATTGGAAGGAGGTATTTGTTCAGTAGAAGCATATTACAAGCTACCGACAGATAAAACAATGCAGACATTTTAAAGGATTTAAGTAGAAAATCTTACACTAACACAAAAGATGCAATATCTTTTGCGAAATCGACGTTCGATGTTTTTTGCGTGCCTATTTTCAGGCAGAATGTACATGGCTCACTTCTTTCTACTCCATCTGTATTTTAATATAACCTACATTGCAAATAAATGATTTCATTTAATGTTCTTTTCATTATTTAGATTTTCCTTCATTTTACAATACCTATAGCTAGCTTACTCGCTATTCTCAGCTATTGTATAACCCTAGCAAGTTTAATAGCTGTACGATAGTCAACAAACTGCACTTATAGTACATCGTCTTAGTGCTACCCAAAGGAATCATTGTTATTGTGGGCACTAAAATTGTTGGAGCGTACCATTCGTCCGGGCATGACACGTCTTTACAAGGACAGTTTAGCATATGCATTCTTGCAAGCTGTTATGGACCTTTCATCTTCTGCAATAGAGTCTTTAGTAACTACAGAAGTTTTGGATTCATGTGCTTTTATGGCATTTACTGCAGTGTTCATTTACGAGATAATAATAAAGTTTGCTATGTGAGCAGCGAATTACGATATTGTTTTCCACTTTTAAATGATATTTGCGAACAGATTTTTTTATGATTTGTACAAACATTTCCCGGAATACTTTGGTAAACATTTAATAATAACAGGTAAAAAATACTTCACTGATAAATCTCGAAAAACGCAACAACCCAGATTTTCCCCGAAAAGTTGGGCAGATCTGTTACAGACAATCTTATTTCTTGCAAAATTCTATTAAGGGGTTTCTTCAAGAAGATTGATTCCTATGTTCAAGTGTACAACAAAGAGCTGTTCCAGCTGAGTGGTCACTGTCTACCTGCGTAACGTAACACTTAAGAAAGGTAAGGCAGAGGTGAACCTAGAACCTAACCTAACCATAGCCCACATTTCGCCAGTTATGTTTTGAGTCCCATGTAAAAGAGGGCGAGCCCATTTACCATCAACAGGATACACTTTGCCTGACCTGGGTATCGAACCCCGGATCTCATGCTTAGCAGTCGCACTTGCGATGACATTGACAACAAAACAACGAGTAACCAAGCAATTAATTTCTCCTTTCCCACATAAATTACCATTCTCAAAACCAACATAACATTTACTCTTCTGGAACAATAATTATTTTAATTGTAAAACAATAATAATTTTAATACTGTTGACTATACACAAAGTTTGATACAACTCGTTGTTATGAAACGAAACTCAACGAGCTTATTAAAGGGAAATGTATATAACATCTTTAATTACCGCCCCAACATTGTTTTCTACAAATAGATCGATAGCTTTAACAAACCACAATTAAAAATTACCTTTAACACTTGAACCTTACAGTTCAATATAGTTTGTACATGCGTTGTTAGGGCGATGATCGCAGTTGGTACCTACGTGTCGATTAAAGGAACTGTTTTAGTAATTAACGCTTCGTAGTTTGAATAAGAACGAAAGGTTGGTTCTCACTACGTTTTTAGACTTAGTTGTTTGTTTTTATATGTTTTATAGGATAATGTTTAAGGGAACGCGTTTGATGAGGCTGTTTGCCTGTTATCAACATCCCGTTCAATAAACTCACATAACATCACGCATGTAACACTCGGAGGGTTAGGCAGCCCTACCCTACCTAATAATACACACACATTTTGCCAGTAATATTTAAGTCCCATGTTATAGAGATCAAGCCTATTGCCATCAAACGTGCACTAATCCAGACTCAGTGGGAAATGGGGAGGAATGCTACTGAGAAATTCCTGATGGAAAAACCCAAAATCACTTTGCCCGACTTGGGAATCGAATTCAGGACTTAACGCTCAGTAGTCGCGCTTGCGTCCACTAGAACAACCAGGCAGTCAATGAAACGTGTATTCTAAATTGTTTTATTTATAAGAACCTTGAACAATAATAATTTAACTCTCAGAGCAGACATGTGCAGGTAAACAAACACTTTCTAAACAGTAAAATTATAATTATCGAAAAAAAAACGGTAATTAGAACATTTAAGACGTACTTCCGTACTAGGGCATTAAAGGTAAGGTTTCTGTCGCACAATAATACGAGTATACTTATTACAGAAATTGTACTGGATTTCTGTCAATTTAGGTATCTTTAAAAGATAGTGCTTTAGTGAGCCTAAATAACCAGTAACTATGCACACTGTGCCATGTGCGCATGCTTTTTTTGTTGTACATTTTTTTTTTCGTAGCCAATGTTGTGTTCCTCTGCTGGGCAAAGGCCTCCACTTGCTTCCTCCAAACCTCTCTGTTTTGTGCAATTTCTGGCCATGCTTTCCCCGCGAACATGATCAGGTCGTCACGCCAACTTCGCCGCGAACGACCTCAGCGGCGAAGGTGGCGTGACAATCTGTGGGCTAATTCACGTTACTAAAGAAGTGCTGTTGCAGCGCAGTTGCAGTTAAGTTTCGATCAAAACAACGCTTTTCGTATTCTTTACCGCTGTCAGACACGCTCGCGTCAAGTTCGCGTCACGCGAGCGCAATAACGGCATTCTACTGTTGCGCGTCTTTGGTGCGTGCTTCGGAACGCAACATGATTGGTATTCTACTAAGTAAGAAAAAGCACTAAAATCAGTACTAGGATATTTTTTTAATATTTTAATAACGTCATATTCATTGAAATGTAATCGATTATATTCGATTATTTAGTGAGTAATATTTTTTCTCTCATTTGGCCACACAATAAGTAAGTTTGGTAGAGTTTGGTTGTCGTACAGTTGACGTGCAGTTCACGCGCAACTTACGCGCAGTTCAAAGATTACAAGAATACCGTTTATCACTCGAACTTGAACTTAACTGCAACTGCACTACAACTTCATCGGCGCGTCATAAAATTACGTGAATTAGCCCTCTGATCATTGTACAGTTAAAGCAGAAAAATCATGCGCTTCGATATCGTGTTTCCGAATTAGCATTTACTTCACGTCACAGAGTAACTTCTAAAAGAGACAATGCTTCCTACCTTCGTCCTGTCACAGTAGTTATAGTTTAAGTAGTTTACACCACTGTGTAATTAGGGAATTGAAAAAAGTTTTTAAAATGGAATTTTGCAATGAAAAACGTCACATAATCACGCGTTTATATTTCCTAAGAGGGGCGATGATTTCTGAAGCTCATACTTTTTCTTGAAGTTCTGTACTTATGTATACGTTCTAACTACAGACCTAGCGAAAATGTTGTCGGCATTACACGAACACAAGTAAAAGTGCAATAACGATCATAAATGTAATGAAAAAGTAAATATTCAAAAAGCAATCCTTCTATTGAGTCAGTTCTGCTCAATTTTATTACCAAACGTATTTTATTTGTTTAATGGACAGTTTATTGGGACTCCATTTTATCGCGACACTTCACAATGAAATATTTCAATATTCAATTGAAATAAAATATTGGACGTTTTATTCACATTTTAGTTTTGGGTGCTGTTGACTGTACTTAAGTGGATGGAAATTTGTGAAAGTTATTTTATTTTGATGAACTTTCAGGAAGACTGATTTTTCATATCAAACATCACTGACTTCGGCGAATAAAAATATCATGAGGTAGCATGAACGTATATTCATTGAATCTGAGTCTGAAATTGCCAAACCACCTTGAGCAAGCGTGATGAATGATGTATCCTCTGTATGAGAAAATGCCTTTGCCATGCAGTTGGACAAATAGGGAGGTACTTCCTATTAGTTTTTCGGATGTTTTTTTTTATTATTTAACCACGTCTGAATGAGGGAAATTAAGACTTTTCTGAGACCTGTAGACCAGAAGTTTTTGAGTTTATCCCTTACAAACATACAAACCTTTCTTATTCGTATAGATACATTTTAACCATAGAGGAATACGGTCTAGAGTTGGCATAGCTGGACTTATCGCTCTGCTAAAGTACAGACAGCAACTACAATCAGGTTTAAGGCTGATTGGGAAAATTTGACAGTTTCGGGTAGCTTGTTGTGCTGGCGAGTTTTTACCAATAGAAAGCCACGTTATTAGTGAGTGTCATAAGCTATATTTAACTTTCTCTTCGGATAATTTCTAAACAAAACGCGAGAGAAGCCGCAGGCAAAAGCTAGATTTCAAATATGGAGATAGCTTTAGATGAAATTATGTAATTCAATACTTTCATTGCTTTTTAGGGTTCCGTACCCAAAGTGTAAAAAACAGGAACCTATTATCAAGACTCCATTTTTCGTCTGTCTGTCACCAGGTTGTATCTCATAAACCGTGACAGCAGCTAGACAGTTGAAATTTTCACAGATGATTTATTTCTGTTGCTGCTGTAACAACAAATAGTAAAAATAAAGTAAAAGTTAAAGGGGGCTCCGATGGTACCCTTCATGCGCGGTTCCGACTCGCACTTGGCCGGTTTCTTTTTTTAAATTGTTTCTGGCGGAATAGTTAACAAAAACTATGCTGTTATATTTATAGACGGCGAGAAATAAAAAAGACAAAAAATTACGTGTGGTCACACAGGGAAACAAGCTATTGCTGCCCAAAAACGTGACACGAAATAAACCTTTTACAAAAACAGCGTTTCTACAAAAACAAAACAATGTGGCTCGTTGAATAGCAGTTGTTCTAACATTTCTACAGACTTGTATTCGTGTCACATATTGTATTCCTGGTACTGGCAATGAAGATTGAACATCATCTGCCTAGACATTTCCCAATTATAATGGGGTCGGCTTCCAGTCTAACCGGATGCATCTGAATACCAGTATTTTACATGGAGCGATTGCCTAACGGACCACCACAACTCAGTTAGTACTGGGTAATACAACATTCCCACAGCTGGGAATCAGTCCTCATCTCTGGGAGGAGACGTCGACCATAACCCAGGCCCAGTACGGGTTGCCCATAAAAAAAAACATATTTATTGTGATGAGTATAATAACCCCGAGGTTTCCAGCATTTCAATTATTACAGCATACATAATACTCAGTACTACAAATGTGTACACATGATTATTTCGATTCAATTAACATCTTAAACAATAGCATAATGAATCACTAAGTAGGTTTAACTGATTGTTGGAACAATTATCTTACATCATGCTTACTGTGTGCGTCTTAGATTATGGTTTGGGGTGTTGCTACACTAGTGGAATAGTTACGATATTATTGTCGTGTTTAACTTGATATTGGTGTCAATTCTGTTGTGCACAAACTAAACTTAATTTAGGCTATTACTATCTTTTTCTCTCTAATAGAAGGAGAAAGAGACGGAAGTAATTAAGAGCTATCAAATTTAATTGGAACTAATATTTTCATACAAATGAAGTGTGCACGTAAAAACATGTAGGCAAGGCATAAACTAGTTTGACATCTCTACTTAGTTCATAGCTATAGCCGTCCTTTTTTCGCGCAAGATAGCAATAGCCTAAATTAAGTTTAGTTTGTGCACAACAGAATCGACACCATTGTGACATTCACCAACCTGTACACAGAGGGGTGGGTTGGGTTGGTCCACTCTCTTTCACAGAGGGGCACAAGGTCTATTTGATGCACCTTGTATACAAGGTGTAAACGGATTCACGAAGTCTCACGTCAACCAAGCATTATGTGCATCAAACTAAATAACTCTGTATAAAAATTATTGCGAAACGATTTTTCCTTTGAGATGAAATATCAATTTTTACGGTTGGACTCAATGTAACACATTCAAAACGTTGTGCTGATGGATGCATTGAATAGTACGGGGTAAAAAAAAACTGGTAAAAAGTTGAAAGCTAATAATATTAGCTTTCAATTTTTTACCACTTTTTTTTTTTTAATCAAGTTCATAATGTTAAAACTTTACTTAAAATACGTCCATGATGCCCCGTACTTACTATTCAATGCATTATCTCCGTAACTGGAAGGTATCCAGGTATGGTCTAGAACAAAAAAAAATGATAGCAATGACGAGGTGATTATATGAGCCTTTTTCGACTTTGTTAAGGGTATGTTTACACCCATTATTATTTACCCACGTATAAGTTTCTAGCTAGAGAATGCATGGTTACTAAACTATCAAAACTTTTTCCTCTCCCACCAAAATTCAGCATAGAAATATATTCCCATTGCCATTATCATAAGTCATCATCAAGATAATGCCGTGTTACGTATGCACCCTTACAGTGTTAAGCAAAACACAAACCTATTGTAATTTACTTATAAACGCAAATTGTGTTAAACAATAGTGGAATGGCAACAATTTCCATAGGCAAATAAAATCGGCCGTATAAATTATCGTCTGATGTCCAATATACAACAGAATCTGAACAATGTTTCGACCTTAATCGGAGTTTAGGGTAGCCGTTTATTAGGACTAGTGGTGAGGGAATGGCAATCGATTTGATTCGATAAAATCAAATGTACAATTGTACACCTGCATAATTTGGATGATTATTGACACATTTTTTTTTCCTAACAAGGAACCTTTCCCTATAGTTTCGTCATGTCCGTGTCTGTCTGTCTGTCCGAGGTTTTAGTAGTGGTCGAAAAGAGGAGGTCGTTGCTTAATAATAACAGCCGCACGGGTATATTCAGGTAAAGCCGCACTTGCCTAGGTTGGTCCGGGAATGGGTGATCACCCATTACATAGGTAGCGAGTTTCCTCCGTGCCTCAGAAAGCACGTTAAACCGTTGGTGCCATAATGTAGATCTTTGAAAGTCGTTACTGGTAGTCAGTGGCCCGAAAGTCTGACAACCAGTTTTACCAAGGAACCCCAATATAGTTGGGAAAAGGCTAGGCAGATGATAATGTTATAACATGTTATTGAGAAGGTATATAGTACACCCACATTCACCGTTTTAACAGGGGGCGAGCCTATTACCATCAACCGGGCACACGGTGCCTGCTACTGAGAAATTCCTGATGGAAAAACCCAATTATACACGTGGAGAAATTGTTAAGTTTTCCATTGTTACGGACTAAACGTAATTTCAGCCAATTTATTTACCATCTAGGTAATCAATTTTGTTAATCAAACTCAAGTTACGAGACTCGTGTTTTCTTAATAATTTTATCACAGTTTTAATTAACTAGAGATAGTTTAATTTAAACATCGATAAAATATTATCCATCCATCGTATCTTACATCTACATTCAGTCCCATCCCTAGTAGCTTACCCCTATCGTAAAACAAAAGATAATATACGCCTTGATCATTTATTTTACGCATCATAAAACAAAACACTTGAAGATGCAATGTGTGCTGTGTAAAAAGTGATATGTTTATCTGAAAGTGTTTTCTGTGGTGTAAATCAGTCATCGAGTGTGCACCGTGTGCATTCGCCTAGTTTACAATACAATAAATTATGGGGTCATTAAGATCATAATAAAAAAAAAATTAGAATTAGTTTGTTAGTATACAGGGTGGAGTTTTTCAATGCCACCTGGAGGGAAAGTACTGTAAATACTGGAGATAGAAAGTTTTGCTCAAAAGACACCTTCCTTTATTTTTAAATCGAAACCAACCTGCATTCACAGATTTTCAAAAATTCGCCTGAAACACTCGGTAATCAGACCGACTAAAACTCAAAAAAAATACCCTCCTGTACTTTTTTGACATCAGTCGATAGGGTCAATCATATGTATCGATTAATCTCTCTAACAAACAAGATATATGAAACTAAGAGAAAACCATGAAATCTAAACTTATACATACAGTGGGATAAATTCAATAAGAAAAAGCACTTTTCCTTTAGTAAAATTTGCTTTCTAGAGTATTTAGAGTACTTTCCCTCCAGGTGACATTGAAAAATTCCACCCTGTATAATAAATATAATAGTTATTGTCTTGCTGACTATCATCATCATCTTCATCATCATGTAGGAACATATCAAAGCTAAAGATACTATAGAAACCTTTTTATATCAATATACTACAACTCTATCAAACGAGGTATTCTTAGCATAACATACAATGGGTGTGTATTCTTATTTTTCCCTAACTACAAAAATCATTAAATATTATCAATATGTGCAAAAGACGAGTTACGATACGGTTAGAAGCAAAAAACTTATAACTGTACTTAAAATTAAAAGTAAAAATAAATAAACCAACGAATCATCGAAATCGGTTCACAATTGGCGAAGATATCGCTGAACATACATACAAAAAAAAACATTAAAACGAATTGTTAACCTCCTCTGTTTGGAAGTTGTTAAAAAAAACGTAACAAACTGAATGGTATCACACGTTTCTCTAAGCTTTTCTTAGTCCGGTCACTGAACTAGGAATAGAGCGGAGGATAACGTGTTTTCCACAAATTCATGTAAACATGCTTTTAACGACGCAGAAGTTGCGACAAGAAGTTCTACTACATATAGAGGAATGAGAAACAAGGTGAAAAAATCCTCGTCCTCCATTGAAAATGAAGGATCCATCAACCAGTATAATGAGTCTGGTGCATGGGCTACTCTACCACTCAACGGATGTAACATACAGGCTGTAAATAAACCCTTCACGAAACAGTAATTTAAACATTCCGTACACCATATTATGTAACTCTTCGCAAAAGTATTGCTGCGAAACGACTTTTTTTTGGGGTGAATAACACGGTTTACGGTAGGACTGAATGTAATGACTAATATTGTATCTAAACTATGTAGTGACTAATATTGTGATAATGGATACTTTGAATAGTAGAGGGGCCATGAAGGTATTGCAAGTATAGTTCTAATATAAAACGTGTGGAAATGTTGGACCTTCAATATATTGACGGGAAGATCAGTGTCTCTCGGCTTCGTTAAGGGTGTTTTACACCCTGTATAAGTGTATATCCTAATCATTCAGATAACTCTGCTTGCGCGACAGATAGATATCATTACATGCTTTTCCTGTCGATTTTTTCAATGTAAAATAATTTACAATCTTGTTCACTCTTGCCAAAACATCGTAAAATTAAAAGTCAATAATCTGAACGTATCCCAGTCTATCACTATAAAAACGTAACAAAAACAAAATAAGAAAAAAAAAAGTTATAAAACGGATTCATTATTTACGCTCTACCCAAGATGTTTACGATGTTATCAGAAAAATATAAACCAAAATGTTCTTCATACTAGTGCAGGATTTTACGTGCAAAATATTTTATGGCGACCAATCCGGAAGAACTCTCTTTCCTGAAGTATGTTATGTTATTTCTGTGTTCTTCTGATTGGAATGAAAGAACGTCACACCTGGCGTTCTTATATCACCATTTATGCAATAGAAAAAGATTGACCCTGGAAATTGGATTGGAAGTGAACCATAATGAACTGATCTTTAACAACTTTCTAGGAGCGAAGTGGAAAGAAAGACGACTAGGAAACGACGACGAGGCCTTTGCCCTGCTGAGACATTGTAGGTTTTTAACAATAATAAGAAAAGTAAGTAAATAAACTTTACTTAAAAATTATACAATCATTTGACTATGTACCAAAACCTAATATTTAATAATATCTATATTGAGCCGGAGAAAACGGTCCACAATAAAAGAATATTCACGCAATGTTCAGCTACATCAAGATAAACATAAATACTACTACAATATAATTTAATAAACAACTCTGTTAATATTACAAAGCGCAAAGTAATTATAAAAACCAAAACCTCCTTCAACCTAAAATTGGAACAGCGGGCGACTTTAATTAGCAAGATGCTAACTACTTTAGGAAAATTCCCCGAAAATTTTATTCTCTACAAAATGTCTTTGAGGACGATGCAATTAGCAATGGTAACGCTTGGTTTACCATGAAATAATTGTGAAAACAAATGATGTAATTATTAAACGAGTACAAATTGTCTAATTTCGCAAATGTTTTATAAATAAAAACTGTAATGTTCTACCATAGAATTCAACTTTACAATTGGTATGATCGCCGCCATTTTGTATTTTAAGACACTCTCACCAAAAATGAATTACCAACAGCTTTTACCTTTCAAAATGGAGCTCGTGGCTAAATAATAACAGCCGCTCGGGTCGATTTTTAGGTTAAGCCGTGCTTGCCTAGGTGTGGATGGGTGACCACCCTTACATACCGAGTTTCCTCCGTGCCTCTGAAAGCACGTTAAGCTGTTGGTCCTGGCTGTCATTTGTAGATCTGTTACAGGTTGTCAGTGGCCTAAAAAGTCTGACAACCAGTCTTACCAAGGGGTCTCATATTACCCAGTACCTACTAACTGGGTTGTGGAGGTCAGATTAGGCAGTCGCTTTATGTAAAATACTGGTATTCGGCTGCATCCGGTTAGACTAGAAGCCGATCCCAACGTAGTTGGGAAAAGGCTACGCAGATGATTTCACTTTTCAAATTACTGGGAATTGTTGTCAACGGTGAGAAAGTTACGAGCTAATCTATGTTTACTTTATACAGTGCCTTTTTTAGAGGTTAAACTTCTGCAGTACCTGGGCGACTACGCTTTGCTCGAGTGGAAATAGATAAAACGAATTTTCCCGAGATATGAAAAATGGCTAGATCGATCTTTTGCCCCCGTAAACCCCCATATTGCAACACTCATCGAAATCGTTAGTCGTTTTCTTGAACGTAATTAAAAATGTATTAATATTTAAAACTAGCTGACCCGCGCAACTTCGTCTGCGATATATAAGAGAGACAGAGAGATGGTTAGAGAGAGTGTGAGACACCCTTAAAAGATAGGCATATAACGCTATCGCGGATTTAGATTGATTCTTTATTATATTATATATATATATATAGACATAAATATTGTGATTACTGATTATAAAAATATTTTAATTGATAGTAAATATTATTTTAAATACTTAAATAAATGATTGGATTTCACTCGAGTTAAATCGAGTAATATTTTTTCCGAGTTGGCACATCACTATCACAGATTACCACAGATTTTTTTTTATAAAGCCAATGTACTACCACAGATTACTAAATAGGTTATGCAAAGTTTGTATAATGCGTTCTGAAATCAAACTCATATACTCAGACCACACTTAGGTGCGCCTACCTATATTTTACCTTAGTAATATAAGGTTATTAGACCAATGAAAGACATAAGTTTAATAGAAAAGAATAACGTTTAATAAGTTCCTTCAGGAAGGTGTGTACTAAACTAATCTGCGCCACTGCGCTCTGCAGACTAAACCAGCCCATGACTCCATGAGGTCATGTGTATGCGTTCTATTAAGAACAAAGGGCTACTTATTCTAGTAATATATACATTTTTGTTATTCCAACAAGTAACGTCATAAAATCGGAACATTTAATAATATTTATCTATACATAACTATTCCGTGGCGAGTTCCTTTCAAAAATTAATTAGAATTTAATTAAGTAACCACGTTTCCGAACAAACAATGCTCTTTCAATATAGTCTATGGCTGTGAATGACATTGACATTCGTTACGCGCGTTTTTTTAAATATGCAAAATTAAATGTATATTTTTCAATATTTCTGAGAGATTTTCTTAATATTTTTTTCCGTAAGAACCTTCTCCTAATAATAACAAATACAACAAAAAAAGAATTAGTGAAATCGGTCCAGCCATTCAGGCGTGATGCCGTGAAAAAGGAAAACGGGTTTCATTTTTATCTAAATAGATAGAAGATAGATATGTAGGACCTGTTTATAGGTCCTGAGTTCCTGAAGCAGTTTGGCAACAGCGTGTTGCATCTGCGAGTGGTCATACCGAAAAATAAAAAAAATGAAAAAAAAAAATGACTACCAACGCTGAAGTTCAAACCACTGTGGACAGATCAGGGTAAAATTTGACATACACATAGCTATAATGGCATCTGCTTTGAAAAGACTTTGGAAAATATAATCTCCAAGCGGGTGAAATATGTAAGTTTGTATGACAATCTGACACCTGGCGAAGCTGATTCGGGGTTTGATGGTTGGTTGTTTCTAGTAATAATTATAATAAACTTAATATTGCGGTCTAATATAAATCTCCTTATAATGTATATAGACACAATGGAGTGTCAGCTTACTTAAGTATTGCCCAGGAAACTGGAGCAAGCTCACATACAAAAAGTTTAATTACAATATACCACGGGGGACTATTCCGCGTCCAATTGATATATTGTTTGGTGTGCACCCATATCCGACCGTTTCGGTTTATGTAAATACCTACTAGCTGTTGTCTGCGACTTCGTTCGCGTGGAAATTTTGATGTTTATCAAGAGTGATAAAAAATGTAGCCTATGTGCCATTCCAAACTATAATCTATCTCTGTGTCAAATTTCATCTAGATCTATGCATTCGTTCTGGCGTGATTGAATAACAAACATCCATACATCCAAACTTACTTACAAACAAATAGTATTACGATAATAGGAACTAAATACTGGCTACTGCTTTCGTTTTAAACTTTTTATGATGGTCAATTCCGGGCAATTCTATTTTTTTGGACTCTATATTGACCCCGAAGTGTGAATGTATGTGAGATTTTGGTGAAAATTCTAAACATTATGGTATAATTTTAGGAACTTCCTCTGTTTTGACAAAGATCTTATAACTTTGTTATGTTTTTTTTATTACTATTTTTAGGGCAGTAATGATCTTACATCAACGCCAATTTTTACATGTTTTTATAGATTTTATACATGAAAATAATTCCTCGATTGATGAACACAAATAATTTTGCCTATTCATGTTTTGTTATAATATTTATCTTCACACTAACACTAGTATGACCCTCAAGAGAATATTTGAAAGTTGTTATCACAACCGAATTGCAAGAATGAGTTTCGTCACAGCTTATTTCTACCCACACCCTATCGCAAGAAAGCGTAAGTGATACATTTCCTTTACATCGAGATTTTTATCACTAGATTACTTTGATAATTTAATAGCTGATACTAAAAATAAGCACTCTTCCCTCGCAAATAACTTTGAACTTTAACTTCAAGCAGCTAAAGTTGAAAATTGAATGTCAGGTGATACCCTTCTGGAGTTCCCTTCAATAACTTGAGAGAAGAAATCGACAGAATGTCCCCTAAACATTTCCCTCATGTTTTTATATGGGATTCCCATTAAATTAAACATCAGCCCCTTACTTCTTGCCCCAAAAACAATAATATCTGTGCGGGAAATAAAACGACACTTTGATTGCTTTATTATTCTTCAAATTTTATTTATGGTGTAGCTGTGTTTTTGTTGTTAACAGAAGTGTGCGGCTAAAGCATGCGTCATATTTCTCAGGGCTCCATTCTATATCTAAAACTTAAAAAATTGAGTTAGTATGAAACATTTACAATATTGAGCTCAAACAAACCTAAGATGTCGTTTTTACCATAAGCTTCTCGTAAATCAATACTAATAAATAAAATTAAATTGTCACTTTGTAATGTAAATTTTTTTTTTATTTAATGTCAAGCTTTTTACTGAATGCACATTAATATGATTTTGACGGGACTTTTATTGGCAGATAGCTGATGTTTAAAGGCCATTTTTAACCGACTTCAAAAAGGGGGACAACTAAAAAAAAAAAAAAAAACTAACGAAGGTCACTGACTTCTGAAGCTAAAGTTATTTTTTCACTTTAAGTGTTTTTTGAAGTCGGTTTTATTTTTTGCAAAAAAGTTTTTTTTTTTTATAACTTACTGTTGGATAATGTGCATTCTTCCATAGCTATCGGTGTTTCTATGAACAAAGAATATCCTATCCGTGTCACCTACCTGTCACTTGATTCAAAGAAAAATCAAAGAACGCTTTTCTGTGACTTTTTTTTCTAACCATCCAGTAAGCAAAATGTCAAACAGACAGAGATAGCAACTTACCGAAACCGGCTAATAAGTTATTAAAAAAAAATATTTAGAAAAATAATTAGGGTTCCGTGCAAAAAAATGAAAACCCTTGAAATCGGATTCAAAAAGGGAAGTAATATTTTCAATAATAATATCACAAGAACGAAGGCCACGGGAAACAGCTAGTCAATAATAAAGGTGGCGGCTATCAAACTGAGAGAAACGAAAACAAATCTTGCTGACGATTTTAATTAACTCAGATCATTTATTCCAGAAAACTCTAATAAGTTTTAGTGAGGAAGCTAACTAAATTAAGATAAAAATGATATTTTCAATACACTTCCTCGAAAACGGGTTCTTAACGCACTACGATTAGGGTCAACATGCAATGTATTTCACTCACGTGAATCTTTTTCATTTTCCAACACCGCGTGCTGTGCCGCGTTCGGGAATGAGCTATTCCCACACGCGGCACAGCACGCGGGTGTTGGAAAATTGCCACAAATAAAACTATACCTATACTTAGTCCAAATTGGTTCAATATCTTTAGTGATTGTTTTTTTCGTTATTTTATTTTATTTCTTCAAAAGTGTATTGAAAAACGTCGTTTGATTTACCTAGACGTTTGTTATTGCAGTTCTCGCCTCAAAAACACCCTCGCCTACGGCTAGGGTGTTAATTCCGCCTCGAATGCAATAACAAACTTTCTCCACTTGTATCAAAAATCGAAACCTCTTGTTATAAATATGGTGAGAATAGTCTCACCATATTTATAACAAGAGGTTTCGATTTCCGAGTCGGGCAAAACATTCATGGTTTTTTCAACAAATTCCTGATGAATTTGTCAGTAGCAGCCACGTAGTATGGATGTGTCCGGTTGATGGCAATAGGAACTCCCCTTATAACATAAGACTTAAACATAACTCGCGAAATGTGTGTATTGTTAGGTACACCTCTGCCTAACCCTGCAGGGATTACAGGCGTGTTGTTATGTTATGTTATGTTATGTTATTGATAACATTTGCTACCAAATAAAACTTGAAGAAAATAATAAAATAAATAGCGAACGTGTATCCACGTCTAAACAGAAAACACTACTCTTCTTGCGCAAGTAATACTAGAGGAACTGGCCACGGCGGCGACGGTGACATATTGTTATGATCCTTTAAACAACAGTATTACTCGTACATCTGGCTTGAAACCCAGCAAATAACTGAGAGATCAAAGACCTTATAAAAATGTGAAGAATAAACTGCAGAAGATAACTTAGAAAAATATCTGTGTGGGTTAAAGTCATAATCATATTTGTCGTTTTGAGGGTTCTGTACCCAAAGGGTAAAAACGGGACCCTATTACTAAGACTCCGTTGTCCGTCCGTCTGTCTGTCACCAGGCTGTATCTCATGAACCGCGAGCGCTAGACAGTAGAATTTTTCACAGATGATGTGTTTCTGTTGACGCTTTAGCAACAAATACTAAAAACAAACGTGTTTTTGCCGGTTTGTCTTGTGTTATCTATAGGGTGTAAAAAACCTCTTAACGAAGCCGAAAGGCACTTATTCTTCTCGTCATTGCGATCTTTTTTTTTCTACACCGTACCTGGGAACCTTCTAGTTATGGAGATATTGGGGGTCAAAGTTCCAACTTTTGACAACTTTTATTTTAAATATAAGTTTTTAATATAAGATTTTTACTTTAAACACCTCCACGACCCCCGTACTATTCAATCCATCCATCAGCACAATGTTTTAATTGCGTTACAATGAGTTCTACCACAAAACATGAGTTTTCTCCAAAAAAAAAAAGTAGTTTCCCAACAATAATTTTTGCGTAAAGTCACTTGGTTTGATGTACAGAATGCTTGGTTGACGGCTTCGTGATGAGGTGGTTTACACCCTGTAGATAATGGAATGGAACCCTTCGTCTACGAGACAGACTCGCACTTGGCCGGTTTTTATATATAATCTCAACTAGATGGCCCTATTAAAGATCAAATAATTGAATTGGCAAATGCACAGTTTTGGTCATAAACAGATCGCAATCACTGTTCAATCACATTATAAACCAACCTGTATAAAAAACGTTTTACGTAATAGTTACTAAAGCATGAATAAATCTAATCATGCTGATGAGCAAAACTGAACGCGATAAAGACATCCAAAGGGCATTTAGGAGCTGTCAGTATCAGTCTTATACATTGTGTAAACGGTCCCTTCACGAAGCCGTCAACAAAGCATTATGTACATCAAAGTTCATCGAACTAAGTACCTTATACCTACGCAAAAATTAAAGCTCAAATTGGGAAACAATTTTTTTGCTGGGGTGAACGTGATACGTTTTACGGTATGACTCATTGTAACGCTTTCAAAACATTTTGCTGATAGATGCATTGAATAGTAAAAGTGTCATGGAAGCATTTAATAATAATAATAATAATCATTTTATTTCGGACAACTAAGAGATCCATAAATTGTTAGTAACAGTTTTGCACTTAAACACTATTGTTAGTAACTTAACTAAAGACGAGTTAATGAGAGGACCACCCATAGTCCTTATAACTAAGACAACTAAATACTAGGGTAAAAGTCTTCTCACAAATCGCCTTATTATGGTGGAGAAAGTATCAGCCGCCACAGGATGCTATTGTGACTGCCCCTTATTCTGCTCAGGAGCGAGGCTGTTTTTTTGCGGATGATGGCATCAAACCCATCGGTATGAGTTACCGCGAACATTCCAGAGGCACTGCAAACACGAGGCAATCGCAACAGCATCCTAAAAACATTATTGTATTGGACGCGCAGGACTTCCAGCGATCTTTTCGAGTAGTTGACCCAAAGATTACCGGTGTAAAAACTCTGACAATAAGCTTTAAAAAGCGTTACCTTTACTTGGTCAGTACACCGAGCAAATCTTCGTGCCAACATATTTCCCCTAACCGCCAGAGCCCTCCGCTCCCGTTCAATGTCAACATGGTCACTGAGGTCGTCGGTAAGAAAATGCCCAAGATACTTAAACTTTGTTACTCTACGTATTGACGTACCGTTTAAAGTACATATATAACATAGGTATGTACATATGTACCATTTAAAGTAAATATATAACATTAAAAACAAGTATTTAAAAAAGAAGTTGGAAGTTTGAACTCTAATATATCCGTAACTAGAAAGGATGGTCCAGCACAAAGAAATGATCACGACGGGGAGAACTAGAGTCTATATACACCCTTTATAACAATAATGACACTGTCAGCTATAGTGTTGAACGCGGTTTAAATCCGCTGGCCGCCTCTTTGATCGGTGAAATTCGCCCTGGAAAACAATTCTAAGCTCCGTTTTAATTGCAGAAACTATACCAGAAACATCGTAACCGAACATCCCAGAACCCGATGGTAATTCACCGACTTAATAGTTAAATGTATTGAAATATAATAAAGGAAACAAAGAGGTAGCCGACTCGCAAAGCGGATAGAACGGCTTCGAGAACAAAGAAAACTTTGCAGAGCCGTAGTGCTGTGGGACAGAAACGATTTCGCTAATTCCAAACTCGGGGATAGGGGCAATTGATTTGTATAATTGTGCAGCTTTCTCCATAGAAAATTGTGGATAGTTCGGCTTTTGGAAAATTGAACACTGGAGTAATTGTCACTGTTCGTAGTTCTGTTGAATTTCGAGATTAAAATCGATCGAAAGCGATTTTGATTTGTGTAAATGTGCCGAGTTCTATAATACTTTGAGTTTGAGTGTGATAAGACTTTCTAATACGCTAATAAGCTTTTATTTAACATGCCTTGTTAGTAAATATTGGTCAAATTTTGTAACTTTTGGAACCAGTCCTCCCCAACTGATTGTGCTGAAATTTTGCACACACCTTTGATTCTGGTGACGAGAGAACTCCTGAAAAGTTGAACATGGACATGAAACTTTGTATACGCGTTAAATGATGGATGAACCAATTTTTTTTTTTCATTTCAAATGAAAAAGTTTTGAAGAAACATGCGGAGATGCCTGTTAACTCTTCCTTTAAATGCTGACGGGCTAATGGTAAGAGAAAGGGATATTGTAAATAAACGAAGATACTTCACTTAAGCTTTAACAAACGTATCAAAGCTGTTAATAAAGTTCATCATGGGCCTAGCCTTTTCCCAACTATGTTCGGGTCGGCTTCCAGTCTAACCGGATGCAGCTGAACACCAGTATTTTACATGGAGCGACTGCCTATCTGACCTCCACAACCCAGTTAGTATTGGGTATTACGATACCCCTTGGTAAGACCGGTTGTCAGACTTTTTGAGCCACTGACTACCTGTAACGACTGTCAAAGATTTACAAATGACAGCCGGGACCTACAACTTAACGTGCTTTCCGAGACATGGAGAAAACTCGGTATGTAAGGTTGTCACCCACCCATAAACCAACCTAGGCAAGCACGTCAAAACCTCGAAAAAAAAAATGATGAAAATCGGTGCAGTAGATTTTGAGTCTTGACGTTGGTCTTGGTTTTATAATATGTAATGATTATTATACTAACAATACTAACCTAGTACCTAAGCACCATTGTTACTAATACTTAATACTAACAATTAAGGCTATGTAGTTGGCAATGATTTTTTATTTTTATCTTATTAGTCACGTTTAGTTTTATGTTTAAGTTTGAGTGTTTAGAGACTCGCCGACCGTTTTGTGGGGCTTAGTTTATAAGTCTACTTACCATTTTTGAATAATAAATAAATAAATAAAATAATAATAATAAATAGCCTAAAGATCGACCCGAGCGGCTGTTATTCAGCCACGAAGCTGTTAATAAACTTGATAATGCAAAAAACGTTTGAAAAATAAAAATGATCTACATAATAGAGCATATCTCTTACACCGGGAAAGATTATAAAATAATCAATGCTAAAGTTCATCTTGAAACTGAAATCGATGTACCAAGAATCGCTCAATACAATATTATTACTAGTTCAGCAATAGTAACCACAAATAAACACGATACAGAGACAGCAAGGCCATTGCAGATAGTGTACGTTTACTATGCAACCGGGCATGTCAAACTATGTTAGTCAATTCAACGGGTATAGTCTCGGTTGTAACGGCCAATTAGCTGAGTCTATGGAACGTCTGATAGACCAGAACTTGGATATTGTAAACTGTCGCTGGTCTCTTCAAGTTAGTCGCTAAAATTAATATTGGAATGTGAAAATATGGATTTATTTGTCATGTCTTATTTTTTTGCTTGTACTATACCTACATCATAACATAATACCGTAAAACAGGGTGTATTGAAACGCAGGGGTGAATCGAGGCAAAACTTTGAGAAGGATGTTGAAATAGTAATTATGGTATGCTGCCAACGATCGCGATATCTCAAGTAAAATTAAGCAAAAATAGAGCACTTTTTGATAACATGTCATATCAATTCAACGTTAAAATCCCTTTCAAAGTTTTGTCTCGATTCACCCCGGCGTTTCTATACACGCCATTTTACCGTTAGTGATATATCTCGTATGGTATCGTGTAGTCTCGTATAGTTGTCTCTGCCTAGCCCTACAGAGATTACAGGCGTGAATTATGCAGAAATCTACCTAATAATAGTACACCCCCATTTGGGACGACCCGAATGGCGCAGCGGTAGTGAGGCTGCCTTACGTTCTTAGGGTCTCGGGTTCGAATCCCGGTTGGAGCAAATGTTTGTGTGACATTTGTTTCCGAGTCATGGATGTTTATATGTATAATAAGTATGTATTTACAAACAAAAAGTATCTATGTAGTATATCGACTATCTGGTGTCCACGACACAAGCCTCGTTGCTTAGTGTGGCACTAGATGGCACTGTGTGTAATGTCCAGCGATATTTATTATTTATTTTGTTAGTTATGTTTAACTTCCATGTAATAGGGGGCGAGCCTATTGCCATCAACCGGGCACAAATCCAGACTCCGAGGCTGCTACTGAGAAATTCCTAATGGAAATCCGCAATAGCCACTTTTCCCGATCTGGGAATCGAACCCAGGACCTCATGCCCAGCAGCGTTTGCGATGAGGCAGAATGTGGGCAACTAGACTCAATTCTATTTTTTGGCTTACGACATTCAAAATGCTTTTCAACGACCCAGTAAATTGTTCTCTAACTATGACAAAAATTTTCATAAAAAACTGTTCAATGTACTATGCCTTAAGAACATTTCCTAAGTCAATTTCAAGTTGAAATGTACTGAAAATAATGTAATACATTAAGGTCGGTGTCTAACCTCAGTGGAGACATCTGAATATCAGTATTTTACTCGAGGAGAACTCCGTCTGACCTCTACAACCCAATTAAGTCTCACCCGGCAGACACCCTAGTGTCCTAAGGCTATAAGCTCAGGAGCCGAGGGAAATGTAATTAATTTAGGATCGTATTTTTTTCTGAAGATTGTTGCAATAATTGTGCTTGGTTTGAGCTAAGTTGAACAAAAAATTACTTACAAAAAAATTAAATGAATACATCATTGGTCATAAAGGGTGTACAAAAAGGCACTTGTTTTACCCGTTATTGCGATAATTTTTTGTTTTAGACCATACCTGGGAACAATCTAGTTACGGAGATATTGGAGGTCAAAGTTCCAACTTTTTCAATTTTTTTTTTAAATTCTAGTTTTAAAGGACTTTACATTAAATACCTCCATAACTCGTTTACTATTAAATGCGTCCATAAGCATAATGTTGTGAGTGCGTTATTTTGAGTTTTACCGTAAAACGTGATTTTTCACCCCAAAAATAAAGTCGTTTCCCAGCGATATTTTTTGCGTAGAGTTACTTAGTTTGATGTTCAGATTGCTTGGTTGACGGCTTTGTGGAGGATCTGTTTACACCCTGTATACGTAAAATAAAAGACTTATTACCCTGTCAGAGTTTAGCCGAAAAGAGGAAGCAATGACCACAATTGTTAGAACAAAATAAAATCAAATAAAAAACAACAATAGAAGAGATTATTGTGTGATCATCTTTTTTTCTAAAATTGGACCCCATAACTAGCTACTACCTGGTCATCAATAGATAGTTTACTAATACCACGAAACGCTCAAATTACAACGAGAACATTCACTGTGATAACACCAGGCAAAATAGTACCTCAACAATCCCAGAATAAAATGCACAAACAAACAACATAACACATTTGCAATATATTACCCGTATTTTTACGTTTCTGCTACAGCAACAGAAGTTAAAACTATAAAATACTATTAAAGGAGTTACAAAGCTGACAGCTAGACGCTGCAGAGAAAGTTTCCATTAAAAACAAAGCCTTGCATTTGTAACAAAAAATATTATTCTTTGTGGAATCGCTTGGAACAGAAGCAAGGGAATTTATTAAAATAGTTCCTTTTAATGTTACAAAGTAAATTGATAGTTGAGGATCTTAAATGTACGTTCGTAACGGTTTGTATTCTTTTAGTAAATTTGTTTCAATTTAATTGCATTTTACTTTCATGAATTTATTTATTTATTTACGTACACACAAAATACTTTACAGGACAATATATTGACATAGAAGAGTACAAAGGTCCTGCTTATTTCTTAAGAAATTTCTTCCAGCAGACCTGCGAGAGGAAAGTTGAAAAGAGATGTAGACACAGTGTGTAGAAAAGTCAAAAAGAAAATTTAAATTAAAACTTAAAACAAAACTATATCTATTTAATATACTAAAGATGTTACCCAGATACTGGATTGTGGAGGTCAGATAAGCAGTTGCTCTTTGTACTGGTATTAATCAGCGTCTGGCTAGATTGGAAGCCGTTCTTAACATAGTTAAGCAAAAGCTTTGGTAATTAGAAATAATTTTTGTTTTGTTTTACGTATTATTAACTTGACCGCAGTGGCAAGCACCACTGTAATGCAGCCATTTTATGATTCTGACATCAAAATCAATAGCATTTGTATTAATAAGTATAAAATAATATAAGTATTGAACACAATACGAGTCTGCACCTCCTTTTTAAAACTCAAACTCAAAGCATTTATTTCAATTAGACCATTAGGGCCACTTTTGAATGTCAAAAATACAAAAAAAAACTAAAAACCAGTCACAAGGCATAATAACTCGAGAAAGTACTGTAGTTGCGACTGTTGTTGCCTACTTGTTGTTCATTCAATAAAAACTAGATAATCAATAAAATTAATTTACGCCAACAGCCTATCCAACGTAGTGCAGATGCAAACAACACGATTAAACCCACAAAACAATTTTGCTTCTAAAAATGCAAAACCGAAGTTATGTCGTCCACAAACAACAAATTGCTCGGTTACCGTTGAGGGAAAATGTAAAAAATTGTAAAACAGAAGGGGAATCTAGAAATAGGACTGTACGCAGGTAAAAGAAGAGAGATATAGAGGCCCTAAGGATATGTCTACATTGTGCTAGTACTCGTGCTAATTTCCACGTAATATTATCAGGAAGCAGTTTACTTTTAGAAGACAAACCTAGAAATGGCAAGAATACTTACTATTTATTGGCACATCAATTCAAGGTATTTCTCGAAGTGATCCGTATGACACCCAGTTTTTTCAGGTTTGTCAGTTTAGGCCAAGCCTATTGCTTACCAAACACATATTTAGCGTTCGTGGCGCTACTGGAAATTCCTGACGGAAAAACCAAATATCATTTTGCCTGATTTAGACATCGAACACTCGGTATTGATGAGGAGCGGGCGTTTTGGAAGAGAGTCTTTACATTTTTGACCTTCAAAAATGTTTTAATTAAATAGAATTCACTAGCCAAACTCGACAGACATGCCACATAGATACAATACGCTGAGAAACAGTCAATAATATGAATTCTTGATTCGAAAACCAACGGTATCACTACGAATGGATCGAATTTAGTTGTAGAAACTCAATATCGGCTTCGTCAAAACTCAGGTGGATTTTAATATAGTCATTGGAGACTTGACCTCAAATACCTGACATACAGGTTATATTTTAGAGGGCACGGAGTCGTGTATCCACGTAAAACCTTCGTCGCATCAATAGACAAACTACGTCAGCCGTAATTTGTTTTGTCATTGTAAAAAATATTTTTAATTATTATTCAATCGAATGAACCTTATATTTTATCACGAGTTTAAGTTATCCATCCTTCTGATCCCAACAAGATCATGGACTGACTTTTGTAAATTCCTTTGCGATTACAAACAAAAAAAACGTATTTTTAACGCAAACATTAAGTGAGGTTTTTTTCTTGTCTCTTCATGCTTCGTCGATCTCATCATCCTAAGATTTCGAGATTTGATTGCGGTTTGGAGACGTAGTTTGTTTATGTAGATGTGTGATAGATAATTACTGGTGTCATAGCCTCGTCTTCGTAAGCATTTATGATGTTGTTTTCTATACCATCCCTAGTTGGATGAGTCCTTATTTCCAATGATTTTATATGTAGTATAAAATTAAAATAGAAATAATAGTAGTTAGAATGAAATAATGGTGTACGTACCCAATAAACACTTTCAGTTGACACACTACCTGAAACAAACAAGTGAAATGATTAATTATCTATACTAATATTATAATCTAAACTTCTATTCTTTTACTTTTTTGAGATTGTAGGGGTAATCTCTAGATCTACTGAACTGATTTTGACAATTATTTTACCAATAGAAAGCCACGTTATTTATGATTGTTATATTTATTACTCGGAAAAATAAGGGGTGGGGAGGGGGACCTAGAGAAAAATAAATGTCCACCCATGCAAAGCCGGGACGGGTCACTCGCCGCCTGACCGCCGCCGCGTACGGACGTGCCGCTACCTGTGTTGTGTGTGTGTCCCGCCCGCTGTTTCCTGCTGTCACCGGTTCGTCACGACTTCGTGACGTCATCAGTAGTCCCAGACTACACCCAGTCGTGGCACTACTACAGTTTGCGCTTCGCGCTGTGGTGCTAGTGGTGCTGCGCCGTAACGGATCAGCTACATTCGTAGTTGGTTCGGTACGACAACAAAAACTGTCTTTTTCAAGACAACTATTTCATTAACGGTTCCATCGACTCGCGTGTTTTTTGCCATTCAGGGAAAAACCACAGTTTCGTGGTTCTTGGTGGAAATCTTACGGTGCCAATGAAGCCAAGAGGGTGGTGACCCAATCCTACCCGCCAAACCCCTTCAGGGCGAGGCATTCCATTGGAGTCGAGAGCTAGGACCTTGGCCTTGGGGGCTTCCCTCGTCAAACCTAGTATCTGGTTTCGTTCACAGCAACTCACCTAGTGTCGGTTGGGAGTGTCTACCCCTTCGCACTAGAGCCCCTTGCGGGCCTAGGGCCCTGTCGCACAATAAGACTGGCGACAGGTTTACAAGCTTAGGGCACACCTTAGGTACTCACCTCCCTGTTCGCACAAGTTCAGCGAGGCCACACACCCCCGGCCCACCCACCCGGGGAGTTAGGTTGTTAGGTGATAAGTTGTTAGGTGAGCTTCACTCATGCCAGCTAACTTTTAGCTGTTTTTAGGCCCGTTTTATCATGGCTGACAAACTTCTGTATAAGTTTGTCAGACAGGTTCTGTTTGAAGATTCTTACTTCAAACAGAAATATGGCGCGACGTTCGACCAACTTGAACGCGCAGCGTTCGCAGAATTCAGCGACGCACCCGATAGCCCATTAGTTTCAATTGACGCCGACACCGACATTCCGGGAATGGCCGAGGCGGCGCCCATTGAGCCTAATTACCCGTCCTCACCGCGTCTCGCCGACAAAGGCGTCTCAATAAGGTCGAAGCCCGACGCTCCCATTGTTCCGTCATCCATTGTTTCGGAAACAATAGTCCGTCGCGCACCTGTGTCCGTTTCTTCTTCCGAGAAGATGGACATGTCGGTTCCTGCTTCCGCTTCTGATCCTGAACCGTATTTCTCCTCCGCCTAGTCCTCCGAAGACGACTACCAAGTCGTCGGAAAGGGGGAGAAGAGGAAGGGAAAAAAGTCCCAGGCCACCCAGGCCAAGAAACCCGCCGCGAACGTCTCGGTTCCCACTCCCGTGACTTCCCGCCCTCCGTCCCCCGCCCCGTCGGCCGCTGCTCATACCAGCAGACCAACCGCCAACAAACCCGCCGCGAAAATAAAATAAAAAGCCCAAGCCCACTCCCCCGCTCTTTCTACAGGACAAGGCGAAATGGACCGAAGTGTCCAAAGCATGTATGGATCAAAAGATCCAATATACTAGCGCCCACAGTACCCAACAGGGTATTAAGATAAAGGTCCCTACGTCCGACGATTATAGAGCCCTTACTCGCTTACTGGCCGGAAGGAATTACGCCTTCCACACCTTTGGTCTCCCCGAGGAGACACCCACCCGCGTCGTCATTAGGAATATTCCTAAGGAAATACCCTCCGAGGACGTCCTCAACGACCTCATCAATCAGCAAATCCCTGCCACAGCTGTGCACCGCCTTCACAAGGCGCGTGGTGGCGACCAGTACGACATGGTACTGGTCATTTGCGACCCAGTGGAAGGGCACCACCCAATTTTTAAAATTAAGTCGGTCTGCTCCCTTTCAGGAATTGTAATTGAAAGGCCGTTCAAGTCGCATCAGATAGGGCAATGTCATCGTTGCCAGATGTATGGTCATAGCTAAAAACACTGTTACGCGCCTCACAGGTGCGTAAAGTGCCTAGGCGACCATGGCACGACCGATTGTCCTCGACCTAAGGACATCTCGCAAGCTACAGAGCCACCAAGCTGTGTGCTCTGTGGCCAGTCTGGCCACCCGGCCAACTACCGCGGTTGTCCCAAGGCCTCTAAATCCTCCTCCTCAAAGCTGGCGAAGCGCGCCAGCGTACGGCAGCAGAGGGAAAGCCCCTCCGTCAAAATCCCCTCCTCCCAAATGCCCGAACGTCTTAGTCCTCAGAGACCCTCACCCTGGAACTCTCTGAATCACCAGAGAGCCTTTCCAGCACTTGGTAAGGCAGAAACCACCACCATCCCAGGGTTACTTGACACCCCTGTCTCACCCCCTGCGCCCCCAGCGCCCCGAGCGGCCGCTCCCGCACCCTCTCCAAAGGTTGCTCCTGTTGTCTCTCCTGCGCCCCCTCGCCCTAGACCTCCAGGCCCCGTGGCCAAAACGGAAGAAAGTTCTTTCCGAACGATCGCGAGATTCGTGGTATTTGTCGGTCCTGAAGCAGACTAGCCTAGCTGCTGAACTCAGGAGTGCCCCCTTAGACCCCCTAATCTACAGCGATATCTTCAGCCGCTATCCCGAGATAGAGCAAGCCCTCAAAACCCTTAAGTCCCCTTACGGGGGACACATACTCAGTAGAGTATGGATAATACGAACTTAAGTAATTTCAAACCGCAATCCCTTAAATTAGGTTTTTTCAACGCCAATGGCCTCAGAAGCCAACGTGATGAGATCGCCGCTTTCCTCCGCGACCATCAAATTGACGTTTTCCTCTTACAGGAAACCTTCCTCTCGCCCAGTCACCGTGACCCGAAAATTGCCAACTATCGCATAGTTCGCAACCCACCCCATAGTGGATTGCATCCCCATAGTGGACCCTCCGTTAGAGTCTCTACTCGAGATTTCCATCTGTCGGCTTGGCATGACTGGTCATCCGCCGATCACCATCACATCGGCTTATATCCCTCCCGGGGGCACGGCCGAAGAGCATTCGCTATTTACCAAGGACCTTACAGTCCTCTTCGGCCTGAGCGACTCCGTGATTATAGCGGGCGACCTCAATGCCAAACATCCCGCCTGGAACAGCACGCTGACCTCTCCCAGAGGAAAATTCGTGTATGACCTAGGAGTGTCCCTTAACTTTGATCCCATCGCTCCTATGGAGCATACTCTCTATCCCCATGACCCGAGTAAAAGATCCGACGTTCTAGACATCGCGCTTCTCAAAAATGTCAACCTTAAGTTGCATTTGATCGAGACTCTTCACGAGCTCAATTCTGATCATCGTCCTGTGTTCATGCACTTGCTCCCCCGCTCTGGTCCTTCTGACCCCGATCATCCCCCGCCTTCACAAGTGATCACCGACTGGAGGAAAGTCAGCGACAAGCTGAATTCCCTCACGTCGCCTCACCTGGATACCATCCCTGACCATATAGTCACAGTCGCAGACACGACAGCCGCCATTGACTCCTTTACAGAGCACATTCAATCCGTACTGACGGATTGTTCACGGGAAGTCCCAGACCTGAGCGATCAGCGCTGGAAACTACCCGATGACGTACGTGATCTGATAAACGAGAAAAACGCAGCTGTTCGTGCCTACAGCTCTTTTCCCTGCGACGCGAACAAAACTCACATGCGCTACTTACAGCGTGCTGTAAAGAAACGCACCAGTGAGTTTCATTCGAGTCAATGGGACAAGATGCTCAGCGAGCTAGAGCCCACGCACCTAGCTTTCTGGCAACTGCATAGAAAGTTACGTGCCACCGAAGAGGCTTCGATGCCTCCTCTCACTCGCCCGGACAAGAGCCTCGCGTTCGAAGACTCTGAAAAGGCCGAATGCCTAGCCGACAGTCTAGAATCTCAGTGCACGCCCAGCACGCAACCGGTAGATAAGCAACACCTCGACAAGGTAAACGCGGAAGTCGAACGTAGGGCCTCCCTTCCCCCCCTTGAAGACCCCGATGATCCTCTACCTGTAGTCACCCCTGACGAAGTGTATGACATCATTAAAGGGCTTGACCTGGTTCCGAAGGTATCACCAACAAGGTGCTCAAACTTCTCCCTGGTCAGTTAGTCTTATTGGCAGCCATCTTCAATGGCACCCTAAGCAACAACTTCTTCCCCCAAGTATGGAAAGAGGCCACTGTTATCGGAATTCCCAAACCCGGTAAACCCAAGGCGGTCCCCTCGAGCTACCGTCCTATCAGTCTCCTGAACGCAATTGGAAAAATCTATGAGAGACTTATTTATAAGCGTCTCAAAGACTTTGCCGAAGCTAAGAGCCTCATTCCCAACGAGCAGTTCGGCTTCAGGACCGAACACTCTTGCATTCAACAAACCCATCGCATCGTCGAACACCTGAGCGATGGTTTCCAGCGTTCGTCGATGACGGGCGTGTTGTTCTTCGACATAGCGAAAGCTTTCGATAAAGTCTGGCACAACGGCTTACTATATAAGCTGTACCAACTGGAAGTGCCAGACCGTCTCGTACTCATCTTGCGAGACTTTCTGTCGAATCGCACGTTCCGATACCGTATAGGAAAATCGCTCTCATCCCCTCATCCTATTCGCGCCGGAGTCCCTCAGGGCTCCGTCATCTCCCCGCTCGCGTTCACCTTGTTCACTAGTGACATTCCCAAGAGCAAAAAAGCTCAGTTAGCCCTGTTCGCGGACGACACGGCCATCTATTACACCGGTCGCTGTAAAAACGCAATCGCCAAAACCCTCCAAACCTCAGCCAACGTCTTAGGCGCTTGGTTTAGGAAATGGAGAATCGAGGTTAACCCCGATAAGAGTCAGGCCGTTCTTTTTTCGAGATCGCGTACTAAAGTCACTTCCCCCATTCCGATCACCATGTACGGCAAGCCTATCCCCTGGGAGAAGCAAGCCAAATACTTAGGAGTCATACTTGACCACCACCTGACCTTCGGGCCACATATCAAAGCAGCTCGCGATCGAGCTACCTTCGCGATGAGTAGGCTTCATTACTTAATAACGGAAAAGAGCAAATTGTCTCTCATGTGCAAATTGCGTTTCTTTACCGCGGTGATCTGTTCCATCATGACCTACGCTTGTGTCGTGTACGCTCACGCCAAGCCTAAATATCTCCATAGGATGCAGGTCCTTCAAAACCTTCTTACGTAAAGTCACGGGAGCTCCCTATTATGTCCGCAATGACCGTTTACATTTAGATCTTAAAATCCCCACAATAGCCCAATTCATGAAGCGCCTTTCCAAACGCTTCTTCGACTCTGCCGTCAGACATCGTAATCCCCTGATCGCAGCGGCCGCCCGTTACGAACCCTCGCGAATCATTCAGGTCTGCCGCCCAAGGCATGCTTTAGTCGATCCCGATGACGCTACAACCCTCCTCCAGGAGAGCAGGAAGGAAACTAGCACGCTTAAGAAGCACAGATGCAAACAGCCGTCATTCCGTCCTCGCCGTCGAGGCCCGTCTCGACGCCCCGATACGAACCCTCCCCGGCCCTTGCTCGTGCCAGCCCGCGTTGCTGAGCCTGTAGGCCAAAGTCAGTCCCTAAATAATGACACCACTCCGATCCAGCCTGTCCCCTTGCTGTCCTCTCCCAGCGACGCCCTAAGCCGAGGCCCGTACCCCGCAGGGGGTGCCCTTAGCGTGTAGTCGCTTAGTTTGTAAGTTTTTTGCCCTGGCTGGAGGCCTTACACTTAAGGCACCCACAGGAAAGTCCGGTTAAGCAGACGACAACCTCTCAGGTTGAACTGCGAGATGCCATTTCGAAAAAAAAAAAATAAAGCCGGGACGGGCCGCTAGTCTGTTATATATGTCTAAAAACACGATAAATTTCGCAAGAAATCACTTAAAAGACACTAACTATGACCAATACAACACACACACTAACTCAAACACCCAGTAAATGCAATAGCAGTACTATAATTCCTTCGAGAACATACTGGCTCCATGAAAGAATATATTTCTACTGTGGCCGCTTCTTCCCATCCGTTTGAGGTTATCTTAAGGGTTCGACCCGGGTAGTCTACGTATTCGATCTTATGTAAAATATTCGGATTTGCCTGCGTAGGAAGACAAATTGCTACTTAATTTTGGATTTGAATTTTTTTCTTGGACTTATCTCTGGAAGACGCTAGTTTGCCTAAGGCTTGCTGAGGTCAATGTTTTACGTAAAGAAAGATTTATTCCCATAATCTTGAATACATAAAGAATTGGGCTTTAGATCCCTAATAAGCAAAGGATCAGTCTTCATTAGCAATGTTAGCGTAAAAATCACATCTAAGATACTTAAAGCTGCTTTTTCTAGATCTTAGTACCCTTTGAATATTTCAACTATTTTTTTTGTTACCAAGTAACTTTTTAAACCACTGTGTTTCAGTGTGTTATTTGAACATTTGATAATGTAACATTTTCATAATTTCGCCTACAAGTATTTTTTTTGACAAGATTCGCCATAATAGAAATCTGCCATGAGTGAGTGGGACGGCAAGCACCTGAAACGCCACATATTTCGTACCATCCTTTAATACCTTCGAACTATACTACGAACCTTCGAACTATAGTTCGAAGGTTTTTTTTCTTTGCCACAGCTGATACGCAATATTTTTCTTTCGATTCCATATTAATACCTTCAAACGTATACTTTGCAAGTTTCTCCAATTTAGGCTCTTCAAAGGAATCACGTCAACACCCCACATGCACACTTAATTTCGAGGAAAATACTGAATAAGTTCGTTTTCGAAAAACTATCTTCCGCAGATCTCGATTTATCTACACTTCGGCATTCAGTGCGGGCTTTGGATCCCCCTCACAGTCCGGAAAGGAATTTTTATTATCAATATCATGGTGTTGAACTATGGCGATGTTTATGTGCCCATATTATTTATAGTTTTCGCTATTTGTGGGGTCTCGTGTTTATTTATAATGTTTGTTGTTCGCAGTAAATTGGATTACGGCTTCGGGTTTCTTGCCATCGTGTTTTACGGCGTGATCAACAGTGTTTCCAGATTTGTGAGATAGAAATAAAGTGGGAAATAAATGTTTCATTTTATTTCGGATTGAAACGATTTGTGGGGAAAGTGAAATGGTTGGCGGACCTAGATACGTTGGAGATTGAATGCGTCTCATAAAACATTGTCTAACTGATGTGTGGGAGGGTCGTTGGAATGGCGAAAAGTACTACAGATTCCGTAATACATGGTTCATGATGTGCTCTCGTACAATTGTTAAAAAAGTCGACTTTGCATAATAAATAGGTTACTTCAATCAAATGGTTCTTATACTACTGTTCAAGCAAGTAGGTATTATAACATGTATTTGCAACGCCAGAATTTCATTGAATCCACATTGCTGAACTCCGTTTATAATTCCTATATTTTTCAAACCTCTTTTGTCTTAGAACTCCAGCCGTACATTTTTCTCGACCAAGATTACTCGAGCATATTAAATTCCAAAGAAACAGACAATCGGAAATAGTTGTGAATATCTATGTGGGCTCTAATTCTATTTAATTATCATTAAGAAACGTTATTTACGTACGTTTAACGTAACCTTTTTGGCGCAGCCGTGAAGCAAACAGCACATACTATGTTTTCCTCCTAATGTTGTACCTCATCTTTTTTTATATTATTGTGTACATACACTACGCTTTAATAACAGACGTCAAATAAATATTTTCTCTTTCTTTCTAATTTAGTATACCAGTGAACCACTTTTGAAATTTCGTTTAAACATTTGGAATAAACAAAGTCTTCTACTTCTTTTTGTGTCGATGATATACTCAAACTCAAATAAACAAAGTAGGTACAATGAAAACAAATAATGGTAACGTCAAGACCAGTTATAGAACCACACCAAACGATTTAAAAAAAAAACCGGCCAAGTTCGAGTCGGACTCGCGCATAAAGGGTTCCGTACCAACGCAGTAGGGGAGCCCCCTTTCATTTTTACTTTTTATAGCTTTTTATAATTATATTAGTTGTTATAGCGGCAACAGAAATACATCATCTGTGAAAATTTCAACTGTCTAGCTATCACGGTTCATGAGATACAGGCTGGTGATAGATAGACGGACAGTGGAGTTGTAGTAATAGAACCCTAAACATCAACCTCTTTCAGGATAAAAAGAGGGGAATTCTGCTGAAAAGCCGACCCTACGAACTTTACAGAAAGATCAAAAGGCCAGCCTTTGGCATAGTATAGGCATCCCCACAAAGGACTAAACTGCACTCAAAAATTATCATAATATTACCTACGAATGCTGTAAAAGATGATGCAAGAGGAACAGAACGGAAAACAAGGAACAACGCATATAGCTTAAAATTTAAAGCACCATATAACAAGAATTAGAACTCCATAAACGTTGCCAAAAAGAAACAAACACTTATAAAGCAGGGAAGCACCATCAAACATTTTACAAGTACCAATAAAAACAATGATGCAGAACAATGGGGACTGCTAGTTTTATCGCCAAACGTATATTATGCAATAATTCAAGCGGGGAATGCAAGTGTTTGAGAAAGTTTCGTAAACTGCTACTACTGTTCCACCAGTTCCCAACTTGTACGTTTGGCTGACTTGCGAGTGCTAGCCCCGACGAAATTCGTAGAAAATGAAGTAATTTAAAAGTTCCCTAGTGGTATTAAGTTTTGCATCATTGGCGCCTGTCGAACCACAAGGATAAGCATTTTATTTTTGATTTAGTTTGGGGAAGAAATTTTGTGAAGGAAAAAGAAACATTCTGTTCTGAGTAAACGAAGATGTTTTTGTAGTGGTTCGAAAAATAGATTTTATTGAGCCGTCGGATTAATTTCCTAAAATCCACCGCTGGAACTTCATTCTAATATTATAAATGCGAAAGTAACTATTTCGGTCTCTTGGTCTATCTGACAGTTCCTATTTTAAGCCTATCGATGAAATTAGATACAGGCATAACCTGTGTCAGTACGAAATATACTTTTTTCAGGATTTAACCTTTTCTACCTGCACGTGAGCGAAGCCGATCAAAGAACAAGCTAGTTTAACTATAATATTGTGTGTTCTTTAAGGATTTTTTTTACCAAAACAGTCCAACGGTACGGAAAAATCACAGAATTTAAAAATGTACATTGTGCGAACTCAGTAAAATTCTTCTTTTAAAGTTTACACCAAATTCAAATGCTGCAATTCCAGTTGTAAACGACTCTCGAGGTATTAAGGTGCTCACATTGTACCAGTGAGATTCAGTGGATTATCCTATTTTGACATAGGTTCAGGTGGCTATCGCGTGTACGCATCACACGGTGCAGATACAGAAAAGAGATTTCTTAGAAAAAGAAAAAAGGCTCAATTTTAGTGTGACGATGACTGTCAACTTGGTACCTAATCATAACCATGAAGTTATTGAATGCCTCAACGTATTAGAAGATTTAAACAGAGATGACAGAAATACAGCATCAATGAACTCCTCAGTTGAAGTTCAGGAAACAAGAGATAATGCTAGGCTAGGCTTAAATTGACGTGACATGACTGTTTAATTTTTAGGGTGACTTTAATTTTTCGATCATTAAACAGCATTTCGCCGACACTAATTCATTGAATCCGTCTAAAATCCCTAGAGGAAAACAAAAAGATAAAATAAGCTACGTAAACTTTAGACCATAAGAAGTTAATGATCTATTTCACAGTAAAGAGATTGCAGTTTTTACCACTTTCTAATAACATTATGAAAACGTGAAAGTGAATAAAGGATTTGAGGTGATTTTTCGCCTTACAAATCATACAACCACTTTTGGACTATGTCACATTAGCTGGTTCCGTGTAAACTTTTGTTACTATTTTGTGTATTACGTTGTACTATTTCAAGTAAATATGGTGAAGGTTTTCATTGGCTACCTGTACGTGTAAGTTAGTACAATAGATGAGTTATTACCCAATCTCTTAGATCGCCGTATCAAGCCATTCCTCTTGACTTATAACATCCTAAGGACCATGAACAAGAATTTATGCATGCCAAAGTTATTCATATTGCTATCTTCAAACTTTGACCGTTCTCAGGTATAATGGATCCGATGAAATTTCAATTATGGCAAGGAAATGTTGAATGGAGAAAAAATTGTTTGACGTAGGTAAGGTAATAGCCATTAAAAATCCAATTTAATTGACTCAAGGGTGCTTGGAGTCCTTCTCAAATTAGTCGCGGGGGAAATCGTAAAAAAACATTCGTTTTATAAATTGTTCTTCATTTTCTAGAGATTGCTGATATGGGTCTTTAGTTTATTGGAGACACTTTTTTTATAAGACTTCTACAATCTTTACTATTGAGTTACAAAGTCCTAGCTACTAAGTGGTCTTCTCTCTCTCTTTGATAAAATCATATAATATGCAATGAATCGTCCGCCCATGAAGAATATATCGTAATAATTTGCCTAGTTTATTTCACACAGAAAAGCAGATAAGACAATAAAACATCTCGCCCAAACTGGACCAAATAAATAGGAGCAAAAAAATTGGTCCAACCCTAAATGTATTACCCAATCTCAATTTTAGTAAGACTATTTTATTTCTAGCGTTTTGTTTCATGTTAAATGCGAGAAAGAATGTTTCCAAGTTCTCAACATTTTTCCATTAGATTCTGGCATTCGGCCAGGATCCACCTTTCGCCTAGAGTTCGTACTTAGCCAGATTTGTGAAAACTGATACTGACATTTTACACTCGAGCTTCTACAACTATCAGTTTCAAAGTGTTGGTAAAAAGAGCAGTTCTTTCATATTTTTCGAGTGATTTTTAATCTTTAGGATCTTCTTTATCGTGTGGTTAGTACCTAACCTGGTGTCAAAGTTTTTATGTGTCCATGGGCCTCTGACTTGGTTTTACATGCCGTCAAGAAATATCTCCCAGGCATGTTGGTGTTTGTGTGCATTTTTAGGTTTAATCACAGTTAAAGACTTCAATAGTTATGAATCTTGAAAATAACGAATAGTGCCCTATAATAGCAAAAGCTATCTCACCCACGCATAGTTTGATTTGCGTATTTTACGCTCATTTATAAGACAATAATTCAAGAACGGTATTATAGGTCAATGACTTATAATACCGTAATAACACCCAACACTCATAATTTTCTGTAGTTGAGTTGACTAACACAATTTCGGCCGACGATCCGGTTTTTCTAGCATCCTAAAGTAACAACCGTAGGGTCCTAAGTTATTCCAACCCGCTTTTCACGTAAGCACCCCGCAGAGGCCTTTGATATACGGGTCTGTTCGCCAAGATATTTGATTATCCTTACCTGCGTAGGACAACGATTTTTTCACTGTTATGAACGAAAATTCTGCGAGGATTTTTTGCTCATTTTTGCTGACGGTGGCTTTATTGGGAATTTCTTTTTTGTAAAATATTTGTAAGTTTAAAATGAGTTCTGATGAAAATTACTATGCTTGATGATGATGGATGATGGTTAATTTGTATTTAGTGGTTACAGAAATAATGAAGCTGGGATTTGACATTTGTCTTGGCCCCAATTCCAACGACATAAACTTGTAAAATGCTACATAACCTGTCTTTCTAAAAATAAACGTTCGCTTGGGAACACTCCGAACTATCTCGGGCAACCCCGAAAACATCGTATTTTGCCTATACGATGCCAAGACAAATGTCGATCACTTTCAGAAGGTTTTGCTTTTCTACAACCTCTTCAACCTCTGGCCACCCAATGCTGAGTAGGTCTCTTCCAAATCTCTCCACTTTTGGTATTTTACACCACGGACAGGACGGACGAATGTGGCAGGACAATCCTCAAATCTTTTTCTTCTTAGAGTATCGATGGCAGCAAGTTTATGTGTTTGGCCCAAATATCAAACTCAAACTCAAATCATTTGTTTCAATTAGACCATTACGGCACTTTTGAATGTCGAAAATACAAAAAAAAGCAAAGATCTGTGTCACAGTCACAAGGCATAATAACTTGAGAAAGTACCGTAGTTGCCCATTCCCTAACGTAGATCTCAATGGAGAAGAACGGGCAAGAAACTCCATGGACACTCTTTTAAATCAAAATATTGTTACAAAATCTTGGTTACATCATTCATGTTGAGATTATACATATATGTGAGAACGATGTAGAAAGACGTGCACATTAAGAGCGTCCAGAGTAAAAGAATAAACTTCAAATATCAGCCACGCGAACTTGATGCAGTAAATAGATCATCCAATGCGTAGGACCCTCAGATTCATCATCATCATCATCATCATTTCAGCCGAAAGACGTCCACTGCTGGACATAGACCTCCCCCAAGTGTCGCGACATTGACTGGTCCCGTGCGACTCGACCTTAACTCTCTTTCACCAGATCACCCTCAGATTATTGTGATGCTATTTGGGTGAGGTCCATCACATGGCCTGCAGTGAACTGCGATTGGCAAAGTAAATTGATTGAAGCAGTTTTAAATTCTAAATAGTTCCAATTTGGCCATTTAATCAAAGTAATCATTTAGTTTGTGAAGTTCGATAACTTTGCTAATAAGGTTCTTAGTAATACAATCTCCTATATAACCCTACCCAGATCAAAATTTTCACTTTGAGTAAGAAAGCCGCACGTAGCACACCGTATATTTCATTGAAAGATTATCTAATCAGACTATCTAATATCCTTCCTTGGGAACGTTCTAGTCCGGAATACCGAAATCCTTTGACTATAATTGTGTCTGTTCAGATATAACTACAAATACGTTATAAGAGGAAGCCACAACCTAATTTAGATAGGTCAGTTTTGGGATAGAGTCAAGCACTTTAGTGTGTAATGTTATGACGTAATTAAGGGGTTAAGATAACTGAATAAGCGTTACTTTACTTTGTAAGCAGAATTAAGTAGTTGAGGTTTATCTTGCATTATTTATTGCTTCATTTGGGTTAATTGTTATATTATGTTTCGTAAGATCAGGTAAAATGTTTTTCATGTATTGGCGAAAACAGATTCCAACATCGAGAGGCACCAGACCAGGTCAAGAGTGGAACAGTTCATGCTAACAAAACAAAAATGTTACAAAATACATAATTTTGGGACCTTTAGAATAACTAAACATTACTTTAATATTATTCAAAATTGAATATTTTAGAGGCTTATCTGACGATCCTATTTTGGTAACATTTTGAAGTGATAAAATGGCTTGAAATCTCAACAAAGAGGACGAGTGCTTCCCGGAAAAAGTTAAAAGTATCTTTATAGCAGATCCACAGGGCAAAGCTAGTTAACTATTCTCCTTTTCAGAAACATAACTGCTATAAATAATTCCAGCCCCACATTAAGCTTTGACAAAAACTTCGAACCGGGTAGACTCAGAAAAAGTTCAGGAGCAGCGAACGTTCCGCTCTTACTATCAACCTTAATGTTCAATGTACGTGATCCATTAAGGGGGTAGGTAGGAGTAGTGGGATTGCACTAATTTAATACTCAAGATAAAAACTGTGAGCATTAAATTGGAAGCGAAAATCTTAAGTTTTTATCAAAATGGAGAATCTTTTTAAGATGAGCGTCATTTGGAGCGTGACTCAATATCTTGAAACTGAGCAGCATCCGCACACAACCGGTACAATATTTTTGCTGCTTACTTTTTCAAGGTACGTTCTTGTACCTTGAAAAAGTAAGCAGCAAAAAGGCATGGCAATAAGACATGTAAAAATCGAGAAAAGAACCAATATTCATGTTGTAGAATATTTTTAATAAGCTGTAGAACTAGGCAGTTCAAATGCACGTTAAGATGCATCCAGACAGTACTTGGCATATATGTAAAAATGGTTTCGTGAGACATGCCTCGCTAAGTCTAGACACACCAGCTTTGGGCATAATTATGTAGGTACCTATAGCAGCAGACTCTCAGACAACGTATTTATAGCCAAATATTGTCGGAAATATTGTTTAGTTTTTAACCAATAGATGGCGTTCGGTTTATGGGGTTTTCTAAATCGCAATGTCAAGATTCTCCTCTCTCTCTTCTTCTGAGGTGACTAGGCTCGCGAGGATTGATTTTTTTAATAAGTAACAAAACACAAATAACAGCGTGTAGTTGTTTTACTGGTATACCATCACCCCTGTTACGATTGCGAGTGCTGCAGAAACAGTGCGGGATAGCGAACGGTTATTGAAGTATAGAAAATATGATGCAAAATACCTCATTTCAATGACGCCAGTGGCCCTCGTTCGGTAAGGCTTAGTTAGCGCTTGAAAAAAATGCTGCAGTTACAATGAAACGTGGCGTACACAGGAAAGAATACTATTCGTTAGTACCGACACAAACCAACATAATAGTTAGTACACAATAAAGTTTCAAAATAGCTTTCCATAACAATAAAAAGGGACCGTAAACTGAAGCCACAGATTTGTGTTGTGGCCCAACGGGGCTATATTGATAAAAATAAACGCTCCCAATCTATTCGGAATTGAATTTGGTAAGAACGCATAAGGATCTTTATGGGGAGAGTTTTAAAAGTAATTCTTGCACTTAAGTGTTACGGATCAAGTGAATTTGGTTTATGTTGCAAGAACAGTAAGGAACAGGTCCATGAGAAGTTGTATTTGTGTTGTGACTGAGAACAACGGCTAGATAGTGCGTTGGCATCAACAGAGACACACTATAAAGAAAGAAAGAAAAAATATTTATTTGACGTCAGCACACACACAATAATTAAAAAAAAGATACATTATAAGGAGGAAAACATAGTTTGTGATAACGTGTGTCACATGTGTGTCTGTGTATGTGGTATGTGTGTGTGTGTATGTGTCTGTGTGTGTGTGTAACATAAGTTGATGCGTGGGGTACCAACGTTGGATGATGATGTTTTGTAAAAAGTTTCCGTTAGCTTTTTGGATTATGGCTTGGTTTGCTCAGATGAGATTGAAAATTTAATTTACCGATACATCTTGCTGAGTAAACACACTGAAGTCCGACTAAGTCTGACTGTGCTTGTCGAAAAAACGGTTGCCAATTGAGCATACAAAAAAACCGGTATGCGCAGCATGAGTCGTTTTTCAGCTGAATTGAGCAACGACCTGAAACAGGTGACTGAAGTAGACTGGATACGAAAGGCCGCGACCTAGGCGAAGCATATGCCAATATCCAGCAGTGGACTGACTAATTATATTGCTGGGTTTATTGATTTGGTTGAAATTCTATCCTATAAATTGGTTAGTTTAAAAAATATATACTTTTCACGGAAATTGCGGAACATTACCCTCACACAAATACACACGCACGCACAAAACACAAAACGAGCTGCTTAATTAATTAACTATCATTTATTTAATTTCATTTATTTTTTAATTGTATTTTCATTTTGTTCTTTGACTTCATTTTCATTGTTAGGATGGGAAGAGCGAGACAGCTTCGACACAAGTACTCTTGTAACTAACTGGGCCTGCCTCAGTTTATGTATGACACAATGTTTGATAAGTAAAAAAAGATTTTTTGTATTTCCTCAAGTAGGCACTCCATCGGAAATTCCAAGCAGTACTTGAAACAACTTATAAAACAAAGTTCACAACAGACTGTTTTCGACACTAGCTGCCTATAACCGCTACGAACTAAAACCAATTACATTTTGTGGTCGTAAATCTTAGTTGTAGTTCACAAATCATAGCAGATTGTCACCGAATCGTGGACAATAACAACAGTAAATTATTTGTCTTGGTCTGCCATCTAAGCCGACTTGGTAAGTTTTCAAGGGTATTTTTTTTTAAGTCCTTGGTAGTTTCACTATTATCTGTTTTCACTAACATTACACCATATCTAAATTTATTGTCAATTAAATACACATTGATGGATTTTCAGCTATCTGCTCCGGGTCGGGCTTTTTCTATTTGGGTATCGTAAAAACGGTCGTAAGACAAATTCTCAAAAGTAGTATCTGAGTGAATATATTGATCACTGAGTTTACTCAATTCGTATTTGTGAGCAGACTCGTGTAAGGCAGTTGAAGAAGACGACAAAAGAAGAAGAAGAATATCAATTTTTTCCTTTTTGTCTTCGTGTTGATGATTACCAAAAGCAAGTTTTTTGCCAGGTGCAAATTTTCTAACCTAGAAGCATCACACTTCTTTTATTTTGGCCGACGCTTTCGACCTCATTATACAAATGCAATGTCTCATAAACATCACTCAGGGGTTTCAAAAAAATCCTACTGTCAGTTTTTATTTTCCAGCTGAATATTTTGTCACGTTCATTTTAATATCATAAATCGACTCAGTTGTTTTGGTCGTGCCGTAGGTGAATTTGATTTAATAGAGTTGACATTTATAGCCTGCCTGCAATATATTGCAGGTTTTTTTCACCGATAATTGGATTGGAATAGCGATAAAATAAAAACAAGCCTAATAGTTCCTGGTGTACTCTGAAATGGAATTATAAAAAAATTTGAATACTTAGCCTAAAAGTCCTACCGTTTCCCGCAATTTTCCTGAAATAGGATTACGTACAAACGAGGTCGAGTTCAATCACCCCGTAGTCACCAACATTGAATATTCATTATAATGGAAAATCTCAAGTGACGTTATTAAAGGGGGTAAAATAACACGACAGATTACTTTAAAAAGTTTATCATCTACAAAATAACAGGTTCGGAGTATGATGTCACAATTATTTTGATGAAATCCTGTAGCTGTCACCATATTTGAGCTTTTTTTCTGCGAGTTACATATCACACTTTCGATGCCAAATCCGTTCATTTTCAGGTTAATATTCATTGAGCATAGTGCATTTATTGTGTTATCAAACATAATTGTTATGAAGCAATAGATTATTATTATTAACTTGAGATTGTTATTGAAAGAGTGGTGGAATGCCGTATAAATACACTGAATTTAGCAAAGAAACAATTTGATGCTGTGTTATTTTATTTATTTAAAGATTAACAGACTGTATTGGGTTCATAGAACATTGCCAGTTATACCTACATTAATTTACTAACATCGCATTTAGACATATTGATCGTACGAGTCATGTATCGTACATGGCACGCGCGCATTGCTAAGATCAGCACCTTTCCGTCACCTTGCACAAATTATAGTGTAAAGCAACAATACACCATCAGCGTTCATAGTCAGCTGTACTCATTCACGCATTATTCATATAGCATTAGTTACGTGGTAGTTAAATATATTCAATAAACCATCACCTTTGGCTATCCGTGACTTATCATTCAAGCTATCAATCAAGGTGTGAGCGACCCATTCAGCAGCGCATACATTGACTACTTCTATTAGATATGATATCGTTGTCAAATCCAGCATATTGGCATGATTACCATTTATCGAATGGCATGTCACATAATAATCTTGTCATTGAATGGGTGTAAAACACTTGTAAAACTTGTTCTCCTCATTGCGATCATTTTTTGTTCTACACCATACCTGGGAACCTTCTAGTTACGGAGATATTGGGGGTCATAGTTCCAACTATTTGACAAGTTTAATATTTTTACTTTAAACACCTCTACGAACCCCGTACTATTCAATCCAACCATCAGCACAATGTTTTGAGTGCGTTACATTGAGTTTTACCACAAAACATGATGTTTCACCCCAAAAAAAAAGTCGTTTCCCAGCAATATTTTTTGCGTAAAGTTACTCAGTTTGATGTTCAGAATGCTTGATTGACGGCTTCGTGATGAGGTTGTTTACACCCTGTATATCTCCATCCAACTCCTTCTACCAACAAAATCATCTTCAGAACTGAATCAGAGAATTTCGGCAGAACTTGGCTTGCTCTTGCAAAACTTGGTTGTAAATCAAAGACTAAGTTTTCTGAACTCAAAACAATCTGTTATTGAATGGTTGAAAAGGTTGTGCCAGACTTATTCATTTCAATAAACCTAGTCTTGACGACTATATTTAGGTCCATTTTCTTTTTAAATCATTTGAATTATACAAGGGGGTCACCGATGTACAAACTGTTGCCAATAGGGAATATGCACGTAATATTTTCATCACTTAAATCAATAAAATACAGTACTATCAACCCAAGAAAAGTATTAAAAGTTAAGTTAAACTACTGCTAGTTCAAATAATATTAAACGCCTGTAATTTTCTACGACAGTTCAAACGTCCGTAGCTGTCGCGGCTATGATGTGACGTCATTTACCACAATCTGCCTTGTTTACATCAATTTTTTTGCCCTTAATAGAATAATTGTATTAATTGTATGTAATTTATTTAAGTGAAAATTGCAATTAGCAACTTAAACAAGTGTACCACAATGTTTTTATGCGCCAATATAAGGCATTTTTAATAAATATAAAGAGTTTTGTATTTCATGCATATTCCCTATTATTATTCAGTACATCGTTCTGAACTAAAGAAATATTATTTTTTCAAAGGTTGTTTTTTTTTTAATTCCCGATAAAAAATTCCTGCCTGTATTTGTACTGGGCGACTTGCTAAAGCTTGTTCATTATGGAAATAATTAATTGTGTTTTGAAAATCTGGTCTAGGTTTTAATTATATTGGGGTCAAAGTTAAATCAGTACTAAAGTAATCGTAGAACTTTTAATGAAAGAGAATATCTGAAAAATGAAAATCGTGAATTATGGATTACGAATAGTTACGATATCATAGCCTCATTATTTTAATAGGTAAGCGTTTTTATCTAAGTTTATTGAAGCTTATATTTTGGTAACGACGATGGCGACGAAGATAGTATTTTTTCTCTTAAATTAAAAGCTGCTTATTCTATGCTATATACCTTTAATGTTGTTATACGTAGTGGAAAAAGTACGAAAAATATATAATTGTGGGTGGGTGGCAAGCAGCACAAAGTACCTCACGACCTTTTTACGCTAATTATGTTTTTTGCGCGACTTTTGAGCATGACGTCCAGGGCTCGACTCCCGGGTCGGGCCAAGTGGGTTTTATTATTATTATTTATTTACTTCAATCAACTTTGGATCATAGGTACAATTAAAGATAATTAAAAATTATAAAATCAGAAAACACAATTGTGGTGTTTAATTTATGAGTTATGCGCGAGGATGCGCGGTGGAGGGAGGGCGGGGCGATGCGCCGCAGTCTCGGTTTAGTCCCAACAGTTGCAGCGACAGCACGCCTAACGCAGTACTATTGGAAACAGTGTTCTATTGTACAACCCTGAACAAAGACACCACACTGAAATATGGTGGTTTACTCTAAACCCTTACTAGTGTACGAGTGAACACCACAACAATTAAAAGCAAAATCACAATTAAAATTAAAATCACAATTAAAATTATTAACAAAATTAAATCAAATTAAAATAAAACAATTACCATTAGGAATGGCAATAGGCTCACCCCTATTACACGAGACTTAAAAAACATAACTGAAGAAATGTAGGTGTACCTACTCTTGCCTAAACCTGCGGAAGATCAAGAAAAACGTAATTCATTAAAAGTACTTCCTACATTTCATCAAAGGATCACAAAACTCTTATATTTTCCACCTGATAAACTTGTATTAGGGTAAAATCACTCAACCCATAATATCGAACATCAAGAAAGTGTAAACACATAACCTCTTAAACTTGTACCCGAGGGCAAGGTGCGGAAGTAAGCGGGGCGGATGTCGTTAAAAATAATGTTCTTTTTTACAGTTTGTGTGGTTAAGGTGCTTTTCTATGTGTTAGAAGTTGCATTTATAGAATTTGGGTTTGTGATAACATTTGACGGCCAGTAGTGGTATGTATATTCAGGTTTAGAATTGTATGCACTTGAACTGTTTATTGCAAGAAAAAAATGCTTCTTTCTTACTACATGGAGAAATCCTGTCATTGTACTCATATAATTATTATGTAGGTACTTAGTATTTGTTTCAAACAAAGTATTATGACGTTTTACTTAAAAAACCCGGTGTTTTCCCACAAATCTGATACTTATTCAACTTCAGTATTCCAGTCGATTTTTCCAAGAGTTCAAAAATTTTATCCTTTCAAAGTTTTATGATTGGTTTGAACTATAACTCGATTTGAGAACAAGAATTTGCTTAACTCGATCATATGATTTGATTTGCCGAGTCCGGTTCACAATTTGATTATCAAATTGCCTTTGTTAAATCGTTCTCTTGATTAAACTTGAGCTTCCTAGTCGGTTTCGAATTGCTTGGGTTCATGGAGTCGACCAATTAAGAAATAATATTTTTGGCAAATTTGTTTTGTCTGTCAATTTTCATCAGGAGATTCTGTAGTCAAGAACTTTGCGAAATCTAAAAGAAGGTTCGAGAACGAAAAAAAATTGTCAACACTTATTGATGCAATATAAGATCACGCCTGTGTTCTCTTTAGGGTTAAGCAAAAGTCTCCATTTTACATGGGACAGAAATCCAGACACCAGGCTAGTTACTCAGACATACCTGACAGAAATATTCAACGACACTTAACTCAACCTAGGAATCGAACTCAGGACCAGACCTTACGCTCAGCAGCCACCTCCGTAAGTAGAAAACCACAAAACATTTTACTAGTTTTTTTTGCAGAAGTGTTAAGCAACTTTCATACGGATACATTTTCTCCAAACCAATTCAGTAAATTCAACAATAAAAACTTTTGTAACACACAATTTTACTAAAACCGCAACCATGTAGTTCCAACCGCTAACATTTTCAACTGGTTCCACTACACTTTTCGAGTATACAGTGCTGGGGCAAGTGCGTCCATGTTTAAACTTTCAGTTCGAGTTGAGAGTCAAGAGGGGAAGGCTGCGACGCTACCAAACGCAATGGTACTTGACGATGGAACCACAAAATAGGTAGGTATAGAAATTCAATTACTACTTAGGATGGGTGCTGCACGATTTCTTGTTTCACTCTCCCTCAGCAACCGTCATGCTATCATTCAGATCCTTGAAGAAAAGCCTGCACTTGTACAACAAGTGCAAATGTAATTTGCAAGGCAATTAGCGTACGATTATACAAGTGCAGACAGATCGCAGTTCCACACACGAAAACTGAAATCTCTGTTAGTGTTCCATGTCCACAGACGGCCTGTTATTTGTCCGTATCAGTTTGTCTGTTTGCCTATTTCACGTTGCTGTATGGAGTCGACCTTCTGACATGTATATTGCGTGGCGAACACTCTATAATGTTCTTCCTTTTAAAATAGCTGAGACGGAAATATTTTGGGGAAAATAAATTGCATGGCATAGGATTTAGAAGGAAGAGATAGTGCTTGAGACTTAGGTCGAAAATATGGTGGTGGGAAGGCCGTTATAGTGTACGGAAAACGCGGAAAAACGCTCTGAATCTGAAATTCTTTCGGCTGCTCTTATAAAATACAAGGTTTTTGGAAAATATAAATCAAAATGTGGCAATTACTGCGTCGTCATTGCATCTCATCGATTTTATGGTATCTTATGGTCTATTCTTTTGGTTAACAATATATATTTTAGAATTACGCTATGAATGAAATAATTTATAAAATAAATATTCTAATACTCCTACATTACACGGGTTAGTAGATGTTTTAAAACCTTGGAATGACTCCAACTGAATTTTGCGACCGGTGAGTGTATTCGGAATTTTAGCGCGCCTTAGTTTAGAAGCGTGACCAGAGAATTGCATAATGCGAATTTACAGAAAATAGAATATGTGTTGATCATGAAGTCATTTAAAATTGTACTTGACCCAGTATTTGGGGCCCCGGTGTGGGTGCGTTCCTTGAGGCGGCGAGCCGCCCACTACCTGATCGCGCCCCGAAAAGTGGTAGCCGTGAGGCTGGTCCGGGGGTACCGCACGATCTCCCGCGAGGCGGCGAGCCTCCTCGCCGGATTGCCGCCATGGGATCTGGAGGCGATAGTCCTCGCGCGCCTGCATGAAGGGCGCGCGGAGGCGTTACGCCGGGGGGAAACTCCGCTGCCGTGGCAAATTGTCTAGTACTTGATGTGGACCACTAATAATTTAATAGGTAGGTAATAAAATTTTAACTTTGCTGAACAACATTTGAGAGCATAAAACTACTGCTCACAGCCAGATAATATTTTACTGAACATTTTCTCAATATAAATCGTTGGATCGCAAATCAGCAGCCATAGATCAACTGAATTTGATTAAAAACATATCGAATTTCCTCTCAATTTTCTGAAGAAGTTCCGATAATAATCGACACGAAACGTATTTTGTTCTAAGAGAACAAAAGGTTTTTGTCCTAATAACATCTAAATATGAACAGGCTTTTTGATCTAGATAGAATTTTAGATAGGCACTCGCTTACGCCTGTTTTTACCAACACTATAAGTAAGACCTAGTTTTACTGCATTGTCGGAATTTCAACTCTCGGCTTTAAGCCCAGTGCTAAAAATCCAACAGGCCGCCTTTATTTAGGCTTTCATTTGGGTGTTACTTAATGTTAGCGAACACGGGCATCAGACTTTATTAAAATCCTTGTGGTATAACAAGCCAGCCCACAAAACTAATATAATTCGACGTTTACATTAACTAGGGTAAACATAATTTGCGAGTTTACATCAAAAATATTATTTTTCTGATATCAACCGGTAATCTAAATACAACTTTTTTTCATTTCGGCCACGCTCCTGGAATAAAAGCTATTACGAGTTTTCCAACTTAAATTAAGTAAGCACTTGAGTTGGAACCATGTTTTTTTCGTATTTGGGAAAAGTTATGTTTTATTTTGTGACGCCACTGCCCGCATCTTGGTGCAACTTGGCCGTTTAAAAGATACATAATGTGCACTCTTCATCGTTACTGAAGTAAAATTTAATGTGCTTTTAACCAATTTTTAGTTTTTCCTATATTCCAAGGATAAAAATCTATAAGTGTTTACTGCAGTTTAACGTAACCTTGTCAAAACGGGGTGACCCCCGTCACCACGTGGGGCAAGATGATTGATGGCCCTACTTACGACCCTAGGGGAATCCTAAAAAACTAAAATAGATGGACAGCCACTTGACGGACAGACTCAACCTTGACATAGGGTCATTATGAACCTCAAATATGAAGAATGACAAAAGACGTTCAGAGAGAGCGTCATCATTGAATTCTAAAACAGCATTAAGGTCGTAGATAATAATGATGATGCCTTTAATTTTTTCTTTATTATTTATTTAATTTAATTAATTTAAGTATTAATTTATTTATTTTATATTATAATGACATCAATTTTTATTGCATTTTGACATTCCTTTTTTTTCCTTACTTTTATTGTTATTTAATTTTATGATATAATATGATTAATTTATTTTACTGACTGATCAATGTTTATAACTGACTATTATGTATTTGAATTTTAGTAATTTGGTTTTTATTTTGTAATTTATTTTATTTTGTAAATTTTATAAATTTGTACGCCTTACTGGTGAAACATGAACGTCCAAAATATTAATATTATGTCATCCTGTGTGCTTAAGTTGCATGTATACACATGTTTCAACATATAAAATTATCTTTTTTTTATCTTTATCTTATATCCTATTTCGGTAATTGCATTTTAAGGTGATTAGGAGCTGAGATGTACTGTTTTTTTTCAAATACGTAACATAATATCACGCCTGTAATCCCCGAATGGTTAGGCAGAGATGTACCTAATAGTACACCCACATTTCGCCAGTTATGTTGTAAGTCGCATGTAATAAGGGGCGAGCCTATTGCCATCAACCGAGCCCTAAATCCAGGCTCCGTGGCTGCTACTGAGAAATTCTTGATGGGACCACCCACTAACACTTTGCCCGACCCAAGTATCGAACCCAGGGTCCCGAGCTCACGAGGCAGCGAACGAAGCAGTCTGTTCTTTCATATCGTGACTAACATAGCAAGCATAGTTTATAGCATAGCTTTGGTGGCATAAAATACTTCACCATCATTCACTAACACTTACAGAAACTATTAAAAAAACAATAATGTGAGCCAACACACTGTTTTATTATATGACTCTCCCATTTCATCCCACCCACTTTTATTCTCAATGCAACTCAATTGAATGCTCTCATAGATTCCTTTTAAATAATTCCACTGCATCCAATATTCAATCGAGACTCTTCATAAACGTAATATTCTTTCACATGTCCAAAGATTCTTTTGTTAGAAGAGCTCATTTCATATATGGATGTATAGGAGCTTTTATATAAAGTCCTTCGAAACTGACAGAGCTAGTGTTTGATTCAATTCTGTAAACGAGATTGTTAGGGGTGCAATTTTGTTAGTTGAACATTTTCGTTTATGAAATATAAAATTATATTTTTTTTCGTATTTTGTTAACAGACTCCTTTGTATCAATTTTTCGTGTCATGAACATGACATGTTTTATTGTCAAATAAACTAGCACACGAAATATAAAATGATGATTTGAAAATTGACTCAGATAAAATAATAATCTATACTTCATTTGGAATTGGTTATGTAAACCACAAATTTTACGCAAAATAAATGAATAACTAACAATCCAAAATCAATTATTCAGACAGCTGATAGACGTCCTATCCTAGTAATGCAGCTTCCGACAAGAACAACTATCATTGGGATTCTAAATGTCTGCAAATGCGGGATTCGAGGGGCAAAACCCCGGAGCGAAGCCGGGGACATTTGACAGCACTAGTGGGTGCATTCCAATCAATACCAGTGGTGCGACACTGGACATTTTCAGACTAAAAACTGGTTTATTTTAGTTAGAAAATGGTTTATTTGTCGCTAAAACTTTTACGCTGCGTTTGGCTGATGTCCGATTTAATAAATCGAGTCTGTCTGATTTATGTGCGTAACCGTTTTTTAAATGTTGGTCATCAAAATTGTCCTTTTAATATATTTTTGCTTTCGTGGTAGTTTTTCATTTGAGGGGATTTTAACAGTGCGCCGATAACTAATAGCTAAACCACTCCAGAGGGCCTTTTATTGTTCACGGGTGGAAACTTCAGAGGGCCTAGACGAAATTACAAATATTTGTAATAGCAATGATGCAAAAGTCAAATGTATTGCATTGACATACGCTATCGAAAAACGTGGTTTATGAAGAAATAATTAAGAGATAGGTTTTAATCTACAGTAGCACAAAAAAACACAGTTTAAATCGATATAATCAAGACGGTAATTATTAAGTTTCGCCGTCTAATCAACAGACAGATGATGATTTAATATTTTAATATTTTTAACTCTCTCATATAATAAATATTCTCACTGTATGTAGTAACATAATGTATGTGATACACATGCAATCTCGCTCACAGAATTTAATCCTGATTCAAGAGTTCTGTCAAACTAATTAGTAGAGAGCAGAGCTGTTGCACAAGATATTACCTACATAGTTAATTAAATATACGTTACTTATTTTGACGTATATACATGAACAGAAATGAAAAAGTAATAACAAATGTGTTCAATCACCAACTCGTTTGCTAGATCCAGTGATAATATTGTGTAGGTAAATAGTCATAATATAGTTTTAGGGTCTTAAGATAGTCAAAATTGCACGCTTGATGCAACGACAGCCATGCTTGTCCAGCACCCGCCCTTATTTTCATCTAAGTCATCACAGAGAGGCCCTACAAGCTAATTAAAATAAAGTAAAGTAAAGGTAAAAAATGGAACCCTTAAAAGATCACTCTCTTGTTTTTTGTTTGTCAAGCACATCAAATTAAGTTGTAAACGGTTAAAATTGCTTGACAAGCACGAAAATAAGATTTCGACCACCTAAAGACCCCTTTACATAGAATTTAGAATAGCTCGATCTATAGGCACACATAGGCCTACGTACTAAGAGTGGTTCCGTATTCTATTTTTGTATCCCTAAGGATCTTTGTAGTTGACATTGGGGCTGAATACCAACGTGTCTGCTATAATAATAAAGTTTATCATCAACATCATTTGCCTAGCTCCTTCCCAAAGATTTTAAAAATCGAAAACCAGTTTTAATTAAATGAACCGTCTGCCTAAGTGCTTAGAAGACGTCCACAATCCAGTTACTGGTCATAACAAAAATGATAACAGTATTCAGTCAACACAATGCAAAATCACCATCAGCAGCATGCGCAAAACAAACAATTTTTGAACAAAACATTACGCCCGAACGAGCAGCGAAATACAGAGAGAAAAAAATAACAATTTCCATTTAAGTAATGAATACTTTTCACTGGGCTTCAGGTCTGATCCATGGGATTAAGTAGGATATGACTGGCCCGTAATTCAATATCAATATCTAGATTTGAAATATGAACTTTCAATATAATTGTGATTGGAGCTTTTGTCGGTTTGTTATTATTGTGGTTTTGTAATGATTTGGATTACATAGAATGTAAGAAAGAAGGTATAGAATGGTTTTTAATGAGTGAATGTTTTTTTTTTTCCTATTTGTGAAAATGTATGGAGCAGCTTTTTTTTTTTTTAATTTATCGCCTGCCTAGCCTTTTCCCAACTATTTTAGGGTCGGCTTCTAGTCTAACCGGGTGCAGCTGAATACCAGTATTTTACATGGAGCGGCTGCCTATCTGACCTGGGGACGTCAGATAGGCAGCCGCTCCATGTAAAATACTAGTCTTACCAAGGGGTATCGTAAGATCCAGTTAGTACTGGGTATTGTATGTTCATAAAAATATATCAAATTCTAAGAAAATGTCCGATATTCATAGCTTGAATACTAGGAATAAGCACAACCTCGCTGTACATCGCACTCGCCTCCACAGAATAGGCAACTCATTCATGGGCCAATGTATACGGTTTCACAATAAACTTCCCATTGACATTAGAAATTTATCAATCAATCGATTTAAAATTTGCATTAAAACCAAACTTTGTAAGAAAGGGTACTATAAAATAATTGATTATATAGATGACAAAAAGGCTTGGGATTCGCTCTGCTAAGCTTTGTGTAATTCATATACAATATTGACATAAAAATCAGATATGTTATATTGTATATTTCCTTTTTTAATTAATTCTTTTACAATTTTTGACATGTAAATTTGACATTATAATTATTATCCTATTTTGTATGTTCAAATTATTATTTAATTCATTGTAAAACATGAAACATATTGTAAATGCTTTAAAACAGACTTTGATCCCTGAGTTTGTTTCGCCATTTCTTCTCAGGGTAGTCGGATGCGAAATGTCGACCCCATCTAGCTTGAGTTTAAAATGTGATGACGTGTAAAAGTGATACCTACATCCTATTTACTGAATAAACAATTTCATTTCATTTCATTTCATTTCATTTTCATTTCATTTCATTTCATTTCATTTATTACGATAGCCCTTGGTAAGACTGGTTGTCTGACTTTTTGGGCCACTGACTTCTGACTGACGACGATTTACAAATGACAGCCGGGACCAACAGCTTAACGTGCTTTCCGAGGCACGGAGGAAACTCGGTATGTAAGGGTGGTCACCCATCCACAGACCAACCTAGGCAGGCACGGCTTAACCTAAAGATCGACCCGAGCGGCTTTTATTATTTAGACACGAGCTGCAAGCTCACAAGCTGCTGTTTTTTTTAAAATTACCGATACAAAAATTCTATGTGGTTCAAAATAATGTACTTACTGAATACTTGGTAATACGTAGGTAAGTGGAATAAAGATTTCGTAGCACGATGCCTACTTTCACACTATGACAACTTTTTTGTTATTTCAAGTAGGTAATCGGTAGCACGATGCCAACGTTTTGAAACCGCCATACATTAGATCGCACGATGCTAACAATCGCATAATGCCCAAAAAAACTTAATACGTTATTCTAATCGCACCACGAACTACTTTGGATGTCGTCAGTACTTTTTATATTTAAGTGGCCTACCCTGTGTACAGTCAACACAAAATTTGTTTTACGTGGAATACGTTTGTGTGTTCCACCTTGTATAGTTAATTTATTAAATATAGAGCTATAAAATACATTTTCTAATGCGTAAATTATTTTATTATTTGTTTACCTACGCGTTGAATTTACTTAAAATAATATTTGTTTTAAGCAATACATGAATATTTACCTACATAATGCGTTTTCAATAAAACATGATTGTTTGAATATTTAGAGAATAATTTGGGGTTTTTGTTTCGTTTGAATAATTTTAACAAAAACAATGAAAGCAAACAAAATTGGCCAATTTGAATATCATGCACACCCGAATTAATTTTACAAACAATACAGATACATCGTAACTGGAATTATTTTGATGTAAGTACCCTTTTGTTTTGTTTTATATGCTTAAAGAGTTATTGAGTTATTAATTAAGAAAGAACACTCTTCGTGCTTAGTAATCTAGAATTACAGGAAAATGTTCAGTTATGTTTCTGGGTTAATAAAATTTTTGGTCTCACTGAATCTGTAGTCTTCTTTTTTATGAGAGGTTTTAATTATTTTATTTTTATTCCTGTGAACGTCGAAGGCTTAGGCTGGTTTGTACCTAATCGTGTACCAACATTTCCCCAGTAATTTATAAGTCTCATGCAATAGGGGGCGAGCCTTTTACCATCAACCGGGCATATAAATACCTGATAGAAAAACTGTTTAGCAAAAAAAAACCAACTTCAAAAAACAAAACACAAAAAATGAAAAATAACTTTAGCTTCAGAAGTCGGTGACCTTTGTTTGAGTGATTTAGTTTTTTTTTTTGTCACCGACTTCTTTTTCCATTTTTAGTTGTTCCCAAACATATACTTGCATTGTTAACAATACATGTCATGGTAATAGGCTTATCGCCAATAAATCCCATCCCCTCAGAGCATACAGGGGTGATGTTACGTCATGATGTTGTATACAGAATAAATATCCAAGCGATTGCAGCAATCACGACAGATTTGCCGTCTATTTTTGAAGAGTTCCATTGTATATCTCCGAAGATCAGCATCAGATCTTCACCAAATATAAATGGGACCACTCCAGGAGCATACTTTTTCATTCGACGCCTGGCCGCCGCCGAGTGCACACGTGCGCTCCGCTCTGTCGCTGCCTTGCTCCCGCGCACCCCGCGCCCCCCGACTCGGTTTCGCCGCTACGCTACGTCAGTAGCGTCCGCCGCCTCGCCGAGCTCCGACGGCCCCCGGCCCGCCAAGTCGTAGTGCGCTTAGTTGCGCTGCGCCGTGTCGAATTAACTACTTGTAGTTAAATTCGATACGTTAAAAACTGTCTTTTTCAAGACAAATTTTCTTAACGGAAATCGTTAAAACCTCGTCCGCGTTTTTTGCCCTTCAGGTGAAATCCACGATTTTTTGTGGTTCTTGACGGAAACCTCACGGTGTTAACGAAGTCAAGAGGGTGGTGACCCGACACACCCGCCGATCCCCTTCAGGGTGAGGCAACCCGTTGGAAGGGCTCTGACTGCGGCCTTGGGGGATCTCCTAGTCGCAGTCTGGTAGCTTCTAATCCCCGTTTGTCCACAGCTGCACCCGGGACGTCTGGGTGTCTCTACCCCAGCGGCACGGATCGGTCGCAAGAACCCATAGGGCCCTGCCGCACAATAAGATCGGCGGCAGGTTTACAAGCTTAGGGCACACCTTAGCACTCACCTCCCTGTAATCCCAACAAGGTGAGAACACATCCCTGGGTTATCCCACCCGGGGAGTTAGGTTTTACAGTGTTTTCCGGCCCTTCTGGCCATTCAGACAGCAGTGGAGCTGGCGAGTTTGTTTGTGTTTTTCTTCTCGCCAGTGGAACACTAGGAAAAACTCAGGGGTAGCCTCGTTTTAAGGGAGCTGTCTGCCCGGGGAGTTTACGTTTCACGTACCTCCTCGGGATAGGTTTGGACTAGGCATAGGTTAGGTTATGTGCTAGATCCCCCCTTTTTAATTCTGCCATAATGGCAACGCCCCGAAAAGAGGCTTTATCGGCTTCTTTAGGAGCTCTCCTACAGCGTCTGTTATCAGACGATAGCCCCTATATTAGGGAAAAATACGATGGGCTCCTCGAGCCCTTTAAGAAGGAAAACTGGAAAGCTGAGCAATCAGCTTCCACTAGATCCCGATCTCCCTCTCCTATTCCCCGACTCAACTCCGCCGATATGGACGTTGTGGTCAGCCCCGAAGCCCCCGATAGCTCTCCCGAGTTGGTCTCCTCCTCTGAGTCCTCACCATCCGAGCCAGAGGAATTCCAACTCGTCCAAAACGGGAAAAGAAAGAAGGCGAGGAAAAACAATGCCGGAAAAGCCAAGAAGGCAGTCACGGCATCTAACGCCCCCCTCTCCGCTTCCCTTTCCCACATCCCCTCTACCGCCGGAGTAGCTGCTCCCTCAGCCGCGACCCCCATCAACCGCTCTCCCAGCCGTACGGCTACTGGCTCGGCTCCTGCCAGCCGCCCGGATAGTCCAATGGAACCGGTTCCATCTCAATCCGCTTCGACCAAGAAGCTCACACCCCCTGCTCTGTACATCAGAGAAAAGGGGAAGTGGACTGAAGTGTCCAAGATGTGTGCGGATCGCAAGATCCAGTACACAAGCGCGACTTCTACCCAACAGGGTATTAAAGTAAAGGTCCCCACCTCCACCGACTACAGACAGTTGGTGCATGCCCTTCGTGGAAGAAATATCGCCTTCCACACCTTCTCCCTCCCGGAGGAAAAGCCGACCCGCGTGGTCATCAGGCGGATCCCGAAGGAGATCCCTGCCCAGGACATCCTAGAGGATTTAACCTCCCAGGGCATCCCCGTCTCGGCGGTTCACCGCCTCCACAAGAATAGGTCCCAAGGGGGTGACGAGTACGACATGGTGCTCGTCATCTGTGACCCAGTCGAGGGTCACCACCCAATATTTAAAATCAAGTCAGTCTGCTCCTTATCGGGCATCTCAATCGAGAGGCCCAAGAAGCAGAATATAGTTGGGCAGTGTCATCGCTGCCAACTATACGGCCACAGCCAAAAACATTGTTACGCACCGCACAGGTGCGTAAAATGTCTAGGCGAACACGCCACGGCAGATTGCCCTCGTCCTAAGGACAGGACTCTGTGTACAGAGCCGCCTAGCTGCGTGCTATGCGGTCAATCTGGCCATCCGGCAAACTACAGGGGCTGTCCCAAAGCCCCCAAACAATTCGACAACAGACTGGCGAATCGCGCTCAAGCCCGTCAGCAGAGGGAAAGCCCCCTGACGAAAGCCCCATCCAAAGACCTCCCTGAGCGTCTCAGCCCACAGAGGCCCTCTCCTTGGAACCAGCTCAACCACCAGCGTGCCTTCCCTGCCCTGGTGAAATCCCAGCCCAACCCGTTGCCAATGCCTGGCCTCATGGACAACCCAGTCCCAATGCCCACTCCAGTGGCTCGGTCCCAGGTCCCTCTTCCCTCCCCTAGCCCCCGGCCTTCCAACCAGGAAGAGGAGAGTACAATCGACACCCTCATGAGGTTCCAGGTGTTTATCTCACCTGAGGCTGACTGCTTAGCAGCCGAGCTCAGGTTAGCTAAGGACCTGAAACAGATCAATGAGATTTACGCGAGATATCCTAGGATCGCGGAAGCCCTTCGTAACCTCAACCAATCTCAGTAATGGATAACACACCCGTAGCATCGTGCACCCAACCCCGGTCCCTTAAGTTAGGCTTTTTTAATGCTAATGGCATGGGAGGGCAACGCGACGAGATCGCGTCCTTCCTTCGCGATTATCAAATAGACATTTTCCTTATCCAAGAGACTTTTCTAAAACCCAGCAATCGTGATCCTGAAATTGCCAACTATCGTTTAGTTCGCAATGATAGGACACGTTGTCACAAAGGCGGTACGCTCATCTACTACCGCAAGGAACTGCACTGCATCCCAATCGACCCCCCTCCCCTAGAATCCCTACTGGAGGTTTCAATCTGTCGACTAGCCATGACAGGTCATCAACCGCTTCATATAATGTCTGCCTATATGCCCCCCTCAAACAGGTCTGAGAATCATAACCTCCTGGTTAATGATCTCACCAAACTGTTCGGCATGAGTGGTTCCGTTATCATAGCGGGCGACTTCAACGCCAAACATCCCGCCTGGAATAGTAGTATGACTAACCCGAGAGGGAGAGTCGTCTGCGATCTAGGCCAGATCATCAACTTCGATCCCATTGCTCCTATGGAGAACACGCACTACCCGACACCACTAGTCATCGTCCCGATGTGCTCGATATAGCGCTGCTCAAGAATGTTAGCCTTAGGTTACATTTAATTGAGACGCTACACGAGCTTAACTCTGACCACCGCCCAGTGCTCATGCACCTAGTTTCTCGCTCGGGTATCTCTGACCCTAGCCAACCCACTCCTACCACCCTAATAACCAACTGGAAGAAAGTAAGCGATATGCTGAAATCCGACACGTCACCGCACCTAGACGGTATCCTCGACCACATTGTCTCAGTCGCAGACACCGAGGCCGCTATCGACTCGTTTACAGTTCACGTACAATCCATTTTAAAGGATTGCTCTCGGGAAGTCCCAGTGTTGAGTGATCAACGCTGGAAACTACCCGACGACATCCGTGAACTGATAAATGAGAAGAACGCGGCCATACGTGCCTATAGCGTCTGGCCCTGCGATGAGAACAAGACTCACATGCGTTATTTACAGCGTGCTGTAAAGAAGCGCACTAGTGAGTTTCGATCGAATCAATGGGACAAGATGCTCAGCGAACTGGAGCCAACCTACCAAGCCTTCTGGCTACTTCAGAGGAAGCTGAGGTCCTCCGAGGAGGCCTCTTCTCCACCTCTCATCCGTCCTGACAAGAGCGTCGCTTTTGACGACTCTGAGAAGGCAGAATGCCTGGCCGACAGTTTGGAATCACAGTGCTCCCCAAGCACCCTTCCAGTAGACAAGCAGCACCTCAATGAGGTGGATGCAGAAGTCGAACGAAGGGCTGCACTCCCTCCCGTAGAAGACCCCGACGATCCCCTCCCTCCGGTCACTCCAGACGAGGTCAAGGATATAATCGACAAGCTCAAGCCTCGGAAAGCCCCTGGCGCCGACGGCTTCACCAATAGGATTTTTAAAACCCTCCCCGCTCAGCTCATAGTCCTTTTGGCAGCCATCTTCAATGGCGCCTTGAGCAACAACTTGTTTCCCCAAGTGTGGAAAGAGGCCACCGTCATCGGTATTCCCAAACCTGGGAAACCGAAAGCTCAGCCTTCGAGCTACAGGCCGATCAGTCTCCTGAGCGCGCTCGGCAAAATCTATGAGAGACTTATTTATAAGCGACTCAGAGATTATGCCGAGACAAAAGGCCTCATTCCCGACCAACAGTTCGGTTTCAGAACCGAACATTCATGCATACACCAAGTCCACCGCATCGTCGAACACTTGAGCGCTGGTTTCCAGCGTGGAGCGATGACGGGGGTGTTGTACTTCGACATAGCGAAAGCCTTCGACAAGGTCTGGCACAACGGCTTATTATACAAGCTGTATAAACTCGGTGTGCCGGACCGTCTCGTGCTCATCTTACGAGACTTTCTGTCGGATCGCACCTTCCGCTACCGCGTGGGAAAATCTCTATCTTCTCCCCACCCCATCCGAGCCGGAGTCCCTCAGAGCTCCGTCCTCTCTCCTCTAGTTTTCACGCTGTTCACCAGCGACATCCCAACGAACAAGAAAGTTCAGGTTGCCCTATTTGCCGACGACACGGCTATTTATTACACCGGCCGATCTCAGGTTTGCATCCATCGTGCACTTCAACAAGCCGCCGATTCACTCGGCGCTTGGTTTCGTAAGTGGAGGATCGAAGTAAACCCTGAGAAGAGCCAGGCTGTTCTCTATCAGAAGTTACGCCATCAGCGACCGTCACCTGCCCCCATCACTATGTTCGGCAAGCCTATCCCTTGGGAGAAGCAAGCCAAGTACCTCGGTGTCATCCTCGACGAACACCTGACTTTCGCGGCCCATATCAAAGCAGCTCGTAACCGAGCAGCCTTTGCCATGGGCAGACTCCACTTCATGCTAGTCAAAAAGAGCAAGTTGTCACTCAAGTGCAAGTTGCGTCTTTACACGGCAGTTATCCGACCTATCATGACATACGCTTGTGTCGTATTCGCTCATGCCCATCCCCGCCACATCCACAGGATGCAGACCTTGCAGAACCGCTTTCTCCGTAAGATCACCGGAGCCCCCCCGTACGTCCGTAACGATAGTCTTCACTTAGATCTTAGAATCCCCACCATTCAGCAATTCATGAAACGTCTTGCAAAGCGTTTTTTCGACTCCTCTATTAAGCATAGGAACCCCCTGATCGCATCGGCCGCCCGATACGACCCATCGCGTATCAGCTCAGTCCGCCGTCCTCAGCACACTCTAGTCACCCCCGACGACGCTATTACCCTCTTACAGGAGAGTAGCAAAGACACCAGCACCGTACGTAGAAAATACAGATACAAACCGAAGACATACCGACCTCGCCGCCGAGGTCCGGCGCGTAATCCCCGTTCAATTCCCCCCCGACCCTTGCTAGAGCCAGCCCGCGATGCTGAGCCAGTAATTTATAACGAGCCCCTAATTAATGACACTCAGATCCAGCCTGTCCCTTTGCTGCCCCCAGCGACGCCCTAAGCCGAGGTTCGTACCCCACAGGGGGTGCCCTTAGGCGTGGTCGCTTAGTTTTTAGTTATCATGCCCCTGGCTGGAGGCCTTAGCTTCAAGGCATCCACAGGTATAGTCCGGTTAAGCAGTAGCCAGTCTCTTCTAGACTGAACTGCGAGATGCCATGCCCAAAAAAAAAAAAAAGTTATCAGCTCATAAAAAAAAAAAAAACGGTCGAATTGAGAAACCTCCTTTTTTTGAAGTCGGTTATAAAACCCCATAACACTATGCCTGTCCTGGTAATTGAACCCAGGACCTCATCACTGCCAACCCAACCTAGCCTTTTGCTAGCCTTTACCCAACTATGTTGGGGTCAGCTTCCAGTCTAACCGGATGCAGCTGAATACCAGTATTTCACATGAAGCGACTGCCTATCTGACCTCCACAACCCAGTTAGTACTGGGTAATACGATACCCCTTGGTAAGAATGGTTGTCAGATTTTTTGGACCTGTAACGACTGTCAAAGATATACAAATGACAGCAGGGACCAGGCACGGAGGAAACTCGGTATGTAATGGGTGGTCACCCATCCCCAGACCAACCTAGGTAAGCACGACTTAACCTAAAGATCGACCCGAGCGGCTGTTATTATTTAGCAACGAGCTTGCGTCCACTATGATCCGACCCAGCCTGACCATTGCTGCCCTCCCCTCAATGACGCACTAAGCCGAGGCCCGAACCCCACAGGGGGTGCCCTTAGTGACTGTAAATTTAATTTATATCCTTAGTTTGTAAGCCCTGGCTGGGGGCCTTAAAGTAATTTTTGGCCACCACAAGATAGTCCGGTTAAGCAGTTAAGCAACCTTAGCGAGTTGCAACTGCGAGTGGTCATACACAAAAAAAAAAAACATTCGACTACTACACCAAAACTATAAGCACATTCTCTTCAGGTACTTACTGGTTTATTAAACAGTTTGTACTGTTCTGACAATGGATGAAAGATTCGTCTAGCATATTTTTTCATCAAACCAGTTAGAATACGCAGAATTATATACTAATACGCATGGCAGCTGCTCACAATCGTTGCTTTACGCGCAATTGATTGATCCGAATTGATTGATCGACTCAACTAAACGGCCGAATTGCCCCCTAATTGTAAGTACATTAGCGGAATGTGTTTTTTTTGCGAGGATAAATTATTGTTTATCATTTGCCTAGCCAATTTGGATATATTGTTATTCTGAGTTATTATTCTTTATTGCACACAAAATAACATTAATATATACACAAAAACCGGCCAAGTGCGAGTTGCACTTGCGTGGTGAGGGTTCCGGACAATGCCAAAGTCTTATATTTAGTTTACCACTTTATTTTCAATTGATAGAATTCTTAAGGGTTTCCTTTAATCTACAAGCAATTAATTTTTATTTTTCAAAATTTTAGCTCAGTAGTTTCGGAGATCATTGGGTAATGGTCATTTTCGTCTCCTTTCATTAATAAAATCAAAACTTTTATTAACTTTCCACATCTGTGTTTGGATCATACGATTACACCGTCCATCCTACCAAATTTCACCTGATGTGGTCCAGTAGATTCGGAGCAAATTGGCTGTGCTTGACGGACAGACAAACACACAGACATACCAGTCATCCTATAAGGGTTCCATTTTTTATTTTTTTGTACGGAACCCTAATATGATAAAATATATTATTTGATATAATTATATTGTTATCAACACAAAATATTTTGGGTAAATTTGGCTAAACCAGGAATTTCAAAGACAAAAGAAATTACAAAAGAAACCAAAAAGAGTTTTAAGAAAGTAAGGTCTATATGAGTTACATCGGTGGTTTTGTTTTCACTGAAAACATACAACTCATGCCAGAGTTATTTAAACACCATTCTCTCTCCGTCGTCTTTAAACAATTGACAGAAACAGATTTACCAATAAACTCATAGAATAGGTAAACAGAACCAGCACCTAAGGCTGATTCACAATTTCATCAACACAAACAGAACTTTGGCAAGTTCTGTGGTGACTGTCTAGTTTCTAAGAAAAGAGTTCAACAGACTGTTATTTGCATGGTTACTGAAATGCTAATATTAGATGTTATTTGATTTGAATTGTAAGTGACTGTGCTGTTGCTGTGCTTATTATAAATAGATAAATACAAATCATAAATCTTTAATAAAGTTGCTCGACGATTCGTGAAAAATAAATAAGCTAAAAATAACTTCCTTACACATAATAGGACATTCCAAGCAAAATGCAAATCTAATACCAGCTGACTTCACGAAGAATCTTCATAAAGAAAATGTCACGTTAAAATAAGTACAAAGACATGATAAAACATAAAACCAGGTTCTAGTTTTATGTAACACAACAACTGAAGAAATCGGCCACGAAAATTTTGAAGATGTAAGTTGAATGGAAGTGAAGAATGTTTTCTGTTGGACTGTTGACCTAACATAGGGAACATCACGCCTGTAATCCCCGAAGGGTATAAGGCAGAGGTGTACCCATTAGTCTACCCAGGGCCAGTTATGTTTAAGTTACATTTGTGATGGGGGCGAGCCTATTGCCATCAACCGGGCACGAATCCAGACTCTGTGGCTGCTCCTGAGAAATTCCTGAAAACACAATAACACTTTGCCAACCGGGGAACCAAACCCCGAACCCCTGAATAGTTTTGATGGTAAACAAACATCAATATTTTTTCCCAAAACTATTAATATCATTAAAAGAACCATCGCAATCCCGAACATTACCCACATAATAAATAAGGGGTGTAATGTTCTGCGAACAGCTATAAGACGTGTTAAATTGAGCTTGAAAAATCTACCGTAACCCAAATATCCATACGGTTTACGATTGTAATCGTGAAAATATAACCCTTTTTTTTAAATCGTCTGTCATAGATATTCTTCTTTTATCTTCTTTTATAAAAATTCTGGGAATCAAAACGCGTATCGATAAGCGTAGCGTCAAATGGATGTACCAATGAACACAGATGGGTTCTGGGACTGACTGGATGAGGAATCCGGAAAACAAAACGTTGTGTGTTAGAGCGGCTAATGTCTAGCAGTGAATTGCAATAGGCTGAATTAATTGATAATTTAATAAATCTTGTATATAAACATTTAGCTATTACTACTACGTATAGAGAAGACAGCGCGAACAAAATCTGTGCTCCGTTCAACTGCGGTCGGCCGGCCGCAGTTCACTCAGTTGCTTGCTTTTTTTTTTTTTTTTCGAAATGGCATCTGATCTCGCAGTTCAACCAGAGAGGTTGTCGTCTGCTTAACCGGACTTTCCTGTGGATGCCTTAAGTGTAAGGCCTCCAGCCAGGGCAAAAAGCTTACAAACTAACGACGACACGCTAAGGGCACCCCCTGCGGGGTACGGGCCTCGGCTTAGGGCGTCGCTGGGAGAGGACAGCAAGGGGACAGGCTGGATCGGAGTGGTGTCATTATTTAGGGACTGACTTTGGACTACAGGCTCAGCAACGCGAGCTGGCACGAGCAAGGGACGGGGAGGACTCAGTTGCTTGCTCACCACAGCATCTATATATACGACCTTAGCCGCATGTCATTTCGAAAAAAAAAAAAACCTCCGCGCGCCCCGCACTGCCGCGCTTGTTGCACAGATTTTGTTCGCGCTGTCTTCTCTATATGTAGTAGTAATAGCTCAATGCATATAAACTCTGTTTTATGTTGGCTCAAAACAGATTGTATAGGCATGACGACAGTATAAAAAAATTGCATATCTATTTAGTCCGTCAGTTAGAGTATTGGAAATTAATGGACACGTACTTTTTGTTTTTGTAAATCAATGAATATTGACAAAGATAAAGCGCATCAAAACTCGGGAGTGGGGGCTTGTGACGTCAGAACTAGCTAAAAATTATACCATGGCGTGAAATATAGAGAATTTTAAAAGCGTCGTATCTTCGTCAATTTTGGTTTACGTAACAAAAGAAAAAACACGGGTCAAATATTTTTTGATAATCTAAGTGACGGACTAATTAGATTTTTTTTTGTCGTCTCGCCTATTGGATAGGTTTTTCTACATGTTGATGTCTGTATAAAGAAACCACATGTAAAGAACATGCGGCTTAAAGGTAAGTAGTTTCAAGAAAACATCCAGCAGAACAAAGCAATATCTTTAGCTAAACTAGCACACAACAGGTACCCCGTTCTGCAGCAGTATCTGTGTACTGTACTATGTAGCTTAACTTTCAGTGTCACATCTCGTTTATCAGCTACATCTACGCGACGTTTCTTGTTCTTGGCTTCAGCTGGAGAGCGGTTTAATAAAGCGAATGTCTCTGTTTCGCTAGACAGTGCTACCTCATGATATAACTGTTAGTAGTTTTATATGTAGGTTAGGTACTGGTAGCATGAATATGAACGATTTTCGTTCTTTCATTGATACTTTTACGAGTATTTTATATAAATATGGCAGTAACTATGTCTTTCTGTCACCTTTTAATGGCTTAAACGCTGAACGGATTGATATTTGGTACACTAACTTGGGTTAGTACAAGTAACTTGGGGTAGGATAGGTACTTTTTATCTTAAATGTTAGAATATTGAATATTATCAATATTCAAAAAATCGTACTTCTTAACTACCTGAAGCGAAAATATAAAAGATCTACTTTCATGGTGTTTTCAACTATCGACATCAAAATAAAAATTGCACATACTGAACAAAACTTTCCGTGTGAGTTTTCCTGAGCGTATTTCCTTTCAAAACATCTAGCATCTGTTACTACCACATCTAGTTTTTAGATATCGATAATTGATGATGTGTCAAAATTTTCCATTTGTTGTGGCGTGCGCCTGTATGTGATTTGGGAATAGCAAATGTATGCGAAGCATGTATTTCACGGCAGGTAATATTTTTGGGCGTGTGAAAGATTTATGTCATGCCATGAATTACTGTGATACTTTTTCCATTAGGGACAAGACAAATAGTTAATTGTAGGGATGTAGAAGCGAAGAAGAAAATCGGATAGACCATTTTCTGCTGACCGAAGGATTTCTTTCAGTTATGTACAGTTCACCACTTTACGTCATACAGTTCAGTACTTCAGTGGTCTACACTGTAGACCACATGCAAATACATGTGTCCTGTAGACTCTACAGGCAACATGTATTTGCATGCTTTGACATTACTGGACTGACACTACTGGTAATCGGTCGGGACATTGGCCGGTCCCGTGCGTCTCGCATCCAGCGGATCACCGCCACTTTCACCAGGTCATCGGTTCACCTAGTGCACCTAACACAGTTTCTCCCGGTTCGCGGTCGCCACTCCAGAACTTTTCGACCTCATTGGCCATCCGTTCATCGGTTTGACAACTGTATTTTAAATGCACTTCCTCAATTAACTCTAAGCACTGGGTCTTAAACATAACAATATGTTGCAAGGAACCTATTTGCCGTCCAACAGTATAATATTACTTAACTTTGCCTCAAAATCTCTCGAGATTCAAGCAAATATAAATAATTTAAATATTAAGGTATTTTAATAATGAAGAAAGTGTATTAATGCATAAATAAAGTCGGTTTAACAAACGCTTAAAAAAAACAATAAATGGTTATTATTAAAAACCTGAACAAGTTGCAATGTACACTGTGGACCATTGTGACGAGGCCAACATAAGAGTTTAATATAACTCAGTGGTACAATAATATTGAGCAGAAAACGCAATATTCAATGTGGCCAGACAACACAAAACGTGGCCAATTCAGTTTTACTTACAGTGTATATTTTATGAGTGATTTTACATTATTAGATTTTTGAGATGGATTAGTGGGTGGTATTTGTGGTTCAGCTCATTTCTAATGATGAATCAGATGAGTTTATTTATCTACGGATTTGAATTATTGTATGCGTAACGTAAGTCGTTATTATAGTCTCTCTAAAAATAAGCTATTCGATCGCCTTGCAGTGTTCAAGAAAGTGTTTTGAGAATTTATAGGCAGATTCGGAGCAATGGCTAATAAATAATTGATTGGATTGCAAAACATAGTGAAATGAAATCTTAATAAACCAAAAAACAAAAACCAATCCAATCGAATCTTAAACCTTACTTAAAATGAATACACAGATACAATGCATACATTTGAATATGATACTACTCATACAATGTATGGTTATGCTATCCATGCTTGAGTAGAAAAACTGCTTTCACAGAAGTTTTACATTCAGACTGGCATAAACGCTTTAAAAATGCAAGACATTAATAATGTTAAAAACTTCTATTGACAGAAAATGTAATAAAAACTAAGACGAACGTTAAATAAAAGTAGTTGCCAGCGTTCATTAGGAGAATTTCATTCGAGACTTTTGGGGCGCCAGGAATCTACTGTAGTACAAGCTTGTAATTTATATCCCATGCTAATTTAATGCAAAGAGGTCGTTGCTAAATAATAACTGGCCGTTGGCTTGGCCGTTTGGGCCAATCTTCAGGTTAAGCCGCGCTTATGTTATGTTTAAGTCCCATGTGATAAGGGCGAGCCTATTGCCATCAATCGGGCACAAATCCAGACTCCGTGTCTGTTACTGAGAAATTTCCTGTTGTTAAAACCCAATAAAACATTGCACGACCTGGGAATCGAACCCAGGACCTCGTGCTCGGCAGTCGCTTGTGAACACTAGACCAACGATGCAGTCCAAAAACAATTCTCTAAATTTTGTGAAAAAACTAACACAATTTTACCAAAAATATTTACATTAGCAGACACTCTCACGAGCCCACTTTCCCACTACCTAATAATTCAGCCAGTCGGCCACTGCCTACAAATTACGACTTGAAGCATTCAATTTGATCTCGAGATGACCCTTTAGTAAGAAGGTCGGAAAAACAAACGGCTTTTACAATTGCTAGTAGCACCGCTCTAGGACTGCGTAATGTTATTCGGCACACTAGCATTATACACTCTGTTTTTGTGCTCCAGCCTACTTTGCAAGGGATGAAACCTAAGAGATGTTTTAAAATGAGAGTGATAGCGAGCATGGTTTTTGTAGATTTGGTGTTTAACTAAGATAAATTATTCAATTATGGAGCTTGAGGACAAAGCATAAACGGTCTCTAATGTTCACACTGCTGGAATACAGGCCTCCTCTCTATGAGAGGGAGTGGGCCAGACTCTCACGAAGTCCCAGCGTGAGGAGGTCTCTGGAGAAATCACTATGAGCATTATTAAAAGAAGATGCTTTAGTAAGTGCAGACGATAATTTAACACAGACTAACACAATGATAAAATGCAAATATTTGATACTACACAACTAAACAGTCATCGCAATATTAAGAATCTAACTTTTAATACTGTGACCAGACTTATAATTCTAAACAAAAAAATAAACTGTTGAAAGAAACGAAAGAAAAAAACCTAAAACTACAAATTCTAAAATCATAAACTAGCCCGCATTCTTCTTTTAACTTAACACCTATACAACTGATAAGGGTTGACAATGCGACACTATACTCACTTGGAATAGTTGGGAGCAATTGAATAAATAAACAAGCAAACAAAATTAAATTTCAACACAGCAGCTAAACGAAAAAAGAATATTCACGTTGCAGATAAAGAGAAAACCAATTTCGGTGAAAAAGATAAAGAAAGTAATATGTATGTGTTTGTTGCTAAGAAAAGAAATTAAGGCTAAGGTGTGTACAGAGCTTAAGAAGAAAAGATTTGAAAGTTACAAGAATAGGTGGCAAAAAAGAATTGTATGGAAGCAACCTTGAAAGAGATTAATACAAAAGTAATACTTGTTTTTTTTTTTGTTAATAATTGATATAGAAGATCTCATCCACCTTACAGCGTTTTAAGTCTCATCTATTAGATAAGTAAGTAGAGAAGCGCAGGGCTAAATAATAACTACAGCTCGAATCAATCTTCAAGCTAAGCCGCGCTTGGTGACTCATACATACTCATCACATACCAAGTTTCCCGCCGCCGTGCCTCGGAAAACATGTTAAGCAGTTGGTCCCGGCTTTGATTTGTAGATCTTTGACAGTCCTTGCAGGAAGTCAGTGGCTCGAAAGTCAGACAACCAGTCTTGCAAAGGTGTATCGCATTACCCAGTTCTAACTGGGTTGTGGAGGTCAGATAATCAGTCGCTCCATGTAAAATACTGGTTTTCAGCTGCATCCGGTTAAACTGGAAGCCAACCCCAACATAGTTGCGAAAAGGCTAGGCACGATCACGATGATAGAAAAGTAGGACTATCAAAAGCTTTAGCGATTACCCTAACAATCAATAAATTCTATAAGCAAAATACCCGCATATTTTTCTACTTGAAAAATTCAAGCAAAATCACTACTTCAATAGGGATCTCTACCGGCAAAAGTTGAGAAAAGCTCAAACGTTGGCGGTCCCTTTGTGTTGCCAGCCATTGATGTGAACAAAGACTGGTCTGAATCATGCGATACGTGTATTATGATTTAAATAGTCGTTGGAACTTTCCTTTTTTGCGTTCCATGTTGTGATATTGACATTGTTTGGTAAACATTCGTTGTGCAGCTATCCTTTGAAATTTATTTTTGGGTAATTTTTTTTTTATTCACACAAGTACAATTTTTTTTTATATGTTTGTTGTTATACTAGGTTTATGTAGCTGAACTACCCGCCTGTAATTACCAAAAGGTTAGTCAGAGGTACATCTATACTTCACCCACAGATTGCCAGTTATGTTCTAGTCCCAAATAATAGGGGGCTAACCAATTGCCATCACCTGGCATAAATCGGCTGATACGACAAAAATCCTGATGGAATAACTCAACAACATTTTACCCAACCCTTCAAGGCCTTAAATAGACGTTTTCGATACGAAATTATACCACTAAAAGTTAACAGTGACACAAAACTAAAAGCCCAACAATAAGTGAACAGAGTGGTACTGAGAATAATAGCCAATTATCCAATTAAAAAGTTCTAAGCAACAACTCCTGCCCAGCTACCTGGTGTCATTAAAACGGATTGACTTTACTACGTCGAAGCTCTGAAGGATTAGAGTATAAACTCAACTTTGCATAACGGGAGGCATATGGTAATCTCCTGGGACATGGTGAAACTAAGACCGTAGTTTAGCCATATATAATATCCTTACCATAAATGTATTTGGTCATGTGGTAGCCTAACTAAGAATAGGATACTGAAGTTCTTCCCATGGGAGTTGTATGGGGTACCTAATTGAGAATTGTTTTAGGAGGGTGTAACATGATTACTATGTAAGGTTCATAAAAGGTTTACCGCCTTTCACGATGACATACAAGCATAAATCAAAGATAACATTATGACAACTCAGTTTGCAAATTCCATAGACATAAAACAAGCATTTATTAAAAAAAATATTAAGTTAAGATTATACTTCGAGTTCAAACATATTTCGATATTTTCAATAGTAATTTTAAAATCAGATTATCAAACACTGGTGTAATGTTAAATAAACCAAATGCAAACAAAGAATTTAATAGACTTTAAATGGTACAATTTAATACACATCTAAAAATAATACATCATAATTTCACCTACACGGTAGATATACATTCACTAAAAGTTCAGTACGAATCGATATGTAGGTAGTCGAAACAGGAATCCAATATAGCTATCGATATTGGCAACAAGAGTGATGTAACTTAGTTATTACGGGAGGTTCACCAATCCGTAACATCACATGATGCGGAAATAAAATCGTATAGCAGAAATTTTGCTACATAAGGAAAAATCTCGATGCCTATTTGAAGCCCTTTTCTGTTGTGGGATTAGCTGCGTACTTGGTATGAGCTTAGAGATTGGAGAAACCATTCTAAGATTACATAACAACCTCAAGTAAAATCTTTTTGATCTAAAAAAATATGCAAGAAAATATTATTCATGTTTAAATGAATGGAGTAGAGGAAGACCAATGGATTGATTGTGTAAAGGATGATATGGTAAGAAAAGAGGTTTCTGATGAGATGACGAGTAATAGAGAAGCATGGAAGAAGAAGACAGGTTGCGCCGACCCCAAATGAATTGGTAAGGGCCATTTTGCTGATGATTGACGGAGGACATGAGGGAGAATGATGCTGATGATTAGAATGTATGGTATCAAGTTTCCTTCTACAGTTATAACTTGCAGATGGTGGATAGTGAAATAGAGCAGTCAAAACTCAAGTTTGATTTTCTACATGAACTAACTGACACTGCGAATATGTAGTTGGCTGTTATTCCGTCTCAAAGAATAGGTTCTTCAGTATTATGCACGTTAGTATTGTTCTACTCAAACGTAGAATGACTGACAATACACCAGACGGCTAATTAAAACAGTACACTTTGAGTAACCGCTTTAATCAAGACAAGAACCAGATTTAATTTCTAAAAGACTAGCTGTGCCCCTCAGTTTCACTCCATTTAGGACTTTTATTTAAGCTTTGCTTCTAGGGCCGTAGCGTGATGTTAAATACCTTAAAAGACCGGCCATGTGTGAGTCGGACTCGCGCATGAAGGGTTCCGCACAATGCAACAGAAATACATATTCTGTGAAAATTTCTACAGTCTACCTATTACGGATCATGAGATACCGCCCGCTGACAGACAGACCAACGGACGAACGGATGGACGGACGAACGGACGAACGGACGGACGGACATCGGAGGCTTAGTAACAGGGTCCCATTGGTTACAGGACCCCCCTTCGGGTACATAACTTAAAAAAAAAACAAATCCGATTAGTAGTTCAAGAGTTTCAAGCAAACGAACTCTTCAGCTATATTATTATTAGTATAGATAAATTACCATAGTTTGATCAAGAAACCACTTAAGCTGCTTAGAGTTTACTTGAAATTCGCGCATGGTTAGCCAATCTTAATGTACTTAATGCTGTAGAGCTATTTGTCTTGTTAGTGGTTCAAGAAAACAAGTCGTTAATCTTTTGTGTTCAAAAATTTCGGGTGGAAAATAAGTCTTGAGATAGCGTTAGTTTTAATTCTGATCGAATCTGTGAAGATTTGGCAAGGCGTCAGAATTGTAATGCTTTATAAGTGAATGACCTTTGGGGGGATGGAGCAAGGTATATTATACGCTGAGTGGGATAAAGATGCTATAGCTAACCACAGTAACAGTAAAGAAGGAATGGAAAATTTAAATAATCACATTACTGATACAAAACAGAACAAAATTAAAATCATTGACCTACATTTTTGACAAAACATAACATATTATGAGAAACACTAGAAAAAAAACACTTATCTACTATTCTCATAAACATAATAGACGCTAGTGGAAAATATAAAACGCAAGTGGACCAAGTAGTAGTCTTTCAGCATCGAATTATACTCTCGCGAAAGCCATTACGCCGTCCTTTGAGTCCTCTACTTATCTCAACTATTTTCCTGTTAATTTGAAGCATCTGATCGTAAGGCAGCAGTGACAGGCTTTTATAAAATCCCCGGAGGACATAAAAAAAGGATATTTAATAGAATCCAGGAAGTGCTGCATAAATACGTAGTCTATAACGTCGTTTCATTCTTCATTTTTTTGGATCGAGGACGCAACATTTTTAATAAGTTTCTGATCTCATATTCCAAACATGGATGGTTTATTTTAATATTCAGTGATAGTAAAAAGGTATACTGAGAATGATTTCAAATTAAGGGAAGACAAAACAATAACATTTAGGCGTCGTTAAGGCCATTAATATTTTAGCTATAACGTCTATTTATAGACAATAATTATGAATTCAACAGAGCAACTGAAAACAATAAATGTACACATCTCATTACTATTCCCCCAAACCAATCTCATAATCAAAATATTTATTACTTTAACAACAGCAAATTTGAGAATTTCGAAATCACAAATCAAGCTTATCCACGACACGAATGCAAAGGAACACACATCTAAATCTCAGCTGGAAAACGGTCGTAAATTTTGGACACAATTCGCTAGGATCCCCACTGACTGACAATGAACTAACAACGACACTAAACACAGAGTCCCGTAGAGTTTTTATGGGCTTACAGCCAAACGTACTGATTAGTTTGACACTCTGAGACGATTAAATTCGTTATTTACTTTCGTAATATTCTTCTTTAGGGTGGTTTTTTTTTGGGATTTGGGGGACTCCAACAAATCTGGCAAAATAAGGATTGATTAAATTGTGCATCTCTGCCGAATTCGCTGAGGATTACAGGCGTGATAATTTACTATACGTATGATAAAATTAAATCAATACTTTGTTTAACTCGTGGCTAAATAATTACAGTCACTCGGGTCGATCTTCACGGGCTGATGCGACTGACAGTACCGATTTTATTATGTAAATTTGTTGATTATGATTATTTTTTATTAGTGTTTCTATTCTTATTGTGTATTAAATTTTATTGCATTGAATTAGTAAATGAAATTGTTACTAATTGAAAATATTGTGTATGTAATGTGACTGTATACATTTGTGTGATTTCTATTATGAGTCTGTGATACACGAATGAAGTCTTTTTTTTAAATTCAGGTTAAGCCGTGCTTGTCTAGGTTGGTCCGTGGAGGGATAACCACCCATTACATACCCAGTTTCCCCCGAGCCTCAGAAAGCACGTTAAGCCGTTGGTTCTGACTGTCATACGTAGATCTTTGACTGTTGTTTCAGGTTCCTGAAAGTTCGACAGCCAGTCTTACCAAGAGTGAATGAATGGAAGATAGGCTAAGAAGTCACTCCTAGAAAATACTGGAATTCAGCTGCATCTTGTTAGACTGGAAGCCGACCAGTTGTTGGGAAAAGGCTAGGCAGATGATGGTTGCTTAAAACATCTGTTTTAAACAACATAATTATTGGTGAATTAATGAGCATTTCTTACGAGTTACCAAAGACTCAGTAGCATTTTACCCCCGATAAGCACATACTTTTACTTTAAAAAGTAAACTTTACTTTAACTTCACAAAATCAACCGTCACGCTTCCAACTTAACGTTTCCTAACATCCCTTAAAAGTCAAAACTCTAAAGTATACATAGCTATATGTATACATCTTTTGAAAGCATTTCAAATACTTGTGCTGAAGAGTTGGGGGGATGTCAATGCGTTTAAGAGTCTGCAAAGTGACTGATGTGGAAACATGCGGCTTTTGTATACATATATCGTGTCTATTGTATACGTCTAACTTTACATGGCCAGTATAAGCTGACTTCTCATTGTATGAAAAGCCATGCAAAAGGTAGACCAGTTTATAAAGGAAATTATGTGCCATGTCTATACCAAGTATTTTTGTGTTCCTGTTATCGTTACAAAGAGTGTATGGAATAAGTTTATTATTGTTTTGCGAATTTTCCTTATGATGTAAATAGCTCGAAGCAATATGGTTCGTTTAAATGAGATAACGGCTTCGGAAGACTTAAGATTTCTAGAAGCCAACGAAGCAAATGAGAGATTCTCTTGGAAATACATTGATATTCTACATGATATTATTTGTATCTATCACGTCAATTCAACACGTTTGTTTAGACTATCTACAATTTTAAACAGGGTCAAAAACAAACTACCTAGCAAAACTCCACAAACAATCTTAAACAAAAAAGACTGATATCCTTAACGTCCTTACACAGAGATGCTTCCCTAACCCATGATCTGTCCACGAATTAGACACAATAGTTACACAATGGCGTCTCAACCAAATCGGTCATTCGACAGATCATGATTGAATAATGCTGCAGTAAGTATTTTTACTATAACCTAGAATGTACAAAAAAAACATAGTCATTTGGTAGTTTTACCTGGAACCAAACTGTTGTTATCATCATGGATCCAGTATTCAAGTCGAATATAACTAAATTAAACGTTCAGCAAACCTCGTTGTAGGCGGTTTGGTAGTATGGTCACCAAAATCTGAATCCAGAACGTATATCGTGGTTCTTGTAGATGGTGTGTTACCGAGCAGCAAGAACTTGACGACAAAATCCTGATTTATCGCTTGTGGATGTCCCAGAGTCGCCTCCCGGGAGTTTTGAAAATAGGTACTTTTATAGAATTTGATGTACCTACTTTTACCGAATTCGCCAGTCGCGCCGTCATATTGGAAAAATGGCGACGAAAAGCAGTTTTTTGATAATATCTCCTTTCTGCCATAATTTACGACAGAATCATTTACATGGATATTAAAAACACAATATTTCCTCAAATTTATAAAATTATCCGTTTTCAAAACTCCCGGAAAACTTTCCAGTAAACCTCTTTTTTCTAACCAAACTGTAATAACAGTCTTAGGAATGTTTTTATTCAACAATATTTATGTCTATAATAAACTTGACCTTACTTACCCTCGCTTCTTCGAATGTACACCGAACATAAACAGCCTAATGATATTGACCATAACCCCAAATAATTCACATGTGTCGTTACTCCGAAAGCTGTTAAATCGACAGAGTTATAGACCAACACAACGCGTGTCCATCTAGATTAAATATCGTAATTGGTCGCAAATAGTGATGGATTGATTGCCCATCCCTTAGGACCTGCAACCCGATCGATGTTTGGCTACAGTTAAAACTGTTTGAATGCAACGCGGAAAGCAAATATGGCGCGTGGAACAACAGTGGCAATGTTTTTATTTATTAAAAAACTTGATCGAACAACAACATAAACAATTGACAGTAGGAACTCAGAAGACCGTTCACAATAAATTCGAAAATCGAACACTCATTTGTTTTTTCCGGTAAATCATCGCTGAATATGGAAATTATCATAGATTTTCTTGCCGGATTTTCTCCATAGGCAACAACCAACCCGAACCGCACCTACGTATTGACGTTTTAAAAGTGCCCAAGTAGATAATTTTGCTGGTTCACACCTCGACTTGGTTTGAAAACATAAGAAATGTTTAAGATCTCTTAAATCTCCTCTGTATACATTCCGGTAAATTTATCTCCCACTTAATTTCATACTGATTCTGTTTATTTCGTTACCTAGTGCTTATCCAGACTATAAACTAGGTCTTCAGAGACACTACAGGAGTGACAAAACGTAACAACCCACTGACCTTAACAATTTATGACAAGAAGTCGACACAATTTATTTTCCCTTCACCCTAAAAGCAGTAAGGAAAGAAAATGTAAGTAATTTTACATTTTCAACAAGAAATTGCCAATGACGGTTAAATAAACTGAAATTGTGGATGACGTGCCCTTTTTATTTCTGGCAAAACGGCGGGATTGTTTACCTCAATCACTTTTTATGGTAAACAGTTTTTGATGGAATCATTTAAGGCACCTGACAGTTTCAGATGTTTGATGTTAAGTGCCCATTTTAACATCAAAAATGTAACGAGTAATTGCCTAAGAGGGGCGTACCGAAAAACTGTCAAATACTGGAGAACTAATGAGAAGTAAGACGAATTCAAAAAGAAGTAAGAAAATTATCTAAATCTAGTTCCCGTTCCCGTGGGAGTACAGGGATAAAACATAGCCTATGTTACTCAGTAAAGACGTGACTTTCTAATGGTGAAAGAATTTTCGAAATCGGCGCAGCAGTTTTTGAGTTTATTCATTACAAACATACACACACACACACACACACAAAAATACAAATCTTTCCTCTTTATAAATTAGTGTAGATAGACTACTTTTGTCCGTGGTTTCTCCGACGTGGAGTTCGGGAATTATCCCACGTTAGCCAGGATAAAAAGTATTATTATTATGTTAAAACTGTTCGTCACTAATCAAAATCCGTTCAACTGTCAAGGCATAAAAAGGTAAAGATAGAGTTACTGTCGTCGGATTTATGATAGTAGTTAAATAGATTTTCTATTATACATCTCTGCAACTATATTTAATCGTTCGAGTTAGTCTTTAGTCTTCTACCAATTACTTATAGTGTTTATGTAAGTAAAAATAAAAAACGGGCTTAATTTTTTCTTCTTAAAACATAATAGTATTGACTTATTTCGGTTAAGAATATGCGTGTATTGAATATTAACAAAACTGAAGAATTGAACCCAATTAAAGCAAGATGGCTCATTTGTTACATTTAGTTGCTCACATATTTCTTTGTAACGTATATTTAATCTTGGTTTCTACAACAACAGTATAATTTAGAAATAATGCAAAAGATTACCAAAATATTTTGTGTGAAAAAGGAAATTTGAGGGATGAGAATATAATTTAGAGTTTTTACGATTTGACTTAAGAGGGCTTCGTCAAGTAACAATCGCTTTCAATGTGTTTTGTATTTCTATAATCTCTTCCAACAGGATTGATGTAAGGTTTATTTTCTTAATAAGTCAGTCCGACAGAATTTTGACTTACATCATCTTTGTCGCTCGTAAAATGTCACCATATTATATGTATGTATAACTTGATATACAGGATGACGACTTGACAAGAATGCATCGATATATACAAACTTGATACACTTAATTTAGTTATCTATTTATCCTCCTGCACAGATAAGTTGGTTGAAGTGTAATAGTGACTGATCCAGTGTACTTGAATATAAAATAGGTAGGTAGGTAATCAATTACTTGAAACTTCGAGTACTTTGGATATTAAGTTAATTAGTAATCTGAGCTCATTGATCACTTCCCAAATTAATTAAACAGGCTCTTATTGATATTTGGTACCAAATTGAAATATCGATGCTTCGTTAGGTAAGTTCATTGAGCTACGTTTTGTTAGTACCATTAGTGGTACCAGAATACTTGAGAGATATTTCTCGACGGCATGTAAAGCCAAGCCAGAGGTCCATGGGTGGCATAAAAACTCTGACACCAGATTATAGGCACTAACCACACGATCAAGAAGATTGGTGGTAACCTGGTTGCGTTCTTTAATTCTGCTAAGTACAACTACCGTGGTCATTGTTTTTATAAGTGCAGCACACGGTCATACCTGGGCAATTTAATTTAAAATGTGAGTGTTTTATTCACTGCGACTATCGTCTTACTCTGCGAGAATTAGGATCATGTATTCTTTGCCTGAAAACTGCGCTCATGATTAGTTTAGTTTGTTTATTAATAATTATCAAGAATTACTGTTTTATAAAAAATTAAACTTAATCATAGTGAAATTATTTATATATTCAGTTCACGATCCTAGACAACACAAACTCGAAAACAAAACAACCAACTGCAACACCAACGCCAAAACTCGTGGAGAAGTCACCAATAAATCACATTTGGACTCAACATCGCTCCTAGGATTAACCCAAGCGTTAGAACGTGTGATACTAGTTCCACAACAGGAACGAATTGCTGGCATCATGTACAATAGAACAGTTCAGAAGGTTGGCTCCATACAACAAAATAACACACCCACACATAGAAACGATACACGTACAGAGAGTGCAGGGCGCAGGAGCTGAAGAAGAAATCAGATGACTCCAGACAAATTTACATTATACCAGCAATAATAATGATGGGAAAGTCAAGGATCTTCATAAGGCTACCGAAAAGTTAAAGTCAATTTCTTTTGAAAGTGATTGACAAAATAGAAAACGCTTCAGAACGGTTCTTACTTGTTTAGACCCACCCTCGGTTCGCAAATCAGTTAAAGTTTTGAGTTCTGCCACTGATCTTTCAAGTAGCTAAATCTTTCGAGTACAAATACATTTTGATGACTCTTCAATTAGAAAGTTGGTAAGAGATCTTCGCAAATTACTGAATCGCAAACTCGCTTTATATCAAGAGCCTGTCTATGTCTTTTGAAGCTTGCCTAAGTGTCAGAAAAAGCTAGGTGTTGGAAAAGGCTAGGCGCCGTTTCCAACTATGTTGGGGTCGGCTTGCAGTCTAACCGGATACTGAATACCAGTATTTTACAAGGAGCGACTGCCTATTTAACCTCCACAACCCAGTTTGTACTAAGTAATACGCTACCCCTTGCTAAGACTCATTGTCAGACTTTCGGGGCACCAACTACCTGTAACGACTGTCAAAAATCTATAAATGACAGCCGGGATCAACGGCTTACGAGCCAAAGAGGCACCTTGACGACCACAGACTGACGTCGGCAAGCGCGGCGTTACCTTGAAGATAAACCCGTGAGGCTGTTATTATTTAGCGAACTCCTTTCCACTAGTTTATGTTTTTGACTGTACATACTCGTATGTATATAGGGTGTAAACCACCTCATCACAAAGCCGTCAACTAAGCATTCTGTACATCAAACTAAGTAACTTTACGCCAAAATTATTGCTGGGAAACAACTTTTTTTTGGGGTGAAAAATCATGTTTTGTGGTAGATCGAACTCAATGTAACGCACTCAAAACATTGTGATCATGGATGGATTGAATAGTACGGGGTCGTGGAGGTGTTTAAAGTGAAAATCTTACAATAAAAACTTGTATTAAAAAAAAATCTTGTCAAAAAGTTGGAACTACGACCCCCAATATCTCCGTAACTAGAAGGTTCCCAGGTATGGTGTAGAACAAAAAAATGATCGCAATGACGGGGACAACAAGTACCTTTCAGCTTCGTTAAGAGGTGTTTTACACCCTTTAGGTGTGAGTACATTTTCTCTTGTAGTATGAAGTCAAACTTCTGGATAATACCGTGCATGTAACACATTATATGTGCAAATTAAACCTGAATCCAGAAATTCCAACTTTCAAGTCCACATGGACTTTGCAACGGTAATTAAATTCTGTATGAATCTATATTCATTTAATTAGTTGGAGAATGTACTATGTGAGGAATTTGCATATCTCCCGCTTAAATTTTGATGTGGTAAGGTAAATTATGCATTTGGAGATAAAGTCTTGATAATAATATTAATGAGGGAGTTAGTTTTAGTCACGAATTTTAGGAACCGAGGCTAGAGAATGCCGTTTTCACTGGTCTTAGCCTTTTCTCAGCTATTTTAGAATATAGATATAGGTAATGATAAAATAGGCAAGACGACAAAAAAAAACTAATTAGTCCGTCACTAAGATTATCAAAAAATATTTGACTCGTGTTTTTTCTTTTGTTACGTAAACCAAAATTGACGAAGATACGACGCTTTTAAAATTCTCAATACGTCACGCCATGGTATAATTTTTAGCTAGTTCTGACGTCATGAGCCCCACTCCCAAGTTTTGATGCTGACGGACTAAATAGATTTGCAATTTTTTGATACTGTCGTCATGCCTATTCTTGCTGGATGCAGCTGGATAGTTTGTATTTTATACAGGGCGTAAAAAGACCCGTCACAAAGACGTCAACCAAACATTCTGTACATCAAATGCATTCTGTGCCTCCCGCATTCGTTAAGGATGTTTTTTGTACACCCGTTATAGAGTAACTCTCTATCTTATCCACCTTTTCGGGATTCTGACCACCCAAAATGACTGTCAAAAACCTACGAATGATGGCCGAGATCTACAATTTAACGTCCTTTCCGAGGAACAGATGAGTCAGTGTATATAGTCACCCATCTACGGGCCGACTATGGAAAGTGTTGCTTAACTTAAATAGTTAACTTAGATGTATTTATGTAATGGTCATCATTTCAGCCGAAAGACGTCCACTGCTGGACATAGGCCTCCCCCAAGTGTCGCCACATTGACCGGTCCCATGCGACTCGCATCCAGCGGACTCCCGCAATCTTCACCAGGTCATCGGTCCACCTAGTGGGAGGTCTTCCAACGCAACGTCTTCCGGTTCGCGGTCGCCACTCCAGAACTTTTCGGCCCCATCGGCCATCCGTTCTGCGAGCAATGTGACCTGCCCACTGCCACTTAAGTTTGGCAATTCTTCGGGCTACGTCGGTAACCTTGGTTCTCTTGCGGATGTCTTCATTTCTGCAAGGAAACTCCGAGCATAGCCCTCTCCATTGCCCTTTGGGTGACTTTAAGCCTTCTGATGAGGCCCATTGTGAGCGACCACGTTTGTAATGGTCACTGAAATCCATTAGAACAGAAATGATGTAAATGAAAACATAGTTCTAATGATTGTACTGCTTGTAGTGCATTTTGAAGTAAATTCTTGTTATTGGTAGTTATGGACATTATTGCAGTTACATTAACATTGAACCCACCAATAATTCCGGCAAAACCCCTTATTGCCTTTAGGTAAGTATGTTAGTATTTTAGCAATAACTGCGAATCGGTGTTGGTTCCGATTTTTTGTTTTCGTATGTTACTGCTTACACTACTTTTGAACTTCAAGAACGATGCAAGTCATCGTTCGGCGTGAAAGGTAAAACTGATAAGAGTCCATTTTTCATTTAAAATATTAATAATATAGATTTATCGATGGAAAAAAAACAATAAACTTTATTGATTCAGTAATTGAATATTGGAACCATTTCATTGATTTATTATAACAATCAAAATTATTTGCCGATAGAATTTTGTTTCTAAATAGTAATTTATCATATTCGATTACATACCAGTACGAATCTGTTCCATACAATTTGGTCCAATAATAAAAGTCCAGTTATTGTGGAGGGTCACTCCTGTCAACAGCACAAATCGATTCGTCGTATAAAACTAGATTTTTGTCGCTTCGATTATCCACATCAGAGGATTTTGATGGATTATAATGATTACAGTATTAATCGTTTTAGTGTTCTTTGTGATCGCCGAAATCAATGTTACTATACCTAGTTATAAATATATGAAAGAGCTAAGAAAACGGTTATTATTGACTTCTGTGATCGAGAATTATGTGACCAGTATATATAGTAAATCAAGCAGTATCCATGACAGCAATTTGTGACCTCAAACCTAAGCGTTGTTACATGTGTTTATAGGAGATTGCGCAGATCTCGAAGAAGATGGCGGGACAAGACCAGCGAGCAGTGGTCTACATTGGCCTTGGATTGAATTCACTGGAAGTCATGGGGAGCAGCCTTTGCCCAACAGTGGGATGATGAAGGCTATCGGTATCAGCATTTAGAGAATCATATTTTTAATTTATTTATCATTAAGTTGTTACTTATCTTTTAACCTCATTTTTTCTGGGGAAAGTATAGATCTAGTAATAGTAGGTTACCTACCATTTGAAAAACAAACTTGTTCCCTAAATGTCTCATGATAATTATAATTATTTCTTGATGTAAGTAATTACATGTCAAATAATTTGAAAGCGCTTACCTGCTAAAATTAATTAGTATGAACTATACTGGTAACTCGATTCAATTATTTTCACTCAACACGCTGTTATTAAATAGGCCGGTATGTAATTTCATCTTAATGTCAAGTTATATAAATATTCGGGTGGTTGAATTTCATAGAGAAACATAATTTAAACTTGAAACGATTCTGGAATTAGTAATCGAATTCTTACCTTGTAGGTGTGTAAAGGATTACGCTCAATATTAAAACTTTCGTCAGTAACTACCTGAATTACTTAATTTATAATATACCCGTAAGTCTCCATCACATAATTTTCTTTTTATGTCTGATTAAGACCAAAAGTCTCTTATTGTACCTGTTCATACTTAAACTTTCATTAGTACCTGCTTCAAGATATTTAATTTATATTTCTGCCATCCTGAATCACATTTTACATTTACACAAATAAAATACAGTAAAACGATTTTCCAACAATCACCACTAACAACATTCCTGGCACAAAACAATTGAAGATACAATAGTTCCAAATTCAAATCACCCTACACAAATAATCACATCACACAAAATTCAAACGTAGAACGTATTATTATTATATCGCCATTTTTATTAATGTTTCAAATCAATTTTCTATTGGGTCGGCTGATGACAGTTTCTGTCCGAACTTTGCACTCCCTGTCAGTCTAACCCTTAGTACCGTTCCTTTGATCGGTGAATTTTCATGAATATTTTCATTTACATTTGCATCATAAATCTTGTTTACTGAGGGATGCTTATTGGAAAATTCTTCTTTGAAGTGTTTTTATTATGCATGCATTTTTCGTAACTTATGTATATTGACGGGTTAAAGTTTTATGTAGCGAATTTGTATACCTAATCTAATTTTGATAACGTAATATTTATTGGCCCCTGACTTTTTCAATTTAAAATGGAAGGGACTTTGTAGAAAATCAAAAAACAGGAAAATTTTGCTAACACAATACTGCTTATGAATATTAATTACAGTCAAGAAAATTATTCTATAAACACCTTTGATTAACTTAGAAACAACGGTAACGAGTTTATGTTTTGCAACCAACGAAACATTAATTAAACTCGACATAATTTCGGTAACCCCAAATGAGGGTGTTTAGTAAATAGGGTGAAGAGAAAATACTCACTTTTCGTTTAGAAAATCCTCTCCAAATAAAACAAAATTTTCTTGAAAACTTTTCTCAACTGTACAATTTCACTTCATTCAAAGTTACACTGAACAATGTACTAGTCACTTTCACTTCATATACAAATATAGCTAACCGTCAAATAGACGTTACTATTTTCGTAACACAACTTGAAAACGGGACGCACGTCCTACCCCGACCGCGGTCAGGATCAAACTGAGTTGCCCCGTCATACACAGTGCAACGAAAACGGGCAAAGATTCAAGTCTGTTCAGCCAAGCAGCAAACTTATTGAAGCATAAACAGGATAATGCTATAAATCTGAGGTCGGTCATATGGTTGTAAACTCGTATGTAGTCAAACAGTAAAACATGCTTTGATCTAGTCGTGGTCTCTGTTTTAATAGTATTTTTGTAAGCGACTGACTGTTCATAGTGCGGTCTTTCAGAAGAATTTAAAAAGATCTTGTCATTTGCAACATAGTGTGGTGTGAGGATTTATTAATGTTATGAAACCTGTTTTTGCTTTGAATGTTTGATGAAATCTTTCCATCAAAGGCTGTATAAATTAGTCGCATTTTCACTCAAAGATTTTCCATCATATTATGACTTATCGTATCATTTATCGGTGATTAAAGATTTTCTTACACTTAAAGTACTTACGATATCCATGATTTTCTTTTGTTACTATGAGTTCCCAAAAGAACCTCGAGTTATCCCGTAAGTACTTTAAGTATAGTGAAAATCCGTGAAAGTCTAAAACAAAGATTTTCTTGTTGTGTCGTAGTTATTTTTTTTTGCAAAACGCAGGTGGACTGATCTATAAAAGACATGAACATCAACACCTCTTGAAATATGATTATGTATCTTCTTTACGATGCCAGAAATAACTAAATAATCATTACAGCAAAAATTTAAATCACCACCTAAATGAATGGACCAAACCAGACATTTAATTTTGCCACTACCAGACTTTGAAAGCGAAAGTTCATTGCGAACGAATCAATCAGAATGATACGATATCTCAAATTGAAATGGCTTCCATCAATTACATCCGAACTTTTAAAGGGTTCCCATGCGCTACCCTTTCAACTTTCTCATTCTCAAAGGCTTAAAACTCCTGGAAAGTTATCTCGAAGAAGTGATTTTATTAGAATATTTATAAGACCAGTGAATGTAGACTCTCAGGACTTCACTTTAATTGAGCGCGACCAATCAGAAGTGTCGATGATGTCGTCCAAGGTTCGCTGGACGCTGTTTCGTCTCGACATCTGCAAACCTGAGGTTTACAAAACTAAATTCCGAATATCTTATTTCTGAAGAAAATCTGTCATTTTCGCATAATTTTCTAACAAGTTGGGATGTCTTTAAAGAAAATTACTTGAGCATTGAGGGTCATTTGTGAATATTTTGAGAGTAGAAACGTAATTGACAAGTTTTAGTTACCGAATTTTAATTGCAGATGAGAAATTCGTAGTATTCAAAAGATTATTTTATTTTATTACTTAAGGAAACTTACAGATAAGATACACATAATTGGCAATTAGTGAAAGAAGGTCAATTACAAGTTTACCAGTACTAGAGTGGAACAAAAAAAACTGCCTCTTGTTGGGCAAAAGAAATTAGATGAGTTATTCATCAGAGAGGGAAACGACCCTGTCGGCTTTCCAAAATATACATAACATCACGCCTGTAGTCCCCGAAGGGTTTGACAGAGGTGTACCTAATAGTACACCCACATTCCGCCAGTTATGTTTAAGGCGACTACAGGAGCTAAATTAGCAACTCTATTTGTGGTGCTTCAAACTTCGTTTGAAATACTGTTAGAATAAAGTTCTAATCAGCTTGCACTACAAAGTGGTTGTTACGTCGGTCACTGCGGGCCGAATAGTTTGAAATGAGTGTTTTTTTGCAATTTACAAAAAATCTATTGATTGAAATAAAAAAATAAAACACTATCATGCTAATATGTTGCTTGTAGAATTATTTTACTCGTTAAAAGATTTTTTAGAGATAAGTTCGTGACTTTTTTTATCGAGTAAAATATGTTGTATTATTTTTTTTTTATTACAATATGGGCCTACTCTTGACCTCGATCACGCCTGATGGAAAGAAAATTATGTTTTCAAAACACTATCATACTAGCATATATCCTGAAGAATAAATTATATTTTTCTGGGTTTGTTTATTGCAGTAAATGATATGCTTTTTAAAACTTGAACTTGAAATAAAACTCGCGTTTAGCTCTTGTAGTCCCCTTAAGTCCCATGTTATAGGGGGCGAGCCTATTGCCATCAAACGGGCGCAAATCCAGACTCCATGGCTGCTACTAACAAACTCCTAATGGAAAAACCCAATATCACTTTGCCCGACCTGGGAATCGAATCCAGGACCATGAGCTCAGCAGTCGCGCTTACGACCACTAGTCCAACGAGGTAGTTTCTAAAATTCACTGAAACCAAAATATGTCAAACAACATACCATTAATAGATTGATATTTTACATTGTGTCATACTTTTTGACATCTGCACACACGAAGTCCATGAAAATTTTTCAGCAGAAATATTTACGTTTTTATTTCTATATACTTACCGTCAAATTCAATACAGATGACATTAAATTGTTACTCGATACGGTTGAGACGTAAAATAAATACGACTGTAGGTACTCACCAAGAATCCGACTTAGCATTAAATTAAAAATTCTGCTTTCTGTTCCCTATGAGATTCCGTAAAATGAGAGGAGACATATTGAAATTTTAATTTCATTACAAGGGACTAAATTAATCTGTTTTTGTACGTGAAAAAAGTTAAAGTGATTAATTTTTAATCAAAATACGTACCTACCTAGGGATTAATTTGAAATCATAAGTGTTTAATAAAATTATTTTTAATATATTAAAGCAGATATAGAAGGCTACACATAACATTATTGAACTTGAACTGGCCTACCATAGTATGGAGTTTCAGTAGAAGAAGAGGCCAGGTTTTTACTGGTTTATTTATCTCTGACGCGCGGCCTACCATAGGTAGTTACCTTATTTTAGAAGAGTATTAAATTACTAGCTTTTGCCCACGGGTTCACTCGCATTATGGTCGAAAATTATCCCAACGGAACGTTTCAAATAAAGCCTTTGACAATCAGGAATAGTTGAACTTCCCATTAGTGAAAAAAAAAACGGACATTATCAACAGTACGCCCTACATCAAAATTTACTAACTTAGAAACTTTTCTTCTGTATAATATTAGTTAACAAAATAAGAAGTATAGAAAATGAAAGTCTCGATTGATAATATTTAATATATCTCATTAATAACCGATTGGTCATACGGTAACTCGCACAACCAATGACATTCGGTCTGACAGACTCTCAGAGCTCGTTAAATATTTTTTACACTGTCCACTTCACGACTGCAAAATTAAACAAAGACATTCTTTCATCTCTCAATTATGACGTAACAACAACGTAAGTTATATCTCATCATCACTTGGAACCACTTGACATACTTCTGACAAATCCCACACCATCAAACAAGCCGCCTCGTATTTTAATAGTCCTGCTTGACAGTCCCATTTGACAGTTCCATCTGACAGTTCTGCTTATTTTCATATTTCGAAGCGCATTCATCGAGTCATATTGACGGCGGCGTTCGACAAATCGCAGTCGTTTCGACAGCGAAATGAGGCGATATCGAGGGAATAAACGTCGGATTTTCATTGGTGGGGTCAGTCTGGATTGCAGGATGGACTGATTAATTTTGTATGGATTGTTTACGACATATCGTAAACAATCCATACAAAATTAATCAGTCCACTTCAAATTTTGAAGTATCACCTACAGGATTCAAGATTACAGCATCATAATGCTGTAATCTTGAATCCATACAAAATTAATCAGTCCACTTCAAATTTTGAAGTATCACCTACAGGATTCAAGATTACAGCATCATAATGCTGTAATCTTGAATCCTGTAGGTGATACTTCAAAATTTGAAGTCTACAGCATTCAAGATTACAGACAAAAATAAAAGAGTTACTCAATACTATTGCTTTGCAGATTATTATTATAGTAATAATCATTATGATTATATGATTATATATCATGATTATTATTATAGTAGTGTATTTCGAATATTGTTTAAGTTAAAAAGATAATATTTCAAAGATATGGAAGTAATTATTTTTAATTCAATTCTGATATTATGACATCATGCCTTGTAATCCCCGATGGGTTAGGTAACACCCACATGTCACCACTTATGTTTAAGTCCCATGTAATAGGGGGCGAGCCATTTGATATCAACCGCTCACAAATCCATCATTGTGAAAGTAACCTTGTTTTCTGTATGTTTTCATTTTACGCCTAAAGGCTGAACGGATGCGGGCCTGTGGACGGAGAGAGCTATGGGCTAGCTCGCCGTCCGTCCGTCTCATGACGACAAGCCGTGTCGACGGCGCGTTCGTGTTCCACGCGCGCCTCAAAGAGAGTCAGAAAAAGGAAGGGGTCCGCAAGGACCGATGCCTGCCGGGGCTGCGGCACTGTTCGAAAGAGATACCGTGGCCCCGGAACACAAAGAGCGATGAAGGAACATGGATGGGTTTTAGTCAGTAAAATTCTGACACCCTCCTCCCTCCCTCCTGCTCCGCCCAGAGCGGGAGGCGTCATTTGATGATTTCCGAAAAAAGGCTGAACGGATAACAATGTTTCGAATACAGTTTGATCGTGTTATGACCTAAGTTAGATCATAGGATACTTTTTAGCCGACCGAAAATGGAGGTTAGAATCACCTCCATTTTCGGTTCGTTGTTTGTTCGAATGTATTTCTATATTTTTTTAAATCAGTAATACGTCCTTGTGGGATACTTACCGACCACCACTTGGGCGAAGACGTGAGAAAAAGTTAGTTAGACAAAATATGCGTAGACTTTTAACGCTGAAAAAGCATTAAAAAAAACCTGTGGAACAATTTCAGTGTGCAACAAATTAAACTCTATCTAACTACGTATCTATTCTTATTGCTGATCATATCTTCACATCACGCGGTAACTACTAAACAAGTACACATCTCCAACAGCACAAAACTATCTTCTAACGTCTAACCCAAACAAATACTACCCGAAACAATTTTATTGACTACAATACACACAAACATTCTCTTACAAAAACACGAGCGAAGAAACGAACTTGAAGACCAAATCCTTAATAAAACCGGGTTTATATTTAGAAAACTATTTTTATAACGGTCTGTCTTTCGCCCCTTTGAAAGACGGTTCACGGCAACGCAAGGAAGCTGTGTGAAGGAACTTCATCCATAACTCTGCTAAGTTTCGCACCAAAAAATCTTCCTAATGGCCCATTATCTTGAACTTTGACCTCTGAAAGTGTAAATTATAAATTATACTAGAACTTCGCGTGTTATGACAAAGTTTTGAGCTACGATGTTTTATAGATGAATTTTTCACGTGTGTGTTGATTTTTTTGTCGTGAAGTGTAATTATGATTGATGACTGTATCGGGGCGATAGTAAAACTTTTAACCTTTACTTTTTCGCGTTAGATTTAGGGCTCTCGCCAAAAAATGTTGATTATTTTCGGTAAAATTTGCCATTTTTTTCAGTAAACCTAGAATATCATGACAGATTACCTTATAGAGAACAGACATACACGGAAGGTTACCTAAGTTAATCTAGCGTTATGCCCCAAAACTGAGACAGACAGCGCCATCTATCACATCAGAATGAAACCGTAGGTGTGACGTAGATGTATCGTATTATCGAAAATTCAATACATTGATTGATATTTTGTTCCTACATTCGTCTGAAGAAGAAATATGGACTTTTTTATATTCTTTGGTGTGTGTTTTGGAAATCATCCAAATGAAGAATTGTAGAAAAGATCTATGAAAGTTATAAATAAATAAATAAATACCGCTGGACATTACACACAGCGCCATCTAGTGCCACACTAAGCAACGAGGCTTGTGTCGTGGACACCAGATAGTTGATATACTACATAGATACTTTTTGTTTGTAAATACATACTTATTATACATATAAACATCAGTTACAATGTTCATGTTTTGACTTAGGCTGAGATATATAAACATTACTTCGCACGTGCTTCGGGATAGACTGTTCCCATCTCTATTTTGCACTTGAGATGTGACAGCTGTTGTGCGATAGGCAGACAGGAACAACACTTAGCCAAAGTACCATGAGCTCGAGCCAAATCTACTCATTTTTAAAACAAAATCCTGTGCACACGATGTCCACATCTATTTACCACCCTTACTACCATGCTTAGAGCTGACTGTACGTACTATGTAACGCTTATAGATATACTAATAAGTTTACACCGAGTTTAACGTGGCCCCACGAGATAAGATTTATTATCGATACGAAAGAAGAAGAAGAAGAAGACGCTTTATCCCATGAAAATCGTTGAGAAACTTGAACACCACTCCATAAGTCGCCGAAATACGACAAACAAATCGTTGGACATAAAACATTTCTGCCACGTCAAATGTTTGACCAAACCTCGGTTGGTGGGGAGTGTCTGGCAACCCGCCAATAAACATGAATCATCGCGCTCGGCACAAACCACCGGCGATTTGTCAGCATTACGCTCTAGGGAGGCGACGCAAGGGACATGTGTGAATGAAGTGAGGGGCGCTTTTTTGCCGCGCTTCCTCTAATTTTTGTAGTTCGGTGATTAGTAATAGTGATAAAAAATCAATACCACACGTTGGAGTGTTGATCGAGTGATCGGTTTTTATGTTTGTTTAACCTGGTCTATAATTTTTGACAATAAGATCAACATTCATTGAAGTTTTTATTTAAATGTCAAGGTTTTACAACTTAGTCCAATCTAGTTTATAAATTTAGGGATTATTTTTAGTTTTATTTTTCAATAAATTAATAAAATGCAACACACATCACAAGTTTATTTACCTTTTACCACAGAGATTTACGCACAGAACTCTGCCTGTCTCTATAAACATAAGAGCAACTAGTTCAAGTCACGATATGTGACATGACAAGTACCATAGTCTTTTTCGCACCATTACACCTCGACCATCTTATTTATATTAATGAACTTTTCTTTGTCTCAAATACCATAGTTGAACCCTAAAATAGTAAATGCAGATTAAAATGTGTCTAATAATAATAATAAATAGTCGTAGCAGCCCATAAATACCTGAGCCAGCTCCCAGCTCGATCAATACCAGAGGAGGCTCTCGTTAGGCAGCTGGATCAAGGGCTTGATTCAGAAAGCGGTACTCCTGGACACGGCTCGTATTATTAGGAGGTTCCTATCTCTGGCCCTGACTGCCGATAGCTTGGACCTTGTTCCCGATACCGGTGGGCTACAATTTTTAAATGTTTTTTTTTTGTAAGGAATATTTAAAAATATAATTAATTTGTAAAGAAATAAATAAAGGTAATAATAATAATATAATATTTTAGACGGCTGCTAATATAATAAAAAAAATAATAGCAGCCGTCTAAAACACTATATAATTTCAGTTTATCTTCGCGCACACTACTCCGCTATCTTCAGAGACGTTATATCACACGATGGCATATTGTCATAATTGTTATTATACATATTTCATTTAATTCAACTTTACCACACAGCCCATCTCTAGACACATTACGACTAGTTCCAGCTACGCAAGTGTGATATGACAAGTGTCTCACTCTTTTTTGCTCCGCCATATCTCGACCATCTTTTTGCATTTGTCATTAAAGTCCTTTTTCGTGTGTCACTAATGAATTCTGTTTTATTAGTTAATCGTTTTAAACGAGACTCGGCGACTCTTTGAAGCTCATTTTAATGTAACCTTTTTGAAGATGTGCAGATATATTTTGATTTATGTCTTCGTTTTTAGGTGTTAAGATACGTGCTTACTTTTTTAGGTTAATTGTTTTTTTTTTGTATGTTATTGAGTGTGCATGTTCTAAGAATAACATTGAGACAAAGACGACCTTGTAGATATCGAATCACAAAAGTGTCACCATTATTTATATTGTTGACAGAGAAATCGAGAATTTCTGACTTTAATTAGACTTGATGAGTGTGTAAATATAAGGCTAAGTACTGCTGAAATATTTTAATTGAAATGCATTTTCTTGTTGCGTTTGTCACCATCCTTTCTTAGTAACAGTTGTTGATTCACGCAACTTCTTTATTTTTGTTTTATAGGTTGGCAAACAAGCCGGTAGCATCGGTCTACCTGATTGAAAATGGTCACCGACTTTTGGCAACTGCACCACACCAACATCAAGGCAATTACCGATTTGTGCCAAAGACGGAGTCCGAAATTTTGATGCGATTTTTATAAGATAAGTAGGTTTACGTATAATTAATTCCCAACACAACAAAAAAAGTAAGTGTTATAACTGTCTATACTAAAACCCAAAACTGCTTGGGACACAAGTGAACAGAGCGAAACAGCAAATTGTGGAAGGATATCTCCGGAAATTATCATTTAGTCATTAAATCTCTAAATCACTTCAGTACTTTAAATATAAGTAACTCAGTGATATTCAAAACTTTTCAATACTTCTCTTAAGAAGTTTTTATCCCCGAAAAGTACCATTCAAAATCTCTAAATCACTTTTCAATAAATAGCCTCATAAACGTTAAATTCACTTCAACTCTACCCAGCTTAAATCTTAAATCCGTAGTTTCACAGTCAACCATTTAATACTATCTACTTGCTAAAACACCATCCTGTAATTAGCAACAAGATAAACTAAGTTATGCACATCGCACTTAGGACCCTCGCCCACCGACTTTGCAGCGACGCAAACGCAAAACGGTCGCGAATAAGACGCGTGGCCGACGTAACCACGATACTGTATCGATACTATTGCGCTTCATTTGTGATGGAAACGTGCGGGACCCTCCCTCCGTTCTCCACTCTGCAGCGTTCCCTGTAATGGGTGTAAAAGTACCTTTAACGAAGCCGAAAGGCACTTATTCTCCCCGTCATTGCGATATTTTTTTGGTTCTAGACCATACCTGGGTACCTTCTATAGTTACTATTGGAGATATGGGGGGGCCAAAGTTTCAAATTTTGGTTAAGTGTTTAATGTTATAACGTTACTTTAAATACTTCCATGACCCCCGTACTATATTTAATGCATCCACAAATGTTTAGAGTGCCCTACCGTAAAACATTATTTTTCATCCCAAAAAAAAGTCGTTCCCCAGCAATAATGTTTGCGTAGAGTTAGTTAGTTTGATGTACAAAATGCTAGGTTGACGGCTTCGTAAAGTATCCGTTCCTTGTATGTCATCAGTAATAATAGTCGCGCGTTTACATCGACACAGTAGCGATCCGGAGACACGATTGCATCGCTTCTGTCGCGCGTTGCAAATGCGACTAACGCGAACAGAAGCACGTTTACAAAACGCGCGACAGTATCGCTACAAAAAGTCACTATGGGCGAAGAGCCTTAGACTAGCAAAGAGAACTAAAATTATAAAGTGAAGATAGCGTTATTAGCTGTTAATGCTATAATAGCCAGACTATTCTAGCTGAATGCCTCGCTAGCTGTTAGGTTTTATTTTTAAAAGACTACCGTAATGGAGGTGTACAGTTACAGTATATTCGCTACTGAGATAGAAAATAATGTCTGGTGGTACATGAAACTTTTGTTACACTAGATACTTGCAAAAGAATTCGCACTTAATAATATAATTGCGTACGTAACTCTGTGTCTATCTGCCTGTTACTTTTTCACGAATTACTGGCAGAGCAGACGTAGATGAAATTTTGGAAACGGGTAGACCGTGAACCAGGTAGCGATACACGCACTCACAGGTTTGTTTAGTTGTTTATCACAGTTGTTTAACACGTACTTAATGCTTTGGCAGATAAAAGTAGATACAAAATATGAACAGCAAAAGCCTTTATGCCTTTTCAATTCTGCATTCTCCCTTAGTCAGTCTCCTCATAATCAAAGGGACTCAAATCGAAGAGTTGCGGCAGTAGAATATTGTACGAAAATGTGTATAAATAAAATTGTATCACGTTCTAATTGTTCAGAACCTTCTGAAATATTTTTCATACAGTTTTTGTTCAATATTTTTAAAGCTTGTTAACGTGTGTTGATGAAGTTACCTTTATTTTATTAAAAGTGGAAATTAATTGAAGCTTGTATTTTTTAAAAGAGAGCGGAAAATTCTGGAATATCATAATTCATTCTGGATAAGTTTCTGGTTTAGTTTTTATTATTGTGAAAATGAAATTTTATGCTTTAATAAATGGAAAATCACGCTTAAAGTGAGCTTAAATTAACAATCAAATATTTGCTTTGTCTAATAATTGTTCCTAGGTAACATTAAAAATCATAGATACTTATCAGCTTCTAATTATTACATATTAATATTTACGTGCGAAAAAAACTCCCGTTTGGTTATTTTTGCGTTTTATTGTTTCAATTTTGAAAAAATACTCTTTCATTTATCCATAGAACAGTGACGTACTCTTTCATTTTTCGTAAGTGACAGTGACGTAATATCTGGTAACTTGCTAGCAAAGGCACCAAATACGCAGTGCGGCCGAAGGCAATAATTCTAAAACGTTCGTGTCACTTCGCTACTTGCTAGGCACTATAGGCTCTAAGCAAACCACCTGTCAGTACGTTCGTAGCCTCAGACTACGAAAACACTTTTGGCTCAAGACAATCTTACCTGTGGCCCTGGAACACAAAGGGCGATGAAGGAACATGGATGGGTTTTAGTCAGTAAAAGTCTGACACTCGGAGGAGGGGTCTTTTGATGGGTCATGGAGGGGTCTCCATGACCCATCAAAAGACCCCTCCTCCGAGCTCCTCCTCCATCATTTGATGATTTCCCATGCCAAATAAAAAGGCTGAAAAGTACACATACACAGCACTGTCATAACTATAAAATGATTATACACTTACATAAAGCAATTTTTAAATACAAAAAAAAACTACATAGCAAACATGATAAGTTTTCTACTCAAACTGTTTGAGTAGAAAACTTATCATTCTGCCCTTTCTGCTACAATCTCACAAAGCTATTCAAAATCTCAGTCATTCAAAGTGCAACACAAAAGATCATCAACACAACCATACAATCGTACACACACATACAAACCAGCCACAACTCGACACCGCGGATGCGCAAATAAATGCAATTAGAATTCACTCTCGCCACGTGAGAAATATCTTTAAAGATGTGGTTTGGTGCAAGAAGTAAGAAAGAGCATAAAAATAAAAACAACTAAATGAATAAACATTTTTAATAATAAAACGGCCGCACGGTGATCTTCAAGATTAAGAAGCGCTTGTCAAGGTCGGCCGTGTATTGGGTGATAATCCATTATAGCATCGATGTCCTCCTTGTAAATTGGAAAGCACGTTAAACCATTGGTCCCAGCTGCAGTCAATGACAGTAGTTACAGGTCGCCAGTGGCCTGAAAGTAGTGAAAGTTACAAAGCTTTATTTTAGATTGAATCCCATGACATACAAAATAATCATTCTCAAATAGTCATTGGAGAAGAAAACACGGAGATTCTACGAATATTTGAAGACAGTGATTGCAGTGACATTTACTGTCTTCAAATATTCGTAGAATCTTAAACTGACACGTAAAATTGCTTCGTAGCCGTTTTAGGTCGTAACTTTACATGCTGGACATGCTGGACATTAACACACAGCGCCATCTAGTGCCACACTAAGCAACGAGACTTGTGTCGTGGACACCAGATAGTTGATATACTAAATAGATACTTTTTATTTGTAAATACATACTTATTATAGGTACATATAAACATCCATGACTCGGAAACAAATGTCCATGCTCATCACACAAACATTTGCTCCAACCGGGATTTGAACCCGGGACCTTAGGGTTCTTAGGAACGTAAGGCAGCCTCACTACTGCTGCGTTATTCAGGTCGTCAAAACCTTTAACAAACTTTATTTCCATGAGATTCATTGGTAAGCATTAGACTTAAATTTATCCAGTCAATTTAGTTATTTTAACCACTGGCGACTTTTTGTGTGAGCTACCTACACGTCATCTAAAATCTTAGCCAAAACGTCAACAAAAATGAAGTAATTGAAACTATTTCCTCAATTTTATTTTATAGCTCCTCTGGGTAATTTCATCGAAACCTACAGCGTCTGGCCTCCTTCGCGATATACAACTATAATTATTGAGACCAAAACCTTATCCGTCTAAAAATACTGCCCTCTTAAGGAGTCCGTACAAAGGTTGGCTATTACGAAGATCATTGCCCTCAAAATCCTGTCCCCGGTTATCTTTCACTAGATCTAACAAACCATGGACGCTTCAGGACCAATGAGGCGTCCCTCATAGGCCAGCTTAATATAATGGCCCATAAAAAAAGGTTAAAGGCCGTTCACGAATTGGCAACTAAGTCCAGGATTTAAGTGCTTGTTATTAGGCTGAAATGTATTATGTTATTTATGGATGGATGGAGGAGGAAGAGATTTAGGGGTTGGTGGAAAAAGAAGGAAATTTCGAGTCCTCTAAGTGGAAATAGTCCTTCAGTCCTTCCAGTTTCTTATTTTCTTGATGGCTCAAGAAGTGATAAAAGTTTTATTGGTATAGACAACGATTTTGACGATGATGTTACTATGAATGCACAGTCCAACAAAAGTGTAACTGAAACATATTTGAGAATAATCATCATCCGCTTAGCCTTTTCCCAAGTATGTTGGGATAGGCTTCCAGTCTAACCGGATGCAGCTGAATACCAGTATTTACATGGAGCGACTGCCTATCTGACCTCCACAACCCAGTTAATACTTGGTAATAAGGTACCCTTGGTTGTCGGACTTTTTGGGCCACTGACTGTTACAGGCAGTCGACGGTCAAAGATCTACAAATGACAGCTGGGACTAACGGCTTAACGTGCTTTCAGAGGCACGGAGGAAACTCGGTATGTAATGGGTGGTTACCCATCCACAGAACCACCTAGATAAGTGTGGTTTAACATAAAGTACGACCCGCGTGGGTGTAATTATTTAGCCACGAACTCCTCATATTTGAGGGTTATAATTATTTAACTAATAATGTCTGTCGTTAGTGCCCGTAGTTCTGCTTTATGTACTAAATGATATTCTCTTTGAGGAGGTAGATTCGCTTTGCCTTTCTACATAGCAGCGGGCTTAGAGAAAATCCGTTGAGTCATAATAACTAATGCGTACGGAAAACCCATTAAAACGTTCATAGCGTGCGCCATTTACCGGGGTATTAACGTTGCTCTATAGATGCACCTTCCATTTCAGGCACTCGCTGCATATTTGGTTTAGAATTAATATCCTCGATAAATGCTAAAGGCTTATGATACTGATATTCCGCTGGATCTGGTTTACCTGTCCATCTGTAAAGTGCTGAAGATTTCAGGAATCGGTTCCCGGTACTATTGCCTAGAATCCTAGATTATTGACGATGATTGTGCTTTAGCACTAGTTATTAATTTAGGTTTTACTTGATTTAGAAAGATAAGTTGCTGTCTTATCATATAATTTACATCCTTTAGGCCTTGCCTTGCCAAACCGTGCTATAAAAAGATTAAAAGTATATTTTTTTTAGGTCTAACGCAAGAAATCTATCGATAAGATTTTGCGTAAGTAAATAAATCTTAAAAGCACCTGCTAACCCATTGTAATCTAGTTTATAGGTATTTACCTTGCTCGTACATTTAGGGTTTAAAAAGAATCCAGAATATTCGCAGAAACATTACTTTTTGATCGATGAGTTTCACAGATGACTGAACTTTGTCACAGGGAGCAGACGAATGAATATTGGAATTTTAAGAATAAAAAAGCCATTTTGTGTTTTATTGCGATTTAAGCTATTTTATATTTTAATGGAGCTATCAAGTTTTATAGTGCGATGAAGATAAATTGCATTTCAATCACATGAACGCGTTGAAAAGTCTTTTAGTTCATCGTCGTCTAGTTAAAATGGAACAATAAACTTTAATTAAAATTACCCTGATCCAATGTGCTTAAAGGTAAGCGTCCACCTGTCCGCATCGGACGCATCGCATCATACGGATCGTAGTATTGAACAGATTTGGGCGATCCGTACGGTGCGGATCAGTGACTCTCTATACAAAGAATACTACGGTCCGTTTGATGCGATCCGTCCGATGAGAACGATGCGGACAGGTGGACGCTTCCCTTTAACAAACACAGATACATCATCATCTAAGTCGTTATCTTCATTGTTGAAGGTCGTGTCTAGTCTGTGTCTGAGGTATTCATCACTCGGTGCACTATGCTCTTCCACGTTTGTCTGTGCTCGGTGGTCTTAAAAGCTTCGGCTATTGATAGGCCAGTGAGTGACTTTACTCGGTCTGCCCAACGGGTAGGTGAGCACCCGCGTGGTCATTTCCCGTCTACTTGGCCAACTACCATAAACTTCTCGAGGCTGTCAGGGTTTCTACGAGCGACATTTCCAAAATATTTAAAAATTCCCTGTAAGCAGACTGCGGATAGTCTTGTGGTTATTTGGAGCTCCTTAAGAATGGACAGTTTGGTCCATGGAATTCGCAGCATCCGCTTCCAAACCCACATTTCAAAAGCGTAAATTTTTATTTTATAGGTAACATAAACGAATTCACGCCGTTTCCATGAAGATATTCAAAAACTACAGAACGCTATTTGTTGAAATCCATTCATATTGCTTCTGCCTCGTCCAATTTTATCAATCTATATATATATTTTTTATCAATATACACGCAATACTTGTTTAATGAAGATCAGGGCTCAACTGTGTCGAAACTGTCTTCAAGATGAAATACTGCACCCCAAATACACTTGCAATCTCGGTCTATTTATTCATTTAGATTAACACTGAACGTTAATACTAAATCAATATGAAAGCGACTATAATTGCTAAGGCCAGAATAGACATGACGACAGTATCAAAAAATTGCAAATCTATTTAGTCCGTCAGTTAGAGTATTGGAAATTAATGGACAAGTATTTTTTTGTTTTTGTAAATCAATGAATATTGACAAAGTTAAAACGCATCAAAACTCGGGAGTGGGGGCTCGTGACGTCAGAACTTAAAAATTATACCATGGCGTTACGTATTGAGAATTTTAAAAGTGTCGTATCTTCGTCAATTTTGGTTTACGTAACAAAAGAAAAAACACGGGTCAAATATTTTTTGATAATCTAAGTGACGGACTAATTAGATTTTTTTTGTCGTCTCTCCTATTCCTGATACGCTGATGTCGGTCGCGTACGTCAGCGCGAAAAACAGTAGAACATACGCACCGCTGACGTCAGCGTCACAGTATGCTGCTATATAGAACACAATGTATATTCGTAAGCGCGGCCGACGTACGCGACCGACGTCAGCGTAGCAGGATTTCAGGCCTTAGAATGAAGAGAATAACATAACGACAAACTATTTTACAAAGTATTGTTATAAGCCATTATTTACTTTTGTTATTGCAGACACTTTTGAATGCATTAAACTTGCACCACAACAACGTCTCCTCATGGAGCCAAGATCGAAGAAACCGACAGAAACCAGCATAGCTTTGACGCTTCACTTAAATGTATATTTATCTGGCCTTTTACGATCTTTTATGTACTGAAATGATATGACAATAAAGCTGAAATTAGAGTGACGAGAAGTCCAATGGCTTGTTCTTAGCTTAGTATACTTGTCTTGATTCATTTGCATTGCTTGAAAGTGCATTTATTTAAGTATGGGATTTATGTCTAAGCAATCTTGAGTATGACCCATAATATATTGTAAAAATGCGTTTGGTTTTGTAAAAGTGGGCTTTTATTAGCTGAATATTCAATGTAGTAGAAACTGCGGAAGATTCACTAATTGATCGATATAAAATAATCCAATTCGCACTACTTTCTCAGCTAAATACCAATTAAATTTGGCTACTAATATTAATATTGTTTCATACTTTACAAAAAAAATTAAAAACTTTGAAAAATATTTTAAGATGCTATTCTATTACTCTAATGTTGCTTATTTTGCGAATTAATCACACATAACATAACATAACATCACGCCTGAATTCCGCAAAGGGTTAGGCAGAGGCGAACCCTGGCTATCATGGCAGGTACTACTAATTCCTGATGGAAAGTCTCAATAGCAGTTTGCCCGACCCAGGAATCGCACCCAGAACCTCATGTTCAGCAGTCGCGAATGCGACCATTAAACCCAAGAGGCAGGCAAGAGCAAGCATGTGTGAGGCAATTTAATCATTAACATTTAATTAGTAGATAATATTCACACTAGCTGAAACATAGCCAAATCCTGATTACTATTCAAAACCACATCATTCCACATTAAAACACAGCCTCATATATATCCACGTATACATATATCCACGTAGCAGTTACTGTCTATTTTCCATTCATGCCTTGATTGGCTTCATCAACCAATGAACGTCTATCACTGAATACCTCTACCAATGAATGGCAAGTACTAACGACCGATCCATTGAGGGATGTTGCCGTAACTTTTACTAGGCACAATCGATTGGTGATTGTGCCAAGTAAAAATATGTAGATAAAAAAATGTTGTGTTTTTTAGTGTGGAGTGTTATTGATGCCAGGTTTTTTTTTGCTACTGGTTTTTTATAAAGAATCGTCGGGAAATTCTCAATACTGTGATATTGAAAAGTATTTAAATTTTCTAAATATTTCACTATATCATAAAAGATTTGACGACCCGAATGGCGCAGCGGTAGTGAGGCAGCCTTACGTTCTTAGGGTCCCGGTTTCGAATTCCGAAGTTGAAAATTAAGGTAAACTTAATTTTCAACTTATTTTAATTTTCGGGATTTTTCGGAATTTTGGTACTTACCTACAAGTTTTCGCGAAAACCTTAATTTTCTCATATATTTTTATTGTTTTGACTAGACCTTCAACATGCTTAGGTCCACCCATACCTGAGAAAATCGGTGGTGACACACGGTCAGACGAACAAGAGAATGATCTTATATGGGTTACTTTTTTACCTTTTGAGTTACGGAACCCTAAAAATGAATTGTGAGAGAAATGACATGAAACAAAATGGAATAAATAGAAGAAAACAAATGTGTTGCGTCCCGTCTAACATAGGATGAGTACAACACAATGACGATGAGGAAATTGTGAATTTATTGGCTGATCAAGAACATATCAAATAAAAACATTTTAAGATTCAGGTCTAGATAGAGAACCTTAATATTAGATAGAATATCTAATATTAAGGTTCTGGAGTCTGCATTGTCATCTTACATTTTGTTTTGTGCTTCAAGTAAATAAAAATAAATAAATATCGCTGGACATTAACACACAGCGCCATCTAATGCCACACTAAGCAACGAGGCTTGTGTCGTGGACACCAGATAGTTGATATACTACATAGATACTTTTTGTTTGTAAATACATACTTATTATACATATAAACATCCATGACTCGGAAACAAATGTCCATGCTCATCACACAAACATTTGCTCCAACCGGGATTCGAAACCGGGACCCTAAGAACGTAAGGCTGCCTCACTACCGCTGCGCCATTTGGGTCGTCAAATCTTTTATGATTTAGTGAAATATTTAGAAAATTTAAATACTTTTCAATATCACAGTATTGAGAATTTCCCGACGATTCTTTATAAAAAACCAGTAGCAAAAAAAAAACCTGGCATCAATAACACTCCACACTAAAAAACACAACATTTTTTTATCTACATATTTTTACTTGGCACAATCACCAATCGACTGTGCCTAGTAAAAGTTACGGCAACATGCCTTAATGGATCGGTCGTTAGTACTTGCCATTCATTGGTAGAGGTATTCAGTGATAGACGTTCATTGGTTGATGAAGCCAATCAAGGCATGAATGGAAAATAGACAGTAACTGCTACGTGGATATATGTATACGTGGATAAATATGAGGCTGTGTTTTAATGTGGAATGATGTGGTTTTGAATAGTAATCAGGATTTGACTATGTTTCAGCTAGTGTGAATATTATCTACTAATTAAATGTTAATGATTAACTTGCCTCACACATGCTTGCTCTTGCCTGCCTCTTGGGTTTAATGGTCGCATTCGCGACTGCTGAACATGAGGTTCTGAGTGCGATTCCTGGGTCGGGCAAACTGCTATTGAGACTTTCCATCAGGAATTAGTAGTACCTGCCATGATAGCCAGGGTTCGCCTCTGCCTAACCCTTTGCGGAATTCAGGCGTGATGTTATGTTATGTTATGTGTGATTAATTCGCAAAATAAGCAACATTAGAGTAATAGAATAGCATCTTAAAATATTTTTCAAAGTTTTTATTTTTTTTTGTAAAGTATGAAACAATATTAATATTAGTAGCCAAATTTAATTGGTATTTAGCTGAGAAAGTAGTGCGAATTGGATTATTTTATATCGGTCAATTAGTGAATCTTGAGATATCTTCCGCAGTTTCTACTACATACATTGAATATTCAGCTAATAAAAGCCCACTTTTACAAAACCAAATGCATTTTTACAATATATTATGGGTCATACTCAAAATTGCTTAGACATAAATCCCATACTTAAATAAATGCACTTTCAAGTAATGCAAATGAATCAAGACAAGTATACTAAGCTAAGAACAAGCCATTGGACTTCTCGTCACTCTAATTTCAGCTCTATTGTCATATCATTTCAGTACATAAAAGATCGTAAAAGGCCAGCTAAATATACATTTAAGTGAAGCGTCAAAGCTATGCTGGTTTCTGTCGGTTTCTTCGATCTTGGCTCCATGAGGAGACGTTGTTGTGGTGCAAGTTTAATGCATTCAAAAGTGTCTGCAATAACAAAAGTAAATAATGGCTTATTACAATACTTTGTAAAATAGTTTGTCGTTATGTTATTCTCTTAATTCTAAGGCCTGAAATCCTGCTACGCTGACGTCGGTCGCGTACGTCGGCCGCGCTTACGAATATACATTGTGTAGTAAAAATAAGTTGAAAATTAAGGTAAACTTAATTTTCAACTTATTTTAATTTTCGGGATTTTCCCTTTTACTTGTGCTATAAGACCTTGCTTTTAACCAAATTTGACAATTCTAGGTCAACCGGAAGTACCCTATAGGTTTTGAGTCGAAAACCTAAAATTATGGTAGTTCCCGTTGACCTAGAATCACGAAAGTTGGCAAAAAGCAAGGTCTTACAGCACATGTAAAGAAAAAAATCTGAAAACCGTAAATATGTAGTTTAATAACAAAATACCTGCAAGTTTGTACGGAACCCTCGGTGCGCGAGTCCAACTCGCACTTGGCCGGTTTTTTCAATACTTATTCTTCTAATTTAACTAAAGTGGATGACATACCTCATTATTCCATGAAAGGACGATGAAGGTATCGTAACTCTTTTGAAATTGAAGATCTAAAGAAAGAATACACAAATAAACTTACATAAGTACGGTAACCCATCATCCTCCTAAACCTACAAAGACAGCACCACAAAGTAACTTTATAATATTTTATCCAACGCTTTCATTGCACTTCTCATAACCTCTCAGCTTTATTGCAAATGGTACTCGTCTGCTAGAATAAACTTTTATATATCAGTACAAATAAAAGAAAACATTCGGATTAAAAATGATTATGTTTGAGGACATAAGGGTATCCGTGGCATGACAACGGATTGAGTTTCATTGTGTACGTACCTGTTTGGCTGCTTGAAATTGTTTGGGGTAAGTAACCTTTAAGGCTGGGGTATCTGCTAAACTAGCAACTCTATTTGTGGTGGTTCAAACTTTGTTTGAAATACTGTTAGAATAAAGTTATAATCAGCTTGCACTACAAAGAGGTTGTTACGTCAGTCGCTGCGGGCCGAATAGTGCGTAATGAGTGGTTTTTATTTGCTTCTAGCCTAATAAATTATTAGATCAAAATTTACACTTTGTGATGAAAAAAGTGACAAATATTTGTGTGAAAAAAAACTAAAACTTAATGCCGTTTATGAGTACTTACGAAATTTCAAAGAAAAAATGCTTCAATTTGAATATTTTTTTCATATAGTAATAATAAAGTTAGAATCATTTCAATTGTACCAATTAAAGTTTAAGGTTATACATATAATTTTTTCCACCTTTATATTCACTCATCAAAGAGAAGCTAAATGGAGAAAACCTCTCGTTAGCAGATACCACCCCCTATTCACGGGCATTTACAGAACTTCATTTTCAGACAACCACTGAATGGATTGGATTGTGTGAGAAATGATATAAAAGAGAAGGGAGTACATTAATGTCTGACAGGGGAGAATCAAATGGAATGGATGAAAACATGTTGCGCCGAACCCAAGTAGAATGGGACAAGGGCAGCATAATGATTTTCAGACAACTAAGTCGTCTTTTGCTTTCTTTTTTGAGTTTTGGTTAAACCTGGATGAAGTTGACGGAGTAAGAGACAATAGAAAAGATAGATCGACGCCTAGCAGTGGGCGAAGGCAGGTTGCATCCGGATGCAACCTGCCTTCGCCCATTGCTAGGCGTGAAATGATTATGATATTGTCACTTTATCTCTCTAAAAATATCTAACTTTACATCGATCAGAAAAATTGTTACAGTTCTATCGTTCCCGCAATTACGAGTGTAAAAAAACCAATATTAAAAAATGCATGCTTTACACAAAACGCGAACTGAATACAGTACCGAGAAATCTCTTTATTTTGTTGTTAATATTCTATTCATAAACAAAAACTGCAATATCGTATAACATGCATGAGTGATGGGATCGGACTTCAAATAAAACCTCTGCTTTGTTGAATATGATACATTGCGTGATATGAACTTTAATATTAAAAAACTGGTGGTTTGTTTTCTGAAATACTTTGTTTTATTTTTGTAAACAATGCCTGCAACATGTTTTGCCTTTGTTGTGGTACGAGTGGGTTTACAGCTACTGCTCTCATAATATGCACAAAATATTCAAATCTATATCTAATCTATAGGACTGACAAAATATATTTGTTTTGCCGTGGATATCGAATTTGAACGCGGCTAAATAATAACAGCCGCTCGGGTCGTTCTTCAGGTTAAGCTGCGCTTGCCTGGGTTGGTCCATGGATGGTTGGCCAGGGGCGGATCTATATTTATGCTTTCGCGGTTGCACAACGACATGCTTTGCTCATGCTTTGCTTGGTAGCATAGATGCAGGTCTACCTTACTGCCTCCCTCAGAGGCGGTAGGGTGGCGGGGTCTTGAGGGGGAGCGCTACGGTCGTGTAGATCCTCAAGGCAAGTCTGGTGTGTTCACCTTCACGTGGTTGCCGCCCTGTTCTTGGTCTAATTCCATAAGAAATAGACGCAACAAAAACCACCAGGCGCATTCTGGGGGGGGGCTGTGCGTTACCCTGCGTGACCCTCTGAGCAGCGGGCGTAGCAGAGGGCATGGCAGGGGAGTGGGGTCCTCCTTTTGCGAGGTTCTCGCAGAAGGAGGAGGCGGAGCGGCGCGGCGAGAGGATCATGAGCAGCCGCGTGATCCTCTCGCCGTGCCACTCCGCGGGTGGAGAGGGGGGGAAGGGGCGTTTGCCCTCCCTCCTCACGATGACAGGCGGGCGACAAGCGCGGAGGTGCCTCCGCCCGCATTGCACCCGTCACCTCGCGGGCGACTGTCACTGACTGTCGACTGTCGTTTGCGATTTCGCAAAAGGAGGAGGCGGAGCGCGCGCGGGAGGACGATCCTCTCGCTGCGCTGCTCCGCGGGCGGAGAGGGAGGGAAGGGGCGTTTGCCCTCCCTCCTCACGTCACCTCCGTCGGTCATTCCCGAACCCCCTCCTCCACACCCGTGCCGTGAGGGTAAGAGGGGGGGGTCCGCCTTGTGTTCGTCGGCGGGGGACTGGAAGTAAAGGCTGTGCCGGTTTCCCAGTCCCCCTCCACTTTGACGAAGCGGGAATGCGCTGGGTCGTTTTAGTGGGTATACCGGGTTTGGCCGCCCAGGGAGTCCCACATACCCCTCCCGTCCCCCGACAGGAGGGCATGCGTAATGCATTTTTTCCCAGAGTCAAAAAAAAAAAAAAAAATGGATGGTTGGCCACCCATTACATGCCGAGTTACCTCCGTGCCTTGGAAAGCACGTTAAGCCGTTGGTACCGGCTGTCATATTTTGTGGATCTTTGAAAGTCGTAGTCAATGGTCAAAAAGTCTGACAACCAGCCTTACCAAGACGAAGGTATTACCCAGTACACGCTGGGTTGTGAAGGTCAGATAGGCAGTCGATCAATGTAAAAGTATTCAGCCGCATCTGGTTAGACTGGAAGTTGAACCAATAAAGATGGGAATAGGTTCGGCAGACGATGATTGCCTGTTACGCCAAAGCTTACGCCACAATCCATGGAATGCCTGCGTGAATAGCTATAGTAAGAAGCTAGTCACCTCTCTACAAATAGGGATGATGAGTGACTAGAAAAATATGATTTTGTTTGGTCCGTCAGTTAGATTATCGAAAAATACTGGATACGTGTCTTTTGTTTTATGAAATTAATAAAAATTGACAAAGATAAAACGTGTCAAAGATCATGACTCCCCAGTCATGATCTTTGACACGTTTTCTTTTTCCTCAAATGTGTTCATTTTTTACTCAAATGTGACGTCACACGAGTTTTCGACGCACACGTCTTCATTTTTTGTTTACGTGAAAAAAGAAAAAATATGCGTCCAATATTTTTTGGAAATCTATCTGACGGACTAATTAGATATTTTTTGTCATCTACCCTATTAATGATCATCACATGATGATGATCAGTACATGATTACTTACTTTTCGGTGATCGTTAATTTGTAGAGATGACTGGATTTATGTAACTCTATAAAAATGTTTCTGTAGATCGGCCATTGCTGCCTATTACCTTTGTTATTCCATATTGCAGTTGTCGGACACAACGACGCACAAACGCTTTCCATGTATTCAGTACCATCATTCTGAAACTGAAAATTTTTCATCGGTAATTTAAAAAAATCTATTGTTCCATACACTTTGTCTGTGCTCCACTTGTTAAGGGAACGGCAAATTTTTTTTTGTAAATTACGGATGAAAAATTTCTATGTGGACGGGTTCGGAATAATGTAACCTACTGAATACGTGGTAAGCGTTTGTCGTCAATGTCTCTTCTACCCAGATATCATTATCATCATCATTTCAGCCGAAAGACATCCACTGCTGGACGTAGGCCTCCCCCAAGTTTCGCCACATTGACCGGTCCCGTGCGACTCGCATCCAGCGGATTCCCGCAACCTTCACCAGGTCATTGGTCCACTTATTGGGAGGCCTTCCAACGCAACGTTTTCCGGTTCGCGGTCGCCACTCCAGAACTTTTCGGCCCCATCGGCCATCCGTTCTGCGAGCAATGCGAACCTGCCCACTGCCAGTTAAGGTTGGCAATTCTTCGGGCTACGTCGGTGACCTTGGTTCTCTTGCGGATGTGTTCATTTCTGATTCGATCATGCAAGGAAACTCCGAGCATAGCCCTCTCCATTGCCTTTTGGGTGACTTTAAGCCTTCTGATGAGGCCCTTCCACCCTGTATTGATATTAAAAAAAACACATCACAATGTTCGTAATTAAAATAAAAAAATCTACGTACAACGAATAAAATATCAAAGCATATTTTCTTCCTTTAACTTTGCCATAAATAACGAATTTTGAAAGTAATTTGACACGAATAAAAATTGCTTTTGGATTAATTAACTTTTGAATAATAATATGGAGTCATAATTAATTACTTTCCCTTCATAAAGTGGATCTGCTGCTTAATAACGTCAGACACGCGTTAAATTACGAGATACGATACTAATTAGCTTTTCCGGAAATACTTTTAAGTAATTTAAACTACGAGAATCATGTTCAGGAATCTATTTACGTGAAATCTTCGAAAGATTATCGATTTTTTTGTGGATTGTTAAATAACAATAATTAAGTCTATTAATCTTTCTTTATCGTGTGGTTAGTGCCTAGCCTGGTGTCTGAGTTTTTATGCCACCCATCACATGGGCCTCTGACTGGGACAGGGCTGGACTGGCTGGACATGGGCTTTACATGCCGTCAAGAAATATTTGTCAGGCATGCTGGTTTCTTCACAATGTTTTCTGTCACCAAAACAAGTGATAATTATACAATACGCACAGAAAAAAAAATGAAGACATCCAGCAAGAGAACCAAGGTTACCGACGTAGCCCGAAGAATTCCCAAATTTAAGTGGCAGTGGACAGGGCACATTGCTCGCAGAACGGATGGCCGATGGGGCCGAAAAGTTCTGGAGTGGCGACCGCAAACCGGAAAACGATGCGTTGGAAGACCTCCCACTAGGTGAACCCATGACCTGGTGAAGGTTGCGGGAATCCGTTGGATGCGAGTCGCACGGGACCTGTCAGTGTGGCGACACTTGGCGGAGGCCTATGTCCAGCAGTGGACGTCTTTCGGCAGAAATGAGGATGATGATGATGATGACGCACATGAATCCGAAACATCAGAGGTCTAGGGTTAAACTCTCGAGTTTAAACCCTAGACCTCTGATGTTTCACTTGGCAGTCTGACGGTCACACCGCCATCACTGCTACTGAATACTGCTTGTTTGAATTGAAGGAAGTAGGAGAATCCCCTGACCTCATATCTACCTCCATCGTATGTTTACCTTACCGATACGGGCTACATACATAATTAGGGTATTGCGCTCATATCACAAATTCGATTATTTATTAGAAAACAATGGTTAGACTTGCATGCATGGATGCAAGTCCAGTCTAGAGTTGCATGGTTTCCGTGTATGGATCAGAATGTTGGGCCACAAAACGGGTGAATGAAAGGCATTTGCATGTGGCGGAGATGAGAATGCTAAGGGGGATGTGTGGGGTTACGCGAATGGATAAAGTAAGAAATGAGTACATAAGAGGAAGTCTGAAAGTGACGCCGGTGACTGAAAAGTTGTATGGTATTCGGTTGTCGTGGTATGGGCATGTGATGCGGAGGAATGAGGAAAATTTCGTGAGGAAAGTTTTGAGTATGAATGTGGAAGGGTGTATGAGTAGAGGAAGAACAAAGAAATGGATGGACTGTGTTAAGAATGATATGGCAAGAAAAGAAGTGTGATGAGATTGAGATGACATAAAATAGAGAAGTATGGATGAAGAAGACATGCTGCGACGACCCCAAATGAACTGGGATAAGGGCAAGGGAATGATGATGGTGATTTGAACGGTGGCTGAACATCGTTTTGAATCCAAAGTTTGAAGAGTATTACGAACAATATAGTCCGTAATTCAGACTTAAATCCACACTCTTCTTTTTGTAAGAAACGTTCATCTTATTTAAGATTAAATAAGCATGAATGCTTATTACGCACGACGACCAGTCAAGCACTACAAAACGAGTTTATGAGGTTCTTTAATTGTACCGAAAATATGTACAAAGTGAGGCCATGTTATACTGAAAATGTATAGCTTGATGAATTTTTTTAAATTGATAATTTATTATAAACAGCCCTACACAATATCGGTCCCAAATGAGACTTAAATGAAAAATGTAATAAACTAGCGTGCCGCCTGACCATCTCTTATATTTTTCAAGTACAGTAATCAAATCAACGTTAGCCGTTAACGCGGCACGTGTACTCGAGTGGGCTCTCGATACCGACGGGTTTATCGATTCCAATACTCGGTATTCAACTAATTCTGTTGTAAATAGAGGCAGATAGAACACATACAGACCCATGGACCTGGGCAGGTCCACTCAAATCTGTGTGGTTCTTTCTTCAAAAGACCATCTCAGACACTAATCTGCATTGTCCTCATGTGAATTGAGCAAGATTATGTCTGGACTTCAAAAGAGTCTTACCTCTGAGTTGTTTCGGCTGTTTCTTCTCAGAGTAGTCAGGTACGAAACAAAACGAAACAATTAAATAAAAGTGTTTGTAAAAACCTACTTGCAAAAATAAACATCATTTCATTTCATCATGGAGACAAGTTTAGAATGTTGAAAAATACTATTCATTATTGACATGACATAGGTAAGTTTATCTCTCTGGTCACGTGAAAAGATAACTGACCGCTTTGCGATGTCCTGTAAAACTCGATGGGAAATCTAAAAAGGTTGTTGTTGTATTCGCGGCGTTTGAGGTTTGCTATTTTCAAATAATATGTCGATAGTTTCTTGAGTCCATGTTTTTTATTTTGTATATAATTTAATTTTGTTTAGATTGTAACCGCTGTATCCGTATAAATCTCAAGTATTTTGAACGGACGTTGAAATCTCAAGTCTTCTCGATGGGCAAGCGGACCTTAACAAAACATTAGCCTGCACACATAACCTCCTAGGTATAGGTGATGCGAAAACGCGACATATTGAGTTTGGATAATTTAATATACTGTGACTGGCTAATGTCTTTCAGCCATTACTAACATTAGTTTGTGTATTTTATCTATAGGCCTTAGTTGCCTGATAATAAAATGATTATTATTATAACAGTATAGTCGTAAATAAACACTATAATATAATAATATTAATAATAATAAAGAGGAAAGATTTGTATTTTTGTGCGTGTGTGTATTTGTAATGAATAAACTCAAAACCTACTGCGCCGATTTCAAAAATTCTTTACCTGTACCTTATAGTATACAAATAATGGACTTTTCGCTCGCGATTATAACGCAGTACGGAAGCACTTAACTTTTTCTACATTGTTCACAGACTCTCAGTACAAACACAGGTCTTTGTGTGTTTCTGAAAGTTGGTACTGTTTTCTTTGTATAAATATTTTTTAAAGGAGTTTGTTCTGAATGCTGTTTTTGTGGTCAGATAGATAGTAGTTTATTTTAGTATGTTTCTGGGATGCAAAAAACTAACTAATTTTCTTATGCAAATATCTGAGGAGGGCGCACTACTTACCTTAAGGTAAGTATACGAGTAGGTAGTAATTTGCGCTGTAATTATAATAAAAAATAAATGTGGGTGAAACATTTCGGCGCAGCACATTTAAAGTTTTAAGATGCGTCGTTGTGAATGAGCTATAAAATAATAATGATTGGGTGCATGCCATAACATATATAATCACTCTGCATGGAAAAGAATAAGAAATGGTCGCTGTCAGCTTGTTCTCCTTCTTAGTATCAATGGTTACCATAATTATTTAATTTATTGTTCTCGACCAGAAATCAGCCACATCGACGACGTTGGTAGTGGCTTCCGACAGGTCCCTTAAATTGCAGAGCTGTACAAGGTTTTGGTTGAGACTCCAAAGTCGCACTCATAGGTAATCATCATCTTAAATTCTGTTCACTTGCACAATCATCATCATCATTGGCAGCCTTGTACCCACTGCTGAGTGAGGCCTCCTACCTTTAGATCCAAGCTTCCCAGCCGGCTTAACCAAGTTGACAATCTACAATCGTTAACGCTAGTAGAAAACTTATCAAATGTATGGGAATGCCATCATCTAAACGTTAAATCACGTGATCAACACAAACGAATAGTTTACATCGTTCAAAATGATAGAATAGAATGTTATCGTTACTACAATGTTGATCGCTATACTCTTTCGTAGGAACGCTCACCATAGAATAAAGTGTAGGTTTTTTCTACAGACATTAGAGAATGAGCGATCGACTCAGTCGTGTCAACTTGGCTACCAATTTAGCGCTTTCTACAATCGCTTACGCCGAGGCGTTTACGATTGTAGAAAGAGAATCGATATGAAACGTTTGTAACTTGGCTAGGCCTGCTGGTCTGTGACTGGGTCTCTAGAATAGCTTGTCCACGTAATGGCTATTGGTCTACCAATGCTCCTTTAACGCTAAATACAATCAGTGATTTGTGCGTTAAAGTGGTTCACGATTTTCCTCAATTGTAAATCGTTATTGGCCTCTATCAAAACGAAACTAACACAGCCTACATCAGTACTAACACAAATATATTCTAAAAATCATAACCAATCAAAAAACATTCATCAAAATACGGATAGCAACGTCATGTTACATAAATATTGGCAATATTTTGATGGACAGATATACTGCAAGCTGAACTGGCGCGGAACTAGAGTAGCCAATCATTACGGTGCAAAGCTGGGTACGGTCTGAAAAACAATTTAAGTCAAACAATATTTGTACGACGAAAATATTTATGCAGCGATATTTTTTTGGAGTGATTATATAAAATTGGTACTTGGAATAAATATTTGCATGGCCTATAGATGCAGCTATTTCGATGCCACAGACATATATTAAAAAAAAGAACATTGTATTTAAAAAAGCACCATTTTTCAAGATAAAGTTACAGAGTTTAACAAATTTAGTGTAGGTACTGTATTTTTTATGCAACAGGGAATTTGATTACGGTACGGAAATAGTGTAAGTGTAGGGTGACAGTTCTTTACGCTGTGCTTTTTAGGGCAAAAGTTTTTAGGTCAGTCGATACACGAAAGTAGAAAAACTCTTATAAGTGGATGGCTCAAAACTGAGAATTAATTTTAAACAAGAGCGAGTCGAATTCGCGCACCGAGGGTTCCGTGCAAACTTTTTAAAGGACAAACTTAACTTTGCTGTTCGATCCTTATAAACGGCTATTGCACCAAACCGCAAATAATAAGTTTGTAATAGTAAAATCCCTTTTTTTGTCATTAAACTACATATTTACGGTTTTCAGATTTTTACCTTTACATGTGAAAGAAAGAAAGGGTAAGTAGGAATGGTCAATTTCAACGGGAACTACCATATAGGTTTTCGACCCAAAACCTATAGGGTACTTCCAGTTGACAAGCAAGGTCTTACAGTACAAGTAAAGGGAAAAGTTCGAAAAATTATAAAAGTTGAAAACTAAGGTAAATTTTGGTACTTACAAGTTTTTCTGAAAATCTTAATTTGCCCGTATCTTTTTATCGTGTCTACTCAGGAGCTTGATTTTTATACACCTAATGGACTATAAACCTTAGTATCTGGTATAAATTTCAACTTGCTAGCTCCACGCGTTCCTGAGATAATCGATGTCGACAGACGGACAAGAAAGTGATCTTATAAGGGTTCCTTTTTTTACCTTTTGAGCTTCGGAACCCTAAAAACCTACAGAAATTAAGCAAACCCGCCACACTATACTCTTTTGAATTTAGCAAGTCTTGAAAGCCAGAATCAACGTTGGCGGCTGCCAGGCAAGTACCGAGGAATGAAGTTGAATACCGCAACGAAATTAATCAGAAAAGAAAAGACAAGACTTCCCGTCATGTCACCTATATCTATACTAATATTTTAGAGAGGAAAGATTTGTATTTTGTATGTAACGAATAAACTTAAAAACTACTGGACCGATTTGAAAAATTCTATCAGCAATGAATAGCTACATTATCAGTAAGTAACATAGGCTATATTTTATCCCCGTACTCCCACGGGAACGGGAACTACGCGAGTGAAACCGCTTGACGTCCGCTAGTCATAACATAAAGAACGCAGTATTTTTTCAACGTTTTGCGACATAACACATAATATCACGCTTAAAATCTCCAAAATGTTAGGCAGAGGTATACCTAGTACACCCATATTTTTCCAGTTAACATTGCTATCAACCTGTCACATCTAGGCTCCAGGTTGCTAGAGGAATTCCTGATAAAAAAATCCACCCACTGACCTAGAATTCCAACCTGAGGTATTAAGAGGGAAAAGTCTTTTTGATCTTCAGCTGCAAAAACGAACCGAAGATCTTACAAATTGATTTCACTACCTCTAATTCGATCCAATTTCACTCACATAATCTCTAGTATCTTGACATTTAATTAAGGGGTCGTTCAAAAACTTGCGGGAGGCCCTCACGGAATCATCAACCCAAATAATATGAAAATAAGAGGGGACTAGGAGGAAAATCGTATGATATCTTCCTACCCAGTGATGTGTTCTGACAGCTACTGGTTACCAGTTCATTTGTTATCTGGGATTATGGAACAGGTATATTGGGTACTGTACTTATTATATGGTTTCGTTTTTTTTTTCACGGTAAATTAAGTGGAGAATGTATTTGGAGGATTTTAGCGGCCATGTGAATTGTAACTTTTCTTGTTTGTTAAAACATGTATTTTGTTTCTTAACCCCTATAATAAACCCCCTGGCCTGTTTTTTTTTTTAAGAATAAGCACATGGTAATCATAGATAGGTAATATTTTAATTGTTATAGTAGGAAGGTACCAAAGTTTTATTCAGAGATTACTCATTTTTGAATACCAACTTTTATGAGGATTTCATGGGATATGCTTCCTTTTGATTGGGCTACCAAATATTGTTATGATTTTCTGAAACATGATTCATTTACATTCAAATTGTTTAAAACGAGATTGTTCCTAATTGAATAATCTGCTGTTGCAATATGGTTTCCATTTTAATTATAATTGACAGGTTCTATTGTACATACGTGGTAATTATAACAAAAATTTTGATTGACGAGTCTTTAATTACGGCTTGTTATCATCACATGCAGCGTCAATGTTTTAACAAGAACTCATTGGTAAAGAAAAGTGAACATTGCTAGCTCTTGAATGCGGTTTAGATGATAAGTAATTGCTTACTGAATTATCATCATCATCCGCCCGAATTCACTCATTATGGCCTCTCTTTGTCAATATCTATGCTTTTTTGGGTACAATTTGCTCGAAACCTGAACGGTGTCATTTCCATGAAGTTTGACTGTGTTCTGACCGTATGAAGCGACTTCTGACAAATGAATAAAAAAAAATCTATATGTTTTTGCTAGCTGTACACATCGTTCAATGCATTGAGGTATCCTTGGTGGTTTAATTCAATTTATTAATATATACAACAACATAATAATTTCATAACTACATTAAATAAGTATGCATGTTCGAATTGCTGATGTAGCCATTTCAATGCATGTAAAAATGTAGTTAGGGGGAATTTGTTTTAAAAAAAGCTGAAAGGGAAGGGGCCATAGATGTGGCGTCCTTTACATAGCCTAACATCTTGGCCCACACACACGTACATGCGAAACACGCGTCCAAGGATAAAACAAATAGGGATGTGGGACTGTCCGAAAAAGATACCGCGGCCCTGGAACACAAAGGACAATGAAGGAACATAGAAGGGTTTTAGTCAGTAAAAGTCTGACACTCCCTCCCGCTCCGCCCAGAACGGAAGGGGTCATTGGATTATTTCCCATCCGAAAAAAAAGGATAAAACAAATGAAAGAAGTAATTAAGAGCACGCAGAATCACTGCTATGCAAGTTCTAGAGTGACGGAAATTGGAGAGGTGCTCATGTATTGCATAGTTCTTTGCGTCTTATGTCCCATACGTCGTGAACTTGGTTTGTTAAAATAACCGGCCAAGTGCGAGTTGGATTCGCGCACCGAGGGTTCCTTACAAACTTGTAAGTATTTTGTTATTAAACTCCATATTTACGATTTTCAGATGTGTACTGTAAGATAGTGCTTCTTGCCATATTTCATGATTCTAGGTAAACGGAAACAGTACCCTGTAAGTTTTCATTCCCTTGTCAAATCGCAAAATATGCGAAAATATGGGGCCATAAACGGTCATATCTTTTCACAGCTGAATGAGACCGTAGACTTTGGTATTTGATATAAACAACTTGATACTTATATCAAATACTCGAGTCCTGATACGTTTCTGAGATAAGAGTCTTGACTGACAGACAGACAGACGGACAACAAAGTGATCCTATAATGGTACCTTTTTCCTTTTGAGATACGGAACCCCAAAAAACACCAAAGCAAAGCTGCAGTGCCCCTTCGAATTATTTTCCTTACCTAAAAGCTACCCAAAACATCAATAGGATTTGCCACATCGAATCAGACACCATTCAACCCAGCTATTATCAGGGGCTCAGTTGCCCCAAGTCATCGCCCCAGCTGTAATTTTGGTATCAATCAAATATTATTGTAACACTAATGACGCATTTGTTGGGGTGATCAGAATAACCACATACGGGGGAGGGTGGATAATGATAGTGTATGGGGGATTGTAGGTACACAAAACATCACTACTTAAAACAAAGTGTCAACAGATCCTGCACCAAGCAACATCGTACTAAGTAACTACGCAAAAAATATTGCTGGAAAATGGCGTTTTTTTTGTGGTGATAAATCACGGTTGACGGTACGAACTGCGACTTCCAATACGATATTGGAGGTCAAAGTTCCAAATTTTTCACAAAATGAAAAAAAAAAACTTATCGTTACAGGTACAGAAAGAACAGAAAAAAAAATATCTTAGTAAATGGTCTTATTAAACCCATTAATATAAATACAAAAGAAGTTTTCACTTCGTAACGCCTGAACAGATTTGTATGAAACCTGGGTTATGACACTGGATACATGATCTGTCCACGAAGTAGACACAATAGTTCAACAATGGCGTCTCGACCAAATTGGTCATTTGACAAATCATGATTTAAAGAAACACCAATAGCTGGGAGACGTGATCTATTAACTGACAGTTATACGTAAGTAAGTTGTAGAAAACGGGCCTTAGTAGATGTGTGAACGTGAATGAAGCAAAAGCAAAAGTAGGAGGTGTCTATAGTTTCAGCCTGTCCCCATTGAGAAATACGTGAGTCATAAATGTATTTGTCGAATTTACGTTTAAGTTTACGTTACGCATTTATGCTAGGGCCTCTTTTTTTTCGTAATATTTACTAAGCGATCCATCATTGTGAGGTTTAAGTGAGCTCTGTACTGTTCTCGGGCTTAGAAGTCAAGCGGCTTTAATAAAGTTAATAATGTTTATGTCGATATTTAAGTGGAATAATGCATAACGGGGGTTATTATCATTTTTAACCGACTTCAAAAAGGAGGAGCTTCTCAATTTGTCCGAACCTTTTTTTATTATTTACTTATGTCCCCCGATTAGTCGAAGATGGCTGGACCGAATTGGATTTTTTTTTGATTGAATGGGTATTTTTGCCAGGTGGTCCCATGATCATCAAGTCAGGATCTGATGATGGGACACTGGAGAAATAGAGAGAACTCTTCAAATTTTAAAGGCACACTTGAAGCGATTTGGGTAGTTTTTGGTAGTACTCGGTGTAGTCCCATTTCAATTTGGTGACGATCTGATGAAGAACTTCGGAGGAAGGCAACGGAACTCCTCAATAAATGATAGCAAATTTACTTTGATAGCAGAAATCTCATGTCTGTCTATTGTTTACACCAGTTCTTAATATAACATCACGCCGGTACGCTGTGAAGGGGTAAGCACATGTGAACCACTAAAAAGTGAAAAATAAAAACTTAAAAAAAAAATTGAACCGACTAACCGATAACTTCAGCTTCAGAAGTCAGTGACCTTTGTTTGAATGATTTAGTTTTTTTTGTCACCGACTTCTGAAGCTAAAGTTATTTTTCACTTTTTGTGTTTGATTGATGTCGATTTTATTTTTTGCAAAAAAGTTTTATAATGTTTAAACACAGGATGTATGACCATAATTATGAGTGAACATGAACGAGGCGAAAGGAGTATGTAGGGATCGTAGCAGTTTCTGCCTACCCTAACGGGAAAAAGGCGTGAGTTTATGTAAAATTAGATTAACTAGCGAAAGTGATGGCTTTCAATAGTTTAACATAAAAAACTACTTGTAACGGTGTCCTAGAGCCTGACCAGTCGTACCAAAAGGTATCGGGTTACCCAGTATTTCTTTCAATGTTAAGTCAGTGCATAATATCGTAGATTTGCGTGTAAAGAAACTTTAATTCAGTATTTACATTATTTACAAATCTATTAAAATAAACTAAAGTAACTAACTTAAACTAAAAACTTAAAAAATGGCGTCAAAAAACTCCTCCTCAACGCTGTCAGTTGGTAATGTCCCCAAGAGACTGGCAGCGTTACCACGCTGTATGGCAACGCTAAGCCTTTGGCCAAAGTAAAAGCCAACTCCAACATACCTTTTTGAGTGAAACCTAGGCAGAATGATGATAATAAAATAAAAGCCTTTTATTTCCAGTTAGCATAATAACATACAAATGTTGTCTCCTACCTTTAAAACTTAGTTAACAAAAGAATAAAAAAATAAAGAAACTAATATATATACACTTAAATACAATTATCTTAATAACTATTTAAATTTTACTAATATTATAATAATAGGCAGTAGCATTTTTTTACTGTACTGGAACCCCTCTCAGGTCAAGGCCTCCTCCAAAGCTTTCCATTTCTCTCGGTCTTGGGCTATACGTTGCCATTCTGGACCAGCATTTTTTTTAATATCGTCGTCCCATCTAGTGAACGGTCTTCCTCTATACCGTTTGCCCGGTGGGCCTTTCCATGACGTAACCGTTTTGGTCCATCTATGATCTTTAAGACGTACTATGTGACCGGCCCATTTCCACTTTAGCGTTTGGCTGTATTTAAGAGCATCTATTGCTTTTGATTTTGACCGTGTTTTGTTGTGGTTTATTTTTTGTATTTTCTTGATATTTAACATACTGCGTTCCATTCCTCGCTGACATGTAATTATTTTATTCTTTACTTTGTTGGTATATTTCCATGTTTGGCATGCATACGTAAGACAAGGAATGAGACACGAGTCCATGACCTTTTTCTTCAGTTTGATAGGCATTTCGCTTTTAAATATTTCCTTACAACTCCAATACTTTTTCCAAGTCTGTTTTACTCTTCTCTCTACTTCCAGTTCAGAATGATGATAAGTAGGTCTAATAAAATTACTCCGTTTGAATTTTCACTCCGAAAACTTAAATTTAACGCAATGACCTAAACCCTAAAATCTTACTACTATTATAAATGCGAAAGTTTGTAAGGATGTATGGATGTTTGTTTTTCTTTCACGCCAAAAGGGTTGAACGAATTAAAGCATGACGACTCAAAAAATTGCAAATCTATTTAGTCCGTCAGTTAGAGTATTGGAAATTAATCGACACGTATTTTTAGTTTTTGTAAATCAATGAATATTAATATAAAACTCGGGAGTGGGGGCTCTTGACGTCAGAACTAGCTAAAAATGTTACCATGGCGTGACGTATTGAGAATTTCAAAAGCGTCGTATCTTCGTCAATTTTGGTTTACGTTACAAAAGAAAAAAGACATGTCAAATATATTTTTTGATAATCTAAGTGTTTTTTAGTTTTACTACTAGTTTTACTACTTTTTAGTTTTACTAATTAGATTTATTTTGTCGTCTCGCCTATTAGGCACACAGATAATTTATAACCTTGATCAATGTTGAGGATAGTTTTTATCCCAGTAATACGATCCCGTGGGTTAATTACCGAACGCGATGCGGGTGAAGCCGCGAGCGTAAGCTAGTATTGTCATATAGGTACTATTGTGGACACTCCCGCCTGATCACCACTAAGCTAATTTTTGCTTGCACTCGCAACATAGAAACGCTCACTAGCCCCGCCCCGTTGACTTTGTATAGAAATAATGAATAAAAGACAATACCGATCGGCTGAGCACACTGACGACGCACGCCAAACGAGAGTTATTGTTATTTTGCGCGCCAAATTGACGCTTTCTTAATAGTCCTAAACTTCAAGGGGCGTGGCGCTCCAAAAAAAAAAATTACTGATCAGACGGAAAAGACCACGACTGTACCTAGTTAACTGTTATTGAACGTGAAGCTTTGATAGGGCCCGTTCACTAGCAAAGGTCAACAAAGTTACTGCCGTCTTGAATATTCATTGATGTTAACTTTACTACTAGTGTCCATGTAGAAACATAATTTTATATGACACATAAACTGAGTAAGAGAAGGTATAACTGAGTAATTGATTGCCTCGATGGTCTAGCGCGACTGCTGAGCTGGAGGTCCTGGGTTCAATTCCCGGGTCGGGCAAAGTGTTATTGGGGTTTTCCCTCAGGAAATTCTCTGTAGCAGCCACGGCAAAAACTGTGCCGGGTTGATGGCAATAGGCTTGCACACTATTACATGGGACATAAAAATTACAACATGCAATAAAATTGTACAGACATACTGGTTTCAGCAGTTGATTATGATTTTTGAAGCAACTACATTTTATAGTGCAATTGAATTCTGCGCTTCCACCGACGGCGATGACGCGACGCCATGGAAATGGTGAAGTTCTGAGCGAAAAAATTGTGAATACTGTCGTACAAGTGTCACGAAAGAAAAAAGAACTACTGACGGAGTTTCTACCCAATCAAAATCCTCAAAGCTGAAGTATTAAACAGGAACAGCTAAAACAACTAGGCGTAAATTTTCATTCGACCGCATGTTAATTCATTATGAGGCTTTAAAATCTATTTGCATTTGTACTAGTACACTTTGATTGCGATATCACAACAACTATTCCATTTGAATAGATGAATTATTAATGTGTGAATTAGTTACCTGCTTATCTGCGGGTTTGGTTAAATAATGGTTGCTGAGGTTTTCCGATTGGTTCGTGATTAGAAGGTGTGAATGTGTGAATTTGAATAACTATGCAAATTTGGTTGTTAAGTAAATTATGGGTTTGAATTTTAAATTTTTAGTTCATCTATATCAGCAGTTCGATCGGGTAAAGTAACATTGGGTTTTTCCGTTACGAATTGTTTAATAGTAGCCACGGAGTCTGGATTTGTGCCCGGTTGATGGCTTTAGGCTCGTCCCCTATTTCATCTAAACTAATATTATAAAGAGGAAAGATTAGTAATTTTGTATGTAACTAATAAACTTAAAAACTACTGGACCGATTTGAAAAATTCTTTCACCGTTGGGAAGCTACACTATCTCCGGGTGATATAGGCTACTTTTTATCCCTGTAACCGCGTGACGTCCGCCAGTGTGATTTAAAAATATAACTGGCAAAATGAGGGTGTACTATGAGGTAAATCTCTGCGTAACCCTTCAGGAATTGCAGGCGTGATGTTGTCATGTTTTTTCGAGAGATGTTATCATCAATCTCACAGATCTTAAGCTCTGTAAACACATCAATTCTCAGATTCTTGACTCCGAAAGTAATAATAGTAGTCGGCTCACATTATAATAATAGTACTAAATAATACCTAGTAAATTATTATAATCTACTGCAGAACTTAGTAATTAAGCACTCAATAGAGCTTCATTAAAACACATGATTAGACAGATTGAGTATAATCAGCCATTGAACTTATTTGACCATTAAATTGTGATGGTTTAGAATAATTGGCTTTAAGTGTAGTGAAAAACCATTAAAGTCTAAAACAGTGCATTAATTGGATAATATTTAAAATAAATAATGGGTTTGAAACTTAACCAAATTGAAAGGCATTTGTTTTCCTCTTCATTGCGATATTTTTTTTGTAAAGGTATGGTCCTTTCTAGTTACGGGATCAAAGTTCCAACTTTTTCACATCTTTTTTATTTCTCTTTTTTATATAGCTCCATGACCCTCATACTATTCAATGCCTTCATAAGCATAATGTAGTGAGAGTGCGTTACATTAAGTCCAACGGTAAAAAGTGATTTTTCACCCAAAAAAATGTCGTTTCCCAGCACAGAATGCTCGGTCGACGGCTTCGTGAAGGGTATGTTTACACCTTGTATATTATTTTAAATATCCTAAGCATTATGAGTGAAACACGGAATATGTAATGAACGTGTGGATTTTTTTTTCACTATGCCTGATTTTTACTCAAGGTCCGCTGTAGGAGATCCCAACGTCGATTATGGAAAAAAAAAATTCTGCACTTAGGTTAGTGCACACAGGTATTGTTTGCCTAAAAGGAGGCTTCAAACACAATTCATTGTATATGAAGCATTTTGTTTAAATAAAAATATTTTTCATTTTCATTTTTTTCACATAGGTGATAAAAAAATTTTGGATGTCTGAGCGAGGGTGCAGTAAAATCCCCAACATTTTAACCTCATGATTAGTGCTTAATTAAACCGCTGCATCAAATAGATGGAGTTGCCATATACAAATTACAAACGCTGGTCAATTATGAGTTTTAATAATTGTAATAAGCTTATTAGAGTCTGCAGTGTCTGTGTTACGGAAGAGCACCCTTAATATAATTTAAATGATTATTATTCAAATTATGATGTTTTGGTGATTTTGTGACCTTAGATGAGACCATTGTTGGGACACCAGACTCCTTCTTGTGTGAGGGATATACTTGGATCTTGGGCATGCCGGTTTCCTCGGCACATAGTAGTGGTTCAATGTTTTGAGAGCAGTAAATGATGAAATATGTAGTTTTTTTTTACACTAAATAGGCCCCTTCGTCCACTTTGGTAACTAAAGTTACCTAACCAGTTACAAGAGAAGATTTTTCTTTTGCTGTTTAGTAACTAGTTGTGAGAGAAGAATTAATTAATTAATTGGCCAGTGACTAACAAAGAGGTTTCAAGTACGTGACTCATCCACGTTCATAACATTAGAGGAAATAGGACTTTGTCCTATTTATTCAGTATTCATAACTAACAAAAATTTGAAATAATTGAAAAATAATTCTTCTCTCACAACTAGTTACCAAACAACGAAAGAAAAATCTTCTCTTGTAACTGGTTACAAAAAGTTACAGATATGGAAAAATAATTCTTCTCTCACAACTAGTTACCAAACAGCGAAAGAAAAATCTTCTCTTGTAACTGGTTAGGTAACTTTAGTTACCAAAGTGGACGAAGGAAAATAGGCTTGCATTGGCCGCCACTTACATGATGTGAAGCAATGATACGGCCTAGGGTGGTGCAAGCTTGTCTAGAAGAAATCGATTCACCCGAATTTTGAAAAGACCCAGGTTATGATGATGACACAAAAAAATGAGCCTGTTTGTCATGGCATAAAACACACAGTTGGGTTGTCCTCGTGTGTGTCTCTATCGACACCACCAAACAGGAAACGAAGATATTTGTCTAAACCATACAACAGAGAAAGTAATACGGGACAACTTACAGAAAAAGTAGTGTAGACTTTTCAGGGCATTCAAGGACAGATCAAAACATCAATTTAAATAATAAAACATTAAACGAAAAAATCAACAAGTTCAAATGAAGTTTAATGAAAGCTATCGACAATGCACGTCGGGTCGCAGATGCCGAGCGATCGATCATCCATTCGTCGTGAATCGTAACGCTCTCATCAATCACCGCCTCTAATCACGGGATGAGTTTGGGCCGAGATGGGAAGACTGCGGAGGCTGAATTAAGAATTTAGATGCATGATTTTATTTTCGTCGATTTTTGACCTTTGACTCCTAGGAAGCATTTGATGCAAGGTGCGCTGGTATTTTTTGGTTTTAGCTATTCGCTGTGCCAAGAAATCACAAATAGGTTACGGCAGTCATTGTCATATCATCATTTGCAGTATTATTTCACTCACTGTAGCACTGTTGAGTGAGGTTAGGGCTCTTCTCGTTTGCGCTATGCTTTCCTGGTATGTGCTATCTTATTTTCTCAGCGATCATTGGATGCTGCTCGTCCACCCATCTGGCTGTCAGACTGCCAACACTCTATTGTCAAAACTATAATTTGAGATAGATTATATTCTCGCCGCTTTGCTGTTACATGACATGTTGCATGGTCCAAGCTTCTCTTGATTCAATTTACGTATGCAATGAATACTGTTAACACGATGGATCCTTTAAATATATTTGCAAAAAACAAATGTGTTTTTTTGCAATGGTTTTATTATACAAATCCCTTCTCATATTATTATTTATACTGAAGCAGCAAAAACTAAGAACCCCTAAAAATAATCATAGAGAAAATACGACATATTATAGCCTCCTCTCTCATACAATATAACCAGAAACAAAACCGTTAATCAGCTACTTACACCAGGCCAAACACCATATAAATAACGAAGGCTTATCTACAGAACTTCTAACATCTTGTAATGGGGATGGGACATAGCGTATCGATGCGGCGATCTCGACAGGCGAACATTTGTCTTGTTTGGCTGGCCATACGACGTACAATTAAATAGTTCGTAAGTAAAAACAGAAGGAACACGGAAATGAGATCAGGATATGCACTGTATGTAACTGATTGCTATTTTGCACTGCTGCCATCACGCGGTTGTCATCTGAAACACTTGATTTATTTCCGTACTACAATACTTCTAATACCACTGGATTAAGCAAAATGTGAAGTCTAGTCTAGTCTATGTCTTAAATCAAATTATAGACCAGCCTGAGTTGATGATGATGATGCCATGTAGTCGATTTCTGCCACAGCGATGCATTCGATGGTTTTCTAGGGAGTTATCGAGTGGCTAGCATATCCAACTTTGGCCGAAAAACTCTGAACACAAAGCGGACATGTAAGAACACCATTAACGACATTGTAGGGCTGGCATTATAGCTGTAGGTGGCCTAGCTTTAAGGCCATCATGCTTCAAATCTAACTGCGACATTCTTCTCTCTTCAAAAGCATTGAACTGCCGATGCACATGGCATCTCCACTCGGGCCGACTTTGTGCCTGCTTTTCCAACACTAAGAGGTAAATTTTGCATCTTTTGAAGTGTCTATTCTAAACATTCGTGAAACGTAAGAACTAACCACCGCGTTTCCGTTTGCCTGAGTAAAGCTTGTAATAAAGGTGCTTGCTTGAAGTGGAGCTTCTGTACTCTTTCTTCCACAACATAGAATAAGTCAAGGCCGATGGCTGATTGTAAACGGACATTGTAAGACTTTTTGCGGGCATAATAAAGGTTTTTGTTTATTGATATCCTGAGGGATTAATCTTGTTTGATTGATGATATTCTAGATTTGCTAGTGAAAGAGAATTGTGCGTCAGATGGTCAGTGTCGTTAGAAACGTCTTGTTAGAGGCTGTAGGAAGACGAGTCATCTATCACTAGGTTTCATGAATTAGGTTTCATTGTTACATCTGGAATTAAAATATCACGTACAGTAATTAGTTTGATTCTTGTTTTGATCATGGATGAAGAATTGATTCTTGACTTTCGTAAATATATTTTTATTAAGAATGTTTATGGTAATTTGATAATTACCAAAAAAGTTGAAATATGCAGATGTGCCAAAAGTAGAAAATGAGAAGTACCTACATAATTATATTTCGATCACTTTTGAACATATTAACATCTCCAGCGTTCGTATGCGTAAGTATCAAAATAGCTTGTTTACATGTACTTTTTCATAACTTTCCTTTATTTAATCCAATAAAATGAAAACCCCCACCCTATCACTATGTTTTCCTATTTAACCCAAAGGTTGACTGGTAGAGAATGCCTTGTGGCATTAAGTCCGCCTATGTACATGTACATGAAGTTTAAATAAATAAATAAAACTTACCAATCCAATCCTCTTAAGTCCGTAATAATATTTTCTTAGAACTTTTTATGCAACCTAAGTGTTTCACGGCTGGGTCTCGACATAGATAACGACCAAATCGCAAACTTTCGATCGCTAATTACTCACAAAAGAATTTGGTTGCAATAACGATGCTTGCGGGAAATGCAAGTCTCTACATCCAAGATGCGATTCTCGCAAGCATCGTTATTACAACCGAATTTTTTCATTGGTATTTTAGCGAAAGTTAACGATTATGTCATTATCTATGTCGAAAAAGCCGGCCCTGTTCCTATATGTTTAAAGCGTATAATTTCTAAAAGCATACATTCACATTGATCTCAACGTAAAAGCCTTTTAAAGTACGCGTAGGAAAGTTACAAGGATTCATGATAACAGTTATGTAGAAAGCACTTAAATGTTGAGATAAGGTTGAGTGCATACTGAGGGAAGGAGACATCTAAAACGATTTGATTCTGTCTTGAACACTGGCATTAGCTTTAGGCTTGGTGTAATTAGAATTTGGCACTTTTTCTGCTGGATGTGGAAGGCGGAAGTCGGGGTGTTGTGGCTAAGTTAGGAGAGTCCTACGTCTAGCACTGTTGTAGGCTCAGACTGACTTTCAGTTTACGTTTGATTTGGAAACTGGAATGTGTGACAGTGATTTTTCAATAAAAGCTCTGCCCACTCTTAATTTCTATTTTTGATTAGGACCCACCGAATGGGATTCACTGATAGTTTGTTGTATTAATAAACGGTAAAAAACACAACAGGTACAATCATGAAGTTACCTTTCAAGCTAAGCATACTAACAAAACACACAATAAAGGTTACATTCCACAGTCCACAATCACCAAATTCTCTACACAAAATTTCAAGCTCTTCCAAAACTCCCGACCCACACATTTCCCCGCTGCAGTTTTCTAACAACACGAACTTAACTTCAATTTGCAACATCAAGTTTATTGTAAACCGATAACTGTTTCCTACAATGTACAAGAAACTTTTCAACGTACCAGTTCACTATAAAGTGCAATAATATTAAATTAGACGTCAATTTTGTAATGAGAAAAGGAATTTATTGTAGTTTTCTCTCAAGTTAAGATTTTTCTCCAATTTAAGACACAAGTTATGGTCTAGAAATAAAGATTACACGTGCTACCGTGAGTGGGGATTTTTTCGCGAAAAATACTTTACGGGCGGAGGTGAGAATGAAAATATAATGCATATCGTGGTATCTACGGAAAATAGACTGCGCCATATTTTTCCGTGAGAGTTTTTGCGGTTGTAGGATTAGAATTTTTATAAGTAGAAAACTACGATGGGTTTACAGTAGTATTATAAGATTATAAATTTATGCACTATACATATATAACCTAAAAAATGTTCAGGTATTTAAACATATCAACGAACAAGAACGTTTCCAACACAGTAAAGTAAACTTACTGTAAAACACTTAATTTAAGTTGAGAGTAAACTTACATAATTTCACTCCGCGCATGAATAACACTTTGTCACAACACCAATTTATCTCGTCTGCTCGACGTTCGTATGCCACTATAGGGATCCAGCAGATTATCAGCGTCAAGTGCATGCCTGACACATGCTGAGCTGGACTCCCATTTGGTGCAACCTTGAGACGCACACCGCACCTTGTCTAATTGTTACTTAATTTTATTTGAAGTATGCCATGGTGTTACTATACTTATTTCGTAAATATGTTTTTTTTTTGTAAATTGGTACCTTGTTTTATAATTACGTAAATTGTATCATTTAATTGTTCCTCCATTTAACTGTTCTTTTGTGTGCACTAAATAAATAGTTTATCTATCTATCTATCTTACATAAGGAGGTAACTGTTATAACCTCAGGCTGTTGTGAGATTGGTCCGGATAAAAACCTATTTCATTTCGGCTTATGTTTAACGAACCACCAGATTTAGTAAAATGTAACGGCAAAAAAATCCCTTTTGATTGCCAAAATGAGTAAATGATCACCAAAATTAATCCCCATTTTATCGTGAAACTAGAACCAAAAAAATATTTTTTTAGTTGATGACCACCTGTAATTGAACTGTTAAGCTCTTGCATCCGAGTCGAGGGAGACCCGGTCGACGGACCCCGCTACGCGGGGCTCCTATTTCTGAATGGTTTATAAAAAAATCACCATGAAGGGTATGGCGGGGTCTACTCGCTCGATTTGCTCGCTCATCCGAGCCCGCCATACTCTTTTAACCTAATCTATCCGTGTCGGGGTGCCCCAAGTTGGCCTAAGCGAAACTAGTTTGTCATTTACCACCTCATTAAAATTGAGTGCTCAATTTACGAAATTTGGTGATCAATAGATATTTTAGGTCACAAAGTTATGTTTGGTGGTCATTATATTTTCCCCCTTTCATTTCCACGTTCACCCAAAGCCATTGTTTTGACCAACTTTGGTTAAACGAATGCTAAGTTGTGTCTCTTATCATTGAACATTAGCCAACTTTATTCTAAAAGGATATCAAGTATATTGCGTGGTGTTTTTCTATGGAGGCTCGCATCGAACAGCTCCAGAAGAAAATAACCTCAGTAAAATTCTTACTATAAAATTTGGTCTTATATCAGAAACAATGTAGTCTTACCCAGCCAATAGACCAAGAAAACGCTAAACCAGCACCACTAACTTAGTCTAAATTCCCAAGCTAGCAAGGAAGCCTCCTCATAACTTGTGTATTTATGATGTTTGTGCATTCCGTATGCATTACCTACGTCCGCACACATTTTGTTGGCAACGCACCGTTCTCCGTAACTTATATCGATGTGCCAGCAATCGAATAGAAAATTATACGTCGCGTGTATTCTGGTAGATGGAGTTTATATTTCCATCATGTAGATAGTATGTAAACATGTTTAAAATTTGAATTATTTTCGTATCTGAAAAGTCTAATTAATTAACTACATTGTTATTGTTACTAGTCTTAGAAGAGCGGGGTCTCCTAGCACAGGTATTTATCATACTCAAAAGGAGGCCTATGTAAGATTATATATTGTAGAAGTTTGTAAAGTTATTTATATTATGTATTATTATTAATTTATCAAGCTATGGCTGAAATTATATTGAAATACTTACATCTGTCTTACTCTCAATATTAACCGGAACTGCCAAACAATTACTATTTATACTACACCTGCTTGGAAAGTACCTTGATACTTTATCAAATTTACGGTAGAAAGTACGTCATTGCATATCGAACAAATTAGCGGGGAGAAAACGCATCTGAGCGGGAGAGAAAAGTGTATGAAAATCCATTTCTTACGTGGTTTTTCTTTTTTCATTTTGGGTAAGACTATGCGCCGGTAACCTAAATATCAAAAGCCAAAAAGTTTTTACAGTGAGTTTTTATCTCCAAGTTCGCAAAATGACACTGGCCACTAGTTGTGTGTTGGATGGTGTCGGGCTGGCAGTGTGACCCTGCGGCGGCAGGATTTTGAAACAATTTGAAAAAAGAACATGTGAAAATTGCAGACGCCATATTGCCATTTTCAATTTGTGTGTTGTTTGAGGATTCAGTTTTCGTAGAAAGTAAAATAAAACTATCAAAATGATAAGTAGTGATAGTGATGATGAAGATTTTTTAACTCCGCCGCAGTTGAAGGAAACAGCAAAAATACTGATTATTTTCCTCGTAGGTGTAGTATAAAGCACTATGTATCACTCGAGAGAAAGTGCGATTCCCGATCTCGGGTGTTTTAAAGCCCTCGCCTACGGCAAACGACACCCTCGACGGTAATCGGTCACTTTCTCCTCTCGGTGAACAATGTACTATTTCAGATGCAATTGCTTAATTAATATTAAATTGGCAAAAATAGAACAATTTATTCACCTAAAGAAAGAGGTTCTAGCAAAATAAAGGATACCTTAGGGGCAAAGTTAAATATCTTATTCTGAAGCACAGTATGTAATTTCTAAAGTTGCTAAATGATCCATTAGTCCCATAACATAACATCACGCCTGTTATCCCCGAAAGGTTGGGCAGAGGTGTACCTGTCCCATGTAACATGGGACGACCCTATCGCCATCAATCGGGCACAAATCCAGACTCTGTGGCTGCTACTGAGAATTTTCTAGTGGAAAAACCCAATAACATTTTGTCCGACCTGGGAATTAAACCCAGGACCTCATGCTCAACAGTCGCGCTTGCGACCATCGTCACATAACTAACCCCGAAATAACAAATGCACCAACAAATAACAAATAACCCCCATAACATAAACCAGTCTTGCAAGTTATCTATCAAAAGTACTAGGAACACATGCTGTACAAGTAGTTTGATCAATGGCGCGTCACCGTGAGATATGGCGATCGACACGGACCGAACAAATAGCGTTGGTGAGCCAATGCATACAGATCTAGATGGGACTGGGATGAACTGACGCTGGATGAGACACGTTGTAACACGCGAGCTTGGTAGATCCTGCGGAAACAATGTTGGTGAAGGAATTCTAATATCTAAGATACTTCCATGTAACATTGTTGTTATTGGTCTTTGAGTGTAGAAATGTACTCGTGGGGATTATGACATAGTGAAAGCACTCCGCTGTCTAGAAGCCTATGAGAATATAATAATACTAACCTAAAGCCCTCCCACTTCTGGGCAAAGGGCTCCCTTATACAGAGAAGGCACGAGAATTGATTCACTACGCTTGCTCAAAACAGGTTGACAATTTAAAACTTATAACTTGACTTACTGGTAAAATGTGGGTGTACTATTAGGTACACCTCTGCCTAACCCTTCCGGGTTTCCGTCGTGATGTTATGTATTAATGATTATAAGTCCAGGTTTCCTCTCGATGTTTTTCATCACCGATATCAGCTACTACCAGACTACTATAAGATACTATGTGTATCTTGGATATCGAAAGCACATAATATGAACAGAAAAAGTTATAATGGTACTTGCCGAATTCACACCCACAACCTCATGCATGAGAGGCGAAGCCTTAACCTCTGGGCCATCACTACATCAATTATAATAACCCTGGTAGCCTGAAGCCCGTCAACTGTTTTGTTATGCCTGTAACTTTTAATTGCAGTCTTTCTGACTAATGTATTAGCAGGGAGAATATTGGGAAGGAATATAAAAATGATCGTAATATAATGATGAAAACAGCCAGAGTAGTACTAGGTACAGTCACTGTACGTCAGGGGCTGTTCCATTTTCTCTTGACCCATGGTGTCTGACTGTCCCAAACTGTAATATATTATAACAACCAATAGCGTAATCAATCTTCAAGGCATTCAGCCTCCCTCAAGTTTATTTAACTTGTATGTAAGGACAATATATAAGATCAATTGACTACGTGACCGACTGTGACCTTCAATGTTAACAGAAAATGTATTGAAGACTGAAAACATTATTTTACTCTTTAATGTGTCAATAGACAGACAGATGGAACGACAAATTTTTGATGTAAATATATTTTTCAACACATTTGCGCGTAAAGTGAGCCTTATTACATCGTTCTTAGGGCCATAAACCGAACTATAACACACACGTGCATAATAATATTACACACTAGTGCATCGGATTTGAGATGTCTTTATTTCCCATAAGAAGAAATTTCACTTACATGAGAAATATTAACTAGTTTAAAAACATGATTGGTTTTACCACGGGGTCTCAACCCGAACAAATTTTAAATAATCTTGAAAAAAATCAATAGATGGCAGCATAGGTAACAGTAATGAAATTAACAATTTACACAACACAAGATTTCGGCCGAAATTAGCATTTTATCACCAACATTATAATTTTGAAGTAGGCTGACTAATCAATCACGTTAAATTTGGCGCGTGTAAAAAAAAAAACTTGCGCGCCATTTCCCATAATTTTGATATTTTGTTTGTATCGCAATTGTTGCTGTGTGGTAAAACGATTTATGCAATACATGTTTGTTTTTTCCTCGCAAGTGTGTTGAATAAGTGATACTATTATGGCTTCTTTTATTTTATGGTCGTGAGTAACAGGAGTAATTCATTAACTCGTCGTACATGCCTTTGGCCCATTAGCACAACTTGTAGAGAGCAGAGGTCTTGCTACAGGCGACGCTCTTCGTGTAGTCGGTATTTGTGTATGGATTTATGGCTTTACGCATTTCTTCGGGTCCCATTGTTGAGAAAAAATACTCCATAAAAATAATTTAATTAGGGACATTCATATTTCCCAAATTATCATAATTTATTGCTATTTTGCATAATAGCAATGGATGACCGCTTACATGGCCATGTGAATGAATAAACAAATCGTAATATGTGAAACATAATTGTGTTACTCATATTTGCAAAGAAATATACAATTTTCTTTGATTTGATTCTTAATTATGAGCCTGCTCTGCCTAATTCTTAAGGAAAAATAAAAACTTAGATACAACATACAAGACACGAGTTCACCACAATACTCGAAATTACTGAAATTCACGATTTCTGGATCGTGATAGACGTCGGGCTATTGTTTCTAGATATAGCCAAGAATTTGTAGGTGAATAGAGTTCGGCGAAGGTATTACCTACCTATTCTGTCTGGGAATTAATTATAACTATGAACCTCAACTGAACCTGTATTTCGATTGTTAAGCCGTAGGTGGAGTAGATTATATTCCGAAATGTATTTTGCCTAGCAACTAAGTCTGTCATCATACATCATAGGTATAGAAAATTTATTATCATTGGTTTTTTCTTGAATATATTATTGAAATTATTACGTTTTAAGCAGGTAACTTTGCTCCTTATTTTAACACAAAAATAATACAGGGATAATTAATAATGATGCTATCCAGCTAATTTCGGCCACAGTAAATCTATTCTATGGATCTTGTCATAATGCTGCATAAGTTCAGCGGATTCCTTCTATACATCATCAATTAAATAACCCATAACCACATCTCACCAGTTATGTTTTAAGTTCCATTTAATAGAAGCCAAGCCTTTTCCATCTAAACCAAAAAAATAGTTAGCAATCAATGTTTAGCAATTAAAACTCTTATTCTAAAAGAACTGGCCATCGACAAAAATCGAATGAAACAATCATTCAAATTAAGAAATAAAAAAAAAAAATTGCACATCGCTTAAAAAATAACAGAGCAATTCTCACATTCACCTTTTCACCATTTACATTACAAACACAGAAAAACAAACTAACTGGCCAATCTCCGTAATACATGCTTTTGAACAAAGCCAAACGCTATCAAGTAAACAATTGTAAAAGATAATTAACTGCTGAACAAGACAACACAGCGCCAATAAGAGTAGTGAATTTGCATTCCTAGTCTTGTATGCAAGCTGATAAGAAGCACCCCAACTGTGGGTGGCAGTGAGGGTTTTAACGTGAAAGAAATGCTATGGAGTCAGTGAGTTTTGGCGTGTCTTTCGTAGATCTTTGACAATCATAGTAGAAGCCCGAAACGATCACGGTATCAGATTGAATTTGTCACGGATCACGGCGAGTTGTATCCACTGATACCGTGATCCGTTTCCCTAAAAAAAAAACATGTTAGCGATCGGTGGAGACAAACCCAGTCTGACAACCAACTTTCCGAGAGGTATCGAATTACTCAGTTTCTGAGTGGTGAGCGTCAGACATTTAGTTGCATAGGCCGTAGGCAGTTTTGTCATGAATAACACAGATCTTTAGCTGCATCCGGTAAGACTGGAAGCCTTCCTTTCAAATGATGAAAAGAGAACAATCTGCTCTATAGGAAGTTATCTTTCCTGGTTGGTGGCAATATAGACTCGACCCCTATTACATTTGGCTTAAACAAATAAACATATCTGGCGAAATGCAGGTATACCCGAAATGCGATCTCCACAAATATTTTCTATAGGTACAAAAAATTAGAAATTCTGTGAAATTGTGGAATTTCAAATCAATATCGGCTAGCACAAGCAAGGTAGTTACCATCGCCGGGATGGCTCAGTTCCACACATAGTTTGTTGCAGTTTGACAACTGTTAGCGGAGAGGACGACCTCTCTGAAACTGTTTAACAATAACTCAACTGCAACCAAGTATGCCAATATCCTGATCAAATAACTACGACGGGGCACTTGGCTAGACCGTGTTTAACTGTGCGGAGAGTTTTATATAGGTAATGATTTTAAGGATCGAATTGTTTTCACAATAATTTAATGCATTAAAGAGTTCAGCAGTATAACTACAAATGTAACTTTTGGCTTGCTGAGCCGCTGGTCCCGGCTGTCATTTGTAGATCTTTGACAGTCGTTACAGGTAGTCAGTGGTCCGAAAGTCTGACAACTAGTCTTACCAAGGACCGTATTACCCAGTACTGACTTTGTAGAGGTCAGATAAGCAGTAGCTCCATGTAAAATACTTGCAATCAGCTGCATCTGGTTAGATGGAAGGCGACCGCAATAAAGAATGATGAGATGATAATTATATCAAAATCAAAATATTTTATTTCACATAGGCCTAGATGGGCACTTATAAAATGTCGAAAAAGGTGCACGGTTCGCGTTGGTCGTTTCCATGGAGAAGAACCGGCAAGAAACTCCATGGTTACTCTTTTCAAATCATTTGGTATTACAATATTATTTTGTTATAGCATTAGTACATAAGTATGGGGGGACAGCGTAGGCCCGACAATAGGTCGTTGCTTACAATACAAAAAGCGTAAAACAGACTTAACAAAAGTTAACAAGCATCTGGGAAAATTCCCAGATGCTTGTTAACTTTTGTAGGCTTGGTAAATACCAAGCCTACAATGTTCACTCATTCACAAATAATAGGTAAAAAAAAGAATCTATACAAAGGTAGGACAATTTTGTAAATAATAAAAAAAAAAAATATTCGTTTGCAAACAATTACTAACCTTTCTATGTATTGCTTAGCCACGAGCTAAATATTCAAGCTATATGCGAGTTATGACGGATGCAGATGACAAATGCGGAAAAAAATAATGAAAGAAACAGACTGCTAAAGCATGTCACGAGTCGCCACGAAGTGACTTGCGAACTGACGCGCGACGGTCTTTGCATATCGCATGATCGGATCCCTTACGCTTGCTAGGTCAGTGTGAACATAATTATTATATCTGGAAATTCACTTTTTTGCCAGTCACATGTTATTGAGAGATCTTGTCTAATTAAACTGCTCATTGCCTAGTCATAGAGATCAAAACCAGGATCCGACATCAACAGTCGCATTTTTTACCACTAAATCAATCAGGCAATCATTAAACTATATCAGTTTATCTGACTTCCCATTCATAAGTGTACCAAACAGTTCCCAAGTATGCCAAACACTACAAACTAGCCGTGCACAATGCGAAGTGACTTCGTGTCGAGTTCGGCTCAAGGCAGTAGTTATACGAACACTCTCTGTTATGCAGATTCTATTAGACAGCTCTGCAGACGTGTGTGCTGGTGCTGGCTGTTTACACGCTTGTATGGGAAATTGTGGCGTCACTTCAATTGTTTCAGAGGAGGTTATGCGAAGCAGTTTTTTTCATTTTTCATTATTTAAATTTGGAACGAAATATTAGTTTAGTTGTATCAAAAACTTAATACCCTTACTGAATGCCTTACTTCCATGGATTTTTGGCGTGTGAAACTGTCCATGAAAATTGTATTGAAAAAAATAAGATGGCGGCTATAGTTCCGAAGAGACCACCCAAAAACTTTTTGCTGTAAGCTAGTGGATGGCTTCCTTGCGAATTGACAAGAAAAAGCACACCATCATGAGAAGTGGAATGAATGAGAGGAGGCTTTTGTCCAGAAATGGAACAATACGAGCTAAATAAAAAAAACTAGTTGAAAGGCGTCCTTAGTCGCTCGTTTGGTTGAAAAGATGGTATTATAGCAATAGGTTTTGCCTCATTAGACACTTTTACCTTATCTTTACTGTTTACGCATAGAAGGTGCTGTGCTTATGCTAAATGTAATACAATTTTAAAATAACTTGTGTTGGCTGCGAAAAAAGTTATCAAATCTTTTTCAGAACTTCAAAAGTTTGACTCTGCGAAATGCACTTAGCAACGTAAAATATTCTACTTTCTTGAATATGAAAATTTTGTAGGCACCCATATCTTTAAACGTTGGGCCACTAAATGAAAGGGATTATGCAACTTTTGTGAATTGATTAGCAACAAAAGTTATTTTTTGTTTCTTTCTCCTTTCTTTTCTAGTTTAATAATATCCTACTGTGATTGTGTGTACATTTTTTTTTCGGAGGGAAAATCATCAAATGACTCCCGATTGGCGCAGCGGTTGTCAGGCTGCCTTACGTTCTTAGGGTCCCGGGTTCGAATCCCGGTAAGAGCAAATGTTTGTGTGATGAGCATGGACATTTGTTTCCGAGTCATGGATGTTTATATATATATTATAAGTATGTATTTACAAACAAAAAGTATCTATGTAGTATATCAACTATCTGGTGTCCACGACACAAGCCTCGTTGCTTAGTGTGGCACTTAGATGGCGCTGTGTGTAATGTCCAGCAATATTTATTATTATTACTGACTAAAACCCATGTTCCTTCATCGCCCTTTGTGTTCCGGGGCCACGATATCTCTTTCGAACAGGCCCGCAGCCCCGGCATGGATGTGATTGTGTGTCCTAAGATTCGTTTTAGAAATCCACGCTGCGTCTTTCCTGGAGTGAAAAAAAAATATGATCACCAGATCTTATCATCACATAATATCATTACAACACATTTAAAATAATGTCTGTTTCTTTTATTTTCAAAATATCTATCTGGTAGTCTATATTTGCTTATTTTTTGTAGAGGACACCAAATTGCACTAAGGGTTAACCAGGTAACAAGTAAATGGCTTTTAGGGATCGCTTTACGATTGCCTACCTCCAAGTGCTTCTACTGTCGCCACCATCGCTTGTAGATCCCATGTTGTTCTATGGCCCTAGCTCACAAGTAAGAGACAAAATGTAGGGCAAGTGAGCGGCCCAAGTTAGCAGCAGAGAAAGTTTCACAACAGTTCGGACGGCTCGTGTAACGGATACTAGCAAACGTCTGCTCTGCATCGTGTTCTGTGACTTAAACGTGGAGTTGTGAAAACTATTATTATAATAGTTTGGATGAATATGCAAAATTCAATCATCATTCTCCTGCCCTTATCCCAATTTGTTTTGGGTCGGCGCAGCATGTCTTGTTCTTCCATACTTCTCTATTACTCGCCATCTCAGCAGTCACCTCCTTTGTAGCCATATCATCTTTGACACAGTTCATCCATCGGTTCTTTGGCCTTCCTCTACTCTTATCGCCATCTACACAACACAAATTCTATACTCAACATTTTCTTCTCCACAGTTTAATAAGGGCTTTAATTTGCACACCGGTATACCGGTTTCCTCACGATGTTTTCCTTCACTTATTTTCACTCACAGAGTAATGGTGACCATATCAATTAGTCTAAGTAACGCGTCTGTCTGGTTCGAACTCATGACCTACAATTCGTAAGTCGGGGTAAAAGGCTCTCTTGGGGTTCCACCACTGCTATGACATAAAATTAAATTATGAAACAATATTTTGAAATGGATTATACAAGTTATTAGAGCTCATGAACATTACGTCGGTTTTGTTATTTTCGTAAAATTATTTGCTATTTATCTTGAGGTGCTTACGGCATTGTAATACCAATAAAGTGAATTGCAACAAACAATCGCTTTAAATTTTATCTATCACGATTCCACAAACACACTCTATTTTATTTGAATGAGTGAACGGGAATTCCATTCATTCAAAAACACATTAATACAAGCGGGTTCGAAACCGCGACATCAATTTCGCGTTTCGCTCCTACACCCCACGGGTCATTACTATCACCGATTTTATACCGCAATACCAAACACCCTTTATGTGAATATTTTTGGGTTAATATCTTTTACATGAATATTTTATACAGCCTTGTTTTTCGTTTGTATGAGCAAAATATAATAAGCTAATGCTAGGATATTAAATCAACGAACGTGACTGAAAAGGGTCGTAAATTGTGGTTTTGGTTATAAAATCTGATAGCGTATCGTGTCATAAAAATACTGGCAGGTAATATTAGCTTTGAGAAGATTAAAAAAATACCTATCTCAGTAAAAAAATCTAATCACTTACATATTGTTTCCAATGTCACCAATTTATAAATAATTCTTCATCTTTAACGTGTGTTTAGTGCCTAATCTGGTGTCAGAGTTTTTATGCCGCCCATGGGCCTTTGACTTGGCTTTAAATGCCGTCGAGAAATATCTCTCAGGCATGCTGGTTTCCTCACGTTTTTGTTCACCGAAGCAAGTGATAATAGTACAATACGCACATGGAATCGAAAAATGAAAGATGCGTGTCTTGGGTTCGAATTCAAGACCTATGACGAGACGACGTCGAAATCATAAATATAATTTAAGATTCTAATAACCAAGTCATTACAACAAAATGTAGGTAGGTACAGATAAATATAATCGTAGTAATATTCCACCGCAACGCTTGAAACTTCCAAGAAGATTCAGTACACAAAATCAACGGAAAAATCTTACTTTGAAACTGATAGGAAAAATAAAACGTCCGATATAATTTCCAGTCCGTAATGAAACCCAACGGGTGCCATAAGCGGTATTCCGCTGAGGACTGTGCATCTAAATCATAACCTCTCTTTTTCTCAAAAGGCGCCAGAAAAATCCAATAAAGCTCTTTGTGAGCCCATCCGGCGTATAGAAGTAAATTAAACTGGCGACCCGGGTGGCCAGGTGTCGAGATTTTTTTGATTTTTAAACTTAACTACTACTAGCACTGTTTAAGCTTTCACGGTTTAATAATAAACTTATATTGTCACTTACGGGAAATCGGGAGCTCAAAACAAATAATAATCACGGAAGAATTTAGAATATAGAATTTATTGTAGAAAGGGAAAAAAAAGGGGTGGATCTTGCATTCTTATAAAAAATGGGAAGAACTGCCTAAAATATCGAAACTATCATCTCCAGGTGTATTTGAGTGTTGTGCCATTGAGCTTGTTAGCTATAAGTTAATTGTCGTTTGTATTTATAGAGTGCCAAATGTAAATAATTTAAATGAATGTTTGAATAAGCTTGAGTTAATTCGACAAGAGATATCAAAGACCAGCTGCAAGAATATTGTAATTGCTGGAGATTTTAATATTGATGTATTAAAGTCCAATAGGATTTCTGCTACACTTGAATGTCTACTATTAAGTTTTAATTTAAAACTAGAATTCAAACAGCCGACACGTATGGCCAGCCAGACATGTATAGACAATTTTGCGCACAATTATAACAAGTCATGTAAAGGCGAAGTAATCGAGTTTGCTCTATCCGATCACACAGCGCAGTTGCTTCAATGTCCCTTAAAAAAAGTGTGTTCTATTAACTACTGGTACACGACTAAAAGAGACTATAATACAGAGAACATAGCCAAGTTCAAAGACTGTATAAAAAACATTTCTTTTTCGGAGATCTACGAGACAAACGATCCCAATATAGCATATAATGCTTTTATCGATACTTTTGGGTTGTTTTATGACTTGTGTTTTCCGGTTACCCGGGTTAAAGTTAACATTATAAAAAAACCTAAGTGGTTGTCCAAAGGTGTTAAGTTATGCAGCAGAAAGAAAAGACGCCTTCTGTGGCAACTGAGGTTAAATCCTAGTCAGGTCAATAAAATCAAGTTTAAAAACTATTGTAATTTGTTTAAAAAAATTATAAACCTAACACAAAAGGCACAAAACAATTACAAAATAACGAAAGCCAAAAACATACCAAAAACTACCCGGCAAATAATAAACCAAAAAAAACACAACATTCCCAGTCAGCGTATTGATAAAATTAAATTTGGTAATAAAACTATAACAAATCCAAAGAACATTACCAATGAATTGGAACAGTTTTTTGGTAAACAGAAGATACTTTATTTAAATATCAACTTCACATGAAAAAAAATTAAAATAAACTAAGATAACTAACTTAAACTAAAAACTTAAAAAATGGCGTCAAAAAACTCCTCCTCAACGCTGTCAACTGGTAATGTCCCCAAGAGACTGGCGGAATTACCACGCTGTATGGCAACGCTAAGCCTTTGGCCAAGGTAAAAGCCAGCCCTAGGGTCACGGGAAGTGTCAACTAAACGTTTTGAAATTTCCTTGAAAAGGCTGTGAGCGCTCGGACCCCACGGTCCTAGAGTTTCAACCCCAAACGGCTCGAAAATATAGTTACCAATAAGGTTACTATACTTTCGCCGCTTGAGGTTCTCCGCTGCCGCAGCGGCAGCCCCTGCACAGCACGATGAACTAGGAAGATGGGAAGGCGCAAGAGTATCGACACATGTAGCATCCCACACTAAAGGCCTACCCATCTTCCATGGAAACAAAGACATGCCGTCCGGTCTCTTGCCATCGTCGCGTGCCAAGCCATTGGGTTCTAATAAAGCTGGAACGCCGACGGTGACAAGAGATCGACGGATGATGTCATTTAAATTCGCGTGCCGTGCAAAACGGCCCGCACTTCGGCTGCAAGACAGGCCGTGGTGTCCGAGGCTGTTGACAACTTCACCACAGTGACAGCGATGAGGAGAACAGCATGGGGCGCCTAGGCGTAGAGCAACAGCGAGGCTGAAAGTGGTGTCGTCGAGCAACGTGCCTATGCTCGACGACGGTATTGCGTGAAGCCAAAGACCCGATTCCCACTCACCCACAGCCAGCAGGCGCGCACGCTCAGCAGTAGTAGCAGACGTGTTCAGTAGATTTATCTGAACTACTTTGCAGAGCGGCTCATCCCACCGTCTCTGGGAAAATGGGTGGTCGGGTTCTTCAGAATTCGGGCAAGCGAGTTTCCAAGCGTTGATAGCCTCGGAGAAGCACGGCACATCAAAATCAATCAGTGTGGAAGCCAGGATTTTCCTGATTAATTTCTCAGTGCCGTGGACCGAGGATATAAAAGCCGGTAAACTAATACTAGAAATTTTGCGGACACCGAGCCCTCCCATACGAATGGGAAGAGTAGCTTGGGTCCAGGCTCGGTCGTCCAAGGCCACATTTAAAATGGATGATAAAGTATTTCTGATAATTTGATCCATTTTGTCTAAAAGATGAGTGTGCTTCCATAAAGAAGAAGCACGTAGGAAATATGTTAATTTAGGGCCAAAACAGCAATAACGGATAATGGTAATGGCCGAATGCATGTTAATTTGGAGTAACCTTTCCGAAATATCATTGAAATTTTGAATTTTTTCCTCGATGAAATCGGGAAAGGAAGTTTCGAAGATTGGAGACCCAAGGAGACGAAGAGAACTTTTTTCAATAATTTTGATGTTAGGGGCTATTGCGTTATATTTAGGAATAGTCATTTGTCTGTCGGTACAGTCTGCTAAAAACAATTCACATTTTGCAAGGTTTAGGTCAAGGCCAATGGAGTGAAGATTATTTTTTAAGAAAATTAAATCATGTAAAACTGTATCTACATCGCCGCCCAAGGTTCCGTCATCCAGATACCAGACGTTCAATTTTGAATTTAGCTGTCCAACAATTGGGTGAATAGCTAAACTAAATATCACTGGCCCGAGGGGGTCACCTTGTTGGCAGCCAACAGCAGATTCCAAAAGGTTGTCACGGTACAGTAATTTAGAAGGGTGTCTGTAGCACTGCCGAAAGAAAACTATAAATTTGAGGTAATTCTTTTTTAATTTCTGTTAACAAGGTGTCCCTATTAACTGAATTGAAGGCATTCTTAATATCAACCTTCAGGATGACCTCACCTTTGCCAGAATTTAGGTAGGTCGACAAAGCGTGTACGGCAGCCTCACAGCCCCCTTTGGAACCATAACCTAGCTGCAGGGGCTGAAATTTTTCCGAAACAGCCTCACCATAAAATTTACAACAAATCTTGGCTGCCATACGACGGTAAGTAGTACCCACGGCAATGGGACGAATGCCGCCATCCCTCTTGCGCAGGGCACATAAATTGGCCCCGTATAAGACGTCGATGACGGTTTCGTTCACCTTGCCGGAGAGTAGAAGGTTAATCAGAGCCGTAAGCTCCTTCAAGAGTGATTCACCGGCCTCTCCGGCGCCTGAACAAATTAGGTCCTTTAAGTGCTGAGGACTTAGGCCGATGAATTCAATAACTTCTTTGTTGACAAAATACAGCCCAAAATAATGGATGGCAGCCAATCTAAAGCAAGTAGGAAAATAAACACAAGAAGGGAGTCAATGTTCATGGCACCAAGCATACCAGATGATATACATACAATAATAAGGGCACTGAAAAATACAAATAGCGTAGGTTACGATGACCTCTCCACAAAGATTATTAAAGCTGTAGCTAATGAGATATGTGTACATTTAAGTCACATACTTAATCTTATTATAAGTGCTGGCATATATCCAGATGCTTTAAAAACATCAATTATAAAACCAATATTTAAGAAAGGAAACAGAGAGTTAATGGAAAATCATAGGCCAATCTCGCTGATTCCGATTATTTCAACAATTTTTGAGAAGTTCATTTACGAAAAAACTAAGACTAAAGAACTAAGTACTAACTACTTACTAACTAAGTACTAAGTACTTAAAAGAACTAAGCTATATAGATACTTAGAAAAAAACAATATTTTGTGTGAACAACAAAAAGGATTTAGACCCAGCAGAACAATAAATATGGCGATTTTTGATTTTATACAGAATGTCATTAATAATGTAGATAAACGAAACCCAGTCTGCGCCATTTTCTGTGACATGACGCAGGCGTTTGACTATGTCCACCATCCTACACTTCTGAAGAAACTCGAAGCTTATGGTATAAGGGGTAATATTCTAGAATTGTTCCAGTCTTATTTACATAATAGACGACAAATAACTGAAATTATTAGAATTAATTTAGCTAATAAACATGACGAAATATTTAGATCAGACGAGCGAATAGTTAGTTACGGGGTACCGCAAGGGAGTGTGTTGGGTCCTTTACTGTTTATATTATATATTAACGACTTACCGGAATGCATGGAACAACCATTGACCCTATTTGCAGATGATAGTACCGTGACAATACCTTCCAAAAGTGTAGATACATACGAAAATGACATTAATATTTCTTTAAAATCGATTATAAAATGGTTGGATGAAAATAACTTACGAATAAATATAAGCAAAACAAAGATAATGCATTTTAGCCACCGCATGCCAGATAGGAGCAATCTGCATGTTCAATATAATAATGATAGGGTTAACGATGTGGTAAGCACTAAATTTCTAGGGCTAGAAATAGACAAAAAACTTAGTTGGAAGCAACACATAGAGTCACTTTGCAAAAAACTAAGCACATCCGCTTACGCTTTATACACCTTGTCGTCTATTGTAAATCTAAACGCACTCCTGACTGCTTATCATGGTTTAGTCGAATGCCACCTACGATACGGCGTTATCTTTTGGGGCAACTTCACCGATAGAGAAACTGCATTCAAAGCTCAGAAAAGATGCATACGGTCCTTTTTAAAACTGCAAACTACTGATAGCTGCGTGCCATATTTTAAACAGCATAAAATATTAACTTTACCATGCATATATATTTTAAAAATGGCAGTGTTTGTAAAGTTGAACCCAGATCGTTTTGACCGCATAGGCGACATCTTTCCACGAAATAGGCGTGATAATAGTAGGCTGTGTCTCCCTGGTGCGAGAACGAATTTAATGCGCAAAAGTGTCTGCTACATGGCGCCAGTCATATATAATAAAATACCGAGGACTTGGAAAGAACTAAACTTGACGTTATTTAAAAAAAAACTTCGAAATTTTTTAGTAGACAAAGCGTATTATAGTGTGACGGAATTTTTAATGGAGAAAGGAATTTCTTGATTAGGTACTTTATTGAACGACTGGACATTTGAAAAATATGACATTTAATTTTTATTTTATTTGATATTTTATTCAATTCTAATACAAATAAGTTGACTGTAGAATAATTACTGTGTTATTGTAATTATAGTAAATCAATCTTTAGATGTATTGACATTGTATATCTTTACTATGTAGTACTTAGCATATCTAGTGTCTTCTGTACTTTTGCATGCCTTTTGGTTAAATATGGCTGTTCCTATTATATTTTTATGTCACCGTGTTTGTACCCATATTTGCAAAATAAATATCTTATCTTATCTTATCTTATCTAAGATATCCCGGAAGTGACAATATAAGTTTAACCACTACTGGATTTTTCTAGGGAAAATATTTTTTATTTAAAAAACTTAGACACAAGTAGGTACATTCGAGTACATTGTACATTGATTTTTTTTGTACCTTTGTCAGCCTTTTTTTCCTTCTTTATATCCTGAATTTGTTACATAATACCTTCTGAAGCTATAATATTGAGCAGACTAGGCATAAAAGCCATAAAGCCAAGCAAGTATCCATGAGGATACGACGTATTACATAATGCTGTGTCAATAATGCAAATTATTTTGAGCAATGGTTAGACAAAAATACCTTTTTTTTTCGGATGGGTAATCATCAAATGACTCCTCCCGCTCTGGGCGGAGCAGGAGGGAGTGTCAGACTTTTACTGACTAAAATCCATCCATGTTCCTTCGTCGCCGTTTGTGTTCCGGGGCCACGATATCTCTTTCGAACAGTCCCGCAGCCCCGGCAACAGTCCCGCAGACCCGGCAGATAAAAATACATCAGAAGGTGACGAACTGGTTTCGGTAGTGACTTTATTTATTTAGCCTTTATTGGTTGGTTGGTTGTGACTTTACTTAATAATTTCGTTTTGTGAAAATGTAAAATTACCTAGTTACCTACACGTTAGTCAGTCTTTAAGTGGCTCTTCATAAGGTCTAGATACCATAATTATCCATAATTGTTTAATCTAGCATTAACTTTCCAGGTGATTCAGCGATATTTATAAAAAATAAATCCAATTAATAAAATTGTTCTGAACAATATTAAAACTCCTTAGTAATTCGAATAGACAGTCATCATTGTTATTTCCATTAATACATTTATTTCTTTTAATCAGGCTAAAGTCTGGCAACACTATTGGGACATCAATAATAGTGTTGCCAGGCAGATTTAATCCCCAACCCGGTTATTAAAGTGTCGATGAATAATTCAGTTTGATAGTGAATGATTTTTGATGTGAATGAAAAATTTCAATTACTGTGTGAAAATTAATTTCGGTATATTAAATTACCTGATTATTGGAGAAGTTACTTGATAGTCACAAATAAATATGTATTTAGAATTAAAACTAGACGTTTCTTGGGAAAAGTAGTTAATTATTATGAAAAACCGGTCAAGTGAGAGTCGGACTCGCGCATGAAGTTCAGTACCATTATTTAACAACATTAGACAAAAGGGCAAAAAAATCACGTTTGTTCTATGAGAGCCCCCTCAAATATTAATTTTATTCTATTTTTAGTATTTGTTGTTATAGCGGCAACAGAAATACATCATCTGTGAGAATTTCAACTGTCTAGCTATCACGGTTCATGAGATACAGCCTGGTGACAGACTGACGGAAAGATGGACAGTGGAGTCTTAGTAATAGGGTCCCGTTTTTACCCTTTGTGTACGGAACCCTAAAAAGAGATAATTATGAATAGGTAAATTATTATGAAATACGTAAGTCTCTTGTACAGTTAATAGCCTCCTAGGCAAACTTCTAGTTTCTTAGAAAAAGTCTCTTGTGGAATTAAGACAGCCATCATTATTTTTATGCTGTAGTTTCAATTTTTTCTTAGAAACTGTTTAATAATCATCAACAAAACTATCTTTAAGATTATATTTCCTTTATTTCCAAGCTCATCGTGCTGTGCTGGCGCTGCCGCTGCGGCTGCAGAGAACCTCAAGCGGCGTAATTCTTATTCTTTATTGCACACAAAATTAAGAAGATGTACACAAAAAATTAAAATATATAGCTTAAAGCGACGGCATTAAGTGGCTTTTAGCGTAATTATACCTTTGGATTTTTTAGTAGAAGCGTGGAATTTAGGCTCGTCCCTCCAAGGTGTTTTATATGCGCTTACACCTCTGCTTACCCTTCGGAGCAACGATGTCATGTTATGTATATGTAAACAGATATGTTCATGAACTAAAATAACTTGATTAGCGTACATTATAGCTGAATTTATTCGAAAATACAACGAGAAAATGAACCACCAACCGTACGGGCGTGGGTGAGTGCTTAATAATTAATGTGCACCAAAATTCCTCCAGTGGTTTCACCAATAACCCTCCTGGACGCAGCCTATGAATAAAAATGTGGCATTACACGTTATTCACCTCGTCTCCTCTGGGACAGGACCGAAGCGAAGGTCTAAACGGAGTTTAAAGTATTTAAGAAGTAGATACATGTTTAAGGTTTTTTTGCATTGAGTAGATGCTACTTGTATAATATTAATATGTGCATCTTTGAATGCCATAATGCTATTATTGACCACAGTCATAATACACATATTATTGTGCTTTTTAACTGGCATAGGTAAATATGTCTCTGGGCAATAAAACTCAAAACTCAAAAACTCAAATCATTTATTTCAATTAGACCATTACGGCACTTTTGAATGTCGAAAATACAAAAAAGCAAAGCTACAGTCACAGTCACAAGGCATAATAACTTGAGAAAGTACTGTAGTTACCCATTCCCTAACGTAGATCTCTATGGAGAAGAACGGGCAAGAAACTCCATGGACACTCTTTTAAATCAAAATATTGTTACAAAATCTTGGTTACATCATTCATGTTGAGATTATACATATGTGAGAACGATGTAGAAAGACGTGCACATTAAGAGCGTCCAGAGTAAAATAATAAATTAAAAAATAAAGTAATTAAAATGAACGAACCGTGGCAGCTAAGAGATGACCAGTCCCAACTGACAGCGCCCTTTCACGAACATGACGCATGTATCGGCGCCATTCAACTCGACCATATTTAAGGGAACCAAATGACCCGACACACCCGCCACCATCAGCGAGACATTTGAGTGAGCATGACATTCTCTCAGCCACCAAGGCATATTCAAGTCAATGAAAGATAACTAAATGTAAGTGGTGGCTGAACAGTACAAAGTACTCACACATGTGCTATGCAATTATATAATACTAAAAACCGGAATCTATACAATGCAAGTGGGTATATTTTTACAATCTTCTGCAGCTTCCACAATACATTAACATGGGAATCAATTCTTCTTCTTTGCGTGTCGATAGACTCAAATAATGCCCGACCAGTACATTCAATTAGTTTGCCCCTATGGTTGTGGAGCAGGACCAGCATTTAGCCAAGCATTTTTATCATCAATGTAATCCCCCAACTTATAATATGCTTGCCTACATAGTGTGCGTTTAATACAAGATTTAAATTTCGTCTCATTCAGTTGAAGAATGTGGGGAGGTATTTTATTGTAACATTTCAAACAGTACCCCATGAAAGATGAATCTACTTTAGCAAGCCTGAAACCTGGCTGAACTAGTTGGTCCCTATTTCTAGTGTTATAGTGGTGTCTGTCACTTCTTTTACTGAATAAATGCAGATTTTTCCTAACGTACATGATGTTTTCATAGATGTATTGACAAGGTACTGTCATGATATTAATTTCCTTAAACAGTTCTCTTAGAGAATCGCGTCTACGTAATTCATATATGGCTCTGATGGCTCTTTCAATCAAGTCAATCTCCCGGCTGGAGGGTGTAAATGGTCACAACCTCTGGCGGCGGTGCAGCTTGGGATGCAACTTGTTTGTTTCCGTCACGCCTATCGCTGCACAAGTTGTGGTGAGTCGCAGAATGATCTAAATGACATCTTTCGTTTGTTTTCTCCACAGTTGCTATCACAAGAACTTCATCAAGAATTCAGTTATTTCTAGTGATTGATGTTGTTGATTGTGATTTCTAATGGTTGTTTTTTTTTTCTTATTTCTAGTGGTTATTTCTTGTGGTTGTGTTTTTTTAGTGATTATTTTTTTGTTATAGTTTATATTATGTGGTGACAAACAAGCATATTATGGACCTTCTGGTGATAAGTATCACATCCGTATACCACATACAGGCATCGAAGATGTATTGCCATCCTATAGAAAATACAGAAATATCTATGCAGTGCCCACCTGCATCAATACAGTTCAGACAGGACAATGGCAACGCTGTTTGAGGATAGGAATCGAACCAGTGTAAGCTAGTCCCAAGCTAGTTTCATGCACATGCTGCTAAAATTAAAACTACCACCGTATAAGTAATCTTGTTTGTTCATTTAGTAAACGACGTCCGTTGTATACGTCGGACTGTGCAAATAAGAGCAGCTTAGTTACCGGCTCAGCCTAAAGCTTCGTTTGTTTGACTTGGCCCATGACTGGGTGGTTACTGGTTTGGTTGCTGCAGCTTCTCGCATATTTATAGTCGCCTTGTAATGTACTCAATTGTGCCGTTTGCTAGTTGGTGAGTACTAAGTATACAGGCCGAGGTGTTCTAAAGTTCATATGCGGTTTTGACAGTTGCAACCTTGCAGCAGTCGCGCAGATTACAATATTCGTTTACTGTTACAAAATAAAGTACTCCCAAAGAGATGGGAATGGCCTGAGCCATTCCTAGCAATCGGGGCTATCGCGCTTAAATTCGCCGCTAGAGGCGTTCGTGTAGAGTAGGGTCTTCCGAAATGACAGATGTCTTACAGTGTTCGCGCGTTTTTTTATCACGTATTTTTACTAATACTCACGATTGTGGTCTAGATTAAGCCATTTCTGATTTATTATGACATCAAGATTTTATGTAGCAACTTAAGATCATAATTGTTAGTATTTGGAGGTAGAATGATTTTTAAATGTTTCATGCTGACGACCCAAATGGCGCAGCGGTAGTGAGGCTGCCTTACGTTCTTCGGGTCCCGGGTTCGAATCCCGGTTGGAGCAAATGATTGTGTGATGAGCATGGACATCTGTTTCCGAGTCATGGATGTTTATATGTATAATAAGTATGTATTTACAAACAAAAAAGTATCTATGTAGTATATCAACTATCTGGTGTCCACGACACAACCCTCGTTGCTTAGTGTGACACTAGATGGCGCTGTGTGTTAATGTCCAGCGATATTTATTTATTTATGCTTGCTAATCTCAGGGAGAATATTGTAAATATGTATCTGAAGGTTACACTATGTTGTTATACGTAATAAAATTTACTTTTTGTGAAGTTATTGGTACTTCACTACATAGTATAAAACAAAGTCGCTTTCTCTGTCCCTATATGCCTATGTATGCCTAAAGGCTTAAAGGTTTTATTATTTATTATTTTAAATCTTTAAAACTACGCAACGGATTTTGATGCCGGTTTTTTTAATAGATAGAGTGATTCAAGAGGAAGGTTTTAGTATGTAATTTGCGGGCGGGCGAAGCTGCGGACAGCAGCTATTTAAAGTATAAAATAGAATTATTGACTGGACCTTACTCGACAGTGGTGCCATCTGGTGAGCTCAAAAACGATAGCCGCCATTCAATTCCAGATTTCTCAGTAGCGACCTGCGAAGGTCTAGATTTGTGTCCAGCTCATGGTAAAAGACTCACTTTGAAGAAAACAGGTGTGCTATAAGTCTACACCTGGATTTTTTAATTTACATCCAACTGTTTGAATAAGAATTTTTCATTTTCTCTAAGCCATTTCCCTTTTTAGGGTTCCGTTCCTCAAAAGAAAAAAAACAGAACCCCTATAGGATCACTTGATCCGTATGTCAAGACCCTTTATCTCAGGAACACGTGGAGGTATCGAGTTAAAATTAACCCTAAAAAATATAATTATACTCAAGTCTACAGTCCCTTGAAGCTGGTAAAAAATCAAACTTCTAAGGTAACGTTAAATAAAGATACGGTCGTTTATGCCGCAAAAAACTTATATTTCGGCACTCTCAAGGGAATCAAAATTTATAGGGTACTTCCCGTTGACCTAGAATCATGAATTTTGGCAAGAAGCAATGTCTTACAGCACAAGTAAAGGAATAAATCGGAAAACCGTAAATATGTAGTTTAATAACAAAATACCTACAAGTTACGGAACGGTTACGAACCCTCGGTGCGCGAATCCAACACGCACTTGGCCGTTTTCTTAACACTTAATTACTGCAGTTGATGAAGTTTTCTCTAAAGTCATCAAAATAATTCCAAATTTTCCTATATTTTCTTCTGCTAAGTTTTATTCAATTTAGCGCCAACGTTGCTAAAAACCGATGTTTAAGTTAGGTGCAACTTCCTGCAGTAGAACTAATTACGAAGTTTCCGCCACGTTTTTCTTGCTCGTTTCATAGTTTCCTCGGCTAAGTGTTAGGTAATAATCGAGATATGGAAAAGCTATTAGAATTTAATGAAAAATTTAAGTACGAATAATAATGATATGATAATAAGGAATAATAATGTTATTTTCAGCTAGAGGAACCGATGACGCACGCAGACTGGATGCAGGAGGGGGAAGTCCGGTTGTAGCTTGGGAGAGGCTTCTGTCAAATAATGGACTTGTTGCTTGAACAATATTAAGAGGGCTATTACAATTTTTCTTGTTTTTGAGTGTTTTAAGAGTCTAGCACTCAAATACAAGAAAAAAAATCTTGTAGGTATTTGAGTGTTAGACTCTTAAAACACTCAAACACAAGAAAAATTGTGATAATGCCTCTTAAAACCTTATTTAAAAAAAAAAACTAATTATGGACTTCTTAGCTAGAATTCTGCCTTCTTCATTGGTATAACCGTGAAGTAACTTCGAGTATGTCAATCTCTTTATGTTCTTAGCGAGTCAATGGCAAAAATAACAAAGGTGTTCAGCCCAAAACTCAGCCACCCGAACCCCGCTCACTGACGCTTAAGAATGACATTATTTCGTTTTTCTCAAGACGTCCTTTTAAAAGTCATCAGACAAAATTCAAATAAGATTACAGAGGTTTCGTAAGTACATAATACAAAATGCGGCTCCTGTTTTAGTGTATTCTACGAACAAATCGTCTCATAACACGAACCCGTATCAAATCAATATCACATGACTGTAAGTTGAGGCGAAGTTAGGGCGAGTGTACACGAACTACAAATGTCATGTTACGGGTACAGTAGCAACGGTCTGGCAATAGCGACCTTAGTGCAACGAAAACAAAGATCATTGTGATTTTGGCAGGCATTTCAGTTGCAGCTACCGAACCGCAAACTTACTAAGGATAAAATCTGGGATATTTACAGGGACGCAAAATCGGAGGGTAAACTACTTTAAGAGCAGTAGTTAATTGCTTCATTTCTTTTTAATAACAATTATAAAGCGTGCAGTCAATGTATGACAATAACATTGTTTACAGTAATTTTATTCCATGTTAACTTATTCCTGAAACAAAGTCATCATCTTGTTTTTGAAAAATGACGTGTAAAATTGTTCGTAAAACCTTCTTGCAAAATAAACATCATTTATCCTAAAGAATCATCATTTTTCCTTTCTGTCTTTTTCATCCAGTAAACTGTGCCGTCTATTCTGGGCCTAACCTCAGACTGTTATAAATCCTCAAGAAATTAAGTATTTGACATGTGGAAGAGTTTCGTTTTGGAATTCACTGCAAAAAGTGCACAAAAAAACTTGTAAAAAAACATAAACGGAACATGTGGTAACGGCTGAGATGTTACTTTTCTATAGGGTAACCAAACGTTTAAGTTTTAAGTGGGAATTACGACGATTAATTCGATCTTGTCATATCGTCTCTATTTTCTGTTAAATTAAGTAAGTTAGTGAGTTACTCACTCGCGGTTATACACCGCGAGTGAGTATATAAGATACTGTATTACACACTGGTTTTGATAATGTGCTAAACCTTTTATAAATCTAGCTCTGAGGTATAAATTGAAGATAAATTTAGCGTTACTTAGTAGGCGTAACTAGTGCCAACAAACTTACTATCTAGGATGCACAACACTGAACAGTGTTCTCAGACGGATGGGAAATCCTGGCAACAATACTTCATGCATATCTTAAGAGACGGGAATATCCCAACGGTTGAGGTACGGACTTACGAGGAAAGGACCCACTTCACTATTGACTTGAATGCGCTACTACCAAAAGATTTAGCAAAAATCATTATATTGTTTTTTATTTATGTTATTAAGGCGACTACAGGAGCTAAATAAGCAACTCTAATTGTGATGGTTCAAACTTCGTTTGAAATACTGTTAGAATAAAGTTCTAATTAGCTTGCACCACAAAGTGGTTGTTACGTCAGTCACTGCTCTGTACTGCACTGCAATCTATTGATTAGACTAAAAAAATTAAAGACTATCTTGCTAATATGTTGCTTGTTGTTATTTGCCAAAAAATCAGAATGATTGAAAGAGAATCGCATGTACTTTAGTCTGGTTTTTATCGTTAAAAGAAATTTTTAGAGATAAGTTCGTGATTTTCTTTATCGAGTAAAATTATAATAAATAATAATAATAAATAATAAATCTTTATTCAGAATTTCAGAAGATAAAAATACAATATGAATCTAAAAACTAATAATGTAGGTATAATAATGTTTGATGCCTGTACTAGGATAATCCTGTATCACAGGCTGCAGGAGCTCTAATAATATGCTATATGTAGGACAGTAGTTATTTTTTTTGTTTAATATTTAACATTACGTGACAAAATTTTGATTAACTTAAACTCTAATAACATAGACCTAAACATATAATTGTTACACGAAAATTTGCGTCAGCAGAATTTATTATAGGTTGCAAAAACATTCGAGGCGCTCTTGTTAAATTCGATATTTGCACCTAGCGACTAATGTGCTTACAATAAATAAAATTGATGGTGCAATATGCGTCAAACGCGGAAGTCTGACCTAGAGTATGACGCTCTACGTGCCCTCGTAGTCGATGGAGTTAATGTACCTATATTCTGCTAATTTCTTAGCTGGGCACTCAACATCTCCCGTTTTGTGGTTGTTGGGCTTTTTAAAACGCGAGCATGTCGCACATTTGGGGGTGTCCGCTTTCTTCGCGCACTCAGACATCGAGTGTCCTGCTTCTCCACAGTGACCACACGTGGAGTTTACCTCTCTGCATGATTTAGCTGCATGACCAAATTGTTGGCATTTGTAGCATCTGGTAACAAGGGTGAAGTCTCTAACAGGGCAAGAGGTCCAATTTATAAAAATTCTTGCTTGAGATATTAAAGCTCTACGTATCTTGGCTGGAACTTCAATAACAAAGTTACAGGTCGATGCATCTTTCTTCCCAGATTTGTGGCTAAATTTAACTTCGGCCATAAAGGTCTCCAGTGACATCGCTGGAAACTTATCGGCAATGTTCTGCTCGTACATGAACCTGAAGACTTCAGCATCAGCCAAAGAAGTTGGCACTCCCACAACCGTGATCCGAGGTTTGCGCTTGATGGGCTCGTCGGCGGTGAGTCCTGATGTAGACATCTGGACTGCGTGCTTGACTTTATCAGCATCCTGTTTGGTCTCGGTGCTGATAATGACACCTCCATTTTTGGTTTTCCGCACACCACGTACATGGAGCTTCATTTCGTCAGGGCGTATGATGTTTTGCACAAGGTTAACTAACTAACTAACTATAGGAACTTAAATTGTTTGGACGAACGAAATCACTGGATCCCTTCTTCACAATATCGGAAAATGAAGCGGTTTCCACAACACCAGAGTCCTTTATCGTCTGTTTGAGCTCCGAAATTTGTTCTGTGAGGCTGCGTTTTTTCCTTCAGGTCATCGATTATGTTGAGGGCTTGACGGGATTTTTGCTTCAGAGCCTGATACACCATTGCCATTTGAGTGGTCTCAGATTCTACTTTATGACATAGGTTGGTAACCCTCAATTTCTGCTCCGAGTTGAGTTTGCCATCTGTGGCAATCGAGCAAACCTCATTTAACTTGAGCTGAACGGATGACATCCATTGCTGGATGTCGGGCGTGGATACAAAATCGATGGTGAAGTTAGACTGGTGGCTTTTCACTGGCGAGGCATTGGGTTGCACTCGACTACTTGAAATACCGGGGCTGTTATTCATTTTGCAACCAGTTTACTATTTTTATGTTTCCATTATTTAATAAACTGCACACTTAGCGAAATACTAAAGAAGGTCACTATTATTGCGTTAAATAAATACTGCTAACGAGCACGTCTGTATACTGCGAGCGGCCGCAGTTGTAATTAGTTGTATTATGTTTTCAAAACACTATCATACTAGCATATATCCTGAAGAATATCTTATATTTTTCTGATTTTGTTTATTGCAGTGAATCATATGCTTTTTTTGCATTATAAAACTCGCGTTTAGCTCCTATAGTCCCCTTAAGTAATATTTATAGTAAATAATTCATATTAATTTTAACTTGTTAACACCAAGCGGTCTTGAAAAAAGGGTTTTAACAAAATGATCCTACAAGGGTTCCGTTTTTCCTATTGAGGTACGGAACCCTAAAACCGAATTAAAATGAGTTATGTGCCCCACAGCTGCGACAAAAAAGCATTCCATTTCAGCAATAATGCCCAACAGAAATGCTTGGTGATCCTTGGGTGGAGTGACGGGTGTGTAAACATGTTTTAGTATGGTCACCCTACATTTAACAGAAGTTGTATTTAATTTATTTTGAAACCAAACATATCGTTAGTGTGAACAGATAAATATTTGGATTTTGATCAGTTTTTTTTTTCGTCTCGTCTTTTTATTCAACCTCTTCCAGAAACAAACATACAAACCAAAGATGATGTTTTTTTACGAGCCTTATTTTTACCTAGACGTTAGACCTAGACGAGATTTTTTTATTTAGACCAATAAGGCGTTCTTTAACGTACGGCGTATTAACGATACGCCGTACGTTAAAGAACGCCTTATTGGTCTAGTGGTCGCAATCGAGCTTGAGGTACCGAGTTTGATTCCCGGGTCATGCAAATTGTTATTTGGTTTTCCCGTCTGCATTTTTCAGTAACAGCCACTGAGTTTGGATTAGTGCCTAGCTGAAGGCTCACCCTATATTACACTGGTGAAATGTGGGTGTACTATTAAGTACACCTTTGCCTTACCCATCGGATTACAGGCGTGATTTCATGTTAATTTTTCTTATTGAGGAACATATTTTTAGCGTTTACTTTTTTCTTTTTTTTCGGATGGGAAATCATCAAATGACTCCTCTCGCTCTAGGCGGAGCAGGACGGAGTGTCAGACTTTTAGTGACTAAAACCCATCCATGTTCCTTCATCGCCCTTTGTGTTCCGGGGCCACGGTATCTCTTTCGAATACTCCGTCCCGCAGCCCCTGCAGGCATGGGCCCTTGGCGCGTGTGAAACACGAACGCGCCGTCGACACGGCCTGTCATCATGAGACGGACGGACGGCGAGCTAGCCCATAGCTTCCCGTCCACAGGCCCGCGCTTACGGTGGCCGGGGGCCACCACGTGGCCCCCGACGCCCGGGGCGTCTCCCGCGGCGGCCGGGACGTGTGGGTCTCTCCCTCTCACGTTCCGCCACCTCCTTCGCTAGTATAACTGTTTCGCAGAAGGAGGTGACGGCGTCCCCTTCCGTCTCGCTCCCGACCATGGATTGAACCAGGGCCGGGAGCTAGAGGTCACCGCCGCCGATCGCCGCTTCGAGGACACGGCGGTGCTCCGCCCAAGCGGGGCACACCTCCACGGTGTACTCTACCGTGTCCTCCGGTCGATCCTCACAATGGAGGCACCCGGGAGTCTCCTCCCGCCCGATTCGGTGCAGGAACTTACCGAAACATCTATGTCTGGTAAGACCTGCGTCAGGAGGAAGGTGACGACTCCGTAGCGTCTCTCCAGCCACTCCTCAAAGAGGGGACTTACCGCCACTATTTTGGTGTGCCCTGCACGGGGTTGCGACAGCCGTTTGCCGCGGCAGCGGAGTATCCCCCTGGCGTAGCGCCTCCGCGCGCCTTTCATGTAGGCGCGCGAGGACTATTGCCTCCAGATCCCATGGCGGCAATCCGGCAAGGAGGCTCGCCGCCTTGCGGGATATCATGTGGTACCCCCGGACCAGTCTTACGTCTCAGCGCGTTCAGATAGTGAGCGGCTCGCTCCTTCAATGAACGCGCCCACACCGGGGCCAGCACCACGGGCTGGAATGCGGACGGAGAGTCCGCCAGGCGCCCCGGCTTCCGAATGAGGATCAGCTTCCCCGTCTTCCAACGAAGCGGGAACTGGCCTCTCTCCAAGCATGCGCTTAGGAGCCCCTCCAGTCGGGGACCGAGAGCCTCCGAGGCCAGGACCCAGGCTTTGCCACGCAAGCCCCGGGTCGGTATTTTTGGCACTGAACCTGCGTACCGCCACTCTCAGGTCTACCCCGGTCACTTCCGGTGCGTCGTCGTCGTCACTTTGGTGGTCCGCTTCCGGCACCGCAGCCGGCGGAGCCATAGGCTTATTTTAAATTCGGCGTGGAATGTGCACTTTTTGAACGTCAGAATTACACAAGGTGTCTTCCAAAACGTCTTACTTATATTACTACAATATTTTTTCTAAATAGTGTATTGGAAAGGAAATATAATCTAGTTTATTTTAAAATTGTTTTAATTGAAATTAATATAAAAAAAAATCAAATTAATATTTCAATAGCGAAATATCCGTTTTCATCACTGTTTTTCAAGTTCTACATATTTCTTTGAGTATCAAATTAAAATTATCTTGATTTTTGTATGAATAGATTCCTTAACTATTCACTGTTATTTAGCTTTAACACTTGTAGTTTGCGATCGTCAAGTGTTTCTATCTAAGGTGTTCTATGTAAGGTGTAATTACATGCGAATATTTCGTGAATATTCGCGAGCGCATCTAGTCACGTGACACGTGCGCTGTTGAGTGGAGACTTAGGCACACTCGTAATTACATTATCTTGTGATTTTTAGAAATGCTATTAGCAAACGATTATGTCAAACAGTCCATTTCAACTACCCAAAACGCCAACAAAATGACCACTACACATTTTTTTCCCTCTTGTCCTATATAGCAGTCATACAATAATATCAGCACCTCGTATCCGGCCCATAAAGCCGCTAATGTATTCGTTTGTGGACGCACCATTTACTGTTATGAACGCGGTTTCCTTGCCTTACGCCGTATTTATCCCGAACTACGCTGCATATACGGGGAAACAAAGTTATGATGCTGCTCGTAAAATATCGTTTTGTGAGTTGGTAGGAACACTTATTATGTAAACTAGCCCGACCTGACCTGACTTCGTCTGCGTCACATAAGAGAGAGAGAGTTTGAGTCAACCTTAAAAAATAGACAAATAGTATATTATGCAACTAGTGAATAAAGGACGGATTTAAAGCGAGGGCCGTAGATGAGTCACGAGCAAGTGAAGGATTCTAATGATTGAATCACGAGTGCAGCGAGTGATTCAACTGTTAGAATCCTGAACGATTCATGGCCCTCGATATAAATTCGTACTTTATTCAGGAGTTGCATACTATACTTTATATCATGACTACGAGAAAAGACATAATTTAAGCGAAAATAGAAATTTTATCAAGAAATAAGAATTGTTACTTTAATTGAAATGGACATTAAAATTAGAGCAATGACTGAAATTGAGCGTAATTTTCTTATTATTATTATTAGGGTGGTCAACTTGTGAAACAATATTTATTTGTGTTCCACATTCAAACACCAAAATAGTGAATAAAAACAAAACAGTGAATAAAAGGCCTTTTTATTCACTGTTTTGCGTGAATAAAATAAGCTTTTTAGAGTAGGTATGGTATAAATAATATGCTACTGCAGACTTTTTATCCAATAACAAAAGTCCCCGCACAGACACATAGACAAAAATTCTAAAATTGGTAGAAATGGGTTCTATTAGTGATGCTTTAACACACCTACTATTTTTTTTCCTAAATATTTTCAATATACCTGTACATTCGTACAACGCCACGTCTACAAAATTATTATATGTATATAGATATTTCTTCAAAAGGTAAGTGCAGGCAGTTGAACTTTGACTTAAGAGATAATGAGATACAATGAATAACCTATTGTTGTGATACCCCAGAGGTCCAATACGCATGGATAATTATGGCTTAATAAGCATGTCATGTGTTATAGGCCTATCTCATCAGAGACTATTCTATCGACGCATACACATCACTCTTACCGTACTATAACTATCCGATGGGATGCTAATCCAACACCACCGGTGGAAGATCCGACGTAGGATCAACAGTTTAACTTGTTTTCAGAAGCCAGGGGGTAACACACATTCACACCGGCAACTTACAAACTTCGGGCTGCTACTGAGGAATTTCTAAGTACAAGCATGACTGGACTATAACAAATTGAGACGAATCTGAGAACACACTCGTTTAAAGGGATACACAATTTTGATTGATACAAAAACTCGATTAGTAAATATTTTAATTGAGCCCAAGGGATTTTAAGAACTAAAATCGACATAAACTACAGGCATTTTCCGAACCGCAAACGTAACTTTGTGATACCGCCAAGAAATCATAGCGAAGTTGAAATGCCCAGCGGAACGGCTCCGCGTATTTTTGGCACAAAAACAAACGAGCGCAGTAAAATTTTAAATGCATTGTAAATTTTTGTAAATGCACATCCCGGTTTTGATACTGGTATGATCTTTATTGCTGTTCTGAAGGGTATTATTTGTGGTATTATTGATGTTTATGTAGTTTATTTGAGTGCTTTCAGTGTGTTAACGACTGTTCGTTGGCCTTGATTATTTTTTGTTAGTGTGCTGCACGAGTTGGAAGCGGTGCCAGTTTTTTTCATTTTAACGTGACTACGGATAGTCGCCCGTAGCATTTTGACAAACCAATTACAAGGATAGCTATCTATGTATATCTGTCTGTTTGCCATTTTTGCGCTGAAGTTTTGCAGAGCAATAATACAAGAGCTGCCACAAGTGTTGATACCTTGTGGACAATCTGCTACATCACCCAAACTTGCAGGCCGGCTTCACTTTTCACCTGCCGTAACAATATACTAGTAATAGCTTAACACATTGGCAACTTGGAAGACTAGATGTAGGTAGACCCTTTTCCCCATAAAATCTAGATCAGTCGAGCAATCCGAAAAAAAAGGCTTAAAATTGCTGTAGTTACAAAAACAACAGTTTTTTGAACAGTCACCCTTTTTCATTCAAAACAATTCCAGCCAAACACTACCATGATACTTCCAAAGGATATTATTAACGTTCACACTAGTGATATAGTTTCTCTAATATTAAGGTTTCGGGAGTCATAAAGGACAATTGCTATGTTCGGATCGTGCAAATTGTTAGAATTTTGGTAAAGGTTGCGGGTGTCCATGTTCGATGGGTATCTTGGCTTTTATGGACTGTCGTGGTGTTTAATGTTATTATGGGACGTGAGATCAGGTGGTATTTATGATTTTTATATCCACACCTTTATGATGTAACTTTTAATATAGATAAATATGGAATGTTATTATTTTTTTGTTGAGAGTGTGGTACATTTGTAGTAAAATCACACTCAGCCAGTTTGTATAAGTCCCGTGAATAACGGAGCGAGCCTATTGTCATCAACCGGGCTCTAATCTAGACGATTGGCTGCTACTGTGAAATAATTGATGGAAAAAAAACCAATAACACTTTGTCAGTCCTGGAAATCATACCAAGACAGTACGCTTAGCTGTAAGTACCGTTTGTGATGTTCTAAACTGCTCAGTTAGCGTCTACATCATATCAAATAGAAATATAACAGTTAATTATTATGTGTAATATCTATCACTTTTATCCAAGCCATTACCCAAAAGTCAATAAATACGCGTCTCAATAAAGTGTTGATCTGAAAAGTTTACTACAGCGCCGCGTTTAACTGATGCTGCAGTTTTACAGTGTAGCTACACTATACAATTCATACAAAGTTACATGGACGGGGTCCAACGGTTATCGTCGTGTATATTGTTTTCGTTTATAAGAACGAGCAATACAACTTTTGTGATAAAAATTATGTTTTAGAAGTAAAAACCAAAAGTCTTCCCATTGCATAATGCCTTATTTTCTAGAAAAGTAAAGCATAAGTGATACTGATGTTCAAGTCCCATATAATAGCCGACGAGCTTTTTGCCATGAACCAGACAAAAATCTGTCAAACTACTGAGATTTCTGAGGAATCAGTCATCAACGTTCTGCCCTAGTCCCATGTTACTTAAGGTCATTCTCCTCTGTCAACCGTCACGCTATAATTTACTCTTTTCTCTTTCATATCATTCCTCACACAATCCATCCATCGTTTCCTTGGTCTTCCTCTCCCTCTCCATCTATCAACATTTATATAAATCACTATTTTAGTCACATGCAATTCGTCCCTCCTCGTCACATGTCCTTAACCCAGACAGTCGATTTCCTTTCAAGTTTTCTGTAACTGGTGCAATTCCTAGTAATTCCAATAAATCTAATTTGACTGAATATTATCGTACAAGCATCACTTTCAACAAAATCTCTGCTTTCTGCATAGTTAATATTGTATTAAGAATACATCAATCTCATCAGGCCTTTGAACTCAAACCTCTCTAGAAATATTTTATTTCTAAGATCAGACTTCAAAATTATCAAAATAAATCATCTACAATACAATCCTTTACTATCTTTGTATTGTTAATACGCGCAACATGACTTTGATTTATCTATGAATTGTAAACGATCAAATACAGTACACTCTGCTATAAAACCAAAGATTTGAATCATGAGATCCTAACGCATTAGCAAGCAGTTTTATGTTTAACAAGTTTTTGCAACCTTCTGAAGGTCATTTTTGGCATTTGACCCTAAGCAGACGTTGGTCATGATTCTAAGCAGAGCTGTTTGAATTTACCATCGTTGTGAAAGGATTGGTCAGCTAGACTCTGCGTTACCAAGTGTTAGCTGTCCAGGGAGGGTGTTTGGAATTTATGTAGCTTAAAGTCACTTGGGGATGGACACATTGTTGTTTCTTTGATAATACCATTCGAACAGTATTATCTCGTTCACTCATACTGAAAATCATATTTATCGTTGCATCATCATCTTCTCATCCCGTGTCCCATTCTATTTGGGGTCGAAGCAACACGTTTTCTTCTTCCATTCTCCCTTGTCAGACGTCACGGCAACATTTACTCCTTTCTCTTTCATGTCATTCCTCACACAATCGTATTTATCGTTCCATACGGGATGTGAATGCTAACTTTTTGACCAAAATAGTAGTACAGTTAGGACACTGGTTACGATTTAAATCTTCGTCTAATACCAAAAATATTACACCCATAAATCTTTATACATCTGAACCAAATTAAAGAACATTCAGAATTTAACAATCGTAAAAATATCTCGATTTATTCTCACTTTATATCATGGTTTGACAGATAGTGTTGGGTACATTGTGCAAATCCACCCTCATCACATTCATTTGCTACATCACACTCTGATTCAAAAATCATCCTTATTTCTTCTAAGTTAAGGATTTTAGACTTAGAATCTGAAGTTGCAAGACCGCAATGTAAAGTTTGCATTGCGATAGTTGGTATTCCAACCACGTACGGTTAGCATAGCCCCTGAATAGATATCTACTAAAATGATACGACCCTCTCGATGCCAATAAAGCCTGATTTATATAAAATACTTGCAAATCCAGTTGGAATTTTCGAAAATTTTCCCCTTTATCTCCCATGTTGATCGGTTTCGTCTTTCATCTTGTTTGTGACGAAGAATATATTCAAGATTGAAAGATTTTGTTTGAGCGATAGCAAAGCGCAGTGAATCAGCGGCGAACAAAACTTATTTAACTTTTACACGACTTTTTCTCGTGAAACTGAAACTGAAATTGAGTAGATACTGAATTTATTGTATAGTAGCTTATGCCCGCGCCTTCGCCCGCGTGTAGTTTGATAATTGTCTCATGGGTTCTTACTACCGGGATAAAAAGTATCCTATGTGTTAATCCAGGTTATAAACTATCTGTGTGTGCTAAATTTCAATCAAATCCGTTCAATCGTTTTTGCGTGAAAGAGCAACAAACATACACACACAAAGTTTTGCCTTTATAATATTAGTGTAATATTTTAACACCTTGTAGCTACTGCAGTCTCATTTTCAATTCCAATTTCACTAGTTTTATTTATATACTTACTTTTAACCACGATCTAAAGTCTTCTTACCGTGTCGATGACAATTCAAATTGAGTCAGCAAAAGATTTGGCGATGAATTTGGCACTTTCAGTAGCATCAGCTCCTCTGATGTGCAAACATCGGCAGGACACGATATCAAGTGGCCCTTTGTTTGTGGGGCAACACCATTAAACTCCAGGGCAGAGTCATCTATGAACAGATTTTTCAGGTTTCACGATGTAAAATGCAAATTAATCATTGGAGCTCACTAATAAGGTAGTATACAAAAATGTTTATTTTTGTTTGTATGGTACAAACAAAAATAAACATTTTTGTATACATTTAAGTCTAATTTTATTTTTCTGGTTTTTATTGTGTGTGCTTGTAGCATGGTCCAATATAGTATATTTTATATCGAGGGACTAAACGAAGCCATAATAGGGAGTTAATGAAACCGAGGGTATATTAAGTTGGCGTTCAGTCTCGAGGTGCAAACTGTACTTTTCACTTGGAGTGCGAGAAAAATGGTCAATTTAGTACAAAAACATGACGTACTATTCCTCCAGTCCATAGAACTTACGTAAGTTTTTAGGTTAATCCTCCGCGATTTTGGCGGCAAAAGATTATCTATTATGTCTTTTGTTCTTTGCTCGACGTCAAACTCTTCACTGTCACTGGACATTCTTAATAAATTTATTTAAAACCGAACAAATTTACACTCGACACAAATTCTGAAATTTTCGCGGTCAGGTTTTTCTTCTAAACCAGTCACAGATTAACTAACAATTTTGAAACGCATGGCGCCACCTTCTTTGTGGAAAAACCATGGAACTAAAACTCTCAACATTTTCGCAATATAGATGGTCCACACTCCACAGGTAATAGTAATATATTTACTGGCTGTTTGAGTTTGTTTAAGTCACATGAAGGAAATTAAAAAACTTATTACTTTTCACTCCCTAGGGACTAAAGTGGTCACTTTAGTCCCGCTTCGTAGGGCTATATTGGCGTACTTTTAGAGCATGAGAAGTGAAAAATGTATTTTCTTTACTACTAATCATATACGACCATTAGCCTTTTCACATTACACCTAAGCATACGTTGTTGTTTCTCTAAGGTACATAATATTTATGTAACTTACGGGTCATCAAAATATCCAAATTGATATTGTCCTAGCCGTTAATTATAATCCAAATCTTGGTGACCCACAACACCGTATTTAGGACCCAAAACCAAAGGTTTGCTGGCTATACATTATTACCTTTCTGACAAATATGTGGCTGGTATTGTTATCACTATTATAACATAAGATATCATGTACATAAGTTGATCTATGTTCGAGGAAAATGTTAATACGGCGATGACAATTTTATGGTAATTTCTCAGAATATGGGGGAATAACATTTCCATAAAGTGGCACGTTGCTTTTCAATTTTTCAGGTAATTGTCAAAGTTCTACGTGTTTAAAATTATTATAAACCTGCTTAATTGTTTCTTTTTATGACTAAAGAAATTACAACGAAATGCTACATATTACATTAATTTTTATTCATTCATAGAAATTCATTAGTAGAATAATTTCAGTATGAGCCAAAAGCGACTATTATTCCTGAAATAGACACATTACATTACATACATTTACAACTTTCGTGGGATGGGCCGCTATCGCACGTAACACCTCGACCGCGCGGACGAGCAGCGCTCACCATCTCTTCGCGCAGCATCCGTTTCGCCGGCTCCGCCAGACCGCGCGGACGAGCGATGTTGTGTGAGAATCGGCGTTATATCTGCCACTTCATGATTCTCTTATATTAAGGCCAGGGTCTTCTAAAATTAGCAACTCTAATTGTAGTGGTTCAAACTTCTTTTGAAATACTTTAAGAATAAAGTTCTAATCAGCTTGCACTACAAAGTGGTTGTTACGTCGGTCACTGCGGGCCGAATAGTGCGAAATAAGTGGTTTTTAATTTATTAAAATAAAAATAATACATATTTTTAAAAAAGCTACCTCAGAATAATGTAAACAATGTAATTTCTTATTTTTCAGTGTTTTTTTTTTATTTATAGTGTATTAATCTTTAAGTAAACTTGGAAAAAAGTCATAAACTTACCTATCTTTGCATGTGTTTATGATCAAGAGAAGTTATAACTATCATGTTTTGAGCCAAATAATAATAATAATCCAAAGAACAGTTCATGAACAACCACATATATTTTTTCTGGATCAAAACAAAGACTATTTAATACCTTAAGACTCAACCAAAAACAAGTCGATTGGGAGATCATGACCTTAAAGTTTTCGTGAACGGACAGAATTAGTTACCTCTCGATTGCAAATACTTGAGTACCTAACCAATATCAAGTCTGAAAACCAATTTAGGTTAGCAAGACAATATTCTGCAGCTCAATCACCATAAGCCGAGTCCCATACTAAACTCTCACTCATACAATAGCAAACTTAGAACAATGAATATCAGGAGTTAGGTACAACTAAGCTGAAAGAGTCTATCACGAATATTAATAAAGTTTCACACATTAATACGCACATAAATTGCTCCTGTGAATATCACTTTTTGCATTAAGTACAGTTTGCAAAGAGTTATTATCATCTCGCATGCCTGCAAGGGCTATTATTAAACCTCAATGTAGTATATTTCTTCTTGTAATGAGACTTGTGATACGAATGGATAGAAAGTTTAACTTAAAAAGCAATACAGTTAGAATTGCGGTGACGACGCTCCAAAAGCGCTAGATGCAATAATGCAAAAAAACGACATGAACGGAAAAAAAATAGTTTTTGGACTTTTAAGCCAAATCCGACCATCGCCACTGAAGCGATATAGCGATCAATGTGGCTGCGGAATGGGCCAAACTAATCTAGTACCTAATTTACGCGAGAAAACAAAAGAAGAACCTGATCTCGTCCATAGCTATCTTATTTTGACTCAGAACCATAATCACAAACACGAATCGATAAAATTTTCACTGCCACAATCAGCCAACTCTATTTCCGAAATGTAACAAGCCCAACAATAGCCAATCGCCTTCAAACTTTCAAAGTTGTCAAATGCCATACCGATTGCCAATAGCAACCAGTTGCCTATGTCATGGCAACTCAGATACCCCTCGTACTTCACAATACAACACAAAGCTGAACACTTTCTGATCCGTCGACGGGCTTACGTTTTCTATTTTATAAACATCCCCATTGATATGTGTGGTGTGTGCGAAAAGCAATCTTCTGTGTTGACTTTTAGGGTTGCAATTCAATTCCAGTCGTGAGTGGGAAATGCGTTACAAAGCTTTTGAGGTATGTGGATGTTGTTGAGCGGGAGCGGGGCGATTTCATGTATTGCAGCGAGACAAGATGAATTACTGAAAAAATATTGATTGCATCAGTGAAATTGACGATCGCTGTTTTTCAGTTTTACAGGAGAATAAAGAATGGCAATATGTACTTGTAACATTCAGTGAAAATATTAAATCCAGAATAAAATTAGGAAAAAAGAAATCAAGAGAGGTTTCTCTTCTCGTAAACCATTCCTCTAACAATAACGAATGCTGTGTGTGTGGCATTAGTCATAGTCACCGCTAGAGTAAACAGCGCTAGAGTAGATAGGCTACGGCAATTTTCACTGTTGACTGTGACCCTATTTCATCCCTAACCACGTGGTCAAGAGCTCAAGTGATAGCTGTCATGCAACAGTGACTGAGAAAATCAAAAAAGTTGACTTGCGATGCGCCAATACTCAAGCGAAGGAAACAACAGAGAAACGTGTGTAGCTTCTCGCAAGTGTCATGGCCTGATTTGGCGAATGAGGCAAAACTCAACACTATCAACTCATTCACCAAGCCATCCTCTTTACACTTTTAAATTTGTCCTCTACTATCAACTTTAATCCCACCCGCTCCGCTTGCCACGCGTCGCAGCCACATAACAGTGACAGTTTGAGATCAAGTATGATAGCAATTTCCTGGACGCATCGAGTTTTAATATAAACGTTGTATCGAAAAGGGATGTAGTTGAGCCAGAGAGTTGAGGCGCAGATGCGACCGGGTTTTGTAGGTCGCGACATACTTAGTTTTTATTTTGATACAGGAAACTTTTTCCTACGGCAGCGGGAGTAGAAATTTGTTATGGGCACTGATTTAAAGAGCGAGTTGTTTAATATAGCTCTGGAAAGTTAAAAATTACAAAATGCATCTTTTTCTTTATTGACAAGGTCTATTCTATTCTATTTTTACTAAGGTAAGCAAAGCCGATGTCGAAAGTGAATTGAAAAAGCAAGTGTGTATTTAAAAATGATATAAAAAAAGAAATTATAAAAATCTTCGACGATACATTGAACTTAATGTTAAACTTGTGGGGTTAGTACTGGACTGAAAAAAAAACAAAAGAAAAAACATAAATAGGTGTGAGCAAGAAAATAGCAAAACGCACAGTTACGTGTGGGCTGTTAACAACTCGGAATAAGTCGGTGAGAAATCTCATTCTAAGTAGTTCTATAAACAATGAGGGGTATAAGGTATTCTTCGTACATTCGCTTTTATTGATTGATAGAATATCAACATTTTTGTAATAAGGCGTAGTCGACGTATTTCTACCTATTTCCGCCTGGTTTCAAATAATCTAAAAGGGCGGGATCTTAGTAAGTGCTTAGTTTTTTTTTTTTGGAGTATCTAATGCAGATTTTCCTACCCATGAACCTAATAAATCATTTCAATTATGACACTGACAGCTATTGAACGCTTTTTTATATCGATTTAATGAACACAATTTATTAAATAAATATTGTTTTGTATGATAGACAGAAGTTCAACTAGATATAACGAAGAGCGAGATAATCTAAGTTATTTTTTTTTTTATTGCAGCAGATAAGGCGGAAAAGAAGTATTTTTCTGATAAAACAATAAAAACTTCTTCTCTACGAATGACTGAATGAACTGATTGATTTTAATTGCATGATGTTACTGTTCAAGGGCATACAAGCTCCCATCCATTAAGTATCCGTGTGAACACATAAATTCTTTACCACGCATTTGGATCCTCAGAACGTGCGGTACTAACACGAATGAATAAAAACATAGACTACAAAGTAATGTCTCATCTGAATGCAACAGTTAGTTGATCTTTTCCGTGCGGTTAACAATAGGAATTCGTTGTGCAGATGTTGTTTACATGCAGTCTTGATACTTTTGTGCATTGCATGTTATTTTATTTTCACTTCGGAAAATATGTCTGTGGAATAAACTGTATCGAAGTTTACGGATGTCGGTTTCAAATATTTCAAGAAATACCTAATAAGAGTTTAGCGTAGTAGATGTCAAAAAAACGCAAACGTTGAAATGACCAAAATTATTTTAATTAGTAGGATTACTTCCACAGGCTGCTCCTGATAAAAAAGTCATACCTTTAACTGTTTCCTATAGTAAGATGACACAGTCATCATCATCATCGTCTGCCTTGCCATATCCCTATGTTGGTACAGGCTTCTAATCTAACCGGATCCAGCTAAATACCAGTATCTTACTGGCAAAGCAAGACAACACAGTACAAGTATCAAGACCGTTGGTTCCACTCACAGTAGATAAAGCACGTCGCTCGCCATACTACCAATAACGCATTGAAATAGAGAAGTTTTAAAGTTTAAAGTGAGCGTATGACGATACTTTCGTTACTTAGTTACATTTATTGTTCAAGGTACGATATTGCAATGGGTCTTGAATGAGTGATGGGTCATAAAAATATTAAATTAGAGTATGATATCAACGTTTGTCGCAATCGTGACTGTTGAGGGGGTTCGATTCGAGGTTCGGGCCCAGTGTTATTGGGTGGATGGAAAACCATCATCAGGATTTTTTCAGTAGCAGCCCCGGAGTCTGTATCTGAGCCCAGATGATGGTAATAGGCTCGCCCCCTGTTACATGGTACTTAAACGTAACTGGTGAAATGTGGGTCTAGGTACTCCTCCCCCTTTGAGGATTGCAAGCGTGATGTTATGATGTCTTATATTCGTTCCCAAACTAGTCCACAGTGATGCTGCTGATTACCTTGCAGCTTAATTTCACTGTCAGCAATAGAAGTCTCTCTCAGTCACTCCACTCTTATCACACTTCAACTCCACTTAACAACTACAACTAAATCGGAGGCAGGTTTTCAAATCCGTAAACAAAATTACGCGTCCTGTAACTTAGTTCCGAATTAGCGTCCAAGTTTTAAATTCAATATATTATTTCGTACGGACGGATTTGAAAGTTTTTATTTAACCTTGTTATTTACTTCGGTTTTGGGCAAGCCTGGGTAAATACTAAATAGGGGTTTGGGAAATAGATTTATGTACAAAAAGAAAGAAAGGCTATAAGTGTCTTCAGAAAACTCTACCGGTGATATGAAAATAATTCGTTTTTGCATAAACGAATTATTTTCATATCACCGGTAGAGTTTTATAGATTTTCTGAAGTCGGCGTTCTTATAAAGATTTTACATCTCGTGAATTCCATACTATGTAACGCTGTAACCACTCTATCGCCCCGCGCGCGACTTTTTTGCACCAAACCGCCCGAGCGTGCGAAATATTCGCATGTAATTTGACACTTTAGATAAAAACACTTGACAATCGCAAACTACAAGAGTTATAGCTAAATAAAATAGAAAAAGTTATGGAATCTATATTATTAAAAAAAAAAAAAAACTAATATTAATTTGAAACTCAAAAAAAATGTAGAACTTGAAAAACAGGGATGAAGAAGGATATTTCGGTATTAAAATATTAATTTGAATTTTTCTAAATATTAAATTTCAATTAAAATAATTTTAAAATAAACTAGATTATATTTACTTTCCAATAAGACCATAATCTTATTAGTTTATTTACGATAGTCTAATTAGAATTAAATTAGAATTTGGATACTCACTGTTTATTTTGACGCGGCCTGCGCCAACGACTGTTTTTGAACACGGTTATTTACGTACCTATAACTTTACGAAGCCACTTGTTTTTGTGTATACAATTTAATAATATGCTCACAATACTAATTATGCACTGTTTTTCCGTTAACACACATGTTTTAATCACAAAAACACTTATTTCTTGTATAAACACAATCACTATAGGTATAAGTATAATATTATATAAACCTACCACTTTTTCGGAGGCGAGATTCGAAAACTAGATTTCCTTTATGATAATATAGTAGCACAGATTTTCACGATTAATTTGATATATAACACTATCCAAAAATAACAATATACATAACAGAAAATTGAAATACGACGCCACACGTCAGAAATGGCGGAGTTTGTTTACACTAAAGTTTTTACTTTTATTTTGACATTTGTCGATGGAATAGTGTTGCTATTGTTGGTCCGAACGTTGAGGAATATAGTATAGACTTTGCTACAAGAGGAATAAGCTCTAGAAATAGCAGTTTAGTAGATTTTTTATTGCATTTGTTGGACGAAGGCGCTACTGGCTGCATATGCAGCCAGGGACATTTCGCAAAACAGCTACTGGCTGCTAATGCAGCCATGGGCGATTGAGTGGGTAACAACATCATCGACACAGACGACTGGTTTAAAATAAAATACTTTCGAAGCGAACTCAAAAACGACAATAGCGAAATTTCATAAAATTTATATTATGAGACCCACAAGCGGGTATCTTTTAACAAATGAAAAAAAAAACACGAAATCAGAGCAGTAATCGCGCTAACATACGTGAAAACTCAACGAATGCGACGAAAAATCATCGTATCGTTTTTCATACATCTTCCTGTTTCTTCAGTACAAAGGCAAGGGCCGATGCCTGCCGGGGCTGCGGGACTGTTCGCAAGAGATACCGTGGCCCCGGAACAGTCAGTTAACTATACTTACCTATTCACTTGTAACTCAATACACCTTTCCACGTAACCACAAGCTAAATAATTATGTTAAAGTCGTTACAGTGAGGTGATTATAAATTATTCATAATACTCGTTTTACAAGTCAAATTGTAATTAATTAATTATTCGCGATTATTGTAAATGTGAACATGCTATGTTCAGTGGGACGTGTTTTCATGTTGACGATGAATTTATATGTAATCCAGACTTTAGGTAAATGTTAACAAAATGGTCGAAAAGTTACAAAATTCAAAATCAAAACGGCAATTTGAAATGTCAGAATCTACATATAAATTGAAGAACTAACAAAACACTCGATGACTCGATTACTCTTTAAAAATGTAATGATTAAAAAATCATTGAATAAAATCTAAATTTGGAATAGTGACAGAAAACCACTTAGGGTAATTTTAGTCATGTCTAGACTTCGTCTGGATCAGCACAGACAATAAATTACCATAAATGATATACCTAAGCCAACCTAGTCTAAAAGTAGACCAAAACAACTGTTGTCAACTTCTACTAAATCCATCATCAAAAAGAAAATATTTGATCCACCTTCACCCACCTTAATAAAACATAATGAAACTTCAGAAACTTGTCTAATAACACGAAACAGTCTGGAATAAAATAAAAACTAGAGTTAAAGTGACATCAGTGCCATCTGGTGTCACAGTCGGACGGTATAATTTTTACAATCTTCCTTTACATTCTTTTTCATTAGTTGCACTTGGTAAAAACGTGATATTGTAACGGGAATTCCTATACTTTTGTTTGGTTAATTTTTGTTATTACTTCATTAGTTTTCTTTTTGACTGCAAATACATATACACCTACCACTGCTTGTCCTTGCATCACCCAAAAGTTGACTGGTAGAAAATGCTTATGGCACTAAGTCCGTCTTGTACTTAGTGCTCAATAAATTATTACATTTGGTTACTACCTCGATTGTGTACCTATGCACTCTAATATCCGCTCAGGCCTAATAGTCTTGGGTATTTCCTAAATTAGTGTCCTTAATTCAGTAGCAGCTCTAAGTGTATATTTACATTAGTGGCCAGTTCATGGAAATATGCTCCCGCAATTTTTATTTCTTAGCTACTAGGCGAAAAAAAAAATGCGAATGTGTTGTAGGCAAAGCTGTACATAAGTATTTGTGGTAAAACATGCGTGTAGTTGTGTGTGTGATTTAGTATAACACCTCTGATTTCTTCAAACCTGTCAAATTAAGTGCCCAATCAGAAAAACCGCAGTCAAAAATGTTAACTGCCATAGCACTGGACAAAACAGGAATCACGATGCATAGGAGTCATTGCGTACGGAACCGCACATTATTTTTCATACTCACACGCCGTGCATTCTGCGCACTCAGCATTTCGTACCTATCACTAAGCTAATTTGAGTAAGTGCATTAAATCAATAAATCAGTGTTCAACCGACATTCGCGGTGGTCGGTTTTATTTCATCATCATCCCCATAGAATCGTCCCGGTATCATCACTAAGTGGAGGGATCCCCTACATTTATTTTGGCCTTCGAGCCGGATTTATTGATTTAATGTACTTACACAAATTAGCTTAGTGATAGGTACAAAATGCTGAGTGCGCAGACTGCACGGCGCGTGAGAATTAAAAATAATGTGTGGTTCCGTACACATTGATTGGGGTCTTTAACGATTTGTTCGTGTCTTCTTTGTCTTGTTACATTGAGAAAAGTCTGAACAAGTATGTCTTAGAGATGTCTCTTCTAATGATACATGCACTTTGATAAAAAAACAAATCCAATTAGTTATGAATTTTCTAGTTAGTTCCATCTTGTTGCGTTTCTTCAAAAGCATCGTTATTTGTCTGAAAATATAGGATCGTGTAGAAAACATTATATTGGGGTATCGGGTACCTTAATGAAAGCTGCCACTTTGACCCTTGTCACGTATGACGTGCAATTGATAATATATCACCTTTCTCTGCTAAAAGTGTTGGTTATGGTAAAAGTTCAGCGGTGTTCACTTGCGGATTTTGTGTTGTCAAAGTGGGACACTATTTCCTTATACATATTCCGGGCTCGTGCGAAATCATGAACCAACATTAACAAAATCTACGTAGAATTGTTAAAAAAAAATCTTTAAATAGTTTTTTTTTTGTCATTTTATCATCATTTACACAATTACTTCGTTAAACCTTTTTTAATTAAATGAGATAACTAAAGTATTGTTTGTATCAAATAAATCTCCAAAATAAAACAATTTCGAAATAATCATCTGAAGATATGAATAGAAACTTGCTGATATCCCGTATCCGAATCTACCCAAACCAAACTTTAAGTATAATTTACTGTATAAAGATTTCCCAGACCTTTGAAAAGTTACAAAGCCTAAAAGATTCCTTTCAATGAACTGTCAGTTCCTGATGGTGAATGAGATTGTGAGTGAACTAAGTTAGCCGTTGGCATTTAACGTACAGGGATGTCCGTTCCTTCGATGTCATCAGAAACAGTCTCTCGTTTGCATCGATGCTGAAGCGCGTTTGCATCAATACAGTAGCGATGGTGACGCGCGCCGATGCAAATGCGACTAACGTGCGATAGCAATGATACAGAAGCGTGTGAACGAAACGCGCGACCGATACGCTACAAAAGTCACCGTGGGCGAAGGCCCTACGTTAGCCGCTAGATAGCTTAGCAACTGGGGCTTCGAAACTATGACGTTATTAGCTGCCCCCGAAGTGTCAGTCTCAGACAGTTGTTATCGGTTTAATGAAGACTGGATGTCGGTTTGAGATTTTTATACATAGTTTGTTCTTTGAATGGCGTTATCACTCGGATTATTGCGATTGATTGGATTCATGTTGCGGTCAGTTAGTCATCCTTTTGGTGGATATTGTTCAAAGATAAAGGACCATTTCTTGTGTTAAGATAAGATATGTCGTGATAGCACTGATAATCATCGAATTACTGGTTAACCTGTAATTGGCGACTGTGTTATTCCAAGACTGTAAAACCTACGTATACCTAAATGCTGTACAGAGAAGCTGTTGGTGAACCTATATTAATAAAAAAATAAATTTATTCTATTAAAATTGGTAAAATAAATAACAAAAGTTTAGAAAACAATTCACCACCCCCATTGTGATTGTGTCCACTTGTATCATTGTGTTTGTTTGTTTACTTAAACATAACACAAAACTACAGCAAATTGTATAAAATCAAAGTGCTATCTACAAACACGACGACTATACTTACCTGCACAAACTCCTGCACATAGATAACACTTACTACTAGTTCCTGCACTTCATTAATTTTGCGTTACGAAGCTCGAGGCCACTTTAGCCCGCTTTGTGTTAGTACCGGGCTATTGCATTAATTTAGTTCTATATGACTTCTTGCGGTACCACCAAACTTCCTCTATCAAACGTTTCGAACTACGTGTGTTTGTTAAACATTGCAGGCCGGTTAGTTACGAGATTTATGGGGGCATACTTTGGTACTTGATGTCATGACTTTTGTTACATAAATAAATATCGCTGGACATTGCACTTACTGGACTAGAGTAGTAACTCTAGTCCAGTCTAGTCCAGAGTAGTGCCACACTAAGCAACGAGACTTGTGTCGTGGACACCAGATATTAGTTGATATTATTACTACATAGATATTTTTTTGTTTGTAAATACATACTTATTATAGGTACACATAAACATCCATGACTCGGAAACAAAAATGTCCAAGATCATCACAGAAACATATGCTCCTTCCGGGATTTGAACACTCGATCCTAAGGACGTAAGGCTGTCTCACTACCGCTTCGTCATTTGGGTCGTCAACATGTGTGTGAGCTAGATCATCATTTGTTTTTTTAAGACAATTATTAAAATTTGTTCTTCCGATCATTATAATCTGGACCTATTCAAACTTCGAGTTAATTGGTTTTTTCTAGGCAAGCGTGCTTTACCCTAGGCCGCATCATCGCTTCACATCAGGCGAGTTGCGGCCAAATTCAAGCACATTTAGTATTTAAAAAAATGGGCTGTTTTCTTCATCCTTTGGAAACAAAGGATAAAAAGATATTTAAATGAATTAAAGTCTGTTTTAAAGCCTTGTACTTAATACTCAGATTACGATGGGGTGACTGCTGAGGTCACGAATAATAGAAAAGTATGGAATAAGAAGAATTAATGATACGACGTCCCCAAATAGATAGGCAGGAGACTGATGATGCTGATGAAACAATTACCTATGATAACATAAAGCAGATTAAATAATGAGCTACGGCGTGTGCCAACATTTGGCATCCATGATCCACCACTGTTGATCGAAACTCAAAACTTTACCTAAACTTACGAAATTACCATAAAATATTTTAGACAGTCTCTGATATCATTGACAGGGCTGATTACGATTGATCCATGATCCCACAGGGGCCGAGTCTGAGGCCTGATCAATATCTGTTAATTTTCAATGAGACCCGGCCGTCGGTCTTGGGAATAAGGAAAATAATATCTATGAAACATGAACCGTGAATATCCGTAGACTTGAGCCTTGCTACTTCATCAATTAAGATGGCTTACTTTATGAAAATGTAAAGCCTCTTAACAGGCTTAAACTCAAATAAAACAGCAGAAATCATCCAAAACAGCCAAACTTCGACAGTTTAAAAACTTTGGTGAGCATTACTTGCTTTTTTCTTATCATAAGTTTGCATCAGGGAACGCTTGGCTTAATGTAGTGGGTATAAAAGTTGTTTGCTTACATCGTAAGCGCGTTACACAGCAGTTATGCACCGTGAAGAATATCATTTTGAGAGAACATTGTTATTACACTTTTGACGTGAATTGTCGTGCGCCATTTTTGTTGTAAAAATGAGTATTGTTTGAAGAGAGCTGGGGTTATGATGAAAGTATTTTTCAAGATGCTGTATTAAAGTTGTCAGCGTGCTCAAATAGGGTGTTTCGTTGCAGAATGATCTAGCAACTCGTGTTCATTATAGCAGATTTTTTATATTTATAAAGTCCATTTTCAGAAACAAAATCACAACATACTCTACGAACTTATCACTCAGCGAAAAGTACGATTAAGGCAATATGAAATAGCGAATAAAGAGCTGGTAGTAGATAAAATATTATTCTACTACCAATCATAAAAAAGCCGGTTGCTCTAAGCTGACATTTTTCCCCGAATCAAAATGACCGAATTCAATTTCGATCAAATAAATCGAAGTTTTTTATCTCCTGACTAACAAACTGTCTCTTCTATAACTGATTAATAAAGCCGCGAGGACCTCTGCACTGTGGACCCATTTGTTCGCTTCTTGTTCAGAACACCATTTATTAGAGGATTCCATTATTCAACTTAGTAATTTCTTATGTTTTATGGTATTGAATTTGTCTGGTCAGCGTTTTGAAGATCTCTCTGACCGAAATTATTACATTGTTTTATTTATTTGCAGAATTTGCCTGAAAATGTCAAATGGAACCACCATTGTTTAATTGATAAAAAAATGGAAGGGTTTTCAGAGATTCATAAAATAAAAACTGCTTTTTATTTTTAAAGACGTATACATCTAGTCATGTTAATAGGAATATAGTGAAATTAGTTTAACATAGCGTACTCTCATTTATCTGCTTAAAAAAAAACTTCGAAAAGAAAAAAGATAAAAAAAAAATCTAGAAGATTATTAAACTGCCTTTTCTTCAATTTTTTATTTTTTATAAGCATCAGTTTTAGAGTCTATTTCACTGGTTAGCTAAAATATCTCATTTATAATCGTAATAAAATCTTACGTCGATTTAGTAAGTTTTCGTAAAGAACAATTTGGATTTTACTAAATGTAATCTATGAACCTTTTAAAAGGCACTTAGGCAAGCATAAATCGTTGTAAACTAAACTAACCATAAGCCTAACATTTACGCGCCTGCTGAAAAATAAAACAGAATAGCACATTCAAAACTAATTGCTAATCATTTTATCATAGGCGTAATTTATATTTACGTTACAAAGCCGACTTATAGCCAAGGACGGGCAATATTGCGCTGTAAATTGCAAATATATTAAAACAAATTGCCAGAATTAATATTTGCTGCATTATTTTAGTGAAATATAATCCGGAGTTTTGATAAAGGGGATGGTTATGCAAAGTGTGGCGGTGTGTTAGGGACTTTATTCCGAGAACTGTTCGCACAGTTTTCGGTTGAAGTTGGAAACATACCGGAATTGTAATGAGGCTGGAGGTATTCCTACAATCTAAGGGATGGAGTTTCAAGGTCACCCGGTCACCAAACGACGTATTTAAAAGAAGATCGCCCAGAAACGATGGGGCTGAATATGAAGTATATTGAGTTGGAACATACACAGGTATGTATAATTATTTTCTTCCGACCTTCATCAAACACCTGACACCTAAATACCCTACCATACTGAGTTTCTAAAATGTACAGTCTCGATTGAAACTGGATAAGAATCGTTGAAAGTCAGTGGGATATCAAAATATAAGTTTTCCTAGACAAAGTAAAGGTTCGGCCAAACTGATACGGACAGATTATGAGCCAGACTTTCATAAATATCCTGATGTACCTATTGAAGTATCTGTCAGTGTCAGATGTTCGCAGCTAGTCCGCAATCTGTCCGTATCGGTTCGACTGAAACATAAACGAAAACTAACTGTCATAAACTCGCGTTTACAATCACCTTCCAACCCCCTATGTTTCCTCCCTAAGTTAATTCCGCTCATCTAATGGGCTACGGCAAGGGTTGTTTAACGAATAAAAACTTTCACCGCGAAGTTAGCACTCCAACACTTTCCTAGTTGAGTTGAAATATACAAATTAACCGTTTCTGTTATTCCTGGGATAAGTTAGTTGGTTGAGTTCAGTTATTTGTCTTATCAGACAGGTGCTATTTGTTGATCTGTTTGCTTGGATAGACAAACCAATTAGCAAAATGTTGCCAAAGTTATCTATTTGTTAATAAGTCAATAAGTAATAAGGACCTTTTGAAAATGTATCTATGAACAGTAGCAAATGAATGGAGCACTCAACAGCCCGTTGAGAGTGCACCATTTTTATCAAACCGTGTTATTCTACTGCTAAATGGAGACCTTTGTCTCCATATCCTTTTCCACGCAGCACGATCCTGAGCCAGTATGGACCAACTCCCCCCCCCCTATAGGGATCGGGTTCGACCCGCGATGTATCCCTGGATCATACGCAATACCATTGGATGTTACAGTATCGGGTACGCTGTGTAAGTATTCATCCAGAATGCACACGGAAGAAGCACAACGATGAAAGGGTACCGACAATGTTATTGTTTGTACCCTTTTATAATTATGGGTGGATCGACAAGCGTAACTTTTCAAAATAATTATAATATATTTCTTATTACCACATAAATATTTTTACAACACATTTGCCATTATTTAGGAGGTAGTGAAAGTGGTGGAACATCTTACTATACTGCTTACCGCCTAACGTGATGGTAAAATGTACTTCAACGGCATCTTCTCTATATTGAGCACACTACGTAGTGGATCCACTCTCTGCCCCCATTCAGCTTAAACTGTACTAAGTTACTTACACATGATATAGAGGGCGCTTTTCTCAATAGGTTGCAACACACATCACAGATGGCGCTACGTGAGCGTACCATAGTGCAGTCGCAGTGTTTTGTATACAAAAAATGCAAGGCAGTTCTACAATGTGTGCAATAAGTTGTTGACCGTTCAAATTAACAATCATGACTAGGAGAAAAGTGCATTCGTGGAGCTCGTGTCGAAATAATAACAGCCGCTCGGGTTGATCTTTAGGTTAAACCGTGCTTGCCTAGGTTGGTCTGTGGTTGGGTGACCACCCATTACATACCGAGTTTGCTCCGTGCCTCGTAAAGCATGTTAAGCCGCTGTCATTTGTGGATCTTTGATAGTCGTTAGTGGTTACAAAAAGTTTAACAATCAGTCTTACCAAGGGGTATCGTATTACCCATGGGTTGTATAGAAGTCAGATAGACAGTCGCTCCATGTAAATACTGGTATTCAGCTGTATCCGGTTAGACTGGAAGGCTAGGCAGATGATGATGATTATGAGAAAAGTGCATTCAAGTCATTCGAGCGTCGATTTCAACAGAAACTTCATGAACGGCCTCATACCTGAGCCACTAAGGTGCTTTCAAAAGAGCACCTTTGTAAAGGCAAGGAAGGTCTTGGATGGAGCAGGTACTTGTAGTTTATCATCACACGCTAATTGATATGTCGTGAAGGTGATGGTGCTTCAATGTTTCAATCAATGTCAGACTTTAATAATATTGATTTTGTGTAATCAAAGAGTGGCAATTGCATGAACTTGTAATACTTTAATCATAACATCGGCCTATAATCCCAGAAGGGTTACGTCACTGAGAGTGCCCATAGTAGGAACTGTCATTATATCGTCAGACATTTTTCATCCTACGAACAAGCCTATTGCCATCAAGCAGGCAACAATTCAGACTCCGTGGGTGCTACCATGTACCTAATCACAGACGAAAAAAAACTGGTTATGGGAGGAAACCTTCAAAACGCGACTGTAACTGGAAATCGAATCGAGGTATCATTATGCTCAGAAGTCGTACTTCCGACTAATAGACCAATTTATGAACCATACAGGCTGTCAATACTTGAATCATGTTTAGATTATCATAATTTGGAGACATTACGATATCGTCAAACTCGCGGGAAACGGATTAGGGACGCACAAAACAGAAAAGAATGGTAAAAGAAACGGGAGGCCTATATCCAACTCAAACTCAAACTCAAACTCAAATCATTTATTTCAATTAGACCATTACGGCACTTTTGAATGTCGAAAATACAAAAAAAAGCAAAGCTACAGTCACAGTCACAAGGCATAATAACTTGAGAAAGTACTGTAGTTGCCCATTCCCTAACGTAGATCTCTATGGAGAAGAACGGGCAAGAAACTCCATGGACACTCTTTTAAATCAAAATATTGTTACAAAATCTTGGTTACATCATTCATGTTGAGATTATACGTATATGTGAGAACGATGTAGAAAGACGTGCACATTAAGAGCGTCCAGAGTAAAATGATAAATCAAAAATTAAAAAAAATAAAATAAAAGTAATTAAAATGAACGAACCGTGGCAGCCAAGAGATGGCCAGTCCCAACTGATAGCGCCCGTTCACGAACATGACGCATGTATCGGCACCATTCAACTCGACCATATTTAAGGGAACTAAGTGACCCGACACACCCGCCACCATCAGCGAGACATTTGAGTGAGCATGACATCCTCTCATAGCCACCAAGGCATATTCAAGTCAATGAAAGATAACTAAATGTAAGTGGCGACTGAACAGTACAAAGTACTCACACATGTGCTATGCAATTATATAATACTAAAAACTGGAATCTATACAATGCAAGTAGGTATATTTTTACAATCTTCTGCAGCTTCCACAATACATTAACATGGGAATCAATTCTTCTTCTTCTTTGCGTGTCGATAGACTCAAATAATGCCCGACCAGTACAATCAATTAGTTTGCAACTATGGTTGTGGAGCAGGACCAGCATTTAGCCAAGCATTTTTATCATCAATGTAATCCCCCAACTTATAATATGCTTGCCTACATAGTGTGCGTTTTATACAAGATTTAAATTTCGTCTCATTCAGTTGAAGAATGTGGGGAGGTATTTTATTGTAACATTTCAAACAGTACCCCATGAAAGATGAATCTACTTTAGCAAGCCTGAAACCTGGCTGAACTAGTTGGTCCCTATTTCTAGTGTTATAATGGTGTCTGTCACCTCTTTTACTGAATAAATGCAGATTTTTCCTAACGTACATGATGTTTTCATAGATGTATTGACAAGGTACTGTCATGATATTAATTTCCTTAAACAGTTCTCTTAGAGAATCGCGTCTACGTAATTCATATATGGCTCTGATGGCTCTTTTCTGCAGAATAAATATAGACTCGATGTCTGCAGCCCGTCCCCATAGTAAAATACCGTATGACATAATACTATGAAAATAACTAAAATAGACTAGCCTCGCGGTATCAATATCAGTAAATTGACGGATTTTTCTAACAGCATATGCAGCTGAACTCAGCCGTCCTGCAAGAGATGTTAAATGAGGACCCCATTGTAACCTTGAGTCGAGCGTGATTCCCAAGAAAACCGTTTTATCGACAAATTCTAGTTTCTCTTGATTCAATATTATGTCACAATCATTACTTTTGACATTTGGTAGAGCAAATCTAATGCACTTAGTTTTTTTCCCATTTAGTACTAAATTATTAGCGGTAAACCAATTATGGACCTGCAGTAGGGCGTTATTTACGTCGTCAAGATCAGTCGCACGTCTGTTTATCCTAAATATTAAAGAAGTATCGTCAGCAAACAACACCATATGCGGATGGTTGTTAAATAAACGAGGTAGGTCATTAATATATACTAAAAAGAGGAAGGGACCCAATATCGAACCTTGTGGTACACCCATTTTAACTTTTAAACCCATTGAATTGACACCATTTATTTGTACCTGCTGCTGTCTATCATTCAAATACGATTTTACTAAACTAAGCGCAAGTTTACCTAAACCGTAATGCTCAAGTTTCAAGATCAGGGTTTCGTGATTTACGCAATCAAATGCCTTCGAAAGGTCACAGAAGATTCCTATGGCATCTTGTGCCTCTTCCCACGCAGTAAATATGTGTTTTAATAAAGTGACACCGGCGTCAGTTGTACAACGTCCTTTGGTGAAACCATACTGTTGCTCGTGCAATATTTTATTGGTGTTAAAATGGTTAAGCATTTGATTGAGCATTATCTTTTCAAACACCTTGCTGAAAACCGGCAACACGGATACGGGCCTATAGTTATTGGTGTCTTTACTATCCCCAGATTTAAAAAGCGGTATTACCTTACTGAATTTCATTAGATCCGGGAAGACCCCTTGATCCACGCACAAATTAAATATTAAGGCTAAATACGGCGCTACAGTCTCAATAATTGAGGTACAAGCTTTGATAGACATACCCCATAGATCTTCCGTTAATTTGATCTTGATTTGCTTAAAAGCTTAAAGCAAGCAAGCTAAAAGCAACAGCGGGTGATACCAGGCTGATATGAATTTAGAGACTTATTTGCTGTAGCCAGAAGGTGTCGTAAATACTTGACGACTACGACTTGTAATTGATATAACTGTCCTGTATATCCGTATCTTACAATAGGTAATCCTCTAGTCACAACCTCGCCATTACTCCGTCTACGCTCCAATGTCACCCATTGGTCCATTGACTACCCCCGTTACATTTTAAAAATAATAGTAAGCAACGACCTATTGTCGGGCCTGCGCTGTCCCCCCATACTTATGTACTAAATAATATTGTAAAACCAAATGATTTGAAAAGAGTAACCATGGAGTTTCGTGCCGGTTCTTCTCCATGGAAACGACCAACGCAAACCGTGCACCTTTTTCGACGTTTTATAAGTGCTCATCTATAGGCCTAGGTGAAATAAAATATTTTGATTTTGAAAAGCCCTGGGTTGTCATACTGATCAAAACGAATTATCTTTTAAAACAAAATATAAATTAGCCATAAACACTCTTATTTTAATAAATTACAAACAAAATGTTTCTAATACTGTATTTAAAATCATGTTTAAAAAAGGAATAATGCTAACAGACCATGACTATGCCTTTTTTCTTCGGATGGGAAATCATCAAATGACTCGTCCCGCTCTGGGCGGAGCAGGAAGGAGTGTCAGACTTTTACTGACTAAAACCCATCCATGTTTCTTCATTGCCCTTTGTGTTCCGGGGCCACAGTATTTCTTTCGAACAGTCCCGCAGCCCCGACTACTGCCTTAGTTTATGATGACTCCAATATATTGCTGTGTTGCGGTGATAGGAACCGGTTAGTCCTAAGAGAGAGTCTAAAGAGTTCTTTAAACACTTACTAGTCAGTTATGATATTGGTTTATGAGTTGCGATACTTACAAATTAATATCGCTCTATCGCTGTAGCATATTTTAATCAAATACTAGAGACACTACAAGATCTACCTAATTCATAAATTTTGAAAAATAACAATCTTTTTCAACAATTTGTAATTAGCGGGTATTTCTCTCGTGATTGTTTTCGAACCACTGAAATTCCTATAATTAATTAAGTATCACATTGTGCAGTCATTCAACTTTCTTACAATGATGTCTTGTTTTAATTATTACATTGGCAATACCAGTACCTTTATTGAATAATGTTACGATTTGGGATCTTTAACTTCGGCGGATCACATGTGCTACATGCATTAAGACGACCGGGCAAACATGTCCACGCCGTGGGGTGTCTGAGAATAGACATGCCAAGGCCGGCTTAGAAAGAGGTGGCGGAATCACTTGGACGCGCACTGAAATGGTTTGAGGAGGCGTGAGAATAGAGCACCTGGAAACATATGGGCTAGGTCTTTACCCAGCAGTGGCACATTAATAGCTATTAAATAAATAATCTTCAAGCGCAAGCAATTTTGCAATACAAAAATACATTGCTTCAGCTTCTACAAGCCAGTTTGTATTTAAAATAAAGTCATCCTTTAAAACCACAACGGAATCATGTCAGCCCACAACATTAATAGTTTGAAGGCTTTGTTTAAAGCCTGTAGCAACATCGTTTAGTGTGTCAAGTATGAATGACCGCCTGCTTATAATTGCTCGTCTAACCACAGCTTTTAACTGCTCAAGAATAGGCGTAGACTCGGCAACGGTTGCTGATGTACCCAACTCGCATTTTTTTTTTTTATGCACGCCGTGTTCACTTTACTTCTTTTACAACACACACTTGATATACTGAATTCATAATTAAAATTTGTTCGAGTTGATGAAACTTTTCTTAGGATTTACATGTTAATTTTCAAGTAATTCATAGGTCCCAGAAATAATGTTAAAGTAGAAGTACTGTACATGTTCAATCAATAGAAGTTATACGTCCATCCGTCATTACAAATTCGCAAAACCAAAAATGAAAAAAATACTATCACGACTAAAATTCGTACCGCAGTACGAAATTGGTTCTTAGCTCGTGGCAAAATAACAACAGCAGCTCGGGTCGATCTTTAGGATAAGCCATGCTTGCCTAGGTTTGTCTGTGGATGGGTGACCACCTAGTACATACCGAGTTTCCTCCGTGCCTCGAAAAGCACGTTAAGCCGTTGGTCCCGGCTATCATTTGTAGATCTTTGACAGTCGTTTACAGGTAGACAGTGGCCCAAAAAGTCTGACAACCAGTCTTATCAAAGGTATCGTATTCCCCAGTACTAACTGGGTTGTGGAGATCAGATAGGCAGTCGCTTCATGTAAAATACTGGTATTCAGCTGCATCTGGTTGGACTAGAAGCTGACCCCAACATAGTTGGGAAAAAACTTAGCAGATGATACAGATGATAAGTACGAAATTGGTTCTTAAACATTCCGGATATTCTGTCTCTTATAGATTAAAAAAAAATTAAAGTGGAAAGGAGAAAGGGAGGATTACTCCAGCTTGAGGCTCATAATCATCAAAATTAAGAATTATAAGATCATTCTTGTCGTTCCAGCTTCATCTCATCGAAACAAAGCCGTGAAATCTGCGCCATAACTTAGCATTACTTTGTCAAGTGAAAGGCCTGTCCTTGCTATGTTTACAGCCGCCATTTTTACACCATAAATCATGGCATCATAGGTAATACACGCTTTGTCTCTTTGTGTTTGGTTATGGCAGTTCTGCTTGCGAAAGAAAGAAATGTGTGACTTTGTACTGTCGAGATATAAAGGAAGTATGTTACTATCGAGTGTTTCAATGAATGAGGAGATATAACTTGGGTTTTAAAGAATCGTGCGTTTGATTTTGAAGAGACATAAGGCTGGATTCTCTTTGGATAAGGAATAGAAAAATATAAGTTTTTAGACTAGAGTCGTCTTTGCCTTTGTATTTGATATGGTATGTTTTGGGGATCTCCTGAAAATTCTCTTACACGAAAATTTAATTACCCGTATTTAGATTATTATGCAGCTTTGTAGAATAATTTAGATCTCTTTCGTAATATTTTGAAGAATGGCCTACGCATTTACTTTTCATTGAATATCTATCAATTTACTTTAAATTAAAATATCCGGAGTTTGCAATGCGAAATCATTTGCTCGTCTTCGGCCATTCATTGCCTTGAAATAATTGATATGACAAAAAGGCATTACCTTCAGTAAGTTATTATATACAAACGGTACCTCGCTCAGAATTTATACTTTACTCTAAAACTTTTCATTGAATGCATCAAAATGTCTTTTTTCCGCTGTGCAATACTTAACAATATTTAGGTGCGCTTAGATACTGACATTGAAATCGGGCACACAACTTAGGTTCATTTCAGATAACTTGTAAAACAATTTTTGGGCCAAATCAAATTGAAAACTCCAAGTTGACACTTATTTATCGATTTTCTAGTTTATGGAATGCAAATGGTAAATAATAATACATAAATATCGCTGGATATTAACACACAGCGCCATCTAATGCCACACTAAGCGACGAGTCTTGTATCGTGGACACCAGATAGTTGATATACTACATAGATACTTTTTGTTTGTATATACATACTTATTTTACATATGAACATCCAGGACTCGGAAACAAATGTCCATGCTCATCACACAAACATTTGCTCCAACCGGGATTCGAACCCGGGACCCTAAGAACGTAAGGCAGCCTCACTACCGCTGCGCCATTCGGATCGTCAAATATTTTTGTATGAAGCCTGGCCTGCCTATTTCCACCACTATAATTTATTTTCAAAATAGTGGCCTCGCATAAAACCTGTATTATTCAATAATTAGTTCCAGTACAAACACGTATTGGATAATAAAAAACTTCTTAAACGTCTCGTTTGCGAACTAAGAGTATCAAAAAAAATTGAGGTATGTTCATAATTATTTTTAATGATTACTAAAACTTACTTCTATGGCACACACAAACAGGTTGATCGCAATCGTTAAACATCGGGATATCTTTATACAATGGTGGGGATATTCAACAGAGTCGGCAACCTTGGTGTTAGGTTTTGATTGGCCAAAGGTGACTAGATTGGATTAATCATCTCATTTGGAGCCTCATGCGTCAACTACTTCCTGTTTTACAGTTCGAGGTATCTTGAGAGGTTAGCATCCATGCGTATGACCTTTATTAAAATTCTCTATCAAAACCCAAACAAATAAATTGCCTGCTTCATTAAAACCGAGGTATGCACTTACGAAACGTCGGCCATGAAACTGGACCGATCATTCTTTTCGCGCATAAATACACAATGGGACTATTTGGAAGTCTAACGAGTTTTGCAACTCCTCATGGCAAACGGCTTATAGTAATCATAACTAGTTGAATGAATATTAAAGTTACGTTAAATTTGGAGGGCGATAGGCAGATCGGTATGTATGGTGATGCTACACCAAAAGGGATGATTCCTGACAAAAAAAAAATGATTCTGTTTGGTCCGTTTTAGATGATACATGTTTTTTGTTTTATCAAATTAATAAAAATTACGAAAACAAAACGCGTAAAAGATCATGACTAGGGGCTTGTCAATGTGACGTCACTTTCCGTTAAAAATGTACTCGAATGTGTTTTCGACGCACTGTGTCTTCATTTTTTGTTAACGTGAAAAAAGAAAATATACCTATGTGTTCAATATTTTGTAAAAATCTATCTGACTGACTAATTGGCTTTTTTTGTCATCTACTCTATTGAACACTTTTTTTATCGAACAGTGTGTCTAAGGATCCGATGAAGAGAAGTACAGGAATTATGCAGGGTGTTAAAGTAGTCGCGTGCCATAGCTTAGGGGTGAGTTCAGTATCGATAAAGCAACCCGAAAAAAATAAAAAATAAATCCAACAAAATTATAAAAAAAAAACAAAAAAAAAAATAAAAAAAAGCAAAAAAAAATATTGAAAGATCAACCTAATTTAGTACTTACTAACTTAAAATAGCAATCGATTAGAATTAAAATTATTTTATATTGCTATTTGAAGTTAGTTGGTAGTAAATTAGGTTGATCTTTCAATATGTTTTATATGTTTTTATTTTTTTTTAGCTATGGCTCGCGACTACTTTAACATCCTGTATAGTGTATGAATGAAAAGTGAGTGACGATAACGTGACGGTACAAAGGGGAAAATGGATAAAGAAAACATGTCGAAACGTGGGACAACGCCTGGAAACCATGGATCAAGCTTTGCAGAACTGAAAATCGTGAGTAGTTGGGTTCTGAATTTCAAATAGGCTGCATTCGATTCGACTGTAAGCCGACCCAACACAGACAACCAAGATGGTTGAGGGAAGGCTAGCCAGACGATGCTGGGATTAAGCCCTCTTGGAAGATTGCGGATGTATCTACCGTGAGATTTTTGTTAGACATCATAGCATAATTTTATCTGGTTAATACTGGTATTCAGCTGAATACGGACAAGAAGTCGACACATCAACTTAGTTGGGAAAAGGCTAGGCATCAGATAATGACGATCATAGCTTAATTTATGGCAAAAAATGGCATGACCATAGGTATTGTACACACAATTATCTACGTAATAAACAATTATACAGGCTATTAAAGAGTTCACTGTATCAATGACCGTCAAAATAGACATTTTTTAAGCGTTTTTTCTTATTTAGGTAATTACAGTTTACTAGGTTCCATGGTGTGTAATTGTTACTTCGAGTTTGCAATTTATTTTGCTAGATTAAATTAATTGTAATGCATTGTTTGGCAAATTAAAAAAAAATACAGGTGAATCCCGTAATAACGCTAGTTTTTTTTGGGCGCTTTGCAATTTAATGAAATGGGCGTATTTAACTGTAGTTAGTTTTATACAGTTGGCATGAAGGTGCACAGTGTGTCGACCTTTAGGTTAAGCCATGCTTGTCTAGGTTGGTCTGTAGATGGGTGACCACCCATTACACACCGAGTTCCTCCATGCCTCGGAAAGCACGTTAATCCGTGGGTCCCGGCTGTCATTTGTAGATCTTTGACAGTCGTTACAGGTAGTCAGTGGCCCAAAAAGTCTGACAACCAGTCTTACAAAGGGGTATCGTATTACCCAGTACTAACTGGGTTGTGGAGGTCTGATAGGCAGTCGCTCCATGTAAAATACTGGTATTCAGCTGCATCCGGTTAGACTGGAAACCGACCGCAACATAGTTGGGAAAAGGCTATACAGATGATCTACATACGGTGAATTTTAACAAATGCCATTTTTTAATCATATCGATGAACTTTTTCATTTATATATTTTTTGTACATTTTTCAAATTTTATGTAATCTTTAGGATATCAAATATCCCCAAATTTAATATCATCAACGTATCGTTTAAGACTAAGGAGAAAATTCAGTTTGAATTCTGGTTTTCACCGATATGACAAACCGGCACCGATTATTTTTTCTGTACACCGATATGATAAGTTTATCCACCGAAATGATGTACACATCCAGCGATATGATAATCTATCCACCTTTGAACATCAAAAAGGAAATGGTTAGTGGGTACCTATATATTTTTACAAGGATGACTTAGAACTGAAAACCTAAACTGAAAGTCTTATGTAAGTAGATCACATCCAAGGAGAACCGAGTTCTTAGAAATCCAAATAAAATATATTTTTTGAAATTATGTACCTATTTTATTATATTTACTTTCTTTTTTTATTATATTTACTATGTACTTAGAATTAAAAAAAAAGAATGTTGTTGTTGTTGTTGTGTTGTTGTTTTTTATTAACACTGTCTTTATTAAAATGAAGTATAAAAGAAATCAAAAATCTCGTAGAGGTTAAAATTGCACAATACACATTTATTACTGTGGACAATCCAGCTAATTGTTTTGCCGTTGCGTTCAATTGCTCCACCTCACCATCATCATCTCAGCCTATAGACGTACATAACCGAATACAGACCTCTCCTAATGATACATTTATACATCTTCTACTACCCAGTGGTATCGTGGTAATGATTTTGGCAGTCTATGTAGGTAAGTATGTATGTATGAATGTTTGTATGTATGTATATATAATAATAATAATAATATATTTATTCAAATATAAAATTCGCACGAAAAATACAAGTTAAATCTTCAAAATAATGTTGGTATAACAGGGTTCGATGCCTGTACTAGGTTAAACCTATATGTATCTGTATAATGTTTTTGTAAAAAAAAAAAAATGTGTTTGTATGTTTGTATGTTCCATTGTTTCTTTGTATACTTAACGAGAAATGACACTGAAATGAAAAACGACTCACCGAGATGATAAAATGATCTACCGATATGATAAAGCAATCCACCGATGTGACAAAACCGTGCGTTGATCATGAATCAAAACACCGATAGATTTGATATATGACACCGATTGATTTTTTCTCATCATTTCGGTGTAAATTATCACATCGGTGGTAATAAAGACCACCGATTACAGCTATATATAGCAGATATGAGAACAGCGACGTAAGAAATAACACACTTTTTAGAAAATTAGAAAAAATGCATAATATCTAGGATAAATTCAATAACAGTCAATGAAACTAATTCACTTACTACCTCTGTTAGAACCAAACAACAATAATATAACTACTCATTACACTAGAAAACCGATAATGTAAAATAATTGTCCGGGAGCAACTGAAATGGCAAACTTACGTAATTGGCGGGAATATGCAGCGATTTGACACACATCCGTCCTGACTGCGCACTTCCACACACTAACGAGGGAAATAAAATTGGGGTGGGGACGCTGTCGGACTCGTCGATGTGAAAATAGGTTTAAATTACTTTTGTCCAGCGATATGAGAACATTTTGCAGGACAAGTACGTTTGTGCCTCTCAGTAATAATAATCGTTAATTATGTAATAAAATATGCTATATATTAATAACAAAACTAATATTCTATGAAATAGAATAAGTTGTATACCTAAATTACTTATTTTTATTGGTGTATAAGCTTTTTTGTTTTATAAAAAAAAAGTAGAGGGACAGCACCGATTCGAAAAAAATAGAGGTTTATGTATTTATTTCTACCTTTGTAATAGTCCTAGGCAAATTATATTTTTGCCACAACCCAATAACTACCTATTGAATACTAGAAAAAATAATTCAGAACAATATTCCTTTTTTCAAACACTAATTTCACCGAAGACAAAAAAATAAGTCATTTGGGAAATTCATCCCTTAATGTTGCAGCTGGTACGATTTATTTATTCGACCTCGCCGTCGAGGTCCGTCGCGACGTCTCTGTTTATGCCCTCGATCCTTCCTCGAACCAGCCCGCGATGCTGAGCCAGTAGCTTTAATCTCACTGAGATCCAGCCCAACGCCCTCGCCTCGTATCCCACAGGGTGTGCCCTTAGCGCGCGGTCGCTTACTTTATAAGTTTTGCGCCCCTGGCTGAAGGCCTCACTCACAAGGCATCCGCAGGATAGTCCAGTTAAGCAGAAGAGCCTCATAGGTTGACCTGCGAGATGTCAAATCGGAAGTATTTGTAAAAACTATTTGACCAATTTTTCTGCCAACAACACCGCTCTCTGCTGCCGTCCGCTCATTGTGTTGAGCAAGCGCGGCGCAGTCATCGCAGATCCCGCGATGTGTAGTCGCACGTCGCAGCGACCCGAAGGTCAAGGTCAACGATCTTCACGTACGATGTAACAATTAAAAGTGTTAATTAATAACAATATATGGATTAGAGGCTACTTTTTTATAGATAGTTAATTGCTTTCGGCTATGTAATCGAAGTTTTTATTTGAAGGTTGAGGTCAGTGGTTTCCAGAACTTCGGGATTTGCTGACGATAGTCGTTTCCCAGTATTTTTCTCCGAAAGTAATCTGTACTAAAAAGTCATTAACTTTAAAAATCGTTCTAATGATAAAACTACAGATAATTTGATGATGACCAAAAAAAATTTCAAAGATCAATTCATTCGTTATATCAATTCTGACATCCGATTCTGAATTAATCAAGCATAACGAAAAAATGCCCTCTAATAGAGTTCCTTTACCTTGATGTACTTTGTGACTAAGTTTCAAATTCAGGTCATTGTACGGCAACTACTTTAATGAGGTTCTTCATTGAATTAACGTCCTTAGGTATAATAACATAACAGTCAGACCCTGGAAAACCCTGTGGTTTTACGTCTTCCACTAATATATTGTGGGTGCGTGAACCCGGATATAACATTAACTGTTTCGTCACCTTTGGCATCCGCATCTGCCATGTCCGGAAACGTAGGATTCAGATTTTGAAAGATGCCCTTTCAAAAGTCTGTGTCTTCTCACAAAAACAAATGTAAACCTAAGACCTACGAGTAAACCGCCGCGGGAGACGCCTCGGGCGTCGGGGGCCACGTGGTGGCTTCCGGCCACCGTAGGCGCGGGCCTGTGGACGGGGAGCTATGGGCTAGCTCGCCGTCCGTCCGTCTCATGACGACAGGCCGTGTCGACGGCGCGTTCGTGTTCCACGCGCGCCTCAAAGAGAGTCAGCCATAGGGAAGGGGTCCGCAAGGGCCGAAGCCTGCCGGGGCTGCGGGACTATTCGAAAGAGATACCGTGGCCCCGGAACACAAAGGGCGATGAAGGAACATGGATGGGTTTTAGTCAGTAAAAGTCTGACGCTCCCTCCTGCTCCGCCCAGAGCGTGAGGAGTCATTTGATGATTTCCCATCCGAAAAAAAAAAAAAAGACCTACGAGTAATAACAGTAGAACGAATGGGAATTATTGTTATAGCACCTTGAATCGTAGGACTAGCGGGAAAAAAAATCCCATTAATTCTACCGTGGAACTGTTCAGTAGAACGAGTGGGAATGAACATTTCTTACACCTATTTTCAAATATGTTGTAAACTCTTGAATTAATATTGTCAGTTCACAAGTTTATTCTTCAGAAAATAATGTCTCATGCACTAGTTAAATATGTTTCGTACCTGACTAGATTTCAAATTCGCTTATTAATTGTTTGATACTCATTTATTTAAAATTTATGATCTAGGAAAATACTTGTAAAGTGAGAAATATTGCACATTGTTAAGTGCCGTCTAAGATGGATGAGTAGCGTCATCTGCTAGATTGAATATAATGTATTATTGAAGCATGTGCCAAGTATTTTTCCACTTCTTATTTAACTATTTTAATGCATAAATGTGAGCGAACACAGCTATAGTAATTTTCTATCCGTCAACTTTTGTGTAAGGCGGAGACAAACGGACATCTTTCCATCTTAGTGAGACCCAACACCCACATATCCTGGCCTTAAAGACTTGGATGAGACTCGCACTGACTAGGAAAGCATGTTTAGAATGGGAAGTGAAGGCTGAAACAAGGCACAAAGTTTCAGTGAAGGTGCTCGTATTATTTTCTTATGGAAGGCAGATTGTGGGAAGACCACTTCTTCCAGCCAGAACGTAAAGCTACTTCGAAGTCATTGATTGCTTCAAGGAGCAAAAAACGATATACTAATACTTTTTTCTACAATGCCTTTGATGACGATTATCAGAAATGTTTAATCTTATTACAACTTCAAAGATTGGAATAACTGATTGAGGAACATGTGCAATTAAGAAAAGAGCCTTTGGTTCTTTTCGTCAAAAAAAACGGAAAGGATATAGGAGCATGGAAAAACGTGATTCCGTGCAGATAGATGAGGCCTAAGCTTTTTAAAAAACTATATTTGTAACTGTACCTATTACGGTAAAAAAAGACGGTTCACAGTTCGTCTTGAATGTTTCCAATATTTTATACAACTCATTTCTTGTTCTGCTATCATATGAATGAACAATTTTTAAAATTAAGTTTTATTTATTTAACAATTTATGTACACACTAAATATAAAAAAGGAGAAAGGAATAGAAAATAGTACAAAGGTGGTGCTGGTGGTGGTGGTGGTGGTGGTGATTACTATTCTTTATTTAGTATATTTACATTATATACTAAATAAAGTGAGTGTCGACCAGTCGGTGAGAGATTTCCTTAAAAAGGAGACGCGCACTCGGACCCCATGACCCGAGCGTTTCGACCCCAAACGGCTCAAAGCTGTAGTTACCAATAAGGTTACAGTATCTGCGCCGTTTGAGGATCTCAGCAGCCGCAGCAGCAGCGCCTGCTCAGCCCGCCGTACTTGCAACGCGAGAATGCGCAAGGGTGTCGACACAGGTTGCGACCCACACCAAAGGCCTACCCACGCTCCAAGGCACCAACGTCATGCCGTCCGGTCTCTTGCCATCGTCACGCACCAAGCCGTTCTAAAACCGTTGGTATGCTTTTACTATAAAATACACGGAAGTAAAAAATACAATATTTATGTATATCAAGTAGGAAATATGATTGGAACTTATTTAAATATCTTTATGGTGCTAGCTAACTGGTTTTTTTTTGTAGACAATTAGCATAAATTAATCGTATAATGCGCCATAAATCTTCTATAAAAAAAAATGTAGGACGATAGACCTAATTATTGCTGAGCAAAAAAACAATATTATCATTTTTTAGGTGTGACGAAAAATAAGCTAGACCAAAATGCTTATAATACCGATAAGCAGAAATGTATGCTCGTTTTTACTAACTTTAAGCAACACCTAAATTAATGTCTAACTATTGATCAGTTCCCCATCATAGAGTGGAGGCCTGTGTCTCAGCAGTGGGAAAATTAATAGGCTGATGATGATGATTGATCAGTTGGAGCAGCTAGTGGCTAAATAAACAGTCACTCGGGTCGATCTTCAGGTTAAGCCCTGGTTGCATAGGTTGACTGCCCGTCGAGAAGTCCGTGGAAGGATGACCGCCCATTACATAGCTAGTTTCGTTCGTGCCTCGAAAACTACGTGAAGCCGTTGTTCCCGGCTATCATTTGTAGATCTTTGCCAGTCGTTTCGTTACATATAGTCAGTGACCCGGAAGTCTGACAAAAGACAAGATTTTACCAACAAACTGTCTGACGTCATGTCGTCTGTCTGTGTGACTGTGACTGTAATTGGGTTGTGGAAGTCAGATAGGCAGCCGCTCCATGTAAACTGGTATTCAGCTGCGCCTGGTTAGACTGGAAGCCGACCTCAACATAGTTGGGAAAAGGCTAGGCAGGTGATATCGATCAGTTAGAAAGTCTACAGTGCGCTTTTATTTATTCACTAAAGTGCCGCCAGCGACAATAAGACGAGCGTAAGTTTGTACTGATTGGTACCTACATTTGCAAAGCTCTTTTAAGGTAAGCGAGTGAGTCGCTCACAGATATCACTTGTTTAGATTTGGATATTTGTACATTTGAGCTTCTGATAACACACTCTCGATGTTGCAAAAGTCCTGGTATAAAGAATTCCTCAATAATTTCGGTTAGTTCTGCCGGTAATGTTCCCAGGTCTCCTCTTAGAAGTCTTCTGAGAGGAAGACCGACCGTCATCCACCACGCGTACCAAGTGCGGATAGGTGGATGAAATCTATTTTTTTTTTATTTGTCCTTCACCTTGGAAGACTATACTTACTATTACTATACAACTAAGGGTTCTTACAGACGAGTGGAACGTTGCCAACTGCAGATAAACTGCAGCCGTCGAGGATTGCAGTTGTGGTGTCGGAGGCTGCCGCCAGCGAGTCGACGGCAGCCGTTGACGGGTCGCGACGCTTGCAGTTGTGCCATGCCGCGTAAACGGCTGCCGCCGACACCAAAACTGCAAGCGTCGATGGCAGCCGTCGACTGGTTGCAGTTTACCTGCAGTTGGCAACGTGCCGCTCGTCTGTAAGAACCCTATCGCATAAACAGAATATTTACTACCGAAACCATTCTTCATAATTTCGCTACAAAAGAGTCAGTTTATTCACTTAATTATATAGAACGACTGTTTACGGTGACAGTCATGACAAAAGTGTTAGGACGGCCTTCACCCAGTCAGCTTAGTATCTTCAAGTGTTTAGTAAGTGATTTATAGTAGTCAGGATGAGTCGACAGATTTGTCTTTTTGACCTTTAAATTGGAGTTCATGGCTTTAACTTGTAATGAGCACCTGTGGAAGTGAATTTGGAAATCCGCTAGTTATATCACGCACAATTAGGATGAAATGCATATGTGATAGTTTATTAATAAACCATATTTACATTACATACGTACTACAACTAGAACTCCTATATATACAACGACGTCAATAGGCGTCAAAGTACTCCTCCGCATCGCTGTCATCCGGAAACGTGCCCAGAAGACTTTGCCACGTTGAATGGCAATGCTAATTCTTTGGCCAAAGAAATTAGGATGAATATTGGCAAGTTGTTGACAAAGTGTTATTTTTCGTCGGCCGAAGCATCTCTATGGATACATTAGCGGCCTATGCTCTCTAGCAGACGCCGCTGATGTTATTGCCAACAACACACCTAGGGTGTCATCGTTTAAATCACTATATATACGACGCTTCCCTTTTTTCTTTCGGATTGTTGGTATGTGATTATCAAATTTCTCAAGCCCAGTACCCTGGAACACTAATGACATTTGACGATGTCTGGCGGTTAGTGACAGAATTTTTGCGTTTTTCATACTATTGGTGCTATTGATGTTATTAGTACTGCTGTCTCTAGGAGCTGCTAGCGTGGCGATTTCTGTGATCCTGTCTGTGATAAATACATACATAACACTCTTGTTTACTGTACGTACACTACTGCATAAACTTTTAGAAAAATGCAATTGACTAAGCTTTTAGACATTGATATTTCGTGTAAAGACATCGTGACTAGGCTTAATGTGAAGCTGACCTTAACCCAATCAATTTTAAAGTACTATGCCCATTTCAGATGATTGTTGAAAACAAAGATGAAGACTGACTATTTGACCAATGATTACTTGACAATTTGTTCGGCCTTCCATTTTCTTTGTAAAGTGTTGAAAGTACTTGATTAATGATTTACTCACCTATGTGTCATCGATAATCCTGTAATAATGGAAGAATATTACTCGTTTATTCATCTTCAAAATAATTATATTTTTTGCCAAAATCGACACCTTCTGAGGGGTTTAACCCTTCATTAACCATGTCATTGAAATTAGTAGCAAGATCATGAGTAATACAACTTTTGATGACACAATACTTTAATCTTTTAGGGATTTTCTAACATTTCAAGTACGCTATCTAATATTAAAGAACAACAAACTCAAGGTCAGCCTGTGGCCTGGTAACTAATAGTAACCACGAAAAATGTTCTAGGAAAACTTGCAGCGGTGGTAAAAACCGCTACAGAATGCGCACTTACTCATATTTGTTTAAAAATTACAGCACAGTATATGAGGGGGAAACACGTGGACTTTGACCTCATTTTTTGTTGACAAGATAAGGTCACAGGATTTTTAAGAAAATGACCTCGTAGAAGATGACGCGACGAGCTGGACTAAACCAACAAAAATGGTCCATATTGGTCTATAACGGAAGAACTGGAAGAGATGAGGAGATCATTTGCTGTTTCTAGCAATATTTTTGAGTAGGAGGATATTAGTAAACTGTCTGACATTCACAGTTGACGAAGGTGTAACCAATTCATTGACGGAACCCCATGAAATGCATGATGAATTGATCACTCGAAAATTGTAATTTCTTCATCATGATCACGTGGATCATCACATACTCTTGAGCAAATTAGAAAAATATGGGGTAAGAGGAAATGCACTAAACCTTATAAAATCATATTTATCAAATAGATTTCAAGTAACTCAAATAACAAAAATAACAAATGATAATAAGTTGGAACAGACATATACGTCAGATCCTAGAACTATTATGTATGGAGTGCCCCAAGGAAGTATTCTTGGACCTCTTTTGTTTATCATCTATATAAACGATCTACCGAAAATTATAAAACAGGAAATGGTACTATTTGCAGATGATAGTACTGCTATTTTTACGAACCTGGACAAAGATAATTATGAAATAAATAAATAAATAATAAATAAATAAATATCGCTGGACATTAACACACAGCGCCATCTAATGCCACGCTAAGCAACGAGGCTTGTTTCATGGACACCAGATAGTTGATATACTACATAGATACTTTTTGTTTGTAAATACATACTTATTATACATATAAACATCCATGACTCGGAAACAAAATGTCCATGCTCATCACACAAACATTTGCTCCAACCGGGATTCGAACCCGGGACCTTAAGAACGTAAGGCAGCCTCACTACCGCTGCGCCATTCGGGTCGTCAAACCAACATTAGAGAGTTCACAAGATTACACATTTTGACATTACCTTCACTATACATTTATGAAGCAGCAGTAATGATAAAACGTGATTTAAAGAACTATGACACATTGAGAAGTGCACGGTATAAAAATGTATTAAGCGGAATAAAGTGTAGAACAGTTAAATTTAAAACGAGTGTATTTGGGATAGGAGTAAAAATTTATAACAAAATACCAAATGATGTAAAAAGCAGTGTAACCCTACATAGTTTTAAAACGAGACTAAAGGAATTCTTGATTGGTAAAGCCTATTATTCACTCAATGACTTTTTTAGCGACAAAATGACTGGTGACTATACACACTCATAGAGATAAGCTATGCTAATGATAATGTTAATGCTTTATGTAATGTTTCGAGTCATGAGTCATTTAATTTGTTTGACATCAATGACTAATTTAATAAATTGTAACGAAACCATTGAATAATTTAATTTGTAAAAAACCAATATGTAATTTAATTTAAATTAAATCTATTAATAATTTAATTTGTATGAAATCAATGAGTAATTTAATTTTAATCAATTGAATTTAATTTGTATGAAAATATCAAAGTTCCTATTCACTTATTTTTTTTAAAATGACCTGTGAATTAACAACTGACTAATGATGGATGTTGACTTAGGACGAATAATGAATAATGATTAAGATGTTAAATAAATATGTAACCAAAATTAAAAATATTGTACACCTTATAGGTATGTTACAGCGATCTTTTATAATAATCATAAGAACTGATATTTCACCTGTGACAAACAATAAATGAATTTGAATTTGAATTTGAATTCATTTTAACCGGGAACTTATTTTATTCATACAGTGGAAAAGTAGCAGCTTTTCATGGAAATTTATGGCAGTTGAAATAAAGCTGTGACTGAGTAGCGTCTAAAGACTAAAAAGTGAAGTATTGGTCATTCGGCGACGCATGAGCAGACTTCATTGTTGCCATCGTGAGTGTATCCCTGGATGACACTGGTTGGTTGTCTACCACAGGATAGTCTATGTTCCACACAGTCCCACAAGATATTTTAAAAATTAAATAATTTTCAAGACCCTGAGTTTTTGACAGTAGATAATTATTCTCTTATTAAATAAGATTTTTTTCCATCAGTAGCTCACAAAAATCGTGAATTTCATCAAGGAACATCCACAAATTGTATAAGTGACGATATTAAATTTTTTTACACTAACAAGCTATAATGAACCCTATTTAGTCACGCGAACCTTTTCAAAGAAGATGACATTATTATAAAGATAATAACTATATTAATAGCATTCAACTTTTACAGTTTCTCTCATGGTGATAATGGTTTGGTAATGATGCTCAAATTGGGTGTTTAACATACCATGGATTTGACACGGATGTTGAGGCATTTCTAGGGTTACGTGAAACGATGTAGCGCTGTTATTTTGTTTAGGGTAGTAAGGGGTTAAACAGCACTCGGCCTCGTAACGAATACAGTAAACGCGGAGATATATGGGATAGCATAAATTATTGTACTCGTGGTAGAAACAAGTTAGCTGGCTACCCACACCACCCTATCTAAATCTGGAAAGTTGACTCATGTTACAACCGGCTACCGGATAATATCCTATGCGTGACGTCTGACAATGCTTTTAAAGCTAAACTCAAAGGCTAGCTAACCAATCAGGCGTTATATGATCTAAAATAATAGTTTTAGGTAATTTGATATGATTATTATGTATTGATTCTATTATTCTGTTTTTCACGTGTTCATAATTATTATTATTTATTTATTTTTAAATTGATGATAATTTTAATTTATTATAATAGGGATGATGACTTACTAAAAAAATATGATTCTGTTTAGTCAGTCAGTTAGGTTATCGAAAAATATTGGATACGTGTTTTTTGTTTTATCAAATTAATGAAAATTGACGAAGATAAAACGCGTCAAAGATTATATAAGTGGGTTCTTGTGACGTCACATTTGAGTAAAAAATGTACTCAAATGTGACGTCACACGAGTTTTCGACGCACTGTATCGTCTTCATTTTTTGTTTTTTTTTTTTTTTTGTGTTCAATTTTTTGGAAATCTATCTGACGGACTAAATTGTTTTTTTTTTGTCATCTACCCTATTTTAATTTTGTGTTTGATGCATAAAGATTTTTGTTTTTTTTTCCTTTTTTATAAAACTGACCTGTTATTCTTGATAATTATCAATAAATATACTAAACTTAACAGGTCGGTCCGTAAATGGGTGACCAACCATTACATACCGAGATTTCGCTTTGCCTTGGAAACATTCGTACCCCGAAAGTCTGTCAAACATCAAAAACAAGGAATTTCGTATTATCTAGTGCCTGTGTTGTGGAAATAGGCAGCCGCATGTGAAACACAGGTATTGAACTGTATCCGGTTAGACTGGAAGCCGACTCTAGCTTAACTGGGAACAGGTTAGCATGATAATGTCGTTTGAAGCTGTCAGCAAAGCAATGTTCATCATTGATATCAAAGAACTTTGTGTTTCTCACAATGATCAACTCGTATATGGAACCTTCATCATATATCACGTATCACACTTAACCCCAGTTTGAAGTTTTTGTAGTCCAATTAGCGAATTCTTAAATGTTTAATTTATTCTTTGGAGATTGGTTCTTCTTAAATAATTAAGGTGACTTGCGTACCGACAAAACTGAGGCCGAGTGTTCAGTGGTGGTCCAGGGTGGTCCAGGGGCAACTGCCCCGAGTAACGAGTTTTAGATCTTGGGTTTCGTCTTGGGAGTCAGTCAAGTGCGTTACTTTGTTCAATTTATTTAATTTAAATTGGTCTAAAAAGATCGGCTAGTACTAGAACCAAAAGTTTGGATGCATTTATGGCACCAACGAAGTCACCAGGCGCCAGGCACCAAAGAAGCCGACTCCTGCCGGCTTCCCTTCGAGAGCGAGGCAGTTAACCACACTGGATACGCGAACTTAATCCCGTTCCACAGCCTCTCAAAGAGAACAGGCCTGTATGTCCCAGCAGTGGGAACTTTAAAGACAGAATAAGTATTCTGCCTATTTGAGTAATACCTTACTAAACAGACGTCTACTGCTTGTGTTTGTTTATCTATTAATCACATATATTTAAACTATGATCTGCGTCATTCTAGGTGCATAAATATTAAATAGGTTGGAATCTACAGATCATTTAAATCTTCTACATTCTTCTGTATAATTTAGAAATAAAAATTACTTTGGTGATAATGGAAAAAGTTTCATACTATCGTAAGTTAGATATTTAGTAATCTAAACTATTTTGATCATTAGTATATTTTAAATGTCGCATTTGGAATTCCTGAAGTTATATATAGTTTTGTCCACGTCTCACTCTTACATCCGTTTACCGACGATGACTAAGTAGTTAGAAGAGGTCAGATAGGCAGTCGCTCCATGTAGAACACTGGTATTCAGCTGCATCTGGTTAGACTGGAAGCTGACCCTAACATAATATAGTTGGTAAAGAAAGAGAAAAGTCTCTATTTGTCCCCGCTTTGGTAGACTCCGTGCTTTAATCAGATAGTCCTCTCCCGAAGTCGAATCTGACTCACACTTGGCTGGTTTTCAATGGTCTTGGCTTAAAGTTAAAACTAGTTAATAATATTCTCCCAAAGGGCCAGTAAAGATATTTCGAAAATTCGTATTCAAACTGTTAAAGTAAAAACTAATACCGTTTATAACCGAACTTGTACTCGTCCGAATTAGATGTCCTCATTCACAAAAGTATTATTCAGTACTTATATTATTACACTTCACATCAAGAGTAATATCCGTTAGTATCCGTTCCAATACATTAACTAATCGGTCGCGCAAACCACATCGTTTGGGAGACGATTAGTGTCGCAACTTACACAAGGTCTTCGATAAGGTAAACTTTATAACACTTTCATTCTGTCATGCATGATTGTAGTGTAGGTAAAAAGTATCTTTTTATGATATTACACTTAAGGCCTATTTTGCAACGTCCGTATAAGATTAGATGTAAAAAAAACAAATAGAGCAGTAGTTTTGAAGTTAGTATAGTCAATATTCATATTCGAGTCGTTACCCATGGTCCCGGTGGGTCGACCCATTACCGGGTAATTTTAATGGCCCGTGGTTCCATGGCATTAGGGATTGTGTTTAGTGCTTCTTGTTGAACAGTCCCAGGAATAGATTACCAGGTAACTGAGTTATTGAGGAATTCCTTGTAGTCTGGATTCGCCATATTTTAAATAAATTGATACACACAAGCTCACGCCATTTTCTAAAGGGGTTAGGCAGAAAACACAGAACGCCACCTGCCACGACATTAAGATACAACTTTTGCCTCGTCCTCGTCCCTAATTCAATTGATATGTGAATTCAGGTGATGAGAAAATTAGGACATTACTTCGAGTGATATAGAGGGCATTGTTGTGCATCTTTCTGACAGATCGCTTTTCGCAAGCAGCCTATAGTGTCCCTATCATATTTACAGGTCTCTTCTTTTCGAGATCGTTTTCAAGGCCGTCAGAATAGGCAAGACGACAAAAAAAAACTAATTAGTCCGTCAGATAGATTTACAAAAAATATTGGACACATATTTTTTCTTTTTTCACGTAAGCAAAATTGAAGACGATACAGTGCGTCAAAAACTCGTGTGACGTCACATTTCGGTACATTTTTACCATAAAGTGACGTCACAAGCCCCCACTCATGATCTTTGATGCGTTTTATCTTCGTCATTTTTAATTAGTTTGATAAAACAAAAAACACGTATTCAATATTTTTCGATAAGTAATCTAACTGACGGACTAAACAGAATCTTATTTTTTTTTATCAGTCGTCAGCCCGATTAACCAAAATTACAATAGTGGGGGCAACGCCTCCATGAACACATAACCATGTATCTATATATATATATCAACTTCTGTTCAGATATAGGCGTTGCAACATAATCGTTGTATAAATGTTGCAACTTACACTTGACATTGAGCATGGTGCGGCTTATGTAAGATACTTTGTGAGCGCATCGGTTTTAAATGCCACCAGTCATGGCTTAGTTAAATGATCGATGTTTATGTTTATCGTGTTTCCGAAACGTTTAGACAGAATCCGGACATGTTGTTTATTTTTTTTTTACATTTGGTGATCATGGGAAAATAAGGCTCCATAATCGCTTCATATCAGGCGAATTGCGGCCAAACGCAAGCCTATTCAGTTTAAAGAAATAAGATTCAGCGACAATCCGCTAGCAGTGGGGACCTACCTATCCAAGTTTTTTTTTACCTTGCCCCACACTAGAAATTTCTCCTGTATCGTGGGTGCGTTTACAAACATTTGAACTCATATACACAAACAGACAGACCCGGAACAACTACCTGTAGGCGTTACAAATATTTGTTCCATGCGGAGATCGAACTCATGACACGGAGCGCAGCAACCATTTGTTCAGCCACTGCAATGCACTGCACTGTGCCGTCCCGTCCGTGCCGATCAGCTGATGGCAAAAGGGGCTATCCCCCCTATTACAAGAGACTAAAACATAACTAGCGAAGTGTGGGTAGTATCAGGTACGCTTCTGCCTGACTCTTCGGGGAAAACACAGATGTGATCCCCTCCCGCTCTGGGCGGAGCGGAAGGGAGTGTCAGACTTTTACTGACTAAAACCCATCCATGTCCCTTCTTAACCATTTGTGTTCCGGAACACAAATGGCCGCGGTATCTCTTTCGAACAGTCTCGCAGCCCTGGCAGGCATCGGCCTTTGCGGACCCCTTCCTTTGCTGACAACTCTTTCAGGCGCGCGTGGAACACGAACGCGCCGTCGACACGGCCTGTCGCCATAAGACGGACGGATGGCGAGCTAGTCCATAGCTCTCCATACACAGGCCCGCGCCTACGGTAACCGCGTCCGGTGCGTCTCCCGCGGCGGCTGTGACGTGAGGTTCTCTCCCTCTCACGTTTCGCCAAATCCTTGGCTACCATGACTGCTTCGCAGAAGGAGGTGACGGCATCCCATTGCGTCTCGCTCCGGACCATGGATGGAACCAGGGCCGGAAGCGAGAGGTCGCCGCCGCCGATCAACGCTATAACTCACACTGACTTACTTCTATCTTTTCTATTTGAAATAGAACTTTGCTCTTAAATATTAACTCGTGTCGTAATAAACCAACAGAAGCCATATTTTTAAACAAACAATAAACCCATGTACTTTATGTACACTTTGTATTATGTATATTTACTTTAGTTTTTAAACAAGTTGCTTGGCATACGGATCTAACATTAACTGGAGAAGCTACATTCTCTCACACATGATCAGTTTATAATGTTCCCACTGTTGAGACACAAACCGCTCCTGTCTGTGGGAGGTAGTGGGCTGTAATCCACCACATCCAGTGCAGATTAATGGATGTTCATGTTTACGAATTTTGGTGTCAGGACATGCCGATTTCCTCACGATGTCTTCCTTCACAGTTTTAATAAGAGGTGATAAAAAAATATACAAAGAATGTGCTTATCAGGGTTTGAACCTACCGCTTGTTAGTGCATTTTTTCCGGCGAGGACACGACTAACTATCGGCTATTTTCTCGCTCATGAATCGTACAATAGATATACATCCCATGTAAACAAAAGAGATAGCGTCTAGAAAGTAGAGCATACACTGCCGGTGATTTCTCGGTCCACTAGTTTGTCGCTGAGCGACAAAAGCTACTAAAGATAATACTCGCTCAGCGAGACTGGCTCAGCGATGCTCACTTGGCGGTCAGAACTCATGCCGAGAGACCAACTAGCGGTTATAAATGGCTCAGACGAGTGGCGCTAGTAATCGCCCGTCGCACTCACACACTCGCTTATTATATAATAGCCTAGCGACAAAACTGTCGGAATTACACACTCGCTTCTCGCCGCTCACCAACTCGTTTCTAGTTTTTAGCTCTAATCGCTTCTCGCTCATCGTTGGCGGTGGGACAAGTGCCATAGAAAGGAGCACTTATGGTGTTTTTTAATGAACTTGACTGGGCCAAGTTAGACCGTGGTGAGGTGACCGTTCATTGCCCCATACCATAGCAAGAACAGACGCACCAAATGTAGGATCTGTAAATAGTTTAGAAGGTTAAACATCTGTCTATCTTTATTTAATTAAATTAAAAAGTTGTATGTTAATCATCATCATCATCATCAGCCTATTAATGTTCCCACTGCTGGGACACAGGCCTCCTCTCTAAGAGAGGGAATGGGCTAAAATCCACCACGCGGGCCCAGTGCGGATTGGTAGATGTCACATGTCTTCGAATTTTTTGGATCTAGGACATGCCGGTTTCCTCACGATGTTTTCCTTCACCGTTTTGAAAGCAGTGGTGATGAAATTAATTACACAAAGTGATGCGCCTGTCTGGGTTCGAACCCACGACTTACTGTTCGTAAGTCAGGGCCGGCACCACTGGGTCACCGCTGCTCTCATACGTATTTTATTCGTAAAGTAACAAAACACGTCTTGAGGCTCGAGCGACCCTGCCAGAAGCGTGGTAAGATTAAGTTCCCTGTTCATTTTTAAAATTATTTCCATGATCAAAACTGAACTATTCCTTCGTTAGTTATTTTCCGCAACTAATAATATTTATAGGTTAAACTAACAGTACAACCTAGGCTAACTCAAAAAGGCGTAGACTTTTTTGGATATATGACGCAAATAGTAAATAAGGCTAAGAATTTAATTTTGGCAGGTTATGCATTATTTACCTCTTAACGCAATAACCTTTAGTAATAAAAAAATGGAAATACACTTCTATCAAAGCTTACGCAAGTTAAATATCACATGATGCATTCAATAGCCTTCGCCGCCTATATTTGAATCATCATAACTTCATAATTTTATTTGTCGCTGGAATTTGTCCGCTGTTATTTTAGAAGTTATTTTATTAACTCAGCCTGAACCAATAAGCGCGTGGCCACGAATTACACGCTCAAGCAACATGCGTGCTGCGACAAAGACTGTGAATAAAACCAATAGAAGAATTAGATCATTCAATGAGCCATCACGACACAACTTGTGACACGTCGCGAAGTTATTGCTCGCGCGTGTTCGCAAGATGCGTCGCAGGTCGCATTAAAATCGCATTGCTATTAGATCGTGAAAGTGGCTTATGATTTATATGAATCAGCGGTGAGAGATGATTTTTGTAAGATGTAATTATATACAATTTTAAAATTTCCGGATCTTCGAAAGATTCCGGAAACGATAAAAAATAATCTTAATCTTTGTTGAGATTGAACATTAATAGAATATAATATCAGGTTTTAAAGGATGCATACGATATGCGTAAGCTTAGGATTTTGTTGCAGATTTCATCAAGGAGAATTCAAGGAGGATTTGATCAAGGAGTGAATGGTTTAACCAATTAGTTTCTTTTTTTACTCGAAAGTAAACAAATTAAATAAAAGGTCACGACCGTCTTACCAAATTAGATTTTATAAAAATTAAAAATACAAAGACATAATCAAAGTAACTGAAAGCTATAAGTTAAACATAAAATATTGAATTACTATATAACACCCCTCTACAACCTTTTTTTTTTTTTTTATATTTTTTTTTTTTTTTAGGATGGGAAATCATCACAAGACTTCTCCCGCTCTGGGTGGAGCAGGAGGGAGTGTCAGACTTTTACTGACTAAAACCCATCCATGCTCCTTCGGTCCTTGCGGACCCCTTCCCTATTGCTGACTCTCTTTGAGGCGCGCGTGAAACACGAACGCGCCGTCGGCACGGCCTGTCGTCATAAGACGTACGGACGGCGAGCTAGCCCATAGCTCCCCGTCCACAGGCCCGCGCCTACGGTGGCCGGAAGCCACCACGTGGCCCCCGACGCCCGGGGCGTCTCCCGCGGCGGCCGGGACGTGAGGATCTCTCCCTGTCCTGTTCCGCCACCTCCTTCGCTAGCATGACTGCTTCGCAGAAGGAGGCGACGGCGTCCCATTCATGGATTGAACCAATGCCGGGAGCTGATCGCCGTTACGAGGACACGGCGGTGCTCCGCCCAAGCGGGGCACACCTCCACCGTGTGCTCCACTGTGTCCTCCGGTCGATCCTCACAATGGTGACACCCGGGCGTCTCCTCCCGCCCGATTCGGTGCAGGAACTTACCGAAACAGCCGTGTCCGGTAAGAACCTGCATCAGGCGGAAGGTGAGGACGCCGTGGCGTCTCTCCAGCCACTCCTCAAAGAGGGGACTTATCGCCACTATTGTGGCGTGCCCTGCACGGGGTTGCGATAGTCGCTCTCTCCATGTCGCCATGAGATCCCGACCCCTGTACAACCTATGGTTACAAATAAAAATATATTTTTCATTTTAAAAAACTCAACAACAACATTATCTCAAAATTTAAGGAATGGCAATTTTGTTTAGCGCTTTATAGAACTCATTAAAAAAAATTGTAGACTTTTGAAATTATTTCACACATTTCATAAATATTTTCGTTTTACACCGATTCAATTTTTAGAAGTGTTAATAACACAAATGCCGTTTGCAAAATAACATCTAAACAAATTGATTTCTCTATGTTATTACTGTCATTCACACTTGAAAGATTTCTTGTGAGGCAGTTATTACAAGTGCATTCATAATGCCAAATAACAATTAATTAAGCATAAGAATTGAAAGACCGCCATAATGGTAATAGGTGTATGAGAAAACATTTCAACATGCGTATTGCTAAAATGTTTTTGTATACCTAGACTAGAATGTAGAAACTTAAGCTGGGCGCAGACTGCTGATGTTTTTCTACTAAACTAGTTGTTTTTCTAAATACGAGTTTTAATGTTATAAGTTTACTTTAAATACCTCCTCTATTCAATGTATCCATCAGCACAATATATGGAGTGCGTTACATCGAGTCCTACAGTAAAACGTGATTTTTCAAACAAAAAAAAAATCTTTGCAATAAATTTTGTACTTAGTTTGATGTACAGAAAGCTTGTTTGACGGCTTCGTGAAGGGTTTACAACCTGTAGGTATATAGGATGCAAGAGACACCGACGCACAAACCCCCACTTAGACATTTTTCATCGGTAATTAATAAAAATATCAGCTTATACATTTCGACCGTGTAGGTATTTGCCGGAAGACCGACGCAAAATCGATGCACTCGAAATGTGGTGCTGCTGCGGATCCCTTGGACGGCGTTTCGGACCAATGTCTCGATCTTGGAGGAACTTCGAATCAAGGAGAGGTTATCATCGACTGTACAGATGCGAATCCTCAAATACTTTGGCCACATTGTTCGAAATGAACGCTCCATGGAATGACTTGTTGTCCATGGGCAAGTAGAAGGCAAGACGTCACGCGGTCGATCACCTACGCGTTGGACAGACCTTATAAAAGCTGCAACACAAACGTCCATAGTCCAAAGCTTCCGAGACGCTGAAGACCGCAACAAATGGAGGCGCATCGCAAGGGCTACGTCGTCCAAAGAAAATGCATCATCGTCAACCACGACCATTCTGTCAAGAATGCACGACTGAGGAGGGAGGTATTTGCACTTTTGTAGGAAATACCAGATTTTTTTTTAATTACCGTTGAAAAAATTCTATCCGGGAGGGGTTCAGAATAATGTACTGAATGTTGTGGTAATTAAATAAAACAGTCAAACAGTTCTGAAAATATTTTCCCATCATCATAAAAAAGAACTCTATGAAGTCGTTACAGGTAGTCAGTGACCCAAAAAACTGAAAACTAGTCTTACCAAGGGGTATCGTATTACTAAGTACTGGGTTTTGGAGGTCAGATAGGCAGTCGGTCCACGTAAAATACTGTTATGTAGCTGCATCCAGTTAGACTGGAAGCCGACCCCAACATGAGTCGGGGAAAGGTTAGGCAGATGATGAGCATAGAAAGAACTCTTTTGTTTTAAAACACAAACAGTTCAAGTGAAGCGAATACCAGTCCAATCAAATGCCTTTTTTTCTGATGGGAAATCATCAAAGGACTCCTCCCGCTCTAAGCGGAGAGGGAGGAGTGTCAGACTTTAACTGGTTAAAACCCATCCATGTTCCTTCTTCGACCTTTGTGTTCCAGGGCCACGGTATCTCTTTCAAACAGCCCCGCAGCCCTGGCCAATCAAATGCCTCACCTATTGTTATATTACTAAGTTGACCTAATGAAGACATTGTATCAGACTTTGATTTCTTAAGACATTTTTGTACCTTGGAGGTTTCACTGCCAAACGACAAAGAAAAGAAACATTTTAGCAAAATTCTTGAAGTTTTTGTTCCTAAGACATGCCAGTTTCTTCACACTGGTTTTCCTTCACCGTTGTGAGAACAGTGGTGATGAAATAATTTACACAAAGTGACGCGGCTCATGGAACTGTGGCCCTACTCCCTAATATAATAAAGATCTAGCCGTCTCTCTCACTCGCACTCATCTGCAGACGTGCGCAAAAGAGACGGATTGATTCGAATATACGGATGAAGAGTTAGAGAGTAGGGCCTCCGAAATGGACCTAGCAAGACGCGCTGATTGCAGGTGGAGTAAAGCTGTGACTGAGTTTCGTCCAAGAGCGGGGAAGCGTAGTGTTGGTCGTCCGGCGGTGGAAAGGGCAGACGACATTGTTTCCATCGCGGATTCACCCGTCTTTACAAACACACTTGTGAACTTTAAGAATTCCCTCATCGATGGCTCGTGGTGTCAAATTTTCCTCATTTAAATAGCCTTGGTCTGAGTAGATAATACTTCATTTATGTGTTTAAATTGGAAGAATATTCTTGTCCGGCACATCGTTATAGAATATAATAAAATAAGTATATCACACGGATTATCTGCGATTTTTTACCTTGGTAGGTTAATTACTTGACAGTACCCAATGGACCGGTTGTGTAGTGACTTATGAAGAAGGATAACATTTCGATTTATTACCTAGTATTACGTCTGCAAAACTGATGATCAATTATTAATGCTCATTCTTAGAGTGAGTACCTATTCTTGTTTTTGATTTCATTCCATGTTAAATACTGGTATTCAGCTGCATCCGGTTAGACTGGAAGCCGACGAGATCTGATCAAAATGCTGGTGATTCAGGTTTTTGATTTCTTACTGTCAATAATAATGATCATTGGTGTTTATTTGTGAGTAGCCTTTAGGCAACACTATTTACTTATCATTTGAAAAACCCTGCTTTCAATTTTATCAAGCTTTATTACTGATCTTTAAAATTATCAACACATTATCTTCTCTAGAACTTTGGCCCTCAAATTCTCCACATTCTATTCAAATTAATTCAAAAATTAATTACTGTAAATGAAATGCGCAATAAAATAACTATTTGAGAGGTCTATCTTTGAATCGAATAATAATTATTCGATTACTCTGTCGATTATTGACTCTTCGTCTCTCGTTTAACAGTTTTAACCAATATCCATTAGTATTAAAACCTGACTGCTGCTACTAGTATTAAAACGAACCTGCAGACGATGAATTTTTAAAATTGACATCATCTGCAAAACGCATACATAACGAGGAACACGTGGTTTAAAAATAAAGGTATAACCTTTTCGTTAAAAGGTTTGCAACAAACACAATCAGTATCATCCATAAATTAAAACATAAATTCTTAAAATTATGGACATATTTTATGTGAAACGTATATTTTTTTTGTTTTAAAAGCGTTTTTTATTTATTTAACACTTCAAGCACAAAGTACAGAGGCGGACTTAATGCCATAGGCATTTTCTACCAGTGAGCCGTTTTACGTTACGTTTATATCGCGCGCTTGAGCTAGGGTCAAACCTGTTTATAATACAGTTACTTCGGTAATCGTGTCCCATCACTTTATTGCCAAAACTATTTCAAAAAAGTTTTGACTAATTTGGGCCAATGGCCCCAAACTAGGCAGAACCAATCAGGTAATTAATATAATTCTTCTGTAAACAACAAAAAAAAAACAACAGGACATGAACGTTTAACAATTAAAATCAAGTAAACATATCAAACAATTAAATAAAAACATAATTTATATTTATAATATTTATGGTGAACGACAAAACTGTATTTTATTTAAAATTCATCATGGGATACCGTACTATGCACAATAATTCGCTGTAAGTCAACGCAGTGTCTAAACCGCTGGGTTCTGGGATAAAACAGTTCCATTTTAAGTGAATACGTAGGAAGTTTTTCGCTAAAAATAGAATCTATATGCATCTTATTTGGATCATTGGAAAACTAAACGGCGAGCGGTAGGCTTCGTGTGGATAAAAGTGGCAGGCTGCCCAGTTGATCCTTTCCATTTCCATATTATTTAATGCCAGATGTTGGTGACGTAACAACTACTATAGAATTTACTCACCTACTGATACTGTTAGCTAGCGTTATCCCACTGCTGGACAAAGGCCTCTCTCCATGACCTCCAGTTGTTTCAATACAGGGCCAATGGCCGCTGGTTCTGTCCCGCTCGTCTTTTCATCTTTTACGAGGTCTGCCTCGACGCCTTCAGCTTTACCTAAATATGATTAATATCTCTAGCAGCACTACAAAAAGCTACAGCAGCAAAATACAAAAATTACTACAACTCCATCTATGCCACAAATAAAGAACTAACATCAAAATTCTAAATCGCGCTTTAAAAGTTAGCCGCGACTTAAGACCATATAGAAAAACCCGACAGTAGGGTACATGACAACTCCCGCGAGGCGGCGAGCCTCCTTGCCGGATTGCCGCCATGGGATCTGGAGGCAATAGTCCTCGCGCGCCTAGGGCGCGGAGGCGCTACGCCGGGGGGAAACTCCGCTGCCGCGGCAAATTGTTGCTCAGCGGACGGACTTCCGGCGTGATCTCATGGCGACATGGAGAGAGCGACTGTCGCAACCCCGTGCAGGGCACGCCAGAATAGTGGCGGTAAGTCCCTTCTTTGAGGAGTGGCTGGAAAGACGCCACGGCGTCCTCACCTTCTGCCTGACGCAGGTTCTTACCGGACACGGATGCTTCGGTAAGTTCCTACACCGGATCGGCCGGGAGGAGACGTCCGGGTGCTTCTACTGTGAGGATCGACCGGAGGACACGGTGGCGCACACTGTGGAGGTGTGCTCCGCTTGGGCGGAGCACCGCCGTGTCCTCGAAGCGGCGATCGGTGGCAGCGACCTCTCGCTCCCGGCCCTGGTTCAATCCATGGTCCGGGGCGAGACGGAATGGGACGCCGTCACCTCCTTCTGCGAAGCAGTCATGCTAGCGAAGGAGGTGGCGGAACGGGACAGGAAGAGATTCACACGTCCCGGCCGCCGCGGGAGACGCCCTTGGCGTCGGGGGCCACGTGGTGGCTTCCGGCCACCGTAGGCGATTTTTTATTTTTTCACGTAAACAAAAAATGAAGACGAAACAGTGCGTCGAAAACTCGTATGACGTCACATTTGAGTAATTTTTTTAGTCAAATGTGACGTCACAAGCTCCAACTTTTTGACACGTTTTATCTTCGTCAATTTTTCAGACAATTTTTTAAACAGAATCATATTTTTATAGTCAGTCATCATCCCTATTGTTGGGCAGTAGCCCACCAAACCCAACAGCCGTCTGGTCGGAGGATCCTCCCTTTTCTATGGGAGATGAAGAACACCCTGTTCTTTCTACCCCTATACGCCTCTTATCCCCGAAGGGTTAGGCAGAGGCAAACCCTATAGTACACCATTTTTTTTTTCGGATGGGAAATCATCAAATGACTCCTCCCGCTCTGGGCGGAGCAGGAAGGAGTCAGACTTTTACTGACTAAAACCCATCAATGTTCTTTCATCGCCCTTTGTGTTCCGGGGCCACGGTATCTCTTTCGAATAGCCCCGCAGCCCCGACCCTATAATACACCCGCATTTCACTTATTACGTTTAAGTCCCATCATGTAATAGGGGGCGAACCTATTGCCGTATCCAAACTCGAAGCTGCTGCTGAGAAATGCCTGGTGCAAAACACCTTTATTCATTAGTAATCAGCGATCGAAAGTTAGCGATTTTGTCCTTATCTCTGTCGAGACTGCCGGCCAGAACCTCATACTCGGCAATAGCGATTGGTACTACTAGACCAACGATAAATCCAACACCAACTTAAACACAAAGATGAATCCTTCTTTTTCTTTCTATAACAACCTTTTTAAAAAATCATGACAATAATATGTATGTATGACACTATTCCACATCGGTTTTCTGTCAAAAATATTTATAGATACGGTTTGGGTACGGTGTTGTGTTATTTTATCATAATAATAATACAATTTTGCAAGTTATTGACATACGTTATATTTCTGTCTAAAGATGATATTGGCAGTGTTCATATTATAATGTGTTTTATAGTTCCTAAGTCCATGTTTGGGCGAGACTATTTAGACCGCAGTAATTTTATTTGTATGTCCTTGATAACCACAAAAATGAGTTTTCCTGAAGGTGTGTCGTCATAATGCTAATATGCTCATAATGCTAAGGTATGTAGTCATATGTTTTTAGTTGGAACTACTGTTTTATTCTAGCATCATTATCTTTTATTTGGATGGGAGTCGCGCAATCTAGGAAAAACAAAAAGGGGGCAGGTAGAAAAGGGGGCAGGCTCAAATTCAGTGAGGTACAAAGCTACCAGTATTGATGATGGTAGTGATGAAGATTTTGGATGCTGAAGACTATATTGAGACATCAAAGGTACGCAAACAAGGAGGGTGGCAACTGTGAAACTAATGGCTCTAGCATACCTGGTTCAAGCATCGTAATTGGTTGAAAATCTGATAATGTCATTTTATATTTCAAAATAGGTTGACCTCATCGGTCTGATTGAGACCTAGCTTTTAACGGTCTTCCCCATTGGTAAATCAAGATCATCCTTAAAAAAAAACAAGTTACTTAACAGTAAAAAAATATATATCAACTTGTGTAATTTACTATCACTTACAAATATATCACGTATCGTCACGTACAGTTTCATCTACAGAATCTTTATCGTGCGCGCGCGCTGAATGTTTATTACAACGACGCTTGCGCGGCTCCCCTGCATTTTGTTCCGATCTAACGAGTCGCGCGCTTGCCCGCACGCAGCCTCCAGTGCACCCACATTTACGAAAAAATAACATTCGAAAAATAATTTTAGAGAAAATAATTATTTTTGAAAAATTTACATAATTATGAATGTGTAATTTTAAAGTGTAGTGCAAAATCGACTGCATAATTATTGCAGTTAATTTCTCTAATGATAGTGTAATTTCGGCAGTGGTTTTGGACGATTCGTAATTAGTGTTGGAATTGACAAACATGAATGGTAAGTTATTGTTTAATTATTACGTAAGTCTGGGAATTTCTTCGTGGAACTATGCAATTAATTGATTGCGATTAATAACTTGTCCTCATTATGGGTGACACATTCTGGCTTTTTCTTTGATGTCCGCATACCCTTTGTTAGATAGAGCAAGTAACTAATTTATTAATTGTCTTGAGATGAATTATTTCTTAGTGACTTTAGCCTCATTGTCCTCTAATAGATTTCTTAAATATACCAACCTTGTTAATTTTGTTGTGTGTTTTGTATATTTTATCATTTATTATAACGCACACTGTATAATGTACGCTACTTTAAAATACAATTTAGTATTCAAACCTTCTTGATTAAAATTGCCAAGCCGTTTTTTTAAACATGATTATAACATTTGAAGTCTAAAAAAAAATAGTTTTCAATAACCTTCAGCTTCAAAATCATTCAATCTTGATACGTGTCAAAAAATTACTGTATTTTTTGCATTAAAAAAACATTTATGTCCAAAACACGTTTATATCAAACTATGTTTTCCTTCCCTATTAACATAGTCAATGTATTATTAATAAAATGTTGCGTATAAGTTCGCACTACTACAAGCAAGAATGTACATTATTTGGTGTGATACGTAATACGGTTAAATATTTCCTGAATATTTTCAGGACTATAATCATCATCCTGAAATTGCTAATCACTTGTTCGGACTAATCGCGGAGAAACTTATTAATATAATTCAATGAATAAAACAGGGAAAACGTAAAAGAATATAGCTATAACTCGTTTTTGTCAGTTTTAAATAAGATCTTAAATTCTGAGACACTTCAAGAATGATTTATAGCAACCAAATTGATTATTTATATGTCTCTGTAGGTAACTTTACAATTATGTAAATCGTTCAAAACAAAAATGATTCGATCATTTCAATACCAATATTTGTAAATTATATTCAAGCTGCATTGCATTGACGCAAACATTTAATGAATACTAACAATATTTGGAAGGAAGTTTAATTTAAGCTGCATAGGATCCCAATACGAATATAACTGATATAATAAAATAACTGGCGAAATGTGGGTGTACTATTTAGGTACAGCTCTGCCTTATTCTTCGGGGAATACAGGCGTTATGTTATGTATATAAGTAGAATCTCCATAGCCGATATTATTATATATCCCAGAAACTAGATTTAAACATGCCCTATCCCAACAATGGATGTCCAAGCCTTGAACCATTGAGCCTGATTATAATTCAAAGTACATTGAATTGATCACTGCATGACCTGTTAATCACAATAGGCATATAAAGTCTGTCTCCATTGTTTACATATGTGGAAATAATGATAATTATATTTACTAGATTTATAGTAGAGCAATTTCCTTGAAGGAGTTTTTATTCTTTTATTAATATTTTCTTTCTTTCTTTCTTAATGTCTGGACTACCTGTCTGCATAAGGCCCTAGGTTCGATTCCCGTTTCAGGCAGAGTGTCATTGGGTTTTCCGTCAGGAATTTCTCAGTTTCAGCCACAGAATCTGGATTTGAGCCCGGTTGATGGCAATAGGCTCGCCCCCTATAACATGGGACTTGAAACATAACTAGTGAAATGTGGGTGTACTATTAGGTACACCTCTGCCTAACCCTTCAGGGACTATAGGCGTGATGTTATGTGTATGGGTTATTAATCTGTATGAAGATATCAAAGCAGCAGGTAAGCGAAGGCAGGTAAGTAAGCGGTTGATTAGTGTTTTACACACGATTTTATTAGTTGACTAGCTGATTCCCGCGGCTTCGCCCGCCCGCATATTATATACTAAAACCTTCCTCTTGAATCACTCTATCTATTAAAAACCCGCATCAAAATCCGTTGCGTAATTTTAAAGATTTAAGCATACATAGGGACATAGGGACAGAGAAAGCGACTTAATTTGTTTTATACTATGTAGTGATTATTACAAAAACAAAGACCTCTCATTCAAATTAATATGAGTATTTATCACCAGTCGCGGGACACACCTGGATAAGGGTCGCAAAGAGCCGGGAAGTGTGGCAGAAAAAAGGGGAGCCCTATACTCAGCAGTGGATGATTCCGGGCTGTTGTGATGATGATGATTGATCACCTCGTTTGCTAACAAAGCGCTCACAATTCCAGACTGTTTCACGAAAACTGGCTATAGCTTTGGAAGCGATTTTTAACTGGCCTGACTGAATTAAACGTATATCAGTTCATTTTTTTTACCAGTATTATCGCTAAAAAACATCTAGGCCCTTTGGTAACCTAAATATGTTATCAAGCAATCATTATTATGCCAGTTGCCGACTTAATATTTAGGGCCGACGTCAATCCAACCGTAATATTTTCCGTCAGCGTATTTTTTTTTGTTACTTTCAACCCACGATCAAAAAAATTGACCAGCAATTATAACCTTTAATAAAATACCAGTTTTGTTTGTTAAAACTGTCAAACTAGTCCACCACGTGGTAAATACTTGATGGTAAACAAGCATGTAACACGTGGAAAAAAACCCGTTGGGATTGAATACCCATGACAGTTTAGTATTACGAGTTTACTACCATGGCAGCTATTTACGACTATCATAGTAACTGATCATTACGGAGGCGCCAAGGTCTCTCTAATTGAAGTTATCAATGAAATGGACGCAATCATTGCATGCTGAGCCCTTGGAATTTGAATTAAGAATTAAGTTATGATTTTTCTTGCCCTTGCTGGCTACACGATCGACATGATTTGAAATACTATTTAAGTTCAATTTGTTAAATAGTAAGCAGATCTACTTTTAATACCTATTGTTATTTTATTTCGTTTACGTCATCTCTGTCCTTAGGATTAGATCGAGGACAAGAGAATGCCCATTTAAAATAAAATAAAAAATCGTAAACAAACCTACATTAAAGTCAATTTTGTTTGCTAAACACATTTACATTAGAATCATTACTACAATCAGCTGTTCACAAGGACACAACTACAGCACAACATTGTTTACACGCAAAAAAGTAACATCAAAATAGTAAACAAAACAATTTGTAACGTTTATAAAAACATGTATTTCTCACACTGATTTCTCACGGGGTCAGAATTGCGAGGACGTTGCGAGTTCAAGTTGCTTAATGTAAACAAATATGTCTGATCATGGAACACGATTATATTGTTCCAACAGGTGTAAGGTAGGGAGGTGTACCTAAAGATTGCGTCAATCTCTGAACATCATCAACATCTGCCTAGCCTTTTTTCGACTATGTTGGGGTCGGCTTCCAGTGTAACCAGCAGGCTTAGCCAAGTGGACTATCTACAATCGTTAACGCTAGTAGAAAACTAAACAAATATAAGGGAATGACATCATCTCAACCATAATGATTTAAGGTTGAGATGATGAAAATAACTTTAGCTTCAGAAGTCGGTGACCTTTGTTTGATTGATTTAGTTTTTTTGTCATCGACTTCTGAAGCTAAAGTTATTTTTCACTTTTTTGTTTGAAGACGGTTTAATTTTTTGCAAAAAAAGTTTATTTTTACATTTTTAGTTTTTCCCAAACACATATTTGCTATGAATTTATTTGACATTGTCAAAAATACATGTCATGGTAATGGGCGTATAAGGCGTATCCTCAATATATGGAACTTAACATACCTATACTTAAAATGTCACTTACGGGATATCTTCCGTGATTAACGGGTCAACTCAGAGTTGACCCGCGATCATGGCGCTTGCAACAGCGTCGAAATATCGGGAGCTCAAAAACAATAAATAATCACGGAAGATATCCCGTAAGTGACATTTTCAGTATAGTTATGAACCGTGAAAGCTTAAAACAGTGTTTAACATACCTTTTTTTTTCGGATGGGAAATCGTCAAATTACCCCATCCGCTCTGGGCGGAGCGGAAGGGAGTGTCAGACTTTTACTGACTAAAACCCATCCATGTTCCTTCTTAGCCCTTTGTGTTCCAGGGCCACGGTATCTTTTTCGAACAGTCCCGCAGCCCCGGCAGGCATCGGACCTTGCGGACCACTTCCTTTTGCTGACGTCTCTTTGAGGCGCGCGCGGAACAAGAACGCGCCAACATAACATACCTAACTGTCGAAATCTGGGTTTATTGTACACATCTGCGTACCCCTTCAGAGCATACAAGCGTGATGTTACGTCATGATGTTGTCTAAACAATAAACATCCAAGCGATTGCAGCAATCACGGCACATTTGCTGTCTATTTTTGAAGAGTCCCATTGTATATCTCCGAATATCAGCATCAGATGTTCACAAAATTTAAATGGTCCCATTAAATTGAATGAGAACGGGAGGCACCAGCTTTCAAATAAAAAATGAATCATCAAAATCGGGTCACCCAGTCGAAAGTTCTGAGGTAACAAACACAAAAAGCAATATTAAAAAAAATACAGTCAAATTGAGAACCTCCTTTTTGGAAGTCGGTTAAAAAAAAAATAAGAAAAAGTTGGAACTTTGACCCCCAATATCTCCGTAACTAGAAGGTTCCCAGGTATGGTCCAGAACAAAAAAATGATCGCAATGACGGGAAAAACAAGTGCCTTTTAGCTTTGTTAAGGGTCTATTTACACCCTGAAAATAAAACTGAAGTGTCTTTTTGTAATTTCAAAATAACGTCTTTTTACTAAAATGTAATTACGGTTATCGTAACAAAAAACATCTTTTTTTCATTTTTGTCTCTCTGTCCGTCTATCTTTTTGTTGCGGCTAAATTCCGAAACGGCTGGACCAATTTTGATGAATTCACAACTTTGATAAAGATAGTAAGACATTGTGATACAAACTTTTACGGTGGTTTCAGTATACGATTCTGAAAACACCAGCATTAAAACAATCAGCTGCGCTATACAATTCGACATTATAGATGATGTACTTTTGGAAACGGTACGAGTATCAATGTTTTGTAATTTGACAGTAAAAAATCAATATACATACCCTACTCATTAATCTGTACGTAATACATACTTAACGACCTGTAGCAGTATTTAAAAATGTGTTTACATTTTAATAAATAATTAAGCATTTATTATTCAGTAATTATACCAACCGTAACCTTTGATTTAAATTAAATAAGTTTGCGTAAATTACGCAAGTTTTATTTTTACCAAAAGATAAACAAAATCGCGATGGAATAATATCGCAGTATTAAATGAATAAATTATTTGTTTATTCGATGATTTGTACGAAATTAGAATACGACGCCTAGTGCGTAGAATATATTTATTTATAAAAAAACGGCGTATCCTTGGTTTTCTTAGACAGACTGTTATGTTTTTAAAATTAAGATAAGATGTTTAGAATTTTGGCAACGTTTTCAAGGCGTTTGGAAAGGATAACGTAACGATCAGGCATGCGTTCAAGAACTATGCTTAGAACTGGATTTTGAAGTCTATGATTTTTAAATCGTGATTCATACTCTTGGTCGTTTAGATTTGTTTTAAAATGCATGCCTACTGTAATGAATGACGGTCTACTAAATACACTCGTTAGTCGTATACACCTTAGAACCATATTGTCTCTCTTTCAAAAGTCAAAATTTTTAATAATATGCATGCCTCTGTTCTATGCAACACCTGTCAATCAACTCATCAATAAACTCTAGGTATCTATGAGTGATTAAAATACCATAGTTAATGCTAATCACATTACATCACCATTTATGTATTCATTATCATAGATATTAACTATCTGTGTACAATTCCACGCTGTTTGTGTAAAAGTGTAGTTAGTATTAGTCGTCTCGAACATTCTTTATTAAAGTATACTGGTGAGATACCTAATGATCTAAACAGGGTTATTTGTAAAACACCGACAACCTCTCAGGACTATGTTACTAACATCATAATGAACAACTTTTGTTCTATGACTTTTAAAAATTCATCAAATTTTAGTCCATCAGATTTTCATACAAAAATAAAAATATTTAAATTAAACGCTCTTAAGGCCCGACTGCCGCCCTAAACCCGCTTCTCTCGCTATTGTACTATCGCTTTCTTTTGCTTCGCATAGAATTCGTTACATTTAGAGCGTTAAATTAAAAAAAAAAAAATTGTATGTAAATCATTAGATTCGTCTTACTGAAATGAAATGAAATGAAATTGTTTATTCAGTAAATAGGATGTAGTTACTTAAGCTAGATGGGGTCGACATTTCGCATCCGACTACCCTGAGAAGAAATGGCGAAACAAACTCAGGGATCAAAGTGCTACGTAGCGTACCTAGTACTGCGTCAAAAAATTTTGAAGTGACTGTTTTTTTGACTATGACATTTGTGGATGAAGATATCATCTAAAACTCATACTTCTTCTAAAAGAACCAAATCAAATTTAGAATTAATTAATTTAGAATCAGATTTTATCCAATCAGTACGTAGCGACCTGGACCTCATTCAAGTCCTGGAGCTTGTGCACGATGACTCCAACTCATAGCGAAATAATAATATTATCTACTCCATGTGGGAGTGACAATTCACTTTTCTCAGTGAAAAAGTTTTCGCGCAACCTGTGCAGTGAGTGCAGAGTGCAGTGCATTTAAAAATTTACAATAATGGTTGGTACAAACTGCAGTTTAGCCAAAATTGTTGATGAAAATTTGACGTTGCAGTTCGCATGAGTATGCATAAAATTGGTGTGATTATCTGCCAAGCCAGCACATAGTATTAATGCATACATAACGTATAACTTCCAAGTTCTTAGATAATGAGTCTTTTACATATAAATCGTGACTTACGGTATCGATTCGTATAGCATTAATGTTGCAATGCCCCTATCTCACATATCTGAAATAACTTATTGCACTAAGTTACAAAATCGGAAAACGTTTTTCTTTATCTGTTGATTATTTTGAAATTATTTATCTGAGTATTCTTATTCAATTTCGATTTGGAGTTTGCTAAATTCGATGAAATTTTACGGGATGCAAGGGACCCGAAACCGTTACTACGTATTCAACAGTACTTACATCATTCTGAGCGGGTAGAAGTGTTCCATCGGTTATTAAAAAAAAAAAAAACATTTGAAATTAACTGAAATTTTGCACAGTGGTTCCCTTTATATTGTAGACAAGGAATAACGAAGGATTTTTCGAAATTCAACCCCTAAGGGAGTTAAATAGGGGATGAAAGTTTGTATGAAAGTACGTCAGTTTTAGTCACGTGTAAATTAATTTTCAATCTTCAGCCTAAATAAAAAAATTCAAGATTAAAAATTAATTTATACGTGACTCAGCGTTTTTGATAATTTCACCCCAAAGGGTTAAAAAAGGGGATGAAAATATTTCATCAATGTTTTCTTATGACGCGATGACGTTATCACGTAAAATAATCGTCCGTAAACCGACTTTACAGACAACCCTTTTTAGACATTATTTTGTACCCTATTTTCCTATTTAACCCAAAGGTTGACTGGTAGAGAATGTCTTGTGGCATTAAGTCCGCCTATGTACCACTATTGTACATGAAGTTTAAATAAATAAAATGTACTAGACAGATTTACTTTTCCTATTTTAATAATAAAACCAGCCTATTACTGTCCCACTGCTGGGCAAAGGCCTTTTCTCATACAGAGAAGGCACGAGCATTGATCACCACGCTTGCTCAAGACGGGTTGGTGATTTCAGACTTATATTAATTACAAGTCTAGGTTTCCTCACGATGTTTTCCTTTACCGATGTCTGTGATGTCCAAGATGAACATAGAAAGTACATATGAGTTGAAAAAATCACATTGGTACTTGCCCAGATTGGAACCCACAACCTCATGCTTGAGAGGCGAGGCCTTAACCACTGGGCCATCACAATATTTCCTATTTGTATGGATTATTTTCCCATTGTAACTCCGATCTATTTCATTAAGCAAGCATTGTATGTACTTATTGTTACACTGTAACATCTAATTATAAAGAAGAACTATAAATAAACGCATTTCAATCATACATAATAAGTTTGCAAATCTGTCAGTATGTCAGTTACGTCAAATGTTAATGACATTGCAGTCTTTATCTAATAAGGTAAACAATCACTATAAGGCATGTACTTAAGAGCTGTTGTTTTATTTTTACCGTGTATAATGGTTGTAAAATCACCCCTTAACGATGCCGAGAGGCATTTGTTCCTAATGTTATTGCGTTTTTTTTTTTGTTCTGGACCATACGACCCAAATGGCGCAGCGGTACTGAGGTTGCGGTGTTTACGTTCTTAGGGTCCCGGGATCGAATCCGGTAGGAGCAAATGTTTGTGTGATGAGTATGGACATTTGTTTCCGAGTCATGGATGTTTATATGTACAATAAGTATGTACTTACAAACAAAAAGTATCTATGTAGTATATCCGTTGGAAGTAAGGCGTAATATCAGTGATGTCTGTTTTTTTAGTGAACATTGCAAACGGCTCGGTTGATTGTTCCGAACTACTCAGCAAAATACTTCTTCGCACTAATCTTAACAACCTAAGAAAACGGCCTCTACTCCATGTACCATTCGCATCGACAAAGTACAGGCGCAACGCCTTCTGCATACGTAATGTTATAGCTCTCAATAGTTTACCATCACACCTGGAAATCGATTTATTTTGCACCAGCGCACACAAAATTAGAAAGATTCTAAACAATGAGTATTTTGGTGACAATAATAAATAGCTTTTAATTTTGATTTTGATGCTGCACGACTTGACATACTTAGTATATTATCGCAACATATATGTCTACATTGTAATCCGTTTACTTACTTAAATCGGTGTAACTGGTCAACTCAAGCAACTTATAACTAATTAGATATAATGCATGTGGAAGCTTGTAATTAGCAAATGTCACTACTTAAGGATGATATTCAAGATTGTTATTAGACTGTAAGCTTTCTTTAAAATTAAATAAATAAATATCAACTATCTGGTGTCCACGACACAAGCCTTGTTGCTTAGTGTGGCACTAGATGGCGCTGTGTGTAATGTCCAGCGATATTTATTTATTTATTTATACCTGGGAACCTTCTAGTTCCCAATTTTTCACGCGTTTTTTTGTCGGTATAGGTAAAACGATACCCTTTTTTTTTTTTTTTGGATGGGAAATCATCAAATGACTTTTCCCGCTCTGGGCCGAGCAGGAGGGAGTGTCAGACTTTTACTGACTAAAACCCATCCATGTTCCTTCCTCGCCCTTTGTGTTCCGGGGCCACGGTATCTCTTTCGAATAGTCCCGCAGCCCCGGCAGGCTTCGGTCCTTGCGGACCCCTTCTCTATTGCTGACTCTCTTTGAGGCGCGCGTGGAACACGAACGCGCCGTCGACACGGCCTGTCGTCATGAGACGTACGGACGGCGAGCTAGCCCATAGCTCCCCGTCCACAGGCCCGCGCCTACGGTGGCCGGAAGCCACCACGTGGCCCCCGACGCCCGGGGCGTCTCCCGCGGCGGCCGGGACGTGAGGATCTCTCCCTGTCCTGTTCCGCCACCTCCTTCGCTAGCATGACTGCTTCGCAGAAGGAGGTGACTGCGTCCCATTCCGTCTCGCTCCGGACCATGGCACGAACCAGGGCCGGGAGCGAGAGGTCGCCGCCGCCGATCGCCACCTCGAGGACACGGCGGTGCTCCACCCAAGCGGGGCACACCTCCACAGTGTGCTCCACCGTGTCCTCCGGCCTATCCTCACAGTGATAGCACCCGGGCGTTTCCTCCCGCCCGATTCGGTGCAGGAACTTACCGAAACATCCGTGTCCGGTAAGAACCTGCGTCAGGCGGAAGGTGAGGACGCCGTGGCGTCTCTCCAGCCACTCCTCAAAGAGGGGACTTATCGCCACTATTGTGGCGTGCCCTGCACGGGGTTGCGATAGTCGCTCTCTCCATGTCGCCATGAGATCCCGCCGGAAGTCAGTCCGCTGAGCGACAATTTGCCGCGGCAGCGGAGTTTCCCCCCGGCGTAGCGCCTCCGCGCGCCACTCATGTAGGCGCGCGAGGACTATTGCCTCCAGATCCCATGGCGGCAATCCGGCAAGGAGGTTCGCCGCCTCGCGGGAGATCGTGCGATACCCCCGGACCAGCCTTACGGCTACCACCTTCTGGGGCACGTTCAAGTGGTGGGCGGCACGCCGCCTTAATGAACGTGCCCACACCGGGGCCCCGTAAAGGGCCATGGACCGCACGGCTCCCGCGTAGAGCCTCCGGCAGGAGGCGTTCGGCCCCCCCAGGTTGGGCAGCCGCCTCAAGGCAGCCCCTGTCCGCTCCAGTTTGGGGGCCAAACGTCGGAAGTGCTCCACGAAGTTCCACCGGCTGTCGAGGACAAGTCCCAGGTACTTCAGCGTCGACTCGACGCCGATGGAAACCCCTCCTGCCATCACTGAGGATCCCGTAGGTGGCGCGTTCCGAGGCCCATGAAAGCACATGGCCTCGGACTTGTGCAATGCCACCTCGAGACCCAGTTGCCGGATCCTCTCAACGACTATCGCAACCCCGCGTGACATAGTGTCGGCCGCCGCCTCGTGCGATCTCCCCTGTGCCAGCACCAGCGTGTCGTCAGCGTAGCAAACTACGCTGACACCGCTAGGGAGGTCGGCGCGCAGCACCCAGTCGTACCCGATGTTCCACAAGGATGGCCCCAGAACCGATCCCTGTGGAACACCGCACGACATCTCTCGCCGGTTCCAGTCTCCGCTGCGACCGGGGTAGATGACGGCCCTGTCCGTCAGGTAGTCCCCGACCACACGACGGAGGTAGGTCGGCACCCGGTGATACCGGAGTGCCTCCCTTATGCAGCTCCAGGGCATGGAGTTGAAGGCATTGGCGATGTCGAGAGACACCGCCAAGACAACCCCACCCCGGGACACCGCATCCCCCGTCGTGAGGGCCCTTACGCGCATGATGGCGTCCACCGTAGAGCGCCCCTTGCGGAAACCAAACTGGTGGTCCGCAAAGTCCGGCCCCGTCTCCGCAAGGTGCTCGGCGAGGCGGTTTGCAACTACTCTTTCAAAGAGCTTGCCCACCTCGTCGAGCAGCACCACGGGCCGGTAGGCGGACGGAGAGTCCGCCGGGCGCCCTGGCTTCCGAATGAGGACCAGCTTCCCCGTCTTCCAACGAAGCGGGAACTGGCCTCTCTCCAAACATGCGCTAAAGAGCCCTTCTAGTCGGGGCCCGAGAGCCTCCGAGGCCAGGACCCAGGCTTTGCCAGGCAAGCCGTCGGGTCCCGGGGCGGTATTTTTGGCACCCAACCTTCGTACCGCCACTCTCAGGTCTACCCCAGTCACTTCAGGAGCGTCGTCGTCGTCGCTTTGGTGGTCCGCTTCCGGCACCGCAGCCGGCGGGGGCGGGTGTTCCCCTTGCGAGGGGAACAGAGCGCTCACCACGTCCTCCACGAGCTGAGGCCGGAGACTCTGCGTCAGCGGGGGGGCCCAGGTGCGGAGTTTATCCCGCACCATCTTGTAAGGGCGCCCCCACGGATCTCTGTCAAGAGTCCCCAGCATCTCCTCGCGGGCCAGATCCCTGGCCCGCAGGACAGCCTCGCGGAGGGCGGTCTTCGCCGCTCTGTAGCCCTCATAAAGCTCCGCCTCAATGGCTTCCGCATTCGGTGGGCGAATGCGGAGCCTGCGGTGCCTGAAGTACAGGTGTCGCGCAGCCACGCACGCCTCCCGTAAAGACGTCAGCTCACGCGACCACCAGTACACCTGACGCCGGGCGCTTCCTGGCCGGACTCGGGGCATTGCCACGTCACAGATGTCGGACATGGCCTCCTGGAACCACCCTGCCTCATCGTTAACGTCGGCAGGCCTGTCCGGTGATGTCACCCAGGCCTGCACGATCGAGGCTTCCAGGAGGAGCTCCCGGTCCAGCTGCTTCAGCGCCCAACGCGGACCACTCGGGGCCTGTTGGACCGGCGCGCTTGAGTTTTGGGTGGAGACGTCGAACCGGATGTACCGGTGGTCGGAATAGGTCTCCACCCCCTCCAAGACGCGCCAGTCAACGACACGCGGTGACAGGGCGGGGCTGGCGAACGAAATGTCCACCACCGACTCGCCCCGCATCCTCACGCACGTGGCGACAGAACCCCTATTTAGGACGACCAGGCCCTTCTCCAGGGCCCAGTCCTCCACCATCCTTCCCCGCACGTCTGTGCAACGGGAACCCCAAGCCAAGTTCTTGGCATTGAAGTCCCCGAGGACAAGCACGGGGAGGGAATGGTTTCCGACGACGACACTCAACTCTGCGAGAGAGTTGTGGAACTCGGCGAGAGTTCGGCTCGGGGAGAAGTAGACACCCACTACGACGATCTCCCCTAACCGGGCTGCTACGCACCCCCGACCCCTCCTGACACTTTCAAGGGTCGGGGTGCCGGCGGCGGCCGACGACACTAGTAAAACGATACCCTTAGTATCGTATTACCCAGTAACTAAGTTGTTGAGGTATTCAGCTGCATCCGGTTAGACTGGAAGCCGACCAATCCGGAAAAGGCTAGCCAGATGATTCTGGCTGGTCGGTTTATCAAAATTAAAATAAACCTTACTGCTTATTTTAGCGACAATAGTTGTGTAATTATGTAATACAATTAAAAGTAAAAAAAAAACTTTTTTTAAAACAAGCTTTTATTTAATTGCGCTAAAAAGAATAAAATTCCTTTAAAACTTTTTCTATCAAGTTACATTACAACGTCATTACACAATTTATATGATATAAAAGCTTGTCGCATTGCCCCGCGATATACATAATATGTGTACAAAATTTGAGCTCAATCAGTTGAAGATATCTGCATCAAAATTGAGTTGCAAGATTCCACCCGAACAAACATACATACTTACATACATACACTGCAAGATACAGTACAGTACAGTAAATAAATTTATTTTTAATAAAAAAAAACTGGCCAAAAGCGAATTGGGTTCACCTAATAATCATTTAGAGTTGAGCTACACATCAGTTTGTGGAAAGGTCGCTTGCTAATTACTGTATTATGCGTCCTTATTAAATACCGTATTATCCTTACTAGGGAATTAAGGATCGAATCTTAACACTGAATAAGCAGAACTGCCTCAGTAAACTATTAACATATGTAATTAAGCTAGATTAGTGAGCTATAAATATCAATTAAACAATTTATCATGTTACGTTAAATTACCGTGGGAAATATTGATCAGCACATTGTTCTACATTTTTATTGAGTATGGAAAAATATTTCAGTCTTAAGGAAATATAACATGACACGCAATTTACTAGAGAAAAATCTACAATCAAAACTATATGTTATATTTTTACACCAAGTCATTTAAATAATACATAACTGGTTACCGTTACGTTTTAAACTTATACTAAGTTAGTGTAACGTTTCAAACCTGGCGTTTATTATGATATTATGTTATTATGGCCTCTTTTTCTGTAGCCTCTATATTATCTTTGTTTTATCCTAAAACAAAACCTTCAATTTTGTTTGTTGAAAGGGGTTGAAAATTTTTGAAGCGTGGTCACGCATTAGCGAAACAAGTTTTTACAAGACAAAATCTTGAACCGTCACATTTCCGGAATGCTTATATTCCGAAAATGTGACACTTTAGAAGATTTTGTAGTAGTATTGGTAGTGTTTTGTAGTTGTTTTACTGTTGGCGAAAATTGTAACTTTGATGGCGAAGATTGTAACTTTAATGGCTTATATCTCAGAAACGTGCTTTAGATTTTTTTTGGCTTATTTTTTTTTTATTGGTGCCAACAATTGATTAATAATTGAGTTTCATGCGTGGCCGCTATTTTGGAAATAAAATACAATGGCGTAAGTTAGGCAGGCCAAATAATTCAAAGCCTTTTAATGTTGAGAAATTTTATTGACTCGAAACATTATCAAAAGCCAAAATTAGATTGTATAACATACTTTTTGAGCGCGTACGGTGTTTAGAAAAATGTCAATGGAAAATACAACTGTCGTGATCCAAAGTCTTTATTTTGCTGACGTTAAATTATCAACGTTCAAGTTAATGATAATGTAAGCGATAAAAACATAATATAATGTAATTAATTAAGAAGGCTGTATACTTGCGTCAATGAAATAATTGTGTTTCTCTTGTTTGAGAATGCACTCATAACTCAACATACATAAACTTTGCCATACAAATGATTTCTGAAGTGTTTACCAAAGATCCTCGTTTGTTAGTATACAAGAAACGAACACTTCACGATATAGTAACTGTAAAGTGTAAAGTAAAAACTATAAGTTCACGTGCATATTCATTAAATCAAGTTTCTTACTAACCAACTCCACAGCCTACGTCATATAATAATGACGTGTAAACGAGCGTAAGGGAAGTTTCCGTTTAGTTTAACTGTAGATAATATGTAATATTATGTATAAGTATATTATACAGATGTCTTAATCGTCGTCTTCCCCTCTGTTAGCTTGTAAAATGCGTGGAACGTGTTGATGGTAATTAATATTATATATATATTAAATATTGTTTTTCATTTGTACTATTTATTTTTCCACCAGTGTTGGAAAACTTGGAATAAAGATTTTTGCATAATGAGACTTTGCATTGTGTAAACAAATAAAGATACTTTTAATAATAATAGATTTATTTGTTAGAATATTGTTCTTACATAGGTGTTACACATAATATGATGTCCATAATATTCTGCTGTTTCCAGCGTACAAATATTTCAAAGAATTAAAATTAATAATAAACCATACAATGTCGAGAATAAGAAAACGTTAACTACTATCAAATACAATGTCAGGGGTTATCAATTATAACGTCAAGAATTATTAAATACAATAAAAAAAAAGAAAAATTCCACTACAATGTCATAGAAATGAAATTCCATTCAATTATTAGGAGGTAAGTCATCGTCGTTTGTTTTTGTATCACTGAAAATGAAACTATTTTTAGTAATTATTACATTTTACTGGCAGACATAAGAAAACTAAAGATTCATCTCAATTTTACCCGACTACGGCGAAGCAAAAAGTAGGGTTATGATTTTTAAGATTTAAAATGAATGATTGTAAAATCATCCTAAATACAAGTTAAAAATAACCGTATCTAATATATCATCTCGCATCTCTCTCATAGGCTATTTTTCATGATTGTTAATGTTAAAATGTCAAATAGTGTTACAAGAATATTATAATGTCATTTTAAAAATAGTAGTTTTATTTTTGTATGTACCAGTTATTGGAAAAGTTATCATGATCTGACAGTAATCACAAAAAGATAAGTTTTTCTCTTTGTTTTGGTGCTCTACATTATAAATTGGTGGAGAGAGTAGCTATTGTCTCAAAAAAGGGCATTGTTTAACATAGCAACTGGATTGTGGAAGTCACATAATCGTTCTAGAATTTAGTCTAACCAGACTAGAACCCACTCCAACATAATTGTCAAACGATGAGGTAGTAGAAGCAATTTTAACATAATATAAAATTCATTTATGTTCAGGCATCTTTGGCCCATCGATAAATACCTTATTGACTAGCATTTATCGTAAAAATACAAATCATGTAAGTTAGTAGAACCCTAAAAATGATGTTAGCATCACTTCAATACACTAAGACACTCCGTTTATCCACCACTTGCCTGTGGAAGCGTCGAAACACTCGGACTCTCTACAAAAGTCCTCTTCCAAGACAAGGTACAAATAACACGTTAGAATTCGCACCACGAACACCTTAAAATTTACGTTGTATTTTAGTACTAAGTACAACTTATCTTTCTTTCTTTTAGCAGTGAAGTAGTCGAATCTCTCAAACTTTTTCCTGCTACATCATCCCATAGTCATCTCGACTACCTCACCCTACCTTTAGAGTATATCATTCACTAATCACATGGAAATTTTCCATGTACAATCAAATAATGCGAAAATAATGATTACATTAAATTCTAACAATCAAGGTGAGTAACCTCATATGAACTTTAAATAGTTTCTGTTAACGGTCTTCAATATTGTCCAGCCAACCGTAAACAATAAAGAAACTGATTAAAAGAAGAAGCCACAGCTATGCTTCCACATTTATTGTGCGAACCGCTGTGGAATTCACTAACAACTTCTCTGTTCCCTGATCATTATAATCTGGATCTCTTCAAGGTTTGAGTGAATCGGTTTCTTCTAGGCAAGCGTGCTCCAGCCTAGGCCACGTCATCGCTTTACATCAGGCGACTTGCGGCCAAGCGCGAGCATTTCTATTGTAAAAAAAAAACAGAGTTCATACCATAATTATAAAATGCATTTTTTTTTTTTGCGGAATGTTCTGGAGTGCCGACCGCGAACCGTCAGACGTTGCGTTGGAAGGCCTCCCACTAGGTGGACCGATGACCTGGTGAAGGCTGCGGGAATCCACTGGATACGAGTTGCACGGGACCGGTCAATGTAGTGACATTTGTGGGAGGCCCATGTCCAGCAGTGGACGTCTTGTAGCTGAAATGATGATGTGATGACTTTTTTTGCCCGGAACCCTAATCCTTTTTCAAAAATAAAAGTAAGCTACGTTACCCCTCTATCTATCCTCTATCTCCTATATCTGCCAGTAAAAGTCCTGTCAAAAGCGGTCCAACCATTTCGGAGATTAGCCGGAACAAACAGACAGACAAAAATAAAAGTTTTTTTTTGCTTTCTGCTTTCATATGCATTCAATAAAAAGCTGTTATTTATGATATTGCAAACAAACACTTCAATACTATTTATTTGTATATATTAGTCTAAGATATCAGTATTTGTGACTTCCTAACTAAGCAGTCTTGTTAAGGTCAATGTCTCTTTCGTAACGAAGTTGCGCAAGCGTTGCATTACTTACGTGCCTCTGGAATTTCATTGATTTAAATACGTAGATCGGATAATAGTTTTGCTCTGATGTTGGTTTTGCGGTTTTGAAGATGAATATTATGATGCTTGAATAAATCTCATTTGTTTTGATGAGTCATTAGTCATGATCGTGCGGTTTGAAGACAAATAAATAATGTTAACCATCATTTGTATTTATTATAGTGCTTCGTGCATAAGGGTCTATTCTCACCGATACAGCGCTATAGGTACCTCAATAAAAATCAGTACCACATTCGTTCAGTTTCATTTCTAACCGACTTCAAAAATAGAAGGAGGTTCTTAATTCGGTTTTATTTTTGACTTTTCCATTTAACACGCTGATAAAATGCACAGCTGTCTGGTCTACTCATATCAGATTGATTTAATATCTTACCAACATCCGAAATCTTAAAAAATAGGTATGCTAAAGATCTAAAACTATTGCTCAATTCTTAAAAAAAAAATTCTTAATGGCTATCGTTTAAATAAATAAACAATTAGAAACAATGATTTATGGGTACTAGTTTTCGTTTAGGCCTTCGGTATGCCTATCCACTTGACATAATTATTTTGGTTTTGAAGTCAGTCAGAAGTGATTAGTATACAGTGTAATTAAAGAGATAAGCATTTTGATTGCGTTTAATTGGTTCGAGTTTTGCAAATGTCGTTCAAATTCAAAGCATTAATTATGAACGCACAATGCCTAAAGACTTTGAAAGAACTGTAGTTGCGATATTGAAAAGATTATACAGGGTTATTTGTGTAACACCGGCAACCTCTCAGGACTATGTTAGTAACATCATAATCCACAACTTTTGTTCTATGACTTTTAAAAAATGATCATATTTTTGTTCATCAGATTTTCATACAAAAATAAAAATATTTAAATTGAACGCTCTTACCGCCCTAACCCCGCTCCCCTCACTATTGTACTATCGCTTTCTTTTGCTTCGCATAGACTTCGTAACATTTAGAGCGTTCTATTTAAATATTTTTATTTTTGTATGAAAATCTGATGAACTAAAATATGATGATTTTTTAAAAGTCATAGAACAAAAGTTGTTGATTATGATGTTAGTAACATAGTCCTGAGAGGTTGCCGGTGTTTTACAAATAACCCTGTAAAAGATAGTTTCGCTAAGTCCAGCGCTATGGCTCTTTCTTATGAGTCATAGCATTTTGCTTAGGAGTGGCTGGTTTGCCTGAAGGTTTTCGAAACACGATTGTTTAAAGTTTTGTTGGACACCGAAGCCGTGACTTCATACATTATCAGCCGATTTTCTTAGCTCATTGGGCAGTTTCGAAAGAAATATAATCTGCTACAATTCCATAAAATGAGTGGAAATTAAAAATTTAAACAAACTATGGAATACATAGGTAATCATTATAATAAACGTTGTTGTTTATTAGTACTATTAACTGCATGATAATAATTTGCAAATAATATTATGCAAGCTACTCGCTTCGACTTGCTCTGCCAGATGTACTGGATGTTATGTAAATGTTTATAATAATAATATTGATATTCAAAGTAAGTAAGAGCGCCCACGTTTTTATAATGTCTCTATATCAATATTATAAAATTTGTTTGTAAGTTTGTATATTTTTACTAGAATATTTTGGTATTACCTAAAGTAGGCTTAGGTTGTATAAGGCACTGTATCTACTAATATCTAAATGATTACCTTTTATGTAATTTTTATAACTCGGTAAAAAAAAACAATTCTATCTTCATTTTACGATTTATTTTATTTCCTTCAAGGGAAACTTAATTATGGTTTTATTATTATGGACGAATATCGTGAGCCAATTAAGTAGTTTAACTATGGTTTAATCTTATGGAATTTATTAATCAAGGTTTAAAAATATTATATATTTTGTAATAGGCATCGTAAAATATGATTTATTTAATAGGCCATCCGTTTCGACACATTAAAATACTTTAATACACACGCGTTAAGCTATTACGGACGGTTTACTAACGGCCATTTTCTATAACTTACTTACGTATAACTGTTGGTTAATCTGCCTTCTTCCCTAGCTATCAGTGTTTGTATAACCAAAGTATGTCCTGTCCGTGTCACCTACCTGTCACTTCATCATCATCATCAGCCTATTAATGTTCCCACTGCTGGGACACAGGCCTCCTCTCTGTGAGAGGGAATGGGCTATAATCTACCACGCCGGCCCAGTGCGGATTGGTAGATGTCACATGTCTTCGAATTTTTTGGTTCTAGGACATGCCGGTTTCCTCACGATGTTTTCCTTCACCGTTTTGAGAGCAGTGGTGGTGAAATAAATTACACAAAGTAATGCGCCTGTCTGGGTTCGAACCCACGACTTACTGTTCGTAAGTCGGGGCCACCACCACTGGGCCACCGCTGCTCTCACTGATTCATAATTCTCCTGTCACTTGATTCATAGAAAAATCAAAGAAAGCTTTTCTATGACGTTGTGTTTCTAACCGTCTGTAAGCAAAATGTCAAACAGACAGAGATAGCAACCTACCGAAACCGAACAGTAAATTATTGAAAATGCCCTTAAACCAATTTCCTGATACCAACCAAAGAAACATAAACATCATAACATCACGCTTGTAATCCCCGAAGGGTTATGCAGAGGTATACCCAATTATAGTCGGTACACCTACATTTCGCCAATTACGTTAAAGTCCCATGTAATAAGGGGCGATCCTATTGCCATCAACCGGGCACAAATACAGACACCCTGGCTGCTACAGAGAAAACTCTTGATGGAAAAACTCAATAACACTACCGACCGGGAATCCAACCCAGAACCTCGATCATGCTCAGCAGTCGGGCATCCGACGACTCCATTAACGAGGCAGTTAAATAAATGCAATTGCAATCAAATAATGTTTTTTTTTGTTATTTAAACTCTGTTACCGACTGTAAATCAAATAGGTAATCAAGATACCGGATTGAACTGATTTCCATAATATGTTTGCTTTTTTCATGCATTACGTACGGAACCCTAATTTAAACATTGGGAAAAAAATACCATAGACACGGTCAGTGCGTGTAACGAAATATCTTGTTCATAGAATATTGCTTAATGTTCAACTACTGTAATAATAACCTTCATCTATTTAATATCCCTTCACCTATAATATTATTATTAACTTTAAGTACAAAACCAACCATAGGTTGAAATTGGGCCTTTTCATGTTTTTTTTTATGCATTATGGAATTGTTTTATTCTGAGTCGGCCAACTGTAAATGGGTTTTTCCATCAGGAATTTTCTTAGTAGCAGTCATTGGTGTCAATTCTGTTGTGCACAAACTAAACTTAATTTAGCTATTGCTATCTTTTTCTCTCTTATAAAACGAGAAAGAGACAGACGTAATTTAGAGCTGTCAAATTTAATTTGGAACTAATATTTCCAAATGAAGGGTGCACGTAAAAACATGTCGACTAAAAACACGTTGAAGCGCAAAGCTTAAATTAGTTTGTCATCTCTAACTTAGTTCATAGCTGTAGCCGTCCTTTTCTCGCACTGCCTTTTAGTAAAAGATAGCAATAGCCTAAATTAAGTTTAGTTTGTGCACAACAGAATCGACACCATTATCTGGATTTCATCAATCTATAACATTGGACTTTAACATAACTGGCGACATATTGTGTGTTTACTAATAGATACACCTCTACCTAACGCTTCTGGGATTACAGGCTTGAGGTTATGTTGAATGTGATACACTATTAGCAAATGCGGTGTTATTTCACAAGTTTAAATGAGGAATATAAATGACTCAGAATCATTGAAGTGCGTGTCTGAAGTTTTCTTTTTTTGTTTCACCAAGATTACATGTTATTTCATGTCTTTGTTAAGGCTTACGCAAAATCTCAGTTGAAGGCTACATTATTCAATTTGCAGTACTTTTATCACACTTTGAAGTGTTTTAATTTGTAGTTGTTCCGCCCTGTGGACTTTCAATTACTGTGTTGTTTTTGTTTGCAACAATTTGTACACTATGCCGTCAGAAATGGCTCCAATCTTTGGAAGCTTCATCTTCTGTGCGTCAATGTCTATCTAGGTATATATTAAGTTGGCCCAAAATTTGGCTACGAGTTTGGCGTCTTCCGTAGCGTCCATCAGTTCCTGTAACGTGCAGACAGTTCGTTAAACATCGCCACTTTAATTTTTACTGTATGTGGAGCTAAATATTTTAAAAAGTCGAAATGTCAAAAAGCTGGTAAGATAGCAAGGTTTATAAAATATTGTTTTATCTTCTTTTTACCATCAAAATTATTAGAAGAACAGAGTCGCAATTAAACATAATCTATTATTATTTTTACGTATAATTTTTTAAATGATATAATATTATATCTTATGCTTAAAAAAGTCTAATCATTTTATTAGTTCCGTTTGTAACACGTTTTTGAACATTATGCAATTATTTGATAACGTCGATTTTCCTGGTCACAGCAGATTAGATTAATAAAATAAGCTTATATGTTAAATTTGAGACCACCTGCAGCATTCTCTCGGCTGAATCTATCCTAACGAAGTATAAATAAATAATAAATATCGCTGGACATTAACACACAGCGCCATCTAGTGCCACCCTAAGCAACGAAGCTTGTGTCGTGGACACCAGATAGTTGATATACAACATAGATACTTTTTGTTTGTAAATACATACTTATTATATATATAAACATCCATGACTCGGAAACAAATGTGGACCCAACAACACCCAACCGGGATTCGAACCCGGGACCCTAAGAACATAAGGCAGCCTCACTACCGCTGCGCCATTCGGGTCGTCGAAGTCTTGAAGAGATGGCTCTAAGCCATAAGACCACCTATTGTATCACACATGTTTATTGTCTACTTTTATGACTTGAGAGCGATGCATCTCACAGCATATTCATTTTAAGCTTTTGTTTAACTTGTCCTTTTACGGACACATATTACATTTTCAATAACTTACTGTTCGGTTTCGGTAGGTTGCTATCTCTGTCTGTTTGACATTTTGCTTACAGTCGTTTAGAAACACAACGTCACAGAAAATCTTTCTTTGATTTTTCTATGAATCAAGTGACAGGTAGGTGATGCAGATAGGATATTTCAAGCTAACTTTGTTTATAGAAACACCGATAGCTGGGAGACGTGGCATATTAACTGACAGTTATAGTTAAGTAAGTAATAGAAAATGGGCCTTAGTGAGTTAGTCTGTACTGGTCAAATTGCAACTGAATTTCAAACAAGTTCCCCCCAACCGGTTAAACTGAAATTTTGCACACACCTTTAGTTTTGGTGACAATACATTTTTATGACAGACATTAATGATCCTGCAGCCAGAATCACCTTCTCGCGAGGGAACTCCTCAACAGTTAATAGCACGGACACCAAACTTTGTATACGCGTTCAATGTTTATAAAAGTGGTACTTATAAAAAAACAGAGCGTATCTAGGTTGTAGATGGAAGGTACTTGCCTAAGTACTGACTCTTAGAGTACCTACAAGCAAGGTAGTCGTTAAAGTAAAGTAAGGGCAATTTGCTCATTCTACGCCTATAGAACATAACTCATTGTTCGCGTCCGTACTCTTTATTTTTTTATTAAGAAATTTTCCTTTGTTTGTCTTAATTTTATGTGATCAGTTGTGAATTGCGGGCTTTAGTAATTGTTGACTCGGTTTAAGTAATTGATTTTTAAGCAAACTTTATTTTAGACCTAGCGATAGTAAGAAATCATTTTGACTTGAAATGATTGGGACTCATAACAAGAAGATGTTTTCCTGATAATAATATTGAGTGGAAAAATAATGCTTGGATAAAATAATGATTATGAGAATAGTTTCTTCAGTCAGAATCTTTTCTTTGAATGGGATGTTATTAATTAGTTTTTTGTGATTTTGAAGTATTAACGTATTTGAGCTACTGTGGATGGCAAGAGCAACTCAAGAAGATGTAGAAGATGGAGCAGTCATTTTTCTCTGAATGTGACATGTGGATCGAAGGACATGTCGAAATTGTAAAGATTTTGCTTATGCCATTTGGATACGGAACCCTGCTAACTGTAATTTAAGTGGTTTAACTCACTGTATGTATAGTCTAGCTACAGACAGAGTACGCATTTTCGCATTAGTATCGTCATGTTATTAAACTTCCTCTTCTGGTGACTGACTTCCAAAATAATATTTGATAATATCATACTTGATAATCTTGAAAAAACAACTTAGTAGAAACAGGATATCAAAATTTGCAAAAATTTGCATATTTTAACTACAAATATTAAACTATTTCTGGCCTACCACAAAAACAAGCCTAAGTTCAAGGTTTGTTGATAAAGGTTTGCTGGACTATTCCAATTAAGATGTACATTAAATTCTATTTCTGAAGATTAGACTAGTTTTTAATAGCTATTAACTACATAAGTAATTTTTAACAACAAATCTAAAATTGGGAGGCACCTGTGAAATAATGAATAAATTTCGAATATTCTAGAGATTTTATGTATCACAATCATGACTGCTTTCAGTTGATGCTCCTCTATTATTATCTTACTACTTTAAATGGAAAAGTTTGTGAGGGTGGACGGTTTTGAACGTGTTTTGTTTTATTTTTTTTACTTTTTTTATTTTCCTAAGCTAAGTAAACTCTTAAATCTAAGGAGTTTATGCCCGTTTTCACCATTAGCCCCTAAAATTTAAGTGACTCCTAAACAAATATAAGGGGCACCTAACGCAAGTTTTAATTTCACCAACGGTTAAGTGACACCTAAAGCATTAAGGGGGCCTTATAATTTAGGGGATGAAATGACGACCCCGTAACACTTAGGTGACACCTATTTTTAGGTGATTTCGTGACCGACCAAGATTACTAATAATTAACGAGATAAAAACGGATAGTGACCACGATGGTATAGAGAATAATCTAGGTAATAAGTACCTAGGGAACAATATACATAGGGAACGTATATTTCTCATACCTGTGTGTGTTTGATGTAGAATTAAAAGAATTTGTGATGGCTATCCACGCACTGTTTTTCGCCTCATTTGTGGTCCCATCTGTCTTTTTATTTAAAATAGTTTCTTTGTGATGAAGCAATAACTTTATTAACTTATCTTTATCTTTGAGTGAAAAATTTTGTCCACGTTTCCTCTTTTCTGTCATTATTTATTTGTAAGTAACAAAATATTTCAACACCAAAGAAAAACACACGCAATCACGCAAGAATAACAAAAACAAACAAACAAACGAAATGTCACTCAAGTCAAGTCACGTGACTTCAAAATGTCACTGCGATTTGGCAATGGCATACGCCATACAGCCACAAAAAGTAAAATTTTAACTTTTTATTATTTATCTAATATTCAAAAGGTGCAAACCCTACTTTTTCCAAATAAACTGAGTAAAATTACGTGTATTATCTTGTTTTTTAACCTAAATATCAATAAAATCGTTTACTCGAATAATTGATCGATAAACGTTTCCGCAGTACCTCCGCACTATACGTCACCTAACTAGGGGACTCTTACATAAGTAGCCCTTAGGATGGTGAAACAGAATTTAGGTAAGGGGATGATTTGAAGGGTCCCCTAAGATAAGGGAACCTTACTTAGGTTACTGTTTAGGGGCTACTGGTGAAAACGGGCATTTACTGTTGTGTTTCATTTCTAGAGCCACTCATTTTAATTTTATTTTTTCTTTTGATATCACTTATTCAGTAATTGACGACTGTGTAAGTCCAAGACTGGAAAACCTATACTGAAGATAGTGCTCTACATAGAAGCTTTTGGTGAACCTATACTTAAGATAATGCTCTACATAGAAGCTGTTGGTGAACCTATACTTAAGATAATGCTCTACATAGATGCTGTTGGAGAACCTATACTTAAGATAATGCTCTACATAGATGCTGTTGGAGAACCTATACTTAAGATAATGCTCTACATAGAAGCTGTTGGTGAACCTACACTTAAGATAATGCTCTACATAGAAGCTGTTGGTGAACCTATACTTAAGATAATGCTCTACATAGAAGCTGTAGATGAAATTACTTTACCTAAATTACTTTACGGCTTGTATGGCTTGTATCAAAAGAGGTATTGCACGAACCACAGAGCCACCAATTCCGCAATTTGACATAGAATTTACACTGATCCAAGAACATAAAACTGTTTGTTAATTTACACTCTATATCTAATAAAGTTCGTGTCACGATTCCGTTTGTTTAACCACCGTATATAGATGCTTTGTGGGTTTTCCAATTGTATAACCGAATGTAAATATGTAAACGTAAAATATTTATGAAGTAATCATTGTTGTAACTGCGAATATCTTGTCGTGGCCATCATCACTATTCTCGTTTCACTAGGCAGCAACAACTTCTTTATTGAGTTTTAAAACTTTGCAGCAGTTTAAAAAATCCGCAGATTTTATATTAAGTTATACTAAAACATTTTTTTTTCACTAAGCACCTCTGAAAAATTTCATTTTGAAATTGGCTTTTCAACTAGATAACTACCAGAACACAGCAACATTTTTTATGTCTGTCACTATGTAACAGCATTGTGCTTGTTTGCCAAACCGCAGATATTCATTCTATGGACTTTTCACAGAGGATTTATTCCGGTTGATAAACAAAGTGTGGTCACTTTAGGAAGCCGTTAACCAAGAATTCAGTTCATTAAACTAAATACCTCTACGCAAAAATGTTGCTGGGAAACCAGTTTTTTTGATGATCGCTTTAAGTATTATAGTCAAGTCAGACGGGTGTACTATGCCATATCGAATGCCATGAATGTATTCTGTATAAAATGATTCAGTGATGTTTCAGTTCGTTATGTTTCTCATGTTTACTTTTTAAATAATTGTGTCAAACCTAATTCTATATTTTTGTTTCTTTTATGTCCTGTGTGAGATTAATAAATACTTTTTCTTTTCTTTCTTTCAGTACAGTGATATTTCGATACAATGAATATGCGATGTGTTGATCTCTCGATCAAACGAATATTCGATATATTGAATGTTCGATATAATAACCATTCGATATTATGAACGTTCGAGTATTCAGACGTTCGATTTATAGTGGTCGATCAATTGATAATCGATTATTTGGCATTCGATATGGCATAGTACACCCAAGTCAGACCTGTCAGACTTTCCTTCAAACATTTTCCTCAAAGCAATATTTCATCTCGATGCACACAATCCATCAACATAAATTCAGCTGTCATACAATACGGAACCCAGCTGTCAAATCGAGGCCAAACCTTCCCAGTCCACCATTACGTTCCGTTTTAGTGATCTTTAATTATTTGAATGTCACTGGCACGCACAGCGGCACGTGTTATTGGTCTGTTGCAAGCTTTAATTAGCATTTTATTAAGTTGTAAGTGAAGGTTTAGAGAAAATGCGTGAGGTATTGAAGGAGTTTTTAGTGTTTGGCACGATACGTGTACTTTTTTATTGACAAAGCATCACGCCTGTAATACCAGAAGGAAAAGCAGAGGTGTACCTACACATTTCGCTAGTTATATTTATGTAAGTCCCATGTGATAGGGGGTCAGCCAATTGCCATCATCTTGGCACAAATCCAGACTCCATGGCTGTTACTGAGAAATCCTGATGGACAAAATTAATAACACTATGCGCGACCTGGGAATCGAACCTCGGAGCTTATGCTCAGCATTCGCCCTTGCGACCACTAAGAAAGGCGACTACGTGAGTTTTATAAATCATGATCTGTCAAATGTCCAATTTGTTCGAGACACCATTGTTTAACTATTGTGTCTACTTCGTGGACAGATCAAGGGTTATGCCTGAAAGTATATGATTCATTGCAATAAACAAAACCAGAAAAATGTATGATATTCTTCAGGATATATGCTAGTATGATAGTGTTTTGAAAACATAATACAATTAATTTTACTCGATAAAAAAAAATCACGAACTTATCTCCAAAAATTTCTTTTAACGAGTAAAAACCATACTAAAATACATGCGATCATTCTGATTTTTTGGCAAATTATTCTACAAGCAACATATTAGCATCATAGTGTTTTATTTTTTTAGTCCAATCAACAGATTTTTTGTAAATCGATCGAAACCACTCATTTCGCACTATTCGGCCCGCAGTGACTGACGTAACAACCACATTGTACAAGCTGATGAGAACTTTATTCTAACAGTATTTCAAACCAAGTTTGAAACACCACAAATAGAGTTGCTAATTTAGCTCCTGTAGTCCCCTTATCAGCGTATAACGTTCCCACTTCTGGGATACAGTACAGGCCTCGTCTCTGTGAAAGAGTTCGGCTCATAATCTACTAATGTATCCGTGATTGGTAGATGTCACATGTCTTCGAACTTTTGGTTCTAATGGCGGTTTTCTCACGATGTTTTCTTTCACGGTTTTGAAAAAAATCTGCATTACCACAACTGTTTACAGATTGTCCATGATGGAAAGAAGGAAGTTCGTGTTTTGTTAGCTTTTCCCACGTGGGTAACATCTACACTTTTTAACGGATGAAAAATAAAGGAGGTTCTCAATTAAACGTGTTTTTTTTACTTTAATTTAGAAGTTACACTTACACGTTTTATTTTTTGCTTCTCAGTTTTTGTCGGTTAAATTTTTTTGTTCAAAAGTTTTTGATAAATACCTTTTTTCGGTTGCGGCGATTATTTTGTGTACAAAAAACATTTTGTATAAGTGGGTTTATTTATAAAAAAAAAAGATAACATTTTTGTATGTAATGAATCTTGATCTGGTTGATCTTGTCTGGATACCGATGGTTGACTAACCGGTCAACAATAAAGCTAAAAAAACTAACCTTTATGATAATTTGTATGAGTCATGCATGCCAAAATAATAATTTATTTGATAAGTAACATTATTCTTTTTAAGTTTTTATTAAGTATTTAAAATTTCAACTGTTTTCTGAATGCAATAAAAAAACGAAAATATTTGTGTTTGGTGTATCATGTAGCGAGCAGTGGTGGTCCACCGATAATGGTTCCGACTTTGTGACTTTGGATCGTGGGTTCGGACCCAGGCAAACATTATGTGGTGTAATTTATTTTTCACCACTCCCGCACGAAAGAAGTGTCTTTCCTCTACGAAAACAGTGAGGAAAGTTGGTTTTTCCTCACTGTTTGAACAGTGAGGAAAGTCCTTGCCTGATTTTTTTATGTTAACTTTTAAAGATATTTTAAAAAATAAATAATTTAATGCTTTTCTTTTAGAATAGAAATATTTATAAGTTAAGATTATTATTTATTTATTTATTTATTTATGTACACAAGTTTCTAAGATTAATGTTTTATTAAAATTTATCAAATTATTGTAAGTGTATAAGTACAGAAACAAGTTATTTTCATGAATAACAGCTCTTTTTATTTTTTAATAAAGAATTATTTTGATTTGTTTTGTGACTATTTAATTTATTTACCTATGATGACTGAATACTTTTAATATATTTTTTTTTTTTAATTTATAATCACTCGCTGCGCTCGTGATTCTATTTTTCAATCCTTCGCTCGCTCAAGACTCAAAATCAAAACTCATAGGAAAAACGAAGTTTTCTCACATGTTGGATAAATAACTATTATCACCACTGCTCTCAAAACAGTGAAACAAAATCATGATGAGGAAACTGGCATTTCCTAAAGCCAGAAATTCGGAGACATTTACCAACTCGCGCTCGACTCGGCTTTTGTGGTGGAATACAGTATTCACTTCTGCCCACTCCTTGTAATAGAGAGAAGGGCAATGTTCTCAGCAGTGGATTTACGGGCTAAATATTTGGTTTCAAGGTCAGGTGCGTAGTACTAGCTACCGGCGTGCGTGCGTGGATGAACGTGGAGGAGGCAAAAGGAGTATGTAAGGATCGTAGCAGTAAAAGTCTGACACTCCCTCCTGCTCCGCTCAGAGCGGGAGGAGTCATTTGGTGATTTGCCATCAGAAAAAAAAAAAGGATCGTAGCATTTGGCGTTCTGTGGTTTCTGCCTACCCCATGAACAAAGGCGTGAGTTTATGGAAGTATGTAGCTATCAGCATAAGAGGATTGTACCAAATATAGGTATTGAGCTTAAAAAAATAGGATTGTTTTAATTAATATCAAAGCTTTGAAAAATCACACAACAACGACATTAACAACAACATTATTATGATTATTTATTAATAAATTATAGGAGCTGAAAAGTGTCAAAAGCCAGTTGTTTTTGTTTTAAACCGACTTAAAAAAAGTAGGTTATTATAAATAACCTCCAATTTTTTGTAATCGAAATAATCAAGGCTAAAATAATATTAAGTCTATAATTTAATATTATTTTAGCCTTGTGTGTCAGTGGTATAGAACTTGACCTAGGATATTTCAATACTAACTTATGCAGCCGTGTTAAACCGTGAACTCTAGATTATTCAAACCATAAAATTAACTAACAAAATACTAATAATTATTAGGTACTTACGACAGTTTTGAATAAATAATATCTAAATATTCAAATTTTGTTTTTTGTCCTCAAAAAACTGCTTACTTAATTGATTCAATATTTAGCATTATTAAAAAAGATTTCGTTATTAAAATTTGAATAATAAAAGAGAGAATTTCAACAATTCAACAATATTATTTGCTCAATTTACGTTGTCGACCAGTAGATTTTAATTTTTTTCAAACTGCAGTTTAGTTTGAAAAAAAAAATTAAATAATAAATTATAAGATGCATTCTACCAACGTCAATCCTAGACCAGAACACATTTTAAAAACATTACAAAACACCAACAACTTTTAACAACCTCGTGTTTATAGTCGTAAACATTTCTGATGCACACTTTTACCTTAAAATTTCAATACTCATAGATAGACAGTCTTTTATTGTTTACCAAAATCGTTACAAAACTCAAAGTGCTTTGAGTAAGATGTAGGTGTTTTTAATAGAAAATAATATTGTATTTTTTTTTTACGTGAGTACCCAAATACATGAAATAGACAGGTTGTAAACCATCTAATCACGAAGCCGTTAACCAAGCATCCTGTACATTAAGCTAAGTAACTTTACGCAAAAATTATTGCTGGGAAACGACTTTTTTTTTGTGGCGAAAAGTAGGTAGAACTCAACGTAACGCACTCAAAACATTGTGCTGATGGATGGATTGAATAGTACGGGGGTCGTGGAGGTGTTTAAAGTAAAAATCTTGCATTAAAAACTTGTATTTAATAAAAAAGTTGTCAAAAAGTTGGAACTTTGATCCCCAATATCTCCGTAACTAGAAGGTTCCCAGGTATGGTGTAGAACAAAAAAATGATCGCAATGACGAGGAGAACAAGTGCCTTTCAGATTCGCCAAGAGGTGTTTTACACCCTTTATGTTAAAAAACCCAAAAATGTGTGGGGTTGACCTAAGTTCCCGAAAAGTTATTCACTCCTGATTAAAGCTGTTGTTGAAATACGGAACCCAATCGCTTTAGTCGTCGGTCCATCTTACTCATAGCATTCTAAGTCACCATACTTTCTTATTCTTCCATCCAACCCATCAACCACCCAATCTGCAGCATAATTATATAGCATGCCTAGTTCCACATCTTCTGCCGTGTTTACATTAGGGCTATGCTAAATTATTGATTCAGGTAAGTTGCGGCCAAACGCAAGCCTATTTAGTGTAAAAAACCGGCCAAGTGCGAGTCAGACTCGCGCACGAAGGGTTCCGTACCATTATCTACACAACATTAGACAAACTCACGTTTGTTGTATGGGAGCCCCCTTAAATATTTATTTTATTTTAATTTAACTACAAGATTGGGATTGGGCGGGTCACGTGAGTCGCATGCATGATGACCGCTGGGCAAAAGTTTCCACACGATGGTTGCCGGAAGACGGATGGCGCCGCCGAGGCCGACCCAGAAAAAGGTGGCGAGACGATTTGGACGCGTACCGCGAGGGTTGGTCTGAGGAGGCACGGGAAAAGAGCAAATGGAAGGAATTGGAGGCTTTTGCCCAGCAGCGGGACAGTACAGGCTAATAAAAAAAAAAAATATCTACGCGATAATACTGATAGTTTTCCTTTCATTTCACTGTCTGCCTTTCCTTCGTTTATATCATTAAACAAGCTTAGACATATTCCAATACAAAACTTGTACTTTAGACCCACAAGTGACAACGTTCACATATGGAGTTATTTTACACGTCAAATATATTCGTGTTTACCTAGATTTGAGAGTGCAATGACCGACTGTACCTTGACATTATACACATTCTTAAAGTAAGTACTATCCGGTTCGAGGTTTTAGCTGTATTATATTATGAATACTTTGCAAAAAGATAAATTATTCATTTCGAACGTTCGGCAGTTTAGTTTAGACGCTAGTCTTTCCCACTGTCCGCCGTATTTTTTTCTTCTAAGAGAAAACGCCATAAAATCTGATATACCTATATTTTTTTAACCTGGAGTCACCACATCAAATGTATAAAGCAAGAGCTTCAGCTAAAGTGCAACAGCCTATACTGGATGCTAAGAAGGAACTCGAGACTCTCTTTGGACAACAAACTGCTTATATACAGGGTGTTAAAGTAGTCGCGTGCCATAGCTTAGAGGTGAGTTCGGTATCGATAAAAGAACCCGTAAAAAAAAAAAAATCCAAAAAAAATATTTAAAAACTAAATTAATTTAAAAACATAAAAAAATCAAGCAATCTTTAGAATTAAACTTATTTCATATTGCTATTTGAAGTTAGTAGGTACTAAATTAGGATGATCTTGCAATATTGTTTTTATGTTTTTATTTTTTTTAATATTTTTTGGATTTATTTTTTATTTTTTACGGGTTCCTTTATCGATACTGACTCACCCCTAAGCTATGGCACGCGACTAATTTAACACCCTGTATAAAGTCATCCTAAAGCCCATTTGGACACATAGCCTGCAACTATGGGGCAGTACAAGCGATTGCAACATAAAAATACTCCAGCGCCAACAGAACAAGATCCTAAGAACAATTGCAAAAGTACCATGGTACATAACCAAAAATGAAGTTCACGAGCACCTTGAAATGAGAACAATCAAAGAGGAAATTCGGAGTTTGGCAGCTAAATACAAAGAGCGGTTAATCCATCACCCTAACGAACTTGCTCGCCAACTCACCATGGACTAGTATGTGAGACGACTAAAACGTCATCATATCCTAGAGCTAGAAGACCGGTAGTAGCTCTGGGCAGCAGATGAGTGCGGAGTGGCTTCCCATTGGAAGCATCAGCTTCCAATGGGAAGCCACTCCGCATGACAGTAACACAGAACACATTTGATCATAGCCTTAGGGCTGATTGCAAATACAAGAAAAGAGAAAAAAAAAATTAAACCCCTGTAACATGAATTACTATGTGTTCATCTTGTCATAATTATGCCGTCAACTGTTTCTATTATTCGTGAAGGTCGGTTGGTAAATCCAGCAAAAACCTCCACAGTATTTAGTTATGTGACTAACAAATAACACACAGCGTTTTCCCTTTCAGTCACTTGAACCAGGGAAAGCTGGCCTTATCTCTTCTGAACACAAAAAACAATAGACAATTCTATCGTAACGGGAATTAAGAGAGAACCTAGGACAAGTTAGTAGGTACCTACCAATCATTTCCAAAGTGTTTCCTATTTCTGCAATGACTTTCATCAGGTTTGATATAAGGTTTTTAACACGCTTTTATTATCTTCACACCTGTAACCAACAATGCAAAAAAATCTTAGAAGTTCAGTTAGATCCACTTCCCAGTTTCCGATTAAGCTTAAATTTTGCATACATGTTTAGTTTGATTGACAATGCATGGTTAGCTAAGTAACGTCATTCTATATTTAATATGGTGGACTCTCAAAGATGGCGGACTAGTTATGTTTGATGCATTCCCATAATGGGTTTGAATACGAGAAAGCGTGGTTTTTAATTTTTAACTTATTCCAGTCTCATTTTATCGTCATCGTTGACAGAATGCTTCTTTCTCTAGGCTTTATCTGGACGGACTAATAAACTAAAATATGTGAATATTACATACCGTAGTAGCATCTTCTACTTTTGCAGAAATCTTTATAATAAATAAATTTCCGATTTCCTTATGAAAAAAGAAGACGTTGACGTTAATGTAGATCTCATAATATAATTATCAAAAGAACTAGACAGTGCTACAAGATCTTATAAACTTAACCAGATTCTCACGACAACAATCCCATACTTACGACAGAAAGTCCTATCTCACGTGTAAATACACATTACAAAATTAACCCTATTTTCTTATGGGAAAGGTTTAATATCAAATGTTAAGTGTTCTATTGAAACAGTGCGGTATTATGAAGAAACTACTGAAGTAGAAAAGCATTGTCGTTAATTTTTTATTTCTTCACAATTAGAGACCTGTTGTAACTTTGACTTTTTGTGGATGAAATACTAATTTGTGAGATCGCTTTTATTGGTTAGCCTTTTAGTTAATTGTTTGTGTGATACTTGTTTTGAAGATTAAACTTAATCATATTTGCGGTTAATGTCAATATTTTACTACACGTCTATAATTTTGGATATAAAAATATTAAATTAAATTGGTAAAATCCAATTAACTTTTAAAAGCGTAAACTGAAGTCAAATAAATGATCACAATAAAAAATAAAGCACTCATAAGATACAGTATTAGAAATTTATTTTTTAGATTATCTGCGGGTTAATTGAGTAACACACTGACTGTGGATTTCGTCAATTCAACAATATTAATTGCGTTATTTACGTTGTCGACCAGACTATTTTTTTTTTTTACTAAACGGAGTATTAATTTATTTAAATATCCTTCGGATTGTGATAAAGTCTGTTACACAATAAAATTGAGTGCTGGTTACCTAATTTCTATGAACTGACTTGTAATCATTCTGCGTATACCATAAATTGCGAATTTGAGAACGTGATGGTCACATACTTGCAAAATTAGTAATACAGTAAAAGATAATGAGTACTGACGGGTGTCGGCAATGGACAAATAATGGTTAATTTACCACGTTAACACAATTTCGGAGAAGCAATTCTTTCAATTATATAATTCTACATGTTAAGTTCTTGGTAACGATGTCATCATTGCAGTTTGTTAATTTTAATAGGTTCAGGGGTTTCGTGGAAATATCTTTTCCTGTTGATTTTGAAATAATATATTAGATACATCATAAAATTGTTTTCAGTTTTTTCAATGTTTTTTTTTTCTCAAAACAAGATGATAATAAATACACTAAAAGGTAGTATTTATTAGAATTTTCAAAAAAAAAAAATTTTTTTAATAGTTTTAAGACAAGAACGGACAGAGAGGGACTTAATACCATCACTTCCTAGACAGTCATGAACTCACGACTTATACTAGATACTTAGATATTTGATAATATTATATTAGTTGAACTTTACATATTCATTCAGAAAATGTCATCACCTTTATAATTTTTGATTTTTCCTTAACATTACCAAAGAGTAATCAATAATCCTACAATAACCAAAAAAATATTTTTACAATCGCGAATTATCATTCGCAACAATTTAATAGGAGACGTCATTGACATTTTCAAACATATTTGTCATAGAGCCACATCACATTCTTAACATGGATTCATCTCTATTTTTTTAATAAACAAAAATAATGTTATTCTTCGGTAAACGCATTACTGCAATACAGATAGACTGCTACCATTGTTACTGTTCCTGTGCCTACATCAGTCTTCTGCTAGGCAAAGGCTCCATGACTTCCGTTCCATTCCATTCTATTCTTTCGATCTATGACTTTCCGATCCGGTTTACGGCCATTTTCAATAACTTACTAACAGGTCACAGATGGTTGCGATCTCTAACTGTTTAGCTTAGGGACCGTTAGAAACAAAACGTCATAGAAAAGCTTACTTTGTTTATAGAAACACCGATAGTACGAGGCGTAGGCTTTTTTTAACTAACAGTTATACGTAAGGAAGTTATAGAAAACGGCCGTTAATATTGACCGAAGTAGTCCGAAAAACGTTTCGGGAAATTATTATTTATTTAACACTTCAAGCACAAAGTACAGAGGCGGACTTAATGCCATAGGCGTAACAAGCGTATTTGGCGTGCATAGAGGACCTATTTTTTTAAACTGACGGGTCAGCTAGTTAAGAATAAATGTTCATAAATGTAATTATAATTATTTAGTTATAGTTAATAATAATTGTCATCGTTAACCATAGCAGAAAAGTTTCGAGCAATATTTCTAATGGAATGTTGCCCAAGAGAACTTGCACAATAAGAGACGATTATTAAAATTAATTGGCAATAACGCACACAATTTAAATCACCTGAAAATATTTCAGCAGGGATTGGCTTCTTGTTAAATGTTATTCGCATTAGGCAAGACGATAAAACAAAAACCGGCCAAGTGCGTGTCGGGCCACGCGCAGTGTGGGGTTCCGTAGTAGACTTTCAGTGAAAAACAAAATCTTAAATATAAATTTAAGATTCTGTTTTTCACTGAAAGTCTTCAACCGTTATAAACAAGCAACTACTTCATCTTAGTCACTCTCGATCTGTCCACGAAGTAGACACAATAGGTTTAACTATTGTATCTACTTCGTGGACAGATGATGACAGACAAATAGTGTCTCGAACAAATTGGTCATTTGACAGATCATGATTCATAGGATTAATTCTAAGGATTTTGTACTTGGTACAAAATTATCCAACACCCTAGTTCAACGACAATTACTGCTAAACTAATAAAGTTATATTAACCGCTATAGTTTTCCTTTAAAGTTCATGAAATGCACTATCATAATGAATTTTTAAAGATTTTTTAAGCCTGCAGTTTAGCTTTTAGAGGGGGAGGGACGCCCTACTGGAACAAAAATTTGCACTTTAAAGTTTAATATTTCGTAAATGAAGCATTAAATCATTTTAAAAGACCTATTCGACAATAACCCACACGATGGGGTAGACGAACAAAAAAAAATCATGCCCATTTCACATGTAGGGGAGCTACCCTAAGAAAACATATTTTCCAAAATTTTATTTTACCACTTTGTCGGCGTTATTGATATACACACCTCTACAAAATTGCAGCTTTCTAGTACTAACGGTCTCTTAGCAAAATCTCGGACAGACATACAGACTGACAGACAGACGGACATAGCGAATCTTTAAGGGTTCCTTGACAGGACTACGGAACCCTAAAAAACGTTTTCACTTCTCATGCTCTAAAAGTACGCTAATATAGCCCTACGAAGCGGGAGTAAAGTGACCACTTTAGTCCCTAGGGAGTAAAAAGTAATTCGTTTTTTAATTTCCTTCATGTGACATAGACAAACTCAAACAGCCAGTTAATATACTACTATTATCTGTGTAGTGTGGACCATCTTCATTGCGAAAATGTTGAGAGTTTTAGTTCCATGGTTTTTCCGCAAGGAAGGTGGCGCCATTCGTTTTAAATTCTTAATCTGTGACTGGTTTAGAGGAAAAAACTGACCGCAAAAATTTCAGAATTTTTGTCGAGTGTAAATTTATTCGGTTTTATATAAATTTATTAAGAATGACCAGTGACAGTGAAGAGTTTGACGTCGAGCAAAGAGCAAAAGACATAATAAATAATCCTTTGCCGCCAAAAACGCGGAAGATTTCCCTAAAAACTTACGAAAGTTCTATGGACTGGAGGAATAATTAATGTTTTTGTACTAAATTGACTATTTTTCTCGCACTCAAAGTGAAAAGTACAGTTTGCACCTCGAGACTAAACGCCAACTTAATATACCCTCGGTTTCATTGACCACCTCTGGTATATTATGGCTTCGTTTAGTCCCTCGTTATAAAATATACTATTAAAAGGTGCTCTTAAGGAATAAAATGTTACGCACTTTCACTTTTAAAGTAAGTTAAATTGTAAGTAAACTTACGTCGTATTATTTCACAGAAAAAGTTTGAGCTTTCATAAAAATGACGTGGGTCTGGCGTTCATGGGATCTTGGTTTATTTGTTCCAGTGCTCTTTGCTGTACACAACAAACCCATTCGACTTTTTTGGAAAAGACCGTTAAATACAAATCTTTTCTGTTCATAACATTATGATGTCAAAAATACTAGTAAAAATCAAGCTAACGCATATAAAAATGCAAATACTTTCTATAGCGCGTGTTAAATCACCAAAAATTATCATTAAGCTCTTATACCCCAGTATCTAATGACCCCAAGTCGTATAACAAGTGGGCCAGTGTCATCTCAAGGCTAATTAGGTTTTTTCGCAATACACTAATTTACTTTTAATGCTGAATTTAGTATGTTTGTTAGTTTCCGATCGCTCTTTGCCTGAGAAGTGCGTTGTCTCAGAGGCTTCGAATTTTATTTTTAGTTGTTTCCGTAGTATTGTTTTTCGGAGTGCTGTGTTTTGGTTTTAATTTTGGATTTTATTTTTAAATAGAGAAGGTGTGTGGTCGAGGTCTTTACGGTTATTTCTGTTTTAAATCGTTTAATTGAATTTATTTTAAAATTAATAATTTAATAATACCTATACTATTCATTGTAAATTATACGAGTAGTTTACAAATCGGCTTTTTTATTATTCAAAAACGGCGGTTTACAAATTGTTTATATTTTCATTTCAAAATATTTTAAGATTTATCAATATGTTATAATCGTATTTTAGTCGTGGAGGACATTGTTTTAATTTTATTTCTCCTTTTTTCAGGTCCAAACGCAACCATGTCGTTCGTGGACTCGTACCGTAAATTCATGGAACGCAACAGCGGTAAGTTTTTTTAAATTAATATTCTAGAAAATTTATTTTAATCTATACTTTTTGTAATGAGGATAGGAAGAAACTACAGAAGGCCACCTGGTACTACGAACCTTCCAAATTTAAAATAAAATAAAAAAATGTGTGCGTATGTCAATCAAATAATTCAGAGGCTACCAACCTTTTATAATTATGACAGGTAGCATAACACGTTTTTTATACCTACACATCCGTAGAAATTTTATGATAAATTCTTGGGGTCTTCACTCTTCAGGTCAAGGTTACAAACGGTTACTCTTATAAATAACTAATATCGAGGACAGCCGAGTATAGGTTACCGTTAACTATTACGTTATGTTATGAATCAATTAACTGCATGATATATTATTATTGTAAGGTCAAACTTATGTTGTTTTGACTAAGAGATCCATAGTGTTTAGATTTTTTGGCAATATTCTCGATATCAGTAATGAGAGCTTATTCCGTTACTTTATTTTTGATTAAATAGTACCACATAATAATAACTTATTTTTTTTATTATTATTAAAATAAATAAATGTGAAAAGAGTAAATGATTTACCAATCATTTACTCTTTTCACATTTATTTATTTTATCTTATATATTATATACAGGTGCGGACAAATTCCGGACGCTCTAGACATGGAGACTTCCATACAAATAGTTAAGGTTCAGTCACGCTGGCTTTGGTAGATGAAGAACATAAGGACCCCTTTCCCCATTTCTTTTTTTTCTATGAAGTTCGACTGGACACGGGGGGGCGCGCCGTTTTTCACGTTTTTTTTATACTACCGGACGTCACGCGGTTTCACCCGCGTAGTTTCCGTTCCCGTGGGAGTACGGGGATAAAATATAATCTATTTTACGAGCTGATAATGTAGCTATATCCATTGCTGAAATTAATCAATTAATTAATTAATTTTTCCAATTGGTCCAGTTGTTTTTAAGTTTATTTGTTACACACAAAAATACAAATCTTTCCTCTTTATAATATTAGTATAGAAAAAAAAGTGCCATATTATTAATCTATCCAATAATATCCCTGTCAAACCCGATTAGTGAATGGAATGTAAAATTTTCATAAAAATTGCGTTCCCCCAAGTCTCATACAACATAAAATACTTTCAAACGATATTGAAAAAAAAATATCTGAAGTAACGTATCGACGTTACTTCTGATTTTTTTTTTCAAAATCGTTTGATTTTTTTTTATCGAGCAAAATATTAAATACCTATTGTGTTTTTAACCAAAAAAGTCACTAGATCAAACATGTATCTGTACTACATATTTTTTCCGAATTTAAATATTGTGATTTCTCTAAAAACCAACTCGATCTAGAAACGTAAATCTCGGAAAAGGGGTTAAGTACTTTTCAGTGTTCTAAAGTATTTTCCAATGTTCGGGTGTCCGCAGTCAGTTAGATATTTATCCGTATGTACTAACATAACCAAACATCACGCCTGTAATCCACGAAAGGTTTGACAGAGGTGTACCTATAGTGAGGCTGCCTTACGTTCTTAGGGTCCCGGGTTCGAATCCCGGTTCGAACAAATGTTTGTGTGATGAGCATGGACATTTGTTTCCGAGTAATGGATGTTTATATGTATAATAAGTATGTATTTACAAACGAAAAGTATCTATGTAGTATATCAACTATTTTGTGTCCACGACACAAGCCTCGTTGCTTAGTGTGGCACTAGATGGCGCTGTGTGTGATGTCCAGCGGTACTTATTTATTTATTTCGCCAGTTATGTTAAGTCCCATTTATCCGTACTAGTTTTACTAATCCTTGACTCCACGAGGAAATAATAATAAACACACGAATATCTTACAAAACGCCATAACAAAATCATGACATTTACGAAACAATGCGATAAAAATTTGTAATTGGCGTATATTGGTAGAAATCGAATTAGTTAAAGACGTTAAAATACAAATTGCTACATCACGTTTATTTCACACATTATCGACAGTGCAATTTCTTAAATTATACATTAGTCATTTTTATACTGCGAATACAGAAATAAAATAAAACCATGCACCAATGCGAGTTGCATAGGTGCATTTCGAAGACTAAAAATAAACTTTAATAAGTTTTCTCACCACGTGGGTATTTAAATTTACAATATATTATTACAATATCAATAGTTTAGAAAAAAAATCGCTATTTACGATCTTAAATGTTGAGACGGCCTCGCTGGTCTAGTGATCGATAGCGCAATTGCTGAGCATCAGGTCCTTGGTTCGATTCCCAGATCGGGTTTTCCCATCAGGAATTTCTCAATAGCAGCCACGGAGTCTAGATTTGTTCCCCGTTTATTTAGTATATGCGAAACCCGAAACACGTGTGTTTATGTAAATAATCTGTGTACAAAATTGTTGCTTGTTATGTTACCTGGTTGTCCGTACAAACACATGTTAACCACGCGGCGCGCCGGCTGCCGCGCCGCTCGCGCCTCCAGCGTTGTCTTGCGCTCATTGATAATAATTTGGCAGTAGGTAATATCGTGGACACTCCCGCCTGATCACCACTAAGCAAATTTTTGCTTGCACTCGCAACATAGAAACGCTCTCTAGCCCCGCCCTGTTGACTTTATATAGAAATAATGAATGAAAGACAATACCGATCGGCCGAGCGCACTGACCACGCACGCCAAACGAGAGTGATTGTTATTTTGCGCGCCATATTGATGCTTTCATAATAGGCCTAAACTTTAAGGAGGCGTAACTCGGCGCCCGCGCCGCCGCATGATTTAAACGAACAAAAAAATTAACTGGTCAGGCGGAAAAGACCGCGACTGTACCTAAGCGTAGAGCGATTGTATTGTAATTAACTGGTGATAACATTTTTTCAAATATTTTTGGGACAAAATTTATCACGGTGTAAAAATTATTGGAATCGATTCAGTTACTCATTCTGAACAAACTATATTCAGGTTTCGCATTTATACTAAAAATAATGTTGTATAGTATCTTGTGGGTGTACTATTAGGTACACCTCTGCCTTACCCTTCGGAAATAACAGGCGTGATGTTATGTTATGTAAAATGTTTAGGTAGATACTCTTGGCAAAAAATTGGTGCTTCGCTATGTAGAACTTATCAACGCTTGGTGGTTTCATTAATATTGTATGGAGTATCTCTAAGCGTATGTAACATTACGATTTTTCTTTTTTTTGCTTCTCTTGTTACAATAAAACTATTTAGGATAATCTCGGTAATAAAATTAACTGCCATGAAAAATAACTAAGTTCAGCGAGCGTGAACTTTTAATGTGTGAATTATGCTTAAAATATTTATTTACTAAAACTTTTGCTAATATATTAGAGACCTGTGCTTAAAAATAATAACAGAAAAAAAGCTCAAAGTTGGTCATGTTTTGCTAATTGGATTTACAAAAACCTTCACGCTAGTAGCCATACGACGTTTTCTAAAATTACAATGTGGCGATTATAGTAGAGATACTGTTAAAGATATCTAGTAAACTTTTTATTGACTGTACTGTCCCACTGCTGGGCAAAGGGCTCCCCCAATTCCTTAAGTGCTCTTTTCCCGTGCCTCCTCAAACCATTAGTAAACTCTCCAATTTTTTTAAAGATATTATCCTTTTGTTTCTATAAATTGTTGAGGAAAATAAACGCTCTGAATATTGATCTAACAACAACTTGTAATTTAAGAATTACAATAAAATTATATCAAAAACTAACCCCTAATAGAAATAGAATAGTTACAATGACAAGATATTTGATTGCTAAATAGGTATTCACCTCTTATCTTATGGTGTGCAATAATGAGTGATTAAAAGTACATTATGATATAAGTGCGGTAAGTTGAAAATTACAGCCGAGGCGATATTGCTAGCCCGAGCCATAGGCGAGGGCGATAAAAAAGCAGAGGCTGTAATTATCAAAGCGCACGTATGTCATACGACGTTTTATAACATATTTGCGAGGAAATAAATAAAACAAATAAAAACAATACAGCGAAAAGAAAAAGCGCGCGGAATAATTTTTACTTGTTCACAAACTAGCGAGGCGCGCGCATCAGCGCTTTTTTTTTAAGGCAAAGATACAAAAAACAGCCAGTATTACTAATAAAGTAAATTAATATTTTTGTGTTTTTGTTACAGATAAATGGTTGTAAATTATTGTCAAAATTAATTAAATTAAAGAATTAAATGTTTATTTATTATATTTCATCTCCCAACGTTAATTTTATTCATAAAATGTTAAATGTTTTTTGAGATAAAAACTCTTTGCTAAGATTAAAAAAAATATAAACCGTGCATTTTACTTTACAGCACAAGTACGTAATGAGATACATTACAATATTGAAATTGGTGAAATAAGAGGCCCTTTACGAGCAAATGTGTTATAAAATTATTATTATAATGTGAAAATAATTGGTTTGCTCAAGTTTCAATGAGTTTTTGGAAATTATTTTCATCATGTATATCTGTGTAATTATTGATTTTGACCATGGTCATTGTAAAGTAGGTCCAAAAAAATATATCAAAATTATGACTTTGACAGTTTCAGGCCAGCGCCTTTAGGCCACACGGAACGATTTTTAAATAACAAAAAAAAAAAAAAACTAAAAATTAAATGTATATTAAATAATATAATATTATTTTAAAAAAACAGTCCCAATCGTTCCGAGTTCGGTGATAGAGTTTATGGCTTTCGGTTCCAGAACGACCTAAAAATAACCGTGTATATAATACAGTTGATAGACGCTTATACGCAAAGTAATTAGAAATAAGTAAGTATGAATCACACTCTTTGACCGTGATTATGAAAACATTATGCGTACGAATTATGTGCCTTCCTATGTCAATAGTTCGACAAACAATTACGAAACGGTTTACTCATTATCTTCTACAGTACGGTACGTTGATATAATAAGGTTTAAGTACATACACACGAGTAAGTATTGGAGTTTACATAGTTTTTTTTTGTTTCGTTGATCCACCCTAAGAATTTTTCCTGAATCGTGGGTGCGTTTACAAACATTTAAACTCATATACAAAAACAGCCAGACCCGAAACAACTATCTGTAGGCCATACAAATTGTTCCGTGCGGGGATCGAACCTGCGACACACAGCGAAGCAGTCCGTCTTGCAGCCACTGCGCCATCCATGCCGTCTTCTGTTTCCTACTACCAATCTTTTTAGAACTATTTTACATACTAGAGATTTCATTTATTCAACAACAATAACAATTGTCTGAATCCGCTACATAAAAAAAAGTTAAATAAAAGTAATTAAATAAACAGAAAAAAAAAACAACTCGGCTCATAATAAATAGGAAAAATATACCATCACTAAATCAAATTGAATTAATAAAAATCACAATTATAAACAATGTCAACATAATAAAAAATAAAAACCATAAAAATATTTAAAAATATCACCAAAAACTTAATCAAATAACAAAAATTAAAATCATAAAGAGAAGGCAGAATATGGTGGAAGAATTCTCTGTAAAATAATCTGATAGACTGGGGTAGCTATAATCTGTACTGCTCGGGCTTTTAAAGAAGGAATGTGTTGTCGTGTGTATTGTAATTCATACACACCATATTAACCACTAAATAATATCAGCCGTTCGGGTTTGTCTATGGCCGCGCGTGCCTAGGTTGGTCCACCCTTTACATACCGAGTTTCCTCCGTACCTCGGAAAAGCACGGCTCTCATTTGTAGATCTTTGACAGTCGTTACAGGTAGTCAGTGACCCGAAAGTCTAACAACCAGTCTTACCAAGGGGTATCGTATTACCCAGTACTAACTGGATTGTGCAGGATTTGGAGTAAGTATTTTAGAATTCTTAAATGGCGAAGTCTAATATTTATGTACGATTTATAATTAGATTACAGGACAAATTAATTTAAATTTGTAATTTAATGCCTAAATTTAATTATTAGTTAATTTAATATTGTTTTTTTATCCTTGTTTAAATACCTGTTAATGACTTTTCTTACCCATGTATATATTTGTTATGCCCCAAAGGCCGAACATGATGGATCTTTTTGTTCATGAACAACTTGCATATATTGTAGATATGTATACACATGTTTCTACAAATAAATGTCTTGTCTTGAGGTCAGATAGGCAGTGGAGTAGCTCCATGTTAAATATTGGTATTCAACTACATCCGGTTAGACTGAAAGCCAACCCCAACATAGTAGGGTAAAGGCTAGCCAGATGACGAGGACTTCATGTTGTTTAGGTGGATGCTCCAGGGTAGCCCGCGAAATTCAAATTTCCTTACGTTTTTTGCTATTTGCAGGTCAGTGTCAGGTTGTATGTTGATTAAAATATGATTCGCGGCTGTAACGCGTATGTAGTTATAGAATTATAATCATCAAAATCATCAATACAACCGTCCAAGCGCATAAAGGTGCAGGAATGAATTTGGCCTTGAAAAAGTCATTCTTGCACCTTTTTGCGTAACCAAAAAAGGTAAGAAAATTTGAATTTCGCGGGCTACTTTGGAGCATCCACCTTAAGCTAAACATCTTTACCTATAAGACACTTTGTGTATTAATGTTCTTTATTTAACCTAGGGTTAAAAAGAAGGCATATAATGGCAGTCGTGTCTTTATCTTATGTTTTATTAATTTATTCAGGTTGTTTCAAAGTCACTTTCCACATTTGGTTGCTATTGCCGAGGTATTCCTCGAAGCGCTCCCGTTTTGAAACGCTCCCATCTAAGCGCTCCCGTTTTGTTCCTCCAAGCGCTCCCAAAAAGAGCGCTTCGAGGAACGATTAAAAATATTAAAATTTATTTTCTCGAAGCGCTCCCATGATTAACTTTCGGATAGAGATGGGACTATACTAACTGAAATTATCGATAATAACTAGGTAATAAGTAGAACACATTGTTATAATATACAACTAGCGGCCCGTCCCGGCTTCGCACGGGTTTGGTAATTTTTTTTTTTTTTTTTTAGTTTATTGTAAATCCTTTAGTCCACCAAATAGATGAATATAATCTGCCGACATCTGTACCTATTCATATTTTTTTACTAGCTGACCCGCGCAACTTCGTCTGCGTCACATGAGAGAGAGAGAGAGGGCGTTAGAGAGAGTGTGGATAAACCCACTGGGTGTCGGTTTTATTTGCCATCTAAAAGATAGACATATCGCTATCGGGGTTTTTTTAGAACGTTTTAAGAAGAACAATTTGAAAATGAACTTTAACCGTTTATGCAGCGCTCGCAACGGAAGCTCTCAACAGAAATACGTTTTCCCTGTTTTTGTAACATTTATTGATTTATAGTTGACTTCGCTCCTTTTAGTTGTAGCGTGGTGTTAGATAACCTATAGCCTTCCTCAATAAAATGACTATCCAACACTAAAAGTTTTTTTTTAATTCGAACCAGTAGTTTCTGTAATTAGCGCGTTCAACTAACCAAACAAACAAACTCTTGAGCTTTATAACATTATTATAGATTCAAGTGGATAACAATTTAATTTCTCCGATATATTACATTAACTGACTAAAACCCATCCATGTTCCTTCATCGCCCTTTGTGTTCCGGGGCCACGGTATCCCTTTCGAACAGTCCCGCAACCCCGGCAGGCATCGGTCGTTACGGACCCCTTCCTTTTTGCCGACTCTCTTTGAGGCGCGCGTGGAACACGAACGCGCCGTCGACACGGCCTGTCGTCATGAGACGGACGGACGGCGAGCTAACCCATAGCCCACCGTCCACAGGCCCGCGCCTACGGTGGCCGGGGGCCACATGGTGACCCCCGACGCCCGGGGCGTCTCCCGCGGCGGCCGGGACGTTGAGAGGTTCTCTCCCTCTTACGTTCCGCCACCTCCTTCTCTAGCATTACTGCTTCGCAGAAGGAAGCAACTTCGATGTCGATGATGCACACATGATTTTTTTAAAATTATCGATATAATTCATTACGTTTACTTCATGCTTTTCCCTATTTTTAAACGTGGGAGGAATAAATTAAAGAAGGAAATAAATTATAATATTTTTAATCGTTCCTCGAAGCGCTCCTTTTGGGAGCGCTTGGAGGAACAAAACGGGAGCGCTTAGATGGAGCGTTTCAAAACGGGAGCGCTACGAAGAATACCTCCTATTGCCATGCGGATTTAGGTATAATAATTATTAACTTACACCACAATATTTGTACAAACAATAGTTGGGCTATTGTGTGTGTTCGTATTACCATAGAAATATTTGTTTTAGGCCCTGTTTTGTTTGGGCAGTACCATAATCAACAAACCGTATGATAATTTTGTTATTTAGAGACAGAATTATTATTCCATGTTTATGTATCCTTACCTACTCTTATAAATATAGCGTTCTTTAACCTATTGAAGCTAGTGTAAAACTTCTAGTAAAATACGATATTTTTTACCAAAATGGCTAAAAAAACATCGGCGAAAAGCTATTAAAACTACTAAAAATAACCGGCCAAGTGCGAGTCGGAGTCGCACCCAAAAGTTTCTGTAGCACCAAACAATATAATAAAAATATTTTTCGTACCACTTGCTCAAAAAAGTGACATTCTATACCACAAAAAGCGAACATAACAACAGTAATTTTTAATCTGTTAAAAACAGGGAAAGAAAATTGTACTGAATTTCATTCATCCTCTAGGGGGAGAATGTGATTTAAATTTGGAATACTTACCGAAATGTATACTGAACTACATCTGTGTTTACACCATTGAGTTTGTATATAAAGCATTATACATCTTTTTGAAAAAGGAATACGCATTTATTATGTAGTTATGATTATTAAATAAAATTACGAAAACCGACGAGGCCGTATGAGCTTGATGCTTTTGCTTTTCCGACAATAAAATATTAGTCTAGGAAAATGCCGCGTTTTTGTTTTCTTCAAATACATAAACGTCAAGTTTATTTTAATTTATTTTTATAAATAAGTTAATGTTCTAATATCTCATATTATTATTGTGTTATTTTTTTCGCAAATGGTACGAAAAGTAGAGTATTTTCCTCGGTGATAAAGCTGTCTTAGTCTTGGGTGAACTTAAATCCCTCGGGACACACTCAGGACTCGTCTTAAATCCCTCGCTTCGCTCGTGTTTTAAGTGAGTCCTTCGTTACACTCGCGATTTAAATCGTCACCCGCGACAGAAGACACTGCTTTATCCCCTTGGTTAATAATCTACTATTTAACGCTCATTCATTTGTGTCAATTTACACTCGAAAACAAAACTAAATTAGTTTTTCATAGCATGTTAATGAAAAACAAAGTTACTGTGCAGTATCACAAAAAGTCCCGTCTCAAAAACTATCTTTATTCAAACCAAACAAATTTTACGTTCTACAAACCCACGTTTTTTCTGATTTTTTATCCTTCTACTTTAAAACACACAATGTTTACGGCTTTATAAGCTAAAGAAAAAAATATATTTTAGGAACTTTGACATAAATTTTTAAGAGCTGTCGAGACACCCCACAGCTATATACCTAGTAAAAAAAATTCAACCCTCACATGTATGGAGGGCCAACCGTATTTTCTTTTTTTTATATTTTCCCGGATTTGACCAGTTAAAATATCAATCAATTGACGACCACCTACAAAATTATTTTGCAAACTACCACGTTAACAGGCTTATGCGAAATCCTGTCTGACGAAGATTTGCATAGTAACATCAATAAAAGAAATGTCTACAAAAATATTGAAATAATCTTTATAACCAATGTAGATATACTCAGTCATATCGGAATTTACCTACAATGTATCACTGTACTGTGGAATAATTAGGATATCTCAATTTATAACCATCGCAAGTCATCACAGGAAAACAGAGAGTCAAGTAATCAAGATAATTATCTTTTGTGTGGCTTTCCGTAGTTTATTCTCATAAGACTGCCTCATTAGTCAATTGGTAGCAAGCCCGATTGCTGAGCATGACGTCCTCGGTCCGATTCTCTGGTTGACCAAAGCAATATTGGGTTTTTCCATCTGACATTTTCTTAGTAGCTGCAGAGTCTGGATTTGTGCCCGGTTGATGGTAATAGGCTCGCCCCCTATTACGTGGGACTTGAACACAACTGGCAAATCAAAAATCAAATCATTTATTTGCAATGAATGTGGGTTACATTAAAATACAGGTGGAGTAGGAAGGAGTGAGTCATGTACATTCTGCCTGAAAATAGGCACGCAAACATTATAAAATTGTTAGGAGTCTAAAAATAGGGTTACAAATTAAGATGTCATAGTTAGAATTATTGAAATTATACACATTAATTAATATTGAAAATGTCAAATTAAAATGTTACAATAGAATAAAATTAAAAAATAATGTTTACGTACATAATAATGTGGCGAAATGTAGATAAACCATAATTGGGTACACCTCTGCCTTACCCTTTGAAGATTACAGGCGTGATGATATGTTAAATTATTCTCTTAGGGCACTAACTATATTCTTTAATAGCCAGAATCTCTGTGAAAAAGAGTGGCCCGCAATTCACAAAGGCCCATTGCAGATTGGTAAATATCACAAATGACTTGGGCCACCCAGAATAATATCAATTACATCATTATTAATGAATTATTAACAGACGCATTAATTGCTGTTTAAAATAATTATTTCATTCATATGCACAATGTGTTAACGCGACGTGATTAGAATTGTGCGATTTTTAGTCTGTCAGAATGCCAATGATACGGATTAACCTACTAGGGTATGCTGTCAATATCAATATATTCTTTGTCCATGTGGTCCGTGTCATAGGGTCAAAAGACGAGCCCCTTTAGTTCAAAAGTCTCTGTGTACAGACAGCCGCCTATAGACCTTTTTTTTTTTTTTTAGGTTGGGAAATCATCAAATGACTTCTCCCGCTCTGGGCGGAGCAGGAGGGAGTGTCAGACTTTTACTGACTAAAACCCATCCATGTTCCTTCCTCGCCCTTTGTGTTCCGGGGCCACGGTATCTCTTTCGAATAGTCCCGCAGCTCCGGCAGGGGCCTATAGCCCCTGGGTCGCGCTTGCTGTGGATGGCTGACCCATTACATTCTGAGTTTCCTCCATGCCTCGGAAAGCACGTTAAGGTGAATGCGCCAGGGTGACCCGCGAAATTCAAATTTTCTTACGTTTTTTGCAATTTGCAGGTCAGTGTCAGGTCTTATGTTGATTAAACTATGAATTGCGGCTGTAAGACGTATGTAGTTACAGAATTATAATCATCAAAATCATCAATACAACCCTCCAAGCTCATAAAGGTGTATGAATTTACTTTTTCAAGGTCAAAGTCATTCCTGCACCTTTATGCGCTTGGAAGGTTGTATTGATGATTTTGATGATTATAATTCTGTTTCTATATACGTCTTACAGCCGCGATTCATAGTTTAATCAACATACAACCTGACACTGACCTGCAAATTGCAAAAAACGTAAGAATATTTGAATTTCGCGGCCTACCCTGGAGCATCCACCTTAAGCCGTTAATCCCGGCTGTCATTAGTAGATGTTTGACAGTCGTTATAGGTAGTCAGTGGCCCGAAAGTCTGATAACCCGTCTTACCAAGGGATACTCATCGTATGAGTTATGCTCGTCACTGTACCCAGTACTAACTGGGTTGTGGAGGTCTGATAGGCTGACGCTCCATGTAACATACTAATATCCAGCTGCACCAGGATAGACTGGACAGATGATGCAGCTTAAAAACAATGATAAAAATTGGTTGTTTGTTAAGTAGGTTTACGATCGAGATGTTTACGTTATAACGTCTTATTGGTGATATAAGTTTTTGGGAAGTAAGGAATTAATGAAGATAACAATTTTTTTGTATGCCGCTAGAGTGAGAGAGACGGAAGATCGGTCCACTCACTCGAACGCTATGCCAGCCTCCGCTCGTGAGGATTCCGCGTGACAAGTTTCACGGAATGACTGGCAGCGCTCGAGATGAGACGGGAGATCGGTCCGTCTCTCTCTCGTTATACCTGCGATCGCGCTCGTGAGGTTTTGGTGTGACACAAGTTTCTGAACATGTCACCCGACTAAAACGATTTTAAAGACGTTATCACGTCAAAATTCTAGTAAATATTTACATTATTTACAATACATTGGAATCCGATACTATAGCGCGTTTTACTGGTCAGTGTCGCCCACATATTTATAAGTAATACGTGAGAAGATTTCTAAGTACATCCTTAGCAGTAGGTCTACCCATATTATCATTGTTTTGTTTAAACTTCAAAATCTGCGTATGATTTTGAGTTTCGTCATTCGAAATCCTTGAAAGACAATAGCTATAAAAATTAGGATATCTTAGCATAAATCCTTGAGTGACCTGGAATGTGAGGTGTGTTATAATCTGGTTTGGCGCCTTAATAAACCAGGAAGTTTAAAATATTACGTTGTAGTATTCTAGTATTCGCGGGTTTTCAATAGGCGCGAATGCTAGCGATTATACGCGTATTTGTAACGTGAATGGCAGGTTTTGAGATATTTTTAATAGGACATTCCTAGTAGTATAGACGACATTTAATGCCTTTAGAGTGCTACCTACTAGAGATGAAAAACATCATGATTTGTGACTTGTTGTACCTTTCCCTAAGTAGAATAACAGAATTGGTTTATTCCATTTTAACCAAATGCTGTTGATTATATCAGATAATATTTCAGAATACCACTCCCTAACCAAATTAAAAGTCATTAATTTATTCAAATTAGACTGATAACCAGGGGGTCTAGAATGGCCGTTTTAGCAGAATATTAAATTAATCACGTTAAAAATTTAAAATTCTTAAAATGTACTTTATGGCTATGAACATAAAGTCCATTTTAGCAATTTAATTTTTTAACGTGATGCTTATTTTGATTCTGCTAAGGCGGCCATTTTAGGCCCCCAGCATTTTCTGCACACACAAACACATCAAAACAAGACAGAACCCCAAAACGCCTGCCCTTCCCCACTTTTTATAGTGGTTTATCTGGCAAGAAGAATTGGAGGAACAAACTCCTTAGCAAAACATCTGTCTGATTGGCACTTCTGGACATAGGTCTCCTCAATCAGACGCCATTCAACTGGATTCTCAAAATCTTTGATATTTTTATTTATATAATATTTTTTATACATTTTTTTTTATGTTGGCAACACCAAAATTCAAAGTGTTTAAACTATCGGGCTTTTACTACAATAATTTTGAAAAATCGTTTCGCGTAGTTCATACGAAGCCAATTTGAGGTCGAAATTTATTTCAGATAAATCAATCCAAGATTACGTCTAAATAAGACGGAAATAACACCTGTTAATTACAATAATAATCATATTTGTGTGCGCTGCGGTGCGCGGACGCATGCCCGGTCGTATTGTTATGGTCATTTGTTGTGATGTCATATTGAGTCATATGGGGTGTCGTAAGCAGAGGTTGTTGATTAGTTTGTAATTTTATAGAAACAGCATGATAATATGTTAATTGTTAGAATATTACTGGGAATCTTTCTTGTCTATACTTATAATAATATTATAAAGAGGTAAAATTTGTTTGTAAGTTTGTATGTAAGGGGGTAAACTCCGAAACTTATGATCCAATTCTAAAAATTCTTTCACTGGCAGAAAGCTACATTATTCGTGGTTGCTTTAAGCTATAAATTATATATGTATACATGATGCATATTATCCAAGCTATCACAATTTTTGCGGACGAAGTCGCGGGCGATGTGATACTTGGTTATAATTGCCGTATCTACAAAATTTGCGAGACCACTCACCCTTAAATAGTTTTCATCATAATTGATTCAGTCTTTAAGGCCTGAATTACTGTCACGCTGACGGTCGATCGCGCACGGTCGGTCGCGTATACATTGTTTTCTATATAGCACCATACTGCGACGCTGACGTCAGCGGCGACCGACCGTACGCGACCGAACGTCAGCGCGACAAGATTTCAGCAGGCCTAGCCATGTTACTAACGATTCGTATCGATTCTCTTTCTACAATCGTAAACGTTAAGTCACGTGGTCAAAACAAACGAATATAAACTTCGTAGACAAGCTTACATCGATCAAGATGATAGAATGAAATGTATTCATTTCTACAATCGTGATCGCTACATCCCATATAAATCGTAGTCAACTTACAGTTTTGACTAAACTTTAAAGTTTATATTCGTTTGTTTTGACCACGTGTCTTAACGTTGAAATGATGTCATTCCCATACATTTGGTTAGTTTTCTATTAGCGTTAACGATTGTAGACTGTCAACTTGGCTAAGACTACAGGCCTTACAAAAGTAGGTATAAGTTGCAATTTAGGGATTAATAGTAAAACTAAAGGAGGAAATTCCTGTAGTGAATCTGACGTCCTAGCTAAGTTACGCACAATACTAGTGCAAGTTGTCTAGACTAAAGGGTAATTACTTTTTTTTATAATTACATATGTGAGATCAATTCGTTTTCATAGTCAATGCGTTTTTTTACCTTTTTGGAACACATTGATGAAATGAATAAAATCAACAAGAATACTTAAATATTTTGAAGTTTATATTTCTCGTCTAGTAGGTAGATATGATAACGAAGTTGATCCTGTTTCTTGCTGATCAATCTGCTAAGATGTTAGTATAAACCGAGGACACTGACCTTTTTTAAATTCAGTTTTTTCTAGAAATTTTGTTTTTTTTTTTCTGTCAGTTAGGTACTTATTGTTCAAGTAAGGATCTAAAAAACTAGATTGTTGAAAGAGAAAAACAAAAATAATATTATTCAATTTTATAGGTCTACTATTGAAATTAGCTTAGCTGTTTATGGATACAATGACCACATTTTTCTATTTTTTTTAACTAGTTTTTAACTCTTTTGTTATAGGTCAATCTATACTTAAAATTATCATTAAAAACTAGATTGTTGGAAGAGAAAAACAAAAAAAATGTTATCTAATTTTATAGGTCTACTACTGAAATTAGCTTATCCGTTTATAAATACAATGACAACATTTTTGTAATAATTATATTATATTATCTATACTAACATTATAAAGTGAAAAGATTTGTATGTTTGTATGTAACGAATAAACTTAAACTACTAGAACGATTTTAGGTAAATTCTTTCAGCAATGGATAGCTATTACATTATCAGCTATATTTTATCCCCGTACTCCCACGGGAACGGTTGAAACCACGTGACGTCCGCTAGTTATCATTAAGAGGAACGATTTGTATGTTAGTAATGAATAAACTCAAAAACTACGGGACCGATTTCAAAAATTCTTTCACCATTAGAATGCTACCTTATCCCTGAGTAACATAGGAGGCACCCGTGCGAAGCCTGGACCAGCCTCTAATAAAATAAAGGGTGTAAAACACCTCTTAACGAAGCCGAAAGGCACTTGTTCTCCTCGTCATTGCGATCATTTTTTTGTTTTCTACACCATACCTGGGAACCTTCTAGTTACGGAGATATTAAGGGTCAAAGTTCCAACTTTTTGGCAACTTTTTTTAAATACAAATTTAAATGTAAGATTTTTACTTTAAACACCTCCACGACCCGCGTACTATTCAATCTATCCATCAGCACAATGTTTTGAGTGCGTTACATTGAGTTCTACGACAAAACGTGATTTTTCACCCCAAAAAAAAAAAGTCGTTTTCTAGCAATCATTTTTGCGTAAAGTTACGTTAGTTACTTGATGTACCTACAGAATGCTTGGTTGACGGCTTCGTGATGAGGTGGTTTATACCCTGTATAATATCGTGCCAGCGACACGAAGAAGAAAACGTTGTTTACTTGTTCATCTGTTGCCAGTTTATGTAGTTATGAATACCTGTAAAACAAAAACGTTTTAAAAGCAATAAAAATATATTAACAGAGCCTTAAGCTCTTCCTTAACTGTTGAAATGCGGGTTTACTACGTTATGGTATGTCTCTGCCTTAGCTTTCGGCATAACAGGCGTGCAATAAAATTTTTATATCAGAATATCGGAAATCGTAGTTTCCTCGGATCAATCAGGGTGCAGTATTTTAACTAGTTCATAAAGCCGTCGCTCCCGAACTTTTCACAGAAATAAGTACGGCATTTCGCTGCAGTGAAAATTAACTTATAATTGGGAACCGCATGAAAAACTACTAAAACCAGTTTCATTTTCGAATGTGTACTCGATCAGCCGCAAATAAAATTGTGACTCTTAGGGGCTGAATATTTCCATTGTGAGGATCGACCGGAGGACACGGTGGACCACACGGTGTAGGTATGCCCCGCTTGGGCGGAGCACCGCCGTGTCCTCGAGGTGGCGATCGGCAGCGGCGACCTCTCGCTTCCGGCCCTGGCAAGCCATGGTCCGGAGCGAGACGGAATGGGACGCCGTCACCTCCTTCTGCGAAGCAGTCATGCTAGTGAAGGAGGTGGCGGAACGTGAGAGGGAGAGATCCTCACGTCCCGGCCGCCGCGGAAGACGCCCCGGGCTTCGGGGGCCACGTGGTGGCTTCCGGCCACCGTAGGCGCGGGCCTGTGGACGGGGAGCTATGGGCTAGCTCGCCGTCCGTCCGTCTCATGACGACAGGCCCTGTCGACGGCGCGTTCGTGTTCTACGCGCGCCTCATAGAGAGTCAGCAATAGGGAAGGGGTCCGCAAGGGCCGAAGCCTGCCGGGGCTGCGGGATTATTCGAAAGAGATACCGTGGCCCCGGAACACAAAGGGCGATGAAGGAACATGGATGGGTTTTAGTCAGTAAAAGTCTGACACTCCCTCCTGCTCCGCCCAGAGCGGGCGGAGTCATTTGATGATTTCCCATCCGAAAAAAAAAAAAATAATGGTGCTGATTATAATCGGAGCATAAACAGGCTTCCCTGGCGCATTTACCAGTGACACAAAGTTACGCACCTGCCTGGCTAAGTTTTTACTTCTAATTGTATGGGCTTATGAAACGAGAAAACAAAGGTGCACTATTCGGATTGGTTGCATTCTATGGAGAAGAACAAACAAGATATTAAAAAAGGAATAGGTGTGTAAGTGTGGTTGTAGGTGGCTTTCTGAAGATTCTTCCTACGTTCATGGGAAATCTTGTCAGTTGACGTAATGTGTGTGTAGTATAGTTCAACTATTGCCATTCAAGTCACACTATAATTTTTTAATGAAGATTAAACAATGGTTGTTAGCTAATTTCCACGTAAAATGAATGGTTGTCACACATTTTAATTGACGCATTTCTCTGTTTGACGCGATATGCAAATGTTGAGACTGTCTTGACGTTGGCATACATTCCTGCTTACTGTGTATGTTAATGAAGTTTCAATAGTACCGACATTGAATGTTTAACCCAAGACATTTAAATAAATAAAATGTATGTAATAAAAATCGGCCAAGAGCGAGTCGGACTCGCACACCGAGGGTTAAAATCGCTTTTTTTGTTATTAAACTACATATTTACGGTTTTCGGATTTTTCCCTTAACATGTGCTGTAAGACCTTGCTTTTTGCCAAATTTCGTGATTCTAGGTCAACGAAAAGTACCATATAGGTTTTCGACCCAAAACCTATAGGGTACTTCCGGTTAACCTAGAATTGTAAATTTTGGTTAAAAACAAGTTAGTACAAGCAAATGGAAAATTCCGAAAAATAAAAAAGTTTAAAATTAAGGTAAATTTTGGTAGGTACATAAAAGTTTTCGTGAAAATCTAAATGATTTTTATACACATAATAAGGACTATAGACCTCAGTATCTGGTATAAATTTCAACTTGATAGGTCCCGTTCCTGAGGAAATCGGTCGTGACAGACGGACAAGAAAGTGATCTTATAAGATCTATCTTTTTTATCTTTTTAGGTACAGAACCTTTAAAAGAACTACTAGCGCTTCCTTATACATATATAGCTACGGTCAAACCGGTGACCTTAGTGTTATCATGATCGTTACGGCTGTTGAACAGACTTATTTTCATATGAAATAAAAGCTTTTATTTTTCATACATTTTAATAAGATTATCCATATTCAATGAAAAAATTAAAAACTTTGCATAAAATTGGACCAACTAGGTACTTAAATAGATTTTGATTAAATTATGCATAATTATGTTCATCAGTCAGGCACATAATGTAGCTTGAATAACGAAGAGGACACATATAGTCAAAATCTATCTTACAGGCTTTGGTTTAGTATATTGAAACAAGAGACCTGTTGGTGCCTTTTGGATATAGCAACCTAATTAAATAAAAATGGTATACTAACCATTTATGTGACATGTAAATTACCACAATAATAGGAAATAGCAAGAAATTCAAAACTTTTTTTATTCCGTAAAAAATGCCTTGTATTGGCTTAATTAAACACTGTGGTACATTTGTTTAACTTTCTAACACAACACTTTTTATTACCACATTAATATTTTATGCAGTGTGTTTTTGGTGAAACGGAACGCAAATTCAAAACGCATCGTCACCGGTAGTGACGTCAAACGCTTTGTGTCAAAGAATCACTTTTATTTGAAAACTACTTAATGTTTCACAATGATGTTATTATAATAATTATGGTTATTGCAATGTTTGCTTGAATAAAGCATATAAATGTAGTCAAATTATTATATTAAGGGTAAAAAATAAGATGTAAACAAGGCAGGTAGAGGGAAATGACGTCAACTGCTTTGACGGGAATGGCTGCGACAGTCACGGACGTTTGAACTGTTGTAAAACATTGTATTATTATTTTTTTGAACGTATTTTAACCTAATAACTATTTTCTTGGGTTAATAGTACTATACTTTGTTGGCTTATGTGAAGAAAATAATACATGCATATATTCCCTATTATACTAACCTACAATGCTTACCTCTTTCCAGATCCTCGTACAGAGAACTGGTGGCTGATGTCAGGACCAGGGCCTCTGCTGACGATCCTCGCAACCTACCTCTACTTCTGCAACTCCGTCGGCCCCAAGTATATGAGGGACAGGAAACCTTATGACTTGAAGAATGTGATGATTCTGTACAATGTGTCACAAATATTGATGAGCATTTACTTGGTGTATGAGGTAAGTTACTATTGGCATCTTGGTTATGAATTCTTGTGATCTAGATCTTACTACTGCAAGAATTACTAAGATGAAGAACGAGCTTCCGAAATAAATTAGTAATTGGAGGATATAAAGTAAAACAACAGGTTTACGACCCTCTCAGAGAGAAGAGGCCTGGGTACCAGCAATGGGAACGTTATTGGGAGCTCATTATGCTTACCAATTGACATGGAATACCTTACCGTTATATCCTGCAATCTGTTTAAGTCAGATGATACGCTCCAAGTAACACATTGCATAGACTACTAATGCTTGGCGTAAAGACGACGTGGGTCCAATCCATGCCTGAATCAAAAACGAGTCACTGAACAGAAATCTTGGCTAAAAAAATATTATTAAAAAGATGTCTTTCAGAACAGTTACCACGAGTCAAAGTGCTTTGCTTAGTTGGCTTAATTTCTTACCAATTTTGTTTCCATTTTACAGGGCTTAGTCGCCGGATGGTGGAACGACTACAACTTCTCATGCCAGCCCGTAGATTACTCCAACAACCCAAAAGCTACCAGGGTAAGTATAACGGTCTATCACCCCGTTGATCTCTATTAAATTGGCCCCTGTTCTTTCAAGTTAAAACCAGCCTTCTCCATTTCAAAACCGAAGAAGAAAATATAATGCACATCGATCTTTTTTATCGCCAGGTGATTGATTCTGTCCGACTCTTCTAACATTTGCGCTGGAGCTAAAAATTATGAATTTAGTATGTTTACTTAGAGGTATACTTTTGCTGTGCCTCGGAATGCAGGTTTCGCCGTTGGACGGCGAAAATTGGCGGCTGTCATTTTTACATCTTCGACTTCGAAACACTGACAACCAGGCTTTCCAAGGTGTCAGTACTACCTGCCAGTACCCATTTAAAATACTGGTATTCAGCTGCATCCAGTTAGACTGGAAGCTGACCCCAACATAGTTGGGAAAAGGCTAGGTAGATGGTGACATACTTTTTCCACAATTGTTATGGCGTTGTCATAGTATGGTTGATGTTATTAACATTCATTATTAAAATAGCTTGATCACCAGAGCCTTAAAGCTTACGTAAAATCTTTTACAGATGGCAGCGGCAGTTTGGTGGTATTTTGCAGCCAAAATCATTGAACTTCTAGACACAATCTTCTTCGTGTTACGGAAGAAGAACAGGCAAATCACGTTCCTGCATTTGTACCATCACTTCATGATGCCTATCTGTGCTTGGATCGGTGTCAAATTCTTGCCAGGTAATAATTAAATAGAATTATTACTAAATCTAGACTTAATGTTGACAAAAAAAAAACGAAAACTGTAACGATCGGATTTTTTTACGTAAAATTCCAGGTGGACACGGAACTCTCCTAGGCGTGATCAACTCCTTCATCCACATTATTATGTATACCTACTACCTGATCTCTGGTCTTGGACCTCAGTACCAAAAGTACTTGTGGTGGAAGAAGCACCTCACTACCATGCAGCTGGTAAGTTGAATCATTATTAACATCTGGATATTCCAATGGTACCAGTAAATCAGCAATTCGATAGACAATAATGAAATGACATTCATGATAATAATGACACCATTATTTTTGATAACACTTCAAAATCTTGAAAGAAAGTTGTTATTGAATTAGCACCGATAACAATTGTAATAGATATATCACCGACTGAATTAAACAAATAAGTCTAACATAGGCGCATAACCTGAACATTATTTGTTAGTAGTTACGCTTCCAAGAATTTAGACATTAGAATAAAACTGAATTAGAACAAAGCAAACAAGCGTGAATTATGTTAATTCGGATAATTTGCAAAGTATACAATGTAGATTATAAGCATATAGACACAGCCAGTATAACGTAATATTTACTGAAGAAATAAATGTTAATATGGATATAAACTTCCGAGTTCTTAACTAAGACAATAGTGTTACATCAACGAATGACGTGCTCGATCTTCCAAAATTATGAATGAGACATGCAAACACCCAACTTGCATAGTTGAAATACTACAAAGTGTACCGCAGTATGCTCAAATACTTGACCCGTTTCTTAAACTTTGACATCAACTAGCTCATTCACAACATCTTATAAATCAAAACAAAATGATTCTCATCTGCTTTGGTCTAGCAGTCGCAAGCATGACTGCTGAGCTAATAGTAGTAACCGCAAGTCTTGGGTATAATTCCCAAAAGTGTTACTAAGCATTGTTTTGACCCCAATTGGGGGGCATGGGGGGAAAAAGGGCGTGATGATTTGTTCTGATTCTCATATTTGTTATTTTTTTCTTCCAGATCCAGTTCTGCATCATCTTCTACCACAACTTCCCAGTCATGTTCAGCGACTGCAACTACCCTAAGGGCATCAACTTCTTACTCTCTCTCAATGCTGGTCTCTTCCTTTACATGTTCGGCAACTTTTACTACAATAACTATGTGAAGAACAGGAAGGTTGCTCAGACTACCCAGGTTACTGCAAATGGAAAAACGAAAGAGTGCTAGTACAAAGACTTGATTCATTGTGATTGTTTTAGTTTTATTTGAAGTCAGCTTCTAACTGACTTTTGTTGTGTGATAGATTTATGTGTTATGGATTTTGAAGATCGTGTGTGAATAGTTTCTAGTAGATTAAGCGGCTGATTACACGGCACTGTCCTGTGCGTCATTTTATAGAATAAAGTCGGGATCACACGTCAATAACCCAATGTTCATATAGTTAGAAACAGATGAAATATGGAACTGCCATGGTGATCCCATAATTATTCTGCAAAATGTCGCATAAATCATGATCTGTCGAATGATGTTTAACTATTGTGTCTACTTCGTGGACAGATCATGGTATAGCGGCTATACGATATTTTATCTAGAGACGAAGGCCGTGTGATCCCCAGCTTAGAGTTATGGTTTTGGTTAAGTATTCTTTATCTTAGGTGCTATTTGATAAACTTTTACGTTACGCTTAAAAAAACTTAATTTTAATCGAGGTTTACCGCCGCGATTTTCTTATATTCTACTTTTCTTCTCCTCAAAGAAAAACTTCTCAATCATCACACCTAATTTTCAAAATCTATATCACATAAAATAAGTTAGTATATTATAGATATTCGAATAGACTTCCACCATTTCTTATAGGCTTACGACTGTATATTTGTACAAATAGTTTTAATTGTTGGTTAAAGTATAATATATTATTATATCAATGGAAACTATTTGATATTTGCCCTAATTTCGACTGTTAAAATGTGTGTTACCTTTTGTTTTGTGTATACTGTGAAAACATTATTTGTGTATTGTTAGCAAGAATCTTTTGGCTCTGGCAGAAGGGCAGTGTAAGTAAACATTTGTGTAATTGTTTTTTTTAAATATATCGAGATAGAAGATGGTGGTGTTGGTTCTGATTGTGGCTGCACGCCAAGAGATTCTTGTTCATATAAAACTTCGAGTTGTCAACGATAAGCTAATGACATTTTTATAATCTACATGCACTTATCCCATGTCACTTGGTGTCGGCGCAGTAAATTTTATCTTCCACTGTTTGCTTCTCAAATCTTTGATGCTCTTTTTTTTGTTTGGCCTGTACTGTGGCCTCCCCCAATTACTTCCATGTGCTCTTATCTCGTGCCTCCTCCTCCTTGACACTCTATTTTATTAATTCTAATTACCACAAGTGTTTCAGTTTTTTTAGGTGATTTATTTTTACCTCTTACAGTTATTGAGATATTTATTTTTTCTTATCAATTTACTGTTTTTTTATTCGTTTTTCCTTTATAGTAGACATTATTTTTATTTTTTTTACTTTTTTTGTGATGTGCTTTTTTGTTAAATGATTTATAATATTATTTATACAGAGCAGCAAGCACTCGTTACTTTTTAAAAAAATCTTTTTGAATCAATTTAAATGTAAAATCTGGTATTTTCTTCTTTCTCATATTATATTTATAAGAAATGTATTTGAAGTCATTTTTTGTAATTCTCTGTGCTTTTTTTTCTTGATAAGATTTATTTATTTATCACACGTCAGTAAATTTTTATTATGACTAGCTTGGCAGTCCAAGCTGAGAGGCCTTGGTCCAGCAGTAGGATAGTTCCTATTGCTGGACAAAGGCCGCCCTCCATTCCTTCCACAGTCAGTTAGTTTCAAGATTTTACAAACATGTTTGTGATGCAATCAAATAAGGGACCAAAAGACAAGGTTTGTAATTATTGAAATATACCGTTTTTATGTTGATATTCAATACGATAATTGTAAATAGTTTTACTTATTTGTTTTCAATAAATTGAAAAAGAACACAAATAAACGCAAGACTTGGTATTTTAAGAGGATCTGAAATATATGGGTAATTTTATAAAAATCTGTTGTTTAATTTCCATTCATTTCCTCCAGTATTACGACGCTTAAGTGACATTCAATCTTTGGGTGATAAAGTAATTATGAGATCTACATACAGATCGAGAAACTTCAATACATACTCGCCCCGCATGGAACAGCAGATTTTTTTCGCGAACTCGGTGGTGATTGGAGAAAGTTGTTGAGTTAGATGGTATGAATCACAACCTTAAATATGACCAGACAGTCCTGATACGTGATGTATATTCGTTTCGAAGACAAAAAAGGCTAATAGGCGACGAAGCGCTGATAACGAAGCTCCACAGCATGGCTCATTAGCGAAACATTGCTTCCCTGTTGGTCTTCTACAGTTTGTATTTCGACAGAAGAGCTGCACGAATTGATCCCACCATCATCTCCTTTAAGCTACCTGGCTACCAGACGTTCTGCAGGGTTCGTCCTGCACTTGGTTTTTATCCCGGTATCTCAACAAGTCTCCGCAGAAACAATTTCACTGTATTGTATCTCACAGTGAAGCAATCATCAGGCAATCATCCTTCCATACCAAGCCGGATACGGAACAGAGCTAAGCCAATAGACACAGAGGGGCGTAATCCCGATAAGTCATTCTCGGCACTTCTCCTCCACATTTATTATCCACACGGCCAAACTGTGGAACTCTCTGCTATTATTTTCCCTTTTGTTATATACTTAGTTATCGCCACAGATTCGTCGACCACGACCGTGAAAAAGTAACCAAATACAAACTCAAATGAGTAACCAAACTATCACAGCACTAGTTTTCAATGGCGATTCGTAGATGACGCAAGGTGAAACGCCCTCTGGCTTAGTGGAGCGACGATCTTCGCAACGTGGCTGGCAGCCCAGCTGGATGCCAGTTACCTAGAATTGAGCTGAATGATCTGCAGTTAGTAAGGAGTATGCCCAGCTGTTGACTGCTATGGGCTGATGATGACACGACCCTTACTCCGCTTTTACTCTTTGTCACAAACTTATTAAGGAGACTACAGGAGCTAAACGAGAGTTTTATAATGCAAACGAGCATATGATTCACTGCAATAAACAAAACCAGAAAAATAAATGATATTCTTCAGAAAATATGCTAGTATGATAGTGTTTTGAAAACATAATACAACTAATTTTACTCGATAAAAAAAAATCACGAACTTATCTCTAAAAATTTCTTTTAACGAGTAAAAGTATACTCAAATACATTTGATCATTCTGATTTTATGGCAAATAATTCTACAAGCAACATATTAGCATGATAATGTTTTATTTTTTTAGTCCAATCAATAGTGTTTTAAGCTTTCACGGTTCATAACTATACTTAAAATGTCACAAAAAACAATAAATTATCACGGAAGATATCCCGTAAGTGACATTTTAAGTATTGTCCAATCAATAGGTTTTTAGTAAATCGCAAAAAACCACTCATTTCGCACTATTCGCCCCGCAGTGACTGTCGCAACAACCACTTTGTAGAGCAAGCTGATTAGAACTTTATTCTAACAGTATTTCAAACGAAGTTTGAACAACCACAATTACAGTTGCTAATTTAGCTCCTGTAGTTGCCCTAACTAGGTCAGTCTTTTTTTTTCTTCTCGTTTTTTTTCGTTTGATTAGTGCCTAACCTAGGGGGCGAGTCTGCTATTACAATAGTGGCACAATAATTGATTTCATAAATAAATAAAATAAATAAATATCGCTGGACATTACACACAGCGCCATCTAGTGCCACACTAAGCTACGAGGCTTGTGTCGTGAACACCAGATAGTTGATATACTACATAGATACTTTTTGTTTGTAAATACATACTTATTAGACATATAAACATCCATGACTAGGAAACAAATATCCATGCTCATCACACAAACATTTGCTCCTACCGGGATTCGAACCCGGGACCCTAAGAACGTAAGGCAGCCTCACTACCGCTGCGCTATTCGGGTCGTCTAATCGGGTTTCATAATAGTTGATTTTGACAAGTTTCGTAAACTACTAATATAGTGGCGTCATTATGACTTTCCAACACTCCATTGAAAGAAATGGCATAGAATGGTAATCTCGTACACAATGACAAATTAATGACTGACTTACGCGGTAATCTGCTAAAATTTTGACAGTTCCAGCCGAAATTTGCTCAATTAGCACAATTTTGTATTGCTATAAATATAGGCTTCTTTAGTAAAGATAATTTAAAACACTTATATGAAAATAAATCAAAACACCGACCGCTAGAAATATAAACAGATAAAACGTCAGTAGGCAGTAATGTCACATTTGATTTTGACAGCTAAACAGATATAAATATTATTGAATTGTATAGTTTTACATTAATCCGCGTTACACATAACTTAATGTTTTTTGCTATTTACGAACTTCTTACTACTTCAGATTGCATAGAACACTAATAAATAATATTTAAAAACATATATAAATGAAATCTGGCATGATTAGATGTTCAAATTTAATTCTAGTTTTTCGAAAATCATTTCTATTTAGGTTTTTTAATAATGGCAATACAACAATGTCATTTTATCACAATTCTATTACGAGACCATTGACCGAACAATGATCGATCATTATGAATTTAGCAGATTACGAATTTTTTGCAAAATTACCATTGTCATCGATCAACAATTATGAAATCAATGAAAGACCATTGTGACCCTATTATAATAGAATAGAATAGAATTTTATTTTGCAAATATGGGTAATACAATTAAATAGTTGTTATGACATAGTATAAAAGCTCAGCCATATTTTACCATTCGGCATGCAAACATTTACATTATTTATGAAACATATATGTACTTACATTATAAAGACCAAATCGATTATATTATTATTACAATTATCATTCAATATACATATAAATCAGTTAATAAATTATTATCATTTTCATTGAAATTATCATTAAATTACTAAATTGCCATTTTCATTACAATTATCATTCAATTAATAAAATATCATTATTATTCAAATTAATAAAAAAAACATATTTTTCTCTGTTAGAAACTCGTCTATGTTATAGTACACTTTATCTGTCAAAAATTTACGTAGTCTACTCCTAAACATCACCGTATTTAAATCTTTCCAGCCACTTGGCAATTTATTGAAAATTCTAGGAGCCATGCAATAAATACTTCTGCGCATCAAAGTGGTTTGACAAGATACTTGACAAAGTTTGCTATTGTCACGCCTGTTCCTTGGGAAAACATCAGCAAGGCGTTGAAAACGACTTGGATTTTGGTGTACGAACATAGCTACTTCGAAAATATAAATACAAGGAAGGGTCAAGATATTGTATTGCTTAAAATAGGGCTTGCAACTGTCTGTAGTTTTAAGTTTAAACAATGATCGGAGACATCTTTTTTGGGCCTTAAATGCTATGTCTCTATCAGTTGAGTTCCCCCAGAAAATTATGCCGTAGCGCAAGTGAGATTCAACTATGCCGTAGTAAGCCGTAAGGAGTGTTTTGGTGCGGCGGCGGCGACCTCTCGCTCCCGGCCCTGGTTCGTGCCATGGTCCGGAGCGAGACGGAATGGAACGCCGTCACCTCCTTCTGCGAAGCAGTCATGCTAGCGAAGGAGGTGGCGGAACAGGACAGGGAGAGATCCTCACGTCCCGGCCGCCGCGGGAGACGCCCCGGGCGTCGGGGGCCACGTGGTGGCTTCCGGCCGCCGTAGGCGCGGGCCTGTGGACGGGGAGCTTTGGGCTAGCTCGCCGTCCGTTCGTCTCATGACGACAGGCCGTGTCGACGGCACGTTCGTGTTCCACGCGCGCCTCAAAGAGAGTCAGCAATATTTTTTTTGTTGACATATTTTAAATTATTTGAATGCAAACATTTCAATTTTTATCAATTTTGGTAGGCTATAAATAATGTATTTGTTTCCGCATGTGATAATTTTATTTAATAAGTAATGTTCAACACAATGTAAATTGTTTATGAATAAATAAATGAAAAAATGAAAAATAAGGAAGGGGTCCGCAAGGACCGAAGCCTGCCGGGGCTGCGGGACTATTCGAAAGAGATACCGTGGCCCCGGAACACAAAGGGCGAGGAAGGAACATGGATGGGTTTTAGTCAGTAAAAGTCTGACACTCCCTCCTGCTCCGCCCAGAGCGGGAGAAGTCATTTGATGATTTCTCATCCGAAAAAAAAAAAAAAAAAGGAGTGTTTTGGAGGATAATCTATATAAAAACATATGCATTACTATGGAGGATAATCTATATAAAAACATATGCAGATGAACTTAGTTTTTTACACATAATTTCTATATGTGCTTTCCAATTTAAGCTATAGTCTATTTGTAAACCTAAAAATTTTGTATCTCCCGCTTCCATAATATTGTCATTTTTGTAATGTATGTGAAGATTAGTTACGCCGGGAGTACGCTGTCTAAAGTGCATTATCATTGTCTTACCTAAATTTATATTTAAATTATTTTTATCTAGCCATTCAATTAGTGAGTCAAGAGAACTATTAATATCATCTTCATATGTCATTGCGTTTATACAAGGAATCGTTACTGTGCTATCGTCTGCAAACATTGTCAGAGGTTGTTCAAGGGACATGGGCATATCATTGACATATAATATGAACAAGAACGGGCCCATAACGGTTCCTTGTGGTACACCGTATGAGATTTTACGTTCTCGTGATCTTGCTATCTCTTCATGTTTATTAACTACATGAATGCGGCTAATTTCAGTTATTTGTGTTCTATTTTCTAAATACGATTTTATAAGTTCGAGCACGTTACCTCTAATAATAGCAGACTCGGCCCCCTGGTGTCAGAGTTTTTATGCCGCCCATGGGCCTCTGACTTGGCTTTATATGACGTCAAGAAATATCTCTCAGGTATGCTGGTTTCCTCACGATGTTTTACTTCACCGAAGCAAGTGAGAATAGGGAATATGCACGTAATTTTTTCTTCACTTAAATCAATATAATACAGTACTATCAACCCAAGAAAAGTATTAAAAGTCAAGTTCAACTACTGCTTGTCGCACAAAAATAAAATTAAACTCCTGCAATTTTCTACGACAATCCAAACGTCCGTAGCTGTCGCGGCCATGATGTGACGTCATTATCCACAATCTGCCTTGTTTACATCTAATTTTTTTGGCCTTAATAAAATAATTTTACCAATTGTCTGTGCTCTAATAAAGTAAAAATTGCAATAACAATATTATAATAAAAATATAGTGAAACTTTTAGCACTTTTCAAATAAAAGTGTTTTTTTGACACAATGAACTTTGACGTCAATAACGGCTTTATCGAGGACGGTGTGTTTTGACAGTGCGTTCCGCTTCACCAAAAACTTGCTACATAAAACAGTAAATTGTAAAATAAGTGATGTATTATAGAAACTTAAATAAGTGTACCACAATGTTTTTATGCGCCAATACAAGACAATTTTCATAAATAAAAAGAGTTTTGTATTTCATGCATATTCCCTAATCGCACATGAATCCGAAAAATCAGAGCTGCGTGCCTTGGATTCGAACTCGAGAATTGGCAGTCCGACGGTCATACCACTAGACTTACACTGCTAATGGTACTACTGATACTAGGACATGCTGCTGACCTACTCGATAATAATTTGAGTTTGTATATACTAGGTTCATGGAATTATTAAAACTCCTTACGTGGAAGGCCGCGAATCATATTTTAATAATCAATGATCTAACCTATCACTGACCACCAACTAATTGCAAAAAACCGTTAGAATTTCGTGGGTTACCCTGACGTTTCCACCTTAACACCAAGAACTGGTTACTTTTGAGTAACATCGTAGACTACTGGCCTACAGCCAAAATTATAATAAACAAAGACGACAATGTCACGCGTTACGTCAGACAAAGTAAGTCGGCGAACTTTTTAATGAAGTTGGTAAATACAAGAATAACATTTCAATAATTATGTAAATGAATGTATTGTCCCTAAATATTTGCCTGTGCATGATGAGTTTGTACATTTTGTTCGTATGATGGTAAATTACTTATATAATTTAAAAAATATCGTCGTTAAATTGGTTGGATTGAATTTACCTAAATCACACATGCAATGCATGCATGCCATTGTCATGATACGAGTATCGATAATATTAATCAAAGTACTAATAAAAGAACCTAAACTAACAACAACCTAAAACATAGCATGAATAAACTCCTCAACGCTGTCAACGGGAATGTGCCCAAGAGACTGGTGGCATTGCCACACTGTATGGCAATGTGGCCTTTGCCTAACTAATGTAAAAGCCAGCCCTCGAGTCACGGGAAGCGTCAACTAAAAGGTTGGATATTACCACGAAAAGGCTGTGAGCATTCGGACTCCACGGCCTGAGGGTTACAAGTGGAGCCAAAGAACCTTCTTTGTCTAATAGGAAGAAAGATCGAACATCTATGCAGGCAAATTTTATGTAGCCTTTTGACTCTTTGTTTAACCTTAGATTTGTGACATAAAACATAGATTTCAAAGCCTTTCATGTATATTGATTTGGATTTCTTAGCGTGGAACAGGATAACTATAGTGACCAAACAGTCAACAGTCATGTGGAGTCCTGTTGGACTCCACATGTCAGTCGGGCAATTAAAAAAATAATATTATTTTATTTATTTATTTTTTATCAAGAAATAAAAACGTGGCTGATGAGTGCCAATTCCATTAAATCCATCCAAATAACATCAGTTAGATAACTGTGATGCTTGCTGTCTTAGAACCTCGAGCGTGGATGTCTTCTAACTTTTTAAAGATCATCTATAGTTTTTCGAGAAAAAATAATTATATTTGGATGAGATGTATGCACCGCACCAGTCTTCTCTTGAGGGACAAACGCTTAATTCAAGATCACCTCAACCAAACACCAAGAACTAATAAATCAGGGGACTTAGTTTGTATCCACGATTAGATAATAACGCTACTCCGTTAGGAGTAGCGTTATTATCTAATCGTGCGTTCCCTAGCCTTTTCCCAAAAACGTTGGGGTCGGCTTCCAGTCTCCCCGGATGCATCTGAATAGCATTATTTTACATGGAGCAACTGCCTATCTGACCTCCACAAGCCAGTAAGTACTGGGTAGTAAAGGGAATCGCCCCTTGATTCCCTTTACTACCCAGTACTTACTGACTTATACTGATTTTCAGACTTTCGGGTCACTGACTACATGTAACGACTGTCAAAGATCAACGAATGATGACAGCCGGGACCAACAACTTAACCTGCTTTATAAAAAAAATAATGTGTGTAATGACGTTACTGAATACCTAATATTATGTAACTGTTCTATAAACGTGTACTCGTATAGTACACGTTTTAGCAAGTCATGTAATATTTAATTATGTTCAAGGAATTAATTAATTTAGTTTTACTTGGTAATAAAATGAATGCGCGATGATTTCTTGGTTTAGTTTTGGTTTTGTGGTGTAAAGTAAGGTTTGGTTCATGTTTCTTGAGAGGGAATTAAAAATTGTGTGTTTATTAAAAAAATTGTTGGACTTAGAGTTATATTGAAGTCAAGATGGCGTCGCTTGTAGGGAAGATACAGGACACTTACCAATTATATTTTTATGATTTGTGCGGTAAGTTTTACTCTCTGTTTTTTGATCTTGTTTTATATTAGGTCAGTCAATAATGTAGCAAAATTGGCCAATCTTGACAAATGTGTGTGCAGCAGATCATTAATAAGTTAATACTCATCTGAAGATGCAGGTGGAAGGTAACCAAAGAAAATCCTTCCCTAAGCTCTACAGACCCGTCTTGTTTAGTATCGTTGGTTGTGTTAATAATGTACTATAGGATACTACTGCACCGAAATTTAGTAAAATTTGGAAAGTCATCCAATTTCAAAGACGAGTGCGTCTTTGATTTAGTCGGAGTGTTTTTTCTACGTTAACAAACACATTTTGTCTTTTCACGACTTCGACGCGATATTTTGTGCTATTCATCAATGTATGAAGCCTATATAGATCCAAGCGGCTATCGGCGGCGGTGACCTCTCGCTCCCGGCCCTGGTTTAATCCATGGTCCGGAGCAAGACGGAATGGGACGCCGTCACCTCCTTCTGCGAAGCAGTCATGCTAGCGAAGGAGGTGGCGGAACGTGAGAGGGAGAGAACCTCACGTCCCGGTCGCCGCAGGAGACGCCCCGGGCGTCGGGGGCCACGGCCACCGTAGGCGCGGGCCTGTGGACGGTGAGCTAGCCCAACAGGCCGTGTCGACGGCGCATTCGTGTTCCACGCGCGCCTCAAAGAGAGTCACTCTCACTCCCACTCCCACTCTCGCTCACTCAAATATCTCGCTGATGGTGGCGGGTGTGTCGGGTCACTTAGTTCCCTTAAATATGGTCGAGTTGAATGGTGCCGATACATGCGTCATGTTCGTGAACGGGCGCTCTCAGTTGGGACTGGTCATCTCTTAGCTGCCACGTTCATTTTAATTACTTTTTTATTTTTAAATTTTTGATTTATCATTTTACTCTGGACGCTCTTAATGTACACGTCTTTCTACATCGTTCTCATATATATGTATAATCTCAACATGAATGATGTAACCAAGATTTTGTAACAATGTTTTGATTTAAAAGAGTGTCCATGGAGTTTCTTGCCCGTTCTTCTCCATAGAGATCTACGTTAGGGAATGGGCAACTACAGTACTTTCACAAGTTATTATGCCTTGTGACTGTGACTGTAGCTTTGCTTTTTTTGTATTTTCGACATTCAAAAGTGCCGTAATGGTCTAAATAAAATAAATGATTTGAGTTTGAGTTTGATTTTGAGTCAGCAAAAAGGAAGGGCTTCGCAAGGGCCGATGCCTGCCGGGGCTGCGGGACTGTTCGAAAGAGATACCGTGGCCCTGGAACACAAAGGGCAATGAAGCAATATGGATGGGTTTTAGATAGTAAAAGTCTGACATTCCCTCCTGCTCCGCCCAGAGAGTGTAGAAACATTTGATGATTTCCCATCCGGAAAAAAAAACTAATAATTCGAATAGTAGGAAGCCTTACTATTCGGATAATTGGGATAATTTAGAAAGGCTAAAATTAAAACCATAATATGAAAAACTATGCCCTCCCTGTAGCATCCAGGTAATTAAAACATGGGAAATTGTTAAAAGTATTAGTATCTATTAACAACTAAACAGTCCTTTATCTAAAATGAACAAACCAACAATTTCGTTAAGAGGCAAAAATCAAATAAAACCAATAATAAACAGTAAAAAAATTAAAACGTTTAACGTCTTTTTATTTATAATGTAATCATGAACTTTTCTTGAATAAACCAATCTAAATACTATTTTCTTCTTAAATCAACTTTTATCTTTAACTCACGCAATTTTTAATTTTTATTTTGATAGTGAGATCTCAAAAAGCTTAAGCAATCCAGAGAGTCATCTTTTATGGTTGTCCATAAATGGTTTCATAGATATAGCCAGAGGCAGAAAATACTCTTTCTGCCTCTACACTAGTGAGTTATTGTGTTATTGTTCTTTTTATTAAACCTTTTACGATGTGAGCGATTTGATTTTGCGGTTTTTTTCGTTAGGGGATATTTTCATGATCTTGTGCTCCAAAATGAGCAGAAATAATATGGACGATCGTCTGTTGAATGGATGCATTTGAAGGGTTCCCAAAATGGTAATCAGATGTGTCGAGTTTTGCTTCATCATAAAAGTTTTTCGTGTTGCGAAGATATTTAATTGTCCCACTAAGTTCCGGTACTCAGATTTTGAAAATGAGGAAGATCAAAATAGAAAATTACGTAGATGTAGTCAATTTGAACGAAAAATATGAAGATAATACTGTAGAGTAGATGCATGTATTTACTTGTCCTGTACACAATGCCAAAATTTATTATTAGGCTTTATATACACAGTAAATTCTAAAAAGTTGACTATCCGTAAAATCCGTTTTATCCGGATTCAGTTGCTTTCATTATTCGAATATGAAAATTGGGCGGATATCCGGATAATTCGGATATCCGGATTGCAAGCCCTAACTATAATACATAGACACCCAAGTGGTTGACTGCTCCGCTGGTCTCGTCTCAATTCGTGAGTTGGGCAATGAGTTATTTGGTTTTTCCGTTAGGAATTTCTCTGTAGCAGCCTTGAGCTTGGAAGTTGGTGGTGTGACATCTCCGGTCCCATGTGCATCGGAAAGTCGTAAAGCCATTTGTCCTGTTCCTACTCTCTTTCTAGTCGTGTCAGTATTCCATCCCATCGAACTGTTATAGTCATAATCATCATCTGACAGAACGACCCAGCCGACCGAACGTGTTGAGTCGGCTCAACACGTTTTCTTCTTCCATTCTCCCCTGTCAGACGTTACAGCATAAATGATGCTGTCTCTCTCACTCCCGAACCAACATCGGACTGTTGTCGAATAGAGGAATAGAAAATAGGAACACATTTTTATGGTAACGCACTTGTGAACTATACTCCTGTGAACTTTGGCTTACCTCCGTCGTTGGCCGTCCTTGATCGAAATCGGTCAGAAGGATATTATCGTAAATGTTACTAATTCACAGTAGCACGTGGGCCGTTCCTGTCTTCTGGCACAATGTGGAAAAATTGTGAAAGGAAACAGCTGAAAAGCCCAATACTCATCAGTATTCAGCATTTCAGGGTCAACATAATGAATAAAAACAATGGTTTTTCGATTTGTAGATGTTAAGGACAACTAGTAAACTACGCAAATGTTTATTTATTCAAAAAGTTCGTGTCTATGATGTTGACTGTTAAGGAGTTCCCTCACTTGGAGCCAATCCTGCCAGTAGAATCAGGTCATGTTTATCATAAAAAGCATGGTCATTCAAACTAAACCAATGGAAAAAATTGATGAAAGGAAGTTGTCAAATAATATTGCAACACTTCCTTGATGAGGTCTGAACACCCGACCGGCGGTGAGGAACTTTAGATCCTGTTTCTCATTCCTCTGTTGCTTGTCCAATCAAAACCTTGTGGTTACTTGCACAACCTCCGGTCTTACGGCGGATATATATTATTTTAATTTTTTAGGCAGGTTTCCCACACCAAGTCTATGACCACCTCTTGTGGGTAACCTAGATTGAAGAGCAGTCTAATTTGATATTTTAAAAAGTCATCGTACCATCAGTAAGGACCTTCGTCATACCACACTTGTGTGTACAGAGTGGCGATTTTATAGTTATCTGATTATAATATTTAAAAACTGGCCGAGTACGTGTCGGGCCATGCGTGGTATAGGGTTCCACAATATAGAATCAAAATATAATAAAAATATTTTTTTATTTTTTTTTTTTTAGTAGAGAACGATTCTGTTGTTCTTAATCGAATGATAATTCATTATGGTGTTTTAGTTGTTTTTATTTTAGATTTCGTTTTTCAATGCGTCTTTACCCGTTTTAATAAGCAACTACTTCATATTAGTCACTATGAAGGATTAATTCTAAGGATTTTATATTTGGTACAAAATTATCCAACACTCAAGTTCAACGATTATTACTGTTAAACTTATAAAGATATCTTAACCGTTAGTTTTCCTTTAAAGTTCATAAAATGCACTATCATCATGAATTTTTCCAGATTTTTCAAGACTGCAGTTTAGCTTTTAAACATCATCGGGACAAAAATGTGCACTTTAAAGTTTAATATTTTGTAAATGGGGCATTCAATATAAAAGTGGTAACCCCTAAATCATTTTAAAATACCTATTCAACGATACCCCACACGATAAGGTAGACGACAAAAAAAAATCCAGGTAGGGGGTAGGGGATCACAGAATCTTAATAAAAAATATTCTCCAAAATTTATATTACCACTTTGTCGGCGTTATTGATATACACACCTCTACAAAATTACAGTTTTCTAGTACTAACTGTCTCTTAGCAAAACCTCGGACAGACAGACAGACAGACGGACATGATGAAACTATAAGGGTTCCTTGTCAGGATTACGGAACCCTAAATAGGAGTTTCTTACTAGTTCTTCTCCATAAGAAACAATCACCCCGAACCGTGCATCGTTCATCTTACTACACCTAGGTTTATGTGGAATAAAATAATATCTTATTATAATATATATTATTATTTATTTATTTTTTAACTTCATGTACAAGAGTGGTACATAGGCGGACTTAATGTCACAAGACATTCTCTACCAGTCAACCTTTGGGTCAAATAGGACAGCATATTTAATTGTTTAATTCTTTTATTTCCAGACCAACGAACAGTAGACTGGTGGCCTTCACCCTTAGTAGTGATTACCTGTTTTTCATTCTACTTATATTTCTCCAAGAGTTTAGGACCGAGATTGATGAAAAATGAAAAACCATTCAAGTTGAAAAGGGTTCTATATTATTATAATATAATTCAAATATTATTGAGCGGCTACATATTTTATGAGGTAAGTTTAAGTTTTCAATTTGCCTTTTATTTGCTAAGCTATTTAAGTAATGCGAACACTATCCGTTTCTAAGTAGACACTCGTAAGCTTGAAAATCTACAGTTTTGATAGTAGTCTATGGTTTTTTAGGCAAGGTAAGTGTCTCTGAATATTTTTAGAAATCTTGATAAACAACCCGCAAAATTTGTTAAAGTATTACGCATTAGTGAAACAACTTTGAACTTTAGTATCACCTAGTGGTTTCTGAAATGTTTTCGTTCATGCGTAAGCGTTGCATTTAGTTTTTTTTTTTTTTTTTTCTCATATTGTTTGGAAAATGAGCAAGGAAATTGTAAATGTTATGTATTTTATGCTTATGGAAACATATTTTCGGTTACAGGGACTATTTGCCGGTTGGTGGCCGTCAAGTGATGGATACAATTGGATTTGCCAGCCTGTCGACCCGACTGATAACCCAAATACGCGAAGAGTGAGTTGACTTTAAAATATAATTAGCTAAATACTATTTGATTTAGGAGCTCATGAGTAAATGATAACAGCCGCATGAATCGATCTTATAAGTTAAGCCGAACTTGTCTAGGTCGGTACGTAGAAGGGTGATCATCTATTACGTACCACGTTTCCTTCGAGCCTCGGAAAGTACGTTAAGTCGTTTCTCCTGGCTGTCATTTGAGGATCTTTGACAGTCATTACAGGTGGCCCTTAAATCTGACAACCAGTCTTACCAAGGGGTAAAGTATTACCAAGAACTAACTGGGTTATAGAGCTCGGATAGGCAGTCACTTCATGTTTAATACTGGTATTCAGCTTCATCTGGTTAGACTGGGAGCCGACCTCGATGTAGTTGGGAAAAGGCTAAGCAGACGATGAGGTACTTCTTTATTGGTGATCTATATTGGTTTTCTACTCTTTCCGAACTCACTTTCAATCGCTTGCTTATGACATAGGTCCAACTCACAATGGGTTTGTATATGTTTCAGATGCATAATGCTGTCTGGTGGTATACAGTGGTGAAATTCATAGACATGTTGGATACAGTGTTCTTTGTTTTGAGGAAGAAGGATAGACAGATCTCATTCTTGCACGTGTTCCATCATTCTATGATGCCTCTAGCGTCTTTTACGGGCCTCAAATATTTTCCAAGTAAGAATTTTCTTTTTAAACTATAGTTTTTGTTACAAAAAAAAACCCTTCGGCAATCCGCAGGAGGAGGTAGATTTCCAATAAGGTTCCACCCATATTTGTTTCAACCCCTTGTTAAAATCCTCCCATAAGAGTTTAGCATGGAAGAAAAAACTGTAAATTAAAATTGTAGAGTAAACAAATAGATGTCAAAAAAAAAATCGACGGTGTCCGTATTCTTACTCGGAATGATAAAAATGTAATACGGTCCAAAAATTTTCCATAGGAAAAAAGTTATGGTCAAAAAACTGATTTCCGAAAAACCGCCCCCTAGACGAATTCCGCCCATTCACGAACTTAACCTAAGTTTTGACTCTTTCGATTTTTTGGCCAAGTTTGAAAGCAATCGGAGCATAAAGCGACCTGTAGAGTGTGGCTAAATTTCGCTTGGCGCCCCACATACTAAGCATACATGCGCCCCACATACCAACATACATACATACGTATACATATTTATGTATATTAAGACTTTATAACCGGTGATTGATTTACGCTCTAGGGGTCATAACTAGACTATGGTGAAATTTTCGAAAAAATTGACTTTAGGGGCAAGACAAATAGGTAGATTTTTTCTGACGAAATCTACATAAAAGGTTAATTTTTTGCAAGCTGACACATTTCTTATGTGGAAAAATTCATTAGGTACTTCAGATTATAAATGAATCTGCCAGCTCATTTTCAAAATTCAAATAAATATAATGTGATGCTAATTACCAAACGCCTGAATATTACGTTTGAGCAACAATATTCTCGTATGAAACTGGTGTCGCCAAAATATTCAAATATATTTTTCTTATCGAGTAGAAATTCCAATTAATGCCTTCCATCCAAGAATGTAAATGATGGCATTCATACACACAATACAAAAACTCGGGCCATTTTCCGATGAGGGTAGGCAGAAACCACAAAACGCTACCAGCAACGATTCTTACGTCTAGACACGCGGCACACCGGTTGCAAATAATACGCTCTTACAGGCATAATTTGACAAAACCCTAAAATGCATTCTTTAATTTTCCAGATGGTCACGCTTCCCTGCTCGGCCTCATCAACTGTCTCGTCCACGTCGTCATGTACACCTACTACCTGATAGCAGGACTTGGACCTAAGTACCAGAAGTACCTCTGGTGGAAGAAGCACCTTACTACCATGCAATTGGTAAGTCAATATTTTCTAGTACGGTTTGGCGAAATATTTAGGGCTAATTTAATCCGTGATTCTGAACACGATCAGATTATTTCGCGATTGAGAGCTGTTATTGACAATTTTCCTTATCAATGATGACAGTGACTCTACTCTTTGTCTTGGACGCTGTTTCAGTGCTGTGTCAGTTTTCATTAAAGAAATTGATGATTTTTAACGATATAAGAATTTGAAATAAAACCATTGCTATTGTTTTGGTAACCTCAAACGATAGTTTAGCGTTCCTCCTACAAATGGTCAGTAAGCTTTAGTACAAATCATTATTAACTGGAGTTTGGCCTGGTACTTTGCACCATAACTAAATTATCTTCATCATTTGTGTTTTTCTTCTTTTTCAGGTCCAATTCGGTTTAATCTTCCTTCACAACTTGGTAGCCGCTTTGTCCAAGGACTGCACCTATCCGAAGTGGATCAATTGCGCACTTTGCGTCCACAGCCTGCAGTTCCTTTACATGTTTGGAGATTTCTACTATGTGAACTATATTAAGAACCCAAAACAGGATAGTGCAAATGGAAGTGTTAAATCAGAAACTGATAAGACCAAAGTGAACTGAGCTTTATATATGGTATTTAGTACTACTTTCCCAAAGAGTTATGCTAGTCGTAGGATTCAACGGAAGATGGTTAGGCCGCAACCAGATATGATTCATCAATTCTAGTGAGCTGACCATTTTTTTATTTTTACCATCGGCTGTAGGCGGTGGGTATTTATTTGTATGGCTGATGAACTGGCTTTTATGTGTTGTCTAGAGTACTTTGTCCGAGGAGCTCATGGTGAAATAATAACAGCTGCTCGAATGAAACTTCAGGTTAAGCCGGATGGTCTTGCCTAGGTCACGTTAAGCAGTCACTGTCATTTGTAGATCTTTGACAGTCGTTACAGGTAGTCAGTGACCCGAATGTCTGATAACCAGTCTTACCAAAGTATATTGTATTACCCAGTACTTGGTTGTGGAGGTCAGAAAGACTGTCGTTCCATTTAAAACCCTAACATAGTTGGAAAAAAGCTAGGTAGATAGATGGTGATAGTGTACTTTGTCTCCTCGTCACCCAAGTCCTCAGTGTTGCTCACTTTTACTCATGTGTAATTTTTTGCTTATGGTGTGTTGCCTACTGGAAGATCCCAATAGAACAGCTGCAGCAAGAGCGCTTTTAATGCTAAACACACATTAAAAGTCGTTTCGTAGCGTATTGCATTTTAATACTAAAACGCGCGGTGTGAGCCGCCTCTAGCGCACGTAGGTTAATATGTAGAAAATGTACAAGATTTATGTGAAGAAGGAGAATTTTGGGAATTTTGGCAATTTGGCGCGTACCTCCAAAATGTGCGTCAACCTTTGAAGTTAAATCTTTTTCAATGTACGTTACCTTTGAGTCATATCTGGGCGCGAGCAGTGATTGTAGTTTTTAGTGTAGTTTTATGAAATTATTAGTTAAGTAGAAATTGTTATGTTCTAAGTCAACCCGAACCTACTACTAGTTTAATTCTATTACACACCTAAAAGCCTTTCATCGACCTTCACGGACATGTTTAACAAAGCCGTACCATATCAGTTGAAAGACTTCATCTGCTGGACGTAGGCTTCAACGGGCGTCGCCACATCGACGAGTCTCACATCATACACATTCCCGCAGCCTTCACAAGGTCCACCTTATGGGATGCCTTCCAACGCTGTCCTTTCAGAACCTTGGTCATACTAAATAAATAACTTATCAAAACAGGTCGATGGTAGAGTCAGTTTTGGAATATTACTAACAAAAGATGTAATCATGGCAGGAAAACAATCGAACGCTGAAAGAAAGAAAAATAAAATTATTTGGGAAATGTTTAATTTTATTTTAAGTGCAAAATAACCCGCTAGTGCAACATTATTCTGATAGATTCTGAGTTTTTTTTCTGTGCATTGCATGCACAACAATTATTTAGTAAAAATTCTATTTCAAGACCTCGGTCTTGAGACTTTTACAATCTCAAAGATTTGTTGGCGAACAGACACTGGGTGAAAGATGTAAGAAGTGTGTGAAGTGGACACAAGGTCTAAATCGGGCCATGAAGCTCTTTACTCTGCCATACCTCCCGGCGGTCGTTAGTGTCAAGCACTAAAGCTGTGCGCCAGTTTTCTTTAGCTGAGGAAAGCGGGGTGAGGCCCTTGTCCACCGCGACCACATCTCGATGTATGCTCACCTCGTTTTTAAGAAAATATTCCCTGAGACTGCACAAAACCGAAAAACGTGAGTGATGCATTCGATATGCCGTCAACAATTTACGGACCTTCGTATCCAAGGCACCTAGTTTTGTTTGAGTCCATATGAGAATGCCGAAAGAGTACATCAAAACCGGCAGGAACCAACTGTTGAAGGCACCTTATTTCCGCCTGATAAAAGACTATTAAATACTTTTTTCACGCGGCCAAAAAAGCGCCCCTTCAGCGATTGTTTCATGACAGCAACATTGATGCCCAGCGCTTCCGCCATACCCAAATACGGTTTCGGTTGCTAAGAGGGATCTAAGATTTATGGTATCCGAAAAATGGGTTATTATTATTGCTATTGTGTTTAATTTTAATTGAATACTTATTATGACTTATATGACTTATGTTATTGAATAACGGAATGTCACCTGACGTAATATTAAACACATTATAATACACACACACAATATAATAGATATTATAGTATTATATTGTGTGTGTGTTCTAGGTGTGTATTCCTTATTTTTCATTTCTGTTGATGATAAATATTTTAAATGTTCAATAAATGCATGGAAAATTTGATTAAATAAAGTTTTTTTTTTATAATTCACGCAAGCAAACCAAACACATACGACAAACTTATTTCTAAATCTCTATTTAAAAATGTTGAATATAGCACTTAAATGACTATTAATTATCCGAAAAAGACTGTCGTTTGTATCACCATCGACAATTCACCTTGGAAATAGTCCATGTTAATAATATGTCGGTAGTACTTTATTTCCATAACCATCAATTAATTCTATATTTTGTCTATGTCAGTACTTAGTAAACAATACTTAAAACAATCAGTACAAATTTCAACATCCACAGTCTTATAATTTATTTTATCATCAAAACAAACTTCGAACTGTCCTACTGAAAAGTAGTCTTTTTGCAGAACTGACATTGTTAATAGGGATCATCGAAATGATAGCGTGACCTTTAAATCACCCTTCTCTCTCACTCAAGATGCTGATTCTAAATACTTAGGTAATACTCACTTTTGTCAAGGCCTTCGTAAATACAAATACGTGAGTTATGAAACTAAAAGGATGAAATGTGAGATAACATCTGAGAATTGAGTTATCATTGGATAATCCGAAATAAATGACATGACAGCACGCCCAAAGGGTTAGGCAGAGGTGTACCTGATAGCACACCCATATTTTGTCAGTAACATATTTATGTTTGAGTTCCATGTAAAAGGAGGTGAGCCTCAAGCCTATTGCCATCAATTGGGCACAAAGAAACCTAGAAATTCATGATGGAAAACCAAATAAAACCCAAATCTGGGAAACAAACCTAGAACCTTACGCTCATTTGTCGCACTTGAGACCATTATGTTATAGCCTGCTATTGACGAAAGGTTATGCATGTGCAAATTTACCTGTACAGTCAAAGCGTACAAGCATATTCGGACGTGGGTTTTGAATGCACATTTAATACCGTCATACATAACATAGTGTGTGTGTACTTTAAACACCTCTACGACCCCCGTACTATCCAATCCATCCATCAGCACAATGTTTTGAGTGCGTTACATTGAGTTCTACCACAAAACATGATTTTCACCCAAAAAAAAAGTCGTTTCCCAACAATAATTTTTGCGTAAAGTTACTTAGTTTGATGTACAGAATGTTTGGTTGACGGCTTCGTGATGAGTTGGTTTACACCCTGTATATATCCTCCCCTGGCTCGAACACAAGAAACAAGCGAAGATCCTCGTGGGCATGCTGAGAATCAAGTTATCCAGCGTTTCTTGGGGTAGCCTGTAGCTTCCCTGAGCTCTGGCACTGTCTGGGGACGGGCTGACGGTAACGGGGTCTTTTTACACCCTTTATTTGGTAGGTATGAGAATAGGTCGTAAAGTATTTTCAGATCATTATAAAATTTATATAAATAAACATCGCTGGACATTACACACAGCGGCATCTAGTGCCACACTAAGCAACGAGGCTTGTGTCGTCGACACCAGATAGTTGATATACTACATAGATACTTTTGGTTTGTAAATACATACTTATCAATCTATACTAATATTATAAAGAGGAAATTTGTATTTTTGTATGTAACGAATAAACATAAAAACTACAGAACCAATTTGAATTTGATTTTTTCAGCAATGAATAGCTACGTTATCAGCGAGTAACATAGGCTTTATTTTATCCCGGTACTCCCAATGAGACGGGAACTATGCGGGTGAAACCGCGTGACGTCCGCTAGTTATACATATAAACATCCATGACTCGGAAACAAATGTCCATGCTCATCACACAAACTCTGCTCCTACCGGGATTTGAACCCGGAATCCAAAGAACGTAAGGCAGCCTCACTACCGCTGCGCCATTCGAGTCGTTAAGGGCATATGTATGACATGATGACAGAACAACGTGGTCGGCTAGTAAATAAATAAATGTTTGCCCCGGTTACATAAGAGTGAGTGTACCTGCTATGGTAAGTCGGTACTTCTGCTTCAGAGCAACCCTTCGAAGATAACAGGCGTGATGTATTGTTTGTGTTCTATCAAACTCCGAACAGAATACGTGTATTTGTGACCATTTCTTATCGCGGAAAAATCACGTTCTGCTATATCTCGTTATGCAGTCAGATTATTCATCACAGTTGATCGGTGTTTACACGCAAGGCGACTCTTGTACAGTTTTGTGTTAGTGTACTTTATTTATTTGTGTGTCATCAACTTAGCTTTAAAGCTACTTCTTTTGATCCTGTGTCGTTTCGATATGGCCGCTAATTCGGAACAGTGAGGACTCCAGTGGAGTGTTAGAGCGTGTATTGGCTTAGCTGCAAGTTGGAAACGTAAACTTAACGAAATTAGATCAGTTTTTGAATCCAAAATACAACTATGTATACTATAGCTAAATGTCAATAATAACAGTCGCTCAGGTCGATCTTTAGGTTAAGCCGTTCTTGCCTAGGTTGGTCTGTGGGTGGGTGACAACCCAATACATACCCATTTTCCTCCGTTCCTCGGAAAGCACGTGAAACATTTGGTCCCGGCTGTCATTTGTAGATCGTTGACAGTCGTTACAGGTAGTCAGTGGCCCAAAAAGTCTGACAACCAGTCTTACCAAGGGGTTTATTAAGCTTTCACGGTTCATAACTATACTTAAAATGTCACTTACGGGATATCTTCCGTGATTATTTATTGTTTTTGAGCTCCCGATATTTCGACGCTGTTGCAAGCGCCATGATCGCGGGTCAGTTGACCCGCGATCATGGCGCTTGCTTTCTTCTTTTTCGCTTTGATCGTGACTTTCCCGATTCACCACCTAAAGACGTTCAAAATAAGTGAAAAAAGTGCCTTTTCGTGACTATTTGGACCGTATACGTTTGTAGCGGGATAGTACAAAAAGTACTACAACGCCATCTATGGCAAACACAAAGAACTAACATTAAAATTCTGAATCGTGTTAGTAAAGGTAAGTTATCCGCGACAACTGTCGGGCAATAGCCCATATGACCGCCGTAGAAACAAAAGAGAATCGACAAATATCTTATGTTCATCTGCCATTGAATCGACAAAATGACAGATGAACAAAAGATTTGTCGATTCTCTTTCGTTTCTACGGTGGTCATGCTACGCGGGCAGGTCGGAGGATCCTCCCTTTTCTTTGGGGGATGAAGAACTGTATACCCTGTTCTTCCTACCTGTAAACGTTTAGTCCCGTTTTGACAACTAATTTCAACTGTTTCGGTACGGCACAGTCAGCTTCCAAAATTACAAGAAAACTTCTTTTTGATCATGGTATTATTTACTCCAACAGTTTCGCCTGTACACACAAGTTCTGGGTAAAACTTACCTATGACAAAAGTTACGTGTGCTTTTTTGATGAAAAACGTTTCTTTCGTGTTCATGCATTTGGCATTATTTGACTGGTAATTAGTTGTGGTATTTCTAAATAGTTCTGCTGATTCTTAACTGTACTTGCTCAACAGAAGTTTGGCCAAATGGTTGGCAAAACGAACACTCAATTTATGAAGACCAAAAAAGGTACGAAACAGCACTTTCCTGGTAGTATTTTGTTTAGTGGGCGAGAAGTGACGAAACAGAATGTTTATAATTATGTGCGCAGCGAGTATTTTCAATTTTGCTAGGTCCATTGCGCGCTCAAAACTAAGATCGGTTCTTGCGTTACCCTTCCGCAAAATACACTATAGGGCAAACGATGGTATTGTTTGTATAGTGGTATTTGAAATATTTAAGGTGTAAAGGATTGTGGTATGCCGTTTATTTAAGAGTGAACGAAAGTTTTTTTTTTTAAAGTTTGTGAATGCGTTAATTCTGGTCGAAAGCCAACCATTTTTTGTTCTGATAATGCCTCGGTGATAAAATAAAATACAAAAAGAAAAAGTCGGTGTATGGATTTGAACCTGCGACCTTTTACTACACAAGTCGCGGTCACCACTTAGCAATTTGAGGGCCTACCATGACGTCAAAGCAGTATTGTTTTGGGCTGAAATCACATTTTCAAGCACGGATCAGTGTTTTCGATTATCCCTATTTCATTCTGCCACTTAAACTGGAGCGGGTAGTCCAGTCACAAGTATTCGCATTCATTCGCATCGAGAACGCTTTAAACTGCGAATGCGCTACTCACTTTAGTGAGTTGCATTTCTAACTGACAGAAAGGGAAACAGATGCAAAAAAAAATGCTGATCTGTCTTTTTTTTTGTTTTAAACGTAGCCACGTAGCCTCACACTATTCATTTCTCCTGTATAGTGGGTGCATTTACAAACATTTAAACTCTCATACACAAACAGACCCAAAAAAACTTACTGTAGACCATACAAAAATTTGTTCCATGCGGGGATCGAGCCCACGACACGTAGTGCAGCAGCCAATCGCTCAGCCACTGCGCCAACCGTGCCGTCAATGAGCTTTCACCCTTAATCTTATTTCTATGTGGGAAACCGATGAAGCTAGACGTCCTGCTCTATCATATAGCTCCATCTTCCCCGCACTGTAGTGACATTAAACGGTACTGTTTTAAGAGGTCATGGTAACCCTCTGTAGTCATCTAATATTCTATAATAGAATTAGCCCAAAATACCAACCTGGTAACAATTTGTTCCAACAAATTCAAAATTACCAAATGAAATGTCATTGTACTTAGTATAAAATTTACATATGGTACCGTTACAAGCACAAACGCCTACTGAATTTTCAAAAGCAATTATTCTCTCTAGAAATGACGGTTACTACCTAGAGCATTGACCCATTACATAAAAGTATAGTTTCTAGAATACTATGTTCGTTATATTATACAATTTCAAATAATACTTTAAGATAGAATCTCTTTTGAATAAATGGAAAGTATGGTACACACTGATATGAATTTCCAAAACCAATTTTTGGAAAACTTTGCTAGACCGTTTTTTGTACGTTAGAATTAAAATAGCTATGAGAATTAACAATAACCAAGAAAGTACTTATAGGTTTTCAAGAGGGTAATGTGATAATTAGGAGAAATGCAAGAAAGATATACCTAGAAAAGTCATGCGCTCGATGGGATTTCTCGACGGCCAAACTGTCTAAGTTCCAACTGCTATTTAAGGGGAATAAAGGAGCTAAACGCGAGTTTTATAATGCAAAAAAGCATATGATTCACTGCAATAAACAAAACCAGAAAAATATATGATATTGTTCAGGATATATGCTAGTATGACAGTGTTTTGAAAACATAATACAACAAATTTTACACGATAAAACAAAAGAAATTATCTCTAAAAAGTTCTTTTAACGAGTAAAAACCATACTCAAATACATGCGATTATTCTGATTTTTTGGCAAATAATTCTACAAACAACATATTAGCATGATTCTGTTTTATTTTTTTAGTCCAAACAATAGATTTTTTGTAAATCGCAAAAAACCACTCATTTCGCACTATTCGGCCCGCAGTGACTGACGTAACAACCGTTGCTAATTTAGCTCCTGTAGTCGCCTTAACCCTCAAAGGATGTGAATTTAAAAAAATACTTCTTTATTAGTATTCACTTTCGTTATTTATAGAAGTCAAAGACATTTCAACCTTATACACCCACCTGTTTATTCGTTACGTTGTCTGTCAGTGAATTTTTTTTTAGTAGATGTTGTACCTTCCCCCAGTAAATTTAAATTAGGCCAGTGTGACTATGTTAAAGATGTGGTGTTAGGAAAACCTATAGCAAACTATTTACTTGTTCTTCTATTCGTTCTCTCTCTCTTTCAATCTCGTTTTACGTTTTTGTGAAGTATAGCAACCACTTGTTGTCAGGCCTACGGCTCTCCTCTTTAGAACAATGTAAAATCAAATATTTTTAAAAGAGTAACCATTGAGTTTCTTGCTGGTTTATCTCCATAGGAAACGACCAACCCGAACGGTGCACCTATCTTTCGATGTTGTTTATGTATCCGTGTAGGGCGTAAGTAAAATAAATTGTTTTGACTTGATTTGAATCATTTATGTCTGGTTTCTTTTCTGGGAAAGGCTTATGATGATATCTGGTTTCTGGGGTTCTATTAATATTGGGCAGAGTTACGAAATAAGTAATTGAAGATCTCGATAGTAAAGATATAAAAGATACAGCACGTTTACTTCCAGTATAAGAAAACGTGTCTCATCTTTGATTTTCATTCTGTCGACGGAAAACCAGGAATTCACATACAGTCTTAATTAACAAGTAGTTATTATAATTGCCTTAATTAACAAATGAGGGCCCTTTTAGTCACAGTAATTAAAAGACAGTTAGTTAATGATTAATGAAACTTGATAGAAAGTTATTTTAAGTAGTTTTTGGCTATTTGAATTTTAAATTCAGAGTGTCAAACAGCAATTCGACCTCTTCAATTTTTTTTGCAAATTACCATTAAGTTCTAGATTGCGTAGTATTTATACGGAAATGTCATTACGTAGTTCTAACTAAATTGATTTAATTTGTTTTCTTTTCGTTAGTATGTGAGTGAGTTGGCAGTTTACTTTAAAACTCTCAGAGTAGGAGGGAGTCGGTTGCGGCTTATACGTATTATTTGTTTTAACAAAATGGCAGGAATACTGGAAAGTATAGCCGAAAAATATAATTATGTGATACATGATTTGGCTGGTGAGTTATTCATATTTATTTATTATTATTTACTGAATACTGTAATTATTAATTAATTTATGAATATTATTTTAGCATAATATTTTCTCAAACGATGTTTGTGTAAGCAATTTCAGGTTCTTTTGATTTGCTTAAATTAGAAAATTCTCAGATTTTCCCAGTAATCTCTCAGAAAATATTTTGCTGATAAAACAAAATTTTTGTTTTGTAGTTTGGAGTCAAGTTTTCGTTGTCAACAAAATACAAATTCAGGAATAATTTTTAAAATTTCGATCATAACCAAAAAAATACATTTTTAATAGTGCGTAATAGTGTTTGTCAGTTATAACGAACCGTTATCCAACTGTGGACGATTTCTTATTTTGTGGGGATTATTTTGAGTGTGTTATAGAGGTTACCATGAAAGCCTTTTATTTCCAGACCCCAGGACAGCAGACTGGTGGGGTGTGTCAAACCCCATGGTGGTGCTCTCAATCACATCCGCGTACTTATACTTCTGCAAGTCTTTGGGCCCTCGGCTGATGAACAACAGGCCAGCTTTTGAGCTGAAGACCACGCTTATGCTGTACAATATCTTCCAAATTCTCTTCAGCTCGTTCTTAGCATATGAGGTAAGTGATCTTTTTACGCTTTTTGTATTGTAAGCAACGACCTATTGTCGGGCCTACGCTGTCCCCCCATACTTATGTACTAATGCTGTAACAAAATAATATTGTAATACCAAATGATTTAAAAGAGTAACCATGGAGTTTCTTGCCGGTTCTTTTCCATAGAAACGACCAACGCGAACCGTGTACCTTTTTCGACGTTTTATAAGTGCCCATCTAGGCCTATGTGAAATAAAATATTTTGATTTTGATTAATTTTGATTGATTCATCATCGAGTGCTGCATAGTTCTTTTGAAATTGCATTGAAAAAGAATAAGATGGCGACATTAGTTCTGATTAAAGCCACGCGCCAAAAGAACCATCGCAAAGAACCGCGGCTTCGTCCGTGTGGACTTCGGTTACTATCCCACAGGATAAAAGCTAGACCATGTGCTCCAGACTATAATCTATCTCTGTGCCAAATTTCCTCCAGATCCGTTAAGCTGTTCTAGCGTGATTGAGTAACAAACATAATAAAAAAATAAAAATTGTTTATTTGCACCTTCAAGTAAAAATGTTGTTTACAATACAATTAGGCCATAACCCATGATCTGTCCACGAAGTAGACGCAATAGTTAAACAATGGCGTCTCGACCAAATTGGTCATTTGACAGATCATGACATAAGGTATATTTACAGTAGTATGTTTAAGTTTCAGCCAATATATAAGCTAAGACAACTTAATGTCTTGTTATTATAGGTATCAGCGCCCACCCTCGATAATATTAGGCAACATTTTTTCTCACTAGATTAATTCACAAGATTATTACACAATTATTTCACAAGCTGCTTAATATATTTTTATTTTTCCAGAAATCTTGTAACCGTTCGATTTTAGTTCGTTTTTTAGGGTCTCGAGCCTAAAGTTTAAAACCGAGACCCTATTACTAAGTCTCCACTGTCCGTCAATCCGTCTGTCTGTCTGTCACCAGGCTGTATCTCATGAACCGTGATAGCTAGACAGTTGAAATTTTCACAGATGATGTATTTCTGTTGCCGCCATAACAACAAATATATATAATAATATAATACTAAAAACAGAATATGATAAATACTTAAGTGGCGTTCCCATACAACAAACGTGATTTTTTTTCCTTTTTTTGCTCAATAACGGTAACAGGTAGACGCTTGAAATATTTACAGAATATTTACTTGTATATCCACTAAACAAATAATAAAATATAATAAATATTTAGGGTGGGCTCCCATACAACAGCCGTGATTGCTTAGCCGTTTTGTCTAATGTTGTATAGATAATGGTACGGAACACTTCGTGCGCGAGTCCGACTCGCACTTGACCGGTTTTTTTTTTATATTTCCTTCACTTAGTTTTCGTTTGCCAATGTGTTTTTGTTTGTAATAGTCAAATAACAATAGATAGAACGTTGGTCTAGTGGTCGCAAACGCGACTGCTGAGCATGAGGTACCAGGTTCGATTCCCAGGTTGGGCAAAGTGTTATTGGGTTTTTCCATCAAGAATTTCTCAGTAGCAGCCACGTAGTCTGAATTTGCACCCGGTAGATGGCAATTAGGCTCGCCCCCTATTACATGGGACAAATAATAACTGGCGAAACGTGGGCGTACCATAAGGTACACCTCTGCCTAACTCTTCAGAAATTGCAGTCGTGATATTATGTTATGATATCAAAGAATAACAACTAATAATAAGTTGCCACACTGAACTGCTCAGATGGGCATTATGGGCGTCTGGACATGACGTATGTCCTTGTCGGATTTGTTAGAAACGCACGTACGAAGCACTGGAATTTCTAAGTACCAGATAACAGATGTCATTATCAGCTAAAATAATTAATTATATCAGAAACAATGATAAGCTAACCATGATGATACAGCAATTTACTGCAATTAATGTAAACAATTTTCATTTAACATAAAATATGTAAAGGCGCCAGGCTACCTAAGGAAACGAATTGAGTTCATGTCAAATAAACAATTACCAGGTGCAATGATCTCGCGCACTTCGCGGCCACCCACATCGAAATTTTTGTCGGTTATTAAAAAACTTTTTTGCAAAAATAAAATCGACTTCAAAAAAATCAAAAAAGTAAAAATAACTTTAATTTCAGAAGTTGGTGACAAAAAAACGAAATCAATCAAACAAAGGTCACCGACTTCTGAAGCTAAAGTTATTTTTCACTTATTTGCGTTTTTTGAAGTCGGTTTTATTTTTTCCAATAAAGTTTTTATTTTTCACTTTTAAGTGTTTCACATAATATGCTTACCCCTTCACAGCGTACTGGCGTGATGTTATGTTATGATTTCAGCAATCCCAGTCCATTTGCTATCATTTATTGAGGAGTTCCGTTGCCTATCTCCGAAGTTATTCATCAGATCTTCACCAATTTGAAATGGCACTACTTCAAGAAAGTACTCTTCCAATACCTTCCCAAATCACTTCAAGTGTACCCATAAAATTTGAAGAGTTCTCTCTATTTCTCCAGGATCCCATCATCAGATCCTGACTTGATGATCATGTGAACACCTGAAAAGTATACCCTTTCAAACAAAAAAAAATCTAAATCGGTCCAGCCATCTTTGAGTAATCGGGGAACATAGGTACCGTCGGGTTTCTTAGTTTTATTGCTTTTTTTATTTAAACAAACGATGAAGATTACATTGATGTACTGAATTTATCTTGATATTGATTGACATTTATAAGTTTTAGGAATCTCACCACGACCCTACAAATTACAGTCAGTTGTAATATTACAATGTACGAAATTGCTTAAAAGCGATTGTCGCTTTCCTGGGCCCACTGATCTTATCTGGGACTTCATTTAGCATTACTTCAATCTTACTTCATTATGAAAGAGATGGGGCTATAAAAGATGTCTACCTGCATCTCCTTCCCACACTACTACTATTAGTGTACGGCCGTAGTGAATATTTCATTCAAAAACTATTTCATAAAAAAATAAAAAATAAAAAAATAAATATCGCTGGACATTAACACACAGCGCCATCTGATGCCACAGCGAACGTAAGCAACGAGGCTTGTGTCGTGGACACCAGATAGTTGATATACTACATATATATCTTTTTGTTTGTAAATACATACTTATTATACATATAAACATCCATGACTCGGAAACAAATGTCCATGCTCATCACACAAACATTTGCTCCAACCGGGATTCGAACCCGGGACCCTAAGAACGTAAGGCAGCCTCACTACCGCTGCGCTATTCGGGTCGTCAAAAAAGTCATTTAACAGAATTAAATGAACTTAGTGTGTTGTATTGATGATTTTAATTCTGTAAATACATGCGTTTATAGGTGGATGCACACTTATCCGCACCAAACGCGCCGAACGAATCAAATTTTAGAAGAAATACTATGAAATGAAAATTTTTAAAAAAAAAGTTATTTCGCCGCGGTCGATTCGTACGGCGCGTTCGGCGCGGATAAGTGTGCGTCCACCTTTAAATCAAATCATATTTTGTTCAACATACAGTCTGACACTGATCGGAAAATTGCAAAAAACATAATAAAATTTGACTTTCGCGGGCAATCCAGGCGATTCCACCTTAATACTGCTTTATGAGGTACTGCTGTGGGCCCAGTTCCTCAAAAACATAACAATCATTTTCATTATTCTGAAGTAACGTTCTAGAAAATAATATACGGTTCGAAGTTCTGTGTAAACGAATGTGAAACTGATTCATAATTTATTAGTGATAATGCACTTGACCTCATAGACATTAATTTGAATAAACGTCAGACATTCGAAAATAATAATAAGCATTTAACAGTATTCTTGTACTTACCTCTATTGTTCAAAGGAAATTGTATTTTAGAGTAAATTGTGAGAAAGATAATAGCTATGGAGTCTCAAGTTTTCTATCATTCAAGCCATTTTATTTCATGGTTCTCCATCCATCAACATTCATATATTTCTCTTTCAGTCTCATGCATTTCATCCCTCCTCATCACCATATCTAATAATGGCAACCCAGACGCTACATTTAGTTTTCTCCTACTCTTGTACCATTTTCCTTCCTCTGCATTACTTTTTTTTTTGACGAATTACGAACTTTATTTAAATAATTACACTACTTATATACAAACTACAACTCTAAATAATTATAAAATTATGTACAAGAAACAAAACGGTTACCGGGCGTCAAAAAATTCGTCCACATCGCTGTCAACAGGAAAAGTGCTCAGAAGGCTGGCACGTTGACACACAACACCATTGTTGTGGAACATTGCCACGTTGGATGGCAATGCTGATTCTTTGGCCAAAAAATAGGCCCGCCCTCTGGTCACGTGAAGAGTCGTCCTACCGCTTGGCGATTTCTCGAAAAACTAGGTGGGCAATTGTATGCATTATAGCATTACTTATTGTTTTTTTATATATCTTTTTCAGGGAACAGCGTACGTATTTTCTAAGGAGTGGAGCCTAGCATGTGAACCAATCGATTACTCCAACAACCCTAGAGCATTGAGGGTAAGTTTCCATTCGAACTTTATCTTGTTATCATGTCCTAGATGAACATTGGGTTTGACTAGAATCCAACAGCAACATAGTTTGCAAAAGGTTAAGCAGATTATCGTGATGATGACGTCCTAAATTAACATTCACGAAACGCACTTTGCTCTTACTACGCTCAGTAAATTAAGTTGTGCTTCCGAATGTTTACTTAAACTAGACTGGCTAAAGGCAAATGTGAAGACAAAGTTAAGATTAGAGCGAGCTAAGTAAAGTCGAAAGTTCAATCTGTAAATCTTGGCCTTACTGTGTTAGTAAAAAAAAAATCCTCTTCCTGTAGTATAAACCATGTAGTGTAAAGTACGGCTCATATTTTATTCGAACGAGACGCGACTGTGTCAGAGTTCAGTGACAAAAATAACCATGAAAACAATAGAAAAACACAAATGAGAAGAATTGTCGCTTCAGTATCAGACATCAGTAACATGAAAATTTTTATATTGTGAATACATAATTTTGGGACCTACCCACAGTACCAGATCATTACAAAATAAAGAAAATTACGATTTTCTCATCGAATTACGATTGCAACTTTGAGATATGGATTTTTGACAGGTCGAACAGGCAAATAATAACAGCCGCTCGGGTCGATCTTTAGGTTAAGCCGTGCTTGCCTAGGTTGGTCTGTGGATCGGTGACCACACATTACATACCGAGTTTCCTCCGTGCCTCGGAAAGCACGTGAAGCAGTTGGTCCCGACTGTCATTTGTAGATCTTTGACAGACGTTACAGGTAGTCAGTGGCCCAAAAAGTCTGACAACCAGTCTTACCAAGGGATCGTATTACCCAGTACTAACTGAGTGTTGGAGGTCAGATAGGCAGTCGCTCCATGTAAAATACTGGTATCCAGGCATCTGATTGAAAAGGCTAAGCAGATGATGATCATGATGATATTAGTAGAAAATGCTTTTAAAAGTTCCTAAAACGTTGGTTGGTTGGCTCGTGAACCACTATGTATTGTAGTTCACTTATTTGTAAGGATAGCTATCTCGTTCCAATGACTGTATAACTTAGAAATATCATCTTCTTCATCATATCAGACTAAACAGGTCCTCTAAGTGTCTCCACATTTACCGGTCTTGTGTCTCGCATTCAACGGATTTCCAAGCCTGCATCACGACATTGCTGTGCCTTGTGGAAGGCCTTCCAAATCTGTGCCATCCAGTGTGTTGATGTGTCTCTTCAGGATCTTTTGCCTCCATCGGCCATCCGTTCTGCGGACAATGTGCCCCAACACCTGCCACTTTTTTATCCTATTATTAACCGTTGCCAACGCCGCGCCGTCTCAAACAAGTCTTCATGGAAAGCATCTAATTCATCGCACCACCTCTTTCTGGGGTGATCTCAAAGGAGCCTTTCATCTTTAGGAAGGAACCCATTGCGTAGAAACTCTTGCCCATCACCATTATCATCATTAACCTACAGTAGTCCGCTGCTGGACATAGGCGTCGTCAATCGCACGCCACTCAACTGGATTCTCAGTAACTCTCATCCAGTTGCTACCAGTCACCCTGCGAAGTCAGTCACCCTGTTTGGAAGTTCTTTTGGTAGAAATATCTTACATCTTATCATCTTTATAATTTCCTTTACGTTTGCAGGTTGCAGCCGCATCATGGTTCTATTACTTCGCGAAACTCACAGAACTTCTAGACACCATCTTTTTTGTTTTACGGAAGAAGTACAATCAAGTGACGTTCTTGCATGTCTACCATCACACTATGATGTCTGTCATCGTTTGGGTCGGAGTTAAATACTACCCAGGTACCTATGAACTGTCTATTTCGTTTCCCTCTGTGACCCTATTTAGTTCAACAAATACATTATCCAATGACTAGAAAGTAAAACATGCAATAGTCTAAAGATCTAAATTGACTGTGAAAAATATTTAACCCGAGTTACCTTCCTCGGAAAACATCGAAATTCACATTCTCACTTCACAGTGGTCAAATTCAAGCACTCTTAACAGCTTTATATGAATTTTGCCGCACCACGATTTTCATTAGGGCTGTTATGGTTTCTGTAAGTGAGTTTAAATGTTTGTAAACGCATTCAAGCTACAGAAGATATTCCAAGTGTGAAAACAAAAGAAACTAATCAAAGCATTTCGTTATTCCAAGAGCTTATATAGGATTGACAAGCTTCTTGGTAGCTCAACTCTGCATGCATTTGTCTTTTTATAATCAACATCGCTGATAACAGGGAATATGCATGAATTATTTTCTTCACTTAAATCAATAAAAACAGTACTATCAACCCAATAAAATAATTAAAAGTTAAGTTCAACGACTGCTTGTCACTCAAAAACAAAAATAAACTTCTACAATTTTCTACGACAGTTCAAACGTGACTGTTGCGGGCATTCATGTCATAGCGGTTGTCGTCATTTCCGTCACATCTAAGTTTTTAACCTTAATATAATCATTTTACTAAATGTATGTGCTCTAATCAAGCAAACATTGCAATAAAAAACAAAAACAATAATAAAGTATAGTAGTATACAGTATTTAATAATATTATAATAACATCTTAGTGAAACTTTAAGTAGTTTTCAAATAAAAGTGTTACTTTGACACATAATATTTGACGTCACTAACGGCGACGACGCGTTTTTAATTTGCGTTCTGTTTCACCAAAAACACGGTACATTAAATTTTATATTGTAAAATAAGTGTTGTATTAAAAAGATAAACAAGTGTACCATAATGATTTTATGGGCCAATACAAGGCATTTTGAAAGAATAAAAAAGTTCTGAATTTCTTGCATATTTATTGGCACTTTGTGTAGGCTAAAGGGCCTTCACAAAGTTCCAATCAAATTTAAAGAATCCTATAGATAAATTTGATCTATATTCAATCTTACTTTTATTCACAGGAGGACACACAATCTTCATGGGATACCTGAACTCCATCGTGCATGTCATCATGTACACATACTACTTCATCTCGGGACTTGGACCTGAGTACCAGAAGTACGTGTGGTGGAAGAAGCACGTCACCATTATACAATTGGTAGGTTGTCTATTATTTTTGGTGGCGCTCACCAGGAAGCCGACCGGTGAACCCAACACAGTTGGGAAACAGTTAGGCAGATGAGGGTGCTCATCAAGACAAAGGGACAAAACCCATGTAAAAATATTAATATTATGTAGAGGGAGAGCAAGGACAAACGAAAGATGAAAGAAAAAAAGGGACCGTCTCTTCGAGCGAGAGAATCGCGGAGATATTATCGTCGTGCCAAGTATTTATGTACACTCTCTCAAAAGCCGTCTCCACGAGCGAGAGAATCGCGACGTAGAGAGTGTATAGAAATACGTGGCACGACGATAATATCGCTACGATTCCCTCGCTCGTCGAGACGGCCCCTAAGTAATACGAGTATGGGACTTGGGTAGGAAGATGACGGTGCTCACAGTTTTAGATCCCTGATTTTAGTATTGTAGTACCTTAAGCTACCTTTATGGTCCCTTTAAAAACAACAACTTAAATTATGGTAATGAAGACGGGCCTGTAAAAAATGACTAATTGAATTCTTTAGAAGGATGACAAACACCAGCTTTTTCTTTATAGTGGTTACAAAAGACTGCGATTACCGAGTCAAATGTCAATGTTGAGACAAAAGCTATTTTAGCGTATTTGCTGACTTTATTCAATGAATATGGCAACAAACTCATGGGGAGCTAGAAAAACTAGTTCCAAGCATCGTTATTGGTTGAGAATCGGGGACGTCAAGTTATTTTTCAAAATAGCAGGCCTTATTTGGTCAGATTGGAACAAGCAGCTATGGTCCCGCTAATGATGACAATAATGAGTTTCAGTGATCGGCAGGTTCATAGTTCGTATTTCTTTATGGTATCATTATGGGGTTTTACTTTTCACCAGGTTTAGATGATAGTAAATTTGTTGTCTAATTCATTTTCTTTATTTTCAGATACAATTCACCATCGTTTTCGCCCACAATGCTGCCGTTTTCTTCTACGAGTGTAATTTCCCGAAGTTTCTCAACTGTTGCTGCCTGGTCAACTCCGCAGCCTTTTTGTACATGTTCGGGAAATTCTACATCAACAGTTATAAAAAGAATCAAGCTCAGAAGAAAGCTGATTTGGAGAGCAAAAAAGTTACTCCAATTTCTAGCAAAGTCAAAAACGGCCACGGTAAAAGAAAACTAGCGGAAAAATCAAGATAACTAATGTTAAATTATATTATTAAGGTAGTTTAATGGAGTATCTGTAAAATATTACCAAGTTTTGTATTAAATAATTTAATCATCTACATTTTTTTTTTTCGCTCTGTACGATGACTTCTTTTCCCCATTATTACTGAACAGTGTATCCACAAGAACATGCAGTCATGTATGCAGGCAGTGGCCATTGTAAATTGATGCCAATCGTCGGACACAGTTTTAAAAGAGAACCGATCACTTTTCCGATTTCTTTTTTGTTCGAATATAATTTTACCGAAAACTATTGACCGACGTCTTTTTTTGCTATTTGCATTATTTTATATATTTTTAGATCATCGAAGTATCATATGTCATAGATATTATTTTACCGAACTATATTTCGCCGATTTACAAAATAACTTTTTGCTATTGGCCAGAGACTCTTTTAAACTTTTTCATTTGCCAATTTATGATTCATTTGCCATATTTATTACCACACCGAAACAACATTTATGGAATATTATTTGGTTACAAATGTATAGCGGGTTACTTGGTAGCATTTTCAATATTAAATTAAAATAGTGTCATAAAACGTCAATATGTTGTGATTCAAAATTTAGTGACAGTTCCAGCAAGCTGAAGCTGTGGTGGTGAGCGTTAAAACCATCTGCGACGATAAGCTCGCGTGGCCACCTAAACCCTGCAACGCCGGAGCCGTGACAGAAACAATGCTTGCTGCATGTTGCATGCCTGCTTGCATGTTGCATGCTTTTTTGCACGCTGCATGCATGAATGTTTGGAAACATTATACTTCGAACAAATAATTATTATTTTGGCCAAGTATAACTTCGGTAAAAGTTTTTCGACCAAACGAAACGTCGGAGTAACGAAAAAAATCGTATTGATAAATAGGTCAACTGATACAGTGGCAGACGTAACTTCGATGAAGTTAAAAAAAACGAAACGATAATAGTTGAAAAGTTTTAGTTGAAATTAAATTCGGTCAAATATTTTTCGAACTTATGACAGGTAACCGTTTTAAAATACATAAACCTTAAAAACATAACACTCTTTTTTGGGCACAGCATAAGCATAATCAGCTATAATTCACCACGCGCCCGCCCAGTGCTGGTTGGTAGATGTCACAAGTCTTCGAATTTTGGTTCTAGGACTTGCCGGTTTCCTCACAATGTTTTCCTTCACCGTTTTGACAAAAATAAATTACACAAAGTAATGCGCCTGCCTGGGTTCGGACCCACGACTTACTGCTCGTAAGTCGGGACCGCCACCACTAGAGCAACGGTGGCTACCGTTGGTCTCAGCCTTGTAAAAAGGTGTCAAATAAAACTTACATACAAATCGTGCCACGAAAGATGAGATCTGTCACACCACTTGTATACGAAATACTTCTTTTGACATATAGGTGTGTACACGTCGTGAACTATCTTCGTTGTCGTACTTTGTCTTCTTAATGTTTTACCTCGAGGCATAATTAGGATTTCAGAAAGTTTCACTCGTTTCATATGGTGTGACAGGTCTCATCTTTCGTGGCACGGACTGTACCTATCTCTTTCGCCGTTAGGTCAATCAACTGCTCAATTACGCAAGTTTAAATAAACTACTTTGTCACAAAGAAAGGAAATTATAGTTGAATTCCGTAAGCGGTTTTTGAGTTTTCTTTGATTTTCATTAAAAAAAAAACAATTTCTTATATTGAATATGGAGACTAATGGTAATTTATGATTATTTATTTACGCATTGACTGTAGAAATTACTTCATCATCACTAATCATCATTCTATTATTAGAATGATGATAAATAAAAATATAATGTCACAATTATTTGTTAGATATTTATTATGTGTAAATTAATTTAATTTACACATAATAAATATCTACCAAATAATTCGTGTTTACTTCGCATGATTAATATGTTTTTATTTCGCATGCAACCATTTATTTGTACGCCTCTTGGCATAACATAGCGACCTGTCTTTAATTTAAGAACTGTATTCACTATGTTACACAAATAAAATTGATTTTGTGGCTTGTAATGTATCCTATTTCCAACTTAAAGCCGTCTCCGGACTTGAAAGTCGTATTTTGCTGGTCCCAGACAAACAGACAGCTGATCAAAGTAATGTGCCTGCTTGGTAGCAGGCATATTACTTTCTGTAATGTGTTTCGTTACCAGTCATCGCAAAACGGTGATTTAAAACATTGTGTGGACACGAGCAATACCTAGAACTAGTGTCCGACCGAAGTTTGATTTTTGGTCGAAGCCGTAGGTTTAATGACCCTAAGAAATTCTGTTCAAAATTGGCAAGAAGTGTTTTTATTTTGACATTAAAAGCACTATACTACTACTATATTCACTGTATAAAAACAACTCAACAAGACGATTAAAATCACCGTTAAAATCAACTTGTCATCAATAATATGATGAGGATGAGAAGCCACGTGGCTTGTCTTCCTCGTGATCTCGTGCATTCGTAAACGTTCATTCAATTTTGGCAGTTGCTTTAAACCTTCGGCTTTGGTCAAAACTTCAGCTCATTTTGGCTGAAGTCGAAGCCGAAGCTGAAACTTCGGTCGGACACTACCCGTCGGAACCATAAATTCGAAGTCATGTGACATCCGTCCATCGACCATCCGGTCCTAGCAGTGGGAACACTGTGGGTGGACATTGTTTTGAGACATAAATATCACATTTAGACGAATGAAGCGCATTCCAACAGAGACTGACATCCACAAAACTGAACGGTTTCTAATAGGTTTAGCCTAATAAACAGTCGAGATCTAGACTAGGACCTAGTGTTGTGAAGAAAACGAAATATCAAGAAAACTGTAGCTTCTTTTCTACCACACTGCAGGGGGATCAAAATAATAAGAGACGATGGTACTGTTCCTGTACTTTATTAGACAAGTTATGGGTCCATAGTGGAATCGAAATCTTATCTTAAATGCGAAAGTTTGTGAGGATGTGTTTTACGCAAAAAATAATTCACAGATTTGGATTAAATTTTGCACACAGATACAGAGACACATAAAATACTTTTTATCTCGGTAGCACGATCCCGTGGGTCATTACCGGACTCCGCGCAGGCGAATTCGCAGGCATAAGCTAGTGTTCGATAAATGTAAAACAAAATCTTAAAGCTTGAAAAATCCAAAAATAAATTATTTTGACCAACCGTATGCAACGAACCGTCAGCGCGACAAGAATTTAAGCCTAAAAGACTAAGAAGACTAGAAGAAGCAATGTCACCATAAAATCGCCGGCGAAATTAGTATTGCTATCCCGTGGAATAGCAACTCAAACTCAAACTTAAAGAATTTATTTCGATTAGACCAATAAGGCACTTTTGAATGTCAAAAATACAATAAAAAATATAATAACTAATAATAATAGCATAATAACTTGAGAAAGTACTGAAGTTGCCCATTCCCTAGCGTAGATCTCTATGGAGAAGAACGGGCAAGAAACTCCATGGTCAATCTTAATTAAATTGTTGTTGCAAAATCTTGGTTACATCATTCTGTGATGTTGAGATTATACATATATATGTGAGAACGATGTAGAAAGACGTGCACATTAAGAGCGTCCAGAGTAAACTCACAGAACTTCTAACACCATCTTTTTTGTTTTGCGGAAGAAGTACAATCAAGTGACGTTCTTGCATGTCTACCATCACACTATGATGTCTGTCATCGTTTGGGTCGGAGTTAAATACTACCCAGGTACCTATGAACTGTCTATTTATTTTCTCTCTGTGACCCTATTTAGTTCAACAAATACATTATCCAATGACTAGAAAGTAAAACATGCAATAGTCTAAAGATCTAAATTGACTGTGAAAAATGTTTTACCCGAGTTACCTTCCTCGGAAAACATCGAAATTCACATTCTCACTTCACAGTGGTCAAATTCAAGCACTCCGCTCAGCTTTATATGAATTTTGCCGCACCACGATTTTCATTAGGGCTGTTATGGTTTCTGTAAGTGAGTTTAAATGTTTGTAAACGCATTCAAGCTACAGAAGATATTCCAAGTGTGAAAACAAAAGAAACTAATCAAAGCATTTCGTTATTCCAAGAGCTTATATAGGATTGACATAAGCTTCTTGGTACCTCAACTCTGCATGCATTTGTCTTTTTATAATCAACATCGCTGATAATAGGGAATATGCATGAATTCTTTTCTTCACTTAAATCAATAAAAACAGTACTATCAACCCAATAAAATAATTAAAAGTTAAGTTCAACGACTGCTTGTCACTCAAAAACAAAAATAAACTTCTACAATTTTCTACGACAGTTCAAACGTGACTGTTGCGGGCATTCATGTCATAGCTTTTTAACCTTAATATAATCATTTTACTAAATGTATGTGCTCTAATCAAGCAAACATTGCAATAAAAAACAAAAACAATAATAAAGTATAGTAGTATACAGTATTTAATAATATTATAATAACATCTTAGTGAAACTTTAAGTAGTTTTCAAATAAAAGTGTTACTTTGACACATAATATTTGACGTCACTAACGGCGACGACGCGTTTTTAATTTGCGTTCTGTTTCACCAAAAACACGCTACATTAAATATTATATTGTAAAATAAGTGTTGTATTAAAAAGATAAACAAGTGTACCATAATGATTTTATGGGCCAATACAAGGCATTTTGAAAGAATAAAAAAGTTCTGAATTTCTTGCATATTTATTGGCACTTTGTGTAGGCTAAAGGGCCTTCACAAAGTTCCAATCAAATTTAAAGAATCCTATAGATAAATTTGATCTATATTCAATCTTACTTTTATTCACAGGAGGACACACAATCTTCATGGGATACCTGAACTCCATCGTGCATGTCATCATGTACACATACTACTTCATCTCGGGACTTGGACCTGAGTACCAGAAGTACGTGTGGTGGAAGAAGCACGTCACCATTATACAATTGGTAGGTTGTCTATTATTTTTGGTGGCGCTCACCAGGAAGCCGACCGGTGAACCCAACACAGTTGGGAAACAGTTAGGCAGATGAGGGTGCTCATCAAGAAGCAGGAACAAAACCCATGTAAAAATATTAATATTATGTAGAGGGAGAGCAAGGACAAACGAAAGATGAAAGAAAAAAGGGACCGTCTCTACGAGCGAGAGAATCGCGGAGATATTATCGTCGTGCCAAGTATTTATGTACACTCTCTCAAAAGCCGTCTCCACGAGCGAGAGAATCGCGACGTAGAGAGTGTATAGAAATACGTGGCACGACGATAATATCGCTACGATTCCCTCGCTCGTCGAGACGGCCCCTAAGTAATACGAGTATGGGACTTGGGTAGGAAGATGACGGTGCTCACAGTTTTAGATCCCTGATTTTAGTATTGTAGTACCTTAAGCTACCTTTATGGTCCCTTTAAAAACAACAACTTAAATTATGGTAATGAAGACGGGCCTGTAAAAAATGACTAATTGAATTCTTTAGAAGGATGACAAACACCAGCTTTTTCTTTATAGTGGTTACAAAAGACTGCGATTACCGAGTCAAATGTCAATGTTGAGACAAAAGCTATTTTAGCGTATTTGCTGACTATATTCAATGAATATGGCAACAAACTCATGGGGAGCTAGAAAAACTAGTTCCAAGCATCGTTATTGGTTGAGAATCGGGGACGTCAAGTTATTTTTCAAAATAGCAGGCCTTATTTGGTCAGATTGGAACAAGCAGCTATGGTCCCGCTAATGATGACAATAATGAGTTTCAGTGATCGGCAGGTTCATAGTTCGTATTTCTTTATGGTATCATTATGGGGTTTTACTTTTCACCAGGTTTAGATGATAGTAAATTTGTTGTCTAATTCATTTTCTTTATTTTCAGATACAATTCACCATCGTTTTCGCCCACAATGCTGCCGTTTTCTTCTACGAGTGTAATTTCCCGAAGTTTCTCAACTGTTGCTGCCTGGTCAACTCCGCAGCCTTCTTGTACATGTTCGGAAAATTCTACATCAACAGTTATAAAAAGAATCAAGCTCAGAAGAAAGCTGATTTGGAGAGCAAAAAAGTTACTCCAATTTCTAGCAAAGTCAAAAACGGCCACAGTAAAAGAAAACTAGCGGAAAAATCAAGATAACTAATGTTAAATTATATTATTAAGGTAGTTTAATGGAGTATCTGTAAAATATTACCAAGTTTTGTATTAAATAATTTAATCATCTACATTTTTTTTTTCGCTCTGTACGATGACTTCTTTTCCCCATTATTACTGAACAGTGTATCCACAAGAACATGCAGTCATGTATGCAGGCAGTGGCCATTGTAAATTGATGCCAATCGTCGGACACAGTTTTAAAAGAGAACCGATCACTTTTCCGATTTCTTTTTTGTTCGAATATAATTTTACCGAAAACTATTGACCGACGTCTTTTTTTGCTATTTGCATTATTTTATATATTTTTAGATCATCGAAGTATCATATGTCATAGATATTATTTTACCGAACTATATTTTGCCGATTTACAAAATAACTTTTTGCTATTGGCCAGAGACTCTTTTAAACTTTTTCATTTGCCAATTTATGATTCATTTGCCATATTTATTACCACACCGAAACAACATTTATGGAATATTATTTGGTTACAAATGTATAGCGGGTTACTTGGTAGAATTTTCAATATTAAATTAAAATAGTGTCATAAAACGTCAATATGTTGTGCTACAAAATTAAGTGACAGTGCCAGCAAGCTGAAGCTGTGGTGGTGAGCGTTAAAACCATTTGCGACGATAAGCTCGCGTGGCCACCTATATCCCGCAGCGCCGAAGCCGTGACAGAAACAATGCTTGCTGCATGTTGCATGCCTGCTTGCATGTTGCATGCTTTTTTGCACGCTGCATGCATGAATGTTTGGAAACATTATACTTCGAACAAATAATTATTATTTTGGCCAAGTATAACTTCGGTAAAAGTTTTTCGACCAAACGAAACGTCGGAGTAACGAAAAAAATCGTATTGATAAATAGGTCAACTGATACAGTGGCAGACGTAACTTCGATGAAGTTAAAAAAAACGAAACGATAATAGTTGAAAAGTTTTAGTTGAAATTAAATTCGGTCAAATATTTTTCGAACTTATGACAGGTAACCGCTTTAAAATACATAAACCTTAAAAACATAACACTCTTTTTTGGGCACAGCATAAGCATAATCAGCTATAATTCACCACGCGCCCGCCCAGTGCTGGTTGTTAGATGTCACAAGTCTTCGAATTTTGGTTCTAGGACTTGCCGGTTTCCTCACAATGTTTTCCTTCACCGTTTTGACAAAAATAAATTACACAAAGTAATGCGCCTGCCTGGGTTCGAACCCACGACTTACTGCTCGTAAGTCGGGACCGCCACCACTAGAGCAACGGTGGCTACCGTTGCTCTCAGCCTTGTAAAAAGGTGTCAAATAAAACTTACATACAAATCGTGCCACGAAAGATGAGATCTGTCACACCACTTGTATACGAAATACTTCTTTTGACATATAGGTGTGTACACGTCGTGAACTATCTTCGTTGTCGTACTTTGTCTTCTTAATGTTTTACCTCGAGGCATAATTAGGATTTCAGAAAGTTTCACTCGTTTCATATGGTGTGACAGGTCTCATCTTTCGTGGCACGGACTGTACCTATCTCTTTCGCCGTTAGGTCAATCAACTGCTCAATTACGCAAGTTTAAATAAACTACTTTGTCACAAAGAAAGGAAATTATAGTTGAATTCCGTAAGCGGTTTTTGAGTTTTCTTAGATTTTCATAAAAAAAAAAAATTCTTATAATGAATATTGAGACTAATGGTAATTTATGATTATTTATTTACGCATTGACTGTAGAAATTACTTCATCATCACTAATCATCATTCTATTATTAGAATGATGATAAATAAAAATATAATGTCACAATTATTTGGTAGATATTTATTATGTGTAAATTAATTTAATTTACACATAATAAATATCTACCAAATAATTTGTGTTTACTTCGCATGATTAATATGTTTTTATTTCGCATGCAACCATTTATTTGTACGCCCCTTGGCATAACATAGCGACCTATCTTTAATTTAAGAACTGTATTCACTACCTATGTTACACAAATAAAATTGATTTTATGGCTTGTAATGTATCCTATTTACCAACTTGAAGCCGTCTCCGGACTTGAAAGTCGTATTTTGCTGGTCCCAGACAAACAGACAGCTGATCAAAGTAATGTGCCTGCTTGGTAGCAGGCATATTACTTTCTGTAGTGTGTTTCGTTACCAGTCATCGCAAAACGGTGATATAAAACATTGTGTGGACACGAGCAATACCTAGAACTAGTGTCCGACCGAAGTTTGATTTTTGGTCGAAACCGTAGGTTTAATGACCCTAAGAAATTCTGTTCAAAATTGGCAAGAAGTGTTTTTATTTTGACATTAAAAGCATAATTATATTCACTGTATAAAAACAACTCAACAAGACGATTAAAATCACCGTTAAAATCAACTTGTCATCAATAATATGATGAGGAAGACAAGCCACGTCACGGCTTGTCTTCCTCGTGATCTCGTGCATTCGTAAACGTTCATTCAATTTTGGCGGTTGCTTTAAACCTTCGGCTTTGGTCAAAACTTCAGCTCATTTTGGCCGAAGTCGAAGCCGAAGCTGAAACTTCGGTCGGACACTACCCGTCGGAACCATAAACTTCGGTCGGACACTACCCGTCGGAACCATAAACTTCGGTCGGACACTACCCGTCGGAACCATAAATTCGAAGTTATGTGACATCCGTCCATCGACCATCCGGTCCTAGCAGTGGGAACACTGTGGGTGGACATTGTTTTGAGACATAAATATCACATTTAGACGAATGAAGCGCATTCCAACAGAGACTGACATCCACAAAACTGAACGGTTTCTAATAGGTAATCATAATCTATGGGTATGAGCCTAATATACAGTCGAGATCTAGACTAGGACCTAGTGTTGTGAAGATAACGAAATATCAAGAAAACCGTAGCTCCTTTTCTACCACACTGCAGAGGGATCAAAATAATAAGAGACGATGGTACTGTTCCTGTACTTTATTGGACAAGTTATGGGTCCATAGTGGAATCGAAATCTTATCTTAAATGCGAAAGTTTGTGAGGATGTATGTATGGATGTTTGTTAGTGTTTTACGCAAAAAATAATTCACAGATTTGGATTAAATTTTGCACACAGATACAGAGACACATAAAATACTTTTTATCTCGGTAGCACGATCCCGTGGGTCATTACCGGACTCCGCGCGGGCGAATTCGCAGGCATAAGCTAGTGTTCGATAGATGTAAAACAAAATCTTAAAGCTTGAAAAATCCAAAAATAAATTATTTTGACCAACCGTATGCAACGAACCGTCAGCGCGACAAGAATTTAAGCCTAAAAGACTAAGAAGACTAGAAGAAGCAATGTCACCATAAAATCGCCGGCGAAATTAGTATTGCTATCCCGTGGAATAGCAACTCAAACTCAAACTTAAAGAATTTATTTCGATTAGACCAATAAGGCACTTTTGAATGTCAAAAATACCAAAAAAATATATATAATAACTAATAATAATAGCATAATAACTTGAGAAAGTACTGTAGTTGCCCATTCCCTAGCGTAGATCTCTATGGAGAAGAACGGGCAAGAAACTCCATGGTCACTTTTTTAAATTAAATTGTTGTTGCAAAATCTTGGTTACATCATTCATGTTGAGATTATACATATATGTGAGAACGATGTAGAAAGACGTGCACATTAAGAGCGTCCAGAGTAAAAGATTAAATCAACAATTTAAAAATAAAGTAATTGAAATGAACCGTGGCAGCTAAAAGATGACCAGTCCCGACTGACAGCGCCCGTTCACGAACATGACGCATGGATCAGCGCCATTCAACTCAACCATATACCATATTTAAGGGAACTAAATGACCCGACACATCCGCCACCATTTTTTTTTTTCGGATGGGACATCTTTAAATGACTCCTCCCGCTCTGGGCGGAGCAGGAGGGAGTGTCAGACTTTTACTGACTAAAACCCATCCATGTTCCTTCATCGCCCTTTGTCTTCCGCGGCCACGGTATCTCTTGCGAACAGTCCCGCAGCCCCGGCAGGCATCGGCCCTAGCGGACCCATTCCCTTTTGCTGGCTCTCCTTGAGGAGGAGGAGGATTGGAGGTGAGGTTATTGCCATCGACTTGGTATAAATCCCGACTTCTGATTGCTCAAAAAATTCTGATGGAAAAAACTCTTTAACCGAACTTAAGACATCTAACTCAGCAATAGCGCTAGCGACGATCAACGAGGCAGTTGTAGACGTGTCGTTTATCGATTGAATATAGTCGAAAATTAAAATAATGCTAGTCATGTTCTAGCCGTACATACTGTATATTCGTTCGTTATAGTAATGTAGGTATTGTATGTTAATCTGCTGAAATTACAGTTTATTTTCTAGTTCCTTATGCCCGCTTCGAGTCTGGTAGTTTTTAATTAGCATTGTTCATAAGTTCGGAGATTAAATTGATGATAATAAAAATGCTTGGCTAAATGCTGGTCCTGCTCCACAACCATAGGGGCAAAGGCCCCGGAACATAAAGGGCGATGAAGGAACATGAATAGGTTTTAGTCAGTAAAAGTCGGACACTCCCTCCTGCTTCGCCCAGAGCGGGAGGAGTCATTTGATGATTTCTAAACAGAAAAAAAAGGAAGTGGAAAAACAAACTCATTCACTCCTGCCAAACAAGCAGCAGCACAAGCAGTGTAGGAGATGCTCTCATTTACAAGGTGTAACTATGTGATGTCTCCGAACATGAAACTGTATGAAAAATGATTGACAGACTTTCAGGCCACTGACTGCTTGTAACGACTGTCAAAGGCAAGCAAGGACCAACGGCTTAACGTGGTATCCGAAGCTCGGACCAAAAACTCGGTATGTAATAGGTCACCCATCCACGAGCCGACCCTGGCAAGGGCTGCTTAACCTTGAAAATGGACTCGTGCGGAACAAAGCCTGCAATAACGTACGGAACACGAATTATCGTAAAATTGGAATGGTCCCGACTAGAAACGAAACAGAAGCAAACTATATTTAAATGAACACAATTTACATTTTATAACTATTTAATTAGGAACTAGAAATAAGTGAAGTTATAAACTTGCTTTCATTATAGCTACCCGCATATAGAGGGTTCTAATAACCCTAGGTGGGGTCATTTTATATTTTTTTATTAATTATTTGGTGATTGGGTTATGAAAGAGACAATGGGGTCAATTATGAACAATATACTTAATACATATAACTATGTACTTGACGATTTGGCAGGTATGTGTTTTATTTTTATACAAGAGTTTTTAACCTGATGTTAAGACCATAATATTTGTTTTTTGCTTTATACGACACACAATTATAAAGCTTAATTAATCCAATAGAGAACAAAGAACAACGATTCCATTTAAACTCGATTTGAATATAATATTGATTTTGGGCCGTGCTTAACTGCTATTTTTTTAAATAAAATTTAACCAAGGATACCTCTAAAACTATTGTTATTTCACTAGAGTTTAAAAGATATTTTTGGTCCCTAATTACTACAAAAGCTTAATGATTTTACTGTTTTCACAAAGTGCCACACAATAACGAAGTATGTCAAACATGTTTATTTTTTCAGATGCCAGGACAAAACATCTTCCTTTAATGTCAAGTCCGATACCCGTTATTGTTACTCTAATAATATACTTGAAATTCTGCACTGACTATGGGCCCCGTTTCATGAAAAATAGAATAGCACGGGATCTGAAATACGCTTTGCTGGTGTATAATATTTTTCAAATATTGCTAAGTGTGTTTATAGTTTATGAGGTGAGTGAGTTTAATATCATATTGTTTGTCAATTTGATCGTTATTATAGACTAGCTGTTGCCCACGGCTTCGCCCGCGTGGAGTTGTACAATTGTCTCACGGAAATGATCCCGTAGTAGATCCCAGTAGTATGAAGTACTGGGATGAAAAGTATTCTACTCGTATGTGTTAATCGAGGTTATAAACTACCTGTGTGCAAAATTTTATTTTATCTTTTTTTATATTTTTTCCGCACTCAATTCATACCAAATTTCATGCAAATATGTCCAAGGAATAAAAAGTTTCATACAAACTTTCATCCCCTATTTAACTCCCTTAGGGGTTGAATTTCGAAAAATCCTCCCATAGTGGATGCCTTTCATAAGACGTGTACGTGTGCGAGATTTTAAGATTCTAGCCCTAAGTGTTTGGCCTGTGCGTTGATACATCAGTCAATCACTTTTGCCTTTTATATAAATATATAGATTAATTAATCGTATAACCCATGATCTGTCCACGAAGTAGACACAATAGTTAAACAATGGCGTCTCGACCAAATTGGTGATTTGACAGATCATGATTTATACACAAGTTTACAGTCACGAGTACCAATATTTGATACACTTTCCTAATTTTAAAAGCAACTTTCACGAGAAATGACGATTGTAACTTGGAGATAGGATCTTTTTCATAAAAATATGAGTTACAGAATACTGTGTCCATAAACACATGATTTTTTAATCAGAACAGTAGGAGAAACACACTTTTAAAAGTTGTTAAGGCGACTACAGGAGTTAATTAGCAACTCTAATTTATCTCCTGTAGTCGCCTATCGAATAGTGTGAAATGAGTGTTTCTTGCGATTTACAAAAATCTATTGATTGGACTAAAAAAATAAAACACTATCATGCTAATAGGTTGCTTGTAGAATTATTAGCCGTAAAATCAGAATGATCGCATGTATTTTAGAATGGTTTTTACTCGTTAAAAGAATTTTTCAGAGATAAGTTCGTGATTTTTTTTATCGAGTAAAATTAGTTGTATTATGTTTTCAAAACACTATCGTACTAGCATATATCCTGAAGAATATCGTATATTTTTCTGGTTTTGTTTATTGCAGTGAATCATATGCTTTTTTGCATTATAAAACTCGCGTTTAGCTCCTGTAGTCGCCTTAAGTGTTTACATATTGTTGCTCGTGACTGTACACAATACAAAGGACAACTGCACAACATACAGGGGCGAAAAATACGATAGTACAAATAGAGAACGAACAAATTGCTAAAGCAGGCAATTACATTCGGAAATAACAAATTTTAGTACATTATTTGATACAGAATTTGAGGCGAAAGTGATGATTTAGTTTGACCACAAAACCTGTAAGGAAACAATGACTAATCAAAATATTTGCATTCATTTGCAATCTCTATGCAGCTGATTGATTTATGATACTATACTGTACAGTATAACAAATTTAAGAACAAAACTAGTAAAATCTAAAATGATAACGCCTGCTAGAATGTTAACGCAATTTTACCTGTATACTGTTTGATTTCACGGACTGTACAAAACTCACAAGAGCGAAGTTACTATTATTTTTGCTTAGGCGCTCTCTTTGGCGTAGCTTTTTATCTATTTGTTTTAGTATTAAGTCTGGTTTGAGCACAATTCTTTTATTTTCCAGGGACTTAACTACCTTTTAGCCGAAGACTATAGTTTTATTTGTGATCCTATTGTAGAGACAGAAGATCCTCGTGTTACCAGGGTAAGTGACATATTTATTAATAATTAATAAGGATCTGCTGATTCCAAAATAAAAAAAAAACACGCAACTTGCGACGACGCGACGATGCGACAGGGCTATTACGTATCTTTCGAATATCCAATGACTATCAAGCTTCGGTTGTACACCAAACTTTGATGACAACCGTGAATGTCATAATATTGGTATTACGTATCACACTGAGTGGATATCACTTTACGGTGCCTAACAGTCATACATAATACGAAACTAACCTTTTGACCGTTAATTGATGGACACTGAGCCCAGTTACTATCATTTCGAGCTGTCAACAGAGATACGTAATAGCCCTACAGGTCGTGAATTGGTGCCCAATTCATTAATAGATAAAGAAACTACTCCACATCAAAGGTGGTTTGGCTCAAACAACTTTAAATGATGTTTTACAGACAGCAGTTTCATCATGGTGGTACTTCTTCGGCAAGCTGACAGAACTCCTGGACACCGCGTTCTTTGTGTTCAGAAAAAAAAGTAGACAGATCTCAAAACTTCATTTGTATCATCACTCAATGGTCACCATCAGCGCTTGGGTGGCCACGAAATACTTTCCAGGTAAGCTAAGTGAGAGGTAGCCGTGTGCAAGGAATAATAGAGCGTTGAACAGCATGGTGCGATTTATAAAAGGCACTTAGCTCTTTCTTTGGCTTACAAAGTTCTTTTGGCGCTTGCATGAAATTGACAGAGAATAGACATGACGACAGTATCAAAACATTGCAAATCTATTTAGTCCGTCAGTTAGAGTATTGGAAATTAATGGATACGTATTTTTTGTTTTTGTAAATCAATGAATAATGACAAAGATAAAACGCATCAAAACTCGGGAGTGGGGGCTCGTGACGTCAGAACTAGCTAAAAATTATACCATGGCGTGACGTATTGAGAATTTGAAAAGCGTCGTATCTTCGTCAATTTTAGTTTACGTTACAAAAGAAAATACACGGCTCAAATATATTTTGATAATCTAATTGACGGACTAATTAGATTTTTTTTGTCGTCTCGCCTATTGATTGGTAAAAACCACATTGAATTGGTTGAGAACAACATGCTTTAATAGAGCAACAATAGCAAATGGAAATGTGCACGTCATACAAACTATCTCAATTCGTGCAGGCGTTGTTGTTCTACATACAAGATACCTTCATAACTACGAAGCGTAATTGTAAATAAGCAACATGCTGTCATGTAGGAAAATAATGATCAATTATGAAAACTTGCCGCTAATCGAGTTACGGTTAAAACAGGCTCTGTGCACACTTTTGAGCTACTTGTTTGTCTTGATGTTTTGATAAACGATTACTTCAAGAAAGTCTAACAGTCAGTATATACACATGTTACCCAGTAGAGTTTCGTGGAGTCTAGATAGGCACAGGGCCGTCTATACCGAGTGTGCAGGGTGTGCGTTGCACACGGGCGCAGCGGTCTTAGGGGGCGCCGGGCGTCGGGCGCAAAAAGAGCTCTGCTTTGCATACATATTGTATAGCATCTGGAGCTCTTCTTGTATTTGTCGAATTACACCAAAGTAAGCCGCGCCACGAGCGTGCGAGCAGCTTTTACTTTGTTTGATATGAGGTCGTAATTAGAATGAAGAAATTTCAAAATTTGGACATTAATATGATGTACATGACATGACATGTTAACATGGGTACGTTTTGGCTTGTTAGGGTAAGTAAACACCAGAACACCCTTATATAAATTATATATAATACCAAATACATTCAACAGCAAACGCACACCATAGTATCCAAAACCGACGAATTTCTTCTTCATCTCCAAACAATAGAGTTCATCCCATGATCTGTTCACGAAGTAGACACAATAGTTAAACAATGGCGTCTCGACCAAATTGGTCATTCGATAGATCATGATTTATTATCCATTGGGGAAATTTGTCAGTTTGTGGTAACTTGATGGGCTGTTACTTGTAATTTGTACCCATTCCATTTTGACGGCGCGCTTACTAGGGGGCGCTTGGGTAATGTTTGCACACGGACGCTACTTGGGCTAGCGACGCCTCTGGATAGGCAGTCACTCCACCTAAAATACTGGCATTCAGCTGCATCCGATTAGACTGGAAACCAACCCCAACTTGAGGAAAGGCAGATGATAACAGTCGTCACTCTTTATTACTCTGACCTGGTGATTATTAGGATCAGTCAACGAGTCTAGTTAAAAAGAATTCACTGATTTCTTACAGCATTCTATTTTTCTTTACAGTTGGCCCCATAGTCCTGGTCGGGACAATGAACTCCTTCGTTCATATATTAATGTACACGTATTACTTCTTGGCTGCTCTGGGTCCACACTACCAGAAGTACTTGTGGTGGAAGAAATACGTCACATTGATTCAATTGGTAAGATACTATTGCTCCAAAACATTCTACAACATTAGTCTTCTCGAGAGCTGTCAGAAAACTAAAGAAAGTCCACATTGAGTAGACCGTTATAACAATGAACACGCAATATCAAAGTAACAGTAGTAGGTAGTTTCTTCTTGCCAATGGATGGCACTAGCTTTGTCTTGAGTTCTATTGCATTTCTATGCATTTATATAGCCATAGAAATGCATAGAGCATTTCTATGCATTTCTATGGCTACATAGGACAGTTGAATATGTAGGTTATTGTTTGGACAGCATTGTTTTCACATTGTGAGTCAGACGAGTCTATCATCCCCCATTTCGGAAAGAATATTTGCAATGACCTACCTATTTACGTGAAAGATGCAATTATGATTGTTGATCTTTTGTGGTGCATTCAAAGAAGGGGTATGTAAATCCCGCTTTACAGGACATGAAATGGAACGTTTAAAATTATACAAAAATCCTAGTAATATTATTTCCTGTCGCAGAAGTAAATGTAAGTAAGTGGGATGAGCTGGACTCTTTCTTAAAGGATTGGCCTATAATCTAATTAGATCGCGAAAAGTGGAAAGAAGGAAGGGAGGCCTTTACCCAGCGGGGAAAAATAATATTATTATAGTTCCTCAATCTCTCACACACTATTTATATTTTCAGATACAATTCAGCATAGTGATAGCGCACAACACGAATGCTTTATTCCACGACTGCAACTACCCCAAACAAGTGCATATTTTTGTGATAACTAACACATCCTTACTATTCTATTTGTTCAGCAATTTCTACTATAATAATTATATCAAAGTTCATCCTAAGAAGACTGAAATCGCAACTAAAAAGAAAAAAGAACTAAATGGCCGTGAAGGGAAGAGGCTTAGTGTTGGACAATAGATGTCAATTTGAAGTGGGATAATCACATTTTCGGATGGTCATTCTTTATGAAAGAGATTTTATCAATAAATTCACCTCTGTTGAAAATTAGACTATTATTCATTTAATTATGCCATTATTACTAACGAAACTTGTTATATTTAATTGTGTTCAATTAGTTTTAAATCTAAAATTCGACTGCCTCGTTGGTCTAGTGGTCGCAAGTGGGACTGCTGAGCACGAGGTCTTGGGTTCGATTCCCGGGCAAAATTGTTAATGGGTTTTTTCCATCAGAAACTTCTCAGTAGCAGCCACGGGGTTGTGTCCGGTTAATGGCAGGATGGCTGGTAGCAACTGGATGAGAGTAGCTGAAAATATAGTTGAGTGTCGTGCCTTTGGGCATTTGGATGTGTATTGTTTTCACAACATCATAACATAATCACGCCTGTATGCTCTGAGGGGGTATGCAATGTGTACATTACACCCACATTTCGACAGTTAAGTGTGTTAGGTTCCATTTTATTGGCGATAAGCCTATTACAATGACATGTATTGTTAACAATACCTATAAAATTTAACTGACTGCCTCGTTGGTCTATGTGGTGGCGACTATTGAGCATGCGATTCGATTCCCAGGTCGGGCAATGTGTTATTGGGCTATTTCCGTCCCTAATATGGGTTATAGGTATTATGGGTTATAGGTACTATTAGGTACACCTCAGCTCTACCCTTCGGGGATTACAGGCGTGATGATATGTTATGTTAAAATAAATGTATAGCGTATAATTATTTGCAAAAATAAAACTGACTCCAAAAACACAACAAAGTGAAAAATAACTTTAGATTCAGAAGTCGGAGGCAAAGAAACTGAATCAATCACACAAAAGTCTTCTGAAGCTAAATTAATTTTTCACTTTGTTGTGTTTGTGAAGTCAGTTTTATTTTTTGTTACAGGTACATGCGTATTTTAATGCGGAAGTACTTTTTAAAAAACAATAAAGTTATAAAAGTAAAGACATATTTATAGTGCACACCACCTTAAAAAAATGTAAGCTGTACTTAATATTATAAAATGTTAGCGCGTTCAAACGTTACTGCACGAAACAATGGTTAATATCGTAGCGCATATCCCTTGATCTGTCCACGAAGTAGACACAATAGTTAATCAATTGTGTCTCGAACTAATCGGTCCTTTGACAGATCATGATTTAAATTATAAGCCCAGGCCCCATAATCACAACACTCCGATTCGATTTTCGATTCGGAAAGTCGTATGTCTATCTTTTTTTGACATTACGAAATCGAGCGAGATAGACATACGACTTTCCGAATCGAAAATCGAATCGAAGCGTTGTGAATAAGTGGCCTGATGTGGTGTCCACCGTACCTGTAGATATTTGCTAAGAACTCGTCACACGATCAACGTCTCATCCATCGACCAGAAATTATCACGTTATAGTAGAGCTATATCCGTGCAAAGCCACGGGTCGCTACTTCTAATCCTAACTAATATTATTAATAATAAAATAAAATAATAGTATATAAATATTGCTGGACATTACACACAGTGCCATCTAGTGCCACACTAAGCAACGAGGCTTGTGTAGTGGACACCAGATAGTTGATATACTACACATGAACTTTTTGTTTGTAAATACATACTTATTATACATAATATGATAACATCCATGACTAGGAAACAAAAAAATATATATATTAAAAATAATAAACGCAAAATTATTTAAAACTAAATTTTATAAACGGTTACTTGAACATAGTTTTTATAGCTTTTTAGATAAAAAAATTTGATGTTCTTAATATTGAGTAAACTGTTCAGTGTTTGATGCCTGCTTACCGTTTTCCCTGTATTCAATATTTTTGCATGCTTGGTCATAACCTAGCTAAACACGTTTGTGCCATTTAAGCTTGTAACACCTTTGTATATCTACCATGTTTTACGCGAATAAATTTACTACTACTACAAATGTCCATGCTAAGAACATAAGCTAGCCTCAATACCGCTGCGCCATTCGGGTCGTCGTCGTGCGATAAATGCGAAAGTAAGTTTGTTTACTTTATTTGTTACCTTTTCACGCCTAAACCACTGATACCTACGAACCTATCATCCTGAAAGTTTGCATTTATACGTTGTCAGGTGTACAGAAACGGACATAGGGTACCTCTCATCCCGAAAAAAGTACTGTTCCCGAGAAAGATAACAACAACTTTCTTTTGATAATAGATGGCGCCACGTGTCTTTCAAATCATGATTGAATTATATTAATACAAGCAGAGTACAACAATTGATTGCCAAATTCTAAATTAACGCGAGCGAAGCTGCGGGCGAAAGCTAGTAATAAAATAAAGCTGAAGAGTTTGATTGTTTCTTTGAAGGCGCTTGTCCCTGGAACAACCAGTTGGTTACACAACAACAATATTTTGTTTTAAAAGAGTGTCCATGGAGTTTCTTGCCCGTTCTTCTCCATAGAGATCTACGCTAGGGAATGGGCAACTACTGTACTTTCACAGTTTTTCATGCCTTATGACTGTAGCTACAATTAATTTTCATCTTTGTTTCGACAATTCAAAAGTGCCTGTAACTGGCCTACTTGAAATAAAAGCTTAGATTTTGGATTTGAAAAAAATAAAAGTCGGATTTAAAACAAAACTTGGAAGGTTAGCGTTTACCCATTTAAACAAAAAAAAGCAAGTGAAAACAAAAACCAAACGAATAAACATTACCAAAAAAAAATGGTTAGAAAATGTAAAATAATGGTTTCTGGCAGGCAATAAGACAATCAATTTGATGACTTTTTTTGTCTTGTTTTTTTGTCAGGAAATAAGTGATGCGCGTTCGTGGTGCTTGATGCACTTAGTCGCGTTGCAACAAATCATCGCGCATCTCCCGAAACTGTAAAAGAGCTAGCTAGCTAAAACGTCGAGAGCAATAGGCTAGTTTCCATCAATTAATTTGCAAATCTATTTAGTCCGTCAGTTAGAGTATTGGAAAAGAATGGCCATGTATTTTTTGTTTTTGTAAATCAATGAATATTGACAAAGATAAAACGAATCGCCGTCACAACGCACAAAAAATTATAGCATGGCGTGACATATTGAGAATTTTAAAAGCGTCGTATCTTCGTCAATTTTGGTCCACGTAACAAAAGAAAAAAAACGTGCCAAATATTTTTTGAAAATCTAACTGACGGACTAATTCGATTTTTGCAGGACACAAGCCTATTGGCCAAAAAATACTCAAGAAGTGGAACGAAGTTTATAGTGGTCGGATTTTCATGGGGCTTTTTTATTGAGTTCCTAGAGAGGTGTGGAGAAGAAAGTTGAAAAAAAAATGTTCCTTCTCGTCTTGCACGTTTTTATGCCCAGTTATCTGTGAAAAAATATCAGTTTGGTAACCGATATTTTTTCACAGATAGACAAAAGTAATCTTAGTCTACAAATTCGGTATTTTAGAAAGAATTTAAGAAAATAGGAAATTCTCAAATCAACTTCGAAATATGTATTTCATCGACAACAGCAATGGACAAATAAACAAACCAAAACAGGTCACACTATTACGCCACAATATAAATTAATCTAATTCCAAGTAATTCCTATACGAAAAAAATATATAAAGGAAATATAAATAAAGCTGCCCGAGATTTCATATAGATGCACGAAAATTAATCGTTTTGCAATTCAAGCTCAAAATGACACGTCATTTTTTTGACATTTAACCTAATTAGAATCGCATTTGAATTCAAATGAAATTCTAACTTGTGAATAAATGAAGTTTCAAAATCGTGAGTATCTAAACGGCATTGTGTTTTATTTGCAATAGATTTGAATGAATCATTACCTGCTCGCCCTGGGCCTGCGTGCTGGATTACAGTCCACACGATTACTGTTATCTGCATCATAAATTATCACACACCTACACCTGCTCCCAACATCAAAGTACAAAACGTTTAACAACAACGGCTAGTTTCCACCATCAATAAATAAAAATCTGAATAGATTTGTCCGTCAGTTGGAGTATTGGAAAATAATGGACACGTATTTTTTGTTTTTGTAAATCAATGAATATTGACAAAGATAAAACGCATCAAAACTTGGGAGCTCGTGACGTCAGAACGCACTAAAAATGATACCACGGCGTGACGTATTGAGAATTTTAAAACGTCGTATCTTCGTCAATTTTGGTTTACGTAACAAAAGAAAAAATACGGGTCAAATATTTTTTGATAATATAACTGACGGACTAATTAGATTTTTTTTGTCATCTACTCTATTCAAATAGTACCTACCTAGAGCTGAGCCGACTATGGGTTTTCCCAAAAAGTCTAATTTAGCTTAGGCTAGACTTGCTATTGACTATGACTAATCCGATATTACGTATTTAATTGTGGTTTTATAGACTGGGAACTTCATTAGTTACATGTATTTATGTTTAATTTATTGTCGTGTTCATGTCCCTAGCCTGATATGGAACAGTCAATTGAAAATTACGGAATAACCAATAGATATGTTTGACTGCCTCCTTGGCTTAGTAGGCAAGCGCGACTGTTGCGCATGGCCCGGTGTTCGATTCCCAGATTCGGGCAGTGCTTTTGGGTTTTTCTACCATGAATTTTTATGCACGAGCAGTGAAGTCGCGGTTCAGGCCCGGTTGATGGCAATAGACTAGCCCCTATTACATAAAGAAAACCGGCGAAATTATTGTAGATACACTTTAAGGTACGCCAACTGCTTACACCTTCGTGGATTATCTACAAGTGTGATGGTAACAATAGCTGCGCTAAGGATCAAATAATCCGTTTCATCATTTTTAAATCATGGTCTGTCAAATGACCAATTTGGTCGAGACGCCATTAATAATAATAATATAATAATAAATGTTTTATTTTCAAACAACTTAGTACTATTTTACAATGGCAATGTGGCAACAAATTCAATTTAGGCAAAGCAATTAGCGTCTGTAGCCGAACTAGGCATAGCCTGTATTTCAGCTATCAGCACCATTCCCCTCGAGTATTTACAAATAATTAATAGGTGCCAAAACAGTAGAGACATATAATCTAATTAAACCAGTACTACAGAATAATAGTTGAGAAATAATCTTTAGATAAGTAATTTACTAAAAGGTAAGTACAATACAAATATTAAAAGGACCGAGTGTATGTGTGTATATGTATGTGTGTTCGTGGTGTGTATTTGATAATGTGTATGTGCGTGTATGGTGTAGTTATATGAGTATATGATGGTGTGTGTGTTAGAAAAATTATGTCGTGAATGTGTTTAACTATTGTTTCTACTTCGTGGACAGATCATGGGTTAAGCAATATTACCTAAGTACTGATCCATTTCAACAATGTCACCGGGTTAATCCAATGTAATGCACTTTGCTGACTAAAAATAGAAATATAGAGTTCCTACGTCACTTGTCTGGTTTTGTACGTCTGAAACCAGATCAATTGCGTAGAGCTTACCAGTTGTTTAAAAAAATAAGCCGTAGTGGCAATAAGATCAAATACGTTTTTTTTTTGTTTTGATTTTTATAATTTAGGTTATATTTTTGTATTTGCAATGTTTTGCGTGACTACAATACATCTTTTTTCTTTCTAAATAAGCGTTTCCTTCTTTTATATTAATACGAGCAACCCACCCCTCCTTCACAGGGTATATTCCACTAATGTTAGGGTATGCAATTCAATAAGGATAGATCTCGAAATCCAGCTGGATTGAGCGCTGCGGATCCCCCGACATTTTGCTGATCCGAACTTTCTGTTGTTACTGACTTGGTGGTGACCTGTAACACAGGCTTCTTCGAAAACCTACTTCAGGCACCAGTCTCTTCCAATGGCGCAATGCAACCTTGTCAAAAACATTGTTATTTTTTATGAACCAATATTGTGAAGAGAGAATAAACGAATTAAAATTGAATTGAATCTCGACTCATAAATCTCGCAACTAGTGTAATCAATAGTTGCATAATACTGAATGTTTGTACATCAATCGCGCATAAGACGACTGAACTGATTTGTATGAATTTCAACAGCCGATAGACTGTCTTACAGTTAATACTTTGTTATCCAGTTCTTGGCAAGATGTAGTGATGGCAGTATGGAGTAGAGCCCTCACTGAAGGTTTAGGTTAGGTTAGATAGATGGTAGTAGAAGTCTTGGCAGACAACGAGCCAGATGGATGAACGTCGCAACCTGGTTTTGACTAGCGCAAACATGAAGGGAAACATAGAACAAAAGGGAGGAGTCATATACTCAGCAGTGACTTTGGAACTACGCTACGGCAAACAGTAAATTAAATAAATAAATAAATATGGCTGGACATTACACACAGCGCTATCTAGTGCCACACTAAGCAACGAGGCTTGTGTCGTGGAGACCATATAGTTGATATACTACATAGATACTTTTTGTTTGTAAATACATACTTATTATACATATAAACATCCATGACTCGGAAACAAATGTCATGCTCATCACACAAACATTTGCTCCTACCGGGATTCGAACCCGGGACCCTAAGAACGTAAGGCAGCCTCACTACCGCTGCGCCATTCGGGTCCTCAATTGTCAACTGTCGAATATAAAGTACTATTATCACTGCAAGCTTATCTAATCTATACGGATGTGTAAAAACATAACAATTGCGCATAACCATTGCACATAAATGGTCAAATGGTCATGTCCTGATCACTGTAATTTCATGAAAAATTGTCGTATTATGGACGGAAAGGACAGAAAAATGGTGGATCATTTGTGTCAACTGTCTTGCAAATTTAGAGTTATAATACTTGCCTAGACTTTGATTATCACCGCGATAAAAATAATAATTGAACGATGATTATATTAAATACCTACACAGTTGCCGAGCATGCTCATGGCATACGATTCTATAATCATATTTTAAAGAGGTAAAGTTTGTAAGTTTATTTGTAAAAGATAATCTCTGAAACTGAACATCCAATTTTGAAAATTCCTTCTCTGACAGAAAGCTACACTGTACTCAACTCAAAACTCAAAACTCAAAAAACTCAAATCATTTATTTCAATTAGACCATTACGGCACTTTTGAAAGTCGAAAATACAATAAAAGCAAAGCTACAGTCACAGTCACAAGGCATAATAACTTGAGAAAGTACTGTAGTTGCCCGTTCCCTAACGTAGATCTCTACTGTACACTGTTACTGAGTGCCGTAGGATAATTATGTTTCTTGGGCGTGGACGAAGCGGCGTGTAAAAGCCAGTAGGTACTAAAGGAGATGTGTGTGATCGATCTATGGAAATTAAGTACTAGTAATTTGATAGTATACAAGAACAGGCAACTATATCATCTATACCATAATTACAACATTGTGTGCAAATTAAGAATATTGTGAACGTTTTTATGATGGAAGATCAGGATAAATGAATTTGTTATAAAAACAAACAAATACGTGATTTAAAGCGATTTCAGTTTATGACTCATGTACAGCGCCATCTATTGTTTTTTAGTGGAAGCTGGCCTAGAAAAAACCTCGTTCGGGAAATCTTGTATATGTGACAACTCCCAATGAAAAACTGTCACTTTTGACATAACACTTTTTACTTAATGAAAATCATCCATAACTGATAACATCAAACTGCATAGTATGATTCAAAATAGCCTTATCGTTATCATTCCCATGTTATCGCCCTCTTCAGTTTGCTGATACCTATTGGCACTTTAGCAGGTGTTAGCACTACAAACTATATTATCTCACACTGTTATTTGTTATTGTTGAGTCATAGTGTTGGACTCATTGGTTAAAATATATTCGACATTCATATCACTTCCTTGAATTTCAGTAGGTACCTATTTTTAGCTAGGTATTATTGCTATATATAATAAAATGAAATAAGGAAAAATTGGACGTGTTGCGTAAGGAATATGAAGAAAAAAAAACTGACGAATTTACTACCTCTTGGAAGTCGGTTAAAAAGGAGTAAATGCGGTATCATTTACTCCTTTTTAACCGACTTCCAAAGGCTGACAGAGAGAATGGCAGAACAAGACGAAATGTGTCAACTCGTTTTGACCTTTGACTTCCCGCCCGTATCCCGCGTAATAGGGGCAGGGCACATGCACAAGGGCATGAAAATGATGATTGTTATTTAGTGAAGTCTCCATGGTCTGCTACCAAAACAGTAAAGTTCATCGTGGGGAAACCGGCATGTTCTAGAACTAAACATTCGAAGACATTGACGTCCGCCGGATTGGTGGGTTACGGTGCATTCCCTCACACAGAGAGGAGGCTTGTTATAACCAGCAGTGGAGAACGTTGTAAGCTGTAGCTGATGACGTGGTTTATTTATCTGTACTATCTTTGACACTCCCACCTGATCACCACTAAGCTAATTTTTGCTTGCACTCACAACATAGAAACGCTCTCTAGCCCCGCCCCGTTGACTTTGTATAGAAATAATGAATGAAAGACAATACCGATCGGTCGAGAGCACTGACGACGGACGCCGAGTTATTGTTATTTGGTGCGCCAAATTTACGCTTTCCTAATAGACCTAAACTTAAGGGGGCGTGGATCGGCGCCTCCACATGATTTAAGCGAAAAAAAATTTGACTGATTAGGCGGAAAAGACTACGACTGTACAAGGACACGGTTGGCGTTGACATATGTTTGAAAATAATTCATCCTAGTGTGAACCGAAAATAATAGTGAGCAATATTAGTGAGCGAGCAGAGACAGCGAACCAAATATATAGGGAAGGATATACTTATATTTTATTTTCCACTATGTTGGGTTCCAGTATAACCGGATACCTACAGGCTACAGATGAATACTTTGTCATAGAGCGACTGCCAATCTGTGTTTATATAATAATAATAATACCAGCCTATTACTGTCCCACTGGTGGGCAAAGGCCTCTTCTCATACAAAGAAGGCACGAGCATTGATCACCACGCTTGCTGAAGACGGGTTGGCGATTTCAGACTTATATTAATTACAAGTCCAGGTTTCCTCACGATGTTTTCCTTCACCGATGTCTGTGATGTCCAAGATAAACTTAGAAAAGTACATATGAATTATTTTAATTATTATTATATAAAATTTAATTAATATCTGTGTTTATAGCCCAGATTAAAAATAACAGCTAATGGTAGCGTCAAACTAATAGATAGGTACAGAATAAAACTTATTACCGTTAATTACAAAAGATTATATCCCATAATAATATTTTGCTTAATTCTTCACCGGAACTAGCGCTGCCATTTTGTTTTTCAATACAATGCAATGTTGACAGACAATTGCGTAAATGTTTACCAATAGCGTCCTCTTGCCAGAGTGCCAAACACAATACAGCACAATCGAAGATTTCAAATGATCAATTCGTCTATAAGAGCAAAGAGAGGTGTGTTTTCCTTACTTTTTTATATAAAACTAGCGGCCCGTCCCGGCTTCGCACGGGTGGAAATATTCTAGTAATAAATATCGCTTAGCCAATTGTAATGATAAAAAAAGAAAAAAGGGGTTTTGTATGATATTATAAATGTGTGGTGTGCTCCAAATAAAAATAATAAGTAAAAGTGAAAATTCGGGCGCCAGGAGTACACACAAAACTATGCCTAGGATAGACTTACCTGCGGGAGCTGGCTTCTAATCTTCAAGCGGGAAGGTATCAATAAAAATCGACCATGAAAGTTACAGATCTATTTTATTACCCGAAGGCTGCTGGTTGGGAGAAAAACACAGGAAAATTCCTTTCTAAAATTAACAGATATGGTTCTAACTGAGGGATAACGTAGCATTCTAATGTTGAAAGAATTCTTGAAAAATCGGTGGGGAAGTTTTTGAGTTTATTCGTTACAAACATACAACAAAATGCACATCTTTCCTCTTTATAATATTAGTGAGATGGGCCTACTCTTGACCTCAATATTGTCCTGGTGACAGTGATGGGATTGACGATGGAACGAGCTAACCCAAAAGATGCCTATTAACTCGCGACTTGATTAGATTGGGGTCATATGAACATCGACGTAGGCAGGGAATTCCACTCCTTGGCTGCGCGCATAATAAAAGATGTAGCAAAGTGCAAGTGTGGAACATCAACAAGGTATGGGTGATAACCTGCAGTACGTCTGGACTCCCGATGGAAGAAGGGACATGGTGGTATAATTCGTGTACAGTCTGTCAAAGACCGACAAACCTACTGACCTATGTTATAGGATCTGATCTTTATGGATCTACCTACCCAACTAATACATTATCAGAACAATCCTAGCTAATGAAACAATGACTAATTACTAAGAGTAATGAATTACCAATTCGTTACCTAATGACACTAATTTTTATCGCTTGTTTCTGAGTCGCCATTGAGGCTATTAATAAGGATTACCCGGAACTCGATCATCGATATTGTTTATAACAATATTTAACAACAGGTATTAAATCTTATAGATTTTATGACTACCGAACGGAATAAGAGATATACATATTTTGCTGTACATTTCATTCATCATCTATTTTTCCTACATAGCTAAAAAAAAGGCTAGACAGAACACAGGATACAGGCATAGGATAGCTAGTGGTTAACTTTCAGGCTCTTGCCTACGGCCTGTTACTTTTTTTTTTGTTAACCGGAACAGTTAAACTCGAGATCCTCAGCAAAGGCCTCCACCCATTCCTTCCACTAAGATTACAAAAATTAAGCACCTATCAGTTTAAAAAAATGAGGTCGATAATAAATCTGAAGCGAAAGATATATCAACCTCATTTTCGAAAGTGTTGAGATTAGAAAGATAGAATAAAATGTACTTTAGTTTTGAAAGAAAATTTGACAGCACTGTCAAGGAGACGTGTGGTGCAAAACGGTGATGAAATAAATGTTGTTTATTTAAATTATTACTTTATCTAGCCTGTCCTATTGGTTCTGCGCCATTTCTTGGCAATCGTATATGCCTTTCTGTTAGTTGGTTTATTTAACAACAACAAAAATTTTAGTTTAGCACTATTGCGTAGCAACTACCGTTTCAGAGATATCAAATCAACGTTTAAAACTACTTGAGTTTACTGTGCTCTATTGTAGAATCAATCACAAGTACTTCTTTTTAATAGTCTATTATGTTTTAATTTTACCGGTTTCATGCAAGTAATTAAAATGTATATTAATAGTATCCAATCAACTGCCCAGGGTTTAAATTCTCTCACTGTCCAAAAAGAATAAAAATAAAAGTTTACTGTATCACTAAAATATTTTGTGACTATTTTCTGAATTACCATTGACCGACCATTCAATGAAGGCAAAGCTTTGTAAACAAAATAGGCGTGCGATATCTCAATTATGAGGCGAAATATAAAACTTAATGTAACTTCATGTGTGTTAGTCTGTAAGTAGCGCTTGCGCAGGCTAGACCGATTGGCTTGCGAAGCGGGAAAAAACAACATCACATTTATTAAAATTTCGTGAATTAATATAGGTCAATAAAAACAGCAGATAAGTGTATTCAAAAATATAATTAAGTGGATAAAATAGTAATAATAATAAGTGATATTTTTGAGGAAAATAGAAAAGTATTATTTTCGAAATATGGCGATGGTTCAACAAGCTCTGCAAGGATATCATTATGTATTTGAGGAATTGTCGGGTAAGTTTTATTTAAATAATTATTATTCAAATTTTTGCACGAAGTTTTACTTTTTTGCACATAGAACATTAAAAAAACAAATAATGTATATTTAAAATCAACTTTTTCTTCCTTATTATTGTGATACGCATATAATATGACCGGTTTACCCTAAAATGAAGTGGTATTCCTGTTAAATATTTTGCTATTTATATATTACAGAATTTGTGGTTGATTCAGGTTTTCACATCAAAATTGTGGTTCCTGTTAACTGTAGGCACTTTAGCAACCTGTAATACCTCATATCACGCTAGTTACCCAGGGAGACAGGCAGAGATGAACAATACACAGAGATTTAGCCTAACTTATTATTATATATTATAATAATATTTAATAACTACTTAGATATAAGTTAATCTAGACCTCAGATTGAATAAAAATTGTCTAATGGAAGAAAAAAAACAAATAACACCATACTTGACCTAGGAATACAAAATTCCATAAGAATATGAAAAAATAAGTATTAATTACAAAGTATAATATAATGTTTTCCCAACAAGTTATCACTACAACTCAAAGACTTCCTGCACTAAGCTAGAACAGGTCACGAGGGAAGTATATATCTTCGAAGATCTTAAGAATGTTCTTTTTCTTCTTCTAGACCCTCGTACCAAAGACTGGTGGTTAGCAGGAGGACCTGGTCCACTCCTGACGATACTGGCGACATATCTCTACTTCTGTACCAAAGCCGGCCCGAGATACATGAAGGATAAGAAACCGTACAACTTAAAACATTTGGTGATGATATACAATGTCTTTCAGATCGCCATGAGTATTTATATAGTTTTTATAGTAAGTACCATAATTCTATAATAATATAACATATGTATCTATGCTTCTATATATTTAAAGACTTCTATACTAATATTATAAAGAGGAAACATTTATATTTTTGTGTGTATGAATGAACTCAAAAACTACTACGACGATTTCAATAATTCTTTCACTCCTAGAAAGCCACGTCTTTACTGAGCAACATAGGCTATGTTTTATCCCCGTACTCCAACGGGTACGGGAACTACGCGGGTGAAAAGGCGTGACGTCCGCTAGATATAAATAAAGTGGTAAAGTTTATGCATTTGGATGTAGGGGGAAATCCTTGAAACTACTCATCCGATTTTTATAAATCTTTCACTACTGGGAAGCTATTATTACTAAAGCTCAAGTGTAATGACTTCATACACTGTATTAAAATTTTGCGTTCCAATGAGATAATTTCCGACCTTATCGGATCCAATACGCGGACAAAGGCTAGTATCTATATTATGGTGCCAATAAAACTGCGTGTCTGCTACCTTCCCACAACTTAAAGGCCGATCTGTTTTGGATGAAATTCGCACCGGGATAGACGACAACCTGGATTTTGATATCAGGATGATCTAGAAAATGTGGCTGCTAAAGACAGGATTTTGAAGGCGGAGAACTAAATGTACTTGTAAAGAAGGGCCAAGGTCCGGCAGGATACTTCAATTAACTCAATTTATGGATTTATTGAGGAGTGGCTTAAGGCGAATATAGGAGCTTAATTAGCAACTCTATTTGTGGTGGTTCAAACATCGTTTAAAACACTGTTAGAATAAAGTTATAATCAGCTTGTACTACAAAGTGTTTGTTACGTCAGTCACTGCTTTGACGACCCGAATGGCGCAGCGGTAGTGAGGCTGCCTTACGTTCTTAGGGTCCCGGGTTCGAATCCCGGTTGGAGCAAATGTTTGTGTGATGAGCATGGACATTTGTTTCCGAGTCATGGATGTTTATATGTATAATAAGTATGTGTATTTACAAACAAAAAGTATATATGTAGTATATCCACTATCTGGTGTCCACGACATATGCCTCGTTGCTTAGTGTGGCACTAGATGTCGCTGTGTGTTAATGTCCAGCGATATTTATTTTATTATTATTTATAAACTGCGGGCCGAATAATGCGAAATGAGTGGTTTTTTGCGATTTACAAAAAATCAATTGATTGGACTAAAAAAATAAAACACTATGATGCTAATATGTTGCTTGTCGAATTATTTGCCAAAAAAGCAGAATGATCGCATGTATTTTAGTATAATTTTTACTCGTTAAAATAATTTTTTATTAGTTGTATTATGTTTTCAAAACACTATCATACTAGCATATATCCTGAAAAATATCGCATATTTTTCTGGTTTTGTTTATTGCAGTGAATCATATGCTTTTTTGCATTATAAAACTCGCGTTTAGCTTCTGTAGTCCCCTAATTTCGATCCATAACTTTTACCGATTGCGTCCATGGTTAAAACCTTCTCAAAACACTTACTCACAGAAAAAAAAAACATGTTTTCAATGCCAGGAGTGGCTTCTTTAATTTGACATAATATGCGTACCTTCGCCAATATAATGAAGTATTGCTTTTGAAGAACCGGTTTATGTCATAACTGATTTTTTATTTTAAAGTAAAGAATCTTTGGTCAGAGAGATCACCACCACCAGCACTAACCACTATTACCACCAACCACAATTTTCTAGATTTAAACTCTCGTTTAAATCTAGAAAATTGTGGTTTAAATACTCCGAAGCTTGTATAAAACATGACTTTATCAAGGCGTCATGTTTTTCATTTATTTTATTTCTTTTTTCAGGGACTTAACTACTTCTTCATAGAAAGCTACGAAAACAAATGTTATTCAGTGGATTACTCGGAGAGTGACAGAGCTCTGAAGGTTAGTAATCACAAATGAACTAAAACCCATTATCCGAAATTAAACACAAATATACCTACCTATACATACATAATATACTCACGCCTTCTTTAATGGAGGTAGGCAGAAATTAAACAACACCAGTGCTGTGGTGGTCAGTGTGTGTTCTACTTGGACGTCTTCACTCACATCTGACGTGTTAAAATCCTTTTGTTAGTCACGTTTCAAACATATTATTTAAATGATGAAACCATTTAAGCTGATTGTTCGTAGCTGAATGGCTCTTAGTTTGTTTTGAGCGACAAGATGGTCCGTATCTCTTTACATACCACCCCAGAGAGACAATGACGATACTCCCACAATAGTTTATGAAACATCTAATCGGTGTATGTCATGAGTAGAAATGGTTGATGTAAGCTTCATTTTCTTATGCTTTCATAATAGCTAATCGCTTGTCGATTTCCTCCAATTCTGCAATTTCTAGCAACAATACTCGTTTCAATTTTAGCCACTGCATCTTCTTCACGTAACTAAAAACGTCAAAAATCTTATCATCATTTCACCGACAATCGATATCTAACTTGTCAAAAATAAAGGTAAATACTACATATTTTTGGTAGATTAAGACTTAGATAAGAATGCAAATGGCCTTAAAAACACGGGAATCGCTCCTCACGTTGCAGCAAAAAATCAAATTGCCCAAGAAATCACAATTCAGGACCGGCACGGTACCGCAATAATTTTACGAAAGTGGTTTAATTTACTTATACGACTTTAAAGCAATCTGGTGCATTCACTGATGATTTATTTTGCTCATAATTATCTTTAAATTGCCAATTTTACGGAATTGTCAAATCAAATCATCTTTATTTGTGAACACAGGTATTGAAATAAAGGTCTTATTCATACATTTTAGTTGAGCTCTATGTCCTACCAATGAAATAGGTTTACACATATTGTTTATTTTTAGTAATAAGTCTGGATTTATACAATACAAAGTCAGGTTCGAGTAAATAATAAGAATTCAATGTATTAATAATCATTAATGAATCAATTATAATTTATTTTTCATGCATGTCAACGGTAAATTATTTCAAAGGCTAGGACGGTCAGGTCAACGTTGTGGAGAGTTTCACCTTAAATGTATTTTTTACTTTTTGTGACGCATTTATAGTGTAAGTAATGTAAACCGGCCTTAAAAGACTCCTGTTAGCTTTCTTATTTTATTCTGGTGCTTATTCCTCAAAGAAGATGACCTAGATTTGTATAAACGACATCTCTGCAATCTATTTACAAATGGCTCAGATCAGTCAGATCACACTTACCCTTTACTCCAAACAGTTTTGCAACCCCTCAATAGATGTCGCTGTCTAGTCTTAGAATTTTCTTGTAAAACTCGCCTGAAATACTGAATCCATTAGCACACGTGAACATTGAACTTTGATCCAAATTTATTTATTCATAAAGCTGTATTTGAGTAGCATTTATCCTTGTTGCATTAAGAATCTTCAGCTAACAGTAACATGTAGTTAAAAATTGTAACAATAAGGAAAATAATTGTTATTAATCTAAGGTCTTTGTAAGCACTGCTCTGTAAATGGAAAATGTATTAATACTAGTTACGGTTAACTTAATAAATATTTAATTACACGTACCTAGGTTGACAGTCAATATTGTTATATAATTACGTAGGAAATACAAATAGGAACTATGAAGCAGTCTTTAGATGCGTCATGTTTTTCAGGTGAATATTTCAGGATGCAGTCATGAAAACCATTTTTAAAGTTTGCCATTGAAATCTTTAAAAATAAAATTGCTTGACTCAATTTTTGCGAAAAGTCTAGAAATAGCCAACCAAGTTTCGATTATTAAATTTTCATCGTCATTCTCTCATCTCATCCTTTTCAATCCTCTAATTCTTCCATATCTACTTCTCTATTATTTGCCATCTCATTACGCACCTCAAATCATTCTCCTGCCCTTTTCCAATTTATTTGGGGTCGGCGCAGCATGTCTTTTTCTTCCATACGTCGCTACTGCTAGTCATCTCATCAGATACTTCCTTACTTGCCACATCATCCTTCACATATGTAATTACAAAATAATAGTGAAAAACGAATAGCCAGATTAAGACAAGTAGTGTTTGTCCTCTAAGCACTGCTAGATCTTAATAGATAAGTAATTAGCTAATGTAATAAACTGCATGTGCATGTATCTGTTTGCCGTGGGAGGCACCTTGATTAAGATAGCATAGATAACAATAGAAAGGATTTCAAGGTCTCATCCAACTATACATAAAGGTGTGTATGAGTATGTCAATATAATTATCATTAACACTGAAAACGGGATATTTACCATGTTTACTATTGATTCCATAACACACATTTTATTTTATTTTAATTTTATTCTAATTTTATTTAAATTCAATTTCATTTAAATCAAATTTTAATTTTAATTAAATATAAATTTGATTTAAATTAAATTTAAATTAATTTAAAATTTAAAATATATAATTATTTAAATTTTATTTTATTTTAACTTTATTTAAATTTTATTTATTTTACTATTGATTTTGACTATTTTTTTCAACTGTCGAGAGCCTGGAATCCAGTGGTTCAACTGTAAAAGCCGAAAAAGTACCGCAAAAAGTTCGCGAGCGGACATAGTGAGTTTCGTGTTTCGGGAACATAATCGAGTTGTGAATGACAGTGGTAGCGGTAAGACACAGAGTAGATCGATTTGTTTTCTCATAAAAACCCACCCGCAATAAATAACTTTAGTTTATCCTTGATTATTATGCTTGCAATAGCGGCGAAATATCGGGAATTCGCAACAAATAGTAAACATGGTAAAGGTCCTGTTTTCAATGTTAATGATAGTTTTACTGACCATGTCAGTTTTAAAACTTAAATATATAAGTGATATATATGTATTATGTTTAGTCGTTAAACCTTTCAGCCGCAAACTACTTTGCTCAAAGTCAAGCCAATTACCTTGAAACTCAGTTTTAAGACAAATATTTGCCACAACTGCTTACTTGAAAAGAATGGAAAAATGTTGACGAAGTTTCTGCTATATTGTTCCATTCAGAAACACTTTTTGAAATTCTTTTTTTTTTATAAAAAGATTTTTTACATCTGAAGTAAAAGGTCGGTCTCTTGTTTAGCGAGGCGTTTTCAGCATGTTTTGTTATTTTTAAGTATTGACAATCATAATCATAATAATATCATCTGCCTAGCTTTTTTCCCAACTATGTTGGGGTCGGCTTCCAGTCTTACCGGATGCAGATTAACAGTATTTTACATGGAGCAACTGCCTATCTGACCTCCACAACCCAGTTAGTACCGGGTAATACGATACCCCTTGGTAAGACTGGTTGTCAGACTTTTTTCGGGCCACTGAGTACCTGTAACGACTGTCAAAGATCTACAAATGACAGCCGGGACCAACGGCTTAACTTGCTTTCCGATGCACGGAGGAAACTCGGTATGTAATGGGTAGTCACCCATCCACAGGCAAGCATGGCTTAAGCTAAAGATCGACCCGAGCGGTTGTTATTATTTAGCCACGAGCTCCTCTCAGAATTTTAAGTATTGACAATACTATTATGTTATTCTAGAGATTTTTGAGGAATAGTGGCACAGCGGTAAAAGCCCGGCTTACAAGTCATAGTCGCGGGTTTGAATCTAGACAGGCAAAGGGTACCCGTGTGTACCCATTAGTACATCCACGTTTCGCCAGTCATGGTTTAAGTCTCATCTCATGATCTGTCCACGAAGTAGACACACTAGTTAAACAATGGCGTCTCGATCAAGTTGGTCATTTGACAGATCATGATGTAATAGGAGGCAAGTTGCCATCAACCGGGCTCAAATCCAGACTCCATGGCTGCTACTGAGAGATTTCTAATGTCAAAACCCAATAACTTTTTGCCCGACAAGGGAATCGAATCCAGAACCTCATGATCAGTAGTCGCGCTAGGGGCCACTCGACCAACGAGTCAGTCATTTGATCTTGTGTAGTTATTTTATCAACTTTGCTCTCAAAATATTAAAAGAAAACTTCGTAAAGAAACTGGCATGCTCTATAGAACCAACAATTCGAAGACACGTGATATCCACTAACATGCAAAGGGCTCGTGTGGTGAGTTATGACGTTCACTGGTGCCGGTGTCTCAGCAATGGTAATGATACGGGTTATTTTGCTTACCACGTCAATTCCTTGTCAGTCGATATCCAGAAATGTTACAAGTGGCCGTAGTTTTAACACAATCTTCGAAGCTACAGTAAAGCATTTGGGAGACCCTGAACATTACGCGTGATGTCGGTCTTACAAAATTTTGTATTGTCTATCGAAATTAGAAACCTTCAAATGATTTCAATTGATTCATTCATTTGACGAAAAAAAAAATTAGTAGTCAATTGCATTGTGAGATGATTGTTGAAGAATTAATTAAGGAGACATGGAAGAATTAATTAAGGAGACATTGGAGAATTAATTAAGGAGACATAAATTAGATTATTAATTTAGATGTTGTTTTGTGTGTTTGGGTAAAAACTAAAATAAATAAGATAACATAGCGCCTGTAATTCCCAAAAGACAGGCAGAGAAGTACCTAGAAGTACACCTACATTTCGCCAGGTATGTTTAAGTACCATATAATAGGAGGCAAGCGTTCTTTTTATTTCGCAAGTGTATATTTTATTTGTTGTCTGTACAGCTCATATTATGTTTTCAGTAACTGTAATTACTAAATATGCAAAAACCATCGCTAACGATTCGAAGAGTCTTTGTAATTTGCTTGAAAAAGTAATTAACTTTACGTATTGTGTTTTTGTGGTATTTTTGCCTAGCCTTATCCAAAATACACCAACATATCTTAGTAAAAATGTAATAGAAGTCCCTGTATGGTTTGAAGAAATAATTTGTTATTTATAATTCGGAGTCATACCATAACGACCCGTAAATTGATCTTAATTAAATAGGACAGTCGTCATCGGCGTTCGCCTTCTTTACTAATTTGGCCTTGATTAAGTACCTATAGTTAACACTAGCTGTTGTTCGCGTGAAACTATTAAAAAAAGTATGATTTCTCTTTTTTAATCAGATTTTGTTACCAATTTCAAGGGTTTTTTTTTTTTTTGCACGGAACTCTAATTCATAACCTAAAATAAAACTAGCCTACTACTCGTTACGCCTTCTGTCTGCTAGTAAAACTCCTGTCAAAATCGGTCCAGCCCTTATCGAAATTAGCCGGAACAAACAGATGGACAGACAAACGGACAGACAGGCAAAAATTAAAAAAAAATTGTTTTTGTTATAAGTGCCGTAAACAGGTTTATTTGTAAAACACCGACAACATCTCAAGACTATGTTACTAACATCATTATCAACAACTTTTGTTCTATGACTTTTTAAAATTCATCATAAATATTTTAGTTCATCAGATTTTCTTACAAAAATAAAAATATTTAAATTGAACGCTCTTACGGGCTCCGACGCCCTAACCCCGCTCCCCTCGCTATTGTAACTATCGCTTTCTTTTGCTTCGCATAGACTTCCTAACATTTAGAGTGTTCAATTTAAATATTTTATTACGAACTACAGGAAAACTATATTTACAAATAAAATAATAATTATAGGTTCCCATGCAGTCTAGACAATATTGCAGCACACTACATTATCCGCATGCTAACAAAATAGAAATTAGATATACCTCTGCCTAGCCCTTCTGCTGTTAGCAGCAAACTGTTGAACCAAACTGAAAACTTACAAAGAAGCTTCAATTTTTACTTCTAGTAGATTTTGTTCCTCGTAATTTGTAATGGGTAAAATTCAAATGAATAGAATAATGTCCGCTGAATATAAAATTAGTTATTAGGTACTTCTCGAGGAATTTGAAGTTCAATAGAGTTTTAATTAATATAAGTACCTACTTAATTACTTCATTACCTCGTCACACGGCTTTTGCTAATTAGACTGGGCATTTGGTGTAGTAATTTATATTGTTAATAGCCATTAATTATCAATGCAAAATCTGTATCCTGGATAAAACATAAAATATTAATGAATATTAGTGGTGTTCGAATTTCCATGTTTCTTTATTCCGTATTATTCAAAGGGGTATTTGTGTTACCACCAATAACTGAGTTGTGGAGTTAAGATAGGACAGTCGCTCTAAAAAAATAATGATTTCCAGCTGCATCCGGTTAGACTATAAGCCGACGCTAGTATTTGGGAAGAGGCTCGGCAGATGAGGACTCATCTAGGTACACTCATAACTTATAAGTATAACTATAACTTGAAGCAGTGATAGCCTAGTGGTGTGGCCGTCGGACTGCCAAGTCATAGGTCTCGAGTTCGAACCCAGGGCACGCACCTCTAATTTTTCGGATTCATGTGCGTATTGTATAATTATCACTTGCTTCGGTGAAGGAAAACATCGTGAGGAAACCAGCATGCCTGAGAGATATTTCGTGACGGCATGTTAAGCCAAGTCAGAGGCCCATGGGCGGCTTAAAAACTCTGCCACCAGGTTAGGCACTAACCACACGAGAAAGAAGAAAGAATAAGTTATAGAGGTTGTATGTTTGCACATAAGAGTAATCTCCGGAAATAATGATCCAATTCAAAAAATGTGTCACTGACAGAATGCTGCATTATTCGTGGGTGCTGAAGGCTATAAATTCGGTTTAAATCATGCATATTTCATTTATTTTTATTCTCCTTCATTGGCCTTTTTTATTATATATTATAGCTGTCACAATTTTTGCGGACGAAGTGCTAGTGTGTGCTAGTCTTTGAAAAATCTTAACAAAAATGTATTTTTGTCTATAAAAGAATAAATATACAGAAGCAATGTCACCATAAAAATCGCAGGCGAAAGCAAATAATATCTACAACACGGTACAAAATTACTCGATGGCAAACAACATCAAATTCCGTAGAAAATCACGTAACGGTAATATTTGCTTCGTAAACATTTATTTCGCTGATCGTTTGGAATCTCATATGCGTCACATTGGTATTGACCTTAATAATCATTAAGTTCTAACAAGTGGCTAATAAGTCGTTAGTAGTATTTATCTTTTCAATTTGTTTCCGAAATCTGGGGTTTTTGTTACGTATTTGTAACAATCTGAGGTTTTTCTATGAATTTGTGGCGGGGAATCAGTGTATTGACAATGTTTTTTCCTTGAACGGTCACTGATTCTCACAATAACCAAACCAAAGGAAATAACAGCAATCCATTGATCATGGCCCAATGTTCAACAGCGCGCGTGGCTAACGATTTGACGGATCAATTCTAAAAATTAAAAAAAACAACATAATTTGAAATTTCAAATTATGTTGTTTTTTTTAAAGTAAAACCTGTTTAATTTTCTTTTTCAGTGGGCTTCAGGAGTCTGGTGGTTCTTCTTCGCGAAGATCACAGAACTTCTCGACACGGTCTTCTTTGTGCTGCGCAAGAAGGACAGACAGGTCTCGTTCCTACATCTGTACCATCACACTATCATGCCTGTCATTGGATGGATCTCGGTCAAATATGCTGCAGGTTGGGAAAAAATGTTTGACATTATGTAATTCAGTTCTTGCCTCATGAAAAATTTGATCATCAAACGCATGATGGCCTTTACTATTAATGGTCATCGCATTAGATGTTTAGCAAATTGAATATCATCAGAACTAACATAACATAACGCCTGTTATCGCCGAAGGTTGAGCAGTCGTATACCTAATAGGACACCCACATGACGCCAATAAATAATAGGGTAAAGTCCCGTGTAATACGGCGCAAGCCTATTGCCATCAACCGGGCGCAAATTCAGACTTACTAATGCTACTGAGAAATTATAACACTTTGCCCAACCTGGAAATCAATCCCAATAATTCATTCTTCGATCACTAGAACAACGAGGCAGTCATGTCATTAACAAAACAAAACGACGCCACTAAACTTATCGCAAAGATTATGAGGAGTAACGAAGTCTAGCACAACATGAATGAGAATATTTTGTTGGTATACTTCTCACCTGGCGCCTTATTCACAACGCTTCGATTCGATTTTCGATTCGGAAAGTCGTATGTCTATCTTTTTTTGACATTATGAAATCGAGCGAGATAGACATACGACTTTCCGAATCGAAAATCGAATCGAAGCGTTGTGAATAGCTATGCTGCCAAGTTTATTCAAACGCTTTGTCTTGTATCAATACATAACTTAAGGCGGGGTATCTGCTAAATTAGCAACTCTATTTGTGGTGGTTCAAACTTGGTTTGAAATACTGTTAGAATGAAGTTCTAATCAGCTTGCACTACAAAGTGGTTGTTACGTCAGTCACTGCGGGCCGAATAGTGCGAAATGAATGGTTTTTATTTAATTGTAGCCTAATAAATTTAATCATTAGATCAAAATGCCAAAAGTACACTTTGTGAAGAAAAAAGTGACAAATATTTGTGTGAAAAAAAAAATGCTAAAACTTATTGCCGGAGTAGTTACGAAATTTCAAAGAAAAAATGCTTCACTTTGAATATTTTCATATAGTAATAGTACCTTAGAATTATTTCAATTGTACCAATTAAAGTTTAGAGTCGAATAAGTAACATATATTTTTTGCACATTTAAGTTCACTCATCAAAGAGGAGTTACATGGAGAAAACCTCTCATTAGCAGATACCACCCCTTTAACGTGGCGCATGTATTCTCGAAGGGTTTGGCAGAGGTATATAAACCTTTAAAAATACACTGACATTTCGCCAGTTATGTTTATATTTTGTCTTCGCGTATTTGATACGCCAAAACCCATTGGTTGGGTGTTAACTGGTTACAAAGTACTCGCTACCTGCTTTGTATCCTAGTCATAATTTTCCTGGTGTATTTCTAGGAGGACAAGCAGTTCCCGAGGGCTCCATCAACGCGTTCATTCACGTCGTCATGTACACCTACTATCTAATCTCCGGTCTTGGACCTCAGTACCAGAAGTACTTGTGGTGGAAGAAGCACCTCACTAGCATGCAGCTGGTAAGGAAAATATTCAATTATGACTTTTATTTCAACGGGGATAAATACTCTAACTTAGCGAGAATGGGCAGAATGTGGCAGTGTTGCAGCTTACAACCAAGCTATCTGATTGGTGGTTTCAAATCATGATAATCCTTTTTGAAATCACTGCTGAACGTAGCTCTTAATCGCAATCTATAGAACTGCTACCAAATTACCCTGCGGTCTCAGGCTAGATGGCTTTTCAGGAGCGATCGTCGCGGAATAACATCTAATCTTACCTTTGCCCGGTTATGTTAGTCTTACATGTTTATATTCTTGTATTGCTCAAACATCGCATTCAAGATACGTAGATCTGTCATTCCTAGTTGTTAAAAATAAACGAAGACTATGCTGAGGGCATGCAAACTTTTCTTATCAGAAGTTTTTTGTCTACACTTTTTCTTTCATAACTCAATAGTTTTCCTTTCTTCTAGATCCAGTTCTGCATCGTTGTCTACCTGAACGTTAACAGCCTATCCTCAAGCAGCTGCAACTACCCCAAGTATTTGAGTAGCCTGGTGATGTTCAACTGTTTAGCTTTTTTCTACATGTTCGGAAAGTTCTACTATGTCAGCTACATGAAGGGAAGCAAAGAAAGTTTTGTATCAGCTTGTATAAAAAAAGATTAAGTTATTTTTTTAAGATGGTAATTTTGTAAGTTGAGTATTAGTTGTAGCAGAAATGGCTGTATTTTGTTCTAGATAAACAAGCTTTGTCTTATACAGGATGGAAAGTACATTGACGCACAAACGAATACCACGTATTCAGTATATCATTCCGAACCCCAGAAAGAGATTTTTTATAGGCAATTCAAAAAAAAAACGGCAGTTTCCTACAAAAGTGCTACACGATCAAAATGTATGGAACAGTGGATTTATTTTTGTATACCTACATGGTTTTCATATAATTATGTGTCAATGCCTTTTCCATCCTATATTATTACGTTTTAAGGAAAAAAATACGCCTGTAGACATTTTTAGAGTTACTAGTATGTGCAATGTAACATGACTTTTTCATGACCTTAGTGTAGAAATAAATTATTTAGTACCAAAGGATAGTTTACTTAGACGCAGCTAAAGGTACAATTTTGAAGGCGACGGCAACGTTTAAGGCATCGGCACAGTTGGAGCAGTAGCTGAGCCATTGGTTGCTGCGCTGCGTGTTGCGGGTTCGATTCTAGCACGGAACAAATATTTGTATGGCCTGCAGGTAGTTGTTCCGGTTCTGACTATCTGTGCATGTGAATTATTATAAATGTTTGTAAACGCACCCACGATACAGGAGAGATTCCTAGTAAGCGGAAAAGTAAAAAAAAAACTAATTGTTGTTGTAGTTGAATCTCAAAAATATTCAAATAAGTTTATCAAATTTAAAATATACAGGTTCGATTTTTTGGACATTGTCTGGCCAATGTGTGTTCATGTGTATTTTTTATTATTAAAATAATAGATAGTATTTAAAGCAACCAATTTGAATATTTTTATAGGCATGTTATTTTATGAAAGCGTTTTCAATTAGTTACATAGAAACTGTCGCGACGCTCTAGTCGGATCTGTCATTGTTATTGGGTGAGTTTCCCGCTGCTTTGCGGATGCTGTCGCCTTCGGATTTGTACCGTAAACATTTTTAAGTTGTAGCCTATTATTTTATGAAACAATCTTACGTTAGTTAGGAAGGACACTTATTTAAAATGTATTTGATTTTTGAGTCAGACAGTGATAACAAAAAAACCTCTTTCTGTTACCTACCTATCAACGATATTCACGCTCAAGAAACGTACAAAAAATTGTAGGTCCCTTGTTAATATAAAACAGAGATAAGTTTACGAGTATAAGTTACCACTCCGATCCAGCCTGTCCCCTTGCTGTCCTCTCCCAGCGACGCCCTAAGCCGAGGCCCGTACCCCGCAGGGGGTGCCCTTAGCGTGTTGTCGTTTAGTATTTAAGTTTTTTTTTGCTCTGGCTGGAGGCCTTACACGGCATCCACAGGATTATCCGGTTAAGCAGACGACAACCTTCAGGTTTAACTGCAAGATGCCATTTCTGAAAAAAAAAAGAGTAAGTTAATCGCTGACTGACAGAACTCAGGCAAAAAAACACCCTTTTTTATCTATCTCTACTCGCCAATGTCCGGCGAGTGTTCAGACACTGTGTTCAGACACTATAATGGATGCATTTTAGTTTATGGTTAAGCAATGACCTATTTTTATGATGATGTTTAACTAACCGTGCCTGTGAATAAAATGTGTACTTATGACGCAATTGTGTATGTTGCTACTACAAAATGGCAAGGCGTTGCAAAAAATATATATGTAGTAAGTTGTTTTAATAGGATAAGACAAACTTATTTATTATTTTGTATATATTAGGAAGGGCAGAAGTCAAGTATAAGTTTTTTCTAAAATAAAGAATTCGTTTGTAAAAAATAAAGCAATAATAGACGTAAAGAAGTTGGTCATGCAATTCAATTTTTACCATTAGGTATAATAATGACGTCAAAGTCGTCTTATGCGTCATAGTGGAATGTAGTAATTATAAATACATTTAATTAAGAACTTAAGTGCATTAGTATTATGATTTATTTTCATACATGTGTCTGTGGATATTGGCAACCTTTTATGAGTGAAAGTAGCAGCAAGATAAATAATTCAGAGTGGGTTTGACTGACTATTGGCGTATTCGTAAACTGACGACTGTGAAACTCTTTCCTTACGTCAGATTTTCAAGGTCGAGAGAGTTGACCACAAAAAAAATATCGGATGGTGCCAACTCGCGCGCACTCGCGAGTTTCTCACTCGCCAGTTGACGAATAAGCCTGACTATTGAAACTTAACCGATCATCACAAATATCTAAACGGCATTCGAGAGCTATAAGTGTCAAAATTCCATAGCAATTATGAAAATCAATGTCCTGTCAGCATCCAGTTAATTAGCTTTATGTAGGTACAGTCGTAAGCACATCAAGTTACCACGAACCGTCAAATTTCTCCAAATTATTATAAACCACAAAATGTTGATGGTTAAGTTCAAAATCGAATGAGAAAATTTGACAGTTTGAGGTAACTTGATGCGCTAGTGACTACATCTTAAAAAACCGAATCATTTCAATTGGATAAGGTTCGTTTTTTTTAAAGAAAACACCAAAATTAGATCGATAAACGATCTGGTTTTGAAGTGTTGGTCCCATTTTTTGACATACTTTAGAATGCGGTTAGGTCAGATGCGACGCGGAAAATGTTTGAAAATTGTATTTTTAGAATCAGGATAATCAAATCTATAGCTGTTTGATACTATTTTGGTCGTAAACGAGGAGTCAAACATTTTGGTCATGGGCTCTCGTAACAGCAAAACTTTAATTTGTTAAAGTTGTACTTGGTAAGTTTGTAATTTTGACCCATAACGATTTTTTATTTTCTATTTTAATTCCATAAATGATTGCGCATGAACTCTAAGCTAGCCTGTTAAACTTGCTTTTAGTTTTAATATTTATATGAGTAATCGAAGGAGATAATAATTTATGATTAATTTTTTAACTTTCACATTGTAAGCGGTTACTTACGTTAGTTTTGTACCTATAAGAAAATACACTTAGTTCAAAGGTTTTTGTAAATAGAACACTCTTATTTTGTACTTTGATTATAAATATAAAGTTCCCAACACTAATATTTTGTTTTAATTAAAATCACTTTATTTTTTTATATATTAAGCCTTTATGGCATTTAGGTCGAGTTGGTATTGAAATTTTATATGGAACGGCGGAATGTTATTTGTGATTTCGATTATGGTTCCATAGAGAAAGTTGTTCAGTATGATGGTCTGTACAGCCACCTTGACTTTGACCATACTTTTCTGAAACACACTGTATAACTGACCAGACAGGTGTGTTGCTGCAGAGGTTATTCCGCCACTATTTTTTCCCTAGCTGAAACGGTGAAGGGCAAGTGTTTTGTAGGACTATCTTATGTAGTTTTAGCATCTTTTAAATCCTAGAAGGTGCGCTGTGCAGGATGGGCAAGAGACGAGGTGGCCATATCTTTTAGAGCGTCCCCACACTGACATTGTTTTTGGGACGGCTCGATGATACCCCATTTGTCAAACGGTTAAGAGATTTCTAGATTGACCCCTGCAGTTCCTTTCCAGGAGTAAGATGTTCTGCTGGATTGTTGGAGTGAGCAGGGGTGGGCTGTCTGTTTCTCCACAATTCACATCTTTTATCTAACGCACTGTCTTCTGAGGAAATCGTGTGTCTCACAAATGGGATGCATGAAAGGAGCTCCCCGAGCGGCGTTTAAAATATCACACAACTCTGGGCAGCTTGCACTTGGTGCAGAGTCTAGCTGACTGAAATCTTTTCACCACGATGACTCAAACGCATAAAGATAGATAAGAAAGAAAGGCTTTCGAAAAATGATAGTTTTCAACTTTTGTCTTTGATTTTGAATCAATCTAACATCTCTTCTAAGTATATTATATCGTCTTAGGTGCCTCCACCTATTGTATTCCGTTCACTGAAATCGCTGAAACATTACAATAAGGGCAAAAGAAAACGGCCCATATTCCACGAAACAAAGTAAACTCGAAATGTATTTCAAACTTTATGACGTTTAATTAAGGTTCAAAATGTTAATAAATCATCGACAATGTCAATGACACAAACTAATTGACTTTCTAAATACTTACAATGACTCCTATTTATGTTAATTTTTTGTACTTGTACTGTGGTCTATATAAGAAAAAAATGCCTGTCCGACCACTTTGTTCTACTAAACTAGACGATGGATTTTGATAAAATGTTCACCACAATCTAGAACATTGTTCCGAAAGTTAAAAACATTTTTTTTTTATTACTAGGAACAGAAATTTCGACGTTTTGATATATTTTCCATTAGACCCGCGAGTGACGCAGGTTGCAATAAATTAAAATAATAATTTCTTCTCATTAGATTTGAATGGAAAAATTTTTTCAGGCTGAAAAAGGTCGCTTGTTTGCCATTTGATAATATAATAGAAACCAGAAAACATAATTATATATTTAACTATGATCCTAACTCGTAAGATCTTAGATTTACTAATTTATATTTATTGGTCTATTGGCAATAAAGAATGCAGACAACGCGGCATCACCTCTGTTTCACGAAATTCTATTGTATCCGGAACAATCTATCTGTACTCCACATCATCTTGTCCTAGTCCCATATTACTTAGCGTAGGCGTAACACGTTTTTTTTCTTCAACCCTTTGACAGGTTTTCCTCCCACAATCCATCCATCTCTTATCTGCCTTTTCGCTCCTTCTCCATTCACCAACATTCATATTCATCACTCTTTTAGTCACATGCGTTTCATCCCTCCTCATCATAAGCCCATATACTAAGACAGAGATCTAAAGACCCCACTTCTAAAGACAAAACAGACTTGTCCTTTTGCAACACGTTCTTCGAACAAAAGCTAGTGACATTAGTAATTAAAATGCAAATTTATTGATACCCCTTAACACTGAATCAATTATCGCATGAAATGTAAAAGAATTGATTTAGTCGTATGATAGTTATCATTCTAGTAGTAGCTCTGTTAAAAATGTAAATGATAAAATTAAAACAAAACAGGATTCATTGAACAATGAGGATAAGATTGTTTCTGTTGAAGATAATTTCAGAAAACCAATAGGAATAAATAATTTGAGAGACACAAAAGAAGTATTTGAAGTCAGTGCTTCAGAAGAAGCGGTCCATTTCGAAACAACGCAGGGTTTCAAGTTGAGAAAAGATGGCGACGATTTTGAAAGCGGCATGGCAGGGATATCAATTGTTGTTTGAAGAATTACCAGGTAAGTCTTTGTCCTCTGTTTACTAAGCTTCACCATCTTCATGCAGTTAAGGTCATTACTTGTGCCCAAGTTAGAATGTAAATACGTCAGTTTGTATAACTTAATTTTCGATTTCATTGTTTTCACGATCTAATTTACATGGAATGCTAGTGTAGACTGATACATAAATAAAAATTTTACTTTTTTTAAACGAAATTGTTGGATGGCGATAAAACAAGAGTATTTTGCTTTGTCCATATTTGGCAGTGTATTTTGTTGTACTGGTTTACTAACATCGTCATCTGCATTAGTCTATAATTCTTTCTCTTTTAGTGCCCCTACAATTACTAGAAGTTGGTCAACAACTCTTAATAATATAATATGTCTCCGTGTTACTGGTGACACCTGTCTATGTGCAAATGTTTCTCAACCAAGACTTTTTTCTTTAGACTATCAGCTAACCCATTCTTTTTCAATTTCAGATCCCAGAACTAAAGGATGGTTTCTTGTAGCTAAACCTTATCAATTACTAACACTACTTGGCATATATTTAATGTTTGTATTCAAATGGGGACCAAAGTATATGAAGAATCGCCAACCTATAAATTTAGATAAAGTTCTAATTGCGTATAATGCTCTTCAAGTAGTGGCTTGTGTGCATTTGCTTGTCAACGTAAGTAGTTTGCTATAATCTATTTGAGTTGTGTAGTTTTTTATTTGTCATCGCGTCTATAATTGTGCGATTCCACCAAAAATTGTGCGCGAACATTTCGTGCCCCACTTTTTTTCGCGAACATTTTGGGGTTACTTGTTTACAACATTTACAAGAGTGTATTAGAGGGAATTTATCGGCAACGCTTTTTGTTTCTTCATTTTTATTGATAACTATTGTACAAAATGTATTAACTACTTTGTATTAAAATATTTACAGTCTCTCCGTCTAGCGTGGGGATGGGGTGCGGACTACAAATGGATTTGTGAACCGGTTGACTTTTCAAATGAACCAAAACCCTTGGAAATTGCAGAAATAGTTTATTTGTATTATTTACTTAAAATCGTCGATCTTCTAGATACAGTAAGTTTAATTTCCCTAATTTTTCCTAATGAAAGGCTCTAATATGCATGACAAGCTATCAATAATGAAGCAAGCATTGTAGTTAATTTTAAAACGACATTCGTTTTTCTACATAATGTTTAGCATTCGTGTTTGTGTGAAGGTGGGACACCTGCGGACATGTAGCGCACGCGATCAAACGTGCACGCTACACGCTTTGATTGGCTATGGACGCGTAACATTCGACCCGCGCGCGCGTCTCGCGAACATGATGTCCAAAGGTGCATCTTAGGAACATATGTTCGATTTACATTAAGTCGCCTGCACCTGCATGAACAGTGGTTATATGCTACCAACGATTATGTAACTCGTTGGTAGCATCTCTTTCTGCGATTATTGAATCTTTTAGTGAGTGATAGCCTAGTGGTGTGCGCGTGACCGTCAGACTGCCAAGTCGTAGGTCTCGACTCCTCTGATTTTTTGGATTCATGTGCGTATTGTATAATTATCACTTGCTTCGGTGACGGAAAACATCGTGAAGAAACCAGCATGCCTGAGAGATATTTCTTGACGGCATTTAATGCCAAGTTAGAGGCCCATGGGCGGCATAAAAACTCAGCTTAGGCACTAACCACACGATAAAGAAAGAAGATTGAATCTTATTATATAATTGTCTTTTAACGTTAGTTTTTATTTAGATTGGTAAATAATTCCTTTACGTTCTAATACTAATAAATAACCGGAAACAACCTTTTTACTAGTTTAATCTAAATATTTGTAATGCGAATATAAATACTGGACTACTGGTAGTGTTCATTTCAATTTCATTGAAATGAACACTACCAGTAGTAACGTCATATATTACCTACTGAAACGAACAATATGACGTTAGTGTCGGAATTTTACCAAATGCATTTGAATATAACTTAATCGTAAGTTATATTCAAATGCATTTGGTAAAATTCCGACACTCCAGTTCAGTTCGACCAGTTTCAGTAATATATGACGTTATTTCTAATTGACTTAACTTAGAATATACCGATTAGAAATTTCTCGTTTGTTCATGATCGCATTCCTTTGCAATTATTATACTTATGAATGACAATATCATTCAACAAACACTCATACATTCACTGTTTTAGACTTTCACGGTTTTTCACTACACTTAAAGTACTTACGGGATGACCCGTGATATTCCTTTGATGCTATGAGCTCCCGATATTTCGACGCTGTTGCAAGGATCATGATGCAATATCGGTGGTATTGATGACATATCGGGAGCTCATAGCATCAAAAGAATATCACGGATATCATCCCGTAAGTACTTTAAGTGTACTCATACATTCAGTTTTTGAGTCTGGCAGGCCACCTATACAAATTTGTTTGTATGGTATATCATATTGCACACATCTCTATTACTCGTATTCTCAATAGACATCTCCTTTCTAGCCATGTCTTCGATCACACAGTCAGTCTTTGGCTTACCCTAACTCTAATAGTCGTCCACATTCATACAAAAAACTTTAACTTTTCATTCACATACCATTTAATTTCTCAGTCACCGGTGCCTACTTTCCCAGTTATGCCTACTAATAGATACAATAGGTAGGTATTTACTATAAATAGTCAATTGGCCGCATGACGTGTTCTCACATATCAGTTGAATATCTTGATGTCAGTAAAAGCATAATCTTTCTTTTCGTATTATTTCTTCCTCTGTTTATTCAAATACTTTAGCTCTATGTGTATACATAACATCACGCCTGTAATCCCCGAAGGGTCCAGCAGAGTTGTAGGTACCTAAAGTACACCTCACATTTCGCCAGTTATGTTTAACTATTATGTGATAAGGGGCGATCCTATTGCCATCAACTGGGCACAAATCCAGACTTCGTGGCTGCTACTAAGAAATCCCTGATGGAAAAACTTACAACACTTCCAACCACTAGTCAAAAGCTTCAAAAAAATATACAAAGATTTATTTTGATTTATGGTCCAGTATTAAACTTGGTTTCAAAAATATAGTATTTTCCAAATTTAGTCCAAGCCTCGCGTGGCTGATATAGATCGCTTGTAACTCGCTTGTAAACTTTTAGGCCCAAGTACCTACCCGCGTTGCTAACCAACATTTTGTTTATTCATATACCTAACATAAATTGTGCAAAACTTAAACATGCGCTGCGTAGATATGTCATTGTTGTCGAAGTTTTAAACTGAACATAATTAGAGTAATCAACCTAATGAATGTAAAAAGATCCTTCACGAAGCCAAAAGAGCTTATTCTCTCTGTCATTGCAAGCATTTGTTTGTGCTGGATCATAGCTGTAAAACCTTCTAGTTTTATCATGTTTATTCATGTTTACTTTGGATACCTCTATGGCACCTGTACTATTCAATGCATTCTTCAGCATATGTTTTTTTTAGTACGTTATATTGAGTTCTACCAAGTTTGTCCGAGTGCCACCTAGTTTTTCGAGAAATCGCCAAGCGGTTGGTCGACTCTTCACTTGACCAGAGGGCGGGCTTATTTTTGGGCCAAAGAATCAGCATTGCCATCCAACGTGGCAATGCTGCCAACCTTCTGGGCACTTTTCCTGTTGACAGCGATGTGGACGAATTTTTTGATGCCCTGTAACCGTTTTGTTACTTGTACATATTTTTATTATTATTTAGAGTTGTAGTTTGTATATAAGTAATGTAATTATTTAAATAAAAACGTCCATCAAAATGAAATGAAAATGCAGCGACGTTACAAACAAAACCTAACATTTTATACGTTCATACACGAAATGCATCGAAGAACCTATCATTAAAAATATTGTATGTGTTCTACCGTAAATCAAAATTTTCCACCCCCAAAAAAAGTCGTTACCCAGAAATATTTTTTGCGTAGAGCTACTTACTTCGCTATGTGACAGAATGCTTGGTTGACGGCTTCGTGAAGGGGCCGTTCACACCTTGTAAATTGCAACCTACTGCTGGGACATAGATAGGCCTACTGTCTACCGTGAGAGGGTGAGCCTAATTCTACCACGTGGGCCTAGTGCTGGTTGCTGGTTGTCACATGTCCTGGAATTTTCGGTTCTGGGTTTCCCTCGTGGTGTTTTCCTTCATCGTTTTGAGAGTAATGTCGATGTACAGTCGTGGCTAAACAGTAAATTTTTTTTTCGCTTAAATCATGCGGAGGTTCTGAGCCACGCTGCCTTACAGTTTAGAGGCCTAAACTGTAAGGCAGCGTGGCTCAGAACCTAAAGCGAGGAAAGCGTTAACTTTGGCGCTCAAAATAACAATAACTCTCGTTTGGCGTACGTCGTTAGTGCGCTCGGCCGATCGGTATCTTTTCATTCATTATTTCTACACAAAATCAACGGGGCGGGGCTATAGGGTGTTTCTATGTTGTAAGTGCAAGCAAAAATTAGCTTAGTGGTCAGTGGATCAGGCGGGAGTGTCCTCGATAGTACCTAATTACCTAATAAATTTCGCAAAGTGCATGCCTGCGTTCGAACCTACAACCAAAATATTAAAAATAATATAGCAACTTATCCAGTTGTCATTCTCCCACCCTGATCTCAATTTACTAAGGGCCAATGCAGCTTGTTTGGCCAATTCGTCCCTTCTCATCATATGTCCAAAAAAACATAGAATAGGTATGTAATAAAATTCTAGAAGGTATTACATAATCATCCCTACACAATTAGCAAGGCAGGTCGTACTGTTTTTTTCCTAATATACAGGGTTATTTGTAAAACACGAACAACCTCTCAGGACTGTGTTACTAACATCATAATCAACAACTTTTGTTCTTTGACTTTTAAAAATTAATCATATTTTACTTCATCAAATTTTCATAAAAAAATAAAAATATTTAAATTGAACGCTTTTACGGGCCCTCGCCGCCCTGACCCCGCTCCCCTCACTATTGTACTATCGCTTTCTTTTGCTTCGCATAGATTTCTTAACATTTAGGGCGTTCAATTTAAATATTTTTATTTTGTACGAAAATTTGATGAATTTTTAAAAGTCATAGAACAAAAGTTGTTGATTATATAAGATGTTAGTAACACAGTCCTGAGAGGTTGTCGGTGTTTTACAAATAACCCTGTATAATTGTGATTGAATACATGGATATTGCTAAATGATTAGAAGATAACCTTTTTATTTTTTTTTCGGATGGGAAATCATCAAATGACTGCTCCCGCTCTGGGCGGAGCAGGAGGGAGTGTCAGACTTTTACTGACTAAAACCCATCCATTTTCCTTCATCGCCCTCTGTGTTCCGGTGCCTCGGTATCTCTTTCGAACAGTCCCGCAGCCCCGGCAGGCATCGGCCCTTGCGGACCCCTTCCTTTTTGCTGACTCTCTTTGAGGCGCGCGTGGAACACGAACGCGCCGTCGACACGGCCTGTCGTCATGAGACGGACGGACGGCCAGCTAGCCCATAGCTCACCGTCCACAGGCCCGCGCCTTCGGTGGCCGGGAGCCACCACGTGGCCCCCGACGAGATCATTATAACCTTTGACTATAAACGAAATAAGAATGCACATTCTTCATGAACATTAAATAAGGTAATGTATTCTAGCCTTGTATTCCTATAAACTACAATAGTGACCCGTGAAGCTGGAAATTATCAAACAATGCGGGCGTACTAATTAAAACCAATTTATTTACTTGTGTTGAAAGAAACATGGTCTCCTTATAAGTACAATGATTTTTTTTTTCTTAAGAAGTCGATGTTTCTTTCAACACAAGTAAATAAATCGGTTTTAATTGCGCATTGTTTGATAATTTTCAGCGTGCATGCCAAAACCGACATTTATTAGAACCGAAAACTAAACTAAACTAAACGGACTGGGCCCGCGTAGGCCCTCTCGTAGAGAGGAAGCCTGTATCCCAGCAGTGGATAAATTCATCTCCTTCGTCTCGAAACGATCACTCAAATGTCGGACCAGTACGACCTGGACAGGTCTGTCCTTTACCGCTGCAGATCCAATCTGCATCAATGGGGTATAATATACCAATCTCGGACAGTGGACAGTGGACACACTGTGAGTGTGGAGCCCCAACACAGGGTACATCTTTTCTCCTGCCCGTCGCCCACAACTTGTTGCACCCTCCAGAACTAGAATCAAGCAAACGACAGAGCTGTCTAATGGATACGTTATAGATATATTGTAAAGGTGTAATTAGACTCTTAAGGGACAACAGGAGCTAAACGCGAGTTTTATAATGCAAAAAGCATTATGATTCACTGCAATAAACAAAACCAGAAAAATATTTGATATTCTTCAGGATTTAGGCTAGTATGATAGTGTTTTGAAAAAATAATACAACTAATTTTACTCGATAAAAAAATCACGAACTTATCTCTAAAAAATTCTTTTAACGAGTAAAAACCATACTCAAATACATGCGATCATTCTGATTATTTGGCAAATAAGTCTACAAGCAATATATTAGCATGATAGTGTTTTAATTTTTAGTCCAATCAATATTTTTTTTGTAAATCGCAAAAAACCACTCATTTCGCACTATTCGGCCCGCAGTAACCAACGGCAACGTAACAAACACTTTGTAGTGCAAGCTGATTGAACTTTATTCTAACAGTATTTCAAACGAAGTTTGAACCACCACAAATAGAGTTGCTAAATTAGCTCTTGTAGTCGCCTTAACGTAGCCGAAAAGCACTTGTTCTCCCCGTCATTGGAATATTTTTTTAGTTCTGGACCATACCTAGTTACGTAGATATTGGAGGTAAAAGTTGAAAATTTTTCAAATACTAGTTAGGTCATTATTTTAAATACCTCTATAACCCGTTTACTATCAAATGCGTCGATCAGCACAATGTTTTGAGTACGTTACATTGAGTTTTACAGTAAAACGTGATTTTTCACCCCAAAAGAAAAGCCGTTTCCCAGCAAAAATAGGGATAATGACCGACTGAAAAAAATATGATTCTGTTTAGTCCGTTAGTTAGATTATCAAATTAATAAAAATTGAAAAAGATAAAACTTGTGAAAAAAAAATCATGATACGGCTTGTGACGTCACATTTGAGTAAAAAATGTACTCAAATCACACGAGTTTTCGACGCACTGTATACGTCTTAATTTTTTGTTTACATGAAAAAAGAAAAAATATGTGTCCAATATTTTTTGGAAATCTGTCTGACAGACTAATTAGATTTGTTTTTGTCATCTACCCTATTTTTGCGTAGAGTTACTTAGTTTGATGCATAAAATTGATTGACGTCTTCGTAAGGTTTTCGTTTACACCCTGTGTACATCCGCACCGGTCACTTGACCTTATCATCCGTCAAGCATTTATGTTTGCTGAGCAAGTCCTATACTAAAATTAAGCACATTTCTAGTACAGTACTCCTTTGGTTCAATTTGCATAGTAAGGTTAATCACGTTCTACGTTTAATCGTTTCAGGTAATAATCGCCAATCTGTGAATAATACCAACTCTAGAATTCGCGCTTTGCGGGAACAAAATCGATTGCGGTTTCACGAACAAGTTTGCGATGTCATTAGGCATTTTTAAAATCGCAACGATTATATTTTTTAGGGTTCCGTAGTCCTGACAAGGAACCCTTATAGTTTCGCCATGTCCGTCTGTCTGTCTGAGGTTTTGACAAGAGACCGTTAGTACTAGAAAACTGTAATTTTGTAGAGGTCTATATATTATCAATAACGCCGTAAAGTGGTAAAATAAAATTTTGGATATTTTTTTTAGGGTAGCTCCCCTACATGTAACGTGGGGATGATTTTTTTTTTCGTCGTCTACCCCATCGTGTGGGGTATCGTTGAATTGGTAAAATGACTTAGGGGTTGCTAATACTACTTTTCGATTTAATGCTCCATTTACGAAATATTAAACTTTAAAGTGCAAAAAGTTTTGTTTCAGTACGCCTGGGGGGGACGTACTGAAACAAAATACATACTGAGAAATCTCAAAGCTAAACTGCTGGCTTGAATAATCTGGTAAAATTATGATAATAGTGCATTTTATGAACTTTATAGGAAAACTATAGTGGTTAAGATAACTTTATTAGTTTAGCAGTAATAGTCGTTGAACTAGGGTGTTGGATAATTTTGTACCATAAAGTGACTAAGATGAAGTAGTTGCTTGTTTATAACGAGTGAAGACTTGCATTGAAAAAATAAAATCTAAAATATAACGTGCTATTACGGAACTCTACACTGCGCGTGGCCAGACACGCACTTGACCGGTTTTTAAATGCACGTTTTGACCATACGCACATTATGCGTCGCTTATTATGAATCATTTTTTCTGACTCGACATTCTATATTTTCCAGGTATTTTTCGTGCTGCGTAAGAAATTCAACCAAGTATCTTTCCTCCATATCTACCACCACACCGGGATGTGTATGTTAATATGGGCTGCAGCCACTTATTTACCAGGTAACTAAGTTGTTTATTTAATTAATACTTTAAACACAGAGTATATGCAGAGGCGGACTCAATGCCATAGAGTTTATTTTGGCTTCTTCCATACACTAAATTCATGTGATCACGTTCGTAATTTTCCGGTTCGTAACCAGTTTGAAAGATGCACTTTTTCTCTTGCCAGTAACGTAAAGTTCAAGCGAATAGGCAGTCAACGCGTTGAAATGTAACTGTAACGGGAAAACAGAAAGCGCCCTCTGCCGATGCGACGAAGCGTCTGGGTTCGCCAAACGCGGCGGTCGCGTGTTCGAGCACTTTGGTTAGGACGTGACCTAAAAAGTTGTTGATATCGGAACATCAGCTATAAAGTTGATTTAAAAATAAACAGTAAAAAGTCGATAACCACCATCTAGCGATTTGCTTATGAACGTTCGTTATGACGTTCTTTTTAATTCGACAAGTCATGGTAAACTTTCCTTTACTTCACTAACACTGCCATCTACCAGAATCTTAAGTAAGAAATAGTTTTTGATTAGAAAACCATCTGCTATTTTTAGTTAATTGTTTACCTCGTACGAGATAGTCTTACTAGAACCATTTGTAAAAAGGGTAAACTATCATATATCAATACGGAATAGGTTATATAGGCACTAGGATACAGGACAACCAACCCCTGAAAAGCCTCATAATAGCCATCGTGTATCGTATTTTTAGTTTCACCTTAATTTTAATGCGAACGCGTGATCGCGTCAATAGAGGTCGATAAATGAAGGCAACGGCCACTTACACGCGCGGCCGATTGCTTTGGTTAGGACGCGCGGATGCGTGGTAGCTCTTTCCTCAAAAATCCCGGCCATCCCGGACGTTGTCCTAAAACATCAATGGTAGTTCTATGTCCATGACGTAGGTGTATTGTTTTTATTATTCATAACGTTAATTTGTAAAAGCACCTTCAAGGCGTTTCTATAAATAAGTGTCATGAAACAAAGGGAAATTATTTATTCAGCGATTCAAATTCTATTTTGGTAAATAAGTAAGCAGCAGGGTTCAAAGTGACAATTATCATTGATAATTATTTCTATAAATATAACTACTCTATTGTATTAGGTAGCAGGCCTGTAATAATCGCTGTATGTGTTGTTTAAATAAATAATAACGCGTATCCGATCACGATTTGCCGCTTCTACGCGTATCTAAACAAGTTAAATAAGATATCAACATCCCTAAATAAAATAAATAAATATCGCTGGACATTAACACACAGCGCCATCTAGTGCCACACTGATCAACGAGGTTGTAAATACTTATTATACATACAAACATCCATGACTCGGAAACAAATGCTCATCACACAAACATTTGCTTCAACCGGGATTCGAACAACGGGACCCTAAGAACGTAAGGCAAGGCTGCCTTACGTTCTTAGGGTCCCGTTGTCTACCGCTGCGCCATTCGGGTCGTCAAATAGTAAGTACATAATATTAAGTAAGTCTTAAGTAAGTAAAGTTATAAGAGCGAGAAGCACCTGGATGACGGACGCACAAAACCGGGAAGTATCGCAGAAGAAAATAATGACCTATATCCAGCAGTGGGTGATTCCGGGCTGATTTGATGATGATTAAATACAGTCACGTTTCATGTCTGCTGGCGTGTTTCCTTAGGCCTAGATCTACAAACGGTACTCAACCCGCTCTTTGACTAACGGCCATTTTCAATTACTTAGGTACTAGCCAGTTTCAGTTTGTTGCTATCTCTGTCTGTTTGACATTTTGCTTACTGGACGGTTAGAAACAAAACGTCACAGAAAAGCTTTCTTTGGATTTTCTCTTCTTTCTTTGACACGGATAGAATATTCTTTATACTACACTTGCTTAGTAAGTGTACCAATACTACCCCACTAAAAGGCTTGAAAGCTGTTCATTAAACCTTCTCAAAAATCTAGGCAGTTATATTGTTTGGAATTTTATTACTGCCCTGAAAATCAGGGTAGTAATCCATATTAACGCGTTTTGTTTTTTCTTTAAAGTCTTAATGACGTTGTAAGCAAGTGTAGTATAAAGCAGTATATATCACTCGAGGTACAGATTACTAAACTCGTGTGGTTCACGGCCCTCCGCTTCGCGTCGGGCGTCAAATGCACACTCGATTAGTAATCTGTGCCTTACTCCCCTTGGTGAATAAATAGCAATTGTTTATAGAAACACCCATAGCTATGAAAAAAGGCACATTAACCAACAGTTATACGTAAGTAAGTTACAGAAAACGGCCGTAAGACATGTTTCCGTCTACAACCTGCACATGGACATCACCAACATGCATTGAGTGTGAATTGCAGCCCACTCGCTCACATAGAGAGGAGGCCTGTGCCCCAGAAGTGGGAACGTTGTTGCCTGAATTATGCCATAGCTCAGAAATCACTATGCCCAATGCACCTGTGTAAAGGTGAAACGAGTTTCTATCCTCTAAAAAACACTAACTATCGACCTGGCTGCGCACTGGGTGAAATTAACTAATGACAGCGCCGCCTATCGGGTCGAAAACTATACTACCTGTTAAGCTGGCACCAACCATACACATTCACCAAATTTCATTCAAATCGGTTTGGTGGTTTCGGAGATTAGCGTGTACGGTCGAACAAGCTATTTGGTTTACTAAGTTTAACCCATAAATTACATTGTAAAATGTAAACCAAATAGCTTTTCGACTCAACCCTTGACTATAATTTAGATTAAGATTTTTCACCAACTTCGTTTAAAAGTAATAATTAATTGAGAAATATCTCAACTTTCAGGCGGACATGGGACTCTGGTTGGCGTGATCAACTCATTTGTCCATATCGTGATGTACTCGTACTATCTCCTGACAGTAGCCATGCCAAGTATCAAGAACGCAATGTGGATAAAGAAATATGTCACTCAGTTGCAAATTGTAAGTATTTTTATAGATTTTTGACTCTTACTCCTATGCAAAAGTTTTTGACGTGTTAACGTCTTATAAATCGATAAACACCGGCTGCACACACGAAAAAGTGTCACACCGTTCCGCGCGCCTGCCAAACCCTTGAAAACTGAAATTTTGCACAGTGGTTCCCTTTATAATGTAGATAAGGAATAAGGAAGGATTTTTCGAAATTCAACCTCTAAGGGAGAAAAGGGGATTTAAGTTCGTATAAATGTCCGTCAGTTTTAAAGTTAATTCCCCATATTCTCAACTGAATGAGACGAAATTGAATCTTGTATGAAACGCACAATATGTAGACAAGCATATTATAAGTTGGGGGATTACATTGATGATAAAAATGCTTGGCTCAATGCTGGTTCTGCTCCACAACCATAGGGGCAAACTAATTGGGCAAATTATTGTGGTAGCTGCAGAAGTTTACAAAAATATCCTTGCATTGTATAGATTCCAGCTCTTAGTATTATATAACTGCATAGCACATGTGTGAGTACCATGTACTGTAAAGCTACCATTTGCAATATGTCTTGGTGGCAGAGAGAATGTCATGCTCACTCAAATGTTTCGCTGATGGTGGCAGGTGGGTCGGGTCATTTATTTCCCTTCACTATGGTTGAGTTGAATGGCGCTGATCCATGCGTCATGTTTGTGAACGGGCGCTGTCAGTCGCGACTCGTCATCTCTTAGCTGCTACGGTTCATTTCAATTACTTTATTTTTTAATTGTTGGTTTAATTTAATTTTTTTTATTTAAAAATTAATTTATATGTCTCAGCGTTTTTGATAATTCCAAACCCATTTTTTTTTTTGGATGGGAAATCATCAAATGACTCCTCCCGGTCTGGGCGGAGCAGGAGGGAGTGTCCGACTTTTACTGACTAAAACCCATCCATGTTCCTTCTTCGCCCTTTGTGTTCCGGGGCCACGGTATCTCTTTCGAATAGTCCCGCAGCACCGGATAATTCCACCCCCCAAAGGATTAAAAAGGGTATGAAGTTGTGTATGGAAAGTCCATAATTTTCGAAGTAAAAATCACAAAATTTATTATCTAGGCGTATGGTTGGAAGCTAACGCAACGGGAGACGAAATTTTGTTTTCTAAGTTAAAATCACAAATATCATGAAAATTTGTATTTAGCCTTTTGGTTGTTAATTAATAATTACATGTATCAGGGGCGTTTATGAAAAATGATCCTAGAAGAGAAATAATAATGTTGATAATTCAGTGATGAATTTTTCATCAATGTTTTCTTAAGCCGACTTTACAGACAACCATTTTTTTTGTAGATTCTTGACTTCTATGTAAAGGATTGGGCTCAAATAGCTAAGAGAGAGAAATATATAAAGGGGATGCCTTTATCCTACAGTGAGACACAACTGGCTTATAATAATAAACATTTAATGTTTTAGAGGCTTACATTATTGGTACCTACTAAGAAAACTGGAGATTAAAGACACTGTGGGACTTGTTAGAATTTGCTTCAAAGTAAATTTATATTTGTATGTGTGACTTTCTTAATAATGTTATCAGCCAGCGCTTGTTAGGTTTCAGTACAAATTGAACTTTATATTAAAGTAGACGAATAGCTACCTATAAAAACCCACATTAGGCCCTCAGGCTAAGTTTAGTAGCACGAGATACACCTGCTAAGTCGATAATATAAAAATTGTCGATAACAATCTCACAATAACCATTTTTGTTACTTATACAGTTTACAGCTTTCTGTAGAAGTTAACAATAAATCAGCCAATTTACATCAAGAGATACTATTTCAATTTACAACGAGCTGAACTTATGTATGAAGGGGATGAAGAGCTACCAAAAAATCCCCAAAATATCGTTTATTTATCATGGGGAATCGCATTCCACAATAACTGGGCTGTGGAGCTAAATCATCGTTAACTTCAGATAGACAGTCGCTCCATGTAAAATACTGGTATTTAGCTGTATCCTGTTGGACTGGAAGCCGATCCCGACATAGTTGAGAAAAGGCTAGTTGGAGATGATGATATTTTTATTATTATTCTTTCATTTTCAGCTGCAATTCTTCTGGTGTGTAGTTCACATGGCCACACTAGTCTTCAGGACTGACTGCGAGTACCCTCGTTGGACGAGCGCCGTATTCTTGCCACAGAACTTATTCATGCTGGTACTATTCGTCGACTTCTACATCAAAACTTACATAGTCACGCCCAAGGAACGGCTTAAAGCACAATCGACCGCCATCAAAGGTTACAATCAAAATAATGACAAAAGAAACAACGGTATTGCAAATAATGACGTCACAAAACCTAGAATTGAAAAAGGCGTTAATAATTTCAATGATAAAGAAATTAATGATGCTAAAACTTATCTTAAAAATGATCTAAGTAAGTTTGTTAATGGTAATGATGTTTCTAATAACAATAATAGTAATGAATTCAGCGAAAATGTTAACTATTTTGAAAATGGCAAGGAAAAATCTACTTGTGGTGCTGGCAAATGTAAAATTAATTGCCACAAACATTATAAGAATGAATAATTGTCTAACTTTATGTATTATTTAGGTATTAAAGAATAAGGTAGACTAGATAAGTAATTTAATAAATATAAAACTATTTGTAATAATAATATTGGTGTTTTTTTCCCATCAATTGATATCAGGGGGTTACCATGACGTTTTAAAGCAGTATTGTTTTAATGTCACTCCAGTGTGTGAACGAGTCGGAGCTATTGAGGTCGTGTAGCGCCATCCCTTTCCCACTCATGAATAAAACAAAAATAACAATTTTACTACTTTATGACGAGGGTTAAAAATCTGGTGGCCCACCATGAAGATCTGACTCACAGCTTCTTTTCCACGTTGTCTCTACTGTATATTATCATCGTGATGATCACACTGGCCGAGAAACATTCATTCCTGGACATAAGACTTCACCAAGGGTCGCATTATGGCCCGATCCTGTGCTTCTTTACATCCAGTGGATTCCTTCCAACCTTTATAGTCTCCTTCAGAAATTATTTAAATAACTTTTATGCACTACTCAGAGAGACACATTTAGAGAGAGAAAGAGTCTGACATCTTTAAAATATTATGAGCTTAAGCCAAAAAATAAAATATTTTCTCGCCTGTATGATTGCAATATAGCGTGCAAAGAATACAAGTCCAACTTGCATAACAGGTAACAAAACGTCTGATTATAATGAATTACTTAACAATGTTCTAAATTGTGTGAGTCACGCAATATCAGGGGCTATGCAAGTGGGGTGTCTGTGGGGTGCGGTGTCCGAGTAAGGTTTTGTCCTGGGTGAAGCGTTTGAGCGGGTGCTGAGGCGGACGAGTTGTCAAAGTTTTTATAAAACCGACGTTTCCCTAGTAAAATAGACCGGCTCTTATTAGCGCAACAAGACTATGCGATTTGCTGGGTTATTAAGTTAAAAACACTTAACAACAACGCTAACACTGATAGCTTTTGATCGCGCTAAAGATGTGCTGATCCCGTTCAATATTTAAGGTGAAATTCGTCCCTGACGGCAACACCCTAACTTTCATAGTCCAACAACATTCATTGCATTGCCTACGTTGTTGAGCAGGTCAATTGGTTCAACCTACGCAGCAATGGATAAATAACTTTTTACAAAAATATTCAGAATCTAATTCAAATTGCGACCCACTACTGGTACTGCGGTACCTACCTACTACTACCTACTGTGTCATTGACACTGGCTTGGCTGCTAATTATAATAATAAAATTGTTGCTAATTAGTCGAAATTTGTCGCCAAATATCAGAATGTGTCGGTCACTGGTTCAAAAGATATATGGTCTTATTGGTGGTCGATCTGGAGAGAGTCTCCTGCTTGGTCACATTTATGTCTCAAATACTAAGGCACCTAGCGAAGGCTTGTTTTCTCCCATATTTTGTCGCCAATTAGTCGCATTTTGTCACCAAGTCACAGATTTAATCGGGTCTTAGTTTAGAAGATATAATGAGTTCAATTAGTATGGTATAGTATAAGAGATAGATCGTAAGAATTTAGAGAGTTCATTCGACCTAGCTCTTGGACTATACCTTACTAATTAAACCCACCAAATCACGCCCGCTATCGCCCAAGTCTCCTTGCTTGCACTCTGAACGAGACCTTATAGGGACCGCGAGACAGGCGGGTATTTCCCAGTTTAGGATATGTGAATCATTTATGTTTGTGTGTGTAGGTTACGATTGGAGGTGACAGCGAGACTAGCTTTATAGTAAAAAACAGCTGAATATTCAGGAGATCTGATTGACTTAGTTTATCACTTAAATTCAAACACTTCGGCAGTGTATCAATTCAGGCGTTTATTCGATTGAGTATCAAAATGGACTGTGGATGAGACCCGAAATGATTCCATAAGTTCTTTTCCAAGATCAAGCAAATAGGGATGATGACTGATTAAAAAAACTATGAAATGATTCTGTTTAGTCCGTCAGTTAGATTCGTTAATAGATTAACGGCAATATTACTGACGTACTAAACAGATTCATAGTTTTTAACACGTATCCAATATTTTTCGATAAAAATATTGGATACGTGTTTTTTGTTTAATCAAATCAATAAAAAATTACGAAGATAAAACGTGTCAAAGATCATAAGTGGTGGCTTGTGACGTCACACTTTAGTAAAAAATGTACTCAAATGTGACGTCACACGAGTTTTCAACGCACTGTATCATCTTCATTTTTTGTTTACGTGAAAAAAGGAAAAATGTGCCCAATAAATTTTGGAAATCTATCTGATGGACTAATTAGTTTTTTTTTTTGTCATCTACCCTATTGTCAATAATTGATAACGAATGTACAAGTTACGAACTACAGAACTAAATAGTAATAAAGGCGGGTTTACTGCATCGAACGTCGTCGGAGCTGAGCTGAACCATTACGCTAAAAGTCAACGAAACCATAGAAAAGAAAAGGGCAGGGTTGCCTTCATTCGTCTATCAAATCCCTTTAACATTGTAGTTACAATAGTTTATCCTGATCAGCGGGGACTGGCTGATATAATGCTGACTCAGCGCATCAACATGCGTCATTCTGGAGCCAGCTCGATATACGATAGTACAACTGTACCAATAACATCAACATCCACCAAAAAGCAATTCGTGGAATCAGATCGCGTTTCACGAATGCGGATAAAAGCACTACAGTCAACAACAATTTACGCGACTTTCCCTTTAAACTTATTTTGAAATCATTCTATCACCGGGCCATTGGGACGTAGACAATTTTTGTATTCGGTCGAACGGCCCGCGTTACATTGCAACGGGTCCGACTGGAGGCACACTTCCTCTTAAAGAGTAAAGATCGTTATAGGCTGATAACAAATAAAACATCCTTCTTAAAACGCATGCTGTTGTAACATCACTAATTAGTAAGTTATTAGCGTGTACACCACTAGATATTATCTATGGTTCCGGTTTTATACCTGTCACTCGTGAAAGACACTGTTGGTCTGGACACCGTCTGTAATACTGCTTCTAAATGTCTGTACAATATAATGTGTACTTAGTCTCAATAAACCATGTCTAATCAACGACATCTTTCATTCCAATATACATAACACATGCTACCGTCTGTATCTCAACAGCAATGTTACGTTTACACGTGTCGACACGTTATTGGTAAAGTATTCAAAGGATAACCCTATTGAGGGAAGCTATTTACGCCCTTAGCAATTATAGTATCTATTACAATCTGACAAGCTAATTATTTCCCGATGTCTTGTCAATCAGAGTGAATTATTAAACTCATTAAATATCACGGACTTCGATGATATCTTGTACTGAGTGGGAGACAGTAATGTCTAGAATAGCGTTCGAAGCCCGAGTTGTTAAGAGTCAGGATTTTTCCAGAACAGTAGTGACTGACATGTTGTATTAGATTCGAACACAGGCTTGTAAAATTCGTGCTAATTCAGGTTTTCATCACCACTGCTCTCAATACTGATCTGATTAGACCTATTAGAAGACACTTGACATACAACCTGCACTAGGCCCTCGTAGTGAACTGCCTTTCACAGAGAGGAGGCTTGTGTCCCAGCAGTGGGAACATTATTGTCTCATCATATCGGGCAGGTTTATTTTAACTCTTACGATTATACAGCCGCTGTTCTATAATAAAGAGTATACCTAAAATGTGTATTGTGCCCGCTAAATTAAATCATGGAACCTATGCACATACGCCAAAACAGCGCAGCATTTGAGCTCAAGATGTTATAAATCATTTGCCATCTGCCACATAATTCACATAATATAAAACCTTTAGCTTAACTTGCAATGGAAACTCCGTTGGCAAGAAGTCAGCTACCAGACAAAACCTACTGACTCCCTTAAATAATTATTTTTGACTGCCATCCTGAAACATTGATTTTAGGATTTTAGGAAATCTAGCGAAAATCTGACAATCTGTCTGAATCTTATGAATGCTTCATAGCAATGACATTATAGTATGTGATGCTGGCGCGTCTACTAAGCATGAAGTTCTGGGTCCGATTTCCGGACCGTCGTTTATCCGAGACAGTAGCAGCAGTTCCATCAATGAATGGTAAGCGGGTAAGTTCCAGGTGTTATGCGGCTACCGCAAATCACACCTTCAACATAAAATACCTACTGTATTTTATAGTAGCACTTCCATGTTTTTATAATGCCCAGAATATGAAGTTTCATTGTGCAAAGCCACGGACGGCCTTAGATATTAATAAACTTTTATACGACTTACGACTACCTTTGAAAGCCGAGGAGTTCTGAGATTGGTTTTAATAATTATTGACGGTATAATAAAAGAGTCGAAAACTTACACTGAAAGCGTTCTTGTGGGTCTCGTCATTGAATAGACAATGCTCTCTTACTTTGTTGTATTATAGTAGGGCCAATTTAATTTAATAGACCACATTTGACACTTCATCAAAATACAACAACGTAACCTTGTAGCGGCTGGCATAAAATATTATTTATTTCTTCAAAGTTAGAACTGCACAATTGCTTAACTTTTTTCAAGTACGATTACATATTTATTGTAATAGTGACAAAATAAAGTAACTTTAAAATATGTAGTAGTACTAAACTGACAGATGTCAAATGTGGTCTATTAAATTGGCCCTACTGTAGCTCTATGCCCTTTTTTTCTAGTACTGAAATAGCTACCTTCTTTAAACTTCTCATAGAGTCCTTAATTACACGTACACATCAGCTCAGTCTTAAGCCAACTGTCTTGAGATCTGCTTCCAGTCTAACTAAAGGCACCTGAATTCCAGAATTTTCCATGATGTGATTTCATGATTTGACCTCCAAAGTCCTCGCTGTGTGAGTTTTGGACTTTACATTACCTTGTATGACAAATAATACGAGAAAATCTATTCTAGCTTCTGTCAGATAGGTACACGGCCTAGGAGGTATGGTAATATGGTTCTTTTGAGCACTCTTTCAGTACGCAGTCCTAGAAATCAGAACATAGCCAGAAAAAATGGTCGAAAGTCCGATATTAAAGAAGCTTGATATCAATTCTCACATGTATTGTAACAACAATTTTGTTGTTTTTGACGACCCGAATGGCGCAGCGGTAGTGAGGCTGCCTTACGTTCTTAGAGTCCCGGGTTCGAATCCCGTTAGGAGCAAACGTTTGTGTGATGAGCATGGACATTATTTTGTTTCCGAGTCAAGGATGTTTATATGTGTAAGTATGTATTTACAAACAAAAAGTCTCTATGTGGTATATTAAATATCTGGTGTCCACGACACAAGCCTCGTTGCTTAGTGTGGCTCTGGATGGCGCTGTGTGTAATGTACGGTGATATTTCTTTCTTTCACGCCAAAACTGCTAGTTTATAACCTGGATTCATTGACAGGATACCGGTTGTACGATCCCGTAGGACAAGAATCGAAAGCTGCATACGCTGGGCAAACATCACAATACAACAAAGGATTTGTCAAATTAAAAAAATAAAATAAAAAATCATTACGCAAAACTGTTCCGCAAAAATATTGAGTCATTAATATTTATAAATGCAGTGCAAAGCACTTGCAGTTTTTTAACGATTTTGTTTTTAAATTTTTGCTAAAATATCCCAGGGCAGGGCAAAGGCCTCATCTCATATATGTTTAATATACTACCGCCTTCTGGCAGTTAACACAACTTGAATTTCAGAGATTGAATTTTATTTTATTCAACTTTGGAAAAACAAAGGCAGATTTGGATGGTCTCGTGGTCTCTAACGGTAGCGTTAGCTACGCATGTGGTTCTGGGTTCAAACCCTAGGTTGGGTAGCCTAGATTCTGGATTAGTCTCTGGTTGGTGGCAATAGAAATTTCGGCTCAAGAGTTGTGACTGCTACTGATAATGATGCGCAAAGTAACGGGGAATCGTGGTGTTGGCCGGAGAAAAAATCTTTGATCAGGATGGACCGGAATCACGAGTGCTACTCGCACCTCGTAAAACACAAGGTGAAATAAACTTAAAATGTCACTAATGGGATATCTTCCGTGATTATTTTTCATTTTGAGCTCCCGATATTTCGACGCTTGCGGTATGTGAGTTGCTGAACTAACATTTTAAGTTTAGTTATAAATCATGAAAACTTAAAATAGTGTACAAGGGGAAATATTCCGACTTAATGGCTAAACATCTAAAAATGGCGAGGCACCAGAAGCAGAAGAAGGCAGTTATAGGCCCACCTTCTGTTAACATAGGAATTAAACATAACCTACAGCTCTGTCTAACCCTTCAGGGAATCGTGCGTGATATTATGTACGTAAGTATGGTTTTCCACACAAAAAGGCCAACGACTTGGAGTACCATTTCACTGCCTTTTTAAATCGGTTTATCCCTCATTGCGAAGGCGTCAATGCGCGAAGCATTGCCATCACTTAGCTCGCGCTTTGTTTGTGGATGAAAAGGGCAAAACACGTAATCAGCCTACAATCACCCCACTGTTGGGACTCAAGCATCTACTCTCTGCTAATGGGAAAGGGACTTTGTCCACCACGCGGGCCTCGGCGGGTTGGTGGATGATAGTTTTCTCCACCATTTTGAGACCAGTGGTAATATACAGACACCAGGGAAAAGCGTCAGGCTGGGTTTGAACCTACAACCTATCTCACGTAAGTCGGAGCTATTACTGGTCTACCTCTGTTCCTTGCGAAGCCACATAACCTGCCATCACTGTAGAAGGATGAAAATGGACGATAACTCAATGATATTGAAGAGTTTAGTGCCTAATTATGATAGCAGTTATCATGAATCAAAAGTCGACCGTGCGTCTGAAACTTTCGTTGAACGGTCGCGTATTACAATAAATATTAATAACTTAACAATACACCAACATTTCGCAATTCATGTTATAAGTCCCATGAACTAGGAAACAAGCCTATTACTATCAACCTGGCACAAATCCAGATTCCGTGGCTACTACTGAAAAAATCCAGATCAAAAAACCCAACACTTTGCCCAACCTGGGAATCGAACCCAGGACTTCATGCTCAGCAGACGCGCTAGCGACCACTGGACCAACGATGCAGTAAATATGATTACTGGCCTTATTGTTACACACAAGCTATAGCATCTCTGCTGACTCCCTTTCTGGATCTTGCGTAACGAATCCCTATTACACAACTTCAAAGAAGGATAAAAGTCGCTTCTCAAAGAAATGCCTCTGAATCTCGCCCAAACTGTCTAGTGACACATGAAATACAGTCATTGTTCTACACGGATATATTTAATTAGCCCAGGTAACAATGAAAGCGCAAGTGAAGTAGGACGGCACAATATCTTAGGGACTACTGGTTACTACTTATGTCTTACATCGCGTGCTATGCGCTTATTTTATATGTTGGATCGGTCGATACGCCGCAGTGCTGTTTAAAGCGCCGACCTAAACGCACGGACTGAGTTTAACTTCGGTTAGTTGACGAGAGTTCGTGCCAACCGCTGTCGCGTTCGTAATATCGTGGTGAGTTTCTTTCTTAAATATTTAATAATGCTTTTTGTTGGTTAGAAAATTGAGGTAAAGTGCTAGTATTTTTCTGTCGGAAAATTAGAGGATTTCCATGCGTTAGGAATTAGAGAAATGCGATTATTATAAGTCTGTTTCTAATTTAATTTTGTTTTGTGAGTATTAAGCCAAGAGTGTATTGTTATAATAACATATTTTCCGCACTAGTGAAAATTGTTTCAGTTTTCGTCGTTCTTATTATTGTACACCAATTACTTTGAAAGCGTTTGTTGTGAATAATGTTGCTTGTCAGCTGTAAATTCTGAAAACAGTTTATGACTTTCCTCCTTGTGCGCAAAGAAAACTTTTGTTGAAATATTTAGAAATGAAGTGGTATATTTTATACTTATTTTAGTGAAACAATTTTTCAGTAAATTCTCTACTTTAACTGTTTTTCAAAACTGTTTATGTATTTTAGTCGTTAATTTCTTTTTCACGTAATAGTATTACCCAACTTAGTTTTTCGTAGGTACGAATGTTTTTTTTTACAATATTCAATTTAATTCTGATAAACTAAAGTTCATAAACCTATTACCTCACGTGTTTATTTTAGCATTACCATGACTGACTGTTATGTATGCTGATTATTTATGATTGCAGTACTCGTAAAAAAACAGAGTTTTTCCCTATATTATTATTATTTTTACTGACTTTTAATTGACTTTTTATTTAACTGGATCAAATAGGTATATGCGGTCGTAGGTTATATCGGGGCATTGCTCATCAAACTAGCCGTGTGCCAGTTGTTATGTTCACAGTTAATTTTTTTAGTTTTAGCGCGTTCAATAAAAATAAAAACAGACTAAAAATCACGACTGAATACGCAGCAGGGCTAAAGGTAAGTAAAGTAGGGGAAATGATTAGTTAAGTAATTTGACTACAAACTTAAATTATTCGGTTTTTTAAATCAAAACACTGTAATTTGTACTTTACTGTAATTTCTTTAATTAGTTTTACGGCAAATTGACATAATCAATTAACTTTCCTGAATGCACATTCAGGAAAGTTAATTGATTTCGTTCCACCTATTCGTTTTGTTCTTTATTTACCAAAGTTTATGTTTTGGCACGGGTAGATCTTCAAAGTTAAGCAGTGCTTGCCTAGGTTGGCCCGTTGATGGGTGACCATCCTTACATACCAATTTTCCTTCATCATCATGATTTCAGCTGAAAGGCGTCCACTGCTGGACATAGGCCTCCCCCAAGTGCCACGTTGCCGGCCCCTTGTGACTCGCCGAGAATTTCCTTCATGCCTCGGAAACTCTCGGCTGTCATTCGTAGATCTATGACAGTCGTTAAAAGTAGTCATCAGCAAATCGGCACTTCTAAAGCTAAAGTTATTTTTCACCTTTTTGGCGTTTTTGAAGTCGGTTTTATTTTTTGCAAAAAAGTTTTTTTATTTTTCCATTTTTAGTTGTAATATCTGATACAAATATTTGCTTTGCATTTATTTTACAATGTTAACAATACATGTCATGGTAATAGGCTTATCCCCAATAAATGGAACTTAACATAGGTAAGTGTTGTACCTAACTGTCGAAATCTGGGTGTATTGTACACATCTGCGTACCCCCTCAGAGCATACAGGCGTGATGTTACGTCATGATGTTGTATAAACAATAAACATCTTAGCGATTGCAGCAATCGCGACAGGTTTTTCGTCTAGTTTTGAAGAGTTCCATTGTATATCTCCGAAGATTAGCATCAGATCTTCACCAAATTTAAATGGGACCACCTCAGGAGTATATTTTTTCAAATGAAAATGAATTGATGATAGAATTTTGAGAATCTGTGATCAAGTGGGGTAAAAATCAGTGACATACATAAAAAAATAAAATACAAAAATACATACAGTCGAACATAGGACCTCCACCTTTTTTGAAGTCGGTAATCAACAATATTTGTATAATTATATGTGTAAATACGTTCTCAAAAACGGCTCTAACGGTTTCGGTGAATGTTGCAATAGGAGTTTGCTGGGGCGAAAACTCAGTCTAGCTAAATAGTCTTCTCTATTTTCACCCAAGTAGATCTCGGTTGCCCAGGTGGTTTAAATATCAGGCTAGTGGCCCTGAAAGGTGGATTTAGGTTCTTTGCCTCCCACAGAGAGAAAACTTTTGTCCCAGCAGTGGAAACATTACCGGCTTATAACTATGTTTGTCCTACCCTTGACATAATCATTACATAAAGAAAAGTTCAACGACACTTCCCAGAATAATTTATAAGCAGAACGTTGTATTTATAGAAAATTCTCATTAGTATCAGCTAGGCATCAGCTGATCAAGCTCGTTCTTTGGCCGTTCTGTCTTTCAATGTCCTAGAAACCTTTGTATCTCTAATATTAGAATCTCTAATATTAGTAGTATGACTTAATAATGTGGATCACTTCTAATTTTGACTAAATCTTCTATGGGCTTCATTCCAATTTTTGAGTAGGTGTTGCAGGTGGCTTGATAATTAATCATGAAAAAGTTCTCTTGCAGATTGGAACTCAAAGCTTGGGATTTATGCTTTTGTGATTGTGTGTGTATTTGAGGTGAAAACGCACCCTTCACGAAGTCGTCAACCAAGCATTCTGTACATCAAAAAAAGTAACTCTACTGCTAGGAAATTACTATTTTTTTGGGGTAAAACATCATGTTTTACTTAATGTAACGCACTCAAAACATTGTGCTGATGGATGCATTAAAGTTATGACATTAAATCATGATCTGTCTAAGGACCGATTTTTTCGAGACACCATTGTTTAACTATTGTGTCTACTTCGTGGACAGATCAAGGGATAAAAACTTAAAAAAATGAAGTATATAATGTTCCCACTGCTGGGACACAGGCCTCCTGTCTATGAAAGAGAGTGGGCCGCAAACTAGCTCGCCTTTACATGGTAAACCTTTTCGTCTACACAATTATGGTACAATGTTTTCAAGTTTTTGGTTATTGGGCACGCCTCATTTTGTTTTCACCGTGTAGAGATATGACGAAGAGGCTGAAATATTCTTTGGGGGATCTTTTGATCAAGAGGGTGTTGTGTCTGGTGGGCCACTGGCCACTGCTCAGCTTCTACCCTTAAAATAAAAATGACACTTACAACAATATTGTTTGCCAGTATGATAACTGACTGCGTTGGGGAAACTTCGTGGAGTAAACTTTTTGCTCAACTTTTGCGCATTGAACCCAAACAACCGCACCACTCACTACTGCACAATCCATCATGTTTTTCAACCGCAAAGAAAACACGAAAGATAAAAAATCGTTGCAGGTAGGTAGACCATGCTAAGTAGCTTGAGGTAAATGACCTATGACCTACAAATACCCCTACCTACCCCTTCCAACCGCCTTGTAATTCTTTTACAAAGTGGGTTTATGTGCGGTAATGAGTTTCATTAAAGTATACCTATGTAGAGTTTTTATATTCCCTTGAGGTCGAACCGTCTAGGCAAAGAAACGTCCCATAAAATCTCATGGTTCTCTTGTGTTTAAAATGCTTAAAAGTGGGTAGTCGAAGAATGCTATAGGAATGAGAGACATTCCTTTTTCTGAAGAGTAGTTCTGTAGAAAGGCACTTGATAGGCTTCAGACTACACAAGGTATACTTGATGAACTACGGACAAGTAACATTGATAGATACTTCAGTTAAGTAGAAGCATTGTTAAGCTAGCGGTGTGACTGTCGAACTGCCAAGTTATAGGTCTCAAGTTCAAACACAAGACACAACCTCTGATTTTTCGGATTCATGTGCGTAATATATAATTTTCACTTACTTCGGTGAAGAAAAACATCGTAAGGAAAGCAAACCAGCACGCCTGAGAGATATTTCTCGACGAGATCGGCATGTAAAGCCAAGTCAGAAAGAACTCTGACACCAGGTTGGCCACTAACCACGTGAAAAAGAAAGAACTTCAGTAAGATATATACCTGCCAGTGTCCAGTTTCTAAAACGTGGGTATATATTTTTGGAAATAGTTAAGAGGTCATCTAAGAATTTCTTGAGTTCAGCTCAAGAAACCGTACACTTTTTTTTTTTTTTTTAGTATGGATAATCATCAAATGACTCCTCCCGCTCTGGGCGGAGAAGGAGGAAGTGTCAGACTTTTACTGACTAAAACCCATCCATGTTCCTTCCTCGTCCTTTGTGTTCCGGGGCCACGGTATCTCTTTCGAATAGTCCCGCAGCCCCGGTAGGCTTCGGCCCTTGCGGACCCCTTCACTGTTGCTGACTCTCTTTGAGGCGCGCGTGGAACACGAACGCGCCGTCGACACGGCCTGTCGTCATGAGACGTACGGACGGCGAGCTAGCCCATAGCTCCCCGTCCACAGGCCCGCGCCTACGGTGGCCGGAAGCCATCACGTGGCCCCCGACGCCCGGGGCGTTTCCCGCGGTGGCCGGGACGTGTGGATCTCTCCCTGTCCCGTTCCGCCACCTTCTTCGCTAGCATGACTGCTTCGCAGAAGGAGGTGACGGCGTCCCATTCCGTCTCGCTCCGGACCATGGCACGAACCAGGGCCGGAAGCGAGAGGTCGCCGCCGCCGATCGCCACCTCGAGGACACGGCGGTGCTCCACCCAAGTGGGGCACACTTCCACAGTGTGCTCCACCGTGTCCTCCGGTCGATCTTCGCAATGGAAACACCCGGGCGTCTCCTCCCGCCCGATTCGGTGCAGGAACTTACCGAAACATCCTTGTCCGGTAAGAACCTTCGTCAGGCGGAAGGTGAGGACGCCGTGGCGTCTCTCCAGCCACTCCTCAAAGAGGGGACTTATCGCCACTATTGTGGCGTACCCTGCACGGGGTTGCGACAGTCGCTCTCTCCATGTCGCCATGTGATCCCGAAGAAACCGTACACTGAAACAATTCATAAATCTTGCCCAATCGTATTTGGTATAGGTATTTCTATTCCATGTCGTTTCATGTTCGGAGTACTACACCGAGTTATGTAAACATTCTGAAGCCTTTCTCGTTACTTCAAAGGCATTCTGGTCTGTTAACTCTTCACTTACAGGTTGCTCTGGATTTTGTAACTACTTATGTCTAGCTATAGTGGAGTACTGTAGTATCACAGGTAGTATCAAGAGTTTTCGCGGCTATTAATGTATACAGGTCATCAATCATCATCATCATCTGCCTAGCCTTTTCCCAAATTTATAAGGGTCAGATTCTTACCGGATGCCACTGAATTCCAGTATTTTACATAGAGCGACTGCCTATCGGACCTCCACAACCCAGTGAGGGCTGGGTAATACGGTAGGTACCAAAACTTACAAATTACATTATAAATTCACAGGTGATATACAATATTGTTATGGTATCAGGTCAGGATTTTCCAAACCTATCTGTTGGCATTTGCGATCTATTTGTATTATCTTAGCTCTCTCTCTGCCGACACATAACAGTAGTAACTGTTTTCCATTGACATAAGCCAGGCGTATGTTCGATCGTTGGATCGTCGAGCCCTTAATCGCATAGACATTTGCATCAATTTATCGTTTCTGGGATCTAAAAGCGATTCACCTAACTGCTATATAATGGCTAATGTGAATACTTTTTGGAGTTACTATGTCATTATCATTTGATTTCATGGTGCATATATCATGGTTCATGATTTTATATTTTTAATCTATTTCGCAGCGTCCGGTAACTTTTAATAATTTGTTTACATACGGATCCTCTGTCGGACAAATGACTTTGGGAGGCAGAGGAACAGCAGTTGTGGGATCAAGGCTTTGAAAGATAGAGTGCTTAAATCCCAATTCACTGACGGCCTCATTGATGATGAAAATTGCTATGGTAATAAAAAGCCCAAATACAAACGTGCCACGTAGTAAACGAATCGTTAACTATTACGATCTTTGAATCAAATATTATACAACAAGCACCTTTAGAATCACGCATTTCCGTATTGTCTGCCTTGACTTTATACCTATGTTGGGGTAGGCTTCCAGTTTAACCAGATCCAACTGAAAACCAGTATTTTACATGGAACAACTACCTATCTGATCTCCACAAACTACATGTAACTTGGATAAACCGTACCCCTTATCCCAGAATGACAAATATTTTCGAACGACAGCCGGGACCAACAGCTTAACGTGCTTTCCAAAATGAATAGTGATCTAAGTAAAGATGATTACCCACCCACGCACTGACCCAGCTATCGTCGTTTAACTTCGAAGTTAGACCTACTAAGTATAAATAGACTCATCAGGTGTTGTGTTCTTTAATGGTATGGAAAACAGCATGTTATATTGCCACCAATTTTCATACACAGAAGTCTATTCTTCCGAAACGCTATAAATAAATGTAATACAACGACGCAAACCCTAAAAGTCTACCTCTGAACATGTGCCTCGCCATAAACCGTTATAATTTACGATCGATCCTCGGGGGAAAACGCAACGTTTTGCGTAAAGCGGTGTTTCACCCTTGAGACCAGATTTTTGCCGTAAGGTGAATTGACCTACCTTGACTTATTGGCTTTTGCTTTTTTTGGTAATGGTTACTATTGATTTTAGTAGTTCTATCTGCTACTGTTTTGGTTGTGATAAAAGCGCAAACTGTTACCAAAAATTTAGCATTCATACAAAACTAATACAAATGCTATACTTTTTTTAATGACCGACGAATTTGACGCTATAATTATGTACTGAATTCATGCTTACAGCTCGTATAATTGTGAACAGAAATCTTGATTAGATTAAAATCAGTAATCAATTTCTAACCCTTAGTCAGCATCCAATTCCCAAACATTAACATTAGTAATGATGATGACAATTTTTTCATAACAACACCTCAAAACTTGCAAATGTTGGCAATAAAACGTAAATGGTGTATTATAAAAAAAAAACGCTTTAAATCATCAAATACCAATATTAATAATAAAACTTTTGTTAAAATTAACTATTTAGATCTATAACACGAGGCAACAAATATACGTCATCGTGAAACCTTAGTGAAAAATCAAAGCGTAAATGTACGAAAAGTAAGAAATTTTGTATGACTTCACTAGGAATGACGGAGGGACTTATGGCTTTATAAAAACAGCCGCTAAGGTCGATTTTTCAAGTGACGCTTACCAATGTTGGTTCGTGGATGGGTGGCTCTGTGTTTTTGAAAGCACGTTTAGCTATTGTTTTCATCTATCATTTACTTGGTTATTTATTTAATCTGCTGTATGTTGTAAAAGAAGTAATTAATTGAAAGTTAAGGAAATATGGTTGCAATAAAGGAAATTGATTGTTTTTTTTTTTTTGTGAATGGCATCTCGCATTTCAGTCTCTGAGACTAGCTACTGCTTAACCGGGCTAGTCCTGTGGATGCCTTGAATATAAGGCCTCCAGCCAGGGGCATATACTATATAATAACTACAAACTAAGCGACCATGCCTGAGGGCACCCCCTGTGGGGTACGAACCTCGGCTTAGGGCGTAGGAAATTGATTGAATGCTAATGCTACTTCTAAAGGTCGCTTTCAGAATTATTCACAAAATTGATTGCTTTTTTAGACGGGAGAAAACGAGACATAAAATTTTATTAGTACCGAACATACTTGACGGAGCTTGTGGCTAAACGATAATAGTCACTCCGGTCAATCTTCAGGTTAAGCCACGTTTGCTAAGGTTGGTCCGTGGATGTTTGACCACCCATTACATACCGAGCTTAATACGTGCGTCAGAAACAACGTTTAGCCATTGGGCCCTGGCTGTCATTTGTAGATCTTTGATAGTCGTTATAGGTAGTCAGTGGCACGAAAGTCTTAACAAGGTTATCGTATTACGCAGTACTAACTGGGTTGTGGAGGTCAGATAGGCAGTCGCTCCATGTAAAATACTGGTATTCAATTGCATCCGGGAAGATTGTCGTCAATTTTATCAAAATCAAACACCGTGAAAGACTTTGAGGACTCGGGAAGCTTTCTTGTTAAACATTTTCTACAAGTTCGAAAGCTTCCAGTATAAAACTCTATTCTTACTTGAATCTTCATGTTAATAATTTCATAGCAAGTCCACTTTGGAACCTGGTCAAAAATGCTAAAACTGCTAAACTTGCAAATTACTTGGAGCCTTTTCCGTTTCTTTGAGAGCACTTTGAGTATAATCAAATCATTTTACAAAGAGTGGTAGTGAAAATGTTAATAAGCATTTTTTCGCGGATTTCTTGAAAAGTTATACTTGAATTGATCGTGATATTCATGACTTTCTTGAATAAAATTTACACTTTTCAGACATTGCCCATTGGTGTTCCTAATTGCGATTTTAAATTTACTAAGCTTGCAACTCATTAACGATCTTATTTTTAGATCGAGAAACTATTATGCCTTGAAAATAATAAGCCACATATCTTATGGGTTAGAACACGGTTTTAAGCTATCCCAGTATGGGTTATAGTTAGAACTTGCACTTATTTGTTGTACTGATATAATCATTATCATCTTCCTGCCTTTGTTCTATTTGGGATCCTCGCAACACGTTTTCTTCAACCATTCTCCCCTGTCTGACGTCACGGCATCATTTACACCTTTCTCTTTCATATCATTCCTCAAACAATTCATCCATCTTTTCTTTGGTTTTTTCTCTCCCACTCTATCCATCAATTTCCATTCATGTCCATCACTCTTTTGGTAGGTATATTAGTTTTTTTTTTCTTTATTTATTTAGGGACATAGTATATTAGTTGTACTGATATATTCGATGTAAAACAAAATGCATCATACCTTGCCTAATTGAAACTTCGAAGCCTCATTAATTTAGAGTTCTTGAATTTGCAAAAGTCAAGTCAGAGAGCAGCAGTCAGTCAAAATACTGATATTAAGCCGCATCTGGCGACCCCAAGGCCATTCCATATATGTATAACAGGGAAAACAAATTCAGTATAATTTTCTCTTTATGAAAAATATTAACACAATCCTGTTGCCAAGTCAATTTGCATTACAAATCAGCCAAAAAGGCGTCCACTGTGTAAATGAGACTTTCATGAAATAAGCTTATAATACGATTAACCTTGGGAAAATAATGCCTTACTTTCATAATGATTTTGGCAAGGTGTGATATTATTGTCGTCATCATCTGCACATATATCATGCTCATAATTAGCCTATAATAAAACTTAACACAGCTGGAAACCGGCATGTCCTAGAACTAAAATTCGAAGACATGTGACATCTAACACCACCCGAACTAGGCCCGCGTGTTGGATTATCGCCTATTCCCTCTCATAGAGAAGAGGCCTGTGTCTCCACAGTGTGAACATTATGAGCTAATTATTATGCTACTCCCACTGCTGGAATACAATCCTCCTCGCTGTGAAAGAGGCCGCCGATTGCGGTATGGTGTATGTCACATTAATTTATACTAGTTCCGATCTTTTTTCGTTCTTTACCATTTCGGTTCCTTCAAGACTTGCTCATTCTTACATATTCGCAGCGATCTCTATCTATGTATCCGTTTATGCGCTTATGACTCGAGAACCACTTATCTGATTTACGTGATTTATTCTTAAGTGATAGATTATGTTCTCTGGCTAGTTTTAGTACGTATACGTAAACCCACGCGAGCGGCGCGTTGTTAACAGTTGGTTGGGCTGTGTTGAGACATTCAATAGTAATGCTTTAATCCAGTATTTGTATTGTTATCTCGCCGAGCTTGCTTAGGTTGGTACGGTGGATGGGTGACCACAAATTACATACCGAGTTGCCTCCGTGCCTCAGAAAGCACGATAAGCTGTTTGTCCCGGCTATCATTTGTTGTAGATCTTTGACAGTCGTTACAAGTAGTCAGTGCCCCGAAATTTTGACAACCAGTCTTACCAAGGGGAACCGTATTACTCAATTGTAACTAGTAACGGAAGGTCAGATAGGCAGTAGTTAGATGTTAGATTTAGGTATTCAACTGCATCTGCATAGACTGGAAGCCGACCTCAACATAGTTGGAAAAACGCTAAATATTTTTTTTTTGGCAGATGATGATTAGTGTTGTTGTCTTGATTCAATTGCAAACCAAACTTATAAACGTATTTTGATAAGTATGATAGGTTTATTTTTGCCGGCGCTGAATATCGTCAACCTCATCATTGAGCTAGTGGTCAAACGCTTCTCCAGTCTACTTAACAATGAGCTATGGGCTTGCTCACCGTCCGTCCGTCTTATGACGACAGGCCGTGTCGACGGCGCGTTCGTGTTCCACGCGCGCCCCAAAAAGAGTCAGCAAAAGGAAGGGATCCCTTCCTTTTGCAAGCCAGCAAGGGCCGATGTCTGCCGGGGCTGAGGGACTGTTTGAAAGTGACACCGTGGCCCTGGAACACAAAGGGCGAAGAAGGTACATAGTTGGGTTTTAGTCTGACACTCCCTTCAGCTCCGCCCAGAGCGAAATGGGCCATTTGATGTTTTCCCATCCGAAAAAAAAAAGTCTACTTAACAAATTTTCATTGATATATCTTTGTAAACAGTATTTACAGTACTGTAAGATTGTCTACCTTCTAATCAACCTTAAATTATGCGAGCTGGATATTATGATAGGACTGCCCATATTCGGGCGTTTTTTTTTTTTAATTTCCATAATTTTTTTGGAAGATGTATAGTTTTTACCCCACTACGGCGAAGCCAAAAGGATGGGTATTGTATATATGTATGGTATTTGATTTATTGTCTATTCAGTCCGAGAAGTGATAAAATTAAGTCTGTTCTTTAAAATTAATAGTTAAAAGTTTCTGCAGGGCTTTTCTTTAGATAGAAGTAACGGTGCGTAGTCAGTCAGTAGTTCAAAAATTTAACATGATCAGAAATTCTGAATTCAATGTTTGCTGAAACTCAGTCACAACTGAAAACTATAATTGTCACCCCAGCCCCGTGATGTTCCTTGCATGTCTCATTTCTTTGATTTCTTATTTAGAAAAAAACCGGTTCCCTCATGTTTTACCAATATAATGAATCAATGATTAAATACAAACTTCAGCTATGTGCCCGTAGGTATAAATAAATGTAAGGTCCGTCTTCATTTGTGTAAGTAAACAATAGATTTGTGTTATCAGGCCATTTACTTCGCCGCTTGATTCAATGCAGATAGGGTTATGAAATGTTTATATAATTAAATTGTTGATTCCAGGTTACTGACACTGTTTAGAATTAGTTTAAATGTCGTTTCGTTGTCATTTATTGAAATCGTGATTTATAGAATGTGTTTATTTTCAAACTACTTTATAAATTCAATACATGGTTCTAGAGTCGTCGTCATGGTTCGAGAGTTTAGGCGTTACTTTGTCCGACTCGGGAATCGAACCCAGGATCTCATAAGTTGCGCTTGCGACCACTAGATCAAGGAGGTAGTTGTATTTAGTTAAGTAGAATTACCTAAAATCACGTTTATTGGAAAAACAAATATTTATTATACTACACTTGCTTAGTAAGTGTATCAATAAAACTAAAAGGCTTGAAAGCTGTTCATTAAACCTTCTCAAAAATCTAGGCAGTTATATTGTAGGGAATTTCATTACTGCCATGAAAATCAGGGTAGTAATCCATTACTAACGCGTTTTTTTTTTAAAGTCTTGATGACGTTGTAAGCAAGTGTAGTATAAAGCAGTATATATCACTCGAGGTACAGATTACTAAACTCGTGTGGTTCACGGCCCTCCGCTTCACGTCGGGCCTCAAATGCACACTCGATTAGTAATCTATGCCTTACTCCCCTTGGTGAATAAATAGCTATTAAATGTGTAAAGTGCGTAGTACCTATGCAGTTTCAGCAAAATTAAAATACACAAAAACAACACCAACATTACAATAGAGATGTTTTGAATTATGTGGTTACGCACAGAATTAACAATATTGTAGAACTTCTCTGTTAATGCGCACTTGTAAAATGGCGAACTTATTGCTAAATAATGGATCAATTTTAGTTAGTATGTACAATCAGAGAGCAGACTGGGGTTGCGCCTCATCTAGCAGCATGGTACCGTGCTGCCAAGCGCATTGCCGATGCTTCCCCGGCTGACACCACTCCCGCTCTGTTTCTCACTCTAGAAAATGACGGGTCTGGGCGACGGAAAAGGATAGGAGCATGGAAATATGTGGTTCCGTGCTGCTAGATGAGGCCCAACCCTGATACTGTTCTACTACTGTCCATACAGTGGGCATCTACCTATGTGACCTATTTTTCATCGTTACAATGAAAGCAGCTCATTCATTAAAATGCTATACAAAAAAAAATTGCAAAATCATTGCAACTAGGAAAGTACATATTAATTATACTACATTATTATACTGATGAACGTGTTTTAGTTGCACTGAGGTCGCTAGGTCCCTTACGCATAAGACGCACCGGCTCACGTTACATGGAACAGGAAAATTTAAATGGCTCTTTGCATAGACCTTCACTCCGTGCCCTAACCAAAGCGAACAGGTGACTGTAACAAGCACAGCATTGATATCGATCCTCAAATTGGTTTCAGCGTGAACATTCAACAATTCAAAACTATCGTTGCTCTTTTAATGCAAAATCCGATACAGACTTTTATTTACTAAGCGATATAACGCCCTGTTCACGACCTCACGCGATGCAACGCGCGCAAGCGTAACGTCTTGTTCGTCTTGTCATTTCCGTCGCTGAATCCTGGCGTGCTCTGAGCAAATTCTTTTCGCATTTAGCTGTCGCAACACTCGTATTGCTAGAGCATGTGCTCTGCAGCCAGGCTACTAGTGCAAACCAGTCAGTATTAATATTTACTTTTCGTTCCTAGATATAAGTCACCAAAACCATTTACCAATATCAGACGTCCATCTAAAATTTGCTTATCGGGTTGGTCACGAGCTATATTATATACACAAGCGTAACGCGTCGCGACAGCTACTGCGGAGAAAGTCAAATAAAATTAATTTGTTAGAGCAGGCCTTAATTCATCGCGACGCAACTTCGATGCGACGGCACTCATGCAAAGGGTTTAAAATATACACGCGTGTGTTACTTGGCGCAATTTGCTGCACCTGGGGTCGTGCACGGAGAGTAAAACTATCATTGCTCGCCTAGTGCGACCAGCAACCAATGCTAACTTTTCTTCCCTAAGCGATATAAGTCCCCCGTTTGTTCCATTTACCAACATGGCGTCCACCTGAACTTCACCTAAGTCTATTGAATTAAACAAGTGCCGCAATGCGGCATTGCTTGGACTTGCAGAATACTGTCTGATATTTTATTTAGACATAATTGCATTGAAGCTTGAACTTCGGCGAGGTTAGCCGGTAAGCGAGTTTGGGTAGCTGGCCTATTTAAGTGAGTGAAAAGTCGTACAGTATAATGCCAATCAAATATAAATGGTACAGAAAAGTTGGGGTTTTAGGCGATAGGCCACCGATGTAACCCTCCAACCTCCCTAGACGAAGGATTTTCCGACACCAAAAAAACGGTACAAAAATTATACACATTCTTTATTTTAGCGTGTCGATGGCAATCTGAATTGTGTCGGCCTAGAACTGAGCCACTAGTTTGGCGCCTTCAGTAGCGTCCATCAGTTCCCGTAATGAACAAACAACAGGACACGCAGGACACGTACACACTGGTACCTTTGGATTGTCTAAATCTGTGAAAAAAAGTCTCATGCTGAACCAATAAATTTCAATTCTGTTACTAGTAACAGAATAAACGAGAGAGAGTAGAGTTAAACGTGGATTGATAATGGTAGTTTTCAGTGACGTACAAAGTAAAATTCGAAACCACTTTATCCTAATATAAATTAACTACTGTAATTTTCTTCTATCTATTTACAACATTAAAAGAGGTAATTATATTGTATGGACTAATTACTTTACCTATTTGTGAAGATTGAAGATGAATTTGTGAAGTATTCTCATACTACAATAATTAGTGTGAGGTTTTAAATTATTTATTAAAAACGATCAGCTGACGTTGTAGTGCATGGTCCAGGCACTGCGCATGTCTCCAAAACAACCCTGCACATGTGAAAATATTAACCAACTCCTACTTAAAAGTTAAGAGAAGTGGGGTGAAAACCCAGTCTTGGTTCTATCTACAAACTTCTTTTATTTTTGTAGTCCTCTAAAACGATTTTACCTTTTTCAAACAACATTATCTGGGGAATATTTCCTACCTATTCTTCAGTATTTGCAGGGGTATAGAAATTTCAAAAGTTTTTACTCGAACTCTTTTGATAGTACTGTTTTCTGAAGTCGGTAAGAAAGAGCAAAAACAAAATTATAAATTGATCCTTAAAGATTGAGAAATGAGTAGCCATTTTTTTTCCAAAATGTTAAATATCACATCAGTTAGCCTGTATAAAACCTTTATTCGTTATTTTGTACACAATCATTCAAATAATATGAAGCAATATTTCACTACGAAAACGCCTACTAATAAATTCAGAGCAAATAATCTTACTTGCCATAAATTTCATAAAAAAAACATTGTTTTATGTGCGTTTCAGGAACAAAAATACGAATGTATTAAAACCATTCTTTTTAAAAATCGGATTAAAATCGGTGTTCTCTACGCTTTTGCAAATGTCAAGAAAATTAGATACTTAATTACCTAAAGTATACAGAAGTTCGGCATTTTGTTTTGGATTAAGTTCATTGATCTGAAAAGCGTCAGTATTGAAGGTGAGGTGGGGTGGAGACTTGGCGAGACAACCCGTCGCCACTATTATATAGGTACCTATATAAATGTTAGTTCCTACTATCTGACAGTTTGCTGAGAAAAGTGGACAACATATTTGGATGCCTTGTATATGCCGCTTGGCTAACTCATGTCCCTGATATAAATGAAATAAATAAATATTGCATATTCTGCATTTAACAAAATAAAATACACCTTATATCTATAATAATCTTATGAACCTCTAAAGAAGAACTTCACTACCAAAACTTTTATCTTTATTTTATTATCATCTGACTAGCCTTTTGCCCAGTTTAACCGGATGCAGCTGAACTCTGCGAATTTCTATCATACCTTCGCATCCCAGTTATTACTAGGTAAGACTGGTTGCCAGACACTCACGCTGATTCGAGCCACTGAATACCTGTAACGACCGTCAAAGATCTACAAATGACAGCCAGCATTCTTTTTTCGTTCATTTTATGTCCTCTTGAATTTAGCTCTACCTACGTATCAAAGTATTTTTTCTATCCTAAATTCGGTTCATCGTTTAGTAACCGATTGCAGATATTGTTATTGTCTGAACGGTCATAAGAGTTTTAAGGCCTAGGCTTCTCTCTTCCAGAGAATAAAAGGGTCTCCTTTAGGTTAGATTACATAAAAGAATTCATGTAACTCCGTCTCAACATTGACATAAAACTAGATCATAGGAATATTCTCCGACTTTCGCCAACTTCAGACTGAGCTATTACTATTTCTAACCAAATCGCATGATTCTATCCACTTCCCTTGGTTTTTGCGAAGTGTTGAAGTTTGAGTACATTCTTATGGATGATAAACATGCAAATGTGGTTTATACACGAATTTTAGATCAAGTGTTGTTTTTAAATTATGACTTATTTATTTGTCATTTGATTTACCTATAGGCTTTATCACAATAATATAGGGTGACTGGTAATTAGTCACTCAATTAGTGAGTGTCATCCTGAACTTCGACAGAACTTATGCCCTTTTCCCATGATCGATCCTTACATACATAATCCATTCGCCTCATCCACGTTTATACGAAAACAAAGAAATTACCATCATCAATGGAAGGGCCAAACCATACTCCAAAGTATCCCTACAGCACATTAAAGACGCCGCGATTCACATCGCTACCTACTGGGACTGGGTCGTCCTGACCGTTTTTCGGCTGGTGAGATGTTATTGTACACAAGCACAGGTGCATTCTCTGATCATTAACTGTCATAGATGTTCCGATGGGACGACAATCCGACATGACCGGAGAGAGATCAGGCGCAGGACCAACGGCTTTACGATTTCAGAGGCACGGGGGCAACGTAACGCCAACTTCTAAACTCCAAGCTACTGAGAAATTTACAAAAAAAATCTAGTAGCACTGTTTGCCCGACCAAAAATCGAAGCCACGAGGCACGCTCAGCTGCCGCGCTTGCAACCACGAGATAAAAGAAGAGACACATTTTTATAGGATTTCATAGAAAATCGCTCGTGTCGCTACGTTCTGATTTAGCCAAAACAATGGTGGCTTTGGGTTCACGGATAAATATAAAGAATGTGGTCGGATGTGGTCATCTTTGGCATTGTTCCTGTGGAGTACCTAGAAGTCCACATTACGGTAAGCCAGGGCTAGCCGATGAGGCATATAGACTGTTCGGAAATCTTAAATTATGAAGAGTAGATTTTAAGGGCAAGTCAAGCTTTTAGGCTATTGTATGAAATTACCGCCCCTATAAAAAAGATACAAAAACTAAAAAATCATAGGCCATTCTTTTAAATACTTACTGTAAATGAAATCAATTAGATTAACACAACAATTAAGTCTGGCTTATTAACAAAAACAATTTAAAAATGTACATAAAATCAAATATAAATACTTAGTAACAGCCATTAATTCAATTGATAAGGAACATGAAACTGACGGCGTAATGACAACGTAATTTGTACATAGCCCTTCGTGACCAGTCTGATTGAAGGGGAGAATTTGTCGATATGTTGTGGAGAGGTTCGATTTTGAATCACTAAACATAACACATACTAACACGCTTTTATTTTAGCAAAGGGTAGAAATATTCCTCGCGACTGTAAGACGTATGTAGTTACAGAATTATAATCATCAAAATCATCAATCCAACCCTCCAAGCGCATAAAGGTGCAGGAAAGACTTTGCCCTTGAAAAAGTCATTCTTGCACCTGCATTGCGAGGAATATTTTAATCAACATACAACCTAGCACTGGCCTGCAACTTGCCAAAAACGTAAGAAAATTTGAATTTCGTGGGCTGGTTAGAGCATCCACCTTAAGTCTAAGTTAAACGGAGTGAGTCTATTGCCGTTAACCGGCCACAGATCTATGTGTCATTCCCTTGATCTGTTCACGAAGTCGACACAATAGTTAAACAATGGTGTCTCGAACAAATTGGCCCTTTGACAGATCATGATATGTAAACTTTAATGACTGTACTCTGTCCAGTTGCTAATCAGTTCTCTCCAGCTGAGAATCTGTTCAGTTGCTATGGAGCGATCTAGACTTTGGGCTCAAATAAATGAACTAAGGCTGACACTGTCCACTGCTGGGCAAAAGCCTAACACAAGCTGCGACACAAAACCATGCCCTCCGTCTGCAGTCTGTCCCTACCTTTTTCAATTTTTCGATCCACCTAGCTGAGGAGCTACATACGCTTGCCGTGACGCGGGTTTTACTCCAAGACTAGTTTCCTTTATGCTGCTACCAAAAAACCGTTTCAAGTTTGAAAAATGTTGAATAATGTTGTTGTTTGTTGTATTGTTTTTTTTACTATTAGCTTATGCTCATGGCTACGCCCGTGCGGAGTACGTTAATTATCCCACGGAATCGTACAATCGGGATAAGAAGTATCCTTTGTGTTAATCCAGGTTATAAACTGGTGTGCCACACTACATCATCAATTCCGTTCAGTAGTTTTTGCGTGAAAGAGAGACAAACATCTAACCATCCTAGTGACGGTATTTTACTAGTAGATAAGATATTAAGTACCTATTAGCGTTATGATCAACCTTCTTCAATTTATATTGAACCATTATGGAATGTAATTTCAATCAAAGTCGAAAAACTGTATTTTCCCAAAGGGTGTTAGCGATTAGGCTTCGAGGAAAACCTTTCCAATTTTCTGATTTAATGTTGGTCGTTTAGCGAAACGTTTTTCCAATATTTTTATATTAGGGCAATTGAAAAAGATTTGAGAATGAGAAAATAAAGTATCACTCCTGTCATCCACGAAGGGTATGGGAGGCTTTAGACTAGCCAGTTTTCGCTAATTAAGTCCCATCATCGGGGCATAGATCCAGACTTTGGGCTGTTATTAAGAAATTCCAGAACGAAAAGCCCAAAAACAATCGAGAATGAGAAATTAAAATAACAAAAACCTGCCAAGTGCAAGTCGGACTCGCGCATGAAGGGTTCCGTACCATCTTAGTAAAAAAAAAATTACAGGGGGCTTGTAATTTATTTTTATTATTTCGTTGTTAGCGGCAACAGAAATACACATTCTGTGAAGATTTTAACTGTCTACCTATTACGGATCATATCATGAGATACAGCCCGCTGATGGACAGATGGACTGACGGACGCACGGATGGACGAACAGACAGCGGAGGCTTGGTAATAGTGTCCCGTTAGTTAACCTTCGGGTGCGGAATCCTAAAAAATAATAACTTTTAATTAATTGAGGATCAGAGCAGCACGCCTTCTTCTTACACATATTTCTATCAGCCGTGCCGTAGCTATAATGTTCACCAACCCTACCGGTATCATATATCGAACAATCCATCGATAGTTTCGTCAGTCTTTATTTTACCTACAATTAACTAAGTTCATAATCATCTTGACCTTTCTCTATTAGGGCATACAACATTGTAATCACTTAGTGCTATTATAATAATAGTAACAACATACCTATGACGTAGAATGTGTACTACTATTAAGAGTTCATGGTTTAGTCGTAGGATCGATATACATGGGGCTATTTTAAGCGGTTAAGACAGTGGTCAGGGTGTTTTGAGTAGGACGGCGTAATTGATATAATTGTTGAAGGAATATTGAACTTTGCATTTATTTTTAGAAATTCTGTATATATTTGTTACTAGCTATTTTAATGTGGGACTTCGAGGTAAAAGCATTTAGAGTCACGGCAATTAAAGCACTTTTATAGCTCCGTATATTAAAATAGTTCAACTTACTAGAATATTTATTTTAGTAAGTTGGACTATTTACTCGACTAGTTTAAGTTTAATAGTTTGTTTAGAGTTTCTGTTTGTGGTAATAATTTTCAACAGTCGTTCTTGAAGACTTATCTTATTAATAATACTGTGGCGAATGGTGATATCTACAACCGCATAGACGAATTACAACTACAACTGTCGCCTTACGAGCTCTTGAAATTCGCAAAAAAAATATTGGACTTTCCATAGGAAGTGACGCCATCAGCTGATCAACATGTATGGTAAAACTAAATACAAAGTTATGAATTTCCAAAACTCATAGAACAGAAGGTCAGTTTGACATCCGAGAGGACTTGCGTTTATTAGGTTAAACCCTGTATAGACACCTAACAACCATTGGACAGTAGCTCTCCAGACACAACACATAGCCGTCTGGTCAGAGGAACTCCCTTTGCAATGAAGAATGGGGAAGGGGAATTTTCCACCCAGTTTCTCTTCTTCTTTTTGAAAATCTTAATAATTATGATGGGTAATGTACCCATCATAATTATTAAGATTTTCCCTGGCAGACAAGATCCTTGTTATGACTACCTACCCTCTAAAGAGATAGCGTTTTATGTAGTACCTATGTTTTATTTTATGAGAGAGTCCATCATTTTTGGCATTTTGTTTTCATATCATTCGTAGAAACGGACGTCTTTGCCTGTAAAGAAATCTTCATAAAAAGTTTATCACTACTATTTTTTACGGATCCCAACTTCTTTGGTATGCATTTGTAATAGAGCAAGCAGCTATCAATCGGGCACAAATACAGACTCCGGGCTACGGTCTACTGAGAAACTCCTGTAAATTACTGAAATGGAAAAAAAAGTTAGACTAGGTATTTTGCCTGACCCAAGAATCGAATCCAGGAATTCATACTCAACAGTAGCGCTTTACTTCTGTACCCTTATTTTTAAAGTCAAGTTATTTAAGAGTCAGGTCGCCCGTGTGGAAGCTGAGGACTAGGGTATCATCTCTAGGCATGACAGTATGTTTATGAATCTAATTTTATGATGGATGTTTGTTACTCTTTCGAATGCGACAACGACTGAACGGATTCAGATGAATTTTGGCACATTTTCAGACAGTTTATAACCTGGATGAAAGTAATCCTACGTGTAAATAGCTTCGTCTTCAAGGACCCACCGGTGGGTCTCCGAATACTGATGTGTCTCCCATGACCTACTGACTGGTAGGACCTATGTGACTATTTAGATTTATATCCCCTGAGAACCCACCAGGAACTTAAATGTACGAAAAAAAAAATAAAAAAATGAGTTTTATTTAATTTGCGAGCGCGGGTGTACGAACCCTTATCTTTGACGCTACGATATCTATTTAACCCACGACGGAACGGAACCGGTATATGCGTTTGGGGTGAGAGGATGTTTTTTTGTTTGTTTGTGCAAATACATGTCATTTTTCTCCAAAACTACTAGTTCGAGTGGGTCTTCGAAGACAATTAAATCTCAGAGGACCCACTAGTAGGTCTTGGGAGACACATCAGTACTCGGAGACCCACCGGTGGGTCTGCTTGGTGGGTCCTTGAAGACGAACTGGTGTAAACATAGGATTAGTGGCGGTACTTTCTTACAAGCCGAGCCGCATAGGAGATTCCCGAGGATTTTTCCTGGTAGTAAGATGCCATGGAGAAATTAGCGAACTGCACGCAGGTGAAGCCACGGCATAAGATAGTAACTATTTTAATAGAGGTACAAAAGAAAGTCTTTCAACAAATGTTAATATTCTCAAGCATCTGACGCATCAAATGCGCCTCGTTATGCCTTTTCATGGCACTTCAATGTCGATGTGCAATCTTCATTTCAGTGAATGTATAGTTGTCGATCTATTCGCAATCTCTATATTTTAAGTGCATCAGTCAAGGGAGCTATTTTATATAGCATATGGCTTGTATTGTTAGGCGTCAATGTTGCTTTCTTAAAAGTACGCATTGGTTTTGTTGCCTGTGGACACAATATTTTACGAATATTTTCTAAATTTTATTAGGTCATCATCTGCTTAGCCTTTTCCCAACTATGTTGGGGTCAGCTTTCAATCTTATCGGAATTATCTTCCAACTTTATTATGTAAAATAGTTTTCTCAAATGTCATTGTGAAAAGACGACAAAAGCGCCAAGTTCCTCCGAAAACCAAAATGAAAGTCTCAGATAATAACTAAACGTTGTTTGTCGTGTCGTTCTAATATTTAGATTGGAGATATACCTAGGTAGGTATATCTTTTTCTTCTTCTTATCGCGTCGATGGCAAATTTTCATCAAAAATATTTGGCCAAAAATTCAGCTATGCGATCTCCGCTCGCTGATGCATTCATAAGATCGTCAAGTGCGCAGCTGTCAGGACATGGGCGCAAGATGATTAAGAGGTATATTATTATAAAATAACTCAAACCAACGCAAACGACAAACAAAATAGAATCAGCGATTCAAATGTGCTTGAATGCACAGACAATTCATATTTGATAGCCAAACCCATCATAAAAAAAACAAAAGAAATTCAACCTGATCTCTCGACAAGCTCGTTTACCCATTTTCCCCTAAGCGTGAAAAAAAGAATAGAAGCTGATGTCTAGATTACTTAAATCCAGACCTCGCTGCATACTTTATATTTTTATGTTCAGACATGGCAGAGCGCCAGCCAAGTTCGAAAAGAAACGGGTCTTATATTTATTCGCATTCAGTGCAATATTAGTGACTACGGGTGCTTTAATCTTGGCTAATATATTTTGTAGATTAGTGAGTCTTCTAGCTAATGGGACGAAATGGTATTATAAAGGCGACAATTCTTTGCCAGTGTTGTTAAAAGTAAACGAGAAAACTACTGTTGTAATGGCCCATTCGTTTTCATTACGTCATTGTGTACAACGTATTTTTTTACCTCGACGGTTGCAAAAGCTACTTACTGCTCAGAATGAGGTCTGGGTTTTATCACTAGCATCCCGGAGTATGACTTTGTTCCCGATTGATACCAATAGGGTCACCCCCTATTACATGGTTTCTCAACCATAACTGGCCAAGTATATACCATACATCTCTGCACAACCCTTTATGGACCGGTGTGAATTTATGTCATGATCTGTTTCTTTCATATACATTTGGCAGCTACATGTTATAACTGAGCTTCTATGTCATGCGGTTGCTTCAATTTCAAAACCTTGCTACAATTTATTTACTCCATCCAATTGTTTCGACGACCCTTTCTAATCCAAACAAGACATCTCATACATCATTCCAACACAAGAGTCTACAGTTAGGGTCTACCTATAAAACGACACTTCACCATTTTATAGCCCACAATTCCAAAGCAACTTGACTCGTCACCTGTCTTCATAGACCTTAACACAGGTGTAGGATATGCCTGAATACACTGACTAACGAGAACATTGACACAGATAAAATGTAGGACGATAAGAGAGACCTAAGGGAATTAACCTACAATAGTTCACATTGCAACAAAAACACTTCAGAATTACTTTATATCTACAATGGAATACAACAAAACCAACTTTATAAGTTCTTGCATAAAGTTGAAATTCCAATGGTAATGCGATAGAATTTATGCATCAAAGGAAATCGATGTCACGGAAGCACCGTGTCAAGATGTATCAGCAATCATGAACAACTTAGAACACTGTGTAGAACTGTGTTAGTAGTTGGAAAACGAATTCTGAGACACAATGCAGATTGAGGAATAACTTTTAGATAACTGTGAGTAGTAGCTTTATGATGATGAGATTAAAATGATTATAAATAATTACAAATAAGTAATTGCAGTCTTCGAATTAGCAGTATTATTCAAGGCATAACGTTTAAGAAAATGAGAAGACTTGATCTCACAGAGCTTATTATATATTATGTTAGTGTATTTTTCACTGCATAGCAATGGTGCATTGCTATGCGTGTTGTGTTGTCAAGAGGTGAAAAATAAGTGTAGGTCTGGCTTATTCTGGCCAGTCATCACCTGCCTAGCCCAGTCATCATTTCCCAAATAGGTTGTGGTCGGCTTTCAGTCTCACGGTATGCAGCAGCTGAATACGTTTTGGTAGGACTGGTTGTCAGACTTTCGGGCCACTGACTACCTCTCTGTAACGACTGTCAAAAATCTACAAATGATAGCCGGGAACAATGACTTAACGTGGTTTCCGAGACTCGCAGGAAACTTGGTATACCAATGCAAGCAATTATTAGTTTCCTGAATCAGGAAATGTGACAATGGACAGGATAAGTTATTTTTTTCTCAAACGTGATTTTATGTCTATTCCGTTTACAAAATAAAGAAAGTACTGTTATTTGTTTATATCTGACCCCGGCCTTTTTTCCTGTCCTTAGAGACCTTTTGTGTTATCATAAAAGTTTTGTTGATTGATGCGTCTACATATACGGAGGGGACGTGAAAATAAACTCTTTGTTTCTTTATTTACGTTTTCTTTAGGACAAGGTACTGTTATAATTTCGAAGACGAATCAGTCTTGAAGATACCGTGACAAGACCCGTAGTCACGAATTGAGCCAAATCTTAAAAAGTTCACGAATGACATTGTGTAGCCATTGTCTGCTTTAGAATAGATGTGTGAAGAAAATCTTATTTTTGTTTCCGCTTAGTAAACTTATACCTGTGGGATTATCATGACGTCTTTAGGTAGAATTATTTTTCGTTTATTCATTTTACAACATATCGTTACATTTTATATATTCCTAATATAAAACAATGCAAATAAAAACATTTAAAAATATAAAATGGTAGCCCACCAGCTCTGGGAACAGGGTCCGAGCTGCCGGTGGTCAGGACTCTTGAGAGAGGAAACTCCTAACAATACGTGCCGTGTCCAGAAGTATTGATTTCTGAATCAAGCCCTTGATCCAGCTGCCAAGCGAGAGCCTCCTAAGATGGCTGGTTAGTCGAGGCTCTTGGCTATTAAGCCATTGGCCGACACGACTATCGGCACAATGACTGCTGTACTCACATCCCACATGTCGACAACCCCGCGAGCCAGATCTAGATATTCGAATTGTTTATCTTTCTCTGCTTTCACGAGGTTCTCGTTACGCGGGACCTTTATATCAACAATCATTGTGCGACGCTCCAATCGATCGATCACCACAATGTCAGACCTATTGGCAACAACAGTCCCGTCAGTGGTGATAGGTCGATCCCAATACAACGTGATATTACCATTAACGAGAACTGGGTCATCATTAAAATCATCAGTACAACACTCTAAATTTCATTTAACCGCATTGAATGACTTTTTCAAATAGTTATTATTATTTTGATGATTATAATTCTGTAACAACATACGTGTTACTTGCGCAAAAAACATTTTCAACAACATACAACCTTATTTTTGAATAGGGTTATCCTGGTGCTTCAACCTTAAAGCAGTAATGTTTTATTGTCATTTCAGCGTTGGAAAGAGACAGAGCTATACAGGATTTCTGACGCCATCCCTTTTCCACACTGGAATAAGATTAAAATTTTAAACTGCTGTAAGACGTCATGGTAGTCCATCTAAACAACACTGTCGTTATTTAAAAAAGTCTGGTGACAACTGGTCTAAGATCGTGACGAAGATTGACTTGAACTAGAATGCCGTGACATGCCTCTTCATGTCACTTTAGTTTTTTTCTAAAGTTTACCTATTTATGTTAACATCACTTATTCACTGTATTGTGTTTCGTCAAGGCTAGGGTTTCCTTTAATTTTCCAATTTGTATTCATTCAACTGACCAATTATTTTAATTTATTTCGTCTGTAATCGTAATCAGGCTGTTGTTTGATTTTTCATATAGGTAGACCATGGTAATACCTACTTAATTGTTTTGTTGTACCATAAAAATTCACTCGGAGTTTAACAATTTGTCAAACAATTTCATTTTGTTGTTGACAGTAAATTAATTATTGTTACCTATCAGTAACTTCTAGATAGCATTTAATCTGTTTTCTTAAGGTAAAATATAGTTAAATCGCTTTCGTGAGACGCCATTATTTTACACCTTATCATGAGGACCGATCTGGGTAGAAAAGCGGAAAATTTGTAAGCCAGTTGGAGCTCCGTTTATAACAAGAAAACTGGCAATATCTAGCATCGTTGGTCCTATGAAATAAACGGGTATTAGGATAACGCGGAGTATTTGGTTATAGGATCTGAAAATTCAAGAAGCTAGATGACGTCAAACACTTGAAAAGGATGAACTTGCATACGAACCAAATTAAAATCAGGAGGTCTACTCTCTAAGCAGGAGCTCTTAAGTTTGGTGCCCGAGCTAGGAATGAATGACAACACGATTGGAATCCAAAAATAATAGGAGTAGGGGTGGGGCCCGTATCTTCGTTGATCCCCATTGCAATGCGCCATGCAATGCGTAACCTATTCATATTTTGCCGACCCGAATAGCGCAGCGGTAATGAAGCTGCCTTACGTTCTTAGGGTCCCGGGTTCGAATCCCGGTAGAAGCAAATGTTTGTGTGATGAGCATGGACATTTGTTTCTGAATCATGGATGTTTATATGTATAATAAGTATGTATTTATTACAAAAAGTATCTATGTAGTATATAAACTATCTGGTATCCACGACACGAGCCTCGTTGCTTAGTGTGGCACTAGATGGCACTGTGTGTATTGTCCAGCGATATTTATTTATTTAAGTTGGCAGACTCGCCGCATTGCAAAAATCCTCATAAGCACTGCATTACACTATAGTGTTGCGACCTATAGTCTCTACACATACATAAATATGGCAGTCTTCCTGAGTTGTAACCATCACCCCCCCCCCCCCCCAACCTTTTCCTAACTATATTGATGTTGGTTTCCAGTCAAACCAACGACCACCACCAGTTTTTACGGAGTAATACGATAACCCTGGGTAAGACTGGTAGTCAGATTTTCTGGCCATTGACTACCTGTAATAACTGTCAAAGATCTACAAATGATAGCCAAGACCAACGGATTGATGTACTTTCCGAGACACGTAGAAAACTTGGTATGTACTAGTTGCACGAGGTCATTCGTCGTAACAATCTGCTTTAAAACCCGGATCATCCACTATAACTAGCAACCTCTAATACCTTTTGACGCATTATGACAATAAACGTGATACAATCTAGAAAATTCCATTAGGTACATTCGATCAAGGATAGCGAAAGGTAATTTAGGTCAAATGGTGTGATGTAACTAGGACTTATCGCTGGCTAGACTGAAGCCATGCAAGTCTAGAACAGGTGACCTGACACGGCTACATGTGTGAATGATATCGTATGTTGCTCTAAGTTTTAACGGTTTATTTTATACAGGGTGTAAACCACCTCATCACGAAGCCATCAACCAAGCATTCTGTACATTAAACTAAGTAACTTTACGCAAAAATTATTGCTGGGAAATTACTTTTTTTTTTGGGGTGCAAAATCTTGTTTTGTGGTAGAACTCAATGTAACGCACTCAAAACATTGTGCTGATGGATGGATTAAATAGTACGGGAGTCGTGGAGGTGTTTAAATTAAAATTATTACATTAAAAACTTGTAGTTATTAAAAAAAAAACAGTTGCCAAAAAGTTGGAACTTTGACCCCCATATCTCTCATAACTAGAAGGTTCCCAGATATGGTGCAGAACAAAAAAAATATCGCAATGACGAGGAAAACAAGTGCCTTTCGGCTTTGTTAAGAGGTGTTTTACACCCTTTATAGATATTATACATTATATCTAAGACATAACAATAAATGGTTATAGACCCGCCTCTTGTTACACAGTCTCTATGGAGTTTCTTGCCCATTCTTCTCCTTATAGACCTACGCTTTGGAATGGGCAGCTACAGTACTTTCACTGTTATTATGCTTTGTGACTGGGATAGTAAGTTCATCTTATTGTTTTTGACAATTCAAAACTAATGGTAATGGTAGGTAATGGTCTATTTCAAATGAAAGCTTTAAGTTTGACAAAAAAAAAACTTTAAGTGCTGCCGAAAACTGGGTGTTCGAAATATGATAATCGACTGAATAACGACAATAACTTCAAATCATCATGCCTGTATCATAAAACTATCATATATTATGATGTACATATACAGGGTGTTAAAGTAGTCGCGTGCCATAGCTTAGGGGTGAGTTCAGTATCGATAAAGGAACCCGTAAAAAATAAAAAATAAATCCAAAAAAAATATTTCCTAAAAAAATTAAAAATAAAAACAAAAAAAATATTGCAAGATCAACCTAATTTAGTACCTACTAACTTCAAATAACAATTTAAAATAATTTTAATTCTAAACGATTGCTATTTTAAGTTAGTAGGTACTAAATTAGGTTGATGTTTCAATTATTTTTTTGTTTTAATTATTTTTTTTTATTTTTTTTTTGGATTTTTTTATTAATTTTTTCGGGTTCCTTTATCAATACTGAACCCACCCATAGGCTATGGCACGCGACTACTTTAACACCCTGTATAATAGATAGATAGTTTTCCCTTACTAGAAGAGTGGATTTTTTTCATAGATTCAGTCATGCCATATTCGGGGCCAAGCATTAATGTTATTAAGGATGATAAATTATTCAATCATACGTATAATTAGCCTTATTACAAGATGCTTAATTTTATCAGTTTACTTTTTCCTTTTAAACCCTTAGTCAACAGTGGAGAATAAGGTGAATTTATTAGGCACGAAAATTCGTTAAAACATACTTTGCTAGTAGTAATCAAGTTAACCAAAATCAATTTTATTTAAAGCAACATTACAAAAGACTTTATAATACTCGTATATAAATTCAGCTTTCTATTCCCCAAATACCTAAAAACCCAAAGATTAGGTCTTTCTTTTAGCCCGCTAAAATCTTTACGTCCTGAAAATTGAATACAACATACTCTACATAAGAATACGTATATCCGTAGGGAAATAAGTCGCTTCATACAACGTCTTCAGATGAAGTTGAGAACAAAATATTATATAAGCGTAGGTAATATAATATTATGTAAGGATTTTATTTAACCTCAGCATGAGTACTTCGGTCTGAACTTAGGTTAAATGATATCAGATTTCGTGTATTATAAAAACCTCTTTGCTACTTTAAGGGACATCAGTTTTTATCCCAATTATGTAAAATATTATGTAGGTAGACTCCCTTGAATGTATGCAAGCCTAGTACTTAAAGACGATTTTAGTCAATATTTTTGAGAATAGCCTTGTAGTCTCTATTAGATAGAATAATTTTATAATTTGTGTAAAATAAATATTATTTAATTTGTAAAAGCGTTTCAATTTTTGTTTTAAGTGTACTTTTGCAACCTCGAGGTCAAGCGTAAACTTTTTAAAACAGATGTCATTTGTTTCACGAGTCGACGTAGAGGGAAAGTTAGGATTTTTTTTTTTTGAATATTATACTGATGAACAAAATCATTATATATCCACTCCGATCCAGCCTGTCCCCTTGCTGACCTCTCCCAGCGACGCCCTAAGCCGAGGCCCGTACCCCGCAGGGGGTGCCCTTAGCGTGTAGTCGCTTAGTTTGTAAGTTTTTTGCCCTGGCTGGAGGCCTTACACTTAAGGCACCCACAGGAAAGTCCGGTTAAGCAGACGACAACCTCTCTGGTTGAACTGATATAATTAAGTAATGTTTGTCCAAGACAATATTGAGAGATTACATAAAATATAATAGGAAACGTCAGCACAACACACAATAGCCTGCGTCACATCTCGACCAACCAATGATCGCGAAAACTAGTGAATATTGTAAATATTACAGATTTGTCAAGAGCGGGCATTTAAAACCTTTAGATGTATCCCCACCATTATTATTTGTATAGTGTGCATTATGAAGGATATTGTCTTCTTTTCTATTCTATTCTTAGGCAGCGTGAATAATTGCTTACACTGAAAAGAGTGAGCTAGTACACGGCTATACAAAGCTACGACATTATTCAGATCTCATCAATAGTGTAACAGCAAGTAATTATATCACCAGTGAACCGATTATAATTATTGGAAGTAGGCGAGAGAACTCTTCGATCTTACCCTTTAAGCGCTGCCTACAACACAAACATATGTTAGGCTGGTAGCGCAGCCGTAGCTGTTCTTGAATACAGGGTGTAAACAACCTCATCACGAAGCCGTCAACCAAGCATTCTGTACATCAAACTAAGTAACTTTACGCAAAAAATATTGCTGGAAAACGACTTTTTTTTTCGGGTGAAAAATCATGTTTTGTGGTAAAACTGTGTAACTGTAACGCATTCAAAACATTGTGCTGATGGATGGAAATCTAACATTAAAAACTTGTATTTAAAAAATAAACTTGTCAAAAAGTTGTTTGAGGTATGGTGTAGAACAAAAAAATGATCGTAATGATGGGGAGAACCAGTGCCTTTCGGCTTCGTTTTGAGGTTTTTTACACCCTTTATATTATAAACAGCCGCTAACACTTATCAAAGTAACAACAGCTTAGAGCTCTGCCTACCCTCACTTAATTTCTTGTATTGTACCTACGTACAACTGTTACCATGGCCCGCGAAATTAAGTAAAAATCAATAGTTTTGTCCGCTGAAATTCATGCGAAGGTCATGCGGACTGATTTAGGGAAGTAGGGTGAAACGTTTTGTAGACAACCAGTCTGTTTTGTTTGACTCGTTTCGTGTTATGTAAGCATTGTTAAGCGTGTGGTTTCTATGTCATGTTTTTTTTATACCTACTTACCTAAAACATCCAACTGTAAAGGTACTTTTCATATAATTCGTGTATTACTTATTATATAAATTCAATCTTTCATAACTATCACCATAATACCTTTCCAAATAATGTTATTACCAACTGTAAAAAAAATATTAAGCATATTAAATAATTTTGATTTTAGTCAAATGTATAAAATAAGAATATAAATTATAAAAAAGAGGATGTCTACCTAAATGTAAAAACTTTTTCCATTTGACACATGTCATTGTTACAAGATTATGTACTGGCCATAGATTTATATCTCTCATCAATAAAAAAAACAGTTGTAAAATAAACTTCAAAATGGCGGCCGCAAGCGAAATCTTCTCTTGGACTTTATTTTTAATTGCGTATTTCTATTATTATTTTATTACAGAATACGGCCCAACAATGAGCTATCTGGAGAAAGTCGACCGATACCTGGACTCCCTCAAAGTGGGGAAGAGTAAGTAGCTTTTCTATATTTTTTCCTCGTGGCGTGGGTCAAGCCGATGTCAATGCCCACGTTTCATCGAAACAACATTTATTTCACTTGTATGCCTTCCTGAGAGTTCAAAAAATTACCATTGAATGTGTTCTCTCTAGCTAAATACAATAATATTACGTTCTCTTTCTTCATTAACTGTGTAACCAGATGCATTGTGTCAGCCCATCCGAAAGACTAATTACCTAATGAATCAAATAGTTTTTGTAAATGGATTAACTTCACTCAATTACTCTACTTTAAAAGTTTAGCTGTCCTTGTACGATCCCCTGGGCCGTATATTTTTTGTCCGGTCAAACCACTACGGTTGAACTGAAACACCACATACCGACAGACACTTCAGTAGTTACAGACGCCAGCCCAACAAGCTACCCGAAATTGCCAAATTTCTCAATCAACCTTGAACTTAATCCTGTGGCGATAACGTTGAAAATCTGTTAAAGAAATTTGACAGATACAGTACATCCGTGCCACGAAAGATGAGACCTGTCGCATCACTTTTATACGAGTTAATTGTGTAACGAAATACTTCTTTTGACATAATAGGAGTACAGGTCGTGAACCATCATTCTACTTTGTCTTCTTAATGTTTTATCTCGAGGCATAATCAAGATTTCACTCGTTTCAAGTGATGTGACAGGTCTCATCTTTCGTGGCACGATGTGTACGGTTTGACCAAACCTTAAGGCCTTGTGCATATAAAGAGTTTTAAAGAGTTCATACGACTCAAATTAAGACAGAGTGCAATAGGTATAATAATTTTAAACACCGCTTCCAATTTCAGGTGCCATGGTAGACTCCTGGTTCATGATGTCGAGCCCCATGCCGATACTGTCGGTGGTGGTAGCTTACCTGATCCTGATTCGCATCGGCCCGAGAATCATGAAGAACCGACAGCCACTGCAGATGAACAGGCTCATCGCTTATTATAACGCGTCGCAAGTGTTCTTGGCGACTATGATATGTTTTAAGGTGAGCTTCTTTACTTTTATTATTATAACATAACATAACATCACGCCTGTTCTCGCACGGGTTAAGCAGAGGTGTATCTAAAAGGACACTCATATTTCACCAGCTATGTTGAAGTCCCATGTAATAAGGGGCGAGCCTATTGCCATCAGGGCAGAAAACCAGACTCCGTGGCTGCTATACTGAGAAATTCCTGATGGATACTCAATACTAGTTTCTAACTTAGGCAACACCTAGGCGCTTTGTCAGATTTTCAATGTTCGGTTCAGCGTCGAAGGCTGAAATTCCAACAATTCAATAATATTGCCCTTCACAAACACAAATGGCTTTAAATAGCCATAGGGCACAAATAAATTCGATTTGTTGCCATACAAACACTGCAACAGAAACAAAATGTAATTAAAATAATGGATGTCATTATCAATGAACGTTCCGCTACTACCATGGGATGCCTATCACATGGAATGGGAATACTATAGTGTATTAAATGTGTATTAGTAATACTATACTCATAGTATACTAACAGTTGACACCTAACCGACACCCATTGAGCTGCTTGTTATGGTATTCAATGTTGTTTACATTCCGATAAGTTAGGTATTAATTGGTTGGCTTATTCAATCTTCACCAGTATTACTACTAAATTATATTCCGCACTGTTGATTGTTTGATTTCCATTGTTTGCATAGCATCAATAAATCGATATTTTTGTGAATTAAAATCGCTTTTCGTCGTCTACATGCGTAACCACGTTGTTCTTTAAACTAAAACTTGCGCGGTTGCACGGAGCGGTATGCCCGCTGTCAAAATGTCCTTACAACACCCGGTCCCACTCGCCCACTACTATTTTAGCGGACGTCCAGGGCGGCTAAAAATAACAGAATCATAATACGATAATAATATAAATTATTACGTTACTATTCGTAAAATGGTCATAAAGTGACAATTTCATATATTTCATAATTTAACTAATTTTGTGACCATTTTAGCTTGATACTTCTTCTTTTTCATGTTTTTACTGAAGCGGCCATTTAAGGCCCCCTAAACTACGCACTGCATTTTATGCAGTTTCTACCGTTAACTTCATGTTTCATCAAGTCGTAAAAAACTCTGCTTTCAAATATAATTAATAATTTATTTTATTTATTTTTCATCTCGTTCCAGGTTTTCAAGTTAAATCTCTTCAGAGATGGCATCATTTATGCGGGGTGCCGTTATCCGTCCAATACGCAAAATTTTATGGTGAGCCATGATTTAATTACGTTATTAAATAATCACCAGCCCGCTTAGCATGACCACCGTAGATACGAAAAAGAATCGACAAGTCTTTTGTTCAAAAAAGGTTGGCTGGAAAAGTCCTACTACTGGGCAAAATACTGTTTCACGCCTGTAATCCCCGAAAGGCTGGGTAGAGGTGTAGGTACCTTATCTAATAGTATAGTAATAGGGGGCAAGCCTATTGCCATCAACCGGGGAAAAATCCAGACTCAGTGGCTGCTACTGAGAAATAAAGCATTTATTTGTGCACATTCAGACACGTTTTAAGTCCAATATTCCACGCACAATGGTCCACTTTAAGGACTAAGTGCGGAAACCTAAACCCCATGATAGATAGAAGTCTAATATTCAATACTCAGTCTATTATGCCACACGAATATGATACGTCAAACATAAGACAAAAGGTTGATAAATCATTGTTCGAAACACCATTGTTTAACTATTGTGTCTACTTCATGGACGGATCAAGGGATAAAGTTAAAAAGCCTTTTTTTATGGGAAATCATCACCCTTCCCACTCTGGGCGGAGTGGAAGGGAGTGTAGAGTAGTGTAGAGACTTTTACTGACTAAAACCCACCCAGGTTCCTTCTTACAGAATCATAAGTAACTCTGAGAATTTTAGCCAACAGAAACCTTTCTAACCAGATACACAGATATTAGTTATTGTATGAGTATAAGAGCGACCTTTCTGTTTTTCAGTTACTAGACTTGGGTTGGTGGTATTTCTTCGCGAAATTCACTGAACTTCTAGACACAGTATTCTTCGTTCTACGAAAGAAAGATAAACAAGTAAGTCTAGATTTTTTTTATTTGTAAAGACCCCATTTGAAGCCACTTTAACAAGTAACCTTAACGGATTCTTTGTTTATTGGCTACCGAGCAGTATTATTGATCTGGAATATTTTAATACGGCTGCGATTTTTCAACTCCTGGAAGTTGGATGTAACAGAAACCAACACCCCGTCATACGGATTGTTAAAACGCTATTGCCAGTTGAGAGAAAACGAATTAGTAATCTGATTTACTGTAATGAATTTGTGGAAATTTGACTATTTTATACCTTGTTATATTTTGTTTATGGTAACATTGATATTATTTTGTTCTTTTGTTTACATTGTTAAAATTAGTTATGATAACTATAGAATTAGAAACGGTTTATTTATAACTAATTTATTCAATTGTTGACACTTTGGTTTAAATAGAAAAGTAACATTATCGATGTACGATGATTAATTTGAACTATGTATTTTTTCATATTACCCTCGTGGTTTTTGATATTTTCTCGACATACAGGCTAGTTGTTGTTTTTGGATTTTAACAGACAGTCTGCCTCATAGCTTGTGCTTAAAAGTCGAACTTTCTATTATTGCCGGATTAAGACAATTACAGGTTAGTGTTGTTATTGGGTGTAGAATACAAACCACGCTATTGTGAAATTAAATAAACTGATCATACGAAATTATCCTGTTTGTGGACTTATTTAACCATTGATCTAACAGGATAATATATTAAACGTTTTTCCACCCTAGTGAGTCTAGCTAAACAAAATAAACACAGATACTTTGATAGGCATTTACTGAAATGAGTCAATATTTATCTACTAGGTATTACTCAATGTTGACTATTATATTATGTCACACAAAAATAGTTATATTGGGACGAAGACCTTTTTCACACACACTTCAATGAATGATCTACCATTTCTCACTCCAGGTGACCTTCCTCCATGTATACCATCACGTGATCATGGCTCTCTACTCCTGGAGCTACCTGAAGTTCGCAGCCGGCGGGGAGGGCGCAGTCCTAGCGCTCCTTAACTCTGTCGTCCATGTTGTGATGTACTCTTACTACTTGCTGTCAGGGCTGGGCCCAAGGTTCCAGAAGTATTTGTGGTGGAAGAAGTATGTTACTAAGCTGCAATTGGTGAGTCTCAAAAAGAAAATAACACTGTTTTTGGTAAAGAAAATCCATTGAGGAGACTTAAGGATAGGTGCATGGGATTAAACTACAAAATGATGGCCCAAAGTTTCAAAAAGACACACAAACATGCCAGTGAGTTAGGATATTATTATTTATTTATTTTAGAGAATCTCCATATAAGTTACATTATCATAAATCACAAAACATAAAAACATAGAATGTTAGTGTGTTATTAACAATAACATTCTATGCCAAATGTACCTAAAAACATGTTAGTATTTTTTTTTAGTATCTACATCTAACTTATGCGTATGGCTGTCCTTACCCACTGATTCTGGAAAGGACAGTCAAAACAGTCAGCAATCACATTTAGAATGCTGTTGCTGCTGCTTCGTAAACTGTGCAGCAATGAGTTTGCTATCTTGCGCATGTTGGCTTGAAAAACCATCCGTACGCGCTTCAGCAAACATACCAGACGCGCTGCAGAGCCACGGCAGCCCCAACAGTATCCTAAAAGCGTTATTATACTGTATACGCAGGGTTGTGTCGGTTCGCTGCGTATGTTTCACCCACAGGCCACTCGAGTAAAACGCCTTAAAAAGTGTTATCTTCACCTCATTGGTACAGCGAAAACAAATATAAACCAAACCATATTGATATTACAAAAACTTGATTCTCTCTTCGGATGTCTAATGGCTTTAGCCACTCACCCGCCCCGCGCGCGACTTTTTTGCACCAAACCGTCCAGGGTGCAAAAAATTGCGAAATATTCGCATGTAATTTGACACTTTAGATAAACAATCGCAAACTACAAGAGTTATAGCTAAATAAAATTTACAGTGAATAGTTGAATAGTTATGGAATCTATATATTAAAAAAAAAAAAAAACTGATATTAATTTGAAACTCAAAAAAAATGTAGAACTTGAAAAACAGTGATGAAAACGGATATTTCGCTATTAAAATATTAATTTGAATTTTTCTAAATATTAAATTTCAATTAAAATAATTTTAAAATAAACTAGATTATATTTCCTTTCCAATAAGACCATAATCTTATTAGTTTATTTACGATAGTCTAGTTAGAATTAAATTAGAATTTGAATACTCACTGTTTATTTTGACGCGGCCTGCGCCAACGACTGTTTTTGAACACGGTTATTTACGTACCTATAACTTTACGAAGCCACTTGTTTTTGTATATACAATTTAATAATATGTTCACAATACTAATTATGCACTGCTTTTCCGTTAACACACACGTTTTAATCACAAAAACACTTATTTCTTGTATAAACACAATCACTATAGGTATTTAAACCTACCACCTTTCGGAGGCGAAATACTCAACTTTGAGATTCGAAAACTAGATTTCCTTTATGATAATATAGTAGCACAGATTTTCACGATTAATTTGATATATAACACTATCCGAAAACAACAATATACATAACAGAACAATTGAAATACGACGCCACACGTCAGAAATGGCGGAGTTTGTTTACACTACAGTTTTTACTTTTATTTTGAGATTTGTCGATGGAATAGTGTTGCTATTGTTGGTCCGAACGTTGAGGAATATAGTATAGAGAATGCTACAAGAGAAATAAGCTCTAGAAATAGCAGTTTAATAAATTTTTATTGCATTTGTTGGACGAAGGCGCTACTGGCTGCTTTAGCAGCCAGGGACATTTGGCAAATCGGCAACTGGCTGCTAAAGCAGCCAGGGGCGGTTGAGTGGTTAAAACACTGTTCATTATCAAGGCAAGTTCATCATCATCATTATAAGCGCACAGCAGTCCACTACTGGATATAGACCTCTTGGCAGAGGCCGATGATGTGCCATAGCTAGCACGTCATTCAAATCGAATCTCTGCAACTGTCATTCTTCTTTTACCAGACATTCTGCGAAGATCATCATCATCATCCTTATTTGCATAGCTTTTTCCCAACTATGATCGGTTCGGCTTCCAATCTAACCGGATGAAGCTGAATAACTGGTATTTACACGAAGTGACTCCCTTTTTTACTGCAGTACTGGGTAATACGATACCCCTTGGTAGGACTGGTTGTCAGACTTTCGGGCCACTGACACCCTTTAATTAGGCCACTGGACACCCTTAGATTGTTGCTACCTATTAATTTATTTTAATAAATGAGTTCTGATTCGTTTTTTGTTGTTTACAGATCCAGTTCATCCTGATGCTGACGTACTGCGCCTGGACGCACTTCTCCCCGCGCTGCCAGTACGCCTCTGGCTTCACCTACTTCATCTGCTCCAACATCACTATCTTCCTCATCCTCTTCCTCAACTTCTACACTAAGAGTTACAAAAAGAGAAACCTCGAGAAGAAAAATATTGAAAGGGAAATCAAAGAAGAATACGATAGAGCTCACAATGGAGTCAAAACAAATGGTGTCTGTAAAAATGGAGTTAATAACAAAAAAGAAAACGGGGTGCATGGGAGTGATTGCAAGAGTGTTTCTAATATAGAGGAGATCCCTTGCGAAGTCAATAAGGCTTGCGGGGATTACGTCAAAGACGGCAAATTCTTCCTCTCGAGGCGGACGCCGAAATTACCGTGCGGCGGTGAATTTGACTTCGATAGTATAATACAGAAATGATTCATCATAGTCAAAGACTACAGCTAGCGGTTCTATTGAGACTGATGTATGTGATGACATTGGTATTGTTAAAGCCTAAGATTTTTGTGGAGTTTGGAAGTTAGATAAGTACGCTTAAGTATTCGCTTCACTAGGACTCTATCAAATTGAAGAAAGGACCATGATTGGTGCTATCATTTGTTAGAGCCGTTAATTTTCAAGTGGGGTCTAAAATTACAGCATATCGTAGTTCGTATTGCAAAATTAATGAATTTAAAAAATTATCGTACCAGTGAGAAGACGCTTTAAATTTACAATAAATTGCCAACCGCACAATTGTTAATGTAGATTTTAAGGTTAAGCATTTGCTGTAAATATAATACGTGAATATAATCGTGCACTTATTCGATGCCAGGTTTTAGTTTAGAATTGAGACCTTTCATACATGGAGATTGATTCGACGTCAATGACAAATGTATTATTTGTAAAATAATGAACGTTTTAAAAGTACTTGTTAAGGACTACACCGCTCTAAGCAATGCAAGATATTGTGTGCACAGCACTTGAGTATCAGTGATTTGTTGCCTACCATACAATATTATTAAGTGTCTTACTTTCTCTGAGTTGTATTGCAATACGCAGCCGTCCACTTGGATTATAAGATTTGCCAGTGACTGTTAAATTTGGAGTTCTGTGACTTCATTAGTAGCCGTAGCGTCATTTGAAGTTCTTTCGTCATTGCTTTTTCGATTTTTAAAACTTTTCATGTAGCAGGCTTGTCATCATTCCCTTCATCTAAAATAAAGATTGGATCTGTAGTACCTTTGCTTTTTAAGTCGCTGTAGGATAAAAAATGTAAAGAATACGATTCCGTTTATGATCCTTTTTTAATACTTTTTTTGCTGTTTCTACAGAATCACTACGTTAAGCTAACTATGTTTTACCTAGAACAAAGCAAAGAGTTGTAATAGAGGAAACGCATTTTTTTTTGCAAGAATTATACAAGTTTCTAGCAAAAGCACGCCAAAAAAAAAAAAAAATTGGTTTCACTATTTCACTCCTGATTTTGCAAAACTGGCAATATCACAGACTCTTAGGGGCTACCACACACTTGAGACAAGACTGTCTTAAGACAATTTCCCTACTAGTGCGAGCGAGAGATAAATAGTCTGTCTCGCTCGCACTAGTAGGAAAATTGTCAGACAAGACTGTCTTAAGAGTCTGTCTTAAGACAGTCTTGTCTCAAGTGTGCGGTAGCCTTTATTGTCGATTAAATAAGATTCCGACAAGATTCGAAAAAAATATTAAAGATGGGCAGTTGGTGAATACAACTTAGTCCATCTTCTATATTATTTTTTTCAATGTTGTTGCCATAGCTTGTGTCAATATACAGACTGTTGTACAAAATCTGCAAAGGAGAATGCGTCGTAATTCTATTTGATTACCAACTTCTTTGCAAAGTAAGCCGTACTTAGCTTCAAGTAGCGCGGGACCACTTTATTTACTAACAATCAAATGGTAGAATCGAAAGTAGCATAATGTATGAAAAGCCTCATAATTATCAATTTAAGTATATCTACGTTTTAAGAAAAGTGTGCCAGGATATGTCTCATATTCAAGGACCTGTAATTTTGTTTTAGATTAAGTCCCTATGATTAGTTAATTTAATAATTAATTTTTCAATTAGCATAGATTTGATTTTGTACTTTTAATGCAATTAACAATAGTACAAAATAATGTTAATTTTAAGAAACTAATAAAGTTTAAATAATATTTTTGTATTTCAATTTGTAACTGCCTGTTCCTTTAAAATGCTTAAGAAATCCTTAACAACGAATTATCATGCATGCATGTCATGTAGATCAAGTGATCAATAGTTATTTATTTATTGTCTAACTAGACCAGCATGGCTATTCATAACGCTTCGATTCGATTTTCGATTCGGTAAGTCGTATGTCTATCTCGCTCGATTTCGTAATGTCAAAAAAAGATAGACATACGACTTTCCGAATCGAAAATCGAATCGAAGCGTTGTGAATAAGGGTCCTGGCCAGTCGACGCTAAAAATGGCTAAAATCGCAAAGCAACACCATGCTTAGCCATTTTTAGCGTCGACTTCTGCAAATCGACTTCCGCAGTTCTGCATTTTTAGGGTTCCGTAGTCCTGACAAGGAACCCTTATAGTTACATCATGTCCGTCTGTCCGTCCGTCCGTCCGAGGTTTTGCTCAGAGACTGTTAGTACTAGAAAGCTGTAATTTTGTAGAGGTAAAACAACCTACCTACCTACCTGTTACCTACCTACCCTACATGTGAAGTGGGGATTAATTTTTTCGTCGTTTATCCCATCGTGTGGGGTATCCTTGAATAGGTCTTTTAAATGACTTGGAGGTTACTACTTCTATTTTTCGATTAAATGCTCCATTTACGAAATATTAAACTTCTAAGTGCAAATATTTGTTCCAGTAGGGTGTCCCCCCCTCTAAAAGCTAAACTGCTAGCTTGAAAAATCTGGAAAAAATTATGATGATAGTATAAACTTTAAAGGATACTTATAGCGGGTAAGATAATTGGATATTTTTCTACCAAATACAAAATCCTTAAAAAAAATCCTCTAAAGTGACTAACATAAGTGTATGCTGGTGTATGCTGTAGTTGCAAAACTGGCAGATGTCAATTTGATCTATTATATCATTTTTTTTTTATTATTATTAACGGGCTACTACGGAACCCTAAAGTGCGCGTAGCCCGACACGCACTTGGCCGGTTTTTTTTTAGCCTCCTCAGTCGGCCTACGGCCCATTGCCCATGCCGCCCATAACGATGCCATATTACGTACTACACCACACGCTGGAATGTATGGACGTCAGGACTCGTATGTATTTTGCTCTAGTATTAAAGCAAAATGTATTTTGATTCAGACGCTCTCTGAATAGGTATACAGTTTGCTCTTCAACTATAAAGGCAAACTGCGATCGAACTCAGAGCAACCACGGTCTGGGTCAGCATACAGTTTGGCAATACGCGATCATGTACGCTTACTATGGACTTCGTTCCCAAGTTTGACAAAGTATTTGTGGTGGAAGAAGTATATTACGCAGTAGCAATTGGTGAGTTACTGAAGGTTTTCTTAACGTTGAAGTTTAACTCACGGGACCAAGATAATGTTGCCTACAATTTACAAATAAATAAAGAGCTAGTTAGCGCGACTGCACAGCATGAGGTCCTGGGTTCGATTTGCAGGTCGAGCCCTCCCGACGGGGGATGCAGTGTCCCGGGGTGGGGTTGTCTTGGCGGTGTCTCTCGACATCGCCAACGCCTTCAACTCCATGCCCTGGAGCTGCATAAGGGAGGCACTCCGGTATCACCGGGTGCCGACCTACCTCCGTCGTGTGGTCGGGGACTACCGCGAGCCGTCATCTACCCCGGTCGTAGTGGAGAATGGAACCGGCGAGAGATGTCGTGCGGTGTTCCGCAGGGATCGGTTCTAGGCCCGTCCTTGTGGAACATCGGTTACGACTGGGTGCTGCGCGCCGACCTCCCTAGCGGTGTATTCGTGGTTTGCTATGCAGACGACACGCTGGTGCTCGCACAGGGGGGGTCGCACGAGGCAGCGGCCGAATGTATGACACGCGGGGTTGCGATAGTCGTTGAGAGGATCCGGCAACTGGGTCTCGAGGTGGCATTGCACAAGTCCGAAGCCATGTGCTTTCATGGGCCTCGGAATGCGCCACCTCCGGGATCCTCAGTGATGGCAGGAGGGGTTGCCATCGGCGTCGAGTCGACGCTGAAGTACCTGGGACTTGTCCTCGACAGCCGGTGGAACTTCGCGGAGCATTTCCGACGTTTGGCCCCCAAACTGGAGCGGACAGGGGCTGCCTTCAGGCGGCTCCTGCCCAACCTGGGGGGGCCAAACGCCTCCTGCCGGAGGCTCTACGCGGGAGTCGTGCGGTCCATGGCCCTTTACGGGGCCCCGGTGTGGGCGCGTTCATTGAGGCAGCGAGCTTCCAACCATTTGAACGCGCCCCAAAAGGTGGTAGCCGAAAGGCTGATCCGGGGGTACCGCACGATCTCCCGCGAGGCGGCGAGCCTCCTTGCCGGATTGCCGCCATGGGATCTGGAAGCGATAGTCCTCGCGCGCCTACACGAGTGGCGCGCGGAGGCGCTACGCCGGGGGGAAACTCCGCTGCCGCGGCAAATTGTCGCTCAGCGGAAGGACTTCCGGCGGGATCTCATGGCGACATGGAGAGAGCGACTATCGCAACCCCGTGCAGGGCACGCCACAATAGTGGCGATAAGTCTCCTCTTTGAGGAGTGGCTGGAGAGACGCCACGGCGTCCTCACCTTCCGCCTGACGCAGGTTCTTACCGGACACGGATGTTTCGGTAAGTCCCTGCACCGAATCGGGCGGGAGGAGACGCCCGAGTGTTTTCATTGTGAGGATCGACCGGAGGACACGGTGGAGCACACGGTGGAGGTGTGCCCCGCTTGGGCGGAGCACCGCCGTGTCCTCGTAGCGGCGATTGGCGGCGGCGACCTCCCGCTCCCGGCCTTGGTTCAATCCATGGTCCGGAGCGAGACGGAATGGGACGCCGTCACCTCCTTCTGCGAAGCAGTCATGCTAGCGAAGGAGGTGGCAGAACAGGACAGGGAGAGATCCACACGTCCCGGCCGCCGCGGGAGACGCCCCGGGCGTCGGGGGCCACGTGGTGGCTTCCGGTCACCGTAGGCACGGGCCTGTGGACGGGGAGCTATGGGCTAGCTCGCCGTCCGTACGTCTCATGACGACAGGCCGTGTCGACGGCGCGTTCGTGTTCCACGCGCGCCTCAAAGAGAGTCAGCAATAGGGAAGGGGTCCGCAAGGGCCGAAGCCTGCCGGGGCTGCGGACTATTCGAAAGAGATACCGTGGCCCCGGAACACAAAGGGCGAGGAAGGAACATGGATGGGTTTTAGTCAGTAAAAGTCTGACACTCCCTCCTGCTCAGAGCCCAGAGCGGGAGAAGTTATTTGATGATTTCCCATCCTAAAAAAAAAAGGTCGGGTAAAGTGTTATTGAGATTTCCCATCAGGAAATTCTCTGTACCAGCTACGGAGTCTAGATTTGTGCCCGGTTGATGGCAATAGGCGTGCCGCCTATTATGTGGGACTTAAGCCAAATGGCAAAATATGTACTAGTATTAGGCACACCTCTGTCTAACACTTCGGGGATTGCAACGCCTTAATCTATATCTATACTAATATTATAAAGAGGAAAGATTTGTATTTTGTATGTAACAAATAAACTTAAAAACTACTGGACCGATTTGAAAAATTCTTTCAGCAATGGATAGCCACGTTATCAGCGAGTAACATAGGCTACATTTTATCCCCGTACTCTTACGGGAACAGAAACTACGTGGGTGAAACCGCGTGACGTCCGCTAGTGTTATGATAAGACGGTATGGTTGGCGCAGTGGCTAAGCGATTGGCTGATGCGCTGCCTGTCGTGGGATCCCCGCACGGAACAAATATTTGTATAGTCGTTCCGGGTCTGGCTTTTTGTGCACAAACAGCCAGACGAGTGAGTATAAATATTTTGATTCGCACACAGTAATTCCTACTGTGGGGCAATGTTTTTTTTTTTCAAAAAATCAACAGCGCCTGACGCTTTATGAACTTCATACTTCATACGCACTCAAACTATTTTCTTTCTTCCAGGAACAATTTGTGCGGATCCTGATACATTTTGTAATGACATACACAACATCAGAATGTTATACTCCTTCGTACCCCTTAAGCTTAACAATTACAATCAATACGACTTTATCGTCCAGTTTGGGAAGTTTTACATTGAATCTTATTTAAAAAAAGGTAACATTCAAATGATAGGAAGAAAAGCTAATGAAGATATTAAAATATCTGGTAACGATGTAGTTAAAAATATAGGGAGTAAATAAAGTGATCGTGATAAAAGTAACACAAAAAATATTGAGGACAAGACAAGTGTGATGTAATTAATTTATAGAATTTAATTAATGGTAACGATTGAATTATTTTCAAAATTTGCATTTGCATTATAGTAAAATTAATATACTATAAACTAACTAACCAAATATACCAACTAAATAAACAATAGGACGCCTAAACTTCCGTACATGTGCCCAGAAGACTGGCAGCATGTCCACGTTGCAAACAAAGCAAAGCAAAGCTAATTCTTTGGCTACAAAAGCTACGCTAAGTGGCGACCAGTCGGCGAAAATTGGACGTAAAGAATGAAGAACTTGATATTGTTGAAAAGTTATAATGTTGAGAGGAAAGTATAATAATAAATGAATAATGACATAAGCCATGTTGTAAACTGTATAAAAAATATTAAACAAAGCTCTATACTCATTTAAGTACATATTTTTTAAAACTTCTCTACAATGTGCCAATATTTTTGTGTAATTCAGACCCATTTTATTACTGGTATAGATTATATACCTGTTTCTTAGCATTTAATCATTTATCAACAATATTCATTGAATGTGTTTGAAAACTCGCAGTGACAAATCTTTGCTACAAACAATTTCGTAGGCGATTTTCGAACCAATCCAAACGATACCGATATGATGAGTAAGAAGTGAAAACAATGATGAATACTTATTAGAGTAGGTATTACTACGACTTGATCTACGAAAAAATACAAAAGACTACTTACTAGGTCAAGTACAAGCGTACAATGAATCAATTATTACAACAAATGAGAATGACAATGTTAAACACTGCACAAAATTACGATTATGGTAAAAACTGCTCTCTTTTGGTATCACAAACTATCAGTATCAGTAAGCATCTTCTAGTTTTTGAATCGTTAACATGTGATTGGCAACTCCCGGTTCAACCTAGGAGGTTGACGTCTGCTTAATCGGACTATTTATCCTGTGGAATTGTGGATGCCTTGAGTGCAATGGCTCCAACCAGAAGCATAAAACTTAAAAGCTAACGCCTAGGTACACGCTTAATGGCGACTGGGGTAAAGGTGTGAAATGATAATTGAAAAAAAGTTTTTTGTACATAAACGGTTAATGGTAATATACATAATGGTTGTGCATGACGGGTAGGATAAAACAACGCAACCTAAGAAGATAAATTACTCGTTGAATAAGCAGTTTTTTAGCCAGGAAATATGCAGGGAGTACCTACGTCAGAGATACTTACTAATTGATGTAAAAAAAAACTATTATAAAAAGCCCAATTGTATGCTTATCCCTTGTCATTTATAAACATCAGTAAAAAGTTAAAAAAGAGGGCATTGCGAGTACATGAACAATTAAAATATTTTTAGTAAAACTTGGTGTATTTTATTTAAATCATGAGTTATTGAGTTTGGTAACGGTTTCGGTGTAGGAGATTTTAAATTAAGGTAAATTTTAATAAAAAGTTTTAGCATGGTTTATTTTAAAAATGATAAATGATTCAACATTGTTGCCATAAGGCTAGTTAATGGTAATTTATATTTTTAACAATTATAGGAGCTCAATTAGTTTTGTGAAGACGAAAAATTAGGATGCTGAATTGAAAATGTTAAAACGATAAATTACCTTTTTGGAATTACCTCTTATTTCCTTTTTTTTCGAAATAGAATATCACAAACAGTTTACTTTTTTACTGCTCTGTAATTATTATTAAAGAGCATTGTGTAATATGTCAAAAATGTAGTACTTTTTTTTATTTGAGCCTTTACCTTTCATGAAAAATAAGGACATTAATATTATGAATGACCTGTCTGAAAAAAATATTTGTGTACTGAATATACTATAACATTATGTGAAGTGTTACTAGAAAGATTAACTTGTTCTTTTATACATATTTGATCAAATACCTATTTTTGCGTGTTCTCTGTGTTCCTTCTACAATGCACCGACAAAATACGCCAAACAACTTTATTTCACAAAACGCTGCCGCTCATACTAGCACCACACCTCGCTCAAAAGACCAAATTAAAACCCAGCTGTAATACGTATGTCAATTGCGGGTATAAAATCGATCTGATAAGACGTGTTCTGCTTAAGTGCAACAAAATGGAAGTCAATCATGGAATAATTTCATTGGATGGAAAAAATGGAACCCAAGAATTACCAGCATCGTTTTCTGAAAACAGTGAGTGACTTTTAATACATTTTTAATTGAGTTATTTGTGTATGTTTTAAGGAGAGCTTTTATAGTTTATCATTCTGAAGTGGAGGTGAACGTACTTTCATGTCCTTTCAAGAAGATAAAGGTGCTACTGTGTTCTCCATGAATGACTATTCTGTTCTAACATTTTGTACAACTATATTTTGTTTCTTAAATTTTATTGTATCAATATGTTAATAAGACTGGGAAAACCCTAATCGTTTCGCTTTACCTATTTGCATCGCAGGATATGATCTCACGATCTTCGAAAACCACGATAATTCCGAAAATTAGAAGATAAGACGGTGATTTTTTCAACCGTTCATATTATTAAGGTCGTAGGTCTAGTTTTCGGCTTTATTTACCTTATTTTAGTCAACATTGTAAAAGCGTCACCCATATACAATTTCTTACGGCCTCTGTACGTGACAAATATAATTAATAACAAGATAAATATAAAAAAATTAGATGATGTATAACTCAATATTAAAATAATTATTGTTTATGTACATTATGTTAATAACATCCTGTTCAAATTGAATTATAAATAACCCTTTTGCAATTCATTAGCTTACTTACTCGCTGAGAATAGGCAGGTACGATCATTATCTTGTTAGTTTTTAGTTTCATTAGTTCCGTCGTTTTCATAATATGCCATGTGCAATGTTGATTTTAAAAACCTAGATCTGAAGTTTTCTGAATCTATCGCTAAGATCCGCAAGAAGCAGCATTATGGCCTATCAAAAAACATTTTGAACTAATTGATCACTTAAAATATAAAGAGGTAAAGTTTGAACGTAGAGGGTAATCTTCAGAACTACTGATCTAATTACGAAAATTCTTTCACTGATGAAGAGCCATTTTATCCTCTAGTGTCATAGACTTTATTTAAAACGTCGCCGTGTGATAATTTCCCACCAAACCGCAAGCAAACACGCGGTCAAAACCTAGTATTAGCTTACATTGAAAAAAAATACCTTTACAAGCATTAGAAAATAAACATGGTTGAAGCCAGGTGCATACTAGATAAATATAGACGGACATTAACTAAATAAGTAATTAGCAAATAAAGATGTATGTACTGACACACAGGTATTATGTGCTCGACAAAGTACAAAGTTGCTGTGTACCCCGCTTGTTTACATAGAAAAAAAGAAGAGCGGAGACTTCTCTTGAGAGGCATACCGGAAAAAAAACTAAATTTCGTATATTTTGATGACGTAGATTTTTACTCTATGCTATAAGTAAGGTTGAAAAGTGGTCAAAATTACGCGTACTTGTGCAAAAGAAATCCATAACCCTTGATCTGTCCACGAAGTAGACACATTAGTTAAACAATGGTTTCTCGAACAAATCGGTCCTTTGACAAATCATGATTTAAGGGACTTTTACACATCAAGGTTCCCATACAGGACACAAAGCCTGAGAAGTTTTTTAAAGTAACTCAACAAAAAACATTAAGAACGAAATAATTGAATTGTGTTTTAACTATAATTTTAGTAGGTTCTTGCCTTGTGTCATTTGTAGATGGACAGTCGTCAGTGGTAGTCAGTGGACCGAAAGTTTGACAGCCAGTCTTACTAGGGGCATCGTATTACCCAGTTTTAACGGGGATGTTGAGGTCACATCGGTAGTCGCTTCATATAAAATACTGGTATTCAGCTGCATCCGGTTAGACTGGAAGCCGGCCCCAACATAGTTGGGAAAGGGGTAGGCAGATGATAATTTATTGAAGCCTTGCACTTAACTTTAAAGCTAAGTTAAAAGCACTATGTGGAAAAACATTTGTAACCTATTGGTATACTTTAATTTATTGGTGCTTTCCTTTATCTTAAACCTCATTTCACATGCATACTTTAGCTACTTCTAATTTTGAACCGCCAAGATTGGAAGTGTGAACTTAGTCTTAGGCTGCGTTTGCAGCACCGAATTGTGAGGATGTGCAGCGAGCAATGTGCATAAAACTAACCAATCACATAACAGCTTAGCTCAAAATGTTAAAAAGAAGCTTTACTATTGGTTAGTTTCACACATATCCCTCGCTACGCATTCTCGCTCATCTTATCAGCTTTAAGGTGCAAATTGGCAGCGGGCGACTGGAAGCCGCCGCAGACGACGTGTCGTCGATTCATGTCACCGCGACACGTCGCGCAGCCTCATGTCGCTGCAGTCATGATGTCATTTCATTGTCAGCGACACTACTAATCTGCGGTCGCTAGCTTCATCTCGCTTGCTTCGGAGGGAATTTCATAGAAATACATAGAAACCAGTAGTGTCTGCGGCGGCTTCGTGTCGCCCGCTGCCAAATTGCACCTTTACTCTTTAGTTCTGCCCCGGTGGGCTCGTGATACCTGTAAGGCCAGAGAAAGTGCACCTGAGTCTGCGAGTACACTTGTGCAGTTATGCACTATAATTTCTCCCGCGGATGGATAGGTGCCGAGATTGACCGCTGTGACGAAATACGGCTGTGAAATACGGTCAGGAGGATACATTTTAATTAGTGTGAAAGCTGTTACCGGAACAAGTATTTCATTTACTGCATCTACATACATTCAACATTGGGTACGACTTGGAGACGACTACCCGAAAACTTCTCAGCTAGTGTAACTATTTGAACGAAAATGTGTACATATTTGTTCAAATAAAGCTAATCATTACTTTGTAAAAGTAACATTGCAGAGTTAATATTTGTGCACGGGCAAGACTTTGAACTTGCATCTTTAAAAAAATATGAAGCCGTTTATTTTTAGAAATGATATTATATTTTCATTCGTTTTTCTACAAAATTAACAAAGGTTTGTTTATTTCTATCAGTAAATTTCTATACTTATTCACTTCCAAAACGCAGGCTCTTCGTTCAAGCTCCGGCACTATTATTGCCCTAAATTTGTATTAATTACTAAATGTACCTACTTAACCATCTAACGACGTATAGTAGAAGTAGCTATAGGAAAGCTTACACAGCTACGTTTTGCAGGTTCGAATTCCGCAACGTAACAGTTAAGCGCAAGCCACACAGCCAGCTAGCGAGCGTGCGAGCTAGCGAGCCGGGTTCATAGACGATTTTTCCGTGTCTAACAATTTCTAAAAGTTTATATAAAATGTCTAGTGTAATGCACTGTCGGAGTTATAGCACTGCTTAAAAAAATACCATTTAAAGTGGATGTACATATATAAATGTACACAATCGAATGTATGATTAAGGTGGATGCTCCAGGGTAGCCCGCGAAATTCAAATTTTCTTACGTTTTATGCAATTTTCAGCCGCGAATCATATTTTAATCAACATACAACCTGACACTGAGCTGCAAATTGCTTATAACGTAAGACAATTTGAATTTCGCGGGCTACCCTTGAGCATCCACCTTAATCACACATTCGATTGTATACATTTACATTGCTCAACTGACATTGCCCTTCAGACTACAATAGGTGTAGCTACAGGTTAGAAGCTACAACCCTTAATTAATTCGACTCCCTCAGGGCTAACTGACCGCTCGGCCACAAGCCACACGGTCAAGCGACACGTGTATTGCAACACCGACTGCGGAAAAACATAATGAAAGAAGTTACTTGGAGCTTGCCACGAGTCAGTGCGACGCGAGTTGTGGTGCGAAGGAAAAAAGTAGTGTCCGACCATATATTCGGCTTCGGCCACCATCGGTCAAAAGAACCAAACCTCCAGCTTCGGCCAAAATGGGCCAAAACCAAAGATTTCTAGATTTCACTGAAATTGAACGAACTGTTACGAATACGCGAGAGCGCGATGGAAGAAGCGACGCGCGTGGGGTTGGGGTTACATATTTGAAAGTGTTAGTATTTTTGACAATTTGCAAGATTATTTTAATTTAATCATATCATCACCTTTGGCCAAATATTGAACTAACTTTCTTAAGTTTGTTGAACCTTCGGCGAAATCGGCCTTCGGTTGGACACTAGTAGCAAGTGACACGAGCATGTGTCACTTGACGCAAGATTGTCGCATCGCCTGTAGTCGTGAACGGCCCGTAAACATTCTTTTTTCAAACTTAAAAATTATGGAACAACGTTTTCTTTTTTTTTTTTGGTAAAGTAACAAGATTTTGTGGTTGGCTGTTTGAGAGTCGAAAATTATGTAATTTTGGAAATCCAATTATGCATATTTGCGGTAACAATAGGTTAAAAAGTTAAAATGCAGGAAATTCTTTTTTTTATGATTCAGAGAGAGCAATGACTTATAATAATTCAATATTCATTTTATTATAAAATATTCTGTGTTTTGAAAATGGCTTATAGTGAAATCCCTTTAAATACATAAATGAATGTCGTATATTTTACATATTAACATGTCTGTAGGTCAATAGCTTGGTAGGTACTACACAGTAAAATTGTTTGCTGTCAGACGCGAAACGTTTAATTTCTATGTAAGGTAATTAAAGTATTTACGTACTTCACAGGGAAACCACCACATAAAAATGTGTTTTAAAAACTAAAAGTTCAAAGTCGTTTTAATGTCATTGTTAATACTTTTGTAACTTTATCATAATTATGAACACTTTATAAAAATAATAGCTGATGCCTGCGGCTTCGCCCGCTTGACAAATTATATACTAAAACCATTCTCGAGAACCACTCTATCCATTGGTGAAAACAGCATGAAAAACGATGCAGTAGTTTTTGAGTTTATCGCGAACAGACTGACAGACGCGGCGGAGGACTTTGTGTTTTATAATATGTAGTGATTCACACAAAAAAAAAAACATTAAGACATGCGACAGCCTGACGTCAGAACCAGGGTTAATTAGGTATTATTACAAAAAATCCATTTCATTCCATTCTACGTGAATAGTAAATAGAAACAGGAAAAAAGTTGTTAAATATTAATAAAAGGCTTACCGGATGTAGGTACGCATGACGACCAAAGAAGCTATGCATAACCAGAATAAGCAGATCTCTCAGTGTACGGGAAATCTATACAAAGTGAGACCATGATATACTGGGAATGTATAGCTAGATGTGTCGCCATGTGACCATGATTGTATCAAAACCAGAAAATAATTGAAGGGCGTTTAAAAAAAGGTTCTCATCGCTGTCAACGGGAAAAGTGCCCAGAAGACTGCCGGCGTTGCCACGTTGGATGGCAATTCTTTGACCAAGAAATAGGCCAGCCTATGTATTTAGGCATATTATTATTTTAGGACTTATATTGTAAGTAATTAATGTAAATATGTGTGTATAGTAAAAAACCTAAGAATAAACTAGTTTGATTGGAAATTTTACTTAATATTGTATTTATCGAAAATTCGTTATGAATCACAATCCTGAATCTTCTCTACATTTATTGGGTCTTTCCAAAATATATACAAGTGTTTGCTTAAAAGGACCTTCTGAACGCGTTAGGCAATAGTACGACACATCTTTAAGTAGCGAGCACATCGTCGTTGAAAATCAAGTGGATTAACACACTAAACATATTGTATTTTTTTACATAAATTAATTACTTGAATATGAACAACATTACGGGATATTCAAGTTAGTAAACAAGATTGAATTAATTTTATTTTTCAAATATCGAGATGTTATTTATGAATTATTTATTTAAAACTTTTTTGAATTCAAATATAGAACAAAATAAATCACTTTTCGTGTGTGTAAAATAATACGATTTTAGAACAGGTAGTGGCCAAGTGGTATCTTCCCGATTTGAAGGCCACGGGTTCAAAAACAAGTAGCAATTTCACCTTGCGTAATTTATTTCATCACCAGTAGCACTGGCTTCATCATCCTCATTCTCCTTCCCTTATCACAATAATTTGAGGGCGTTGTAGCATGTCTTCTTCTTCCATACTTCTCTATTACTCGTCATTTCAGCCAACGAAAATAGCGGGAAAACCATATTCTACAACGAAAAATTTTAAAACATCCACCAACCTGCATTGGGCCCGCGTGATGGGCGGTCTACTCCAGCGAACAAAGAGGAGGCCTACGCCCTAGCAATAGAATCAGTTTTTGTTTAAGCTAATCAGACTCTTCTTTACTTTACAGCGGACTTTGTAAACACATGGCTCCTCATGGGATCTCCGCTTCCAGTCGCACTGATCTTAGCGTCATACCTGCTGTTCGTGTTGAAAGTAGGACCAGCTTTCATGAAGAACCGTCAACCATTCAAACTGCACCGTATCATGCCGCTGTATAATGCCGTCCAAGTTGTGATCTCGTGTTTCTTGTTATACGTGGTAAGTTTATTTTAAGATTCATAACTTTTAAGGTTAGAGTTGAATGTCTACTGCTGCACTGCGATATGAACGCAGAGATGACCCTGGTTAGCTGCGCGGATCATTTGTTTGCCAGCCATGCATCCGTGTGGTGCGTGGCTGGCCGTGGGTAGCATAGTGCACGATCCTGTACATTTTCAGACAAAGCGAAGCTAAGTTCACATACGTAGCTAAGCAATGGGCTGCTATGTAGCCTTTAGACAATATTTGGGGCTTCGTAAATATAAAATTTTTTCCAATTTTAAAAAGTAACCGTGTTTGTGGCGTGATTACATGTTTGTGCGTTTTAATAACAATATGAAGTACCTTTTTATTAGTCATTGAGTATTGAGTAAGGGATGACAAAAGAGGGTGTTTCACATAAATGTAATAAAAATAGGTGAATTAACGCAATAACAATTCGAAGGTACCTTCACGGTACCTTCACGGTGGTCGTATAAATAGTTTTAATTATACTGGTTCCACCTAAAATATTATTAAAGTTAATATGTTGCTCATGTGTGGTTTTCTATTTGCAGTGTGTAAAAATGATGTCTGAGAATGGATTGGTGCCAAAAACCTGCGTCATGGAAACGGACTATAACAGAAGAAGCGTAAGTGTCACCATTTCTTTCTTCATCTGTCATCATCTTCATTCTCATACCATTATCCCAATTGATTTGGGGTCAGCGCAGCAAGTCTTCTTCCTCCATACTTCTTTCTCTATTTCTCCTCATCTCAGCATAATCTCTCCGTCTATTATGTTTAATTGCAATGTTTTCGAAAAACCAGATCAAATGCAGCATTGTTTTAATATCATTTCAGTGTGCGAAAGAAATGGGGCTAGACGTCCTGTATAGCTCCATCTCTAAGCCACACTTAGGTAGTACTGCTACAAGAGTTGATGTTACGGGCCCAGTGGGCCTATCATGACGTCTTAAGGGCGCGTTTGCATATCAGGTAAAATTATGCTGTTTTTCGGTACAATTTTATGGCATAATCAAACAAAATCCAATATAACTAATAACTACCTCGTATAGATTGGTTCTTCATCTTCAAATAATAGGAACTTGATCATTGAAAATTTTAGTTTTTTATAATGTAAAATCGATCTGTCGTTGCCATTTTCCCTAAAATTAACGATACAGGGTTGAGTTTAGGTACATTTTTTGTGTTATTATTAACATATTTTACTATTTCTAAAAATACTGTATGTTGGCAAACATAATCAATTCTTAATGCAAGGATTTTTTTTTTATCTAAATGATTTATATAGTTGCAGAAAAAATGAAAACCAAATCTTATTTTTTCACATTTTTTGCTATTCTGGATGAATCTTAATCGATTGCATTAGGGGTTATTTTATTTTGGATACCCGTCTTGATTTATTGCACAAACACTTTGAATGAAACTTTAGTCCGCGCACGGCCGCCGTCGAGAGTGGACACGTAACGCCTGTTTGGAGCGGTTCGAGTTGTAAAAGATCGCTGTACAAACACAAAATATTCGATAAACCAAATTTGATACTTGACAAGGCAAGATTTTTATTATTTATTAGTTATGATGAGACCTTACCTCCGGACTTGATGAAGTGATTGGTGACTGCTACTGGAACTCCTTGACGTGTTGTACTAGGTGAGCCGAGTTTGGGCTCGTTTTGTTAGTTATGATGAGACCTTACCTCCGGACTTGATGGAGTGACCTGAAGGTGTACTTCGGTGATTGCTACTGGAACTCCTTCACATGTTGTACTAGGTGAGCCAAACAAAACGAGCCCAAACTCGACTCACCTAGTACAACATGTCGAGAAATTCCAGTGGCAGTCACTGAAGTATACCTTCAGGTCACTCCATCAAGTCCGGAGGTAATTCGTAAAAACAGCAAAAATATTTTTTTTGTAGGGACCTACCATAATTTTTTTTCTAAGAAATACGTTAAAATCTTTCAAAGCATCAAAATGAGTTCACTTGACTACTATTCTCGCAGTTAGTCGTGCGTACACTTGTGTGTATGACCCGTGTCAATGTAGTAGTTCGATTCTGTACCTATCTATTTTGCAAACGCGTCCTTAAAGCAGGATCGTTTTAATCGCGTTCCAGTGTGGGTAAGAGACGGAGCTATAGAGGACGTCTAGCGCCATCTCTTTCCCACACTGGCACGAAATTAAAACGATCCTGCTTTAAGACGTCATGGTAGGCCCAAGGTCACATGTAGCAAATACTACTCAAACGAAATTTCCTTCAAAGTATTGCTGATTATTCATATTCATTTTATTTTGCATACTATAAGTTTAAAAAGATGTTACAATGGGCTTACAGCTAAGAACAATTATGGACCCTGTTAGGGCACAACAATAAACAAGATTAACATTCAATTTTAAGAAGTTAATAATAGATACTATTTACAAACAGAGGGACAATTATTATTCTGTGCTCAGTTAAATTACATTAGATTTCGTCGAAGTTCGATGTACTTTTACATTCTTGAGGATATTAAAGACGACAAATAGATCCCAGTTCACCTCAGTAATTAAATTGACCTGGGCTATATGGGGATACACCAAAAGTATGAAAGTAATAACCCAAAAATTATTCAAATTTCAGATAACAGCAGCAATGTACTACTACCTACTAGCAAAATTTTCAGAACTCCTCGACACAGTATTCTTTGTACTCCGGAAGAAGTACAACCAAGTGAGCTTCCTACACGTATACCACCATACCCTGATGGTAGTGGTCACATGGACGGCCCTGAAGTATGAGCCGACGTACGCACTGCTCTTTCTGGGAATGCTGAACTCTTTCGTCCACGTTGTCATGTATACTTACTATGGACTGTCTTCGTTCCCGAATATGGCGAAATATTTGTGGTGGAAGAAATATATTACTAGTTTGCAACTGGTGAGTTTGTAATTTGTTATGTTAACATATTTATTTGCTTCCATGAGTGACGTTAGAAAACAGTCCTAGTTTTGGGTACTACAAGATACTGTAATCCACTCGAGATTAATCCGAATGGCGCAGCGGTAGTGAGGCTGCCTTACGTTCGTTAGGTCCCGGGTTCGAATCCAGGTAGGAGCAAATGTTTGTGTGATGAGCATGGACATTCGTTTCCGAGTCATGGATGTTTATATGTAATAATATGTTTTATAAGTATGTATTTACAAACAAAAAGTATCTATGTAGTATATCAACTACCTGGTGTCAACGACACAAGCGTTGCTTAGTGTGGCACTAGATGGCGCTGTGTGTTAATTTCCAGCAATATTTATATTTATTTATTTTATTTTTTGTAGCAAAATATTCTTTAAACATTAATAAGGACGTTGTGAATAAATAGTAACTGCTACTCAGCCGTCAGGTTAGGCCGCGCTTGTCTAGTTTGCTCCATGGATATGTGACCACCGATTACATTCATAAATATTTTTTACAGACTAGATAAAATGTTGAAAAAAATAGTCCTCACTTCATAGCGTCTTTACGAGCCGTCCCTTGTCTTCAACCCTTAACAATTTATCGTTTTCCTCTTTCAGATCCAGTTTGTACTCATCCTCACCCATTTCGGAGTAGCCTGCGTCAAGTCAGACTGCAAACCTTCATACATCATGTGCGTTGCAATGGCAATCAACATATTCCTCTTCCTCTATCTCTTTGGAAGCTTCTATGTTAGGACATACAACAAGAAGTCAACTGCTAAAGCTGAAAACAACAAAGAAATTAATGCATCAGAAATGGACACAAAAATTTATCAAAATGGGAAGAACCTGGCCAATGGGAAGAATACCAATGAAAACAACTATAAAAGTGCCTCAATAACAGTCAACGATACGTTTAGAATAAGATTTAATTTAACGTCGAATAAGTTAACATAGGATTAGTATTTTATTTAAAACTCAGTTTGTGATAAGAGTGTTAGTATTAGAACGACCATATTTAACGTTATCATTGAAATATAGTGGCTTTAAAATTAATAATAATCATGTTAAGCAATAAATGATTAAAATCGTAGTTCTTTTGTGTTATTTACAATAAAATTGAAATATACCCTCTCACTCCTACAAACTCCATAAGATAAGGAAGTTATTAAACCATTGAAGTTCGATAGAAAAATACTACACAATAAGTACTACTAATAACAGTTTATTCTAACTAGCTTTATACTAACTACATAACCAGTGAAAGCCACTTCCAGAATCGGACCCCGTTTTTTTTTTTCGGATGGGAAATCATCAATTGACTCCTCCCGCTCTGGGCGGAGCAGGAGGGAGTGTCAGACTTTTACTGACTAAAACCCATCCATGTTTCATCATCGCCCTTTGTGTTCCGGGGCCAAGGTATCTCTTTCAAACAGTCCCGCAGCCCCGGATCGGCCCCCTTACACCGAAACAAAATAATCATTGGTTAGTTATAATGTCCCTACCTGAGTTCAAAAGAGTTTTATCAAAGGTACTGCTAGTAATACCTTCATTACATGTGCCGAGCTCATTAGTGAGTCGATGCCAAGACACAGGACCTAACTACTTGGGAAGTGCACTCGGTCTATGTTTAAACCTTCTTTTGGTCCTGTGGCCACTGTACTTAAATTTTGGGAAAAGGTGTCAATTAGGCAATAGTGACATTACTTTAGGCTTAACTGTCAAAGATAAAGCGATGTTAGAGTGACCAGACGGCTGTTCCTTGAACCAAAAAAAGCTCCGCAGATAACAAAACTTTAAACCTTCTTTCAAACAAAAGTAGGAGCACTAAAATCACACTCAATACTTCTTCTTAGCGTGTGGGTGGCAATTACTGCTTTACGTGCTTTCCGAGATCTTCCAAACTCGCTCAGAGTTTGCTACTGAGAAATTCCGTATAATTATGCTTCTATCTACTGCTCCATTTTATGTTTCTGCTCGTAGCATCTGTCACAGTTGCCATCTGCCGTAGTAACAACAGTAACTGATAATTATTAATCTATTAATGTCCTTGGAAATGATCTAAGCAATCATTAGGAACAAACATTAATCAAAGTTAGAAGTGTGTTAATGATGAACATTTTTAACCTCAAATTCTAATAAAGTAGGTATCAGTTTTTCTGATATGAAGAATTTTTCAAACATTAAATGAAGTAAACGATGGAAAATGAATTCTGGAGTGGACACTGCGGATTGGCAAGTGTATCGCGGGCTACCCTCCAGGCGGATGGAAAGATGACCAGGGTGCTGTGGTGGAGCTTAGCCTTACGAAAGGCCTATATACAGCGGGGGACTGCAATAAGCTAATTTAATTGAAGAAAACTTATAAAAAACTTACAGGACAACTTTTAATCAATGTCAATGACTTTTAAATTTTATTTTATTTATTTATTCAATGATTGTCCAATTCATTGACTAATTATGTTAAAAAAACTCTTGGGCTATCGTATTACCCAGTACTAACTGGGATGTGGAGGTCAGATAGGCAGTCGCTCCATGTAAAATACTGGTGTTCAGCTGCATCCGGTTAGACTGGAAGCCGACCCCAACTGCAATAGTTGGGAAAAGGCTAGGCAAATGATGATGTTGTGTTGTTGTTGCCTCGCATGCATATTCAAACGTTGATTTATGAAACCAAGAAATATTGTAGGTAATGAGTACATTACTTCTACAAAGTTCATTAACATTGTGATACCGTAATTGAGTAAATTATTTTTCAATTATTGGTTACAAACTGATTGAAGATAAAAATATTATCAATAAAAATGCTAAATAAGGGTATAAAAACCTGGGGCTGCGGGACTATTCGAAAGAGATACCGTGGCCCCGGAACACAAAGAGCGATGAAGGAACATGGATGGGTTTTGGTCAGTAGAAGTCTGACACTCCCTCCTGCTCCGCCCAGAGCGGGAGAAGTCATTTGATGATTTCCGATCATAAAAAAAGGGTATAAAAACCTCGGGATTTATTGATGCAGGTAATCGTTTAATCGTTGTATGATAATCAATATGTCATTTTGCGAATGTGGCATTGTGCGCCTAATCCCTTACTGAAATCTTAAAGATCAATTAATCTCTCTTAGTAAAAGGTTACCTTTTCCGCATGCAGCGCAATTTTATTGCCCAATTATATGATAATTATTATATTTACTGACTGCCTATCTGACATCGACAACCCGATTAGAGGGAAACAAAAACGGGCAACTGTCAATCTTTAGAGATATCATATCATTTTTTATTGATGATTATCTGAAAATGGTAAAGCAGTCGCAACATCTTCTCATTCCTGAAACCGTCTACTAAAAATAAACATAAATTAAAAGCGAAACGTACGCGTATACGTCTTTTATTACCGTAACCAAAAACTAAATTAAAATGCTAATTTTAAAAAGAGCCTACGTCTTTGTTGTCGAAAATATTATGTCAATCGATTTCATGGTATGACCTTCGTTTCTGCCAGGGTCCTCCAGTTTCTGAAATAACTAGAAAATGAGAGTAGTGCCACAGCAAAGAAAAATTCAGTATGGCTAGTTTGCTTAGTCGCGGATAAAGTGCTCGTAGTCATCCAGCCAAGCCATCCAAGTACATTCTTATGGCTGGATGGCTTTATTTACGAGACGGAAACCTCCAGACATATTCCATTATCGTCTTTAATTAAAAAGACAACTGCCTGCAAAATGGACCACCATCATTATCTTCATTCTCTTGTCCTTATTTCAATTTATTTGGGGTCGGAGCAGCATGTTTTCTTCTTCCATACTTCTCTATTACTCGTCAACTTAGCAGTCACCTCCTTTCTTGCATATCATCCTTCACACAGTCCATCCATCGTTTCTTTAGTCTTCCTCTACTTTTGTAGACATCCAAGTTAATTTTCAATGTAGTCAAAACGGTGAAGGAATACAAATCGTGAGGAAACTGGCATGTCCTAGAACCAAAAAATGCGAAGACATGTGACATCTACCAACCCGCACTGGTCCCGCGTGGTAAATTGTAGCCCATTCCCTCGCTTAGAGAGGAGGCCTGTGTCCCAGCAGTGGGAACATTAATAGGCTGATGATGATGATGATGTAGTTAAGAGACTTGCTACATTTTCCTCATTCCTTCGTATCCCATGCCCGTACCACGACAAGTACGACAACCGCCGGCGCCACTTTCAGACTTCCTCTTATGTACCAATTTCTTATTTTATCCATTCGCGTTAAACCACACATCTCTTAGCATTCTGATCTCAGCCTAATGCAATAGGCATAACGACAGTATCAAAAAATTACAAATCTATTTAGTCCGTCAGTTATAGAGTATTGAAAATTAATGGACACGTATTTTTTGTTTTTGTAAATCAATGAATATAATAAATAAATACAAAAGATAAAACGCATCAAAACTCGGGAGTGGGGGCTCGTGACGTCAGAACTAGCTAAAAATTATACCTAGGCGTGACGTATTGCGAATTTTAAAAGCGTCATATTTTCGTAAATTTTGGTTTACGTAACAAAAGAAAAAACACGGGTCAAATATTTTTTGATAATCTAACTGACGGACTAAATAGATTTTTCATCCCCCCATCTCGGAAAGAGTATTTTTGCTCTTCAATATCTGAGTGCAAAAGTCGTCTTTATCCTCTAGAGGATAAAGTAAATTGAATTTAGAACATCGTGTGCACTAAGTTTGTGAATTCAAAACTTCATTAAACCTATTTAGTTCTACCTCCATGGTGCCGAATTTATCATAGGTACAACCTTTTTTAATTTTTAAAAACTCAGACTCGGAACCTTCTTGGTGTACTTTTATAATTTGCTTTGCACGCGCCATTTTCTTGTCAGGTCAATTGTTAAAACCTTAGGTTAAAAACAAGTGAAAAACGTAAAATAAGTGGTTTTGGCGACCAAGAAGTTTATTTGACGCCAACAGAATTGACTGAAACTGTTAATAATGCGCAAATGAGCTTTCTCCCTTAACAATCACGCGAGAAGGATTTGAAACAGTACGATATTAAAAAAAATGAAAAAAAATAGGTAGAAAATGCCCAAGGCATTAAGTCCGCCTTTGTACAGTTTTTACTTGTGCATAAAGTTTTAATAAATAAATAAATAAATATTACACTCAACTTAACTAACTGTAGCAACGTTACTTTAAATTTTTCTTAATTGTACCTAAGTATTATTTGTTATAATTTAAAGATTATTTTGTAATACTTACCTACCATAATGTAGTAGTTAACACCTAAACTGAAATAAAAGTAAAAGTATCTTGTGATTGTAAATGTTTTTTTTTTTGCATTTAGTCATTTCCTCGCTGAGGTGGGATGAAAAGTTACGTGTTGCACTCGAGTGCAAAGATTTTTCACCTCGTGCTCTTTTGATTCCCTCGCTAACGCTCAGGATTCTAATTTTTGAATCACTCGCTGCGCTCGTGACTCAATTTTAGAATCCTTCGCTTGCTCGGTTATCAAAATTGAGCACGCGGTTAAAAAGCAACTTTGCACTCTTGTATAACAAATAACTATTTTTTGTCGTCTCGCCTATTGCCAATAAGACGGGCCGACTTTTAAAAAATTGGACGTGTAATGCAGAAGATAGGGTATTTTGGCGAAGCTTGAGAGAGGTATTTGTCCAGCTGTCGATTAACCTTCAATACCAGTCCCCGGGAAAAATTACATATGTAAATGAACCCTTCACAAAGCCGTCAACCGTGCAGTCTGTACATCAAACTAAGCCACTCTACACAAAAAATATTGCTGGCAAACGACTTTTTTTAGGGCTGAAATATCACGTTTTACAGTAGGTATATTTGTTTAGGTATAACGTAAAATTAAAACATGTACCTACCTATTAAAAAAAAACTTTAGTAAAAGTTGAAACTTTGATCCCCAATATTACCGTAAATAGAAGGCATGGCCCAAAACAAAAAACTTATTCCAATTACGGGAAAAACAAGTGCCTATCGGCTTCGTTAAGGATACTTTCATTATACCTACTCGTACAGTACTCAGTTTCCACTTTGAATATTTAAAATTTTGCACACTGTAACTACTTAAAGTAAAGTACACGTATTTAATGATTAAGACTGAACAGGTTTAACTACATCCGCAATAATAATACTGAAAAGAAGACTTCTAAGCAATATTGTTTTATGATTGTAACTGTAATAGCCGTAATTTTTGACCCAAACAAAAAAAAAGGTGTAGATTGTCCAGGTAACGTGTTACTAGTATCTCGAAGTAATTTGATTAAAATTTAACCGAACTGCTCTTCGATATTCGTTATAAATATATATATATCGTTGGACATTACAGACAGCGCCATCTAGTGCCACACTAAGCAACGAGGCTTGTGTCGTGGACACCAGTAATTGATATACGACATACATATACATATTTTATGCTGATATACGATATACATATCCTTTTCGATATTTTTCTTTATAATCTATGGTTATTTTTGATACCTTTACCTTGCCGATTGACGTCAAGGTAATTTGAATCCAAATGGACTGACAATCTGTTCAAAACATACGTATTTCGCTGAACAATATAACAATAATCCGTAGTCGTTTATGCTTGCGGCTAACCGCAAGAGATCATTTCCTTTAACACAGTTCCATTTCCACTCAATCCCGACTTCCGGGTAAATATTTCAACAAAAAACCTAAAAATATTACTGCGTCACAATGGTCAACACTTAAAAAACAAGACAAAAATCAAAATGGAATTCCCTTGCGGCTTCTAAAAATAACTATCAAGGAATTTGTTTATGTATGAATGGAATAGCGTAACTGTTCACGTCATACTATTTGACAACACAACAAGTTATAAAGGTGTTTTATGGCGCATCCACACCGCAGTTACTTTTTGTAGAGCAACGTTTCCAAGTGTTATTTTATTGTTACTATATGTTATGTTATGCTATGTAATGTTGCCTTGCCTTTTGAAAACAGTCAACACGTGGTAACAATTGATAACATTGTTAGAGAATGTTACCTCAACATGCGTTGTAGATGCTCCTTTAAGTTTGCATAATTTTTAATGTGCACTATTTTAATTTATATTTAATTTAATTCAATTGTATTGCATGTGTAATTTTATTTTTTGTTGATTATTTAAATGTGCATGTGTATTTAAATTTTTGTATTCTGTATGGAACATATCTGAAATAAATGAATTTATTATTATAATGACGATGTTGATGAGTTGGCTGAGCTTAATACTGGTTGCTTAAAATAACCGCTTACTAAGTAGACATAGAGTAGTCAAGGTGTACAGAGCACTGAACCTATTAACATGACATCACGCCTGATGACATCTCCGAAGGGTCCGGGAAAGGTGTATGTACCTACTATCGTGGACACTCCCGCCTGATCAACACTAAGCTTATTTTTGTTTGGACTCGCAACATAGAAACGCTTTGTAGGTTCACCCCGTTGACTTTGTATAGAAATATTAATGAAAGACAATACCGATCGGCCGAGCGCACTGACGACGCACGCCAAACGAGAGTTATTGTTATTTTGCGCTCTAAATTGACGCTTTCCTATTAGGGCTAAACTTCAAGGGGGCGTGGGTCGGCTCCTTCACATGATTTAGGCGAATATTTTTTTACTGATCAAGCGGAAAAGACCACGACTGTACTTAGAGTACACATTTCGCCCGTAACGTTTAAGTCCCATGTAGGTTATAGAGGGCGAGCCTATTGCCAACAACAGGACACTATTTCAGTCTCCATGGTGGTCTTGATGGAAAATCCCAATAACATTTTGCCGACCTGGGAATCGAACCCAGGATCTCATGTTCAGCAGTCGCACTTATTATCACTATAATACCACTATTAAGTTATTGTGAAGAACAATATAAACCTTATTTTGGCAGGAGAGCATAAAAACTAACAGAATGAGCGACGTTTTATTAAAGACTAAACTACAAAATCATCATAAAACCAGACCGACGAGTTCATCAGCGGTGATTTTAAACAACTGAAACTGGAAACCTGAAAAATGAACTAAAATTTCTTAATTTGGCGTTGGCGTCCCAAAATTCTTTTATATAAAAGCCACGAGTATTATTCGTTGTATTAAAATTACAGCTGTCAGGATGTATATAATTACGCTGATAATCTTACTTAGACTATGTTTAATTTAATTGGCCCTAATGAACACCCATAATTACGTAGCGTAAAATACAGACTGCATATAATATGCATTTGTAATTATTTATTTCAATATAACCAAACTACTAGTCTGTTTAATTAGGCAGCTGTCATTTTAATCAAATACCACTGACGCTGTTCCGATGGTGAATGACAATTAGGATGCCTTATTATTATTAATGTGAGAGTGTAATCAAATAGATGTAATCCTTATAACCCATATCGGTGATGTCATAGCTCATTAATTTCAGCACGAAACTATGAGCAGAAATAAAGTAAAAGTAACAGAATTAATTCGAACTTGTAAGAGGTTATAGCATCGTCACGCCTGCAACTCCCGAAGGATTAGACAGAGGTGTATGTTACTTTAGTTAACTTATAATGGTGACTAAGGTTAGGTAATATTGGTAATAATATTGTCAATCGTGGGAAATTGATGGATAAGGGGCGCAAAGAATAGACAAGAATGGCAGAAGAAAGGGGAGGTCTATATCCCAACAGTGGGTGATTCTGGGCTGAAATAATGATGATGATGATGATGAACCTATAATTTAGGTACCGGGCAAGCCTACTACCATCAACCAAGCACAATACATAAACATAAATAAATATCCCTGGACATTACACACAGCACCATCTAGTGCCACACTAAGCAACGAGGCTTGTGTCGTGGACACCAGATAGTTGATATACTACATACATACTTTTTGTTTGTAAATACATACTTATTGTTCATAATAATTATCCATGACTCGGAAACAAATGTCCATGCTCATCACACAAACATTAGCTCCTACCGGGATTTGTACCCGGGACCCTAAGAACGTAAGGCAGCCTCACTACCGCTGCGCCATTCGGGGCGTCAATAATTTCAGACTTCATGCTACCATTGAGAAATTCTTGATGCTTAGCAGTAGCGTATATGGAGTAGAATATAATAACAAACAAAACTTTTTTTTTCACGGCTTTAGATTTTGAAATTTTGTCAATTAAACATAATGTATAATGAAGGTCTAGGGTACAGTTGGAAACAATGAAGATTGCGTTCAATTTCGGGCGAAGTACGAGGTTTCGGCCAACGACCCTGCCCTAAGACCGAAACTCGGACAATTTGCGTTCTTTTGTACTTACTCAACTCAATTTATTTAAAATCAAAGGTCGATATAATTATTAGATTGATTTTGCCATCAGGAGTTTCTCGGTAGCAGCCACGAAGTCTGAATTTGCGTCCAGTTGATGGAAATAGTCTCGCCTATGTTACTTTGAACTGAAACAAAACAGGGTGTACTGTTGGACACCTCTGCCTTATCCCTTGGGGAATACAGGTATGAAGTTATTTCGTTATTGTAATCCACATGCAATACGTGGATGTTTGTATTTCGTACGTATGTCGTCATATCCCCAATAATGATCATGAAAAAAGGCGCGAGGGTTCATTGGAAGACTAATTATAGCCGGTTTTGGGAGACCCACATTCTTTAACCAAAGACGTGAATGAGTATTTTGAACCTCTGTTATCAAAATGTTTTATAGAACCTTCGACCTTAGCACCGTGGGCCCATGGTCTCAATTATCAGGATCAGAATTGGCTGCAAATCTTGCTCGAGATCATACATTTTGGTTCAGGTATCGTAATTGACATTGGAAAACCTGTCTGGGCATTCGGGTTATTCAGGTCAGTCAAAAAACAGTAGTGTGCTAACTTCTATTAAAAATCTTAATAGACTTGTAATACATATTAATGGCCCGTTCATAAAAGTCATATTTATAAACATCACTCCATGCGCATCCAATGCTAGTAAAATTGCACAAAAACAATAATTGCAGTGCTATGAACATTTTTAATTCACATTTTTTTTTTTTGTTTTTTTTTTTTTACCCACAATAATCTGGCAGTCTGAGTACTATGAGCGACCTACCCAAATGTCCTTTCTTTGGTATTGTTCGTCGTTTCGTTGAGCTCCTTGAGTTACAAGTCGAGCTACACGATAACTGACAATAATGCTTGCTCTGACTGGACAGGTCCACTCAAATCTGTGTGATTCTTTCTTCAAAAGACCATCTCAGAGCCTAGTCTGCATTGTCCTCATGTGAATTGAGCAAGATAATGTCTGGACTTCAAAAAAGACTATGACCTCTGAGTATAGTCAGGTACGAAACACGCCGGTGTTTCGTACTATTTTATACTATTTTTTAAAACTAGTTGGGGCCGCCCAACTAGTTTTAAAAAATGACGTGTAAAAGTGTTTGTAAAACCTACCTGCAAAATAAACATCATTTATCATTATCATCGCACGCAATTAAACCCCATATTATTTGTAATATACAGTATGAGAATTTGCCCAATAGACTGTTGCCTTTTTTTTTTTTTTTGGATGGGAAATCATCAAATGACTCCTCCCGCTTTGGGTGGAGCAGGAGGGAGTGTCAGACTTTTACTGACTAAAACCCATCCATGTTCCTTCATCGCCCTTTGTGTTTCGGGGCCACGGTATCTCTTTCGAATAGTCCCGCAGCCCCGGCAGGCTTCGGCCCTTGCGGACCCCTTCCTTATTGCTGACTCTCTTTGAGGCGCGCGTGGAACACGAACGCGCCGTCGACACGGCCTGTCGTCATGAGACGGACGGACGGCGAGCTAGCCCATAGCTCCCCGTCCACAGGCCCGCGCCTACGGTGGCCGGAAGCCACCACGTGGCCCCCGACGCCCAATAGACTGTTCCCTAAGGTACAGTGTAGTAGACAGAAGCCTATAATGTGACAGTGATGTGACATCCCCAGGATCGCTATATGTCCAAGACGCCATTTGGCTGATAAATAATGATGCTGTCGTGACTCGTCAAAGACAAAAAAACGAATATATGACAAAACAGGCATTCCCTTTTATATTTCAAAAAAGGTCACCACTAGGGCATTAACATGTTACCGACCCTTTTACATAATAATTACCTTCTGGTTATTGTTTTAAAGTTTAATTTTTATATCAGCGTTGGTGAACAAACAATGGAATTAATTGTGTGTTTCAAGGAAAGTTTAATTGTAAATTATAGGTCAATTCACTTAATTATTTTTACATAAAAAACAGTTCCGGAATCAATCTTTTGGTCAATATTTTTGATACATTAGCCTTTTATTATGAGTAAATAAAGTAGCTAGAAGAATTTTTGACTCATAGACATCCTCTGCCGAATAATAATTTCCCCGTTGCCCACTTTAAGTAAATATTGACCGATTATAATATCAATACACGAATCGTTCGTATTACCTAATTGATACGGCATATAATAGTTAAACCACAGTGTACTTATGTAATCATATGCTTGATTGTATAGAATGTTTGCTCTTGGCAGATTATTCGAATTTACATCGTGTTAGAGACGATTCCTTGATGATTCATAAATAAGTTTACAAGTGGAAACATAAATAGAAAAAAAAACCGTTTTAGGGTTCAGTAGTCCCGACAAAGAACCCTTATAGTTTGGTCATGTCCGTCCGTCTGTCTGTCCGAGGGTTTGCTAAGAGACCATTAGTACTAGAAAGCTGTAATTGTGTAGAGGTGTGTGGTGGGTGGGTATTACGCCGCCAAGTGGTAAAATAAAATTTTGGAAAATATTTTTTTTAGGGTAGCTCCCTTACATGTGAAGTAGAGATGTATTTTTTTAGTGTTTAGTTGGTATCGTTGAATATGTATTTTAAAATACTTAGGGGTTGCCAGTACTACTTTTCGATTTAATGCTCCATTTACGAAATAATAAACTTTAAAGTACAAATTTATAAAATTTTTTTTTTTTTTTCTTTTAGAGGGGGGGGGGGACCCCCCCCCTCTAAAAGGTAAACTGCGGGCTTGAAAAATCTGGAAAAAATCATGATAATATGCATTTCATGAACTTTAAAGGAAAACTACAGCGGTTTTTTTTTTTGGATGGGAAATCATCAAATGACTTCTCCCGCTCTGGGCCGAGCAGGAGGGAGTGTCAGACTTTTACTGACTAAAACCGATCCATGTTCCTTCCTCGCCCTTTGTGTTCCGGGGCCACGGTATCTCTTTCGAATAGTCCCGCAGCCCCGGCAGGCTTCGGTCCTTGCGGACCCCTTCTCTATTGCTGACTCTCTTTGAGGCGCGCGTGGAACACGAACGCGCCGTCGACACGGCCTGTCGTCATGAGACGTACGGACGGCGAGCTAGCCCATAGCTGTCCACAGGCCCGCGCCTACGGTGGCCGGAAGCCACCACGTGGCCCCCGACGCCCGGGGCGTCTCCCGCGGCGGCCGGGACGTGAGGATCTCTCCCTGTCCTGTTCCGCCACCTCCTTCGCTAGCATGACTGCTTCGCAGAAGGAGGTGACGGCGTCCCATTCCGTCTCGCTCCGGACCATGGCACGAACCAGGGCCGGGAGCGAGAGGTCGCCGCCGCCGATCGCCACCTCGAGGACACGGCGGTGCTCCACCCAAGCGGGGCACACCTCCACAGTGTGCTTTAAGATAACTTTATCAGTTCAGCCGTAATAGTTGTTGAACTTGGGTGTTGGATAATTTTGTACCAAATAAAAAATCCTTAGAATAAATCCTTTAAAGTGACTAAGATGAAGAAGTTGCTTGTTTATAACGGGTTAGGGTAACGGGTAGACTTGCATTGAAAAACAAAATCTAAAATATATATAGTCCTCCTTACCGGTTTCGGTAACGGCGACCCTTTGAAACTATTTCCGTGCGTGTGCCCTTATATGGCTGGCCAGACCGAATTTGCTCTTAAATATCCGGTCACAACTTAAGCAGTAGAGTTGACCGGTAGAGTTATAAGTGTAGGTGTAGGAGGGCTTAGGTCTCTCTTTCCGTATTTAGCGCTTTTCTTTCAATGTATCAAGACGCTGGTTTTCAAAGATTTTAACATTTTTGTAGACAGTAGTGCGCCAAGACGACCTATGTAAAGCGAGCCTCTCCCAACCAGTTGGATCAATAGCGCAAGCGTTAAGATGTCTTTTTAACACGTCCTTGTAGCGGAGATGTTGACCGCCATGCTTCCATTTGCCCTCTGCCATTTCACAGTAGAAGACTTCTTTGGGTAAACGGTAATTCTTCATGCGAAAGACGTGCCCGCACCACCCGAGTTGGCGCTGCATCAGTAGAGCCTCTATGCCATGAATGTCGGAACGGCGCAGAACCTCAGAATTAGAAACGCGGTCCTGCCACTTAATGCCTAGGATGGATCTCAGACACCTTAGGTGAAAAATGTCCAGTTCCCTAATGTCTGGTTTATATAGACACCATGTCTCTGCGCCATAAAGAAGGACGGGTAGGATTAACGCCTTATAAACACTAATCTTTGTCTCTAGCTTTAAGTCACGGGATCTCCAGACACGGTCATTAAGTCGTCCAAAGTTTGCAGCGGCATTTGCAATGCGCGATGGTATCTCCGAAGACAATGTGTTATCATGCCTAATGTTGCTCCCAAGATATTTAAACTGCATGACTTCCTCTAGTGGTTTCCCATCTAGATTCAGAGTGGTATCATCAGCTTGGCAGCCTCTTGGTGGTTGTTTGAGGACTTGCGTCTTGGAAGCGCTGATCACTAGGCCGAATCGTTGACAAGATTGGTGTAGTGCGTCAACACAGCTTTGGAGATTCGCCATGCTATCAGACATGAGGCACACATCGTCAGCGTAACGTATCTCCAGAATGGAGATCTTTTGCAGTTTTGATTTTGCCCTAAACCTAGTAACATCGAACACACCTTTATCAGTCCGTACGTTTAACTGAATTCGGTCACTACAGTACTGCAGGGCGTCTCTCATAACTACTGCGAAGTAAATGGCAAAGAGTGTGGGTGCCATGACGCAACCTTGCTTTACTCCACTCGTAATATGGATCTCCTCAGAAAGTTCGTTTTCGAGTCGAACCTGCGCTTTCATGCCCACATGAAATTGGCGTATGAGGTTGACGAACTTCTTTGGGTAGCCATACTTTTGGAGAATAAGCCATAGGGCCTCGCGTGGAACTCTATCAAATGCTTTCTCTAGATCGACAAAGCACATGTAGAGAGGCCTTTGATGTTCAAAGTTTTTCTCCTGAAGTTGCCTTACGACGGATATGGCATCGATAGTACCTCTGCTAGGGCGGAAGCCACATTGGCTCTCAGGCAGGAATGTTTCAGCAAATTTGCTAAGGCGGGTGTTAATTATGTGCGCAAGAATTTTACCGGCAGAAGAAAGCAGTGAAATGCCTCGGTAAGAGCTGCAATCGGAGACATCGCCTTTCCCTTCATACAGCTTGCAGATCACCGCATTTCTCCAGTCCTGTGGAACTTCCTCGCTTTCCCACACCCTTTTAATAAGATCGTACAGCCTGTTTACAATATGTTTCCCACTGTATTTGTAAATTTCTGCGGGCAGTTGATCCATTCCAGGTGTTTTGCTATTTTTAAGACGAATGACTGCTTGCTGATGTTGACAAACCGGCAAATCGTCAAGCGTATTTATGTACGACAGATCAGCGCTGAGTGCGTCGGGATTCAATACCTTATTAAAATGTTCTGCCCATCGCATTATTACGTCGGTTTTACTCGTAACTCGGTGTTGTTTATCTCTAGTGTACATGGGTGCTATTTTTCTGGCTCGTGGGCCAAATATAGCTTGGATACCTTCAAAAAACTTGCCAGTTTGGTGAGTAACAGCGCAGTGCTGTAGTTCAGTAGCTTTTTCCTTCCACCATTTGTCCTTCAGTTTGCGAACATGAGACCTCAGTTTCAGTTGCGTGTTTTTACTGCTACGTGCATCCGGCGAGTTCAGCTCATGTCTGTGTCTGTCAACTAGTGTTTTAATATGTTCATCAGATGCATCGAACCAATCTTGGTTCCTTTTTTGAGGTTTACCTATAGTTTCCAGCGCACAGGCATGAAGCTGTTTGGCAAAACATCTCCAGTCACCATCAATTGTTGATGGTTCAGACTGCGGATTACATGCAACAAATTTTAAGTCCAACGCTTTACCCAGTTCTGATGATGTTATTAAAGATGAGAAGGCAAGTCTAGTTGGAATCTTATTGGGAGCTCGTCGTGGTGCTTTTAGCTGCAGGTACATCTTGGATCGAATAAGACGATGATCAGTCCATCCAATAGCTCCACGCATTGCTCTCGTTACAAGAACATCACGCAGATCTTTTTGGCGAACAATAACATAATCTAAAAGATGCCAGTGCTTAGACCTAGGGTGCATCCACGAGGTCTTGTATTTCTCAGCAAGTTGAAAGCATGTATTAGTGATGTTAAGATCGAATTCGGCACATAGCGACAGTAGTCTTAGTCCATTGTCGTTACATTTTCCAATTCCATGCTTGCCGAGGACTCCGTTCCAAGTATCATGTTCGGCGCCAACACGAGCATTAAAATCCCCCAACAATATAATTTTGTCACTCTTTGGGATTTTCTCCAGAATTCGTCTTAGGTTTAGGTAGAAAGCTTCTTTATCCTCATCTGGTGAAGGTAGAGTGGGAGCATAGGCACTTATGAGATGGGCGTACTTGTTATCAGAAATTGGAAGGTGTAGAGTCATGAGACGGTCATTGATACCCTTAGGTAATTCACTCAGATCTCTAACCAAACCATTGCGAATAGCAAAGCCTACACCGCTACCCGCTCTTTCACCGGAAGGACGTCCGCTCCAGTAATAAGTGTAGTTTCCAAGATCTTCACGAAGCTCTCCGATGTCACTCAGATGGGTTTCGCTTAATGCAGCTATGTCTATGTTATAGCGAGCCAACTCTCTTGCTATGAGGGCAGTTTTCCTCTCTGGGCATAAATTACGGTCGTTGTCCAGCAAAGTCCGTACGTTCCATGTAGCGATGCAAAGTCGTTGGTTTTGTTTCTTGTTATTAGATTGCTTTCGTTTCTTTCGACCGCATTTGTCGATGTCCAAGCGCCTGCGGTTTGGCACCTGGATGATGGGTGAGACGGACTATTTTTGGGCCACCTTTTCTAGACCCCTCCTCTGTGCAGAGGAAAGCAGAGCGATCCTAAATAGGGCTGCTTTGTCACCAGTTGTGCTGCCGAACCCAGAGTCCCGACTCAATCGACTCCAGAAGCGACCACTCTCCCCTGGCCGCCTACGTGCAGGATGCTGACTAAAACCTCGATACATCGATACATCAGTCCCACCGCCAGCATCCCATCGCCGCAGGGCTTTTAAATGCTCAAATCCGGAAATAAGTTAGCTAGGGTCATCTGCGCGTGAATTGGATTACAGTGGATAAGCAGTTGCGCAGGTGCAAACCCACTCTCTCGTCCCTTCCTTTGAGGTCCAATGGACTGGCAGACCAGTACGATCGGCAAAGGTTGGGATGCAGCGAAAGGCCGAAAACCACTGTATGGATCCTGGTTGACGCCCTTAGGTGCTTCGCATTACCCTGCTGCTTTATTGATCATGCTAGCGAAAAGATAGAGAACGCCCTATCATAACCAAGCAGACTTGTGTGCGTTGGGGATCATCCGAATTCCATTAGTCGCCTTTTACGACACCCAATGGAAGAAATGGGGTGGTGCTATTCTTTGTGTCCGGACACCACACTGACGATCGAACCCGACGATCGACCGAAAATCTAAAATATAACGGCTACGGAACCCAACAATGCGCGTGGCCCGACACGCACTTGGGTGGTTTTTTTTGTTTGACTACGGATATTGAGAAAAAAAATATGTGGCATCGTTTTTTAAAAATATTGAAAAAGAACTCTCAGACTGTATCCTAACCAAAGCGATTAGTTTTGCGATTACGTAATCCTCGCGTTTATGTTAATTTTGTTTCCCCGTGACCTAAAAGCAAATAAACAAAACAAACATGTATATGTGAGCTATCATCACATAATATATACATTTTCATAAAACCAGAACGCGCCGCCCGATTCTCCTTGTTTGACAGCTTAAGATGAGACGATGATGCTTCTTTTGATCATCATTCTCCATGTAAATAATGACGACCCGAATGGCGCAGCGGTAGTGAGGTTGCCTTGGTCCTTAGGGTTCCGGGTTCAAATCCCGGTAGGAGCAAATGTTTGTGTGATGAGCATGGACATTTGTTTCCGAGTCATGGATGTTTATATGTATAATAAGTATGTATTTACAAACAAAAAGTATCTATGTAGTATATCAAATGTCTTGTGTCCACGACACAAGCCTCGTTGCTTAGTATGGCACTAGATGGCGCTGTGTGTAATGTCCAGCGATATTTATAATAATCACCAACGTGTATCACAATTTATTTAGGACAACATAACATCACACCATCCCCGATGGGTTAGGTAGAGGTGTACCTAACACCCACATTTCACCAGTTATGTTTTAAGTCCCATGTATTAGGGAGCGAGCCTATTGCCATCAACCGGGCACAAATCAAGACTCCGTGACAGCTCCTGAGAAATTGAAAAACACTGCCCGATCCGGCATCGAACCCAGGACCATGCTCAGCAGTCCACCACTCGACCAACTAGGCAGTCATTTATTAGGCAGTTATTTGTGATCAACGCAGTATATACAGGGTGGAATTTTGTAATGCCACCTGGAGGGAAAGTATTCTTAATACTGCAGATAGAAAATTTTACTCAAAGGAAACATTCCTTTATTTTTGAATAGAAAGCAAACTGAATTCAAAGATTTTCGAAAATTCTCTTCTCCCACACCCGGAAATCGAACCGGCTAAAATCTGAAAAATTATACCCTGCACTTTTATTGCATCGATCGTTAGGGTCAATTATAAGGATGAAATCTCTCTAACAAACTCAACAAGCTCTTTAACTAACATCCATCTTTTGTAATGCAGACTCCTTCGCCAAATCTCACCCCATTTGATTTTCTTTTGTGGGGATATGTAAAAAATCAAATTTAGATGAAATCTTATGCGAATGACAACGAGTTGAGAGTTGAAGTTCAGAATACGATTTATAATATTCACCACAACACTTTATTAAAGGTTACTAGAAATGAATTCGTTAAAAGAATAAATTTGTGTATCCAAGAGAATGGAGCCCATTTCGAGCAACTAATTAGTTAGTTTACCATTTTTTGTAAATAATTAAATTAATTTAAGATTTCCTTGTTTTCCTTTCATTTAATTTATCATGTTTGTTAGAGAGAGAAGTAACTCTGTATCTCATTATAAGTGAACTGTTATTTATAAGTTCTTATGAGCAATAAATATCTTTAAACCGATATTATCTTCTTCCACGTTTCTCTATTAGTCTGAATCACAAAAGTTACTCACGTATTATTAACCATAATATCATCTTTCACACAGTGAGAATCTTATTTGACGATACGACGACAATGATACATATTACTGTCCACCCTCCCCAGCCCTTGCTCGTGCCAGCCCACGTTGCTGAGCCTGTAGTCCAAAGTCAGTCCCTAAATAATGAAATAATGACACCACTCCGATCCACCCTGTCCCTTTGCTGTCCTCTCCCAGCGACGCCCTAAGCCGAGGCCCGTACCCCGCAGGGGTGCCCTTAGCGTGTAGTCGTTTAGTTTATAAGTTTAATGCCCTGGCTGGAGGCTTTACACTTAAGGCACCCACATGATCTGGGGGGGCCAAACGCCTCCTGCCGGAGGCTCTACGCGGGCGTCGTGCGGTCCATGGCCCTTTACGGGGCCCGGTGTGGGCGCGTTCATTGAGGCGGCGTGCCGCCCACCATTTGAACGCGCCCCAGAAGGTGGTAGCCGTAAGGCTGGTCCGGGGGTACCGCACGATCTCCCGCGAGGCGGCGAACCTCCTTGCCGGATTGCCGCCATGGGATCTGGAGGCAATAGTCCTCGCGCGCCTAGACGAGTGGCGCGCGGAGGCGCTACGCCGGGGGGAAACTCCGCTGCAGCGGAAAATTGTCGCTCAGCGGACGGACTTCCGGCGGGATCTCATGGCGACATGGAGAGAGCGACTATCGCAACCCCGTGCAGGGCACGCCCCAATAGTGGCGATAAGTCCCCTCTTTGAGGAGTGGCTGGAGAGACGCCACGGCGTCCTCACCTTCCGCCTGACGCAGGTTCTTACCGGACACGGTTGTTTCGGTAAGTTCCTGCACCGAATCAGGCGGGAGGAAACGCCCGGGTGCTACCATGGCGAGGATCGACCGGAGGACACGGTGGAGCACACTGTGGAGGTGCGCCCCGCTTGGGTGGAGCACCGCCGTGTCCTCGAGGTGGCGTTCGGCGGCGGCGACCTCTCGCTTCCGGCCTTGGTTCGTGCCATGGTCCGGAGCGAGACGGAATGGGACGCCGTCACCTCCTTCTGCGAAGCAGTCATGCTAGCGAAGGAGGTGGCGGAACAGGACAGGGAGAGATTCTCACGTCCCAGCCGCCGCGGGAGACGCCCCGGGCGTCGGGGGCCACGTGGTGGCTTCCGGCCACCGTAGGCGCGGGCCTGTGGACGGGGAGCTATGGGCTAGCTCGCCGTCCATCCGTCTCATGACGACAGGCCGTGCCGACGGCGCGTTCGTGTTCCACGCGCGCCTCAAAGAGAGTCAGCAATAGGGAAGGGGTCCGCAAGGGCCGAAGCCTGCCGGGGCTGCGGGACTATTCGAAAGAGATACCGTGGCCCCGGAACACAAAGGGCGAGGAAGGAACATGGATGGGTTTTAGTCAGTAAAAGTCTAACACTCCCGCTCCGCCCAGAGCGGGAGAAGTCATTTGATGATTTCCCATACTAAAAAAAAAAAAAAAAAGGCACCCACAGGATTGTCCGGCTAAGCAGGCGACAACCTCTCTAGGTTGAACTGCGAGATGCCACTCCGCAAAAAAAAAACAAAAAAATATTACTGTCCATCAATAACTTGCGGACACCGCCATCTATTGGCATTTAAAGTAACTAAGGCAAAGCTTCATCCGAAGACGTCACACGAAGAAGTTCTGACGCACGAAATACAAATATAGACCCTATTTATACCGTAAAATAAAACTAAAAATCCTGTAACGATAAGGATAATTCGATAAACAGTAATTGCTTTTCTGCAGACCGTACCTACGGACTACGGAGATCCCATAGTGCGTCATACACTGATCTTGTTTGTGTTTTTTTCTCAGAAACTACCGAGTTGTTTCTGTTACCGATTTTTGTTGATATTTGATACTTCTTGGGAGTTGGTTAAGTAGTATCCGCTTAAGCGATTTGCCGATTTTTTTGTGGTTGGGAGTCATGTCGCTTGCAGGCAACCATTTTTTGGCAAAAAATCAACCAAATCGTTCTTAAGTGACAAAAGTTTAAATAAAAACGGCAGAATATCAAGCAAAAACAGCAGACTTTAATGTTAAAATCGTAGCTTTTTTACCTATATTATTGACACGGAGGACAAATTGTTTTCATAAAAAAATAATAAAAAACAAATTGATTGCAACAGACTACAACAGACTAAAATCATTACATCCAATATGGGTCCCGACGACCCATATTGGATGTAATGATTTTAGTCTAGATTATTTAATGGGTCCCGTCTGTTACAGTCAATTTGTCCTGTTTCCTGAACTTGTTTATTTCTTTTCAGTTTTTATTGAAAGTTATTAGTTATTTTTAAGCAGTTGGTTTTTTTTTATTAATTTTATATTTTACACTTTTTAGTTACTTAGATATACCATTTTAAAATCCTCATGATGAGCCCTTTATCGAGTCATTCAGGCTGCAGAGCGTGCCAAACATTTGAATTTGCCGCCAAAAATCCGCCATTTTGTTTTTTTTTTATTTTTTGATATACCTATGTGTTATGACTCTCACAGTAAATACAAATCTAACGGCACCTCTCAAGCTATAATCCATCAAGCTCAGGTTCAAGCCACAGAGCGTGCCAAACAATTATACATGCATACCTACATACATACTCTCGAAAAACATAACCCTCCTTCTGGCGCAGTCGGGTAAAAACTTGTAATTTATTTCACCTCAGTTTTATAACAGAAATCTTTTAACGTGATATTTACCGTCATCGATCATGTCAGAAACTAAAGATGAATTAAAGTTAGTACTAAAACCAAACACATTCCAAATATGCTAACGATAGACATGCTAAAGTGTAGATTAGGATTAAACTAGTAAAATGCCATTCTACAATAATCTATTTGGAGGAGGATCTATTTGCACCCCGCAAATAGATCCATAACGAAGCCGAAAGGCACTTCTTCTCCCCGTCATTCATTGCGACATTTTTTTTGTTCTGGACCATACTTGGATCTTACCAAAGGGTAATGGAGGTATCTAAGGAAAGCTAAGATCTAGAGCTAGGATCTTTAATAGTAAAGACTATTAACAGAATGCTTGGTTGACGGCTTCGTGAAGGGTTCGTTAACACAATGTATAGCATGATCAGCCTACAATTTTCCCACTGCTGGGACGCACAGTCTCCTCTCTATGAGAGGGAATGGGCTGTAATCCACCACGCGGGCCCAGTGCGAGTTGGTTGTTTGGTTGGTAGATTAGTTCGAATTTTTGGTTCCAGGACATGGCGGTTTCCTCACGATGTTGACTCTTCACCGTTTTTAAGAGCAGTAGTGATGAAATAAATTACACAAAGTAATGCGCCTGGCTGGGTTCGACACTTCAAACCCACGACTTACTGTTCGTAAGTCGGGGCCGCCACCACTGGGCACTACTGCTCTCATCTATATACTTACTTATTATAGATTAATAATATAATACCTCTCTGAAATATGTTAAAAAACTGTGATCCCAAGATGTTTTCAACATATTTAACACGAAAACATGTCAAAGAACTCTAATTGCGTTAGCAAAAACATTCTACTCATCATACTCGTAAAATTTATTTAAACACATGTCATGCATAGTTTGCTCCGTCATTGCATATGGTAAACAAACATTTTTGCGAGCTTTTATTTATTAAGTTTTACTTCTGGGGGAGAGTGGAGAAAACCTTTATTAACATAACATAGCGCCTGTAATCCCAAATTAATATTGACGATATCGTCAGGGTCGCGGGAACACCTGGATCAGGGACGCACAGAACCGGGGAGTGTGGCGGAAGAAAGGGGAGGCCTATACCCAACAGTGGGTGACTCCGGGCTGATATGATGAATCCCAAAAGGGTCAGGAGGAAGGGTTTCTAATAGAACACCCAAATTTTGCAGTATGGGACCAACCCTGAATGCACGAAAACGTTCACCTGGTATATCCTTACATACTTAATTAGAATAACGGAACTTATAATGTATACCTACTGATGTTTCTTTGGGTTCTTATTATGTCTTCATCATCAGCCTACAGCAACCCACAGCTGGGCGTAGTCACTGCCACCAGCCACCCTGCGAAGATCGTCACTCCACCTAGCCCGACGGCGTCTTAGCTAACGTTGGCTGATTCGCTGTTTCCAGTCTAGAACATGTCTACTCCAACATAGATCGGTTCTACTTCAACGGATTATAATCGCTACATCGCTACATTAATTCAAACACCTTCGCCAAATTCGTTCTTGTGTTTTATTTTCTGATGCAAATGAGTGCTATTAATTATCATTGGTATGTATATATGTATGACACACCGACTGCGGTCGCAATTCGACCGTAGCAGCAAACAGCAAATGTCGAGGGGTTATACAGAACTTTTTCGTAGAATAACATAGAAACCAGTGGGGTCATTACAGTATTTAGGGCGGTTATCCTGCTGCAGTTTTAGCTGTTGGTTTTTTTTTTTCGGATGGGAAATCGTCAAATTTATCCCCCTTTTCACCCCCTTAAGGATTGAAATTATAACAAAACCGTTGCGTTAGCTTTTAACCGTACGCATGGGATAATAAATTGTGTGATTTTTACTTAGAAAATTAAGGACTTTCCATACACAACTTCATTCTCTTTTTTATCCCTTTGGGGTGGAATTATCAAAAACGCTGAGATACGTAGGTATAAATTAATTTTCAATCGTTAGCCTAAACACAAATTTTTAAGATCCTAACTTTAAAACTGACGGACTTTCATACAAACTTTTATCCCCTTTTTTTAACCCTTTGGGGGTGAAATTATCAAAAATACTGAAACAATTATGAATAAATTTTTAATCGTCAGCCTAAACACAAAATTTTGAGATCCTAACTTTAAAACTGACGGACTTTCATACAAACAACATTTAATACAAACTTTCATCCCCTATTTAACTCCCTCAGGGGTTGAATTTCGAAAAATCCGTCCTTATTCCTTGTCTACATTATAAAGGGAACCACTGTGCAAAATTTTAATTTTCTAGGTCCAAGGGCCTGGGCTGGCCGTTGATCGCCCGATCAGAACGTTGTGACACTTTTTCGTGCGTGCAGCCGGTGTTCATTAATTTATAAGACGTTATCACGTCAAAAATAAAATTTTATTTCTAATACTAGTATCCTTACGAAATGACGTGGATTTGCGGACACCAGGCCGTTATTTACAATACTTAGTAGCAGTAATTATGCTTCTGTCAGAATGCTGATGCTGAAGAACTTATGCAAGCGGTATGAAGTTCTGCACCACATGTCATGGAAGGGCTTCGGGTCGTCTACATTCACGAGGTGGTATAACACGTACTCTGAGACAAACCGGAAAGCTCTGACCCGAATCCGTGTGACTTCTGACGTCATACAGCGAGCATAATTTGTTTTCTTAGCGTGACTACCGTCGCGTAGCGGTGACTCCTGGCAAAAACTTCTTTCATATTGTTTTTTCCGCAGTTGCTGCCGAATAAGCGTGACTAGACGTACTTGTCATGACTCCGGGCGGTCTCGATTCACGATGTTGACACGGACATCCAGGCGGACTAGGGCCCGGATGGCTCTGACCTGGATCCATGTGATGAGACTTAAACATAGTGACGTCGCTGCCGCAACACGCTTGTCGCTTTAGCGTGTTGTCTGGGATCCGATGCGGGCCATATAGGTTCACAATGTTGTACAACACGAACTATGAGACGAACCGGAGTCCAGAAAGCTCTGACCCGGATCCGTGTGGTCAGGCCTTAATCATTGTGAATGTGCGTAACAAAAGAACTATGTAATGTATAAAAAAACTTCTGTTACTTTTACAAATGTTTTGATGATGCAACACATAGCTTCATCCGCTTTTAGGCGCTTTGCGCTCTACATAATAGGTGCATTTTTCATTGAGTTGCGCTGTTCATAATAATCACATGACATCATGCCTTTAATTCCCAAAAGGCTAGGTAGAACTGTACATAGTAATACCTACAAATGTAGGTCAGCCAGCACAGCAGGACAGTAGCCTCATGGCAAAATTGCCATGAGGCCCAGATAAGGAGAGCAAAATCAAACAATTTATTCGAAGTAAGCCAGTTGCAGGGTCTTTTGAATTGTCAAAACAGAGGCAACAATGAAATAAAGCTGTAGTCCCAGTCACAAGGCACAATACTGTGCCAGTACTGTAGTTACCATTACAAAGTGTAGATCACTATGGTGAAGAATGAACATATTGCCATCATCCGGACACAATCCCAAAATCTGTGGCCGCTACAGAGAAAATTTCTATTATGATCAACTTGCTAGCTTGCGACCACCAGGGCAAACAAACCAAAGTAGTTATAAGGCGTCATGACGTGATTACTTCTTTTTTCACGATCATAGCCAAAACAAGAAAGTGTGCGTAGTTGCGTACATACACTTGCTTTCAGAAAAATAGGCATACAAAACTTATCATCATTCACCTGCCCAATTATTATTATTCCAATTTATTTCTATTCATCTCAACACAACGCTTTTTTATGGAAACAGCAGTTAGTCTCTGTACCGTCTTACGGACCAGTTAATATTCTAACCACGGTATGAGCTACACATTTTCATGTGGTTTATTCGTTTATACTTACGAAGAGAGTTTGATTTCAGCGAAGGATTAACCCAAATCATCATCATTATCCTGCCCTTATCCTAATTTCTTTGGGGTCGGCGCAGCATGTCTTCTTCTTCCATACTTACTACTATTACTTGTCAACTCAACAGACACCTCCGTTTTGCCATATCATCCTTTTTTATTTATGTACACACAAAATACTTAACAGGACAGAGCACAAAGGTACTGCTTATTTCATAAGAAATTTCTTCCAGCAGACCTGCGAGGGGAAAGTTGGATAAGAAATGTAGACACAGTGTGTAGAAAAGACGAAACAGGAAAATTCTTCCAGGAAATTATTCCAGAATCCTTCACACAGTCCATACATCATTTCTTTGGTCTTCCTCCACTCTAATAGCCTCACATTCATACTCAAAGCTTTACTCACGACGTTTTCCTCATTCCTCCGTATCACATGGCATATAAAACTAAGCCTTTAAAAAATAAACGTAAGATTAAACATGCAGTGACGTCAATGCAAAAGTAACTACATATATAGTAGGGCCATTGGGAAGGGATCGATTAAGTTGAAAAAATAAAGTGTAGGACAAAAGTGGATGACTTTCTAATTGAAAAGGTCACCGACTTCTAAAGCTAGTTTTTTTTTTTTTTGGAGTCGGTTTTATTTCATGCAAAAAAGTTTTTATTTTTCACTTTTTAGTGGTTCACATGTGCTTACCCCTTCACAGCGTACCGGCGTGATGTTATGTTATGAACTGGTGTCAACAATAGACAGACATGAGATTTTAGCAATCCCAGTCCATTTGCTATCATTTATTGAGGAGTTCCGTTGCCTATCTCGGAAGTTCTTCATCAGATCTTCACCAAATTGAAATGGGCCTACTACGAGAAAGTACTCTTCCAAAAACTACCCAAATCGCTTCAAGTGTGCCTATAAAATTTTAAGAGTTCTCTCTATTTCTCCAGGATCCCATCATCAGATCCTGATTTGATGATCATGGGAGAACCTGGGAAGTATATCCTTTTAAACAAAACATGAAAAATCCAAATCGGTCCCACCATCTTTAAGTAATCGGGGAACATACATAAAAAAAAAAGGTTCCGACGAATTGATAACTTCCTCCTTTTTGAAGTCGGTTAAAAATATAATCCTTATTTAGTGGACGGCTCTATTTATAGGATTGTTATTCATTTTGTTAAGGACATTCACAAACTGCTGATACAATTTTGGACCAGACTGTACGTAATGTAAACACTTACCAAAGTTAACAAAAGTGATTTCCTCCTACTGTATTGATGAACGATTTTCGTTTTCACGAACTAGTATTTTGGAAGTCATACTATTACGAAATGGGTCTTAACTCAACGTAGAAACTTATTTCACGAGAAAATCGCTTTAGAATTTTACTAGGTTATAGGTATACATTGCATTGTTCGACACAGGAGGTATAGTTGAGGACTTTAATTGATAAGCCACTTGCCACTATTCCCATTTTAGCCGTGTAATACAAATCGGGTTTAGTCGGTAATATTCGTACTCGTGAATTTATGAAAGTGCAAAATTGGAAAGTAGTGTATGTGGCTTATCAACTAAAGTCCTCGACTCTACCTAAAGTACTCCTAAGGGATAAAGCAAGTTTTAACACTTGTATCCGTTTTAACTAAAACTATGCGTATGCCAAAATGAAGTACCAAAAAGGCAATAATTCCCAGAAACAATCTTGATCTCCCTTATCACTTTACCGATATATCGTTTTCTCTAATAACGATCCCAGCCCGTAACAATGGTATCAGTGGTCAAACAATGGTATCAATGTAATCAATAGAAGAATTAACCGCTGAGCAGATTTGAATGAAATTTGCACACAAGTAGACCATGCACCAATATGGTCTGGACTTCAACATAACTGGTAAGCAATGAGAGCTAAGTGGGACTACCAAGTCATAGGGCTCAAGTTCGAACCCAAGACTCGTGATAATTTTTCCATCAGTCGCGATCTAGTTCAAGAGCAGGCCCATTTTGTCATAAAAAAAGACACGCATCTCAGATTTTTCGGATTCATGTCCATATTGTATAATTATCACTTGCTTTGGTGAAGGAAAACATCGTCAGGACGCCAGCATTCCTGAGAGATATTTCTCAACTTGGCATGCAAAGCCATATAGCACATGATGAGGCGATAAAGAAAATAACTTAACTAGTGAAATGTGGGTGTACCATTAGATACACCTCTGCCTAATACTTCAGGGATTACAAATGTGATGTTATGTTATGTGTTAGCCATGACGCCATCAAAATAAAACATTTGGTTGGATTCGTGAATTTTTTTTGACGTTTAAACATCGCTTAACTTTAAGGTGAAAGCGTCAGGGTAGTCCGCGAAATTCAAATTTTCTTACGTTTTTTGCAATTTGAAGGTCAGTGTCAGGTTGTATGTTGATTAAAATTTTAATCGCGGCTGTAACACGTATGTATTTACAGAATTATAATCATCAAAATCACCAATACAACACTCAAAGCTCACAAAGGTGTAGGAATTTACTTTTTCAAGGTCAAAGTCATTCCTGCACCTTTATGCGCTTGGAGGGTTGTATTGATGATTTTGATGATTATAATTCTATAACTACATACGCGTTACAGCCGCGAATCATATTTTAATCAACATACAACCTGACACTGACCTGCAAATTGCAAAAAACGTAAGAAAATTTGAATTTCGCGGGCTACCCTGACGCTTTCACCTTAAACAAAGTTTATAACAAGGTGAGAGTGGTTATCGTTACTCCTTAGAGTCCGGTTAGAGTTAATTCAACATAAATTAAAATAAGCGTCTGGTTTACAAAAATAACCATCATTTATTTTTGATATACTTTAAATTGCTTTTCTACAAAATCTATTTTGTCCATTCCTATAGTTAAGATGTCAATAGCGGTCATTGACCCACCTATATTTATTAAAGTTCTTAACTTTGAAAACCAAAAATAAGCCTGTTCAAGTCTTGAAACGTCATCTATCGTGATTTTCAATTTTTTTTCAAATGAAAGACGATACAATCATGGTTCATTGTTTTGGTTCGTACGAAGAGATATTAGGGAAAGGGCAATGACCGCTATTGACAAGCTAAAACGCAACAACTAATAGTTCATGTAGGTACTCCCAAAAGTTACTTAAATAATATTTTTCAGATCGTCGCATTATCATCTATTATCTTTGTTTCGATTGTTTGAACAGTACTCTACGGATTTGCTAATGTTGCTATTGACTAATCCATCTATCTATGATAAAGACAACCGGCCAAATACATGAATTTCAGCCGTCAAAGTTTGTGTCCACTTTCAGTTAATTCACTAACAGTTTATTCTAATTTTAAGCACTAACAAAACATAATGTTATTTTAATTGTATGCACTATTTATACCAGAATATTAATTATATTTATTTTAATTTTATTCACTAGAACCTAGAATTTTAAACTAACTTTTAGGTGCGTGGTAAAAATACTTGTATCGTAATTGAGAGTTCCAGTTATTCTTAAACATTTTCTAATCACACACCATAAAAAATATTGCATAGTACGATGCATTGAAATAATACGAGCAAGCTTAATTTCATTATAAATTAAACTATAAACGAATCTATGGCATAATTATGAAAGATAATCGATCGCAATTTCCTAATTATAATTACTATAGGTACGCCATTTTTTACTTAGCTAACTACCTTTGGCAGTCGTTACTGGTAGTTAGAGGCCCGAAAGTCTGACAACCGCAGTCTTACCCCCGAATACTGAAACGTCACTCAAAACTTAAGTAGCACTTATATTTAACAAATACTTAAAAGTGACGTTTGGCCATACGAAATTTAAAGTTTAGGAGCTGCTCAAATGTTAAGCAGCCCTTAAATTTTGAGTGACGTTTCAGTATTCGGGGGTTAGTCTTACCAGTCGCAGGTCAGTTTGGTAGTCGCTTCATGTAAAATACTGGTATTTAGCTGCATCTGATTAGACTGGAAGCCGACTTAGCCGACGCCAAATGAAGAGTTACGCTCATTGAAAATAAAACTATTAATACTCTAATTATCCGATAATTAAATCAGTGACGCGAATTATTACCTATTTACAATTTGTTATATATTTCTGGTCATAATTCATATCCCGTAATTAAATACGCTTTTAACAAACCCGCCATATTTTTCACCACATACAATTTATAAACTGAAATGCAAGACTAAATTAATATATTTTTGACCCTCACCGCCTAACCTGTAGATATTTGTTGTTAGGAACATAGTATTATAGAACTTGTTTAATTTTTAAAGTTCAGCTCAGCGTCGAGAGGTAGAAATTAAATATATTCCATCAGTAATAATATTTAGGCAATCATTTAGATATAGCTTATTGCAAGTGAAAACGGAAACAAAGGTTACATCAAATACAAGAGGACTTCCAGTAAACCAGCAAAATGTTACTGTTTACATAAACACGCACAAATGAATAATAATATCTATTAGAATCATGATCATCAATATGTACATATCAGTTAGCAAGGAAACTGTTATATTTTTGGCAAAACCCCATAAATGGCGAGCAAATTTACCGGAAACCCTTTGTCAACACACAGACTAACATGCGTAACGTATTAATAAAAGGCTCCCCGCTAAATTAAGTAATTGTCCGAATACATTTGCACGACAGTGTACACTTAGGTAATGTATTAATAAGTGGATACCATATTTTTCATCATATTGCAAACAGACTTTGCGGGCGGCGGTCAGTTCGAATTATTTGAAAAACAATTCGAATTTCGTTCTTTTTTTTGTGTGGTATTTTTGGAACAGTGAAGTGAGTGTGTTGTTTTCTTGCCAGTGAGTACTTTATTTTTAATTTGTTTTATTTTCGTGTTATTTTTTGGAGGAATGTCAATGGTTTTTGCGAAAAGTAGGGCTAGGGATAACTAGGAATTATTGCGGTCCATTTATAATTTCTTCGCTGAAAAATAAGTATCTTGTGCTACATTTGAAGAGCGTCGTTATAGGACAGTTAATAAACAGGGGGTTTTAGAGAAAAAAAAAAACAATATTATTATTAAACTATTAATTACAATATTACTTTATTATACAAACATTTTTGGGTTTTATATTTAGATTACATATTCCTAATATTAATATTAAAGGACATTTAAAACAATATTCCTGAAAAAAAAAAAGAATATTCGTGGCTTTTTATCATGTTTTAGATACCAACTGTGATAGATGTTTATTTTTCATGTACGCGTAACTATGTGCATTACTCATGAGATATTTCAGAATTCAATGGTAACACCGTAATATATTATATTTTATCTCAGTCACGTGTGATAAAATAACAATAGGTTCTTGAGCACAAGTGGTTTTGTCATAGATAACACTAACTAACACATACAATTTAAGCGTAGTATTTGATCTAAATATATTGTGCATCGTACTGACAGGCTGGCAACACATTGTACGTTATTGGTAATGCTTTGAGTTCCTGTTTTCCTGTTAGTATTATCCGGTAGTAACTCAAAATACATAAGCACAGTCACCAGCGCAACAAGTTGAAAATTTTGCACTTAACCATGAACATTTTATGGTTTCAAATCATTCGGTGAAAATTGATAGTTTGTGGTAACTTTGATGAGCTGGATACTCGACATAAGTCCATCAGATATTTCTTTAGAACGGTTTTAGGCGATGATCAGCAAAAATAAATAATAAATTGCGCTGGATATTGCACACACACAGCGCCATCTAGTGCCACACTAAGCAAAGAGGCTTGAAAAAAGACGAACATACACTATTTTACTAATATAAATTATGTTTTTATTCTTTCTTAACTCATCTTCGTTATAGGTAAATCTCTAGGATAAACATTTATGCTCCTAAACCCCGACGCATAGCAGTGCATTTAGCTATCAGTGGATTTAATACCCATTTTAAACAACACTAATACAGGGACACCTAAACGAATGGCTGAACATTATTGTGTACTTTAAATTTTGAACCCTCATCACACCACTGAGAATTGAAATTCCATCGGCGCTATAGCTTAGAGTTATTGAAAACGCGAGTTAGGTGACGAATCAGTTGTCATTGGCATCATTATCCTTTGAAGCAGAACAAAACAACGATTAGTACAAGAAGCAATATTATTACTTCTCCGGACGGAAATCTTTAAAAGAATTAACTCTTTTACCTTCTAAACACGATTATAAACTGCCTATAATGTTCCCACTGCTGGGACACAGGCCTGCGGATTTTTTCCTACAAAGAGTAGGCGCGGGTCTACGGCCTTTTACCATTTCCCAAACTCTAAAGTCTGTCGTATTATGTGGTCTATTATTTGTGCAAGCAATAACAAGATTAGCCATGCCATACAGAAAACTTTATGGCATGAATAATTTTTACACTTGTAGGTATTATTAATACCGTAATACTTCTACCGACAAAGACTTGCGAAGTTATAAAATAATTTGAATTATAATTAAACAGAAAACAAAATGAAAAGTAGTTGTTTCCTGTAGAAGTAACATATCGTTATTAAATTGTGTTTTGCACCGCATGTTCGTTGAAAAAAACTTTATTCCTGGGATCTGAGGGATCCACCATTGAGCACTTAATAATTTCACATATTAACCGCTATACTACAACACTTAGCCGAGGAGGTAATCTTTCTTATTTGCGTTTAGTGCCTAACCTGGTTGAGTTTTTATGCCGCCCTTGTGCCTCTGGCTTGGCTTTTGTCGAGAAATATCTCTCAGGCATGCTGGTTTCCTCACAATGTTTTCCTTGACCGAACCAAGTGATAACTAGACAATACGCACATGAATCCGAAAAATCAGAGGTAGTAATAAAAAAATAGTTTCGGTGCTCAGCTTCAACGCTTACCCACCTCACTTCAACGAAGTTATTCAAGTTTGCACAGGAAAGACATTTTTATAACTTGCCCGCAACGCTACACAACTTTGTTCTTTTGGAAATCATTAGGTATCATCAGCCTATTAATGTTCCCACTGCTGGGACACAGGCCTCCACTCTATGAGGGGGAAAGGGCTATAAATCCACCACGCGGGCCCAGTGCGGATTGGTAGATGTCACATGTCTTAGATTTTTTTGGTTCTAGGACATGCCGGTTTCCTCACGATGTTTTCCTTCACCGTTTTGAGAGCAGCGCTGATGAAATAAATTACACAAAGTAATGCACCTGCCTTGGTTCGAACACACAACTTACTGTTCGTAAGTCGGGGCCGCCACCACTGGGCCACCGCTGCTCTCTTTTGGAAATAGAGACATAGATTCGTGGCATAGCTTTACCGCTTATCTACCTCGCACATATCCGAGTGACTATCTCTGCGGTGGATATATGTCCTTAGTCTTAGGAAGGACTGAAAGGTGGTCCAATAAGATTTGATCTAACTCGACTCTAATATATTTTTTTGTCAGTTTAAACTGCTATTTAAACAATAATTGGCATTTTAAACTGTTAATGGTATTTACTGACATTTGTGCGAACCGTCGTCGGTCTGTGGAATTCGCCGTCGGCTTCTCTGTTTCTCTATCATATTAAATTTGGATTTCTTCAAAGTTCGAGTGAATCGATCTTCTAGGCAAGCGCGCTCCATCTTAGGCCGCATCATCACTTCACATCGGGCGAGTTGCGGCCAAACGAAAGCGTATTTAGTACTAGCTGTGTCTCGCGGTTTCACCCGCGTAAGTATCGATCTCTAATTTTTTTTAAAATAAATTATGGCCTATGTTACTTCCTGATAATTTAGTTTTCTATTAATTAAAAAAAAAATTGGTCCAGTTGTTTCGGAGCTTATTCGGTACAAACAAACAAAAAATGATTTTCTAGTATTAGTATAGAAGTATAGCTTTATAATAAAAACGCTGTTCTAACTTAACATAACTATCGTTTAAAAAGTTACTGTGCGTGTGATTTCTAGGAAATAATAACGTAATCAGCTTTAAATGAAAAGGGACAGCTAACGCGTGACAAGCCTTGTGGCCTTGTGAAACATGATTCCCAGAAACACCAAAAAAATATACCTGCAATGTAAAGTTTTGTTCACATTTTCACAGTCCTTTAATTTTATTTAACTTTTCAAGGTATATAACAATAGCCTTGGTTTTGAAAGTTAATTACCTTTAGAGCATGATACATATAATCAATTACCGGCAAAACGAACCAAAGAAACAGTGTTGAGTTTTTGCTGTTTTTGGTTACAAAAGTATCGCGTCTTCTGCGTTTTATTTTTGTATTTCATTGTTTTTTAATGCATACATCAAAAAATAATAAATATGTCCGTCTTCAAGTCCTGGGCTGACTATCTGCCAAATATTCTGAAGACCAGTGAGTAGTTTATACGTGTTAATGTGTCTGAAAGTCAGGCAGACCGACACATAGAGTTACTTTTGAATTTATAGTATTAGAATGGAGCTTAATTGAACAAGACAGCGGTGCCTTGTTGTACAAAAAAACACGATAACGACAGACTCCCTCTGGACGAATTAGTAAACGACTAACCCCATGTCAAACACGGCTGTTATATAAAACAGGGTGTGAACACAAAGAGCGCGCAGTGTGACTGCTCCATTTAAAGTATCAGTCACCGACATAGTTCTCCTCAAACGCGAGTGGGGCCGCGCCCTTATGGCCCACACTGACCCACATTATTTCGTCACAACATCACCGTACCGAACCCTAAGCAAAACTCTTTCGTACCACGTCCATCAATAATAAAATGAAACAAACCGCTCGTGTCAAAATACTCTGTCAGTCGTCCACAAGTCTAAATGTATTAATTTATAACTGTGACTGAAAAAGTATTATAATACAGTTTTTTTTGTGCATTTTATGTTTTTGTGAAAATGTTCTTTATTTTTAAAGGGAGTTAGTTTTTCGTTTAATGCGGATTCTGATCTTCTGCGGGATATAAAAGCAGGTAGGTGAATGTGCCTTTAAATTCTTGAACTCTGGTCTTTCTGGACAAGATAAATTTTAGTAAAAGCATATTGAAACAATATTTGTGGGTTACCAAATAGCTTCTACTTTGTATGCTGGGCAAAGTACCCCGTCTTTTTCTCCCGATATCCTTCCTACTGAAATACAGCTTCGTGAGTTCAATAGTATGAGCAGCAGTAGGTAGACGTCATATTCACATTCAGTGATAAGAACAGTCTGTTGTGTCTAATTTTAATTTGTTTACAAAGATTTAGCCAACTAGCCATGGCGAAATGCTTCAAAATATTGCTAGACGAGTGTAAAATAAATTCCATCTTCCATATTATTTTGTTTAAAAACCAAAGTACGGAAACATTGCCGGTTCAAATTAAAAAACCACAAGTACTGAAATTGTTATAAAATGTATGTGGAGTAACTTTTAAATTGTGTTATTAGTTACATGATAAGTGTTTTTATTTAGAAAAATACGTGTTCCACAAGGCAGGTCTCATTTCCTGTTATTCCACAATAACTTTTGAAGATATTTTTATCTCTAGTTCACTGTTAGAGTTACGAGAAATCGCTTCCCAGCGTCGATATTATTTCGAACGGATGACGCATGGTGTTCACTCGAAAAGTACTTCAAATAAAACTCGACATGTTTTATGAAAAAGATAAAAAGTGCTACAACTGCAATATTTGCAGTACGAAATCTGGTGAAAGATAACAGAGGAGTCTAGTTGACTAAAGATAAACAGCTTATCTTAAGTAAATGTTACCTAATAGTAAATCATTTTGGATGTATGTTAGTATAACTGAGTTATTTTGACCTTGACTGTTTCTTCCTAAGCCACAGACTAACCCAACCTTGCTGATAGAGCTGTAAATCTTCGCCAGTAGATCCAGTTGCTATGCCATTTGTTAATTTAGGATGTGGTGTCTCGTAAACAAATTTAATATTAAACTGTGTTAGTTGTTTCGATTTTGGTGGCCAAAAATTAAGTATAATCTATCTTAATATTAAATGCAGAAGTAAATCTGATTAACTTATGAATAAGAGCTACGATGAGATTAAAACTAGGTAATGCTGTGCTGATAAAATTCATGTGAATTAACTCCTGCCTCTTAGCTTGCTTATGGCAAACTACGAGTACATTGAGATGTCCCTTTCATGGTAAATTAACTCTTATAAATGCCGTTTACAATTTAATGCATCCATCAGCACAATGTTTCGAGTGCGTTACATAGAGTTTTACCGCAAATCGTAAATTTTCATCCCAAAACAAATGCGTTTCACATCAATATTTTTTACGTAAAGTTTAGTTTTGTTTGATGTACAGATTGCTTGTTTGACGACTTCGTGAAGGGTGCTTTACACCATGTATGTTCGAACACACACCTCTGAAAAAAATTGGAAAATTAATACTAGTTAGATGGTAGATAAGGTTCACTTTCAGTGAAATCCTTTATCACATGTAGCGTCTTTACATAACAAATAAGTTGCAATCTTGCCGCCTTTCATATTGTAAACTGATAACAAGATTGTTATAACGTTCTACGGTAAACGTGTAAGGTTGTGTGTTTTATAAATGTGCTCCCATAATATTCATTGTTATAATAAAAACGTTATTACTTTAAAGGCCGTTGCTATGTAATTCTTCTTCAAAGTGATTAAAACAAGCATTCATGTACAGACACAAGTATATCAAACTACACAAACTGTCAAATTTCTTTAATAAATTTTCAACTTTATCGCTAAAGTATAGGTTCAAGATTGATTAGGAAAAATTGACAGTTTCTGGTAGCTTGTTGTTCTGGTCTGTGCACATGACAAAACAACAAGCTATAAATTCCCAGTTTATTATGGCCTCGCTTTGTATAGATTTCCCGTACAAATAGAGATCCGCATAAACTGGTAATGTATAGCTTAAATAGGTCCCTGTACGCTACTATCACGCTTGTTTTAAGCAAATATAGGTACTTTCAAACTGCTAAGTACCCACTGATTTCTTCGCGATAGTTTCGTTCAGTATCAGATAATGTTTAAAAATATATATATATAAAATAAATACCTAATCTAGTTAAACGTAACTCACTTGCATGTCATGTTTTGACTACATAGTACGTGCCTCGGGTCGATCACAAATGATCTTGTGTCCATAAAACAGTGTTGTGAAAATATTATTAATTGAATTGTGCTCGTTCTCAAGACGTTGTTAAAACAATAGCTAACGATTACGGATTCTTAAGTAATTAAAAATAAATTCGATATACATAATAATTATAGTTAAATAGTTAATCGTTCGAGAGATTTACGTGCTAATGGTGGTAAGATACTTTAACAAATATTTTATTACTTTTATTATTATAATATTGATCAATAATCATTTAGGGCTACCGCATACTATAGACAAGATTGTCTTGAGACAGACTGTTACCCTACTAGTGCGAGCGAGACAGACTATTTAGCTCTCGCTCGCACTAGTAGGGATTTAATCTGTCTAAAGACAGTCTTGTCTATAGTCTGAGGTAGCCCTTAACGTGCCCACTTCGTATATTTCAGCACACTTCTTTTCATAGAATGGAAGCGTGTGTACGAGTAAACTATAAAGCAGATTATACTGTATTCCCGGGGCTGCGGGACTGTTTGCAAGAGATACCGTGGCCCGGAAAACAAAGAGCTATGAAGGAATATGGATGGGTTTTAGTCAGTAAAAGTCTGACACTCCCTCCTGCTCCGCCCAGAGCGGGAGGAGTCGTTTGATGATTTTCCATGCGAAAAAAAAAAAAAAAGATTATAATGTATTCAATATTTAACTTTTGCCCGCAGCTGCGCCTGCTTGGAGGTCGGATTATTATTATCCTATGGGAATAATCCTACGGGGATAAACTCAGATCATAGTTTTCTGTGTACCAAACTTTAACGAAATCCATTCTGCCGTGAAGCGTCAACGGTTACACGGATCGATCGACAGAAATATAGAGTTGTTTTGGCATATCGATGTATTTATTAACAAATGAAAAAATCGTGTATTACTCGTGCATCAATCAATTACCTAACGCTCACACAAACTTTAGTTTAACATACAATTTGCCTGTTTTGATAAAAAAAACAACTACAAACGGATTAACATAATAATGCCACTCATATGACTGTATTTCCCTATAGACATTCATTGGTTTACATATTCAGAACGAGAATCCATTCACTGTATCCTTCAAGATAAAAATATCACTCGATGCAAAACAACCTGATGTCTGGCTGGCTGGTGGCTCCTGGTTCTGGTCCTGGGTTTGATTCCCGGGTTAGGCAAAGAGATATTGGGTTTTACCATCAGGAATTTCTCAGTAGCAGCCACGGAGTCTGGAATTGCGCCCGGTTGATGGCAATAGGTTCGCCCCCTATTTCATGGAACTTAATTATAACTGGTGAAATGTGGCGTACTATTGGGTACACCTGTCGTGCCTAACCCTTAGGGGATTTCAGGCGTAATGTTATGTAAAACAACATTGTTTTTCCGAAATTTATCTCCTCGCAATTTGTCAACGTGAATGGATCAAGGTGAAGTGAAACTCGAGTACTGTTGTACCGATAGACCATTGTCAATGAGTCGACCTTCCCGCATCCACTCATTAAGCCACAAGCAACACAATGGCATACAAGTAAGTGTTTACATCGGTAGGTGCTATTACATTGACAATCTATAGGCCTATTGAATTTGGATGATCTTGCTCGAAATAATTCGGCTCTATTGTTCTATTGTCTTTATAGTCTTCTTCGTATTGAAAGCTCAACATTTTGCCATTTCTATGGTCAGTATGACTACGTTTTGGGGCACAGGATAGGATAGGAGCAAGGACAAAGTTGGAGACACAACTTCAAATCCACTCTCTGGATCACTTCAAACTTCGAGTGAATCAGTTTCTTCTAAGCAAGAGTATCATCAGGCAAGCTGCGGCCAAACGCAAGTCTATTTAGTATAAAAAAAACTCAAACTGCTATTTGGGTCTATTCTTTGGAGACAGACAAGGTTAACTTTCTTCTTTTTTCGTTACAAAGTTTTTTCATAATAATTTAGATACGATCATACAGACACCCTGCTAATCAAGCTACCTGAAACTGCCAAATTTTCCAAATCAACATTGAACCTATAGATTTAGCAATAAAGTTGAAAATCTATTAAAGAAATTTGGATTTTAGAAGCTAGATGTGCTGACGTTTGTACAATAACATGCACGATGTTGGCAGAACGGTTGAATGCGTAGGAGTGACAGACAGACGCTTACCTCCGTCACTTGTGGATTCTCAGAGATCCTATCGCATTACTGTAGGTGTAAGATGTTATGTCATAAACATTTATTGAGAGTTTTACAAGGAACGTTTAATGTAATCAGTGAAGCAAGATAGTTTAACAATACTGTTGTATTAAAAGAAACGATGGATGGACTGTATATAAAAGAATGAAATGGCGAGAAAGGAGGTGTCTGCTGGGATGACGAGTAATAGAGAAGTATGGAAGAAGAAGACATGCTGCGTCGACCCCAATTGAATTGAGATAAGGAAATGAATTGAATTGAATGATGATGATAATGACGACTGTTGTATTGAAAAACATGATGAATCGTGATAAAGTAAAATAATTAGGTTTATACCTTGAGCAGTGAAAAAGTACTTATCCCAACAAACACATTATCCTCCTTTTCGTCGCGCAGTCGGGTAAAAGGCCTCAACTCAGCATAATGTCAGATGATACAAAGTTTCAGCTGCAGCCCACGAGTGCCAATCTTGAATATTGAATCTAAGTCGATGATTGTAATTACTACATTCCTCTGAACTTCATAATAGAAAAAAACTTTCAAATATTATGAATTTATTAGTATGCGTTTTGTAAATATTTTGTATGTGAATGTTGTCTGTTTTCTGGAGCATTCTTCTATTGAATACATAATTACATACCTACCTAGATCTCATAAACTTATGTATTTTCTCATAGGTGGTACAATAACCACAGAACGCGTCCTGCTACGACTCACTGAATCAATTGAATATAAACCTATGATCGCATGACATTTAATAAACAGATAATGTAACTCCTCAATGAACTATTTTTGTTTCCACAAAGTTGATATTCGTGTAATATCTATTTATTGCTTTGTCTGATAACATTTTATTCTGTTTTATCTTTTACACGTGCCTAAGCCGACCCACATCTGCACAAAAGCCTCCTCCAAATCTTTCCAGAAACTCTTTTCGTCAGCTGAACTAGCTTTCGTAGTACATAAACCAGTCCTCTATGTTCAACATTATAATTATTTTACTTTCATGCCCATCGACTAACGCATGTGTATTATCCAATATTATAGTATTGTGCCTAGAAGTAGCACTGTTTTCATAATTTTCTGTAAATACACCACGGGCTTCTTCATTATCTTTTCACATAACCACTCGACCGTCATGTGAACATCCTTGTTATGTATAAGAATACTATAAAATCATCAATTGTGCGGTTAATTTCATTCGTATTGTTATTTACATATAGGTACACTTTGTATTACACATATACTCAGTCTTATAATATTGTTTATCACATTTTTAGCATCTGTAACTTTAATCATTATCATCATCATCATTCTCATGCCCTTATCCCAATTTATTTGGGGCCGGCGCAGCATGTCAACGTCTTCCATACTTTTCTATTTCTCGTCATCTCAGCAGTCGCCTCCTTTCTAACCATGTCATGCTTCACACAGTCCATCCATGGTTTCTTTGGTCTACCTCAGTGTATTTTCATCCTAGTCTTCGTCTTCCTCTATACTTTTCTATTATAATATAAAATTCTTATAACTCTTAACTATGAAGTCAACAACTTTAGAAGTGAATATTGATGCTGTTGTTTCGCCTGTTGTCATCATCATCGTCATTTTGTCTTCATTTATGTGTTTGCTTTACCCCAAATACTTTGCATTCTGCACTATACCTATGCTATTTTCTTTCACACATCTCTGTCAGCTGTTATCTTAGCGTTCACTTTCTTCCTATCTATATCGTCTTTATCACAATCTACCAATTCATCTTTTTTGACATATTTTTCTGCATCATATAAAATGTTAAATTTAGTCATTAACTCATAGTAGTTAGTCCACAGTGTTTTTTGATGCGAACAAATGCTTTGATCATCGAGAGTTGAAAGTTTTTAAGATCAAAATTTATAACCATTTCTTAATATATTTGACTTGGACATATTATTATTCTCTTCTCTATCTTGCAGTCTTTTAGTTCATCAGTTGTGTGACACAGGCAGAAATAACGGTTTGCCAAAATATGGGGTAAGGATCGCTCATAGATCTGCCTAAGTCAAGTCAAACTCAGATCTTAACGATCGAGACTTATAAACAGGAATATCAAAAATTTGCATCAAGCTAAATAGTCAGTCATAATTCTTTAATCTGACATTGTTTGCACGTGTCTTGACATCGTCATGTATTTATTGATTTAAAATCAGCCACTAGCAAAGGCATTTAAAAAATAATTGGCATTACCTGGATTATCCCATGATCTGTCCACGAAGTAGACACAATAGTTAAACAATGGCGTCTCAACCAAATCGGTCATTCGACAGATCATGATTTATTGGCTGATTAGGTTCACAATAAAATTAGATCATAGTCTGCAAGGATCTTTTGTGCATTTCAACGACTTTGACAGGAAATGCTATTTACATTTCATTCGTTGTTAAAATGTATAGAAAAAAAACAAAATGGCGGATTAAGTTCTGAGTTTGGCTGTGTGCCAAAAGATTCTTGTAGAACTAGATCTTATCTTCAAAGCAACAAATGGGTCACATGTCGAAGTGTCACCATATTTTCGCTTTGCTAATGGAATTAGAAATGGTTCCACTAATTGTTTTTCCCTAGCAGCAAATGTGTGCGAAGGAGAAGCAAATAATGACACAACTATCATTACTGGTTCTAATCCTATTTCTGATGTCAATGGTTTTATGAAGTTAGTTTTAATGCATCATGAGGTCCAGAGTTACGAGGATATTTTGACGTATAAATGACATAGTTTTTGGTAAACAATTTTTTTTTTTTTTATTGTCTTGAAAAAAAAACAATACGGCGCGATTGTTTTCGATTTCGATACCGCGCCAAAAGTTTTTTGTCCAACCAACCAAATTGACCCAGTTTAAATTTCGTATCATGACCTGTTCGTCATACAATTATGATGAACAGGTCATGATCCGAATATTAAACTTGTATTCACTCGATCTTTTTATTCCGCCGAGAAAGCTGTGTTAACGAATCTTACAAAAAGAAAAAAAAAAGATGGCGTCGGCCCAACAGTTTCTACTCGCAATTTAATATTATGTCATAAGGAAAACGGAGTCATGGTATTATGATTATGGCTGACGTATTTATTTTTGTGGAACGAATTAGGTACGGAAGTTGAACCCACTGTCACTGTTTGAAGCCAATGTTGTGAGTCATGAAAATAGTTTTAAGGAACCAACTTGTTCATCTAAACATATTCACATAATACCGTTTCCGTGCATAAATTACAAAACAAATAATAGACCAACACTTTTAAAATATAGAAGTTTGTCTACTTCTCTATCAACTCGAGTTAGAACTCGAGTGTAAACGTTTAGTAACTGACGTCACTTGTGAATGGTTTAGTGAATTAATTAACCATTCTGTGATGACCTATCTGTTCCTCTCTTCATGTCGCTGGCATGGCAGTGTTCTATAATATTGTTGTCCTGAGACTTCCCCACTTTCACGGTTTCGCGGTAACAGCGCAGAGGTCATCAGTCTGTCTGTTACAATTAGGGTTGCCACCCGTACTATATATAGTATCGTACTATATTTCAGTCAATTGTACTATGTATTATAGAAAAATAATATAGTACGAAAAATACTATATTTTTATCCCTAATTCAACTGTCACGCTTTTTTTATATTAACTGTGCTGTGTGATTAAAATAGAGCATCTATTAATTTAATTAAAAATTAATTGTTAATTTATTTTAATATGAATCTAAATTGTTCAGATACCCATAATTATTTTAAATGCAATAAATAGATCATTGATGGCCAAAGCGAAGAGCAATAACAAATATACTTACCTATATGGAAAAATACATAATGTTTAAAATAAATGTGTACTTTTTTTTTAGCTAAATTTCCCAAATATGCTATATTTTTGCTGCTTTTTTGGAAAAAAAATACTATATTTGTTCAAAATAAAGGTGGCAACCCTAGTTACAATATAGATATAAAATTACTAGGTCGCCCTATAAATATCGTTGTGACTAACAAAATTAATAACCTCGGTGTCGAACTTATCATTATGATTATCAACTATCAAATATGAGATTATAAGCTACGCTCTCGTTTATAATGCATCATCTATACCAATAATATTACTTTTATGGAGTTACGTTTGCAAGCGTAATTTTATTATTAATGCGAAACAGTGACTCAGTTTATTTGTTCCCTTTCAGACCTTAACGTCTGATCAGATTTTGATGAAATCTAGCAAACAAGTAGACCACAATCTTGTTTACAATTAAAAAAAATTTTTGGTGTTAGTTAAACGTACCCGTAAAATGATTTCCTGCACGTGGATGCAGACACGGGAAATTGCTTGCAAAAAACCTTTTAAAATGTAAAAACTTAGACTCGTGTAAGAATACCTATCATTATTTTAGGCTGGCGTCAGAAACCGACCATTTTAAAGAATAAGTGATGATGATGATGATCCTGCGATTAGCGAAGACTTTAATAGTAGTTTATTCAAAAGATAATTACAGACAAACCGAAAGAACCACTTCCTTCAGGAAATCGTTATTATGCGATAAAATCAAGGCGTTTAAATGGATAATGTGGACATGCTTTTGGATGTTGTGGAATCATTTCATCATCATCTGCCTAGCCTTTTACCAGCTTTGTCGGGGTCGGCTTCCAGTCTAACCAGATGCAGCTGAATGTCAGTATTTTACATGGAGCGACTGCCTATATGGCCTCCACCACCCAGTTAGTAATGGGTAATAACCTCATGGTAAGACTGGTGGTCAGACTTTTTGGGCCACTGACTACCTGTAACAACTGTCAAAGATCTACAAATGGCAGCCGGGACCAAAGGGTTAACGTGCTTTCCGAGGCACGGAGGAAACTCGGTATGGAATGGGTTGCACCCATCCACAGACCAACTTAGGCAAGCACGGCTTAACCTAAAGATGGACCCGAGCGGTTATTATTTAGCTCCTGTTGTATGTTATGGAATCATAATAAATAATAATAACGGCCCATTACTGTCCCATTATAATAAAAGGCCCCGCTCGAGTGGAGGCTTGCGCGTGTATCACCATGCATGCTCAAGGCGAATTGACGATTTCAGACAATTGTTGTTATGCATAGCTGCCTAAAGTGGTCCCACGTTTAGGTTCACTAGCCTCAATCCTTTGGTTGGTAAACAGGTTATTCGGTCTTCCCATTAAAATTATCAGTAGTTATCCACCGTCTGGGTTCGCATCCAGTAATCCAGTGCACTGGAAAATTTTAAAGACATGTGACTTCCAACCTGCTCTGATTCCATCTGGTGTGGATCACGCAACTGACTCCTTCTTATAGAGAGGAGACCTGTGTCCCAGCAATGGGAACACTCTAGGCTGATTATGCAATGCTTATACTAACAGGCGCTTCTGGCAGTATATGGGTGACCTCAGGCTAATCCCTTTTGCGTGTGTACTTGTGTAGACATAATTTTGTTTTGGATAAAAAGTTAGTCATGAAGCTTGTGCCTATGCCAGGTGTTCGGTAATCTTTCGTATCTATTCACTTCAGTACTATTATTCATCGCCATGACTCAGTTCGGTTTGTAAATGTGATGGTTTTTGTCGTCACTTATTTGTCACAGTCTTCTATTTTTATAATGTTCACGTGAGATTAACGTCTTTGAGAAAGTTGAATTCATTCATGCCTTTTCCCTGTGGGTGTAGGCAGAAACAACAGAATTCCACCTGATAAATATGATCAGTCATGTAAGTTATTCTATTTATAAACGACAGTCACATTCATTTCGATTCATTTTATCAGTTTTACTCACTTATTACTAGTATCGGATTAACCCGAATAGATTTGATGACAAACAGAAATATTTTTTCCATAAATATTACACATACAAAGATAGCAACGTATGGTTATGGACATCGGTAGTTATTTTTCGACAGCTTTGTTGTTTTTTTTTTTTCTCGGATGGGAAATCATCAAATGACTCCTCCCGCTCTGGGCGGAGCAGGAGGGAGTGTCAGACTTTTACTGACTGAAACCCATCCATGTTCCTTCATCGCCCTTTGTGTTCCGGGGCCACGGTATCTCTTTCGAATAGTCTTGAGGCAGCGAGCCGCCAACTATTTTTCGACAGCTGATTTGTGTTTTGTGTTTACAATCTTAAACGGTGACATAATTATACATACGTGCATAAACAGAACAGTCAGAACTATCCTATTATTAAAAACATATTATTTAAAGTAATAATCTTAACGTTGTGTTTATTTACTGACAATCAATTATTGCATCCCTGTATTTGTTTTGTTAATATGTGGTTACTGAAGTGGGCTGCAATATTGTGTAAAACCTCTTAAGTCCATAAATGTATGTGGTTAGGTACCTCTTATAATGTAAACATTATAATTGTCGCTGTTAATTGTCCTATAGTGAATAAAACAAACTGCTTGGCCCGGTAACAGATGTGTGATGTACTATCGAGGACACTCCCGCCTGATCACCACTAAGCTTATTTTTGCTTGCACTTAAAACATAGAAACGCTCTCTATCCCCGCCCTGTGACTTTATAATAAATAATTAATGAAAAAAATACCGATCGGTGACACATGCCAAACGAGAGTTATTGTTATTTTGCGCGCCAAAGTTGACGCTTTCCTAATAGGCCTAAAGTTTAAGGTGGAGTGGCTCGGCGCCTCCGCATGATTTAAGCAAAAAAAAATTGTAACTGATCAGGCGGAAAAGACCACGACTGTACATGTCATAGACAATATAACCACTTACCTATTTATCTGCCTTGTATATTTAAGAAAGAAAACATAAAGAAATCGTGAAATATATACATAGGTCGGCCCGTCATCACGTTGTTTTTACTCAAGTCAGTAAGTAAATACGTTTAGTAGTTTTTGCGCGAAAGAGTAACAAGATATATCCATCCTCACAAACGTTTTCATTTATAATAGTAGTAAAATAATATTACTGTGACGGCCTCGTTGGTCTAGATGTCACATGCGCGGCCTTGAGCATGAGCTCCTGGGTTCGATTCCCAGGTCGGGCAAAATGTTAATGGTTTTTTCCATCAGGAATGTCTCAATAGTAGCCACGGAATCTGCATTTGTGTCCGGTTGATGGCAATAGGCTCGCCCCCTATTACATGGGACTTCAACATAACTGGCGAAATGCGGACGTACTATTAGGTGCACCTTTGTCTTACAGGCGTGGTGTTATGTAAGATAATATTAGTACGGAGTATGGACTTTTTACTCTGTTTATTACACGTGTCTTTCTGAAAATGCTATAGCACCCTTGACATAGGGAACCATGAAAGTTTGCATCTTATTTATTTAAATTGCACACTTACCATAAATGGGTTCAAAAATAAATAAGACTCAATACACCATAATGAGTATTGTATAATAATGAAGGATGGGTCACAACATTTTTCCTTGTAGTCAATTAAGTTGACAAAGAGCGGATGACCCGACTACCTTCAAGTCTTATGGCTGGGCATGTAAAAACTTCTTAAATGATAATTACTGTATTTTTGTATGACGTAATGAATGTGTTGTAAATAACCTTGGACTTGAGACGAGGACATAATTAAAGTAAGAGTTTGTTTGAGGGCCTCGATCCGCAAATAGAATCTTGTTTTGGGGGTCGAGCCCGCGTGTATTGAAACCCTTCTACAATTCAGAACTCCAGTACTTTTGAAAGCTTACTAGCATTAATTCACAGAAAGTATTCAGAGTTCCGAACGATCTAGATTCGGGTATTGTTGCCGGTGTGTCTGCGCTATGCTCCCCTATCTCAGATAGCAACCGGCACGTGCCAAGGGAGAGAGAGAGCGATATCATGCGTATCGCTTTGTTGTTTGTTTTGATTTAAATTAGTTCCGTCGGTGTAGCCCGGTGCGAGGCTCCTATTTCTGTTTGCAGGGTTCAAAGTAACCTAACACGAGTCGGGGTGCCCCAAGTCCCGAGCTCACTTCGCTCGCTCTTGCATCCTCAGTGGTTGCGGTAGGAATTCATATGCCTAACGCTAGTACTGCGTTTGCAATGCCTCCCATTACAGAACTCAAAGCAGGGTAGCATTTAATCTATGAAACTCCGCGTTAGTTGCTTATACTAAGGTTATTATTGTGTTAACTTTTCTCTCTCTCAGAGATTACATTAGGTACGTCTAAAGGACCGTATTTTTTTTTAGTTAGCCCGTAGTGTCCTAGTCTTGGGCATGAAAGCCTCCCCCAGCCTTTCCACTTCTCTCGATGGTGTACTTCTTCGCGCTATCATCTTCTCCTCGGTCTGCCGCGACCCTCTAGCTGTGTCAGGGCTATTCGGGCCCACAGCTGTGGCGGCACCCGACAGACATGACCTGCACAATCCCATTCTAGTCTCGCAGCTTTATCAGCTACATCGAGTGCAGGTGTGGTGTTTCTTATCCGTAGAGTGGGTTATCCTAGACCGGTATCGCTTTCTTTTATGATTCATTTTTATACAGTGAATTCCAAGCATATCGTGATTAATTAAGTATTCATTATCACTGAACTCGATTGACTTCGTAATTAGTTAGACAAACTAGTTCTGTCGATGCACATTACTTTACACTACGAAGTGAGATGTTTTCTGTTATTAAGTAATAACTGTGTTACTAGAATCTCCCATTTTTTTTGGAGACGGTGGACTTTTTTATATCATGAGATTTTAAACATTATAATAATGGTGACTGTTCACTCCCGCCAAGACACTCCGAGGCAGGGTGAATGCGAAGATGTGCAGCCAAAAGAGGAACACTGACGCTAGATTGGCGTTCCTTATTTATTTAATAACAACGGTTGCTTAAAACCAATAAAAGAAGAAAAAGAAAACTAAAAGAGAAAATTAAAATATAAAGCAACTTTAAGCTCCTATAACACATAGACAGTCAATTATAATTAAGCTACTCTAAATAATAATAGTCTACGTAATGGTTGATAATAATTCATCAAATCGATTGATCAACACGAAAAGTCGCCTTTTAAAAGAACATAATCTAATTATTCTGAATTAAACTAGTGTTTCAATTAGCTATAAATTTAAATTCACTAATTAGTAACTGTTCTATGGAATGACCATGGTTACCAAGTTCGTGGTATTACATTTTCCTTTTAGATAACGACGGTTTAATGTTAAAATAATGCATTAAAATGTAGTTCATTTTGAGCGTTCGTGAAGACTTGTAGAGTGTTAGTAGCGCGAATTGTTAAATAATTATGTGAAGTGTGAAGCAAAAATATTAAAATTTTGATTTTATTTGTGTGTATTTTTTGTGGCGTGTGTGGTTGCGAAAATAACGACTGATTGGAAGGTAAAATTAAGGTTAAATTAAATTCTTTATTTATTAAGCCAAATCATAACAATATTATATAAACTTATAAATTAAAATAACTTATAGTAACTCACTTAAAAATAAACTAAAAAATGGCGTCAAAAAACTCCTCCTCAACAATGCCAACCTGTATTGCCAACTGGTAATGTCCCCAAGAGGCTGGCGGCGTTGCTACGTTGTATGGCAAGGTAATTATTAAGCTCGTGGCAATTTTTATAGTTGCAAATACTGATAATAAAAACCGGTCTGTTTCGTCTTTCATATTGATGACACTTCTTGTCAAATTATTTGACCCCAGTGGGTTAGTCACGTCAACCACAGCGTCAGTGGCATTTTTTTGATGTCTTCTAATCTGCCGGCGGGCGTAGGGACACTTTGGGCACTCCAGCAAGTTAGCCATGGACTGTAATTTTAATAAGGTTGCAAGCTGTAGCCTGTGTTAATGATGCCATCTAGCCGATTTCGGCCACAGCAACTGCATATTCAATGGCTTTCTAGGGTGGTTGGTTGTCGAGAGTTTTACTGTGCTGCTCTTTCATTTCCTCTTAAGTTGCCAGCATATCCAACTTTGGGCGAAAAGCATCGAGCACAAAGCGGACATGTCAGTCAGAAAACCAGACATTGTAGGGTATTATAGCTGTAGATGTAGACCAATGTTTTAAATCTGTCTGAATGTTTACGCCTATCTTGATATTACTGTGTTCTATTATTTCCAGCTTTTGTATTATTTATTTTACGAGTGAAATGAATGAATTCTTGTATTGTTACAGTTGCAGTGTTGGTGACGCGTTATACCACTAGATCATCATGAACTCAGTAATTGGACTCAGTCCAAAGAATCCCAGCTGGGATTTGTACAAGAGTAAATGTGAGTAGTCTTCTTTAATAATAGTATTATAACCCACGTTTTATATCTTACTACTATTATAAAAACGATAGTTTGTTGAGATGGATGGATATTTGTTGCTCGTGTTTTTTACGCAAAAACTCACTCACTCACATATTTATACTTGCCTAGTTTATAATCTGGATTAACACATTGGATAGTTTTTATCCCCGGGTAATATTATACCCCTTGGTAAGACTGGTTGTCAGACTTTTTGGCCTACTGACTACCTGTAACAACTGTCAAAGATCTACAAATGACAGCTGGGACCAACTGCTTAACGTGAACTCGGTATGTAATGAGTGGATCCATCCACAGACCAACCAAGCAACCACGGCTTAAGGGGACTACAGGAGCTAAGCGCGAGTTTGCTATATGATTCACTGCAATAAACAAAACCAGAAAAATATATGATATTCTTCAGGATATATGCTAGTACGATAGTGTTTTGAAAAGATAATACAACAAATTTTACTTGATAAAAAAAATCACGTACTTATCTCTAAAAATTTCTTTTAACGAGTAAAACCCATACTAAAATACATGCGATCATTCTGATTTTTTGGCAAATAATTTTACAAGTAACATTATTAGGATGGCAGTGTTTTATTTTTCTATGGACTAGAAAATCAATAGAAATTTTGTAAATCGCAAAAAACCACTCATTTCGCACTATTTGGCCCGCAGTGACTGACGTAACAACCATTTTGTAGTGCAAGCTGATTAGAACTTTATTCTAACAGTATTTCAAACGAAGATTGAACCACCACAAATAGTGTTGCTAATTTAGCTCCTGTAGACGCCTTAACCTAAAGATTTAACCGAGAGCCGCTGTTATTATTTACCCAAGGCCCAACCTTGTGACGCAATCACCCTGTTGATAGGCGCCCTGGGCCTAAAATGGTCGCTTTGCAAAAATGGCTCACTAAAATTCTTAAAATGGTAACCGTTTCCAACGTGATTCATGTTATGATTCTGCTAAAGTGGTCATTTTAAGCCCCTAGTGAGTATTAATAGTGTGTAACAAACACACTCAACTTCCCACTACATTATTGTCTACACGTGTACACAAATAACACAAACGAAACGGTGGTCTAGTTATTGAAACGGATGAGCGTTGTTACACTTTCAAATTGAAAAATTTAGTGGACACGTGTTGTGAAATTATAGTACAGGGTTCGAAACTAATACAAATGACCTAATAGGTTCACATCAACTGTGAGAAATAATATCGCACTGTTTCAATTATTTATTATTGAAAACATTGGCATTCATCCATTGCCAAGCAAGCCATGGGGCCTCTGCAAAAAAAAAAATTGTATTATTTGTTCATAACATGATTTTCAAACACGTTAAAGATAATTCCAAATGTAACGCATGCATTCCTAGTATATTTCGTTTAAAGTAGGTAGGTATGTGTGTATCCTTTTTCATTTTAACTTTTTTCGCTATGGGAGAAGAATCTTATTAAAACTTTTTAATTAAAAAATAAATACGACTCGAACTTGGCTATATTTTTTCGCGTATTTGAAATGTGTCAAATAATAGTTACACGTCAAAATTCCACATAACCTGCCGCGATAGTAATTTACTTACTGATTCTGTTATTTTATTTACCAATTAGGTACTAGTTCATATATTATTATCTGGATGTTGGTTACAAAATAGAAGACACAATGCTGAGTAATTTTGATAGGTACATACTTTATGTTTAGAGGGATTCAAAAATTCACAAGTTTACATAAATATCTCTAACGTTCTTCATAAAATTGTAAAGTGTTAATAGATTTTTATCTTTTTTTTTCCTCATGGATGCCGTGAATATCAGGAAAAAAACGAGTAAGTTAAGCTCTGGTCAAACTTAAACGTATCCCACTCGGGATATGGGATGAAATTTACACGTGTCAACTACTCCGGAACAAATTGAAGTGAACTTACGCAAATGGTCGCATGACTTCCTAATCATAAAAACAATTGACACCGGCAGTTGATCCCACATCTATCGCGGGCTTTTAGTGAGGTCAGATCCTTAGACACATCGAAAACCCAGTACCCACATCCTGAGTTTTGGCAAAGGAGTGAAACTGTTCTTCTCTTATGGAAGCTGTAGTTAAACGGCTAATGATACCATTGTCTGTTTATTGGGACAAAAGCTGCTACTTATTTCAAGATTTAAACACACTCCGTACACAATCGTCCTTGACATTTCATTTAGAAAGAGAAAGTTACAACAATAAACATTAAATGAAGTCCATAGCAACGTTTATCGCTCAATTAGTTTGTAAAATCTGTCTAAATTCACAATATATTTCTAACATTAACACAGTATAGAACACAGATATCAATTATAATTTAGGTGTTCTGTTGAATTATATTACGGAATGTTGTGTTGTGCTTGTTGCCATGTAGACAGTGTTATAAAGATCTGTTCACACCGCGCGCGAGATTCGTGACGAAATTCGTTAAGAGGCAACAGTGGCCGCGATTCTCCATACAAATGTCTTCCACTTTTTTCTTTCTAAATAATGCCTCTAGAGTCGACAATTTTTTTTTATATCAAGGTCTTGTCATTTCCTTTTTTTCAGCAACGATTAATAAATGAATATATGATACTCCAAAAATCACGTCAGTTTGTAGCATAAAAGAAATTGATAGGATCATAGACACTTTTTTTAAATTTTACAGTCGAAAATAATTGAATCGGCTCTGTTTTGGAGGAGAAAAAATGGTAATACAAAACGCCGATCTCATCAAAATGTTTGTGATATAATCGCTCTGAGCTGCAGCTGTCCCTATCGCACACTATGGGGCAGGTAAAAGTTTCTTCAAAAACCTGCCTCGTAGGCCCTGTTCCCTCTTAACTCCACCAAACTTGTATAGAGGTGTTTAAACTGACGCGAATGGTCGCGTGACTTAATTCATGATCATTAAAATAAATCGACGTGCGGAGTCGTGACCCATATCCCGTGCGAGTTCACTATGTCAGGTCATGCCCCTATGGAACCGATCTATCTTACTCGCGTCACTTTTACCTATTCCTGTAATGAAACTGTAACATGTCAACAGGAATACTAGCAGGGATGATATTATGCTTCATTTTGGTCATAGACTATGATCAGGCAAAGTGTTCTGTGCCGAGTTGATGTCAATAGGCTCGCTCTCTATTATACGGGACTTAAAACTAACACATGTGGGCGTTCACCTTGGCCTAATCCTTCAGGGAACCAAACATGATGTCATAGGTAAATGTAAATGATGATGTACTAACAACATGTACCATATGTGTCATTCCAGATGAAGAAATCGACGAGCTCCCATTCATGGCCTCACTTGGCCCAGTCGTCACAATCCTGGCAGTGTACTTGGTATTCGTGCTGAAGATTGGACCAGTGTTCATGAGAAAGCGGGAGGCATACAAACTAACACATTCGCTACTTATATACAATGGTATTCAAGTGGCTTTATCAGCGTTTATGGTGTATAGGGTGAGTCTTAAATGATTATTTTGCATAATTTCTCCTATGTTTGTGTGATGAGCATGGACATTTGTTTGCGAGTCATGGATGTTTATATGTATAAAAAGTATGTATTTACAAACAAAAAGTATCTATGTAGTATAACAACTATCAGAGTGTCCACGACACAAGCCTCGTTGCTTAGTGTGGCACTAGATGGCGCTGTGTGTTAATGTCCAGCGATATTTATTTATAGTCGTTTCTAATAAAAAAAACTGACAACTGAATAATATAGATCCATACTAATATTATAACTGCGAAAGTTACTCGATTTGTTGTTCTATCTATCTATCTGGCTGTTACTTTTTATGCTTTAATTGGCTGAACAGATTTGGAAAAAGGCACAGGAATGGACTTAGGTAAAAACAAAATGTAGCATGATCCTGGTCGTATGTAGCTGTAGGACAATTACTATGAAACCTTCAGGTGGCTGAAACCGTTCATATAGTTGAGCTAGTTTTTATGGTTCCGTACCTCAAAAGGTAAAAAAGGAACCCTCATAAGATCACTTTCTTGTCCATCTGTCCGTCTATCTGTCACCACCGATTTTCTCAGGAACGGGTGGACCTATCAAGTTGAAATTTATACCAGATACTGAGGTCTATAGTTCCTATTAGATGTATAAAATCAAGGTCCTGAGTCAACACGAAAAACATATGGTTAGATTTTCTCGAAAACTTGAAAGTACCAAAATTTACAACTTTTTTTAGATCTTGCTTTTAACCAAAATTGTCAATTTTCCTAGAATCACGAAATTTGGCGAGAAGCAATGTCTTACAGCACATGTAAAGGGAAAAATCTGAAAACCGTAAATATGTAGTTTAATAAAATTAAAAGAAGCGATTTTACTATTACAAACTTATTATTAGCGGTTGGTGCAATAGCCGTTTCTGGGGATCAAACAACAAAGTTAAACTAGCCCTTTAAAAAGTTTGTTCGGAACCCTCGGTGCGCGAGTCCGACTCGCTCTTGGCCGGTTTTTTTTTCTATTGTTTATTGAAAGTTATCTTTGGCACAGATCGATAATAATTAATACTAAATATCAGGCAGATATTATTATAGTATGACCAATTTAAGTGTGCAGTTCAAGGAGGCGTTGCTTCTCAAGAACATTTGCATCGATATGCCAAACTTGATACATTTATTTTAGTTCTGTGGTCTCGGGAGCCTGCACAGATAAGTTGGTAGAAGTGTGAACATTGAGACTAACGTACCAACGTTACAAAAATGGTTTTCCCGAACCGTTGAATGTCAACTTTAGCTCGAATTAATGAAAGTAAATATGCTCAACATGAATGAAAGTAAATATGTTCAACATGAATGAAGTATGTGTTAAACAAACAATCTTATTAATTATTAAAAATTACGTAACTTTAATAAATACTCGTGTTTTTTTAATCACTTCAATACTAATTATTTATTTATTGTTGCCCGAGGTTTTGACCGTCTAGAGGACGGTTTGAGATAAAAATCGGATAAAAAGCATCCTATAGACTAGATCATGGTCTTCCTGTCCGTATGCCAAGTTTTATCGGATCCGTTCAGTTGTATGTTAAGGCTTGATAAGGTAACAGACAGACAAGCAGATTTCGCAATTTTATTATCAGTAAGAGCGCCTGATAACTTTCGACTAGCCATTGAAGCCTGCCATATTTTGCTGATAATATATATTTTGCCAATTTGACTGTACACGTCTGGATAACGTGGGATTCCATGTTAACGTAAATGTAAAATTACCTATCATAAGCACTTAGGCAGGTATATAGGTAGACTGAATACGGATGGCTATAATGACGTTTAGATCGATGAGGAAACTTGTACCTTATCCCGATTCGACGCATCCTGCTCAAACCATACACGTGCAACCTGTGGTGTGACAGCAAAATAATACAAATCACAGGGCACTTAAACTCTAGAGGTGTCAGTGCTAATAAGTAAATTCGTGGTACTAAAAGTGCGTTAGGCACACAAGTTCAGTCCCTGACCACCTTGAAAGCGTTAGTTTCAATATAAAGTCAATCATAATTTATAATATATTTTCTTTTTATTATTTTCGTTTATTCTTTTTACAACATATCTTAAAATTTTTAAATATTCCTAATATAAAAAATAAAAAATAAAACATTTAAAAAAATAAAAAAAACAGTAGCCCACCAGCGCTGGGAACAGGGTATAAGCTGCCGGTGGTCAGGGCTCTTGAGAGAGGAACCTCCTAACAATACGTGCCGTGTCCAGAACTACTGCTTTCTGAATCAAGCTCTTGATCCAGCTGCCAAGCGAGAACCTCTAGCTAGATGTTGGTCGAGGCTCTTGGCTATTAAGCCATTGACCGACACGACTCAATGACTGCTGTATTAACGTCCCACATGTCAACAACCTCGCGAGCCAGATCTAGATATTATTATTATTATACTAACAATACTGACCTAATACCTTAGCATCATTGTTATAAAATACAAACAAAACTATATAAACTTTAGTCTAAAATAAAGTTTTTTTTTTATTATTTTATTTATTGGCTAATGCCAATAGCATTTTGAATTTTGTAATGGCGTTTCAATTCATTACTGGTCAGCATTTTGTTCTACTGTAAAATATTTGTGTTTAGTTTTAGTTAATGTTTAGTTTAGTTCTTGCTAATTAAGGAAAAGTACCTAAAGTAGTAGTAGTAACATAAAAGTAGAATGTTTTATCTACATCTGCTAACAAACTGCTTATAGTTTGGCAGAAGTAACATTTATTAACATTTTTGGAATACGATATCACCACGAATAAACGTTTTTTTTATTTTTTTAAGTTTACAAGGCAATATAATTGATTCTGGTTGTAATACGTCATCGCCGTCACCGCATTCTAAAAGCGACCGCCAAGTCTTGTCCGTAGTTTGCAATGCAGACAATAATAATTATAAATGTTCCTCTCTCTAGAGCCCTGACCACCGGCAGCTCGGACCCTGTTCCCAGCGCTGGTGGGCTACTATTTTTTATATTTTTAAATGTTTTATTTTATTGTGTTTTTTATAGAAATATTTAAATATGTTAAAAATATGTAAAATAATGAATAGAGGAGATTATAAATTGTAAATGTTTTTTTTTCTTGTTTCCAGTTTCTGTCAGACCTCATACACATGGGTTTGGTACCTAAGAAATGTTACATGAACGAAGATAGTTCGAGAAACAGAGTAAGTAGCTAACCATTTTTATTTTTAATTTTCAAATAGTGATTCTTATTAATCTAAGTAGCTCTCACTCTCAACTCATCCTCCAAAAGCATAGGCTGTCATTGATGTTTGTAATCATCTAAGCCATGGACATTTTAGTACCTACGTCCAAAACACTCTTGTTTATCTTCCTGGCTTTAAAAATCAAGTAATTTATCCAAATGAGGCTAAAATTGCGCACTTTTTGAACGCCAAAACTAAATGAGACCGTCCCCAAATCACCCACCTTTTACTACTTTCTCGTACCTATTTTGGATAATCAGAACAAATGGTGAAAAAAACTCCTTAGCAACACAATTGTGAATCATTAGGGAATTTCCTAATGATTGCCTTGTTAACATTAATATTTAATGATTTTTAAATTACCCGTTCATTAACAACTTTATAAATGTCTCCATTCCAGATCCTGTTCGACACATACCTGTACCTAGCAGCGAAGCTCTCAGAACTTCTAGACACCGTCTTTTTCGTCCTTAGAAAGAAGACCAGCCAGATCACATTCCTCCATCTATACCACCACACGGTCATGGTGATTGGCACATGGACTTTGCTCAAATATTGGCCGTCGCACACGCTTATATTCATCGGGTTCCTGAACTCCTTAGTGCATGTCTTCATGTATACGTACTACGGTTTGGCAGCGTTGGGACCAAATGTAGCCAAATATTTGTGGTGGAAAAAGTACATGACGAAATTTCAGCTGGTAAGTTTGATTTCAAGATTTATGCTTGTTTATTCGGAAATATTATGTCTGTCTGGTTGACCATGACACGAGTCGCTCAGTGTTATCAATCAATTCAACTTATCGCAGTTCACAGCTGGACATAGGCCTCTCCCAAGCTGCACCACACCCTGGCCTCCGCGTTTCGCATCCCTTCACAGTTAGTCCCAGCAAGCTTTAAAGGTCGTCGGTCCATCTAGCTAGGGATGCTCTATACTAATGCTTGGCGATAAGCGAATAATCTGCCTCAAATTTTATTAAACTAGACAAAACGCCTCAGTACGGCTAAAATTTAAATATCGCCAACGACATAATAAAAGACCATTTACATCACATTTCCATACTTCATGAACTCTTTTCTTTTTACAGATCCAGTTCGTGTCTATCATCGTTCAATACATAGCAACAGTGAGAGTATCGGACTGTCCCCCAGCCAAGGGAGTCGCCATATTCGTCTCATGCAACACAGGAGTCATTCTCCTACTATTTTTGAACTTCTACAGACAAAACTACAATAAGAAAAGAGGCGGGTTAGCCGCATTAACTAAACTGCCCATTCCGTCACTGTGCCTTCATAAAGAAGATTAGAGAGCATTTGAATTGTAGGAAATATAACTGGTGCATAAAGTAGGTTTTAAAAATACGAGTGTGAGTAAAAACCTCGCCAGTGCTTTAATACCTAGTAATGTACAGTTTTAAACACTACATATAGCTAAACCCGAGTATCTCGAGTGATTTTTTATTAAAAACACAATAAAAACATCTTTAACATGGCGCCCAAATCCAACATTCCAACACGGGGGTCCGCGCCGGAGGAACCGATCAGCTGTTGCGACGGTGCGCCGCCATTAACGACGATTGGACTAGTCTAAAGCTGTGGTCCCAAACGAGATGTACGAGGATTTGTATATCTAATAATCACATAGTCGCAGCTAGCGTTAACCCAAGTAGTGAAAAAGTGATATGTCAGATTGAAACGGGAAAGGGGTTTTGAATATTTGGACCCTGCTGTCCGCCATTTTTTTTCTATGCCTGGTTAGCATCACTACAAACAAGTTTTGTACGACACAAAAGTATCACAATTTCGAGATGTTTCAGCTTTGATTGCTTTTAATATAGACTATACATATTTCATAATCTGACATTAATTAAACTTTATGATATGATGAGTGTATATAAATTATTTTATGTAAATTTAACGAAACTTCTGTGATTTCAAGGACATGAATTTATATGTCATAAAAAAGTTCTGGAAATTATTTCGTGATTTTATAATAATAATTCATTTAGTCACGATCATTGTAAATAGTATTTAAAAAGAGTACAACAAAATTGAAAACTTTTGGATACACATTTTAAATTCTCAATTTTTTTGTACACATTTAGAAAAACTGATATAAAATTCAGTGTTGGAATAAAAGGAACGCAAGTTTCTTTAGGTTTTTTAGGCTGTGAAGTTATATAGAGGTTCTATAGAATTTTTCTAATGACGAGTGCCTTAATAGGTATAGACACGAACACTAACATGTACACACTAAGTAATTTTTAAAAGTGAATTTCCGACCTGTATTAATTGTAACTTAATTTTGCTACGAACAAAGCATTTTAAAAATTATACTAAAATGTTCTTATCTCAAAATTGCTCTTGAATTTTGCTAAGAGTAGGTTATAAATATTTTGCTAAGTAAGTAATTGGTAAGTGCTCGTGTCTTTATTCTATGGTATGAAACTTTTCGGTAAAAGCCAATTGTGTTTTTCACAAGGCTGTTGATGGTATATTTAAGTGTGAAGTTTAATATATAAACGTAAGTATTTTAAAGTTTAGAAATAAATTATTACATCGTTAATGAACCAAATTAAGGCCATCACAGTTGGCTTGGGGTCCAAATTGTAATATTTATAAATGATTTATGCATTCACGAATTTGTGACATTTCGAACTCAATGTGTTCATTTAGAGTTTATAAAATATCTAGTTATATTTAACATTCGTTTGCATTTTGTAAAGCTTAGGGTGTTTATTCTCCTTTATAAAATTAAAATAGTAGTGAATCATGAAAACGTGTATATTATACGTAAGATGCATATTCCCTGTCGAATTACCTACTTAGTACTTTAAAATGTGCAAATAAATTGAAATATTTCAAAATAGAAGCACTATTTTGAAATATTTCAATTTATTTGCACATTTTACCAGAATGTCGAATGTACAAAATGTCGAACATAGTTTTAGTTTGTGATTCTTTTAATAGTGTGAAGTGTAAAAACTATTTATTAATCGGTACTTATGTTAACGAAAATTATTTGTAAATTATTATCGAAACGAATGAATGTTAGCTTAAAATAAATGATTTTTATCAAATTTATTTCATTTTGTTTTTTTTTTGTGAATTAATAATTATTTCTTTTAACATGGGTTCTTGTTAACGAATTGAAATACCTTGGAATATACAAAAAATAGAACATAATTAGTCAATAATATTGAAGATATTAATTAGCCCGTATTTACTTACTTATACTAAAAGTCACCCAAACGAGTGGCTAAATTGCACTGTTGGAATTTCATCAGTCTGTCTGGACCCAGAGAGTTTGGAGGTTTGAGCAATACCAAGTTTTTGTACCTATTTGATACTATTTGGTACCAGATATCAAATAATTAGTACCTCTCTAAAGAGGGAAAACTACTACGAAGAAAATGGCCAACCATTCTAACAATTCACGGCATGGAGACAGGGTGAGGGTGTAAAACACCTCTTAACGAAGCTGAAAGGCACTTGTTCTCGTCATTGCGATAGGTCTCGTCACCTTCTAGTTACGGAGATATTGGGGGTCAAAGTTCCAACTTTTTGGCAGCTTTAAATGCAATTTTTTAATGTAAGATTTTGACTTGAAAGACCTCCACGACCCCCGTACTATTCAATCCATCCATCAGCACAATGTTTTAAGTGCGTTACATTGAGTTTTACCACAAAACATGATTTTTCACCCCAAAAAAAAGTCGTTTCCCTGCAATAATTTTTGCGTAAAGTTACTTAGTTTGATGTACAGAATGCTGGTTTACACCCTGTATAAAAAAAAAACATGCAACAGTGCTTTTATTGGCATTCATTTAATTGCCATCTAGTATTTTACAACCTCACATAATATCAGCAGTTCCTACTCAGGACTGATGAAAATCATAGAAAATTACTGACTGCCTCGTTATGGCTGAGCATAAAGTCCTGGCTGGGTTCGATTCCCAGTCGCGATTCCGCCAGGCAAAGCGTTATTGGTTTTTCCCATTTTAGATATTTCTCGGTAGCAGCTACGGCGATTGTTTTGTACCCACTAGTTCCATTATTTTCAGATTCTTTCAAAATGGAACTAGTGATTAAAAAAACAACAGTAGTTCCATCATGGAACTGTTAATGGTAGTAGTGACAGTTCCATCATGGAACTCTTAATGATAGTAGTGACAGTTCCATCATGGAACTGTTAATGGTAGTAGTGACAGTTCCATCATGGAACTGTTAATGGTAGTAGTGACAGTTCCATCACGGAACTGTTAATGGTAGTAGTGACAGTTCCATCATGGAACTGTTAATGGTAGTAGTGACAGTTCCATCATGGAACTGTTAATGGTAGTAGTGACAGTTCCATCATGGAACTGTTAATGGTAGTAGTGACAGTTCCATCACGGAACTGTTAATGGTAGTAGTGACAGTTCCATCACGGAACTGTTAATGGTAGTAGTGACAGTTCCATCATGGAACTGTTAATGGTAGTAGTGACAGTTCCATCACGGAACTGTTAATGGTAGTAGTGACAGTTCCATCATGGAACTGTTAATGGTAGTAGTGACAGTTCCATCACGGAACTGTTAATGGTAGTAGTGACAGTTCCATCACGGAACTGTTAATGGTAGTAGTGACAGTTCCATCACGGAACTGTTAATGGTAGTAGTGACAGTTCCATCACGGAACTGTTAATGGTAGTAGTGACAGTTCCATCATGGAACTGTTAATGGTAGTAGTGACAGTTCCATCACGGAACTGTTAATGGTAGTAGTGACAGTTCCATCATGGAACTGTTAATGGTAGTAGTGACAGTTCCATCACGGAACTGTTAATGGTAGTAGTGACAGTTCCATCACGGAACTGTTAATGGTAGTAGTGACAGTTCCATCACGGAACTGTTAATGGTAGTAGTGACAGTTCCATCACGGAACTGTTAATGGTAGTAGTGACAGTTCCATCATGGAACTGTTAATGGTAGTAGTGACAGTTCCATCACGGAACTGTTAATGGTAGTAGTGACAGTTCCATCACGGAACTGTTAATGGTAGTAGTGACAGTTCGATCATGGAACTGTTAATGGTAGTAGTGACAGTTCCATCACGGAACTGTTAATGGTAGTAGTGACAGTTCGATCATGGAACTGTTAATGGTAGTAGTGACAGTTCCATCATGGAACTGTTAATGGTAGTAGTGACAGTTCCATCACGGAACTGTTAATGGTAGTAGTGACAGTTCCATCACGGAACTGTTAATGGTAGTAGTGACAGTTCCATCATGAAACTGTTAATGGTAGTAGTGACAATGAAGGGTGGTTAGTAATAGGCTCACCCTCCATTATTTACAGAGGACTTCAATACAACTGGTGAATTGTGGGTGTACTAATAAGCCTCTGCTGAACAATTTGGAGATTACACGCGTAATTTTACGATAAGAGAAAAGAAAAACAACAAAATATAGTAGTCACATATATATTTTTAAACATTACAAACCCGATTACGCAAATGTACAATTATTTAATGTATAAACGTGCAACTACATAATGAAAGATGCTTGAACAATTGCATTTAATTTTAAGGCAGAAGCACACTTAACTGAATCTGAATAGTGTTTAATTTTCAATGATGATGTTAGTAAGATGTATAACGCTGATGCTGCTGTGTAACTGAAAAACCTCCGAAATTTATTTTTTCACACAAGTTCATTAAAACATTACATTACATTACATGATGTCTTAACTTTTAAAGAAATAGTTCAACACCTAATTGACAGCTATCCATAAAATTCATTCTGCACTATTTTTCGTGGAAAAAAAATACAGCAATAGTTCAAAATAAGCTTAGTTAATACACAAAAGTATCAGCTTCAATATCTAGTATATTTAATCATTTAATCCTTCTGGTACAGTCAAGTGTGCCACACCTTTAGTCACATTTTGGTATTGAGCTTAAAGAAATCTAAATCGCTATACGTCAGCTAATCGTAAAACCAGTATACCTAATATTAAGTAGCCTTATTTTAAACCTGTAGAAAAATGTCATGTTGGTGGTAAAGGCGCTGCTTCACCGAAGCATTCCTGTAATGTAACGATCCAAGACTCGATGCACACAAACAAGTGATAGTATCGTTACTCGTACCATTGTAATGCTGGGTTCCCTTCAGTCACTGATCTTATGCTCGAATTTGATCTGTCATACTACTGAAATGCTCCCGGTGAGCAAGCACAGTTTGATCAATAGCAAAAAAATGTTTTTTTTTTTTTTTTTATTGTTTTCATTGATTGCTATTGTCTTATTGATAATGCATTGTATTATTTATCGTCTTATTTCCTAAGCTTTTTGGTGAAAATAAACAGCATATTTTTTCTGATAATGTTTTAATACAGAGCAAGGCAGTTAAGCAGTGGAGATTTAAAAAGTCTAATTCCAATATATTTATTTATAACGATCGTTTGAAACGAGTTGGGGCAGCCATTTTAGAAATCTTTCGCATTTAGAGTATCAATACATTCTAAATGATAGAAAAGTTCGAGTACCTATCATGGAACACGATAAAGCTAAATAAAGAATTATCTAAACAGCAATTTAGTTTAACATGGAAGAAATATTCTAAATCATTGGAAGACAATTTAATTATCACGATTTATTAGACACAGTAGTTAAATTGACAGTATTTCGTGAAATCTGAAGAAATCTACAGGAATCTACAGGAATCCAGTTTCACATTTTCAAAGATCAACAATTTTATAGTATGGTAACTATTAGAGCAGTATCAGAATGTTTTCAAACTTGTAAATAAACAAGCGCTGTTTCTTTAACTGCTTCTTTAAGCACTCACAAAGCATGAAGAATTATGAGTGACCAAATATTTTAACACTTATTTTACGATTTCGAAATATTTTTAATGGAGCAGACGTATCAAAGCACGATACTTCGAGTTTCATGGCATTATACTCAGACTATCACCTAAATTCTTAAATACATGATACAACAATCTATAGTATATACACCAAAACATTCTTATTAATAACTGAAGACATAACATAATTAAACAATAAAAAATCCAACAAATTAGAAGTACCTACTGAAGACAGCATCGGATACTACTACTAATCCAGTAACCGTACAAGAAAAGTTAAGTCGTTAACGTAACAAATTCTAACTTAACGGCATAACGTCGTTATGCCGTTAAGTTAGAATTTGTTCTGCAGTCGTTACATGGATTTCTTCTAAAAGTTATCAATATTCAAAATTAGCTAGAACTAAGATTGGTATTGGTATTAAACAACAAAAATATTTACATGTGCTAATCACATTGTTTAATCGACCTTTTTACCATTGGGTGTACCGTTGGCTATGCCATTCGCTTTGCCATTGGCTGTGCCGTTCGGTATGCCATTGGCTTTGCCATTTGCAATTCCATTGGTAGTGGCTTTGCCATTCATGTGGCCATTGCTCGTTATTGCTTTAGCGTCTGTTTTCTTGTCATCTTTCTTCACAGGTTTGCCATATGCCTTGTAATAGAAATCGTAGAAGAGGTAGTAGAAGAAGATGGAGTTAGGCAGAGTGAAGACGACGGACCAGCGAGGGTAGCCGCAGTCGTAAAACAAGAGCTGAGCGGAGTGGAGGAAAGCAATGCAGAACTGGAGCTGGAAAGAGAAAATTAAATAAAGATAAGAATAGTATCAGTAACAAAAACGATAATGGGTGTTTTATTAAAACGCCTGATCTTATTGAAAAGCAACGAACATACAATCAGTCGATTACTGATATGGTTAAGTTATAGGGAACACAGCTTTGTCTAGTTTATCTGTTCAAAAGAGAAAACAATAAAGTTATAAAATCTTACCATTTGCAATGTAGTGATGTACTTCTTCCAGAACAGGTACCTCTGGAACTGAGGACCCATAGCGGAGAACATGTAATACGTATACATGATAATGTGGACGAAGGAGTTTATCACTCCTATAAGAGTCCCATGCCCTCCTGGGAAGTACTTCGTAGCTCCCCATGATATCATGGGCATTACTGTATGATGGTACATATGGAGGAACGTGATCTGCCTATCCTTTTTTCTGATGACAAAGAAAACCGTGTCGAGCAGTTCAGACATTTTTGCCAGGAAGTATATGTAGACGCCTGTTGCAACCTGGAAATTTGAAAAGATGCTGTTAGCAAAGGAATTAATTTGTGGGTGGGTGGTTAACAACAGGTGGTCAAGAGTTAAACATGAAAAAATAACACTGGGCTACTACAGTTCTTTCACAGTGTACGCCTTGTGACTGGGACTGTAGCGCTCTAGATTTCATTGTTGTCTTTGTTTCGACAATTCAAAAGTGCCTCTAATTGGTGTGGTTGAAATAAATGCTTTGATTTTGAAAAATAGTGCAAGCCAAATAAATGCCTAGGTTTACAACAAAACTATCCATGTTTCAGGTGAATGTCGACAGATTACAGGCTCACAAAAGGAATATACAGCCGAGATCTAAAGTCTGAAAACTACTCTTAGCACGGCTAAGTGTTATTTATGTCATTGTTTCAAAACTATCAAACTACATCAAGGCAGAAGCGAACATAAGTTAGCCAAAGAACATACTGAGTATCGTCTAGAGATATTGGCTTTAGACTGCTCATTACAAGAAGCATGTGAATGAACATTGCGCACTTAAATTAGCATTTTATCTCAAATCAGAAACATTACCGAAAAAAATATTACTAAAATTGCCTATGTACTTTGATGATCCTTTCTCTAATAAACGATATTATTAAATAGAATGTGATTAAGTGGAGCGGTCATCATCTTCATTAAGAATGGTACCGTGGTGGTAACTACGGTTAATAACAGTACTTTCGAGATTACTGTGATACCCACTGCTGCCAATGACTCCATTTTATGAATATTTAGGGCGTTGCTGCTCTCAATTTAGGTTTTATTATCACCCTCATCATTTCTAATTATACCGCTACTACTGATATTTTAAGATTGTAGCAGTTCTATTGTTACATCTACTATAACAATCATTGTTATTACTAATTGCTCAATTTCTAATGGACGCTACTGAAGACGCCAAACTAGTGGCTCAGTTCTTGGCCGATACAACTTAGACTGCCATCGACAAGCTAAGAAGAAGAATTGCTCAATGTACTCTTTGAGACATATTGGTACCGGTATTGATTTTCGTAGTGTCTATGATAAAATCAAAGGCACAAGTGCACGTGCTTTTCATAGAGAAGTTACCATCCGAAACAAATGAGCATAAGATACTAGATAACCAATTGGGCAGCGACATAGTTTAAACTTACATCCATGCAATTTAAATTGAGTCTTATCCAAACAGCCATAAAGCCGATTTTACTGCAAAACGTAACTCAGTGAACAAATTGCTTATAACTTACGCATGCATCCTGATCTATAGAAACAAACACGATGTAGAGGAAGAAACAGCGACTGATTAACACGACAGCATTATGTATGAAACAAACGATGTTGTTATTGATGTTCGTGCGTTTCCGTGCAACTTCGGCTATCTAGATCGTGTAATTGTATTACTGCTTGATGTGTTTTTTGTATAGTCATTGTGGGTTACTGTAATACCTCCTTTTACTTTTTTAGATTTGTTGCGGTTTACTGTGTTTCTACGCGATAGTATTTTTATTGGTGATATATATTTTTTTCAATTTATTCATCTTCATTTGTGATTATCGTTCGAATGCTTGTGTCTTTATCCCAATTTATTCGGTCGGTGCAGCAACTTTTCTTCCACACTTCTCTATTGGAGTCACTGTAGTACGTCTTCTTCTTCTATACTTTCCTATATTCGTCATTTTAGTTGCCCTTTCTTGCATAGTAATTCCCTCACTACATCCATCGTTTTTTGATTTGGGACCGTAGTCTGTAGTGGTGGTTATTTCCATCTTTAACTTGCCAACCGCAAGCAATACTGTTATAATGTAGGGATTGATTGGCTACCTAACATCATTATAAAATACATCAAACCGTGCAATTATCTCATTATTCTGTATTAGCATCATTTTCTTGTTATGTAGGGATTGCCCGGCACCGAAGGTCAATGAAGACAAGAAAACTCAAACGAAATTTATATTAAAATGATGTTGATGATATCAGATACTTAGTAAAACGGAATTAAATCATGATCTGTCGAATGACCGATTTGGTCGAGACGCCATTGTTTAACTATTGTGTCTACTTCGTGGACAGATCATGGGTTAAAGTTATGGTTTGGTACATGGAGTTAAGCTACACCTACGTAGTTACGGTGGATATTCTACCTTTTATTTTAAGCAGTGTTCGATTCTATAAGTAAGTATTGAACAATTAGAATTCTATCTTAAACGAGAAGTTAGTAAATACCTAATCTATTCAATTTTACATTAAGCGTTAAATATCATTTATCTTAAGAATTATTGGAAGACAGAGGACGTTGAGGTGTAGGTGTTGAGATGTGTCCCAAGATAGGCCTATCAGTGACCGCGACAGGCTGAGCAGTTGATTAATTATATTTTCTATTTGCCTAGAATCCTAGACAGCCCTGAAAAGAGCACTGGAATTGATGCCACAGCACGAATACTAGAGATACTTACTCTCATAGCCTCCGGCGTTTTAGAGAAGTCAACCGGTTGGCATTTCCAACTGTAAGTCCTCAACCAGCCCGCGGCGAGGCCCTGGAAACATAATAAAGAAACATTTGAATATATTGAAGAGATAAGAAAAAAAGTACATTAATATTATGTACTATCGAGGACACTCCCGCCTGATCACCACTAAGCTTATTTTTGCTTGCACTTACAACATAGAAACGCTCTTTAGCCCCGCCGTAGAAATAACGAATGAAAAGATACCAATCGGCCGAGCGCACTGACGACGCACGCCAAACGAGGGTTATTGTTATTTTGCGCGCCAAAGTTGACGCTTTCCTAATAGGCCTAAACTTTAAGGGGCCGTGGCTCGACGCCTCCGCATGATTTAAGCGAAAAAATAAATTAACTGATCAGGCGGAAAAGACCACGACTGTACTTTGACATAGTTGTCATTCAAAAAGATGCAGACATAAGCAGTGTCTTTGTCAGTTTTGTTAAGTCTTAAAGACAATCATGCTCTCACATTTTTTTTTTTGTAATTTTACCTTATAACATAATATTTATTTATATTGGCAATTGAGCTCATAAAAAACTGATAAGGGTACAACGTAAAAGTTTCCTTAATTCTTCTAAGAGTTTTCTTTTATTACCAAACTATGCTTTGGCAGGGTTAATAACTATCTTTCCTATTTGCAAACTATTTAAGTTCGTAAAATCCAGATACTCCAACAGTCGCTTGGTCGATTGACTCTCACGTTATCATGACTAACTAACTAATAATGGTGTGGAATGTATAGGTCATCGACGTCAGTGTCAACATTTTGTTAGACGAAATAAAACAAATTGTTAAATAAGATGTACAATGTTCATACATTTAGCTAAGTTGGCAATACTGTTTTTAGTTTCTATCGTTAAGTTACTAGTAGTATGATTCTTGTCTATTACTTTCTTTTCTGTCACATACTTGCAACAGTGTTTATGCAGTGTTCAGTTACAATAAAACAGCTTGATTAGTAAAAATCTTTGCATTTCATTTAAAATAACTTCAGGTTATGGGCCCAGCACGCTTCCACTGCGCACTGCATAAAATAATGGTCACCAACCTTTACTTATAGCATAGCAAAGATTATCCTATTAGTTTCAGCTACCAACGATATTCAGGGGCTGAATAAAGCGACTGATAAATAGCAATCATCAAACTGAACACAGCGAGCCAAAAAGCTGGTTGATAATAATTGTCGAAGTACATAACATCACGCCTGTAATCACGAAGGGTGAGGCAGAGTTGTTTCTAATACATAGTACACCCAAATTCGCCAGTTACGCAGATAGAAAAACCTGGGAATCTAACCCAGGATCTCATGCTCAATAGTTACACTTGTGACCTGAGCAACAAGGCAGTTGCGCTATCGTTTTTTTCCATTTTTTTTTATTCGACTCTACCTGAAAAATTAATATTAGAATACGGTTGGTAGCTCACCTCATGGAACAACCAAACGCTGACGACGACTTGAATAAAATTATAAACGATTAAAGTCTTCTGTAGTTGGAAGGGTTTCTTGTCTGTCATGTACCTCGGCCCCCATTTCAGCGAGAAGTATAAGTACAGGCCGATGATAGTGAGACCGGGGACTGGGTCTGATATCAGGAACCAGTCGTTTGTTCTGGGATCTGGAAACAGGGAGAAGATACTCTGTTAGTAGAAAGAAAGTAGTAGTGTTAGATTGTTTACAAAATATCGAAGATGGCTGTTCTTTTTAGCTTTCAAAATAGGCAGTTTGTTCAGTGTTCAACCCCTCCCTAATTTAGTGTCCTCTTGGACATGGACATGTCCCTCTCGCTCCGCACCATGGATTGAACCAGGGCCGGACGCGAGAGGTGGCCGCCGCCGAGCGCTGCTACAAGTACACGGGCGGTGCTCCGCCCAAGCGGGGCAAACCTACACTGTGTGCTTCACCGTGTCCTCCGGTCGATCCTCGCAGTGGTAACACCCAGGCGTTTCATCCCACCCGATTCGGCGCAGGTATCTCCCGAAACAAACGTGTCCGGTGAGGACCTGCGTCAGGCGGAAGGTGAGGGCGCCGTGGTGCCTCTTAAGCCACTCCTCGAAAAAGGGACTTATCGCCACTATTGTGGCGTGCCCTAAGTTGAACATTCTGGCTTCTGATTTGAAAGGTAATTAATGTGTGGCAAGCATAATGTGCGGTGCCACTGGAAATCTATTTTACATTAATGCATAAGAATTCCTCTCAGACAAGTCGAGTCACGGGGTTATCTGTTATATAATTTTCCAAATTATGAATCTAGGCAATCATTGAGGAGCTCTTTGTTTAGTAGTCTACTTTTCTTACGTAAAACTACACTATCATTAAACAAACATTAAAATAATAACATGTGTCGGAAAAGGTCTCCATTTCGAAATTCCTTGTTTTATTTTAACGTCACGCTATAATTAATTATTGTGTATGAGATAACACGCAGGCTTTTAAGATGACGGCAAAAAACTAAATTTGTTAATGTAACATTGCTAATTAAGTCTAGGCTTTTTCAAGAGTAATTTGAAAATGAAAGTGAGATTCAGAGCGTGTCTGCTAGTCATCGTTATTTTGCGTAACACAATGTTACATAGTCATCATGATTATCATTATCTACCGAAAGACGTCAATGTTGTACACGCGTTTTCACGATGATGGATTCTTTTACACAGTCGTATTGATATGAACTATAAATAGCTCAATTTCTGATAAATAATATATTGGCTAGTAAATAAGATGGTAAGGCTGTCTGCCCAGAGAGTGGATGCTATTTCATTTAATTATTTTTAACAATTTTTTTATTTAAATAATTACACTACTTATATACAAACTATAATTATTATTATATTATTATTTATTATTTTGAGCATTTGTTCTTCTATTCGTTTAGTTTAGGACGATTCATCCACATAATATATGTATAGGCGAAAAATTCCATCAACAATTGCTCACTAAAGATAGAAGTTTAGCAAATATCTACGATCAACATGAATATATGTATTTAATTACCATCTAGGTTGGCGAAATGGGTCTAGCTACTGAGACACATCTCTGCCTAAACCTTGAGGGATAACAGGTGTGATGTTATATCTAAACTGTTATAAATCTCGTTTTTACGATAAACATCATAAAAAACTTAATGAAACTAATCAATTAGAGTCTCACACAGTCAGGAGGTTAAATAAATAAGAAAATCATTCACATCAGAAATAACATGATTTATGTTTGATTTCAGTTTAACATGATTTTCACAGCCGGTACCTAATTGAGTAACTATTCTAAAACGAAAACGAATGGTGCAATGACCTCGATGAAATGTCGTCAAAAGCAAGTGCATCGTGAATTCGTGATGTTTTTTGAGAATGTTGCGATTTTTAGCAGATCGCTTTAGTTAATTTTCAAGTCAGCAAATTTCATCATTGCACTTTAAAATAGTAGCCTAGGACCTACGTGATAATTATATTGTTATTTGGCGATCTAACTGATGGTAATATGTGTCCGACGCGACGCCAAGAATTTTCCCAATAAGTATTTCAAATTCAAAAATATTCTTTAGATGCAAAAACACATCCCTTAAAGAGATGAAATTTCCTAGTTATGGTTATAAAAAAACTATCATTAAATCTAGTGTTAGTTTCAGTAGCATTTTCCTCAATGTCTAGCTCAATTATTCTTTCACTTTCAATGTGTTAGTTGAGTGAAGAGATTCACTCTTTAGAGCACTTAACTAATTGTATCAAACATCCTCCTTCATTGTAACGATCATTATCTCACTAGCTCGCATGTCCGGTGAACCCTGCAGATATTTTGGCCAGTCAATTCCAATACCAACCTTACCAACAGTATTTTTTTAAACTGACATTGTCACCAACACTATAATTAACACTAAAAACGGGATATTTACCATGTTTATGATTTATTTACAGTTCCCGATATTTCGGCGCAGTTGCAAGCAGTAAATACAAAAAAAAATGGTTAATGTCTGACTGGACCAACGGCATTAGTTTGGTGAAAGAAAACATCGTGAAGGAATGTCATAAGACACATAAATCCAACACTTGTGAAATGCACCAACCACACTGGATTCGAATGTTGGATTAGGCCCAACTGTTTCTCGAAAGGAGTAGATCTGTGTACCAAAAACAATGACAATTTATGATTCTGCTTGGAGTTCATGATTAACGAAGAAATACTTACCAGCTAATTCAGTGAATAAGTGATGGTAAGTTCTTGAAAAGGAATTATTGAATAGCGCCATCTTCAGGTTTCTAGGTTCTGACTGCAGAGTTAACTTCTACTCGTTTGTCATGAAAGGTTCCCCCGCATTTTATGGTAGAACTACTGATCCGTTATTTGCCTGTGGACAAGACAGAAATATTATAAGTAAATTACAAAATCAAAAGAGAAGTATACCTGTAAATAAACATCATTTTACATCTATCATCGAAGCAATTTAAAAAAAAAATTATGTACAAAATGTGTGACATCTCCTATCTTCAGAAAAGCTAAACCCAAGTTGAACAATTCACTGAAATATATTATAATAATGAATTTTGTAAGAAACTTATGGAACATAAGGGGCGTGATGCCGAATAAATTGTTATCCAAATGAGATATATTAGAAATTGTAAGTAAGAAAGCAGTGATATTATACAATCCTCACCGATGTAGACATTTAATAAAATTCTGACAATAACAGTCAAGAATTCACTAGCAATGAACAAGAATAATGACCTAATAACACGAATGTCTAGCCTGTTGGCGCCAGACGAAAAATATATGAAAGCCCAAGTAAACAGGCTGATTGTACCTAGATAGGCACGTTATTTTTGTGTAATAGATAAAATTAATCAATTTTTTTTTATGACATTTTTTGTATAATATAGATGAAAGCCCAAGTAAACAGGCTTGTTCTATCTAGATAGGCACGTAATTTGTGTAATAGAGAAAATTAATCAATTTTTTTTTATGACATTTTTTGTATAATATAGATGAAAGCCCAAGTAAACAGGCTTGTTCTATCTAGATAGGCACGTAATTTATGTAATAGAGAAAATTAATCAATTTTTTTACATGAAAATTTTTGTTTAATATAGATGAACGCCCAAGTAAACAGGCTTATTGTGCCAAGATAAGCACGTAATTTGTGTTATAGATAAAATTAATCAATTTTTTACATGAATATTTTTGTATAATGTAGATGAAACTAGCCCAAGTAAACAGGCTTATTGTACCTAGATAGGCACGTAATTTGTGTAATAGATAAAATTAATCAATTTTGTACATTAAAGTTTTTGTTCCATAGTGAGTTAATTTGATTTGAAATAAAATAACATGAATTCCGTTATCACAATAATATATTCAGATTGTGTTATATTGTATAATCAAATTGTAGTTATCTAAATACATAGACTAGGTCTGACGTAGAGCCTATCAACTTTCGCTTGCGCGATGCTATGACCTTTGGCATTTTGGTTTCTCGCCCCAATCCTTTGAACAAGTTTTGCGTTTAGATGAAATCTTTATTTCCAATAGGCCAAAATACACTAGAATGCCTTTTATCACATAACATCCGTAAGAAATTATAATTTTAATTAATAATTAATATTATGTTGTCATACTTTGTATTTAAAAGGATAAAAAAACATGACTCACTCAGAAGACAATATTTAAAAATGTTGATAAAAATGTTCTGCCTAGATAAATGTTTGTTACTGTTAGCCTGGGCAATCCCACAGCTGAACAAAGGCCTTCCACATAATTTTCAGTTATTTGGTTAGAAATGTTTGTACTAAACGATTCTACATCGATGAGTAACTGCATAAAAATCGCCCCTGTTGTAACATCGAACTTTATCGCACACTGCGGACCAATACCCTAAACTGATCCAACACTTGAACCAAACGCCGCAACTATATCTTATAGGTAATACATACTACGTCAACACATCTGCATAACTCCATGAAGCACTATAGGAAGACATTGTAGGAAGCACTGTATCTGCAGTTTACTTTCACATCATCATTAACATTTTCATTTATATTTGTTTTATTCTACCGCGCGGCGAAGACACGTCTGTTCGCTCCGAAATCGTTAGCGCGACTGAGCTTTTATCCCCCCTTCCACCCGCTTTGGGAGTGGCGTTGGCGAGAGGAAGGGAACATTTTCGAGGGGGTGTTTGGAAACAGGGTGTTTTCCAAACTGTTTTGTTTAAGTAGTTAATTTTGTCCGACCTAAATAAGCTTGTTTTGTCTGGCGTCGGTTATGATGGGAGAAAGTGATATGCAGATGTCTGTGGTGTAGTCATATAATATGCTAAAGATGTAAAGTTTTAGCATACTACATATATTATTATGACATGCATATTTCTATGAGGAAATTTGCATATCTTAAATGGTTGACGAAAAACCTATGACATAAGGTTTTAATTATTTACAATCTTAACTTTCAATTGAAACAAATAATAGGTAAGGTGCACATGTTATTGAACCAACACTTTTATTCACGACCCAAATGGCGCAGCGGTAGAGAGGCTGCCTTACGTTCTTAGGGTCCTGGGTTCGAATCCCGGTAGGAGCAAATGTTTGTGTGATGAGCATGGATATTTGTTTCCGAGTCATGGATGTTTATATGTATAATAAGTATGTATTTACAAACAAAAAAGTATCTATGTATTATATCAACTATCTGGTGTCCACGACACAAGCCTCGTTGCTTAGTGTGGCACAAGATAGCGCTGTGTGTAGTGTCCAGCGATACGATACGATACGATACGATACTTTTATAGTTATGTGAACTACTGCCTATCATCGCCTCTTACAGAAGTATTATTTTAATATTACTTTAGCATTGGAGCGAGATGAAGCTATACACGTCGGACGCCTAGTGCCATCTCTTTCCTTCCAGGTGTTATATGCTTTGATTTTGGTGGAAACCAGTATACAGAACATGGATGTAAATCTCACATTTTTTAATTCCCGTATGAAATAAATACAACACCCTGTCAACGATAGTCTCTCCCCGTTCAAACAAATATTTTGTAGATGTAGTTACCCCTGTATACAGGCTGTAACTGCCTACAGTGCTACCGTCCGCCACCCTTCAGCCATTCAGCCACCCTCTGCCTTTTTATCTCAATATGACGTGTTTTGAATATTTTTAATTTTAGTATGCTGTTATGGATCTCTTTTCGTATGTTTGTATTTTGAATGAGCGAATATTCTGTGTTAGTTAATAATTGAGAATTAATGGTAGATTAAAAGTTTTTAGATTTCACAGATTAGATAGATGGATAAATAAATGGTGATAAATAAAAATATAGATAAATGGTGAAATGTGGGAGTACTATTAGATGCACCTCTGCCTAACGAGTGAGTGGTGATCAAGGTTAGGCCAAAGAAACCAGGGCCGTCCTAAAGCTCGTCGATATCGTCAAAGTTGCGGGTAGAACCGGGCAGTGTGGCAGAAAAAAGGGAGGCCTATACCCAGCAGTGGTTGATTCCGGGCTGATGTCATGATGATGATGGCTGGTGTCTTTAAATTATTGGAGAGGTTTTGAAAAAGGAACATTGTCGCTGATCAGATCGTGATGTCAAAGCCAAAATACTACGTAATACTACAACTGATATTGATGAACAACTTAAATCCATTGACCAACACACACACACCAAATTAACACAAATTCCATTAACAAACAATTCGTTAGCAAATACATTAAAATTACTTACACGCAGGACTGAAAACGGATAAAATGCAATCGGTAAGTATTAACATCCTTCGATTGCGGTTAACGATGGAATTATTGTGAAAACAGATTCTACATTGCAAACATTTGTGTGTTTAATTTTAATTGTAGGTTTTTGATATATGAGGTTCAAAGTGTTAGTTTGTAAGGCTGATAATGTGTATGTTTTGTAAGGTTATTTGGCTACTTATTTCAAAAGGCAGGTTCATAATTTATAAAGAGTAAATTATTATACTAACACTGCTTTCAGAATAGTGAAGGAATATATTTTGAAGAAGCTGACATGTTCTAGAATCCCGAAAAATCGAAAAAAAATGATCTTTTCAATCCGGGCTGTGCCCGTAGGTTGGTCCTTGCACAGAGAGGAAACCTATGTCTACTAACATTATCTAATGTTCAGGTTTAATTTCTTAAACAATGGAATATACTACCAAGACCCCTTTACTGTACCTACCAGTAATCCACACTTGGTAGGCGCCAAGTGTAGATTATAGCATAATCCTCCCTACGGTGTTCATTGTAAGCTGAAACACAATCCCTCATTTGAAGTGAGTTGTGACGACTCTGGGGCTATGTTTTGCGGCACAACTTGGGAGTGGCCTATTTCTATGCCTATGTAACAGCAATAGACTAATTTGAGGGGCTATTATGAGGGGTTTATTATTATTATTTATATTAAAGCTAGAGGAGACTACAAAAAATAAATCAAGGCGTTTGTATGGATAGAGATTTTGAAGAAGACTCTGTTCATGGATGGGACAAAGGCACGATATCTCCATGCATTTTCCGATGAAACCGAAACCAATCCTTTAAACAAAAACAAACCTTTGCGTCACACTACACATATAAAATTTTCGCAACGGAACAAGTCATTCATACTCAACATCGTAAAACGCCTTACAGGTACCGACCACCAATACGTGATACCCCCCTCTGCTTTTAAACCGCACTTACGCAGAACTCAAAGGGCAGTCGCCTCTATTTGCATAGGTCTTTGAAACTAGTCGCGGCAATACAAGCCAGCTTAACACGTCCAGTTGCACAAAACCTTAATAGGGTAAACATAGAGGTGAAAATTGAATGGGATGGCCACATTAGTGTTGTCCAGACTGTGTCGCAAGTGTTTCGCTCCGCTGGCTGTCCTAAATACTTCGGTCCTAAGATTGCCGTTCGGAAATCCCTTGCTCTCACTCTTTGAGTGATAAGTGCCTGTTTTATGCGTTTGTAATGTGATTTTGATACCTCGATAGAGGCCAGTATTAGAAGCGTCGATGGTCTCGTTTTATGGTCGTGCTCATTTTCCCTTTCAGATAATGTCTTTATTTCTCTTTGTTTTGCGATGCCGTTAATTATACCTACTTCTAATTAAATGAGTTACAACTATTCAGAATTGAATGGAAAAGTCATCGGAACAGTTTTATCAATTATTTCCTATTTTTTTTTTGTCAATTTTAAGCATACTTTTACTTGTTGAATTGTCGATTGTAATTATTCACAGCATCTGCGTAAACGTAACTTTCTGCTAAAGAGCAGATGGTCACAGAAACAGACTTGTCAAAACCGCTTGATTCTTGCTCTCTAACTCCGTAGAGGGTTTAGACAAATTGCAATCGCTTTCAAGGGGTTTCGTTATTCTACAACGTTTTCCGACAGGATTAACTTACTGCTTTTCAATCCAATACAATTTGGATTTTTTACCACGAATCTAATCTTACTTTATCTAGGTTTTCAAGTATCTATTCGAACATTGGCAAAAACATAACGACCACAAGCGCCCTTTCTCCTCTGAGGTCATATACCAGTGTCGTATCGTTAACGTCCCGGACGTGTCTATGTATACCGAGCTTCCTTATTTAGCAGAGATTTGTATTACGTAAGTGACATGTGTCTAGACTCTAGACTTGCACTAGGCGTCAGGTGGCACCTAAATTAATGCTTAAATAAAAGCGGACAGAAGGATTTTCAAAGCTCGTCCCAGCTTCGAGGGTTGAAATTGCAAGAATGCAATATTCTTTAGGCATTTCTATGATACAATTAAATTAAAGGATCTGGGGCGACGGAAATTCTGCTATGATTGCCTAATGAAATACTTCCACGTACATACGTTTTCGTAGTAAATAAAAAACGTCCATTTCATAATAATACCGTAGTATATTTGAATTAATGTCACAAAGCTTATTTTGACGATGACAATTTTCAAGATTACTTTTAAATTCTTTAACAGTATTACTTTATGCTTTATTCTAATCTAACTTACAACTCTAGGAATAAGATGGATATCAACATTTTCTGGTCTCACATTCAGGATATGTTTCTGGAACACAAATTTTTCACCGTCTTGCTTAGCTTTAACAGTAAAATGTCTTAGAACATGTACTAAACCAGCCAGTACTTGTAACTTGGCATATCTGGCACCAATACACATCCTATTACCCATACCAAAAGGCATATAGATATCATCACTAGGTTTCCTCTCCTTAGAAAATCGCTCTGGATCAAATACCTCAGGGTTAGGGTAAAATCTTGGATCGTGATGTATTTGATATATTGGAGTAAACATTTTTGTTCCTTTCTCTACTTTGATGTTACCAACTTGTAGTACTGTGTCCTGAACGCATTGTCTACTCAAATATCCATTAGGAGGGAGTATCCTCATCGCTTCACTGAGCACCTTATCAACATACTCCATTTCACCGATAACTTCATACGTTATTTTGTTATTGTATTTGTCAAAATGCTCGTCTATTTCTTGGTGAACTTTTTCTAATATTTCTGGGTGCTGGCATAGTACAGTCAACGTTGAGAAGATGACAGTTGCGCAAGGTTCAACACCAGCTGCAAAGAAGAATAGAGCTTGTGCTGATAGTAATCCGGTCGTAGGCTCCATGACACAACCTGTCGTGTCATCCTTCATGGTCCCGTTCTTTTGCAGACTGATACATAAGTCAGCGAAGTCGTGCCTCTTGACATTCTCCGCTTCTCTTTGCTTAATCACTTCTTGTATTGCACCAACGAAGAAGTCTTCATGCTCCTTGAATAACGTTATTCCCAACCACTTAGATATCTTCGGACTAATACCGACCATGACAAATCTCAGGGTATTCTTGAATTTCGTTGCTGATAGAGCTTCACCCAGTTTGAGGAAAGGTGAATCGAAGGTTGACTGAGATCCGATTCCAAAAATTGCTCCGCAAACAGCAGCGTTGCAGAAAGTTATTAGTGTGTTGTATAAATCACCTTCCCAAGCTTTGGGGTTGTTTTTCAAGTAGTCAACAAAGTCTTGAGCACTCCTGTCCATGATGTAGTACATGTTCTTTAACTTAGCTGCTGTGAACAGAGGGCTCATGTTCTTCCGCATCAACTTCCATCTAGGCCCATTCATGAAGAGAATATTATCAGACAATTGGTCACCTTCAACGCTTTCCATTCCTCTATGATGAAAAGATTGAAAGTCAGTATGTAAAACTTGTTGCACGTTCTTCGGGTCTATAACGAACAACGCAGGAGTAAACAGTTGTCCGATCCCTACAGCCGGTTGATCTTTATATTCTTCGTATAGTTCACCAAATACTTGAAACAATGCATTTTTCGAAGTGAAGAATTTCCAATACGGGCCAATCACTTTGCTTTTACCGTAGAACTTCACACCACGTTTCTTCCAGTAGTTTTCATTGTGGCGTCCTATTTGGTAAATAAACAATAAGAATGCGACTATCGCTATTAAAATTATTGGTAGGAACATTTTTATTTATCGGACACAAGTTCGCGGTGTAAAATTGTAAACAGCACTGAGCTCGTCAACTTTTTATCTCCAGTCCGTATAAAAATAGATCTGTCGGTACCTACATATTATATTTATGCTTGGTTGTTATCAATTTTTTGCGGTGCGATTCGGCTGATTCCCAACTCGTGATTTATTTTATCATAAAACAAATCACTTACTGACCATTATTACCGATTTGTATTCCACTGTGTTTAAAGTAATTACCAGTAGTTTTAATGAAAATGAACTAGTTTATTATTTTTATGGTGTTTATTATTAGTGTGTGTATTGACATTATTTTTCACATGCGTTCTTTTTTTCAAATACAGTATCTGCTAAAACAAAAAGCCATTTCTATTACACATGCTTATCAGTAAACTTTTATTTCCAAAATATTTTAAGAAAACAATTTTAATCTTCAGCACTACATTTGCACTTGACAACTGCAAAAATTATGATTTAAGTAACTCAAGTTCATCTAATAACGAGTTGGGAGGTAACCTTCTTTTAAATAATTTGGTTTTAGTTGAGTCATAACTATACAGCGATTTCTGCGAATACTTATTTAGGGTTATCACCTCTAGATTATAACCCTTTAATTAGCTTGTGATCGGCTAAAAGCCGTTTTATCAAACAAAATCGTTCGATAACGGTATTTGAACAACTTAGACGATAAAGATAAACTCCAGTTATGCACTTAAATTATTAAAGTGGTCGTCTCTCTTCTCATAAGCATTTAGACAATAATCAAAAACTCAATCTGGTTTGAACGTAACAATTTTGGAAACCTGAATAGGTGCAGCTAAAGTTGACCGCTTACCGGTGGTAACAAGGTAACTTGGCCTAGCGTAATACGGAGTTTCAACAGAAAAAGGTGTCAACAAATACTGGTTTTGTTACATGTAGCCTACATTCATTCGCTAGCAAGTTAATCATCTTATTGTTTTTGCTTTACGGTTATTGGAAATAGTGGTCTTTATCGAAACGTCCTCACTGAGAACGAATACACACAGTGAGTACACTCCTTTAAAAAAAAAAAGATTAGATTGTGAACGTATTCAAAGTAAAAGAAAATCTAACACATTGAATGATCGGTTTATTGCCCGTGGAGAATTTCAATGTTGACATAATGATTGTTTATCTTATGTACCAATCCCAGTAGTACCACGGGAAAAAAAACCTTCCCGTGGTACCACTGGATCGCTTGGTAGTACGATTTTTGTTTTACCCGTGGTATAAACGGATTAATCGAAGTATGTAAGTACCTATAGCTAGGATAACGATGACAAAGAAAAATCAGTTGTATTAGATAACATTGTGATGTCTTACTGATAAAATATAATCATTTAATTACGATGACAAACATTTCAACTGTAGACCTAAAACGAATCTCGCAAAACCATGTTGTCATCGACTTTTGTAGGCTACAAAAATATTTGCGCCATGTCTAACATCTGAGCGTCCCTTGTCCCGTTCTACTTGGGGTCGGCGCAAAACGTTTTTTTCTTCCATTCTCTCCTGTCAGACGTCACGGCATCGTTTACTCCTCTCTCTTCCATATCATCTTAGCGTAATGAGAGAAAATTATGAGCATTTTCTCAATTATGAGGTCGATTTGCAGCGTAGTCTCAGTTCATGACCATGTATAGTTCGGTTCAAACTTAATGGCGGCTCGGAAGTTAGCTGCGAGTTACGGTCTGCGCAGGAACAACGCTTTAAACTTTATGGCGATTCGGAAAATCTAATGTAAAGCTGCGCAGACAACAATTTTAGGTATCAACGGGGCGCAGATGACGCATAGTTTTGTCTGTATAATGCGCAGACTGTCGCTTGCAGCTAACTTCCGAGCCGCCATTAAGTTTGAACCGAACTATACCTACCGTACTCATGAACACAATATGGGATGTCTCCATGATTTCTGAACTCGACAAGTGTTTGTGATTTGTCCCACTGCAGTGTAAAGGCCGCCTCCACCATTCCGCCGTCTTTCCATTTTTCCCTGTCTTTGGTTATTTTGATAAAAGTCCAGCTCGTCACGCTAACTCATTCTGGGCCTGTTGTGGGTCCGAGGCTGCGGGACTGTTCGAAAGAGATACCGTGGCCCCGGAACACAAAAGGCACTGAACGAACATGGATGGGTTTTAGTCAGTAGGAGTCTGACACTCCCTCCTGCTCCGCCCAGAGCGGGAGCGGGGAGGTGTCATTTGATGATATCCCATCCAAAAAAAAGGCCTCTTGTGGGTTCTGTTGTTCGGAACCCAATCTGTGGCCACTTTCACCCAATGTTATTGTGACATGCGGCAGATGTGGTCTGCCCAAATCCGTTTTAATTTGCCGCCTGTGTTGGCTGTTTAATTTGAATTAGTCCACAAATAAAAATCAGACTCAACACGTTAACAGCAATATTAATATTTGATGATGAGATCACAATATTTGCTAAGTTGAATATTATTATTAGACGTTCTTACAAAAATCTTACGTTCGTTGACACTTGACAACTCCGCGTATTTAGCGTGAAGTAATAATATTTATAATCTGAGAATTAAATATTATACTTCACCAACAAAAAAATTGAAGAGGTTCTCTCTCACGTGGACGCATATTTTTTATGTGCTATTTGACAAACGCATTTTTTTAAAATGTATGTTGTGAAGTGCTAACTTTAATTTTGAAGTAAATTCCCAACTACACTGATAATTATGTGGATTGTGGGCTAAGCTACACCTCTGCCTGACCCTGCAGGAAAAATAGGCGTGATGTTATGATTTTACCTTCAAAACAAAACAAATTAGTTTACTTGAAAAATATGCTATTATACAGAAAAAAATAGAAGAGAAGACCGCAAAAGACAACTTAAAATATCTAATCTATAATTTCCGTAATCATTGGAATGTCTATCAAATAAGGGGAAATGAGGCACTCATATAAAGATCATAGCCGTTACGTATCGTTATTTAATAGATACATAATGTAATAGGCAATAAAGACCATCCTCTCAATCAGAAGGCAATAAATATGAATAATACCTACTTATACAGGGTGTAAACCACCTCATCACGAAGCCGTCAACCAAGCATTCTATACATCAAACTAAGTAACTTTACGCAAAAATTATTGCTGAGAAACGACTTTTTTTTTTGGGGTGAAAAATCATGTTTTGTGGTAGAACTCAATGTAACGCACTCAAAACATTGTGCTGATGGATGGATTGAATAGTACGGAGGTCGTGGAGGTGTTTAAAGACAGAATCTTACATTAAAAACTTGTATTTAAAAAAAAAGTTGCCAAAAAGTTGGAACTTTGACCCCCAATATCTCCGTAACTAGAAGGTTCCCAGGTATGGTGTAGATCAAAAAAATGATCGTAATGAGGTGCTCTACACCCTTTATAGAGTGACTGACTTCGACTCGTTAGTCACAAGCACGACTCCTGGACTTAAGGTCCTGGGTTCTATTTTCAGGTGGGATAAATTGTCGGAGTCTGGATTTATGCCTAGTTGATGGCAATAGGATCGCCCCCTTTTTCGTAGTTCTCAATCATAACTGGCGTAATGTGGATGTAATGTATTAGGTACACCTCTGCCTAACCCTTCCGGGATTACAGGCGAGATGTTGTGTTATGTAATATAGAGTGGTATATACCTAGTTTATACATAACTCAATTAACAGACTCTGTCCTAGATAATTTGACACACGTGATGTGTTTTAAAGGTCACCTTTTGAGATGCGATTTTGTTTCTTACATTACAAGACAATGGAGTTTTTATTCGATTAAACAATTTCGGTAGTTTCTTTTGTGAATTAGATGATTATCTATTTTGACCTTTTCAAATTAGAATTTTGAAAAGTTTTTGGGGAGTGAAAGTTTTTGTTTTGTAGCGTTACTTACTAACATTTTAAAGTAATTTGGAGATAGATTTTTCACAGATTAAAGGCGAATTTTGAAAGGAAAAAGAGGAGCCGTTTGCTCAGCTGTGGGACATGTGATAGGCTAACAACAAAAAGGTGAATTATTTTTTTGACGTTCGATGTCTATCATGTACTTAATTTTCCCAACTATGTTGGAGCCGACTTCTAATCTAATCGGATGCAGCTGAGTACCAATAATTTACATGGAGCCACAACCTATCTGGCCTGCACTACCAATTTACTGGACAATACGATGCCCATATCAACTGACTGTCAGACTTTCAAGCCACTGACTACCTGTAACGAATGTCAAATTTCGACGATCTGTGTTCAAGAGCTGTCGGTGTCATCATTGACACTGATGGCTCTGTGTTGATCGCGTTCAGTGTCAATGGCGAAATTGAACCTTATTTAGTACAGTCGTTGTATTACATTACAAAACCATAATTAACTTAATGTCATTTATCACAATGAGAAGGTATTTTTGGCAAACTACGTGACTGGGAACACACATTAATACATATTGGTCATACTGTTAAGTAATTATTTACCTACACACAATTTTTAATTGGTGATTGTAATCAATTTTCACGCTTATTTCTTTAGTTTTACTCAATTACATGATTTTCGCGGATTTTAAAAGAGCAAACATTTTAAATAATGGTTATTAACTTACTTTGTTTTTGTATCAACATCTTAGAAATAAAATAAAAGTATCAAAATACTTAATTCAAGTTTTTCTGCTTCTGATGGACAACATTAAACAATGTAGAAAAAAAATATATTTAGAAAACTTGGATATTCCGAAGCTTTTACTGCGAAGTTGATTGTTGTCTATTTTACAAGAAACTAGACATGCAAAATAATAAATTGCATACGGAGTCGAGTACCAATTATTTTTTTCACAAAAAAACGGGCCAAGAGCGAGTCGGGCTCGCGCAACGAGAGTTCCGTAGTGTCCATGTCCATGTCCAAATTGCGTAATTTACACCGCGTGCATTAGGCCTATTATGACATACGCGTGCCCCGTGTTCGCACATGCCAAACCCTACCACCTCCATAAGATGCAGACCCTCCAAAATCGATTCCTACGACGGGCCACGGACGCCCCGTGGTTCGTCAGGAATGAGCAACTCCACGTTGACCTCAAGATCCCTACCATCCAGCAGTGCATGAAACGCCTCACCAAGGGTTTTTTCGATAAGGCCGAAAAACACCCTAACCCCCTGATTTTGTCAGCAGCTAGTTATGTCCCCTCTAACATCTCCAGGATTCGCCGACCTAGGCTCACCCTCCTCACACCGGATGATCGCATCACCCTTCTTCAAGAGAGTCATAGAGAAACCAGCACACTTCGCAAACACAGACACAAGAACCGATTCAAACCGCGAATCCGGCCCGCACAGTCGCGTGTTTACTTTTTTAACCGACTTCAAAAAGGAGGAGGTTCTCAATTCGCCGAAACCTTTTTTTTTATGTATGTTCCCCGATTACTCGAAGATGGCTCCATCGATTTGGATTTTTTTTGTTTTGTTATAAAGGGTATACTTCCCAGGTGGTCCCATGATATATCATCAAGTCAGTATCTGATGATGGGATCCTGGAGGAATAGAGAGAACTCTTCAAATTTCATAGGCACACTTGAAGCGATTTGAGTAGTTCTTGAAAGAGTACTTTCTCGGAGTGGTCCCATTTCAATTTGGAGAAGATCTGATGAAGAACTTCGGAGATAGGCAACGGAACTCCTCAATAAATGATAGCAAATGGACTGGGTTTTCTGAAATCTCTGTCTCTTGTTTACACCAGTTCATAATATAACATCACGCCGGTACGCTCTGAAGGGGTAAGCACATGTGAACCACTAAAAAGTGAAAAATAAAAACCTTTGTTTGATTGATTTAGTTTTTTTCTCACCGACTTCTGAAGCTAAAGTTATTTTTCACTTTTTAGTGTTTGTTGAAGTCGGTTTTATTTTTTGCAAAAAAGTTTTTTATGAAAATAAAACCAGCCTATAAAATTCGGCGGAGACAAAGTGTCTCCTCGCGCGTGCTCGAGGATGCGAGAGCGCCCAATTCTATACTCAAAGACAATACTGGTACATCAAAAAAGTCATCATCACAGCCTTTTTAATGTTCCCACTGGTGGGACACAGATGTCCTCTCTATGAGAGGGAATGGGCTATAATCCGCCACGCGGGCCCAGTGCGGATTGGTAGATGTCACATGTCTTCGAATTTTTGGTTCTAGGACATGCCGGTTTCCTCACGATGTTTTCCTTCACCGTTTTTAGAGCAGGATGAAGAAATAAATTACACAAAGTAATGCACCTGACTGGGTTCGAACCCACGACTTACTGTTCGTAAGTCGGGGCTGCCACTACTAGGCCACCGCTGCTCTATCATGAAAAAGTCATCATCAAAAAAGTGCGTGATGATTTTTTTGTTTGGTGGAAAAGGACACGTAATGGAGAAATCTGGAGAAGAAACGCAAAAACTCCTTCACTTGTGATCGAGTTCAGCATTCCATCTCAGCAGTAATGTTTGAGAGTAGGTACTGGATCAATGCGGTGTTCAAACATGGCAGTGAATAATAGATCAGAATTTATCATCATGTTGTTGTTACCCAGTGGGCTTATCTCTGTTGGCAGAGCTCCAAGTATCGATCCAATGCGAAACCTAGTAATTGTATAGTTGATTAAGTATTCTAATTTATTTACGTACGACTATTGTGTAAGTATAAAAATATAGGTACATAAAATTACAATATAATGGAATGTTGTGTGTATGTATGTAGGCAATTTAATGAAAAAAATATGTTGACGTAATTTACTTGACCTAGAAAATGAAAACCAAAGTCTTCTTTAAGGCTGGGGTAAGGTGTTAAATTGGCAACTCTATTTGTGGTGGTAAATACTGTTAGAATAAAGTTCTAATCAGCTTGCACTACAAAGTGGTTGTTACGTCAGTCACTGCGGGCCGAATAGTGCGAAATGAGTGGTTTTTATTCAATTGTAGCCTTAAAATCATTAGATCTAAATGCCAATTGTACACTTTGTGAAGTGTGACAAAAATTTGTGTGAAAAAAAATTATTAAACGTTAATGCCGTTCAGGAGTAGTTACGAAATTTCAAAGAAAAAATGCTTCACTTTGAATATTTTTTTCATATAGTAAAAAATAAAGTTAGAATTATTTAAATTGTACCAATTAAAGTTTATAATCTAATAAGCAACATATATTTTTTTACACCCGTAAGCTACCTATGATCTATATCAATCCTGTTGGAAGTCATTGTGGTTCTGTGAGAAGACCAAGTAAAAAGATTTGTTAATTTAGTGTTAATCTTTTTGCTAATATTATAAATTGTATTATAAATTATAAATTGTTGAAACATTTCCTTTGAAAACTATTGCCATATTGCTAGCAGATTCCCTTTCAACCACAATTGGATTTGCAAGTGTGTACCTACCGGTGTGGTACTTGCTTAAGCATCTCTTTGAGGCCAAAGAGATGTCAGCAAAAGGGCCGACGACGACGCCTATATCGTGGCTCCGGAACACAAAGGGCAAAAAAGGAACATGGATGAGTTTTAGTCAGTAAAAGTCTGACACTCCCTTCCGCTCCGCCCAGAGCGAAAGGGGTCATTTGATGATTTCCCATCCGAAGAAAAAAAAAGTACTATTATATTGAACCTTTCATGTCTCGTTGGTCTATCTACCACTAGACCAACCCATGACCCATGGAACCATGGATGAGGTCTTGGGATCGATTGTCAGGTCGAGCAAAGTGTTATTGGATTTTTCTATTAGGAATTTCTCAGTAGAAGCCACGGAGTCCGGTTCTGTGCCCGGTTGATGGTAATAGGCTCGCCTTCTACTACATGGAACTTAAACATAACTGTGAGTGTACGATTAGGTACACCTCTACCAAACCCTTCAGGGATTACAGGCGTGGTGTTATGTTATATTATTGAACCTTCAATACCTATTTCAAAAGTCATTTAAAGACAGACAGCCTACTTAAAAACACAAATATTGTTTTACACATCTCGGTCATGACGCGTCTGGTTTCATGTTCCATTCTAGGCTACCTAGAATTGTGGTAAGGCTCAAACATATCTGTGGTCGTTTAAGACCTAGGCTGAAACGTTTAGTGGTTTAAATAATTTGCAATACTTCAACTAGGTGCGTTATTGACCTGAAACTTTGCCTAAACTTAAATGACTTATGCAAACAGTGGTTCTAATGACAACTGTAAATACGAAAATATTGTCACCTTGAATGGCTGGGTACTTGGGTAATTTTGAGCTAAATCGTAGCTTGTTACCATAATTATGCAATTTGAATAAAATAAAAGTGAAACCTACATCATCTCTGTTTAACATTTTGAGAAAACAGGCGTGATTTTATGTGTTGTCTATACTACTTAAAACTCTGATGATCCTTTGTGATGTCAAACAATTGAACTAAACTCAATATAATTGTATTTTCGATTCTAAAATCGACATAACTACATGAAGTGTTTAAATAGACCCTTCACGAAGCCGAAAGGCACTTATTCTCCTAGTCATTGCGATATATATTTTTTGTAGACTACACCTCCCCCCCCCCCCGCTCTGGGCGGAGCAGGAGGGAGTGTCAGACTTTTACTGACTAAAACCCATCCATGTTCCTTCATCGCCCTTTGTGTTCCGGGGCCACGGTATCTCTTTCGAATAGTCCCGCAGCCCCGGCAGGCTTCGGCCCTTGCGGACCCCTTCCTTATTGCTGACTCTCTTTGAGGCGCGCGTGGAACACTCCTGCGCCGTCGACACGGCCTGTCGTCATGAGACGGACGGACGGCGAGCTAGCCCATAGCTCCCCGTCCACAGGCCCGCGTTGTAGACTACACCTGGGATCCTTCTAGTTACGGAGATATTGGGGGTCGAACTTCCAACTTTTTCACAAGTTTCTTTTTGAAAACAAGTTTGTAATGTTATTACTTTACTTGTAATACCTCCAAGACCCGTTTACTACTCAATGCATCTATCAGCACAATGTGTTGAATGCGTTGCATTGAGTTTTACAGAAAAATGTGATTTTTCACCCCAAAAAAAAAAAGTAGCTTCCCAGCAATCATTTTTGCGCAGAGTTAAGCAGTTAGATGTACAGAATGCTTGGTTGACGGCCTCTGTAATCAATAAATATACACAATTTTCAAGATAATGAGAACAACTCAAAGCTCTATATAAAAAAAAAATATAAGGACGTTATCAATTCAAGATTTTCTCATCTCAAAACCGAAAAAAGAACCGTCCCAACACAGTAGGAAACTCCGACGACAATCACTTATAATCTAAAGTCTCAGTCGCGTGGCTTTCTCACAATTTTATTATTCTATGTTTTCACAATAAGTGGGCAAGTGTGCCGAATTTTGGGAAACCCTTGCTTATGCCATGACATAACTTCCGTAAAGAAGTAACTAGTTCATATGGCATTTTTATGTGTATTATATATGACGTAGATAAGACGCGCTTGTCCGTGTTACGTAAATGCGAAACGCGAATTTTGACTAAAGTCGGCTTTCCGTAAATATAAATTTGCACAAGCGTCTATTTGGATTATTGTGTTATTTGCGAATGAAAACAAATTCTGCATTTCAAAGTATGCTTAGTTTTATGTTGGTTACCTTATTTAATATATGAGGTTTAATATATGAGGTTTAATATATGAGGTTTAATATATGAGGTTTAATATATGAGGTTTAATATATGAGGTTTAATATATGAGGTTTCTATGTTTTTTTTTTTTTTAATTACAATAGGCATTGTATTCTTATCAATTTAAAACTGTTCCCCAAACCAAAAAGTTTAGTTTAATTTTTGCTGAATTAATTTAAATATTTTGAATGTGGGAAAAAAAATTATTTAAATTGACAAATTTAAACAAACTAAGCATAACTTATGGGTGCTAAAGACCCTTAGCCATTGTATTACTTATTTAAAATATTTTAATTTAAATCATTTTTTTTCCTAAATTTGAATTCCAACTTCAACTGAAGTTAAACTAAACACTAACCTAACTTAACCATTATGTTAAACACTGGTAATTATTGTTATATTTCTAGTTTACATATTTACCTAATTACTACCAAGGTACAACCGAGTTCACTGACGGCATGCAAATTTTTTCACCTTAATAATAAAATTGAACTCGGTATCAGGCAGCGTCTGTTTTCGATAGTACAATCTCGCATTCAATCAATTTCAATCGGTCCATAGAACGCCTTATCGTCCAAGGGAAAGTAGAAGGCACTAGACCGTGCGGAAGGTCACCTACGCGTTAGACTGACCAGATCAAGTCTCCTATTGGGGGTTCAGTTAACGAATGCAGCAGGATGACCTCTAGCAGGGAGCGGTGGCGAAATGTCGCGAAGTGCACCTCATCTACCCCTTCCAATACCGCTACGAGTACTTGAGGTGGATGCTCCAGGGTAACCCGCGAAATTCAAATTTTCTTACGTTTTTTGCAATTTGCAGGCCAGTGTCAGGTTGTATGTTGATTAAAATATTGTTCGCGACTGTAAGACGTATGTAGTTATAGAATTACAATCATCAATACAACCCTCCAAGCGCATAAAGGTGCAGGAATGACTTTAACCTTGAAAAAGTAATTCCTGCACCTTTATGAGCTTGGACAACCTAGCACTGGCCTGCAAATTGCAAAAAACGTGAGAAAATTTCAATTTCGCGGGCTGCACTGGAGCATCCCCCTTAACGATCACGACCGCTCTGTCAAGAGCGTACCGGATAAGAAGAAGAATAAAGTTGAAAAATGGTCAACCCTTAGTGAACTCGGTAGTACTTATAGAGTACTAATTTCAGCCCGTGACTTCGCCCGCGTCGCAGTAACACACCTTATTATAACACTCGGTTTATACACTCGAGAGCAATGAATCCGGGTCACTTAAAGAATGTTAAAAATCTCGGAAACTAAAAATGATAGGTTAATGCAATAAATTGTATTTAATAGACAATGTAATACTCCTTAAATGAAAGTAAAAAAAGTATGAGTCACCATACATTTTATTAACACAAAATTACATAAAGAAAAAAACTGCTGATCTCTCCTTAAAACAAAAATAGGAAACATGAAATTTTTGAACTTTATTACGATTTTCTTGAATTTTAATACTTCGTATTGCCTCCTCGTGCTTCCATTACTGCGTTTACGCGGTTTGGCATGCTGTACACCAAGTTCCTTATACGATTTTGGGGAATATTCTCCCATTCCTCTGTGAGAGCAATTTTGAGCTCACGAAGCGTGATTGGGGCAGGGGTTTCGTTGTTTTACGCATCTGCCTAGCTCGTCCCAAGCATGCTCGATCGGGTTGATATCCGGGCTGCGCGCTGGCCACTCCATACGAGTAATGTTCATCTCTTGAAGGTAGTCATTCACAATCCTACCTGTATGAGGTCGGGCATTGTCATGCATAAATATAGCATCCTCACCTAAATTGACCATAAATGGACCAACGTGATCATTGAGGATTTCTTCCACATATCTTACGCTAGTTAAAGAGCCGTTTTCTATGATCACCAGCTCTGTGCGACTTTCAGAAGAAATTCCGGCCCACACAAGTACAGACCCACCACCGTAGGCTACTTTTTCTTCGATGCATGCTTGCTTGAATCTTTCCCCTGGTCTTCGATACACTCTGTGTCTTCCATCGTGCTTGTAGAGCATAAATTTTGATTCGTCGGAGGACATAACTTTTGACCAATCTTCAATACTCCAATTTACGTGGCTCTGGGCATATCTTAGTCTTGAAATACGATGCCCACGCTCCAGTTTAGGGCCGTTTGCAGGTCTAAGGGGTTTTAAGTTAGATTCAGCAAGCCGACGTCTTACTGTCCATGCACTTGGGTTACTTCCTCCGAGGCGTCGAAACTGATTTGTGAGTTCAGTTCCTGTGAGAAAGCGATTTCGAAGCATGGTGTTCACCAAGTATCGGTCTTCTCGTGCTGTGGTACACCTGGTTCTGCCCGTTCCTGGTCTGCGTAGGTTAGAACCAGTTTCTTCGTAACGTCGGAGAACTCTTTGTACTGTTGACAGCGACACACCGACAGTCCTGGCTGTATCGCGCTGACTCCGGCCGGTTTCCAGCATTGTAAGTATTCTGGTGCATTCTTCAGGCGTAAGCGACATAATTTCAGCTTGAATAATGAATATAGAGCACTATCAACATGGTTTATTTACCCACATAAATGACAGATTACAAACAAAAGCAAAACCAAATGCTGTAATTTCGTAGTTCCATCTTCGAAAGTGGCCCTTTTTCAAATTTGATTTTTTTATGATATAACTATACAATAACTAAGAAGTTTTAATACCTTCATTTAAGGAGTATTACATTGTCTATTAAATATAATTTATTGCATTAACCTAGCATTTTTAGTTTCCGAGATTTTTAGGATTCTTTAAGTGACCCGGATTCATTGCTCTCGAGTGTAGTTAGCTTCACTTCAGTGATTTTTTAAATCGGATTAGAAGTTTTGAAGATTATATCCTACAAACTTTACCTCTTTCAAATATTTGTATAGATGTACTGCACCTGCCTATTGTTGAAAACGCACTGACTAGCCAATGCAAACCTCGCAGTATCGTAGGTATCCATATTTTAGGTCACGCGGTTTCCCAATACCTAAACCTAACCAAAGACAGGTTTCCGCAAAGCTCAATGTTTCTATGGTCAATAAATCTTGATGGGAAGCGGCCTCAGTATAGATGTACGTCAGTAGGTCAATTGCGGGGTGTCCTCGAATTATTTTCTAATTGAAGATTTACGTATTACGGACGTTACGTAATTTGAGATTGCGTGTACTTAACAGGTTTTTATCGTGACTTTGGAGTGATTTTAAACAAGTTGTCCACGTGTTCTAAGCCAGAAGTTATTAACTAATATTTGCACTTGGCATTTTATTTGTATTAAGTAAGTCTTATTGCCAAAACAAAGTTTCAAGCACTCGTGTTTCTATAATTTATAGCATGCTGTAATTATTATGTATCGATTAAATGTCTTATCCATTCAATTCATAATATTACTCACTGACACATACTTCTCGACTTATAATGTACCAAATTGTTTCATGCATAACATAGTGCGAAAATGATTACTATTCAGCGACAATTAATTAAACAATTACTTTACGGAATGTTTACTGTTTGCTTTTGTTATTCAATAAAGGAATGTACATTACCTACATTACCCGTTGCAAACGTTTGACATGTGCATATTAATCTACTTTTACTAATCACAATGTAAAGTAAATACGTGTCATTATGTTACACATTTTTCGCAAAAACAAATTCACTTTTCATTTCACTTCGACCGTATTAATTTCGCACCATTGACCTACTGCCTGCCCTGTACTACGTCACACTTAACTTACGCCAATACAGACCTTTAGCTATCGAAACAAGATCTAAATTAGCATACATATTTCACGCAATATGAGTGTCTACTTGTGACCACGGTTACGAAGTAAGCAAATACCAGTTGGTGGCAGTAATCGCACTGGTAGGCATTTCTAGACAACCCAATGCCCCACTTTAACTGCAACGAAACTTACTGTTTGTTTACTATGCGGTTCGAGATGTATTAGGAAATTAGTATTGTTTAATACTAAACAATATTATTCTTTCTAGAAGCCCAGAGTCTGGATTTGAGCCTGGCTGTAATAGGCTTCCCTATTACCATCATCATTCTCCTGCCCTTATACCAATTTATTCGAGGTCATATCATCTTTCACCAAGTCCAGGCTCCCCTATTATATTAGACTTAAAACATAACTAGCAAAGTGTAGGTTACTATTAGATACTCTTTAGATCCTGCCCGTCGTACACAACTAATTTCATCCGCCAGGACTTGAATGAGGCAAACGACAGAGCCATCCTGAGGCCCTACTCCCTACCGCTTAATCCATATAATCGGATCTATCCGTCTCTCTCACTCGCACTCATCTGCAGACGTGTGCGAGAGAGACGGATAGAGCCGAATATACGTACGAAGCGTTAGGGAGTAGGGCCCCAGGTCGCTACGAACTGATCGGACAAAATCTGAGTCATCGATCCGAGACGAAGACCTCTCTCTAACCCTTCAAGGTTTACAGGCATACTGGGTTAGAGAGACATGACCTATTTTGCCAGCTATGTTAAAGACGTTTTTGACGTATTCTTTTGTTTGTGTGCTGGGTCGTATTGTAGATTTTTAGCAAACTTTTAAGTAGGTATGTTATTTTTAACAATAATCTTCTTGGATATTTCCGGCATCTTGTAATACAATCGAATATTATGTTTGTAACACTATTGCCTCTTTTTCTTGCATTTTTGTGAGTGACTAAGCGAAATAATTAATTCATAATCATATTATATGTTGCATAAAACTGATGAAGCAATACTGGTTCTTATTATCAGTGTTTCTTTATGAAGTAGGATACCCACTACATTGTTAGTAAGTACTCTTTATATGATTATAACTAGACTTAGATGACATGCTTGCCCCTTTATAATTAAGTACCTGGGCAGCGAGCTCTGCTCGAGTAAAAATTGAGAAAACTAATTTTCCCAGACATGAGTTCCATGGGTAGATTGACTTTTCGCCTCAGTAAAACCTAATATTATAACTTTCACCTAAATCGTTAGAGCCGTTTTCGAGAACGTGATTACAAATATTGCTCATTTAATAGTTTAAGGTATATAATTTGTACTAAATGGAAGATCACACTTCTTCTGTTGCTAAATTAACTTCTCAAACAAAAATTGATCACGGTATTTTTTACTTAACAGGCGTCGATAATTGTAAAGAAACATCGTTTATAGAAAAAATAATCTAGATCAAAACATTATTAACAAGACGACAGAATCTTTGAAAAATATTGTCCTCTATCATACTGTCATTAGAGACCGTTTTCCGAATGAGACGAAGATCCGTTACTTATTACCTTACTACGAGATGTTTTGATCTAGATTATTTAATTTTATTGTCAAAAAATAAACCCAAAATGAAAAAAAGATTTATGTTTGAGCCTACCTACTTGATTTAAAGGAAAAAAACTGTTTCTCCTTTAAAAAATATAGAGAATAATTTAAATGTTACGCATGTTTTAGTTTGTTGCCGCGTTGTGAGATAATTCGATCACCAATTAAATAACTATGCTACCGAGTCAAACAAACACATATTAAACTAAATTCAAAAGTTACATAATACAAAATCTGCTTCTAAATTACTGTTTAACTTTTAATTCTCATCTCCGTTGTGTAAGTTTTATCTATGCTGCAAATCTACAGTAAGCGAGAGAGCGAAAATCTATGTTGATATCTTTTGGGATCATTATTCTTTTCAAGTCTTGATAATTAATTTTACACGTAATAAAAGTAACATCATATGTGAAATGTGGGTGTAGTAACAGATCTGCTTACCCCTTCAGACATTATAAGGTATGAGATGTTATCTATCATCACTAGATCACTACATATTATAAAACAAAGTCCTCTGCCGCATCTGTCTGTCTGTTCGCGAAAACTCAAAAATTTCTGCACCGATTTTCATGCTGATTTCACCAATAGATAGAGTGGTTCTCGAGGAAGATTTTAGTATATAATTTGTCAAGTTTTTGTATATATTGGCCAAAATATAGTGATATTTGTTGGAAGTGTCGGAAAAAAAAGGCGTCTTGGAGCTTTACTTTTGGTCGCGATAGCCGACATCCACGCGGGCGAAGCCGTGGCCATCAGCTAGTACTATCTATTCTAAAATTTGTTTGTAAGTTTGTAAGTAAGGGGTAATCTTAGGGACTGATGATCCAATTCTAAAAATTGTTTCACTGATAGAAATATACTATATATATATATTCATGGTTGCTATAGGCTATATTTTTTTTTATATATGTCAGGCATGTTAACCGAGCTCTCACAATTTTTGCGGACGAAGTGCTAGTACGTGAAAAGAAACATTCATGAGTTAACCTTGAAGATCATCAGTGGATAAGACGCACCATCGATACTAAAGAAGAAGATAACAGCATCATTCATAATCTTGAGTACCTACACATATTAGCAAATATATCGATCTACTACACAACGTGCTTCAACCATTTGTTGACCAATGTCCATATTGGTATAATAAGTCGGTCAATAGTCATAACAGTGTGTTGATTGCGTGTTAAAAGAAGATGAGTGTGAATTAATTATTGCCATTCTGTTTATTAGGTGTTTCTTTTTCTATTTTATCATTGTTTACTATGCTATATAGGCTATATTTAAAGCGTTCCCGTGGGATAATTTCCGACCATAACGCAAGCGAAGCCACGTGCAAAAGCTAGTTACCTATAATAGTATACCCAACTGGGCACTACTACTACCCAACTGGGTGCTACTAAGAAAGGTTCCGCAGTAACGCTATATAACATTGCGTACTAACCATAAAGTATTAATTATTTAACTTCTTTTTTTAAGCATTACATCTCACAGGTGTTAAACATTAAATCGATATTATGTTACTAACAATAACATTCAAAAACACATTAAAATGACATAACAACGAACTCACTCAATGTCCGTTATTACACGATACTTTCAAGGCCTCACTGATTCCTATTACCTCATCCATCCAGTGGAAACGCTCCCTAAGCTCACTTTCCCCTTCTATTACACTTTCGGCCATGTTATGAGACACACCAAAAAAAAACGTCTTGCTTCTGTTACACTGCAGTGACTCGAAAGTGGACCAGTAATTTGGTACTATATAATGCCTCTAGCAATTTACAGTAGGTAGGTACTTTTTTTTTTCAAAACAGAGATGCGTGATTTTTTATGAGACCTACACTGGCCAGTGCGAATTTGTTTTTTTTTTTATTGTAAATTGTGGTAAACAGACGATTTGGCCGCTAGACATAAATGACTTGTTTTCGTCTATTGGTCGACGCAATGTTTTTTTTATTCATTGGTTATTGCAATTATTTATTGAAAAAATAATTTAATAATTATTATTCATTTTTTTTTTATTGGTAATTGAAACGATGGATGGATTGAGTGAAGAATGATGTTAAAGAAAAATGAGTAAATGATAGCGTGACGGTTGACAGAGGAGAATGGAAGAAATAAACGTGTGGCGCCGACCCCCTGTAACATGGTACAAGGGCAGGAAGGTGATGATGTCGGTGATTGCAAATATTTGTCCGCGGACAAATTGTCCATCATCTGCACACTCAAACCTAGGGGACTGGAGAGTGGACCGGACTACGGACACCACTTTGACAGATTTAAAAACTTGAGAGGTGTCAAGGGACACCCGGGTAGAACGAAGTTCCTTTCGATTAATTAGTGAAAGAATTGTAATAAAATATTTTATTTTTTTCACAAAAAAACATTCAACCACGTGCTTCCCACCCCTTCACCCCACGCACGGGTCGACCTCACCTCTGCCGATTAATTCGTGTCTCTAACATGCGGACGCAATTAAATCCGTCGTTTATAATAATATTGATAAAAACTTATATTATTATTTGCGATATACGGTATCACTATAAGCGGTGAAATGGATGGTGGCTTACTATAGCAAAAAGTGTCGTTAGAACTTTTCGTCTTATTTTTTTCCGGCTTAGTGAACGCAACGCGCGATTAGGAACTTTGTTCCAATAATGTACTGAAATATTTGATAATTATTTAGTCGGGTGTTCGATTTGACCGCACTTTTAGAGGTTTTCTGATTGAATACTTAAAGAAGTGACGATTGTTTTTTGTATAAAGCTTTCTTGACTATTGTTAACTGCCGTTATTTTATATGTAGGAGTAAAAGTAGTGAGTAGGTTGATGTAGATAACTGTAGATAATGATCTTGATTGATAACGAAGTTTTGTGTTGTCAAATAGTTTTCCGACATTGTCTTCTTATAAAAGATTGTCGCGGTTGTTAAGCAAATTAACTGCTTACCAACAAACAGTTCTATGAAATGGCTGTAACATAGTAAATTGACGTCAAGGGGTAATTTGCTTAACAATTAATACCACCATCTTTTATGGACAAGAGCATATGATTTTCATCCAATGGCATTAAGTACACACTTTTTAACATAATGAGTCATTTCGACTATTACTTTTTACGGAAACCTACGCATACCTAGTTATTTCATACTAAAACAATAATAATAGCACATTGTTATAATTGTAATACAGTTTCACTAATCACTTGTATGACTATTGTTTTTTAATTGAATGGTATGTTTTTTTCATTCTTGTTTGAGTACCATTTCAGTTAAGAAATTTTATGGTTCTAAAAAAACCGTTCCTGAGCAACATTTTTTTTTCAAGCAATTACATCTAGGTAACGTCAGCGAAAATTATATAACACTGTTTTAAGCTTTCACGGTTCATAACTATACTTAAAATGTCACTTACGGGATATCTTCCGTGATTATCTTTCACGGAAGATATCCCGTAAGTGACATTTTAAGTATAGTTTGGAAAATTATATAGTTTAATAGTTCTTAATTCTAATAACAACTTTCATCCGTTGTCGTTGGTTGTGTGAAATGAGTAAGACGCGGTAAAATTGACATAGGGTATCATTTTGCTTTTTTTTTTGCAAATAATTTCCCTGAATTTACACAGAATACACAAACGGGCGTCAATCTTGCCGTTCACAATTTGTCGTTTTTTTTTGCCGTTTCGGGGACCCTGGTGCTTGTCTGACAATCCATAGATTTTGACTCTGACGAAAATGGCTTGTTCAAACCTTTGGTTTTTCAACCAAGTCCAATATCAAAAATTCCCTTCTCTGATCTTCAAGATATTTTGTTTACAAACACAATATATAAAACACATTCAATTTTGTACCCAACTGTGTTCAGAATTTTGTCTATTTTCGTTTGTCTACGTATTTGTTAAACCAGTTTGAGGTATACTGCTTTGGTTTGAGACTTTCTCTATAATTTTGATAAAACTATACAGTTAGGCAGTTTTATTCTAAGGAATGCACAGTTATTTTATGTATTATGCAACTCGGTTAAGGTTACAATATTCGAGTCTTGAAGTGAGATTGTGAGCTTAGTGTGATAACATCACGCCTGTAATCGCCGAAGGGTTAAGCAGAGGTATACATAAAAGTACACCTCTATATTTCGCCAGTCATCATTAAGTTTAGCCTTTGTGTTGCCTAAGGAACCCCAAGATTTTTCTTATAATGATATGCGAAAATTTTTGCAAACAAAACAATTATCATAATTTCTATCGAGACACGCGCAAAACAACATTTTATGCAACAATAAAGTTTTCTATAAAATAAGAAACATCTTTTTTACATAATAATAAATGTATTTGGGTTGAATATTTTTCTGATGGAGTGTTATGTAAAGAGGGCTACTTTCGCAGCCCAGTTCCTATTTATAGAGTCGTGATGATTTATTATGTGAACTTGTAGGTCCGTAGGTACTTTTATTGTGTAATGTGAACATGGCAGGTACCTACCTACACTTTAAAGTGGGCCTACTTATTAGTTAACTTATGTAGGTAATTAAAAATAAGAGCGTTTTGTTTTTACATTATTCGTGAGTAGTTGTGACCTTTGGCTTTGTATTCGTTCTATTTGAAGTTGCAAGTAACCTTTGAAGATACATACCCATACTAGTGGTTGTGATGTAATATAAATTATGACGTGTCAGAACATAATTAACTTTAAATTAAGAAGTGCAAAAGTACCTTTTCAAACTTCTTTTGAAATAGGTACTTACACTTTCTAATAAATCTCAGTTCTCTTAGGATACTACCAGTAACTATTTGAGACTGCAAAGGGCAGATATCTCTACTTAAATGAAATAAAGAAGCAATCTAAAACTTAAAATGAATTGACGAACGCCCAAAGGTCGAAGCCTTGCAGAATGAAATGAGATATTTTGATTTCTATTTGGCGAAATAATAAAAAAAAAAATGGGGCTTAACCAGCCTATTCATGACTGCGAGGCAAAGTCACCTCTCGTAAAGAAAATACATGGACATTGATCACCCTTACAAAAGGGCTGTAAACCTACGCTAAAAAGTATTTTTTTACTGTAAATAATAGACAAGTGACAATGACCCACAAAACAAACCACCAAGTAGATCATTAGATCATTACCAATATTATTAACATCCCAATCATTGCTATGCAATCTGTTCAAGAATACCAACAAACCCATTCACTTTAGCTGAACCTTGTTCTAAGGACTTATAGATGGAAATCCTTCAATTTAAAATGAAGTTAACTTGGTTTAGAATTCGCGTGCTATCACGTCATTGAGCCTATGTTTGTCCGTCTGTAAACTGGTGATTATTTGACGTCATTTATAACATCCTAGTGCTTGGTTTGTGGGTCAGACCCTATTACGTAACTGCAAAGCAAAATATGCAAAAATGTTTTAGCTCAATCGCATGCAAAAATCAATCCTAATCAATTCAGGTGAAATGTTTTTCAAAGATTTACCGGTAAAGGTTTTTCCGTAAGTTTCAGAGACTGATGAAATCATGCAAACGGGTCACAATACAATTTTGTTTATAAACCAGTCCAAATCTATGACAAAAACATGCACAATTTCATACAAATGAGACCCACGTGCAATTAAATCATAGACAATACAACTGACTTTCACTACCACAGTTAACTATTTGACTTCGTAACGTAACATAACGTCTCAATAAGTTACTGATCTAAAAACTTCAAGCGCCATGACATGCAATATTTTACTACAAGGAGATTGACAAGTGCAGGGCGGGGCAGATAAATTGATATGACGTAACGTAACAAGTGTTGTTGCAACATTTATTATGCCTACTGAAGGGACCAGATCAGCAGCTTCACACCTTACCTTTGCTGGTACTCAACCCTCGTCCTTGTGGAAGATAGTGGGATTACGACTCACTCTTTACTGAAGAGGGTTGGTCACCGTGCTGATATGCATCCTAAAAATGCTTGAAACTAGAAAATACTGCTCTAGATATACTTGAAAGAAGTAAATAGCCTTATTAAACCAGGCAATGCTACTACCTACCTACTAACTGCTGGACTGAAATAGAACCGTATACATCTTCCAGTCAAAACCAATAATCGGTTACGGAACGTCTTACTTAAAACTATAAAAATATGAATTAAAGCCGAATACCTAGAAGGGAATTAGGGGGCTGACAACACGTATTTGATGTTATTTATGCAGTTTTTTAAGAAAAACTATTTGTTCTAGCACATTAAAAAATATATGTTAATATTCATAATATTTCAAAGACCTTGGACGGATTCGATACATAATTGAACGAAATCGGCTTGATAGAAAATAATTGCAAAGAGTAGTCTTAAAATCATCATTAAACGGTTCTGGTAATGTTTTAATTTTTAACGTGTGGGTCTGCAATTAAAAACACGAAGGCAACATATTCATACCTAAACCGCTAGCCAACGAGTCATATTTCACAAATAATTCACACTTTTTTAAATTTCAATATGCATTATTTTCTTCTAAAACCTGGCCGCCCAGTAACTCTCTCTCTCGTTTACTCCGATACAATAGTGTGCTCGGATTTCGGTGTTGACATCCCCTTAACCCAATTTATTTGGGGTCGGCGCAGCATATCTTCTTCTTCCATAGTCCTCTATTACTCGTCATCTCAGCAGTCACCTTCTTTCTAGCCATATCATCCTTCACACAGTCTATCCAACGTTTCTTTGGTCTTCCTCTACTCAACATTCATACTCACTACAATAATTTTCTTATTCCCCTCATCTGCTATCCATACCTTATTTCCAACTACCTTCGACTAAACGCAAACAAGCAAGCGCCTTTCTCAACACTAAACTACTAGTTTCTGTGGAACTAAATAAAAGCTTTTACACAATATCTTAGATTGACCTACAGATCTGACAGATTCTTTGTAAGTTTGATCAAATCTTCGCTTGTCACACAACTCAATCGCTGTGCTTCCCTGAGGGTAGTTATTGATTTAGTTTTTTTTGCCCACCATAAAATCTACTTTGATAGACCGTTCACCCATACCCAGCTATGTCGATTAGGTATTACGCAACGACTGAATATTTTTGCGTGCGATCATTTTTGACTTAGACACGCAAGAGGGAAAGTCGAACAACTTGATGGCGGCTAAATTACATACATATGGACAAGCTATTATGTCAAAGAAAGAGCTTTGAAGTTGTACCGTAACCTATTCGGTCATTATTCTTTACTATTGTACTGTTATTTTGTCGTTTTAGGGAGCTGTAAGTTAATCGATGTTGAAGTACCTACTTATAAAAGTGTTAACACTGACAACAGTAGTATTGTTATGTTGAATGATGTATGCAAACGGTAAGTTTTTCCAGATATGAGTTACTTAGATGCAAGCGTATAATACTGTTGACATACAATTCAGTGAACGTGTCAACGTGGTTACACACTTATGTCATACAAATAAAAAATTGAATTAACGTAAATTATCCGATATGGATAGAGATTTGAGTCTATAATGTGAAATTATACGTATGATTTAGTGGAGGTCAAATAATAGAAACTATATTTTTTGCCAGAATTTAGAACTGTGATCAATGCTCGTGCCTTCTCTGTATGAGGCCTTGACCCAGCAGTGGGACAGTAATAGGCTGGTATTATTATTATTAGAACTAATTAGGATTAATTTATTTACATAATTGATAAAAAACTAAAATAAATAAACTAACAACAAACTATAAAAGGGCATCGAAAAACTCCTCAACGCTGTCAGCTGGTAATGTGCCCAAGAGACTGGCGGCGTTGGAAGGATTATTAATGAATTCCTAATCCAGGAAAGAAATGGAAGAAGAATAACTCCATGCAAAGCAACCAGTTGCTTCATTCATTTCCTAGAGTTCTCCATCATCATTAGAAATAGGTCAGACAAGAAAGCAGTCAACACAAAAGGATCTGCTGAAGGAAACAACTTTGCAATGGGGATCAAAGGTTGTGCGGCAAAGTGATTTGCCACAAGCCTATCGTCAGCATTTATAATGTGCTGTCCTCAATCATAGCTCACGACTGGTATTCAAAGTTAGTCTGACTCATTTCAAATGCAAGCTTTTTGCTTATGTCAAAAAGCAAAAAGCCATTAATCTTCTCCAATCTGTGCTAATATTATAAAGAGGCAAAGTTTGTCTGTTTGTAAGCTTAGATGTAGGGAGTTATCTTTGGAACTTCTGATCCGATTCCAAAATCTTTAACTAATGGAGAGCTACATTATTCCCGAATGTTATAGACTATATTTGAAATGTTTTCGGGGGATGATTTCCGACATCACAGGACTATCATTTACTCGTATGTGTCTACGCACACTTACGATTACTTGCTTGCTTGTCTATCTATACGGTGTCGTAGGTATATCAAATATACTAACACTAGATCTACAAGTGAAAGGTTATGTGCTATACCTGCCTGTTTTGTACCCTATATCCCTCAAACATAACTTTGTAAACGCTGACCGTACCGTCATCTATAAACTTTCGTTTTGAATCGCCATTTATAGTGTGGTTACCACAATTTCGTAATTACGGAGGTGTTACTACTTTGCACGCGATGTACATAGTTGTTTATGGGAACACTGAAGGCAATGTCACTTTTTAAGGTTATTTATAATAAGTAAGGTTGAAGGCAATAGTTTCGCCCCCTATTTATTTATTTAGCCTTTATTTGCCTTAACAATTACATTTCATACAATCCATGATGTATCCAATGATGTATTGTGAGAAATGTAATTTGATTTTTTGGTTTGATAAGTGGTTGTTAATGTATTTTTAAATGTTAAAACATTTCAATAAACCTTACAGTCCTTGGCCAAACCATTAGACGCACCACAAGATCCTATGCAAAATGTTAATCTCAGCCGAGACCATAGCGCCTTATTGCTTTCACTGGATACAGTGTATAACTCTCCCAATTATCCACCCTTTAACACAAACAACAATATTCTAACAAATAAATGTATTGCACTGTTTTATATTTTCACGGTTTTTCACTACACTTCATGCTCATAGTAACAAAAGAAAATCACGGATATCATCCCGTAAGTACTTTAAGTGAAGTAAATTTATTATTTCGTTTATTCATTTACATTCATATCTAATTACATTTTTAAGTATTTCTTAAAATAAATGTATTATTATTAAAGGAAAAAATCGCTAAGGTGCTTGACAGTTTGCTGAACACACAGCTTGATAAACATCTACAGATACACGACAACCAATTTGGTTTCAAGTCAGGTCTCTCAACTGAAACAGCTATACTGTGTCTGAAGCAAACTGTCAAGTACTACACGGATAAAAATACGCCCATTTTTGGATGTTTTCTTGATTTATCGAAAGCGTTTGATCTGGTTTCTTACGATATTCTATGGCAAAAACTACAGCAAACAACAATGCCCGAGGAACTAATCCGCACTTTTAAATATTGGTATGGGAACCAGATCAACGTTGTTCGGTGGTCGGGGGCGTATTCGACACCATACAGGTTGGAGTGCGGCGTGAGGCAGGGGGGGCTGACATCGCCAAAACTTTTCAACTTGTATGTGAACGCGCTTGTAGAGGAGCTTAGCAGCACTCATGTCGGCTGCCATATTGATGGAGTCTGCCTTAATAATATTAGCTACGCGGACGACATGGTGCTGCTGAGTGCTTCTGTAGGTGGACTGTCGCAGCTGCTTGGAATTTGCGAAAAATATGCTGGGCAACACGGGTTGATGTACAACATCAATAAAAGTGAGTGGATGGTCTTTCAGGCTCGGGGAAGGTCCCTAAGTCAAACACCTAAAGTTAGGCTGAATGGCTACCCCCTTCGTAGGGTAGAAAAGTTTAAATACCTTGGGCACTGTCTAACCCCGGATCTGAAAGACGATAATGACATAGAAAGGGAGCGTAGAGCGTTGTCTGTTCGTGCGAATATGATAGCTCGCAGATTTGCTCGTTGTTCAAGAGACGTCAAGATCACCCTATTCAGGGCATTTTGTACGTCCTTCTACACGAGCAGTCTGTGGGTGGATTATACGCAAAAGCAGTACAGCGCTCTACGCGTCCAATACAATAATGCATTCAGGGTGCTGTTGGGGCTGCCTCGTTTCTGTAGCGCTTCGGGGATGTTCGCCGAGGCGCGTGTGGATTGTTTTTATACAACCATGCGCAGGCGGTGCACATCCCTGGTGCGCAGGGTGCGGGTCAGCCCGAATAGTATCCTGAGCGCCTTCGCCCAGCGGTTTGACTGCCAGTACATGTATCACTGTGACATGGTACATGTAAAGGCCAATGTGGAAATATTGTTTTAATTGTATTTAATTTTAATTGTATGATGACATTTAATTGTATTGATTTTTCTGATAATGGTTTTTGTATTGTATTGTGTTTTAATTTCTGTGTTATTTAATTCTTTTTGTAATGTGTGAATTGGTCCATGTTGGCCTTTATTTAATAAATAATAATAATAATAATAAAAAAAAAATTAAAATAAAACCCCCCTTACATGGGACTTAAACATAACTGGCGAAATGTGGGTGTACTATTAAATACACCTCTGCCTAACCTTTCGGTGATTATAGGCGTGATGTTATGTGATATGTAATACAAATATCAATTTGTTAAATTTACCAAGCAATAATTTTAAGCGTTTAGAATAAGCATTATTATTATAAGGGCGTATGTATCCACTCACCCGCCCCGCGCGCGACTTTTTTGCACCAAACCGTCCAGGGTGCAAAAAATTGCGAAATATTCGCATGTAATTTGACACTTTAGATAAACAATCGCAAACTACAAGAGTTATAGCTAAATAAAATTTACAGTGAATAGCTGAATAGTTATGGAATCTATATATTAAAAAAAAAAAAAACTGATATTAATTTGAAACTCAAAAAAAATGTAGAACTTGAAAAACAGTGATGAAAACGGATATTTCGCTATTAAAATATTAATTTGAATTTTTCTAAATATTAAATTTCAATTAAAATAATTTTAAAATAAACTAGATTATATTTCCTTTCCTATAAGACCATAATCTTATTAGTTTATTTACGATAGTCTAGTTAGAATTAAATTAGAATTTGAATACTCACTGTTTATTTTGACGCGGCCTGCGCCAACGACTGTTTTTGAACACGGTTATTTACGTACCTATAACTTTACGAAGCCACTTGTTTTTGTATATACAATTTAATAATATGTTCACAATACTAATTATGCACTGTTTTTCCGTTAACACACACGTTTTAATCACAAAAACACTTATTTCTTGTATAAACACAATCACTATAGGTATTTAAACCTACCACCTTTCGGAGGCGAAATACTCAACTTTGAGATTCGAAAACTAGATTTCCTTTATGATAATATAGTAGCACAGATTTTCACGATTAATTTGATATATAACACTATCCGAAAACAACAATATACATAACAGAACAATTGAAATACGACGCCACACGTCAGAAATGGCGGAGTTTGTTTACACTACAGTTTTTACTTTTATTTTGAGATTTGTCGATGGAATAGTGTTGCTATTGTTGGTCCGAACGTTGAGGAATATAGTATAGAGAATGCTACAAGAGGAATAAGCTCTAGAAATAGCAGTTTAATAAATTTTTATTGCATTTGTTGGACGAAGGCGCTACTGGCTGCTTTAGCAGCCAGGGACATTTGGCAAATCGGCAACTGGCTGCTAAAGCAGCCAGGGGCGGTTGAGTGGGTATATGGCATTTAAGGCATCATTGCATAATACGGGCGGACTGCAAATGAACGCGATCAGCACATCTAAACTGAGTTCTAGAGCCGGCAGTGTCATCACTTCCGTGGATTATTGACATTGATGCCTGTTCAGCAGTTCCAGTTCAGCTATAATGGTGAAATTCGTACTTTAAAATCTATTGAAGAAATTCTTAAAATAAAACTGATTAAAATCGTATCATCTTCATAAACAGAGACCGTAGATAAAGTTAAAGAGATCGTGAGGTTAGACGCGATAGACACCAGAATAAATTGTTATTCCAAGAATGTAGCTTGACGGACCGAAACACCAAAAAGGCCATGACAACAAAAACCGGCGAAATAAAACATAAACAAAATGTACTGCGACCCCGTTATATTTAGTCAACGTGCTAAAAGTGTCCAAAATGTCGGTCACATTTTGTTAACATACGTCAAGTTTGCTATCTGTAATCTTTTGAGACAGTCAGCTAAATAAAAAGAGGGCAAGTTACTGACCGAGTACTTTATCTGTTTACTTTGAGAAATACGTTGTAGCTGCTACTATTACAATAGATGGACACCAACCATACCATCTTTATATCTACTTTAGATGTAGTTACCTAACTCAAATATTGCAAAAAGATTGACCTAGACTAAGCCCGTCTAATAGTGACATGTGTGCCTTATCGTTCATTTATCATTCTCCAGCCCCTATCCCAATTTATTTTGTCTGCACAGCATGTCTTCTTCTTCCATACTTCTCTATTACTCATCATCGTATCAAACACCCCCTTTCTTACCATATCATCCTTCACACAGTCCATCCAACGTTTCTTTGGTCTTCCTCTACTCTTATAGTCATCCACATTCATACTCAAAACTTTCGTCTCGACATTTTCCTCATTCCTCTGCTTGACATGCCCATACTACCACACAACGTTTCAGTCACCGGCGCCATTTTCAGACTTACTTCTTATGAACTCATATTCATTGTCTATTAGAATAGAATCCCAGATCGGTAGTGTCATTTTAACACCACTTTTTGAAGCTAAGCTAAGCTCATTTTGAAAGCATTGTAGTTTGTTTCAACAGATACAAAAGACTCCACCGTCTATGAATATGGCTACTCTTTCATAGACAATGTCAGACAAACACAACTAGAAAATATATTTCGCACCTTATTTTGCCCACTGCTATTCATAAATCATATTTTCTCCAAAATCAACTTTCAAAATTCTCTATGTGTGTCAAAACTCCATAGGTGTACACACCCATTCAGAATTACTTAATTTTTTTACTTATACTACGCCATCTTCCATCATGAAAGTATTGCTTCGAAACTCATACACGTAACTCCATGCTATAATAAATCAATCATAATAAAATGTATGTCGTCTGTCTACTAAGCTGGCTTGTAATCCGTTCGGCGAGTTCAACATTAACCACATGCACTTAAGTTTACATAACCTTAACATGATTGGTAATCATTGACGTCTGTTAAAAATTGTAAATAATTTTGACTGGATTCTTATCACTCTATCTTTAACCTTTGAAGAACAAATCTTACCAAGGGGTAGCATGTTACCGTGGAGTTGGGATGTGGAGTTCAAATAGGTAGTCGCTTCTTGTAAAATACTGGTATTCATCATTGAGCTATTACTACTACGTACAGAGAAGACAGTGCGAACAAAATCTGTGCTCCGCTTAACTGCGGTCGGCCGGCCGCAGTTCAGTCGCTTGCTCGCCACAGCATCTATACAGGGTGTTAAAGTAGTCACGTGCCATAGCTTAGGGGTGAAAAAAAAATAAAAACAAAAAAATATAGATATTTTTTTTGTTTTTTTTTTTTTCGGGTTCTTTTATCGATACTGAACTCACCCCTAAGCTATGGCACGCGACTACATTAACACCCTGTATATGTAGAGGTTAGCCGCCCCCCGCGCGCCCCGCACTGCCGCGCTTGTTGCACAGAATTTGTCTGCGCTGTCTTCTCTATACGTAGTAGTAATAGTTCAATGGTATTCATCTGCATTCGGTTAAACTGGAAGCCGATCCCAACATAGATGGGAAAAGGCTCGGCAGATGATGATACTACTACTAACCTTTGTTGAAGAAAAGTAGGTCATATTTGTACAACGTTTATGGCACTTTCAAGACTATCACTAGAGTCAATACAAATCAAGGTGCTAATTACGATTTGATTATCTATCGATATTATCCGTTAGAAATCAAAAGAAATGACTTATTTCAACTTTTGAACCTACTTAAAATTGCATTTTTTATCCCATGGTAGGAGGAGCATGGTATAGCATGGTGCTATAATTAATCAATGTTTAAAACATTGTTAAACAAGAAAACGAAATGTCGTAGCATGTGTCGAAACATACTGGGCCCGCGTGAGGTCCAGTCCCTTTATCGGAGAGTAGGCTTGGGTGGGACTCAATGGCTATTAAGAAAAATAAAGTAAAAAAGAACATTAAAGAACCCAAATAGCTGATTAAAGACATTTCTAATTACAAGGATTTAATACTGAGCAATCGGTTTAATTGGTATCCATTACTCTTCAACAAATGAACCATTGCAATAACAACAAAACATTAACGTTACACATAACTGAATAAACGAAACTAAAGGGTAACGTTTTCATCAGCCGGATATCGATGTGCAAGTATACAGGACGTTTGGAAACCAATGCACTGGACCGTTGTGAAACCACACTTGTGCTGGTTTTCACAAATTAGTACTGGATGTATGTGTTGTTTTTACACAACCCTTTATCGTTTTAGCCTGTTTATAACATTTCATATTTAGCCTGTAATATCCTCACTTTTCGGATACAGGCATGTGAGAGAGGGTCGGTCATTAATCCATTCGCTTGTTTATTATTAATTCCATTCTTTTATACACTGACTATGAATGATTTTTTGACATGAACACTTAGTTTAGTATTTATTTTTTTTTTTTTTATGTGACGTTTACTGATTTGACATGAATACTTATTTTATTAAGTGTTTTACTTTTTATTATCTTTGTGACATTTAATGATTTTTGTGATTATAATAACATTCATTTTGAAAGGTACTTATTATTAATTTTATTTGATTATTGTGAATGTTGCAACAGTTGTGGGAAAAAAACATGGTCCTCCCATGTGGTCACATTTTTTTTTCCCCACAACTGTCTGGCAGTTTGAGTACTATAAGCGGCCTACCCAAATGTCCTTTCTTTGGTATTGTTCGTCGTTTCGTTGAGCTCCTTGACATATAAGTCGAGCTACACGATAACTGACAAATACTTGCACTGACTGAACAGGTCCACTGTGTGGTGATTTCTTCAAAAGACCATCTCAGACACTAATCTGCATAGTCCTCATGTGAAATGAGCAAGATTATGTCTGGACTTCAAAAGAGACTATGACCTCTGAGTTTGTTTCGGCTGTTTCTTCTCAGAGTAGTCAGGTACGAAACATCGGCCCCATCTAGTTTTAAAAAATGACGTGTAAAAGAGTTTGTAAAAAGCTACTTGCAAAATAAACATCATTTATCACCACGCGAGCTCAATACGGGTTGGTAGATGTCATAATATGTCTTCGAATTTTTGGTCCTAAGTCTGCAGTTTCGTTATCCATCACTGTTTTGAGAGCACTGCTGATGAAATAACCTAAGTGCTTGGATTCGAATCCACGACCACTGATCACTGCCGTTACCACTGCGCCACAACTACTGCATAAGTTTAGCCTGTATAATGGATACGGCCAAATATAATAATGCATTTCCAGTTGTGATGGAAACATAATTGAATATCCAGATATATACAATAGATAGCCCAAATAAGGCTTATCTAGATTGGAAAGCCTGTACTCATTAAGACGTATTTTGGGCTCATGTCATCTTGAATGAAATATCTCACCCACTGGATAACTGGTGATATGATTTTGGCGGCAAATAAAATAATTTGGGCAACCAAGTACAGTCTATGCCTAGTCTGTGGCTACTTTTACTTCAGTATTTTCTTTATTTTGCTCACTGTATTTTGCTTTTCTATGTGTGTTGTTGTTTTGTTTTTGTTTTCTGTGTTTTACCCAACTTGTGTGGGTAAATAAATAAAAATCACCATTCATCGTTTTATTTATTTCAACTTGTTGAAGAACCCTAATGACAAATATATTTTTATCGTCTTTATCACAATAATGTTATTTTTGCGATGCATCTGCCATTGACCTTTACTGCCAGACGAAAAAGCGTGAAGTTATGCCACCAACAAAGACTTGGCAATTCATTTCATGTTAATTCCATCAAATTCCAACAATATTGAGGTCAAGAATAGGCCCATTTAATATTTAAAAAAAAAACCATCAAAGTTTTCATAAAACATTTCAATCGTTTAGATTGTTGGCACCCACAATATACTTTGATAAAACTTATAAAGATCATCATTAAGTTGACTCAAAATGGATATTAAAAAAAAAAATTGCTAGTTTACATGATTTTAGTTAAAAGCGGAATTTCACGAAAAGTTAAAATTCTTCAATATTTGATTGATCCCTAATAAACAAATCAACTAACTTACTGCGAAAGAGAACTGCAAAACTAACAAATATTTACCAAACTTGATTGACAAACAATAAACGATTACCAGAAAGTAGGAAAACATGTTAATTTGGCATCTGCTACAAAAACACATTATGAAATAAAAATAAATTAAAAAAAGAAAAATTAAATCTAAACAATAACAAAAAAGATAACAGTGTACAGGTGACCCTGCATCCTTAACCTCTCCTTGAAATAAACACAGTAATATACATGTTACCGTTTACCATTACATAATGCCCGGAAAACACACTATAATGTTAATTTGTCATTACTATTCTATTATTTCATCCACCACATAAGTATCATGTGCCATGACCCCTGTGTACGTAAACAATCATCACACTTTTCCGGAGTCGATTTCCCTTGAAAACTTCAGTACATAAGTAATGAATGCCTGAGAAACCGTTATATTATTTTCATATCTGATTTGCTTTTCATTACTATTCGTTATTTCCCTCCGTGACCCATAAAACACATTGTGGGGCTTTTGGCGTGAACGTAAAGATCGCTTCAAGGTTAAGCACACGCTTACCGAAGGCCGACCCGTAGATGGGTTAGCAGCTATTACATATTAAGATATTCCCCCCTGCGCCTAGGCTGGGAGATAACGTTAAACAGTTCATCCTGGCTGTCAGACGTTAATCTTCGACAGTCGTTACGGTTAACCAGAATCCCGAGAGTTCGACAATATCTGTACTATTTAGTTAGCCCATACCCCAATATACTGTTTTAGACTTTCACGGTTTTTCACTACACTTCAAGTACTTACGGGATGATATCACGGATATCCCCCCAATATATGTATATCCAAATATAGGTCGGAAAAGGCTAAGCAGATATTTGTACTTTCGATTAACAAACTAGAAATCATTTAAAATTTAAGATATATTAAATAAAAAACTTAAATAAACTAAAATAAATAAACTAACAACAAACTACACGGCATCTAAAAACTCCTCCTCAACGCTGTCAGCTGGTAATGTGCCCAAGAGACTGGCGGCTTTGCTACGTTGTATGGTAACACTTAGCCTCTGACCAAGGTAAAAGCCAGCCCTTGAGTCACGGGAAGCGTCAACTAGGCGTTTTGAAAGTTCTTTGAACCGGCTATGGGCACTCGGACCCCACGGCCCCAGAGTTAAAATGTTAGATTCATAAATTACAGAATCGCGGCCAAGATTAATTAAGAATTTGAATAACATGATCGATCAGGTATATCATGCATCAAGCTTATGCGTCCTCATGCATTTAATTTGCACGCATAACAAAATACTGCCTATTCACCATGTCTAACAAGACACTATAATAATTACTCAGCGAGCAAAATCTAAAATGCCATATGGACATTGAGAGCGCTGTTGCATATCCAAACTTCAGTTCAAAGCCAAGAGATGAAAATCCAACACCACGCCCAATTCCACTTACATCTTTTTATCTCCGTCGTACTATCAGGTGCAGCAAAAACATGCACACGGCAAACACCTGCATTTTCTAATTCCCACACAAACGTCGTAATGGTCATTTGTCAAAATAATAACTTATGTGTTAGAAATTTTGCAATTATTTTGTATAGACAACATAGTTTATGTTAGGTTTGGGTCATTTTTTTCTTGGAAACCTAAAATGCAGGGTGTAAACGGACGTACATCAAACTAAGTAACTTTAAGCAAAAAATGGATGCTGGGAAATGACTTTTTTTTGGGGTGAACAATCACGTTCTACGGTAGGACTCAATGTTACGCAATTAAAACATTGTGCGGATGGATAGATTGAATAGTACGGGGTCGTGGAAGTGTTTAATGCAATTATTTTATTAAATCATGTAGTTTTAAAAAAAACTTGTAAAAAAGTTGGAATTTTGACCCCAATTTCTCCGTAACTAGAAGGTTCCCAGATACGGTCTAGAATAAAAAAAATATCGCAATGATGGGAAGCTTTCGGCTTCGCTAAGGATCTGGTTAAACACCCTTTTTTAGAAGATAAATCAAGTAAATTTTAACGTAGTCCTGTATAGGGATTTAGATAGCTAACAAATATCGATAGTTTCACTGCAGGCATTTACCATTACTATAACTTCGTGGGGTCAAAAGTAGGCATACTGTTTTTACCAGCTATTCGATTTCTAAAATGTATACCACTAAATTCCAGCCAAAACTAGTTTTGCTTCACTTTTTATTGGCAGAATCTAATCTACAAGCCCATCAGTTAGCTTGACGATCAGTTAAAACAGGATCTATGTAACAGCCTCTTGTGTCAGGTTACGACTTTCATTCTTAATATCATAAAAATGTTAATTCGATTATGAAACTCTTAGGCCTAAACTACATTATTTACAGATGTATAAAAGCAGTAAAAGTTATGGTTTTAAGATTCACATCCATATTGCCTAATATTAAAATTTATTGATATGAGATTCTTATGGCGGATGTTATAGGTATAGATATTGTTAAGATGACCGCATTGCATACGTCTATAGATGTAGCTGATTCGTTTGACCGCATAACTTTTATGTAAGTCGTCACCTGTAACACCTTCCCCAAACATTTCCGCGGCTGTCAGACAATGCATCCTAAATCAAGAGGACAGAACTTAGTAGCATATAATGCTTTTTGGATAGTGTAGAGGATCTTGAAGGTGCAATACCCAGAGTAACCGCAACCGTAATATAAAGCGACACAGCCAAACGCAGACAGACTGCAGTGACACAGACGGTTTCTTTGGATCTTTATGAAAACGAAAACAGGGGTCAACGGCGGCGTTTGCGGAAGCGTACAATACTACCGAGTGCACTGACCCTTATGCCTTAGGTAATAAGGTTGAAAAGTGGTCGACCGTCAGAGAACTCGGTAGTGCCTAACTAGTAGTAATGTGTACAATGTGTTCCGAAACTGTGCAACCCCCGATAGATTTAACATGGGTTAAAATAAAGATTATGAAACAAGGATGATTTTCAAAATAATCATGATCATATTGTAAGTACAACGAGCAATCAAAATGGCTCACAACACTAGAATCTAACCCAGTTACCTACAGAAACTATGAAATAAAAGTTGATGAATTGCAAATTACAGCAACTCTTTACTAAGATACTACTTGGAAGACGATTATTGTTGATTTATATTAATTCCAATTAACTTGCAACCGCTGAATTTGGTAATAAAAGTACTGTGCTAGCAATGTGTACTTTTAATAGGGTAATAAACCAATAGGTAGTATTCGTTTAAACTGTTACTAATAGTATAAGAAACTGAATATTATCTGATGATTTTTTTCATTCATTTATACCTCGTTTCGTCGAATTTATTACGGTGTTTTATTTTTGGAAGCAACATTCATTAGGAATGTCTATAATAACGTTCATGTTGCAACTTTGCACACATGCCATACAAAAGCATTTAAAATTGAGTTGTTTAAAATCACACAAGTAATATTAAACCGGTTAGACGACCCGAATGGCGCAGCGGTAGTGATGCCGCCTTACGTTCTTAGGGTCCCGGGTTCGAATCCCGGTTGGAGCAAATGTTTGTGTGATGACCATGGACATTTGTTTCCGAGTCATGGATGTTTATATGTATAATAAGTATGTATTTACAAACAAAAAAAGTATCTATGTAGTATATCAACTATCTGGTGTCCACGACACAAGCCTCGTTGCTTAGTGTGGCACTAGATGGCGCTGTGTGTTAATGTCCAGCGATATTTATTTATTATTTATTATTAACGTAAATTTTTAATGTAGGTGAACTAGAAAATGTAAACAATCCAAGATTCATAAAATAACACAATTCACATTACGGACAAATGCAGGAAGATGATGACATTACGAATGAATTCTTTTATTAACCTTTTAACTGTCTTCCATTTGCCAAAAATAATAACTTTTTAAAACAATTACTTTTAAAGTAAAGTAAAACTAATTCGTTGGAAGTTTTTTCTAAATTTTATAAACCGTGACTTTAGTTAAGGTTTCTTAACTGATTTTATGCATGTTTTGCCCATTTAGTCATAGTGATATTATTTAAACAATTGGCCACATCATTGTCATTTTCTGTTTAACGTTTTCTGAAAGTAACTATGTTGGAATTGGCTTCTAATCTAACCGGATAATTGACCAAATATTTTTTTCATAGTATTATCGATTTTCAGATAACATCCATTTTTATTCGAGGATGTACCAAAACAGAATCACGATTACCACAAAAAACATCTATGTAATTTAAACAAATAGAATTTAAACACCAACTTTTTAATAAAAAACCTATAAAAGAATTACCGCTATAATTTGAATGACACACATAGTTTTAAAGCATGACACCGTTTGGAATGTTGCAGATTACGCAACCAATTTCAAGTTTAAAGTCTCGTCGACTTTCGCCCTACAAACCTAGAGACAGATATTTCAAAGGTATGGCATAATTCTGCCTTATTTTGATCATGGAACAGATATATTTATGTCCCGAAATTCTTAGAAAACACTGTCAAATAATTAGATGGTCTGACGACAGTAAAAAGGTGACTGGCGGAAGAATACTGGATGTAGAAGGTGGAGACCAGGTTGTTCTGGCGCAGCTTAAGAGAGACCCATGTCCAGCATGCTGTGGTCTACCAAATCTTGAGCTAGGTGAAGAGATTAAGATCCACCGGCCAAGTCAAGGCCCGAGTGGTGGATTACGACTCACGCAAAAAGGAGCAGTAGGAACATAAGGTGCTGATTATACCGAGAAAGCACAGCCCAATCGAAAAAAAGTCTTTAAAGGGCGGTAACATATCGGTCACCTAATATCTCCCTGAGGAACCCTTTTCAAAGATCTGTTTTTTTTTTATTTCCTTTTGAAGTAACGATGTTGTGGAGTGTATAAGAATAAGATATTACAGTCTAATTAGAAAGTAACCAAATAACTAAATAACCCATAGCATTACGTGGCAGTGTTATTGAATCCAACTTGTTAAGTACTGATCAATGATTTAAACATGCGTATGGTAAAACTAGAACGGATCTTACCGAATCAACTCACTCTTCCTTTTTTTTTATAATTACGAATGCTTTCAGTATGACGAAAGTTGCGAGATGAACAAATGAAAGAGTTAGAGTAAAACAGAATAGAGGCTTTGCTTGATATAAAAATTCATATGTCTGGAAGTGAGCCTTAAAAGGTAACTCTTGGGAACGGAATAATAGAAAGAAAAAAAAATACTACTTTGAAAGTAGGTTCACCTAATGCCTCTTAAGAGGAGTGGAAATATCACCTGTGGTCAAAGAAAGAAATGAGATTCCAGTGTATAATAGAATTAAACAAGAAAATGTCAGTTATGCCATTCTAGAGTAAGAATAATATACCTAATATTAGCATTTGGAATGTAAAACTGCGTAATTGTCAAAATAGTCGCTTAAATTGCGCATTTTATTTTGACGATTTTCCAAAAATAGTTATTCATTACGGAAGTTTTTATGTATTTTCCAGTACAGTTACGATCAACAATAATGATTCTATTCGTAACACTTTTGAACTAAATGTCAAGGCTCGAGTTTATAATTACATATTGCAAAACAAACTAATTAGACAATTAAAGTACCTATTGACGCACTCCTGAAAATTCAATCTAAGGGCAAAGTCAAAAAGTACTTGTAAACAGAACACTTAAATGAAATGATAGGGACGAAGGTCAGGTCGCGAGAAAACTATGAAGTCTGAATGTGGTTATGACATGTAGGCGCTCATGGCTAAATTATAACAGCCGCACTGTCGATCTTTGAAGTTATGCAGTGCTTGCCATGGTGGGTCCATGGTTGGACCATCATAACAAGGTCAGAACATGATGGCAAGCAATCTCGGCGGGTAGGGCACGAGTGAATTTAAAAAGAATTCACCCCCTACCTCATGGTATTACTACAAGACGCAGATAATCCGGCTGATAGAGCTAGGTGTACTGTAAGGAAAGAATATGCTACACAGCCTTTAGTACATCGGAATTAGGGTAAGAAGACATAAATTCACTTTAAATACTCCATTGTGAGGCAATCAAAAAGCCAGATGGGTGCACGACCTACCGAAAACCGCGAGGAAGAGCTAGATGAGGCTTGCATAGATAAGGGAAGCAACACACAAAAGGGAGGAGGCTACATAATGATATTGATAAAGCATGTAAACCTCTTCCTTTAGGTTCTAAATAAGCAGTACTATTGCTAGAATCTTTAGGAATCCTAATCTCCAATGTGACCTCCGTTTAGTATTTTCGAGCCACAAGATTCAGACGTATAATCACGACCACAATCGTTACCTAGGGTCAGACAAAAACATGATATCCTGCAATTAAATTGTCGTACAAAGTCCATGCAGAGTTAGAAAATTGAATCATTGTTTATATCATGCATTTAGATTATGATCTAGGCAAGCGTTAAAATTAATACTGAATAAAGTAAAGATCTGAGTTTCCCGAAAAATAATCATAAACTCACCGAACTGTCTTCTCTCTGTTTTAACCCCCTTTGATCGCTATCGACTATCGATCGATATCGATTTATGGAAAATAACATAATCTTACTGCAAAGGTGCAGGATAAAGAAGAGGTAAAATCCAACATTAAAAACTTGTTTAAAAACTTATCAGGAAAAGAGGCATATCCCCTATCTCTTTGCCCTTATACTAATTAGCTAGGGGTCGGCGCAGCATATATCATCGTCCTTACCCATCATCAGGAAAGAAGTCAAAATACTACTAATAAAATTATTGTAAAGTATGAAACAAATGATGATTTTACGCTTCAAAGCTTCTTTGGCGCCATAAACAAACATGCTCAACCGCATCGGTTTAAAACGTTATTGCTAGCCCCATTGAGCATTGAGTATAATATCATTGCTCAACCTGCCATACGATACCTGTTTGCTGGTAGTTGCAATAATGTGATCAGTTTAGAGATTGCAAGAACATAATAGTGACAAAATTACGCACCATGCGTGCATCGTAAAATGTTTTAAGATGCGGAAGCATTTTCTTTTCTTCAAGCTCATGTTTATCTTCTTTGGCATGTTTCTTTTCTTTTAGTGTTTCTACCCTTAACTATTAATTATCTACAACTTCTCTATTAATAGTTCAATATACAACTGCTTTATTATATAACTGTATTATAGTCTTTTTTCCATTTTCCCAAACAATGAGCGAGTCACTCCAATTTAGAGTTTTATTCGTGAGACAAATTAAAAGTTACAATATAAATGTTATTGTTCGGTACCTGAAAAGTCTATAGAAGAATCACAATTGAATATTGGAAAAACATTTCTTACTTTTGATAACTCTAAAAGAAGTCGTTTGTAGTTTCAACAGTAAATTTTCATGGATTTTCCGAGACTTTAGGTTATTTTCCGATGCTACAGCGTTAGACTACTCCACTCCCTCAATTTAGTTTTTTATGTAAGTAGAGTTTCTCTTAATTATTATGTCATAGAGCTATAAGATTATGCTAGTTGAGTTGGTAAATTGACGTCATAAATAGGCAGTTTTCGTTTTCGCTAATTTATAATTACCGCGAAAGCGAATTGCCAGTTAGTTCATGCACAGGTAAAAGTGATTTCGTACTAACTAGTTGAATTGGTTTTCTAAAGAAAAGAAAACACAGAACTAAAGCTATTTAAATTCTATCTTTTATTTTCTTAAATGTAAAAACAACAAAGGTCATAGTTAGAAATCTTAGTGAGTTCTTGGCAATGAATTAGAATGTTTATATCCTTTCTAAGATTCATAAGTGGAGTAGGACCTTTAACAAACGTAGGTGCATCACGATTTCTTAACATTAACATCGACATTTCGACGTAAATATTCGATGTCACAGAAATTATAATTACCACTATAAATTTTACTTTCAGCATAAAATTACATCTAGGTTACCAATGTCACACATTCAGTCAAATTATACTTTCTAATGCAAATCACACATAAAAAAAAAAAAAAAAAAAACACTAACCTTCGCTTTTTGATGCGATCGACGGATTAAAATGTGGAAAAACTACAAAAAACTGAAAATTTATTTAAAAAAAAATCCTTTTTATAAAATTTCAAAATCACTCCCGATTTTCGAGTCGCTCCGAAAGTGGCACGAGCGACTAGCGCGGTGATTGGAAGGCAACTGAGGCTGTTGCTTCGGGCCTGCGCGCACGCAACGGACGTAGCCTCCGGATGAATGAAGCCTAGTTTACAAGAAGTAGGTGTAGTACTCACTAGAGTTAGAAGAACAAGTTCGTAACATACGACACATGTATTATTATATTATCTAACCGGTAGATATTGTTAATGAGTCCCATTAAGTATGCTTAAACTTATAAATACTTTAGTAAACGTTACGTTATTGCGTAGAGTTAAAAGTGCGTGTTTAATTCAGGCCAAGTGCGATTTATATTTTTTTTTGCGACAGTAACAGAAAAACGTATTGTATCATAATATCGTAGAACCTATTGTTTATATTTTATATATGCTTGTTTCAGATTGTAAAAAAAATGAACAGCCTTTGCGACTATGCAGGACGATGGAAGGAAGGATTTTAAATAGAAACATGCATGACATCAGCCCGGAATCACCCACTGCTGGGCTCAGGGCTCGTCGTCGACCCAACGAGCTTTAGGACGGCCCAGCATAGCTATTCACAGCGCTTTTTTTTTCGGATGGGAAATCATCAAATGACTTCTCCCGCTCTGGGCGGAGCAGGAAGGAGTGTCAGACTTTTACTGACTAAGACCCATCCATGTTCCTTCATCGCCCTTTGTGTTCCGGGGCCACGGTATCTCTTTCGAATAGTCCCGCAGCCCCGGCAGTCTTTGAGGCGCGCGTGGAACACGAACGCGCCGTCGACACGGCCTGTCGTCATGAGACGGAAGGACGGCGAGCTAGCCCATAGCTCCCCATCCACAGGCCCGCGCCTACGGTGGCCGGAAGCCACCACGTGGCCCCCGACGCCCGGGGCGTCTCCCACGGCGGCCGGGACGTGTGGATCTCTCCCTATCCCGTTCCGCCACCTCCTTCGCTAGCATGACTGCTTCGCAGAAGGAGGTGACGGCGTCCCATTCCGTCTCGCTCCGGACCATGGCACGAACCAGGGCCGGAAGCGAGAGGTTGCCGCCGCCGATCGCCACCTCGAGGACACGGCGGTGCTCCATCCAAGCGGGGCACTCCTCCACAGTGTGCTCCACCGTGTCCTCCGGTGCTATTCACAACGGATTTCGGTTCGGAAAGTCGTATGTAGATAGACATACGACTTTCCGAACCGAAAATCGAATCGAAGCGTTGTGAATAATGGGCCTGGTTTCTATGTGCGCCAAGTTTAATCAAAATCCATTTTTTATGCATTTATATTTTTAATTGGAAGTAGAATGGGTCATAGATGAAGGTTTGTTCCATGTTGGGTAATAAAAACCTCGAAATCTCATGGCTTCTGCTCTGCATGACTTGACCTAGAAAATATTCTAACCAAATATTTTTTCACTATTTTCATTTAAGTTTGCTACCACTCACCCGCCCCGCGCGCGACTTTTTTGCACCAAACCGCCCAGGGTGCAAAAAATTGCGAAATATTCGCATGTAATTTGACACTTTAGATAAACAATCGCAAACTACAAGAGTTATAGCTAAATAAAATTTACAGTGAATAGCTGAATAGTTATGGAATCTATATATTAAAAAAAAAAAAACTGATATTAATTTGAAACTCAAAAAAAATGTAGGACTTGAAAAACAGTGATTAAAACGGATATTTCGCTATTAAAATATTAATTTGAATTTTTCTAAATATTAAATTTCAATTAAAATAATTTTAAAATAAACTAGATCATATTTCCTTTCCAATAAGACCATAATCTTATTAGTTTATTTACGATAGTCTAGTTAGAATTAAATTAGAATTTGGATACTCACTGTTTATTTTGACGCGGCCTGCGCCAACGACTGTTTTTGAACACGGTTATTTACGTACCTATAACTTTACGAAGCCACTTGTTTTTGTATATACAATTTAGTAATATGCTCACAATACTAATTATGCACTGTTTTTCCGTTAACACACATGTTTTAATCACAAAAACACTTATTTCTTGTATAAACACAATCACTATAGGTATTTAAACCTACCACCTTTCGGAGGCGAAATACTCAACTTTGAGATTCGAAAACTAGATTTCCTTTATGATAATATAGTAGCACAGATTTTCACGATTAATTTGATATATAACACTATCCGAAAACAACAATATACATAACAGAACAATTGAAATACGACGCCACACGTTTTTGTTTACTCTAAAGTTTTTACTTTTATTTTGACATTTGTCGATGGAATAGTGTTGCTATTGTTGGTCCGAACGTTGAGAAATATAGTATAGAGTTTGCTACAAGAGGAATAAGCTCTAGAAATAGCAGTTTAATACATTTTTATTGCATTTGTTGGACGAAGGCGCTACTGGCTGCTTTAGCAGCCAGGGACATTTCGCAAAACGGCTACAGGCTGCTAAAGCAGCCAGGGGCGGTTGAGTGGTTAGCATACTTTATTATTTCACTTATTTTTTTCCTGAAATAAAATATCTTGATTGGCGTTAAAATATTTCAGTTCAATTTAATTTGCAAATGTGCCAAAGGCATAATTATTTTAAAATTTTTCTTGACTGAAAACCTAAACTCAAAGCCTATTATTAGCAACTGCAGAATAAAAACTACTTATATAAATTCTTACGGACATTCAATGCTCGGCGTAAACCACCCTAGAATCACGAAGTCCTGCACAATTATTCCTTCATAAATCATCTTTGAAAGGGAATTGAGAGGGAAATACACGGTTTGTAAAATATGAAAATCAGTGGTCATAAAAATTATACTGATTTTTTCGAAAATCAAGAGTGGCCCCAATTGATGGATGGAGAGGGAGAGGGAGGCCAAAGAAAAGATGGATCATTGTGTGAGGAATGATAATAATATAAAAGAGAAAGGAGTAAATAATGCTGTGGCGTCTGACAGGGGAAAATGGAAATAGAAAACATGTTGCGCCGACCTCAAATAGAATGGGACAAGTCAGGAAGATGGTGATGACGAGTGGCATTAAGCTACACACGGAAAACAATGGACGCCCTGAGGGTCCAATACAATAACAGCTTCAGAATTCTCTTGGGGCTACCGCGCTTCTGTAGTGCCTCTGACATGTTCGCTCAGGCGCGTGTTCACGACTTCCACGCAGAAGGAAAACCGCGTCACTATTAAAAAGAATGCGGTCGAGTTCTAATAGCATTCTGAAGATTTTAATTGATAAATTTGATTCACCGATGATGAACCATTTCATGCAGGTGTTGGTGAGGCAGGAATAATGCATCATCGATGATTTTTTTAATGTTTGTTTGTTGTTTTTGTGATGTTTTTATTTTTTTGTTATGTATGAAGCTTCTGGGAGCGTAATAATATTTTATACTAACATAGTTTTGTAAGTTTTTTTGTAACTAACACGAGGATCTTTGTTGTCTGAACAAATAAATTATATATAATAAGCTATCGGCCATGAAGGTCTGTATGGATAACTACTTGATAAGTGTACTTCCAAAATACACACGAAAATAAACACAGATTGAAACTATTAATAGTAATTATACGAATCAGTTGTGAACTATTCCTTATTCGTTTGTTAGGCCATTATGATTACCACACAATCTATTGGTAATCGTTGTTGTAGGTAAATACACAAGAGTTATTGTGATTTAACCTATGTATAGGTGAAAAGAATGATCTTGGCTGAAGAAGCGGGGGCAAAATTTGAATTTTAGCGGTCATTTTGTGCGCCTTTAATAATATTTATATAATATTCATAGATTTATTGTCATGAGGTCAGAATTTGAATTTTGTTTGTCCTACGTCTTGCTGTGGATTATGTGGCAGAAAAGAAAGATCATCAATAAATTCTTGAAATGTTCACAAACTAAATCTATACTAATATTATTAACAGATTTTTTATTTGTTTGTTTGTACCGAAAAAGCTCCGAAACTGCTTGCCCGATTTTAGCCATTTTTGCACAAATAGAAAGATAAATTATCAGGAAGTAACATAGGCTTTAAACTAATTTTAAAAAAATAGAGATAGAACCTTACGCGGGTGAAGCCGCAGGTCGCAGCTAGTATATTATGAATTGTCACTTTCTGACCATCATCATTCTCTTGCCTTTATCCAAATTCATTTGTAGTCAGCGCAGCATGTCTACTTCTTCCATCCTTCTCTATTACTCGTCATCTCATCAGACACTTCCTTTCTTGCCATATTTATATCATCCTTTACACAGTCCATCTATCGTTTCGTTGGTCTTCCTCTACTTTTGTGACCATTTTACAAATTGTAACGTAATTCATATGATTAATGACGGCCTGAGCCTTCCTAAAGTCTCGTTTAACATTTTTCATAGAGCACGATCTTTTCCGAACCGATGAAGCTGCGGAAACTCATTAACGAATGTGTTATCCATTTCATCCAGCGGACCGGATTGCACCAGCCGCGATCGCGGGAAGACTGAAGTATTGGAGGTACCGCCACAGCAAAGCAAAGGTGTTTATTCAATTACCCTCACTAAAAAATCCCCCGAAATACCCTCAAATTCGCGATAAATACCCGTTTCCATATGTTTTCAAGCGACTTCCAAAAAGAGGAGTTTCTCAATTATTTTTCTGTATTTTTTTTTGTTACTTACCTCAGAACTTTCGATCGGGTGTATCGATTTTGATGATTTTTGATGATTTTTTTATTTAATAGCTGGTGCTTCATGTAGTTCCATTTAACATCTGATGCTGATCTTCGGAGATATACAGTGGAACTCTTCAAAAATAGACGGCAAATCTGCCGTGATTGCTACAATCGCTTGGATGTTAATTGTTTATACAACATCATGACGTAACATCACGCTTGTATGCTCTGAAGGCTCTCTCATAAGTAGATGAGTACAATAAACCCAGATTTCGACAGTTAGGTATATTAAGTTGGCGCTTTCGTGTTCCGCGCGCGCCTCAAAGAGATGTGAGCAAAAGGAAGGGGTCCGCAAGGTCCGATGCTTGCCGGCGCTGCGGGACTGTTCGAAAGAGATACTGCGGCCCTGGAACACAAAGGGCTAAGAAGGAACATGGATTGGTTTTAGTCAGTAAAAGTCTAATTTGATGATTTCCCATCCGAAAAAAAAGGTGTGTTAAGTTCCTTAGATTGGTTATACGCCTATTACCATGACATGTATTGTTAACAATGTCAAATATTTGTTTGGGAACTACTAAAAATGGAAAAATAAAAAACTTTTTTGCGAAAAAAACAAATATGAAGTCGGTTTTAATTTTTGCAAAAAAGTTTTTATAATGTGTTCTGATCGTGATTCCAGTTTTATTTATTTCTTGCGATTTCGCTTGCGTTATGAGCGAAAAATAACCCACAGGAGCATTTTAAATATAGCTTGACTCTTAGGGATAATGTGAGGAGCTCGTGGCTAAATAATAACAGCCTCTCTTGGTTAAGCCGCGCTTGCCTAGGTTGGTCTGTGGATGGGTGACCACCCATTACATACCGAGTTTCCTCCGTGCCTTGGAAAGCACGTTAAGGCGTTGGTCCCGGCTGTCATTTGTAGATCTTGGAAGTCGTTACAGGTAGTCACCGAAAGCCTGACAAACAGTCTTACCAAGGGGTATCGTATTACCCAGTACTAACTGGGTTGTGGAGGTCAGATAGGCAGTCGCTCCATGTAAAATACTGGTATTCAGCTGCATCCAGTGATACTGAGAAGGCTCCCAACATAGTTGGGAAAAGGCTATGCGGATGATGATAACTCAGGGATAATGAAGCTTCCCATTAATTAAATAATTCTTAAAATTAGATCAGTAGTTCCAAAGATCACCCCTTCATATAAACTGACAAACATTTTTCAACCCTACCTCATTATAATATTGATATTATAGTAATCTGTGACATTAGTCACAAATTTACAAATTTACTGTACAATACCACCTTTAGTTTACCATTGGGTAAATTATAGATGGTACTGTACAGTAAATTTCACTATAATATATCTTCTACCCATGACAGGTGTGGCCAAAATAATATCCTAGTCTGGGTATGACATGCTTTCTCAAAACATTGAATAATCTTTATATAACGAATATTAATATTAATGTGTAATACTTCTAGACTTTTCAACTAAAACTAATGTTCGTGTTTTTGTGAGCCTAGTAGTACTATAGTCGCATATTTATGTAAAGTAGAGACTTTATAGTAAAAAAATATCGATTTCCGGTACAATAGGCTCAGCTGCTTCAATAATTAATGTGCTCTGTCCTAATACTCTCGTGTCTTATGTGAAGATTGGAGAGGATACACATCATCATCATTTCAGCCGCAAGACGTTCACTGCTGGACATAGACATCCCCCAAGTGTCGCCACATTGACCGGTCCCGTGCGACTCGCATCCAGCAGATTCCCACAACCTTCAAAAAGTCATGGGTCCACCTAGTGGGAGGCTTTCCAACGCAACGTTCGCGGTCACCACTCCAGAACTTTTCGGCCCCATCGGCTATCCGTTCTGCGAGCAATGTGCCCTGCCCACTGCCACTTAAGTTTGCCAATTCTTCAGGCTACATCGGTAACCTTGGTTCTCTTGTGTATGTCTTCATTTCTGATTCGATTACGATGGGGATCACGATGAGGATGCACCTCACTTTAATATTCAGTTGTTCGTTTATTATTTGATGAATAATATTTTTGTAAATTATTTTTTTAAAGGACATGCGCACTCTGCTATTTACTAACCAATTACTTGTCTGACTGCCTCATTGGTCTAGTGGTCGCAAGCGCGACTGCTGAGCATGATGCTGCTGGTCCTGGGTTCGATTCCCAGGTCAGGCCAAGTGTTATTGCATTTTTCCTTCAGGAAATTCTCAGTAGAAAAAAAAAGTAAAAAGGAAACGACACTCGAATCAGAAGGTACTATATCATGCGCTTGTTGGCGTGAACACTACTATTAATTTGCTAACATATCATCAACATCTGCCCAGTCGTGCACTGCTCGATATAGGCATCCTCAGTCGACCATTCATTTAATTTTCCTATAACTCTCATCCAATCAGGAACATTTGGGCATAAGTATCAAATCATCACCTTTCTTTGCTCAATCCTCGTCGGGGCACGAAAAGAAACATCAAACACAACACGGACTACAAAGCTCACTAGAATATTTCAACAGCGTATCATGTACCCGTTTATAACGGGTTAATATAGTAACGGCCTACCTATATTGTTTGTAGGTACCTATTGAAAATTATGAGACATTAAATATATCATGAACTGCCGAATTGATTACCTCCCTTTAAAATACATAACGGGATGATTTTTAAGTTCTGGAATAAAGCTGTTAAATTAGTGGGAAGTATTGCACATGTGACTTACTTCATTCAAGTTTAGACAAATAAACTTGTAGGGGATACGGAGGCAGAGAGCGGCAGGACTACAGCGCCATCTATGTCACAGATGAAAAACTACCAAAAATACGACAGCAATACTGTTGGGCAGTGTAGCCCATCAGACACAAGTTCTACCGATTGGAGAATCCTCCCTTTTCTCTAGGCATGAAGAACTTTGCACCCTATTCTTCACACCCCTATAATTCATGAAATTTTAAAATGATTAACAACACAAAATACGGACATTTGTCTCAAGTTCGAAAAGGTTGTGACCATTTTAAAGCAAAACTTATTAAAAATTCAAATGTTATGTGCTGGAACATAGTAAATGACGAAACAATCGATTGTGTATATGCCAATAAACAGTTTCAATTTGGTCAAGGTTCTGTCATATGACAGTTATATACCTACCATTGTTTATTTGAACACATTATGTACACACTTATCAGTTAATTGGAATGAGGAAGGCCTTGTGCTATTTCAGTTTTCCTATTTCTGACCAGGTGTGAAAATTGAGGAGATTCTTATTGCGCTTGAATAGATGTAAATACTTTTCATTACTCATCATACTCCAAAAGTAGGTCTGTAGTTGCCTGAGGAGCGGGTTGAAAGTAATACTTTTCAGCCCCAGGGAGAATCGTTTTCAACTGACAACTGTCAAATTATAATAAACAAATAGTTCATTTTTCTATTGAACCAGGTTCCAACTTTCTTTACGGCCATGATGTAAAAATTGAAAAAACATACAAGTTAAGTATTAATTAAAGAATATATATTTTTAAAATAATTTTATTACAATTAAGTTACATTACAACTATTTCTTTAGAATAACATAGATTTGGGCAAAAAAAATATCGTTTTTACCAATTTTTTGATGGTGAAAATGAAAAATAGGTAATGGCTGAATAGCTGGCCAGCCACAGAAAAAAAAACAATATAGTCGAGAAAGCGGTAATCCGATCTTCATTTGTTTATTCAAGTTGATTCATGTTTTTATTTTTACTTTTCTTGTATTCGTATATGAAAAGCACAGTGTTTACGTTTGGCGTCCTCGCTGCGCTCGGGCACCAAACCCCGTCTCGAGACTAAATAAGTTACTTTCACCCCTAGGGTAACAATGTACTATTTATGATGCGCGTTATTTTGGTTTGGACTTTGGTACGGTCCTTTTTTTTTGTTTTTCGGATGGGAACTCATTAAATGACTCCTCCCGCTCTTGGCGGAGCGGGAGGGAGTGTCAGACTTTTACTGACTAAAACCCATCGATGCTAGCCCAGCCAGATAAATCGCCCTTTGTGTTCCGGGGCCACGGTATCTCTTTCGAACAGTCCCGCTGTCCCGGCAGGCGTCGGCCTTTGCGGACCCCTTCCTTTTGCTCGGCCGCAGAATTGATTAGGCGCCAGGCTATCGTCGCACATGTGCAGCTACCTGCGCACCCCTAACCACCCGCGCGCCGCCCGAGTGGCGTCCCTCGCACACGTGCAGCCACCGGCGCACCTCCTACTGGATCTATTCAAAGTTCGAGTGAATCGGTTTCTTCTAGACAAGCGTGCTTCACCCTAGGTCGCATTTTTGCATCAGGTGACTAAACCTAAGCCTATTTAATATATAAATAAAAAATAGCACGGGCAGAAAAGAAAACAGTAGCTAATGCCCGCGGTTGCGCAGACCTCAGTATCTGGTATAACTTTCAACTTGCTAGGTCCACCCGTTCCTGAGAAAATCAGTGGTAATAGACGGACAGACGGACAAGAGAGTGACCTAGACTGGTCTATCTTAGCGGAGATTAGTTATCGGCGCGGGAGTTATTATAGTGCATAAGTGCGTCTGCAGGCCCAGGTGCACACTCTGTAATGCAGCAATACCGACAAGGCAACATGACGTAGTTAGTCTGTGCACTTTATTCAAAAGGAGCGGTATCTTTCACACATTGACGCTTTTATGCACCGCAAACACTTTACTCATAAAAGCGGTGTGCTACTATAATGTTAGTAGTATTTTAGGTGCAGTTTAGCGGGAAATGAGGTCGCTGTAGCTGACTTTGTTTGATAAGTCGTTTCACTCTGGATTTCTCATTTTCTCCCTAGCCACTCAACCGCCCCTGGCTGCATGTGCAGCCAGTAGCGCATTCGTCCAACAAATGCAATAAAAAATCTACTAAACTGCTATTTCTAGAGCTTATTCCTCTTGTAGCAAACTCTATACTATATTCCTCAACGTTCGGACCAACAATAGCAACACTATTCCATCGACAAATGTCAAAATAAAAGTAAAAACTTTAGTGTAAACAAACTCCGCCATTTCTGCCGTGTGGCGTCGTATTTCAATTGTTCTGTTATGTATATTGGTATTTTCGGATAGTTTTATATATCAAATTAATCGTGAAAATCTGTGCTACTATATTATCATAAAGGAAATCTAGTTCTCGAATCTCAAAGTTGAGTATTTCGCCTCCGAAAAAGTGGTAGGTTTAAATACCTATAGTGATTGTGTTTATACAAGAAATAAGTGTTTTTGTGATTAAAACGTGTGTGTTAACGGAAAAACAGTGCATAATTAGTATTGTGAGCATATTATTAAATTGTATATACAAAAACAAGTGGCTTCGTAAAGTTATAGGTACGTAAATAACCGTGTTCAAAAACAGTCGTTGGCGCAGGCCGCGTCAAAATAAACAGTGAGTATCCAAATTCTAATTTAATTCTAATTAGACTATCGTAAATAAACTAATAAGATTATGGTCTTATTGGAAAGGAAATATAATCTAGTTTATTTTCAAATTATTTTAATTGTAATTTAATATTTAGAAAAATTCAAATTAATATTTTAATAGCGAAATATCCGTTTTCATCACTGTTTTACATGTTCTACATTTTTTTTGAGTTTCAAATTAATATCTTTTTTTTTTTTTTAATATGTACATTCCATAACGATTCAGCTATTCACTGTAAATTTTATTTAGCTATAACTCTTGTCTTCTTCTCATTCAGTCTTGACATTCAATTTAGTTTTTGGTGACAGTTTTAAATATTTTCATGGTTTTTTATTTTTTAATATGTTGGAATTGTTTATTATTGTAATTTTTTATTAATTTAATTTGATTTAGTGATGGTATATTTTTTCTATTTATTATTAGTCGAGTTGTTTTTTTTACTGTTTTTTTTTATCAATTTTATTTAACTAATTTAACTTTTTTATGTAACACATTCAGACACAATTGTTATTATTGTTATTGAATAAATGAAATGAAAAAAAAATGAAATGTAGTTTGCGATTGTTTATCTAAAGTGTCAAATTACATGCGAATATTTCGCAATTTTTTGCACGCGTGGCGGTTTGGTGCAAAAAATTCACGCGCGGGGCTAGTGAGTGGCTAGACTCGTTTTAAAGGAAGGAATCTATCTACATTGAAGTGTAAGGAACATGGTAGATATTTCCTCATCCTCCATAGAAAACGAAGAAAAATTAAAAAATATCGCTGTCAACTCTGATTGCGTGGTGTAGGATTCTGCGTCACGTATGATAGTTTATTTTGATTATGATGTAGATGGTACAACGGCATTAATTCTCAACTTTTTCGACCCGCTTTATACCCATTCTTCTTACGTCTTGATCTCAAATAGAATCGGTTTTCATGAAATAACGTGCCCAGAAAGAGGTGGCGAGACGATTTGGACGCGTACCGCGAGGGTTGGTTCGAGGAAGCACGAGAAAAGAGCACATGGAAGGAATTGGAAGATGCCTTTGCCCAGCGTTTTTTTTTTAGCCTGTACCTACTGTCCCACAACAGTAGGTACAGGCTACAAAAAAACGTGCCTCACGTCAGTGGTAACACATTGAGCTCGAGCTTTAAACTTGTCTAGAACAGAGTTTTTGTAGAATTGGAGGCCAGTAATGCTACCCTCTAATGAAGCCAATTGCACAACCAGTGTTACAGATCCCATGAAGGTCTTAAAACAATGTATTCCGAAAGATGCAGGTAAATATTCAAGAGAAAATCATAAAATACTTTATTCTTAGAACTACATCAAAACATTAACAGCACTTATCTCTAAATTATCGTGTTTTCATTAATCTCTCGTCAACAACAAATTCCACATTCCCATTCTTCTGTTCTTCTCTATTCTTCTTAGATTTGCTTTTGTAGCTGCTGATGTAGAAGTTCAAAAAGAGAGCGAAGAAGGAACAGATGAGAAACATGCAGAAGTTGTGGAAGAAGTTGGGGATGGGGCACGGAGAGAACTTCTGTTGGAAGTGGAGGTGGGAGACCACTAGGATGAACTGGATCTGTAAGATAGAGAAGATATTATTGCAGTACATTTTTTTTAAAGAACTGATTCTTTGGAAAGAGAATAATAAAGTATTTCCGTTGAAGTATGCATATCAATGATTTAATCTTATTTAACACAAAAAAGAAGCCACACGCTTACGCTTCATCCCACAGTAGATCTTTAACAAAGTAACCATTTAGTTTGAAGACAGAGGCAATATTAAAGCACGCATAATCAACCTATGACGAACTAACAAGACAGGTTCCGTCAGAGCTGGAAGGAGGACGCGCGGGTTCGAGAGAAATGGAAGGAGTGGAGGGAGGCCTTTGCCCAGGAGTGGGGCAGAGCAGTCTAGGAAAAAAAAACGAGTGCGTCTCGAGACGCTCGACAGAAGTGATCACTTAAACTTATCTAAGTTGAACTATTTCAACTGAAATAATTTAAAAATAAACATAATAGTAGCGTTAGTTCAGATTTTGGCCACGCGCCAAAAGATCCTTGTACAGTCAAAAGATCCCAATACTATAGTATGTCATAATATAAATGATATATACATATATAATAATATTTTACAATTTTAAGTTTTAAGTGAGTTCAACCTTTTTTTAATAAAATAAGATTGAGTTTTTAGACATTTTGTGTCAAAATAAAAAGTAATCAAAACCACTAAGGAGTATTAATATCAACTTCGAAGCAAATCACCGCCAATATAACTTTCTACCCTTTTTTAACCCCGTTATGGGCTGAATTTCAATAAAATACGACACACGTCTTCCATCAATTCTGTTAAAAAAGGTTCATGCAAAATTAGAAGTAGATTGGACCAAGGAATCACGTTGTCCCATACAAATGTTGCCCCCCTTTTTCACCCCCTTAGGGGTAGAATTTCGGAAAATCCTTTCTTATGGGATGCCTACGTCATACAAAGAACACACCCTCCTAGTTTCAGATCTCTACAATCAGCAGTTTAGGCTGTGCGTTGATCCGTCAGTCAGTCATTCAGGAACTACTTCGTTCCCGAACTCCTTCGTTACCGTTCCGAATCGAGTCACCCTCCCATAAGAAGTCATCACTTCAAAAAACAACTACAATCTATAATGTATCCACAGCTAGGACACAGCACAGGCCTAGAAGTAAAAATATCACTTATATTGCAGTATTAATCTGTCATGCAAGTGCAATATTTCTTTACTAACAAACTGAAGCCAATCATGAAACACACGGTGACACATCAAGCTAAACATTTCTCGTATAACATGGCCTCGATTTGTATAGATTTCCCGTACAATGAGAGATCCGCATGAACTGGTGTTGTATAGGTTAGGTTGATCAGTTGTCGTGCGAACAAGCAAAGACATTTGATACGGTCAGACAGATTTGTAACTTGATGCGAGTTGAAGATGTCATGGTATTACTAGATGACTTTAATAGTGTGAGAATATCATATTGCCGTACAATTTTTTTGATGAATGGCTGTAGTAACTATGTTGTTTAATTGAATTATACACGCAAGGTTTCTCTAATCTACTATACAGCGGCAATGTTTATTTTAAAAGATCATTTGTCTTACCCGACTTCTGCGAAGCCCAAATGTTTAGCCTCTACTGTTTTATACTGTACTACTCTGTCTTTATTAGCAACAAAGGCATTAACTTCTGGATTGCCCACCATCGCGACAGGTCCACCGTTTAAAAAGGGTTAAGCTAATCTTGACGTTTATTACAGGGTGCGAACTATTGTAGTCCCTACTAATGTGGGTCAAGCATGAAGAAAAATCTAAAGCAAAGCTTATTTTTAAAGTACACATTTCTTGTGATACCTAATTCGAGATCATTTTGTGTATACTCTGCACCTAGCAGTAAAATCTAAATCTAAAAAACAAAACCGAACTTACCAACTGCACTTTAGTCAGATGTTTTTTCCACCAGATATACTTCGCATACTCCGGACCAAGCGACGATATCCCATAGTACGCATACATCAGAACATGGACCAGGCTGTTCAACATCCCCACAACCACGAAGTTATCCGTAGGGTGGTGCATGAAGTGCAGCCAGGTCCACGTCACCATGGAAGTGTGGTGGTAGAGATGAAGGAAGGTGATCTGGTTGTCTTTCTTGCGGAGAACGAAGAATACTGTGTCTAGAAGATCTAAATGTTTTGCTATGAAGTATGGATAGATATCGTTGACCACCTGGAAATGGTTAAATAATTGTTTCAATTGGCTATTACAAAACTACGTGGATATGTTACAAGAAGAGCCTGCATTATTTTTTTGTGTGTATCGGTAAGCGTCTTCAAGTATTTTCTTCCATTTAGCTGGGGGACGCTTGTCATTTGATATGAAAGGCGGACCTTCGGAGAGGCCTAATTCCATCAGTGAACTGTGATAGGCATGATTTTAGTACCTTAACATCGGGTCCAGATAGCCACCAGCTATGATCATTGTAATGCACTATTTAGTTCGAGTCCGATTTTATCGACATCGGTATCTCGGTAATAAAAACCATAAGAAAGAAATCCCAGCAGAGTTGTGTACTTAGGAAAATAAGAAAAATAAATAATAGGTACCCCTTGTAAATCATCTCCTTGTGGACATCTCATTGTTATAACATTATGTCTGTAGATATATCTCAAGTACTGAAACAAGAAAAAAATAATATCTTAATCGCTGAAGAACTAAAACCCGACTAAAAAAAACTCGCTTTATAGTATGAAACAAACAATAGACGATAAAATATTAAATTATTTTTCAGACGAGAATATTTTATTGTTTGATACTTTATTTAGAGCATGATTTTTCAGTAGTCGGGCTTTAATTTTAGAACTTATTCTTTATTTAAATTATTTTGAGGTTATGATTTGGTGGTAAAGTATTTGCAGAGCCACTTTACTTTTTTTTGTTAAGGTTTTAATGTACAAAAGTAATATTTATACCAATCTCACACATCATATATTGTATCTTTTGAAAGACTTATAAACCTTTCCATTTCCTCAAGAGATTGTGAGTCATGAGGATTTTTCAGTAATTTATTATGATCCAAGCAACAAAGTCTGCTTAAGGCCATATAGACCTGTCCGTTAGCGAATAGTGGAAATATCGAGAATATTACATGATTATTATACATGTTTTGTTTTTTATTATTTTTATATAATTTATACATGTCATTTTTTCTTATTCGTATACAGTTATACGTAGTATATGTATTAAGGGAAGGTTTGGAGTGAGGCAGGACTTTTAGAAGTTATTCTTAATTATTGGGTGCATAGCCGCAAGTAACAGCTAACAATATTTACCCAACACGCCATCATTACTTCAATTTATTTTTTTAGTTCATGACTTTATGTTCTCCAGAGGGCACCATAATACAATTTAATGTGACGTCATATAGCCTATAACTAGCGGACAATCAAGACGCTTTCAACGATACCTCACTTGTCAATTTATGACTATCGATTTATATAGGTTTTATACGTGGCCGAAACTTGGAAAAAAAAAATGGTGGATGTTAGGCCGGCCAGGCTTCGCACAAAAATCTTCAAGTAGTTTAGAAGTTATGAGGGAACAGATGAACATACATACATGCATACACACATACATACACACATACTTACATACCGGTCAAAATCATAACACTCCTTTTTGTTTCGCCGTAGTCGGGTAAAAATAAAGTAAATGAGGAACGAAAGGGAAAACAAAGAAAAAGCAAAGGGATCTTGAGATCTTGACACTCTTATAAAATTCTTGTTATGAAGACGAGTATAGACGGGAATTAACAATAAAAAATTCAGACATAGATAATCTTCCTATGAATCTAAGTAGGCTCCATCTATCGCATAATCTGAACTTGGCAATGAACCAGCTCACCATCATCTGCCTATCCTTTTCCTTACTCAACTATGTTGGCGTCGGCTTCCAGTCTAACCGGATGCAGCTGAATACCAGTATTATACATGGATCGACCGCATATTTGACCTCCATAATCCAGACAGTACTGGGTAAAACGATACTTCTTGCTAAGACTGTGGTTGTCAGACTTTCGGGCTAATGACTACCTGTAACGACTGTCAAAGATCATCAAATGACAGCTGGGACTAACAGCTTCACTTGCTTTCCGAGGCACGGAGGAAACTCGGTATATAATGAGTGGTCACCCATCCACGAATCGACCTAGGCAAGCATGGCTTAACCTGAAGATCGACCAGTGCGGCTGTTATTATTTAGCCACGAGCTCCTCAACAATGAACCAAGTATAGAACAAAATTGACTCAGTTTTATAGAAACAGGTCATCGACTGATTTACCATCCACGATTCCCGGTAATCAAAGGACATGCGTTTTGTGTTTTAAATAAATATTTAATTACGCAGCTTCCTTGATTATTGTGGTTCTTGTTTACAAATGGCCTAATTAGAATATATTTAATAAGTAACTGTTCGAGAGAATCAAGATTAAAGTAAATTTACTAAAGCCACAGCTAAGGCACTACACGATAGGTATAGAAAAACATTTTTGTGGTCAACACAATAATAAATTAAATAAACATAACATTACGCCTTTAATCCCCGAAAGGTAGCGGCAGAGGCAGAAGACCTATAGTTAGTATACCCACATTAGCCTGATACGATTTTAACCATGCAATAGGACACGAGCCTGCTGTATTCTATCGGGCACAAATCCACACTCTGAGCTGCTAGGTACTGAGATATTTCCCAATAACACTTCACCGGACCTGGGAATCGAAGCCAAGGCTACGCTCAACAGTAGCATTAAACCACAAGGGTGTGTAATACACACAATAATAAATGTCAGTCTAAAAGAAACATGCAAAAATCCAACTTGCGCCTACAAAAAGTATAATAGCAACAATTAGCACTTACAATGAAAACTACGTATACGGAGAAGGCGACTTGGGACGCGTTGTAAGCCAGCATTATATTCTTCAGTTGGTACGGCTGTCTGTTCTTCATAAACGTTGGTAATACCTTCACTACCAGCGTCAGATAAAGTCCTATAACTATGAGCAGCCCTGTCAAAGTCTCTTGCAAATTCCATGTTGGTATTGATACTGGAATTAAAATTAATTAAACAATAAAGGAACAATAGTATTTTGTTTTTTTTTTTTAATTCTTAAAACAGTAGTTATAATCTAACTCTCTAACGATGAATCGTTAGAGAGTTAGATTATAACTACTGTTTTCCATGAATATTTTCCCACACTTTCCGATGTAGTCTGCGATCTGCGATTGTCATAATATTAAATATTATGACTGATAGATAAACCACGGCCGAAATATTGAAGATGGAGGTAAACTTCTGGGACTGTATAAAGTTGCAGTTATGAATGTGTGAAGAAAAATAAAAAGGGACAGATCAGGAACTTATCTGCTTTTAACTGTACCTAAAATGACTTGGAAATGAGGAGCTAAGGCTTCTCATTCAGACAATGAAAATTAATGAATGACCAAAGGTGACTAGATGATACAAATATTTTGGCTAATTAAAGAAAACTGAATTCGAATGGTCCAGATGAAAGCGTCAACATTTAAGATGTCCGGTTATCTTTTTTTGCTGTCTATTTCATTTCATTTAGACTAATATTATAAAGCTGAAGAGTTTGTTTGTTTGGTTGAACGCGCTAATCTCAGGAACTACTGGTTGGAATTGAAAATTCTTTTTGTTTTGGATAGTCCATTTATCGAGGAAGGTTATAAGGCCATATACCATCACGCTACGACCAAAAGAAGCGGAGTGGGGAAAATGTATTCCTTTTGTGAGCTTTTTCTCTCTTATGTGACGCAGATGAAGTTGCGTGGGTCAGCTAGTGTAAGTATAAATTTAATCACTTACGATTTGCGCTATCTATGCCAAGATTCTCCACAATATGTTTCAACCCCGCATCCATTTCGGTATCAAAACGATTTTCACTTGTTTTAATTTCTTGTTTTGTTTGTTTTACTACTCCAGCTTACTCCATATCACGTTCAGCTTTATCACGGTTCACACTGTAAGTGAAGATATCAAAGGAAGTGGAAATGAGGAAATCTATGACAATTAAATGTATTCAGATGTTAACTGGTGCAGTATACGTTCCCTATTGTATTCTAATAAAGTGCGTTCTATTTCTTGTTAAGTATATTAAACGATTGGACTGTCCGGACGTTAAATTCTTTGAGACTTTCTAAACTGTTTGTATCAGTTCTCTTAACCTCCCTATCAATAATCGCGAAGTAAAGTTGCACCAAGATAATCTTTCGTTTAACTATGCATTTTTAGAGATTAAAGTTCCGAGTTTATAATGAGCCCACTCGTTATAAACTATTTTGTATTATTGTCCCATTGCTGGGCAAAGGCTTCCCATTCTTCTCTCTGTGCGGTTTTCACCAGCCAATCTGTCAAAAACGCTAAGTCGTCACGACAGCGTTTTCTAGGCCTCCCTCGGCGACGACGCCCGTTTTCTGGCACCCACTGTGGCCCATGACTCGGAACTTGAATTTCGCAAAATGTAAAACAGTTCAACTACAAGAAAATTAAAATAATTTCGAATAATTTGACTATCATACCGTAACAGTAGTTATCGTCCGTTAATTCCTTGGTTTTTCTGGGAAGATATCTGGAACTACCTATTTAAGAACGATCGCACTTTGCTCACTGTTGATACTCGACTGCTATATATGGCGATACAAATAGTCACCAATCGTAGGTATTCTACTTGTTTAAATTTGTGTGCTCAGTCCACAATTAGACCTTTGTTAATTCACAATCGCAATGTTGTGACCGCTATTATTAACGGCATAAATATCTATCTCGGAAAATCTATTGTTTTAAAAGAGAGCGACGCATATCTAAGTAATAATGGATTAAAACACGGTTATAATGGAGAGGTTAAAAAGTTTGTTATGGAGGAATCTGTTTCAAACAATTGCTAAATTAGATGACCTAGGGTCACTTTAGTTAGTTGATACATAGCTAAATCATTTCTAGATGAGCACTGAGATATTGGAAATTGCTTTTGTGAGGATCACAGTGTGCTACTGTTTTGTTGTGAAAATATAAAAAAAAAACTCTTTAAACATGAACAAAATATTGATCGTCCTTCTAGCTGTGTGCCTTGTCAACACTCAAGCCTTCGCGAAACGCCATGAACGTGTAGTTGCCACAGATTCTACTGGAATACTATTCAAAAGAAGTTCTTAGACCTCTCCAAGGATATGGACAAACGAACGGCTAATGCATTCGATGGTCGAGTCATAAAAACGGGCTGGAATAAATTTTCCGAAAGAATAAGTAAAGTGATGAATCATATGAAAAAAGGCTAACGAGGAGAGGAGGAAACAAGAGTCATTCCTGAATATCTACAGAGAGAGATTATATAAGAGCTAAGCCCAAAAATAAAATACTAGATTTGAATAATTTTGTATGAAAATAATCTTGACGATATCCATCCTAAACTCTTTGAAACGTGATCACGTTCGACGAAGACTTAAAATCGGATTGTTAGCATCTGCAAGATGAGGGTACATAAGAAGAATATTCTGAAAGCGCAAAATAAACTTAAAAAACAAATTGCGACAAGATTTTGCCAAAACCCTTGCAAATGTCTTCTGAAATGAGTTACACACATTCAAATTCGTGCCACACAGGTCATCTAGTTGGATCATTCCCATTATTTCTACTACACAGTTCTACGGTAGAAGAAGTGGGATTTTTTTCCCACTAGTCCTATGATTTCAGTTGGTACAAAATCACTAGTTCTACCATAGAACTGTGTAGTAGAACTAGTGGGAATGATCCATCAAGTCAACTTAAGTTATATAAATAGTTTAAAGTGACATTGTTTGTACTATAAGAGCGGTTTCGCACTACGTCCGATCTGTATCCGTGAAAATACACTACAATACACTACTACTCCATACGGGTTCGGATCGGATTCGGATCGGACGATTTCGACAGCAGGAGTTACAGGTGCTGGTTCACATATTATACACAATCTTATAAGAAAGGTGTCTGAAGAAGGAAGGTGCTGAGGTACAGACCACCTCTCCGGCTTAGGCATAACATTTAATTTTGTGCTAACGTTTATGAAGTGGAAATATTTGTAAATGCACTATGCACGTTAACACACACAGTTTGCTTTGAGATGAAAAAAAGATGTACGTAGTCATTTGCATTGTCTACATAGTGCAATAATCGAAACGACGAAGAAAAATTGTATCATTAGGAATTACATTATTATGTACAAACTTGCTTTACTTTAGTTTTAGGCTGACTTTAAGATTATCATCACGAATGGCAGCCTTGTTTCACCCACCTCTGAGTATAGAACTCCTTTCTTTAGTGATATGATACCCTGGTCTTCCAATGTCACATCCAGGTCTTCCCTGCGATATTTTATAGGTCATCCGCCCATCTGGTCTGCCAAAGTTTTTTCTACCAATCTCTCGACAACCATTCTGCTGCTATCACCATCCTGCCTGCATTTTTACATAGATGTACGATGACATATTCTTCTTTAATGAGTGGTTAGTGTCTAACCTGGTTTCAGAGTTTTTATGCCACCCATGGGCCTCTGACCTGGCTTTACATGCCGTACCGTCAAAAAATATCTTTCAGGCATGCTGGTTTCCTAACGATGTTTTCCTTCACCGAAGCAAGTGATAATTATACGTCGTGAACAAAAGACGCGGTACATTTATCGGAATGGTACACGAACGAAATAGTAAGAGACTTGAGAACTAAAGCTAGACTTCACAAGAAATTTAAATCAACTAAACTAAGTAGGGATTATGTAGAATATTCAGAATGCAGAGTGCTAATTAAAAAATCTATAGAAAACTGCTCACAAACTGCAACAACATATTGAAGATCCATGAAAAAGATAATGGAATTTAGGGGCTGGTCGGTGCGTTTTATATCCTCGAAGACAATACTCTAGAAGAAACAAGACATTTTAGGAATACAACGAATACCAAAGACACGCGACGACTTCCAGAAGAAAACGTAAGTGACAAACACAATTAATTCTTAAGAAAGTATGAATCAAGTACAAGTAAATGAGTGCGTATTTAAATGATATGACACAACAGAATAGGGAACGGAATTATAGACTGTTATACATGCATGAAGTGACTGTTCCTATTCGGTACTGCAGATTTTATTTCCGGGTTCGTTCCGTTCAATTAAAATAAAGAATCAGGTACTTGATTGACGTCCCTTATAGAACATAAGTGTGGTTCGATTTGAAAGGCCATTTTTATGAGAGACAAAGATCTCAATGCAGTAACAGCACAATGTCATACAGATTGGCTGCCTCGCCGAACACGGGGTCTTGGGTTTAATTCCGAGGCCGGGCGTTTGTTTTTGTGGTTTCCCATCAGGAATTTCTCAATAGCTACCCAGAGTCTGAAGTTTGTGCCCACGGTTGGTAGCAATAGCTCTGCCCCTATCATCATCATGTTCTTTTCCTGATTTATTTGGGATCGGTGCATATCTTCTTTTAATTCAGCACAAATGTTTCTTCTTCAGAAAAATAATATTAAAGATAATTATTCTAAGCAGCTAATATCATCTGCTTACAAAACACGTACAAAATACAATATCTTTACAAAATACAAATTATTTATTTCTGAATCGTCAGATTCTTCAAATTATGCTTGCTGAAAAAACCTCGAGAGCAGCGGTGGCCCAGCGGTGGCGGCCCCGACTTACGAACAGTAAGTCGTGCGTACGAACCCAGGCAGACGCATTACTTTGTGTAATTTATTTCATCACCGCTGTTCTCAAAACGGTGAAGGAAAACATCGTGAGGTAACAGGCATGTCCTAGAACCAAAAAATTCGAAGACATGTGACATCTACCAATCCGCACTGGGCCCGCGTGGTGGATTATAGCCCATTCCCTCTCATAGAGAAGAGGCCTGTGTCCCAGCAGTGGGAACATTAATAGGCTGATGATGATGATGAAAAAACCTCTGGGTTTCCCATTTCTCTTAATGAGTTTTAAAGCCTGCTATAAAAGTACGAGATTGCGACAAGAACACGTTGCTTTTTTTTTTTTGTGTTAGTTTTTCTAAATAAATTTATAACTTTAGAGATTATTAAATCGTGAGCAATTTTTTATCACCACTATCCCAAAAAAACAACGAAAATGTTCCTCAATGTTTTCATGGAAATTAATAAAATTGGCACATTATGCCCTTTTAATCGCAATTGAGAGCTGAGCAAGTCTTGTCATGCGTTTTGCTATAATATTATGTTTAGGCGCGCAGAGGTTATAAAAAAATCAGATACTAAGTTAGAGACTTATTTTTGGCTTGTAGCCTTCTCTAATCATAAGTATGACAAACTAATTTCAATAACTGTTATGTTTTGTTCATCAAATTGTCTAGAACTTTGTATAGAAATATATTATAAACCGACTTAAAAAAGGAGGAGGTTCTCAACACGTCGGAACCTTTATTTTTATTTTTTAAACAAGGTTAACCGTAAGAAGAATCAAAAAAATATATTAAAAGCATTAGGTCGGTACTCGGTAAATTGAATATTTTAACAAAGCAAAATCAAAAACGTGATTTTTAATACCAAATAAAACGTTAATATGTATCAGACGCTCCATGTAAAATACTGGTATTCAGCTACATCCGGTTAGACTGGAAGCCGCCCCAACATAGTTAGGAAAAGGGCTAGGCAGATGATGTATGTACAGTCAGCTTCACGATGTGGGTACCCCCCCCCCCCCCCCCTGAAAGCGTTCGTTAATACAGCTAACGAAATCACGAAACTATTACAAAACTTGACATTCGATGTTAGTAACCTTTGTAACAAGACAATACTTCCTAACAGCTATTGATTGAAACACAATGTATTTTAAGACAGCGTTGTTATTATAGCAAAGATGAGCGAAGCAGAAATGAGAGAGGTAAAGATGAGTAAAACAGAGATGCGTAAAACGGGGGCCACGAAAAGAGTATAAGTACCTTTGTATGAATTTTGATGGATGGAGAGGGAGAGTAAGACCAAGGAAACGATGCATGGATGGTGTGAGGAATGATATGAAAGATAAAGGAGTAAATGATAGCGTGACGGTTGACAGAGGAGAATGGAAGTAAAAAACGTGTTTCGGCGACACCAAGTAACATGGGGCGAGGTCAGAAAGACGATGACCATTTCATCAACAAAAAACCTCCTGTTTTTGGAGGCATGACACATGTATTATACGGGACTCAAAATAAGAAAGAGTGGTAGGTATTGTTTTCGTAGTTTAAGATTATATTTCGTTCGCAGAGCCTGCTGTGTTGCTGTGTGTGCTCTAACTATCTGTCTGTTATGAACCTAGGTTTGGAAATAGGTTAAACTGGGCCAGTACAGTATCTCTGTGTTTTAATTATTTATTTGAGATAACCTGCGTGAAATGAGAATGTGCAACGCTGCTTGTAAGCTGGTGTATAATTAATTAATTGGCGATAATTGGGTAACTTATTCAATTTTGTATAATTATGAAATGAAATGATGTTTATTTTCGCAAGTAGGTTTTTACAAACACATTTACACGTCATTTTTAAAAAACTAAATGGGGCCGGTTTTTCGTACCTGACTACTCTGAGAAGAAACAGCCGAAACAAACTCAGAGGTCATAGTCTCTTTTGAAGTCCAGACATAATCTTGCTCAATTCACATGAGGACTATGCAGATTAGTGTCTGAGATGGTCTTTTGAAGAAAGAACCACACAGATTTGAGTGGACTTGTCCAGTCAGTGCAAGCATTTGTCAGTTATCGTGTAGCTCGACTTATAACTCAAGGAGCTCAATGAAACGACGAACGATACCAAAGAAAGGACATTTGGGTAGGTCGCTTATAGTACTCAAACTGCCAGACAGTCGTGGGGATCAAAATAAAATATGTGACCCACATTGTCCTCACATTCACAATAATGAAATAAAATTAATAATAATTTACAAAATGTATGTCAATAAAAAAAACATCAATAAATGTCACAATAATAATAAAAAAAAGTAAAATACTTAACAAAATAAGTATTCCTGTCAAATCAGTAAATGTCACATAAAATAATTAAAAAATGAACATAAACAGATGAGGATACTCTATGTATAAATAAACACATTCACTAATCCGTGTATGTGTAAATTATGTTTACTTAAACAGATACCATAGAGAGATCCTTTTCTTTTTTATATTTGCAAGAATGTCAAAAAGAAAAGGATACATATAAATTCTAAAATAAGTTATTGCATGAATTTCAAACAAGGAAGTACACAGCATTGTAAAATTAAGTAAATGCAACAAGTTGAAGACGTATAAATTAAAAGAACTATCTATCTATCTATCTCTATTAGAAATAGTATTAAAATAATGATGTTACTAGTTATTACTATGTCTATAATTGTTATCGTGTAGTTGTCCCTCTGTTTATTGCTGTGCCGTACAGGGTCCATAATTGTTCTTAGCTGTAAGCCCATTGTAACATCTTTTTAAACTTATGGTATGCAAAATAAAATGAATGAATGAATGAATGAACTTTTACTTGTTACTAAAATCATCTTCAATGAGCTCGTGGCTAAATAATAACAGCCGCTCGGGACGATCTTTAGATTAAGCCGTGCTTACCTAGGTTGGTCTGTGGATGGACCCATTACATACCGAGTTTCCTCCGTGTCTCGGAAAGCACTTTAAGCCGTTGGTCCCGGCTGTCAATTGTAAATCTTTGACACGTTTCGTTACAGGTAGACGGTGGCCCGGAAGACTGACAACCAGTCTTACCAAGGGGTATCGTATTACCCAGTACTAACTGGGTTGTGGAGGTCAGATAGGCAGTCGCCGCTGTAAAATACTGCTACTCAGCTGCATCCGGTTAGACTGGAAGCCGACCCCACCATTGTTGAGAAAAGGCTAGGCAGATCACTACGCTCATCTTCAATGTTAACGCAACCTAAATGCCAAGCCAAAAGATTTTTGTAGACCTACATCACCATGACTAAACCAATTGCTAAACGCTTGCTTAAACACGGTTACGCACGGAAACAAAAGGTACCGTGCTTAGTTTTGAAGACCGATTATGGAGATGTATAACTTGGTAAATCACATCTTTATGTTTTTTTCACAGATTTTTATCTAAAATAAGTTTGAGGAAGTCAGGAGATAAACCCCGATTAATTTTTTTAAATGTGGGAACTTACAAGTTTTGTTGTTTGTTTTGTTTTAAAACGAAAAGAGGGAAGGTCCTCGTATAAAGTGGTATAAACTTACTAGTTTAGTTCATGTTTAAGCAACATTTGCATTTTAAGGGCTTTATGAACTTTCTGTATTGTGGTAGGATGTAAATATTTTAACAATAGGTATGCAGTAATTACCCACTAAAATGATCCTACATGAGGTCTGCTGATGACGATGCAACGGCAAATGGCTGGTCCTCACTGGCTACAAGTGGCCCATGATGGTGGAGAGATGGGCTTCTTTGGCCTCCACCTGCGGAGGGGTTCATGAAGATTAAATATGCATGAAATCACTGTATGTAACTTTATTGTAATTTAATTTAATTTGTATGAAATAAAAAACGTTTTTTATTTTTTGTAAATTATTTATTTACTAGTGGACGTCACGCGGTTTTACCCGCGTAGTTCCCGTTCTCGTATGAATACGGGGATAAAATATAGCCTATATTAGTCAGTAACGACGTGGCTTTCTAATGGTGAAAGATTTTTTTTAAATCGGCGCAGTAGTTTATGAGTTTATTCATTACAAACACACACATAAAAATACAAATCTTTCGACTTTATAATATTAGTGTAGACTAGTTTGCTTGGGTGCGCGAGCTGCGCGCAGCTCGCGTGTTTGGTGTTTTTGAGAAGTATTACTTACCCTTAGAAAATCTTGAGAATATATAGGCATCCTTAAATGAATTAGAAAATCCGTTAGAATTACCCCTAAAACAGTATTAAAAACCCCTACGAACCCCTAATAAAATCTAAAACCTTATTTATTTTGAGAAGTATTACTTACCCTTATAACACTTTGAGAATCTATAGGCACCCCTAAATGAATTGGAAAATCCGTTAGAATTACCCCTAAAACAGTATGAAAACCCCTACGGACCCCTAATAAAACCTTATTTAAAAACTGAGACCTTTTCCCATAAAAAACGTTACCCTAAAGTTGAGTTACGCTTCACCAATTCAACCATAGTTACGCTAAGGACCTACCTACCACCGGCCAGGTTTCGACACCTACTATAATATTTGTTCAAACACCTGATAGTTATCTCTAACCGTTATTAAGTTACAGCCCTTTTCAATTATAGGGGAGGTTGGGGAGGGGAGCTTCACCCACTCAACTTTCGTTACGCTATGGGGGTCGCCGGCTCGCTTCGCTCGCCACCTCCCCCCTTCGCTTAACTCCGTCTCGCAGGTTCGCTCCACTCAGGACCTACCTACCACCGGAAAGGGGAGGTTGGGGAGGGGAGGAGAGGGTTTAAAATTTTCAACGCCCCCCAATAATAAAGTATACTAAAAATCAAAATTCCGCTACGTGTTCTAGTTTCCGAGATACGATGGGGGGAGGGGTGAAGGTGGGGAGAGTGGGGAGTTTTGAAAAATGATTTCGACTAATGCATTGCCCCTTCTTCCTCCTTTTCCTCCGCTCCTATTGATTGTAGCGTGATGTTATATAACGTATAGCCTTCCTCGATAAATGGGCTATCCAACACTAAAAGATGTTTTTAACTGGAATCAGTAGTTCCTAAAATTAGCGCGTTCAACCAACCAAACAAACAAACTTTTCTCCTTTATAATAATAAGTATAGATTCAAGTAGGTAACAATTTAATTTCTCGGAATTATATGCAATCATCGTTAAAATATTTTACTATGTTTTTCCAATTTGGGGCTTCCCTCGACAGCCTTAGGTTTTCATCCTTAGACACTCGATGACAGTCATACTCCAGCTAGGTCGAAAGTTCTCATCAAGGTGCATGAATGACCCCAAACACGATATAGCTTTTTTTTTCGGATGGCAAATCATCAAATGACTCCTCCCGGAGCAGGAGGAAGTGTCAGACTTTTACTGACTAAAACCCATCCATGTTCCTTCTTCGCCCTTTGTGTTCCGGGGCCACGGTATCTCTTTCGAATAGTCCCGCAGCCCCGGCAGGCATCGGCCCTTGCTGACTCTCTTTGAGGCGCGCGTAGAACACGAACGCTCCGTCGACACGGCCTGTCGTCATGAGACGGACGGACGGCGAGGTAGCCCATAGCTCCACTTCCATAGGCCCGCGCCTACGGTGGCCGGGGGCCAATACGTGGCTCCCGACGCCCGGGGTGTCTCCCGCTGTGGCCGGGACGTGAGGATCTCTCCCTCTCACCTTCCGCCACCTCCTTCGCTAGCATGACTGCTTCGCAGAAGGAGGTGATGGCATCCCATTCCGTCTCGCTCCGGACCATGTATTGAACCAGGGCTGGGAGAGAGAGGTCGCCGCCGCCGATCGCCGCTTCGAGGACACGGCGGTGCTCTGCCCAAGTGGGGCACACCTCCACAGTGTGCTCCACCGTGGCCTCCGGTCGATCCTCACAATGGAAGAACCCGGGCGTCTCCTCCCGCCCGAAAACACGATATGAGGCCAATAACAATTTAGCGTAAATATAATCTACGTAAACTGCGTATGGATTATTGATTATTGCGAATAGCATAGCACAGTTCTTGCACGGCAAGAACACGTGGATTTATCAGGTTTCTGGTGTTCGCTATACTTCTTTTTGGAGAAATCATCCTCATCATCATACTCCTGCCCTTATCCCAATTTATTTGGGGGTAGCATGATTGTATTCTTCTTCCTTATGTACTACTCTATTACTTTTTGGAAAAATATTTCACGAAAAAAATAAGAAATGCACACAACTTATACAAAATGAAATATAGGAAATCTCACAGCATCAAAAAAAAAAATTAAACAAATCACAAAAAGTGAAAATAATGTTGGAGGGTTTGAACCTGCAACCCCGTAGTTTACAGAGCGGTCATGAAACTGCAAGGCTATTTACTTCGTTGACATAAGCCACAAATAGCCGTTCTCATGTACTTACGTCATGACTGAAACGTCAAACAATTGAAGTATACGGAAATAATGCAAAATTGCCTACCCCCTTAAGGAAGTAGCGTGATAATATATAGATTAAATATTGAAGAAGCCTATGCAGTAATTTTGACGTGATGCGCGCACAAACATTTCGTACCAACTACTTAAACCGAGGAAAGCTGATTTTCTTGAGTTCCGCTATTTACTGCGTATTCACCTCAAAAATCTAATTTCAAGAAAACTGAGAAATTATATTTACCTGTATTAGATATGGAGTATATGTAGCAACTTTAAAAGGTTACACTTCATTGGTTTTGATTGTATAGGTGTTTTAAGTTTATTAATTTTAAACACAAAACCCTCTTTTTTGCGCCTCTGGATGAGACTTAAAAAAAATGCTAAGACAGGTATTTCTTTATTTTTATTAATAAGTATTTATTCTGAGTTTCATGATTCTAGAACAATCTAATTTTTTTTTTTCATACAAACTTTACCCCCCCTTTTCACCCCCTTTTTCCAAAAAAAACCAAAATTTCTATAACCTATATGTTATTCTGAATGTATTTAAACAGATTTGTGAACATTTCAACAAAATCGGTTCAGCAGTTTTTACGTGATGCGCGTTCAAACAAACAAACAAACAAACAAAAATTTTTTAAATGGTTTTAATATGTTCAGTTACTTATTTCAAGTCACCCTGGCTGGTTTTTTTTTTTTAATCTTCAATGAACAGATTTTTTGGTCTCAACGATTTTATTATATGTATAGATAATTACTAAAACCCAACAACCCACAACTGACTAACTGCAAACAAAACTGTTAAATCGTTAGTTACGATGTTTACAGTGTTCTTTAACCGATCACTACAAGCAACACTTACTAACAGACCAATCGTTATTGTTGATTGTTAATTCCATAATCCTGTTAACCAAAAATCATCGGAAACTTATTAACATAACATTTATATGCAAATATAGAAACAAAATGAAGAAATAATTCATGTCATGGTCGGACGGAAATAGATTATTACAATTAATTCAAGCAAAGTCAGTTATATTTTAGATAGAAAGTTTATAGACACTAACAGGAAAGTTGTGCAAATGTCAGATCTCTTGCGCCAGACTAAACTTCTAGGTGATCATCGGGTTAGCGCAATCTAATTTGATATTTTAACCCTGCACGATTGGTTTATCAAAATACGTTTTTATTTTATTTAGATCTAATATTATAGAAAAAGGAAAAGCAGAGGGCTAAGACAAGGGATTAGCATTTTTTTGCTTCTTAGAACACTTACTTACACTACACCTTGGATTTACCAAACTACATATTATTATAAAATAATAAGATAGGTTTAAGGTCGCTTTTTTTTGTCGTGTAGTTAGTGTCTAACCTGGAACCTGGAACCCTGTTAGAGTATTTGCTCATGGGCCTCTAAATTGGCGTTACATGCCGTCGAGAAATATCTCTCAGGCACGCTGGCTCCCTCGCGATTTAAGATCGCTTATAAAGTATTTATTATACTTAATTATAAAAATGATTAACAAAATTAAATCGAAAGACCACAAAATATTGATACATCTTAAACTGCTTATCATGCCTAGGTAGGTTAGTATGTAAGTTGGTTTAAAAAAAAAAAACACTTTTATACGTCACAGTAATTTATGTTTTAAAACTAGTTAAGCCGGTGTTTCGTACCTGGCTACTCTGCGACGATGTAGCCGTTGCAAATCATAAGAAATCTTCATTGCATTAAAAATAATCTTGAACGGTTAAGGTAAATTAAACCGTAAATCAATCTTTAATCATGTTAAGAGGATCAATTTTTAAATTAATTATTATGTTAAGTCAATAATTCAAAACAATGGTCTAACACTGAACTCATTTTTTAAAATTGCTATTTCTTATAAGTCAAAAGTCAAGCTTTTTCGGGTACAAATACTTAGCAAATACTTTTAACGATGCAAGAAACGAGAATAGATAAATATTTCATCCATTAATGTTCATTAAAACCTACCTTAACGAATTATATGTTAGTCATAAAAAGAGAGGAAGGTCAAAGAAAAAATAGATGATTATAATTATTAGTAAGAAAATGTTGTAAGTGATAGCTTGGATGCAATGGAGGAAATACATGATGCGCCGACCCCAAGTAACATGAGACAACGACAGGTAGATCCATCATCTGCCCAGCCTTTTTCCAGCTGTGTTGGGGTCGGCTCCCAGTCTAACCCGATGCCGCTGACATGGAGCGACTGCCTATCTGACCTCCACAACCCAGTCTAACCCGATGCCGCTGACATGGAGTGACTGCCAATCTGACCTCCACAACCCAGTCTAACCCGATGCCGCTGACATGGAACGACTGCCTATCTGACCTCCACAACTTAGTCTAACCCGATGCCGCTGAATACCAGTATTTTACATGATCGATAGTGACGTACTTATTATGTTATCTGACCTCCACAACCCAGTCTAACCCGATGCCGCTGACATGGAACGACGGCCTATCTGACCTCCACAACTTAGTCTAACCCGATGCCGCTGAATACCAGTATTTTACGTGATCGATAGTGACGTACTTATTATGTTATCTGACCTCCACAACCCAGTCTAACCCGATGCCCTGAATACCAGTATTTTACATGGAGCGACTGCCTATCTGACCTCCACAACCCAGTCTAACCCGATGTCGCTGAATACCAGTATCTTACATGGAGCGACTGCCTATCTGACTTCCACAAACCAGTCTAACCCGATGCCGCTGAATACCAGTATCTTACATGCAGCGACTGCCTATCTGACCTCCACAACGCAGTCTAACCCGATGCCGCAGAATACCAGTATTTTACATGGAGCGACTGCCTATCTGGCCTCCACAACCCAGTCTAACCCGATGCTGCTGAATACAAGTATTTTACACGGCGCAACTGCCTATCTGACCTCCACAACCCAGTCTAAACCGATGCCGCTGAATACAAGTATTTTACATGGAGTGACTGCCAATCTGACCTCCACAACCCAGTCTAACCCGATGCCGCTGACATGGAACGACTGCTTATCTGACCTCCACAACTTAGTCTAACCCGATGCCGCTGAATACCAGTATTTTACATGATCGATAGTGACGTACTTATTATGTTATCTGACCTCCACAACCCAGTCTAACCCGATGCCGCTGACATGGAACGACTGCCTATCTGACCTCCACAACTTAGTCTAACCCGATGCCGCTGAATACCAGTATTTTACGTGATCGATAGTGACGTACTTATTATGTTATCTGACCTCCACAACCCAGTCTAACCCGATGCCCTGAATACCAGTATTTTACATGGAGCGACTGCCTATCTGACCTCCACAACCCAGTCTAACCCGATGTCGCTGAATACCAGTATCTTACATGGAGCGACTGCCTATCTGACTTCCACAAACCAGTCTAACCCGATGCCGCTGAATACCAGTATCTTACATGCAGCGACTGCCTATCTGACCTCCACAACGCAGTCTAACCCGATGCCGCAGAATACCAGTATTTTACATGGAGCGACTGCCTATCTGGCCTCCACAACCCAGTCTAACCCGATGCTGCTGAATACAAGTATTTTACACGGCGCAACTGCCTATCTGACCTCCACAACCCAGTCTAAACCGATGCCGCTGAATACAAGTATTTTACATGGCGCGACTGCCTATCTGACCTCCACAACCCAGTCTAAGCCGATGAAGCTGAATACCAGTATTTTACATGGAGCGACTGCCTATCTGACCACCACAACCCAGTCTAACCCGATGCTGCTGAATACAAGTATTTTACACGGCGCAACTGCCTATCTGACCTCCACAACCCAGTCTAAACCGATGCCGCTGAATACAAGTATTTTACATGGCGCGACTGCTTATCTGACCTCCACAACCCAGTCTAAGCCGATGAAGCTGAATACCAGTATTTTACATGGAGCGACTGCCTATCTGACCACCACAACCCAGTCTAACCCGATACCGCTGAATACAAGTATTTTACATGGCGCGACTGCCTATCTGACCTCCACAACCCAGTCTAAGCCGATGAAGCTGAATACCAGTATTTTACATGGCGCAACTGCCTATCTGACCTCCACAACCCAGTCTAACCCGATGCCGGTGAATACCAGTATTTTACATGGAGGGACTGCCTATCTCTGCCTCCACAACCCTGTTAGTACTGGGTAATACGATACTCTTTGGTAAGACTCAGACTTTCGAGCCATTGACTACCTGTAACGACTGTCAAAGATCTACAACAGCCGGGACCAACAGCTTAACTTGCTTTCCGAGGCACGGAGGTTATTTGGTAAGTAAAGATCAGCACACCAAAACTCTCGACAACCACCCTAGAAAGCCATTGCAGTCGTTGTGATCGGAATCGGCTAGATGGCATCATGATCATCATCAATTAGGTATCAGCAGTTTCGATTTGCAATTTCGAAAACCTTCTATACCTTTGTCTATTTTTATCAGTTTCCTGCTAAGTTCCGTATCCAAAAACAGACTCTTCGCCAGTTTTTACCCTACTGCCAAGGAAGAATTATTCTTCGGATACACATTAAAACTTCACCAACCCCATACCAAGAAATGAGCGTGTCCATATCTGGATTCCATGCTCAATATGCTTGCTTGAGCAACTGCGCTCAGTATTCCGTGAGAGTCGTCGATTTAGATGCTTGAGATAATTCGGACGTAAGGATAGTGCCTTACTCGCTTTGCTACTTGGACCAGTTTCCTCATCCGTGTCTCAATGTGTGTGCGCGTTGTACCTAGTTCATGTACTTTTATGCTAATGCTTGTATGGTTACTGGTTATAAGGCTAAGTAAATTCAGACTTATAACTAAATACTTGGACATATATTTAATTAGTTAAATTATTATTGGACGTATAAATTAATCTATCTTGCAGTCCTTTGACGCCCTTTAATTATTTTCTACTTTTTATAACTATGTTGTACATGTTTTTATTATTATTTTAGGTCTCTATAGACCTTAGGTTAGTAATCAATGTATCTCTCGCAGTAGATTTAATAACAAGACAGTCATCCTTCTTCGTGTTAAGTAAGTACCAACGTAAAACCAAAAGTACCTAGTCTAATATAAATAGTTAGTTAGCTAAATAACACACAAACACAGGCATCGTTGGAGAAGGAATATATTCTAATCGTCTCTAGGGATTTATATTTTCAGCTAAGCGTTAATGAAGAAAGTAAAAAGAGAACAAAGAAAAATAGTATTCTGCAGAAACAAAAGGCACACGAAAAAGTTTTAATTTTTAAGAGTAGAGCCAGTTATCTACACTGGCCTGCAAAACTAAGTACTACACTTTTAAAATTTCATTTTTTTCTAAACTAATAGAAGTTAGAGATAGTTATAGATAGTTAGAGATTTAAAATAAAAAAACGTTTTATAGCAATTTTTATCAGCTTTCTTTGAAACTATAGACATAATTAAACTCTTTTTCGAGTCCTTTTTGTTTCAAAAGTATAATTATCTTGTGTAATTAAAAAGTTATTGCAATTTTAAAAGTGTGATACTTAGTTTTGCAGGCCAGTGTATTTATTAATCTACGCGTTTATAAATTGTTTAATTGTATAAATTGTTGTTGTAATGGAACGCCATACTACGGCCGCGAGAGGGCGTTACGAGGCTACAAATAAAGCCGACTACGTTTGAATGGCAATCTTAATGAAATGCTGAGAAAACTAGGTGTTGATAATGCTTTTGGTATTTGTTATGTACCCTTCGTGATATTGATAAGGCATTTAACAGCCATCGACTTAACTCTAGAAACAGGCTTTAATAAAGTAACAGAATATTTACTACACCGTTTGGGATCTGGCATGTCCCATTTCTGGTAAATCCAATCGTTACATCCATCAGTAATTTTGCGATAGGAGTAACACACACTTTTAATTACAGAATCAGTTATAATTCATTGATGAAGAAACCATAAGTTGACATAAACGTACCTTGACCGACCATTGTCAAATTGGTCAAAAACGTTACGACAATTTTATTACGTTTTTTGTTTGTACGTGTTATTAACGGAGTTTTTAGTTTCAACAGTTTTCGTTGATGAATCAATATCTCCGAAATTATTGAGATTGTGTTCTTGGAACAGAAATCAATCTCTTTGAGTGACTAACCATTTTTGAACTGACGAAAGTTTTTTTTTTTTCTAAGTTGGGGACTAGTATTTAAAAATTATTTTCGTCTGCTTGTTTGTTATGCTTTCTCCCAAATGAGAAATTAATTAGGCGGAATAATCATAGAACATTGATTTTTAATTTGGTTTGATTGGCCGACCGAAACATACTTGGGAAAAGGCAAAGGTGTGTTGATGTCGTACGAATAAGACAGAAAAGAGTGCGTGTGACCCATACGCTGATTTTTGAATGCGCCTTGTAGATATGCACACATACAAAACTTAAAATTGTATTTCTTTGTTAGGGGGACTACACGAGCTAAACGCGAGTTTTATAATGCAAAAAAGCATATGATTCACTGCAATAAACATAACCGGAAAAATATATGATATTCTTCAAGATATAAGCTAGTATGACCGTGATTTGAAAACATTATACAACTAAGTTTACTCGAAAAAAAAAATAAAGAACTTATCTCTAAAAAGTTCTTTTAACGAGTAAAAACCATACTCAAATACATGCGATCATTCTGAGTTTTTGGCAAATAATTCTACAAGCAACATATTAGCATCATAGTGTTTTATTATTTTTAGTCCAATCAATAGATTTTTTGTAAAACGCAAAAAACCACTCATTTCGCACTATTCGGCCCGCGGTGACTGACGTAACAACCACTTTGTAGTGCAAGCTGATTAGAACTTTATTCTAACAAAATTTCAAACGAAGTTTGAACCAGCACAATTAGAGTTGCTAATTTAGCTCCCGTAGTCGCCCTAAATACAAGAAAGAAATCAAAGTGCAGTTCCTTTCCACACAAGCTTATCAATCAAGAACATTTCATTGACACGAATCTCCACCTTTTCCACGTCCGAAACTTTTGTCAACAAACACGTTTACAACCATCTGACACCACATGACATGCTTTGAAGGCTGAAGGCCATACAACCATACAACTCAAGGTCGCATAACCGCTGATTCGAACTTCTTAGTAATGACCTACAATGCGAGGCATAACGGTTTGTAAATGAGTTATGTAGTAGCGGTAGGTACGTAACCGATATAAGAACTTAGAAGGTAGGAGTGATACGTAAGCCGGTGGTTGCTGGTTCAAATCCTGCTCTGGTTTTCAAAACACTTGATCATCGTCATCAGCATCTTTTGGGCCACTGAGTACTTTTGTAAGAATAGGGTAGATGACAAAAAATCAAAAATCGAATTAGTAGACAGATTTCCCAAAAAAATTGGACACATACTTTTTCTTTTTTCACGCAAACAAAAAATGAAGACGATACAGTGCGTCGAAAGTGCGTCGCAGTCGAAAATTCGTGTGACGTCACATTTGAGTACATTTTAACTCAAATGTGACGTCACAACTCACAAGCCCCCATTCATGATCTTCGATCGTTTTATCTTCGTGATTTTTATTGATTTGATAAAACAAAAAACACGTAGCCAATATTTTTTGATAATCTAACTGACGGACTAAAAAGAATCATATTTTTTTTAGTCAGTCACCTTCCTTTTCGGTACAAAGGCTGACTGATTAAACATTCAACGTAAATCATTATGACTTAGAATGTGACTGCACCTACTGGGGTAATGCAGAGCTCACTGCTTGTGGTGATGTTTTGCTGACAAATTAATAATAATGTTTTGGTCTACTCCACGCCCGCCTGCTAATTCTAGCCAAGACAGACCTACGCCTTTCTGCGTTTAAAGATTCTATTTTTTGATTAATTAGTTTGATCTGACTGAGAGCAGCGGTGGCCCAGTGGTGGCGGCCCCGACTTACGAACAGTAAGTCGTGGGTTCGAACCCAGGCAGGCGCATTACTTTGTGTAATTTATTTCATCACCACTGCTCTCAAAACGGTGAAGAAAAACACCGTGAGGAAACCGGCATGTCCTAGAACCAAAACTTCGAAGACATGTGACATCTACCAATCCGCACTGGGCCCGCGTTGTGGATTATAGCCCATTCCCTATCATAGAGAGGAGGCCTGTGTCCCAGCAGTGGGAACATTAATAAGCTGATGATGATGATGAGTCTGATATGTCTTCTTCTACTTCGCGCAATGTGGTATATCTCGCCAATTCATGCGACATGCCATCTGCTACTATAGTTTGGCACCGTCTGGTTATCTCAGGGTTCCAGTTTTGTGATATACGCGTCTACAGCATCCGATATATGTATAAAACCTTCATACAACAAAACGTATATTTCGAAATGAGTCAACTTAATTTATGGTGAACTCCTCGATGGCAATGAAATGGTTTTTTTTTATAACATGAGACTTGGCGGCTTATATCAATAGCTCTTAGAGTTTGTCAATACTATATGACTTGCCAGTTGTCGTCGCTTATACACGTCAGACCAAGGTAACTATCACAGTCGGAACAGAAGGCCATGCTACCGCTAATTCAACTCATCTCAGTAATGACCTACTTACTCCTAAGTATTTCGGAGATGACGATGTACTTCAATGAGATGCGAGTAAATATTGGAACGAAGCACTTTTGTGTGAAGTGGAGTTTTAAATGCAGTGCAAATGATCAGGCTAGTTGAATGATGTTGATCGCAAGCTTGCGTCAGTTTTTTCAAACGGATTATTTATGAATGTTATGCGATAACGATATTTTAGTATTAGCAGAAATCTGTTGCTCTTTCTTATTCACTCTATTTGTCTTCTATAAGTCCCATCACTTAAAAAATAAGGCAGATACATAATGCCTATTTACTTTTAAATGAAAACAGCTTACCCTACTACAACGAAGCCAAAAGGAAGGGTTATAATTTTGGCTGTCAATATATTTTTGTATTTACGTATGCTCCTCCGTACCGCCTAAACAATTCGTCCGTTTCTGATGATTAATGTGTCAATCCAATCGATATTATGGCCCAGGTAACACAGGCTATATTTTATCCGACTTCAACAATAGGAGGAGTCGAATTTACCTTGTAAACCCCGATTTTTTTTGTTGTTGTGTGCTGCTCTTTTTGGAACTCACTATTTTATCGTCTAAATATCTAAGGTAAGTCTAATGCAGTAAGAACAGAATGTAACATGACCAAAGGAGTTGAAAATTAAATTTCAATTATTTTTGTCCCTTTGCATCCGCATCTTTTGATAATGTCTGTAACTGTTCCTAACAATTGATATGACATGTAAGTATTTTTCTAATGCTCTGCTGAAAATGGTGCTACCATGTACATACGTACGAGTATATTTGCAAAGTCGTGTAGGTAAAGCACAAGAGATTATTTGCCTGTCACAGCACAAATAAAATCGTTAGCCTCAACAAAATTGTATTACTGGAAAAACAAAGAGAAAAACCATGAAGGGATGATAAGTGCAAGTGCAACGAATGGCAAACGAGGATTTAGCAAGCGTGTAGAGATATCACAATAAATTGCATTGGACAGTTTCATCATGGGTGCCCTGACTTGCGATATGGTGTGCACGTCTTACAAAATCATTTCTTTGTACAGTTTATATTATGTGTCAGACTCTAAAAGATTACTGGACATACAGATTACAGATGCAACAATGAATGGCGTGACTAATTTTTACGAGAATACTACCGGTTAAATTGCTTGAGGGCAGGGCAATCAGTTAGTAGAAGGCTGATCATCTATAGGAGTTTTGTGGCAGGTTAAGGTACGATCTACAAGTGGTTGGGTGGGTTCTCAAGACCCTCCTCTGCAGCTAGGTCCTCAGTTGAAGATATGGTTGAAAAGCCTTAATAATGACAACCCACTCAACTCAGTATGGACAGATACTGGACACTAGATCCTGACAGACTATTACAATTAATATCAATATTGACTAGACATTATATCTGTCCGATTCATCATCCTTAACCTGATCCTATATTGTTTACATCTTATCTGCTGAGTAAGCAGCAGCTAAAAGTAGCTGTGAAAGTAGTTGAAGTAGGAGTACTTTCACAGCTTTTCAGTGCAGTTTTGTAGGATGGCCTGCAAGAGCCTCGTGGAATTTGGTCTGATGACAAGATCTACATTATCGTCTGAAAATAAGAAATCATGTCCATCATCAATCATCTCCGAAACCACCAAACCGATTTAAATAGTTTTGGACCCGACAGGTGGCGCTGTGCGAAACAGGAGCGGGTCGTTAGTTAAAAAAATGTGTTTATTAGTGGTTACACAGTAAATAAGCACAAATTCTCAGTTTCTGATTCTGACATAATAATCATAACACTCATCAATATCGAGAAGCTATGGCGGATTTAGGTTACGACACAGTAGCGGTGCTACTAACAGTAACGAATTGGTTTTAAATGCTGAATTAGTTCTATCAAAATCTTCGTTTTGCGTTAAGTAAAAAAATCTTCTAGCTTACATAACTTGATTAAAAATATAAGCATAGGATATTAAAATGATTAATGTCTTCCAGCGATAACTTTGATGTGTAGATTAGAGGACAAGACCTGGTTCCTGAAAAGAATTTGCGTGAAGTCTTTGCCCAGCAATGGGACCGCTTTAGCTTCTCTTTCCTTTTGGTGTTGATGGTGCTATTCAATTTTATTGAACCAATATTTCACCACTGCTGCAGCACCATCGTTGCCAGCGCAGAGTTTTGGATACTTAAAATAAATGCAACAACAACTCTTTTCGAGGAATCTACTTTCAGCTAGTTGAAAAAAAGCAATTCCCAAAGAAATGATACCTAAGCATGAATAAATATTACGACAACGACAAAATATTTACTAAAAACCTAGTCATTTATTATTAGCAAATCACATCGCAATGTCAAAGTTGTATGCCTAGTAGCCAGGCCTAAACCCACCTCAATGTTTTTTTATATATGCAAAATGCAAATCTTTTATTAGGTGAAGGAAATCAAGAACTCCTACTATTCTTAGGTGTGAACCATCTCAAAATTGAGATAGGCTTAACGATATAACAATTAATTATGAGAAACAAACATTGTGTAGATTGTGATGCCCACCAAACGGTGCAGGGGCCCTACTCTCTAACACTTCGTCCGTATATTCGAATCTATCCGTCTCTCTCGCGCACGTCTGCAGATGACTGCGAGTGAGAGAGACAGATAGATTCGAATATACGGACGAAGCGTTAGGGAGTAGGGCCTCAGGTCCCTCGTCTTAGCTTAATGTTCAATGCCTTGAAGTTAGGAGCCCTGACTCCCAGCAGTGGGAACAATATAGGCTGTTAATCTTTTGCCAGGTTATATGACAAATTAAGAGATTACTCTCTATGATTTCATTGTTTTCAAGGGAAACATCCTGAATAAAGTTCAATTTTCGTTTTTTCGGTTTAACTGGCTTATGCCCACGGCTTCGCCCGCGTGGAATTGAGTAACTAATTGTCCCACGGAAGCATAAGTCAATTCAGCGATGTTGGCGCAGTGGCTGAGCGATTGGCTGCTGTGCTAGTCGCGGGTTTGATCCCCGCACGGAACAAATATTCGTATAACCTACAGGTAGTTGTTCCGGGTCTCGCTGTTTGAGTATGTTAATTTTAATGTCTGTAAAAGCAGGTGCTTTTACAGACATTAAAATCGTATCTTCTGTATCGTACCCACGATACAGAAGAAATTCCTAGTGCGGGGTACCACATTGAAAACAAACTATTCTATTATATTATCCTCGCACGGAACATATATTCGTATAACCTACAGGTAATTGTTCCGGGCCTCGCTGTTTGTGTATGTGAATTTTAATGTCTGTTTAGCACCTACAATACAGAAGAAATTCTTAGTGCGGGGTAAGATTAAAAACAAACTATTCTATTATACTATCCCCGCACGGAACATATGTTCGTATAACTTACAGGTAGTTGTTCCGGGCCACGCTGTTTGTGTATGTAAATTTTAATGTTCGTAAAAGCACCTACGATACAGAAGAAATTCCTAGTGCAGGGCAACAATAAAAACAAACTAATAAAAGTTATTACAGAAATACAAAACCATTTGATAGCGACAGTCACTTAGACGATTAGAACGCAAGGGGATCACCCTACAAAATGTGAGCACCCTGATACCATACAATACTGCAAGACAACATGTTTTGGCAAATGACCTTGGCTGGATAAAAAAATAAAAAATACCGCTCTACCACCCTTAACAGCGCCTGTACCCATCCTAAAAATATCACCCAAATCCAACCCCAACTTTCTAATAAGAAAAATAGAAAAAAATAGAAACATGTTCTAATACAATCCCTTGGCTACAATCACTGGTTAAGACATAGCCGGGGTTGTGAAACACGCCGGTCGAGGCGTTCAGACTCTCAGTAGTGAACGAGCCACGGTAACATTTGTGCAACTCCTGCGCACACGACCTTCGCAACGGCCTTGGGTGAGTAGCGCAATTGAACTTGACCTTGGATAATTTAATGTTTTATTTTTTAATGATGGTTGGACGGTTATTTTTGAAAGGCCATGACTTTTGTTTTGGGGTTTTTGAGTGTTTGATTATTTTGTTTATTTTAAAGGATTTTGGGGTATGTAGAATGTCCTTTTTAATATAATGTAGAAAAGGGGTAACTTGAACAAAGTTTTCGTGTGAAATAATCAAGTTTTTTTTTAATGAACCATGTCTGTGAAAGTGTCCACTGTAGGGTTAAAAGAACCCTACATTGACAGGATATTACATTCAATGAATTATTTATTGAAATTCAGTATAATATGTAGTTTAGTTTCACGTATGAAATGATATTTAAATCATGGTCATGCATCGATTCTCGTACTTGGGGTAGGTCAGCGTTTGTTAATAATTGATAGTATTAGAATTTTTGCTTTCGTTTTTTTACCTTGAATTTTTCGTTGTTGCTGATTCCTCGGTTTACCAATGAAATGCATCAGAGAAATATTAACCCACCAAGCGATTGCTTACCATCCGCCCATATACATTTATAAGAGTTTCAACGACTATATTTATGGCCGTTTCGAGTACATTTTTCTAAAGTACAGTCATCACGTCTTACGACATTTTTCGGGTTAATAAAGTGTGTAAATAAATTACGATGGCGAAAGACACTAATTGTCCTCGTCACTGCTATCATTTTTTTTGTTCTAGACCATACCTGTGAACCTTCTAGTTACGGAGTTATTGGGGGTAAAAGTTCAAACTTTTTGACAAGTTTTTTTTTTTAATACAAGCTTTTAATTTTATAACATCACTTTAAATACCTACATGAACCGTTTACTACTCAATGCGTCCATCTGCACAATGTGTGTTGAATGCGTTACATTGAGTTATACCGTAAAATATGTTTTTTTCACCCGAAAAAAAAGTAGTTTCCCAGCAATATTTTTTGCGCAGAGCTACTCAGTTTAGTACAGAACAGAATACTTGGTTGACGGCTTCGTGAAGAGTCTGTTTACACCCTGTATAACTACACCTATATAAATATTGAGTTTTTATACGCGTTAGTGATGTTTTGCAACAGTTCGCATTTGAGGTGTTTTTAACTGAAATTCATTTCATAGGAAATGAATTTCAGTTCAAAAACGATTCAAATAAAATGAAATAACACGATGAGAATAGTCTCATCGTGTTATTTCATTTTATTTAAACCATTTTAGTCATCATAAAAAAATACTAACTACTCAGATTAATGTCAGAATAATCGGTCGATTAATCAAAACATACAATGTTGTTTTATAGTATCAACATAATAAAACACAATTATATTTATGTTTGTATTAGTAATGTGAATAAAGTTTTTTTTTTACATAACAATGTTTCATAATGGTTTTATATTAATTTCAAACAGGATAACGATAGGTTGTATATGTTTTTTTAAATTACAAAATCTACCGACTGTTATAATTGTCTTTTGAAACATAGCTAAGGCGTTCAAAAACATCTCTATATTCATATAGAATTTTCTTAACACGAATATAAACGCTATGCACTCGAAGACATAATTATCATCACATCCTGCGATGGAGGGGTCGAGGTTGGGCAGACTAACGCGGTGGATCCATAGTTAGACATTTAACAGTAAAACAAGACGAAATATTTTGACTTTTTGAGAAAATATGGCTATTTGTCAGTTGAGATAAATGTTATTAATTAAACAGTATTATTTCAATACAATATTATGTTTAGTAAAAAAAATTGTAGGAACTTTGTAGGACATTTACAGATACTATGATAACAGTATCATTTTTAATGATTCAAAGAAGGTTTTGGTAATTCTACTATTTGTACGATTTCTCTATACAATGTGTCTTCCAAACACTTTTTTATGTAGTTCAGACTGGTTTAAGAGTTAGTTGTGTCTGTTAGTGGTTACAAAAATTCGAAATTCGAATTGATTTTCGAATTAGAGTCATTGCAAGGTTATTTATGAGTGTCGCGTCTAGTTGATTATTTTGATAGCTTGTTGTTAGTTCATTCGACGATATCTAAGTTTAAAAAAAAGATGTCAACAGTGTGCGAAATCGCACTATATTTTTTACGGACTAGTTGCTGAGCGGATCATACTAAAGTCTGAAGGCCATCTAACATAGGACTGTTATTTTTTTAATTAATTTGGTGTCATTTTATTTTCATATTATGGTGATATTTTTACCTACAATTCATATTTTAATGTCGACAAGACAAAAAAAAACACAAAAGTTTTTTTTTATTGACATGGTTATCTGTTACAAAAAAACAGATACCATTTTATTATAGCTTCGTCCCCCGAAACCCACAAAAAAATAAACAGTTGAATCACCATTCTCACGAGTGACAAATGGACCATGGATTATTCAAACTTGCTCTTCTGTTCGCTGCGCACTATGGGGGTCATACTCATGGTACAGCATTATGGTTGTGCAGTCTCAATTACGGCAAAATTAATGAGTTCTCGTCACCAACATAAACAATGTGACAATGACACGTGTCTCTTTGTTATGTCTTTGTCTTTGTTATTGTCTCAGTCAGTTATTTTACAAGGCTCTTTTATGTAGACCGCGAGGTAAAGAAAATCATTCGTTTGAGAGTTGACTTGAATAGATTTTGTACGTCAAATGAAATACTGCACCGATACATTGAAAGTTAGGACTGTTTGGTATTGCTGTAGTACTTATCAGTAGTATAAATCGTAACAAGAGAATCTAATATAATCCTAAAAAAACGATTTATTTATTTTTAATAATATTTATTATTTTTAATATTATTTTCACAAGAAACGATGTAATTTTTAACCTATTTTAAACAAATGCAATTGTAATTTTTACTTTATTGAAATACTCTGGGAGAAGAAATTAATGATACGGGGTGCGTTTGGGGGTTGGAATACCTGTATCATTAATTTTTTGCAAATTTTGTGAGTTCTGAAGTTCTCATCTACACTAATATTATAAAGAGGAAATATATGTATTTTTGTGTGTATGTTGGTAACGAATAAACTCAAAAACTACTGCACCGATTTCAAAAATTCTTTCACCATTAGAAAGCCACGTCTTTTCTGAGTAACATAGGCTATAGTTTATTCCCGTAATCCCACGGGAACGGGAACTACGTGGGTGAAACCGCGTTACATCTGCTAGTCAAAAATATAAACAACTTGACAATGAGATGTGGCTCTTTGTAATATATTTTCTCACAGGATTCGTTTTGATGAAGTTGATTTGACTATAATTGTTGAATGTTTGAAAGCTTGACTGCACCCATGTTTGCTGTGAATGCTAACTCCTTTAATTTATAAAGAGACTATATACAAAAAAAAACAGTATAGGAAAAATATTTTCCTTTTAATATAGATTTTCTTATTTTGCTTAAATTTTTTCATTAACTTAGGCACTTCTTAATTTTTTCTACAGTATTATTTTTTAATAAACCCAAGACTTTTGAATCTAATTATGTATTTGATTAGATTACTAGTAGAGTAATTTCTAAAAATCCTTTTAGCTATTAATTGTACTTTCGTTTAACTTGATATTGTGTGGTAATCGACCATCGTGGTATAAACAGTGATGCGAGGGAAAGAGGAGGTAAAAATGAAGTGAGGTAAATGTTGGGTATAAATGTAGATAGATATATAGGCTATAATATATATAGATAAAGGCTATAAGAGTGGAGGAAGACCAAAGAAACGTGAAGGGACTGTATGAAGGATGATATGGCAAGAAAGGATGTGACTACTAAATGACGAGTGCTAGAGAAGTATGGAAGAAGAAGACAAAATCAAAATCAAAGCATTTATTTTAAGTAGGCCAGTTAAATGCACTTTTGAACTGTCGAAACATAGATGAAAATTAAATGTAGCTACAGTCCCAGTCACAAGGCATAAAAACTGTGAAAGTACTGTAGTTGCCCATTCCCTAGCGTAGATCTCTATGGAGAAGAACGGGCAAGAAACATCCATGGACACTCTTTTAAATCAAAATATTGTTACAAAATCTTGGTTACAACACTCATGTTGAGACCCCAAATAAATTACAATTGGGCAGGAGAATGACGATGACGTAACAAACTAACTCTATTTGATAATGATTTATATTCCTACAACAAGACTAACCCGTTCGCATTTTATTGCAAAACTTGCTATAAAATGCAAGTTCAGTATATTTAACATTTGCTAGACAGTCAACGACCTCCCTAATGCATGCACTATTGCAATATAAAACTCTTGCAGCTCTTGCTGTATCTGGAAGTGATTGCTACATACACTTCTGGTGGATATGTCGAGATGTTAACGTACTTAGAGATTAGTGCAATGAATAGTTTGAAGTATTCCGAGTAGAAAATTGAATGTAAAGAGCCTTCTCCATACTAGGTTATATATTGTTTTGGTGCATGGTTAATTTAATTAGTTGGGATTGGAATTAAAAAGTTTCAGATACACGCACCCGGTAAAAGTCCAAGGACATTCAATATTTCTTATAAGTACCTATATTTACTGCCTATTTTAGAGTATTGGTACAGCGATGTCAAGTAGCTATGGAACCATTCTAAAGGCGTACCCCTATTACCGTAGCCTCTAAGTTATTTAGAAGAAGCCCGGGAGACACGGCGTCAAATCTTCATCATCATCATCATCATTTCAGCCGCAAGATGTCCACTGCTGGACATAGGCCTCCCCGAAGTGTCGCCACATTGACCGGTCCCATGCGACTCGCATCCAGCGGATTCCCGCAACCTTCACCAGGTCATCGGTCCACCTAGTGGGAGATCGAATGCTTTTGCCAAATAAAGGAAAACACCGACACAGCATTTTCCAATTTCCACGTGGTGTGAAACTTGATAAGTCAAGAGTGAGACCGCGTCTTCAGTGGTGTCGCATATTGAAGAACAATTCTGGCACGACGAATGACGTGTTTATAAATGTGTAGCTTCTGCCAGCGGCTTCGCCCGCGTAAAGTTTGATAATTGTCCCATGGGACAAACACACACAAACACAACTGACAACACACACAAAACACTACACAAACACTACTGGGATAGAAAGTATCTTATTGTGTTAATCCAGGTTATAAACTATCTAAGTGCCTAATTTCATCCAAATCCGTTCAGTAGTTTTTGCGTGAAAGAGTTACAAACATCCAGACATCCATACTCACAAACTTTTGCAGTTATAATATTAAGTAGGAAGTAGGATATGATGTAGACGTTTTCTTCCATAGTTACTTTAAGTTGTGCACTTTATTGTTTCTTACAACATTAAATCAAGTGCTTTCTAGCTTGCAATCTAAGTAACACAGTATAAACTACATTGCATGGCATTCCATATTTTTCATGACCGTTCGAAAGATCGTTAAGAAATCACATAAGTTCTTTAATATATAATTTCCTTGATCATTAAATTCTCTTTCTTATTAAGGTCTATTCATTGTATGCAGAGGTCAAATATTATAAGAAAATTGATTGGTTACACTTCACAGTCTCAATACAAGTTACAAACAATACAATTATTGTTGGTGCTATGTTATTAGTTGATAATGTCATCGATTAGCATCTTTGTCATGAAATTATCAATACACGCAAGTTGTGCGCACGCACTTCCGGGTGAAAAACTGTAACATCTTCAATCTTCTAATTTCATTAAACTTTATTCCATGCCGAAGAAATGTATCTAATTCATATTTATAGTATTTATTTATAGTATCTACGTACTACAGACACTTTATACTTACACTTGTCATCCATTAATGTCCTGTATTATACCCTTTTATTGGCTTTGCATTAGCATTCTGCGAATCGGTCTAAAACGATTCGTTTTTTTTTATAATATCTGAAATAAATCATTAATTTTCATATTTTTCAATGTTGACACTTACGTCAAGTTGTCAAACTGTCAGTTACTTTTTCTTTCTCTTTCTGGCTTAGTCTGTGATGGTTACTTTTTGGTTTATTTAATTTAAATTATTTTTATCAATATGTTTAGCTTAAATATTGTATTTTATAGATAATTACGATTGTTTACCTACTAATTAGATAACTTAATTTCAAATTATATTTATAAAATTTATTTACGCACTCTTGGAAGTCTGATATGTCCTGGCCGACTACACTTGTCAGATGAGATGATTATATGGCCGCAACGAGAAAAACTAATATTCAAAAACTGGATAGGTAGGTCTTTTTATAATTAGCTGTATTTTTTATCTCATTTGTAAAATCATTTCTTTCCCTTATTCAATTTTAAATGTACAAGTCTTCTTATATCCCTTTATTTTGATAGTATCATGTAGATTTGTTACACTATTTAGCCTTTTCCTAACTATGTTGGGGTCAGCATCCAGTCTATCGAATGCAGCTGAATACCAGTTAAACACTACATATTTTGAAATGGTACCATGATGCACTAATCAAACTATGCTGAGACTAACCCACCGCCAAAACTTTGACCGCCTTTTCTGAAAGGTATGCCAAGGGAATAATCAACTATCTGTATTTTTTACAATTAGCTATGTGTACCTACAAAAAATAATGTCACTAAAAACGCATTGTTTTTTAACAAGAAACCTTGTTGTTTACTTAGTAGTGTGTTAGTAGTAGTGATGTGGCAATACAGCAGAGTTATAAGTCACCGTGACCTTGAAGTCTGCTACTATAAAGTAGCAGACTTCAAGGTCAGTTTTACTATAGTGAATGGGGTGAATATGCAGTTGAATACAATTGGTTGTTGACTTCGCTTCAAGTGCGTTACATTTGAGTCTGTGTGGCTTATAACATAACGTAACATCACGCCTGTAAACCCCGAAGGGTTAGACAGAGGTGTACCTATTATTACACCCACATTTCACCGGTTATGTTTAAGTCCCATTTAATAGGGTGTGAACCATTTTGCCTGACCCGGGCCCCGGGCAACGAAATTAGGATCTCATGCTCAGCAGTCTTGCTTGTAACCGATAAAACAACGAGTCAGTCCAAATAATATGTTTAATAAAAAATTGCCATCGACACGTCAGAAGAAGAATGACAGAAGTCGACACGCATGAAGTGAGTAAGCCTCGTTGATCACTTATCTAGGTCTGAAGTTCTTCTGCTGACCATGAGGAGGTCCTATTTCAACATCTCAGCTTGAGAAAAGTTGTTTGTATTTTTTGATCATGAATTTGAGAAGCCTCCCCGGAATCAGGATTTGTGTTCGATCGATGGCTATATAGTTGCTCTCTTTTTCGTGGGACTTAGACATAACTAGGGACATATGGATGTATTATAGGTCCACGCCTCCTAGCCTGGTCATATCAGGTGTTTTTATTACTCTTTGATATAAGTCTACTCCTCACACTCGCATGATGAGTTGATCGCTCAACCATTCAGATTAATCCAACGATTCGGAGCAAGAACGTAATGCTAGTATATAGACTAAGTTTTATGTAATATATGTCCCAGGTAAACCTTAATTATTTGAGATAATCGATCAACCAAACAATAATGAAAAACGTAATTAATTGCTGATAATTTGTATCTAATAAATGTGCATTGTGAAATTACAAATGTAACCATTTAGTTACTACGACTCATAATTTACTATCTTTTTACTAACACAATGATTCCTTTGTGTTACTCAGACAGAAAAAACAGACTAAATAGCAACTGACGATGAAATTGAAATCGCTTCCATTGCTCGAATTTCAGGCACAATTATAACATCAGCCAAATCTTACTTCAACGTTACAAAATGATTACTTTGTGATAAATTCGCAACAGTTTGCATCAGTTTTGTCTCAGACGTTACTTATCTAAGTAACGACGGAAATAAAAAGTGTAACGAAAAGGAAAAATAAAAGTATGTACCTACTTACTTTTATTTTTCCTTTTCGTTACATTTTTTGGCACAGTCGCGTGGCCGTCCATTCCGTGTATTTACTTGTCATAGTTAAAATTGTAAGCCAGTTAAAGATAGTTTTGACTGATGCTGTAACTATTTTAACAATAGATATCTAATGAATGGTGTTTTAAGCTTTCACGGTTTAAGACTAAACTTATACTATTACTTACGGGATATCAAAACAAACAAAAAAAAAATAACAATCAAGAAGCTAAGAGAAGAGAGAAGATATGTAAGTAACAGTATAAGTTTAATAGGAAATGGGTTTCCTTTTGATGAACATTTTAAATACATAATACACTCGAGAGCAATGAATCCGGGTCACTTAAAGAATGTTAAAAATCTCGGAAACTAAAAATTATAGGTTAATGCAATAAATTGTATTTAATAGACAATGTAATACTCCTTAAATGAAAGTAAAAAAAATATGAGTCACCATACATTTTATTAACACAAAATTACATAAAGAAAAAAACTGCTGATCTCTCCTTAAAACAAAAATAGGAAACATGAAATTTTTGAACTTTATTACGATTTTCTTGAATTTTAATACTTCGTATTGCCTCCTCGTGCTTCCATTACTGCGTTTACGCGGTTTGGCATGCTGTACACCAAGTTCCTTATACGATTTTGGGGAATATTCTCCCATTCCTCTGTGAGAGCAATTTTGAGCTCACGAAGCGTGATTGGGGGAGGGTTTCGTTGTTTTACGCATCTGCCTAGCTCGTCCCAAGCATGCTCGATCGGGTTGATATCCGGGCTGCGCGCTGGCCACTCCATACGAGTAATTTTCATCTCTTGAAGGTAGTCATTCACAATCCTACCTGTATGAGGTCGGGCATTGTCATGCATAAATATAGCATCCTCACCTAAATTGACCATAAATGGACCAACGTGATCATTGAGGATTTCTTCCACATATCTTACGCTAGTTAAAGAGCCGTTTTCTATGATCACCAGCTCTGTGCGACTTTCAGAAGAAATTCCGGCCCACACAAGTACAGACCCACCACCGTAGGCTACTTTTTCTTCGATGCATGCTTGCTTGAATCTTTCCCCTGGTCTTCGATACACTCTGTGTCTTCCATCGTGCTTGTAGAGCATACATTTTGATTCGTCGGAGAACATAACTTTTGACCAATCTTCAATACTCCAATTTACGTGGCTCTGGGCATATCTTAGTCTTGAAATACGATGCCCACGCTCCAGTTTAGGGCCGTTTGCAGGTCTAAGGGGTTTTAAGTTAGATTCAGCAAGCCGACGTCTTACTGTCCATGCACTTGGGTTACTTCCTCCGAGGCGTCGAAACTGATTTGTGAGTTCAGTTCCTGTGAGAAAGCGATTTCGAAGCATGGTGTTCACCAAGTATCGGTCTTCTCGTGCTGTGGTACACCTGGTTCTGCCCGTTCCTGGTCTGCGTAGGTTAGAACCAGTTTCTTCGTAACGTCGGAGAACTCTTTGTACTGTTGACAGCGACACACCGACAGTCCTGGCTGTATCGCGCTGACTCCGGCCGGTTTCCAGCATTGTAAGTATTCTGGTGCATTCTTCAGGCGTAAGCGACATAATTTCAGCTTGAATAATGAATATAGAGCACTATCAACATGGTTTATGTACCCACATAAATGACAGATTACAAACAAAAGCAAAACCAAATGCTGTAATTTCGTAGTTCCATCTTCGAAAGTGGCCCTTTTTCAAATTTGATTTTTTTATGATATAACTATACAATAACTAAGAAGTTTTAATACCTTCATTTAAGGAGTATTACATTGTCTATTAAATATAATTTATTGCATTAACCTAGCATTTTTAGTTTCCGAGATTTTTAGGATTCTTTAAGTGACCCGGATTCATTGCTCTCGAGTGTATATACACCAAAATGCGCGCACACATCGCGTCTACTTGTATCGGAGTAAACGAGAGCGAGAGAGTTACTGGGCAGCCAGGTTTGAGAAGAAAACAACGAAAAAAGAACTTAGTTTTTTAGACATTTTTTGTACCCTATCACTATGTTTTCCTATTTAACCCAAAGGTTGACTGGTAGAGGGCCTTGTGGCATTAAGTCCGCCTATGTACATGTACATGAAGTTTAAATAAATAAATAAAAAAAGGTGCAAGTTGGCAGCGGGCGACACGAAGCCGCTGCAGACGACGTGTCGTCGCTTCATGTCGCCGCGACATGTCGCCGCCTCATGTCGCTGCAATCATGATTTCATTTCATTGTCAGCAACACTACTGATCTGCGGTCGGGCGACACTTGCGTCTGCCGCTCGACGACGCGTCGCTAGCTTAATTGTGCTTGCTTCTTTAATATTCGAATAAAATAAAGTGTGGATTATTTTTGAATTAAGACTCGTTAGCGGTTTAGGTATGAATATGTTGACTTCGTGTTTTTAATTGCAGACCCATACGTCAAAAGAATAAAGACAGAAACGTTTAATGATGATTTTGAGTCCACTCTTTGCAATTATTTTCTATCGAGCCGATTTCGTCCAATTATGTATCGAGTCCGTCCACGATCTTTGAAATATATATTATGATGAATATTAACATTTTTTTTTTTGATGTGCTAGAACAAATACTTTTTCTTAAAAAACTGCTTAAATAACATCAATTTGGTGTTGTCAGTCCCATAACTACCTTCTAGGTACTCTGCTTTAGTTCATAATTTTTATAGTTTTAAGTAAGACGTTCCGTAACCGATTATTGGTTTTGACTGGAACATGTTTCTTATTTCAGTCCAGCAGTTACGTTTTTGGTCATACCTCTGTTTTAGTTCTTGGATGTATTATGTAAAAGTCATGCAAACTGTTATTATTTATGAGTTAGTAATAAAACTGGGGGAAGGCCTATCTGATATTATTATCATCTACTTGGGAGATTCTGTCGTTATTATAATGAGTATCAACACATACCGTACATTTGTTATGACATAAGTATCTTTCCGTGTCTCCGTGTTATTCTTTAAAACTGCACAACAGATTGTCATGTACCTGATTGACCATTATTTAGAGAAAATATTCTAAAAAGTTAATGTATTGACATTAATTTAATAAAATAAAATATTTGATGTTAAAGTCGTGTCAAACGTGAGAAGCAGGGGCGAATACAGTACAAATTGAGTGCAGCCAAGATAACGGCTATGCATTCAATATTTCTGCTGCAGATGGTTTTAACACTTACAATTTAATTGGCTATCATAATTTGCCAATAAAAATTGCGTAAATAATATTTACCGTGTAATAATTTTATCACGTGATAAATTCAATTAATGTATGTAATAATTATATCGAAATAAGTGGTAACATTCGCTTTAAAGCAGGGTTCGAAATGATAACTATAATTGATAACCATCATGATAATTATCTTGTACCTAATAGTCTTCGAGGCGGGAGGTGAGGCAGTTCCCGCGCTCCGCTCGGCTCACGTCGCGGCATACCTAAGGATACCGCAGCAAAATGACCGTCAGTGTGTGCATACATGTAGGGATTTGAAAGGATCCCGCCTGTGTGTGCTGGGCCTAAGACGTCCTTAAAATAACCGATGCTGAAAAGATTAAATCTCAATCAATTCAGACTATAACAACAATGAGATAAATTAACTACACGTAATCAAAGATCCAGTATTTACTTGATTAAATACACCTAACCGTTTGTAACGTTGCTAATAATTGCAAATTTTTCGCGGTCTTATTTTGTAACCTCTTACCTCTGTAACGTTACGTAACGCGTCGCGTTTCAGTAACGTTTTTGGTGAGTTAGTGCTAACGCGGACTTGCCGGTCGCAAGTGATAATTAAGGGCGGGTTCTATGCTTAGTAAACAAATATTAACATGTGTATTGAAAAAGTTTGCAAGTGTTGAAATTGTGTTAAGTGCGCGTGAGTAATGTTTGTTTATTTTGTTATTCAAGGTTGCAGATTTTTTCTATAATTTGAATAACTTGTTCACAATATTGTTCACTCTTGTCAGTATACCATACACGCGTACACGTCCTCTGCCTAAACTTTTGTGGAAACAGGTGCCATGTTATGCGATGTTGTACCAGGTTTTCCAAGCATGTGCGATGGTAAATGTGCTGAAACACATTGTAATATCTTTTCAATCACATGCTAAAGAAGGATTAAAACAGACATCAAGTTCCTCAGAAAAAAGAATATTCGAAGTATGTAAGTACTTGGTATTCCAAGAAACAATAGGACCATTTCTTTGCCAATACTATTTCATACATACTCAGTATCTAAGTGTTAAACCAAAGTTACTAGTTCCAGCCTAAAAGTGATTGCACTGCACATTGCACTGTTTGCTGTTTAGTGTTGCAATTTTCTTGGTTTAGAACTTAAGACATTGTTTCAGTTTGTCCAAGTTGGGCTGAATATCTTCTAAAATTAGCCACTATTATCACCATGCCTGTTTTAGATATTTAGTAATTGCGCATTCAGAGTAGAAATACTACAAACTGAAGCATTCTTGACTATTTTAAATGTATTCTTAGCGAGTCAATGACAATTAAAATTGGGTTCGCCCAAAAATTGGCGACGAGTTTGGCAATTTGAGTAGCACCCATCAGCTCTTGTGATGATCAAACAACAGGACAGGCAAGACACGATATCAATGTCCCATCATTTGTGAGGCAGCACCACATTTTAAATGTCATCTCATCAAAACCATAACATTCCATAAACATTGGGGTCATTAGACCCATGAAGGTAAACTCAATAAAATGTTATTAACCTTATGGCAATGAAAATAGGAACGCTTATTAATAGATTCTCCAAAAATAACCCACAACTATTTCCATAACGGCTTTTTGTCGCGTCCTTGCCCTATTCGGTAATCAAAGGTGGAATTTAAATGGCTCTATTACCGATTTTGAAAACCATTCAATCATTTTTTTATTTATAATCTGTCTGTACTATTTTGTTTTTCGAACAGCACCCAAACTGGTTTTTGTTTCGACTGACGACGGTAGTATTAAGAAATATTAATGTAGATAGGTGAACGATTTAAGATTAACTATACATCGTTAATAATTTCATATAATTTTAATTTGGGTTATAATTTAATTTTAAACAGACGCAGAATAGTTTTATTTTCTATTAGCCTCTACTATCCCACTGCTGGGCAAAGGCCTTCACTGAGCCCAATTCCTTCCATGAGCTCTTTTCCCGTGTCTCCTCGAACCAGCCGTCGTGGTACGCGTCCAGATGGTCCATCTTCCAACCATCGTGTGGAGACTTTTGCCCAGCGGTCCTCGTGCATGCAGCTGACGTGACCCGCACAATCCCATTTTAGCCTAGCAGGCTTCTTGCCAACGTCCACTATGCCCGTTTTGTTTAGAGCACTACCTGTTACCTAGGAACCAATGTCTAATAACAAGTCGATAAATATTTTGAGAGCCCACGATACTAAACCTAGTTCGATAAGATTACCAGATGATATATGTATAAATATGAGTGTTTAACCTCGTAAGACCCAGCCTAAATTTAGGTACAAGTAGTTGCAGCCCAGAACTTTGGTGAAATACAAAAGTGTTTAAATGTAATGCTTTTGGCTATGAAGAGTCACAGCCTCCTGACTTGGTAGTGACCACGAGGTGGTTTTAAAAACACGCCAAGCGAAGACTGAGTACGTTTATCAATGGGTAAACACAGTGGTGTGCAAGTATGTGGGATGCAGTGTAGTGTTGTATTGGTAGAGAGTTAAGTATAGGAGGAAACGATTACGGGATATTGTCCAATAGTACGTCGTAGAGAAATCCAAACCCTGACATATATACCGAGAGGTTTTAAAAACACTTATATGCGAAGAATGGACACCAATTACCATTCGGTAAAGGAATGTATGTTTTGGAACGCAGCGTGGTGTTTCGAACCCTGTCTTGTCTGAATAGTATGTCAGGTTAAAAATATACACTTCTTTGAAAACCTGGTCCTTTTTTTATCGGTTAAATGGAAGGTAAAACTCGGTAGTAGATCTTATGAAAATGAAAAAGCTGTTCCATACGTTTTCAATGTAACAAATAATATGTGAGTAATATTCCACTTTTGTATAAGCTACTTTATTGTAGCCCGTGCATTTGGCAAAACAGCAAGGTTGCTATTTGCGGCCTCATTAAAAATGCATATGATTGCATGGATGTTTGAGATTGATAGATTAATAAAACGTTATGCCTCGACCTGGATTCTAATAAGCCAGTCATGTAGGTATATTTATAATCATCATAAAATTTAATCTAATCTTGTCTATGGTAGATGATAAAAAAAAACGAATTAATCCATCAGTTAGATTTCCAAAAGATATTAAAATAAAAAATAAAAAAATATCACTGGACATTAACACACAGCGCCATCTAGTGCCACACTAAGCAACGAAGCTTGTGTCGTGGACACCAGATAGTTGATATACTACATAGATACTTTTTGTTTGTAAATACATACTTATAATACATATAAACATCCATGACTCGGAAACAAATGTCCATGCTCATCACACAAACATTTGCTCCAACCGGGATTCAAACCCGAGACCCTAAGAACGTAAGGCAGCAATTCTATCGCTACGCTATTCGGGTCATCAACACACACACACACACATTTCACACATACATACACACACACACACACATACACATTTCTTTTTTCATTGGACACATATTTTTTCTTTTTTTACGTAAACAAAAAACTAAGACGATACAGTGCGTTGAAAACTCGTGTACTCAAATATGACGTCACAAGCCCCCACTCATGATCTTTGACACGTTTTATCTTCGTAATTTTTTAATAATTTGATAAAACCAAAAACACGTAACCAATATTTTTCAATAATCTATCTGACGGACTAAACAGAACAATTCTAATACATCACTTATTTTACTGTTTTATGTAGCATGTTTTTGGTGAAACGGAACGCACTGTCAAAATACACCGTCCTCGATAACGCCGGTATTGACGTCAAAGTTCATTGTGTCAAAAAAAAACACTTTTATTTGAAAAGTGCTAAAAGTTTCACTAACATTTTATTATAATATGCAATTGCAATTTTTACTTGAATAAAGCACATACAATTGGTAAAATTATTTTATTAAGGCCAAAAAAATTTGATAAAAACAAGGCATATTGTGGATAATGACGTCACATCATGGCCGCGACAGCTACCAACGTTTAAACTGTCGTAGAAAATTGCAGGAGTTTAATATTATTTTTGTGCGACAAGCAGTAGTTGAACTTAACTTTTAATACTTTTCTTGGGTTGATAGTACTGTATTTTATTGATCTAAATGAAGAAAAAATTACGTGCATATTCCCTATTGTGTGTCTAAAGACCGTCTTGTCTATAGTGTGCGGTTACCTTGCAACAAACTTAGTAAATTAGCTGATTTACTATAACGTAGCAAACGTTGTAGACAACCTTGTACGAAATAAAGAAACCGAGATACTTTAGAAAGGACAATGGCCAATTTCAGTGCATTTGACAAGGTATGCGTCAGTCAATGAACTCTATAGTCATACAATAGGTACCATTAATTTCTCATGAGTTTAATGATTAATGTTTGGTGTTATTATTTAGGGACTTTTATTTTAGTGTCAATAAGACGAGTATCCTTGCGTGATCGAATCAGGAATGAAGACATCCTTCACACAGTCAATCTCTACGTATAAAGGGTGTAAAAGACCCTTAACGAACCTGAAAGACACTCTTTGTTCTCCCCGTCATTGCGATATTTTTTAGTTCTAGGCCATTCCAAAGCTCCAACTTTTTCACACGTTTTAAAAAAATACATGTTTTTAATGTAAGATTTTACTTGAAACACCTCCACGACCCCCTGACTATTGAATCCATCCATCCAATGTCAGCACAATGTTTTGAGTGTGTTACATTGAGTCCGCCCTATCGTAAAACGCGATTTTTCATCCCAAAAAAAGTCGTTTCTCAGCAACAAATTTCGTATAAAAGTTACTTAGATTGATGTACAGAATGCTTGGTTGACGGCTTCGCGAAGCGTCTGTTTACACCCTGTATATGGAGTCTTTCTTTCTATTCAAGGCGTAAACAACGCGATTATTATTCAAATTCATCATCATCTCTTGTGGCATTCTTCGCTACGCTAGTCTCAAACAGGAAAGAATCAGATTTACATTAAAATTTAAAAAAAAAAAAAAATATATTAAATTTTTATGTAAATCTGATTCTTTCCGTTTTGGTAGATGTGTCAATTTCACTGGGATTACTAAATTCAAAATGATAAAGCATTTCGAATCTAGTGAATGCAACGAGTTTATCGCGCTATAGTCCGTTGCACAATGACTGCACCAAAATATCTGCCTGGTGCAACAATTATAATTATATAATCAGATATTGAAATACTTCTGCAGCGTGGACGAACCCGTTCACTATTCTTTATTACCTCATAGAATCTATTGTTTAGGTTTTGTTTTAATACACGTTAAGATCACCCCCATCTCATAAGTTAAGTTTGAGTACCATGCAATAGGCGCCAACATTTTGCCTGACCTGGGTATCGTACCCAGTATGTTATGTTCAGCATTAGCGCTTATGAACACTAAGCAGTCCAGTGATTTATTTCAATAATCTCAAACTTGGTGTTGGAAGTTAGATAAGCGGTCACTCCATGTAAAATACTGGCATTCAAGGAATCAAAACTGAAAGGGAGTTCTTCCTATTTTCACAAGTTTAGAGAAGAATTTATTATAATAGAAACAAAACTATTTATTACAATTCTTTTATGAAAATTATCTTAATTAAAATTATAAATAGAAAATTGATAGAGGCAATAGATTGAGTTAAAAAATAATATAAAGATGCTTCGGTAGAAAGAAGATTATTAGAATTAGAAATTAAGGGAATAAATCTTAGGAAGGGGTCCGCAAGGGCCGATGCCTGCCGGGGCTGCGGGACTGTTCGAAAGAGATACCGTGGCCCCGGAACACAAAGGGCGATGAAGGAACATGGATGGGTTTTAGTCAGTAAAAGTATGACACTCCCTCCTGCTCCGCCCAGAGCGGGAGTCATTAGATGATTTCTCAACCGAAAAAAAAAAATGGAATAAATCTTAAAAGATTTGTACATCCTACTAGGTTGGAAGCCAATCCCAAAAATAAAGGTTGGGAAAGGCTGACAGATGGTAAATTTCTAGTAATACATGATCCAATAGTCGGGGCTAATTAATAACAGCCGGTCGGGTCGATCTTCAGGCCCCTTATTCACAACGCTTCGATTCGATTTTCGATTCGGAAAGTCGTATGTCTATCTTTTTTTGACATTACGAAATCGAGCGAGATAGACATACGACTTTCCGAATCGAAAATCGAATCGAAGCGTTGTGAATAGCTATGCAGGCTAAGCCGCGCTTGCCTACGTTGGTCCGTGGATGGGTGACCCACCCACAACATACCGAGTTTCTTCCTTACCTCGGAAAATACGTCAAGCCGTTGGTCCCGGCTGTCAATTGCAGATCTTTGACAATCTGAGGTCAGTGGCCCAAAAGTCTGACAACTAATAATAGTACTAACTGGGTTCTGGAGGTCAGATAGGCAGTCGCTTCATGTAAAATACTGGTATTCAGCTGCATCCGGTTAGACTGGAAGCCGATACCAACATAGTTGGATAAAGGCTAGGTAGATGATGACATGATGTATAATCGATAATTGCCGTGCCTCTTAGCCCTGCCTACAATAAGCGTGGGATTGTAGGAAAATAACTTCGTCGTTCGGATTTCGTAGTAGTTTGTTGTTGTTGTTTGTTTGTATGTTTGTTGTTAGTCAACATAAATCTACGAGTATACTAATATTATATAATGTCAAAGTATAAAATATAAAATAGAGAAAAAAAATCGAACGAAATAAAATTATAGTCAAATACATCATAAATGTCATTAAAATTAATATGTAATCCAAAACTAAACGTCAATAAAATAAAATTAAAGTCAAATAAATCATGTCACTAAAATAATAATCAAAATACACTCATGTCAATAGATAATAATCAAAAACAAAATGTCAATAAAATTAAATTAAAGTGAAATACATCATGTCATTTAAATAATAATCAGAATATAATCAAAAAAGATACTAAGAATCAAATATAAAATTTCAATAAAATAAAAAACAAAATTCAATAAATAAGTAAAGGTAATAAAAGTCAATCCATTTTGAAGTCATCATTATCCATCATTGTCCGGGAAGAGGCGCGGAAGTAATTTTCTTCTGTCTTCCTCTTTCTTTTTTGCGTCTTCTTCTTCAGCCTTCGTCCCGTCTCTGATAATATGGTTCAGTGATAATCCAGTTTAACTTATAATCTTTTACGTAGTATAATTTTCTTTGTTTCCAAAAACTTGGTAAGACGTTCCCTTGGAAAAACAAACGTGACACTATAGATAGACAAAGCTGCAGGTACAGCTAGACATATTACAATACCAGACACATAATGTACTATGTACCTATACATATACTACACACAATCATGGTTTGTATAAAGACACGCGTGAGTGCAAACTCACGTCTTGTATTTTGCTTTAAAACAATGTCTGGGCAGTAGTTACAGTCAACTAGTAAATCACTTGCAACAATTCTGCATTGATGGTGCTTTTATGTCATAGCAGTAAGGGCGATTTTCGTTCAGCAACTGTCAATACAGATACCATGTGGCATTGACGATGTCTTTATGTCGTAGCAGTACGGACAATTTTCGTAGAGCAAGTGTCACCACGCACTGGCGTGTGGTTGACCATATATGAACTAGATTGAAACGATACAGGCAAGCTATAACAACTGATATCTAAAGACTTTCAAAAAAATATCTTTCTTGTACTACCTACATAGTCTTACTTGAAATCTAGTCTGTTAAGATCGGGTCCACACGAACAGATTTCCGGTCTAACGTCCGACCGCGTGTCGCAAGTGTGTCGCAAGCCTACAGACAGTTGTCACTTGGCTAATATTGAAGGTTAGTCTCGCGATGTTTGAGCTTATGTTGTAATGCGATAATTGTGAGAAAGTGGAATCATTGAATGAAAACGTATAATTTTCGATCCCTTGTTCTGTCAGTTGGATTTGCCCGATCGGAGATGTTATTTCCAGAAAGTAAGTCTAAAGATGATGAGTCATCATCCGCCATGTCTTTCCCAACTACGTTTGCGTCGGTTTCCAGGCTAACTGCATGAAGCTGAATACAAGTATTTTACATGGAGCGACTGCCTATCTGACCTCCTCTACCCAGTTAGTAGATTATGGTATAGTAACGCTATGGTAATACTGCTATCTAATTAACATATAATAAATAAATAATAAATATCGCTGGACATCAACACACAGCGCCATCTGATGCCACACTAAGCAACGAGGCTTGTGTCGTGGACACCAGATAGTTGATATACTACATATATATACTTTTTGTTTGTAAATACATACTTATTATACATATAAACATCCATGACTCGGAAACAAATGTCCATGCTCATCACACAAACATTTGCTCCTACTGGGATGCGAACCCGGGGCCCTAAGAACGTAAGGCACATATAAATCGTTGGTCTCCTTTGTTTCCTTTAGCTTCGTCCATGTTGATACTCTGAGCATACACGCTCATTGCAAGCACTCGGTCTTAACCTTACCGAAGTATTTTACTAGTAAGGTCTTTATGTAAAATCTTTCAGAAGTAGTTCACGATCGTGGTAATTATGAATGCGCGTTTCTTAAGAACATCAAAACACCATTTCATATGTTCCTATTTACGACAGGTACTCTGACAATGACCCTTATCAATTAAACTAAGTTTATTTAATTGCATTTCATCAATCAGTCGTGGGTGAAGACACGCGTTTGTGTCTGCCATGTCGAAAACGATTGGCTACTACAAAATAAGGTGTTACGTCTAAAAATATCATATTTTTGAAATTTCCTGACAAACTCGTTCTCAAAAACCTTGAGTTTATTTTGAGCATCGTTTTATTTTTGTTTTTGGATGTATATTACTAATTATAGAGTTGTATGATTTTGGTTTTGCTTTAATCGTTTTGATCTGCGATTCAAAACCGTTTCTGATTTTCTAATGAAGCAGTAAGTATTAACATAATTAGATTTCATACATGTTATTTAGAACAAAAAAAGTATTTTTAAAAATACTGATCTTTCGGTATCTGGAGCAGGGTCCAAGCTACAAAGAGATGTCAGCAGAAAGGAAGGAGTCCGCAAGGGCCGATGCCTGCCGGGGCTGCGGGACTGTTCGAAAGAGATACCGTGGCCCCAGAACACAAAGGGCGAAGAAGGAACATGGATGTGTGTTAGTCAGTAAAAGTCTGACACCCTCCCGCTCTGCGCGGAGGAGTCATTTGATGATTTCCCATCCGAAAAAAAAAGAAAAAAGGGTCCAAGCTACCGGTGATTAGGGCTCCAAAGACAGGAACCTCCTCACAATGCGAGCCTTCTGAACCAGACAATTGATCCAACCGCCCAGTGAGAGAGACAGATAATGGTCGAGGCACTTAGGCCATATTATTTATTGTTATGGCTGTTGGTGAAATTAAGATGATTGTTGATTGATTGTCATCATTGTGTAATGATGACGTGACTTAACATCATAGTCTCAAGTGAAGTAGTTCGACGAAACTCAGCTATATATTTAGTCATAAATTGTTATGACTCAATCTAATTCCCCTATCCCCATTCCATCATTGGACGAGCTGAGATACGGCGAAGCATCACCGTTATAGTGGTATATGGTTGAAGTTCCACGAACCCATACAAAGCGCTATGCTTCCACATTTACTATGGGAACCGTCTGTCTGTCGAATTCACTGCCGGTTTCTCATTTTCTCGGTCTTTATAATCTAGATCTCTTCAAACTTCAAGTGAATCAGTTTCTTCTAGGCAAGCGAACTACACCCTAGGCCACGTCATCGCTTCACAAGCCTGTTTAGCATAAGCTCTTACTTTACACCTGTCATCAAAACATCAAATCTTACTATGTCATCACATTTTCGCAAGACAGACCAACGCGTTGAAGCTGACCTGCAATATTTGGTCGTTCGAACCTTGGACCAAAGGGCGGGGTCAATGTTGAGGATTGCGCACTCTTCTAAAAATAAATGTTTATTCGTGTGCTTATGATTTATAGTCTTCTCGCGTGATGGGAATTTGAAAAGTTGACTGGGTAATTGAATGGATATGCGTTGGTCAGAATTAGGTGTTATTTATGGTTATAGTTCAAGAAGAGGAGCTCGTAACTAAATAATAGGAGCCGCTTGGGTCTATCTTCAGGTTAAGCCGGGCTTGCCTCGGTTGGTCAGTAGATGGGTGACCACCCTTTACATATCGAGTTTCCTTCCGTGCCTCGGAAAGCACGTCCCGGCTGTCATTTGTAGATGTTTGACAGTCGTCACAGGTAGTCAGCGGCTCCAAAGTCTGAAAACTAGTCTTATCAAAGGGTATCGTATTACCCAGTACTAACTGGGTTGTGGAGACCAGATAGGCAGTCACTCCATGTGAAATACTGGTAATTACATGCATCCGGTTAGACTGAAAGCCAATCCCAACAGAGTTGGGAAAAGGCTCGGCAGATGACAATCTACTTTTTGTTTATTTAGTTGATTAAATAACTGCGATGTTCGCACCTGCTACGGGTTACCCGTATCTTCATTATCGTATTACTCAATTGACTGTCAATGAATGAACAAAGATGATGCTTGATAGTAATAATAATTTAAGCGCACATTAATCACAGTTTTATATGCTACAATTACTCTTACCAACGATCAGAACGGAAATCATTAGCGGCCTATTCTGAGGTAAGTACTATCGAGTTCACTGACTGTCACCCACATGCTCATGAACTCTTATGCTCCTAGTAATGTAGTTGAATAAAGCTAGCTGTGACCGAGTGACGTCTTAAGGACTGGAAAGAGGTCCGGCGGCAAGATGGGTAGACGACATTGTTGCCATCGCGGGAAAATCTTGGATTAGGCCGGCACAAGAACGTGGAGCTTGGCACAATCAAAGAGAGGCCTATACCCAGCAGTGGTAGAAGTCAGGCTTTGTATGATGATGATGATGAATATGGTTGAAAAGTGGTACCCTGTCAGTGAATTGTGAAACCGGAATTCGGTAGTACCTATTGCTCATATCCCATCACACATCAATCTCATAAAGTCATAGCTTACAGAAACGGCAATGGTGCCGATTCTCTTGTCACAAATGTCTCTAAACTAGACTAAAAATCACTAAAATTTTGTTTATTCCTGTCAAAAGACGTTTCCCATTCTGAAATTGACTAAAGTGACATAATCTAAATAGATTATAGTTTGACAGCACTAAGTTATTCAATTTAGTGAAAATGGCAATTTCGCTATTCTGAAATTGACGTTTTTCACCTAAAATTTAGATTTTCAAACTAAATCAGACTATTTTTAATCGCGATTAAAAAGGTGTGGAATAAAATTAGTTGTCATGAACTAAAATTTACAAATCACATTTCTCTCGTATTTCTTGAAAGTTTGGATAATTTTCAGTTCAATAAAGAAGCACATGTGAATGCAGCTGCTGTCGATTCGGCAAAAAGGTAAATTTAGTGTTATTTATTATATTGATATAATATAAAATGCATTCATGAAAACTTAGCAAGGGATTTTTATACTGAACATGTATTGCACTTGCTACATTATTAGTTGGAAAAGAAGTGGATAAATTCACTTCTCATAAACAAAGCCACTTCCAGGTTCTGTGTCTATTAAGAAATAACTGTTTTTATAAACTTTCAAGAAAGAATTAAAATATTTTAGGTTAGAATTTTTTATTTTGTGTTCTTTGGCTAATTATTTTGTTTTAATTTATAGATTAGAAGCGTATGATCGAAACCAGAACTTTGGTGCCGACTGCGACGTCCAAGACGACATCGTATACCAGTGTCCACCCTGTGATACATTCAGTGATATAAATGCGGATTCTCCACTTCCCATCATCACCAGACTGGCAATCCAAGAATATTTTGATAGGTACATGAATACTTTTGTTGGTCAAATTTTTAGAAAGCTCTCCATACTAACAGTGATTATAAAGAAAATACTGTTTCACTTGGACGCAGTATCTGAATCTAATTTTTTGTTATTTGTTTGCAGCTGTAAAACTCAGCGTAAAGGACAACATTTACATGAATATCGCCATCTTTTAATAGCCCGCTTTACCTCTGATGGCATTTACACCTATTTACGAGGACAGTGTAAAGCAATATTATGCTCAAATTCAGGGACGCTATATTGCTCCCGCAAACAATACTGTAATTTTGTCATTTACACTTCTAAGGAAAGAACATGAAGGAAAAATTACAAACAGAATGTGAAAGGACATGAAGGTAATATCTAATAGGCCAGATGATGCATATTTTAATGAAATGTTAACTCATTTATTAAAAATTTATGTACATTGTTTAGAACCTGCAATTCAAAATAAATATATGTTTATGGACTATTTGAAAATAAAAAGGCAGAATTAAAAGTACTGTTTTATTTAATATTCTTCATAATACACTCTCCAAAATTAGACACGCCATTAGACTTAGAGTTGAGTAAACTAATTGATTTTTTTTATAGGATTTGAAACCTGTGTAAAACTTGGATTTATCATCCTCTTTGTATCTATTAATAAACCCGTAGACATACTCTTGGTCAATTTGAGTACTTTTATATAAACACTTAGGTGCACTGTACACATGTTTCTTCACTGTTGTTTAATGTGTTTACTTCTTCGTCGAGACCAATTTCTAATGCTAAGTCTGCTGATGTATACATGGAAGTAACACTACTGGTTGAAGGTTGCGGGTCTACTTCAAAACTTTCCTGAAAAAGTTTTTTCTGGCTTCTTTTCTCATAACGATGCTGTCGTTCGAAGTTCGCTGGATTTTCTGGTTTAGCTTCAGTGAAACAGAATACCGATGGTACAGCTGTTGTTACAATTTAACGCGCTACATTGAGGCATTATTACAATAATTGCGGCAAATAGTGATGATAAACAAAAACGATTATAGAAATCCATACGATTTGACAGCTCTTATGTCACGGAACTTATATACTCTGTCGTGATAAAAAGTTAGTTGTTCTCTCAATAATTGGAAAGATTGCGAGACCAGTCCAACCCATTCCAAATGGCAGAGGAGAAATTATTTTTTTATAATTTTTTTAAACCTATCAATCGGTTGATTTATAAATTTGGGTAAAACGCCAAGTACCAAACGCCGAAATGACACTGGCGCGAGACGGTCGTCCTCAAACACAGTCCTCTCGCGCCAGTAAGGACATTGGCTCCTGTCATTCACGAACATTATCGAGGGAGTCTCGGTCGACGGAGCCCTGCTTCGCGAACCATTCAGAAGTAGGAACTGATAAATAAATAATTATTTGATTTTACTTAGGTTTTTTTTGCAATTCAGATCATTTTCGTTCACTTTCATTCAGCTGTTGTCTATGGTCTACTGCAATCTTAGTCTATAGTCTACTCAACTTAGCGAATGTCAAACTCGATTTTAGTTGTGTCAAAACTCTATCTTAGTTTAGAGAATCTTATTTTCAGAATAACTTACCAAAATAAACTAACTAAAAATAAGAAATTTTAGTTATAGTTTAGGTTAGTTTGGTGTACAAGAGAATCGGCACCACTGTCAATCAAGTTACTCCCAAGATTGAGTGTAAACTTGAACAATGAACTTAACTTAGTTTTTTGTTTGCATAAGGTCCCACGACGTCTAATTAACACACATTAATTAACAATAGATTGTATTGTAGGACACATTAGTTATGTTGCTTTGTCGTATGTTTGTATTTTATCTGAATTATCTCGAGTTCAATTTTGCAACGCGCTACTTGGAAATACTAATTTAACGCAAGTAACATGAAATTCACAAACGGCTTACGTGGCGAAAGTGTCAAAGATCCCTGAACGTTTTTGTTTAATTATTATGAACAGGTCAAAGATACTTTGGACAAAAATAGAATGGGGCTTGAATCAATCGTCCACCACTAAATATCTTCGGCAGTGGGTACAGTGCCTATTAGTTTCTACAAAACAACTGATGAAACAGGAAAATACCTACGTTGGACCCTGGTTTTGAAAAAAAAATATATATATCCCTGGACATTACACACAGCGACATCTAGTGCCACACTAAGCAACGAGGCTTATGTCGTGGACACCAGATAGTTGATATCCTACATAGATACTTTTTGTTTGTAAATACATACTTATTATACATATAAACATCCATGACTCGGAAACAAATGTCCATGTTCATCACACAAACATTTGCTCCTACCGGGATTCGAACCCAGGACCCTAAGAACGTAAGACAGCCTCACTACCGCTGCGCCATTGGCACAACCATAGCTGTCATGCTCGACAGTCATGTCATAGATATTTGACCTTGCAACATCAACGTCTTCTAAATTCCGAGAGTGATTAATTAGTTCTTCGGCTATTTTAAGGTCTTCTGGAGCACGTATCTAGTTGGCAAAGCAGAAGTAATGAATTAAACTAGCTGTAATTTGGCATACACTAGCATGCAGTGCTCTTAGGCAAAGTAACCTTCTCCTTTCCATTTAGTTGACCCCAGACTCTGACCTTTTAACATTCTCATCGCCCTTTAAACTCCTTACGATCGTTGCAAATTAATTTCAAGTTCCTGCCTTCTAGATTCCAATAGATATGATGGGCTACAACCCATCTCGTAACTTTCCCATTTCGTCAACTAAACAAAAGACGTGCAAAACAAGTGAAAAAGTGTCCCAATTCGTAACTACATATTTTAATCTTCAGATCTCGTGATTTTGTTTTGAAATTCATCTGTCATCTGGCTAGACTTTTTTTTAACTATGTTGGGATCAAGTTTTAGTCAATCCGTATGCAGCTGAATACCTGTATTTTTCATGGTGCTACTGCCTATCTGACCTCCACAACCCAGTTAGTACTGGCCAACACGATACCCCTTAGTAAAACTGGTTGTCAGACTTTCGGGCCACCTATAACGACTGTCAAAGATCTACAAATGACAGCCGGGACTAACGGCTTAACGTGCTTTCCAAGGTACGGAGAAAACTCGGTATGTAATGGGTGGGCACGCATCCACGGACCAACCTAGGCAATCGTGGCTTAACCTTGAAGATCAACCTGTGCGGCTGTTATTATTTAGCTAAGATTCCACTCCATTTTTTAATTTATGGATATATATAGAAAAGTCGATCGACTACAACCCTAAATTTTTTAAACCAGATTAGGTTTATTCATTTATTTTATTATAGCATTTACACACCAGATAATAAATAAGGCTTACATATAACGATAAGCTTGAGAGAATTTTGCTCAAGTGAAAAGACAGAACCGTAAGATAAAAAATGTTGCCATACAACCATCATCATGTTCGGCAAACAAATTAATGATATCAAGTGGATTTTAAATCGTATTCCACTTGTTCTCCCCGTCGCGTCATTGTGATCATTTTTTTTTTCTAGACCATGCCTGGGACCTTCTAGATACGGTAATATTGGGGGTCAAAGTTAGAACTTTTTCACACCTTTTTTTTTAAATGCATTATTTTAAATTAAGATTTTTACTTCAAACACTTCCACGACCCCCGTACTATTCAACTTATCCATCAACACAATGTTTTCAGTGCGTTACATTGAGTCCTACCATAAAACGTAATGTTTCACTCCAAAAAAAAGTCGTTTCCCAGCAATAATTTTGGCGTAAAGTTACCTTGGTGGATGGCTTCGTGAGGGTCCGTTTACACCCTGTATACTTATAAACCTTTAAGAACAAAATGTGTCACAATCTTTGTGACATCTTCAACAAAAACAAATGAAGAAAAACTATTCAATATCATAACATAATTCGTGACACGTGTGTGTCTTGTCATCATGCGTGCTGAACTCTGTCAGCGTGACGAAACGGACGGACGGACACAGCACAGAATTATGTTGGCGTGTACGGACAACCTTGACCCAGTACCACCAGATGGGTATGCTGTAGGCAATTAATGCGATAACTGTTTAGTGAAGACGTTTGATAGGCTGTGGTGGGTAATGGTTCTTAGAAAGATGTGTAAAGGTGGACACACACTTAACCGCGCCGAACGAATCGACCGCGGGCGAAAGAATCGACCGCGGCGAAAGAATCGACCGCGGCGAAAGATTTTTTTTCCTAAATTTTCATTTCATAGGATTTCATACAACTAATTCTAAAATTCGGCGCGTTCGGCGCGTTAAGCACGGATACATACACGGATTTTATTCAACGTAATTTTTTCGAACCTACTTCCATTTGCTTCCTTAGGAATATGATCTCTATTCTTTTTTCGAATTGTGTGGCTATCGTAACAATTGCTGTCAAGGATCCTTCAGAAATACGACAGTTGGACATTGTCAGGTCTGTCATGTATGTCAGTACTTGAGACCAGATTATGTGAGTGATCAATAAAATTGATATCTTTTTTTTCTTTATTATTCAAGTATTTTCTGAGGTCAAAAAGTTGTCTTATCATACCTCAATAAATGTTTCAAACGTCACAAAAAAATTAAATGGTGTGTTAATTACCAGATATCATGAACATGACCTACGTTTTAGTAAGTTTTCAGGTTTATAATATATTCTCCTCCGTATCTAACCATTGAGGATAATCTTAATCAGCACATACAAAATACGTTGCAATACCTAAGTGAGTCATTTTAAGCTACCATTTGGAGTACTATCTAATAGTAATATTGCAATATTTCTAGTGCACCGGTGGAGGTTGCAAGCGACTAACAGCGCAAAACCGACCAGTTTTCCTTGCTCACTGACGCAACCTGCGTGAGATGTTGCTGATTCATACTTTTTCTGGCATTTTCATTGGTAAATCAGTGCTTAGGTGTGTAATTTTGTTGATTGACGCAATACCTAGTCATGATTATTTGAAAAATGTCGCCGCTACTATCACCAAAGCCGATGTGCTCAGTGTCACGTTTGTCAAACTGATGCTGTCAGTCTGTATACAGTGCAATTAACTTTCGCTTCTGTTTTTGTGTTACAGAATGCAAGAGAGTTTTTAGGTAGTTTCGGTAATTATTTTTCTAACGCATATAATTACTGATATTTATTAATATGTCAAACATTTTTGCCAGAAAGTATCATGAATCACCTAAACTGTTGCGAAAGCTTGTCAGTTACAGTATTTTTTTGCTTTGGGCCAACTCAATTAAATCGAGAACAACAATTGGCTGTTTCATACACAATTACATAGCTGTTTTTCTTCCATAATCATTTCTTTGTCACATGAAACCACTTATTGTAAAAAGTTCTCTCTCTCTAAAGACTCTCTTAAAATGACGAAAATGGCCATGTTTCTAAGAGAGTAAGCCCTTAAAACGTTTGACCATTCATTGACCCGCTATACTGTATTTTATTTCAGTAAAAACATAAGAATGCCCAATCCCCTAGTCGTAAAGGTTGTCTGAAGGACGTAAACCAGCTCTACGTACCCACATTCTTCGTAGGCGTGAGCAATACCTGTTCGAACTATCTCTGTTGCAATCTATAACAGAACATTAATATAGCAGAGTTGTTCTAAAAATAATCTGACCTTACTTTTCATAATAGAACCATAACCAAAATCGTTGCGTAATGGCTTCGGTAAAAATAGAATGACAGTATATCTTCTCTCTATTGTTTTACTGTTGTCTGACCTTCGCATTCTTTAGTAATAAATGTCTGGTTCTAATGAAACTGCACAAAGTGATTGCACTTCACTCTTGCTTTGGATGCTGACGGATCATAGAAGGAAGGGAATACGAGTGTCCAGACTTTGACCTTGCGCATAATAAATGAGAAGGAGATGCGCTGAGTACGACTAGCCTGGCATATCAACCAAGTGCGCATGGTACTCTGCAGTTCTCACTCTCCATCATAACAATCCGCATCCAGCCTGTTTCAGCATCAGCTGTTTCAGGTGTTCGGTCTATCATGAGTCGAGAGGAATGTTCCACTATACGTTTGCATATCGTCATGTCAGAGTTGTGTTGGTGTTTTATGCTGACTTGAAACCAGTTCTTGTTCTCTTGTGTATGTAGTATTTCTCATATAACATGTCATTTTGTTTATTTATAACTATTGTATAATTTTACTTTTTATCTGTTTCCTAATAAAAAATTGGGACTAACCCATGATATAATAAAATTATATGACACTTAAAATTTTTCAAGCACTTTTTGCGCTAATATCTTCAAAGGTTTTTTTTAAATAATTAGCGTTACACGGAACAACTTTGATTGGTTTTTACGATTTGATTCTAGATACTAGTTTATTCTTGAGGATTCACCCACTATATTTATTTATTTATGTAAATTTCATACATAAAATATAATTATATAAGCCGATTTCATTAATCAATTCAATTTTTAAAATAGCTACAAAGCCTGCCGGCTATAGGCTATTTATAATCAAGGGCAACAGCCTACAAAATTATTCAAAAACGTGGGTCTAAATATAAAACTTCAAAAATAGATATTATTATTTGAGGCTTGAATGTTTGTATTATAATTAATTGCACATCTTTAACACATGAGTAGGTAAACGGAACAGAGTATAAGCTTCTTAAGAACGGGCAAAATTGTTACCTATTTTGGTAGAGTTGTCACAATAAGTGAAGACAAATTAAACAAAACATTTGTGAAATAAAATAAGGAAAAAATATTACTTTATTCTATTCAGGGGTAACTAACCCCTGAATAGAATAAAGTATCCCAGCTATCCTAAAAGGTACAGGTTATGGCCGAGTCCCATTCAAAAATTTCGTTTCCTTTTGCTCAATCAGACATCGGATTGGTTCAAATCTTACTTTCAATATTTGAACGTAACACACATACTTAGTACCTACTACGTACCAACCGACCTACATACTTACAAATGTATAGTATACTGTATAAGCTTGTAATAATAATAAAACACACCGTGTAGTACCCTCTTCTTATTAAAAAAAGGATCATACAATAAAATAAAAGTCTTTACTTGAAAAAGTAATAATCAAACATTAAAATTAAAGTAGTTAGGATAGTTAAAGTATGATATATTTTTTATTTTTTCTAGTATTATTTATACACACAGTACAATAAACAACCATTATTAATAAATACCACGTTTTTACATTAAAATATTCAAACTTGTCACAAAACATACAACGTGTGTCGCCCTGACAACCCTGAGATTCTCAACTGGCTGTGACAGCGTAAACCGGTTTTTTCCGATCTCGCCGCGTACGCGACAAGCGGCCAGTGGTGACGTCACACATGCCCCGCGTGCTTGTAGCAGTGCAACCGATTCGCGCGGTTGTATGAAGCTTATACTCTGTTCCGTTTACCTACACATGTGTCTTGAATGTATAATTGTAGGTATAAGTAAATTACTATGAATGATTGTTTGATATTATGAAGGTAGGCAGGAGAAATTGATGTGAGAAAAGTACATTAATTAAACCAGTCTTTCCTCAACCTCCGTGTTTGAATGCTGTGACCCTATCTCCCAACTTACCATGGCGCAGTCGGTAGCCAAATAAGTTAGTAAGAAAGTAGAAACGTAGATGACAAATAGTAGTGATTCCGAATCATTCGAAGAAGCGGAAGTGATATTACAAATGAAGTATACAATGGAGTCCATTTTGCAACCGCCGAAACCGTTTGTTTTTGAAAATGATATTACAAATGTAACATCAGGAAACTTAAGTAAAGAATGTGAGAAATGGAAGAAGGCGTTCCAGATCAAGCTTGCGAACTACATCGTAAAGAAAAAATAGTGCAAATCAACATCTTGTCACACATCATTGGAGAAAAATGTCGTGAGGTGTATGAACAATTTACACGCGAGTACAAAGCTATAGAAGATTTGCTAGAAGACTTCGACGCATTTTTTTGCCATGAAAGAACATAACGATAGAAAGTCACACATTTTTTACCCGGGACCAACGAGATTTTTAGCAAATAGAACAATACGTATTCAAAATGAATAAAATAGCAACAAAGTGCGAGTTCAAAGATTTGTGCAGTGAGTTGTTGCGTGACAGGTTGTTGATGCGTTCTTTTGTTTTTGAATATTTAATCAGTTAACTTTTTATCCATGTGTGTATTAGATTTAGTTAGTAACTGTTTTTGGTTGCGGGAATCCGTTAGACGCGAGTCGCACGTGACCGATCAATGTGGCGACACTTGGGTGAGGCCTATATCCAGCAGTGGACGTCTTTCGGCTGAAATGATGATGATGATGACAGCCAATTTAAAACTGAAAAAATCAAAATATACAATATTCGCTAAAGGATAAACACTCAAACAAAATTAATGAAATTGTTAGTTGATAAAGTAATAAATATTGTTGAGTCATTCATGCATGAATCATTTATTACCAGAAAATAAACACATACCTGTTAATAACCGTAAAATATGATTATTTATAATAACGATTTGCCTAAATAACTATAAATAAAATTTAATTAATAACTGACTAAATTACGAGTTTGTTTCTCATGTTTAATATCATATTTTGTTTTGGTATAGTTATGGTGACTATGTCGTTATATATGATAATATTTTGTGGAATTGTTAGGTACATGAGCATATTGCTTGTTATTTAAGTGGTTGCAAGCGCGACTGGTGAGCATGAGGTCCTGTATTCGATTACCGAGTCGGGCAAAGAGTTTCCATCAAGAATTTCTCAGTATCAAGAATCTGGATTTGTACCCGGTTGATAGGCTCATAGCTGGCAAAATGTGAGTGCACTATTAAGTACACCTTTGTCTAACCTTTCATTTCCTATGCCATTTTAGAATTATATAATTTACACTTAAAGTACTTACGGGATGATATCCGTGATTTTGTTTTTGTTTTTTCGGGAGCTCATCGAACAAAAACAAAATCACGGATATCATCCCGTAAGTACTTTAAGTGTAGTGAAAAACCGTGAAAGTCTAAAACAGTGTTATATATAATTTAATGATTAATAATTGTGTATTTTTTTATATATATATTCTTTATTGCACACAAAATTAAAAAATTTACACACAAAATTCAAATATATAGCTTATGTACAACGGCGAGCTTAACCCAGAATTGGGTTTTCTTACAGCAAACCTTATTTTTGTTGCGAAATTTGCAGAAGAGGATATACCTATGTGCACAAACAATACTGTTAAAAACTTAAATTAACTTATTTTATACACTAAACTAATACATACAATATAATATACGTAATACATACAATATAATTATGTAAAATTACTTAAAAAACACTATTTACAAACTATTATCATGTTGACAGGAGATGTACTTTTATTCTTTTCTTGAACACATCTAACGAAGGGCTATCCCGCAAGGAGTGTGGAAGCGAATTCCAAACGCGCACAGCACGAACAGTAAATGAACCATCATACCGGCTTAAGGATGATTATTTTATGATTTTAATGTAAAATTGTGTTGTGATTTTTATTTTAATTGACATGTAAAATGCTATGAACGATTTTTTTTAGTCTGAAATAAACGTTTAATAATAATTACAGGCGTGATGTATTTAAGCATCCTGAAGTTACTAACATTTCCCCATCTCGTTTTCATCGTACGTTTTCGTCTAAAGCTAAATACCAGTATTGAACATAAAGCGTTAACATAACATAACTGACCTCCATCACCCTGGGTAGCACGTTATTCGTGGTTATACCTGGGGCCAACGGCTTCACCCTTTTTTGAAACACGGAGGGATCTCGCTATGTAATGGATGGTCACCCAACCACCGACCAACCCCGGCAGGCGTTGTGTAACCTTGAGGATTGAATCGTGGGAAGTTTTATTTAACCACACACCTCCCAGGATAATAATAATATTTCTCAAAAAAGGAGTTAAGGCGACTACAGGAGCCAAATAAGCAACTCTAATTGTAGTGGTTCAAACTTCGTTTGAAATACTGTTACAATAAAGTTCTAATCAGCTTGCACTACAAAGTGGTTGTTATGTCAGTCACTGCGGGCCGAATAGTGCGAAATTAGTGGTTTTTTGCGATTTACAAAAAATCTATTGATTGGACAAAAAAAATAAAACACTATCATGCTAATATGTTGCTTGTAGAATTATTTGCCAAAAATCAGAATGATCGCATGTATTTGAGTATGGTTTTCACTCGTTAAAATAAATTTTTAGAGATAAGTTCGTGACTTTTTTTATCGAGTAAAATTAGTTGTATTCTGTTTTCAAAACACTTTCTTAATAGCATATATCCTGAAGAATATAATATATTTTTCTGGTTTTGTTTATTGCAGTGAATCATATGCTTTTTTGCATTATAAAACTCGCGTTAAGCTCCTATAGTCCCCTTATGTCAGGAAAACTTAATTCCCGAATCTGACGGGGATAATGGAATGATATTTGTTACTCATTCACGCAAAAACGATTGAAGGGATTTGTATGAAATTTGGCACACAGGTGGTTTATAACCTGGATTAACACATAGCATACTTTTTATCCCGGTAATATGATCCTATGGGACAATTAGCGAACTCTGCACGGGCGAAGCCGCATTAGCGAGCATATTATTCTTAACTCAAACCGTAACTAAAATCCATCTGCAGCATTCCATTAGCCGGGAACCGGCAGCACGACATCGGAATCGGGCGTTTTGCAACCGGCCACAATGTTGCAACGTTACCTTTCTAGATATATCCACTGGTTAAGTGAATTGTGGCGATAGGGAGCGAGATCCGAATGCCCACGGCCCGTGACGATCGCTTCCGACCATGTGACTACACTTTTATAATTTCATCCTTGGAATAGTTTCGTGCAAGGTTCGGATGCGAATTTCGAGCGATATATTGTTGCGTGGTTATGTGTGTTGCAAAGAAAACTATAATGAAAATGCTGTATACGCGGCATTTTCATAGTTTTCTTTGCAAGTGATCAAACAAGAGCCAGTACATATCAGGGGGGCTTAAAATGGCCGCTTTAGCAGAATCTATCATAACTAGCTTTATCAAAATATAATGAATAATATTATTTATTTATTAAATTTTTATTGTTAAATTATTTCAATAATTTTAAAACCTTAAAATTCATAAAATGGTCACGACGCAGCTAATATTATGAATTGTCATTTTGTTACCATTTTACAAATTCATCCTACTACTATTATTAGTCCCATAAACATGACATTGGATGCGCCTACATACCACTGGCGCATAATAAATAATTGTTTTGTTTTTGTTCATCGGATAGATATAAGTACTAACACTAGTTTCTAAGTTGTGTGTTGTACTAACCAAATGGACTTAGTCTGAATAAAAAGTATTTTATTTTTATTTATTTATAAATACGAAAGTTTGTGACTATGGATGGCTGTTTGTTACTCTTTCATGCAAAAACTACTGAACGGATTTGGATGAAATTTTGCACACAGATAGTTTATAACCTGGATTAACACATAGGATACTTTTTATCCCCGTAGTAAGATCCCATGGGACAATAATTATCAAACTTCACGCGGGCGAAGCCGCTGGCAGAAACTAGTAATTCATATTTATAACGTAATTCATGTTATTATCCTATTATGATTCTGCTAACGCGGTCAATTTTAGTCCCCCAGTCCAGTTTCTTAGCATCTAAATTATAATTTGTTTTCTCAGTACTTCACTTAGTTGCAATAAGTTATCTCAACGTGTCTCCGCTTTGTCTTGCGTTGCTGTTCTTCTCTGACTGCTGCTCTTTTTTGCACTGTTAAGTTCAAGGGTGTCCAACATAAATTTTTGGAGGGCCAAATTTAGTATTTTTGTAACCGTAGTGGGCCAAAAGAAATGCAAAGTAACTTCTAAATTAAAAAAAAAAAACAAGCTTCGCCGGTCTAGACTGCGATGGTGCGGTGTGCATTTGCGGGTAGGTGAGGTGGGGCGAGTAGGTAAGCATGGCGCGGGAATAACTGACTTCGGGACAATTTTATTTTAAACAATGTTCTCGCAATATTATTGATGTTTTATAAAGTTATAAATAGCTCGCGGGCCGGTGGCTAAGTGGCCCGGGGGCCGTATGTTGGACGGGCCTGGTTTAGTACTCCTATATTGTGTCCCACTATTGGGCAAAGGCCTCCCTCCAAACCTCTCTGTTTTTGCCATTTCTGGCCACGTTTGCGCCGCGAACATGACCAGATCGTCACACCACCTTCGCCGCGGTCGACCTCGTCGGCTCAGGTGGCGAACTCCTATCTCCTTCTTGAAAGTTTCTTCACGGCTTCTTCAGCTTCATTACCTTACGGCACTTTTCTGGATTTGCTGTGGTTGGAAATAGAGTGCCGAGCTTGTACGGTTGTACCATAAAAACTAACTTATAACACATTCATTAATGGAGTAACAACTTTTCGAATACCAATTAACACCTCATTTATTGAAACCCTTTTTATGATTGTGCGATATGATGATATGATATTATATGACCGTTTTTAGGGTTCCATAACCGAAGGTATTCAACTACGATTATGACACACCCACATCTGAAGTATACAAAAATACCAAACTAATGAGCATTCATCAACTTTACACATTCAATTCCTGCGTTCTCATAAAAAAAATCTAAACAAAACCAATACACACACAGTTATCCTTCACGAAAACATCAATATACAGCCAAAGAAACGCTAACCAAATACAAACGCGCCCCCCGCGAACGCTATATGGCAGAAACAATATAAACTACGAAGGTGTTCAACCTTATAACAATCTACCGGCAGATATCAGGAGCACATCTTCTTTCAACTTATTTAAAGCTAAACTCAAGCAGTACGTCAATAACAACACAAAACTACATATTATGTTAACGATATAAACCAGTCTTTCACACAATAGTAAATGTCGACCTACCTATATTAAGAAAACAAAACTGTTAACAACAGGACTACAAGTTACTATATTATAACTATGTATTTATTCGCTAAGTGAACAATGTATGTTCTTTTGAATGAATAAAGAATCTTTAAACCCAAGGGTAACCAGCGATTAATTTATCGATTTCTAGTACTATCGAGTAAACGTTTTCGAGCAAGTGTTATTCGATCTAACGTCATTCGATTTCAAGTAGGGAACCCACCAGCGATACGCTTACTAAGCCTCCGCTGTCCGTCCGTCTATCTGTCTGTCAGCGGGCTGTATCTCATGATCCGTAATAGGTAGACAGTTGAAATTTTCACAGAATGTGTATAGTATTGACTGTTGGCGCTATAACAACAAAAAATAATTAAAAAATTAAAGGAAGCTCCCCTACTACGGTGGCGGTGGTACGAAAACCTTCATGCGCGTATCCGGCTTGCTCTTGGCAGGTTTTTTATTATAATACATTTCTGACTTCTGTAGGCTTGAGGTGGCTATTTTGACACCTCAGTCCAAGGTGACAAAATAGTCACGTCTATAAATTCGTTAATGAATTAATGAGCAGTAAATGCCAACGTTAAGGCTTAATTGCAGTAAGTTAATTACACACTTACGTTTACTTAAGGTTATTGCGCCCATTAGTAATATCATGCTTTGTTTTATTGCTTTAGAGGTTATTTATTTTACCTTGTTACATTTAGGTGGGCATGTAGTACATTACCTAAAAAGTTTTAATAGGAGGGTGCAGCCTTATCTCAATGGGCTTTTAAAAAGGTTTAATGGGAGGTACTGTCTCGTTGGTCACGTGATCCCAGGCCATGAGTTCCTGGGCTCGATTCTCGGGTCGGGAAAAGTGGGTTTTTAAATCAGAAATTTCTCAGTAGCAATCACGGAGTCTGGATTTGTGCCCAGTTGATGGCAATAGGCTCGCTCCCTTTTATAGAAGGGTTCACCTCGTTACTAAGATAGAGGGAGTGGGCCATAATTCACCACACAGGCCCAGTGCGAGTTGGTGGATGTCACAAGTCTTCGAATTTTGAATTCTTGGAAATCCCGGTCACGTCATGTTTTCCCTCAACGTTTTGGAAAACAGTGGTGATGAAATAAATTAGACAAAGTGAAGTTCTTGACTAGACGAATCCAGTCAACTCAGGATCGTAACCATTCGGCTACCATTGCTCTCAAAATAATTACATATTACTGTAACCCCCAATTAGGTTTTTAACCTGAAATTACCAAAGACAAAAGTTCTCAGAGGCATCATTATTAATCAGATTGGTCTTTGCTTAATATTTTATTAGCCTTTTATTTTGAATTGACTTCCTATTCCTTTAATCTTACTTTGAATTTAAATTAACTTCAATGTCTCATGTAATAGGTTTGGTAACAAAGGTAATATAAAGATGATACGAAGTTTTTAGCTTCTAAAGGACTAAAACAAAAGCTTGTCAAACACACTTATTATTATTATTTAAGAGAGCTAAAAAATATTGTTGTGTCGCATTTACAGAGTAATCAGTAAATGGAATGTTAGTTTGGCATATTTATGAAACATCAAGCCGTGCCGTCCGCTGGAATTTCATATCGACACTTCTATACAAACTTTCAAAAAGCCTTTAAGGAATGAATTTTCAATAACACTTTAAAAAATGCTCTTTAGTTAAATAAGGATCTCTTGTGCAAAGTTTAATGCTTCTAAAACCCAATGGTTTAGTTTATGCGTTGTCTGTCAGATAATGTGTAAATTTAAGATTTTTATTTTGTGAAATCCTAATTACTTATACGTGTAGAGCCAGCGCACGAGTGGAGAAATAATGCCATACCTACAAAAACAATCCTGCTCGACAAGTGTTATTTAAATGTTCCAATATTTTCAATATTCGTAAAAAGTACCTACTGACCAATACCCAAACAAACAACTGTTCTTGTTGCTGTCTGAACAGGAAATCTTAACAAAGAAATCAAACAATAGTCTCCTATAAACAGCAGCTATAATACTTGCAGCTGTGAGATTACAAATGACCACTCCATTTATAAATACTCTGTGGCCCCGTCTAATCACACGTGCAAATCTCGTCCATTCATGTATAATACGAATTTTCGTGATTACTTTTATCTGTATATGAGATCTGTGTGTCCTTCCGTCCAAGGTTGTTGTAATTGCAAAATGTGTGGTTAATCATAACAAATGCTTTTGCCGACGCACGGGTTTTAATGTCGGTACACAAATTCTAAAACAAAGAAGTTAATAAGATTTTTTTACATGGTGTTATTCAGATACTTAATTTTCTCCCTCTTTATCATCTTCCTGTGCTTTGTCCTATGTTACTGAGAGTCTTCGCTACACGGTTTCTTATTTCATTCTCCACTGCCAACAGTCACACATATTTATTTTTATTTCATCCCTTTTTTACCCGACTGCGCCAGAAGGAGGGTTATGTTTTTTGAGAGTATGTATGTATAATTGTTTGGCACGCTCTGTGGCCTGAACGGCTCGATGGATTTTATCTTGAGAGGTGTCGTTAGATTCGTATTTACTGTGAGAGTGACACTGGGTATAAGAAAATAAAAAAATGGCGAATTATTGGCGTCAAATTCAAATGTTTGGCACGCTCTGCAGCCTGAACATCTAGTTAAATAGCTCATCATGAGGTTTTTAAAATGGTATAACTAATGGTAAAATAAAATAAAATAAAACATAATAAAAAAAAACCGACTGCGTAAAAAATAACTAATAAATTTAGACAAAAACTAAAAAGAAAAAAATAAGTTCAGGAAACAGGACACATTGACTGCAACAGTCGGGACCCATTAAATAATCTAAACTAAAATCATTACATCCAATAGGTATCAGGACACTTGAGCGAAAGACATTTGCGCGAAAGACACTTGCTCGAACCCACTTGCGCGAAAAAACAAATGCGCGAATGGACTTTTGCGCGAAAGGACATTTGCGCGAATGGACACTTGCGCGACCGGACTTTTGCGCGATTGGACGTTTGCGCGAACGGACTTTTGCGCGCTAAGACACTTGCGCGAATGGACTTTTGCGCGAATGGACACTTGCGCGACTGGACTTTTGCGCGACTTAATGGCCACTGAGGTTTACTCTGTACAGAAACATAACATCACGCTTGTTATTACTTGAAGGTAGTTTTGTTTTTTGGTTTTTCCGCCATGGGTGTCGTTTTCATGGTTTTCGGGGTACCTGATTACGAAAATAAGGTCAAAATGAAAATCCAAGATGGCGCCGAGGAAAATTTTTGGTTTTTCCATCATGGGTGTCGTTTTCATGGTATATTATTATTATTATTATCTCTAACTCATTTTGACTCAGACAAAAAAAAGATGGGTGGGTTGTGTAAGGAATGACATGAAAGAAAAAGAAAATGACAAGGTTGTGGAACGCACTTCCGCCTAGCATTCCTGATTTGAAGACCATTTCACTATTCAAATCCAGAGTGAAAGAGCATTACCTTTCCTCTCAACTATGATTATACTATTAACTATGATTTATGTTTATTAGTCTATATATCTTAGCATTATGTATTTATATAAGTATATATTAATATCTACTTATATGTGTATTTATATTTCTTAATAGGTTAAGTTAGGTAAGGCACATAATCTGTATTCTCTTCCTTCTCTCACACACTATTGTCTACAATTCTTTTTCATTTCTTCTTTTGCAGGGCAGCTGGCAGAAATTTCTTAAGAAATAAGCAGTACCTATGTACTCATATTTTTTATTGTATTTTCCTGTGCTGTATACTGTGTGTTCATAAATAGTAACATAACAAAATAAATAAATGATAGCGTGACGATTGGAAGGTGAAGAGAGGAGAAAAAAATATGTTGCGCCGACTTATTTTTTTTTTTTCGCATGGGAAATCATTAAATGACCCTCCCGCTCTGGGCGGAGCGGAAAGGAGTGTCAAACTTTTAATGTCTAAAACCCATCCATGTTCCTTCATAGCGCTTTGTGTTCCGGGACCACGGTATCTCTTTCGAACAACCCCGCAGCCCCGGGTGTTGCGCCGACCATACAACATATAACAATGGGACAAGCGCTCCTGCCTTTTGATGACAGTGGGTAGGTCAGTTTTTGATGTTTAAATCCAACAACTGAAATACTAGTCAACTTCTTTTTTGAAAAATTGAAACAAATGCTCGCAGCATAAAAACATCCTATATTTATTTACCAGTAATTTTCTTTGGCCACTGCAACGTTATAAGAAGGCCATTGACGTCGGATACTTCCCAAAAAACTGTACTGTAAAAAGAAAATACAGTTTGTTAAAACTAGAACTGCAATTAATCTTTAGTAAACAGTTATCGTGACTGACATGACGGTTACCTAGCCATTGACGTCATAATCACCAAGATAATCAGTAAATACTATTGTGCGTATAAATTATATTTTATTTTTATTTTATACTGTTCGGGAAACTTACAGCTAATATAAACAATGTTCTTAAGCCATACGAATTTGAAGGCCATTTACAAGTTTCCGCATATAAAAACAATCGAAACAAAAAAGAAAAAGAAAACACAACAAAAGAAAGAGACACAAAATACTTATCTACATAGCATATAGTTTACAGTTTCAGTTACGCAATAAAACAACACGATCGACTACTTTATACTACAAACTAAAAATTTAAATTTAAAAGAGAAAAGGAAAAGGAATAAGTGAGAAGAAGATTTATAGTATACAAAGTGTAAACAGACGTTTCACGAAACCGTCGACCAATCATTCAGTACATCAAACTAAGTAACCCTACGCAAAAATTATTGCTGCAAAAAAAAATTGTTTTTACGAATGCACTCAAAACATTATGCTGATGGATGCATTACATAGTACGGGGGTAGTGGAGGTATGTTATTTAAAACATTAAAAACTTGTATTTAAAAAAAACGTGAAATAGTTGGAACTTTGACCTCAAATAAATCTCCGTTACTAGTTCCCAGGTATGGCATAAAATAAAATAAAAATAACAAATAAAACCAGTGCTTTTCGGCTTCGTTAAGGGTACTTTTACACCCATTATAAAATACACCCCCCGACGATTCGTATCACATTAGTCCTCTACAATGATAACAGAATAGGTATACAAACAGTATATAATAAATTTATTAACAACGATATATATTATATTTTCAGTGTAGGTACAATAAGCAACAAAGTTTACAGTTAATTTGAATTAATTGTTCTTTGTTTGTTCATTAGCCTAATAAAATAATAATTGCTAAGAAAAAAACATCAGTTTTATTTAATAACTGTTTTTCTCAGGAAAAACACTGACAACCGTCATAACTTGTCATAAATATAGTTGAAGACGAAAACAAAATTATATTCTCATGGTATGACAAAAAAACTTTAGATATAATATCTTCATTTTCATTTGCCCGACCTGGTTAAGTATTTTTATTTTTTTTATTAAATTATAACGTAATTTTATTAAGGGACTACAGAAGCTAGACGCGAGTTTTATAATGCAAAAAAGCACATGATTCACTTCAATAAACAAAACCAGAAAAATACATGATATTCTTCAGGATATATGCTAGTATTATAGTGTTTTGAAAACATAATACAACTAATTTTACTCGATAAAAAAATCACGAACTTATCTCTAAAAATTTCTTTTAACGAGTAAAAACCATAATAGAATACATGCGATCATTCTGATTTTTTGGCAAATAATTCTACAAGCAACATATTAACATGGTAGTGTTTTATTTTTTTAGTCCAATCAATAGTTTTTTTGTAAATCGCAAAAAACGACTCATTTTGCACTATTCGGCCCGCAGTGACTCACGTAACAACCACTTTGTAGTGCAAGCTGATTAGAACTTTATTCTAACAGTATTTCAAACGAAGTTTGAACCACCACAAATAGAGTTGCTAATTTAGCTCCTGTAGTCGCCTTTAGGAATTCAGAGACCACTTAGAACAAGTCCCTACCTGTACCATTTTTAAACCGCATACAGTCGCCGAAAATGGTCCTTGTAGTCGGATCCCGTAGCCAGCGTGCTACGACGGCCTACGAAAAAATTGCGTAGCACCGTAGTACAAGTCTCTTCAATATACATTATGTTAAAAATAAATAAATAAAATTAACCTTTATTTTCACACTACAGACCATAGCTTGAAATGTTAAATTTGCTGCTTGGTGTATAAATATACTGAGAATTACGATGGACATTCGTAAAATAAATATCCCAAAAAAAAAATATAAATTGGTCACTGTGTCTATAGTACCCTGTTTCTGATAGCATCTCCCATTAGAAGACATTAGGGTTATGGTTTACAGTATCCTAACAAAATACGGAACTACGTCGCCTATTTCCGTGAACTAACAAAGTTCACTAAACATCAACATAAAATCTCATCACACTTTTTGTTGTATCACTGCGTTTAAAATCCGAACAGTCATTTCATATCATAACTAGTTTGCAGTAAGACAGTATAATCATTAATTTAAGACGCAATTCCCATCATTATTAGATGACGAATTGTTGAGGGATTCCCATAGTCCGAGATAACATTTGTTTTTCAGTGCGGAATCTTACTGGCTTGAAATGATTAAATTATAATTATGATTACTTTACTTAATCGGTCGATGATTGAACAGCTTGTCTTTATTATAGAAAATCTTCTGGCAATATATGAACTGTTTGCGTATTATCCATTTCTTTATACCTCACAAATCTTTTATTTGGAATACTGGGATTCAACTCTGACGAAATCAGGCATAATTACTTTTCACGTATGTTGGTTACTTGGTTGTCGTGTCTTTCGCGGTGAATCAAAGTCAAAAGTAATTTATTCAAATTTGGCTGATAATCAGCACTTCAAAGTTTACAAGAGAAAGTCCCCCAAACGCACGCCCTTCGCCACTTCCTAGTGTTTCAACAGGGCAACATTGACATAAAAAAAAAAAAAAACAATATCTGTTTGAAATTTTTCACAAAAAAAGAACCATCAAAATCGGTTCACAAATCGGTTTTTATATCAGACGAATTGATAAACTCTGGCTTTTGGAAGTCGGTTAAAAACGAAACTCGCGCATGAAAGGTTCCTATAAAAAATATACTATAGTATATTTTTTTTTACTATTATTATTATTTGTGGTTACGGCAACAGAAATACACATTCTGTGAAAATTTCAACTGTCTAGCTATCATGGTTCATGAGATACAGCCTGGTAACAAACAGACATACTGAAGGACGATGAAGTCTTAGTAGTAACCACTCACTAGCCGCGCGCGCGACTTTTTTGCACCCGAGTGGATAGGTTCCCGTTTTTAACCTTTGGGTACGAAACCCTTAAAAATGAGGACAAAATGACATCCAGCCGCCCCATGCTGCATGGCGGCACCAAGCACGGAGAATACGCCTGTGTCAGCAGTTGGTATGTCTACTTTACCTTGTCAGCTCCGAGGATCCTGGTAGGTAATTTATAGATCACAACAGAGTTCAAACAAGACCGCAAAAGTAATTGCAGTAAAAAGATCTAATAAAAACCAAAAGATAATCCTCTTGTATGATTAATGTGCATTATTTCATAGTTCTGACGTCATCGTTTCTTGGCACTCACGTTCTTTGTTCTTTACGATGTTACTGAGAAGAGTTCAATGGTCACTCAATGCTATGTTTAAGTTTTTATTAAGAACTGTCAAGTAAGAATTGAAATAACTTAAATTTGGGTCTTGATACCATCCTAAAAATATATAAAACTTAATGTGCTATGATAATCAGTGATTTATTTTAAGGACGTTTCTTAATATAAATCACAAAAAAAAGGGATGAAATTCTTATAAACGTTCCGTAATTCGTGGTATTTACACCTATCAAAAACGACCTAATTAAGGTCAGCATTCATTCTAAGCAACTCCATACTAAAACGCACGCATATTAGCAACGTAACGGATTGGGTTCTGCAGCTAAAATAAGATGAAGTTATGCTAATCCGGTGCAGTGTTCATAAGACTATAGCTCAGCTTGCTATGCTGGTTGATAGCACACAAAATTTTCCTTAGAATTAAGGGAACCCCGACACATTCGAAAACTCATAAGAGACAACATTTTTTGCTGTCAAGTCTCTTTTGAACTTTGTTACCAATTTAAGTATCACGTTAATAACACTCACATAGGCACCAACCTTTTTCCGCAAAACAACACAAACTTTAGACATTGACCACAAAACTACGCAATTTCCTAAATAAAACAATGTCAAGTTCGCATCAATTTGAGACATATTACATAATGATTTCTTAAAATAACCGGTAATTATCTGACGTTTTGTTTTTAGACGGTACAAACTTGTGTGCAGCGATGACCGTAATAACAATGTCATCTATTTTTGTGATGTACAAAACAACATGGATACTTGTGGTTTGGCAGGGTCAGAAGTGTGGTACAAGGACTGCGGTTTTAACTCATTAACTTATTTTTTAATGGGGTCCTTATGCAATATAGCAACTGTGTGATGAGGGAAGCGGAACTAACCGAATGTTTATCCCGAAGTTCCCGAACCTCCGCCGCTTTTGATTTTTCACCATCTTCGTCACATCTCTTTTGGTACCCTCCTTTATCACTAAAAAGATGGGTACCCAACCCGAGAGGAAATGGAGAAGAAAGGGGAGAGAGGGGGATCTTCAATGTGTGTTTATACAATATTGATAAATTAGTAAGTGTACTGGCAAAGATTTTATATTGAATGTTAGGTATCGATAATTTGAATAGAAATGGATGTAACCTTCAAAAAATGTCCGCTTCTGCCATATTGCATTTTTAGAAATGCATTATGGCAGAAGCGGTCATTTGACATTTTAACAAAAAAAAAACTACTCGTTTTTTTGAGTTTTGCGAACGCAGTCAACCAGTTTAGTTGCTTCATAGGTACTGCTCGGTTCGCTGACGGTCGACCACTTTTGAAACTTATTACTAAAGGCATAAGGCTGAAAACTGGTAGAACCCATTCCTTAAATAAAAATATATATCTACAAGATGCGCATATGACTTCAACAAGATTAGAAATGTCGAGAACTTAAAAGAGACTGTGACATCTGAGTTTGTTTTGGCTTTTTTGTTAGTAGTCGAACTGGAAACACCCAGTAACTAGTTTTTAAAAACAACAATAAAATAAATATAATTTAGATACAAAGTTACAAACATCTAGCTAGAGCCATAAGTCACCTAACTAATGCCTCCCCCCCACCCCACTAATGCCTCCCCCCCACCCCACTAATGCCACCTATCAAGCTTTTTTCTTCAACTAAAAAAGTCAATTACAAACAACAATAATGAAATCTGCAATACATCACAACACATTTTATTAAATTGACCTTTCTGAGATCACGTGTTTCATAGAACGGCTACCAACACGTGATAGTGATAAAACATTAGTGATAATCATAATCTTTAATGATCAGACGATACGCATTATATATTTCCCTCCATTACTCACGTTAGTTGAGTTTTCCTGATGTTCGTTTAGCCGTAGTAGTTTTGTTTTGCGATGCGCAACTATACGATGCTCCGTAACTCGTTTTTCTCTATTTCATTTATTTTTTTTCTTTTCATAGTATAATGTCTTACGGCAATTTGTTGTGGGGACGGGCTGCAGATATTGAGTCTTATTCTGCAAAAATGAGCCATCAGAGCCATATAATTATAATCTTCGTAGGCGCGATTCTCTACGGGAACTGTTTAAGGAAATTAACATCATGACGGTACATTGTCAATACATCTACGAAAACATAATGTACGTCAGCAAAAATCTGCATCTTTTTGGTAAAAGAGGTGACAAACACAATTACAGTAATATAAATAGGGACCAACTAGTTCAGCCAGGCTTTAGACTCGCTAAAGTAGACTCATCTTTCATGGGGTACTGTTTGAGATGCTATAATAAAATTCCACAAAGTATTCTTGAACTGTATGAGACAAAATTTTATATAAGAATTAAACGCACACTACGTAAGCAAGCATATTACAAATTAGACTTTTATATCGCTGATAAAAATGCTTGGCTCATTGCCGCTCCTGCTCCACATGGACAGGGGCGCATAAATTGATAGCATTAAATAGTATTGTTGGAGCTGCTGAAGATTGAATTATTATTTATTAAAACTATCATTGCATTGTATAGATTCAATCTGTTTAGAATTATATAATCGCATAGCCTACTAACTAACTAACTAGAAGGCTATCATTTCACTGGAAACCTACGTCTTTTCTTGACCTGAATGTGCCCTGGCGGTTGAGAGTATGTCATGCTCACTCAAATGTCTCGCTGATGGTGGCGCGTGTGTTCCCTTCAAAATGGTTGAGTTGAATGGTGCCGATCCATGCGTCATGTTCGTGAACGGGCGCTGTCAATTGTGACATCATCTCTTAGTTGCCACTGGTTTTTGAACTAATTATTTTATTTTAATTGTATTTTTTGTTTTACTATGGACACTTTTAACGTGCACTTCTTGCTACATTGTTTTCACATAATGTACCATCTCAACATGAATGATGTAACCAAGGTTTTGTAAAAATATTCTGATTTAAAAGAGTGTCCATGCAGTTCTTGCCCGTTCTTCTCCATAGAGATCTACGCTAGGGAATGGGCAACTACAGTACTTTCACAGTTTTGTATGTCTTGTGACTGGGACTGTAGCTACATTTAATTTTCATCTTTGTTTCGACAATTCAAAAGTGCCTGTAACTGGCCTACTTGAAATAAATGTTTTGATTTTGATTTTGAAAGATGACAAGACATGTATACTTGTTAACTACCTTTATCTTTTAGTTTTTTCAAAACAAGGCGAGTGTGGACCACTGGTCGTTGTTTTTGTCCAGCTCGTCCCGCCATCTTCTACAAGTTCTGCTGTTGCCACAGCCTTCTAGCTGCTTCACGGGCTTCTTATAATGGCTATTTGGCCACCACAGCTCGTGGTGGTGCTATGGTCGTTCTTTTAACTTAAATGAATGTTTCCGTAGAAAACTCCCAAAACATATTTTGAAAGAATATTGAGTATGAATACTAATGGAAGGATTGTGTGAGGAATAATATGACGACCCGAATGGCACAGCGGTGGTGAGGCTGCCTTACGTTCTTAGGGTCCCGGGTTCGAATCCCGGTAGGAGCATATGTTTTTGTGATGAGCATGGACATTTGTTTCCTAGTCGTGGAAATGTTTATATGTATAATAAGTCTGTATTTACAAACAAAACGTTTCTATGTAGTATAACAACTATCTGGTGTTCACGACACAAGCCTCGTTGCTTAGTGTGGCACTAGATGGCGCTGTGTGTAATGTCCAGCAATATTTATTTATTTATTTAATATAAAAAAAGGAATAAAACGTGACGACTAAAAGGGGAGACTGGAAGACAAAGACCAGTGTTGCGGCGACCCCAAATAACATGGTACAATGGCGCGAAGATAAAGATGACCTCGCATCTTGCTAGTACATGCCTCCCTCGTATGTTTGTCTTCCTAAACTGAATTTCAACAGTCAGTACAATTAAATAAGAAGGACATCATTTAATGAGGTAATTACACAGTTCATTGTGTAATGAATTGCACTTTTTTAATCTCAATTCAACACAATTCAGCCGTCATTAAATATCACTTAAGAGCTTGTTAACGCAACAATTAACATATTGTTTAGTTCATGACAATATGTTGAAAGTTGGTGCCAAGTAAGGAAGCGGTTTGATGTAAAAAATTGTATTATTTTCCAAAAATGAATGAAACGGGCAACATTTTATTTAAATTTACGATGGATTTGGATGAAGAGTAACTTACTTAACTCATGACCGGAATAACGCCAGAAAAGGCAATCGCTGAAAAATACTAAATGATAAAATAAACATGTGAGTGTGTTTGTTTACATATTTATTTTAGACCAAGTATTGATACAGATCTGCAAAATGTGTTAATTTTCACACACGATTAGTTATTGGTTTTTTAGAGGTAAATCCGATAGCTGAAGGTTTTAACTGGGTTAAATAATATGTGTGATGTACCTAAGCCTCGTACAGAGGCCACTCTTTTTCTGTAGGGTTTTTCATTTTTAAACGATCGACGTATTTCCCGACTGTTATTTGGCAGATATTTGACAGTAGACAGCTAGTCAGAACTCCGAAACCCTAACAACCAGTTCTTTGTAACAGTATCGGTGTCACCCAGCAACTAGATTTTGAAAGATAGGGGATTTGTTTGAATCTTATTCCAAAGTGGGAAGAGATGAGAACTAATCATCCTGTGTAGGTCCATCTCTCTCTGGAATAAGTTTAATACAAACCGCTTGGTAGACAACCAGACAGGCAGTCGCTACATATGACGAAAAATGTGGTATTCAGCTGCTTTCGGTTAAACTGGAAGCCGTGCCCTACAAATTAAGAAAACTACGATGATTTATCAAAATAACAATGAACCAATTTTGATGGTACTTCGACTAAGGTATTTATACTTTCAGAGTTTTGTTATGGTAAATTTATTTGTCTTGTTCCAGCTCCCATTCCTTTGAACCTTACGATGATGTTCAGCATATTAGTCTACCTCTGCTACTACACTACGTACATGATCCTGCTGGCCATTGCTGGTCTGTGGTGCTTCGAGGAGTGTGCGCTGACTGAAGACGAGGAGTACGAGTTCTACCATCAGCATCGAGCTATGCCGTACTGATTGATCCTAGTGAGTATACTTTAATTATGTTTTATAGTATTTATTTAATATAATAGTCACACAGTGGATGCCTGAAGACGGCCGTCGTAACTGAGGTAGGCCCAAAAAACGCTGAACTCATTTCAACGACTCAAGTCGTTTACAAAATTCATTCATTTTTAAATATTCCTAATATAAAAACATTTAAAAATATGAAAATAGTAGCCCACCAGCACTGGGAACTGGGACCGAGCTGCCGGTGGTCAGGGCTCTTGAGAGAGGAACCTCCTAACAATACGTGCCGTATCCAGAAGTACTGCTTTCTAAATCAAGATGTTATCATTATTAAGACCTTGTAAAATAAGAGAGAATAACATTCCCGTTTTCCAAACGTTTTGAGAAAAGGTCACTTGAATTTTAAAAAAAACATCATACAATCAATTTTGCTTTTTTTTTATTAAGACCTTGGAAAATAAAAGAGAATAAAGTCCCCTTTTACCAACATTTTTGATAAAGGTCAGTTTAATTTAAAAAAAAAAGCAAAATGCTGTTTATTTTTTCTTGTTTTCATTTTAGGTATATTCTAGAGTCTAGAATATAAAACAAAACAGTGACATCATACAGCAAAAAATGGGGATTACATTAGAAAAATAGAACTAGCTTCAAATCGATAGTTTTTTATTTCCCGTCGAGTAAAACTTGATATTTATCTTACAAAAAGACTAGACTTGTAAAAAACATGCGCTATGCGCTATACAGGGTGTAAACCACCTCATCACGAACCCGTCAACCAAGCATTCCGTACAACAAACTAAGTAACTTTACGCAAAAAATACTGCAGGGAAACGACTCTTTTTTTGGGGTGAAAAATCATGTTTTGTGGTAGAACTCAATGTATCGCACTCAAAACATTGTGCTGATGGATGAATTGAATAGTACGGGAGTCATGGAGGTGTTTAAAGTAAAAATCTTACATTAAAAACTTGTATTTAAAAAAAAAGTTGAAACTTTGACCCCCCATATCTCCGTAACTAGAAGGTTCCCAGGTATGGTGTAGAACAAAAAAATGATCGCAATGACGGGGAGAACAAGCGCCTTTCGGCTTCGTTAAGAGGTGTTTTACACCCTTTATATTTTAACTAATAACTAACTACAAAGTTTTTATTCACGACCGGAATTCCCTGCAGTCATAAGATATAATAATAAGACGTTGACATTTTGAATATGTAAACATGGCTCAAATTGATAATCCCCACTTAAACACAAAACATTATTTACTTTTATTGCTGATGGACATAGACCTCGCCAACTGTTCAGTCGACTTTCACCAACTCTCATCCAGCGTACATAAGATGATAAGAATACCTACACAATTCGAAAATAGACCGTACTCTATGAGAGCAAGATTGGTTTCCAGTCGCGTCGCTGCGGTCAATCTGATTGGGTGCTTTTGCTGTTGCCATTAGCTGTTGCTGTCTTCTTCGGAATCGTACCTCAAAAGAACTCGCAAGTTTCTTGGCTTATTTGAGAACTGAGTAAGGGTACCCTATGGTTTCAAAGATCTACCGCTACTGCCAGCAAAAAAAAAACTCATTTCGCCAGTTATGTTTAAGTCGCATAAAATAAGGGGCGAGCTTTTCGCCGTCAGGGACTATTCCGAAACTGAGGAATACAAAGATATCATTTCAAAGAGTTTTTGTTTGTTTGTTTTGTTTTTGAGTTTTTGCTTTTATAAAATATAGGTATTAAGATTTTTAAAAAAGATAGCGTTTCGCATTACTCACGATTGTTCAATAATTATAATAATTAATTCAAAACGTTTAAACAAAAACTTTGTTACTTATGTAAGGAGGTTAATTTAAACCGTATGTTAAAAATTTCCGGTGACCCTTCAATTGTTGTTATTTTAAACAATTTTTATTCACAGTTTCATCAAAGTATTAAAAGTAAGATGTGTAATTTCCGTCAAACATTTCAAATTTTCTTTGTTAGTGTTTCTCCATTTAAATTATTATATTTGCTTGTCACATCACAAAGAAACAATAATACTGGTATTCAGCTGCACCCGGTTAGACTGGAAACCGTCATAAACATAGTTGCGAAAGGGCTAGGCAGATGACGATGACTTGCTTGCTCACGTCAAAATTAAGCACAATATTTAGTTACTCATAATAACATGGTTGTAATCCTTGATGGGTTACCGTTAGATGAACCTGCAGTATACACACATTTCGCTATAATTATTATTATTATTATATTATTATTATAACTATTTAGGTGATAAAGCCTATTGCCATCAACCGGGCGCAAACCTAGACTCCGGCTGCAGCTCAGAGATTCCTGAGTAAAAAATAAAACAGTAATACTTTGCCCGCCCAGGCAATCGAACCCAAGATCTCATGCTTAGGAATAGCGCTTGCGCCCGCTTGATCAACGAGGCAGTCGCGTAGTGGTAATATTTGCTTTTTCTTTATATTTATTTACATCGGATTTGCTATTTTCTGTCAATTTTGGTTAATTTTTGCTTCTGAGTTTGCAGCAGTTATAGTCATGTGAAAAAATAGGTTTTTTAGTGTGCAGCATTCTGCTTCGGGTGCTTTAACCTTTGATAAAGCCCTCACATAAAAAACAACATGTGTTTACAAGAAAATAGCTATTCAGTAAACAGTTACAAAAACCACAAAACATAATTAGCAGATAAGTATTTACTTGAAAATAAGCAAAAAGTATCAAAATAATTATTCTATCATTAATCAGTAACAGTGATTGGACGATTGTATTGTATACTTGCTTGTTCCGGGTTCAAAGTATGAAAAAATAAAAAAAAATTAACAAGTAGGCAAACCTTAACAACTTGTGATTGGAACGTCCTATTAAGGAAATAAGCCTGTGACAGACTCCATCAAGTCTGTCACCAAGAGCCCTGTGGCAGAATGTGCTTGCCATGCAGCCAATAGAGACTGGTGGAAAAATATCGCGAAGCGGCGTCAGCAGTTGTGTGGGGTCGCCCCCATTACGATGTCAAGAGTGAACGACCAAGAAGAAAAAGAACTACTAATGTGACAAAATAAAATCATTGTTATACCGTTCATCACGTCTTAATAGCCATGAAATGCTTTGTCTTGTGAACTCGGTCACAAAATAAAAAATACGTGCTTTCACGTACAAAATGCAGATTCATTAAAACAAAAGATTAGTGGCGCATCCGTATCACAGTACGGGTCGATCACGACCCACCCAAGCGGTTAGTTATTTTTCTTTAAGATGGAACATAGGCTGCGAGGAATTTGAAAAATAGGTAGTTGAAGACCGTCTTAGAGTGCGATCAGCTGCTGCTCAGGCCGATTATATCACAAAAAAATTGTCGAGATCGACGTTCCGTTTTCCCCTTTTTTCTCATAGAAAACTCACCCAAAAATCACCGGTACAATTATTTTTGACATTATTTTAAAAAAGAGAATGTCTAGGTTGCTATTAATTTCTTTTATATTAAAAACTTTTCGAATTTGTCTGATAGTCCTATAATCACGGCTAAAAAATGGGGCATTTTATAATTTTTGGAGGGTTATATTTTCTTTACTTACTAGTTGCTGAAAAAAGGGAATGACAGGGACGTGTCTACAGTAGATCTTGATTTTATGAATAAATAATTGCTCTAGAGGCATTATTCAGTAAGAAAAGTGGGGAATACCTTTGATAGAGAATCCCAGCCCTGTTCCCTCTTAAGGCTTCTTATCTGCTAAATCTGCTGTTAGAATAAAGTTCTAGTCAGCTTGCACTACAAAGTGGTTGTTACGTCAGTCACTGCGGGCCGAATACTAGTGGTTTTTATTTAATTGTAGCCTAATAAATCATTAAATCAAAATGCCAAATTGTACACTTTGTGAAGAAAAAAGTGACAAATATTTGTGTGAAAATTTTTTTTTTTATACTTAATGCCGTTTAGAAGTAGTTACGAATTTTCAAAGAAAAAATGCTTCACTTTGAATATTTTTTTCATATAGTAATAAAGTTATTAATTTCAATTGTACCAATTAAAGTTTAGAGTCTATAAACAACATGTATTTTTTTTTGCATAGTTATATTCACTCATCAAAGAGGAGTTACATGGAGAAAACCTCTCGTTAACAGATACCACCCTTAATAGTAAAGCAAAACTTTGCATGCATCTAAATATATGCGTGTTAACTTGAGCCGTGATAAACTGAGTTCATAAAGAAACTGCATACAATTTGAGTAAAATAATTAACAAAATAACATCGATAAATCATTCTTAAATGCAGTTATTGTAATCAATCAGCACTTAGTGAATTAATAAAGTCGATAATCGATAAATTAAGACGAATAATTGTTGTTGTTGTAGGTATGTTATTAAATTGTTTTAAAAAAGAGCTAGATTATTATTATGATATTTATTTGTTAACCACAAAATAAACGATACCTATTATTTTATTACCATATCAATTTAAATATGTATTCTCCAGTAAGATGACACATTGACCTAGGGCTTATTAGTTCTTTACCTATAACCGAAAATTATAACCAAAGTCAAAAAAATTACTAAACAATAACTTCACGAATATGGACTTTTTCAGCGAACCATCTTTACATGATAATCAGGGTTTTCAGCAGATGGATTACGACGGAGAGATGTGTTGCTGGGGAGTTTGTTTTGCCTTTTTTTCTACCCAGTTATAAAACTAGGAAGTGGCGAAATGCGAGCGTTTTTAGGGTCTTGTCTTGGGTAAGTAATTGTGACCTTCAAAGAGTTTCAACTTAATTCGATTTTTGATTTCCCAAACAGTCTGGCTTATTTAGGATCCTATTTGAAGGCATTAAAAACCCAGCGTATATAAGACAAAAAAGAACGCAAATGCACATTATTATACAGAAACATATTAATGTAGAGTAATCAAAGCTGTCATTATAAGACATAATAATTGAGATCGTAATACCAAATACGTCATCGTTGTATCTTAAGGCGCTTCTTCACCAGACCACACGCCTGTAATGAAACAGTTCAGGTTAACATAACATAACATCGTCCCGCCTTTAATCCCCAAAGAATTAGGCAGAGGTGTACTATTAATGGTGTAATTGGGTCTACTATTAGGTACACCTAATAGTACACCATATATATTTTGCCAGTTAAGTTTGAAGTTCCATGTAATAGGGGGCGAGCCTATTGACACCAACCAGGCACGGATCCAGACGCCATGGCTGCTACAGAGAAATTACTAATAAAAAACCCAACAACACTTTGGTCGACCCGGGATTCGAAGGACCTCTTGCTCAATCGTTGCGCTTGCGAACACCAAACCAACAAGGCAGTTCAGCTTCAAGCTAGCAGTGACTAAGGTGACGACCGAGCATTGCAGTGCGCAACCTTTTTTTTTTTTTTTCGGATGGGAAGTCATCAAATGACTCCTCCCGCCCTGGGCGGAGCAGGAGGGAGTGTCAGACTTTTACTAACTAAACTCATCCATGTTCCTTCATAGCCCTTTATGTTCCGGGGCCACAGTATCTCTTGCGAACGGTCCCGCAGCCCCGGCAGGCATCGGCCCTCGCCCCCTTTCGACTTCTTGCCTCACCCCTTCCCTTTTGCTGACTCTCCTTGAGGCGCGCGTGGAACACGAACGCGCCGTCGACACGGCCTGTCGTCATGAGACGGACGGACGGCGAGCTAGCCCATAGCTCACCGTCCACAGGCCCGCGGCAGTGCGCCACCTGCAATAACAATTTGTAACAAGTGATCTTTATCAAATCTTGTATTGTTGCATTGCAGGCGAATGCTCACTTACCGGGAGCATGTAGTTATAACGTTATTCTGAAAGTCGGATCTTGTAATATTACATTACAGGCGAACGCTCCACCTTTACTTTAAGTTGTTAAGACGTACCTAAAGTGCTGACTTCATAAGTAATTTTGTTGTAAGAAACAAAACCACTTGAACATTTTTACTCGTTTCTAACTCTTAACTAATTTGCCAGTCAACAGAAGCTATTGTCCGGAGTGTGACGGACGAATTTAAGAGTAATTGCTTCTAAATTAATGGCTAAATATTAAACTACTGTTAGAATTTTAACACAAAATCAACGCGTTTTTCACTCACCATTAAATTTATTAACTAGCTAATAGGCGTTAATTTATCATCTTATCATATTTAGCACTTAACCATTTGGTTACACAACAGTAACTTTATCGGCAAGAATTATTTTTGTTACTTTTCATGTTTATAAAATACACATACCTTTAATCTCTTAGTAAAACAACAAAAGTAACAAATCTAGGGGAACCCCCTACCAAAAGTTTATGCCCTCTAAAACCTACGATCGTCATGGAAAACACCACTTTTTACTAACCCCATGACTAGAGATCAGTTAACTATTTAACTCGAAAAGATGTTGTTTACGTCAAGTTATACGTAAGTTTACTGTAAAACATTATTATTACAAGATAACGATATTGCAGAGCGAAGAATGCGGTAGAAGCACCGTTACTAAAAATGTATATTATGTGAATAGTTGTTTTAAAATGCACGGTCTGTAATTTTTCGCACTTTTTTGTCGTTGTTAAGAAAATATTAGTATTTGTCTGGCAAGAAAACATCGCTGAAATGAAACTATGTAAAAGAGTAAAAAGCCGTAATAGATTATTTAGAGCGAGTATTTACGTAAACATTTAGTGAAAGTAATGTTTGGGAAATAATAAAATTAAGTAATATGATATCGCAGGCTAAAGATATCCTATCCTAAATACTCGTAAAATTATAAATGCGAATTATTTGTTTGTTACCTTTTCACGCCTAAACCACTGAACCGATCATCCTGAAATTTTACATAACACCTTGTCAGGTGTCCAGAAACGGATATAGGGTACCTTTCGTCCCGAAAAAAAGTACGGTTCCTGAGGAAAAAAATAATAACGGTCTTATGATAATAGATCAAATCAAATCAAAGCATTTATTTCAAGTAGGCCAGTTACAGGCACTTTTGAATTGTCCCAACAAAGATGAAAATTAATTGTAGCTACAGTCCCAGTCACAAGCCATAAAAACTGTGAAAGTACTGTAGTTGCCCATTCCCTAGCGTAGATCTCTATGGAGAAGAACGGGCAACAAACTCCATGGACGCTCTTTTAAATCAGTTTTTTTTTACAAAACCTTGGTTACATCATTCATGTTAAGATGGTACATTGTGTGAGAACAATGTAGCAAGATGTGCACGTTAAAAGTGTCCATAGTAAAAACAAAACAAACAATTAAAAATAATTAATTCAAATAAGTCGTGGCAACCAAGAGATGACCAATCCCAACTGACAGCGCCCGTTCACGAATATGACGCATGGATCAGCACCATTCAACTCAACCATTTTGAAGGGAACTAAATGATCCGACACACGCGCCACCATCAGTAAGACATTTGAGTGAGCATGACATACTCTTAACCGCCAGGGCACATTCAAGTCAAGAAAAGACGTAGGTTTCCAGCGACTGATAGCATTCTAGTACATAGCACTCACACAATATGGGATATGCGTTTATATAATACCAAAAATATTGAATTTATACAATACAAAGATAGTTGCACAATCTTCAGCAGCTCCAACAATACAATTAGTGCTATCCATTTATGCGCCCCTGTCCTTGTGGAGCAGGACCGGCATTGAGCTAAGAATTTTTATCAGCGATATAATCGTCCAATTTGTAATATGCTTGCTTACATAGTGTGCGATTAATGCATCTTTTAAATTTTGTTTCATTCAGTTCAAGAATGTTTTGTGGAATTTTATTATAGCATCTCAAACAGTACCCCATGAAAGAAGAGTCTACTTTCACGAGTCCTGGCCTGGCTGAACTAGTTGGTCCCTATTTCAAGTACTGTAATTGTCTCTGTCACCTCATTTACCAAAAAGATGTAGATGTTTTCTTACGTACATTATGTTTTCGTAGATGTATTGAGAATGTACAGTCATGATGTTAATTTCCTTAAACAGTTCTCTCAGAGAATCACGCCTACGAAGATTGTATATGGCTCTGATGGCTCTTTTTTGCAGAATAAATATAGGTGTCTGCAGCCCGTCCCCATAATAAAATGCCATAAGACATTATACTATGAAAGTTACTAAAATAGACCAATCTAGCAGTATCTACATTAGTAAATTGACGGATTTTTCTAATAGCATATGCTGCTGAACTTAGCCGCCCCGCCAGAGATGTTAAATGAGAACCCCATTGAAGCCTTGAATCAAGCGTAATCCCCAGGAAAACCGTTTTATCTACGAATTCAAGTTTCTCTTTATTCAATACTATACCACAATCGCTACTTTTGACATTCGGTAAAGCAAATCTTATGCATTTTGTTTTTTTTTCATTGAGTACCAAATAATTTGCTGTGAACCAATTATGGACTTGAAGTAGGGCATTATTCACGTCATCTAGATTTTGGGCTCGTCTATTTATCTTAAAAATTAGGGAAGTGTCATCGGCAAATAACACCATATTTTGAGGTTGGTTTTTCAGTAAATACGGTAGATCATTTATATATACTAAGAAGAGGAAAGGACCCAATATTGAGCCTTGCGGAACCCCCATTTTGACTTGTAAACCCTGTGACACTTAACACCATTTATTTGAACATATTGTTGTCTATCACTCAAATAAGATTTTACCAAACTAAGTGCAAGTTTACCTAGTCCGTAATGCTCAAGTTTCAAAAGTAATGTGTCGTGATTTACACAATCAAATGCTTTGGAGAGGTCACAAAATATTCCTCATTGTCTTGGGACTCTTCCCACGCCGCAAATATGTGCCTTAACAAACTTACACCAGCGTCAGTTGTACAACGTCCCTTAGTGAAACCATACTGTTGATCGTGTAAGATTCCGTTGGTGTTAAAATGATGGAGCATTACCTTTTCGAACACCTTGCTAAAAACTGGCAACATGGATACAGCCTATAATTATTAGTATCTTTACTATCCCCGGATTTGAAAAGAGGTATGACTTCACTGTATTTCATTAAATCAGGGAAAAGTCCTTGGTCTACGCTCAAATTAAAAATTAAAGCTAAGTAAGGAGCTATAGTCTCAAGTATGGATGTACAAACTTTGATAGACATTCCCCATAGATCTTCGATCAGTTTGATTTTTATTTGCCGGAAAGCTTTAATAACTATCATAGGTTTTATGTGTTTAAATTTAAATTCAGCCTGGCATCCAGACACATTCGCCTTTAATAAATCAATTGAGACTTCAGGAGAGGAAATAAGAGCCTCCGTAGTTTGTAACGGTATATCAGTAAGAAATTTACAAATTCTCGAGCTACTTCCTGATTAGAGCTTTTAGAACCACATGCTGTATTTAATGTAAAGCTAGTAATTAGATGATGTAATTAGATTAGATGGCACCACGTGTCTTTCAAATAATGATGGAACAAGCAGAGTACAACCCGAATTGATGGTCAAATTCTAAATAAACGTGAGCAAAAGCTAGTCTGTAATAAAATAGAGATTTCCTCACTAATATTCATAAATTCAAGTAATGCATTGAACTACCAGTCTTATGTAGCTTCGCGTAAGTCCTGGCAGTGTAACAGAATTTGTGCAATAAAATATAATGACTGCACAAAATTTCATAAGAACCGCATAATATTACATTCCGCATAAAATTCAATAGTTAGAATATGATTGAACTAGAAACACAATTAAACCAATATAATTCTTGAACAAGGATGCTCACATCCACCTTGGAACTAATTACGGAGTAGAAAATATTTTTTTTCTAGAAACATCAAGGTTTCCCCCTCCCTTAATCTCATTACTGACTTGTCGCTTCTGTGCATTCAGTGGTCTATGGCAAGCAGTAATAGGCTGTCGTCACACAGAACCGGCAATATCTTTGTATATATTGAAATATACGACGTGATACAATCTTTAGTCTGCAGCAAGCCTTCAGTTTCCTTTTATGAGACTTCAGAATGTTTCAAACTGTATAGTGGAGTTTAGTGAAGTGCTCTTCTGATTTGTGTTACGAGTAAATTGGCAAGAGATTAGTGAGTGACTATGACTTTGAAGTGCTATTGGTATGTAGCTTTGAATTATTTTATTCATGGTTTTATTGATGAAAAACAGAATTAATTTAAATTTACTTATTTTTTATTAGGTAGAAAATAAAAAAATGGGTTCTAACAATAAAAATATTTTAAAAATTTCTTTAATGTAATTTATAGTATAATTTATTTATTTATTAATCTATGGAAGACTTACAGCTAAGATAAACAGATTAAAAAATAGTATGTGAGACTGCCAGCCAATTAAAAGTCCTCACTTCTAAAAACAGATTTAAAGATAGTGTGAACAACACAATACTTACAGCTACAAAAAAAAAACAGGATAACTTTCAAGCTTAAACTAAATTTACATTTTATATGTCACATTCAATAAAATGATAAAAAACTTGAACAAACAAAATCTTAATTGAAAAAGCTAAGGCTCAAGCACTTTCTGGCCGAAGACACACTCGTTATGAAAGCATCAAAATCATGCTGCTTACACATGTTATTAAAGCTTCTACTTGCACGCACTATAAATGAATTTTGCCTGTAATTCGTAGAGGTAAATGGAACACGCAATGGCACGTTCCATCGCTTTGACCTTCCGGGAACGTTAAAATAAAATTTGGATAGGATATCGGAGTTATTTATAGAGTTATTAAATATTTTAAATAATGAAATACGATCAGAAATTGCTCGCCGATTAATTAAGGGTAAAATATGATACCTCTTACAGAGGTTGAGGTAATCTTCAGACCGGTAGGGGTATAATAAATTAAACAAAAAATCGTGACTGAAAATCACCCTTCGGCCGCCATCGAAACTGCTGGTTTGTAACTAGTTGAGAAGGAGGAAAAAATGATCTTTGTTCGAAACCAGTTTCGACCCAATAATTATTTTCCTTTTTACGAAGCCACAGTTACGTAATAAGAGATTTATTTTATATGATTTCGATGAAGGAATCTTCGGCCGCCTACGAAACTTTTTTCTCGAGTCATTTTTATTCATTACCTGAATTCAAATATAAATCTCATGAAAACCGTGTAAAATTGCCCATTGTTCTCACAGTAGGTAAACACTAAAAAACATTTATATAAAAATATTGTAGCATAATAATTTACATTAAGTTTTTCGCTGAACATTTTACGTGCGTGCAAAAGACATCAACGAATGACGAACTGCAAAAAATATTGGCAATAACGCTTTTCAACAATTAAACTTACCAAATGTGGTATTTTAAATGCAAATAAAATAATACTCAAAGGAAGTAATTAATTAGCGTTAACAGACTTTTTAATATAAAACAATTCTGCTGGTTTAATTTGTCAATTAAGACATCACGACTTACGTTGGTAAAGTAACTATGCAAACATTGTTAATCATATTTTTAAAATTTTCGTGAACAAAGAATGAAGAAATAATTATGATAGATGATCAGCTTGACAATGTACACAATGTCATTGATCATTATTTTAATACCTCTCAGCCGCTTCAGTATGACAAATTATATGTCAGACTTGTAGATACAATAATTTGACGAGTTTATTAACATAGGCAAGGTTTATTATTCATCAAATAAAAATATGTTGGTGCTGTTTTTAAACTTGAACCTTATATTATCCTAGATAGTATTCAGTCTAGTTAATTTGCATTAATTAAATACTTACCAGTGATAGTTATGTATGTATTAGTCTAATGACTGTTGCAGTGTGCCGATTGAAGGCCATCGTGTTAACGAGAATTTATTTCATTTCATAATGAACTGCAGTTTAAAATACGCTAGTGCAAAATAAAACTGTATACAAACTGCTGCATTTTTTTCTCATTAGACTTTACACTTCAGATCAAGGTAGACTAAAGTTTAGTTAGCAATGTAAATTACGCAAGTACTCTCGCAATACACAAATTGATAGCGCCAATCCTGAATATTTGTTTAACTTCAAGGCAACCAAACTTATTATATTTTAACCAGTGCCCCGACCTTCTACATTGCATAAATTTGATAGCACACACTCTAATAATTTTAACAGTTTTATGCTAAAAATAACCTGCTCATGTGAATGCTAAAAATATAGCCGTGAAGTTCTTTTTTGAGCGTCCATTTAGTCAATTGATTCTTCACGTCAATTATTGAGAAAGAAACGTAGAAATGTGTGTAGTGTTTAATTGCTTTGTGTAGTTTTGAGTTATTAAATGTTGGGTAGTGTAGTTGTTATTGAAATATGTATAAATAATAAATCTTTCGTTATTGCATTTGTAGTATTTTTATTGATGATAGCCTTGTTGATAATTAACTTTTTCTATCTTGTTTCACGTTTTTGTGAAGTAAGCATACATTTTATTACGCTGTCTTCTGTAACATAATAATACTGTAAATACTTATTTAAACCAAGCAATCACACATGTGGGTCTACCCGTATCTATAAACAAGTCAACGTGATTACTTGAGTAAAATAAATTATTTGTGATACAACATTCATCCTGTACTGTAGTTTAGTAATTTCTTGAAGTTAGAACTGTCGAAAGTTAGGATTCTTAGCTTTGCTTTCTGTGACGGTTCTTACTTCGTTTAAATTCTGGTCTATTGCATTACAATGTTTGCATAAGTAACTTAAACTCAAGATAATTACTTTATCTTGACTAGAGATAAGGGTGCTAGTGTCACTGACAAAAAACTTTAAACTGATGACGACAAAATAGACGATGGTGACTTTATCAATGAAACACTTTCTATCTTCCTAGCTTTTGTTTTTGCCTTTATATATTAAACAAAAGCAAATCATAAATCCAACCAAACTAATTACCCCGACGTTACCTTGCAATAGATCTACTTTTTGCAGCCATGACGAGCTAAACTCAAATGACTTGTCTAGCAGGTCATACGTAATAATAAAAATACATCCTTTTTGATGGGGTTTCCCTGAGCATGGAAATTTATATGTCGTTAGTCAATTTTATTGCGTTGTTGTCTTGTTTTCGCTCAGATTGATCATGCATGATGAGATTGATACTGAGATTATCAATATTGTGTGTGTAATGACTTAATTCTTTGTTAGTAATGCACATGTCAATATGTCTATGGTTATTGTTATACTAGCTTTTGTCCATGGTTTCTCTCGCGTGGGGGTCAATACCTATTGCCACGCAAACGTACTACCGGGATTTAAAAGTAGCCTATGTCCAAACCCAGGCCATGCTATAGCTACATGCCATTCAAATCTGTGATGCCATAAGGAGTGGAATAGTTACAGACAGAGTTCCTTTTCATCGTTCAAGTTCTAACACAACGCAAGTAAATATTAGCAACTTTACAAGGGATTGAAAAACCTGCATTTTTATACCATGTAATGGTACAATACTCGTAATACTTTATAATTTGTGTTCGCTTATTGGATAGAGATGTTGTTTGTTTCTGTGATTGGCTGAAACAAAGTGTCTTACGATTCTCTAGCAAACGGAATCAAAAATCGAAATGTCAAAACCGCCAAAAATTACTTACGTGGTGTTAGAACTTCAACGACGTTTTGCATTTAAGTTAACAGTATGGATGGAATATGTAGACAGAACTTTCTAATTTCGTTTGGGTTTTCCTTCATCTGACGTATGTTCTGTTATCATTAAAAAACAATTATTAATTCACTTATAAACGCACATAATACGCTAATTCCAATACACGTGTGCCATTTCTTATTCTATGAACTTATTAGCATAACCATTGTCTAAAGTGCTACGCAATGTCAAGTTCAAGTCTGACGCACCATTTCGTTCGTATAATGGTGCTATACTATTATTAATCATGCGAAAGTGGGCGTGTCTATCTATCATGGTCATGGTTTGTTACGATCAAAATGGCTGAATGAACTTTGGTGTTAGATTTAGCTTCGTTTTCGGAAAAAGTTGTCGAGTCTATGACAATTATGTTTAGAATAAAATAAGAGCTGATTAACAATAAAAACGGAATATTTACCATGTTTACTATTTATTTTGAGTTACCGATATTTCAGAACTGTAGCAAGCATCATGATCACGGATAAATTAATTCATTTAAGCTTTTAAATGCACTGTTCATGTGTATAGGTTTTCACACTTTTGCAAATCTCGTTATTGAAATAATGTTTTGCTGTAAGAAACCCCAATTCTGGGTTAAGCTCACCATTGTATATACCATACGCTAGATTATTGCAATTTATATGTTTAACTTCTATTTGTGTGCAATAAAGAATAAGAATAATTGATTTGTTAGCTTAGGGACTGATTCGCTTTACGCCAGATTCGCGTTTGGACAGATTCAAACAGAAAAATAAACTCCTTTTCGTTTAAATGAAAATTATATTATCTAACAAGCAGAATTTATTTATAATTTGTCTATAAGTTTTTGTCTGTAACGGGACTTTATCTGTACAAGTTAAGATTTTATTTAAAAAGGGTTAGTGTACTATTTTAGACTTTCACGGTTTTTCACTACACTTAAAGTACTTACGGGATAATATCTGTGATTTTCTTTTATATTCCTGCGATCATGATGCTTGCAACAGCGTCGAAATATCGGGAGCTCATAGTAACAAAAGAAAATCACGGATTTCATCCCGTAAGTAGGTTTAAGTGAAGGGTTAGTGGGTTCAACAATAAATATAATTACATTAAATAACAAAAACCATTGACGTAAAATGGAAACTTTTGTTGAGATGGCTGTCAGATTGACAGACAGTGTTCAAAAAAAAAAATATACAATACATGTCAAAATAATTTGACAAGTAGGTAGACAACATTATTATTGCCGGTTACCTCAAAATTAAATTTAATTAATTCCTGTATTTATTTTTATAAACAGCTGCGAAAATAATTATTTAATAACATTTCCATAATTTGGTTTTTTCCTTCTATTTTTTTCTACTTATAGATAATAAAACAGACGTTAATAAATAAATGGTTTACTAAGAGATATGATTATTATTGTACAAAAATACCCACACTTAAATCATGTTTGACTTAATGCGGACTTGGCACGCATAGGACTAAATCTAATTCGCAATAAAAAAAAGTTTTTGGTGATCTTACATTTTTTATGAACCATGGACCGACTGAGCAGAATTTGTTTTTTTTTTTGTACAAACTTAAAGAACACAACGTAAAAACTTTCTACGATCACCGTCAGATTTGCCAAGGGTAGTGAGTTACTGACCGTTGCAAAATATTTCCAAACGACAGCTGTTTACTTTGACATTCAGTTAGAATAACTAAATGATATTATTTACATTAATAGTGGATATTTATGAGCTGATTTAAATACAATTTTGTAAACCTTAGACGTTTTCCAGTTCAGTTATTTGTTTTCTTTTTTGCCAATTATGAGGGTATAATAAAGTATAACTTTTAATTCCGATTGGATATTTCCATGAACCTAAACTCGAGCGAAACCGCGGACAAAAGGTAGCTGCGATATGTAAATTGACGACCCAAATGGCGCAGCGGTAGTGAGGCTGCCTTACGTTCTTGGGGTGCCGGGTTCGAATCCCGGTAGGAGCAAATGTTTGTGTGATGAGCATGGACATTTGTTTCCGAGTCATGGATGTTTATATGTATAATAAGTATGTATTTACAAACAAAAAGTATCTATGTAGTATATCAACTATCTGGTGTCCACGACACAAGCCTCGTTGCTTAGTGTGGCACTAGATGGCGCTGTGTGTAACGTCCAGCGATATTTATTTATTTATAAATGAATCCAAATATCCCGACCAATCATAAATAAAATCTGTAAACGAGAGAAACAACAAGTTTTTATTGAAAACATGAGAGGATTAACAGTTAACCAAAAATAAACTAATAATTGCTGTAGGTATAATAAAACGGATTATCAAACCACGATAACATTGAGTCATCGATGGACGTAAAGTTGTTAAAATATGTAGTAATTGGCTTCCTCCACCTCCTATGCGGAACATCTAGAACTATTGCCGGTTCCTGAATCCGTTGTACTTGATAGTTGAAACTAAGGCTGTAGAATCTGTGAGCAATATAAACAAAAATTTAGTCAATAAAAACTCGATCATCAATCAACTCAGTTTATAACTCTTAGTAGAAAGATTTTTTTTCCATTTGCGGATGTAGTGGTCTCTTATAAGTATCTAGTGACATTCAATCAAGGTCCGCTTTTTTAATGTAGTCCTGTGTGACTAATAATTACTATTTCTATACCAGCGCTGCGGTATTTGTTTTACATCTATCGCAGCATCTTGCTGAGATAGGAGCCTTTTTGGCCTCGCACAGGTCTGCTTTTTATTATTTAGTTTTAGTTTTTTTTTTTTGTAGTTTCTGTGCTTGTCCCAAATAAATATTTTTGTTTCATTCTTCTTTCTTTTCTTTATTCACATTATAATAGCCTTTATTTAGATCAACTTCACCTTATAAGCAAACTTAAAAACTTATTCTAATTACTCTCCTTTTTTATCATTTGCAGATCTGTTTGCCAATCAGCAAAGGTCTCCCCCAAACTTTTCCATTCTGATCTTTCTAAAGCAGTGGTTCCCAACCTTTCTTGGACTAGGGACCACTTTGGTGTCTTTATTGTTAGCAGGGACCATAAGGTCTTAGGTAAACATGGACACCGACTGAATTAGGGGGTGAATCTTTAACACAATGAAAAATTTGGAAAATGGGGTGTTAACTTTAGAATTTAGATAGTGATCAAGGATACAAAAGAGATTGAAGTGAAAATTTTAGCATCTCGACTCTGATAGGTTCAATTAGTTTGGGTTGAGCTTGCAACTTCTGTGGAAGTTAAAAAGTACGAATAACATTTTAACCTTTCGCGGACTATGTTCGAGGCTCTTGCGGACCACCGGTTGGGAACCACTGTTCTAGAGCCACTCTGTTCCACATCAATGGCAGGAGTGATGTGGAACAGACTCTTCTCTTAACTCGCTGTATGCTTTTTTAACTCCACCCGTTTTGCTTATATTTTTTTATTATTATTCACATACAAAACATTAAAAGGACCTTTTTTCTGAGAGACTTATATGAATTTTACATGAGTTAACTGTTTCAACAACAAAAATTAAACAAAAAAAAAACAAACGATTAATTCCCCAAAAAAATATGAAACCCCCAATTCAAAAACAGAACAGCCCACTAAACTATTCTGATAGCACTCACATTGATTACGTGCATTACCGCACTAATCCGCCTGACTATCTCTAACACCGAGGCTTCCGTCAGTCGGAACTCAGTCGGTTTTCGCCTCCATCCTTGAATGTACCGGTTGCAATATCCGGCTAGTTGCGTGTGCAGCCACTGTGCGATCCTATTGCACAATGCTCAGTAATGCACGCTCTTTATTAATAAATGCATTGTGATTTCGTTGGAGATTTTCGGGAATAGGTTCCTTAGTAGTAAAAAAAAAAATATATCGCTGGACATTACACACAGCGCCATCTAGTGCCACACTAAGCACTCGTTGCTTGTGTCGTGGACATCAGATTGTTGATATACTACATAGATACTTTTTGTTTGTAAATACATACTTATTATACATATAAACATCCATGATTAAGAAACAAATGTCCATGCCCATCACACAAAAATTTGCTCCTACCGGGATTCGAACCCGGGACCCTAAGAACGTAAGGCAGCCTCACTACCGCTACGCCATCGCCACTCGGGTCGTCGAGTAGTCGTTACGGGTCTCGGATCAGAAGCCCGAAAATCTGGCAACCAGCCTTGCCACGGGATACCAGTAATGTATGTCAAATAAGCAGTTGCTCCTTGTGAAATACTGGTATACAGCTGGATCTGGTTGGACTGGAGGCTAATCCCAACAAAAATGGACAAAACTGTCATTCTTTAGTAGAGGTATTCGATACTTGCTTTGACTATTTATTCAGCCTAGCAACCAGTTGGAGGAAAAGCCCTTTTAAGTAACAAAAAAAAACAATCAAAGCCTAAAACCGTCGCAAAAAAAAAGAAAAGTTTTTCTTTTAAATTAAATTATGGCCTACGGTTACAGGTTGGTACTTGTACATATTTTTATTATTATTTAGAGTTATAGTTTATATAAAGTAGTGTAATTATTTAAATAAATTTACTTTAAATTATGGCCTTCTATTATAAACAGTTAACGGTTATAATAATAGGCTGACAAAAAAAGGCAAAACGTCTGCGACTCGTTCTAATAACGAATTTAAAATAAGCCCATAAAAAAAACTTGTTTAATCGTCATTTATTTTTAAAATTAACAAAAACCGTCTGGGAAACCTTTGATAAAACACGTCTGGGTCAGTTTCTCACTGATGATTCTAGAATGTACCGTTCCTCAGGTGACTACAAAAAATACGTACCTACCTACCTTTATTAATCTTGGGAACTATTTAAATTTTATGAGCACATTATATAACCTTTATTATATAACCTTTATTATATAATTGTAAAGTTATGTACTTATAACTAACATAACCTGGAATATCGAAATATTGATCCCAACAAAAACTAAGCATGCATGTGGAAAAAAATTGAGTCAAGCCTGCAAAAAAATCTTACATCTTTGTATTGTCAAGATATAATGACAACATGACAAAGACACAAAATGAAAAAAAAATATGTCTAATTGTTAAGTTTAGCTCTGTTCCTGGATTGATTGTCGGAAATCAATTTTAGTCTGAATATTTTAATTACTTCTTATTCATCTAGTCAACATCTCAAAAGGATAAGAAATTCGACAAATTAAAAAAACACTTTTAAGTTAAAAAATAATTATCGTGCAGGTACTACAAATCTCTAATCTAAAGATCGCCAGACTACTCGATTGCTCCGAACTTCGAATTACCTAATATTACAAAAGAATATGTAAGTATGTTGCAAGTAAATGGACCAGGCAGGCAGTCTAGACTTAGAATGAATACTAGTTACAATACCTATGTATCATAAAAAACCGGCGAATTGGCCCAGACACAACTGTTTCAAAATATTGTTGATATCGCAATATTAACATGAGAAAATACACGGGCTATTTATAGATCTCTTGAATAATTTATTAAGGATGAGATTTGCCTGTTAGAAGATCGATATATCATTTTGAGATCGAAATAAAAGTTTTAAACTTCACCAAATGCATAGCTTTAAAACTGAGCTAAGATCACAGAGATTGTTAATACCTTTTTATTAGCTTCACTTGTAACTTACTCTTTAAATATATCTTAGAAGTTAAATATGACCCACTTCCCAGTTTCGTATTGTTAAAATTTTGCTTAAATGTTTAGTTTTGATGACAATGCATGCTGAGCTACGAGTAAGTGGCGTAATTCAAAATTCAAAATGGCAGACTCCTAAATATGGTGCACTAGTTATTTTGTATGCATTCTCATGATAGGGATTATCAAATTAAAGGCTTTGCCGAGAAGAATACGAGATATTCTTAACTTTTATATTTTATTTAAAAATACACTGAGGGCCTCGACAAGTGGCTTTTGTTTTCAAAACGGTTCGTATTTCGACAACGACTCTCAACAAGATTGACATTAGTTTTTCAGCATAATAATTATGTCAATCCAATACTTTTTAGTATTTCACTATCATTGTTTCGCTGAAAGAATACTACTAAAATAAACGATTGAACTCCGCTGAAATAATCTGTTTCATTCATAAGATGGGGTTGGTCCAGAAATGCTTATACATGCCTTCCTAAAATTTTCCATAGACCACGCATCTTCTTCGAAGGATGCGTTATTCTTAATTCGGGTTCTAAGACCCCAATCTGGGCCACTGTGCTGTGACACTGACCATAAGGGCCGTGAGGTAGACCGGTCCAGTCAACACGAAGGTCAAGTTACAAAACTTATTTTGTAATTCATATTATTCCGAAGCTCAAGATTCACTGGTACAGTCACGAGTACTAATATGTATACAACTACCTAAATTCAAAAAGCGTTTTTTTTTATCCAATAATAATTGTAGCTTTCTCTAGAAAAGGTATATTCCATAATAGGCGAGACGACAAAAAAATCTAATTAGTCCGACTTAGATTATCAAAAAATATTTGACCCGTGTTTTTTTCTTTTGTTACGTAAACCAAAATTGACGAAGATACGACGCTTTTAAAATTCTCAATACGTCACGCCATGGTATAATTTTTAGCTAGTTCTGACGTCACGAGCCCCCACTCCCGAGTTTTGATGCGTTTTATCTTTGTCAATATTCATTGATTTACAAAAACAAAAAATACGTGTCCATTAATTTCCAATACTCTAACTGACGGACTAAATGGATTTGCAATTTTTTGATACTGTCGTCATGCCTATTATAGATATGGCTTCGAGAACACTATGCTCGTTTTAACGTTACGTACGTATACGTTTTAAATTTTCTATCAATACTTTAGGGAAAATCTTGGGCATTACATACTTTACAACTAGCAAAGTATATTTGTTATGGTTGTGACTGTACCAAATATAATTATGAAGAATGAAGAAATTAACCTTTTATGTGCGTGCAATTTATGATTCTCAAGTTAGATGTTTAAGGTTGCCTGTCAAATTAATGATGTGCTCCAAATAAGATATGCTTTGTGTATGTTATGCTCTAAAAGTACTGTGACATTGAAATTATTTTTTGTACAATGTCCTAGTGATGAGTTTTTCTTCAAGTATTTAATTTCTTTAGTGACTGCCTAATAGGCATGACGACAGTATCAAAATATTGCAAATCTATTTAGTCCGTCAGTTCGAGTATTGGAAATTAATGGACACGTATTTTTTTATTTTTGTAAATCAATGAATATTGACAAAGATAATTTAACGCATCAAAACTCGGGAGTGGGGGCTTGTGACGTCAGAACTAGCTAAAAATGATACCTAGGCATGACGTATTGAGAATTTTAAAAGCGCCGTATCTTCGTCAATTTTGGTTTACGTAACAAAAGAAAAAACACGGGTCAAATATTTTTTGATAATCTAAGTGACGAGCTAATTAGATTTTTTTTGTCGTCTCGCTTATTTATTTATTAACAAGACGTGCTTGTAATCCCCGAAGAGTTAGGCAGACGTGTGCCTAACAGTACACCTACATTTCGCCAGTTATCATTGTTTTTTAAGTCTCATCTAATAGGGGCCTGCCAAGTTGGTCTAGTGGACGCAAGCGCGACTGCCGACCATGAATTCCTGGGTTCCAGTAACAGATTGGACAATTTTTTGTTTGGTTTTCCCATTAATAATTTCTTAGTAGCAACCGGCTGATGGCAATAGGCTCGCTCCCTATTACGTGGGATTTCAACTTAACTGGTGAAATGTGGTAAAAACTCCTTAGCTCTGGCGTGATAATATGGATATTTTTTGCCTTTCCTTTTTCCTTCTAAATAAAATTGTCAACACGGAATCTGCAAATGCAAAACTGCAATATATTACTAAAGACAGAATCTGTATTTCATGAAAAGAAAGATTGGGAAAAAAACAACGTTTCGTGGTTCAGAACTATTTAAATGTTTGTTTAGTTCGTCTGAAACAACGCGATGTAGAGCGTGACGTTGCGCAAGCTTAACTTGAACTTCGTCAATTCTATTGTTAATGTAGAATGGTTTACAAATGCATCGAAGAAATTTTGCAAGATACACAATGTTGCAGGCGGAACCTTACATTGGTGAATGTTGATTGCTATAAACGTGAAATAAATAATGAAATAATCATTGGATTGGATTGGAACTCGGAAATTAGTAGTAACAAATTCAAGTCTTACTACCAAAACTTCTTCTGGTATTCAGCTGTATCCGGTTAGACTGGAAGCCGACCCCAACGTAGTTGGGAAAAGGCTAGGCAGATGATGATGACTATCAAAAAACACGTTTAGTTAAAAATTATTAAAAAATGACAAACCCGCGGTATTCCGCGGCTTTGTGCGTGGTTTACGCCCTGTATAAAGCCGGTTAGATAATAATCTAACCGGCTTTATACAGGGTGTAAACCACCTCAACACGAAGCCGTCAACCAAGCATTCTGTACATCAAACCAAGTAACTTTACGCAAAAATTATTGCTGGGAAACGACTAATTTTTTTGGGGTGAAAAATCATGTTTTGTGGTAGAACTCAATGTAACGCACTCAAAACATTGTGCTGATGGGTGGATTGAATAGTACGGGGGTCGTGGAGGAGTTTAAAGTAAAAATCTTACATTAAAAACTTGTATTTAAAAAAAAATGCCAAAAAGTTGGATCTTTGACCCCCAATATCTCCGTAACTAGAAGGTTCCCAGGTATGGTGTAGAACAAAAAAATGATCGCAATGACGAGGAAAACAAGTGCCTTTCGGCTTCGTTAAGAGGTGCTTTGCACCCTTTATATTTGTTAAGTACCCTTTTTTTTTTTTTTTTTTTTTCGGATGGGAAATCATCAAATGACTTCTCCCGCTCTGGGCTGAGCAGGAGGGAGTGTCAGACTTTTACTGACTAAAACCCATCCATGTTCCTTCATCGCCCTTTGTGTTCCGGGGCCACGGTATCTCTTTCGAATAGTCCCGCAGCCCCGGTTGTTAAGTACCCTGGCACCAACTATTTGTCTACACTGGAGTGATGAACAACTAGACTCAAATAACACTTTAATGTGACAAAATTAACTTAACAAGTTTCTTTTAATTTTCTTCATGAAGCGTATCGAAACGACACGCTTCATGCAGAAAATTACGTTTCACGAGTTTACGTGAAGTGCATCCGTAATTAATTATGGTCAGAGGAAACTTATCTCTTATTATTTTTCGCTGAGACCGTTACATAGACCAAACCACAATATTTACAATCATCACCTGCTAAACCTTTTCCCAAAGGAGACAGTTTTTTTTAGGCCCACTTGGACGTTGCGTTTATTATTCATATTACACCAAAAATAAGTAACAGTTTTATCATAGTAACAAACGAAAGATTACTTAGAAATGAAAACGGGATCTTAAAATCATAATAAAAAGTTATATTATGATATTTTTTTGCGAGTCAAATCATTCCTGTTGTGGTTAATGTCATTTGACAGAAAATACTTACGTAAATAGGGACGTTTTTTCCGTTTACAAAAAAAAGTACGGTACCCAGTGGTAATCATATCTGCTTTAATTAAAACAGAATAGAATATAAAAGAAATATTATTAAACTGTGAGCATTTTAATGCTATTTTTAAAGGTTTACGCTAAAATCGCGTAGATGGTTTAAGCAATCAACGTGTCACGGAGCGTTGTAAATCCGCCTTTTTAGTGGTTGACAGACAACTTCATTATTTTGACATTTCCTCTTTCTGTTTATTTCGATTTTCGTAAAAGTGTTTTTGTAGTTTTCGCATTTATTCCGGTTAGACAAGGCTTAGCTAATATAACCACTATAATCTAGATATTTTAGGGAAGAAATCAATGTACGTTTCATTATTAAACGCTACAATTTTAGTGGGTGGCCTAATCTCCAAACAAAAAAAAATGTCTCCTTTAATCTGAAGCGACTGCTGTGAAAACTACATAAATAATAAACAACATATTTCAACATCTTTCATGAGCACAACGCATTCTGAATTCTGATCTGAATATGTTTTTGATAGGTATGTACTATCGAGGACACTCCCGCCTGATCACCACTAAGCTAATTTTTGCTTGCACTTACAACATAGAAACGCTCTCTATCCCCGCCCCGTTGAGTTTATATAGAAATAATTAATGAAAAGATACCGATCGGCGACACATGCCAAACGAGAGTTATTGTCATTTTGCGCGCCAAAGTTGACGCTTTCCTAATAGGCCTAAAGTTTAAGGTGGAGTGGCTCGGCGCCTCCGCATGATTTAAGCGAAAAATATTTTAAATGATCAGGCGGAAAAGACCACGACTGTACCAACTAGTGAGTCAAAAAATAAATGAATGTCACATTAAATCTGCATCAGAATTTGTAACATGAAGTTTCGGATCAAATGTGAATAATCTTTAATCCTCTCACGGATCTTCAGATGACATTAGAATTAATTCACTAAAACGAGTTGCAAAATATTCAAAAATTAATCTAGATTCTGGGGAAAACTAACCTAACCCAAGCGTTACTTATATCTATGTAAATGAAGCTCTCTTATTCTTCATTTCTAACATTTAATAACATGTTACATCTAATTTAAATTTGACGGAAAAAAAAATCAAAAATTATAAATAAACAGGTTCTTTGTTTTAAGACCTTATTTCTTTGTTTTTAGACGTGTAGATGATTCGGTCACTTATCGTTTAAGCTAATGTTCTTTATAGCTTTTTTTATAAATTGCAAACAGTCAAAGATACCCTAACTGAACTGATCAAAGCACCTATTCTAATCCAAACTTGTTTTTTAGGGTTCCGCAACCAAAGGGTAACCAACGGGACCCTATTACTAAGCCTTCGCTGTTCGTCTGTCTGTCAGCGGGCTGCTCATGATCTGTAATCGGTTAACAGTTGAAATTTTCACAGAATGTATTTTCTGTTGCCTCTATAACAGCAAATAAAAAAATAACCACCCCTTTAATTTTTTTTTCTTAATACGATGTTACGGAACCCTATACGCGAGTCCGACTCGCACTTGGCCTATTTTTATTACACCTCTCAACGCTGCATATTTAATCTCTGATTGGTAAACCGACGTAATTTAATTCAACGTGTGCGTACACACGTCAAATTAACCAATCATTAGTGTTTACTAGACCTCGATGGAAGAATCCGTGGCAATTTTCAATTTCCTGAACTATCGTGATAACTTCTCATGAATAACAAACGTCTAACATTAGGCTCCGTGCCCACTGAAGTGTAACACCGAATCACAGCGAATCTCAATAAATCACATATGTAATTAAATGCACGCAAGGCCTTTGAGTTTCCTGATGAATGGTTAGAAAACTTTAAAAGTATGGATAAATGTGTTTCGTGCATTTTTTGATCTTACCATACGTCTTTGTTTTGTTATTTTTGTAGTGTGCTCATTTAGCAGTATTCGTTAACTAATTCATTGATCTGATTCCCTATTTCTAAAGTTCTGCTGACAACGATGGTAATTGCAAAAAGCGCAGTTGCATTAACTTCGGCTGTCACCTCCAATTTCGCAAGGTTTGTCTAACAAACCATTGCATTGTGAATACGTCTATGTTCTACCTCTCGTTGCAACGTTAAAACAAATATAAACTCTCCGTATTGTATTTATTTTGGTGAAGGAAAGTGTTCAAGCAAATATGAAATCTTTGTACATTCTGAGATGAGCTTACGAGAGCCTGTCTAAGACAATAGGTATATGACTAAGCTGGGCTGTACCTCAATGTGGATGAACCTCAATTAAGGTGAAAGCGTCAGGGTAGCCCGCGATATTCAAACATTCACAGGTGCAAGAATGACTTTTTCAAGGCCAAAGTATTTCCTGCACTTTTATGCGCTTGGAGGGTTGTATTGATGATTATAATTCTAGAACTACATACTTCTTACAGTCGCGAGGAATATTTTAATCAACATACAACCTAGCACTGGCCTGCAAATTGCAAAAAACGTAAGAAATTTTGAATTTCGAGGGCTACTCTGAAGCATCCCTTTTTTAACCAACTATGACGTATGCATCCGCTACGAAAGGATTTATTGTTTTTATTGTAAGACTAGTGATGTGTATGTGTGAGACTAAAAAATAACCTACTACCTATACTCAGACCTACCAAATACACACAAAAAAAATCAAAAAAATCGGTCAAGCCGTTTCGGAGGAGTTCGATAACAAACACTGTGACACGAGATTTTTATATACGTATAATATTATAAGATAAATCTAAGCGGGTGAAATAGGAGTTGACAATTTGTGTAGGCTGTAGTGTAGTGAAACCTCAGTTTAAAAATTAAACCGTTTATTTAACCTACTGCATGTACCAACAATATAATTAGTTAAATGTAAAACCTCTCACGTCTTCGCCAAACAAAATGAATAAATCAAGTCGAGATAACGACTGTGCTAATGCAACTAGTTGCGAAATAAAATGCATTGCAAATGCACGGTTGAATTATTATCCTACTCACTATTTTATATTCATAATTTACGAAATAGAACTAGTGATTATGCGAAATAATCTATATAGTGTTCACTGTTGTGTAGATAAGGGGTGGTAATAAAATAAGGGAGTTCGATGCTTTAATCAAAGCATATAATGTTCCCACTGCTGGGACACCAGCCTCCTCTCTATGAAACGGAGTCGGTTGTTATCTACGATGCGGACGTAGTGAAATTTTTGGTTCTAGGACATACCGGTTTCCTTTAATCAAATAAGATAGACAGCATCTATGAAGTCAACTATGTTAAAGACAGTAATAAATCAGCTTGAAAAAGAAAATTTATTGGTAAAATACCGAAAGCGATCACAACTGCTAACCGACAACTAAATGAATACGGCAACAGGCGTCTACGGAACCGTTTCCATTGGAACCAGTCTGTCATTACATTGTACCTTTAAATAATTACATTTATTAGCTATACGTTTATTAAACATCGGATACTTCCTATGTGATGGTTACAAAATAATTACAGAAAAAAACCAATAGCTGGAGTGATCTTTAACGATCCTTAATTCTGACATTTAAAATTTCACCACACTAACTATGAGTACAATACGATAATATTAAAATATGTGCGACTACAAAATAATAGTAAGTACAAGCAATACAAGATCTTATAATTCATCAATCAGTTTTGCAACTCACCGTCTAGTTCAACGTAATTATTCGTCTACTGCAATGTCGAACCAAGATTAATAGGTATTAAAATGTCAATAACAATTAACGTTTTAATTTTGGCACGGGAATATAAGCATGTCGGATCCGGTCATGAGTGCGGACGGGGGAATGAATCGAAAGCGCGCTAGTGGTGACATCAGGCGACCTACTTACCAGACTACCCCACCATGGCGTGCTTCTACAGAGTCCTGATGGTGACAGCTCGCAGCAAGGACGACATTCAGGATCGGATCGCAGCGGAGTTGAGACGTCTTGAAACTGTACCCGATTCATTATGCCCCGTGTTTGTGTTAAAGTGTAATTTCAAGTAATTTGATATCCCATGATCTGTCCACGAAGTAGACACAATAGTTAAACAGTGGCGTCTCGACCAAATTGGCCATTCGACAATCATGATTTAATGTATCGCATCCAGTGTGTTTTCATAGCACGCAACCCGTCTTCTGCCCACATAAAGCTCGTGCCTAACGGAAAAAATCCTGACAACTCGACAAGCAGTTGTTCTTAAACTTTTGCATGGCAACAAGTAGGGTTAAGTACATCGATGCGATTGTCAGACACACCCTGTCTGAAGATATCTTAAGGTGTACTTGCATGGGCAATTTATTGCACCAATCCCGGCTATAGAATTGTGGTCGACATTATGGAGACGGCATGTAGTCTCGGCAATATCGAGCAATTTACGTCTAAATGTTGTGTAGCTGTAATCACTCGCGTAAGTTGGGCCATCCTTAAATGATACCTAATCTTGCACCTCACTCTCTGATTAATTGTCAATATGTCATAAATCTTAAAGCTTAAAAAGATGATTGTGATATTTATTTACTCATATCCATGGAGTAAGAAAATGTGAATGCTTGTTTGAATTCCTGTTATTATTAACAGGAATTCAAACAAGCATTCACATTTTCTTTCTCCATGGATTATTTTGTAATTAAATATCCTGAAGCTTCCTAAAGTCACAGCTAGGGTCAATTTACACCGAGACGCAACGCGAAGTGACGCTGCGCGCAAATTTTAATAGAGCGATTCGAAATATAACTTTATTTACCACACGAAAAGATACACATTTCATTGCGATGCGTCTCGCGGCGGTGCGCGGCGCAGCGCGAAATCACTGGCCTCTTCCAGCATCATCGCGCCGCGCGCCGCGTCGCGTCGCGTCTCGGTGTTCACCGACGCTTAAAATGCCCAATTACAAAGCCATAAATTTCATTTACTGTTTAAACTCCTCAGTTTATTCCCACAACCGTAAACTTTAGAATAACGTTATTTTAAATCTAACTAAGCTAGCTAACCCGGATGCAGCTTGTAGCGATTTTTTTGCATAAGTTCATGTATTGTGCAAAGTTCACACGCAATTAGACAAAAAACATTTTGTAGCAACTGATAAAGATTTTATGGTAATTTTTTTAATAAAATACAGGTGTAATTCGGACGAACCAGGAATGAAATTATGATTCCTTTGTTCATTACATTTAATTTTAATATTAAATTAAACTAATACATTTTACATTGCATTGCGAGAGCAGCGGTGGCCCAGTAGTGGCGGCCCCGACTTACGAACAGTAAGTCGTGGGTTCGAACCCAGGCAGGCATTACTTTGTGTAATTTATTTCATCACAGTGGTGATGGTGGTTGAAAGAAAACATGAACAGTGGGGGGTGAAGGAAAACATCGTGAGGAAACCGGCATGTTATAGAACCAAAAAATTCGAAGACATGCGACATCTACCAATCCGCACTGGGCCCGCGTGGTAGATTATAGCCCATTCCCTCTCTTAGAGAGGAGGCCTGTGTCCCAGCAGTGGGAACATTAATAGGCTGATGATGATGATGATGATTTTACATTAAAAAAACTATAACTTTTCACTCACACACACACAAACACGCATACATAAAATAAGTTCTTAGAAATTATAAGATTCACATATTATTTTTACCGGCTTTGCTTCTTAGCTGGGTTTTGGTTTTGTTTTGTTTTCTAGTAATTTAGTCTCAATACCTATCGTATTAAATAAGGCAAGTAGCGAGTCAACCCCAACACAAGTGTCGTGTTGACCGCTTTAGCGCTACATACATCTATTTGCAGCGAGCGCTGGAAGTGCTGACTTTTTATAAACAAATATGACTTTTTATAATAAATCATCATCATCATCAGCCTATTAATGTTCCCACTGCTGGGATACAGGTCTTCTCTCTATGAGAGGGAATGGGCTATAATCCACCACGCGGGCCCAGTGCGGGTCTCTCTAAATTGTTTACGAGATGCAGAATTAGTGTCCGTTTGATTGTAATAATTGACAAAGACACCACATTTAAACTTCAGGGCAAAGTCGTCTATGAATCTCCACCTGAACAGGTTCTCCTTGCTTCGGCCAACCTGTCCGGTCCGTGTTCGGAGTATATTGCCACTAAGAACAACGCAGATGCAGATGGCTTTGACAAAAACCTGTTAGCGCTTTTACCTTTTACGACAAAAAAAATACAATTTACTTTTTCAGAATCTTGCATGGACCGGTGCTACTACGTATCCCCAAAAAATATTATTGTAACGATGACTTGATTAGCGGAAGCACTTAAGAATTTTAATCAACATTTTCCTTATACTAATCTCGTAAGATCTTTCACACATTACACGTATTTTTTTTATTTTTTTCATCTAAATTACTCACATCTGAAAACGGTTCTTCCCGTTTTGAACTAACTACGCCATCGCCCAGACGAAGGATACGGTTCTTTCTGTTTATGAAATATCTTGTATAGCAGTGATAGCCTAGTAGTGTGATTTTCGGACTGCCAAGTCCGAGTTCTTGCTTCGGTGTAGATCATAGAATACCACTCGAAAATATTTAGGGGGAATCCGGGACCGCGGTCCTGCATAGCTATTCACAACGCTTCGATTCGAATTTCGATTCGGAAAGTCGTATGTCTATCTCGCTTGATTTCGTAATGTCAAAGGTCCCAAGACCTATGATTTTTCGGATTCATTGTATAATTTGATCCATTTTCATTTCATCCATTTTTTTGTTTCCTCACGATGTTTTTTGGTGTAGGAAAACATCGTGAGGTAACCAGCATGCCTGAGAGATGTTTCTTTTCGGCATGAAAAAGCCAAGTTAGAGATCCATGCGGCATGGGCTGTATAAAAACTCTGACACCGGGTTAGGCACATTAACCACACAAAAAAGAAAAATAATAATTTTATGAATGTGTAAGTAAGTCCTTCTATCAATTATTTCTTCACACCTAAACCACAGATCTGATCGTCATGAATTTGGCAGTTAGGTAGCCTGGGACCTGGAGAAGGATATACTGCTGGAAGGGTGCTACTTTTTATCCTGAATAAGTGTATCCTAATTCAAATATTTATTTATTGCTGGAATGAAAAATGTTAATAATAAAAATACATGCAGACGTCACAGACAATAGCTTGTAGTTTTTAAATCCGTTATCAGTTAAAAAATACATTAAAAACTTAAATTTCTATGTTTATTCCCACCAAAGTAAGGTTTTAATTTAGAATAACGTCATTTCGTTTATCGTTTTTATTTTTATTTTTTATCTCTATGCTTAATTTTTATTGGTTGTGCTGTTAATTTAACCATTTAATTTTGTGTGTTATGTCCTGTGCGGGCTAATATATGCCTTTTATTTCTTTTATTTTAAATCAGCTGACCCGGATGCAACGTCTAATGACTTTATAGCATAAAAGTTCATGTATTGTGCAAAATTCACACGCAATTAGAAAAAAATATTCTATGTAAACTGATAAAGATTCTATGGTTTAATTTTTATGAAATACCGGTGCAATTCAGGACGGTCGGCAAACAAGGAATTATATTATTGTAACGATGAGAATTTTAAACAATATTTTCCTTAGACTAATAACTAATTATAACTCGTGATTCTTTTTCACACATTACACATTAGAATAATCGTGTAGTTACTATATTATACACATAAATTACTCACATCTGAAAACGGTTCTTCCACTTGAGACACACCATGTTATATCCTTTTTCCTGTTACGATATTTTTTTTTGTGTTTTTGTTGTGTGCACTTGTGGCATGTGCCAAATAAATGTTTTTTTTTTTCTTTTCTTTCTTTTAACCGGACTGTATCGAAACTCAGTAAGTAGTGGTTTAATTAAATTAACCTAGATAATTATGACAGATGTACACTGCGTTTTCAAAAAAGTAATTATGACTAACCACTGAGGGGCCTACTAATAAGTAGGCCGGTATAAAATAGTATTTTGTAACTGAAGCAGCTTTCAATACTTTTACTGATATATTTATAGTTATTTATAACTTGCATATTATATATTTATTACTCAGTTAAATCACCATACTAAAATATATTACCTTTACCTTTTCAAGGGGAACCGATCACTTTATCGAATTTTGTTTGCTCGAATTTAATTTTAACAAAAACTATGGACCAACTCCTTTTTTGCCATAGGTATTACACACGTATCATGACGTGTCATAGGTATTATTTTACCGAAGTACGTTTAGCCGATTTACAAAATATCTTTTTGCTGCTTCTCGAAGTCTCTTTTGAAATTTTTTCATTTGCCATATTTTCACCACACCGAAACAAAATTTTACGGAATATTATTTGGTCACAAATATATAGCCGGTTACTTTTTTTTACTTAAAAAAAAAAAAAAAAAACATGCATCATAATATAATGCATGTTCGGAAACTATACCAAGAACAAATTTTATTTCGGCTAAGTGTAACTTCGATAAAAAGTTTTCGACCAAATGTAACGTCGGAGTAACGAAAAAAAACGACTTCGATAAAGTGAAAAAAACGAAACGTGAAAAGTTTTAGGTGAAATGCAATTCGGTTAAATGATTTTCTAACTTATGATAGGTATCCCTTTTCAAGCCTAAACCACCGATTAGATAATTATGAAAATATTGCTATAATTCAGTTTGCGGTAACCAAACTAATCTATGTTACATGATGGTAATAATGATTATGCAAAGATGAAATCTGTTGGAAATTCGCAACGAAGAATTTTCATTCATTTTCAATTAAATAGCACGCAAAATGTCTAATTTGATAAATTCGCAAATAAAGTTTGACCTATTTTATCCCCAGTATAACGTATCCTAAGATAGATAGTATAGTGATCCGCCGCTATCGGCAGCAGGGTTCAAGCTACCGGCGGCGGCGGTTAAGACTCCAGAGACAGGAACCTCGTCACAATGCGGGCCGTATCGAAGAGTCATCATCATCATCATTTCAGCCGCAAGAGGTCCACTGCTGGACATAGGCCTCCCCCAAGTGTCGTCACATTGTCCGGTCCAGTGCGACTCGCATCCAGCGGATTCCCGCAACCTTCACCGGGTCATCGGTCCACCTAGTAGGAGGCCTTCCAACACAACATCTTCCGGTTTGCTATCCGTTCTGAGAGCAATGTGCCCTGCCCACTGCCACTTAAGTTTGGCAATTCTTCGGGCTACGTCGAAAAGAATTGCATTCTGAATCAGGCCCTTGATCCAACCGCCTAAGGAGAGCCTCGAAAGATGTTAGAAGATAGTTAGAATAATTATCTAGTGCCATTTCAAATCTATAGTCGTGTACAGTCGTGGTCTTTTCCGCCTGAACAGTTCAAATTTTCTTAAAGTTTAGGCCTATAAGGAAAGCGTCAACTTTGGCGCGCAAAATAACAATAACTCTCGTTTGGCGTGCGTCGTCAGTGCGCTCGGCCGATCGGTATCTTTTCATTCATTATTTCTATACAAATACAACGGGGCGGGGCTAGAGAGCGTTTCTATGTTGTAAGTGCAAGCAAAAATTAGCTTACAGGTGAACAGGCGGGAGTGTCCTCGATAGTACCTTACGTCGTTAGGTATACATCAATTAAACAACTCATTATTCTCCGAAACACATCTTTACTTGCATTTTCCTATACAAATGATGAAATGACAAACAGTTTGAATGCCATAGTGTTTAGCTGGTCAACTGGGTGAAGGTTCCAGTGATACGCATCACGTTCTGTTGACTGGCGTGATTTGGCTGAAGACAAATAATTTCTTCACCTGTCGATAGTTGATAGTTTATGAGTGGTAACCTTGAGGGTTATCCACCCTCAAGGTTACTTGAATGTTGAATGTAGTTATCTTCCTCCTTAGTTATATACTATGGGTGACTGCTGAGATGAGGAGTATGAGAGAGGTATGGAAGAAAAAGACATGCTGCGCCAACACCAAATAAATTGGGATAAGGGCAGGAGAATGATGTTTTGACGGGAAATTCGTCCATGATAAACCTAGTAATCTTCTAAAACTTATAATTTCTGGGAAAAAATTGTATTTACAATTAATGATGTGTAGGTTTAATGTAAAAATGTCGTGATGGCCCAGAGGTTAAGGCCTCGCCTCCCATGTATGAGGTTGTGGGTTCAAATCTGGGCAAGTACCAATGTAACTTTTTCAATTCATATGCACTTTTCTAAGTTTATCTTAGACATCACAGACATCGGTGAAGGAAAACATCGTAAGGAAACCTGGACTTATAATTAATATAAGTCTGAAATCGCCAACCCGTCTTGAGCAAGCGTGGTGATCAATGCTCGTGCCTTCTCTGTATGAGAAGAGCACTTTGCCCAGCAGTTGGACAGTAATAGGCTGGTTAGATAGGTTATTAGGTTTAATGTTGAAGTTTCACTTAGAAAGGACAACATTTCTTCAAAACCAATTGTTTTTTTCGTTTGCATTGAAGTATCTTAATTTTTACCCACCAGTCTTTTGGTTATGGACGCAGCCGTTTGTTGTAAAATACTGGTATTCTTTCATCCAGATACTGACTGAAAGCTGACACCCATATTTGCCTAGCAGATGATAATAAAATCGTTTCTTTTTTAATTGATGTTCAAAAACAACTCCAGAATCATAACATTTTATGTTGTTTCCTGTCTAGATAAGTTTTAAAAATAACAACTACTATCATTATCTACAAATGCAATTACCTCATCATTATGTGAATTAGCTTGCAACTCTTTGTTCTATCGCAAAAGATTAATATCTTGTTAAAAAGATTAATTGCAAACACTGCAAACCTTACTGGAACGATTCCAACTTGTGATATATCTAGTGGCTGTACAATTATACAGAAGCCAAGCTACCCGAAACTGTCAAATTTTCCCAATCAACCATGAACCTAAAGCTTTAACAATAATGTCACACATCGATCAAGTCAAAACAAAATTAATAACACTATTAGGAGCATGACGAAAAGTTACAAAATGTATCCCGAAAAAAGTACGTCTAATTATATATAACTCTCTAGTAAAACCAAACCTTGAATACCTTATCGAAGTGTGGGGCTCAGCCGCTAAAACTAATCTAAATCCGCTACAAAGAATACAAAACAAAATTATTAAAGTACTATTTCACTACTACTATCTATATCCAACTAAAAAATTATACAAACAAACTAAACTACTAAATCTCACACAACTTTACACTTATTACACCTGCATTCTCATTAAAAAATCACCACGAATTCCGTACAATCAAACATACAAATACATAAAAAAACAATAACATACAACACAAGAAGTAAAAACAAATTCCAACTTAAGACTGCACGTGCACGGACTAATTACGGCAAAAAAACACTATTAGTGGAGGGAGCACAACTGTTTAATGATTTACCAGAAGATTTAAAGAAATGTAATAATATCAATGTATTTAAAAGTAAACTCAAAAAACATGTATGTACTCAATAACGTCATCAACGCCCCAGAGGCAAATAGTATATTATTATTAAGAAGAAACTCTGTATCTCATTATAAGTGAACTGTTATTATAAGTTCTTATGAGAAATAAATATCTTTAAACCGAAGTCGAAAATCTATTAAATAAATTTGACAGACTGTAGTAGCTTGATATACTGGTGACTGTACAAAGTTAAAATAACCAACGATAAAATAGGTGAGCTTGTAAAAGGTTCTTACGAAGAAGTGCTTCTTTAATCAGCCTAGAATCGGCTGTTTTTAGGGTTCCGTACCTCAAAAGGTAAAAAAGGAACCCTTATAAGATCACTCTCTTGTCCGTCTGTCTATCCGTGAGTCACCACCGATTTTCTCAGGAACGGGTGGACCTAGCAAGTTGAAATTTATACCAGATACTAAGGTCTATAGTTCCTATTAGGTGTATAAAAACGAAAAAAATAAAGAGATGAAATAGGCAAATTTAAATTTTCGCGAAAACTTGTAAGTACCAAAATTTTACCTTACTTTTCCACTTTTTTTATTTTTCGGAATTTTCCCTTTACTTGTGCTGTAAGACCTTGCTTTTAGCCAAAATTGACAATTCTAGGTCAACCGGAAGTAGCCTATAGGTTTTGGGTCGAAAACCTATATGGTAGTTCCCGTTGATCCAGAATCATGAAATTTGGCGAGAAGCAATGTCTTATAGCACATGTAAAGGCAAAAATCTGAAAACCGTAAATTTATGTAGTTTAATAACAAAATACCTACAAGATTATACGGAACCACTTGGCCGGTTTTTCTGTTTTAGGTGAAGTTACAGGCGCATGAGATATTCTTACTATATTTAATTCTAAGAAAAAAATGTACCTACGATACAGAATTAATAGTTTATTTTAATAAAATTGTTACTTAGTTCTCAGTTTTTTAAACACGTCATAGGTTATATGTATAATAGAATATACTTATTATCTTCCCCTCTGCCCTTTGCCCTCGTCCTATATCTTCCCTTTTAGTTTTCCTTTAAATTATGCTCATGTCATAATCCATCCATCAATATTTAATTTTATATTAAATACGCATAGTTTACGTTTCATCATAGGTCTTGAACAAGGTAAATAAACATTTCTTACTCTATATTTGTGATCAAAGAGTTCATTAACATTTAGGTGATAATTAGATCTTATTAACATATTATTATGTTAATTGAATTTAAAAACAAACCTCCAATGATTTTTAAGGACATGAGAAAATACTAGAAAAGACGTTAACATAAAATTTAAAAAAAATACTGCACTTAACAAAACAAAGCACGATAATAATTTTGCTTATTTATTTAAACATATATATTCTTAACTTAAAGTTTCATAATGACAGAATTACCATTTTTAAGCTAAATGTTTACTAAACATTCACAGACAATGTCTCAATAAACTATCTAAAGTTAAAAATAGTATCAATGTTTATGAATAGAAAATACCAAAATCATATATAGAGGGAGCCTTGAACCAACGTTCATTATGCAAATTATATGAAATCGTAACAAGAGTAATGAACAAATCATTCAGAATTAATGTTCTGGAAGGAAATGAAACAGAGGAACTAGCCTATTATGTTCAATATGAATGGATGCAAATCGTTAATGATGATTTTGTTAAAACAATTTCATAATACGCGATAAATCTGTAATCACACTTTGTTGAACGTTATGTTCCCTGACAATTACTGGCTTCTAATGATTGCCAAATGAAATAGTCATTCACAGCTTATGCGATTTTCTTAGCTTTTTCTACATTGTTCTGACCTACAAGAGATTTGAGACCCAGGATTGTTTGTGTGTAAAAAACACCCTTTTCCTTCTCCATAACTCTAACTTCTAACTAACTTAGCTACTTCTTCACTTAAATAGGTCATCCCGTCGTTTTATTATATATTCCAACACACAAAAGTCAGCATTAAAATGAAAATACAAATAATAAAATGTATGAGCACTGGCTACGCATAAGTGTACGTTTTCTATTACAAAACCGAGCCAACTGACATTGACTGTGAGAAAAGTGTTACAAGTTCATACAAATATGTATAGTTGTGGTGAAAGCGACCGGTGGCGCCGCCTAGCTAAGCTTTGACGAACTGAACACTGCTTACACGTCGAGTTGATGTTAGGGATACGTCTGAAGATAGATCGGTGTAAAGTACCTATTAAAAAGTTTGTTTGACACTATTTTTCTTATCAATTCGATATGAAAATCCAATATCAATCAAAATTAAAATATGGAAAAAAATATGTAAATTGACATTGATGACATTTACGGCTTTTCGTAGGCCAAAAGTAGATTGCGTTTAGTTATTAATAAAGATATTCCACCATGTTTTAATATTATCATAATAAATGGTTTCGATTATTCAAAATAAAAGTCTTAATTTTGCAATTAATCAAAACTTGATAATAGGGCTATTTATAAAAAATTGGTTCATTTTTATTTTTGTTTATTTTTATTGACGTAACGTGACAAAACCTAAATTAGTAAGCTGTTAATTTTTGCCACTGTCTTTCTGGAATAAATATTGTTTTATCTCTAGAATCTTAAGTACATTAAGTTCGAAACCCGGTATACTGGGGAACCCAACTGGGGTTTGACAAAATTGATGCAGCCCACCGTACATGTAGAAAAACTCTAGTTTTGTATTCTTGTAACGCTACAGTATGGAGACGCATTTTAAATTCAGACTTTTACAAAATTACTTGAATTAATTTAACGACGGTATTTTCAACATAGTGACGAAGCATCGTTTTTGTTGTACATGTACGTACATACATGGTCAAGGTTTAGGTTTATTTGTCAGGAACTCAAACTTTTTGCTTGTCAATTGAATAATCGCTAATTACTATAATGAATCACATGTAAAAACACTTACTTAAACATAGAAAAAAATGTTTACAAATTGTAGCTAGTGCGTACTCGTAATGTCATGACACGATTGTGTGTTCATTGTTAGTTTTTTCAACTAAATCTAAAATGAAATCGAAAAAGTTTCAGGTCTTAAATAATTGTATAACATTTGCACTAAAAGAGGAGAATCATTATTTTTCACACGTGCATTTTATAAATAATAGTGGAAAAAATAATTTAAACTATGGGATTATCCAATGACGTAAAGACTGTCTTTAACTTTATGTGTTCCGTCCTTTACTCGTTGCCCCCGATTATGTAATTATATAAGGTAACAACAACAATACTACTTACAATTATCTTACTGACGTATGAATGACAGACGTATATAAATAAAACTGGCCAAGTGCGTGCCGGGCCACGCGCAGTGTAGGGTTCCGTAGTAGCCCCTTATCACAATATAATATTATAGAACGATTTTGTATTTGGTACAAAATTATTAAACACCCAAGTTCAACGACTATTACTGCTAAACTAATAAAGTTATCTTAAGCACTATATTTTCCTCTAAAGTTCATGACATGCACTATCATCATGATTTTTTCCAGATTTTTCAAGCCAGCAGTTTAGCTTGGTGGGGACGCCCTACTGGAACAACAATTTACACTTTACAGTTTAATATTTCGTAAATGGAGCATTTAATCGAATAATATAGTCTTAGCAACCCCTAAGTCATTTTAAAAGACCTATTCAACGATATCCCACATGATGAGGTAGACGACAAAAAAAAACATCCCCACTTCACATGTAACCCTAAAAAAATATTTTCCAAAATTTTATTTTACCACATTGTTGGCGTAATTGATATACACACTCTTACAAAATTACAGCTTTTTAGTACTAACGGTCTCTTAGCAAAATCTCGGACAGACAGACGGACATGACGAAACTATAAGGGTTCCTTGTCAGGACTACGGAACCCTAAAAATGAGGTAAAGAAATCAACTCTTTCATCAATTGAGGAGTACGATGTACTTAAATTGCCTGTGTATGGTTGATAGTTCTTACCTGGTATCAACAAGTGTAGGCCTATCTGATATCTATCAGCTTTTTTAATATAAATATTTAACTTTATTAAATCTCATAGAAAAAAATATTGAACAGTTATAAAAAAACAACCCATTCTTATAATTGCTTAATTTTTTCTTAAATAAAACAATTTCAAATTATTTTTACAAAAACACACTACCGTGCTTAAACAATTTTATATTTTATTTGAACATCAACCTAAATCTTATCCCAAAGCGATGTTTCGTGTGGTACAAAATCACTTGTAGTCCATGATCATAATTGTCCACAACTCTACATTATTGTAACGGGTAAACATTACACATATCCGAAGGTCGATAAGTCCGAAGATATATTGCTAAATCGCAATCACTTGTGCGTCCAAGTGCATGTTGCACAATATTTGACGACTGATGTGAAGCGAGCGCAGATTTGCGACCGGATATTTTACGTTTTCACTAGCTTAGCCCGCAGCGGCGTTTGTGCTAAAATTTCTAGAAGTTCAATGATGAATAGTACCTATAATTTAATTAATATTGTAATCCTTACAATGGGTTAAAGGTTACATATTGATTAGCTTATTATCATCAGCCTATATATTGAGACACAGGTTTCATCGTAATGTAAGTATACGTATCTAGAAAGATTTTTCGATTGTCTGTTCAACTTTTCAAAATCTATGAGGGTTTATAGTATAATTTATATTCGTCCTCTGCCTAGCCTTTTCCCAACGATGTTGGGGTCGGCTTCCAATCTAACCAGATGCAGCCCCAGTACCATGATTATTTCACATGGAGCGACTGCCAATCTGACCGCCTAGTCAGTACTGGGTAATACGATACCCCTCAGTAAGGACTGGTTGTCAGACTTTACGTCCAGTCTTTAAGTTAAGTTAAGTAATAAATTAAGCAGCTCTCAACACAAAGAGAGCTGCTTAATTTATTACTTAACTATCATTTATTTTATTTTATTTCTTTTTTATTGTATTTTTATTCTATTCGTTGACTTAATTTTCATTGTTAGGATACCACTTACGGGGTGAAGAGCGAGACAGCTCCGACACAAGTACTATTGTAACTTACTGGGGCTGCCGCAATTTATGTATGACACAATGTTTGAGAAGTAATAAATATTTTTGTATTTTTTGTATTTTTAGTCTTTACCCGACTACGGTGAAGCCAAAAGGAAGGGTTATGATTTAGTAAAATTTCTATTACCATTTCATTTTCTGTGAAGTTCCTTTGATTTTGGTTTGGCCTCTTACTTCAATGTAATCTTTGTTGATGAGTTTTTAAGTTCGATGACCGACAAATTACATCTAAAAGTTTTATAATTAAATAAAAAGAAAATAACGTGTACTTGCACTTAAATCGTCGAAAAAAAGACATTTGAAATAAGCAGTACCTTTCTGCTCTTCTATGTTAATATATTGTCCTGATAAGTATTTTGTGTGTATATAAATAAATAAACACGTTTAAAATAACATAACGTAATATCACGCATGTAATTCCCATTGGGTAAAGCAGAGGTGATCATTAGAACACCCACATTCAGTGACCTAGTTGTGTTTAAGAAAATACGGCGCGAATCCAGACTCCGGACGGCTACTAAGTAAACCCAATTCAACTTTGGACGACCCGGGAATCAAAGCAAAGACTTCATGTTCAACAGTAGCGCTTGCGACTAAAGACCAACGAGGCAGTACCTATTATTACAAAATTTCATCTTAACTTTATTAATCTAAAACAAAAACATATTTCAAAAAAGAAACAGGAACTGCCACATTGATCCAGTGGTCGCAAGCGCGACTACTGAGCATACGGTCCTGGATTTGATTCCTGGACCGCGCAAAGTGTTATTGGGGTTTTCAATCAGGAATTGCTCAGTAGCGGACACAAGAGTCACGGTCGCGGAGTCTGGATTTGCGCCTGGTTGACGGCAATAGGATAGAAAGAAAGAAAGAAAGAAAAAGTATTTATTAATCTCACACAGGACATAATAGAAACAAAAATATAGAATTAGGTTTGACACACTTATTTACAAAAGTAAACATGAGAAACATAACGAACTATTAAATTTGATAAGTCCTGTGCAAGGTCAAAAGGCTCCTATCTCAGCAAGGTGCTGTGACATTTTTAAAAAAAAGTCACAGCGCTGGTATTCTGATAGGGCCCAAAGTGATGTCACGGTCAGTAAAATACGAATATAAATTTATAAGACAAAATAATACTATTAAACAAATATAAATATTTAATGTGTACTAAATACAGGTTGAAAAATAAAAATATCATAATTTTATCTGCACCCAACGTCCGTCGCCACAGTTGTCTATGCATGGCAACACTGACAGAGACGCGGGCGCAGACATTCATTTGTGTCAGTGAAGAAAAACCAAAACAATTAATCTTAGTAAACAGATAATGTGCAGTGATCGTGTAACATAATTTCACTCGCCCTCAATGCTCTTTAGGATCGCCCTCTATTAAATGGGATTTAAACATAACTGGCGAAATGTGGGTTTACTATTAGGTACACCTCTACCTAACCCTTCGGGGAGTACAGGCGTGATGTTATGTTAGAAACAGAAAGTAGGTGTTACCGTGTTAGGTACTCAAATATCCACTAGTTTCAAGCAATCCATATTTTACCAGACAATTAATACGTTTACATTAAAAGACATCATTTTGTCGCCAAATACTTAATAACGCGGTGTCATGGGCATATTTCGTTCTTTGTCTTTCTAAATATTCTCACGTTTTTACGTGTAATTCTTGTCTAATTAACCTAGTATTTTCGTGAAGGCTATGTAAATACTAGACATGCAAGAATTTGGTTATTAATAAAAAACTAAGTATGAATAGGATAAGACTGTAAAAATTGGTTGCATAAGTGTAAAAAAAACACTAAATAAAATACATGTCTATCGTAACACAAATATTCTAGAAGTAAAAAATCCTTCCTGAACACAGAAATGGATGCAACAATATTTTATCTTAAAGATCAAAGACTTGCGTGGGAAAATCATAGGTACTTACGGACCCATTGTATTAAATAATTTCAGCTAAATGACAAAAAAATAATAAAACAAAACCAAAACACTGCGCTACGTAGTTGGAAAATACAGTCGCACTTTGAACTCTGCAAGAAATCTGACCGCTCTAAAACACAAGGGAAAACCAGTTTTTTGTGCAGGTCAAAAGGTTCAATATTCTTTGACGCCGTCATGTTACTTGTGTCCTTGTGTTCGCGTGGGAGTAGGAAGGCTTGTGATTGGTGGAGTAAGCGCGGGCTATTCAATTGTGGCTCGGATATCGGCGTGCGCACACTTTCGCAAAACTTCAGTTAAGGTTTCGCTTTCATCCGCTGAGATGATGTGCGCACGTGTTTAGTATTTTGACCATTAATAAATATATTGACGAAATATGCTGGCGACGAATTACCATCGGTAAAAATAATTATATCGTGATTTTAAAATCAAAATTGTTTTTAAATGTTTTCGTGATATGTTATTTCTTGAGTGAATATTTATTTAATAATTAAATTAAATTAATAAGTATCAAAAATATGTATAGAAAATAAATAAAAGAAAATTAAAAATAAGGATATTAATTTAGTGAAAAAGAGAAAAATAATCCTTAAAATAAGATTTTTTATTTACTAGTGTTTATTAAGGAAAATCTAGTTTACGACTTAGTTTCTGTTTTAAATTAGAATTTAATATTAAAAAAATAGTTCCTTTTAAAATTTCCACAAAGAATAAAATTGTTCATTTACAATTTCAGGTACTTTTGTCTCAAAAAAATTGCAGTTACAAATATATAAATTAACTTGTTTTCTTTTTATTTCAGGTGACAGCTTGCTCAGCGCAAATTGTTACCAGGACTGTCAACGAGAAAACGACTTCAGAATAGTGAAGTGGCAGTGACAAGTGAGAAGTGAGACTGACACAATAGAAATAATAATTATTATTTTAATATTATTAGTTCAGTGACTACAAAAAAATAGTTAAAATGACGGGTTTTGTGAAAATTGCCATAGACGATTATTATTCAGACAGCAATTGGACGACGATTATTAACAAATATTGGATGCTAGCAGAAAGAGTATCAGGTAAATATTTTATTTTATTTCATATCTTTATTAAACTACTAAACATTTTCTAGTCCTCCAATACACATTAACTAAGACCCTATGAAACTATATAACACAACTAACACCAAAAAATAATGCATCAAACTTACGTAGAAAATAATAGCTTTAAAAAGTAATACAAACAGTGAAATCTTTCTGCACACAAATATAAAATATGGACATCAAAACATACCAAGAATTAATATTAACACAAACCCGTTCAATTATTTTGACAAGCTAACAATAACATAATACATTGCCTTATTTATTATATTATCTGAGCTCACAAATCATAAAAGTCATGAAAGAAAGTTTGTGGCTTTCCTAAGCAAGCATTAGGTTTACTTTCTAGATTTATTAGCTGTCTATCTTGAGGATAAAATAAAATCTAGACTATGTATCAATTGAGATGCTGTAGAAAATTATTGCATTTTTAAAGATGTGAAATAATGAGATCTGTGTTACTCAGTAAATATCCTTAAATATCTAAATATATAGACATTATACTAGAAAGTAATTACAAAATGCACACCAATGCACCAACGCATTTTGTAATTGATTTAGTCTCAGGGATTTCTTTTGTTATCGATCATCAATGGAAAATCTCATTGAGGTTTATTTTAAAACTTATTCAATGAACTCAAACAGAGCAGCTTTATTTTTAAAGGAACAAAAAAATCTAATAAATTAAGAAATAATCCACTCAAACTAAAAAGGCGTTAAACATTAATAAGCCCTTTCACTACACAAGAGAGACCGACAAACCAACCTCAAACAATCTTCCGTGCATCGGAACGGAACAAACTCTCAGCACATACAAAGAATATTTACAATATCTGTACTACCTTGTCACGCGATACTTAATAAACCTGTTATATTATATGATTGTATAACAATGGCAAATTACTTCCGACAGGTTTTATTGTATCATAAAGACCTGTTATTAGTATTTGCTTTAGCTTAGAAAAGGTGTGTGTAATAAAATGAGGTTATTTAGGGCAGGCTGTATAAATCTAGAATCTTGTCAAGGACGGAACTTTCAAAGACTTCTTCAATATTTTGTCCTCGTATTGAAAAACCGCGCATAATATGGTGAAAATATTAACCAATCGACAATGTGGTAACTATCGGGTCTGGCTAGAAAGGACATCGAAAGCAATTAAATATGGAAAAACATGCACAAACTTAAAATAGAAAAAAATCTCTTAGAAAGGATGGCAAAGGCTAATGGCAATCTTAAGTAACTGAATCTAAAAATACATTATTACGAAAAAACACGGCAGTGTTTTAATTTGAATATTAAATTCCAAATTGAGTCATACGAATAAACCAAAATTACAAAAATAACTTAATCAATTACGACCTTGCATCGACGAAACTAATATAATTTGTTAAATATATATCTATCTATGCTATGCAAATCGAGAGTGAAAGAAAATGCAGTATAATTCCGAGATCCCGCAGAACCGGATTACCTAGCGACTGTCGACTAGCCAAAGTGTGTTAGTAGTGGTACGGTCTTTACGATGGGTTAACAAGACGCTTACTGGCTTAATTGGCACCGTAAGAACTTGGACGGAATGAATATGAATAATTTTATTAATTGAGATATAAGACATTAAGATATATAAGGCATAAAAAGAAAGAAATGCTTCCGCGGTTAAGCAACGGAACTAGTAAGCACGAGGCTTGGATACGATCCACAAGTCAGAATAAGTTTTTTTTTTCGGTACTATCCAACTGCTGAGCAAACGCCCTTCTAGTCCTTCTAGGAACTCTTTTCTCTTCCAATCCGCAATCAGCCCTAGCATGTTATTAGGTTTTTCCAAATAAAGTTTCGTAAAATCAAACCCAGAATCTGAACATGAATTCGAGTTTTAAATTAGGCTTTAGGCTAGGAGCTTTGCGGGACCATTGGCTACCCATTAGAGAAATTAAACTCCCAGTACCAGGGTTATGACCAAAAGTAACAGAATAGAAAAAATGCTAATTAAATAGACCACATCATAAAAACAGTAAACTGTTCTGTTTAAAAACAAAAATCTTTCTTACAACATTTTTTTTATTGTTATCTTCTCAAAATTGTAATCCACTCTTGGGCAAAGCATCAACTTAATTTTATTAAATAATTCAAATTCACGATATAGAAAAAAAAACTATAAATAACAAAGCGGAAAGAGTTCACAAAATGCAAACCATAAAAATAAACATAACATTTAAAATTCTAGGTTTTAGTGTCAATGTCAGATCTGAGAGTTTTCCGTTTTCAATGTCATTACCTAACGCGTTAGAACAACTTGTTTGCGAATCAAGTTTATTTTTTATCGTAGACGAAATTATTAAATAATATTTTTTTTTTTATATTTGAATTTTTTAATTGCGGATAATATAAAAATTAAATGGTAGGGAATAGTAGGTCTTCAGCTTGCTCTATTTCTTAAGGTTTATTGCCCATGGTATCATTTAGCTCTAAACGACTTAAAAATAATCAATTGGTTCGTTTCTGTCAATTGTTTGAAGTTACAATATGGATCTCTTCGAAGTTCAAGTGAATCGGTTTCTTCTAGGCTAGCGTGCTCCACCCTAGGCCGCGTCGTCTCTTCACACAGGCAAGTTGCAGCCAAGCGCACTGCGCAAGCCAAAACAATTCTGGCAAGGACAGAACTAAAACTTTAAATATTATCGTGATTTGTGTTGAAAGCAAGCAAGACAAATTTAGAAAAACCTAACCCTTACCCCTAACCTAAACCTTTGTAGAAAAATCAGCTAAACAAAAATAAAAGAAAGCGGTTGTTTTTGTTATTCTATTCTTGGATTCTTGTCATACAGTCAATTTATTTAAGTTCGAATATTCAAAATGCTCTGCATAATATCAAATACATTGACCATCATTATTACTTTATAAAAAAAACGTCTACTTAGAAGGTTTTATTAAAGATGCTAATGGTAACTTTGTCCTTCTTTTGTAAGTACAATAAAACATTTTAAAATTAATTCTAAAGGGTGATTGTGCAAACTGAACGCAATAGCACTTTAATAATGGTGTCAAGGACTAAATCTATAAAATAATTATTTGAACAAGTTTAACCATCGGCACTGAAGTATGAATCAAGTATTCAAATACTAAAGGGCCTGCTTCACCATCTGCGATTAACTTACTTAGGAGATAATTTCATACAAATTCTGTTCCATATTTTAAATTTTTCGTTAAGTAGTTTTCATCGAGATAGGGCCATACTCAAATAATATTCTTCCGATTGAGTTTCGGCCACAGCGGTCAATTTGAACGGAGATTAGCAAAGTGTATGCGTGAACACAGACGCACTCTCTGTCAATTAACTCTCGTAGTACGAAGAGATAATCCAACATGATTGGGGAAGAGATCTGGCGCAAGACCACTGGGGTGTCACACTGCTACTGAGAAATTCCCAGTGGATTAACGATTCCCGACCAGGGATTCGAACCCAGAACCTCATGCTCACTAGAAGTGCTTTCTTTCATAGACCTACGAAGCAGTTCATACTATAATTATTAAGGCATTAAGCCTTAATAGAACATGAAAGAAGGTTTCAGTTCTCATTTAAAAAATAATTACGGAAAAAAAAACATTGATTGGTAGCAAAACAATAATAATTTATTATTGTTTTGCTACCAATCAATGTTTTTTTTTAATCAATCAATATTTCTTAGTGAATTAATAAAATGTCTTTTGTTATTAATGTATAGATAGTCTAAACAATAGAAAGCAATACATCATCTTTGAGCATCCGAGGAACAATGATACGCCACTTTCACATTCTGGTTTCACGCAGTAAGCTACGCTGACCACGCTGATGTGACCACAGGTTACATTTGATCATTATGATGGCTAATATCATAATTTATTTACATCACACCATGAAGAAAAGTTTGAGGAAAATGAAGTTTTTTTGTATAAAACCTGTTTTTTCTAAGCATGATAGTAGTACACGACATTAAAACTTCTGTTTTATGTGTCGTGTCCCGAAATTAATCGCAGTAGTTATTTTTCATTTATCTTTTTGCTAGCCTAGTTTGTTCTACTACCCAAAGGCTTCCATGCCTTCCACTTCTCTTGATTTTGCGCTTCTTCTCGTCTTTTGTGAGTTGATCCAAGGTGTTCGTTAAAATCAATTATTATTTTAGTATATAATTAATCATTAAAATAGTTATTATCATAATAGTAATCAGACCAATGATTTGTTACGCGTTGATGTCTTTTTTACTGAAAATTCTCACAGTTCGCCAAAAAAAAGTGTTTTTATAATCGAAATTATTGTGCTGATTATTAAAATTGTTATTTAATTTCGTAATAATATGACACTATCCGATAGTTGCATTTTAACTGCAATTGGTTATATGCATTTTTCATACATCTTGAAATATTCTTTTTCTTCAATAAACACTATGGATTAAAGCTTAGGCTATAACCTTCGAAACATAAATATTATTTAATCATCATGGTGGAATATCAAAACAGAAAGGAATGGAGTCGTGATATTTAAAGGACAAAGTAAAATTTTAAATACAGAATTCTTTTACCAGCCAGTTTTGACAAGTCAATTATTTTCTTTTTTTTCCATGAAATGTCTACATATTTTATTCAAAATGGCCGACATTGTCGTGTAATCAGTGCATCGCTTGATTAAGTGCTTTCACTTTCAAGGGCTTTAACGTAGTAAAGTTGTAAATTGTATAATATAATCGTAATTGCTTTAACCGCTACATCATAACTTACTGTAATTGCATTCTCTCTTTACTCGGTAATCCACACAACGGCAGCGACTTTCTTTCTTGGATTAATTGTTATAATTATACGTTTCTAAAATAAATAAAGAAATGGTGTTAGATTAGGTCTAAGTTATTTGTTAAGTGATTATTTTTATTTTTTAAGGAAAAGTCTACATTCATACTCAGCAAAACTTGCTGTAAGAATATGAACACACAAAATTATACATTAAGCAGTGCTAATTACAGAAATAGAAATGGTTTATTATTTTTACTTGAAAAAATATTCCTACAAGTGTGCAGAATTAAAAATGCTTTGTCTTTAAAAACATGTTTCCTGTAATTTATAATTATGATTATACCGTCTAATCTCTTCCTTGACATTGCTATTAAAAACAAGGCTAGCTATCGTGTCAGAAGATTAACAGCAATTTTCATAAATTATTATCACAACAGGTCATATGAAAAAAAAATGTTTTGCAAAACAGACAATAAAATGATAATGAAAAATAATACCAATAGTAATTCATGAATGAACGCCTTGAGTGTAAAACCAGTTTAAAAGATATGAATGGAAAGATATGAATAAATGAAATTATTTATGATGATTGCCGTACAAGTTGCTTCAAATTATGATGACTTTTTTTACTCGTAACGTGTAGCTTTTTGCTTCTTGAGTGTGAAGAAAATGTCGAAAGTAAAAGTAGGATTGTCTTTTGCAATTTGTCTGTGCCAGCGTTTGTACCCGTGCGGCCGTGTGAGAAAATTTGATATTTTAGAATCGCAATATGTGCGATTCTAAAATAACAAGACTGAACTGATTTTTATGTATGGGTAGTTAAATACCTCGCAAAATTTTCTCACACGGCCGCACGGGTACAAACGCTGGCACAGACAAATTGCAAAAGACAATCCTACTTTTACTTTCGACATTTTCTTCACACTCAAGAAGCAAAAAGCTACACGTTAATGAAATACTGTTATTCATGAAACATATGTATGTTTCATGAATAACAGTATTTCATTGCCAAAAAACTAATACTAGGTACTGCTTCTTTTAATTCCCTTACCTAATAAACACAACTGAAAAAGAAAAACATGTAACTCAATATTGATAAGGCCATACGAACGGTGACACATCAAGCTATACATTTCCAGTATAACACGGCTTCGCTTTATACAAATTTACAATACAATGTAAGATCCGCATAAATTGGATTCGTACAGCTACTCAAGACCGTAGGCTACGTTCACACTAACTTGTATAGTTTGCCAACAAAGTGAATGAAAGATTTACTTCAGCCCATTCATTCGCTTTTGTTTATCAAACTTGTAAAGTCTAAACTATACAGGTTGTAAACAGACTCTTCACGAAACCGTTAACCAAGCATTCTGTACAAATCAAACTAAGTAACCCTACGCAAAAATTATTGCTGGGAATTTACTTTTTTTTTGGGGTGCAAAATCACGTTTTACGGCAAAACTCAATGTAACGCACTAAAAACATTGTGTTGATGGATGGATTGAATAGTGTGGGGGTCGTGGAGGTGTTTAAAGTAAAGTTCTTACATTAAAAACATGTATTTAAAAAAAACTCTTGTGAAAAAGGTGAAACTTTGACCCCCAATATCTCCGTAAACCATCTTCTAGACCATACCTAGGAACCTTCTAGAAGGTTCCTAGGTATGGTCTAGAACAAAAAAATGATCGCAATGGTGGGGAGTACGAGTGCCTTTCGGCTTCGTTAAGAGTCTTGTTACACCCTTTATGATTGGTATTGAAACTCAAAGAATCTCTGTGTCCTTAGTTATCACAAGCATTGTCTTATTTGTTACTCATCTATTAACATCAACTCTTTTATTCCAGACCCCCGAGTCCAAGGATGGTTCCTCTTCGATACACCCCTGCCCACCGTGGCCATGGTGTGTGTCTACCTGGCCTTCGTGATGGTGGCTGGCCCACTGTGGATGGCCAATAGGAAAGCGTTCCAGATACAGAACACCTTGGTTGGGTACAACGCGTTACAGGTGTTGCTGTCTTCTTATATGTTTTATGAGGTAAGTGTTTCATTTCTTATGATTATTATCGTTACATACCCAGTTTCCTCCGGCCTCGGAAAGCACGTTAAACCGTTGATCTCGGCCTTTTTTTGGGACAAGCCCGCCACACTGTTCCCAAACCACTGTAACTCCTGAAAGCCAGAATCAACAGTGGCGACAACCAAAAAACCGCTGAGTCAAGAAGCTCGACGAAGTCCCAGAGAATGAATTTAACTGTCTTGGATCCCGCAATGAAATTAATCAGAAAAGTATAGCGGAGGAGTAGGAAAAAACCGTAATATCCACTTCCCTACATATCAGCTGGAGAAAGAACGAAACAAGCCCAATTGGCACAAAGGGACGTTTACAACTGGGATATGGGTTGATCTCGGCTGTCATTTGTAGATCTTTGACAGTCGCTATAGGTAGTCAAGGGCCCAAAATTCTGACAATCAGTCTTCCAAGAGATATCTTATTACCCACTACTGAGTTATGGAGGTCTGATAGGCAGTCGCTCCATGTAAAATACTGGTATTCAGCTGCATCCGGTTAGACTGGTAGCTGACCTTAACATAGTTGGGAAAGGCTCTTTTTTCTTATCATTATTATAAGCAATAGACCAGTGAAAGCATTATTATTCCTAACAAGTACGATAGGCCGCACCTCAGTGGCAACAAAACCATTATAAGCTGGTCTCCAATGTCATTGACACTCCGTACTACGCTAGACCAGCTCAAGGTCATAGTGTTACAGCTGACGTTTGACTTACAGTACATAATATATTCTACGTTTGAATAGTCAAGACGACATAGAGAAAACGGGCTAAAGACTCTTTAGTTACTCCTTGGTTAAATATTTGTCTACTGCGTTGGTAGTACGTATTTGAAAGCGTCTGTATCATATAGGATCGGGGCATGATGGCAAGGATGATGACTGACAAAAAAAATATGATTCCGTTTAGTCCGTCAGTTAGATTATCGAAAAATATTGGATACGTGTTTTTTGTTTTATCAAATTTAAAAAAAATGTCAATAAAATTGACAAAGATAAAACGTGTCAAAGATGGGGCTAATGACGTCACATTTGAGTAAAAAAATGTACTCAAATGTGACGTCACACGAGTTTTCGACTTCAAAAAATGAAGACGATACACGTCTTCCTTTCTTGTTAACGTAAAAAAAGAAAAAAATTGTGTCAATATTTTTTTGGAAATCTATCTGACGGACTAAAGTCGACGAAATCTAAGAAGTCCGTTTTGACAGCTGACAAAACCGTAAAACCATAGTAAATTGATACGCTCGCATCGCTATCGGAAATTGAACTTTACGGAGTCTAGACTTGTGCCGGATGATTGGAATAGGGTCACCCCCTAATACATGGGACTTAAACATAACTGGTGAAATGTGGGTACTATTATGATTCAAAATCAAAATATTTTATTTCGCATAGGCCTAGATGGGCCACTTATAAAACGTCGAAAAAGGTGCAAAAACTCCGTGGTTACTGTTTTCAAATAATTTGTTATTACAATATTATTTTGTTACAGCATTAGTACAAAAGTATGGGGGGACAGCGTAGGCCCGACAATAGGTTGGATTGAGAAGGGTTAGGCAGATTGTATACCTCTGCCTAACCCTTCGGGAATTACAGGCGTGATGGTTATGTTATCCCAACTGATTCTAAACAACAACTGCACCTCACAGGTCACGTCCACATGGAACGTGCACATTGCAATTGCACTGCGGCCGTCACCCTCAGACCAAGATGAATATTCTCATGTGCACAGTTTCTCAGGTACACAATTACAAATTGCCTTTGTACCGGTACTTACACAGTATTATTTTATCATTGAACTTGGTTCGGATCATGGTTAAAATAATAATCCTACAGTGATAGTAGGATCTACTAAGTAGTTCATTATCGAACAACCTTTTGTTACACCATATACCCATAGAGTTTTTATAGTTAGCTGTATTGTTAGTAGTACACAAGGCGATTGCTTCAATGTAGCCCGAAAAATTCTAGCATCAACATCATATCAGTCCGGAATCACCCACTGCTGGGTATAGGCCTCCCCTATTTCCTGCCACACTTCCCGGTTCTGTGCGTCCTCTATCCAAATATTACCCGCGACTTGGACAATATCGTCAACCCAACGAGCTTTAAGACGGCCCTGGTTTGTTTAGCCTAACCTTGGCCGCCACTCGGTCAAAGCCTTCAAAAGTTCCTAAAGCTAAAGTAGAATTTGACTAGTTCGCAACTTCAAATTCTCAGATCAGAAACGGGGTGATAGTATTCTAAAGGCGGATGCACACTATCCGCGGCGCGCCGAACGAATCGACCGCGGGCGAAAGAATCGACCGCGGGCGAAAGAATCGACCGCGGCGGATTGTTTTTTTCCTAAATTTTCATTTCATAGGATTTCATACAAGTAATTCTAAAATTCGATTCGTTCGGTGCGGATAAGTGTGCGTCCACCTTAAAGGTCAAATTGTCAACCTGTTCATAGCAACTTTGTATTATTTTGTATTAATTCAGGAAGTAGCACAAACATTTTCATGGCAAATTAATAGCCACAAACACCAAGACCTTAGACAATAAATTATACATTGTACCGTCTAGACACCAAATAATGCAATTAAGAAAAAACGTCGAGAGACCATTCAATAAAAAAAAACACCAAAAAATCTATTACAAATTCAAAATATGAAGTTATCAACTACCAAACATAACAACCAATAAATTAATTTGATATGCAGACTTTTTGCGTTAACTGGTCAATTAAAATTACGCCCACTAATTTAAAAACTAAACAATTGCTAATTTGTGTAAAGCTTGTACAACATAATCGTTCACGTACACATAAAAACTTTTTGTGTTTTGAAGTATGAATTAGGCATAGAGCGCTTTATTGATTACACACAATGTATTAGTTCCAATTTCATGTTGTTACGAACATAGTTCATATATTTTTTAAACCTTTTATTCTTAGGATATTAGTCTCGTCTCAAAGATGTATTGTTATTTTGCAAGATTTATTTGTTAAAACCCTATTTTTTGGTTATTTACTAAATATCACTTTTTCTGACACACCTTAAATTATTTAGTATAAACGTTAGCAGAGAGTTCTATACCTTGTCTTATTTATACTCCAAGCCTTGCTTCCATACAAACCATACCGAAACAATTAACTAATCGATTGTTTAACACAATCGCATAAGAATCGCACGGTTTAGCAACATGACATGTCAAGGCAATTTTGACAATTTCACAGCCCGTGACGATAATGTACATGACACCTTAACTCTTATGTGCAGGAAGTTAGAGTTGAAATTAGATTAGCTATGAAATAGTTTAGAAGAATTGAAATTGAAAGTGTAGGTAATTTTACGGGTTTTAAAATGCTCTTGCAGTTACAGTTAGTTACCTACTGTAGATGTTTTTTTATGTAAATTAGTTTTCGATGTACAAATTATGTAATGAAGTTTCAACATTTAAACCCTATGTTCTGAAAATCTTATCTTACTAATATTACGAATGTTTGTGAGGATGGATGGATTTTTGTTACTCTTTCATGCAAAAACTATTGAACAGATTTAGTTGAAATTTGCCACATACAGAGTGTAAACCATCTCATCACGAAGCCGTCAACCAAGCATTCTGTACATCAAACTAAGTAACTTGACGCAAGAATTATTGCTGGGAAACGACTTTTTTTTTCGGGTAAAAAAATATGTTTTTTGGTAGAACTCAATGTAACGCACTCAAAACATTGTGCTGATAGATGAATTGAATGGTACGGGGTTCGTGGAGGTGAAAAATCTTACATTTAACTTGTATTTTAAAAAAAAGTTGGAACTTTGACTCCCAATATCTCCGTAACTAGAAGGTTCCCAGGTATGGTGTAGAACAAAAAAATTAACGCAATGACGAGGAGAACAAGTGCATTTCGGCTTCGTTAAGAGGTGATTTACACCCTTTAGATAGTTTATAACCTGGATAAACATAAAGGATACTTTTTATCCTGGCAGTATGATCCCGTGGAACAGTAACCGAACTTCATGCGGGCGAAGCCGCCGACATTAGCTATACGTATGAAGATAAATAGAAAATACAGTGACTTCTTTGAGCTACTTGATAAGTACTTAATAGGCTTTAATTTAATCTATGCTCGCTATAATCGGACACCTGCCAACGTTTTATGGGTGTGTTAATGATGACATGTTGGCAGCATGTAGGTACAAATTAAAATAATAAACTCGAGCGCTGCCATCGGAGAAAGCTAATACCTACATCAACACATCGATGTTACGATTGATTGTCGTGGGTTTTGCAAAGTAACGGCTTTAAATGATACTTCGGTAGTTTTTAAGAAAGCATTAGGCATTTCTGTGGCGTTTCTGAAAGCATAATCATACGGTGCGAGATCCAAATTCGTCATTTTTTACAAAACTTCCGCTTTCGTCGAAATGTCTTACAGTTTACTCTACATAAGTACAATCTCAATCTCCGGTCAAAATCAAATCAAAGCATTTATGCCAAGTAAGCCAGTTACAGGCATTTTTGAATTATTTCAAGTAAGCCAGTTACAGGCACTTTTGAATTGTCGAAACAAAGATGAAAATTAAATGTAGCTATAGCCCCAGTCACAGGACAAAAAAACTGTGAAAGTACTGTAGTTGCCCATTCCCTAGCGTAGATCTCTATGGAGAAGAACGGGCAAGAAACTCCATGGTTACTTTGGAAGCCGCAACAACATACTTAGGGAAAGATTAGGTGGGTGATGGTACAAACAATCTCTCTGTCGCTGTCTGTTCTTAATTTCAAAGGATGGGCTAAGAGATGTCCTGTAAGACAAGGCCAGTGACCAAATGTCATTTTAGCATAGAATATACGAGTTCAAAAGGCGAAGAAACGAAACATTAAAAAAAAAACATCGTCCATTTTAAATTCTGAAAATCAGCTAAGATCTTGAATCTGGAAGAAAAACCATGCCTGTTTTGATTGGAAAAAGGAATAGTGGTTGTCGTGCATTTAATCACCTTTAAATTGCAAAAAACGGAAGCAAAATTTGATTTTTTGTGCTTCCTCCATAAAATTTGATATTTCGCCAAAACATAAACTCCAAATAGTCAAATAAGATCGTACCTATGGCCACACGGCTCCACGTTGCGTGAAGACCACGGTCCATTGATCATTGACGCAATATCTGACAGTGTGACAGTATCTGCGCAAAATAGTCACTAAGTAAATAAGGTCAAGGCGATTGCAGGTTGCTGATCTAGAAATTGGTTCTTTCTTTTTCTGCGAAATTGACTACTTTTTTGGTCGCCCGTTGTGTTTCTTCAGAGAGACGTAACTTTGGTGTTGTAGTAGAGCTTGTAATCAAGGTCTATGAAAGTCGTACTCTTGCCCCAGACATTATTTTGCTGGTTACTTTATTTCGCCCTTCTTCCCAGCTAAAACACTTCTTTTTCGTGTGGTTATTGCCTAACCTGGTGTCAGAGTGTTTATACCGCCCTTAGGCCTCTGATTTGACTGATATCTCTCAGGCATGCAAGTTTCCTCACGATGTTTTCCTTCACCAAAGCAAGTCTTATTTCGTCTTCTTCTTAGAAGCAGACCGTAACAAGTGATACTTATACATTACGCATGAATCCGAAAAATCAGAGGTGCGTGTCATGGGTTCGAACTTGAGACCTAAGACTTGGCAGTCCGACGTTCACACCACTATGCTATCACTGCTTAATATAATAAACACTAGGAACTGGTAAAGGGCAAGTTTTGGAGACTATCATAATATGTAATTTAACATTGAAAAGGTGCTGATTAAATAAATTTTAAATTTGTGTCTGTCACCAATTTTTGCTTGTAATATCGGCCAGGTGAAGAAAATGATTACACAGAAAGATGTTTGACTTCGTGTCTAGGATTGGTGACAGTCTTTTTTGGCGTCTTTGGTGACCCTTGACCAGGTGTCTCTGGTTCTGTAGAGAAAGAAACACTGCATCATCATCATCATCATTTTACTTTGACGTACAAAAATCAACTCAGTACACAAATTAATAGGGTGTAAAATTAACAAAGATTATACAGCATTTAAGTTACTACAAGCAACAAATAGGTAGCCTGTCTATCAGCCATCTGAACATTAAACTTATTAACACCAGGAGCTATAATATTCATTACAATATTTACGCAATCTTACACGGTACGACTAGATAGTGCAAAATTCCATACAAATCGGTCAAGGCAATATTGGTTTACAATATACAATAGACATAACGTGAAATAAAAGTTACCGAATAATTACTATCGGTAACTTTATTGTTATCGATCGTTAAGAATCTAGTGCTAGATCCAATTTAAATGTGGCCTAGGTTACTTTAGATCATTGCACGCGATACAGTGACCAAGCGATATGACTTGCTGCTGTTTGACTGTAATTTACATACACTGTTATAAGCTTGCACGGTTCATAACTGTACTTAAAATGTCACTTACGGGATATCTTCCGTGATTAATGTTTATTTTTGAGCTCCCGATATTTCGACGCGCAACCCGCGATCATGGCGCTTACAACACCGTAAGTGACATTTTAAGTATTGTAATTTACATGTATCATGGATATTTTTGAACTTGAGACGCTATGGCATCAGTCTATCAGATTCAAAACAATAAATATAGAAGTTTCAAGTCCTTAACTATTAAAATACAACCAACCAACGATACTCCACTCGACCACTGCTAAACAATAATTATGTCCTCAATCACTGCCACAACGATCGGCCCTGTGCTTCGGGTATCTGTTCTGTAGATTATTGTTGTATCTTGTGCTACTATTTCTGCACCAGAACTTTTGGGCATTATAGATCATCAGATTGTTTTTTCCTTGCCTGCTCTGTCTCACTTTTGCGCAAAGACCTCCCCCATACGTACATACACGCCTGTTTTGATGGAAAAGGACAAAACTTCAAAACGCCTCGTACTATGATCCTCACATACTCCTTGCGCATTCCTTCACTCCCTCCATTTTTCGTGAACCCGCGCTTGCCCCTTCCAGTTTTGTCGGAACCCATTCAGTTTGTCCCTTCATCTACACTGACCTGCAAAAATAAGTACTACACTTTTAAAATTTAAATTTTTCCTAAAATAAAGAAGTTAGAGATTTAAAATAAAAAAACGTTATAAAGCAATTTTTACCAGCTTTCTTTGAAACAATAGACAAAATTAAACTATTTTTCGAGTGGTTATTGTTTCGAAAGTATATCTTGTGTACTTAAAAAGTTATTGCAATTTTAAAAGTGTGATACTCATTTTTGCAGGCCAGTGTATTACTGGTCTTCACTAATACGTAACATAACATCACGCCTGTAGGCGGTTAGGCAGAGGTGTACCTAATAGTACACCCACATTTGGCCAGTTATGTTCATGTCCCATGTAATGAGGCCAGCCTATTGCCACCAACCGGGCACAAATCCGTAGAAGACGTAAAACTCCGTAGTTACTGGGAAATTCCTGATGGAAAAACCCAATTCCAATTTTTTCGATGCCCTTTTTTGAGTTTGTTGTTAGTTTATTGTGTAAATAGTTAGTTTATGATAAAATAAATTTATTCCAATATTTATTTATGTCCGACTTGGAGCTCATGCTGCAGTTGCAGTCGTGATTGCGTTGCCATTAAACCAACGAGGCAGTATTCGTTAACACATACTATTATTACTATTAAGTATTGTAATAAATATTAACGTACTTAATGTATTTCTTGTCCTCAGCACTTGGCGTCAGGATGGTGGGGAGACTACAGCTTATCGTGCCAGCCCGTGGACTACAGCGATAGTGAGAAAGCGAGACGGGTAAGCAATTATAGATCTTATTACTGTAGTAAAGTGTGTCACAGAGTTTAGTAAATAATATAGACTATGAATGTTACTTTAAAAGGCTACTAGAGTGTTATTGAAAAAAATCTCGGTCAAAATGACTGAAAATTAAATAGTTTTGTGCATCGATATTGGATTAAATACGATAAGATCTCGTAAGAACATACATACCTAATAAAATTGAATAATATTGTACAGTTCAGTGAAACAAAGCCTCTTTTGCATATCAGGACTGTGATATTGGTACGACAGTCCTCAACACAATAGTGTATTTAATACCAACAATAGATCATTAAATGTATTATAGTTCATCAAAAAAGCCAAGACATCTACCAACCCGCACTGCGACCGCATGGCAAATTATAGCCCATTCCATCTCATAGAAAGGAGGCCTGTGTCCCAGCAGTGGGAACATTATACTGATTATGCTATGCTATACTCCATAAGCCTACCTCATAATGCTAATGTTGAGAGAAATCAAAAAGCTTAATCCATTCACAAGAGCGTAATTCAATTATCACCTCTCAAGGAATGCCACTTGATCTCATAATTCGCTTGCTGCCAAAACGTCACCAGTGCGACGAGACCAATGCGAAATCAATAAACTTTCTACGTTTACATACATTTATTAAAGTATCACCGTCTAACGAGACTCTCCACGCATCTTAAGGTGTAGAAAGTAAAACCACCATTATAGCATACATAGATTATGATATTATGACACAGAACATCCATTCAACTTAGGTACGTACAGACGCTAGGACATCCAGCTCGTACAATCTGTAATATTTTTTTTATATTTTCAACTTTATCGGTAAAGCAATAAGAAAAATTGACAGTTTTTTTGGGAAAATTAGACAGTTTCGCGTAGCTTGAAGTTGTAGCGTGTGTACATTTTACGTATAGGTAACTGGACCTTGTGTGAAAGATGATATGGCTAGAAAAGTGGCGACTAATAGACAAAGATTGAAGAAGAAAATATGCTCCACTGACCTTAATTAGATCAGGATAAGGGCAGGGGGACTCGATGACATTTTACGTACTTAACAATATATATACAGGGTGTTAAAGTAGTGCCCTGGCTGGAGGCCTTACACTTAAGGCACCCACAGGAATATAGTAGTCGCGTGCCATAGCTTAGGGGTTCAGTATCAATAAAGGAACCCTAAAAAAATAAATAAAAAAAAAACATTGCAAGATCAACCTAATTTAGTACCTACTAACTTAAAATAGCAATCGTTTAGAATATAAAATTATTTTATATTGCTATTTGAAGTTAGTGGGTACTAAATTAGGTTGATCTTTCAATATATTTTTCATGTTTTGTTCTTGTTTTTTTTTTTTTTCGGGTTCCTTTATCGATACTGAACTCACCCCTAAACTATGGCACGCGACTACTTTAACACTTTTATATTATTATTTAATTATATTATTTTCTTAAAAAAGTGCCTCTTTGGTCTTCAGGTCGCAAACGCTACTGTTCGGTTCTGGGTTTAATTCAAAAGTTGGGCAAAGTGTTGTGTTATCCCATAATGGATTTCTAAGTTTAGATTTGCGTCCGTTGGATGGCAAGGCTTGTTACACGGGTGGGTCTTAAAAAATACTGACTAAATGTGAGAGCATTATGCACTGCTGTCTCCTTTGGTGAAAGCACGTGTGATGTTAAATAAGGTAAATTTAATTACATTAACGCAATCTTGAACGATTTATCTGATGCTAAATCTGTGTACAGTTCCGGAAAGATGGGTTTCAAGTGCTAAGCATTATTTAATGACCACGTGTTTCTGTTTTTTAATCCACATTCGTCATTATTTTGGTTAAGTAAGAGGCTGATTTTAAGATTATGTCAAAAATGTTATGTAATTTAAGATACAACGTGCATGCATTCTACGCACTTTTATTTTATACTTCAGTCAGTTATTTAACATTGTGCGTTAACTTACATTCTTACAAACTGTTTTTTTGGACACACTAATGACAAATTGATAAGCTGTCGGCTTACGTTTTGAACATTAATATTAGTATTTTAACGAGAGTGTCGACTCTCGTTAAAATACAATTTTACATGTAACGTAATTTTCAAAATATAAGTTAGACCTGTAGGGCTATTACGTATCTCTGTTTGACAGCTCAAAATGATAGTAACTGGGCTCAGTGTCCATCAATAAACTGTCAAAAGGTTAGTTTCGTATAATGTATGACCCTGTTAGACACCGTGAAGTGATATCCACTCAGTGTGATACGTAATACCAATATTATGACATTCACGGTTGTCATCAAAGTTCGGTGTACAACCGAAGCTTGATAGTCACTGGATATCAGAAAGATACGTAATAGCCCTGCTGGAGTCAATTTTCTAATAAAAAAAAAACTTTAACGAAAATGAAATAGAGCGAGAGAAATAATCCTTTTTAATAATATTAGTATGGGTTTGTACTTTTGAGCATTACTATGAAACGATATAGTTTCATTTCAGGGAATGTTTGTAACTAAAAACCATTTTTTTTTGCAAGTTTTGCCAAATTTAGGGCAGTTCGAATTCAAAATCATTTAACATCTCTTCCCAAACCATGACTAATAAATACAGTTTAAAACTAAGGCACAAACGTTTGTGAGAGACTGGTGCCTGCACTAGGTATACCTATATAGCAGATAAAATGATGATGAATCATTATAATTGAATTCAGAATCTTAAAAAAGTATAGTTAGTAAGTAAGATTATCAAGTTTTGGAAATACAAACTCAATCTCAGCCGGAATAAGAACATTTTTATTACGTCGATCAAAAAACAACTTAGACGACCGACATTATAAAGTAGCGGCAATACAATACGTAAATCGTATAAGATTTATGTCCGTTTTCTTTAAAAATAAGCAACATCTAAATGTAATACCGTAGATACTAGACATATGGTCATGGCTAGTATGAGTTTCGGAATGAGTGTTTAACTACGTATATACGTAGTCACCCAACCGTTTCCGTTGTCAGTTCTGCCTCATTCATTAGTCTATGCCTAGAGGCGTCAAGAACTCAAGACCGTCCAACGGTACCGACTTCTCGACATATGGCTTTCGAATATTTTGTTTATATACAAAAGTGAAATTGCATAGTTCGCTATTTATTGTGTTTGTTTAGTGAAAAGGAGAAGGCTTTGGGTGTGTGGAGATGTATCGCTGATGGGTTTAAAATGTCAAAGGCTTATGTAGATACAACTTTGGAAACTAAACTTATGTATTTGTGGTTTGAAAGAGACAGTTTACTCTTTCAAAACTCAATTAGGGTTTTAACCTAAACTTTCAGGAAAACTACGAGTTAGATCGACTTCAGGAAAGACATCTAATCTTTTATGCTATAGTTTTAGTCAATCATCTTCTGCCTAGCCTTTTCCCAACCATGTTGGGGTCCAATCTAACCGGATGCAGCTGAATACCAGTATTTTACATGGAGCGATTGCCTATCTGACCTCCACTAGTTGTCAGACTTTCTTCGGGCGACTGGCTTCCTGTAACGATTCCTACATTTTTAGTTACACACTGAAAAATATCCGTTAATACGTAGGTGTGATTAAGCAAATGCCACCCTGTCTTAAACGCAGTTCAATTTCTTTCTTTGATCATTCAAATAAGGTAAAGCCGACTAGCTCGTGTCTGTAGGTAACATAAAATCGATTATTTATACATAAGAAGTGATAATTAATTTGAACACATCACTTAATCGTTTTTCCATAAACGGCTCTATAAATCATCGAATTCAGAAGCTTACTTAAAAGATTCATTTTATTCATCGTTTAGTCACGTATTATTAGTTTAAATTAATTGATTACCTTTTATATTTTAATAGCAGATAACTATTTTTGGAAGCGGTTAAAATGACTGATTTAGATAAATATCTGAGTTAGGTGCATTAGTCAGTTTTTCTCTTGTGTTTGTACCTAGGCTGAATCTCCAAGATGAGAAGTTATCTAGAAATAAACACTGACGTACTTGATGATGTTACGTGAGATACTATAATTCTCATAAGTTTTCGATGAAACCAACAAAATATTTTAAAAAATTGGTAAAGAGTATAAAAAACTTTTATTCTTAAATGAAATTCACTGTAATCTAAAAAAAATCTACACACAAAATTGATGATCTTTTTATGAATACATCTTTTTATAAATCATGTTTAAATGCAAATCTTCATTCCAATCATTCATATTAGTTAACCTTCAATCGGACCTTCACACTTACATAAATAGCAATTTATCAAAATTTTTAAAGAAAATAATTATTCATTTTTCCCATTCCTATACTTCTATGCTAATACTCGTATCATTGACCTCAGGTATGGCAAATCTGTTATTATACAATAATTATAAAACACAAACTCGTTTCGCACCGGATATTTTACGATTTGTTTATAATTTTAAATAACAATGTCATGGCCGTTGACGCAGGAAACCATGGATGGATTGGGTGAAGAATGATTTAAAAGAAAAAGGAGTAAAGATAGCGTGATGGTTGATAGAGGAGAATGGAAGAAAAACACGTGATGCACCGACCTCATGTGACATAGGCCAAGGGCAGGAAGAAGAAGAATGTCATGGACGTATTCAGGGTGTAAACAACCCCATCACGAAGCCGTCAACCTGCAAGCATTCTGTACATCAAACTAAGTAACTTTACGCAAAAATTATTGCTGGGAAACGACTTTTATGTTGGGGTGAAAAATCATGTTTTGTGGTAGAACTCAATGTAACGCACTCAAAACATTGCAAAAATCTTACATTTTTAATGTATTTAAAAAAAAATGCCAAAAAGTTGGAACTTTGACCCCCAATATCTCCCTAACTAGAAGGTTCCCAGGTATGGTGTAGAACAAAAAAAATATCGCAATGACGAGGAGAACAAGTGCTTTTCAGCTTCGTTGAGAGGTGTTTTACACCCTTTAAAGATGGGATTATTATTTTTAGATATTCAATAACGGTTTTAAAATAAATATCGCTGGACATTAACACACAGCGCCATCTAATGCCACACTAAGCAACGAGGCTTGTGTCGTGGACACCAGATAGTTGATATCCTACATAGATACTTTTTGTTTGTAAATACATACTTATTATACATATAAACATCCATGACTCGGAAACAAATGTCCATGCTCATCACACAAACATTTGCTCCAACCGGGATTCGAACCCGGGATCCTAAGAACGTAAGGCAGCCTCACTACCGCTGCGCCATTCGGGTCGTCTTTCGGTTTGTCGTCTTTCGTCGGTTTTGTTTTTGAATTGTAGCTCGTGAGGCGACGAGTTTTATAAAATCATTTTGAAGTCCTATAAAAATATTGTTTTAGAACACTTGATGGTTTCACTAACACACAAATAAAAGTGTGCTCTTACATTTTCAAAGCTTGGTTCAGTGCATAAAGTTGAAAATTTAACCGCTCGTTTTAATTTAGGCATTTGTTTTGGTATCGCGTAGTCTCAAGCAAAATGGGTATTAGTGCTTACATAGTTTATTCAATAGCTTTTATAGATCACACTAACAAAATACTTGATTGAATCAAGAACACTGTTTGAATCAGACTCAAGTGCACGTTAAATATTGGTTTTGAAGGTGTAATAGTGTTTAAATTCTACTCAATTGCAGATGTTGATTAAACATACAATATATTCATTGAAACAAGTGCTGGTGTTTGAGTGTGGGTGAGATCAGATTCTAGGCCAAAAACATAGCATAGGTAGTAGTTTTTGCATCAATATCTAGCTGTTGTCCAAGACCTTTATCTGTATGAAATTGTTATCAAAATACCTATTACTTCCCTATTTAAAACGGAAATTTCGATAACAACTTCAAGGGTTTGCCCGGAACTCTAATTCCTTTTCTAAAATAAAAGTAGCCTTTTTTTTCGGATTGTAAATCATCTAATGACTCCCGCTCTGGGCTGAGCAGGAGGGAGTGTCAGACGTTTACTGACTAAAACCCATCCATGTTCCTTCATCGCCCTTTGTGTTCCGGGGCCACGGTATCTCTTTCGAACAGTCCCGCATCCCAAATAAAAGTAGCCTTAGTTACTTCTGCACATCAGCTATTAGTCGGTAAAAGACGAAAATTGGCCCAACGTTTCGGAGATTATCACAGACAGACAGACAAAAATTTGTATAAGTACCGTATATACTTTTGTATGCATTCAGTAAAAAGCTTTCAAGCTTTCAAGAAAATAGGGGGTACGTTTAGATGCCAATGTATACGTTTTTACAATAAACTTCCGAGCCATATTCAAGCACTAAGCCTAAATAAATTCAAATCGTTTATAAAACGGAAGTTATGCCTGAAAGCCTACTATCATGTTAATCACTATCTCGAAGATAAAAAGGCTTGGGATTAAGCTGCTCCAGTGAAATTTACTCTGTGAATGTTGAAATTTCGGACTTCGCTTATTTACTATTGATTCCTTTCTTTTATACACATTTTTACACACTTTGACATTGGATGATTTGACATGAGCACTTATTTCAGTATTTTATTATTTTTTACTTTATTTTTTATTATTTTATGTGACATTTACTGATTTGACAGGAATACTTATTTTGTTAAGTATTTTACTTTTTTTATTATTATTGACATTTATTTTGTAAATTATTTTTAATTTTATTTAATTATATTATTGTGAATGTGAGGACAATGTGGGTCACATATTTTATTTTGATCCCCACGACTGTCTGGCAGTTTGAGTACTATAAGCGATCTACCCAAATGTCCTTTCTTTGGTATTGTTCGTCGTTTCGTTGAGCTCCTTCAGTTATAAGTCGAGCTACACGATAACTGACAAATGCTTGCACTGACTGGACAAGTCCACTCAAATCTGTGTGGTTCTTTCTTCAAAAGACCATCTCAGACACTAATCTGCATAGTCCTCATGTAAATTGAGGAAGATTATGTCTGGACTTCAAAAGAGACTATGACCTCTGAGTTCGTTTCGGCTGTTTCTTCTCAGAGTAGTCAGGTACGAAACACCAGCCCCATCTAGTTTTAAAAAAAAATGACGTGTAAAAGTGTTTGTAAAAACCTACTTGCAAAATAAACATCATTTCATTTCATTTCATTTCAGACTTCAATTTTATTTATTTGCAAGTCAGGTAGGTACCAGTCTCGTACGGGTATCGTATTACCCAGTTCTAACTGGTTTGTGGAGGTCAGATAGGCAGTCGCTCCATGTAAAATACTGGTGTTCAGCTGAATCCGGTCAGACTGGAAGCCGACCCCAACATAGTTGGGAATAGGCTAGGCAGATGATGATGATGATGGTGGTGTATAAGTAGATACCCACCTAGGTATTTATTAAATTAAAGTAAATTACTGAACATAAAGCCTACACATCGGCACTACAAATCATAAAATGCATTTACGTCAATCGTTTGGATTTAACGGAGACAGATTGATGTTTAGCTCAAAACACATTTTATGCTCTATGGCACAAACGGGCTTCGCGTTTAAAAAAAAAGGTTTGCTTACTGAAAGAGAAACAACCCAATAATTTTAACTACAATTAACTTCATAAAGGAAGCAGGTAACAGGAAGCTAAACAACTAATCAGTGCTTGTTTTACACTTAGATTAATTAACTCTTATTTTGTTACTATCAAAGTCACTAATAACATAGGAAAAGACCTTGTATTACAGTTATCTAAGTGACAGAATGTCAGATTTGACACTTATAATTATTTCACCTCTAAAATATAAATCCAAGATATTATGCTGAAGTTTTAAAGTGTTATTTAGCTTACCAAATCCCCAGACAAACTTAAACTAAACTAGTAGATATTACCAAAAGACTCTGACTTTATAATGCGGAAATACAAGTCAGACTGCATTAGACAGGGAACTCAACACATACTATGTATTTATTAAAACTTGAAACACTAGTATGATAAGTGATAACAATTAATACCTTGCAAAAAATCGGAACAGTACAAAAGAATGTGCGAATTCAATTTGTTTATTCGGAGCTAACCAAAACGAGTAGGAAGGAGATAGCGGTACGAACTAGACTGGTGTTGTCAGAACTAGAAAGAGTAGAGGGAGGCCTTTGCCCAGAAGTGAGACAAAGCAGGCAGGGGGAAAAAACCAAACCAACAATTTCTAGTTTTTTGTTGTTTGATAAAAATAGCCTAGATATTACGATTGTTAAACTTATGTTGTCACTTAGGTACGGGATATCTTCCGTGATTAATATCAGGAGCTCAAAATAAATAATAATCTCGAAAGATACCCCGTAAGTGACAATATAAGTTTAGTTGTAAACCGTGAAAGATTAAAATAGTGTTTGATTACGATTGTTGCCTGATTTGAAACCAATAATTAAAAATAATACTAACAATAATTAAATATCAGCAGTCATTGTGCCGATAGTCGTGTCGGCCAATGGCTTAATAGCCAAGAGCCTCGACCAACATCTTAGGAGGCTCTCGCTTGGCAGCTGGATCAAGGGCTTGATTCAGAAAGCAGTACTTCTGGACACGGCACGTATTGTTAGGAGGTTTCTCTCTCAAGAGCCCTGACCACCGGCAGCTCGGACCCTGCTCCCAGCGCTGGTGGGCTACTATTTTTATATTTTCATATGTTTTTATTTATAATGTTTTTATATTAGGAAATATTTAAAAATATGTTATAAAATAAATAAATGATTAAATATAAAAAAGATTTGCATAATTCCCAGCATTCAGCATTATTAATCTTCAGTTGATGGATGCAGAGGAAGAGGAAGACCAAAGGGAACTATGGGTGGATTGTGTGAGGAATGATATGAGGGGAAAAGGAGAAAGTGATAGCGTGACGGTTGACAGAAGAGAATGGAAGAAAAAAACGTGATGCGCCCCAAGCAACATGGGACAAGAACAGAAAGGCAATGCATCTTCAAATTCCACAAGAACCAGTTGCTCATAATTCTTACACACATTATAGACAAACCAAAAATCGCTGATACGTGTTCTATTGTCGAGTTTCCTCGTACTCTCACAAACATTACGAAGTGCGAAAAAAACCATCAACCTTTAGAAAGTGCGTACAAACCCACATAAAATATTTTCAAAACGAATAATCAAAAACGATTGTCTGTGGTTTAATATGAAAGAGAAACGCGCGCTTCAAAAATGCTAATGTGATTTTTGAACCACTTTTGCCATGAGTTCTTGAACTTAAACAATTAAGCTTTAGAATTCACACTTAGATGTTAAATCCTGGCTACTAATGATCCCTCTTCTTTTTGTTCTTGTTAGACTAGGTATGTAGTCACCTGCACAGCTCTAACATTTGCTTGGATTCAATCCTGAAAGCGCACGTAGTTATGCAGGATAGGAAGGACAGTAGGAAATAAATAAATATCGCTGGTAAATTACACACAGCGCCATCTAGTGCCACACTAAGCAACGAGGCTTGTGTCGTGGACACCAGATAGTTGATATACTACATAGATATTTTTTGTTTGTAAATACATACTTATTATGCATAATAAACATCCATGGCGCAGGACCAACGGCTTAACGTGCTCTCCGAGGCACGGGGTATGATACCGCCAACTTCCAAACTCCGGGCTACTACTGAGAAATTTCTAATGTAAAAACCCAATAGCACTTTTAGCCCAACCCGGGAATCGAACACAGGACCCCACGCTTAGCAGTCGCGCTTGCGACCACGACACCAACGGGGCAGTCAAAATAAGGTTTTGAAACAGATTGTAAGCTGAGTTTTAGTAGTTATCCTACTAGAATAATTAATACAATAAACTGGCTCTACTCCTAACTAAGCTCCTAACTCTTCACAAAGGGGTATCGTGTCCAAGGAAGGGGTCCGCAAGGGCCGATGCCTGCCGGGGCTGCGGGACTGTTCGAAAGAGATACTGTGGCCCTGGAACACAAAGTGCGAGGAAGGAATATGGATGGGTTTTAGTCAGTAAAAGTCTGACACTCCCTCCTGCTCCGCCCAGAGCGGGAGGAGTCATTTGATGAAAAAAAAAAACCTCCAATCAAATCCAGCTGAACTCTCGCTTGGCGTAATCTCCTTTTCAACTATGTCAAAAATTACAAGATATTATTTGAGAGGCTTAGTTTGGCTCAAACTAAGCTACTCAAGTAAATACATATCTTGAATAAAAAAAATAATTTAAAAATTTAAAAAATCCGACTGCTTAAAAATAACTAATAACTTTAAATAAAAACTAAAAAGAAAAATCAAGTTCAGGAAACAGGACAAATTGACTGCAACAGTCGGGACCTATATTGGATGTAATTATTTTAGTCTAGATTATTTAATGGGTCCCGACTGTTGCAGTCAATTTGTCCTGTTTCCTGAACTTGTTTTTTTCTTTTCAGTTATTAGTTATATTTAAGCAGTCGGGTTTTTTAATTTTTTAAATTATTTTTTTTATTTTACACTTTTTAGTTACTTATATATACCATTTTAAAATCCTCATGATGAGCCCTTTATCGAGCCGTTCAGGCTGCAGAGCGTGCCAAACATTTGAATTTGGCGCCAAAAATCCGCCTATGGTTTCTTTTTTTATTTTGATATACCCAGTGTCACTCTCACAGTAAATACAAATCTAACGACACCTATCAAGCTAAAATCCATCGAGCCGTTCAAGCTGCAGATCGTGCCAAACATTTGAATTTGGCGCCAAAAATCCGCCATTTTGTTTTTTTTTTATTTTGATATACCCAGTGTCACTTTCACAGTAAATACGAATCTAACGACATCTCTCAAGCTAAAATCCATCGAGCCGTTCAAGCTGCAGAGCGTGCCAAACATTTGAATTTGCCGCCAAAAATCAGCCATTTTGTTTTTTTTTTTTTGATATACCCAATGTCACTCTCACAGTAAATACGAATCTAACGACACCTCTCAAGCTAAAATCCATCGAGCCGTTCAAGCTGCAGAGCGTGCCAAACATTTGAATTTGCCGCCAAAAATCCGCCATTTTGTTTTTTTAATTTTGATATACCCAGTGTCACTCTCACAGTAAATACGAATCTAACGACACCTCTCAAGCTAAAATCCATCGAGCCGTTCAGGCCACAGAGCGTGCCAAACAATTATACATACATACATGCACACATACTCTCGAAAAACATAACGCAGTCGGGTAAAAAATAAAACGTTGGTTAAACGGTTTATTATTACATTAGCTGTACCTGCGCCACATCCTTGTCAAGATAGTGTCTATTGGTCTAATCTAGCAAATGAAGGCTATGCTTTAAAATTTCTTCCTAAAAAGGCAATTCGTAGAACCTTTTACAAGTAAAGCAAACCTTTATCTCATATATTTTATCTAGTGACGTCACATTCACAGATAATCTTCTTATTTATTTTCTGCGACCAGCATCCTTCCGACAGATAACGAAACAAAGCAAAAACTGCCTATTTTCCTTATTTAGATCTCTTAGTATTCACGACTATTTGTTAGGAAATAATAAAACCTTTTATGGATCTTCTTCGTATTCAAGTAACCTATTGCGAAGGAGTGGGAAGAGTGAGCTTTAATGCTAAAGATGAGTAATGGGAGGATCGACAAGGAAATTATGTACTTTGGATGTTACAAGTACCCGTATTTTACCTGGAGCAACTGCCTATCTGACCTCCACAACTTGTACTGGGGGACTTCATGAGGATTAATATTACCTATTTCAAAACAATTAAATACAAGGTGTCTGTCGCTTTGCATCCTTGTCAAATTCAAGGGTGTGCTACAGATCATCAAACTGAATTTGAGTCCTGGCGTCGTTAATTTTTACAATACCGGTGGTCTATTAAGAATCATTCCACACTCATAGAGAGCCAAATTTTGTACTTCGTAATTGGACATGACAGTGCGCAGATCATCGAATAGATTGAACCATGGTTATGGCTCTAATAGGCACAGTTGGAGGTCCTATCTTGATCCAATCTTTTAGCGTTCCTATCTTACAATATGTTGTTCCTCAAGACTCAGTTATCTGACTTCCGCATCTGATCCACTCTTACTTTGTTATGTCTTTGGAACAGAATAGAAATTATCAGTCAGGACCTCACCTCTAAGGGCATCAAAACACAACATACAACACACAAATTACTTTAACACAACAATTTTGTCATCAATAAAACCTATAAAAAACGAGCTCAAGCCGCAATGTCAGTTTCACTTTCAACCGGAGAGCGGTGACGTAATAGCAGCTGAGCCAAGGAGGCTTTCACTGAACCGTTGTGCGGAAGCAAGTTCACTCCGACGGTCAAGTGCGCTGCTGTTACCTTGGCGGTCTTGTACAGACGGCCCAGCACATCAAGCCACTACAATCCGGCAAATTTCTTTAAGGCTGGGGTATCTGCTAAATTAGCAACTCTATTTGTGGTAATTTAAACTTCGTTTGGAATACTGTTAGAATAAAGTTCTAATAAGCTTGCACTACAAAGTGGTTGTTACGTCAGTCACTGCGGGCCGAATAGTGCGAAATGAGTGGTTTTTATTTAATTGTAGCCTAATAAATCATTAGATCAAAATGCCAATTGTACACTCTGTGAAAAAAAAAGTGACAAATATATGTGTGAAAAAAAAAATACTACGAAATTTCAAAGAAAAAATGCTTCACTTTGAATATTTTATTCTTATAGTAATAATAAAATTAGAATTATTTCAATTGTACCAATTAAATTTTAGAGTCTAATAACCAAACACTATTTTTTTTGACACTCACTCATCAAAGAGGAGTTACAAGGAGAAAACCTCTCATTAGCAGATACCACCCCCTTAATAGATTTTCAACTTTATCGCTAAAGCATTAGGCTCTAGGTTGATTGGGAAAATTTGACAGTTTCGGGTAGCTTGATTAGTTGGCGTCTTATTTGGTGATGTTCTGAAGAACAATACGGTGTTTGATGAATCTGAGAATCATTGATGTCAACTAAACTAAATCTGTTGCTAAATTCATAATCATTATGGTTGTACCAACAAGAGCGTGTATGTAAAAGGAAAATGCCTCTCTGTTTCTGGTGCGACTTTGCCCAGCTGTGGAGTATGAACATTCCTTGGAGTAAGTTTGGTTGACGATGTTTCGTAACATATTTGTGATTGTGATAGATTCTGTTATTTCTTTTTTTATATTAAAATAGCTTCTGCCAGTGGCTTCGCCCGCGTGAAGTTTGATAAGTGTCCCATGGGATATTACTACCGGGATAAAAAGTATCCTATGTGTTAATCCAGGTTATAAACTATCTGTGTGCAAAATTTCATCCAAATCAGTTAAGTAGTTTTCGCGTGAAAGAGTAACAAACATCCATACATCCATACTCACAAACTTTCGCATTTAAAATATCAGTAGGATGGGCCTACTCCCGACGCCAATCTTCTCCTGAGGACAGAGATGAAGTCAACAATGAACAAGCTAACCCAAAATAAGCCTAGCTTCTATAATGTGCTATAATGGCAATAAAGATTATAGTGAAAACAGTTGTCTGTAGCATTCCCATCACATACTACACTGACCTGCAAAAATAAGTACTACACTTTTAAATTTCAATTTTTCCTAAACCATAGAAGTTAGAGATTTAAAATAAAAAACGTTATAAAGCAATTTTTATCAGCTTTCTTTGAAACTATAGACAAAATTAAACTATTTTTCGAGTCCTTTTTGTTTCGAAAGTATATCTTGTGTACTTAAAAAGTTATTGCAATTTTAAAAGTGTGATACTTATTTTTGCAGGCCAGTTTATTTCTTCTATGGTTTATCAATATTCATGACAGTGATAAAAGTTATCTCAATGGCTTATAACATAATCAACAATTCAATAAATAAGCCAAGAGACCCACTTTCCATCAGTGGGTGTTGGCCTCTTTATCAACTTCAACAAAGCATTCTGCTGAGGATGCACCGAATTACACTGGCCTGCAAAAATAAGTACTACACTTTTAACTTACACTTTCAAATAGCAGTTAGAGATTTATAATAAAAAAAAACGTTTTATAGCAATTTTTATCAGCTTTCTTTGAAACTAGACAAAATTAAACAATTTTTCGAGTCCTTTTTGTTTCGAAAGTATATCTTGTTTAAGTACTTATAAAGTTATTGCAATTTTAAAAGTGTGATATGTAGTTTTGCAGGCCAGTGCATACTCAAAGACCAGTAACAATAATAAGACCGTTAACAATAAACCGTTACAAACAGTTTCTGACTAATTACTTTCTTGCTAACAACGACCTTCAAAACGAATTGTCTAGACAAAATCTAGACTCAAAAATAATTAAGACAGGTTGACCATGAAACAGCTTAGGTAGCATTCTAATCTAGGTAGCAAAATATAGCTCTAAAACGTGTAGTTCAAATGTGGGCCCAAAAGCTTTATGCATTTGAACTAAATACATAACAACACGTAATTTTAAAAAAAGAAAGCCTAAGAATATAAAAAAAGCAATCAATGAACAAGAAATTCCGGTTTGAGCGCATACCTTTGAAAATGATTTCCGAATGCGAGTGTAATCAAGAATTTATGTCTGCATAAGTAACGCTTATTGTAATGATTTTGTACAACAAAATGTATTATATTTGGAGATGCACGATCCATAACGGTAGTATCCGGCAGAGTTAGTCTTTAAAATATTGAGACGTATTTTATAGGTTGCCCAGTTAGTATTTGAGAATTTTAAGGCACTAACAACTGCCACAATTTGTGTCAACATACAGTTGTGATGTTACAAAGTTCAATAGTCTTTCATTCAGAATAGTTTAATCGGTAACGTTCCCACAGCTGGGACACAGGCCGCCCCTCTAAGAGGGAGTGGGTCATAATCATAACCCACCACGCGTGGGACCAGTGTGGGTTCTTCAGTTCTTCGAATAGGCTAATATAATTATTTTCTCACCATAAATACCCAAGTGCTGGTGTTGACACGAAAATTTTCCCAACTTATAAATTCCTTCTTTTGCAGATGTTACATCTATGCTGGGTGTACTACTTCTCGAAGCTGTCAGAGTTCGCAGACACGGTGTTCTTCGTGCTCCGTAAGAAGAAGAGTCAGATCACATGGTTGCATCTGTACCACCACTCTCTGACGCCGTTCGAGGCCTGGCTGCTTGTGAAGTTCATTGCTGGTTAGTGTACCTTGTCTATTTGGGACATAGTTATATGAAACACTAGCGGACGTCACGCGGTTTGACCCGCGTAGTTCCCGTTCCCGTGGGAGTATGGGGATAAAATATAGCCTATGTTACTCAGTAAAGACATGGCTTTCTAATGGTGAAAGAATTTGTGAAACTGGCGCAGTAGTTTTTGAGTTTATTCATTACAAACATACACACACACAAAAATACAAATCTTTCCTCTTTATAATATTAGTGTAGATAAATCATGATCTTTCAAATGACCGATTTGTTCGAGACACCATTGTTTAACTATTGTGTCTACTTCGTGGACAGATCAAGGGATAAGCATTGATCGATGGGATTTGGGACTGCAACTGTCTAGTATCCGGTCTTACTCTAATATCCACCTGGATATCGGATAGTAGATCACTATTCGGCTGGACCCCGAATAGTGCCTAACTGCCTAGTTAAATGCTTCACTATTAAACATTGGCCTCCGAATTGTCATAGAAGATCAAACAAATAGGTCATGAAGTTGCCCTCCGTAGAAATTAAACCAGTGCAGAGGATTGCTTAAACTTCCAATTTTGTATTTTGGAAATAGAATCAAATGTCACTGAACCTTTGTTCTCTACTGCATTTCCGAATGCGGTGATCTATATCGTGGTTGGTTATTATACTCTGAGAAAACTCAACAAGCCAAAGTTCGTTAATCGGGGATACGGACGTAAGAAACAGACCGTTACAAATTGAAAGTGAAAACATCTTATGGCCATTGAAGTGACCAATAAATCAAGGTCAAATAAAACGGGTCTCGTTGTTAATAAAAACCAATTTGTAATAGGAATATGTAATGAGTTGATGATGAATGTTTACTGTCAGTAATTGAGAAGTTTCACCGGATAAACATACCATTAGATTTTAATAATCTAAGATGGCCACCTGTAAATGGAAGAGCAAGCAGCAGAATAAGGAAATCGATTTGCCAGTAAGATCAATATTTGTCCATGTCTGAGCATGTGGCCAAGTTAACAATTTATTTAACTGGCAACTCTTACTATGTCACATTTCACTAGTATGTTCGTGCCTCGGAAAGCACGCTAAGCCACGTGGTCCCGGCTAACATTTGTAAATCTTTGACAGTCGTTACAGGTAGTCAGTGGCCCGAAAGTCTGGTGGTGGAAGTCAGTTAGGCAGTCGCTCCTTGTAATCTGGTATTCAGCTGTATCAGTTAGACTGGAAGCCGACCCCAACAAAGTTGGAAACAGGCTAAGCTGATAATGATTTCACAAGTTTTTTTTTAAATGCGGTATCTATGACTATATTTCATAAGAACCATTAAATATGGATCAGAATATTTACATTACTGCGTTCTCATAATAACTTACAGTAGTTCAGTGTTTCCTCGGCAAAGGTTACAGGAAAAGACGTCGTAAGTCCGTAAAGCATTATAATCTTTAACAATCAGTAAGAGCAATGTTCATGATCAGTGATTATTTTCTTTTATTTTATTACTAGTGTTTCCCACGGCGTCATCCGCATATTTTTTTTGCTATAGTTTTTGTTTTAAAGCTTAACTTTTGATAATATCAAAATCATTTGGTTGTTGACTTGTAATTTAAGTATTTTCCGTATGAAAAAATGCACTTATAGATGTTCACACTTACGGGTATTAAGTATGAGGAAGTGAATCTATCTTTTAGCGGCTTTTTGTTGGCTTGAAACGATAAATAGGTACTAATAAACCAATAAAGATGTTATGGACAAAAAAGTAACAAAATGTATGTTGTCACGTAAAAAACTGGAATGTGGAATTTTGCAACGCCACCTGAGGGAAAGTACTCTATATACTGAAGATAGCAAATTTTATTCAAAAGAATCGAACCGACTAAAGTTCGAAAAAATAACACTCTGTACTTTTTTACTTCAATCGATAGGGGAAATCATATGGATCAAATCTCTCTAACAAACATGATAAATTAAATGAAGGGAAAATCATGAAATCTAAAGAACAGTTTTAAATTCAATGGGATAAATTCAATAAGAAAAAGCACTTTTATTCATGGTTTTCATTTAATTTATCATGTTTGTTAGAGAGATTTGATCCGTATGATTGACCCTATCGATTGATGTCAAAAAGGTACAGGATGTTATTTTTTCGAACTTTAATCGGTTCGATTCCCGAGTGTGGCAAGCGAATTTTCGAAAAACTGTGAATGCAGATTTGTTTTTTTTTCTGTAAAAGAAATTTTTCTTTTGAGTAAAATTTGCTATCTCCAGTATTTTGAGTACTTTCCTTCTATGTGGTATTGAAAAATTCCAGCCTGTATATTATAGGGACGAATCACTAACTCGAGATGTGGCATGACTTAGTCATTCTTTAAAAAAATAGCTTTTCTGCAATATGGAAGTGGGTTGCTCCGGGTAGGAAGGACGTATACTCGTATACAACACTTTGGAGGCTATTTCAATTGACCCCATCCATCCGTCCCCATCCTGACCAACTTCACTATTATCCACTTTCTTCAACCACTAACTAACGTCTTTAAAATGTTCTAGGCGGTCATGGAACCTTCTCGAACATCGTGAACAACTTGGTGCATGTCATCATGTACGGCTACTACATGCTGGCGGCGATGGGTCCTCAGTACCAGAAGTATCTGTGGTGGAAGAAGCACCTTACCACTCTGCAACTAGTAAGTAACAACTTAAGTTTATACAATATTTCAATTTTTTCTATAGGAACTTGAACTGTGTTAGAAGATAAAGTTTTCATTGAGAAAGAAGACGGTTTGCAGCCATTTGAATGGGGCAAATATCCTCTTTATGTGTCTTTCCGACTACTAGAACAACTAGTCATTCAAATATCGCTGGACACATATCGTCTGTCTGTGGCGACATAGCTCATGAACCGATTTTGATACAGTTTTTTTTAGTTATGTCGATTGCGACTTTCGAAACATGGCAGCTGGCATGGCTGCTGAGGACAGCCAAGATGGATTCCTCTAACCAACCTTCTTTAAATAACACTAGAGTCATTGACATACCCTTAGTTCAAACCACTTTTTGGTATGAATTCGGTAATTCAAATACTTTATTTGATTTCAATACAGGGTGTAAAGAACCTCATCACAAAGCCGTCAACCTAGCATTCTGTACATCAAACTAAGTAACTTTACGCAAAAATTATTGCTGGGAAACGACTTTCTTTTTTCGGGTGAAAATTCAAGTTTTGTGGCAAAACTCAATGTAACGCACTCAAAACATTTGATTGAATTGAATTGATTGCTGATGGATGTATTGAATAATGCGGGAGCCGTGGAGGTGTTTAAAGTAAAAATCTTACATTAAAACTTGTATTAAAAAAAAAAACTTGTCGAAAAGTTAAAAGTTAATATATCTGTAACTAGAAAGTTCCCAGGTTTGGTGTAAAACTAAAAAAATATCGCAATGACGGGGAAAACAAGTGCCTTTCGGCTTCGTTAAGACCCTACCCTTACCGTACCCTTTATAATGGATAAGGACGTGTTGGTTCTCGATCGGCAAACTCTCAAATTTCTAAATACTATAGAATAAAGATAAATAAAAATACTCTAAAATAAACATTAAAATATGTGGCGGTTCTGTACTACATTAGCCTGAGTACTACACTAGAACATCTTAGTATTTTCTTTTTGCAACATCTCGCTGGAACTAGTACTTAACTACGAACAGACAAACCAACACTCAGTTATCTAGATAAACTACAAGCACGGTCTAATTGGCAGTTACCTCGCTAATTATCGGCACGAACAGACTAACTAACTATCTTAGAATATTTCACAAACCAACCGTTTAGTTGTTGCATCGATGAAATAGGGATGATGACTGACTAAAAAAATATAATCCGTCAGTTAGATTATCTAAAAATATTGGATACGTGTTTTTTGTTTTATCAAATTAATAAAAATTTACGAAGATAAAACATGTCAAAGATCATGAGTAGGGGCTAGTGACGTCACATTTGAGTATAAAATGTAGTCAAATGTAAAAATATGTGTCCAATATTTTTTGCAAATCTATCTGACGGACTAATTAGATTTTTTTGTCAACTAATTGTTTAATTAGTAAGTGTAATTATGACATCCGATGAAGGTTTTTAAATGTACTGGTTGTGCACATAGGTGTATCCTCTTCTGCAAATCTCGCAATCGAAGTAAGATTTGCAGTTAGAAATCCCAATTCTTGGTTAAGCTCATCGTTGTACATTAGTTATTATTGTAATTATGTTGCATTTTGACCCTAGAAAGACGATAATACCATAAACTAGTAAAATTTAAGGAATGCGAGTACATTACATTGTTATTGCAGTATACAGGGTTATTTGTAAAACACCGACAACCTCTCAGGACTGTGTTACTAACATCATAATCAACAACTTTTGTTCTATGGACTTTTAAAAATTCATCATATTTTAGTTAAAATTAATCATAAAAAAAATAAAAATATTTAAATTAAACGCTTTTACGGGCCCTCGCCGCCCTGACCCCGCTCCCCTCACTATTGTAGTGTCGCTTTCTTTTGCTTCGCATAGATTTCTTAACATTTAGAGCGTTCAATTTAAATATTTTTATTTTTGTACGAAAATTTGATGAACTAAAATATGATGAATTTTTAAAAGTCACAGAACAAAAGTTATTGATTATGATGTTAGTAACACAGTTCGACACAACAACGATCAACACAACAACGATCGAATTTCAAGGATGTTAGACAGCAACCAACCCCGAGAACAAGCCGGTTTCAGAAGAACATACTCAACCATAGACCACATCTTCACCTTGACACAACTTATCGAGAAGTATTCTGAATATGGCAAGAAACTCTATGTAGCGTTTATAGACTACCGCAAAGCGTTTGATTCCATACAACACGAACCTTTGTGGTTAGCACTGCAGACGCAGGGAGTCGAGAACCGATACATAGAGATACTGAAAGAGATCTATAAAAACAGCAAGGCGGTGGTTAAGCTGGAAGGCAAAGGAGAGCCATTTGATATCCGAAGAGGTGTGAAACAGGGCGATCCGATCTCACCTAATTTATTTACTGCTCTATTGGAATATATCTTCAGACAATTAGACTGGGAAAATAAAGGCATCAACTTAAACGGCGAATATCTAAGTAACTTACGCTTCGCCGATGATATTGTTTTAATTTCTGAAAATCACAAGGACTTAGAATATATGTTAAATACCCTGGACATTGAAAGTAGAAAGTGTGGGCTACAAATGAACACACAGAAGACATTTGCCATGACGAATAGCGAAAAAACACCAATCAAAACTGAATCTCATTCTATAAGCTATGTGGATGAGTATGTATACCTAGGACAAAATATATCATTCCTAAACCAAACATCTCGTGAAGTAGAACGCCGCATAAAGAAAGCTTGGAATAAATACTGGTCGCTGAAGGAAATATTTAAAAGTAAATTACCAATGCATCTAAAAAGGAAAGCGATGGACTCCGTTGTTATGCCTACACTACTGTATGGATGTCAAACTTGGTCGTTTACAAGAGACATCGTACAAAAGATCAACGTGTTCCAAAGAGCTGCAGAACGAAGTATGTTAGGTATAAAGCTAAAGGATAGGCAGAAAAACACGTACATTAGATCCATAACCAAGGTAACAGACGCCGTCGAGCTAGCAAGCAGACTGAAATGGAGATGGGCCGGACATACAGCAAGAGTTACCGATAATAGATGGAGCGAAAGGATACTACATTGGTATCCCTATGACGCCAAACGCCCACGCGGCCGTCCTAGGCGACGCTGGAGTGACGATATCTACCAAGTAGCCGGATCTACATGGACTCGTCAGGCACAAGATAGACAGCACTGGAAAGAGTTGGAGGAGGCCTACGCCCAAAAATGGGTAGCCCAGTGATATGCGTGTTTCAATAATTTGAGAAAGTATTCCGAAAATCGAATTATAATTAATATAATCTGAGTACCTAGAAATGTCAACGTTACAATTTGTTATTGGAATATCATTCAAAAGTGTAATATAATCAATTAAATAATTAAAAACTGGATTGAATGTTGAATATTATGAGTAATTAATTAAATTAAAAATTGAATTGAATATATAACTAAATGAAATCATGATATGAAATAAATTAATTTTTAAAGTCAAATCAAATTGTAATCTTTAATGTAACTGTGATAAAAATGTAAATGTATAAAATAAATATTTAATAAGAATTGGTATTGTTATGTGCATGAAAACTGTTTTGGAATTATGTATAACTATTATTTTGGGAAATAAAGGCTTTATTATTATTATTATTATTAACACAGTCCTGAGAGGTTGTCGGTGTTTTATAAATAACCCTGTATAAAATGAATTGTATCAATGAAGTAGTAGTACAAAGCGGTTTACTTACCAGCAAATGTACATTAAATTCTAGATTGCACATTACTCACATGAGGTAGTTATAAAACGTATTTTTCAAGTCACAAAAAAGTATTCAATTTAAATAACTAAGTACAGGTTTCAAATTAAAAAACCAGTCAAAAATGTTATGACTTGTAATCACCAAAATTAACATAACCACCCACTCAAAAAAGCAGTTAAAATATGTTTAAAGTTATGTTCGTACGAGATATAATTAAAAAGTAAGATTAGAACAACATGTGTCTGGTTAGCAAAATGAAATATTTTAAAGCGATCCCTCTGAAAAAACATCAAAACTTTTATTTGAAAATAACACAATTGTTATTAGCATTGTCTTCTATCAGATAATGTAGAAGGCCCTAAGTTCACGTCTGCGTACCAATTCCAGCATAACCTCGTATTGTCCTTAGTACAGAACTCGAAAACTTCTATGACTGTGTGCAGAATTTACGTACTCTGTGTACCAAATATACCTTGCTGACGTATACGAGGAAACGAATCCCGCTAAGGCATTCAAATTATTTTATGACCTGTTTAAGTTGCTATATGATCTATGCTTTCCAAATATAAAAATACGGATATCTACTAAAGTCAAAGCAAAATGGATTAGTCGTGGCATTAGGATTTGCAGTAAGAGAAAAAGAGAATTGCTGTGGAAATACCGGTTACTACCAAATAAGCAAAATAAAACAAACTTTAAAAAGCTTTCAAATCGGCTGAAGAAAGTTATAAACCTCACACAGAGAGCCCATAATAATCGTTATATACATTCAGCTCCGAATCTATGTAAAGCAACATGGAAAGTAATAAATAAAAATAATAATAAACATAATTTGCCAGGCGAAACCATAACAAAAATCAAATCAAATGACAAAATCATAACTAATCCTCTTGAAATAGCACAAACTTTTAACGATTACTTTATAGATCAAGTGAAACCAGTTTCTAATTTAGACAATAATAATAATAAACATAAAATAAGCAGTAGCATTACTTCCATGTTTATGTCGCCTACACTACCACAAGAAATTCACCAAATTATTATGTCACTAAAGAATACGTCTAGCACTGGGTATGACGACATATGTACAAACATTGTTAAACGGGTATCCACAATACTTGCTCCTGTGTTGAGCCATCTCATCAATATGTGCATATACCATGGGTACTTTCCAGAAGAATTAAAAATAACAATTATAAAACCTCTCTTCAAGAAAGACAACAGAGAAGATATGTCCTGCTACAGACCTATAGCGTTAGTACCGATTTTTTCAAAAATATTCGAGAAAGCAATATATTATCAACTTACTTCATACTTTGAGAAAAATTGCCTTTTCGTTGATAACCAGAAAGGTTTTAGGAAAAACAGATCTATTGACATGGCCATCTACGATTTCTTACATATGGTTACCAGTAGAGTGGATAAGAGGCTACCAACTCTAGCGCTCTATATGGACATGTCAAAAGCTTTTGATCGCGTAGACCATAAATTACTAATTAATAAACTTAACGCATACGGAATAAGAGGAAATATATCCAATTTAATAGAATCTTATCTGTGTGATAGGCAACAAATAACGTCCATTAGTAGAATATCTAAAAAAAACGAAATAACATATAAATCCAGTCAGAGAACGGTAAATTATGGAGTACGACAAGGTAGTGTACTCGGACCCCCTTTATTTATTGTTTATATTAATGACTTTCCGACAGCATCATCATATCCTATGACAATGTTTGCAGATGACAGCACTTTACTTTTTAATAGTGACGAGGTAAGTACATTAGAGGCTGAGATTAACTCTACTTTACTATCAGTTGTGAATTGGCTGCATAATAATAATTTGATTATAAATCTTGATAAAACCGTATTAATGAAATTTCAACAAAGAATAAATTACAATCTGGACTTAAATATTAAATACAATGACAAAACTATTAATGAAGCAAAAGTGACTAAATTCCTTGGACTAAACATAGAAAACACTTTAAAATGGAATTCCCATATTGACAAAGTATGCAGTAAGCTAAACCAACATTCTTATGCTTTACACATGTTAAGTAAAACGGCCAATCGAGCAACAGTCTTAACGGCGTATCATGGTCTAGTAGCTTCAACATTGAGATACGGAATTATATTTTGGGGCAATGCCACGGGTAAAGATATGGTATTTAAGTGCCAAAAAAGGTGCATAAGAGCTATTTATAATTTACAGACAACAGACAGCTGCAAAACGTTTTTTAAAAATACGAAAATATTAACTATGCCGTCGTTGTACATCTATGAAACGTCTATGTTCGTAAAAAATAATTTACATAAATTTGCTCGAGTAACTAGTCAGCGCCGTTGTGATCGATTACAAACAGTCGGATCTAGTTGCGCACTGTACAGATACAGTATTTTTGTAATGGCTCCAAAGGTCTATAATAAATTACCAAAATGTATAAGGAGTGAAGCTAATGTCCGCAAATTCAAAAGTAAATTGCATTCATTTCTAATAGATAAGACGTATTACTCTATCGAAGAATTTTTAAATGATAAAATATGACATTACCAGTCCTTTATCATAATTTATCTTTAATTTATTTATTAGTAATAGGTACATTTAATTGACATTATTTACAGTATTACAAAATTTGACATTTAAATAATTTACCGTTGACATGCATGAAAAATAAATTATAATTGATTCATTAATGATTAATATATTGAATTCTCATTATTTACTCAAACCTAACTTCGTATTGTATAAATCTAGACTTATTATTAAAAAAAAAAAAAGAACAATATTTGTACACCAATTTCATTGGTAGGACATAGAGCTCAACTAAAATGTATGAATAAGACCTTTATTTCAATACCTGTGTTCACAAATAAAGATGATTTGATTTGATTTGATTTGAATATAATTTATGTTAGTTAATCTATACTGGGAGGCCTTTGCCCAGCAGTGGCACAATACAGGCTAAAAAAAAATCTGTACTGCTGGGAAAAGGTCTTTGTTCTTCCAGTTCTCTCTATTTTTTTTAGCCACCTCACTCCCTGAGGAAAGACCAAGTCCACATATACCTAAATTATTCTTCAAAACAACATTATTGTACCTAAAAGTCCGCAGTCTCATTAAAACCAATAATACAGTAGAGCAGTTACCGCGAATACTTCCGTCACCAACGTGGAACCACCAATAAGGATCGTTCACCGCGCCTAGCATTCCTTTCCACGGAGCTGCGCTTGCGCAAGTCGGTAGGATATACCACGCACGGTGCAGGTGTACTGTGGTTGTAGAATGAAACGTACTAACGTTATTATTTGAAGGTATTATAAAATTACTGTTATTGTCTTAGCTTGTGGGTTATATTAGATATCTCTAAAAATATATATATTATCCTGGCTAACGTTCATATAGTTAATGAGAAGGTATTTTTTTTTTAACATTAGTTATAAAAAAAAAAACTAGAACATTTTAAGCAGATCTTTAATAAAACTGCGAACGAAGTGATAATGTTAGTCCCTCCAAAATTTCATCTTTAGCCTACTTATAGACTTATGGTCTTTTTTAAAACTCGCCCTATGTTTTTTTCAAATTTAATCCATCTTAAGAGGGCGCATTCAGAAAGTTGGCAACCTCGCAAATATCTGTCAAATATAAATACCTGTTTTAACAAATTTCACAATATTACTGTATGGGAATAAGAAATATGGCTAACTAACTGTCTAGAATATTGATTATGAAATGTAATAATTAAGATCATAACACCGAGTAATCAGTTTTAGATGAGATAAAACTGTTTGGCAACTTTCCAAATGCCTTTTCTACACCGAAAACGGTTACAACATCAAATGTCAGTGTTAATAATAACAGTTAGTTATCCATATTTCTTATTTCCATACAGTAATATTGCCAAATTAATTAAAATAGGTAAATATTTGACAGTTATTTGCAACGTTGCCAACTTTTTGTATACGCGCTCTTAAACTCGATGTGGTCTTGCTTTTCCCATGGACTAATGTCCATGGGAAAAGTATCTAAAGAATCCATGGCCTAAGTAATAAGTTATTTACAACAATCTTCTGTACTTAAAAAATAAAAATCCTAATCCTAACTAATATTTATAAATGCGAAAGTAAGTTTGTTTGTTTGTTACTTTTTCACGCCTAAACCACTGAACCGATCCTCCTGAAATTTTGCATATACGTTGTCAGGTGTACAGAAACGGACGTAAGGTACCTTTCATGCCGAAAAAAGTACTGTTCCCAAGGTAAACAACAATAACGTTATTATATGTTAATAAATGGCGCCACGTGTCTTTCGAATCATTATTGGATTATGTCATTACAAGCAGAGTACAACCCGAATTAATTTGTTTTTAGATTTTTGTTTTTTTTTATTAGTTGATAATTTCAACATTTTATTTTATGTATTTTGTCCTGTGCGGGCTAATAAATGCTTTTTTCTTTCTTTCTTTCTTGATTGTAAAATTCTAAATTAACGCGAGCGAAGTCACGGACAAAAGCTAGTCATGTATAAACCAATGATCGGTCCTAGTATTACCACAAGCGCAGTCCTAGTAGCTCGTGCGGGGGTACCATTTAGCCACAGTTGCAACACAAGCCAGCGGAACGCGTATCCTTTCTCCGTTAGCGTTAGCAAACACACGTTCTATAAAATGTTTTACACTCAAATTGACGTGGGTACTGTAACTACCGGCCATCTTGGCTTAGTGCATAAATATCCCGTGTGTGGGGAACGAAGATTTAAATCGTTCGATTGACGTTCCTTACTGTTGAAAAGACTCGCTACAGTTAACGGTTACTGACAGATACTCTATTATTCCCTAGATTATCCGTTATAAAATTGAAAAAAGCCAACATAAAATAAATGCACTGCAAAAATAAGTCACCAAATGGCTTGGTCCTATAACGGAACAAGCTCAGATTTTGTACAAATTAGCAGCTTTTGTATTAAAATAGTTTTAGTCTTAATCTTGATCTTATAGGGCGACGTTATCGCTTAGTGATAAAGCCCTTTAATTAAAGAAAAAAAAAGTTTTTTAAACACACACGCTACTTTATTGCGTGATATCTCAAAACCACCATTTTGGTGTTCTAACAGTTTTTGAGAAAACGTGCGATGTCTATTCTATTTATAAACTAGTATTTTTACTCTTCCATTGCCGTTTACGGGCTTGGTAGATTTTTTTATATGTGAAATCGAATAAGGTGTGTATTTTTGTAACAGGATCTTACAAGCTGCTGTCGTGACGGTTGCAGATGCTAAATTCCATATTCTTCTGCTAATTTTCGCCTGCGGCGTTCGGGGCTACATAATTGAGTTGTTGACCGTGGTTGTTGACTAATGTTACGATTGATAGTATAAATGTTTACTTAATAGTAATAGCTTTTAGTAGTAGCAAAATCGTGCCAACGAAAGTCATGTTAAACGAAATAAATGAAAAAACAATAATGGACGATTTGTTATTGGTACTTAACAAATTTATATTATTTGTTGTAAAACTTTCACTGCAATATAATAACGCTCAATCATTGAGCATGCTCATCCTGCGTATCAACAAAAAATAATTTGTAATAAAACAAAAATAATAACACCTTAGGTACTTCATCGAACATTACATATATGATAAAGCCACAATTCGATGTATCCGGTATGATGCAGTCTTACAATTTGTAACGGAAACACATTAAGTTTTCACACGAATCCAATTTCTTTATTAAAACCCAAAAATTATGTTGATTGCAAAACGCAATGACATTTGGCATCACCATTTTCTTGGAAGCCCTTGCCCTGTTCTTACTTCAATCCACCTGTGAATCATGAAATCCATTCGCCACACGACAACAGAGAAAGTTCGGGAACTTTCTCCATTTTTTTAAACTAATTAGAGCCCTCTTGGTGTATAATATAAGTAATTGAATGGGCTTATTAACATAACGCATTCTAGAGTGGTACTGGACCAGCAGGGGCAAGAGCGTGACGATACCATTACAAGAATTACTGAAAGGAATAGAGATGAGAAAATACAAACATCTTAAAGATGAGTAGAATAAACAAATGGTCGTACTACCAAAGAGACATCAAAATGTAAATAATAGGGCATACATACTCAGTTATATACACATAGACAATCACACTGTAAACTTGTGACAAGGCATTTTTTTAAAACCTCGGAAAATTAGGAACAAAATATTCGTTCTGGTCATAGATATCTTAAGTGTTGGCTGAGGTATAAACGCCGAATACTGCAGACGTAAAGTAATTGCTATAATCGTAGGACCACTCAAACATTGTATGTTTCTTCCAGGTCCAATTCTTCATGGTGCTGTTTCATTCGATCAGCGCCTTGGTGTACGACTGTGGATATCCCAAGTAAGTTTTTATCTAAAGAAACAACGTTATCAATATTTAGACAAAAAAACCTCTTAACGTTATTGATATGTACTTAGATAATATGGGGATCATTCATCCATTGCAAAATAATATATGTTTCTTAGGAAAGATTTTCTCAAATACGTATTGCAAGTCTAATTTCATATTTAAGTGCTGTTTAAGTGATTATAATCATTCATCTCGAATAAGACCCTCAAGACTTCAATCAATTCAAGGGGATTATACAAGTGACAATCGGTTACAAAACGTTTTATTTTTCTGCAAGTACTTTGAACGAGATTGATATAAGGTTTTCTTGTAACAGTCCCATACATTTTTTATTTTAAATCATTGTTAGCTCTGATAGGCAAAATATCACGGCTAGGGTTTCTTGTTTGTGCTAAAGAAAAACTTATTTTGTTTCAGATTCATCGCCGCTGGTTTAATCCTGCATTCCACCATCTTCATCGTCCTGTTCATGAACTTCTACCTGCAGGCCTACAAAGATAGGCCGAAAAAGAAAGCCGTACCAGTGGCCGCCAACAATAATAACAACGATGAAACTCATATCGCATATGGAATGATAAAGAGTGAAGCTAACGGACACGTCAAGAACGATGAACTCAATGGACATCTTAAAAACGGAGAACACAATGGGCAACTCAGAAACGGTGACTTGAATGGACACTTTAGAAATGGTGGCCTAAACGGACATGTCCAAAACGGTGACCTAAACGGCATTATCAAAAACGGTGACCTAAACGGACATATTAAGAACGGAGACGTCAATGGCTATGTTAAAAATGGTGACCTGAACGGTTTTCTAAGACATGAGGCCAATGGACACCTAAAAACGAATGGCCATTTACAAAATGGCTACACGAACGGTCAAGTGATACATGACATAACAGATAAAGAAAAAGTGCAATAGCCCACAATGTATTGTTAGGTTAGATTGTATACTTTTTTATAAATTCCATTTGTATAGAGAGTTGGAGGTACTTGAGTTCTTGTTGGTCCCTTCTTGGTTATTGAGGAAAAAAGTAAGTAGATGGCTGTAGAAAGTATAATTTCTACGAGTTACGCTGCGTGAAGCTTTCAACCAACTGAATCAACATCACGTTTTTTGTAATTATAATGTGGTCAACACTATTCTTGTGAATTTATTGATGGTAGATACCTGAAACAAAACATACAATCACGAGCACTAATATGAAAACAATTAGCAAACTCCAAGTTTTAAAACCGAGTTTCTCGTGGTCTGAAGATTTCAACTTGGAAATTCAAAGTTTATCAAAGTTGAAATCGTCAGTCAGCGAGAAATTCGCATTTAAAAATAGTAATGCGTTCCAAAATAATAAAAAAGATAACATTACAATAAATAGAGTAGGAGAAAATCACTTTAAATAGTACAAAATTATTAGTACATATTAGTGCTGGTGAAAGTACACTATAATAGGCTCAGAGAATTCATGGAAGCAACTGATCCTAAAATTGACTTTCGACGAATTTAAATGGACACCACAGACTCAAGCGTACACTCCTGAACTCTCAACAAATATTGTACAGTTAGAACCAGTGTATAAACAATTATTAATTAATGTGAGCTATCTTCAACCTCAAAATGGTGCGTCTACGTTTTAAAATTATCAATTAGGTTTGTAAATAATTCGTGGCAACGAATATCCTGACTTCAAAAATTGTTAAACAATTTTTCTTTTTACTCCTTTTTTAACTGTTTAACGTTAAAACTACCTCATGAGTGGACTTATTCATATTTTTACGTTTAATATTTTAACCTCGAATTTGCTAAATGTTTAAGCCGCATAATGAGGCCAGTGCTCAAATAATATAAATTTTTCTCCTTTTTTTGTGAAATCTTTGCTCACTAAAATACTTTATACTGCAAAAAGACTTGCCTTTACAAGGCATAAGTTCCAATACTTCCGTCCATACTAAGCTTTATTTAAGTATAAGTAACAATAGCTGTAAATAAAGTTTTAAGTTATTTTTTGTTCACGAAAGTACAAGTAATCATTTAGGTACGTGTACTTTTCACAAGCTCATAAAATATAAAGTTTTTTTTTAATATTTATTTTCCCGATTTTTGTTTTGTTTTTATTGCGAAAATTATAAAAATCAAGTACAGTGATTGCTAAAATAGGTATTATTAAATAATGTAAATATAATTTAATTGATTGAGATTAATTACATCTTAATAATATGTGCGTGATGGAAGTGATTTTTGATTATTTTTACAAAATAATAATTAAAAGTTTATTATATTTTTGTATTCTATCATTCTCGGTGGGTGAATGGGAGGAAACTCCCTTAAAAAGATATGTTTATATAATTGCTAAATAAACTAAGAAAACCAGTCAGTTTTAGCGAAATTTTAATGATATTATAAGTAGGTGTTTTATACATACATAGACTTAATTATTATAAGTGATATGTGGTAAAAATTGTATACCCTTGTAAACGATAAGTTTCAAAAATAAAATATTTGAATTTCTTTTTATTGTGTCCATTACCTATAAAAGTAACATAATTGATTGAATTTTGGTAATGATCTGACTGATTCTCCAGAAAAGGCAAAACACCGAGAGAGTTGAAAAGGAATAGAGGAAGCCTTTGCCCAGCGGTGGGACAGATCAGGAAAAACAAAAAAAAAACGACATTAGTAACTTGCGCTAGGCTGCTAGCGCAAACTTGACTGATCTCAACACTTCACCATAAGCCCACTAATGTTCCCACCACTGGGACACAGGGCTCCTCACTGAGAGATGGGACAAACCCACAGCAACTCAAGCCCAGTGCGGGTTGGTGGATGCCACAAGTCTTCGATTTTTGGTTTTGTAACATTGTTAAGATACTCTACGTCATGCATTAAATACTTCTTAGATCTTATTTCAACCGTCTGATCCTATGAAAATAGATTTATTCCGTTCATCGACTTTATATCCACTGGCTATACATAACTACATAACTTATGGAAAGGCCCTCTGCTTGTACTACAGTTATCTTTGTGCCCAGTACTATCAGAGCCATCTGACGAGGGAGCTTAGTAACAGGTGAATACAAAGTTAACCCATCGCCTGCAGTAAACATCCGAGTCTAATGTTACGCTACGCTGTCTGCGCTTACTTTCGCTGCGTTTTCTGAGTAGTTTAGGATTGGGTGTAGATGTCGCTACTGGTAGGTGCGTTTTTTCTTTTAACTGATTTGATGGAATCCTTGTAGCTAGCGATAGTGATTATTGTTATGACTTGAAGTGGAATCACTCATATTTTTATAGAAAAAAATAGGAAAGGATTTTTGGTGATTATTGAGTTTACTGTTTAGGAAGTAACATTGATTATTTTTTTGCCGGGAATAACTAAGTACCTAGAGCTTTTTAATTGCAGTCTGCAAATAGAACTGTATGAAAAACCAGAGCAACGATTTTAGATAATGGAGAAATTATTTATCAACACCATTTTTTATCACCCAAAAGGGTAATTTCCCTAAAAATCACAAAACACCTTTACTAACCAATTTAAAGAATTAATTGCAAAGAAAATCGAGCATTTAAAATTTAACGGTGTGTCGATAACAAGTTGGACCCTCGCTAAACCTTAATTATAGCCCTGCAAAATGTCAATAAACCTGACATTGGAACATTTTTTCATCCCGTTTCTAATTTGTTAGCCCTAAAATCGTAACCCTACTTAACCAGTTTTACCTGACCTCTAAAACTTACCAAAAGTTATACCAGATAGGACCTTGTACGTTGGTTATGTAACGTGTATTGAGAAGGGTAGATACGGGGTTGAGGCACGCACTACTCTGTCACCTTTTGTAAATGATGGTGAGAAAGAGACAGATATAGTGCCGTCCTTGTTTATAGACGTTACGTTTCACGGTTTACGAGGGTTGATTTGACGTTTTAAGTTACTAAAAATAACGTACAGTTCTAAAAAAAACTTGGAAACATTAAATGTATTTTATTGAAATTCTTTGCTAGTGAATTTAATGAACATTAAAAGCTTGGTTTAAATCATGAGATTAGAGTAATAACATGGTTTAATTCAAGCTTTAACGTTTCACAGCTCTTGGTGTGAATTAAAATAAATTAAGAGAAATAAATTATAAAGAAGTGTAATGTATTAACTGACCAAAGGTTTGAATCCTCTAATAACAAAGCTTATCATTTCGTGCAATAATTGAGTCATGTGTAAACAACTGCTACTTATTTTATTACTTATTCATTAATATTTATCTAAAATTTTGAATTAAACTAAAAGCACCGGAAATTCGAACTTGAGTATTACTTCAAATGATGATATAATTTTAGGGGCGAAAACGACAAAAATGACAGAACGAAATTCCAAAATATCTGTCTAAACCGCTCGTCCATAGAACCTCTTCTCAAACAATCAATATGCCCCGTAAAACGGAACGCCAGTTCGCCGGCCGGGACGAAAACCCTAGCCAGGGGTAGGTACCTTCACTCAGTCGAGTGCGCGTTGTTGCCGCGCACGCACGCGCGCCGCGTCCCCGCTCCTCAATCACACACAACAAAAAAATTACAAAATCTTAACAATCAACCCAATGTGAATAACATTAGTGCTATAGTGTACCATTAAGTGTTATTTGTTAACTGTTACAGTGATAACAAACAGTGACTCGGTGGAAATCGCAACAGAACATCGCTCAGCGTCCAACCATAATGATATAAAACATTTTCTACGATAAATCGCTTGTTTCTGTGTTTTAATCGGTAATGTGCCTTCTTTGAGGATTGCTTGTGTTATATATTAATGTATTATGGTCGCCGACCGCAGTGTGGGGGTGGAAATCTATGGAATATGCTAATAAGTTGGTTTCTTTTAACCCGCACACAAAAAGGTCTGCACTAGACACTGCAGTGCGATTTGTGTTGCAAATTTACCAGAATTTATATCTTTTCCGTCTGTACGTACTATTATATCTATTTTCATTAAGTAACTCCGAGTTTTGTTCGGTTTCTGTGATGTATGTAGGGTGGCTACTAATTTAAGTTTAAAATTTTTGTTTCGAATTCTGTTTTAGTCAAGCCTAAATTGTTTTAACTGTGTTTCAATTAATTGGTACGTCGAATTTCGAAACAAAATTCTACCAAGTTGACGAATTTGCAGAGAGAAATTCGATTACAAACAATTTTCACTTCATAATAGGAACGGGTAGTGTCATTTCCTTTGTGCCAATAGTCTATTTGCTCTAATTTCCTGCTTTGCTAGTTATTAACGTGTCTGCATCAGATCTAGGTTTAGATTTGTCGAGTTCAATCGGTCTATTAAGTTCGATTGATTCGTACTTCAATTTGAATTTCAAATCAATCCTTATTTGTTTTGCTTTGATAAATTGTCTTTCAGTAAACATGCCGTGATTATTCTAAAAGGCGGTGAATAACTTTTGTGTTTTAATGGAATTGATCAATAGATATTAATAACTGATGAAATTAAATTCGAGGTTACTTGAGGTTTTTGTCGTAAGGGTAGCAATTCTGATGACGTCACAGAAAAGGCTATGAAGCAAAACAAGCCGGTGCCGTTGGTTAAATATTTGACTAGCGTGTACATTATGTAGATTTTAGACGTAAGTCTTGTATAATAAAGAAGACACACTAAGTAGCGACAATCTACATTATTGTTGTAGTTCAAATAAAAGCTACAGTTGGAACACAATGGTTTGAGCTACTTATTACTATTCTAGTTAACAAACGGGTAATACCTCTAAACTCGAAAATATACTGACAATAAAAATCCAGGTGCGTTTATATTCATATTCATATTCTATAATGCACACAAAATTAAAAAAATATATATACTACAAAATTCAAATATATAGCTTATTTACAACGGCGAGCTTAACCCAGAATTCGAATTGCGTTCATACTAAAACTACAACAATATTCTTTGTAACATAAAATAGATTTAGCAAATTGCATTTGATATCCATTGTTCCGGTGCATGGCTAGTGGCTACGGACCTTAAAATCCTGGATCCAATTTAAAAAAATAACTTTTTATCAAAAACTATGGACATGTATGATAATAGTAAATCATACAATTCACCCAAGAGCACAACAAAAACTGTCATAAAAGATGACTAAAATGAAGATACGAAAGACGATAAAACTAACTACGTAATAATAAAGACAGAAGATCAAAATTCCGTTGAAGCTATTACATACTCCGTGACCTAGACCTTAGCAGTAAAGCCAAATCGATATGAAATTGATAACGAAGTGGAATCCGAACGGGTATTTAAATTGGAGTTCGAGAAATATTTCAATAAAAACACGGTTTATACGATGTTTTACGTTTTGGAAAGAATTGATGTAATATTGGATTACCTACATAGTTTTCAGGAAAAAGGTTTTTGTGGAAAGAGCTCTGATTTAGAAGAGTTTTTTGACTCATTGTGATTTTTGACACACTTTGCAATTGTAGTTCATTAGCCAGCAACGCAACGGATTGAATACAATTACATTACAAATAATATGGATTCAAGAGGTACTACTTAAAGGACAGTTTTTTGCTTTTCAAAATAATTTTCTTTCTTTAAAACGTATTCAGTAAGTGACATCACAAAATCACAATTAAAATCTCCCGATACGATCATTCGAATCAGCAAACCGTCTCAAAACATCACTTTGCATTTTATGAAAGCTTTTTACTTGGAAACGATATACAAATCGGTTTCCTTTCTTCCTAACGTTAGGCCAGTCTATTGTTGTCATGCCAATCTCTCTGAAATACGTCTTCCCCAATTCTTATTGATAATTCAATTTCGTCAATTCAATGTTTTCTGTCTAGAATTGTGAGGGCTTTCACAGGGGCTCATTGTAGGTCTAGTCTTTGGAGTAACTATGCAGTGTGGGTATGCTGTTATTGCTATGTAGCCATTAGAAAAACACACATGGACACCGATTGAGGGCCATTTAAGTTGTTAGAGCAAGCTGTGGAAGAAAACTTCAACATCAAATGTTAGCACTTGAAGAAGATATTTACAACAGACAGTCTATTCTACCTGTAGTACATGAATGATTTGGGATAATGAAATGACTAGCGAAGCAAAAAACAAAACGATTTGAATCATGATCTGTCAAATGACCAATTTGGTCGAGACGCCATTGTCTAACTATTGTGTCTACTTCGTGGACAGATCATGGGTTAATGTATGTATTTCATATCTATATAACTATGTCATGTAATGTATAAGCATTATAATTAGAGCATCTAAATATAGCTACTGATACTAATTTGAACGACATAATATATTAACCTCGTTACCTTTGTCTGATAAATTGATAACCTTTCCAGCTTCCGAAATAATAGGGTTCCAGACGGACAAATTTGGAGTTTGGAGCTCCGTACCAATCGAATTAGCTATTTTTGGCTCAATCAGAAGCAAACAAAAGTTACCTTTATACCGTTCTATAGAATAATACTACAATTAGATGAAAAAAGGAAGCGTGAGTACACACAACAAAAGAAAGACCAATACATCTTCGGTGCCAAAATAGAATAAAACATGCGAGCTTAAAAATAAAAGCATACGAGAGCTATCCCGACGACTTATTTCTCGTCCGGAAGTTATCAGAGCGACCGGTTATTCTACAACAATGAGGCCGGTTCTTATACGTACCAATTAATATGAAGATGCAGAAGATACACTCTTAACAGGACTTGAACACAAGGAGAAACGACAATCACCTTATCACCTTAAGGCTGGGGTATCTGCTAAATTAGCAACTCTATTGGTGGTGGTTCAAACTTCGTTTGAAATACTGTTAGAATAAAGTTCTAATCAGCTTGAACTACAAAGTGGTTGTTAAGTCAGTCACTGCGGGCCGAATAGTGCGAAATGAGTGGTTTTTGTTTAATTGTAGCCTAACAAATGATTCGATCAAAATGCTAATTGTACACTTTGTGAAGAAAAAAGTGACAAATATTTGTGTGAAAAAAAAAAACTAAAACTTAATGCCGTTTAGGAGTAGTTACGAAATTTCAAAGAAAAAATGCTTCAATTTGATTTTTTTTTTTCATAAAATAATAATAACGTTAGAATTATTTCAATTCTACCAATTAAAGTTTAGAGTCTAATAGGTAACATATATTCTCTTTGCACATTTATATTTACTCATCAAAGAGGAGTTACATGGAGAAAACCTCTCGTTAGCAGATACTACCCCCTTAAACAAAGTAAAGAATTAGCTATCAGGGCGGCCTCTTGCAATGAATTTGGTTTTGCTGTAATTGTCATTTGTTTTATCTTCCAATAAACTACATGTTTCATAGACTCTTTGTTTTCAATTGTATGCCCGCGGCTTGATTCGTGTTATGATCTCAAATTCCCACGGGAACGTTTCAAATATAACCTGCGACACTTTAGGATAACGTTCATGGTAATTTATTATCCCCGAGTTTCATAGGTGTATAACAATAGTCTAAGAATATTGTATAGCTGGTGTTCTGATCTTATTTTCTCTATGCCCGTCTTCATTTGGATCGTGTATGCGTATGCGGCGATGTTGTGGCGTTTTTATTGGAGCAATGTTTATTTATTTATTGGTTGGTTTTGTGTTGTTTGAAATTGGAGTAAGAAGTTGTTTATAGTCTTGGATTATTGTATTTACTTCGTGATTTACTGGAGTGGGTTCTTCTATTTCTTTTACTGTTATTCTATCTTCTTGTCTGTTGTAAGTTACCTTTTCCATTATATCTCGTTTAAATATTCAGTATTTTGAATTTATAAGAGTCCATTTCTCAAAGCAGTTCAACGTTCTGTATGAAATAGTTAAATAGTTTAAATAGTGCTGTCTTTTGTGTTTATATCTGAAACGTAGTTCCTTGTCCCAACTGTAAGATCTTGTCACCTCATGATATCTACCTCTTACTTCAAGCTATAAATTTTAATCACCATCAATGTTTTAACAATTTGGCTCAACAATTCAACATTGATAAAATCAGTTCTTTACAATAATTCGTATCTCTTCTATGCGTACGAGTTGATTGAGAGCACGATCTGTCTGCCTACGGTGCATTTTTATTCAGGTTAGCATTTGTTTGGTCTCGATCAACAAGCTATCGAGTAAACTCCATTGAGTTGAGGTTTTGTGTTGCGGGAAATTGGACATTGCTTTTATTTTTGTGTGAAAGAGAAACGAGTGAAATAACGATTGGAGTTTTTTTTATTCTTTCGCGTTCTATTGTTGTCTCTATTAATGACTAGGCAATGTGTAAGCTTCCTATTATGTTTACTTACGATTTTAAAACATATACTTACGACTAGTTTCCCCTAAAGGTTAGACAGAGGTGTACCAAACCTATTACAGTACTTATCCCTACCCATTTACATTTCAGCAGTTATGTTTAAATACCATGTGATATTCCGAGCCAGCCTAATGCATCAACTGCACCAACCAATAGCACTTTGTCCGGCCTGGCAATCGAACCCAGGGCCTCAAGCTCAGCAGCAGCGCTAGCGACCACTAGACCAACGAGACAGCCATGTATTTATTTTCCATCAAAACATGCAAGCTCACTAAACAAATATTCTGCACCCCAAAATTCAGGGCCCGAAATCAATCATTCATAGCCAAATGTTTAACCCTAAAAAAACCCAATCATGCGAAAAAACGATCTACGTCTGCTCGTCATTTCCTTACTAAACGGTTAATGTATCGTACTGTACTGTTTATTTTGGACCTTATTGCTAAAATTTTAGGGGTTCTTTGAAATGTGTTAGTGAGGTCACAGATGAACTAACACAGCACGTGTCACGTCGAGCCCTTAAAGATAAAAAATGTTTGAGTAAACGATGCGAGTAGCGTTGTATTCAATTAGTGATGTCTTTCTGTTAACCAGAATATTTGAACTCGTGTGAAATAAAAAACTTCTGGGATTTTTTTGTTGTTAAACTTTTCATTCGTTGTATTAATTTAGATGATCTTCGAGTGGGATCACATTTTCACCCACAAGGTTGTCTCGATATTCAAAATAATATGAGGCTCAGTGGTTTGAAAATCGATATCCTTAATCATATAAACTCAAAGTCAAGAATTCATAAAATAAAATTGCAACGTCTTTGTTAAATAAATAGTACCTCCCTTTACGTAATATTAACGCATGGATGGTAGTGGTACCAGTAGCTCAACGCGTGAGAAAAAAAGTTTTGTTTTTTTTTGCATGGGAGAAAACCCTTAAAGTAAGTTATTTTTATTAAACTGAATGGAACTGAAGAGCGGATGCTCACACGAGCTATTTTCCCATACACGGCAATCAAGATGACACCCAATTCATGCACCTTAGGAGCCAATTTTTTTAAATTTTCGAAATCCTTGACGTGGTTAAATAAAGTTGCGATGTAACGTTAGCCTTTCCTTTGAATTTAATGTAAAATTTCTCGAAAATTTTTCTCGCAAATCGCCCAGTTTAATGTAAAATTTCTTCAGTACTAAAAAATGCCATAAACAAAGATGGGGAAGTTACATGTGTAGTAGGCACTCCCGTTTTACTAAGATATCTTAGACGACGACGGTTCAGCAAGATAATTATTTACCTCTCTCATAATATCTTCGAAGTCCCTAAACAATACAAAACTCAAGATAATCAAGACTACAAAGCGTTATCAATCCAAAAACAGAACTTTTTTCCTGCTTTTGTATTTAATTACAATGTTAACCGAATGTTCAACCTCAGAAACATCTGTAAACGTAAAAACTTCGATAAACAACGAAATAATCTTTGTGGTTAATTGCTTTTTCTTCGTATTGGCGAATTAATTAGCAATAATGGTTGTTCCCCTATTTTTACTCTAAGGTCGAGTTTCACCAAGAAATTTAACGCAATCAGTACATTTGAACTGCGTTCAAATCATTGCTACGCAATTTTGACACTACAGTCCTTTCACTATTTTACCCGTGACTTTGCATCACAATCAAAATAATTGACTTTTTTTTTCGTAGCTATAACATTACTGTTTGGTTGCTGACAAGTCGATCAACATTGCAATGATCTTTATTCTCTTACGATTGCTATTAGAATGCAACTGTCATGGACAGAGTAACTGAGGTAAATGGCTAAGGACTATACAAATCACTGACAGCTTTGAAACTCAGTTTAGATGTGCTAATCGAGTTCAGTTTCATTGTGAAATACATTAGTGTTGTACAGAGCATGACACCTTTACCTAGAAGTGTACCTAATAGTACAACCGGTTATGTTTTAAATCCCATGTAATAAGGGGTACGCCTATTGCCATCAACCGGGCCAAATCTATTATTGTATAGAGTTTGTACCTAGTTATAAAATCGATGCGGCTGGACATCGCTCTCTCTAGATGGCACATCGTATTTCCCATTCATCGTGAAGGGGCTATACAATACTATACATTGATCGCCATGGCGCTCTTCACATGTTTGGGGAGTAAAGGACTCTTTCAAAATCAATATGCGTGGTTGTAATTATTAGAATTTTTGTAAGACGTTTGTTACTGTGGTATTTCGTATTGTGGACAAGCTTGCAGCATTAAAATAACAGGTCTTGTACGATAGACTTACCTCGTTTGAATTGTTTTGCCGGATTCTGGCATTACTTTTGACAGTACCATAAGTCTTTTTGACAAAATTCCGATATTCTGAACGGCCTTCGATACAGTAATAGATGGTGCAGGGGTTCCCAATTTTTTTTCAGTTCGCGGTGCACTTACAGTTTTAATATTTTGCCTCGGTGCCCTAGTTAGTCGAAAAAGCATAGTTTTTTTATAATAGTGTTGACACACAAGAATACATTTGAAAGTCTGGGTTCACATAAATAAGATGTTGCAAGAGGAATAAGAATTCTTAGAGGAAGTCCCGTTTTACTAAGAGGCGCACAGTTTGGGAACCCCTGGTATAGTGCATAAGTGTGTAATTATAGCACTCTCTCTTCTCTTACACTCATATTTTATATCGAATGTAACAGCAATCTAACACAACCATAATCATTATAAATAAATAATAAATAAATATCGCTGGACACAGCGCCATCTTGTGCCACACTAAGCAACGAGGCTTGTGGATATCTTTTTGATATTTTTTTGGATACATGGATACTTTTTTGTTTACATATACTTTTTATACGACCCGAATGGCGCAGCGGTAGTCAAGCTGCCTTACGTTCTTAGGGTCCCGGGTTCGAATCCCGGTACGAGCAAATGTTTCTGTGATGAGCATGGACATTTGTTTCCGAGTCATGGATGTTTATATGTATAATAAGTATGTATTTACAAAACAAAAACTATCTATGTAGTATATCAACTATCTGGTGTCCACGACACAAGCCTCGTTGCTTAGTGTGGCACTAGATGGCTCTGTGTGTAATGTCCAGCGATATTTATTTATTTATACATATGAATATCCATGACTCGGAAACAAACGTCCATGCTCATCACACAAACATTTGTTCCTACCGGGATTCTAAGGAATGATAAGAACGTAAGGCAGCCTCTCTACCGCCATTTGGGTCGTCAATTATAATAATGAATTGGTTTCTTCTAGGCAAGCATGCTCCACCCTAGGCCACATCATGGCATCACACCAGGCGAGTTGCGGCCAGGCGCAAGCCTAGTTAAGTAGTATTAAAAAGAAAACAACGAAGATATCAGGCGGTGGACTGACAAACCCCAAGCTGCTACTGAGATATACAAAGGGTGTAAATCACCTCTTAACGAAGCCGAAAGGCACTTGTTCTCCTTGTCATTGCGATCATTTTTTTGTTCTACACCATACCTGGGAACCTTCTAGTTACGGAGATATTGGGGGTCAAAGTTCCAACTTTTTGAAAACTTTTTTTTTAAATACAAGTTTTTAATGTAAGATTTTTTCTTTAAAGACCTCCACGACCCCGTACTATTCAATCCATCCACCAGCACAATGTTTTGAGTGCGTTACATTGAGTTCTACCACAAAACATGATTTATCACCCCAAAAAAAAGTCCAGCAATAATTTTTACGTAAATGTACTTAGTTTGTTGTACAGAATGCTTGGTTGACGGCTTCAGGATGAGGTGGTTTACACCTTGTATTTACAATACCAACAAAGATGGAACCATGCATGTAAACAGCATACACAAAAAAAACAATTTATTGCATCTCACGCAATATATATTTACAACCACAATATAAATGTATTCCGCCATCAAATCATTTGATACCAGATTCCCATGATAATTATATGGAGTATTACAGTAACAATAAAAATTTATAACCCGCTCGCCATGGGAGATACGCGATAAATATCGGTTACTCATAGCACCGCCTCTAAAAACATTACGGGAAATAGTATTTTGATGAAACATATAGAAATATGAAATGTTTTAGGGAGGTTCGGAGGTTTACTGCAATTGGAGGAAGAAGGAAAGAAATACTTATTGTGATTGAATTGAGGACCTAGTGATAAGACGGACAATAATACCTAATGATAGTTTTACTTACATGAACTTCATAATCAAACCATCCAAGTGCAAGCACAGTCACCAAGCAGAGGCACCATCTTGCTCTTGAACCGTTTATTTTACAAGTTATATTATTTTTATAGCTTAAATTATTAACAATTAAATAAAATTAGCTAACTTTTTTAAATTAATCAATCATTTGACAGTGCTGTAGTGTTAGATTATTTTGTAATAAGGTACTTATTTTTTTTTTCCTTCTCTTTGTATCTATCTGTGGAGGCTTGTTATTCGCAATTTAATTACATATTTTTGTTACTATAATGTTATTAGTCTGTTAGCTTTCCTAAAATAAAATAAATAAATAATTATGATCGAAAACTAACCGACGGGAATCTTTTAAATGTAGCCTATGTCACTAAGGGGTAATGTAACTTCCCATTAATCAAAAAAAAATCGGAATCGGATCAGTCATTCCGAAGATCTACATCCAAACATAATCTTACCTCTGTAATAATATTAGTTTAGAGATGAACTGCAATCATACAGTCTGACTCCTAAATTACCGCTTTAGCAGAATCATAATAGGATAACAATGTAAATCGCGTTGAAAATTCTTAACATGGTCACAGTCGAAGTTTATTTATTTATTTATGTACACACAAAATGTTTTACAGGACAATGTAAATAATAATAAATGTAATAAAATAATAATATGAAAGAAAAAAAAATTAAAATAATAATAAAAAATATGAAATGGAAAAAAAAAATTAAAATAATAATAATAAGAAAAAAAATAGAAAAAAAAAAATATATATAAATAAATAATAATAAAAATAAATAAAACAATTATGATATAATATACATATATGAATAGATAATATAATATGAATGGAATTTAATATTAATAATAATATGTATGTAATATAATATATGTATGTTTATATTATGAATGCAACCATTTTACGAATTGTAACGACATTTATATTTTTATCCTATCATGATTCTGCTAAAGCAGCCATTCTAGGCCCACTGGGCAAGCTTTCATCGATCAAGAGTAGGTTCTACATCAGAACATTGATAAATCTGTATCATGTAAACAAATATCAGAATAATTTTCATAAAAAGTTTTACGCTTATACAAAATAACTTTCTGTCCAGGAATATTACTAACCATCAGTCTGGCAAAGAGTGATTACATAGGTATTGCTATGTCCTAAAAAACTCTACTATGTAGTTTGTCCTTTTTATATTTATAAATAGAACAGTATACTGAGATAAACCAGCTGTTCACAATAACCAGTACTTAGAATACAAGACGGTTGTACATAAGTGCCACCTGTCGCAAGTATTCCGATACAAAGAGGTTTCTTTAAAAAATATTCTCAAGAAAAAACCGGAAAGCAATTGAATGTCACAGCTATAATCATCATAATAAAGATCGGTTTTGGACAATGATGTTCCTTTTTTGTTTGTATGGTTTTCCAATCATTGGACGCAGCATGAGTCATAACAGTGATCGCTATGTCGTATTCACTCACATAGAGTGAAGAAAAGTGACAAAATAAGTGAGCTTTTGTAAGATATTAGATTATAACATAAAATATACTCACAGTATACAAAACCCTGCATTGGAGATGGACGGGTCACATGCTAAGGGAAAGGATTGAGAAGTCGACGAGATTAATCACGGAATGGTACACGCGTAATAGTAAGAGGAGCAATGGTAGACAAACTAAACGTTGAGAAGACGACATGAATAAGATAGCTGGTTCAGAATGGACACGTATTGCAAAAGATAGGACAAAATGGAAAGCATTAGAGGAGGCCTTTGTCGAAAGACAAGCTGAAGGAAAGAAATCAGCTCCGAAAAGTAATATTTAATATAGAAAGTAAATTATATATTATAGAGTTAAGGAAATGTAAACTAAGTTTCAGCAATAAAGGCTACTTTATTTATTTTTAGATCATAACACTCTTGGGCAAAAGCCTGGCTTCATTCCTTTCATTTCTCTTGATGCTGTGCTTCGCCAATTCATTATTTTAGCATGAGCATAATCAATTACCCTAACTCTCCGCATTGCACACGCCTCTATATCTCTATATATCTTTGAGAATGACCGTTTAAGCAATGACCAAAACGCTAATTTTCAAAGCATCCTCTGAACATGAAAACTTCAAATACAAATCGAAACGCCACTAGCCGAGTGCAACAAGAAAACAACTGTTTTAGACACAGAAAAAGAACTTGTTCTAATAACTACATGGCATGTGTAAACACCGGGTAAAATGTACCAAGTAGACACAACAGAAAAAAAAAACATGGGAAAAAACCGCAGAGCAAGCAACGCTTCCCCCATAAGTTATAAGTTCCCCTTTAGTAAGGGTATTTAGTGGCAATAAAACCAAACATTTAGAAGAGTTCCCTTTAAATAGACGACAAACAAACGTAAACACTAATACTGGACACAATAGATAGAATTTAACTATTGTTACAGCACAATTAGTTTGATGAAAACTCCGCAGTAACCGATATCACTCCTTGTTTTATTATAAACTAGGGCCATTCCCTGCTTCGCACGGGTGCTATGTACTGATGTGGACCAAAATGTCCAGATTTCTGGGCTATATCTAAGTAAAATATTAAAGTATTCCAGAATAATTAATGATCTAAATGATTATCAAAACCGCAATAAAATACATTGTATGATTTAGATGAACTAAGCGATCTCACATTCGCGACTTTGTTTAGACATACATACTGATGGAGTTAAAAGGCCCTTTTGAATATCGAACTTTACAAGGAAATAGAACTGATTCTAATTATAATTTCGCCGTCTATTTTATACCTTCTTTCCAAGCTATTATACATATAAAAAACAGCATCCTCTCTGCATTACTCAACAGTATACATATCTTTCACACAAGACATCTAGTTTTACCAGGCTCGCATGCTCGTACAGGTATTTGATACTTTTCAACTTTGCAACGTTCCGGCAAACCCTTGACGTTACAGATGTCTAAACGTAGTAAGTAACTGCACTTTCCATCGCCAGAGGGCATCGACCTGCTCCCCAATGACCTAAAACATTTTAAAAGCCTTTCAACATCAACAGAGCAGTCTAGATTAAGCCCTACTCAGCTCTTTGGAAGACCCCAATCCGTACGGCTTTATGTACCTCAGTTTTTAAGCCAAGATTAAGCCCCTAAACACACAAAGACCCTTATTTACGTACACATAATATAGACTATTCCCTTTGTAATAGGCAAGTAAAATATCTTTCGGTACCAAGTCTATACGATAAGGAGTCAATAAGGTACAGTCATGAGCATAAACTATTGACCGAAATTATAACGCAATTTTCGAAAGTATACTTTAACGAAATATTATGTAGAAGTTGTTGAGGAGCTCGTGGCTCAGAACAGCTGCTCAGGACGAACTTCAGATTAAGGCGGTGGTATCTGCTAACAAGAGGTTTTCTCCATGTAACTCCCCTTTGATGAGAGAATATAAATGTGCAAAAAATATATATCTTGCTTATAGACTCTAAACTTTAATTGGTACAATTGAAATAATTCTAACTTTATTATTACTATATGAAAAAATATTCAAAGACAAACATTAATTTTTTCTTTGAAATTTCGTAACTACTCTTAAACGGCATTAAGTTTTAGTATTTTTTTTCACACAAATATTTGTCACTATTTTCTTCACAAAGTGTACAATTGGCATTTTGATCTAATGATTTATTAGGCTACAATTAAATAAAAACCACTCATTTCGCACTATTCGGCCCGCTGTGACTGACGTAACAACCACTTTGTAGTGCAAGCACACACATTAGAACTTTATTCTAACAGTATTTCAAACGAAGTTTGAACTACCACAAATAGAGTTGCTAATTTAGCAGATACCCCAGCCTTAAGCCGCGCCTGGATCTAGGTCCGTGGATGGGTCATTACCATACCGAGTTTCCGAATAGATGTGGAGATAGGCAATCACCCCATGTACTGTGACTTTGAAAAATAGGTCTTTGTCCAAAGTAGCAACCGTTATTTTACGATAACACTGCTTTTCAATTCGGCTTATTTGTAAGATAGCTCGTGATTGTACTACTCCTAGATAAATAGCGAAATAAATTTGCTATCTTATTACTACATCTTTTGACATACATTTGAAGATGTTTTTGGGGAGTCTATTGCTGGGGAGTATTTTTTTTTCTGTAAAAAGCTTTTCGGCTTCTGTCGTTGTATCGTCGAATCGATTTGTATTTCTTTGGGAACTATTGTCTATTCCTTGCTTGTTATAGTTGGATCAGGATGAATAGTGGTCTTATTTCTAAAGGTCCTTAAGCCTTAATTAGTTTGATTCAATGTCCATCAATGGTTTTGGTGGAATATTTTTTATGGCAAAAAATTGGTTCGTTTTCCCGTTAATACTGTACTACTACGGGTCTATAATTTTATTCCCTATAGGACGATAACACTATTCGTACAACCACACCACAGCGTCTAAAATATTATATAGTGGGGGTCCGTCCCACAGTAAAAGTGGTTCATAATGATGAGTACAATTGCCTGTTCAAGCAACAGTCAAAAATTACCATTCACTATAAATGGCTGACAAATTTCCATGCAAATGGTGAATCTTCGATGATGTTTTATACAACTGATACAATGATAATACAGACTGACACAAGCATCAACCCTATAATCATAAAAAAATCTCCACCCCAGACAAAAAACGTTACTCCCAGTATCCTACCAGCAATTTTTAGTCCAAAACCTTTAATAATTCCTCAGAACGTCTCTTTCAATACAATTCCTCTTATTTGTCCCTCCGTCCCTCTTGATTGACGTGTGGAGTGCGGATGCGGTCCCAGTTGCGTCTACCCCACAGTAGGCATTTTAGTAACATACAGTATTTCAACTAAGAACAAAATAATGATCGGAATCGACTCAAACGACCAAATTTTTTACAAAAATTCTAAGCATGTTTCAGGTTACTCTTGAGTAAGTCTTGGCTATCGCATGGAGACAAGTGGTTACGTTTTATGTGTGTATTGCAAAAAAAAAATATATATAACCCTAATACTGTCTTTCTACTGTCACAAAGAGGGCCTACAGTCCTTATAAAGTCAGTTTTTCAGTCCTACATAATCCTTATTATCACAAAAATAAAGTTCACTTTAATTTTAACAGACTTGTCTGTGAAAACAACAACCTTACAGATACTAGCATAAAGGATTTTGACAGCGATGTGTAGGTAAAATAAATGTAAAAAGACTACAGTCTTTTCACATTAATTTGACCTACTCATCTAGTAGCTGTTGGTTTACTGGATATCTTTATACAGTGTCTAAGCTAAGCTGTCACGAACACATGACGTCATAGCCTCCACTACAATGTGCGTTTCATTTTCTAAAATTAAACGCAACCCGACGTTTACATAGTTTTGGTTTTAATATGTTAGGGTATTGGTTTTTCTGGCGGTTCTGTCTTGTCACATGTCAAGGACTATATTCGTGGCCAGTTTCGTCGCAAGTTAATATGAATTTACTGCATTCAATTCATTACTACTATCTTGTCAACTTGTTTCCTCTTCTGCAAATCAAGCTGTCAAAATGAGCTGTCAGAATACAAAGCGGGATGCTATACAGGAAGTGTATAGCTTGTTGACAGTAAAGACTAAGAATTCATCAATTGTAGTTACTTATTTCAGTGAGCCTGCTGTTTAATGTAGACTGATTGTAAAGTTGATATTTAGTCGAATCAGGAACATAATTAGTATCCATTAATATGAGTTTCTTCTTTACCGATCGCGCTGTCCTTACTAGAACAAAGTTGTTAAAAGAAAGCATGAAAGCAAGGCCCACACCATGCAAGAAAAAAAAAAACAATGACCGAAAAGTGTTTCGGTTTGAAATAACTGAGATAATTATCTTTCCTCCACAATGTTATTATCTTCAACAATACATAAAGAAAATAACAGATTTTAAGGCAGAGCTGATTAAAACTTTGATCATTCGTATCAGTCCTATCAAAATATTGTAGCCGAATCTTTCACACAACTCAAAACTCCATTTCAAATATCGAATACCATTCCTACGTTTCAAAATATGACCTTTAACCGTTACCATTTTGAAAACAACATTCCGAATCGCGTGTTCCATTTAGTCGCGGTTCTCGTTAAAAGAATCGAGTATTCGGAACAAATCGATTGTAGGAATCACTACTTGATTCCTAAATCGGTTATTGACTTGTTGAGCTATGGCGTAACCAATGATAAAATAATGATGTAAAAGGAATTCTGTTATGATTTTTTTGTGGGTAAAATTTGGTGTATTAAAAAGGGTCACGTTATATCGAACGCTATGACACGATAGTGCGGTATTAAGTATTCATGGAAGATCAAAGTGAATGTTTCCATCAATTTCACGTTACGACAAAGTCATCACATTTTCGATGTAACCGCCACAATTTCATACCTATTGTATGTTCATGTTCTCGACCTAACCTAATAAAAAATAAAAGAAGATCACACACACATACCTCGCTCAAAACACTCTTTTATTTCATTTGAAATTAGAATTCACAATAAAACGACAGACATGTCTTCTAACAGCCACAACTAAATCGAAAACGCATCGACACAAAAAGACCAATAAAGGAATTCATTACAGAGTAAAAAAAGAACATTTTATTGCACATCGGGGCGCACAGAGGGGTCTCAATCCGTTTGGAAATAAGTCGGTCAGACGGCCACTGGCTACATGGGAAATGCAAGAGACGTGTAACGCATGACTTGGTAGGGAGATGTGCTATAGACAGGCTGGAAACTGTGGCATTTTATTTGTAATATATATCTTTTGAAGTGAAACGTGGGGTGAAACGATCTTTACAATGATCGTAGAAGAATATTCGTGAGGATTGAATATGTGGATGATGTGTTTACTTGCCATCAAATATATTCTATATCATGGGAATGTTCTATTAGGTACAGTCGTGGTCTTTTCCGCCTGATCATTTAAAATATTTTTCGCTTAAATCATGCGGAGGCGCCGAGCCACTCCACCTTAAACTTTAGGCCTATTAGGAAAGCGTCAACTTTGGCGCGCAAAATAACAATAACTCTCGTTTGGCATGTGTCGCCGATCGGTATCTTTTCATTAATTATTTCTATATAAAGTCAACGGGGCGGGGATAGAGAGCGTTTCTATGTTGTAAGTGCAAGCAAAAATTAGCTTAGTGGTGATCAGGCGGGAGTGTCCTCGATAGTACCTACCTACACCTCTGCCTTTTTTTTTAGGATGGGAAATCATCAAATGACTCCTCCCGCTCTGGGCGGAGCAGGAGGGAGTGTCAGACTTTTACTGACTAAAACCCATCCATGTTCCTTCATCGCCCTTTGTGTTCCGGGGCCACGGTTTCTCTTTCGAACAATCCCGCAGCCCCGGCAGGCATCGGCCCTTGCGGACCCCTTCCGTTTTTCTGATTCTCTTTGAGGCGCGCGTGGAACACAAACGCGCTGTCGACACGGCCTGTCGTCATGAGACGAACGGACGGCGAGCTAGCCCGTAGCTCGCCGTCCGCACCTACGGTGGCCGGGGGCCACCACGTGGCCTATAGATAAGGTAGGTCACGTAATCATCAGTCCTGTAAACTATTTGACTGCAACGTGACAGGAACTGGAATAGAGATACGAGATTTATCTCAAAAGTTTCCCGAATAAGACTTTAATTTATTGGTCAAAGTTGGTGATCGATGCGTTGGAAGACCTCTCACTAGGTGGACCGATGATCTGTTGAAGGTTGCGGGAATCCGATGGATGCAAGTCGCACGGGACCGGGCAATGTGGCGACATTTGGGGGAGGCCTATGCCCAGCAGTGGACGTCTTGCGGCTGAAATGATGATGATGATGACAAGATCATTATTACTCTCATCACCATTCCCCACAACAACTAATGTTCGGTTAACGGTTACTTAAAGATGTAATAATTGGTGTCACTTGTGCATCTTCCCACGTATATTATGTAGTCAGTTGAGGGTCAGTCCTGTGGGTGAGGGTGAAATAATTACCTATCTTCTGTCTTTATTTGCACTATTTATCACTTCACAATATCTGCTGTTTGTCAGACTGCAGTTAGAGGGTACTAATGTGTTAAAATATTTGCACTGCAATTCATATCATATTGTATTCATACCACTACATCATTGGTCAAAGTCATTACAATCTGCGGTCACAATAGTCTTATCGACTTGTTGAGGGCCTAGATAACTATGAGCACGATAATAATAAAATAGTGAATAATTTACCGGAATGGCCTAAGCTGCTGAAAAGTTTAATAGCGTCAATTCCGTTTAATCTTTTTGCAAAAATACGAAACGCTTCCAAAGCGATTGCAGCTTGCTAAGCCTACGCTATCTGGTATATTATATCATAGTTCACTCTCTGCACCCTTCTGTGTGTGACGTTACACTTACCTACACCTCCGCGTACAGCATATCATAATAATATACTTAGAAGGATTGTGAATCTGTCAAACAGTTAATAGCCTCCTCAGTCAACTTGATCGATTTCAACAACTACAATCTTGTTATCTTCATTCCGAATGAGTCCTACTTCATTGAACATTCAATAAGGCTGCTACAAGACATTTTAACAATAGACAAATTCATGGTCTTCAGTTCGTTTTTCCGTAGTTACATTTTCTTTTTCATCTCTCTTGTACTTAAAAGCATTCCGTACAGAACCTTGCTCATTAGCTATCTGATTTGGATCCTCGCCAATACAACATACTCTATATGTTAATCATTTTAATTTATTGTCAGCTAAAAATACTGACTTGACGGTCTGTCGTGACAAGATTTGTATCTTGTTTGGTATTCAAACGTGGCCCATGTCTTGGGAATAGTAATAGAACATAGATACAGTCGTGCTGGTCTTTGTGCCGTATGTGTAGGTAGGTGGGTCGTGTAACGAAGTATTCATAGTCATGACTTACAAGTTGCGAGTAACTTCAGGAGCTGTCCTTTTGTTTTGAGCTGGAGTGTTTCGTAGATTTGATGTAGCAGTAGTCGTAGTAAATTCATAGGGATTTTTAGCTGTCTATTATAACTTGACTGCAGTACATGGAATATAAACAATGTTATTTAGTAGTGGTGATTTTCCTATTTCTCTTAATTAAATGCCCAAAAAATTCCACCATAAACATAGTCCAGTCCAAACATTTAAACCAAAACATACCAAAAACGTCACTATAAATAATTTAACCGTAAATTTTCAATAACTAAAAAGCAGAAAGACACGGTCAGCCACAAACACCTGCCTAACTTTAACTAATGCTGTAACTAAAGGTGCATTCGGACCGGTTCGACATGAATCACTCGGTTTAGTGGCAGACGGTTTTATTGTTTATTTATTTTTATTTTATTTCTTATTAACAGTTTGTATGTTAATTTGTAAGCTGATTAAGAATGTTAAACGGGGGATTAGTTGATTATTGAAAAGGTTTAGGTTTAATAAGAAGGTAAAGCAAATCTACTTACTAAAGCCAACATGAATGAAGAAAAACATTGCTTCTTGAACGAATGACGACTTCAATTGCATGAGAATAAAGTTAGTTTCTGAGTGACGAAAGATCGAGTAAATGGAGTGAAGATTTCTAATCCTACAGTATGTTATTTCTGAGCTCTTGTATGTAAAATGTAAACTAACATAGTAATCATTGTGTGATTTGTGTGATAAATACTCCTCGCTTTGATCAGTTAATCCTTTAGCTATTTAGATAGAAGTTAGTTCCAAAGTCATAATATGAAGTTGAAAATAAGTACAGTCACCAGCGGATCAAATTACTATAAACTGTCAAATTTTCTCATTCGTTTTTGAACTTTACCTTCACCAATGTATGGTTTCAAATCATTGTGAGTTTGACAGTTTGTGATAGCTTGACATGCTGGCGATTGTACATGGCCAAAGAATTAAAAATACTGATGTTTCTTTTACAAGTTAACTATAATTCTCAAGTCTTAGTATGTCGTGAGTATTTGCAAGATCCTGTACCAAACACTCGATTGAATAAATTGGACCAGTAGAGACTGCCAAGTTAAGTCCGCCTATGAAACACTAATACACATGACGTCTAAATAAATAAATAGATATTCAATTATCCAAAGGATTCTGGCGTAACATAAGGCACTTTGAAAACTTATTCTTTATTATTATTATTAGCAGTAATAAAACTACACCCAAGGTTTTTTTTTCACATCACGCCGGAAGCTATAGATCAATAAAATTAGCCACCAATAATCGTGATGAGAATATTTATCACCATTCGGCATGACATAATAACATGATGGGCATCGTAAACGTGGATTGGTAACACCCTAACTGCGAACTGAAAGCTTTTCTTTATTTTATTAGAAGATTTCAGTAATGAGGATTTTGTGGCTAAATAATAACAACCGCACGGGGCGATCTTCCAGGTTAAGCCGCGCTTGACAAGGTCAGTCGGTGGATGGGTGACCATCTATTACAAACCGAGTTTCCTACGTGCTTTAGGAAGCACCTTAGCGCCGTTTTTTGTAGACCGTTGAGTCGTTACAAGTAGTCAGTGGTACGAAAGTCTAACAACCAGTCTTACCAAGGGGTATCGTATTCCCCAGTACTAACTGGGTTGTGGAGGTGAGATAGGCAGTCGCTGCATGTAAAATACTGGTATTCAGCTGCATCCGGTTAGACTGGAAGCCGACCCCAATATAGTTGGGAAAAGGCTAGGCAGATCATGATGCTCCCACACACTAGGTAAGTACAAGGGAGACATATTTAAAAGAGTAAGAGAGTCAGTCTTTGGAGGTTCTTGCCTGTTCTTCTCCATAGATATTTACGTTTTGGAACGGGAAACTAGCTTCAACTTTCTGCCTCACTAAAAATAAAAACAGTTAAAATAAGAGCACAGACAAATGCTAAAAAGGCAAAGCCCAAAATAAAGACATGAACACCGGAAAACACCGGACGTAGAAATTACTATTTATCGAAGAAATCCAAAGCATATTTGAATCAAAAACAACAACTGTAGAAAACAAACAAGAATAGCAATAACGAAGCTTGAATAGAAATAATAGATGATCCATAAAAATAAATAAATATTTTCAAGCTTCAAAAATTCTTTTCCTATGTACTCATACTCCCACATAAATTCCGAGTAACAATGCTCACTAAACATGTTCAATTGGAAAGCAATACTTCGAAATTCGAATCATCGCCACTCGAATATTTTGACATGTCAATAGACTTGGGAAGATACCAAACCTCTTTGGTACAGGCCTTTGTAAAACAGGGCCAACTACCTGGCTTGAACTTCAATAGATGAATCCTACACCTATGTTGGCGTGTTTGTGATCTACATTGAAAGTTTAGTTTGCGCTACTGTAGATGTCTCATCTGACAATGCAGCAATGGTCGATGAAGTTAGGCCAATGTTGGCGTGGTCCATTTACTTGTTTGTTTTTTTGTATGACTGCGCCTTCTATTAAGAGGTACAGGGTATATTTTAAAAAACCAATTATGCTGTAAAGGTGTTTCGGAGTGTTAAGCAATGCGGTCTGGTTTTTTTGATTGGGGTTCTTGATTTTTTTCGTGTATCGATTTTAAACAATCATCCTTGGTTCGGTGGTTCAAGGTGGCAAAAATGCAATGTTCTTTTAGTTCACATTGAAACCCTATTCACAGTAGCAAAAAAGTACAAAATCTTGTTGTATTTGTAAAAAAGTTTACCTTAAACTCCTAATACTGTATCGACATAAATATTATTTTACGAGGTTATAACAATTTTAAAGACTTTGATACCTTTAAAAATCTGTTAAGTTGAAACGAAAATCATAAAGTACTTTGTAACGAGCTACTAATCCATCAACTTACGCATTAAAATTTATAAGATCGTCGTATTAAATAAATATTTTACGACATTTTATTTTTCCTCCTTTATTAAATGAGCATCAAAAAAGCTTTAAACTTTATTATCTTCATACTTTAACGCCCACTGCAGCTTAGGTAACTTTCCGCTTCCCACTTAGCAATTACCTGAATTCTAGCTAATCGAGGTGTATCTTAAGTACACCCACATGTCAATCACGATTAATTCCCATTTATCAACCGGGCATTAATTCAGACTGGGTGGACTGAGAAAAACTTAACTTAAAAACACACTAACACTGCCTGACCTGTGAATCGAACTGAGGGCCTCATGATCAGTCAATCACTAGTCCAACGATGCAGTGTTAAAAAGTAGGAGTCTAACTTGAAAAGACTGCCTCGCTTTCTCTTTAGTTATCACCATCTTAGATCATTTATTGTTAACCCAACAAGTAGCCGTTGAAGGGACATAGTGACGTAATTTTACTATATAGTAAGACGAGTAAAACTTCAAAAGTTACCGATGAACAATAAAAGTGTAAGTGAAAACGCTTCTTCAGCTTATTCCGCAATGCATTTTTGTTATTCCCCCTACGCCCAGCTAAACGCCATTTATTTCGATCCACTAAAATTCCAGTAAAGAATAAAACACTCGATCAGCGCGACATTTCAAGACAATGGCAACACGATAACTCACTATACAACCAAGTTTTGTGATAAAAGAACAAAATTCTACATCCACAAACCATTTGAATTACGATCTTGTTGCTGCGAGATAAGGTGCACAGTAACCGTAAACTGAAAGTGGCGAGGATTATACCCCTGGCACGCGATCTCCTGATTGGTGGAACAAAAATAACATTATTAGACATGGAACCACGCTCGAAATTACGATCACGATGTGTTCAATCATATTACTATTAGTATAATAAATTTTAGGGTGTGCGTGAGCGGTTGTAGGTCATTCGGGAGGCTTTGGCGCATGTTTGGTTCCTTAGATTCGCTTTTTTAAATATCCTGATGACCCATTTGTTCTTCTTTTTACGTAAAGTCTAGGATGACTTTACGTTCGATTAGCGGGTCGGGATAATAATTATTGGGGTTTTTCATCAGGAATTTAACAGTAGTGGCCAAGGAGTCGGGATTCTTGCCCGGCTGACGGCAATAGACTCTCCCGCTATTACATAGGACTTATACTTACATAACTGGCGAAATGTCGGTGTACTATTAGGTAAACCTATGCCTAACCCTTCGGTATTTACAGGCGTGATGTTATGTTATAAAGAAGAAAACTTGCTGGGCCAACTCAAAACAATTTAGGATACGACCAGGATAATGGCGATGATGGTGGGACGACATTTCACGAGTGACATACTAATAATTTATGTCTGACTGAGGGATACTGAATAGCTGAAAAAAAAATGACTCAAACGCTGTTTTAAAGTTAATTATTAAAAACCTACAGTAAGTAATAAATAAATATGGCTAGAGATTACACGCAGCGCCATCTAGTGCCACAGTAAACAACGAAGCTTGTGTCGTGGACACCAGATAGTTCGCAGTAGATAAATCAAAAGTTTTTCTGAAATTACCATTAAGTTAAGGACAAAGCATGTATTTTTAAAGACATGTATTATGTCTAATATTCCCTGCCTTATGATTACAGGGAGTTACAGTGCAGATACTACTAAGAGAAACTCTCTGTAATCATTAAGCAATATTCCTCAACAGTTGATTACCCCATTTCCGTTACAAATGATAGTAGTAACACACTGCACCGGTTCAATATCAGTCGTATCAACCCATTTCCACGCACCCATACACTTAAATGGCAGTTAAAAGTACATTTTATGGAAAAGAACTTGTCAGTTTCAATATGGCGATTAAATATGACATATTTTTGCCTCAGAACTCAAGCATTATGTCCCACTTAGTATATAATTTAGGTCATTATGACATACAAAACGAAATAAATACTGAGCTCATAGCGACAAAATACTTCTCATTTTACAAACCCTTTTTAAATAAAAAGCAGGTTGTAGGTATAGTTGTAATTCTTTACAATACACAGAAATACAGGCCACTTACAATGGAGAACATAATTATTGTTTAAAGAATTCCAGAAAATTTAAAAACAGAATGATATGACAGCTGTTAGTCGATGAAACAGCCAGTACGAATAAACCATTACGAACACAAAAGTCCGTTTCCATGTCTACGCAGATCACGGAATCGCTGAGCCCCGCAGCGTTTAGACGCGGCAGTACTAAATGAATGAATTTAGAATCAAATTCATTCATTTAGTACTGCACTGTACTGTTTGTTTTTTTTTTCAGTATTATTAAGTTAATAACACACTGTATCTTTATTCAGTGTGTTATTAACTTAATATTACTTATTATCTAATTTTAGTACCCATTATCCTCCGCACAAAATGTTTTACAATTGGAGAGCTAAAACTCTCCGCTACTATCTTCAGGATGCTGTTGCGACTATCGCTCTCTCTCCTGAGTAACGAAGCAGTTTTCTTGCGAACAATCGCGTAAATCCCGTCGGTACGAGCTTGCACAAACATCTCAGACGCACTGCAGTATCGTGGCAGTCTCAATAACATCCTGAAAGCATTATTTTAGGTGCGTCACTCTATACGTTACTCTTCACTCGTTTCGTTCTTCTTCGGAACTTATTTATATATACATTTTTTTCGACTTTTTCAAGGTCAAATTAATTCCTGCACCTTTATGCGCTTGGAGGGTTGTATTGATGATTATAATTCTGTAACTACGTACGTGTTACAGCCGCGAATCATATTTTAATCAACATACAACCTGACACTGACCTGCAAATTGCAAAAAAAAACCTAAGAAAATTTGAATTTCGCGGGCTACTACTATTACTGTAGTACTACTTAATGTTGAAAGTGTGGACAGTGCTGCCTGTAGTAGCGGCCACTGGATCGTCTCTGAACTCTGTGTATATGTTAATGATCCCTGACTCGATAAGATCAGTTACAATTAGTCACAAAGAGATAATTTCGTTAATGCCCCATAAATCCACTGAAAAGCTCACATTTCCCCCGAAGGACATTGTGACGGATAGTGCTAGACAATATAGGCACAGACATAAACCAGATTTGTCGGCTCTGACTGGCGATTTCAGTGTTAAGTGTCAGACCTTATTACTGTGTTAATAAGCTGCTGACCATTGAGTAATAAAGTTGAACGTATTATATATACATACGTATTTGTTAATTAAATAATAAAAAACAGGACCATGGAAAAAGATCGTAAAAATATTGTAAAATGAAATGATATCGAAACGGTATTTATTTTTTGTAAGTAGGTCGATATAACACATTTCCAAAGCTCTGGAAGACCATACAGATTCGCGAAAGTAAATAATAATATAATAATAATATTGTGTTTGTATAAACACAATCCAACTTTTAAGTATCAAATTAAATACATAATTGTATACGATAGCAAAGAGTAGGTAATGATCACATTATTATGTGAAAGTTCAAACGGATTCATTTGTCAAATGTCCAGTCACAACTAGGAATGATTTCATAATTTAGTACTCCGCGCGAACTAAATTATGAAATCATTATATGCGGGTATTACGTACTTGAAATAAAACCACCGATGATACAAGTAAGCCACCGATTCCTCGAAGCTAGCGCGCGACTATACTAGAGATGTCCTTGCCATCGAAGTACTTGAACTCGGATCATAATAAGTTTTGATCTTTTTTATACTTTAATCACTCCCATGATGTGATAATCGTTAAAAACGACACTGAGTCCTGGAATAAATTTTGAACAAATAATAATCGAGATGATAGGTACAAAAACATATTTTTCTCAGAATAAAGAAACAAGGAATGAATGGTAGGGAAACTAAACTTCAGCTCAATTTCCGCACAAAAATCTGTTGCCCCCGTATAGATAATTATGATGCTCTAGGAACTATACTTAAAATGTCACTTACGTGATATCTTCCGTGGGTCAATATCGGGAGCTCGAAAATAACCAATAATCACGGAAGATATCCCGTAAGTGACATTTTAGGTATAGTTATGAACCGTGAATGCTTAAAACAGTGCTCTATGAACTGTTGTTCCGTTCCTATTGTAAAACCAACTAAATGTTTTATAGTTGCCATGGTTACGATATTTATGGCTGTTTTCACTAACATCGGGTCTCGTTGGTGTAGTAGTCAAGTCTTCTGAGTATGAGGCAGGGCAAAATTCGATTCCCGGTTGGTTTCTGTGAGCTTTTCCTTCAGAATTTTTACTCTGTGTTCTCGGCTGTATTTGCGAGCACAATCGATCAATCAGTTTATTTGTGAAACATAGACATACACACACATCACAAACAAACACATGATGACATTTGTAATAGTTTGTTAAATTCTTCTTCGTCCCATTGTTCATTTGGCTTAATTCCAGTATTTGCGGAGTGTTCTGCGCTTTGCTTGCTCTTGTGCGACAATGATAAGGTAGTTCGCTAATTTAATATAAGTTCATTATAACTTAAAATCTAAGGAAAACGTAATATAGGTACCTCAAGTTTCTCAATACATGTTAATCAATAGCTGGAATCAATACAAACAAGTTTTGTAAGAGACGAAATGTTCTAAAGTATCACGTTTCCGAGATATGAGCCAGAAAAGTTAAAGTCCATTCACTGATGGCATCTTCAGCACAACTTTGATCAGACCGCTACTTTGAAAAAAAAAACACAGGTTCTTCACACATTTTGAAGGCTACAACCGTGCAATACCAATATATATAGGTATAGCAATATAAATTTTCAAGAATACCTGGTAACCGTTTGTACGCTGGTGTCCTTTCCAGCCTGTATAATAGTGTTACTATACCGAAAAATAAACTGGACAATGACAAAATATATCTTCAAACAAAACAGCCCAGTCAACAAATCCACGAAAATGATCCATCGCTTCTTTTTACTGAGCAAGCGGAATCAAAAACTGCAATACACGATATTTGGCAAGTTGCCGGGCTACGGACGGTACAGCCTACGAGTCCTACGACAAAGATTCTTATCGTACAAGATAAGATCGGCGCGAAAACATCAATAATGAAACTGTGTCGCTATAAACTGTATCAAGATGAAGAAAAGTTAGTGGATTTATTGGCGAATAGTTTGGGCTTATTACTCGGTCTAGTGATGGCAAGGATGATAGGAACACTGAACACAAAGCCAGAGAAATTGGCGCTGGGGTTTCTCTTTTAAGAATTCTAGTATCTACTAATTTAACTTAATTAACCTACCCATAAAACACGTAATTAGTCTATAAAGGCCTGCCTTCTATCTATCTGCAAGACATATTGAGCCGCAATCCACCACGCGGGCCCTGGCCGGCTGGTGGATGTCACATTTGCCCGATTCTTTTGGTTTTAGGATATGCCTGTTTCTCAGATATTTTCCTTCACCTATTTTAGAGCAATGTGCGTGGTGTGTTGTTGACACCATAGTCTACTGGTGTGGCCGTCGGACTGCCAAGTCATAGATCTCGAGTTCCCAAGACACGCACCTCTGATTTTTCGGATTCATGTGCGTTTTTGTTTTTAACTGGCTTTGGTGAAAGAAAACATTCTGAAGAATTCAGCATGCCTGATAGATATTTCTTGACGGCATGTAAAGCCAAGTGGCCCAGAGCAAGGGGCCCGGCATAAAAACTCTGACACCAGGCTAGGCATTAACCACACGATAAAGAAGAAGAGGGAGGAGTGGTGAAAAGAAAACTCGGATCTTGCATTTTCGAATTTAGGTAACACTCAGATCAGGGTACAAAATCAGTAATCATCAGTTTTGGCTTTCACACAGTTTTCAAAAAATGTAACAACAGCCCATTTCTATAGCTCACAATCTTCGAACCACCTTCAATGGCAATCGAAGGCTTTACAATGATGACTTAAAAGCTTCCTTATCTTAGATCTGTGGTTGCTTTGTGATTTATGAAGGCGAAAGCCTCGATAGGGCACGCTCAGCTCACCTCCCGCCATTTGCTTAAGGTCAGATAATATTGCTATTAAACGTTAATGCGCACACTTATTAGTGTTAGCTTGACAGGAAATTATAGCTGTCTAATAAAAAATACGGATTGGCTTTTAACTTTGACCTTGGGGAAAAATAAGCGTAGCTAAATAGTGCCGTGAACTTTTGTTTGCGCCTGTTTAAGTGGTTGATCGTTATAGGTAGGGCTAGGGATCGCCAGGTTGTTTGTTCATTTGTATAAATTTTTAGAATATTGATATTAATCCACTTCTTGCTCTGCATCAAAATATATTTGCTTATGAAGAAAAAAAAACATTTTTTGGTAAGCAATAACAGCCGGCAATCTACCTTATCCATTTTCCCCATAACATTGTGGTTACATCTCCCCGATTTGTAAGCAATTTCTTTTTGAATGAATGACTGTCTTTTCTATTTACGTTCATGAGCTTTCAAGCTAATATTTCGTAGCCATGATGATACTGGCAGCTCTTAAATGTTCAGTTTCATAGGCGAAATTCGTACTTAGTGTCCAAAATAGATCGCAGAAACGGTTCCGCTAACCTCAGTTCCTTTTCTCCCCCCAGGTCAGCAAACAATGTAACCCACCGCTTCCACCAATGGTCCCTCGTCTGCCGCGACCATGGCAGTGCAGGCTCGGCCGACGGCGCGCCACTTCCACAACCAGCCGGAGCTGCAGAGGAGCAGGGCGGGGCTCATGCTTCGGTGGATACTGCTCGTCTGGGTCGCTAGCTGCGGCCCGCTCGGGAATACTGTGAAGCAAGATGGTGAGTTTGTTCTTGGACTCTTTTGTACTTTGAATAAGGTTAAGAATTGACGTAATGTGTTATCTCTGGATAGTGGAGAGAAAATACTTAGGAATTAAGAAGAATCTGCTGGCGAATTAATTAAAATTAAAAAAGAATAAGGCACGATACGACCTCGAAAACCTTGTAACTGAACATTTATGTTTCGAATACGTTTAGAGGCGTTGCAATTTATTTACAACAAAATAAAATAAAAACAGTAGAATAGTAGAGAGTAAAGGAAAGCCAAATAAACTATGAATGGACCGAGTGAAAGATGGCCGAGAAGTGTGGAAGAAGAAGAGTTCACATAAATTAATGGGAAAAGTGCAGACGAAAATGAAAGAAATATTAACTTGGTTTAAAAACGTGTACCTAGTTAGTCTGATAAACGATCCACAAAATATTTTCCGTCATTTAACTCGCTGACAATCTGCAAAACAAACAATTGACACACTTTCGCTCCGTTCCAAAATAGTGGGGCACACGAAAATGCATTTAAACTGGAAATCTCGTTCACAATCCATATTTGCAGTTGCGACAATCAAAAAGCTTTTACGTCATGATGATGACAAGCGCAACCATAATGAATAGGGATGGAACAATGTAAACAGTGAAGTCTCTTATACATAAACTCATGGATTTTTCTCTGGGGGTATACAGAGACTAGGAGAACTCCATCTGCTATTATCTTGACACAATATCTTCATCATGTAAATCACGCTTAAAAACGCCCATTGCTAATCTAAATAATGCTATAAATCCCTCAACTCGAAATGGACTCGCGTGGTAAGTTGAGACCCATTCATTTTCACAGAATGGACATCAGATTCACGACAGTAGGGAGGGACGCTGTAGGTTGATTATACGTACTGCTGAAAAGTGGATTCTTCTAATGAGCCCCCTGAGTGGTCAGAGTAAAGTGAAAAGTCCCATGATCAAGCTGATTGAAAAACTGGTTGGTGACTCAATTGCATCCAGAATACATGTAACCTAGACGGTCTTTGAAAATGCATTTCTTAACGTATATTTGGATCCTATAATGCCCAAGTACCTAACAGGAAGATACCTAGTTGTCTCTTCTAGTTTGGTAACCACGCGGCCTTCAAACTGTAGGCTCCGTAAACAATCAACACCGCACATATTATGCTGTATATCGTTCGATCAACGCATTGGAACAAAGCGCCATTAGCCTAAACATTTCAATCCAACTCCAATTCATATCACACCTGTATTTATCAATCCAGGTAATGTCCCAATCCTGACCGCAGCCCAACCCGCAGATCCGAAAACAAGTAACGACATTACAGATACGTCCACTTTCGGTACGGTGCGGTTCAGACCGACCATTAGTCGCGGTCTTGTTAGGCACACGTGTCGCTGCGATTAGGTGGACGTGTGGCCTGCACCTTAGGAACATGTCTCACCGCGCAGCGAATAGCTATCTCGATTATTTTGACAATCAAGACATGTAGGAAGATTGTAGCTGTCATTAAATAGAACATACAGGATGACTCAACTCTTTGACGACCCGTATGGTGCAGCGGTAGTGAGGCTGTCTTACGTTCTTAAGGTCCCGGGTTTGAATCCCGGTAGGAGCAAATGTTTGTGTGATGAGCATGGATATTTGTTTCCGAGTCATGGATGTTTTTATATGTATAATAAGTATGTATTTACAAACAAAAAAGTATCTATGTAGTATTTCAACTATCTGGTCACGACACAAACCTCGTTGCTTAGTGTGGCACTTGATGGCGCTGTGTGAAATGTCCAGCGATATTTTATTTTTATTTTTTAAAACCTTACTCCAAGGGTTTTCCATCTCCTGCCGGGGCTGCGGGACTATTCGAAAGAGATACCGTGGCCCCGGAACACAAAGGGCGATGAAGGAACATGGATGGGTTTTAGTCAGTAAAAGTCTGACACTCCCTCCTGCTCAGCCCAGAGCGGGAGAAGTCATTTGATGATTTCCCATCCGAAAAAAAAAAAAAAAAAAAAAAAAAAAAAAAGGGTTTTCCATCTCACCTCATGAATGCTCTGCGATTATCTGTAGTTTAGGAGCTAGACTAGTTCGAGGTGCCGCAGGAAAAGCGTACTGGGAAAGTAATGGGGTAAGCCTTTGCCCAGGTCACCCAGAAGTATGTGACATTCACGACGACGAACGAAAAAAATAGCTACACAGTTATTATTCTCACACCACATGACTTCCTGAAGCCCTAAGAACACCTGGATCCCGGCAGTGAACTACAGTGGCCTATTTGGAAAGCTCTGAATCGATTGCGTCCCAAGTAGGTCGCTGCAACACAATCTGGCAAAATGGGGTTTTATTGGTTCCTCCAACACCTAGAGCGAGTGCGGCGCTCCGGACGGAACTCTGCCCCACCTGCTGGAATGTCCCAGGTGTCCGTTTACCTGCACTCTTGACGACCAGAACAGCGCCTCAGACGCTGCAATAAACGTGGTCACCTACTGGGCCCAAACTGTATAATGGAAGTAACATCGATACGTCAAGAAGAAGATTATTAATAAGTTTTGTTTTTTGCTAGCTCTACTCGTTTCTCGCGTTTTCTCGCTGATCTTCGGCGGTGGTACAGAGGCCTTAGGCGGACGTGTGACCTGCACCTTATATCAAATGTATTGGCTTATCTGTTGAATAGTAGCGAAGTGTGGGTGCTGCTGGTACTGAATTCGAATGTTGGAGATGTTTTTGTGACTAGATTGAGAATTTAGTAAAAAGGGGAAGTTACCTGTAAAAATAACAGACTTCTATGTTTTGCGTTTAGAAGCCCGCAATAAAAAGAGACTAGAGAAGAAAATAAATGAAGAGAGAGAGATAGAATTACTTAAAGCGAGAGTCGAGAAATAAATTCAAAACACAATTTTTCAGAATACTCAAAGAATGAGGGTCAAGCCAATTTATCGTACAAGACTCAACACAACATTAAATTAGTTAAAACAAACAGCCATCCTAAAACTGTCTCAATCCCATGATCGCCAACATAAAAATAAACTGAAATACCAACCCAATAAAAATTAACAAAAAATCCCAACTATGCAAAACAACTCACATCTCAAACAAAACGACTTCCCGTAATAAAATACCTAATCAAAATATTTAAAAGCACGTTTCTGGATCAGGGGTTTCGCAAGAGACATAATCGGGCAGTAAAATAGCGTTTAGCGTTTATGTGTGCCGCTATAAAAATGTTGAGAACCATTCGACATTTATTTGACAGCCCTGCAGCCATGTTCGGCCGTTAACGGCTGCTATCCGGGACTAAGGAAGCTAGCATTACTATTTGTGAATTGAGAAAATTCTAGCTGTCTATACCTCATTGGTGTTTGTTGCGTATAATGTCCCGAATATCATGCAAAGGCCAGTTTGCACATACAGAGGAGAAGGAATGAGCTTGATCACCACGCTTGCTCAATGCGGGTTCGCAATTTCTGGGTTGGAGATCCTCACGATGTCTCCCTTCACCGTTAATCAGTGATAGCTAAATGTACTGTGTACTTGGAAAGTAGGTATGTACACATGACTTTAAAAAAGTCACTTAGGTACTTGCTGGGTTTGAACTCGCAACTCGGGGCGTAAGAAGCTTATCGGATAGGAAACATGCCACCAGAATATCACCATCACCTCGCAATTACAACTCCTGAATGTAGGGGCTAGAATTCGACCCCGGATTAAAAATTTCTCAGTTAAGGCCAAAGTATAGATTTCTGATTGAAGACGCTTAGGTTGGCCCTCTGATACATGACATGTAGTTTTGGAATAGGTGATCAGCTGACTTTATTGCATATGGACTACACAAACCAAAGCATTTACCTAATACGTGGTAAAGGCTTCGTACTTCTTAAACTCCCTTCAAGATATCTTGGCAGATAGCAAGCGCGATAAAGCTATTTTTATCGAACGACAGCCAGTTTGAATTTTTAATAGCAACGTGACAAAAGTATTGATCAACAAGTTTTTACAGAAGCGTTGACGTTTTTTCTACGAATCGTTTCAAATAGAGTCTTATTTCCACTTCAGCAAAGTATATTCTTTTCTCCGAAATCATGTCATTCTGCAGTAGTGAAATGTCAATAAGGACTATTTTTGCGTGTAGGATCGTATTGATTGTGTTACTAGGAACTGAGCTATTCTTGAATCGGTCGTAATCACGTCAGGGAACTCTGGACGTTATTAACACGGGAGGTACTAATTAAGTGTGAGTAATTACACTGTACAAGTGCCCTACACTATTACGATAAGAGAAGGTGTTGTTTATTTATTTATTTATAGGAACTTGATAATTATATTTAATTTATGCTTTTATTTTATTATGAGAGCAGCGGTGGTCCAGTGGTGGTGGCCCCGACTTACGAACAGTAAGTCGTGGGTTCGAACCCAGGCAGGCGCATTACTTTGTGTAATTTATTTAATCACCACTGCTCTCAAAACGGTGAAGGAAAACATCGTGAGGAAACCGGCATGTCCTAGAACAAAAAAAATCGAAGACATGTGACATCTACCAATCCGCACTGGGCCTGCGTGGTAGATTATAGCCCATTCCGTCTCTTAGAGAGGAGGCCTGTGTCCCAGCAGTGGGAACATTAATAGGCTGATGATGATGATGATACGCTTTTATGCATCTATTTGAGCAACCTTGTCTTACTTATATATTTTTATTTCTGAAGTCAGAGCAATGACTTTGCAAGCTGCTTGATTTAGAATGCTTTTAAAAACACTGACATTTCTTATATCGCTTGCACTCCATTAATTACTTGTTACTACTCCTGTCTATTATTTCCTTGTAATCAGCAAAAACAGCAAAGAACATTTTATTTGGAATTCGTGTTGGAATACATTATGTCAAATACTAGATCCATTTGGGGAGAAAGAAGAATATTTTGAACAGGATAGGATTGCTGACATTTCTGTTTTACATAACATAACATAACATCACGCCTGTAATCCCCAAGGGGTTAGGCAGTGGTGTACCTAACAGTACACCCACATTTCACCAGTTATGTTTAACTCAACTCAAAGGATTTATTTTCAATTAGCGCATTACGGCACTTTTGAATGTCAAAAATACAAAAAAAGGAAAAGCTACAGTCACAGACACAAGGCATAAGAACTTGAGAAAGTACTGTAGTTGCCCATTCCCTAGCGTAGATCTCCACGGAGCAGAACGGGCAAGAAACTCCATGGATACTCTTTTAAATCAAAATATTGTTACAAAATCTTGGGTATATCTTTCATGTTGAGATTATGCATATATGTATGTGAGAACGATGTAGAAAGACGTGCACATTAAGAGTGTCCAGAGTAAAAGATTAAATCAATAATTTAAAATTAAAGTTAAAGTATATCCTGAAGAATATCATATATTTTTCTGGTTTTGTTTATTGCAGTGAATCATATGCTTTTTTGCATTATAAAACTCGCGTTTAGCAAACGCTAAACGCGAGTTTTATAAATTATTTAATTTATTATAATTATAATTAATTATTATAATTAATTATTTTATATATTGTTTTATATATTATTATTTAATATTAAGTGGGACTTAAGAGGACTAAACAGTCCTCTTAAGTCCTATATAATAGGAGGCTAACCTATACCGGGCACAAATCTATAGACTCCGTGGCCGCTACTGATAAATTCCTGATGGAAAAATCCAATAACAATTTACCCGACCTGGGAATCGAACCCAGCTCAGCAGTCGCGCTTGCGACCTCTAGAGTGTGCTGTGTTCTGTTTGACATAATCCCCAAACACTTCATCGAAGGAAAACATTTTGTGTATAACATAAGTATACTTATGAAATACATAAAAATATAAGTAAAAATACTTATAGTAAAAGTATCGGGCACCAATCTGACAGTCACAAAAAGGTTGTAAATTCACTGCTAGTCGTAAACACGTCAGGAACAACGCTAGCGCCGCCGTTGTCAGCCTCTAGTGATGAGATTTAAGTATTAGTTCGAGTATTTTTACGTAAGAGTGTTCCGGAATTCCGTGGGTGTTGTACTTTGCTTTTGATGTCTTATTTTTGTTGTTAAGAATACATTCATGCATTCATGTGTGTATGTGTGTGTGTGCATGTGTCAAGTATCAGGGTGAGTGAAATGTGTAGGACCATTGCAGCCTGCCTGAAAAATAATTAGATGTTCCATGGTTAGCAATAAGGTGATAACGTCACTATTTCTTTGGAAACTTTCATCTTAGCGGTTTATGAGCAATTTCAAGGAAAAGTTAGTTCAATGGATCATAATTTTATATTTATTTAGTACAGCAATAACCATTAATAATAAATTAAGTTTATCTTATATCTCTGCCTTTGCACAGACTATTTATTGTATTTTACTGGTTATTGTACATACACTATTATCAATTCAACGGTGAATACATGGATATAAAATCAACAAGTGTCGATTGTTTTATACACATAATAGTCGTAATTATAATGCCTTGTTGGTCGATATCATAGGAAATAAATACAAACACATGAACATAGAACTTCCTCCCTTTTGAAGGTCGGCTAAAAAAGATCCATGCTAGTACAGTAATTGTCAAAACGGGAGCTTTTCAAAAAGCCAGAAATTTCATGTTCAGAAATTTTCTGTCCAGGAATACCTGGCAACATTTTGACCTGTCCTCAATCCACAATTGGTAGAACTGGAAGGATTAAAAGATTACAAGTGAACAGGGATATGTAGATAGCAACAGGTTACTGTTCGGGAGCTCTAACATTACAATAACAAGCACTCTAGTTCTGTATAGCTCATTTTATCCATACCCGTGCTACAAAAGATATCATAAATGCGAAAGGTACTGATTATTAAAGTGATATTTCAATAAATTACGCAAAATTCGGTTGCACACACAATTTTTTTATCATGTTTAAAAACCGTGCAGTCATCATTTGCCTAGCCTTTTCCAAACTATGTGGGGGTCAGCTTCCAGTCTAACCGGATGCAGCTGAATACCAGTATTTTACATGGAGCTACTGCCTATCCGTTGTCTTTCTGTGCAGTATCGCTAGCTAATTTAATATGACCTTGTAAAGTATATTGCAATCTCTTATTCTTCCGCCCTCAAACACGACTGCTATCTTCTCGTGACCTATTTTTATCAAAACATTTTGAAGTTTAGCAGTTTGGTGTCAGTATGCCACGAATACAATCAAATATGTACTTCCGTAAACTAAAAAGCCAACTTCTCTTGGTTCAAATCACTCAACATACGCATTATTGTTACATCACTAGCATCAAGTACATCACTTTGAGAACCCCGCCATGCACACTGTAAAGCACTTTTATTGGGCCACTATAAAAACCGGTTTGAACTAACTTTAATTGGTTTTTTAAGATAGCATTTATAACACATTTACATTTTATTATTATTCTCACTAATTAAACAGCACTTACTGATATAAAATCCATCTATAAATATTATGTTTTATATCATATAAATATTTATGTGGGCTGACTTTATGAACTCTCGTGATTGCGATAACTTTCTCTTAATGAAGTAAGAAGAGCTTCTTAATTATAATAGTAGTCAATCAATGGAGATACGAACGAATGTGATGCATGCCTTCAAGTAATTAATTAAACCTTTGCTTGTGTTTTGTTGTTCTGCCCTTTGAAGGAGTAGAGTTCAGTTTGAAATGAAATGAAATGAAATGAAATTTATTTATTTGCCAGAATATAGGTGCTTACATGATAATTGTTAAAATAATTTTAGTTTCACTAAGAAGTAATTAGTAATTAACTATTATTAGTAGTACTAGTATTAGTAGTATTAACTAATTTTAGTTTGAAGAATAAATGATATGTTTATTTTCTCGTCACAAACGTTACAGTGAACTGTAATTTGTAAGACGTTGGTGCCCGAAATTACATTTATTTATTGGAATCATTTATAGCCTAGATCTTAATAATATAAAAATCACGTGGTCATAATCATAATCACGTAATCCATAACCGTCCAACCGATTCCCTTGAAATTTTGTGTAAATGTAAGGTTGGTATGGCTTAAAAGATTGATTAGACCGAGAGATTTTGGACCCCCATAGACGGAGTGCTAGTCCATTATAAGTATTTAAATATAAATGCACCTATCATAACATTGATGGTAGGTACTAGGTACATTTATATTTTTACTATTACAGAGTGTAAGCTTGTGGGTCATTATACCCGCTTACACGCTGATTTGTGTTGAGGTAACATGCAAGCGACCTGTAACCCTTTACCTACTTTTGAATAGTAGCAACACAGTTATTCAACTAACTTCAACAGCCTGCCTAACAATAACTTGGTACTAAAGACATTTTTAATACATAACATTACACCTGTAATCCACGAAGACAGGCAGAGGAATACTCACAGTAGACCTACATTTCAGCAGTTTCAATGTCATGTTTGAGTATCATGTAATAGGGGTCCTATCAATCGGGCACAAATCCAGACTCAAAGTTAATCCTGGTGGAATAACTCTAACATAACACTTTGCCATGTGCAGGAATCGAACTGAGGATCTCATATTCAGTAGTGCTAGCGACCACTTGACCAACGAGAGGCACTCAAGGCAGGCATTAATTCATAACAAGTTAAAAACTCCACAATTTTCAACTGCCGCAATACCATAGAAAAAAGAAAGTATCGATCAACATTGCTTTTTCATTGCGCCGAAACAGGGCTGCTTCCCAACCGTAACGGAGGGTCCCGTACGTACAATAGTTACGAAAAAACGAACCTTTTGTCTCGCCCCTCGCCGCCTGACAGCAATTAATGTTTTATTTCACCTTTGTACACTGTGGAGCAACGGAATATACGAAGCATCGCGGTTTAATGGAACCGCGACGGGTGTTGCCAACAATCAATTAAATTCAATAATGAATTTATTAGGAAGGTCATTCTTTGTAGTGCAAATTGGGGGTGAAATGTCGATGTGGTTAATGACGGGTTGAGAAATGTTGTAAAGAATTAGGAATAATCGAACTTAACCGTTAACGGACTAAGGCCTGATTTTATAAGCGCCGTTGATGTCAGCGTCGCAGTATAGTGCTATATAGAACACAATGTATACTCGTACGCGCGACCGACGTACGCGACTGACGTACGCGACCGACGTCAGCGCAGGAGGAATTAAAGCCTAAAGACTGTCAATATGAATAAACCAAGAGCCAGTGTCCCAAATATTCTCATTATGATGATGTCAACTCCTACGTCATTCGAGTTCCATAAATTAGAGCAAGCTTTGATCAATATATCACTTAATTTGCTTCGAAACGTTACGGTATGTTCCAGTTACGTGCATTATTATGCAGACAGCATAACCAACAGTAATGACTTCTAAGATTGCATGAACCGTTATGTTTTGTATGCCAGTATACCTTGCACTTGACATAAAACAAAAAAAAAACAAACTAAAACGTTTACTTGTGTTCCGAAGAACTCTTTAGAAACGTGATTGTTATTATTATTGATTATAGAGACAAGTTGACAGTTTGCCAAACATAAAATCTAGATAAACCTGTTTATTCCATAATTATTAAACTAATACGTAAATCAATTTACAGTCTATAAAACAAACCTATATACCATAGCCTTCATAATTCTTTATCACTACACACAGCTTCCATAAGTAAAGAAAAAGTGTTAGCTATTAATACCTTTTAAGCCGCAATTAAGATACTGCACGAGTTACCTCATAAATCTTGTGTTTAATACACAAGATCTATAGCAGAACCAATTAGTGTAAGAAGCTAGAGGTTAATACTGAGATTTTTATGTTGAACTTTTGTTGTAACTTGTAACAAGGTTATAGTAAAAAAAACATTTTTTAAAACCAGCTTTTCCCTAAGTTCAATACGCTTGAAATTTTTTATCAATTTTACCGGATATTTAAATAGAATTACACGTTATTCTGTCCGCCATTGTAACCGCTGATAGATATGTCAAGAGTGTGGTTACCACCTGCCTTTATGCGGATCCCTAAAATGTTATAGTTCGGATATTGTTGTTAAAAACAGAGGAAATTTACTTTTAATTGTGTTGCACGCACCGTTTCATTATCATTTCCGTTGGCTCGTGCTTGTAATTGTGAACTAATGAACTTTTTGTGTTCTTTTTTTCTTATTTTTTTTTTGATGCATCTGCTTTGATGACTTTGTTAATAACTCTGGCCTGTGTTGTATGAATGAGTTTGCTTGTTTTCTTGACGATGGGTCAGTAAATAGGAATGTTACAATTGAAATGGTCGACGTTTTAGTTAACTGCCAGTGTGTGTTAATTTTGTGTTGTCAATGCAATGAAAGTGCATCTGTATCCCATTTTGTTGACCAAATTTAAATTAGCAGAATCATAATTATATACCTAGAATAATAATATGAATCGAGTAAAAATTCTTAAAATGGTCACAGACGCTTTTTGTATTATGAATTGTCACTTTGTGACCATTTTACAAATTGTAATGTTATTCATATTGTTATCCTATTATGATTCGGGTAAAGCGGCCATTTTGAACCCCCAGATGGAAAGATCAGATACTATCCTATTACTAAACAATGATTTTAAATTTCCTTCCTTATCGTGTGGTTAACTAACCTGGTGTCAGAGTTTTTAAGCCGCCCAAAAAACAAAACAAAAAAAAAGCACGTTATACTCTTTAGTTATATTAACGATAAAAAAATAACATGGTAATAAAATTATACCCTGTGCGATTATAAAATTGCTCAGGTAATAAATAATTGGCCTAGGTAGACAAAACTTCAAGCAATATTAATGAGTAAACAATATCCGAAGAAATTAGAGAAACTAAAGGATTATATTCATTATTTACATAGTTGTTATGAAATAAAATAGGTTGAACATTTTTATTCATTTAACTGTTACCAAATAAACTTCACACTGTTTCAGAAGTCTGCCCTAGTTAAGATTTAGGCCGTTTTTATTCCTAGATGCCTAAAATTATGTTTCTTTATTGTATGTAGACTTCATAAAGAAAATATTCTATGGGAGCTTCTATAGAATATTTTCTTTATGAAGTCTACAATAGTTATGTAGGTACTTTAGATATATAAATGCCATTCTGAAAAGAAATGCTTTTGTGTAGCAATTTATAACAGAAGGAATGATACTCGTCTAGTTGCTTGTTACTCGATGAAGATTTTGTTCAGTTTACTTATTTCTCAAGTACGACAAGCATGAAATTACAAATCGTCGGCGTCTGTGCAGGAACCTCGTGTCTACATTTTTGGCAAAATATATTTTTTCATAAAATGGATAAATTAAGTAGCCTATAAGCTTCAGCACGGACGGACGGTAAAACAGACGAATCTAGGACTTTTGTCATACTTTTTGGATGATATTTAAAACAGTTTTTAGTATCTCTTGCAAAAAATGCGGTTTATAAAAAAAAATGGTAGATGTAAATCTGCTATAGCAGGGGAAAACAACCTATTATTTTGCAGAAAAAAAACGACTAAATGTCTTTTTAGGGTTCCGTAGCCAAATGACAAAAAACGGAACCCTAATGGATTCGTCATGTCTGTCTGTCTGTCTGTCCGTCCGTATGTAAAACAAACAATAAATTTTGGGGGTTCCCCATACTTAGAACTGAAACTTAACAATTTTTTTTTATGAAACCCATACGTGTGGGGTATTTATGGATAGGTCTTCAAAAATGATATTGAATTATATTATTTTTTTATTTGAATTATTTTTTAAACTGAACAGTTTGCGCGAGAAACACTTCCAAAGTAGTAAAATGTCCCCCCCCCCCCCTGTAACTTTTAAAATAAGAGAATGATAAAACTAAAAAATATATATGATGTACATTACCATGTAAACTTCCACCGAAAATTAGTTTGAATTAGATCTAGTAAGTAGTTTTTTTTTTATACGTCATAAATCGTAAACCGCAATTTACCTTTCATTTTACTTATCAATTACTTAATTTAAAAAAATACACTATTATTAAAACATCGATCAAAGTTACAACGAAGGAAAAGAACTTTTATATTTTGTTACTTGCTGCTACGGAACCCTTCATGGGTGAGTCCGACTCGCGCTTGGCCGGTTTTTTTAAAGTAACCTACATAACTTTATTCGTATCTGGCTTACCCTCGAATACTGAAACGTCACTCAAAATTTAAGGTCTGCTTAACATTTGAGCAGCTCCCAAACTTTAAATTTCGTATGGCCAAACGTCACTTTTGAGTATCTGTTAAATATAAGTGCTACTTAAAGTTTGAGTGATGTTTCAGTAATTGCCATTAGCTAGACGTATTTATCCATTTTTGTTTTTGCCCACCAAACAAAACACACAGCTAACTAAATCCTTTTCGTAAAAAATAAAACCTGCCAGTCGTCTTTAATTTCCGTACAAACACGGAAAATCACTCACGTACATTCAAATATACAGACATTGTAAAAAAATAAAAAGATAGTACGGACGAGTATCACAGTCAAAGCAAAAGGAACAGACCATGAAGTATCTAAGCAAACTTTTTCTTTGTTCTCCTAACTTCTGTTCGGTACAATCGCTAACATTTGAGTTATTGCCGAAACAACTTACAATTTTCTTCGCCAAAGTACTGCAGATGTGACTTGGGTTTGTTTAGATTTTAAACCTTGAAAAAGGAAATTACATGTAAACTCAGGTCCATAAAAATTATGTATCACCAGAATCTCTTGGTGCTCCAATGACATTGACAGGGTTGGTAAAAGCCCGTGATCTCATGGCGACATGGAGAGAGCGACTGTCGCAACCCCGTGCAGGGCACGCCACAATAGTGGCGGTAAGTCCCCTCTTTGAGGAGTGGCTGGAGAGACGCCACGGCGTCCTCACCTTCCGCCTGACGCAGGTTCTTACCGGACACGGATGTTTCGGTAAGTTTCTGCACCGAATCGGGCAGGAGGAGACGTCCGGGTGTTACCATTGTGAGGATCGACCGGAGGACACGGTGGAGCACACTGTGGAGGTGTGCCCCGCTTGGGCGGAGCACCGCCGAGTCCTCGAGGTGGCGATCGGCGGCGGCGACCTCTCACTTCCGGCCCTGGTCCAAGCCATGAAGGATGGTGCGATGAAGGAACATGGATGGGTTTTAGTCAGTAAAAGTCTGACACTCCCTCCTGCTCCGCCCAGAGCGGGAGGAGTCATTTGATGATTTCCCAACCGAAAAAAAAGGCTTGGTAAAAGCAAGATGGATGCGTTAAATGCGCGTGCATTTTGGGCATGAGCTAAAAAATCTATAAGGTGTAAAAAGACCCTTAACGAAACCGAAAGACGGTTGTTGTCCCCCTCATTGCGAACCTTCTAGTTACGGAGATATTGGGGGTCAAAGTTCCAACTTTTTCACATTTTTTTAATGTAAGACTGTAAACACCTTCACGACCCCCGTACTATTCAATCCATCCATCAGCACAATGTTTGGAGTACGTTACATTGAGTTCTACCGCAAAACGTGATTTTTCACCCAAAAAATAAAGTCGATAATTTTTTGAGTAAAGTTGGTTGACGGGTCCGTGAAGGGTCTGTTTACACCCTGTATGTAAAATTTCTACGTCCTGACTTTTTTCTGGTTTTTGACATCTTCCGTCAACAGCTGCGCCGACATTACATTCTATAGATGTTTACAAATGGATAATCAGTAAAACCTTAATACTTTAAAGGGCCCTATTCACAACTGTAAAAGACTTTATGATAATCATTGATCTCAGTAGTATGATCCCCTTTTTAAACTTACTCAGATACATCTACAAGAAATGATACAGATACAATCACAACTGAACTCCCAAAACGTTCGTCAGTCAATATCTCTGGACGCCCACATCTCTATTCAGGCACAAAGGACCCACCTCGGCAGGTATTTCGGCCCAAATGATTGAGCAACACTAGTTCCTTTGCAAGTCTTTGTGGCTCAACCGTCGCAATCAATGTTCCAGTTGTTCACGAATTCTAAAACGAAGAATACAATGCGGTGAGCATTAGTAATCAAAGGGCTTCTTAGACTTAGACACAAATGATGTTCTAATAGTGATAAGTATGATGATGAAGAACTAAAAAATGTATTGGATTGACAAGCTAATCAAAAGTTTACGCGATGAACTATTTTTTAATGAAGATCTCTTCTACATATTGATGTTGATCTTCATCAAAAATAGTTTAATCACAAAATATGTTTTTGACAAAAGCTTTCAAGTCATCTTATTTTGGTATACCGAAAAATTGCAAAGGAATCTCAACTTTTCAAAAGTAGATGATTCCAAGATTCTGCTATCAAGTTTGAAGTATCTGAAGATTTGGACGTAGGACGTTATGTAAATAAGAAGAGAAAAAAAAACATAATTATCCCAAGCTTAAAGTTAAAGGATCTCGTTGCACCATAATAGAAGAAATTGCCTCTAAGTTCTAACGTAAGTCGTTTACTTAGGCAGCCCTGTTTACCTCATAAGTAAGTAGGGTTAACGATACACGCTCAGAATCTTCAGAAGGACAATGTGTAGTAACTTTAGCAGTAATCTTAACAAGCCCTGAGGAAGGGTCAAATATCAAACGACGAACATCTTCTAATTACTAACCACAATTACGGGCAGACACATTTAAACTATGACCCCAAATTGTTAATATGTATCATTCATGCTTTCCTCTCTATGTGGGTTAGCAGAATTGGTAGTAAGGAACTTAAAACTGTAGCTGTTCATGGGTTTAACTTAGAAGAGCGCTTTGGATTTCGAGACATTAGATGACATTAAAACCTGGAGGACGAAACCGTTCACTTGCATATGTGGTCCCAAATAAATGTAAATTGCGTCTTTGGCCTTATACATTTAAGTGTGTTTTGATAGTATGCTTTCCTATTTTAGTCAAACATTTACTCTAATTAGTTAATTGATCATAATGTAAATCTTTGTACACAGTCTTACCAAGGGATATCGTATTACCCAGTACTTACTGGGTTGTGAAGGTCGATTAGGCAGTCGCTCCATGGAAAATACTGGTATTCAGCTGCATCCATTTGGAATAGAAGCCGAACCCAATATCCTTGGGAAAAGGCTTGGCAGATGAATGTAAATCTTTGTAGCCAGTGGTATTTTTTCAATTCTTAATGTTTAATAGCTTTCAATCATCATTATCCTGCCGTTTTTCAATTTACTGGGGTTGGCGCAGCATGTCTTCTCCTTCCATACTTCTACATAATATATTAGTCTTCATCTTTCAATATAACAACGAATTAGAAACATTTATCTTTAATTTCTAATTCAACATAAAAGTCTATCCCTGCCGCGTATTTACCAGAACAGCTTTATTTACCTCCATCATATCATATTCCTCTACATCTATACTAAATACATCAGGGACTTCGGCATGCCTATCCCAACTCTAACCTCAATGATATTTCTAAGTGAGCTTGCGTCCCCGGGGCACCATTCATTGATATTAGCAGTCGAAACTCACTATATCATAACTGTATTATGTTGTTCAAGTTCGAGTTGATATTTGTTGGTGAGGATACGCAAAGTTTCCATGGAAAGAAATGTATGGTTGGATTCTGTACCGTTACTTAGATTTTTGTTAGTTTCTCTTGGACTTTTTAAGTAATTTTTATCAAAGTAACTTTGATAAAAAATACGTCTACAGCAACCTAAAGAATTCTGTAAAAGTTCCGTTCATCATATTCCATAATGGTATTCTTAAAGTGACATTTATTTTTGGATATAAGGAAAAAATTATAAGACTACTAAATAAATAGTATACGAGGCAAATCAAAGGGAGCTTAGACCCTTCGGTAACCTTTGCGGTATAAACCTTTACCCATTTTTGGTAGGGAGAGTATCAAAAACGTCACGTGAACGAAACCACGGGCGATACATTTAAATTATTAAAACCTTCGTACGGAGAATATGGCGTAGCTACTCACATTATTAAAATTCTTGATTCAGATTTTAGTAGAAAATCATGTACTCGGAACCTGAATAAATATGAATGTAGTAAACGATTATTAAAATGCACTTTGCTCTTAACGGCATTAAAAACTACTTTTCCTTAGATTAATCTAGGTAATATTATACAAAATTACCATACTAAAACCTCCACTGAAGCTACAAAGCAGCTACATAAACTTTATACAGCAAAATACAAAGTGATTAATGGTATCGTATATCAATTACCAATGTCAGGTGCAACTTGGTTTTTGTCGGGAACTTTTCAGAGGGGCCCTTAATGGTGCTCGAGAATGTACGGGGAACTATTGCATGTTTTATCTAAGAAATGTGCACGAAGATAGATCGGCAACAAAGTAACGCCATTGTTGAGAGAATAATTTCTTGTATTAATATAGCCGTAGATATAAATGAAGCGGACAATTCGGAATAAAAGATAAATGAAATGAGAGACACGGACGAAATGAATTTCGTAATAGAAGTGTATGAAACAAAATCTGAATTGGGCGAATGAGGAAGATTAATTTAAAATAAGAGGCTATTTTTTCGTCAATATGGGGTCTTTAAGCTATAAATGTAAAAGATTTTTTTGTAAGTGACGATGACGTTAATCTGATTAAGATGTGGAATGGTGTTTAATATTGCATCAAATCCTGGGAAAACCATTAAGAGGTTATATTTAGGGGATAATTTAAATTTTAAATGGTTATATTTAGGCTTTCGCACATGGTACAATTAATTGGTCATACAGATACATCAGACAGACAGGTACATCGTACAGTTACCGAAATTGATGATAATAAAGTATTTTCCAACAACATTTTATTAAAACTGATAAGAACAGTTCAACCATATTATATCTAAATTGATTTTCTAAACTAAACAAAGCTAAAATATTAACATACGATACAAAACATTTATTGAATCATGTCAAAGGCTTAGTACAATCTTGTACGCCTACGCTAAACTTTTATACTATCTGCGTAAAGATAAAGAACAACATAGTTAAATCACCGAGCAACGACCTAAACGGCTTCACAAATCGTTAACCAAAGCAAATCTAGAATTTACCCAAAGCAAAGCCTAAAGTAAGCAAAGTTAACCCAAGTGTAAAACCGCTTACAGAACCTAGGCTACCGTCTAAAAGTTCGATAAATTAAGTTAGCACACTCCTGAGGTACACTCAAAGTCAGAAGGTTTTTGAATAACACCCCATTCTTGCATTGGTAAAGATTTGTGCACTTCTCCTGCTAAAGGAACAAATATGTTCATAAAATTGGAATTTTGTGAATTGGAAAATAGCTGGGTAAAAATTTTGCTGACCAATCAAAAGATAAACATTAGATTTCAGAGAATAAAAATAATTACTTGTTGAATTATCCTTATTAAATATCGAATTATGGAGAACGGCTTTCTAGACCTAACAATCTGGTGGTCATATGCCACAATTTTCATAGCATTTAACACCATGTTAGCATACTTTTGTGAAATTTCCGTGTAACTTGTCACAGAAAATTCTTTGTAATTATCTATCACATAGAAAATGTAGGTCAAAGCGACACTGAAAAAAAAATTCAATAAATCATTTATATTCGCATCAGTCGGCTCTGTAAAAGCAAAATAAACATCCTTTGAGTCGACTGTGGACAGATAGTTCGTGTATTCCGTTTTAAAAACTGCGTGAACGTAATTGAATTAGTGCGCTCGGCTTTGAATCCAATACTGGGCCCCCGGGTTTTTTTTTCAAACACATTTTTAAATACGTGAAACGAAAATTTTGCTAAGACGCCATGGAAATGTATCTAAATTAACTAAATTGGTAACTAAACACCCCGCTAAGAATAATAATGGGCCAGTTTACCGCAAAGTGCTTTGCTGTGTCACCATTCATCATCCGACCTAACAACTACATTAATATTAAGACGGATCGCGTTTTGTTTGCTCACTCGCACATAGCTCCCTCCCTTTCTGTTATTATCAGTTTGACAGCTTCTTGAGGATGAGATATCGCTACATTTTAATGGACAATTTTTTTGGAGGATTATTAATAGAGAATAAAAAGTATTCTTTAAAAAGTCTTTGTGTAATCCGAATGAGGTATGTGGGGAATTATTTGGATAGATAACAGAGAGTAGCGAGAATTAATCGGTCCTCTTAATGTGAAAGATGACTCTAAAGTAGATTTGTTTATAAAAAACACCGCATCACAAATGAATAGTGAACAAAAAAAGATATCTCATAGCAGAGTTGGCCCTAATATGCACCCTTGTTGAAACAAGCCCGATCAGAGCTCTCTCGATGACCTACTTAAAAAAAACAATACCGCACTCGGCATTAAGCGTACAAGAGAGTCGTTCTGAACATACGCTTAAACAACTGCAGAGCCAATTACACTGTGACGAGAACTTGCTGATGATGTTACTTTATCAAAAGCGTATGTATGTATGAATTTGCTAACAACTCACGAGCTACAGACAATTCCCTGTTTAACTTAAACCAATTTCCACTCATTAACTCAACGGTACCTTGTTGAACATACTACGAAGTACGTATCAAAAGTATTGCCTTGTTAATTTCCCTCTCCAAATAAGTCTACTTCGAACTAAGAACTTCTCCCATTATGAAACTCTGGAAGTGTTTACGTCACACATTATGAATCCTTATATTACTTGAAAATTATTTTGTCGCTGAAATAAACGAATCTTGAATAAAGTTGGTTGTATAACGAGTGGCGTTGCGCGTTGTATGGAGTGCTCGCATTAGTATTCGAGCCTCGGGTCGAATGTGGCGCGAGATTGTTATCGCTTGCTGCGCTCCGTTTTGGTACTTGGAATAGCACCAAATAAATGGTGTGTGCTGATTGGATCGCGTTTGTCGGTGGTGCGAATTGGTGATTTGTCTGATAGCTGAGCATGGTGGGGTTGAAAAACAGTGTGGTTGGAAGATATGAATGGGTGTTAGTTGCTGAATTCAGTTAGGACTAATGAAAAAATAATTGGTTTTAACTAATTGTATAGTTGTCTCATTGTTTTTTTTTTTCTAAGCCGAGAGCGGGTACGCCTAACGTTAAATAATAATTTCCGGAGAACGATGGATAGAAAATTTTCCAAGATATTTAATCAACAAATTACAATTTATCAACACTCATTAATTGTTTCCACTTTTATTTAACAAAGCAATCAATCTTTACCCAAGTTTCATTGAGACAAATCCCGCGATCAATTTCTATTAAAGCCCAAAGAAGGCGTACACAAAAGTTGTAAGCGGAAAACACATTGTTTCCCCTCCCTCGTTAGCAAACTCCACGGCACTTTTTTGACGTCTGCTCTAGGGCGTCTCTGGCGGTTCGAGTGTTTACCCACGGCACGCCACATTTGCACTCCCAAAACAACACCCCTCAATCTTATCACCGACAAAATAAGATCCAAAACTCAACAAAAATTCAGCATCTCAACCTAAACATAAATTTTGACAATGCAAGGTTATATTTGCAGATTGGTTACGAGTGTTTGCTTTTAAAATGTTCGCGGTAAAGCTCAGAATCGGCTGTTTTTTTATTCACCAATCGTTGTCCCACTGATTTGTGTGTTACGTTTTGTTCGTGCGTTCTGTCTTGCCTAACTCTTGAAACGAGTATCTGAAACCTTCTTGAGTTTAGGATCCTTTTCAAATATTTTTTTATGAGTTCATTGTAACGAAACTCAGTATATTGAAAAGCTTTTTAATAAAAATAAGAATGTTATACGACGCTTTGATGACACCCTTAAAATGTTCGACAAAGTGTGCGGAATTTTGGAGCGCTTTACCGGTGATAATTGCGCTAAGATCCGCTGTTGGAGGATTTTCATTCTGTTTTATGACGTCACTCCGGAACTTCCCACTAGACAAAACAATGTATCGTTGCTTCCAGACGATTTTACCACGATCCTTTGGCACCACGCACAAACCATCTCAAAAATAACGGAAATGAACGAGATCAAACTGGTGCCAAATTCACAAAGGGCAAATATGATTCACTTGATTTGGGAATCTGTCCAAAGCTGATTTCATCACGAGTTTCAATATTCTTTAAGTGCCCGCTGAATCACAAGATTTCGGTTTTTTGGCTTATTTTATTTGACAAATAGCCCATATATTAAATAGCCCATCGCTTAACTTGAGATATTGATTTAGGTCCGACTTACTACGTACTGTAGCTATTTACCTATATGAATTGTTTTTGCAAACCATCCTTCTGTTCATTTCATAGTTAATAGTTGAGAAGTATCTAACAAGTAAAAGATTTCTTGACATTAGACTATCCACAACATACTGCACTCCTCCAGCAATCGTTTACAAAATTATGTCGCCATCATGAAATTCCCACACTCCCATTCCGAGCACGATCGATAACACATCGAAAGCGAAATTATTAGCAGAAACAAAGGTATAACCTGTGCCCCCACTAAGTCCCATATCACATGTCATACAAGATTCCAATCTCACCCTTTTCCAAAAAACCAAAGAGACCCGTTTTATAATATTTCAGTGAACACAATGAGCCTCAGAGGGTTTAAAACTGAGGGCGATGTAACACCTGCTTATATCCGGATCGCCCCTGGGGCAGGCCCCTTATTTTTGCAATAAATTAGAAACCGCATCAGCCGTACACATTCGTACCTGTCTGGCTAAGACCTTTCCAATTATTGGGGTTTGCTTTCAGCAACAAATTGTAGTTGACCAAACCACGCTATGATTTATTCGTTCTCGTAATAGTTTTATTCTGACATAAATATTGGTGAGTCTTTTGCAGGGGATACGTTTCATTGAAATAAATTTTATGATTGTCAAGCATAGATTATGTTTCGTATGTAATGAAGCTGCCTGTTCGAATAACGTTATTTTTTGTTTAAGTTATTTTGCTGTCATGTGCATCTGATATAGCAACTGACACAGCATTTATTTTGAAAATATGACTGTGTTGTTGGAAATTTTATGATTCCTAGAAATAAAACCTGTGGCTTTAATAATATTTGATGAAACTGGTGTGAGATCAAAATTTCTCGAAACTTACTATTTTTGAGGTCCAACAATAAAATCCTTCTACGTAATAAAACAGTAAATAAAAGGAGTAAATCTGGCAGTTGATCTGCTCATATCACGCAACAACCACTTGACGGAGCTTGATCATACTTCCACAGAAATAATTCTTAGAGAATAGGTTCTGGAGTTTAAATGAAAACTAACTCTAGAGAACAACACTCGTCCGTAAAAATGTTACATAAATAGTAATAATTTATTTGTTTATTCGCCCGCCCGCAAATAATTTACTAAAATCTTCCTCTTGAATCACTCTATCTATTAAAAAAAAAACCCGCATCAAAATCCGCTGCGTTGTTTTAAAGATCTAAGCATACATAGGGACAGACGCGACGGGCGACTTTGTTTTATAATATGTAGTGATAATGTAGGTTACAGAGTAGAGTGATTTTATGATGAGTAGTCCCGATACATCTTACAACAAAAATAATGTCAAAATTAGGGTATCTACCTAACAAACACGCATCAACCACTTCACATGATACACAAGCCCTAAAATCGGAATCGCATCGCACCCGTACCGTAAAGCTAAATGTCCCAAATTGTCAGTCGAAAGTGCCGTGACAAATTGATTGGTTTAATCGCGTTCGCTAGTGACTAACGGACGGAACCCGTGATAATTAAACGAGAAACCTGTATCGGACGTGTCCCGGCTCACACTAGATAGCTATAAACAGGAGAGTTGACCGTCTGTGAAATTGTATTTGACTTTTCCTTAAGACTAAAGAAAGTAGTGCAAAATAGGTAAATTGAAAACGTAGGTGCTTCCATTCGGTTGTAAAGTTTTGTTTTTATTTCTAAAGCTTTTTGGGTAATGCGCGCTGTTTCTGCTGGGAGTGGAAACTGGACTCTCTAATGCTTTAAAATTCTTTTATGCGAATAAAGTTTTGTAATATTTAAACTTAGGACTTTCGGATAAGGGTTCCTTAGACAGAATAAATGGTCTGTATCTCAGTGGCTTGTTCGTTCCTTTCATTTTTATTACTCTTTCTATACACTTGCTGAATTCATGAAATGATCTTTTGGGAGAGTCTATTTTAATAAAATGTATTTGAGTTTGTCTTTTGTGTTCAAGAGCCAAATTAAACAGTATTCTTAAATAATCTGTTAAAAGAATAGATGGGGATCTATTTAGAAGTACTTACGCATTCTTGTCACAAGAAATCTTATACCAATTTGTTACAAAAATTGTACAGATATTTGCTCTTTATTGTGCCAATTTTTGGGCCAATCAATTTGAAATCTGGAATGCTTTTTTCCTGCTTTGCTTTATTTTTTCCTCCTACGATATGGGTCACTACGGAATATTTTCTCGTTTTTTTCCTTTTCATCCCCAAAACGGAGGAATGTTGTCACGATACGCCTTTCATGTCCGCTCCAATGATCTATACGTACATCATAATTGTAGAACGTTTTCCTCTCTATTAGTAGAGCACATTAGCCACTGAAATTATTTGAATCCGTTTCAGGGTAAAATATTATCATAATTATCATCAAATAATAATATAATAATTAAATATCAATTTATTTTCTCTACACAAGTTACTTAATGCTAAGGTTACAGTGGAACACGAGCGTGGAATTAACTTTGTGAGAGAGTGGTGCTTGAAGAGAGTGGTGGTTTCTATAAAAACCTGTATTACAAGTCACCAGCGGGTCTAAAATGGCCGCTTTAGCAGAATCAGAATATGAATCACGTTAAAAAATTAAATTCAAAAAAAATACATAATAATAATAAATAAATATTAAAAAAAAAAAAAACTTTTTTTTTATTAAAGGCCATTTTAGAGCCCCAGGACCCTAGCGCAGCAATTCGTCTGCTATGACCAGCTTTTATTGCAATAGGTTTTTCATAGTAAGAAGAGTGCAGGAAGCCAAGTTAAAAATCCAAAAAAACTGTTTGAAAAAAATACAAAATTATTACAATAAATACATACAGAACGCGTGTGAGTAGATTCGGTGTGTATGCGTATGAGGTTGTTTGAGAGACTGGCGCGATCAAAGTACTAAAGATTTCTCTGACAGTTTGCCAGTTTTCACCCTTATGCTTTAGGTAATAAGATTGAAAAGTGGTCGACCGTCAGTGAACTCGCTAGTACCTACATATTATACAGAGCACTTAAAAAGACGTAACCACTAACTACTAATGAGTATTTCTAAAGTATTTTACTAATAAAAAAAAATGCCTTTCTAAAAAAAATATTTAAACCATAAAGTAATACAAATATTGTTTTTAAGAAACAAAAAATATACACCTTTTCTTCTACACGGGTATTTGCAGATATTTCATTGTCTTCTCCATGACTGCATTACAAACAAATGCTTTGTTTCCCTTACCCCGGTCATCAATCGAATGCCGACTTTTTTTGTTTATCTAAATTCAAAATTACAAGATTTACCTTAACTCATTTTCCTTGAAAGCACTCCCATTTCTCATAAATATCAGGTTTGCGACAAAACGTGATTCAAATTTTGGTCGCTAACCGATTTACATACTGTTCCTGAAATAGATGGAAATAACACATCAGTTGCTTACCTCGCTACGTATTTCATTAGAGTTAACTAAGAGAAATGAATTACTGCGACATTCGTGGGCGTTTGATTGGCAAATTAAAGCCAAAATGTTAATCCTGTGTGTGGCTTTAACCATCTAACCTCGTGTAGTACAGAAACCTGTTCAAACGAAATTGGTTCTTCTCTTGTGTAGTAAAGTAGGGGTTGTTTGACAGACAATGTAAGTAGGTATAAGCAATATTTACATTCATAATACCCTTTGCGTACAACCCTCTTAACTCTTCCAACACAATGGCGCAGAAATTCTAATCAATGCATTACAAACAGGCACATCGGAGCCAAGTAACCCTACTAGGGACACCACTGCCAAGATAAAAAGCCCGGGATTAAGTTATCGTTCCGTAGCAGCCCGAGGCGGCCACCATATCCCAATACTGTTTGATGACGGCCCTACGAGTTATTTGCGAGGAGATTCTGGGTGATTTTGAATTTTACTACACTTCTACATAGAGATTATGTAATCGAGTTCCAATATGAGGCGTAAACGAGATGATAAAATCGCTATTAAAAGGTATAGCGTTTTCTTTGTTAGAGGTTTGTTTGATCAATATTCTAGCCAGAATATATTGGCGCTAGACATAACAAACAAAGAATGCATAGTATTACTTTTCTTTTCTTTCTTTTGTGTTTACCGCGTGCCTCCGATCGATCAATTTCAATCCCCGGGACATACGTGAGAATCATCCGATCATTAAGTACGTTTTTCACTCGTTCTCAGATCATTACTGTAATTAAGTTCATTAGCCAAGCCAAGTATAAGAGTACAAGAGCAATTAAATTTCAATTTACTACCACATTTCTGAAATCAGAAATCAATTACCAGAGTCTAACAGATTTCAGTTTTGATGTAGTTGTTAATCAAACAAGTAAACCTCGTGTTCTACCAAGGTCAGAAGATAAAGGACATCTTACTAAATTAATTTTATGTTGACATGTGAAATTTTCATATAATAACTTGTTGGAAAAACAATAAGTATACGAGATGGGGAACGCAAGAAAACATTTGACGAGAACGATACTGGGGCTTACGAGTAAATGCCGTGTTTCCATTCTTCCCAACGGCGACGGTGAAATTAGATTATTATAACGATATTTTCGTTGTTGTGCTTCCTAACATTGTTTTAGTTTTAACTGACAATAATTCGAAAAGTATTTACAAACAAAGTAATACGCTTAGTAGAATCCTTTATAATATGACATCTACACACAATGTTACTATAATTGTAATATTTGAAACCTGTTCAATGACGGTTGTATAACGAAGTAATATATCCTCTTCTACCTCAATAATCCATTGTAAAACCACTCTTACCACAACTATATTTACTTCACTCACTTCATTCCCTAGCATCTTATCTTCCAAAAAGCATAACCAAAAAAAAGTATCTGATGGTATATCTTCCATTGTAGGTACCCCATCCCACAATACTTTAAGTTTATACCCAATCATCCATGAGAATCACCCATAGTTATAAAGATATCGTATATCAACGGAACCGCGTCACTATCTGTGTGTGTAGGTGTCTGAACTAATATCGGGGCAGGACGGCCGGGACCGACCGGTTCCTCGTCTATCGAATCCCGATCTTCATGGACATAGACTAGGCAGTGTATAGATGTGAAAAACTGTAATTGGTAGACCGTTGCAACTCGCGTACATGTGGACACACTGTTGATATCGGTGTTGTTCCCTACCAGTTCAAAGTTTTTGCAATAAATATTTATGTCTCTTTCTCTGCAATGCATTTTGAATGCCTGCAATTTGGGGGGCGTTCGATACGTAGTTCAACTCAGTTACAGAATTGTATACTACACACTTATAGCCCTCATAGTCATCCTCAGCTGCCAGTCTCTTGTACACTATATTATTGACAAAAGCAACGTTTTTCTGGTTAGGGGGAGCGCGAGGTCATGAAAGGGTGATCAGCAGTGCGTGATCAAGATCATAATAGTCGCATCGCATAGACTTACAAAGAAAAGAATATTAATATTATTTTTAAACTGGCATGGTCACTAACACTATCATTAACACTAAAAACGGGATAGTTACCATGTTTACTATTTGTTATGAGTTCCCGATATTACAGCACTGTTGCAAGTGCCATCATCACGGATAGACAATTGTAAACATGGTAAATATCCTCATTTTAGTTGTTAATGATAGTAAAAGAATCTGAGTTTCGCCTCTGCACGGTTTTCTTAATCTTTGTCATTATAAAGAATCTACAATGGATCAGATGAATTTGTCGAGCAGCTAAGAGCAACCAAGTTTTTTACCGCTTTTATTAGATACTGTGAAATTAGAATGGAATTTTATTTCAAATGATTCAGCGATGTTCTACAAAAAAGTTTGTGTTTTTTTTATCATTGTGTGGGAATACGAAATTGCTGAACTGTTACAATAGTACTGTTTAATAAACACTACTGAGTCTATCAATAGTGTTGATACTAACATGTGTGATGCGTAGGAATGAAGAAAATGTCGTGAGGAAAGTTTTAAGTATAAATGTGGATATAATAAGAGTAGAGGAAGACCAAAGAAACGATGGATGGACTGTGTGAAAGATGGTAAGGCACGAAAGGAGGTGTCTGATAACGAGTAGAAGAAGAAGAAGTAAGGACGAAGCAGACATTCTGCGCAGACCCCAAATTAATTGGGATAAGAGCAAGAGAATGATGGTGTTGAAGGTCAGATTAGTTGTAAAATGGCTTGAATCTTCAACTTGGCCCTTAGAGCGTCACTTCACTCTTGCCATCACAGGCATTAGTAATTACTTGTTCTAGCAATATCATACAGAATTCTATCGAAGCGTAAAGCTATTACTCTTTAGTTCAATTAATTTTGAGGCATAATTAATCCAAAATTTTCCATTCACACATCGGGTTACATAATAATGTACTTAAGTAATATTAATTAAATGTATTTTTGCTGTTCTAAAGTTTATCTCTAGTTGCTCTTGAACACATTTTTCTTTAACATTTTTCATTTGAACTCCAAAAAGCCAAGATATTTCTTCATTTGGTCTAACAACTTGAACTTTGTAGGTCGGTACTTACTTTTAAGCAATTTTTCTCCTGCTCGGTCTAACTGAAGCCTTGTTAGTGAAAGTTTTAGTTCTAACTCTTCTAACGTACTCAGGTCAAGTAGAGGACCGATTGGAATTCTATGTGGTTCAAACTAAAACAACATAGCATTCAATTCAATTCATTTATCGCATCAAATATGGTAGGTACATGAAGTTCTTATATAAAATATTTGGAAACACACATTTGGCCAATATGTAGCATGCAATGGTACAGGTTTTTACAGTTATGATATTTATTATTATGTAACTACATTTTTCATTTTACTTTACAGTTAAATATATCTGTGCTTAATAGTATAAAATTTACAGGGACACTTTTGAGAGAACTCATCTATCGAATAAAAACACTCTTCCCACAACCACGTCCGCAACGCAACACAAAACTTATTGAAGGGTAGTTGAGTAATTGTCCTAGGTATAAATTAGGGGAGCCATATACGCAACCACGCAGCTCCGCCGAAAAAGTTCTAGCTTTGGAACAGGCATTTTAAAATCTAAATGTGTAGGTTTCCTTTTATTTGTGTTATCTTTCCGTTCAAATAGTTCAAGATTGGACCTCACAAACCTGGCAACTTCGTAAATATAAATGCATGGGACCGGCAGTAGATTGTGCGACTTGAACATAGGCTTGCATGAGTCAGACCACTGCATCTTGAATATTGCACGAACGAATATTGCAAGCATCACGCCCGTAATTTCAGAAGGGATAGACAAAAGAGTTCATGTAGTAACTACACCGACATTTCACCAGGTAAGTATGTTTAAGACTGCCTCGTTGGTAGAGTGGTCACAAGCGCGACTGTTGAGCATAAGGTGCTTGGTTCGATTCCCGGGTCGGGCAAGGTGTTAAAGGGGTTTTCCTTCAGGAATTTCTCAGTAGCCCCCACGAAGTCTGGATTTGCCCGGTTGATGGCAATTGGCTCGCCCCCTATTACAGGGTGTAAACCACCTCATCACGAAGCCGTCAACCAAGCATTTTGTACATCAAACTAAGTACCTTACGCAAAAATATTTGCTGGGAAACGATTTTTATTTTTGGGGTGATAAATCATGTTTTGTGGTAGAACTCAATGTAACGTACTCAAAACATTGTGCTGATGGATGGATTGAATAGTACGGGAGTCGTGGAGGTGTTTAAAGTAAAAATCTTACATTAAAAACTTGTCTTTAAAAAAAAAAGTTGTCAAAAAGTTGGAACTTTGACCCCCAATATCTCGGTAACTAGAAGGTTCCCAGGTATGGTGTAGAACAAAAAAATTATCGCAATGACGAGGAGAATAAGTGCCTTTAGGCTTCGTTAAGAGGTGTTTTACACCCTTTATATAGGACTTAAACATAACTGGTGAAATCTGGGTGTACTATTAGGTACTTACACCTCTGCCTTACCTTTAGGGAATTACAGGCGTAATGTTATGTTATGTATGTTTAGGTCCCACGTCATAGCGCACGAGTCTATTGACGTCAACGGGGCACAAATAGAGACTCATGGTCGAAAAACCCAATAACACTTTGCCCCATCAGGGAAACACAGGACCTTGCGAAGTTCCGACTACTAGACCAACACCGCAGTTGAAACTATTTCTTATTAACGATGAAAGGCTTACCGCTATAAGCTTTGGACCAATTACTCTTGCGATGTAAGGGAGTACACCTTGCCCTACTTTTTGGCAAGATCCTGTGCGGCTTACAAACGTGACATTTGTATTACACTTGTAACCTTCCGTGGCTTCGTTCGCTTGCCTGTAATCTTCCCTTTGCCATCTTGTCACTGTACCTACATTATTTGCGAATAAAGCTTATGAAACAAGATCTTGTTTAGGATCTTAAGCAAAGACGACATGTTAAAAGTCCAATAATAAAAATCTTCCTAGAGCCTATAGAATTGTCATTCCAATGAAATATTAAAAAAATAGCAATCATACAAGGTGTAAACAGGCTCTTCACGAAGCCGTTAACCAAGCATTCTGTACATCAAACTTAGTAGCCCTACGCAAAAATTATTGCTGGGAAATGATTGTTTTTGGGGTGAAAAATCATGTTTTACGGTAAAACTCAATATAACGCACTCAAAACATTGTGCTGGTGGATGGATTGAATAGTGTGGGGTCGTGGAGGTGCATAAAATAAAGTTCTTACATTAAAAACATGTATTTCATAAAAAAAACTTTGGCAAAAATTGGAACTTTGACCCCCAATATCTCCGTAACTAGAAGGTTCTAGAACTAGAACAAATAAATGATCGCAATGATAGGGAGATCAAGTGCCTTTCGGCTTCGTTAAGAGTCTTTTTACACCCTTTATTTAGAGTTGCAATAGCGGTGAATGAAGAATTATTTTCCCGGAAAATTAGTCAGTGTATGTACTACCGAGTTCACTGAGGGTCTGCCACTTTTCACCCTAACGGTTTTAGTAATAAGGTTGAAAGTGGTCAACCCTCAGTGAACTCGGTAATACCTAAAAGCAGTCAGTGGTGCAAAAAAAAACAATATCTACCACCAGTAAAGACTGATCTATATGTACATTCTATTACATAACACGACGCTCAGCCCTCCCAACCTATCGAGAACAGGTAATCAACTCTTAAAGGCCTCACCCGAACAATTTAGCTTTCTAGCGCCCACGCCAATGTCTTATATACGAGGGAACAAGACCTAACGGGGAGGACGTGACTCAACGCGCCACTTGCGCGTAAAGAGGGATTTCAGGTTGTTGATTATTTTATATTTATTCTCCCGAATGTTTCTTGAGTATTCTGCGGTTCAAGAGGAGGAAGGATAAATGTTTTGTTAAATATTGGATGTACAATGGCTTTGGGTAATTTTTCATCAAGGTAATTCTTCGTTACTTATCATCCAAAAGTTGTTGCACAAACAGTATAATGTTTACCCTTACTTACGCAAGTCCTTAGATACCTTATTTATGTATTTATTTAACGGTTTATGTACACACTACATACAGAAAAGAAGAAAGGAATAGAAAAATAGGTATGATGCTTATTGCTAAAGAAATCTCTTCCAGCATACCTGCGAAATAAGAGTAGATAAAAAGAGATGTAGTCATAGTGCGTAGAAGATGAGAAAATAGAATACATAAAAACTTAAAGCAAGTAAAGAAATTATGTATATAATAATTATTTTTTTAGATGGCGCTGTGTGTAATATTTTTTTTTTTTGTCCAGCGATATTTATTTATTTCTATTTATTTAGTTGGCTAAAACTGCCCCGAAAGTTACCGAAAGGTCTTTTTTCTGTGGTTAAATCCTCAAGTTTACTCTCTGTCTGGGGAGGACGCGAAGTTATATCAAACTCTACCGATTTAGCTTAACGGTTTCTACCCTTTTTTTTTTTTTTTCGGATGGGAAATCATCAAATGACTTCTCCCGCTCTGGGCGGAGCAGGAGGGAGTGTCAGACTTTTACTGACTAAAACCCATCCATGTTCCTTCATCGCCCTTTGTGTTCCGGGGCCACGGTATCTCTTTCGAATAGTCCCGCAGCCCCGGCAAGCTTCGGTCCTTGCGGACCCCTTCCCTATTGCTGACTCTCTTTGAGGCGCGCGTGGAACACGAACGCGCCGTCGACACGGCCTGTCGTCATGAGACGTACGGACGGCGAGCTAGCCCATAGCTCCCCGTCCACAGGCCCGCGCCTACGGTGGCCGGAAGCCACCACGTGGCCCCCGACGCCCGGGGCGTCTCCCGCGGCGGCCGGTGTAAAAATGTATTTTTAATTTGTCATAAATCTCGTCCTAAGTAGACTATTACAGAGTCTAGATTTAAAACTGATAGATAAGACTGGCGACCCAAAACCTAATGTAGAACAGTGCCGACCACACTTCGCCTTAGCCGTTAATCTTCTCCTAAAGTAAACTTTTGTAGGCTAAGACAACGTAGGTCAACAAACTCCAGGACGAAGTTTACATAATCGGGAGAATTGGTAATTAGTGATATAATTCCTTTCAAGAACATAGAGACACAAGAAGTGTTCCATTTAAACAATATGTTTAGGATCGTAGTAGTAAGTGGCGTTCTATGTTATACATAACATCACGCCTGTTATACCCAAAGGGCTAGGCAGAGGTATACCTAACAGTACTCCCACGTTTCGCCAGTTATGTTTAAGTCCCTGTAATAGCAAGCCGTGTGCGTATGCCGCGGGGAGTGGGCAAGCCTATTGCCACCAATCGGGCAAAAATACAGACTCCGTGGCTGCTACTGAGACATTACTAATGGAAAACTCAACAACACTTTGTCAAACCTGGGAATCGAACCCAAGACCTCATGCTGAGCTCCGAAAGAGTTTGAACGAAAGTTTTTTTTAATTTCCAATTGATCGATTAGTAACGTAAACTAATGTGTATTATTCTGTTTGTTTCAGGTAAGTTATGCAGAACCGATTCGGAGTAACTCTCTAAATCTCTACACGGTCGAGACAAGAGGTACTTTAGAACCACAAATAAATAAAATTTTATCGTCTGTTTGTAATTTCATAATACCAGCTCTTAAGCAGCAGCGGTGCAGTAGAGGAGCAGCGGTGGCCCAGTGGCGGCGGCCCCGACTTACGAACAGTAAGTCGTGGGTTCGAACCCAGACAGGCGCATTACTTTGTGTAATTTATTTCATCACCACTGTTCTCAAAACGGTGAAGGAAAACATCGTGAGGAAAAAAAATGTCATAGAACCAAAAAATTCGAAGACATGTGACATCTACCAATCCGCACTGGGCCCGCGTGGTAGATTATAGCCCATTCCCTCTCATAGATTGGAGGCCTATGTCCCAGCAGTGGGAACATTAATAGGCTGATGATGATGATGAGCTCTTAACTGAATGCATATGAAAGTATTTACGGTACGTATAACAATAGCACATTTTTTTTTTATTTTCCTAATGGAAAAACCCAATAACGCTTTGCCCGACCTGGGTATAGAAGCAGATAAATAAATAAATATTGACATTACGCACAGCGCCATCTAGTGCCACACTAAGCAACGAGGCTTGTGTCGTGGACACCAGATAGTTGATATACTACATAGATACTTTTTGTTTGTAAATACATATTTATTATACATATAAACATCCATGACTCGGAAACAAATGTCCATGCTCATCACACAAACATTTGCTCCTACCGGGATTCGAACCCGGAACCCTAAGAACGTAAGGCAGCCTCACTGCCTAATCCTCCACTCCTAATCTTAAGCGCGACGTCTGATAATGCTTTTAAAGCTAAACTCAAAGGCTGGCTAACCAACCAGGCGTTATATGACCTAAAAGAATGGTTTTAGGTAATTTGATAATTGTTGGTTCTATTAGTCTGTGGATTACGTGTTCTTAATTGTTTTTATTTATTTTTTTAATTGATGATAATTTTAATTTTGTAATTTTAATTTTGTAATTCGATGCTCTTTTAAATGATTTGTGTTTTTACTTTTTATATATAAATTGACCTGTAATTATTCATAATTATTAATAAATAAACTAAACTAAACTAATCTACCGCTGCGCCATTCGGGTCGTCGAGATAAAATAGTCCACTAGACTAACGAGGCAGGCAGTCTGTGTTTTCCGCCATGGGACAAAGGTTTGAGTGAGTGTATATATTTAGTACCTAAAAATGAGGTGTTGTAACAAGTGAGGTGTGTAGCCTCGCGTGATGTCTGTGTCAAAGAGGTAACGATCGATTTTTAGATTAACGTTAGAGCCTAATGGAGCTCGTGACGTTAAACAACTCCCGTCAAGTCGATCTTTAGGTTAAGCCGTGCTTGCCTAGGTTGGTCTGTGGATGAATGACCATCCACTACATACCGAGTTTCCTCCGTGCCTCGGAAAGCACGTTAAACTGCTTGTACCGGCTGTTATTTGTAGATCTTTGACAGTCGTTACAGGTAGTCAGTGGCCCAAAAAGTCTGACAACCAGTCTTACCAAGTGGTACCGTTTTACCCAGTACTAACTGGGTTGTGGAGGTCAGATAGGCAGTCGCTCCATGTAAAATACTGGTATTCAGCTGCATCCGGTTAGACTGAAAAGGCTGGCAGCTGATGATAGAGCCATAATCATGAAATTGGTTACTCGTGATTTGACATCGACGTCGTAATCTATTTAGATATGTATGTTATAGAGACATAAACACATAGCATACACATAATCAGCCAGTTATTCTCACACCTGAAAAACAGGTCGGTGCATGCCACATGTATACGATTTTTTGCTTCTAGCAGACGCCAATTTGATACTGGCAACAATGCTTTATTTTTAAAAATATCATTACCAACGTACTCGAAAGATCGTTCCTAGTACCCAAGTTATCGTTTATTTACTTACGTCCATGAGTATACCCAGCAGCGCTTTTACGAAATATATCCAGTTCATGTCCTCTTGCATTTTTAAACTCTCTACTAGAATACGTGCTAGAAATTCAAACCTTACATAGCTTGGCTAAGTAAATTTCCCTGCACTAAAACAATGCTAACAGCTTAGGATCTGGTGTCAGAATCCACATAGCTTTAGGAACAATGGTAGCATTCGGTGTAATCCTTTGACTGGAGTTTGTGACGCGTTTACGATGTGAGAACAACGGCTGGTATTTGATGTGGAAGATTGGTTTGGGGATGGGGTAATTGCAGTTTTTTTGGTATGTGTCAGTGGGGCTATTATGAAATTGCAACTAGAAAAGAAAACCAACAGATATAAACATTAACATCGGCCTGTGTGAAGGAAAGAAAGATGATGGTGGTAAGTTTCACCATCATTTTTTTGCGGCGACATACAGATACAGCAATATCGACCTGAATAATGTTAATAAATAAATGTCGCTGGACATTACACACAGCGCCATCTAGTGCCACACTAAGCAACGAGGCTTGTGTCGATAGTTGATATACTACATAGATACTTTTTGTTTGTAAATATATGCATGTTTATATGTATAATATATACTTGTTATACATATAAACATCCGTGACTCAGAAATCAATGTCCATGTTTATCACACAAACATTTGCTCCTACCGGGATTCGAACCCGGGACCCTATGAACGTAAGGCAGCCTCACTACCGCTGTGCTATTCGGGTCGTCAAATGATATATATGATGATGATGATGATGAATGAACATAAATGTGTCCTTGAATAGCAAATACACAAAAAATAAAACATAACATTTTGTTATCCATTCTCAAAGTGATACCCAGAATAACGAATTAAAAACTAAAAATAGAGCTACCGTAAATAACCTTTACCGTGTAAAATACTGCGAAATATTTCATGAGTTTAAACAATACAATTTTCAGCCCTGACCTATACAGAAATGGACTTTATGAGCGAGTAAAATGTCATTGGGTAAATGTCTAGCGTATCAATGATATTTTTGACATTTGCGTAGCACGGCCTAAAGTTGTCATTTTATATTTTGCCCATTTATTTTTATTGTTTGAGTTTTTTTTTTCGTAAACAAAAAACCAAAATTCACGATCATTATTTTAAAATATTCGTGATGTCAGTATTATAAATATCATCGAACCTGATTGGCCCATATTGTGGTGGATTATGGTCCACCCACGGAGAGGAAACTTGTGTCCTAACAGTGGGAATATGTTTAATATTGTTGTTTGTTTAGTATGATCAATTTTATCTCCATAATATTACAATGTTTTTAGCCCCAAACTGCATTTTTCATACCCTATTCTGCACGGACTGGCCTCTTTCCGTCAGTATTTAGGCCAAACCCCCCGAAAAGCCTCCAGTCATTACTTCGACGGCACTACTGCGACCAGCCTAAAGTTTGTTTCGACAGCTATAAGAATTTAACACAATAATAACTGCTAGCTAGTTGGCTTAGCTTCTACTACACATTTCGAATGTAGCGTGCAGTTTGAGAGCGACTTAATGTTTCAGGAACTCAAAGTACCATTAATATGGAGTTTATTTAATTATATAGACTCATTTAGTTTTAAGAATAATCGTTAGGTATGTTTACCAGGCGTATTAATTTTCTTTCTATTCGTTTTTTTTTTCGATTTCTTTCTTTATTTTTTTTTAAAAGCTTCACTAACTACTTTTTTTAATTAGCCTATACTGTCCCACTGCTGGGCAAAGGCCTCCCTCATTCCTTTCCAACTCTCCTGGTGTTTTGCCTTTTCTACTAACTACATTAAATACATTAAAATTAAAAGCTCTTTTTTTTATTCAAAACTTAGCCTTCTCACTATTTCACTTACATAATTTTTCTCACACACCGCACCGCAACCACTCCACATCTTTATTCATAACTAACACCACCACACAATAATCCAAGCACTCGATAATCCAATGCTCTTCGAAAATACCAACAATATCATTTACATGGCAACAATGGCTTCAATTGCCGTCGTCCGGCGATCACTGTCGATATCTGCGAGAGCATCTGCATAACAAAATCTCGTTCAATCCCTGGTACTCGTGGGTATACGGTAATGGCTACATTTCGATATACAAAGTCTGACCTCTATGATGCATTTGCATTTTATACGGTTAGTGGATTTATTGGGATTGTGTCTTCGATGTTAGAGGGAGTTTTGGGGTATGATGCTGTATCTATTGGTCTTAATAGTTTTTAGTGTGGTGAATTTGTTACTGCTGAAGTTTGATGTTGAGAATTATGCGAATCACCCACACACAGATTCAGCATGCTAACAGTTCTGGTAAAAAGAATTACATTAAATCATTGACATTCACAAAAGGTTTATTGACGCTGGGCAGACGATGGACAATTTGTCTGAGAACAATTTGCTGCAACTAATGAATGTCACCCAATGAATGTATTTGTATATACAATACGGCAACCAGTAGCGGTCACTTCTGTTTGGCGAGTCTATCGTCTGTTCAGTGCCTTTGAGTTACACTTCAAACACACAGCCAATTCAAATTCCAAGTAGCAACTAGAAAAAAAGTTATCGCCCCAATCCTTCATAAATCCGCCCACAATCGTCCGAAAAAAATCAATATAAAAAAAATTAAAGCCGAGTAAACAAAAGAGGAAACTAATAAGAAATCGATGGAAGTCGACTCTGCACCGAACTGTGGACCGCTGAAGTTTAGTTAATCCCCGCGAGATGAAAAAGTACAAAGGATCGGAATAAAAGCCGGTGGCGGGTAGAATCGATCCCCGGATGGAACTCGAATACCAACTGTGACGTTTGTGGTTCAAGTGATCAGTTAGAGCGATCAATTACGTCTTGGTGCTAGAGAAAGCCGTGGAGCCGTTGTCACTTTATTATTTGGAGTGCCCATGGCAGAAGCGTTATGATAGAAAGGGAGAAACAAATAGCGGTTTTAAAAACGTGATTACGAATATTAAGAAAGAGTAAATCCTGGAGAGAAATATCCTGGATGAGGCTGGCTCAAGAACGTGGAGCTTTGCACAAGCAAAGAGAGGCCTATACCCAGGAGTGGGTGAAGTCGGTCTGTGCTGTGGACGATGATGCAACAGCTGTCCCGAAATAGAGCTTAAATGACACAAATTATAAAACTTTAATCTTAATGACACACTCAATTGTAAAAACCATTACATTATAGGTATCACCTGTAATCTAAAGGTATCCGACGCCATTGGAACAGAGAACGTCGATAATGTTAAAGACCAAGCAACACCAACACCAGAATACAAAATTCACATATCCCTAATTGTCAGCCCCTACGTGTCCCATATAGTAATAGTAAAACTTTCAGAAGCTATCAGGGACATATTAATTAAAAAGCATCGGGTCAAAACGTGTCTAGAATTAACAATAGAGATAGAAGTAATAGTCGAACTTTATTTAATTGCCGTACCAACACTTGAATAAACAATTAGGCTAGTAGACCAACCCATCTCTCTTTAATTTATTGTGTCAGAAAGAGATGAAGTGTTGATCGTAAAAACGAATGTTTTACGATCGTTCGGGAGATAATAAACTAATATTTTTTTGTGTTGAAGTCGTTTATCAATCGTTTGTTTTCGTAAGGTTTTATGGATTTGCATCTTGTCTTGCTATTGCTGATTCATTACCAATCGTTAAACGTGTTTTATTTATTTATTATTTGTTAAGTTACAATGAAGAAGCACTGTTTTATCCTTCTTAAAAGTAAATTATTTTTAAACTTATTTGTTTCGTGTTTATTCACAACAATGGTTAGACAAGCCTTACAATTTTCGCTAATATCAAAATGATAACACACACATATTATATCAGTGACAATACTTAGTCTTTGAGCTGGCCTCGCGGAGTACAGAGTTTCAATGTAAATAGAGGCCAGTCTGATAAGTGAAACATATAAAACAAAATCTTTTAAAAATATCTAAAAACCTGTTAAGGGCAGCTACTACAACTGCTAAGATGAGCTCTGTAACCAGCTACGATTCCAAATGTTTCGTTAATAACCATAACTCTAGAAAACGCTAAATCCCATCCACTCAGACCACACTCTAAGTGTAGCCTGACTTGGAACTGTGAAGTTAGCGCCGCGAACACTCCAGAGACCAAAGCAGATGGATCGAACAAATTATACAATTAATTTTAACATTTATCAACTTACACCTTGACTTGGCGCCTACTTCGATCAATATGGCGAAGAATAAAGACGTTGCGATGAAGAAATAGGGGCAGGTGTTGAAGGAAAGAAAAGTTTGTACCTTATAGTGCATAGTAGTAGTAATAAAATCTTTAGAGAAATGTCTCTAAATATCTCTGATGGTAATTAGACTAGAGCTGCACACTGCACAGTCAACTTTGTTAGTGAATTATCTAAAATCTTATTAGCACGGGACAGGAAAGCAACCAAATATTGTTACAAAATCACATCGTCGAATTCTGCTTGCAATCATTATATAGAAATACACTGGCCTGCAAAAATAAGTACCTATCACACTTTTAAAATTGCAATAACTTTGTAAGTACTTACACAAGATATACTTTCGAAACAAAAAGGACTCGAAAAATAGTTTAATTTTGTCTATAGTTTCAAAGAAAGCTGATAAAAATTGCTTTAAAACGTTTTTTTTTTATTTTAAATCTCTAACTTCAATAGTTTAAGAAAAAAATAAATTTTAAAAGTGTAGTACTTATTTTTGCAGGCCAGTGTAGTACATTCACAAGCTATCGAGGACTAAATAAGAAAGCATCGGCCACAGAGGTTTTGGTCAAAAACGAAAATTACTTGGACGCCACAACCGTGTATTAGTATTCTGTAGTGCAATGCGACGGCAATTACTCTGTTCTGCATGAATGACTTCCTAACTAGAGATGTCCTTTGAGCATGATCGACGTTCAATTCAACATAATCTGTTTGCCACCTAAACCATACAGTCCAATCGGTTTAGCGACCTAGACAACTGGGAATGGCTTCCAAAGAATCTTGAAATATAATGGGTGTAAAAAGACCCTTAACGAAGCTGAAACGCACTTGTTCTCCCTGCGTTCTCATTGCGGTATTTTTTTGTTCTGGCCCATACCTGGGAACCCTTCAGTTACGGAGTTATTGGAGGTCAAAGTTACAATTTTTTCAAAAGTTTTTTTTTTAACAAATTTTTAATTTTATAAATTCAAGTGCCTCCATGACTCCTGTACTATTCAATACATCCATCAGCACAATGTTTTGAGTGCGTTACATTGAGACCTACAGGAAACTATGACCTTTCACCCCCAAAAAAAAGTCCTTCCCAGTAATAATTTTTGCGTAAAGTTACACTTATTTTTTTTCTGTCATGCTCATCACACATTTTACAATATTGCTGTCGGTTTTTGTACAAGAACCCTGTCAGGGCACAGCAAAGCACAATGTTGGTTGGACACTGGTGAGCTGTGTGTGAGTTTTTGAACATTAAATTAAATTAATATAATAATAAATTGAATCAAAATTTGTCAATAACACAACAGATTACATTTCATTTAAAAATACATATGTCTAAAGGTCGTTATGATGTCCAGTTAGCAGTAATAAACACTATACAATACTAGTACTACTTAGTTTGATGTTTCAAACGTTTTTGACGTTTCCATCATCACCGCTCGCTGATAAAATATTAGTTTGTCTAGACCTTCAACTTATTCGTAGTTTCTAAAGCCAATCTTGAAATTGCTTTAGCTTTAAGTCCCTAGGCCACCTAAACGTAGGTGCCGTAAACACAACAAAGGATTTAATCAAGGTAGACGACCTCTACGGGTAAATAAATAGTGCGGTTACCAGTTTGGTTACCAGGCATTGTTAATAAGGTATTATCCTGTTTCGATCTGTTGTTTGATCTTTGGACATTGTTTGTTCTTTGGAAAGGCCTTTACTCAGCCTAATCGTGCTCAAAATATGGGTCTTCTTTAGTCGAAAGCTACTCTCAAGTTATCTTCTCTATCTAGCCTTTTTTCAAGTATATTGGGATGGGATTCCAGTCTGACCGCATACTGTAAACGTTTTTGAGTGTGAGCGTTTTTGATGTTGATAGTCCTAGGTAATATGTTGCATACAAGTAATAATTCATAAAGATGTCTTTTTTTTTTCGGATGGGAAATCATCAAATGACTCCTCCCGCTCTGGGCGGAGCAGGAGGGAGTGTCAGACTTTTACTGACTAAAACCCATCCATGTTCCTTCATCGCCCTTTGTGTTCCGGGGCCACGGTATCTCTTTCGAATAGTCCCGCAGCCCCGGCAGGCTTCGGCCCTTGCGGACCCCTTCACTGTTGCTGACTCTCTTTGAGGCGCGCGTGGAACACGAACGCGCCGTCGACACGGCCTGTCGTCATGAGACGGACGGACGGCGAGCTAGCCCATAGCTCCCCGTCCACAGGCCCATAGATGTCTTGACATTGTATTTCATTAGGAAACATGTTGATAGACCCATCTTCATCATTCCTATATCACATAGCATGACAAAAAAATCTAATTAGTCCGTCAGATAGATTTCCAAAAAATATTAAACACATATTTTTTATTTTTTCACGTAAACAAAAAATGAAGACGATACAGTGCGTCGAAAACTCGTGTGACAACACATTTGAGTACATTTTTTACTCAAATATGACGTCACAAGCTCCCCACTCATGATCTTTGACACGTTTTATCTTCGTCAATTTTTATTAATTTGATAAAACAACAAACACGTATCCAATATTTTTCGATTATCTAACTGACGGATTATACAGAATCATATTTTTTTTAGTCAATCATTATCCCTATCGTGTTCTTATTTAAATCTTCTGTTTGAGTTTACAACAAAGCTTGTTAAGCTAATATTACAAAGAATTTGAAGATTTAGTAAATATTGGTTGAGTGAGACATATTTCCTTGAATCGGCAACATCTTAATCGTGGAAAAAAGGCAATTATCTCGAAAGTTAACGAAATATATACCTGTTACTTCGCAATAGAGATTAGAGCTGCGGTAGAACCTTTGCTGTCAATTGTTTCATTCAAGGCCACCAACCAAACACGCTGAAATGCAAAGTATGTTTGTACTCTTTTGTCAAAATCGTCATCGCTTGCTTGTTCCACTTACAGCTAGGTATAGGTCTCCCCCTTTTTTAAACATGCTTCCCCAGTAGGTAACGAGCTTCGGCTTGGTACGGCTTCGTGAAGAGTCTGTTTGCACCCAGCATAGGTATACAGGGTGTAAACAGACTCTTCACGAAGCCGTCAACCAAGCATTCTGTACATCAAACTAAGTAACCCTACGCAAAAATGTTTGCTGGGAAATATATATTTTTTTTGGTGAAAAATCGCTTTTTTCGGTAGGACTCAATGTAACGCACTTAAAACATTGTGCTGATGGATGGATTGAATAGTATGTGGGTCGTGAAGGTGTTTAAAGTAAAAATCTTACATTAAAAACATGATTTAAAAAAACTTTAAAACTTTGACCCTCAATAGCTCCGTAACTAGAAGGTTCCCAGGTATGGTCTAGAAAAAAAAATTATGACGGGGAGAACAAGTTAAGTGACATTTGACCTTTCGGCTTCGTTAAGTCTTTTTACACCCTTAATGTGAATCTCACCCAGGCCATGATTCTTGCCTGCCGGGGCTGCGGGACTGTTCGAAAGAGATACCGTGGCCCCGGAAACAAAGGGCGATGAAGGAACATGGATGGATTTTAGTCAGTAAAAGTCTGAAACTCCCTCCTGCTCCGCCCAGAGCGGGAGAAGTCATTTGATGATTCCCGTCCGAAAAAAAGAGGCCATGATTCTTTATTAATAGAAAATGTGCAAAAGTAATCTTTAATTCCGAATTGTCATGCATCAACCACTTCCCTCAATGACAATTTACACTTATAAAAAGTCTAAAAAACGTATATGTAGAACAACTTTAAAAGCTATTTAATCCTACCTGCTAAATTCCACTTCACATTAACTCAGCCAGCCTTTTTTTCCGCAAAGCACCACAAAGTTCACGTATTTTATTTCCTAAGTGCTACAAGCCACGGAATTATGAAGGTAAAAATGTTTCGGAAGCAGAAAGTAGGTAAATTATTTAAGGCTTTATGAGTTTTCTGGTAATGTTCTGATAGCAATAAGAAACATAGGCAGGCATTACAGATCATCATTCATCATTCTCCTGGCCTTGTTCCAATTTATTTGGAGTCGGCGCAGCATGTCTTCTTCTTCCATATTTTTCTCGATTACTCGTCATCGCATCAGACACTTCCTTTCTTGCTAGATCAACCTTCACACAGGCATTTCAGACGTGATTGTAAAAATAATTAAAAGTGATTAAATAAAATCGACTCGAAAACAAAAGTCTATCACAATGTCATCATTCTTCTGCCCTTATTAAAATTAATTTTTCGGTCGGCGCAGCAGGTATTCTTCATCTATACTTCTCTGTTTGCCTTCTTAGATATCATCATCTTATTCAATCCATTTACATAGATCATGCGGTACTCAATTAACTATTGAACTGCATAATTGTTGTATAAGGAGAATGTAAATACAAAATCCGAGATCAAGACTCCAATAAAGTACAAAATTCTAAATCAAAAGCACAAGCGTTTCAAATTGTATCGCTATGCTATTATATTGAAATCTTAACCCCGTTCAAATTAAGCTGCAGTAGGCCAGCTCCCAACTGACGACTGTGCCATAAATTATACATAAAAGCAATATGAGGAACCTTTCGCGAACACTGTTACATGTATAGACATGTACATACGTATAAATATGTAGCTATGATATTATGTCGCACCCTTGTAAAGAAAAGACGTATTTAAGAGGAGTTCGTTCAAAAATCGTTTACAAATGTGCTCGTTTTTTTAAAAGAGCGAGTGGCTAAATAATAACAGCCGCACGGTTCGATTGAAGGTAAAGCTACTCTTGTCGAGGTCGGTCCGTGGATGGGTGACGATTCATTACATTAAGAGACTCCTCCGTACTTCGGATAGCACGTTAAGCCTTTGGTCAAGGCTGTCATTTGTAGATATTTTAGTACCCAACTGAGTTGTGGAGGTCTGATAGCCAGTCGCTCCATGTAAAATTTTGGTATTCAGCTGCATATAGTTGGACTGGAAGCCTACCCCAACATAGTTGGGAAAGGGCTAGGCAGATGATGAAATGCGAAAGGTAATTGCTACTTATTAGACATCTTTTAGCTCGTGCTTTTTTGTAAAGTATAGTTGCAAATTACGACTACCTTGTAAGCAACGTTCTAATTAACAGCCCGCACAGATTACTGATAAAACGTATATCATTTGTAGGCTTTCGAATGTGGACCCTAGGAAATATCACATTATCATCATCACACACACACATCACACATTATCTTTTTTTTTATCATCACATTATTATCATTTATTCTGGGTTAAGCTTACCGTTGTACATACGCTATATATTTGAATTTTGTGTGTATATTTTTAATTGTGTGTGCAATAAAGAATATGAATATGCTTTCCCCGTTTTCAAAGTACTTTAGTAGACTGCTTTTTTGGTCTTGTGTTCGCAAGTACTACCGCTAAGCAAAAGGTCCGCGGTCCGAATACCAGGTTGGGCAACGTTGTTGGAACTGTGATCATGAATTTCACAGCAGTAGCCTGGATTTGTGCTCAGTTGTTGACAATAGGCTCGTGTCACATGGAACTGGCGTTATTTGTACTACTCGTAACATATAGGTACACATCTGCCCAAGCCTTTAGGGAAACACATGATGTTATTCATGTGAATATTTCTTCTAGGTTCACCCTTCAATGTTTGTTTAGCCTATAAGGTTTCCACTGCTGGGACACCAACTGGGAGGGTGCTGTAGACTGCCACATCTGGCCCAGTGCTGGTAGATGTCACATGTCTTCGAATTTTTGGATCTAGGACGTGCCGGTTTCCTCACAAATATTTTCTTTCACAAAAGTTAGTTCGTTAGTTGGGTAGTCCTTTCAAAATGGGAGAGTGGTGATGAACTAAATGTCACAAATTAATGCTCATGCTAAGGTTCGAACCCAGTAATCCACCATGTATGTACAACTTAAAGCTTTTCTTCCTACACCTCTTTTTATTATACCTTCTGCACACAATAACAAAACTCCAATAAAACATCAACAAAATAACGAACGTATATTATAACTAATGGCGGCAATTTTTACTACATTAGTTGATCGATCTGTAATAATAGAACACAAGGTGAAAACAATCATAAGTGCGTCGACATATTGATTAATGAGTTAAGTTGACAAGCTATAATGATTGCTACAATCATTGAGTTGGAAGGGTATTGTGGTGTTATCGTGAAAGCTCGTAATGGCGTGGCTAGTAATATGTTGTGGCTTTATTAGAAGTCCTTGGTCGAGTTGAGTCACATGTTTAATTTAGTCTGTTTAATATTTTCTCACTTTTGTATAGATTCTTTTTTTACCTATTGTCTGTGAATGTGTGAACATTGTAGGCCTTGTAGCTTCCTAGATGCTTGTATTTTTTTTATCTTGTTTTACGATTTTTGAGTAGTAAGTAACGCCTTTATTGTCGGGTCTACGCTCGGCTGTCCCGCCATACTAAGGTATGGCTATGATAATATTGTAAAAATAAAACCAAATCATTTTAAAAAAGTAACCATGGAGTTTCTTGCCGTGCTTTTCCATAAGAAACGACCAACCCGAACCGTGCACCTTTTCTCGAAGACCTTTTATAAGTGCCCATGTGAAATAAAATATTTTGTTTTTTTTTTTGAGTACCGTACAACAACGGACTCTATTTAGGGTATTCTTCACCTACGCGGCACATAATATTAATGCCTAAATATAAGTAAACTGTTGTTTTTTCAAAGCCCAGTTTATTGATGAAATTGCAACAGTGCATTAACATTCAGGCATTATAAGGCTGCCACTTAGACTAAGTGAAAACCAGCATCAATCTTTTGGATCGGTCACTCATGTTATAGGTAACATACCATATGGTATAATACCATAAACATTTAGTTATGTTCAGCTGCGTCTTTCTTCGGCAAAGCAATGTTTAGTATTATTGAAGAGGTCGTAAACTTTATCTAGCAGGTTTAACAGAGCCAAACAAAATTCCTAGTAACATCTAAAAAAGATGTTAAGCCTTCATATAAATGATCTACTGATATCAGCAGTATTTGAACTCGGTTATTATAATCGAATACCCTAAATTCCACCCTAAAAATCGTTCAATTCTCCTCAAAATATTCAAATCACGTCGCTTCAACCTGGAATCTATTTAATCCTTCAGATCTCCTATCTAGATTGACCTAGATGATCTAAGTCTCCAAGACATTGTTACTTAAATGACTGCGCAAAGACGTGCTGGCTATGCGGTCAGCAACAACTTCCATGAATAATCTAAGTTGCAGACAACAGTACCGTTCGTCATAAAGGGAATATTGTGTCTTGCAGTTGCTGCAGAGTACAGACTTGCACAGTTACTGTAGTTAAAGCTGTTTCGTGGAATTTGAGAAGAGATACGCTTTACCTATGAAGGTTAGGCGGACACCCGAAATGGTAACTACCGTTATGCTTAACTGCTTTTATAGAGATTTGGCTGAGTCAGTGGAAATGTGTAGTTAATTTAACATAAATGGTGTATAGGACATCAACGTGCTAACTATTGCCATGATTCTTTAATCATGTGCAAAGATATTTCCATGTTAAAAAACTCTGCTGCATCATACAGAAGTGCAATCCCTACACGTTGAAAATACATGGAACAGCATTTTTGTGAAGTAATGAGTATTAAAACGATATATAAACATTCACACGCATATTATACATACCCCAACCCTGAAAACATAACACTCTTTTTTGGCAAGTCTTCTATAATAAGCCTTCTAAAACATAAAATATCTAGACTTTTTGATCTCGATGCTTGGCGGCTAAAAAGGTCGATAGTACATTATTACTTTGTTGAATCCTTTCACAATCAGCTTACTGAAACCGCTTTTCTTTTTGTTTGGTCTAAGAATCAGCATTGCCAACCAACATGGCAATGCTGCCAGCCTTCTGGGCACTGTTCCTATTGACCGCGATGTAAGCGAATTTTTTATGCCCTTTAATGCTTTTCTACTAAGTTTGATTATAGATAATTCTGTAAATTGAATAAAATAAAATAAAATATAACTTCCAATTCTTCTTCTTTATCGTGTGGTTAGTGCCTAACCTGGTGTCAGAGTTTTTTTTTATGCCGCCCATGAGCCTCTGACTTGGCTTAACATGCCGTCGAGAAATATCTCTCAGGCATGCTGGTTTCCTCACGATGTTTTCCTTCACCGAAGCAAGTCGAAGCTTCCTTTTTGTTATTTGGAAACCTAACAGCAGCGAACAAAATTTTCAGCACAACAGTAACACGTTTCATAGCAGCTGTAGATTCCTATAGTACGAAAAACAATAATGAGCCTTTAGAACTCCATAAAGTTACAGTTACTTCCAAAATTTTCTTACCAAGACTCTTCCACCCCCTTAGAAAACACCAGTAATTAATCAGCCCTTTCCCATACATAAAGTAAAGATCCCCCTCTTTCAGAAACACCTTCATTTAACAGACACGTCGGGAACTATTTAGCACAAATTACACGGGCCCGGGGGAGTCGACTCAATAATTTGGAGTAGCACATCTATCAATTAGAGGCGTCTCGTTGAGCTATTAAAATGAGTTGTCGAGTTAGTTGTGGGGAGGTAAGATGCTGCTTCAGTTTACTATGTGGTGGATATTGTTGGGGAAGTATGTTTGCAGAATCTTGTATATAAGGAACTGGTAATTATTGACCGATTCTTAAACACGTGGTTGAATCGGAGAAACTCTGAAATCGCACAATATAATCGTAAGTGATAGGTTGAACTTTCTGCGTGTCAGAAACAGAATAGCTCGTTGTTTATACACCAATCTCAAACTCAAACCAAGGGTCAAAACATATCGGGGCTGCGGGACTGTTCGAAAGAGATACCGTGGCCCCGGAACACAAAGGGCGATGAAGAAACATGGATGGGTTTTAGTCAGTAAAAGTCGTTTGATGATTTCCCATCCGAAAAAAAAATGGGGTAAAACATATTCCCCAAATAACAGAGGCAAGCCAGAGCCTTCCAGTACTTCCACATCATCATGATCAACATCTGCCTGCACTTTTCTCTACTATGTTGAGGCTGGTTTCCAGTCCACTCGATGCAGCTGAACATTTTTTTTTTAGTTTTAATTAATAAATAAATATCGCTGGACGTACGTTTTTTCACGGGTGACCACTGAAAACCAACGCTGTGCTGTGGGCTGTGTGCTCCCCACAGCACAGCATCATGCTGAATGTTAACCTGTTTGTCGCGCTCACGACGTGCAAGCTGTCAACTTTTTTTGTTTCTGTTCCCTTCTGTTATATTTTAAATGTCTGTTAAGCGTTGTATGTTTATTGTTTATTTTCGTATAGTTATGTATTCCGTATTGTATAGATAAGTTTGTATGCACGTCATGTCCCCGCGGCAAATAAATATTTTTTCTTTCTGGTCATTACACAGTTACCCACACCGCCATTCAGTACCAAACTAAGCAACGAGGCTTGTGTCGTGGACACCAGATAGTTGATATTCTACACATATACTTTTTTTTGATAAATACATACTTATTATAAAAATAAACATCCATGAATCGGAAACAAAATATCCATTCTCATCACACAAACATTTGCCCCTACCGGGTTTTGAACCCACTGCGCCATTCGGGTCGTCAAATAGAGCGAATGTCTATCTGACCTCGACAAGCCAGTTCTAGGCAACTCGGTACCCTATGTTAAACAGTACTTAACACATAACAAAATAAATAAAACACCAAGCATCATTTTAGCCGCCCACAGTAAAACGCCGCACTTATTCGCTAGCAGTTCGGCAGACAATGAACACGTATGCTGACGCTACCTGCAAACGTTACATGGCATGACTTTGTAACGTTACACTTTTGTTTAAAACTAATTCATGTTCAAGACTATGAGAGATTAAGCATTTGATGTGCCTTTATATTATGCACGTCTAGGGCTTGTCATCTGATCTTGGATTAAAAATAGAGGCTAGAATCTAAAGCCACTATTTTAAGTTACGAGTAGGTTCTTAGAAAATAGGTACATATTTAATTTAGTAGACTCACCATGGACCAGTATGTGAGACGACTAAAACGTCGTCAAATCTAAGAGCTAAAAGACCAGTAGCTCTGGGCAGCAGATGAGTAGATGCTTCCAATGGGAATCCACTCCGCATGACAGCACAACAGAATATAATTGCTCATAGTGTTATGGCTGATTGCAAATACACAGAGAAAGAAAACAAATAAATTTGTAAACTAAATACTAATGTTAAGAGCTACTTTTTACAAACTACCGAGTTATTAAATGTCATGTTAGGAATTTGACGGACTTTTCAGTACGTCAAAATTAATTACCAACAGAGTTATGGTGAAATTTGATCCAAGGTCAAAGGGGGTTTTTGGGGCCGATTGAAAATGGTTAAAGTACATTAAAAGAATAATGACAGAGACTCATGGGTGGGTTCTGGAGGTCTGCTCTCTAAGCACGAAAGCCGTAGTTTCGGCCGAAGTTACGGTCGTTTCCTACTCCGTATCACTTACAGACATAAGATTCGATAGGGGCCCGCACTAAAAATCAATGGCAACACGATTGGTCATCTGTCCTTAATCCCGATGTGTTTTCAAAACTCATGAATCTGAAAATATTATGGAGTAGGGTTCAATTCAAAGTATGTACTTTCGGACGGGAGCCGTATCTTCGTTGACGGACTTAGAGAGTAGACCCCCTGGGCCGACACAATTTAGATTGCCATCGACGCACTAAAAAGAAGAAGTGATGACAAACCATACATTGAAAACTTGCTCAATTGTCCATCGAACGGACGGATCGCACGCACCAAAAACCAATCGGAAAACGAAGCCTTTTAAAGCCCAGACAAATAAATTCAAATCCAGACAACCCATTCACTCCTACATTATTTATGATAAAAGTAAATACCCACTTTCGAAAATTACATAAAAATTGAACAAAAAATTAAAGCAGCCAGCTAAGAGGCATCAAATCCCGGGCCTCGGGAATGAGGAGAAATCCCGGGATTGTCGCGGGAAAATATATTTTTATTAAATAACTTCCCACCCGCAGATGGGCGAGGCTTGGCGTTAACTTTTTAAATCGATTCGACATTGGCACTGTTAACATACAGCCTTGTTTGATGTTTATTATTATCATACCACCTTTTTTTAATTGTTTGAGTTTTGTTATTGGTTCCTGTTACATTTAGGATAAGTTTATTTTAGACAGTGCCCGTGGCTCCGACTCCGTACGTTACGCGTGAATCCTTTTTTAATTTTCCGGTATAAAAGTTTTGTGTGTCCTCCTGCTTCGGTTATATTTTCTATTGTTATACAATGCCTGTACTAGAACAATGAACATCTACCTCGTCATCACCGAGTAAAAGTGTCTTCAGCATTTCTATTATTTTTCAATAGGAGTAAAATACTTGATTGCCTCGTTGGACTGCTGCGTATGAGATCCTGGGTTCGATTCCCAGGTTGGTCAGTGTTATTGGGTTTTTCTATCAGGAATTTCTCAGTAGCAGCCACGGAGTCTGGATTTGTGCCCGGTTGATGACAATAGGCTCGCCCCCTATTACATGGGACTTAAAACATTACAGGCGAAAGGAGACAATTTATTTAGGCCCACTTGGACGTTGCGTTTATTATTCATATTACACCAAAAATAAGTAACAGTTTTATCATAGGAACAAACGAAAGATTACTTAGAAACGAAACCGGAATCTTTAAATCATAATAAAAAGTTATATTATGATATTTTTTTTGCGAGTCAAATCATTCCTGTTGTGATCAATGTCATTTGACAGAAAATACTTACGTGAATAGGGACGTTTTTTCCGTTTACAAAAAAAAGTACGGTACCCAGTGGTAATCTTATCTGCTTTAATTAAAACGGAATAGAAATATTATTAAACTGTGAGCATTTTAATGCTATTTTTAAAGGTTTACGCTAAAATCGCGTAGATGGTTTAAACAATCAACGTGTCACGGAGCGTTGGAAATCCGCTTTTTTAGTGGTTGACAGACAACTTCATTATTTTGACATTTACTCTTTCTGTTTATTTCGATTTTCGTAAGTGTTTTTGCAGTTTTCTCATTTATTCCGGTTAGACAAGGCTTAGTTAATATAACCACTGTAATCTAGAAATTTTATGGAAGCAATCAATGTACGTTTCATTATTAAACGCTACAATTTATGTGGGTGGCCTAATCTCCAAACAAAAAAAATTGTCTCCTTTGGGTGCAAATGGGGACAACTTTGTCTAACTCTTCGGGGATTGAAATAGTTTTATTCCATAATATCTGCTTGCGTTTTCTACCTGCGGACCTATAATGTATCATACAAGTTCACCTCAACACATAATCCACAAGCTACGTAGCATATTGAGGTTGGCTTTCAGTCCAACCAGATGCAACCGCATCTGAATTCAGGTTTGGTACCTACATACCATAACCCAAGCGACACATCACGTTATACAATAATATAAGTATTACTATTTTCTATATTACAAAGTATTGAAAGAAATTAAACCATCACGGTATATTAAAAGGCTGCAAATTACAATGATGGAACGTCGTATTTGAAACTGAACATGATAATAACATGTTTCATAACATTTTTATTGTTTATTACAAGTAATTAAAGTGTTTTTCTAATAACGAAGTAAAACTTCGTCGTACTTATTAAAACCTTAGTTAAGTAGGTTGTGTATTGATGAGGAGCTCGTGACAAAATAGCCGCTTGTACCGATCTTTAGGTTAAACCGTGCTTGCCTAGGTTGGTCCGTAGACCACCCATTACATACCGAGTTTCCTCCGTGCCTCGGAAAGTACGTTAAGCCGTTGGTCCGTTGGTTATTTGTAAGTAGATCTTTGACGGTCGTTACAGGTGTCAGTGGCCTGAAAGTCTGACAACCAGTCTTACCAATGGGTACCGTATGGTAATACTTACTGAGTTTTGGAGGTCAGATAGGCCGTCGCTCCATTTAAAATACTGGTATTCAGCTGTATCCGGTTTGACTGGGAACATCCCCAACATTGTTGGGAAAAAGCCAGGTAGATGACGATGTTTTGTTGAGTAAACCTAAATTATCTATTTATTTATAAATGGTTCTGTAGTTATATTATTATCAATATTATGTATCCATTTTTTTATAATAAAGTAAATATAAAGTCTGTATTCAATATAAAAATTAAATGCAGTTGTTTAACTTGCACAAAAATAAAATGTAACAGCTTGGAGCGGTCCCGAGCTCGTTACGTTGTTGGTGTATATCAGATAATTGAATTACTGTTTTCCATTATTTTTTACTTTATATTGGTAATATTCTGATGATCTACTTTCAATAAAAGGGGAGGCATATTTTTCAATCTTCAGTCATAAAATAGCTGTTGAGCTCTTTGCGAAACTGCTCCTCAGGGTAAATACAATCGCGGAGCGTTTTGTATTTCTACAACGATTTTTGTTACAGGATTGCAGAAACTGCCTCGTTGGTCTAGTGGTCCTGGATTCGATTCCCAGGTCGGGCAAAGTGTTATTGGGTTTTTTAGCAGCCACGGGGCATGAATTTGTGCCCGGTTGATGTTTCTTTTTTCACGAATCTTATGAGTTTGGGAATGATGAAAAATAAATTAATATTCATGAAATTCGCCCATAATGAGGTAAGACCCGTTTAAAAAACCCCGATGTACTATCGAGGACAGTCCCGCCTGATCACTACTAAGCAAATTTTTGCTTGCACTTACAACATAGAAACGCTCTCTAGCCCCGCCCCGTTGACTTTGTATAGAAATAATGAATGAAAGACAATACCGATCGGCCGAGCGCACTGACGACGCACGCCAAACGAGAATTATTGTTATTTTGCGCGCCAAAGTTGACGCTTTCCTAATAGGCCTAAACTTTAAGGGGGCGTGGCGCGGCGCCTCCGCATGATTTAAGCGATAAAATTTTTAACTGATCAGGAGGAAAAGACCACGACTGTACATAATAACTAATAATGTAGCGTCCTCATGATTCCGCAGTTACCGGCCGCAGGGAGCCGGTTATTGTAATGCAAAACGGGTCAAGTTCAAGGCGTTGTTCTATTTTCAGGCGCTGTTGTAACAAAGTGGAAAATTTTACTTAAACATAACATAGCATCACGCTTGTTATCCCTGAAGGGATAAACAGAGTGTACTTATACTACACCCACGTTTTGCTGGGTTTGTGTAGGGCCCATTAAATAAGGGTCTAGCCTATTGCTTTCAACCTGGCACAAACCCAAACTCTGGGTTGTTACTGAGAGATTTTTGATTGAAAAACCTAAACACTTTGCCCGTCCTGGTAATCGAAGCCTCACGGTCATATTGAATAGTGAATTCACTACTGAGGCACAGAAAATAACGTAAATAGGTATATATAATAATTATAAAAGATAGATACAGTTCACCCCTATTTGTAATAGGATGCCTGTGCGTATAAAATGTTGTGAAAAACTGTTACGCCTTTTTAAATCTAGTGTCTTTTCTTTTTTATTAGATTTTTCCATTAAACATTTCTTCGTAGACAGTATATACTTATACCCTGTCTGCAAAACGTTGGTCCAGAATAAGGAAGGGGTCCGCAAGGGCCAAAGCCTGCCGGGGCTGCGGGACTATCCGAAAGAGATACCGTGGCCCCGGAACACAAAGGGCGATGACAGAACATGGATGGGTTTTAGTCAGTAAAAGTCTGACACTCCCTCCTGCTCCGCCCAGAGCGGGAGGAGTCATTTGATGATTTCTTATCCGAAAAACAAAAAAAGGCCCTACTATAAGAATAAAACATATTTGGCCAAATGTTGGTGGTACAAGATAACACGACACCTCCGTCTAACTCCATCAAGGAATTAGAGACAGACCTATATTGACTTTTTAATTAGGGTACTATTTTAAATCTCCTACAGAAAAAAGTCTACTTACTTATGTGTCAAATTGTTACGTAACCCTAATACAAAAAGATTTCCATCTCATAAACGCTCTTTATCAACCATCGAAAAATATTATACGTTGCACCATTTTAGAAGTAAAATAAAACTGACAGGCTGTTTATAAAGCAATATATTCCACATGCCCAATTTACTTTTTTAACGCAACTGAAATTGAACCCTACTTCCTTAAAATAAGGTTGTAAATGTGCGTGGCTCAGTGTAAATAATATAAGTGCCATTGGCTCATTAGCTAACGACATTTCTTGCGTTTGATCGAAAAGAAAGATAGACCACTGCGTAAAGGGAGTCTTTACTACTTCCGATACGATCCGTCGATACGATCAGAAAATTACGAGTACCTACGCGTTGTATTGTGTACACTATACAACGGCTAGTGCGAGTTTCTTGCCCATTCTTCTCCATAAATATAAAATATAAATATTGCTGGACATTACACACAGCGCCATCGAGCGCCACACTAAGCAACGTGGCTTGTGTCGTGGACACCAGATAGTTGATATACTACATAGATACTTTTTGTTTGTAAATACATACTTATTATACATATAAACATCTATGACTCGGAAACAAATGTCCATGCTCATCACACAAACATTTGCTCCTACCGGGATTCGAACCCGGGACCCAACGAACGTAAGGCAGCCTCACTAGCGCTGCGCCATTCGGGTCGTCCATAAGATATACATATATACGCTTTGTAATGAGAAACTACTACAGTTATGATCCTGTGGGCTGTGACTGGGCTGTAGGTAGCTACTAGCTACATCTTGGTTTTGCTAATCAAAAGTGCCTGTAACGCAGACTTTTGAAACAAATGCTTTGAGTTGTGTGCGACAAAGTGGATGTATGGACACTGCACCGCGCATAGGCTTCGGTGAGCGCTGCTCGTCCGCGCGGTCGGGCGGAGTTCTTGTGCTACCGTGCTGCCGAAAGCATCGTCGATGCTGCAATAGCATTCCCGCACTGTTTAACACTCTAGAAAATGACGGATCTGAGCGATAGAAAAGGATAGGAGCATTGCAAACTGCGATTCGTGCCGCCAGATGCGGTTCAACCCTTAAACATCCACGGAAATCATACAAGCCAATGCGACATGAGATTAGCTTCACCGCTCAACCGCGCGGACGAGCGGTCTCGTGTGTTAACAGGCTAAAGCTGAATTCTTTGGTACTGTATGATAATTGACCGAGTTCATTTGTGGGTAAAATAAGGGCACTTTAAATCTGTAATGTGTTAAATGAGGCAGAATATTATATGGTACATCTGATGCCTAATGAACCGATAATTTAATCGATGGGACGCTGTGACATAGGTTTTCCTGCGTGCGTGCCACAGTTATGTGTGTAATCCTTTACCACAAACAGGCGTCCTGAATCTACAGGTCAAATATTATTAGCTAGCAACTCCGGAGACACGATATGAATTAATATCTAAGAAAGTTTAAATAAATAAAAAAACGGTTTTTTTGGGTCTACCGCATTTAGCCTCATTAAATAAAACATCTGGATAGCCTTTGCACAACTATCTTGTGGTCGGCTTCCAGTCAACTGATGCAACTGAAAACCAGTATGTTACATGGAGCGACTGTCTATCTGACCTCCACAACCCAGCTAGTGCCGTTACAAAAATGTCATGCAAATAATCTAATGAAATAAGTTGTTTTAACAACTGAAAAATATGAAAAACCGGCCAAGTGCGTGTCGGGCCACGCGCAGTGTAGGGTTCCGTAGTAGCCCGTTATATTTTAGATTTTGTTTTTCAATGCAAGTCTTCACCCGTTATAAACAAGCAACCACTTCATCTTAGTCACTTTATAGGATTTATTCTAAGGATTTTGTATTTGGTAAAAAATTATTCAACACCCTAGTTCAACGACTATTACTGCTAAACTAATAAAATTATCTTAACCGCTATAGTTTTCCTTTAAAGTTCATGAAATGCACTATCATCATGAATTTTTCCAGAATTTTCAAGCCAGCAGTTAAAAAATTTTCACTTTAAAGTTTAATATTTCGTAAATGGAGCATTAGAAAAGTAATATTAGCGACCACTAAGTCATTTTAAAAGACCTATTCAACGATACCCCACACGGTGGGGCGGACGACGAAAAAATAATCATCCCCACTTCACATGTAGGGGAGCTACCGTAAAAAAACCACTTTGTCGACGTCATCGATATACACACCTCTACAAAATTACAGCTTTCTAGTACTAACGGTCTCTTAGCAAAACCCAGGACAGACAGACAGACGGACATGGCGAAACTATAAGAGTTCCTTGTCAGGACTACAGGACCCTAAAACATAATCTGTTTTGGGGTCTAACATATTTAAATTATAGTTACTACGTAACAGAAAGATTAGACCCCACAAGCGTCGTACTACAAAACTATGTCGTATAGTGTAAAAGAGATCTTTCCTAACGAACATGTCGTATTAACAAGCCCAAAAACTGATTGTAACATGTTAAAACGTGTGTAATAAATTGTTTTAGACGTGACATCTGCCTATCTTGGGGCTCAGCTATTTCATTAGCCTATCGGGGAATGTGACACATTTATAACGAAACTATGCACTCCTTATACTCATAAGATAGATAGTTTATGGCTTAGTATTGGAAGATAGAATTGGTTGCGTAAAAGACGATCGTTTTTTTTTCTTAGATTATTATGGCCAGCGCAGACAGAGCAAAGACCTAAAGCGACCATTTTAGACCCCCAGTAGATGCTTGGGTAATTTTCATTCATTAAGCATAAACATTAAACAAAGCATATAATGTTCCCACTGTTGGGACACTGGCCTCCTTTCTATGAGAGGGATCCAGTCCTGGTTAGTAGATTGTTACTTCGTTTGGTTCTAGGACATACCGGTTTCCTCACGATGTTTTCCTTCACCGATTTAAGAGCAGTGCAGGTGCTGAAATAAATTACGACACACATATTATTAACTTGAAACACAATCGAAATAGAGTCCTATTTCAAAGAACTTTGGTAGAAATTAAAGAAAATAAACTTGTGAAGTAAACAAACAGCTTACCGACTTACTTTACCATGTCTTTGTGAAGTGTGAGACCTTTGACATTTAAGTGGAAACCATTTTATTTTCCAATTTGTCTCCTGAAAACTGAATTTACAAGTTAATGTGAGAAAGAACAACAAAGACTTGAGTCACTTATCAAGTGTTTGTCTAGCGGAAGTTGTGGGTAATCGTGATACTCAATTGAGGGATACAAGTTGCTTAATTCACAGATTACTTACCTATGAACAATGCACTTCTTACATTTTGTGGAAACCTCACGCACATAAAGCCAACGCTTGTTGACATGAAAGATAAAAGGGGAATAGCGGGGATTTGGAGAAAATCACACCTTTTTTTATCAACATAAAATACGTTGTAGAGTTCTCTCCTCGTTCAGTGTTACTGGTAAAAATCATCCTTAATACCATAAAGCTTACACAGATTTTTTTTAAATAACTAAAAAAATCCCAATGATCCACTAAATTAAAAAGCCCAATCTTCAAAACAAACGTTAATGTGTTTACAGAATTTGTATCAACATTAATGACTGTGGAAGGGCCCATTCTATCACGACTCAGCCATTAGGGGACCTGACAATAACAGCACAGATTATGGCTACGGATTTATTATTATTACTAATATAAACACACCTTTGTGCGTGTCTGTCTGTTTAGTTTGACAGTTATTGTGTTTGTTTTAGTTTTTTTAATGGAGCTTGAATTTGTTTTTTATAGAGAGTGATATATTGGGTGAGTCGTGAGTCTAATCCTTTTTAGATAAACATAATTCCTTACTGTCTTTTAAATAGTGTAGTGTTCGTATTTTCTGTATATTTTACACCATACATTGATGCCACGGCGTAAACAAGCGATGGTTCCCGATGTCCACCACCAGCATGTCCACCAGTGGTGGATACCGAGAATCATTGTAAACAAGACTCATCTACACTCGAGAGCAATGAATCCGGGTCACTTAAAGAATGTTAAAAATCTCGGAAACTAAAAATGCTAGGTTAATGCAATAAATTATATTTAATAGACAATGTAATACTCCTTAAATGAAGGTATTAAAACTTCTTAGTTGTTGTATGGTTATATCATAAAAAAATCAAATTTGAAAAAGGGCCACTTTCGAAGATGGAACTACGAAATTACAGCATTTGGTTTTGCTTTTGTTTGTAATCTGTCATTTATGTGGGTACATAAACCATGTTGATAGTGCTCTATATTCATTATTCAAGCTGAAATTATGTCGCTTACGCCTGAAGAATGCACCAGAATACTCACAATGCTGGAAACCGGCCGGAGTCAGCGCGATACAGCCAGGACTGTCGGTGTGTCGCTGTCAACAGTACAAAGAGTTCTCCGACGTTACGAAGAAACTGGTTCTAACCTACGCAGACCAGGAACGGGCAGAACCAGGTGTACCACAGCACGAGAAGACCGATACTTGGTGAACACCATGCTTCGAAATCGCTTTCTCACAGGAACTGAACTCACAAATCAGTTTCGACGCCTCGGAGGAAGTAACCCAAGTGCATGGACAGTAAGACGTCGGCTTGCTGAATCTAACTTAAAACCCCTTAGACCTGCAAACGGCCCTAAACTGGAGCGTGGGCATCGTATTTCAAGACTAAGATATGCCCAGAGCCACGTAAATTGGAGTATTGAAGATTGATCAAAAGTTATGTTCTCCGACGAATCAAAATTTATGCTCTACAAGCACGATGGAAGACACAGAGTGTATCGAAGACCAGGGGAAAGATTCAAGCAAGCATGCATCGAAGAAAAAGTAGCCTACGGTGGTGGGTCTGTACTTGTGTGGGCCGGAATTTCTTCTGAAAGTCGCACAGAGCTGGTGATCATAGAAAACGGCTCTTTAACTAGCGTAAGATATGTGGAAGAAATCCTCAATGATCACGTTGGTCCATTTATGGTCAATTTAGGTGAGGATGCTATATTTATGCATGACAATGCCCGACCTCATACAGGTAGGATTGTGAATGACTACCTTCAAGAGATGAACATTACTCGTATGGAGTGGCCAGCGCGCAGCCCGGATATCAACCCGATCGAGCATGCTTGGGACGAGCTAGGCAGATGCGTAAAACAACGAAACCCTCCCCCAATCACGCTTCGTGAGCTCAAAATTGCTCTCACAGAGGAATGGGAGAATATTCCCCAAAATCGTATAAGGAACTTGGTGTACAGCATGCCAAACCGCGTAAACGCAGTAATGGAAGCACGAGGAGGCAATACGAAGTATTAAAATTCAAGAAAATCGTAATAAAGTTCAAAAATTTCATGTTTCCTATTTTTGTTTTAAGGAGAGATCAGCAGTTTTTTTCTTTATGTAATTTTGTGTTAATAAAATGTATGGTGACTCAATTTTTTTTTACTTTCATTTAAGGAGTATTACATTGTCTATTAAATACAATTTATTGCATTAACCTATCATTTTTAGTTTCCGAGATTTTTAACATTCTTTAAGTGACCCGGATTCATTGCTCTCGAGTGTATATTGACATTAGGTTGCTTGTGAGGAATTGAAATTGAACTTATAAAGTTACAAATAATTACCATTTTTCAAGCGACTTGACAAGTAATTAATTTTAAAATACAATTAAATATGTAATAAAAGAATAGATTGATAATAATAGATAGTAAAATATGAATACAGTAAGTAAATAAATGGAAATATAATAGGCTAAGAAACATTTCAAACTGAAAAGTAATAAAGCGGTCTTCCTCTCTACATATTTTACTAAATTTGCTGTGCCCGACAGGCTCCATAATTGTTTCTATGTTTTTATTTACCACCTGTAAGTGTACATTATGGATTTAGCAATAAACGATTTGACTTTGACATTTAGGTAGGTACTGGATCTCTCAAGATCAAAAAATCATACCAATTAATTCAGTCCCTCAACAAAAAATATAAATAAAAAAAAAACAACTAATCCTTATAACTTGTAAAAGAATTTGACGAGACTCCTAAATTGAACAAGCTTCGTTAACACAACACAATGCAAATTCAAACATCTCCCAACCTCCATACAAAGTCCCCCAGACCAGACCAGACATAATAGCTTTTAATTTCCAAATTGGAAAAACGCTCAATTAACAGCTCTTGAGAAAAAATCCAAAAAATCTGAAGAGTGAGGGCGAGGGGAAGCAGGGCCACTTGATTATATAGACAGAAAAGATTTAGCATTAATTAGTCCGAAGCTCGTTAACGGAACAAACTCGGATTGCCGAGAGCACAAGCATTCCTCCCGAAACTGAGCTAAAGTTACCGTTAAATAAAAATAATTTAACCCGAAATTATTGTTCTTGTTAAATATACTTGGACGAAATTATCATAATTGTTCGTTTTGAGTTCTGTAATTAAGCTGGTATCATAAAAAGTAATTGTTAGAAGGTGTTGATTACTGAAAGGAGTTCTGTAAAGCGGTCGAATACACGCTAGTTTTTGATAAAAGTAATGTGAACTTGTTTAATTAAAATGTTTTCAGTTTCTAAGTCATGCATATTCAAAACGTACATACAAAAGTAACACTACAATTATACCAGCCCCTGTAATTCTAGTGCTTAACCTAGCAATAAAGGCTAGGCTACATCCCAAATTATAATAAATAACGTTCGTTAGACGTACCCCTAGACAGTTTACAATATACTAGCACTTCGCCCGCGACTTCGTCCTCGAAAATTGTGATAGCTCGGCTAATTTGCATGATATAAACATAATTTATAGCTTATGTTACTCGGTACAGATGTAAAATCGGTTGAGTAGTTCTTGAGTAAAATCGTAACAAACAAACAAAAAATCAAATCTTTCCTCTATATAATATTAGTTTAGTTTAGAAGTTTTAGAAACAAGGTGTAAACGAACCCTTCATGAAGCTGTCAACCAAGCATTCTGTACATCAAACTAAAAGCAAAATTATTGCTGGTAAACGACTGTTTTTTGGTGTGAAAAATCACGTTATACGGTAGGCCTCGAATATAACATACTCAAAACATTGTGCTGATTACATTAAATTTTAAACTGATTACATTTGATTAATGGTGATTTTGACATTATTGTTTTATGATTTTGACATTTTTATTATTCATTATTTTGACATTATTAATTATTATTAATAATTATTACAAAATTCATTCAATTTCATACGAAATTTTACAAAATATAATTATTTACTAACACTAGTGTTTAAGATGTGTATGTACTACTAACAAATTGGATTGTATGATCTGTTATATAAATGATTATTATTAAACGGGTCATGAGAGTATTTAGAGTAAAGTATAACATTAAAAACATGTATTAAAAAAAAAACTCCAATATCTCCGTAAAACTACTAGGTATGGTCAAGAACAAAAAATATCACAATGACGGGAAGAACAAGTGCCTCTCAGCTTCGTTAAGGGTGTATCTACACCCTGCAGTTTTAAAAATCACACACAATCACAACTCAATAAAATAAATCACAAAATGCACATCTATACGACAAACAGTAACACAAGCTCATACATATCAATTCGATTCCATACCCATACGTCCAGCGGTTTACTCTAGCACATTTTGACATAAGCCTGTATTCAACCGCACGGCCGGTATCTGACCACCTAGGTTTAGATCTTCCAGGTCATTGGCGCGGATGGCCTACATTTCACCGCCTGCATAACTATGCTTCGCGAAATATTTGAATGGTCAGACGGTTTTGGGTGAGTGAAAAGTTTAGATTCTCGATTCAATGGTTTTTTAAGTGTAAGTAGTTTTTCAGATTCGTTGTACTTCGTGTTTTTATATTGTCTGTCGTCATTATTTTGTTGTATGGTAACCACGCCTGTTTTTCCCGAAAGGGTAGGCAGAGGTACCACAATACCACAGTTACGTTTCTGTCCCATGGTGTGATAGGTGCTATTACTGAGAACAATCTTTGTTCCCTGATCATTATAATCTGGATCTTTTCAAAGTGCAAGTGAATCGGTTTCTTCTAGGCATGAGTATGCGTGCCACCCTAGGCCGCATCCTCGCTCACATCAGGCGAGTTGCGAACAAGCTCAAGCTATTTATTTACTTTCTTTGACATGTTATTGCGCTTAATTGTATGTAGGTTTGAATGAAATTTCGTCAATTTTAAGCTGTATCTACTTAATTTGTGTATTTTTTTCCTTTGGTTACGTAAACAACTAAGTAAACTGAGTTGCATAATAGTCATCCTAGGTCTTATGCAGAATCAAAGTTAAGTTATTATTCCTCATTTCTAACATACAGTTTCAAAGCATTTACATCTATCAATAAAATCAATCATCTTTCCCATCAAAGGTGTCACGTTAATAATGAAAAGCTCAGCACATGAAAGCAGGCGATAGTTGAACTGCATGCAGTGACAGCAAAGATTCAACGTCAATTAGTACTAGCTCGTTAACGACGCAAACAGACGGGTGACGATTTAGAATCCACGAGACGGATCCGACACGACAAATAAAAATGTCACAAACCTTTTATAAAATCTTACTAACCAATTTCGAAAGTACGAACTTTTTATAACTAGCTGATCCGCGCAACTTCGTCTGCGTCACGTAAGAGAGAGACATTTTTAGTTGATCGTAGCGAGATGCTGTATAGTCTATAGCCTTCCTCGATAAATGGACTATCCAACACTAAAATATTTTTTCCATTCAAACCCGTAGTTCCTGAGATTAGCGCGTTCAACCAATAAACAAACAAACTCTTCAGCTTTATGATATTAGTGTAGATTGACTGCCTCGTTGGTGGTGCCTAGTGGTCACAAGCGCGACTGCTGAGGAAAAGATCCTGGGTTCGATTCCTGGCTCGGGCAAATTGTTATTGAGTATTTCTATCAGGAATTTCTCATTAGCAGCCACGGAGTCTAGATTTGTGCTCAGTTGACAATACGTTCGCCCCCTTACGTGGCACTTAATCATAACTGCCGAAATGGTGGTGTTCTCTTAGGAAGGTACACGTCTGCCTAACTCTTCGTGGATTACAGGCGTGATGTTATGTTATGTTACGAATTTTATTTATTTCACTTTATGACCCCGACTTTCTTTTATAATCTTCTACTTTATACATGAAACGATTAAACACTATTAAAACTCCTTGGCTTTATAAAACAGCAGTTGTCGTTGTCAATTAGGGCGCGGGTCGTGTCCGTATCGTCCTCGTCTACAATAAACAAAGACTCGTTTAAAGAGCTGAGTAATCATTAAGCACTTTCTTTAGTTTTCTCTATACCTACTTGTTAAACCTACGATATTGAAATTGTGTAGACCAGGTATTTAAAACCTAGTATCATGCTAAACATACTAAACCATACTTAAAGTGTTGTTTAAAAGAGCTGAGCGGTCACACAAACAGACATCTGTCGATTGTAGAATCTGTGAAATGTAGAATATGATGTCAAAATTAGAATCTGTCAAATGTAGAATATGATGTCAAAAGTAGAATCTGTGAAATGGAGAATATGATGTCAAAAGTAGAATCTGTCAAATGTAGAATATGGTGTCAAATGTAGAATCTGTCAAATGTAGAATATGATGTCAAAAGTAGAATCTGTCAAATGTAGAATATGATGTCAAAAGTAGAATCTGTCAAATGTAGACTAAACGCCTAAAAGCAACCTCATTTTATAACCTTACTAAGCATGTGTAATTGTATTGTGTATTCTATGTTGAATTCCGTGAGGAAACCGGCATGTCCTAGAACCAAAAAATTCGAAGACATGGTGACATCTACCAATCCGCACTGGGCCCGCTTAACATCAGGGTTCGTGATTTTCAGGATAATTATTGACTGTGTTAATTATCACGATAATTATCAGAAATTTGTGCTGGCTGATTAGTAACTTGGTCTTTTAAAAATTTTTCAACTTTACAGCCGTCGTAATTACTAAAAACTTTGATAAAAAAAAACTTACTCTCTACATACAAACAAAATGAAAGCTTGTTTTTTCAAAAGTGCATAAAGATTGCTAAAGACCTCTTCATTTAAATGCCAAAAAGCACAAAATATGTATTTTGTAAAGATGCCTATTCATAAAATTATTTTCATAAATCTTTTGTTAGTCTTCTTTATAAATATGGGGATAATGCAAGGTAAGTGAATGGGAAAAATATATTCGGTTTTGTTGTATTTTTTTTTTTACTTTTAAGAGCTATTGAGGGAGTTATCATTACCAGCCAACTTTTAGTAATGCAAAATAAATAAACGTGTACTGAATGAAAGATTGTAATCTCAATATAACTAAGATTCACATCATTTTATATATATGAGTAAGTACCTATACCTTTATTGAAAATCAACTTAGAAATTGGAGATAAAAACGTAACTCATATTCATTCCATTCCATATTGTATTCAGGATATTAGAAAAGGCCTAAAGTTAAGTAGACACAGCAATTTATATGTACACAACATCACGCCTGTAATTTTTGAATGTTTAGGAAGTCATGTTAAGTCCATAGGGGGCGAGCCTATTGCCAATTCCCATCAAACAAATCCAGACTCCGTGGCTGCTACTGAGAAATTCCTAATGGAAAAACCCAATAACAATTTACCCGACCCGGGAATCAAACCAACTCGTGCTTAGCAGTCGCGGTTGCGACCATTCAACCAACGAGCCATTCGAAGCACAGAAATTAGTACTTCAAATAGAAAGAGTATTCAAAGCTCGGCGTGATACCCAGTGTAGGGTTATAGGCGTGCCAATCCTAATTCAATTTCATCTTCGACAAAAAAAACTGACCTAACAGAAAAATCCAATTAAAATCTTTTATCTAGCCTAGATTTACATTTCGAAACCGAGCAACAACGATTTAATTCATAATCTACACTAATATAATAAAGATTAAAGATATGTATTTTTGTGTGTGCGTATGTTTGTAATGAATAAACTCAAAAACTACTGCGCCGATTTAAAAAATTCTTTCACCATTAGAAAGCCACGTCTTTACTGAGTAACATAGGCTATGTTTTATCATCATATTTTTATGACGTCCGCTAGTAGTAAATAAAACAGAATCCTTTTAAAATAAGGTTGAATTTTACGAAAATATCTGAACACGATCAGCACATCTGAATAACCGCGTTTAAGAGCTGTCAATGTCAATATTATATCATAGCAACAGTGACAGCTTTTGAACGCAGATTTTTTTTAGAGTTGCTGTTTGCGTGCATACCCTGCCCACTGCCACTTAAGTTTGGCAATTCTTCGGGCTACGCCGGTAACCTTGGTTCTCTTGCGGATGTTTTCATTTATTCATACGCTGGATGCGAGTCGCACGGGACCGGTCAATGTGGCGACACTTAGGGGAGGCCTATGTCCAGCAGTGGACGTCTTTCGGCCTCAATGATGATGATTTATAATGATGCAACTAATAGGATGTCAGTCCTCGACTCTATGAGGTAGGGCGAGCAGTATGTCACCACGTGGGCCCTCAAATAAAAATTGAAAATTTCAAACCCCCCGGCAAACGTGTGATAAATATAGCTGTATATATGATGTATCGATATCTGTCAGCCAACCCTGCCCCCGCCCCACCTCGGCATCAATCGTAAAAGCCAAACAATACCTGATAAAAGCCGTCATATCAACGTGAGACGTTTGATGTTGTGGTGCAAGGGATAAGCGGAAGCGTGGAACGAGATTTCTTCATGAAATATCAATGAGCTGCAAGGCTTTAGAGTTTTAATATAGGCAAACACTGTTTTAAGCTTCCACGGTTCATAACTATACTTAAAATAAATACTACTTACTACTACTACTACTTACTTTATATCGGGAGCTCAAAAACAATAAATAATCACGGAAGATATCCCGTAAGTGACATTTTAAGTATAGTTTTAATATAAGATTCAAACACTGAAACAGTGAAATACTGAAACAGTGTCTACAAGCAGGATCTTCCAAATATAATATCTTCGTACAAGATAGTGCAATGATCTGCTCAATGCAGCGCAATGATGAGAGAGAGACAACACATTGTACTACTTCCATCCCACAGTTAAACTCTGCAAGAGTTCATTAAAATAAAATAAAAATGAATTATTTATTACTAGACTGCCTAGTTGGTCTAATGGTAACAAGCGCGACTGCTCAGCATTTGATCCTTGGTACGTTTACCGGGGCGGGCAAAGGGTTTATTGAGTTTTTTCATCATGAATTTCTCAGTACCGGCCACGGAGTCAGTATTTGTGCATGGTTGATGGCAATAGGCTCGTCCGTTATTACATGGGACTTAAATATAACTGGCTAACTGTAGGTGTACTGTTAGGTACACTCCTGCCTAACACTTCGGTGATTACAAGGCGTGATGTTATGTTCTTTCTTTATTTTCAGCCCGTTTCTGCCACTGCTGGGCAGAAACCCTTTCTTTCTCCTTTCTAACCCTCTAACTTGAGCTAATGGAGTCCAAACCTATCTAAAGACATGTATAGTCACATTTCTACACCAATTTTCTAAGCGTGATCGTTTCACTCGCTTCCCTCCTACATCTTAAACTACAATATTGCTTTGTGTAAGTAAAATTCGATTGGCATGCCTCAGCCGCTTTCTGCTGTCATTCCGAATTTCAGCGAATGTCATCGTTAAGGGTTGCGAACAAAAAAGGGCTGTTTAAGGGCCAACAGTTTATTTCTATTTACAGAGATGAGTGAGTACAAATTCATACCTCACACATTTCTATAATACAGTATGTTAGATGTAAATGGAAAGTCTTGTAGCGCATGTCATGTTTAAAAGCTTTTCACTTAAGATGTTACTGAAAGGAGTGTTTGAAATAGCTTTTTGTAACTGTCTCTCTCTGACTTTCAATTGTTATGTCGATTTTGATTACATGCATGTCTTCACAGCCGACTTCTCTGTCAATCATTACAATCTGGATCTCTTCGAAGTTCGAGTGATTCGGTTTCTTCTAAGCAAGCATGCCCCACGCTCGGCTGTATCAACGCTTCACACAAGGCGACTTGCGGCGCAAGCCTATATAGTGATAAAACATTTTTTGTCACTTCAAAATCCGCTCCGTTTCCGTTTATTACTTTCCGACTGGTGTTCTTAGCAAATAGACCTTCAAACTTGGATTATCATTAGACTTGTGTAGACAACAGAATATTCTTATAAAGCCTTGACTTGGGCACACTTTTTTTGGACGACGGATATGAATTTTCCAATACCAACATTATGTGGTTAAAACTCACGCCTTTTTCCATGGACTAAACAGAAATTACAGAACTCCCCCTCTCACTCTCGTATTGCTTTGTCCACGTTAATACATCTGGTCCATCAATTGGTTCAATACCTAAATTGACATAATTATTTACACTTGCGTTCACTTTCGGTTAAAACCTCCTCCTCTACAATTCTATATTCATATTTCCATCAGTCAATTTACAAATATCCAACCACCGAAACAGACACAAAACAAACAAATTACCCCATAATATATCCCCCTCAAAACTTTTGCCATCGATTTTAAAATGACAGTAATCATTAAGGAATTAATCATTGTTGGTAGTAGCCGTTACCTATATAACCCAGTTTGTTCGTCCGAATACAGTACTTCTACTGTTAATTTGCCTCTCCCATGAACTTTATGTTTATGAGGATAAAGATCATTTTACTGCAAATATAAAGGACAGTAGTCCGTGAGTCCATGATTGCATTATAGCAGCTTGATTAGCAAGCGCCGATTGGTCTGTTTTGCTTTCGTTGCTTTTCTACTTTGTACCTTTTCAGTTTACCCACCTGACTCTTGTATCTTCCGTGAAAAATTAGTTCCATGTTCGTGTTTTAAATTGGAAAACTTTTATTTCGGTGTTTTTGGGAAGATTTGAGCGTTTGTATTCATTATTATGTGTGAGTTAGCTAGTGTTATTTCGGGATCACGAATTTTTTTATCAAGCAGTCTTTTTAAGAATCCAATGTTTTCAAAATCAAAAGTGCTAAAAAGAAAACTTTGTTAATCAAGCCATCTCCTTGCCCAAAACTAAACACAACCTATGGAACTTTTTCTATTTCCCATATTTGTTTCCGTTAGATACTCATATACCTATTACGTTACCAATTTTTTGTCAAAGATCTCTTCCATGTGGTTCATTGGACTATTCGAAAATTCGCTACATAACTTTTTATTGGACTTCAAAAACTCACTCCTAAACCCTTTTAAATATTAAAATTAGGATCACTTTCACGGTCCTTTCAACAAGATTTGAGTGTCCCACAAGGTGTATCGCATGGTCCCCAGACACCACAACATATACAACTCCGCCATGTTCATTGATCAATGCCAACCCAACGCCTACGCTCAGATGACCCTTTTCCCTCCAAATGTAACAACATAACGCTCATAATCTGTAACGGGTTTAACAGAACAACAATTAATGGTGAAGCTGGGCTTGAAGATGTTTTAAGTAATGGTACGGTTGAGGATGGTATATAAATCAAAATTTACTATGCTAGTTTATTTGTGTGTAACTAGTTTAATAATAGGTCTATTCCTCAGCATTATAGCTTCTTATTCAGGAAGCTTTCGCCCTACACTGTAGTCAGGCAAAGGACATTGTCCTTTCTTAGTTCTGGGTAACCTGTCAACTTTAGCAACTCTAACTCTTTGTTTGCCTATACTGCAATAGTCCTACACCAACCGAGGGTATTTGTGTCTTTGGATAGACTTGTATTTGATCCAAGAATAATCGGAAACAGCCATTGGGCAATAGAACCTGTCTATTGCCCAATGGATGTTTAGATTTTTAGATTTGTAGTAGGAGATTGGGTTGTAGAAGAAAAAGGAGGAAACGCTTGACAGAGGGGCGTGACGTTTGACAGAGGAGAATGGAAGAAAAAAACGAGTTGCACAAACCCAAGTAACATGGGCCAAAGGCAGGAAGACGATGATAATCCATTTAGTAGTAGCCCACCAGATAGAACATCCATCTGATCGGAGGATCCTCCCTTTCCAACGGAGGATGAAGTACTTTTCACCCTGTTCCTCATACCTCTCAAGATACATCGGTTTTTTGTCACCACCGCGAATAAGCGCACATTTCTGGTTATTTCTTCATTCATATTCCGTTGCCGACTCGTAGTCACATCAAATAGAAAAAGAAAGACCTTCAAATAAACTCACACCCAGAACTAAACACAAAGTAGTGTATTAAAAGAAAAATAGCAGCTCGTAGTCTCCTAAGTGGCGGGATATCAAATAAATAGCCGCGGTCGTAATGAGAACTGGCCTTACAGTTACCGTCATTTAGGATACGCTGGAGAAAGTGTACCTATGAACCCTTTTAAGAATGGTTTCGGGGGGTAAGCAGAGTTTTAAACTTAGATAAATGATGCGATTATTGAAACTGCATATTCTCAGATAAAGGTATGACCGAAGCTGTTGATCATCATTCCAGTGAAAACCTTTTTCTTTGACAGCATGACGGCCAAAATAATTTGCTGGCCTGGATTTTTGTTTTTGCTCATTTGCTGCGTGTTTTTCAACTCAATGTCAATTCTTATTAAAGTCTTGAGTAAAGATCAAAACAAATTTATTTTTGCCCAAAATATGCTGCTAAGACCTTCTCAACGTTAACATGAAAGGCCATTTTACTGAAAAGTTATTTCCAAATTAGAATAAAAAAAAATATTATGTCATATTGTAACCAACATTTTTAACTACTAGAAACGGGATATTTACCATGTATACTATTTGATTTGCTTGAAATTATGAATTCCCGATATTTCGGCAAATATCGGGAACTCAAAACAAACAATAAACTATGTAAATATCCCGTTTCTAGCGTTAATGATAATGCTAGTGACCATGACAGTTTAAAACTTATATTTTACTAGCGGCCCGTCCCGGCTTCGCACGGGTTTGGTATTTTTTTTTTTTTTTTGTTTTAGCTTATATGACACGTTCGTAGATTTACCATAGCAGCGCCATCTATTGATTACTTACTCAACCCAGTCGAAAGGTATCGACATCTGTTAGAATCATTTGGAGTTAACAGATAATTGTGACTGTCAAATAATAACAGACAAATAATTAGCAATAAATTAAAATTGCGACTATAATTTGAGATTTAAACTATCCTATCTCTCAAGTTGGATCGAACTGCACATGGTGTGCGAATTTTATTATAATCGGTTAAGTGGTTTAGGAGTCCATTGTGACACGAGATTTATATATATTAAGATAACCACCTCCTTTTTAGCCATATCATCCATTGTTTCTTTATATTATTTCTTTTGTTTTTTTTTTCTGTTTAGTTTTAAGTTTTTTTTTTTTTATTGTGTAGTTTTAAGTTTTTATTTGATTGTTATTTTTGTTTTGTTGTGTGCACTTATGGCATGTGCCAAATAAATATGTTTTCTTTCTTTTTTTTCTTTCTTTGGTCTTCTTGGCGACTCTTAAGTACTCTTATAGCTATCTACATTCATACTCATTCATTATTATAGGTATAGGTATATTAATTTTGAAGCCAGCTTTCAACCTCAACTAGAGCCTTTTCCCAGAACCGTTTGGAAAAGCAAATACCACCCAAAAGTAACGATAACGGGATCATAATTTCAGTTGAAAAGTAAAACATCGGCGAACCGCTGGTTGTCGTTAAGTCGAATTTTGTTTTCAAATTAAAATTAAAACCGGCCGCATTAAGCGCCGAATCGTTAGTCTTAATTTGAGTTGGCTGATGGGTGGAGCTTGTGCACAGTGTGATGCGATGATATGTGAGTCTCTTGGAGCAAATTTCACCAATAAAACTGGACAGCACCATCTAAACCGAGATCAAGAGCTATCAGCATCAATATTCCGTAGCAAACATGATACAAACAGTTTAACATAACACAACATAACATGACACCTGTAATCCCCGAAGGGTTAAACAGAGGTATACCTGTAGTAGGTAGACCCACATTTCACCAGTTGTGTTTAAGTTCCATGTAATAGGAGGCGAGCCTATTGCCATCAACCCGGCACAAATTAAAATTCAAACTCCGTGGCTCATGCTACTGAGAAATTCCTGAAGTATGAAATAAATAAAATAAAAATAGCTTTATTGATTCTTTACACCGTATGTACATCAATCTATTTGCATTAATTGATTTTGGTACTTCCTGATGTAAAGGCCCAATAACACTTTGACCTGACCTGGGAATCAAACCCAGGAGCTCATGGTCAGCAGTCGAGTTTGCTTGAGAAGAGATTAAAGGTGTTGAATGGTTGATCACGTTCAGATTCATCTGGTACAATTCGGTCTTATTCCCCGATTATGCGTATGTTTGATACGGCTATGGCATTAGCGGTTCTTCTTTGGTTAATGTCTGAAAATGTAGTTTTTTTTTGTTCTTCATCTTCTATCTTTATATTATCTTAGTTATTGCCGCGGCATTTGAGAAGACGTATAATCAATTAGAAAGAAGAAAATTGAGTTAACGTTTACCTGACAGTGCACTTACAAATAACAACAACAGCATTTTGAAGATGATTGCTACTAGACCGGACTGCCTTCCAGAGACACTGGGTGGGGACAGTCATAGGCCTAAATAAATAATTAAGTTGTAATCACTAACAATACTAACCTAATTACTTAAGCACCATTGTTACTAACACTAAAATACTAACAAAGCTTATGGACTGTAGTCTGAAAATAAAGGTTAATCTATTTATTTTATTTAAATCTCAGAGCATTGAGAGCAATCTCAATGCAAAGAGCATTGAGAGCAATCTTAATGTTAAGAGCATTGAGAGCAATGTCAATGCAAAGAGCATTGAAAGCAATCTCAACGTTAAGAGCATTGAGAGCAATGTCAATGTAAAGAGCATTGAGAGCAATCTCAATACAAAGAGCATTGAGAGCAATCTCGATGCAAAGAGCATTGAGAGCAATCTCAACACAAAGAGCTTTGAGAGCAATGTCAATGTAAAGAGCATTGAGAGTAATCTCAATACAAAGAGCATTGAGATTTGAAAGACCCTGACATAAACGTTGCGTTTTCCCAGTATCCCACAACTTCAGATTTGCTTAATTAATGTCCCTTTACCGGTGAACAAAAAAAACATTCGTTCACTGCCTTTTATCCTTTAACATCAAGATTACACACGTCACATTCAAGGGCAGTATCACATAACACCTTACAAACACACTTCAAGCAGACTAATTCCCCACTCCACGAAGCTAAGCGAAGCGATAACGAACAACATCTGTCAGTGCAACGGGAACCTTAAATTGAAATGCACAGTCAGCCCGCCGTGATTGACGACCGGCAGCGGTAAGCAAATATGGTGCGTGCCTTTATAATGCACGACTGTGTAACGATATGTTATTGAGTTAGTGGTCCAGTAGTCGGGGAATTGGGAGGAGGCATTACGAAAAAAATATGGAATTGGTTGATTTTTTCTGTTTTTTGTGTGGTGTGTGTGTTTTTTCTGTTTTTGTTAAATACACACGTGCGCCTTTTCAGTCGATTTATTGTCAATTTTCTGATTTTGTGGGGGTGGAAATTATAAAGGTTTTTATTAATTACTGATTGACGAGGCTGATATTGGTGCTTAACCATTTTAAGTTGTTCTACTGGTTTACAATCCCTTCACAAGTCGGCGATTGTCACAATTTGTCAGTATTATTTTTTGCGGATGTTCAGCAGTCTACACTGTTTGTTCTACTAAGGTTCTACTAAACAGTTCTACGGTAGAACTAACAGGAATATTTTTTCCACTAATCGTACGTGACTAGTCCTACGATTGTAGGTGGTACAATCAAATCGTAGAAGGGCTGCTTTTAATTAATTAGGAAACTTCACAGACGTAACAGGATTTGGTGAATGCATGTAGATACTTGGATACCGACGTCTGTGAAATTCCAGACGCTGACGCTGAATCCGATCGCTGGTCGCTCAAAAAAGACTCTGCATCATCAAACTACAAATGGCCAAAATACTGATAATTGCCTGCATCCATTGAGACCAGAAGCCGGCCTCAACATAACCAGAAAAAAGCTAGACAGATGATGATGACATCAGTACATTTTTTTACCCACGACACATCGTATGGATCGTCAAATCGCACCCTTCACGCCACCTCTAAACACACCTAACCCGTTTGAACACGCGAGTTATTAAATTTGCACGCGCCTCGGTAATTATCGGCCCAAGTCAGACGTTACCCTATTTATCTATACCATGTACTTATAGTCTGAACAGTACATACAAAGAGTTGTTCATCATTTTGCCAACTAATAAAACATTGAGGTCGTGTTATTGTTTTCGAGGGATGTGTGTGTCAAAGTTAATGAGGACTGATGAGCGTGTGCTTTGTGGGGTTCAGGACTAAATTATTTGGGTAAAGTTTTTTTTTTTTTAAATATTTTTGCTTTCATGTGAGCGCTTTTTGCTCAGCACGGTATGAGCGCTTTCTTCCTTTCTTTTACATAGATTTCAGAAAGACAGTGGGTATGTCTTTCTGAAATCTATGGCATAACATCACGCCTGTAATCACCGAAGGGTTAGGCAGAGGTGTACTTAATAAACTGGCCTGCAAAAATAAGTATCACACTTTTAAAATTGCAATAACTTTTTAAGTAGGTACACAAGATATACTTTCGAAACAAAAAGGACTCGAAAAATTGTTTAATTTGGTATATAGTTTCAAACAAAGCTGGTAAAAATGGCTTTTTAACGTTTGTTTATTTTAAATCTCTAACTTCTATAGTTTAGGAAAAATTGAAATTTTAAAAGTGTAGTACTTATTTTTGCAGGTCAGTGTAGTACACCCACATTTCTACAGTTATGTTTAAGTTCCGTGCAACAGGGGGCGATCCTACTGCCATCAGTGGCTGGTACTGAGATATTCCTGATGGAAAAACCCAATAACACTTTGCCCGACCTGGGAATCGAACCCGGTACCTCATGCTCAGCAGTCGCGCTTGCGACCACTAGGCCAAGTTTTAGTTTTTTTCACACTGAGTTTGAACGAATGTTTTTTTTAATTTCCAATTGATCGATTTGTAACGTAAACTAATGTGTATTATTCTGTTTTGTTCCAGGTAAGTTATGCAGAACCGATAAGGCGTAACTCTTTATTCTCTCCACGGTCGAGACAAGAGGTACTTTGGATCGAAGCGCTTCGGACCACAAACACTGCAATGGTATTTTAAAATCATGTGAAATAAAGCACTTTAAGCAAGTCGCTGTCCAATGGACTTATCGCACCTATCTCCCTCAAAGTAGGAAGCGTTCTCTTTTACACTGCCTTTTTATTTATGTGACAAAGAAAATAGTAAAGTGTTTATTTTCCAGGTAAAGCATAAACACAAATTGAAATGTCACATGTGGCTTAAAATATTATAACCTGCAGCTATTATACATAGGTAGATAGTGTTACTTGCAGTGAGCCAAACTGATAGCCTATGGAGCTTTTCTGCATCTTTTCACCACCTAACCGAAGCACTGGACCAACCAATATTTGTACAACACAAAGCCTACCTACACCTAATACCATATTGCCACGTTGAGTACATCCATAATTTCAATTAAACCTCAAAACACGATTGCTATTCATCAACAACACGGACCCACTCCAATCGGCTTATCCCTTCAAGGGGGACGGCGACCAACACACACATACGGCATGTCATACCATCCATAAAGTATTTACACCCAACACTCACTCAGTACCTGGGGAGTTAGAGACCACAGACTACAACTATTTACGGCCACTTTACACCACAAATCCAAAAAGGTACGCAAATAAAACTATCAAAACAGATACGTACCCATTTTATTCTATGACCTAAGTCCCCATTTCCATATGCATGACTGGCAGAGGAACAAGCCAGTCCTGTTATTTATATATTGGAGTCGCTATCATATTTTGCACTCTATATCTTTGACATAAGGTGCTTTATTCGATGGGTGAATTCTCGAGAGTCCATTTGACTAGCACACATTAGTAAAAGTTCCCCGGCTCCAAGCGTACGGTGGCCATGAGGGAGAGGTTTCAAGGACTCTTCTAGTTTCCGTGGTGTGTGGGAAAGTAAATACACTAGCCGCGTATTATACGCAGACTGATGAAACTTTTTATTAATCAGAGGTAAAGTGCATTTTTGTAAAAGTGTAGGATATTAAAATAGTTTGCATTAGATTTAACTTGAATCTGGGTTAAGAAATTACAACAAACTACTTTGAAATAGAAGTGAAATGTTTGTGTTTTTCAATTTACGGTTTTAACCAGAAAACTATCTACATACATACATTTAAAACATACAAACCGAATAAACCAATCCAACGACACATCAAATCACTAGTTCAAGAGCGCGCCGCCGACGTTACCCGCCGTCATCGATCCCGAAGGACCGAGAGTAAACTTCCCATCGGCACTTACTTGTGGCCACCCTACTTCTCACTATCCGAAATAAAATATTTATAGAACTGAGAGCACTTTTTCTCTTTGATTCAGTGGTTTTATTGGCTCGACCGTTTCGCGGTAATAAATGCTTTAGGGGTGGGCGCCCATAAATAAAATTAGTCACAATGAATGATTCTTTTAACTTGATTCGACCGTCATATTACCGATATCGCTAGATGGTGTGGCGTTACTTTTATCGCTAGCAGTAATATAGATAATTTTTATTAGGAATATCTGTGTATCGGCGAATTTATGGTCACTTGCGTCGGAATATGAAGATAAGCTTTGTAGTGGTCATTCTGGTGATAGTAAAGATGAAATAAAAGAAAGCATGTTTGAGATTTTTGATATGTATTAAAGTTACAGATAGGTATTTTTGTTATGACAAAAATAAGAACAGGATTTTTAACAGAAATAATTATGTTTGATTTTATGCTGAAGTCTTTTAATAGAACTTTCTTTCTTTCTCCTAAATAATAGGGGAGTTTAGATTCTACACTTCCAATATCAACTGTCTACACTGTAAACAGTAGATATTGAGTTTAAAGATACACATCTCTTGATTTTGTTGCTAGGGAAGGGCTTTAGGCACACCAATAACTATTATTGTTCAACACACTTTTAACCGACTCCTAAAAAATGAGGAGGTTATGTATTTCACAAGAATCTTTTTTTTTTGTTTAGTTTTTGATCATAATCACAAACACTTAAAGTACTTACGGGATGATATCCGTGATTTTCCTTAGTTAAGGAGCTCCCGATATTTCGACGCTGTTGCAAGCATCATGATAGCGGGAATGCAAAGATTTTGAAGGGAATTCGTATTCTATTGCTTTCATATTATGATTAAAAATTCGTCTGCAGTCTGTTCCCCATTTACTATATTGTCATTGTATTTGTATTGTGAGTGTGCAACGCCATTACCCCGCTGATTATCCAATAGAACATCAGTAAACGACCTCACGTTTGCACAATCTTCATTAATCTTTATAATTGTAAGCTTTTACTTATTCTCGTTCAGTAGTTCTCGTTAGAGGTGACACGTGGCTTCGTTCGTAAACCATTACACGTGCTCACTTCATTATAACGTGTGAGTGTGCCTGTCTGTTTATTTTATTTTTATGCAAGTTTTAAAGTTAGTGGTCGTTTTGTTTTTAAAACTGTTTGTATATTTTGGAATTTTGTTTTTTATGATGAAGAATAATGAAAAAGAGCTGAGAAAACTCGGTTATGATATGACTTGGATGGTATCTGGTTCTAAAATAATTTTAAAAGCAAGATACCTAGTAGGTAGGTTACTATAGTTTAAAAAAGTCGTCACTTAATAAATTATTATAAAGGGTGGGATCAAACCGAAGCACGGCGGTTACCACGAATTCAGTACAACATTCTGAACCTCTTAGGGTGCATGCTCCAAGGTAACCCGCGAAATTCAAATTTTCTTACGTTTTTTGCAATTTGCATGCCAGTGCTAGGTTGTATGTTGATTAAAATATGATTGCTTGGAGGGTTGTATTGATGATTATAATTCTGTAACTACATACGTCTTACAGTCGCGAGTAATATCTTAATCAACATACAACCTAGCACTGGCCTGCAAATTGCAAAAAACGTATGAAAATTAGAGGAGCATCCACCTTAACATAGAAAATGTTCATCGGAAATTTAAAAAAAAAAACTAAATATGTAAGTGCAATACCTGTACATGCTCAAAATTATATGGAACTGGTGTTTTTTTTTTAAATTGCCAATGAAAATTTTCGATATGGGGGGGGGCAGAAGAGACGTGTTAAAGTTAACCGACGGTTTAGCGTCGGCGTCGGTGTCAATTCCATCCTGTACTTAGACAAGGAGTCGCTTTGCATCCTGGTCAAATTCTAGGAGGTATCTATGCTAATGATTCTCGAACCGAATCGATAACACAATGGGTGGGTTTTTTTTTATTTACGGAAATCGGTAGTGTAAACCAGCCGTATTAAAACGCAGCCCGACGAGAACTGGCCCTATAACCGCGCCTTCACACACGCAAATAAACGCACACAGAGACACGTCGCGCGATGGGTGATTCTTCTATTACTTTCGTGTTATTACCGGGTATAGTAATATAAATTCATTATTTCTGTCTTTTGTGACAAGCTCCTGAATTTTGACTAGGACGCAAAGCTACACCTTGTATTTTTTAAATTCTGAATTTGTTAAATTGCAGCTAAATGCTTGAGTTAATTGTCAATATAAGAAAAATCGTTTAAAAATAACTTTCAACTCTTGTTTTTAGAAGGTAACAACCTTTTAAAAAAGACCTTCAAAAATCAATTTTCTCAGCACACATCGACCAATTACGGTGCTAACTTTTATAAGCTTAAGTATAGGTACCTAAGTTTGGAACATAATTTGAGTGAACATGAGTGAACGAAGGATTTCGTGTCGTTCGTTCGTGAACGAAGCTTGTAGCACGCGAGCTGTTACTTGGTCGGTAAAAATTTGTTGTTTTAATCGTGAAGTCTTTGGTCAGGTGTTGGAAATAAATGGTGCAATGGTTCCTGAATATGGGCTAAGCTATCTTTAAAAGTTTTAGTTAGATAATAGTGGAGATTGGTGCTGAAATATGAAATGAGATTAATTATAAAGTATCGATAAAGAACATGAGACTTCAAAAATATTACAAAGAAGAATCTTCACACTGTGTTATTTTCATTTGTAAAGCAATGTCTCTCCAGTCTAAATTGCGATCATCAGCAATGCATTTAGCAAATGTCTACTCTATTAGAATATCCCATTGATTGTGATTTGAAATTGTTTTTTTTAATAAATGGCCACTCGCAGTTAACTCGATAAGGTTGCAATACTGCTCATATCAACCGGACTATCCGGTAGTTTTTTTTTTCGATTGGGAAATCATCAAATTACTCCTCCCGCTCTGGGCGGAGCAGGAGGGAGTGTCAGACTTTTACTGACTAAAACCTATCCATGTTCCTTCTTTGCCCTTTGTGTTCCGGAGCCTATTTGGTATCTTTTTTATTTAATTGTAGCCAAAATAATAATATTATAAAATTACTAATTAATTAATTAATTATTATATTATTAATTAATAATATTTAGTTGTTGTTGTGATCATTAGATCAAAATGCCAATTGTACACTTTGTGAAGAAAAAAGTGTCAATTTTGTGAAAAAACGAATAATAAAACTCAATGCCGTTTAGAAGTAGTTACGAAATTTCAAAGAAAAAATGTTTCACTTTGAATATTTTTTTCATATAGTATTAATAACGTTGGAATTATTTCAATTGTACCAATTAACGTTTAGATTCTAATAAGCAACATATTTTTTTGCACATTTATATTCACTCATCAAAGAGGAGTTACATGGAGAAAACCTCTCTTTAGCAGATACCACCTTTAAAGTATCTTATCAGCAGTAGTCAGCACCAAACATGATCCTTCCATTCTTCTAAATAGATTTAAGCTCACTGCACTTATTACATTCCTCAATCACCACAAGAATAGCTACCGATACATATATTCTCAAGCTCAAAGAGTTATATTTTCAAAGCGACACATTTAATTGTTATAAATTAATCGTTCTGTCGGTGCGCCGCAGTTATTAAGAGCTAGAGTGCTCTGTCTAATACTTCATTTATCTTTGGATTTAAGTTCGTGCTACTTAGGATATGGCTTTGTTTTAATATAGAGTACTGAAATATGGCCACTTTTTTAAGCTGGTAGGAGCAAATGTTTGTGTGATGAGCATGGACATTTGTTTCCGAGTCATGGATAATTATATTATTATATTATTATTATTGATTTATATATGTATTTATAAAAAGTATCTATGTAGTATATCAACTATCTGGTGTCCTCAACACAAGTGTTGCTTAGTGTGGCACTAGATGACGGTGTGTGCAATGTCCTGCGATATTTTTTTTATTGGTGATAACTAAACGACATTCTTTTTGTTGTTAAAAATGCATAAATCATATTTTGGAAGATATTTTCTCTTTCCTCATTGGTGCTAATCATGAGGTCTCTGAGGCCCGGTTGATGGTAATAAGCTCACCCTTTATCACATGGGCCAGTGGGTGTACTCTTAAGTCTGCCTAACCCTTCGGAGATTACAAGCGTGATGTTATGTAAAAAAACCTTAACAGGAATGATGCAGATTTTTTTATTAAATCGGGATCTTAGGATTATTAATGAAGGAAGAATCAAAAATAGTATTTTAACATTTAACCGCCAAAACCCAAAGCAGAAAAAACCTCCCTTACAAACCTACAAAAAAAATTAAGTACACTAAAACCACCTCTTAAGCCCTCCCCATACTTAGTTTTTTTTTCCTTAAGATTATGACTTGAATAATAGCAATTTTATTTTTAATACACACAAGACTAACCAACTTGAAATCTTTATAAACGACACCGCACTTCTTGCAGTCATTGCAGGTCAAACAAGAATCAACCCTAAAATGATGAAGTTGGGCTTATTTTTGGGTGCTCAGGATATTTTCACAGGGAAATAAAAAGGATTATTGTTAATGGGCGTGAAGCTTAAAGCGTTTGGATTCGTTTACATGTGTTTATAGTTTGTATTTACGGAAGTCTATATTTGTTGGTTTGTGGCTTCGCAGACTGCGGTGTGGGATGCGATATGGAACCGATATGCGTTGTCAAATGAAACTAGAATAAAAGAAGTATCTAATAATTGCCAAACTGTGTCGTTTTCTTCTTTCTTTGTCGTGTGGTTAGTGGGTAACCGTGCTAACCTGGTGTCAGAGTTTTCATGCCGTCCATGGGTCTTTGCTTTGGCTTTACATGCCGTCGAGAAATATGATCTCTCCGGCATGCTAGTTTGGTTTCCTCATGATGTTTACCTTCACCAAAGCAAGTGATAATTATACAACACGCACATGAATCCGAAAAATCAGAGGTGCGTCCGAACTTGCGACTTATGACTTGGCAGTCCGATGTTCACACCACTATGGTCAAAATTCCCAAACTGTGTAATTTGGTCTTTCGTTGTTATTAGAAACTTGAAAACGATCTTTATGTGCAGTATGTATTTCAAAAAATTCTTTATCTTTCGTTAATAACAAGAAGAACTACGCTGTATTATACCTACTTGTTTTACTTGCAAACATAGATAAAAAATCTTATTACCGTAATAAGCGTCCAAATTAAACAGATTACTCAACAAAACAAAAATACGCACGGTAGTAGCGATGACTGCCAAAATTTTCTTAGAACTGCTGTACATTATTCAAGATATCAAAATATTCACAACTAAAAAGTTTAAGTATCTTTCCAAGATCACTCGCGAACATTGGCCCCTTGTAGATCGTTATAACAATCCTAGGGTCATATACTCTCAGCATAATCACTGCCTGTCAGGCAAATTGCTTCATCGCAGATGCTGTTGTCAATCTTAATCTTACCACTACACGTCTTGTTGGATTAATACTGTAACATGTGATTTTGTTCTTTTTGTTCGCTTCTGAATGTCTTTATGTTCTCGATGATGTCATTTGATGCAAAGTTGAGTAAGTTTTGCTCTCGTTGGTGTTGTAAAATAAAAGGGACTATGGGATTATGCCTGATAGATTGCCAACAACGTCGTCAATTCGTTTCATGCCTACGCTGTCTTCTCTGATCTGTAAATCCACTGTGAGGCTTCATGTTTGGCAGTTACAGCTTGCTAAACAAAATGAGTTATATCTTTATGAGATTTAGCCTCAGAATAGGCTTTTGGTGTAGATAAGTGGCATAACTTACCATCATGCCTGCTCCTAGGATTGGTTAAGCAGAGGTGCAACGCTGTAGTTAAGACGACTACATGAGCTAAATAAGCAACTCTTTTTGTGGTGGTTCAAACTTCGTTTGAAAAACTGTTAGAATAAAGTTCTAATCAGCTTGCAATACAAAATGGTTGTTACGTCACTCACTGCGGGCCGAATAGTGCGAAATCAGGGTTTTTTGCGATTTACATAGAATCTATTGATTGGACTAAAAAAATAAAACACTATCATGCTAATATGTTGCTTGTAGAATTATTTACCAAAAAAATCAGAATGATCGCATGTATTTTAGTATGGTTTTTACTCGTTAAAAGAAATATTTAGAGAAAAGTTTGTGATTTTTTTATCGAGTAAAATGAGTTGTATTATGTTTTCAAAACAGTATCATACTAGCATATCCTGAAGAATATTATATATTTTTCTGGTTTTGTTGTAGTGAATCATATGCTTTTTTGCATTATGAAACTCGCGTTTAGTTCTGTAGTCGCCTTAAACGTACAAACATATCGCCAGTTGTAATTTAGTCTCATGTCCTGTAGACATCAACGGGGCACAACAGCTCCATTTCGTACTCGTATTACTGCAGTTTTTCAACACCCTCGTTCAACTAGCTCATGTCTGTCAGTCCATACAATGTAACTGACGCAACAATCTGTCCTTATTCCATGATCATTCACTAGATACTCATTATCGCAACGAAGTAGCCAACAAGAGTTTTAAAACCAGTTCTACAAGTTCGGACGTCTACTGTAGACCTCTTTTTATGCCACATTATCTAGGCACGCTCTTGATTACTGGTTTTACCATTATGGTTCATGGGTTCTTCAAAAGGTATCGACCGTTAGCAGTTCCGCTTGTTAATGCATGCTTCTGTAATGGAGGACTTAATTAAAAAAATACTGTGACCTCGGATTTAGTTTTGGTGTTTCAGCTCAGGGTAGTTGGACGCTGACCATAAAGGTCTAGTTTTAAAACTTATCATAATCTTACTTCTATAATGCGAAAGTTAGTGAGGATGTATGGATGTTTGTTCCTCTTTAACGCAACTCGGTTGAACGGATTTGTGTGAAATTTGGTACACAGAAACTTTATAACCTGGACTAACATATAAGATACTTTTTATCCTGCTAGTACAATCCCGTGGGATAGGCTGAGTGCCGCAGGTATATGCTAGTTTATTAATAAAAATAGGCCTTCATTCCATTCATTTATCCATACTATCTAATTCCTACATGTGTAAACATTCAAATCGTAAAAAACAAACGAAATGACATCTAAATCCGCCAATATCTGTAATCTTTTTGTTATGAATGCCAATTTTCCATTCATGATTCGTTTTATGATTTCTCTAACACTGTTCTAATCCACTTACGTCTGCTCTAGCTCTACATTATTTTCCTTCACCAAAATCGCTTCCTCAAACCAATCCTGTATCGCTGTCTTCAAAGCCTCTCAAGGAGCTGATCCGAATCGAAGTCAGTCTAAATAAACAGTCGCTGTCTCGTGGTTAATTCGGGGTCGTCAAGTGATTTGTATCCGAATTATCCGAGAGATCCGAGTTATTCGAGTTCTCGAGTGCATTCGTTTACGTCAACGTGTGGTTTTAGGTGAGCAGACAGACGCTCGTGTTTGGTGTTCGCTGCTATTTATTTTAAAACTATTTCGTTTTGTGTTTACAAGATGGTTCGGATTTGGGTATTTTTGACAGTCAATTTGTGCTTGGTTTGCTTGTTTCTGGTAAGAGGTGAAAGGAACTGTAAGATGTAGTAAATATTTATACAGTAGATAAAAGCGTAACAAATATTTAAAGTACGTAGAAACATTGAGTAAATACACTTCATATACTGTGAAACCAAACGGGGTATGATAAAATAAGATTGACGTTTCCTTGTGCGGACCTATTTTTAGCTGACAATATCAAAACAGTCGAGTATACCCAAATTAATTGCTATACTCAACTGTTGACAAAATAATTATATTCAACCCTGGACAAACAATTATATTCGTCCCGCATTCTGAGCCCTCCTTGTTTACACAAATTCAGCATAAACATTATAATCCGCTGTATTTTCAAAATTATAAATACAAACTCTCATACAGATTTATTATTAGAAAATTATGCATATTTTACAGTCTGCTTGGGAGTTGAGTGACATAAAATGTGACCCAATGAATGGGTTATGACCCCGCGTTTGTAAAAATGGAATTAGACTTTTTAATTCTGTGATTTTTTGAAAACCTAGTTAAGATTTTACGATAGTATTGATTCTACAATATACAGGGTGTAAACCACCTCATCACGAAGCCGTGAACCAAGCATTCTGTACATCAAACTAAGTAACTTTACGCAACAATTATTGCTGGGAATCGACTTTTTTTTGGGGTGAAAAATCACCACAAAACATGGTAGAATTCAATATAACGCACTCAAAACATTGTGCTGATGGATGGATTGAATAGTACGAAGGTCGTGGAGGTGTTTAAAGCAACAATCTTACATTAAAAACTTGTATTTAAAAAAAAAGTTGCCAAAAAGTTGGAACTTTGTCCACCAATATCTCCGTAACTAGAAGGTTCCCAGGTATGGTGTAGAACAAAAAAATGATCACAATGACGAGGAGAACAAGTGCCTATCGGCTTCGTTAAGAGGTGTTTTACACCCTTTATATGTATACAAAGCTCGTGACTAAACAATAACAGCCGCTCGGGTCGATCTTTAGGATAAGCCGAACTTGCCTAGGTTGGTGTGTGGATTGGTGACCACTCATTACATACCGAGTTTCCTCCGTGCCTCGGAAAGCACGTTAAGCTGTAGGTCCCGGCTGTCATTTGTAGATCTTTGACAATCGTTACATGTAGTCAGTGGCCCAAAAAGTCTGACAACCAGTCTTACCAAGGAGTATCGTATTACCCAGTACTAACTGGGTTGTGGAGGTCAGATAAGCAGTCGCTTCATGCAAAATACTGGTATTCAGCTGCATCCGGTAAGACTGGAAGCCGACTCCAACATATTTGGGAAAAGGCTAGGTAGATGATTGATTCTACAATATAAAACATAGGTTATGTTAGGTTTACAACTAATAAAATTATAAGATTTTCTAATATAATCAGCGTATAACGTTCCCACTGCCGGGACTGAGGGAAAAGCTTTTCTTCCAAAGAGAAAGAGTGAAATAAGAAGGAGTGTGCCGCAATCCATCACGGGCCCCGTGCGGGTTTGTAAATGTGATTAACACAAAACTAAAGCAGAAATTAAACAAAATAAGGAAGCAAGGCATGTTTCATTTTTGCGTTTCGTCATACCTATTTATATATTTCCAACTTAACTAGGTTTAATTCAATCAACTAAAGCAGAAACCACCTCAACCATAACACCAAACACGAAAATCATAACATTGCACCGCCACAAACGTTCAAACAGTCAATTGGCACTCATTCTTTCCCGTAATTTGCTGGACGGGTCGATTCGACCGCACGGCTCCGGGCATCGGGTTAAAATGTTTTCCGTGTACCTCCCGTCACAGTTGTCACCTGGGTTGCGACGAGACACGTTTAACATAAACTATTGCCGATTTTGTGGCGGTCAGCCGTTGTTGAGGCCTTTTAGATGCGGTAATGGATCTATTGTAGTGTTTATATGCGAAGGAGTCGTTTTAGTGAGTTTGTTGTTTGGTAGAAGGGTTGTTTTGTATCGGATTGTGAGGACTGTGGACAGTGAGGTGTTTAGTATTATGTTTGTTTATGAAGGGGGTTTATATTATACAGTTATTTCAGGTTTCTGCATTGATGTTAAAGCCTATTTATTATTCGTATTCGGAGCGAATTTCACCGATAACACAACGTTCAAGAGCCATCAGTGTCAATATCCTGCTGCAATTATTACACTGACAGGCTCTTAAACGCGGTTTAGATGTACTGATCGAGTTCAGTTGCACCGGTGAACTTCGCCCCTAATAAATTAACTACATAGTCTCAGTTTACTTTTCGTTTGTTTTGGTTATTGTAACAGTCATACACCATCAGTTATACGTGACTATTTATTGCCTTGTGAATTACTACTGAAATCATTGCTTTTAAATCCAACCCACTCGAAAATTACGTGCATTTTCATACGAAATGATTAACAGAGAATTTATTGACAATTATTTGATAAGTAATTAAAATTAAATTACAACCTCGTTTTCCACTAAAAACAATTGAACTAAATAACTTAACGTTTCCAGTAATACTCAAACGAACAACTCTTCGCTTTACGCAGTATTACCATGTTTAAAGCTAATATTTTATGCCTGTTTTGCACTGGCAACACCCACGTAGGTACTTGCATGTTAGAACAGTTTTGAATCGCTTATACGACACACCTTGGTATTTTACACAAATACGTTATTTTATTATGGTAATACCTGGTTCTAAGCAGTCTATACACAATTTGCATTGCGTTTGTGGATATTTGTTTCCAAGTCATGGATGTTTATTAGTATAATAAGTATGTATTTACAAACAAAAATTATCTATGTAGTATATCAACTATCTGGTGTCCACGACACAAGCCTCGTTGCTTAGTGTGGTACTAGATGGCGCTGTGTGTAATGTCCAGCGATATTTATATTTATTGATTTTACTAGGCTTTCGACCATAATATCCAAGTATCCAAGCATTTAAGGATCTAATGATTACTACTAAAACTGCCATTGACGTGGTCCCAGCTGCACCGGTATTCCGTAACACATACCGATGGATAAAAATAAATCCTTATTCATTGCTTCACTTCTTTGGGAAATTTGTCTGCTCTACAGTTTAAATAACGCAATGAATACTGGTGAGTTGTCAAAATTAATGACATTGCCACCATCAACTCGAAAAATGAAGATCTTAGCTATAAATTTGTCTTTTTCTCATTCTACTCGGTAGTCGGTATATTGTGTCGAGTAGAGGGATTCATTGCTCATACTCGAACGCCGGAAGTACTTAAGGGGCAATAGAGGCGTACCACTGTAGAGGCTCTTTTAATGCATTCCGAATTCGAAAGTGATTTTATGTAGTTTATGTTTGTTACTTCTTTATGTCTATATTTGACCAGGACACCAAGGTACCGCAACCACTATCGTATTTCCAAAAAATGTTCTGTTGGTTGCGCAACCCACCAAACACCAGGTCAGATATTCGTCATAGATCTGTATACATTTTGTTGGCAGCACGACTGTTTGCACCGCACTGGTGTCCTAGCGACAGCCATCCATGACCAGCCAAACACCATTGTTCTTGTCACGGCAAAACTTCTTGCAAATGCTTTCATCGATAAAAATTCTACACCAAACACCACTTTTTTCTTCATGAATACCCTTCGCCTGGGGAGAACGGAGGTTTATACCAACTGAAACTCCACTGTACTGACTCAGCACCTAGATTTTGCTACGTAACACGATACTGCAACACAACAGCGAACGAAACAAGTAATAAACAGAAATTAACTCAGATGAATGCGATCATAAATCGGTGAGGAACGAGCCGGGATAGCTGTTTCGCTAGCTCGGTGATCCCGCGTTATAGTCTAGTTTATATTATACACAATAATACGTTATGTCTATTTAATAGTGGTTTTAGTATTTCTAGGGTTAAGTAGTACCATTTAGTTGGCTAAAACTGCCCTGAAAGTTACCGAAATGGTATTTTTTTCTGTGGTTAAATCCTCATGTTTACTCTCTGTCTGGAGAATACGCGGAGTTATATCAAAGTCTACCGTTTTAGCTTTACGTTTCCTACACTAACATAAGTCTACAGTGCAGGAGATACTCGTACGAATTTTTCGCGTAGTGTCGATGAAGTTGACCTGAGGTTCCAAAAAATAAATGTGGACAAGCCATTTTGCAATTTATTGATTGTAATATGCTGAATAATAAGAAATTCTATTTCTGTTGCAATCATCTTAAAAGTTGCCACACCCTTTTTTTATCTTGTTCGCTTTTAAAGATGGTACTGTAAAGAAAATTCTGTCTAATTTTGTGCTAAGGAGTTCCTCTCTTATCCTGTGCTCTTTTGATTTGGTAAACAAACTATGGTTCCAAGTATTTTCTTGAAGGTCTCGTAGCTGCATAGCCAGACTACCCCCAAACAAAAGAAAACACGAAAATGCAGATATTACACAAGCTTCTGATAAAATAAAACGAGCATTCACATAAAACTGTACAATGAATCCGATCAATACCCATCACATAAATACTCCCTAGAATCCAATACTGGACATAAGCATAGTGTACACTCAAGGGCAAGAATATGAATACATTTCGGTAAATTCAAAATCGTGCCTCATAAAGTATCGGTTCAGTTTTTGTGATAACAATCACAGAAGTACCTATGTGTGTGATGATGATGTTTCCATCAGTGATTGTGATTACAATTACGAGGATGATGATGATCATCCTCCTGCACTTTCCACAGTCGGTTTACAGGTAATTTTTTCTTCCACACAATATTTTGTCAAGATTAATGATGATATTTAAATTTGTGATGTAGTTTTCTCTGAATCTCTTCTATCTCTTCACGTCACCTTCCGTCACATCTTCGACCACACTAGGAAGTGATGAACGGCGGGCATTTTGGGGGACTTATTATCATCATTCTCTTATCCCAATTCATTTGAGGTTGGCGCAGCATGTCTTCCTCTTCCAAACTTCTCTATTACTCGTCATCTCATCAGACACCATATGGACTATCGTATCGATTTTGATATTTTATCCACCTTTTTCGGTTTGCCACTTTTCTTAAAGTCACTTGCTAAATGGAAACATATTTCTGGCACAGACTGTACACAAGAACGGTCAAGAAATGCTGTACATTCTAGCTCGCCCGCCCGTCACGTTTTGCAGCGAGCCGAAAATATTAATATTCGATGCTCAACTACTCAAGTAGGGTTGCTGCGATTTCAACTATTTATACTCCTATTCTTAGTTTCAGGAGCTAAGTGCTTTTTGACATGTCTAGTGGATCCGTCTAGAAAATTCTGAGGTCTTAAATTCTTTACGATGGACTTGAAAAATGTGTCCAACAAAGGATGATGTGGCCGTCCTGACCATGCCATACAAATTGATGTTTACTTTAACGTGTCGTTATCGTAACGTGAGTTGTTGTTTGGTGGAATTTTGGAAATGGAAAAATACTCATTTTTTTGTCACCAGCCAGTGCGTTTATGCAATCGATCCTCTACATAATCTACATTACTATCTCTAGCAACATTTTGGATCTCTTTCAACTGTATACCAGACAAATGCAGATGTCAGTTGGCCATTTCAATCTTATGGACATCCACAGTCAAACTCAAAGTTTTCCATGCCATACCTAACGTATTCCTCCGCATCACATGTCCATACCATGACAATCCATTTTCATATATAACTATTATTTCTTAGCTCAAGTCTCAGACACAATTACGTCAAGAAAACCTACCTACGTACTACCTTCCTTCCTAACTTTCCTAGCAATATAACTTGTCTACTCCCACCCAGTTGACAGTAATCACTCCAATTATTCCATAAAACTTTAACTAACTCAGCCCGATAAAATTATTACTATTCATCAAATCAACCTTCATAAATAACAAAATACAATCAAAGTTTTCCTTAGAAATCAGTTCATTCTTTATCTAACTATTGACTAAACGGTTCTAAACACCAATTACAAAGCCCCATAATTTAGATGGCCGAACGAAAATCCATCATGCGGTCTAGATTACCCTACGATTCAATACCTCTATTTATTTACGAGCATAGCAGGGTTAAGTATACGTTACAGGAAATTTATTCCGCAGCGTTGGTGGTATTCCTTCGTTGAAAAATTAAATACATGGAGATTTGAAATGTACGTAATTTAAAATTATGTTGTCGCGGCTGAGTTATGGCTGTGTAATGAATGGTCCTTTGCCTGTTGATCGGGGGCAGAAAAAGTTTAAATGTCGGTTCGAGATTTGAAATCGCGAGCCAGGTGCAATGTTTTTAGATGTTGTTTTGTTTGAGTTTAAGATGCAAGATGGTGGTTTAGAGAAGATTTTATCCTAATAAAAAATGGCCTCAGGGTTACTTATTAGTTAATTTTCTTCGAATCTGTTTGCTGACTTCTACAAAATATACCAACTCCATAGACACAGAATATACACACCACATAGACCATCGAATTCAGTCACACAACAATGTTGCTAACAGAAAAATCACCTCCCAAATATTCGCGCGTAAATCATGTTGAACAGTAAAAGTAGGAGGTAGGTACAGTGTAAGTATCACTTACAACTTAATGCGTGACGATTTTTTATGAGAACTGTGTGAATACATCAAGTGATCCCCTGGGTCTTAGAGAGGTGGCTAAAAAGGTTGTTACTAAAGAGGTCTACTCGATAAAGATATGTGTGAAATATGGCAACACTTTTTGTGTAGTAAGGCGGCAAAATTTGTGTTTATTTTCATTGTTTTGGTTGCTGTAAGCTTGTTCATAAAGGTGCGTTACTTGATTAATTTATCATAATTTTATGCTTACAATCGCCCATTGTCCTTAACAATAAAAACATAAAAATTAACGACTTCCGACTTACAAATTCAGTTTCGTTAGGGAACGTTGTTTCCGTTAAGTAAAGTCCAACATATAATTGCTTTAACATCTAAATATTGATTGCCTACTGGAAATTATTGGCAAAAGTAGCAAAGGAAGTTGTAGACTATGCAATATACCTGCAGCATTTCCTGCATCATTATACAGGGTGGAATGGATACATCGACGCACAAACGGATTCACTATAATGATGATTTGGATTGTGTTAGTATTGCACTTTTGTAGGAATCAGCTGTTTTTTTTAAACTACAGATGAACATGTTTTATATTCGGAACGATTTACTGAATGCTTAATAATAGTTTGTGCGTCGAAGTCCACACTGTATACTGTGTTGAGTACTATAGATCTACCGTATTGTCTTCTTCTTCTACACAAATGTAACAATAGAAACACTCTTTTCAATATTGGAATCAAGTCTGCTCTGCAAATACTCAATTTTGGGCCAAAAAACTACATTCAAGTTTATATGTCGTTAACACACAAATAAACATTTATATCTGGCCAGTATCATTATATTACACCTCACAATCTACGTCGCAGTTTATAAACACAAAGATGGCATTACCCTGGAACGCCATAAACCAAACGGCCCCGTCTATAAAAAAAAATAGAAAAATGGCGGCCCACTTTCGCAAAGTCAGGTGGTCCACAGCAGCTATCATTAATTTCCATTCAGTGTCGAATAGCCGGAATATATCGTGGCGGAATCGCTTCCAAGGTGCCGGGGTAAGAACACACTTAGTCTTGAGTACGGCACCGTTCTTTATTTTAAGTTGGCAATTGATTTTATACAGTTACTATGTATACCCGTCCGGGCGAAACGGTCTTGCTATGTGCTTACTTTGATGTGAAAATCTTGTACGAAGTTTTAAAACTGAAAGACGTATATTTCTAATTCAGTGAACAGTTTTTCAAATTCCCTGTTGGTTGAAGTTTGTACAGAAATATACTAAACATGATGGCCTGAATAAAATCTTACTGAAACAGCCCTAGACTTTTATTTTGTTAGCCAAACTGTCCCACTACTGGGCAAGTTCTCTCAATTTTGTGCTTCTAATCTCACAAAAATATCACCCAAAATAAAATATCAATAAAGCAGCGTTATCAAATTAAGACCCATCTTCCTTAATTATAATGGATCAACTCGTCATCAAATTAAAGTGTCAAAAAATATAAGCAATTAGTTGAGCAAAATAAATGCTTTAGCCCGACCTCGTAGCCTTTCCGAAACTTCGAATTCTTCACGCTAAAGGGCAAAGGGTGTGTGCCATTAATCATGGCAGACAGACAAGTTGTCGTCTTGTAAACGGATCTAATTTCTTGGGTGTACGTCTTTCTAGAGCTGGTTAGTGGCTGGTAGATATTGATAGACATTGAATAAGTACCTACGTGGTGCTCTGGACGTGTCTGTATAAGAAAAGTAATGGCAATCTGATTGAAATCGATTTCAGGTCTTTAAAAATGACGCTAGGTGGTGTGGATGGTGGAATATGACAGCACTACAAAGAGTGAGCATTTATCTTAGACTTACAGGTATTGCTTTGTGCCATCACATCAAGAGCTTTATATCCTAAGACAAATGTCTCATGCCCCAGTAAACCTTCTCGTTATTCTATGCCTATTGATTGCAGTAATGGTCCCACTAATCTCTAACACTGCCTGTCACAACATATAATGTCATGTCTCATCACAGTATCATAAAAACAAAAGAAGACACGACTACCAATCTCACTAATGAGAGTAATGACTATAACATTTATAAATGAAACGAAATGAAACAGTTCAGTCATTCAAGTCGTAAAGATGGTACAATATTAACGTTATTACCACTAGTTCACGAGCAAGCAACAAAATGTTGCGTCTTAAGGCTTGATTTAAACAAATTAAGCCCAGGGCGGTGAGTTTGGAGGCGTTTATGGGAGACGATACGATTTCGATCGGATACCTTCGGTAGCCGGACCGCCTTCAATTTGATTGTTACTTTGTTATACATCAGAATTTCAGTAAGTAAAGCTTCTACAATTAAGCTTATTTTATGCTTTTCATGGTAACTAGTGAAGTTTTAACAGTTTTCTGTATAGTTTTCTCACACACAATTTCCTGTGCACATAGATGAAAAACGTTTGCAGAAGAAAATATATTTTATCTCATGTCTGTGACAAAGCTCCCTTGATATTTAGATTCATACATACTCGTACATCATAAATTGTTTACTTTACTGTTTGGGTCTCTATGTCATAACTTTTAGGAAACGTGTACAAAAATCCGACGCCGGAATCGTCTTCGTAGTTGCAATATATTCTTACGTTTTGTAGTCTCACTAGATTGTGAATTTTATTGGATTAGAAATCAACCGACACGGCCACGATCCGACACAATCGTTCCCCATAAAAGGCCCTAGCGAACCTCTTCATGAGAAATTAGCCAAGTTGCCGGGTGTCGGGGCAATTTCGTCGGCAGCAACTCGGGCTTGTTGCGTGTTATATTGATGTAGGCTTATTATCTGCCGTAGCCTTGTATGAAGGTATTGTGGGCTGGAACACTGATTTACCGCCGAACAAGGTTATAGGATAGATTTTTTCACGCAATTTTTTGGATAAAGAATTTTGGGGTGCTCCGTTCAGTGACACTTGCGTCATACGTGATAAGTATGTGAAGTGTTGTACTATGTGGCCAAAATGTTAGTTGGTTTATTCTGTTCATCTGTACAGGGTGTAAGGGACATTGATATAGAAACTGTTGCCATGAATTCATGACTCACCAGGGTCTGTAAACGTTGTGATCGTGTAATTAATTACTGCACCTATAATTGAAATTTTTCTTCTTCATTGGGCGACGAAAATTTTTAAACCTGTAGCGAAAATGAGAAACATCCAGCGCGGTTGTATATAGAATTATGTGTTGAGATAGTTTTCTTTGTCTTTGATCAGAATTTGCTTCAAAAGACTGCCTCGCGTTGGTCTAGCGGTCGCAAGCGCGGCTGCTGAGCATGAGGTCCTGGGTTCGATTCCCGGGTTGGGCAGTGATATTAAGGCTGGGGTATCTGCTAAAATTAGTAACTCTATTTGTGGTGGTTCAAACTTCGTTTGAAGTACTGTTAGAATAAAGTTCTAATCAGCTTACACTACAAAGTGGTTGTACGTCAGTTACTGCGGGCCGAATAGTGCGAAATGAGTGGTTTTTATTTAATTGTAGCCTAATAAATAATTAGATCAAAATGCCAATTGTACACTTTATGAAGAAAAAATACTAAAACTTAATGCCGTTTAGGAGTACCTAGTTACGAAATTTCAAAGAAAAATGCATCACTATGAATATTTTTTTCATATAGTAATAACAAAGTTAGAATTATTTCAATTGTACCAACTAAAGTTTAGAGTCTAATAATCAACATATATATTTTTTTGCACATTTATTCACTCATCAAAGAGTGACACATCATTTAGCAGGTACTCCAACCTTAAGTTTTTCCATCAGGAATTTCTCAGGAGCAATAGGCTTCTCCCCTATTACATGGAACTTAAACATAACCGGCGAAATGTGGGTGTACTATTAGGTACAGTCGTGGTCTTTTCCGCCTGATCAGTTAAATTTTTTTTCGCTTAAATCATGCGGAGGCGCCGAGCCTCTCCACCTTAAACTTTAGGCCTATTAGGAAAGCGTCAACTTTGGCGCGCAAAATAACAATAACTCTCGTTTAGCATGTGTCGCCGATCGGTATTTTTTCATTAATTATTTATATATAAAGTCAACGGGGAGGGGACAGAGAGCGTTTCTATGTTTTAAGTGCAAGCAAAAATAAGCTTAGTGGTGATCAGGCGGGAGTGTCCTCGATAGTACACCTATGGCTAACCTTTCGGTGAATACAGGCGTGATGTTATGTATGTATTCCGAATTCGAAAGACAATATACGTGGGACGCTATAGGGATAATTGCTACCATTTGGTACTATATCAATATTGTAATTGCTTTTATTTTGATCACTGAGTCAATTAAGTTGGCAGCACAATATTAAACATTGTTAATTTATTTAAAACTTTACAACCGTTAATAAATTAGTATCTTGATATTGAATATCAACTTTTATATTACACGATTGATTGGACCACTGAGGCCCAAATTTGTTTCAATAATTTTGTTTCCATTTTAATGATGTTCATTGGGTGAGATCGAATGATATCGAATAAAATAATTGCTGCTCATTCACGTTATTTAATCGTTTCATTATTTTTTTTTTTCTATAAAATATTAATTACTTTTTTGTGGACATGAAAATGACAAGGGACTGAATAAGGAAAAGCTTTTCGTGAAAATGTTTCACTGTTTGTTATTGGTAGATTGATAACGACTTGATAAGTGCCATATACCTACTCTACGTAGTTTGTAGACAAACATACTCGTAATAGGGTAGATGACAAAAACAGTCTAATTAGTCCGACAGATACTTAGATTTCCAAAAAATATTGGACACATTTTTACTCTTTTAGGACGATACAGTGCGTCGAAAACTCGTGTGACGTCACATTTGAGTACATTTTTACTCAAATGTGACGTCACAAGCCCCCACACATGATCTTTGACACATTTTATCTTCGACCATTTTATTAATTTGATAAAACAAAAGACGCGTATCCAAGATTTTTCGATAATCTAACTGACGGACTTAACAGAATCATATTTTTTTTAGTCAGTCATCATCCCTATTAGCCCAGTGACTTACGAACAGTAAGTCGTGGGTTCGAACCCTGACTGGCGCATTACTTTGTGTAGTTTATTTCATCACCACTGCTCTCAAAACGGTGAAGGAAAACATCGTGATGAAACCGGCATGTCCTAGAATAAAAAAATCGAAGACATGTGACGTCTACCAATCCGTCCGCCCGGTCCCTCTCATTGAGAGGAGTCCATGTCCCAGCAGTGGGAACATTATAGTCTGATGATGATGATGATGATTTAATCCACTTGTTACACAAATGGATAAAATAAGAAATGAGTTCTGAGGAGGAAGTCTGAGAAAGAAAGAGAAAGAGAAAAAGTTGAGTATTACTATTATTATATATACTATTATTTGTATTACCTCCGAGTTCATAAAGGTCGAGGAATGATTTTGACCTTGAAAAAGTCGTTCCTCGACTTTTATGAACTTGGGTTGTATTGATGATTTTGATGATTATAATTCTGTAACTACATACGTCTTACAGTCGCGAATAATATTTTAATCAACTTACAACCTAACACTGGTCTACAAATTGCAAAAAACGTAAGAAAATTTGAATTTCGCGGGCCACCCTGGCGCATTCACCTTAAAGCATTCTCAGTAGCAGAACGGAGTCTAAATTTCTTACCGATTGATGGCAATATACAGGGTTATTTGTAAAACACTGGACTGTGTTACTAACATCATAATCAACAACTTTTGTTCTATGACTTTTAAAAATTCATTATATTTTAGTTCATCAAATTTTCGTACAAAAATAAAAATATTTAAATTGAACGCTCTAAATGTTAAGAAATCTATGCGAAGCAAAAGAAAGCGATAGTACAATAGTGAGGGGAGCGGGGTCAGGGCGGCGAGGGTCCGTAAAAGCGTTTAATTTAAATATTTTTAATTTTATGAAAATTTGATGAACTAAAATATGATGAATTTTTAAAAGTCATAGAACAAAAGTTGTTGATTATGATTTTAGTAACACAGTCCTGAGAGTTTGTCGGTATTTACAAATAACCCTGTAGATTCGCCCCATATTACACTATCTTGGGGCGATGGTGGTGGTGGTGATGAGATAATGGGGTTTACATCCTATCCTACTAATAATATTTTAAATGCGAAAATTTGTGAGGATGGATAATTTAAATAAATATCGCTGGACATTACACACAGCGCCATTTAGTTCCACACTAAGCAACGAGGCTTGTGTCGTGCACCAGATAGTTGATATACTACATAGATACTTTTAGTTCCTTCATCGCCCTTTGTGTTCCGGGGCCACGGTATCTCTTTCAAATAGTCCCGCAGCCCCGGCAGGCTTCGGCCCTTGCGGACCCCTTCCCTATTGCTGACTCTCTTTGAGGCGCGCGTGGAACACGAACGCGCCGTCGACACGGTCTGTCGTCATGAGACGGACGGACGGCGAGCTAGCCCATAGCTCCCCGTCCACAGGCCCGCGCCTACGGTGGCCGGAAGCCACCACGTGGCCCCCGACGCCCGGGGCGTCTCCCGCGGCGGCCGGGACGTGTGGATCTTTCCCTATCGCGTTCCGCTACCTCCTTCGCTAGCATGACTGCTTCGCAGAAGGAGGTGACGGCGTCCCATTCCGTCTCGCTCCGGACCATGGATTGCACCAGGGCCGGGAGCGAGAGGTCGCTCGGTTATAACCTGGATTAACATATAGGATACTTTTTATCCCGGTACTACGATCCCGTGGGACAGTACCGAACAGCACGCGGGCGAAGCCGCGGGCATTAGCTGGTACTTTGATACACTTCTGCGTGACCCTTCGGAAAAAACAAGCGTGATGTTTTATAATTATAATCATCCAAAACAAACCAAAAAACAATACAAACTGCCACATTTTATTTTATACCATATATTTTAGCGACAACTTCAACAGAATACGCAAATAAAGCCAATTGTATTCATACGAATGTCCGCTGTCGAAAAAAAAAAAGCATCCTGTGTCGTGTGCCGCGATGATTCATTTATTATTGTAAAGGTTGTTACTGACCGCGGCGTAACAACTCCATTTGTATGAGCGGCTTCCGAAATGTACCGAAATAGCATACACAATGAATCGTGAAATGGGTCACATTTTCAAAATAATGTAGGTAGTTGTTGTTTTTCTGTGGTGTCGGTTTAAATTGGCCGGGGAATAGTGTGGGTAGGTCAAATGTGTTTGCTGTCAAGAGTAAAACAAAATTTGGATTAATTTATAGCTAGATCAGAATGTGCGTACCTAAAAAGAAAGTATGTAAGAACACTAAAGTCTATTCAAATCCTTGTTTTTCCAATTGATGTTTTTTTCTTAATCGGCAATGAAGTCCATGCTAGTATCAATTTAATTGATTTCATGACAACTAAACATTTTTGGTCTTCTAAAATGTAGTTGCGAAAATGTTTGAAGTTGTAATACAAACTGAATTTTATTTATTTTGGATTATAAAGTAGGTACATAGTTATTTCATAAATACTTATTATTTGTTTTTATGTTTGGAGCCGATTCGCGAGCGTAGATTAGATAGGCAGATACTTATATTACTTCAAAGTTTCAATGAATCCCACAAAAGATCAATACAGTGACAGAATCATTGATGAGATTTATAATAATTTCATAGTCATACAAATTGTGTCTACTATGAGATGACCCTAACGACTTTGCATTGTTCTTTTCATTTATTCGTAATTGATTTATTCATTACAGATGAAGACTACAAATGACTGGCAATAAATAAAAGAACATTTAAAAAGTAACTTTAAAAAAAAACTTGATTTTTCTACTGATTTTGAAGGACTAAAGCCACATGACGTGTTCCTGATAACATCTTATGCATGACTAAATCCATTAGGAGTTTTATAAAGTATAAACACAATTTTACATAGTCTAGAAGTGAAAACAAGTATTGGATTAAGTAAGTAAAAGATCAAAGCATAAGCTAAAGCCAAAGGAAAATAATTTCAAGAGAAATTCTGGACTTAGCTTTAGCAGACTGAGTGCAAGACTAGTGCATTACTCGTTCTTCTCTTTATGAGACGAACTTTGCATGGCAAAGATTCTATCTACTTACTAATATTTTATGATATTTACTGTACAATAAAAATACTTGTAACTATATTAATGAATCTTCGTACGGTACGATACGACAGCTAACTAGGTCTACAGCAGTTCCTCGTGGCGAAATTAGTTTCTCAGGTAACAAGATGCTTTGAATTATGTATAATTGCGTTTTAGCGGCGGACATGTCAAGATCTAAATTTCTAAAACCCTTTACCTGCCATAACCTACGAAAAAAATAATATATTTGTCTTTGAATCCCGTTTGCCATCAAACAGATAAATCAGAGACAAATTTTCTGCAACCTACTTTCTATCGTCCAAACAATGTTTACAACAGAACCACGCCCACAAAATCACAACATTTAACTACACCATAATTCTAGCTAACTGTTATATTGTAAAGTACAGCAATATCGCTCGAATGGTGTTTACAAACGCGATCGTATGCTCCTTAACTGCACCGCGACCAATTTAAAAAGCCCTTTCTACTTCAACTCGGGCAAACTTTCGCGAGGCGTTTTTAATTTGGTCGGGTAAAGTTAATTACTTAATTTCGGTTAAGGGGCATTCCGCTTTTGATTTATTAGCATTATGCTGTAATTAGGTAAGCGTGACATCGGGCCTGTTGATCTAGATAGCGCTACGTATGCAAATGGGAAAGGGTGTTTTAATGTCGTAGGTATTATCTTTTGAATTTGCTATTTCTATTTAAATCTGATGTGTGGTGAATTTTCTGTTACTGGAGCATTATTTCCATCTTGTTCAGTGAGGATCAGTAAAGTTTCAAAAGGATCCTTGAGAAACAAACAAGATTTAAACATACCTAATTGACTACAACTAGTTAACAGCACGATTTTATTATACACTGGCCTGCAAAAATAAGTATCACACTTTTAAAATTGCAATAACTTTTTAAGTACATAAGATATACTTTCGAAAAATAGTTTAATTTTGTCTATAGTTTCAAAGAAAGCTGATAAAAATTGCTATAAAACTTTTTTTTTATTTTAAATCTCTAACTTCTATAGTTTAGGAAATATTGAATTTTTTAAAGTGTAGTACTTTTTTTTGCAGGTCAGTTTAGATTTAGTTTTTCTATCAAGGTTTGATTTTCAAACTATCCATACTGTCTTCCTCTTTTACACACTTCGAGGAAATTACATATTTATTTAACTTCCCCCATAACTTTCACACTGCAATAACCAAAAACAATTTTTACGATTATTATATGGGCAATTGAACACAATGAACACTCCTCTTGCTATAAAGAAAAAGTTACCAAACCGATCTTGTACCTAACTGCTACAAGAAAATCAAAAGGCCATCAAAGTCGCATCGCTTAAACTCTATGGTACATTTAAAAAGCAACATTATTATCATAAGCCGTGTACGACAAACGAGCGACTTGTTAAGACCCATTGTGACGATATTACACCAGTAATGAACGCAATAATCTTCAGATTAGAATACAATGGTCCGTGTGAATGTACTCTTATAATGCTGACTAGATGGATGTGAGAGGCAATTGTTGGTTGCACTTACAATATTGGTGGGTGCATTGTTATTCTTTTGGTTGAATCGACTGTGGGGGGCTTAAGGAAATTGGAAAATGGATGTTGGTGTAGGCATTTTGTTTATTGCTTGCTACTTTCTTTAATTAAATACTTGAGGAATATATAAATAAATAAATCTTTTGGTTAGTATACTGGTGTAAGCGTATTATCATATTCAGTTATATTCACAAGCTAATGAACAAAATGAACTGAAATCCCCCATTATGTCTGTCTACCTACACAGTACTTAACTAATTTTTCATCTCAATTTTTCGACCTTTACCGTATCCCTACGCCCACGTGCGATAAGTGCTTTTAATGATATTTATTCCTGAAAATTTATTGTATGAAATCTCTTTTACCTGACAAAAATAAATTAAGTTTTAAAACTAGATAAAGTCGGTGTTTAATCTAGACTACTTAGAAAGAAGACATTAAAAAAATCAAAAACAAAATCGGACACTACAAAAGTTTAGACAATCTAATTTCGGTCAAGTCATATGAGGACCATGCAGAATATAAGTAAGGACTGACACGATAAAAAAAAATCGTGATTTATTAACAAAGCAGTGAAACAACACCATAATATATGATCCAAGCAGACAAAACTGTTATCGACACTGTTTAAAAGACACTATCTTTTTCTCCGTAATAGTCTCATCAAACTAAGGGCAGAAAATAATCAATCGTTATTAATGACACGACCTAAATAAACGCAAACTCATCAGCAATCGTCAACGACCGTGTGGAAAGCCTTTTGTCATGAATATTACAGTTTTTCATTACTTTACGTTTAAAAAAAAAGCGTCGGCACCACAGTATTTACAGACAGTATTTCAAATAGGAACCAATTGTCGGAATCTGCTCACATACACATGCACCATAGTAGTCGACATAGCTCACAGAATACGCAATGGAAGAGATGGCCATATTAGCCGTAGAACCGATGAACGTTGGGGTAGAAGTGTTCTTGAGTGGAAACCGTGAATCGGCAAACGTAAAGTGGGACTCCCTCTTGGTGCAGCAATAATCTCTGCAGGATGGCTAGCTAGTGATAATAGCTGAGCGTTGCCGAGAATCAAGTTGATTGGAGAAGTCTGTGTCCAGCTGTGGACTGCTTTAGGCTGTAGGCTGATGATGATGGTGCAAAGTATCATCACATACCCTAAGCATGTTTCAACTAACAGATTAGTTGTGTGTCGTGAGATAGGCGGGACTGTCGCATCGTACGAAACATATTTTTATGTACCTAGTACTGCAACATAACAAAAAGTTAAGTTGACAATCCTAAGGCGCAAGACACACAGAAAAGACGTAAGACGCAGACGGGGCACAGACATATATATCTTCCGCGTCTTTTTCATACAAAATGTATAGAAGCGTCGCCTCGCAAAGCACACAGAAAAGGCAGGGCGCGGACGGGCGCGGAAACGACGTTTGCCCGTCTACGCCCTGTTGTAAAGCACATAGGAGGACGAGGGACGGATGAGATCGGGGGTGCCGGCGGGGTGGGGCGCGGGTGCTGGGACACGTGCTACGCGCGTGTCAAAAAAAATGTTAAAACATGTTATCGTGTCAAAAACAGACGACTGAATTAAGTCGGTTGGTTACACAAAAACAGATAGAAAGGCGCGTCGCTTGTGTTCTCTCGTGGCGTCGGGCGTCACGCCCGCGCCTCGCCCATACCTTGTCTTTTCTGTGTGCGTTAAAAAGTCGCGACGCCGCGCCGCCCCGACTGCGCCTTGTCCGTGCCCCGTCCTAATCTTACGTCTTTTCTGTGTCCCCAGCGCCTAACACATGCGTTTTGATTTCACAAGGGCCTAGTGGCTTTACTGTTCATGTTTATACTGTGCCTGTACGGTTAGCATGTGTGTGGTGTGTGGATGTCATCGCGTTATGGCTTTTGTGGTCGAGATAGCAATCAAATGCTTTTAGATATTGACCTGAATTTGAATGAAGGATTAGTGTTTTTGTTTTGTTATTAATCGAAATGGTTCGCTGTTTCAAATGAATGCAGAAACAGAGCCTATTTACTGTATACTAATCCACAACCCGAGGTTAACCGGCGATTGCAAGAATGCATAATCTGAACTACTGTACAGTGAGTTATTGCAAGAAGAAAACCATTTTCTTAAATCTAAAGGTAGCCACGCTAGGGCATACCTGACAGGTTTGCCTGTACATTTGGACTGTAGGTACAGGTAAACCGGAGCGTGTATGTTGCAAAACTGGGCAGGTTTTTTCAAGAGGCAGCTCAAGCTTGCCTGCAGACTGGTGTACCTGTACAGATAAACCTGAAAGGTACATCCTTGCGTGTATGATTTTCATTGTGACCCTAACCATCCATATTCTTTTTATGGAATCTAAAGAACTTTTTTGATAAGATTTTCACCAGATTTATCATCCTCGTTGGTCTTGTGGTCGGGTTCGATGTCCGGTTAGAGCAATGTGAAATTGGGTTTTCTCATAGGTAAATAAAGTAAGAAAATTTGAATTTCGAAGTTCAATTTTTTTACGTTTTTTTAGTCGATTGAATGACTATTTCATGAAAAAGTCATTCAATCGACTTTCATGAACTTGGAGGGTTGTATTGATGATTTTGATGATTATAATTCTGTAACTACATACGTCTTACAGCCGCGAATCATATTTTAATCAACATTCAACCTAGCACTGTCATGCTAATTTCAAAAAACGTAAGAAAAATTAAATTCGCGGGCTACCCTGGAGCATCCGCCTTAAAAAAATCCCAATAGTAGCCAAACTGGTTAGACCGAGAATAGACTCGCTCCCTTTTTTTTTTTTCGGATGGCAAATCAATCATTAAATGACTCCTTGGTCCGGGGCCACGGTATCTCTTTCGAACAGTCCCGCAGCGGAACAGTCCCGTAGCAGACTCGCTCCCTAACCTAGTGTTTGTCTTATTCTAACATAGTGTCTCCTTGTCCGCAGGTTGTGCGTTTCCATCTCGGTGGCACGGGCGCTGGTTCCAGTCTGGCGTGATCCAGCCGATCCTCATCGAAGGCGACAGGCTGTCCAACAAAGGACGGTGCCTGTCCTCAGAGGGAGACAAGTTTCTTATTGTTGATGAGTAAGTTGTTACCATAGCTTCACGAAATGTATGGAGTTGTAGAAACTCATGACTAAATAATAATGCAAGGGTTTATTCAGCGTTTGCCGATGTTGGATGGGCTAGATCTATAACAGCTAGATCTATAACAGCTGGATCTATAGCAATACATGCCGAGCTCCCTTCGTGCCTCGGAAAGCACGTTTGTGGAGTTGTAGATTCAACCGGTATTAATCCTGCTACAAAATGCAGAAAGCTTTTGGAAGAAAATGGAATGGAATACTCTCGAAAACGTCAGGAGTAACAGCGCAAGAATTAATCTGTAGTTGGAATAAAAAATAAATAAAAAAACGGAATCATGAAAATTGGATTTAAAAAACTGGCCATGTGCGAGTCGGATTCGCGCACAAAGAGTTCCGTTCCATTATCTATACAAAACAAGACAAAACGGTATAAAATCACGTTTGTTGTATGTAGTATTTGTTATTAGCGGCATCGGAAATACATCATCTCTGAAAATTTCAACTGTCTAGCTCTCACGGTTCATGAGACACAGCCTGGTGACAGACAGACTGACGGATAGCGGAGTCTTAGTAATAGGGTCCCGTTTTTACCCTCTTTGTACGGAACCCTAAAAAGAGTAGTTACGTAGGTATATCTAGAATAGAAGGAGGTAACTTACTTTGCCATAGTTGTCTAGAGCCTCATCATCTGCCCAGCCTTTTCCCAATTATGTTCTGGTCGCCTTCCAGTCTAACCGGATGCAGCTGAATACCAGTATTTTACGTGGAGCGACTGTTCTCTATAGCCAAAACAATGGGCAATTTGGAGGCATTCTATAAAAAAATGTAACTGTACCGATTCCTGTTGTTCGCAAAGTCAAATACAATTAAAAACAGCACTTTGAAAAGAAAGGGAATCTTGTTTACTTCATGTTTTGTACACCAAACTTTTTCCACTTTCCATTTCTCATCTTCGAATCTTCCTTCAGTAAAACTTTTAAACTCGTGTTTGGTGCAAATCTCGATCATTTCTCTTTGCTATCTTTTCTCTTCCGTTTCGTTTCCGTCGCATTCGTTTAATCTCTCAATCTGTATGTCTTATCGATGACGCTTAGCGCGCGTGATAAGGGTAGGTGGCATATATCCGTGTCGCTCTAATATCTTGCAAGAGTACCTATGCTTAGTTTTCTATTTATAAGGTAAGCTTAGCCTTTCTCTCTCGTTTTATTGTGTGATTCTCTTTTCTTGTGGTTAACGTAAATGTAAATCAGACTTTCGAAACTCTACTTCTTTTGTATTTTACATTGGAATTAGTATACATAATAATATCTCATTGAGGCATTTACATAAAATGTTGGTATATGTACAATTGTACATACGAAGATTTAGCTACTATTTAGCTACTATTTAGCTACTTATTAACTACAGGAGCTAAATTAGCAACTCTAATTGTGGTGGTTCAAACTTCGTTTGATGTACTGTTAGAATAAGGTTCTAATCAGCTTGCACTACAAAGTGGTTGTTACGTCAGTCACTGCGGGCCGAATAGTGCGAAATGAGTGGTTTTTTACGATTTACAAAAAATCTATTGATTGGACTAAAAAAATAAAACACTATCATGCTTGCTTTTTTGTTTTGCTTGCTTGCTTGCTATTATCTTGCTTGCTGTTATCTTGCTTGCTGTTATCTTGCTTGTAGAATTATTTGCCAAAAAATCAGAAAGATCGCATGTATTTGAGTATGGTTTTTACTCGTTAAAAGATTTTTTTAGAGATAAGTTCTTGATTTTTTTATCGATTAAAATTAGTTGTAATAAGTTTTCAAAATACTATCATACTAGCATATACCCTGAAGAATATCATATATTATTTTTCTAGTTTTGTTTATTGCAGTGAATCATATGCTTTTTTGCATTATAAAACTCGCGTTTAGCTCCTGTAGTCCCCAAAGAGGCTTTTCAAAATGCAGTTGGCAGTTAGAGAAGATCAATGTTTGCAGTATTGGCAATTAAATGCATAAAAGAAACAAACGCTAAAAACTAGTTTAAAAGGCTAGCTTAAAAAGCACTATAAGAACTCAAATCATACAGCCTAAAATCGTCTGATAGCTTGATCATACTATCCTGCACCGCCCCTCTGCAATGGTGCATACCTGGTTCGTGCCCCGTGCCAACAAATCTTCAATCCACCGCATTACCTGCTGACGCCCATATTTCCTACATTCCTCCTAGAAACTGCCCACTGTAGTAGATACGTATTCTATCATTAACATTTATGGTACATATGGAATAGATACTGCTAAGAAGGTGATACTTATCTGCATTTTATTATGTGGGTCAAGCCTTCTGTGAACCCGTACCACTGTTTTAAAAATCAGTAATTTGAAGGTACAGTTCTAATCTAAAATTTACAAGAATTCGGGTTTCATTACCTTCAGCACTATACATAGAGCGTAGGGTGATCTCGAGCTTTGCACGGGCTTTTAATTTGTATTTTTTCGTAATGCACTGGCCTGCAAAAATAAGTATCACACTTTTATAAAATTGCAAGATATAAATTGTAAAACACAAGATTATACTTTCGAACCAAAAAGGACTCGAAAAATTGTTTAATTTTGGTTTATAGTTTCAAAGAAAGCTGATAAAAATTGCTTTACAAAGTTTTTTTATTTTAAATCTCTAACTTCTATATTTTAGAAAAAAAATAATTAAAAGTGTAGAACTTATTTTTGCAGGTCAGTGTAGGATTTGCCATCAAACTATTTTACTACGTTCTGTTTTCTACCCGATCTACTTCTACAAATAAATCTGAACCAAGACGATCGTCATTTCCCTAATAAAATAGCAATTCGAATTAGCCTACACCAACTTTTCAATTCTCAAAGGAAACTTTTTGTAATACAACGTTACCAGCCCCTCTGCAATGCATAGCCTTCCGTGTTTCGTGCCAACAAATCTTCAATCTATCGCGTTACCTGCTGGCCCCTATATCTTTTACTAGTGGCCAGTCAGCTCTACTGGAAAAGAGGTTTAATATCAACCGTATCAACTGGTTTAGGTTTGCACTTTGCTGGTAATATTGGTTTCAGGTTGCTGAAAAGTTTTTTACTAATATTATTTACGGGTTGTGAGTATCAATCATCATCATCATCATCAGTATCAATTAAATAGACCTCATCCATCGCTTTCCATAAGGTGTGATCGAGGTCAAAAGCAATCCCATTTTGTAATAAAAAAAATGTAGGTATGCAAGCTGTGGCTTTCGTCCGCGTGAAGTTTTAGGTAATAAAAATTTTACGTCCCTATTTGAATCGGATTTTGTTAACAATTTCAAAGGTTTTATTTTTTGCATGGAACCCTAATTCCTTTTCTAAAATAGTAGCAGCCTAAGTTACTCATTATAACATTAGCTATCTGCCAGTAAAAGTCACGTCAAGATCAGTCCATCTGTTTTGGAGAATAGCCGGAACAACCCAAATAGACAGAAAAAAAAATATCGGTTTGGGTTCAATTATATTTATTTGTATAGAAGATGAAATCAGTGAAAAGCATTGACTTCTTTTTCCCATCTTTGGTATGGTAAATCCAAGTAAAGATTTTCTTTTTTCTTTCAGAAAAGGCTGCTACCGCTGCGTTGTGATGCATGAAAAACATAAAAACGTTCTACAGTATAAAGAAAGTAAGTATCTTTCTATTAACGAAGCTTAGAAGCGTCGCGATCTCTGATAATTGCTAGCTAAGCAAATGGACGGCAGCACCATCAACATTCAACAAAATAATATCAAGTTTTTGAGTTAAAACCTAAACGACAGACCAGCAAATTAATGGACGCCCGCTTTATCAATTGTATCTGATAAAATACAGTGATTTCAATGTAAAACAACCCTAAAAGCCTAACCATCTAAAATGAAAAGCCTCGCTACATATACATCCAGTTTGGATGAGTTAACGGTGTCCCCTCACTATACAGGCCACCAAGGGAATATCCTGGACTCATAAACAAGTCGCCTAATTTTCTGGCGAGGCCCTCGTAATGAATTACATTACCATTTGCGTTCATTTAGTAAGTAAATTGAGTAACAGATAGCAGGCTATTTTTGTACTAATATTGGTGAAAGTTTTTATTTTAGCTTTTTGAGTCTATTTCAATTTTGAACTTTCAATAATACTGGCTTTAAGGATAGGCTAATAAAAAATGAACATGATCAGATGTTATCGTCCAAAGCTATAGCGTATAGTATAGTATATACACAAGGTAGGTTCCAAAATCCCAATAGCCCACTTTAATAAACAACAAAAGTTTGGTTTATACGTTTGTTAAACTGGTGATAGTATCACGGTCTTAGACATTGGATACAGACGTAATCCTGCTGCTGCATTCTCTAGGTGTAATTATGTTACTATTCCTCTCAAATTTAATTTTACCATTTTTTTTTTCTTGACTATAGAGTCAAGATGCTGACGCATCAGCTAACAGATTGATTTTCGGAGAACCTGCACCAATTCTACGCCCTTTCTCAAAATGTAGACTAAACCCCTTTTTTTTCGATGGGAAATCCTCAAATGACCCCCTCCCGCTCTGGGCGGAGCGGAAGGGAGTGTCATACTTTTACTGACTAAAACCCATCCATGTTCCTTCATAGCCCTTTGTGTTCCGGGGTCACGGTTTCTCATTCAAACAGTCCCGCAGCCCCGGCAGGCATCGTCCCTTGCGTACCTTTAAATCCAGCATTTCTAAAGCCTTCTTTTCATTTCCAGCATTCTGCCATCGAAGAGACGCGTTACCGCACTTGTGTTCTTTGATAACCGGCGACGCATTGCTGTACTCAATGTTCAGAGAAAATGCGGACCCGGTGGACTGCCCGCTCAAAGGGCCATTCTCTTTTACTTATAATAGGTAAGTTCTTGACTACTGATCTATATCTAAAAATTGCATTTAGTAATATCCATGGTTAAACTGTTGGTCACCTACTTTTAGCCTGTGTTCAGCAGATTGGGCTTATATTTTGACAAAATAGCACTTCTGATCATCCTGTCCATGGAGTGCGTATCCATAGAAGATTTTGCAGTACATACAGGGTGTAAACTGACCCTTCACGAGCACGAGCAAGCATTCTGTACATCAAACTGAGTAACTCTGCGTACAAATTATTGCTCGGAAACCATTTTTTTTTTGGCATGAAAAATCACATTTTACAGTAAAACTCAATGTAACGCATTCAATACATTGTGCTGATGGATGCATTGGGAAGTAAACGGGTCATGGAGGTATTTAAAGTAAAGTTATAACATTAAAAACTTAGATTTTAAAAAAACTTGTGAAAACGTTGAAACTTTGACCCCCAATATCTCCGTAACAGTCTTCACGTTTTCATCGAAATGATGATTATTTTACGAATAGCTACCGCTTGCTTCCATATTACTCATTACTCTTCAGCTCCTATACATCCCCACATTTAAGCCACATAACCAACGACAGTTGAACTGACCAGCAATTAAGACATGACACATGTCAGTCGGTGGCGACTGGCGAGCTACGAACGACGCCTCGTAATGACGTGTAATTAAAAACCGTTGGCAATGCATTACCGATCGGGCGTCACTCAAAGTAGGCTGTAATTTCAATGATGCATGATTTGCGATGAGATCGCGATTGAAATATGTGGGTACGAAATTCGTTTAACAGATTCAGTCGATAACATAGCGGAAATGGTATGAATGGATTTTATACGTAGTTGATCACTGCTCAACAATATTTTACGGTCAGGAGTGAAGAGGCTTGAGCCGATCCTTTTACGCCACATTTTTTTACATTTTGTTCGGCGTAGTAACCAGGCGCGTCGTCCGAAATTCCGAGTCAAAACCAGGTGAATGACGTCTTTTTCGCTTTTATTGCATGGACATAAAGCTTTCTCACCGGTTCAAGCTGATTTCGAGTCAATAAGTGCGTTCGCTCCCTTATACTACAGTAGAGAATAATGCAGCTGCTTCTTTTGGTCCCTTTAGATCCCCTCGGAAAATTCATAATGTCACACCAGACACTTCGGTTGCGCAAAATAAATAAATAAAATACATATCGCTGGACATTACACGCAGCGCCATCTAGTGCCACACTTAGCAATAAGGTTTGTGTCGTGGACACCAGATAGTTGATATACTACATAGATACTTTTTGTTTGTAAATACATACTTATTATACATATAAACATCCATGACTCGGAAACAAATGTCCATGCTCATCACACAAACATTTGCTCCTACTGGGATTCGAAGAACATAAGGCAGCCTCACTACCGCTGCTCCATTCGGGTCGTTAAAAATACAGCTGATAAAAATTAAACACAAGCTAATCCAAATTACAATAATTTCCAGGGGTCATGGTGACTGCAAGAGTCCGGTGTCTTCAATAGAGAGCTGTACGGAGGATTCGAGACTGCTCCTCAACTATCAGGCGTGTCCTGATGTGTATGGCTCTGAAAGCACGGGTAAGTTGATGCGATTCCCTATAGTATAATACCATTCACGCTTGGAAAAAATGAGTTTTTTGCCAATGTCTCCGATGAAATATTTTCCGAAAGGTTAGATTAGATATTGAAAATTCGACAAAACACTTCGGATCCAATTTTATAGTGATCGGTCGCATAGATTCCGGTTTCTCGAATCCGGCTCGAAGGACCAATCGAACTTATATACAATAATACTGATGCTGTTTTTTGAACACTTCTTTTATTGCATTTATGTATGAAATTTCATTGTAATTAAATTTAAATAATTATTAAATAATTTCATTCCTTTCCTTGCCGCCAGTAAATAGAATCAAACATGTAAAAAGTTAATTAGGTCATCCACCAATTATTTTTTATAGCGTAGCGTAAGTCGTAAATCTGGCTAAACAATCAACATTTTTTCCTATCCTTGACATATAAACCGTAGAAATTTTAAAGATCGTAAGGTTCATTCGACACTTGTTTTCACTGTCGTTAGTAAAGCAAAAACAATTTGTATATTTTCGACTTCAAGCCCGTCTTGTTAGACATCGGTTACAAATGGATCGGGCACAGTTCCAGCATATAGGTGTCAGCTATTGTTTAGTTTTAGTAGCGGCTCGCGGCCCGTTCGAAATAACTGCGGTGTTAAGGACATATTGGTGACTCATTCCTTACTAATTTTGTTTGCATGTTTGTTATGATAGTTTCAAGTAACGATACTGACAAATAATTTTAAACAGTTGTTTGCTGGGAGCAAAAACTTTAATGAAAAGAATTTGTTTTCAATAAACCAATGAACGATTTAAAGTAAAATTAACTTTTTTGTATTGGCTAGGCTACTCCAGCATAATTCTGTTTAGCTCTCGGAATGCCACAAGAGAATATTCTTTACACAGATTGTCATATTTCCACAATAAAACAAATGAAATTATACTCGCAAATAATAAACATAATTGCACCAAAAAAAAAGCAAGAAAACTCAAACTTCAAAGGCGTAGGTAAAAAAAAAAGAAAAGAAAAAACAGACAAGAAAAAAGCATTTCTACTCAAAAAGGAACATTTCCGAGCAATTCCCATAGTAGGTACTTCCCCTTTACGCCGCCGGCAGTATCTATATAAAACTTTATTTGTGCAGTCGTCTGTCACAATTGTCTACGTGAACGGCGAACTGGGCGTCTATTCTTGGATGTAGATTTCGAACAAGAAGTTAACAGACTTATGAGTACTATTTACCTACTGGAGTTGCATATTGCGAGTTCGTCATTCAGATAGCTGTTGTGTGGCTAATGAGAAGTTTGGTCATTAGTTATAGGAATACCGTCCTAAATGATTTTGCGTTCTTTGGTACTTATTCGTATTTGAAGTCGTCTAGTCAGTCATTGGGATATTTGAAATAAGTCTATGGGCTTAACTATAAAATAAGGTTCCAAAAGCTTTCCGTAGGTGCACAACGCACAACGATATGAATAACGTAGCTCTTTGATTCTCTGTCTCACCATCTCACTAAGTACCTACTTGTCTTCATAACTTCCTTCTAACATTTTGTACTCCAGTACCTATGTCAAAATCCACTTTGTAGCTAAACGTATATCTTCCGTGATTATTATTTGTTTTGAGCTCCCGATATTTCGACGCTGCTGCAAGCGCAATGATCGCGCGGGTTGACTAAAACAAAAATTGCGGGTTGAATATTAGTTTTAAACCGTGAAAGCATAAAACACTTTGTAGCTTCTATCAATGGTCATTGCTTTCCGAACGAAAAATTCTTCGCGGGGGATTTATCTAAATCCAAAATTCCTTAAAATTTCAGTGGAAGAGCTAGAATGCCTAGCGACGTGGAAGGAAGGCAGCCTCCGATTCTTGGTGGGCAAGCTGCATCACAACCACGCCACCAGCAATGAGGACCGATACCGGTGCTTCGTCTACGAGAAGACGAATGGTAACTACAGACTTTCATTGTTTTTATTTTTTAATTCAGGGTGATAATTTTAACCTGCACACATCATAAAAGTAACTGGCACTAGAATTTTTATTAAAGGTTCAGTCAAACTGGGACGGACAGGTTGCGGACTGGCTCCGGAGCCGCGTCCTCAATTTGTGCTGCCGGCCCGTCCATCCCGGATTGACCGAACCGTTACTTACTAATTTTTTACGTTACTTTGTCGTCCGAAATCGAGGCAGTAATAAATCTATCTGGAATATTCTTGAGAATCCTAAACTAATCTACTGCTAAGATTTCTAAACCACCCACTAACGGAACCAAAAAGACCTCGCAACTTTTTTCTTCCAACAGTGGGCCTCAAAATTTGCTTTTCCTCTCCAATTTTAGACTTACTTCTCAACACGCGTGTTACAGCAACCGGCGCAGTGAAGGAGCAGGTGGTCCCGCCGGGCGGGATTGAGTACAGAGTCGCTCAATCCGGGGATGCCACGTGTAATGGACTGTTCAGTGCCACGGAGGGATCCAGGACTATGGCTCTTAAACGTGGTAAGAAACTTTTACTTTACTTTGAGAAGTGGAAATGCTCCGCTGTTTCTTTCTGATTAATTTAGTTGCAGGTTTTAAAACAGTTATACAGAATATGTAGAGGCGCTTGGAAGAGGCCTTTGTCCAGCAGTGGACAACAATCTTTTTCGGCTGATGTGATGATGACAAAAATTTTCACTAAACAAAATTAAAGCACACAATCCAACTGCTAATGCTCTCTCCATTTCTTCCAGTATCAGTCCGCTTCAACTGCCAGTTCCCATCATGGATGACGTTCAGCCACACGTGGCACACGTTGGACTTCACCAGCAACTACACGTTCTACCAGCGGAACGCGACCCTGAGGATAACCAACCAGACGGGCGCGGATATCAAAGTGTACTGCGTCAATGTTAAGGCGAGCTCGCCGAGCGGGAACTCGGTGGCGTTGGTTGCGCATTGGCAGCATCATTGGTGAGTTGCAATTTCAAATACCATCAAGGCCACATCGAAAATTTCACTCTAAAATATTGAATACGATCAGCACATTTGAACTTTGATCAAGAACAGTACCATAATTTCTATGAAATCCTCAAGGTTTTTCTCCTCCCTAAAGTTGGCCAAGGGGTATGTTGGACCTTAACTGACTACCTTTGGCCGGATTACTGGAGCAATGCTCAGTCAGTCACGCTACCCTGACCAGGTATTGATACGCATGATCATGCAGGCGTCCTCTACAAGGGAGGTTCTGTCCTAGCTCATCATTTCTTTACAAAAGTAGGCGACGGCGTTACACGCGCTCTCGCTTCAGAACATGTTCTGAACCACGACCGGTGTTCCCAGGCGCAGGCAATGCGCCTGGGAACACCGGTCCAACTCCTCTAGTGTGCTGCGCTGCGCCGTGTCGTGGGGTAGTCACCGCAGTGTGAATAACTACACTAACAGCTTTTGAACACGGTTTGAGATGTGCTGAATGCTGAAATTGGCCCCTTGATTTTCACTGTTCGGTTGATAAACATGCAAAAATAATCATTATTGATCTTTTTAAATCATATTTCCCCTTTTGTCTGTCAGCGTGTCCCGCTACGTGTGCGTGGTGCTGTACCGGCGCGACACGTACATCGCGGAGCTGCAGCGCGGCGCGCCCACCCCGCGCGCCGACGACGCCTGCTCGCCGCACCACTTCAACGCGGTCACGGCGCCTTACGTTACTCTAGTAGGTGAGTGTCGTGAGCCCCTGGTGAAGCCTATCCGCTAGACACTGCACCGCAACGCGACTTCCGACAGTAACGTCCGACACGCGTGTGTCCGTTGATGCAAGTCCGTCAAAAATCTCATCGCCTGAGATCATGAACGTGGCGTCTTATTGCTTTTGGTCACAACAGCCGTACCGGCTGCGATGGGTCAGCCCGGCCGCCAGAGTCAGGCCGGTGACCATAAAGGTTTCTACACAAACCACACACGAGTCATTAGCAGCGCTGGGTGTAAGCAGTGTAGGACGTTACTGCCGGCGCGCCCGCTCTCATTGTGACGAGTGAATACGGCGACCATGCTAACACAAAAGCGCCTGCTGCCCGGCGCTTCGCCGCTCTGTATGTCGACCGGCAGGGCAAAGCAGGGCAGGCGCTTCTCAGGATGCCGGCGGGCAAGTGCCTGAAACTGGAGATGTTTTAAGATATATAACTAGTTTGATATTGATGGTAAAATTCTGAACGCAGGATATTATTTTATTTAATTAGATTAAGTTTTTTAGATATTGAAATAAATAAAAAATATAATTAGTTAAGTTGAAGTCGGAATACAGATCAAACCTTTACGGGCCTTTTGGGGTACTTGCCAAGTTAAGGGATATAAGTTAGTTAGGAGAGGGGGATAGAGTGATAAACTTGTTCTTACATAATTGTTTACTCTTCGTTGAAATCCAAGACTTTAGATATGATTTAAAGCCAATCCAAATGAAAACCAAAAACCGTGGTTTTGATATTAACAAAGTTGTATTTTCTTTTCCAGCAAGCAACCCCGAATCAAAAGAGTGTCCGTACTCCGGAAAATACGAAATCCAAAACCGCCGAAAAAGAGACATAAGATCTAGCGAAGATCATAGTAGTAAGAGAGAGAAGGCAATGCTTGAACATAATCGTAGGGTAAATGGCAGTAGGTTGTTCAATTTTAGCGTAAGCAACATGTCCAGCGCTCCCATGTTGAGGAGTCGAAGGGAGTCGGAGGGAGAAGTGTCCTGTGTGGTGAACAACTACAACAGGCTGGAGGTGGGATGCAACTCTGTGAAGAACATGGAGTTCTATTCTACGTGTGAGAATAGGGAGGTGGTGACAGGTGAGAATTACATTTTATTCTAAAGTTATTTAAGAATTAGTAGTTGACACACTCAGGCGTGGATACAGGGAAGGGGGCAATGGGTGCAATTTCCCCCCCCCCCCCCCTGAACCGGACCGATTACGTCATTAGCCAAGCTTGAACTAGTTTGACGGAATTGAAACTAAATATTCTAGTTGTATATCTTGTCATGGGCGTCGCCAGGAGGAGGCAGCTGATTTTTAAAAGTTATAGCTTTTCCTGCCTGATGCCATAGAATGATATTGTACGTAATAAATTGTAGCGTAAAATGGAATCACTGAAATTAAGTCAAAACAAAAAAACAAAAACATTTATCAAAAGGCTCCTTTTTTCTACCTCTGGATTGGCACTCCTATTGGATTTTTGCATGACCGGTATAAACACCGGTATAAACAGCCTGAAATAAATTAGGAGCCCCATTGCCCTAAGGCCTTATATGCAATTATAGCATAATAATCTTAGGCAATGATGTAAAATAATTGCGAGCTCGCTTCGCTAGCTCTTGCAGCCTAGTTTTTCTTGAGTCTCGACTTTGTCTTTATGAGGCCCAGGTAACTCCAGTAGGTCGAAACAATTCTAACCTGTTCGAGGTAGGTAAAGTGTTAAAATTTTCGAGCTCGCTTCGCTCGCTTTCCAGACTACTTTCTCTTGAATTTATCTAAAAGTCGACCAAGTAACTCCTATATGAAGGATCGAAACTATTCCAAGCTGTCCAAGGCAAGGTGTCATAAAAATTTCGAGCTCGCTACGCTCGCTCTTGCAGCCTATTTCCTCTTAAATGTTGCCTTTGTCTGAGGGTCGATCTAGTAACTCCTGTATGAAGGGTCTAAACAATTGAAACCTGCCCAAGGTAATATTAAAATTTTCGAGCTCGCTTAGCTCGCTCTACGGACTACTTTCTCTTGAATTTATCTAAAAGTCGACCAAGTAACTCCTATACGAAGGATCGAAACTATTGTAACCTGTCCAAGGCAAGGTGTCATAAAAATTTCGAGCTCGCTACGCTCGTTCTTGCAGCCTACTTCCTCTTGAATGTTGCCTTTGTCTGAGGGTCGATCTAGTAAATCCTGTATGAAGGGTCTAAACTCTAAACAATTATAACCTGCCCAAGGTAGAGTGTTAAAATTTTCGAGCTCGTTTCGCTCGTTCTTGGAGCATTCGTTCATTTTGTTGCAAAATTGACGCCAGTCGAAGTAGTAGTCGTTGAGAAAAATATTTTTTTTTTATGAATTTTCCGTAAGATCAAACAAAAATTACCCTGTGGTATAGTCTCCTTCACTATGAAGTTATGGTCGCGTTCATAAATAAGTGCAGTCTTCATTCAATAATCGAATGCCGTGCTTTGCTTCCTTCAGACATAAAACTTAACACGTATGCATGCATAAATATTTATTGACAAATGTAGCCTGTGGGCTTGGACTGCTCTAATGGCCGCAATGGCACCAGTTTAGTGACGTGAAAGATTATTCGATTTAAGATTGCAGGTAACCCTACACGATCAATCACCGATAAGCCACGAATTTGCCGAAAAGCCAAATTAAAGAAATTGCTTAGAATCTATGCTTAGAGTACCACACCTTAGAGCACCTATACCACAATGACACGTGTCATTGTAGTATAGGTACTATAAGCATAGATTCTAAGCAATCGCATTAGATAGCATCGCGTTCGCAAGCGCCACAGCGTATCTCATGCGAAGGAAACTAGCGACACACGCGCGTATTACTTGATGCATGTCGCAAATCGTGGAAGGGGCGTTAATGCTACTTGTCATAATTCTAATTGATATCAACACTCTCTTAGTAAAAGTTGTAATTTCCAGCGTACACTTGTCACGGCGGTTGGTACGAGAACGGCGCGTCGTTCGTGGTGACGACGCCGGTGACGCGCGACAGCACGGCGGCGCGGCGCTACTGCTTCGTGTCGCGTGACGACGCGCGCGGCGCCCTCGCGCTCGCGCGCTCCGCCACCAACTGCGACCGGAACGATCTCACGCCGGATCTGGTGTTTGACGCCACCGCTACTGGTAAGAGTGAACGACTGACTACCGAGGTACTGCGCCCAAGTAGCGATACGAATGATAAAGAATTGTGAAAAGTATTGTTTGACGCCCGATCGCTCGCTGAATGACGCGTGGACGCTTGTCGCGTACAATTGTGAAAAATGGGGCGTTGTTGATTTTATAATTAATTTCAGAAATGGGAAAGGCCTGTGAAACGAATAGCTCTGACATAGTTAATTCCAAACATTGATTGTTTTTTTTAATGTCGTTGCATTGCAAGTTTATTGCTTTTTTAAGTTTATGAGTTGCCAGACATCTTAATAAATTTTCTATTTTTTCTTCACAGGTGAATGTCAAGATCAGACGAGCCATCAACCGGCGCTGAGAATAACCCTAACATTTGTAATATGTCTCCCAGTCATACACTACATAATCCCGAGATGATTCCTAATAAACTAACGCAATTTAAGTCATTTCGGACCCCTCACCCTTGTAATTATAGCTACGACAAATAGACAGGCATAGAAACTATATAGAAAACAAACTTTTAGTTATTAAGACACTTTGTAAACGTATATGAAGCTATTTTTCCCATTTATTTTGTTATTATTAATTAATATTGTAAATCATTAATCGTAATAATTATTAACATCAATGATAATAGATAGACTCAATCGCCTAAAACGTAATATTGCCACATAATAAAATAGCTAAAATAACGTCAGCCGTTATTTCTAACTGTTATTTCATTATATTTAAATGTACAATTTTAGATAATAAATTGACATGATAGATGTCGTCTTGATTGCACAAAAATGCACATATTTCTTCATTTCGCTTTGTGTTTATGATTGTTGCCTCCAAGTAGATTTATTTTTGATAAATTAATTTATAAAAACTGTTTCTATCTTATAATACTGGTTAGTAACTAGTTACCGGTATCATCTTTGCGTTATGTACAGATTAAACCAAGTTATTATTTCATTTAAGGTATTTTCTTAATACCTTGAATAAAGGTGAAGACTTAAAGTAACTTATATCTACCATATAACCACCAAATTCAAAAATTTTGTAATTAGTTTTTTATTAATTATAATACGCTAGATTATTATGAACATACTTGGAGGCACATCAGTTTGGGTGTCTTGTGTATAGAACTTCTGTATTAATAGTAAAATGTTATCCTTGGGCTAAAAGTTAAGGTAATTCAACGGTTTAGAGTTGTTAGTTTTTTTTGTACGTAGGTACCTGCTTTGATTACTTTGCTATCCTATATCTTATTCAATTAAAGAACAACAAATTGTATCTTATCTGGTAATTTTATTTCTTGTATCTTGATTAGAAAAAATATTATTAGACTTCAACTTGTCCAAGGATAACATTAATATTAGTTGACAAAATATGGTTGATAGATTTGATGAGAATGGTTGTGAAATAATTCTTGTTGCGACAGTTTTATGAAGTATCAGAAAACATTTCTCTGCCTTGTTTATTTGCTTCAATCCAATTTTTTTTTGTTGTTATGTCTTCATGTCCTTCTACTGACATGTTCTTTAAAATGTGTCATGTTTTTTAGCACTTGTAAGTATTTCGAGACGCATTTCTTGAGCATTTAGTTTATTTTAGTGTAAAATGCTTAAATACGTACATTGAGGCTGAACTATAAAACTATAATTTTGCTTACCCACCTCTCCACCTAGCTTTAATTTGCAAACTCATTCAACTACCCCACTGTAAAATCAAAATGGCGTAGATTTAACCGTCATTATTTAAAAACACAAAAATATAGTCGTTATCTTTCATTATACTTATATCATAATACAAATTAATACGTTCCCTACAAATATGAAGCTTCGAATTATGTACAAAATCATTGTAAAATGTTACTGAGTAGCTAGAATAATTTTACGATAGTTATACGTTTTTTTTATACGGATCGTTTCTTACCTTTCATTTTGTATATTTTGATTTATGTACATTAGAATGTAATCTTATGTTTCATAGGTACATAATATAATAAGCACATTTTTTGGAAGGCCCCATTTTGCTGGCGTTAGTGTACAAAATAATAATTTCATTTAAATTATATTATTATAATTTTTTTTTTTATTGGTTTACAATAGTAGTTATTTTACGATTACAATTATCTGCTAAGTTCTATATTCTCGTTCTTTCTCGCAAAAATTGTTTGGGCCACTGTATATTATAATGTTTGCTTACTGAACGCACAACATCAACACTTCTGGAAAAATAAGGTTTGTTATATTTTTTATAGAACCTTTCAACGTTATTTCTATTATTATTTTTATTTTATTTTGTGATTCTAAAAACGAATCAATAACTCTTCAATCTAAACTTTGCAGGATCGTGTCATATTCTAACTTTTAATACAATGCAACGTAACATTTACTACCTACCTAATTAAAATCTTTATTAAATCAGAAGTGTTGCTTTACCTTCCAAATATCAATGCTCAAACTTGTCTAGACTAGCAAATTATTTTCTATTTGGATGGGGTCTAAATGATTGTTACAATGCACCATATAATGGTTGCTTCACTAACTTTGTACTATTGTATTTGTTACAACATTTTCACGAGAAAGCAATGTTTTCTCAAATCAAGCAATACTACTATAGGTAAGATTAGATAAGACTAAATTTAGATAAGTAAAAAACGAATACTCATTTTGAGATCAATGTAAAATTTAATTAAGTTATTAGATAATAAAATCGCAACAGCAATAATATATTTGTATTTATAGCTATTGAGCGTTAAATTTTTAATAGTTAGTAGACAGTTGTGGATAATGGAGCTAGCGTTGTTGTTTTATAATGAGACAGAGATTATTTCTTTGTGGAAGCTAACTCGAAGCGAAATCAGTGTTAATTTAATTAAATAAAGAACAAAAATTTAAACTGATTTCCTCCGAGTTTATCATCGTTACGTTTCCATTGTGTGATATAGGTACATTGAAATTAATTAAGTATATAGTCGTCAGCATGGATTAAAATAAACAGCGAAATTGATTTTGATTCGTTTTATTTTCCTTGTGTTAAAAGTTAACTTTTCTTTAAAAACCATAAATAAAGACATAGGTACACTTAAAGTACTTAAGGGATGATATCCGTGATTTTCCTTAGTTACTATGAGCTCCCGATATTTCGACGCTGTTGCAAGCATCATGATCGCGGGAATACTGAAGAGGTATGCGGGTGGGACGAAAATTATTTATTATGAGCAGACAAATCTGTCTACCCTCTTTCTTAGTCTTTTATTACGCGCACTACTGGAACTCGATTGTAACTCACGACAAAACGCACTCACAGTATCACTTGGTTTTTCTTTTTTCAAAGGCATAGGTATAAAATTAATTTTTGAATGAAAGCTGCTATCACTGTTGATGAATCTAGTCAAGATTATGAAGATATTTATTTACGGAAAACAAACAATTGTATAATATATGTTTCAATATGTGTTTTTAATGTACAATCCACGACGTTTCCACATATTACAGTTAAAGATACAGTGTAGACACAGTATTTAAAAATAACAATAACGTAAATATTAAAAAAGACAAAAAACAAGTAATAATAAAATAAGACAGGAATAAATAAAAATCAAAATGTACATTGGTATAAAAAATAAAAGTAAATATAATAATAAAGACTAACATTATTATTTACACAGTTGCAGACTTGACTGTAAGTTTTTTAAATTGTTGGCGGTTTATAGCAAATATATCTAAATTAACAAAATGTTCATTAGAGGTTTTCACTATCCTGTGGATATGGATAATTATGATATGTCTTTCACACCCTCTACCGGGTTTCAGGCGTAAAACACAAAAATAGATGATACAAAATACCCTTTGAGTGGGCAACTCTATCCAACAAATCACTAAATTCCGTTCTGACCGATAGATGGCGACTTAAAAAACAGCTGCTACACCTAGCCAGGGTTATCTGGGGTAGAAAAGGGTGGAGCTCGATTGAACTACAAACAGTGCTGCAGATCTGCCATTTTTCTTCAGATTTTTGTAAAATCAACCAATTACCCAAACCAGACAATTCATGTTTTTATTATTTAATTCTATCATCAAATTGCAATAATAGAAAATGTAGTAAATTCTTTTCAAGTCCCAGATTCAATATTACCCCTGAACGCAGATTATCTATGCAACGGCAAAATTTGAATCTTATATTCATTAACAAGTTCAATTTACTTTTAAAAACACATTTAAATCCAAATTTAATATAGACATCCTTTTTGAATTTCGATAAGCATGTAAAGATAAAAGAAATTATTGATATAACGGTTACCAAAAAATTAAACGTTAGCTATAACGTAACATAGCTGTTGTATTGATAAACGAGAACGCGACCATAGTGCAGCTCTACCAACATAACAAACCAAACGCAGAATCAAACAAAGCTGTCAACATTCTGAAAAGTCATGTCATGTGTTGGTGTTGCTTGGTTTGCTTGCTTTCAGCTTTCTTTACTTTGCTTGTACGCGCGTCGTCAGTCTATTGGACTGTTTATGTGTAGAAACATCTATCGCATAACACACAAATCGTAACAACAAACTCGATTGTTAATAAAAAACTGAAACAAGCTCTGTACAGTGCCAATAACAAAAGGATATTTGGGAAATATGTGAAAGTGACAGTAGCAAAATCGACATAGTTTTTGTGTGATTAAAATGTTATTTCGCATATTTTCGAGTACCGTCAGTAAGTGCATCGGCGTTTATAAAGAAGATGTTGCGCGTGAAGCATAGTTCTTGTGTAGTAGAGGACACTTGATCGGGAACACTATGTTCGAAGCGGGATAAGCGTACTCGATTATAGCACGATCAGCTATAATGCAACACGATTGTACGCAGGAGGGTGGAAGGAGCAGGTACGAGCGGCGGAAGCCGAGCAAGGTGCTGAAGATAGCGGAGAGTTTCACGAACTTGGACGAGGTGGCCAAGTCGGGCCGTTACGCGAGGGGTCCCCACTCGAAGTTGGGGCGAAAGTACCGGGATGGGGAGAACGGGAGCCGGACTAAGCGTGCGGTGTGTTGTGATGATGATTGTGATAAGGAGTCTGGTGTGAGTGACGATTGTGAGAGACTGGGTGACCGCCGGGTGATGGGCTCGTCATGTACGGCCCTCAGGACTGCTGTGGCAGCGCTCTACCCCTTCGACGACTTCATCCTGGAGAAGATTGGGTCGGGATTCTTCTCAGAAGTATTCAAAGTAAGTGCTGTTTTTATATCTGCTGTAGTTTTAATAAGCGCTGTTGATTGTTACTGTTTTGGTGTCCATTTATTAGTGATATAATCTGGAATGATATATACACTACATTTTCTACCAAGCAGGCTACTACTGAGCTCTTCTATTCAAAGAGTATTTTATTTAAAGATTATTACTACTGAAGAAAGAAGCAAAACAATTACAAAAAATCCAGAAACAAGTTAATAAGAACAAGATTATAAGATCTACCTACAATTGATAACCTGTGATTCTCTAACCTGTAAACAGAACAAGAAAAGTTGCCACAATTTTGTGTTCAAAGAATGTAACCAAAACAAGTATCTCGTCCATTACACAAAAAATAACTAAAACTCATCCAGCTGTTACTATGAATAAATTAGAAGACTAGACACTTTCAACAACAATCTCTTTATAGAAGTAGCTACTGCTAAATTGAGTAGGTAAATAGTTATGAAAATATGTCTAGATCCAATTTTGAGCAGCATTCATTATTAAAACCCTACCTGAATCTAGAATCAATAGTAGATAATATACCCCCAAAAAGAAAACCTTATTTATTATTTATTTATTATTCCTTTGGTATTGTAAGCATCCCATTAGAACTAAAGAAATGACACAATATCCTCAAATACCCTGTTTGTTATTGAATAAATTATTACCTCCTATAGTCAGATTTCTATGAATGAATAATATTAATAACAACAAAATATGATGTAATTCTTACCAACAAGTAAATACCTAGTCATTGAACATCATTCAAACAAAATTTATTAACTTGGTTTACTAAGAATGGAATTCTAACAAAAAGTTTTCCTATCAGAATCAAAGCATTTTGCAATTAGAATATTACAGGCACTTTTGAATTTTCAATAAAAAAAAAGATGAAGCTACAGTCCCAGGCACAAAGCATTAAATAAACAGTACTATGTAGCAGACAACTCCGTTTATTAAGCTGTCATACAAAATTGATTATAATTAAACATAATTATCTTGGCACTCCTTTCTCTACTGAACCATAAACAAACAAAACATACCACACATCCTTAATTATGCCACAAATATCTTCAATTAATATTGCCATTCCATTTGGCACCTTTTGCTACCTCACCATTTCACCAACGAAGTTGGCACGGTGCCATCATTGTAATGGTTCTTTATAGTAATTTATTGGGCTTCTAAATATCTGCCTCTTGTACTTAGTTGCAACACCTTATGATGCCGCATAGCTGTAATATTTCTGTCATGTTGATACATTAATCCGTATTAATGTATCAACATGACAGAAATATTACATTGCATTTGGAATAAGAAAAGTTTAATTTATTGATGTGAAAGGAACCTTCACTTGGTTCCGGTATAGTCAGTTATTTTCTTTATCTGAGTTTCAAAAATACTTTCAAATCAAAATGAAAGCTAAACAATTGTAGTTACATTCAAAAGTGATAACAATTTACAACCCAAAGGATCACTACAACATATGGACAAGTATAACGTCATTCAAAGTGTGAGGAATGTAAATTAGTATCAAACAGCCATTTAAAAGTGCAGACGGCCATTCACAAATATGATTGCTCCTATCAAATCCACTCAAGTGACCTCATTGTTATTCAATAAATGAATAAAGTTGTGACATGAATATCTATTTAACAAATATAAATTTATACCGTGTTTGTATTAGGGGAATTGAAGGCTGCAACCTTGTTAATGACCTTGAGAACAATTTTGTTCCATGGAGCCAAATACATTATTGCAATTGTATAGTAGATTATCCTTTTACGTAATGAATGGGTTTTTGTTAGTGGTTTATGCAGTTGCCATGTTCTTATTAGTAATAAGGTAAAATGTATGAATTACGTTATTAAAATTGGCATTATTATTATTGAAATTAGAAAGCCGTTTCTTATCTCATCCTATGGTTTTCCCTAAAAGCCGTAGGCAACATACATTTTGTAAAGTATCGGAGCTGAAGTACCTACGTTGGCTCTTGGCTAATATTGAAGTAATCCAGTAAGTTTTGTAGTAAGTAAATGACAATAGAGCACTATTTTCTTTGGTTTTTCCAGAATCAGACAATGGACTCAAAAATACCTAATGAATATGCATACTGAATTGAATATCACGGAATAAGTATCTTTGTTTCAAAAGGAGTATTAATTTTAATACAAGTCTCGGTCACACTTCATTCAACATATTTACACAAGTGCTACCCTTAAGTGAAGAATATATATTTCTGACACTGACATCATTTGTGTTAATTTTATTGAATTGTCTGAGGCATGGAATTTCATGACTGAAAAAATACATATATTCTTTGCAGTAGTTATGGTGATATGATATCAATGCATGAGTAATATTTGTTCAACCATTCTATATAATTATTAAACTATATTTTTTCAGTCTGATCATGTCAGTGTCCTCTCTGACGTCATACATAGCATATATTTAGTTGTGATGTTTCAGTTGTAATGTTTAGTAAACAAACAACTCATACTCACCACATACATAGACTGTTTGAACAAGTATCGAGTTAGCATGTTCGAAAGTAAATATTTCGTCTCGTCGCATACCTGAAATCGTCCACCTGCTAATGTAAGCTAACTTTTCAGTAAATAATCGAAGACGTGACAATTACAACGTATGTTCTAATCAGGCGACACCATTTCGTCATTATAATGTGTTGTGAAATGTAGAGTAAGCCAAGTTCGAATGGTCTTATCAATTAATTAATTCCATGTAAAAACGGGTGCGTAATTTTAGTGTGAGCTACTTTCTTAATAGTTTACAATTGAATTAATTAAAAGAACGACTGTTGTCTAACCAAGGACTAGATTAAAACATAACGCCTGTTGTGTCATAGTTTGTCTTTCATCATTTAAGTTCTAGACTAAAACATTTTCAGTGAGTTACATGACACCTCTGATTACGCATAGAGTTGAAGAAATTACACTGATATAATATCCATTGTGAACCGTATTCTAGCAAATAAACATTTTAGTTCGAATTGAATAGAGAAAAGATTTTCTTCAATTGTGTAGAGCTGCAAGCAATACCTGTAGAAACTAAATAACACTTCAGTGAGAGTGCAAATGTTTACAAATTGTATCCGAATACCAGATAAAAATTCCTTAAAACGGTCCTAGCAATAAGTTGAGAAAACGACTAGATAGAAATTTACACACTTGCCCAATACGATCATGGTTTAAGATCAAATTAAATTAAAGTTACTAAACAACTACACTTCTACATAACTTTAATTTCCATCGAAATTTAATTGAGTATTGAGCCCATATTAAAGTCATATTTTATACCTTCACAACTTTTATAGCTCTTAGGTTATCGTAAGTTTATATTTCCTGCGTTTAACTACGACGAATCTAGAATCGTATAACGGAAAAGGAAATGTCGTCAGGAAATGGACTAGTCTTAAGGCCTATTGTACTGCCAAGGTTGATGTCGCTGGATAGTTTCGATGATAAATTGCATGTTTACTTTATCCTTACAAGTAGGTATGTGTTAACTTCATAGGAAAAAACTAGCGCTTAGACTAGCCAATCGCTTGTCTGCGAAGATTTTGAATTTTCCCTCGTCTATACCTTATTTCGCTTCAGGTTCAATTTACAACATAAAGGTAATCTTACGCCCTTCCTCAAGGTGCAAGCTATCTTCCACAAGCTACAATATTTGCCAATTCACAGCATAATCTGTTCAATAGTTTAGCCGCGAAAACAGAACAAACAAACAGACGGACTAACAAAGGCACTTGCATTCAAATAAATTATTAGCTTGGCCTCATGAAAATTGATGGCGCTTCGCTTACAAGTGTAAGTGGTAAAAATACTTGCAAGGCATGCAAAGTTTTAAAAGTGTTTTGTTGACAGATAACTGGGCCAAGTTCGCGACATTTTAAAAGATAATTACTCGACACCCGTGTTCTTTTCTAAAACTTACTTAACTCTGGTTATTTTTACTCGAGATACCTATCTTATAGTAGGTACGTATGTACGCATAATTTACAAGAAATTTTCCAGTACGTCCATCGAACTTGAGGTCATCAATCATAAAAACGCGGCGTTTGCGTAATCAAGGACCGAACTAAGTTTTTGTTTATTAAGAAATTTTTCGAGTAAAAAGTTAACGAGTTTCGGATTCGCATCAAAATTGTTTTCGGTGTCGAATTTTACTTGATTTCGATAGCAATACAACATGTTCGCGATTTCGGCGATTTAACACGCTGAAATATGCCAAGTATTCATTCTAGCTTTACTTCTGCACGGACAATTAAATGCCAGATTCCTTTTTACTGTATAATAAACTGTTTGTCCTAAATTGTTGACAAGCAAGCGGTCGACGGAACAAAATGTATGGGACTTAGACACGCAATTTTTGCAAATGCTTCGGTAAAAGAAAATCTGCTAAAAATAAAACGAGAAAGGTATTCACGAAGAGAGCTAATAAACCGATAGATGGTGGAATTGGCCTTTCTTTGATTACTAGCTTTTACCAGTGGCTTCACTCGCATTATCCCACGGGAACGATTGAAATATAGTCTATGCCATGACATTCGGGAATAATGTAGCTCCCCATTAGTGAAAGAATTTTTGAAATCGGATCGAGAGTTCCGAATATTTCCTTCTACGTAAACTTACAAACATGCAAACTTTACATGTTTATAATATTACGAGATGTATAGAAGTATAGACTTACAGTTAAAGTAGCACTGTAGCAGTAATCGATTTCGTTTCCAGCTGTAAGTGGGAAGAGTATCGAGTGCATAGATTCTAGCTCTGATCTAGACTTACTAACACGGATTTTCTTATATTACTTTACTTGACGTCAATAGGCTAGTTTCCACCATCAATAAATTGCAAATCTATTTAGTCCGTCAGTTAGAGTATTGAAAAATAATGGACACGTATGTTTGGTTTTTGTAAATCAATGAATATTGACAAAGATAAAACGCATCAAATCTCGGGAGTGGGGCTCGTGACGTCACAACGCACAAAAAATTATAGCACGGCGTGACGTATTAAGAATTTTAAAAGCGTCGTATCTTCGTCAATTTTGGTCTACGTAACAAAATAAAAAATTCGCGTGTGTCAAATATTTTTTGAAAATGTAACTGACGGACTAATTAGATTTTTTCAGGATACAAGCCTATTGCTCTGTCGGTAGCGAACGGCAACCAACGAACGTCAACGGCCACGCTATCATATGTACCTACTCCCTTTTCTTTTATATAATTCCTCACACAATCCATCCATAGATCGGTTAATAAGGTTAATAAAATGCGAGTTATATTACACTTAATTACACAATACAAACCCTTGTCTTTTTCCCATGGGGGCAGACAGAAGCCACCTGATCTGGATGGATGGATGTATGGAGGACGCAGACTAAGCAAAAACTGTGTAGTATGATTTATTTTACTCAAAACTGCATTTCAAATTCAATCTTAATGATTTCAAAATCTGTTATTTTAATTCTATTTGACATTTTGTTTTAATGTGTTGATAAACACTTTCAAATTAGCAGTTTTGCAACAAAAATCGAGCAAGGGCACCTCGATGTGTTACATATTATGCCAAAATTAACACAACCAGTTTGAAACTTGCTCCATTAAACCGCTATTCCTCAGAATTTAAAACAAAATTTAAAAGGCAAAGTGTTTTGATTCTGATTTGTAAGATCAAGCATCATTTGTAATTAAAAGTTATATCAAAGTATCAAAACATTAGATTTTACGATGTTCATTGGTTCCAAACTAATAAAAAATACCGACATTAAAATCACCGTAGCAGACTTATAATTACTGAAGCCAAGGGTAATGCCTGCTATGTCCGAATGTCCTTTGCTATAAAACCACAGACTGCCATTTTGAAGAAAAACACCACATTGCTTTAATCGCTTGTAAACTACAACAGACTGAGATCAGTAACTTGATCTTCACCTGTAAGTAGGGTTACTATCCGTCCAGATTTAATCAGACATGTCCGACTTTTCGCTCCCTGTCTGGACTTTGTCCGGACTGGTAATTTTCGGACTAATCGACTCAAGAGGATTTCTTTAAGAAAATAAAAAAATAAACGATTCATCATCACCCACTGCTGGGTATCTCTTTGCTTGTTCCAAGCTCCACGCCCTTATGCCAGCCTCATCCAGGGTATCCTCGCAACAATGTCATCTGCCCATCTCGCTGCTGGACGACCAACACTTTTCTTTTCAGTCCCTGGACGCCATGCCACTCGGTCACAGCTTTCCTCCACCTGCCCTCACCGCGCCTTGCTAGGTGTAAACAAACAATTACCAAATGAAAAAAAAGAAACCAAATACTTACTCTTTCAAATAACAAAAATGGAAACTATACCCGAAAAAGACAATTTTTAATCTCCAGCAATTGTCTCGCATCTGCCGCATTATGGTCTTGAAACATATAATTTTAAAAGTAATCGCCTCTGACTACCATCTATTACAAGTTACAACAATAAGTAACCGTGTCCTCCCTTATGTGACGAAGCAATGATTCATTAAAAACTCAGGATATAACCTTGATGCGAAACGCAAGGTTCGCAACTCTTGCGGTTTATAAATCACTTAATTATAGTTCACCACGTGTGGTGCAGCTCTATTGATAGCCAAGATTATTTTTTAATAGACCGGGAGTGAGCATTTCTTTTGCGTTTAGAAATTTAAAAATATTTAAATATTTGTTGGTTACAAACTTAGTAATGCGTGCTTCTAACATACCTAGGTCTTACTAAAGCAAATCTAAGAGCAGAAAAAGACTAAAACTTTAAACTCGCTGTCACGGAACAAGGATTAAACAGAAATGAACGCTAACTGAGCAGTCTTTCCAAAAGTCGTTAAACTCCATGACAAAACAGATTGTGCGGAGCCGAGGTCCAAAATCTACATTTAAATGAAAATGACGAAACTTCTCCGACTTCCACTAATTTCTCCTAATGTCCTTAGAACCGCATAGTAAACAACTAGTAGTACTAGTTTATTCAAATATGTACGAGTCTTAAAATCGTTTACTTAGTACGAATCAAGAAAGTGACCGCACAATACACATGCGCTTTATATTATGCAATGTGAACTACATAATTGCTTACGTATTTGTGTTTTGGTAGTAACATTCACACAACATATGTGCTAATTCGAGGAAACACAATTTGTAGTTAGAAGATGCACGCGAATATCTAATTTGGTTTGTTCTAACATTTATCGTGTAATAAAACCCGAGTAGTTCTATTTACGACTTTAAGTAGCCAACTATTAAATAAAATGTGCTTTGGGCCATACGTTTTTTCTTGTCAAATGTTACGTGCTTAAGTCACGACCTTTACTTTTTTGGTGCTGTCATTTGCACTATGCGTCTTTCAATAGATTTTTTATTATACATTTGTGCAAGCAATACGAAATTGAAAGCGAAAAAATGCTGCCTAATTTCCGGGACGGCTACCGTGTCACGTAATCTTTGAATGTGATCCTAAGCTTATAATAAACGACTCAAAATCCGTTTGAAGTAGGAATGTTAGAAAGAAAATAAAAAGACCGTATAAAAAGTCATTTGGGAAATTATGCAAGGACGAGCTTGATAAAATCTTCCAAAAAATAAAGAGGGTCGCGAAATAAATCTAATTTACCCAAAAGAGAAAAATTCTTCCGCATCCAACTCCTGGTCCTCACTCAAGGCACGACATAAATAAAATTCCGTCTAGGGTATCACCTTCATGCAACCAACCGAACAGGTTCTAAATGCACAAGCAATCATAAGTGTTATGAGGACGTTACTAATTGCAATGACATTTATACCATGCTTTAAACATGTGTTGATTGCACTCCGCTCTCATAATGCACACTCTGTAAGGATTTGAGCTTGCGAAAAAAGAATAAGCTCTTTTGGTCGTGTAATGGCTATTATTTAAGAATGTTTAGACTTGGATGTCTATGTCGCATTTGTTCTTTTGAAACGTTGCCAGTTTCGGTTTATCGCTAGACTTCGTTTTGTTACCGAAGTCCTCTTTTTCATTCACGACCACACCAATTTGTCGAACTATCTCCGACTAATAAATCTTTCCTAATCTCTCTGGGTCTTGTGGCAACTGAGACGGGTCTTCAGTTAATAATTCTGGGTCCTCTGGGTCTCTGGTAGCCGGTAATCATAATTTTAGAGATATTAATGGCACTGTTATCTTTAGTAGCATTTGTTAAAGAGGGTTTAATTAGAACTGAGCAGCTGCTATCAGCGAATAACACATGATTTCTGCTATTATTCCGGAGCCGGACGTTATGGAAACATAACTGGATTTGTCACCTTCTTAAATTACATGTAATACTGAAGTATTTGATGTTATCTGTACTAATTATCGTTATTTAAACAAACAATAAATCATCTCTAAAATTCACACTACTAGTGTAACGAATTAATGTTGTCAATTAGTAATGCAAGACTTCAAACAAAACAAGCCAAAACAGCTAATTACTATGAAGCAGCGTCTGAAGTGAATTTAAAATTAGCTACGCCACTGTCACACCGAAACCTGAATCTTAAATCAACGTTAACAAGTGAATTATTTGCCAAATTACTCTCTATTTTCTTAATGATTAAGGCATTATATCCAATGAATGAGCATCATCCACGTTAGATTTTCTCAGAATCTTTTGTTTTGCGAAGCTAAAATGTTTATTGGACATAAGCAATATCTTCCTGTTTACAAAATTAGTCTCCGCTTTGAACCACATCATATCCAAGGCCTTACCTTGTCAAGCATCTTTTGTCAAATCTCCACCAAGGAAGCTTCCAGAAGGAATTCCAAAATTTGCACTACCCTTTCTCTCTACCGCGTCGAATTTGACCGGTTTCTATCCGTTTTTGGGTTAATGTTGTTGCGCCGGTTGATATCGGATGTCAACCTTGCCTCGAAGGCTGTTCGTATTATCGTGTTTTTCGATGACTGAACTGTAGCTGCTGTTACGGTGACTTGGTCTAGGATAATGACCCATTAATACCAGTTTGCCTTGGAACATCAGCTGGTTGGCTTCACGTATTGATTTTTATCATTGAGGTGTGGTAGGTATCGTATCCGTTGTGTGTCTACACAACGTCATAGAGGTGAATTATGTTCTGGTAAGTGTGTCATTTGAACTTCCAAGTTTTCAAGGTTGAGTCACCATAAAATTTACTTCCAGCAAAGTGTTCTGCTCAAGCATGTTTTATAAACTTTTACGTGTCCAAATTAAAGACATGCAGTTGATTGTCTTTTGACTACGTAACTCGTATGATTGTGTAAGCCTTAGTCCTATTTCGCTAAATTAGTTTTTCTGTTTACGACTATCATTAGGTTTCCTTCCATTCCTAGGTAAATAAAGTGTGTTTTCCTTTATGAGTAAACTAATTAAGTGCCGGACATTCTACATTAGTTTGATGTTTGTTTTACAGAAGTAATAATGCTAAAAGTTTTACTGTTCAACGACCTTTTAATGTATGCTGTCATAATTATAGTCCAAACAACTTTGAATCGAATCTAATAATTGTGTATGGTATAATGTAGAATTTGGTCCTTCTGCTCCAACTCCAGTTTTAATGGTCCTTTTACTAATAATAGTACAAAACTATCCAACATTCCGGCCCATAATAATACATGAACATTTACATGCCAAGAGCTTTCCCATGAAAAACGAGACAGGATTTAGTCGTAACGCTCAGAAGACCCAACGCCGGTCAGCATCATGAATTACACACAAATCTAGCAGTTTATCATTCAGCCCATAAATACTTAATTGTTAATCTCGATGTCTAGAATAAACCAACTGGGTATTAGTCTAGCTAGATCGTTGCGCTTGCGACGTCCTCCGGCTGAATCATTCAGGTATTCAGTATCCATATTTATAACTCTGGCTATCGTCCACTTGGCTGATTGTGGGTATAACATAAAACATTGTCTTAATTTACGATGTCAACGAAATGGTGAAAAGCATCTGTTATTACGTAAATTTTGTCATAATAGTTGTTGTTTTCGTTTTTATTTGTGGAAGGTGTATTTTGCACTGGATTAAAATAATTTAGTGACAGCAGCAATGTCGGCGCTGTTGTGCGTAATAGGAAAGTTTATCCCAATTTTATTTTTGTCTTCGTCACTGGAAATGTTTTCTGTAACTTTATCTCCGCACTAAGAACTACCGACTTTATATCGTTCATTAATTTCAAATGAAGGATTGAGATGTTGTCTGTAGTTGATGTTACCTACCTAAGGAATCCAATCGTGGAACTTGATATAAATCATAATCTGTAATGTTGGTTTCATCTTTAGTTGTTGCTCTTCAAACACCATTTAAATTAGCAGTTGGTTTATTCTCTCATTCGCTTCGATTGTTTTGTTGTATCAAGATAGGATAGTCAAGATAATCTTCGCGAGATAATCACCTGTTTACTTAATGTTAATGAACATTTTCTCTACTCGCAGTCACGTTTATCCGCTTGTTCCTTATAAAACACCTAATTAACATACTTCTGATAGAAGTTAATTTTCCTAGATAACACTGCCATTTATATTACTTTATAACACTATAAAATTCATAGTTTTATAATTATTAGGTGCTTTAACAACTTAGATAACTCTTAATATTGTAAAGATGTAATTCTGGTCAAAATATTAAAGTCTATTTTAAGATTTTTCATTATCTCGTCCACGTACTTTAGTGTGCTATTAAGATTTTTTCGTATTCTTCTAAAACAAAGCCAGTTGTAATTAGTTAAGGGTCATTAAAATTTCATGCGAGAACAATTTCCTAATTAGCCACGTGTGATATTTCTTTGGAAATTATATAACCTTGTATTTTAGGAGAAGCTCGATTTTCTCTCGCTTTTCTTGTAATGGAAAGTGTTGCTCGACAATTGTTTTGCAGTATAAGCACGACGTAAGAACATGAGTTCACACCATAAATTGTACGTGTGTTATTTGCACCAACATGGTGACTTAATTAACTTTGTTGTTCAAGGCCCAAGAGCCATGTAGGGTACCTTTTTTACCAATATGCCTTAGGCATTTGAAGTATTGACACATTTAGTATATCGATTTTTAAATGACCATTGCGGTTTAATATTATACTGTTATTAAATTATTTTAATAATTTATAATATATTTATACATACTTATATAAATTTATTACTAAATTCAGTTTCTTATCATAGCATAACATTAAATTAGTTACAGCAGACCATACAGTAGTTTTCCTAAGTGCTTTATCGTTATTTGAATAGTCTTCGGATTAGTAAAGTACTTGCGAAGCACGTGAAACTTTGATAGGGATTGTTTAACAACTACCAAGGTTGATTACTATTATTATGGGCCTGTTGTGTCCCACTGCAGGGCAAAGGCCTCCCTTCCTTTTTCCATCCTTCTCTCTCTAGAGCTATTTCAGCCCAATCCTTAAAGTAGCAGTCCAGCTTATCACGCCATCTCCAAGCTTGATATCGAATAAAAATAAACGGAAAAGGAGTGACTGGTATCATCATTTCCGACCGAGTATTTTTTACTACTGCGTCATTGAAGAACCGGGGTTATAAAAAGTTCACCTCTGCCATAAGATTATATGAGAGACCACACCGGTTACGTTATTATTGTAACAGCTGACACATCTCGATTAAAAACATATTCACTCCATAAGGTGTTACATCCATTATTCAAGTTGAACATCAAACAAACAAGTCATAAAAACTTTCCTCAAGACCATGATTGTGCATGACATGGCTTGTTCAGTTTCGACTGAAGAATGGCCATAGTCCGCACATTTATATTGGAAAGTTGTCAGCATTGATGGAAATCTCTCGCAGTGAAAGTAATGTTACATCGGGATGTTAAATGTTGTACTTTATTCCTAGTTTCCCTCATATGATATGCGGAAACTGTAACGCTAGTGGATAGATAAGACCACGGAGCGGTTATCTAGTAAGAATGTGTGTAATGTCTGTAAAGGTGTGCGCTCTAAGAATTGTTCGGAGAATTCGAAGCGATTCTAATCTTCATTCGTAACGTTTCTAGCGTTGCGTATTACGTTACAATAGTAAATAAATTGTATCGCTTCGCTGAGGTTGATAATATCGGCTAACCTATTACAAAATTACTGATTAACTTTTTGCTCCAAATTACTTAAATATATTTCGAACTCCTGTGTGGCTAAGAATGTTATCTAGCGTGACTTTCTTGAAACTCTCAAAGGATAATCCAACGTAAGTCCTCTTCGCTCGTTCAGGAGCATCCACAACGGTTAGCTTGTTGCCTTCTATATCGGGTTTCGCTTGATCCTGTAACTTTCCGCCAACGATGCCTTCAAAGTCACTCCTGTCCAGTCCAGTGTCTTCAGTTACTTGATCATCTTCTCTACTAATTTCGCTGTCGCTTCGCCACCCAGTTTCTACCTTAAGATTCCACCAAGAGTATGCAGTATTATTCAATGTACCCAATTACGCACAGGTTACATGTCCTATTACGTGTACATGTGCGGAGCCTAGCAGTTTTCTTTTAATTTTTATTGCTTACCGCTCCGGTTGGTATGCGATAAGATTCAGACGCACCTGATAGTAGATGTACTATTAAAATGACTATTATGACTACTAATAGAATGCTAGAAACTATCGCGAATCGATCTACGTTCTCCAATCTTAGTTTTATTATGTTCTAGAAATTTATGAATAATTGTAACTTGGACACCGTGAAGTCCTAAGATGTAACAATGGTTTATCTTTGGTCAAAATATTGGCGCCGCTTTCTCATTACAACAAAGTTTTTTTCTTTTATTTAAAAACTTGGAAATCAAACGTCTTTTACGGAAAAAGTCCATTATGATACTTACCAAGTAACGATTCTGATGAGCAGTTTCCGTCTTTTCTTGTATTTGCTCAGCTCGCTTCATTAATTCTGAGAGCTTCATAATTTTTATAATTAATTAATATCTCCTCGGATACCTTGTTAAGCGTAGTTCCTGCCAGAGGTATATATAACTTTCCGTGAATTATTAAATAAACCCTCAAACTTCGGACGTAGGACCAGGGGTGAGTGGTATACAGCTCAGTTGCTAAGGTCAGGTGGCAACTTCAAAGTTTGATAATATCTTGTCCCCGTTTAATAAGAGGATCCTTCCTGAATTGGGAAGTTAGAGTACCAAATTGTGTCAGCCTTTTACTACCGGGATAAAAAGTAGTATTAGTGTGTTAATCCAGGTTATAGACTGTGTACAGAATTTCATCCAAATCCAGTCAGTAGTTTTCGCGTGAAAGAGTAGTTAGTAGGATATTAACTTTTTAGCTATAGTTGGTGCCAGTTAAGATCGCAATAGCGGTCATTGCCCTTTCCCTAATATCTCTTCCTACGAAACAAAACAAATGAACCATTTATCGTTTTTCATTAGACAAAATGTTGAAGATCACGATAGATGACGATTCAAGACTTGAACAGGTTAATTTTTGGATTTCAAAGTTAAGAACTTTAATAAATGTAGATGGGTCAATGACCGCTTTTGCTATCTTAACTGGCAGCAACTACAGAGCTACATGTTAACTTGTTAAGCTCCTGGTTTTCCCTCCCCACGTTTATTTACCGCCCAACATTTCCACGTTGAATAAAAAATCAATCCACTCAAGTCAAATCCGTTTGCTCCCAAACAAAATGCTTTTTTTCTTTGCCGAAAAAATCAGGGCTCCCTACCAGCAGCGTTCAATTACTTAAATTGATGTGTGCAGCACATAGATCCTGTCAAACGAGCCTGGGGCCCTTCGTCGGTTTAATTCAATCAATTTCACTACGGCTCTCTACGTCACGTGTGTATTTTGCTTTTAATTGTGTACTAACCAGTTTATGTTTTGATTCTGAAACGCCCCAGGGAAATTGACTATCTGGCAGAGTCTTATAAAGGTTTTCTGGAAGCAATTTCTTGTAAGATTTATCCACATGTAGGGAGGATTTGATTGCTTTTTAATTTTGATTGTTTTGAAGACCCTCTAAGAACTTCGTATAGGCAATAACTATCCACATATTCTGTTCCTGATTATTAAATCAGAAACTGGTATAAATCAATTATAATCTTTTGAAAGTAATCAAGTTTAGTCCCAAATAGACAATAGTTATGTAAATTTTCGAACAAGAACTAGTATTTACCTCTTACTTTTATAATTATTATTTAGTTTTCTTTTTGATTTCAGTTTTCGCTCATTTCCAATTCAGTTTCGCCTTAATTATCTTGTCCAAGTACGTTCTAGACATTCATCTTTCGCCTTTATAAAGTCGGAATGGGAACAGACATAACCTTATTACGTCGTAAAACCTCGGCAGAATCACCATAAAACATGTTCGTCTCATCTCGGCTTCTTATCCGTGAGAATCTTACAACAATGGCGATCGTCATTAAATACTAATTGCTATTTAAAATGACAAGCTGAAATTAACTGTTTTTGTTATCTCATTCGTGGCTAGAATTAATGCCGTATTCTTCTTATTATTACAGTTTTTCGTCAATTTCAGAACTTATAATTCCGTAATTTTTTTGCTTCGTTTTACGTAGTTCTTTTGTTTTTAAACACGTTACAAAGGTCTTGTTTTTGTAAAAGCAATAATGTTGTATTCAATTTTGAGGATTGTTTTTAAAACATTCATGTTTCAATGGCATTGAAATTTTTTGCTCTTGTAGTTTTTTTTTGTAAATAAATTATGAAAATCGTCACAGCTTTATTGAGTAACCTGTCGGTGGTGCTATTGTGATGGTAAGCCGGTAATTACTGCTAAATGAGGGTTTGATGGAGCATCGCCAGTCCAATTAGTGTTAGTGCAACTTGAAGCATACTCATCCTGTGGTTAATAAACTGCCTTACAAATCTTACAATACAGCCAGACAACTTCACTTTTATCCCCCTCGCCATTTATTTTCGCACTTGCAACTTCGACCATAGCTAATGACATAAATGTAAAAAGTGTTAATATTCATGTGCATATATTATAAATATATCCATGTAACGGGTTTAAACGATAAGTTAGGTAGGTATTATGTAAAGCTGCAGTAAGTTTCGTAACCGTCATTTCCAAGCATTAAGTAAGCGGCCTTCAGACATCAATCTGTTCAATGGATACTTTAAATTAGCAATATTTATTTATTTACTTTTAATTTAAATGCAAGTGCATGTTACCCATAAAGTTCTATGTATTCCAAAGAATTAAAGATTTAATGATCTTATAGGTTTCACGAACTACAGGTCAATGATCATAGCAAACACAGACTATTGATTGACAACTTAGCATGTTTAAGTCTTAACTGATTATAATCCAAGGCGTGATCTAAAATGGTGCACGTAAAGACGCATTCATTTGGAGGCATTCGTTTCTCCTTTGGCATTTGAATCTCGTAAAACAATTAGCAATTAATCACACAAGCAGCAACGAATACTTTATTTCATAATGTTCAATCATAATCGTAGAATAACAAACGGCTTTAAGATGCAATATATTAGCTTGATGATCGCACAGCCAACATTCCTTATGTCTGGTACGGCCGGAACAATCAGTACGACCCCTGATTACCTCTCGATATTTGGCAGCTATGTGACCGTCGGTCGATTGATCGGAATTCCAACCTGATACTACTACTACGATTAAGCGATGCCAAGAGGAAGGGAATTAATCTCGTAGCGGCTTAGTCTGCCACATTCCTACTGCGCTCCGTGTCTTTTCCAAGCTGGGATTAAGCAAACAGACTAACGAAAACATCGAACAGCGAACTTGCAGCCACAAGGAACCAAAACTCTTAAATCCGCTGAAGTTACTGTGTTTGCAGAAAATGGAACAGGAAATAATTTTCAGACACTTGGACGCCGTGATTCTATGGCCGTGCTACGTGAATTTTCATAAGTCGCAGCTGACAGGCTAAATTTTAATATTATTTTCCACTGACTTCGCTGTTTGAGAAAGGAAGTTTTGAAATGGGTTATGAGATTTCTTGGGTCTGGATTTATTTTGGCGCATCTGCTTTTACTTGCCACACGACTGTGCCATTATTCATAAAAGTGCTATTTGGGAATGCCCCAACATTCCGAATCATACATAAAATTGGTCAAGACTTCGATTGCTTTTTAAATGTACTTACCCATATCGATTGACCTCAATTAACTATGCGGAATTCATTGTAACATGAACACCAATGCTGTTGCGTTTTGGTACAAGGATTTTATCAAGCCATCTTTATAATCCTCTAATCGGCTAGCTCAGCGCTCGCAAGACACAATAGATATAAATGTCGTAACGACAGTTTATACGGGATTGCAGAACAAAGCACTTCAGCAAAAGTGGAAAAATGCAAAGACATTTAAACTTTTGAGCTTTAATTTATGACCGGAGGAGGAAGGCAAATATTAATAAAGGAAGTCTTAAAAATATTTTCGCACGATATTCTAGAACAAAAACGTGTACCGGCAAAGTTTTCGCCTTTTTGTCTACAGCTTCATTAAATAATCGTTGCATAACATTAACAGTTGCACACAACAATTCCATGATAAACAAAAATTACGACATCCTACAAAAGTTACATAAAAAATATTCACAATACACGTGGGAGCCGACGTGTGTACGAAACTTTCACGCTACACTCTCGTTAGACTTTCGCCGGTAATTAAACCTGGCAGTAGAACAATAGCACGTATAAGAAGCAGATCTCTAACGTACAGCCGATGTTGCTATTAATTGTCTATCGAATCGCCCACGCTTTCTAACACCGTACCATGTAAGTAAACTCGCTACATTTTCACCGTAAGAAACTAAAATCCGCGTTTGAACAACACGAATAAATGAGATTGATGAGGCAAATGAGACTGCACACGATGGTACCGCAGCCACCACAGGTGATGCTAAAAAATCAAGTGAATGAACAACGTGCATGTATGTAACAATAGAAATATTTTTTGCCCAAGGTTCGCTGGTAGAAAGTGTTTGTACGGCTTAAAGATTAAACTTTATGGCATCTCGTTTGATAACAATGGCCAATTTAGCTGGTGAATTGTGTTTTTCATTGAATTTTATTATGTTCGAGTGTCCGAATTTAATGTGAATCGATATTTTGTCCGCCGGTGGAGGGCATTAAAAGTCTCATCGGAGGATCTAAAAATATACTTAGCAATTTAATTTATTCAAAAGAACGAATGATTAAAAACAAACAAATAGTCTGTTTGAATTTTATCAGCTTCGATACTTGCAAAGAATCCATTATCTAATCAACACTACAGCACGCATGATTAAAACCGGCTTGAATGTCTATTAAATTGTACTTTTTTCCCACAGTTGATAAACAGACTCGTTTCCATATCTCCCAGACTCATATCAGATATATTAATTAGAACAAGGGAGTCAATATGGTCGTTATACGGAATACTGATCATAAATCAAACTGTACAGACGCCTTTATATTACGTGATATTTGTGCAGATAGACAGTGTTTTCGGAATATGTAATATCTCTGAATAATTACATGAATGATTTAATATTTAGCAACATAATTTCTCGCCGCCGAAAAAATATCTTTATCATATTAATCGGTAATTAATCGTATCGGTTATATTTCATGCGGTGTGAATTATGATAGAGGTTGCTTACGCAAATGGTACGTACAAAAGTAAGTAGTTTATGGGTCAGAGAGTGCACAAAAGTTTAAGCTCAATTTATTAATATACGCAACTTATTAGTTGGTACAATCATAAACACCTTTCTGGTATTGCTTAACGATGATTATGTCATTCCGTGTGAATTCACCGATACAAAATGAGTCTTAAGTAGCATAAGTTTCGTAAGAGAACATCTTCAAAAATGAACCTGCAACCCTTTTGTCCTCTCCGCTTCCAACTCTTGATTTCTTGAACGTAAGAGCATGTTACGATAGCAAAATTATACCATAGTCATAAACAATTCAAACGTCAAATAAAAAGCATAGTGACTTCATTATGCCAAAACGTTGCCAAATTATACCAATAAAGAAAGGTATAAAATTAGTATAAACTGACTAATTTGCCACTGTTTAAACTGCCGTCAATAAATCATTAATAAGTATTAATTTTATACTTTCTCATCTCATGTGTTGCTTCCGTCAGGTGATTGACGAAAGTCAAACTGCCCATTTCCCTTGCTATTAATTTCGTTTTCACTTACAATTAGCTGTTTGCCATGTGTTTAAGCCACGTATCACTTCCCTTTGATGTTTTAAAAGGTCACATCCATCAGTCAAAAAGATAATTCAAGAAGATCAAGAACTCCTTTAATGAGACACTTGACTGTCGGAATTGTATAAAAAAGTTGACAAGGCTCAATATCATAGCTGGAAAGGAAAACTTCTTTGGTCGGTAGCGAACCAGCAACTAGATAGCAGACCTGTGAATTGCAAACCACTTATAGTATTAGATATTCCTTAATCATTGAAGAATCTACTAATTAATATAATCAGAAGGCGGACTTATTGAAATTGGCGGTAGGCAATCGCGGCAAAGATATACAAATGAACGAGGAAATAGCTAGATAACCCATCACTAATCTCTTTGAACTTGCGATTGTAGATAGATTATAATATTGACAATTTAATAAGATATGGTCACATTATATCACGTCTGATTATACACCGTAAACGGTTAGACCTAAATATGGAGACTCTTAATGGTAGATCATAACAATTAAAGGTATCATTGATGTAAGATCAAAGTTCAAAGCATAGGAAGCTACTAGCTAATTCTTTGTCTTGAATGCTTTCTCGCTTTTAAAGCGGTGAAACGGGTTGAGAGATAACGATTGTTCATATTAGGTAACAATAATTGATATAGTCCCAATAATTTTATTCTTTCGGAGTTTTTGGCAAAATCTTTCACAACGTATCATAAAATGGAACCACCGCTGCCTCAGTTGCTCAGGTAGAAATCTCCTCAAGAATCACTGATCCGATTTCCTCATTACTTACTAATTGAACTCATGGTTAGTAGTTTTTTCCACTTTCTTTCTAGACAGCATTGTTATAACATCTGTACTTGATTAAAGAAAAATGTGGAGCGTACGATCTTCCGCAAGGCGTAAAAACTGAGGGTAAGGAACGCTTACACTGTTTTTACTATTCCTGCACTTGTTACGCCTAAAACGTTTTTGTTACTGCGCAAAAAGTGTGTATGCCTTGAACGCACTCAGTGGGTGATAAAAATTGAATTATTCATAATTTGATCTTCTTCATTCCGGGTTACTTCCCAATTTTTGTCTGAAACTACAAGAAGCCATTGGGGAGTTGCCTGACTTTATAATGCAACTCCTTATTCAATTGGCTTATTCAATTTTACTGCATAATATTTTGAATAGCGCTAAGCCCGAATCCTTATCAACTTCACAGGCTATCAAAGAATTTGCTTCCGCTTATCCACATTATTATTAGGGAGTATTGCGTCTTGTTTCATTCTCTCTTAAGTTGTATTTCATTGATACTATAGTTCATGACTCGTAGGTATTACATGCTTGTTTACTGTGTAACCTTATTGTGAATAATCTGTTTTGTAACTCGATTATCTGTGTGTATGTGTACGTGACGACATATGCGTAGACGCCAGGTTTGTTTCGAAATGTCCCGAAATACACACACTTAAATCATACACCGCCTAAATATACAAGATCTAGAACGCACGATCTCGAATTCACAAAGGACTACTTATACTAAAAGCGTTTTGTTGTAAAGGGTGAAAATTATAATAGGAAAATAGCACATGCAAATCAATGCTTTCAAAGCCGAGACCCTCCATTTAATATTGTTTCTGTTAAAGCTTTATGCTCACAATAAAACCGTCTTGGGTCTTGTGCCGAACAAAATCAAATGTCATATTACTATATCTACTTTCTATTCATGCATATTCTTCAGTACGAGTGCTCTTTGTCCAGCCATGGGCACCAACCGGTCCGACCTCTGAAAGCACCTGATTTAATATAATTAAATCTGCTTGTTATTTCTTGCATTCAGATAAAGATGTGTTATTTTTGTTGTTGAAAAGTTTTAATGTGGTGATTTTGCTGGTAATGGTTGGTTCTAAGAAAAATACCAAAAAGATTAGTTAACTCGTCTAAAAACACTGAAGCCTCAGTACATCTAGGATTAGGAGTAAACTTCTTGCGTAAGCTACTGCCCAAAGTACTAGGTTAGTCATTTTGCGATCTGTCCTTGAAACAAAACATGAGCTTTATACTAGCATGGTCCATAGACAACAATGGTTGCGCCGGCGCTTAGCCCAGGTCGTTGACCGCTGCACGGGTCGAACCGCGAGTTTTCTTAAACCGATCCGCTTATTAGGCATTCTGTAGAAGCGAGCTGGTTTTGTGAACCCGCTCTATATTAGTTACGTGATTTTTCTTTGGTTCATTCAGGAATGTTGGTTTTTAAGTGCCTCTGTGACCTTAGATTTGAACGCACGTACTGAATGGGTTGTTTAGTCGAGCTTTGACCAGAGTTATTCAAAGTCCCTACTTACTTACTTTGCTTAACAAAGAGTAATTTTGTTTTGAGAGGCAATAATTATCAAGGACCCGACCGCTGCATACTCAATGTCAATTGAAGAATGGACCCTAGCAACAAGACTGAAGATAAAAAAGAGAAAGAGCTTACTTCATTACGAAAACACTAAAATACTATCTCTAAATAAGATGAACTCTACACGTCCTCTATAGGCAACAAAAAGAATTCTTATATTTATAGCTATCGCCTGGCCTTAGTAACCCCGGAGTCATAGCGACGTGTTATCAGCCTTAACCCTGAAATGCCTACATAATGCGTGTCTAATCATCCATACTGCAGCGGGTGTAGGTGTACAACTACAAACTTATCTAAACAAAGTAGCTTAGAAACACGTAAGAAATATTATAAAGGTCAGTGTTTTCAAGAACGATGTTACTGTCAATGAACTCGGTAATCTTTCGCACGATCCATAATCTGAAGACGCGAATAGAAGATGGATTAGAAATGTGAAAGGCATGAAAAGAAAGAAATTGTGTTGAATAACTTATTATAGGTGAAAGGGACGTAATGTAACAGAAGAAAAAATAGAAGTCGTTAAAGGGAGGCATGGAAGTTATTCAGCCCTATAGAATGGTTAATATTGAACAAAGTACACCCCAAGACACACTTTCATACCAAGAAGTAACCAAGAAATTACGCAAATGAAAGCGAGAAATGTTTTAAAATCAATGTCACGGTGTTTCTCTACGCCTCCTTGGGCTCCATTGTCCCTAATCCAGATGGACGGTTCAGTGACCTCTCTAGCAGATTCCTTACACCTCGTTGTTGATAATTTATTACTGCTTACTTAGCACAGGCATGGGCATTACAGTCAACGAAACATGAATATTTATTAGATGAATTTTGCTTTAGTATGTGCGGGCCTTTTGAGGATTTAGTGGGGATAAGCTAAGAGAATATATGGGGGGAAGCCGACTTATTTCTCATGAGCTTTGAAAGGGATATGTACCCAATTTCCTTTTCGCCAGGAAGTTGTTTTTCTTCATCTTATCGCAACATCAAGTAGAGATGAACTTTGTCCTCAAATGCAAACACCTTACCACGTCCATCAATGCTAATCTTCTAGTTACATCTATGCCAATATTCTTAGTGCACAAGCACATAACTTTACCGTTACAGCATCGCTTTAACAACAAACTAAGCAGGCTAAACAATGTAATGTCAAAGGAACAATAGTCGCGTCTTCAAGTCGACAGGTTAGGCGGACTGCGTCCAAACAGGTCTGATCTCGGAGGCTTAGCTCTCGGCTTTCGAGCAAGTTGGACGCGGGCCTACGCCTTTGTAAATTAATACAACGAATCAATCGAGGGTACGAACGATTTATCATTGTTTGGTTAAATGCTTCAATGATAAATTGTCTGGATAGTCCTCTTTGTGTAGAAAAAATGGTCTCTCTTACCGATATGTGGTCCTAAGGACTAACACAGGGAGAGGTCTAAATGCTTCTTCTGATCACTGTTTGTATCATTTCCTCAAGACTTTATCTATGCATATTGATTCATCTACCTCTACTAACATTTCTCACACGGTATTCACTAAAAGCTTTAGCCTAGTAACAGGAAACAGTTTCGATAAGATAAATATATTTTTACGTGGAAGAACAACATTTCGACGGAAGTGTTTCTAAGTCACGCATGCGAATATTCCTTACTTATGGTAGTGTTATCTCGATCGCAGTTTAGAATGTGCGTAAAGAGATATTTTCCACACGCACACGCAAATAATACGAATAGACGCGCGAAATCAGCAAATTATGCGTCTTCATGACTTGCAAGATCGAAATGTTTTAATCATTATTTAAAATGAAATGGAATTAGCGACGTAAACAAACTTGAGTGAAAAGGAAAAACGTTGTTTGAATAAAACCTGCCTCGGATTACGATGGTACAATCTGTTGTTAATTGCTATTCCAGTTGGTAGTCCCCATCATGTATTCGTCCTTGCTGCTAGGGCTTGCGGGCTCCCTCAGTTGATTAGCTCTTTGAAACGTAGGGGAGTTCGGTCTCCCGCTTTGAGCATCACTGTCCTATTAGTTTAAGAGTGTATAGAAGCCGCCGCGGTGAAGCCCGCGTTTCGGTTTCCGTACGGTTTATGAAGACTAAAAGTAATTTAGATTAGTTGCCGTCAGTAGTATCAGTTTTAGTAGTTTGATTGTTAATTGATGTTGTATTTATTTGCGGTGCCGACGTAATCAACTTTAATAGCGTTCGGAATCAACTGGACTCAAATGGACTGAGAAAATGAGCGGGAATGTTAGGCCCGATACTGACCATGCTCTGGTTTACAAAAGAACGCGAAAATATTAAGTCAAAATATTAAGAATTGTTTCAAAATCATTTGCTACGAAAACTATTCCGCCACAGCGGACATAAATTGACGCTAAATGGTGTTTATTATTTCAGCACTGACAATTTACATTTTATTTTAACATTACGACCTACTTTACCTAAGACGTAACAAGTGTAACAACATAATAAACGTTTCAATATTGGATATCCCAGCATTTCAATGCGTGTTACTAAGTGCAACGCAATCAAGAACTCGATATTATCTCAAGAAACAGGATTCTAAAGAAAAAACCTATTAAATACACCGTTATGTAATACCGATATATTACAGAGAACAATTATTGCGTTTTTATTTATTTTTCGTTCGACGACAAGGTTACCCCATTGCCAGATCAATGTAATTTGTTCTTTAGTACTTCAGTTCAAGATACCGGCGAAGTGGAAAGATGCTATCTCAGAAACTTTTTTTATCGGATTTGCTGACCGTTTTTGCTAATTTACTACAGCGCAGTGGAATCGCTTGCGAACCGATTGAAACGATAATAGAATATTGATATCATCATTCTCATAATTCGTATTGTGTGATGGATAGATCATGGTAATTTGACATCGTTGCAAAAGTGGGCAATTATTCTAAAAAGTACGAACTAGAAATACTTGTACACGAAGGCATGCATATGCATTGAACTCATTATTTTGCATTACTAGGCTCTCATTTTACATTTATGTATGTGTGGACTACGTAAACTTTCCTTTACTTGGCCTGGCCTTGCGCCAGAATAATCGTAAATTGATAAGACAGCGTTCTTCAGATTCTTATTCGACTGCAGTACAATATCTGAACTGCATAATACCTATTTGTTTCAATCGTGGACTGAATTGATTGTTACGGAAAGAAAGGGTAGTTTATAATATTTTCATAACTTGCATTCTGAAATTATGAATGCATACGGTGTAATTGTGTAATTCATAAAAAGGTTGTATTGTTAATTGATTCATACATACCTTTAAAATAACGTAAGCTCAAACAATACCTATTATGTTACAGTTTCAAACTTTCTTATCCACTCTTCTCTGACCGATGTTTTTATTCAATGTGGACGATATTTTCAAAACGAATTATAATTATAAATAATTATAATTTAATTTTTGAACAATGAATGACGAAAATCGATTCGAATGGATAGATGAGAGTGATTGAATAGTAATCTTAAACAATCCATGTACGGTCGACCATGCTGTTTGGTTTACATTTTACAATGTAATTTGCATGTTAAAATGTAAAACAAATAGCTTGGTCGACCGTACTACAGCCTATCCAAACATTCACTTTGCTCCGCTCACATAACCCTTGGATGACTTCACCGACGTAATATGCAATGTAGCACAAAAACGCAGCATCCCGTCGCAATCTCTCAGCACTTGCATCGTAGCGTGTAACAGCTCGGTCAGGTAACACGGGTCGGTCGACTCCCCCGGCGACATTCCTCTCGCGACGAAATCGAGAGTCGACTCGTACGCAATCGTTACTCGACACTCGATACTCGTTAGCGAGTGGGATTACCGGAATCTATCGCGTTGGCGACTATGAGCTGAATGTAGGATTCGAGTTAATGAGCGGCGCGGAGGTTTCCTAGTCTGGATCTGTATTGACTGATTAGATTTCGGATTAGATGCGGCTAAGAAACTAGAGCGAAATCTCGCGAACATGCCCTTGGCAAAGACTTTGATGCAGACAACTAGATCAGATTTGGCCAAATCTGCTGAACATTGAGCAGGCCACAGTATCAACACCCACAAAGTTACCATCCCCAATAATAACGTAACAACTAAAGAGAGGGAGGATAGATTCGATAGTGACTTTACTGAGCATTGATGAATGTGTCGGTGGGTTATCGAGTCCACGTTGACAACTGTCAGTTGGGAAGACAAGTGCGCCGAGAGAAACGACGACCAGTCTATTCACAAACAACTGGTTATCTGAGTATGAAATAGATATTCTTGAAGTTCAATGCTTGCTATAGTTTTCTAGCATTCGATTTTAAAACTGGCTGGCTCAACTAACTGGCCCCTAAATCTTAAAATGATGACAAATATTTCCGTCCTGAGAGTCATGGTCTGACTTCCGTCATTGCTCATAACTTTTCCTATGTTAAGCCTACCCGTTCAAAAGTCTTCGTAGCAAAAACAATACCCAATTTGTGGTCACACATTTCAGACACCTATAAATGATTCAGTAAGCCAACGCATTCGGCGATATTTCCGAAGTGAAATATTTTTGGGTGTTGAAATCGGGAAGTTTTCCGGACCGCGTGAGTTATGCATCAAGTTTTACGGCCGGCAAAATACTTCTGCTTTGTGGATTTGGGTGTAAACGTGGGAGATGTTCCGTTAACTTTTAGGGGGGACATGTGTATTTGCATATCGGTATTTTTACTTCGACGATGTAAATTGAAGGCGCCGGAATGGATTTGAAGGGTTTATTAAGTTTACGTCGTGTGTCTAGACTTGCAATGGATGATTGCACTTCATTAGTGTGTTTCGCAAGACTCATAAAGGCAGACGGCAGGTGGTATTCTAAGCACTGACGGTATGAGTTATTAGTAAACTATTCTGCGGTCGGTTATCCATCTACCAAACGTAAATACGGCTTATCTGGGACAACTCCTTTTGGTCATTCGGCCGAGGCCTATGTTCAGCCGTTGACTTATACGAACTGATATGATGTAGCATAGTCATAATTTATTATAAACGACACATAACTCCTATATTTAGCTACCATTATTCCTAATATCAAGTCTAAACGATACCATATTAAGATAATATGACCTGAAATGCATGCTCTTAAATCTTACGTATGCCTGTACAACAGGTTGATCAAGTTTCGCACATTTTACCAACGAACTTGTTTGCCCCATTTGACATAATCTGATGGATGACTGTAACGAATTAATTCCTCCTGTTGCACGTCTAAGCGTGATGAATGGCTATTTTTCTGGAGACTCATCGAAATAAATCTTTTAAGAGAATACTTCTTTTCTTTACAAATGTCTTTTTGTACTGTCACGTTTGGGCGCTTCTTACAAAAGCAGTGCCAACATGTTTTGCTGAAATATTCCGCAGACTCGTTTTTAAGACGTCTGATTCTTACTTACCTTTACACAAAAAATGCTTTCATTTTCTTCTTAAATCATGATTTAAAGGCGACCTCAAACCTGATCAATGAAAAGTGGAGTATCAGAAATGAAAGTCACTGAATCGATGTCAATATTATTGAGGAACTTGCAACTTATAAACCACCGGCCGAAAAAGGAAGGGTCGCCGATTGTATAATTTGTTACACATTTTCAACATCTCTTATATTAACACAATAGCCGTTAATTCGTATACGTAATTACGTAAATGTTAACAACAAACGCTGCATGAATGAGGTGTTTAAATTTTGTAACCACAACGTAACGAGTTTTAACTTTTCACACACGACCTGGTATTATTAAACTTAGTTTCCGAGTCTTAGTAAATGATGAATGACCTGCTTTTAGAATGTTTTTATATGTTGGTGAAATGAATACGTCTGTGGAGTTATTTACCGACGATTTAGTCGTTAGATGCGGTGTTATCTGTCTCAATCAGCGTGTGAGAAATTTGTCGGAAGTGGTTTTGAGTTTCGTTTGTACTGTTGCTTTCCTCTGTGAGTGGGAGAAATAGTGACAGGTGCTTTTCATCACCGTAATACGTGCCCAAATTCCTTTTACACTATTTTCGACGTCCTATTTTTAATTATCGCCTATTACTTTATCAAGATTAGGTAGGTACAGTAAAACGGGGCTATTTGGTCCCATATAAACCAAAATGTTATTGGGTATTTTCATCAGGATTTTTTCGTTAGTAGCCAATCAAAGTGTTTCAAGAAATTGTAAAATAACTTCTACCATACACCAACCGACAGTTATCGATATTTTTGTTCGAAATTCTGGGCACCCAAATAACCCTTAAAACCCAAATAGCCCCGTTTTACGGTATTCGAAACTAGTTTTTTTTTTTCTGTGAGAAATTGACCGTTCTAACCATCTCATGCTGACTAGTGACATAATTTAGTATCGAGGCTAAGTCTAAATGATCACCTGATTAGTACTAGTACTTGCATCACTAAATTATCAGCAATTAGTCATGCAACATTGTAAAACCGCATCCGTACTGGATAATGACATAGCACTTCATTTCCTGACCTTCTCCAAACCTCAGTACAATCAGAATTCAAAAGAGAACATCACGTTTCGGCAGTTAGTTCCGCAAACATTAACAACAGTGACGAACAGACTTGCACATGATTTGACCAGTTTATGTAAAGCTTATAGAGACGCCAATTGCCAAGGCCCAAAACCAGAGCGAGCCTTATCTTATAAGAAGTGAAATAAAAGGTAGACTGTAGAAATATTTTTTCCCAAGCGAAACCTCCTGAGTTAGAAAGTTTCCCTGTAAATATTTTTTCTTCTTTCTTTTTTGTCAGTCGTAGACAGTGTGGTTACTAGGGAGACGAGAAAGTTATTTAATTTCAAGCCGGCCACAGTACTTTGAGTTGGTGACCAATGTAGCTACAATTAACAGAAGAATATCCGTAATAACACGTAAGGGTAAAATGTAGGTGAGATGGCAATAATAAGATCGTCGATCGCTCCCTCTTACAAACATCTTAAACGTACTCGTAACCAGCGAAATGTGTGTACATACTATTTGGTACACCACTGTGTAACTCTTCAGGATATAATATGTTGTTAAAATACAAGATCACGTGCCGTAAAATTCAGTACACTGAATCTTAGTTCCTTGTACCAAGATAGATAATAGTCTAAAAGTTACACCACATAATAGTTAACGAATTTCTTGACATTTTCTAGCAAGTATGTAACACGTTGTAAACGTAGGTTAGTGATTACTCTCGGGGTATGTGAGCTTATGTAATGCAGAGGTCGTTTCATTCAACTTTCGTGTCATATTTAATAATGCTTGATTTTCACCGCGAGTGTGCGTGACTGTACCTACTTAGTTGTGATTCATTGAAGGCTCTTTGAATTAAAGCTTGCTTGCTAAGATTTGAATGGATTCAAGAAGTGGTAAAGACGTTGTGTCGCCCTATGTAAAATGTTTTACGAATGATACTTGTATGGTGTTCATAATAAAGAATATTGTATTCTATTCCAAACTTTTAGGCGTTTTCCGCTGATTCCATGTCACAAGATTACTGAATCCTTTTGGTCCTTCGAGCCGGATTTTAACAAAAGTAAAAATACTTTTCTCTTTCTAAGTCCATCGTTAAATAAGTTGGAAAAATCTTTTAAATTAGTACAGCTGTTCTATTTCTCTAAGTAGCAATAGGCCAAGGCTGAAGAAGCCATTCTATAACAAACATTAATCCACAATCCACATGTCAAAACACGCGATTCTCTAAATCCGACATACAGTCGTTGCGATTAATCGCTGCGATTAAATAGTTCATGAGATTACCGCGTGGTAAAAACTGGCGAACAAGTGATATAAATCATTTTCCTTGAAGGCACTACTATGTCTTGTCCGACAAGTCTATGCATAGGTACTTTCTTAAGCATTTCTTCTTTGTTTGATTTTCGATATTTATTTTCTTGCTGTTGTATGGGAACAGGCGGAAGAATATATCCGTAGTCTTATTGGTTTAACTTAGTATTTCAAACTTATGCCTGTTCTCTCTTAAACTAGGCGACAACTAAGTGTATGCAGCATTGCACTGTTGGAAGTTAAACTCTGGGCTCCGAGCCGGTTGAGCGGTTTTATTTAGGCATTCGTTTATTTTAGGTGTTGCTTAATGTAAATGAAAACGAGCATTAGACCACAATCTTTATGTCCTGCTGTCCAGTAGTTATCACTTGCTTCGGTGAAGGACAACATCGTGAAGAGCATGCCTGAGAGATATTTCTAAAGCCAAGTCAGAGGCCCATGAGCGGGATAAAAACTCTGACGCCTAGGTTAGGCACTAACCCCACGACAAAGAAAGAATGCTAATGACTGTGGAATATAAAACAATTTAGATTAGCATTAAATTATTGGTTTATCGTTCACGTCGCTGATTTTATGATTATCGTTAATATCTTAAGATAGGTAAATAGTTTTGATAACTTTGGGCTATCAGCAAATCTTGCAGGCATTGACATTTTCAGCTACTCAGACACGCAAATATAAATGAAACAAATAGTCTGCCATTAATATATTTGCAGACAGTCCATATATGCGTTTTTATTTATCACGTTTAACACAAGACGACGCCTAAATAAAAGCGCACTATCGGATTCAACGCTCACCTCAGTGCCCAAAGCTGAAATTCCAACATTTAGAAAGGGCATTACTAACAATCACACCAAATAGATAAATACCAAAAATGTTTGTGTTATTCTTTTATTCACCCCTCCCAGTTTTAAGACTAATCGGCTTACCGAAACATGTCTGCCCCTATAAACAAATATGTGAGCTTAAATCCTTTAATTACCTAACAATAACATCGTTAGTATAATTACCCATTTGTTTTAAGGGAATCCCATTACTCTTCAAGGTCGTCTGTCTAGTTGGAAAATCCGCAACACGAACAAAATTATGTTAAACTGTGTCTACACTAGGCTAGCCAAACTCAACTGGAGCACAAGCTGAGCGTGAATTTGCATAGCATGTTTGGGGGTCTTAAGTCCGTCTATGCCATACGAAACAAACCTTTTGATATTATAGATATTCCCTTTTTTGATAAACTAGTGTGTGCCGTCCTCTCTTTTATACAGGGTGTAAACCACCTCATCACGAAGCCTTCAACCAAGCATTCTGTACATCTAAGTAACTTTACGCAAAAATTATTGCTGGGAAACGACTTTTTTTTTTTGGGGTGAAAAATCATTATTTTGTAGTAGAACTCAATGTAACGCACTCAAAACATTGTGCTGATAGATGGATTGAATAGTACGAAGGTCGTGGAGGTGTTTAAAGTAAAAATCTTACATTAAAACTTATATTTAATAAAAAAGTTGTCGAAAAGTTGGAACTTTGACCCCCAATATCTCCGTAACTAGAAGGTTCCCAGGTATTGTGTAGAACAAAAAAATGATCGCAATGATGAGGAGAACAAGTGCCTTTCGGTTTCGTTAAGAGGTGTTTGACACCCTTTATGCGAGGACGGTCTCAAAGGGGAGGACGGCACTGCTTGTCATCTGGCTCTAGCCAAAGAGACAAACGGGAGCAACTCGCATTCGTGCTCCATTCATGTTTGTCTCACCTAGTGTAGCCGCAGCTTTAGGTATCATTGTCCAAACAAAACATTAGGGTGATTCCTAATCTAATTTCGTCAATTTATCGGCTTTGGAACTTTAATCTGATAAGTCACGTGAATTTAATGCTGTAAGAAGATTTGCACACGTGATGGCTAATTGAAACTACATTAATATGGCTCCCGCATTAGTGCGTATACTGCGTATACACGTAGAAAGATCTTACAATAAATGTATGCTGATTTTTCTTTGCTAATAGAGGCATGTGATGTGGACGGACGAGGAAATTGTCGTAAGGAAACGCCGTAACTACAGAACACCACCCTCCATGTATACTTATGCTTCGTCCACGTTCATGCCCACACGCCTTATTTAATCATGTCATAAATATTTAATTCACTTTCGTAATACATTAAAGTTATTTTTGTAACAATTTAAGTAAGAATTGTAAATATATTATGTGGGTAGAGTTGGGTAACGTAAGGGCCCTTCACCAAGAGATTGATAGTACGCAAGAAGTAAATTTGTTAATTGAAAAAAAAAAACGAAAGTGCGTATTTTTTTAATGGCTTAATACAATTAAAGAAACCAGTAAGCAAGCACCTGAAAACTCTTACCAGTTGGTGAAGCTTTTTCTTCACTCATAAAAAAACTACTTACTATACTAATAAAAGAATTATAGGAGAGACTTTCTAGAAGCTTATTAGTCTTTTCTTTTCTAACTAGGAAATAGGAATGGATGTCTGCTAAAATTAAAGGGACTTCTTAGAAAGAGATGAATCCATTTTCTTAAATCGTTCGTTGTTTCAATAATTTCTGTTGTAATTAACACTCTATAAACTTAAGCCGCAGTAAGTGTATGTCTATGTTCTTGATAAACCTTACGTAGCTTGTGATTTTTCTCATCTTTGCCCGTTGCTTATAGGGTCGATAGCTCGATACTTTCTCACCTTTGTGGTATCTTAAGTTTTTTGTATAGCCATTTTATTCTACTAAAGAGCCGACCACAGCCGCTCTGTTTACATATACTACCCGGAATATAAAAATACACAACTCCTTGAACTTGTGCTAGCCTAGTACTTTTTGGCGGGTTATCAATGTATTATTTAAAATACGAATCACCGGATGAGCAAAATAACTACCTATATTAATTAAAAAGCCGTATTTCGTTTTTAATGTGACTGTACTCTGTGACAGCTATGTCGAGGCGAAACAAAAGACAGTGCATCAAAACCAAGAAAAATCACGAGTCGACGGAAAGGGACTCGACGCATTGGGAATGATTCCTTTAAACGACTAATTAGTAGACACAATTGACATAGATCTCCTGGAGATTTACTTACGGACGGGTGGACGAAGAGGAATACAACAAAAATTAACTTTAAAAACGAATAATACTCCTAATCTCCATAAAATCCAATGTAAACGTCACTACTAACTAACGATTAACACTTAATCATTTAGAAAAAAACTCATTACAATTAGTAACATCGTTTTCCCAATACATTGTACAACGGTTTAGTTAATTTTGAATATATTACCTCTAATTAGTATGAATAGATACGTTGTTTCTTCTTTGGTCACGAATTGGTCTCTGATTGTAATTATTGTCACGTGAAATGAAGTAATTATGTAGGAATTCTCTTCGATTATTACTCTGTGATAGGTTTAGTAGGGTAGAGAGTTGCGGTCAGTTAAGGGCGCTGTGACCTCCTGATATGGTATAGGTTTGTTACATTTTTTCTGGCCCTATTTAAGGTTTTAACCACTGCATAAACCAGATTATACAGGATAACAGGACAACATTTTTTCAGAATAATAATAAAATAAAAATAAAATAAATATCGCTGGACATTATACACATCGTCATCTAGTGCCACACTAAGCAACGAGGCGTGTGTCGTGAGCACCAGATAGTTGATATACTACATAGATACTTTTAGTTTGTAAATACATACTTATTATACATATAAACATCCATGACTCGGAAACAAATGCTCATGACACAAACATTTGCTCGTACCGGGATTCGAACCCGGGACCCGAAGAACGTAAGGCAGCCTCACTACCGCTGCGCCATTCGGGTATAATGTCAATATCGTACTCAGTCTTACTTCTCCTATCCAAAGGGTCGATCGACTCGAGAGTTGACTAGGTATTCTAAACTCTGAAAGATGACTCACAAATTCATGAATTAAATTATAGTAAAACGTAATACAACATGTGTTCTCATAAACAAAACAACGCCAGTAAGGCTGGCCAAGTTAAATATTCACAGATAACATGGAATTAATGAATCACCACAACTTAATCGTTCACGTATGATTCACGCATTACAATTCAAGCCACGCGAAAAGGAACACAATAAAACGTCATCTGTCGTAACCCGTCACTTGCAAGGTCGAATTTAAAATGAACCAAGGAAAGCAACTCGGAAGTATCGTGCTTAAAACGTAGAAAGTGCAAGTCTCGGTATAAAATTTACTCGCACCGCCATAACACTGTATGTTAATTGAAATCACCAATTACTCGGCCGCTTTCTACTATAGAATCCCCATGCAAGTGTGTAATAACTTGACGACACGCTATGCAACTGTTTGTTACAAGAGCGTTTAGATTGCCGTGGCGAACGTTCAAGAAGATTGGCTTAGAATTGCTTTTGAAGAGTAATATAGTCTTTATAGTATTGACTACATCTCTTCGCGGATTTGCCACGGGGAAAAAAGCAATAAGTCAAGGAAGAAGAATGCGCTGTTATTTCGCCCAGCGGAACGCGACTGGGCAAAAAGATCTAAGGTCTAAGCCAATGACGCACAAATTTCTTAAATATTTTTATTCTCCGGAGAGATCTGGCATAGATTGTAATCGTAACATTCTCAATAACATATTAGTTATCCTAGCGGTCAGAGGTTATCGTCTTTGTCTTATCTACACTAAGATATAAAGCTAGCTTCAATAGACAGACAAGTAATATCTCAAAATAGATAACAACTAAATTGGTCAATTATTCTGCATCGCAGTGTAACAAGGCGTCAATGATCTTATAGATGGGTTTTAAACGATTGTTCCGATTCCGTGACAAATAGACTTTGAATTGTGATTAACTGACAATGAGTTTGTCGATTAACTATTAATTCTGACCTAAACTTAAAACGTATTAACTTAATGACATCTAATGACGATTACTTAGATCCGTTAAGCGGTAATTATGTGCCTACTATTAACACCTTTAAAACGAACACTTTTAGTTGGAATTTCTTGCGGAATGACATTAAATAAATTCTAGTACAAATCTAATGTTGGATTGTTGTGGGCTCAACGTTTTATTGTCCAATAAACGGACACTAAAATACATTAACACCAATACTGAATAATGCAAATATTTAAAGCCGACATAGTCCTACTTGAAAACAAAAACGCGTAAAAAATGCAAAACTAGAATCTAGATGTGAAAAAATAGATTAGTACAAGTAAGCAGGTGCGTAAGCCGCCATACTAGATGGCTTAGATTCTATCCTAGAACAAGTTGCTTTTAACTTTATTTGAGATAAACTCTGTTTCAGTAATTGGATTAATTTGTTATACAACGAAGTTTTTTAATATAATTAAGTTACAGCGCCTCTTCACGCGATTAGATGCTGAACATAAAACATAATTAAAAATTACCACATATACTCACGCCTTTTTTCCAAGGTGGTATAGGCAGAAATCACAAAGCGCCACTTGCTACGATCCATACATACTCCTTTTACAAACAAAAAGTATCTATGTAGTATATCAACTATCTGGTGTCCACGACACGAGCCTCGTTGCTTAGTGTGGCACTAGATGGCGCTGTGTGTTAATGTCCAGCGATATTTTTTTTTTTTTTAAATTACACTCTTCTTGGATTGCCTAATTTAAAAACTGAAAGATCTCGTTTGAGTCTACTGGTTTTGTTTGATTAATCAAATAGGAACTGTGTACTTAATTGAAAAATACTTTCGCACTAACCACTGGCATACAGCTAAGTTCCGTGCCATCGCCACTTAAAAAAAAACAAAAAACATGCTGACTTACTGAGCTACTAAGGAAAAAGAATTAATTAAAACTAACCCACATCGGGCCGAAAAAACTAGGAACCCATATATGCAAAAATTAAACACGCCAGAAGGTGATAGTAAATAGTTAATTAAGTATGTATCGATCAACGAAGTAACAATTACTGACGATTTCCTCGTCATTTTACATGTGTGTACCGTCGCATTAATAACACACTGCATTTGTAACAAAAAGTGCAACACGCCAGTGGAACAGCGATTGCAGTGAAGTAAAGTCATCAAAATAGGCGAGACGACAAAAAAAAACTAATTAGTCCGTCAGTTAGATTATCAAAATATATTTGACCCGTGTTTCTTCTTTTGTTACATAAACCAAAATTGAAGAAGATATGACGCTTTTAAAATTCTCAATACGTCACGCCTTTTTTTTTTTTTTTTTTTTTTTCGGATGGGAAATCATCAAATGACTTCTCCCGCTCTGGGCTGAGCAGGAGGGAGTGTCAGACTTTTACTGACTAAAACCCATCCATGTTCCTTCATCGCCCTTTGTGTTCCGGGGCCACGGTATCTCTTTCGAATAGTCCCGCAGCCCCGGCAGGCTTCGGCCCTTGCGGACCCCTTCACTGATGCTGACTCTCTTTGAGGCGCGCGTGGAACACGAACGCGCCGTCGACACGGCCTGTCGTCATGAGACGTACGGACGGCGAGCTAGCCCATAGCTCCCCGTCCACAGGCCCGCGTCTACGGTGGCCGGAAGCCACCACGTGGCCCCCGACGCCCGGGGCGTCTCCCGCGGCGGCCGGGACGTGAGGATCTCTCCCTGTCCTGTTCCGCCACCTCCTTCGCTAGCATGACTGCTTCGCAGAAGGAGGTGACGGCGTCCCATTCCGTCTCGCTCCGGACCATGGCACGAACCAGGGCCGGGAGCGAGAGGTCGCCGCCGCCGATCGCCACCTCGAGGACACGGCGGTGCTCCACCCAAGCGGGGCACACCTCCACAGTGTGCTCCACCGTGTCCTCCGGCCTATCCTCACAATGATAGCACCCGGGCGTTTCCTCCCGCCCGATTCGGTGCAGGAACTTACCGAAACATCCGTGTCCGGTAAGAACCTGCGTCAGGCGGAAGGTGAGGACGCCGTGGCGTCTCTCCAGCCACTCCTCAAAGAGGGGACTTATCGCCACTATTGTGGCGTGCCCTGCACGGGGTTGCGATAGTCGCTCTCTCCATGTCGCCATGAGATCCCGCCGGAAGTCCGTCCGCTGAGCGACAATTTGCCGCGGCAGCGGAGTTTCCCCCCGGCGTAGCGCCTCCGCGCGCCACTCATGTAGGCGCGCGAGGACTATTGCCTCCAGATCAATACGTCACGCCTATGGTATCATTTTTAGCTAGTTCTGACGTCACAAGCCCCCACTCCCGAGTTTTGATGCGTTTTATCTTTTGTCAAAATTCATTGATTTACAAAAATAAAAAATACGTGTCCAATAATTTCCAATACTCTAACTGACGGACGAAATAGATTTGCAATTTTTTTGATACTGTCGTCATGCCTATTGTAGCAAAATACTTATTTTATCATGCTGCACTGGTCTCGAGTTGAAAACAATCGCTACAACTGTATGAGGTACACCGAAGAATCGAGTAAAGCTCCAATTATTTCACATGCTAAAATGTTGCAGCTCTAAAAGTTAGGACATTGCGCGTTAATGGAAGAAAGTTTTGACTGGAATGATAACAAAAATCGAACCAATACTTTTAAAAATCGGAGGTGTCTGATGAGATGACGAGTAATAGAGAAGTATGGAAGAAGAAGACCATACTGCGCCGACCCCAAATGAATTGGGATATGGGCATGAGAATAATGAACCTGTTGATTTCTGTTAAGAAAAAATATCGCTAAAACGCTAGTGTGGGGCACTATAGTCTATTCTCGTCGAATCTTCGCCCGTCACTACTAATTGCGGCTTTGAGTGTAACGAATTATAATTAGTATCAGTATCGCAGTTCTCGACTTCTCGTACGTGAAGCTATAAATAAAATTAAAAAAGTTGAAAAAAAAGTTAATTAGTGTTCCAAATACGAACGAAACTGTGAAGACTGAAGACCAGTTCTTAATCAAGTCTTTTGTATTAGATGTCGTAAGAAAACTAAAGTGTAGACTTCAACTGGGCTGCAAGTGTAAAAACGTAATGCGTTCGACTCGGCTGAGTTTAGCGACCCACTTGGGTAAGTAAAGGAGTATGTCAGGATTGTAACAGGTGGCGTTCTGTTGTTTCTGCCTATCCTCCATGGGAAAAACGCGTGAGTTTATTTAATGACTGCGTTTTGAGACAAGCCCACTACACTATTACCAAACCACTGCAACTCCTGAAAGCCAGAATCAACAGTGGCGACCACCTGAAAAGCGCCGAGACAATGAATCTCAACGAAGTCCCAGAGAAACAATTTAAGCTTTTTTTGATCCAGGAACAAAATGAATCAAAAAAGAATTGCGGAGGAGTATAGGATAATGGCTTCTTAAGACTTTTAAAGGACTTGGTAAGAGCAATGAGGAAGCACTTCTAGGATTGTTATCTATTTTCATCTTTTCATAATTACTGTACTACCCATTGTTTTAATAGTCTTCAATAGTCGATAGTGATTAAGTCGTCGTGCTGGCGATTATTGTATTCTCCTTGTGAGTGGACCCTCTTGTATATTATATAAAAATAACAATTGTAGCTATAATAATAAGCCTTTTCTATGGCGTTTTTATTCCAAACAAATCATACCATTACTATTGTTAGAAGATGTTTCTCATAACCTAGGTCAGTGATCGCGATCCTATTCTTACGTAAGCTGAATACCAGTATTTTACATAGAGCGACTGCCTATCTGCCCTCCACAACCCAGTTAGTACTGGGTAATTCGATTTCCCTTGGTAAGACTGGTTTTCAGACTCGTACCACTGACTACCCTGTAACGACTGTAAAAGATCTAAAAATGACAGCTGAGACCAGGCTTATCGTTCTCTGAGGCGTGGGGGAAACCGGGTATGTAATGGATGGTCATCCGTCCACGGAACGACCTTAGCAAGCGCGGCTTAACTTGAAGATCGACCCTGGGGTCTAAAATGGCCGCTTTAGCAGAATCTTAATATGATCACGTTAAAAATTTAAAATTCTTAAAATGGAATTTATGGTTATGACCTTAAAGTCCATTTTAACAATTTTTTTTTTACGTGATTCTTATGAATATTCTGCTAAAATGGCCATTTTAGGCCCGCAGTTCGACTTTTATTATAAATCCACAAGCAACATTGAAGTACAAAATCTAATTCTTCTTCTGTTTTAATTTTTACTATGTACATTAATTTAATTTGGTCCGCCATCTTTAAAAATAATGAAATCACCACTGCACTTTCTATTTTATCAAAATCTTCTGCAACAAAAAGACTTGACTGCATCAGTGAAAAACAAAACCGATGACACTGTGAACATTTGGATTCGCTGTTTTAAAGTCAATACTTATTTATCTGCGAACACACAATAGGCGATCAAAAAAAAGAATCAGATCAATTGAGTTACCCCTTTTACTTATTCATAAAAATCACAATAAAAATCTCTTTGGAATCACGACATGACTGTAATACGGACGCTTTGAAATCCAATATACTTAACGGTCAAAGAATTATAAAAGGTAAAGATTTATTGACTAGCCAAACTCCAGAGACGACATTTAAAAAAGATAAAAAAAATAATTATGTGAACAATGACCACAAGTACTGTTTAGAATGTTACTTTATATGTTTAGATTTTTTTTTTACCTTCATTTAGTCCTGCAATTAAGAACTTACCGTTGCAAAAATTAAAAAAAAAGTTTCACAGAAATACTTGCAAGTAGATTCATGGGTTTTCTGTGCAGGATTTCTTAAATGGTTTTTTTTGTAATATCCTTATTATCCTCTGTTACCTATGTATTGAATGAACAATTGTACATGGATCCTATTGTATAATTCAACAACTTATTTTTGTGTACATACATTCTAAGCAAATAAAGATTCTTTTCTATTCTGTAACACAATAAAGATCTGTTTTTAACTCCTCTAAAAAAATCATCCAGTTTTTTTGTAACATTTCTTCAAAATCAAAAGTCATTTATTTAAATTAGGCTGTTAATCAGCACTTTTTGAACGTAAAATTTTACAAGAGCTAGTCCCTCAACCGCCCTTCTTAAAATATCAATACTCATCCCGCCTGTCGAGTTCCGCTAGCTAATTTAATTTAACCCTGTATAAAAACCGTTTACTAATAAAAAGAATTTCCGGTGTTATAGTCGCGTGCTAAGATGGGAGTCGCTTGCGCAACGTTCGGAAACACCGCAACACGGGAACTGGATGTACTCGTAGTGTAACTGTCTTTATCATCATCATATTAGTAGTGAAGCTATGCATGCAACGTTTCCGACGATTATATTGCTTTTTTGCTATTGCTGTGTGTTGCCGTTTTAATAATATGCTCGATTTAGCAATGTTTAGTAAAAAGGTCGTTATTTGTTAAATTAGAATTTTGGTGTGCGAATTTGTTTACAATTTGAACTGTTAATTTACTTGTGTAATTGTGTACCAAAAAGAACTGCGACAGATTGAAATTTTTAAACATTTATACTCTAAAGGAGTCTGCTCTCTACACCGTAGGTACCTACCATGCAAAAATTATTCTTTGTATTGAAAAGTATGCCCAAAACACCCGGGCCGAGTCGGAAACTTTAGCCATTTCTATAGAATTTACGTCAAAACTACATTTAACATCAAAATAACGGTGACAAACTTTATAACCAAAGTTACACAGATTACGCATATTTTATTATTATTGACGTAAGTATTAAAATCACTCATCAACAGCTTGACATGGTTTTATTTAAGTAACGCAATATACTAAATTAAACAGTGCTTACCCAATTTTGCTTAAAATCGGTATGGCTTAACTAAATTATGCAACAATCCTTTGTTATATCCACTTTCATGTTAAATTCATATTACATGATAACACTAAATAATTGATCGATTCATAAACATGACAGTTCATATTTATGTAAGTAAGCCATAGAGTATTTATGACATTTCAACATACGCAAATCTGTTAGTTTATGGTCCACAGTGCAGTGACGCTAAATGACTTGATGGTGTGTATCGCGGAAGTGTCCCGTAAATAAATAAATACACTTATTTGTCATAATAAAGACCCAGCAGTGTATTTATTAATTTTTATTTTGAGATTGACGTCGCGAATAATCTAATATATATCATACTGAACGCTTAATAGCCTGCGAATACGACAGGTGTTTAGACTCGAGTACAATTACCTAAATGAAAGTGGGTGCAGATAAGAGTGGGAATGTACGCAGAGTCATCAAACTCGTGTTTGTTGTCAAATGAGGGAAATTCGCGATTTAGCAGCGCTTCAAGCGACTTCATAAGTTAAATTTATGTCTTGGTTTATCATTAATAATTTGTCTTTATTTGTATTATGTCTGAAAACTTTCGAACATTTATGGTAATGTCTGCGCTTATGGTGTAAAATCTTACGAAAACGGTTCATACATTCGTTCTAAATGTTTGTTTATATGCTTAAGTCTGGCTTTTATCCGTTCTTGAACCCAAAATAACTTCAACGTTTCTTTGGAAAAAGTACAGTTGACAACAAAAATCTAGTGGCTTACGCCTTGACGAGTAAATCCGACACACATTACAACCGCTGCGCATTCCGCAAAACAAGCACTGTCCTCAATTGTCCGCAATAGTTTAGCAAACATGTAACATTCTTGTTTAAATTTTTAACGACTAATCAGTTAGTTAATTTGTAGTGTTGGCGCGAATGTGGGTTAACATCTAGCTAAAATAGAACGTCGCTACCGTCCGGCTGGCGGGAACGGGAAGATTTGGATGCGGTTGTTATGCGGACCGTATATTTTAAACCGACCGGACTGGACTCCGGACTAACTGCGGACTCTGGTCTTTAAGTACATTATCTGTCAAAATCCCGTGTCCGTAGTCCATAGTCTTTAAGGTTCAGTTAAAGCGATACAAACAAATTGCGGACACGCCTAGACACTAGTCTTCGACCACTAATATACACTCCGACCAATAATATACATAAGTTATCTGAGTATCGGCAGCCAGTCCGTACCGGTTTGACTGAATCTTAACTAAACTAAATAATAAAAAAATGTTTTGCCTATGGAATGTGTGACCTGGTGCTAAACATTTTGTATGCCTAAAAAGTCTGATAGTGGTATAGTGTGTATTCAATCCGGTTTTACCGCGGTTTCCGTTCCGCATCGCATCAGGACAAATATTTGTATGGCCTACAGATATTTTGGTGAGGTCAAAGAGTACGTGTGGCTTGTTAGCCGGAGGGAATCCTAGTGAGCAATGAGGATGAATCATTTTAAGGTGACTCATATCCAGTTGACAAATACTGTTAAATTAAATCTGAACGATCGCATGTTATGATTGCTCACTTCCCACAGTCCGACATAAATTTTGTAATCTTTGGAATCTATCCAAGTCATGATCATTTCTGAAGAAAAGTATATTATTTTACATTCACTTTGCCAATGCAAATGATTCTCATAATGATTTCTTAATGGCGGTTCGTGTTATGTTTAAAAATAAAAGTATTATTTATGTGAGAGTTTATTATTATCTTTCGTTGATTAACATCCTTATAAAAGTGAGAATATTTATTTGTATTTAAATAGAAAGTGTTTTTACTTACGATCGCAACTGCAGTAACGTGACTATCTACGTTAATGCTGTTGCGATTTCAATTTATTTGGTACCAATAAGGTTAAAACATCAAATCATGATCGCGATTGATGATTAATTTGTAAGAGTATAAATATGATCACACTAATTATAATCAACATCGAAATCTAAGACTTAGATCACTAACTGGTTGAACGCTAGAGAAATAAAACAATTATATGCCACAAATCAAAATAATCCTACTAAACCACTTCTCGATTACTCATATCGATGTCAATCTCCACATCAGACACACTGACACACAAACAAACACTAGACATTTAAAAAAAACCTACTTAGCGACCACTTATTCTGCAACACAGTGCAATATGCCGCGAGGTCAATGTTTCCTAGTTTCATGTCAACGCGCGCACGATGAACCGGCTTCCGTCGTACGAAATACTTTATAATAAATGTTATGTCACACGATACAGTTGAAGAGTAGTATAGTATACTATGAAAATATACTATACGAGCTTTGTCCGCGGCTTTGGTCACGTGGTGCTTGGTAATTGTCCGGGATCGTACTATCGGGCGGGATACAATGTGAGTCGAGGTTATCTGTGGGCCAAATTTAATCCAAATCCGTTTGTTAATGCGTGAAAGAGTTAGGTTCATCCATCCATCCATCCATCCTCACAAACTTTTGGCATTTATAAAAATAGTAAGTTGTGTGAATTTTATGTCCGTGTGTGGCTTTAGAATGGAATGTGTCAAAGCTCGTGTTTATTTACACTGTCGAGCAGTATTTTTACACCACTCTGTGGGATTAAATACGATTAATAGGGTTAGGAGCTTTTTCTAAAACGGCATAATTATGTCAATAGTCATAATCTGAGGTCAATGGCCTCCGATCGTCTCGAGTTTTAGTTTCGTAATAAGTGAAGGTGACTGCACTTGTTTGAAATTTGCATCATTAATGAACTATGTTGCGTAGGTAGGTACTAATGATGTTTGCAGATTAATTACACTGTGGGTTTTGAAGCAGCTTTTAATGGTTCCCTAGAAAATCTCGAGCTTGCAATTTCTGCAATTTCAAATTCGTCAAACAATATTTAAGCTGAATTTAATTTGAATTCCGAAATTAAATGAATGAATCTCAACTAAAATGAACACTTCACAAAGAAGTGTATTTATATTTTAACACTCACATGTGAAATATAATATCTAGTTCTCAGGCAGCGTATTTTAAAATCACTATTTGATCTTAGAGCACCGCGGGCTGATGTCTAATAGCATCCAAATCATTACACGGTACACCGGTAGGTCACACAGCATGACAGATGGCGCTCATCAGAGCTCATATATCTCGTATACATTTCAACCTAACTACTTACTGCATCGTTGGCCTAGTTGTCGCGAGCGATACTGCTGCTGATGCTCAGCATGAGATCCTGGATTCAATTACCAGGTCGGGTAAAATGTTATTGGGGTTTTTCATCAGGAATTTCTCAGTAGCAGCCACGGAAGATTCCCTGGCTGTATTTGTGCCCCGTTTGCTTTAGGTGAGCCTATTACATGGGGCTTAAACATAACTGGAAAAATGTGGGCTTAAGCAATCGAGGATTACAACTACAAGGTGTGATGTTATGTTATGTTTATTTCAACCTAGTCGGAAGACTGAACGATCTGTTAATGTTATGCGGCCCACTCCTCCAATTCACGCAATTATGTACGATGTTTTATTTCCCCGAATTGCACACTAACACAGTTTCGTGTTATGATTAATTAACTGTTGTGTAATATGTGTTAAATGTTCAGTTAATTAGAATATTACTCAATGTAAATAACGCGAACGAGGTAAAGAATTTGATAATCATGAGAACATTGAAACACGAAATTGTCATGGAAAAGCATGGATGGATCTGAGGACCAACATTTATAGAAGCACAGAGACAATGAAGAGCCCCCAATTCGTCTTGCGCAGGATAAAATAGATACGAGATAAAGAAGAATGATAACATTTTCTCCTTCAAAGTTGAAATTAAAATCTTGTTTTGACGCTAACCGACAATTTTCAACACGAAAGCAGTAACAGTAAAGTTAGGAAAATGGGTCAATGTGACGGTTTGTATTTTCGTAAAGAGTTATATCTTCTTGTGGGTTCCAAATATTTCGACAGCATTAAAGAGATGTATACTGGCTGTTTGATCTACTATTTTAACAATTTTATAACAACAAAAATTACTTTGTTTCTTTTACCAGCATCAAAGCAAGCTTTTACGAGTACGTCAATGTCAACGTTAATTGGGTATTCACTATTCAGTAACATTTTTACCCTGTCCTCCTCTATTATTCAAATATCATATCATATTACACAACCCCGCTATTTTATTTAAAACCACTCACAGATCAAAATACAAGACTTACCCCCGAATACTGAAACGTCACTCATAATTTAAGGGCTGCTTAATATTTGAGCAGCTCCTAAACTTTAAATTTCGAATGGCCAAACGTCACTTTTGAGTACCTATCTGTTAAATATAAGTGCTACTTAAATTTTGAGTGACGTTTCAGTATCCGGAAATTACTCTTTTTTACAAAAAAAAAATACAACTGAGTTCTAAAAGAACAAACAATTATAAATACACACGGGTCGAATTGACAACCTCCGAGAAAATATTCTTAAGAAAAACTGTTTTTCTCTACAAGATTTTGTTTGTTTATCCATCTCAAAAACCCTATCAAACGAAATGAATTAAAAAGTTTGGAGGTCACGACACACTCCCATACCACAATATAAAGATAAGTAGTAAACCAACTAGGCCCCTTTTGTGAAATCAAACGCGGTTGGTTAGGGTTGTCAACTGAACTTTTTGCTATGTAACTTATAAAACGTAACCACTAGTATCGAAGCGACTCACTCATAACTATCTTGTTTCTTGAAGCATGCTTAGAATTCGTGTAAACATTTTGCATGTGTGTGGAAGCGAATTCCCAACATTTATTCCTAGTAGAAATCGTCGTCTTCCGTTCTTTTCCCATATTACTTGGGGTCGGCACAACACGTTTTTTCCTCTATCCTCCCCAGCCGGCACGCTAATATTGACTTCTAGTTACAAATACAGTATGTTTATTTTTAGCTTTTATGTCTCACTGTCGGGCAAACGTCTACCCATAACCTTCCACTCTTCTTTGTGTGCGGTTTTCTCCGGCCAATCTCTAATACATAACTAAATATCGACGATGCTTAAACTGACATCGTTCTGGCCGAACTCATTATATGACAGGGCAGGTGTAGGGAGCGCCGGCGGCGTCGCGTGCCATATGCAATGATCGTTAGGAAGTATATTGAGTAGTGTTATACAAACTAGGCGAAGGGCTTCGGTAGTGACATTTTGTCTTTTAATGGCTTTATTAGGAAGGGCTGTTAAAGGGAGTCTAGCATCGAGATCAAATTTCCAAACTGCTCCCCTTGAAAACGCAATAACTTCGATGAATTGAAGTAACTGTGATGTTAGTTACTAGATGTAGGATCTCAGACTCTTCTTTGCCATCACCATAAGAGTGATCCTAAATGAGTTATAAATAAGGAAGATCAAACTTAGTTGGTATAGATTGATTAGAGAATCAGATCAAACCAGTTAACATTCACATAATCGTCATTAAAGAATCCAATCCCCAATATAGCACATTTCTTCATCCAGGATAACACCCATCAAACCTCAGCAGTTTACATAGAAAACTATGACTAATGAATGAAATTACGTGTATTAAAAATCCAAAGAATTTCATAATACCAGTGAGAACGGGCCACCCATTGCGTGGCGATCACCCGTATCGTACCGATAGAGCCTATAAAGGGCGCCCACTATATCTTGGTAGACGACTAAACCGGGAACTAAATAGAAATGATAGAAAATACCTATTGTTAGTACTAGTTTAGTGAACAGCGCCCCCTCCATGAAGTGCCAAGGTATACTGGGCGTGCTGAAACTCGATACACACCGGCATGACATATAATCAGCAGTGTCGATTTCATTCCACTAAGTGTCCTTATGATTATGGATAAGTCGGTGTGTCTTTGGTCTTAAATGTTACTTATTTGACGATTTGGGAAGTGGTCCTTGGATCCGAGTTTTTATATTCTTCTTTATTTCAAGACCTTATCACCTTCCAAGACCTTATTTTTCATTAACTTTCTTATATTGTCTGTGACTTGCAAATAGGTTATTTCATCTCTAACAGCGAATGTAACAGAAACGTCCATTGATACTGTTATCAATGCGCAGGTGGCTCCTGTTGTGCATTCAGCTGTACACTGATAAATGATAACAGCAACCCAAATCTTAGCACTTCGCTTCAAGCGAACCACAATTTCATTCATATTTTCCTTAATAATTGTTTATTCTACAAACGAACCCCGGAAACACTAAAACTAGAAACACATATATCACTATGATTTATCCAATATCTACTTGATTACTTAATAATATGTCCGCATCGGGCATAAATTCTAATTAGACAGCCGCAAATTGGCATCACTAACAAGTCAATTAAACGAAATCCAGTGGTGGTGTACCGAACAGGTTTATGCTGTGGAAGTTAAACCGCTTTCTAGGTTTTGTAGCAGTGGCCGCATTCTCAATGTCACCTCACTGCCTTGCCCTTCCGTCGTGCTGGGCTGTTGTGCCGTACCGATGGGGCGCCAAGGTCAGAATGGCGTATTTAAGTGATGGCTATAGAATTTATTCTATTTAGGACGATCATGAAACTTAATTGCTTTGGTAGACAAAGAATGAATGGTGGTACATTCATACATTGTAACGGCTTGGATCGCCGAATAGATAAAAAATCTCAAATTCCGAATTTTCCACTTCTGATATCACATTAATGCAAAATAAATAAAATAACACATGATTTCCTTTCTGTTTCAGGTAAGCATTGATAATCAGAAAAACAACTGTATTGTTACTTCGTAAGTATAATGGGGATTTGTCTATGGTACCTTGCTACACAATCAAACTTTATCCTCCTTTCCAATCCATAATTTCACCGATCAAATCGATTGACAGCAGTCGAGAGTAGACATAAAATCATGTAATTCTCATTAATACAGTAACAAGTTGCATGTGTAGTTGTTACTAAAGGCGATAGTAGTAACTTGTTGTAGATGACCTTAGTAACTCGTTTTCTTCAGCACACTCTTAAATCTTGCGACAGATGGTAAACAGCTGATACATCAACATATTTTATATCAACTTGCATAATAAACGTGGTACTGCTTCGTCTGACTGAAAACCTCTTTCGAAGTTTTCCACATTCCGCAAGGTTTGACGGCTTATCATTGTATTTTTGGAAGAGCTTATTAGACTCCAATGTAGACTTGTTTACGTATAATGTTTATAGCATTACTAACATGTAAACAAGAATTATTGATCCCAGTCCAAATACTTAAACACATACGTAAGCAAGGCCTTATTATGTAACTGTTGACAAATCCACGAGTTGTTTACTCAGCGCACGCTCCCGAAATAATCAGATAACAATGGAAGCTCAAGCACCTCAAGTAAAGACTACTATAATTTAAAACATACTCCGCCTGTCTGTATTTCTAGCTCACGACATAAACACGCATTTAGATTCCTGGTTATTCTAGTCAGTTGACCTACAAAACTCAGGAGTTCTCTGTTTTCATTCCGAAGATTCCGATCGTATTTGTTCTTGTTTAAAAGGATATTGACTTTCTCTGCTGCGGAATTCGGAACTGCCCAATAAGATTATCCAATTTTGGAATTTGAGATAGGTTTGTATCAGTTTGCTTGGACTGATATGTCCTACATTATGTGATTACTAATAAAGGGGGTAGCTGATAAGTGTTGGTTGGTAGTGTTTCTTTATTCACGGTTTATGTTACCATGCATATTTATTAGTCTAAATGTTTTGGATGCCTTTCGCTGTATTTGATTTTGAGTCTATTATTGTCTTGGTCCGACTGGCAATGACTCCTTCGGCAGCCCTTGAAACAATCTAAATCCTACTAGTTCCAGCTTGATACTATTATGTCTTGTCTGGACAGTTGCATGGCTTGCTGCATCCTGCATTGAATGTTCCATTCATTCTACTTCGATTAAGCTAAGCTACCGTCTTAATGTGGCACATTTTCAATTGTACCGTAGTCCGTTTACCTCTCTTCTAGTAATCTACGGCGGTAATGTTACTTACTAAACATTCGATCTAAATCACTGATTCTCAACCTACGGACCACAGAACACCAGTAGTCCGCAAGACTGTAAATTCATAATGCAAGATGCAAGCTCTAAAAGAACATTGATTCAAACAAGTAATTTATTTCTTAAAGATGCTGTGTTTACGTTACCTTTGAATTTAATGACTACCTATGTTGAAAATTTTAATTAAAGTACTTTTAGATTGACGCAGTTTACTTTTCTTGAACCAATGGTTGCTAAAAATAAAAAAATCAAAGTGGTCCCTGGTGAAGTAAACTTTGAGAACTACTGATGTAAATCGTCGCCAATGGTCCAGCTAGCCTATCGCCTAGTTTCGTGGCCAGGTAAGCAGTAGTTTCTCAACGCGACAGATGGTTCGCTCGCCCACACGGCGCCAGACACGCGTGTACTTATAATACGAGTATTATATTGTGAGGCTTTAGTTACAGCGAGAATATTGTATTACATTAAAATTTTAGGTCCAAAGCGAATGGAGAATCGTAGCAGGTGGCGTTCTGTAGTTACGCCATAGGAAAAAGGCGTTATATGTACTTAGTTTAGGTCCTTAATCCAGTTATGCTTTGCCTGTTCTGGAAAATTCACATCAACCACTACATGTCTTGATCTAAAAACGTGTACACAAAGTACTGGTCACATGTAAAGTCTCTGGAAGAGGCCGAAATCCGTAGATAAAATGTAAAGGGCTCAGAATATTAAGAAAGTTTCAAGTGTTGTTTGTTCTTCTTTATTTAAATTAATTTCACGAAGCTCTTGTACTTTATTTTAGGAGGACTTACGACCATCAGACAGATTTAAACGCTCTGTGCTAATTAATTCTTTGTATAAACAGTATACAGAATTCATGACATGAAAGACATGTTGCGGTTATTTTCAAAACTATACAATTATATCCTTAACTAGAGCAAAATTTGTATATCTACGATCGAATACCAACCATGATGCTATCTTTATTATACCTAAGATTAAAATATATGAGTTTGGTCTAATTCTGAAACCCACACTTACCGAATACGTATATCTATGTACCGCATCAATTCTTTGAAAATATAGATAGTCTGGCCGAAAAACTATTACTATATCAGCTGTTTATTATCAACCTTGAGTGATAAATTTCTATGATAAGTAAACACGTTGAGGAAAATGTGACACGTGATGAACGGAAATAGAAACACGCTTCGAACAGCTGAAAAACACGGGACGCGTACAACGTCAGTTTCAGTAAAAACTGCCCGAGTGTCTATAGAAATTTCCCGTCAATTTCTTCTTGACATCTTGCTACAAGTTGTTACATCTCTTCAGAGACTACTGTTTGTGCTAAATATTGCAATAACATCTTACAAAATTACTGCTTCACGATTTTGCTTTTTACGTGACTGATAACAACGTTGTATAACACAGTTTTGGCAACAATGAAATAATCTCATTTAAGTAACACTTTCAGGAAATATTGTGAACCGTTTAAATTGCTTCATGTAAACTATACATAGTGGAATTTGGTGTCGAGTTTATTATGATGTAGGTACTAAAGTTTCAACGTCAATAAATTCTAATTATACTCGTAGTTTAATCATTTTTTACATGAATTTTCCTGGATTCTATCCATTTTGGTAACATGGACTATATGCCAAGGTTTTAGGTATTTGAAATTATAAATAATTTTGAGAGATTAATAACCGAACGTTATTATTCATCATAAACAAAACAATTTAATATTACTGCATCAGATATTAATAAAAATAATCTGATACCTCACAAAAGCTCAAGCTGACCGTTTCTCAACTAAGACGCTTTGTTGTCTTTCGCTTTCAGGTATCCTGTTTTCTACAGGACGATCATTCCACCTGCATAATCGCTAACACTGTAACCACACCTCAACTGCACGATCGAGGCCGAGTTTTTACAACGGGTGTCGGTTTCACGCGTGTAGGCTGTTTACGCTCGTACACATACCTACGTGAAACATCTCAGATCGTATGCACTCACTATAATAACACTAGTGTGTAAACCATTACTTTATGGCCAGCGCACGCCGGGGATGGCAATGCAGAGCACAAGATACAGATTCCAATGTTCAATCATCCGCAAAGAAAAATCCCCTTAGATCTCTGGGTATAAAAGCCAGGAAGATGGCTAAATGATATTGCTGCTCATAAAGAAAAGTAACTATAATTGCCCGGACTTAAGGTTTAGTAAATACAAAGGAGCCGAGCACCGGAGAACTCGCGATGATCGCTAATCGTGTACTGAATGCTCGACTATTATCAATTAAAGAAATTATGATTAGTGCATTATGAATGTATGATTTCAACGTACCCTGGGGTTGTGTTCCAACATTGGAATCGGTATCTTGTTATCATTTAGCTACGTATGAATTTACGTTGGGTACCTAGAGATAAATGTTCTGCCCTGCCGTCAACGGTGTGCGCTGAACTTTATTCAACGACCAATATACTACAATGGTAGGTGTCGTTTACAAAAAGAGACAAAACACGACGCGCACGCGTGTAATACAGATGAATCGAAACTCGTTTGTCCATATCAGCTCAATTAATTAAGATAGTATAAGGACAAATTGTAGTGTAACTAGTCTTATGTGACCGCAGACATGATGTAGGGGCGTTTGTCACATTTCGATATTGCCAAAGGCTCTTGACCAAGCGAAGCCCGGAACGTGTTCGGGAATGCGTCAGGGCGTGGGATTAATATTGGCACCCAACAAGGGATAGTTTCATTGACGTAAAGATGATGAAGGCATAGCTTCAAAGGTATGCGAAGTTTGCCATTCTTCTTGTTTTGTGCGAGTTACCTGTTGTTGTAGTATTGTTTTGTATAACGGGGTGGTGACCGCAACTCCACGTCCAAAGCGCGTAATTTGCGTACGGGTAGGAACTTTATTCGATATAGAATTACCTATAAAAGGAGTACTTATATATTGTCCTTATAAAAGAAATTTTGAATATTTAAACCTAAGTATTCATTAAGTTAACTGTAAAGTTGAAAATCTCGAAAAGACGTCAAAGCTAGCTGGTTTTTTAATAAATTGACAGATAAGTTACAAAATAATTTAAATTGAATACAAACAGTCGGGGTTTTTGAGAGACAACTCCAGACTCTATATATAATCTAAAGCAAAGCTTCCATTGAATTTTCACCAACTCACACTATGTTACGGGAAATAGCAGCGTTGAAGCCATTTGAAATATTCAAAGACTTAGCAGATTTACTTGAAACTCAACGTGAACGTAAAGCCCAAAGGTGTGCCACGTAAAACACTCTACAATTCAACATGGTTCTCTTAGGAAAACAGAACCTCAATTTTGCATAACCTTTTTTTGAGTTTATACACTTACAGATATACTAAACCTTAGATTTGTTAATCCTAAACCTAATCCTTTTAAACTACTGTTTAAAATATATCTTCATTTAAACAGCCTTACTTTATGATAATAATGTCAAGTATACTCTCATTTAAGTAAGGCTGCTGACATCTTCAATCAACGCGATACAAAGCAAAACAACGAATTTCCATTTCCATAGAATCTACTTATTCAAAACAAGAAAAGCCCCAATTAATAAAGAATTATACTTAGGCCCGTTTTACGCAGATTCTGGCCCAGATTTCAGGCTTCCTTTTACAAGCACCGAAATTCATTAAAAACCTTTTAGAGACGCTTACAATAGAGTGATCATATAAATTCAAAGAGGATTTTGCTCCAAATTGGATTTGATGTAAGCTTTTGTTGAAAGTAATGGAATTAGGATCAAACAAAAGTATCTTTTGGAACATTAATGCCCCACCTTAATAAATGAAGCTCAGGGTTCAGGTACCTTCATAATTCGTCTTGGAAAAGTTATGGTGTAAGTTTGGCAATTCAGAGGTAGTTTAGTGGTACTTACTGGGGCTACTTATAAACTTTCGTCACGTCGAGTTCGCAGTAACTTTGCTTGTGCATTTGTAGTCCATGAAGTTTCATTTCCAAAGTAAGAAATGATCTATTTCCTGTAAGTGCTTCACTAAAACATTTATAAATAACAGCTATATAAGTGCTCCATTATCCAAAGATATCAATTTCCCTTCGATAACTTACCTGAGAAAACACAGGACCAGTGTTCCTCTGTTTGTTAAAATTGATAAATTACCACTTACAAATGTTAAACTTGGGTCAACAATATCGACCAAAAGCTCGATAACATATCGCTTTACTTTCCAAACTTAAACCAACAACCAATACTTACCACTGATGTTACAACTTAGATAAAAATACGGTATAACAAAATTTGAACTGATAAAAAATCGTATGCAATCCGTAAGCGTCCATTCAAATAGTATCGTACGATATCGTATTTCGGATACTATTTCCTTCGTTTCGGATCTCGGATCAGTCTGTGCGTAAGCGCACGAGTGTTCTCTGTTGTTTCGCAACCCAGACAAGAGTCACTTTAACACGCCCAGATAACGAGAAAGCTATGCACTTGTTTACTGTTACTGATCACTATGATATCGTTAACATGATGTAAATAAGACTTGAGCGAACATTTTTATGCACATGTTATGCCATTAAACACTTAACTACCATTAGAGAAAATTTTGGTACTTAGCGATATAATCTTGAGTGTAATAGTCAATGTGACAAAGCTGTTTTAATGGTTTTACTAGCTGTGCAAATTCATTGTTATCTTCAGAAATAAATTCCTTAATGGAAAATTTGAAAAGGATTTAAAAACAAGACCTCTATAAAAGATGGGATTTTATATGGTCCCAAAATCTTTGCCAAGCTTGACGTAGCTGAGTCAATAGAAGATAGACGAACTGCAAATAATACTGCAGCTTGTTGAATCTACGACCTGAATTCACAATCAAATTAACTCGTATCGTTTACAACAGAGAGTATATGTGAATTTTAACGTGCGTAATTCAATTTCAGTGTCGATACGGAGTTTAAAGAATTTTTATCAACGTGTGTAACGGTAGGAATGCGAAGAAAATTGTGGAAACGGTGAATGAAGTTGTACGTTGTAAATCAAAAGTAGATAAGTGCTTTATTGGCAATGCAACAGGTGGTACTGGTAATAGTATACGGACTGCCTTAGCAGAAAAACAAACAAACACCTTAAACAGAAAAATCCAGAAGACAAGCAAACCCGTATTTTAACAGTTTTAAACAATCTAAAGAACTAAAGATCAACAAAACCCCCGTTCGAGATGCCGAAATCTAAACTCAGATTTCAACAGAAAGAGATAAAAGTCACCAAAGCGGAAACGAATCGTAAAGAAAATTTCTTTTCGGTCTCAAACCGCATGAATGTTCATAATGAAAGACAAAATTGAATTTTTATAGTGTAGTATATCAATTACGATTGCAACCACAGTCCATTAAGCCCAGAGGTTTCGCACGGCTGGTTTTATTACCCGAATTATTTAAGGTCGGTCGAAAAAGTTGCAATGGTGATCTTGGGGAATAAGTGTAACTGATGTTTGACGTCCCGTGACAGTAATCGGTTTTGTATCTATTGGTGATGGTGGGACTTCAGCATCTGATGAAAATATTAGAGAGAATAATTAGAGAGACGGATACCGCCATAATTATACTCCCATGTAGGTAATGGCTCTCCCTAACTCTCATTCTCTGATTTTAAGTTTGCAATGCGCTTTTCATTTTCAGAGTGGGCTTTATCTTATAGTTTATAGTCATCATACACCTGGTCTGTACACTTGTATAGCGAACAAAGGCTTCACCCAAAACGACTATTACCTAAGAACACTAGACTGAATTAGAAGTAGTGTCTTTTGCGTTCCTTGTAAAAGTATTATCATTTCATGTCACTACCTCATACATAATCCTTCGTCATTTGTTATTGTATCTGGTTTAGATATTTATCATCCATTTACCGAATGTCGTCAAAATCGTTTTTCACTCAAAATCAAAACATGAGTTATGGACTTGGTAGTTCCACAAGGTACAAAACCGTCGCCGGTAATTCCGTCGGGACCTTTTATTGGCGGATCCGAGATCGGAAGTTGTTGACATTTTATGATTTTACCGCTTTCTTCGTTTCAGATCATTCGAGATCGTAATGTAGATTTTATTTGCATTCTTCCCCCTATTCTCTCGTTGTTCAGAGGAAGCTTTGTGTCGGGTTTCACAGGCATTTATCCACTTATTAACTGAACTAAGCCCTAATGCAATTAGCTCAGGAAGGCATAATAAAAACCATTTCTCGCAAAAAAAAAAATAGGGACTTACAACGAGGTAACGCTTTTAGCAAAAATATTACGTTATATATTTTATAGATATGGCAACTCTTTTGGAAGCACGTCAGACCAATCCATCAAAATATTAGCGCACTGAACTGACAGCATATGTTAGGATAAAGGCACACTGAACTTGTTACTATGCTTATGTAAAGACTGATGAATATTGATAATGCCTTAGGATTAGACAAATTGAAGACATGAATAAAAAACATAGTTGCAATTACGGTATGAATGCTGAAAAATGTTAGTTAGTCATAGCAATAATGCTGAAACATAACAAAAACACAGTAGGTAAGTGCAAAATCAGAAAACAGCGTATAACCTTCACGTGTTTCAGGACTATTTTTGCATGTTCCACAGATGTTTTCAATGCAAGACATGTTTATGGTACTACAAAATTGGATACTTACATAAAGAGTATTTCATTTTGGAACAAGATAACAACAAAACATTGCGCCATTTCTTTCTTATCAAAAAGATAAACAAAACAGAGGAGCCTCTCAAGCCGTATCAGTCAAAATAAAAGATCTCTTTCCATCTATCAACTAAAGTACCATTGATCATAGCATGAGTCATGCCATAGTATTGTCGGGAAGTATCGTCTGACATTGAGCGGCTACCAACCGTGGCTTTGAAAAGGCCTAATCTGGTGCGAGGTGCCTATTAAGTACCTACGGGACTGGGTTTTAACATCAATAGAAAAATACGTTCAGAAATCCATGTTGCTACCATTGAAAATTTATTACTAGGTCATCGCAGCAATGTTTTTGTTATTAGACGTCGTAAATTAGCTATTTTGATTGTCTTTAGAATACGTTGTCAAGGTCAGACTGTAGTTAGTCGGAAGCCGAACCTACTGGATTGAGGAAAAGGCTAGGCATCCTATTGTTTGTGAAGGAGTTGGTCATAGAATTGCCGATATCCTACATCCAATGGCTCTGAGCAAGGCGGAATTTAGCAACAGTATAGAAACGATGAAAATTAACAAGGCAGAGGACATCACAATTGCGATTTGCAGTATTAACATAAGTAGGTAATAATATATGTAATTATTGGTCGACAATCACTATAGTGAGTAACGCAAATGACTAGCTGATGACGTTAGAAGATTTTCCGAGCTACGCATAAACAACGACTTTCCTTGTGTTACTAACAAACAACAAGACGTTTGAAATAAGATGAATACAGACATCCTTTAAGCCGTTTTCCCAAGTTTACCCATCCAAACCAAGTGCGTAAGCATAGCATGAGCTCAATCAGCCCATCACATTCCCGCTGCTGGGCCACAGGTTTCCTTTAAGTGAGAGAGAGCGGGCCAATTGACGGTCACATTTCTTCAAATGTTTGATTCTAAACCAAGTAATCTTAGAAAAACTGCCTGACCTTCACAAATTACCCAGTGTCATCTTCAAGCGTCTGAATGCCCGTGACAACGATTGATATTCACACGACAACCGGGACAAATACATCGTGCTCATCGAAGCACGAATAAACAATAGTGACATTAATTAATCATAACAACCGAATCTATCATTAGTAAACATTAAAAACGTCACCAGGCGCCGTTCAGTCGACGTATGGAAGCGTCGCGTCGTCGACGTATAAAGACAACGACGCTAATTTACGACACTGCACGTTAATTGAAGATAGACTTTACGTCGTTTGAGTGACCTTAAGGACATCAATGTTAATCATTTCAATTATGTTTTGGTTTAAAACGCAAAACATAAAAATTTTGTCGTAGTCGTCAATTCTAGCTCTTTTTTGTAATTCATAGCTGCATCATTCTATTGTTCTCTGTCCGTGTTTCGTCAATTTCTTTTTTGTCTGCTCTTAATACTGCTCAAACAATTATTTCATTCTCTTCGATCACGATAACCTCAAAATGTTCAGTGAAAGTCCCATAAAAATCCGTCTAGTAGTTTAGAGTGATGCGCACGCAAATTGCATAGTACCGAAAATATTATTTAGGAACCACATTTACCTTGCGATTTCCATAATGGAAGTTTGCTCACTAAAGCTGCTTCAAAAAGCTTTAGTAAGCAAAAATATAGAAACACGGAGTAAAGACCGTGACCTTTCACATTCCTTTCAGCCCTCAAAATGTCTAATGTTATACATGAACTGCGGAAAATACTAGACCTAGCAGGCCTTAGATTAACTACCTATACCAAAGATAACTATGGATAAAGAAATGCAAAGTCGTGAATAGATAGATACAACGGCTTATAAATTAAATCGATTGTACCCAAAACCGCCATAAACACGCCGCGATATATTATCGATTTATTTTGCACGTTAACCAAAGGCATAAATGTTAAAAAACTCATAATTTTTCACGACTGACAATTGGCAATGGACATTTTGCAATGCCAATTAGAAATGTTAGCCTACAAAATGTATGAGGTAGTGTATGGCAAGCAGAGTTTAGAATAGAGTTGTCTTTTATGTCGAAGATAATTACGTTCTATCTAGAAACTGAATGGATTCAAGACGTATAACGAATGGAGTCTCTCCGAAAATGCGTATTTTCGGGAACACTCTTGGATTTGGGACTTACAGCAAAGTTTCTGATTGGATAAGTAACCGCGAATAAAATGTCACGTTTTGTTCGCGACAAGTTCAACAAAATAAATCCGATGCCTTTGACCCAGTCGCAAGCACTACTAAGGCTTGACAATACCATGTAATCCGATTGAAAAAGATTCTGTATCGTTTTATTGGATATGTTTCCATAAGACATCACATTTTTCGAAGTACGCATCGGATTTGGAAGATCGCTCCGCTACGATAGCGAATATCTGCCATTGAATCTATTTCCGGTGTTTTATGTTGTTGTTTTCCTGCACACAAAAACTCTGTATACTGTTTTAAGACGTGTCCTCTTGCAAGGTTATACGCACAATTTCGCGATGGTTTCATATTGATAACTCCTACATTTGTGTCCTGCTCTGTGATCCATTTGTTTTCAAAGCACGTCCACTTCTTGACTTCCGAGGTCTTGCAAACTGTTGTCTTTCACTGTCCGCAGGCTCGATCATATTTATTGAGGAAGCAGCCCTTTATTTCTCGATTTCTACAATGTCAAGTGTGATGTGCTTTGTTATTCTGTACACAGATACACACAATTATTATTGTGTTCCTTTTAACTATAACCTTCGCACGAAGCGTTATGCACATTAAAATATCAAAGAGAAAAACATGAAAACGCGAGCTCATTGCGCCAGGGGCCCCTTATCTCCGGCTTACAAAGAAGCGTAGATATTTCACTTTCTTAGTTTAGATCAAGATAACAAGCAAGCAGTATGACGGATGGGCGAGCCAAGAGGCGCGTGATTACATAAACGTGAAAGTATTATGTCGACCAATTGAAAAGATCATGATTTAAATACGCATTTCACTATCGCAACACTGACTTTGATCTGGCAAGGTGTAATTGCTTACGTCAATTATAATATTGTACGTGGCCACGAAAAGCGTAGAAAAAGTAATAAAGATTTACCACCAAATGTCTTGAATGTTATCTATCAATATGATCAAAAGAGATTTGTTACTCAAGTGGCTGGTTGCCAGGACGACGCAAAAATATTAGACGAATTTTTCAGGATCAAAGGGATTGATATAAGGATACAGAAGTTGTAACAAACACAGATATCATGGAAACATTGAAATTATACAATACATAGTGAGATGAACATTATTTATGCTCAGTTGATTTCCTCATTACAGTACACAATAACTTTCATATATTACGTAGGTGAATTTATACCATTTAAATTATTAAAACACAGCATGACTTCATAATTTCTTTGTTTTCATTGTTTGTACTTCTCTTTATTGTGCCTTCGGCAACATTTTGTTCCTTTCCTTTCGAATAGCAGACCACAATATGTCAGCTTCTTTGTTTACCGGTACCCTATTTAAAAATACTGAGGCAGTCATTTATTTTATGTTCATAACCCGAATCTAAAATTCTTAAATCGCTTGCATGGCTACATTTATTCATGTATTCAATTTAATTATGACCTGTACGAATATAATTATTATTTTTAAATCACAACCTACTTATTCATTCTAATACTTCACCGCTATTTGAATCTATCGTAAATGATTTAATTTATCACTTATCAAAAGAAATCACTGACACTTAAAATCGAAATCACTCGCGACTCATTCATATAGAAATGATAACTTCTACACGAATGAATTAGAAATTGAGGTCCTAATAAGTGTCACTTGTCACACTGACACTCTTCTTATATTATAACAATACGTGACTTCAATTGATACGAGTACGATAAACGATAATCACTTCTGTAGGTACAATACACCACTCAATAGTACTCCTGAAGAATACATAGTACAGGCAGGCAGATGCTAGAGATGTTTTGGATACAATACTCTCTAAGAACTTAATTGCAGTTAGAACTGAGGGAAACAAAGGGGTAATGAACACAAAACAAGCTGATAATACCGCAAAGTCCTCAGCGTGGAACTAATAGCGAACGCAATGGAATCTGTAACGAACACTTTAACTTATCTATATCGATATCGAATGCGAATGTTGCGTGTACACATATGCAATGCAAATGGCACGTAAACAAGTGATGGTAGCAATTTGAGATTTTGGTGCAGATAGACCTGATATACTGCTTAGATGTACTGGTAATTGCAAACTGTGCGCAGACGCGTGTGTGGGCACAATTTGCTTTGATTTTCGGGAGAAATATTCATCATTTTCGCCTACGAGAATTGATGTAAAAGACCTAATTGTTTATGAAGACCTTGATAGAAATGGAATATACATTGAATTTTAATTTTATTGAATGAATACATCATCAACATAAACCTAAAAACACAGTTCCTAAATATCAATCAAGTCAAAATTGATTGATGATCGATTAATCATTTTATAATAACACCGACGGAAGAGACGATTTAAACAACAAAGTGAACAAATCACGGAACAAAACAAAGGCGGATCCGTGCAATTATCATGTTTTTATCGACAAAATGGAGTAATTCGAACACAGGAAACGGTCTTAATTTCGCTTGTGAAACAACCATGATTTTTTCTAAAAAGGAGAATCTTTAATCAGGATATGTTTGCCGATGAGGTTTAGAAAAACAGAGCTTCCTCTGTTGAAAACCAAGGTTCGTAATTCTCTCACAATGTTAAGAAGAAGAAGAGAAGAGCGAGAAGAAGAGAGAGAAGGCCATGCCAAAAGAGCCGAATTCAAAGTCACAAGACAGTTTGAATTCGGCTCTATTGGCATGCCACCCAGACCTATATCTTCGAAAGCACTTGAAAGCTGTATCTTTTGACTGTTATTTATTGAGATAAAGCGAGTTATTTCGTCTGGTTCAATTTCTCGTCTTACTCCTGGCGGTTCAATAATGACAAATTCCAATAAAGTACAGAATATATCCAAGTTAGTATGTTTCATGAAGATAGGTCGTAATTTGAAATTCCGGCAACATTGACTGTAACTTGAAAAAAGTCTGTAAGACAAGCAAGTGGAGCTGATCAATGGTGCAGCACCGAAAAAAAAGTAAACAAACAATCTATTACTTCATAATGTCTATTATCAAACAGCCAATGACCTTGCCACAGTTTGGCCCAACACCAAGTGCCGATGACTTCTCTGGCACTTTCTACTACTTTTTATTACCCACCGGCTATCAAAACAATTCTATTGACTATCCGAAATTGTTTCTAATACATCGATTGTTTTGTTCTTTGAAGATGGAAAGTTTCAATTCCAAATCAGCAGTGTATGATATATCGGAGTTTGTGTCGATTGATGTTCAGATATCATGGTTTTATTAATGGGTTTCGTTATCGGCTGTCGTAACAGTTCATCATATTGTTTTCATTACTTCATGACGTTATCATTCGGGTTTTCAACGGGATATTACAGATAATCTATTTTTGATAATCTGATAAATGTAAATTACTATCGTTGTATCGTTCTTTTTTGGTAACATTGACAGGTGGGTGTAAAATATTATACTGACCTTAAAGGCAGCTTTCTATTTTGATTCGGTCCAGATTCCTTCTAATTGAATGCTTTATCAGAAGTATTTACATATCTATTAAACTATGTGTATTTTCTGTTATGGCTTTTACTACTTTCTTACGTCTATTTACTTATCTTTAAGCGAATTGTTGGTGGAGCTGTTTGTGTATAATTAAAATACCTTCCTTATAGAAACGGTACAGTGCTTCAAGCGTTCGAGAATTCCTCTTTAAGTTGACTGGTAGCAGTAAACCTAAACATAACAGTATCGTCATCTCGCTTAATTACTTACATTTGAATGACAGATAGTATCTGTCCACGCTGAATTATATGTTATTATTTCTCAAGCATAGCATGCACTTTACAATCTGTCTTCAGAAGAGATCATCAGATATTGCTCACAGGCACATAATGTGTTAGTTACATTCTGCGTTAATGCAGTTTGTATCGTTCATCCAAACTACCATCTGCCGATAAACTTAATTCTAAATGGCGGATTTTCAACCCACGTTTGATTCTAATTCTTACCAAATGCACCTGGAAAGTTCTCAAATAAATATAGAAGCATCTAATTCAGTGGCAGATGTTAACGAAAATTAATGCGTTGGCGCACCTGCCTCTCGTTTGCAATATCAACGTTACATTTGATACATAGACATGTCGCGACACTCGCGACGTGGGGTATTTGGACATATCTTCACGCTAATTTCCCTCGTAAAGTTGGGCAGACCTCCAACTGTATATGAGAGCATTGGCACCGTTCGGTCCTGCTGACTATAAAGGTCGTAATTTAGGTTGTTCACTAGAATGTTTTGATTCATTCATGTGATTCAAATAACGTCACTCTCATTCATCTTGGAATGTATTGTTATTTCGCGTTGTCATAGACACGGTTAATTATTAAATTACAAAATGGAACCAGGATCCCGAAGTCCCAGACATTTTGCTGCTAGACCAATTAAGCAATTTATTATAATAGTAATACCATTTAGTCTTCTTTAGCTTCTGTCGTTGAAGCTCTTACTTCTAAATATATTCTCATAATAATTCGTCATCCTACATTGTATTATTTCATAATTACTTCTGCGTGCCAGATAGTCGTGTGAAATGCTCGCGCTTATCTCAGGAGACAGTTATATCACAGTAATAACATTGTCGCAATGTCTTACATGTATTCTGTTCTTATTTGATGAGCTGATAGTGGATCTTGCTTTTTTTGTTTATTTTTTAACCTGTTGTTTGTTTGGACTGTTTCTAGGAATAAATTTATTTATTTATTAAAACTTTATGCACATTATGTACAAAGGCGGACTTAATGCCTTGGGCATTTTCTACCAGTCTACCTTAGGGTGATGCAGAGACAAAACAGTAGGTGCAATAGTACAGACAATTTTAAAGAATACAATATAATAATAAATACACATATACATACATACAACAAATTATACAAAGTGAGGAGAGATAAAAACAAAAAAAAACATAGATGAAGAGAACTAACAACTTATTTGTGGGACAAGTCTGCCAACTTCTTATGGAAGTGTTCGCGAGCTTTTACCTTAAATGTGAGCCGACTGGTTCCCATCCATAAATCCATCCTTAAATTAAATAAATATATATAATAAATCTCTTTCTTGTTCATCTCGTGAAGGGCATTTAAAGGACTTTCTTTATTTAAAGTCGGGAGAAAGTCAAGAACTAGCGCTGTCCTACTTGAACATTATTCCGTCTACTGAAATTCTAGAATTTATTTCTTTATACATATAATCCGAAAACGTTGTTCTTACTGTCAACATTCAGTAGACGTCGGTAAACTCAAATATTGAATGAAATTTCAGTTAACTCTTCAAATCCACAAGGGACTTGTTTAAATGTCAATTTACCCTAGTGCCGCTACCATTCCCAATGCCTCCGTGATTTCTAAACGAATTCATCGAGAACAGCTTAATAATTATCATTTTAAGTATCCTCATTGATAGCGTGATTATTTCTTGAAGTATATCTTCCTAGTTTTGTGAATACTTAATTATTATTTAGTCTTGACGTTACTTTTCCGTTTACATGCACATCGACCTTAATATTAATTATAATTGCTATTAGAAAATATGGGTGCGTGATTAGAAATCTTTAATAACTTTTATTTAAGTTCGTTTAACAGCCTTACTTTTCAATCGATAAAAATATATTCAAGAACAACTATCGTGATAATACAATAAAATATATCATTAATTAAACCTGGGATACTAAAATTCTATCTTCTGAAGATGTTGATGATGATAGAATTAACAAAATAAACGATGCTGTAACATCGAATACTGAAATCGAAACAAGAATAAAACCAGACTTGTTTACCGATACACCTCTAAATACGAATATTGACGAGCTCAGGTAATTTGGGACGCAGAATTCACTCTGCTCATTAACTGCGCAAATAAGAGCCATCACAAATGCCGATGTCCAATAAAAACTGTTTACTTATATTCATTAAATTCTCGTTCAAGGTTGGACACTGCGAAATTAGTTTACAAAAATAGAGCTGAAAAACTTCCAAAGAAATCGAAAACTTTTAACGATACTACGCCCGTAACGTAAACATCGTAGGATTTAAGATCACGAGTAATGTTGCCAAAACCAAGGACTGACATTACGTCTAGAAAATAATCCAGACGCTATTTACTTTAGTCTATCCAAATAGTCTGATCGTTTATTTATTTATTTGAAGCAATAAAGTTGTTTTAAGAAGTGTTTGAAGTGAAAAAAACATGGAATAGGCTGTTTTATGTCTAGCGGCATAATAGTTATTTTTTTGGTAAAATTCATTGGAATACTAAAATTAGGTACTTACTAAATTAAATGTTTAGCGTAAAGTGGAAAGCTATGATCAAAGCCAAAAATGTGTAGGTAATGATGTAAATTGTACGACAGATTAAAATAAAGGGTGTAAATAGACCTTTAAAGAACCACCCGAAAGGTACTTCTTCTCCTTCTAGTTACTGAGATATTGGGGGTCAAAGTTCCAACTTTAACAACAAGTTTTTTTTTATGTAAGATTTACGTAAGATTAATTTAAACACCTCCACGACCCCTGTACTACTCAATCCATCCATAGATCATGATCTGTCAAATGACCAATTTGTTCGAGACACCATTGTTTAACTATTGTGTCTACTTCGTGGACAGATCAAGGGATAAGCACAATGTTTTAAGTGCGTTACATTGAGTTTTTCCGTAAAAAGTGATTTTGAAAAAAAAAAGTCGTTTCCCAGCAATAATTTTTGCGTAAAGTTAGTTTGATTAGACTTAGTTTGATGGACGGCTTCGTGAAGGGTCCGTTTACACCCAGCATAATTTTACGAAAATATTTTGATACCAGATCGATCAGCTACTACAGTTTAATCCAATAGCATCTTTCAAATAACATAGTAAGTAGTGGAAAAACATAACCCAGCACGAGGCAATTAAAAATCGCGGTGTCATCGATATACAAAACGTCTCCAAGCAAATTTATTGTGAAATAGCGGACGTCACGCGGTTTCTCCCGCGTTGTTCCCGTTCCCGTGGGAATACAGGGATAAAAAGTAGCCTATGTCACCTAGAGATAGAGTAGCTTCCGAACAGTAAAAGAATTATTCAAATCGGTCCAGTAGTTTTTAAGTTTATTCGTTACATACAAAAATACAAATCTTTCCTCTTTATAATATTAATAGATGAATTCATTAACAATATACATTCGTTTCACGTTACGCCCTGTCACGTTAAAATCCTGAAAGCCATAACTAAAGTTCCATTCTAAGTGTATAATTTTAAAGACAGACAGATCTAGATAATGCTAGAGATGATATTACTTCAGCAAGTTTGTTTTGTTTGACGTTTGAGCGAACATCAAAAATACATCCCATTTCTTGAGAAAAATCACACGGATCGTTAAAACATTTCGTTAATGTAATTAACTTGTGAGAAAATTGGCTGTAATGTACTGAAATTATGTTGTACAGTTTCTTTGTTAGCAACTATCTGAGGACCAACCAGCAGTAGTTATGTCTAATCATGTTGACATACTATAAATTACTACTGTTATCTTCTCTCAATTATTTTAAACATTCGCAATATTGACAGCCAATAAACCACAGTCCATGATCTAATTTCTAAGGACGTGATCTAATTCTCCAAGTGTCATGTCAACGACCATCGTTTCTTCATAACACACCCGCCATTCCTGATAAAAGTATTACATCACTTTAATACAACTCCCTGCTATTTGCCAATACGTATCGATTTGAATATTTCCTCCTTTTCCTTTCCTTATGAAACTATTGCGGAAGAACGGAATTCTTTCAACTCACGACATCTAACGAATTTGTAATCTTCTCTCCTAAACAAGCAAACAAAGAAAATGATTACTCCATGTTTGTCCAACAGTTGCATATCCTGACGTAACAAGCCATCTCGAATTTCATCGCGTATCAATGTTAATCCGCCCCGAGGTACTTTAATGAAATGCTCTATTGATCGTTGCATTACAAGAAAAAGCATTGCTGAGATTCAATTACTCTGTAATTGCATGTGTTGAAAGTAAAATCGCATACGTCGATACGAAGAGCGTTATTAACTTTCCTGTGAAGATGAAGATTGTTTTTTTATAAATGATCGTTCGTATTCACTTCCTAGTTGCTAAGTGACTCGCTAGAATAGTATCTTTGAAGAAAAAGTTCTTTGGATTGCCTCCAATTTTGTGCAACTTTGTCTTGTAAGATAAATAGTAATTGGCGTTCTCTAGGTCGATATGAATACCGCAAAGTGCGTTCATTGCAGTAGAAATATACAGGGTGTAAATGGGCCCTTCACGAAGCCGTCAACCAAGCATTCTGTACATCAAACTTAGTAACACTACGCAAAAATGATTGCTTGGAAACGACTTTTTTTTGTTTGAAAAATCACGTTTTACGGTAAAACTCAATGTAACGCACTCAAAACATTGTGCTGATGGGCGCATTTAAGTAAAGTTTGACCTTAAAAACTTGTATTTGAAAAAAATAAGTTGTGTAAAAGTTGGATCTTTGACCCCCAATATCTCCGTAACTAGTAGCTTCCCAGGTATGGTGCAGAACAAAAAAATGATCGCAATGACGGGCAGAACAAGTGCCTTTTGGCTTCCTTAAGGGTCTACTTACATCCTTTATAATTAATGTTGTATGTGAACAATCGGTTAATCTCGTAACTTCAGAGCGGTAATCAGTTTCATTTAACATCTTCAATCTCAGATTACCACCGGACGCCGATTGCTTAACGATTGCTGGTTAACCTATTACATATAATTAAATGATGTGGGCATAATAAAGTAAACAAAGGGTCATCCTACTGTTGTGGCGTAAATTAATTCTTTTTTGTCCAATTCTTGTAAGCGATTTATCAATCCTACTCGATCTTCCCACATACCTTCACGAATAATGTTCAAAAGAGTTACAACAGTTTCCGAAGTATTCTTTCGTCAAGTAGGCGAAGGAAGTTGCATCAACAGCACCTTGCCTACATTGCCCACGTACTGTCCCAGTTCGGGGCACTTCGGAATACTTCGGACTTCGCCACGATTGGCCCTTCATGGAGTTTTTGCTTCAATTGCAAAAAGGACCGAGCCATGGAGTGGTACTTTTTATTCATACTTTGTTAGGTCAGGTGCTATTGTTCTATCGAGTTATTGTTCTGGACTAAAAAAGCCATTTGAGATGAACGTTGTTTTGCGAATATTGTTCAAACAACTTTGCCATTGACTTTTATGTAAACTGGGGAGTGCAAATTTCTTTGTTTGCCGAGTATTAATTTTGTTTTCTTTTCTTTTTCAGGTAAGTCCTGCTACTGCGGAGTTATGAGGTGTCATTAAGTGAACATTTCTTTCGAAACGACTGACTGGTGGTTTATTTAGAATACGTTTGTTTTGACAAAACTACTGCTTTATCCACGATAACTTAATTCTTTAAACCAAACTCTTTCCGCCATTGCTCAAATCTTATAAATACCCAATTAGGATTGCAAACCGCACATTTTTCTCTTGCACTGTCACGCTCCCATAACCATAACAAATGGCTTTACGCATTCCTGCAAGACAAAACGTATATATCTAATTATAACCGTCCATTAACAGGCGAAGGACAAGAGTCCTGGACACGGATGCACTGACGCATCAGGTCGATCCGTTCCACTTCACACGCCTGGTTATGTGGCACCGTATTTATAACAGAAGCCCTCCGGTATTTAGACTACGTGTGATATTCAGTTGGCACTTGGTCCTATTTATTTTGGTACACGCATCTCTAAAAGTTCTAGCAGATTTTCGCACTGGAAATTGAGACTGCAATTCGTGTGCAATTTTCTGATTATTGTGTTTGTCATTCATTGTTGTTTAGCGTTATTTCTAGTACGTTCAGCTGGATTGAATGAAAATCTGTTTATAGATCCTTCGTGTTGACAAAATGACGTGAAAAGCAAATTATGGGATCAAAAAGTTTTGTTTGACGAGTCCTCGTATTCAAACTACAATGTTATTAAGCCTTTCAATGTGACGTGTAAAATCCGTCGCTTTCAGAGTAATCCACTTCGCTGACTATAATTAAGTTTTCTGTCGTTCGACCTAACTTTTATCCGGTAAACGAGCCTTCGTATGGGTCTTTACGTTTTAATAAAATGTTGAAATTTTGTTATACAAATATTTGCCTTATGACACTATCATGTAAGAGGTGTATGAAAAGAATAAACAAATCCACTAATATAACACTAGGAAGCGGTCGCGGCGACGACGCTAGCCAGTTTGGGGATTGAAAATTACTTTTCTGAATGTGAAAAATGGTGTTTGATTGATTGATTGATTCCATATATTTTCAGACCATTTGATAACTGGTTTCCTTAAAGTATGCGGACGTTAGATGGAGTCGTTTTACGTAAACCCAGATATCCGCTATAACTATCACGAATGAAGAAACTACCAGTACGCCTGGTTGTAAACGCACACTCGACGCATCAAGCTACTGAGACAACCATAAAATAAAGAACATTGTGTATTGGCGCCGATGAGAACGTTGTTAAACATGTAATACCAAAGAAAACTATGGACGTCTTCCGACAGATGACGATGTTATAATAGGTACTAACGCAGAGAATACTCATACAATGATAACTCAAAAAAATATTGTAATGTCACGGAACAGTCAATCTTTGAAATTGTGAATCATGATATCTCCCACGGCGAGCTACAAACAAACTATTGATTTAACTCATTACATAAACAAAATAGTTTCGTTTTTACCTAAGACTACTTATGTAACAAATCAATCAATGCATTTGTACCAAAAGGCTCAGTCAATATCAATAATACTACACTATAAGAGAACATTCTCCAACAATCAATACAGATATTGTTTGTGGGCATTGTATACAATCCGACGGGGCTCTCAACAAACAACATGATAATATTTACAATAGGAAATCAGTTACTTTGAAACAATTGAAGTTATTTTAAAAGACTTAATATTGGATGATTGGAACAGTTATAAAACTATGATGTCATCGAATTCTTCGATAATCGTTCGGTTTTTGTGGGTATGCACTGTGATTTCCAGTTTTATTATTGGAAACATTTATTTGCTTTTCTTCGGCGCCGGCTACAGTTAAAGGTGCATTAAAATCTGCATCATCTTCCTGTCCCATGTTATTTGGGGTCGGTGGTCTTCCATTCTCCCCTGTCGTCCGTCACGCAATCATTTACACCTTTTTCTTTCTTATCATTCCTCACACAATCCATCTATCATATCCTTGGTCTTCCTCTCCCTCTCCATCCAACATTACTTTAAAATCCAGTAAATCTTTTTTACGTACATTTGGTTTCAGATTCTAGATCACGTTTAGTTTATAAGATTTCAGATAAGTATTTAGCTCAAGTCTCTATAAAATAAGTCTGAATCTAAGTAAATACATTCACACCCACTTAAACAAAAATGCTGTTTAATTTTAACCAGACATCATTTAAAAACATCTTAAGAATCCCCCCTGTCATCTATTTGTCATTGTTAACCTACTTTCGAAGATGTACTTTAAGACCCGGCTGACATGCTTAATGATTCAAAATGTCATGACACTTTTCGTGACTATATTGTTGCCAAAAATTGTGTTTAGATCATTAAGGTGTATTTGTTCGCTTTCTATGCTGTCTTGGAATTCTCTCATGAGATACTGATTTCTGTTCTCATAGCGTATCTTCGTTTTAATTAAGCGCACTTCATTTCGATTACTTCGTCATGAGACAAATGTAAAGATATGCACAAAGGGCACATATTTGGTCCGTGTCTCACCCACGTCGTCCATCCAAATGTTGTTAAAACATTGCAATGGTCAACAATGTTTTAAATATTCCAATTTATGTTTAAAAACTCATTATGCGGAAATACTTTCCGAAATGTTATAACATTGTGATAGTTTTCATCCATGTACGGCGTTCGTTCAGCATCAAGAATGTTTGTAGGCGCTTAAGGGTGACTATCCCACTTCTGATACCACTTGTTACGCCAAATTCGATGCGACATTGATACTTTAAGCACCCACACATCTTGCCATCTGTTCTGAACACCGCGTAAATCGACGTTTATCTTGAAACGGTCGGCCTTGGTACAGATTCCGGGACAGTTAATGTTACCGCACGTTCTCTATTAAACTGTCGTGTTACCGTTTCTACTGAAATTAGCCGCAGATGTGCGCTTGCGACTCGATGCCACTAACGGACGGTGCATTTGTGTCGTTTGGACGATTGCGCTTTGCGTTTCTCGGCGCCTCGCGTTAACTCGACGCGTCATAAATAACTCGACTAATTGTCGTAACGCATCATTAAACTGTAATTCAGAACGCTAACACTTTTTTTAATATTGAAAGTAACCCAGCAATATATTGAGTACTTTACGCGAATTTATAGGTAGTCTGGTCTTTAGCTGAAAGACGGTCATACATTTCAGTGTCAGAGGCGGCTATGATATTACATTTATGGTGAATGTGTATATTTCTCAAGAACCATTTTGCTGTATACTTGAAATTCAATTTTAATCCATACCACTCCAGCGCGATTTAATGAATTATAGGTTGTAAAGGTGCCGATATCTTGTAGTTTACAATAAACATAAAAATAAGATATTTTCATAGCTACCACTCTGTCAATTGCTTTCATATTCAATAAAGGTTTTTTATGAGATACTTTATTTCCTGATAACCTTGTCATAGAGCCATTTGGATAACATTCTACAATATGATAATATTCTATCGTTCTTAATACCGTCAGCAGATCGGGATCTAAGTTAGAAATAACGCTTGGGATTTTGTACTAAATGAAATCCGTAATACAGTTATGGCTTTCTCCTCATTATGCAGTATAAACTATCCATCCACTTCTTTGCGCCATATCCAGAGTCGTCAAGCCAAAATAGAATATACTAAATTCTACCAGTATCAACATAGCATCCTTATTTTAACTGCCTCAACATCATGTTTTACGCAACCGGAGAAATGTTAAACCATTTCTCTGTCGAGTGTATCGGTATTAGAGCCTATAATTTCACTTCTCACATTTTACGTTTAACGCCATCAATATTTCACCGAGTCACATTCGATAGCTGCATCTCTTTTTCTCCTCCTCGATTGCCTTAGGGTGAAAGAGATGGTGAAAATCTAGCGGTTGCTCGAATAGTCTGAATTCCGACTGTCACTTATGAACTTTACATAATAGTTTTAACGTTCTGTTGAACCTTAGAATTGGTGTTTACACGTGAAACAGGAAATCCTCTGTTCAAATAAATTACAACCGTCTGTCTTCGATGCTCTAATAAAATATGTACGACTAATGGACTAAGATGTCATTAAAGAAGGCATTCGTTGTCTAGCACTCGATTTGTTTAATTCAATCTCAGCATCTAGCACTTGTCCTGAATAAACAACAAACACAAATCTGTCTTAAAGCCTAGTTTGTACGTTTAGAACGCGTGAGAGGAAATACTTGACGAGAATTACGAAGAAATATCCCCACTAATCTGTACTAAGCCAATACAACATACGTTTTTTTCGTCCGACTATTCGTTGATTTACGCTAGAATACCAAATGACCAAAAAGGCGTTGGGTTGACGATATTGTCAAGGTCGTGGGTAACACCTGGATAAGGGACGCATAGAACCAGGAAGTATGGCAAAAGAAAGGAGAGGTCCATACACAGCATGATTGCTGATGAGGATGACCAAATAGTATTTCTAATAGAGCTCTGCATAGGAGTAATTTTTATTCCAGATAAAAGGCAAATGGAGATGATGATATTGAAGCTTCCTTACCAAAATGTTCCCGAAGAAACCTCTTCCTCATCATAAAATCCACAAACGCAACCACGAGCACGACTAGTCTACAGCCGCGGTTTCGCAGCAAGACGAATGGATTACGTACGACGCGCACACGCTTCCCTCTTAAAAACGGAATGCGTGTCTATTGACAGCGGGTCGCGTGCCACCTGAATTGTGATTGTACAACGGGATCTGAATGAGAACGATTCTCCAATACGGTTTATTTTACCTCGTTCGCACTAAAATTGTTTTGTTTCCTGAACGAAGATTGTTGGGTATTAACAGAGACTTTTACCTTACAAATTGATATCAAAGGGATTGTCTTGGGTTACGGTTCTGAATTCGTTGGGGCTTCTGGTTAAGGCAGAAAACTTAAGTGAGCCTAACCCAAATCTGGAGTTTAGGAATAATCGTCATCGAAAAACGTAGCAAAGTGCTAGCCGCACTTGGGTTACTTTTTATTACAGAATTCTTTCTAAGAAACTTGAAGGCAGCTTCTAGTCTTCCAATAATTCATGCGATAGCATTGCTCGGTAGACAGGCGCCAGAATAGTTTCATTATTTATCAAGAGAACGTGTTGAGTGATGAAGTAGATCTTAAGCTTATATCAGTAATGACTATTAAGATTAAACATGTCACGACACGCCCCAATGCGGGGGCTGGCGCAACATTTAGAAACACTATCGATGCAATAAACTCACAAGGCAATATATTTATAGTTCTTTCTCTTTTATGTAACGGTGCACGAGACTTGCATAACGAGATGCATCGAGATATCGCCCCATTAAAGCTTCACTTCAATTATGTATCGAATTATCTTTTGCATATTTTGTTCCTATGACTCCACATGAGGATCAAAACTGTCAAGATTAGTCTGAAGTTCAACGGTTATTGATGAGCTGACTTCTAGATCACTATTCGACTAATCGATGGCCTTTAAAGACGCCGTCAATTTGGAGTCATAAACGAATAGACGAAATTCCATCCTAACATAAACTGTCAAACAATGTCAGTCCGGATCATTACCTATCCAAAAATGTCTCGATGTTCAAGTCTTGAGCACTTACCCTCCCGTACGTTAGTAAATCTCCAGATTTATGTCGATTGTTCACTATTGTTTCTACTAATTAGTCGTATAAAGGTCTGTAATATCAAAACATTCCACACAATTATCGGCCCGCAATTAACCACTGCTTACCCCAAATATTATAACTGTGATGAAAGCCCGATGATCAAGTTAATTAAGTCTTCGATCACGAACCACAAATTCGAGCGTTGTGTCGAATGTGAGATTTCTAGGTCACACTAAAGCAGCATTGCAAATTTTTAAATACCAATTTATAGGATAAAGAACGCATGCTATGTGTGCCGTTTACTTCTACGGCCTTCGGTAGAGTGAGGTTTTGAAATACTTGTATGTATTGGGAAGAAAATTTTGAATATACGGCTCAAATTCAACAACAGTATAGGAAATGGTAAAGGCTCCCTGTCTGAATTGATGGCTATTGCTGTTTAGAATTGTCCTCGGGCAAGGAGGATATACGTCATTTGCCTGTTGAAAAGATTTGTTTACTATGACGTTTGATAAAACTTCCATCATCAGTTTCTCTAAAGATTTGCAAAGATCAATCCTAGCTCTAAAAATCTCATCAAAAGTCCATTCAATCAAAAGTCAATTCAATATTTTAGTAGCTATCGATGATTAAAAGCAAAATGGAAAATAGACAGTAGCTGACGGATGCCTGTGAAAACATTCGGCACAAAAACAAAGGTACGCAGCAAAACGCACACGATCCTTTCTCGTTTAGCACGGTGCATAAAAAGTGCATTCACGACGCACGGCGCTAAGCCGTCCACCATTATTTTTAGCTGGCCACAAATAGAAGTGTGTCGCGCCCAACGCATTCGTATCGCCTTTATAATCGGCGGAAGGGTACCACTCGAAATAAAAGCGGGAAGAGATTTTATTTCGGAGATGTTGACCAGTTTGATATATGAAGTCCAGTTTGTAGGGAAACCGTTATGGTTTTCTTTTTAAAGATTTTTCTTTTGACTCGAAATTGATAATGATATAAAATTTCTTTAATTAGCGCAAGAAATTGGTGACTTTTGAAATTTGTCGGACATTAGCTGTCATTTTTAATTTTAACGTAAGGAGAGTCTGAAATTCTTGTCACCAATTATATTATTATTAAGTTCAGTTTAAACATCTTCCTGATGGTCTTAAACGTTACCTTTCATTTCACATCAAAATATTTAAACAGTGTTACAATGTCCTTGTTAACTATTTTGTCAACTCTTTTATCATTTCGTCATTTGTTTAAATATTGACATTTCGTATTATGATAATATAATCAGCGGCTTGGAGAAATGTTGCCAAATATTTTAACAAAATATGCAAATTCTTTTGATCTCCCGCAGCGATATCATTATCCATTGCATAAATATTTAATTTATTGTATTGACTTACTAATGGAATGTTTTGGCTACTGTGCAGACAGCTGATGGACGAACTTCTTTCACCTCTATATTTCGTTTGCCTTCGTTGGTACTTTTGAAAGATCGTCGAGATCCATCAAGAAACACCATTTTACCAAGAACTCAGCAATTTCATTCAAAATATGTATTACCACAAATCCCTTCAACATTACCAGGATTTCCAAGATTAATCCCATGGGGGTTCAAAGTAATTTCTCACCGTGGCACCTTGGTGTGGTTTTGAAAAATGCGCTCTCTTGCAATTTGCGAGGGGGAAGCTTATCGTACATCGACCGTCCGTTACCCGTTTGGAACACCGACGACGGTATTGGTGTCCGATGCGGAAGGCAGCGTAGTAAACTAACTTCCAATCGTGGCTTTGCTTCTGGGCTTTTCCTGTTATTCAATGCTATTAGTGATTTGTGCATCGATAACGTTCCAAGAACGGGGTTTTAATTTTTCGCTTAGAACGAAATGGCATTTTGGTATTGATGTAAGTGTTTGTAAAGCGTTGCTTTTTGTTATCTTACAAATATTTCTTCCAATTCCAGAAAATTGGCAGCGTAAGTTTCCCTGAAGCTAACATTCCCTATTTGCTGGAAATTAATAATGAGTTCTTCTGGTAATTCAGCTTGAAGTATATTCTCGGAGTGATCATTGTTCGATTCTAGAATTCTTTGATGTAATGTTTTTCTTAGAAACCTCATACGCAAAGATGCAACGAATATCCAATTTGATACGAATTTATGAGTTTGATGCAGTTTAATTCAATAGCATTGAACTATGTTCTATGATCTAAGTCCAATCGATTCGTGTTTCGATGCTGTTATCCCAAGGTTACTTACTTAAAATGTTAGTAATTTTATGTTTCTCATGCATGCATATTTGCAAACTTTAATGAAAACGGATTGTCCAAGGTCAAGTAAAGCGTCCACTGCAATTAAGTCTCAACCAAAATAAGACAAAGCTGGACATACCAAAATTCATTTGCACCACATTTAAATAATTCACGATGCGTAACCTCGCTTCTCATCAATGCCGCCGCCGCCGGTTCAACGTATTTAACTCACAAACTTCCAGCAATCCTAAGTTTAGACTTGTAAAAAGTGCACGTATGTAAATAGTTTCCATAGGAACCTATCAGTCCGGTAATATATGGTAACGATCAAGGCGTGCAAATCTGGAGTCCATCTTCCCCCATATATGGAGCAGACATGCATGCAACGAACGTGCATAAGTGCCTTCAAGACTACCACTTATTATATCTTTCTGTTCGTGTTAAAACTATGGCTCACTCTGACACTCACATTAATTTTTCGAGAAATCTCTGCAGAACTGCAATAAATCTGCCAGTACCACTAAAATGAAAACATCAGAGAAAACTTGTTAGTTAAAAGTGTCAGTTGCGTATTTCGGAGAAAAGCTATAAGAAGTACCAAGATAACGCTATCGTGCAACTGCCGTCAAAACACAACTATAAAAATTCAACGATAAGTGACGAAAACAATGGCTGTGCGCCGATAGACGCAAAGTATCTGTCAAGACGTCCGTCACGAGCGCGCAGGGCAAACATCCGAAACGTGTCTACCCATAGCCGTGAGCTGAATTACTTCACATTGTTCCCCAAAATATACTTCCATTTTCGCAAAAAGTTTGCTAGCCTTATCATAAATGAAAATCTAACCGCCCGAGGCATTTGCAACATGGGAACCCCAATTACTTAATCAGACGGATTCTATTAAAACTTCGTGAATCCATTTTCTTCGACCAATAAAACAATCTAAACATTCATGAACAACCTTCACGCGTTTGCTAAACATATTCTCTTAATTTCGATATCTAAGCGCGAATAATTTTCACATGCAATTGAACGTTGTTACCAAACGATTTCAAAACGAATTTTGTAGCAACATGTCCAATTTGAGAGGACTCTTCAAATTGCAGCAGTAAATCCGTGCTTGATACTCGACCGTGCGAAACACAAGATAGGATCGCCATTGTCCATATTTGTGCAGGGCACGGCCAGTTTGAGGTCAAAGTGAACCCTTATTATCTACGGCACTAGCTTGTTGCTTTTCAAGCGGTCGCAATTATGGAAATTTTCTCTGGAAACGTGGCCGGATTAAATATGCTATTGGACGCTTTCGTCGTTTAGAATAGTGGGAAACGTTCCGAGACTCGCTACATTAAGTTGGCAAGTTGAGTGCCAATTCGAGTTCTATATAATATGCTACATTTTTTGTGCGTCCGGACCGATGGTTGTTAAATTTATTACGTATATGTAAACTCTGTTTTACATAACTTTTTTCAAGGAAATGAAGCTTCATTCTGTACTAACATTATGTATGCTGTTGCAGCGTAAGCTTAGCTTAGCAAAAACTTTTTCATATTTTAGCTGTGATTGCAGTGTACGGGCACTGTGCCAACCGATATTAGAATTGTATTTTTCATTAGTTTCTATCTAGCACATGCCCGGGATGTTGATCAGCTGATGTACTCCATTTAATCCCCAATCAACAATGTTATTTAAATTAGCTTAAAATTGGGTTAAGTGTTCCAAGACGTCTTGACTCAAACAAACCAGTTCTATCTGTAATTGTTCAGATGTTCGGAACAGCGGAATCTAACTGGAGCACAGCATATGTATTTATTGGCTCCAAATCTCAATGCGTCCATTACAAAATGCAGCAGCATTATTAAGTTTATTGGAACATGTCCAAGTCGTTGTTGCAGAAATTGTTTACGCCACAAAAAAACTTTGTGATTTTGCCAGTCGACTTGGATGAGAAACAATGTTTGGTACTCACTCAATCATATTTTATGAGAACGGATGCGAAAACTTTGAACTGAGAAAATGGTTTTGTGGTAAACAATGTAAACTAGTTTGTGACTTTGTGTCCTCAATTTAGGAAAACAGATCTGGAATAAATAAAACGCTAATGGAACACAAAAAAATGTTGATGGAAAAGTGCTGTAGTCACGCAAAAAATAGGGTAAACATGTTGTAAAATGCATGGTCACGCTCTAGGTCCTTACGAAACGAGCCAAGAAGCGTGTTACCTTCCTTTAAAATGAGTAATATTTCGTTATAAGGTGATAATGTAGCTGCTCTCATCGTGGTACTAAAAATTAAGTATAATTTTCATCGGTTGCCAAAGATCAATATGACCACCGGTTTCGTCGCATCATAAATCGCCGAGACGTTTAGCACATCTCCCATTAAATTGGGACCGATCAAATGTTTTACCTTACCGTTCACCAGTTTATTATGTGAGCCTATTAAACCTTTGTTTTCATATCCAGTCTGTTTTCTTACCTGGCCCAAACATAATTTGGCATCATATAGTCCAATACTGTCCCTAGTTGAGATATGTTTATTTTTTATTCATGTTCATTAATTTTTCTTGAAGTTAGTACACTTTCAGGTAAAAAATTCGAATTACAATCTTCTTCATTTAGTTTTTATCAAAGATGATTTACCAGATTTTTTGTAATTGCGTAACCAAAATCAAATGAATTCGCATTCCTCACAGCGGTGGGTTTATCTGAAGTGAACAAGTATAAAAAAGAGTTTCGATTTACAACGAAACCTGGTGCTTGCGACAAGTTAGGTGTAAAAATACCAAATCCTTTTTAGGTGTTGGAATGCGTAAACACTGCTAAGAAACTATTGTTTACTTTTTACCTTGCCAGTATGTGTACAGTAAGATGTATAGTTATGCTACTTCAGTTCTGATTTTAAATATGGTCAGAGTGATCGCTTTGTTGAAATTCTTTTGAAGAGTACTGGTATGGGTTTCTTGGAAGTCTCCCTTTTCTGATCTTCTTTGTGTATGCTAGTCTTCTCACTGTTATCTGTCTAGAGTTATTGGTTGGATATTCCATATTCCTTTAAATTATCATCACAAAACCCTGTTGTCTTTGTGGCAGGTGATCTCCGTTCCATGACAACCATACTTACTCACCTCACGTTGCGTCAAATAAACTTCCTCCTCAATAAAATGAATAATTAACTCCACTACATTATATTGTCCTCGTACAATATCATTACATTTTACAACTTCGTCCTCAGTATCGCCGCACTCTCTTATTGTCCGATAAGCTTATTTTTAGCCGCCCATATGTCATATAGGTAGTTTGACGTCGTGCATTGCGGATTTTTATCTTATCGTTTTACGCAAACATTGGCTTAATGTCGAGTTCTGTACCGACTGCATCGCTTGTGGAAAGACGCCGACGAGCAAACATGCAGTATTTTGATTTAGTGTACCGGTTTTTACTTCGTGTGTTTACTTGTGAGCAGGGCTTTTAGAACTATTCTCTTGGTTTCTTTTTTCTCTTTGAGAAAAGTTCCTTTACCTACCAATTACTTGTTGAATATTGTTAGTGCGACGTTTTATGGGTGCATCTTCCCAACAATATGATAATTGTCTATTCTCTAGTTCAATGGAATCTTGGGTACATAAATAAATTATAAGTTTCAAATTAGCCCATAACCGCAACAGTTTAAAATTTTTATACCTCATGTGCAATTTTCACATCATCACTATTTGTAGCTATAAATATTATTATGGTCTTGTCAAGAAAACGGTTATTACTTGTTACACCGCCCGAACTGACGCCCCGATCCCGTTTCCCATCGCTTCAATATCACTGGCATAATAACTTTATTTTTATAACCGGCTGTACGCACATGCCTTTGCCTTTACTTTTCTTCTTTTTCATTGCATGTTTTACTTGCGCGATGCAACGGGCGATTCCACGAAGAATTTTCAACATTCTTGCGTGCCAGGATTACGTGTTATCTTCAAGTCATGTAATAAAGACGAGATTAAGTCTTTTTTTGTTATTTCTTCGAAAATTGTGGGCGATATCCGAGCACCATGCTTCTTTAGAAGACTTATAAAGATTTTCTTGTTGCAAAATAAAATGGAATTTGCATAGGAATTTCTTCAACATTGACGTCTTTGTTAAATTAGATGCGCAAATATCACGTGCAATCTCTTGCTTTAGCAGCGACATTTAAGACTATTGAGAAATGCTCATTACAATTGATTGAACCGTTTATAAACACCCATTATATTAAGTATCATTACCTACTTATGCACTAGGTATTGCAATCGCCAACGTACTCACATATGTATGTCTCAACTCAACCTCTAATGTCGCTGACTGTTTGATGTACTCGTATTAACGTGTTACTGTATGGTTACACTGCTTCTTATTTAAATAATCTCTGGTAAGCTTGCCTTTTCCGAAATCTCCACTCTCCATATCATAATTGCAGGCTTGAGTGCATCTACACCTGTTGAGCTTAATGTAAACTTACATCCAAATTGCCCCGACTTTTGCTCTAAGGTTAGTGCAACAATTTTTAAATCTGCTCCTATTTCTTTTTGTATTTCAGTAAGCAAGCTGCTGCTTTCTTTAAAACCAGGCACTTTGAAGTAGTGCTGCACTTTTACTTTCGTCGATTTAGAAAAATCTTCAAGCTCACTCAAAACGCTAGTTTATCCCGTCAAAGTTGTTACTCGTAAAGCGTCATCATCAGTTCGTTAGCGAGCCTGTGTCAAGTGTCCCAACGAGACCACTGACGGACAACCACACAAATCGACCTTATTCCTTTCAAACATCCACAGAACTGTCACCCTTATTTCTGGCGATTCTAAGCTGACAATTCGTTGAATGTTTCGTTGACTTAAGGGACTGCTGCTGACAGTGTCAGAGTCAATAAGAGTGGGTGTCGAGTACTGTTAGTAGGTGCCACTCGGGATGAAAAAAAAACTGTTTATGCTTCTTATTAGACAGGTATTTGCTTTGGTTTATGGTACCGTGGGAGTGAAAATGTGGGGCTATCAATATAATATTTTATAGCTTTGCGATCTTTTTGATGGTGGGTTTTATTACGGAATCACTGAATGGTTTGCATAAGAAAAAGGAATGGGAAGATCTCTAACTTCTCGATTTTTCAGGATGGTGAAGTTAATTAATTGTATTCATTTTTTCGGATCGTTTGTCAATATATCATTTTATTTAATGAGTTGGGTTCAATATGTGGCAACGTCAATCATAGAATGGCAATTATTACACGAAGTTAAAACTACAATGGAACCATGCAGGCTTGCAAAAATGCACATACTAAAGAGTGATTACTAGCAGGTGATGTTAAATCGAACACAATCAATAGTTCCTAAAATAAATTGTAATTAAATAAAGCAAACTTTCTGCATGTTTCTTGAATCTCAAAAGGCACGTCCAAATTACATTTTAATAATTTATAGATACCCTGTATTTCCCTCTTGGAACTACTAGCGTCGCATCCCTTACACGGCTCACGGATCCGGAAATAGTCTGCCTTCCTACGAGTTTTCCGGCTGAGACTGCTACGTCGATGTCGCTTACTACTGCATTTCCTTATGCCAAGCCAATCTTGATACTAGCTGGCTTTTACATGTAAAGGCAGTTTCCAAATACAAGTCAGTGAGTCAGTTTGGCAGTACATCGCTTCCATTGTCTAAAACACAAATAAAACTAATCAATAATAGGACGTTTTTTATTTCTTTTATCATGAACTTGGTTATCCTCTTCTTCTTCGCTTCGCTATTGATTTATTGATAGAACGGTCGTGTTCACGATTAATTGTGACCAATAGCCGATGAAATCTTATACTTAGCTGGTTACCAAGTCATAGTTTTAATCATGAACTTTTCATCTAGTTATAATACACCGTGTTTCCGAACGATATCGATAAACTTTGACCGGTCATTGTACTCATCATTATGAATATCTTTTGGTCAGTGGATACGAAACGGGGCACAAATTTTTACTGCGACCAATTTCGAGGTAGCTCGCCGGCCGCTGCCGCGGCACCGCTCGCTCCGCTCGCTCGGCTCGCGCGTAGTTGGTCACAGTTCTGACCTTTTTTTTTTTTGTTGCCGGGGTGGAAAATCCCCACGGATGTCCTCCGCCCTGGGGCAGGCGGAGGGGTCTGTCGGACTCTAACCGACTAAAAACCACCCCGGTGTTCGCTTCCCACACTTGCACCGGGGATCATGGAACCTAACCTATATGGTCGGAATGAACGGAATCCCTTCGACATCGTTTTTACGACAAACGGTTGGTCCGAGACAAAAATCACCCAGATGCTTTTCGCCTTATTTTTAGGTGTTCTATATGATAGAATCGAGAAAATAAACAATTTACCAAAAAAACAAATTATTGCAAAAAAATTGTCTTTTTTCCTGTGCCCCGTTACGTATACTCCAACCCAGCTTTTACTATAGGACCATCCCTGAATCGCGAAAAAAAATCAATCACCAATTATGTTCGCATAACTCGTCAAGGTGTATTTAACAGCTGATTTTTTTTCGCGATTCTGGGTTTGGTCCCATAGTAAAAGTTGTTCATAATGATGAGTACAATGACCGGTCGAAGTTTATCAATATCGTCCGGAAACACGGCGTATATGCAGCATTTACATTAGTCCCTACTTTGCGTCAATCTACAGCCTGATAAAAACAAAATGAGTCTTTACATAAGACTACTATAGACCGTGGCATAGACACACATCAATTAGAATATTTCGAAATGAACCAGCGAACACACATTGCCGTGACACTAGGACCTCTCATTGACACCCTGACGAAATAAAGAGCCTAACAAGTCGCAGACATATTGACAAAATCTTTTATAACTTTTATATGATTTTGCGAGAAGCGTTATTGTCCTATCGAAATGTTTTTTTAGTATTGGCAGCTACAACAGCGACACTAATTGCAGCAATTGATATTTAGCGAATGACTCAATATATCCCAGCTTGCCGTTAGATATACATCAGCAGTCAACTGCTGTAAACTTGATTCATTCCAGTTGTATGCTATATAACTCGAACCTCAGCTCGATTCTCATTGTAAATGGCAATTTAACGTCAAAAAAACATTTTTTCATGAACTATTTCGAGTGCCGCATGCCCAGTGAACTGTGGGCCAAAATAGCCACTTTCTGGAGCCCTGACAGCCAGAAGTCGTCGCGGCAGACCTCGTAGAAGATGGCGGGACGGGCGGGACAAAACCAACGACCAGTGGTCCACATAAGCCCTGGATAGAAACAACTGGAAGTCATGGGGAGAGGCCTTTGCCCAGCAGTGGGATGATGCAGGCTATCAGTATCTATATCGGGTATGCTGACAGAAAAAGTTTAAGTTTACCAGTGCAACTTTTATGGCTTATCATGTCTTTCACTAGTGAGCACCATGCTGAGATGGGGCCTTTTGGCCTTGTACAGGACCAATTTCGTTTTCTTTTTATTTTTAATTTCTTTTTTTTTTAATGTTTAAGTTTTATTAGTTTATAATTTCTCCATTTTATTTAATGTGTTTTGTCATGTGCGGGCTAATAAATGCTTTTTCTTTCTTTTAGTGTTATTCAAATAACTCTGTCTTTAAACAAAACTGCGACATAGAACCCAGTTGCATCAGGTCATCATATTGTACGGCCACTTGAATCTTTACCTTTATTTGTTTTGTTTAATAACTCATCGCGGTGTTGACATAGCGAAAGGTCGACACAGTAGTGGTCAATTGAACTTTTGAGTTGATCGTTCTTAGAACGAATATGTTGGGCGTAAAGTTTAATGATTCTGGTTTAATACATATATCAATAAATTTGATATTTAATTTTTGGTTTAGATTTAAAATCTCACTAAACCTACTCTGTAACTTACGGGATATCTTCCGCTTTTGCAAGCGCCATGCCATGATATCGGGATGACTGGATGACAGCATCGAAATATCGGAGTTCACACAAATACACACAAATATCCCGTAAGTGACAGTGTAAGTTTAGTTATAAACCGTGAAAGCTTAAAATAGTGTATAAAATCTTACTTCTAGTGCCTTTGCTATCGTGAATGCAAAAAATTATCTTTATGAAATCCACTACTAAAGAGTAAAGACGTCACTGAAGGATAACTTCTAAGAAATCAGTCCATGATCTAACAATTTTTTTTTTAAATCCAATGTAGGCCAATTACAGGCTTATTTTAGTCTAATTAACAGAAATATTCCGAGAAATCTCCTAATAACACATGTTTCTGTTTGGTAAAACATATATTTAAACGATTACATTATTAATCCTATTAAAATAAGTCAAACTAGATTTGTAGATAACTTTGTATATAGGAAACATGACAATACTGTACAAGTTTACAAGCTTAATAACAACGAAAATAGACTATTTGGAGGAACAAGCAACAACCACTTTGACTGTAATGAAACTGAGAACACGAAATACAATCTAATGGAGGCACATGAATACATAATAGAGAAAGATAAATAAATACTGACTTGGTGGTGATAATTTATAGCTATATCATGCCCAAAAGCTCACAAAAGAGTCCTGCATAGCTATTCACAACGCTTCGATTCGATTTTCGATTCGGAAAGTCATATATCTATCTCGCTCGATTTCGTAATGTCAAAAAAAGATAGACATACAACTTTCCGAATCGAAAATCGAATCGAAACGTTGTGAATAAGGGGCCTGGTCCCATTATGACGTATCAGTGGTATTGGATCAAAGCTAAACTGTAACTACGAAAAATACAAACGTGTTAAAACTTTTACGCAATCCATAAAATCGACCGCAAGAAACGAACCCGTCACACGAAAAACATCCGATAACGCCTCCCCAAAACGACTTCCATTCCAATCATAAAATATCGAAATGGATAGGAAACTAGGAAATAAACACATAATATATCGTGTGTATACTTGACACAATATAAATGGCTATTTAATGCGTCTTACCGTTACTTCGCCATAACCGAAGGGGACGTTAAATGATGTTGCGTTTTCTTGCTGTGTGTGTTTACGTGAAAATGTATCTTCAGTTTTCCTTGTTAGGAGAAAAGAGATGGCTTGAAAAACTATCCGTCAAATGTAAGAATCCCTCAGGGCAAGCCCAAAAGTTATGCGTCTACTTGGTGTAACATAAGCGGTATTTTTACCGAAACAGGTAAGGTACACCTATGCGTCCTTGTTAGACACTTTTGAAACGTTGACACACAGCGGTCCTAAGCAGTCATAGGGAACTTATAACCTATTCCCTATGCGTAATCTCTTCCCACTGCTCGGACATGGGCCACCTCTACGTAAGAGGGGTTTCCTATGTTTTATTATTTAATAAACGTTGCCCCACACTAGGAATTTCTCCTGTATCATGGGTGCGTTTACAAACATTTTAACTCACATTCACAAACAGCCAAACCCGGTCCAGCCAGCCAGTCGCTCAGACACTGCGCCTGCCTACCGTGCCGTCAATTAAGGTATTTTCCATCACTGTGCTTCTCAAACAGGTATTGCTGTTGTTGCCCGTACGGCAAATCCCCTAAATATAATTTTAGTATCTCAGAATATGCTGTTCGTGAGTAGTTCGTGACACCAACGGTTGGAGACCTTTCTTTGCTGAAAACTTCTTTGGTACCCGCAGCAAACTTTTTCCTTACTCAGCTGGGATTTGCTCGAATCTATTTTAAGAAGTACCGTTTATTCTTAGACCCAACATCAGCGTCTTACACAGCTATATTTTAACTTGTAATCAGATTGTTTTCAACAAATAATAATTATACTTGTGAGTCAGTTATCTTCCTTCATTTTAAAAGTAACGTTTTGTTCTCAGTAAACATAATTATTCGCTTATTACCTCCGCGTGTCGGTCACGTCACCTTGGGTTCACATCTAGGTTTATTTCTAGTTAATGCTATGCAATTATCTACACTAGGATTTTTCAATTTTTGTGTCATAGGCACAGTATCAGTCTATCCCATTGATGGATTTGCCTTCTTCATACACTAAATTGAAGTGAAAAAACCTATTCAGTTTCCATTTTAATTATTTTAAAATTAAATCTTCAAAGGAATTATCTGTCACCTTGAAATTCCTTGATATTGGCTAAAACAAACATTTTCTATTGCCTTCACGATTGTGACCGTTATCTAGATTAGTACTTACGTACACAAAGATAATGATAACTGCTCTTTTAAATTCTTGGTATGCAATAGGTAAAGAAACTTCGTAGATATGCAATTAAAATTGTAATTAAGAGATTGCTAATTACAATGTATCTCTAAAATGCCTCAGGTCATATATTCAAATGCAGATGATGATGCATAACAAAATCTATTCTATTTATTGTACTAGAAATCTTTCCAGGGATCTATTCCTCTTATAAGCTTCGCATCAGCCGTCCTGGTCAAGTAAAAATCCCCTTCGCACTGTAGACAGCAGCTTCAAAGGATTATCAGCTCTACGGTTACTTGCTCTTGGCCAACGGTAAGATGCCTCCGAAGTTTTGTATCCAACGACGGTGAAAGGCAGTTTTCTTCTCGTTAATGTTTCACGAGAAGATTAAACAGACCTATTCCAACACTGCCTCGTAACGCACACGTTACGGTTAATTCGAACGGCAGTCTAGAAAACTAGAAATCCAATCTAGTCTGGAGCACGAAGCGGCCTAGCCTACATACAAACACTTGCATTGTTTACGATATGCATGGAAATTGATGCTGTGAACGTGGCTTGGTATAATGTGTGAAAAGTGGGAAGATGGTGATTGGATTCAATTGATTTTTCTCCTGTTAATTGACTTATATTTGAGCATCTCTAGGAAGAATAGGTTCTCTGATGAGCGTTGACGATTCAACACTTCTATACTTTATAGAGAGATTTCAAAACTTTTACAGGATTTTAGTTTCCAGCACGTGCAAGAATGGATTTAATCTCTGACAGAAACTTAAGTGGATTCGACTTCCAAAGAAGTTGTCAAAGGTATCCGTTCAAAGTTTCGATTGAAAGGAAATGCTTTCCACCGACACACGATTCTTGTGCAAAGAATCACGAGTTTAAACTTCATGTACTGTTGTAGTGGTAAACATATTATAGGCGTACTTAATGCCACAACGGTTTCTCTAGCTGTCAGACCACCTTTGGGTTAAGTAGGACAACATTGTGACAAAGTTTCCTTGTAAATCCCTCCCCTATCATAAAAAACCAATCTCCTCTTACTCCTAAATTACTCCTAAATTCTTCCTAACGAGGAACATAAAATCTAATCAGCTCCTAATTTCACTTAAAGACTTGATGGTTTTCACAAACGATGTCACGTAGGTCGATAGCGTCCAGGTTAATTGGCGTAAGACGTTATGACGTCATAAATGTGCTGCTGGGATTACGGGTGATACGAGATTTATGGGCTGTTGGTATAGACTATAGAGGCTGTGCTGGATGGGATTTTGATGATAAGTTATGGGCTGTGCTTGTAGATACTAAATTGTTTTGGAGTAATAGGTTGTCAGTATAACTTTGAAGATGTTTCTAAGACTGATCGTTAGTGGTAACGTCGTAAGAAGTCTGCACAAAGAAATATACTCTTCTCCTCATCATCTGTGTGGCCTAACTGCAACATTGGGGCTTCCAGTCTAACCGAACACGGCTACTGGTATTTACAGTATTAAACATGGAGCTACCGACTCCCAGTTACTTGGTAAGGAGAGATATTCTTCTATCGTGATGTTATTGCGATAGCCATAAGGAAAGCCATATGCTAACTATTCCAATATGTTCCAACTTCCTTTGGATGAAACTAATGGTAATTTCTTTGCTCCAGGTGACGAACAAGACCTCCGGCAAGGTGATGGTGCTCAAAATGAACCAGCAGCGCGCCAACAGGCCCAACATGTTGCGAGAAGTACAGCTCATGAACAAGCTCAAACATCCTAATATACTCGGGTGAGTCTCGTCTTACATCCATCAGCAGATGCCTTAACTTGAATAGGTATTGTTAATACCATGCATTGTAGGGATACATTGGGTTCGCCCTGGGCATCGGGGGCCACGTGGTGGCTTCCGGCCACCGTAGGCGCGGGCCTGTGGACGGGGGGCTATGGGCTAGCTCGCCGTCCATCGACAGTCCGTGTCATGACGACAGGCCGTGTCGACGGCGCGTTCGTGTTCCACGCGCGCCTCAAAGAGAGTCAGCAAAAATGAAGGGGTCCGCAAGCCGAAGCCTGCCGGGGCTGCGGGACTGTTCGCAAGAGATGCCGTGCCCCCGGAACACAAAGAGCGATGAAAGAACATGGATGGATTTTAGTCAGTCAAAGTCTGACACTCCCTCCTGCTCCGCCCAGAGCGGGAGGAGTCATTTGATAATTTCCCAACCAAAAAAAAAAAAAAAAGGATACATTGGGTTGGGATAACAGAGCCTTTTTTCCCCTCAAATTCTGTGATATGTCTGAAAACTTAGACTTATATCTTTAAACGTTTAAACATGGTAAATATTCCGTTTTCAGTGTTAAGATACTTAGTGACCATCTCAGTTTAAAAATTTATATGTGGCAGTTTGTTATACTTATAAGCAATTTTTTTGCACTCTTTATACCTTGAAGAAGGATAGTCTATTTAATATGACATCTTTTAACTAAGAATAGTGGAAGAGAGTCAAAGACTCCTTTGCCCTGAGAACGACCCTGGTAAATGATTAATCAAAAATTCTGTTTCAACAAATTAGGTAACTCTAAAAATAAGCTTCTTAGAAATAATAATAAAACCCGCTGGGGTGGAACGTCGGCTTGTGTTACTAAGGACAGGGTGCATCCTCATAATGTGACTGTTGGAAAAGGATGTCACGTACTTCCCCATTACAAAACCGTTGAAAGACTGGTTATGAAGTTTTATGCGGTGTTACGAATGACATAAAAACGTAGGCGAGCATTATTAACCTACATAATTATATGATGTACCAAATAAGGAAAAACAATCTCATAAAAAATTCGCACGCGGCGCCTCTTAGTTCTCAAGGCCGCCAAGTCACTTTTTGGATAAATAAAATCCCATTGATACAAAGAATGCGATTGGAATTATGATATACTAAATGTTAATTACAGTATGTCACCGGAAACATTTGGACATAAATCAGACGCAGATATAAAGTCGAATATCAAATTATAAATATCATATTTTGTGAGACAACAAAATGTTTGTGTGTTTGTAAAGGTAACATTTGCGCAGTAACAGGAAACTTCTGACAAATATTTGGGCTTCTAAGGAATATAAAATGTAACGGTCAGGAGGGTGGAGAGCAGCGAAGCGAAGCCAAAGGAACATGTTGGAAGACTCTTTTGTCTAACGAATTTATTGCCCTACTGCATTATATAACTACTCCAATTTCATGTATTATTCAAATGTGGAATGCATAAGGCAGTAACTGCTTTACGTTTTTTGAAGATCCAAAGATAAAAGTATATTTTCTTTTTTATTGACCTTTGTGCATTCAATTAAATCAGAAAAATATATTAATTCAATGAGAGACAGCGCATAGCCTTATACCGCTCGCTCTGGGTCCCTAAAAGAATAAAGCAAAAGTAAAGAATGAATTTTCAAAAACAAGTTTGATGGAAGTTCATTATTTTTTCTGCACCAGCTTGTTCATAATAAACTCCTTTGATACAAATACTCCAGTGGCGCGAGCCAATACATCTTCAAACTACTAAATCGTATAAGCCCGTCTATAAATCATCCTCCAATAAACTGCCCAAGATGATTAAACCTGTAAATACATCTATACACAAGCGAAACCAGATAACAGAAGACTAGTGCAGCGTTCAAGTGATTTATTATATTTTGCTACATTAAAGTTTAAACGAAATCGAGCGAAAATGATAAGAATAGAATATAATTTGCATACTATAATTTATTTAATTTTAATGTCCTATTTTTCATACTACGCAGTAGTAACACGTGGCTTCAAGGATTTGATATTTAAAAGAGAACATTCACTCACATTGATTACCTCCTTTTTGGAACTCGTTTAAAAAACAACAAATTAGATATAGTTTTGAACCTTTCAGGCGTACTATAAGTACAACTAGGTACACTTTTATCTAATTCTTCGAGAATAACAGGCGTGATGTTATGTTAGATTATTTTTGTTTAATACCAAGACTGCCTATAAGTGGAGCTCTTTGACTACTTCGAAGAGCTCCTTCGAAAAATCAATCTCTCTTTACCCACAACTTGGGATTCGCCTCCTTAGGTTTTCGTCAGCCGATTTCTTTGAAGTATCTGAAAAATCGCGAGACTAGAAACTTAGAAAAAATGTACTCAAAGAATCATCAATCGTAGATCCTTATTGTAGAACAAAGGCATCCTTGGAGCTTTTAGAAAAGTTTTCCAAGGAAGAAATCCTTTTAACTCTTGAGAGTTTTAACAGGCTGGAAGCTAGATCTCTCTCACTTAATCATTTTCTATTCAATAGATGGGATAAAGTTTGTAAGAGATCGAAAGTGATACAAGACACTTAATACCTACTAACATTACCATATATTCGTAAAGGTTAATAGCTTCAAGTACAATGCAGATAGGGAGCAAGGTCGTAAAGATCAATAATCATTAAAAACATCATTAGCGTAGACTAAGGAACCTTCGCTTTTACAAACTAACGAAGATCTTTAGTATCAAAACTGATTGTTTTTATAAAAACGGAAGTAGAATTGCATGTCCTAAATCATTTTCAATCGTTATTTTAGGATATCAGAGTTTTATAGTTCAGCTCCAAATCGACATAAGAATTAAGCAGACACCCAATTATGGACTTAACTACCAATAAAATATGCGTTAATTTCCAAAAACAATAGATCGCCCGAACTCGGTCCAAGGTTGATCCCTCCAGCCCATTTAGTGACGTATGCACCGAACAAGGAGGTTCGTTGTAACTAATTATACCTATGACGTCAGCAGATCATATGTCCGACTGAAGGATTATTGAGACGGCGCTATATTTAACTGATTTCATTGGGGGATTTCATTATATGGGATAGTCTTTGTGTGTATCATACTTGTCAACAATGATAATAAAAAACCGGCCAAGTGCGAGTTGAACTCGCGTGGAGAGGGTTCCGTACACAGCTAAAGTCTTATATGTATAGAGTTCACCATTTTATTTTCAATTGATAGAATTCTTATAGGTTTTCCTGTAATCTACAAGCAATGATCTATATTTATATTTTGTATTTTTTTCAAAATTTTAGGCTCAGTAGTTTCGAAGATCAGAGGGTCAGTTTTCGTCTTCTTTAATGAACAAAACTATTTATTTTACAATAATAACGAAAATATATTTGAGATCCACATAAGCCCTTTCATTTGGTATATGACACAGTAAGGTTTGCAAAACTCCTTTTTATTTCCTAATTTGTCCCCCGAAAATGACCTTCTAAAAATATTTATTTATTTTGCACATCTATGTTTGGGTCATAGAATTACACCATTCTACCAAACACCTGATTTGGTCCAGTAGATTCGGAGCATATTGGCTGTGACAGACGGACGGACAGACAGACAGACGTACGAGTGTCCTATAAGGGTTCCATTTTTGTGCGGAACCCTAATAATGTGTGAATCTTCGCTTGAGTCTCTATATTACATTAGCCATTTAGTCTCCAAGTATGTGTTATTGGTAAAAATAACTTTGATTCCCATACATTTTTTTAATAAGAGTCTTTCTGGAGATCTAGTCATTCCGAAACCAACTTAATTTACGTAAATTTAAAGTTGACGTTTGTTCAAGTTGAAATAAGATCAATTAGAGACAAGGATTTCAATAATGAATCCAATATTTCTTTAAAATTCATGAATATTTTCATACATGATATAAAGTTATTGGTTCCATAGTTCCATACATTGTGTCAGAAGCCGTGCCCGTCTGGGAATGTGTGGCAAACGTCATATGTTTATAATATCGTGTAAGTTATGTCTAACTTCATTCAACTGAGAAATGCACAAGGAAATTGTTTTGTACACAATACGATGGAACTATTTCTTGCTAGCGTAACATGTTCTTCCTGTTTGTTAAATGGAATAATTGTGAGATTCTTTTGAAATGTTTGAAATTGAGTTCCTTAAGGTGGATGACTGAAAAAGTCATTCCTGCACCTTTATGCGCTTGGAGGGAATTAAGGTCAAATTCATTCCTGCACCTTTATGCGCTTGAAGGGTTGTACTGATGATTTTGATGATTATAATTCTGTATATAACATACGTGTTACAGCCGCGAATCATATTTTAATCAACATACAACCTGATACTGGCCTGCAAATTGCAAAAAACGTAAGAATATTTGAATTTCGCTGGTTACCCTGGAGCATCCACCTTAAGTCTTTGAGTTATTTTGTTTGCTACTGCAATTGCTACAGACAGGAGTAGCATCTGTTTGCTGAAGGGCCATGCTTCTTTTGGAAAATCCGTCCATCTCAGGATGGTTCTGTTGCACTATAATGTAATACTCTACATGAATAAATGAATGAGCTCGTGGCTACATAATAACAGCCGCTCAGGTCGATCTTTAGGTTAAGCCGTGCTTGCCTAAGTTGGTCTGTGGATAGGTGACCACCCATTACATACCGAGTTTTCTCCGTGCCTCGGAAAGCAAAAGCTAAGCCGTTGGTCCCGGCTGTCATTTGTAGATGTTTGACAGTCGTTACAGGTAGTCAGTGGCCCGAAAGTCACAGTCAGTCTTACCAAGGGGTACCAGTACTAACTGGGTTGTGGACGCCAGATAGGCAGTCGCTCCATGAAAAAAAAAATTGGTATTCTGCTGCATCCGGTTAGGCTGGAAGCCGACCCCAACGTAGTTTGGAAAAGGCTAGGCAAATGCTGACTGTATGCACACAAATGTGCAGAGATGGCCTTAATGATATGGATATTTTCAAAAAGTCAACCTTTGAGGTGATGCAGAGACAAACATTAACATTTGACCAGTCCAAGGCATACCACAACTCTCCTGTCTCCTCACTTTGTCCTGCCAAGAAAGATATCTTAAAACTCATAACATAAATCCAAGATGGCGTAAAAATCATAAAGAATCATACGTCGAGGCAGATAAAGCCAGATCACCTTGATTTTAAGCATTCTGGCAAGGAAACGAAAACGTATTAAGAGTGAATCTCTTGTACCCACCAGTGTTTTTAAACACGACTTTGTTACCACAGCAATTAAGCCTGTTTACGATTATTCTCTTAATCTTAAGACAAACCTGTTTGCCAAAATATTCGTGTACAGCGTTTAATTACTTGGTTTTACATAAAAATTGTGGTTTGTGAGACAGCTAGATACGAGTGTGTCAAATGTTGTTTCATTAGTTTTATGATGAGGGTTAATTTAATTTGTTGTTTTAGCTCACCACAATATTTTATGTTGCTCTAACCTATCCTAGCCGACCTTCAGGCGAGATTACGAAACTTTATCCCCTTTGTATGTTGAGAAAGTCAAACAGTTAATGCATTTGCTGCTGTTTCGTCGGTATTGGCAACAGTTCTGTGGTTCTCTCAACTAACTCCACGTTTTAGGCAGTACCTACTGCTGACTATGGCGGTCATTTCATTGCTTATTTGTCGTTTAATGTTTCTAAGTTCTTTTATTGCTCCGTCAAGTTCTACACAATCGTCTAAGTTCTCAGTTATGGTTCTTTTCATTATTTTAATAATGGCAATGTACTGTTTGCCTACATAAATGGTATTGATGCCAGATACCGTATTGCGGTTGGCACACTATCGACACTTCAGACCTTACAAGATAAGTGTGAATTGCTTATTGAGGGAATTATCACATTTTATAAAATTTCTCCTCTTAAAAAGTGTGAACCATGAATCATGGCGAAAATATGGAAAGGTCAACAAAGTGTTATGGCCTTCGGGGTCGTCTCATTAATATGTGCGAGTAATGTATGTGCATACACTGTTAAGACTCTGAGGAATGTTAAAAGGGTGACTTGTGTCAACATCCTAAATGATGTTAGGAGCTCCCCAAATATCGTTTATTAGCAAGTGGTTTCCTTCTACAACTGCTTCTGAACCACACGATGTTGTCTTCAAATAACGCAGTAGTCATCCAAATTAGCTTTGCTGAAATCGGTCATCCATCAACCACATTGACTTAGCTTCTAGGTTTTCCGACGCCTGTGAATCCTTTTTACCCGACTGCGGCGAAACCCAAAAGGGGGGTTATTTAACGGGAGTGTTGCTGTTTCAAAAAGGTTTGGCATACTGTACCAAAAACCAAAACAATTCATAATCTTACTACTTCTAGAAAACGACACGACATTTTTCATGAATGCCCAAATAAGCACATTAACAATTGTTTGTGACTGGTGCGAAAACCCGCGGCGGGTCGCCGTCGGCACACAAATTCGTTGGTCCACCCTTTGTTCCAATGTTTGTTGACCAAACAACTGGGGCCGGTTGCCGTTACGTCACCCACAGTGAGCTGCGCTAAGTTTTATTGTGTTTACACAAGCTTTTTTATTGGTATAAGTAAAATTGGAAAACATTTTTATGTTGTTTTCATAAAGCATCAAACTTAAAGCATTTCGCATTGTGAAAACAAAAAGAGGAAGATGCAGTCCCACGACAACACGACGCATTATAACTGTAAGGACCCATACTAAAGCGTAGATATCTATGGAGAAAAACGGGCAAGATACTCCATGGACTGGACACTCTTTTAAAGTAGAATCAGATCATACAAAAAGGCCATGAGATTTTTTTCCAATAAATGTAGTTAAGTAAATATCCAATGAACAAGATCAAAATGGGTCGGTAGCTCCAAAGATTTATAACATACTGAGAGTTAACTATTTCTCTTGCAAAGAGGGAACTCCTGCCTACATCATGAGACATCTCCCACGCACATGCTTCGAGACACTACACATCTTTTGCCAAAAAGTATCATTGTCACATATATAAATGTTCATAAGTTTGATTAATGAATATGATATAGCTTGATTCAACTATTAGTAAGTGAAACACGTTTTATTTTCAGAATTCACACAATACATTTAATTCCCACGTACATTGTCACTTCCTGATCTCGTACATACCGAGTCTGGCTATTTTTTCGGTTCTCATTGTTTCTTTTTAAACCACATTTCGCGAACGACATTTCTTATTCTTTCCTACCCCGAATTTGGTTTGCATAACATATTACGAAATGGAAACGATGAACCAAACAATGGCACCCACTGTCCCCCATTTCACCCATTTCCTGCTCGCTTATCTTCGGAAATAAAAACAATGCTTGCACTGTTCCGATTGTTTGTCTTGCATTTTTTTCTCATCCATCTATCGCAGCTGTGTTTTTATGTACTCTTTTTAGTTTCGCATCGGCTAATGTAGCACACATTAAGAAGCCACGTATTTGAATATTAAAACATAGTTCATAAAAGCAAGTAGTCGAATGAAGAAATCGCGTAAAGAAGAGCCAAACGACGAATTATACAAAAACATTAAAAGCCACATGATTAACGGTTGAGCAACGCGCGCCGCGACCGCGCCTGCGATGATCATCTATAATTTACGGCGATAACCGGCATTAAACAAACTAAAAGTGTCAATTAACCTTAACTCTTGTGTTCTTATTGCGTGCCTGTAAACACCGCTTCCTAGGAATAATAGACTAGCTTTCTCCCCGATTGTTGCTGTTTTTTGACCTTATCTTATTATCAATGGGAGTGTCATTACAATTAAGCCCTCTTTGATATCTCTGCACGCCAAGTTTTTAATTGGCAATTTGCATTGATTAAAAGATGATTACTCGGTGAAGCCTTGACATCTGTCTCATTGCGTGATCAATACGATAATCACTTGGTAGCAGTGTGATTTTTGTTTTTGTTAAGCAACTACCTTTTATATTTCTTAGTGCTGTTGTTGTTTCGACATTTACGTCACAGCCAAAGTAAAATCGTTCAGAGAATAGTTCAACATTTGAAGAGCGTGGCTCTGCATTTTGATGAGTATTTTTGTCTGGTAACATATCATCGTCGGTCACGTCACTCTGTTAATGTGACACACAATCAGCATAATAATGATGTGTACATGTGAGCTGAGGAAAAATTTGTCGTGGCTGTCGTGCTCATGAATATATTTCAACAATGTTTCAAGTTCAAGTCTCTTGTCTATCTGATCTACCATGTTTGTGCGGACAATTCCAAATGAGATCACATCTATTTGTTCAGTTGAATGTACGACAGGTTGATCGGTGCGTCAATGAGGCCATCTATTGTGGTCACATCACTGGGAATCATTATTGTGGCATCTCCAATCTTTTCCCAATTACTTTCGAGATCATACTCGCGCGACGCTCATTGTGGTAATCGGATTTCTAATCATCAGTGTGCATCGACCTTGATATTTCGCGTGGGAGAGTGTTAACGGAATGCATCTCGTATTTTGATTACAAAATTAAAACTAGATTACACATCGGGTTAAAAGGCAAGTCATGCATTCATCGAGAGGCCTTGAATGAAGTGTATAATTAATGCAAGATCATTTTTTGTAATGTCCTCATTTGTAAACATAACAATGGTGCAATCAATCGTCACGTTGATTACTGGGCGCTTCTCGGGGGCTAAGTAGTACATTCTCTACGCTTTTCACAGTTTTTCATGGCTCATACACGTCTCTTTTTGTATTTGTATGAATAGGTTCACTTTCCCCCATTGAATGTGGTTTTCACATACGTAGGCAATAATCATCTGTCTATCGAGTGATTTAGATCAATACAATTAATAACGTTCATTTTCTACAGCAACGCGGTGAAACTTAAGCGGGTAGATACTGAAATTAATGGGATTAGATACGTATTCTCACTTACAGATATATTATCTTTCCTCTCTAATTGCTGATTTATTGCTCAAGAAATTATGTGAGACTAGGCCGCTTACTGGTATACATTTTCTCTTACAACAACACTGACCGATTATTTCAAATGTATATTTTTTTCTGCATGTGTTTGTAACCACAATATAATCAAATGAATTGGCTGTAGGTCTTTGAATCTGCAGCGATCTCGGCGAATATTTTATCTGTTTTGTTTATTCATCATCACCATCATATTTATTCAGCTAAAAGACGGCTAAGTCGGGAACTAGGCCGCCCTCTAGCGTAACGATGTAAAGTCTTGTTTAGTTTAGTATCTTTATCTATTTAATACTTTTAACGGCCAGTGGTCTACATTAGCCCTGGATCTAAAAAACTGGAAGTCTCGGAGGTAACTCATTTCCCAACCTTGGCGATGATATTAATAAATAAATAGATATCGCTGGACATTACACACAGCGCCATCTAGGTGCCACACTAAGCTACGAGGCTTGTGTCGTAGACACCAGATAGTTGATATACCACATAGATACTTTTTGTTTGTAAATACATACTTATTATACATATAAACATCCATGACTCGGAAAAAAATGTCCATGCTCATCACACAAACATTTGCTCCTACCGGGATTCGAACCCGGGACCCTAAGAACGTAAGGCAACCTCACTACCGCTGCGCCCGGGTCTTCATAATGATCCAGGCTAACAGTATCAGTAATAGTTCCTAACAGTTTATTGTTTTCCACAGTTTCATGGGCGTATGTGTGCACGAGGGCCAGTTGCATGCGCTGACAGAGTACATGGAGGGTGGTTCCCTCGAGCAGCTGATCCTCAGCGTTCCTCCGGAGCCCCTGCCGCAGCCCCTCAGGGTCTCCCTCGCAGCTGATGTCGCAGAAGGCATGATGTACCTACACTCCCTCGGTGTCTTCCATAGGGATCTTACTACTAAGGTGAGATAGAGATTGTTTGCTGTCATGAAGGTTTAAGAAATAAGGTCTACATAATATCAACACTTCTTTTGACTTCTAAACGTCATTATTACAAGCTTCGATATAAAGGCGTTGCAATGCAGTTATCATGGCCGTGCGTTGACTGCAATGTACGAGTGTAGACTGTGTTTTACGAAATAAAAATGGAGTAAAAAGTAGTTTTTGTCGCGGTGTTTATCAAAGATAATTCGATCTTTATGGTGCTTTGTCTTAAATATAGGTACCTACCTCAAGAAATTGAAAAAGATCAAAATGTGAAGGAAATTCTTACGAAAACATTGAAACAATTGAACAGTATTTGAGCATTTCTTCAAACATAAAATTGTTTATATTTCCAGAATGTATTATTAAGAAAGTACGGAGAAGGCGACTACATGGCCGTTGTCGCCGACTTCGGCCTCGCGGCCAGAATACCTCATCCTGTGTAAGTAGCTTTAATACTTTATATACAAACAATCTCTTATAAGTATAATACCAACCATGTTTTTACGACACCCAAGGGAGTCAGAAGGCAATAAATAATACTTGGAATTGTCAAGGGTTTGGCCAATTTTTACTTTCAAGCTCTTGAGGATCAATAGCATTTCGTGATCACAAATCATAAACCAGTTTCCAGAATAAAGTCATTAAGAAAATCATGGGGTTTTTAATTAGTTACAGTAATTCAATTCGCAGTCACGGCATAGTCCATCAACGCCTAACGGGACTCCGGAGATGTCCGTAAATAATCGATTACAACACGAGGGTACTGCCTTACGTGATCTCCGAATGAAGCCATTACAATATCAATAGAAACGAACGAGAGACAGTTGCTTGAGTTCCTTCTATAGTTATGTAAAAGCGGCCATTGGTTGTACGGTGACGAAATTCAGAGCAGAGTTGTAGTCAGATCTTCGATGAACTCCTTGTTTGGACTTGTCTTACGTACGGTAGTCAGCCCCACAACCGACCAAGCTAACTGGCTAAACATTTTAACAAAAATACATACACACATAAACTCACGCCTTTTCTACATGAGGGTAAGCTGAAACTATAAAACGACACCTCCTACTTTTCTTACATATTCAAAGGAGAAAAAATACCAGATATTTGAACTTTATAAAGCTGGTAAATGAAAAAAGTATGACTTTCTAATTTTATTGACGCTCTGAAACGATGTTGATTTGATTTTCAATTAAGGTGGATGCTCCAGGGTAGCCCGCGAAATTTTGTTACGTTTTTGTACATGCCGTGTTACAGCCGCGAATCATATTTTAATCAACATACAACCTGACACTGACCTGCAAATTGCAAAAAAACGTAAGAAAATTTGAATTTCGCGGGCTACCGTGGAGCTTCCACCTTAAGTACTTAAGTTTAGCACTTGGTTGAAAACCAAATCAATATCATTTCACACAGGATGAACGCCGCCGCGCCGTCTGAGCCCAACAACCCAACCCAATTAGTGAGGATTCTACTGATACTGGCCCCAGATTACACCAATTTCGGGCATTACCTCCCCTTTCGTATAGGCTTATATCCTGTAAGCTGTTTTGATTGACTGATCCCATGGCCTACAGAAACTGCTGTTATTTGATCTTTATCTACTATCCCTATTACTAGGTAAGTAGGCAGGCAGGCAGGCTAGGTAGGGTAGTATTGCTAGGTAGGTATTGGTAGGTCCTGAATAAGATTCCAAAGACGAGAATTTTTTTATTAAGATCTCTCTTGGAATTTGTCCGTAGTAGCCCGAAGTTGGGGTTTAAGTCAAAGCGCGACTGCTGAGCGTAAGGCCCTGAGTTCGATTCCCAGGTCGGGAAAAAGGTAACTGGGTTTTTCCATCAGGAATTTCTCTACAGCAGCCACGGAGTTGGGATTTGGGTTTGGATAGGCTCGCCCCCTTTCACATGGGACTTAGAAATATGTATAACTAAGGAAATGTGGGCTGGCTGTACTATTAGGTACACCTCTGCCTATCCCTTCGGCAATTACAGGCGTGATGTTATATTATGTTCGCCCCCTATTACTTTGATATAACTTAAAATATAACTGGTGAAATCTAGTCATACTATGGGTACAGATCAGTCTACTCTATCAAAAAATACAGACGCCATGTTTTATTATAAAATGCTATTCAAGTCTGAGGAATGCTATCTATTAACATCTAAGCGAAGACTCGAGACACGCGATTTTTTTTCTTAGATAAAGTCATATTTCTTCCAATTGAGGAAGACGATAAGTTCGTGTATAATTGTGCCTTGTAACGTACGTATATACTTGTGTGCGTGTGATTGCGAACACGCGCGCGTCTTAATGTGTGCGGACACGCACTTTACGAATACGGTGTTCAGTTTCCTAAGATTTATGTGCGTTTGTGTAGGATATTATGCTTTTATGCTTGACTGGTCTGTGCACTGGGCCCGTGTGGTGGGCTGTGGCCTACCTCGTCCCAGCTGTGGCTATTACGTTGTAGGCTCATTATTAAAACAGTCGCTCCATGTTAAATACTGGTAATCAGCTTCATTCGGTTAGATTGGAAGCCGACCCTGTAATAGTTAAAAAAGGCTAGGCAGATGATGATGATACTTATGGTAAACTGAGAATCCAATAAAATTCCAGTATTTTTGTATATATATGTAGTTCCTGTATCCTAACGATGCCTCTGTGGGGCCATTACCTACGGCTGGGGAAAGATCGTGAGCCCCAAGGTTACTGAGAGCTCTTCATTTTCTGTTGGTTTCGAGTGCTTTACTAATACACTCCTGATCGGAAAATTTTATATCAGCTTTATTGTAAGTGCCTGAAAGCTCCATCAAGAAAATTGTATTAGATCGATAGACTCATTACTTATAATATCTAAAATGTATTGAATACTATTGATTCTTGTTGGAACCGAGGCCCTAGAACGAACACGTAACGTAAACGAAACCTAAATTCAGATACGTAATAACCAACAACACAACAAACAATATTTTGCCAAAAATTTTTGAAACCACCATGATTCACAATAATCAAATTGATTGTGCTCGCCGTCTTAATTCCTGAAACCACATCATGGAGGATATTATGATGTACGAAATGAGTATTCCTAATTTAAAAATCGTTCGAATATACGTTTCGTTTACTCGCACGCTCGTGCTACGCTGAGCCTTACATACAAAGGCGCGACTCACAAAACAAAATTAGAATACTTAAAACGAAACGACATTGATATACCTACTGCTGAATATTACGTAAATAATACCCAATTACCACATCTTATAGACAAAGTAAGTGGCAAAAATACAATGTATTTTACAATTAAGCTGTCATATGCTATCTTGTGCACGCTTCGGTATTGCGCACGCTATTTCGCGTGTAGCCAAGCCGATAGTCACCGTACGTTCATTACTCACTCTAACGTTCTACCATGGTAATTGTGAAATTATGTCCTGAATGACATGTGGTTCCCTTGACACGTTTGGAAATTCATTAAATTAATGGTCATGTTTTTTTTATGATTAATAAATGTTTAACATGTTTGGGCGTCTCATTTAAAACAAAATGCGGTATTCACGCCGCATTTTATAAAATGTTAAAAAATCTTACATTTCGCAAAAAATCTGTTCTTACCAATAAGTAGGTACATCATAGAAAATGCTATCCGAAATCTTTGCGAGATCACCAAGATTAAATATTTTATACATATAGTGTTCGGAAAGCATGTTAACCGTTACCGTTGTTCCCAGCTGTCAATTGTAGATCTTTGACAGTTGTTGCAGGTAGTCAGCCATATTACCCAGTACTAAATGGGTTGTAGGGGTCAGATGCGCAATCGCTCCATGTAATCCTGATATTCAGCTGTATCCGGCTGGAATGAAAGCCGACCCCAACGTAGTTGAGAAAAGGCTTGGCAGATGATGATGATGGTTTTTATTCATTCTAAAAGACTCATGACGGCATAAAAACCATTTTTGTCTCTCGATTTATCATACCTTACCCTTCCGATGTCATAGAGGGCATCAAAAAACTGAGCCTATTACAGGCCACTGCTAGTGCTGGACATATGCCTCTCCCAAGCTGCGTCACCAAACCATGTCATCACTTTTTGAAGATGATCATAAAGCTTTAACCTACCGTCTTTTGTTTCCAGGAACGGCTACAGGCTGCCGAGCGTGGGCTCCCCATGGTGGATGTCCCCGGAATGCCTGCGCGGCCGCTGGTACGACAACCGCTCCGATATATTCTCTTACGGGATCATACTGTGCCAACTTATCGCCAGGGTAAGTTCAGCTGTAGATCGGGATAGATTAGAGCCTGTTTAGACAAAGCACTTTTCGCAGTTATAGAGTAACCAGCTCCTCACTGAGAGACAAGGGGAGAACCCAGCAGTAAGGTAACTGGCTTTAGTGAGCTGCCTTAATGTCAGACCCAAAATTCGGATTTCCTGACAATCAAAAATGTTTGTACCTCGGACCTTAATCCTCGAGTCAAATCATCGAAAGACCAATCTCCAAACAGACATATCTGAGCCAGAACTGTCCACACGCGTGCACATACAGTGTGTTAGTTTAAACGAGGGACATATTCAAACCCGCAATAGTGCATGCTTACATGATACTAATAAAAATATGAACAAAAAAAAAACACTGATAAATAACAGATAGAACCATACCAAAAATTTCGCAAAAGTCTCGCAACGTGTATACACCCTTGCGCCTAACGCAGAACATGTGCGCGGGTCAATGACTTTTAGGTATAATCCATTTTCCCTTTAATACTTTAAACCTGGCTTACGACAGGCAAAAAATATCTAGCTACTGCTACTAGGTACTGACCGAATGTTCGCAGTCGTTGGTTGATGATACCTAGCATAAGTTTATATGACGGAATCTGGCGGTTGGGAAACATCTCTCAGTACAAATCAATAGCTCCTCGCACACTTTCATTAGATAACAAGTAGGCACGAACCACTTCCCAATATTCTTCACTGGAATATTGATAAGACGTCATTTTTGGTTATTCGAGAACACGCACACTTATCGCGAAGTAACCGGGGTTGTTAACGCGATACCCAGAAGCGCACATGCGGAGTTAGCGGCGCGCGCGCCTACCCTAGACTGGCTGGGGTCAGCGCGGGGTGGCGCGGGAGTGTGCCCTGTCGGTACATCGGGGACAACACAAAGGAAAGGGGCGGGGTTTGCGCAAGAGCTTCTTTTTCGGCAGAATCGGCGCGTGTTTTGCCGCGTGATTATTTTACTGTTTACAAGTTCACTTCTTGCGCGCGCTCAGTGTCCATGAATAGTGTATTTTATTGGACAATTACGTCACAAATTAAGGTTATATTTTTTTTACATATTTGGGACGAGAATCGAATACTGAATACCTTCTCTCAATATGTCCCTCGTTTAACCTAACATACTGTATACATACATGTAACGAACAGGCTGTTTAGTTCCACCAGTTTGCTTCTAAAAGTGCTATGCGAATCCTAAGAGCGACCGTAAGTTCATATTTCACGGATCATAGGGATCTGTAGGTAGACCAGACCATGTAAGGTAGTTTGATATTGTTTCTGTGGCAGGTGGACGCCGATCCGGACGTGTTACCTCGCACGGACAACTTCGGCCTCAACTACATGGCGTTTGTGGAGCTCTGCGACGAGGACACCGTGCCTGACTTCCTAAGGCTCACCTTCAACTGTTGCATCGTGAGTCACCTCTTCATTATCATTCACAGCCTGAGTTTACCCACTGCTACATGGCATACTTTTTGTTTCCCCCCCATTTTTTATATTATTTATGGTTTTAAGGCTTTGGGACTTCCTTTGTAAACGTCTTGTAATTTTGTTGATAAGACGCCTAATTTGGATTATGACGAACAAGAGAAATGGCTTCGCCTTAAATCATATTTCGTATGTCTCAAAAGTGGCTAATTCATCCTGACACTTTTCTAACTAAGAATTTTGGAAATGGACTCTCTTTAAACTTATGAAACGTGAAACCTTATAGTCAGACATAAGTAGTTACTTAAAATTGTAATCATTTTCATTTCAGTATGAGCCAAAAGCTCGTCCGCTATTCCCAGAAATAGTGAACAAGCTGGCCGAAGTGAAGGAGAGCCTCGACGACGCAGCCTGGGGCTCGCTGAGTACCAACAACTATGAGAGGTACGTATCACAGAGTGGGATAGCGCTATGTGACTGTTGAACGTTAGAAAGAGAGCAGATGTAAAGAGTCACAGGTTGTATAAGTATTGTTAAGATATCTTCATGAGTGTTCACGCTTTTGTTTTAAACGACGGAACTGAAGTTGCGTCTGACTTGCGACTGAGTTTTCTACCGTACAGCGTCAGAATGAAAAGGTTATGCGCCGATTTCGTTAAATTTTTACTCGTTTTACGGTTGATTTTATGTTTATTCAAGTACCGTGCCAAATTGTGATGGAATATCACAGTTACGACAAAAATATTTTTAAGATTTTTGAATGTACAGTGTGTTCAAATAGTGACAGTGTATGTGTATTAGCAGCGAGGACGCGGAGTCGTCGGGCCCGCGCTCGTGTCCCGGCCTGTACGCCTGGCGCCGCCCCCTGCGCCTGCGCTCCGAGGGCGAGCCCCGCCTGCACGACCACGAGCTGCGTATGTGGCCACACTTTCATTTATACTTGCTGCCAGTTGAGATCGCAAAAGCGGTCATTGACCCACCTACATTTATTAAAGTTCTTAACTTTGAAATCCAAAAATAAGCCTGTTCGAGTCTTGAATCGTCATCTATCGTATCTCTAATGAGAAACGATACATGGTTCATTTGTTTTGTTTCGTAGGGAAAGGGCAATGACCGCTATTGCGATCTTAACTGGCACCAACTATAGCAGGCTATCACTTCGATGTCTGCTGTCAGTGCTTGAATATTTTGTTTCGTTCGTTCAGCTCAGCATCGCCGGTCGCTGTCGGAGCTGGAGTGGGGCGCGGCGGGCTGGGCGGGCGCGCGGCGGGCGCACCGCTCGGCCTGGGCGCTGGGCGCCCCGCCCCCCGCCCCGCCCCCCGCCCCGCCCCGCCTGCAGCGCCTGCTGCGCCTGGCGCACATCATGCTGCTGCGCGACTCGCACGCCGCGCCCACGCCCGCGCGCCGCGCGCTCGACACGTTCCGCGGCGTGAAGAAGATCCTCGAGCCGCACCCCGGCTCCGCGTCGTGCGCGTCGCTGGCGTCCCCGCCGCGCGCCGCGTCCCGCGCGCTGGAGCTGGCGGACGACGCGCGCGCGCTGTCGCTGCCGTCCTCGCCCGCGCTGTCCCGGCGCGGCAGCCTGGGCGCGGCGCCGGGCGCGGAGCTGCGGCGGCGCGGCTCGTGCGAGTCGGGCATCTTCTCCGTGGCGTGCGAGGAGCTGTGCGCGGCGCTGGCGGGCCGGCGCGCGGCCGTGTGTCCGTGCTCGCTGGTGGGCTGCGCGCGCTGCTGGTGGTGGCGCCGCGCGGCCGACGAGCGCGCCGGGCCCGAGCCGGCGCCGGCGGGCGAGGCGCGGGCGAGGCTGTGCGGCGAGTGCCTGCTGCAGTACGACCGCGCGCTGGACCGGCCCGACGCGGCCGGCTCGCCCTTCCTGTGCGGCCGGCCGGACGAGGCGGGCTCGGCCGAGCGGCTGTGCGAGTACCACATCCTGGCGCGCTGCTGCTGCGAGCGCGGCTCGGGTCGCGGCCGCGCGGCGTGCAGCGTGTACACGGACAGCTCGGAGGACGTGGCGTCGCTAGCGGGCTCGGACAGCCTGTACTGCGACGAGCGGGTGCCGCGCCTCGTGCGCTCGCAGCAGATCAGTAAGATCGTGGAGTACTTCGAGCGCAAGGGCGCCGACTTCACGTGCGAGCGCTCGCGCGGGCACTCGCGCTACCGCCTGGCGCCGCGCGAGGCCCGCAAGTGCCCGGCGCAGGCGCGGCTCACGGTGTGCGAGGGCGCCGTGCGCTCCAAGCTGCCGCTGTTCGACAAGAAGTCATAGCGCTAGGCCGGCCCGCCGCAGTCCCCACGAGCTGCTGGACATGGCCGGACCTCGCAGGCAGTGCCGCACTGATGTGACTCACTCCGGGTCGTCGCGCCCGCAGACTTGTGACTTCCATAGTGTTTACAGAAGAGGATATTTTTGTCGTTACAGCGCGCCGCCGCGGACGATCCATTCTTCACGTGTTAAGAATATTTGATCACAATAATTATAAAATCAGTATTTTCCAAGGCTAATGCCAACGCTGTCCCGTCGCGGACGGGGGCTATGTTCCCGACGAGCCGTGCTGTACTCACGGCGAGTCTCGACACAAATTCACGTTTGTTTGACTGATCGTAACTTCGTACTTTATTTATATTTATAATAAAGGCGGAAATTGAGATTACAAAGAAGGTTGTAGAGGAGATTAGTCGAAATTATCGGTGATATAGTCAATGTGTGGTTGAATAGTCCTTTATAACGTGGCCTATCCGTATATTATGAAGGCCTTTTAGTCGTTTTTAGTCTAAATATTATAGACGGCATCGCGTTCTGTACTTTGGTTTCGCTAACACATCAGAAGCAGTGTTGCAACCTGTAAATAATAATTAATTTTAGGTTATGTTTCAATAACTCTATTATTTATTTTTATGTTTCCAGTATTAAATATTACTTGCCAGTTTACAGCTACTTTAAGTGTGTACATAATTTAAAATTAAAGTTAAGTTGTCATAATAAAAACAAATAAAAATTGGCTATGGTAGTACTGAAATTAATATTTACGATAGCAGTGCAATACTGCGATTGCGTTTAGGACCTAATTTATAATTTAACTATACAAAGATTCAATTGCTATATTTCGTTAAACTTCGACAAAGTCATATAATTATTTAAAATTATTATTTACTTTTGAAAAAACATTTTTTTATTTATATTTACTTTACATCATAAATATGTATACTCATAATATACGGGCAAAATACGTCCTAAAATTATATAAAGATACAAAATAAAAGTTGTGGCGCGTTGCTAGTCTTTTAAAACGCGCCATTTTTGTCGAAATCCGTCGTTTTAATTAATAGTAAAGGATGGTGTAAACTACTTACGCGAAAATAATTATAATATAAAATATAATTGAGAACGAACGTGCCGACTTTAAAAGTGCGTGCATTTTGAACGAAACTCTAAAAGTCACGAATAAGATAATTATAACAATCCTTGGAAAATAAACTCAAGTTTGCGTCTAAGTGTACGCACATTTAGAATTTGAAAGAATTCATAGATCAATTTCGAGAGATAAAACCATAAAATGTCCCAGTATATCAATCTCTTGTAGTAATCAAGAGTGGTCACATATACATAATAATATTTTCTCGAGTTTAATCTATGAACTACCGTTCATTCCACCTTCCAGTTTCCTCTAAACAAAATATAATGTACAAATATGTGTCAAAAATCAGACCGAACTATAGAAAAATGTTTCGTGTTGCCCGTTGTTTTACTTACTACTAAAATGGTAGGAATATTCGCAGAATAGCGAATTCAAATGGTAGAAATTCGGTATGACGATGGCAAATTTTAGGCGAAATTGATTCTAAAAAAACGTCATATCGAGATTCTCTTTGATTATCAGCTGATATTAATTTTGTCAAAATAACGGGCAACACTAAAAACATTATAGTAATATCATATTTTTGTAAATACAGTATTAACATGGTGTATTTAAATATCGTCATCTTATAGTAAATATTACTTTAAAATCATGGTTATATTGTTAAATTCAGGGTATACATGGTGTAAATATTTAATGTTGGGATAATAATGTGAAACAATTGATCCGCGCATGCGGTTTAGATGTCAGTGCCAAAAAAATATTATTTCAATAAACAAATTATAAATTCACATGCCTGATTCATGGTGTCTTTTCGTTCAGAATAATGAAAAATTGCATTTTTATAAAAATAAAGGGACACGGCTTATAACCTAGTATTCTTAGATGAACATTATGTAGTAGAAAATGTGCCCTCACTAAGTTCTATTCAGAATAAAACGGTCCAAGCCCTAAAGTCTTATTTCGAACTCTTATTACACTTATTAATCGTTTCTAACCAAGAACACACAGCATAAAACATTAAAACAACCCCCTGGACGAAAGGACATCGTCATTCAAGGCTAACAAGCGTCGGGATGTCGAATTAGTGTTGAAACTTCTTAATTTATATATGAAAGAGCAATTACGTGTCCGTCCATAATTAGGCGAAGAAATGCTTTGTATCAGCGGTAGCTGCACCAGCTCTCAATACACACGCAGTTTCTAACTCTATTGTAAAAGAATAAAAGTCGAAACTCGCGTGAAAATTTGGTACTGCTAACATACCTATTAGATTTGAATGCATTTCTATCGATACTTCGCCCATTGGTCCCTTTCACGTATCGATTGTCCTAAAAGTACCAATGTGTACACTTTCTGGTACCTGTTAGGGACCAATGGCTCTAATTGGACACTAAGACTGATAGTTGAACTACTTAGCAGCTTTTTGCAGCCAAACTGTCCGAGACAGTGTTCTACAAGACATAAGACAGATGTTACTCAATGCGAGACAGCAGCGGTGGCCCAGTGGTGGCGGTCCCGACTTACGAACAGTAGTTACCAATCGCACTGGGCCCACGTGGTGGATTATAGCCCATTCCCTTGCACAGAGAGGAGGCCTGTGTCCCAGCAGTGGGAACATTAATAGGCTGATGATGACTCAATGCCGTATAGATGGCGCCACCATCGATTGTTCCAATCATTACCGTGTCTAGTACACGGTAATGATTGGAACAATCGATGATGAAAATCAGGTATTAAAACGGATTTCGTAACACTGTCTTATGTCTTACAAATACTTGCTTACATTTTAGATATTATTACAGCTATTTAGTTGTTCTATATATTCAAATCGTTGCTGTAAATATATACCATTGTTTTCCTACCCGATTATATTAGTTAATCCCATTTCACTGAAATAAGCAAATGTCATGTTCGTGATTATATGAATCAACACCGATTGAATGATGATTTATTAATCGTCTATCTGTAGTTGTATTCAGCCAAAAACGAAATATAATGGCGTTAATATAGAACAAATTGTACCTAACTATTAATGTAAGGAAATGACGCATTTTTGGCGTTAGTTCAATTCAATTTAAATCATTGTGATGTGAATAAAATAAGTAAATTGAAGATTTGTAAAAAAAATACATTTTTGTTTATCTTATCCGCGACCTCGAGCGAACGATAAAATTGATGAAGGATCAGATAATACGTCTGAAAAAAAAAGTGTTTCCTATATTTTCAGTAATCTTGACCACAACTATATAGAAGCTATTAGAATACTTTATACATATTGTAAACAGGACATCACCTTGAGTGCGCGAATAAGATCTATTTAGTATACATTCATGTCTGGTGATTAAATAGTTAAGTTTTCGCCTTGGTGTTAAATATTGAGTAAATTTAACTTTCTATAGTTTTGATAAACAACAACGTATTTCAACAATGTATAATAAGTTACAATCTTCCAACTTTCGAATCAAATTGTAAAATTCGTTTAATCGAAATCGATTTGTGCAAATGAAATTCAAATTCATTTTGAAAATATTTTGATTGGCAACACTATTGAACAAAAGTCAATTTAAAATGTAACAAAAAAAGTGTTGACGCTGCTTGATTAGACGTTAGCAAAATGTAGACAAAAACAGCAAAGCTATTATTAATCAAATTCAAAGCAACTTTACGCAATCACAATACTTTCAAATATTTTAATGTAAAAGCGAATATATAAAACTTTTGTCACCTTAGGTGTAACTTTTCTCATATTATGAATACAAAAATAATGTTTCAGCACTAATTCGAATCAGTTTTGTCAGTTAGTTATTTTATGTAAGGAATATTAAAACATCTTTTTTTACGAAAAAAGGGACAAGTTACACCGCAATAAGCATATCAGTTACAGAGTGTAGGTAATGGTTAGTTATTTTTATATATTTAGGTTTTAACAGGAATGCTGCCTGACCGATTATAGTTATCTTAATAGCAGATATACAATTTTCTTGTATTTCCCACTCTTGTTACATTAGCAATGTTTTTAGGATAAGCTTCGCTCACAACATACTATTAATACTTAAGTAAATAACTTAGTATATGTTCATCTACTGCCGAAAAAACAATCGTGCTTTCATCGCCGAAAATAATCTTTTAGATAACTCACTTGCAGGGTAAAAACCTTTATTTAAAACGCCGACTCGGGTATTCCCCAAATATATTCTTTTACTACTGTGTATGTAATTTGTTATGATAAAAAGTGTGGGTACAAAACAGTCCTTTCATATTTTTACGACCAAAACACGGTTCTTTACTTTATCTATAATACAATATCCTTCTGTGCTAATATTATTATCATAGTAGGACACGACTTGCGATAAGAAATATATTCTTATCACTTTTCGGCATTAAAACCTTTCCAGAAATAAATAATGGTATCATTGATAACTATGCCTAAAACAATTTTAAAAGAACTTGTTTAAAGACGCCTTTCATTATTTTGAATAACAAGTACCTAGTAATCATATTCACATTGAAAAGACTCTCTTAGTATCAGATCTACTGGCTGAAGTTTGATTATAGTTTAAAGAAAAATATAACACGATAATCGCAAATCGCAAGAAGATCGCAATACCTCCACACTGACAATAATTTAATAAGCTACCCATGTTATTTTTTTTACCTATACCAACGCAACGTTGTATCAGTTTTAAAAACGTTTTAATACCTGTAAGGGTGAGGTCAAACGAGCGAGTTTTATAAAAGTTTTTTTGAGTCGCTCGTTTCGCCTTGCCTTGCTTCCAACTACCCTCAAGACCTCAAGATAAATATAATCGGTCGTGTGAGCCTGTTAAGTATATAAGTTTGTGTAAATAGCTCCTAACGTTCCTTGTTTTTAAGGCACTAACGGTTTAATGTAGAACATTTTCATATACGGTTGTGTCATTTACAAGCCCAGACTTATTATAGTTATAGTTGAAGCCGATTAGGCAGTTACGGAACGAGAATTTGTAAAATGAAGATCGTATTAAATATATTTTGTTTCAAAATGTTGTTTTTTTTTTTGTCCAATATCTGTTTTCTTTGTTTCTTCGTGATATTTAACACTTTCAATACCACCTGTACGAAGTGTAAGGGACTTCGGTGGTTTGGTTCCTGATGTTAGCAGTCCACCTCTGGATGATATCGTAGCATGATGCCTACTTTCGCACTCAACCGTAGGTGCGGGCCTGTGGACGGGGAGCTATGGGCTAGCTCGCCGTCCGTACGTCTCATGACGACAGGCCGTGTCGACGGCGCAGGAGTGTTCCACGCGCGCAAGGGCCAATGCCTGCCGGGGCTGCGGGACTGTTCGAAAGAGATACCGTGGCCCCGGAACACAAAGCGGCGATGAAGGAACATGGATGGGTTTTAGTCAGTAAAAGTCTGACACTTCCACCTGCTCCGCCCAGAGCGGGAGGAGTCATTTGATGATTTCCCATACATTAAAAAAAAAAAAGCCTACCATAAAAGCCATCGAACTTAAAAGAAACACATCTATCTTGCACAGTAAATGTCTATTTATGATAATCACAATTGCCTATTTCATGATGAGTTTCGAAACATCAACATGGCTTCGGCTCCCGTTGTTTCGGCAGCGGCGGACATGGCGGCAGCTGTGGCGGTGGTTGTACCGGCCATTTCTGGAAATAATTATTACGTATTCAAGTAGATACAACTACAAACTTTACTACAGCTCTTTGACTGCCTCGTTGGCTAGTAAGCTGTCACATATTATTATGCTGAACGTGAGATGCCGGGTTCGATTCCCTGGTCGGGCAGTGTTATTGAGTTTTTCATCAGGAATTTTACAGAAGCTACCCAAAGCCATGATATGTGCCCGGTTGACGGCATCATGCTCTTTACATGAGATTTTAACGAAATGTGGATGTAGGTACTATAGGTATGGTATACCTCTGTCTAACTAACCCATTGGGGAAACAGGCGTGAAGTAATAATGATGACGAAACGGACAAAATTCCAATACAGGAAAATGATGTCGATTGAATACCATGGTGCTGCCTTCTATATAAAAATGTAAAATTTTAATTGCATGCCCTAAAAAGGCAAAATATGGTTTGTGCCTAAACCACCAATAGTAACAACCTCTAACACCTGTAAGTATTTATTTCTTACCTACATTATTCATATTCTTTCGTGTACGTTACCCCAGCAGGAAAGTGTCTCCTAGAGTTATATGAGTGGAACGTATAATGTGTCTGCTGTAAATGTGTCCCCACATAAAAAATGTGTGCCCCCTGTCGTTTTGAAAAAAAAAACGGAAAAAACGATTCCTGCTGGGGTAACGTTTTTCTAGCAGGAAAATTCCAAACGAATGATCAGAGAGAGGAACATTGTGCATGGCCTTGTAGCTTATAGTAGTGCCAAAGTGTGCCCCCAAAAATAAATTGTGTGCCCCTTCAGGTTTTCGAGATATTGCATTTCCTGCTGGGGTAACGTTTTGCAGAATCGTATTTCTCTAAAACCATTGCATGTGCCCCTGTAGATTAAACATACACGCGTAGCTCTTCATGTGTGCCCCTTAGTGCCCCAATTCGATTTAAGAAAATATTTATAATTTCCAAGTTATCACGGTTCTATGAAAACTCGAAAAAACATCACAGCGCCTAAATGAGACAAGGTATAAGCTCGCTGAAAACTGTATTGGGTCCGCCTTGACGCTACTAATAACCATACAAAGTTTAAAAACTGGTCATGCATGAGTTTTTGAATTATCTTGATAAAACTCAAAAAGATGGTGTCATAACTTTGACGCCAAAAATACAAGGAACCAGCTCGATCCCAGATGTATAGGTGTTAAGGAACTAGTGTGCCCTTAGTCAAAAATATATGGTGAAAATATTCAGCTTGGAATGTTTCGCATTAAGTAAATATTAACAAAAAACCAAACATGTAAACGACGGCTGGTTATCCGACCAAATTCGAATGACTACTAAAAAGCGACGGATTCATACATATCGATGACCTTCTTTAGTGGACGTATTATACCTAAGCTGTTATCCGTACAGTCGCGTTCAAAAGTTTTGGGGGCTAATTAAAAATATGTTAAATGCACCTTGTGACCATATTAAATGAAACAGCTTGTTGTTTTTAAAGTAATAGCTGCCATAGAGCATTCTGTGAAAATCAAGTATTTAGATATTTCGGCTAAAAAGATACAGCTCTGTGATATGTTGACGGATTGTGGTCGAGTTTTGGAGTCTTGTGAATTCTTGTCATGAATTTTTTTTTACATTGTAACTAGAAGTTATTAAGGGATCATATGTCATCAAAGTAGCACAAGAAGACAAAATACGTATTAAACAAAAAAAAAACAAATGACTGAATCGATCTTGATGAAATTGGATCAATCGGAAAGTATGTAAGTATATCCTTTCAGATGAAAACAAAACAAACATGATTTAGAACATTTTTGTTTACAAATAAGTAAATAAAGTAATGAAAAAAAATCCAAGTACTTGTTAAGTGTACCTAAGTACTTAAAAATAAGTCAAAACAATGCCAATACTTACCCCACCGCAGATCGTGCCATCATTGTAACTATTTTTACAAAATTCACCACCGCTATATCCAGATCATTGATATACATGCTTAATTATTACGCCACTTACAACCAACTTAAAAAAAAAAGTAAACATGCAACAGTGTCATTGGCGTCATAACTGCAAATGTTTGCCAATACCAAGTAATAATCCAGACGCACTTCCCTAGTCAAAAACACTTCGTATTATTCATCTCTAAAGCGACGTTTAGTTAGGTATCTCTCTCTGTCCCACTAATACCGTATGCATACTAGCTGTCTCACTTTCTCCAAACTAGACAAAGCGATTCCTTGCAACACGACGTCAGCGGATGGAGCGCAGCTAGAGATATGCAGCGTTGGGGAGGCGAAAAAGGGAATCTTCTATTAAGGCGGATGCTCCATGGTAGCCCGTGCAGGAATGAATTTGACCTTGACAAAGTAATTCCTGCACCTTTATACTTAAGAAAATTTGAATTTCGCGGGCTACCCTGGAGCATCCACCTTAATGATGAAAAACTTAATGTTAATTTATCTAACCTACGGCTTATCAATAAATATATTAATACTTCTTTTACTGTTGTGTTGTTTTTTATTTATATACAAAAAAGAGCTACCTCTTTTTCGTAGTAGGTATTCATCACACATTTCATGAACTATATTTTTTTTAAAACATCCCCCAATCAAATTTTGGGTAAAAGACCTGGCAAATATCTGGATGTATGTCTTTCGTTCACACATAAATTACTAGATGTATTTTAATGAAATTTTGAATGAAGAAGATAGCTTACCTTGGAATATCACTTAGGCTACTATTTATAATGTACTTGATCATGTGCAAAATTACAGAAAAAGCTAATAGAATATTATCCAATATCAACTTTATTTTATTACATATTACTTTTCTACTTCAGTGTACTCGGGCACAACACGTGTGAATCGGTTAGTGCGTAAATTAAAGAAGGTCATTCGATATGTATGAATCCGTCGCTTTTTAGTAGTCATTCGAATTTGGTCGGATAACCAGCCGTCGTTTACATGTTTGGTTTTTTGTTAATATTTACTTAATGCGAAACATTCCAAGCTGAATATTTTCACCATATATTTTTGACTAAGGGCACACTAGTTCCTTAACACCTACACATCTGGGATCGAGCTGGTTCCTTGTATTTTTGGCGTCAAAGTTATGACACCATCTTTTTGAGTTTTATCAAGATAATTCAAAAACGCATGCATGACCAGTTTTTAAACTTTGTATGGTTATTAGTAGCGTCAAGGCGGACCCAATACAGTTTTCAGCGAGCTTATACCTTGTCTCATTTAGGCGCTGTGATGTTTTTTCGAGTTTTCATAGAACCGTGATAACTTGGAAATTATAAATATTTTCTTAAATCGAATTGGGGCACTAAGGGGCACACATGAAGAGCTACGCGTGTATGTTTAATCTACAGGGGCACATGCAATGGTTTTAGAGAAATACGATTCTGCAAAACGTTACCCCAGCAGGAAATGCAATATCTCGAAAACCTGAAGGGGCACACAATTTATTTTTGGGGGCACACTTTGGCATTACTATAAGCTACAAGGCCATGCACAATGTTTCTCTCTCTGATCATTCGTTTAGAATTTTCCTGCTAGAAAAACGTTACCCCAGCAGGAATCGTTTTTTCCGTTTTTTTTTCAAAACGACAGGGGCCACACATTTTTTATGTGGGGTCACATTTACAGCAGTTAGGGCACACATTATACGTTCCACTCATATAACTCGAGTGGAACGTATAATGTGTGCCCTAACTGCTGTAATAGGAGACACTTTCCTGCTGGGGTAACGTACACTATTCTTTCGTCGTTAAAAAAAAGTTGTCCGTACTGGTTTGGTCCCATGTCGGGTTTGAAATACCTTTGTTCGGTACTGGACAGATTCTTGGATTGGACAGATTAGTTAGTTCGGCAGATTCTCTACTAGACTGATTCGTGGATTCGTCATATTCTAGGGTTCGACGGATTAGATATACGGCAGAAGTACAGGTGAAAACAAAACCAAATAAAACGCACTTTAATTAAAGAACAAAAAAATCATATTTAACTTTTAAATATAAAATTAACCTTGCACAACTGTTTTAAACAATCAATCACGCTAACTTCATTCTTCATTGCTGCAGTAACAATTTTGTTTATTTGACAATTTTTTTGTATGAGTTTTGCATTCGTCTATTAAACTGTCTACTACGTTTTGGGTAAAATCGGGCATGCACATATGACTAGACTCTCTAACAATTCGGTTTAGTTTGTCCAAAGTGATAGAACTGCTGCATTCTGCCTTATTTACACATCGCCAGTTTGTAGTACCACATTTGTTATTTTTTACAAAATTGTATCTGTGTCCAGCATGTAAAACAACGGGCTTTCCCCTTTCACTTTTAATAAATTTTAAATCCACTACATCGGTGCTCGGGCCGGCAAGATCCATTTCTTGCAATATTTTTATTCATGTCTCTATGTCACTTCACAACAAACAGGAAAACAAATGCCAGTGGATTATTTGAAGTTGAATAGGTAGGCATAGGCTAAATGACAATAACTTGAAGTGGCCTGTTAAATAATTGAGTACCTGTTCAAGGAGTTTACATACTTAACCATACGATTAGATTAGTTGTAAATCATAGATTTATAAAAATTATAAATAAGTAGGTATACCCTGCTAAGGCTGTTTTTTTGTTTAATCTTTTTGTGCACAACTGTTCATTTTCTGTCGTATAGCTAATCCGTCGAACTCTAGAATATGACGAATCCACGAATCAGTCGAGTAGCGAATCTGCCGAACTAACTAATCTGTCCAATCCAAGAATCTGTCCAGTACCGAACAAAGGTTGAAATACTCCAATTACACCTTTTACATCGAATGTTAATTACCATCAACAACACGTCGAATGTTAATTACACCATGTCGTGATGGCCCAGAGGTTAAGGCCTCGCCTCCCATGTATGAGGTTGTGGGTTCAAATCCGGGCAAGTACCAATGTGACTTTTTCAATTCATATGTACTTTTCTAAGTTTATCTTGGACATCACAGACATCGGTGAAGGAAAACATCGTGAGGAAACCTGGACTTATAATTAATATTTAAGTCTGAAATAGCCAACCCGTCCTGAGCAAGCGTGGTGATCAATACTCGTGCTTTCTTTGTATGAGAAGAGGCCCAGCAGTGGGATAGTAATAGGCTGGTATTATTATTATTATTATATTAATCACCATCACAGGGCTTAAGATCGACCCTACTTCTAGTATTAAGGCTGGCCCTCCTAAGTCATGTCGTGGCTTACCACAGCTTTCCTTGGTATCGTCAAGTGTTTATGACAATATTAACGAAAGAAATGTGAGTGCGGCTATTAAATTGGCAATGCTAAAAGCAACATGTCTGTCGAGGTTCTAAGTTAAACAACGACCATTTTTTTCATAAAAAAATGTTTAGGGTCACTTAATAAGTGAATATTATTTCTAGTTACGAGGAAAGTTACCTGTTTTGCGGGATTGATACAAGGCGAAGACTTCGGCCAAGGAATGAGGTGTCCAAGTCCAACAATATCAAGATATGCGCGTATCGTTTCGTGGTCCACAGTCTTCAACAGCAATGCTAAGAGAGCGAGCAGAAGGCCCAAAGTACCGCCAGCGATCTTCAGTGGGCTGAAGACCGGCTCAGACTCTTCACCAGGCTCTTCACCAGGCTCTTCATCAGGCTCAAATGCGGCCTCCACAGCCCTAGCGCGAGCTGCCTCCTTTCTCTTTCGTTCTCGCTCCCGCCGATCTCTCTCTTCGCTACTGAAAAACTCAATATACAAAGGTACTATCGGTAAATATGTCCTCGAACCTACACAGTTCTCACTGGTTCGTAAAGCCAATTTTAACAAAAGGTGGTTGGTGGGTCTAGGTGTCCACAGTCGTAGATCATCGCTACCTACATCCAATCAGTTAAACAGCGTATCGTCCATGCTGCCGAGTGCGATAGCACTCCCTGTTTCTCGCTCTGATGTTCTGAGCAACGGAAAAGGATGGTAGCATGGAAAAATGTAATTCCGTGCTGATGGATGTGACGCAACACTTAGTAGCCGCGGGAGGCAAGCAAGCGCTCGTCCAGTAGGAACCTACGCGCCATTTAAATCTGTATTGGATTAAAAATAAGAAGGATAGCCCTTAACAGACTGCTATTAATATATTAATAGCAGTCTGTTAAGGGCGAAAGAAGAAGAAGGATAACCACTCACCAATCGCACATTATTGTTGGTAATCTCGTTTTTAATTGTTTGTTTCACATAACTTGCATGATTGTGTACCTTTAAAGCCTTTATTTATAAAAGTGGTATCATTGTAGAGCTTCATTTTGCCTGATGTTACGGCATGGCGGAGCAAATGACAATCCGTTGACATTTCAAATTCTTCTTTGTTCCGAAATGTCTACAGGAATGAGTTTCTATATTTTTCCTTTTTTGTCGGCTCGATGAATTTGGCACTGCAAACAACATCTTCGGTTTTAGATCAACCTTCAAACTCGAACAGGCACAAGTGCACGATACATTGCAAGTAGGTACTTCAAGAGATGTATGATTTAAATTTTATGGGAAGGTGTTTCGAGGTAGTGAGGAATGTTTTGAGTATGAATGTGGATGGGTATAAAAGTAGAGGAAGACCAAAGAAACAATGAATGGACTGTGTACAGGATGATATGGCAAGAAAGGAGGTGTCTGCTGAGATAACGAGTAATAGAGAAGTATGAAAGAAGAAACCATGCTGCACCGACCCCAAATAAATTGAGAAAGGGCAGAAGAATGACGATGATGATGGGAACGTATTCCTATTCCCATGTACTTAGGTATATTTAAATCTAGACTGGCTGCGGACACCTGACTGCCTATCAGTCCTCCACAACCCAGTGTTATTGAAAAACTCGATACTTCGGAAGAATGGTTGTCAGATTTTAAAACTTCTGACTACCCGTAGCGAGTAACGGCTGTCAAAGATCTAAGAAACAGCCGGAACCAACGGTTTAACGTGCTTTCCGTGATACGGAGGGGCCTACCTAGGTATGTAATCAATGGCCACCCATTCATTCACGCACCCATGTGCTTATCAGCATAGGCTGATACATACTTACATAGGTAAGTACCCAAGTAGCACACGGAGGCTGCTTATCAGCCGTACAACGGATTGCCATCACGTTTAAAGTTGAATAAAAAACCTGCATAAGGGCTGTATAGGGCCTGATACAGCTCCTAAGACTCTTAAATGAGCACAAATTATTCAGCCTTAAGTTCACATAGCTGTGTAAGAGCTGTGTAGCAGCAATTTAAGTGTTGTAAAGGGTTACGCCAGTAATAAGCGCTGAATATCGACTGACTAAGCGATCACAGTTACTCTTTATTTAGAAAATATGTCATACGTGTACGCTCTTACATATTGTTTCAAATCGGGAAAGGCTGCTTGCGGCCTGTGTAAAAGTGAACATATATTTAAAAATTTAAAGCAATTAAACTGCTGTCAACACTTTCTGTTTCGTGGAGTGAATATATTATACGTGGATAATTATATTCATATTCCCTGTACATTGTTAATTTACATATTAATCAAAGAAAAGTGATTGATAATGTTATTTTACTGACATTATACGTTTATATTACCTAAGAAAATTTTAGTGCGCCACGAAAATATTCTGTTTTTAATTAGTTTTGTTATATAATTAAGCCATGATGAAAAGTTGAATAAACAATCTTTAGTGCTTGTAAAAGAATTATAAGATAAAAAGTTATTATTATGATATCATGTAAAAACTAATGCAATACATTTCTAATTCATACACAAAACATCATTAAAGTTGAAAAATTAATCGGTATATTTATAGGTTATACAATAAAATGGTTGATTCATGTTAAACAGCGACGTGAATAGATAAAACTCTTATATTCTGCAAAAGGCTGTCTAATAGTTCACTAGTGTACTGTTAATCAGCAAAAAACTGAGTAAAATTACACATGTAAACTGTATGCAGCTATAAGCTGTTTTCTTTACTTTTAATGGTTCACAAGCTCTACCGTCAGTACCACAGGTTACTTTTATTCAGATAAAGTCTGATTAAAGGTACTTATATGAACCACTATAAAGTAGAAGCCGTTAATTCAATCCACTAGTGAGTCTCTAAGCAGCTGCGAGGCATCTAGTGAATGTTTAAACAGCCGCCATGCAGACATTATCAATGGCAGTATAAAGACTGATTAGCGGTAGACATATTCAGCAATACTTAAAATGTCGCTTACGGGATATCTTCCGTGATTATCAAACAAAACAAAACAATTGATAATCACGGAAGATATCTCGTAAGTAATGTAAGTGACGTTTTAAGTATAGTTACGAACCGTGAAAGCTTAAAACAATATTCAGCAATATGCTGTAATGTGGGCTACAAATTATCCATTTTACAGCTGTAAACTTCATAATAGTTCACACGTGCCCCTTTAATAAGTCAATGTAATAGATGTTCACAAATACCTTCTTATACAGCATTTGGCGTAATTTCGTCCACTAAACTGCCCTTAATATGGTTAAGGCATAAGAAAATGCTAAAAGCTGAATAGAGTCGTTCAAAATATACCTTTATAGCACAAGGTATATTTTGAACGACTTTATTCCGCTTTTTAATGCAGCTCATAATCAGCCTAAGCTGTTTAAATATCACTGACAGCTATTATAATAATAATAATCATTTTATTATCAGGCAACTAAGGCCCATAGATAAAATACACAAAATAATATTTTAACAACAATAATAAACTAATACATATATGCAGCATGCATGTATGCATATATGTCTATTATGCAGCTGTAGGATCACTAGTGTACTCTTAAAAAAGTCTTAATATGTATAGAGTTTCAAATAGGTCTAAAAGTGAGTTTGTTCTTTTGTGGCGCTGTAGATACCAAACAAGTGGGCTGATTTATACATCAATTGATTTGTCTTAATCTGGCAAGTGTCACTAACGATATGACAGTTATTAAAATCAATACGGCGACCACCAGACGCCATACCTATTGTGAAAAACAAAAAAAAAATGAAAATCGACGAACTATGGTATTAATAACCTCCTCCTTTTTTGAAGTCGGTTAAAAATCACCTAACACAAATCTTTCTTCGGATCACCATTCACCGGCCAGTCAGATGCGAAATAAAATTATAGAGTGTCTATTACCCATTCGAAAAACCTAACCAAGCCCAAGACTACCTACCCTTTTTACCCCCATAGAAAAAGCATGTCTAAAAAATATCCTAGAAAAAGAAGAAATTGAAGCTAGTAATAACTTAGAAGGATCATACAGCAACTTAGCAACGACAATACGCAAATGTGTTGGAAAACTTCCAAACCGAGATGCAAACAAGAAAAAAGCTTCTCACTTGCTAACCGAAGTCATATTAAAATTAATTAAAGAAAGAGAACGCCTTGAAAAAATATCTAATAGTACATTTGAACAAAGGAAACGACTACGAATACTCTACAAACGAATAAAAAACAAACTGAAAAACAGACAAAAAAATATAGACTAAATACATTACGAGCTGAATTGGAATTAACAGGGTCAAGCAAAAGAGCATATAAAAAATTGAACAACTCAAATAAATGGATTATGGATTTGAAACAAACAAATAATAAATCAGTAACAACATCAAGAGAAGAAATACTGGAATTAGCCACAGAATTTTACAGAGACCTTTACAAAAATAAAGATGCAATAACTGCCCCCGAACCCCTTGATTTGACTTATGAAAAAGAGCCCATACCGCCCTTTATACAGTCAGAAGTGAGAACTACCATAAATAAAATGAAGACGAAAAAGAGCCCAGGCGAAGACCATATTACAAACGATATTATTAAAGCATTCGATGAAGCAATATTACCAATCCTTACAAACCTCTTCAACCAAGTTATGATACAAAAACACATATCTACGCCATGGAAAACATGGAAAATCTCATTTTTCTACAAAAAAGGAGACCCTAAAAATATAGACTATAGACCTATAAGCCTACTGTACTTGTACTTATACAAAACATTTGCAGCAGTACTGTTAAACAGAACAACAAAGCAAATTGATGAAAACCACTCTAGGGAACAAGCGGGCTTCAGGGAGAATTATTCAACCATTGACCATACATTTACACTTACCCAAATAATGGAAATATACATGGAATACGGAAAAACAATATATATAGCATTCATCGACTACAGTAAAGCCTTCGACTCCATAAAACGTGAATCCCTCTGGACTGCTCTAGCTGAACAAGGAATCAACCAAAAATATATAACAATAATACATAAAATCTACAAGGATTGCAATGCTCGAGGTAAATTAGAAAAAGAAGGTGAGGTATTCTATATAGAGAAAGGAGTAAGACAGGGTGACACTATATCACCCAAGATATTCATAGCTCTATAACTGGAACACATATTAAAAAAACTTACATGGGATAAACGTGGTATCAACATAAACGGTGAATATCCGTCACACTTATGATTCGCAGACGACATAATCATACTTTCAGAAAGCTATTCCAAATTGCAAGAAATGATCTAGGACCTCAATGCTCTTTGTTTCGACAATTCAAAAGTGCCTATATCTGGCCTACTTGAAATAAATGCTTTGATTTTGATTGATTTTACTGCAGTGCGTCAGCGATGTTTGCTGAGGCTCAAGTGGACGGCTTTCACGCTATTATACGTAAGAGAGCCACATCGCCTGAAGTGAGGCTGAGGGGCAATCCCAACAGCTACCTGAGGGTAATAGCAGAATACGTCCATAGTCCTATTTGGAGGCATTGGATTTGGCTGCACATGTTGTAGGCTGATAGGCGTTTTTTCTCCTTGTATGTGTAAATTACTAACATAGCTCTAAGTTATCTCGACGTACTACTAACACTTTATGGAACGAAAAAAAAGAAAAAACGAAAAAAGATACAAAAAGTCTGAAATATAATATATTTCAGACTATTTTGTATCTTTTTTTTTATATTTTGTGTGTACATAAATAAATAAATGTTTTGAATTTGAATTAAAGCACCTGTTCCACCACCAGCGACTATCGAGATGTATAGGACGGGAACTAGCAAGTTGCGTGTTTCACAATTCTTTGGCAAGAAAATAGTCGATAGCTAGCCGTTTCCTCGTCAGTGGTGGCACAAGAGGCTGCTGTAACAATAAGGGCCTGCACACACGAGGGACTTTTGTCCGTCGAATAGAAATGACCGTTCCTGTTCATTGGTTGTTGTGTTGTTTTTTCATCTATTGATTGACGTCTATTGGTTGTTGCAAATTGCCCCTCGTCAGCGCAAGCTGTGATACTTATTAAGAATCAGAAATGTGCTTTTAAGGTTTGTAAACTCACCAGATTCCTCCCTCTGCTAGTGCATGCGCAATCAGGAGGTGCGGCTATCTGTTGGTTGCACGTTGCATGCTTGGGTTTACCATCAGTGAAGAACATTTTGTACAAGAGCGCAAGGATGCCCGCACTTATGACCACCCCGGCCACCAGGGGTAGGATGTTGTCATCTCGGCGGTCGCCCATCTTAGCCCATCCGCGTTACACTTTTTTTATAATTTTGTAAATTTTGTAATCTTTTATCTTTGACGCATCGAAGTGATTGAAGAGTTGTCATCGTTTTGTCTGCCTGACTTTTATAAAAAGTTACGGTGTAAGGAGTTTAATCACACAAAGCGATCACTTATATCGTCGAGCAGCCACGTACGTCGGCCGATACCATCATCATCTACCTAGCCTTTTTCCAACAATGTTGGGGTCGGCTTCCAGTCTAACCAGATGCAGCTGAATACCAGAATTTTACATGGAGCGACTGCCTATCTGACCTCCCCAACCCAGTTAGTCCAGAGTAATACGATACCTCAGACCGGTTGTCACTTTTGAGCCAGACTACCTGTAACGACTATCAAAGATCTACAAATTCAAAAACTTTAATTCAAGCGGAGGCTCATATAGGGTTAGTAATAACATATTCCTTAAAAAAACTAAGTGTTAGAAAACAACACGATACGGTGACACATGTAACTGACAGCAGCAAACCACATAAGGACAGTCCACTCTGCCAGCAATCATTCGCAGAACCCTGTTAGGGCTGGCCATGACGCGAGCCACCATTGATGCTGCGCGCTTTCGCATAATTGCGTAAAAACAATCTACACGCGCCGCCGCAAACATCCCTGACGCACTGCAACGCCATGGCAACCCCATCAGTTTCCGGAACGCATTATTAAATTGAACACGAAGGGCTCCATACGACGCTAGCGAATAATTCTCCCACAAGCTGCAAGTGTAAAAGGTGGTACAGAATGCTCTAAAAAGCGTCACCTTTACGTCCGCAGTACAACGAGCAAACCTGCGGGCTATCATATTCGCGCGTACGGACAGAGCCCTCCGCTCCCTTTCAATGTCAGCATTGTCCTTAAGGTCAGTGGTGACCAAGTGACCAAAGTATTTAAATTGCTCCACACGCTCAAGAGGAACACCTCTTAGCCGTATGGGAGGCACATCAAGCTGGTACTTGGTCCCCGCCTCAAAAACAATGTACTGACTCTTCTGAACATTGTACGATAAGCCATGCTCCACCACGTAGCGTTCACAAGTGGCCGACAGCGTCCTTATACCGCCGACTGAAGCGCTCAGCAGCACCATGTCATCCGCGTAACTTAAATTATTGACACAGACACCGTCAATATGGCAACCGACATGATGACTACTAAGCGCCTCAATCAGGGCATTCATATACAAATTGAAGAGGGCAGGGGAGGTCAACCCCCCCTGTCTCACTCCGCACTCCAACTGATACGGCTCAGAAAGCACACCCGCCCACCGAACATTGTTGACCTGGTTTCCATACCTTGAAGCCCATTGCTCGCTCGAAACCATCGCTTGAAGATACTAATAAGCTCGATAGGCAAGCTTATAGCTTCAAGTTTCTTCCACAATATATCGTAGGAAACCAGATCAAAAGCCCTAGACAGATCAAGGAAGCAAGCGAAAACAGGCGTTCTTCTTTTTGTGTAGTATCTGACGGCCTGCTTGAGACACAGAACTGCACTTTCTGTAGAAAGTCCCGGCCGAAACCCGAACTGATTGTCGTGCAGCACTAGACGTGCGTTTAGTTGTGCATCAAGCAGACCATCAAACACCTTCGCGACTGTGGTCGCTAGACAAATAGGTCTATAGTTCCCCTTATCCGAAAGATCACCTGTTTTACTTTTAACAATAGGAACCACGATTGTCCTCATTAGGTCGGTAGGCAGGTACGAATGACCAATACACAAATTGTATAGCAGCGCCAAAGCCCTAGGTAAGTGAGGACCGGCAAACTGTAAATGCTCGATACTGAGCCCGTCATGACCAGGGGACTTGCCTCTAGTCGTTGACCTGATTATCTTAGCCACATCTTTGGCACTGAAGCGCGTGCCCACCTCGCCACAACGTGGCTCAGCATCCAACATTACACAAGACCATTTCAAAATCATTTTGTTTTAAAATCACCGCTAGGGGGGACCCTAGCGGTGATTTTAAAACAAAATGATTTTTAACTAATACTACTACCGTTCACACTAACAGGCAGGCCTGGCCGAATAATCTGTTTGTTAGTTTTTTTCCAGAAGCCGCGAAAATCACGCTTTGTATGTTGTCACGCTTTGTATGTGCTTTGTCCACGAGGAACAAATAAAGATGGACATAATTGCCTCTTACGAGGCAATTATGTCCATCTTTATTTGTTCCTCGTGGTTCTGACACCATTTAAGCCGCGACTTGAACATTGCCCTACTTTCCCGCATCTCATCATACACTGGGCTATTCGACGGTTTCCCACACGATAACCATACGTGGAAGTTCTGCCTGGCCAGTCTGTGAGCGCCACTAACGTGCTTATTCCAGCCTGTGACTCTAGCCCTTTTCCTACAACTAACAAACTTATTTTCCGCACTACAAATTGATGACTCACTGAGAGCACAGACAATATCAGAATACAGCTTATCAATAACAACCCTATGAGCGGATTCACTACAAAAAATATCACCACAATCAGTTAATTGTACAGGAAAATTTTTACAGGAAGCTTTAATCGTTTGTGACATTCATTAGAATATATATTAATTTGCTCCTTGGTTCTTTCCCCCCATACAATCCCATTGTGAGCAATCACATTATCAGCAATCTTAGGTGTTAACAAATCAAATTTACATTCCAATATCAAAGGGTAATGGTCAGACCATAGTACGTCATTTCTTACGTAAACATCAATAACGGAATTCAATGCAGAGTGTGTGTACTATACAGTGGTCTAGCCATCGCTTACAGCCGTGAGCTTCACTCATAAAAGTGAAGGTGTCACTTGCAAGCCCCAGTCTGTCTAAATCAACACAAATCCACCTTTGGTCCTCACAAAAGTTTGACAGCTCATTCATAAACAGAGTATTAGGGTGCGCATTAAAATCCTCCAAAACAAATACTGATTCTACACTACAGTCATCAACTACAGCACTCACCGTACCGAGGCAGTCCGTGAAGTCCGGTAAATTATCACTCATATCAGTGGGCATATAGATGCTCATCAGAATAATAGGCCTATTGTTAGTTACTATTTTTATCGCACACACACGCGGGTTATTGCACTGTAACACTGACACATTTTGGAATACGTTACTCCTCCATAACAGAGCTACACCGCCGTAAGGTCGGCCGCGTAACATGCCTTCGTGTCTACAGCTGATGTTCCCGTGGCACTAAAGTTGTCGTCAATGGTGTAAAGATAGGGTATCTCATCTGGCTGCAACCATGTCTCTTGCAAAGCAATTATGTCGGAAGATCTACACAGTTCTCTAATGCTGTTTACAGACCGTTTTACACTCTTACAGCTAAACGATACCATTCTGTACAACCTATCCATTACGTTCCATACTGTGGCGGCCGCTATTCGTTGAAAAATTACTTGAGTATCGCTGCTTATAATGCACGAATCTTCTAAAAATTATTCCTTGAGGCCACAAGTTTTCATCCAATAATAAAGGAACTTTGTGATCCGATACAAAAAACTTGTATGCCTTATGGTCCTTCTGTTTCTTAGCGTATATTACCTCCAAAGAAACTCTTTCTTGTGTCTTAGAATATATGTAATTAAGAATATCGGCTTCCAGCGTGTCCACGTGTATATTCGTTATAAATATGGGTGACTTCTTAACACTGGTCTGTCCCCTGTATCGGTAATTCGGTCTTTTCCTGCGACTTACGTACTGCCAGTCACCTGCATACTCGTTTCGTGGTTTATTGTATTTTATCCGGTCTTACTAGTATCGCAATTATAGCTACTCGCCTCTGTGTGTAGATGAATTGCATTATCGCGTAGCTGCCGTGAATCATCTGTTCGCTGTGCTGACGCATCTCGCCTAAGCGATGGCACCTTACCCGTTAAACCGGTTTCGCCCGAGCACAGCTGTTTATTATCACTGCACGACGACATTGATATTATGCTATCTTTCTCAGCATTTTCACAATTTATTATTGACGGTGTTTTATCTAAACAATCCTCAGAGACACTTTCGGATATTTTTTGGCTAGATGCAACACAATCAACCCGCTTTGTTGTTTCGTTGGGATGACCAATCATGCTTAGTGTACCCGCACCTGATGAAAGACATAGCGTTTCTTGCTTGTTACCCAGATCAAGTCTGAGTTTTTCTAGCTGGTCTGCACTGACGTAACTAGACTTGATGTTCTTCACCTCTTCACGAAGTACCAAGAAATCCTTCAGGATTTGGGAAACATCAAGATCAAGATGAAGATGAAGAACAAATGGGGGAACTGCCTAACGTGCTTTCCGAGGCAAGGAGGAAACTCGGTATGTATTGGGTGGTCACCCATTCACAGAAAAACCTAGGCAAGCACGCCTTAACCTAAAGATCGACCCGAGCGGCTGTTATTATTTAGCCACGCGAGCTCCTCATATTCATTAAATACCAATAAAAAAAAAAAACCTGAAGGTATTAGGTAAATAAATCTTTATTAAAATAGGATACAATCATACTTATTTGCCTAGTTTAACATTCAATGTCATACATTTTGCTTGTATTTAGTCTAGTCATAATATCTTAAAAATATTTGATTATCGAAAAATATTATGCCTATACCGGTTTAACTACGTGATATAAAATGTTTTATTTGTTACAAACTATAAAATAGAAGCAATTATTGAAAAAGACATGATTTAGTAGAAACATATAGAAAGAAATATAAACGCGCATCTCGCTCACAACAAAAATATTATTGAGCACATAATTTAAGGATGGGAGCAGATGCTAAATAATATACCAATACCAAAACATAGCTATTAGGTAGGCAGAATACAGGAAAAGAGTATAAAATATAATATTTGAGTCTACCAAGTTTTGCAGTAACAAGAATGTACAACTTGTCTCGGTGCTGACCGTACTAAATACCTACTTTTTGAGAATAAAAACGGTCATTTTTTATATGTAGAGGTAAACTTCTGAAAGCAGCCACGCAATAGCTGCGGCATCGGTAAGGAAGCTTTGCCGCAACGGTTTGCGTCTGTAACCACCTTCAGTATAATTGTACCTTTGCGACAATGTCAACAAACATTTATCGCCAATTAATAATATTATCACAGGATACCCACTAAACCTGTTTCAGGGTTACGAAAGATTGTGCACTTTAAGGTGGATGTTCCAACCAACCCACGAAATTCAAATTTTCTTACGTTTTTTGCAATTTGCAGGCCAGTGCTAGGTTGTATGTTGATCAAAATATTCCTCGCGACTGTATGACGTACGTAGTTACGGAATTATAATCATCAATACAACCCTCCAAGCGCATAAAGGTGCAGGAATTACTTTCGACCTTGAAAAAGTCATTCTTGCACTTGCTTGGAGCTTGGAGGGTTGTATTGATGATTTTGATGATTATTATTCTGTAACTACATACGTCTTACAGTCGCGGCCCTGACGCATTCACCCTAATTGTTTTTTTTTCGTCGAGATGCATTCAATCATTTGCTTTCCTGAGTAAGGTTTAATGCACCTATTTACCCTAGGGACCTTAATAATATTTTTTTATTGTTTCAAAACTCAGGTCTATGTCATTTAGATCAAAGTTCTTAACCTATAGGCAGTTTTTTTTAAATTACCTCAGTACCACCTACATAGCACCAAAAAACCTTGTACTTATCTGGGTAAAGTACCTACCAATCTATATTAAGTGATGAAGAAGTAATGAAAAAAAGTAGCTTTAAACTATGAGAAAAAAAACGATTTAAACTACACCTAATAATACGGTCCGGTAAAAAATTATACAGTGATGCTATGAAGTTTCGCTAATTAGTTTAAGTTGACGTTTAAATACAAGGTGGAATAACACCGACGATAAAACGGTTACCAAAACGGTAATTAAAAAAAAAATCAGCAAAACTTAACTTACTTGACTTCCATGATTTGTATACACAAAGGAAAAAACTTTTTTTTTTATTACCGTTTTTTTTTTTTTAAACTTATGTTTTAGACTGGCAAATATGTAAGATGTTCGCATTGTATTGTTCAAATTCAGCTCGTGACAACAAATATTTAGCGACCCACTTGTATTGGTCGGGCTGCTCCAATATTATTAGGAGAGGTTCAAGCTTTGCTTTGTATTCATCCAAAGTTTTTCTGTCTACAGCACCTATGAGGTTGTTGCTCTTATTCCAAAAGTATGGAATGTTTCCCGCGACTAGAGCCTGGTAGAGTCTTCTCACCATCAATTTGAACAAGGTCGCGGGATTGTTCTTTTGCCAAAAATCTGGATCGTTGACCGCTACTATCTCCCAGAAGAATAGAGTTTTGATATAGTAGCTTGCGATTTTCTTCATGCCTTGAGAGTCGCGAAGTTTTTTCACCTGAGGGAAAGTGTAAAATAAATTATAATGCAAGTTCATATTCATTAAATGTAAAAAAAAAACTTGAAGACGGCAATAGGGCATGGAGATTTAATCATCTCTAACCTAACATCACGTCATTCACGTCTGAATTCCCTTATTCCGTCGTCCCACGTAATAAGAATTTGTGACCGATTAATGACAATAGGCTCCTATTGTCATTAATCGGTCACAAATTCTGATTCCAGGCCGCTACTGAGAAATTGGTGATGGAAAAACCTTATAACAGCCCGTCACGACAATCGAAAGCTAAGACGTAGGTAATTCTGAGCAGCAGCACTTGTCACTAGCCCAACAAGGTAGCATGATCCCGTGGTCCGAACACCACGCGGGCCAAGCCTCGGGCATAAGCTACTGAAATGAATATAGATATAGGTACTTACAAATCGGATCGCCTGTCGTAAGTTGTGCGAGTTGTGCATCAGCTGCCGCTCCTGGTTGTGCAGCGCGATACGCCACGAGCGCGTCTGCTCGGCGGCGCTCGCGGCCGCCTTGTTCGGCTTGCCCACCACCATCCAGTAGTCCTTCTTGCACGCTCGGGGGATCTCCCGGTAATGCTTGCTGATCGGCCACCGATCCTCCGGGAACTTCAGACACGGCACCAAATCAACGTCCAGCTTAAAGTTCCTCGACTTGTTACTGATCAACAGCGTCATCGCCGGACCCGACTCGGACTTATCGATGACATACTGCACGCCCTCCACGTAGAACAGCGGACGTCCATTAACGTTCACTTCGAATTTGTTCAGCGCTTTGCTCACAACACTTTTGAACCAATCAGAGAATTTGGAACGCAGAAGATACTTGCTTTCGTCTATCCATTCGAATGCGGCTTTGTTTTTGAGCCATTCTCCCTGATCCCTGAAAGGAAGCCGTTGGAACTGGACGCCCATTTTGAGCTCCACAAAGCCGGGTGCCTTAGCGTCAATGATGATGTCGCTTCCTTGCGGGTTTAATGCGTCTGTCTTTATGTTGAGGGGCAATCCGATCACTATGTCCATGTCAAATTCATCGGGTTTTACGATACGCAAATTATCGTAGTGGCTGCCAGCAAATTGCACCTATAAATTAAAAGAAAATTAGTTTACACCTAATTTTCATTGCAAAAAGAATCACAAAAGCATGCTCATTTCCATTTAGATACGCACTGTGCTTGAGTATTTCCCGTAGTAAGGATCTACTTCCTTCATCTTCTTATGCAGGTCTTGGAAGATAGTGTCGAACACTTTGTAGTGAAGGCCGAACTCACTTAGTTTTATAAATCTCACATAGATGTCTGACAACAGTGAGTTCAGGTTAGTTATCACAGGGTTATCAGGAATGTTCGGAATCTCTTCAATTGTTACACCGGAAGAGCAAGTGCCCCCGCTAAAAACAAAAATTCAATAAATAAACATAACTATACTGGCGAAAATTGGGTGTACTATTATATGTACACTTCTGCCTGTCCTTCTGGGGTTTACATGCGTGATGCTATGTTATATTGATAAACTAGCTGACCCGGGCCACTTCGTCTGCGTCACATAAGAGAGAGAGGGTCAAACTGCCTTTAAACCAGTCAAACGACTTATTTTTAGGGTTTCGTACCTCGCAAAGGTAAAACAAGGAACCCTTATAAGATCACTCTCTTGTCCGTGAAATATACCAGATACTGAGGTATATAGTCATTAGATGTATAAGAATCAAGGTCCCGAGTCAACATGATAAAAATATATGGGAAAAATTAGATTTTCGCGAAAACTTGTAAGTACCAAAATTTTCATTATTTTTTTATTTTTCGGAATTTTCCCTTTACTTGTGCTGTAAGACCTTGCTTTGAACCAAATTAAATTGATTGATCGTGATTCTAGGTCAACCGGAAGTACCCCACTAGGTTTTGGTTTTGGGTTTTGGAACCTATAATGGTAGTTCCCATTGACCATCACGAAATTTGGCGAGAAGCAATGTCTTACAGCACATGTAAAAGGAAAAATCTGAAAACCGTTAATACCTTTGTAGTTAAAGAATAAAAAAAAGCGATTTTACTATTACAAATTTATTATTTGCGGTTGGTGTAATAGCCGTTTCATCGGGTCGAACAGCACAGTTATGTTTGTCCTTTAAAAAGTTTGTACAGAAGCCTCGGTGCGCGAGTCCGACTCGCTCTTGGCCGGTTTTTTTCCGACACCTCCAACAAATATCATTATATTTTAACCAATATATACAAAAACTTGACAAATTAAATACTAAAACCTTCCTCGAGAACCACTCTATTCATTGGTGAAAACAGCATGAAAATAGGTGGTCGTTTTTGAGTTTATCGCGAACAGACAGACGGACGCTCTCTATCTAGTAACAATAGACAATGATTCATGAGGAGGGTTTAATCTACATTGCATCCCTGCAAAGCAGGGGTGGGTCGATAGTGGTGAATAATGTTTAAATGATCTTGTCTGTGGAGGTCAGATAGGCAGTCGCTCCATGTCAAATTCTGATATTCAACCGCAAACGGTTAAACTGTAAGCCGGCCCCAACATAGTTGAGAAAAAGCTAGGCAGACGATGGTGAGTGTATTTAATTATCAATTTTAAACACAACATTCTATTAAACAAGTAATTTAAGTGCATTATTAATTTGAATTAAAAAGTCTTACCGTGACACAATAATTCTGCTCAACACGTCAGAAAGGAATGATGGGGGTGTTTGATCATCGGAAGTACTTCCTCTTGGAGATTCAGCAGCAGCTATGCTACTCTGAGTTGGTTTCTTCTGGACAGCACTTTGTTTCTTCTGCACTGGTTTCTCATTACTGGAGCCACTCCTCAGAAAATATGCAGCAGCACCACCCATGGCTAAGGCACTGGTCAGACCAATGGCTGCCGTTGTTAGCCATGAACCTCCCCCTCCATCATTGTTGTTATTATTTGGATTACGCCTGTTATTATCATTCATATTTGCTGAAAAAAAAATGACAATTAAGAATTGTTGCTGATTTAACTACTTATTCTTTTGTATGAATTATTTTATTTTTTAATCTCTTTTTTCGCTAATCACTCTCTTGTCCGTCTGTATGTCTGTCCATCCGATTTTCCATCACCGATTTTCTCAGAAACGAGTGAACCTGGCAAGTTTAATACCAGATACCGAGGTCTATAGTCCCTATTCATGTTATAAAGATATGGGCAAATTCAGATTTTCGCGAAAACTTTGTAGGTACCAAAATTTACCTTAATTTTCATTTTTTTTTTTTCGGAATTTTCCCTTTACTTGTACTGTAAGACCTTGCTTTAAAAGGAGGGCAAACATATAAGCCATAAGTCATTTATTTCAGAACAATATACATTGTGTAGAAATTTTGTAAAAACAGTACAAAAATTAAATTGTTTAAAAAAGATTAAGTAATAACATATCATCTAACTTTCTGTGAATAATCAATAATAATAATAGGTAAAAAGAAAATAAAAACAAATTGTTATAAAAAGTACCGATAAACCTACCGTTAATCTAGTAGATATAATGGAAAGTAAGAAGTAAGTAAGTAAGTATCGGTAGATCTATAAATGAAAGTTGCATTTAAAAAAAAAATGTTTCTTCCCATTTTTTAAATGAAATAAGTTTTAGGCATTTTACTTAGTTAAATTACCTACTTACCTCACGTTAGGTCTTCGACTCTAGTCCTGTCTACGCTTTAGTCACAGTCAAGGCCTGAGCAAAACAATTGAATACTTGAATGGTACTGAATCAGAAGAGAAAATTCAACAACTTTCGGGTTTTACAATAACAATTAAATTACAACGCAGACACTTCTCAATCAAGTAACTCTCTTTGTCTCTATCAATTTTATAGCCTACTGCGCTAGGAGTAATAGTGTTCTGTGCTACTGCGATGTAGTATAAATAGCAAGCAGTGATAGCTTTTTTTTTTTTTAATAATTTTATTCATGACCATGGATACATGTCCTTCAGTCGTAATCATTTAAACAAACTACTCTTAGCTTACTTAGAAGTACAACAATAACAAGTTCATCAATAGTGTTTACCGCTCATACGAGCTAAGTACATCTGAGAGGTGACGAAATAATCTATTTAACAACAACAAAATATTAATTAAACATAAAAAAAACAATTTAGTGAACCCCGAAACAATTAAATTTTTTCTATTGTATTTAATATATATCTAAATAATGGATTAAAATAAACCGATTTGGAAAGTAATTCCTGAACGTGGCGGGGAGCACATAGAGAGTTTTGTTCTGCTATGTCACTAATTTCACTGACAAGTAACAGTCTTTGCATGGCAAATGATTCACAGTCAAATATAACGTGTTTTATATCCGCATTTTCTTCAGAACAATAGGTACATTTGCTGTCACTGATGATTCTCATCCTGTAAAGATGAGCTGGGACTAAACAATGGCCAAATCGCAAGCGATTAATGACAGTTATGAACTTTCTGCTGGAGTATTTGAATTTACTGTACCACGGCATTGTTGGTAAGTCTTGCTGTAATTCTGAATACCATTTTCCTTTTGTTTCTGTTGTTGCGTCCCAATAATCCTTCCATATCTTCTTAAATAATGTTTTAAATTGTTGATAATAATCCGTGAAAGGGACCTTGAAAGATTCTGTGATATCCTCGTCGTGATCCTGACGAGTTGCCAGATCTACAACCTCATTACCAACTATGCCACTGTGAGATGGAACCCACAAAAATTCTACATGTTTTCCCAACTTTTGTAGAGTGTACTTAATTCTATGTACAATATAATTTTGTTTATAACCTAAGTTACAATTACTTAAACTAGCTAAAACGCTTTTAGAATCACTTACAATTAATATATTATTTACATTTTTGTTTACACCGTGTTCATCAATATTTACAATAGTATTTACATAAGTTAAAGCAGCTAGTATAGCCCAACCTTCTGCAGTGAATATACTACAACTATTTGGCATTTTCAAGCATTTGGTTATTCTCTTTTGTGGGTCATAATATGCTGCCTTAACATAATCATCAGTTTTCGATCCATCAGTGTAAATGATATAGAAATTTGATTTGTCATTCAAAAATTCTAAGAAATCATATTTATTTTTAACAGTATTTAAAAAACACTTGATATCAAAGTAAGCTAATAAAGTATTATATGGGAATTCATATACTGGCCACTTCTTTTTGATGTACATGTCTCTTGTCAGGCTCTTTACTTTAACTAGAATGGTTGAAATTTCAGGCAGTGAACCAGAAATAAAAGTATTTACTGAGATGGAGGATGTGACAACTGACTGTGTGACCTCTAGAGGATATTCAATTTTATCAAGAACTGTACTATTATTACAAGATAACTCTTTGAGACAGAATCTCTCAGCCAGCTGTAAACGTCTCAAAGATAAGGGAGGTATAACATTTTCAATTTCCATAGAATTTATAGGGGTGGTGCGCATTGCTCCACTAATTATTCTTAAGCCCATATTTTGTATCACATCCAGTTTTCTTAACAATGTAGTATTTGCATTCATATAGGCTAAGCAACTATAGTCAAAATGACTTCTGACTATGCTTTTATATAACATGCTAAGTGTTTTTGGGTCAGAACCCCAAAATGTTCCTGCTAAGCTCCTAAGGACATTGATGCTCTTCATGGCATTTTGACAGATATGGTCAATGTGCTTATCAAATTTTAATTTATCATCTATAAAAACACCTAAAAATTTGTGATGATTAACAATAGGAATCACATTGTGGTTATATACAATATTTACAGTGGACTGTGCTAATGAATCTTTACTAAATAATAATACTGAACTTTTCTCAGAACTTATATCTAGTTTTAAAGTATTACTATAATAATATTGTAATTGAGCCAATGCAGTATTAATATTGTTAACAGCCATATTTAAGTTTTGATTTACTGTGTATAAAAGCAAGTCATCGGCAAATTGTAATATTTTGACTTGAGAAGTATTTACATATTTAAGAATCTGGGATGTATACAAGTTATACAACAGTGGTGAAAGTGTTGCTCCTTGCATTGTGCCTTTACTAACTAATCTAGGGCCATGGAGCTTATTATTGAATCTAACATACAAAGTTCGCTGGTACAAAAAATTAAAAATCCAATTTAATGTTTTACTTGGTAAGCCTAATTCATGCAAAACACGAATTAGACATTCAATATTAACATTATCAAAAGCACCTTTGACATCCAAAAAAACACATATGGCATTAGAATGACTAAGTTTGGCCTTTTTCAGGTCTGATATAAATGAAACAAAGCTTTCAGAGCAACTCCTGCCTTTTCTGAATCCATACTGTATATCTGGTAACTTGCCTTGAGTTTCAGCAAAGTAATCTAAACGTAACTTAAGCATGTTTTCAAAAAGTTTACCCAAGCAAGATGATAATGATATAGGTCTATATGATGAGGGACTATTTACAGATTTATTGGGCTTTAAGATTGGAATGACACATTGAGTTTTCCATGATTCTGGTATAAGTAGTGTATCCCATAGTTTATTATAAACATTTAATAAAATTTGTAAGGCATTAGGGTGTAACTTTTTTATTAAGATGTATGGTATGTTATCCAGACCTGGGGTTGTATCTTTTCTACTCTTAAGAGCTATGTGCAATTCGTTTATTGTTAATGGACTATTAAGAAAGCAGTTGGTTTCAGATTCAACAGATTCTTTTAAAATATCAGTTATACTATTTTCATTTAATATTGATGAGTCTGATAAATTTTCTAAGAATTCAGGTACCCAATCATCATTTAAATATTTGTTAGAAGAAGAACCTATCCTTTTAAACTTTTTAATATAACCCCATATTCTTGCTACAGGTGTCATTCTATTAAAACTACTACATAACTCATACCATGAATTGGTACTCTCCTCTTTTAATATTCTTTTCTTTTGAGCATCAAGCTTTTTGTATTGTATGAAGTTGGGGATGCTTGGTGATGTTCTATATTCTAACAGAGCTTCCTTAGATTTTTGAACTGCCTCATTACATGTTTGGTTCCACCAAGGCGCTGGTTTTCTTAAAATTTGCATAGTTTGGTTAGATTTTCGTTTTGGGACTGTATTTATTCTTATATCATATAAAATATTCACAAAATTATCATACAGATGAAGAGGTTCCATATTATCTATGTCTAAATGAGAGAAACCGGTTTCTGATAATTCATAATATTTAGACCAATCTGCTTTACTATAAATGTATTTTTCTTCCACAGGCTGGATTTCATATGTTGATGGCTTAACATTTAAAACTACCTGGGTTGGGTAGTGATAACTGCCCATAGGATCGTCATGAACCTGCCATTCACAAAGAGGAGCTAATGCGGAACTAACCAGAGCTAGATCAATAGCTGATGCATTCCTGTTTGGGTACTGAACAGTGGTTGCTCTACCATCATTTAAAACGCATAAGTCAAATTCATCAATGAGGTTATATAAACTGTTACCCCTATTATTGTTTGTATGACATCCAAACAATATATGGTGTGCATTAAAATCGCCCATGATAAGACATGGCTTGGGAATTTCAAGAAGCACCTTTCTCATTTTGTTAGTATCAAATCTGTTGCTATTGGGAGGACAATAAACACATAGGATATGCAATCTACCCATGGATGTTTCTATGGAAATACATATATTTTGGACTGACTCATAAAAAGTTGTTTCTATAACATTATAAGCTAAATTTTGTTTTATCAAAATACCTACTCCATTGTGTTTATTTACTGAATTTTTATATATAAAGTTGTATGATGTAAAACGAGGAATTACACTACTGTTTTTTAGCCAAGTCTCATTTAACAGGCATATATCTATTTTTTGTTCAAAAAGAAATTTGTTTAATAAGGCCTTCTTACTCTTTAAGCTTTGTACATTGAATTGTGCTATATTTAAAAATGTATCCATCAATTAATAATTAAATTTGCTAACAATGTTTCTTTTATTCTTTTATTTGTTATTGGAGCATTATCTTTATTATTACCAAGACCAATTAGTGATTTTACAATAGCGTTTATTATTATTTCATTATTTACAATTTCTTCAGCAAATGACTTTGAACTCTCACCCAAAGTCCTTTCATTTGGTTTTTTGAGAGCTGGGAAAACATTTGTATCTGACATAGTTGGAGGAGGTGTACTCACCACACTGGCATACGACTGATTCCGATTGAGGAACTTCTTCTTTTTTTCTTCCATTTTTTGCTTCTTAATGGGGCAATCCCTTGAAATTGCTAGGTGGTTGCCGCTGCAGTTTATGCAAATAATTTCTTCAACATCACACTCTTTGTATGAATGGCGACCGGCGCAAGAAGAGCACATTTGTTCACCACGGCAAGCTCTTGCAGAGTGGTTATATTTAAGGCATTTGTAGCATTGTAGCAATGGTGGTATATATATATGTACTGGGTATCTAAACATCTGAATGTATGCATACTGTGGCAATGTCGTTGCGGCAAATGTAACTGCTATTGTGCCTAATGGTGAAAGTTTTCCTTCAACTTTTCTCATAAATCTTTTAATAGATATGACTTCTACGTCACTTTGAATGCTTTTATAGACTTCCTCATTTGTCATAGTTTTCGGTACATAGCGGATGACGCCTGTTGTTTCCGTCATGTGTGCAGGAACGAAGGCTTTTAATTTATTTTTTCCCAAGAAATGGTCCATTTTGAGAAAACTGTTTGCCGGTGCAGGTTTTTTGAAAGTTATGCCAACTTTATAGGCATTGACTCGATGTACACCTATGATGCCTTTAACATTTTCGGTGAATAATTTCGTGAGTCCAATTGGGTTTTTGTTGCCCAATTTTTCATCTTCTATTGACTCCACAAAGACTACACAATCACCACTGTGGCATTCTGGAAATTGTCTCTTGTAATTCGGTTTCATGAAGATTTTGTAAGTTGCAGCAGACTGTGCCGAATCCATGTGAGCCAATTTTCGCTTTTTCGGCTCTTTATCAATAGGGGCATCGCCCCCATCGCTTTCCGTTCCCATTTTACTTTATACACTGGGAATATAATAAACTATCTAAGCAAATATACACAAAAAATACAAATTAATACTTATGAGAAATTTTTAAACACCCGCGCAATTTGATTTCCCGCCAGAGAAAAAAAAAAAAAAACAAAAAAAAAACAGAGAAAAAAAAAAACAGCAGTGATAGCTTATCTTGTGTGATGACATAAACGTATTAAAAATTCTACTAATTAAGTGAGGTACGTGGCCGTTGTTCCACTCATTAAATAAGTTTATTTTGTTGAAGCAGTATGTAAAGAACGTTTATAAAAGGAAATATTTAAATCATTCAGGCGATAACATCGACTAATAAGAATGATTACATTTGATTTTTAGTTACAGCTTTTGCTATTAACCACTTAGAATACTACGAAATAGTAGATCTGTGTTTAGGTAGCAACACTGTACAATAATCGGGAATTTCCCGTATTTCTTCACCATGGATTCATGGAACTAATAAATATATATTACATTTTGATATTATTATATACATTTTGATACTAGTGGAGAAAGATTGTTATTGCCACAGAGTACTTTTTATATATAGATATAGAGGCTTTACTCACCGGGTTCAGAAGGAAACCGATTGGTGGCGCCATCTGTAACTACAAACTTACAACTTTCCTACGTTTATTCCGCTTCAGGCAGGTTTTTATTATAAGTTTGTACTGCAATAACAAAATGTCCACGTGTATCAAACGACGTTTTTTAATACACTACACTTTTGAAGAAATAAAATAAAAGTATGAAAAATTTTTTTTCCTGAATTATTCGATAATATTAATAAGTACATAGCTATGATTTTATTTTCTTTTTTCGAGCTTTGCTTTCGCCAGGTTGAAGGAGAAGCAAAGCCGTTAAAAAGCCTAATATAAAAAATGTTTTTTTTTGTATTTTTTAATTTAGAACACAAATAAATGTTAATTTGTTTTTATGTAAAAATCAGTTTTAATCATGTTTATCTATGATACCTATTCTATTTATAAACACAATTTGAATATTCAAAAAATATTTACGCCGCCGTTCCTAATATCTAACCCAACATTCTTGTAACTGATCTATACAACCGCATTCCATAGCTAGGTAAACACAGACGCACAATGCTTTGCGAAATTTTAAAAAAAATATTCACCTCCGTTAATAGGCATTGAACCGATTTGCACTAACTTGCCTGTGGATTTTTTTTCCCGCACAAGTGTGGGAAAAATAAAGAAAATGCACGTGTGTGAAATACATTGCATGTTGAACCTAATCATAGTGCGATAAGAACCGGTTTTTCGAGGAAGTGTATTGAAAAATACATTTGGTTCGGTGCGTCAACTCCAAATCGGGATTTATGTTATTTTAGCCAAATTGTCGTCATAGCCATATTACACAATTACGTTAAATTGATGAATAAAACAACACGTAATCGTGAATCTGTTCAATTGGCCTCAAGAGAAGACTTCTAGGTTATTATGTTATAATTATATTTCCAAAGATAAAATTTATTAAATTTTCTTTTATTTAAAACACATCTATTTGAAAAGGCCGGTATCCAGGACGATTTGCAATAAAAAGTAAGTTCCTTGTCTTTTTGACACATTGTAAAAGAGTTGCCAAAATTAGGAACAGTTCTTCATTATAGGGTAAGTTGGGGTCAGCTGTTGTTAAAATGTCAAAATGTTTAATTTTATTTGATTTGTTTTTTTTTGTATTAAGATTATTTTCCTAGAGTTTTGTGTTTGATTTTCATTCAAAAGCTGCCAAACCGACATTTGTATATTTTCAAACTTTCAAAGTCCTCCGTCAATTGATGAATCAGAAAGTGAGAAAGACCACCGTCCCAGATCAACATCGAAACAGAGTTTTGCCAAATCGGTATACATAATACTCATTCTGTCGTACATATATGCTCGGCAACATACGAAGCATACTTACCAATATTTTTTTGTCCGTTGGCAAGCGAATCAATGCGCTCCGTTTAAAGCCTCGGGACCACACAAGCGCGTTTTTGTGTTTTCGCGTTTCTGCGTCCCAATACAAAATGCGATATTGCGATATGAGTTCTTAGAACATTTGGTATTGGGACGCAAAAACGCGAAAACGCAGAAACACAAAAACGCGTCTGTGTGGCAAGTATTAACGCACTTATTACTTGAACGTGCCGCTTTTGTTTTTCACTAAAAAGTTAAAATATGTACAGTGTTAAAAAAGTAATAAACTAGGCCTCTCGGTCGTGGGATGCCCGAGAGCCTAGTGCTGCAAGGATTTTGTGGCGCCTGAATCTGGGGGCACGGCAGTGCCCCCGCCAAGACGAGCCAAGCAAAGCACAAGGGCACTACCTACCTTTTTTCGAAGCGCTTCGTCGTTTTTTTGAACCCTAACCCAAGTTGGGTTTGGATTATACCAGATAAACAAAATTCTTGGGATATGTTGTCAATAGCGGACTTATTAAAAATGTAAAGTTTCATTTGCATAGCTCTTATACTTTAGATTTTATTGATATAAAAAAAACCCTGATTCCGTCACTGACTCACTGATCATCAACATTCTTAGAGTACTTCCTAATGTCCTAGAGAGCTGAAATTTGATATGTAAGCTATTATTAGTACACAAACAACAAAAAATATATAAAACTTGTAACTTTTATCCCCCAACTCCTTAAACTAGGGGATGGAAGTTTCTACGAGACTTCCGTAATTTTGACGCTAGAGGTCTGAAAATTGATATAGGGACTCCTGGTACCTCTGATGTGCAAGAAATACACACTACACGCCCTAACTCTACAAGGTCTAACTTCACAAACTCTACACCGTAATCAAAATATGTGGCTAGGCCATTTCGCTACATTCACATGGGCGTAACCGTAAGTTGAAATTTTATCCTGTTCTACTTTTCTGTTATAGGTACTTTAGTTCTTGTAGTAAGGAAACGGCCAAGCCACATATTTTGACTAAGGTGTAGAGTTTGTGAAGTTAGATCCTGCACAGTTAGGGCGTGTAGAGTTAGAAGCTTGGTTCTACATGAGATCTGTTAATTTTTATCAAACAAACAAAAAATCAAAACTTTCCTCTTTACAATATTATTTACTAGTATAGATGAAAATAAAACAAATCTAAGTTTAGGCAGATAATATCCCCTTAATTAAATTACGGACTCTTTTTGGGAACAGATTTCGAAGAATCTCGTGGTAACATTCCTTTTGAGAGCGTCAACACTGGAACTTCCTATCGTGGAAATCCCGATTGAGTTTAGAGTGTAAAAAAAGGAAGTGTTATTGCCTGGAAACATGGAACATTCTGCTTTCAACGTCAACAGAATACGGGTGGCAGTAAAACCGGCTTCTAACTTTTCATTAAAAACTGCAGTGTTAAGTTTTGTGACCCTTATCTTGTTTGAAAACGGGTAATCTCTACACTTAGGTGAGTTAGTTGTCAAAATATATACTTTGCCCCTCGCATGATTACAAACGAGAAGACTAATGTCATTCGTCTATAGCACGGAAGTAGGAAAAATGAAGATTTGGTTGTTTTCTAGCGAATTAAAAAATACTGTGACCACTAAAACTAGTTATCTTTTCTTCTAATATCGTTTAACAACAACAATATTGATAACTCGTAGCTATTAATTACAATAACTATGTAAAATTAAGAAATCATTTGGCAGTTTCGCTTATCTACAATTAAAGATGGAGAATATTTTTCTGATTTTTCACAATGGACCATCCTACCTACCTTTATTTTTAAAGAATAAAAATTGGCTACTGGAAGTTATATTTGGCTGTTTGCCAGAATATTGGTTAGTGGGTCGGCATTGCTTGATATTGGCAGCACTCTACTTGTTTAATTGCCCAAAACAAGAAATATTAGCATGCCCTCTCATGGGCTAAATAATAATACCAGCCTATTACTGTCCCACTGCTGGGCAAAGGCCTCTTCTCATACAGAGAAGGCACGAGCATTGATCACCACGCTTGCTCAAGGCGGGTTGGCGATTTCAGACTTAAATATTAATTATAATTCCAGGCTTCCTCACGATGTTTTCCTTCACCAATGTCTGTGATGTCCAAGATAAATTTAGAAAAGTACATATGAATTGAAAAAGTTACATTGGTACTTGCCCGGATTTTAACCCACAACCTCATACATGGGAGGCGGGCCTTAACCTTAAAAATTATCTTTAAAATATCACTAAGCCATCTTGCACGGTTTTTATGACATCGCAAGATTTCCTTCTTATTTTTCCTTATTACATTTAACTTTAATTAACTGTACTCATCCGGAACAAATTCTCAAAATGATTCTGGAAACCCAATCAAATTCCATTGCACAGGTAATACAAGTGACCGTCACGCAGACCGGCAAAGTTAATTAGACAGGTAGGTATTAGAAGTGCCAAGCATTTTATACTGCCATTAATATGAAGGGAATATTACAACAACTTTCATCATTAATAAAATTATTGAAACAATTGTATATAATATTATACAACAATAGATTGTTAATCACATTGTTGATTGTTGTTTTGCTAAATGACACAAAGACTTATCAAGTCTTGACTAATTACGAAAGTACATTAATAAATTCGTAATCAATTATTTTTTGTTTTTGTTAATTCTGGCCGATTATAAGATGCTCCAAATTTATCAGTGGTGGCCATTGACTTAGTAGTAATGTATGCAAAGTAAAGACTTTGGTCAATGGATTGTCAGGACATAAATTTGGTAAATTTGGAAAAACAAGCTAAACAATTTCTAAGTCCTTGTCCCATAGCGCCCCTAAGGCTACACTCCAACCCCGCAGTGGGCTCCCGTGTTTTCCACTCCCTCTCACAAGAGAGGAAGCCAGTGTCCCAACAGTGGTTACCATCCAAAGCTGATGCAAGCAGAACTTTAAGATTGTTACTATTGTTAATTATCATACCTATTTATTAAAAATGTTTCTAATTTCTAGGTAAACGAGGAAAATTCTTACAAAAATATTATTTAATTTCGGATGTACTAGTCTTCAAGCTAATTACTTTTGGTAGTCTGTTCCATTTCCATATAAAGACCTATTCTGATAACTATGTGAAGATTATTTGATGATTATGTTTGAAATTATGAGTATGTTTGAAGTGATGATTATTTTTTAAGAATTAAATCTGTTCAAATTTTAGCCAACAATTGTTAGCACAAAAAATTTACAATCAATTCCATAATTCACTTTTTTATTTAGGTGCAACAATCACTAAAATACAGTTGATAAAATAAGTAATTGAAAATCAAATTCCTTTTTTTCTGACCAGTTTACTAGATGAATGTCTTAATACCACGATAGAATCAACCACTGTGACTGAACCCACTACGATAGAATCAACCACAGCGACAGATTCAACTACGATTGAATCAACCACATTGATTGATCCCATTATGCATGCTGTTAAGCTTTCGCTGCTGATCTGAGTCACAACTGTTAAAATAGGAACTGAGATTTCAGTAGCAACAATGTATGATGTGGAAATAGGTAGGTATGTACATATTACATAGCAATACCATTATGCAATTATTTGGCATTTCTAAAATAGATTTTGCACACATTTTGCCTTTTTCCACCGAATTAATTGCTTAAGAGGAAAGAACGGTAAATTATGTAATAGCCCTTTATCTCCTACTTAAACATTCTTGAGGGACTCCCCGTTGTTGCGAAGGTATATAGTAGACATCATTAAAGATAGAATAATAATCAATACATTACCTAAGACTTAATAATTATCTGACTGATAAGAAAGATTAGGTACCCACATTTATCAACAGACAAATAAACAATAACGAGTACCTGGTTCTCTAACAAATAATATACCAAATATGTAGAGTCTTGCATAGTACTGGGTGATTTAATGATTTTTGAGAATTACATCAAATTTGGAGAAAACAATTTAAACCGCATGCAATTTCTTGAGATCGATCTGCAATAGAATTGAAATTGAACCGGAAACAAATAAAACCGGCATCGGCACCTCAATTCCCTTACAGTTTTCTATGATTCTATCGCATCCCGAAAGATAAAAAAAAAAAAACATAATACATTCGTCCCCTTGACAATGTAAAAAATCAATGAACGTTCTTGAATTCTCAAAATCAATAGCATTGAGAATGCGAATGTGTTACACAATTAACCCGCTAACCACAGCTATTTTAAAAAATATTATATCGGAGTAAAAATATGACTGTGACTGGACATTCGAAATTCGTCCATTTTTAAGGGATCCATTTTTGCCATTTGGCAACGGAACCCTATAAACAAATAGACATCCATCGGCCTACGTAGGTACCCTATGTCAGATTATTACGTTATGACGGAGGCTGCTTGGATAGCACTTACTTTGTCCGTTTCCTATCAAGCAAGCACACATACACCCACAAACGATAGGTAAGAAGTTACGTCACATGATAAGCAATCGCTTGGGTCTGTGCTTAGGCACGCTGACTCGCAAATTTGCGATGGCTAGGCAGTAAGTAACTACGTCACAAGAGTTTCTAGCGGCTTAGGCAGCTCCAGGCAGAGAAATGTGGAAAGAAAGAGTACCGTGAATCGTACACCTAATCCGTCATGGGCCGAACCGACCTACGTTGTCGGACGAACTCACGGAAAAAGTTAGTGCGTGTACAGTACTTCGACCGACCAACATCATCCGAGTCAACCGATGATTAGGTTTATACCCGACTGCGCCAGAAGGAGGGTTATTTTTTTCGAGAGTATGTGTGTATAATTGTTTGGCACGCTCTGTGGCCTGAACGGCTCGATGGACTATACTAGCTTGAGAGGTGTCGTTAGATTCGTATTTACTGTGAGAGTGACACTGGGTATGTCGAAATAAAAAAAAAACGAAATGGCGGATTTTTGGTGCCAAATTCAAAAAATGTTTGGCACGCTCTGCAGCCTGAACGGCTCGATAAAGGGCTCATCATGAGGATTTTAAAATGGTATATCTAAGTAACTAAAAAGTGTAAATTAAAAAAAACTGATTGCGTAAAAATTAACTAAGTGCTTAATAACTTAAAAAAAAACTAAAAATAAATTATTAGTTATTTTTTATGCAGTCGGGTTTTTTTTGTTTTTTGGCCGTATTCCATCAAAGCTTACAAGATTGCCCAAGCACTCTAACTTTGCCCAGCACGGTACTTTTCACAAACGCCTATTTAAAAAACTTTTTTTGCAAAAAATAAAACCGACTTTTTATTTTTTGAAAAAAGTTTTTATTATTCACTTTTTAGTGGTTCACATGTGCTTCACCCCTTCACAGCGTACCGGCGTGATGTTATGTTATGAACTGGTGTAAACAATAGACAGACATGAGATTGCAGCAATCCCAGTCCATTTGCTATCTCTTATTGAGGAGTTCCGTTGCCTATCTCCGAAGTTCTTCATCAGATCTTCGCCAAATTGAAATGGGAAAAAAACTCTTCCAAAAACTACCCAAATTGCTTCGAGTGAGCCTATAAAATTTGAAGAGTTCTCTATTTCTCCAGGATCCCATCATCAGATCCTGACTTGAAGATCATGGGACCACCTGGAAAGTATACCCTTTAAAACAAAACAAAAAAAAACCAAATCGGTCCAGCCATCTTCGAATAATCTGGGAACATACATTAAAAAAAGGTTCCGACTTCCGACGAATTAAGAACCTCCTTCTTTTTGATGTCGGTTAAAAATCTGGCAACATTTTTTAGTTGTGCTTATTATTTAATCTAGGACGAATTTTGAATAGGTCTCTGGCAACATTACGTAACGGACCCTGCCTAATGTCACTTAAGTCTGCTGTAAAACCGTTCGAAGTTGGTAGTCTAATTTGCGGGCCAAAACTCGTGTGAAAAACTTTCTATTCATCTTACTAATCATCAAAATCATCAATACAACCCTCCAAGCGCATAAAGGTGCAGAAATGACTTTTTCAAGGTCAAATTCATTCCTGCACCTTTATGCGCTTGGTGGGTTGTATTGATGATTTTGATGATTATAATTCTGTAACTACACACGTCTTACAGTCGCGAATCATATTTTAATCAACATACAACCTGACACTGACCTGCAAATTGCAAAAAACGTTAGAAAATTTGAATTTTGCGGGCTACCCTGGAGCATCCACCTTAATCGGCCGTGTTCGGGCGACGCGACGACTTGGCCGGCGCACATTAGGGCGGAGCGCAGCGCAGAACATTTTTCACTGTCAAACTATTATCGACATTGTCCTCATTGAAATAATATCTAAAATCAATGAATGCGAGAATGCGCGCTATCTGTTAATTGATTTGAAATATTATTTCAATGAGGACAATGTCGATATTATTAGATTGACAGTGAAAAATGCTCTGCGCTGCGGCTCCGCCATATGTGCGCCGGCCCTTATTTTTTTTTACTTGCAAACATAAAACGTAATGTTTGCATTAAAATTCGCAAATCAGTGACGATGATAATTATCCATTCGACTTACCACATTATTATTTTATGTCTTAGAATGTTACATCAGATGCATCATCCATCATAACAAAACCTGGAACAATATAATTTATTACAACATTGAGTTGCTATCCGACCTCTACATGACGGGAATTTCGTAATTATTGCTTTGCGTCACTTGCCGACTTTAGGAAAGAGATTGCGGTTGCTGTAATTTTCCCGCACCTTATTATTAATGTAATAATTAATAACTAAATTATTGCGTAAGAGTTTTCCTCTCGGTGATTATGACTAGGTTAGTAGTAGGACCCAAATTAAAGCATTGAGTCTGGGTGGTTTGGCATTAGATTTTAGAAGTGGCGTCTAAGGTCCTTAAGGAAATAACAACATCACGCTTGTAATCCCGGAAGGCGGAAGGGTTAGGCAGAAGCGTACCTAATATTGAACCCACATTTCGCCAGTTATGTAGCCCGCGAAATTCAAATTTTCTTACGTTTTTTGCAATTTGCAGGCCAGTGCTAGGTTGTATGTTGATTAAAATATTGCTCGCGACTGTAAGACGTATGTAAGTAGTTATAGAATTATAATTATCAAAATCATCAATAGGAACGGTCATTTGAAAAAACAACACAACAACCAATGGGTTGTTGTGTGTGAGAATGATGAGTTAGTAGATAGTAGAGAAGATGATATCGACATCACCATCCTTCTTACTTTTCACACATTTTGTTTCGGTTTCGCATCCGAACCGAAATAGGTTGCTGTTTCTAAATAGGCTTAAATTTTAGTTTTTTCCTAATTAAATTAAAACTATTGCAAGGTTCAGCTTATCTTGTAGGCAGAGCAGAAAATAAGCACCTAATCGTTAAGGAAAATATTATTACATCAGTATATTATTACACCAGTAATCATTTTTGAGTTGACGTAGTATTCATAGGTACTTACGTCGACTTAACAATGTATATAATGGTGGGTTTACTTACCGATATCCATTCTCCCATTTTTTGTCGCTCCGGTTAACCGAGCCGTTATTTAGCTACCTGCTTTTTTTAAAAGAGTCATTTGGGTCTATAAAATATATTGTCGCCTTCACTGTAATCGCGTAGACTCGAATCTCGTCGGGTATAGAAAACACCCTATTTAATACCCAAAAACTTAGCTTTTTTCTCGCTCTCTTGCAGTAAATCATGAGCTGTAAAAAGAGAAGTTTGGACCTGTACCTACAAGAGGTGTTCAAGCAGTTCATTTCCATCAAAGATGACGACTTCAAGAAATCCCAAGAAGTGTTCAAGAGCGTCTTCGAACAAGTCAAACAGAAGATGGGTGACCAATGTAACTACTACAAGAAGTACAGTAGCCAGGTATTTTTACTTATTTATTTTCTGAACTACCGTGTCGCATGCAAAATAATATTTGACAAATAGTATCAAATACACTCATGATTTTTAGACTGAAATAAATTTAATTCACAAGTTAACACTTAAAAAATAGAAATCGTTAGAGAAAAATTCAATGCACGCTAAAATTACCTTCAGAAAATACCTCCTCAAGACCTTTGCCAAAGAAAGGGTAAATACTTATTTTTTCGTCCTTACCGTACCATAGATAGTACGGTAACATTAACGGTTCATAAAGGGTCAGCACTACAATAAAAAGAGACGCACAAAATTAAAAAGCTTTCATTGTGAACGAAGTACCAAACCAAGCAGCAGATTCGATCATCATAAGCTATATTATTGCAATTTATTGTATATTTGTTATTTTGTGTGCAATCACTACATATTATAAAACAAAGTCCTCCGCTGCATCTGTCTGTCTGTCTGTTCGCGATAAATTCAAAAACGACTGCACCGATTTTCATGCTGTTTCACCAATGGATAGAGTGGTTCTCGAGGAAGGTTTTAGTATATAATTTGTCAAATTTTTGTATACATTGGCTAAAATATAATGCTATTTGTTGGAGGGTTGCGGGAACGGGATCGAAATTTCATGATTACTTTTGGTCGCGATAACCAACATCCACGTGGGCGAGACGCGGGCGTCAGCTAGTAAAGAACAAAAATCAATAGGATTTTCTATTCAGCTGCTACAAGACACAGGTACCACCATAATTTGCCTATTACGCTCCCACTAGTGGGATACAGGCCTCCTCTACAACACTATGGTGAACAAAAACTACAAAATCTACCTATCCATCAGATCATGTTCGCGGGAAGCGTCTCCGACGGCATCAAAGTGGGGAGAATGGACGAATTCGACATGGACATCGTGATTCGTCTACCAATCAGCTACAAAGACATTACGATTGAGAACGAAGAGCCCGGGTTTGTCAAGTTGAAGATCACGGACGCATTCGACCACTTAGACAAGCAGCCTAACTGGGAGAGCTGTCACAAAGTAACGCGGGAATGGCGGGATGGGGACAAGTATTTCCTGCAGAATAAATTCCGGCAATGGATGCACAAGAACGTGCAGAAGGCTTTGAACCTCATGGAAGGGAAGGTCATTGTCAACGGCGACGTGTATTTACTGACCTATAAGGAATCCGGGCCAGCCTTCACACTGAACATTAGGAACGATGAGGGCACTGACAAGTACGCGTTGGACGTGGATCTGGTGCCGGTGATCAAGTTCATGTATCCCCGCACACCTGACGGTTACAGGTTAGTTTTTTGCCAAAATAGTACATAAGACTTATTTAAACTAAATTGTGTTATATATCTATTTGAATGTAAGGAATGTAGGTAGTAACAAGAAGTGACAAGTTCTGCTGTATAGTAGGACTAAGTCTGAAATATCGAAAAATAATTCATACAAAAATGTATTAGGTATTTGAGAAAGGATGAAAGAATCTTGTTCATGTAACAGTCAAAACTGTTAATCGGTCAAAATCACTTTTGGCTGGTGTCAGTCAAAATCCTTATGAAGTTAAAATGATAATGTTGTTTTAGTACGCCTCAGTTGTAATTACCTAGTCCTAGAATTACAGGATGTTTTTCAAAGAGTCACAAAAAAAACCTAACAACATAATAAGTTTTTGTAAATGATAGTTATTGTTAAAATAGTTTTCATCGGTCAAAAGTAGTTTTGATTTCACTGATTATTAGTTTTGAATGTGACATAATTATATTAGTAAGCCAAAGTAAGATTAAGATCTTATGCATCATATCCTTGTACCGATCGATGAGGGTCGCAATGTCAGTTTATGACAACTCCTAAATGAAATAAAATAAAATATGACTACAGATAGCAAAACCAAAGGACACTGTTAATCATTTTAACAGGCTATAAATTCGGATGCATCGCAAACTTATCTAAACAACGATTGCTTTTATTCCATTTCAGGGTCATTGACGGAATCACAGCTAAAGACTGGCTCGTAGTGCCCAAGCCGAACAAGGCGCTGAACGACAACACGCTAAAGAACAGATGCTGGCGCCTCTCGTTCCAAGAGCAGGAGAGAGAACTCATCAAAGATTGCTTCGCTTTGAAGAATACTATCAGACTGGTGAGAATATTTCCTTGATCTCTATGTGGCAAGTGCTACTGGGCATGAGGTCCTAGATTCGATTCCTAGGTCGGGCAAAGAGGTTTTTCCATCACGGATTTTTCAGTAGCAGCCATGGAGGATGTGTTTAGGCCCGCTTGATGGCAATAGACTCGCTCTCTATTCATCATTATCATCATCTTTTTAGCCGAAAGATGTCCACTGCTGGACATAGGCCCCAAGTGTCGTCACATTGAGTGGTCCCGTGCGACTCGCATCCAGCGGATCCCCTGCAACCTTCACCAGGTCATTGGTCCACCTGGCGGGCGGCCTTAGAACCGGTTTTCTAACTCTCTTCCTATTTTTCACTACAGTACGTCGTGCCCGACTTGTAAAGTCGCTGACGAGCTGATTCTATGCCACTCTGTCTTCGGCTCTTCTCAGGGCAGCGGTCACAGTGAACCGTAAAGACATCGAGATTACCAGGGTTCTGACGAGTTTTTTCTTCGTACTATTGTTAAAACTTAGGTATAAACAAATACTAATTGATTAACAAAAACATTATGATTTAAATGGTCAAAATCGAAATCATCCTATCAAAATAAACTCAATAAAATTGAAGATATACGGTGCTTACCAGCTTAATAAAAGCTTTATACTTTTAAGTTTATAGAGATCAGGAGGCCTACCATGATCTAATTAAAAACGATTCAAAAGCAAGACAGTTCAGTTTAGGTTCCTAAACTGCATCGCTCAAACTCGTACCATGACGTCCAATACGCTCAGCGGCATTTGGATCGTTAAAAGTGAATGAAAGATCGCAATTTGTGGCTGAACCGCGTTTGAAACGTTTTTGGTGAAAAAGAGATAACGCTATTAGTATCAAATAACCTTGTTTCGCGCACATTTTAGTGTCAGACACGCTCAGAAGCAAGTAACGTTTTATTTGTTTTTAACTTATTGTCTAGTATAATCTTCCTCAAAAAACTCAAATTAAAAGCTGTTCATCAGACATCTGTTAGAGAAAAACAAATGTGGTTAAAAAAATCATATAAATAGGTATTTTAGACTTTAAAAGAAAGATTAAAGTACACTCACATTGGTTTTAAAACTTTATTTTCGTCAATAATTCAGTAAACGTTTCAGTTTAAGATAAAGAAATAGTAACCTATATTGAATCGCTTATTTTGACAGTTGAGCGTTTCAGTTGAGCTGCTATGTGGACGTCGTGGTACCAAACTAGTGCAAAATTGAATGAATGAAACCAAAACTTGCGACTCAGTTTGGAGTCAATCGCTGTCAGATGGCATGGCCTAAATTGAATCGTTAAACTGACGTCATGGTACGAATTAGAAGAACAGTTCAGTTTAGGTCCTAAAATGGATCGCGTTAAGAGCTTGTGGTAGGCCTCCAGAGGATACAAAATTGCTTGAACGACGTCGTTCCACTATTTCTACGTACGTATGGTACTCCTTGATGCAGGGTAGCGCTATGACTGCATAAGTTCTAGTAATAAGCGCTAGACTTTATCCATAGTATAATACTTCCGTATTATTTATATCAGAATCCTAGTCAAGCAATTATTTTACAAAATTCCAGGTGAAAAAACTACGAGATGCTCTTGAGATGAAGGCTATCGCTAGCTACTACATCAAGTCACTCTTCTTGAAGAAAGTGCACTACATGCAAGACAAGACGTACTGGCAGAACAAAACCAGCGTGCTGTTCCGCACAATGGTAGAAGAACTGTACCAAGCCATCAGCAAGAAAGACATCCCGTTCTTCTGGAATGACGAACATAATTTGATTGGCGGACTCAAGCCAACTCTTCAGAAGGTCTATTGTGACAAATTGAAAGATGTAATTGCGGCCATCGACGCGAACGATATCGAAAAAGTCGTCGGTGCTCTGCTGACAACAGAGGAATTGAGAGAGTTTAAGAAGTCAGACTTCTATCAGAAGCAGGGGGAGTTGCCGCCTGTTCTAGTGCCACACACTTCTACTTCCTCTTTCGAGTCGTGTCAGACTGACAGCTCCTTGTCCGATCAAGTGAAGATGTTGAACGACGAGCTCGATACGCTGCGAGGCAAGAGTGAAAAAGACGAAAAGTTTGAAGAACTCGAAGATAAATTGAACCGACTTGAAGACAGAGTTGTTCTGTTGGAACGTAGGTTGGCTAAAGTAGAATTAGTGGCAGAACGAGACAGAACTCAAGCAAGCGTAGCTGATATTATCTCTGGGACTAGTTCTATCAAGCTGGTTGATTTAATCCAAATTGATTAATTGGAGTTAGCAAATACCTAACTTACTATTCATATTCAAAGCCATGCTGGACAGCATTTTTAATAATATTTTAAGCATGAGCAATTGAGCATCGGAGACGAAGACGAGCAGGTTTATGAAATGGCTGGTTTGGGAAAATTGCTTTTGAACCCAGGTGGCCTACCATGACGTCTTAAAGCAGTATCGTTTTAATCGCGTTCCAGTGTGGGTAAGAGACGGAGCTATAGAGGACGTCTAGCGCCATCTCTTTTCCTCACTGGCACGCAATTTAAACGACCCTGCTTTAAGACGTCATGGTAGGCCCGCAGATCTCAAAATGAATTTCACGTTTACGTAACTTTTGGCGCTATGGCATAAAATTGAATTCATTCAGTGACTTATTGTGTGTGTGTGATATTTAATGTATTTCAGTTGTCATTATCATTTCATCTTATCCCTGTCCAATTTATAAGGGGTCCTATTTAAGTATTCGTCACATTTTTCATTTTATTATACAAACAATTCATTGTCCTTGTGAGGGAGCATAATCATGATAATCATATTTTTAAATGAAATATTTGATAAGTTTTAGATTATATTGAAAGACTTATGAATTCCTATTGATGTCTCTTAGTAATAGAATATTTTTTTAATTAAATACTTATTATTTTTTAAGAATATTTTACTTATTCCTGCTGGAAAATCCTCACTCCTTCTTCAGTCCTGAACCTGGCTAGCAATAATAAAGCAGGATGAAATAAAGAACACAACACTTGCAGCCCTTATGATATTTATTTCTTTGTTAAAAACAGAGTACAAATTATCGAGAGAAACTTCTTTTTGGAAATATACAACGCGTAATATAATACATACAAACAATACTACCTACCCTCCTTCAGTACTTGTCGCGTAGATAGATATATGGAATCAATTCATTGAGATATTTCTAAATGATTTTAGTAAAGATAAAATTCTGTAATTTTGTTTGTTTATAATACTATTAAACAGTCCGCATTATTAGATACATACCTACATAAAATAATCGTATGAGTAATCATGTATAAATTTCATCTACATATACAGGGTGTTAATGTAGTCGCGTGCCATAGCTTAGGGTTGAGTTCAGTATCGATAAAGGAACCCGTAAAAAACAAAAAATAAATAAAAACAAAAAGAAAATTGCAAGATCAACCTAATTTAGTGCCTACTAACTTAAATAGCAATCATTTAGAATTAAAATAATTTTATATTGCTATATGAAGTTAGTAGGTACCTACCTACTAAATTACTACACAATCTTTTTTTTTTTTTACGTGTTCCTTTATCGATACTGAAGTCGCCCCTAAGCTATGGCACGCGACTACTTTAACACCCTGTAAATGATACATAGAGTGGTAAATCCACACAAACTCTGTGACGTCAGTTCAATTAAGTCGCGTGTCATGTGATTATTTCCTATTAATTTTATGCATATTTAATGAAGATAATCTAAGTAGCTATAGCGCCCCGCGTTTTTTGCAACGTGACCTTATTTGCATGAAGATTATAAATATAGCTTTACTAAGCAATTGGTTAAATTCTCGTATCCCAACTAAATGAGGATAGTTCATACTGTAGGGATAGTTTCTTTTAATCATATTTGAACTCTATTGATAGCTCATTAAGAATGATTATTTTATTTGCGACAAGTACTACTACTACTATCTATCGGTTAACAATACTTTGTATGAAAACAATTACAATTTAAATATTCAACAAAAAAAACTCCATACGCTTTTGTGTCTTCGGAGAATCGCAACAATGTTGAAGCCATTGTGTAGTTCTAACCCGCTGATAACACAACGTTATGATACCCTTGTTAATGTTCAAGTCTTTAGTCAATAAATATAACTAAATTTATAGTCCGTAGAAGTCAAGGATTCAGGACCAGGGTGTGGAACCGATAAGACAGGACCTCGCGCAAATGAGGCTAGTTTTCATGCAAAATGTCTTAATTAATAGTAATTTAATTGTGCTCTTACAAAATATTGCCAACCCACACCTAATTTGATACACAAGTCCCATGTCAACCCATTTATTTACATGCAGGATGTTACTATATGGATATATTTTAACATTTTCTTTTTTTAACTTAAAACTTTGTTAATGGGGTTTACTTAAGATTCATGCCTTTTAGTTAATTTTTTTAGTAGGTAAACAACATATTTATGAAAGAGGCAGCGATTTTCATAGTGTGTGATAGTTTAAAGCTTGATCCACTGACGGCAGCCTCAAAGCAAGGAGTGCCTCAACCCGAGGCGCCTCGAAACAAGGCGCGTGTTCCAAGAAAGGTAAGAAATTGTGTTTTTGAGACAAACTTCGTTTACAGTATTTTTTGGTTCCAAAAGCTTTAACTTAGTAAATATTCATAAAGGAGCATTGTGTAACTCAACCCGAAGCACAACTTGGAGGCGGCCTTCAATGGTAAAGCTAAAACCAGACTTAATTGTATATTTTGTAAAAGGCCTTAAATTATGTTTAACTATTTGTTCGGATCAAATCTACAATTCAACGTTTCTAAACAATCTACGTTAGACAAATCCAATCTTTAGATGTCAGTTGACTGTAGGAAGTTTTTTTTTTATAACTCAAGTATAATTTTTGAACACTACAAGTGATAAACACTCGCATAAGTACTAAGATGAAAAAGAAAAAATAAGTAAGTCTGTAATACTTACATTAAAATGAGTTACAAGGTAGGAACTCCTGCTAAATATTTTGTAACTGCGTTATTGTGAGCAAACAGTCAACAATCCCTATTAAAAAAGGCTATGAAAAAATAAAGACACTTAAATTTTCATTACATCTTTGCGTGTGGTATATTATTTTATAGAAAAAGATAAGTTACAGCCATACAATATAAACGCACCATTATATAAAAATAATATAATTATAGTTGAACAAATACTTCAAATAATTTTGTGGAATGCTACATTTTTAAGATCATACATTGTTCAGGTAGTGGCTCTTCCACGCAATGACAAGACACCGCTCAAACCACGGAGGAGTTGTGAAATCCATTGCATCTCTCCAAGTCATGTTAACCTGTCTTTGTGTACAAGAGCTAACAAATGAATCGTGAATGCCAAATCCATTAAAAAAAAAAACAAAATAATTCGTAATTTAAATAGAGAGTTACATATCGCTGCTACAGCCTATGCAAAATTGACTTATCCATAATAATGTTTTAATATTAACGTGTACGTACTGTGTGTGTTACCATTAACACATGTATCTTCATTTTTGTTTACCTGCAAAGAGTTCCATGCATAGTTTAATTTGCCTCAGTAGGCATACTTGAGCATGGCTACCGCTATACATGAGTGCAAAGGAACATAATTATTTCAGTTATTGTCTCAGCCAAGTCTGTGACAGAATCTAATAAAAGAACGGTTATATTATATCTAGATTCAAGGCGATTATAAATCTGATAAACCTACCGCGTACAAAGGTTATCAATTTCGTTGATTATTTGTCATAATATTTGAAGATTTTAATTTCATAACAAAATGTCTATAAAATAAGAATAAAACAAATGTTTGGATAAACTATTTGATATAATCTTCCAAATATAATGCGTTCGATAATTAAGTAATACTAAAAACGCTGTTAACACAAGACCCCGACTTTCTTTCTGTAAGGAGGTTGTATTGTGAGTGTGGTAGTTACAGAACACACCACCCATCGTTGGCGCTAGTGTCGCCTAAATTAATAAAAATTTTGGTTAGACGTTACCATGGTTGGAACATAAGACATAATTTTCACAATAAATTGTTACATATTATTTTGGTAAGTTTTCCACGCCAACTAGCGCCTCATGATGAAAACCTTCACTTTATTTGTCAAATCTATGTATATTACAAGATATAACTATATATAAACGTTTATATAAACATAATGTGCAGTCGAAGCGGGTTTTTAATTTCAATTAATTACACATCTAGTGACTTTTCTATATTCGACAAAACACTGCTAGTGTAAGAATAATTTTGTTGAATGATAAAAAATAAGGATTTATTGGTTTGAGTCATGAAGACACTATTTTACTGTATAAAATAAATATTACTCTTTCTACAAGACATACTGAATGCTGTTTATGACCTAGTTTTATACTGCTGTGTCCATTATGATTCTATGATTGCTATTACCTCGATCACAAATGTTTATCAAGCACATTATCCTAATTAGGAGTCTTTTTCGTACGATTTCTTGGTCCTGATTGAAAATACTCGTAAAATATTGTGTCCATACCTCAAAATAGTACATTTGATAAATTTATACATACATTACGTATAGATCATTTATGTTATATACAGTTTGCGCCTAACGTAACAACAAAATTATTCGCACATTAGATACTTTTAAACTTATTTTTTTAGCTAACAATATGAGATAAGTATATTTATAATATATAACGCTAATATTATTAAGGAATCTAAATACTCTAACATGATAGTACTGCATCTAAAATATAGTTGCTTTTAGATGAAAATAAGTTTATGATATTTTTATTAAAATTAAACTCGATACAATTGATATGTTCAGGTTTAATTTTTACATTAATCTAATGAAGTATCTACTATTGATGAAGTTATATGTGACGGCAGAAAGAATACCATATAGTTTAAAGGCATGTCCCATCAAATAAACTTGAGCTATTTATCTAAAAGAACCTATACTTTAGACGTCTGTGTACGTTTCTAATGTGACAACATTATCTTTTCACATAAAAGGCTTATTGCGTTTTAATAAATATTTGATGTAAATAATTAAATATATAACAAACGAAATTACAGCTTGGCACCATTTTCAAACAATGAAAACTAACTGAAGCCAATGGTTGTTTTGTGACAAGATAATTTACCACATTATTCGTTTTAGAGAGTGCATAACTCAAGCTAAATTTATTTATCACGGCCCAAATGGCGTGGAAATTATTTTATTCACAATGAATTACGTATGAAAGTGTTTGGGCAATAAAATAAAGCTTAAACTCAAAGCGAGGCATAACCTCGAGACGAGGCAGACTTGCAAGGCATACAAAAGAAAAGGGTCACCAAAAGAATGTGCTAAAGAATTTTCGGAGACCAAACAGGCTTACTCAGATGTTAAGAAACTGCCTCACAATCAAATTCAATCATTAATTCATTGTGATAAAGTATTTAAACACCATCACAGTCGCAACTTACATAATGCAACAAGATCATCAACACAATCTCTAAGGCGCAGTCCTTTTTTGTTCGAACTTTAATTCTATTGCAGAATTTTGGGTAGGTATTTTTTACATTACGCGAGCACGTCAATCAGCGCAATTCAAACCTTATATCTTTGATATAAGTCCTATGACACGCGCCTATAATGTAGAAAAAGTTTTGTTCATTCCGTTTTCATCATGTTGAAATAGTAATATTATGATTTTGAGTATACTTGGATCTGTCTCCTCAGGGGTCCTTATCAGTCTCATAGCCAAGTATACAAAGTAGTATTTAGGGCCAACATAATCACCGTAATCGTCCATCTCATAACATTTGCAAGTCTAATTTGCCTACAGAAAACAATTCCACTTTGGACGAGGCGCAGGACAGGTTGTGCCTTTATGCCTCGTCCAGAGTCGAGTCTCTTTGTCTTTTGAGCCTATTTTGAAAAAAAAAAAACAATCGTTTTCCTCACAGAAAGGGACATGAAAAGTCCCTTTAAAATCAAATAAGTTTTATTAAAGCCAATATTTTGATTAAGAATACGCATGAAGGTCTTGCTACGCGACTCTAAAAGAACACAAAACTCAAGGCCTTGAAAATAAAGTTCAGGCAAAACTGCGCCTTTAAGTGCTAAAGATGTCTTGCACATAGAGTCGACAATCGTATGCGATTAACGCGCGCTACCGGACTTACTGTGCGCGATGAGCCATTGTAGCGTAATGTCGATGTTGTCCTTCTCTTTGCACGAGATTGAGTAGCAACAGATCTCGCGGTCTTGAATAGCTGACAGGTTCCTGTGAATTTATTGTAAAATGTATTTTATTAGACAGAAATAAAGTATGTTTTTAAAAGCGCATCCTTAGCTTTGCAGAGGGGCTAAAAACAGGAACATAATAGCAGATGGAAAACCGAGAACATGGCCAAAAAACAGTGGCCAGAAGAATGTCTGTTTTAGGACAAACTATCTTAGATTTTTGCAATAATGCGGCATGCCATGTATTTTCTAGTAAACTGACGAGTTCGTACTCCTGTTTTAAATGAGTATGTTTCTATACATTTAGATGCGTTAACTGCTGAAAGGATTTGGACGAAAATAGGCACCCAGATAGACAACATAGATTAGAATAGTCCTGGGATGCCCGTCAGCTGTTTCTTCTTTAGGGTGAGCGTTAAAATCAAGGGACCTAATCTCCAATGTTTGCCATCACTACATAGTATAAAACAAAGTCGCTTTGTTAGTTTCTCTGTCCCTATATGCGTATGTATGCTTAAATCTTTAAAACTACGCAACGGATTTTGATGCGGGTTTTTTTAATAGATAGAGTGATTCAAGAGGAAGGTTTCGTATATAATTTGCGGGCGGGCGAAGCCGCGGGCATCAGCTAGTACACATATAAAAAAATAATACCATTAAACTACTATTTCCTTCCTACCTTTGCTATAATTTTAGCTACCTCATCATTTACATAATATACTGGCCTGCAAAAATAAGTATCACACTTTTAAAATTGCAATAACTTTTTAAGTACACAAGATATACTTTCGAAATAAAAAGGACACGAAAAATAGTTTAATTTTGTCTATAGTTTCAAAGAAAGCTGATAAAAGTTGCTTTATAACGTTTTTTATTTTAAATCTCTAACTTCGATAGTTTAGGAAATATTTAAATTTTAAGAGTGTAGTACTTATTTTTGCAGGTCAGTGTATTTTACAAAATGCTTGGTCACTCCATCATGACGTCAAGATGGAGGGAGCAAACTGATGGACTACTCACTGGAATGTTCTACCTACTTGGTGTTATAATACCTTTATTCTACCTTAATATTATTGATTTTGGCTGCCCGAAACATGTAACGTTTTAAAGATATCGATTATATAAGTTGGTCCCTCCATCTTGACGATTCAATTGTTTAGTGCTGTTGCACGTTACATGTTTCCACCTGTTGATGGGAACCTGTAAATGGTCGTAATAAAATAATTATTTATTCCAGTAACTGGAATAATAATACAAACATATTTTCTTACGACCATTCACAGATTCCCATTTATATTCATAATTTTAGCTACTTCGGCTAAAATTATAGCAAAGGTAGGAAATAGTACATTAATGGTATTTTTTTTTTATATATTGTGTAAGAGAAATCGATCGCCGAATCGAAAATGCCTGGAAAAGCTACTGGTCCATGAAGACGCTAATGAAGGGTGATCTTCCGATCTCCCTGAAGCGCAAACTCACTGACATGTGCATCCTGCCCGTCCTAACCTACGGTGCTCAGACCTGGTCGCTCACCGAGTCTCAGAAGCTCCGCCTTGGAGTTTGCCAAAGGGCAATGGAACGCAGCATTCTGGGTGTCAAAAGACAAGACAGGGTTCGAAACACCACGCTGCGTTCCAAAACGGGCATAGTGGACGTTGGCATGAAAGCTGCTAGGCTAAAATGGGATTGGGCGGGTCACGTCAGTCGCATGCACGATGACCGCTGGGCAGAAGTCTCCACACGATGGTTGTCGGAAGACGGATGGCGCCGCCGAGGCCGACCCAGAAAAAGGTGGCGAGACGATTTGGACGCGTACCGCGAGGGTTGGCCCGAGGAGGCACGGGAAAAGAGCAAATGGAAGGAATTGGGGGAGGCCTTTGCCCAGCAGTGGGACAGTACAGGCTAACAAAAAAAAAAAAAAATATGTGTATGACAAACATTGAAGATTTGGTCCCTTCATTTTAACGCTCACTCTTTAGGAGGCTGTGGAACTCTTTCACCGATGAAAAATGTCTATGTGGTGGTGTGGTGTGAGTACGTAATTATCGTTTCTGCGTCGATGGGAATTCTATCCTGTCACTACATATTATAAAACAAAGTCCTCTGCGGCATCTGTCTGCCTGTTCGCGATAAACTCAAAATCTACTGCACCGATTTTCATGCTGTTTTAACCAATGGATAGAGTGGTTCTCGATGAAGGTTTCAGTATATAATTTGTCAATGTTTGTATACATTGGCTAAAATATAATGATATTTGTTGGAGGTGTCAGTAAAAAATAAGCTGTCTGGGAGCTTTACTTTTGGTCGCGATAACCGACATCGACATCATATAATATGAAGTAGTTACATTCGCTCAATGAGTCCGTGCTCGTCGAGCGCGTGCGGCAGGTCGCGCTTGTTGCCCAGCACCAGCACCGGGATGCCCGTCAGCTGCTGCTTCTCTAGCAGGCTGTGGAGCTCGTTGCGGGATGCCTCGATCTTGTCCGGGTCTGCTGCGTCGACCATGTAGCTGTGGGCATGAACATTCTACAGGTTATTAAAAGCCAAGCTCGCACCACCACGCAGGCTCAATATGGTGGGTGGATGTAGCCACCACATCCACCAACATGTCATGCTTTCGATTTTCAAGGTTCCGTAGCCAAATGGTAAAAACGGAATCCTTATTAGTTGTTTTCCTTCACCGTTTTAAGAGTAGCAGTGATGAAATAATCCTGACAATGGTAAGTGCCTCTGGGAGGTTCAACCTACACCCCGGTCGTTACTTACCCGCTTACAAAATGTCCTGATAAATGCACGTTAAATCAAAATAGCTGCAGCCATGACTCTTTAGGCAACTTATGATCAGTAATTCAGTATGTAAATATCGTGTTCCTAATTTAATTGTTAAAAAATATACATACACAATAGCATTGACACCCCGGCAGTACCTCTCCCACATGGACCGGAACCTAGGCTGCCCACCGATATCCCAAACCTGTAAGAAAATTAAAAGGAACATTAAAAAAAAGACATCACGCAAAAGGTACAACAAAGGACAACGGACACAATGTAGAAAGGAAACCCGTGAGGGGTGCTAAACACATGTTCTTGTTCGGGTTGAAACATTGGATTCGGTAGTTTTCGTAGAACAACAAGGCCCGAGGCAATTTGGGTCGTAGCCTAGTGCGCATCTACTTTCAATTTGAGCTAAGCCGAGCGGCTTTTTCCCGAATGTAAGGTCCCTCACCGGGACACATGCTCCTGGTTAGGAAGCATTCGCCTGTAACATAAAAATCTTAGATTCGATTGCGACAGAAACAAGTGCAAGTGTTACAAATTGTAACGTTACAGGTTGCGCACTGTAATGCTCGCTCGGTCTTCCTCACTCTCGAATTATGTTACAGGCGAATGCTCCCAGTGAGGGAGCGCCTTAAGGAAAGTAGCTTAGTACAGTTTCTAGTTTCTGCCCACACTTTAAGAGTTTCTATAATTATTGATGTTATCTTTCAGAACTGATTTAAGCAGGTAATAATCGAAGGTGACTTTCCCTTATCACTCCAACACAAAATATTAGTTGAAGGTAAATAAACATGAATTTGCAATGTGCAAACATTGTAACTTTGCAAGCAACAATACATATGTACATGTTTGATATCTTCATAGTTCCATTGAGAAATGAATAAAAAGTTAACCATAATTATAGTACGTTTACTGTTGGGTAGGTATCTATTACCTTATTTTTCCTGTTAGTGCGTTTTAAAAATTGAATGACATAAATAATTGTCCATTTGCAAAAATAAACCTGTACATTTTTCAATATAAATAGTAATTTAAACAGCAATTACCTTGATAGTAACATTTCCTTTGGTGATTTTGCGCATGTTGAATCCAACTGTTGGGATCATGTCTTCACTGAACTGACCAGACTGCGGAAACAGAAACAAAAACAAAATTAAAAGAAGTATTATGTGGAAAACAAACTGCTGCAAAAAAAAAACTATAACAATACAAGACAAGAAGGCGATGCGGTAGACCTCGCAGGAGATGGCGTGACGAGCTGGACAGAACTAACAACCAGTGGTCCACATTGGTCCTGGCCTAAATCGAAAGTTTTGGGGGTCATGGGGGGAGGCATTTGCCTAGCAGTGGGATGATACAGGTTAACAGTAATACAAGACAAGCTGTATTCTCGATGGGATTTGCCATGAAAATGTTGAATTCCTATACAAACTTTTTTCACTTATTTAGGAGTTGAATTTTAAGTAAGAAACTCTAGTAAAAAATGTGATGTCTGTCAGTGAATTTAGGATTACTAAAACACAGTTATGAACCTAAATGTCAAGTTAATAGGGCCCTTCTATTCCATCTTGCTAAAAAATTAAACAAAAATCCAGAAACATGAGCTAAGAAGAAAAAGAGCCGTTTTCAATACCAATAAAGTTGTTCATCTATGCTCTATTTATTTTTCTTAGCTTTGTAATTATGTTACCTTGAGACTGAAGTAATAATTGGTAATTAACATTTAACACTTTAAAATGCCCAACAAAGAATAAATCAATATTGACCTTGATGTGATTCTATTACATATGTAACATTAGGCAGATTTGCTGCATCTCCTATTACTAACAAAATATATTCATGGAATGTTATCAAATATTACTGATAAGCGATCATTGCTATGTAATATGTTTTAACTTAACTTTTTTATGTTAATCAAACCGCTATAATTATCTACAATATCTGGTTTTGTAAATCAGTGAATCTATAAGTGACAACATAAAGTTATATGAATACACTAGTTTTTTGCTAACAGCTTCGCCTGTGTGGATGTGAGATATCACCCCGGGGGAATGCATTACCGGGATGTATTCAAACCTAGGTCTACCCGTGTTTCAAACTTCACTCAGATCTGTTCAGTTGTTAAGCTGTGAAAAGATAGAAAAGGTGAACCATTAGCCATTATAATCATATTTTATTGCACTTCACGACAAACATAATCTCTGTGCTCAATAATATTCATAACAAAATGATAATCCGAGTAAAACCAGGCATCACAACTATGTACTTATTGTACTTACATAATGTATGCCTATTATCAATAGTATGTGATTTGGACAGACAGTGAATTGGCAATAGCATAATGCTTATTTATAAAGAACTAGCTTCCGCCCATGGCTTTGCCCGCATAAGTTTAACTTTTACAATATCTTTATTAATAAATGATAATTATGATAATTATAGCCTTTGATTTATTCTGATGGATAAAGGCCTACTGCTATTTATATTGCTCAAGTTGTCCTGTTTACAATTTACATAAACCTTGTTTATGTAAGGTCCAGGATAGGACAGTAATTATAATTAATTATAGTACCAATCAAAAGTGGTTTAGAGGCAAAGGACCTATATAGCAACAGAAAAAACACTTAACACATTTCATGTGTTTTTTAATAAAAAAACACTGTCTGTTTTTTGTTTTTTTCTTAACAGATGGAATTTTTTTAAATGTTTAGCGGGTCAAGTATCATGTAGGTGTAGGTGCCAAATCCTTAATAAAGTTTTGAGTCACTATGTCCCTACGGTTCTTTACTTTCCATCACAATTTCTAACAGAATATGTTAAAGCCTATATCATAGGCATAATAACAATAAACGTATACTGTCACTTACGGGATAACTTCCGTCTCTTCATTATTTTGAGTTTTTTTTTTTTTTATTTGGACTTCAAAAATGTTTTATCACAGAAGATATCCCGTGTTTAATTAATTAACAATAAAACTACCTTCTATCCGAATTATCATCAAAGTATACTGTTGGGACCGTTAGTGGGCCACAAGAATTCATTTAAGCTCTGCTCAGTGTTGGAGACAACTGGCATTATCCAGTTTAAAGAATAAAGAATGCTTAGAATCTTACGTTGGAGATAAGTATAGGGTAAATGAACTGCAGTCAATCGAGTGATTATACTGACATTGGAATCGGACACAGATAATGACTGTTGATTGAAATGTGACCCTTCATGTTGTGAATTAATGTATAATATTGGTATTTATGTGTTGCTATATGGTTGGGTGGTGTGCAGAATGCCATTAGAGAAAAAAGTAGTACAGGATACTTTGACAACTGACAGGGGAGAATGGAAGAAGAAAAAAATGTGTTGTGTCTACCAAAAGCAATATGGACAACGGCAAGAACATGATGATGTATTGCTATATGGATGGGTGGGAGATTTTATCAATTTGCCATGTTATTACCATTTCATACAATTATTGTCTAAGAAAGACAGCTGTTGTGATAAGAATATACAAACTATTTAAAAAGGTGATCAGTTTACTAAACAATCAATTTCTCTGACATTACATTATTATTTGTGAGTCATTGCATATGGAATTCTGATAGATTTATGTTTTAAAATAAAAGATGGAAGGTTCAGTTTGAATTAATCTCATCTTTTTATATTCAATGCACATTTAACAAAAGGCCATGCAGGTCACAAAATGACAGGAAACAATTGTTGTTTGTGTCTGCAGCATGGCATTAGAAATAAAAAAAAAAAAAATTATTCTGACAGAAGATAGTAGCAATTAACATGTTAATTTATTATTATAGATTTTCTAGCAGATATTATCAGCACACTTATTTTGATTTATTGAAATTTATGATGTTAGAACCATGAAAATTTAAATTAAATTTATCATTATTTGCAACTTTACGGGTTTTAGATGTAAATTTTGAAATGGTACTTTCACCAAAACCCTCTGTAATGCAAATCTATTTCAACTGTAATTACAATCTTATCAGATTCATTGATGTTTCTTTGTTAGGAATGACACAGAAAAACAAACGCAAAGAACAATGAGTAATAGGATCACCTAATAATATACGCAGGCGATACACACAGAAAAAAATGAACAAATATTAACGAAACTTAGTATCGAATGAAATTCGATCGGTCAATCATCAAGTCGATCCATACATGATACATAGGTGTATTATGATGGCGTTAAGTACACAAGGAAGTTAATACAACACAAAAATATTGTTTTCAGATAATACTAACGGCAATGACGTTAACAAAAGTTGTTTTTCCAGAGTACTGCAATCCGACCAATGTTAGCTCCATTTCTTCCTTCCAGAACAAGCTCTTAATCCAATCAAGGATACGATTGATTATAGCAAGCATTTTTAATGATAAAACCACTGCGCTTTATGCGAAAAACGTAAAATAATGAACGCCTCTTCCGAAAATCTGCTGTACAATTTGATTGACAGATATCAATTTACGTTTAGTTAGTTCTTCGTGAATTTCGTGATGACGTGTTATGAGTCATGTTAGAGAAAATTTACAAATTAATTCTTATCTCAAAAGATTCAACATGGAAACGAAATATTTTTATTTACGTGTCCAATCATTATATTAAATCTAGAACACCTTCGCTAAATATTTCCGCAGAGTTCTGAGATATGGTACAAGTAACTAAACGGATTCTCAGCTGTCAATTTATTTTTGTGTTGCCATTCCAATAAAACATTGTTTTTTTTTTTAATATAAACTCTAAGCACTGGGCTTTCTAGCGTAAAGAGTACATAATTTAGCTAGGGTCATCTGCGCGTGAATTGGATTACAGTGGATAAGCAGTTGCGCAGGTGCAAACCCACTCTCTCATCCCTTCTTGTGAGGTCCAATGGACTGGCAGACCAGTAGGGCTATTACGTATCTCTGTTGACAGCTCGAAATGATAGTAACTGGGCGAGCTGTGTCCATCAATTAACGGACAAAAGGTTAGTTTCGTATTATGTATGACCCTGTTAGTCACCCTATAGTGATATCCACTCAGTGTAATACGACATTCACGGTTGTCATCAAAGTTCGGTGCACAACCGAAGCTTGTTAGTCACTGGATGTCAAAAAGATACGTAATAGCCCTGCAGTTCGATCGGCAAAGGTTGAGATGCAGCGAAAGGCCGAAAACCACTGTATGGATCCTGGTTGGCGCCCTTATGTGCTTCGCATTACCCTGCTGCTTTATTGATCATGCTAGCGAAGAGATAGAGAACGCCTATCATAACCAAGCAAACTTGTGTGCGTTGGGGACCATCCGAATTCCATTTGTCGCCTTTTACGACACATAATGGAAGAGGTGGGGTGTTGCTATTCTTTGTGTCCGGACACCACACGAACTAAAACTCTTGTAAGTAGGCCTACTTTGTTAGCTAAACTACTACACACTGGACCCAACTAATATGGCATAATAACATTATATACAAGAACTTAATTTATCATCGATCCGAGAAGAAGGACAAAACAATTTAAATTGTAAATGGGCAAAATTGCTTGACAAGCACGGAAAATTCATGAGCTTGTCATGAAATTTTGACCGTATAAGTCGAAGCTTGATGGGCTTGACAGGCAAACAACGCGCTTGATAAAGATTGATGAATATTCTTGTGAGGAAACCGGCGGCATGAGATCCAACATCTCGAAGACTTATCTACCAAACCGAACTGGGCTAGCGTGGTGGATTATAGCCCATTTCCTCTCATAGATAGAGAGGAGGTCGTGTGTCAGTGTCCCAGCAATGGGAACATTATAGAGTGGTTGTGCTTAAGCTATATTTTCATATCCGGACTCAGGAGTCAAACTGCGATGTTGACGTAGTACTATGCGTGGCGTCGGCGTTTTTAATTTCAAAATAACAGCTTTATACTGAATGCATTGTGAAAGTACTTAGATACGATACTTTCATCAATAAAAACAATTTTTGTCTGTCTGTTTGTTCCGGCTAATCTCCGTAACGGCTTGACCGATTTTGACGGGATTCACTAGCAGTTGCTGATGTTATATGGTGTACCTAACTAAGTTACTTTTATTTTAGAAAAATAATTAAGGTTCCGTGATAAAACGAAAACTGTTGAAATTGTTAACAAAATCCGATTCCAATATAGGTAGGTAATATTTTTATAATTATTTCACGCGAACGTAGGATATTGAGCTAGTATTCCGGGCATGTCTGGAAAATTGCGGATGGCAATCTTATGTAAACACAAAGCTGATAGAAATTCTATACAGACTACCTATATTGTATGATAGGTTAATTACATACTCTGACTTTCATACAATAAAATATAATGTAAGTAACGCCAGTATTTAAAATTCCATTACATCCATGATATGATTTCAAGAAGTCAATACGCACGCAATGCACGCAAACGTGAGTCACGCTAGACCTCACGTGTTTTTTATGCACATAACATTTAAATGCAATAAAAAAATAATGTCAAAGACGTTGGATATAATGTTGTAGCTATAGGTTCTTACTTATGTACTAAGATCTAGATAAATAAATCTAGATGATCATCGCACGTGTTTTAACACGCGAGATAGTTTAACTATTTGTCAAATCATCTATCATTAGATTTCTTCTTGTGATTGGTTAAACAACATAACATAACATGACGCCTGTAATCCCCAAATGGTAATACAGAGGTGTACCTAATAATACACCCAAATTTCGCCAGTTATCGGTTTACCCATGTTCACACGAGTTTTAAAGCTCAGTCCCAGGTAGCATTTCGACGTGATTATGACGTCCATTCGCAGTCATTTTATGACGACGTCACACGTCCCTGGAATATGACGTACTTACATATGTCACAGCCTCACGACGTCATTTTATGACGTATAGGCTGGTCACCTCAGGGACTAATACAGGGCGTAAACCACCTCATCACGAAGCCGTCAACCAAGCATTCTGTACATCAAACTAATGCTACTATATACTTTACGCAAAAATTATGGCTGGGAAACGACTTTTTTTTTTGGGGTGAAAAATCATGTTTTGTGGTAGAAGTCAATGTAACACACTCAAAACATAGTGCTGATGGAGTCGTGGAGGTGTTTAAAGTAAAAATCTTACATTAAAAACTTGTATTAAAAAAAAAGTCAAAAAGTTGGAACTTTCAAAATTCAAAATGTTTTATTCAAGAAAGGAGACAATTTTTTTTTGTTTGGATACTAAGCCACCCACATAAATTGTAGCGTTTAATAATGAAACGTACGTATTGGTTTCTTCCCTAAAATATCTAGATTACAGTGGTTATATTAGCTAAGCCTTGTCTAACCGGAATAAATGCGAAAACTACAAAAAAACTTTTACGAAAATCGAAATAAACAGAAAGAGTAAATTTTATGACAAAATAATGAAGTTGTCTGTACCACCAAAAACTAGTAGTAGTAACCACTAAAAAGCGGATTTACAACGCTCCGTGCTACGTTGATTGTTTAAACCATCGACGCGATTTTAGCGTAAACCTTTAAAAATAGCATTAAAATCTCATAGCTCACAGTTTAATAATTATTTCTTTCTAAATTCTATTCTGTTTTAATTAAAGCAGATATGATTACCACTGGGTAACGTACTTTTTTTTGAAAACGGAACAAAACGTCCCTATTCACGTAAGTATTTTCTATCAAATGACATTGACCACAACTGGAATGATTTGACTAGCAAAAAAATATCATAATATAACTTTTTATTATGATTTTAAGATTCCGGTTTCGTTTCTATGTAATCTTTCGTTTGTTAATATGATAAAACTGTTACTTATTTTTGGTGTAATATGAATAATAAACGCAACGTCCAAGTGGGCCTAAAAAAAATTGTCTCCTTTGTTACAACAATGGGTGGTTGTCGTCAATATTAGTCTATGGTTGTCGTTGGGGACTCCTTTTAAGCAATTATTTGCCTGTGCAAAATAATTACAACAGTAACAAATTATGTGTGTGTGAGTATGCGTGTGTGTGTGTGTGTACTATGTTTCTATTTGATTTTTGTGAGATTGTATGTATCTGTGTGTGTGACAATTGAGTAACGTATTGTTATTATGTACCTGTCTTGCTATTTAACGTACTGTAGAAGTGCCTCAGTCTTTTCATACGTGAGTTTTTCGATCCAATTTGTAACGATTTTCTTACAATAAAATATAATAATTATGTGCTTTTGGTGAAAATCAATATTTTTTTGTTTACCTTATTGTATAGTTCGGCTGAGCGTTTATTGAATTGTCTGGATCAAATGGAAAGGCTTTATGTTTTTTCAGGACGGTTTGGATTATGTACAACTTTCTTATCGAGATTATATTGCTGATAGTATAAAGGCTATTTGTAGAGTATAATATGTTTTTGAAGTACATAATCTTAAAAAGAGCACGCTAGGCTCGCTCTAAGTATATAAGTTTGGTTTTAGTTGCACCTCCCCAAACCGTAATACAATACAGTAAAACCGATTGCACCAGAGCTAAGTATACCTCATTCAGGATGTTTCTAGTAAATACACGTTTACTAATTACCTATCTCTTTTGGAGCAATATGACGCAGTGTTTTAAATATCCAGCTCAATCTCCTAACTCTATTTGTAACCTGTAGGCTTAGCCAAGTTGACAATCTACAATCGTTAATGCTAATAGAAAACTAACCAAATGTATGGGAATGACATCTATCAACGTTAAGTCACGTGGTCAAAACAAACGAATGGAAACTTTAAACTTTAGTCAAATCTGTAAGTTGGCTACGATTTATATGGGATGTAGGGATCACGATTGTAGAAACGAATACATTTCATTCTATCATCTTGATCGATGTAAACTTGTCAACGAAAGTTTATATTCGTTTGTTTTGACCACGTGACTTAACGTTTACGATTGTAGAAAGAGAATCGATACGAATCGTTTGTAACTTGGCTAGGTTCCCAGGTTCCAGGCTCCCAGGTACTTAGTCTCCGAGATTTTAGAAATACATTGACAGGCACAACATTGATTTAATGGATCTCCGCAAACATAAATTTTTATGTTAAAATCGTCACTTGGTTGTGTCCTGATGCTCACGCTAAAGCATACGTAATTCGTCTTGGATGTGTTTAGCGTGAGCAGGTTATTATTGAGCCAGCTGGCAACTTGGGCCATGCCCATCTCTGTTTTTAGTTTAACGTCATGCCATGAGTTCCCAGTAAAAACGACAGAGGTGTCATCGGTGTACGAGAAGACTTTTGCATTTTCGATGTTCATGTTGCATAGGTCATTATTATACAAAAGAAAGAGCGTAGGCCCCAGTATGCTTCCCTGTGGGACACCATATGTCACCTCCGTGTCTTCACTAACATATTCTTCCACCTTGACCCTCTCCCTACTTTTTGAGAGGTAGTCCTTGAATAGTTTCAGAGGAATATCTCTCACTCCAGCATTTTCGAGTTTGTTCATAAGGTTTGGGACAGAGACGGTGTTAAATGCTTTTTTAAGGCCTAGAAAGACCGCTAAGCATTTATTTCCAGCATCACGGTGTTCAGTTACGAGGAAACTTAGAGCTGAAACCGCATCCTCCGTAGATAATCCTTGCCTAAAGCCAAACTGTTGGTTTGATAGTAAACTGAATTTATTTAAGTACTTATTGAGTTAATCTAACATTATTGACCTCCAATTCCCAGTATGGGTTCCCAGGTATGGTGTATGTAGAACAATAAAAATATCGCAATGACGAGGAGAACAAGTGCATGTCGGCTTCGTTAAGAGGTGTTTTACACTCTTTATATGACGTAACGTAGACGTAGTTTAGACCCTACAATACGTCATAATCTGTGGTCATAATGGACCATTCAAGAACCTACTGTGGACGTCATTATTCACGGAAATAAAGACGTCATATACGGACAAAAATATGACCTTCTGTGGACGTCCTTAATAACTGTATTAAGACGTCATATAGATATAGTGACCTATACTAATATGTGATCATAGATAGACTACAACTAATTATAGAATTTTATTTCGATTTATATTTAACAAAAATAAAATTATGTAAAATTTAACAAAACTAAAAACGATTAATTATTTTTATTAAAGATTCAGACTTTTAAAGATTTTGTAATGTGACGTCACGAAATTAAGGACCCCTCCCAACCCCTTGTCACACAATGTCACACTTCGCCGTCCCCCCCCTCCTCCTTAACGTGTGACGTAATTTATGGATGGCCTCTCCTATTTCGTAAAGGATTATTTATGCTAAGCTGCTGAAAAAAATATGATGGAAGGCAGCACCATCAACGTTGTATTGTAAGTATTTAATTTACTCTATAAAAATCTTCAATAGGTAACTACTTAACAAACATTTTTTTGCCAAGTCATCATCATCATCATCTGCCCAGCCTTTTCCCAACTATGTTGGGGTCGGCTTAAAGCCTAAACGGATGCAGCTGAATACCTGTATTTGACATGGAGTGACTGCCTATCTGACCTCCACAACCCAGTTAGTACCTACGGGGTAATACGGTACCCCTTGGTAAGACTGGATGTCAGACTTTCGGGACACTGACTACCTGATAACGACTGTCAAATATCTACAAATGACAGCTGGGGCCATGAGGCACGGAGGAAACTCGGTATATTGTCATGGTCACCCATCCGACAAACCGACCCATGCTAGCACGGCTTAACCTTGCTCCTTAATTTTTTGCTAAGTGTTGGTGATATTATGGTAATGTTCGGTTGCTTGACTACGAGCTCATGTCTCTACTTAGCATTATAAATGTGTTTTTCTTTTTTGGGTCCTTGTTCTAAGCAATGCAACTCCTGAATGCCAATTTAATTACCGAAGCGCCCACAAGAAACAACTGAGAAGAATGATGAATGAGAACAGTAAAAAGTAACGCCTCCATCTATGATTTAAAGTACTTAAGTTACATATAATCATAGCATAAAATTGAACCGCGCTCCCGCCAAATTATCCCCAAAATACATGTCCACAAACGCACTGATTAGGTGCGTCAACCGTGTAATCTGTGTCACGACTGCCTAAAAACGTGCAATTCTATAATTATTTTCCATGTAGGTACCTATCTAACCAACCCATTCATAACTAACGAACAATGATGGCTGTGCACTCCCCAACCCGTGCGATGGCGCGAACAAGCACGTTTTACACCTCACTTATTATAACCCGTGCACGTTTGAAAGCACTACCTAATCCCATAAATTGAACATGCGCGTACGGAAATAACCCCGCCGTGTAACCACAGTTGCAAGGCTTCATTCCGAGCGCCTCTGAATTTGTACACACTTTACATTTTTGGACTAAGTAGTTGAATAACGTTACAGGAATAAATAAATTGTATAAAAGACGCCTCCGCTTGAAAAGATTTTCCTTGTTTTGTGTTTCGGAATTATGATTTTTGTTTATAAATAAGCATAAGCAGGCCCGATTTAAAAATGTATTTTTATTATTGACCTTAAAAATTTTGTTGAAATAATTTCGCAATTCTGATTCTTTTGTTCACCAATTAAACTTTTATGCGAATGCTTTCTCCTGGAAACAAGAATGTCTATATTGAGAAACCTACGTTACTATGATAAACAAAGTAATAAATTGGTTACGTCAGAGATTAACTTGACATCATTTCATAAGTTACACAACCAAGAAAGGACTAAAATCATCGACCGTCATCAAATCATGAAGAACAACAGCTAGGAAACGTTAATTGAATGCAGCACCTTATAACTCGACCGTATCACGTTGGACCGTACGGCGTACACTACAATAACATTACGCAGAACCTAACGAAGTCACGAGTTCTTTGAACACACGAATCTAGATTCTCCAACACTAGTTTAAAGTTCATTAATGGAAAAACTATAAATAAAAATACAAGCAAAAACAAGGATGAGTAGAGGAAGACCAAAGAAGCAATGTACTCCTATGGACTGTGTGAAGGATGATTATTTGTCTAGAAAGGAGGTGTCTGCGGAGCTATTCTTTATCAAACAACACGGTCTTCAACAATCTATTTGTTTAACGAAGTAATAGCACGGTAATATTATAATATATATTATAATTATATTATAATATTACCGTGGTAATAGTTCGACCGATACTCGTCCTATTTACGTTATGATATCATCTGACAGATAGACGTGAGTGAGACAGTTGCGTCATTATTCAAAGAATAGGTCTCGTGGTAGTAAGCGTGATCTATGCGGGCCTAGCAAGTACATAATTATGTACAGACTTACTTATTAGGTATAGTGGATTAAGTAATGGTTCATTCCAGCAGAGAGATAGGAGGCCTGTACTGTGTCCCAGCAATAGGAAGGTTGTGAAATGTTTCTTTATTTTTTTTAAACATTGCCCCACGTGCCCCACGCTAGGAATTTCTACTGTATGGAGAGTGCGCTTACAAACATTTAAGCTCACATACACAAACCGCCAGACCCGGAACCTGTAGGCCATACAAATATATTTTTCATCCCCCCATCTCGGAAAGAGTATTTTTGCTCTTCGATATCTGAGTGCAAAAGTCGTTTTTATCCTCTAGAGGATAAAGTAAATTGAATTTAGAACATCGTGTGCACTAAGTTTGTGAATTCAAAACATCATTAAACCTATTTACTTCTACCTCCATGGTGCCGAATTTATCATAGGTACAACCTTTTTTAATTTGTTAAAAACTCAGACTCGGAACCTTCTTGGTGTACTTTTATAATTTGCTTTGCGCGCGCCATTTTCTTGTCAGGTCAATTGTTAAAACCTTAGGTTAAAAACAAGTGAAAAACGTAAAATAAGTGGTTTTGGCGACCAAGAAGTTTATTTGACGCCAACAGAATTGACTGAAACTGTTAATAATGCGCAAATGAGCTTTCTCCCTCAACAATCACGCGAGAAGGATTTGAAACAGTACGATATTAAAAAAATTGAAAAAAAATAGGTAGAAAATGCCCAAGGCATTAAGTCCGCCTTTGTACAGTTTTTACTTGTGCATAAAGTTTTAATAAATAAATATTACACTCAACTTAACTAACTGAGCAACGTTACTTTAAATTTTTCTTAATTGTACCTAAGTATTATTTGTTATAATTTAAAGATTATTCTGTAATACTTACCTACCATAATGTAGTAGTTAACACCTAAACTGAAATAAAAGTAAAAGTATCTTGTGATTGTAAATGTTTTTTTTTTGCATTTAGTCATTTCCTCGCTGAGGTGGGATGAAAAGTTACGTGTTGCACTCGAGTGCAAAGATTTTTCACCTCGTGCTCTTTTGATTCCCTCGCTAACGCTCAGGATTCTAATTTTTGAATCACTCGCTGCGCTCGTGACTCAATTTTAGAATCCTTCGCTTGCTCGGTTATCAAAATTGAGCACGCGGTTATAAAGCAACTTTGCACTCTTGTATAACAAATAACTATTTCAATACACTTCCTCGAAAACTGGTTCTTATCGCACTACGATTAGGTTCAACATGCAATGTATTTCACACGCGTGCGATTTTTTTCATTTTCCAACACGTGTGCGGGAATGAAAATTGCCCCAGATAACTATACATAAACTTAGTCCAATTTGGTTTAATGCATAAAGTCGAAGGTGAATGTTTTTTTTAATTTTGGCAAAGCAATAATGCGTCTTTACGGCGTAAATATTTTTTGAATATTCAAATTGTTGTATTCATGAGTTTATAAATAGAATATCATAGATAAACATGATTATTTTAAACTAAAATTTACTTTTAGAAACAAATTAACATTTATTTGTGTTCTAAATTCAAAAATATTAAAAAAAAAACTATTTTTTATATTAGGCTGTATAACGGCTTCATACCTTTGCTTCTCCTTCAACCTGGTGAAAGCAACACGCGGAAAAAAAGGAAATTAAAATCATAGTTTTTTATTAATCATGACAAAAATATTTTTCGTTCTTTTATTTTATTTCTTCAAAAGTGTATTGAAACACGTCGTTTGATACACGTGGACATTTTTTATTGCAGTTCTCGGCTCAAAAACACCCTCGCCTACGGCTCGGGAGTTAATTCCGCCTCGGATGCAATAACAAACTTTCTCCACTTGTATCAAAATGTACTATTTTATTACTTATACTCTGAAAGGAGGTCTGCAGTTGCCTGAGGAGTGGGTTGAAAGTAATACTTTTCAGCCCTAGGGAGAATCGTTTTCAACTGACAACTGTCAAATTATTTAAAAAAAAATAGTACATTGTTACCCTAGGGGTGAAAGTAACTTATTTAGTCCCGAGACGGGGTTTGGTGCCCGAGCGCAGCGAAGGCGCTAATAGTTCGAGGGACTAAATAAGTCTTTAACCTGAGGTAAACACTGTGCTTTTCATTACGAATACAAGGAAAGTAAAAATAAAAATAGTAATTATAAAAAATAAAAAACCCGACTGCATAAAAATAACTAATAACTTTAAATAAAAAACAAGTTCAAGAAACAGGACATATTGACTGGAATAGTTGGGACCCACTGGATGATGTAATGATTTTAGTCTTTCTATTCTATTTCTTTAAAATAACATAGATTTGGGCAAAATATTTACCGAAAAGAAAATGAAAAATAGGTAATGGCTGAATAGCTGGCCGGCCACAGAAAAAAAAAACAAAATAGGCGGGAAAGCGGCAATCCAATCTTCATTTGTTTTTTCGAGTTGATTCATGTTTTACCCGACTGCGCCAGAAGGAGGGTTATGTTTTCCTAGCGTATGTATGTATGTATGTATAATTGTTTGGCACGCTCTGTGGCCTGAACGGCTCGATGGATTTTAGCTCGAGAGGTGTCGTTAGATTTGTATTTACTGTGAGAGTGACACTGGGTACCTATGTCAAAATAAAAAAAAGAAACAAAATGCAGTCAAAATGTCCTGTTTCTTGAACTTGTTTTTTCTTTTCAGTTTTTATTTAAAGTTATTAGTTATTTTTAGAGATGCAACGAATAGTGATTTGGCCGAATACCGAATACCGAATATTCGACGGCGCTCTCAGCCGAATACCCAATATTCGGCGGGTGATCCAGTACAATTGACGTCGACGCTAACAAGTAACGACACGTTTTGATGCGGTGCGTGCGGCGGTGACGGGGCAGACGGACCCAAAGCTTATATATTTTGTTAAAAAATACCTGTCGTCACCGTGCAGTAGTGTTTACAGTGAGAGACTATTCTCAGAAGCAGGTATTGTATATGAAGAAAAGCGCAATCGTCTCTTACCAACAAATGTAGAAAAACTTGTCTTTATTCACCACAATTTGCCTTTACTTAATTTTAATGATTAAAAATACTGATGTTGTATTCTTGTTTTCGCAATTAATGATTGTTGGATAATTAAATGTTTCGATTAAATTGCTTTTTTTATTTCCTTTTATAAGATATTTGCTACTTTTTTATTTATTCGGTATTCGGCCGAATACTACTTACTATTCGGCCGAATACCGAATAGTTGCCGAATATTCGTTGCATCTCTAGCTTATTTTTATGCAGTCTGGTTTTTTAATTTTTATAATTACTATTTTTATTTTTACTTTCCTTGTATTCGTAATGAAAAGCACAGTGTTTACCTCGGGTTAAAGACTTATTTAGTCCCTCGAACTATTAGCGCCCTCGCTGCGCTCGGGCACCAAACCCCGTCTCGGGACTAAATAAGTTACTTTCACCCCTAGGGTAACAATGTACTATTGTTTCGTGCGGGGATCGAACCCGCGACACAGCGTATCAGCCTAGCAGCCAATCGCTCAATCGTGATCCCTATGTCGTCATGTCAAATGCTGAAAAAGATACAGTTAAATCAAACTGCAGATATTTTTGTTACAAAACAAGGGTGACAAGTACTTGGGATTCATCATCATCAGCATTCAGCCCGGTATCACCCACTACTGGGTATACGCCTCCCCTTTTTTCTGCCACACTTTCTTTTCGAGTCATCCCATCCAGGTCCCATTCAATCTCTCCAGGTGTTTGACACGACTTGGACTTCCTTGGCCGGTTCGGTATTTTTTTTACCTTTGTAGACAAAAGAGGAGAAAAAAAAAGCGTGGTGCATTGGTGATAGCTCAAGTAGTCAGGCAGCCACCCACCGGCGCGCCGTGTGCCGCACGCCCCCTCATATTTGAAATACTGGGGGGGCTACTCTCAAAGTCCGTCAACGAAGATAGGGGTACCGTCCGTAAGTAGCGAAAATAACCTACTCCCTAATATTTTCGAAATCATAAGTTTTGAAAACACATTGGGAGTAAGGACAGATGACCAATCGAGTTGTCATTATTTTTTAGTTCGGGCCCCTAACGAATCTTATGTCCGTAAGTGATACGGAGTAGGAAACGACCGTAGCTTCGGGTTTCGTGCTTAGAGAGTAGACCCCCTGCGCCGTGTACGGCCGCATACGGCGACGGAATCCGCATGTTTAAATGTCGGCCAAATCCTGGCCGGAGCAGCGTGACGAACTGGGCAAGTACTCCAGCACTCCGGACCAAGGTAGTCCAATTTCGTTCCGGGGTGGAAAATCGTCATGAATGTCCTCCGTCGGCGAGCGGGAAGATCTCTCAGACTCTAACTGACTAAAAACCACCCTGGTGTTCCCTTCCCACACTTGCATCGGGGTTCATGGGAACTAGTGCGCCTTCCACGATCCTCGGGTGGTTTTACCCCTGCGCCTGCAGATTTCCACATGCAAAAAACATAAAAGACAGCTAATCGTCCGTTTTACCAACCGTACTTTTGTATCGTAATAAAAAAGAAAGGCAATGAAAAATCCATTTGCTAATGGCCGCTGTCATTTACGATGTCGTCGTCGAGTTAGATCGATAATATTAGGTCTAGCACTGCTAGACTACTTTAGCACTGGTTTCCTCTCCTTGGACTATGTCAGGACCTTGATTTGCTTTATTACCTACTTGATGAAATAATTAATACAATTATTGAGTACCTACAATAGTACTTACCTAGCATAATTATTTTTTAAAGTGCAAATATCTAACAACACAACATAATATAAATAGCAGCTATAGCATAGTATATGCGTCTGTTATACCGGAAGATAAAATAATTCTAGTAATATCTTCTGAAGTAGAACTTTTCTACTGAAAAGACTACGTCGGACAAAGTCCGAGGTTGTAATTGCAACGTGCTGCATTGCTGCAATCAGTGAATACTGAATAGGATCTCAATAATAATGGAAATAGGTACCTACATACGAGTAGGTATATACATAAACTCAACTCACTCCCTTTTCCCAAAATAAACGAATTAGAAATAAAACAATGAAAACAACGAGCTTTCCCAGCAGCCCTTTTAATAAAAGGAGACCTGAGTCTCAGTCGTGGAAATATTCAATGCTAATATTTGAATGTTCCCACAATAAAGTAAGACATCAATAACAACTTTCATTATTTACGTAAACCACTAACTATACACTATGACACGGCGACGCGCTGGCTTACTTTACTTTGTCGGGCGTGTAATGCCTGCATTTTCCCTCCTTGCGCCCGACTGCGCCAGCCAGCGTGAACCCCTCGTGAGGACATCACATAACAGGGGTTAAATCTGAAACAACTCTTCGATCGCAAAACAATTTCCTCATTTTGTCTATTTTACCGGTCTAGTGTATTGTCTGTGCTTGTCACGCCACGTGTACGCAGCGTGGGTGCGGCGTGGGCGCTACGTAAACGCCACACCCACGGGGGACACGTCCGTGTAGCGTGCCTGACTGTTGGAGCAGGTCAGAGATGGCCTCTTGGGTAAGAAACGTAGATTACCTATCCTATTCGACAACTACAGGAGGCATTATAATAACAGTGGTGTATTTTTTTAGATCTGCCGCTCCAGGCCGTCGCCCTTTTGGCCATAGGGTAATACGCCACTGATTATGAACAAGTACGAAGTACCTATTGTCTCGCTGTCCATCCGAAGCCTGTGGAGGTGCCGGTGTAATGGGCCGTGACCTTGGTTTGTAGTAGAAACGGGGTGGAGATGGAGACACCGACGCGAAAACGTTTACCACGTACCTATTGACTATTAAGTACAGCGTTCTGAACCCCGCCACATAGAAATTGTTCATCGGTAATTTTAAAAAAAACAGCTGTGTAGGAGACAGTTGTTTTTTTTTTTTCAATAACCGATGAAAATAATCTATGTCCCCCACACCACACCACACATAGATCTATATTTTTCAACGCTCAGAATGATGTACTGAACCGTACGTTGTGGGTGGTTGTGGTAACCGTTTTCGTGTCAGTGTCCACGTCCACCCTGTATAGGCGATTAGACCGCCTTCCACCAATGTTGTGGTAACAGAATCTAATTTTTAACCGACTTCCAAAAACCTCTTTTTGGAAGTCGGTTGAAAATTGGCTTGCTGTGTGATTGTCAATTCGCCTAAAAGTTTTTTTTTTGTGTGTTTGTGAACCGATCAACCGATTTTGATGATTCTTTTTTTGGTTTGGAAGAATATTATTCCGCGGTAGGTATTCCCGTTTAAAGATCTGATGCTGATATTCGGAGATATACAATGGAACTCTTCAATAATAGACAGCAAATCTGTCGTGATTGCTGCAATCGCTTGCATGTTTATTGTTTACACAACATCATAACGTAACACGCGTAACGTAACGCTTGTATGCTCTGAGGGGGTACACAGATGTGTACACTGTACAGTACAACCAGATTTCGACAGTTAGGTAGGTAGGTATGTTAGTTTCCATTTGATTGGGGATAAGCCTATTACCATACAATGATACCTGTGTTGTTAACAATGTAAAATAAATGTAAAGCAAATATTTGTATAGGATATTACCTATAACTAAAAATGGAAAAACATTTTTTTTTTGCAGATTTACTAATTTTAACTCTACCGATTTACCAATTAGTAGGTAGGTACGATTAAAATATTGCAGATTACTAATTGCGTAACTTTTTATTTTTACCTCAGAATTTATAACGATAGGCCGATAGGGTATACCTAACGCATACCACGAAGCGCTAAGTATGATTCGCTTCTCGTGGGGCGGAACTATCGGCGTGTCACAGCAGTCACGTGCGAGCAAGCGTGGCCCGGCCGACGACGCGACGTTGCTGCAGCCGCGGCGCAGACGAACTCGAACACAAGACACGCGAGGCAAAACTTACGCAGGGCCATACACCACCGTAATGCATAAAAATCAGCTCTATAATACCTAGACTCTTCCAATTAATTAAATATCTGCATTTACCCTAGAATTAGAGTTCACGCATCGGAATGTGCGCCGGCATTCCGACGCCCCCCGTCCATATTTTGACGCCGCACCGCGTCACATGACTGAAACCGGCCGGTGTTTTTAGTACATCCGTTCAGAACGGCCGCGCAGCTCTCAGGGTGACGACGTTGCCAGACGCTCCATACATGCAGTTAAATACGATAACAATTTACATACACTGTGATCGTTTATCGAAAATGAATTGCGGAGAACTAACCTAAGTGCTATAGTTTGTGATTAGTGCTGAATAAACTTACCCGTTACGGGAATAAAATGTAAACAGAACTTGTATTTGATATTTAATTCATTTGCAATTTTGTGAAAGAGTGGTTTGTTTTGTTGTGGTTCCAAATGAATATGGATACAAGGCATTATTGGGAGGAGAACGGGCATTCCGTGAATTATGACAAGTAAGAATATTAATGACATTTTACTTTAGTTCTTCATCAAAATGGCTCGTATGACGACGTTTGTATTGTGAATTCTGTATTGTTTTACAGGGAGTGGTAGGTATCAATTAGACCATTGAATGTAACATTCAAGAGAAATTACGACGTGATTACGATCAATTCTAATAAAAACCACACTCGTTTTTATTACACAGTGTATGGTTTGGATAGGTAGAGGTGATTCTACATGGTCACTATATTACAATAAAATAGTTTTACATGACTATCAAAATAGGCAGGTAATCGTTAGCGATGGGTACAGAACGTTGCTTTATTTTGATAGATTTGTCTGGATTTGTCGTAAAACACCTGACGAGTGACGACCGACCTTGACCCAGTGAAACCATTATGATTATTTATTTTCGCTTATTTTCGGCACCAACATACCGCTGTTTAGTTAGGGGGTTCAAAGTTTTTGATTAGATTTTCATAAATTTCCCGGCATTTGAATTCTAGTTGGTGTAACTATAAATTCTGCTAACGGTAATCATAAACGCAAAAAAAAAACGTTACACCTATTTCGCGATTCTTATTTTCACTTTCAAATCTTGTAGGTATTACTAGCTGATGCCCGCAGCTTCGCTCGCCCACTTGACACATAAACCTTCCTTGAGAACCAAATGAAAATAAAAAAAAATGCTAACCTATTGCGCGGGCAGATGCATTGGATTTGCAGGTTTGGTTTTGGCAGCAAAGAATCAAAAGGATAGATACCACCAAATCATTGATACACACATGATAGGTCATCAAAATGTCAAATTTAAGAGTCTAGGTAGGTGCCTATCATCTAGCGCGGGGTCTGGGTGTCCGGCGATAATTTGGGGAGAGGAGACGTCGCGTCGATGATTCCCTTACTAAATGATTTAAATATAGGATAATGGTGTTTCACCACAAAAACTTGACACTTCTACAGAGGAGGTAGCTGTATGCTTAACTTAATGAGAGTCAAATGTCAGTCTTAACGTCAAATTTCCAGCAGTAATGTCATGTCCAATAGTTATCTAACCACAACTGCTCTACACGGTTTTTGTGGGAGCAAGTGTGGGTGTTTCTGCAATGGTGAAATGGGTTCAATGTAAGTTGCATTTGCTCACATCATTCCCAATGCTGTGGCAGTACCTATCACGTGTGCGTAATATTGATCTCCTATATACATATAATAGAGAAATAATTTAAAAAAATCTTTAGTTTTTTAACACAAGAAAACTGAAAACGAATGATGTGATGAGGCAATAAAAACGGACCCAAAATAGTCTTCAAAACTAACTTAACTTCGTATTGATTAATACAATTTATCGATTAAGGAGTCATTAGAAGAACAGGGATCAGACCAGAAGCAGACCAACATTTGATTTGATAAGAACTATCACCTTGACCTATCCTGCGTTTACACTGCCAGGCTCGTTTACACTTCACTGGAAGAACAATAAGCTCCCTTGACAGTAGGGAATGCATCCCTGCATGGTCATAACAATCTCGGCATTGTGGGACTGACCAACCTCAATCCTGCTGGATCCAAGTATTTTCGAGATCACGCAGAATGGAAGGCTCGATAAAAGAGTACCAAATTGAAGCCGCTCAATCGGTTTAATTTACGAGCGAAATTAGTTCCGCATATTGCTTGATCCCTCCCAGTATTGCATTCCGTACTTAGCTGTGTTTAGTGATAATTATGTACCAATCGCGCAGTCTCTAACGATGGCTCGAAATCATGAACTGACCTACGCTAACACGTTTCAATTGAAGTGTGCAGCGACTATCCGTCATCAATTGTGACGAACGAAGACAGAACGTGAGAATCGTATCGGATAGGAATAGCAACCAAATAACAAGATTTTTTTCTATAGCAACGTGCTCTTATGCTCTCCTCTCTCTGACCTTCTTTCATAGAAATTCGGTTCTAAATTATGTTTTACGAAACTTCAACCATTGCATTGATAGCGACTTCAGCTTTTGAGGAATCCGTTTTTCGGGATTGTGTTCGGTTTTTTTCTCCGATTATTTGAGCGTCGTATTTCGATTCTCTGGCCTGTTTCAAGATTGGCAGTTTCTACCACTATTGCGTCTGTTACATCTTGAAGTCTTTCTATATGTTGTGTTTTCTTGGTGACAGACCTGAAGCCCTAAAGCTCTTCTTCAACTGATACAAAAACAAAAATTGCCAGTAGTCGCCAGAAATCCTTCTCAGATACATTGCACTTAAGTTTGCTTTATCATTTGGTTAATGCAACTACATCTTTATCAAGTGTTTTACTCAAGATTCTTGACCTCGTGACCCAGTCGCTAAAACACTGACTCTGTACCTAATTTATCAAGGATTTCTGGTAAAATGCAGTTAAACTTTGATTGGCTATCGTATGATTACGATCAAGTGAATATATTTATCGTAGTAAACAAGCTTGCAGCTTTGGTCTATTTTCGAATGCCTGCAGGAGTAATGAGAATGTCCTAATCATCAACGCATTACTCGTCTTAAAAAGTATTAATCAATATGAAATGGGGCAGCTTCATTTCTTCAGTCGCTATTGGGTTTATTTCTAACTAGCTTCTGCCAGCGGCTTCGCTCGCGTGAAGTTTGATAATTTTCCCATGGGATAAAAAGTATCCTGTTTTAATCCAGGTTATAAACTATCTGTGTGCAAAATTTGATCCAAATCCGTTCAGTAGTTTTTGCGTGAAGCAGTACCAAACATCCAGACATCCATACATCCTTACAAACTTTCATATTACAATATTAGTAGGATGGCTTCGGGTAACTAAGTAGGTAGGTACCAACTTTTCTTGAAAAAAAATCTTATCCCTATCTACTTAGAAGGCCTTGTTTTTCCTACGACAGATCAGATAACTTTTATCCGAGAAATAATATTGATGTCTGACAAAATGTCAAAAATCTCATAAGAACTTCGAAAGCATATTATGGATCAAAAGTTTATTCCACTTTTGCAACAGTGTTTGGACATCTTCTAGGCTAGAACAGTGGTTCCCAACCTATGGTCCGCGGACCACCGCTGGTCCGCAGGAGCCTGGAACATGGTCCGCGAAAGAGTAAAATGTTATTCGTACTTTTTAACTTCCACGGAAGATGCAAGCTTAACCCAACCTAATTGAACCTGTCAGAGGCGAGGTGCTAATTTTTTTTTTAAATCTACTAACTTATTCCAGTTTCCGTATGAATGATTGCAAAACTTCTCGAGCTCACTTCGATCACTTTTGTATCCTTCACTATCTTAATTCTAAAGATTTTCATCCCATATTCCAATTTTTGCATTGTGTGAGTTGAAAGATTCACCCCCCTAGATTATAATCCTATCGGTGTCCATGTTTATCTAAGACTTTATGGCCCCTGCTAAGAATAAAGACACCAAAGTGGTCCCTAGTCCAAGAAAGGTTGGGAACAACTGAGCTAGAAGGATCGGTGGAATAGTTTCCAGTTACTAACGATCTTGGAAAAAGTACATCAAACAATTCAGTTCAGTAACGTCAATGTCGCTGTCGAGAGGGTCGGGTCGAGGGTCGTTATATTGCTTACATAACATGAGTTACTTTTTTCCCACTTCATCACTATCTGCACTGTCATCACTGTCACTACATAATTATTATGAAACAAAGTCCTCCGCGTCTGTCTGTCTGTCTGTTCGCGATAAACTCAAAAACTGCTGCACCGATTTTCATGCTGTTCACCAATGGATAGAGTGGTTTTCGAGGAAGGTTTTAGTATATAATTTGTCAAGTTTTTGTATACATTGGCTAAAACAATGATATTTGTTGGAATTGTCGGAAAAAAATAAGCTGTCTGGGAGCTTTACTTTTGGTCGCGATAACCGACATCCACGCGGGCGAAGCCGCGGTCATCGCCTAGTTATAATAAAAAAAAAAAACATTGATCATCATCATTTCAGCCGAAAGACGTCCACTGCTGCACATAGGCCTCCCCTAAGCGCCGCGCCGCCACATTGACCGGTCCCGTGCGACTCGCATCCAGCGGATTCCCTGCCCACTGTCGTAAACTTAAGTTTGCTAATTCTACCGGCTAACATCGTCGGTAACCTTGGTTCTCTTACCTTTTTTTTTTTTTTTTTTTTTTTTTTTTTTTCGGATGGGAAATCATCAAATGACTTCTCCCGCTCTGGGCTGAGCAGGAGGGAGTGTCAGACTTTTACTGACTAAAACCCATCCATGTTCCTTCATCGCCCTTTGTGTTCCGGGGCCACGGTATCTCTTTCGAATAGTCCCGCAGCCCCGGCAGGCTTCGGTCCTTGCGGACCCCTTCACTGTTGCTGACTCTCTTTGAGGCGCGCGTGGAACACGAACGCGCCGTCGACACGGCCTGTCGTCATGAGACGTACGGACGGCGAGCTAGCCCATAGCTCCCCGTCCACAGGCCCGCGCCTACGGTGGCCGGAAGCCACCACGTGGCCCCCGACGCCCGGGGCGTCTCCCGCGGCGGCCGGGACGTGAGGATCTCTCCCTGTCCTGTTCCGCCACCTCCTTCGCTAGCATGACTGCTTCGCAGAAGGAGGTGACGGCGTCCCATTCCGTCTCGCTCCGGACCATGGATTGAACCAAGGCCGGGAGCGAGAGGTCGCCGCCGCTGGTTCTCTTACCTTCGTTCCTGATTTGATCACGCAAGGAAACACCGAGCATAGCCCTCTCCATTGCCCTTTGGGTGACTTTAAGGGCTGTCGCGAGCGAGACAGACTATTTATTTCTCGCTCGCACCAGTAGGGAAATAGTCTGTCTAAAGACAGTCTTGTCTATAGTGTGCGGTAGCCCTAACTAAGCCTTCTGATAAGGCCCATTGTGACTGTGAGCGCCACAAATAATAAATAAATAAAATAAATATCGCTGGACATTACACACAGCGCCAAACTAAGCAACGAGGCAAGGAATGTTTTTCTTACACCCCCGAAACCATAGATACGCGTCATTTTCCTGTTTCCATGTTCGAGTTCTATCTTTAAATTTGTCCCGGTTACTTTTGGTTCGTTCCTTTATAAGAAAGCTATAAACGGCCAGTTATTTTTGAGCAGCCTGTTTTGAAAAACCATGAATAAAACCTACCTATTTTAATTCTCGTTTCTTTGCGTAAATATTTTACAATTGTACGTTTTCTGATTGGAGTAGAGTACGGAGTTTTTACCGCTTTGTTTACGTTTGAAACTTTGTGACGAATGGAGCAATAGACCTTGAAGTGTGCATAACTGAGGACATTGTATTTGTATGCAGAAGTCGATACATCTTATCGTAAGGTGGAAAAAGTATGTACCCTAGGGCCTTGGAGGCTTAATGGTGGTGATAACGCCACTGTTATATTAATTTATGTCACTATGATACAGCTACTTCTTAACTCCCGTGACAATGACATAATACATGTGATACACCAGAGGGGTCTCCTAGGCCCTAGGCCTTCCTTCTCCTTTGGAAAGAGAAATTTTCCATCATCTGGAGAACTTGTGAGGCCTGAAACCACATTAACATAAGCCAGTTTCTTATGCACTGAAGAATTATAAATATTTAAGTATCAAAGTTATGGCATACATAGGTATGCTAGTGTTAGTGATATTGCGATATGGTCAGCTTCACGGACTTGTAAATCTGTGCCACCTGCACCACGTGACGTCATAGAAACTTGTTTATAATCTATTTATAGACCAGAGTTCAATGCTACAAATGTTTCAGACCTAATCATCGATATGAGTACTGCGTCAGATTCTGTATCGAGAATATAGCCAATTAGCGAGTCAATTTTTGATAGCGCTAAATCATTGAGCGGGCCAAACAAAAATGTTTTTAAAGTAGGTACTTTATTACACACATACATTTTTACACTAGGTTCATTACATAAAATAAATTCACGTAACAAAACCTATGAATCGAACGTTACGCAAAATAGTGCCGATAACTATTAAAATACATTCCACATTGTAGTAACAAAACAAAGCTGCGACCAACGGACTGAGAATGAAAATCCCCAATTGATTAATTCGACATCTGAATAGATATTGTGATTTGTGGCGAAAGCGGAGCGAAAATAACACCTCGGTAACACGTGACAGGGGCGCGGGGTGGGGAAGGGCCGCATCCTCAACACGCCGCGCGAAACGTGACCGATCCAACACGTAACGTAATGCATGTGTGCACACACACACAAACGCGCACGTTCTCCTCGTTCGTATCGCGAGGGGTAATGGGAAGGTAGGTATACCCGACTGTTTTAAGATGTTATTGTTTTCTAAGGTTTTTCTTACGAATGGCCAGTTAACTTGAAGTTATGTCATAAAGGAATTGGATTTAGACTCTTGGAATTCTTTGAGTTTTACTATAACTTTTTTTTTTTTCTCTTAATGAAATAATTTGTGGCTGGAATTAAAATTAGGTTTAAAGGAAGTTTTGTTGTGAGATTTTTTTAGTATTCACAAATATTATTTCTTTGGTTTTGCTATTGACGTATAATGTGATGGTTTTGCTTTGTTTGCTTACTTTGTTAGAATGCTATAAGAATCTTGCATATTTAATGCGTTTTATATACCTACACAGACAAATCATACCTTTGTAGGTACTGCAAGCTGTGTGATTAATTTATCCACCTACTTACATATCTTGTAGAAAACATTAAACAAACTAAAAAAAAGTTTGGTAAAACTATAATAAATGGTGTTATTTTTAATAGCAGTAGGTACATATCTAGATAGGTACTTAATAGATTATTTATTTATTGGATTACCTAGAGAATTATTTGTTGCTCTGAAATAAAATTATAAAACACAAACGCTATTATTTTAAAAAAATAAGGTAAAGCGACGCTAATATACATATAAACATGGGGATTTACTCAGCAATTTACACTTATAATGAATTTACTTTTTCAAGGTCAAAGTCATTCCTGCACCTTTATTTCTGTAACTACATACGTCTTACAGCCGCGATTCATAGTTTAATCAACATACAACCTGACACTGACCTGCAAATTGCAAAAAACGTAAGAAAATTTGAATTTCGCGGGCCACCCTGGCGTATTCACCTTAAGTAGTTGATTTTTAGTTTTTACTAGGGTAACCATAAGTATCCAGCGCGGAATTCCCGGGTCTTTTTTATAATTTTTAAATCCTGACTGATGAAACTCTATTTTTTAATACGTATTTTATTTACCTACGTACGTAAAACCCACTCTTTATTTGATCACGCTTTAGCAATTCCACGACCGCAGTTTCACACGTTATAAAAACAAACTTGTTGTTATGGAAGAATTAAATTTTACCAAACGTCACCGACATGTCGTTTGTAAATGCAGACACGTGAGAAACAAATGACCAAATGATAACTCTCTTCGTACCTACTTCTATTTTTAGAAATAGCAAGTTTAGTAACATTAATTTAAAATTTTAAACGATGCTAGTTCGAGAATTAGTTCGAAAAAAATAATGTAAAGTTTCGAAAGCTTGTGATAATTTAAATTGGTAAATTCCATTTTTGAACTGGATCGTTGTGGATCAGACGTGTTTAACAGAGAATTTATCACATAGTTACTTAATTATTTAATGTAGACATAAAAAATCATTGGAAATTCAGACAGACAGACATCTATTTGGGATTATAATAATCTTGACTTTACTGCCGCAAAGGCCCTTTACTACTTTGATTGTCATTGAACGGTTTGCAATACCTGTAACCAATTCAATAATTTCCAACAACTTTATAGTAGGCAATTGTCTATTTTGATACGTAAGTACCTACTTATTTAATTAATTGTCCGTAAACTAAACGCACAAAAACACATAATTAATGTTATTTTTGTCACTACTCTGATGCAGGATGCGCGATAAAAGCTTGTACGAACGTACGTAACACGTGCATCTTTTTTTCGACACATTATACATAGGTACTTACGTTTGACGACGTATGTACCAGACTCGTGTTTCGGCCACGCCTCACGTAAGTTATATTATGATTAAACTATGCGTTTATGTTTTATATAGGTAACTGGCATTGGAGATTCCGACAGATTATCTTCTAAGTCTCTTTACGAGGGACACTCGATTCTTTGGGCATATTTTAGTTAGGCTTCTATTTTATCCAGATTTCCTGAGAAAGCAGAATAAACATATCTTTGTATACATAAGACAATCTAAGCATGAATGCCTTTTGAAACGGTATGACACAATTACAAAACAGGACAATTATTATCTATTTATCATTAATTAGGTAGCCTACAACTACAACCACGAAGCCGTAACTAAACTATAAAAATAAAACCTATGAGCCTATGTTTCTATTTTTACACGGAACAATAATAACTGAAAAGAACAGTAGTTGTGTAGCTTAACCTTTGAAAAAAAAAAACTAATTTCCAATCCACAACTCCCCCACTCGACATAATATGCATATACTTGGCTTTAAATTACATAAAGCAACATAATCCACACCCTAACTTAGTCTGATAAAAAGCCCATTCATTTTCCTCATCTCAAATGAGACTTCAAAAATAGACTTCAAAAACCGCTAACCTTTAAAATGTTGCCATAGCTACAAGTCAACGAGCGGTTCACGGCCAGCCACCATTATTTTCACCCCTCGACGGCTCAATAATTGAAATCGTCCAGTAAATCTGAATGGTCATTGTACCAGCAAGTTGCTCGTTACTCATCAGTTCATCGCCACACGTGGACGAGACGGAGCAGCCAGCACGTGTTGCGAATTGTATTATTATTCACTGTGAACGCACTTCGCAACACTGTTGCAAGTAGGGTTGCCAGGAAGAAAAGCAAAGTTGCGGATTGAATTTCTAATTTATATCTAAAGTTGGAACGCCTCGCAGCGTTTCAATTCTGTCTGCCCAAGCAAAACGTGGGCGTTTTTACTACTTGTACTAAGGTACTGACATTTTGCATAATTGAAGACATTTAACTGGCTCTTGCTGGAAACCAAGATTTATAAAAATACAGGAATAAAGAAATTTATTTTAGACCAAGATACGATTCAGATGACTGACAATGACAAGTTCATAGTTTTGAGATAATCCAGCATTCAACCTCAACAACTCGACATTATCTGCAGCAAAAAGGATAATTATATTTTAATAACATTTTAGAAGTATTAATTAACGAACTTATGACACTAAAAACGTACCTGTTTAATTAATATTCATTATTTACACAGTTACTACACCCCTAGTTTCCAAGAAAGTCCGGAAAACTTCAGACTCATGGTAAACTTAGCGGCGGTTATTTATGTCCCAGCAAACACGTTCTCTAGAACGCTTTTATAGAACGTGAACATTTAATTTATTGACAGTTATCCTCTCAGGGTGTGGTGGGAGGGTAGGGGTGGCAATTATGTAAGGATGTTGTTACTTTTTAGTTATTTTGGGTAGGGAAGGGAAATAAGGAAAAGAAATTAATTAAAGTGCACGTTTCATGAAATTGCTATTACGAATACGACCCTAATTCGAAATGGGAAAAGTATTCTTGAAAATATGAGGGTTGAAACGTGAACAGAAAAATAACATATCATCTCTGTCCCTCATCATCAGCCAATGTTCCCACTGCTGGGACACAGCCTCCTCTCAATAAGAGGGAATCTCTGTCCCTAAAGTGTCTTAGTGGACTTGTTACATAGTTAATCTGAAAATTATCGGAATATCAAATATAGGTAATAAAAATCGTCCCATAATTTTTCACCAAACCCTATCATTGAATGAATTGAATTGACACATTCAATAATAGACTGAATTGACACTAAACACATCTTTATAGGTACTGTGCTAAACACGTCAGTACCTAATAGGAATCGTCGTAATTAGCCACATTGTCACTGACGCTCGCAAACAATGCAATAGGGGCTACACGTGTGCCGTGACGTCATTGACATAAACAGGTGCCATCATGGCGTATCTCTGTCTGTGTCAACAGTACTTATTGTACTTATGAGCTTCATAAATAATATTTATGGAGAATCGTTGGAATAAGTGATTTAGGTATAATTATTGAACTTTATCAAGAAAAAATCTTTCTTGTGTGTTTTCTTAAAATAGAAATACCCTGTTCGAAATGAAAAAATAAAACTTTTTTTTCATAATTATAATCTACCGATTTTGATTTTTAATGTGATCGCAAACTTTTTTTGATGTGTACGTGCTTGGAGCATTTTCAATGTAAAATGACTAAAGAGTATAAAATAAAGTCGGTTTTCTTTGCTCTCATCATCATCATCATCATCCACCGCCTGACTTCACCCACTACTAGGTATAGGCCTCTCTTTGTTTGTGCCAAGCTTCACGTTCTTGTGCCAGTCTCTTCTTTGCTCTATTTATCTCTAAATCAGTCTCGAATCTGAAGTTTCATCTTGATTTGAATATTTGAGTAGTGGAGTCAAAAATGCTCGGCTATACAAAATAAAAATAAAACAATCCTCCACAATATATTGGCATTTCTAATTTAAACGAAATAGGTATTGTTTGTTATAACTAAACACAAAATCACGTAACAGTTCGCACGATTTAGCTTCACTTTGATAAGAAAAGTAGTTTCTAAATTGTGAAAATTGTTTTTTCTTGGTAACATATTTAAATAAAATAATATGAACTGATGAAAATAATTGATAATGCCGTAACTATGTATACAGGGTGATTTTAAATTGTTTGGGGTAATCTGTCGGAAGTATAGGTACTCGTTGAAATACATAATATTATAGGAAAATTTCAGGCTACTAAAAGATAGCTAGCAAATACAAATAATATTTAGAGATATGGATTCTAACATTTGGTCATGTCATGTCTACTTGGCCTGTGATTCATAATACTTAAATGACAACAATATTATGTTATGTTATGGGATTATTTAATTAATTTGATACCTACTGGTACTATTGTATTACGGATGACTAATTTTGATCGTATGTAGCAATTAGTCCAAGCAAAACTATTGAAAAAAGTTATACCCATTTGTACTACACAGTTTTCATTTCTGGCGAAAGTAAAAAGAAAAGTCTACTTGAGCTTATCTTAAAGCATTTGTGTTAGATATAAACTCTGTATCTAACTCTGACTGTATTTGACACAGATCAACAAATCATTTTAATATTATTGTATCGGATAAGAAAAGATAAGGAAAAGACATCGACCACAAGTTCACAACGGTCATCATCGGCTGACAAAAGGTTATAAAATAATAATTTGTAATTGTAACGATGGCGAAAATGCCAGTGAACGGAAGAGTGGGCAAGGGGAAGACGCTTTAGACATTGTGGAGTGCTTCAATGATGAAATTAGTTGTGGAGAAAAGAAAAATCAGGCAGGCCCGCACACGAAGTGATCCGTAAAAAAAGCCGACAAAAATAAAGTTTCTCCATATTGTTCAGCAGATACAGATCTGTGACCGACAGATGGACGGACAAACAGCAAAGCGTTAGTATGTACCGTTGTCATCCTTTGGGAACAGAACCCTAAAATGTTGTTGCCGAATAATTACGAACACCATCTGAAATCAGATAAAAGTGAAATTGGAAAACGTGACCTTTCCAGCTAAGGCGTTATCGGATAATAAGTGTCATTAATCATACTTAATGTTAATAGAATAAAAGATTACAAGGAAAAATTATATTTTTTGTAAATCAAGTGGATTTGGACGTGTATGACTATGTATGTGAGTTACAACTCTGCACGACCTGTGAATAGTAAAACCTTATTAGAAGTCGACCTTTTTCGGTCTGTCTAGATTAGCGTCAAGTTTCTGGAAGTGATGATATCACTCATGTAAAGTTACACGAAATCACGTTCGTGATTTCCACAAAGTACCTACAAAATTAATAAATAATTGGTCGGATTGGTCCTTTGGTCCTAGAGAACGAAGTTCATAGAATCTAGACATTGTCGGTAATAGGGAATATGCATGAAATACAAAACTCTTTTTATTTATGAAAATACGCATAAAAACATTGTGGTACACTTGTTTATTTATTTATTTATCACAAACACTACTAACATTACAGGGAAATTATGGGGGATTTATGTTTCTAATACATCACTTATTTTACAATTTACTGTTTTATGTAGCATGTTTTTGGTGAAACGAAACGCACTGTCAAAACACACCGTCTTCGCTAACGCCTGTATTGACGTCCAAGTTCATTGTGCCAAAAAACACTTTTATTTGAAAAGTGCTAAAAGTTTCACTAAAATTTTATTCTAATATTGTTATTCCAATTTTTACTTGAATAAAGCACATACAATTGGTAAAATTATTTTATTAAGGCCAAAAGAATTAGATGTAAACAAGGCAGATTGTGGATAATGACGTCACATCATGGCCGCGACAGCTACGGACGTTTGAATTGTCGTAGAAAATTGCAGGAGTTTAATATTATTTTTGTGCGACAAGCAGTAGTTGAACTTAACTTTTAATACTTTTCTTGGGATGTTAGGTGCTGTATTTTATTGATTTAAGTGAAGAAAAAATTACGTGCATATTCCCTAAAATTGATTGACAGAATAATTCTATCCATCAATAAATAAAGATTTTACGTTTGAATACATCTATTTTAGAGTACTTACAACTGTTATATATTTCATGACTAATTTGCTAATAAATTCAATATTTGAGAGATCAGTTGGAGGCGCGTGACTCCATTAAAACATTCATTTCCACTACCCATTAAAACATTTATTTTACGAAGCTGCGGACATACTAATTTCACTCTTACACCTTGACCTCATGCAAAAATGAAAAATAAGGCTAGGCTAGTTTTGTAACATACTAAGCCAAAAATAGACCGATGAAGTCATTAGAACCGAATAACAATACATGTCTACTTAAATAAATTGGTGCACGTGTTTCGTTTAAATTGATAAGGCAAAACCAGCATGCGCCTGAACGATTTGCTTGCAGATATAGAGAATATTATACTGAAATATTATATTCGGATCTATTGTTTGTTGGCTTTTTACCATATTATACAGAAGAACTTTAGAATAGTTTGGTTCATGCTTACAATCTGTAAATTAACAAAATTCTGTCAATGTGGCCATCGAAAAATAATGGACCGAATATACTACCTTGGAGAGCACCAACAGTAAATTTACATAAATCGGCAGATTTATTCCCAATTAGAAAACAATTAGACTTTTTTATTTTACAAATATATTTTAAATCAGCTTACATTTTCATAGTTTACCTCCAAAACCTAATTCTTTCCATTTTTTCAGGAGCAGTTTAGGCGACAGGGTGTCAGACGCTCTCGCCAGGTCTAGGAACACCCCGAGGCAAGTGCCTCAATTTTACTAACTCTTTGTTTAGGTAATTTTCTCGTCGTCTTCTGTAGCTACTTTGTTATTAACTGCCTGGATTAGTGTTAATTATAACGTTAAAACGTAAATTGATTAACATAAAATTTACGTTTCAACAGGATACTATAGGTTTAATGCATGCATATTTCGATATCCTTGTTTCTTTTTTTGCTGTTTGTGGCAGTAAGTATGTTAGAATTTAATATTTCACTTAATAATTTACGTTTTGGTTGTAGAATTCAGACACTACATTATCATTACCGTTGCAACTTTCTTGCAAAGTGTTATCAAATACTATTATGTTTCGATAAATATGACACGATACACAAAGGTCATGAATAAATTAATAACTTGCAGTCAACATCTCCACGTCAACACGAGAGTGAAGTATTTGAAGTCACTGAGGGAATAAATTGTGATAGTTAGTAACGTAGATACTAGAAAAACCATGCCCTTTACTGTATCAGATTAAGTGCAATAAAAAAATGTGATCGCAAGGTTATAAATAAAATCCTGCACATGAATTTATACCTGGTCTAGAAAGACTTAGCAATGTTAGCTGGAACACATTTTCATGCACGTTCTGTTATGCATTCTCATTGGAGGCGTATCTGTCTTATCATTGCCTCCCGTTGATTCGATTTTATGATGTATTGTTAGAGATTTAAAGTTTGATTTCGTAGTTGCGCGTAACGTGGTTTGGTTATCGTATGCGTTACGTCACGGAGGCGGTTAGTCTGTTCTGTAGTTTGCGCAACGCTCCTCGCGGGGCACAACGTGACTGCTAGGCACACGTGTCCGCCCATGCTGTGCACCGAATACAGGACCCACTGATTAATAATAACCATCCGATACGATATTTAGATGTTTAGAACATTGTTCTACATTTCCTCTATCAAAAGGAATCTTTAATACTTAAAAGGAAAACATTCGTACGGCTTTGAGACAGGAAAATTCCGTGTCGTTTACTTGTACATATTTTGCTGTGCAGTGTCTTTTAATTTGTGTTTTGCCTCGGCATTGTTTTTATTATAATCTACGTAAATGACGTTACGGACACTACATTACTTACTATTAACTAGGTATTACGGGTGCGTCATCATCATTATCATATTGATTTTCGCTGTTAGGTAGTTTCGTTTATACACTACCATTGACAGTTACTCAGCAAAGGCACTTCTTATAGCTAGCTTAGTATGTTCCTTATATTGCTTAATCACCGTGCACGGTGTACTGACTTTTTTAATGTTCTTTTATTCAGTCTCTATCTTAATGTTATTGATTTTCATCATATTTTCTTTGATCAAATAGTAACAAGTCATTTGGACTTTAGTCTTTGTTAACACTCTACCCACGTTTAGACAAATTGCCTTTGACAAGAGTCAACCAGACATATCCACTGCTTACATAATATAGTAACGACTTGCTACGTGCCATTCGTTTATTTCACATATCACGTTTGCAACCACGCGCCTCGTTACATTTTATAAATAGGCCAATCATTTATTTTAGGACACTGTTTTCCATTTCATTGGTACAGTGTAAGTACTATCAAGGACAATCCCGCCTGATCACTAAGCTTATTTTTGCTTGCACTCGCAACATAGAAGCTCTCTAGCCCCGCCCCGTTGACTTTGTATAGAAATAATAAATGAAAGACAATAACGCAAACAATAGACATAGATAATGACGAAGCACGACAAACGAGAGTTATTGTTATTTTGCGCGCCAAATTGACGCTTTCCTAATAGGCCTAAACTTTAAGGGGGCGAGGCTCGGCGCCTCCGCATGATTTAAGCAAAAATATTTTTAACTGATCAGGCGGAAAAGACCACGACTGTGCCTAGCTGTTTACTGCAACCTGCAACACAAAACGAACAAATCGATTTCGAGACTAACGCCACGTGTCATCACGTGTGTCCATTTCAAAGTGAAGAACTTTACGTAAAGGTCGAAATATGCAAACAAATTCAAATGATACAAACAGATATCTTGCAAGATGCTTTGTAATAAACGAATACAATCATTTCATCGATTGAATAATAAAGTTAGTTAGCAACAAATCAAGCACCTACTAAACTTCGCTGTCGCTCAAGTAAATAAAGAAAGAAAGATGCAGGCTTGCTAATAAATATTAAAACAAGACAACCGCATAGATTCGAACGTAGTTAACTGAGGCCGATATAACTAAGTAATTGACGAAGGTTAGAGCTACCGTGACCTTGCCCAAGGCTCGCTCGCACGGGGTCGCTCGCGTGCAGACTAACGTAATATTATAAACCTAAAGGTAAAGGAAACTAGAGTTACAGGTAGTCAGTGGCAAAAAGTCTGACAACCAGTCTCACCAAGGGGTATCGTATTACCCAGTACTAACTGGGTTGTGGTTGTGGAGCTCAGACAGGCAGTCGCTCCATACTTAAAATGTCACTTACGGGATATCTTCCGTGATTATTGTTTATTTTTGAGCTCCCGATATTTCGACGCTGTTGCAAGCGTCATGGGTTGACTGGAGGATGCGGGTGGATGGAAATACTGGTATTCAGCTGCATCTGGTTGGACTGGAAGCCGACCCCAACATAGTTGGGAAAAGGTTAGGCGGATGATGATGATGGGAAAGGAAACTAGCTTATTTAAGATAGTTTCGTTTAGTAAGAAGACCATCATCATTTGTGACTAGACGTAGAGAAGTAAAAAGGTCCAACGAAACAGTAAGCTTTGATATTTTTCTTTTTAAATATTCATGAATAGAAAGATTATTCAAAGAGCCTTTGTGTAAGAACAAAAGATTTCCACAGGAAATCAACACGAAGGATGTGGATTTTAGGGAAAAGACTTTCCTGTTAGCAACGGCCCTTGTATGCTAAACTTTCAATCTACTCGGAAACTTAAACAACAGAACTTAGCATGACAAGATCATTATCAATTTACATAAAAGAAACTCTTTTCATTAGGTTCCTTAGTAATTCACTGTGCTAAATAAAATGCAAAGACTTCGTAGAGCCTGCAAGGATACGCTTTGTCGTACGCAAGGAGTCGGGTGTGACACACCTTAACCTAGTTCACCTCAAGCTAGATAAGACCTTGTGGCCGACTTTTGTTACCAACGATGTGAAGCTAGGGGGCAATGAACCTATTATCAAAGACGAAGTGGAAATGGAAAGGCATGAAGGTCAATCGAGGCACTATCGGACAAAGAAAACGATCCTAAACATGTTTTTGAAGATTTTGATAAACTAGAGCAAGTGTTCCAAAAGCCTAGTTCTTAACCAATAATGGACTGATCTAAATACTGATTTTTATTAGAAATGTTGACTCTGACAGCACAAAAAACACGATAAAGTACTAATACATCATCATTTTACGCCTTAAGTAAGTAAACTTGGCACTCTTTTCACAATATTTGAAACGTGCCTATCTTGTGGGTGAATTTAATTTTATAAATAGAGGTCACCTGAAAAGGGAGAAACCCTAAAATAAACTCCCCTTTTAACCTTTACCCAGTCTTGCAATCACTAACCTGCTTTTGGCCCTTTCTTCCTTCAAACGTAACCAAAAAGTTAGAAACATTATTTTAAGAACGAGGAAAAGTCAAAAAAGCTTTTCCTGACGACCTTTCAAAATATTACGATGGTGACATTTTACCAAATTAAACGAGTATTTCCGTGATACCCCACAAAAACGATGGAGGGAAACTTTTTTATTCTATTGTTCATAACCAAGTTTTTATTCATAACCAAGAGGTTATGAACGAGATTTAAAAGAAAGAATTGCCCTAATAAAACTTTTTTGTTAATTTTGATTGGGGTGGTCTTTGACTCCCCTGCAACCTGTTTACTAATGTTGTTATAATATCACTACCATGCTTTTTCCAACGTGTTTCAAGTTCGATGAGGAAAAATAAACTCTTTGCATGTTTTGTGTTAATTGTTTCTTTTTTTACAAATTCGTTTATCCTTTCTTTGACAAAGTTTCTTACCTAACATGACCCAAGAATTCGTTCGTTGTTTCGTACCTAGAATTAGCTGGTTCCCCCAAAGCATTTTTACTGCTATCGTGGTGCCTTCCACCGGTTGCGCAACTGTTCAGGCATGTTTTGTTTCTTTTTCATCTATTATTCTAACTGGTCAGGTCTATTCTTAATTTTAAGTTTTGAGATCAGTCATTTGAGGCATTCTAATACACTGACCTGCAAAAATAAGTACATACTACACTTTTAAAAAAAATATTTTTTTCCTAAACTATAGAATTTAGAGATTTAAAATAAAAAACGTTATAAAGCAATTTTTATCAGTTTTCTTTGAAACTATAGACAAAATTAAACTATTTTTCAAATCCTTTTTGGTTCGAAAGTATATCTTGTGTACTTAAAAAGTTATTGCAATTTTAAAAGTGTGATACTTATTTTTGCAGGCCAGTGTAGATCCTTTTTCAAATCTTCTTGTTCCGGTTTTACAGGTCACTGCTGGTGCTGACCTATAGTGACCTTTTTTATAGGAATTGCATTAGTCACTAGTCACTCTTTCTGCAAAGGCGCTAAGTCCACTAACCCAGGATTAAATCTGCTTTTCTTTTATCATTAACATGATTAATCATTTTAATAAGCATTGTCACAAGGGTGCCTATATCTTTATTTTTTAAGTCAAAATAATGTGTGATCTTGATTAGATTACTTGGACATATCCACTTATCGAGAATTTCTCCATTGCGTCATGTAGTTAAATCCGTGAGCCCTGATTTTCATTATCTGCCCCAATTGGAAGGCACTCCCTTAGTTCACTTAGAAACTCAGGACAGGTCGTTGGAGTACCTTAGGTTCACTTAGTACAATCTACATTATATTTCTCTGAATTTCCTTATGCTAGCAAAGGAGTCCAAGAAGAAAAAAATGCAATTTGTCAAGAATATCTTGATAAAATACTAGCGGACGTCACGCGGTTTTACCCGCGTAGTTCCCGTTCCTGTGGGAGTACGGGAATAAAATATAGCCTTTGTTACTCAGTAAAGACGTGGCTTTCTAATGGTGTAAGAATTTTTGAAATCGGCGTAGATTTTGAGTTTATTCATTACAAACATACACACACACACACAAAAATACAAATCTTTCCTCTGTATAATATTAGTGTAGATGAATATTTTTTCTTTCCTTTTTACGAATTGGACTTATTTATATGTAGTTCCTAAAATAACAGATTTCGTTTTCTCTCAAATATAAAGTTAATAGATAAGACCAAGAAGCATTTTCTAGAAAAGTCGCACATTAGTAGCTAAATTAGCCGTGTCATGTCTGTTTCTAAATATTTAACGGTCCTTTATTTGTCATTCCACCTTTTAAATATTATAAAATAACCTGAAATTTAAGTCTAATCCTGTTTCTTGGCTAATCATTATTATTTTCTCATTCGCTCGATTCTGTCACGTTTATCGACTCACGTGCTTCGCGTATCATAAGCGAGAGGCGAATGAACTTTCAGTTTGCCAGGCACCACGCTTGACGCTTGTCTACACAAGACAAAGGCGTTTGCTGTTCGCCGTTCGGCCTCAAAGCCCAAAGGCCTTGTTTTTGTCAAGATGTTACAAACCAACACCGGAAAAAATAAAAACAAACTGACTTTACCGGGTATTTTTATTTGACAGTTTCGAATGTAGGTAGTTTAATTTAAACGAGTCAAGTTTGCTTGTACAAATTTAAAAAAAAATCCTCTAGACTTCAGTAGAGCAAGTAAGAATGTTAGCATACTACCTTGTCATGTGGGTTTCTTTTACCTATACAATATGTAGGTATGGAGGTAAAACTTGCAATGAGGTTAATGTATTTACGCACGTGGATTTAATACGAGCCACGTGTAAGAACCTCGTGAATATAATAATATTAAAGCAAACCCTTGTTTGAGCCGTTGACAAATATTTCTGTCTATAAATAATTCATGAGATTACTACGACGACAGTATTCTCTCTATGGCTTGTTCTTAGTTTACTTACAAGACGATTTAATTAAGACTACTGAACGAAAAGTAAAAGTATGGTCATTTTTAGGGTTCCGTAGTCCGGACAAGGAACCCTTATAGTTTCGCCATGTCCATCTGTCTGTCTGTCTGTCTGTCCGAGGTTTTGCTAAGAGACCGTTAGTACTAGAAAGCTGTAATTTTGTAGAGGTGTGTATATCAATAACGCCGACAAAGTGGTAAAATAAAATTTCGGAATATATTTTTTTTTAGGGTAGCTCCCCTACATGTGAACTGTGAAGTGGGGATGATTTTTTTTTCGTCGTCTACCCCTTCGTGTGGGGTATCGTTGAATAGGTCTTTTAAAATGACTTAACACGACTGACATAATATAGGTACTACCACTACTTACTATTACTATTAATACTACATTACTATTACTACTATTTTAATACTATGTCGGCGTTATTGATATACCTACACACCTCTACAAAATTACAGCTTTCTAGTACTAACGGTCTCTTAGCAAAACCTCGGACAGACGGACAGACAGACGGACATAGCGAAACTATAAGCGATCCTTGTCAGGACTACGGAACCCTAAAAAAGGGGGCATTTTTTTTAGAAAAAAGAAAAAATAGATTTCCACGTCACATCACGCGTTTTCTGCAATACACGCATCATGTAACCGCAACAATGCAATCTATGACTCAGACAATAAGATTTCATATTCATTAACATGCAACCGGCGAATGCGCCCCTTTAATTCTGTTTACGTAACCACACGTGACTTCACGTCCGCAAGCTACGATACGACGTAAACAAGCATTATTGTCAGCAATATTTAGACTCTAAAACAAAGGTCAATGAGTCGCATTTTGAATGGGTTTTATTTATGATGACACATTCCAATTTGGTCTCATTCGAGATTCAACATTGGGAATATTGGGATGTATTTGATTTTAATTAACACGAGCAAAGATCAGGCACGCAGAATTAAATTTCAATTTACACTGGTTAATAAAGCTAACGTAACCTTGAACGTTTGGCAGTTTCGTTTCAGATTATGTTGAACTTCAAATGATTTACTTACTTTAATTTATCAAAAAAAAAACACCATGTCTAAGTCCAGAAAATCCCAAAGATATGAATTAAAAAAAAGACTTTAATAAAAAAATGCCTACAATTAGCTGGTGATGATTTGAATCGCATTACCTATAATAATAGTTGTATGACAGCCAATACTAAATTGGCACTTCACTTTCTTCGTACCTAAATAACTTGCCACACCCTTCGCACTAAATCTCAAGGAATTGTGCGTAATTAATAATGTACATCTATGCTATTTCAAGGTGTACGACGTGACTACAGGTCGAACTAGATTGCCTCGTTGGTGTAAGTCAATTTCTCTACTAGTGCGAGCGAGACAGACTATTTATCTCTCGCTCGCACTAGTAGGGAAATAGTCGGTCTAAAGACAGTCTTGTCTATAGTGTGCGCTAGCCCTAATGGTCGCAAACGCTACTGCTATTTCCCAGGTCGCGCGTAGTGTAGTGTAGCGTACTGAAATGTCTTTCTAGCAATCCGGAGACAGGTCTTCGAAATGTGGGTGTACTGTACACCCAGTATAGTTACATCTCTGCCTAACCCTACAGTGAGAACAGGCGTGATAATAATAATAATATAAATCTATGTATGATACACTACCTACATAGTTAAAATAACTACATAGTATCCGATTGCGATTAATCGCTGTATCGACATTCTCGCTAGTACCTAGTCCGACACGTGAGTCGGAGCACGTGAGCGATGACGTCACCGCGCGGCGCTGCAATTGCAACGACGCTTTAATGATTGAACGAAAATGGAGCATTGAACCATTGATACGTTTTGTAACTGGCAACCTCGATTCTAATCGATTTGTTTTCTTCTTTTATCGAATTTTTGCTCGATTGATTTAGGCCGAGTGACACGTCTTTAATTTATACATTACATGGCCCATTATTTTATACAAACTGACAATTTTACACACCCCATGTAAATGTAACATGGGTGTATCAGTTTAAAAACATACCATTTTTTTCAGTATGTTTAATTAAATACACTAAATTCTTTATATACATAGGTATGTGATTCGTTTTATAAATGTGCAAATACTCTCTATCAGTTATTTTTTATTTGACGAAATTAGTTTTTATGTAATCATAAGTTACGTAAATATCACTAAAAAATAAATACATAATTATTATGAAAGAGATTCCGGAACAGATTTTGCGGATGCTAACATCAATTTATTTCTATTTTTAAATCACGTAAATTATCAATGATTTCGAAAAAGAAAAAAAAACAGCATGACAAATTATTATGACAGTTGTAGGCAATCCCTTTGATGACATGTTGAAAGGAGCGTCACTCGTCCATTCGAAATCAAGCCGTATGTGTCTTCTCGCCTGGTATACTATACGTTATACGTAGATATGCATGTGAGCACGTCGGTGAAACACGTGCCTCAGACAGAGTGACCATGACGCTTGTATAAATGGGACAGTCTATTTTTCTTTTGATGAGAATATGAAATTACAATGTCTAAGCGGATTTCATATAAATATTTAGCAAATTGCATGGTCTCTCTTGGTTTATAATTCACGTGTGTACTGTGTAGATAGAAACACAAAACACGTTACACGTGGCCGAAATTCGGATTATAAGACATAGGAAAAATGTTTATTATCTTGTTTATTTTACAAAGGTAAATGGTCTTTTTAATGCGTTTTAGTTTTACGCATCCAGGCAAAAAAAAGCGAGAAAGAGAGGCAAACATAAAAACAATTTTTAGTCGCTAATGTCTTCGTTTTGTTTTATTTAATTAGGGTTTTCTAGAGGTTTTCTAGTTTTTTTATGTGAAAAACACTAACTAAACTTCAACATTAAGTTTGTAAACATCGTCAACTTAGTAATTGGTAATTGGATTATGCTCGATTTCTAATAGGTGGATAAAATGAGATTCAGCCTTTCGCAAGTATCGTGTGGGAAGCAAACAAGTCAGGTGAACTCACGTGCTTTGGATTCAATGACCATGACGGCTCGCCTGATTGGCCCAGGGCTAGCGTATGCGTTGAACTTAGCAGTACCAACGGTTTTATTGATTAGACATTTCACCCGATATTTCGATATTTCAGTTGGCTTTCTTTAGCTTTTCGAAGTTTTTGAGAACCATGTGTTTTGATTTACTAATGAGGTAAAGTGCCCATTTTTGAAGATTACTTTTCAAACTTAGTCATAGTTCCTTCAGACAAGATCTCCTTAAGGTGGATGCTCCAGGGTAGCCCGCGAAATTCAAATGTTCTTAGGTTGTGTGCAGTGCTGGGTTGTATGTTGATTAAAATATGATTCGCGGCTGTAAGACGTATGTAGTTACAGAATTATAATCATTAAAATCATCAAAAATTCTTAGCAGTTCATGTAATTGTCAAGAATGACTTTTTCTTGAAATAGTCATTCTTGACAGTTACATGAACTTAGAGGGTTGTATTGATGATTTTAATGATAGTAGTAATTTTTAAAAACGTAAAATCATCTTAGGTTTTAACGTTATATTATAACCAAGAATTTGCACGCAATGTGCACGTGCCACATGTATTCTTAACATTGAACAATTGCTCTTAGTAAATATATTTAAAAGTAAATAATTTATTAAGAATTCACTTGTTTAAGTAAGTGTGGACGATATTTCGTTCAAGTTCGGCAGTTATCACGCAAGATAGCAATTATGTATAAGTGAAGAAAAACGTGATGTAAATGTTCACACATGTGACTTTCTTGGCAATCATCCTTTTATATAATATGACGGAACATTATGCAGCATTTTTTTATTTCATTTCAAGAGTTGTGATTGAATCAAGTTATTTTTACTTTTTATCTTTATGTATCTATCATTTTTGCTGTATCATTAGGAAATTAATTGTAAATGTGACTAAGAGTATGGAGTTTAATACGATTGTTTACTCTGTGTTTGACTAGCAGCCGATTCTTATGACTTCAATATTATTCTCATCATCAACGTCACAATAATTAGTTTAACATCGAGACTATCCCACAGAGTTCCTCTCGCATGACCATCCTATCAGCACAAAGCACATTTTAGCACATCACTATCGCGTTTTGTGCGTAGTTGACGGACGTGTTATCAGTATTTCAACTTCAACCGCTTTAACGATCTTGGACTGTCCCTTATTTCTTATACTTATATCGAACCTACAAGCACATGTAGTGTATCGTTGTGCCTGCACGGTGTTAGTAGTGAGAGTGGTCATGTACTCACCTGTCGCGTTTAGCAAATAATAGTGATGAATATTTTACTGACGCCGTTTTCGAGGCCCGACGTACGTGTGCCCGACCATTTGCCAGGATTGCTAGCGTAAGTGTTTGTTTTTAAATTGTACTGTGACAAGTTGACTGTTGTAGAGGCTTTCGTGTTTGCACTATTTCACTGTTTGAAGTTAAACAGGAACGAGGTGGTATTTTATCGATTAATTGACTCAAGTTCACATTTAATTTGAATGTAATGTTAGTTAAGAGGATCCGTTTTCGAGTTTATCTTTGAAACGAGTTTTAGACAAAGTTATTATTATTTGACTCTGTCACTTTTGTTCTTCAGGATGTTATTCTGAACTATAAAATATACGCAGATATGTACTGACTGGTGCGGTCCCTGTCATGCTTATTGTGCAGGAAGTTAACTGCTGGTTAAAATTCTGTTCCATGCATTGACTGGACAATGATACGTGGCTTAAACAGAACCAATAATATTTTGTATACAACATCTGACTGTAAACATGAGTAGGTTGTTGGAAAATATGGACGGTTGAAGGTCGCAATTTTAAATGTTTGAATAAATAAAGTATGATGCCCTCACGTGGCTTTTATAAATGATGTAGAGATAACCACGTATAATGTTACATATCTAGTATCTAGACTAGATTAGTGCATGTGATTCAGATACATACACTACACAAGATTACGTAGATGTAGATAGGTAAGGTAAACTTCGCGTTTTGAAAAATATTTTCAACGCGGGAGAATCGTTAGAAGTCTTTTGACTTTACTGTGGTGCCATCATCATCAGCCTACAGCTGTCAATCCCTCGACATAGGCTTTCCAATCGCACGGCATTCAACAGCCATCCTGCCAAGATCTCCGCTCCACCTAGCCTGAGAGCGTTTTGCCTTATATTTGGCGCCCCCCTAGACATCTAGAGCCCCCCCCCCCCCCCCCGGGAAGGAATTAGTTGGTCTGTTTATCGTTCCTCATAGCATTTGTCATTTCTGTACTTCCACCATGGGATAAGAATAAGACTAAATAATGGACATTATACCTACGTTTAACTTCACTAGCACTGTTTTATAGATACATATATCGTGACGTAGAGTAACTAAAGAGATCATTTTATTTCCAAGTATAATTAGGTTATTTTATTTTTCTCTTAGAATTTATAAAATTTTCTTCAACAGATTTTAACACAGGGAATTGACAAAAAATCGTATAATTTAGATATAAATAAAGTATCTACTTTGAACCAGCTTTAAAATAATGTTGTGCAACAAGTTGAAACTAAAAAAAACTCGTAACTTATATTAAAAGAAGTCGGTTAAAAGCAGAGCAACCGAGTTTTGTAACTCTCCGTTCATACAACATCAAATTCAAGCAAAAAAATGAAATCTAAAGATTCATTTATGCAACAAGATTAGCAAACTTTAATTAGAATGACCAACGCTGTTTGTTCTATTTTTAGTCTATTTAATTATTTATTTTTTCGGATGGGAAATCATCAAATGAGTCCTCCCACTCTGGGCGGAGCAGGAGGGAGTGTCAGACTTCTACTGACTAAAACCCATCCATGTTCCTTCATCGTCCTTTGTGTTCCGGGGCCACGTTATCTCTTTCGAACAGTCCCGCAGTGGCGCAGCCCTGGCAGGCATCGGCCCTTGCGGACCCCTTCCTTTTTGCTGACTCTCTTTGAGGCGCGTGTGGAACACGAACGTCGTCGTCGTCGTCATGAGACGGACGGACGGCGAGCTAGCCCATAGCTCACCGTCCACAAACCCGCGCCTACGGTAGCCAGGGGCCACCACGTGGCGGGGCACACCTCCACCGTGTTCTCCGGTCGATCCTCGCAGTGCGGACGACCCGGGCGTTAAATAACCGTGTCCGGTGAGGACCTGCGTCAGGCGGAAGGTGAGAACGCCGTGGCGTCTCTCTAGCCACTCCTCAAAGAGGGGACTTATCGCCATTATTGTGGCGTGCCATATAATGAAAGCCTTATTTATAGATCACTCTAAAAAGTTTGATTGCATTATTTTGTATCTTTATGGCTACTGCACACTCTAGACAAGACTGTCATTAGACAGACAATTACCCTATTAGTGCGAGCAAGACAGACTATGTATTCTCGCTCACACTAGTAGGGTAATTGTCTGTCTTAAGACTGTTTTGTCGCAAGTGTGGGGTAGCCCTTACTTTCACGATAACAACTGTTGTTGTTGTAACGTTAATAACTGTTCTTGTACTCTACCTACCACTACTATTCAGAAAACTTCTAAACAACAACAGTTTAAAAAAAACGATTCACATTAACTTCTAAATCATAATTTATACAAAACAAAAAAAAAATCTTATCCTTTTTATGTGTCCTGTTTTTAAAAAGCAACATTTTGGTGTCACTATTGTCACTGCATATCTGCAGCAGGTATAGTAAAACAAGTAAAATAAAATTGTCACTTTTTTTCATTTATGTACTAAACGTGAATCGTTTGAGTAGGTAAGTAACTGGCATAATATTTTACAGTATTTCATGAGTATTAGATTAGACCAAGTAAAAACAAAACACTCTCAATTTCGATCTTGTTGTTTTTTTAACAAGACGTGCGGCGTATGTGGAGCCGAGAATTCTAAAAATACACGCGGCACGTGTAGAGTAGCTCACGTCACGTTATAATTTTCACGTGCCCGCGTACATTGCTTATCTGACAGAGCATCGTGTGACCACACTTATCGGTATTTACTTTTGTGTTGAAAATAAGTTTTAGGGCGAGAAGAATTATGTTTCTCGTTCATTTTTGTCTTGGCTTGTCGTACTTGGTAGTTAGTGGGATCCATTGCCGTTGTGGTAGGCTTGTCTTGGCTGGACCGGCAGTCTCGACTTTTTTCTGACTGTTTTTTTTCTCTGCCGGCCCTGAGCCGGCTGCGGCAGTCTCGACAGAGATCGGTAACTTCCGATTGCTAATTACTAACGAATAAATTCGGTTGCAATGATGATGCTTGCGACTACCGCAAGTCTCTAGATCCAAGATGCGTTTCTCGTTTCTCGTTATCTCTGTCGAGACTGCGGGGCTCTGGACTCTTCAATATTCGCCTAGACTCGCCAGCTCCATTACCTAGGGTTTTGCAAAAACTGGATGGCTATTTGGTGAACCTCAACATCAATAGAGGTTCACCAAATAGCCATCCAGTTTTTGCAAAACTAACATCTATACACGAACCATCACCCTTTGACAATGTATATTGTATATGCCTATCTATTATCAATACATGTAGGTACCTACTTCGGTAATAGGTTCTAAAACAAAAGCTCTCTCCACATTATGTAACTTCTACAGCAGCAAGCTACAACGCCGACAACATCTGTTCTCCCATTTCCTCTACGGAGCGTAGATAAGCAGGTTCCGCAAAACTTTTCTCAATATTTCCGGAACTGATGCTGTATCACGATCTCGATTCACGTTCTCCGTGTATGTTCGAGGCTCAATTATTAAAGATTATTCTGAAGGTCTTTCTGGAACATTCTGGATGTGAATTAACTGTGGATTTACAGACAATACAATAATTAGCTGGTTAACTTTGGTTTCACCAGCACCAAACTGAATAACTTTCAAGTAAAGTTGGTAAAACGCTTGACAAAGAATTAGGTAGATTCCACTTAGGATTTCCGTTATCTACATTAGAGCTAAAACCAAACCAATGAACGTATAGTTTTTTTAACGATGATTTTTTTTGTATTGGGCAAGATTTATTGCATAAAACGCCTGGCATTTTCAAATTGTAATCGCTTTCATGTTGTCAACTCATGAAGCTATTTTTATTCAATCTAATTCCACGTAACATCTATAAAGTATCACAACTTCCCCCTTTCATAACAAATTATAACAAAACGAATAAAAAAAAGGTTTTTCCTTTTCTGAATGAACCTTAAAAATAGCGCTCCGGGCTCCCCCACACCATAAAAATAAAGTCATTCATTTTTTACCACGTGCTGTCATTCACAACCAACTTTACATAATATTCCTCCCCTTTCTCAACCGTCCCGAGTTCTCGACTCGAAAAAGAAGCCTTTGATATTGCAAAGGGCGAATTTCCTCAATGAACCGCGATCAACTATCTAAACTGCAATATTCCATAGTAACGATGACACTCACAGCTCTTGAACGCAATTTAAATGTGCTGAGCGCGTTCAGTTTAATTAGTGGAATTGGCCCTCAGTCGGCAGCCAGACTGTCAGAAATAAACAAACGTAGTGCGCTAGAACGCGACGCGACGACCTTGAATCGAAGCGTTTTCTAGGTCGAACACGTGACGACGGTTAGAACCTTGTTTAAGTATTTTCTTCATCCAATCGTAGCAAACACTTTTGTGTTCTCGTTTGGAGTAAAATCTTGGTATCTTGTATTCTTTTTATGTCACAATTATGATGTGGTAGGAGGTTTTCGGAAATCGCGTTTACTTTCTACTTATACGGCTCGAAGGACCATGATAAGAAAATCCTCCTTTGCAGGTTTTAGATATTTTTACCTGATAATTTAAATAGCATGCTTGTCGTAAATCGGTGAATCGTGCAATCAAGGGTCTTACAAAAACTGTAAATAGCTTCCAATCCATGGTCCAAGTCTTTTCGCAGATTGGTACGTGTCACTATGGGAAGAAAGGGAACCTTGGGGAACCCATACACAGTCTGACAAAAAACGTTGCCACTTTGCCAGTTGCTATCCCACAATCCCGCGGTCCCCCATTCGTATTAGACATACGTGTCGGTATAAGTAACTGAGGGTATTAGTGCATTACCATGCAAGACTTCTCTTCTTCAGGTCTTTCTGTTCAGCACCGTTCAGCTCAACATTTCGACAAATAACTTTTAGGGCTGACTAAAATTGACGTCGTATGTGCTTTTTTTATGTTATTTACTTCATTATTGAAAGAAGAACCATTCCGAATATGCAATCTTCGCCTCTTCTTCTTTGTAAGAAGTGGTGTCAGCAGAACTTATTGATCAACTAACTTCTCTAACTAAATAATAGTTCGGATCAAGTATCAATTGTTTCCAACTGTTCTCAATGACCTTGCGACCACGTTTTCTGATCGTACGTCGCCGAAGACAGCCTTGAGCCTTATACAATCTCGAATAAACTTTTAATAAGCTTTAACTTTGATCCTGCCACTTCAAAAAAAAACTCCGTACCAGCCAACACTTGAGTCACGTTGTAGAACATTTTTATAATTACGTTCACAAATAAAAACGCGATGAACGATTGTATTTTAATTTCTGTTTATTTATATTTAGTATGGTAAAATGAACTCTACCTGAGTCAGATTTGCGTCAAACTTTAATCGCTACATACTACTGGTTATAGTAAAGCTAAAAAAATGCTGTCAAGACAAATTAGAGGTTCACAGTTCACTCTTGAAACTTCTGGTGTAGCACTGTGATATCAGTAAAGTAAAAATTCACTCGGTAGAATGAACGACTTGAAATCCCTGAAGAGAGACGTTGAGTCAGCCGTCTCAAAAATATTATCCTTCTTATAATATCTTGTTTTACTGACTTAGCAACAATACTAACCTACGGTTCTTTTTGTTACAGCTATAATCCCAACGACGGCTTCGGCCGCGTTGGTGGCGACCAGCTTAACTTCGCAGCGCCATCCGAGGACGAGGCAGAGTACCCGCCCGGCAACTACTTGAAAAAGGGGAAGGTCTCGAGGGCAAGTTATACTGAATATGCCCGATTTTTTTATACTTTTTTGACGTGAACTAGTTATGGGCAGACCCCATTTTTATGTTTGTGTTATTAGAGTTTCAATTCCCCAATGCCTGCGTAGTTTGTGGTGGATGGAACGATTCCATAAAAATATTGTTTGAAACCAAATACCTACTATCGAATTAAAAGTCGAGTGATCATTGCATAGGGGTGTCATCCACAAACCACATAAATCTTTTTTTCTTTGAATACAAAGTGAATGACATAGAAACACTAAAGTTGATGTGATAGCCTAAAAAAATATTACCAAGTAGAAAATGACAAAAAAACTCAGTATAACTTACAAAGTGATCCAAATCATAAAAGTCTATCACAACTGCTTACAAAACTCAGTACCAAAAATCTTACAGTTCTATTACTCCTCTAGCAAGATCCGATGTCGCACAGAATAATAGAGAAGCGTCGTCGGGACCGAATGAATAACTGCCTAGCGGACCTCTCGCGGCTCATACCGCCCGAGTACCTGAAGAAAGGCCGCGGCAGAGTCGAGAAGACAGAGATCATCGAGATGGCCATACGCCACCTCAAGTACCTGCAAGAACGCGCAAACGGTTCGTACGGAAAGCGCGCATTATTTGGTAAAATCGTTAGTTATAATTGGAAAACAACACGGACAGGTACTTTTTGATTAAGCTCCAACTCGTCAGATCTTTGATTCTGTTCTGTGAATGATGAAAAAAGTTGTATGTATGTTTTCATCGAATCGCCAAGTTCTTACAAATACAATGATTGATTGAAGACTGGCTGTATTTGGCGTTGTGCTACTACTATTTTCTAACATTTGACGTCATAGATAGGAATTAGTTGATCTAATTGGCCGGAGTGTTTGAAATTTAATACAAATCGTATGCGGGCTTGTTTTTGCGAAAGACTGTTACACCAGCCCGCGTAGCATGACCACCGTAGAAACGGGTCTCTTCGAAGAAAAAATCGACAAATCTTTTGTTTATCTGCCATTTTGTCGATTCAATGACAGATGAACAAAAGAATGTGTCGATTCTTTCTTCGAAGAAACCCGTTTCTACGGTGGCCATGCTACGCAGGCTGTAACTGTAAGCTGACGAGTAAATAAATATTTCTTCAAGAAAAGTCGCAGAATCAAGCCCTAGTTGTTTTTTTATTGTACAATTATTTCTAACATTGTCTTGAATTTACTAAGAGCGTATTTAAATAAAATATGGTTTTATCAGCTAAAGACTATACGAAAAAAATGAATGTCTTTGAAATTAATACGTTTTCTTCAAATACTAAGACGTTCGGTGCTACTTAGTGAATTCAAGGCATCTTTATATTTCACTGATAAATAACAAATGAGTATTTAAATCATTTGTTATTTTGCCCATACCCAAATTTTTAAGTTTTTGTACAGTACTTACAGAAAGTCTGAAGAGTAAAATTAAAATTCTCAAGTTCAGTAGTTCTGGATCATTCCAGTGTTTTAGAATCAATCTTGTTAGGAAACGATTACCCGTTGTTAGGTCTCTGGTAAAACTTCTAGTGACATGGTTTTCTTCAGAAGCTTTCAAATGTTTTAAGATTGATGTCAGAATACAAGGAAATTAAAGCAACCTAAGTACAAAATCTGCTTTAAAATAGGTTACATTCGTATTCCCGCATAATCTCTGAATGTTTAAAGTTATAACATTAACAAGAGCAAATTGTAAGCCTGATCTTACAAAACTACAGATACACAAAGACAATGTCTGTAAATAATCACATAACAAACTTAGTTTGTGAAAAAAATATCATACATACCTATTTAGGGCATCAACGCAAAAAAATAAAAGTAAAACTTGTTTAAAAATATATAAAATAGCTTGAAAATAATTAATAACATTATTAATTATTAAAAATAAAACAAGCTATACTGAATTTACTTTGTCAATCATACTTCATGTAGTGCCAAAACAGTTTTATATTGTTAATCACATCGTCATGCCAGAGAGAGAGAGCCAGCGGAACATAAGTTTTTGGTGTGTAATCGATCTCGTTTATTGTCGTTATCCTATTCTGATTTGCGTCATTGCTAACAAATAATGGCTAGGTACATCATTAGTAATTGAGCATGTTACTTGATCAATTATTATTTATTGAAAGCAAATTATGTACAAAAATCAAAAAGAAAGGTGAAATAAAACTTCAATAGCATGTTAGATAATCTGACTCAACAACTCTTCTGTACCAGAATGTTTGTTGTTTAATTGATGCCCGATGATATCCATTTTCAACCGTTGTCGTACATAAACCATAATTATTAATTTAAAAAACAAGTAGAAACGTAATTACACATTGTAAATAAAAATTGTGAGTGTTCCAAAAAATCTACGTTAGGGAACGGGCAACTACAGTACTTTCTCAAGTTATTATGCCTTGTGACTGTGACTGTAGCTTTGCTTTTATTGTATTTTCGACTTACAAAAGTGCCGTAATGGTCTAATTGAAATAAATGATTTGAGTTTGAGTTTGAGTTTTGAATCAATACCTAAGTAAACAAAGAATATTTACTAAAGTATTACGCATGGTTTATGGTCGACCGTCAATTCCTCCGCGCACAAAACCCTTCATTTTTAAACACGAAAAAATTCATACAAATCAACTTACATCAAAACCTCATTTTAAAACCATCACCTTAAAAAAATCATCTATCCTATCATCACCAAAGGTATACCTACACAAAAGAAAAAAAAAAAGGAAACACGCTCATACTAATGACCACTGAAGAACGCTAATGTTGTTGGGAGTTCCCGCCGGAAGATGATCTTCCATCTTCGCGTGGGGTTCTGTTGTAGCTGCTGACCGTGGTCTGAGCGAGCAGCACTTCCGAGCTGGCTACCAGGATGCTGTGGCTGAAGTCATGCGGTTCCTGGTCGAGGTTCACGGCTACGGGCCTGGAGATGGCTTGTGTATGCAGTTGGCTGCGCATATGCAGAGGCATTGCGATGCGGTTGCTAAAGGTATGTTCAAAATTTATAATATTGTGTTTTATGCTACAGGTATACATGATAATATAGTACTTCGACCTTTCTTCAGTGAATCTTATCATCTCCCTGCTCCTGTTTGCCTTTTACCAATGCTTTTTTACCTCTTTGAAACCTTTAGGGGGAGGTTGTATACTAAAGTATCGTTTCTTTTTATCTAAATGATTTTCTAGTTAAACAATAAATTGTAAGTGCAAACAAACATTATGCAGATATGTTTCTTTTGGTTTACAACTGTTTGATTAATTTTATTGCCTGAAGTTGTGTGTCGGGTTGTTGAGCTAGATAGGGTGGAGCTCACGAAATCTGATCGCTACTTTCGCAAAGAACAATGAATAATTTCTAATCGCCGAATATCCCAAGTTTATTTTATAGAGTTTTGTACCTAGTTTAAACGAATATCATACCGATCGATACCCAAATAGTCACCACATCATCTTCCCTTTTCCAGGAGAGCCGCTTCCTCGTGAGAAGCCCCGGTCGCACCCTGGCTCATCATCCGAAACAACAAGCTCTTCCAGCAGTTCCCTTGGCTACAACATGCAGCCGGGCGTCATCGCGCAGGCGCCGGCCCCCGCGCCCCCCAGCTTCGCGCCGGACACTTACGACGAGCGTCCTCAAGGACATCCGTACTCTATGGAATGCGAACGAGGTAATAATGATGAAGATATAAGACTGTACTTACACTTTGTTTTAATAAACCAAACAAAAAGAAGAGGTACCTATTGGTTGCGGTCTTTGGTCCCATGAGTGCTGGTAAAATTTGCGTTTTCTTTAATCAGTCGGTTAGGTACTGTAAATATTCGTACGTCAGCAGAGGCGTCGTCATGCACATTGTCAAGACTCGCCATCGGGGGTAATGATCGAGGCAATCTATTTTTTTTTATCGCTGTGCTGTAGATAAAGCAAAAACACCTATTTATATTTTTAGTTTTATTACCTTAGGTTCAAGACTTATTGCCATCAGGCCGAGGCCGCGCTGATTCAGAAAGGTGCGTTTGCTATATCGACAGATGAGAACCTCCATTTTACATGGTGGGGTTCGTGTTTACAGTACAACGACGTCGAGTATCAAAACGAACAAGTAAGAATAGCTAGGACTGAGTTCACGAAGAGTATTTTTACTCAAGAGTTCGATGACCTTTGTCACTATGAATTTAATCTCAATCCTAATGTTACTGTTTTTTGTCTACAGTATCAGTGGCGCAGAACCCCATGGCAGGCGAAGCCGAAAGCCCGCCCGAGGCCGAGCCGCTGCCGCTGGACGGACGCCGCAACAGAACCGAGCAAACCCTGCGAGCAATCAGGAAGCCCGACCATACAGAAGACTACCTGCATTCCTACAAGTTCAAGAACTCCATTGAAAGACGATTCTCCAGATCACAAGACACGGAGGTAACTAAACACATTTTGATGATCTTCTGATTAATCAGGGAATAAGTATTATCACTTTAGGTGCCCAGCACCCAGCATATGGGTCGAACAATAATTTGTTCGTGTGCCCACAACCCACCCGTATTCGAGTCGTCGTTATAATTAGACATAGGTGACTTGTATTCATGCCCAGAACCCGACTAGCGAGTCCACAGCTAAGTACGCTATAAGGGTTGTCGAAAATAAATTATACTGTGAAGTCTTTTTTTATGTTAATAGAAACAACCTCTTTCGTTTAAAAATCGTGTGTCAAGTCATTTGTAAAAAATATGTAGGCATAAATCATGTAAGGTTCTCTTATACTTAGGAAAACAAATAACTAAATATAAAAAACAGTTTTATTTATTTTTGCTCAATAAATCATTCGGCTTTCGACAACCCTACTACCAAGCTGACTGGTGGCGTGGGCGTGGCTTAGTGGACTCGGCGCTCGGGTGCTGGGGCACAGGGGTACGGGTTGTTATAGATTAGCGAGACACATTTTATTCCATGCCAATTTGTAGGGATGCATTTTATGAACTTAGCAGTGAACGTGATAACTCAAATCAATCTAGGCAACCGCGAGTGCAAGAGTCAAACAGGTGACATTCTTTGCCCTCCTTGTCATTCGGAAGGTAACTACTTGAACTGAGGCCAAGAAAAGTTTTTAATGTCATGATTTTATGACGTTATATGAATGTTAGCATACAAGTTATATGCTGAGAACCAGCCTAGATAAACATCAACTGAGCATGGGTCTCCCAAAAATTGCCGAAAGGAACACAGTTTGGCATCATTGTCATGACGAATAGAACCGCAGATTTTGGTTTCAAGATAAATAATTTTATAATTTAAGCTATGATGTAAGTTACGATACAACATTCAGCACATGTAGTCATTATGTAGGTCGCGCACGTAGGTGTCTAGTCATGCAAGTAGGTAATAGGTTAATAAAGAATCTAGATTAAGCATTACAAATAAGAACATATTTAAGTTTGTCATTTTCCGGGTCCGCTACTGGTTTATACCCAAACACTTCTAGGTTAGGCGATACGTCTTGAATAGATAATAGGTACTGGATGTTAAGGGCATAATCACACTTGTTGACGCCGCCGTAGGAGCGGCTCCACCAGATGAGCGCGGATGCGTAGCGAGGGATTTATGTGAAACTAACCAATAATATCTTATTTATTTATTTATTTATTTAAACTTCATGTACATGTACATAGGCGGACTTAATATCGCTTCTTTTTCACAGCTTGAGGTATTCTAATAGCTGTGTGATTGGTTAGTTCCACATACATCCCTCTCTCATCTCTGGTGGAAACGCAGCCGCTGGTCAGGAAAAGCTATATGTCGATGCAAGAAAAACGAGTAGTCCAGCGCGACATGTGGTTACTCCTCAGTACATCAGCATCGAATTTTAGAGAAATATTTTCACCTTGTCGTTACCCTATAATAAGATGATTAGATAATCCCCATCCAGGCCGCCGACATGTTGGCCCGCACTGCGCACGCGCACGGCAAGGTGTACTCGCACAAGCGCCGCCGCGCCACTAAGCCTGCGTCTTCTACCTCCACCTCCAATTCCGGATCTACTGAAGATGCTAGAGATACCTCGCCACAGGTATGATTTTTTTTCGTTCTCCTTTTTGAAAGTTCGCTTGAAACGTAAGGACAAGTTGCTGACTGTGGACTTTGGCTGATACTTCGGTCCGTACATTAGTTGTCCGATTTCGATGTCCGGTCTGCAATCCGCCCAGTTTGACCGAACCTTAATATTGTGCATTTGTGCAACGCCCTAATTAAATTGTTTTGCTAACTTCTACAATCACCACGCTGCGTTCCAAAACGGGCATAGTAGACGTTGGCATGAAAGCTGCTAGGCTAAAATGGGATTGGGCGGGTCACGTCAGTCGCATGCACGATGACCGCTGGGCAGAAGTCTCCACACGATGGTTGTCGGAAGACGGATGGCGCCGCCGAGGCCGACCCAGAAAAAGGTGGCGAGACGATTTGGACGCGTACCGCGAGGGTTGGTCCTCGGAGGCACGGGATAAGAGCAAATGGAAGGTATTGGTGGAGGCCTTTGCCCAGCAGTGGGACAGTACAGGCTAACAAAAAAACTTCTACAATTAAGCTGCTCGTATTTCTAAACAAATATGTAATTTCTTTATAGGACACTTCAAGCGAATCACCGCCTCATCATCACTATGAAAAACCACCTCCTCCAGCGCAGTATGTCCCTGTTTTCGCGTTGAATGCTGTCGGTAAGTTAAAAAAAAATAAAAAAACTGGCCAAGTGCGAGTTGAACTCGCGTGGAGAGGGTTCCGTACAGTTTACCACTTTATTTTCAATTGATAGAATTCTTATAGGTTTTCCTGTAATCTATAAGCAATGAACTATATTTTGTATTTTTTTTTTAAATTTGAGGCTCGGTAGTGTCGGAGATCAGGGAATGGTCAATGTTAATCTTCTTTCATGAATAAAATCAAAACTATTTATTTTACAATAATAACAAATTATTGATATATTTGACCTTTTTATACCCTAATAACGAGCCCTTTAATTTGATATATGACACGGTAAGGTTTGCAAAACGTTTTTTTTTCTTTCCTAATTTGTCCCTCGAAAATGACCATTATTAAAAAAAAAAATATCGGTCATAGGATAACACCATCCTACCCAATTTCACCTGATTTGGTCCAGAAGATTCGGAGCAAATTGGTTGTGACAGACAAACGGACCGACAGACAGACGCACAAGTGATCCTTTATGGGTTCCTGGTTCATTTTGTTGTACGGAACCCTAAAAAGTGGTGATTCATCATAATAAGTTGCTGGGTTTCTGTCAAAAATCACAGAATATTCATTGACCGTATCACTAACCCTTTACTTTACTTCTTGCAGGAAAATACTATGTCCCGCTAAGTGTCGACTATTCGTGCCTTCAACGGTACCTTGGCCCATACGATGTGCTAGACGCAAGGGCTATTCACCTAGCTGCGCCACTGCATCCTGTGACGATTCACGTGAACTTTCAACCCTGTCTCAACTACCATGTCAAGAGGGAACCGAACGAGCGAGATCAATGGGCTGTGTAAGCCAAAAGACACGTATCCAGTGCCAGATAATGAGCTAGGTCGCTTTATACAATAATGGCGCCAACATTTGAACGTGACAGCTAATATAAAAAAAATATATATTTTATGGAGGCAATCACTGATGAGAACTTATTTTGGAGGAAAGATTACTCCAAAAATTAATGTTACTTGCCTTTTAATAGTCGAGCTATTTTACTAATTATCTAAAATATAAATATTTTTGTAATTAAAACAGCAGAATATTTTTGAGATTACCAAACTTATCCCATGATCTGTCCACGAAGTAGACACAATAGTTAAACAATGGCGTCTCGACCAAATCGGTCATTCGACAGATCATGATTTATATTTAAACAAAATAATATTGCTCATGATTTAAGAGTTCCGGAGCAGCAAATTGATAATAAGCTATAGAGGTATTAGATTACCAAGTATATCTACCTAGAAAAATTAGCAAAGGAATCCTTGAAGGTTTTTCGTACTACTAGAAAAGTTAGTTCAGCTGCTAAAATATTTAATTGACCTGAAGCTGGCTTAATCTTCAGCTGTTCTAGTCAAATGTCAGTCAAATTAAAGTGCAATGCGGAGCATTGGAAATATAAATAATTGCATCGTACCTAATCAACAAGTGTTTCGTGAAAATAATTCATTCTGCGGGCATATTAATGAAAGGACATCTGTAAATTTTTAGCTAGGAACACGCTATGCCCATAGTTTCGGCATACAGTGAAAAGTTTGAAGGACTAAAATTGGTGTGGACAATGGTGTCTTGTCAGTGTTCTTAGTTACGGCTGTGATAAGTAAAGAGTAGTCAAGATATAAAATATACTGATCGCTGTGGGACATTATTTTCAGTACGCGGAGGATGGTTCTACATTTGATACTTGCTATATTAGTACAACAGTACAATATAAAAATTAGATTAAGAAATTAAGTGTCAGTAACTTTTTCGCTTTTATTTCGTGTAAGAATGTGTTTAATATTGTGCTGATATAGTATCATCTGGAGTAACAAGCCTTATACCAACTGACGATAAATCCCTCAAGAAATCAGAAGTTACTAATTTGAAACATTATTTTAAGCTTTCTGATTCAAGGCCAAACTAAATTTTATTTTTAAGACATGTTTCCCCACCAAAATTCCACAGCCCTTGTGCGCTTTATTCAATTGAATACGGATTTCGCATCGGGAGCTACTGAATATTGTTTCAAATATTTTGGAGGTAGTGGTGGAAAAAAAATGGTGTGGTGTTCACTTGTGGACAAGATAAAGACTGAGGTTTTTATTTAGCGTTAAAGTTTTGTTATGATTGTTTCAACATTGGATTCTAACTCAAAATATTACTGTAGGTTAGAGTTCAATGTGCAAAGTGTCAAATTTTACGTAACGTTAGTTCTAGATACCATTTTAAAATAGTCTGTTAAATGTTTAAGTACTTTATATTTTGTAAATACATGTTTAAGAAATAAATGTTAAATATTTTATGGAATCGCGTGTTATTTTATGACAATGTTGGGATATTGGGAATAAAGGAAAGGCGCTACATTCAAACGAAGATTTTATGTAATTAATTATCATAACATCTTTTATTCTCTAGTATTATTTTAAATTTTACATGCTTAGTTCAAACATTGAGAAGAAATAATAATATTTAACATCTGGATAATATACAGCTTTTCTATTTACGATCCACTTAGCGTTAAAAAATTATATTATTATATATATATTGCAAAATATTCCATTGTTACATCGAATACCTTACATACAAACATATCCGACGGGGGAGCGGGACAAGCCAAGGTGGGTGCGATCACAAGGAGTCGGAAGTACCAATCAACTAGCTTCATAATATGGCAAACGATAGAGAGTGCGCTTTTTGTTCACCATAACAAAATATAGCTTTCACTTAACATTAACTATTATAATATATACACTGACGCTTCTCTACGGGTTGATATTATTAAGAATTTTTATCACAAAGATTTTCATCTAAAATACTACAGAAACATTGAAATGTTGGAGTGCGTTTTATTGTCATAAAAATCCTTATATATATACATTTGCTGGGCTGCCATAATGTGAATTTTAAATCTACAACTATTTCAAATCCTACGTAAAGGTACTATTTACTTCAGTTATAACATTGAGAGGAAGAAGACTAGCTGGAAGTATTGTTTGCAATAAAATGCACAACAAAACGCACTCCTACAGGAAGATATTAAGCAATTAATTTACAGTTTATTAAAACCAGATCGAAATATTTACATAATCTATTTGACACGAGACCGACACTGTCGCTCTAGTCGGGCTGCGAACATGCTCAATATTTCATATTAATCTAAATTTGATTCATAGAAAAAATCATAAAATCTTCCTACAATTCTTTTTATACAATACAAAAATAATAAAATCATGGATTAAATAAAGCTGTTAAAATATATTTTCTGTGAGTTAATAACTATGTGTATTTGCCTTGAAGGCGTATTATTGCAACGTATTTGACTATAATCTAAGTTTTAAAGATTATGCGAAGAACACTTAAATTTTTAAGTAGTAGCTCAGTGACGACCCGAACTCGCGGGTAAGCAAAGCTTAATATGCAACTATATAGAAACATTCTATACGGCTGCACGAAATAGGAAATCAAGACAATAGAGAACAAGTTAATTGAGAACGACCCTTCGATATGTACTTGTTACACAGCTCACTTGGATTCGATTCAAGATAATAATTTTATCTTTGAAAAATAAATGACTCATCATTAAAACTGCATTATAAGTTGACAATCATCGAGACCGTAATTGACACGTAACAAGCAGCGAATGTTGCCAGAACATCACATATAACAGACCGCAAAAAGCACACAATCTAATTACAAAGGGGGTTCCAAATGAAACACCAATTTTCTGGAACCCATGTTAGAAAATTTGAGCAAAATTTGGATGAAACGTCAGACACTGGGCATTATAAACGTAGTTTAACTACATAGATTTACTCTAAATTGCAACAATATCCTTAGAATAAAGACACCAATTGAATAGTTACCTACCCTCAAAATATCAGTGCCTGTTATTTAACAGAAAGCACGAAAATTTATTTAAGAAACTTTAAAAATATGTTCCCTGTCAAAAGCATTATTGCCTAAGAAGCTAATTATTGCGATCAAAGTCACAGACATAATCATGGAAGTAGAAATGATTACTGAAGCGCATCATTGGACATTAACTACAAATGTAACACGAAACACTTGTTTTATACTCGCCGAGTAAAAAAACCCTAGAAAAATTATTTCGTAATGGATTAGACTACGTAATCTGTAATAGCGATTTAAGGCAACAATCACACTGCGAATATTAGACAGCAACCTCAGAGATGGCACTCCGTCGCTTTTCAGTGCAAATGTTGCTTATAAGTAGAGCTGTTAACTAAAACTAGAATCCCTACAGAAGCCTAACTAAATATAACAAACAGAATATTTTGCAAGTGCCTGCACATAGCTTCCTTAGATCACTGGGTGCTTCGGTGATAAACACTATTTTAGCCCGAGGTTATTCACAACATCGATTCGTTGTTATTATAGAAGTATTTACAGTCGGCAGTATATTAACAATTGCAAATATTAGTACATAACATTCAACTGTATAAAGATAAGTCTAATTGTAAACATCTTTAATTCCAGAATAAACTGGCAGAATGTTATTATACATCTTCATTTTGAACTCTGCAGTTCAGTTCTTACAAAATAAAGTAAGGTGGCTGTAAAGCCCTAAAGTGCAGAGTTGAAAAGTGTATTTGTCAAACTTTACACTTGTTAACATTATGCTGCATAAACAATGTGTTACAATCAACTGGCAATATAACATCCAACTCAAAAATCGACATCTCAACGATGACGTCGGTACGCAATGCAAATGATTGCAGTTCCAGCACAAAATGTACACAGTACATATATCACCAAGACCTCTACATACATAATGTTGATTTGTAACACATCGAGTACAAACAAATTCGAGTACAAAGATATAACTCATTAACAAATAGCAAGTACTAACAAGTAATCAGTGCTTCTTTAGAATCGGCTTTCAATGTTTGTTGTGTCAAACCAAACAGGTATTTTATTAGTAATAAAAATGTGATTGCAATTCATATCAGTCAATTTTCACGACCTTGTTTATCCAATTTGGATGCAAAAGCCACGCTAAACTAAGTCTTCACCCACGACACCACATTGCAACTCTGTACTTTAAACAATTTATATTTTATTATGAACAATTCAGTCCACGTATAATACTTGAAACATAACCAATAAATATTCACTTTCGAACTCCACAGAGAGCTTGCAAGGTGACGTCGTGGACAAAGTTTCAGGACACTATTACCCAGCTGCCTCAACATTCGTCCTTGTGATGATGGAACAAAGAAACAAATCTTTGCATGATACGCTCCACTAAAATATAACAGATTTAACCTCTAGAAATGGCTAATGCGACAATGCGTATCTGATGAAACGACTCTAAAGTAGACGTGAAATCTCTAACACTAACAAGAGACCTAGAACTAGGACAAGCCCTCGGACCCCCTATGTATGCTAGAAAAACAAATAATAAAAACAACTATAATTTACTTAAACATTATGCGTACAAAAATCCTAGCCATCGTTCCCTAAACGCTCTATCGAATTAATCGATATAAAATAAATATATCAATAAGATACATAAACATTGTACATATATAAAAATCTTTCATACATTATACATATATACTTTATCGAGTAGATTCCCTATATTATATTATCTTAACTCTCCTATATACAATATGTACAAAGGGAAATAAAAACAATTTGTACTTGCAGAAAAACCGTGGGAAATAAAAACGTAGAAGTGAAACGGAAATATACAATATGCGCGCATCGCATCTAACGTACACTCATAGAAAAATTTCTTTATGCTAATTTTATATAATACAGGCGACGGGGGTTAGTCCGTCTGAGATTTACAAAAATAATGTGTTACAGGCCACTGCCGACTACCTGTCTCCCCGCTTCGCACCGCCCGCGCCATCTGCCGGACAAAGCATACCAGCGTTTAGAAATGACAACACTATACTTGTATATAACAAAGTTTATTCAACATGCCAACATAATGTCTCTATGTATTATGTACAAAATTAGTATAACTGGTGATTTCATAATGTCTACATATTAAACAGTAATTAATATACCCTACATTACCCTATGTTACTACAAGTATGATTATGATTACACACAAACCAAATACTTTTTCTATAAGGGAGATCCATTAAGCTTAAGGATTCATATTTAAAATATGCAGCATGATTTGGCCATCACCTAAACCTACTGTTACTACTGGTTACAACGATTGAATTCATACACCCCTTCTTCCCCATTTTAACCCTTTTACTCCTGTTTTATAGCCATAAGTTGTACTATACATGTTATTATTCCATTGATTATCAACAGGGTGTCCCATTTGCTCCAAGGTTTTTATGTTTTGTCCCCAAGGGTCTTCATGACAGTTCGATGGCGCAAAAGATGGTCCAGCATGGCCCGTTTGGGTCCGTCTGTCATGTCCCAGTGGAGCTTCAACTATGTGTTGGGTCATGCTGCCAGCATCGTGTCCCATAATGTCGTTATGTCTCCAAGTAGACATACCGGTGTTTTCGGTAGGTGGTCTCGCCTCTTCGTCGTCAGGTAAGGCAAGACCGAACTCCCGTCGTAACCGCGAGCTGAGGTTCTCCCGTTGTCGCTCCGAAGCTGTAGGCTGGGCGTCGAAGACACCTGTACAAACAACAATATACTTTAAACAATAGGTAAAATCATAATGTATTGTATGTATTATCTATTTTTGGACGGCAAAACATTTTGTAAATGTGTTGTTGAAATAAAATTGCATACATAATAACCACGTGGGCTCTGTAGGCAGTAAGATTTGTGAAAAATATGTTTCCGCTTTTAATTGAACTCCATACCGCATCAGATCACCAAGCTTACTGCGTAGTTATATGAATAATCAGTAATCACACACGCTCATTCAATGTAGCGATGTGAAGGCCCAGTCCATAGACTGTATTCACAAAAGCATTTTATGGGACATGGAGCTCTGAACGAATACTAAAACTGAAAATATCCTTAAGATTTCGTCATAACAGATTTACGGTCAACATTTGCAACACAACATAACATTCCACTAAACCTAAGTTTAAACATTCTAAAATTACTAAAAACGAAAACAGTAACCCCATTCTACGTTCGTGTCGTTTACCGCGATCGTGGGCTAAAAATAATGTGCTGTGCACTTTACGAACCAATTTACCGCCGTCATAATTATTATAAGTGAGTGCAATAAGATGTTGTATAAGTAGATATAATATTGGTGTCGGATTATCTCAACTCGTTGGCATGTGGGAGTGAAATAAAAAAAAAACCTCGTATGAATATTAGTTAGAATTCTCTGCGGCGCAGTATTGTGTTTACACTCGTACCCAAGGTCGCGACGGTAATGATTTTAGTCTTTATTGCCGAGCTCCTCGCTCGTATGTGCGCAGCTAATGTTATTGCTTTGTCTTAATCATTTGAACAGAGCTTCTGTTAGTTTTATTGAGATGCTTGGCTGCTCGTTGATGTACTAAATTATGTGATTCATTTAGTACAGCGGCCATCGAGCTTGAAATAATATTTGCATAATTTTGTTTGAAGGGCCTCTCTAATTTTGACGGATTTATTGGTGCGAATCGTTCGACCTTGTAAATGATGAATTTAATTATATTGCCAGCTTCTTTTTGCATTAACATTACGGAACAAAGCCAACAACTAATAGCTCTAACCCAAGTAAGCCTCATAAACATGGCGGACAAACGCTTCACGAATAAAACTTGTCTACGTAATTCTCGCAGCCTATGCTTGCAACTACAGAACTTTCAGCAATTTTCCACTTCAGATTGCTACTCTCGACGAATACACGCGCATAAAAAAATATAGATAAGGCTGACACGCGCAAAGTTGCTATGGAAATACTTGACATAACAACAGTAATGTTTGTGTGAAATGCGGTTATCAATGAATTTAACACAAAAACATACGAAACATCGATAAACTGGGGTCGATTATTGCATAACGCAGTCGCAACGTGTACCACACCAGTATATTTTCAGTATAATATACCTATATTACCTATGTATGAACAATAATGGTTAATATATGGTCCAGTAATTGTTTAGTTAAGTTAGCAAATAAACAGACCCATAAAATATGCAAGTACGTAACTCATTTTAAAATAAATACACTAGTTTTGTACTTGCAGCCCATTAGACAGATATACTTATGCGAGGAAGGATACCCGCCATTCTAGATAGATCTCTTTATAGCTCGCATAATTAATGACTCGTAACGACCATTGAGTATCGTCATAATGGCAGTATAATTAGCTTTGGAAGGACAAAGATGACTGTTTCTGCCTATCCCCTCCATATAGTCCTTTAATCACAACTTATTTCACTAACGAGAACTCATTCTAAGGTAGTTATAAACTCTATAGGTACATGGTACACCTCCAAATATTTTAGGCAAAACCCCTTACAAAGGTGTTACTACCCCTTTCCGATACGATTTCTCAGTCTTCTATGCTCGATGGTTCACATTTCCTTCGAAAGCGCATTCACGAGGGAAGCGTAACAAGGCACGACTCTAATCGTCTATGACAGCACGTAACCGGTGCGCGGGCGAATCAACCAATTGAATCAATTGCTTGCGTGCCCCACTTGACGCTATAATTGCCGACAATGCGATGATGCAGTTCCATAATCATAATTATTGTGAATGTTATTGGATTGATTAGAATATTATATCGTTTTTTTATGTTGTTACTCGTGTGGACAGATGATATGAGAGATTGCAGTCTCTTTTCATGATCAACTAGATCAAAGGTCTGATCCTATAGGCCAAATCCCAGATTTGACAATTTGAGATGTGGTAGGATTTGGTACTACGATTGAAGTTTATTAACTTTGACAGGTGGTATATGATCAAATATGTTGTAACTGGGTTGTGGAGATCAGATAGGCAGTCACTTCATATTAAATGCTGGTATTTAGCTGGACCTGGTTAAACTGTAAGCCACCCCTTACATAGTTGGGAAAAGGCTAGGCAGATGAGATAATGATGAAATGGATCATGTTTTTCTAAGCATACAGAGCCAATGTCTGAAATCACATTGGTTCAGTAATATGTATGATATGTCACCTTTAGGCGTTTGCTCGGCGGCGAGTTCCCGATGCAGCCGCTGCTCCAGCTCGTCGGCGGCGGCCTGCGCGGCCAGGTCCAGGCGCTGCGGCGACAGCGAGGCGGCGCCCGACGACTCGCTGGACCACTCGGGCGCCGCCTCGCCGCCCTCGCCCGCCTCGGACGACGAGCCCGCGCCCTCCTCCGTGCACCCGCCGAGGTGCCGCTTGCGGTACTCCGTTATAGAGAGCTGCATATTATAAACCACGTTACTATTTGCTCGTCGCCAAATGGGAATTTACTAAGCACACTGCCTAACCCCTCAGCGCTTAGAAGTGATGTTGTTACAATTAGTCGTAGTCATTTTAAAATGGGCTGACTCCATCAGACAAGAAAGCAAAAAAAACAGATGTAATAATCCTAACATTGCAGGGCGAGGTATCTTAAAGAGTATTCAGGAATTTCTGCATTCGTACATTATTAAATTATGCGTAAACACGGCCATGCCCGGACTGAATTATATTACGCCTACACTCTATTGTTTTCTGCAGGCATTGATGCAGAGCTAAAACAATTTAATTTTCATTATTTAATTGATTAGATCTAAATACAGGTGAAAACGGAACGCCGACCAAAAAAACCTGGCTAAGTTCCAAAATAAAAACTTACCAACCTTCAAAAACCATATTCATTGTCAGAACAAGTGTGACCAGCATTTTTATACTAAATTCATTGATTTGGAAATCTGAGTTTATAGCTAAGTTTCGAAATTGAATCTTGCTGGGGCCCCGATAGCTGTGTTCTATCGTTAGAATAACATCCGTCGCCATATCGGTCGATGCACTGTTTTGAAACACTCGAGATCGTCACTCTGCTCGAGTGGAGATTCTATAATCTATACTATGTAGGTACGTATATTCTGTGTTGCAAATAAATTAAGCGAAATTCTCTAACCTCTAACTTTTACTGCAGATAAGAAACGATTCAAATAAGTAAGTAATGAGATATGAATTATATAATTTCTCTGTATACAAACACATTGAATGTAGCCTAGTTGGAAAAGTCCCCTATAGCACGAATATCACGTGGACATCAATTTTTACTATTATCTAATCTGTGACCTTGATCTGGTTTTACGTGTTCTGACATAACAGTTTTTGGCTATTTAATTTGTAGGTAGGTAAAAAAAAATTCATTCACAGCTTTGTTCTAGTAGTGGAAACGATTAGCCTTTTAAAGCAATCGCGGCGATTGATTTTTGAAGATAATTATTATGTCCTTGCTTGCCCATTCTAACAAAATTGGCCAACTTTTCCCAATATAGTGACTGGGCTTTTTGGAGAGGTATTTAATCTGCAAAATAAAGATAATATGATTAGAGAAAGCTCACTCACCTTCCTTCTTACAGGTTTTGGTTTTTCTACAGGCGGAGGGTTCAGTCTGGGGTCGTTGGTCCGCGGGCAGTACGGCTTGGCGAGCGGTTTGGGCGATGGAGCCAACAGGCCCGCTTTAGTGGTACTGCTTAGCACCCCCGATAATATCACACTGTTATTTGAGTCCATATTGTTCACTCGCGTTAATATCTCCTGGACACTCTTCAGTTCATCCACAGGTGTAATATTGTCCTTGTCAAACAAACTACTATCTAAACTTGTAGTCCTATCTATTGCACTCTTTATTATTGACATGTTTGGTACATTCTCGTTTATTGAATTGTCCCTGTCCCGGTCCACGTTGAATGATTGAGACATGTTGCTGAAGATACCGGAGAAGAGTCCGGTTGAACTGAAACGCGACGAGAATGGTAGAGTTGAATTCTCTAACACGGACGGCCTGTCGATTGAGAAAGGCTTGTCAATTTTCTCGGGTTTTTCTACTACGGGCGATACAGGACATGCGGCCTTCACCGGCTTCATGGGCTCTTGAGGCAGGGGTATCGTTTCTGGCGGCGGTATTACGGGCACCGGGCTCGGATCTTCGGGCAGCGGTATGTTTTCTGGATTGGGCAAAGGTATTGACTCGACGGGCGGTAAAGGTATGTTCTCAGGAGAAACAATGACTTTGCCATCACTGTGAAGATCGTTGATTTCGTCGTGAATGTCTCCATTGATCTCTATTGGTTTTGACGTGTCGTTTTCAGTCCTCAGCTGAACACTGATCTGATCATCCACCATATTGAGATCGAAGTTCAGGTTGACTTTCTTCCGTTTCTCTTTAGGTTTCTTATTTCTGCTTTTAAGTATCTGTATGTTCTCTGTGTGGAAGGAGTGTATTTTCTTCTGTATGTCATCCATTTCGTCGCGCTGTGGCGATGAGTTCCCGCTCGTGTCAGCTGACTGGCAGCTGTTCAGTTTATCGTTTGGGCTCTCAATTCCTTTCACGTCAATATGACTTTCCACAGACTCCTGTATTTTTGGTTGCGCAGGTATCGTAGTATCTATTTCCATTGGCACCACTTTATTGTAATTACTTTCATCTATTTCAACATTATTATTATTAGTTTTGATGTCGTCTGGTCTGGGTATTTCTATTTCAGGCGGAAGTTCCTCCTCAGGCGTTGGCACTCCTATTATTCTCCTAATGTTCTCGCTGTCATGAGGGCCCTTAATGTTCATGTTTAACACGTCACTGTCTATATTGCACTGGTCATCGGAGCCCTGGCCGCTGTCCGAGCGAGTTCTATCCCTACCGTATATACTATCCATAATATTTCGCACTTTGTATTGCCTCGTCAATGCTTGCATGTCATCTTTGACGGGCGAGTCTTCTGACGTTAAAATAGGCGAAGTTTCGTCATTACACTGCGTAAATAAATTTTTTGGGTTAGTAACTTTCATGACAACAATCTCTAGAAGACAACTGCTAAGCTACTTACAGGCACAATAGTGTTCTGTTCGCAAGATAGCGATTCTCTCGCTAACCGCCTCTTCTTCAATGGTGTCACCATTTCGTTGGGGGGCGATTCTGAAACAAACACATCTAAAATTCAAAATAGTAATTATCTGTTAAATGAAGCAAAAAAAAAATCTGTATTTGATATTCAAGAACAAACCTGCAACAGGAGAGTCACTCTCCTCACTGATGGCTTGTCTCAACCATCTCTTCTTGGCACTGTGTTGCGGTATGATTGGCTGGACTACTTCGGGTACCTCGGGCGGCGTGCTCCTGGTTATTCGCTTGGCTTTCTTCGGAGGTTTATTTCGATCTCTTCCAGGGGTTCTGGGGGGAGAGGCTCTACTATCCTCTTCGTGGTCTAAATCATGACCACCGCTTAAATCGCCAATCATCGTCGATGCGACTCTGACCAAGCTTTCAAGAGACGGCGCGGACACTAAGGTAGGTCTGTAAGGGGACCTATAAGGCGATGGTGTCCGTTCAGGCGACCTCCCGATCCATTCTGTTGCCATTGTTTTCTTGGTTTTTGGTAATTTGAAGGCGGATTCTACTGACCCAACAGCTGCTTCGACTAATAGACATGCAGAGCTTAACCCCAGTTCCTGAAATTAAAATCCGTGATGTAGCCAATTCTTCAACTGAATAAATTTGTTTCAATGCGGCCAGCGGGTTATCCACCTAATTTGATTCTAAATGGGATCCAACAGCATTTTTTCAAAATCTTATCAGGGGTATAAAATAATTAGATTTTTTCAATAACATGAACGATGCCACATACCTGTCGACATATCTCATGCGGGGGCCCATCATTGGTCCGCTCATGGTCCATGCTAGGCGGAGGCAGCGCACTGTCCCGTCTCACCGGCGCAGCTCGCGGCGGCGTCAGCGGCGTAGGCGGCGCTTCGTCACCTGACGTCACCATATCGCTGTCAGCAGAGTTGAGGCGACGCCGGTTTGACTGCGATGTCGTACGGGCACGGCCTTTGCGCCTACACACATTTTAACATAAGTATCTCTATAACATTGTGAGGGATGAAGCAAAGGATGCTTGGAATAAATGGAAATGATTGGTCATATTTCTAAAAAAATCTATAATTTACTTTGTAGTTACTGGTATGGTAATATGCATGTATCTAAGTAGCGTATAAAATGCATAACGAGTATTCAAAGTAGTTACTAGGTTTGATAAGTAAGATTAGCAATATCCTAACCTTGTTTCGCCTCTAAAAGAAAATTTTGTTTGTAAAATAAAAAATTACACGTAAAAATCAGGAGGGCTATGTCCAGCATTAAAAGCTGTTCATCAAAATAAAGTATTGCAAACATAATTAGCAAACTGTTTCGTTATTAAAAAATTACCTCTAGACTAATTATATAATAAAGTAAAAAAAACTACATTTCAATCTATAGATTTTTTATCAAGCACCTGCAATATAGTATTTTTTCTTTTTATTGTTTTATTGAACACATTTACGTACCTACTGTAATAGCTGTAAAATTGGAACAATAATAAAAAAAGATTTTTCCAGATGGTTATTACAGTAAGCAGGAATGAAACTAGAGACAATGTGAACTTACCTTTTCCTCTTTTTCGATGTGTTGTGAACTTCTTCGTCTTCATCTTTATCATTAGCATTGGGGTGAGGATCAGACTCTCGTCTCTTTTGCCTTTCTTTGACCTCCTGTTTGCGCTGTTCAGCTTTTTCCATGCGTTCAAACGCCTTCATTATAGCTTCCATCTTACGTTCCTCGCGCGTCTGTAATTTAGATACAGGTTTAGAGTTTTGTCTGGTCCCAAAGCTAGGTGGTTGAGCTTCGATTAAGCTTTTCGAACTAACCAATTTCCTCTTTTCTTTCTCTTTGTTATTATTCTGTATTTTGTCTTGAGAATCATCTGTTTTGTCGTCCATAGAGTCTTGGTTCACGCAAGTCGTTCGACTGGATCTTGATGATCTGTCGTGGCACGCTGACTTAGCCATGAACTCCCTTGTCACTGGTCTATCTTCTTCTATTTTCGGTTCCTCTATAGGTTTCTTCTCTTCGATTTTTTCTGGTTGCTCCTCATCAGAATACACAGGCTCCTCCTCTTGTTTTATTTCTTTTATTATTTTTATTTCTTTTATTATTTCCTTTACTTCTACTTTCGGGATGACGATTGGTTTCGGTTCTTCTACAGCTGGTAGCGGAATAAGCTCGGGATGTTTCATTACCTCGAATTTCTCTTCAATAGGTTCTGTATCACAGAAGTCTGGCTCATCCATTTCTTCAGGCTTCATTTCTTCTTTGGCTGTCAGATCTATTTCAGGTTTTATATCTTCTTCTATCGGCTCTGGTTTAGGCGGTTCATCGAAGTTCAAGGCCATTACAGCTGTTTTGACAGGCGACAATGGCGGGTATTCGTGTTTTATCTGGTGTGGAGATTTCTTTTCTGATTTTATTACGGCAATTTGTGGCGCAAATTCTTTGACCGGTGTGGTGACGGCTAGCGCGAGAGGTGGAGAGACTGGAGATGAAGAACTGAAGCATCTATTCCTACTTCTCTTCTCCCTGGGTGGGTAATCGACGCTCTTTCTTGACGCTAGGGTGTTGAGGCCGTTCACTTTGCAGTGTTTTGGGTTACCGCAAGCGCACGGCTGCTTGCTGCCATCAGCATCGTGACCCACAGTTATTTCAGTGTTGGACTGGACAACTCCAATACTCACTAAATAAACATGTAATGTGCCTTTTACTATACAATGTTGTAACTCGGCATTAGGTTTACACGATCTTCGAACGAACCTCGCTTCGTTCCCGTACGTTCTTGTGTCTATACATATTTGTGTGTTGTCTTTCGGCAGTCGGTAGAAGAATACGAAGGGTCCAGGCTTTTGGCTTCCTGCTCTGGCCGAGTTTTGTAGTTGTGGCCTGTGCTGGTTAGACAACATGTACTTGCCACGTAATTCTATTACAGGCGTGTTTTCTTTCAAGTCCTTTGTCGCAATCAATATTTTCCCACCAGCGTGGGGCACCGTAGTACACAAATGCGCGTTCATAGCATACGCCATGTTAGGAGTATTGCCCAATTTACTGCTGTACTTCATTATCTTAGCCCTCAACTCTGGGCTGTAATGGTTTGTAACGGCTGATTCGTAAGAGTCCTGGAAGTGCGACTGATTAGACATTGTGGAGCTATATTTACTTCTATTCAGCAACATTTCTTTCTTGCGTTTCACTCGTTTTTCTGATAGTTTCCTCTTGGTACCTTTTCGTACGACCTCTGGCTTCTTAGGTCTCTTCGGACCTCGCTTGGGTAACGCTAATGATGGTTGTGGCAATGGTGGAAGCACTGGGAGGTTGGAGTTATAAGTAGTGACACATGAGCCACTTGTGTTGGTATAAGTGGTGACGGTCAATAACCGTTTTCGTCTTTGTCCAGGAAGTCGACTGCTTTCTGAAGAGTCAGTATCAGAGCCACCGAGAGCACTGAGTTCCTCTCTCTTTCTCATTTGTATGGCACGAGCGTGCCGTCGGTCTATGGGCCGCGGCATGCACAGCTCACACATATACGCGTCTGGTATGTTCTGCCTGTCGATGCCCATACAGTCGACGTGCTGCCACTCGCCGCAGCGATCACAACAGATCATGTAACCGTCGTCGTGTGTGAAGTCGCAGATGCATCGAGTTTTGCCCTCCTCCTCGCCTTCTGGGGCAGTCTCCGTATCGCTACCACCTCTGTTAGCTTTCCTATCCCCGTCTATAGAGGAGATCACAGAGGCAGCGTCGTCGTCAGGTGGCGGAGGCGGCTGTGGCTTGTAAGTTACTGGCGCCATTTGTATAGTAGACACAGGTATAGGTGCAACAACACTGGTAGGCACTGTCAAAGGCATTTCGTAAGAAGCAGTGGACATGATTACAGGTGAATTACGTTTTAAAGGGCTCATTGGTGATGTAGTTAATGTGGGTGAAATGATGGTGGGAGGTGGGCCAGTGGACACCGGTGTCGTAGGTGGCGTGGCTGTAGGCTGCTTCTGGGCAGGCTGGGCGTACGTGTGGTCCAACATCACGAACGCTAAGGGCTGGAAAGAGTACCTCCTCAGTTCTTCTGAAAGGTTTGGCCTCTCCTCCATGCCGATTATGTCGTCCTCAGTAAGTAGTGTTGTTTTGTCGCCACTGAAACAAAGAAAACAGAAATTGGTATTTGTAGACCATGCTGTTTGACTAATAAATTTATATTTTTTTATTCCATATAGGTTTACTCACACAACAATCCTTTTTTGATTTACAGGTTTGACATCCATTGGTTCCTCAGGCGTAGGTGGTAGAGATGTTATGTGATTGTTTGGCGTGGGACTCGGTTGCAGCATTAACTTGGGTTGTGAAAGTGACTGCAGGATCTGGGCAGTCAGCTGCTGGTTTGCAGACACTTGTGACACTGTGGATATTGGATTATCTGCAGGCCCATATGTCTGAACGTATCGTAAATTAGGAGTAGACCCTGATTGCACATAGTGGGGACCCTTTGGTAAACTCGTACTTATTGGAGCAGTCGAAATTAAAACAGGGCCACATGGAGACTGTAATACTAAACGTTCCCCTTTAGGAGGGAACTTTGACAGAGACAATGATTGGCTCTTATGTGTAGGACTGCCGACTTTCTGAATAATTTTCGATGCATTAGAGTCCACAACTCCATAGCTTGGCTGCTGGCTTTTATATGTGACGCTGGCGACAGGCCAAGACTTCGCTTCGGACTTGTTAGCTGACCCAGTCTGTTGTATTATTTTAATTGGCCTTGACTGATTCTTCTGATTAGATACCTGTCCAGAGCTCTTAGATCCCTTAAAAGTATTGACTGACTTTCTTCCAGAATGTACAGACATCTTATTAGGTCCAGAGACAACACGAGATAAAATATGGCATTGTGTGTTGCCTGTGGAGGCAGCAACCATAGCATTTAGATTAGCACCATTGTTTACCTTATTCAAAGATTTAGTTAAGTTTGTGCTTTTAGTAAACGTATGATTGTAGGGCACATTCTTGACAGGGCTATTGTTCACAACATTTGGCGATAAGGTGGAGCAGCCAATTAATGATTGATTCTTCTGGGGTTTAGTGCAAAGAACAGAGTTGCTCAGTTTGTAAACATGATTTTGTGTGCCATATACTGGAGCCATTTCTTTACCACTTAAGTATTGCTGGTTATAGTTTGGAGTCTTCGGAATAGATATATTACTTAAAATCTGAACTTTGGATGTCTTGGGTCGGCTTATGAAGTTGGTCTCTGTGACTATGTTTGATCTTCTTGCTTGAGTTGCGTCATTAACATAACTCTCACTGGTGATAATGATTTGAGACACACCAGCTTGTGATCTATCATCATCCACCTTAGGGTCATTTGTAGCAGCACTGGTTGCAAGTATTGTAGGCAGCCATAGGGTCTGGTTTCCAGATACATCTTGTACATTCTGTATAGATGTAATGTTTCCAACAGCTGCATCAACGTTAATTGTAAAGTTCTGAGGCAATTTAGTAACATTTTGAACAATTGCAGTGCTCAGTGGCGCTTGTATGAGGGTTGCGGAGTTATCTAAATAATTGCCATCATTTGAATCTTCTGTTTCTTGTAATATGGGGTACGCTATGCGCCCTACATTATCTATGGCTTCTTCAAGCCTCACAATGCCAGAGAGGGATTCCACAGACATATCTGTATCACAATGTTTCTCAGCAATGTGATACTCAACTTCTTTGTCTACTTTGTGCACAGATTGAATTATACTTTCAGGGCGTGTGGAGTCAGGTTCAGGATCACCATCAGTGGGAGATAAGGGCAAGGCCCTCAACACAGGAGTTCTCACACTAGATACATTCATATTTGTTAATTTGTGATCCAATACATGTTCGTAAACATTTTCACTGGAGGTGGTCGGCCCGTAATCCTATAACAAAATGTAAAATCAAATTAATCTTTGTGGAATTCAGTAAATGCAGACAATGCACATAATTTCGAATTTGTAATTAAATGTGACACTTCTACATAATGTGCATGAATAAACATTCCAAATTATACATACAAACTGTGTTGCTGGTGACTTGTTTTCTAAGCACAATGATTTGACTAAGGCATACCAGTTATGATAGTGCACTTTTACTACAATCATGAATACAAGCGATTTGCAGATATCGAGTAAACCCAATAGTCTTTTACTTTATAAATTTTGTACAGTAATAGCTGAAACGTTACCCATACAATAAATTTCTTAACATATAATCCACATATTTTGCAGACTATCAACAGGAGTCATGGAATGACAATCAGATCAAATCCCTCATTTATAAAACTTGTGATAACTTCCGAAGTAAATATATTTAAAAACAATCTCACATTACTCACCTAAAAGCTGTAAAACTAAAACTTAATAGGATTTCAATGAATACACTTTTATTTTCAAATCTTTATTTATAACAATGTCAAGGTCCTGAAAATGGGTAGTTTGTAGTATTATTTAGTTAACTGTTTTTAAAATACACCTATGTAAATAGTTTAGCAATGATTTTATGAAGTTCACACCCCTTACTAAAACATTAATCTCAGAACCAAGTTTAATGCACTGTAAGGATAATTAGTAGGTACAAGCAGGATTTATGAAATTGTGTAACTTATTAGTGGTGAAGGAAGTAGGAAAGCAGTGTAGGAACATGATGTTATTGGTTACAAAATCATAATATTTACAAATATAGAGCTAAGTGACTGGCTAGGTGTCCATGTCAGCAGGACTGGTCAGGGACCTTGGTGGTGGGTTTTATATTAGTAAATATGCTGTACTCACTTGCCGGGCCGCTGATTCGTAATCTGATGTAGCAGACATACTGTATATACTATCATCTTGGGTCAAACCCGAGATGACGCCTTGGAGTGCACCTCGGCCCCCAAATTTTATTTCATGTGACTGCAACCGAAAATCTATTCTTTACCCATATATCTTCAAAATTATCAGGTATACGTGCGATGTACACCATAATGTTCTTGGTAAAATATTTTTAGTCCACAAATAGGATACGACCGCCGAGGTCATTGTTCCACAAAACGATTTGAAAGTCACTATAATTTGTTCCCTACGAGAAAATATAAAGAATAACACTCTAATAATGCATATAAACGTAGCAGCAATGGATTAAACGCGTAAAATAAGTGAATAGGTTAATCCACTGCCGCCATTATTGTAGCACGGAAACTGATGTCTCGGTAATAAACATCAAAAAAAGTAAACACCATCCTCATACGAGGAGTTTAACTTGATTAAATCGGTAGCATTCTGATATAATGGAAATATTTAACTATGTAACGCCACTAAATCCCCATAGTAACAAAGACATGAGAAATATAAGTACATACGAAAATGAGGTTTGTATATTTATATCACCTCAATAAAATAATAATGACTTGCTTGTAGCGATATCATGTGAAATAGCAGTTTAAATTATAAAATAAACCAAATATTTATAGAAAATGACAACATCACAGTAATTAAGCAGTATGAAATCCAGATGTAAACACTTTTCGAGAAAATACTGAAGGAAACTTGTACTGACCTGTATACGAGCAAATTTGTAACACCTAGGACTTAGCGAAACTATTTCCATCAAATAATTGCATAGCACGTAATAAATAAGCCTCAAAGTCCGTAACTACGACCAAAACATTCACAAGACTCGAAGATGGCGGCCATTGCATTTTCTTGATACAAAACAACGGGGGTTTCATGAAACATGTCGAACTACTAAGTACTTCCGTTCAAATGAGTGACGTATAATATATATTGTGTTTTAAAGAGTCTAAAGGGAACTATGGGTAAATCAAATGAATTATAATTAAAAATAATTATTTTCTGTTTGATTAGTAACTCTTTAGACATAGAAATTATAGCATTTTAGTACAAAAAGTAATTCAATTTAGTAAAAGTTGTTTATGGATAGAGTTAAAAGACATTTTTTTGTATTTTTTATATTCATTCTGAAAAATAGACAAAATGATTCTAATTATGAACGCGTTCTAAAATAAGGACTTACTATGTCGTCTATGGACTCCAAGTAAAGACCATTTGATTCAAAATTAATTACAAAACGCATAAGCTTTTGTGAACAAAAAAAAATTTAGAGAAAAGTTGGTTTTTTGTTTATTACTAACACTAGTTTGTAAGCTCGCAATTTTACTAACAATTATTAAGGATGTAATCTCATGATGAGTCTGAAATAAATGTTTTATTATTATTATTAGCAGTTGTATTAGAAACTCATAGTGGATCGGGATGTATGTTTGCAAATCCAGATTTTGAAACTTTTATGGTGAAAGCGTCAGGGTAGCCCACGAAATTCAAATTTTCTTACGTTTTTTGCAATTTCCAGGTCAGTGTCAGGTTGTATGTTGATTAAAATTTGAATCGCGGCTGTAACACGTATGTAGTTATAGAATTATAATCATCAAAATCATCAATACAACCCTCCAAGCGCGTAAAGGTGCAGGAATGACTTTGACCTTGAAAAAGTAAATTCCTACACCTGAGCTTGGATTGAGCTGACCTGCAAATTGCAAAAACGTAAGAAAATTTGAATTTCGCGGGCTACCCTGACGCTTTCACCTTATCCCCTTATAGAGGTCTTGAATAGAGTCTGGCCAACGAAAGCTGTCCACGGATTATTTTCAGAAGTTTTTAGAAGGCAATAATTTAAGACTGTCAAAATTGACACATTGAGTTTTGTACTTACTTGATACTTTTCGACTCTTTATATTTTTTTTCTTTTTTGCTCACTTTTCAGGAAGTAGGGATTAACAACGAGGAGACAATACTTAAAATTGTGGAAGCAGTAAAGAAGTAGAAAACTCTAGAAAAAATTAAATGTCGAATTGTGAATCACATTATAAAAAGATATCTTCAATGACAATTATTACTTTAGAAATTATAGATTTCTAACAGTTACTTCGAAGGGTTTATACATTTATGATAATATATGGATGGCTAAATTAAATAGTATACTATCTTTCTATTTTATTATTGTTTTTGACTTTTAAATGACTGATTAGTAATAATATACTGTTCCTTTTATTGTATTTGTTCTCTTCAGATGTAAGTGTGAAGACCCTAAGAAGAATTAAAATTGAAGGGTCTAAAAATCAAGGACAGTGGAATACTCCGGCGAAAAATCGTCCACATTAAGCGACAGTTTCCAATTTGGATAATTTTGATATTTCAGCTATAAGAAACAAAATAAACGAATTTAATGGAGTTAAAAACGCGAAACCCTTAGAAAAAACGAGCCAAGTACACTACCTCACAGGTGGCGTGGAAACGCGTACATTAAATTATGGACTATTTGAAAATAATAAAGAAGGCAGAATTAAAGGTATTCTTTTATTTAATATTCTTCATAATACACTCGAAAATTACATGTATAAAAAAGATTTTACTTGCTGAATAATAAATAGTATCAACTCCGTTTAAGCACTGTATACTGTATAGCCAGGGTTAACAGCTCTTGATTTTTTAAAATTCCCGCCTTTATTCTTGTACAGCTTTCGTTGGCCAGACTCTATGGTGCTAATTTTACATTACAGAGAGCATCATTACATTGTTACATCGCCCTACTATCGCTTCTAAAGCCCGGTTCACAAACCAGTTCTGATTTGTAAAGGCCAGTACACACTTAGTGACATTGATCTACAACGCGGCGAATCGCTAGCATAGAGGAATAAGCTCTAGAGTTGGAATAGCTGGACTTGCCCCCTTGCCTAAGTGAATTGGCCGTCAGTCCATTGACTGAAAAAAATCAGCTGTTCTCTACAACTTGTTCGCATAACTCATCAAAATTAAACGATTCAGAGTTTGGTCCCATATTAAAAGTTGTTTCCAATGATGTACATGTACAATGACCCCTTAGGAGATTTCATGTATGAATAGATACAACTTAAACACAATGTGTTCGGCTACCGGTTACCGATACTGTAGGGGTAAATTATTTACTATTATAAAACGACAAATAAATATAATAACCCCACACCCCGCGAATGGCAGCCATTTTGTTTTTATAATCGGCTGATCTAGGGTATGTTTAATGAAATGCTAGTTATGTGTTCTATTCTTATCCTAAACTTAATTATTAGATATTTTTCTCTAGTTTTTTACTCTAGTTCAAAATTAGCCCCGCAATGTTGCGTATGTTTCTCCACAATGGTTCAGTTTGGGGTATGGTGTTTGATAGTCTAATCAGTAAGAAATGATGCACACTACAACCCCTTAACGGATCTAGGTCGACTTAACCAGTAGCCCTGCATATAGGTAGTCAACATAATTATGTGGGAGGTTGACTCAGCGAGCATTGTGCTTATAATGGCCTTTGTCAAGAGCCTCGACCATTACCTGACGAGGCTCTCTTATGGCAGCTGGATTCTGGAAGGTTCCGTTGCCAAGTGGCAACATTATTTATATTATTAAAAAGATACTATTCTTTACAGATTCGTCCTATCCGTCTGTTTGTCTATCTGTTCGTCCAAATGTCACAGCCATTTTACGAGACTGTTGACACCACCACATAGTGAATTTAGGAGAATTGAGGTACATTGAGGTTACAGAACCTGTGGGGTGTCTATTGACAGCTTATAAAAATGACATTCCTAAGATAATGGTTGGTGAGGTATTCGGAGGATGGGTGGATTCGTAAAGAAGGCTAAAAGGATTTTTATTTGACAGCGATTTCGGACTTTTTCGTGAAACTGTAGCAGTAACTTTATTTTTCATATATAGTTGAGTAGGGCTACTCAAGTCCGCCCCACACGTTCTTAGTTCTTGCTTAGTTTCCAGCACAGCTATGAGTACATTAATATAATGGTTCACAGCAAGAACCGAACTAAAAATTGTGGGAAAGCAGCACTGCTGGGTGGTATTGTTATCAATATAGTATTTGATAATTGCATAGTTTAACAACAGAAACTATGGAATGAGCTTTAGTTTTTTTCGTAAATTTTATCTGTGGTTTCTTTTGGAGAGATGTCTCGTCGGGTAACAAAAATAAAAAAAATCTAATCGACATCGGCTTTAATTGCCATATAAAAAATGAGACCATGGTAATAAACCACAGACTAATAAACAACACAGCAACTATGCGTATTTAATGTATAGTGTCTGTGGATTTTGAAATGAGTGGCGTCGGGTAATTTTTTTCGGGTAAATTTCATCTTCTGTTAGACCAAGAAAATTTTCACCACAGTTTCTTTTGTTTGTAAGGTTTTAATTGTTTGAACAGTGTCATTCATTAAAATAATAACAAACCGAAATTTTAATTACCTACTAAACCTAAAGGTCTTAGTAAATATGCTATAGTAAACGGAACGGAACGTTTTATCTGTGGTACATATTTTATGCTAAATGTCAAGCACACGTTTTGAATTGAGGTTATGTTGTTGTGGAATATAATATTGACCACACCATTTAACCAAAAACATTGAGTACTAATTCAAAATGAGTGACTTTGTATTAAATGACACAGACTCCGAAGGTGATTCAGATGAAGAAGTAAGTACTTTTCAAGGAATATTAGTAACGTTGACTCTGGTGAACGGACTAGGTAACAATTTCTGTAAATCTCTATATTTTCTTTGTTGCAGTTGCAAGAAGCGTTTGCTAAAGGTTTGCTAAAGCCTGGCCTTAATGAAGAAATAGAAAGGGTACAAAAGAATTATGTAAATAACCTATCTGATTTGAAAGCGAAGCTGAAGGATATTCAGCTAAAATTACCATGGATCGAGACATTAGATCTAGTGACTGCTGTTGCACCGATGGCTCCTGACGTAGCCATGCAAATGCAGGAGACAGCACAGAGAAGAAAGTATGTAATCACCATTTTTGAATGAAATTATAGTTTTGGTAAATTATTTCATAACATTGCACATTTATAAGTTGAGCTGTATTTGAACAATTAAGTACACCACCAACTAGATCTCTTATATTGTCACTCACACATTCAGCTTATGTCTGCCTGGATAAATAATAGGCCAACTGGCTGTTAAAAGTTTGAATTTATCATACTTTGATGTTACGTAAAAATAATGATTTAACTTATTTATAAGGGCATTGCAGGTGTGGTGCAATAGATTATGGGGAGCCAAGTTAAACTTTTCTGCCCTATAAGGCCCTATCTTTCCTGCAATCATTTTATCTTGAAATCAACTAAATAAATAATTTTCTCATCGCATAATACTAATAACATAGAACAGATAGATGTCACATCATTATCTAAAATCAACCCAGCTTTCTAAACCAAAACTTTTTGAATTGACAGGAATCTGAAAGAGAATAGCAAAGGACAACAGAACTATGACCCAACTCAAGACCCCGTCCTCAATGAGTTCAAAAGAGAGAACCTATTACATAGACAGGCACAGGCTGCTGTAATTGAGGGTATCAAGAAGCTGAAGGACCTTGGAGTGCCTACAAGAAGGTATGGTAGTTAATTTGGTATTTCTTTGCCTGGTTGCTAGGGCTTGCATTGAATGCAGTGGCACATCTCAGGGCTAGCGTCATAGCTGTGCTGTTGGCAAAAAAAAATGTTGTTGTTTTATATTAACACTAACAAGGCAGAATTGAAAGAAAAAGCATCCAACACTGTGTAGATATTTTATTTGTTTAGTTCAGACTTTATTAATGTAAATAATATATAGAAATTTATTATCAACATAATGAAACTTCTCCATTCTGAAGTCCCTGACATAATTCTTTCTTACTTTCAGGCCCGATGACTACTTTGCAGAGATGGCAAAGTCAGATGATCACATGCAGAAGGTCCGCAAGAACCTGATGGCGAAACAGGCAGCACAGGCTCGCACAGAGAAAGTTAGACAGCTCCGAGATCAGAAGAAGATTGCTAAGAGAGTTCAGGTAAAGTTCAAACCTTCTTACAAACCTTTTTGTTTATTTCACTGAAGGTTATTGCTGTGCTTGTAGGACTTCCTAGAGGATATAAAGTACAAACTATCTATATTTTAATCAAGTTCTTTTAACTTATGAGACAGGTTTGTTGTTCCGTTCATCTCCTCAGCGAATACATTATAGGTGATGAAGGCGGGCGTTTAGGCGAACTATCTTTTGTAATTTTGACATTCAAGAAATATTGATTTTCATATACTAAGAAAGAAAAGTGAGAAAGATCTTATAGAATGATAGTTTGATGTGATGTTCAACAAGGGAGAATGGAAGGAAATCATTCTTCGTGCTACACCCAAATAACATGGGGGAAGGGTCATTATAAAACAAAGTAATACATATTTACAATCAACTAGGACTATCTACAATTCATAGGTTTAGTGATTGATGGGGTGTTGCTTTAAAATTAATGTATTGTGACGAAACATGCATCGTCGCTACAGTATGACGCTGACGGTTATCACGCGCATATACATTCAAATACTAAAATGGATTTGATTTGTTTACAAAATCTTATTTTTGTATGAAAGTATGTAAAAACTGAATGCATGCTAACTTTGTACAATGGACATTATTTGAATGAATTATGTATTAAAATCGGTTTACGACGTCAATGCTTCATTTGTAGTAAGTATGAACCGAAAGTGTGTAAATCATAGTTCCTGAATTGAACAGATGCGTGATTGCACGCCAAATGCCAATGATTGCATTGGCATATTTATTGGTAGTGTTATAGTAGTACCCACCCTGTGTGTAGTTTTTGCGTGAGAAGAGTATAGTAAAGAGTAACAAATATCTGTACATACTTACATCCATCCTGTACTTTCGCATTTATAGTACGTATAATACTTATTTCCCATACCATTAATTAATTTTTAATCAAATAATTAATTTCCAGACCGACGCAAGGGTAAAACAAGCCGCAGACAAGAAAGAAATGTTGGAACAATTAAAACGTGTAAGAAAAGGAAAATCATCTGACTTAGGGTTCCTAGATGACAATAAAGGCAGTAACAACAAAGGAAATAACAGAGGCAAGGATGGCAAAGGACCACAGAATAAGGTCAATAAAAGACGACAAGCTAAAGATAAGAAATTCGGTTTTGGCGGCAAAAAGAAAGGCGGCAAACTGAACACGAGGGAGTCCTCAAATAATTTTGATGGTTTTAATGGCGCTGCTCCACAAAAAAGACAGGGCAATTTCAAAACGAAATCGTTCCAGGTCAATAGCAAGAAGAATGCTAGGCCTGGCAAACCTCAGAGACCTGGAAAATCTAAAAGGAAGAATAATAAGAGATAATTTAGTTTTAGTGTTCTAGAATAAATATTTTGCTTATAGTAAGAATGGTGGTTTTATTTAAATTCCTGGGTCATCAATCATCATCATTTCAGCCGAAAGACATCCACTGCTGGACATACCCCATGTGTCGCCACATAGACCGGATTTGAGTTCCTGCGTATATGTGCTGGTATATAACATAAGTACATGTTAACAACACAAGGGGATACCAAATTCGATGTATCGACAACACCCATCACGGTATACAGTTTCATTGTAAAATCGTATTATTTTGCGATAGGACTCGCTATTAGATCTAATTCACTGGCTGGATCATGGGCTTAAAATAGAACAGGTTTTCTGTATGTCGTGTTCCATTACACCACTGAGTCTAGTCTAGTATTGGCACTATATTTTTTCTATCTTTGCGGCTTTGGTCAGGCCATCAAAATTGCGGCAACAATCTTCATTGAAGGACGAGTAGATAGATGCGTTTGGTATAAATATTCAACTCTTTGTATAGGTGCTTGTCTTGTGTCTATTTTGCACTAGCCTTTTCCTGAGACTTCATCCGGTGTCGAAGAGACATCCTGTAGCACTCTTTCATATGTTGGTTTTATTTTAAGTCAGATGAGTCTACATCCAAACTTTACCTGTTTATATTGGCATAGATTTTATCTTCAAGGACAAAAAGGATTTTAGTATACAATAAAACACAACATAGCTGATATATATAAAACATTTATTATTGTTCTACCACTTGCGTCCCTTGCCCTTCTTCTTCTGCTGCTGTTTGCGCGACCAGGCGCTGTCGGCTTGCTTGTCGACGCGCGGAGACTTGGCGGCCGAGGCGGCGGCCGTCGGGGTTGGTTGCTGCTTGCTCATGTCGCTGGAGGATTGGACACAAATATTAGTACAGCGGCAAAGGAAAAAGAAGAAACTTGGTTATTAGGGTCAAATTTAATTAACTAGCGAACATCGAAAGACCTGATAGTACCGACATCTAAATACAAAATTTTCTGCCTCCTATCCTGCCCGCTGAGCACCAGAACATGCAGCCAAAGTGAGATCCGCCCTGCCACCAACGAAGCCGTGGAATTGGCGAAGTTTAGGGCCAAAAAATATAAAGTTGTCCTAGCGATACGAAGAAGAATACAAAAATACAGCGGTCGTTGACCCGAAAATTCATCGGACTTTTTTTCATCACGTTTTGATACGTTCCATATACACACCAAGTGTAGCTTCGCTAGGTAATTTTATTTGACCTTGTCTACAAAAGGGGCACAGATCTAATGAATTGTAGTATTGTGTTGTTAGAGAGCATTATGGTGCAATAGCTTTGGTCATTCACCCAAAGTCCTATGGAAATCGGGCTAGCGGCCAAGTATAAACGACCGATGTCGAAACGCTCCTCTCAGACTTGTCGGACAACAACCACTGACCTCATATTTTTTAAAGTGTTTTTAAGAGCCAATTTATTTGTAGAATAAACGTTTTTATAATTGTTATTGGTCAGTAAGCCCAACTATTTTAATCTATAATAGTTAACATTTTGATTGTCAATCACGCGAAGATTTAGATACAATTTCAATACAGGAGTTTCTTTTGACGGTACCTTGGCAATTTGACTGCCAAATTGGCCATCAAAAGTGCAATTTCTGCAACTTTCCTAAGCCACTCGTCTCACTGCCGACGAGGAAGGAAGTAGTTATCGACTATTTTCTCGCTCCAGAAACTTACAATAGAATATCTATAGTAAGTTATGATCTACTGTTCCATGTCAGTTCTATGTTAGGGTTACGGTTTCCGCACTTAGTCCTTAAAGTGGATCATTGTACCGTGAGCCATGACGGCCTCCTTTTAGGAGCACATCATCAATCAGCCATCTCAGGACACCCGCAAGGGATCTTGGTGTTCCAAGAGTTTCCTTGCGGATCTGGGAGACGCGGGGTACACTCGAGGTGCACATGCGCTATCGTTTCCCATGTCAGTAAAAGAATACATAATTATATGAATAGTTGATCGCTGACTGTTCACATTGACGGCGCGAACTCTCTCAAACAAAAGACTCGTTTTTAGTTGCTGGTTTTGCTCGCTTCTCGCTAACCGTCTGCGGTGCCTTACTTATTAAGCTGTTAACTTACTATTGATCAGTAGCAGTCGTGGACATGCCCTGGCTGCCCTTGATGACGTCACGCCGGACACCGCGACGTTTCCGGTACGCGGTACGCTCGTACTTCGGTAGCCATCTGTTGATAAGAAAAGCAATTGAATTAGTAACGTGTGTTATTGCTAGTTGAAAATTAAACCTTTTGGTGTTTATTTAGAGTTAAGAATTCAACAAAAAATTGTAAATCAGTTACGCTTTTTTGAGGCACTCCACCACTGGGAGTATTCGTTTGTAATGTAACTTGTTTCTGTGCAAACTCGAATCTTCGTTTGTTACATTACAAGTGAATGCTCCCAGTGAGAACTCTCTCACTGGGAGCATTCACTTGTAATGTGCCTTTATGTTGTTATCTAAAATATTATAATATCATATTGTATTGTGAAGCTATATTACCTCTCTGGGTCCGGAGGTTTGGACAGGTCGGCGTTGGGAGGTAGCTTGGTCTTGCGCTTGCGTTTCTGTTTCTTTTTGCCGAGGAGTTCCGAACCAGGCGTTCTGTGAATATTAGAAAAAAAAATAGTTTAAGCATTTTACTGATAATAGCGACAAAAGATCGATATTGTTTCGCTCCAAAAAGTTATTAAACGGGAAATAACCAATTTGGTGCTAATTTAAGTGGTAAATGCAGTAATGCTAAGTAGAAAATGTTTAAAATAGTTACCCAGGCGACTGCTCCTGTTTGTTTTGTACGGTTTTCTTCACAACCTTTGCTCCCATCATCCATTTTGATGATTCTAAAGCGTCTATGTCGATCTTAGTCTGAAATCGTCAAGTACAAAATAGTTTTAAATTTATAATGTATACAGGGTGTTAAAGTAGTCGCGTGCCATAGCTTAGGGGTGAGTTCAGTATCGAACAAACAAAATATTAAAAAATACTAAAACAAAAAAAAAATTGAAAGATCAACCTAATTTAGTACCTACTAACTTCAAATAGCAATAATTTTTTCAAGTGTTTATTTATAATTGATGATTGATTGAATGATTGTATAATTGTATGAATTCCTAATTTTAATTAAATTATGTATTTAGAGCATGTTTACTCAATAATGTGTAAGCTGTGGTTACCTGTAATTGAGTGTGCGCTACAAGACCATGTATTCTGCAATAGTTTTCATGTATATAAGAAATTGTAATGGTGCTCGTTGGTAATCCAAAATAAATAAATAATCAATTTATGTTGAATTTTAATCCAGCACACGATTTATTTGCAGATGAATGGACGAAGATTTAATTGGCATGTCAGAAATGAGGGATTTATGTAAGCATATAAATGTAACCTTTATGTTTATATTAGTGTATTATCTTGTAATTGGTTGCTAACCGATTTTATGAAAGCGAGTAAATAAATAATAAGAATACCTCAAGTTGGTGCAGCGGCGGCAAGCTCTCGGCGAGCTGGCGCGCGCGCTTGGGGTCGGGCTGCGCCAGCGCCTTCACCAGGCGCGCCAGGCTCTTGTCGTCACCCGGCGCGCCGCGCGCCAGCAGCTCGTGCGCGCGCGCCGCCGCCGCGCCCGCGCCCGCCCGCCCGTGCGCGCCCGCCGCCGCGCGCCACACCGGGCTCAGGGACAACGAGCGCTGCAACAACATACACCTTGCTACAGCGCCAAACTTATCATCACAAGTCATTACCCGTTCTAAACAAGCAACTACTTCATCTTAGTCACTTTATAGGATTTATTCGAAGGATTCTATTTGGTACAAAATTATCCAATACCCAAGTTCAACGACTATTACTACTAAGCTAATAAAGTTATCTTAACCGCTATAATTTTCCTTTAAAGTTCATGAAATGCACTATCATCATGAATTTTTCCAGATTTTTACTGGAACAAAAATTTGCACTATAAAGTTTAATATTTCGTAAAGAATAAGAATAAGAAATTTTATTGGCTCAAACATGTGTTTACATACAGAAAAATAATACATACATGCAAGATCTTAAATAAGAGGTGGCTCACGACATGTCTGCCATTTTTCATGGCGTGCAAATATTTTCGGTACAATTATTATTATTTAATTAATGATTTTTAATTTTTAAACGTTGTACATTATATACCAATTTATTCAATACAACTACTATTACAGAATCAATTATTTTTAAATTTTACACTTATTCATTAAATATTTTATTCAGTCACAGTTAAACAACAGTTACAGTTAAATGAAGCATTAAATCGAAAAGTAATTTTAGTAACCCTGAGTCATTTTCAAAGACCTATGCAACGATACCTCCCACGATGGGGTACGCGACGAAAAAAAAACTCATCTCCACTTCACATGTAGGGGAGCTACCCTAAAAAAAAATATTTTCCAAGATTTTACTTTACCACTTTGTCGGCGTTATTAATATACCTCTATAAAATTACAACTTTCTAGTACCAACAGTCTCTTAGCAAAACCTCGGACAGACAGACAGACGGACATGACGAAACTATAAAGGTTCCTTGTCAGGACTACGGAACCCTAAAAAGTAGACACAATATTAGTAATACTGCGGTTGATATCTGAATGAGACTGGTACAATCAAAGATAAGTCTATGTGCATGTAACAGGAATTGGCAACATTTTATACAATAGGGAATATGCATGAAATACAAAACTCTTTTTATTTATGAAAAATGCCTTGTATTGGCGCATAAAAACATTGTGGTACACTTGTTTAAGTTTCTAATACAACACTTATTTTACAATTTACTGCTTTATGTACCATGTTTTAGGTGAAACGGAACGCACTGTCAAAACACACCGTCCTCGATAACGCCGGTATTGACGTCAAAGTTCATTGTGTCAAAAAAACACTTTTATTTGAAAAGTGCTAAAAGTTTCACTAAAATTTTATTATAATATTGTTATTGCAATTTTTACTTGAATAAAGCACATACAATTGGTAAAATTATTTTATTAAGGCCAAAAAATTAGATTCAACAAGGCAGATTGTGGATAATGACGTCACATCATGGCCGCGACAGCTACGGACGATTAAACTGTCGTAGAAAATTGCAAGAGTTTAAAATATTTTTTGTGCGCCAAGCAGTAGTTGAGCTTAACTTTTAATACTTTTCTTGGGTTGATAGTACTGTATTTTATTAAGTGAAGAAAAAATTACGTGCATATTCTCTATTACATTACAATTGACTCAGTCGATCCGACGTGTATGGTACCACTTCGACCTTGAACTAGCCTTACTTAGTGCAGAATTTCAATAGATTAATAGACCTGTTTATACAGCTTTATTACCGTTGACGGACGCAAAAATCAAAAAGTGTACTCTATTAATTATCTCCAAAATACAAATTTATTTGTCATACCTCATCGTTGTTATAATGCTCATATACGTCTGTGAACAGCTGCGACGCCTTCTGGAACTCGTTATCGGCAGACAACAACGTGCACAGTACGCCGATCACCCCCGGACGGTACTTGAACTCGCTCTCTTCTAGTAGTTTTACTGCGCCCTTACGGTCTCCCTGTTACATAAAACGAAACAGATAAGATTTTTTTATTTATATACAAAGAAAATTGTGATTGATTTTCTTAATAAATAAAACGAAGTCTTTATCTATCTTAGGCTATTTAAATCTTGGATCTTAAGGGTCCGTGCACAGAATTAACTCATTTTCAACATTTTTGATCACTGTTTGTGGGAAAGGCAAGAAGAATTTGAAACTTTTTTATTTTTATTACAAGAGTCAGGTTCTTATTCTTGTCGAATGCAGCAACAATTTTTAAAAATAATGTATATATTAATGGCAATCACCCATATTCAAAACCCCTTTTCCGCAAAAGTAACGAGCGAGTGATGGTTGGGGTTCCCTGAACAAAGAACTACAAAATATTCTGAACATTAAAAAATATGAATAGCATCATTATATAGTCTACTCGTAAAGTAGCTGGAAACATTATTGATTTTAATACGAAATATAGCAGAAAGAAAATGATGAAAAAACGTAATTTATGGAAAATGTCGGGACAAGTAAGTATTTTTTTCTGTACCTTAGAAACACTTTAAAGAAAATTTAAAAATTACTCATTAATCTCAAGGTACCCCTTTAACAGAATCTGAATTTTAATTTATAAATAAACAATAACTTCATTTCGTAAATTAATGGCAAAGTAAACTATATTATCGACCGCCCAAACCCGATCCCGTCAGTAACGACCGGGCTCTCCCAGCGTGAGCACGTATCACTTTGTTTCGCAAGCGCTCGCGAGTTATACGTAAATATATTTCCAAGATACACGCAGACTACCACATTTTGATACATTAAGTATTTAGGTATTTTTTGACGTTGGTTGTTTATAAATTGTTAAGATATATTTCGTCTTCAATATTTTCATTTTTGAAACATAGTTTCATAACGCGGCTTACCTACTAGGAGCGCGATTTAGTTGAAATCGTCACGTAAGAAATATAATTATATGCCGTATGCCTTTAGGCACATAAAGTCTACTTTACCAAAAATACCACTTTCCCAATATGACCACTTTTTCATAATGACTACTGCGTTTCACAAAATGATCTCTTTACCAAAATGACCACTTTTTCATAATGACCACCGGACCCCACAATGCACATAAATTCTACTTTACCAGAAAAACCACTTTACCAAAATGAACACTTTTTCAATGACTTCTTAGTCAGTGGACGGGGAGGGGAGGGAGGCATTTCGGATGACAGCTGTCAAAATTAAAACTGCTATATCTCGGAAACTATCGATCTTAGACTAGTCGTGTGTAGGGACAAGTGATAGGTCTCGATGAGATCTACATTTCGGATGACAGCTGTCAAAATTAAAACGGCTGTATCTCGGGAACTATCGATCTTAGACTAATCGTCTGTAGGGACAAGTGATAGGTCTCGATGTGATCTACATTCCGGATGACAGCTGTCAAAATTAAAACGGCTATATTTCGGAAACTATCGATCTTAGACTAGTCGTGTGTAGAGACAAGTGATAGGTCTCGATGAGATCTACATTTCGGATGACAGCTGTCAAAATTAAAACGCCTATATCTCGGAAACTATCGATCTTAGATTAGTCATGTGTAGGGACAAGTGATAGGTCTCGATGAGATCTACATTTCGGATGACAGCTGTCAAAATTAAAACGGCTATATCTCGGAAACTATCGATCTTAGACTAGTCGTGTGTAGGGACAAGTGATAGGTCTCGATGAGATCTACATTTCGGATGACAGCTGTCAAAATTAAAACGGCTGTATCTCGGGAACTATCTATCTTAGACTAATCGTCTGTAGGGACAAGTGATAGGTCTCGATGAGATCTACATTTCGGATGACAGCTGTCAAAATTAAAACGGCTATATTTCGGAAACTATCGATCTTAGACTAGTCGTGTGTAGAGACAAGTGATAGGTCTCGATGAAATTTTCTTCGGCGCCATCTTGGATTTTCATTTTGACCTCATTTTCATTATCAGCGACCTCGAAAACCACAAACACGACACCTACGAAGAAAACTATCGCTCGCTTAGTCGACCCCGCCATAACCTTCTTGTGTAGTACCAATAGTAGAATGACGAAATTTTGCGAAAAGCTGTCTTACAGTAGGTACATGTAAAGGGAAAAATCTGAAAACTGTAAATATCTAGTAGGTATAAAAAAAAAGCGATTTTACTATTACAAACTTATTATTTGCGGTTGGTGCAATATCCGTTTCTGGGGATTGAACAGCAAAATTAAGTTTGTCCTTCAAAAATTCTGTACAGAACCCTCGGTGCGCGAGTCCAACTCGCACTTTTTTTATTTATCGTTTATCGTTTTAAATTCTTCTAATACAAAATTATACATTTTCCACAGAGTACTTGCTAGGCTACATAATTGGGTAACACCCGGTTCAGATCATATTCATAGTTATTGGTACAAAAAATTTACATCAGTCCATAGTTTTCTATATAATCATATAAATTTATTCATCCAGAATCCTGAATCTATACCATCCTACATAACATTAGGTACAACTTTTATGATACCTAAAGACGGTAATGATCTGGCTAACCCAGCAAAATATAGACCTATAACATGCTTGCAGACCTTGTACAAAATTATTACATCTTGTAAATCAGAACTAATTTATCAACACATCGATACTAATAATATTTTAGCTGAACAACAGAAAGGATGCCGAAAGTTCAGTCAAGGTTGCAAGGAACAGTTAACCATAGACTCAGTAATTCTTAAAAAAGTTCAAAAAACCAAAACCAATCTATTTAGTATGTACATCGATTATAAAAAAGCCTACGACTCTGTTCCTCATTCGTGGCTTGTACAAATCTTAGAGATATACAAAATACATCCGACAATAGTAACACTCCTGAAGGTCATTATGACCACCTGGACAACTGTGCTTAGACTAAGTTCCCCCACTGAAACAATAGATACTAGTCCAATAAAAATTCAGAGAGGGATCTTCCAGGGAGATGCGCTTAGCCCTCTGTGGTTTTGTCTTGCCATAAACCCCCTATCTAATATATTGAACGCTTCAACATTAGGATTTCCATTAGAAGATACTACTACCGAAGGCAATGCACAAAAAATCTATTTAAATCATTTGTTATATATGGATGACATTAAGCTTTACGCAAAAACTGAGGGTCATCTTCATGAATTAACAAACTTGACAGAACAATTTTCAAATGATATTAAAATGGAATTCGGCATAGACAAATGTAAAATAAATTCAATTAGAGCAGGGCAAAATTATCAACACCAATACACTTTAGAAACAGGAGAACAGATTCAACCTTTAGATGAACAAGAGAGTTATAAATACCTAGGGTACACACAGTCACGACAGATTCATTACAAAGAAACTAAACAAAAATTAACACAACAATTTCAACACAGACTAAACACAATTTTAAAAACACAATTATATTCTCGAAATACAACTAAAGCGATTAACACCTTCGCTATACCGGTTCTTACATATTCTTTTGGGATAATCAATTGGACCAAAACCGACCTCAAAAACCTTCAACGAAAAATTAACACCACTATGACCAAATTTCGCAAACACCACCCACGATCCTGTATACAGAGACTAACACTACCGCGGAAAGAGGGAGGCAGAGGTCTAATTGACATTCTTAACCTACACAACAGACAGATAAAAACGCTCAGACAATTCTTTTTTTCAAAAAGTGAAACCTCTATTCTCCACAAAGTTGTTACTCAAAACGACCAACAATTGACACCCCTGAATTTAAAAGATAAGTCAGAACAGAAGAATGAAAAAATTACCGATGAAAGAACTAAGCTCCTAGAATGGACCCAGAAGTCTCTACATGGAAGACATCGCCAAGACTTATGCCACATAAATGTCGACAAAGAAGCGTCGAACGCGTGGCTGAATCGAGGCGAAATCTTCCCAGAGACTGAAGGGTTCATGCTTGCTATACAGGGCCAGGTAATTGAAACCAAAAATTACAGAAAATATATAATCAAAAACTTGAATAATGACACATGTAGAAGATGCAATAGTGCTCCTGAGACAATTTAACATATCACAGGCGCGTGCAAGCCAATAGCCCAAACACAGACACGATCAAGTAGCCAACATCATACATCAGAAATTAGCTCACCAGTACAAATTCATAGACTCCGTTGTACCATATTACAAATACAATCCAGAGACTATATTAGAAAATTCCTCAACAAAACTGTATTTTGATCGCGGCATTTTTACCGACAGAACAATTCACTTCAATAGACCAGACATTACACTTATAAACAAGATAAACAAAACTGCATATTTAATTGATATTGCTGTACCAAATACACATAATTTACAGGCCACAATAGCAGAAAAACTAACCAAATACATTGAACTCAAAGATGAAATTACCCGAATTTGGCATCTGCAAAAAGTTACAATAGTACCAATAGTTTTGTCATCAACAGGAGTAATACCGAAACAACTTCACCAATCTCTTAATTCTCTTAGCTTACCTCCAAATACCTACCATCTCTTACAAAAGGCAGTAATATTAAACACATGCAGACTCGTGAGTAAGTTTCTGCAATGTGAGTCTGAAAATCTTCATCAAAATACGCTACCATCTTCCATACAATCTTCTGCGCGTGACCGCACTTCATCTATCCCAACTGATAATCACTTGGCTTAGGCCCGTATTATCAGCTCTCCCGGCTAACAAGCCGAGAACATAAAATATATGTCCATAAATAATAATAATACCAGCCTATTACTGTCCCACTGCTGGGCAAAGGCCTCTTCTCAACAGAGAAGGCACGAGCATTGATCACCACGCTTGCTCAAGACGGGTTGGCGATTTCAGACTTATATTAATTATAAGTCCAGGTTTCCTCACGATGTTTTCCTTCACCGATGTCTGTGATGTCCAAGATAAACTTAGAAAAGTACATATGAATTGAAAAAGTCACATTGGTACTTGCCCGGATTTGAACCCACAACCTCATACATGGGAGGCGAGGTCTTAACCTCGAAAAAATAAAAAATTAAACCATTTTTATTTTGATTGTGATAAATGTACTGTAAACACATTCCAGACTTTTATTTCTGAGCCGTACTGACTTTATAATTATGTATCCTAAAATAATATCGTCTACAGGATCAAAATTGTTTAAGCGATCACTACGCTCGATCTTCTCCCGTGTGTGCGTATATCTGCATGAACAATGCACACAAACATAGGATCGCAACGAATTTGCCTAAACTCTAGCGAGTGAATATTTAGCACGGACTCTTAAGTGCATTTACAACACATTAAATAATATCACAGTTTACAAACAAACCGATCGACACTTATCTGTGGACCTTACATATATTTGTTACGTGTTTTTCTTTCTCTGCGTGTCGATGGATTCAAATTATATCCGACCTGTATGTAGCCACCAGGGCTAAAATGGCCGCTTTAGTAGAATCATTATATGATACACGCCATTTTAAGCCCGCAGCACGGGTCTATCGATAGTCTATGACGGGTGTTTTAGAATAGGGAAGGCTAGTCACAGCTGATTGTAGATGGTGTGTCTATAGCTTAGTCCCGTAATGTCTGACCAATGAGGTCAAGCTATTTTGAAATATGAAATGACATTGACAGGTTTTCAAACAATGACGATGCTTCGTACAAGCTATGCTAGTGCCATTTGATTTACAGTTAAGCAGCTGTAAATCGAATATCTACCTGACTATCGACCGGTTGACATCGCAATAGGGAAGCCCCTATTGCGATGTCAACCGGTCGATAGTCAGCTCACTCCTAAGCTTACACAGTGCAGAGTACAAAGGATGGTTATCGAATTTACAACTATCTCTCTCTCTCTCTTTTGATGGTCTACATGTTTCCACGTCGTGTTTACTCGAGTTACTGCCACTTTTGTAAGATTCTTCATTGAATTTACAAATAACTTTATTAAGTACTTCGAAATACTATCGAGGACAATCCCACCTGATCACCACTAAGCAAATTTTTGCTTGCACTTAAAACATAGAAACGCTCTCTAGCCCCGCCCCGTTGACTTTGTATAGAAATAATGAATGAAAAGATACCAATCAACTGAGCGCACTGACAACGCACGCCGAACGAGAGTTATTGTTATTTTGCGCGCCAAAGTTGACGCTTTCCTAATAGGCCTAAACTTTAAGGGGGCGTGGCTCGGCACCTCCGCATGATTTAAGCGAAAAAGTTTTTAACTGATCAGGCGGAAAAGACCACGACTGTACATTACGTCAAAAATAGGTCTCTGGTCTCCAGACTAAGGTTCCGTGTCGTGGAGGCCAATCTTTTTCATTGTAGCACAAAGTAATTTGCATAAAAGAATTTAACAAAAACAGAAATATATAATATTTCTGTTTCAAGTAAAAAGATAAATAACATCTTGATGAGTGTTGTAGTACACACTACAACGCTGTATGCATGTATGTGAGAAACTCTGTGTGGGTGGAATATGGGTGTGTGCGTGTGTGACTGAGAGGGGATGAGTTGGGTGTGTGTGTGTCTATGTGTATGATACATAATGTATGCATGTGTAATGTATAATCATTCATCCAAAAATGAATGTGGTTCTTTTAATGTTAAAAGATTTCCATAAGGCCCATAGTTCCAATATACAGGCTGTTTAGTTAATCCTTACCTGCGCCAGCAAGACCTGCGCAGCCGCCAGCGCCAGGTCGCCGGCCTGCTTCAGTAGCAGCGCCACGGCCTGCTGGCTCTTGCCTTCCTTCATCAAAGAGGAGGCCTCCACCAGCGCCGCGCGACGCTCTCCGTTGAACTCGCGGACTAACTTCACACAGCATTGCTTGCAGAAGTCGGGCTGGAATTTAAAAAAAAATAGACATTATTAAACAATGTATGCCTTTTTTGTACAAAGTCGGATATTTAAAACATTTTTTTTTAATTTCTAAAAAGACATTCAAATCAAATATTCACGAGCGATAGACGAGACGGGACAAGACGAAGAAAATCGGAATGCAATACTTTAACTATTTAGTAACAAATCGGTCTGTCTAGAGTCAGGTCAAATAAAAAAAGTTCGGGATTTAAAGTTATGTAAGAAAATATTCCCAATCTGCTCTATAGGTCTTTTAAATCTCCTTGACTTACTACAATAGAAATCTGAGAAGATCTGGACGATTGTTATTTTAGTTTTTTATCCAGCAGTAATCTGCTACTCCCTCTCATAGAGAGGAGGCCTGTGTCCTAGCAGTGGGAACATTAATAGGCTGATGATGAATCTGCTACTCCTTTTTACACATACCTGGTTAGAATAGATAGCGAGTATAGCCTGGTTGTAAGTGATGGCGGCTCGCTGTCTCGAGTTCAGTTTGTGTTCTAACCCGTCAGCCGTCGCCGCCTTCATACGCTTGCGGGAGTCGAACACGTTTGTGTCCCTGTGGAAATTAGAAAAAAGATGTGTATTTAGGTTGCTAGGACATTAAGTTTTTTTTTTTTTTTTTATGTTAGCCTATAGATATACAGGGTGTTAAAGTAGTCGCGTGCCATAGCTTAGGGGTGAGTTCAGTATCGATAAAGGAACCCGTAAAAAATAAAAAAAAAAAAAACATGAATAAAATATTGCAAGATCAACCTAATTTAGTACCTACTAACTTAGATAGCATTCGTTTTTTATGTTTTTGATTATAATTATTATTTGTTATTTATTTTTTTCGGGTTCTTTTATCGATACTGAACTCACCCCTAAGCTATGGCACGCGACTACTTTAACACCCGGTATAGTGGAATACCACTGCTGGGCATAGCCCTCCCCAATCTTCTCAGCCTCCCTTCAAGGAGATCTATTTCTCGAACCAGCCCTGGTGGTACGTATCCAAGGCCTCTTGCAACCTCTTTCTCTCTTCAAGATTATTCACAAAAAATAGTTTCTTATTTATTGGAATCTTGCTATCTTACTGGCGCAGTGGCTGAGCGATTGACTGCTGCGCTGCGTGTCGCGGGTTCGAACAAATATTTGTAAGGCCTACAGATAGTTGACGACCCGAATTGCGCAGCGGTAGCGAGGCTGCCTTACGTTTTTAGCGTCCCGAGTTCGAATCCCGGTAGGAACAAATGTTTGTGTGATGAGCATGGACATTTGTTTCCTAGGCATGGATGTTTATATGTATAATAAGTATGTATTTACAAACAAAAAGTATCTATGCAGTATACCAAACTATCTGGTGTTCACGACACAAGCCTCGTTGCTTAGTGTGGCACTAGATGGCGCTGTGTGTAATGTCCAGCGATGTTTATTTATTTATTATTTATAGTTGTTACGGGTCTGACTGTTTGTGAATGTGAGTTTAAATATTTGTAAACGCACCTATGATACAGGAGAAAGTGTGGGGAATTGTTTAAAAAAAATTGGGAGGAATTTGTTTTATTTTTTAAATCTGACAAAACCTCTTTCTATAGATCTGTTAAAAAGAACTTTGATTTTTTATTGAATCAAGCTCATGAGTAAATACTTTGAACCACTGAACATTTCGCAGTTCCTCGTAGTAAACCGTAAAACGTGACCACACACAAAACGTTGTTTGCCATCAAAAATGTATTATTGCGTAGTTACTCTGTTGTACAGAATGCTTGGTTGGCGGCTTCGAGAAGGGTTCGTTCACACCATGCATATCTGAAATAATAATAAAATATGTGCAAGTATGAAAATAAAAGTCACCTGTTAATAACAACAATGTTGTTGCTAGCAATAGCGACAAGCGCTTGGTCGCTCGGCTTGTCCTTCAACACATTCTGGTAGATGGACACCGCTTCCTTCTCCCTGCCCATTTGTTGCAGGCAGTATGCTTGTTGCACCCTGTGGACAGAACAGAGAACATGTTAATAAAGTTTTTTGTGTTCTCTAGTTTTAACTGCTAGATTTTTCGGCATATACACGTAAACTTTGCACAGGTGTGGCAACTGGTGTTGTGAAAATCAAATACTTAATGCTTCGACTGAGCCCTTAAGTTGCACGGGTTATTTTGATCGAACTACTTACCGCAAAGAGTTGAAAACCCAACAAAGCACGCCACATGTTTGACGCGCTTGGAGCGCGCCTCAGAACGTCAAAATAGCTCAATGTTATACCCTCAACGAAAATTCATTGTGCGCTGAAAAATCGCTTAAGTGTCAAAATAGAAAAATCATCCATGATTCCATAATGCAGAAAGCAACCAAAAATACGTAGTTTAGTTACAACTCACCTAGGAATTTGGGACCATTTAGGAATTTGAAAAGTCCTGACATAAAACCGGACATTTCGATAAATTGATTATTTGTTGATTGTTTGTTTCTAAAAGACTGATTTGATATTAGCTTACTTAATATGTAGATTTATTACTCATATTCCATCTAATTTTAAAAAATCCAGACAAATTATAGGGCTGGACAAAGTCCGGACAAGAGTCTACATTCCGGACATGTCCGGACGGATGGTAACCCTCAACTCACCTAATAATAGCAGCTTCCTCCTTCGCCTCTTCCTCGGTCCCCCCATCTTCAATCACACTCTCGGAACAGGCATGTTCAGCCTTCTTCAGCACAGGCAACGCTTCGTTGTACTTGCCGCGCATAGCAAGGGTGCTGCCGGCGTTGTATGACAGCTCGTACGTGGTTTCCTCGAATTGGGGGAGGTCTGATGACTGGAATAGAAGAATGGTTATTTTTTAGGGTTTTGTACCTCAAAAGGTAAAAAAGCAGGGCTTATAAGATCACTCTCTTGTACGTATGTCTGTCCGTGTATTCGATAACCTATAGGTTAGTTTCCGTTGACCTAGAATCACGAAATTTGGCAAAAAGCAAGGTCTTACAGCACATGTAACCATGCATCTGAAAACCGTAAATATGTAGTTTAATAACAAAAAAAAAAACGATTTTACTATTACACACTTATTATTTGCGGTTGGTGCAATAGCCGTTTCATGGAATAGAATAGAAGAACACCAACCGCAAATTTCATGGGATCGAACAGCAAAGTTTGTCATCTAAAAAGTTTGTACGGAACCCTCGGTGCGCGAGTCCAACTCGCACTTGGCCGGTTTTTTGTTTGTTTAAAAAGGGGTTTGCGTAATATACAGGGTACAAACCGGTATTACTTTGTAGACTACTAGCACTTCGCCCGCGAAAATTGTGATAGCTCAACTGTTGCAGTCAATATGTCCTCTCTCCTTAACATGTTTTTTTCTTTTCAGTTTTTATTTAAAGTTATTATAAGTTATTTTTTAAGCAGTCGGGTTTTTTAATTTTTTAATATTTTTTTTTATTATATTAGTTTAGATACTTCAATCTTCAATAAAGCATAGAGACAGTTTTTAATTTGTATGATAACAAAATGTGATCTCAAACTCGAAGTCTCGAGATCTGGAATCATTTTTATTTTTACCAATAGTTTTTAAGTTTATTCGTTACACACAAAAATACAAATCTTTCCTCTTTATAATATAAACTTACAGGGTTGAGTGCAGCGAGGTTAGCCACCACGGCCGACATATTCGCCTTCCTCTCATCTTCGTACTCATCGGTGGTATTTTTCACGATGTCACGATACAAGTTGTAGCAGTCCTGGTACTGTTCCAGACGGTACAGGATTTGAGCCCTGGAAAGGTTTTTGTATTATAATATATTCAATTTTACATATCATTGCAGTAAGGAATGTATTTTTCAGAATAGTGGGATGGAAATGGTGGACATTACAATGAAAAAGGTGTTGCCTAGGTTTGTTTAAATAAATAAAGCCTGGAGATTAAGTCACATAAAATTCAACAAACCAGTTAGATGAAAATTAGTACAGACAGAATTAATTTGCAGTATCGACAAAATAGTAAATTATTTATGAAACGTAGATAGAGATACTAATTAAATGGAGTCTCACACATTTTGAACAAAATTACTTCCTTATGCTTACCTCAATTCCTTCAAAGCATTTGTCAGCTCAGGAGCATTATCAACAGTCTGCAGCGCCTCCTTGGGGCAGTTGAGACGGTACTGAGTGTACGCCTTCTCAAAGTGCAGGTCGGCCGCCAATGCAGCATTCTTACTGTTATTGAGAACTGCGAGGGCTTCCTTGAAGTTGTGCAGTTGGATAAGGCACACTATCTTGCATTGGAATGCCTTCTGCTCATTTGGAGCTATTTGAAGGACTGAAATAGAAATAGTTTTTTGGTCAGTGGTTCCTCTTAGGGAAAAATCTAAGCAGGTACGCAAGTTGAGATCTCATAAGTAGCTCAATATATAGTTTCCATTCACATAACATATTAACGTGTTACTAATAAACTAGAAGGGTATTCCAATGGATTATCTCATAGCCTTCTGCTCTTGATAACTTGACAGCGGTTTTTCCAATTTTATTCGTCATCATCAGCCTATTAATGTTCAGACACAGACCTCCTCTCTATGAGAGGGAATGGGCTATAATCCACGACGCGGGCCACTCCGGCCCAGTGCGGATTGGTAGTAGTCACATGTCTTCGAATTTTCTGGTTCTAGGACATGCCGGTTTCCTCACGATGTTTTCCTTCACCGTTTCGAGAGAAGCGGTGATGGAATAAATTACACAAAGTAATGCGCTTGCCTGGGTTTGAACCCACGACATACTGTTCATAAGTTGGGGCCGCCACCACTGGGCCACCGCTGCTCACTTACAATTATTCTAATAATAAAATAAAAATGTAAAATAAATTATTTACAGCAAATACACTATATGCATGATAACATATGGATTGATTACATAGTTTGCAATTAAAGTGGTCAAAACCAGTTAAACAGGTCACCTGTTACAGATGATTAAGAGGTTTGATTAATAAAAGAGTACTTAAAAGGAAGAGCATATGGACAGGACAAAACATAGACAGTTATTTTAGTTTCTTTATAAGTGTTATCTGTTAAATATTTAGTAACCATGACACGAACTGTTGGAAACACCCAAATTTAAATTATTTACAAACATTCTATTACGTATATTTGACCAAATATCACTTGTAAATCGAGATGATAGTCTATTTATGGCAGATTTGTGTAATTATGACAGAAATATAGAAGAAATCGAGAGATATGTGAAGAGATAGGGCTGGAACGTGTGATAATCTTATTTCGTCTTTTATAAATGAACCGTGCATACTTTTTTGGAAATATTTTTGGTATAGATTCCTTACCTTTTCCTGTTGCTTTTAACGCTCTATCATAATCACCACTCTGGCAGAATTTATTTAATTCACTATAAGCCTGAACAAGGTTATTCTCCTTGTTGGCTGACATTTTTTTGACAACTTGGCATGACAAACGTCAAATCGTCATCGTTTCGCTGCGATCAGTTTCATGCATTTAAGATAGTAAAACCAGGGCTTTTGCAAATTAAAATGATCACAGACGATATTTAGCCAATATTGCTTAATAATTAGTTGCTAGATTTGAATAGCATCATCATCATTTCAGTCGAAAGACGTCCACTGCTGGACATAGGCCTCTAGCTTTGAATAGCATAGTTGAATATAACTTTTCTTTAATTGGATGAACCATTCGTTTATTTCATTTGGGTGTTAGAGGTCACATCGACTAGAAACTCGAAACTCTAATACATAATGCTCGTATTACCCAGACTATGCAAAGGCATATTTATAGTAAGTTGTTACTTATGTACACCCAAAAGTTATAGACCCATCTTAGAATCAAATGGCATGTGTGTACTTCGGTGGAATCATCAAAGCAAGCACACTGAAAGAAAGTACGCTTACCGCTATTGTTATAAATACATAGATAGATAAAATATCTATTTATCTTTTAATCAATCTCTCCTAATGTTATTGTGCACGCTGACAATATCAACATTATCACTGTTTTAGATAATTTAGTTACAAGATTAAGTGCTACGTCTCGACGTCTAGGCACACGCAGTTATTCGAAGTACCACACAGTGGTAGGTACAAACTACGCTCAAAACTCAGTATTTGGTAGGACGCTAAGTAATTATAACAAAAGATTCCTTGATCTCGTTATACCTATTTAATACTAAAAAAGGTAGGTTTATGAAACAATTAATAACGTCATTAGGTGATGAACTGACAAACACATCTAAACGAAATAAAATAACTATGTAGGGTTCTACAGAAGCTATACAGACAATCACCACACACACACACCGTTATAACATACTCACACTCACACACCCACTTTAACTCCTCAGGCACACACACTCAGGGCACGCCACAATAGTGGCGGTAAGTCCCCTCTTTGAGGAGTGGCTGGAGAGACGCCACGGCGTCCTCACCTTCCGCCTGACGCAGGTTCTTACCGGACACGGATGTTTTGGTAAGTTCCTGCATCGAATCGGGCGGGAGGAGACGCCCGGGTGTTTTCATTGTGAGGATCGACCGGAGGACACAGTGGCGCACACTGTGGAGGTGTACCCCGCTTGGGCGGAGCACCGCCGTGTCCTCGTAGCGGCGATCGGCGGCGGCGACCTCTCGCTCCCGGCCCGGGTTCAATCCATGGTCCGGAGCGAGACGGAATGGGACGCCGTCACCTCCTTCTGCGAAGCAGTCATGCTAGCGAAGGAGGTGGCGGAACGTGATAGGGAAAGATCCACACGTCCCGGCCGCCGCGGAAGACGCCCCGGGCGTCGGGGGCTAAGTGGTGGCTTCCGGCCACCGTAGGCGCGGGCCTGTGGACGGGGAGCTATGGGCTAGCTCGCCGTCCGTACGTCTCATGACGACAGGCCGTGTCGACGGCGCGTTCGTGTTCAACACGCACGCCTCAAAGAGAGTCAGTAATAGGGAAGGGGTCCGCAAGGGCAGAAGCCTGCCGGGGCTGCGGGACTATTCGAAAGAGATACCGTGGCCCCGGAACACAAAGGGCCATGAAGGAACATGGATGGGTTTTAGTCAGTAAAAGTCCGACACTCCCTCCTGCTCCGCCTAGAGCGGGAGAAGTCATTTGATGATTTCCCATCCGAAAAAAAAGGCACACACACTCACACGCTGTATTCTTATCTATGATGATTGTTCTTAGATGTTAAATTGTAAATCCTTAATCGGCTGTAGGTTTAGTTAAAATAGTTTAGGTTAAGATTGTAAAGAGCTGTGGATTTTGTAATAATAAATAAATAAACTAATAAACTCATTCTTGGACCATTGTTTTTCTATAAAAAAATTTGGTTTCGCTCTACTAAATAGGCAGAGTACGTACAGGTTTAGACCTTCGGCAGGTTACAAGCTAATCGTTCGCTTATTTCTATGGATATAGCCTTTCCTTCTACATTGAATGCCGAAAACTTTATACACATAATTTAAAACACATAAACGTCGAACGAACAAAGCGATGACAAAGTAAATTCGGCCGAGAGTTTTATTCAAAAGTATAAAAGAATGTAAAAGAAGCATTGTGCAAGTTGGGGCGCTTACGCGGGCGTCGTGTGTCGAACTCATCAAAGTTAGACTTGCGGAAGTTCCAAGACCAGCCATTTTGTTGCTAGTTTTTGAACGTCGAAAAATTGAAAATTGTTGCTATAAGTTCTAGGAATGTTTGTGAATGACGTGTTTGATATGCGGATGTGATTGGAAAGATTGGAAATAATATCTGTGACTCGTGGTAAAAAAACAATACAAATGTTTAGTTTGTAACCTACGGGTAATAAGCTATCTTTTTGCTCTACCTACAAATGAAGCCCCATGCGGTAAGTTAGCACTGGCATAAGCATACCAGTATATAACACTGCTGCTAAGTAGGTTTCTTAACGAATCATCTGCCTCGAGATTTTAATCCGGTTAGAGCTAGGCAGCTGGTTCTTTTTGTGCTTAGTTCATCTATTTGCCTGAAACAAATAGAATATAATTATCCAATCCCACCAAAAACATTTTCATGTAAAATGTTGCCAAGACGAGACCATATGACTCGCATTGTCGGCCGTTTCGTTACTACAAGAACTATTATATAACAGAAAAGTAGAACAGTGGCCACATTTTTCACCTTACGGTTACGCCCATGTGAATGTAACGAAATGGCTAAGCCACATATTTTGACTAAGGTGTAGACTTTGTGAAGTTAGACCTTGTAGAGTTAGGGCGTGTAGAGCTAGAAGCTTGGCTCTACATGAGATCTGATAACTTTTTGACAGTGCGAGTAACTTGGTCTCGTCTTGGCAACATTTTACATGAAAATGTTTTTGCTGGGATTACATTTCTCTTCTTTTTGTAAGTTGCTTGTGACAATTTTTTTTTGGTGTATTACTTGCACATCAGGATTAAATTAACCCTATATCAATTTTCAGACCTCTAGCGTTAAAATTGCGGAAGTCTCATACTAACTTCCACCCCCTAGTTTAAGGGGTTGGAGGATAAAAGTAGCAAGTTTTATATTTTTTGTTGTTGTTTGTGTAATAATAGCTTACATACCAAATTTCAGCTTTTTAGGACATTAGGAAGTACCTGAATTTTGATGATCAATCAGTGAGTCAGTGACGAAATCAGGGTTTTTTGATATCAATAAAATCTAAAGTATAAGTCCGCTATTGACATTATATCCTGAGATTTTTTTTTATCTGATATAATCCAAACCCAAGTTATAAGGGTTCAAAAACCACGAAGCGCTTCGAGAAAAGGTAGGGTGTCCTTGTGCTTCTCTTGGCCCGTTTTGGCGGGGGCACTACCGTGCCCCCAGATAACATAATATATATGCCTGGGAGTCACCAAAGGCCAAACTAAAGGCAGGATTTCTCCGTCAGGAATTTCTGAGTAGCAGTGGAGTCTATTTCTGTGTCCCTTTGATGGCAATAGGCTCGCCCCCCATTAGGTACATGGAACTTAAACATACGTGGGCTCGCTTTAGGAAATATGGCTTCAAATTTAAATTATAAAGCTGTGTACTTAAGTACTGACATCTAAGTAGATTTGCCTACTTAATAAACGCCTCAACTCAAACCCCATCAGCGGGCCAAATCCAAACACAATCAAAAATTGTATCACCCTGTTACACGATCCTAATTAATCACCCCAAACAAAAACAGTGAGAAAACTTCACCATAATAACGGCTTCAATGTCGCAGCCTCGCAGTCCGAGGATGTCGCAAGACAAACAACGTTAAAGTAACATCTATTGTCGCGGCGTCCGACGACCAACTCGACTTTTAATCGCATTACTGGAAGTTGCCGCGAACTTCAGCGCGAAGTTTCGTATTGCGATCCAGACGAAGTCGGTGCGATTGTGGTTTCTAAAGTAATTTCTATTAGGTGGAAGCTAGTAATGTTTAATCTAGCTGACTTTAGCAGTTGATGGTTGTTGTGTATTGGTGTTTTCTTTTACCAGCTACTTCGAAATCACATTTTTAAGCGAAATCTGTCTTCAATTTGACTGTGCCATGGTGTTCAATCATCAGTATAACTCTACCAGAAATTACCAAAGGTACCAAATTCACGTTTGGCAGGTGGATCGGACTTTGTAATAAGGGTACCTACCGTAGGTATAATAACCGTTCCAAATAAATTGGGATAAGGCAGGAGTAGGTACGAAAATGAGGTATAGTAGCAGATCCTCAGTGAAGATTATTTTTTACAATACAGGCCCGGAACCTAAAAAGAAGGGGTCCGCAAGGGCCGATGCCTGCCGGGGCTGCGGGGCTATTCGAAAGAGATACCGTGGCCCCGGAACACAAAGGGCGATGAAGGAACATGACACTCCCTCCTGCTCCGCCCAGAGCGGGAGGAGTCATTTGATGATTTCCCATCCGAAAAAAAAAAGAAAGGCCCGGAACCTTTTTGTTCAACATGCAGTTACACTTCACATCATTACCCGCCTAGCGCTTTTTCAACTATGTTGCGGTCACGTTCCCAGTCTACATCTGAATAGCAGTAGGTAACTATGCACACATAATACTCATAAATAGTGTGAACTGTATAAAAGTGCCAAACAGAAAGTACATTTATCACAAGTTACAACACTCACAACAGATAGATAGGTACCTAGTGACCTAGTGACACCAGCACTCAGCACTTTCTGCACTCACTCAGAATCCATAACGATTCACCTTACTAGGAGCATCACTTACTAAATTACACCACGCATACTCTTGTAGAATTAAATCGTTTCAAGGGGGAAGGGGTCCGTATTTTATCGAAGCCCGCCTGATAAATTGCGCGAAATTCAATTTAAACGGGTAATGTTTGTGTCCGTATTACAACGTCACTCGACGCCCGCCTATAAACTCTGTCGGTCCACTGAACAATTGAAATATTGTACCTTCACGTAGGTACCTTGGTCCATAAAAATATTGGAGTAACTGTACGGGTCGTGCCACTGAGTCGTAGAATCTGTTGGGGGAATAGGTGGGGCTTTTGAGAATGTTTAATGATTTGTAGACTTTTCTCGGTTGATATCTTAGTCTGATCTATTCCATGATGTCTAGTCTGCGTTCCAAAACAAAAAAACAGGCTTGTTTAGCTCCGTCTGTTTATTTCGAAATATTACCTAGGTACCGACGCGCGACGGCTCATAGAGCAAACATGGAGTGGTCGCCCCCTAGCTAGATAGACACACAGGAGCAATGAAATACACACAAGCTTCAACCAGTCCATCTTAATAACCCGGTAATAACCACAGAATGATACAAGAAGACAACAATTTAGTTTTTGAAATGTCATGCAAACTGCACTCCACAGGGCCGCACTAGGACGGAACCAGGTTCATCAATCAATTAAGTAACTACCTATTATTAATATTGAGCTTTAGTTTTGAAAGTCTGATAATACCATCTAACACCTAAAAGCAAAAGATAAGTTTCACCAACAAAAAAGTATGTTTGCCTAGACACTTAAGTATTCAAATTACCCTTCATTTACTATACGAGTGTCCCCTGGATAATCTAATGGATGAATGTTCAAAGTTTTGTGGTCTAGTACGGCTTAAATTTCTTCATGACGCGCTATTAAGGTTTATTTATGTTCTCATAAAAATTGTAACCAAGGGACCAATGTACAACAACTGTCATCCAACTTTACATGGAATTTGTCAATATAAATCCTCCTTGTACCGACTAATTTTGCGTGCAATACGCAAAGGGATAACAGATTAGAAAATTTCGTTATTCTAAAAAAGGTTGACCCATTTGTTACCACGCGGGACACTTTTTTTCCTGACAAATTGCCTGAAAGTAATTTTAAGCCCAAGACCAGTTATTTATGTACATTACTTTAGCTTTATGTTCGTTCAGCAGCGTGTAGATATTCATTTGTGTTCTCTAACATATCGTTGGTTCTATATCTACGAATTTCTATTTGCGGTGTGAGTAAATTAATATTTAAGACAATGAAGAAGCTAGTATAATGGCTGGCCTTGTTTTGAGTTGTAGGTACCTTACTTTAGGATGCCTATGAGAAATTAATACCCTTTAAAATTATGATGAAGCGAATATTAGTAGGTAGAGACTCCATGTAGATATGCTAGTACTTAATTAATCCTTGTTACTTATCAGAATAATACAATGAATTCACTGGAAAATTGGTTAAGATATAAGTACCTAATTGCTTCTATAATCTAGCTAGATAGAAACATAGACGCGCCACCTGAAAGGAATTATTAATTTATGGAAGGGTATTCGAATTTAGTAAATCTTAATGTGTAGAGCATACCACTAAGCTAGACAAAGGTTCTAAAGTTTCTTCTCTATTCCAAGTTTCTTAACAATACATTGTTGTCGGCTGTCCTGAAATAGTTCTGACATAAATTATTTTTATCTAAACTTTCCCATTTCAAGCAACTAACAATTCCACATTCAAATTCCACTTTCCAAGGCACACCAAAGTATTTCGTTTAACATTCAAGTATTTAATTTCATGTGCGACATTTCTCGTCCCATTACAGTAAATGAAACGACATCGGATGCATGTGGATGATGATTTGACGCAAATTGGACAGGTGTCAGGAATGCCTGGCAGCGCGGAGACGAGGCTGCGATCCTTAGATTCTACTCGTCGTTAGTAGTATACTAGACTTAACGAGTTTGGTTCTCGAGGTGGTTAGGGTTGACATGCGAGAATGTGAATTTTCTGATCATTTTTTGATCATGTATGTCGCTTGAATATGTAGCTCGTGGCTAAGCGGTTCGAGTACGATACCACTAACAAAAAAAAAACAATAAGTAAAATATCAGACTTCAATCTAATCATAAAAGGCTGACTGCTCACTATAAATATACACAGTTCACAATGCTAAAACTTGGCTTCATAGTTGATTTATCATGTATTAAAACTGCGATTACACAGTAAAGCGTATGTGTTTTTCTAAATAAATATACGATACGTGGAAACACTCAACGTTTATTAATTCCAGCTTTTACCGAAACCGCATACATATTTACTTACAAACTTGCTTGCATTACTAGGAGCGTAGAGATTACTAGCAGGTCAATTCCCAAACTTCACCCGTTGGCGTTAATCCGTTCGAGGATCCCGGTGTTTGAATTGTGAAACAAATCAATTCCGAATTGCCAATGGAGTCACAGTATTGTGCGTGAGTTCTCATTAAAGCTGATGTGTAGGTAATGTTAGTGCTGGAGCATAAATACACGTGCCTGTGGCTGTTTTGTTTGTGAGAGTTGGTATGGCTGCTGATTTTGCCTTGTTGGTAGTCTCAGCCGGCAATTTTGATCATTGCGGTTCCAAATTTAGACTACGTTGATTGAAGTATTTTTACTAACTTCGTCCTCTAATTAGGCCACTTGATTTGGGTCATGTGACTTATGACGCGATTTGCGGTCAAGATAGGTGGCAAATCAAAGGTTGTTAGGAAAAAAAAAATGACTTCCACCTCGCTAACCCTATGCAGAATGGGATGTCAGTAAACCACCTCTAGAGTCGAGTCGACAACGATCGTTCGCTATTGCCTAATAAAGGCCCGGTCGTATGAGATTTCAATTTGGCGGCTCAACTGGGCTTCATTTTGCGAAGCACGACACGTTTCGAATATTATTAATGGGGTGGAAAGAGAAAGTACGAATAAGGGGTGTTACATAAATTTTATGTTAACAGAAATGCATGGGCGTGATTGGAATCTTTGGAGTAGTTTCTCACGTGGATTTTTTTTACAATCTGTTGGACGTTGGTAATGACTGAGGTGGTTTATTTTAGTTGAAATAGTCGCATGATTTGGATGTTAAGATCAGTTGGTGGTAAGGGTTCCATCATCAGTCGTCTGACTTGATATTGGGGTTTTTTCTTAGCTTTGATTAGCCGGCCCTATGTCACAAAGTACGACGCTGCTGTCGGAGACTTTGAATTATAAACAACTACGTATCTATTTGACAATTTTCAAAGGTTATATAGCCATATCATTTTTAAAATTGCCTGAATCGTGCATCAATATGTAAAGACGATAAATCTTATTGTCGAGTCTAAAACGAACTGCTCACTTAGTAAAGCCAAGATAAAGTATTGCTAGGATTTTGATTTACGTAGACTATTTCAATTTCGGCCGAGCTGACTTTTAACCTTCAATAAATCTTCATGTATTAGAAAAAGTATCGAGCCATTTTATTTTGATATCTAATTTATTGAGCGCATTAGGAATATTTAAGTAAGGGACTTTACTTTCCAAAATAAGATAAATAAATTCAATTTAGCCTAGCTAATGTCCCCTCATTTCTTTATAGAGACAGACTAATTGTTTTCTACACTAATATTATAAAGAGGTAAAGTTTGAAAGTTTGAATGTGGGACGTAATCTCCGAAACTGATCTAAAATTATTTCACTACTGGAAAATTACACTAGTACCGTATAGCAAGTGTATGAGACATATTTCTCTGCCGCGGACGAGGTCACAAAAAATAACATTTTCATTAAATTGTAGAAATATAAATAATTCAAAAACGAAAACCAGCTCATTGAGTCTCGTGACTGAAGACAGCACTATTGTCTCGTGTTCACACAATCCGTCGTCGTGAACTATGTAATACATCAAAACGCGACGCTCAGCCTGCGGATTCTAATCAGCAGGAGATAATGAATCCTTACCAGTGCAGTGTGAGGTATGATGTAATTTATGGCTGTAGGTACAGTCTGTAGGGACGTAGACTTATATGTGTGTTTAAAATGCGGGGATTTTTCTGTTGAATATTTTGACAGATTTAAAACATACGAAACTGTACGCTTAATACGCGCATTGGGCGAGGATTGCGGACACCAGCCCGTTATACAATACAGTTTAAAGATATTTACTTTTGATCCATTAGTTGTGTTATGATGTTCAAAGTTCTAGGTGTCTCTATCTAGGTACTACAAAGTTAGTTTCAACTGTTTCAAAACAAACCTGAGTTATTATGTCTATTTTAGGCCCTTACATCTTTTTGTCAAATCTTCAGTGCAGTCAACAATAAAAACTTTATAATTTTGAAAAACAAGCGGATTTGTCTTTGACGAACTAATAGTGCTGTATGCATTGGATGTTTAATTGACGTTCTTATTCTCTTTAATTAACATATAAACCTAAAAATCCCATCCCAAACGATTCCCAGCAGCGATTTAAAACGACGTTTTCACAAACTCACCGAAAAACCTCTCGAATATTCGAATAGCGCGCATTAAAGCACAAATCCTCATTGGAATCGAGCCTAACAGTTCAATTATAGAGATCGGCTCAGAGCTGGGTTCTTGATCGCCTACATCTAGATTTGATTCGTTCTAACTAGACATCACAATCCGTTTACCGCATCCGACTATTGAAAAGTTTTCTACAGTGGTCTCGAGTTTTTATTAGCTCCTAGTATTTTTAAAATGATGGCGTTTTTTTCTATGGTCTAGAATAGTCCAAGAAAAGTATTTGTAGTTAAAAACTTTGAATAAAAGCATATATTTTTTGTTGCTACTTTGCTTAAACAAAACGGCCACAGATTTCTCAGACCATAAAAATCGTTGGAAGCATTTCAGAAAAAAACAGCAGTATTATAAAAGTTAGACTACTTTCCCATTAATCTAATGTTTTAACTGTATGCAATTTTTCTACGTCTACTGTGGAGGCGGCCCAGTGGGTTAATTCGGGCAATATCGGTGGTGCGCGGTGCACGGCGTTCAGTGGGCGATCGCACGGAAAATTGGTCTCCTTCGCCATTTGATTATGTACCAAGATCCCTTGCGAGAATTCAGACGATTCCCCGTGAAAAATAAATTGGACAATATGAGAGTCAGGTGGGGAATTTTTTAAAAGCTGTTTTTCGAATCAAAATTCTGTACACGAACCTGTTTTACGCTACAGTGAGTAGAACTCGTTTAGAGATGATTAAAAAATTTATAGAATTGGGAAACATTTTATTCTTACACGGTTACCTGTAGAGATGCTATGTGTTAGTTGAGTGGGTTGCTACATTTTTATTTTTACGGAACAGAATTAAGAATTATTATTCTAATTATTATCTACTTACATATGTATCAAAATCAATCAAACAATAGCTTTTCGTCAGTTCGTACCCTATAGACTCCGAAACTACTCGACCGATTTTGATGAAATGTTGCACAGTGGTTCTGCATACGCGTAGAACAACTTTGCTAATGTGTTACTACTAATAAATGACTTTATATATCCAATGACTGACAAACATGCCACATTTCGGGTACGTATCAAAATCCCGAATTTTAAAATACCGATGGACGAAATCCCGAAAATTGAAACGCCGAATGGTTGTTTGCCCGAAAGTTTAAAATCCCGAAGTTCAAAATACCGAAATTGTCACCGTTTCCGAGGAAAACGATTTTTTATGCTTGCAAGCATGCAGCATGCAAGCAAACATGCAGCAAGCAAGCATGCAGTATGCAACATGCAGCAAGCATGGTTTCTGTCACGGCTCCGGCACTGCGGGGCTCCGGCGGTCCCACGCGACCTTATCGTCGCAGATGTGTTTTACGCTCACCACCGCAGCTTCGGCTTCGGGCCGCCTCGCCTCTCCGCGCCTACGCGGGCTTAGATTACACTCTAGGGGTAGGGCAGACAAGACTACGTGGAGTCGGTTTTGCAGCGATTCGTTTCTGTCACTTACTTTTGTAGCTCAATTTCATGAATTTTTAATGCGGGATTTCGTCCATTCGGGAATCGTCCTTTCGGGCATTTGAACATCGGTATTTTGAGTTCCGATATAACGACTTTCGGCAATTAAAACTTTCGGTATTTTGAATTTCGGTGTTTTGGACGTCGGTATTTCAATCATAAGTATTGTGAACTTTCGGGATTTTGATACACTACCAATATATCTTATATTTGTGTTTTGTATAAATCTCTTTAAATTCATTGCCTACTAATTAATTCAGAGCACACACTTAAAAAATTAACTCCCGCCGAAAGTATGTCACCAAATCCACAAAAACGCGTAAAGTTAATAAACAGCCGAAATCCCATTAATTCACCTGCCGGATAGTTACGCTTCCGAATGTATTTTTAAACTGGGTTTTAATTAAATGAAACGTCGAACCTTTCCGCGCTGTGAGATTGCGTTCAATCAATTACAGGGCATACCATTAGTTCTTCTCACATGGTTTAACTAGGTCCTATGAGCTGTGGGATATATCTTGGCAATCAAGGCTTTAAGTGCTTGTTGCAGCAATCTACGTGTGTTTTATGTTTTAAACAAGACTGAGGAGTTAAGATATTTTATCATAGTAGTTTATGGTAGACGTGATTTGAATAATGAAATACACTTATATTATCTAGATAAACTTTCAGTTGTAACTAAAATTAAACGTCAGAAAAGATGACGCAGAAAATAATTGTTTGTAATATCACGGTAAATGCACCCAGTTGCTTCCCTAATTCGGCCCTGGCTTTTAATAAAAAAAATTAAACCCATTGATTAACAAAATACGATACAATTAAGGAAAATATAGAATAGAATATACTTAATTGTACACCAAAATTAAAACACAACACTGTTTTACAATATAAGTAGGTAATATATTTTTTATAAGAATTTTATGCGGACGAAAGTCGCGATCACAGCAGTCAGAGATAAAAACTTGCACTAGATCCACAGAGAGCAATTCGTGTTCAACGCTCAGAAAAATACGTGTTTTATTTTTTAAATAGCCTACTCGACTGTCGCTGTATTAGGCGAGTAGCCCGTTTTGCGTTTTTCACCGGAAAAACTTTTTTCCTATTATTTTATTTCATAACAGTTCTCGCTTCTATTCCGTCTCAACAATAGTGAGCTAGCACAAAGCTAGCCAGGCAACAGAAACAGACAGGTAACACAGTAAACAATGACTTTTGGAACAGTTAACAGTCGGGTAAGTTTCCCAATTAGCGGCCGCGTGATTATGACGAGCGCGACCTACTCGCATTGCCACGTGATAAATTGTTTTCACTACAATTGTGTCTGTTCTGTAAATGAATTTAGCTTGTTTTTGAGGTGTGATGTTTTGGATTCAGTAATGAGTGGATTTGAGCCGTGTTCTATTTTAAATTGTAAAGGTGTATAAAGTACGTCATGCACTACGGTACCCTATGTGCTGAATTCATGGTAACATTGGCGCTTCGTTGTCCTTTACCCTGCAAAATTTCATACCCTAGAGAATAACTTCTGTATCGCTAGGTACAGAAGAGGTGAAGAGTAACTAGCTTTAGTTACTCTTCTTTCATTGTCGTCATTTGCAGTCTTGTTCCACCTCACTTTTGTGCTTTTCTTCCTTGGTCTGCGATATCTTCTGAATGACGTCAACTCATCTGGCTGTTAGCCAACACTTCTTCCACTGTCTCTTGGTACCCATTCAGTGAGGCTGAGGGCAACTCCACCTGAGATCATCACGTCTTGCCATTTTTTCCTTGACTACATAAATCTAAAAAAAAAAAATGGTGGTCAAGTATGTAAAGTCGGTTTACGGACGATAATTTAACTCATTTTTCATGATATTAGTGATTTTAACTTAAAAACAAAGTTTCGTCTCCCTTTTCACCCCTCTAAGGATTGTAATTTTGACAACACCGTTGCGTTAGCTTCCAACTATATGCCTGGATTATAATAAATTTTGTGATTTTTACTTCGAAAATTAAGGACTTTGCATACACAACTTAGCCCCCTTTTTAACTCTTTGGGGGTAAAATTATCAAAAACGCTGAGACACGTATAATAGTTATTTGTTATACAAGAGTGCAAAGTTGCTTTTTAACCGCGTGCTCAATTTTGATAACCGAGCAAGCGAAGGATTCTAAAATTGAGTCACGAGCGCAGCGAGTGATTCAAAAATTAGAATCCTGAGCGTTAGCGAGGGAATCAAAAGAGCACGAGGTGAAAAATCTTTGCACTCGAGTGCAACACGTAACTTTTCATCCCACCTCAGCGAGGAAATGACTAAATGCAAAAAAAAAAACATTTACAATCACAAGATACTTTTACTTTTATTTCAGTTTAGGTGTTAACTACTACATTATGGTAGGTAAGTATTACAGAATAATCTTTAAATTATAACAAATAATACTTAGGTACAATTAAGAAAAATTTAAAGTAACGTTGCTACAGATAATTAAGTTGAGTGTAATATTTATTTATTTATTTATTAAAACTTTATGCACAAGTAAAAACTGTACAAAGGCGGACTTAATGCCTTGGGCATTTTCTACCTATTTTTTTTCATTTTTTTTTAATATCGTACTGTTTCAAATCCTTCTCGCGTGATTGTTGAGGGAGAAAGCTCATTTGCGCATTATTAACAGTTTCAGTCAATTCTGTTGGCGTCAAATAAACTTCTTGGTCGCCAAAACCACTTATTTTACGTTTTTCACTTGTTTTTAACCTAAGGTTTTAACAATTGACCTGACAAGAAAATGGCGCGCGCAAAGCAAATTATAAAAGTACACCAAGAAGGTTCCGAGTCTGAGTTTTTAACAAATTAAAAAAGGTTGTACCTATGATAAATTCGGCAACATGGAGGTAGAAGTAAATAGGTTTAATGATGTTTTGAATTCACAAACTTAGTGCACACGATGTTCTAAATTCAATTTACTTTATCCTCTAGAGGATAAAAACGACTTTTGCACTCAGATATCGAAGAGCAAAAATACTCTTTCCGAGATGGGGGGATGAAAATTAATTTTCAATCGTCAGCCTAAACACAAGATTTAAGAACTTTAAAACTGACGGACTTACATACAAACTTTCATCCCCTATTTAACTCCCATAAGGGTTGAATTTAAAAAATCCTTCCTTATTCCTTGTCTACATTATAAAGGCAAATTTTCAGTTTTCTAGGTCTAAGGGTTTGAGCTGGGCGTTGATCGCCGGATTCGTGACACTTTTTCGTGCGCGCATCCGGTGTTCATCGATTTATAAGACGTTATCACCTCAAAAAATATACCTACCATAGTTGTTTTTATACCGCCAGCATAGACACTCAGTAACGCAAAACTTCTTAGTCCTTCCTACCTAGTTTCTCTAACTCTAGTTTGGTTGTTTACATACAAAATCTTATTCAAGCTCACTAAGTCGTCGTGTGGAGCACCGAGCACCGGGCTTACCTAATAAAGGACTGCTACTCTGTTCCGGTATGACGTTTCCGGATCACATTATAACGTTGAGATTCTGGCTCGCTTGCAAACAAACTCTCATCTCCTGTTCGTAACTAGGGGTCCTTACTATTTGTGGAAGTCGAATTTGGGTTACGATCGTAGTTTGTACGTTATAGGTGGGCGGACAGAAATGACTTTTTTCAACTGGAGATTATAAGAATTCAAACGAAACTGATAAAAGGGTGATAGAATTGGGGACAAGATCTAAATAAGTAAGTACATGAGGCAACGTGTTATCATGACTTCTAGTTAACGACAAGTAGTCCGCGCAAGGATTTAGTTTTATTCATCGCTCAGAGGCTGCAGTCAATTCGAGGGTGGCTTCATGGTGCGAATTGGTATATTGTGAATCCAAAAGACAGAGATTGGTAGAGGCTTATAATCAGCAGTGGCCAGCAAGACGCTCGGTTGATTTGATCCCAAATAAGTGCTTCTTCCTTCTTCATCCTAAAGAGATCTTTTAAGCATACTTCGAGATATAGTCAGATTTTAGACGGAGCCTGCATAGTTTCTTATTTATTTATTTAAGTACACACAAAATACTTTACAGGACAATATTAACATAGAATTGAGCACAAAGGTCCTGCTTATTTCTTAAGAAATTTTATTCAGCAGACCTGCGAGAGGAAAGTTGGATTAGAAATGTAGACACAGTGTGTAGAAAAGTCAAACAAGAAAATTAGAATTAAAACTTAAAACAAAACTATATCTATATATAATAAACATACATACAAATACATACACATATAATAAACAAAACTACTATTGTAAATATTTACCTATAATATACATACATATATATGAAGAATATTACTGTATAGAAGAGAGGTAATACTCGTGCATCGTTTCTTCGTCTTCTACGCCAAAAAACTCTTGAGATATTATATTACCAGTGATTCCACTCACCGAACACATGGTAGTGGTCCTGGCATTTCACATAACATTACAATGCATAGTCTTTTGTCACTTTAGTAGGGAGTTACCCGAGAATTTGTACAAGTCGAGCGAAATATTTGTGTTCAAATTATGCCAGTCCAACAAGGAATCTGGATTTATTTAGATATAGGAAAGAGGAGCATTCGAAAGTGTGCCGAGGCCGACGGAATCAATACCTATGGCTTCAGATTGGTTGATCATATTTAAAAAAATAATTTAAGTCGTATAATTTAGAACACTGTGACATGAGATATGGGACATTCTTTTTACACCAAGAAGGACCAACTTTAGGGTTCCGTACCCGAAGGGTAACCAACGGGACCCTATTACTAAGCCTCCGTGGTTCATCCGTCTGTCCGTCCGTCTGCCTGTCAGCGGGCTCTATTTATCTCATGATCTGTGACTGTGTATTTCTGTTGCTTACTACGATGATACGGAACCCTTCATACGCGAGTCCGACTCGCACTAGGCCAAGTGCGAGTCTGGAGAGTCTAAAAACTATGACAAGATTTATGGTAAACAAAAGAAGTCTAATAAACAAAAATACGCCTTAATTTTTGCAGCAATCATTGTGATGGTATTTATATTATACCTGCCTTCTTTTTCATAGTCCCTTGTTTTCCCGCCACAATCAAGCGAGACACATACCTACTTTTCGGGGAATTTAGGTTCAGGTATGGTAAGATTTTTTAAACGCCATGCTATAACAAAGGATTTGCAACATTCAGTTTTCTTAAATAAGAATATTCTAACAATTTCTAAACAAGGAAAACAAAATTAAGTCGAAGAATTTCACAGAGATGGAAAAAGGTCATTTGCATTTCCTTCTGTTTAGAAGTTCCATAACATCTATCTGTGCTATAGGCAATGGGTAGGTGGAATTAAAAAGAAAACAACGTTGAACTGGACCTTCGTCAGCTGTCACCGGCCTGGACTCCTGTTCGAAATTTAATTTGCCGCCATATTACTTAGGAGTTGCCATATAAGAGGTTATACCTGAGTAGTAAAAATAAATAAGTGGTCTGGGAATACTCCTTTAGATTTTCCTGCATATTTTGTGGTGTCTCTATACGAGTTTTTTCTAAAAAGTATACGTAGGTACCTTTTATGATAAGCATGTTCTGATTTAAACCTAAATAATGCTTCGCCTGGTAAATTTCTTAAAGCAGCAAGAAAGTTACTTAAAGAACCTAAAAGCTTCAACGAATTAATCATTCAACAATTGGAAGTTAATTAAATTCTCCGAAAAGTTTGCTTGATTTGGAAATATCTATTTATAAGATACACGTGTAAGATTTCTTACATCGCATCGTGAGGAAACCGAAAATTCGAAGACAGTAGTGATAAGACATATAAGTTAAGTGACTCAAACAAACCCGCAATAGGCCCGCGTGTCGGATTACGCTCACTCCGTGTCACAGGGAGTATCCCAGCTGTGGGAACATTATAGGTTGATTATGCTGTACGGTTCCTAAAATAAACGTTAAAGAAAGAAAAGAAAATGTATTTATTTGACTCGCACAGGACAAAACAATAAAACAAAATTAAATAAAAGAAAACAACCAAAAAAAAAACATAATTATTTCAAAGGATGGTGCTGTAATAGTACATTTTGATACAAGTGGAGAAAGTTTGTTATTGAGCCGAGAACTGCAATAACAAATGTCCACGTGTATCAAACAATGGAATGAAAATTACGAAAAGGACGAGGACGTGTATTGAAAATATTTTTTCAATACACTACACTTTGAACCAATTTAGACTAAGTATAGGTATCAGTGGCAATTTCTATTCCTGAACACGGTGTTGGAACGTAAAAAAAAAAAACATGTGAAATACATTGCATGTTGAACCTAAGCGTAGTGCGTAATGAACCAGTTTTCGAGGAAGTGTATTGGTAGATATTATTGTAGGGCTCAAATGATGCCTCGGTCAGATACGAACAAACAAATAAAGGTGGATGCGCCAGGGTAGCTTGCGAACTTCAATTTTTCTAACCTTTTTGTCAATTTGCAGGTCAGTGAAAGTTTGTGTGTTGATTGAAATATGATTAGAGACCTTAACAAATATGGTCTTACTGAGATATAATCATTAAAATCATCAATTGGGGTTGTATTGATGATTTTCCCATTGAATGACTTTTTCATGAAATAGTCATCCAATGGTGTTAAACGAACTTAGAGGACTCAAACTTTCCCAACCCACATCAAAGAGGAAGGAAAATTTAAAATGAAATAAGTACAACAATATTTACGAATTTCGTCCTACTGGTTGATTTCATGTAGATGCTACGCCGTAGCCAAAATCGCCCGTTGCTACGCCTCGTAGTCTCGTAGCAGTCGTAAGTAATAAACGATGTGCTACAGATACAGTGCTACGAGTGTTCTACGAAAGAATAATTTGGATTATCACAACTTTGTAAAACCGTGCGGACTAGGGAGCGGACCGGACTGTGGACAGCGGAATTAGACAGATATGTATAGGAATATCGGTTAAAGTCCGGTGCATGCAGCAGCCAATCTGCTATCGGTCCGCTTGGTTTGACCGCACTGTAAAATGGCAGATTTTGGGCACCTTTTTTGAAGTTGGAAGCAGGCAAGACCCATTCCATTTTCATAATTTTATCTTCAAATGGGTCTCGTCTGCTTCTAACTTTTACTTTATTTAAAATATACTTATTTTAGCTTTTCGGGTTTTTTTGTTTTTTTAATAACTTTTTATTTATTTAAGGCAGTGGCAATACGCTGAAGTACCTGGAACTTGTCCTCGACAGCCGGTGGAACTTCGTGGAGCATTTCCGACGTTTGGCCCCCAAACTGGAGCGCACAGGGGCTGCCTTCAGGCGGCTCCTACCCAACCTGGGGGGGCCAAACGCCTCCTGCCGGAGGCTCTACGCGGGAGTCGTGCGGTCCATGGCCCTTTACGGGGCCCCGGTGTGGGCGCGTTCATTGAGGCAGCGAGCCGCCAACTATTTGAACGCGCCCCAAAAGGTGGTAGCCGTAAGGCTAATCCGGGGGTACCGCACAATCTCCCGCGAGGCGGCGAGCCTCCTTGCCGGATTGCCGCCATGGGATCTGGAGGCGATAGTCCTCGCGCGCCTACATGAGTGGCGCGCGGAGGCGCTACGCCGGGGGGAAACTCCGCTGCCGCGGCAAATTGTCGCTCAGCGGACGGACTTCCGGCGTGATCTCATGGCGACATGGAGAGAGCGACTTTCGCAACCCCGTGCAGGGCACGCCACAATAGTGGCGGTAAGTCCCCTCTTTGAGGAGTGGCTGGAGAGACGCCACGGCGTCCTCACCTTCCGCCTGACGCAGGTTCTTACCGGACACGGTTGTTTCGGTAAGTTCCTGCACCGAATCGGGCGAGAGGAAACGTCCGGGTGTCACCATTGTGAGGATCGACCGGAGGACACGGTGGAGGTGTGCCCCGCTTGGGCGGAGCACCGCCGTGTCCTCGTAACGGCGATTGGCGGCGGCGACCTCTCGCTCCCGGCCTTGGTTCAATCCATGGTCCGGAGCGAGACGGAATGGGACGCCGTCACCTCCTTCTGCGAAGAAGTCATGCTAGCGAAGGAGGTGGCGGAACAGGACAGGGAGAGATCCTCACGTCCCGGCCGCCGCGGGAGACGACCCGGGCGTCGGGGGCCACGTGGTGGCTTCCGGCCACCGTAGGCGCGGGCCTGTGGACGGGGAGCTATGGGCTAGCTCGCCGTCCGTTCGTCTCATGACGATAGGCCGTGTCGACGGCGCGTTCGTGTTCCACGCGCGCCTCAAAGAGAGTCAGCAATAAGGAAGGGGTCCGCAAGGACCGAAGCCTGCCGGGGCTGCGGGACTATTCGAAAGAGATACCGTGGCCCCGGAACACAAAGGGCGAGGAAGGAACATGGATGGGTTTTAGTCAGTAAAAGTCTGACACTCCCTCCTGCTCCGCCCAGAGCGGGAGAAGTCATTTGATGATTTCCCATCCCAAAAAAACAAAAAAAAAAAAAAAAGGCAGTGGCAATAATTTTGAGCCTTGTAAGCATTTTGTAAGCGACGAATTTATGACTAGGTACATCACAGAATTCCAGTACAGAATTAATCTAATGGGGTCCCGTATTCTGGTTCTGGAGTGGGCACAACGTAATTAGGAAAAAAGTTACTAGACTGTAAGTCACCCGGTCACCCCGACTAGTTTCACCGCTTTTCCGATCTCAGATAACCATAATATAACTTCTACTCAGCGCTAATTCGATATATTTCAGCATAGCTGGTACTACGGCAAAGGTAGACTAAATTAGGCTATTTATCTACGGTGTAGGTGCCAACGGAGTTAAATTACGTCAACAGCTAATCCCGAACTAAGCCAATCTAGTCGTTTCCAGGAATTTACAAAATACTAAAGTCCTTGATTGAATTTGGAATTTTCGAGTGATCTGGGTAACTTGATGTTTAAACACATAAAATTCTGTGAGAGACGCGGGTCAAGCGATGAGCGGGTGATAATAAAGTTATGGTAAAAAACCCCTTTTTGTTTGCAAGGAATAAAAAAATAAAAAAAGTTATTGTAGTAATGAATTTATGTATTTATTGTATTTTTTTTTAAATAAAGTTTGTTTTCATCTGCTTAGAAAGATCGATCTGGTCGCGTACCGCGAGGCTAGTTCGAGGAGGCACAGGAAATAGGTCATGAAAGGAATTGGGGGAGGCCTTTGTCCAGCTGTGGGACAGTACAGACTAACAAAAAATAAATCGGGTCAGTCTTTAGGGAATGCCCATAGAAGTGAAAACAAAAATTATGCAGGCCCCTCCCAAGTCGTAGCACTGGTTATGCCCCGCGTATGCCTATGTGGCGCTACGCCGTAGCGGATCGCCTACGAGTGCTACGAAGCGTAACCGCACGTTACGTCAAGTGACGATGAGTTCAATGTTTTTCCTTCACCCAAAAAGTGCTCAACGCGCCAAAAGAAGTTTCCACTTCAAAAACGTTTGCCACCAAGTATGATCAGCCCATAATATTCCCACTCCTGGGACATAATAATCTACCACGTGGGCGCAGTTCGGTTTGGTAGACGTCACATCTTCGAATTTTTGGTTTTAGCATAAAATGCGAGTTTGTCTTTTACGTTTGCGTGCACGTAAAATAACGTACCTATAGCCAAGTTCTGAGAAAAGTTCGAATTGAAACAAAAAAGTTTTTTAAGGGTAATGCTGTTTTTGTTTTTATTGTTAATTTAATGTTGTTTTGTTTCAGTTAAATTCCATAACTTTATCTAGTTAATTTAATATTTCATGCATCAATCCAGTTGACGAATTCAAAAGTTGTTTAAACTACGAGTACTTAGTTGTAGCGAAATTCACGATTTAAACACATCGAGTGAAATCGATTAAAACTATAGTCACCGGAGTCTAATACATTCCACGACTGGTGAAAGTTGTAGCAACACAGTTGATAGCCCTTTTGGGACCTCAAGTGTATTAAAAGTTTAAATTGTGAGTGTTTTTGAGTTTTATTTATGTCTTGGGCTACCGCCACGTAAAGTTATACTCCTTTGGATCAACTTAAGTTTAGATACAGCAAGTTACGCGTCAAGTTAAACAACAGAGTAACAGTTTTAATTGAATCCAAACAATTGCATCAGTAAAATTTTACGAGTTTGCACGAAAATGTAAATAAAATGTTAAAGCTGGAAAGCCTTTGTTAATCTTGAAAACATCTCTAACGATTTATTTTATGAAGCTAAGTCGTTGTGAAACGGTGATTAGTTTAGACTTTATTACTCGCACAAAACTTTTTGTATTCAAAAGTAGGTGAAATATTTAGGATTTCTAAGCACTTTCGTGGAAACGTCCAAAAATGCGTCGAAGGCTGTTGAAAAGCTTCAATTAGTCAGCACGGTATTCAGTACATTTCTTTGAAATCCGTAACCCCCTGTAACTACTAACAAACTCCCGACAACAGAACACGCGACGACAGGGAGGTGGCTTCAAATGAAATATTCCCAGAATAATAATTACATTCACGGCGACGAGTTTCCGAAGTCTGTGTACATTATACGCAGGGCGCAGTTAACACAAAATTATGCGCTTAACGGCCCTTCTGTAACGCCGGTTCTTATAAACACATCAGGCTAATCTGACTAACAGATCTCGAGTCTTAACTCGTTAATTCCACTCAGATTTGTCTAACCGCACAATCAGGAATTCAACAACAAATCTTGAGTTATAGCAATTACCATGTAAATTTGCGAAGTTCGCGAAATAATTTAACGCGGTGTAGTCGTCGGATTCAAAACAATTTATATGTTAATTCTGTAGATATGGACTGGGTTCTGTACACAAACGAATTAGAGCCGAATGCTCCCGAACCACGAACAAGCCGGCACGTTGTCAATCGTAGGATCATCTACTTTATTGAGATGAGTACGTGACGTACAACACGATCTATTTAAAGAACTTGTATTATCAGACAGATGTGTTCCAGTCTTGAAAGTAACTACCACAAAATCTACACGAATCTACCTACCTACCTAGATACAAAACAAAATTAAAAACAAAATACGAATGATGATATGGCTGGAAAGGAGGAGAGAAAACGGCTAATAGAGAAGTATGGGAGAAGATATGAATCAATTGGGATAAGGGCAGGAGAATGATGAACGTGAGAGGCCTACGCTACGCTTACGGTGGTCGGGGGCCACGTGGTGGCCCCCGACCACCGTAGGCGCGGGCCTGTGGACGTCGAGCTATGGGACTGTTCGAAAGAGATACCGTGGCCCCAGAACACAAAGGGCGATGAAGGAACATGGATGGGTTTTAGTCAGTAAAAGTCTGACACTCCCTCCTGCTCAGCCCAGAGCAGGAGAATTCATTTGATGATTCCCATCCGAAAAAAAGGGCAGGAGAATGATGATGATGACGACACTGCCAAAATACACGATGGCCAAAACAACTGCTGCATTTCCAATAGAAGTTACTTGTCAAGACAGTTAGTGAAGATAAAGGAGATAATTTGGAAAAAAACTACCCAAAGTTCTAGACCTGCTCCAAAAGAGATTATACCTAGGTATCATACTATTGAAGTCGTAACGTAACTTCGTAAAGTCAGCCCACAAAAAGGAAATTATCCATTTATAATACTCCACACAAATGTTCTCCTATTCGTGTGACAGTGACTATTTATGTTTAAGTTTGGACTAGCTTGGAAACACAAATTGTACTGGGTCAGCGAAGTTAGAAAATGTAGCTATGCAAGGTGTGTAGGTCTCGGATTAAATCCAGGCAAAACAATAATGTTGCACTAGGAGAGGAAATTAACTTTAGACGTGTTACGTTGTTTTTAATCATCTCTGTAGAGTAACTTTATAAAGTTTTATCATTTTTTAAGAATTTGTCTGTAAGTATAAACACAATACTTGATCAAATTAATCCAGTTCGTTGAAATCAGTTTTGAAGGTAGAAATTCAAAACTAACAAAATTTTATATCTTGGAAAACTCTACCATATTTAAGTTTAACAATATTGAACAAAGGAATATCGGTTCCGTGTCAACGAAACCGACCTAAATCGACGAACATGAATATTTTCGAGCCATTTGCACACCGATCAGCACAATAGATTAGGTGGAACGTTGCGGGCATACCCTAGTATACCACCAACGTTATTCGTCTCTGTTGGTGAAAAGCTTTAGTGAGTAAGCTCATCAATTTGGACCGACAGAATCGTGTTGGTAATTGAAAACACAAGCGCGCCCGCTGGGACAGTGATAGCTCATACGAGGGAACACGCAAATATACTACACAGCATTTAATCGAATTCAAATCTGCAACTGCGTTGCAATTGAGAACTCGCTGAATCAGAATCGATTAAGCTCGAAATTTCTCGTTAATCGATTTAGTCGGAATCTTGGGAGTTGTCGAAGTTCGCTGGCGTTAGTTAATATTCGTCTGATTGTATCGTATTGTAGGGTATCCGGTCTAACGCCGATAGATTTCGATGATGACTTTTTCGGAAATGGTTTTTGAATTTTAAATAGGGGATGATTGAAGGTCCGATATACTTTTCTTCGGATAAGAATATTACCTTCGATATTTCTGGAGACACTCAATCGTAAAGCAAGGCATTCTCAACGTTTCGCCGACTATGTTCTGTTTCTTATTTTGATGTCATTATTATGAGAACAGTTCATTAACTCCTTTCTCTCTGGCTTGATATAACAAACAAATACAACATCTAGTCTTCCAGTCCCTCTGGTGTTTTTGGCCGCACGCCAGTCCTATATGCAATACATCAGGTCAGGCACATACAGTATGCTCCTTGTTCAGGAGATTTGGCGGTCATGCCTGTTATGATAAGCGTAATCTAAGACCTTAGGTCTGTTATTACGGCTTGAATAGGTGAACATCGCTTTTAAAGTTTTTCGTACTTCCACAACGACTTCAGCGGAACTTACTAATGCTTTTCTGTAGCTTAGGTCAACTTGAGAGCTCAATAAATATTTTACTTTCCCATGAACAAATGCTGCGCTAATAGCATGTCACCTTGCCTCTCTCATTCTGGTCAAAGAAGGATTTATGTTTTTTTAGGGTTCCTTAGTCCTGACAAGGAACCCTAACAGTTTCACCATGTCCGTCTGTCTGTCTGTCTGTCTATCCGAGGTTTTGCTAAGAGACCGTTAGTAGACCGCTAGAAAGCTGTAATTTTGTAGAGGTGTGTATATCGATAAAGCCGACAAAGTGGTAAAATAAAATTTTGGAAAATATTTTTTTAGGGTAGCTCCCCTAACCATTACCCTTTAAAAAAAAACATTTTTTCGACGTCTACCCCATTGTGTGGGGTATCGTTGAATAGGTCTTTTAAAATGATTTAGGGGTTGCGAACATTACTTTTCGATTTAAAGCTCCATTTACGAAATATTAAACTTTAAAGTGCAAATTTTTGTTCCAGTTGGGCGTCTCTAAAAGCTAAACTGCTTACTTGAAAAATCTGAAAAAAATCATGAAGATTACTATCTTCATGATTTTTTTTATTCATATTATATATATATTATTTTGGTTTGTGTGGTATGTTTACGTTGTGTAAAATATTTGTAAACAGTGTATATTGAATAATAAAAGTAAAAAAAAAAAAAAAAAAATATTCATTTCATGAACTTTAAAGAAAAACTATAGCGGTTAAGATAACTTAATTAGTTTACAAGTAATAGTCGTTGAACTAGGGTGTTGGATAATTTTGTACCAAATACAAAATCCTTAGAATAAATCCTATAAAGTGACTAAGACGAAGTGGTTGCTTGTTTATAACGGGTGAAGACTTGCATTGCAAAACAAAATCTAAAATATAACGGGCTACTACGGAACCCTACACTTCGCGTGGGCCGACACGCACTTGGCCGGTTTATTTGAATATAATTTTAGTGCAATTCAGCAATCAGGTAACTGCACACTGCCCTGTAAAAGTCAACACATACCTAACGCTCTGCTTTTGCACATATAGGCCTGTCTATAACATAGATACATTTATCAGTTTTGATCGGTAAGTTATAGATTGCTTTCATGTCAGAAATATGTGACTAAATAGGTGACTACTAGATAGGTACTTACATTATTCGCTTTCTTTTCAATAAATTTTATTAAGGTTTCCAATTTGTTAAACCTTTTCCTTAAATCGTTTTATAAATTCCCCAAAGAGGGGCCGGTTCCCAAAAATTACATTTATTTTGAATATTAAATGACCCTTTTCAGTTTTTTTATTATTCTTTCATTAATATTTTTATCAACAGGATTCCGGGGAGATTTCAGTTATGTCCGTAAATACTGAAGGGTTAAATAACAAGGGAATTACGTGGTAGGATTTTTTTTTCATTGTCCTTAAAATAAACAATATTTTGTTCGAATACTTTCTTGTTTTATTTACTTAATACATAGTAAAACACATTACAGAGAGAAAATCTTTGTAAGAACTTGGCAGTCCCTCTACCGTGCATATATTTTTCTAGTTTGTGCTATTCAATAGGGTGTAGAAGCTGTAGCTAGCTCTTAATATCTGCAACAATGTAATAATATATTTAATAACATTAATTGGTCTTAGGAAGGTTAAATAAAGAAAAACATAAAAACGTATCGTGGTCCGGTAAAATAATTTGCTTTTTATCGCAATGTCGCCGTCGTTTCCTGACAGTGGTTTTTTTTGATGATGATGATGCCGTCTAGCCGATTTCAGCCACAGCGACTGCATTCGGTGGCTTTCTAGTGTAGTTGCGAGAGCTTTGGTGTGCTGCTTTTTCATGTGCTCTCAAGTGGCTAGCATATCCAACTTTGGCCAAAAAACCCCGAGCACAAAGCGGACATGTCAGAACACCATTGACAAAGTTGTAGGGTATAGCTGCCTAGGCCTAGCTTTAAGGTATATTTTTTTTAATGTAATAGGGCTGATGACACAAAAAGAAATAATAATTTACATAGTACCCATCACATTTGCGGAGTGCATGCTTATTTAATTTGAAAAAAAAAGAAAAAAAATATCTGTAAGAAGAAATAGGTACCTACTGGGTAGTAGGTACCTATTTCTTCTTACAGATAATTTTTCATAAAACTTATTTCGCTTACCGCAATAAAAGTAGCCAGGGACATTTGATTGAAAGGTCCGGCTCTGAACACGACGATCTTCTCCATAGTGAGTCCTAGAAGCGCGACTTCCCTTTGTATTTTCTTATTCGCTACTGGCCAATTGCTTTCGAAAGTACTGTACGTCACAAAGGTGCTCTGAAATTAAAAGTAAGTACCTACTTTCTTATTTGCAAGATAGAAACACAAATAAATAGATAGTTTGCGATACTATGTACCTACTTCACTACTTCACATTTGGTTATGAAATTGAAAAATCATAAGATAAGTATTTTAAGGGTGCACAGGTGCGCTGGATGTATTACCGCGCTCGACCACTTTTCACCCTGAATAACCATTCTCTTTCGGCTTTCGGCTGAAATGATGATGATGATGATAAGCCATTCTCTTTTGGTCCTGGTAGGCAATGTAGGCCTTCATCATCCTACAAACTTTGCAGGAACCAAAGCACCAAACAGAATAAATGTCACTTTAATTGCTTTATAATCATGATCAACTTGTTTTCGTCCAATACAGCAAAGCACGAGGCTATACGAATATCCCTGTCAGCCCAAACTGATGCGAAAAACTAGGAAGTTTTTAATAAAATGTTCGTAATTAGTAAGAAAATCACCTCAACAGTAACTTCATTCGCGTACCAGTAGAAAAGCAAGAGTTGGATCAAACATGCGACCACAAACATGATGCTAGATACTAGCGTAGCGACGTCGTTGTGAATCTACACAGAAAGAAGTAACTAATATTAGTAAGTAAGTTACCCCCGAATACTAAAACGTCACTAAAAATTCAAGGGCTGCTTAACATTTGAGCAGCTCCTAAACTTTAAATTTCGTATGGCCAAACGTCACTTTTGAGTATCTGTTAAATATAAGTGCTACTTAAATTTTGAGTGACGTTTCAGTATTCGGGGGTAAGTATCTTAGTAGTAGTAGGTAAGAGTCTAGTAATATTGTAAAAACAAATAATTCTAAAAGAGATTTTTTACATGTAATTTCTTGCCGGTTCTTCTCTTTAAGAAACGACCAACCCGAGCACCATTTCTCGACGTTTATTATGAAATATTAAAATATTTTGTTTTTGAGTAGTTTCAGTAGCAGCAGATAAAGACCGTAAAATAAAAAAGTAAAAGTAGAACGTAGAGTGTGTGAGCTAGTAGTCCGTAGAAGTTGTGAGCCATAACCCAACACGCGGGCCTGGTGCAGGTGGGTGGATATCATAATGAGTTCGAGTTTTTGGTCCCTGGATATGCTGATGTCCTTCAACGTTTTGAGAGCAGCGATTTTGAACTAAATTACACAAAGCGATACAAAACGCTGGAGACGTGCTTGTAACTCAGACAGAGTTAATTCCTTACCTCAACAATCTGTATGATATTGACACCCAGATTCACTGAAATAACCACCAAGTACACGAACATCACCGGCGATATTAGTGCGTTGAATAGACGCGTATAGCTGAAACATTATAAAACAAGCATACGTTTAATTACCACGATTTTTATATCTCTACAAATGGAAGCAGATCATTGCAGTGAAGTAGTAATAAGCAGTTTTTGACACTTCTGCATACATATCCATCTGTACATTAATTCCTTTGTCATCACAAATAATGGACATTCTTTTCTCCACGCACCACACAAATCGCACACGCCGTCACATTGCTTTAAATTGCGGAATTTGTGAGTAGTCCTTTTACTCTGATGGGCTACCCCTTTTAGGTAATTATCACAAATTTAATACTTACTTGATCAACGTCGTATGGAAACGATGACACTCCGCGATGTTACGATGGCTTTGATTTAAATTCACAGCGTCAATCATCATCCTACAATGTAGGCGGGTGATTTTTAACTGCCCAGCGAAGAATATCATTATAGAAACCACGAGAGTGTCCCAGCCTACGACGTAGGCACTGACAATGTGACCCAAGACTGTCTGGATCGACATAGAGATGTAGTAACCAGGAGGTTCCTTATGAAATGGAGTGTAGCCGTCAAATATATTCAAGTAGATGCTGGTCCCATTCACATTTATCTGATTTTTCTGATAGGGCTCAGTGAAAATGCTGAAATTAGAGAAGAAAGCGAGGGCCCAAAAGAAGTATGACACCTTCCGATTTCTCTTGATATAAGCATGAATTATTTCGTCATGCTTCGGATCATTTTTGGCTAACTGGCACCGTTCTACTGAAGACATGTAGCCAATGAGAAGTTCCCACTTCTTGTAGTCCTTCTGAAAGAAACAGGACTTTAGGATGCCCATATGGAATGGAGCGTACTGCAGGATCAGTTTCAGGGAGCCAGAGTTGAATTTGATGAAGCATCTGATGTACTGGCTAAAGAAGAATGTTATAGTGACGTAGAAAAGAATTTGTTTAAAACGTCCGGTCAGGGATTTGCGATTCGGGTGCCAAAGACCAGTGAAACCTAGCAGTTTTAGATGTGGACCTATTGAAGGATATTGGGGGTCTTCGAGAAATTTTAGACTGTTTAGAATCAAGTATTTACTCGACATTTTGGAAACTTGTGATCGCTCCGAAATACTTATATTAAATGACACAAAGGTTCCTTATAATTGGCGTGAGAACTTCTCATGTGAAATGCAGTTGTTACGTGTATTTAGTAGCGAATAATAACAGGGTGCTTTTGCCGTTCAGATTTTGTATTAAGAATTCAGCTCTTCGACGTATGTAATTTCATATAGCTTAATTACAATGTACGAAATACGGAATTTCATTTCGTCGAAGACGTATGTTATTTTATTAAATTGTTTTGAGTATTTTTTTAACTGTTATTAAGTAAGTATACACAAAGATAAAAATAGTTAAAAATAAAAGATTATAGTGGTACCTGGGCATATAGGGTACCTGGTAATTAAAATATTAACCGTAGAGCCTTCCATATAAAAAACCCATCTAACCTGAAAACCAAACTATAAAGAACAAACTATAATACTTTTTGCTTAAATACATTTTCCATAAATCCGTGCCATAGTAAACATGTGCTTACTGTTCATACACGTAAAGTACACAGTGGGTAGCCATTGCCAGAATAAACATAAATAACAGATCGATGGTAATGACCGTGCTTGAATGGGACTCAATAATTATGGCGATGACATGATAAAACCGGGGACACTATTAACGTATGATGCAGATGGTCGGCATAAAAACTGTTTCCAGTAAAAGAAAAGGTGGGTATTACGGTGTTATTTCGGGAGCAGATACTTTTGCAGACCGTGGGATATCGAATCAACATAGCATCATCAAGCCTGGGCAGACCCTCATCAGAATCATTAACCTACAACCGTCCAGGATTCTCGGCAACTCTCATCCAGCTGCTACCAGCCGCACTGCAAAGATCGACACTCCCAGTAAGTTGCAGCAAGTATACTTTTAACTTGAATGACTTTTACCAAATTAAAGTAAGAGTGAGTTTGACTATAGCAACGCTGCGCTCCAACTTAGATGTCGTCAAAAAGACTACCAAACTAAAATGGGGTTGGGTGGGTCACGTATAGGTACCGAAAGCATAGTGCTCGCTAAGCAACAGTCTCCACACGGTAGAGAGGTGAGAATGGATCGCGACACCAAGGCCACCCCAGAAAGAGTTGGTGGCGGTAGACGTAGCAAAGGCTGTCGAAAGGATTGGTTCGAGGAGGCTATGGAAAAGGATGGCTTCAATAGCTTCAAAAATTGGATAAAAAAATAGAATAATCTGCTTTTCCCTGAGATTTTTTAGTTCATAATGATGAGTGCGTTTCAGTTATTTAAATTACTTACACCTTGTAAAAATTCAGAAGCAATAATACCATAATCATTATTAAGCCTTTTAAATATTTTCCACCTACTTTATGTTGCTCTTTTAACGACCAAACACTGTCCGCTCTCACAATATTTTAATGTGCATGCCATAAAATATTACGTAAGTCCGAGGAATAAAATTAAGCTCCACCGATAAAGTCCGTACTGTCCGGGGGCCATTACTGCGATGACAAAGGGGTATTGAAAGATTGAAATTATGATATTGAACTGACCAGTTATACCCTTAGAGGGGAGTTAAAAATAAAAAGGGTGACAGAGTAAAGATATTATTATGGTTGTTTTAAGTGCCTGTACTTATAAGGCTTTATCAACATAAAGCAATGAGTAAAATGCTTGTTGTTGGGGGGGCTACTTTTCTTATTTTTAGTAGGTATACCAGTAGGTGCGCCTACATTAGCATTCTTTAACCCTGGTTAAGTGGTTAGTGCGGAAACGCTAACCAGGATAAACCAGCTAGTTTCTCTTGGCGTAGGTACATACCTACCTATTTTATTTTATTCATTGAATAAAATGTATTCTTCTTCTATACAGGAAACGTCGAAACAAAGAATAATGAAATGTAGCTACAGTCCCAGTCACAAGGCATAAAACTGTGAAAGTACTGTAGTTGCTTAGTGCCTTGGGCATTTTTTACATTACATCTATCATTATATGTGATATTATATTCCATTCCATAACTGTTTTGATTTATTTGTGCACAAGAAGTACCTAACTCCTACGAAAAATGTAATAGCAAATAAGTTCGGGTGCTGTGCTGCTGTTCTTTTTACTCGATCACGGCAAAGCCAAAAGGAAGGGTTATGATTTTAGCAGTCTATAATATGTTTGTATGATTAGAAAATTATTATGTAGTAAAATAATGTAGTTTTAGTCGTAATTGGTTCGTAATTGGTTTGGTCGTAATTGGGTTTTAGTTTTTTAATTCAAGTCAATCGGCCGCCTTTTTCTGCCCATAAAATCTTTCGGCTCCCTTAAACTAGGATCATTGTTTTGTTTCATGTAAATAAAACACAGTGACTACGTAAACAGCTATCTAATATAGAGGAACAATGAAAGTGTGTCTATTTCCGAAGTTTTAGTAAGAATCCCGGTTGAATGTTAAGCCTGTCGTTATGTCCAGATAAGATCGCAGGCGGAAATTAAGCGGAAATTGTATTTGTTTCTTATACAGCGACGATGTCACACTAAAGAAGATATCCTTGCGACGCAGTGTATAAATAAATGACAATTTTCTATAACAATTAGAGCTTAGAAAATAGTTTAACCTTTTAGGGATTCTTTGTGTCTATCATAGCTATGTGAAGGCTTCATCATCATCATTCTCTTGCCCTTAGCTATGTGAAGGGTTATGTACTTAAATTTTATTCTACTAACTAGCTGACCCGCGCAACTTCGTCTGCTTCATATAAGAGAGACGGAGAGATGGTTAGAGAGAGTGTGAGACACCCTTAAAAAATAGACACAATAATGCTATGGCGGACTTTTTATAGAACTTTTTAAGAGGAACAATTCCGTCATACACGATTGTTGCGTAACTTTAACCGTTTACGCAGCGCACGCATCGAAAGATCTCAAAAGGAATATTTTATTAAAGGAACTTTTTTCATTGATGCTTTGCTCCTATTGATCGTAGCGTGATGTTATATAAACGTTGTAACGTTGTTGTTCGTTGTGGCCTTCTCCGATAAATGGGCTATCCAATACTAATAGATACTTTCAACTCGAACCAGTAGTTCCTGAAATTAGCGTGTTCAACCAACCAAACAAACTCTTCAGCTTTATAATATTAGTTATAGTATAGAATCAAGTAGGCAACTATTTAGTTTCTCTGAAATATTTGCATTAATTTTTGTTTTTCTAAATAAGGGCTTCCCTCGCCAGCCTCCTCAGCCTTACCTTGTTATCATCCTTAGACACTTGATGACAGTCATACTCCAGCTAGGTCGAAAGTTCTCATCAAGGTGCATAAAATGAGCCCAAACACGATATAGATGCTGTAAACTCTTGATGACCTCTTGCAACTGCCTTCCGTCTCCATCGTCAGACCTTCGATGTAAGTCATACTCTAGCTAAGTATAAACTTCTCATCAAGGTGCATAAAATGAGCCCAAACACGATATAGATGCTGTAAACTCTTGATGACCTCTTGCAACTGCCTTCCGTCTCCATCGTCAGACCTTCGATGTAAGTCATACTCTAGCTAAGTTTAAACTTCTCTTTTTTTTTTTTTCGAAATGGAATTCGCAGTTCAACCTGAGAGGTTGTCGTCTGCTTAACCGGACTTTCCTGTGGGTGCCTTAAGTGTAAGGCCTCCAGCCAGGGCAAAAAACTTACAAACTAAGCGACTACACGCTAAGGGCACCCCCTGCGGGGTACGGGCCTCGGCTTAGGGCGTCGCTAGGAAAGGACAGCAAGGGGACAGGCTGGATCGGAGTGGGTTTAAACTTCTCATCAAGGTGCATAAAATGAGCCCAAACACGATATAGATGCTGTAAACTCTTGATGACCTCTTGCAGCTGCCTTCTGTTTCCATCGTCAGACCTTCGATGAAAGTCATACTTTAGCCAAGTATAAAGTTCTCATCAAGGTCCATGAAAACAGCCCAAACACGATATAGCTGCAAACTGTTGCGGACCTCTTGCAACTGACTTTTGTCTCCATTGTCAGACCTTTGATGACAGTCCAGGCAGGTCTTCAATTCTCACCAAGGTGCATGAAATGAGGCCAATAACAATTTAGCTGTAAATATAATCTACGTAAACTGCGCATGGATTATTGATTATTGCCAATAGCACAGCACAGTTCTTGCACGGCAAGAACACGTGAATTTCAGGCTTCTGATGTTCGCTATACTACTTTTTGGAGAAATCATCATACTCATGTCCATAACCCAATTTATTTGGGGTCGGCGCAGCATGATTCTATTCTTCATCTATACTTCTCTATTACTATTCTCTATTACTATTTCACGACAAAAAAATTAGAAATATAGAAATGCAAACAATTTAAATACAAAAAGAAATCTATGAAATCTCACAACATAAAAAAAAATAAACAAATCACAAAAAGTGTAAATAACGTTGGGGGGGGGGGGGTTTGAACCTGCAACCCCGCAGTTTACAGAGCGGTGATGAAACCGCTAGGCTATTTACTTTGGTGACACGCTACAAATATTCTCATGTCCTTACGTCATGACTGAAACGTCAAACAATTGAAGTATACGGACATAATGTAAAATTGCCTACCCCCATAAGGAAGTAGCGTGATAATATATAGCCTAAATATTGAAGAAGCCTTTAAAGAAATCTATGCAGTAGTTTTGACGTGATGCGCGCACAAACATTTCGTACCAACTACTTATACCGAGGAAAGCTGATTTTCTTGAGTTCCGCTATTTTGTGCGTATTCACGTCTAAAATCAAATTTCGAGAAAACTGAGAAATATAAATTTACCTGTATTAGATATGAAGTATATGTAGCAACTTTAAAAGGTTACACTTCATTGGTTTTGATTGTATAGGTATTTGAAGTTTATTAATTTTAAACACAAAACCCTCTTTTTTGCGTCTCTGGATGAGATTTAAAAAAATGCTAAAACAGGTATTTCTTTATTTTAATTAATAAGTATTTATTCTGAGTTTCATGATTCTAGAACAATCTAAATTTTTTTTTTCATACAAACTTTACCCCCCCTTTTCACCCCCTTTTTCCAAAAAATCCAAAATTTCTATAGCCTAAATGTTATTCTGAATGTTATTTAAATAGATTTGTGAACATTTCATCAATATCGGTTCAGTAGTTTTTACGTGATGCGCGGTCAAACAAACAAACAAACAAAAAAAATATTAAAAATGGTTTTAATATGTTCAGTTACTTATTTTAAGTCACCTTCGTCGGTTTTTTTTTAAATCTTCAATGTACAGATTTTTTGGTCTTAACGATTTTATTATATGTATATATATATATATATATATATATATATTCTATTAAATATTGCTGATTATCTTATTTTTTTTTACATAAAGACCACATATTTTTTTGTACCGCGGGCTACCTTGGCGCAACTCTAAAACTTGTAAATTGCAATTAAAGAATTATAATTTTCTGGATATTTTATAAAATAAATAAATGTTATTAGTTTATAAAATAAAATAAAATATTCCGATAAATTAAAACTTTAATTCGATTTTATAACAATTATTAAAACATAAATTTTTACTTGCAACGAAACGTAACTTTAGTGACGCGCGGCCCGGGCGCCGAATGCGTCTGTCAAGTCAAATTTAAAATTTGACGGTTACTTTGACTGTTACGCGAACGAAAGATTTTCAAACACCGCTGTTTATGAAACGGAGTTTTAATTAATAATTATTGACAAGCCTTGTGATTCATGTGACCGTGTGACGTGAAGGAACCGTTACAGTTATTGTTTAAGTTGTGGGCAGTTGTTGTAAGTACTGGTGATTTCCCAGTGGCAGGCGTCTTCGTTCAATGAGAAAAATCAAAAGATTTGTGGTGCTTTAGAATGGTTAGAATAGAAAGAGCCCCAGTGAAGGGCGGGCAGAAGAATTCCTCCACCGCCTTAGCACCATCAAAGAGTGGATCAACACAAAACATGGCTGCAAACGTCAAGGTTGTTGTGAGAGTAAGACCTTTAAACGAGAGGGAAATAGAAATGAACACACGCATCGTGGTAGACGTTGTGGACGATAAGATGCTGGTGTTCGACCCTAAAGAGGAGATCCGGCCTTTTTTCTACCAAGGAGTCCAACAGCCTAGTAAGAACTTTTTAAAGCGCGCCAATAAAGAGTTGAAGTTTGTGTTTGATAATGTTTGTGGGCTGAATGCGACCAACAAGGATGTGTTCGAGACTACCACGAAGGATATACTGGCTTCTTTGATGGAGGGCTATAACTGTTCAGTGTTTGTTTATGGGGCTACTGGCGCAGGGAAGACCTTCACAATGATTGGTAACAAAGAGCACCCGGGCATCACATATTTGACCATGGAACACCTATTTTATACAATAAACTCTTTTGAAAAGGAAAGGGAGTTTGATATTGGAGTTTCTTACATTGAAGTAAGTAGAGTCATGTTATTTTTATTGTTTCTCAAACTTAACAGAGCAGTTTGCAACAACTTTTCTGTGTTAAACCTGAGAGCTATTTGTTGGTGTTTTGTTTTCATTAACCATGAAAGTATTAAAATAGTTTGCATGTAAGTTTATCCTATAAATTTCATTGTTTGTTGTGAACTAGCCACATAATGGAATGTGTTACCCGTAAAAGGGTCTATCATTATTTTTAGTTCACAGAGATATGACCTTTTTTTTTTTCAAGAATAAACAAAATAAAGTAGGAGTAACTTAGTGATAATCTTCTTTTGTGTGTGAATTACCTTTAGTAACATAAGAAAAAAAAAATAAGTAAGTTTATGAAACTGTAACAAAAATCTTTTAAACTTATCTACATAAGATATCACATTGATAATTGATATTAGGGTTAAAGTTAAATTCTTTTTTCTGTGTATACCTAACATGTACTGTATTTTTTTTTCTATTTAGAGACATCATCATTATATCTGCCACCCACTCGCCCCTAATCATGCATATGTGACAAATTACAGGTGTACAATGAAAATGTGTACGACTTACTGAAACCATCAAGCACCCCACTACAGCTGCGAGAAGACTCAAAGTACGGTGTGATGGTGGCTGGCCTGACGTTAAACAATATCAAGACTGCGAGGGAACTACTCAATATGCTGGAGAATGGCAACAAGAACAGGACACAGCACCCCACTGATGCTAACGCTGAGAGCTCCAGGAGCCATGCCGTTTTTCAGGTTTGTGGTTTTGTTGTTAAAAGTTAATTGCTTGGCAATCCTAGCAAAGGTGAATCTGATAACGGGTAAATGTGCCCAAGCCTGGCAAAGTTGATTGATTAGGACTCTTCTCTTCTCCATGCAAAATGGGCTGTAGTGGCTTGGCACCGTTTACAGGGCTCATATGCCGCGAGTCAATCAGTTATCAGTTTTGGGTGTTTGTACTTTCAATAAAAAAATTCAATCACTCTATCAGTCTCAGTTTCGAATCCCAATAGGAGCAAATGTTTATATGATGAGCATGGACATTTGTTTCGTCTTGAATGTTTATATGTATAATAAGTATATATTTACAAACAAAAAGTATCTATGTAGTATTTCAACTATCTGGTGTCCACAACACAAGCCTCGTTACTTAGTGTGGCAATAGATGGCGCTGTGTGTAATGTCCAGAGATATTTATTTATTTATATTTATTTAATTGTTATAGACCACTTTTACCCATGCCTATGTAAGCATGATACATTTTATACTTAAAATGTCAACTACGGGATATCTTTCGTAATCATTGTTTATTTTTGAGCTCCCGAGATATTTCGACGCTGTTCGCAGCACCATAAATTTAAAATTTCAATCGAGAGGATGGCTTCAAATTGTCAAGTACGTGGAATCCAGTATCGAGTATGCTCAAAAGTAGCAGCCAGCAACATAACAAGGACTCCACAAAACCTGGTGATACTGTGAGTGTGTTTTGCCGTGACTTAGCGTCGAGTTCCAGTAGTGCCCGTAGCAAAAGACAAAGAGAGAGGGTACACAGGTTTGTCTGCTCCTAACAATTTTTTCCATCCACGCTCAAAAATAAACAAAAATCACGGAAGATATCCCATAAGTGATATTTTAAGTATAGTTATGAACAGTGAAAGCTTAAAACAGTGTATGATACATTTTGTTTAGAAAGCCCAGTTCGTGCAATTGGCTCTGTCAGACTTATTTGATGAATTATATGTATACCCTTTATTGTTCCCACTGCTGGCGTAATAGGCCTCGTGTTTGAGAGGGAGTGGGCTGTAATCCTCCATGCAGGCAGCCCCACATTTCAGCTACCTTTTTTTGGACAGGTATATGTCAAAATGCGATACAAGACGAGCAGTCAACTCCGCATAGTGAAGCTGTCTATGATAGACTTGGCGGGTAGTGAGCGCGCTTCCGCGACCGGCTGCGTCGGAGATCGGTTCAAGGAAGGCGCCAATATCAACAAGAGTCTACTGTCTCTGGGCAACTGTATCAATAGGCTTGCTGATGGGAGCAGTTATATTCCTTACAGGTGAAGTATTGTTTAAAATAATATGTATCTTTTAGAAAAAAACATGAAATGCATAAAAGTTCATTTTGAGGATGCAGGAAGTATTCTAGAGAAATACCAACTTCCATTGTTTGTAATGCTCTTCTCTCGCCATTGTCCATTGCCTTCCTCTGCTTTAAATGCTAGGGTTTGAACTTCTACAGGAACACTTGTAAAGGGACATGAGACTTGATATTCTTCCTCGTGTCGCTGACAACTGTAAAATTCGTTACTGTAAAATACATAAACATCAATTCTTTTAAACTACCCTTCCAGAGACTCAAAACTGACACGCCTGCTAAAAGACAGCCTTGGCGGCAACTGCAAAACAGTCATGATCGCCAACGTGTCCCCTTCCAACGTTAGCTATGAAGACACATACAATACGCTGAAATACGCAGCCCGAGCCAATAAGATACAGCTCAGTATTAAGAAGAACATAGTCGACGGAGATATGAGGCTGTCGCAGTATGTTAAGATTAATGAGGAGCTGAAGAAGAAGGTCAAAGAGTTGGAGGCGAAATTGTCGCTGTCTAGTGTGAAGATGGTGTCCAGGGAGCCGGATTTGGCTAAGGAGAAAGGTATATTCAATTATTTTACTAAACCAAAACATTCTCATATCACTGGCACAACAGAATTTTAAATTTTGTTGGTTCAAAACTTACCACTTCCATGGCTTGGTTGCAGCGCAAAGGTCGAACTGTGTATCAAGAACATAATCTATAGGTTGTGAATACTCCCAATAGTGTCTTATTGCAAGGCAAAAGCATTTATCTGCATTACCTTTTCTGTTCAAATTGTCGTCACTATAGCTCGCAGAGTCTACTTACTACAAAGTCAAAATCAAAATGTTTTATTTCACATAGGCCTAGATGGGCACTTATAAAACGTCGAAAAAGGTGCACGGTTCGCGTTGGTCGTTTCCAAAGTGGCGACTGCGCTTGTCCTGGGGCACTGCTGTTGCAAAACGGAACGGCCATTGGTAAATTGTCCCTTTGTCAATTTAAGGAAATGAAGCATAACGTCTCCTGCTAGCACCCTCTTTATACCTACTTTTCGACTTATCACACATTGTCATTATTACAGAAATTAAAACAAACTTTTTCTTCTAGCAAATCAAGAATGGCGCAAACGCATCTCGGAAGAAGAGGAGGTGTACAGCCTATTGGAGTCCAAGCTGCTGAGCTTGATGTCACGTCAGCGAGTGCTGGCGTTACGTCAGAGACTGCGCACGCGCGCCTTCTCGCACGTCGCTGATCTTGTGCATAGGTCCTCCTCTGAGGCTATGGAGCAGGTAATTTGTCATGTCTATGAATACTGATATGAATTTGGAAACGGTTGACGTAAAAGTGTAGGTCGTTGATGGGTAGCTAGCACAGTTATCAGAACTCAAACGTCTGTAAGTTGTCTAACATTTTGATCACCATTTTATTTGCTGCTGCTCTCAAATGCAATTGATATAGGGTGTTCTAGGTTCACTAAACTTAAACTGAAAAAATATAATTCCTCCATAAACCTCCCTAAATATACGTTGTCCTATTCTTTTTCAATCTAGGTGTGCACCGAAGATATACCGCGACAAGAGCGTGCAGCCGAAAATTACATGAAACAATCTGTAAGTCTAGACTCCAAAGTAATGGCCACCTGGACGAAATGGGAAGAGAGCAAGAAGAAGCTACATATCATCTGCGAACAAGCGCTTTCAGACTGCCCTGAATTAACCGACTTCGTTGACAAAGTACAGTTGCAAAGTGACCTACGGCAGATCAAGGCCAGAGACAATCTGAGGCAGAAACTATTGGCCATAGAGAATGAACAGATAGAAGCATTCACGGAATACATGAGTGATATGCCTACTATGTTGAAGAAGTTGTATTTAACTCTCAAAGGCTATGATAAAGCCCCACCAGCATTGACATCTGAATATCTAGAGATAATGAAGAAAGCGAAATCAGCTAAAGGCATAACGTGGTCGGATGATGGCCACGAAGGAGACGCACACTTCAAGTTCATCTCAACATTAGACCTACACAAACCCTCCACCACATTAGAATACAGTTTCTCCAAAAAAGATGATGTTAACACTACTGTAGACATAATAACTGACAGTGAGGACCTAACTGACATTGAGAATAAGGAACCTGTAAAGTTATCAGGCAAGAAACGCAAGGGCACGCCTATCAAACTGCCCAATAACGAAACTATTATAATAAATGACTCCTTTGAGAGTTTGGACACAACGAGAAACTTGAATTCTGCAAAGAAGATCAAGAGGGAGTATGACATTGCAGTTGATGTAGAAAACTATGGGGTTATTGACCCTAAGGACCTGAATTCGACTTTTGTGTTGACTGGGAAGATGGAAGCGGCATTGAAGAAGCCTCTTAAGACGGAATTCAAGATGGAACACATTCCAGTGAAGAGGGGATTGACGGATAGGACGAATACTATGGCGCCGAGGGCTATCAATTTTGGTGATAAAGGTATGTAATTTGCTCTTGCAGAAAAACAAGTTTAACCTTTTTCGTAGCATTTTATTGCCATTTATTCCCCACCCAGAAACTTAAAATTAAACTATCTAGCGAAAATCCGCAAACTTTATGGAAATAAATATCTAAACACCCAACATCTTACTGCCCTTATCCCATTTTACTTGGAGTCGGCGCAACATGTTTTTAATATTTTCATGTAATCATTTTTACCAAAAAAATTAAAACCATACTTAACAGAGTTTCGCTAGCAAATATAATCCTGAATTACTCAAGAAAACGACTATTAAATTAAACAAACTTAATTCCAAGTTGACGATCATGACCAATATTGTTCTCTGTAGCAAAGATAGTGAAGCCGGTTGTCGGCAAGGCAATCCCGTTCCGAAGGCCTCCGGTACTACCGATCCCGCCACAAACGAGGAGCTTCGGCTTCGGGTCCAGCGTGCCGAGGGATCAGACGCAGAAGAATGTGCAAGGTACATGTCAATAGCAATCTTATGCATGTTTAAATAGAGGTCTGTTTAATTACAATCTGATAGTGACATAATATGATCTGATCAAAGTAAAGATAGACAGATAATAGTGGTAATGCACATCAGTGGTAACAATTTGTAGCAGCGCCTTTATGCCGGGAGCTTTCAGGGCGGTTCTCGTAGTGCAAGTGTTCTGACTGATGTCTGGTAGTTAGGTACTATTGTATTACAAAACTTGATAGTCACTTGTCTGGAAGTGGTGAATCAGTTCTTGACGTTTTTGTTTGTCCTGTCTTTTGTGTTTGTTGTAGTATTGTACTTCCTATTAAAATCACACTAGCGGATTCAAAGCGGAGCGGGCGCGCAGCAAATAATTCGCCGCGGATGCGTAACGAATTCGCCGCGGATGCGTAACGAAATCGCCCAAAGCAAACTCAATTTTTAACGTAAGGCTTTGTAGCCTAACGTTGACAATTGAGTGCACTTTCACGCTGCTATTCGCTGCGCATCCGCGGCGAATTCATTACGCGCCCGCACCGAATACACTGCGCGCCCGCTCCTCTTTGAATCTGCTCGCAATCCGCTAGTCTGATAAGGCTCTAAATGAATGCCTAAATAGAATTTCACTGTTGACTTGGAATGTCGTCCGTCAGCACAGAGCCCAGTGTTGGAAATCGAATACTACACGCGCTTTTATTTGGGCATTTATTTAGGTATCGCTTAGTGTTGTAAAACCAGGCGTTGTTGGTAAGATTTTGTAACACTTAAAATGCTGTAATAACTGTTACCAAGTAAAGGTGTTATCTAAATTATCTGCGCGTTATTTGCGCACGTGTTGGCAAAAAGCAATAACTGAAATATTTTTACCAGCAACAATAACGTTCATAATTTTTATCGTCCACTATGAAACAATGCATTCGTTGTCATGCGAAATTGCTGCACGTGTTAGTCCTACATAACAATTCTTAGTACCTAGTATTAACCTTGTGAATGTCCATAATATTAACCCACTAACAATAATTCCCTTACATGTCGTGTCCGTCTGTGTGCCGTATAACAAACTAATAGACTCAATGGCTCGTGGAAAGACGAATGCCACTCAAAAATCAGTCGGTTACAAAGCAGTGAGGGCGCGGGACAGGTTCCAGTCACATCCCTACTCCAGACCACCAGCTGTCACCAGGAAATGACGGGACCATAGCCAAGAGGAGTGTACAAATTAGATTATACAAAAAAGGTTTGTGTTCGTCGAGTTTTTAATTAAGGATTTTGTTTGATACTAAGCTGATTTTTAGACATTAAACCAATTTTATAATCCTGTTGTGTAAATTGAGATTTTATTGAATTAAAATGTTTAATTTACTGCTTTTTCAGGATTGGTTTAATTAAAATAGAACGTGTATATTAGAAATGGAGAATGCTTGTTTAGAATGATTGAGAATGTCTCAGTCACAAATTAACTAGGCAACTAATTAATTTGTCACAAAAATGTCGCTGAATGCTTCAACATTTCAAATATTACATTTTGTATAGCCAGAACTTAGGCAGTGTTCACACGAAACGTATAGCCGGCCGACAAGCATGAGCGTCAAGTTAAAAGTGTATGAGAAAACAATGTTATCCGCAGGCTGTCCTTTGTTTTTCATCCATTTACTCAGTCGGCGGCTGACTCCACGTTTCGGTGTGAACACAGCTTTATAGAAATAATAAATACACGCGTCGAAGTTTGTTCTTAATTACAGTTTACACATAAAATAATTTCACAGAGTGGTTGATATAAATTCGAATAACATTAGTGGAAATAATATGTTTCGGACTCTCAATAAGTACTTAGACTTGATCATGTCTACATCGCGAAATTCGGACTAAAATTTAATCTAAATTGAAACTTTGGTATTGGATACGCCAGAATTATCGAGTGTGCCGCTTTGATTGGACGCTCGAGAGCTAAACGCTCTATTTTGTTCATTCGGGATTGCTAACACTTTGTAGCAGTACACTCGCGTTCTAAAAACATTCCAACTAAATGTAGAAAATCCAAATTGACTTTCTAGAATTGACATTTTTGGTGGGTATACCTATAGAAAATATCACAAATAAAGTTATGTACCTTTAAAGTTTGTAATTTACTAAATTAATTCAAATATTGACATTTAAATGAAAACCAACATGTGATATTTATAAGGTGTTCCATGTGTATGCTAATTTTTATACACAAAAATGTAGTATTACACATTGCATGTGCTGCTCAAATAAATAAACATGTCGTTTTTTTGGCACGTATTTATATTTTCAGTCATATTGATTTTTCCTAAAAATGTTAAATTTTTGTTTTTTTTTTTGGTCATAGACATTATTTGTATAGACTTTAGTAATGAATGAACCTTCGACTAATCAATCAGATTCTAATAATGAAAAAACCCATTCTGATACTACTAAGTATTCTTTCGTTTTCTCAACATCTATAAAAACTTCGTTTCTATAATTTTTAAGTGTAGTTTTAACACTAGTTTTAAAATATTGCTTTAATATTTCTAATGATTTTGTTAATGTATTGATGATTTTATCAAATGTAGGTATTGTATAGGAATTTTGCTTTTTTATAACTTATTGTAATGTAACTTGACATTTTTGTAAAGACTAAGACCAACCAGCCAACCAACTAAGACCAACTAAGACCAACCAACTAAGACCTAAAACTGACAGCTGAATATTGAACAAGGTATTGATATTTCCATTGATTAAGCTGAGTCTTAATTCGTGTGAGATCTTCACAGCACCGCTGACATTTTGAATTCCATAAGTATGAAGGAACACAAATAAATAGTATTTTCGTGTTTCATTTTGAACTTTTCAACCGCTATTTCTAAAACTTCATTTCCAAAGTATCGCGGTAACTCCGCAATGAAATCGAAACGAAAGTACTTCATACTTTAGCAGATTCCGATAACATTTTTAAATGACGTCACTCTAAAGGAAACCATTCTTGCCGATACGACTTTTGTATGGAATATTGTACTAACTTAGATTACTTTTGATACATTGATTGTTTTTCTATATTGGCTTTTCATTTTCTTTTGTAAATGAAAAATGTCTCGTAGGTACCTACTAAATATCTGGTATTTAGTAAGTAAATAATAACCGTAACAGAATTGTAACGAATGTTTAGAATTTTAATATAATTATGATGTACCTTTACTTATTACTAATGACTGATGTTCTAGGCGTATTGTTTTCTAAGATTGAATTTTAATTATGAAAATGTGGAGGTTTAATTAAAGAGATTTGAATATTACGTGAATACCGTTTCTTTCTTCATTCGACATCATCACCACCTTAACTTTCTAGCGTTTGCAATTTAGTTTCCAAAAATGCGAACTACAAAGTTTTTGGAAAAATGACACATTTTCATTGTGCGCTACAACTTCATCAACTTTTTCAATGGTTCTACTTCTCCTCGCTGTTGTAGGAGCCAGGAACATTCCCACCAAAATGGACGAACCTTCGGGTGAACTCCTGCAAAAACTATTGACAAAATGGTTTACTTGTAATCATTTTGAAATGAATATTATTTAGACTCGTACAGTTGATATTGGTTTAATTGGAAATTACATCAATCGGAAATGGTTTTGAATATGGAGTATAATAATTTTGGGCTTCATTGACTGTCCGTTGTGTTCCAATGCCATTAGTAAGGTACAAAGCTACTAGCACTACATACACATATTTCATCTTACTAGGGTGAGTTCACAAAAGCTGAGCGATTTCGCTAGCTTGAAAGTATAGTGGATTCTATAAAAGATTATATTACTTCACCATTTTCAACGCCGAATGTTTAGGTCTAAATTAAAAAAAAACATACCTAAGTCAGCAAAAAGGTATAATAGGAGCATACAAGGCGACCCTCCTCGTGTTGGTCCAATGTCTATCAACTCAGTAGAAATTATGTTAAATTAACTTAATACGATTTCGCTCTGGACAATAGTGTCCAGAGCGAAGTCGTAAGTTAATTTAACATAATTGAATGCAGAAGAATGCAAACTTCGCTGATGGATAGCCATCAGCGAAGTTTGCATTCTTTATGCAAAAAAACTGATTCACAGAGTTGCAGAAAATGTAATCAGATTGAAGACGTACAGCATGTGTTGATGGATTGTGTCATGCGGACACAATCCATCAACACATGCTGTACGTCTTTCTCGATTACATTCTCTGCAATCCGCATCAGGCGCGAGAAGGAGTCACTTTTGAAAGAATTAGACTTAAATAGGCTTAACGTCCCAACCAATTTCATAAGGTGCCAAAAAGCTGTCATTTAATAACAGTCCTTCATCGGTGACTTCCATCTGTAGCCCAAGTGTTATATATAATTGTTTCACTGGTTAGTTTATACTTAAGTACTATATTTAAGCGTTATTTATAAGGTTTAATGTAACAATGGTAAAAGGCACGATGGGGTTGACATATCTGGTTAAATAAAAACCCCAAAACAAATAAAGAGAAAACAAACATTCTACATTCTAAGCAAATAAAGATTCTATTCTATTAAAAAAAAGAACATTTAAGTGGTTTCCTACCAGAAGGAGGGTTATGTTTTTCGAGAGTATGTATTTATGTACTAGCAGACCCGCGCAACTTCGTCTGCGATATTTAAAAGAGACAGAGAGATGGTTAGAGAGAGTGTGAGACACCCTTAAAATCTTTTAACGGTGTCTCACACTCTCTCTAACCATCTCACCGTCATCATCTCACCATCATCGCGATCGCGGACTTTTTATAGAACTTTTTAAGAGGAAAAATTCCATCATACACGATTGTTGCGTAACTTTAATCGTTTACGTAGCGCACGTAACGAAAGATCTCAAAAGGAATATCTTTTTCCTTTTTTTTTTGCAACATTTTTCATTGCTGCTCTGCTCCTATTGATTGTAGCGTGATAAACGTGGTAACGTTGTTGTTCGTTGTTGCCTTCTCCGATAAATGGGCTATCCAATACTAATAGATACTTTCAACTCAAACCAGTAGTTCCTGAAATTAGCGTGTTCAACCAACCAAACAAACACTTCAGCTTTATAATATTAAGTATAGTATAGAATCAAGAAGGTAACAATTTAATTTCTCTGAAATATTTGCATTAATCGCTAAAATATTATGTTTTTCTAAATAAGGGCTTCCCTCGCCAGCCTCCTCAGCCTTACGTTATCATCTTTAGACACTTGATGACAGTCATACTCCAGCTATGTCGAAAGTTCTCATCAAGGTGCATAAAATGAGCCCAAACACGATATAGATGCTGTAAACTCTTGATGACCTCTTGCAACTGCCTTCCGTCTCCATCGTTAGACCTTCGATGACAGTCCAGCCAGGTCTTAAATTCTCACCAAGGTGCATGAAATGAGGCCAATAACAATATAGCTGTAAATATAATCTACGTAAGCTGCGTATGGATTATTGATTATTGCAAATAGCACAGCACAGTTTTTGCACGGCAAGAGCACGTGAATTTATCAGGCTTCTGATGTTCGCTAAACTACTTTTTGGAGAAATCATCATACTCCTGCCCTAATCCCAATTTATTTGGGGTCGGCACAGCATGATTCTATACTTCTCTATTACTTTATGGCAAAACATATTTCACCACGAAAAAAAATAAGAAATGCAAACAATTTAAATACAAAAAGAAATCTATGAAATCTCACAACATAAAAAAAAACAAATCACAAAAAAGCGAAAACAATGTTGGGGGGGGGGTTTGAACCTGCAACCCCGTAGTTTACAGAGCTGTGATGAAACCGCTAGGCTATTTACTTCGTTGACATATGCTACACATAGCTGTTCTCATGTACTTATTGTACGTCATGACTGCAACGTCAAACAAATTGAAGTATACGGACATAATGCAAAATTGCCTACCCCCTTAAGGAAGTAGCGTGATAATATATAGTCTAAATATTGAAGAAGCCTTTAAAGAAATCTATGCAGTAGTTTTGACGTGATGCGCGCACAAACATTTCGTACCAACTACTTATACCGACGAAAGCTGATTTTCTTGAGTTCCGCTATTTTGTGTGTATTCACCTCAAAAATCAAATATCGAGAAAACTGAGAAATTATATTTACCTGTATTAGATATGAAGTATATGTAGCAACTTTAAAAGGTTACACTTCATTGGTTTTGATTGTATAGGTGTTTGAAGTTTATTCATTTTAAACACAAAACTCTCTTTTTTGCGTCTCTGGATGAGATTAAAAAAAAAATGCTAAAACAGGTATTTCTTTATTTTAATTAATAAGTATTTATTCTGAGTTTCATGATTCTAGAAAAATCAAAAATTTTTTTTTCATACAACCTGACCCCCCCTGTTCACCCCCTTTTCCAAAAAAATCCAAAATTTCTATAGCCTAAATGTTATTCTGAATGTATTTAAATATATTTGTGAACATTTCAACAAAATCGGTTCAGTAGTTTTTACGTGATGCGCGGTCAAACAAACAAACAAACAAACAAACAGACAAACAAACAAACAAAAAATTTAAAAATGGTTTTAATATGTTCTGTTACTTATTTTAAGTCACCCTGGTAGGTTTTTTTTTTTTAATTTTCAATGTACAGATTTTTTGGTCTCAACGATTTTATTATATGTAAATAGACGATAGGTGAGACGACAAAACAATCGAATTAGTCCGTCAGTGAGATTATAAAAAATATTAGACCCGTGTTTTTTCTTTTGTTACGTAAACCAAAATTGACGAAGATATTACGCTTTTAAAATTCTCAATACGTCACGCCTAGGTATAATTATAGCTAGTTCTGACGTCACGAGCCCCCACTCCCGAGTTTTGATGCGTTTTATCTTTTGTCAATATTCATTGATTTACAAAAACAAAAAATACGTGTCCATTAATTTCCAATACTCTAACTGACGGACTAAATAGATTTGTATTTTTTTTGGATACTGTCGTCATGCCTATTGTTTGGCACGCAATAACATGAAATAATCTAGACTAAAATCATTATGGGTCGCGACTGTTGCAGTCAATATGTCCTGTTTCCTGAACTTGTTTTTTTACTTTTAATCAAAACAATAGGTGTTTTGATTAAAAGTAAAAAAACAAGTTACACCTATAAACCGTAATAAATTCCTTTCTTTCCTTCATCGAAGCGCTTTGAGTGCCTCTACAGAAGTGCAAAAAATTGTCCGTAAGTCCGTGACATCCGTGCACGCTGCTTTACCTCTTGAAACTAGAACCCAGCCAGTTCTTCTTCACGCAGTCTCGCGACACTTAACACCCCACAGTTACAGTGCTATGTTTATTTATTTCCCATTTTTAACTGCGTTCCTCTGCACTGTGATCTGACCCGTATGCAGACCCCATTAGATCCGGGTGCACTCCGGTACAGGAGTCTAATTACGACGGGTACAAATTGAAGGCTTTGAAATACACCCCGGCTTTCTACATGCCTCCCGTACTGTGCAGCTAAGTTCAAATGAGATATTCGATTCCAAAATTTGCACATACACAACTGAATTTAGTGGAATACAGCGCTAAAGGTGAGTGCTCTAGAGTTATCGTGTTTGGTTTGAATTGAAATTTTTGTGAATGAAATATGACTCGCATATTTCGAGCTTCCATGGCGAATTCTGCGATGTTTTCGGTTTAGGAAAAAAAAAATGAACCTTTTCATACCTAATCTAGGAGTGAACATTGAGAACGTTGGAATGCGAGAATGCAGGCTTAGTGGGTCCGGCAAATTTATGGGCAGTGAACTTAGTTCTAATATCCCTGCGGCTGTGTGAATATTGGGCAATACCTTTTTTGATGGATGGTGTCGTTTATATGACATGACTAGGTAAGTACCTAGTTGGTGATGGAAAGACGGAAGTAGGTAAAACAGCTAATTTTGCTCGAAAAAAAGGTGCTCAGCAACATGCGATTAATTAAAATCGATGTCACGTCTCGATTCATTCCACGCCGGGTCCCGAAGGTAAGTAAAATAAAAAATCAGGCAAAGGTGTCAACAAAAACGCGTCGAACCCTGAACGAACCGCAAATGAATTGATTCGACGGTCGACGCAATCAATTTTTTCCCGCCCTTCTAGCTCGGGGAGCTGGGGTACACACCGACTCATTCACTCCCGCCCTGATTATCGGTCAATCATTCGGTCTCACCCACCGTTCAGTTAACTGGAAAATTGGTAATTAGGTATAGGTGATAAAATGTGGAAAGTGTGCTCTTAGGAGATAAGAACGGTCAAGGGCGAGTATCCACGAAACTACCTGATTTGGGATAGTTTTGGTCATCTTTAATTTGGTCTTGCCTACGTACTAACTACAACATAGATACCTAAAATAGGTACCTTAGGTACCCTTACGTGCATAGTTTATCAAAAATGATAACTGACTTTTTAATGCATTTAGCTTACGAACAAACGATATTTAAATAACGTTCTGAACGTTTATGTATGTGTCGATTCTTATAATCTGTGAACATAAAAAAACACTAGCTGGGCTGTGATTGCTTAAATTTGACATTACAAACTGCGCAAGGCCGTAATACCAGCAGAGGTACGAATTTGAATATTTTGTAACTAAAGCCCGTGCCAGACTGTTGTAAACAAGCCCTCCACATCGGTCTCCACCGGCGGTTTACAACAGTGTAAACACTTGTTTGCAAGAAAAATTCGTTAAACCTTCAACAACCTCTGGTCGGACGCGCGTTGACAACCGCGTGTGGATGCCGCTGTTGTAAACACGTATTCCACAGTGTAATCCACGCAAAGACAGTTGCGCAGCGGCAACCATTGCGTGCGCACGTCATCATCATCTTTGCAACAGCCTTTTCCCAACTATGTTAGGGTCGGCTTCCATTCTAACCGGATGCAGCTGAATACCAGTATTTTACATGGAGCGACTCCCTATCTGACCCCTACAACCCAGTTAGTACTAGGTAATACAATACCCCTGATGGTAAGACTGGTTGTCAGACTAACTGACTATCTGTAACGACTGTCAAAGATTTACAATTGAAAGCTGGGACTAACGGCTTAACGTGCTTTCCGAGGCATGTAGGAAACTCGGTATGTAATGGGTGATCACCCATCCGCGGACCAACCTAGGCAAGCGCGGCTTAACCTGAAGATTGACCCAATCGGCTGTTACTATTTAGCCACATAGCGTGCGCACATATACACGAATATGGCGTTTACGCGGGAAAAAGAAGTTATCAGCGAATTCCATATTGCGTGCTTCCAAACAAAGAGTCGACAACACACTGAGGTGGGAGCCATGTTGTAAACAGTGTGGACGCAAACACCAACCGTGGGCTCCACAAGCCTCCCACCAAGGTGACCCCTGTTGGAAGTTTGTTATAAACATAAAAAAAATACCTTTATTACTAAAAAAATATATTCGTTAATACAAATTATTTACAGAAAAATACCTTCTGCTACGCCACGTTCGGAATTCTTTATTATTGAATTTAATTGTGTAACAAAATCTAGTTCTAACAAACAGTTTTTTCAAACTGTTTTTAAAAATATTGGGAGATATAAACTTATACGAGACCACTCGTCACGGCGCGGCACGCACTACCAGGGGGGAGACAGTTAGAACATGCACAACTTCAGTGAAGAAAGAGTCGCCATCTCCTTTTCTTAACCAATAAACTAAAAACGAACTATCTCATAATTAACGATAGATGTCTCTGTTCAATTATGAAGATAAAATAAGTTCTATAATTTAATTTAAAGTAGTTTTCTAGAGAATAATTGTTACATTTTTCATAAAAATTATCACGTTTTTAAATTTCAAGGCTGTTTCGTATTATCAATTATACCACAACCTTGTCTTGGAAATCCTATTTTGTGTAACATAATCTGGCAACATCCCCTTGATCTGTCCACGAAGTAGACACAATAGTTAAACAATGGTGTCTCGAACAAATTGGTCATTTGACAGATCATGATACATTATGGCTGCCGCAACTTGCGCTTGCGCTTGAGTGTGTTTCGTTGGTCCATTTTATGTTTAATTATATACAAATTCTCTGTGTAACTGTCAATTCTGTTCAAATATAAATGTAGCCGGCGAAATTCTTTCTTGTTTTTGCAAATAGAAGGTGTGTTAACATCGTATTTATGTGATCAAAATGAAATTCGCGAATTAAATGATGGCTCGTATTAGAATGTATCATCATTAAATTATGTATTCGCAAATTTCATTATGATCAACATACGACGTAAACAAAACAGCTGCTATTTGCAAAAAAAAAAAAAAACAAAAAAACTTGAATGATCTCCTATAGGTGAACAAATATTGACCTATACGTAAGAAGGTATACATACATTCCTATCTACCTATAGCTACCTATAGAGCCTTAGTTCTCGTTAAGAAATCCAAAGGGCGCTTCAAATCGGATGCGTCGAAATGGCACAAGAGGGCTCTCTTCTCCCATATCATTATTATACTCTTTGCGCACTACTGACAGCACCGCAACGATTAACGCAGTCGATGCGTATGTTCATATTTCAAACTCAAACCATTTAATTCAATTAGACCATAGAATGTCAAAAATACAAAAGAAAACAAAGCTACAGTCCCGTCACAAGGCATAATAACTTGAGAAAGTACTGTTAGTGTATTTGTGTGAGTGTGCGGTTTCGAGCGTTTGTAGGTCTAAAAGGTTATTAGGTTTCCTTACTGTCCAAATTTATACTGTGGCTATGTCGACAACTCTGGTTCTCCGTCGGATCACCTCGTTCCGGATGCGATCCCTCAGAGACTCGAAGCATAGCCCGTTCCATAGCTCGCTGAGCGACCTGGAATTTATCAGTCCGCGTACCGTGAGTGTCCACATTTCGGCTCCATAAGTCATAACAGGCAGGACGCACTTATTGAAGACCTTAGTCCTTAAGGCTCTGTGGAATACGCGATGAGAAGATTCCGACGTAGCTACTCAAAGGTTGCCCAGCCCTACTGGATTCTTCTGTTAGTTTCCCGGGATCTCAAAGTTGTTCTTACCAATCTGCAGAGTTTGCTTGAGGTAAGCATATTGTCGAACAGCCTCGAGAGGACCAGCATTGACAACAATAGGTCTTGGGGTGAGGTGTTCGTTCCCTACAATCAAGCAGAAGAGACCAAAGCTGGGTGCCCAAATACTACCTGCTGATGACATACTTTTCGACGGTGTTGGCCATAAAAAATCTTATGGTTCCAAAAGGAAACGGTGTAAATATAATGCTCAATGTAAAAACCTCCGTCAGTCATGTGTGGAAAATGCCGTGTATATGTCGCAGCCAATTTGTATAACACTCCGTATTACATTAGCGCCGGATTACAAAACGTCGCTGTTATGTAATGCGGCGTTGTCACGTTCAGCCGGATTACAATTCCGCTAAAATAAAGTACGCTGCATTGAATGAGCACTTCGCGTTCGTCAAAGCGGCGTTAACGTGCCGCCCAAATACAAACGGTCGCATCGTCGATACGCCGCTTTGAAAGCGAGCGAAGCGAGCTCTGTACTTATTTATTACGTTATTTCTGTCTGCAGTGCCCGCAGACAGAAATAGGAGCCCTGCTTAGCGGGGCTACGTCGACTACGCTACTATAATTTTCGGAATTTTTCAGTATTTTATTAGGTCGTTTCTTCTTGCTGACAATACGGCTAAACGTTGGACGCCGCTTTGTCGAACGTATCGCCACCACAATCCGGCTGAACGCCAGGACGCCGCATTACATCACGGCGACGTTTTTCAATCTGGTGCGCCATTATGTAATACGGCGTGTTATACGAATAGGCTGTGACATATTATATACTCTGTGACAACCGGAATAATTGCTGTTCATGGACACTATATAAAAGTATTTTTCATCCCCCCATCTCGGAAAGAGTATTTTTGCTCTTCGATATCTGAGTGCAAAAGTCGTTTTTATCCTCTAGAGGATAAAGTAAATTGAATTTAGAACATCGTGTGCACTAAGTTTGTGAATTCAAAACATCATTAAACCTATTTACTTCTACCTCCATGGTGCCGAATTTATCATAGGTACAACCTTTTTTAATTTGTTAAAAACTCAGACTCGGAACCTTCTTGGTGTACTTTTATAATTTGCTTTGCGCGCGCCATTTTCTTGTCAGGTCAATTGTTAAAACCTTAGGTTAAAAACAAGTGAAAAACGTAAAATAAGTGGTTTTGGCGACGAAGAAGTTTATTTGACGCCAACAGAATTGACTGAAACTGTTAATAATGCGCAAATGAGCTTTCTCCCTCAACAATCACGCGAGAAGGATTTGAAACAGTACGATATTAAAAAAATAGAAAAAAAAATAGGTAGAAAATGCCCAAGGCATTAAGTCCGCCTTTGTACAGTTTTTACTTGTGCATAAAGTTTTAATAAATAAATAAATAAATATTACACTCAACTTAACTAACTGTAGCAACGTTACTTTACATTTTTCTTAATTGTACCTAAGTATTATTTGTTATAATTTAAAGATTATTCTGTAATACTTACCTATCATAATGTAGTAGTTAACACCTAAACTGAAATAAAAGTATCTTGTGATTGTAAATGTTTTTTTTTTGCATTTAGTAATTCCCTCGCTGAGGTGGGATGAAAAGTTACGTGTTGCACTCGAGTGCAAATATTTTTCACCTCGTGCTCTTTTGATTCCATCGCTAACGCTCAGGATTCTAATTTTTGAATCACTCGCTGCGCTCGTGACTCAATTTTAGAATCCTTCGCTTGCTCGGTTATCAAAATTGAGCACGCGGTTAAAAAGCAACTTTGCACTCTTGTATAACAAATAACTATTATTTGAGCTTACTGCATAGTTTATCAAAAATGATAACATCTGTTTTTAGTAAATAAAACAATTAAAAATGTACTAAGTAATGACTTTTTCTATTATTTTTCCCGTGATAAATAGGCAATTTTCTACCACATATTATTTGTTTTTTTGAAAATCAAAAATTCATGCATAGGTTACATTAAATTCGGTATGTACTTAGGTACATACAATTTGTCTCTACGTTAGAAATCCGTCCTTCTCGGACCTCAGCAGCCATTTGCATAAAACTAATTATCTTTAGGGACACCTATCTACGTGTGTTTGCGATACGATCTGTTCACTAGCCTCTGCGGTCATAAAGCATAGATACCTACACATAACATAGAAACATATTTAAGGTATCTATGTATTTATGTACCTAATGAGATTCAGAAACAAAAAAAACTATTACCTACCCTCCTTTTAAGTCATCAACATAAGCTAACTTCCGACTTCTAAAACTTCGAAAGTTTCATAAAATATCGTGCTACTTACATAGGCAAAGAGCACCAGTTTAAAATGCTAGTACCTATTCAGCATTTTATGCCATTATTTTTTTCAAATTCTTCTTCTTCATCTTAACAAATTCTTTAAATCCACAACGCGCACAGGTTAATTTTTGGCAGTGCAAACCTGAAATGTTTCCGTACGAGCTCTTTTGATGGCGTGAGATGAAAGGAAAATTAAAAGTCGCTCTCTAGTTCGGTAACCGTGCAAGAGCTAGAAAATATTATGCTGGAATTTAACATTTGAAGATTATTTTCAGTATTTTAGGTGATGCTGAATACCTACAAGAAGAAACGGTTTCTCTGGCGATTCTTGATAGCCTCTGCCCAGCGGCCATCAGTGAACTTCTTTCGACTTCATGATGTGTTTCGACTATGATGATAACAACTCGAGCTGTTTGTATTGCAATTATTTTAAAACTTACCTACCGTTTGTTTCTTGTAACTCCAGGGTTTCCAACGAAAATTTTCAGTTGTTCCTTCATGGGTGTTGTTTTCCTGACTTTTATGATGGAAAAACCAAAAATTTTCCTCGGTACCATCTTGGAATTTCATTTTGACCTCATTTTCGTTATCAGTGACCCCAAAAACCATGAAAACGACACCCATGATGAAAAAGTCGCGCTAAGTCCATTCGCGCAAGTGTCCTTTCGCGCAAAAGTCCATACGTGCAAAAGTCCATGCGTGCATATGTCTTTTCGCGCAAGTAGGTTCGCGCGAGTGGCTATCGTGCAAATGTCTTTCGCGCAAGTGTCTTGATACCGTGATTGATGACATAGAGTAGGTACCTAGTGCATAGCGAGGGTCACCTAGTACCTACACCCACATTTACCACATATTTATGTCCTATCATGTAATCAAAGAAGAACAAGAACTGGAAAATGTGTGGGAATGGGCTTATTGCCATCAATCTCAATTACTGAGTAATTCATGATGTAAAATCCCAATAACACTTGCCCGATCTGTGAATAGGATCCATGATTAAAAGTAGGTAAGTATAGCGCTTGCGGTCACTAAATGCCAAAATGAAAGCATCAAAGAGTTCTTGTACCTCTATACTTGCTTATGATACTAGGTAGGTCTACGACGTATTATACTTGCATGCTTTGTAGCATTGCGGGTTAGACTTCCCGGGGGGACAGTTTCGTCGTTCACAGATCACTACCCCCATCTGAAAATAAACTTCCCAAAACTTCGGTTGTTTGTATTCTTTTTTACATGTGTGGGTTTGTTGTTCTTTCCAACTCGGATAGAATATACGGGCTCAGGAGGTAGTATTCACTTTTTAGTTTTTAATGTATCGACGTCTTGTTCGTAAGTACAGGATGTAGATGTACTTACTTACAGTGGTGCCTCTAGAAGTGTTATGGTTGCTCGCTTAGCTTTTTTGGCACCCTGAGTAGTACGCTCGCTCGCTTAGATCGTGCTGCCTGACTGGCTAACGAAAATAATGGCATGAGCTATTCCTAAGACCGTGTCGAGAGAAGAAGAAACGTCGAGGACAACGAGGCCCGAACCCCGCAGAAAAAACATAGGGTCCGATAAAAAGTTATTGTTCCTTTCTTACTGATGGAATACGTAATGACTCAATCCAAAAGTTTCTTTGTAACTGAAAAAGTAAATGTTTTATTGTATCCAGTATAACAATGACCACCGTCATTAATTTATGGTGTTTTATTAGTGATCGATGGGTGTATACAATAGACGCGGTAACAAAAAGGAAAGAAAAAAGTCACGATCACGAAAGGGCATGGAATACGAATTTTGGGAACAAAATGAAACTGTTACCGGATAACAGCCTGTTACTGGTACCTGTAGGGCTATTACGTATCTCTGTTGACAGCTCGAAATGATAGTAGCTGAGCTCAGTGTGTCCATCAATTAACTGTCAAAAGGTTAGTTTCGTAATATGTATGACCCTGTTAGTCACCCTAAAGTGATATCCACTCAGTGTGATACATAATAACAATATTATGACATTCACGAATGTCATCAAAGTTAGTCACTGGATATCAGAAAGATACGTAATAGCCCTGCTGGTACCTACATTAAAGTCTTAAAAGACAGGAGTCCAAATCTGCAAGATCCTTTCGAGCGCGCCAGTGACAGTGACAGATGTGATGTCAAATTGGAATTGTCGTCAAGATAGGATTGCATCGTGCCGTGAGTCGTGGTGCCGCATTCGAAAAGCCGATTTAGTCTACGTGTAAAGTGGTTTTTGCTGAAATAATTCCCATTTCAAATATATGATACAGGTAAGTGAGATAGTAGCTATGAAATATTATATGTTAGTGACTTCAATGTTTAATCTTTTAGGTTGTATTCTGTCAAAGGTTAGGTTTTAAAATTAGGTAAATATGTAACTGCTGTCGAATATTCATAAATAAACGTGCTTACAAATTCATGGTTAATTCTATTACCAAGAAAATTAACCCGTTTCGTCTCATTTAATAAATTCAGAACGTTTATGATACAACTAGTGGCATCTATTAGATATTTTCGTAACTATGTACCTACAGACAGGTTACAGGTTTTCCGCGGTTTTCACGACTGCTCGACTTCTATAAAAATATAGGAAAATATTTCGGCTACGATTTAGATTTATAATTAATCAGTATAATCATTGATTAAATTCCTACTGATAAAGTTTTGTATGGTCGGTTTTATTGATTTTAAGTGGCGCGGCAAATATTTGAAACGGTCTGCATAGATTGCATCATGCAGGCCATGCAGCGTTCTTTAGCAACCGCGAGGCGAGTAACTATCGCTAAACTATCATAGCGTACTAAGTAACTTTTTAGGTCAGCAAACTAAATTATACCGTCTAACAAATACACACATGCAATGTGTTAATTCGTTTGGGCAATCTAATTAGTACCTACAATTTTTACGCCCTTTAGTCGCGCCTTTCATTCATAGTTTTAACTTGTGTGAAATTCTATATTTGAATTTTGCATGCATTATTTTTTTTTTGGTTACCACTATCGCTAATAGATGGCGTTGATTGCTAAGGGCGCGACATGATTTTCGCGGGAAAATCTTTATGACGTCAGAATTTATGATAACTTGTCGTTGTTGCAAATCTTTGGAATTTATCAATTAATTTACTAATTGATTCTCATCAATATTCTGTAGCATATTATTGCTTCCTGATTTTCCCGTAAGGTATATCATGAAAATTGGTACCACCTACTCGTAGCTTATCTTGTGTAAAGTGCGTTATCGCGCAATATCACACGTAGCAATTTTCATACGTGAATTAATTTCATGCAATAGGTATGCAAAAGGCGTTTTGTGCATAATATACCATGTCTATTTACCGGCAGCATTTAATTTACAAAATACAGTTATTTGTTGAAAAACTTTATCGTGTTCTCGGCATTAAAAACCACCAAAGAAATTTATGCCACTCTTTAAAAATGAATAAAGCCGGTTGTGATTTTATCAACACGGCTCTTCATTATTGAGCTTGTTCGATGAAGAGATATATAAAAACACATCCTGGTTCAAATCGTGATCTTTTTACAGCCACGCGGTAATCAAATCTCAATTTCTTTGGATATTCATACTAATATTATAAATACGAAAGTATATTTCTGTTTGTCTATCTACCTTTTCACCACTACAGATTTCGAAGAAATCATCACACAGTACCCCATGGCCTGGTTTAGTACCTACATAGACGGACTATTTGACGACGGACAGACGGACATATTGGACGACCCGATTGGCGCAGCGGTTGTGAGGCTGCCTTACGTTCTTAGGGTCCCGGGTTCGAATTCTGGTAAGAGCAAATGTTTGTGTGATGAGCATGGACATTTGTTACCGAGTCAAGGATGTTTATATATATAATAAGTATGTAATTACAAACAAAAAAAAGTATCTAGGTATGTAGTTTATCAACTATCTGGTGTCCACGACACAAGCCTCGTTGCTTAGTGTGGCACTAGATGGCGCTGTGTGTAATGTCCAGTAAAATTTATATATTTACATATAATTTATTTATATGTTTACATAAAGGATACTTTTCATCCCGGCAGTATTCTGTGGGATAAGTTTTGAACGTCATGGGAGCGAAGCCGCGGTTAAAGCTATTATTATAAATGGTAGATAGTAACTAGTATTCATTGATTCAATGCCATTGTCCCTTAAAACTAGTTTAGATTTGCACGCGTTACAGTTTTGCAATCGAGACGGACATCAAACATGAAAGTATAATGTTTTGGCTAGTCTTTTGCATAGTGATTTGGTACGTGTTGGTGTAGTGAGCGTTGATTTTAAAGGTCCCTTCCATATTATGTGTTTGATATCACAGTCTACTTATCTCCTTCTCATGGCAATTTTAATTTACAAAGTGCTAAATCGTTTTGTTGCGCTAATTCGTTGTTGCTATGGAATCAGTGGTCAACAAGCGCGTGTGTCATAATTTCGATATTTATTTACATTTCAAGTATTCGGACGGACTAGACGCCAAGGCATTATTCAGTTAGGGTTTAAGAATCTTGTTTTTTTTTTGTCCGAAACCCAATTAAAATAAACAGCAGTTATATTAATTTTATTGTCCTGATTACATATCGTGTTCAAAGTTCAAACTAGTTTTCGGGTCTTGCTATAGTCTACCTAACTTATTAGATGCGGCCACGTTTAGCTGCAGTTATTTTATAACTTCTATTTACAAGTAATGATGTGGATGCAACACTCATTGCATCAGCTATTCTAGGGTCGACTGTGATGCATAAGGGAAGTCCCACGCTTAGACAATAGCGTGTCGCCTTTACAAAAATAATATAAATAGGTAAAAAGTTTCTTATCAAATTGATTAAAAGCGTTTGCATTAAAGCTTTCAGTAAATATTAATTTAGAAAACTTATCAGGCAACACTTTTGTGTTGCCTGATAAGTTGCCACAATACAAAATTGGCCATGATAAAACCAACCGTTATGATTAAAATTACAATAAAAGATATGAGTAGACGAGTACCAGTATTAGGAGTAGGTACTGTATCAGTCATAGAAAACACCTGTATCAACTGATTCCCAATTTTTGATTGAGCAAGAACAACATCGAAGTCAGTATGTATTATTTTTATCGAATTCGATATCGCCACGCGTATAAATTCATTGTCAATGCCTGTGCTAACATAATTTAATCTTTAGACTTTAAATTAAACCACGTCAAAACAGGTTTGAGAGACATCCGGGTTACGGTGACCTAATTTCTATAGTAAAAAATGTAAATGACCTACTTTATTTAAGGCAGATTAAATGTATCTTGCTATTTAGATAACCGTACATTTTTTTAAAATTCCGTAAATACTTTTCTGTTGACAGTATTAAAAGCTGTTTGTTTGATAAGAAGGTAACACCTAACAACTTCAGACGCTGTCTGCAATAGTAATGATATTATGTAACGCAGCCGTTTTGAATAATTGTCGAGATAGGTAGTTCGTTTATGAATCGGACCGTCGTCGTTCGGACAGAGCTCTTCTTGCGCACCATCCCTGATTCAAATCAACGCCACTGGCCGAGTGTAACCGAATTTGATAATAGAATTTGGACGTATTTAACTCCCGAATCTAGTGGCCCAACCGACACTTCAATTCCACAAGTAATATTTGAATTAAACCGGAGACGATTCAACGCCCCTGGGGAACAGTGTCGCCAAAATAGGGTACTGGTCCCCGAAATGGGCTGGCGGCCTCAACACGGCCCGTCTTGTCAGGGTTAATTGATTTATGTATTCCACTCCCGTAGGCTCAGATTAATAGATTTGTTGCTTAAATAATAATCCGTGATGAATTTAGAATTGGCAATTTAAGTTAGTATGGAGGTTCGACGTTATTGTTGTTCCAGATTTATTATCCGGGAATTGGACGAGATTTGTTGGTGAGCTAGTCGTTGTCAATTGCTTTTTGATGGATTGGTTTATTTCATAATAAGGGTTATTATGATTTTCATTGTAGCTGAAGCTGTAATAAAGTTTCACTATTAAGTATTCAATTCTCGACAGTACGGATGAATTGAGTAGCACATTAAATATCAATAGGAATTGTTTTATTGTCTTAAATGTATAGTACAATGTCTGGAACATCAGTGGAGTCTATTTATACTATGTTTGTTCAACGTTTCTATTTACCTATATTTCGAAATGTTGTTTACTTCAAACCCCTGATAGAAATTAATAGCAAACAATCCACGTCCCACACTATTTTCAATTTGCGGTAACAAAACACACAGTTGGGCTCTTTGTTAAAGTGAATCAATGCTTTTAAAGTGAACGTTTAGTAACTCAGAGTTAGCCGACTCATCCTTATCCTAATGCTCTCGTTAATGGTTCAAGTTTCAAGTTAAATTCGGTTGCTTAATTAACTCTATAAGTTATCGGTTCTCGGTTCATTGTAAAACTAATGCAATCTTCGGGTTTTGCGGGAGAGCATTTGTAACTTCGCCTTTGACTAGTTTGTCATTTTCTGGAACATTTTTTTTTCGGTTGTTACCTTGTTTTCGGCGTATTGTAAATGCAAAACCAACATACGTAGTGCTGCTCAGATGCTTTTTCTCAGTGCGGAGCTACACGACTAACTTTTTGTGTACTAGACTATTAACGCTTAAATCCATAAACTTGTTCTTCTAGCAAAAAAACAGGCTTCTTTACAACTTTGCCTAAGTTTGTTTATTAGCTAGTGTAGAGGACTTCATTAAACTTCCTTTAGCCTTTCCACTGCATAATACGTCGTTAAAAAACTAGGTAATCGCCTTGAATAATTTCCTGTCCATTGACTTAGTAATTTGATAGCCGTTACCAGGTAAAGTCTCACTGTTTCGTGTTGACAGGATAATGACAGGGAATTTGCTTAATGATATTTGTTCGCAAACGCGAGGAGTTGTCGCCGGACGGTCGGTCGTTGTTTTGTGAACTCCAGTTTCTTTTTTTGTACGTGTTGTTAGAACTTAGTGACCCAATTCGCGTACAAGCGATTCGATTAATATTCGAAAATAGGTTATGTTTCCTTCCGAATTACTTCGTATGAATAATATTGCATTTCAATTAGTTTATTTTTTATTACAGATCCATTATGTGTGGAATTTGGGCGTTATTTGGCGTGAGCGAAGACTTATGTCCACTATGTACGGAGAGCTTCGTGACAATTCGTCACCGTGGGCCTGACGCGTGGCGCTTTGAGGCCGACGCTCGTGAACCGTTCGCGATATTCGGTTTCCGACGACTGGCCATTGTTGACGGTCTTCACGGTATGCAGCCGATGAGATTGCATCTCTATCCTCGCACAAACCTCATTTGCAACGGAGAAATTTACAATTGCAAGCGGCTACAAACACAATTCAAGTTCCCATATGAAACAAAGTGTGATGTGGAGGCCATCACACATCTTTACCACAACTTTGGTTTCCAAAAAACTGTGAAGAACCTCGACGGTGTCTTTGCATTTTGTTTAATGGACGGTGAGAAGAAGAAAATCTGTGTCGCCCGTGATCCGTACGGCGTCCGCCCACTTTTCGAATACTGGGATGAGGAAAGGGGTGTATTAGGAATCTCTTCGGAAGGCAAAGGTCTGATTAAGTTAAAACAAAACGGCAATGGCAGTGCTACTTTAAGACAATTCCCGCCGGGTCATTATGCGCAATGGAGTATATTAGACGATGGCAAAGTCAAACTTGATTTTATCGAGCGATACACGTCACCCGGTATGCCACCAAACTTCCTGCCATACGTTCCGGAGGCAGATTTAGAAGGCAAGAGTATAGAAGAGAAAACTGCGCAACTTTTAGAAGCTGCGTGCGAAAAGAGATTGATGTCAGACAGACGTATTGGGTGTCTACTTAGCGGTGGGTTAGATTCTTCACTTATTGCGTCCTTAGTAGTGAAGCTAGCTAAAAAGCGTAACTTGCCATACAAGATACAAACATTCGCTATAGGTATGGGTGATTCCCCAGATCTGATTGCTGCTCGATCAGTCGCTGATTACCTGGACACAGAGCATCATGAGGTACAATTTGACGAAAACGACGTTAAAGAAGCGTTGGACAATGTGATATATCATTTGGAATCTTATGACATAACTACGATACGTGCTAGTTTGCCTATGTATTTGCTGTCAAAGTATATCAAAGAAAAGACAAACACTACCGTAGTGTTCAGCGGGGAGGGAGCTGATGAATTAGCACAGGGCTATATTTACTTCAGGGATGCTCCTTCTGAGAATGTTGCACATGAAGAGAGCCTGCGTTTACTCTCAGACATTTACTTGTACGACGGTCTTCGAGCAGACAGGACTACCAGTGCATTCAGTTTGGAACTGCGTGTACCGTTCTTGGACATTCAATTTACTAACCACTACCTCAGCCTTGACCCGAAACTAAGGCAGCCCCAAAACGGCATAGAAAAACATTTGCTTAGGAGTAGTTTCGCTAAAAGTGGATTGCTGCCAGACACAATATTATGGCGTCACAAAGAGGCCTTCAGTGATGGAGTTGCGTCTGTAAAGAAGTCGTTGTTTACTATAATTGGAGAGGTAATCGCAGAAAGGTCGATAGAGGAGAACGTTGTATATCCAGGAGTACAGCCAAAGACAGCCGAATCGAAATATTATCGGTACGTGTTTGAGAAGTCGTACCCCGGCCAGCATGTATTTACTCCGTATTATTGGATGCCGAAATGGGTCGCCGGGGTGTCCGATCCTTCGGCGAGGTTTATAAAGCATTATACGGCTAACTAAAGCAATTTCGTGGCTGTACAAAGTTGTAGAAAAACTTAATTTGCGGCAACCGCTTATTTATGTTGAGCATAGCTCTTACGATTTGTTTAGTCAATTGTACATTTGATTTGTACTTATTTATCGATACATAAAATTTTCTATTTTATTACCTTCACAGAGATTTAGTAACACTCTTCTTTGAAGTCTTTCGTAACTTGGATCCACCTTTTTTTTCAACACCAATAACACTGTATTGATTTACCGTGTCCTAGTAATGGTATATGAGTTCTAAAGATATTCCTTTCTGGGAAATACAATTGGAGTGTAACGAAGTCTGTTAACTCCCAATAATTGACTTGCGGCGCTCCGTACAACTTGGCTCTCATTATCCCCAGGACGATTTCGAGCCTCCCCAGTTGGTCTTAGGGTAAATATAATCTACTTCTGATGTTAATATAATCGTTGGGGCTGTATTGAATGTGATTGCTGTAAGCATTTGTTTTGTTTTTTTTTTGTTCACATTTTATATACGTATATAGGTATGTTTGTATTTTTAGAATACTTACCGCATTTTTGTGAACCTATGTGCTCAAACACAGTGGGAGCGGCGCGGGTGGCGGAATCCGCTAGCGGGAGTCGTTAACGTACAGCTACTTCGCGTGTGAAGTGTGAACACAGTTACAGCGGCGCGGGTGAGCGGTATCTGCAGTGGAGCAAGCGGGCGGCGCCGACGGCGGCGGCGCGGAAAACGCAAACCCAGTTGGCGTTTCCCGCTCGTGGCGTCCGATCATGTCTTTCTCCACAGAAGACTTGATAATGCTACTACGCGTTTACGCTGAGACGCCCCGCGAAGTACTGTGTTCACGAGTAGGAATATGCGCGTACCGCCCTTCCCGCATCCGCTCCCGCATCCGCTCCCGTGCCCGCGCCGCCGCGCTGCCACTGTGTTTGAACACAAGTGTAAGGAAAAGTGACAAATAACCTAAAAGCACTCTACGTAAAAAGTTAAATAAGTGTTAAAACTACAATATTTTATTAACAAATTGATTTGTTTGCTACACAAATGTTTGGTTGTTTTTAGCTTGTACTTTATTTAAATCAAAATTGTGTGATCAGTGTAAGTCTTTGACTTTTATTAAATGAATTTATTTGTCTAAAATGCGTTTCTCTAAACCATTTCAACCAATCATTTATTACCCGGACATACTACCTACCTACTTGCAGTCACATCACATCGGAAATGACCGGAAAGGCTATAAATGAAGCTTTTACCAAAATTAAATGCTGTTATTGAACAGTGCATCCCCCGTCCATACAAGAAAATATTGCGGCTGCAATCATTTCTAAAATATTTGACCTACATATCCAACGGCCAACATATTGTTAGGTCCCAACAATTGATAAGCTAGTACAAGACCTAATGGCACTTTTTTGAGAACTTTAGTTGACAACACAACGTGACGAGATTCAGTTCTCGATCTCGATCTATTAGATCCCCAATAGACCTAATATCATAAACAAGAAAGATGGGTGTTTATCGAGCTTTCACGTCTTAAAATGGCCGAACGGATCTCTATGATATTTGGTATACGGATAAATCATGGCCTAGGCTAGAATACTTTTATACCGGTAGGAAAAAAATAATCCCACGGGAATGCGCAGTTGGATTATTGCTTTCCTACCTCCGTCTGGACGAAGTCGTCGAGTGAAGCTATTCGGACATTAAATGTTGCACGGTAATAGTACATTTTGTTACAAGTGGAGAAAGTTTGTTATTGCATCCGAGGCGGAATTAACTCCCGAGCCGTAGGCGAGGGTGTTTTTGAGCCGAGAACTGCAATAACAAATGTCCACGTGTATCAAACGACGTTTTGCAATACACTTTTGAAGAAATTAAATAAAAGAACGACAAATATTTTTGTCATGAATTATTAGGAAACTATGATTTTCTTTTCTTGTTTTCCGCGCTTTGCTTTCGCCAGGTTAAAGGAGAAGCAAAGGTACGAAGCCGTTATACAGCCTTATATAAAAAATGGTTTATTTTTTATTTTTGAATTTAGAACACAAATAAATGTTAATTTGTTTAAAAAAGCAAATATTAGTTTTAATAAATCATATTTATCTAAGATATTCTATTTATGAACACAATTTGAATATTCAAAAAACATTACGCCGTACAGACGCATTATTACTTTGCCGAAATTTAGAAAAAAAGCATTCACCTCCGACTATAGGCATTGAACCAATTTGGACTAAATATAGGTATAGTTATCTGTGGCAATTTTCATTCCCGCACACGTGTTGGAAAATGAAAAAAATCGCACGCGTGTAAAATACATTGCATGTCGAACTTAATCGTAGTGCGATAAGAACCAGTTTTCGAAGAAGTGTATTGAAAAGAATTTTCCAGTCTAACCCCAAGGGTCCCTCGGTAAACAGCAAATCAGTTTATTATTATCAAAATAGTCCTGGTACCTATTAATTGTTAGCCACAAAAATGCGAATAACGACTTGATTACAATAAAGCATGCTGGGCTAACTTAATTAACAAGATATGAATAACACAATCTTAACAAACCCAAAAACCAAAGCTAATTAATCACAGTACCAGCTAATCAAAGGAATCAATAAACGACACGCAGACACGTTAATAAGAAAATGAACAGAATTCAACATGGAATCGCAGTCCGGAGACTTTCACTAAAGAATCCGGCAAGTTTCCCGGGCTAATGGAACGGATTCCTATAAAGGTCGGAAGCAATCCGGTGTCGGATGCCGACCGGAATGCCGATAGACCGGCGTAATTAAAACTGCCACGTATTTTAACTGATATCCTGCCACCTGGATTGTTAGACCGGGAGATCTTGCGGAAGATATTTTATTTGTGCTATGATTGTAATTATGTATTATGTTGGTGCTTGGATCACATTTTTTTTAATTCAATAGGTTTTTTTTATTTGCTTACCTATCTTATGTGAAAACTGGTTACATACAATACAATAAATCACACTTTCATAAAACGCTTCATCATCAGCCTATAATGTTCTGTTCACTGCTGGGACACGGCTTCTTCTCAATGAGAGGGACTGGGGTATAAACCACCACGCGGGCCCAGTGCGGATTGGTAGAAGTCACATTTCTTCGATTTTTTGGTTCTAGGACATGCTGGTTTCCTCACGATGTTTTCTTTCACCGTTCGAAATTTCACTTCACGTTCAAAAAGCATACAAATACTAATGTTTTAGTATCATCACCATTATCTGGATAGCCTTTTCCCAACTATGTTGGGTTCGGCATTCAGTCTCACCGGATGCAGCTCAATATCAGTAGGTATTTTACATGGAGTGACTGCCTATCTGACCTTCACAACCCGCTGTTAATACTGGGTAAATAACACAATACTCCTTGGTAAGACTGGTTGTCCCTGTGTTAGAATTCGGGCCAGTGACTACCTGTAACGACTGTCAAAGATCTACAAGTGATAGACGGGACCAACGGCATAACGTGCTTTCCGAGGCAAGGAGGAAACGCGACTGGTAATGAATGGTACCCATCCACGGAGCAACCTAGGCAAGTGCAGCTTTACCTTGCAGAACAACCCGTGCGCCTTATTATTTTAGGATATGGATCCTTAAATGATGATAAGTAGGTACTTTGGCTGGTGACGATACGGACGGTGACCATTTGTGTTCACTGGTTCCCTAAGTATATAAAACAGTAAAATACAAAATTGTTAGGTAGAGTTAACACATGTATTACATTTTAGAGAGACACCTGAGAAGAGTCCTACAATAAAGGGCCCTTCGCATCTCACAACTACCGACCGATGTAAGTAAAAAGTTAGTAGGTAGGACAATGTTTTGACAGCTTCAAAGTTTTTTATAGAAGGAATACTTATTTTTGTACGTATTTCGTACTTACTTCTAGCTGAAAATAGGAATACATTCTTAAGGAAAGGTATTTTACACACAATTTGCAGTTCTACGTCATCATGCACTTGGCATGGCGATAGCAGTGGTAACCCATTTTACCCACGAGTACCTGTAAAGAAATCATTTTCAATTTTCTATCTTTTGTTACGTGTGACACGAGTAAAGAAATTAGAAAATATGAAGTAGGTATTTTGGTAAAACTCTTTTACGACTACAATTTTATTACTAAGTTTTTTTAGAGTTCTAGATTTTATTTAAATTGAAATGATTAAATCCTAGCAGAAAACGTTTCCACAAAAAACGATACCATGTAAAAAAATATAAAGTATTTACTTATCTTGAAAAAAAAAACAATTCCAAGCTCCCGGACTACCGAGGAGTTTTCTTCCTCTAGGAATTCGGCTCTATCGCGCTACCGAATAGTTGTCGAACATTATTCGGAACAATTGGAACGGTAAAATAAATCATTGGGACAAGTATTTTTCTTGTTAGGTACATTCATAATTTTAATTAATTCAATGATCGAGGATACCTACTCAAGCTCTTTGGTAATTTGATTAATCTGCGTTAATACGTTTGAACCTTTTAATTTAAATGTACTTAAAAGTCGTCTGTGCCATAACTAAATATGTTTGTAAGAATTCGCAAAACCCTTATTAAAAATACGGATGGCAAGAGTAGGACATATTGGTCTTTTGAACTTTTTGGAAAAGAAACATCGATCTAATTGGTAAATTAATTTACAAAGACAAAGGGCCAAAAAGATATAGGTATAAGCTCCGAAAATGGGATTTATTTTCGAAGAAACACGTCTCCAAGTACTAATAAGTATGACCTTAGCGTCCTATAAGGTTTTACGCGAACGTTTCACCGCGTTACGAAGATTAGATCAATTTTATATCGCCACCGTTACCCGGGTGACACCTGGCTTGCTCGTAAACCATATGTCGTATTCACTGACCGACATTTTGAAACTGTTTTATGGTTCGAGCGGTGCCTTTTTTTTCGTGGCCGCGATATTGCGATATTCAGGCGAGAATTGTTTTTTTTCGGTTTTTCGAATTTGGTGCAGATGTTTTAGTTTGATGCGTAACAGTAACTTTAATATTTTTGATAGTTGAAATACCTATTTGGTGCTGTGGTAGCTATGGTAAAATGCGTCTTTGGTTTGAAAATGTATTGTGCTTTGAGCTTTATTGACTTGTTGACAACAAAAAAGTTTACAAAAGCTGAAAAACGATGTTATTCTGAATGGTATTTGCACTTTCTTCAATATTTTTTTTTACTGTACAGAAACGATCTTAAAAGCACCAAACAAACGACTGTGTCTAGACAAGTTAGTTTTCTACAAATATAGAATCCCAAATGTGCAAAAGAAAATGATACACGAACTGATCTGTCAAACGCACTGTAGATTGATGTTCGACGAAACACCCCTTGTGGGTGGAAAATTCGTCTGAAAGTACTGAAGCCGATGTTTCGTGTTACACCTTCGGGACATACAAACTTCAGTAATAAATGCGTGTAAAATAGTTTTTTTTTCTTCTTAACTTCGCAACGTAGCTTACGTAACAGTATAAAACTTCGTAAACAGGTGTTTACGTAAAAAGGGTACAGTTTTCTTTCCTCGTTTTTGATGAAAATGTTGGTACTGATTACTCCGATAATTTGAGCGAACTGATCAGAGACTCAGGCTAGTTACGACGCCTGGAGGCTAATTAGGAGTTTGTAGGTTTCGGTGAATATTAGGGTAGTTATTTTGCAAGATATTGATGCGATCTCGACTTGGGGTTGGGGGGTTCTCAATTAGTTTCTACTTACGCCTACGGTATGGTAAGACAAGTATTACTTACTATTTTTAATGATTCCTTTTGCTTTTACCGATGCTGAACTGTAGCTGTACTGTACAGATGTAGACATGAAGTTACCTAATGGGAAATGAGGGCAATTTTACTTAAAGTACGATTGACGTGGATTTTAGCATATCAGTTTTTTTTGTTGTTTACCTTCTCAATTATTTATAATTTCAGGAACCGGTTTGAAACATTTCCAAGCTGTCTTATTAACTGGCAGATATAAAAGAAGCAAATGTTTAACCTCACATTGCTTACATTAATTTGGTTAAGCGAAAAACTTGTAACTTTTTTTAGAGGTTTCGTGAACAAACATTTTATATTAACGATAAATGCGAGTAGGTATGATTTCAGCGATTTCAGTCAATTCCCTATCGGGCCCTGAATGAGGGTTCGAACCTGAAATATGTGAGGTATGGACGCTGAAAGTGATTTTAAATGGTCGCACATTTTTTTCGAGATTTTGTCCTTTGCAGAAAAAAGTTGAAGTTCCTTGTTACCAGAAAATAAATTATTTGGCTTGGTAGGCGTGTGATGAGGAGAGATGAAACTTAATGAGTGATAATTAAAAAAAATGGTGGAGAGCGAGATGGAAGGATTGTGTCTGGACTTTTATTAAAGAAAAGAGAGTGAATAAAAAAAAAGCAGTTGAGAGAAAGCGTGATGAAGAAATTAAAATGGGACATGGGAGGAAGCCTTCCTGCTTTCGCTCCTCGGACCCTTAATGGTAGTAGGTAACTACCTACTCAGTCATTGAATTGATACGCTAATTAGCTTACCCACTAAACAAGATATTGAAATGGGTTATAATTTTTCCTGATTTCCAGGCAAAAAAGCTTTTTCGACATTTCCAATTAAAAACGAATTATATTGTTATATCGGAGTGCGCTAATATCAAAGGTGAAAGCGGTTTCGTCTCTTCCATTAATATTAAATACCAAACAAAAACGCAGGCTTGTTTTGACATCTCCGGACTTGTCGTAATTGTTTAAAATGTTCTCCCGCCTGCCATATGTCGCCCTTTTGTCCAAAAATATACAAAGCGAACAAATAGGCTTCACTTTAGTTCGTCCTATATTTGGGAGACGATCCTGATACACGAATTTACTGATAGGTACAATAGACAAATGTAGGTAGGTATGCAGATATTAGATATGCCAATAAGATATCAATTTAGGCTGTTGAAAGAAATTCCTTCTAAGATGATTCTGGGTAATACGTAATGCCTTAATGACTTTCATAATATAGTTTTCAATTTGATTCGTGATCTGAAGTGAATTTAAATTAGCCTATAGATAGATAGCAACGAATGAGCTCTACACAATCGATTAGGCGTTTAAAAAATCATAAACAAACTTTTGGCTTTTACCGTACCGCCCATTCTTTTCTCTTCCTGAACGGACTTTTTTATACTAAATAGGCTTGCGTTTTTTTATTATTATTTATTTATTATTCAAAAATGGTAAGAAGTCTTATAAACTAAGCCCCACAAAACTGTAGCCGTAACTCGCCTGATGTGAAGCGATATGCGGCCTTTTTTTTTCGGATGGGAAATCATGAAATGGCTCCTCCCGCTCTGGGCGAAGCAGGAGGGAGTGTCAGACTTTTACTGACCAAAACCCATCCATGTTCCTTCTTCGCCCTTGTGTTCCGGGGGGGCACGGTATCTCTTTCGAATAGTCCCGCAGCAGCGATATGCGGCCTAGGGTGGAGCACGCTTGCTTATAAGAAACAGATTCACTTGAATTTTTAATAGATCCAGATTATAATGATCAGGGAACAGAGAAGCCGGCAGTGAATTCCACAGACTGGGGCGGTTCGTTCAAAAATGTTTAAGCAAAGCGCTTTGTTCGGGTCCGTGGAACTTCAACCGTGTAACGGTGACGATGATAGAATTGGTATGGGGGAATAACATTTTATTCCAAAGCACACTCCCTAACATGTAAACGATAAAAAAGCTGTCAACTTTAATTGTGGCGATGTTCTAGGCTATAGCATAGATTTCATATTACATATAACTACTACACGGACTATATGTAGGTAATGTGAAATCTATAAATATAAGTATAGTATTATTAAGTCGTTCTTCCACTGCACGTAGGATCTGCACGGAGGGATTTGTGACGTTAGGTGCGCAGAAAATTTATTTGCCAGCCACGCATCCGTGCGTAGCTTGGCCGTGGTTCGCACAGTGGACAATCCCGTTATCATTCTCATATAAGGGAAGCTTGTATAGACTAGCTGTGGGCTGTGGAGTGCCTCTCATAAGACTTCCAAAGCTGTTTTCAGCTGATCACTGGCTAATACAGCGCTGTAGCGTTACAAGCTGCTTGTTTGTAATACTGTGGGAGCCGTAACACTCGATGGGGAGGCGATATGAAGCCACGGAACTGCCACAGTGTAAAGATGACTAGTAGGTCGGCTCGGACGTGGCCATGAATTCAATGCCTACTGTCGATCAGAGGGCTAGGGTTGCTACTATCGGGTATACTGTGTGGAAAATAAAAGCAGGTAATATTGAAATCAAAATTTATTATAAAATAAAAATGTTCTTAATTAGAAACTGAAAAATATTTCCGTCTGTTTCGACACGTTCGAAATTCTTTGTTGTTGAATTTTACAATATAAAATATTTACCAAATACCGTTTGGGGAAACAAGGTCAAGGCGGTGGTGAAAGGATTATTTCGTCAATTTCTTTATAATGATGAAAAAAATGTATTGGTGAAGAACATATTTTTAAAAGTAATTTGGAGTCTTTCTTCAACTTTTTCCATGTAATTTATGAAGTCATCGCGATGACTAGAACTAACACTCACGACACACGGCAAATTCCAGCGCGACAACCAGTCTGTTCGCACCTTGAAGTATCCTTACGGGGAGGAAGGGGCGCGCGGTTAATTACGTCAGCGTTTTGGGCGTTTCTTTGAAGCCGACCTACTGGTTATCTTTATACTGTGGAACTGCCTTTCATCTATGTATGGTTATGGTATTTAGTGCAACACGCTGAGACCTGTACCTACTTGGCTTTGATTAGGTATCGTGTTGCCAATCAATATTATTTGATTTGATGTCATATAATATGTAATGTGACCACATGCAACCTGTTTTATAGATAATCATAGTTCAAGCAGTAATGTAAACGCGAGGAAACCCCAATATATCTACCTGCCTAACTGCTATCTTATCAAATCTAGCAACTATTGACTTTTAACGAAACTTCCAATGTGCTTAAATAGCGCTAAAGCTTTAATTTCTGCAATTTAATCTTTAAAATTGTTAAACCCTAACTTTATTTTTAAATCTTTATCCCTAGTAAAATAAATGGCAAACACACCTCTACTCAAAAACCGTATGCGCCGCGCTAAATAAAATGTAACTCCCACCGCGAAACGTAACAAAGTCGGTAAATCTAATAATTTATTTTTCCGTGTACCCACAATCCGTTATTTTATTAGCTTGCAACACTGCCGCCGTGAGGAATTAAAATATTTATGTTCATTGCCTCGGGCCCGTTTAGGGAACATGGCCATTGGAATTATTTTACGGTTTTAAGTGGCCCTTCCTTTTTAGTATTCAGTGCGTTGGGGTTATGATTAGCTGTTTCCATCACTGGCTCTCTTGAGGTTTCAATACAGACTCTTCAATCGGGTTTATCAAAGAGGATTTGCAAGAAAGACATCAGTTTTGTTTTAAAGTTTTTTCACCAGTGGAATTCTAATCGGAGGATTAGAAATGGGTGAAATTCGTAATCCTCCGATTAGAATTCCATTGGTAAAACCACTTTACATCAGTTTCACTTGCTTAACGAAGAATACTAAAACAAGTAAGTTCTGCAGTATACTCTCCTGAAAACAAAACTGGCTGATATCTTCTAGCGCAAGTTTCAAGAGCTTAGTGTCAGTCGACGCGAGTCCTTTCGAAAGAGTTATAACTGTGCTCCTCAAGACTGTTTGGTCAACAACTTCTCTGTACTTACTCGTTTCCATGCTGACTTGCTCAGAGCAAAAGTTATTTTTTTTAAATAAATAAATTTAAATTGGTTTGCTGCGTTCCATTTTATTACGCGTCATTTTTCCGAAATAATTGAATGACAAGCATCCAAGAATATTTTTCATTCCAATTTTTATTTGCGTAAACTTTTTATTGATGTTTGAATTAAAAACATTGAACTAAAAAGCGCAGCGGTGCTTAATTTCGTTTCAATTAGTTCGTTTTATGTAAACATCGCAATAAAACACAACCGTAAATGAAATATGAAGTTTTTACCATCCATCAACGTTATATCAAGGTACCTAAGTAAATGTATACAGGTGTTGAGATACTTTAATTTACATTCCTCCTTTAACGGGTGCAAGTTAAGACACCTCGAGGAAATAAAGAGGTTACTCGAGCGAGTTATCTCACAGAGAGCGTGATAAAATGCTGATTATTTTATAAAAGAACTGATTTATTCCACTTTATCCCACATACAGACCGCATTTTGCAGTCGACGTCTTCGCACAAACTTTTCGCGCTTAAAATTAAATTATTTATGTGCGCTGGCAAAACGAATAATATATATTTTTTGTCTCTGGAATTTAATATTTTTCATTTTAACGTGTTTTATGAGTCGCTCTTATTGAATTTTGTTGCTGCGTTATTTTTGATTAAGCGCTACGCTTTTCCCGCGACTGGGGCTTGTGAAATTTTAAATATTCGGTGTGGGGAGCGTTTTGGCGCGGAATTTTCTTATTTTACTCATTCATACAGGTGTGTTTGTTGAGATGTTATGAAAGGCTGCACTCTGTACGCGCATACTTTTGTCGGCAACGATATTGTCTTGCTGCTGGAATATGCGTATTTTTTTTACAGAAAGCTTTTTTGATGAATGCGCTGTTTTGTCAATATAGTTGACGGGACGATTGGCTGGTCCACTGCGTGTCACAGGTTCGATTCCTGCACGGAAAAAAATATTTGAATGGCCTTCAGGTAGTTGTTACGGGTCAAGCTGTTTTGTGTTTAAACATAGTTTTTTATATTTACAAATGGCGGCTAGGTTTGGCTTTCGATTATAGACTGGCTGCTCTTTGCAATGATTCTTGTTCTTATTCCAAGCAACGTTTTAACTTTAATCCCTTCTTTATCGTGTAGTTAGTGACTATCGTGTGTTAGGGGCCTCTGAACCCTTTACCAATAGGTACAGAAGCCGTTTTACAAGTAACTACTGTAACTATAGGTTTAAATTGATAATACCCACAGTAGCACCGCGAACCGCGTACTTACAAATTACCTTTTAAAACGACCCGTTCATAATTGACCCGGCTGCGTAACTCCAACTTCTACATCAAACTTGGTACAGTCTCTCATAATACCATAACGAGTTTCATTAATACGGTAATGGATTACTTGAGTTTCACACAAAGGATTGAATGTGACGCGAATCGCGATGTTCGATCGAGATGTTAATTTCCGTAACTTTTGTTGCTTGAGCATGTATCCTTTGTTTTTCAATATCCGGCCCTATCTTAACCGTAGGTATCCGTATCGATATAACTATGCAAATGTGCTCGGTTTTCTTTTTAAGTTATTTTTGTGTCGTGCGCTGAGATAATGAACTTGTTTTAATGGTCTATTTCTTGAGAAACCGCGCAATAAACAGCCTTTGATAAGCTATATTATCAAAGGCCGTTTGATACGTGTCTGTGTTCAGCTTTGGATGTTTATGGGTGGAAATTATCGCTGTGAAAAGCATTCACCAGTCACCTTCTCTGTTCTTTTGACGTTAACTTCTTTAAAAAGTATTCAAGATTTTTCATTTTCTTGCAGAAACATTGCTGCATAATGGACCTTACGATAAAAAATAAACACAAGAATTAAATGGAATATATAAGTCCCGAAAATACTGTAAATAAAAGAGCGCTTTATTATAACCTCATCAATTAAACAAATAAAACGCAAAGGTAAGAATCAACACCTTTATTTCTAAACCGGATCACATACAACCGCTTATTTTTGTTACCCGATTAACTTATCAGAGGGTTTTGTACAAAAGAATCACCCTTACCTTACCTATAGGGTGAAAAATCACCCTTCGCCTTTTTTCTTAAGCGAGTTGAGTTTAATTACATTTGTAAATTAAGCAATGGGACGGGGCGAACGTGCTCTGATTCCAGATAGGGTTTAATACAAGAAATAGAATCTTTTGTTCTTATAGCGGTCGGATAATTTGGTGCGAGACTGGCGTGATTATGGTAGGAGTCATTAAAGATTTGAGGCGAGACTGAAATGTTATCGGTTTTGTGAGGGTTTTGCAAATAGCTGCCATTGTGTTTTGTGATGACTTTCAAATGAAAGCTGAGCTGAACATTCGGGCCATTTTCTTTTTCTGTGGACAGAAATTACCGTTCATTACATTTTTACCGTGGGTGTAGGCAGAAACTAAAGAACGCCATCTGCTACAACAAACCTTTGAAAGGGATTTTAACGTTGAATTTAAACATTTTGGAACACAGCATGTTTATAAAACTTTAAAATCTTTTTTAGAGTTTTGTCTGGATTCACCCCTGCGTCTTTATTCACCCGTTTTACCCGATACCTACATACTCCTATTGCTTCGTCCACGTTTATATATCTGGGCATACACGCTTGCTAATTGTATAAACATAAGCCAGTCAGCTAGATTGTCGGTAGCCGTCGAAAGCGAGTTGCTAGCCAATTTTAAAATTTACCTTTTTTCTAAAAGAAAATTTGGTTTGAGAAAATACTGGAACCAACAATAAAAACACAAACAACCGAGTTATAAAATTCCTAAAATACCTTCAGACCGGGAAGCCGTGGCTTAGTTCCCCAAGGTGTCGTTCTGTTGACAAATTCGACGAAAGCTGCGAATTATTTTTGGGCTCGATCGATCAATCAGAAGAATTCTGCATGTTCACTAGGTAGTTTGTTGGCAGTTCCTGATATATGTGTGTGACGTAAGTTCACGGCTGTATTCCCTGGAGGAGAAGGCAGAGATGTATGTCCGTAGTACACTCTCATTTCGTCAGTTGTGTTTAAGTCCCATGCAAGAGGGGGCGAGTCTGTCCTGTATTACCTAAAGAGGTAGGCGTCACAGCCGCTTGGATCAATCTTTAAGTTAAGCCGCACCTACCTTGGTTGGTCTGTGGATGTGTGTGACCACTCATTACATACCGAGTTTCCTCCGTTCCTTGGAAAACACGTTAAGCCGTTGGTCCCGGCTGTCATATGTGGATCTTTGACAGTCGTTACAGGTAGTCAGTGGCCCGAAATTCTGAAAACCAGTTTTAGCAAGGGTTATCGTAATCACTACTAAGTGGGTTGCGTGCGGAGATCAGATATAGGCAGTCGCTCCATATAAAATAATGGTATTCAGCTACATCCGGTTAGACTGGAAGCCGAACCCAAATATACTTAGTTGGGAAAAGGCTAGGCAGATTATGACTTAAACATAACTATTTTTTTCTACTTTCTAATTCTGTAATAGGTAATAATGAGAATATCCCATGGATTAGTAAAAACTATTACCCAAACAGAAAGGTGGCCAGCCGGAGACGTTTAAATCAACTTTTAGCTAGCCAATATCTTATCTTCTGATTCTCATAAACCTCCAATTACATTTCGAGAAAACACAAAACCAATGACAAACCGAGCACAAAGTAAAAACAATAATATCGAACAAACGTTTGGCTCCAGTATTTTATTTTATTGGAAGTAATGTGAAGACGGATCAGTGTCGGCACGGATCGTGTCACTTTCACAAAAGATATTGTTCGGCTGTTTATATTCGTGTTGTTTTGTGACGAATCGATGGCTCGCAGTTAGTAAAAGGGCGTAGGTTGTTTTTGTGATGTTCTGTCAGTCTTTATGCTATCATTTTATCAGATGAGTAGGGATTATTTAGTTTGATGTTTGGGGCCTAGAACATGGCGTGTTTTTACGTGCCACGCGGGAATTGCGCGCTGCCATTTTAACTGGTGCTGCTTCTTTAAGTTTAGCAAGGCTGACAACGCGTCAAGCAACGTGAATTTAAATAAATATATGTGCATACAAACATTGCAAGTTATATAAAAACTTTAAAAATTAGTAAATGTAGGTCCTTATGCTATTAGCATTAGGGTGAACCAACCGATGATGTACGTAAAGAAGATGATGAAAGATGTACGTAAAGAAAAAATAAATGGTAAGCAGTGCTCAATAAGGAAAAAGCCCCGGCAGGCTTCGGCCCTTGCGGACCCCCGCAAGGGCCGAAGCCTGCCGGGGCTGCGGAACTATTCGAAAGAGACACCGTGGCCCCGGAACACAAAGAGCGATGAAGGGACATGGATGGGTTTTAGTCAGTAAAAGTCTGACACTCCCTCCTGCTCCGCCCAGAGCGGGAGGAGTTATTTGATGATTTCCAATCCGAAAAAAAAAGCAGTGCTCACAATGCGTGGCTAGATCATACCACCATTATCATAACATAACATTACGCTTGTAATGCTCGAAGGCTTAGGCAGAGGTGTGCCCATTAGTATGTCCACATTTCGCCAGTTATGTTTAAGTCATATGTAATAGGGGGCGAGCATATTGCGATGATATTAGGCTCGCCCTCTATTAGAGTCACACTTCGTGGCTGTTACTAAGAAATTCCTGATGGACAAATCCCAATAACACTGCCCGACCTGGGTATCGAACCCAGGACCTCGCGCTCAGTAGTCACGCTTGCGACCATCAGACCTACGAGTCAGTATTACGCAGTAGTAACGAAGCACCATCATCAATTGACTCTATTAAGATTGCCATCGACACGGTATGAAAAAAGAAATAACAAAAGAAGTTTCCGGTAGCACCTTAGTTCTAAAAGGTGAAATAAATCGGTTCAGTTAATGACGTGACGAATTTCGCCTCTGTGTCCGCCGAACATAATACCGCTTTAATGCACAAAAGTGTGTTTCACATGGCTTCTGTAATTTTTAATAAAGTACCCAAAGAAATGAATACTGCCCTATTTAAGAAAAGCCTAAAAAGCCTTTTAGTTAATAAATGTTACTATAACTTGAATGACTTCTTAAACGACAATTTTTCCAAACTTAAGAACTCACAGTGACAACAAGTAATAACAATTATTATGCAGGTATCTCTAAATATTGTAATTCTAGATCTAAATGACATTGAAATAATTTATATTACTATTATTAAATAAATAACTAAGCTAACATTGCATTAATTTAACATCTTAAATTATTTTATGATTGTTTTTATTTATTTTGCATTTAATTAGCTGACCTTTTTTATACATTTTGCAAGGCTTACCGTAGAATCACTTGAAACATGTAACATTATAACACCATTGTAACAGTGTTTTCCGCAAAAATAAATGACTTGATTTGATTGAATTCAATGTCAGATCCCATGTTAATGTAATTGGCTGTCAGAAATCACAATAGCCAGTTAATCAACTTGATGCGAGATGAGACAGTTGATTAAATTGAACGGGATTTTGGAACCTCAGAGGTTGGGTGCTCAGGGATCCGTCACTTGTTCACAGAGGCTCTATGACAACTGGAACTGGGTTCATAGGTTTAGTTCTGTAGCGCGGCATAATAGGCATGACGACAGTATCAAAAAATTACAAATCTACACTCGAGAGCAATGAATCCGGGTCACTTAAAGAATCCTAAAAATCTCGGAAACTAAAAATGCTAGGTTAATGCAATAAATTATATTTAATAGACAATGTAATACTCCTTAAATGAAGGTATTAAAACTTCTTAGTTATTGTATAGTTATATCATAAAAAAATCAAATTTGAAAAAGGGCCACTTTCGAAGATGGAACTACGAAATTACAGCATTTGGTTTTGCTTTTGTTTGTAATCTGTCATTTATGTGGGTACATAAACCATGTTGATAGTGCTCTATATTCATTATTCAAGCTGAAATTATGTCGCTTACGCCTGAAGAATGCACCAGAATACTTACAATGCTGGAAACCGGCCGGAGTCAGCGCGATACAGCCAGGACTGTCGGTGTGTCGCTGTCAACAGTACAAAGAGTTCTCCGACGTTACGAAGAAACTGGTTCTAACCTACGCAGACCAGGAACGGGCAGAACCAGGTGTACCACAGCACGAGAAGACCGATACTTGGTGAACACCATGCTTCGAAATCGCTTTCTCACAGGAACTGAACTCACAAATCAGTTTCGACGCCTCGGAGGAAGTAACCCAAGTGCATGGACAGTAAGACGTCGGCTTGCTGAATCTAACTTAAAACCCCTTAGACCTGCAAACGGCCCTAAACTGGAGCGTGGGCATCGTATTTCAAGACTAAGATATGCCCAGAGCCACGTAAATTGGAGTATTGAAGATTGGTCAAAAGTTATGTTCTCCGACGAATCAAAATTTATGCTCTACAAGCACGATGGAAGACACAGAGTGTATCGAAGACCAGGGGAAAGATTCAAGCAAGCATGCATCGAAGAAAAAGTAGCCTACGGTGGTGGGCCTGTACTTGTGTGGGCCGGAATTTCTTCTGAAAGTCGCACAGAGCTGGTGATCATAGAAAACGGCTCTTTAACTAGCGTAAGATATGTGGAAGAAATCCTCAATGATCACGTTGGTCCATTTATGGTCAATTTAGGTGAGGATGCTATATTTATGCATGACAATGCCCGACCTCATACAGGTAGGATTGTGAATGACTACCTTCAAGAGATGAACATTACTCGTATGGAGTGGCCAGCGCGCAGCCCGGATATCAACCCGATCGAGCATGCTTGGGACGAGCTAGGCAGATGCGTAAAACAACGAAACCCTCCCCCAATCACGCTTCGTGAGCTCAAAATTGCTCTCACAGAGGAATGGGAGAATATTCCCCAAAATCGTATAAGGAACTTGGTGTACAGCATGCCAAACCGCGTAAACGCAGTAATGGAAGCACGAGGAGGCAATACGAAGTATTAAAATTCAAGAAAATCGTAATAAAGTTCAAAAATTTCATGTTTCCTATTTTTGTTTTAAGGAGAGATCAGCAGTTTTTTTCTTTATGTAATTTTGTGTTAATAAAATGTATGGTGACTCATATTTTTTTTACTTTCATTTAAGGAGTATTACATTGTCTATTAAATACAATTTATTGCATTAACCTATCATTTTTAGTTTCCGAGATTTTTAACATTCTTTAAGAGACCCGGATTCATTGCTCTCGAGTGTATTTAGTCCGTCAGTTAGAGTATTGGAAATTAATGGACACGTATTTTTTTTTGTAAATCAATGAATTTTGACAAACGATAAAAGGCATCAAAACTCGGGTGTAGGGGCTCGTGACGAACGTGCTGTGCGTGAACGCTCGTGAACAAGCTAAACATTATACCTAGGCGTGACGTATTGAGAATTTTAAAAGCGTCATAACTTCGTCAATTTTGGTTTACGTAACGAAAGAAAAAACACGGGTCAAATATTTTTTCATAATTTAACTTATTAGATTTTTTTTGTCGTCTCGCCTATTTACGCCATTACATCTACACATCTACGTAAACACGCATACATAAGATTCATTCAATCGCCCCAAATGACACCAGTAAAGAAGAATTGACTTTATGAAGGTAAGATTTACACTTATTTGTCGTAAAGTTTTTATCCGAGCAGCTACAAAGCCCCACGTCACATGGTATCCGAGTGTGGAGTCCAGGGAATATGAAATAATCTAGCGCTTAATTAAGGCGGGTCTCCGAGCAAAATTAGCAACTCTATTTGTGGTGGTTCAAACTTCGTTTTAAAAACTGTTAGAATAATGTTCTAATCAGCTTGCACTCTAAGTGGTTGTTACGTCAGTCACTGCGGTTCGAATAGTGCGAAATTAGTGGTTTTTATTCTTTATAAAATCAAATTGCCGTCTTTTGGAAAAAAAACTAACATTATGTTCATTATTAAATTGCCTATCGATTAGTATAAGTAGCAAATCAAAATAATGGTTACTTTACGAGGAGAAGCATGTTTGAAATCATTATTTCTCATTTCTGTGGTTTTGTTGTGAGGGGATTTATTAAACATTAACACAAAAAAACAACCAAGATTTTGTGTTATAAACTGTCAGATTCAGCCTCATCGTAGTTACGTTGTGTAAAGTGTTAAACTGAGAAAATGGCATTTCTATGGCAATATGTCACATTCGGTGTGTTGGTGGTTAGTGTCAAAAAGAAACAGGAACGCGGCCATCTTGTGTTTGTGACGCGGTATGGCGAATCGTAACGATTTTAATCGCTGTCAAAAGCTGCAACGCCAGATGAAATTGAAGTTTAAACAAGCCTGTCCATACTTGACACAGCCTGTTTCCTTAAATGATAACAATAAGAGCACTTAATGAAGAGCTCTCAATTAGTGTCGAAGTCGGCCGGCAAACATGTCGGACACCTTGTTCTCTGTTCAATTCTTGTTAAGAGCGACCCGCGCGTTAACTCTTGTAACTGAGATCTTGTGTGCGGCCACGGAAAAGGCGTGGGATTAAGTTGCATTAAAATTGATGGACGGGAATCAGACAAAAGATTGAATGATTTATTAAAACAGTCACGTCAGTCAAGTAACTGTTTAGACATCGCTAAACGTATCTAAAACATCGCTGTGTCTTTGTTATCTTCAAAACATTGCCAGAAACGCAACGATGTTCCAAATGTTGTGCAAGTGAGCTTTAAAAAAAAGTTTGGTTAAAAATAATTTTCTGTAATTCCGTGTTGGTGGGTATCATATTTATCAAAACTCGCGTACGATTTTCATGTGGTTCCTCTGCTCCACTTACATATATGTGCGAAGACCTATGTATAATTCGAAGAGCTCTGTTTGTAAATTCTTGCGGCTTACTGTACGTTCGCTAATGCTTATATATTAAGTTTTATTTTTGCTGATTTTTTTTTGTTGTTTAATTTTTTTTATTGTTTTGTTTTAGTTTTATTGTTTGCTTTCAGGCAAAGCAAGATGGTGTTTTTGGTTAATACCAAACACATACCATCCCGTGGAAACACGTATGACGTAGATCGTACAAGTTCAAAGATCAAGTCGAAGCAATTAACAGCAATACTTAAACACCACCCTGCTGTTTTCTTGGCCCCGCACGGCAAGGGTTCAAGTCATCTGAACGGAGATAATGTGTCGGATCACCGCCTGATTAATTCCGTCCCGGCAGACACCCGACGTGCTATGTAAACCTTGTGACACACTAATTAATCTGCCCCCTTTTACATGTAATTATGTATCAGGAATTTTCGGAATGATGGTGGAAAATATTTGGGTTCGTAATAAGACATTTATGTTTGGATAGAGGATATAAGGACTGCCATGGGGCCACCGTCACGACTCTAAACCGACTTCGAAGCCAGGTGGGCCGCAGCAGGTACAATTTTGTAAGGTTGGAGCAAATCGATGAAGCACAGTGCTGCTGTGGAGTTCCATCCCAAACCAGGCCTCAATTCCTGATCTGCTCTTTATGCAACTCCACTTGTCCAAAGCCACTACCAACGCCGTCGACGCGGCTGAATTCTGGTCGAAACAAATTTAATATGGCAATCATAAACAGTATCACGATCACGCTTCAATAGGAAAAGTCAAAGACATGTCAGTCAGTCATGTTCATTTAAAAGACAAATGATTTTCTAATTTAATATACTTCTTTTTTTTTAAGCTGTGTACGTCCAGCTGCTGGGCAAAGGCCTTCACTATATGTTGGTTATAATGAATTGCTAAATTACTTATAAGTTTTTGTTACCAACACTAAGATTTTAGGCGGAAATAAAGACTAAATAATATTATGTTCCAGACTTTAATAAATTGTCTTTAAAAAAACCATAATAGGCGAGACGAGAAAAAAATCGAATTAGTCCGTCAGTTAGATAATCAAAAAATATTTGACCCGTGTTTTTCCTTTTGTTACATAAACAAAAATTAACGAAGATATGACGCTTTTAAAATTCTCAATACGTAACGCCTAGGTATAATTTTTAGCTAGATCTGATGTCACGAGCCCCCACTCCCGATTTTTGATGCGTTTTATCTTTTGTCAATATTCATTGACTAGCTGACCCGCGCAACTTCGTCTGCGTTACGTAAGAGAGAGAGAGGCTTAGAGAGAGTGTGAGTCAACCTAAAAAAATGCAGATAATATGCTTTAGCGGACTTTTTAAGAGGAACAATCCCGTCATACATGTATGATTGTTGAGTAACTTTAACCGTTTACGCAGCGCACGGAAAGGAAGCTCTCAAAAGCAATAATTTTTCGCTGTATTTGCAACAATTTTCATTGATGCTCCGCTCCTATTGATTGTAGCGTGATGTTATATAACGTATAGCCTTCCTCGATAAATGGGCTATCCAACACTAAAAGATGTTTTTAACTGGAATCAGAAGTTCCTAAAATTAGCGCGTTCAACCAACCAAACAAACAAACTTTTCTCCTTTATAATAAGTATAGATTCAAGTAGGTAACAATTTAATTTCTCGGAAATATATGCAATCATCGTTAAAATATTGTACTATGTTTTTCCAATTTGGGGCTTCCCTCGACAGCCTTAGGTTTTCATCCTTAGACACTCGATGACAGTCATACTCCAGCTAGATCGAAAGTTCATATCAAGGTGAATTGAGCCCAAACACGATATAGCTTTTTTTTTTCGGATGGGAAATCATCAAATGACTCCTCCCGGAGCAGGAGGAAGTGTCAGACTTTTACTGACTAAAACCCATCCATGTTCCTTCATCGCCCTTTGTGTTCCGGGGCCACGGTATCTCTTTCGAATAGTCCCGCAGCCCCGGCAGGCATCGGCCCTTGCGGACCCCTTCTTTTTTGCTGACTCTCTTTGAGGCGCGCGTAGAACACGAACGCGCCATGGACACGGCCTGTCGTCATGAGACGGACGGACGGCGAGCTAGCCCATAGCTCCTCGTCCACAGGCCCGCGCCTACGGTGGCCGGGGGCCAATACGTGGCTCCCGACGCCCGGGGTGTCTCCCGCTGTGGCCGGGACGTGAGGATCTCTCCCTCTCACGTTCCGCCACTTCCTTCGCTAGCATGACTGCTTCGCAGAAGGAGGTGATGGCATCCCATTCCGTCTCGCTCCGGACCATGTATTGAACCAGGGCTGGGAGAGAGAGGTCGCCGCCGCCGATCGCCGCTTCGAGGACACGGCGGTGCTCCGCCCAAGTGGGGCACACCTCCACAGTGTGCTCCACCGTGGCCTCCGGTCGATCCTCACAATGGAAGAACCCGGGCGTCTCCTCCCGCCCGAAAACACGATATGAGGCCAATAACAATTTAGCTGTAAATATAATCTACGTAAACTGCGTATGGATTATTGATTATTGCGAATAGCATAGCACAGTTGATTTATCAACACGTGGATTTATCAGGCTTCTGGTGTTCGCTATACTTCTTTTTGGAGAAATCATCCTCATCATCATACTCCTGCCCGTATCCCAATTTATGTGGGGTATCATGATTGTATTCTTCTTCCATAAGTACTACTCTATTACTTTTTGGAAAAATGTTTCACGAAAATAATAAGAAATGCACACAACTTAAATACAAAATGAAATATAGGAAATCTCACAGCATCAAAAAAAAAATTAGACAAATCACAAAAAGTAAAAAATAATGTTGGAGGGTTTGAACCTGCAACCCCGTAGTTTACAGAGCGGTCATGAAACCGCAAGGCTATTTACTTCGTTGACATAAGCCACAAATAGCCGTTCTCATGTACTTACGTCATGACTCAAACGTCAAACAATTGAAGTATACGGAAATAATGCAAAATTGCCTACCCCTTACGGAAGTAGCGTGATAATATATAGTTTAAATATTGAAGAAGCCTATGCAGTAATTTTGACGTGATGCGCGCACAAACATTTCGTACCAACTACTTAAACCGAGGAAAGCTGATTTTCTTGAGTTCCGCTATTTTGTGCGTATTCACCTAAAAAATCAAATTTCAAGAAAACTGAGAAATTATATTTACCTGTATTAGATATGGAGTATATGTAGCAACTTTAAAAGGTAACACTTCATTGGTTTTGATTGTATAGGTGTTTGAAGTTTATTAATTTTAAACACAAAACCCTCTTTTTTGCGCCTCTGGATGAGATTTAAAAAAAATGCTAAGACAGGTATTTCTTTATTTTTATTAATAAGTATATATTCTGAGTTTCATGATTCTAGAACAATCTATTTTTTTTTCATACAAACTTTACCCCCTCTTTTCACCCCCTTTTTCCAAAAAAATCCAAAATTTCTATAGCCTAAATGTATTCTGAATGTATTTAAACAGATTTGTGATCATTTCAAAAAAATCGGTTCAGCAGTTTTTACGTGATGCGCGGTCAAACAAACAAACAAACAGACAAACAAACAAACAAAAATTTTTTAAATGGTTTTAATATGTTCCGTTACTTATTTCAAGTCACCCTGGCTGGTTTTTTTTTTAATCTTCAATGTACAGATTTTTTGGTCTCAACGATTTTATTATATGTATAGAATTTTTATTATATGTATAGATTTATAAAAAACAAAAAAATACGTGTCCACTAATTTCCAATATCCTAACTGACGGACTAAATAGATTTGCAATTTTTTGATACTGTCGTCATGCCTATTAGCCTTAATTTCTTTGAAAGTTCTGTCTATCTTCTCCTTTTCCACGTTTAGCTATCCAATACCCACAAAATCACACCATTTTAGCTTCTAAGCTTCCGAGCACCTCTCATGAAACTTTATGAAGATTACCCACCCTTTAAAAAGCCTAGTTCAACAATATCCATAAAACGGTTTCTGTGAAAGTAAACTGATCAATGCAGACCGCACTAAACAAAGCAGGTATCCTCCGGGGGCAGTATGTATGAGGGATAGGTTGCCAGCATTCTGTGTGCCAAGGTTTGATGGGGTTACGGAGAGGGAAGACTTGGAGGAGGTAAAATAATGCTTGGAAAAAGTTTAAATATACGACCGTGTAGCAATTTTTATGCAAGCCGCATTTTAAATACATCTGCTTAAAAGGCAATGAATGGGCAAACTTTGTAGATTGTGAATTGTGCGTTTTTATCTTTTTGTGCTTGTTGTTAGTACCGCAAACACAAAAAGGATACGCACAATGGCTACGCGGCAAAGGCGTAGTTAGTTTGATGTTACGCTACAGTCGCTGGCTGTGCAGTCGTAGCACATGAGCTACACTGGTCTTGTCTGTTCCTTGTTTTTTCCTATCGGTATATTGTTTTTCTCTATTATTGCTAGCTCTTAAGGCGAATTGAATATAAAAACCACTAACCGCCAGATGTCAGTATCAATATTCCGTAACCATGATGACGTCCAGTTTCAATGGTAAAATCGGCAATATTTATTTAAAACAAGAGTGGTACATAGGCGGACTTAATGCCACAAGGCATTCTTTATCAATCAACTTTTTAATATCGAATTAATCACGTTACGTAAATAGTCACGTTAAGGTTTTTAAATCGATTAGGAAAAACATTTTCCTCCTTATCCACGCTTAGTCAACTTTCTCTAAAATCTTCTTAGTTCCTTGTCGAAAGGCTGTATATTTTTAGTTTGATCCATCGCTTCTCCCGTAGGCTCAATCTGTTGAGCGGACGAGGGTCGGCATGGCAAGCTTTAACATAACAAATTGGCGAACTGATCCGCCGGCCCATGTTCCCTACACTCGTACCCCTATGCTGATTTTTCAACACTTCGACTTTGTATTTATTTGTCGGTATTAATAAGATTCGAGTAGATTTATTGGTTTTTCTAACCCATTTTTTTTGGATACATTAATTTATTAAAGTGTTTTTGCGACTCTTTCAGTAATGTCTTCGTTAGAAATTAACAGCGTGTCATCATCATCATCATCATCATTTCAGCCGAAAGACGTCCACTGCTGGACATAGGCCTCCCTCAAGTGTCGCCACATTGACCGGTTCCATGCGACTCGCATCCAGCGGATTCCCGCAACCTTCACCAGGTCATCGGTGATCGGTCGGCGCATAGGAGAGGCAATTAAACTTCAACATTTATCTGTTGACACTTTATTCCTTTAAATGTTTGTTGAAAACATTAAAGTTGTAAAGAATCATGTTTTGAACTCACCAGAGCGACTGGTGCAACAGAATTCACAAGCAATCCAAAGCTCAAGTGGGAATAAATTGAAAAATTTTAAGCGCGCGCGAATTCACTAATGAAAGTTTTAAATGACCGACGAAAAACAAAAAAGTGACCTCGTTATTACGATTACAATTTTTTGTTTGCAGTTGAAAAAATATGTTGTGCAGCGTTCAAGTTGGTAGAACTGCGGAGATAGAGCACAACGTTGAGTTTGTGCTGTTTTGTGGGCTCCGGGCGCGGGCGGCGCTGTGCACCAACTTTTTTAAACTTTTTTTTACAAATCTGGCCAAAACAATAGCCCGCGAATTTCATAAAAGGGTCCCAAAGCGTCAACAACGTCCCGCACAATGGGGAGCGATTTGAACAATTAATCTTCGAGACGAATCGAACTTTACCAAGTTGCTCGTAATTATTAAAATGCTGTGGTTCTTTTTTGGAAAATGTTTTCGGGATTTTCTTGTACAATGATGATGAGGGTGGAAAGTAGAATTAAATATCATCTCCGATGAGGAAGTGAAAGTTTCGAATCGGGAAGTTATGAATAAAGTTGGTACATTGTTAATGAGGATGGGCTCCTAGTAGCCGTGTAAGGTATTGACGAGATAATTTATTAAAAGCAAAGTCACGTTAAATTAACATATTCTTATTACTGACTTCATAATTTTTTTTTTTTTTTTTCGAAATGGCATCTCGCAGTTCAACCAGAGAGGTTGTCGTCTGCTTAACCGGACTTTCCTGTGGGTGCCTTAAGTGTGCGCATTGTAACAAGACTGATACAATAATAATACCAAAGCACTAACATGGCCAGCCTATATTTTTTTCCTTCTGATACACAGATGTCCTCTCTGTTGGGAGAGGGCCATAATCAACCACGCGGGCCCAGTGCGGGTTGATAGATGCCTTCGAGTTTTTGGTTCTAGGACATTTCGATTTTCTCACGTTGTTTGCCTTTACCGTTTTGAGTGTAAAGGTCGTGGTTAAATATTAACAGCCGCTGATTACATACCGAGTTTCCGTCGTTCCCCCGAAAGCACGTTAAACCGTTTTCGGCTGTCATTAGTACATCTTTAACAATTGTTACAGGTAGTCAGTCGCCCGAAAGTCTAACAAACAGTAATAATAATAATAATTGTTTATTACCACAAAGTTCATGTACATTGCACTGTTTACAGATTAAAGTTCTTAATTTAGCATTCAAAAATACGTACAATAGGTTCAACTCTGTCCCCTAAACTAGGCTAGGCCTGTATCTTAGGGAACAATCTTAACAAGGTGTATAATATTACCCAGTACTAACAGGGTTGTGGAGGTCGGATAGGCAGTCGCTTCGTATGAAATACTGGTATTCAGTTGCATCCGGTTAGACTGGAAGCCGACCCCAACATAGTTGGGAAACGGCTAGCAGAAGATTTGAGAGCAGAGTAATGAAATAAATTACACAAAATAAAGTGAGGCTCCTGTGTTTAAACTCATGACAAGTCTAGACTCTATACTGATGTCACTGAGTCAACAGAATAAAGAAAAATCACTGCTTGCCCATACGAAAATCTTCCAAAAACTAACACACAGAACTAAATAAAAATCAACGCAGATGCAAAACAAAAAATGCTGTTCTAAAACAGATTAAACATTCCTAGACCCTTATACGTCCCACGAGGCTGGCCCATGGCCAGCAGTGCAATTACTTGCGCCGTACGAAACTGGGATCAGGACAGTACCAACTTGAATACGGAATAATGTAAATGTGAAATTGAAATTATATGGAAATGCAAAACGGGAGACGGGTTGTAAGGAACGAGGTCGGTTTTCATTAATAAGTTTTGATTACTGTGAGATTTTTGTGTTGCAGGTGTTTTGTGGTATGGTATTTTGGTGTGAGGTTGGGTGTTTTCAAGGTCTATGGTATTATCATAACATCACGCTTGTAATTCCGTAATGGATCGATCAACCGGGTACAAATCCAGACTCCGTGACTGCTACTGAGAAATTTATGATGTTATACCCAATAACAGTTTGCCCGACCCGGGAATCGAACCCAGGACCTCTCGCTCAGTAGTGGGGCTTATCAAGACATACTACATAATTACATATTGGCCCCGAAGGGTAAAATAGAGGACCTACAGGTAGTAGGTAAATCCAGGGCTGCGGGACTATTCGGGGCTGCGGGACTATTCGAAAGAGATACCGTGGCCCCGGAACACAAAGGGCGAGGAAGGAACATGGATGGGTTTTAGTCAGTAAAAGTCTGACACTCCCTCCTGCTCCGCCCAGAGCGAGAGGAGTTATTTGATGATTTCCCATCCTAAAAAAAAAAAAGGTAAATCCACAATTTAACAGTCATGTCAAAGTCCCATGTAATGATAAGCCGAGCCTAACATCAACCGGGCACCAATCCATAACTACGGGCTGGACTGGAAATCATTTTTAGATTGTAGCGGTTTTTGCTACTACAACACACGTGGTTACAAAAACAGTGAACACACACCTTTTTATGGTCCACAACTACATACTAGAAATAAATTATCTTCTTAAACTTTTGCCGTTGCCTTGTTTCGTATCGAAATATTACCTGTATGTCAAACAGCATACTGAAACCTGTACACTGAAGCGGATTGAAACTGAGTCTTGATCGACCAATAGGATTATCATGTTCACTGCGTTCATCTATGCGACGTGATAATACTAGAATCCTATCAGTCGATTTCTGTTGTATGTCTTCTCCGTATGAATAATAATAATAATAATAATAATAATCAAATCAAGTATCTTGACTTGGCTCGCGAGGTTGTCGACATGTGGGAAGTGGATTCAGCGATCATTGTGCCGATAGTCGTATCAGCCCATGGCTTAATTGCCAAGAGCCTCGATCAATACCTGAGGAGGCTCTCGTTAGGCAGCTGGATCAAGGGCTTGATTCAGAAAGCGGTACTCCTAGACACGGCTCGTATTGTTAGGAGGTTCCTCTCTCTGGAGCCCTGACCGCCGGTAGCTTGGACCCTGCTCCCGATACCGGTGGGCTACAATTTTTTATATTTTTAAATGTTTTTATATTTTTTTTGTAAAGAATATTTAAAAATGTAATTAATTTGTTAAAAAAAAAAATAAAGGAATAATAATAGCATTTATTTCGGGCTACGCCCATAGTGTTAGTAACAATGGTCTTAAATACTAGTAGACATATAAGTTTTAATAATTGTGGAGTTTCATCCAATGTCGCAGCATTGGAGACTCCCATCTATCTGCGAATAAACTCAACATACTGTTGGTACTGCCACGATGACGAGCGAGCAGGGAAGCGCTTCTCTTTCGCATGATGGCCGCAAAACCATCTATATGCCTTTCCGCAAACATTTTTGACGCGCTACATCGCTATGGCAGCCTCAACAGTATCCTGAGTGCGTTATTATACTGGACCCGTAGATCGCTATATGCACGCAAACTATAACTAGTCCACAGGCTGCACGTGTAAAATGACGAGCAAAAAGCTTTAAACAGAGTAATTTTGACCGCCTCTGTACATCGCGCAAATCTGCGGGCCAGCATGTTGCAGCGTACCGACAGCGATCTACGTTCCCTGTCAATGTCCTTATTATCTTTTAAATAAGCGTCGAATTTGCAATCAATCTGCCTCGTCTTCTTCTCTTCTCCCAAATACGTTTAGGGTCGGCTTCCAGTCTAGCCAAATGCAGTCGAATACCAGTATTTTACAAGGAGCGACTGCTTATCTGACCCTGTTACGGAGTAAAACGTACCCCCAGGTAAGTCTCGTTGACAGTCTTTCGGGCTTCTAACTACACGTTACGGCTGTCAATGATCTACGGATGACAGGTGAGCTGGGCTGTGAATCTCAAAAAGGACGGTCAACCACCTTGTTTCACCTTAGAGGTTAAACAAGGTGGTTGCAAGCATTACTCGACCTTTTTACCCATTCGGCTGTTACTATTTAACACAAGCCTTTAAATATGTTTAATGTAATTAATGAATGAGTTCTTATACATTACACAAACAGCATGAGAAAACCATTTGCTGAAGACAGCAACTCCTGACGTACAGTCAGCCACTAAAATCTCTGGCGTTATTAATGTCTCGCTCTAACTAATGTATCCCCGTGATTACAAAGTCGTTTGTATAATTAATTTGTCTGAGTGTACCTACCTGTCGTGTGTCTTGTGATTAATTGTAGTGTGTTTTATTGTTATGTTATTGTAATTATAGTTATTTTTGTCATTCGCTATCTCTAACAAGTTAGGATTTTTGCAATTATGAGTATAATTTATCATCAGCCTACAGCAATCTCCTGCTCAGCTGCAGTTTGATCATAGGGCCTTTCCAATCATACGGACATTCATCTCGATTCTCAATAAGTCTTATCCATGTTCTACCAGCTGCCCTGCGAAAATTGATGCTCCTCCTAGCATGTGGGCGACCTCCCTTACCATTGCCGATTCACGGTCTCCATAAATCGAGTCTCTTTAAAAACATAAAAACAAATGTAGGACCTACCTAGTTACTAAAAGATGTAAAAAAGACAGCCAATCCCAAACTCGCGAAACAGACGAAAGAAAAAATAGTTTTATTCATTTATTAATTCAATTCAAAATAAAAGAATGTTGTCGGAAAGTTATAATTTTACTACACCGTCCGTTTCCTCGTATCTACATTTGAATGTGCGCATATCCGAAGTTTTTACGTACCCCAAAAGTTACACAATACGGACTTGGGAATTTGATGTTAGTGACGATGGTCAGGAAGGAGACGTAATACATACTGTACCTATTATGGTGGATTTCGAACAATATTATTAGGTTCTTTTGATTAAATAAATAAATAAATATCGCTGGACATTTCACACAGCGCCACCTAGTGCCACACTAAGGGAGGCGAGGCGAGGGTTGTGTCGTGTACACCAGATAGTCGATATAATACACAGATACTTTTATTGTTTGTAAATACATACTAAATAGTCTGAAGTGTTGGACTTAAAACCTTATCCTTGTGATGTCTCAAAGTATCCTTTTCAATGTGCCGCGGCTTCTGGATAGCAGATCATAATATAATTCCAGTTTTTGATGAAGCTGCAAACCTGTAAGTCGATGATAACGGCTTATATTGATCGGACATATTTAAGCCAGCTTTCAGTCAGTTATTGTATTTTTGTACGTCATCTCATACTATTTTCTTGGTGTATGATAGCAAGCCTGTAGATTACATAAATATTTAAGCTGCAATTAAACATAATCTTCTATTATAATTTAAAAAAAAATAAAAATAATCTATTTTCCTATCCGTTTCCCGAAAAATCCCTCCCATACATATGTCCATAGTCACAACAATCTTGTTTTCTGCGGTCGTACGGAGTATAAAGTTTGGAGGGTCCCTCAGCCCTCCTTCGGCCTTCGGAGGTCGGAGCGAGGATAACTAAAGACATATCGACTCTTATTTAGTTTATTGGATGGGTTTTCTGAACGTAAACTTAGTTTGGGATAACATAAGGCCCTTGATCCGATCTTCCTTGTTTGTATTTTTAGTTTTTTGCTCTGTTCAGTGTTTTGGTTGTTGATCCTTATTTATTTTTGAAGAAAAGATTATCTTCGTTAAAGATAAAATATCTTCTAACAAAGCCCATCTCAGTAGTTAAGTATATTTGAAAACGTTAACGAACGTGGTTGAGTTTTGGACTAAACATATTAGAATGTTTAGCCATCAATATGCTAAGAAGAACGTAAATTATGCAAAAGGAGTTCGTAAGGATCGTAGTAAGTGGCCGTAGTAAGTTCTGCCTACCTACACGGGAATTTGACTTAAGCTGCAGATAACATAGTCAGTCTAAAATTTGATGCGAAATAAAATAACAATAAAAAAAAATCACCTGCGAAAAAAATTACTAATAACTTTAAATAAAAACTGAAGAAAAAAAACAAGTTCAGGAAATAGGACATACCTATTGTCTGCAACAGTTGGGACCCATATTGGATGTAATGATTTTAGTCTAGATTAGAGGCTGCAGAGCGTGCCAAACATTTGAATTTGGCGCCAAAATTCGCCATTTTGTTTTTATTTTGATCTACACAGTATCACTCTCACAGTTAATACGAATCTAACGACACCGCTCAAGTTAAAATCCATCGAACCGTTCAGGCTACAGAGCGTGCCAAACATTTGAATTTGGCGCAAATAATCCGCCATTTTGTTTTTTATTTTTTTATTTTGATATACTCAGTTTCACTCTCACAGTAAATACGAATCTAGCGACACGTCTCAAGTTAAAATCCATCTAGCCGTTCAGGCCACAGAGCGAGCCAAACAATTATACATACAAACATGGGTGTCCGGTAATTAATGGATAACCTTGAAATGGCTTATAGTTGTATTTATGGCCATTTATAAAAAAATACGAAAAAAAAATCTATCATAAGTAGTAAGCAAGTTCATTTATTTTGGAAAATTAGTATGAATTTATTTTTAAACAAAGTTTAAACATCTTGGGTAAAAAAATGTATGCATACATGAGTGACCAATAGTTTTAAAATAATGTCGGTTTTAAGTAGATTTGATAATGGTACAATTCATAATTGTATCTACCATAAATAGTGAATTATTACTATTAATGTAGACAAGGAGAGAAAATTACTGAAGCAAAAAAATCCAATATGGCCCCCCATTAATAAGAAGGCCCTACATCTGCGGTTTATATTTAAGATAGATTGTTTTTCGTATTTTTTTCGGAATGGCCATGGGTTGTGCTATGGGCCATTTCAAGGTTATCCATTCGTTGCCGGACACCCTGTATATACATATAGTCCGCGCGCGAGCGGATACGCTCATTCTATGAGGGTATTATGTACTTGAATTTTAACCACCGATGATTTAAGTAAGCCACCGAATCCTCGGAGCTCGCGCGCGGACTATACATACATACATACATACTCTCGAAAAACATAACCCGCAGTCGGGTAAAAACTACAAACAGCTGGAACTCGGGAGACGGTTTGGGTTTTGAAACGAGTCGCCTGAATTTGAAGATTCTGTCAAGGGGGTTGGTCTGAAGCGCCCCCATGTGATTTTAGCTGCCGGAGAAAAAAAAATTACGTACGTAACCAGGCACTGAGAAAAAAACAAAAATTTAGCCAAAATAGTGTTATTTTCGCAAATCGTTTATTTTCTCGATTCTATCGTATGAAACACCTAAATATAAGGCTAAGACCCGTTTGTCGTAAAAACGATGTCGAATGGATTCCGTTCTCTCCGACCAATAGGTTAGGTTAGGTTAGAACTGTGACCAACTACGCTGCCTCGAAATTGGTCGCAGTAAAAAAAATAGTGCCCCGTTTCGTATTCACTGACCGAAATTTACGTTAAAAATTGTAACCTTTAAAAAAAACTACGCATCTCCGGCAGGGGATGAAAGTGGGGGGCGACTTTACACTCCTCCCTCCATCCCTCCCCAGCCCCCTCACCCCCCAATTCAGGCGACTTGTTTCAAAACCTTACCCCGGGAGACTTCACAAGAACACACGATTACATGATCATCTATTCGTTTTTCAGTCAGACGTCTGTGATTATCATCGGCAGTTCGTAACATTAAAAAAAACTTTAGTCGAACAGCAAATTGACAATCCAGCACAGTGTTGCCACACAAAAATATGCCCAGTGACCGAAAAACAAAATCAAATCGAGTTGCCACTCGTCAATTGGTTGAAAAACATAATCAATGATTCCAATTTACAAATAAAGTAACAGAATCAGGTAGGTGTTCAATATTAAATGAGCTGTTATTTCACGGTTCCGTATCAATTGATAATGACGTAATAATAAATTATTTTAGTTGACAGCGCTGTCCGTTTTGTTATTATTATTAAATGGGATATTTTAATACAGAATGGGGCGTAACTGGCAGCGGGTAATTCCGTGATTTACCGTAGAATTGTAGATACAAAGAAACGATGGATGGACTGTGAGAAGTATGATATGCCAAAAACGGAGTCGTCTGATGAGATGACGAGTAATAGAGAAGTATGGAAGAAGAAGACATGTTGCACCGACCCCAAATAAATTGGTATGACGGCAGGAGAATGATGATAATGTAGGTACAGTCTTTTCACTTTTGATTATGGCGAGTACCTTTATTTGATTATTTTTATGTGTTGCATCACCGTCAACATCAAAGTAATCCTAACTCTCGTGGCTGATAATAAGGTAACCAATGAGTCTAGGAAAAGAGGCTCTAGTTACAAGTAGTAAAACTGTACATTAATATTCTAGAGCAAGCCAATCCTCGTAATTAGAAAAGTTCAAAATCTAGTCGCGTTCTTATGTCAGCGACTATCGATGTCGAAAATGAGAATAAAAAGCGAACTTTTTAAATACTAGCTTATACCCGCGGCTTCACCCGCGTTGAGTGCCATAATAGGCTTGTGTCCTGAACAAATCTAATTAGTCCGTCAGTTAGATTATTAAAAAATATTTGACACGTATTTTTTCTTTTTGGCGTAAACCAAAATTGACGAAAATACGACCCGATTTTAAAATTCTAAATACGTCACGCCGCGCCGTGCTATAATTTTTAGTGCGTTGTTACGTCACGAGCCCCCACTCTCGAGTTTCGATGCGTTTTATCTTTGTCAATATTCATTGATTTACGAAAACAACAAAAAATACGTGTCCATTATTTTCCAATACTCTGACAGACTAAGTTGATTTGCAATTTATTGATGGTGGAAACTAGCCTGTTGTCCCACGGGATTAAAAGTATCCTACGTGTTAATACAAGTTATAAACTATCTGTGTGCCGAATTTCATCCAAATCCGGTCAGTAGTTTTTGCGTGAAAGAGTAACAAACGTCCAGACATCCAGCTCAACACTGTTGGGTCTAGAATTATGTAGTAGGTGCTGAATTCATAGTAGGTGATCGTTTGCGCATCAATATCCCTGTATAGAAATCGCTGACAACCGCCCCACACGTCGAGCAAACTCGCCCCCACCCGAATATAATTGAATGGGGTATTAATTTACCTAAAATCAGATTTCATTAATTAGCCAACTATCCTTTGTCTCATCGGGTTTAACAATACGCATTGACGGCTAAATTAATTAATTGTTATTAAGTAAGACGCGCCATTTATCATGATTTTCATAAAATTCTATATTACACAATGGTTGTTGTTGCTATAGAAATGTTACCGTTTGCTAATGGTGTTTTGTCTGTGTGTACGTTTCAATGAGTCTTGGATTAACCGATCTTAACTGTCAATTATATTGATGTTGATCGGTGTTTAATTAATATACAATCAATCAGTTCTATAAATATAGTTAATCAGGATGGTGTGAATAACACGAATTCATTAGGGCAATATTTCACTTATTTCTACGATTAGCTTAGCGTATAAATTTCAACTTGCTAGGTCTACCCGTTCCTGAGAAAAGCGGTGGTGACAGACGGACAGACGGACAAGAAACTGATCTTATAAGGTTTCCTTTTTTTACCTTTTGAGGTACCCCATAAACAGCGTTTCTTTCGCATTATGTTCGCATAAGATCTAACTGATAAATGTCTGTATTCCTAGTGATTTAATCATCATTCTTATCATTCTCCTGCCATTTACCCAATTTATTTGGGGTCGGTGTCTTCTTCTTCCATAGGTCTTCTCCACCTAGCGATATAGTATCCCAGAAAATCCCATGCGAACAAAAGATACATGTATAGGTACTTCCATCTACGTAAGTAGGGTCACAGTGGTGGGCATTTTTCGTCTCTTTGAATTTTTCTGATTTTATGACCCAGGGGTCAGGCTAGGAGGTAAGGCCTCGTCTCCCATGTATGAGGTAGTGGGTTCAAATCCGGGCAAGTACCAATGTGACTTTTTCAATTCATATGTACTTTTCTAAGTTTATCTTGGACATCACAGACATCGGTGAAGGAAAACATCGTGAGGAAACCTGGACTTATAATTAATATAAGTCTGAAATCGCCAACCCGTCTTGAGCAAGCGTGGTAATCAATGCTCGTGCCTTCTCTGTATGAGAAGAGGGAGCCAGCAGTGGGACAGTAATAGGCTGGTATTATTATTATTATTACATAAGATTTTTTTTCGCCAGTAATATTTGAGTCCCATGTAATATAGGGGCGAGCCTATTACCATGAACCAAGCACGAATTCAGACTCCGTGGCTGCCACTGACAAATTTCTGATGAAGAAGAATCCGAGAATCGAACCAAGGACTTCATGCTTAGCAGTCGTGATTACGACCACTATACCAACGAGCCTGTCATTCCGAGATTCCGATATTAAAATGTCAGTATAAAACTAATACACGACTCAACTTGCTAGCTAGACACAAGTGCAGTTAGTATAAGTCATTAGTAACCTACCTACCGATATTGGCGTACCTACCGCCGTTTTACCGTCGGGGTCCCTATTAAACTTTAAATATCCAAACATTTGGCCCTACGTTACAGTCCAGATGTTACTTCGTGGTCCGAGTTATGGGAGATAGCGGGTAGACCACAATATTGTTCCTTTTTCAAAGCATCTTTTCAGCTACTAATTATAGTGGAATAAAGAAACTCACAAACACACATACCTACATACTTACATGAACCCTGAAAACATAACACTCCTTTTTTTTGGCAGTCGTGTAAAAAGAACGAGCATGTACTCCACGTTTTCGTATCAATGAGTCTATTATTAACCGACTTAAAAAAAGGAGGACGTTCTCAATTCGGTTGTGTTTTTTTGGTCAACTTTATCAATATTGTTCGAGGAGGTATCATACATATAAGGTTTGACTGTGTTTGAATAAAGATATTGACGCAGATTCGGGCGGGACACAAGCATAACCAACCGCACATATCCTCCTGTATCACTATTATAGAGTAACCATGGAGTTTCTTGCCGGTTCTTCTCCATGGAAACGACCAACGCGAACCGTGCACTTTTTTTCGACGTTTTATAAGTATCTAGGCCTATGTAAAATAAAATATTTTGATTTTGATTTTTGATGATTAATCGGTGATATTACTTGCGTACAATCATTTTGTTTAAAGCGGGTTTTTTGCATATAAATGTGACCCGATGGGACTGTTATATGCATTCTTATTTAAGTGAAAGGTTCTTTAGTAGCAAGCAACGTCGTACATAAGGTGCACGTATTAGGTACTATAACATAATCTTTATTATACTTAAAATGTCACTTACGGGATATCTTCCGTGATTATTTATTGTTTTCGAGCTCAAAAACAATAAATAATCACGGAAGATATACCGTAAGTGACATTTTAAGTATAGTTATGAACCGTGAAAGCTTAAAATAATCTTTATTGTACCACACTACAAGTCCGTAGACAAGTTGCGAACTAACTAACATCTGCACTTGCGTCAATATATATTCGGGTTTCACACCGATACAATAATATATGAAGGAAGTATTGTAAGTATAATAACGGTTTAATTTTAATCTACGCTGATATTATAAAGTGGTGTTTGTAGTTTCTATGTAGGGGTAATCTACGGAACTAATGATTCAATTCATTTTTTTGTTTTCATTGGTAGAACGCTACATTATCCGTGGGTATAAATTATGTTTAGATCATGAATATTATCACAATTTTTGCGGACGAAGTCACGGGCGAAAAAATATTTTCCAAAATTTTATTTTATCACTTTGTTGGCGTTATTGATATACACACCTCTGCAAAATTACAGCTTTCTAGTACTAACGGTCTCTTAGCAAAACCTCGGCCAGACTGACAGACAGATAGACAGACAGACAGACATGACGAAACTATAAGGGTTCCTTGTCAGGACTACGGAACCCTAAAAAGATGTTACAAAGGGCTCAATTACAATTCTCAATTCAGAAGCCGCTGTAAATCATCATTATATTCTGCTATACGAAATAGTGATTTTATATTCGAGCTTACGTGTAATACAATACACATGACTGAATAGTTGTTATTGGATAAACAGATTTGGATGAAAATTCCTAGAACTAAGGAACTTGTAAACCCCAGAAGAACATGTTCTTTACATTGCAAAAGGAAAACTTGACGTAGGTATTGCCACAGGCGCGCACTGCCTTTACACACAGTGAATAAAATAATGAAGTCAAAAGAAAATTTAACCAAACGTATACTAGATTAAAATTGCAATTAAAACATACTCGTTTCCTGCAAAGTTTTATTTGATCTCATATTTAAACAGCCCGTCTAAATGGGAGTAAAGATACGTTTTTTTCCTGCAATAGCCGCTTGTAGCCCGTTAGTGCCTTTTTGCTAAAACAACAGAGCCTTTCCTGCATAAAATACGAATTTTTGTTAGTAAGTTTTTGACGTTACATCCCGTTTTCGGGGCTTCAATAGACAAAGCTGAATGAAAAACATGTAGGGTGAATAGGATTGTTTTTGGCTACCGTCGTTAGGTATTGATATTTCGACTGAATATACCGCTGCGTACCGGTGTTAAACCCGCGATGGGTTTTGTTGGTATGGTTTTTCAAAATAGTTTGTAACAATGTTTATTGAATAATAAAAGTTAAAAAAATCGTTGCTAAACTGATTTCTTGTACATGTTGATGATTGCATGACGTAAACTATTAAACTCAGCGGCGTAGTTACGCAACTCACTAAAACCCAATACTTTTGACAGCCGAACAATATTCATTAAATTATTTACCTTGATGAAGTTTTCAAGCAAATGCAGTAATGGATTGCGAATTTCTTTCAAAATCTTTCAGATTGTGCTACAAAGTGTATTACGCATTTAGGGTCTCCTAGACACTTTCTTTTACTTTCATTTGATTCAGTCGTGTCTTAGATCATGAAACCATAGAAAATAGTATAGATACGTATTCTCGGAAACTCTTTTTTTACGTATAAAAAGGTTCTAAACTAAAAATAAAAAAAAAACAAAGCTTTTAAAGTTAAAAGGCCAGTAATTAACTTAATTATTGTGATGAGCACAATTAAGTTAACATTTAAATTCTTAATGGACTGCTCTTTTTTAGACGGCAACGTTTACTGGGAGAGACGAGAAGAAGAGATAAACTGTACAATGTATCATCCAGTTCACATTTTTAGGCAAGTAGAACAAACAAACAAAAGGCATATGAATCAGTCAGACGCCTATTCATGGTACGCATACCTGTTTTAAACAGAAATAAAATATGCTTGTCGATAATGTGTTAGTTCAAATATAAAATATGTCTATATAAGGTGGGATGTTTCGATCAGTATCAATATAGACAGTATATATAGAATGGCGCCTACCATACTATAAATATTTCGATATTTGTATCTTTCGGTTCGAGGACACGGTTTCCTCACGACAGACGGATTGGAACTGAACGAACGGTCTGAATACTAGTAGCCAGAACAGTGGAGAACTGGTACATCCACCCTATAAAGTGAAACCTATAGCCCTTTTGAATACTGACTGTGCTGTAGAAATTTTTGATTTAATTTCTGTATGAAGCCAACAAAGCGCTGGATTCACGTATGAGCAAGTTTTTTGTTTTAAGCAGGGTGTTTGTTTTCAATAAGTGGGTCAACGGCGTCGGGTCGCGAATGTACGATGGAATATTATAATTATGCGCTTTGTAGCCTTGTGTTAGAGCATGTTTTTGATGAAAATGTTATGATTATAATGTAATGCCCTCGTTCGCCCCGTAGTTCTGCGTTTGATCCTGGAGTCAACCAACAAGTTATTGTATTTGGTCCTTTTTATGAATTATAGTTATCAGGCGGGTTAACATGACGTCTTATCTTATTCCAATGTGGGAAACAGATGCCGTTAGACGTCCTCTTTAGCTCCGTCTCTTTCCCACACTGGAGTGACATTATCACAATAGACGTCATGGTAGACCACTTGACCTTCGGACTTTGACATAATATTCATTTGCTCTTAAACCTTTAAAAGGCTGGTGTGTCCGCAGCCAGTCTATGTATCCGCACCTTTATAATTTAGAATTTTCACTACCCCGATTCAGACCTCTACTAAATTGGAAAAAAGCAAAAACATTGTTTTATGTTTCTTATAAAATAAAAATATTATAACATTTGAGGTTTGCCAGACGTGAGGTCTTCGTTTGTTCCCTTGTCATATGAACACGATATAGAGAAGACAGAAGTCAATTTTTCAAAACGCGGCATAGAAAATTTACTGATGAGAACTGTGTTGGTTAATGGTGCAAATCCAATTGAATATCAATAAATTGATATTACACTAAATCGATCTATTTTTTCAAAGAGTCTATCCAATTAATTTATTGAGTTACATTAAAAGGTTTTTTGTTTTAAATAATTTTAGATGATCTGTGTTAAAGATAATTCTATTGATCTGGATCAACACGGATGATCCTGATTACCAAACAACTTCTAGCCTTCCTTTCGCCTTCTATGTAGGTAGCCAGTTACAAAATCATTCCTAGTGAACCTTCTTCCCCTTACCTGTCCATCATAATAACTTCGTTAGCAAGCTCTCACTTCGATAATTTAATGAGGAAGCTGTCTTGTGTCAGACACAGAGCATCTTGATGAGTATGTAGCTGAAATTTCAGCAAAATTGCAATATTTTGTACATGAAGTTGGGCCAACTTTGTGCTTTGGTACCGGAAGGGCCTTTATTAAATTAGGTAAGGAAATAAACTTTACCTTTGTTTTACAAGAGTTGCATCATTGATTTTAGATTTAGTACAACATTACAAGGACTATTTAATTCCATTCATACACACCCCCGTATCCATAAACAAATCAAAGTGATTAATGAGTAAAAAGTAATTACTTAAGATGCGATTTTATTAGAAGTTAGAACTGTAAAAAATTTGAATTCTTAGCTTTGCTATCTTTAACGGTGTTCGAATTCTTGTCTATTGGATAAAAATAGTTGCAAAAGTAATTACTTTAATTCAAGCAATTTCTTTAACTTAACTATAGATACGAGTGTGGGTATTGTTCAAAAAGATTAATATAAGAAGTATGTTGTCGGGTAGGATACAATTTAACAAAATATTTTTACAATAACTTTATTAAGTGCTGCAAAGAATATAATAATACAAATTCTATACAGACAATATTAGAAATATGAATAATCAACTGAGACACATTCTATTTCTATAACTACTTTCCTTTCCTTATGTGTGTTTTTATTAAGTACATAATTCTGTCCTACTGCTAAGCAAAACTGGGTCCTATTAAGATATCAAAATAAGGTATTTTTTCACTTTGCTCATCTTTCACTGCTCAGACTCAAAAGTTATTGAAAGCTACACATTGTAAGCTAGTTATTGTAATCTCTGGAACTAATGATCCAATTCTAAAAATCTTTCACTTGCAGAAAGCTACAATAGTCGTGGGTGCTACAGGCCATAAATTATATTTACATCATACTAATTAAACGAGCTATCACAACTTTTATGAACGAAGTCGCGGGAGAAGTGCTAGTCAACTATAAACTACCTATAATATAGCTTACGCGGACGAGCAGCATCCACGTAACGTATATCATCTGCTAAGCGTGCCGATCATAGGATTATACTGCGAACAAACTTCCACCAAGTTGGCTAAGCCAATTTATGGGACTGATTAGTAACTTACTGACTACATTATTGTAACTTGTAATGAAATAATGTGCAATAGTATATTCGGTTCTTATTCAATAGTAATAAAGGTACATATTTTTTATGACATAAAAAGTACATGGACCATCGGACAAAAACTGGTTGTCGCCAGATACATAAACGCTGTTACATCAGTTAGAAGTATGAAAAAGTAGGATACTTTTGTAATTTCAATATTTTGTTTTAGTTCCGCTAAAAAATGGCTCTTTTGAGTATAGGTCTGGGTTTCATGTTGCGTATTAATTATCGTACGAACATTTTTACGAGCGGAAAAGACCGCTCTGCCGCTGCATTCTGAGCTTTATGTAGTTCTTAGCGGAATAGGGTTTAGATGTCAAAAAAAAAACTAATTAGTCCGTCAGATAGATTTCCAAAAAATATTGGACACATATTTTTTCACGTAAACTATAAATGAAGACGATACAGTGCGTCGACAACTCGTATGACGTCACATTGAGGACATTTTTTACTCAAATGTGACGTCACGAGCCCCCCCACTCAAGATCTTTGACACGTTTTATCTTCGTCAATTTTTATTGATTTGATAAAACAAAAAAAACACGTATCCAATATTTTTCTATAATCTAACTGACGGACTAAACAGAATCACATTTTTTTAGTGAGTCATCATGCCTATTAAAATGATAACACAAAATTAAGTAACTACTACTCTAGACGTAAACCTTCACGAAGAACACTTCTCCTTTTTTATTTAAAAACATGCTAATCCTTAATCTCCGGCCCTAAAGCATTGTCAATACCAGTGTACACAGTAGCACACACCTTCTTGCAGCCTCGTTTGAACAGCATGATAGACTTGCCCAGCACTAGCAGTTTCTGTGCCCTTTTGTGTTCGCTTGGTTGTGGTTCCCGACGGCGTTTAGAGCGACGGTGAAGCTGGATCTCCACTGCCAAAGAAATTGCTGGAAACCCAAAGGTTGACTTTAGAGAATGCCTCGTGGCATTAAGTCCGTAAGTATCTCTGTACAGTCGCCAGTGTATTAAGTTTTTGGCATTAAATTTTCTCATTCGATTTTGAACTTAACCATCAACATTTTGTGGTATAAAATCATTTGGAGAAATTTTACAGTTGACACTTGATTTGCCGGTGACTGTACCACTACTCTAGAAAGTTTAAATGATGACAGATGGGATGTAGCGATCATGATTGAACAAACGATTCCATTTTATTCTATCATCTTGAACGATGTATAGTTTCTATTCGTTTGTTTTGACCACGTGACTTAACGTAGCGTTTTCTACGATCGGATGCGCCGAGGCGTTTGCGATTGTAGAAAGAGAAACGATATGAATCGTTTGTAACTTGGTTAGGCCTGCAGGAGTGCTACGAGAGAGGCCCGGTTTCCTCTAAGCCGGTGAGGAGGCGTGCAAGATTCAACAATTGATGACATTATAGCCTAAGTTCGTATAAGCAAACTTTGCTTTGTAATAAATTCATATTTTAACTACCTGCCAACAGATATCCAATGCCGAGTAAACAGAAAGCTCCCCTCAACATCCTTAAAGAGACGGGCTGCAAACCTTTTGTGGATTCCCCTTGTGGCTGCAAACACAAACTTGGATAATAAATCAACGACAATCCTAAACTTATTGTTTAGAACCCCTGGAGGTTATTTTAAGATGTCAATGTCACCTCTAAATTAAGAATAAAATACCCGTTGAATTATTGTGAGACTAAAGTTTGCCCGCGGTTTCGCACTCATGAGTCGGAAACATATAACCGGGAAAAAAAATATCCTGTGTGGGTGACTGTGTGAGGTTTACATGTGTGTGCTTAACGAAATCTGTAGGCTTAGCCAAGTTGACAATCTACAATCGTTAACGCTAGTAGAAAACTAACCAAATGTATGGGAATGACATCTATCAACGATAAGTCACGTGGTCAAAACAAACGAATGGAAACTTTAAAGTTTAGTCAAAACTGTAAGTTGGCTACGATTTATATGGGATGTAGGGATCACGATTGTAGAAACGAATACATTTCATTCTATCATCTTGATCGATGTAAACTTGTCTACGAAAGTTTATATTCGCTTGTTTTGACCACGTGACTTAACGTTTACGATTGTAGAAAGAGAATCGATACGAATCGTTTGTAACTTGGCTAGGCCTGCTGTTCAGCCGTTAAGGTGTAGAAAGATAACAGACAGACAGATAGACATGGTAACTTTCGCATTTGTAATATTAGAATGGATGTGTGTGTGTGAGTGTGTGTGTATTTATGAAACGGTTGATATTTATTTGTAATATTAGAATGGATGTGTGTGTGTGAGTGTGTGCATTTATGAAACGGTTGATATTTATTTGTAACATTAGAATGGATGTGTGTGTGTATTTATGAAACGGTTGATATTTATTTGCAATATTAGAATGGATGTGTGTGTGTGAGTGTGTGTATTTATGAAACGGTCGATATTTTTGTATCGGGATATATGATATCGCGATATCTACTCCACATCCTATATGATCATTGAACCAAGCGAGATTTAATTAAGAATTCACGTGAAACAAAATATCGGATCGAAATATAGTAATATTATTATTTTGATGGTCGATTAAATTATGTAACAAGTGTTCGTAATTGTTGGGTTAATTTACTGTAAAATTATTTTCAACGAAAAATTTATCATTGATGATTTTACCAAAAAGACTACTTACCTGAGTACCTATGACGAGTTGACATATTATAATGTACCTGTTCTGTAGTTAAATTATTTTTAGTTGCTATTTTTGTAGTCTGAATAATGAGGCGATTACAATTTTTTTTTCTGCTGTTTTTTTTTCTCAGAACATTAACATAATGGCGTCTGTCCACTTTCTGTTTTCGGTAAATGTTAATTAATCCATACCAATATTAAATAAACTGTGTCTGTTTGTGACCTATTCACTATGATTGGATTTTGATGATATTTATCAAACAGTTACACTATCGTCACTTAGTTTAGGACATTGGGTTCTTAATCCCCACGGTTAGGGATTATGCAGGTTGGAATTTTTCAATGCCATCTGGAGGGAAAGTACTCGAAATACTGGAGATAGAAAATTTTACTCAAAGGTAACATTCCTTTATTTTTAAAAAGAAACAAATCTGCATTCACAGATTTTAGAAAATTAGCTTGCCACACTAGGGAATCGAACCGAATAAATTTCGATAAAATAACATACTGTACTTTTTACATCAATCAATAGGGGCAATCATATGGATAAAATCTTTCTAACAAACGTGATAAATTAAATGAAAGGTAAACCATAAATAAAAGTTAATAAGATATAGTATACCTAGTATAAGTTAATAATAAATGTAATAAGATAAAGCACTTTTATGTATGGTTTTCCTTCCATTTAATTTATCATGTTTGTTAGAGAGATTTGTTCCATATGATTGACCCCATCGATTGATGTAAATAAAGGTACAGAATGTTATTTTTTTCGAACTTTAGTCGATCCATCCTGGGTTCGATGCCCGAATGTGGCAAGCGAATTTTCGAAAATCTGTGAATGCAGATTTGTTTCTTTTTAAAATAAAGGAATGTTTCCTTTGAGTAAAATTTGCTATATCCAGTATTTAGAGTACTTTCCCTCCAGATGGCATTGAAATATTCCACCCTGTATAGTAGAGCTAAACAGTGGCGTCGCGCCACCGCGGACAAAAACAAGTTCTTATGTTCCTGATCTACACACCGCTTGCGACGTGACAGCCGTAGACTCCCCCATAACTTCACCACCCTGCTTGTCACTCTCGGTGACCGGATCCGACCTCCTGGCTTGTTCTGGAAGGTTCTTATACTCGTCTGTTGTCATCTTCGCTATGATGCCAGCTTCAAAGAGTGTCATGAGCCTTAAATGAAGAATTTTGTAATATAGCTTTCAGAGCGTTAAGAATTTAAATGATGCAGGAAGTGACAGATGAATCTTAAAAAGGGAACTGACAAACTGGATCAGGAGGTATAGGGTTGGGTATGTATGCCGCAGCATGGGAGAAACGTATGTCCAGCTGTGATATGTGATAGGTGGAGTGGATTGTTGACGGACGGCAACAATAAAATCAATGTTTAAGTAACATTGCACTTACCCGTAGTTCCTACCTACCCTGTCAGTTGAAATATAGGTGCATTAATCAGAAATGTATACATTTTCTTTAAAAAAACCTAGCACAATCAACGTATATTATTCCTTTTTTTTTTTTTTTTCGAATGGGAAATCATCAAATGACTCCTCCCGCTCTGGGCGGAGCAGGAGGGAGTGTCAGACTTTTACTGACTAGAACCCATCCATGTTCCTTCATCGTCCTTTGTGTTCCGGGGCCACGGTATCTCTTTCGAATAGTCCCGCAGCCCCGGCAGGCTTCGGCCCTTGCGGACCACTTCACTGTTGCTGACTCTCGTTGAGGCGCGCGTGGAACACTCCTGCGCCGTCGACACGGCCTGTCGTCATGAGACGGACGGACGGCGAGCTAGCCCATAGCTCCCCGTCCACAGGCCCGTGACGTATAGTATTCCTACTGCAGAGATTTTTCTTTTATTACTAAATGCGCTTGCTTTTGGCCACAACTCGCCTGATGTGTAGCGATGACGCGGCCTGGGGTGGAGCACGCTTGCCTAGAAGAAACTGATTCACTCGAACTTTTTTTTTTCTTTAGGGTTCCGTACCTCAAAAGGTAAAAAAAGAAACTCTTATAAAATCACTTTCTTGTCCGTCTGTCTGTCTGTCCGTCAGTCACCATCGATTTTCTCAGGAACGGGTGGACCTGGCAAATTGAAATTTATACCAGATACTAAGATCTATAATCCCTATTAGGTGTATTAAAATCAAGGTCCTGAGTCAGCACAATAAAAAGATATGGGCAAATTTAGATTTTCGCGAAAACTTGTAAGTACCATTTACCTTAATTTTCAACTTTTTTTATTTTTCGGAGTTTTCCCTTTACTTGTGCTGTAAGATCTTGCTTTGAACCAAAATTGACAATTATAGGTCAACCGGGAGTACCCCATAGGTTTTGGGTCGAAAACCTATATGGTAGTTCCCGTTGACCTAGAATCACGAAATTTGGCGAGAACCTTTGTCTTACAGCACATGTAAAGAGAAAAATCTGAAAACCGTAAATTACAAACTTACTATTACAAACTTATTATTTGCGGTTGGTGCAATAGCCGTTTCATAGGTTCAAACAGTACAGTTAAGTTGGTCCTTTAAAAAGTTTGTACGGAACCCTTGGTGCGCGAGTCCGACTCGCTCTTGGCCGGTTTTTTTGAAGAGGTCTACATTATAATGATCGGGAAACAGAGAAGCCGGCAGTGAATTCCACAGACTGGCGATTCGGACGCATGTTCGAATACATGTGGAAGCACAGCGCTTTGTTCGGGTTCGTGCAACTTCAAGCATATAACCGTGACGCTTCGTCGTTTCTCTGCTTATATGCCTCCTCTCTCTGAAAAGGTCAACATGCCTGTAATATGTATACTTTACTTACACATTGTTAAAAGTTTCCAAATAAGGACATCCGATTTGTAAAGCGATTGCCGAGTATCGCGTATACAGTTTTTCGCTCAAGTGAAAGTTGTGGGATCCTGAAACAAAATTTTGTTTAGAACTTTCATTCAACTGAATTTCGGGTATGGTTGTCAACTGCTAATTACGGTTATTGGAAGGTTGAGTCCGGTTGAGTCCACGAGTAAAGTAAAATATAACTTCACGTATGTTCCGAAAGGTTAGCCAAAGGTGTACTTCCCATGAAATAACGAGCCTACTAAAGAGTCCTAAAATACTGTTTGTAATTAAAAATATAAGTTATCCCATGATCTGTCCACGAATTAGACACAATAGTTAAACAATGGTGTCTCGACCAAATTGGTCATTCGACAGATCATGATTTATTGGGGAATTATCAAACATGAGGTTCTGCTATGGTGTCTACCTGAGAATGACTGCCTTATTATGTAGTCTTCTACAAATCAAATCACTGAAACAAGCAATATCAAATTCTTTTTTCGTGTGGTTATTGCCTAACCTGGTGTCACAGTTTTATGCCAACCATGGCCCTCTGACTTAGCTTTATATACCGTCGAGAAATAACTCTTAGCCATACTGGTTTCCTTCGATGTTTTTCCTTCACCGAAGCAAGTGAAAATTATACAATACGCAAGCAGACGTGCGTGTCTTGGGTTCGAACTTGAGACCTATGTGATAATGTTGTAATGGACTATCTCTACCTAGCCCGTCACTAGTTACCGAAGTACATACCAAATCTCTCAGTATCATAGTAGAGCGTCTCTCTGCCCCCCAGAACAGCAACTCTTCGATGGGACAGCACTAGTCGTACGCCCACCTCTACGTTGCGCACGCGTTGAATACGTTGTCGCCGCATCAGATTTGCGAGACGGCCGTATACGCCTGTGCCGTTCTGGAGAAAGAAACTCTTAGTACTTCACCCATTGACTGTTAACGTGAACACATGGATTGACAATTGTTTTATTGAAAAAAGTGTAAGTGATCCTTTTCTTGAAATGGATGCACACAGGCGGTAGCCAAACAGCTCAGAGGCCCTAGCGCGAGTAAACGTATCGTAAATACGACGATTTTTGAATCGATAAAACAATTATCTTAAAATTATGAAAATATTACGTGTGAATCGAGTGTCGGGTTAAAAACTAGAATTAGATGAAGTCTTCTAATAGTGAAATTTCTAACTGAGTAAAAACTTTCATCAGCTGCCATACAGCTGATGAAATTGTTATTACTGGGACTATGAACTGGCCACAGTACTCAGACCAAACCATACTACTACTATTAAATGTGTGGTGATTGTTTTAAATCTGATATCATGATAAATTGAAAATCAAATAATAACAAATATTGATTCGTTTACCAAGCGTTTCATCGAGGCCTTAATCCTGCATTATTTACATCGGATCTATCATCGCGTTATTGAGCATAAAAATACGTAAACCTGAAATAACAAAAGCTTATCGCTCGCTCGAATTTGCACAAAATCATAATATGCATGAATATATTGACTCTGAAACAAATATGCAGGATACGATACGTGAAACGAAACTCCATTATTATCAAAGGAAAGGGAATTTATTTTGATAATTAACTAATAGTATATGTATTGGCACTTTGCATTGAGGATGTTACGGAGGTGGTTTTATTGGAACCGAAATCGGAGTCGGAGTTTTTAAATTTGATATTCGGAGTCGGAACCGGAACCGGATTCGGAGTCAGAGGCGGAGTCGGAAATGGTGGCAGAAGAAAGATGGTGTTAAGGGCAGGCAATAAAATAAAACAGTACAAACATTAATTAGCCAGCCTCTTTAATTTCAATTAAAAAATAATTTCGATTTCGGTATTTAATATAAATAATTGTACAATAACAGTTAGCAAATTAAATCAAATTAATTGACTCCAGAAGTAGCAATTTATATTTCGATCTCCGATTAAAACCTCCAATTTAAAAGTATCGGAACCGAAGTCGGAACCGGAGATGTAATATCAATCAGAAGTTCCGACATATCGGAGTCGGAGTCGAAGCTCCGAAACATCCCTACTTTGCACTATTAATGAACTTATTGTGAACTATTGAATAGTTAAAAATCCCATTTACTGTAGAACAAAGTGTTTATTTTGATAAACAGTTTCTTCTAACTTTTGAGTTAGTAGAAAAACAACTTCACCAGAACTAGAGTAATCGTTAATCGATTTCAACGAGTAAAAATACTGGGGTCTAAAATGGCCTATTTGGTAGAATCTTAGAGTTTCGATACAAAATAGATCGTGTTCAATAGTACAAATTAATAATGTACCTATTACTTGCTTATTTCATGCAACTACGTATTTAATAGGACAATAATATGAATTACGTTACAATTCGTCAAATGGTCACAAAGTGACCATTAGTAATATTAACTGCGTCTGTGACCATTTAAAGAATTTTAACGTATCTTCTCCATGAGTCAAAATGGTTGTCAAGAACTTACTTGCAAAATAGCCAGAGAAGAGCTATGGCTTTCGACCACCAGCTCATATCCGTAATCCCTCATAGCTTCCTCCAAGGCAGGCAGGGTTCCAATGGGACGTTCCCTCGAAGGTTTAGCTATCAAACTGGTCAGGTTCGCCGAGTACATGTCACCGATGACGTAGGTAGCGCCGAGGGAGATTAACACGGAGACCAGCCGGGCCTTGTGGGTGCTGGATGGCTCCTTGCTGGATGCTAGGAGAAAACATCATGCTGATGTAATGTTAACGATTTTCGGCACCTCTGGTAGAGTATAATAGGTCTCTCGCAGCTGCACAATATATTAGAGTTTATAGAATTAAATTATCGTATTTGAGGCTAAGAAACCCGTGACTTTTTGATCGGGAATGTAAGTAAGATTGAAATAATTGGCAAAGTTATTTAAAACTAGTTTATGCCCTGAAGACCCGCGTACAGTAAAAACAGTTCCAAATCAATCACACGAGAAAATACTAAACTTCTGGGATGAAAAGTATCGTATTTCAGGTCCTGTGCCGATTTTATCCGAATCCATTCAGCCGTTCAAGTGTGTGAAGGTAGAAAGTAACAGACTAACAGAATAAGTTACTTTCGCATTCATAATAATAAATATGGCTGTTGCTTACACTGCCTCAAAAACAGCGTTGTTGTAAACCAGCAGCAGCTGCTGAACAGTCCCAGCTGGTCACATTTACGTCGTTGCCATAGCGACGGAGCTGCGATCACTATCCAGAGCGCTGGACCGGTCACTAGTAGGGTTGCGAAGACAAGAGGCCACACCTGCGAAAATTAACACGAAAAGGACATTCTTAAGCATTTACATGTAAATTGGTTACCAAAGAGATGACAGGTATTGATCCAAATAGTGGAATGAAGAAAATAAACATACACAATTTGTATCCCCTGAATACTGAAACAAAAACAACTTCTTCTAAATAAAATTACCTCCCACTGAAAAGGCCTGATAATCGCCAGGGTCTCGCTCAGCTTCGCTGGAGCGTGCGTGAGGAATGCGCCCGAGTCTGCCAGAGTCATGAACGAGAACTCCACTGCTTGTAACCGCTCCCAAGTCATTGTCACATCGCCTAGGAAGAAATCCGCTTGCTGGAAAGAAATTCCTTTTGTGTTAAACGTTAGCTTGACGACTAGTAAACATCTAAGGAGAAGGTTGTAGCAGAATTTACCACATCAGAAGAATTCGGAAACGAATGCACTTTTGGCCTAGGGCGCAGAAAAGTGGCTTTCAAAGCAATGCGAATTTTTACAATGATTTTCATTACGTTTGAGTCATCTTTTATCGTTATCTTCGGAACAACCCTGGCTATGAATAAGAGTTATGTATAGCCTTTTTTTTCGGATGGGAAATCATCAAATGACTCCTCCCGCTCTGGGCGGAGCAGGAGGGAGTGTGTGGGAGTGTGTGTATAGCCTAAAAATAACTTTGTCGTTCGATCTTTGAATCAAATTTCGTGATTCTAGGAAACTACCATATAGGTTTTCGACTCAAAACCTATAGGGTATTTCCGGTTGACCTAGAATTGTCAATTTTGGTTAAAAGCAAGGTCTTACAACTCAAGTAAAGGGAAAAGTCCAAAAAATAAAAATTGTTGAAAATTAAGGTACATTAATTCATTTATTCATTCATTTATTTCAGTAACATTTTTTACATTGTATCGAAATTTTGGTACTTCCAAGTTTTCGCGAAAATCTAAATTCGCCCATATCTTTTTATTGTGTTGACTCAGGACCTTGATTATACACATAATAGGGACTATAGACCTCAGTATATGGTTTAAATTTCAACTTGCTAGGTTCACCCGTTCCAGAGAAAATCGGTGGTGACGGACGGACAGACAGACGGACAAAAAAGTGATCTTATAAGGGTTCCGTTTTTTCCTTTTGAGCTACGGAACCCTAAAAAATGAGTACAATTGGATTTGTTAAGGATTCCACGATACGGGACTAAATTCTCGACAAGTTTAATTTAAAGAACCTATGTTCTGGGCCTATCATAATATATCATGTTGATTTGTGATGTATTCCTTAAGGAAAAAAGATACAGGTTTATTAATAATACCCTCTTTTATTTCATTAAAAGTTATACATACCTAGAATTGATAATTACATGTTTTGTATTGTTTGCAATGCTTTATTTCTTGGAGGAATTATTATCGTACTCGTAGTATTGTAGCAAAACTTACACGTTTCCAGATCAGTCCGAGAGTACCCTTGAAAGTTCCGTTACTTGAAATACTTGACCCTTGGCTTCTGTCTGGTGGGTCGTAGTATTTATACCTGGAGGAAAATTAACTTTAGATCTTGGGGTGCAAGGTCCACAATAAGTTGATGTAGTTAAAGTTTCAAATGGCCTTGACCAACTTTAATTAGGAGAGTGTTAAAGGTAAACTCGTGTAAGAATTTAATTTGTAACGTAAATAACGGCATGATTGTAATTGCTAGTGTTTTAGATTCTTGAGGTGTGATCTTGCGCTTTGGGCGTGTAATTGTACCATAAAGTCAGTCGATCTCAAGCAACATAGAAAGTGGCTTTGCAACTTTATTCATAACTATGGATGATACTTACTGCTTATCGCAAAAGTATACACACTTTTGATTCAGGAATCATTCAAATTCACCTTATTTTTACGTCACGCGGTTGTGCATTGTAAAAGACGGCTTCGAAGGAAGAAGGCGAAGGCTTCTAGTTCATTCCAAAATTGACCTATTATTAATAGTTATACTGGTTCTAATTGAAAGCGTATAACCGTTAATGATTTTGGAGATAACACGACATCATTATTTTATTTTTATTCTTACTTGAAATTCAGTTTCTTAGCTAAAAGGGCCAGCAGTTTGTCGTCACGTCCCCCGGTAACAGTGATTGTGTTATCATTGTTGTACTTCACGAAGTGCCACGGAGGTGCCTGTGGAAACACAAAGGATAAGTGTTTGGGTTTCATCTTGTAGAAGAAGGTATTAAGATATGATCAATATGATTGTGAATTAGGAAATCCAGGAATTTCTCAGTAGCAGCCAAGGAGTTTAGATTTCTGCCCGGTTGATGGCAATAGGCTCGCCCTCTGTTACATGGGACTTAAGCTTTACTGGCAAAATGTGGGTGTACTATTAGGTACACCTCTGTCTAACCCTTCGGGGATTACAGGCGCGATGTTATGTTGTATATTATTATGATTATTAGAATCAGAATCAGATATTTATTTGCTACGAATGTAGGTACAGGTATAAGATGTTGTACAATTAGATCGGCTACAGTCTACCTTACGGCATGCAAATTATTACATAAATTAAAATATTAATAAAATCAAAACAATGTCAACAAAACAAAACAGATTTTAAGGGGAAGTCAATTAATAATATTATAGTCAGGTACATATGTCAAAATGGTCACATGGTCACATTTGCAATTAAAAACAATCATAATCTGGTTAAATTCATATCATTTAAAAGGGTAGTAGTAACTCTTTCACGGAGTAGTAACATTTGTCTAAAAGTAGTACAAAATGTATTGTCAATAATTTAAGTGTGACGGGGTCCTTCTTAAGAAGAGTAATTCACCAACTCGTCCCACATGCCCATGGCCCATTTGGGACGAGTTGATGAAAATCAAAGTTAAAAATATTTTAACACCGCAACTCGTCCTACGTTTCTTTTTGTGTGGAACTTTAAACTTTATCAACGTTAGGTACAGTTAGTAAAAGATGGACCATACAGTTCTCTTTTCTGTATAGCACGCCTAATCATCAACGATACAACACGAACCAACCCGTATAATTAAATAAATAAATAAAATTTTATTAAAAAAATATAAGGTAAACGTTTACAGTTTTTCTTAAATCTATGTCAAGTTCCCCATGCTTTGAGCCTGAACTAGGTAAACCTGCGTTTCAGGCGATTTGAGGTGACATTAATTGATTTAATAATCATAATGTCATATTAATAATTTTGGTAACAATGTAAAAAGGTAAATCAAATTTTTACTATTTTAACTTAGCAACCTAATTATAATAATAACAATAATGTGGACAATGTTTACTTTAGCACAAGTAATAACTTCTCTGTATCTTCATAGGACATTGTTTGAAGACCTTCCTTCAGGATTTTCTTGCAGTTAGGAGTAGATGCTTCCTTTTTCATAAGCCTGTTATAGAGTAGCGGTCCGAGGTACATATAAAAATTGGCTGTGAAAGCGTGTTTTGTACTTTTTTGAGGGCAAAAATATATGTATAGTGAGTGTGTTCAATATATCAAGATATCCCTCAGTTGTATTTGCGTAACCCAAACAAACAAAACCTAGAACTATCCTTACCGTCAGTCAGTTACAAATGATTTATAACTTACATGTAGCACAGGAACTTCAAAAACCCTGCCTTTGAAGTCATCGTAGACTTTATCAGGAGGTGGTAGCACAGGAGACTTGTACAGGCTGCCAGCCCACCAGTTGACCAGGGTCAAGTGGTTTAGACGATCTGCGGTACCCTGGTTGTAGTAGATGCGGAACCTAAGGAAACAACGGACTTCAGAATGTAGCATTCATTATACAGGGTGTAAACAAACTCTTAACGAAGCCGTCAACCAAGCATTCTGCTCATCAAACTAAGTAAGTATCATCAAAGTAAGTATTTTTGCTGAATGATTTTTTTTTTTTGGGTGAAAAATCACGTTTTTACCTCAGCACCTCAAACAAGCAGGTTTTGCTGTTTACAGACAGTGAGCAAAATTCGATTTTGCTGCGAGCGTGAGACAAAGTAACTTTTTAATTATTTTTTTTAAATACCGAAAACTGTGCAGCATAGCTATTCACAACACTTCGATTCGATTTTCGATTCGGAAAGTCGTATGTCTATCTCGCTCGATTTAGTAATGTCAAAAAAAGACAGACATACGACTTTCCGAATCGAAAATCGAATCGAAGCGTTGTGAATAACCCTACAGGTCTACTCACAAAATTCGAAAGATTTCAACTTCATTTTGTTCTGTCACTTTCGCTTCGATGCGAAAAAAGCGAGAGATAGAAGCAAGTCGATCCGAAATTCGATTTTCAAATTCCATATCTAGTAGGCCCAAAAAAGAAACAAACAATAAAACGTTCGGATACCGATATCGTAAATCACGTGTTTAGGTTTTAAATGAAAAATTGTTATATTTCGAATAATCGAATTATATTTTTTATATCAAGATCAAGAATGTTGAAGAAAAAGATACGAAGTTTATCATGTATCTACTTATTTATATAAAGTTACTTTTATCAATCTTTACTATTGAGACAGAATACCGCGAGTGTAGTATCAGATGGCATTTAAAAAAAATAGCGGGATTTAAATTTTTATTGTTTTATTCTCTGTTATGTACGCTATCAATGATTTGGTCAATGTACGCTAGCTACAAAGTACAATAATAATAACAAATAAATATGAGTGGCGGTGACAGTGACTCCAGTGACGAAGTCTGCAATTTAACACCCGAAGAATTGAAGCATAATGTAAAAAATGCAGAATTTAGTTTCCTGCCTGAAAAGTCTCGCGAAAAATATCGAAAAACTTATGATTTTTTTAAACAATGGAGACTGAACTTAAAACTGCAACCATTTTACTTTAAACTTTTGATTTTTTGATATTGTTTAATAGGCCGATGATGACATCATCAGGCTATTAATGTTCCTACTGCTGGGACACGGCCTCCTCTCAATGAGAGGTAATGGGCTATAATCCACCACGCGGGCCCAGTCCGGATTGGTAGATGTCACATGTCTTCGAACTTTTGGTTCTAGGACATGCCGGTTTCCTCAAGATGTTTTCCTTCACCGTTTTGAAAGCAGTGGTGATGAAATAAATTACACAAAGTAATGCGCCTGCCTGGGTTCGAACCCACGATTTACTATTCGTACGTCGGGGCCGCCATCATTGGGCCACCGCTGCTCTCATGGGTCTAGGTCTCTTAATGTAGTGTGGTGATTTAATTTTTACCATGTTGTTTTTTTTACCTTTAGGTATATGTTCTCGCTGCTGGGGTGAAAAGTTGTATGTGTTACACGAGACCAAAGTTATTTGCATCTCGTGTCTTTGAATCCCTCGCTACGCTCAGGTTTCTAATCTAGAATCACTCGCTACGCTCGTGACTCAACTATAGAATCCTTCGCTTACTCGGGATTCAAAATCAACACTCGCAGAAAAACCCACTTTGCTCTCTTGTAGCACAAATAACTATTTTCGGTAGGACTCAATGTAACGCACTTAAAACATTGTGCTGGTGGATGGATTGAATAGTACGGGGGTCGTGAAGGCATTTGAAGTAAAAATCTTACATTAAAACATGTATTAAAAAAAAAACGTGTGAAAAAGTTGGAACATTGACCTCAAATATCTCAGTAACTAGAAAGTTCCCAGGTATGGTCCAGTCTAGAACAAAAAAATGATCGCAATGACGGGAAGAACAATTGCCTTTCGGCTTCGTTAAGAGTATTTTTACATAGGTACTTCTTAACAATACCTGTGCCTCTGCCCAGACCTTCGATATTATCTATAGTCGTGATGTCAGGTTTTGATTCTTCATGATATTTTTCGTAAAAATTCAATTAAACAGATCCACAACAAAAAAGAGGTAAAATTGTTTCAAGATTGCCTTCTAAATTGACACTAACTCCTCAAAGCACCTTAATCTCATTACCTTAAAAAAACTAAATTAAAAACAAACCTTATTGAGCAACATTTCCACGTAAAGCAAGTCCGTAACCAAAATGAAGAATGACAGCTTCGTTGTAAGCTACTAAAGCAATAAGTCCTTCAATGTTTTCTTTGGCGCTTATAAAATATCGTGGGCTTTCTTGGGCATTCTTGGGCCAAGTCTCAATCGGAATCCCAATCGAATTACAAGGCACGTGATTGTCCAAGACTTTGTATTCTTGTGGAGCTATTGAACTTGAGGGGGAGGGGGGGAAATGTAATTTTTAGACATACCCCTAGGCGGAGTGGTGGGGCAATCAGTTGCTGTTGGTGGTACTGGTAGAGACAGAAGGGTTTGGACAGTTAATACTTTAATGTTGTAGCTATATTTTGTATTTTTGGAAAAGTTTTGATCCCTTTTTCTTGAGAATTATAAGACTACATTCATATCCCATGATCTGTCCACGAAGTAGTTACAATAGTTAAACAATGGCGTTTACACTTTGATTTAATGTAAATTAAGGAATCAATTCCATAAAAAAAATCAGTGTTAATTTCAGGTGAGGCACAGTCTTCATTTTTGTTACTTATCATAATATATAGAGTAATCGAAACCGTATAGACACAAAGTTAGTAAAAGCTAACACTTTCACCAAAAAATGCAAAATGTAATTGTTCCTATAAGCACCCTGCTGTAGTTGCGCTCTGCTGTAGTTAGCTATGATATATTATGTAAAGTTTGTTAAAAGATTATAATAAATAATAATAATGCCAGCTTATTACTTTCCCACTGCTGAGCAAAGGCCTCTTCTCATACAGAGAAGGCACGAGCATTGATCACCACGCTTGCTCAAGACGGGTTGACGGTTTCAGATTTATGTTAATTACAAGTCTAGATTTCCTCACGATGTTTTCCTTCACCGATGTCTGTGATGTCCAAGATAAACTTAGAAAAGTACACATGAATTGAAAAAGTGACATTGGTACTTGCCCGGATTTGAACCCACAACCTCATACATGGGAAGCGAAGCCTTAACCTCTGGGCCATCACGACATTTTAAAAGGACATGTTAAGACATTTTACAAGGACATATTAAAAGGTTACCGAAACTATTTATAATTTGGTTCACTTAAGCATTTACAGCCTAATTCCTTTAATTTCATGTACAACTATTAGATTGTCTTAGCACAAGAACTATAGAGCCACCTAGTTCTGTGCCCGCCTGTACTTAAAGGACTATGACAGCGCCAACTTTCATCTGGTGCACGTATTCTCTGAGACACACTGTATTGTGTCGAATGTTGACTTTCCCTACTCGTAGACTAAGGAGTCTACGAGTAGAGCAAGAATATTATTTCGCGGTGGTCCCGTTTAAGTTTGGTGAAGATATACAAGGGAACTCTTCAATAATAGACGGCAAATTGGTCGTGATTGCTGCAATCGCTTGGATGTTTATTGTTTATACTACAACATCACGTGGAAAAAATAAAAAAAACTTTAAACACACAAAAAAAGTGAAAAATAACTTTAGCTTTAGAAGTGGATGGCAAAAAAACTGAATCGAAAAAACAAAAGTCAAAACAAAACTAAAGTTATTTTTCACTCTTTTGTGTTTTTGAAGTCGGTTTTATTTTTTTCACTTCACATTTCCACACAACTAGTTTCGACGCGACTACTAAATAAAAAAAAAATTGAAAAAAAACCCTTTATTTCAAAATTAGCCGCAAACATACCTGCGGCTTATCCCGCGTTGTGTTCGATAATTGTTCCACGGAATCATACTACCAGAATAAAAAGTATCATAGGTGTTAATCCAGATTATAAACTAATTATCTCTATGCCTTTCATCCAAACCCGTTCAGTTCACTCCAATTCCATGCATTCACATCAACGTATTTAGATGTTCTAAATTTACAGTTATGACAAGCTAAAACGCCAAACAAAGGTCCATCCATTATATTATTATTAGAACGTCAATATGTCAAACGTTTCACACGGGCATTGGTTTACTGAATTATGACGTCACTACTCACTATAGGCACTGTGTAAAGATAACCAGTAAAACAATTAGAGTCTTTTTACCCGACTACGGCAACACCAAAAGGAAAGGACATTTTTTTTTTGTAAAACCCTTGCGCCACACAAGGATTTTTTCCTGTATCGTGGGTGTGTTTACAAAGATACACATACACAAACAGCCAGACCCGGAAGAAGTATCTATAGGCCGTAGAAAAAAAAATGTTCCGTGCGGGGTTCGAACCCGCGACACGCACCGCAGCAGTCAATCAGTCAGCCGCTGCGCCAACTGCAACCGTGTCGCATCGCTAAGGTGAAATTTATATTTTACTAGCGGACGTCACGCGGTTTCACCCGGGTAGTTCCCGTTCCCGTGGGAGTACGGGGATAAAATATAGCCAATGTTACTCAAGGTGAATGTAGCTTTCTAATAGTGAAATTGAATTTTTTGAAATCGGCGCAGTACTTTTTGAGTTTATTTATTACAAACATACACACAAAAATACATAGATTATTAGTGTAGATGTAGGTGTAGATTATATCGTACTTCACATATAAAATGTTACCACTTGCCTTGATGAGACAGAATCTGACCACAGTGCTATGCTTCCACATTTATTGTGCGAACCGACTTTATTTCTAGTTGAAATACTGTATGCTAATATGTCAACTGTGTTACAGAAATTGCATTAACTAGTTAACGGTTTAAATGGAGCGGAAACCGTTGTTGAACACTAAAATGAGGGAAATATTGAGTGTTGCCAGTTATTTAATGGCGGGAAATGACTATTTAACAGCAGTAATTAAGCCGCTTTTGCGGTAGTTCTGAGAAATTTTCAGTTGATAACACTGAAAAGTTTTAAGAATGTCTATTCTTAATTAATCGGTAATAAGTCAATCTTAAACGTAGCTCAGAAAACTTCTAAAGTTTACAAAATAAACTTTAGTAGTCACAAGGTAGAAATATCATGAAAATATTGTAGAAAGGACTAATGAATAAATAGGTGGGAGGGTAACAACTAAGGAAAAGAACAGAACAAGACCTCAGGGTCGAGGAAGAGGTGAAGGTTGCAACTACGAGAAGTTAACAAAACTATGGCCATAAAAAAAGTGTTAGTGTAGCACTTTTAAAAGAATTGAAGAAGGCGTTGAAGTAAAAAAAAAAACACGACACACCTATGTTTTAAAACTCTTTTTTAAACACAGGTGTGTCGTGTTTTTGTGTTTTCGAATTCTTCTCAGCATACCCTTTCAATTGATACCCATATCATAGGGGTGGTGCATAAAAAAATACTAGTCCACTATCTTCCGTCCGCCATATTGGGTATAAAATCACTTCATATAGCTAACCATGCATTGTCATCCAAATTAAACGTAAGCTTAATTCAGCTCATCGACTGAGGCTTAGTTTCAAAATTCAGGTGCAAGATATAACCTAAACAAACTTACAAACATTGCAAGTTACATAAAATCTTGTAGGTGATAAAAATGGGCACCTTTATTTATAACGATAATAATGTGTCTCGCTCACTGGGACTAATGACATAATTGGCGAAATGTAGTAGTTTACTAACACCTCTTTCCAAAACCCTGGTCAATCAGGCGTCATGTTGTGCTATGTCACCATCAATCTCATCTTTTTTTTGGTACCAACCCGCTACAGTATTCCCAAATCATAGCCTTTCCCAACTATTATAAGGTCGACTTTTAGTCTAACCGGATGCATCTGAAAACCAGTACTTAACATGGAGCGACTGCCTAACTCTGCCGATCTTCACAACCCATGTTATATTACCAATTGACGAAAAAAACAAACAAACGATAAAGAAAAATGTACCTTACATTTTTCTCTTCAAAATTCATAATTTATGGCACGTTAATTTTTCGCATTCCATACTGGATATGCGTCGAGGCGGTGTGTATCGGTAACCCAATTACACGGAGGTAGGTAGGTAGACAGGTATCTACTTATTCAATTATTTCATTATCCATTAATTATCGGTTCATCAGTATTTCCATTATGTTCTAGTGCAGGGCTGGCAGAGCTTTTAAAATTCGTGTCAAGTTTTATAAAATAGGAAATGTTTTAATCGGAATTAACGTGTTGATGGGTTTATCTATACATATAATAAAATCGTTGAGACCAAAAAATCTGTACCTACATTGAAGATTAAAAAAAAAAAACTAACCAGGGTGACTTAAAATAAGTAACTGAACATATTAGAACCATTTTTAAAATTTTTGTTTGTTTGTTTGACCACGCATCACGTGAAAACTACTGAACCGATATTGTTGAAATGTTCACAAATCTATTTAAATACATTCAGAATAACATTTAAGCTATAGAAATTTTGGATTTTTTTGGAAAAAGGGGGTGAAAAGGGGGGGTAAAGTTTGTATGGAAATTTTTTTTTAGATTGTTCTAGAATCATGAAACTCAGAATAAATACTTATGAATAAAAATAAAGAAATACCTGTTTAAGCATTTTTTTAAATCTCATCCAGAGACGCAAAAAAGAGGGTTTTGTGTTTAAAATTAATAAAGTTCAAACACCTATACAATCAAAACCAATGAAGTGTTACCTTTTAAAGTTGCTACATATACTTCATATCTAATACAGGTAAATGTAATTTCTCAGTTTTTTCGAAATTTGATTTTTGAGGTGTATAAGCATAATAAATATTCCGCTATGTTATCATAGCGGAACTCAAGAAAATCAGCTTTCCTCGGTATAAGTAGTTGGTACGAAATGTTCAAAAATGTAAAAACTACTGCATAGATTTCATTAAAGGCTTCTTCAATATTTAGGCTATATATTATCACGCTACTTCCTTAAGGGGGTAGGCAATTTTGCATTATGTCCGTATACTTTAATTGTTTGACGTTTCAGTCATGACGTAAGTACATGAGAACGGCTATTTGTAGCTTATGTCAACGAAGTAATTAGCCTAGCGTATAGCGGTTTCATCACGGCTCTGAAAACTACGGGTTGCAGGTTAAACCCCCCCAACATTATTTTCACTTTTTGTGATTTGTTTTTATTTTTTTCTTATGTTGTGAGATTTCATAGATTTCTTTTTGTATTTAAATTGTTTGCATTTCTATATTTCTTATTTTTTTTCGTGGTGAAATATGTTTTTCCATAAAGTAATAGATAAGTATAGAAGAAGAATAGAATCATGCTGCGCCGACCCCAAATAAATTGGGATTAGGGCAGGAGTATGATGATTTCTCCAAAAAGTAGTATAGCGAACGGAAGCCTGATAAATTCACGTGTTCTTGACGTGCATAAACAGTTCTTGCACGTCAAGAACACGTGAATTTATCAGGCATCCGTTACAGTTACTGTGCTGTGCTATTCGCAATAATCAATAATCCATACGCAGTTTACGTAGATTATATTTACAGCTATATTGTTATTGGTCTCATTCCATGCATTTTGGTGAGAATGTAAGACCTGCCTGGACTGTCATCGATGGTCTGACGGTGGACACAAAAGTCAGTTGCAAGAGGTTCGCAACAGTTTGCAGCCGCTATATCGTGTTTGGGCTCATTGGCTAGAGTATGACTTTCATCGAAGGTCGACGATGGAGACGGAAGGCAGTTGCAAGAGGTCATCAAGAGTTTATAGCATCTATATCGTGTTTGGGCTTATTTTATGCACCTTGATGGAGTATGACTGTCATCAAGTGTCTAAGGATGATACGTAAGGCTGAGGAGGCTGGCGAGGGAAGCCCTTATTTAGAAAAACAGAATATTTTAGCGATTAATGCAAATATTTCAGAGAAATTAAATGTTACCTACTTGTTTCTATACTATGCCTAATACACTCGAGAGCAATGAATCCGGGTCACTTAAAGAATCCTAAAAATCTCGGAAACTAAAAATGCTAGGTTAATGCAATAAATTATATTTAATAGACAATGTAATACTCCTTAAATGAAGGTATTAAAACTTCTTAGTTATTGTATAGTTATATCATAAAAAAATCAAATTTGAAAAAGGGCCACTTTCGAAGATGGAACTACGAAATTACAGCATTTGGTTTTGCTTTTGTTTGTAATCTGTCATTTATGTGGGTACATAAACCATGTTGATAGTGCTCTATATTCATTATTCAAGCTGAAATTATGTCGCTTACGCCTGAAGAATGCACCAGAACACTTACAATGCTGGAAACCGGCCGGAGTCAGCGCGATACAGCCAGGACTGTCGGTGTGTCGCTGTCAACAGTACAAAGAGTTCTCCGACGTTACGAAGAAACTGGTTCTAACCTACGCAGACCAGGAACGGGCAGAACCAGGTGTACCACAGCACGAGAAGACCGATACTTGGTGAACACCATGCTTCGAAATCGCTTTCTCACAGGAACTGAACTCACAAATCAGTTTCGACGCCTCGGAGGAAGTAACCCAAGTGCATGGACAGTAAGACGTCGGCTTGCTGAATCTAACTTAAAACCCCTTAGACCTGCAAATGGCCCTAAACTGGAGCGTGGGCATCGTATTTCAAGACTAAGATATGCCCAGAGCCACGTAAATTGGAGTATTGAAGATTGGTCAAAAGTTATGTTCTCCAACGAATCAAAATGTATGCTCTACAAGCACGATGGAAGACACAGAGTGTATCGAAGACCAGGGGAAAGATTCAAGCAAGCATGCATCGAAGAAAAAGTAGCCGACGGTGGTGGGTCTGTACTTGTGTGGGCCGGAATTTCTTCTGAAAGTCGCACAGAGCTGGTGATCATAGAAAACGGCTCTTTAACTAGCGTAAGATATGTGGAAGAAATCCTCAATGATCACGTTGGTCCATTTATGGTCAATTTAGGTGAGGATGCTATATTTATGCATGACAATGCCCGACCTCATACAGGTAGGATTGTGAATGACTACCTTCAAGAGATGAACATTACTCGTATGGAGTGGCCAGCGCGCAGCCCGGATATCAACCCGATCGAGCATGCTTGGGACGAGCTAGGCAGATGCGTTAAACAACGAAACCCTCCCCCAATCACGCTTCGTGAGCTCAAAATTGCTCTCACAGAGGAATGGGAGAATATTCCCCAAAATCGTATAAGGAACTTGGTGTACAGCATGCCAAACCACGTAAACGCAGTAATGGAAGCACGAGGAGGCAATACGAAGTATTAAAATTCAAGAAAATCGTAATAAAGTTCAAAAATTTCATGTTTCCTATTTTTGTTTTAAGGAGAGATCAGCAGTTTTTTTCTTTATGTAATTTTGTGTTAATAAAATGTATGGTGACTCATATTTTTTTTACTTTCATTTAAGGAGTATTACATTGTCTATTAAATACAATTTATTGCATTAACCTATCATTTTTAGTTTCCGAGATTTTTAACATTCTTTAAGTGACCCGGATTCATTGCTCTCGAGTGTATTATAAAGCTGAAGTGTTTGTTTGGTTGGTTGAACACGCTAATTTCAGGAACTACTGGTTCGAGTTGAAAGTATCTATTAGTGTTGGATAGCCCATTTATCGGAGAAGGCAACAACGAACAACAACGTTGCAACGTTTATATAACATCACGCTACAATCAATAGGAGCAGAGCATTAATGAAAAATGTTGCAAAAAAAAGGAAAAAAATATTCCTTTTGAGATCTTTCGTTGCGTGCGCTGCGTAAACGGTTAAAGTTACGCAACAATCGTGTATGACGGAATTGTTCCTCTTAAAAAGTTCTATAAAAAGTCCGCGATAGCATTATTATGTCTGTCTTTTAAGGGTGTCTCACACTCTCTCTGACCATCTCTCTGTCTCTCTTATATGACGCAGACGAAGTTGCGCGGGTCAGCTAGTATCTATATAAAAGCGAACGTTTGTATTTTAGATCCCTATATAAGGTGTATCTATTCATACAAGAAATCTCTTAAGGGGCATGGTATTATCGTACTAACTGGGGATTGTGGAGGTCAGATAGGCAGTCGCTCCATGTAAAATACTGGTGTTCAGGTCCTTCGTAACCCATGCGTGTGCGATGGGTGTGGGATGGGAGTGGCATGGGGTTTGGTTGTGAATGGGCAGAGAGATGACGCTGCCTAGACGAACCAGCTAACTTCTTTTGTCCTATTGAAATAAGTGTCTTTACACTTATTTCTATAGGACAAAAGAAGTTAGCTGCCGACTCTGACGGTGTCTGACTGCCGGTGACCCATTAAACAATTTGCTTCTACATCTGGTAGGGACGCGATGTCTGGCCATGTGGAATTAAGAATGAGAAAGACATAACTCAGGAGGAAGAAGAAAAAATACAGCGGGATAAAATGGTACTTATAAAGGTTCGGTGAAACCTATACGGACAAATTTGCGGGCACCGGACACTGCCAGGGACTTGCTATGATCATTTCTGGAGGCGCACGTGACCGCGCTCCACAACTTGTCCGCACCTGACTTCGACTGATGCATTTCAGGTTGCAGCTTATCCGCAAGGAGCACAACCTGTCGCCTAGAATGTGGCCAACCCTGTCGTCGTATCTATAACGGCCAGTATATTTATTTTATCTCTGTTTGGAGTTGAATGATTTATCGACTTAATATAGGTTAATTGTGATAATGTATGTAGTTGATAAAAGTGTTCAAGTCAAATATTATGTTTTGGCTTCAACCGATTTGTTGTTAGGAAAGACTTTTTGGATAAATAGAGTAGATAACTTCTATCGTCTCGTGTTAAGCAACTGCGGTGTGTATGTCATTTGTTGGTGGAGAACTGTCAAGCACGGTTTAAGACGTAAAGCTTTAGTGAGCGGAGTCAACATTTATAAATCCCGCGACACTAATAAGACGGTTTAGAGGAAGTTTAGCGGAAGAGAGGAGAGTTTCTGTAGTGACAGAAAGGAAATGAAGAACTTTTCTTAGCTTCAATCAATTGCTCTCGTAGTGCGTCTCATAATTATACATGCGAACGAATGGAAAAGGATACCTACAAGAAGGCCATTAAAATCTTTCAACGTCGACAGCAACTTCAAATCGTCGTGACAGACCAACGAGACAGTCTGCACAATTGGTGTAAATTAGAATTACGAAGTTGAGACAAGAATCGGGCCGATGGTTCTATGGTACCTACAGGCATATGAAATATGCAAGAAATACAAAACTCTTTTTATTTATTAAAAATGCCGTGTATTTGCGCATAAACACATTGTGGTACTTACACTTTTTTAAGTTTCGAAAATATATTTATTTTTTACAATTTATTGTTTTAGGTAGCATGTTTTTGATGAAACGGAACGCACTCTCAAAACGCGTCGTCCTCGGTAACGCCGATAGTGACGTCAAAGTCTATGTGTCAAAAAAACACTTTAATTTGAAAAGTAGTTAAACTTTCACTAAGATTTTATTATAATATCGTTATCGCAATTTTTGCTTGAATAAAGCACATATACGTACAATTAGTAAAATTACTTTATTAAGTCCAAAAAAATAGAGGTAAACAAGGCAGATTGAGGTAAATGACGACACATCATGCCCGCGACAGTCACGGACGTTTGAACTGTCATAGAAATTGCAGGAGAATATTATTTTTGAGTGACAAGCAGTAGTTGAACCTTTTCTTGGGATGATAATTAATACTGTATTTTATTGATTTAAGTAAAGGAAAAATTACATGCATATTCCCTATTGGTATTGAAGGAAAAATGTAATATAAAATGAAACTCACACACTCTCCCTCGGGTTGGTGATGACAGCGACCCTCGTGGCTTCCTTGATAGTCATCAGGAAGGTTTCGCTAACCGGTCCATAGGGCCAGTAGAAGAAGTACAGTATCATATTGTGGATCAGGTTGTTTTCTGTCAACTGGAAGCAAAATTATGCATAATGTGAGATACTTTGTCTATTACTGCTAAAATACCGTACGCTAATAATTTATGTAGTGTAGTGGGTGATGGGTTTCTTGGTACTAGACGATGTATGGACGCTAAGGGTTAGACAGAGGTGTACCTAATAATACACCAACATTTCCCCAGTTATGTTCAAGTCACATGTAATAGGGGGCGAACCTATTTCCATCAAACGGGCACAAATCTAGACTCCGTGAAAAAAAGAAAGTCTTAGACTGCTACTGAGAAACTCCTGATGGAAAAACCTAATAACACTTTGCCCGACCTGGAAATCGAACCCAGGACCTCATGTTTAGCAGCTGCTTGCGACCACTAAACCAAAGAGACAAGTAAATTAATATTTAAAATAAATAATGGTCCAAAAAATCTGACAGCCAGTTTTACCAAGGGGTATCGTATTACCCAGTTCTAACTGGATTGTAGAGGTCAGATAGTCGCTCCATGTAAAATACTGGTATTCAGCTGCATCCGGGGAGACTGGAAGCCGACCGCAACATAGTTGGGAAAAGGCTAGGCAGATGATGATAAATAAATAACGAGATATAAATTAAAATGGTGTGTTGAATGGACTTACAGTTTCAACTGCATGCTTTTAATAATGTTCCATTCCGGTATTAAAATCGAATAGATATACATAAAGTGATTTATTAATGCAGTCAACGCCATCTTTTTAATTAATGAAAATTGTGGAATTATTAATAATGAAGGGTGTACGATTCGGTATGATATTTATTATTTAACTGATATACGTTCCTGTATAAAACAATTAAAACATGGCGGGTTCCTAAGGCGGTTATCACACGAAACCGCTCGTCCGCGCGGCAAGTTATCACGTTGCATTGGCTTGTATGAAATGCGTTGTAGGCATCAACGTTTTTCATATAAGAGACACACGTCACGGACCGTCCGCGCAGACGAGCGGCGCTCACCGCCACTCCGCGCAGCGCAACGCACTTATACAAGTTTTGCCGCCTCTGCCCGACCGCGCGGACGGGCGATGTCGTGTGAGAATCGCCATAGATGGGCTCCTCGTATGGGGCTTTTGAGAAATATTGATAAAGGGTAAGTGAGATTTATCTCTCGTTGCAATGAGGTTGCTGGTGGGTTCAGGAGTCAAAAGTAGATGATACCGCAAAGTCAGAGCCCTCATAATTTCCACATGACCATCTGTTCGTCTGTCCGTCAGATACACAGTTATTTATTTTGCACTTAATTTAACAATAACATATCGTTACATCGCTAAACCTAATTTTCAATAATTGTTAAATGTTCATAGGAACAATAATTATTTACCTCGTACAGAATATCCTCACATTCATTCGGCTCGCAGAGAATGAGGCTGGTTCTTTGATCTGACACATCCAAAGCTTTTTTAAGAAACTTGTAATACTGGAACAAATTTATCAAGACAAATATAAGGCTAGGACCTAAAAACGTAACCTAGGACGTTCAAAATGGTAATACCCATGTCTGTATAGCCAGTAATAGGTACACAAAGGTTTGTTTCAGGCGCATATTTGTCGTGTTTTGAAAAAATATTATGATCACATCAGTTTTCCTCATATACATATATCGGCCTATGGTTTCTGCACCCACATTTCGCTAGTTGTATGTAATAGATTGCTAGATTGCTATTAATAGGGAAAAATCCAGGATTCTTGCAAAAACACACACAACAAACACACTGCCCGACACAGGAATCGAACCCAGGACGTCCAGGCTCAGCAGTCGCCCTCGCGACAAGTAAACCAAGGGGCGGTCTACGGTAATCTGATCAGGATTTATAGACAAAAATAATAATTTCTTAGGAACTAAATTAAGAGGATCAACAGAAATAGCTATCTGGTTATTTCCATCTACTTCTACCATAATAGTACATTTTGATACAAGTGGATAAAGTTTGTTATTGCATTCGAGGCGGAATTAACACACGATCCGTAGGCGAGGGTGTTTTTGAGTCGAGAACTGCAATAACAAATGTCCACGCCTATCAAACGACGTTTTACAATACACTTTTGAAGAAATAAAATAAAAGAATGTAAAATATTTTTGGCATGAATTAATGACTAAGATTTTAATTTTCTTTTTTTTCCTCGCTTTGCTTTCGCCAGGTTGAAAGAGAAGCAAAAGTATGAAGCCGTTAAACAGCCTAATATAAAAATAGTTATTTTTGTATTTTTGAATTATTTAGAACTCAAATAAAATTAAATGTTAATTTGTCTATAAAGTAAACATTAGTTTTAAATAATCATGTTTATCTATGATATTCTATTTATAAACACTATTTGAATATTCAAAAAATATTTACGCCGTAAAGACGCATAAAGCTTTGCCGAAATTAAAAAAAAAAAATCACCTCCGACTATAGGAATTGGACCGATTTTAACTTCGTACAAGTATATGTTACCTGTGGATTTTTTTCCGCACACGTGCGGGAAATATAAAGAAAATGCACGCGTGTGCAATACATTGCATGTTGAACCTAATCGTAGTGCGATAAGAACCCGTTTTCGAGGAAGTGTATTGAAAAATATTTATCTCGGAAAAAGTAACTCCTCGTACCATGTGATTTCTAAGAAAGAATCGAAATATATGTATACTACCTTTTGCTTGTTTTCTTTTGTTGCGATGTTCAAATTAGTAGTCAGAACATTATGTTTGCTCAACATACTGAGCAGTTCAATTACGTCTTGTGATCTGTAAAAGCAAATTCGATGTTAGTAGTTATTTGCATAAACTTTAACCACATTACCCCGTGGTCACGAGCTATTCGACCAAGCGACACGCCTCTTGCAACAGTTACTGCTTAGTAAGCTAGTTAAGGAAGTTGCTTAGAGTGTGCTACGAGCCACGGCGACTCGCGCCCGGACACCTCCGAAGCGGAGACGTATCGAGAGAAGAGGAGATATGATGTAAACCAATAGAAATTCGTTATTTACACTTCTCATCTCGGCTAGCTTTAATGGAAGCGGTTGAGAAGAGAATAGAGGAAATATCTCATATTTGTTTGGGCCAAGCCGATATCAGCGTCAGCGGCGTGAGCGGAGTGCGGCGGTCGCTGGGAGTGAGGATCGTTAACCAGAGTAACAGGCACTTTTCAGTTGTCAAAAAACGATCCACAGATCAGCTATAATAACCGCGAAGAGACTGAAGTTGCCCATTCCAAAGCCTACGCTTTGGAGAAAATTGGAATGACCTAAATTCTCATGAAAACTCTTACCTGATATTCGTAGAATTTCCTCTCACGATTGTTATACTCTTCGACGGCAAAGCTTCGGCAATATCTTTGACAGCGATAGAGAAATCTCTAGGTAGTCTCGTCATCGTATCTGACGTCACATCTCGGATATCAAAGAAACCGAACACAGTGGTGATAAATAGGAATATGGGCAGTACTGCCAGTATTAGTTCCATTTTTACGCGTGTTTTTTTTTAAGATTTCAATGTTTTGAGCAAGAGGCTTGTTCGAATAAGAGTGGGCCGCGTCGCAACTGTCCTCAAATCTCTTATCCTAACGCAAAATTCATCCATACATTACTTTTGCACATTTTGTATGAACCATCGTTCACTACAGGAGGGCCGGGCCGTACTGTTTTCGTGTAATGTGCGTTTAACGTAAAGAGTCTTATAGATGATGAGTACATACTATTATTTAGTCCATTTGAAACATCATTTCTTTAAAAAAAACTTCATGAAAACCTACAACAAAAGCTGATTTCACAGATAAACTTGAACGGAATTAAATAAGTGACTCTCATGTACTACAACACAATAAAATATCTGCTCGATTTAATACCGTCTCTTACTGTATAGTTCGATGGACTGGCTCGCGACTAATTCCCTCTAATATCTTATGATATTACTTCTTATGTTATATTTTAGGCAAAGAGTAGTGTTGCAGAAGCGACATATTTTTCGAAATTTTCTAGCGCGGGGCTGGTGGATGTCAGAAATGATCTCACGGGAACGGGATCAAAAGTAACCTATGTTATCAAGAACAGGATTATTTTTGAGTTTATAATATTGACATGGATTCAGGAAGAAATGGCCAACCTTCTCGAGGTCTCAGACAACCCACCTGTCAATCTTCATAACAATCAGTTCAGTGGTTTAGGCGTGAACAGATAACAGACACCGACTGACAGCGTTACTGCTCTATCTGTATACAGGGCTATTGGTAATTAGGTGCATTCCTTGAAATAGGTAAAAATTGTTGCAATTTCAAGTAATGCAACTTATCTATAAAATCACTCTCTATGACGCTGACCCCTTTTTTTTTTTTTTTTTTTCGGATGGGATATCATCAAATGACTCCTCCCGCTCTGGGCGGAGCAGGAGGGAGTGTCAGAGTTTTACTGACTAAAACCCATCCATGTTCCTTCATCGCCCTTTGTGTTCCGGGGCCACGGTATCTCTTTCGAATAGTCCCGCAGCCCCGGCAGGCATCGGCCCTTGCACCACTTGGACCCCTTCTTTAATATAAAATCTCTCAATCTTCTTTTATAATTAGGTGCATTCCTTGAAATAGGTAAATATTGTTGCAAGTAAGGTTCAAACAAGGATTAGTATAACCCATTTCAAGTAATGCAACTTATCTATGAATCACTCTCTATGACGCTGACGCCTAAAACGTCTTACACGTCTATTCGTGAAACTTTCATTACAAAATGGTTTTTGTTATGAGCTGAGTTTTATGGTTTCATTAAAAGGTAGGTACTGCTTTACGGCGTTAATTTCTGGTCAAGTTCGTGTATCACATCTATTATTTTCTCAACTCTTTGCATCTGTGCAACGAAGTATATCGGGTCCCCTCCCAACGGGTCGGCGTGGATTGGCATTTGACGAGTAAAGTGGCTACTTTTCATCGGAAGGGCCCACATGACCGATGAGTTGAAAGCTTTACCGTGTTGCCTTCCACATTCAACACCTTTGGGTTGAGGGATGAGGTTATATGCGAGTGACGCAGTTTTGAGATATTGTCATACGATTTTATGATTGGACATAGTAATCCACTCCAGAGTCGCCAGGACTGCCTTCAGTATTAAATTGGGTAATTATACAGATAACATACATAACATAATATCACGCCTGTACTCCCCGAAGGGTTGGGCAGAGGTGTACCTAATAGTACACCCACATTTCGCAAGTGGTGTTTAAGGCGACTACATGAGCTAAATTAGCAACTCTCAATTGTGGTGGTTCAAACTTCGTTTGAAATACTGTTAGAATAAAGTTCTAATCAGCTTGCACTACAAAGTGGTTGTTACGTAAGTCACTGCGGGCCGAATAGTGCGAAATGAGTGGTATTTAGCGATTTACAAAAAATCTATTCATTGGACTAAAAAATCAAAACACTTGAATTATTTGCCAAAAATCAGAATGATCGCATGTTTTTGAGTATGGTTTTTACTCGTTAAAATAATTTTTTGGAGATAAGTTAGTGATTTTTTTTATCGAGTAAAATAGGTGTATTATGTTTTCAAAATACCATCATACTAGCATATATCCTGAAGAATATCAAATATTTTTCTGGTTTTGTTTATTGCAGTGAATCATATGCTTTTTTGCATTATAAAACTCGCGTTTAGCTCCTGTAGTCCCCTTAAGGCCCATGTAACAGGAGGCGAGCCTATTACTATCAACTGGGTACAAGTCCAGACTCCGTGGCAAAAATTAAAAAAAATTGAGAAATTCTATAAGGAAAAACCCATTTTTTTTAAATTTATTTATAACACTTGGCCCGACCCGGGAATCGAACCTAAGACCTTGTGCTCAGCAGTCGCGATTGCGAACACTGGACCTCGTTATTGTCAATAAAGCATCTTCGGGCAACACTTCTTGTCGATCTGGACCTCGTTATTGTGTTATTATTAACGCAATAAAGCTTCTTCGGGCAACACTTCTTGTCGATGCAAAAGTACGTGTGAATAGGCATGACGACAGTATCAAAAAATTGCAAATCTATTTAATCCGTCAGTTAGAGTATTGGAAATTAATGGACACATATTTTTTGTTTTTGTAATTTAATGAATATTGACAAAGATAAATGGCATCAAAACTCGGGAGTGGGGGCTGTTGACGTCAGAACTAGCTAAAAATTATAACATGGCGTGACGTATTGAGAATTTTAAAAGCGTCGTATCGAAATCGTAAGTACATTTTTGGTTTACGTAACAAAAGAAAAAACACGGGTCAAATATTTTTTGATAATCTAACTGACGGACTAATTAGATTTTTTTGGCCGTCTCGCCTATTAAATAATTATTTAGACTTGGAATTCCTCAATCAATCAGTGAAAATACAATTGAATCCTGCACTTTTTCCACGCAAGATTTTGGTAAGTTAAAAAGAACCCAAAACAAACAAATGATCCTTTAGGCACATAAAGTCTACTTTACCATATCCACTTGAAATAAAACACACACTTGAAATGAAGGCCACTTGGATAAGAAAAATGTAAATATTTACGACGTCTTATTTAATTTATTCCTTGTTATGGTCTAGATTAAATTTGCCTGTCTAGGGAAATCACGAAGTAAAATTTGTTAAGTTGCCCACAATATTTCATTGTGTATTTTTTTAAGTTGAGGTGCTTACTCTGAAACTTGTTTCTTCTGATGAACAGCCGTATATAAAATCAGCCTGTATATTTTTCTGAAAACGTCTGAGTATCATTAAGGCACCTAGTTAGACCAGAGACTCTTGTTAGGATACAAAAATTACGTGTAATTGCGAAAATTTAATGATCCATCAATAAATTTTCAAGTGTAAAGTATAAAGGGTGTAAAACACCACTTAACGAAGACGAAAAGCACTTATTCTCCTCGTCATTGAGATCATTTTTTTGTTCTACACCATACCTGGGAACCTTCTAGTTACGGAGATATATTATTGGGGGTCAAAGTTCCAACTTTTTGACAACTTTTTTTAACACCTCCACGAACCCCGTACTATTCAATCCATCCATCAGTACTATGTTTTGAGTGCGTTACATTGAGTTCTACCACAAAACATGATTTTTCACCCCAAAAAAAAAGTCGTTTCCCAGCAATAATTTTTGCTTAAAGTTACTTAGTTTGATGTACAGAATGCTTGGTTGACGGCTTCGTGATGAGGTGGTTTACACCCTGTATTTAATTGCCTTGAAGTCAATTAGTAACTATTTCGTCGAAAACCGTCTGAAGCTAAGACGATTTCTAGCGAACTCATAATAAACAATAGGCATGACGACAGTATCAAAAATTGCAAATCTATTTAGTCCGTCAATTAGAGTATTGGAAAATAATGTACACGTATTTTTTGTTTTTGTAAATCAATGAATATTGACAAAGATAAATGGCATCAAAACTCGGGAGTGGGGGCTCGTGACGTCAGAACGCACAAAAAATTAAACCAAGGCGTGATGTATTGAGAATTTTAAAAGCGTCGTATCTTCATTAATTTTGGTTTACATAACAAAATAAAAAATACGGGTCAAATATTTTTTGATAATCTAACTGACGGACTAATTCGTTTTTTTTTTGTCGTCTCGCCTATTAATGTCACATTCTGAAGTTCATTGTTTCCTAAGGTTCCGCATCTACTATAACCAGGGTACCGCAGATCTAAGACCTAAGATCTAAGATCTAAGCTAAGACGATTTCTAGCGAACACATAATAAACAATAGGAATGACGACAGTATCAAAAAATTGCAAATCTATTTAGTCCGTCAGTTAGAGTATTGAAAAATAAAGGACACGTATTTTTTGTTTTTGTAAATTAATGAATATTGACAAAGATAAATCGCATCAAACCTCGGGATTGCTTGTGACGTCAGAACGCACAAAAAATTAAACCAAGGCGTGATGTATTGAGAATTTTAAAAGCGTCGTATCTTCATTAATTTTGGTTAACATAACAAAAGAAAAAATACGGGTCAAATATTTTTTGATAATCTAACTGACGGACTAATTAGTTTTTTTTTGTCGTCTACCCTATTCTCCTACCTTCTTTCTCGGGTGACCTCTGAAAACCAGCATTGTGCTGTGGGCCGCCCATCGCATCATGCTGAGTCATTCATTTTTCAAGGTCTTTATTTACTAAATATGGTTTACAGCACAGTTAACAAACGATATTATTCGATTTGTACACCAATCACGATTTATGTCGTTACACAGGCAGCTATCGCCTTTACAAACATTAAAACATGTTGTTGCTTAATATTATTCACAATGATTTAACTAACTTATTTCTAAATGTTCACCTACGGGGTACGTGCAAGTCTTAGTAAGGACGCACATACGTTTAAAAATGTTTTACTATACAGAATGTACGCTTTTATTTTAATATTTATGATAAACTAATATAAGGTAAGTAGCGGGTACTCCGCAAACAGGATCACGCATTCTCCGGCCGAAATGCTGAATGGTAACCTGCTTGTCGACGTTTTTGTTCTTTTGTGTGCACGTCATGTCCCTGCTACTAATACATATTGTTTCTTTATTTTCTCCTACACCCACCTTCTTGGGCATATCAACTTTCACACAGACCATCCATCGTTTCTTTGGCCTTTCCCTATTCTTATAACCATCCACATACATACTGTAAACTTTCCTCACGACATTTCCTCATCCTCCGCATCACATGTCGATACCATGACAACCGATTACCACATAACTTCTGGAAAACTATTTATGTTTTAATGAAAGTAGGTACTTAAGTAGGAGCAAACAGCAAGGCCAATAATCAACTTTGATAGTAATACTCGAAAAATCTCCTCTTGCTAGATTGCCCGTTGTTTTATGACTGAGCTTTCTTGTAAACTAAGCTCAGAAAGATACGATGGACGAAAAACGTTTTTGAAGACACAGTTAGGAGGACTTATCCCACACAAATTCTTCTCATGAATTAATTTTACATTGTAACTAGAAGTTATTCCACCATCATGTCATCAACATAAACCAAGAGGAAAAAATCATTACTCTTATACTACTCAAGCAAAGTTAATAATATTCATATGAGACCACCGCGCGGGCTTCCTCTACCAAATGACGAAAATCACGTAAATCGGCTTAGTAATGACGGAGTAATCGGTATAAATACATGAAAAAAAAATGTTGCTGGTGGACATAACCTCTTCCTTTTTTAGAAGTCGGCTAAAAAATAAATATCTAATCTGTTCAAGTATAGAGAGTGCCTAACCTATGAACTACAAAACAGAATGAAGACGACTAGACGCAAAGAGATGTACCTACATAACCAAAAACACTTAAAGTTGAACACAAGTTACACAGCACGTATGTATGTATAACAAGGCAATGAGAGATTGTTAGCATATCGTCTACACTACGCTTTACATCGTACAGCCACTTACATCTGCCTAAGTCGACTCATACAGATTGTTTCGAACGTGGACTGCCGGACGGCGATTGCGAAGGTGAAGTGGATTTAATTAAGTTTGCTGGGTTTGTTTACTGTAGGAATTGACAAATGCAACTCAAGTTACAGAGCTACAAGGATCTTTTGGCGCTCGAATGATGTTGACAGAGATATTTGTGAAATGTATTGAAAAAACAACATGGCGTCGGCACCATGAAAACTTGGCTACCAGAATTTTAGCCAAGCCATGGTGCTGACGCCATTGTTCTGTTAGCCATGGTGCCGTGGAAGCAGCTGGCGACCGTAAAAACAAAGTTGGTCTCAACTTCTTGACTATTTAGTGTTTTAGGATTCCAAAATGGGAATAATTGGCGGCTCAAAATTATTATAATTATTTGAGTCGATTAATTTTTTAGAAAAAAAAAACAAAGTAAGTAAATAGAATTGTGATGATTATGTCAAATCGTTTGCACCCATTGTTTAGATTTCTTGCAATAATGTGAAAAGTCCAAATATTTAATCTGTCCAATCGCAGCCAATGAAGCCAATACAAACACGAAGCTAAATTATCAATTAATTATGATGACACAATGCTTACTGTTCATGTTATAAAATAATTACAATAGAGAATGTAAATTTTTAATTAAGCTTGACGATAACTGCAATAACATTGAATTATTATATGCAGCGAATAAATATTATCCCGAAATAAATTTTAAATACTTTTAATATCTCGAATTTATTTATGTGTTTGGACCTTCTGGGTATTAAGAAACGGATGCTACAATCCAATATTTTAATTTTCTGTGTCTTACGACTTATAAATAAGTAAAAACTTTTTTTCAGTAACTGTACTGTCGCATGCCGCTTCTATTAAATATAATACGTATATCCCAAACGATCTACTTTAAAATATTTTGTTTAAAAATTTTGTGTGTTGTTGAGAAGAACTCCTTTTTTATGATCATTATATTGAATGAGAAATGAATAAAAAAGAAAGTTGTATCACTACGAATAGTGCATCATCACCTGCCTAGCCTTTTCCCAACTGTGTTGAGGTCGGCTTCCTGTCTAACTGGATGCGGCTAGTTACCAGTATTTTACATTGAGCGACTGCCTATCTGACCTCCACAACCCAGTTAGTACTGGGTAATACGATACCCCTTGGTAAGACTATGGTTGTCAGACGGTTTCTCAGTTAGGTGTGGTAAGTTACGACTTCTTCAACTATTTCAAATTAATAATTGTAGTAGTCACTGAGAAAAACGGCTGTGACTTACACACAGACATTCACCAAATCGTTACCATAATTTAATTTCCGATTTACAGAAACCTCAATCATACATTTTAAAAATACTAAAAGAGACGAATCCGTCTTCGCAGGACCTTCACAAACAACTGAAAACCTTTTTAAAAGCATTTTAAAAACAACAATAAAATTGTTTATTCACTTAATGAAGTAGTAAAAGAAAGGTGTCGGGTGGATCGTTTATTCTCGGGTGCAATTTAACTGTAGCTAGGAAATGGGGTAGAGGTGCTAGTTGATAGGCTAGCTATCTGTCAAGCTAGCACTTGTTGGACGGGAATAAAATCAACGTTTTGTTTGTTGCGTTTTTCAGCGACAGGAGTGTAAGAGTTTGTGTTAGTCCACTGCTGGGCTAGGCTTTTGTTTTGAGTCATGTAGTGTAAACCCTAAAAAAATCTTTCCAAGTTAAAGAAAGAAAGAAAAAGCATTCATTAGCCCGCACAGGACAAAACACATAAAAAAATGGTTAAACTTTATGTACCTACAATGAATTTATATAAAAGTAAACACAAAAAGAAATAATCTAAATTGGCCCTGTACGAGTGCCTGCCTAGCCTTTTGGACTATCTCAGCATGGTGCTGCAACATTAAAAAAAATGTCACAGCGCTGGTATTCTGAAATGATGCCACAGTGTAAACGAATAAACAAATAAAAAAGAAAATACCGGACTGCGTAATAAATAACGAATAACTTTAAATAAAAACTTTAAATATGTCCTGTTTCCTGATCTTGTTATTTTCTTCTCAGTTTTTATTTAAAGTTATTAAGTAGTAATTTTTTACGCAGTCGGTTTTTTTTTTACGCTTTTTAGTTACTTAAAGTACCATTTTAAAATCTTCATGATGAACCGTTCAGGCTGCAAAGCGTGCCAAACATTTGAATTTGGCACCAAAAATCCGCCATTTTGTTTTTTTATTTTGATATACCAAGTGTCACTTTCACAGTAAATACGAATCTAACGACATCTCTCAAGCTAAAATCCATCGAGCCGTTCAGGCCACAGAGCGTGCCAAACAATTATACAAACATACATACATACATACTACTCTCGAAAAACATAACCCTCCTTTTGGCGCAGTAATGTAATAAATATGTGAAGTATAAAAAAAAAATTACATCTACACCCCACATAACCATACTGTTCGTCAATCTGTGCCATGACTTTCACTGGCAACACTGACGAACAGAAAGTTAACGTTTGGTACCTCGACTGCCTTATGCTACAGAAAACGTGGTTACGACGATTAATATATAATTTAGACTCACTTACACATCAACTCATTTCTTCTTTATCTTTTTAATGTCCAGTGGGACATACAAGGGACCTAAAACAAGTCTATACTTACAGTTTAATTTTAGTTCGGACTATATTTTGCTCGCGGCTTCGCCCACGAGGAAGTCAGATCCCACTGGAACGTACTACTAGTACTCTTAAAGATCTATCTCCTAACTCGAGCTAAATAAATATCGCTTGACATTACACACAGCGCCATCTAGTGCCACACTAAGCAACGAGGCTTGTGTCGTGGACACCAGATAGTTGATATACTACATAGATCATACTTTTTGTTTGTTAATACATACTTAAACATCCATGACTCGGAAACAAATGTCAATGCTCATCACACAAACATTTGCTCCTACCGGGATTCGAACTTGGGGCCCTAAGAACGTAAGGCAGTTTCACTAAAGCTATTCGGGTCGTCAAAGTTACAAGCAACCAGTGTGTTAAATTCCATCGAAATATGTTCAGCTATTCGGGAGCGAAAAGGTGACAGACAGACAGAGTTCCTTTCGAATTTACAACGTTAGTATGGATGCTTGCTAAGTTTGGGCATTGTGCATAACGCGGTCCTACCTGTCACATGTGACATGTTGTCGATTTGAGGACTATCGGCCCCTGAATTATTAATATATCCATGAAATATCAAATGTAGCCACTTATCATCCGTCTGAAATATCATAGTTCAATGTCACAAATAATAATGAGAACTTAAGTTAGTTAGTGTGATGGTGTCTAAACGGAACTACATTTGAAATTGGGATTTTATATAACTTTACTTAATAAATAACTTCTAATTGGGATATTGTGAGTTTAATGTCGTGAGGAAAGTTTTGAGTATCAATGTTATGTAAAATGATGTCTATAAGAATAGGGAAAGAACCAAAAAAAAGTTGGATGACTGTGTGAAAGATGAATTGGTCAAAATTGGTGAGAAATAGAGTAGTATTGAAGGAGACGACATTCTGCACTAGTTAAAGGAGGACGAACAATGATATTGTTAGTTTAAATGTTATAGTGTGGTGGGAGATGTATAGTGTTGTGCAGGTCAGATAGGCAGTCACTCTAAATGTAAAATACATTTATTCAACTGCATTCGGTCAGACTGGAATCCGACCTTTCGGACAAGGCTACAGATTTTGTTATGTCGGGTGTGGTCAGCCACCTCGGCAAGCGCTGTTTAACCTAGTGAATAACTAAAATAGTAGGTATCCCAGTTGCCATCTAAATTCAAACTCGCTCGTCAAAGTCTACAGCATAACCTACAAAACTATCTATCTATGCAAATTCCTCCAAACATACCCGAACATATTCGGCGTATTAGCAACATATCCCAATAGATCTGCCGCCATTATGCATAACTTGTGTAAGCTCTAACATACAGGCTGCATTACCTGTTGTATCACCTCGCTGGGTGCCACAGGAAACTGTACACCGTTGAGACTAGTTCCTTAGGTGAAGGCGGTGGTGTAAGAGAAACGCTATTAGCGATTCTGAAAGAATGGTTGTCTTGTGAGATAGCCAGATATGCTCAACGAAATCTCAGTCATGCAAAGACGAAGGAGGTGTTATCCATACATCTCAAGGAATAGTCGAAGTCTGTCAAAGTCACATTGCATCAGTGGAAACGATGACGGAAGATGACGGAAAAGTATAAAATGGATTGGAAATTAACTACCGAAAAACCGTTAAAAATCGTCGCTTTGAGCGATCGCCTTTGGTCTCGGTTCTCTGTTTGAAAAAGGTCATCATGTATCAATAGGTACTAAAAAGACAGAATAACTAATCAACTGAAGTGTCCGTTGGTGGTTAACTGAACTCATCATCTGCCTAGACTTTTCCCAACTATGATGGGGTCGGCTTCCAGTCTAACCGGATACAGCTGAATGACCTAAATAATAATGACCTGTATTTTACATGGAGCGACTGCCTATCTGACCTCTACAACCCGGTTAGAACTAGGTAATACGATACCCCTTTGTAAGACTGGTTGTCAGACTTTTTGGGTCACTGACTACCGGTAACCTAAACTGTCAAAGATCTGCAAATGACAGCCGGGACCATCGGCTTAACGTGCTTTCCGAGGCAAGGAAGAAACCCGGTATGTAATGGGTGGTCACCCATCCACAGACCAACCTAGGCAAGCACGGCTTAACCTAAAGATCGTCCCGAGCGGCTGTTATTATATAGCCACGGGCTAACTGAACTGAAACAAAGCAATGAGCTGTTCTGGTTTATTTTGTGATAAAAAGGAAAACTAGAGGAATAAGTTTAGTTGTTTTCATGAAAATAGTGTCTAGAAAGTTAGTTATGTTGAAATACCAAATCGTTATCGCTTTCCAATTGCACCATATGCATTACCGGCCACATGAATTTCTACCTTGCTACCTAAATTTCACAGACGGTTTCACAATGTCAGCGCCTGATATTTCACTCGATATTAATATTACAAGGAGGGAGCATGTGGGGAGCGTATAGTGATAATGTTTTTCGAGTATATTGTTAGGTTAAACACTTAAACATATAACGGTTACGGTACAGGCTTTTTTGGTATTTCTTTATAGGCTTACTTTCTGAGCTATTTCGTTAAAAGATCGTAAATATATTGAAGTTTTTCTTTTATATTGCTCTATTGGTCTTATGAACTCTTGGTCCTTTAGTTTTAAAAAAGGGCTTTTTCGAGAATATATTTCATTACAGTTTGAATGACGACCGTTGCCCTTTTAAAAGTGGATGGGCAGACCGGATGCGGAATGTGGAGTACTTGGTTGCGTGGACCAGGTCGTGAGAGGCCCATGTCCAGCAGTGGACTGCTGACTTACATACTATCCTATCTTATACTATTAGACTCCTGACTTACTCTATCCTATCCTATAGGTTCAATATTTGTAAATATATTTGCAATCACGATCTTGAAAACGGCTCTAACGATTTCGATGGAAGGCAAAAAATCGATCTAGCTAGGTCTCGTTTCTGGGTAAATTCCTTTTCTCTACTATCCAAACCTCGGTCGGCACTGGTTCAATGAATCAAAAGGGATGATTGAAAGACGTACAACTATAATTAAAATCAAAAATCAGAAAAAAAACTAACTCTTAACTTCTAAGCTTCTTTAATATATTATAACTGTCTAGCGTTATCATTTTAACAGTCAGTTTAACCACCCTGATTTATTTACAAAAAGACGTTAGAAAAAACAAATACCTATTTTGTTTTCATCCAAGGCTGTCACATTCAATGAGCATAATTTTGTGGCCGTAAGTAATGCTCCTAATTCGTAATATTGTTTAGTATGACAGACAACGTGGGGAGACATTGGTGACTGCCTCGGGCGATAATTAGCTAATGTCGTATGAATTTGCGACCTATTATATTATAAGACATGATACATAGAGTATATTGTAGACTAGTTCGTCACATGAATTTCATGATTTTTTTACCGCCCCCCCGTCCTTGTCACAGGTCACATGGTCGCATTTGTGAGACCCCCCGCCCTATTGTGACGTCACATATTTTACAAATTTACATCTACAAATTATTGAATTAAAAAAGCAGTTCCGAAATTAGTTTTATTTCGATTTAAATGCTTTTTCTAATAAAATTATAATTTAACATCAAATGAAACATTTCAAAAATTTAACAAAATTAAAACGATTAATTATTTTTTATTAAAGATTCAGACTTAAATTATTTTGAAATGTGGCGTCACGAAATTTAAGACCCCTCCCACCCCCTTGTCACACAATGTCACACTTCGTCAACCCCCTCCCTCCCCCTTAACGTGTGACGTAATTTATGGATGGCCCCTTGTTGCCCGCGACTTCGTTTGCAATCTGGGATGATAAGTAGCCTTCTTTTTAAAGGTCCCAGGCTAACTATCTGCCAAACGATACGATTGGGTCGGCGGTAGGTGATTTTAGGTTCACCTCTATTACATAAGAATTAAATAACTGGCGAAATATAGGTGTGGTGAATATACACCTCTTAGAAGAACTTACCATACAGGGTTATTTGTAAAACACCGGCAACCTTTCAGGACTATGTTACTAACATCATAATCAACAACTTTTGTTCTATGACTTTTAAAAAATCATCATATTTTAGTTCATAAGATTTTCATACAAAAATAAAAATATTTAAATTGAACGCGCTATTGTACTATCGCTTTCTTTTACTTCGCATAGACTTCGTAACATTTAGAGCGTGTTATTTAAATATTTTTATTTTTGTATGAAAATCTGATGAACTAAAATATGATGATTTTTTAAAAGTCATAGAACAAAAGTTGTTGATTATGATGTTAGTAACATAGTCCTGAGAGGTTGCCGGTGTTTTACAAATAACCCTGTATATGCACAATTATGTCTTTAGACTGCGATGCCTTACCATAAGGTTAGGATCATCCAAACATCTCAAACATATTTGATATTAACCTCCTTCCATATTTGCTCTAACTTCATTGCATTAAAATAGTAGCAAAGGAAGAATAAAAATACTCTTTTTTATTATTTCTTAATCCTTATTGAAGGAAATAGCGTTTCATAAATAACTTCTTTGGCCGTTTGAACAAAGGGTTAAAAACACTGGTGGGTACCTTTGTTGTTTATTTTTCATAAAATCCCCACTAGGCTGAGATTATTTAACTAGTGGGGATTTCGGGAAAAAAAGTAACGATCCCCACTGGTAGGGATTTGTCGGTGGGGATTTCTGGAATAATCCAAAACAATTGAATTGTGGTGAACATAATTTAAAAGTCATTCTTTAGTCACACCACAGTGAGTTACTCATGTCATTGCAAAAACATTGTCAACTCTATGCAATCGATATATGAATTATTGTATTCGCTTAATATTGAACACACAAAGTCATACCTACCTGTACTACGAAGTATACGCCGCGTCGCAGCAGACGGCGTTCGTGTGTACTTCAGTCTTCAAAAGATTGACAATGTAGATGATAAACCATTGTTTTTTTTATTTTGATGCTCTTAGGATTAAATGATTCGGCTTAAACGCTAGACAGTTTTATTGCGAAAATAATAGTTATGATTAATTATTGACAAAGGTTTGTAAGTATTTTTTCACAACTTGGTAGACCAAAATGGAAAAATATCCGCTGAATGTTTAAACACTGATGTCCATTTCGTCGCACTAATCTCTTCCTCACAGTTTTAAACGGATTATTCCCGAGACAAAGTGGAATAATCCATTTAAAAACGGAGTCCGATTGATCCGGATGTCCGAGGTCCGATTGACCTTTGACTTATGTCAAAGGTCAATCGGACCTCGGACAAAATTCACTATAAAATCAGAATCTAAAGTTCACCATTTCCACAAGATGAGAAAGAAATGTTTGTTTTAAAAGCTTATTTTCCGCTGGCATATAGTTGTAGTTGTGACCGCAGGCGTTTCCGCAGATTGGCTGCACCGCACACCGACCACGCCTTTTTACAAACAATTACTGCTTCCTAGACTTACTGTAGAAGATTGTTCTTGGAAGTAAAAACTTGTGGGTGCGACTGGTTTCACGTATTTTACAGAACAGAGGCCTTAGCACGAGTTTTGTGTGTAATCGTAACGTAAATACATCGATTTTTGAACCGAAAATACAATTTATACGTATAACATCCTATAGAATTTCAGTTAAATAGGCATGAAGACAGTATCAAAAAATTGCAAATCTATTTAGTCCGTCAGTTAGAGTATTGGAAATTAATAAATATTGACAAAAGATAAAACGCATCCAAACTCGGGAGAGAGACTCGTGACGTCAGAACTAGCTAAAAATTATACCAAGGCGTGACGTATTGAGAATTTTAAAAGCGTTGTATCGTCGTCAATTTTGGTTTACGTAACAAACAATATTTTTTGATAATCTTATTGACAGACTAATTAGATTTTTTTGTCGTCTCGTCTATTGTTTGCAACAAGCACAATCCGTAAAATCCATAGATACGAATACATTCTTAAAATTATGAAAATATTATTTGTGAAACGAGTACTTTAATTTAAAAATCGACCTATTTACGTTACGTTAACACCGCGCGATTGTGAGAGGGCCTCAGAGGTATGAAAGATGAAAAGCACAACTTATACGTTCTGTTGAGCAGTAAAAACTAGAAAGAGTTAATAAAAAGAGAAAGTAACTGAAATACCTACCATTCAATTTATAACTATATTAATAACTAGCGGACGTCACGCGGTTTCACCCGCGTGTACTGGGATAAAATATAGCCTATGTTACTCAGTAAAGACGTGGCTTTCTAATGGTGAAAGAATTTTTGAAATCGGCGCAGTAGTTTTGGAGTTTATTCATTACAAACATACACACAAAAATACAAATCTTTCCTCTTTATAATATTACTAGCGGCCCGTCCCGGCTTCGCACGGGTTTGGTATTTTTTTTTTTTTTGTTTTAGCTTATATGACACGTTCGTAGATTTACCATAGCAACGCCATCTATTGATTACTTACTCAACCCAGTCGAAAGGTATCGACATCTGTTAGAATCATTTGGAGTTAACAGATAATTTTGACTGTCAAATAATAACAGACAAATAATTAGCAATAAATTAAAATTGCGACTATAATTTGAGATTTAAACTATCCTATCTCTCAAGTTGGATCGAATTGCACATGGTGTGCGAATTTTATTATAATCGGTTAAGTGGTTTAGGAGTCCATCGAGGACAAACATTGTGACACGAGATTTATATATATTAAGATATAATATATTTAAATAGTGTAGATTATAGTTTTAAATTATTTTTTCTATACTTTTGTGCTGGAAATAGGCAGAACGCCACCTGCTACGAGCCTTATTAACTCCCATTGCTTTGTCCACGGTCATACGGTCATCTAGCCATGCACGCCGGTTTCGAGTACTACGTGACCTTTCTGAAGAACATTGCTTAAAGGTCAGGTGCGTGAATATCATTATATTTTTTGTATTTTTTAAAACTTTAGCATTAAAGACTGACCATGAGCATTTAAATAGGCTAGACCGCAGGCCTTTTTGTATTTTGCATAATTACAGGCTTAACTAGATATGGTTTTTAAAAATAAAGTTCAAGCGAATTGATGAGTTTCAAAAATTAGATTTTTTGTTTGGTAATAAGATCACTGTGTGTTTTTTTTAATTTTTTAGAAGTCAGCTTTTAGAGAGAGTTTTTAAATTACAACATACTATAGTGTGCACATTTTTGAAGTTCAAAATTAATCTTTTTCTTTAGGAATATTTTTTAATTCGAATACGTTATTACATCAAATTAGTTTTTGGGTCCTTAATTCTTCTTTTTTTTCTAGTCCTATGCAACATGAATATTTATTGTTACTTGTGCAAAATTCTTTATTTCTAGTCACTTTGGTTTAGTCTGCATGTTTTTTGGCGGAGAATATAAAAAATCAAGCTTTGTATAAAGTAGAAATATGAATGCTGGTAGCGTTTTGAAAAAGCAACAAAACTTTATTAACCCGTGCCCCGTCCAGATTTGTTCGACTGCATCAAAATAATCGATCCTATAGAAAGCGTGCAAGTTGGAGCAAAGTTGTCGAATCTTTCAGCTTGTTTGTTTAATTATAAAGTTGTTGTGGCAGCGTTGCAGTGTTACACATGTTTATGGTATGAACAAAAAGAACAACAATGTTGCTGGTGTACAAGTGGGAGGGGCTTACGTGATTAGAAAATACAATCCCGATACTCTATTAGGGTTTGGATTTTTGTTTGCAGTTTGCAATACAGAGGTTATTATTTTGTTCACTTTAACATGGGTTAAGCTTTTGTATGCGAATTTGCGATTCCAAAGTTTCAGTTAAATTCTGGACGGTATTGGAAATTTTGTTTCAGGTCTTCGAAAGCTTGAATTTTCTTTGCAAATTAAAGATTAAAGACAGGTCTGATTTTCAGAAGTGAGTTTGATCGAGATTTTGTCATCGTTTTCTTCCTGTGGTTAGAGCATGAAAAAAAACATTGTGAAGCCTGCGAACTTACCTAATTTTATCCGAATTCCTTATTTAATTTATGATCCCCTTTCAAAGGTATTCGTATGCATAAAGGTTACCCAATTAATGAAAACGTCTGTACACAACAAAACCCTCATTTAACATAAAAACAAGCACTCAAAAAGAGATCAGTTCATCAGCAATAATATAACAATGGCGGTAATGAATTAGTCGTTAAGTCTAACAGCTCGTAAGACAATTATAATGTTGGTTAAACCCTCAAATTAGCGAACGTTAACTGAATGATTGTGTCGTTAAGTGAACGCCTCAATGGGCCTTTGTTTTAATTGTATGAATCGCGTGCGAATGAACGATACCTACGTGTATATGAACGGAAGTTGTGGTAATGAAAGAATGCGTGCCTGCCTATATTTGTCTTGATTTTTCCTATATTTAAGTAGTTTCGTGCTCTTAAAAATAAAAAAACCTTTAATTCATGTTAAAATAAAATATAGTAATCTGTCAATCAAGGGTGGTGCTTGCTGTCTATGTTTTCTGAACTGTTATTAATAAATAAACACTACACACAGCGACATCTTGTGCCACACTAAGCAACGAGGCTTGTGTCGTGGATATACTTCACTGATTCTTTTTTGTTTGTAAATACATACTTATTATACATATAAACATCCATGACTCGGAAACAAATGTCCATGCTCATCCCACAAACATGTGTTCCTACCGGGACCGGGGACCGTAAAAACGTAAGGCAGCCTCTCTATCGCTGCACCATTTGGGTCGGGTTTGGGTTTATGTGGAGGAGCTCGTGGCTAAAGATTAACAGCCTCTTGGATCAATCTTCAGGATAATCCGCGCTTGCTGTGGATGGGTGACCACCCTTTACATACCAAGTTCCCTCCGTGCCTCGGATAGCACGTTAATCCATTGGTTCCGGCTTTCATTCGTAGATCTTTGACAGTCGTAACAGATAGTCAAGTGTCCCGAAAGTCTGACCATCAGTCTTACTAAGGGGTATCGTATTAGAAGTAACTGGTCTGAGGAAGTCAGATAGGCAGTCGCTGCATGTAACTGGTATTCAGCTGCGTTAGGTTAGACTGGAAGCCGACCCCAACATAGTTGGGAAAAGGCTAGGCACATGATGATATAGTCAATTAGTATTATTTTATTCAATTTTTTCACTAGACATTTATGATGACGTATCATTATTAAAAAGAGATAGTTACCCCTATACATCCGATACTCTCCCGACACCGGAAAGAATGAACGAATAGCGCCCCATTCTCATAAATGATCGCCGTGTTAAGTGAACTATTATGTCATTAATTGAACGCCTCATTGGGCTTTCGTTTTAATTATCCGGCCCGAGTGTGGGTGTATGAATGGAGGGTATTGTTTAAAAAGTAGTGATGAGCTCTCATGCCACTAAACTTGAGAGGTATGGTGAAGAATGACGTTGGATAGGGCTCACCAAAAATTAAGGTCCCTATAGACAATATGTTGCTTGATTGTGGTCCATTAATGAAATGAAAATGAAAAATGTTTTATTTGTCCCAAAACAGTTACATGGAATATATAATGAGACATCCCCAGTAGGTAATTGATAATACCTGTGTTGGGGGTATCTCGCTCCTTCCCTTAATATTAACAATATTGAGACTAATGCACAAGTTATTACAAAAAGTGAGTAAAATTTAATAAAAAAAATCGAAATATTAACAAGAAATGACATAATTATAAATTAATTATCAGCTCTTTGTGTAACTATAGTTGTATGCCTAGATATGTGAAACTGTATGTGCGCCTTGTTCTTAGGCAGGGTTTGGAGTGATGTGTGTGTGTGTGTGTGTATGTATTAAGACGATTCTCACACTACACCGCTCCCTCGCGCGGTGAATTTTACTCTTTTTATACGATTTCTCTGTGGTACCTAATTCATCATCGTCATCATTATTAAGCTGAAACGATTTGTGCTACTTGCTGAAAATCTCCCACACCCGGATATGAACCATGGCTGACCTGTTGTCCGAAAAGAAAAAACCTGTTCAGGTGGAGACTCATAGATGATTAACCTGCAGTGTAAATGTGGTGTTGTTCCTCAAACGATGGGTCACTTATATTGTGTCCTGCCTGTCCTGTTGTTTGATTACCGGATCTGATGGACGCTACTGAAAGTGCCGAATTGGTCGCTAAATTTTGAGCCCACTCTGATAATATAACACCAAAACGCTAAGAAGAAGAAGAAGAAGCTGAAATTCGTCTACTGCTGGCCACAGGTCCGCCCAAGCATCGAGACAGCGAGTCGCTATGTGCTACCCGCACCGTGCTGTTCTACTCTTTCGAATTTTACAACTTTTTCGTTCAATCTGCCATCCGTTCTGCGCCCAATGCCTTACATAACATAACATAACGCCTGTAATCCCCGAAGATGTAGGCAGAGGTGTACCTAATAGTACAGCCACACCTCGCCAGTTATATTTAAGTCCCATGTAATAGGGGACGAGCGCATTGCCATCAACGGGGCGCAAATCCCAGACTCCGAGGATGCCAGTGAGATATTCCTGAGGGAAAAACCCAATGGCCCTTTGCCCGACCTCCGGGTCATTCCGAATCGAACCTAGGACCTCATGCAGTCGTGCTTGCGACCACAAGACCAACGAGGCAGGCCAATGCTTTAATAAACACAAATATGTCATGCACACTTACACGACATGTGGTAACTACAGGCTGGAATTAGGGCCTATTTTCAAACATCGTGCCAACACAAGTGGCCATTTCCCTGAAGCGCAATACTGTTGATTGTATTCGGTAATACCTACAATAATTGTTTAGACACGAGGCGAGCCCGGCCAGTGTGGGTAGAAATCCGATACTATAACTAAAATGCTAGCGAATAATAAAACCATTTTCATAAAAACTCAAGGAATATCTCCTGAACCTCAATTCTACATTATCATCAGTATTCAGCTGAAAGATGTCTATTGCTAGATGTCTGCTGTCTACTTAGCTCCTCCCCACAAGCATGACCTCTGCAACAGTCCAAGTTTGTGGGTACACACTCCAGAACCTTTCTGCTCCTCTGCCATCCTGTAATACGCTGAACACATTGTTGTTATAACTATAGGGTGGAATTAAGATCTATTTTCATACAACTAATGCCCACAAGAGTAGCCACATGACGATTCTGGAATCAACAGTACAAGGCTTCAGGGAAATGGCTACTCGTGTACAATTATTGAACATATACCAAGGTATATGTTCAATCATTGATTGAGCACGAGGCAAATAGTGGCCTGTGTGGGCAGAAACTCGATCTATTCCTGCTTTTACCTGGAATGGTTTCTTATTAACATAAATTGGTTAATGATGCGAAGGCGGATATAACCCACTATACCTACATCCTGTTCAACTAATTGACAGGTAACGTCACACAATGTACGGGATTATTTTGATACAGAACTAGAATTCAAAAAACTTACCTTGGTAACTTCCCTGCAAACTAAAGCACAGCGAACGAATGTGTGTGTATGTGATGCTGTTGAACGAATGTGACTTCCCCTAACTTTAAGACAGCCAATGGGTGTCGTTTCACCCAGTAGCTGGGTCAAAAGAAGTTTCCAGTTTCTGGTAAAAACTGGTAAGCTGACACCACAATTTTTTTTAAAAAAAAGCTAAGCAACTGAAGGTGATCAACTTTAAGGTGACATAGCTTTTGAAGTACCTACCTAACAGTTGAAATAAATAGGCTGAGGTTTTTACTATTTACAATAATTCCTAGGAATTTCTCCTGTATCCTGTATACAGGGTGGAACGGACACCGATGCTCAAACGGTTACCACGTATGTCCATATTAGTACATCATTCTGAACCAACATATAAATTCTGTTTTAAGCTTTCACGGTTCCACGGGTAGTTTGCACGGTTTATACTTAAAATGTCACTTACGGGATATCTTCCGTGATTATCCATTGTTTTGAGCTCCCGATATTACGACGCTGTTGCAAGCGCCATGATCGCGAGTTAACAGTTAACAACAACAGCGTAGTTAACAACAACAGATATCCCGTAAGTGATATTTTAAGTATAAACATATAAATTGTTCGTAAATTATTAAAAAAACAGCTGTTTTCTACAAAACTGCAAAAAAAAAGTGCCCTTCAGAATTATGTACTGTATTCGTGGTAACCGTTTTAGCGCCGGTGACACTCCCACCTTGCATGATCGTTCACTTGATCGTTACTTGCAACACCATCGTCATATAAAAGATTCAAAGAAAAACATTCCTTATCTACTTCAAAAACAACGAAAAAATTTCGACTTATTGTAAGTATTTCAAAAGTGCACTGACCCTCTTTTAGTATTCTACCAAAGTGTTTTAAAATGAACTTACTCCTTTGTAGTGCAAGTTGGAGACCACTTTACTTTGTTACTAACTTGTCTCTTCGATAGTCTAAGAAACAAAGAACGAATTATGGTGGAAACATTGTTATAAAGCTGTGTTTTTTCAGCCACCTTCCTGGTGTTTCTAGCATACTTAGTTTTATTTTTCCGGAATTAACGTAGTTGTGCTGGAAAACATCTTGAGGTCACAGGTACGACCTAGAACCATAAAATTGGAAGACATATGACGTCCACCAACTTGTACTTGGTCCGCGTGGTGGGTTATAGTCTACTTCCTCCCTCTGTTGAAAGGGTATGCTTAGATGGTTTGGTCATTTGGAGAGGATGAGTGAAGGGCGACTAACAAAAGATAACAAGACAAGACAAGGCAGATGTGAGTGGCAACGCTGGGAGGGCACGTCCTAGAAGGACACACTGACCTACCTTATTTGTTGAGGTTCTCGAGAAGGTTGTTCAGAAAGGTCAGATGCGTAGCACTCGAAACCGGCGTGCGTGTAGTAGGGATGTGGACGAGGCAAAAGCATCGTAGCAGTTGGTGCTCTGTGGTTACTGCCTAACTCCATGGCAAAAGGCGTGAGTTTATGTAAATATGTTTAGGTAAACGAAAAAAGTAACATTCAATCCATGCCAACTGTAAAGCTGTTTTACTTTTTGCAGATAATGTTTCTTTGGCATCCGATTTAGGTAACAAACAAGTTCATTAAAACTAAAGAAATATAGACATTGTTACTTTCCATCATCTAACGAAGCCAAACAAACCATAGTAAAACCCCAAAAACCTTCGTCCCCAAGACATTTTTGTTTGCTCTCACCCTAATTAATACGAACTTCAAAGAAGTTTGTATAAAGCCGTTTACGTGAAGCATCCCCCTTACTTATGATATAAATCCGGCATCACCATAGCAACATTCCAAGTCCCGCTTAACTCAATTCTTATCAACAGCGTACTTCTGAAAAATACTCGAAACTTTACACAACGGGTACCCTTAAAAAGGTATTTATGTCTAACGTTTTTATAGCGAGCGATCGATCGTTCAAACCGCGGTTAGCTGTTTTTCAATGGTCAGGGTGAATTGAATTTTACCCCATTTCACCCCATTCTGCCCTGTTTTTCCCCATTCTACTCCCTTCGCCCGTTAGTACAACCTAAAAAAAAAGACGTTGAATACAAACCACTTTTAAAACAATGGTTGCAAAAGTGCGCAAGAATTTTTTAATTAAAAGATTTAATATGACAAATGTTTGTGCTGTTTTTTTTTGTGAATACATAGGTACCGAGTTTTATGTAAAACTTGGAGTATTTTAGTTTGATTTTAAGACTTTATTGATGTGGATATGCACGCTGTTGTTATTTTGCGTTGATATGAATATTAAATGTTATTTATTTCTGCTGTACTTTTAGAGCAATAATATTTATAATTTTCACTATGAAATAAAATATTCATTTTTTTTATTAGTTTTGTAAAATTGTTTGAAGTAGCTGTAACCATATCTGCATATCCAGCGTCGGACACTAGCTGCTCGGCAGTTTGCTGAACTGGGTCTATTTGGCGCAGCTGTGATACACACCATAATTATCATCTCTTTTTTCTGTTTAGTTTTAAGTTTTATCGTGTAGATTTAGGTTTTTTATTTGTGTGCACTTGTGGCATGTGCCGAATAAATAGGTTTTCTTTCGTTTTCTTTCTCATTCTTTCTTTCATTTCTATATATAATCAAACAGAACGTTAACAATTACTTAGAATTATTACATGGGAATTAAACAATTGCCGAACTGTGGGTGAACAACGGTACGGTTGGCGCAGTGGCTAAGCGATTGGCTGCTGCGCTGCGTGTCGCGGGTTCGATTGCCGTACGGAACAAATACAACGTTTCGGATCTGGCTGTTTGTGTATTTGAGTTTAAATGTTTGTCAACGCACCCACGAGAACAAAGAAAGACTTTTATGGGGAAAAGACTATTAAAAAAACTATAGTTGGTGCCAGTTAAGATCGCAAAAGCGGTCATTGACCCACATACATTGATTAAAGTTCTTAACTTTAAAATCCAAAAATGAGCCTGTTCAAGTCTTGAATCGTCATCTATTGTGATCTTTAACATTTTTTCTAATGAAAAACGATACATATATAGGAAGATAGAATATCATAGGAAGAGATATTAGGGAAAAGGCAATGACCGCTATTGCGATCTTAACTGACACCAACTATACAAGTACAATTCCTAACCCATCGCGAAATACAGCCGTGTTAAAAAACTCAGCTCAGATTGGCCAAAACTCACAATTGTCATTCACCTTCAACCTTCTTTACCCACAGTACAAAAACCCGACGTAAACACAATAAAACAATTGACGCATTCGTCGAGCAGTCACCTCACCGGCGTGCCACTATCGCTTTGTATCGACGAAAGCTTTTAGAAGATGAGCCCGGTGGAGCTAGCGGGCCCTTACGTCGTCCTCATACGGTCCGATGACCAGCGCAATGTTTATTTATTAAGTTACCATCACTCAACTCTCCTTACCTAATATTACTATGTTAGTAGGTTGATGGAATCTACAGTTGTCGTGGTGATTGGTCGACTTGAGATATGACACAAAGATCAAAGAAATAGTGTGGTGCATGATTATTTTGGCGCTTGCTTGACGTTGCTCTGTTCCGTGATTATAAGAGATACGTGAGATCTCTTCAAAGTTCCAGTGAATCGGTACCTTTTAGGCAAGCGTGCTCCACCCTAGCCGCGTCATCACTTCACATCAGGTGAGTTGCGGCCAAAAGCAAGCCTATTTAGTATAAAAACAATCAGGAGGGAACTGTTAGTATACGTCCCCTTTTCTTGTGCCAATCTCCATGTTATGGTGCCAGGCTCATCCAAGTTTTACCTGCGACGGCAACAATGCCGTCTGCCCATCTTGCCGCCGTAGGTAATCATAATCATAATAATAGTACTTAGGTATTAATATATAAATAGGTATTTATTTTCTTTAAATATATCTTTCTGTAATAAAAACATGACAATAATTAAAAAACTGCTGTACCAAAATCAAATAAAGCCGTTTCACCTTTCAATTTTTGAATTAAATTCTTTGATCTCCAGGTGTGCGCATAAATTTTGATTTCACGTTACATATCGTACCCAATTTAAATATTTACAGCGCAATTTTAATCTAATTTTCTCATAAAATAAATAAAAGAGTCATGTCTGTGTAACTACCTACCAATACGATTACAAGATTAGAATAAAGTTCTGAGAAAAATGTTTATATTGTAAACGAGGAGTTTCTTGGAAAGAATAATTACGTTTTACTATTATGTTCCTGGACTTAATTTATCATTTGCGTTTAACTACAAAGACGAAAGCGATATTACTTACGGAGGGTGCTTAAATAATTTCTACGTGAGGAAGTTTCAAATGTAAACGTCTGCGATAGACTGACTAATGTTTTTTTTTTGTTTAGCCTACACTGTCCCAGTGCTGGGAAAGACATCCCCTAAGTCTACCTCGAACCTGCCCTTACGGTATGAGTTCAGGTCAAAAACAGCTGTTTTACCTAATGAATAGACAGCAGATTTTTTTTAATTACCCTACTGCTCTCGGGCGAAGCCACGGCCATAAGTTAGTATTATTATTAAAAGAATCTTATGTTTTATTATGAACATAGCAGCTATACCAGTCATCCATACAGGGTGTAAACAGACCATTCACGAAGCCGTCAACCAAGCATAATCACACATCACATTCTGTACATCAAACTGAGTAATTCTGCGCAATCATTTTTGCTGGGAAACTACTTTTTTAGGTAGAAAAATTTACGGTAAAACTGTGTGTGAGTGTAACACATTCAACACATTGTGCTGATTGCGGTGCATTGAGTAAGTAGTAAACGGGTCATTGACGTAATTAAAGTAAAGTTTTAACCTTAAAAACTTGTTTCTAAAAAAAAACTCTTGTTAAAGTTGGAACTTAGACCATCAATATCTCCGTAACGTTATGGTCTAGAACAAAAAAATGATCGCAGTGACGAGAAGAACAAGTGCCTTACGGCTTCGTTAAGAGTCTATTTAGACCCTGTAGACAAAACAAATGTTTCTATGCACTTATAAGTAAGTATAGAAAGTATGCATGTAATACACTTCACCTGTAGAAGTCACACAGACATTTGTAACTCCCAACGATATGATTGAATAACTAGGTTACAAACAAACTCAAGGCACTTACTCTAAATGTTTTTAGTCTGTTATAATATCAGGTACTACAGTGTTTGTTTTTAGGCATAACAACTCAATTAAATTGAATATCTCATCGTTTTTAAAGGTTAATAGCGTAATGGAAGTTATAAAAAAGTCTATTTTGTTGGCTATATTTGAAACGAGCTAGATGATTTTCCGAGAAAACGCTAAGCAAGTAAGTAACAAATAGTTTTACTTACCTAGAAACACGTCCTACTGGACCAGTGTTGTTAAAATTGAGCATAATAGCCAAAACCTTTTTCTCCTACCGTGACGCAATCACGGTCCCCTTTACATTTTAAACCGAACCTTATCTAAGAGCTTGAAAAATAAATACTTGCAGGTATACCGTTAAAGTTTCCTCTAGTTTTACTAGCAAAAGGCCCGGCACGGTCGCCGTCCCATCCGGAGTCAGGTGCTAAAACAGTGAGATAAACCGACCAAGGCCGGAAGCCCGCACCGCAAACGACGCCTCCCGAATTCTAAAGCGCTCTCAACTCGGTCAGGTTATACCTCGCGCTGAAACGAAGGAGGATTGCAGTTTTAATTATAATAATAATAATAATAATAATAATAAGCAAGCGTGCTCCACCCTAGCCGCGTCATCACTTCACATCAGGTGAGTTGCGGCCAAAAGCAAGCCTATTTAGTATAAAAACAATCAGGAGGGAACTGTTAGTATACGTCCCCTTTTCTTGTGCCAATCTCCATGTTATGGTGCCAGGCTCATCCAAGTTTTACCTGCGACGGCAACAATGCCGTCTGCCCATCTTGCCGCCGTAGGTAATCATAATCATAATAATAGTACTTAGGTATTAATATATAAATAGGTATTTATTTTCTTTAAATATATCTTTCTGTAATAAAAACATGACAATAATTAAAAAACTGCTGTACCAAAATCAAATAAAGCCGTTTCACCTTTCAATTTTTGAATTAAATTCTTTGATCTCCAGGTGTGCGCATAAATTTTGATTTCACGTTACATATCGTACCCAATTTAAATATTTACAGCGCAATTTTAATCTAATTTTCTCATAAAATAAATAAAAGAGTCATGTCTGTGTAACTACCTACCAATACGATTACAAGATTAGAATAAAGTTCTGAGAAAAATGTTTATATTGTAAACGAGGAGTTTCTTGGAAAGAATAATTACGTTTTACTATTATGTTCCTGGACTTAATTTATCATTTGCGTTTAACTACAAAGACGAAAGCGATATTACTTACGGAGGGTGCTTAAATAATTTCTACGTGAGGAAGTTTCAAATGTAAACGTCTGCGATAGACTGACTAATGTTTTTTTTTTGTTTAGCCTACACTGTCCCAGTGCTGGGAAAGACATCCCCTAAGTCTACCTCGAACCTGCCCTTACGGTATGAGTTCAGGTCAAAAACAGCTGTTTTACCTAATGAATAGACAGCAGATTTTTTTTAATTACCCTACTGCTCTCGGGCGAAGCCACGGCCATAAGTTAGTATTATTATTAAAAGAATCTTATGTTTTATTATGAACATAGCAGCTATACCAGTCATCCATACAGGGTGTAAACAGACCATTCACGAAGCCGTCAACCAAGCATATTCACACATCACATTCTGTACATCAAACTGAGTAATTCTGCGCAATCATTTTTGCTGGGAAACTACTTTTTTAGGTAGAAAAATTTACGGTAAAACTGTGTGTGAGTGTAACACATTCAACACATTGTGCTGATTGCGGTGCATTGAGTAAGTAGTAAACGGGTCATTGACGTAATTAAAGTAAAGTTTTAACCTTAAAAACTTGTTTCTAAAAAAAAACTCTTGTTAAAGTTGGAACTTAGACCATCAATATCTCCGTAACGTTATGGTCTAGAACAAAAAAATGATCGCAGTGACGAGAAGAACAAGTGCCTTACGGCTTCGTTAAGAGTCTATTTAGACCCTGTAGACAAAACAAATGTTTCTATGCACTTATAAGTAAGTATAGAAAGTATGCATGTAATACACTTCACCTGTAGAAGTCACACAGACATTTGTAACTCCCAACGATATGATTGAATAACTAGGTTACAAACAAACTCAAGGCACTTACTCTAAATGTTTTTAGTCTGTTATAATATCAGGTACTACAGTGTTTGTTTTTAGGCATAACAACTCAATTAAATTGAATATCTCATCGTTTTTAAAGGTTAATAGCGTAATGGAAGTTATAAAAAAGTCTATTTTGTTGGCTATATTTGAAACGAGCTAGATGATTTTCCGAGAAAACGCTAAGCAAGTAAGTAACAAATAGTTTTACTTACCTAGAAACACGTCCTACTGGACCAGTGTTGTTAAAATTGAGCATAATAGCCAAAACCTTTTTCTCCTACCGTGACGCAATCACGGTCCCCTTTACATTTTAAACCGAACCTTATCTAAGAGCTTGAAAAATAAATACTTGCAGGTATACCGTTAAAGTTTCCTCTAGTTTTACTAGCAAAAGGCCCGGCACGGTCGCCGTCCCATCCGGAGTCAGGTGCTAAAACAGTGAGATAAACCGACCAAGGCCGGAAGCCCGCACCGCAAACGACGCCTCCCGAATTCTAAAGCGCTCTCAACTCGGTCAGGTTATACCTCGCGCTGAAACGAAGGAGGATTGCAGTTTTAATTAAAACCTTTATGAAGTATTGTGTTTATTTTTTAACTCATTTCGTCTCATAGTTTATGTTAATTTTTCTACTGCTTTTTAACGTTGGGACTAGTTTTTACAGGAAAGGAGGGGTGTTTTTAAAAATTATGGAGCCTTTTTTATATTTAACTTGCAGCAACATGTTTTGAGATTTTGTTAATGAAAGAAGAACGACTTGTTTAGTAGATTGTGTTTTTGTGGACTATTTAGACCTCTTTTGCTTCTGATTCCTGGTATTTTTCATGAAAAGACTTTACAAAGTTAGGTAGCCTTCAGAAAATGGCTAGGTTTCATTCGGGGAACTTCCTACTAAGTTCTTTACCAGCAAGATGTTTTCATCAAATTTTATACCGATTTCTTCCCAGTTCTCTATAAAACGAAACCTAACAAACAATATTTAAAGAACCAAAGAGTATTTAGCAAGTTCGCGTCCGGCAGTAAGTGTAGACAGGCCAGCTTTCAAGTCTCTTCACTGGCACTACTAAAGGAAGCTCGGAACTTGCACCTCGGCGACGTAAACAGACCTATACAAATATATTAAGGACAGTTTATCGGCACTTTTTACTACATCCTCCATTGAGTTTGGTTTAAAAGGATCTTGTTCAGTGGAGCGGTGTAAAGGATACACTGAAATCTGTGTTAATAGTCGCGGTGGCTGTGAGCTGGCTTAAATAGGGTGTACCATACCTTTCAGTGGCTGTTAGGGATTATTTGAGGTCGATTGGAAGTGTGTTTTGGTTCAAAACTTGTATAGTAGCTATATTACTATGTGAAATGATTTTATCATTTATGGACACTGTTAAACCAGTAAAGACAAATTGAGTCGAACACCAGACAGATAATGTACTGAAGTATCTATATCAGTGGATACTAATAGGTAGGTACTTCAGTTGGAACGGACAGGTTGTGGACTGGCTGCGGACACCTTCCGGTGGAGCCGGAGTCGGAGTCAGTTGAGGACCAATTGAGACGGATACCAGACAGATAATGTACTGAAGTGTCGGTCAGTGTCCGGTGTCCACAGCTAGTCCATAATGTGTTCGTACCGGTTTGAGGACAAATTGAGACGAACACCAGGCAGATAATGTACTAAAGTGTCTGTCAGTGTCCGGTATCCGCAGCCAATCCACAATGTGTCCGTTCCGGTTTGAGAACAAATTGATACGGATACCAGACAGATAATGTACTGAAGTGTCGGTCAGTGTCCGGTGTCCACAGCTAGTCCATAATGTGTCCGTACCGGTTTGAGGACAAATTGAGACGAACACCAGACAGATAATGTACTAAAGTGTCTGTCAGTGTCCGGTATCCGCAGCCAATCCACAATGTGTCCGTTCCGGTTTGAGAACAAATTGATACGGATACCAGACAGATAATGTACTGAAGTGTCGGTCAGTGTCCGGTGTCCACAGCTAGTCCACAATGTGTCTGTACCGGTTTGAGGACAAATTGAGACGAACACCAGACAGATTATGTACTAAAGTATCTGTCAGTGTCCGGTATCCGCAGCCAGTCCACAATCTATCCGTGCAGGTTTGACCGGACCTTTACAGGCTTTTTCATATTGATGACTATACAGTCTAAAAATATAGTACACACGGATGAAAACGAGATGCACAACAGAGCGCTGATTTATTATAGTAGTGCGTTGCGATGACACCCAGTAGAGATGTATCTGCATCGACGTTGTTACATGAGAATATACATTGTGAGTTACATCATCACGCACTCCGGTGCACTGAACTGATGGCCTAAACAAAGTGACATTGTATTCGTGATAACGATGATAGGAAAGTAAAAAATGTATTGGATTGAAATACAGTATGATCACTTTAAGTGTGCAGTTCAAGGTGACGTTGCTTTTCATGAAAAAATACTTCGATATATCCCATGATCTGTCCACGAAGTAGACACAATAGTTAAACAATGGCGTCTCGACCAAAGCGGTCATTTGACAGATCATCATGATAATAAAACTCATAAGTTGGCTGAAGTGTCAGCTCCCGATTGACATATGCTACTGAAAAGTTGTAGTAATCCCGCTTAATGTTGTAGAAATGCGGAACGCTTTCAAACCGATCACCACTTATCTAGGCCGTCTGCTTACCCGTTGTTCAAATACGACACAGCATCATCGATTCTCTCAAAACATTCACAAAACAGTAAATCGACACACCCTAAAGTGTTTCTCCAATAATCGTTTGACCTTTACACTGAAACGGTCTCAATGAAAATATTTTTTCAGTCGGATACTCTTTAAATACTTCGTCATCTACAATATTAGGCTGTTTGTCTGTTTGTTCAGGACAAGGCCGAGTTTTCAAACTAGAAATGTACTCAACGGGATCGGATTTACGTTGAAGAGCGAGTCGTGATGGCGGAATAATTAAATCCGGGTTAATTTAATCGGGCTAATACTGATTTTGGAAAATATTTGAGAGGACCCGGATTTGATGTTTTAGTCGATTGATCGGTGATCGCTTCTTCTTAGTAAAAGAAGAGGTCTTCGCGTGATATCGACTTTCGGTTCTTAACTTAACTTGGGGTGTAAGACTTTTTAATACATAAATCACCAACCGCTTCAACTTTTTAAGTGCATCATGCACTTAAAGAAAGAAAGTGGCCTATGACATCCTTAAATTCAAAGAAAGAACAACCATAGGTGACCATAGTGCGGTGTGCTTCTCAAAAAAATGAGTTTCTATTGAGCTGTTTGCAATACAAATATGGATGCATTCATCCAGCACATCTTGATAGACATCCAGTCTCGTTCAGATAACTGGTGCTGTAAGTAGGGAAGTAGAATGCACAATAGAGCCAACTCTACTTCCAATTTGACCCACTTTCAACCAAAACAAGCAAGTGTCGTCCCCAAAATTTATTCAAGACTACCTGGTCAAGCGACCCTCTTTAAACCGAAGACGTTTCCACCAGCGGACGGGCAAACATCAACAAATTGATCAATGTTGCCACTATATTGCGTAGCTCTTGGGTTGTCGCACACTTTGAATACCAAGTGGCACGGATTTATTTTACTAAAGGCCCAAAGCATACGCTCTGTGGGCGAGACGCTTTGGGGAAGAGTGTTTGTAAGCTGTGTGAATTGTGATGAGTTATCTAAAAAGTTTTTTGTGGAGACAAACCTCCAAATATGTCTTAGTGGAAAGATTCTTTTAATTTTTAGGCTCATTCTTGTACAAAAGATTCAATAGAAAACCAAGTTTCTTTAAGTTAAATTATTTTAGCTGTACAAAATCTATACATTTTTTTTTACAAACCATCTCTTAGGCACAGACAAAAGATTTACTTGTTATTATATTTAAGCACTTCGTACCACAGGTTTAAACTAGTGCAGGCAAATAAGTCTAGGTCACCTAGGTTTCCGCTAGAGTTCCAACCATAAAGGTGAGTTCCTCTCAGCTCATCGCGATCGCTACAGCCTATCCTACCACTAAATCAAACCCTTATGCTTTGTGCCATACGCACAACGCCATCGCACAGTCAGCTTGCACGCTTTTATCGCCTTTGTGTTAAAGGCGGCCATGTCTTAAGGTTAGGCCTCAAGAACTGCGTGTTACTGGAGATTAGAATACGCTTATTTCATAGTAAGGCCTTAGCATTAGCTTTGTGAATATCTGAAAGGCTTTTTGGTTTGTAACAGATACAATGTTTGTAATTTTCCATTGTTTTCTAAGATTTGAGGAAAAATTTTACCTAGTTTCATTTCATACCGATTGATGTGTGCAAAATTGGTAATTATTATCGGTTTCTTCGCCATCGTAGTCGTATAAAAATACAACTTTGTAAGTAAATACTCTTATACGAATAATCATGATCTTCATTACGTTTCGGCTCCGCTTCCCGCCTTGCAACTCGCTGCCTCTGTAGCCAAATCCTAGATCTGTTGCATCAAACATTTCCGGGTAGCGTTTACGGCTTAGTAAATGTTCTGTAGTACATTTGTTTACCACAAAAAGCTGTTTTTTCCGTGAGGACTTCAGTAGAAGGAGCTCTTCTTCTTCTGAGTAAGACCACTTGAAAGCTTTCCTTTCACAGTTTTGACGTGGATTCTGAGATTTGATAAGTGGTTTGTCTTATTTTATAAGCCGTCGTTCTTGAAAGTTAAGCGTTTCACAGTTTGATAGCTGTTCTTTATGAACGAATATGTTTATGAGTTCGCAGAAATATATTTAATATTAATTCTAGTACCTGGGCGACCGAGCTGCGGTGAAAATAGAGAAAACAATTTTACCCAGAAATTAGACCTAGCTGGATCGATTTTTCGCCCCGGTAACTGTTTTACCCGGTAACTTTTTTTTCGAGACCGTGATTACGTATATATTAATATAAAAATATTGCTCATTAATAGTTTAGATTACTTTAGTGAAGCTTAATAATTTGTTTAAAATTTAAGTTCAGATTAGCATTAGCAGGAACCCTTTATATTTAATAAACAATAAAAGTGTTATTGGGTTTGTCTTCACAAGAAGTTTCTCAGTAGCAGCTTGGAGTACCATGAAGCTGTATCCGAAATAAAAAAGTCGCCGTAGCCTGTACACAGCAGTGCTTTGCCATCACAGACTAAAACTGATATTATGTCTTGTGTTTCGTTACAAAATCTCCCCAAATGTTAGCACTGTTTTTGAACAAGCATAGAAGCCGATATCTGAAAACTTTAGGTAGGCTAACTTTTGTTTGGGACAAGCCCGCTTGACTGTTTCCAAACCATTGCAACTCCTGGAAGCCAGAACCACCAGTGGCGACTGCCAGAAAAAAAAGCGCCGAGGCAATGAAGCTCAGACAAGCAATTTAACTGGCTCGGATCCCGCTACGAAACTGAGCAGAAGGAGGAGTAGGCTATCAACTGTAGTATCAAAGAACAATCCAATTTACGATTTGATTCTTTTACCAACTCAATGCTTAATACTCTACTACTCTGCTTACCCAAAAACACAAGCACACACAGGATTCTAATTCAAATGCCATCACAATATAACTTGCTACAACGACGCAGGACCCCAATTAAATCTGTCGTGTACTTTTGATCCTATTCTAATTACTACGACACGTTCGTCAGATCTTCCATTTTAAACTGTGTACGTCCACAAAGGTGATGTGGGCTAAGACTGAATGGCTTTGAGTTTAAGATATGATTAAGTGGTTTTGCAGTTCAATAGTTTTTGTTTGAGTTTCTGGTGGCTTAATAGTGCTTTGTCTCAAACACATGGAACGCATCCTAAAGAGTAATTGAGTGTTTAAATCTGTGTCAAACTTCGAATTGATTTATAGCATATTCATCTTCGTTTTCGTGTAATTAATTAAACATTCAAAATCATTTATATCAATCCATTTAGGATCATAATTATGCACACATTTGAAATAAAACATTTTATAATTACACACATTTGAAATAAAAAAAAATATAATTAACAATTATAAAAAAATGCCTAGCCTGGTGTCAGAGTTTTTATGCCGCCCATGGGCGTCTGACTTGGCTTTACATGCCGTCAAGAAATATCTTTCAGAAAAGCTGGTTTCCTCATGATATTTTCCTTCACCCAAGCAAGTGATAAATTAGACAATACGCACATGAATCCGAAAAATCATAGTGGCGTGTCTTGGGTTCGAACTTGAGACCTATGACTTGACAGTCCGACGGTCACACCACTAGGTTATAACTGCCTGTAGCGTGTTTAAATTGCACGAATCCCATGTTTTTACTTTGCGATAACTGAGTTTACGGTGTCTATCTACAAGAAAGGATACCACCACCACCACCTGTCAGAATTTGAGCTGTGATTAGTAAATCAGCTCAAATTCTGACAGGTGTCATGAGCAGATTTAGAAAATGTGATCAGTATTTGAGAGATAAATCAAGAATTAATGACATTTTCCTTATGTACGTACTACACAACGTTATGTTCACGTAATGAAGCCAATTTCTTTCTTGAAACTTTCAACGACTTTAAAAGTAGGCTAAAAAGAGTCTAATCCTACTAAGACTGATTTAATTTGCTTAGACTTAGATCCAGACACACTAGACGGTAAATAAATGAAAGGTTACGTGTGAAATGTAAATAAAACCTCTTTGTAATTAGTAGGTGGCGTAAGTCTTGGTAGAACGTATAATCCAGGCTTAAAGGCTTGAAGGATTTCGTATTTAAATTAAGGTGTATGCTACTTTAATAAACGTATACTCTTAACTCTGAGCTCATAATAAGGTTCTTTGTGAGGAATGGATAGGAGTCTCGTAGACATTTAAGAGGGCACTTAATCTTGTTTGTATGTTTATAAAGTTCTTCAGGTATTTTTGTACTGTACTACATATTTTATAGATAGGGCTTAATCATGCCTTCCTGTACTATATTTAGAATACTCAAGTGATCAAAATAGGAAGGAGTGATTATTTTTATCCACCAACCAGCACTGAGTCCGCGAGGGTATAACGGTGAGCAGGCCAGGCTCCAAGCGCCACAGTCCCAAGAGTGGGGACGTTGTAGGCTGATTTTGGTCAGCAACTTTATGATATAACATTACTAAACTGGCCTGCAAAAATAAGTATCACACTTTTAAAATTGCAATAACTTTTTAAGTACACAAGATATACTTTCGTAACAAAAAGGACTCGAAAAATAGTTAATTTTGTCTATAGTTTCAAAGAAAGCTGATAAAATTGCTTTGTGACGTTTTTTTTTATTTTAAATCTCTAACTTCTATGGTATAAAAAAAGTTGAAATTTAAAAGTGTAGTACTTATTTTTGCAGGTCAGTGTATTTTAATTTAATTCCATTGTATTGTATGTGTAATTTTATTTTTATTGATTATTTTAATGTACATGTGTTTTTAATTTTTTATATTCTGAACTGTAAACCATGTCTGAAATAAATGAATTTATTATTATTATCACGCCGGTAATCCCCGAAGAGTAAGGCAGAGGTGTACTTAATAGTACACCCACATTTCGTCAGTTATATTTAAGTCCCATGTAATAGGGGGCGAGCCAGGCACAAATCCAAACTCAGTGTATCATCATCATCATCATCAGGCCTCATAGGCCTCTCTTTTCTTGAGCCAATCTCCACGATCCTGTGCCAGTCTCATCCAGTGGATGATATTGGGAAATTTTCTTTGGGAAAAAATCCAATAAAATTTCATCATTTTTTCTAATTTCACCTATTACTGTTTGTCTTTGCATCACCCATTAACTGGCCAAACACCTTTATAGCATTAGGGTCCACCCATGTGCATATGTGTGCAGTTTTCATTTAATAAATAAACCTTTAAAACCTAGACATTACTAATAACAAAGATACATAATCATAATTCAGCCAGCTATTAATCCGAAAACAAAGCAAAGATAAACATGTACTCATAACAATTATTCGCACGTTCTACGTTAATAAATCGCGGATGTTTGAGTGTCAAATTTGTTACAGAAATATGAGCTTATGCAGCGGTGGTGGTATATGAGACCGGCCACAATGTTTACACTCCATAACCCTTTACATAACTTAGTAACATGTGTATACTGACGTGGTTGGACTGGTATACGGTTGCAATAATCTTTTAAAATAACGCTTTTACACCCCATAAGTATGTATATGTTACGGTAAGTGTGATTAATTAAAAATTATTAATAATTACCGATCATTATTAATAATAACATCATGGTTTGGTAAATGTGAATGTAAAATATAAATTTATCACTTTTAGCAGTTATTATTAATAATTCACTTCGCTCGTTGGTAAAAGTAATAAAATAAGATTCTAAGTTATTTGTCCAGTAGGTATTTATTTATATATACAGGGTGTAAACAACCTCATCACGGAGCCGTCAACCAAGCATTCTGTACATCAAACTAAGTAACTTTACGCAAAAATCGTTGCTGGGAAATCACCCATTAGGCCACGAGCTCCTGTTCGCACGAATCTGACACTGATAGATACTTCAATACATTATCTGTAAGCGACCGGTGTTTGCTTTGACTGAACCTAAAGTGAAAGGTCATCAGTTCGATTACCGTCCGTTGCACTGTTTACCTTGAATTCGAGGGGATCGTCAAAGGATATGTACCTACCCACTCACTGTCACTGTTATTGTGTACTGATTGCTAGTAGTTTCTTCTAAAGAAATTGGCTTATAATAAAAAAAATATAATAAACGTGCTAAGCTCATAATATTGGCTACATCACAAGTTATAAATAGATTTTCATTAAAAACGCTGTCAAGTAAACTTATCTGTTGATGGAAAATCCGTCCAAAACCAGATGTTGAAAGAGATTTCATAAAACGATTATTTATGTAAAGTCATTCGGAGTAGCCTAAGTAAATAATTTTGTAATCAGATAACTATAAATGACTAGTTTAAAAATTAAATTATCGCCACACTAAACCCTCGTAACAAATTTCTGTAATATTAGCCACATTACTTGGAATAAGTTATAAATTAAACAATCCCAAAAACTAGAGATATTTACAGGTGTAACCTTTCGAGTAAAAGTAGACCTAATGGTTATGACGCCAAATTGATCCCGCTGTTTATAAGAGAAATGACGTCATCCTATGTGAACCAGCTTCCTGGTTTCGCTCGCCTCACCAATGTCCGAGAGCTCCAACTGAAACACCCCGCTGTAACTCAACAAACAAGCCCAGTGAATCAACTTTAAACTAATTTATTAACATCGAAGACGTTATTATTAACACCATTGAGTGGCTCAACAAACAGTTACTGGCGAAGGAACACAGCCTTCTAACGTCATTATTTAGTCCAATTTGCAGAATTAGCCTGATAAATGTGTTTGAATTAGCGTTTTCGTAGACCGATGCGCGCGCCGTAGCTCGTAGCCGGTGCTACGGTGCTACGCGCTCAGTGTAACCGCGCCGGTCGAGATCACCGCTACGCGCTACGTTCGCGCCGCGATTCTCAATCGTTTACGTATTAAAGAACCTTCGTATGATTTGTGACGATATCTGTGATTAGTTGTTGTGTTGTTAGTGTTGTGATTGTAGTGACTGTGAGTTTTTATTAGGTAAGTTTTATCGAAAAAATTAACAAATATTTTTTATCGATGTTAGATTTTAATCTTTCCTCTGTGTTTGTTTCAATCAATTTATCGAAGACGTTTTCTTTTTCTTAGAAAACGTCTTTGATATTAAAAAGTATAATTTTCAGAACAGCGGTTTTGGTATATTTTCCTCGAATGGGAAAACATTTTCCTGATGTCGAAATTGAGGATATGGGTTAGAAATGCGATATTATAATGATGATTTTAAAAAATATTCATAAAACTTGATCCGATACATTTGTTATAGCTTGCGTGGGCTGGATAAATTCATTTATTTATAAAAATGGAGCCTGAACATGATTTAATTAATTATTGAAACACATGTCTTAGAATTTAAGACAGGAATTTATTTAAATGAATGAGCGCCAATTATCTGATCAAAATAAAAACTCCATACAATTAAAATTGCTTTTAGAAGTCTAACATAAAAAAATGAGAAATCCTCGCCATCTACAATCTAAAATACTAAAACACAGAAATAAATACAACAGAAATACTAGAACCATACAAGGTCTCAATTAGATGTCTTCCTAAATTGAATCCCGCGGAATCCCCCCGGGATTACACCAGGTCCATCGGGACGAACGAGTCATAAAATTGATTTTGATGGGGATTACTGAAGAATGCCTTCGTAACTCAAATGTTCGGTATTAACCCCTTCCTACTTACTTGGCTTCTAATTATTTTTTGAAAAAGAATTATAATCACAATAGATTGACTGCTTGTACACTGAGTGAATTCAAACGGGCCGCATTTTGCGAAATTACTCATGGGTTTCAAAATAATTAAGTTTATTCTTGGTAAACTATTGTAAACTTATAACTACTCTATTGTATTAGGTACCTAAACCTGTGATAATAGCTGTATGTGTTGTTTAAATAAAAAAATAATAGCATACACTCTGCAGATTTGATATTATATTGGTGATTGACTCTGATAGTGTATCGTAATACCCAGTTTCTGTGTTGTGGCCATGTAAAATACTGATCTTCGGCTGTATTCGGAAAATGGCTGTACAGATGATGAGTATATTATATAATAGTCCATATAAGATGATGGCTGATGGAGAAGTATGGAAGAAGTAGAAAACCCTGGGACAAACACGGAAAAGTCTATGTAGGTAGTACCTTTGCTTGCTAGGAAAAATAGTAATATTCCAATGTGGTAAATAAATGATACAATATAAGTCATTTTAAAAATTAAATCACAATAAGCCGGAGGTAGGTTTCATTTACTATGTAGTATTTTTGACAGATGTTTTTTATTTAGTTACTAGCTGATGCCCGCGGCTTCGCCCGCGTGGATGTCGGTTATCGCGACCAAAAGTAAAGCTTCCAGACGGCTTATTTTATTCAGACACCTCTAACATGTATCATTTTATTTTAGCCAATGTATACAAAAACTTGACAAATTATACAGAGTGTTAAAGTAGTCGCGTGCCAAAGCTTAGGGGTGAGTTCAGTATCGATAGAGGAACACGTAAAAAACAAAACAAAAAAAAAAATATTACAAAAAAAAAAATACAAATAAAAACTTAAAAAAAATATTGCAAGATCAACCTTATTCAGTACCCACTAACTAAAAATAGCAATCGTTTAAAATAAAAATGATTTTATTATAATGTTATTTGAAGTTAGTAGGTACTAAATAAGGTTGATCTTGCAATAAAGTTTTGTTTATGAAAATATTTTTTTGGATTTGTTTTTTACGGGTTCCTTTATCGATACTGAACTCATCCCTAAGCTATGCATGCGAATACTTTAACACCCTGTATACTAAAAACTTCCTCGAGAACCACTCTATCTATTGGTGAAAACAGCATGAAAATCGGTGCAGTCGTTTTTGAGTTTATCGCGAACAGACAGACAGACGCGACGGAGGACTTTGATTTATAATATGTAGTGATTTAGTAAACATCTCCCTTACAACTATCATTACAGGCTTGCATTACTTCCAAAAAATAAAATATTTTGAACCTGATTTGAATCGTTTTTCAACATATATTGCGACTATTTTCGTATAAGACAATAACTAACATCCTACTACGATTACTAATCTGTTTGCTAAGGATTGTGTTCTTGGCAATATTTACTCATGACCATTTACCATTTAGTGGTATACGACGAGACGAGCTCGATAAATAATAAGCTTTATGGTACACTAGTGTATTAATATCTAGCAGTTGTTGAATAGGAATTGATGATTATTTTGCGTAAACGAAGTCAAAGGGTAGTATGTAGTGTTCTTTCTGCCTACTACCGCTGGCAAAAGCAATGTATTTGTAGTAATTAAGAGATGTGGACTAAAGATACTATGTCTCATGTTAATGAAATTCGATTGATATTACTGGACTAATAAGTTATTATAAACAAGATAAAAAGCGATCAACTATGTCGAATTGTTATAATATTGTAATGTAATACACTGGCCTGCAAAAATAACTATCATACTTTTAAAATTGCAATAACTTTTTAAGTACACAAGAAATACTTTCGAAACAAAACAAAAAAAAGTTTAATTTTGTCTATAGTTTCAAAGAAAGCTGATTAAAATTGCTATAAAACATTTTTTTTATTCTCTAACTTCTATAGTTTAGAAAAAAAATAATTAAAAGTATAGTACTTATTTTTGCAGCCGAGTGTATTTGAAAAAAATATTTGAGTTGGCAAGAGACACGATTCATATTACAATTATATTACGATTATGATTACATAAAGCGGTTGTTACCCTCTTTTGATTAAGCCAGCTCATTCTTATTTATGTAAACAAAACAAAAAGAAATAAATAAACAGTGGTTTTCAACTGATTTCAATGAATAAACAACTCAATGAAAATTTACCATTAACCAAAAAAATATAAGCGAATGGCTTTAGGAAGGAAATCGCTTTGCTTACGGAAAGCGAGACTTGGAGTTTGAAACAGTAATAATTTAATGGCTATACTGAAGTTACGAGTAGCTGTAATGTAGTAACTTTATTTTTTTGTAGCAAATGTGCACTTAAAATAGAAAAAAATAATAAATGTTGGAAGCAATAGTAATTTTACTGCCTCGTTGGATTAGTAGTCGCAGGTGTGACTGCTGGGCCTGAGGTCCTTTTTTTTCGGATGGGAAATCATCAAATGACTCTTCCCGCTCTGGGCGGAGCGGGAGAGAGTGTCAGACTTTTACTGACTAAAACCAATTCATGTTCCTTCATCGCCCTTTCTTCTAGGGCCGCGATATTACTTTCGAACAATCCCGCAGCCCCGGCAGGCATCGGCTCTTGCGGACCTTCCTTTCTGCTGAAATCTCTTTGAGGCGCGCGTGGAACACGAACGCGCTGTCGACACGGCCTGTCGTCTTAAGACGGACGGACGGCGAGCTAGCCCATTACTTACCGTGCACAGGCCCGCGCCTACGGTGGCCGAGGGCCACGTGGTGGCCCCCGACGCCCGGTGCATTGTGGGTGTATTTTAAGATGTATCACTGCAATACCTTTCTGGGATTACAAGCGTATTATCCCATGATCTATCCACGAAGTAGACACAATAGTTAAACAATGGCGTCTCTAACAAAACGGTCATTGGTCATTGTCCTGATCTAATTATCTTTTCGGTTTGAAAATAACTTATATCAATTCAATTATTCAACTGCAGTGCTCTTTGCACTCTCATCATCTCAACTCTGATCATACACAGTAGAATAATTCCTTCTTCATTTATCAGGACCTAAATTCAAAAGGCAACTTTGAGGTTAGACCTAAATCCAAAATAATGTGTTCTTATCAACATGAAATTGTAATTAATCAAAAAGGAGAAAATCACTTTTTTTTCTAGTTTGATTTGATAGATTACAAAATATTAGTAAAATTTTTAGGAAAAGAAAGCGCAATCGTTTAGTCTAGCACGTCATTTTTCCTTTTCCACCGATAATTTTATTCCCTTACATATACTGGTAGATTCTTCGCTACATTTAACTTAACACGAGTATTCGAGTCAGTTGGGCGGGAAGACGGGCAGATGTAAGGTTTTGTTTTACGCATTTTAATTTACGCACGGGGAGGTAGATTTGCGAATCGTTCACATTTGAATTTCTCTTTTTACACGTTACACGTGGATTTATAACAACGCTTGTTTTTGCCGAACGGGTAGGCAGAAAGCTTTCAGAAGTAATTTGTGATGCGATTGCCATTAATTGCGTATTAATCCAGAAGTTGGACATCTATTAAAAATACATAATTAAGAACGTAGTAACGTTGTGCCCTAATCAGGGCACAAAACCTCCAGGTTTGGCCAATTCTGTTATTTTAAAAACCTTTTCAATTCTAGGTGCAATTCGATCAGCAACAATTACTGTCAAGAGCTTGCCAACAATGTGAAATCCAATGATTTTTTGACAGATTGAGTATCTTATTAGCATGTGCGGTCGCATTCATAAAATAAAGAATTTGTTACTCAGGTCAAAATAGCATCTCAGTCGTATTTGCAACCATTATTATTGCAGAATCAGTAGGTCATCATCGTCCTCCTGACCTTGTCCCGTGTTACTTGGGGGCCATCCATAAATTACGACGAAGTGTGACATTGTCTGACAAGAGGGTAGGAGTTCCAGGGCTGCGGGGCTCCGGGGCTGCGAGACTGTTCGAAAGAGATACCGTGGCCCCGGAATACAAAGGGCGATGAAGGAACATGGATGGGTTTTAGTCAGTAAAAGTCTGACACTCCCTCCTGCTCCGCCCAGAGCGGGTGAAGTCATTTGATGATTTCCAATCCGAAAAAAAGGGGTAGGAGCTTAGGGGTCCTAAATTTCGTGACGACACATTTAAAAATCTTTATAAGTCTGTATCTTTAATAAAAATAATTAATCGTTTTAAGTTTTGTAAAATTTTTAAAATGTTTCATTTGATGTTAATTCGGAACTGTTTTTTAATTCAATAATTTGTAGATGTAAAATTGCAAAATATGTGACGTCACACTACATTTGTGAGAACCCCCGGAGGTCAAAGGAGGAGGGGGGCTCAAAAAATCATGAAATTCGTGTGACGTAATTTATGGATGGCCCCTTGGGTTCGGCGCAACACGTTTTTTTTTCTTCTCTGTCAACCGTCACGCTATCATTTACTCCTTTTGCTTTCATGGTTTTATTGGAAAATGAAAGCATAACAAATTGAGTTATTATACCTTCCAATCCCATTGACTTATTTGGCTAACTCTATACCTCATTATTTTCTTACTAACATTTTACTAATAGTTTTATTTTCATTTTCCAAGTTCATTTTTCCAATTAACAGCTGTCAAAATAATAGTTCAATTAATGTGAAAAGTGTAATAAAATTAAATCAATAAAGTTCTTGAGAAAACTTTCAAAGAGATTCATACAGTACAGTGGACTTAAATAATTGTTTGCGTGTGATTGTTTACTGAGAGCAGCGGTGGCCCAGTGGTGGCGGCTCCGACTTACGAACAGAACGTTTTGGTCAGTTCGAACCCAGGCAGGCGCATTACTTTGTGTAATTTATTTCATCACCACTGCTCTCAAAACGGCGAAGGAAAACATCGTGAGGAAAACGGCATGTCCTAGAACCAAAAAATTCGAAGACATGACGTGACATCTACCAATCCGCACTGGGCCCGCGTGGTGTATTATAGCCCATTCCCCCTCATAGAGTGGAGGCCTGTGTCCCAGCAGTGGACATTAATATGCTGATGATGATGATGATTGTTTACTGTATTGATTTTTATTTCGAAAATGCACGTGTTTGGTATTTTGGTTAGTGATCATAGTGCTCTAATTTGAACTGAATGAAAGATGTTGCTGCTCATAAGACATAATACATTTCTAGGTCTTGCCCGCGGGTTCGCTCGCATTACAGACGTGCGTTTGCGTTAGCCAGGAATAGACCCGCTCAATTACGTGAGATTTAACTGGTGAAATGTGGGTGTGGCTACTGAGGCACCCCACTGCACGGCCTATCCCTTTGGGGATTACAGGCGTGACGTGTGGTAACGTATAGTGCGATTATTACATTGGATGTGTTTATATTGGGTATCTACATGATTGTTAGCACAAACACGGTAAGTAAGTAGCTCTACCAACATTCCTTATTTCCTCCAGGCTAGCTAATTACGTCTGTGTTAGCAGTAGGTTCGCCACAATAGCTTAACTTTGTACTGGATAGTTACGCAAACTATTATGCTACATAATTCCCCCACCTACTTTGTGTTCAAATAACTTATTATTTAGGTATTTACTTCGTATGAGAAAGATTTTAAGATTAAGCATAGAAGAGAAGCAATAATAGGGTTTGTAATCTTCTGAAGAATTTGGAAAGTTTTGAAATGATTTTCAATATCGTGTTTGATTTCAATGAACATTTAAAAATGCCAATTCGAAGGTGATGTTGTATGGGGCGGATAATTGCGACCCAGCCCAATTTCACATGCACGCACACGGATTAAAAATATAGTTTTTTAACTTTTACTAAGAAATCAGATAACGCTCCATATTTCATTATGTTACGATAAGGAGATTTCCTAAGAAGAATTACTCGTTTAGTTGTGCAATTTGAGGCGAACAGCATCCAATCAATGCGTATTTGATTTGGCGCTCAACGCTTTATACTGTGCTCTTTAAAATTTACAAGGCACCTAGTGATGTAAAGCAAGGCCCCAGGGCAAGGCAACTGTGCTAAGTGGTTCAAAGGTGCTAGTTGGTTTCATATCAAAATCAAAATATTTTATTTCACGTAAACCTATATGGGCACTTATTAAACGCAGATAGGTGCATAGTTGGTCGTTTCTTATGGAAAAGAACCGGTAGTCTTTCCAGTGCGTCTCCATTGGAAACAACTCCATGGTTACTCTTTTAAAAACGTATTACCGCTTACTTACTGCATGCAACTAATAAGTGCCTGCAAATTGTTGTGCATATTTAAAATGCACTCACAGATAATTAAAATAAATTTATGTTAATAGTTCATGCAAACTAAAATGACGGGTTTATACAAACAATCGTTGTTGTGTAATTAAAAGATAACTAATTATTGACCAACATTTATTATAATGAGTTCCTAGTCCATTTAATTATAATTATGTTAGTAATATTAAGTTGCATTTTTAATTTTTGCGGACGATAAATAAATTAATAATTGTAGTTCACAATATGCAATATTGTACAAATAAGTGATGTTCATGATATTCACAAACCGCGGCTGAAAAACCATCAAAACAAATGCAGCTTCTTAAACCAAATTAGTGCACCCACTCACGATTGCACCAAGATACGGAAAACTAATCAAATCACGATGTTTATTAACCGGCTTAACAACGTATGCTATCGTTTGCACAGGTATAATTAATTTCAGGAGCCCGTATAACTCCATGGTTGCCTTTGAAATTAACCTTTTTTACACATTATATTATAATAACTGATATGCTTTTTCAGTGGCCCGAAAGTCTGACAACCAGTCTTAGCAAGGGGCACTGTATTACCCATGGGTGGGATGTGGAGGTCAGATAGGCAGTCGCTGCATGTAAAATACTTGTATTCAGCTGCATTCGGTTAGACTGGAAGCCGTTCCCAATACAGTTAGAAAAAGGCTAGGCTGATGATGTAATAACTTTTAATAAAACGACCTTAAAAAATACCAAATTAGTGCACCCTCCCACGGTTGCACCAAGATTCAAAAACTCGTCCCCAATCACGTCACGATGTTTATTAACCGACCTCAGAACTTACCGCTATCGTTTGTACAGGACGACACGTGTGATTAATTTCAGGAGTCCGCATAACTCCTCGGCTACCTGCGGAACCCATCGCGAATAACTCGCATCAATCATGCCACTGATGTTTTCCTGTTTGTTTGTGGAGAAATAATGACGCTTTTGGGACTATTTTAAAGTTTAGGGAGAGGATATTAAAATGTTATGTAATTTAGAGATTTTTGAATGATTTTGCTAATTCATCATCATCATCATCATTCTCCTGCCCTTATCCCAATTTATTTCTTGCATACTTCTTTATTACTCGTCATCTCAGCAGTCACGTCCTTCTTAGCCATATCATCCTACACACAGTCCATCTATCGTTTATTTTGGTCTTCCTCTACTCATAAAGCTATCTACATTTATTCTCAACATTTTCCTCATTCTTCTGCATCATGTCCATACCACGATAACCGATTACCACACCACTTTTCAGTCATCGGCGCCCCTTTTAGTGGTTGTTAATTAAGTATAATTTTTAATTATCCTATAATTTTATACTGTAAAATACTGGTATTTGGCTGCATCCAGTTTGACTGGACTACGACCTCAACCTAGTTGGGAAAAGGCTAGGCAGGTGATGAATTTTATACCGTTCCGAATTTGTAATTTTGTTTTTCGCTAGCACGTTTTTTTTTTTATTTGGGCTCCCTTTTAAGTCACCTGGGTTGGACAAAGCGTTATTTTATTAGTGGGAACATATAAACGCACTTTAAACATAATGTTTCACACTTTAGAATGTTTTAGCTTTAAAAATTAATTAATGAACTCTAAAAATAATGGTTTCCACTATAAATATGCTTAGCTTTAAAATTAATTGAATGAACTTTAAAAATAATGGATGGGAAAATTACCAGGAGAACTTAGGATGCAAAAGCAAGCGAAGCGAGCTCTGGACTTGGGGCACCCTGACGTTAGTTTATATTAGGTTACTTTAAACCCTGCAGAGAGAAATAGTGGGTATGGGTGAGGTAATTTTTAGGCGACTATAAAGTGTTTTGAAGTTCATTTTTTACCAACAAACTGATTTCGGAGTTGGTTTCGATACAGTTATAGTGCAAACCATTATTTTTGTAGTTTAATCAATTAATTTTAAAGCTGAGCATATTTATAGTGGAAACCATTGTTTATGGTTTATTAATTAATTTTTATATAGTTCTTAAAGTTTGAAATATTATTTTTAAAGTGCTATTAAATACATCGCTTTTATTAGGTACCTGATACTTAGAATTTCCGAATAGGAAATTCTACCGGAGGAGAAATAGGTGTCTGGATTCGTCGTCGGCTAATGACAATAAACTCGCATCTTAACATAAGATTTCACTATTGGCTAAATATGTGTGTGACACTTTTGGAATCCACCTCCGGTCGTGTTGGGTAGTCATCTCAACGAGTTTTGAGAGAGAGAGAGAGAGGGGAGATTGCAAATGTCTATTTATTTATTGCGAACACTCTAATAACTGTATACCTTAATATTTCCCGCACCAATATTAGCGAAATCAGTCTCCACCGAGATCAGCCGCTGTGACTGAAATTCGGTCCGGAGAACTAGTAGTAAATGAATTATGCTAGAGTATAAGATCGAATTCACAGTCTAATATTAAAGAGCACCATTTTCAAAGGCGTCAATCACACGTGTATGAAATAAGAAATTGCAATTAGGTGCGAAAAATATACCCTTGCCGCGATATATTCGCTTTTTATTTTATTATTAAGGCCTCAGTTACTTTTGTGACGTTGATGTATGGAGTTACACCTCATTTGTCACCAGCTGTTGAAAGGTTGAAAAGAAAATGATGGTCACTCGTGTGATAATACACTTATTTTTTGTTTTATTATTTCGTATGAAGTTTTAACACTTGATATCACGCCTGTAATGCCCGAAGTGTTGAGCAGAGGTGTATAGTAACACCCACATTTGTCCAGTTATGTTTAAGAACCTTTATAATAGTGGGCGAGCCTATTACCATCATCTGGTAAGCTCCGGGCTACTACTAGGAAAATTCCCGATAACACTTTGCCACACCCAGGACTTGGGGCTTAGAAGTCAAGTATCAAGCAAACCATCGAGAAAGTAGGTGTGTGTCTATTAATGAGAAGTTTATAAGCTGACTATACTTACGCTTGCCAGTGATTATCAGAACTCTATGATCAGCACAGATTTGCGAAAAGTATCTTAAGATCTTTGAACCCTAAAGGTCGTCGTTTATAGAATTTAGTCTCTTTAATAATACTTATCTTGATATTAATCTGTTACTCAAGCGGATTAGTTAATTCATTCATTTGAATTTTGTCCACATTGCTGAAGTATGTTCCATGAATTCTGTACCTACTAAACTCGCAATCGCAACACATCGTGAAAAGAAAACTATCGTGTTCAACTCAATTTAAAACTTCTTAAAACCTATACCTGGTAAGAACTATCGGATTTTCTGAGCGCAGGTCTGAAGCAGTGTGCCTGGGCCACATAAGTGCTTCCCCAGATGCGCATTTCGTTTATGCTTCAGTGGATTACATTCACTGAGGTGCAATACGGTTTTATCAGTTTTTGCGAACTTGTGCGGGAATGGAGGCGTGTGTGTTCAGATGAGTATTTATGTTAGTCGGTTAGGCTCAGATATACATGTTGTGATTGATTGTCACAAGTGATTGTCATTTTATGCAGCAGAACAATATTATTGTATCATCAACCTTCTAGCCTATTCCCAACTATGTTGGGGTCGGCTTCCAGTCTAACCGGATGCAGCTAATACAATATAATAGGCTTGTGTACTGAAAAAAATGAATTAGTCCGTCAGTTAGATTATCAAAAAATATTTGACCCGTTTTTTTTGTTACGTAAACCAAAATTGACGAAGACACGACGCTTTTAATATTCTCAATACGTAACGCCCTGGTATAATTTTTTGTGAGTTCTGACGTCACGAGTCCCCGCTCCCGAGTTTTGATATGTTTTATCTTTGTCAATATTCATTGATTTACAAAAACAAAAATACGTGTCCATTATTTTCCAATACTCTAACTGACGGACTAAATAGATTTGCAATTTATTGATGGTGGAAACTAGCACAATAGGCTAGTAATGTCCAGACCACGAGAATAAAAAAAAAGTAGTTTGTGACTTATATTTCAACCGTCAACTGTTTTGTCGCAGTAATTAGGTCGTTCTACTATTAAACATATAACGCCTGATTGATAATTGTTACAATTTTGATGAGCTTACAGTATAGATTTATGTTAAAACATAAAACCTATAGTGGAATACTAAGGGATTCCTAATTATAATCCCAGTACATTTACCAGGATAGTCACAATCCTAGTGAATATCAAAATGTAATAAATAAATAAATATCGCTGGACATTACACACAGCGCCATCTAGTGCCACACTAATCAACGAGGCTTGTGTGGTGGACACCAGGTAGTTGATATACTACACATATACTTTTTGTTTGTAAATACATACTTATTAAACATATAAACATCCATGACTCTGAAACAAATGTCCATGCTCATCACACAAACATTTGCTCCAACCGGGATTCGAACCCGGGACTCTAAGAACGTAAGGCAGCCTCACTACCGTTGCGCCATTCTGGTCGTCAATATGGTACGTAATGTAATGTCAATTAAAATAAGGTTCTATTTAAGATTCTAAAAGTTTAATTTGGCGCCTATAAGTCTATTTCTTATATTTTTCATTATCTACATACACAAATAACATTAATTAATTCAATCTTTAAACAGTTTCTTAATGCGACACTAAAATATATTTGACCTTATTAAAATAGATTTTGAATTTAATTACAGCATCATCAAAGGGCTGCTCGACCGAGTTTCATTGAGAGTTTGTCTATACAAGTCAATATTTACTTGAGATCGGACTGATGTCAAAGCAGTAACTTAATTACAATTAAATTGTTGAAGTATTTTGTTAGACGTAACTTTTTTAAAAATGATAGAATAAATAACGTTTCTCATGTTTTAATGCAATCTATAAATGGGAAAGTACAAAGAAGATTTAACTATCTCATACATTTTTTGCAAGTCACTTCTGAATTCAGGCATACATTGTTAATAAGTTTAAAGACTCGACATTTTTTTATGTTATTTTTAAACGAAAAGCCTTTCTAGTGCTTAAACTTTCTGAAGATAAGCGTAAGTTCTTCATCAGTTTACCATAAAGAAATCTACCAGGAAATGTTTGATGTGCATCAACAAAGATATTTATTAAAATATTTGTGTGTCTTAGGTATAAATCAAGTATGTAGAAAACGGCACACAGTAGTCCATTTTGTCTGTAAAAAAATAATATAAAAACCTTACTTAGTATATTTTTTGGAACACCATACGAAAGTTTATTCTCGACTTGGCAAAGTTCTGACGAGTTTCCCTATGGAAAGATTTCAGCGGTGCCTTTACGTTGAAGTATGCTTGGTATCTCTTCTCTTTGGAACAGTAGATAAGTTTGCGTTGATCCAAGAATAAGATATAAGCTTATAGGGCGTGGATGTTGAAAGGTTAATTAATATTGTAAGGCATTGCGATTTCTTTTGCAATTATTGTTAGGTACCCGGTCACACGGGGAAGTACACCATACTTAAACTCAAACTCAAATCATTTATTTCAATGAGACCATTTCGGCACTTTTGAATGTCGAAAATACAAAAAAAAAGCAAAGCTACAGTCACAGTCACAAGGCACAATAACTTGAGAAAGTACTGTAGTTGCCCATTCCCTAACGTAGATCTCTATGGAGAAGAACGGGCAAGAAACTCCATGGACACTCTTTTAAATCAAAATATTGTTACAAAATCTTGGTTACATCATTCATGTTGAGATTATACATATTTGTGAGAACGATGTAGAAAGACGTGCACATTAAGAGCGTCCAGAGTGAAATAATATATCAAAAATTTAAAAATAAAGTAATTAAAATGAACGAACCGTGGCAGCTAAGAGATGACCAGTGCCAACTGACAGCGCCGGTTCACGACGCTTATTGTTTCTGCTAAGCAGCGTAACTGGTTTTCATTGTAATCACAGCCACATGAAACTGTACACTTCGTATCTTTTGAATAACGCAAATAACTGCGTTGTCTCTTTTGCGGGTTTGTAATATGTGGCGGCGGCATCTTCTTGCCACGTACGAACAACGATGTTAGGATCTTGATGTGGGATCAAAAACCGTCTGGCTGAAGAATCCTCCCTTTTCTATATGGTAGAAGGCACTTTCCATCCAGTTCCCCATCACAATAGAAATGCGAGTGACTTTGTCGCTAATAAAATGATCTGGCTCTCTATAATTGAGTAAAAACAAAACATTAATCTCGTAATTTATTTTCTTAATTCCCACCATATTGTAGATAAAGCCTCTTAAGGGACGCAAAAGAAATAAATCAGACGAAACAAGTCAAAGATAAAGAAAGTCTGACACACCCTTATGTTGGGCTAGTTGTACACAACATATACCCACACATACACACACACACACACATTCACCCACTGCAATATATCTAATTACTTTGTACCGACATATTGCAGTACGCTGCAAAAACCGCTAAAGTGCATTGCCTTCTTCAATTCCATTTAATTTGAACAGCATTGTTTGACTAATGTATATAGGTGTTTGTACTTCAGTCAAACAATTGTTTTGTTTCAACAGAAATATTATATCGAGTTCAGTAAATGTAAACAAACATTTGTATTATTTAGTTTAATTTGGACTCACATATTCTCTATTGCTCGTTGTGGTGACGCATTTCGAACTTAAACAAAATGAAAGGTTTTATTAAATTATTTGAGTAATAACTAAAAATATGGATGTTATGTTAACATAACTTAACAAGCTACTTTGGCCCATAGACTATCATAACAGACGATAATAATTTATTTTATATCAAGGGACTAAACGAAGCCATAATGTACCAGAGGTGGTTTCCCGAGCGTGCGAGGGAGTCAATGAAACCGAGGGTATATTAAGTTGGCGTTTAGTCTCGAGGTGCAAACTGTACTTTTCACTTTGAGTGCGAGAAAAATAGTCAATTTAGTACAAAAACATGTATTATTCCTCCAGTCCATAGAACTTACGTAAGTTTTTAGGTAAATCGTCCGCGATTTTGGCGGCAAAAGATTATCTATTATGTCTGTTGCTCTTTGCTCGACGTCAAACTCTTCACTGTCACTGGACATTCTTAATAAATTTATTTAAAGCCGAACAAATTAACACTCGATACAAATTCTGAAATTTTCGCGGTCAGTTTTTTCTTCTAAACCAGTCACAGATTAACAATTTTGAAACGCATGGCGCCACCTTCTTTTTGGAAAAACCATGGAACTAAAACTCTCAACATTTTTGCAATGAAGATGGTCCACACTCCACAGATAACAGTAGTGTATTTACTGGCTGTTTGAGTTTGTTTAAGTCACATGAAGGAAATTAATAACTAATTACTTTTCACTCCCTTAAAGTGGTCACTTTAGTCCCGCTTCGTAGGGCTATATTGGCGTACTTTTAGAGCATGAGAAGTGAAAAATACAATTTATGTTAGTAAATAGAACCTTAAAACTAAAATAACGCATTTAGGATGCTGGTGGGGCTGCCCCGCTTCTGTAGTGCGTCGGGGATGTTCTCAGATGCGCATGTGGATTGTTTTTACGCAACAATGCGTAAAAGGTACGCTTTCCTGGTGCGCATAATGTGGGGCAGCACCAACAGTACCATAAGCATGATTGCCAGTCGCCTGGACTGTGTTTATGTGGGTCGCTGTTTTGCAATAACTCATGGGTTGTCGCAGCAGTGATCCACCATTATTTGTTGTGGTGTTTGTTCTATCAGTGCTTACTAACATAGTCATAAGTTTTACTAACAGCTTTTGAGTCATGGATACTCGAATAAAGAGACATTCTATTCTATTCTAACACTTTACTTGTGCACTGTGTGACTGTACGATTATGTGGTACTTGCACGTGGAAGCGACGGAACACCACACTCTGGTCAAAAATCCTCTCCCAAGACGAGAAGGGGAATATGGTACTACAGGGGACGTGGGACTACAGGTAGAAAATTTACACTATTCCAAAGATCGCCTACGTACAGTTAAACGTTTACCAGTTGGATTGCCAACAACAGAGTCACCCTTCTGATTATTTGATGACACAGCTATGTATTTGCAGCCTTGGGGGTTCTTTATTATCCCATCATACTCAGTCATAGACCCACGAGGCTGTGACAACCTAAGGATCCCATTCAACAGTTGGAGAGGGACATTGTAATTCAGAGACAAGATCACAATCTTCCCAATTTGAAACACAGAAGAAAATACTTCACAACAGTAATTACAGATACAATCACCCCAACCTTGAATGCCCAACACACACACACCCTTCCATACACCCACACACACAGATGGAGTCACCAGTGTACCCCACAACTATTATTAAAGATGTTCGATAAGGCACTGTGTGTCCTATCAAGCATCTTGTTCCATTGTTTCCGTAAGGCGTGTCCTTTGAGCGTGAGTTCCAGCTGGAAGCGAGGAGGACAATTGGATATACGAAGATGATATGGTTTTTTGTTAAGAGGGATAGAAGTGTAGATGTTGTGTTGTTTAGGTGATTTGTAATTTTATTTATTCATTTTGTGAGTGACATAAACGAAGAGATATAAGCAAGTATGACTAGCCTGAGGTCCTGAGGTTGGCCCAGGTTAGACCAAGTGTTGTTAAGTTTTTTGTGTATATAACTAGCGGACGTCACGCGGTTTCGCCCGCGTAGTTCCCGTTTCCGTACACAGGCTATATTTTATCCCCGTACTCCTGTACGGGGATAAAATATAGCCTATGTTACTCAGTAAAGATGTGGCTTTCTAATGGTGAAAGAATTTTTGAAATCGGCGGTCGGTTTTGAGTTTATTCGTTACAAACATACACACAAAAATACAAATCTTTCCTCTTTATAATATTAAATTAAAATTAATTAAAATTAATTAATAATAATATACATAAATTATTAATTATTTAGTGAATTATTAAGTGTAGATTCATAATATTAGTGTAGATAAGTATGTATTTACAAACAAAAAGTATACATGTGGTATATCAACTATCTGGTGTCCACGACACAAGCCTCGTTGCTTAGTATGGGACTAGATGGCGCTGTGTGTAATGTCCAGCGATTTTATTTACTTATTTTATTTAATCGTCAATTTCTCGGTAACAGCTGGGAGTCTGATGAAAGACTCGTGATGACAACGTGCTCTCTATGGGACTTAAAAGGCAACTGCAAAAATGTGGCAGTTATTCACTGTTATAACACTGTCCAACTCTCCAGGAATACGGATGTATGTTATGTTCAATATACAGTCGGATAATGTGTAGTTTGGTGCACTGCACAATATTGCTAATACCGATATGAATATGATAATTGACACCCATGTAACTTGTCACAGTATTTTTTAGTATTATCACATTTATTTATCTCACAAAAACCAAAACCAACAACAAAATCTCAATAGGGTAGATGACAAAAAAAAATCCAATTAGTCAATCAGATAGATTTCCAAAAATTATTGGACACATATTTTAATTTTTATTGGATACATATTCTTTTTTCACGTAAACAAAAAAAGCTCACGATCTTAGACACGTTTTATCATCGCCAATTTTAATTAATTTGATAAAACAAAAAACACGCATCCAATATTTTTCGATAATCTAACTGACGGACTAAGCAAAATCATATTTTTTTTAGTCAGTCATCATCCCTATTGTATCTTAGATAAATATTATATTTTATTGGTGTAGGTACTATTTATAGTAGACTCTGTAACGCAGGTGGAGCAAGGAAGTGCATGGGCGTTGACCTTCCCACGATCTTGGTCGAACCTGTATTTATCGCGACCAAGTGGCTTGTTGCTCTCGTTTGTGACACCTTTTTGGTGACTGATTGATTTCTGTTGAAAGTACTTGGTCAATACAAACATGAGAGCTATAAAGAATTAAACACTGTTTTAAGCTTTCCAGGTTTACAACTAAACTGTCAGAAAATATACACAATAATTGAAAATCACGGAAGATATCCCGTGAGTGACAGTGTAAGTTTACAAAGGATTGTTTTGAGCACTTAAACATTTGGGAAAAGACTTTCGTCTAGGTATTTAATTTTCTCGTAACTCCGCCGATGTCGTCAGCCCGACGGGCTTTCTAGCGTCGCGAATTTCTTGTAATCTACCTTGTTAACGCACCAGTATTTTAAATTTCTGTCAAACGACAACTCAGTAGCAAATCTTTTTTCATCATCATCATCATCATCATTTCAGCCGCAAGATGTCCACTGTTGGACATAGGCCTCCCCCATGTGTCGCCACATTGACCGGTCCCGTGCGACTTGCATCCAGCGGATTCCCGCAACCTTCACCAGGTCATCGTTCCACCTAGTCCTAATCTTTTTTATAACTCAACAAAAAAATGAGCATCGTGTATCTACGCTCGAACACACGGTGACACTTCACGCTATACATTTCCAGTATAACATGTCCTCGCTTTGTATAAATTTCCAATATAATGAAAGATCCACATAAACTGGATTTGTATAACTTGATTGGTCGCCGTGCGTACTTAATCACGTACTTCCACAGATAGTATCGCTACGCTTGAGTGGGCACCAGGACGTTTGCTGAGGAGTGAGTAAAGACTTCGCTTTGTACCGACTGTCCTTTGGTTTATTCAGTTTAATGATATTGAATTAGTACCTATACCTAACTTAATTTACTTTCATCGTGAGCTGAATATTTAGACGCACCCTAGATGCTTTATAGTTTGTGATACGATTTCCTAGAGATCTGGCCTAGATGAGTACAGTAGACCCAATATTAATAAACTTAATAACACTTTGCACGATCCCGGGAATCGAACTCAGGAAGAAGGAATAGGGAATAGGGTGTTATTGACAACTAGACTTACAAGACACTTCCACAGTTGTGCAGTCGTTCTTGACAGTGGCTGCGATCAACGAGGCACATAGTCGTTTCATGTTCGTAAATTTTTAGGAATTTTGGTTTGATCTCATACATTTATTGTGTGTAAGTGGTGTCTGTACTATATTTACCTGAGCAAACACTATCTACACGTACATAAGAGCAGCACATACTTAGGCACGTACCGCGACAGATCTTATCGCTTCTCTTGAAGTGGACCGCGGGACGTCCGCTGAGGAGCGAGTAAAGACTTGCCTTTGTAGATCTGTACTGTTCTTTGATTTGATTCTGTTTTATGAAATTGTAGACAAAAGCTAAGGGTGGTCAGCGAAATTCAAATCTTATGTTTTTTGCAATGTGCTCCTTTGGGAATGGGTATCTTAGTTTTAATTTTGGTCGTTGGTGTTTAAGCTGTATTTAAAATGATAATATACCCGATCCAGAGGTAGGCTTGAGCATCTCTGGGTCGGGACACAGACTCACCAACGCTACCCAGCGTTCTAGAATGATTACTGAATTATTGGTGAGAAAGAAGTCTGACGAGATAACGACTAATAGAGAAGTTTGAAAGAAGAAGACATGCTGCGCCTACCAAGCGCAGGAGAATGATGATGCAAATAGTTTGTATTACAATGTGTATACCACAAAGACGGATGTGGAGTCTTAGAGGTGCCTAAACTATTTTCCCCTCAACAAACACTATCTGAAAAGAGCAGCTCACCTGCACTTAGTCACGTCCCGCGACAGATGTTATCGCTTCGCTTGAAGTGGACTGCGAACGTTTGCTGACATAAGGGGACTCACAAAGGGAGTTCCACCCTTCATTGGAGACTACTGTTCTCCGATGTAATGTAATTATATTGTTCAGAAGCAATTGTAGAAAAGAGATCGTTGTTTACGGCTGGATGAGTCTTTAGAAACTGGTTTTGGTGTAATTTACTTACTAGCTAGACTAGCCCGTTTTCACTAACATTATGCGAAATGTAAATGAAACTGCCTCGTTGGTCTAGTGGTTGCAAGTACGACTGCTCAGTATCTCCTGCATGGGTTCGATTGCCCGGTCGCGCAAAGTGTTATTGGGTTTTTCCATAAAAAAAACTCAGTAGCAGCCACGGAGTTTGGATTTGCGCCCGGTTGATGGCAATAGGCTCGCCCCTACTATATGGGACTTAAAACAACTGGAAAAATGTGGGTGTACTATTAGGGAGGTACACTTCTGCTCCCTTCGGGGATTACAGGCGTAATGTTATGTTAAGTTAAAAGAGGCTTAACTGACGAAATGTGAGTGTATGTGTGGCACCTAAGTACCTATACAGGGTTATTTGTAAAACACCGACAACCTTTCAGGACTGTGTTACTAATATCATAATAAACAACTTTTGTTCTATGACTTTTAAAAATTCATCATATTTTAGTTCATCAAATTTTCGTACAAAAATAAAAATATTTAAATTGAACGCTCTAAATGTTAAGGAATCTATGCGAAGCAAAAGAAAGTGATAGTACAATAGTGAGAGGAGCGGGGTCAGGGCGGCGAGGGCCCGTAAAAGCGTTTAATTTAAATATTTTTATTTTGTCAATGAAAATTTGATGAACTAAAATATGATGATTTATTAAAAGTCATAGAACAAAAGTTGTTGATTATGATGTTAGTAACACAGTCCTGAGAGGTTGTCGGTGTTTTACAAATAACCCTGTATAGTTGTTCCCAAGGCCCATGTATAGTTGTTCATTTGATGATACTTTAGCATCGATGACGAATCGGTACTACAAAAACAAAAATTGTTAAAACAGTTGTGAATCGTGATCTTTTGTTTTTTGATGACGAGTAGAAACAGTGACGAGTGGAGCATAACACGTGATGTGATATGAGTATGCTATGAACTTAGTTTTTACCTCTTCAGTGCTTATTCACAGCGCCAAGCAGGAAAAGTAGGGAACGATTGTTTGAGCTGTACGGCCTTAAGCCTTACATAAACACTGAAACTTTTAGTAAATATGTAGCTACTTACTCGAACATTTTTAAAAACTCTTGCAAGGTAGCCAAATCTCTCTTCATTAGCAACAAGATTAAATCAGCCGAAAACAAAATAAAGACGGTATGGAAAATTATCAACTGTGAAACAAATAGGAATAAAAAACAAAGTAATGACCTCAAGTGGCCTCGTGAGCTCTAATAATGAAGTTGCTCAAGAATTTGTAAATTTCTTTACCAGCATCCCACTTAAAACTACAGAAACCTTAAATTCCTCTCCCTTGCTCTCCATTGATTTATTGAAGGCGAACGTTTCAGTCTGTTCAAATGAATTTAAATTTCAACATATAAACCCCATAACAATCATAAAAGCCTTTAAGCAAATCAAGATCAAATTAACCGAAGATCTATGGGGTATGTCTATCAAAGCTTGTACCTCAATTATTGAGACTGTAGCACCGTATTTAGCCTTAATATTTAATTTGTGCGTAGATCAAGGGGTCTTCCCGGATCTAATGAAATTCAGTAAGGTAATACCGCTTTTTAAATCTGGGGATAGTAAAGACACCAATAACTATAGGCCCGTATCCGTTTTGCCGGTTTTCAGCAAGGTGTTTGAAAAGATAATGCTCAATCAAATGCTTAACCATTTTAACACCAATAAAATATTGCACGAGCAACAGTATGGTTTCACCAAAGGACGTTGTACAACTGACGCCGGTGTCACTTTATTAAAACACATATTTACTGCGTGGGAAGAGGCACAAGATGCCATAGGAATCTTCTGTGACCTTTCGAAGGCATTTGATTGCGTAAATCACGAAACCCTGATCTTGAAACTTGAGCATTACGGTTTAGGTAAACTTGCGCTCAGTTTAGTAAAATCGTATTTGAATGATAGACAGCAGCAGGTACAAATAAATGGTGTCAATTCAATGGGTTTAAAACTAAAAATGGGTGTACCACAAGGTTCGATATTGGGTCCCTTCCTCTTTTTAGTATATATTAATGACCTACCCCGTTTATTTAACAACCATCCGCATATGGTGTTGTTTGCTGACGATACTTCTTTAATATATAGGATAAACAGACGTGCCACTGATCTTGACGACGTAAATAACGCCCTTCTGCAGGTCCATAATTGGTTTACCGCTAATAATTTAGTACTAAATGGGAAAAAAACTAAGTGCATTAGATTTGCTCTACCAAATGTCAAAAGTAGTGATTGTGACATAATATTGAATCAAGAGAAACTAGAATTTGTCGATAAAACGGTTTTCTTGGGAATCAATTTCTCATCGTTCTCACATATGTATAATCTCAACATGAATGATGTAACCAAGATTTTGTAACAATATTTTGATTTAAAGAGTGTCCATGGAGTTTCTTGCCCGTTCTTCTCCATAGAGATCTACGTTAGGGAATGGGCAACTACAGTACTTTCTCAAGTTATTATGCCTTGTGACTGTGACTGTAGCTTTGATTTTTTGTATTTTCGACATTCAAAAGTGCCGTAATGGTCTAATTGAAATAAATAATTTGAGTTTGAGTTTGAGTTTGAGTAATCGCATCTTTTGAAATGTAGAGACGAGCACTAATGTGTTTACACATAGCAAAATTCTAAAGCGGTTTTCTCGAAAAACATCGATTGAAGCAATTATATCGAAACGGAAATAATAACAGCCGCTCGGGTCGATCTTTAGGTTAAGCTGTGCTTGCCTAGGTTGGTCTGTGGATGGGTGACAGTCCATTACATACCGAGTTTCCTCCGTGCCTCGGAAAGCACGTTAAGCCGTTGGTCCCGGCTGTCATTTGTAGATCTTTGACAGTCGTTAGGTAGTTAGTGGCTCAAAAAGTCTGACAACCAGTCTAACGAAGGGACATCGTATTACCAGGTGCTAATTGGGTTGTGGTAGTCAGATAGGCAGTCGCTCCATGTAAAATACAGGTATTCAGCTGCATCCGGTAAGACTGGAAGCCGACCCCTACATAGTTGGGAAAAGGCCAGGCAGATGATGAATTGCTAGGCCGACAGATTACGTACTAAAGATCAAACTGCTCTTCTTCCATAAAAATACTGTATATTGAGCTCAAAAGAATGAAAGCGGTGCCCAAAACAAACATGGAAAAGGTTTCGAAGAAGATGAATACACGATGACCATGCAGTATATGCTTAAGGATTTGTCCACACCGACGTAGCGGTCTTAATCGGTATTTAATGTTTATCGAAAAGATACCGATACCGAGACTAATTTTACCTGCATTCGTCTCTCTCTTAATTGTTTTACGTATTTATTACACATCCCAAATAAATGTATGTTATTTCTTTTGATTGGATTAGGAAGAATCTTTTCAGCAGATTGTTTGGCTAGTTTTTGCTCGCATTTCATGTCGCTACAGCTCATTCAATACTTCACGCATCTTCGGCAAATTCACAATAATCTGTAGTCTCGTTGTTATGGTTTTGCTCAAGTCAGAGGCCCATACATCTGTGACGTGGCAATGCCCCGAGTCCGGCCAGGAAGCGCCCGGCGTCAGGTGTACTGGTGGTCGCGTGAGCTGACCGCTCCGCTCCGCCGGCGTAGTCTGCTACGCTGACGACACGCTGGTGCTGGCACAGGGGAGGTCGCACGAGGCGGCGGCCGAAGTTATGACACGCGGGGTTGCGATAGTCGTTGAGAGGATCCGGCAACTGGGTCTTGAGGTGGCATTGCACAAGTCCGAGGCCATGTGCTTTCATGGGCCTCGGAATGCGCCACCTCCGGGATCCTCAGTGATGGCAGGAGGGGTTTCCATCAGCGTCGAGTCGACGCTGAAGTACCTGGGACTTGTCCTCGACAGCCGGTGGAACTTCGTGGAGCATTTCCGACGTTTGGCCCCCAAACTGGAGCGGACAGGGGCTGCCTTCAGGCGGCTCCTGCCCAACCTGGGGGGGCCAAACGCCTCCTGCCGGAGGCTCTACGCGGCAGTCGTGCAGTCCATGGCCCTTTACGGGGCCCCGGTGTGGGCGCGTTCATAGAGGCGGCGTGCCCCCCACCATTTGAACGCGCCCCAGAAGGTGGTAGCCGTAAGGCTGGTCCGGGGGTACCGCACGATCTCCCGCGAGGCGGCGAACCTCCTTGCCGGATTGCCGCCATGGGATCTGGAGGCAATAGTCCTCGCGCGCCTACACGAGTAGCGCGCGGAGGCGCTACGCCGGGGGGAAACTCCGCTGCCGCAGCAAATTGTCGCTCAGCGGACGGACTTCCGGCGGGATCTCACGGCGACATGGAGAGAGCGACTGTCGCAACCCCGTGCAGGGCACGCCACGATAGTGGCGGTAAGTCCCCTCTTTGAGGAGTGGCTGGAGAGACGCCACGGCGTCCTCACCTTCCGCCTGACGCAGGTTCTTACCGGACACGGATGCTTCGGTAAGTTCCTGCACCGAATCGGGCGGGAGGAAACACCCGGGTGCTATCACTGTGAGGATCGGCCGGAGGACACGGTGGAGCACACTGTGGAGGTGTGCCCCTCTTGGGTGGAGCACCGCCGTGTCCTCGAGGTGGCGATCGGCGGCGGCGACCTCTCGCTTCCGGCCCTGGTTCGTGCCATGGTCCGGAGCGAGACGGAATGGGACGCCGTCACCTCCTTCTGCGAAGCAGTCATGCTAGCGAAGGAGGTGGCGGAACAGGACAGGGAGAGATCCTCACGTCCCGGCCGCCGCGGGAGACGCCCCGGGCGTCGGGGGCCACCGTAAGCGCGGGCCTGTGGACGGGGAGCTATGGGCTAGCTCACCGTCCTTCCGTCTCATGACGACAGGCCGTGTCGACGGCGCGTTCGTGTTCCACGCGCGCCTCAAAGAGAGTCAGCAATAGGGAAGGGGTCCGCAAGGGTCGAAGCCTGCTGGGGCTGCGGGACTATTCGAAAGAGATACCGTGGCCCCGGAACACAAAGGGCGATTAAGGAACATGGATGGGTTTTAGTCAGTAAAAGTCTGACACTCCCTCCTGCTCCGCCCAGAGCGGGAGAAGTCATTTGATGATTTCCCATCCTAAAAAAGAAAAAAAAAAAAAAAGAGGCCCATGCGGCATAAAAACACTGACACCAGGTTAGGCACTAACCACGCGATAAAGAAGAATGGTGTTGCTGATGGGTCACTAATGTCAAGGGTGAAACGGCTGTGAAGGGACTGTAGCTTCCTCTTCTTTTGATTGACCACCTCCTTGGAGATTTAAAAGTAAAAGTAATAAATGCTTTGAGTTTGTTGAGGTAGCCTTGGTTAAAGTTTTTACCAAATTGTGTAATTTCATTTTTTTTTTGTAAATGCGACAATGTTGTTGTTGTTCTTTAATTAATTTAAAAAAATACATTTAAAGCCTCAATGCACAATTTTAACGATGGTAGTTGGTATCAACAAAATATTTCATAAGATAGGTGTCGGTACTAAGTAAACAGAGAAAACCGATACCGCGCGTACAAGTGGAACCCGATCTTAACAATGAATGTGTTTACTAAAAATAGATATAAAATGCTCCACAAAGGATATCACCCACTTAGCTCAACTATTATGACAAGTAACTGTTGGGTGATATAATATTTTTACGAAAGTGAACTGTGTTTTCTGGTCAACTGTACAGATGTGGGTTATCTACAACATGATGTTCCATTAGGCACATAAAGTCTACTTTACAAAAAATACCACTTTACCAATATGACCAGTTTTTCATAATGACTACTGCGTTTCACAAAATGATCTCTTTACCAAAATGACCACTTTTTCATACTGACCAATGCACATAAATTTTACTTTACCAGAAAGACCACTTTACCAAAATGATCACTTTTTCAATGACTTCTTAGTCAGTGGAAGGGGAGGGGAGGGGAGGTGAGGGATTTCGGATGACAGCTGTCAAAATTAAAACGGCTATATCTCGGAAACTATCGATCTTAGACTAGTCGTGTGTAGGGACAAGTGATAGGTCTCGATGAGATCTACATTTCGGATGACAGCTGCCAAAATTAAAACGGCTATATCTCGGAAACTATCGATCTTAGACTAGTCGTGTGTAGGGACAAGTGATAGGTCTCGATGAGATCTACATTTCGGATGACAGCTGTCAAAATTAAAACGGCTATATCTCGGAAACTATCGATCTTAGACTAGTCGTGTGTAGGGACAAGTGATAGGTCTCGATGAGATCTACATTTCGGATGACAGCTGCCAAAATTAAAACGGCTATATCTCGGAAACTAAACTTATTGTTTTTTTCAATTTATTTAAATAATTTATCTGGGAGATCTATGAGTTTTACTTTTTTGAGTAACGACTTACAAAACATGGTAGGTTGTATGATTACTTAACTTGCAAGTGAATTACGTTACATAATTACAGAAATGATGTATTGAATAACTGTTTTATCATACCCTAAAACCCACTAGAAATCATATTTACGTCCATAAACTTACGCCTTTAATTTTTCAACCATACTTTCACGTTTTCAACCACAAAACCACTCATACCTCAACTGCCTACCCATAAACATAAACCTGCATAAACACCCAAAACGCCATTCCATCAACCGAGAATAACCCAAAACCCAGAAACCGTCCCACATTAGACGCAGTCCTAATTATTTTCAAGAAGGAACCTGCGCCGCTTGACTCCATTCCCTCCGTAACGAGTGTACGTCCCTCCCAATGGCCCTCTTGTTAAAAATGCATGGAAACGAGCCGTAACACGCAGTAACTACCTCTCTTTAACACGCCCTGCGAGTGTTCGTACGTATCTCTTCGGTACCCAGCTCTGTTTCATCGGTTTTTGATGGCTTATTTCTCGTGAGTGGTTTTATTGATTTTTTTTCGGTTGAGTGAGATGTTAAGTTCTGTTATGTTATGTGAAACTGGCTGTAGTCCGCCGCTGTGATTGTGTGGAGGTTAGAATTGATCACATGGGATTTTACTACAGGGATATAAGTATCCTATGTCCTATAGGTTATGGTTTTTCCGTGTGTCAAACATCCAAATCCAGCTTTAAGGTGTAGACGGACCCACTTTCTCACTTATAAAATTAGTAAGGATACTTTGATGATTCATCACTAATCGATCGATAATATTTTTAAACTAGCGGTGCAATTACTAAAAAAGTATTACTTCCCTATGTTTTTTTTTTTGCATGGAACCCTAATCCTTTTTCCAAAATCAGCTCCTTATAACATCAGCTATCTGCCAGTAAATTCAGTCCGGCCGTTTCGGAGATTAGCCGGAACAAACAGGCACAAAAATAAATAAAAAATGTTTTTTTTTTTGTTATAAGTACAGTATATCATACGCTTTTTAAAATTACTCTCTGCGGGTACAACGCGGGCGATGTTCTTTTGTTTTAAGCCCGCCTCATCACTATTGCTTTGAAGTTTTGATTTGACCAATTTATGATACACAAACAAATGTATTTCTACCATGCAGTATTTCAACGCCCCGTCCGCGACCTCACGCGATGCGGGTTACAACGCGACTTGCATCAAATGATAGGTGCTTGTGTCATACACGCGTCTCAAGTTGGGCTGTGGTGATTCGTGGCATAATCTAAGCAATTTCTCCGGAGTTGCTGTCACTACACGTGTGTTACAACGCGTACCTTGTGGCCAAGCGGTAAAACATTCGTTTTTCTTTTAAAAAGCCCACCCAAATGAAAAATCTGTGTAACCGGTGTTACTCTGAATGATAAATTAGGGAATGAGGTTATACGAGAACGTTGCGGTTTAAAAGAAGATGTAGTATCATAAAAGAGTTTGCTTAGTTATATGGTTTGGTCATGTGGAGAGGAACAAAAGGCATTTACAAGGCAGATGTGAGTAGCAACGCTGGGAGAGGACGCCCTTGAAGGACGTACACAGCTGATCTTATTGGTGAGGTTCTTCAGAAAGATCAGGTGCGTAGTACTTGCAACCGGAGTGCGGGTATGACTAGATGTATGAACGTGGACGAGGCAAAGGAAGTATGTAAGGATAGTAGCAGGCGTTCAGTGGTTTCTGTCTACCCCCATGGGAAAAAGGCGTGCGTTTATGGTATGTAGTCTATGACTTATGAAAAACCTATTTTTAATGCAATGTTTTTTACTTTTACGGTTTTTCACTACACTTAAAGTACTTACGGGATAATATCCCGTAAGTACTTTAAGTGTAACTTATTTTTAGCCTACAGCCATAACCTTTCATTAGAGACCTACAAAATTGCCAACGAAATCAAAGTGCTATTCCTAATATAAGCACACATACCTAATACAATACACAATTTGTGTCCAATTTAAGCATTGACCTCGATAAAAGTTTCTCGTAGCGAACTAAATCCTTTACATGGGGTCTCGATCGGACTGAGTAAGCCTTTATTGTGTATTTCTGTATATTCAGTAAGTATATATTATTTATTTATTGAACGCTGATTGTTTTGGACTGTATTGTATACATAGTATTTATTTTTATAATAGTTATGGGTAGCTATGAATACTTATGTAAAATGAGCTGGGTACACATGTATCTCAGAAATTCGCCTCTGTATATGTTTGGTGCTTGAAGTATTTAAATAACATACATAATATCACGTCGGTAATTCCCGAAGTAAAGTAAAGTAAAGTACTTAGGTACGGGATGATATCCGTGATTTTCCTTAGATTCTATGAGCTCCCGGTATTCCCGCGATCATGATGCTTGCAACAGTGTCGAAATATCGGGAGCTCATAGAATCTAAGGAAAATCACGGATATCATCCCGTCGGTACTTTAAGTGAAGATATGTTGAATTTCCATGTAATAAGGGCGAGTCTATTGCGATCAATCGGACACAAATTCTGACTCGGGATAACTACTGAGAAGTTCGTGATGGAAAAACTCAATATCTGGAAATCAAACCTAGGGCGCGATCATAGATATTAGGTTGCCCTTTTCAAGTTTTTCACAAATGAGTTCATTGTAGGTATTAAGGAGCCTGTGATTAGTGGATTTTATAGAGCTGTCGTATAAATTCCCTGAATTTCTATGCTGATAAAGACGAAAGTTAATTTAATGTAAGATTTCCTAGACTCCACAATTTGGCTATTTCGACATTTTCCTTAATTCATTGAAAAACATATTCGTTAATATTGACGCAATTACAAAAACATAAATACAATAACTCAGGCTGTTTCGTAACTTTATTAATTTCATTTCCATCTGTTTATTGAAAACGTAGGCAAGTAGATCGAGAGTACAGTCAGCCTCCAAAAGATTGTAGGTCTTTTCGAGGCTCGACAAGAATTCAATTCATTGTTCACGATCTTTGTTGTGCACAAAACGTATAATACCTACACTAGCTGTTGCCCGAAACGTTCGTCAGCGTGACATTTTTATTACAGAACCCAAATCCTTTTTAAAAATAAAAGTAGCCAAAGTTACTCCATATAACATTAGCTATGTGCCAGTAAAAGTCCCGTCAAAATCGGACCAGCCTTTTTTGAGATTAGCCGGAACAATCAGACAGACAAAAATTTTAAGAATTGTTTTTTTTTTCTATAAGTACCATACTTATACTTTCATGTGCGTTCAGTAGACATGGTTATTTTGAAATTATAAACAGGCACTTCAATTTTATTTATTTGGATAGATTGAGTGCTTCATTGTTAGTAAATTATTTTTTTATAATTGTATGGAACACAAATTAAAGACAATCAAGTAAATTCTTGTCAGTGTTAACGTCTTTTTGAGGATAACTGTACATAGAAATAGTAGATATCGCTTGTTTATATTCGGGCTGTTATGTACAGAAAAACTTCAGAGAGATAATATTGCCGGCTCTAATAATGGGAACTGCCCATTAGTTCCCAGTAAACAAGTTGTTGAACTTAACAAAGGCTATACAAATATTGAAATGGATATAGACCTAGTTAATATAACAGATACGTATATATTCAAGGCAAAATCATTGTAAACACTGCCTGTTTAAATAAAATTAATTGTTTTTGTCCTTTGTCTTGGTATGGACATGTAATGAGGAGGGATGATATGCATATGACTAAAAGAGATGGACATGAATGTTGATGGATGAAGGTGAAGGTGTTAGGATTGCTAAGAAAGAGAAAGGAGTATTATGATACCGTGACGTTTGACAGGGGAGAATGGAAAAGGAAAACAGTCAGCGAGTTGCTCAAGTGGTGTTTGCTCAAGTTGTTCAGCGAGTTGTTCAAGGATATAAGAGTAGAAGAAGACCAAAGAGACGATGGATGGACTGTGTGAAGGATGATATTTCACGAAAGAAGGTGTCTGATGATCTCATCAGACACCTTCTTTAACTTGTCATCTGACAAGTAATAGAGAAATATGGAAGAAAAAGACATGCTGCGCCGACCCCAAATGAATTGGGATGAGGGCAAGAGAATGATGATGATGGTCAGCGAGTTACTATACGATTTTATTGTTTTGGTTTTTTTTTTGTTCTTATTATAATAGTCCATTTTTTAAAAGTAAATATCACGACTAGTAAGTTGTGGTCTTTAAATTATTTTATCGCCCATAAGCGTTTTTTTTTTCATAATCGAATGACAACAAAAAATAAACTGACATTAAAAAAATGTGCATAGATAGGAACATCATATTTAACGGGCAATTGGGGTGAATAGAACATATGACAGGCGTAATTCTAAAACCTTGTCTCTTCACGTGAGAAGAATAACACTCAGAGCATGAGTCAAATCTCATAATCATGCAGTCACACACACATAAACTCACGCCATTTCATTTCACAGCTTAACCTGGTAGATCGACCCGTGCAACTGTTATTATTTAACCAAGAGCTTTCAATCTCACATTATGTCAAAATTCAGTCAATCGTCACACATAACACATCATCTAAACTGATACTATCATATTCAGCTTAATCAGCAGTATAACAAAAAGTCAAACTAAAGATACATTAGACAAAGTTCCTGAACAGAACCATTCGCAATGTCTCAATGCTCTTTGTGTTCGCTTTATGAATTGTCTTCTGAACTTTCATCCTCGAATGAAAATTTTAAACAGTATCCTGCTTAATAGTGAACCTTTGTGGTCTTAGTTAATGCATTGCGGGCTTGCTGCTCTGGTTCTATGTAGTTTTAAGTGTTATTTTCTTTAACTTAGAGTGTTATGAGTTTATGGATTTTGTGTTATTCATCGCCGCTGCACCCAAAACGGCGAAGGAAAACGTCGTGAGAACAAAACTCGAAGACATGTGACATCTACCAATCTGCACAGCTGGCCTAGACAAGTTACAAACGATTCGTATCGATTCTCTTTCTACAATCGTAAACGTTAAGTCACGTGGTCAAAACAAACGAATATAAACTTTCTTACGCAAGTTTACATCGATCAAGATGATAGAATGAAATGTATTCGTTTCTACAATCGTGATCCCTACATCCCATATAAATCGTAGCCAACTTACAGTTTTGACTAAACTTTAAAATTTCCATTCGTTTGTTTTGACCACGTGACTTAACGATGATAGATGTCATTCCCATACATTTGGTTAGTTTTCTATAGCGTTAACGATTGTAGATTGTCAACTTGGCTAAGCCTACTGGGCTCGCATGGAGGATTACAGCCTACTCTCTCTCATAGAGAGGAGGCCTGTGTCCCAGCTGTGGGAACATTATCTACTTTCTGATTATGCTAAAGAGGCCAATTGGACGGAGGCATCGGGGCAGCTGTTTGGTTAGGATGAAAGGCTTGACTCATGTGGAGTCCAATTAGACTGATGATAATGAATTTAGTTTGAAGGGCCCTTCACTCCTCTCATTGCACTAAGAAGAAACTCTTAAAAGAAAAGCGTAAGCAGCTTCACGTTAATTGTGATTCATAAAGTATTTAAACTTTTAAAAAATCTCAGCTCGAATCAAGCATAGAAATAATGGCTCAAAAGTTGCTTCACTAAAACAACCAACCGCAAGAACCAAAGCAAAGAAAACGAGTTCAGATATCTAATGTTTTTCTTTTGTCCCGAATAAGCTAAGGATGAGATAAAATTAATGGCTCAACTTTAAGGCCTAGCCGGTTTCCTACCAAATTACTATTTACGTTTATGTAAGCTTCACCTTGAATAAAGTATGGCACTTACAACGTCTTATTTATTTGTGCCTCGAGGCAGACTCGGTGACATAGTAGCTCCATTTTCGTTAGTACGTATCGTCTTTGAAATTGATGTTGTTATGTTTAAACAGGTTTTTTTTTAGCTTTGGCATAATTTTGATGTAGGTGGACATGTCATACGTATATGTCTACTAAATATGTATAGACATGTCTACTGTTTCATTACTTGTCTAAAAGAAATATGTAAAATACTATGAAATTATAAATATTGGTTCGAGATATATTTTTTGAAAATACAGTTTTCATAATGTGTATTAAGTGTTGAGACAAGTAACGCCATCTATCGTTTTTTGTCCAACAATCGATGGGCGATTGCGACACTGCGAGCGAGATATTCCAAAGACGTCCGCCTGCGGCTAGGCGAGGACAAGTTTAAAACAGCAAAATAATGACTATGTTTAAACTCACTATTTGAGCCTAACGTAATGATATTTTTAAACAAATCTGTTTGGTTAATACGATAACGCAGACATACGTTTAAAAGGTCTAAATAAAAATCCAAAAGAAAAACTCGTCATCATCTGCATCATCCAGTCTAACCGGACGCAGCTGAATACCAGTATTTTACATGGAGCGACTGCCTAGCTGACCTCCAGAACCCATTTAATTCTGGGTAATACGATACCCCTTGGTAAGACTGGTTGTCAGACTTTTTGGGCCACTGACTACCTGTAATGACTGTCAAAGATCTACAAATGACAGCTGGGACCAACAGCTTAACGTGCTTTCCGAGGCACGGAGGAAACTCGGAATGTAAGGGTGGTCACCCATCTACAGACCAACCTAGGCAAGCACGGCTTAGCCTAAAGATCAACCCGAGCGGCTGTTATTATTTAGCCACGAGCTCCAAAAACTCATATCACCTATAATTTATAACTTATCTAAGCGAAACACCAATTTAGTAGTCTGCCTGGTTCCCTTGCTTAACTATTATAGTAACAGAATCTTATTTATTCTCGCCTCGAGCCGGCCTCACTGAACAAGCAGCTGTATTTACTGAAATTGATCGAAATATCGATCTCAAAACGAGGCTTCGATAGTCATAAGTCCTATTTTATAGTCTGATAGTTTTTATCGCCTTTTTATTTACTTACCAGAACAATAAAACAATGGAACCTAATAAGAATAGATCATTTGCTATTCCAACCATTTATTTTCACTGTCAAATAGAGACGCTTTTTTTTTGTTTCCCTGTGAGTAAAAAGAGGCCAATAATTTTTACTTTTTTTTCTCAGAAATTATCATATTTCCTCGTGCTGAAAAGGTAAAATGTTACACCGTTTTCCTTTTTCCGTTTGTGAGTCTATCAATTTTATTTTTTAAAAATGCACACACAGGGTGGAAACTTTTTATGAGTAATGAATAAGAGCAGGCCGTCCAATTAAATGGTATCCGACAGAGAGGATATTTTTGTACTATCATTGTTTTCATTTATTCTTTGTATTTCTTTTTTTTGTGAATTGAGACAATTAATTAAAACAGGAACGATGAAGTTGACAAGATTTTAGTTAAGATAAAGATACTAGAGAACCGACCTTTTTCTGCGGGCGATGAAGTGGCTCTCACGTCGCATAGGCTTGTTTGAAATCCTTTTAGACCGCGCGGACGAGCGGCGTGTGAACCACCTTACGCATCTAGTATTCTAGAAAGAGTTCTTGAATACGCGCCTAAATGCCTTCTAAATCGAATATCGGGTCAAAATGAGTAGCTACTTGAGACGAGCGATAATGTATAAGCATATTTCTTGAGATGTTTTCTACTTGTTCTAATCTTTTTTCTCCTTTAGTTGAATTTCAGATTTCGCTTTGGCATTGAGGTGTGCGCATGACAGAGAGAGGACAGACTACTTCCCAGCAGTGGGTACTAGATGAATTATTCTATTGAGGTTTTACATGCAGTACAGAGTAGGCATAGTCTAATATTTTTTTAATTTTCTGTGCTAAATCTGCCTTCAAATACCTTTAAAAAAACCCATTTTCCTATTTACATTATGATCGACTTCCTCTTTAATCAGCTGCAGCTGAATACTTGTATGTTTGATGAAGGCACTGCCTAATATACCATTACATCCCAGTTAGTAGGTTTTATGAAACCCATCCACAGGCTGGCCTAAGTACGAGTAAATCTAGCTTAATCTTTGATCGACTTGTGTGACTGCTATTACAGCCATGAACCCTACATAAAATGATATACATATAAGTAAATACAGAACACAAAATAAGAGTACAATATTATTAAGTTAAAACTACATACTACTTACATCGCATGTTTCCAACAGTACATTGTACTGTTCTACAGTAAATGTACAGTAAACGGGACAATTATGTTCAGCCAAGTATTAAAATTAAATGCTTTCAGTAAAAATCACGCATTGCTTTATAATAATGTTCATAAATCCACCGCAAACTACTCGTAATTTAGTTTGTTGTAATTACTTTTTAAATGCAGTTTGTATTTAGTGTAAATGGGCTTGCATTCGCTTACTTTTTTTAAGTTTTTGATGAATATTAATGCCTATTTAACGCTCTTTGTATTATGGAATAGGTTACACAATATCACGCTTAGTCTTTAAATTGTAAGGCAGAGTTATTAAGGACAGAACATTGGTGCATGCATTTTGCATGTTATTTAATACGTCCCATCTAGGTACTTAAAAGAGGACGATCTTTTTTGTGACAGACAAGCCTAATATTAGACAAATGTAGCATAGGATAAAAATACAGTTACAAAATGTCGTCTCTATCTTCTATTCGTAGAAAGTATCTAAAATTTAAAATAAATTTTAGTGAAACTGAAATACTATACATTTCAAGAAACCTTCTCTGACTTTAGACCCGTAACACACAATACTAATCCTAAAAATATATAAATATTTATTTATTTATTTATTTGGAACAGACTACATCACAATTCACAAACCTTTCAAAACGGAGACCAAACAAACGTTCATGACAACAGAATTACCTTCAAAAGGCAAAGGTAGGTACGTATGCGTCATTTTGTCGACAATATCGAGAACACAGAGACTGTCTGCCCTTTGTCGTCGGCTTTGTGAACCCGGCTTTATCTACAAAACGCTATGCAATTGCATAGAACGACTGCGACTTTCAACCGTGGATTTGTGGATGAAATGATAGGGTGGCTCAATGTGGGAATTACGTTTGTGGTCTTTGGTAAGATAGGAGTTTAGTTAATTAAGTGTTTGTTAATTGATATGTTAAATTGGGAAATAAATATGTATGTATCTTGTTTATACAGGGTAGAAAAAAATCTGCTGTCCATACATTTTGAATGTTGCAACAGCTGTTTTTTTTTGTAATAACCGATAAAAAACAACTATGTGGACGGGTTCAGAATGATGAATTGAATACGTGGTACCCGTTTGTGCGTCGGTGTTCATTAAGAAATTAAAATAAAAACGATCTTTCATCAACGTATACAAATGTCCAGTGTTTGTTGGTAAAAAAGAGTCGAAGTCTTTTTGTTAGATATCAAACAGTTACTTCTTTTTTAAAACTGCAGAACGCCACCTGCATCCTGAAATTCTATTTTTGCTTCGTTCACCATTAGACATCCGATCGTTCACGCACGCCGCCGCCGCGCTGGATGCGAGATAAAAAGAAGAAAATCCTTAATGCTCTGTGTGTCACACTTTTAGCAAGAACGCAAAGCTTAAGCAGTGATAGTCCAGTGGTGTGACCATCGGACTGCCATGTCATAGGTGTCAAGTTCGAACCCAAAACACGCACTTCTGATTTTTCGGATTCCTGTGCGTACTTGTATTGTATAATTATCACTTGCTTCAGTGAAGGAAAACATCGTGAGGAAACCAGCATGCCTTAGAGATTTTTCGCGACAGCATCTAAAGCAAAGTCAGAGGCCCGTGGGCGGCATAAAAACTCTGACACCAGGTTAGGCACTAACCAAAGGCTAAAGAAAGAAGCAAGAACGCCTATCTAAACAATGTTAAATCCAGCTTACATGCAACGCTTTCCATCAATGTATGGATGCAAACAAAGTGAACACAATTTAAAAACCAGTGACCTAGAAAATGCGATACGGAGTCCCGCAAACTTAGAATTCAATTTTGTTGCAATTTTATTATTCTTCAGCAATTTGGTAGAGACATTGTATGTAGCCGTAGTAGTGTAAGCTCTATTGGAAAAGCTGGATCAGAATGGCTTAAAGGCTTTCCAGCTTGGAAACAGGATTTTAGGTAATGCTGCTCTTGCTGCGTACAATTATTTGGCACGTTTATTAAATAACTTAATTGTACTAAGACCAGTGGGTACGGCACCGTCTTACCGGTTGTAGAAGAATTGCTCTCAAAACGGTGAAACATAAATGATCTTCAACTCTACTTTCTCTTTTATCATCAAGGCGAGGGAGTGTCAGACTTTTACTGACCAAAACCCATACATGTTCCTTCATCGCGCTTTGTGTTCCGGGGCCACGGTATCTCTTCCAAACAGTCCCGCAGCCCCGGTAGGCCCTTGGCCCCTCCCTTCCGCTGACATCTCTTTGAGGCGCGCGTGGATCACTCCTGCGCCGTCGACACTGCCTGTCGTCATAAGACAGACGAACGGCGAGCTAGCCCATAGCTCACCGTACACAGGCCCGCATGCAACTGGGCCAAGTTATCAAAGAGGCCGCTAAATTGGTGATTAAGAAAACTAGGATTTTTATATGAATTGCAATGCACGAGATCTTCCACAAACTCCAACTACAAGCCAAACTGTTTAGACATTAAAATGATCTAACAACATTGCTAGTTGCTAAGTTATTCTACCTAATATTATTCCTGGGAGAGTCGATTACTTGTCGACACGACTCGGTACTCTAAGTGGCTCCACTACGTTTGTCAAAGTCAAATAGCTGCAGACGTGGCTAAATGTAGAAACTATGTGTTTGACACAGTTATAACGTATAGCGTAGTGACATGTTACGGTTTCTAATTCAAGAAGTTGCTAACAGACTGAAGGGACTCAGTGTCTCAGTGAGTAATGAGTATTGTCATTCATACTATTATTTGCTTTCGTTGAAGACGAACACTCTATGATTTTTTTTTGCAAAACTACCATCTTACTTACATTTTTCTGCCGTCAAACTGCGATGCTGTCGATGTATCCGGGTTTGCAGAATGCAGTTGTTATTTCTGTGATATGAAGAAGGGTTTCCAATCATTTCATCAATTATCATTTCATTTGCTCAGCTTGTTCACAAATATGTTGGGGTCGGCTTCTAGTCTAGCCGGGTGCAGGTGAATACCAGTATACTTTTGACATGGAACGATTACCTATCAGCTCGGTATGAACCAGTTAACGTGTAACACGATAGCCCATGGCAAGACAGCCAACTGACCATCTTTTATGCACATTGAATAGTATGAATCCCTTTCATGACATTAGCAAAGCTATAATTACATTCTTTTGTCTTTCTCTAACTCCCTTATCAAGGAAACGCCACGTTCTTTCAATTACTCCGTCCATTCTTTCAATTGACTTAACCCTGCTTCCCCCCTTTCACTCCGAGGTGGCTAAACATACATTGTGCATTTACATTTATTCGCCATACCCATGTAAATGTTCAGGGGTTCCGTACATAGTATTTGTGAGTCACAGTTGATGGCTACAACAATGTTAGCTTTTGTGAAATACAACATGGCCGCCATGTAGATTCATTTGACGAAAGATGAGGTACCGTGTAACGGTTTTGTTTGGTTCCAATTTTAATTTAGGAAAGTTGGAGGTTATTCCACCTAGATAATTTGCTTGAGTGAAACACGGGGAGGAATAGAATTAAGTTGTGGGTGGATTTTAGCCTGACATAGTTTACTGAAGTTTTGAAAATGTAATAGGTACAGATAATAAATATAATTAAAAGATGTTAGTCAAGAGTAAAATATATAAATATATAGAGCAGAGTAATAAACATTTATAAGCAATGCTGTTTAGCTTGAATGACTTTTTTTTCGTGGGTGAATTATCGGTAAACCAATTGTCTAACCCTAGGGATATGGCGTAGTATTATATTTGCTGTCTAGAACATCGGTGGCGAATCTTTATGGATCAACGGGCCATTTTTTCTAAAGAAATGTTACGGCCATGGAATTGCCGTCAAAAAGTGACATGAATACTTTTGTTATCTTGGGTCTCCCCTGTTATAACAATAAGCTAGTTTCCACCCTCAATACATTACAAATCTATTTAGTCCGTCAGTTAGAGTATTGGAAAATAATGGACACGTATTTTTTGTTTTTGTAAATCAATGAATATTGGCAAAGATAAAACGCATCAAAACTCGGCAGTGGGGGCTCGTGACGTCACAACCACTAAAAATTATAGCACGGCGTGACGTATTGAGAATCTTAAAATGTCGTATGTTCGTCAATTTTGGTTTACGTTACAAAAGAAAAAATACGTGTCAAATAGTTTTTGATAATCTAACTGACGGACTAATTAGATTTTTTCAGGACACAAGCCTATTGTATGTGTTAATGAATAAAATAAATATGTATTGCAGTAGTAAATTTTTCTGTTATATGTGTAATTCAAATTAATGTAACAACAGCGTGACTTCTGTTGTTGTAAATCACGTGTATTTTAAAACCTGAATTACCACAAAGGATACATTTATCCCGATAGTGCGATCCAGTGGGACAATTACTGAATTATAAGCGGGCGAAGACGCAGGCATAAGCAAGCAATTTAATAACGCGAACCAAGACCACGTACCCAACCAACTAACCAACACCTGAAACCAAGTCAGCGCTGACCGCAAACCAGTTACAATTCAACTTAAGACTAACTTACAGTAAGTAGTGACTAAGTTAAATTCAAGATTACAGCGCCAACTTGGTCCAGGCGTTGGTTAATTCAATTCTAAGCACGCTCTAAGCACGGTTTAAAACTTACATTCTGGATTCAGTTTGGACTGCAACTGTTACAGATTAATCGTAATCTAAGTTTGATTTAGTTTAAATTGAATTGTTTTGTAATTCATCTGTTTGGCAAGTTTGGCAACTGGGTATGTTTGTTGCAATTGGTTGTTTGTTAACGTGTAAGAGCCACGGTCTCACTGGATAGACGCGAATAAATTAAAAATAGGTAATTCATGTATTTCTTGCATAAAGTAATTTAGTTAGTGTTATGTTGTAGGGTTGCTGCACGCTTTGTTGCAAACTAAAAGTGCAGCAAGTATCTGTAGAAATAAATAATTGTTTATTTCGGGCTTGTAATTGTCAAGCCCCAAATAATTTAAAGGTTATGCACCAGTAGTGTATTTCAGACTTGATTCACTTTTCTTTAATCTTTCACTGTACACCGTTATCGTTTGGTGTCATGCTACACGCGCAAGCCACACATCATGTGCGGAAAAAAAAAGAAATTGCCTTAGACCAGTTGTCCCCGCGACGCGACCGTCAACGCGGTGCTCGCGCGAAGTTAACAACAAGAGTCACACGTGCGTGACTGGTGCGAGATATAATACATCTAACAATAGATCTAAAGATACTTGATAGTATCTGTACCAACATTAACCACTAATGAGTTTATTCAAAGAGTAGTAGCTATCGAGGCCATATTAAACTAACTACATAACGTCGATCTGAACTAATAACTCGAAGGAATAGGCAGAGGTGTGCCTAATAGCACACCCAGATTTCGCCTGATATATAGCTGCGCACGGAGTTTGGCTGTCGTTTTTTTGGCCCTCGGGCCTTCGACTTGGCTTTACATGCCGTAGCCACTCAACCGCCCCTGGCTGCTTTAGCAGCCAGTTGCCGTTTTGCCAAATGTCCCTGGCTGCTAAAGCAGCCAGTAGCGCCTTCGTCCAACAAATGCAATAAAAATTTATTAAACTGCTATTTCTAGAGCTTATTCCTGTTGTAGCATTCTCTATACTATATTCCTCAACGTTCGGACCAACAATAGCAACACTATTCCATCGACAAATCTCAAAATAAAAGTAAAAACTTTAGTGTAAACAAACTCCGCCATTTCTGACGTGTGGCGTCGTATTTCAATTGTTCTGTTATGTATATTGTTTTTTTCGGATAGTGTTATATATCAAATTAATCTAATATATGAAAATCTGTGCTACTATATTATTATAAAGGAAATCTAGTTTTCGAATCTCAAAGTTGAGTATTTCGCCTCCGAAAGGTGGTAGGTTTAAATACCTATAGTGATTGTGTTTATACAAGAAATAAGTGTTTTTGTGATTAAAACGTGTGTGTTAACGGAAAAACAGTGCATAATTAGTATTGTGAACATATTATTAAATTGTATATACAAAAACAAGTGGCTTCGTAAAGTTATAGGTACGTAAATAACCGTGTTCAAAAACAGTCGTTGGCGCAGGCCGCGTCAAAATAAACAGTGAGTATTCAAATTCGAATTTAATTCTAACTAGACTATCGTAAATAAACTAATAAGATTATGGTCTTATTGGAAAGGAAATATAACCTAGTTTATTTTAAAATTATTTTAATTGAAATTTAATATTTAGAAAAATTCAAATTAATATTTTAATAGCGAAATATCCGTTTTCATCACTGTTTTTCAAGTTCTACATTTTTTTTGAGTTTCAAATTAATACCAGTTTTTTTTTTTTTTTAATATATAGATTCCATAACTATTCAGCTATTTACTGTAAATTTTATTTAGCTATAACTCTTGTAGTTTGCGATTGTTTATCTAAAGTGTCAAATTACTTGCGAATATTTCGCAATTTTTTGCACCCTGGACGGTTTGGTGCAAAAAAGTCGCGCGCGGGGCGGGTGAGTGGGTAGAGCAATATCTCTCAGGCTTGATGGTTTGGTTTCCTCGCGATGTTTTTCTTTACCGAAGCAACTGATAATAACACAATATGCACATGATTCCAAAAAATCAGAGGTACAGTCATGGTCTTTTCCGCCTGATCAGTAAATTTTTTTTTCGCTTAAATCATGCGGAGGCGCTTAACCACGCCCCCTTAAAGTTTAGGCCTAATTAAGAAAGCGTCAATTTGGCGCACAAAATAATAATAACTCTCGTTTGGCGTGCGTCGTCAGTGCGCTTGGCCGATCGGTATTGTCTTTCAACCATTATTTTTATACAAAGTCAACGGGGCGGGGCTAGAGAGCGTTTCTATGTTGCGAGTGCAAGCAAAAATTAGCTTGGTGGTGATCTGGCGGGAGTGTCCACGATAGTACATGTCTTGGGAACGGTCAACTTGAAATCTATGACTTGGCAGTCCAACGGTCACAGCAGGTAGGATGTCGATATATAGTTTTTAGCGCAATAGTTTGACCTTCAGAAAGACACCCAAAAATAATTTCGTCGTCTCCCGAAAGTACCAAATTCCTCCATACAAATACCTACGAACTATTTGGCTTTATAAAGCGAGCACTTAATACTTGGAAACTAGCGTACAACTTTATCCGTTACGACAAAACTCGGGAAAAACAAATAATTCACTATCTAATTGCCGTTTTTGCAACTAGGAAATGTTGCTGCAATCACTAGAGAGGCGCTATTTACTGGAATAATGTTGGGCCACGTACTGAGAACGGAAGTGAGCGAAGGATATGGGAAAGGTTTTTTAGTTTTGGAGGGCCTTACACTTTGGAATTCTATGAAAATCGTTCAAACGCAATGTATGTGGTCTACTTTCTCAATAATACGTAGCCGAATATCATTCTATGACCGTATGAAACGGGTATCATCATCATTTCAGCCGAAAGACGTCCACCACTGGACATAGGCCTCCCCCAAGCGTCGCCACATTGACCTGTCCCGTGCGTAAACGGGTATAATACGGAAGAATGACTGAATAGTGTGTCAACGGAATTCACAATCAATTCGTCTGCCTGTACGGACAGACACTGGATCCATAAAAGTAAGAAATAGGCAAAAAAGTTATAACAAACTTGTGACAGCAGTGTTAAAGTCTAAAAATTATTTCGAGGGTTCCAACAAATCATTAAATTACAGAGGTTCTATAAAGGTTGATAAAGCAAGGCACTATAAAAACCATAACGACGTCAAACATAAAATAAAACAAACGCTCCATAAATTAAAAGCCCCATAATAAGTCACTTGGCAACCTCACAATGTTGCCAGGAACAAATATTTCTCTACCTAATTGGCCTTTTTGCAACAAGGAAATGCCGTTGCAGTCACAAGTGGTTCCATTTAGTGGAAAAAATGCTGGGTTACGTTCAAAAGAGGCCGTATTACGAGGCTCGTTGCAACAATTAAATTAATGTCTTGGCCCGATGGGCCTAATTAACGCCCACTACGATTTAATTGGCCCTCTTTACTTTTTAGAAGACCCGCCGGCAATTTGGCGAACGTTTTAAATATTGTTTGGCTTAAAATGATGGTTTATGTAGCCAAGAATGAAAAGTGTAGTCGGGTATTCCATTTATTATGGCGACAATGGCCAAACGGTTAAGGGCGAAATCCAGCAATAAAATAAAATGTGTTTAGCACATCTAAACTGCGTGAGTTTGAGCTCACTCAAAGGTCTTGCCTTTGAGTGAACTCAAACTCAAATCACTTATTTCAATTAGACATTACAGGCACTTTTGAATGTAAAAAAAAAAAACAAAAAAAAGCAAAGCTACAGCCACAGACACAAGGCATAATAACTTGTGAAACTATAACTGTCCATTCCAAAGCGTAGGCCTCTTTGGAGAAGAATGGGTAAGAAACTCCATGAACCCTCTTACGTGACATCATTGTTATGGAATATTGATTGATACAGACGTCTCTTGAACGTAGTTTAGATGTTAATAATCGAGTTCAGTTTCATTGATCAAATCGCCTAAAAGCGCAGCCTGGAAAACGATACGTAGTGTATTTAATCACCACCCGTTGCACAACGTGATGCCAAGGCGCCTTGGGAACCGATTGGATTATTATTAATTTATACTACGCTGTTAGTAGTACTACTAGTGCTAAGCCGTATGTCATAGCGTCTGACTGCCATTTCCTAGGCACAGTAAAGAACATTTCACCTAGAAAACCTGATAGAAATCGAAGTCATCATAAGGTCCCGTTCGCAACTTTGGCAATGCGACAAGAGTCTAGCGAAACGTGTGCACGTCATTTGTTTCCACGGCGTGAGTACCATCGACTGTTTATGTCGGATAGTTTGCGATTTCACAAGGGAATCAAAACCTATAGGGTACTCCCTAAATCAAAACCTACCTACCCGGGAATCAATACCTATAGGGAGTACCCTATAGGTTTTGATTCCCTTGATTCTTGCAAAACATTGCTTCTTGCCAAATTTGAATCATGCAATGCAATGCGAGCGAGTTTTACAGCACATTTATAGGAAACAATCTAAAACTTTAAATATGTATTTTAATAAGAAAATACCTAAAAGTGTATACGGAACCCACGGTGCGCGAGTCCAACTTGCACTTGGCCGGTTTTTTCATTTTTTTTCACCACAATCGATGTCGCAAGATGCGTGTAGGTCGTGGTTTGACGAGGCATAGGACATGAGCATTGCGTCATGTAGTACCATCAGTCCATCACTAGCATTTCAAAGTTTACAGAAACTTAGTATCTATCTACATACAAACAGTAACGTGAACAGTTTAGAGACGAATGCGTGTAAGTGGCGACATATTGCCGGCTTACCGCATGCAGGCACAACATTAAACCGAATGGGTGTCCCATTCCCCTTAATTGACTCCTATAACTTGCATGGCTTTACAAGCCAGAGAATTGCTACAACCCGTTTTTGTTCTTTTCTGATGAGCCGTGAAAGATAAATATTTAGTTCTCTTTGGTGCTTTCAAATTAATGATAAAATATTTGCCTACGGAAAAGTATTTGGCTAATGTAGTTCTGATTTTGTAGGTATACTCTTTACGGTGTTAAGAACATCGTGACACATTTTGACTGCCCCAGGAGTTATGTTTTTTCATTATACATGGCTCCTGGCCAGACCATGGCCCACTGAAGTAGCTCACGTCCACTTAATGAGTCCAAGTAATTTGACAAGATGTACCATCGATAAGAAAGAAGAATATTTAAACACCTTCCTTTTGCAATTTGGAAAAAGAAATACATAAACTTTTACAAAATTAGAAAACACACAATTTTATGTTTATCATTCCTGCGCCGCCATTACCATATTTAACAAAAACTTATTCTATTATCCAGCGACCCACTTAGAAGTCCACAATAAGCGTTACTCCTGATTCTTGCTCCGTTTCGCATTAACATCTGCAATCTTAATCTTAATAAACGATTAAATATATGTTTGTTCATTACGGCGAAAGTTTTGCGTGGATCTTCCTGTTTGTACAGGGACAAGCATACAGGCTATATAACAATTGCACTTTTAAAAAATTACTCGATTAGATTCTTGTCTATGATATATCTTTATTTAAATAATTACACTACTTTTACACAAACTATAACTCTAAATAATAATAAAAATATGTACAAGTAACAACCTGTAACCGTTACAGGGCGTCAAAAAATTCGTCCACATTGCTGTCAACAGGAAAAGTGCCCAGAAGGCTGGCAGCATTGCCACGTTGGATGGCAATGCTGATTCTTTGGCCAAAAAATAGGCCCGCCCTCTGGTCACGTGAAGAGTCGACCAACCGCTTGGCGATTTCTCGAAATACTAGGTGGGCACTCGGACCCCATAGCCCTAGTGTTTCAACCCCAAACGGCTCAAACACATAATTACCAATTAAATTATTGTATTTGCGCCGTTTGAGGTTTTCAGCACCTGCAGCAGCCGCCCCAGCGCAGTCATTCTTGTCTTGTTGTTCTTGTCTTGTCTTCTAGTTGATTATGGCGGTTATCGACCTCATGAGTTGAGGCGGTCATTTCTCGTACTTTAATAATAATAAAGAAAGCAGAACTTCTGGACACGGCACGTATTGTTAGAAACAATCAAACAAACAATCCCAAACAATCGGCAGCTCGGACCCTGTTCCCAGCGCTGGTGGGCTACTGTTTTTTTTTATATTTTTAAATGTTTTTATATAGTTTTATTAAGAAATATTTTAAAATGTAAAAAATATGTGTAAAAATGAATAAACGAAATAACATTATATAATATATCATTCAATTCAGGTAACACAAGACCCATGTCATATATACCTTTTCTTTCCGATGGGAAATCATCAAATGACTCCTCCCGCTCTGGGCGGAGCAGGAGGGAGTGTCAGACTTTTACTGACTAAAACCCATCCATGTTCCTTCATCGCCCTTTGTGTTCCGGGGCCACGGTATCTCTTTCGAATAGTCCCGCAGCCCCGGGTATCATATATACCTTACAGACTAACATACATATTTATAAAAATCACAAAAACCTAATTAAAATATTGAACACGAAGAGAGCGTCATGTTGCGCTGCGTGGTGTCGCGTAGCCTTCCGCGGAATCGCCAATACATGACACCCTTCGGCCGAAACTCTTCCTTGAGGAAGGTCTCAATATAGCCGGAACTAGCACCACGAACGACTTAAAATTCGTGTTGTGGCGCGACTCCAACTTCTCGACCCTCATGGTCTAGATGGTCTTCGCTCAGACATACTCCACGATCTCCTCAACCTTCGTTGTGTGAAAACCTGCCTGGCCTGGACACATAGAGCTGCATCGTTGGTATCGCCAGACGCAGCATATTGGGTCCTGCCACCGCAGTCCCGCACTGGTTCCGACTAGGAGGCTTCTTCCTCTCAACCTTCACGAAGCCATCCTTGTCACACGTGGCTGTTGTTGGGCCTTGCTTTTGAACCCCTTTTTCACGGGTGACCACTGAAAACCAGCGCTGTGCTGTGGGCCCCCCATAACAGACTGAGTGGTAACCTGTTTGTAGCACTCACGAAGTGCAAGCTGTCAACCTTTTTTTGTTTTTGTTCCGTTTTGTTGTTTGTTATGCGTTGTATGTTTATTGTTTATTTTTTCAAATTTTGTATGCACGTCATGTCCCTGCGACAAATAAATATTTTTTCTTTCTTCTGTTTTACTTTCCGAGTTACAGGGGTATCACACTGCACATTTCAAAACTTCTAGCTACTACTGAAAGATTCCGCATTGAAAAACCATTTACGTTTCAGCCCGACCAGGGAACCATACCTAGAATTCCACACAAAAGAATCACAGAATGAAAATAGTAGTTCGAAAATCCTACGGTTTTCACCATCTGCCTAGTCTTTTCCCAACTGGGTAAAATGAAACCCCTTGAAAAGACTGGATTTCAGACTCAGAATATGCTTGTACACCATACAATTTCAATAATTTTAATTACTTCAGTAGGAAATTAAATTTTGTTGCTGTTTGTTGAATATCTACACATTTATGGCCATGACTGTACAACAGCAGTAATGCTAATGACTGGTTACGGTAATGATTCTGATTGTGTTTCGTGTTATTATTAATTGCTTCAGAGGTGCCGTTTGTCTGAAATGTGTTGTTCTCAGGAGTAATTATAATTAATGTTAGGTAGTCGTATTTTAATTGATGGCCTAGAGATTTAGTCAGTTGTTCATGGTTTTGAATAGTATGTTTTGTAAGTGTAATTAGAACTCTCGTCTTGTTGTTTAATATTTGAAAACAACGATACATAAACGTGGTTGATGTAATATGAGTATATGGGGATCGTAGTAGGCAGAGTTCTATAGTTTCTGCCTGCCCTTTTGGGCAAAAAGCGTGAATTTATGAATGTATTAGGAAAGACTGATACAGTCATGGAAAAATTGTGGAAAACCAAGATTACATAATCTATAATTGATTACAATCTATCTGAAACACTCCTTAGTACACTGAAACAACATTTTTCACCCGAAACTCCAAAATTTACAGATGTAAATGTAAAATATAGCCCAATTACCACATAAAATTGGATTTTAATTGATAATAACACTCAAATGAGTGGGTATTACGCCCATTTTATTCTACGTACACTCCCAAATAATACCGTCAACCGTTTTAAAAAGAGGGACATCAAATAAATGGTTGGTCCTCACAAAAGTTGACTCGCTTATAATGTTACAGTTACATGAATAATGGACTCGTCCCGAACAATGCGCTGAAATATAGGCCAGAGGTAGAATCGGGGGATGAGATGATTGTTTTTATTTACTCTGTAATAAGGCTATGGATTGTGGATGTTTTTAATGTTATGTTTTATTTATAGCCTAAAACAGTTATATGAAAAAAAAACGTGCGAGAATTAACGTCATTCCTTGCTATTTAAACCAATTTAATAGGGCAATAGGGAATATGCACGTAATATTTTCTTCACTTAAATCAATAAAATACAGTACTATCAACTCAAGAAAAGTATTTAAAATTAAGTTCAACTACTGCTTGTCGCACAAAAATAATATTAAACTCCTACAATTTTCTACGACAGTTCAAACGTTCGTAGCTGTCGCGGCCATGATGTGACGTCATTATCCACAATCTGCCTTGTAGTGTTTTATTCAAGTAAAAATTGCAATAACAATATTATTATAAAATTTTAGTGAAACTTTTAGCAGTTTTCAAATAAAAGTGTTTTTTTGACACAATGAACTTTGACATCACTACCGGCGTTATCGAGGATGGTGTGTTTTGACAGTGCGTTCCGTTTCACCAAAAACATGCTACATAAAACAGTAAATTGTAAAATAAGTCATGTATTAGAAACTTAAAGTGTACCATAATGTTTTTATACGCCAATAAAAGTCTTTTTCATAAATAAAAAGAGTTTTGTATTTCATGCATATTCCCTATTGCCTGCCAGTAGGAAGTATAATTGTGAATAAGTGTGAATTATTAAATACACAATACAAATTGATAATTACTCTAACGTTAATTATATTCAAAATATACAGTATACCTAATATTGCACCGTGTAACTTAGATTCAGATCAAAGAGTTCGTAGAACTTATTATTGTTAAGTATAATTATGCTAACCTACCTTAACCCTGCCTACCCTAATCGTATTAATTACCAAGAAAACATCAATTACCTACAAAACTATTATCTAGAAATCTGAATATAATGGGTATTCAGGTCAAATTCACACACTATATTATGTACAACAATATTATTTACAACAACACATACATAGGCTACTATCTATCAATAGTTTCAATAGAAGCCCTACCTAAGCCTTCAATAAGTTTTGTGTTGCGTTGCGGACGTGGTTGTTGGAAGAGTGTTTTTATTCGATAGATGAGTTCTTTCAAAAGTGTCCCTGTAAATTTTATACTATTAAGCACAGACATATTTAACTGTAAAGTAGACATAAACTGAAAAATGTAGTTACATAGTAATAAATATCTCAACTGTAGAACCCTGTACTATTGCATGCTATATATTGGCCAAATGTGTGTTACTAAATATTTTAAATAAGAACTTCATGTACCTACCATATTTGATGCAATAAATGATTGAATTGAAAAAAAAAAAAAAAAAAAAAAGAAGTTTTCGCCTCTTGGAACCCAATAAGGCCTTAGTTAAACGCCTTAAGGCATCGAGACTTAGTAAATACATGTGTTCGCACGTGTTTTGTCCGACTCGTGGATGGGGTGCCAAATTCTGATGTACATAGAATTAGTTATCCACATAATACACGGTGTTAGTTTCGGTAAGGTGTTCAAAACTTTTACAAAGGCAAGTTTAACCACATGATTCTAGAGCTAGGGAGGTTGAAATATTTCGTCGTGTGTAAAAAAATCAACACTTTTAACCATGACCATAGTTGTTGACGCAAAAACTCGTCGTATCGAAACGCTCTAGTTTTTCTCTGCGGTTCTGGTACTCAGTAGTGATTGTTGACTCCGCAATTGTACTTCACTACCTTTTTTTAACAGATTCCAGCACAAATTAGGTATATCAACGAAAATATTTAAAATGTATTTATTTTCTCTCACAATGGCATTTGTAGCACGTAACAGTTTAGAACTATATAAATTCACATTGTGAGAGCTGGTGCTGAAGTAGGTCTTAAAAAAAACCTGCATTACAGGTCACCAGAAAATAATGACACACCTGTAATTTCTTCTCTTCTTGTTACTCTTCTGTTTGGGGTCTGTCTCTTTCTGCAAACTTCTCTCTGACGTCATTTGAGTAGTCATCCCTTTTCTACCCATATCACTTTTCACACAGTCCATTCATCGTTTTTTTTTGTCCCTCACTTTATAGCAATTCACATTCATAGTCAAGTTTTCATTCCTCCGCATAACATGCATGGTGCATGTTATGCGAAGGAATGACAACCGATTTCTATGCAAATCGGTCACTGATGCAACTTTCAGTCTTCCTCTTAAGGTAGATACTCCAGGGTAGCCCGCGAAATTCATAAAGGTGCAGGAATGACTTTTTCAAGGTCATATTAATTCCTGCACCTTTATGCGCTTGGAGGGTTGTATTGATGATTTTGATGATTATAACTCTGTACCTACATACGTGTTACAGCCGCGATTCATATTTTATTCAACATACAACCTGACACTGACATGCAAATTGCAAAAAACGTAAGAAAATTTGAATTTCGCGTACTACCCTGGAGCATCCACCTTAATGTAATCATTTCTTATAGTATTAAATTACACAAATATATCATGATCAGTCGAATGACCGATTTGGTCGAGACGCCGTTGTTTAGCTATTGTGTCTACTTCGTGGACAGATCATGGAATAAAATACAATACACTGCCTCGTTGGGCTAGTGGTTGCAAGCGCGACTGCTGAGCATAAAGTACTGGGTTCAATTCCCAAGTCGGACAAAGTGTTGTTGGGTTTTTCCATCAAGAATTACTTAGTAGCAGCCACGGAGTCTGATTTGTGCCCGGTTGGTGGCAATAGGCTCGCCCCCTATTACATGGGAGTTAAACATAACTGGCGAAATGTGGGTGTACTAACTGCCTAACCCTTCAGCGATTACAGGCGTGATGTTATGTTATGTAATACAATTAGGATAGCAACCAAGACGTCTAAATATAAATGTTTTTCGCCAAGACAGGTAACAGTGTTACTTTGATACAATTATGTTGATGAATCCAAGTTTCGTTGAAGTTCGCAGGCGCTTCTGCAGTTGCGCTCGATTGTTCTGTCAACTGCTTTGTCTTAATCCTGTTATTTGTATTAAGCGGGAAATCTCTAGGTATTGTACTTTGGGTTGTTATTTAGTTGTTAGTTAGGATTTACCTAGACCCAAAGCAATTTTCAAATTAGTTAAAGGTACCATTAATCACCTGATTAAAGGTACGTTTGGGTAAGCTTAACATGATTAATATAGGCAGACGCAAATTCTTCCTTTAATGTGTCCGTTGCTGCGACCACGCGGGCTCAGTGCACGAGATGATGGACGTTTCTGGAAGTGTCAAACTTTTGTCTGAATCAGCTTAGATTGCTTTAAACAGGTTAAAGAAAAGAAGTGCTGATTGGTGTTTACATGTCTTCGAATTATTGGACATGAACGTTTTCTTACGATATTTTTCTTAACTATAAAGGATGTAAAACACCTCTTAACGAAGCCGAAAGGCACTTATTCTCTCCTCGTCATTGCGATTTTTTTTTTGTTCTACACCATACCTGGGAACCTTTTGGTCAAAGTTCCAACTTCTTGACAACTTTTTTTTTAGACATAAGTTTTTTACTTTAAACACCTCCACGACCCCCGTACTATTCAATCCATCCATCAGCACAATATTTTGAGTGCGTTACATTCAGTTCTACAACAAAACATGATTTTTCACCCCGAAAAAAAATCGTTTCCCAGCAATAATTTTTGCGTAAAGTTACTTAGTTTGATGTACAGAATGCTTGGTTGACGGCTTCGTGATGAGATGGTTTACACCCTGTATGAGAGCAATGATAACACATAGAAGAGGTGTGGGTGTTTCCACAATGCCATCACAGCTCTTTTATTAAACGAAACGGGTTAGGCAGAGGTGTGCCTAATAGTTCACCCACATTTTGCCAGTTATGTTCTAAGTCCTATGTAATAGGGGGCGGAGCCTATAGCCATTTTTTTTTTTTCGTTTGGGAAATCATCAAATGACTCCTCCCGCTCTGGGCGGAGCAGGAGGGAGTGTCAGACTTTTACTGACTAAAACCCATCCATGTTCCTTCATCGCCCTTTGTGTTCCGGAGCCACGGTATCTCTTTCGAATAGTCCCGCAGCCCCGGAGCCTATAGCCATCAACTGGACACAAATCGAGATTCCGTGGCTGCTGCAGAGAAATTCCTAATGGAAAAAGCCAACAAAATTTTGCCCGACCCGGAAATCAAACCCAGGACTTCATCGTCAGCAGCTGCGGTTGCGACCCTAGTGGTCGCAAACCAGCAACGCAGTATTATTACTAACAAACACAAAATCTTGCTCCAGTCAGGATCTGTAATTTAATTTAGACATCTAGGCAAGACCAAAAATAAACGCTCATATAACCGTGTTTCCACGTAGTTAAGAAAAAATGGACTCAAGGATATATGGAAGGTCGGGCACGTGGCCGAACCCAAATTAATCAGTAGCTAGATCTTTTTTAGGGTTACCTAATCCCTACCTGAGGTAGGGACGGGAAACGTATACCTATCTGTGTGACATGTGGTCATTATAGTACTTGGCTCCCAGGTGTTCGGGCACAAATAGTTGAGCAGGTGATTTATTAGGTTTTCTAATTTTATTTGTCTCTTTTCGCTGTAACATTTAGGTATTAAAATCATTTGACTGCTTTGCTGGGCTAATGGTAAGCGCTACGATTAAACATGAGGTCCTGGGTACAATTCCCAAGTTAGGTAACGTATTATTGAGGTTTTTACCAATAATTTACTAGTAGCAACTTGGAGTCGGGATTTGTGCCCGATTGATGGCAATGAGCTCGCCTTAGAGCATGAGACTTAAACCTAACAGTCCAAGTGTGTGGCTTTTAAATACGAAAATCTTTACTTTACCCTTTGTGGATTGCAGGTGTGATGTTATATAAAATCTATTAAATTTTCGATGAACCAATGTTGTAATTTTAATTTTAATTAATGCCTGTTCTTTCTTTATCCTGTGGTTAGTGCCTAACCTCATGGTGTCAGAGGTTTTATGCCGCCCATGGGCCTCTGACTTGGCTTACATGCCGTTGAGAAATATGTCTTCACCGAAGCAAGTGATAATTATACAATACGCACATGATTCCGAAAAATCAGAGGTGTTTTGGGCTCGATCTTTCGATGCCTGTTAATATTATCTTTATAAAGCTTCATCTTTCTATATAGACTATATCTCGAATCGTGGATCCTCTCCATTTATTAACACACTTGCATTAAACTCACGCCAAGAACAATACTAAAGCACAGAAACAAAATAAAAGCCCAATAGTAAGCCATATCTCCCTATCTGTCGTAATATCACGACTTTACGGAGTCTATTCCGCGACAGTAGGATATTTATCAATAAAGGCCCCACTTGACCGCGGCCCCCTGTCAGCGAGGCAATCGTAAATCTATCTATATTTTTATGTTCATTCTTTTATATGACACGAGGAAAGCCAAGGTCCTGAGATGTATGGATTTCTTGCGAATATTGACAAAAGTAGGTACAAGTGCTCATTTGTTTTGCAGAATCATAATTTGTCGTCTCTTTTCTGTAAAACTATGCTTTCTACGACCCGTTCCTTTTAAATTCTGTATACAAACAACGATTTAGCACGACTGAAATTTACGATATCTTAAGTAAATCTTAGATTAACTCAAATTGTAGCAGATAATCACAAACATCTTCGTGGATAAATCGATATACAGAAGATAGAAGAAAGGATAGACGGAATGCTGAAATTACCATTACTCGTAAGTAATTTCGTCATTCCGTCTTCATTCCTAAACCTATTTTTGTATAACTCGGTATGTAATGGGTGGTCAGCCATCCACGGACCAACCTAGGCAAGCACGGCTTAACCTAAAGATCGACCTGAGCGGCTGTTATTATTTAGCCACGAGCTCCTCATTCAATAAACCATGAAAACCTCATAGTATCTCCGCCATGTTGTGACGTATCTGCAGAATATTATCAATAAGGTCTACTTGACCTCCACGCTGTCATCAAGACAATCGGATTTTCTTTATCCCCGTATTAACATTCCGTTCTGGCCAATAACCAATTCTCACAACTGACTCTTAGGCGTAGGCGTGCTCACGATACGAAAATAAATACGTATGGTGTATTGGGTAGGTGGAAAACAGAAGGTTTGAACACTAGAATGTCACGGTATGAAGTTATGAAAAAGACAGCATAATAAATTGGGATCAGGACAGGGTTATGATAGTTATATGTACAACTTTCCCATTTGGTTTTTTTTAAACGTTGTCCCTTACGAGGAATTTCTCCTGTATCTGTCAGTGTCTTTTGCATCGGAAACCATGCGAAGAAAACCTCCTTTTTTTCCTTGTCAATTTCGTCTCAATTTTATTTCGATTACCAGGGCTGTTTGTCAGCACCCAAACCGTGTACATTTTACGCAGCAGTTGCATTTGACTTTGAAGTACTGACTTCAATGACTCGTCTAAACACCAGACACTGTTATTCGGTAATCGGATTACGACCACCTGGCACAAATAGCCTATATATAAGCAATATGTGCTGCACCACCTATGTAACTATACAAGCTTAAACCACGAGCAGGTACACCAAATAATATGGATTTGAGTTATGCCAATATTTGGTTTAGTGTTGTGTGATGTACCTTTGAGGTGGAAGGTTACTTACTCCGCTGCCGCGGCAAATTGTCGCTCAGCGGACGGACTTCCGGCGGGATCTCATGGCGACATGGAGAGAGCGACTATCGCAACCCCGTGCAGCACGCCACAATAGTGGCCATAAGTCCCCTCTTTGAGGAGTGGCTGGAGAGACGCCACGGCGTCCTCACCTTCCGCCTGACGCAGGTTCTTACCGGACACGGATGCTTCGGTAAGTTCCTGCACCGAATCGGGCGGGAGGAAACGCCCGGGTGCTACCATTGCGAGGATCGACCGGAGGACACGGTGGAGCACACTGCTGAGGTGTGCCCCGCTTGGGTGGAGCACCGCCGTGTCCTCGAGGTGGCGATCGGCGGCGGCGACCTCTCGCTCCCGGCCTTGGTTCCTCCACCTCCTTCTGCGAAGCAGTCATGCTAGCGAAGGAGGTGGCGGAACAGGACAGGGAGAGATCCTCACATCCCGGCCGCCGCGGGAGACGCCCCGGGCGTCGGGGGCCACGTGGTGGCTTCCGGCCACCGTAGGCGCGGGCCTGTGGACGGGGAGCTACGGGCTAGCTCGCCATCCGTACGTCTCATGACGACAGGCCGTGTCGACGGCGCGTTCGTGTTCCACGCGCGCCTCAAAGAGAGTCAGCAATAGGGAAGGGGTCCGCAAGGACCGCATGTATCAACACTACGAACATTTAAGACTAATGTAATATGCAGAAAGACATCAACGCGCTCCAAAGAAATGTCAAATGACGATAAGCAAACATTAGAACGAATGATAAGATTAATGAACGAAAATGGAACGGGAGTAATTTACGCGCGATTACGCGCCGCTCATTCGCGTACTTCATTTCACTTGGCGCCAGTATTTCATGTACTTCATTCACTCTTCACTCCGCGTCGCGTAATTCGTTTGAATATTCTGAATTTAACTTCGTTCGTTGGTACGCGACTGTGTGGGTGTGTATGTGTGTCAACTAACTCCGCTTGGGATTTAAGGAAAAACGTACTTATTTGGTTCTGTCTCATTTGGGACGGTACTCGTGAATGGCTCATGTCATGGCCATGGTAGTAATAATATTTGCAAGTCAGTAAGCATGTTATGACTGGTAACCATGAGGGTTTAGGCAAGTAGCAATGGTTTTCAAAGCGGTTCCTATTTCTACAACGGGTTTCAACAGTTTCATCAGGTATTACTTTTTACTTTAAGCTTTGGTAGCTTCTGTCTAGAGACTGGATAATATGCAACTTACAATCGTCGAAATATGCATGCAAATTTTGCATCGTAACTGCTAGAAATATGCGAAAAAGTGCCAAAATATGTATCATAAAAGTGATACAAAAATGATTGTTTTTTAATTTACTTCATTTCGACGAGATAAAAAGCTTAAGGCACCGTGGCCCCGGAACACAAAGGGCGATGAAGGAACATGGATGGGTTTTAGTCAGTAAAAGTCTGACACTCCCTCCTGCTCCGACCAGAGTGGGCGGAGTCATTATTTTGATGATTTCCCATTCGAAAAAAAAGGTCAGGCAGGCGGCAGGTAGGCCAGGCAGGTAGGTATAGTATTAAGTCTGCCTCTGTACTTTGTAATTGAAGTGTTAAATAAATAAAATCTTTTTTGTTTTGAAAGTCGAATACTGTTCTCAATTATCAGTTTTCGATTGAACCTTCAATTAATTAAAATATTCTTATAACTTGAAAACGGTCGTTCTACATCCACTTAGGTCAGTGGGTACTATTTGAGTTTAGGCGCTTTTGTGGGCATCACCTGTCACATTTTCCAGTTAATTAGTTGAAATATGCATTGTCTTCAGAAAACAGCCATAATATACAATTGCATAAAATGCAAATATGCATTTGCAATGTCAATCCAATACATTTTCATCATCGTTATCACTAAAAAAAAACACTTTATCTCTTTGTGGTTATTTGGGAAAAAATAAAAATCCATTTGCAATATCTGCATGTATGTACGATGTAGCTTCACGATGTGGGTACCCCCTTGAAAGCACCTACGTTCGGACCCGGGGTACTGGGGTACCAAATTGATGCAGCCTACTGTACTTGAGTGACAAGTGTAAGACCAGCGTTTTCTTGAATGCAAGTAATAGTTATCGTATAAACTGCGATCTTTGCAGACATCCTTTGTTCATCCCGCAAAGATAGAAGTAAGTTGTGAAAACTTGCTTACTTGCAAAACTAAGACAAGAGTAGTTGTTCTGTAAAAAACTTGAGTTTCCCATCCACGCCAAAGTGCACCAAAGTCATTGAACATCAAAGCAGCTGTTCTCAAACCACGCTAAAACCACTACGGAAGAAAGTTGACAAAAATAATGTGACGTTCTCGTCGCATCTCAAAGAAACACGTGTGCATATTGTTAACATGTTCCAAACTAACTGAAACTTCTGCAATACTATCTATTCTGTGTCACCGTTGACCTAAAACTCCACTATCCAAACTTATCTACGATGTAAACGATGCTTAGAGCCATGTGGCACAACACAACAAAATTCAACTCTACACTTCTGATTCAGAGTTCATTTTTGTCCGGTACATTTTGGTAATAGTATATTCAGGGTTGCTGCTTCTATTCGGGAGCCGATATCTCTGATACGATCGGGGGCTAGGCTGTTTTGTTTCCTTATTTCAAGCAATACCTATATAAAGGATGAGTGACACTTTGCTGGATTAATTTAGTGTTAGGAGCTCTTGAAATACGAGAGATCGGGCCGAGATTTTGGATTTAGTGGGCTGTAGTTTAGACGAGTCGAGTAATTTAGTGGAGTCCGTTTAATTGTATCCTGTAGGTACCTATTGTTGGGGGGACAATAAGCTTGGTGATTGTTTTGTCTTAAGGTATTTTAAGATGGTAGTGATGAGGGTTGCTATTGTATTGAGTTTGATATTGTTTCGAAGATCGATACGCTATTGAGAGGTAGTTTTTCGAAGTTACTATTCAAAATTATATTTTGAGACAATAGCATAGCAAAAGGCTTGCTCAATATTAAATGGGTCTTTATCACAACTGATGAAAGGGCGTTTTATAAGTTCACCTCTGCCTAGCCTTCAGGAAACACAGGCGTGATGTTGTGTTATTTTGTTTTGAAGAGTAGCAGCGGCGAAGTAAGCATGAATCCTACTGTAAAATGTGTTTTTCCACCCCAAAAATAGTCGTTTCCCATACTGTTCATAATCTTCCCTCATACTCACAATCACTTTGAAGCTCTTAATTCAATTTATTAAAACGTCATAAACTTCATTACACATCGACTCCCCGACCCCTACTATAAAATCCCCAAATTTTATCTCCGTCCTGCAACAATTCTGCAGTGACTGATTTGCATCGACGATTCTCTAGTAATCAGCTTAACTTGGTTCGGATGACAAAGAGTAATGGACTGTAAAAACGGGGATGTACCGTGACCCGGTAAAATTTTGATTCGTCGAAGTATTTCAACGGAACAATGGGCTTTTAGGAGGGGGCAAATGTACTGCGTCTTGTATTTGTAACTTGTATGTTTGCCTATAAATAATGGTGTTTTCAGTTGTAAAGAATCGATCGCATTTTGCTGTGCCTATTATTGTGTTTTTTTTTTGGACTTATAAATCGCATATAACCACGATTGAGCTCATGGCACAATATACAGGCACCGCACCGGCACTGCTCCAACCCAGCAATTACCTTGCCATTGAAATTAGAGCATTAAATCGTGTGTCGTATAATATATTTCATAATGTCAATATGAAAAAGCCCACGGCGAACAGTCGGTGCCTTGACCATACAACGCGACGCGCAGCCCGCGCGCTGCAAGCGAGCGGACCGCATGCTTACAGCGCGCCGACAGCGTGCTTATAGCGCGCCGACTCCGAGTCGCCAGAGAAACAACGTCGATCAAAAATGCCATATAACAATAGGCGAGACGACAAAAAAAATATAATTAGTCCGTCACTTAGATTATCAAAAAATATTTCACCCGTGTTTTTCTTTTGTTACGTAAACCAAAATTGACGAAGATACGACGCTTTTAAAATTCTCAATACGTCACGCCATGGTATAATTTTTAGCTAGTTCTGACGTCACGAGCCCCCACTCCCGAGTTTTGATGCGTTTTATCTTTGTCAATATTCATTGATTTACAAAAAAAAAAAAAAAATCAAAATTGTTTATTTCTTCAACAATATTATAACAAATAGTTTGTGATTGAAGCCTTCTTTTAAGCAAACAATGCCTGTATTAGAAGACTCCGCTCTTCCATAACAAAAGAAAGAAATTTTTAATAACATATTTATCATAGAAAGAAAGATATAGATAGACAAGATTGGCATAAGTATAGTTTGTGTGTGTGAGAGTGTGTGTGTGTGTATGTGTGTGTGTGTATGTGTGTGTGTATTTGTGTGTTATGTATGCCTGTATGGAGTATAGGTTATGTCGTGGGTTTCAAAAGCTCTTCCGTTTCCTTATAAGTAAGTGGTTTGATCCATTTCAGTATATTTTTTTTGCATTCATAATATTGGTTTTTATATATACATATTTCTTTATTTATTCTATTATATAATCGAGCAGAGCGAGTATTAAATTGCATGGAGGCAACCAAAGTTTTTGTTTGGGGAACTTCTGCAACAGCATGCTTTCTTCGTTTAGCTAGTTTAGATGCATCGTAAGGTAGGGTCTTGTGTTTCTTGAGTATAGTTTGAACTATGTATAGTTTCCTTACTGAGAGTAATTCGCTTATGTTATAAAGACTATCTGTGGAGTATCTAGTTTTCTTAAAGTACATGATTTTTATCAGGGCACGCTGTGCACGCTCTACTTCTATGAATTTAGTTTTTGCTGACCCTCCCCAGTTAGGAATGCAGTACACTAAGACAGACTGAGCCAAAGCGACGTATATCTCATTAAGGAGATTTCTAGAAGTCTTATTACGACTAGTTATATTTTTTGGCACAATATGTCTCAGTGTACTAAATAACCAACACAGTTATCTAACCCTGTTAGCAACTTGTTCGATATGGGGATACCATGATAATCTCTGGTCTACTATTACCCCTAGATATTTGGTTTGTTTTAATTTATTAATTTTTGGGCAATTACAATTTTTATTCCTAAAGTCCTCACAATCGTGAATTTTAATTTTAAAATCATCCGTCGGTTCAGTTCGTGCGCTAATACTGAAGCACACGAAATTAGTTTTACATGTATTTAGTGTAAGTAAATTTTTTTTCAACCACTTGGCTATCCTAGCCATGCCTATTTCAGCTGTGTACTCAACATCTTCCCAAGAGACACCAGAGAAGACAATAGCCGTATCATCAGCATAAGAGAAAATTTTGGCGTTTTTGATATTTAAATTGCAGAGATCGTTGATATAAATCAAAAATAATGTTAGACCCAATACGCTTCCTTGCGGTACGCCGTAAGTTACATCCGCGTAGTCACTGGTATACTTTCCAATCCTAACACTCTGCCTCCTATTACATAGATAGTCCTTAATAAGAGAAAGCGGAGTTCCTCGTATTCCGTATTTTTCTAATTTACTCACCAGGGTTGGAACAGAGACGGTGTCAAACGCTTTTTTTAGGTCTAAGAAGACAGTAACACATTTCTTGCCACTATCCATAGTATTAGCTACCAGCGATGTTAGGGCGGTTACTGCATCCTCGGTTGATACACCTTGTCTGAACCCAAATTGTGTAGGTGACAGTAATTCGTATTTACTAAGATAGTTAATGAGTCTATTATTTATTAGTTTTTCCACAATTTTGGACATTGCTGGCAGGACTGATATTGGTCTATAGTTGTTAACATCGTCTCTGTTCCCTCCCTTGTGTACGGGTGTAATAATAGATCTTTTTAGTTCTTCCGGAAAGACGCCTTTATTAAAGCACAGGTTAGTCAGATGAGTTAAGATTGGAACAGCTACCATTTTTATATATTTGAGAAATTTTGTAGTTACCTTATCCCAACCGGGGGCACTATCAGTTTTTAGGCTCATTAGAATTCTATCTACTTCATCACAGTCAGTATCGTAGAGTACAAAAGAATGGGATACGGAAGATTGATCTCTAATTAGGTATTGGGGGTCAGAGTTTAGGTGTTGGGGGTCAGAGTGTAAGTCGGGCTGAATTTGCTGGGCCAGTTGCTTACCAATGTTAACAAAAAAATTGTTGACATGATTACTTACAAAAACAAAAAATACGTGTCCATTAATTTCCAATACTCTAATTGACGGACTAAACAGATTTGCAATTTTTTTATACTGTCGTCATGCCTATTATTGTGTTCGCGGTGACAGCACGCTAAACACCTCGCGGCACTTAACTTTGAATTGGTAAAGTATTGCATCATCACAAACTACCATCAAAACGGCGAATGCTTTGACACGATTTCTGTGAAAAAACAGGCACATTAAAAACCGAATCGAACCCAGGACCTCGTGCTCAACAGTCGCGCTTGCGACCACTCAACCAAGGAGGCAGTCATGGCAGTACTATGCGTAATGTTTTGGTAAAAACAACAAAGCTCAGTTACACAAGTTTGCCAGTATAAACTCATCTAATACCTAATTGAAAACTAGAAGACTTCGCAACATAAGAACTTCAAGACAACTTTCCCCCGTAAATCGAACTCCCAGTAAATACGACACCTCCTATAAATAAAGAAAAGAGACAAACACCCGTGTAATTGTCGCTGTCTACGTAATTAGAAGTTATAGCGATTGCAACTAACAAACAGCGCTTTTAGCTAATTTATCGGCGAATTTCGACAATTGCCATTTGGTACTTAGCGACAATTTAATTTATTGCCTTATGGCGGTTCCGATGGTAACTTTTAATGTTATATTTAATGGAAGGAAAGCTGTTATGTGATTTGATAAGTTTATAAGCGATAATTGAGTTTTATTCAAATTTGAAATGAGACGAGCGTGTTTTGTTTTATCTTTCTTTATTATAATTTATTTTATGTCATAACATGATATATATCTCGTATTTCTCATGGTTGTAGATACTACGGATAGTAACATAAAATCACGCCTGTAATTCCGAAGGGTCAGGTAGAGGTGTACTTAATAGTACACCCACATTCTGCCCGCTAAGTTATAAGTCCCATATAATAGGGGGCGAGCCTATTTTTTATTATGGGCGACCCGAATGGCGCAGCGGTAGTGAGGCTGCCTTACGTTCTTAGGGTCCCGGGTTCGAATCCCGGTTGGAGCAAATGTTTGTGTGATGAGCATGGACATTTGTTTCCAAGTCATGGATGTTTATATGTATATTATGTATGTATTTACAAACAAAAAGTATCTATGTAGTATATCAACTATCTGGTGTCCACGACACAAGTTCACACAAGCCTCGTTGCTTAGTGTGGCACCAGATGGCGCTGTGTGTTAATGTCCAGCGATATTTATTTATTTATTTATTTTATTTTTATTTTATACTGTTCGGGAAACTTACAGCTAATATAAACAATGTTCTTAAACCATACGAATTTGAAGACCATTTATAAGTTTCCGCATATAAAAAACTATTGTCATTAACCGGGCATAAATCCAGACTCCGTGTGGAAGGATAGTTTTATCTAAATTTTTAAGAATTGTAGCATTTGATAACGTCTGAGATAACGATTTGAGGCTTATCGTTAAAACAAATATTTATAATTATCTATGTCGGTAAGTTTTCAGTTTAAAAGCAAATGTTTTGATCTCTGATAAGAGCTTCCAGATATTTCGTGAAGCGACTGCCGCCAAAGCTCGGCAACCCGCGTGAAATTAGGTCAAATATAAAGTTACCAGTAATTGCAATTAATTTAAGGGTAATAAGATTGTGAAGCAGCAAATTTAGAAGAAGATTCGATAACAAAGTACCTTAGAAATTTTGGGTGTTTTAGAGACACATTTCACGTATCAATATTTATTTTTCATCGTATTTTTTTTTTTTTTTTGTCTATTATGAAGTACTATTATGCCTAGCATCTAACTTTTCTAGGCACTTAAATGAATGTTGTCAAGTTATTTCAACAATTTATTTTTTAGTTGATATCAAATCACAACTTTTGGCTTCCAGTAACAAAAAAAAATACCGGCCAAGAGCGAGTCGGACTCGCGCACCGAGGGTTCACAGGTACAAACTTATTAAAGGACAAACTTAAGTTTGCTGTTCGATCCCTAAAAACGGCTATTGCTCCAACCGCAAATAATAAGTTTGTAATAGTAAAATCGCTTTTTTTTGTTATTAAACTACATATTTACGGTTTTAGACTTTTCCCTTTACATGTGCTGTAAGACCTTGCTTTTTGCCAAATTTCGTGATTCTAGGTCAACGGGAACTACCTATAGGTTTTCGACCCAAAACCTATAGGGTACTTCCGGTTGACCTAGAATTTTCAATTTTAGTTAAAAGCAAGGTCTTACAGCACAAGTAAAGAGAAAAGTCCGAAAAATACAAAAAGTTGAAAATTAAGGTATATTTTGGTACTTACAAGTTTTCGCGAAAATCTAAGTTTGCCCATATCTTTTATCGTGTTGACCCAAGACCATGATTTAACATTACACTTATACACCTAATAGGGACAATAGACATCAGAATATGGTATAAATTTCAAATTGCTCGGTCTACCCGTTCCTGAGAAAATCGGTGGTGACAGACGGACAGACGGACAAGAAAGTGATCTTTTAGGGGTTCCGTTTTTTTCCTTTTGAGGTACGGAACCCTAAAAACTATTTATTTTATGACAACCCCAAAAAAAGTTCCCACAAAGTTGCCAATATTAAAATATATTCCACATTAACCGACTATTTCGATCAATTGACGTTATTATAGTTATTTATGCAGCCGATTAAGTCTGATTAAGTGTCGATTCACACATCAGCGGCCTGCGGTGTCCTGATATTGACGGCCATTAAATGTTGGTCCATTTTACATTTTCCGGACATTGTATAAAATGACTGGACTGATCAACATCAACGTTTTGCCGTTGAATGAATCGGGAGTTGAATGCTTTTGGATAATGTAATTAGGGTATTGTAATTATATAAATATGGTAGCAGACTCTCATCTTTACTACTGCTCGCAAAACAGTGACGGAACAAACAATTATAGACATATGCCATCTACATACCCGCATTGGTAGTATGGCTTGTAGTTGATGATTGTGTTATTTTAACTTGTTCAAATCTCATTATAAACGGGTATTTATCGCGAATTTTACCTTTAATATAAGCCCGACGTTTCGACCGGATTCGCGATAAATACCCGTTTCCATATGTTTTACAATGTGTTCTGATCGTGAAAGTTTAAAAAAGACAATTGTTCAAATATACTTGGGACGCCCTCAGGCTCAATGGAGCGACGATCTTCGCAGATTGGCTGGTGAGCAACTGTATGAGAGTTGCCGAGAATCGAGTTGAGTGGCGTACGATTGAGGAGGCCTATGTCAGCAGTGGATTGATGTAGTGGATGATGATAAATTTGATTTAAAAATAGGCGTCTTCATTCACAATGATAGCAGTCATAATTAAGCAAGATAGTTGATGAATTACACGTACACCATACGTCTTTAACAGCAAGAGGTTATACAGAAAGAAAGAAAGAAAATACATTTATTTGGCACACGCCACAAGTGCACACAGTATAAAAACAAAAAAGAAAAACAAATATGAATAAAAAACTTAAAACTAAACAAAAATAATAATAATGTGACACTGTGCGCCTCCCGGCTGCGCCAAATGCCGGACAACTAGTGCCCGACGCTGGTTTTCAACTGGACTCACTGGAATAACACTCTCAACTAAAGGAACTAAAATAATATCTGACTGCCTCGTGCGTCTGGTGGTCGCAAGCGCGACTGCTAAGCTTGAGGTTCTGAGTTCATTCCCAGTTCGGGCAAAGTGTTATTTGGTTTTTCTATCAGGAATTTCTCAGTAGTAGCCACGGAGACTGTATTTGTGCCCGGTTGATAGCAATAGGCTCGCCCTCTGTTACAACTTAAACATAACTGGCGAAATGTTAGTGCACTATTAGGTTTATCTCTGCCCGAGCCCTTACATTACAGGCGTGATGTTATGTTATAAATTCCTTAATTTTAAACAGATTATCCGAGATCCTACATTACATTTTAATTGCATCAATTAAATCTTTATGAGAATCTGTAGTTCCCCGACATAGTTTACAAGCGTGATAATATCTACATTTATAAGATTACCTACTATTCTCAAATATAATGCGAACATTCGCATTCACCACACAACCCCCATACAATAGGGGGTGTTAATGGGGATAACCCCTATCAATTCATTGGGATTATTGTCTATACTATGTAGACGTATGAGAATAGGGTATTGTGCTATACAACTACTATCTATTTATGAATAGTTAATGAAACTTTAATCATTTAGAAGATTCCACGTGCCTTAAAGGCAAGGAATATGCCATTCTAAACTAAAGGCATTTTAAGTAGCTGCCAAGAAATTACTACATGGTTTTGAACGGAAAAAACAGCCAGTCTTGTCAAGTGATTGGTCAATGTTGTGTGAATCAAACCATTCTATTGTGAATTTAATGTCACTTACGGGATATCTTCCGTGATTATTGTTTATTTTGAGCTCCCTATATATATATTTTATTTTCATCGTATTGTGATGCTATCTATTCTATTGCTTTGATCTTGGTATATGGTATGGTCTGACTCTGATCTTACTGATCAGAAATGGAGAAAAAGAAAAAACGTTTAAAAAATTGGAACCTGGTGGTCATGAGGTTGATTGATTCGTTTCCCTTTTAAGTTGTTTCTGCGATCAACAAAGTTAGTCCATTCCAATTAGAGTTTACTAGAGATACTGTTAATTCTGACGGTTGTTGACGGTTCTGTCATTGTAATTGACCGGCAATGACGAATGCAGTACGTTGTGGTGATGTTGATTGTTGTAAAAGACGGGATGTTCACAGGAAATAAAAGTACTGTACTCGTATTGTATCCGTACCCTTTGAGCAAGGTTATTGACCATAATCTTGAGGGCGTTTATTGATCACACTGAGTCATAAAATATTAACTATAACATCGATTACGCGTTTAAGTCAAATAGCCGATTCAGCGATAAAATTATTGTTAAAAGTGAAACAATGAAAATAATGTGGCAATGCTCGTACAGATATATGTGACATACTTTTATGAAAAAAAAGAACAATGAAATACGTGGATAAATATCCAACAAGCAAGTTCCTGAAATTTTTTATTTGTAGTTCACAGAATTAATTTAAAAATGCCACTGGCTTAAAAATTGTGTAAAAGTGGTAAATGCATTTTGATAGAGTTCATGTTTTTTTACTCATTCTCGTTTAAAAGGATATACCAAGATTCGTTCGTTCCAGGAACCTCAGATGTGTTCTAATCTGAGGTTCTTGGAATTTATTTTATTGTATTTTCAAACAGCGAGATTTTTTATGGAATGCGTGGTTTTGTGTTTCTTTATAGCACAACTTTTTCAAATAGCAAAATGTCATGCATTTTTATTTGTGAATCTGCTGCCGAGTCTAATGTATTTGTAGATAAAAATACTTTACTTCGAGTTATTGCCTTTCTGACCAACAACATCCAGCAACAGACTACCAAATTATTTGACATTTGAAAACAAACAAAATTGAATACGCTTTAAGAAACCTGAGGGTCTAGAATCGTGCGGAGGAGCGGTGTCTGGTCATAATCACAGGTGGTGAACAGGCTGAATGTGGAAAACATAGGGCAAGGTGTGGCGCAGCTTGGGATAGGTCCAGCAGCATTTTTGATGCTACAGTCATCATAAAAGAGATCTACGCTTTGGAATGGGCACCTACAGTACATTCACAAGTTATTATGCGATGTGACTAGAACTGTAGCTTCATCCTATTGTTTTTGACCTTCAAAAGTGCCTGTAACGGTCTAATTGAATTAAATGCTTTGAGTTTGAGTTTATAATTGCTGGTAGATTGTCACTCTATCTAGGACTTTTAGAACTTATAATAAAAAAAATAACACGTCCATCATATCTATCCTAAAACAGTGTGTCAGAACCCCTCCATTAAACAATGTAACAATACGCGAAACATGGCTAAGTCTGGGCAATAATTCAGCAAATTTTCAAGTAGTGCCAGCCATATTTCATTTTACAACATTTTATCTCGAGACGGTCGGCGCCTTACATTTCTGACTTTGTGTCGTTCCAAGAACTCCTGTTTATAATCCGCACCTTAAAGTTTATTTTCTCTTGCGACTTGAGAACTATTGCAGCTTACTTATCTGGTTTAAAATGTAAGTTAAGGGCTTGTTGCATTGTTGTGTTTTTTTTTAATAAATAACAAAAATTGTTAAGTGGGGCTTCGTGGGGTACGTCAGCTGTAGCTGCGTTGTAAACTTTGTCGCGGCCTAATTAATATAAAGGTTGGAACTAGAGAAAGAAGTACGGAAGAAGAAGACAGTCTGTGGCGACTCCAAATAAATTGGGATAAGGGCAGGATGATGATCATGATGATGAGGTTGGAAAATAGTTGCATGTTTTGATACATAAAGGGCAAGAGTATTCTGTGTATTAAAACATGCAGTCAAAGTAACGTGGCGAGTATATGCAATACAAAAATCGTCCAATTAACGTTCATTTTTTTTCCAGACAACCTGTTATTAAACTCCAAATTGTTAAAAACGTTAGAAAATTCGAATGGGGCCCGGATATTTTAGCACTTTTAGCTCTTCCAAAAGTTTAAGAACACGGAGCAATTACACAATAAGATCCACGTGACCCATTCACCGGTAGGTAAACCGAAAGCCGAAGCCCTAAGGGTTTAAATGGCTAAGATTGGTACGGTAGGCCGTTCGGGCTTCTGACTCCCTACACAAGTGAACATTGTAGTTAACTGAAAAGTAACGTCAAAATAACATTCAATAACTTAGGGCCCTCACTCACAGCGAATTTTTGCTGCAAAGCAACCGCAAAATAGCCTCAGTACACTCGTGTTGCTGGCTGTGTACAGACACGAGCAATGAAATGCAAACATTTTTCAGAGCGATTTTCTCGTGAAATAACTGTATCAACTTTGAGATAAGACCTATTTCGTAATATGGCTTCAAAAATACTATGTTCGTGAAAACGTAAAACGTTAATCAATACAGTAGAAGAATATTGTTTTTATTTTGCTAAGTGTTTACATTTCATTGCTCATGATTGTACCTGAGTGTGCCTTCGCCTTTTCACTCGCAATATTGTCGCACTTCAGTTGCGATGCCATTGCGATTTGATAAATAAGTCGCCGTGCTTAACTCACGGCGACTTATTTATCGAATCGCAATGGCCTTGGTACAATAAATAGAATAACCGACTTACTCAATACACAACAACTTAATACACACAACTACATTCCCAATATGCCAATACAATCACTTGCCAATACCGCGAACAAAGTAAAAGAAACATTCGCAATCAATCACCAATCACAGTCGTTCTTTTCTTACAAACTTATCTTTAGGAAAATGTCAGGCCAATTTTACCCATTCATGAATTTACGACATAGAAACAAATCAAAACACGGTACAAACAATGGACTATATATATATAATCTTGCTGGCAATTTCAGATGCGATCTTGTGAATCGGGGCAGGTACCGTGTTATCGCGCACAAGTGACGTATTATTTGTTTCAAATGGCCCTCTAATAAAATAGACGGGCTGTATAGTTTTGATTTATAGGGGCTTTGTTAAGGGTAGACGGAAGGTAGCGAAGTTACTTTAAAGTTATTGATTTGGTTATGATTATTAAGATTGGGTGCCGAGTAAAGTAGTTTAAGTAGCATACAGGTATGTATGGTAAAGGGAAGGTACAAAGTGTCCAAGAAGAGTATCGGGTATTTGTTTCAGCGCTAAAGTAAGCGATATGCTGCGAAACTTTTTGGGCCTAGAGTTGCAGGAGTTTCAAGGTTTCAATTCAAGAACCTGGTTCCAACAAGACGGGGCCACTTGCCATACATCAAATCAATCAATTGAAGCTGTTAAGCAATTATACCCTAATAAGGTCATTACACGTAGGCGTAACATCAACTGGCCTCCCAGAAGCCCCGCCCTTAGCCCACTCGACTGTTTCGTATGGGGATACCTTAAAAGTATGGTTTATGAGAATAATCCGACGAACCTAACGCAATTGAAACAAAACATCAGGTCAGAAATGGTAACACTATCGAGGGCTATGTGTCAGCGTGTTATCACCAATCTTCGTTTCAGATTAGAAGAGTGCCAGCAGCGTAACGGTCACCATTTGGATAACATTATCTTTTCGAAATAATTTTCCATTTTGTATTCTAATAATGAACAATAAAAAAATACTTGATTACCACTAGTTTTTGTTTTATTGAACAAACAAACACCCGATACTCTTTTTGGACACCTTGTATGTTATGAATCGTCGGGGGCCACGGGTGGCCTCGGCCACCGTAGGGCGGGCCTGTGGACGGTGAGCTATGGACTAGCTCGCCGTCCGTCCGCCTCGTCCCATGACGACAGGCCGTGTCGACGGCGCGTTCGTGTTCCACGCGCGCCTCATAGAGAGTCGATGCACGCAAGGGCCGATGCCTCCCGGGGCTGCGGGACTGTTCGAAAGAGATAACGTGGCCCCGGAACACAAAGGGCGATGAAGGAACATGGATGGGTTTTAGTCAGTAAAAGTCTGACACTCCCTCCTGCTTCGCCCAGAGCGGGAGGAGTCATTTGATGATTTCCCATCCGAAAAAAAAATAGGTAAATTATTTCATTATTAAGACACTGGTGTAGTGCTACATGCTTCTTTTGACGCTTGAATGAAATTGGCAAAAAGGCGCTGTTGGTAAACATTCGTGAAATAGTCTGTGAAAATCCTGTTTTATAGTTCCGATTAAAGACACATGCCAAAATAATCTTGTAGTAATATATTACTTGGATAGTAATTCCTGTCAAATGAAAGGTAAGCCTCAGTAATGTTAATAACGGCATTGGCTCGATACACAGTAGGTACCACACCGTCTACGTTTACCGGAAAACCTCGTTCAATAATATATTGGATAAAACGAACTCAAACATACATATTATTATGTAAATTTCTCCCAGCACATCGTTTTGTAAAGCACAGTAACCTATTTGGCAAACTGGAACGTTTTTATGTACAAAAACGTTCTTTGAACTCCAATCCCCGAAGCATAAAAGATTTCTACTTATCGTTTGAAAAAATTAAACTAGTGAAATATAGCATTTTTTACGTACACTTGAGGCCACATTAACGTCACACAAAAATAAAAATATATAAACAAAAGAATCAAGAACAATTCGGGTGGTGCATTTAAACTGAACACAGGTAGATAGTGTCAGTGGCAATCGCGTAGCCTGGAGCGCTCAGCTCGCAGGTGCACGCCGAATTATACACATAGAAGGCGGAAAACAGCGAATTGAGGCGAGAATTTTGTGCGAATTTCGCCGCGATAACGCCCCGTCCGATTGTCCACCGCTGACGTCTGGGAACAATTTTCGCTGTTTTATTTTTGTACATGTACATTGTTCTTTTGTAATGAAGTGTAGTGTGCAATCGCGTTTCATTTACTCAGAGAATATTGCTGCGAATTTTGTACTGTATTATTAAAATCTTTCTAGATTATCGAAGTTTGAGATAAGTTGTACTGTACAGACTTCGTGGGAGACGCTTTTGGGACCAGTGATTAAACTAACTACATAAAAGAATTTTCTACTGACGCCTATATTCATTTCTAAGTCGTAGAGCTGTTTCGGAAAATAGACTCTATTCTGCTTAAAATATCGTTTGGAGGTCTGTCACGTCTGCACTTACATAAAATAAATATGAGAAACACCAAATACTATTACTAGTGTCCGTAGTTTTATGTAATGTAAAGGACCTTTGGCCTTGCCGGCGGAGATATCATTATATAAAGAGAAAAATTCTGAAGAAACGGCGGAAAAGTGTTGAATAGGAAAGTAAAATGTTTGTGTATTTTACGCATAGAAGCTACAATATGGTTGGTACCGATCGGCGATATTGTTCGTGCGGTAAGATATGGTTTTCCTAACAATTTGACTGCTGGCGGTTTTTTGGCACGGATGTGTAAAATGGGTACAATTGTAGTAAATGTTAGATTCATTTGATTTGATTGTTAAAGAAGAGATTATACTTATATAAAGCATTTTTTTACATTGATATTACAATCAGGATTTCCTGCTGATATTCAAAGAAAACATAGACAAAGGATATTATTGTAGATTACATTACTGTTTTACCTTCACGCCACAGTTAATACGCTAATGATTGGGTTGCAGAGCATGTGATTTTTTCTGTAAAACTTTTAGTAATTGACAGTTTATGGACACGGTAATGAAATCACTTATGTTTTTAGGCCCTAAAAATACCGGTTCTGTCTTAGAATCGGACCACGAACACGTAGTGGAGCCGACAATTCTTCAACCACAGCCATGCCATGCCAAGCAGACCGTATTGCCGGCAGGATGCAGACAACTTTGACAGATATAACAGTACATTATCTGTCAAAATCCTCTCTAGCGTCCAGTCCGCTCAGTTTGACCTCATCTTTATGAGGTGCCTGATGATCAAGTATTAGTCAAAACAATATTCATCATCAATCATCTGCCTAGCCTTTTCCCAACTACAACAACTGTTGCTGGTTATTGTTGGGGGTAGCCTCCAGTCTAACCGAAAGCGGCTGAATATCAGTATTTTACAAGGAGCGACAACAATAATGTCACTGCTAATACTTTTGACTCGCTGTCAGTTACTGCAGCAGTAAAAGTTTCAAGTGTTACTGCTATCTTAGTTACTTCCGTTTTAAAGACGAGTAGATAGGAGTAGTAGTAGTTAAAATAAAATTGCTATAACTTTACAAAGTCGGAAATGCCCTGTTTTGTGTGAAGAGACACGACTTTGTTTATGGCTGTGTTAGACAGTTTTAGTATTCAATAAAAACAATGTAATTATTGTACGCTTTTTATAGACAGACTGTTTGCTTCAGAAATCCTAGAATTATAGTATTGTGGGTTCACACACAGTTCACAGTACTATTTTCATTTTCGTACATTAAATTTGTGAGGATGTTTGATAATCCTTCACGTAAAAACTACTGAACGAATTTGGATGGAATGTGGCACACATATAAATTTATAACCTGGATTAATAATACATAGGATAATTTTTATCCCGGTAATTGTAACCCATGGGACAATTATCATACTACATGCGGGCATAATCTAGTAAACTTTCATATATCAACAACAATTGAAAACTGTGCAACAATTCATAACCGACAAATATTCAAAAGTATTTTCTCGACTTGGGAATTGAACTAGAGATTTCTCAGATTTTACAAACGCGCTCATCACTCGGGCATATCGCCCATCGTCCCCTTCACCGCCACGACACCAACCTTTACAGTTTTTTTTTAATTAAACCGCCCCTTTCATTCAAACTACCCTGCCAAATGAAGTCTTTTTAAAAAGATTCAAAAGAGCAAGATGTAATGAAGTTCAGAAAAGAGTTGGTCAATAGAGGTGCGACATTCATGACCGCTCTATTCAGCTCTATGAAACATAGAGGGGTGCTCTCTACCAATTTACTCTAGTTAAGGAAGCTCTAAATGAAGTTGCATCAAAGCTTTGAAGGGTACGCGTTAAAAGGTCCTAAAAGTAGGTAGATGGCAATTTTTTGGAAATGCGCTTTAAGTGATCGTAAGTGGGAGAAAAAATTACCGTCAATGGCAAACTGCTTCTTGGTTATTTTTATAAATTTTTCTTGGACATCACAGACATCAGCGATGGAAAACATCGTGAGGAAACCTGCAGGCCTAGCCAAGTTACAATCGATTCGTATCGATTCTCTTTCTACAATCGTAAAAGTTAAGTCACGTGGTCAAAACAAGCAAATAAAAACTTCGTACACAAGTTTACATCGGTTAAGATTATAGAATGAAATGTATTCGTTTCTACAATCGTGATTGCTACATCCCATATAAATCGTAGCCAACTTACAGTTTTGACTGAACTTAAAAGTTTCTATTTGTTTGTTTCGACCACGTGACTTAACGTTGAAATGATGTCATTCCCATACATTTGGGTAGTTTTCTATTAGCGTTAACGATTGTAGATTGTCAACTTGGCTAAGTCTACTGGACTTATAATTTATTAAGATAAATCTGAAATCGCCAACTCGTCTTGAGCTAGCGTAGTGCTTTCTCTAGAAGAGGCCCAGTATTGAGATAATAATAGGCTGGTATTCTTATCTTTGAACCTTTTCATTCCTAGCTCTTTCATAATAGGCTGGTATTCTTATCTTTGAACCTTTTCATTCCTAGCTCTTTCATTTTTGGATGCTTCGTACATATCTTTCGGTACTAGCGACGTCATACTTCAAATCTAACTTTTACAATATTTCTCACACAATTTGATGAGTGTTTGCAGCAAATTTCGCGCCCAAACGAACTGAACTGTTGTTCAACCTAGTGCTTGATTTCTGGAAAACAAACAAGCGACCTTTCTCCAAGAAAATTCCAAACATTTCACAGAGGTAGAACCTTAAAATGACAAAACGTAGCGTATGTTATTATTATTTTCTAGAATTCATTCTACCGAATATTCATTTTTGTTAGTTACATTTCACATGTACACAACACTAATAAAATGAACGTTATTTAACAATGTGAATGTAAGGTACATTCATCTGTTCATTTTACTTCAGACGGTAGGCGCGTGCAACATCAAATCTAACATCGCTGCATAGGTTCACTGATGAATTCAGTTTTAATTTTGTGTTTAGACCTTTCGAGTGAAAGATACCGATTGAAGGACAAAAATGGACAAAAAGTGAAGCATCTGATAAAGTCATTAACAGAGCGGAGGCTTGTGTCCCAAAGGTGGAATTGTTGTAGGTATACTATCCTGCAATTTTTTAGTCAATAAACGGAAATCAATATCACACAGAAATTAAAACCTTAATACTATTATTAAAACTAGCTCTGATGTTCGAGTTCGGTCAAGCGCGAGAGGGAATTGGTCTAAAGCTTTTAATCTACTCAATAAAGTTGAAGACTTTTTGTAAAAAATATAATTGCTCTCTCATACTGGCGATGAGATCGTCCGAGCAAGCTTCAGGCTATAAGAATCGATGTCAAATGGTTTTTTATTGTACGCTCATTTGTGAGAGAAGTCTATAGTCGGATTGTTGGTGTTAATGTTTATTTTTTATTTTAAGTAGGATGTTGCAGGTTGATTTTTAAATTATTGTTTGAAAAATCTATGGTTTAATGAACTAGTACTAAAGTAAAAAACTAACTAGTAACTCCCTCCTTGAAACTAAGGTTCCTAGTTTAATCAAAGATATAGTAAGTCCAAAATTGTAACAATACTATTTGAAACCATTAATACCGATTGGATTTTAGTTATTATTTCCTATTAGATTTAAAACTACCAAAGGTTTTTCTAACGTGTTTTGAAAACTTTAACGCAAAACTGATCAACCTGGACGAAAGTGCAAAACTGTCAGCCTAAAACCATGTAAACACCGAACTGAACCGTGTCCAATTATCTAAAGAAACCGCCACGCTCCACAATCCATACAGAGTTGGCATTCATGCATCACTCAGCGAACGATTGAAAAATGTCGTGCCAGCTAACAGACCTATTTAATTAACTTTCCCGAGCATTATGACCGGTTTATACCCGGTTTTTATGCCCGACCCGGGCATTGTGTGGACTCAATATCGGTTGCTTTATTGTCGACGGTTCCAGTCGCAGGACTCTTTGTCAAGTGGTGGCTCGGCAACATTATAAGCTCGGGTGGTTCTATACCCGGAATGTAGATCCGGGTAGGTCGTAAATGGTAGTTGTTGCCGTTTATTACCCGTTAACCGATCGATTTGGAGGTAAACAATAGGGTTTATGTATGCGATGAGACGGGAGGTTTAGTGGTTATTATCTTTATGGAGTGATGAAAGTGATGTTGTCGTTAGGTTTCCTTAGTGTTTTGTTTGTTGTCTGCGTGTAGGGGGAAAATATCCGTTGGGTTATGTATTTAATTAGGTCGCCTAAGGCTATCCTTCAAACGCATTTTAAAATAAAACAATAATTCTGCGTATGCATGAAAAAATGTTATTGGAATCAGGAATTTTCCTGAACTTGTTTGTGGTAGATGGGACTTAAAATCATCATCATCTTCCTTTCCTTGCCCCATTCTATTTGGTGTCAGCGCAACACGTATTGTTCTTTCATTCTCGCCTGTCAGACGTCACGGCATCATTTACCCCTTTCTCCTTCATATTCACATTCCTCACACAATCCATCCATCTTTTCTTCGGCCTTCCTCTCCCTTTCCATCAAATCAAATCAAAGCATTTATTTCAAGTAGGCCAGTTACAGGCACTTTTGAATTGTCGAAACAAAGATGAAAATTAAATGTAGCTACAGTCCCAGTCACAAGACATAAAAACTGTGAAAGTACTGTAGTTGCCCATTCCCTAGCGTAGATCTCTATTGAGAAGAACGGGCAAGAAACTCCATGGACACTCTTTTAAATCAAAATATTCATCCATCAACATTCATTGCATGGGACTTGAAATATTACTGTTAAAATATGGGTGTAGGTAAACCTCAGCCTAACCCATGATGTTCATATGTTCACAAACATTCTGTTAGATAAACGAGAAATAGATAACAATACGAGTTGTGGGAGTAAGAGTAGTACTCAGCAAATGATAACATAATAGATACGAGAAACATGTTTGTTTATTATTTGTAAGGTTAATTAAAGAAAACAGGTACCTACCTATTACGAGTAATTGATAAAAATAAACACGTTATTTTGGAATTGTGTCGGGCAATCATTAATTAGGTTTGATATAAATGAATGTTACGTACGTAACTCAACACTCGGTGGATATTCAGCTCGGCGCGAAATAAACAGCGAAGTCACAACTCACAACATGAAAACGCATTATGAATGAAACCTACTTATCGTTTTATTTACAGTACACGATGTAATAGTATAATGTACAAAATATACCCATTTAGTGCTGGTTTTTAAACTTCAGCCTATAAAGATTATATAATAATATAATCTTTATTAATTAACTCAACCTTTTTGGACGTAGTCCTCTCCATATTGTGTCACAACACCCTTCTTAAAACTTTTCATGAAGAAGACTTACCCAAGTTACAATAAAATAAATTAAAAAATTCAATTTTTTATACTTAACCTATATAGGGGTCATACATCTCTGGATGAATAATAACAAATAAAAAAATGTTCCAAATGTTGTATGTGGTCCTCGCGATGTAGCCTGCCTAATTCCACTTCAGTTACTCAGCCTTGTGCAAAGCATCTGTGACTTTAGTCTTTGCTCTAATGTCGCTGTTCTTTATGCGGTCGCTTATTTCTAAGTTATAGCTGATGCAAATGATGTGAGTTCGAAAAGTGACTTATATGTCATAGAATGGCACACAAAAGAAGTCGCAACACTACATGATCAAAACACGTCAAGCTATTTGTAAAAAGTGAGAAAAAATCAGAAACAGAAAGACCAATACATCTATTTCTCATTCAACTCCACAAACATCGATTATATCGGTTTCCATTAAATTGATACCATTTCCTTCAATACTCTAACGTTTTCTTGGAAGGTTGGCGGGGTTGAGGGGGGAGGGGTACATTTTTTATCACTTGCTTGGGGCGTGGGTGATCAATCATTGATGCTGGAAGCGTCTACACGGACGAATTACGGCAGAGCATGTTAAAATGGTTTACTGATTTTAATATGGAATAATGAGAAAGTGCCTTTAGTATGTAATACTTAAGCATCTATTGTAAAATGTGTGTCTGTTTGTTGAAGAACTGACTTTTTTTTTGTAAAAAAGTCCAGTACGTGTGTGTACTTCTTCAGATAAGGACCAACATGTGAACTTTAATTTTGGACAATAGAATGTGTCTGATTGCTGAATTCGGTTTAGAGTGTGTTTTATTAAATTCAAATAAACGAATGAATGAAGAATTATCATTCTCCTGCCCATTTGACAATTTATTTGGCGTCCACGCAGCATGTCTTCTTCTTCCAGACTTCGTTTCTTTGGTCTTCCTCTAAACGGATAATGAATATGAAATATTATTTATCCGTATGTTATTAAAGCCAAAGGAGGAGCTCGTGCGCGAGCCTGTGGATGGGGAGCTATGGGCTAGCTCGCCGTCCGTCCGTCTCATGACGACAGGCCGTGTCGACGGCGCGTTCGTGTTCCACGCGCGCCTCAAAGAGAGTCAGCGAAAAGGAAGGGGGCAAGGGCCGATGCGGTTGCGGGACTGTTCGAAAGAGATACCGTGGCCCCGGAACACAAAGAGCGATGAAGGAACATGGATGGGTTTTAGTCAGTAAAAGTCTGACACTCCCTCCTGCTCCGCCCAGAGCGGGAGGGAGCTTGTGGCTAATTATAGTATAGCCAAAATCATTTTGATACTACAATTATTGCTTTAATACACATTACGGCACTTACGAGATGGAAAAATTTTATTAAACTAATAACAGATAAATCTCACTTCACTAAACTGCGTGAACATAAGACGCGTAATAAATTCTTTAATTACTTAACGTTAATTTTCTGTTAACTTAATTTTCGACTCAATATTAATTTCGCTTATCGAAGTTGTTAATTGTCTAAAGCAGTTTATTTTTGGATCTTAGCTCTAGTCGTTAACGTCCAAACTTTAGTATTTCTACGGAACTGTTATTTGAAGGCAAAAAGACGGTTTAGTGGAGTCCATCATGTTAGAAGTACTAATGGACACAAATTAAAATGATCCCGGATTTTTGCTGATTTATACTCAAATATCTGTTGGAGTCCGGTGTCCGTGTGTCAGCCGGTCCACAACTTGTCCGTACCGGCTTGACCGAACATTTCGTCGAAATTCTGGTAGAAATATTCCTGACAGTTCAATTACCGGTATTGTATTTCTAAAATTTCTATAGGTACATAATTAAACAACGAAAGCAGGTTATTGACCAAAATACCGTTCTGAAGAAATTAGCATTTCTATATGGAATTTATGATGTAGTTCAACTCTGACATTTACATTGCTACGGCGTAGCACGGCCTACACCTTGCTACGGCGTAGCCGCCAAATGCCGCCGCCGGGTCTACGAAGCTACGAGAGGTAGCTGCGCTACTTTTTTCCATTCTAATTTTATATCCATCAATTAACGTCTCATTCACAAGGCTATTGGAGATAACCTTTAGAATGTTGTTATAGTTTTGTTATTACTCTCAATAGCTTTATTATTTTAAGGTTAATATTAATCTAGGAAGAGCTCGTGGCTAAATTATAACAGCCGCTTGGGTTTATTTTTAGGCTAAGCCGCGCTTGCCTACGTTGATTCGTGGATGGGTGACCGCCCATTACATACCGTACCATTACATATGAGTATCCTTCATGCCTCGGAAAGTGGTCCCGGCTGTCATTTGTAGATCTTTGACAGTTGTTAGAGGTAGTCAGTGGCCCGAAAGTCAGACAACCAGTCTTACTAAGGGGTATTGTGTTACCAAGAAGTACTAACTGTGATTTAGAGGCAGTCGCTCCCTGTAACATAGTTGGGAAAAGGCTAGGCAGATGATGGTGATGAGTGTTGGGTTCATGAGGACTCGAAGGATGGTACACTTCTTCAAATAACACAAGCACTGTACTTTATGACCTTTTTACATTTAACTCAATACAACCTTCTTAAACTTGACATCTTTTGAACTGTATAATTTTTGAACTGAAACTGAACTCTATGTACTTTTACCGAACCAAACGGCGTGACAACCTTAATTGCGACTTCTAATTCGCCGTCAACACCATCTAGTTCTGCAAATATACAACTTTACATTTTGAACTCTTGGTGAGCGGTTTCTAGACTAACATGGTTCTGAACAATGAGGTTGGTTAATCTAGCTTATATCGAAAGACGTAATAATATCAAGTAATGTTGTTACTTTCGGTACCTTTGTATTTATTTAGTACAAATTACAAGAAGCCCCAATACAAGGTTTACATATGAAAAAAAAAAAACAAACACAACATAATTTATCTAAACGTTTTTCTATATTTTCCTGCGCTGTTTACCCTTTCAACTATGAAATATCAACGTGCTGTTTCCAAACGAAATTCATCATCATCATCATCATCAGCCTATTAATGTTCCCACTGCTGGGATACAGGCCTCCTCTCTAAGAGAGGGAATGGGCAATAATTTACCATGCGGGCCCAGTGCAGTTTGGTAGATGTCACATGTCTCCGAATTTTTTGGTTCTAGGACATGCCAGTTTCCTCACGATGTTTTCCTTCACCGTTTTGAGAGCAGTGGTGATGAAATAAATTACACAAAGTAATGCGCCTGCCTGGGTTCGAACCCACGACTTACTGTTCGTAAGTCGGAGCCGCCACCACTGGGCCACCGCTGTTCCACTAATAATTAATTTTGTTAAACGAAATTAGTTTAACAAAATTAATTATTCTTTACAAAATTGCAACTCAAATAATTTAAAGGAAAAAAAGCTTAACCGCAATATTACGAAGTAATTTACACAAGTCGTTAGTGTTTCCATAATACCAAGTACTAAGAAATATGCTAATACTAATCACTTAATACATACCTCGTTCTGCATGTAAATACGCATATAAACTTGTAAATTAAGCGACTGATAGCCAGACGGAAAATGTGAAAAATAAAAAGCAATACAGTCTTGTGTCTTGCACTTTTTTGCTAAGTCGTGATGGCGGGAAAAAGCGTTTTATTATTACTGGCTTAAGGGTTAAAAGCTTTGCAATTAGTGTTGAGACTCAAGTCAAGAAAATTAATTGTTAATTAAATGACTACCAACTTAATTCTGTCTGTATATTCATATGACACTACCATTCTTTGATAAAATGAAATGCCTAGAACAATTTTATTTAATTTGTATGATAGTCTCTCAGTAAATTAAAAACAAAATTTATTTTTGTTTAATCTTCATAAAATACAAGGCCGTTTGCTGCATGAGAAAAAAACAAAGGTAACTTCCAAATTATAAAAAAGTTATAACTTCACGCCTGTAATCCCCAAAGGGTTCAGCAGAGGTATACCTAATAGTACACATTAAACCAACAAACGTAATATTAAAATTATACCACAGTTCTCAATTAGAACCCTCTAAGTAACTAAAGCCACAAAAAAATAAAACGGCTTGCAGTATCCAAAAGCAATTTTCGCTCCTACATAGTTTAATGCTCACTAATTTCAAGTAGTAAATAACGCTTTGGGCACTAAAATGAATCCCGACTAACCCACAACCTTGCCCGGTTATAAAATAAACATTTAAAGCCCCTTTTATAACTAATAAACTATTTCGAACAAACATTTTATAGCCCTAAAATATTTATCCGAAGTAGTTCCGGCTTTCGAAAGATATTTCGTGTAATTTACGTAAGCGAACCTTCCCTTAATTAAAATCTATGTTCTTTGTTCCAGGTGTTAGAATATTCTGGGAGTTGTGACGTCATGGAGTCTCGGTTCTGATGTGAGCGCGAAATTATTTGAATTTCGGAGTGTTGTGAAATGTCAAAGCTTTAGTGATGAGACTTTATATGTGAAAGAAGATGGGGACGTTGAGGTTCGGTGTTTCGTTTCTCATTTGTTGGATAACCGGTAAGTTTTCTACACAAATTATTATTGTTTTTACACTTTTGGTGCGTCCAACTGCTGGGCATAGGCTCGTAATTGCGATCCTGTGCTACTTCTTTCTGATTATTAAAAAATACTTCTAGGCCGTTCTGCCATCTCTTTCGAGATCTGCCGCCTCCCGTTTCACTGTTTACGGGCCCAAAGTTCGTTCAGTATGCGGCAAACATGATTATCATGCCTAACCCCATTTAAAATACTAGCTTTAAAAGACAGCGCATTAATAAGTAGGTTTCTGGTCCAGGAATTTGGGTCAGTCGTAATTTAGAACGTATTTAACTTCAAAGATGCTGTACGTTGAATGTAATATAAGATTTTGGCTTACGTTTCGTTTTGAGACGAGGTCGATAAGTACGGTTTTGCTTTGTACAGCGAATGTAGTACTTAAAGATATTCGGTATACAAAAACCGGGAAAGGCTAATAAAGTCTACAGAAAAATAAAAATTAAAAAAGTTGCGTTCCTTGCGTTCCTTTTTCAAATAAATCAATCTCACCCTCATTTCTCAGAGCTCCGTCTAAAAATACGTTACACAATCCACAAATTGAATTTAGAACTCGAATTCCAAAATGGAACTTCGACTACCCTAATTAAGATATAAAAAAAACTTGTTCAAATCTCCATAAATTAACTCGTTTCTTAATTCAGGAATTAAAAGAAGGCTTTTAGTTGATTAACTTTTCAACGGGCACTGGAGGTACTAGGAGAACATAAATCAAGCATAATACAATTACAGTAATGTTTGATTAAATACTGCTGGTTGGTGCGTCGGGCGGCGAAGTTGGCGGAATGTTGGTACAACCGTTTCCAACGTTGGTACTACACCAACATTGTTCCGAGGTGCAGAGAAAATAGTTGAGTTGATTAAAACTTGTTTAGTAATTAGCTGACGCTGTCGTGTGGTGCATGTTTACACTTGGTCTGAAAGTGGAGTGTTGTACATGACAATTTTTCAATACTACTAAATACACATGAACTTTGAAATATTGGATAGTATCTGTGAATAATATAATATAATTGATTTCAGTCCTTTAGTATTTTGGCTGGAAAGGCAACGCAAATAATGATTTTTTAGAAAGAGACAGAGACGACCTCTATAGCTTTACCCACTCGATGTTTCATATTCGCGTCTGTATACACATCAAAACAATTGTTTGCGCCTCTATCGCTTACTTCGTGGCCCCAACATAGTGTTGTTTCAGCCCTCATAACGAGATTTCGACTTTCAGTATATTTATTGCTTTCAAACGTTCAAAGTTAATTATGAGCGTGTGACTTATGTGTGCGACTGAGTTATGTCTATTACGAGTTCCTGTTTAAAATAGGCGAGCTAGTTCTTTGAAGTTGTTGACCTAAAAACGCACTGGCCATTATTTTATTCAGGGTATTAGCAGACTTCAAAGTGCAACCTGGTTTTAAGACTGCAGTTGGTCTCGAAAAATCTATAGAAACATGTCGTGACATGTTTCTATAGATTTTCCGAGACCAACTGCTTTTTGCGCTTAGAACTCTTTTTCTTTTCTAGTTTTGTCAGAGTATAACTCGAAAAGTTGGCTAGATAACGACATTTTGTTTTAAATTGACAGAACGAATAAACGGCATCTTTGGCTTTATAACCGGCAACACTAATAAGTTTTGTTGATCAAGTACGTGATTTAAGTATTAATCATTTTTGTTGACATTGAACACTAAATATTAAAATCACATATGACTATATGTACTTAATTTACGTACAATGAAAGAATTCATTCAAGTTTAAAATACAAGCGAAGAAAGCAGTGACTCATTCACAAAAATGCATATAAAATGTACACTACTAACTCTTTAGTATAACGTAAATGTGAATTAATTCGTAGTTAGACAAATTAAAGTTATTCCACTTAGCTAACAGGTACTTTGAGCTAGTAGTAACCTAGTTTTCGTCATTCGGCGCTGAGTAATTGCGCGGAAAAATGGGCGTTTAATTATTACCTACAAGTAAGACATTGTGTTTAATACAGTTACGTACTATTATTACGCATGTACGCATAAATGTAAAAAGTAATCTTATCCTATGATAAGATTACTTTTAAAATCATAAAGGCTTGGGATAGTTTGTCCGATAGTGGTCTCATTTAATTATTTTTTATAATCCCCTTTTTTATCGCATCCCTGCCCTTTCTAAATTATGTAATAAGAATGTCCTTTTCCAATTATTCCTATAACCAACCAAAGTTACGCAACGAAATCACATTGGAACTCGCAGCCGTTGAAAAATGCTCCCCCACGAGCATTCATATCAAACCAATATCTCAGAATAGAGCCATCGACCCAAAATGCGTTCAGACGACAAAACGATAGAAACATCGGTCAAATACATTTCAATGCGCGTTAACATTATATACAAAGCATATCATTCAATTTGGACAAAAATCAAATCACACCGGAACAGAAATTTTCGGGACCCGAAAAATATATTCCGACGAAAGTCCGATATGATTATTCGTCTTCGGAGAATCCAATAATTCGTTATATTGAAGAAAGTTTCCTTCTTACAAAGTTGCCAGTTCAATATGATTTTCTTTGACCCAGCTCCAGCCATTATTAGTATTATTCTTCGTTGCCAATATCACGATTGCTTTTCGTGCCTAAATGTCAATTTTATTAACTGTTTGTTTTGGCCGATGAAAAGGAATATTAAAGTTGGCAAATCAGTCTGTATGATGGAGTCTGTTTGTGTAAGGAAAGGTAAATGTTGCCATACTGAGTGGGATAATTGAGGATACAACAGAGAATAGATTTCACGACGAAAACTATTAAAAAAGGTTTTACCTAAGTGCTCATTTACGGAGACGCGGCGCGCCGGGCGGTGCGTTGCGCAGCGCGTCAGGCGGCATGTCATGCAGCGCGTTGCGCGTTTTTCCGTTTACGGAGAGGCGGTGTCATCTGCCATAATTATGTTTGTATTTGCACGTGGTGGGTAACGCTGCATTTCAGCAAACGCGCGTAAAATCGCTTTTTCGTAAACGCTCTCATACATCGTCATATGTTTGAATTAAAAGCGGGCCGCGCCGCGTCTCCGTAAATAAGTCCTAAGCCCTACGTCCTGTATAGCAGTGATTGGACTGCCAAGTCATATGTCTTGAATTCGAACCCAAGACTCGCTCCTCTGATTTTTCGGATTCATGGGCGACATGGGCGTATTGTATAATCACTTGCTTCGGTGAAGGAACAAATCGTGAGGAAAGCAACATGCCTGTGAGATATTTCTCGACGGCATGTAAAGCCTAGTCAGAGGCCCATGGGTGGCATAAAAACTCTGACACCAGGTTAGGCACTAACCACATGGTAAAGAAGAAGATCTAAAAATACAGATCGTAGCATAGAAGAACGGCTAGGTGAATCATCAGAATATCAATATTCTGGTTATTACGAATATATTCTATGAAGCTCCGGGACTGTATTAAAGTTGTAACTGATAGGCTTAAAATAAAACCTACGACGATGTTGAGTCTATCTACTTTTCAATAACCAAATTACATTAACCAAGTTACATTTGGGTTGTCGTGCGCAAGGTTAGTGAATGAAGACTTATTTTTCTTTTGATCCCAAGACATTGTCGCAGGGCTAACAGACAAACGACTATCTACATTTGGACCTACACTTCGTCTAGGGGTGAAAGCGTGACAAACAGACAGAATATTAATTAATATAATATATATAATAATATAATATTATAGTATATATAATATAATAAAATAATATATAATATAATATAATATATATATATTATATAATATTTATAATATATATATATTTTTATATTTTATTAATTGGGAAGAGTGAACCAAGTATTGCTCATTATCTCACACACCACACGACCTCACTTCCACACTCACACCCACACTCACTCACACCCACACTCACTCACACACTCACTCATGATACACATACCACACGCTCATTTATCTGCATAGCTGTTTGTATAATTTTTAAGTACCCATTTTTTTTTAGACTTTCATGTTTACATTGTCTACATTTCAATTGCATAAAAATGACAAGTGGAAGTGCGAACTCTCCTAATACAAGCAATTCCTTGCTCAAAAGGTGATCTTCAATAATATGTATCGAAATTCCTATTGTAATTGAAATAAACGTTTTTTTTATTCACCTAGCCGTTCTTCTTTAATGTCCATTGGGAGTCACTTATTTTCGTGGTTCAAAAATATCAACCAACGAATAGAAAAAATTTAAAGCAAAATGCACTCCGGTTAAAAATAATATTGAAAATTGAAGAAAGCAGTGTGAACGCACGACTGAACAGTGATCGGACCAATGAACGTACGATTGAACTAATGAATGAACTGAACATTCACTTAACTTGACTGAATGATTACTCTGGGGACACTGGTTTTAATCGGTCATGTAGAAGTCATGTCTCAATGAAACTCTGTAGTTCAAACTAAGATATTTGCTACAGAAGTTTGGGATAATTTCAAGTTTTAAATTCAATTAAATTTCTTCAATTAACGCCATCTCACTTGGTTTATTTTTGCGAGGTTATTTTTAGTTTATAAATAAAGTAGGTACAAAAACTATAAACGCGTTCATATTTAATCGTCGAAATCTGGGTGCACTAACGGGTACACCGTTGCTTGACTGATTTTCTCAAAAACCAGTAACTATACTCATAATTGAGATAGATTTAGTTAAATAACTATCAAAATTAACGTAGCTTGGCATATAAACTGCACATGACCTTAACTCCGGTTGAGTGGTAAAGAATGATTTGTGACATTGAGTAGGCATAAGTACCACTGTTGTACATGAAGTTTATTATAAATAAATAAATACCTTCACCACATGTAATATCAACAAATATAAACTATGCTCAAACAAGCCTTTCACATGGGCACACGAACAAGGCCGGTACAAAAACTCAGCTGAGCCGTTTAGTTTAAACATTGCGAAGCTACTGCAGAAGCAGATTGCCCGTAGGGACGCGGCAATTGTTTCACTTGACTCCGAACTTCCACTGCATAGTGAACAGTTGATGCACGGCTTTGCATTCGCTCTTACACTTTTATTTCTGTTCCCTTTAACATGTAAAATGGGGTTCACAGTTTCGAAGCCTATTTTAGTTTTTGGCAGGGAAACTGTTGCTTTGGAAATGTAAGGGTTCTTGTTTCCCAAAGGTGAATATTTATTGGCGAATGAGTTCGCTGATGTTTGTCTAAAAATACGAAATCAGAAAAAAAAGAAGGACTGTCAACTGTCTGTCAAAATCACAGCGATCCTCTTTTGTTACTATGAGGTAACTATTATGGGGTAGGTACTACTTCTTCACACATCACCAGTGATCGGAGTAGGAAGAGCTAATTTTTGTACTTGCGATACGTTGTCTTAATATGGACACTCTCGCAATCCCGAGATTTGAATAATATAATATTATTGAAGAAGTTAGAAATTACTATGTACTTGTAAAAAGCTATTCACGTCTTAATTAATTATGAGCGAAATATCCCTTCACCCCTCTGACGGGTAAATATATATTTTTTTAATTTTCTGTAATAATTTTGTATAGATAAGTATCAACAGCCGTTACAAACTCATTCTAACGTTCTACAAGATCAATGTTACCGTGGAACCCCGGGGAACGTCCATATTAACATCAACGTTTGCAGTCATTGAATCAAAATTAGCTCGACTTACTCCGATCACTGCACATCACACAATCGAATGGCCGCTGTCCGAGGAAAACTATATTTGACAGGAGTATAGTCGTTTTGGAGATGGGATGTCCCAAGTATACTCTAAAACACACAGACAAACGGGCTTCGAACAGAAGGATATCTATAATCCTCTTTGTTTTCATGAGCACGTGTAAAATATAATGCGATCAGACCTCTTCATTATTAATATAAAACTACATTTACCTTTGTACATCACGAGAAGCACTTTATATTTCCTTTTATCAGATCTGTATGTAAATCTACTTTTAAAACTACCGTCAATAATCTATATAGAGGAAGAAAATATTATTCCGTTCAGTCCAATCGCGCTTTGAGTCGCGTCGGATAAAGATTTGTCTCAAAGACGTCGATAAAAGGTTACTCGATAACGGGTTTGTCATATAGATATTGAGATGCTCGTTTATGAATTTGAAGCTTATAATCTTTGGTTTGAGTTTCTTTTTAAGTGGGTTCAATTATAAAGGTTGGTCATTGTTTTGTTCATAGTTATTTAAAAAGTATAATTATGTTGAATTTGGTAGATTGTGGGCCTGTCTGTGGAAGCAAAACTATTTCATTAATTGTTTTTTTCCCTTATAAAATACGTAATGCCTTAAAAATATAATTTTTAACCCCCGACCAAAAAGAGGGGTGTTATAAGTTTAACGCGTCTGTCTGTGTATCTGTTTGTGGTATCGTAGCTCCCAAACGTATGAAACGATTTTTGTTTAGGTTTTTTGTGTCATAGATAATTTTATCCTTACTCGTCTTTTAGTATAAGCGGAAGGAGGTTGGTGTTCCTAAGCTGACAGACCGGCTCTGAGAAGAAGCGCGAAATAAAGTCAGAGTGTAAAACATTTTCTAATCTATCAGCCTTTCCATCTATCTAACCAATTGCAATTACAAGTCAATAAACAACCACTTCTCATCTCTCAAGATGTCCCCCATAAATCCTCGACTATTTGGTTCCGCGTCCACTGTTGTTGAAATAATGCCAGATTCGCGTCCAGCGCCTGCAACCTCTGTTTCTGAGTATAATAAATTGAATATACGGTTCGAAAAAGAAGTGCCATATTGAAATATTATTTTTCCCTATGGTTCTGTCTTTTCTTGAAAAAGGTTTTATTCATATTTTTCCATAATGATAGAGATGTTGAGGAGAGCTTCTGCTGTGTTGGTTTTGAATAAGCCTGTTAATGACGCGCTTCGCCAGAGAGTTATGTAGTATCTCACCGAAACAATTAATTTTATTGTATTAATATCTTAGCAAATAGTGTAGTGGATGGTTTCATTTTTTCATTATAAAAAAAGTTAAAGCGTTGGTCTCGGCATCATTCGTGGTGACATAGGTGTCTTTGAGAGATTAAGCGGGAGTTCAGAACCTGGAAGTCTGTAAACCAGTCTTACCAAGAGATGTCGTTACTCAGTAAGTAACTGGGTTGTGGAGGTCAGATACGCAGGTGCTCCCAATACTAGTATTCAGCTGTATCCAGTTGGATTAGAAGCTCACCCGAAAGTAAAAGTCTATGCGGAGTGATTTAACAGCTTTGAAGCAAAAAGATATAAATAAGTCTATGAAATGTCTGTATGACAACTACTTCTGGAAATATAATACAATACAATAATAGCCATTTCTATATTTGGCGTAAGTTGCCTCGACAGCTGACTCCGCAAGTCGAGAACTGGCCACGTCTGTCCGAATCTACGTCATTACATTACTCTCCGCGGCGGAGCTGACTACAACAGAAAATGATACATGCAAATAGCCACAACACAGATAACCAATCCTAGCGTTCACTTCGTACAATTGTTCACGAATAGCTCACTCACTCATTCGATTGCGGTTGAAATGTGTGTGTGAGGTGTGGTGGTGTGCGTGAGTGAGTGAAGTGTTTTTCCCCGTGGTATGCGTCCAGCCAGTGTGACCCATATACGCTCGCTGTGGCAACATAAATTATGGGACCAATTGTTTCCTATATGCCTATTGTGTCTTCCATTGCATTTATTTAGGGGCTATTTTGCTAAAATGACACTCGGTCATTCCTCTTTTTGTGTTATAAATAAAAGTGATTTTTATAGACTTTAAAATTTATTGGGTACGTTTAGGTAATTGGGACGTTAAACTGGGTTCTGTAGGAATGCTTTTTCCCAATTTAATTTAGAGAGTTGATTTCGTTTGGTTGTGGTTTTGATTTTATTCATGGATAGTACACTTTTATAGTTCAAATCCACGTAGAAATAATTTAAATGGATCCAAATATCCAATTACTTCAGACATTATCAACGTTAAAAGCAGCCCTTGCAACAATACCTAATGAAAATAAAGATACAAAGAATAACCAACAAAATAATATTGTATACTCTTCCAAACATCTCCATAATTCGTTTTGGAAGCTAGTTCCGCGTCCATAAGAAAATAAAACCACACACGGTATATATTTACTAGTTATTTATGTATGTAAATGGCAATTTCGCGACCTATTTGTCTCCCTTCACTATATATTCCCGCGACGGATCGCCTGACGCTGTTTCCGCCCGCTGCCCCTCGAAGGAGTTAAAAGTCATTCTGGAAGGATCTACTTTATGTTTAAATGACCTCAGGACTGTAGTTTTTATCGAGGAAACGATAGGAGCACTGAATATCACCAACATCTCCTAAACTCGAGTTGTTTAGGATTCGTTCCATGGCATTTCAACACATATATGATGAATTGGGATCAGCTAGTAAAACAGTGTTTTATCACGGAAGATATCCCGTAGTGACACTATAAGTTAAGATACACTGCATTAAAGTGTACTATATATATGCTTCATTTTGCCATCCGTTTTCATAGCAATGTTTTGCTCAACACACACAAGTTTAAAGCTCTCTGCTTTAAACTCGTGCCCAATTCACGGCGTGGGTTTACTGTTGTTCTAACACATAATTAGATTCATTTATTGCAGTTTACATACTTATGATACATTTTAGAGTCCACGACACAGAAATAGCCATAGCCAAGTTCCTTTAATACCAGTAAAATCAAGTTTACGATGCCTCTAAGAAAAGAAAACTATTCTTTTCCTCTGTACAATAAAATAAACGTGGTATATCATAAACACTCTTCAAGTTCATTGACCGCCAGATTATTATTCGCGCACAAGCCTGTCCCAGCAGTGGTAACGTTATTGGCTGTATATACATACATAAAATATAATAAGTATACACCTCAGTTCAACAATACACCAACATTAACTATGTTTTACGAGAATCTATTACCCAAAATTATGGTAACATAACAATGTCGGCGAAAACATCGTTCTAAGCGTACTTATTTGTGTCCCTTCCAGTATTTTCCGTGATCATACCCGATTATTATCCTGTTGACGTGTTGTGACCAACAAAGTGATGCATGAGCGTAGTCTGGGATTGTTTTGATACTAACAACCTCTTTTGTTCACTATTTTGGACGCTGTTTTTTTGTGTTTCTCGGTATGCTGATGTGGGATTTAGGGGTTTGAGTGTCAACCCTTTTTCTTTTATTCGATCGTTGTTTATGATTTTATTGTCTACATGGGTCGTTTTTTTCAGTCTTAGGCCGCGTCCCTACTATGTCATGACGATTAATTTTTCGTTAGTTTTTAAAGATAAAGATATATTTATTGCGTAACTATGTACATTAAGTTTTTATTATTAAGCATAACATTTTTGGTTTCAACACTCTACCAAAGTCGGATATGCAATAGTATTTTAAGAAATTAGGTTCTAAAAAATATATTTTTTTATCAAAAAACTCATGTAGATTATAAAATCCATTATTAATTAACATTTTTTTCAATTTATTTTTAAACATATTTCCATTTAATTGCTTAATTGCCGGCGGTGAATTATTGTACACACGAATAGCAGTAACATATGTACTTTTATAATACATCATATTGTTAATAACTGGTAAATTAATGTCATATTTATATTGTTTCCGAATGTTTCTTTGGATTTTTTATTTGAAATTAAAATATTGCATATTGTTTTTAACAAATAAACATAATTCGAGTAGGTATATAAATACCAGTCAGAGTCAGGAAACCCTCCGTTTTGAAAACATTCCTTAATGATTCGGTACTATGCATGTTATATATTGTCTTAAGACATTTCTTTTGGAGAATGAATGTGGATTGTACGTTTGTCGAGTTCCCCCAATATATGACACCAATTAGTTGGCAAAAGTCGTGGACGACAGTAATCGCGTCGTCCTATATGTGAACACCTCCATTTAAATACACAAGCTAAAAACTACACGATTATCTGACGTCACGACAAAGCGGGAACGCGGCCTTTCTTTTTTTATCGGATGGAAAATCATCGAATGACTGCTCCCGCTCTGGGCGGAGCAGGAGAGAGTGTCAGACTTTTACTGACTAAAACCCATCCATGTTCCTTCATCGCCCTTTGTATTCCGGGGCCACGGTATCTCTTTCGAACTGTCCCGCAGCCCCGTGGGAACGCGACCTTAGCTTTACTTAAAGTTCTGTTAAAACAATACGTTCAAATCGCGCATGCGGCACCTCTCGCTCTCTGACAGCATGCACTGAAGTATCTGTCAGTCTCCGGTATCTACAGCCAATCCGCAATTTGTTTATTATTATCATCTGCATGTTTTATGAAACCGTTAGTGAGAAAATAAAAGATAGCTCCGATGTACATTATAGTGTAAAGTCCCAAATAGGTAAAGTAACAAAATATGAAGTTATTAGTTAGCAAATTGTTAGTGTTCTAGTTTTCCACTCGACGACTCGAATGGCGCAGCGGTACTGAGGCTGCCTTACGTTCTTAGGGTCCCGGGTTCGAATCCCGGTAGGAGCAAATGTTTGTGTGATGAGCATGGACATTTGTTTCCGAGTCATAGATGTTTCTAAGTATAATAAGTATGTATTTACAAACAAAAAGTATCTATGTAGTATATCAACTATCTGGTGTCTACGACACAAGCCTCGTTGCTTAGTGTGGCACTAGATGTCGCTGTGTGTAATGTCCAGTGATATTTATTTATTTAATTCAAGTACTAAAATCAGTATTTTATTGTCTCTGTGCAATTTACCCGTTGGCTGACTTTGTTTTTGCATTTAGAGAACTTACCTATTACAATCCGCTGCAAAACAGCATCTCCCAAACTGCGGCACAACCTCCGATTACCACAACCAGTCTTACCCAGCCAACTTTTTAAGGTCGCCGGTACACTTGGCTGGAGGGCGTTCCCACACTACGCTCGCTGAAACTTGTTTGCATCCAATTATTCACTCGCAATATCAATTAACTTTGACAAAGACACTCTTATTAGTAGCGACTAAGCCAAACAATAAGTGACAAGTGCAGAGATCACGAAGGTGTTAAAGTTATGATGAGTTGATCATAATCTACTGTTTGATGTCGACTTACTAAAGCGTGGGAGTGAAGGATTACTCCAGGTGAATGAAGAGGACTTGTAATCTTTAGAGGTCGTGAAGTGATCAGTCTATTTGTTGATTTTAATTGTTTTACAACTTTAAGTCGTTGAGGTTGTGACTTGAAAGCTAGGGGCCGATGTGACCTTGGTTCAGGTCGACTGAGCGTGCATGGAGGCATGTGAATGCGTACGAAAGTCGTTAGTGTGTGTATCAATGCCGGTTACTTTTCTGTGGGTACATAAAAGGGAAATGTTTGGTCTTAGGCATATTTCATCACTTCACAATGTGTTACAATCAATGGCATGTCTATCTGGCAGATGACTTGATCCATCTATCTGTGCTGTCCTTTTTTTAGTCATTAACATCAGCCTACAACGTTCCCACTGCTGGGGCACAGGCCTCCACCCACCTCACGGGCCCAGTGCGGATTGGTAGAAGTCACATGTCTTCGAATTTTTGGTTCTAGGACATGCCGATTTCCTCACGATGTTTTCCTTCACCGTTTTGAGAGCAGTGGTGATGAAATAAATTACACAAAGTAATGCGCCTGCCTGGGTTCGAACCCATGACTTACTGCTCTTAAGTCGGGGCCGCCACCACTGGGCCACCGCTGCTTTATTTTTTAGTAAATCTTGGAAAATCGAAATGTTTTAATACATTGTTAAAGTAGCCCTCAATGACCTAAAATCATACCTCTCATGTGATAAACAGTGGCGAAGAACGTTCACTCTTTTTCTAAATGATAAGAGGCCTTTGTTTATACGGAACAAGTACATACCTACAGGTTGGTAAATGAAAATAAAGGTACAACAATACAAGAACTCTATTTACGTTTTCTTGCTAAATAAACATTTCGTGGCAACAAACACTCCTTTTATAGGTTAAAATTACTTTTTTTGGCATTTACGTCCGAAAGAGATTCTCTTTGATGGTTCTGTTCGACGGAAACGTCGAAAGAGAGCATTTTCATACAGTTTCCTTTATTATTTTGTGTTTTGAATAAAATTTTGACCTTTTGAGATGGCGCGGATTAAAGCAATCTTTGGTTTGAAAAGGATTTTAAGATAAGGCAAAAGTGTCGCGTGGATTTAAAATCTGAATAAAATAAAAAATGGTACTACTCCAATTTAAAAATGGTTCTACGTGTATACAAAGTATGAACACAGATTACGGGCATGATTCTTGGTTTCTTTTGCAACTAACTAAAAAAAAACAGCGGTATCGTGGTAGGTATTGCACTTCATTATGGTACAGCAGCTGGTTTTTTCGATTTCTATTAATTACTTTAAGTTCGTAGTGTGTTCACAAAACAGCGTTCTGTAGTTTTTGCCTAAGTGCGGGAGGTGACCAACGAAGCTATACAAAAGCAGCTTACGCGGATCTGTCTTTGTACGGTCGACCAAGCTATTTGGTTTACATTTTAACATGCAAATTATATTATAAAATGTAAACCAAATAGCTTGGTCGACCGTACGAGCGAGAAATAAGAATAAAGTAAAGAGTGCATCCAAGAACAAAGTGAGGGAATATTTCTTCACCGTCATTAACTAATAACATGAAAAACGTTGTCTTAAAAGCTTTTATTACAAAGTCTCCTCAGTAAAGACTTAATTACGTTAATTTGCGGAGAAGAATATCAGAACTTAGAAGTTATACTAAGAAGAATGTTCAGTGTTGTTTTAATAACATCTAAGGATCCTCTCAATTGAAACTGTAATTAACATAAACTATGACAAATAAAAATGTTATTATCTATATAATTTGTGCCCACTGGTATGTGTTTGGTTTGTTCGGTTTGTCAATACAACTTCTAAAAACGGTCAATTCAATTTATATTAAAACCAGCTGTTGCCTGCGATTTCGTTCGCGTGGAAATTTTGATGTGTCTGTGTAAAAATAGCCCATGTCCTTACGTTTACTTCCTTGCCAAATTTCATCACGATCCGATCAGACGTTTAGTCGTGGCTATTTAAACATAATATCATTCATTTAACACAGTCATGCATTCTTCTCATGGAAATTCAAAAATTTTGACAGTATCACCTTTCATTCATTTGCAAACATATCAAGATCTGTGTTTGAGTTCAGGAAGTTAAGGTTGAGTTCAGGTTATAATATCATTAAAGTATGGATTTGAACATATGTCTTTTTTCGGCAGCTGTATCATCTAAGATTCCGTTGCAAGAAGTAAAAACCCGAGCGACTGCTATTACTTAGCCACGAGCCTCTTAAACGGAAACTAAAGCACCTTCTTTAAAAAAAACCTCACTTAAAATTAACATACAAGCCACGCCGTGCTCACACAAGTACATGTTCTAAGCTCGTTCCCTCAAAGCATAGCTATGAATGCTTGTCACTCGATATATCCTTCCGTCATACGTCACGCCTCTAAAATTACGTTAAAGCGCGAGTCACATAGTAAGCGGGGTTGTGCCGCGTTTTTGTGCTGTTAAGGGCGAAATAGTTAGCCTTATATCGTGCTAATAGGTATGGTATGGTGGTAGGAGTTTGTGGCTAAATAACAACCACATGGGTTGATCTCCAAGGTTGAGCAATGCTTGACTAGGTCGGTCCGTGGATAGGGGAGTTTCCTCCGTTCCTCGTAAAGCACGTTAAGCCAATTTTTCCGGCTGTCATTTGAAGGTCTTTGACAGTCGTTACGAATAGTCAGAAGCTCGATAAATTAGATATTCTAGGTGGTTTAAATGGTGGTATAGGCCGTTGCTCCATATAAAATACTGAGATTCAGCTGCATCCGCTTAGATCGGAAGCCTATAACCACAATAAGCTTGGAAAAATGCTAGGCAGATGATGAAGAGGTATGGTACAACCAGTGTTAGAAATTTCATCGGTTGCTTGGGCTAAAACATTCGATAAGACAGATAATACAATATACAGATATATTCATCTGACTAATATTTTATTTTTGTTGAATGATGTGAGGTTAGCCGGACGCAATAGAGACAGAACAATGCATCATTTTATTTGAATAACTTTTTTTGGAGAATTTAATATTTGTGCAACTAGTGTTTTCAGAACGGGTTATTATGTTGATAAAAATGTAGGTACTTTTCCTTTGATTATTTGATATTTTTCACAATTGTGTTTAGCAAAATCACTAATAGAGTCTAAAGAAAGACTTTAAACGCCCATCTACCTATTTATATCTGTACCAGTCTCTTATCAGATCACAGCTTGAATATGCAGTGCTGGTGTGGAATCCCTTTTACAATAAATACTCGGATCGTATTGAAAAGGTTTAAAGAAAATTTCTAAAAGCCATGCATTACCGTTGCTTTTGTACATCTGTATCTTGTAATGATTCACTTAAAAAGTATAAATTACTTGATCTGAAATCTAGACGCACTCTCTTGGAGATGGTATTTTTGTTTGATTTGTGTAGTAATGTGTTTGATTGTATTGATGTTCGTAATAAAATAAGTTACATCGTTCCTAGAACGACAATATGCCGCGGGGTGCGTGCACGGCCGCTGTTTGCCGTTACCTCGTGTCATAATAACGCAGGTCTGCGGGCACCTCTGCGTCGACTTACCAGCAACTACAACAAACTTTTCAATGATGTTGATATGTTTGCTCTCTCTGCTGGTAAATTTAAAAATGTAATTTTGAAAACACTAGGCATTGATTTGGCATAATTATTCATATACCTTGTTTTTTCTTTTTTTCTGTCTTAAATTTTATCACATAAAAAGTAGTTCATAAATTAAATTAGATACTTATAAAAAAAAACACCAATATTTTATAAATTATTTTAGTTTGTAGGTCTAAACTTGCATGGTCTGTAAAGCTTGTATTTTTTTTAAATGTATTCCGTGGAAAATGTTGTTGGTAACACATTTACACATACTTGTTTTTATTGTTTTTTTATATTAATGTATTGTGTCACTGTTTGTTTTCCCCAATAAATAAAATAAAAATAAAATAAAAGTTAATAACCAATAAAATTCAACATCCCAACCTGGATGACCAGTCGAATGCGTCGGTAATAGATAGCGGTCCACTTGTAAGTGTGAATCTCTCAGAGCTGTTGGAACGTTTCGGCACCAGCAACTGTCTAGTGTTCCCTTCGCAATAGTTTGCGGAACAATTTGAAAACGTTCTCTGCTCGTTTATACCTACGTGTTCGAGCTTCAGTTTGTGGAATCAAATATGACTGCTGAGGGATGGAGGACTACATGGTGAGAAAAGTTTTGAGTATTAATGTGGATGGCTTTAGGAGTTAAGGAAGACCAACAAACTGAATGGACTGTGTGAAGGATGATATGGTTAGAAAGGAGGTGACTGCTGAGATGACGAGTAATAAAGAAGTATATAACCAGAAGATATCCAGCACCGACCCCAAATGAATTGTGATAAGAAGAGAATGATGATGATTCATCTAGGTATAGACTGCGAGTTCTGTAGTCTTAAAAAAAATCTTTTTGTATACGGTTAGTAGAAAGAGTGATGATAAGAGCTCTTGCTCTTATCATCACATAACATCTCTAAAATTGTCTCTCAAAATATCTTCATTTTTGTCGATTATTTTGGAGTCTGAAGCTTAATCAGCCTGTAACGTTCCCACTGTGGGGACACTGGGTTCTTTAAAAAATATTTTAATAGTAAATAGCATCAGTAATTTGTTCCTCTATCATTCCTTTGTCTGTCTAGGTGTTAAAAGGTACAGATTTTTTTTAAATTACGTTGAAGTTCGTCTAACTCATGCTAGTTACGATGGTTAATTATTAATCCTTTAGTCTTTAACGGAACTAACTCTGTCATCTTTTTTTTTGTTTTCTAACAGCGCCCTAGACAACGTTATTGAAACGTCAAAAGAAGAATGCATGTCTTCCCACTCAGTTGACTCTTTCAAGTTGTGTGGGATAACAGGCAGCTGATATGCCTTGTTGTTCTTTAATTACGTCTACTTAACGCAAATATACAGACGGTTTATCTTCCTTGTATCTTTACGACAAATTAGTGTCCTCTACTTTTAGGTTTCTCATTATTTTCTTCTTTGTAGCAATAGCTTTTAAAATGTTTTTTATTTCTACTTTAGAGGGTATAAGAAACATAATATACAGTTCCTAATACGCTGTTGAAAGGAGCATCCTCCGATCAGACACGTGATGTGTCTGAGAGCTTCCTGTCCAACAGTTGCTTTCGGGTTCGTGTGTATTGCATGCTTAACTCGCAGATGATTTTGATTGCGCGATGCAGGATTTTAGCTCTTTTCTTGTGTCATAGATGCCGCTGTTGACCTTTTTTGAATTGTTGGCTATGTCGCTACACTACAATGACTTTCAACAGGATTACCCAAGATTTTCAACTGCTTATGTTGATAATTGAATGACACTTTGTTAGGCCCTCTGGTTATGACTTAGAACGTGACTTGGTCTTTGATTTGTAATTTTAAAGAGCAGGGATTTATGCAAAAGCCGAAACAGGGGGTTGTTAACATGGAATATTTTGTGATTGGTAGGCGATTAGGAGTTTATTGAGGTTCAAGCACACAATGCAGGTTAGGCGAGACGTTACATCGACTGAACATATGTTTTTTTTTGGTACCTAAATTCTATGATGATGCCATTATTTTTTTTTGTTTTTCCCACTTACCGAAATGTCAGTATCGTTCCTAATATTCCAGAAAATACCTCAACATCTTAGACTGAATATTATAAGAAAAAAATACATCTTACGAATTCTGAACCGTAACGCAATAAACTGTACGTGACGAGGCAAAAAATATTTTGCGAAGGAAAAATAATGTTTGTCACTTGTTTTTGAGGCAAGAAGTTATTTTTTGATGAAAAATAACAGGACAGCTAGAAAAACAGAAAACGACGTTCAAAACAAGCAGAGACAGGGCTTAGAATCAGGTATCGTCGGACAACGGTATTTTTAGCTGAAGTCTAGGACTACAATGTTTTGTGAACGTTTGACAAAAAGTTTCCGAATATAAAATGTCCATAACGTGTGGGTTAAATTGGAGTTGCTCGTTGGTCTTATGGTCGCTGCTGCTGAAATCTCAGTAGTAACACGGAGGCCCCCCCCCCATATTTCATGAGCAATACATTTAAACACAACTGGCTAAATGTATCATTAGAAAGGGTGTAAAAGAACCTCTTAACGAAGTCGAAAGACACTTGTTCTACTCGTCATTGCGAGCATTTGTTTTTCTACTGCATACCTGGGAACCTTCTACTTACAGAGATATTGGGGGTCAAAGTTCCAACTTTTGGACAAGTTTTTAATGTAAGCTTTTTACTTTAAACGCCTCAACGGCCCCTGTACTATTCAATACATTCATGCACAATGTTTTGAGTGCGTGACATTGAGTTCTACCACAAAACATGATGTTTCACCCCAAAAAAAGTCGTTTCCCAGCAATATTTTTTACATAAAGTTACTTAGTTTAATGTACAGAATGCTTGGTTGACTGTATACTAAGATACACCTCTGCCTAACCGCTCGTGTAAAACAGGCGTGTTGGTAGAGGGACACCTTTGAACAACGTAAAATATACCGTAATTTTTTTTCCCCCACTCACAACAATTACTGATTAACCCAATCAAAAACTCAAAAAGCCAATAAGATTGCGCACCTAACGAATATCCCGTAATTACTCCTGTTATTTCACCGGTAGTCCTGCGGCCCATAAAGGGTTCCAGGCCATTGGGCAGGCCGCAACGATAAATCACTGATACATTACTCTTGGACCAGGAGACATGTGACGTGTACAGGTAGACAGGGATAGAGGTATAGGAAGAAAAGAGATGGCGAGAGTATGTAATATTCTATTCGTTAATTGGGTTGGAGATTGGTTGAAAGCTTTATCGATGGGGTATAGGGTTTTGGAAGGCTTGGTATGATAGTTAAATTATGGCGGAAATAGATGGCGAAGGTGTATAATTAGTGACCAGGAGAAATTAGCAAGCATTTTCGTCTAAATATTGTACTTACTCAATTTAATTTTTTAAATGTTTGTATAGCGCCGATCTTAATTAAAACATAATCTAATAATGCGGTTTCACCTACCCTTCGTCAGTTAGGTTGAGTCTACACTACGTAATAATATCACGTTACAAGGTTATTTTGTTTATATTATAGAGATCAGCAATGCTATATAATAATAATGTCATTGACGTGATAAGTGACAAAAGTTTTGTCAAATGTTACTTAATCTGGACGCACCCTTATCCATGTATTAACACTGGCCACAAACCACAACCGCGCTGCTACTGAATTAAGTAATTTAATAAAACACAAAAATATTCTTATGCTTATCGTTTCGCCTTAAACAAAGAATTAAAGCAAACATCACAAGAAAAACCATTCCTTTAAATGAAAATACAGCCAGTTCACTCGACTTGCTCCATTGAAAACAATCGAAGCCGACTTGCTGGACGAGCGATTGGCAAAGCGCAGCTTCAGGCAGACAATATGTCTTTTGTCGCTAACTGTACATAGTCGAGCGTTCCATTGTAATGGTAAACTGCGCTAGATTGCGACGCCGACCGACATTGCCCCCTGAGATTATACACCTACTGTGCTTGACTGTACCGCGTAGATAGGTGGAGCGTGCTGTGAGTGTACCTCGAGGACTGTCTGATTGAGGTATATAAGGCCCATTTGCTGATTTCCAGTTTTTAAGATAGTATGGGGTTTATCAGCAGCCTGTCGACTCTAATTCTTTTGTAAACTTCGGCTGCAACATGTTAACCTCATAGGGAATGGGTACAAAATAACCCACATTATTTAGAAAATATTAATTGACTACAATATCAGTAAGTATACCTACTACAGAACTGCCTGATCACCTGTGTGCTATCACTACCTGGGTACTTACGATTAGGAATATTAACTGTTAAGCAAATATACCGTGCGTCAAAAGTTGTAAAGTTTGGTCAATTTGTTTAACAACATAAATTGCTCTTGGTATGATTTCCATATATTCTCTTTAAAACTTTGAAGAATCAATAGCACAGGCAGAGAGAGTAATTCCATCTGTGCAGCTACTAATCAAGGACATACGAACCAACCACTGGAATCGTGTAAACGGGTCATAAGGATGCAAGCGATGTGTGCCTCGAGTGTTAATACAGTTAGAGACGGAGAGCTTCGGCTGCAACGTTGTTGGAAGCAAGAACGTTTTGTTTGACTCAAAGGGAAGATGAAGTAAATGTTTGTTTTGGGGTTTCTGGGACATAGAACACACCCTAAAAGTCCTATATGTGACGTGTGACGTAAACAGTTATTAAGGATATTGTCAGCAGTGGAAGCAACTTACCCCTAAGATGGTTTTGTAACTTTTAGTTTTAAGCACTCAAAGCCCTTTATTATCAAAGTATTTAGAAAGGAAATCCAATTCTTCATTACCAACTTAAGAGTACTTTTACGTCTTTATACGTATATTATGAACCAAGTGTTGTTTTTTGTGTCGGTCTGTTGGCCCCGTTGTTCTTCAAAAATAGATTTTAGTGGGTCTTTAAAATCATGTAGAGAATTTCCTCTGGAAAGTTTATGTAATTTTTCGATAAGTTATATTATATTCGATACATTTCGTTGATTTATCAGACCGTAAAAACAATGTGAAGTAGAGTCGAATTGGTAGTTTAGAAACAAAATAGTGATAGGTAGTTCAAAACCCAATCACGCGACCATTTCGCTCTAACAGACACACCAACAATACTTAAAACCGCAAAAATACATCATCAAATGTACATACCATGGTATGAACACCAACTATTTTCATTATCACATATTATCGAGGGTCCAAACCTTATTGTGTCACAAACAATGGCCCAGTCGTGCGCACCAGTTTAATATGTGGTGTGAATGTGTAAATTTAATGGCAAAGAGATAGTTCGATAAATCTTTGATATTAGCAATTTGCATGCAGTATCGGATGATGCGAATGATGTACGAGGTTTATTTGCTCGTATTGGTTTGGAAAGGTTTTGGTTTAGCACTGGTTTTGCTGGTTTAAGGTGTGGGTGGCATTGTTTCGTAAGCGAGGACGTTGAAACTTGAGATGTGTGTAAGAGCGAATACAATCTTGGAAATCACAGTTTAATTATTCTGAAGATCACTTTCGATGACACTGACTGATGCAGCACTCATATGATATGTAGAGAGTCTAGAAATATAGTCCAGAGTTATTTCATCACCAACATCGTCATGACTAGCTCCAGTTTCTAGTTTCAGTTAATATTTGAAATAAGCACCTTGAACGAAAACTTGTTAATGTCTCTAGATAAATTTTATTTCAATATTGACTTTAAAAAAATTGTCTTGTATCGTTGCCTAAACTTAAACAGCATTCATTATTTTCCTGTCCTTGTTTCATTCTATTTGGGGTCTGTCACGTTCTCTTCTTCCATTCTCCCCAGTCAGACGTCGCAGCATCATTTACTCCTTTCTCTTTCATATCATTCCTCATGTATACAGCATTATAAAATAAAAAAGAAGATGCTTATACGATGTTATTGATGCTATAAGTTTTTTTTTATGTATGTTAATAAACAACCTAACGTCAATAAAATCAGTACCTAGATACATAATAAAAGACGATTTACGTACTCCTGCGTAAACAATATTCAATCTAAATGTTCATGCTCACATAAATTAGAATAAATTTCATAAAATCAGAATAAAATTGATTGAATTTAATGTTGTTGAATACTGCGGATTTTATTGGGAGCTTCGACCTAATGTGTATATTGATGAATATGACGTATAAAAATATTGCACTCAAGTAAAATGCAACCATTAAGTTTCAAATCCAACTCATTCTGGTGGTTTTTTTATCTACAAGATAAAAAAAAAATCCATGTAGTGTTAAATAATAAACCATACCACACTATTGCTAAACCCTCTTCTCATATGGAGAAAGCATAAGCATTGATCACCATAGTCGCTCTTGCAAGGCGGATTGGCGATTTCAAACTAGAAGTCTGAAATCGCCATTTATTAGTCCAGGTTTCCTCACACTGTTTTTCTTCACTGATGTCGAAGAAAAACTTAGAAAGTACCTACAATATAAATTGCAAAATCTACATTGGTTAATTGGTAATTGCTACAATGATCGATCGATAACAGCTCTATTTTTATAAATTATTATCATATTATTACCCTTGATCTGTCCACTGTCCAAGTAGACACAATAGTTAAACAATGGTGTCTCGAACAAATCGGTCCTTAGACAGATCATGATACTAAGTGCGAACCTTAGATAATAATATAATAATAATTTATTCATCAAAAACATTGTAGTACATGTCATTTACATGTACATTTACAGAGTCGCTTATATTTAGTGTACAAATACTACAATAAAATGGTGGGTGAGGTGCTGTATTCCTAGCTAGGTTAGTTCATCATCATCAGATTCTCTCTTCATTAATATATCTAAATAACCCCCACCTGTAACAGTATCTAGAGAGGAAGGTACATCAAAAGTATTCTGTGTCAAAAAAATAAAGTTATACAAAAAACGACTTTGGAGGCAAACAAAATTCCATGCGGAGTTACAGGCCACTTTGTATTCCGAGGGAGGCAGACAACGTCACACATTCGATAGCAGCTATGTCAAACGCTGTAGACAGATTGGGAATACTGGGACGGTTCATGGTATAGAGGAGGCTTTTTTTGTTTGGCTGTATAATCTGTTTTTTAACTAGATGGATTATGTTTGGATAAGGATTGTTTTAGATAAACCTATAAATATTTATTGGGTTTGTCGAAAATTCTCCTATCATTTCATTTGTCTCAAAAGTTAAAAAAATTGGTTAAATTGGCTTTTTATTTACCGAGATTAAGTGTAAGTACCTTATACGTGGTAGTATGCTGGCTCTAACCAAAATTTTATTAAAACTGGTTCAGTGATTTAGCTTAAAAAATTAGGTACTGGAAGAACAATCACTATTGTATTCTTAAAAACGTACAAAGCTGAACGTTTCTGAGACGTTGTAGTTGGGTTACTAAGAATAATTATATTGGTTTCATTAAAATCAAAACGTATATGCGTAGTCAGACACATTGCACCTACCTACAGCCAAAAGCCTTCACTAAATCCTTCAACCCAAATGAGTCCAAACCCGGAACACACACAGAAAAACTTTCCCGATTATTCATACCTCGATAAGGCCGCAATATCCGCGGAGCTAACGCTTAAGATCCACGGGGGACTGACATTTAAACTTGCCGAATTCCTTCCCCCAAGCCCAACAAGGTCCAACGTTACTCGCCTTATCTACAACGTTGTACATTTACAAAGGTTTTACATATAAATTGCTTCCATAGAAAGCACGGGAGAAAAACTGTGATAGCTCGCATGGGAGAGTCCTTTCTGATGCCCCGTTCAAGACCTCAGATCATGCGATTTGTGACGCAACTTGTTTCAAGCGCCACGCGCGTTTCACTTGTTTCGTCGCATCGCAGTGACTTGTGGCATGCTTTAAGCAACGTATTATGGTCGTTGTACACTCTCAAACCAGGTTTCTCTCTATGTCTCTCCCGAGACGTCTAGCACAAAACCGACACGGGATGGAGAGCAAGCGTGGAACACCGAGGTTAAACGACACCCTGCCTTGGAGTCACTCCCAATGGCGCTATCACACTCCTCCATTAAACCAGCAGGGCAACTAGCACTATTTGTAAATGCAGTCGATAACTGCCGTCAAGACGTCCTCGCCGTCAACGGTGATGAGCCTGTAATCCTAAATAAATTCTATAATAATGTCGTTCTGATCAAGCGTGTCCCTTGCTGTCCTCCCCCAGCGACGACATAAGGCGAAGCCTTAGGCCCTCCCTACAGGGGGTGTCCTAAGCGTGTAGTTGCTCAGTTTTTAAGTTTTTTTGTAAGCCCCTTACTGGATTACTCTGAAGGCACCCACAAGATAGCCCGGTTAAGTAGTAGACGACAACCTCCTAGGTTGATGTCCGAGATGCCATTCTCAAAAAAAACCTTCCTCGGATTTCACGGCGAGAGTGTACTGCCATGACATTAGTTTTTTTCATAGTTCCAGTCGCAGTCGCAATACGCGTGTCGTTTGAGCGTGAAGCTCGTGGCCGTGGCGTGAACTGGTGAAGGCTAGACAAAGACGCTGAGCGGCCAAGATATTTATCGCGCTTTCGGTTATTTTATTGGAAGTTAGTTTTGGGATTTTCGTGGGGTTCGCTCGTTATGCTAAATTGGGGCTGTTGAGTTAATTAAACTCGTTAATTTTAGATTGTAGTCTCTAACTAAGACCAGTGACAATTTGGTGTTTGCCTGCCAATCTAAAACTGTTACCGCTTTTCATAAAACCATGATACAAAAACATTCAAAAGTTCACACCTTTAGCACCGTCCTGCTACGATGTTATCATACTCCTTTTGCTTCATTGACGTTCACAAATACATGCACGCTATAATAATCATGGCAATCACGAATTACAAAAAGGAAAAAAAAAACATATTAGACCCCTAATTTCACCACTACAATAGTTAGGTACCCTTGAAACTGGCGCACAGATCTAATCAAAGGCCTTCTTTCCCTCTTTTTTAATAGAACGCGGCAAAGGAATTTCAAATAACACAGGCCACCCTTATAACGTCTTTAGTCGCCTAAAAATTAGTCCAACGAACATTAAAATGAGGAATATTTTTTATCAGAATTCGCTTGAGTGATTTCTTTAGAACTCACGCTCGAAGAAAGTCAGTCAAAACCTTTGGTTAGCGTCAAAGACCGCTTTATTTTGGTCACGTAGGCTTCGTTAATGAAAATAATAAATTCGTCATAGAATTAGGACGGGGCAATGTGCCTTTTTGCTAAGTAAGTGAGTGGTAGGTATAGGTATATTATTATCTGTTGTATGGTTTTCTGTACAATTTCTGATATGAGGAAAAGTTTTTGTTGAACAACACACTTTGTTTTCACTAAAAGTGCTTTTTCGAAGGCTATCGCAACTGCAAATCGCCTTTTCGCAATTATAGACGCATCGGCACAAGTAATTTCTTCGTAACAATGAAAACGGTAACATGCAGCAACGTCAATATCTACCGTACACTTCAACCAACTTATTTGTGCAGGCGGGAAAACACAGAACTACAATAAATGTACCAAGATTGACTTACTACGATGCGTATTTTCTTGACAAGCAGCGCCACCTTGAACTGCAAACTTAAAGTGGTCATACTATAGTGGCAACTCCATCCAATCACAATATTAGACTGCTACGAAACGACTGATTTCGAAGACACTCTTAGAAAATTTCGACGAAAAGCATTATCACCATCTACAGGAGTGTTTTCATAAAATCCTCGTCGGTGTTGGGTGACTTTTCTGCTGTGGTTTGCCGTTGCAGCCGACTTCGGTCCTTAATTCATTTGAACGCGAGACGTGAATTGGTGTGGATGTCGGAGTTTAATAATACGTGCGTGTGAGCAATTTATTTTTACAATCTAAAACACAATGGTTCAAACTGCAGTAAATATTCGTGTCTTTGTACGGATGTCAATGAAGAATCTCTGAAATACGTCGCGTAATTTAATCGGCTGTGTTTTCATCCGATTACGGTGTACCCCAAAAGGAGGGTAATTTAAAACGGTGTTTAATTCGGTTTTTTAACCTGACTTGGTTATGGAGACTGCAAAACTAGCCAAAAGCAGCTAGCTCGCTAATCTTCTCAATACAGCGTAAGGTAATGTCTGGTTTAGCTTGCATGGACACGAGAGAAGAAGATCCTTTCAGACCGTTTAAAGACCTGATCAACCTGATCGGTACGGACCAGTTGCGGATCGATTGAGGAAACTGGCTTCTTACCGATACTTCTGTTCAGCTAGTCTCCGGTGCCTGGAGCTGCGTTGGCAATTTGTCCGTGCTGGTTTCACCGAACCTTACTGACACGAAGTCTCAGGTACCTCCCGGGTAAAATGGCGGCGTTGACGTTATCACACACCTCCCACCCCACGCCACCCTACCTTAGGCGCCGTCTCAGGTAAGCGATGGGCTTGTAGTTTAATTTTCTTTTGATCACGATACAAACTGTTGTCATTTATCGATCTTAGGACTGCACTGTCTGTTACGAGTATCAGAAGCCTAAAAGTCTGACCTCCAGTCTTACTAAAGGTAAAGTGTTTCCTAGTATTTGGGTTGTAGAGGTCAGATGAACGGTCCATGCAAAGTAGTAGTATTCATTTGCTTCCGGTAAGACTGGAAGCCGACCCCAACTTAGGGAAAAGTCTACACAGAATGCAGCACTGTTACACGTAAAACAATTAACATAACCACTTTCACGCAGCAAATTAAATTAACTATGAAGGTGGAATGTAAAGAAAATTACACGTTCCTTTTGTGGAGTTCTCATTTATTCATTGTGAGCCTTCGTTTAACGAGCCCATCGAGGTAAAATACCTAACAAAGAAGCTTCGTGCCGTAGTGGGAAGACTATCTCTTCCAATTAAGATATGTTATAGGTAAATGGTGGCTTGGGTAAGCAGTAGTGGCCAAGTGGTGTGTGAGTTCGAAATCAAGCAAGCACTTGAAGTAAATTATTATTTAGGCACTGCCTTTTAGACAGGAAAGGAAAAGATCGTGAAAAATTGACAAGACCCAAAACCAAAAATACGAAAGCATGTGAAATCCACCAACCTGCACTGGGCCCGAGTGGTGTTTTACAACCCGAGACAAAGAGAAAGAGACGATTTCTAAGCTCAAGGAACTAATGGAAACGTTTTAGGTGGTAGATATTAATATATGCAGATGTTTGATGGTTAAGGTTGATACATAGTGATTGCAGGTTGACTACGTCATTCAAAGTAGATTTCAATCAATTGATTGGTTCGTTTCCGCAGTCTCCTCTCCGCACGTCTCGTCTCCGCTTTGATGGAGTCCGGGCCTAACTCCGGAACTATGTACATTTTAACTTGAATGAATTACGCGGATAAAGGTTTTGAGGCTCGTTCTCCTCCTTGTGAGATATCATTTTGTGTAAATACTGCTGTATTCCTTTTGGGGAATACAATCATGATGTTTGTCTGGTTTATAAAGGGTGTTTTTTAAACGTTGGCTTTGAAAATGAACAACTTTTACTATGGGACCGACCACGAAATATCAGCAGTTCCAAACATTATCGTATAACTCAAAAAATGTTATAGGCAGCAACACATGTTTTTCGTATTTCATAGTTAATCCCATAGTAAAAGTTGTTCATATTTATAAGTATTTAATTCCCCATGTTTATCCAAAAACCCCGTATATTTGAATGGATAATAAATAAAGAAATTAGGTGATTGTTAACCCATTTCGTTGTAAAAATATAACCTAATAGAAAGCTTTGTTATTTTTGAAGTTACATTAAAAATACGCAGACAGAGTTCGTGGGTAGTTAAAATATTATATTATAGAGAGATATAAATCCCTACTAATTAACGGACAAAAGTCTAGGAATTAAAATAGGTCACCGTGTTTTTGGTAGAATGAATACGTTTGCGTCACAAAATTTTAGGTAAGTTATGATTATTTGACTACCTAATTATGTTTTAGACACAACATCATAATTTCGTGTAGCTAGTTAAAACAATATTTATTTTTGTAATTTGATATTTAAGTTTATTACAATCACATTCCAGAAAATAATATAATTCCCACCTACCTGAATGTATTTAACTAAAACACAGCACATAACGAGCTATTCATCATCAGTCTAACATAGACTCGATTTGTATATATTTTACGTACGATGCGTACGAGCTACATTTTCCAACGACAACACTGTAATCATCACGCCTATTGATCGAAAGGTTATATGATATACCCATGTTTCAGCAGTTCACACATAACTGTAATCAGCCTTTAATATTGCCACTGCTGGGACACAGGCCACCTGTCTATGACAGGGAGTGGGCTAGCCACGGGGCTACGTGGGCCCAGTACTAGTATTGTTATTATTGACAATCTTCGAAGTGTTGGTTCTAACTTAATATACGTGAAATAAATGTATTTCCTAAACAGATAGAAAGAAAAATATTTAATCAAAGCAAAAATGAAGCAAAGTTTACACAAAGAAATCTTCCTTACTTTTATTTTAAAATTTTAAACCATTCATATTCCTTAAAATTTTCTAAAATCCTATCGGATCCAGTCACCCACAGCATCCATTGTCGTCGCGGTCAAAGAATGTCAGCGCTTTGTTTCCACAAACCAACAATAAAGCACCCACGGGGCTCTCGCGTCACCGAACATTATTCTCTTTTTTGTCCACACATAGTTCTAACCACTGGGCTGTTTGTGATGCACTGTGGTTGGTGTTTGAGGGTGGCAGTATTTAGAGTTTGAGTTTATTGATGAACTATACAAAGTATGCGGGATTTTTGTTGCTCGATTTATGTTTATTGCCCGTCGTAGACAAAAAACGTTATCAAACTACCTAACTTTGTAACTCTATACGCAAAAATGATTGCTGGGAAATGACTTCTTGTTTTGGTGTGAAAATTCACTGTTAATCATAGTCGGACTCAATGTAACGCACTCAAAAAATTGTGCTGATTGATACATTGAATAGTATAGGTTTGATAAAGGTAAAAACGTAAAGTTATAATATTAAAAACATGTATTTTTGCGAACTTGTGAAACAATTGCAGGTTTGACCTTCAATATCTCCGTAAATAAAAGGTCAAAGCATCGCAATGACAGGGAGAATAAGTACCTAACAGCTTTGCTAAGGGTATTTTTTATACGTCTACACACAATACATATGAATCTGAATAGAGATGATGAAGCTTCTTTCCCTTTGGTAAGGTGTGTACAGTGTACTGTAAGTTTTTACATTGAAATGGTTTTATGTAGAACATTTTCTATAACTACTTCCAGGAACTATAAAGAAGAAAAGTTGCTTGTTGCGCAAGGCTTGCGGCCTCTGCAACTTTGTTTACAGTTTATTTGAGGTTTCATTTTTTACCGTCAAATGAATAAATACTAGTTACTGCTTGAGCATATCCCTACTTTTCTTTGCAAGTTTTATTGTTTTTCAATTACTGCTTTCTTGTTACTATTTGAATATTTTAGCACGTTGAGCCGCTAGTCCCAGCGATCATGTTTAGTCTTTTTGCAGTCGTTACGAGTAATCAGAAGTTTTAAAGTCTGACATTCAGCCGTACCAAGGGTTATCGTGTTACTAATTACTGGGTAGTAGAAGTCAGATAAGTACTCACTCCATGTAAACCACTGGTATTCAGTTGCATCCAGTTAGATTGGAAACTGACCCCAACTTATAAGGGACAATGCTAGGCAGACGATGATGACGTTTTGGTATAAAGGTTTCTAACGTAAAAATCTTTATCGTTTTTGCAGCTTCCATGGTGAATTTCCTCAAAGATTATATATACGTCTTCCCAAACCAAATTCACAACGATATAATCTTAATACCACCACAGAAAGACAGCTACATTGTCTCTCAAGTAAAACACGTACATTTTCACACCATCGCAATGCTACACAATGTAACATTATGAAATTGACGCTTTAAAGGTAATTGTGCTCTGCATTGCAGGAAATAATACTGAACAATGTCGCCCGTTCCTCTTTGAGACATTTCTTACAAATTGCCGTTAAGGAATTTTAACTCATTCCTTTTAGCTTTTGTGTTTTTTTTTTTCATTGAAGTGCAAATTGCGTGAATTTTCGGGGATGGTTCTTTTTGTGTTGACGTGTTAATTAACACGATTTGGTGGTACTTCCTAATGGGTAGACTGATTTGATATCAAAAGATGAATGCTAAGATGGTGTTAGTGAATAGTTTGCTGCACATTAGAATACCTACCAAATTGACAGACTGAAAGTCTTGTCACACTGGGTTGACGGCCCAATTCCTTGTACAGAGGGGAAGCCCCAGAAATGGAATAATATAAATGCTTCTAATTATACATATAAATAACCATTCCCAGTAATCACATAGGGGTGCACTATTAACTTACGGCACCAAAAGTCTACAACACCATTTTGTTAAGAGGTGGAACAGTACAAATATTATAAAACATTTCAAAATATTGGTTTTTACACAAAAATATGACTGGCCGTAAACAAAAGCGTTCAATCTATGTGATAGTCGCGCGGCATTCGAGGTGTGGATGACGTGGGACCGCATAATATTATTGAGTGCGGGTGGAAACTGCGCGGCGGCGGTTGGCGGATTGTTTAGACTGTTCGGATTTTTGGTGTCGAAGTGCAATACTAATATAGGTTTATAGTAACGCAGGTAAAGTCCGAAATTGAATGGTTAATGATACATTGTAATAGAGTTGTTAACACTGTTCATCCATTTAAAATTATGTTATGATTCCAATCACGTGATCGAAGTATAGGATTCTCTTTGACAATCACGCAAAAATAAAGGTAGAAAGGTATGCTAAATAGATTCATTTCGTTGCATAAAGTCAGTCGCTATGAATTAGATTCTCATGAAAGACTCATTGTAAGTATATTTTTATAATTTTCCATTATCAAACCCACTTCCCACAGTGGAATCAACGTTCATTCACGTAGAAACGGGTATAAATTAAAATAATGAAACAAATGAACGAAAGCCAATCGGCGTTCCCGCGGTTATCCCGGTAAACGCAGGAGGCGAGCATGCAACCGCGGGTTCCGCAGCAAATTAACATAAAAATCACACGGTAAATGTTGAGTTAAACGGAAGAATGGAGGCCTGCTCCAGTGGAAATGATGTCGAGTTTTTCGTGTGTTAATAAATGTACGCATGTTGGATATGTTTTTATCTGTTCCGCGAAGGGAATTTAATGGTTCTGTTAAACTTTTCAGTTATAAATGTGTGATCGTGTCGGCAATAAACATGTCAGGGAAAATACTCATATAACGAGCTGAGATCGTCATAGCTGACACGTGACAAATAGATTTCGAGAAATTTATAGAGGTCGTTAAATTTGCCTTACCTCGACGAAAAAGTTCACGTTTATGTTTCCTTGATTATTTGAACACTATTGTCCTGCTCACTCATAGTGCAAATCATGTCGAATCTGCGAGCCCACTTCACTCAGTGTAAATACTTTTTTTCTCCTCAAGTTCACTGAGAGCAGATGTATAGTTTTCTCTAATAAGTATAAGATAGTTTAGTAAGTTTTGAAGCCTTATTTCATGATAATCCGTGGTCCACTATTATTAGTCCCTCTAGTTTCGTAAGCCAACATTTAAATGCCGTACATTAAAACCATGCTCTTCAATCTGCCCACGGGGTACAGTTAAGGGCTGTAGCACACTGTTAGCGACAACAAAAACACCGCGAAACAACATTAACATAGAAAGAGTGATTTTATAAACCGCGTGCGTGTTGTCTCAGAGAACATGAGGGAATATAGGGTTGTCACGCTGTTGTACATTAGCAGAGGGAGTAACGTTTGGGGCTGTAGACGCATTTTAAATATTTGTATAATAGACATAAAAGTATAATAAAGCAGGAAAAAAGCTCAGGAGAGGCACAATGAAAACAACCTCGACTTGTTTGAAACCAGGCAGGAACATTACTTTGTGTTTTCGACATATGGAGACGAAATCGGCATGTCCCACAACCGATTCGAAGATTTGTGACATCACCAACCCGCACTGGGCCCTCGTTCAATACCTATCCCATGTGCAGTCATATTTTCATACTTTTCACTACAGGTCTATATTGTTTGACTGAGAATGTGAGAAGGATAGTGGTGCGGTGCGGGACGCTTGCTGTCAGTGAGCTATTGATAGATTCGTATGCATGAACACGTAACGACACCACTTGTCTTTCTATCCGTTCAGCTATCACATGCACCATCATAGTTAAACAGTAAGCATGTAGTAAAAACATAACTAACATCACGGTTGTAATCCTCGAAGGGTAAGGCAGAGGTGTACTTGTAATAGGGGGCGAGCCTATTGCCATCAACCGGGCGCAAATCCAGACTCCGTGGCTGCTACTGAGAAATTCCTGATCGAAAAACCCAATAACACTTTACCCGACCTGGGAGTCGAACCCAGGACCTCGTGCCTAGCAGTCGCGCTTGCACCCACTAGACCAACGATACAGTAGTAGAAAGTTTACACAAAATCCACGTTTTACGAAAGTTTTCTTTCGCGACAACCCTAAAAGCCATATAGGTGACAATGATATCTATGTGTGTGTAAACCGTCTATTTTTACGTTCCTCCGTAATATTACGTAAGCGTGTCTTTATGGAAAACTAGCTCTGTGACCCTTTTCCTACCGTTTCTGTCGTCAAATAGGACTCATACCATTTTCTTGATGTACACGGATTTTGGGAACTGTTTTTCTCCCAATCTTTGTGTGGCAAATAAGGCTGATAGTTCGTATTTGATTGATAGACTGGTATATTGTTTGGCTATGCGTTTTATGGTAGATGTAGTGGGTGAATCAGGAAAGTTATGGTTATGTATTGGGTGGTTATTGTTTTGTTTTGTATGAGTTATCTCAGACGGAGTATATGTAATCTTGAACGTCACGCATTGCACGATTTCTGGTGATCGATATTTGATTTTCAGTTTATTACCTACTTTTTTATTACTTTATTCTACACACGAGTATTTTGAATTCCAAAATAAGGTTATTGCCAAAGATAATATTTAATGTTTCTTAAATGTTTTATAAAACTTTTAACTAGGTACCTGAACTTCGAGTACAATGTGTTAGGTATTTTAATTTTTAGGTTTGCATGCTGAAAGAAGTCAGCGAAATATGTGAAACCTTTTAATTGATAAGACCATCTTGTTTCAACCATATTTCATGCAAATAAAGAATCTTGAATCTTTAATTCTTTGTAAACATTATAAAAGCCAAATTTGGTTGTTCTGTCAAGGCTCATGATTCGAAATAATTTACTCTACACTGAGAAAAAAAATTGACAAATAATGTTGGAGTTTGTCCTTTCAGAAATAAATGGAGTTCAATAAAGGAATAGAGCAATTCTAATAAACATAGCCGGATTTGAAAAAAGGTACATGACAGATGTCCCTAATTACAAATCAAAAGTGATTTGACACATGATTGAGGGACACGTTTCACGTTTCAACTAAAACACAATAATGTGGTAGACTTAAGTCGAAACACGATAAATTAAAACAATTCGCCTAAAATTTCAGTACACAAGCAGCAATTACAATTACGGTCCATTTATCCCGTCACATTTTAATTAGTACCAAAGCACTGAAGTACTTATATTTCATTCACTTGGTTTGCACCGACACCCGAGCGTTTTCAAATAAGCAAGTTGAGTATAAGTCAAACGATTTAGAAAGTAAATTGAGCTCTTAGACCCCCGAAGGGAATGTACGACTTCCAATTTTGTTGGATAATCACGGGTGTGTGAGGGTGAATGTTTCGCAAGCTTTTATTGTTTCTTTTTCTGTTTATGATTTGGAATGTTCAATTATGTATTATTCGAATTCTGTTCTGTTTCTTGGGTTTTCTTAACATTTGTAACGATATGGTGTCGGAGTCACCTTGATCTCCATTTAAACAGCTTTAAATCATGATCTGTCAAATGACCAAATTGGTCGAGACGCCATTGTTTAACTATTGTGTCTACTTCGTGGGTAGATCATGGGTTAACTGGTTTAGTTTATTTTGAATGTATGTCATCCATGTATGTAGTAGTAGGTACTCATGAGATTCGAGTTCGGGAGAGATATTGGTTACTGTAAGTTTCAAGCCTACTAAGCTCTTGGTTTTAAGATCTAAGCTTATATATAAGCCCTAGACTAGAAACTACGAAATGAAACTTGGCACGGTTCAAGGAAAGCTCTACAGCTACTTTCCAATCCTACCAGTAAAAATAAATAACAATTTCACAAACGCGACGTCCATCGTCCCAGCTCAAAATAACATTATATTACGTTCGCGAAAACCCACTAAAATATACATCAACGACCTCTTTTATCTGTTTGTCAAAAAATGAGCAACATTCGTTAAAAATACTCTTCAGAATCCGTAATGACGTATTCCAACTACACAGTGCAGTGTCATGAAAGTCGGTTTAGTGTATTTGAAACTGTTTATAACCACACCCTTAGGCCCCTCGTTACCCCACTGTGCATTGAAATAGAGTTGTCGAGTATTTTGAACAAAAAAGACTTTTGAAACGACGCCGTAAATATCAACAGATACCGCACAGTGGTTTAGAAAAATTCGCCGGGACAAAATGCGACACGGAAGGGAGTTTCGAAAAATGTTGGTAGATAAATTAAAATTTTCGTGCGCTTTTCCTGTGGTGCGTAGTTGTTTTGTTTTTTAAGGAAGTCGCTTATGTCATAGGGTGCAGTAAGATAAAACTACGTTTGCTATAAATATATGACTCGCAGTTTTTGTTGTTACATAGTTTGTAAAGGACGCTTGGAGTTATTTGTGGTTAGAAAAAGATGTCGACGAACATATTTTAATCATTTCTGTTTGTTTAAGGTGGATGCTCCAGGGTAGCCAGCGAAATTCAAATTTTCATACGTTTTTTGCAATTTGCAGGCCAGTGCTAGGTTGTATGTTGATTAAGATATTGTTCGCAACTGTAAGACGTATGTAGTTTTACAATTATAATCATCAAAATCATAAATACAACCCTCCAATCGCATAAAGGTGCAGGAATGACTTTGACCTTGAAAAAGTAATTCCTGCACCTTTATGAGCTTGGAGGGTTGTATTGATGATTTTGCTGATTATTATTCTATAACTACATACGTGTTACAGCCGCGAACCATATTTTAATCAACATACAACCTGACACTGACCTGCAATTGCAAAAAATGTAAGAAAAATGGAATTTCGCGGGCTACCCTGGAGCATCCACCTTAAAGCAGCTGTTTCTCGGCATACTGTTCTAAATTGGTGTCCTTGGCAGTTCCACTAACTTAGAAAGGGAATCCAGTGGCACAACATTATTATACATGCGTAACAACTATCAAACAATGGAAGTTATGCAAGTTACTCCTGCACACTTCCTAGCAACTAGAACCAAACCTAATTTCCAAGCTAACTTTACTATAATCTCATGTGTATTTAAATCCAAACAAACATAATATAACATCACGACTGTAATCCAATGAAGGGTTAGGCAGAGGTGTACTTTATAGAGCACCCACATTTCGCCAGTTATGTTTAAGTCCCTTGTAATAGGGGGCGAGCCTATTGCCATCAACCGGGCGCAAGTCTAGACTACTGAGAAATTCCTGACGGAAAACCCCATTGACACTTTGTCTGACCCGGGAATTGAACCCAGGACGTCATACTTAGCTGTCGTGCTTACGTCCACCAGACCAACAAGGCAGCCAAACAAGAGTCAACAATAGATATATACCTACATACATAGTTCCCCAACAGCCCTTAGAATAACATAGAACCATTAAGAAAACGTTGTTCTTGCTTACTGCACCCATTAGGCGTATAAAACTATCATTAATCCCGCCCTTGACCGAAACAAAACCAATTATGCTTTCAATAAATCTCCGAACGTGTCCAATGGTCAACCCACGTAGTTCAGCTTATACTATTACAATTTCCTACTTCTAAAATTGCACCTTAACAGCTAAACCACAAGATAGAAGAAAATATATTGTTATCGTTTAAAAAAATACATTATATTTTTATTGTTCTCCCAATTTCGACTACAAAAATTATGTTGCGTAAACACTGGGCGCTGGAATTTCGCTTTAATGGAATCTTTGAATTTTTTTGTAATTCTTCAGCCCAATTTTTTGCGATAAGGTCGGCGTTCCTTTGACGTTTTTTAAATATTTATTCGTGTTACTAAGGGGAATCTGATGAAATGAAAAATGATAAACATTTCCTGTCTCTGGCATCCAATGTTGATTGGTGATGTTTTAAATTAAAAGTTGGGTATTGCGAATGTCAAGTCTTCGCCGCAATGACAGACTGATGTGGCAATATATTTTTAATGGCTTTTGGACGTACTGCGTGCTCGTTAACACCCACAATTTCATTTGCATCCGTTGGGGTATGATTACATAACATAACATCACGCCTGTAATCCCCGAAGGGTTAGACAGAGGTGTATCTAATAGTACACCCACATTTCACCAGTTATCTTTAGGTCCCATGTAATAGGGAACGAGCCTGTTGCCATCAACCGGGCGCAAATCCAGACTCCGTGGCTGCAACTGAGAAATTCGTGATGGAAAAACCCAAAAACACTTTGTCCGACCCGTGAATCGAACCCAGGACCTCATGCTCAGCTGTCACGCTCGCGACTTCTAGACTTACGAGGCAGTCGCGATGCAGTTGGATGATTACTTTAAATCAATATTATAGGTTCATGGTATAAAGGGTGTAAAACACCTCTTAACGAAGCCGAAAGGCACTTGTTCTCCTCATCATTGCGATCATTTTTTTGTGAAACACCATACCTGGCTACCTTCTAGTTACAGAGATATTGGGGGTCAAAGTTCCAACTTTATGACAACTTTTTTTTTAAATACAAGTTTTTAATGTAAGGTTTTTACTTTGAACACCACCACGACCCCCGTACTATTCAATCCATCCATCAGCACAATGTTTTGAGTGTGTTACATTGAGTTCTACGACAAAACATGATTTTTCACTCCAAAAAAAAAAGTCTTTTCCCAGCAATATTTTTTGCGTAAAGTTACTTAGTTTGATGTACAGAATGCTTGGTTGACGGCTTCGTGATGAGGTGGTTTACACCCTGTAGTTTGGTTACCACATACATAATGTTAGCCCTTACAAAGGCATTTTCTTTTGTTTTTATAATCGGTTCCAATGTCGTCATCAAAGTTAAACTTTGTCCTTAAAAACGAATATCTCAATTGTTTATTTCCTCTTCAAAAACAATCTTCATCAGATCAAAGTAACCACAAAAACAGATTTTGGGGGCACCGTGTATTTGTTCCAAGATTAGGGGGACAGGAGATAGAGACGGCGTGGCGTGGGGGAGTGGCAAAAACAAAGAGTTGCTTATCTTCCCCAGTGAGTTGTAACCGTCAACTAATGGAAATTGATTGTCATGGGCTCTGCAGCTATTGGTTACTATTTTGTTACTGGCCGGTAGGAAGATAATTCGGTACTTTGAATGTGAATTTGGAATTAATTTTAAAATTGGAAATGTGCGTTCGTTTTTAATAGTGATTGGCCATCGATCACTGTTTTTTATTAGTGATCTGTTAATGTGTCTGGCTGCCTGGCTGAATTTAAATTTAAACACATTAACCCTATGATAGTTATTAAAGCTTTCCGGCAAATAAAAATCAAACTGACCGAAGATCTATGGGGAATGTCTATCAAAGTTTGTACATCCATACTTGAGACTATAGCCCCTTACCTAGCTTTAATTTTTAATTTATGTGTAGACCAAGGAGTTTTCCCTGATTTAATGAAATACAGTAAAGTCATACCTCTTTTCAAATCCGGGGACAGTAAAGACACTAATAATTATAGACCTGTATCGGTTTTACCAGCTTTTAGCAAGGTTTTTGAAAAGGTAATGCTTAATCAAATGCTCTATCATTTTAACACTAACAGAATCTTACATGATCAACAGTATGGTTTCACCAAGGGACGTTGTACAACTGACGCCGGTGTAACCTTATTAAAGCACATATTTACTGCGTGGGAAGAGTCTCAAGACGCCATAGGATTTTTTTGTGACCTCTCCAAAGCGTTTGATTGTGTAAATCACGACACATTACTTTTGAAACTTGAGCATTACGGACTGGGTAAACTTGCACTTAGTTTGGTAAAATCTTATTTGAATGATAGACAACAACATGTTCAAATAAATGGTGTTAATTCACATGGTTTAAAAGTAAAAATGGGGGTTCCACAAGGCTCAATATTGGGTCCTTTCCTTTTTCTAGTATATATAAATGATCTACCCTATTTATTGAAAAACCAACCTCAAAATATGGTGTTATTTGCTGATGACACTTCCTTAATTTTTAAGATAAATAGGCGGGCCCAAAATCTAGATGACGTAAATAATGCCCTACTTCAGGTCCAAAATTGGTTCACAGCAAACAATTTGGTATTAAATGAAAAAAAAACCAAATGCATAAGATTTGCTTTACCGAATGTTAAAAGTAGTGATTGTGATATAGTACTGAATAAAGAGAAACTTGAATTCGTAGATAAAACGGTTTTCCTGGGGATTACGCTTGATTCAAGGCTACAATGGGGTTCTCATTTAACATCTCTTGCGGGGCGGCTAAGTTCAGCAGCATATGCCATTAGAAAAATCCGTCAGTATACTGATGTAGATACCGCTAGACTGGTTTATTTTAGTTACTTTCATAGTATAATGTCTTATGGCATTTTGCTATGGGGACGGGCTGCAGATATTGAGTCTATATTTATTCTGCAGAAAAGAGCCATCAGAGCCATATATAATCTTCGTAGGCGCGATTCTCTAAGGGAACTGTTTAAGGATATTGGCATCATGACAGTACATTGTCAATACATCTACGAAAACATAATGTACGTCAGAAAAAATCTGCACCTTTTTGGTAAAAGGGGTGACAGACATAATTACAGTACTAGAAATAGGGACCAACTAGTTCAGCCAGGCTTCAGACTCGCTAAAGTAGACTCATCTTTCATGGGGTACTGTTTGAGATGCTATAATAAAATTCCACAAAGTATTCTTGAACTGAATGAGACGAAATTTAAAACATGTATTAAACGCACACTATGTAAGCAAGCATATTACAAGTTGAGCGATTATATCGCTGATAAAAATGCTTGGCTCAATGCTGGTCCTGCTCCACAAGGACAGGGGCGCTTAAATTGATAGCATCAAATGGTATTGTTGGAGCTGCTGAAGATTGTACAACTATCTTTGCATTGTATAGATTCAATCTCTTTAGTATTATATAATCGCATAGCCCATATTGTGTGAGTACTATGTACTATAAAGCTATCATTCACTGGAAACCTACGTCTTTTCTTGACTTGAATGTGCCCTGGCGGTTGAGAATATGTCATGCTCACTCAAAAGTCTCGCTGATGGTGGCGCATGTGTCGGATCATTTAGTTCCCTTCAAAATGGTTGAGTTGAATGGTGCTGATCTATGCGTCATGTCCGTGAACGGGCGCTGTCGGTTGTGACTGGTCATCTCTCAGTTGCCATGGCTTATTTTAATGAATTATTTTAGTTTTTGAATTGTTTTTTTTTTCTGTTTTGTTTTACTGTGGACACTTTTAACGTGCACATCTTGCTACATTGTTCTCACATAATATTCCATCTCAACATGAATGATGTAACCAAGATTTTGTAACAATATTCTGATTTAAAAGAGTGTCCATGGAGTTTCTTGCCCGTTCTTCTCCATAGAGATCTACGCTAGGGAATGGGCAACTACAGTACTTTCACAGTTTTTATGTCTTGTGACTGGGACTGTAGCTACATTTAATTTTCATCTTTGTTTCGACAATTCAAAAGTGCCTGTAACTGGCTTACTTGAAATAAATGCTTTGATTTGATTTTGATCACGTTCAGTTTCATATGTAAATTTCGCCCTGTGCCTAAACAGCAAAACTTTAGCTAATTCAAAGTGATATCTAAGCTGGCCACCAAAAATATAAAACAAGATATAATATCATTAAAACGTATAATTAGAGTTAATAAACGTTCAATAAAGTTAATGATAAAAGTTACATACCAACACTAAACCATGTAAAATGAAATCCCAAAACACCTGCACTTAACTAACCACATGTGTAACTTGCGCGAGAGAATATCAGAACCATTGTATTGGCGACAATGAGTCCATTCGAAACTATTGACACACCGAACAATCATCGCCTGTGTGACCATGTCAAAGGCATTGACAGGTTGATATCCAATAAATTGGAGTGCCTCCGACTACCGCCGACTGCACCCGAAATCTCCCGACTTCTCCCGAATGATTTCGATACAGCGCTTTGATGTTCGCACCGCTTCCCAACTGTCATTTTATTTGTTCCATGTTCAACTTTGTTTGGTTTCTAGTAGAAAATTGTACGGACATGGAATGGCCATTTAAAATATTGGCTGCGGTTGGGTTTGTTTCGGATGAAAATTAAAGTTGGGACGTGTTTGTGACGTTGGTTTTTGTTGCGTATTTGTGGAAATATTTATGTGGTTTTGTTAATTTATTGTATTAAGTAGGTATTTCATTAATCTTCTCATTCTTTAAATATACTATTAACTCAGTTAGTCTAATTGTTATATTGTCGGTGATTACCGTTCGGGAATGAACTGTAGAAATAAATCGACTGCTAAAATCATTACCCTGCCTACAAAAGGTATCCAATGTTTTAACCAAGCTCACTTAAAGAAAGAAATAGAAAAATATGGGACGGTTACAGAGAAAATAAAAGAAAATTCACAATATCACCACAGTATCTAGTAGTTCTTAAAGTTAAGCCCAAATAATAATTTGGTTTATTATTTCTAGTAACTGTACTACAATCTTATACCACAAAGGGTATCAACTTCCAATATTAGCTCTGAACGATTACAACATAACCCGAAACAACACACTTGTGTACAACGTATTACGAAACAACTGCTGGCAAACGTACCGAACTGTGACCAAGGCGTGGTGTCTGAGATTAGCCCCTGTGACAAACGGTTATAACAATGGGCGTAATGCGGCCGGCCGTGTAAACCTAGCCTTAGTGGCAGTCTGAAACAGGCCTTAGACTTAGGTACCGGCTAAATTGAATTTACGGACGCTGCTCGTAATTAAGATTTGGGATTAAGAGTAATATTACAACGTGATCGTTTATGAAATATGGAATGGCATGAGATATAAAGAGGTTTGGTATAATGTCTGTTGTTTCTCCTGATGATTGTTTTCTGTTGTGTTAATCACTGATTGTATATTTTTTTTGTTTTTGCTAAGATCGCATAAAAGGGGAAGAATGAAGGTCTTTGGCCGATCTTCTTTCCTTATAGTGTGGTTTGTGTCTAACCTGGTGTCAGAGCTTTTATGCCGAATATGGGCCTGTGACTTGTGTTTACATGCCGTCGAGTAACATCTCTCAGGCATACTGGTTTCCTCACGATGTTTTCCTTCCCGAAGCAAATGATGGCGGTGGTGTGTGTGGTGGTGGCTTATGTAATTATGATAAAATCTTGAAATTTTACCAAATATAACGGTCAGATAGGCAGTCGCTCCATGTAAAATACTGGTATTCAGCTGAATCCGGTAAGTCTACAAGCCAAATCCAATAAATTTGGGAAAAGACTTGACAGGTGATGATGACGGGTCTTTGTGTGTGTACAGTAAGTGAGTTTAATTATTTGTAAACGCACCCACAATACAGGAGAAATCTCAGTGTCCCCCATGTTTTTATAAAAAGAAAAACAAACCATCCATTATTATGTTTTATTTATTTTTGAAAGTGAACCCGAAATAAATAAAAATTGGCGCTTGTTGTGAAAATAAATTTAAGCTATTTTGCAACAAGAGCCTACTCGATTTCTTTGTTATAAAAGAGGAAAGCTTTAATCTTACACCGTATTTTAAAACAAAAGGTACCGAATAGATGTTTTTAACAGACCATTATTCGATGAAATTAACACTCAGCTACCTTCTTAAAAATAATAGAAATACGCGAGTCGCTCGTAGTCAAGTAAATATCTCAAATATAAGAGCTCGCAACTTTATTGCACCTTGAAGACGCCCTAGGCCACGGTAATTATGCATCAACCAAACTGCATGGACAAACTGCAGAACATCCATACTTACACTGACTATTTTTCGGTAAGTGTTTGTATAGAAGTGTCCATGTCCAGAGACGAGCCCGTAATTTGATACCTATCTGACCTCCACAACCTAGTTAGTACTGGGTAATACGATACCCGTTGATAAGACTGGTTGTCAGAGTTCCGGACCACTGCCTACCCGTAACGACTGTCAAAGATCTATAAATGACAGTCGGGACCAACGGCTTAACACGACAATCGGTATGTAATGGATGGTCATACATATCCATGGACCAACCTAGGCAAGCCCGGGTTAAACTGAAGATCGCTCCTCCCGACCGGGTCTTATTATTTAGCCAAAAGCCTTTCTGCAGACTCAGAAGGACTATTTATTACTATAAGATTCATATACATTCCATACATACACTAGAGAATCAACTCTATTTTTCTGTAAACTCGTAGGTTATAACACAAAATACCAACGCGTCGCAATGGGGTATATCTGCAAAACAGTCAAACGCAGTGATTTGGTCTCGATCAAAACCGTTTCAACCTCTCGCTCGACACTTTGCTGCGATATCGTTGCGTGTTCCCAGCGACGTAGTTACGCCGCAGAATCGATTAAAAACAAACGTGATGCGAAGGGATCCGATTGAATTGCTGTGCGGGTTCGATACAAACGCAGTGGATTTTTCTGGATGGACTTTGTAAAGGTATCGCAGTGGGAACTGAAAAGTTTTTTATGCGGCTGACTTTGAGTATCACAACTCAAACTTGGTTGTGATGGTGATGATTGAGATTGGTGGATACCTACCTATTAGTTGGAAATTTTCTACAACTAGCACTCAATCGACCTTCATTAAAAATGTTATTGGTTACTAATTGAGAAGATGACTATTTATATTATTTTCGCCTCTGTATTGACATTTGAATCCCAGTCCAAATCAAGCAAATAAATACACAATGTTTGTTAATATAGTCTTAAGTAAGCATAGCATGAACGGGACGGAGGAATGTGGGAAGAAAAGCAACTAGGTGGACAGACGAACTTATCAAAGTGGCCGGAAGAAAGTGGCAGTGGATAGCCATGACACGAAACTGCGAAAAGTGGAGAGATTTGAAAGAGACCGACACTTAGTATTGGATAGCCAACTAGCCAAAGGTTGAAAAACAAGAAGCATACCAAACAGGCAAATTTGACACGAGTCATCTTCATAAAAGTCAATAACTACCTACAACTATACTACTACAGATAATACTCAAGCCTACCTTCCCTAGCAACACTACAGTTCAATACAGAAAGCACTAAACGTTCCTCTCTCGTGTCCAATGGCGCAGGTGCTGCTAACTATCGCCTCTCAGCCACTACGCGCGCAATTTATAGTTAATGTGTGGACGCCTTAGTAAGTCGCTGTGTCTCGGAATAGGCTGGCTTTCCTGAGGGTGTCGTGAAGTATCGTCGTTGTATAATAATGCTGTATCTGTAAATTGAGCTCTATAGCATTATATCTGAATACATTTTATCTATGATTCGCTTTCTGAAAAATTAGGTTAATTACTGCCAAAATCTTTCTGGGAAAGGGGACTACAGGAGCTAAACGCGAGTTTTATAATGCAAAAAAGCATATGATTCACTGCAATAAACAAAACCAGAAAAATATATGATATTCTTCAGGATATATGTTAGTATGATAGTGTTTAGAAAACATAATACAAATAATTTTACGACAAAAAAAAAAAGGAAACTTACTTCTAAAAATTTCTTTTAACGAGTAAAAACCATACTCAACATGCGATCATTCTGATTTTTTGGCAAATAATTCTACAAGCAACATATTAGCATGATAGTGTTTTATTTTTTTTGTCCAATCAATAGATTTTTTAGTAAATCGGAAAAAACCACTCATTTCGCACTATTCAGCCCGCAGTGACTGACGTAACAACAACACTTTGTAGTGCAAGCTGACTAGAACTTTATTCTAACAGTATTTCTAACGCAGTTTAAACCACCACAATTTTATTAGAGTTGCTAATTTACCTCCTGTAGTCGCCTTAAAGGACAACGATTATTCTCCTGCCCTTATATATCCCAATTTATTTAGGGGCGGCGCAGTTTGTCTTTTTCCTCCATATGTCTCTATTACTCAACAATAATACTACAATAATTATAAAACAATACTTTCCAGTACAAAGATTTATTAGCGTACAGCGTTTCAATGTGTGTGGGCCCGAAATGTGTTGACTTAGAAACATTCTGAGCGCGTTTAAAATGTACCAGCGTGCAGCGCCCTTAATTACTACCTAAATCTTTTTAAAATTCTTATTTTAGCACGATTGTGTGTGGTTGTATGGGTGTGTGTGTGTTACGATGATATTAGATAGATGAGAATTTAAGCAAAATGCTTTTATGTGTCTGGTCTGTGTGTGGGTTGCGTGTGTATTTTCAATTCAAAATCGTTCGAATTTTCGTAACGTTTACGTCGCGCGCCTCTGTTAACTATGTATGTTGATAAATCCTCTAACTGACAGCAATGATTAAACCAGCTCAAAACGCAGCCCTAATAATGTTTAGTAGGTATTTAGTTAACATTAACGACCTTATATGATTATATCACATACCCGCAAAGCTTCAAACTAATTGCGACGAATTGTCATGATCTCTATAATATCCTTTTAATTAGATCATGTCCATACATATTAATGAAACATGCGGATTACACAGAGAATCACAGTATCTACGCGTGTTAACATTTAATTTTGGAGTTATGAAATAACATTTTAGTGGCAAGCTAAATATATTTTAGTTGTAAATGAATTAAGAATCACTCTGTGATTTTGGAATTTATAAAAGCCATAAGTAACATCACGCTTTTTTCTCGTAGGGTTGGCAGAAACTACAGCACGCCACCTGCTACAATTCTTACATATCTAGCTACTTCTTTTGCTTTGTCCATGTTCATACGTTAAAATGATTAAGCGCCAAAGGTTTGTTTTTTTATTTTTCATTTTAAACTTTAATTTTAACATAATTATCCAAGTTCAACCGCCAAATAGCATTTTCCTTTCCAACAAAAACGGTATCTTCATTAAATAGCCACATTTCGACAAAACCTCTTCCATATCAGTGAACACACCTGATTTACCCCACACCTACAATTCACTCAACGTCTCGAAAATACATAAATCATATCCGGCAAGTTGTGACTCGACCACTTCAATTTATCTATAATTTACGTCTTCACTTGTGCGAATATTTTTATCCGACTGCCCTAGAATATATGTGATGGACGTGATGATTTTCGGTTATATGTAGGCTTTCATTATAATTCAAAGAATATAGTTTTGAAGCCGTGTATGAAACGTAAATTTGTATTTAAAAAATCTCCAGGATTTTTCAAGTCATAAAAACCGTGCGACGCATGGGCGGTTCGTTGTTTTTATATAGTTAGGTAGGTACTTTCGTGATGTAGTAATTATGTTGAAATGAGAAAAAATGAGAATTTGTAAACACTACGTTAAAGTGCTCTGCTCATTTGAAAACAAATTTAATGAAACCGACAACAATTAGTTCCCTAATACAATCAGCAATTGAATAACCAACTTTGGCAATTGGTATCCAACCACACACAGATATACAATAAGCACTCGCAACACGTCATATCAATCATCATAGTTAAACAGAGTACAGAACGACATATATTATGTAGCACGTATATATGTGATACTAACCTATTTCCCAAGTAATGTAAGGCCATTGTTTTCGAAGCTAAGCATCTAGCTCATCTAGTTTGTCACGATAACTGGGACAACCGCCTCTGGAAATACTAATTAGCCAACGAGATGACGTGTTGGCAGTTTTAGTTCAAGTCCCTACAAGTCGGGAGGGTGCGGAAAAATGAAGCGTTTAAGTTGGGAGTATTGAGGTGTGTGAATGTTGACCTGGTTAATTAGAAGGAGACTGTAAAGCAAAGGGAGCAACGTGTGTTTTTGCTCACAGCCAATTGGAACGAGTTTCAGTGATTGACCAAAGATGGATTTTTGTTTGATTGTATAATACAGAAGTGTGGAGGAAGTCCAAATCCCAAATGAATTGGGATAAAATCAAGAGAATGATGACAATGATGATGTACTCGTATACCGCCCGCTCATTGCCCGCTCGAATTGTTTTCATTAAGGCTTCTAATGAAAAAGAGGGCCTTAAGTAAAGTCAGAAAAAAATAATTGTTTACCAAATTTACTACCGACATAAATAATGCCTGTATGTACAAATCGTAACTGTGATTTTTTGACAAAACATTGCTAAGTGATGAAGTATGTAAATTTGAAAAACAATGATTTTTGTCGGACTGTAACTAAGATGTGATCCATTTCCAAAGTTAAATCCTTCTAAATAAAATAAACACAAACCACAACGTGCACGAATCCAAATACGAAAACACTCAAGTGACGAATTCCCCCCATTCCCCCTATAAATCTTCATACCATCACCTCGACTCAGAAAACGCAACACCCCAAACTATGAAGTAAACGTTTGGTACCAATAAAATCGACAGCACTCGATCACATTGCTCGCAAAATATATTAACGGTGTTCGTATAAAAAGGCTGAGGTCTTATCGGCACGAACCAGCCGTTTGAGGCAGGGTCAGCCGAATAAATATGGATTAACCAGAGGAAATATGAGGGAACAAAGCAGAAATAAACCCTTGTTAGTTAGCCCTGCAGTACGGTGGTAATATGCCGCGAGTCGGGGAGGTTCTTTCTTTGGAGGAAGTTGTAGTTGATTGTGATAACATTCAAGATTAGCTGTAAGTAAGGGTTTGGTGATAAAACTGCTCATTGGGAATTTAAACAATTATAAGTACTACTGTACCAATGTTTTTTTAACAATCAAGCTGGCCCTCAATCCTTGTCCGGCTCTTAGTGCCCCAAAACCTTCAGTGACCGCTAGTGACCACATATGTAACAGACAAGGTCGAAAAAAAGAGCGTGCTTATCACGGCCAAGTCGAAGGCCGCATAAAGTGGTGGCTTAATTTTTTTTTATGAATGGAGTTGTGTGGTACGCCAACTAATCAACACCTTTTATTCTGTCATGATAATTCGCTAGAATCAGTTTGAATTGTTATCGACACGCAAAGAATAAAAAAAAGAAGCATGAACATGCATATAAAATCTCGCTTAAATCTACTTCGAAGGGTTGTTGATAAAACTGGCCTGGGTATAAGAATATATCCCGTAAGTGACATTTTAAGTTTAACAATACTACAATTTCTCGAATCTTATTCACATCAGTCTATACAAAAATCTATTTTTTTTGAGCTTCAAAATAACGAGGAAAGAACTAACACGAGAGCTTGAAGCGAGAGTTCTTGTTCCACGTAGCTAGACGATAAACGCGACACAGAATTATTCGGTTTACTCAGAATCTCACTTGCAATTTGTACAAATGTCACTAACAAGGACTAAGTTTGAAAGTTGAATTTTACCGAGTGAGGTAGGGTTAACAAAGTCAGTTAAGTTTTTGAAATATTGTTATTATGTTTGCAGGTGTTTTTGGGAGTTGAGATTCGACTAGACTACTAGAGTATTAAGTTCAGTTATTTTTTAGGATAATCAGAATTTAAATGTTCCCACTACTGTGACATAGGTCTGTTTTCTGCTATCGGCTTGCACCGTAATTCACCAGGTGGCGAAATGCGGATATGCTGGTTTCCTTATGAAATTTGTCTACACCAATTTGAGAGCAGTACACAAAGTAAAATGTCTGGTTTCAAATGCGCACACACTTAAATCGGGGCCAATACAACTAGCCCACCAATGTTCCTCAGTTCGTTTTATTTAATAGAATTTGTTTGTGGCAGGCCTTGATTCGGGATCCTAAAAAATCATTGCCATTCCCAAGTCCCAAGCCCATTTTTTGTGCAACAAAAAGGACCCTTAAATCAATCCCACCTTCATCACTACCAGTTGATACCCAAGAAAAAGGGATACCCAATAAAATAACTACCCATACATTCTACTTCCATTCACGACGAAAGCAAGCCAGCCGGCGTAACAACCCGAAACCGACGCTAACGTGTATAAATAAGAGCCCCCAAATTCCCCAATTTATTTTGCGTCACCCCAAACCCGGGGTGAGTAAAATATTCTAGTTGATGCCCGTTGGAGCGGCACTGACCACTACAGACCGGATTAGCTTATGTGCTCCTGGTACTAAAAGGATTTTTCTTTTGAATTTTTGGGTTTTTGTATGTCTCTCTTAGGGTTTGTGAATTTTTGAGAGCGTCTGGCACTGATGTGTCATATTTCACAATGGAAAAAATTCTGACTCGATCAGCATTTGAATAAGCCGTAATTTCTTGGCCTTGATGGTCTGGATGAATGGATGTCGCTCATCCCGTCACTCATATTTTACTTGATTCATTTGGAAGTGTTCCATGTCAAGTAGTATCGAAACCAGTAAGTCGGCGACAGTCCCTGAATAACGCTCATAAGTAAAACACACATAAAGTACCTTATTAACGTATTTTCTGTGTCATTGAAAGTTCCGAATTAAATACAATACTTTCTTCTTCCTTACTTTTGACATTTAATAGAATCGACATGACATTTGAATTTTTTTCTTATTATCGTAACATGTTTCTAAATAATACACAGATGAACCGATTGGCGGCTGGTTGTTGGATCTTGTTATAACCTTAACAAGATCTTACAACAGGAGAATGTTTGTACTGTGTACACCCACATTATTCTCCGTACATATTTGTTCGGATAAAGGCTCCCTCGAAGAAGATAATCCTGACGTGGGTGTTATGAATGCAAATCGCTCTCATTGAAGAAGTTTTCCACCTTTATAAGTGAGAATAGCTTTAATAGCTTTTGCTTGTAAGTACTGAATAGCGCTGAAGATAGGGCGTTAAATGAGACCACGTAGGTACTCAACTCGATCGTCCTAGGTAACTTGAAAACTAATCTATTTGACACGTTGATCAAGATTCGATCAAAAATTTGTTGTTAGGCACACATGCTGCGGATCTAAACTAGGATTCAATTTGCATTTTAAAAACCAAACTAGAGAACGATGACAGTGTGAGTCCACGTCCAAAACCGAGCAGTTTACTTTGACCCTTACATTGACCATTCCCTGTCCCCGGGGGTACTGAGTTACAAGGATGGAGGAGGGAAGGGAAGGTCCGTTTATCATGGATGTAGTTTAGGCACTTTTTACGGACGTTTATCTAGATATACGCAGCGGTGAGAGACATGTGTGGAATGGGTTTCATATTGAACGTGCATTTTTAGGGTTTCATGACCATAGAATTCTATTTTCGCTCATTTGATGATTTTTAGTAAATTCTGACTTCCAATAACTTCTATTTTTTTGGGTAAGTTTTTGTGTTGCGATCAAAATTTTAATTTAAATCAAAATACGAACAGTGTTTTTTTGAGACCATAAAATTTGGTAATTCGATGCATCGAAAATAGCTAGGTAATCAAATAATCACTTAGGCCGGACGTAAGCGTTTTCATATCAACTAACACGAAATAAGAATAAGAATAATTTATTTAAAAAGTAGATAATACAAAAGTGTACATTTAAGTGCAGTAGTGTTATTTCTTAAACTATTGTATAATTAGTGCTTAGAAGTAAACTATCACTTCAAAATATTTAACAGTCACAAGTAACGAAAATGTCGAGTTCAAATGTTAGGTAGCGACCAAACAAATCCAAAACAAAAAAACAAAAAAAAAACGAAAAAACAAAAAAATCAAAACGAAAACGAAAACTACCAAAACGAAAACAATCAAAACGAAATCTGAACGAATCCATTGTAATATAGTTACAATTCTAACAGTGCTCTTTAATTTAGTCATTAATTAAGGGGATGTCAAGAGTTAGTCAAAACGGGCATTAATTAGGTACATATACGATTAATATGACTAGCTGTTGCACGCATCTTCGTCACGGTGAAATAATTAAAAAAAAAGTATATACAAATATATATATATATACTTCCCTATATAAAAAAATCATTTAATTAGAACCAAACATTTAATACATTTTTTACATACACCAAACTGCGTAATTGGTTTTGAAGATCCAAGCCTGATCAAACAGACAAACCAAAAAGAAAAAAAAATTGTAAGTACCGTAGGTATATTGTGGACTTTAATAATTATGCATTCAGTAATAAGCTGCTATTTTGACATTACAAACAGATATTTCAGTTTTATTTAATTGTAAACAACTAGAAAGTACTGCAAATAAATTAAATACTATTTAATGTCCATTATTTCGTCACAATCAAGGGTCACGTGACGTCACAAAGCACCTACCAACAGAACCCCACTGGCTCGCGCTTGACCACTTTCATTTGATATTCCGAATACATCAAACGGTGACGACAACAGGCCAAAATAAAACGGTGTGTATGATATTGACAGGTTGTTTTTAAAAACTCCCTTTCATGTTAGATTTGTTTCCAATAAAGCTGTTTGATTCTTTTGTAAATATTTCTAAAATTGGCTTTTGGTTTGTTTTAATCAAAAAAAATTGAATTTTTTCCCAAGTTATTTGACTTCAATGGTGAGATGTGATTGATTTTGGCTAGATCAATAACTCTTCTGATGGACACTATATACCGAATAAGTATTATAATCAAGACTTATTTTAGGATGATCTAAAATTAACCGTCTTCACTGAAAATATTTTTAACATTCTTCACTGAAGAAAAATGTCAACAGTATACTCGCTGTCCCTGTATACTCGCTCTTGGACCAGTTCTCTCAGTCGGCACTCATATCACACCCAAACAAACAAAAATAATAACATGCAAATAGATAACCCAAAACCAAATCATTACCAAGTCATTATCCTCCCTCGATTCATCTTACCAATTCAATTGAGCTCGTCTCCAATCCCAGTTACATTGTTTTCCTTGGTTCACGTGATTGAGTAATTAAGTCCCTTTCTCTTGATTGCTTGTGGGTTGTCCAACATCAAGTCTTTAAGGAATTAGGGACCTTCGCAAGTGAAGTACTTCAGACCAGGACGTTAAGTTTAAGGGCAAATAAATTGGAGTTAGGTTTTATTGTGTACTTTGGTTTAGAGGAGGTGTTAGTTTTGAGAGGTTTAAAAATTGGTCAAGGGCAATCGATATCCATACAAATAAAAAAAGAGTCTCTTTGTTATATCAAAATAACAGCTTTTTACTGAATGCTTATGAAAGTATATACGATACATATAACGATTTTTTTTTTAAATTTTGTCTTTCTGCCTATCGGTCTGTCTGTTTGTTCCGGCTAATCTCCGAAACGGCTGGACTGGTTTTGACCAAACGGGACAGCTTTTGGCAGATAGCTGATGTTATAAGGAGTAACTTAGGCTATTTTTATTTAAAAAAAGTTCCGTTCAAACAAAATAAAACCTTTGAAATTTGCAACAAAATCAGATTCAAATAGAGAAGTCATCTTTTTATAATAATTTCACTTGGACGAATATCACCATGTGCCCTGTATCCCAGCATCAGTAACGTTATAGGCAGATAGTATGACAACATCCGGGACGACCCGAATGGCGCAGCGGTAGTGAGGCTGCCTTACGTTCTTAGGGTCCCGGGTTCGAATCTCGGTTGGAGCAAATGTTTGTGTGATGAGCATGGATATTTGTTTCCGAGTCATGGATGTTTATATGTATAATAAGTATGTATTTACAAACAAAAAGTACCCGTGTAGTATATCAACTATCTGTTGTCCACGACACAAGCCTCGTTGCTTAGTGTGGCATTAGATGGCGCTGTGTGTTAATGTCCTGCGATATTTATTTATTTAATATACAAAGTTTCTATGATTTTAAAAGAACGTAATTTTCTTTCAGTATGCAGAATAAAATAAATTAGATTGCAACTACTGGCAGCCATTCTATGTGACCATTTATTGCATTACCTCCTTGTCACAGAGCTTCACAAATCTCCGTTGTGAAATAAAGGGACAGAAGATTCAGCAAAGCTTCCTAGCAAGCCGCTCTCGAACTTTGAAATCCTTTGATCTTAGAGTTCTATAGCTTTGGACTGTCGCTCACGAAATATTGAAGACTTGGTCATCTAATCAAGAGAATTGTGCACTTTCTTGCTAAAAGATGATTGGCGAATTTATTTTAATTAAATTCACCCCATTTGACTAATTTAATAGTCTTTAATTGGCTTAGTTATCTCGTTGGTTGTGGTCGCAAAGACCTACTGCTGGTAATGAGTTCTTGTGTTTGATTCCATGGCCGGGACCATGTCACACCAGTCATATTAAAATTTCTCAGCAGCATTCTGCAGGGTGGATTTGTTGATGGAAATGGGTTCGTCCCTTTTTGCATGAGACTTAAACATAACCGACTAAATGAGACTGCACTTAAGACACACCTCTGCTTAGCCTTTAGGGGATTCGAGGCTGGTGTGGTGATGTAATTTGACTAATAAGTCTTAAATGGTTTTACTTATCGATAGATCTGCGGGTTCATCAAAAAATCTCTTCAGCAATGTCTATGCAAATAAAATCTTGGCTCCGCAAAATAAATTTAGTTTTATCAGGAATATTAAATGCCAAAGGCTTTCTCCACTTTGAAATTAAAAATAGTTTTTCTTAACCCTTTCAATTTTGCCTTCTGAATAAAATTCTTGGCAATTTTTCTTGATAGTTTTTGTCAGGAGTCTTTCCGTCTCGTTAGCATTTGCTCCGAAAATTTTCTTGATAAACTGCTTCATATTGAAATATCACTCGTCCCTTATGACGTTGTGATATGATACCGTCATTTGCAAGCAAGGATATCGGTATCTAAAGAGGTCCTTCCGGGAATTGCATGCGTGGGAGCTAAGGAAGATGGGGGTAATGTAAACTGGGGTTGTAGTTAGATTACTTTATGGAAATAAACTTGATTTTGTGAAGCAACTACTTCAATTACTGAATGTTTTGTAAGAGAGCGAATTTGTAGAATATTAAAAACATGTAGTAGGTATACTATTCCTAATGTTCAGTTGGAGATACTTCGAATATCGTCAAACATATTTTACATTTGAATAATACAGAACCTTGTTATCATAAATTGTTGAAACACAAAATAAAAAGTTTTTGCTCAATCTTTCAAGTGAAACTCTGCATTGTTCTTAACCGACTTATGCTGTTGACTGTATCAGAAATCACATTGACAATCTCTGAAAACAGAAAGTATGCTTGTCTATGTATTTACTGGTACATTTAGTTTCTGTTATTGTCATTAAATAAACAAATTCGTTAAATTATTTTTTAGTCAAAAACAAGGCAAGCCAAATTATTCTAAATACCACAAACAATTAGACAAAACATTAATTTTATTATAAGCCCCGTGGTTCAATTAACTGACATGGAAATTATAGAGCTTTATCGTCTCATAAACTTGAAACAGAAATGGTAATTAAAGCGTACCTTGTTCCAATTTGAGTAACGAACTTAGGTAACTGTCCCACAGACGGCGAGGAAGCGACTGGCTATTTGATGACTGATGGTTTTCCCGCTTTGGAAACGTAAAAAGATTTTAGGTTAAGGTGAAAGCGTCAGGGTAGCCCGCGAAATTCAAATTTTCTTACGTTTTTTGCAATTTCCAGGTCAGTGTCAGGTTGAATTATAATCATCGAAATCATCAATACAACCCTCCAAGCGCATAAAGGAGCAGGAATTACTTTGACCTTGAAAAAGTAAATTCCTACACCTTTATGAGCTTGGAGGGTTGTATTGATGATTTTGATGATTATAATTCTATAACTACATACGTGTTTTTTTTTTTTTTTTTAGGATGGGAAATCATCAAATGTCTTCTCTCGCTCTGGGCGGAGCAGGAGGGAGTGTCAGACTTTTACTGACTAAAACCCATCCATGTTCCTTCATCGCCCTTTGTGTTCCGGGGCCACGGTATCTCTTTCGAATAGTCCCGCAGCCCCGGCAGGCTTCGGCCCTTCCCTATTGCTGACTCTCTTTGAGGCGCGCGTGGAACACGAACGCGCCGTCGACGCGGCCTGTCGTCATGAGACGGACGGACGGCGAGCTATATAGCTCCCCGTCCACAGGCCCGCGCCTACGGTGGCCGGAAGCCACCACGTGGCTCCCGACGCCCGGGGCGTCTCCCGCGGCGGCCGGGACGTGAGGATATCTCCCTCTCACGTTCCGCCGCCTCCTTCGCTAGCATGACTGCTTCGCAGAAGGAGGTGACGGCGTCCCATTCCGTCTCGCTCCGGACCATGGCGCGAACCAGGGCCGGAAGCGAGAGGTCGCCGCCGCCGATCGCCACCTCGAGGACACGGCGGTGCTCCACCCAAGCAGGGCACACCTCCACCGTGTCCTCCGGTCGATCCTCGCAATGGAAACACCCGGGTGTCTCCTCCCGTCCGTTTCGGTGCAAGAACTTGCCGAAACATCCGTGTCCGGTAAGAACCTGCGTCAGGCGGAAGGTGAGGACGCCGTGGCGTCTCTCCAGCCACTCCTCAAAGAGGGGACTTACCGCCACTATCGTGGCGTGCCCTGCACGGGGTTGCGACAGTCGCTCTCTCCATGTCGCCATGAGATCCCGCCGGAAGTCCGTCCGCTGAGCGACAATTTGCCGCGGCAGCGGAGTTTCCCCCCGGCGTAGCGCCTCCGCGCGCCACTCGTGTAGGCGCGCGAGGACTATCGCCTCCAGATCCCATGGCGGCAATCCGGCAAGGAGGCTCGCCGCCTCGCGGGAGATCGTGCTGTACCCCCGGATCAGCCTTACAGCCACCACCTTTTGGGGCGCGTTCAAATGGTTGGCAGCTCGCTGCCTCAGTGAACGCGCCCACACCGGGGCCCCGTAAAGGGCCATGGACCGCACGACTCCCGCGTAGAGCCTCCGGCAACATACGTAACCTGACACTGACCGGGAATAATTGAAAAAAACGTAAGAAAATTTGAATTTCTCGGGCTACCCTGGAGCATCCACCTTAACATAGATGTACCTCTTAAGCGTAGGCCACACCGCCAGCTAGCAAGCGGGCGAGCGAGCCAGACAAGCCTCTTTTCATACTTTGTTTTGGCTTTTTCGGTAGTTCGCTGTGTGAACCATAGTATGAAAATGAAACGATGCTTCCCGCGGCTCGCTCGCTAGCTGGCCGTGTGGCCTGCGCTTAAAGTTGTGATTCAGACTTGGTGGTTCTTGGTGGTTCTCTTCTTACCTCTTGGTGTAGTGCTTATTCTGTTACACTTCGTATATAAATCGTTAATCGCAGAATGTTCACACCACCGACGAGCACTCGTTTGTCGCTGCGACGCGAGCTATCAAAAGAGGACTCGCTCAGCAGCGCTCGCTTGGCGGGCAGAATACTCTCGGAGAGACAATAGCTTGGTACATTTGCAAATCAGCGAAAAATCGCCTCTCACCGTCGCGCACTCGCTGTTCACTGCTCGCTTTTAATACGCTAATATTAACACACAATGTTATCAAATTTTGTAAGTTATTTTAAACCTACTTCTAAGTGTCGTATCGAAATGAAACTTTGTATCTATATTTAGTTTGGATGACAATACTGTAATTAGGTATCTTGGAGCTGATCTGATGATGACACTAAGAGTGGGATAGTTGAACTCTTCAGTGTCTAATAGTAAACCCATCGAGTTTGGGGTTATACGAGTCGTTTTAATCAATATACTTCACTTGGTGCAAGAGTCTGATAATGGGGCCAGGAGGTGGATAGGAGCACTCAGAATATCTCCATTTTTTGTGTGATAAAACCATATTTTCCTTTTTTTAACTACTTTATAACGCTTATTAGTTCCTAGCTTCCCTTCGCTTATCGCCAGTGGTGTGACAAGTGCTTTAAAGACGTCCCATTTCACTTTTAAATGATATTAATTTGTAAGATGTGCAATACAAGGCTTTGAGCTCGTTTTAATTGATAGAATGCATGCAATGCTGCGCTGTTGAGGTAATTATCTTTGAGGGTAGAAGAGACAATGTTTACATTTCTGGGTATTTAGGAACACGGAACAAATGTGTATCAATTTAATTCAAAGTTGTACAAGAAATAAATGATACTAATACACATTTCATTTAAAATATTACTAGCTGACCCCGCATACGTTGTTCTGCTATGTATATTATGGCATGAAATGGGCTTTACGACCTATTTTCATACCTAGCAAATACACATTAACAAAAAAAACCTTTTGACGCTTGGTTAGTGACCATGTCTGCGCTCCATAGGTGTGGGTAGGAAGAATGCACATGTCCATGAGTTTTCTATTCAGTGCTTTTTCCTAGGATTCTATACTTTGTACTAAAATTTTGGGCATTAAATAGTGGACAATTACGACTACCGTCCAAAATATGTCACGTTTTATAACAACATAGAGTGAGCACAAAACGCGTATCATGATCACATTTCTCTTTAATAAAGTTTCTTCATAGAACAGCCACCGAACCTCTTAAGTTTAGCCTCGGCCCACGTTTTGACCTTTAAGGTAAGGAATTCTTAAAACTATCTCCCTAAACGGTGACCTTTAACACAATACGTGACGTAGAAACGACACGTAGATCATCATAGCCAATACACAATACAATACCATTGTCCACGTCTTACAACAATATATTCGTATACCAGGGTGTAGTATAAGGAAGCCTGCCCATTGGAGCGGAGTGGGAAACCGGAGAAGAGCGAGAGATCAGTGTAGCAGAATGTTCTTGTCCACATTATTTCCATAACGTTTCAAAGGGTCAGTCAAGCTACATTTTCAAAGGCGATTGCAATGTCTGACGCTGCGGTCAAGCAGCGACTGCAGACCGCAAACCGATAGTGCCTGCTAACAAATTGGGACGTCGCATTCGATGCGAGTGGACACAGTTCTGCACACCTTCCGCGGTGTAAATTATTCTAGAAGGGAGACGCGATGTGTTTCTTTAATGTTCCTACCTCTCCGCTCCAATGGGCTTGCAGCCTTACAACCCTAGATTAATTGATATCAGGGAAAACTTATAAGGAACCGAATTGGATCTGCCGTTGTGTCGCCAGCAAATAATATGGTGTCATTTTATTAGTAGCGTGAGTCGTGTTATTTCAGACTACAAACCTATCATTCGATGATATTGGGTTTTTGGATCTATTCTAAGTTTGTACGTGTAACCTTGATATGTAAAATATTTTGCGTAGGGGTAGTTTAATATTGTTTAAATTGTTAACCTCCAAGATTTGTATGCTTACAAGACGCAAGAGAAATATAGTGAATCAAATCAAATCAAAATATTTTATTACACATAAAACTGTATGGATAATTTCCAGAGCAGTGCATCTTCAGCTCCATGAAAACCGCTTAATTATTTTAGCACTCCACTTAAGGTAGGGTAGGCTTTAAAGTTAATTGTTTAATTTTGTTGAAAACATGGTATTAACTACCGAAATAATAGGCGCTGGTTCTTGGTAGTAAAACAAAAGTATGTTAAGTCAATTAAAAAATCATAACCAATAGGTATCAAAATCATAGACAAAAGGTATAAAAAAGGCTTCAATATATAAAGCGTAGTGCAGACTTGCACATTCTCCCCTTTTTTATGAAATGGGCTGCTTAATCAGCTTTTGGAGGGGCCTTCTGAATGTGCCTCAGTGGCAACATCGGCCACCCGTACTACTCCATCTTTGCCGGGGAATAACCTCGCGACTCGGCCTTTGGTCTATGAACCACGCGGCAAATTTGAATCGCATAAATGGACATAAAATCGAAGGAAAAATTAAGGAAAAATCGCGTATTATTGCCCTATGCGTGGAGGTCTTCCCTCGTGAATTTAAATCAATTTTATAATACCTACGTCCATCGAACTTTGATAATAAACAAGCAAATAGAACGTGCGGTAATAAAACGCAATGTATCTCGGTTTCCGTTAAAACACATCAAACCACAGCGCGGTGCGGTCGCTGATATTTTGGCCAGAAATAATCCGCAATGCTTTAATACCATGCTAAAACTAATAATGCTATTAGTTATTTAATTAAAACTATACATAGAGGATAGATTCACTTGCTGAATGCAAAGTAGATCGGTGATTCGTAAAAATTATGGGTCGAATGTTCATTTTTTCAATGCGACTATAATTTATAGAGCGAAACACTTAAGTGAATTACTGAATGGTTAAAGCAATTTTATATATGTATTTCTATACTCTGCTAGTATCACGAAGAGGTGGAGTCATGTTTAACTGGTTTATAGAGGTCAGATAGACAGTCACTCCAAGTAAAAACCTTGTATTCAGCTGCATCCGATTAAATTGAATGTTGACTCCAATACACACTGACCTGCAAAAATAAGTACTACACTTTTAAAATTTCATTGTTTCCTAAACTATAGAAGTTAGAGATTTAAAATAAAAAAAACGTTATTAAGCAATTTTTATCATCTTTCTTTAAAACTATAGACAAAATTAACCTATTTTTCGAGTCCTTTTTGTTTAGAAAGTATATCTTGTGTACCTACTTAAAAAGTTATTGCAATTTTAAAAGTGTGATACTTATTTTTGCAGGCCAGTTTATTTGGGAAAAGCCTCAGATGATGATTTTGTTTCTTTTATACTTTTAAGTGAGAACTGGAATGTCATTAATAACACATAACATCACGCCTGTAATCCCCGACGGGTTAGACAGAGGTTACCTAATGGTACACCCACATTTCGCCAGTTATGTTTAAGTCTCATGTGATAGTGGCGACCCTATTGCCATCAACCGGACACAAAACCAGACTCTGTGGCTACTACTAAGACATTCTTGATGGAAAACCCAATAACACTTTGCCTGACCCGGGAATCGAACCCAGGACCTCGTGCTCAGTAGTCGCGCTTGCGAATACTACACCAACGAGGCAATCAATTCCATTAATATTCCATAAAAAATAAATGTTGACAAACCTTTCCATGTTTACCAATCCAGTCTTCATTTTAGATTGTTTAGCGGCAAAACTACGACTGTGAGGTCCAGAGTTTGAATCCAGCACAAACTATTGCTTCACTTTGAGCATATTTAACTTAGTTCCCGGCTAACGAGAAAACTTTGTTATGAATCACTAATTTTAAAGCTTTTTAAAAAACTGTATGTAACTTACGTAAAAGCATTCATAAAATTTGTGGGAGCGAGCGGTCTTATTTCCTGGGTATTTTAATAAACAAAATATTTTTGTTGGTGGGTTTAGGTCGTGTTTAAAGTGAAAGTTTCATGTGTTCTTTTGCGTTCTAATGCGACGAAACAGAAACAATAATGTGTTTTCTCAAAAAATGTTAGCACTTCGCCTCTGATAGGTTCAATATGGTTGGGTTGAGCTTGCATCTTCTGTGGAAGTTAAAAAGTACGAATAACATTTTACCCTTTTGCGACCATATTCGAGGCTCCCGCGGACCACCGGTGGTCCGCGGACCATAGGTTGGGAACCACTGAATTTTAAAGATATCAGAGACAGAATGGTGTTAGTTAAATAATTTTAATGTGAAGTACAAGCTGGCTGAGGCCAAACGAGCGTAATTTTTTTAGCTGTTAGTCAGCGTAAATTCCGCGGCTTATTTTACGCGACTCACAGCTTTAAGCGCTGGACACACAGAAAAGACGTAAGAAGTAGACCGGGCGCAGACATATGTCTCTTCCGCGTGTTTTTCATACAAAATGTAATAGAAACGTCGCGACCCAAAACATACAGAAAAGGCAGGGCGCGGACTCGACGATTGCCCGTCTGCGGCCCTGTTGAGCGCTGGACACACAGAAAAGACGTAAGACGAGGACGGGGCGCGGACAGAGCACAGACTGGGCGCCGTCGCGACTTTTTAAAATGTCATGGGAGAGAATCCATCCGGCAAAACACTTTACTTGAAAATCTAAATCTGAAGTATAATGAAGAAGGAAAACATCATCAATATCACGTCTGTGTACCTGAAGGAAGAAATATCTTGACTGTTATTGAACATAAACTGCTGAAAAGAAATATTACTTACCCCTATTATTTCGTTTATTCATTTCACAACATATCGTTACTTTTTTAAATATTTCTAATAAAAACAATTTATATAAATAAAAACATTTAAAAATATAAAATAGTAGCCCACCAGCACTGGGTCCGAGCTGCCAGTACTATTACTTACCTTTATTATTATTAGAAATATTTTTAACTCATAACCCTCCATCGAACCCAATATTTCTCAAGCCCATCTTGAAAAGACAAAGAATCAAACGCCAAAAAGGCCATTAGTCTTAAATAAGGCACTCCTAGTCTATATACCTATCTTAATCCGATATCACTTTGAAAAGGAAATACAGTTGAAACGGAAAACCTAACAAATTGTACGTGAACCAAGGTCAAGTGAGACTGGTTACTGTTGAGATCCGTCCATTACCTAAATAGCCTGCTCGGCCCAATACGAAACCAATTATGTTTTATATAAATCTTTACAGTACATACACTCGATTGAATTGTTCGGAAAATGTTCTAAAAGATTTCCTTGTACGGTCTGTTTTTGGTGATGGATATTTATGGAATTCTTAAAGAAAAGGTTATTGTACCTACAGTCGAGATACAATAAAGGTATTGAACTTTAGGTTAAACATAACATGTGCCGTGAACGAGACCTTCAACATTTTAAGTGCTAATGTATACTCTATGTGCTAATGACAGTTTAAAAAGATATGGTAGGCTATGCGGGAGAGAAAATGATATTCGAAAATGGATAACTTTTTTTACATTACCATAATGGTGTGTCCAAACATTGCGCGAAAAGAGCGCGGCAGCAACACGCGGCGATTGCAGGACAGATTTCTACCGCGCTCTAGTAGGACGAAACAAACGCATGTTTGCGCGGTCGCGCGCGGCAGTCATCCAATCGCAGCGCGCACAGGCCGAGCTCGGCCGCCGCGCGCGATCGCCGCTTTATATTTGGACACGCAAGAATCCCTAGAAATAACTGTCAGTGTCATCTTTTAACATGTCATGTAGGTATTCGTGAAAATACTTTTTTTAACGTAGGGATATCACATATTTTTAAGTTCTCGCATCGGGATTGGCAAACGTGGTTGCCAATCCTTGACAATTCAGGCACCTTGATTGTATTATACTTCACAGTTATAGATCACCATCTCCCAACTAACTTGTATCAAGCATCGTCATTGGTTAAAAATCTGTCAATGTCATTTTATGTTACAAAATACCTAGACCTCATTGGTCAGATTGAGATTAAGCTATAGACACGCCATCTACAATCAGCGTTGACCTGCCTTCCCCATTGAAATAATGGTTTGACTTTGATTACCTACCTGGAAGCCATCTCTCTAATGGTGATTGATGGATTTTCTCGTAACATAAGATGCAATCTAATCAGTGGTGTCGTATGATAGTATCATTCTCATTACACGATGGTCATACTAGCGTATTGTACTTAACGTTACATCGTTGCTCACAAAATATCTTTTGAGTACAAAGGTTTCTTTTTTTATTTGGTTTCATTAAGTATAAAAATAAACACTTTATTAGGAATGCAATTTAGACCTACTTTCAACCTTTCGATGGAATCAGGCGTAACTTGTGGAAATCCATGACATTGAATGGTAAAAACATGAATGTTAGGTAGGTTTCGGAACGTAGGTGTGTACATAATTTTCATCGCCTCCATAGCAACTGGACAGATTCGCAACTGGACAGATTCTCAGCTGGACAGAACTTGTAAAGTCTATGACATAATTAAAATGGATGAGTTGGGAACGGAAACAAAAAAAAATAAACGGGACCCAATCTCATATTAGTTTTCTCCCCGTAATAAGAAGAAACAAATTTTAGTTAAATAAATAAAATAACTACCCTGAAACAAATTCTTAATATAACAGATTGTAAGGCAGGTCGTGCCCTTATGTTATTTAGGCTTTCCTTGAATAAACTCTTCTTAAATTGAATACCTATGTGTCATAAGTTTATAAACATTTTGTTTCATGACTGTGCTCTGTCCAGTTGCTAATCTGTCCAGCTGCGAAACTGTCCAGCTGAGAATCTGTCCAGTTGCTACTGAGGCTTTCTTACGAACGTAAGAACTTTAATAGTCATTCAGGTTCCTTAGAAGTGACAAAAAAAATACTGTTTATCGCTAAGTTTTAGTCCAGCATTCCTGAGACCTTCTTTCAAGATGAACATTTTACTCACCAAGTATCTACTTAAAATAGACTGTTTCGGGAATGTTACTTAACTTAGCGTCCTACGCACTTCTTCCTTGGTGGATGGTATCAAATTCTGTTAATTCGACAGAGAGCACTTTAAACGTAATTATTCGGATTATTTGACAAGTAACCTGAACTCTATTGGGTCGAATCGTAATCGGAAAAAAAGCAAACAGTTAGGTAGATAATGCTTGTCTCGAGACTTAGATCTGAAAAACGCTTTTCAGGGGACCTAAAATGGCCGTTTTAGCAGAAACATAATAGAATAATTAAATGGGTTAAAATCTTAATATGGTCATAGGCGCACTTAGTATTATGAATTGTCACTTTGTGACCATTTTAAGAGTTGTAACGTAATTCATAGTATTCAAATATTTTGCTCAAACGGCCATTTTAGACCCTCAGACCTATGTTGCAGTTTGGGAAGATACTTGTACTGTTAAGGTTGTTTATGTAAACTAGTTACCAAATACCATTATAATCGTACTTCATTCACTGTATGCACTATAAAATAAATAGTTTAATTTTAGGTTACGGCAAAAAGTTTTTGGGTTCCATTTGGATTTTCCCAATAGTTTCCTATATTAAATGGGCCTTAAACAAAACTGGCAAAATGTTAGTGTACTATCATATCATAGTTAAGCGCTAACTAACTTTCATTCCGTCGCTTTTCACGTCCTTAAACCTACAAGCCATCGCGAAATCCCGGTTTCTTCAGCTTCCCACAAGGGAAAAATCCATGATAATTCTGAGCTCCAATTTCTCCGATATTCAACACAGTTTACAAATTGTGACTGTCCCTACCAAAGATAAGAAAAGACACGGATATTTCCCGAAGTTTTCCTTCGACGGAGCAAGTCTCCCACTTAATTTATCACGAGGCTTTAGGGTTCCGTACTACGGAGTAACGTTACATCACAAATTAACTTTTTCCTGTTATGACTTATTAGCTGTTACTGTTTCCGACTATTGATTAATGTTTGGTGGTTGTTAGGGATTCTCATTATACGTGGAAATGATATTTGATCTTTCTGTGGCTGGTAAAGATTTTGTAAGTGGTTTGCAGAAATCATTCGGTATCATAATTGACTGTAGCTATTTATTTTCTACTAGCTGTTGTCCGTGACTTTGTTCGCGTGGGTGGAAATTTTCAAGTGTTTTGTGTGAAAAATAAAATAAAAAGATAGCTCACGTCCTTCCCCAGGATATAATCTATAGAACCTCTTTGCTAAACATTACGATCTGATCAGCCGTATAGTCGTAAAAATGTAACAAACGAACAAAACAGAATTATTTAGCTTTTTTTTTTTTTTGGATTTAGTATTAGCACGGAAATGTATTCTCGCTATCAAACATTTTGCGTAGCCTGAATAGTTCTTCCATTTGACTTTGGGTGTAACTAATTAAGATCTTCAATCAAGCTGATCTGGTTAGCTCCATAAAATGATCAATAATAAAAATCTTTTTACTTTTTATTAGACTTTCAAATAGATTTTTGACGACCCGAATAGCGCAGCGGTAGTGATGCTGCCTTACGTTCTTAGGGTCCCGGGTTCGAATCCCGGTACGAGCAAATGTTTGTGTGATGAGCATGGACACTTGTTTCCGAGTCATGGATGTCTATATGTATAATAAGTATGTATTTACAAACAAAAAAGTATATATGTAGTATAACAACTATCTGGTGTCCACGACACAAGCCTCGCTGCTTAGTGTGGCACTAGATGGCGCTGTGTGTAATGTCCAGCGATATTTATTTATTTATTATAGATAGGACTAACATGGTAGCGGACGGAATCTGATAGGACCTGCCACTACGTAAAAATGACGGTGCTATGCAAACCTAAATCTACAGTCAACATTTTCGCGCATCACAAACATGGCCCAATAAACATAATATCACATACCTGACTACCCACGATATATACATACAAAATTTCCCAGAACACAATATTTTAGTAGTAGGCTCTTGACCGATTTTTTGCCGAAGTTTCCCCGACAGTAAGTTGCGTGGTTTGATGAATTGCACCCCGACACGCGCATACGATCACTCATACCTTCTGTCAAATGTTTCTTTTTATGTTCCCCTGGTGCTAGTGTTTCTATATATTGGTTTTTCTTCAGTGTAAATATATTGCCGAAATAGAAGCCAGTCCCTTGAGTAAAATTTATCTAATGCCAGAATTGTTTCAAGGTACAAAGTTGTCGTTATTTATTATTTATTTATACATATTTACTCGCTGAACACTCGCGGGTATCACACACCCATTTGATGTCTTCTTTTTGTTCTGCACTTAAAATTTAACAAAATTATGATGGAAACAGTCTGTAGTTTGACGTCATTAATCATTTTCAGCCTCGTTCCATCTAGTTCTAAGTATATGGTAGGCCTTCTCCCTTATGTCCTCTTGTATGGAATATTTCAGTATGCATACAGCCAATTAATTTACTCCTTTTTTTTCGGATGGGAAATCATCAAATGACTCCTCCCGCTTTGGGCGGAGTGGGAGGGTGTGTCAGACTTTTACTGACTAAAACCCATCCATGTTCCTTCATCGCCCTTTGTGTTCCGGGGCCACGGTATCTCTTTCGAACAGTCCCGCAGCCCCGGCAGGCATAGGCCCTTGCGGACCCCTTCCTTTCTGCTGACATCTCTTTGAGGCGCGCGTGGAACACGAACGCGCCGTCGACACGGCCTGTCGTCATAAGACGGACGGACGGACGGAAAGCTAGCCCATAGCTCACTCTCCTCAGGAGCGCGCCTACGGTGGCAACGCCCGGGGCGTCTCCCGTGGAATTAATTTACTCCTTGTCCCAGCTAATCAAGTTCATTACCCTCACACCTGGTTACTGCAAATGGGTGTAACGTTAAATAAATCGGGCATATGTCTTGTAATTGTGTTACGCGCAGGCGTCGCTTGATGTAATGTAATTGTTTGCGGTCAAAGCGACCCACTGGCACGGTAGGGTTGCCGTGTGGGCGAGTAGCGGGTTGAAACGCGGATAGCGAAGGTAAAAATTTAACCAAAAAACTAATTATATTGGTACACTGCCACCTACCTTTTTTACCTTAATCTTAATTTATTTGAGGTCGGCGCAGCTGGTCTTCTTCTTCCATACTTGATTATTCGTTCGTATGGACGTACTCATCTCTGTAGACATCTTCTTTCTAGTTATGTCTATACATTATCATCTACCTAGCCTTTTCCCAACTATGTTGGTGTCGGCTGCCAGTCTTAACCGGATGCAGCTGAATACCAGTATTTTACATTGAGCAACTGCCTATCTGACCACAAACCGGTTGGTACTGGGTAATACGATACCCATTGGTAAGGCTGGTTGTCAGACTTTCGGGCCACTGTCTGTAACGGATGTCAAAGATCTACAATTGACAGCATGGACCGACACGGCTTAACGTGCTTTCCGGGGCACGGAAGTCTACTCATATCCGTCTATTGTTATAATTTAAATTTTGTTATTATGGAGTTTGTAAAATATTTTTACAGAAAAAACGCAAAAATGTTTCAAGTTCCCAAGAAAACTGAAATTGTTAATTTGGAGATTTTCTAAGAAAAGCTGATGTAACTCAAGAAAATTCATTCACAAAATTGTACGACTCATAACTTCCATGTTAGGAAATATAAGGAAGGAAGTATCTTAATATGCTTTCTAATAAGACTTAATGTTTCCTTATATGGCGTCTTCCTTTATAACACAGGGAATCATTAAATTGTCAAGACACACAGACCCTTTTTTTTTTTCGGATGGGAAATCATCAAATGACTCCTCCCGCTCTGGGCGGAGCAGGAGGGAGTATCAGACTTTTACTGACTAAAACCCATCCATGTTCCTTCATCGCCCTTTGTGTTCCGGGGCCACGGTATCTCTTTCGAACAGTCCCGCAGCCCCGGCAGGCATCGGCCCTAGCGGACCCCTTCCTTTTTGCTGACTCACTTTGAGGCGCGCGTGGAACGACCTTGATGATAAGTCATAACAACCATCATCTACTAGCCTTTTCCCAACTATTTTGGGGTCGGTTTCCAGTCTAAGCGGATGCAGCTGAATACCAGTATTTTACATGGAGCGAGTGCATATCTGACTTCCACAACCTAGTTAATACCTTGATGACGAGTAATAGAGAATTTTAAGAAGGTGACACACCGCGCCGGCGCCGTCCCCGAATAAATAAGGAAAAGGAGAGGAGTATTATGTTGATTCACAGTCCTTGCATGCAAATTGAAACTTTGCTACAATAAATAATCCAAATACCTTTTAAAACTAGAATATTAAAAACCACAAAATTAAATTGGTTTTAAACAAAAACGTTTTCAAAACGGGAAACGAAAACTCGTTAAAAAACCGCGCCCCAATTTTTCTCGTACCAAACATCTCGATACACACTGCATTAAGGCGGGCGCAGAAAAAGAGAAAATTCGTCATTGGAACTATCTGTACTCTGCTAAATTGCTTTACCCAGTTGTTTTAGTTGCTATATTGTGTTGGGAACTAATTAACTAATAAGGTTGGTTAATTCACAAAAATTGTACGCAAAATAAATGTCTCTAAATACCCAAACTATTCAAAACCGGAAACCTTAATTATAATATATTTTTAACCGACTTCAAAAAAGGAAGAGGATAGAGCAATTGCCCATTTGTAGAGCGATTCTCAAAATTATTACATAAAAAACAGACAAAAAAACAAAAAGAAAATCACAAAAAAAAGTCGGTTTTATTTTTTGCAAACAATATTTGTTTTTAATATTATAGCTAGTCAAATAATACCCATCCAAATCATTTATTCACCCAAAATTGTAAAAACCGAGTTATTCGGTCCACTCCCTACTTTTTCTCATACCAGACATCTCGATATACACCACAGAAAAAAAAAGAAAATACGACATTGGAACAAATGTTTCTGTACATTACTCCGCTAAATTGATTTACCGTTCGTATCAGTTGCTAGATTGGGACCGAGTACCAACATATTGAATCAAACGTTATTTACAACAAAATGAGGGAAAATGTCCTTTTTTGCTGATCTTTTATGAAAGTGTGTGAGTTGGTTAGATATTATTTTGTCGTGTGCGAGTTTTTTTTATTTATTTGAGAAAGTGACGATCAGGTTTCAGTTGTCATATTGTTGAATGTGTTAGTTTTATAATTTTAATGAACGTGTTTTTTTTTGTATAGATTAATGATTTCAAACACAATGTTAATTGTTCCTGAATAAATTCAATTGAAAAGAGCGAAAACAAATTCAAATTAAAGGTGACAAAAATACTGAATATGGGCGAATACAAATGTTTAAATCTGTGACTTCGACGTAGCCCCGCTGCGCTGGGCTCCTATTTCTGTTTGCAGGGTTTAAAGTGACCTAGCACGAAGGGGATGCCGGGGTCTTAGTTGGCTCACTTCATTCAACTCGTAAAAGCCATGCGAAGAAGTAGCGGGCCGCTAGTAACCATTTATAAGCAATTGAATACTCTCTCAATATAATCGAATACAATTATATTCCAATTACTTTAGAACTCATTATTGAAGTTCAGATTGTAATTATAACGTTCTATTTCAATTAAACTTATGTAAAACACTTCTTTGTATACGATTAACAATCACTCTTTGAAATAAATAACGAAACTTTGAACAAAATATAAACGCGTAGGCAAAAATAGAATTAAACGTGGGTTTGGAAATGGAATTGTAATACGATAATTATAGAACTCAAGTTTAATAATTTTTTCTTATAAAAATTATGACTGTGTGCTTATAAAAAACATCAAAAGTAAATACAGATCAGAAGTAAAAGATAAATTAACATTTATTCATGGAATTTACCAATCGAAATTCCAAATTTAGAATTATATAATTGAATAGATTTTGTCAAGTCCCCCGGACCGGCAGTGTGGCAGTGGCCCGGTTTCCACCGCAAGCGGAGCGGACCCATCAATGACTTCCATAACCTCGTAAAAGAAAACATGTGTTTCCACCAACAAAGAGTCGAGTGGAAATGACTCACCGGGCAGAAAGAGTAAAAAGTAGCTCGTTCTGCTCAATCTTGTTTCAATTCTGTTTTGCGGTGGGAATCAAACGACTAAACTCTTTCTTGTTGGAAACGCAAACCTATTTCATGAAAACAAAGTCCGCAAGTCGCTTGGCCATTTCCGGCTCACTGCTTTTTCGCGGTGTAAACTGTGCTTTAAACCTCGATTACTGAATTCAGAAACCGATAATTAGCTTCATAATAAGACTGTATTTGCTAAAAACCAAATGAACCTTTACCAACCAACATTTATTAATTTCTATCTTATTCTCATTGTTGCAGACGCCATAGCGCTCCGGGATGTCCAACTGATAGCGCCATCGGCCGTCAAACTCGGTGACACAGTGCTCCTCGGCTGTAAATGGACTCTTGAAGGAAACGAAACGTTATACAGTGTTAAGTGGTACAGAGGGAGGCAGGAGTTCTTCAGTTATCTGCCCAAGGAGTATCCGTTTACAAGGATATTTGCGCAGCCTGGGATTGAAGTTGATGTGAGTAGATTTTTATTATACTTATTTGTCACATGTGACCTACGCTATATACTTGACGTCACCCCAAATCCTGCATAGTCCAAGCAGAGTTTTAAATAAAGAATCCCAATAAAAAACCTCGGACAGTGTGTGTGTCGAAATGTGTTACCAACAACATTTTTCACGGAATACACATAAAAAATACAAGCAAGTTTCATACGTTTACATTTGAAACCTGTCCTAATACCAAACATTCGAAGACATTTGAGATCTACCAACCTACACTGGGCCGACATTGTGGAATTACAACCCGCGCAATAGTTATCACTAAAGCCACGTTATAAATTTTATTCGGGTTGTACAAGATGCTAACTGGAAATCTGTTCGCTTTCCCCTCCACTTTCCCTTTACACGTTCATGTCTGTATGGACGGTTTGGTTCTACCTAAAAGCAAAGCTGCCATGCATAACCTAGTGTATGGCAGCTTTGGCAACTTAGTACCAAAGCTGCTTGTACAAGCAGGTTACTTCAATAATAGAACAAGCGTTTGAATGCTCCTTGTTGGCGATTGCAGTTTTATGAACCCAAAGATACAAAAAGAATATTGTATACCCCGCAGGTTTACCTTCACAAGGAAAACTAGACAGGGAAAATCCTAACAACCACACAAACTTTAGCATAGCACGGTGTAAAAAACTTCGAGGAAACACGAAGTGCAAAAATCAAACTACCAACTTTGTAGCGGATCATAAATATCCGATACAAGGTCCCGCGACCTTTAATCCGTAAACCAGCAAAAACACTTAACTCATCAAAGTTATGACCCGATCACGACCTCGGAAGAAGCGTATTGCGTCAAAAGAAACGCGCGAGAGTCACTTGAGCAGCGCGTGAAGCAGTGATAGCATAGTGGTGTTACCGTAGGTCTGCCAAGTCATAGGTCTCAAGTTCGAACCCAACACACGCACCTCTGATTTTTCGGATTCATGTACGCATTGATCGTTTGCTTCGGTGAGGGAAAACATTCGTGAGGAAACCACCATGCCGGCAACCAGCATGTAAAGCCAAGTCAGAGGCCCGTGGGCGGCATAAAAACTCTGACACCAGGTTAGGCACTAACCACACGATAATGAAAGAAGAAGTCGCGTGAGTACCCTCGCTTCGCATGTAACGTCGCATGCATCTTGTGGCCTAGCGGTTAACCTACATCCGCACCATAATTCGATGATGTTACGTTATCTGCGACCGACCAACTTTTAAGTTAAAGTTAAGTTCCAAGTTAAGCAATGGCGGTCGGGTATAATAATTTTTCAAATTGTGTTATTTCGCTGAGTCCACTTCTAGTTATTTTAATGAATAACCCGCCCGGATTTTTATGGGTCTGTTGAAAAACTTGGAAGTTTGTGAATTATTTTAAGTGGTTCGTCTGTATTTATGGTCGTTGTCGTCTTATTTCTTGCTTTTGTTTAATTGTCAAAGGGGAAAAGAATTATGTATAGGGAAGAAAGAAGTATTTAGGTTTTTTTGATGTTATGAAAGAATAAAAATCATCATATTAGAAGTAATTTAGTACGATATTTCTTTGTGAATTTAAACCTCATCATAATAATTATCATTGAAACATGTGGTCTAATATGTCATAGCGAATAAAGTTCTTGCTTGCGTGCTTTATTCATAATTACCTTTCGTAATTTACAAGTGTAACATAACCAAAAGTAAAATAACTGGAACATTATTTAATTCACAAAACAACCTAACATATAAATACAATTAATCCACTAAACGTTCATATATATTTGATATCAAGAATAAATTTGTAAAAGATTCAATACGGCGGCTCGTGCGTTGTTTTTTTTTTTTAAATATAACCTCAAAGAAACTAATTAAATTCCTTACCTTTTTTGGTGAACCAAGGTTGGATTACATCATTAAGAAAATGTTTCGGCTATGTTAAAAATATTTCTTAATAAAGTTGCCATATCGGTCGTAACATAAAAAATATGGAGAGAATTTTGGTTAAATTACATCAAATGAAAAGATATGAAACAATAAAGATGATGTTGTGTGTTGGGTATTATCTTTTATTAACCAAACTTGAAATAAAATAAAGGGTCTTGTGTTGTCTTGGGGATGTAGAGACAAGAGGCGTGGGCGTGGATCGGTGTACAGTGTGTGTCTTTTTTCATTATTTATAGATCCCTTTTCTTAAAAAATCACATGGCTCTTATTATATCCGCTCATTGTGTCCGACTGCTAAGCAAAGGCCTTCCTCCATTTCTCACGGGTCTTCGCAGTCGAGGTCCAGTTTTTAACCAAGTTTTTAAAAAGGAGGAGGTTACGTATTCCACCAGCATCTTTTTTTTTTAGAGTTGACTAGCTGATGGCTCTTAGATTCTTTTTAAAATTCATAACAAGACCCTTTAAGATATTACGAGTACTTTATAGTTATTAAATTCACCATTAAACATCCAAGTCTTCTACCAAGAAAATTCACCAACATATTTTGAAAACTTCAGAAAGAATGCTTACTAAACAGCATCGTTCCCTCAAACTGCAATTCACAAAAGATTATAACCCTATAACCACGCCGTAGTTTTTCTCTCCCAGGCCAATTTATTATGCAATCTTCGTCCGTTTACTCGGTTCAGCGGTAGGAACGTACTTACCGTGTAAAGGAAACTTAGTGGGCGAGTGTACACAACTCAGGCTAAGAATACCTCGGGAGAGTTGCGGGTAAGTGATGCAATGTATTAGATCAACGTTTGCTGGAAGACATATTGCTGAAACAAAATAGGGTTATGTTATTTTGTGGGGAAATTTCTTGGCCTCTTTGGAATGGAGTCCATCTGAATTGATGTCTAAAAGTTTTCATGTTCAATTTTGTTGAGGTGTGATATTTTGTTCGAATTCCTTGTTCGTCTTGAGGTCGCAAGCGCGGCTGTTAAGTATGAGATCGGCTTGTAATGTTAATGCACATTCATAAGTGTATTCTCTTCTACAAATATCGGTATCAAAATTAGGTTTACTGTAAGAAAACCCAATTCTGGGTTAAAAAAAAAAGAAAATTATATGTATATTTGTTTTTTTTTGTGTGCAATAAAGAATAAGAAGAATAATAATAAGAAGATACTGGGTTCTATTCAGAATTCGGCCAGTGTTATTGCTGTTATTATAACTGGTGAAATCTGGATACATTTTTTTTATAATTAATATTTTTGTTCCTTTAAAATATTTTTATTGGAATTCGAATCTATCTTCGGGGATAACAGGCAAGCATTTATGTTTATGTAATATCTAAACGAATAATTATTTTGTGGAGACATTTTGCGTGAGCGGTATTTGCATTCGACCGCACAAGCAGAGTAGACTCGTAGCACTGTCCGAGTTGTCTTCGTAGCATTCGTAGCACTGCTACGCGTTTCTACAGATTTTCGTAGCAACTTCCTACGCTACGTGTGTAGCACACAGATTCTTATAAAAGCATGTGGAGCGTAGATTGTTTCACGAACTTGCCAAGAATGTTAATTAAATACTTTGTAAATAATTTAAGCCTCGTCGGTGTAGTGTTCGGAGGGCTGGCTGTGTACTTTGAGGGTCAAAGTTCTATCCCACTTTGATGAAAATGTTGTTTTAATAATAAATTTATTTCTAAAAAATTTCAATTGCATTATTTTGGCACATATTCCTAACCGAAATATTTATAATATTCAAAAACATCAGCATGAAACTAAAACCGAGGCTGAAAAACAATATTGCCATTTCTAATGAATTTGATATACATGTAAAACCCATTAGAATTAAACCCATCAGATCTCTTTCAATCCATATCCGAAAGTTTTTTTCATAGAAAAACGGCAAAATCCTGAAAACGAATCCATATGTGTACCAAAAAACGCAAACATTTTTTATTTCCTTTTATTTAAATCTATTGGTGTCCGGGAACTGCGGCGTGGTTGCTGTGAAAGACAACTAAAGGATTATGTTGAAAGGATCTGTCTACCCCTTTTATAGTTTTCAGTAGCTGCAGTTTTTACAGAGAAATAATGAAACAAAAAAAATATTTTTTGGTACTTGTCGCAAGTACAGAGGTGTTGTCCGGTGCCTACTATATAATCTAATCAGCAGATTATAATGATGAGTCAGAGAGAGAGAGAGAGAGAGAGTGAGTATGTGCATGTGAGAGAGACAGAGGAAGTAAGTGAAGCCATGTTGTTTCCATTCTTAAGGTTTCTTTTCCCATACAGTTTTCAGAGAATTGGTAATTCCGTTTGCTAAGTTCCCTTTTTTTTTTTTGGATGGGAAATCATCAAATGACTCCTCCCGGTCTGGGCGGAGCAGGAGGGAGTGTCAGACTTTTACTAACTAAAACCCATCCATGTTCCTTCATCGCCCTTTGTGTTCGGGGCCACGGTATCTCTTTCGAATAGTCCCGCAGCCCCGGCAGGCATCGGCCCTTGCGGAACCCTTCTTTTTTGCTGACTCTCTTTGAGGCGCGCGTGGAACACTCCTGCGCCGTCGACACGGCCTGGTCATGAGACGGACGGACGGCGAGCTAGCCCATAGCTCCCCGTCCACAGGCCCGCGTTGCTAAGTTCCCTTAAGTTCTCTTTTCATTGTACAAATATTTAACTGCTTTCTGTTTATTATACGGTAGGCAGTGTAGGACTGCCTGGTTGGTCTAGTGGCCACAAGTGTGACTGCTGAGCATGGGATCCTTACACATCTGCCTAACCCTTCGGAGATTACAGGCGTGATGATATGTTATGTATGTGTGTAACAAGCCTATAGTTGCCCGAGTCCAAAACCCTGCAATACTTATACTCTTGCCACGGCTATTACCCAATATTCGTTTGAAAGCCTGCTGTGGTTTTTCAGTAGACATTACCGGATTTTTTTTTTCAGTTTCTACAGGGTGTAAACAACCTCATCACGAAGCCCTCAACCAAGCATTCTGTACATTAAACTAAGTAACTTTACGCAAAGATTATTGCTGAAAAACGACTTTTTTTTTTTGGGTGAAACATCATATTTTGTAGTAAAACATTGTGTTGAAGGATGTATTGAATGTGGAGGTGTTTAAAGTAAAAATTTAACATTAAGAACTTTGACCCCCAATATCTCCGTAACTAGAAGGTTCCCAGGTATGGTGTAGAACAAAAAATGACGGGGAAAACAAGTGCCTTTCGGCTTCGTTAAGAGGTTTTTTAAACCTTTACAAAAAAAAAAAAAAAACAAAACAATAATAACATTCTCAGTCCCACGAAAGCGATGAAATGCTTCCAATACCATAGCCTGACCTATTCGCAGTCCGATTTTGTTTAACTACTCCCAATAAACAGGCTTTCTAGACCGTTAACGCACTTTTCATGTTTTATTGTCAACCATTGTTAGGAACATCGCTTTACGACTGCCACTAAAAACCTTACCGTTTCATATAAATAAGTAACTGCTGATCTAACATATATTTATTTATTTTGTTGTATTTTTACGAAGATTTTACTACACAATCCTTGTGAATTGAGCCTTAATTTTTTAGGCTCTTATGCCCTTTTTATATTGAATAAATCATGACCTGTCAAATGACCAATTTGTTCGAGACACCATTGTTTAACTATTGTGTCTACTTCGTGGACAGATCAAGGGATAAAGCATAATTAAAACACATAATCAGCCTACAATATTTCTACTGCTGGGACACAAGCCTCCTCTCTAAGAGAAGGAATGAGCTGAAATCCACTACGCGGTCCCAGTGCGGGTTGGTTGCCGGTAGATGTCAAATGTAAGTATGTCTTCGAATTTTTGGCTCTAAGACATGCTGGTTTCCTTACGATGTTGGCTTCACCGATTAGTTACATCATCATCATCCATCTGACCTTATACCATTCTTCTTAGGGTCGGTGCAACTCGTTTTCTTCTTCTATTCTCCCCTGTCAGACGTCCGATTAATTACATAATTCTTGTAAATTAAAGCTTAATAATGTCTGGTCTTTACGCCTGTTATGCATTGGTTCTTCATTAGTTAGTACGTAGAAGTATGCGTTGAAGCGCCGTAAGCGACAAACGCGATTAAGCGCCATTTAGAATGGTATAAAATATTTTATGCATGTGCATGTATTGTGTTTCGTGTTCGGAATATAAATGTTACTGATTGTTGCGAATAAAGGGAGCTTTGCTCTTTGTATTAAAGCTTGGTTCACATTATCCTGAGACACGATCTTTAGAACAGTTAATGAAGGTTTTAAATGCGTATGGAGAGGTCATCTAAACCTAGGGCTGGTTAGGTTTTTAGATTTTCTTACAACTATTACTTTTATTATCTCATTTGTACCTTGCCTATTAGCCATAAAAATGAAACAGTGGCATAGGTTTGTAATTAAATTAACTTTTAGTTGGGCAACTAAAGGAGATTATGAACCGACGACCTTTAAAAGAAAAGTGGAGTACAGGGTATTGTGACGCAGCTTCGTAGAAGTATACAAGGTGGATGGGACAGGGGCGCTAAAATGTTTACCACGTCTTCGTTGCATCATTCTGCCCCCCCCCCCCCCCACATAGAAATGTTTCCGAACAATTTCTATGTCCCCGGGGTTGTCACTCTGTATGTCCAGCAGGGGTCTTCGGTAGGCAGACTTGATGAGAGATTTAATCTAATCACTTGCATCATGGCAGGGTATTTTTTTAATTAGATTTTTTTTAATGTCTGAAATTATTCCTGCAAATTAATATCGAAAAAAATTACTAGTACAGCAATTTTGGATAAGTCTCAATTACTGTGCATGTCCTTTGTGTTGATTACAATCGCCTTACATACCCTCATCGTATTTATAATCAACCCTCATTGAAAACACCGACAAGTACCAATGTAACACGAGCCATACAATTAGGCACCTACCTACCTCGCAATCAAACGCAATCAGTTCTTATGATTTTAACGATGAGACCCGCGTCCATTGCGGCATTAATAGCTCATTCCAAATAAAGACATTGCCAATAAAAAGCAATGTTAACGTAATTGCTAGATATTATCGTATCCAATCAGATAATCCCATTCCATTTTACGACATTATTTTTACGTACGGTCTTTGCGTAATTGATTTTTTTTCGGTGCCAATCGAGACGGGAAATTTTTCGTGAGACGTAACTTGGATGATTGATTGCTTTCTCTTGCAGGTGTTATTTTTTGCTAATTGATTTCTGAAATTAAAAGTTCCAGAGGTCCAGATGATTAAAACATCGAAAAAGGAGAAAACAATAAAACGTTCTCCATTTATTTACACATCGCACGCTTAATAATAAACCGGAATAAGACAAAACTTCACTTTTTTGGGAAATCGCGGTCAAAGTTTTGAGTCTCTACGTTGTTGAAAACATTTGATGGTTTTCACGTGTTTATGGTGTTATTTTTATTTTCTTGGTCTGTATATATATTGGTATGTATATTGTATAGCAAATATAACTGACATAATAGTTTAATTATATTATTTATATCAAATGAATAAATGAAGTTTATTTTTTAAAGTTCCGACATAGGTCAGTTTAGTATAAAAATGTATGATCAATTGTCATGTTTTATCCTTTCTTTTCTTTATCTTGTGGTTAGTGCCTAACTAGGGTTAAGTGTTTTTATGTCGCCCATGGGTCTCTGACTTGGCTTAACATAAAATATCAAGAAATATCTCTCAGGCATGCTGGTTTCTTCACGATGTTTTCCATCACCGAAGCACGTGATAATTATACAACTTCCTAAAGCACAAAATTAAAATTCATTTTCCAAACCCATAAAAGTAGGCCATAAACGTTTTGAAGTGAAAATGATAAATATTCAGTTTAATTACCAAAAAGCGCTAAAAAGAAAAACCTAAAAGCAATAAAAAGGATTTTATTATATTTTACACTCCATGATTTTATGTAACAGATAAGTATTCCCTTAGTGAACCGTGATTTGATTCCAAATCCACTGTTAGAAGCGGCTTTTTGTGTCTTGGGACTGAATGGGGACTGAGATAACGAATTCAATTTGTTTTGTAGTCTTTCTTAATCTAAATGTTATTTATAATGTTTTCTTCTGGCGTATTTTATTAATAAACAGGCACTCTTTTGCTTGTTTGTAAGTAGGTGGATAAATCAATGATGTTAGGGTGTGATTCAATCATCTACTTTTTTCTCTTTTGAAGAAGAAGTTTAGATCATTACAAATCCTTTCATCTTTTTTACTTGTTTTTAGTTCTTTAATGCAGTTTTCTTTGTGCTACAAAGAAAAATACTGGCTTCCACGATAAAGGAAACCCTATTGTGGGGACCAGAGACCTGTTTTGATATAATGTACTTATTAATGAAGCTTATTTATTTGTATTTTTAATATATTTATTATGGATTTATTCTTCGTTCGGCCAGTTTCGTCCCACATGACAAAATCTTGGTTCGTATCAAACAGTATTGGCTAACATGATAGGTCTATCTACTACTAAACAGAGACTTAAATCATCACTTCTGAAACAAAAGCCGTATGCTCATGTTTCAATATCAATCAATAATCAGCCTACATCAATCCCTTTGCTGGGCATAGGCCACTTCTCTGTGGACGGGACTGGTCTATATAATCCATGAGAAGTGTCTAGTGCGGACTGATGACGTAATTATACATTTCTTTAATCAAATTGCAAGCTCCAATCCAACATACTGTCTTATTATTCCCCATGAAAGAAAGAAAAAGTATATATTTTGACTCGCACAGCACCAAACAATAACACAAAATTTAAAAAAGATAACAACCAAAAAAAATAATTAAGAAATAATTTCCAATGAATTAGTCTTGTCCGAGTCCAAATACATAGGGTACTCAGCATGGTGCTGTAACATTAAAACAAAAATGTCACAGCATGACGTCATCATATCCGAACATGCAAAACCCAGTCAAGGGCGTGTCATGACCTTCAAGTAAACTTTCCTACAATCAAGTTTTACGACAAGATAAGTGGGTAATGTATCATCCTTCCCTGTTTCATCTCGCATCAGCATAACAAGTCCGGGATTATCTATTGTACAAGTTTTCTTATAGGGCCAAGTGAACGACGAACTATTTTTTTAGATAAAGGGCTATTCAAATTTGTAAGTCGGTGTGGGGCAACGGGCTGGCAAATTATTCTTTGATAGAATCGCATTAACATTCGGTAGCATTTTTCTGAAAATTTTCTGAATAAAACATGATCACAACAACAACAGATCATTACATTTCGTAGGACGTTCTCAGATAATTATATAACATTTGCCATGGATTGTACTATCCACGGTGTCTGGAAATTGCACGGTTGATGGCAATAGGCTCGCCTCCTGTAACAACCATGGGACTTAAAATCATAACTGGTGAAATTTGTTGTATGTGTACACCTCTACTTCACCCTTTGGAGATTACAGGCGTGATGTTATGTTATGTAATCATTAAATTACTCATGCCTTCGAAATCCTATAACTTCATAAAACCACGCGTACTCCACATTAATTACAACAAGTATAGTTTCTATATCCATTTAGCAGATAAAGGCATGCACAGCGCAGCACTTCGCAAGATAACTTTTGTCTAATAAGTAGATAAAGTTGCCAACTATCGCGCAACTTTGCAAATTTAATATCGAAACTCATTGGCCCGAAAAACAGGCCGAGGGTTTACGCTATGGTCGAGTAAATGGGTAAGCAGAATACTTTTTACTTAAGTGAATACCAGGAACTTGACTGTTTCGATATTGGGTTTTTTTTACGGTGGAAAACATGGCTGCTTTTGTATTTTTTTATTGTAGTATACGTATCCGGCTATAAGTTTCATTATTTTGTCAACTAAAACAATTAATAAAGTCTAGTGGTGTAAATACGGACCTTGTAGAAAACTTGGCCAAAATGTTTAAAGGTAACCAAAGTAGTTTTGACAAGTTTTGTAGAAAGCTAGTAAGCAAAGCAAAGTAGCAAAGGTTTGATAGAAAATTGGTTTACTTATCACGAAGGGATATGCAGTCGAAAACCAATATCACAACTTGTACAAAAGGTGCTAACGCGGGATACCTACAGCAATGATAATGCTCGTTTTCCTCGAATAGATATGTAATTATTTCATGAATTAGATTAAAAGCGCTGCGTGCTGAAGTACAATAGTAAACTATTTTAATATTTTTTTGCTACTGCATCAAAATATTCATTCATCCGTAGGAATCAGTTTAAAGCATGAAATGGCGGTTGTTTTTTTTTGAATCAGCAAAAGGTGTGGGGGCAGGTCGATATCCCCCCACCTTTTGCTGATTCAAAACTACGTCGAAACAGCAATAAACATCCCGGAACAATACAGCCCCGTTTACATTTTCATGCCATAAAAATGGCATCGAAAAATATTCATGAAACATCATAAATTGCCGCTAAAACAAACACCGCAAACAAAACGTATCAACATTCCACGAATCCCACCTGAATGATCGAATCATCATATCGATTATATCGAATCCAGATTGTAAACATAATAGCCGTGCGTAGCCGATTGTAAATCGAACTCGATTCGAATTGAAACGATTACTGTAACACCTTCATCGTTGTTATTGCGTGTTTATTAGATTCGGGTCGGTTTTTGCCCGAAGGTAATAGCCCCGTTTTAATGGGTACCCTGTATAGTGGACGTTATCTTTATCGTAATGTTGTCGTATCGTCCGGTATGACACGGACGGTAAGTGGTGGAATGAGATTAGAAGCTTTCTTGTTGCCTTAATTTGGGAGCGGTTGTTATGATGCTGTTTTGGGCTTGTTGTGTAAGAGGACTAGGATATAATCAAGTAACCTAGCCTATTATGTGCGGCAAATGTTGTTTTTAGCAAATACATAGTATCAGAAACTAATATGAGTGTTATCAGCTTTGAGTTCTGTATTTTATCTCTAGCCATGTATAGAAGAAAATATGCTGCGACAATACTAAATTAAGTCAGAAAACTCACTCACTATCTGAAAATTAATTGCTCTTTAGATTTTGTATCTCAGATTTAGAAAATACTCAAAGGACCAACTTTTCCTAGAACAGTGAAAATAACTAGATGCCAGTAACGCTCGAACAACGTCTTGTTTCTGTCTTTTTCTTCTTTATTTAAGACTTTTCTTTTTGAAAGATACAAAGGACCATTTATTTATTTCAAATAATTAATCATATAAAGAGGTCTATCCAGAGTTACATGTTACCATATCGAAATTCCTCTGTCTCTCGGAAAGCATGTTCAGCCTTTGGTCTGACCTGGTTTTTGTGGCTGTTAAAGTCATTACGGATCGTCAGAGACTACCACGGGTTATTACTCTACACCCGGTAATATTATAGTAATGACATTATTACGTTACCTGTAGTTGGTGCCAGATAATATCGCAAAAGCGGTCATTGACCCACCTACTTTTATTAAAGTTCTTAACTTTGAAATCCAAAAATAAACCTGTTCGAGTCTTGAATCATCATATATCGTGATCTTCAACATTTTTTCTAATGAAAAACGATACATGGTTCATTTGTTCTGTTTCGTAGGAAGAGATATTAGGGAAAGGGCAATGACCGCTAATGCGATCTTAACTGGTACTAACCATAGTAACTGGGTTGAGGATGCCATATAGGCAGTCGCTCCATGTAAAATACTGGTATTTAACTGCACCTGGTAAGACTGGAACCCGTGGCATAGTTGGGAAAAGGCTAGCTAGCTGATAGACTGGAGAAGTTCAAAACGTTTCTGTTAATAAAGCAAAATCTGTTCATACCCTCTTCTTCATAAAAAAAAACTAATTCTTATATTCACTAACGGGCAACAACACTTTTGCACTACAGTTCCTTATAATTACGCCAAAAGTGAAATTAAAGGAGAAAGAAAAGTTGTTTATTTATCTCGCACTGGACAAAATTTTGTATTAAAATTATCAATATAACGGGGCAAGATGATTTAGTTGATTTATTACAACACTTTTTATACGTTGTAATCGATTATTTGTATTCGGTAGTATAAGATTGATTTTAGAGTGGTTAACACCGAATGGGGTTGTGAATGTCATGGCGGCGGTGACAGCGGTTTTTTGATGGGGCTGTCACCCGGTGATCACGCACAAATCCATTGGCTCTAAACTCAAGTCTAATAATGATTATAATTATAATAATCGGTTACTATCATTGTAATCTCTCATTATTCTGAAAATGTTGCGTAGAAATCTTTGTAATTATTTCAAAATAATACGTGCAGTACAATTCACTTGATGTGAATTGTACTACACGTATTATTTTGCAACCAACTGCACGTACACGCCCAAAATGGAGGACCAACAACAAACAACGGATAAATAGCGACACGTGGTGTCTCAGCCGCTCGAGAATCCGATAAATATAATAAGACGTACACTGAACTAAAAAATTGGTCCTGTATATACGAGGCTCAAAAAAGACATATTTGAATGGAAGTTCGTAATTATTGCTGACAGGAAATTTTGTCAGACCCTAAGCTTATATCCAAGGAAGATCACAATACATAACCAAGTAAATGTCACTAACAACACTTAGTTCCGTAGATACCTGAGCACTCAACGCCAAGGATGCTATTCCAAGGACCATAATCGGCTCAGCATGGCTCACTACACCTGACCACCGGCGTTAAACCAAATTAACAATGTATATACGTCCTAATTATACACAAGGTTGCTTGGAAACCCAGGGACGGCTTTATCGAAAGGTTGCATGGGTGATGAAGCTGTTAACGTTGATGGTTCTGGTTGCGTGAGGAAGAAAAAGCGGATTTCTGTGGGTTTGAATTGGATTTTGAGGTGACACATGTTTGAACTTACAGATATACGGTATAAGATTATGTCCAGATGTTCCATAAACCGTCTATTTGTTTATTTATTTACTCTAAACATACAAATATCTTTACAGGCTATACCCAATGCGATATTGTAGTACACTTAAAATTACAAAACATAGTTCAACTGTTTTTGACATAGCAAATTCTATAGGTTGTAAATTGTCTTGTAAATTTACCCAAAGCACAACAGAATATGTCCAAGTCCTCAGCAATGAGGTTGAGAGTGCGGAGCGCGCCCGTGCGCGGCGCCTCGCGCAGCAAGTTAGTTCGCGCGCGCGGTTCTACCAGCAACCGCGACTGACGACGACGACCCACATACCCATCTGGCACGGCTAGCTCCACCCGTTGTCTAATAGATATTCAAAAGATAATTAATATTCAATAACATAACAACACGCCTGTTACCCCCGAAGGGTAAGGCAGAGGTGTACCCAATTATAGTAAACCCACATTATGCCAGTTATGTTTGTGTTGTAATAAAGGGCGAGCCTATTGCCATCAACCGGGAAAAAAGTGGCTGTTTGTGTGAAAATTCCTGATGGAAAAACGTAATACCACTAGGAATCGAACCCAGGACTTCATGCTCGACCAACGAGGCAGTCAATAGTTTGTGCTGAAATCTTCACAACAGTTTAACCCAAACTATTGACTACTTATTCTGATAATAAATATTAAATAGAAATATTTTTATTGAACCACCGATAAAATACCAGTGCGATAATAATAAAATTACTTCAGAATTTTACACATAAAATAAGTGAAAATAGGCAACAACAATTCTATTTATGGTAAGCTTTAGGAACGGTAAAAATAAAAAAGTAATACATTACCTCAAACTATTCAAATTATTAAATCATTTTTACGACGAAACTCCCCCACACATTGAAGGCTTCCAAAATATCTTATCTCTAATATCCAGAGCTCAATTTCTAAATTGTATCAGCCCTAAACGTGGCCGTTATTGGGAAGACATCTGAAATATTTATATACGGTCCGTATCCACCGGGATACGGGTCAACTAAACGCAATCTGTGAACGTTGCGGTCACTTTATTGAAATGTAACTTTCTGAGAACTTATTGACGCACGATTGGACGCTTTTTTGGGTTCCGTATGTGGTATAGGAAGTTATTTCAATATCATGTTGTTTAGGAAAGGGTTACTTTTGTGAGTTTCTGGAATTTGTTACTACAATGACTACCAGTTTTCTTCGATTTCTGCAATCCCTGAAGGGGCAGGGGTGTACCATAGTACACATACATTTCGCCAGTTATATTTAATTGCCATGTAATAGGGCGCGAGCCTATTGCCATCAACCGGGCGCAATTCCAGACTCCGTGGTTGCTAGTGAGAAATTCCTAATGGATAAACCCAATATCTCTTTGCCCAACCCGGGAATCGATCCCAAGACCTCTTGCTCAGCAGTCATGCATGCAACCACTGGGCCAATGAGATTCTTCGATCCTTCTATCGATTCTTTATATCTGCCTGGATATCTCCAATGAGGTTTGTACCACCACACTGTTATACATTCATGAAAGAAACAAACATTCCTAAACACTAAGCAAACAATGGTCTAACCAGAAACGAAATAGAATTCTGGTATTTCCAAAGAGACCTCTTGAGCTCTATAGAGGTTTCTCCGTTACACTACTACGAACCGACAAAACATTTGCATAAGGACTTGTAATCTTGTAGTGGGTAAATATTGTTTTCTGGTCATACTACAGAAGTACGACAGTCGCGACCGAAACATGTTTGTACAGTAGACACAATAACGAAATCGGAAAAAAAGACACAAGCTGTGGGCTTGAACAGATTTCTCATCGGTTAAAATGAGATTAACTGACGGTACAGACTTTAAAGTCCTGTTTAACCTCTTTAGTTAATCATTATAATTTGGATATTTTCAAGCTAGAGCGAAACAATTTCTTCTGGGCAAGCCTGCTCCACCTTAGGTCGTATCATCGCTTCACACCAGGCAAGTTGTCACCAAACGCAAGTCGATTTCGTTTATAAAATAACTAGCTGATGCCCGCGGCTTTGCCCGCCCGCAAATTATATACTAAAACTTTCCTCTTGAATTACTCTATCTATTAAAAAAAACCGCATCAAAATCCGTTGCGTAGTTTTAAAGATTTAAGCATACATAGGGATATAGGGACAGTGAAAGCGACTTTGTTTTATACTATGTAGTGATAGTGTTTTCCGCCAGTGAACGAATGAATTTAAATAGTAAGTCATTTCACATTTTGATGAAACAAACACGCCACACACAGACGCAGCAGGCGGTGAAGCGGATCTCACGTTGCATTGGCTTGTAATTCGTAGAGATGTCTAACACACCGACATCGCCCGAACATACGGATGAGCGGAGCTCACCGCAGCGGAGACATAGCATTAGAGCGCGAATCACTGTGGGTCTGTGATCGAACTGCACCACTGATTAAAACTCATCCGCGCGGATAGGCGGAGATCGTGCATATCCGCGTGGCGCATCTCCAAAAGTCCATTTCGCAGCACCCGCCCCCCGCAGCGGTGAGCGGCGTTGTGTAAACCACCTTACTGACATAGAACATAAGGATCAATCAATACATTCCACATCGCATGTCCAATAACATTAATCCAGATGGAACGAACTAAAAGCAGTCTCTATTTTCCAAACGGAATCTAATGAACGATTCGCATATCCACTGTCGTTCCTATCGTAAAAAATATCTGACAATGGACATTCTTTTAGCTACTGAATTTTATGTCTGTGGGGTTTATATTCTAGCGAGGTGGATAGAGCTTAACACTATTAGATCAGTGTGCCTGCCTTTCTGATCAAAGTGTCTATTTTATTTCGATGCAACACGCTTTTTTACAGCTGCAGTGGGAGTAGGTAGCTGTCAACATGCAGTAGCATCACAGAAATGTAAAATGTTTTCAAATTTTTGAAACTTGTAAATGATCTAGTTATTGTCTTGCGATAGAATAGCGCACGGTTAGTGAACATCAACACAAAGTTTAGCTAAAAAATATTTAAGTGTGTAAACCAACCACTGCGTTGGTTGAATGGAATATCAATAGCCAAAAGTATCTCTTTTTTTTCTGATGAGAAATCATCGAATGACTCTTTCCGCTCTGGGCGGAGCAGGAGGGAGTGTCAGACTTTTACTGACTAAAACCCATCCATGTTCCTTCATCGCCCTTTGTGTTCCGGGGCCACGGTATCTCTTTCGAAAAGTCCCGCAGCATCTCTTGATTAGTATTTAATTTTGATACGCCAATAATTTAGTAGTTGAAACCGCCTGTACGTCTATCATAGGATGCTTATTGTTCTTCCAACTATGTTACTCTACGGTGTACGTATCATCATTTCATTTCATCACCTAACTGTCTTCTTCTTCAACCTTTGGCGTTCCAATGCTGAGTCTATCTTTTTGGCTGTTTTGTGTCATGACTAGTCAGTTTCTTCCGGCTATTTTAATAAAGATCGTCCATCCACTTAGTCCCTTCCCCTATTTCACGGGCGGGACAGAAAGATGCTACAAAAAACATTTACATTAACACTGCATATTTGGAACAGAACGCCTGATTACAATGTTTCAAAAATTTTCACTAAAACCCTGGCTCTAACTTACAAAAACAAGTAAATTCCCAAAGAGACACCCTCAAGTCGCATCGATCTCCTTACTTTACTAGCTTTTTCTCGCGGCTTTGTTCGCTTGCCCTTTGGGATTACGCGAAATTTTATTGGCCAGACTAGAGACGTGGCATGATAAGACAAGCCTTAATTGGTTACGGTACCCAAAGGACGGCGACATAGAATTCTTTTGTAACGCAGGAGATTTTGGAAGAGTTTTTTATTCAAGCAGACAAAGGGTTTGAGTTTTTGAGGTCGATTTTGATGTCCGATTCATTACAAATTGGTCAAGGAAAACCATAGCTGCCTACTATGGTTTTCCTTTACCAATTTGTAATAAATTCGATGGTGAGACTAATTTGGGTTGTATCTAATGCTAACCTAAAATAATACCGAATTGAAAATGAACGGTTTGATTTTGAACTCTTGTGCTTAACAGATTGTAAAAATGCAACAGGGTGGTTTTTGTAATATCAACATTACTCGTAGTTTAGGTGTCGTTTCATGTAAGTGTTAACATGCAGGTGTTAGTATTTATGATAGCTACTTATGACAATTTGAATCTTGTCTAATTGACATTAGCGGTGCTGTCGGCACATTCTAATGAAAGTGAAATATCACTATTTTATGAATTATGAATAGTTGGGAAGTTATTTATTTAATCTTATCCACATTATTAAAGTTCCTTGTACCTAAATAGATATCTGTGTCGCTTGGGGTGAAAGAAACTATTATTAAAAGTTTTGTATCAGTCTCGAATATTATTAGTTCCTAAGTTATAAATAACTTAGTGAGACAGTACATTAAAATTTCGACATCAACCTTTAATACTATTCTGCAGGACAAATATTGAAATCTTATCGTATTGTCTCTATCACTCGTACTAAAAATGATATATTTCGTTCCATGCTATATGTAGCTCACTGTCTTCAGTGCAAACACTGCGATCAAAGGACCAAAAAGGCACATCTTGGAATTTTAATCTCTGATGCTGGATTCTGACCTCTCAGTCACAAAAAAACATTTTGTTTATTTTTTCACAAATTCTACAAAGAAGTCTCTTAGGACTAAAAAATGTAAATGAACATTGATTTTTCTTGTCCAACGTTTCGCATCATATTTCACAACAGCGAATGCACTTTGGATGGGAACCCGTCTGGCTGTGGCTTGCCAAATCACCTAATATCAGCGCTATGGCATCCGATTCAGTGTACTTTGGGCGAAGTATAGTGTGAAATGTTAGTTCAGACACAAATAAATAGAAAAATAACCAGAATAACAAAAATGTAAGATGAGTTGGGAAGTAAATATTGGGGAGGGAAAATAGAATTGGTTGTTTTGAATGCCAACTAGGTACTTCATCATTATTTGCCTAGCCGTTTTTTCCCATCTATGTTGGAGTCGGCTCCCAGTCTAACCGGATGCAGATGAATACCAGTATTTTACATGGAGCGGCTGCTATCTGACCTCGACAACCCAGATAGTACTGGGTGATACGGTACCCCTTAGAAAGACTGGTTGTCTGACTATCGGGCCACTGACTCCCTGTAACGACGATCAAAGACAAACTTGGTACTTCTAAAATTATTTAAAAAAACATGACTGTCGTTATGAACACGCATTGGGCCTGCGTGGTAGATTACGACCCATTTTCACTCATAGCGAGTTAAGCTGGTTATGCATGGGTGTTTAAGAGTTCCCCTGGAATAGCTTTTTCTACCTCATATGGAGAACTCTGTTCCCTTGTGCAATCTTCGGCTTTCTTCCGAACCCGAGTAAAACTATGTAGTTTTATTCGTCAACATTGTATTGAATTTTCTAAAAAAGAGAAAAATACCAACAAGAAATTGAACAAAGAATTTCAAGATTATCATTCTTAAAGGAGAAAAAAAGTTTTGTTTTCGCAGATACGTCAAGTAAAACAAAGTTAAAAATAAGAACCTATACTTGAAGCGTTTTAAAAGTTTCCTACTGTTGTTCTCAAGAGTAGGGTGTCGGAGATATAAAGGACTTCTCCCAACTCCCGTTTAAATAACAAGCTGAATTGAATCGTGAGACTTCCAACATAAAGTTTGAAATCACAAAAAAGTACATTTTATGAATTTATTGCACCAATGTTTTATGTTTTAGTATGCATACAGTTTGATTAGTTTTTCGGTGTTCGTGTGGATTGGGGGGTGTACACTGTACAGGGTTGTTTTTTAATGTAAATAGAAAAAATACTTATTGATGTTTCTATGCAAAAAAATTGTGTTTGTTTCGTTTTTGATGTGATAATCACATAAATAAGCTTGAAAAATACATAAAGTGGTGAATAACCTTTATTTTCATGAACTTGTGACGTTATTTTCTGGCGTATTAAAGTAAACAGCCTGAGGTTACTTTTAGCAAATTACGTACCTACGTTGGGCTACGGAATTTAATAACGTTTGTTTTGGGTCATCGGGGGAATGAATGAAAAATGTACTAAAGCGTATTAACTTAGGCCGCTGTTTACTAATCTTTTTTTAGAATTTTTCATCACATACCTACCTGTATTTAAGATATTTTATTTATAGGGCGATTGGTTTTATAAGCGAACTAGGTTCCTAAACATTTGTGAATTTATGAGAAGGCTCGATAATTTCCTTGAACAATCTTAACGAAACACACGTGTATAGTCGGTGCCCATTTAAGATCGCAATAGCGGTCATTGCCCTTTCCCTAATATCTCTTCCTACGAACAAAACAAATGAACCATGAATCGTTTTTCATTAGAAAAAACGCCGAATTCCAGACTTGAACAGGCTTATTTTTGGATTTCAAAGTTAAGAACTTTAATAAATGTGGGTGGGTCAATGACCGCTTTTGCGATCTTAACTGGCACCAAATATAGAGAACACACACACGTTACAAAGATTTTCGTATTTTTCCTGTAAAAAATAAAGAATTCTATTATTTCTATGGCAACATACAATTATCCCAATAAGAATAATTCCCAATAAAAATCAGTATTCCGAACTATCGTAGTAAAATTTTATCGCGCAATAAAAATGGAGTGTTCGAGTTTAGTACGAATATCGACAATCTAAGAAACGAAGGTCCCAACCTTATCCGGAACAACTGACGAAAATAAAACGCGACTGAAATCGTAGTAATCTCACTGATTCCGATACAATGGAAATTTTTATTCCGCCTTTCGGACGGGAGATTATGAAGTGAGCATCGTTCGAACAATGGGCCGCTCAACTCTTCCTGTCGTCAAAGATAATAAAGGGGAAAATATCGTGAGAAATTAAAATGAGCTCGGAGCTTGGTCAGTAAACAAGAGAGGGTGGGGACTGGCAATTTTATTTTCCAATGTTGGATCAATAAGAAAAAGTGGGACACAGGATATTGCTGGACATTGAAATGGAAAAAAAAGTGTTTTAATTACGCCCCTGTCGCTTTGAGCAGTAGTTAGTAGACATTGGACTTGTTGTGGCCATTCAACCGTTTATTGGACACTGCTTTTTTAAAAGATTTCTGCTGCATTTGTTTTAGTGATTTCTCTTTTGTTTTTGTTGTGGAGCTTCTTGAGTCACTGGTACAGAAAAATAAACCAATGAATTAATATTAGCACTTTAATAATGTCTACTTTTACCACTAGTGTGCAATACATATGAATATAATGGGCGGTATTATTGCTTTTCGCTCTTGGACTGGACTGAATAAAATGTGAGACGTTTTGGGCTGCCAGTGTTTTGTTCAAATATAGCTACTTCTTCTCCTTCTTTTTCGTGTGGTTAGTGCTTAACCTGATGTCAGAGTTTCTATTCCGTCAATGGGCCTCTGACTTGGCTATACATGCCATCGAGAAATCTGGTTATTATCTGGTTTCTTCACGATGTTTTCCTTCACCGAAGCAAGTGATAATTATACAATACGCACATCATCGAAAAATCTGAGGAATTACTCAGACATAATAAACACACAATACTGCAGTGTTTTTTATTTACGAGTCCTCATTTGTTTTGTTAGAAGTTTTGTGTTCCTTTTTCCATTCGGGAACCTGCAGGATTAATTTCAGTTAGAATTACGAAATAAATTTGTAAAAATCCATACGCGTGTCTCGTTACATGGCAAGCCAATTGAATAGCACTCAAAATTTAAAATAAATGCATAAAAGGCTTGATCACGGAACTCGAAATTTAAAGTTTATGGTTCAACGATTCAAATCATGCAAATGGGCTGTAGTTTGCGATTTCATTTTAATAAATTGACTAAAATGTATGCAGTATTTTAAACTAAGAGGAAACTAACATGCCAAGTCAGAGGCCCATAGGCCGCATAGAAACTTTGACACCAGGTTTTAGGCACTAACCACACGATAACGAAAGAAGAAGGACAGGACAACGACAGTGAGGAAATTGGTGAGATTACAGTTTGATGGTAACAAGATGAATGACAACGATGACGATGCTCAGAAAAAAGAGAATTCATCATATAGGTTTTTAAACTGCCATGGTCACTAACATTAATTATCATTAACACTAGAACCCCGTTCCCATTTCTAGTGTTAATGATAATACTACCTGTTCGCGACAAGTGTCTAAAACACTGTTTTTGAATAGTGTAAAGAAAGAACGTTCGAGAAAGTACGTTATTACAGTGTGTTTGTGATTATTTTTCGAGTACTTTCTGTTATTATTAGTTTTAAAAGTAAGTAGGTACAAATACCCTCGAGAATAGTCTCGTCACAGGTGCGCGTACGCAAACTACTTATAAAAAAACACCGAGAAATGTTATTTTAATTTCGACCGTACGCCGAGGGCGTAAAGTACCTACTTCCTTCTTCCGTTCAAGTTGTTTATCATCCTTTTGCTTATAGTTTCTTTTGTATTTTTTGTTAAAGTTTTTTGTGAATAAACGATTGTTTAGCGAACAATACTACACACCGCTAGAATATTCGCGCATATTTTTTGTGTGTCTGCTAATAGTATAAAAGCACAGTGCAGACGCGCAAAGAGTCAGTATGGTTTTCCACATTCGAGCAGTCAGTTTTGTTTTCAACATTCGAGGAGTCAGTTTTCGTTTCGATATCCGAATAGTTAACAGTTCTTTCCGATTATCAGTTCAGTTCAGTTTTTCCATTGATTCGTGTAGTATTGTACGGTTGTAGTGTCTTACCATAGTCAAATAGTGTTTCATTTCTTCTCCACAACATAATAATAGTGCAGTGCTTTCCAAACACACCTCTCCGTTCCACGAAGCTAACGTTTACACCCGGAACCTTCGGTACAGGGCGGTTAGTGGCTCATTTTGGCTCCGTTATAGTTTAGATTCCCAAATACGAGTCCACCCGTCTGGTACATTTGCTGGTCCTTCGAGCCGGATCTATTCGTCAGTTTTGTGGTTATAGTTTTATTCGTCGGTTGGAAGACTGTTTGGGAGAAGATGCCAACTACACGATCCAGAGGAAAGGCCGAGACGTGGATGGTGGATTTAGGTGACGGCTCATCGTCGACCGTTCCTGTTGTTCCCCGCCGCACACCACCACCTACACCAATGGTTGATAGTACCGAACAGCCGCGCTCTCAGTCACCGCGAGAAGCCCCCCTGCCTGCGCCACCTTCTATACTACCGAGCGACCAGAGGGGGATGCATTCTGAAGAAGGCAACTCGGCTAAGGTGTTGCAACCGCTTAATCAAACATTTCGTCGTGCAACATCAGACCGACCCATGGGGTCTATTAGGTCACAAAAGACAAACAAGTCTCAAAGTAAAACACTGAAAGCGCGAAGAGAGTATTTGAAAATTAGAGAAGAGGAATTTAAAATGAAAGAAGAGCGTTTAAAAATTCAAGCAGAATTAGTGGAAATTGATCTTCAGATTGCTGAGGAAGAAGAGTCGGAATACGAAGAAGGGCTCTCAAATGAAGAATATGTTCGTTCCTGGATAGAAGAGGCCCCAGACTGCATTTCTCAGCCTGATGAAGACTTTGCCACTGGAGGGGAATTCGAAATTCAACAGAATGACGCCATACCGCAGCCCCGCCTAGTGGACATCGGTGCTCAAAAGAAGCAACAGTTGAAATCGATTTCGGCGGAAAATAAACATCCGATTAAACAAGAAGACTCGAAGTTTCAAGTCAAAAAAGAGCACAATGATAGTGTCGACGCTCTCCGACCGTTCATTTCCGAGCTTACCTCTGCCATCGCTGGTCTCGCCGTATCGAAAAACGAGGTAATTGCGCCACCTCACCCCTCGGTATCAAAGGTAATTATGACTTTACCTAACTTTAATGGATCGCACACCGAGTGGCTGTCGTTTAAGGCCATTTATGAAACCACCCGAGCCTACTTCAACGATATAGAAAATACAGCGAGACTTCGAAGAAGCCTTCAGGGGAGAGCCTTAGAAGCCGTTAGCTCTGAACTCATAGGGCATGCTAGACCGGACGACATAATGGCGGAACTAGAATTGCAATTCGGCCGTCCAGATGCAATTGCTCAAGCCGAAATAGATCGACTCCGAGCTCTGCCACGGTGTAGCGAATCACCGAAGGATATTTGCACCTTTGCAAGCAGGGTGCGAAACAGCGTCGTGACACTCCGAGCACTGAAGAGGGATCATTATCTCATCAACGCTGAACTGTTGCGGTGTCTCACAGACAAGTTACCGAACTCTTTACGCGTTCAGTGGTATAGAGAATTTACAGTGGATTACCAATCTATGCCTGATCTTGGGCATTTTAGTAAATTTGTCACCGAGCACGCTCGATACTGCAGTGCATTTGCTCTACCCGAAACCGTCACTGAAACTGTCCGACGCTCAGTGAACAAGACAAACACCGCAACCGAAGAACCGTCTCCGAGGTGCAAAATCTGTGATACAACAGGTCACTACGCATCAGATTGTGAAAAGTTCCGACAAGCTAATTCCGAAAGAAGATGGGAACTTGCAAAGGAATATAGTTTGTGCTTTCGGTGCTTGAAGTCTAGAAATCAGGAGCACACCTGTAAACCGAAAAAATGCGGAATGAATAACTGCTCCACAACTCACCATCGTCTGCTCCATTTCGATAGACAGGACAGAGATATAGAAGCTCAGAAGAAACCAGAAGAGGCTGTTGTTAGTTCGTGCACAATCAGGAAACATCAAGCTTTCCTGAAAATCGTCCCTGTCACGGTTTTCGGACCGGCGGGAGAGGTGCCTACGTTTGCTCTTCTGGATGATGGTTCAACAGTTTCTCTCATAGACGAAGATATCGCCAAACAAGTTGGCGCTAAGGGAGAACTCGACCCACTGCAAGTTCAAACAATCGGGAACAATTCGATAGACATGCCCGGTTCCCGAAAAGTCAGTGTCATACTCGCAAATCGCAATAGTAAGCGAGTGTCCTTCACAGCTCGTACCGTACCTCAATTAAACTTGTCGCCGCAGACAGTGAGTGAAGTTGACATCGCAGGGTGTAAACACCTTCAAAACATAAAGGACAAGCTGACCTACGATGCAGGTGTACCGAAGATCTTGATTGGGCAAGACAACTGTCACTTGCTTCTTGCCAGCAAAATTCGCCGAGGTCCACCAGATCAACCTATCGCTTCACGCACCCTATTGGGATGGGTGCTACACGGTGCACGTGCAAGAACTTTGCCACAGAAGGTCAACGTAATTAACAGCGTGGCCACCATCGCAAATAGTATCGAGAAGCACAATCCAAAGCAAACTTGTGCATCGTCGATAGTTGTCGCCAAATACGCGACAAGGGACAAATCGTGTAATTTCGTCGATAACCACTTAGTAAACCGTGGTCTAGCTGAACACCGAAAGCCGACGACCCGCAAGAGAAACGGCCGAAAGAGAGCTCGCCGAAAGAATAGTTTCGCCGCCACACGGCAAATCCAGATTCGTGATTTGCCGCCGAGCACAAATAGACCTTTCAGAATTTCGTCACCGGCGGGAGCCATAAAAACACGGACTCCACATTCACGTGGACATGTCGGCCCACATCATCGTCAACCGAAATATAGTGCCACATGTGAGAATAGTGGCTGGAATCGACAATCATGTTCGGATTGTCATAGATACAGTGGTCGTTACCGACGCCACTGGGTTTGTCAGAACCTTCCTGAACTTCCAAACCGGTGGGAGCCGTATGGTCAGAGTGCAAATTTTGAAGTTTCACAGCTTCCCTGGAATACCTAGCCTAGAGGGAAAAACCGACCAAGAATCGTGCCACTGCCGTAGTAAATGCCGTCAAGCCGTCGCTCACCGGAACGATGCAGCACCGCTTCGATGCGCGTTATCGCGCTGCTGCACGGCGGGAGAAATGTTCGCGACAAGTGTCTAAAACACTGTTTTTGAATAGTGTAAAGAAAGAACGTTCGAGAAAGTACGTTATTACAGTGTGTTTGTGATTATTTTTCGAGTACTTTCTGTTATTATTAGTTTTAAAAGTAAGTAGGTACAAATACCCTCGAGAATAGTCTCGTCACAGGTGCGCGTACGCAAACTACTTATAAAAAAACACCGAGAAATGTTATTTTAATTTCGACCGTACGCCGAGGGCGTAAAGTACCTACTTCCTTCTTCCGTTCAAGTTGTTTATCATCCTTTTGCTTATAGTTTCTTTTGTATTTTTTGTTAAAGTTTTTTGTGAATAAACGATTGTTTAGCGAACAATACTACACACCGCTAGAATATTCGCGCATATTTTTTGTGTGTCTGCTAATAGTATAAAAGCACAGTGCAGACGCGCAAAGAGTCAGTATGGTTTTCCACATTCGAGCAGTCAGTTTTGTTTTCAACATTCGAGGAGTCAGTTTTCGTTTCGATATCCGAATAGTTAACAGTTCTTTCCGATTATCAGTTCAGTTCAGTTTTTCCATTGATTCGTGTAGTATTGTACGGTTGTAGTGTCTTACCATAGTCAAATAGTGTTTCATTTCTTCTCCACAACATAATAATAGTGCAGTGCTTTCCAAACACACCTCTCCGTTCCACGAAGCTAACGTTTACACCCGGAACCTTCGGTACAGGGCGGTTAGTGGCTCATTTTGGCTCCGTTATAGTTTAGATTCCCAAATACGAGTCCACCCGTCTGGTACACTACCTATTAATAGTTTACTTCAAATATAACACATTATCCTAGATTTTGGTCCTTTCAGGCGCCTTTTCGGGAAACATGCGTAATGGCCTTATCATAGTGTGACGTCCGTCACCCAGATAAATGATCGTCTGTCGCTTATGCTCATTATTTTGTATGTCTGTTAACCCCGCGAACTAGGACGGGGTTACTGTCAATCTTCGTCGTGTCGATTGTTCCCATTATTTTAGTTAAATTAGCTTCGACGGGAACTCTGCCACGCAGACAGCAGCGTTGGTAGTGACTTTGGACAGGTCTGTCAAAATGCAGCTAAAGTTGACAAAGTTTGTGATGAGGTCAGGTCTGCAGTCAAGCTTTGTTTTACACAAATAGGTAGCATTTATTTACCAACAAGGGATCGTAATAGGGACATAATAAGTCACAAGACATAAAAACTGTAAAGGTACTGTAGTTGCCCATTCCAAAGCGTAGATCTCGATGGAAAATTATGGGCAAGAAAATCCATGGACACTCTTTTAAATCAGAATATTATTTAAAAACATTAAATATTTCATTTGCTAGTAGATGAACCAAACAGCAATGGTTGAGGAACTGACAATCAAATATATGCGCAAATGCCCTCAGGATGCCGTTAAATCTGGCCCAGACCCTCGTACCAGGGATATGCTCGTTGTGTTGTCTGCTTGCGACACAGTGAACATGCGTTATGTGCACCTTCATCAGCACCCTACACGCATTATATTGCACACGCATTGCAAACACATTATTAAAATTCAGGGAGACATTATTAAAGGTTATATATTATATAAGGGTGTGGTGCAGACCATCACAATGAACAATCGCAAAAAAAAATGCTGTAAGTAATCATCGAGAAGGTACCTATTGAATTTTTGTATAGGACAGCTGTCTTTTTTTGCGATTTCGATATTGGAATGTGCACACCTTTCTGGTACACGCTATATAAGACTCTAATAACAATGGTTAACCCAAAATGGTGTTTAGACCTACCTGTCCACACAGGACTATAAATAACAGTATTTCTGTCCGTAGATATCGAGATCAACGTCCCAGCAAGTGGTCCTTCGTGAGGCGACGCGCGCGCTCGCCGGGAGGTACCGGTGCGAGGTGTCCGCAGACGCGCCTTCCTTCCACACACAAGTGCGCTCAGCATACATACATGTCGTTGGTAAGTGATACGGATAAGTTTTAGATTTAAGCTTAAAAAATTAAGGGGCTGACAACACCTAATTGATGTTATTTATTTAAGCAGTTTTTTAAGAAAAACCATATGTTATAGAACATCAAAAAAAAAATGTTAATATTCATCATATTTCAAAGACCGTGGACGGAATCGATACATAATTGGACGAAATCGGCTCGATAGAAAATAAATGCAAACAGTAGTCTTAAAATCATTTATATAATATACTATACAAAGTTAATCAGCGATCTGAAAGTCAAAAATGTATGTCATGTTTGAATCTCGACTGTCCTTTGCCAAAACCATCATCATCATCTATAAAATTGGGTTCCCTACATGAGTTCGAAATATTTTTTATACAGAAATCGTTAATGACAAAGTTATCCGTAATAATAAACTACAAATAGCTGTCATCTAAAGTAATCACTTTTTACTTTCGGTAGTTTACCTAGGAACAATCATCTATTTGCAGAATCAAAACATAAACTATTTGAAGAACATTTCATTCAGTTATGGTACCGAAAAGCTTTTGTCAATAAATACGAAACACACGATTGATACTTATCCAAGCCATTAAATTGCATATCCTGCTCTGGTATATATTTCAATTGGCCTAATTTAAATAAATAAATAAATAAATATCGCTGGACATTACACACAGCGCCATCTAGTGCCACACTAAGCAACGAGGCTTGTGTCGTGGACACCAGATAGTTGATATACTACATAGATACTTTTTATTTGTAAATACATACTTATTATACATATTAAACATCCATGACTCGGAAACAAATGTCCTTGCTTATCACACAAACATTTGCTCCTACCGGGATTCGAACCCGGGACCCTAATAACGTAAGGCAGCTTCACTACCGCTGCGCCAATCGGGTCGTCAAAATATGTATAAATAATAAATATATATATAAATTTAGTCATGACATTCTCGTTTCATTTCTAATCGTTAACTTTAACTTGCAACGAATTATGATATCGTCAACTTATATTTTTATGCGTTCTGCGTCCATAATTAACAACCAAAGTAGTTTAGTGAGGCTCTATGAAGTAATAAGGTCGAAACCCTTTTAACTATTTGCCTTATAAGTATAAAAAAGCCCTCAGTTTTATATTTTCATCCCACCCTCTTACTTCATAGTCTATTAGAATTTTCTTCGCACGCAAACAACGCTTTGTTCCGTTTTCCTTTTTAATTAACTGCGTTCCTTGCAAGTTTTCAGATGCTTTATTATTCTCAAGAGGTCTTCCTTCTAGTGTTGACCGCTTTATCATGTTATTGACAGGACTTTGGTAGAATTTACAGTTCGCTTCATGGTCGGTCGCGTATTGACAGAGGTACCTCGAACTACTAATATTTTATAATGTAATGAATGAGTAAACCAAAATCACATTTTTTTATACAAATTAAATCAGCACTTTTAAAAAAATTGTAGACAGCTTTCCACACTTCCTAGAGTATTAGCTGGGAAGAAAAAGTGGCGGAACAAACTCCAAGGAGGATTGTCTTGCACTTGATAAATAGTCATAAACCAAGAATTCTCAGGTGCAACAAACAGGTGCATCTAGTAGTCGTTACAATGGCCCAAAAAGTCTGACAAACAGTCTTACCAAGGGGTATCGTAGTAACTGGGTTATGGTGGTCAGATAGGCAGTCGCTCCATGTAAAATACTGGTATTCAGCTGCATCCGGTAAGACTGGAAGCCGACGCCAACATAGTTGGGAAAGGGCTAGGCAGATGATGATGATGGCACGTGCATCTAAGTATTTTGAAAAATATAGCATGAGACATACCTACAGGTATCCAAGCTTAATGAAGTTACTGTAGAAAATGCGCGCTCGTAATACCACGAGTAAATAATAGCCTGTCCAGTAGAAATTTTCCGTCTCGTAAGTAAACATTTTATCCCCGAATCAGCTCAGAAAATAGAACAATCCTCGATAATAAGTACGTAAATAAAGCCTACTTATACAGTAAAGCTTAAGGAATAAATTGTATAAATCTCGACACAATTTGTAGGTAATCACATATATTTGCGAGTAAATCTCGTGGGGCCGTAAAAATAGCTGCTATTATCATATACGCAATGCCTATAACTAAAGCTATTGTTGGGGACCTATTTGCATGGTGGGATGGTCGGTCATCGATCCGGCTACCCTCTTAGTTGGCAGAATAAGAATGAACCAGTAGTTTTACTCAGAATATCGTAATACGTGGTTAAATTAAGATTCACGGCATGATCAATGCTAATTAAATATTTGGATAGTTTTCCTTATTTCTGCTCCAGGCATGTTTATGCCTGTAGGTAATGTTTATGTATGGTCATAATTGTTGATTACAATAATATTAAAGACCGACTAATATTACGTTCTTCAATATGTCTAGTAGTGGTTGATTTGGCAAACAGACACAAATATTCAAAATTGACAAATTGTTCATTCTTCTTTCTTTATCGTGTGGTTAGTGCCTAACCACACGATGTCGTGTCGTGTCAGAGTTTTTAAGCCGCCCATGGGCCTCTGACTTGGCTTAACATGCCGTCGAGAACTATCTCTCAGGCATGCTGGTTTCCTCACGATGTTTTTCCTTCACCGAAGCAAGTGATAATTATACAATACGCACATGAATCCGAAAATTCAGAGGTGCGTTCCTTGGGTTCGAACTTGAGACCTATGACTTGGCAGTCCGACGGTCACACCACTAGGCTATCACTGCTTTTTGTTCATTGTTCAATTGTTCATTGATCAAGCGTTACATTGCGTGGTCGAACGATCAAACTCACTCCACTGCAATATCAGTCAAGTTGGTCAAGGACTGATTGTAGCCTGTAATGATATTTAAACACGAATCCAGACTCGGTGGCTGCTATTGAAAAAATCCTTATGGAAACTCAAACTCAAAGCATTTATTTCAATTAGACCATTACGCCACTTTTGAATGTCAAAAACACAAAAAAGCAAAGCTACAGTCCCAGTGACAAGGCATAATAACTTGAGCAACTACTGTAGTTGCCTATTCCCTAGCGTAGATCTCTATGGGAAGAACGGGCAAGAAACTCCATGGACTCTCTTTTAAATCAAAATATTGTTACAAAATCTTGGTTACATCATTCATGTTGAGTTTATACATATATGTGAGAACGATGAAGAAAGATGTGCACATTAAGAGCGTCCAGAGTAAAAGATTAAATCAACAATTTGAAAAACCCATTAACACTTTGCCCGACCCGGGAATCGAGCTCACGCTCAGCAATCGCGCTTGCGATCACTCGACCAATGAGTCAGCCAATGTTACTAGTACAAAATATACAAATTGTCCTTCTGCATTACAACGAAGCATGTCTTGGTTTCATAGTACAACGTAAACATGTTGGTTCAACGTTTTATCCATAGCCGATGTCCGTTATACAGAAACTCTTCAATATTCAGAGTACATATCGGGAATGAGGGGAAACAAAAAAAAGTATAAGAAGAAACTTTTCGGAGTTAAAAACGCGGTCAGGTGTTCGAAGCAAAATGTTTTTTGTGTCGAAAATTGCTGTGTATAATATTGGTATGGTATCGAGGTTTTTTTTGAAAGCTGTAAAGAGCAGGGAGAAAATGTTGATAGGTATTACTGATGTTATGTGTATGTTTAGCAGTCGATGCGATCGGTTTTATGAATGACCTATTTTCTGGATTATACCAATTTATGAATGACCTATTTTCTGGATTATACCAATTTATGATGTTCATTTTTGTAATATTGTGATGTGTGTGTGTAGGGGGGAGGGGGGGGGGGGGTGTCGTTATTACCACTAATAGTTTCTGCCTGTGACTTTGTTCGCACGATAAAAATGGGTTATTTTTAACCAATGTTTTTTTTTGGGTATTTTTGTCAGTACTTTCAGAGAGAACCTCTCACAAAAATCAAGTTTACCTCTTCATAATAATAGATTAGATGACAGTAAGAAAAGCATTGTATTGAAATCTATAACAGTGTCGAATATTAGTAAAATTACAGCCGAATAAACCGCAAAAAATCAACTCTGAACCTGGCGTTGCCCACAGCCCGCAATTAAAATCAATTCTAGATGAAAACACAATCACTACAAAGAGGTGGTTCCATTACCACTGTGGGCTTAGGAAATTCTAAATAGAAGCCCCGAGTCTAGATTTGTGGCCGATTAATGGCAACAGGCTTGCCCCTATTACATGGGGCTTCGAGCAACTCGCTAATTGTGGGTCAATTAAATATAAAACAATACATAGGTACTTAGTTACGACAGATGTGAAACATCGATGTTAGTTAATATTAGAATTCATAATTATTGAAAAAAAAATATACCGTTATTATAAGCGTGGACTTTCTAAATCAACAACGTTCCTAAGCAAACTTTATTCTAATAGTAAAAGGTTGATTTTACGTGGCCTAAAGGAGGCATCACGCCATGACAGCGTCATGCCATCTTTCTTCCGTATATATATACGAGACAGTTTTACTTCTTAGGCGCGCATATAGATATATTCACATGAAAATTACTTATATGATGAACACAGAGAAAGAGAGAGATAGAAATACTGGATTTAAGGATAGCTTTTTAGTTTTTATCCTCGTGATTTAACACCCCACGACACCCAGCGAAAATCTGACATAATCTTGGCCGGATTATCCAGAACAATTCATTTTTCCATTACAGTAAAAACTTTATCATAGTATATGATAGGATTTCAGATAAACGCTCATGTTCAAGTTTACACGATCATGAAATCTCTCGAACAGTATATTCAATGAAAACGGAAAAACATTTGTAAATTATCCGGAATACCAGTTCTTGGCACAAGATGCAGGTAAACGAAATGCTTGGGAACTCCACGGGTTTAAGTGACATTAAAGTGCTCTTATCTATGTATAGTATATCCAAGAATATTGCAGAGTTAGTAAACCATTAAAAAAAAAGGTTTAGCTTCGAGTCTCGCTTCGAGATATGAGGTCCTAAATTTTGCGAGTATGAAACAATTTGTTACTCATCTATCATCATGTATAAGAGCAGTAGTCTTCCGGGTAGTATGATCACTTCTTATCGGATCCACGTCATTTCAGCGCCCTACTTTACGCTAGGTCCTCGACCATATCGGACGATATACCCTCGTTGTTAGCCCGCGTTCCCACTATGTCATGACGATTAATTTATCGTTGGTTTTTAGTTTGATCGTGGACGACACTAATCGCGTCGTCCTATAAGTGAGCACAGAAATTCCATTTAAATACAGAAGCCACCATACTTAAAACTAAACGATTAAATCTGTCGTCACGACAAAGTGGTAACGCGGCCTTACTTACCGTGTGCATACATCGACCAGCAAATTATTTTAACTCACCTAGTCACTATAGTTCTTAATGTGAAAGTGAAGGTTTCACAACTGGAGCTTGACGCCATAACAAAAGTGTTTATATGAAGTAATAAAGCGAATTTCAGGAATTTGAACATGACTTTTGAGAAACATAAAAGTTCTTTTAACCATTCCATTCACTCAAATATCTTTATAACCGAGAAACCACCCAACAGCGCAGAAATATCAATAACAACAGACGGTTTTATGGACCATTTATCAAAACGTCACAAACAAAATGATTATTACAGCAAGTTATATAGGTCCTTTTATAACATAGAGGTCGCAGAATCCTTTAGCACTTTTTCATCCGGTGGTCAGCCATTCTCCTATTTTTTACTGACAAACTCGCCGCGTACAAATTGAAACGTCTTCTTTTGAATATGGTTAATTTAGTGGACTCCGAGGACGGATTTTTTTCCTAAAGTTTTACGTATAAAGTTAGGGAAATAAAATGGTATGGTTGTGCGAGAGTGTGGTTTTAGGGAGTGAACACACTATCGATGTCAAGGCGGTCAGAACGATTTTAACACCTAGTCGGTCTAGTGATTGTAAATGCTACTGGTGAGCATGAGGTTCTGAGTTTGATGCCAGTCGGACAAGCGTCAGAAACTGAGTAGTAGTTGACATAAAGTCTATAATATTTGGCTCGCCCAATATTACATGTGACTTAAACATATCTGGAGAAAATTAAGGTGTACTGTTAAGTACAGTTCTTGCGTAACTCTTTTATGTTATGTGTGAATTCAAAACGAATAGTCAAAAGCGGTGTGGGGTCACACCGTCCGAACTAAAACCAGGCAAATGACATCTTTTTCGCTTTTGTTGCAAGGACATTAGTCCAGCTCTAGCCAATTCCGCAACAATAAATGTGGTCTGTGGTGGAAGAGCTCGTGGCAAAATTATAACAGCCGCTGTCGTCGATCTTTATGTTAAACCGCGCTTGCCTTAGTTGGTCTGTGGATGGGTACGATCAGCCTGACCACTCATTATAAACCGCGTTTCTTCCGTGTCTCGGAAAGCACATTAAACCGTTGGTCCCGGGTATCAATTGCAGATTTGACAGTCGTAGTCAATGGCCCGAAAGTCTGACAACCAGTCTTACCAAGGGGTATCGTATTACCCAGTACTAACTGGGTTGTAGAGTTCAGAAAGTCTCCATGTAAAATACTCCAATTCAGCTGCATACGGTTAGACTGGAAGCCGACCCCAACATAGTTGAGAACGCTAGGCAGATGATTGAAATGTGGTCACTCCTTTATATGTAAATGTTTGGTGTTCCAGCGACGAGATGAATGGTGGCTCTAATATACGGAAAAAGATGAGTGTGGTTTGTACACTGGTCATGTTCCAGCATGGAAATGAAAGAGCGGACAAGCGGCGCGTTTTGATTTGCAAGGCGTAAAGGAATTGGATTACTATGGGGCTTTTTAATTCGTTTTTGTGGTTACTTGAAAAGTGGTTGACAAAGAAAATAAAGAAAGTGGTGAAGTTAGACAAGGCTTAGCTAATATAACCACTGTAATCTAGAGGTTATAAATCATGATCTGTCAAATGACCAATTTGGTCGAGACACCATTGTTTAACTATTGTGTCTACTTCGTGGACAGATCATGGGATATGGAAGATAATAATGTACGTTTAATTATTAAATACTACAATTTATGGGGGTGGCATAATCTCCAAACAAAAAAAAAATTCTCCTTTTGTGACACAATGTTCCTTACATCGTGTATAGCATTAATATATTATACAACTAAACAGACAGTTGACAGTATTTTTTTTTTTTTTTAAAAGCATTTATTCGTGGTTACATCCCAAGCATTACAAAAAATGTTACTTCTGCCAAACTCTAAAGCAGTTTGTTGACAGTGTAAAGCAGTTTGTTGGCAGTTATTTTCGTACCAATAACTATCCAAAGAGTAACAAACCTAGGTAACAACGGTAACTTAACCAAATGAGGTAGATAAGTGTGGCAGTCTGCCGCGTGCCTTAACTTTAATAAAAAATACATCCCCTTCATATACAAGACCTTTATTCAGTAGAATCCAACTGAATGTAATGAAATCAAAACAACACTTAAAAAACAAAATGGCGACTGTTAACGTCAATATTGTTATTGCGTTTTAGTCCAGTTTTATTTTTAAACTTTCACCTTTTTCGAAGAGAATTTTATAGGAGGATTTTATTAGTAATTTTTCGTTTACAGCCTTTTAAAAAAGTCCGGATTGATGTAGCTATAAATTTTGTGGCTACGTTTTAAAGCTGAATTTTATAAGTCTGTTATTCAGGTTGGCTTTTAATGAAAATAAGGTTTTTTTAGTATCAACCTGTGGTCTTCGAAGCAATGGGTTAGTGAGTTATTTACCTGTGGAGTTGTTGTTTTAATCCTTTGTCATGAAATATTACTAAGATTAATGTGAATTAAAGCACTGGAGGGCAGCATTATGTAGGTCGGTAATACAAATTGTATTTTATCTAATAAGAGTTAGAAACCACAACTAACTGCTTAGTGCTCAAATAGCTGAAAATGCATTTGTGATGGCACGATTCTTTTAACAGGCAGAATATCATTTGGAAGAAAAAATATTAACATAATAATCTGACGAGAAACACACTTAGTCACTAAACCTATTTTTTTTATTTATGTATCCAGATTTTATTTACCCAAAATTCAAATGTTAAAAAATAAACATAAAATCCATAAAACAGTCGGGTATACACAAAACCGTGCGTAACTTTTAAAAATATAATATGAACCAATCTTCGTACGACGTTTATGAATATTTGACCGCGAATGTATATACTCGATTACTATAAGAGTAAACGAGGGAGCCGGAGGGCGTAATCACGTATAGGTATTTTATTACGTTATTTGACCGACCGTGGGTGGAAAAGTAAATTAGCTTGTTGCTCTCTGATGCGGGGGTTGTGAGAGGGAAAACTTTCCCTTTTCATGGTCTTTTTGTATTGTTTTAGGATCAGAACTAGGTATTATTACTTGTGTGAGTTTGAGCAAAAAAAACTTATAATTCATTCGATATTGCAGCTACAGAATACTTAATATAATTTGTATGTTTTGTTCATTATATGCTACAAAAATATAATTGTTTAATAAATCTGTCATATCTTCTTCTGCTTACCATTTTTCTAACTATATTGGGGTCAGCTTTAAGTCTCTAACCTGACTGCTTAACCGACCTCCATAGCCTTTAAATGTATCCGTTATAACAGGCATTAACTAGGTAAGTCTAATGTGAAAACTGACCATTTAAATCAGGAACCTGATCTCAGAAAAGTCCCCCCTAATAAAATTGAATCACACGAAACTACACCCTTTCCGCCGATCAACACGGAACCCATCCAATAACCCCCCATTCTAAACTATGCAAGTACCAAAAACCGATATTAAAAACAATAAATAAAACCTAGCACACAATTTTGGCTCCAATAGAACCCTAAAAATTTACGGACAGCCCTTTTCAGCTGAATACAACTTTACGTTGTATGGGTTATGAAAATTTTCACACGAAACCGAAATTGACAATGGTTGGACAAAAGTAATGTCCAGGATTATTTTGGGCCTGTTTTTATATTCTTGCTTTCTGTAAATCATTTTTAGGCCCGTGGTCTGTGGAACGTGTGCGATTTTAAAACTTGAATACTTAATTATTCCGGAACGCGAGATTCACTTTCTTAACAGGTATTCATTCCCAGATTGTATTCATTACTATAAAGACTTGTTAGCCAGTTATTATAAAACTAAAGCATGACTATTGTTACCGAACGATAAATATGCAGAGTAAAACGAATAATCCGGATAATAATAACAAGAAGTACTAAAAATAAATTATTCGTCTCTTCCATTGCAAAGAATAGATAAAAAACTCAATCCGTTCTCAACTACTTACATAAAATGCACCAGAAAAGATCACAGTGGGGCCACCTTTTTATGTGAAAAAAGAACTTCTTTTCAGCGAGAACCCTCTCCTCCCGCCCCTATATTTTCTCCATCAACAAAAAGCCACACAATTAAGTAGCTGTTAATTCCTTATTTTATTTATTTTCCAAGCTATGTTGGACGTCAAGTTCATGCAAAAATAAGCTGGGAGCAGCAAAATAAGCCGCTTGGTTGCCCGCGAACTGTTCACAATCGAGACAGCTTTGTTTGTTCGTGTTACGGACGCTGTGTGGTAGCTGACTGTTTTGTAAACATTTTATCAAATAACAGCACCATTTTCAATTTTACTTTTTTTTGTGAACGTTACTGCTAATGCGATTTTGACAGTTTGAATGTTATTTGAGGTAGCACTACAGCCATGCCAACTGTCCATTATTTTCGGATATTTAGTTAATAGTCCAACAATTTTTTTAGCAAAGCGTATAAAAATAAGTTTGATTTATTATTCATAATAATTATCTTAATCATAATCTTAGTGGAAATACTACTTTACGTAGGCCTCCCCTAAGCATCGCGACCAGAACCCGACTTTGGCTGCAAAATCTAGCGGATTCCCCCTTGTTAAATAGATATATTCATAAGACATTTCTTAGCTTCATCAATACTGTTTACGTCTTGATATTGAATTAAACTTCGCAGAAGTTTCTACTTTAAAACTAATATGGAAATACATCAAAATATCATAAAATTCTCGATGAATATTGCTTATCGTAAGATCGCAGCGAATTGTTATTGGTTCAAGAGAGCGTAAGACTCTTTATGCAAGAGGGATTTTTATCGGAACCATTCCTAAGATGTGTTTATCCAGGTGGAAAAAAATTATGGGGTCTTCTTTCAGTTTATGGGGTTATCTATTCATACTTAAATGGTAATTTAATAAAGTACTTTCACGCTTTTTGTTTTTAACTAATGATTATTATCAGGAGCAGGCGTAAAAAATGTGAAAGAGGGTACCGATCCGTTTCATATTTACTTTTCCTTTTTTTTTGTAAATTTTAATTAACATTTTTTACTGGGCCAGACTTTAAAGTTGTCAAATCTGTTGTAGTTACGTGAAGATTAAAAGACTGGTACAAAAAGACTATTTAGTTACACACTATCTAGAATGTACGTCTACAACCACTTAACAGTTCATGACCTATCTTTATATACTTTTATTTTCCTAAAATAGACGTTACATCTTTGATTGTATTTCATATAATTTACAGTACAAAAAAAAAAGTTGTACTTTTCCCAATAAACAGCTACTTACCACAACCCAGCCAGCCTTTGCTCAGCTTGAGCCTTTTATTCTTCAGTTTTGTTTTTTTTATTCCCCATTCTTCTTACTGTACATGCAAGCGGTCGCAAATCCGATTTGTGTATCTCCAAGCTTTGAATCGGACCACTGGCATTTTAGTTTTAGATAACTTTGTTCTGTTAAAATGTTCGATCGATGGAGACCTGATTTAATCAGACCTAAGTAGGATTTATTTGGTTTGCAGGGATTTGTAAGGGCAATTAATTTGGTTCTCTTTTGTAATGCTTTCGTAATAACGTAGTAAGGAGGACAACGGACCACGCAGGGGAGAAAGGGTCGTTCTGAAATGTTTGAGATATTATTCTACAAGATTATAATCAAAGAACACTCTTTTCAATTTTTGTCACTACATTTTCTTCTAAACCGCAACGTTCTCTTTGGTCATGTGGATAGGACGCGTGAAAGGCCACTCATCATCATCATCATCAGCCTATTAATGTTCCCCTGCTGGGATACAGGCCTCCTCTCTAAGAGAGGAAATGGGCTATAATCTACCACCCGGGCCCAGTGCGGATTGGTAGATGTCACATGTCTTTTTTGGTTCTAGGACATGCCGGTTTCCTCATGATATTTTCCGTCACCGTTTTGAGAGCAGTGGTGATGAAATAAATTACACAAAGTAATGCGCCTGCCTGGGTTCGAACCCACAACTTACTGTTCGTAAGTCGGGGCCACCACCACTGGGCCACCGCTGCTCTCTCTCGAAGGGCGACTAACAAAAGGTATTTACAAGGTAGATGTGCGTGACAACGCCGGGGGAGAACGCCCTAGAAGGACATACACGGATCTTAATGGTGAGGTTCGACAGAAAGGTCAGGTGCGAGTACTCGCAACCGGCGAATGTGTATGACCTGATGTATCAACGTGGACGAGGCTAAAGGAGTATGTAAAGATCGTAGCAGGTGGCGCTCAGTGGTTTGCGCCTATCCCCATCGGGAAAATTCGCGAGTTTATTATTTGTATGTACAGGGTGTAAACTACCTCGTTGCGTACCTACTTTACTGGTTGCCCTTTAGGCATGACCAGGCAACCAAAATAGAGTTGACTGGGCACAGTGAAGTTTGATACGAAGTTAATAGACATTCCATTGAGAACGACAAAGATAAACAAAATGGAGTAAAGAGATCATTCTTAACCCAAAGTAAGTAACGTAAGACAAAAAATAGCAAGACGCAGGCATTTAAGTAGACTTTGATAATATTATCATAATACGTGCGAAGCAGGCACACATTCTGCACGAGACAGCCCAAGCTAAACAGAGCCTAATAATTCAGCAGATGATATCACAGACGCACAGAAACCAACTATATTATGGAGGTCACTGAGCACACTGCATGCTTGTCCACGTCGTATATATTTTGCAGTAAACTACATAGTACAAAACATACTCAAAACATGCTGAGTAAAACACGTCCGTACGAACTTACCCAATTATAAAGGGTGTAAAACACCTCTTATCGAAGCCGAAAGGCACTTGTTATTCTCGTCATTGCGATCATTTTTTTGTTCTACACCATGCCTGGGAACCTTTTAGTTACGGAGATATTGGGGTCAAAATTTCAACTTTTTGACAATTTTTTATTGAAGATTTTTACTTTAAACACCTCCACGACCCTCTTACTATTCAATCCATGCATCAGCACAATGTTTTGAGTGCGTTACATTGAGTTCTACCACAAAACATGATTTTTCACCCCAAAAAAAAAGTCGTTTCCTAGCAATAATTTTTGCGTAAAGTTACTTAGTTTGATGTACAGAATGCTTGGTTGACGGCTTCGTGATGAGGTGGCTTACACCCTGTATGTAGAAGTATAAAGTGTGTTTTTGAGAGTGCACGCGCGCGTCTACTCAGGCTTGTATTTTGTACCTGAATTTGGCTGTAATTTGTTCTAAATGTATTTGATGAAAGTGTAAACAATGTTAACAATTCCAGTTCTAATAAAATTCTTATGCAATTACTCCCATAAGAGAGCTAGTAAAATATTAAAACATCTCTACTTAGACGATTTCTATCGCCCTTAGTGATCACCCGAAATACCTCGGTATTACTTTAGACCGGTCGCTTACGTACAAAAAGAATTGTCAAACAATAAAAATGAAGGTACATGCCAGAAATAACTTGCTGCGCCGCCTTACATCTACCAAATGGGGGGCGTCTCCTCAAGTTCTGCGAACAACTGGAATGGCGCTCTGCTTTTCCGCTGGCGAATAGGCTTGCCCAGTATGGGATCGTTCTGCCCACGCCAACCTAGTGGATACAGCTCTAAATGAGACGTGACGGATTATTAGTGGATGCCTTCCTCCACTAACTGGGATTGCGCCTCCAAAAGTTCGTAGGACCATAGCCAGCCACACCGAGAGGACGAAGCTACAAGCTGACGCACACACCCAATGCACAGTTACGATCCAGTGCCGCAGAGGCTGAAAAGCCGTAAAAGCTTTTTTGGGTGGGTCGGCCCAGCTAGTCCAGCTAATAGCAATGCCTCCACAGCGAGATGTGATCTCTGGCGGAAGCTGTTTAAGCCCCCTGACGGCTTCATCGAACCGTCTGAAAGCCTCTTCCACCTGGGTATGCTTTGCCGTGGCCGACTTGGAAATATCTGAATAGACTCCGAACCCAGGTCGGCCGTAGCAAAGACAACCTCCTCAGATGGGAGTTCATGGACGGCTCAGATCTCAAATGTGTATGCGGTGTGTGTCCACAGACAATGGCCCATCTTTCATCTTGCGCCGCATGCCCTGACACCTGCACACTTGACGATCTTATGACTGCATCAGCGAGCGGAGTTCGCGGAGCTGAATTTTGAGCCAAAGATATTTAATAAAAATTTGCCATCGACACGCTAAGAAGACTATTTATCTCACCACTATTTCTACCAATTTCTTATAGTATGATTATCATTGAAATGGTAAATCGACGAAAAAAGGTTCTTAAAATAATTTCAAGAGTCACTTAAAAAAACACCTTTAGTGATTTAAAATTAGCATATCGGGTTTAAGTATCCAAAAAATCAAATAAAAGGTTTAAATTGTAGGTGGAACTACAAATTGGCTTACACAATTACGTTTTCCGACCCATTTGTCCCATTTTTATCAAATACGTTTGGATCAAAGTATAGTTTCTGAATTGAATTGTTACGTTTGAACTGAACGACCCATTTATATTAACAGTATTTTTATTTTCGTGGTGTTCTGACATGTCCGCTTTGTGCTCGCAGTTTTTCGACCAAAGTTGGATATGCTAGCCACTTGAGAGCACATGCAAGAGCAGCACACCAAAGCTCTCTACAACTACACTAGAAAGCCATCGAATGTAGTCGCTGTGGCCGAAATCGGCTAGATGGCATCAAATATTTTAATGTTCGTTACTCTTTAATGAAGCAAAAATAACCTACCATTAATAGCTTAGAGTCTCACGATTATACCTATTCTTATAATATTATAACAATAAGTATTGATACGGCAAGCTAAAGACCTCTCTTCTTACATTCCTTACCTCCACTTATCTTGGTAAAGCTGCTCAGTACCAATTTGAAGGATATTTTTCACATTAATCTTCTTCAACTGAGCTACACTCTTGTCAGTACACCTGCTACCTCTATCTATTGAGACCAGTTCCTTGACCTACTTTGCTGCCCTTCAATTCCTCTTTGAAATCGTGTAAAACATTCAAATAAGGCATAGTATTCCATGCGAAAGTGTTGATAATTCGTTGGAATTTAGGCTTTGTGTGATGTTACTGAGGTGAACAATGAATTGACAATTTGTAGGCGTGCTATTAGTCATTAATCTAAAAATCATTGTTAGTGATTAGATTGCTTGTGGATGTAATTCCAATTTTATATTGAAAATTATGAACTACTTTAAAATTATATTACCCGTTCCATTAACTTGGAACACATTATACTTTCATTTGTCGTGTTTATTAAGAAACTTTTAGCAACGTAAAGTTTCATTCTTCTTCTATATTAAACTACAGTTTTTATAACCAAATAATTCACAAACTCCCAAGTCCAATTCTTATAATCATGTCAAAATCATATTCGTAGATTACGTGAGGAATGTCCACACAAGTTTCGCCACTAATAAGCGAGCGTTGGTGAAAAACGTTCCCACTTTTCTAATAAAACGGGAAAACTTTTGTTACTGGTTGTCTGTCATCACAAATCCATGGTTCCCTACTTGGAATCTTTTGTAGGGGATTTCTTTTACTCCTTGATTTATGTTGGTATGCGTTTTCCCCTACCATGTATATGGGGAAGCAGGCTTACAGCCCTGTAAGCCTTATTATTAACTCGTTTTATTTCTTCAATTTCCATTTACGAGTCTGATTATAAGGGATGTCTGTTGTCTTGTGTTCGTGATTTTCTTGAGGGACAAAGTTTTTGTGTTTTGGTTCCATGATGAATGTTCTTTTGCAAGTTGCTGGGGTTATGCTTCTCCTCGGAACTGTGTTAATGTATCAAAAGGCTTTCGTCTGTGTTGATGAATGGAATTAGGGGTTCATAGTTGGACTATGATATGTGCAAATACTATTAGCTATAGTTAAACTACACTAGCCATCACGTCTAGGTCTTTATTAGTGTTTCATACTCATCAAGGGGCACGATAAAAAACTATAATAGAAGGCGTTAACATAAAGGTAAGACAGAAATATACGCACCAATAATAGTATACCCACATTCGCTAATTATGTTTGACTCCCATGTAATATTGAGACGAGCCTATTACCATCAACCGGGCACAAATTTACATGGCTACTACTGATAAATTCCGGATGAAAAACACAATGATACTTTGCCCAACTTGGAAATCGAACCCAGGATCTCAGCAGTTTCGTTTGCAAACCACTAGACCAATTAGGAAGTTGAAACAGCTATCAAAGTGAAACATCATCAGAATTTTAAAATATACACAAATATTTTAATCTACATTTTACGAGACATACCAACATTTCCCGTTTTACAGAGTTGCCGTAGCAAAAGGATACGGACACTTTGCCCACGGAGCCCTAAAAAAAACGCTTGTTAAATTCAAATATAAATTGTCCAATTTAAATCCGATGTACGAATGAATGCGGGTTCCCTTTTGATTGGATATAAATGACCTCTCGATGTCAAATTGCCTCGAGGACATCCATTAAATACGCGCAAAAGGTATTTTATGTTATACGTATTTCTGAGCTTGTTAATGAATTTTAAAATTCACGGGTGGGAAGACACGTACTAATAAACATTTAAAAATGTACACGATAGCTATGTACAAGGTAGTTACTGATGATTGCTAGGCACAATATTAATATGCTTTTTGAATTTTAACGAGCATTGTTAAGTTTTTATAAAAATCTCTTCATTATCATCATCAGTCATATAAACGAAATATTCATTTTTCAAATTCGATGTAATCGAAAGTGTCTTTGAGTTAAGAGTCATTCAAATAACATACCTAATTGCAATTTAATGTCAAAACAGAGTCGTACATCACAGAACACGTACTGAATACGACAAAATTACCTTATTATATAATAAAACACACAAACCGCTTACGAAATTATGCTAATTGACAGCCATTACGAAAATTAAATTCGAATATGGAATCAGCGAAGGCGCGAGTGCGCTAATCGTTATTAAATCGATATTAATGATCACTCGAGTAGATGTCAATTCATCGATACTCGAGGGGAACTCGTGCACGCAGAAAATGCACGACGTAAAACTGAAACGATTTATTATTCGACGACGTGCAAAATACGTATGCGACCTAGTGATGCGAGTTTTTCTATTTTTTGTTACTCGATTTTGTGAAATGCTGTGAACTTGCCAATGTTAGGAGTGCGCTGTTACTGTTTCGTAACAAAAATAACAGAAAAACTTGTTTTTATATCAGTTTCGCACTGTTCTGAAAAGCTAAAAGCCATGTGTGTGGTGTGAACGAAAATGCTTGTACCGAACCGCAACTTGTGAAAAAAAAATTGAATTTTTTGATTTGCGGTTCCGCTGTTTTGCATCTTTCATCATGAAACTTAGTTTTTCGAGGAACGCCAAATGGTTGGCCGAATCTTCATGGAACCAGTAAATGGGATGGCATATTTATTGGCCGAATAATCAGTATTTCTGGATGGGAGCAACTGACGACTGACGACCGACTTTTTGGTACATACGTATGTAGGTATTATCATCGTTTTGTACACTAGACTTCATAATAACTTGGTCTAAATATTTCGTTTCTTTCTTACGTCAGTTTTTTTTTTGTTTTTAAGGCCATATTTTAAATGTTTGTGTATTTCAATTTGGTATTTCAATAAACATTTTAAATTTGAGTTGAAATACAATTTATATTACTAATTCTGTTATACGAAAGTAATATATAAACGTTATGCAATTTTTCTTCTTTTATACTTTCCTGCACTAGAGCCGAAAAATAAATAATAATAATTTAGTATTATTTAACATTCAAATTACAAGTAATTTATGCGAAATAAGGCCCACCGTAGGTTCGCGGCTCGTAAAATCCAATTGACTCGCGACCCGCGATTGAAATCTATTATTGATAGCGAATTCAAAATGGCGACTATTCATTAGTCCCTCGATACGTGAGCTTTGTACGTATACGAGTCGAATCGATTCTGATGACACGAATATTCGATTTCATGTTTGATGAGAACCGAGTGATGTTTACATTATCGTTTTCAAAATTACGTGCAAATGTGAACTTTAATTTTGTAGTAGTTAAAATAGATATTTGTTAGCTTATTTGGTTATCAAAATGCACGCGGTTTTGATGAGCACGTGTTTATAATCATCAGCTTAAAGTATTACGTAAATTTAATATTTCTACAGATTTCGCCATCATGTAACGTGTTTGTTTTCATGTGCAAACGTTATTGTAATATTAACCGAAAACCAGATAAGGTTCGAATTGGTTGATTGAATATGCTTGGGTTTTCCTAGAAATCTCTGAGCCAACACATAAAGGCAGCATTATAAGTCTTGCTTAAGTCCTAAATGTGGAAATGTAATATGTATGTACTATACCAAGAAATTATACAGACTGGGCAGTTAAGAAGTATTTAAAAAACATAAAAATGGCAAACATTACTACCATTATAAAATCCTAGACAGTAAACTCATTTAACTTTAAACAAAAACTGAAACTTGGTAAATGGTTTAAACTATAAGTTCTTAACTTTAAGCAAAAACACACAAACAACTCTAGAAAAACAATTTTCAGGCGGAAAGTAAGCTCATATATTTTCAAACAATGTACAAATCTTTCAGTTCCGACAAACTGGCGCTTTAACTCGACAAGTATCAGGCAGGTGGCGCCACCGGCGTCGCGGGAAGTGGCGGTAACGGCCTACTTCCGGCACGTCGACGCCTCGGGCCTACACACCTTGTTATGTTGGCACTACATGGGTATTAGATCTCTTTTGTTCTGTTTTTGAATTGCGGTAATTTTGTTAATATGTTGATAAGGATCGATTGTGTTTGATAAGGTTATCAAGGTATACCTCCGAAGACGACTGCAGACACAAGCACGTACGCACGGTAGTAGTGGTTTAAATAATAATAACCGCAAGCCATATGGCCACTGCTGTTTTAATTCCGAATATGACGTCACAAGTCAACTTCGACGCAAGCAGCATTTATTTCCTTCAGTTTCATATTTGTCAAACAAAAAGCGTTCTCAAAGATGGTCAACGGGATCAGTTGACCAATTCAAAAATTCATTAGGTTGACTGATCCCGCGGGATCCGCCTGTGTGGGATCAGTTTATACTATCAGTTTTTACTAAAGAGCCATAGAAACCCGCCATAACGATTGGAGCGTCTTCGGCGCTGCGTCAAAGTCTGCTAGTGAAGGCAGGCAGCAAAGTGCAGCTAAAAATACTAAGGGTTGCGCCTCATCAATTGGCACGGAATCGCATTTTTCCATGCTTCAATGCATCATTTGCTAGAGCGAGAAACAGAGCGGGACCATCGACAATGCGCTCGGTAGCTCTATTTCTCGCTAATCTGAGTCTGATTATTATCTTTCTTGATGTTTCAAAATTAAAAACATTTTTAAGATTTACACTGATTGATATTGCTTTATAGAAAATATCAAATACTGAAATAGTACATTTTGATACAAGTGGAGAAAGTTTGTTATTGCATCCGAGGCGGAATTAACTCCCGAGCCACAGGCGAGGATGTTTTTGAGCAGAGAACTGCAATAACAAATGTCTACGTGTATCAAACGACGTTTTTCAATACACTTTTGAAGAAATAAAATAAAAGAACGAAAAATATTTTTGTCATAAATTATTATTAAATTATGATTTTAATTTTCTTTTTTTCCGCGCTTTGCTTTCGCTGGCGAAAAAAAAGCGTTGAAGGAGAAGCTAAGGTATAAAACCGATAAACAGCCTAATATAAAACATTGATTTATTTTTTTATTTTTGAATTTAGAACACAAATAAATGTTAATTTGTTTGTAAAAGTAAATATTAGTTTTCAATTATCATGTTTATCTATGATATTCTATTTATAAACACAATTTGAATATTCAAAAAATATTAACGCCGAAAGGCGCATTATTGCTTTGCCGAAATTAAAAAAAAAACATTCACCTCCATCTATAGGCATTGAACCAATTTGGACTAAGTATAGGTAAGTTATCTGTGGCAATTTTGATTCCCGCACACGTGTTGGAAAATGAAAAAAATCACACGCGTGTCAAATACATTGCATGTTGAACCTAATCGTAGTGCGATAATAACCAGTTTTCGAGGAAGTGTATTGAAAAATAAATTATGCACTAGTACATAGAGCATTTACATACAAAAACGTATCACCTCATAATTCCCAAATAAATCAATAGAACTGAATCCGAACCGAATTAAGTCCCCTATTCATAGTGCTGCCAGCACATGAGATACCGGACTCTGTCCCACACAGAGCAAAGTTCAGCTCAAATCTTGACCAGAACGGCCATTTATAATTAAGACGAGGATGGAACCAGTGATTTATAATGGGTAAAGTTGTAAAAGGTTAACGACCTTTTGACGGCGTGAATGTTTTATTGTGTTAGGCAAAGTTACAATGTTCTTTAAAGTTCAAAGATTATTTTAAAGGCTTGGAGCTTCGAATTTCACTACTTTGGTTTGACTTAAATATAGTTGAGTTCGGCATGAAATTTGATTGAAAATGAAGTGCAAAATAGGTCATCTTTCCATGGTCGTGCCATGTTGTTAGCAGAGACTGAAAGAACTAGATTTTGAATATATCTGACTGTGATATGCGTACTGCGATAATTATTGAGTAAATGATATGTTTAGTCATGCGCATTCACGAAGACGGTGAAGGAAAATATTGTTAGGTAACTCATGTCTTATGATAAAACCAATAAATCGAAGACAAGTGACATCAGAAGTGGGACATTTTAGGCTGATAATGCTTCGCTATGTGCATTCACGAACTGTTTAAGGGGACTACAGAAGCTAAACGCGAATTTTATAATGCAAAAAATCATATGATTCACTGCAATAAACAAAACCAGAAAAATATATGATAGTGTTATGAAAACATAATACAACTAATTTTACTCGATAAGAAAAATCACGAACTTATCTCAAAAAAATTCTTTTAACGAGTAAAAACCATACTCAAATTCATGCGATCATTCTGATTTTATGGTAAATAATTTTACAAGCAACATATCAGCATGATAGTGTTTTATTTTTTTAGTCCAATCAATAGGTTTTTTTGTAAATCGCAAAAAAACCACTTATTTCGCACTATTCGGCCCGCAGTGACTGACGTAACAACCACGTTGTAGTGCAAGCTAATTAGACCTTTATTCTAACAGTATTTCAAACGAAGTTTGAACCACCACAATTAGAGTTGCTATTTTAGCTCCTGTAGTCGCCTTAATTTCTTTCTCGTCACCGAAACCCGTCATTAAGAGGACGAAATCCGATAAATTCAAGTTAAATGGGCCAGAAACAATCGCTTTTAAAAAACTAGCGCTCTTTGTGATTTCTCGCAATATGCAAAATTTCAATCGAGAATTCTTCGAAAAGTTTCAAATAAGCATTTCTCGACTTGCGACGCTTTCCGCGCACAGTCCGTCAATTTGAGTACCTAGTGTGAAGTTTAGTTCAAAAAGTTTCACAAAGAATAACTTTTCACACGGTATTCTTAAAAGCTTTCTATTGATTCATTTTCTAGACCTTTCTATTGGAAAAGAACACACTTTTAGTCGCTAAGAGTTAGTTTTTTTTTTCATTTTAATTCAGCCAATGTTTATTATGACATTTTAAGGCATCTCCTCCAAATGCTTCAAACCTTATTACGGTCATCCAAACCTATTATGGTCATCCAAAGTTACGCACCATTGATGGAGTAACATCAACTTGTGTAAGTTTCACACCCAAATTGTACGAAATGTTGCCAGCACCATGTTGTTAATTATAGTAAAACATTCGCTAAATTATGATTCTGGAACTTTTTTGCGGTTTTTTTCCATGCACATGAAAATATTTCAGTTTCCTCAGGACTTAACAATCCTCAAAAAGTCCATGTACAATATCTATTGTTAAGTCCAAAACATTGAATAAAGACTTCAATATAAGAAGGAATCTACGGAAAGCGATTACAGTACCTAGGTACTTATTCTCTACGGCAAGCAATTTACTACTTCACAATGCAATTCCTTTCCTCTTGAACGAACCTGATGGACAAGACGCTTTTTATAAAACAGGAACCATCTGGAATGCTTGTAGTCTTGTAGAATATACATTATACTAAATTGAAGTCTATTTAAAAGAGATTTTTTCCACAATCTTGGATTTGGTCACTCGTGTTAAGCAGACATTTTAATCACAAAGCTTGGAAGATTTTTGTATAAAGCCTGGCTGGCCTATATTCCACCATTTTCTTTTCAAAGTTGTGGGCACGTGTAAAACCTACATTAATCGATAGCTGGTATGGTGGACAAACAAGTTTTATTATTGCGACAAAATGTTCTAAAGTGTCACATTTCCGAGATAGATTAGATAGGTAGAGATAGGTTTAGTGCTTTGTGCGCGTACTGCTACTTTGAAATAAAATCAAAATGGCGGAAGTTAAGCCGGCCAAAAATTTGAAACCCTATTGATATTTGTTCTAGGTTAAAATACACCAAATACATATCAAGTTGCAAAGTTGTATTTTAAATTTTAGATAAGTGTCTGTAAAAGTTAGATAGATAATCTTTGTGTGAAGAATTTACGAAAATGAATATTCTGCTTTGACGTTTGAAGCTTTATCATGTTTTCAAGTTGCCCACGATGATATAATTAATAGAAACCTACACTTTGTTTAATTGGTTAAATGTACAAAATACTTCGACCTATTCATAAAATAATTGAAAAGATCATCAAGCACAAAAGCGTTAACAGCCCACAAAACAAAAAAATAACGAACATAATATTTTAACAAAAAAACCTATGCATTTGAAAAGAGAACGAAAACAAAAATAAACAAAAAGCAAGCGATAAATATTGAATGCGTGTGTCCCAGTGCTCGGCGAAACGAGATCGCGCTCAGTTTGAAGCCGCGACGTAGTTAGCATTGGACCGCTTGTTAAGCCGCAGCGACTGACCGTTGACCGGAGTATCACGTCGTGACACTAGAGAGAGGGCGATATGCAGAAGTTTCCGGTAAGTTTGAAATGATAACTGTTATGTTTGTGTTATGTTGAGTTCCTTAGGTTATGAGTCTGCCAAATGCTTGCACTGACCGGATAGATTCACTCAAATCTGTGTTGTTCTTTCTTCAAAAGATATATCTCAGACACTAATCTGCATGGTCCTCAAATGACTTGACCAATTTCTGGACTTTAAAAGAGACAGTGGCCTCTAAGTTTGTTTTGGCTGTTTCTTCCCAGAGTAGTCAGGTACGAAACACCGGCCCCATTTAGTATTAAAACATAATGATGTGACATGTAAAAGTGTTTTTTTAAACCAACATACAGAAATAAATATGATTTGATTTGATTTATGTCTTAAAAAGACAGTGATTGAACATTGTAACTTGACAACGGACAACAAGGTCGTTATAAGCTTCTTTTTGCGGTTCCACCACGAGATAGAAAAACAGAATCTCAATAATTTCGTCAGTTCCTTCTGGATGCGACAAGCACACGGATGACACAGCCATTTTTCTCGAAGACTTCTTGCACTATTTCGATGAAAGTTGGAAATAAGGTGTATTCCATGCGAACGTAGTTAATATTTGACCGTTAATGAAGCCATAGCGACCGAGCGCTGACCGGAGTATCACATTGCGGTGACATAAAGGATAGGCAGAAATGATAATTATAGCCAGTTTTCAGGGAGTATTTAAGAAAAAAAAATCTTTCTAACTTTTTAATTCAGAAGGCTATTAAGGTACCAATTTGAAGTGGGAATAATTGATTATTTGGAAGGTATTATTGATGATAACTTATTTTAGATTCGTTTCATGCTATGACGACTCCTTTAGTATCAGTAGTTTTGGCGATTTCTGATTATAACTGGATTTTAACGATATGTGTATGTATCGCAAAATTTAATAAACAAAAACCTCATCCACAAAAAATTCCATTCCCTGAAATCATTATTTATTCACAGAAAAAAACTTTTTTTTTTTACACAAGTAAACAACATTTCTTGAATAAACACCGCGACACGTGTCAAGTCTTCATTTCACAGAAATGTGATATATATCTTTCATAACGTTTTCCCTGTGACTGTATGAGAATACTTATTAGTACGAATTCGACAAAAACTGTCGCAATAATAAAGTTAATATCTCACACACGTTTCAAACTTATTAGGAGCTACATGCCAAGTGATAATGATGTTTCTTTAAGTGCGGGAAAAAATGTATTAACTATAATGATAGGGCCATTGAAGGAGGAGAGGTCATGGCTTAATAATAACAGCCGTAATGGTCGATCTTCAAGGTTAAGCAACGCTTGGCTAGGTCGGTTACTGGATGAATGATCATTTATTACATAACCTAGCGTACTTCGTTCGTTCGTACGTTCGTCCAAAAAAAACAAAGACATATATTTTGAAGTTTTTGTGGGTGAAAGATAGCCTATTGCTTTATATTTTGCTAGGTTCGCACGCAGTTATGACATTTGCTTGTATTGCGCGCAAATGGTAACAATTCGTTTAAATTATAATATATAAAATAAAATAAAAATATGGTGGTATTCAATTAAAGCTGGATTTCACAGGTCTCTTGTAAGTTTACTATAACAACGTTTTTGTTATAAACACCAAAAAAAAAAAAAATTTAGGCTACCAGAAACTTACCAGAGAGATGTGAAACCCCGCCCCCCCCCCCACCTGTGTAGTATAATGCTTACATAATTATAACACTCTAGTATTATATATAAGTAGCAAAGCCCACCAGAAATGCTATTAAGCTAAGACAAGCTCAAAAACAACAAAAAAAAAAACAGGCAATCAACAGAAGAAGTAGGTACATTAACGCGTTTCAAACACAAAAAATAAAAACCACGTAAAGTCGAAAAAAGGCTGTTAGTTGGAACGTCAATGCTAGGACAACACTAAAACGAGTCACGCAGCGCCCGCGCCGCCCACCCTTCTTCTCTTGCGTCTACGAGGCGTACGATTCCACAAGTACCGACGCAAGGAATGAAAATAATTCCAGTACTGTGCGTTAGGGACCTAATCCATCTCAATTTTTTTTTGTCCTTGAATTCAGCTTAAGTAGGAAGCAAATATGTATATTTGTCCAAGTCATACTTATAGAACTTTACACGTTAGATCCTCCCGCAAGGCGTGAAACAACACGATTATGTTCACCGCACAATACAAAAGTCCTGCAAGAGATCTGATAGATCTCGTTAACGTGTTAAGCCGTTGGTCTGTCTGGCTGTCATTTATTGTTAGATCTTTCCCAGCGATCTTTTACGCGCCGTTACAAGTTAGAAAGTCTGACCATCTACCCACGTTCTATCGGTGTACCCTGTCAGGGGGTGGTGGAGGTCAGATAAGTAGTCCCTGCATATAAAATACTGGTTTTCAGCTTCATCCTGTTAGACTAAAAGAGGCTAGCCAGGTGAAGGTAGGTAGTTATTAATATTTTACCTTGTTTTCTGTTGGGACACCGACGGCTGCTTTAGCGGAAATACCATAATACCGTTTTTTAACCTTTTCATTTAGCCTTTACAGGATTTCAGGAAAACCGATGTAATATTATTCATAACACGTGTAAGTCAAAGTATAAATAGTTTTATATATATCTTAAGAAGAAAATGGATTCTGTTGATTGAAAATATAACACTCACACTCACAATATAACAAGAAAATAGAACTCAGGGTCCACCACCAGCTTGTGGACGGTGAGCTATGGGCTAACTCGCCGTCCGTCCGTCTTATGACGACAGGCCGTGTCGACGGCGCGTTCGTGTTCCACGCGCGCAAGGGCCGACGCCTGCCAGGGCTGCGGGACTGTTCGAAAGAGATACCGTGGCCCCGGAACACAATGGGCTAAGAAGGACCATGGATGGGTTTTAGTCAGTAAAAGTCTGACACTCCCTTCCGTTCCGCCCAAAGCGGAGGAGTCATTTGATGTTTTCCCATCCGAAAAAAAAAGGGTCCACCACCACCTAAGGATCGGTGGAGCGAGATCTTCGCAGGGTGGCCAGTAGCAATTTGAAGAGAGTTGCTGAGAATCAAGTAGAGTGCTGTGCTATTGAGATGGCCTATGTCCAGCAGTGGACTGCTGTAAGCTGATGATGAACACTAAAATTGCGATATTTTGTCCCTTTGAACGCCATTGTCACATATTATACGTGACAAGCAAGCGCATGCCCTGTACGCCAACGACACAAATATGTGACAAAATGGTAGGTGAAATTGTGTCTCGACGTGGAGGGCACGCGCACGCGTTTATGCTCTGGCGTTCAAAAGGTTATGCAAGTTTTTGCACGATAATGAGTTTGTTCACAACCCAAATGGCGCAGCGGTAGGGAGGCTGCCTTACGTTCTTAGGGTCCCGGGTTCGAATCCTGGTAGATCCTGGTAGGTGGAATTCGAACCCGGGACCCTAAAATGTTTGTGTGATGAGCATGGACATTTGTTTCCGAGTCATGGATGTTTATATGTATAATAAGTATGTATTTACAAACCAAAAGTATCTATGTAGTATATCAACTATCTGGTGTCCACGACACAAGCCTCGTTGCTTAGTGTGGCACAAGATGGAGCTGTGTGTAGTGTCCAGCGATATTTATGTATTATTGTAATATGACACACAATATAACCTGGCTTAGAACATACAACTTTTTATTTCGACATTTCATTCCAATGGGATAATTTCCAACTTCTACGTATCCCGCAGGCTAACGCTACTTAACAATAAAAACAACATTTCTATCTCAGTTTCAAAGCAAAACATCGCCAGCCGGCACGCAACATGCTACATTGTCTATGTGTAACATAAGTTGCAACTTGTAACATTTCACCTAAGTTTAATGCGTGCGTCGCAACATTGGCGCCACTGGCAAACTTTGTGCAAGCTGCTGTAATGAGCCAAATGTACGTGATAGTTTTACTAAATATTTTGTTTGTTGAATTTCAACTAATCGTTGTTAGTTGTAAAGTCATTTGTAAGGGAAAAAAATGAAACAATTCTAAACATCGGTTTGAGATCCGACAGTGTTAAAGCAATTTGAAAATAAAAATAAGCCTTGTTGAATTCAGAATCATTTGTTTTCGTTCCTCTTTTGTTTTTAATTCGGTATTATAATCTGTAAGCTCATTTGGTGGAATAATTTATTTTTCACCTCAGCACGTTTGCTGTTTACAGACAGTGAGCAAAATTCAATTTTGCTGCGAGCGTGAGAGAAAGTAACTTTTTAATTATTTTTTTTTAAATATCGTGAACTGTGCAGGTCTAATCACAAAATTCGGAAGATTTCAACTTCACTTTGTTCTGTCACTTTCACTTCGATACGAAAAAAGCGAGAGATAGAAACAAGTCGATTCGAAATTCGATTTTCAAATTCTATATTTAATAGGCCCAACAAAGAAACAAACAATAAAACGTTCGGATACCGATATTGTAAATCGATAACCGTAATATTGTAAATCACGTGTTTAGATTTTAAATTAAAAATTGTTATATTTCGAATAATCGAATTAAATTTTTTATATCAAGATGAAGATGTTGAAGAAAAAAAATACGAAGTTTATCATGTCTACTTATTTATTTATAGTTACCTATAACAAACTTTATTATTGAGACAGAATACCGCGAGTGTAGTTTCAGAACATATATTTTTTTTAATTGTGGGATTTAAATTTTAATTGTTTTATTTTCTGTGTTCTAGCAATAATTTGGTCAGTGTACACTAGCTACAAAGTACAATAAAATTTGGATAATAAAGTAATAATATCAAATAAATATGAGTGAGTCCAGTGACGAAGTCTGCTATTTAACACCCGAAGAATAGAAGCATAATGTAAAAATGCAGAATTATGTTTCCTCCCTGAAAAGTCTCGCGCAAAATATCTAAAAACTTATGATATTTTTAAGCAATGGAGACTGAACTATTACTTTTAATTTGCAAAACTACAACCATTTCACTTTTGATTTTTTGAAATTATTTAAATGTTGTCATCATCATCAGCCTATTAATGTTCTCACTGCTGGGACACGGCCTATTCTCAATGAGAGGGAATGGGCTATAATCCACCACGCGGGCCCAGTGCGGATTGGTAGATGTCACATGTCTTCGAATTTCTGGTTCTAGGACATGCCGGTTTCCTCATGATGTTTTCCTTCACCGTTTTGAGAGCAGTGGTGATGAAATAAATTACACAAAGTCATGCGCCTGCCTAGGTTCGAACCCGCGACTTACTATTGGTAAGTCGGGGCCGCCACCACTGGGCCAACGCCGCTCTCATGTGTCTAGTCTCTTAATGTGGCGTGGTGGTTTAATTTTTACTATGTTGTTTTTTTTTACCTTTAGGTATATGTTCTCGCTGCTGAGGTGAAAAGTTGTGTGTGCTACTCGAGACCAAAGTTATTTGCATCTCGTGTCTTTGAATCCCTCGCTACGCTCAGGATTCTAACCTAGAATCACTCGCTACGCTCGTGATTCAACTATAGAATCCTTCGCTTACTCGGGATTCAAAATCAACACTCGCAGCAAAAACCCACTTTGCTCTCTTGTTGCACAAATAACTATTCCCGTATTTCATGGAAAATATATAATTTGGCCTATGTGTTTTTCATGTTTAATATACTTCCATTTTAAACATCGGTTTGAGATCAGACAGTGTGAAAGCATTTAAAAATAAAAAACCTTTTTTAAATTTAGAATCATTTATTTTCGTTCCTCTTTTGTTTTTAATTCGAAATTATAATCTGTAAGCTCATTTGGTGGAATAATTTATTTCCGCGTATTTCATGGAAAATACATAATTATGTTGAATATAATCGTAATACTTGGTATAAGGAAGTATTCTTAACTTGAAAGACAACAATTTAATCTTTTAAGATAATTATGTTGCTCTAAGCAGTTTGTTTTGCCTCTTTTTCTATCCAGCTAATTCACTAGGAAGTGACGAAAGGCATTTTGGGAGACTGTATCACGGTCTCCCAAAACAAGGATGTTAAGTGGACGTTAAATTTGACTAAATGACTTTTGACTTTTCGTATGTCTTATTGGTAAGACCTATGGGTAGGACCTATTGATAGAAATCCAAGAATAAAGTCGAAGTAAAATTATTTATTTCAATTAGCTAGTTAAAATACACTTTGAAAATTACAAACAGATGTGGACAGATCATGCAAATCAAAGGCAACTTTGGTTTCGATTTCCTTCTGCCCTATCGAAAACTGCCACACATTCAGTACCATTCATAAAAGCAGTCCACTCATCCATGTGTACTATACATAAACTTATGTCTGTCATGGTAGTCAGAAACGGCAGACTTTCACCTGCAAAGATCCACAACGAAACCAGAGGAGTATGTAAATACTCCTCTGGTTTCGTTGACCTGCATAAATTTGGTCATAAACGTACCTGACCTTTCTCAAGAAGATTACCAATAAGATCAGTGTAGTTATGCCCTTCTAGGGCATCCCCTACTCCGACCATCTTCAGTAACTAAATAACTATAATAAGGTTAAACCCAAAACGAGTACTCAAGCAAAAAGTCTGACTTCTTACCTAACTCAACCTATGGTCTACAGAAAAAAAAATGTGAGGCCTATGTGCGAATCATGTCTCCAGTAATTAGACGATACATTTTCTGTGGAACACATTAACCTAAATGGCCGTATTTTTTGTCCCTCTCCAACGGCCGAGCGAAAAAATAAAGGCTGCTCACATTGTGGTGGAGGAAGCGATTTGTGGTTCAGAAACCGACTCGTAAATGTTGTTTTAGTACGTGTAAATTACAGGGGAATTAAATTCTGCCTCTAAATAAATATATTAATTTGAACGTTTTACCAATTTACGCCTTTTTGCCATAGTTGTTTTGAGGATCTTATGAGGTAAGCAAGTACCTACCTGCAGTGCACGCGCCTGCATAGAGAGTAAATAACGCTGCTGAATTATTTTTACCTCGTCCACGATAGAATCATAATTTAAACATTTACAGAACTCCAAAGCTGAACCATAATTAACAGTGGGTGCATATAAGTAATGCTACGTACCCAAATAAAACTTTAGCCCATATTCTTGGAATTCACATCTCTTGGATTTCGTCATTCTTGTATAAAATACCACATTTTATGTTAGTTTTACATACCAGAAGTTTTGTTCAAGCGAAATTATAATAACAACAATAATTTATTTTATCATAAACTAACTATATACATAATTAATTAATAACTAATAAATAAACTAACTAACAACAAACTATAAAAGGACATCGAAAAACTCCTCCTCAACGCTGTTTGCTGGTAATGTGCCTAAGAGACTGGCGGCGTTGCCACGTTGTATGGCAACACTTAGCCTCGGGCCAAGGTAAAAGCCAGCCCTTGGGTCACGGGAAGCGTCAACTAGACTATTGAAATTAATCTGATTAAAAATAAACTCTTATAAAAATATTATAATTAAAACGCTTCGTACACTATGCACCCACCCTCTCTGCCTTAGCTAATGGTAATTAAATTGAATTTTTGCGGTACAGTGTGTACGCAATGAAATGATAACAATCATGTTTTTGTTTTAACAAAAAAGAGATATAAATAGGGTAGGAGTATTTTTGGCTGTTTGTTTTAATTTTATAAAAATAAGCGGAATTAACCCAGAAATTAACTGTTGGTAATCTGCCCGGAAAATTGCTTCCAAAGCAAGCATATGAGAACAAAGAAACGTAGGAGTTATTCAACCTACGAAGGAGGTTCTGATTGGATTCCTATTCATTCATTTATTAACGCTTATCGCTTTTACACAAGGAAGAGATCTATAACCTTTACTTAGAGTATACATTGGATAAGCATTATTCCTGTCACTGACAAACTATAAGTGCATGAATGAGACGGAAACATTTCTAAACCAAAGCATAGCTAACGTTCATAGAGCTCGACCTTAGTACCTAATGCCACTATGATATACTGGGCGAGTTTCACATAACTACTATACCAGGTCTCGAACAGGGCCGGCAGGCATAACAACAAAATCGCAACCTTTTGTTCGCTAATTACTTACGAAAAAAATCGGTTGCAATAACAATGCTTGCGAGAACCGCATCTTGAATGTATAGACTTCCGTTTCTCGCAAGCATCGTTCGAATTTGGCTGACTACGTATGAGCATAGTTCGACCGATGACGGATTAAAGTCTTAGCCCACATAAACAACTCTGCTTCCGTCCGGCAAAAAAGAATATAATTCAAATATGGGCTTTATGTATTTAATTGCTCTTTAGATATACTTTACATTGGCAACATAAATTAGCAGGCAGCTCGCTGCCAGCGCGGTTATCGACGTCAGACTGCTCGGTTGCCAATGTAACATATATCCAAAGAGCAATACATCGAGCTTTTATCTTGAAAAGTCTGTATACCCAATAGTTTAATGTGGTCATCTTCTTTAACACAACTGACAAAAAGTGGGTATAATAATACACCTCTGTTTATACCCTTTGAGGTAAACAGTCGTGATGTTAAGTGTTTTTCCTTACAAAGAGCTCAAGTCTAAAAATAACCCAACCACATTCTTCCTTAACAACGTTCTGAATGCTCAAAGTTTTGCCTATCCCTTCGTATATAATACGTTTACGTATGTGTGGGTACAACCAACCTACCCTCAGATAGTTCCAACGCACGGCTCACAAACGCAACACAAATTAAATCGGCTACTTGGATTACCAGGGTAAATGGTCCAATTAGTGTTTCGGTGGGTCGACGCTTCGGAGTCAAGACAAACGAGATTGCCTGCTACGGCCACCTGCTTCGCTGTTTACGAAATGGAATTTTGTTTCGTCTTGATTGTGGTCCGCTCTATTTAAGTTGTGACCGGCCGACAATTGGGCGTCTCACCCTAAAATCAGGAATGAATAGAGTCGTGTTCTGTTGTTTTAGTACTTAGTTGTTAAGGAAATTCGTTTGGGATTACAGTTTCTTTGTAATGTTTCAAACATATTTTATACAAACGTTTATGCAATGTTAACATGCTTTGACGTTGCCACAAAAATGAGCAAAATTTTGTATGAAAGATTCTGTCAACGACCATACCTGGTAACCAGAAAAAAATACACTGAAAAACAAAAGACAATTGATCCACTACTCGCTAAAAACACGTGCCAAAACAAAACATACTTTAAAGTTAAACCAACAACGTACGTTTCCTACCATTCAGACACTATCAAACGAACAAAGCACAAATTTAATGCTATAGGCTTTATCACAATGAAATGAAATGACATAATTGAAAAGCCTATTTGGCGGAAAATTCAGAATGTATGCAATGGTAATTTGCATCGAACATTAGTTCATAGTGGAAGTATACAAAACGGTATAATTTCCACGTTATAATCAACCGCAATTTTGATACTTCAGAAGGTTTTACTGGATGTGTAGGTATCGGGGATTATTTGCAGCAGGCATTATGTTGATGAATTGGTGATATGTTATGAACTACTAGCAATTATATACGTATATGACTGGTGTTCTGGTGTTCTGAGAGAGAAAGTATGCAAGAGTGTCCACCGTTCCTTGTTAGTTTTAATTTAATTTAACCATTGAATGTTGTCAACTGGATGTTTTACTTTTGTTTTGCTTTCCGTTTCTATGTTTATTATTGAAATTGGTTTTATACCGTTTTAATGAATTATAAATAAAAAATTTTGAAATAGATATAATATGAAAATACACATATTCAGGAAAATAGTCTTAAACAATTTTTTTCAAAAAAAAATCAAAATCAAAATCAAAGCATTTATTTCAAGTAAGCCAGTTACAGGCACTTTTGAATTGTCGAAACAAAGATGAAAATTAAATGTAGCTACAGTCCCAGTCACAAGACATAAAAACTGTGAAAGTACTGTAGTTGCCCATTCCCTAGCGTAGATCTCTATGGAGAAGAACGGGCAAGAAACTCCATGGACACTCTTTTAAATCAGAATATTGTTACAAAATCTTGGTTACATCATTCATGTTGAGATGGTATATTATGTGGGAACAATGTAGCAAGATGTGCACGTTAAAAGTGTCCACAGTAAAACAAAACAGAAAAAAAAAAAAACAATTCAAAAACTAAAATAATTCATTAAAATAAGCCATGGCAACTGAGAGATGACCAGTCACAACCGACAGCGCCCGTTCACGGACATGACGCATAGATCAGCACCATTCAACTCAACCATTTTGAAGGGAACTAAATGATCCGACACATGCGCCACCATCAGCGAGACTTTTGAGTGAGCATGACATATTCTCAACCGCCAGGGCACATTCAAGTCAAGAAAAGACGTAGGTTTCCAGTGAATGATAGCTTTCTAGTACATAGTACTCACACAATATGGGCTATGCGATTATATAATACTAAAGAGATTGAATCTATACAATGCAAAGATAGTTGTACAATCTTCAGCAGCTCCAACAATACCATTTAATGCTATCAATTTAAGCGCCCCTGTCCTTGTGGAGCAGGACCAGCATTGAGCCAAGCATTTTTATCAGCGATATAATCGCTCAACTTGTAATATGCTTGCTTACATAGTGTGCGTTTAATACATGTTTTAAATTTCGTCTCATTCAGTTCAAGAATACTTTGTGGAATTTTATTATAGCATCTCAAACAGTACCCCATGAAAGATGAGTCTACTTTAGCGAGTCTGAAGCCTGGCTGAACTAGTTGGTCCCTATTTCTAGTACTGTAATTATGTCTGTCACCCCTTTTACCAAAAAGGTGCAGATTTTTTCTGACGTACATTATGTTTTCGTAGATGTATTGACAATGTACTGTCATGATGCCAATATCCTTAAACAGTTCCCTTAGAGAATCGCGCCTACGAAGATTATATATGGCTCTGATGGCTCTTTTCTGCAGAATAAATATAGACTCAATATCTGCAGCCCGTCCCCATAGCAAAATGCCATAAGACATTATACTATGAAAGTAACTAAAATAAACCAGTCTAGCGGTATCTACATCAGTATACTGACGGATTTTTCTAATGGCATATGCTGCTGAACTTAGCCGCCCCGCAAGAGATGTTAAATGAGAACCCCATTGTAGCCTTGAATCAAGCGTAATCCCCAGGAAAACCGTTTTATCTACGAATTCAAGTTTCTCTTTATTCAGTACTATATCACAATCACTACTTTTAACATTCGGTAAAGCAAATCTTATGCATTTGGTTTTTTTTTCATTTAATACCAAATTGTTTGCTGTGAACCAATTTTGGACCTGAAGTAGGGCATTATTTACGTCATCTAGATTTTGGGCCCGCCTATTTATCTTAAAAATTAAGGAAGTGTCATCAGCAAATAACACCATATTTTGAGGTTGGTTTTTCAATAAATAGGGTAGATCATTTATATATACTAGAAAAAGGAAAGGACCCAATATTGAGCCTTGTGGAACCCCCATTTTTACTTTTAAACCATGTGAATTAACACCATTTATTTGAACATGTTGTTGTCTATCATTCAAATAAGATTTTACCAAACTAATTGCAAGTTTACCCAGTCCGTAATGCTCAAGTTTCAAAAGTAATGTGTCGTGATTTACACAATCAAACGCTTTGGAGAGGTCACAAAAAATTCCTATGGCGTCTTGAGACTCTTCCCACGCAGTAAATATGTGCTTTAATAAGGTTACACCGGCGTCAGTTGTACAACGTCCCTTGGTGAAACCATACTGTTGATCATGTAAGATTCTGTTAGTGTTAAAATGATAGAGCATTTGATTAAGCATTACCTTTTCAAAAACCTTGCTAAAAGCTGGTAAAACCGATACAGGTCTATAATTATTAGTGTCTTTACTGTCCCCGGATTTGAAAAGAGGTATGACTTTACTGTATTTCATTAAATCAGGGAAAACTCCTTGGTCCACACATAAATTAAAAATTAAAGCTAGGTAAGGGGCTATAGTCTCAAGTAAGTTTTATGGCGCCAACCCTGCTTTTTTGTACCACATAGATTTCTTACGTCAGATAAACTGACTATCATTAACCTAACCCTTGCGTATATACAGGGTGTAAGGAACACCTGCAAACTGTTACCACGAATTTACCTACCAGCGGTAAAAATGTATATCGTCGCTTTTTAAATTACTATTCTTCTTGCAGTTCCTCACTTTTCCTCCTGTGATTCAATCAACTCCAGAAAACTCATAGCTAAACATGAAAACCAACTTATGAACTGCTAAAAATAATCAAGTCCGACCATTTCCACGCATTGCAATCTAATTGTACATTTAGAATAACACAACAACGATTAAGAAACTCTATTAAAATGAAAATAATATCAAGCGAGACCTCTCCGTGTCTTTTTGGTAAATGTTATGTTCTGGTTTAAGGGCGCAATTTCCTTTCCTTGTAATTAGGTACTTTAAAACGTTAATTTAACACTAGAATAAGATACTTGTAAGACAATGAGGAAATAGAGATTTTGTGTACAATATTATTTTTGATTATACATTAATTATTTGGACAGTTCATAGTACCTAACCAGTACTATAGTTGGTGCTAGTTAAGATGGCAAAAGCGGTCATTGACCCACCAACATTTATTAAAGTTCTTAACTTTAAAATCCAAAAATAAGCCTGTCCAAGTCTTGAATCGTCATCTATCGTGATCTTCAACATTTTTTCTAATGAAAAACGATACAAGTTCATTTGGTTTGTTTCGTAGGAAGAGATATTAGGGAAAGGGCAATGACCGCTATTGCAATCTTAACTGGCACCAACTATACTAGTGACTGTCTATCGAGACATGTTACTTGGGGTCGGGTCGGCGCAACACGTTTTTTTTCCATTCCCCTTTATCAACCGTCACGCTATCATTTACTCCTTTATCTTTCATATCATTCCTCATACAATCCATCATCGTTGCCTTGATCTTCTTGCTGGTACGAGTATAGTAGTCAAAAGCTCTACTCCTGAACATAAGGTCTAGGGTTCAAAATCCAGTTTGGGCAAAGCTTCACTTGCATTTTTCCACCTGAAGTAGCCCGGATTCTAGATAATGTGTGGACGGTTGATATCAATAAGCGCACCCCCTATTCCATGAGGGACCTGTGTTATATGATATTCGTGTGATCTAATGTATAGTGACAGTTAATACGGGTAGCGATAACTATCGTTAACAAATTGCGAGTTTTTGGTACAGGTTCACATTCAATTGTTTTGCCTAGTTATTGTGATTTGAATATGGTACCTAACATGTACACATGGACCCTCTGTCCATGTTACAGTAAAATATTCGGTGAGACTGATATTAGAATAGAATTAGCATTATTCTAAAACAGCTATGTAACAATGTTGATGTACAATAAAATACCTATATTCAATATAACTAAAACTTATCTCTACTCATCGGTTCGATCTGTCTATCATCTAGGACCTAGAATCTAGATGATAGAACCTAGATTCTAGGTGCAATTGGTAACTGAGTATCCGTTCCTCATTTTCTCCAGTTTTTCGCGCTATCACATATCAAATGAATCAAGCAAAAAAACCCTGGTTCTCACAAGTTCAGTAATTACACACGAAGCGAAATTACTAACGGCAACCGTCGACAGTTGGCACTGTCACACATATTTCTTTGCCGTCTAAACTGTCGGCAATTGGCAAGTTCGGGCGTGTTCAAAGATTAGCTTAGTTGGCATAATGCCATTGTGACAGTTGACCTGCACATATTGAGCAGTATATAGTGCTTAGGAGCGGATCGTTGGCCTAGATCTACATTCACCTAGAGTGGGGACATTTGATAGTGAAGGATTGAGGGGCGGTTGTTTGAATTGAGAAAAGATTTGGCTGGTGAAATGGGGTAGGAGTTTTGTTTTCATATTCATTAGGCACTGCTTAAGTAGTTACCTACAAATAAAACCATGCATTGGTTTTGCCTATTAGTCAATGCTGAGTGTCTTCGGATCAGCAGTGAATATTTTTTGGGTTTATGGACTTAGTGAGTGAGTATCTAAGTGTTTAGATCAAAATAAACTGAAGTGCGGAAATCCGTAGCTCAAGTAAATATAATGGTTGTGTTTGGCATACATTTTAGGTCTAAACGAATAAAAGATAGCAAATATAGAAAACATTTCAAACAAATCAATATTCGTTCTTGGGTTTCGTTGTGGGATGCATTTTATCCATTTTATTGTAACTATTTCAAGAATTCACATATTATTAATGTTTTCCTTTCTTTATAAAAACTTTTGTGAATTTCATTAAGCACGAATGAAATGTTTGAATAAACCTTCTGAACTTTTTAAAATATTCGTCAAAGAAAAACTTTAGCTCAAAGTAATATTACTGTTAAAAATGAATAAAATAAACGCAGAATATTCAAAGATTCTTTCTGTTAAGGTCTTTAAACCTGATAGGAAGAAACTTTGAATGAATGATAAAGAAAGAAAACATGCTGAAATGAGTAAGAAGGTAATAGTGTATTCATAAAATCAATGCTCATTCCTTTTAGTAGTTGAGAAGAACCCCATGCCCCATATTCACGGTCATCTTTTATTGTAAAAAATTCTACACTATCCGTGTGTCCCAATTTGTGTTTGTATGTCCGCATGTCTTCTTCTCCCGTACTTCCCTATTACTCGTTATCTCGATAATTACTTCCTTTTATAGCCATACCTATCATCTGTCACGCAATCCATTCAACGCTGCATTCATCATCGACAATCATGCTCAAAACTTTCCTATTACTAATCAATTTCGGATCACACACCAGTTAGTATGAAGTATGTAAGGATCGATGCAGGTCGCGTTCTGTAGTTTCTACCTACCCCCATTGGACAAAAGCGTGAGTTTTATGTATGTATCTACAAAATGTACATAACACATTATAAGATAGCTCAGCCCTTAGATAACTCATTACACGACCACACTTCTACATATAAGCCTAATATATTATACTAAGCGGTTTAGTTCAATTGTCGCGAACTCTGACCACATTCAGAGTGTGGTCGCCAGGGACAATTATCGAGTCTAAATCCAGGGCATTAATAACCTAGATAGCCATGCACTTGACTTGTGGTTAAACGATTGCATAATACTGTCCTCCACAGCGTTCTAGATTTGTGGGCTTTTAGAAAAATAGAGATGCAAATTTTTTGTCAGGATAAAAGAAGAATTGGTATTTTATTTTTTAATTTTGGTTGTGAAAGGCTTGTTTCTTTAATCGGCATTATTTATTTAAGTAAAAACTATTTCTCTACTCAATTTTTTCTTAAAATTCTCTTTAATTATGTTTAGTGTTATGCTGCATACGCTGCCTATTTAATAGATTGTGTAGGTATTCTACGACCGCAGATGCTTGCACCTGACTTTTGATTGAGCGATTGCATAAAACTGTCCGGTACAGTTTTTTAAAGGTATTTTTAAAATATTGGAATACTGCGCATTCATTTTCTTTGTGCGAAAACCCGAATTTCTAATTTATATAAGTTTTAAACCACCAATTCGCCTTGAGCAAGCGTGGTGATCAATGCTGATACCTTTTCTCTATGGGATGATACCTTTGCCCTGCACAGGGATAGTATTAGGCTAGTATTATTATTTCCTTTATTCATATTTCATACACATTTTTTGAATATTTCTTACAACAAAATAAAAAAAATATTTTTAAATATAGAAATAGTGGTTCGCTGGTGTCGGGAGCAGGGTCCAAGCTACTGGTGGTTAGGGCTCCAGAGACAAGAACCTCCTCACAATGCGAGCCGTATCGAGGAGTAATGCCTTCTGAATCAGGCCCTTGAACCAACCGCCCAGTGAGAGCCTCACAAAAACAGGTATTATTGTTGTTTTTTGAAAACAACGCTTTGTATTGAACCATGAACTTTTTTGCGCAATTAGATTCTCGTAGATAGATAAAATCAAATGCGTCAGTGTACACCAATATTGAGCGTCTCACATGACATTTATAAAAGATTAAAGAAGCAAAAGTGCTGAGACTAAAACATTTTATACTAAAATCTTGTATAATATTCTTCTAGAGGTTTATAGCGATAGTTACCTCTTTACTGCATCACACACAAACCGGGTCAGATGACCCGATAGCACAATATTGTTTTATGTGCGAAGTAAACGGCCGGTGCATATCAATTCAATTTATCGGAGGCTTTTGAAGACATTATGTGCTTTATATAGTGTAGAGAATAGTGTGGGCTATCATTTTAACTGAAGATAAAGGAGAATTTTAGAATAGTCAAAGATACTATATATGAATTTTCCACCAAGAATTTCTCAGTAGCAGCGCTGACTCAGGATTTGTGTCTGGTTGATGGCAATGGACTTGCTCTCTATTACATTAGACTCAAGAGGGAACAGGGCCTGCGAGGAATTTGAAAAGACTTATGTTATAATTATACGATGCATTAAACTTGTGAATCTAAGTATATAAATACCATTGCATATATAAAAAAATATCTCTGGAAACAAACACAACATAAAATCAAAATCAATCAATCAGAGGAGTATCAAATATAGTGCACCCACATTTCGCCAGTTATGTTCATGTCCCATGTAATAGGTGGCTAGCCTATTGAAATAAGTTGAAAAATAACCCACGCTAATTCTAAACCTGAACCCACAATCATAGCCTATCATTATATCATATCATTTCAGCCACATTCTCAAAGACGTCAGGAACAGCGTGCATTTTTCACCGAATTTCCATGAAACTCGTAACAGTATGCCAAGCACGAACTTCCCGAATGTTATGCTTGGTCAAATGAATTAAAATTCCCGTTGCAAGTGGCGAGTGGAATCGTGAGGAAACTGCCGTCACCATGTTTTTCTGCACAAAAATAACATTTATAAACGAAACAGCATTATTTTTTCGTGAATGCCTGCAAATTAGTTTTGCGAGACATTTCTGGAATTCAGTTAAGGTGTTATTGAATTGGATATATTGTTTTGTTAGATTGAGATTGTCAGAATCAGATTGTTTATAAGTTTTGGTGGATTTTTTAACATTTTGTGTCAATCTTTGATTTGTGTGCCACTGAATGCTTTGTGCTCATCTATCTTAATGTTATGTCCTGTTAAGTATTTTGTGTGTACATAAATAAATTAAAAAAAAAATCCAATGATAGTAATAAAAGTCGTCTTAATACGAATGACATCTAAAAATAACTAATGCCCTTATAACATAAACCGTACTTAAGGATTCTTTTCACAAAAACCAAAGGGCAAGAGATACAAATGTCACATGTGGGAGTAATTTCGGATTGGGAAGCCTATGGGTTACATGACTGTTATTGCGTAGCCTTTTCGTAGCGCGGTGCTAGGAAACGGCTACGAACGCCTACGAAGACCACTTACTATGGAAAATATAACAATAACAATATCATCTGCCTAACCTTTTCCCAACTATTTCGAAGTCGGTTTCTAGCTAATTTAGATGCAGCTAAATACCTGGAAACGACTGCCTATCTGATCTCCACAACTCAATTACAGAATGGTACTGATAGTCAAGATGCCTTATAAAGACGTCTGTATTGACTGACTTTCGAGCTTCGCACCTATCCAAAACGACAGTCAAATATCTACAAATGACAACCGGAACCAACGGCTTTATGAGGCACGAGGACCTGACACGTAATTTTTGCTCACCCATCCATGAATCGGCCTCAGTAAACGTGGCTTAACTTGAAGTTCGATCCGTGCGTCTGTTATTATTTAGCCACGAGCCCCTCATAACATAATAATAACAAAGCCACAGCAAAGTAGTAAACCTAACTTAATACAACCTTAACTTGCGGAATTCTTTGACAAAAGAGTCATACCCGTATCTCGAGTGAATATATGGAATAAGAATTACTTATTATCGTTGAATTCGTACGTTTTATGACACCAAAGCTACGCTCCACTTAATACGTACGTAATCTCCTTACGTATAATAAAATATACGTCAGAAGATAATAAGTCAGGTCATCAAAAAGTTTTATAGCACAAATTATTAATGTTGAGCTATGAAAAAGTTTTGATTCGATTTTATGAGAAACCGATCGTGTTTGTTGGTCGGTATAAGCATCCGAGATCCGATCAACAGATAAGATGTTGTAAAAACTTTGTTAATCAGTGTTGTTGTATTAAGTAGACGATTTTTGAAGAGATTTGAACTTAGGAGTAGTCGAAAGTTTTTGTAGTAGGTATCGTTGTTTGTATTTCAGATTTGTTTGGTTTCGGTACTTTTTGAATTTCTTTTAGTAGAATTACTTTTCCAAGCTTAGTTTTAGTTTCTCTATATCTAATAAGTTGTCATTCTTTGTACTCATTATAAGGAGCCTTGAAAACGCGAATTCGAACCGTGAGTCGTTCCCATATATTTGTGCTCACACATAAATGTATGGGAACAGCAGATATTTTCCCCCGAGTTGGTCTTCTGGCAAAAGTTGTTTATAATTATGAGTAGGTACAATGACCCCGAGATTTAGAGTAAACAAAAACAAATCTTGTTGTTCGCAACTCTACATCCGAAACGCACATTTTGAGTACAAGAAGTACGTCTAAGAAAGTGATTAAAATGAAAGGGCCTTGATAAATAAATCTGCAATTATTTCTTTTTCAAATAGAAAAATGTAATAACACGGTTCATGCCCTAGCCTTTACTACCCATCATATAAACCTGTTATAGCACATAAACCTCTTTTAGTTCCACCACGACACTCTGACACCCCTTTTTTTAATAACTTCATACATGCATACAAAAAAGGGTAGGCAGAAACTACAAAAGGCTACCTGCTTCGATCCTTACATACTCCTTGGGATTCGTCCACCGAGTTATGCCCGACTCGTCAGTACATCCTGTACCACGCACCTGACCTCTCTGGAGAACATCACCAATGAGGTCTATGCTAGTCTTTCTAGGGCGTTCACTCCCGTCGTTTCCACTCGCAGCTGCCTCATGTACACCTTTTGTTAGTCAACTTTCACTCAACTTCATAGTATGACCAAACCATCTAAAAATACTCTTTTATTTTTAGTTACTATCTTATCAAATCAAATCAAATCAAATAATTATTTATTGCGAACAACAAGGTCATAAGGGTTAGTAAAAGAGTACTTAAGAACTATGTTAGCGGTGAGAAATTAGGTGATTTAGTTATATTAATTCATATTCATTTATATTCATTTCGTGTTGTTCCTTTTTGTCAGTACCCTAATGTGATGACATATCTTATGTCAAATTATCATTTTTATGCTTACCATCATGGTGGTTATAAAACAATTTAACAATGCATCATCATTTCACGGGACGTGTTAATTGGTCGCGCTAATCATCTGTTATATCCGCATATCCGCACGGCGGTATATCCGCGGGTATCCGCACGACTAACTGTTATTGCTACTTTAAATGGTTTATTTGCTATGTGCAACAGAATTTATGAGTGTGTCCCAGCACTAGCGGGGTGATTCCTTTTTTCAATATGCGAGTTTTTCGTTGACGAAGTTTTTTTCATAGGCGTTTATTAAAAGATTGTACGTTTGGAAAACCATTTTGATTTTGAATTTAGAAATGAACAGAAAAACTGGTCAGTATTTATTTTCCTCCTTGTAATTGTAATTACCTACATAATTTTAATGAAGACTTTATGAGAAGACTTAACGGTACGAAAAGAAGACAAAATAAGCCACAACCTTCATAAACATAAAAACATCATTCGATAATCCATGTCAGACAGGTCTGTAGATAGACAATGACTGCCAAAGCTTCATAGATTCACGTTCTATATTCCGCCACATAAATATTCATAAAGAAAAGGGGAGTAAGTATTTTTAGAGGAGAGAAAAGTACACAAAATAATGTACCGCTTTACGCCCCAAAAGCTTTGGGGAAGAGGGGTCAAAGTGGCACAGTCACGATACAATTACCTCCTACGTGCCGATGGGAACTCGCTGCGACTGACAACACCTAAATACGTTCCCCACCACACAAAAAACATTTTAAGAAACCCATTAAAAACTATCCAACTAATCCTCGTCTAACTTTCTCTGATTTACTTGATAGACCAATAAATCATACTTTACTACGAAAAATATGAATAAAATTGAGTGAATCTGAATAAAGCGAACCGTAAGAAATAATATTTCATTCGAACGCCGATCAGTAGGTACATTTAGATGAGACAGAATCAGTCGTGAGAATAAAAGAGCGAATACTGAATTTATGAATGCGATGAACCGTGAGAGTAGTGACGACGGGGGGGGGGGGAGAGGAAGCCGGGGGTACATGCATATTTGATTCCGTCATAAACTCAATTTACAGCTAATCTCATCTCAGATTGTCGAAGAAATAAAATTTCACACGCCGTTGGTTCACTCGTGAATGTAAATAGGGTAGGCGCGAGGACGTGAGTGGGGCACGTCAGTGGCGGGGCAGGGCGCGAGGGGTGCGGGGGGGGCGCTAATAAAATATACTCGGCAGAGTTCACGGCTCATTTAGCAAGAGACGCCCGCGCCGGCAAGAAGCTCGGCGACAATTTAATATTTCGCCTTTAATTCCGAGTACTAAATTAAGCACCGGCCCGTAATCTCGAGCTGTGCCGTTAAATTTTTGTCCCCGTGATCAGTATCGGCGGGTGATCGATTTTACGGGCCTACCGGTCTCGCGTTTCGTACGGTTGTAACTTTTTAGTGCTCCTTTTATTACGACAAACGATTTTAATCAAGCGAGTTTTTGTTCAGAGCGGACGCCATTAGCGCCCTGGAGTCGGAATAAAATTCGAAGTTAAGTCGCATTCGAGACTCGAGAATTTGCTTTTAACTTCGTTTGATAGGTCGCTTCGGCGGCGTTTAGTGACCTTTACTTGACTCTATAAAATAAATCTATACAAACTGCTATTTGAATTTTCAATAAAGAATCCGCGGGAGCTCAGTGATTCCGCAGTTAATCGCGGTCTTATTCCGAGTTCCGAGACTTTTCTGCGTTGAAAGGGTCGTGAAAGTCCGATGTGCTGCCAAAGCATCTTTGGAAAGTTTAAATTCAAGGAAATCACTCGTGAAACTCTCATTCGTGTCTAACTATCCTCAAAAAGCGTAAGAACAAAGTTGAACGAGCGCCGAGCTCCTGCGGCTTGTTCTAAACTAGACTGTCACAAGAAAAATCTCGTAAACCTTTAAAAACAACATCATTTGGTAAAAGTTTTAGGCGATACTCAATAATAAGAGCAGCATACCAAGCTCTTTTGTAAGCGACGTATAAAACTAGAAACACTTATAAGATTGCCAACAAATGAATATTCAAGTACCTACTCTATATTATTTTTATTACATTTCTTCAATGTTTTATTGAATTCCAGCGTTTTATTGAACTTGAAGTAGAGAATTTGAATATTAATGTTTTTTCTATATTATCCATTACGCTTCCAGTGCGAAGAATTCCAGAATGGATGAAAGAATATTAATAACATTACTAACATTATTGATTGGCAGTATTTTTATATTAGTACATTGGCTTGAAGTCAATGACCTGACGAACAACACCGCTATTATACTCTATCACCTCAGTAACTTGTTTTCAGATTTTTTTCATTTATTGTGTGTACATACAAAAACGTTACAATGTACTTTGAAAACTCATCTAATTTACACATTCTTGTCGTAAATCTGACAAAATCATAATCACATTGCCAAGTTTCTATATCAGATCCACTGCTGAAGTATGTACCTACGTACTTCAGCAGTATCAGCAGGTCTGATTATGATAAAGTATCAAACGTCTAAAACTCAGAATTTCATCTAATTAACATTCCAAACCCCTCTCAATCCTAACAAGGAAAATTAAAACTACATCTAAGATTTGATTGTGGCAAAAATACCACCATTTTGAAGACTTCCTAGTTTTCTTCAAGGGCTAAGTTCGGTCTCTAAACTTTTCATGGTCTAAGTTCGTTTTTCCCAGTTCCTTTGCAACTGTTTCCACCGAATCGTAATGCACCTCTAAATTCGTACAAGCCACACATTGTCGGTATTTCGAAAGAATGGTTGTTCGAATTTTCTTTTCTTAAAGTTTCGAATGAAAACAGAAGCTTGTTGAATAGATTTTGTCGGCGAATTTCGGAGTTTTCTAACGTCAAAGCAGTTTTAGGATTTTTGTTGAATATTTTGTTTCTATTTTAGAACATGTTTTCAGTTTATAAGAAGCCAAAATTTTAATGTATAATTTTTTGATTATCACAGTCTTGAATATTTTATGGCGAAATGGCTTTATGATTGACTTTAATATTGCAACAAACAAATTATTTTCTGAAGTCATTTTTTTAAAAAACATTAAACAGAACCTAAAAAGGTAAATGTGGAAGGAGGGAAGGGAGGCCTTTGCCCTGCAGTGGGTCAACATAGGGTTATAATAATAATAATAATAAAAAGGTAGCCAAGACATGTCATAATTCTTAGCTACGAGAACGCACACAATGAATCCCTTAATTTATTCTATGAATAGAATAAATTAAGGGATTCGTTGTGTGCGTCGTATATTTAGCTTGCATGCTGAAGCATGCAAGCTAAATATACTAGAAAAATCGTTTGATAATATTTGAACATAAACAAACCAAGTGCAAGATAAATAAAGACAATTTAGGAGTGTATGTTTCGTAATATGAACAAAAGCGAGCTGCAGAACACACAATTTAATTTCAAAACCGCATACAGACGAACCGACGAACCTGCAATCTTGCATTTATCTTGTTTTTTAGAAGTTAGTTTTTTTTTTGTAATTAATGTTTTCCTATTTGACCCAAAGGTTGACTGGTAGAGAATGCCTTGTGGCATTAAGTCCGCCTATGTACCACTATTGTACATGAAGTTTAAATAAATAAATAAATCTATGAAATAAAAACTTTTGCAGTATTGTGAAATTGAAAAAAAACCAATGGAAAAATATAAGCTACGTTAAGATACTACCAGCTTCTCGCGAATGTGTTGAAAGAATGTGAACTTTGATTTGAAATTGATTTTGAATTAAGAATTGAGTGATGAATTTCGAGATGCGAACTTTAATTTTAAAAGATTAACGGTTAGTTTCATGTCTCTTTGTCTAGGCCCTCTGTTTTCAAAAAGAAAGTTGATACTAGTTTTAGTTAAACAAAAACCCGTGTGTACAAAATACCAAAAATGACACACCTCAAAGAACTGTGGCATCCCAGAAGTGTTGCAAACACATTACCTCTGCCAGTGTCGCCTCATACAAATTATGCTGTCGCATTCAAAGAGCTCCTGGTAAATTGTTAGCATACCCAGCTTACGTTACCAACATAACTAATACTTGCATAACAAAGAAAATTGTAGATGCGCATATTTTGTTACTGTGTGCGGTTTTGTGAAAAATCCTGTTAACAATTTATTGGGACCTTTTTGAAGGTTCGGGTGTCTGGTTAAGCACCTATTGATTGAAATGTATTTACGAGGCAAGTAAAAAATAAAAAAATATATATATATCGCTGGACATTACACACAGCGCCATCTAGTGCCACACTAAGCAACGAGGCTTGTGTCGTGGACACCAGATAGTTTATATACTACATAGATACTTTTTTTGTTTGTAAATACATACTTAGGTATTATACATACATACACACATACTTTTTATTAAGTGTGAGTGAAAACGCTGGAAGGGAACGTCCTAGAAGAATCTTCATTGACCTTGTTGGTAATGGTGTTCAGGAAGGTCAGGTGCGTGATACTCGCAATCAACGTGCGTGTATGGACATGGACGAATAAAAATACTACGTAAGTATCGATTAGGCGGCATTCTGTAGTTCCTGTCTACCCCCTTTGGATTAAGTTGTGAGTTTGTGTGTGATTGATTTGCGTGGATAAGCAAGGTTTCCGAAGAAAAGATGGGTGTACCTGTACTAGGTAGCAATGGGAGTCAATATGCGTAAAATACGTCTCGATAAAGCAAAGATTTATGATCATATTTATGATGATGTTGCACGAACGCATCACCATTCACTGGGTGATAGGCTACACACTCTCCGTACACATACTTCGTTTACATACTATCGTCAGTTAAATTACGATGCCAACTAATATTTTATTAAACTAAAGACCCGAATCGAACTCTCGTTTGGAAATCACGTTTTAAATATCAGACCTCATTACTTTAATAAAACTCGTGGCGAAAGCCCAATAAAATCTCTGAATAATTCCGTAACAATTACAAAGTATGAGTTTAAAGTAAAGTTAATTGCGCATTACATGTGGGTTCATGAACCTTGCAGTGCTGATCTGGAGCTGCGTATCAAATTGGCCACGTAATCCCTCTGGCGTGGAGCCCGACACAAATAGGTGGACGGAATTCAATATGGTCGGTATTCTGAGGACGGCGGCGAAACGGTATGGAAACGATGTGGGGAAGTTTTCTTGAGTATAAAACAGCATAAACAGCAGTAGCTAAGGAATAAAAAGAAAAAAAATGTATCATACTTTGAAAAATTAGTACATTTGAACCAGAAAAATAATGCGCTTCGGTTATGTCGTTCGTATGTTCGTCGCTATTCGCTCCACATAGTAACCTGGTACTATACAATGATTCTTTGATACAAGATCTGTACATCTGTGCTACAACCCTACAGGCAGTTTTGCGAAGATGTACAAAACCGTATTACTTTCAGACAATAATGAATCTATTTTCCACGTTAAATTATCATTTACCGTTGCTTCCAGCGCTTTGTTTCCATACAAAAGTAGGTCTTAATCTAGTGTGGGCTTTAGTGTCTGGAAATGAACTGCGGTAATGCCTAGATTAAAGACAACCCACGCTCTAAGGTAAAATGAAAACGACAAAGAAAAGCTAAAATATAACACGTGTCACTTCCAACCTTGACTTAACTTTCAATTATTATTCTTTCTTTGGAGTCGCAAACACTTCTAATAAAACATTTCAATCGAATAACTGTCACTGATTGGAAAAAATAGGTTTTGACAACAAGTTACTCTTGTTCTATTTACTGCGAGACAAAACAAAATACGCAGACCGTTACTGTGAATTCAGCTCATGATTCTAGACCCAGCAGACTAGAAGTTATTTTCTTTATAAAAACAACTGCTGTTTTGATATAAAAGTGCAAAATTTACGAAACTTTAAACACCTCCACCACGAAAAATTTTAACGCCGTTGGGTCTCAAATCGTGTGCTGAATTCGTGGTAACAGTTTTGGCGTCCTTTACAGCCTGTATTTAAATTGGACATGTTTTTACCGATAACCGACCGGCCCTCAGAATGTATCCCCTCAAATAGCAATCCAGTTAGGCATCGCAGGTTTACCGGCCTGAATAACATCCTCTGCTTCGACTGAAATGTGGCTGAATACCACCCAATTGAGCTGTAAGCGACTGCTTTACGTACTAGAACTGATTTTTACTTACTATGTCCTTTTAGAATGGTCTAGTGACTTTTACTCAAAGAGAGTTTTCGCTAGAAGCGCCGGTTATATGAGTCTTATAACTGATTTCACCAGTAAACTGGACGCGATTAGCAATTGTTTCTCTTGTGATTGTGTTCAGTTTCATTATTAAAAATAGCTTTTGGACTTCTACAGTCAGCATGGTAAAAACAGTGTGTTATTTGTGCTCTTCCATGACCCACTTTCAATATAAAGTAATCAAATCGAGCTATTTCTTTGTGTATATTTTGCTCTATTTCCAGTTTCCTCATCCAGGAAAACAGCCTCTAAATTGTTTCTTTTTAAACCCACATATCCAAAAATAATCCGTAATCATCCTCAACCGCCTCATCATAACCCAATCAGCTAATGCGATCCCTTTTCCATTCGCAAAAATGTTGCATGCCACCCCCCGACCTCTAATCCAAAGGAAAATAAGCCAGACATTGAAATAGCTAAAAGATTGCAACGCGAAAACGTTTCTTAAACCCGAAACGCACGATTTAACACCAAAGCTTTGGTAAGACGAGTATTTCGGCAGCCGATTGCCCATTACGGAGCGACGATACACGAAATTTCAATAAAACGCAATAGACGATGGTATAGCAGCGTAGGGAACGAGGGATCGCTAAGCAAGTTTTCTGGTTATCGTTGATAGTTTGACTGGTTCAACGAGGTGAATTTTGTACTTTTTTTTTTCTTGTATACCGTCTTTTGTTCGTTTGATCCTTTCTTTTACATTACTACGATGTGCGATGCTTGAAAGAACTTTCAGCAAGGTCATAAAAACTTTCAATAAATGCGGAACTTGGAATCAGATAAATTGGTTTGGTGCATAGTATCAGGCACGACTCCTGAAGATGAGGTCTTTGGTTTAATTCCCAGATCGGGCAAATTGTTATTGTGTTTTTCCATCAGGAAATCGTAGCCACGGAATCTTGATTTGTGCTCGCTTGATGTCAATAGGCTTGCCCCCTATTACATGGGACTTAAACATAACTGGCGAAACGTGGATGTACTATTAGGTACAGCTCTACCTAATCCCTCGTGGATTACAAGCGTAATGTTATGTTATGTTTCAGTGTTACTATACGGTCTAACTCCCGCGACTCGTAAACAGACAAAAAATCATACTCTTCCGCTCTTTAGCTTCCAATTCTTCGGCATCTTATCACCAGGAAAAGTCCGTAGGATCTTCAAGTTCAAGTTGCTTTTAAAAAAGGGGAATTTAAGGTGGATGCTCCAACCAGCCCACGGAATTCAAATTTTCTTACGTTTTTTTGCAATTTGCAAGCCAGTGCTAGGGTTGTATGTTAATTAAAATATTGCTCGCGACTGTAAGACTTGTGTATTTACACAATTATAATCATCAAAATCATCAATACAATCCTCCAAGCTCATAAAGGTGCAGGAATGAGTTTTTCAAGGTCAAAGTCATTAGTAAAAAACGTAAGAAAATTTGAATTTTGCGGACTGGCTGGAGCATCCACCTTAAATTGAGTATAAAGCCCCAGATTGAAGCCCCCTCGGCTTCAATCTGGGGTAACCATGATGTCCTGAGGGCTGTTCATGTACTAAAGGCATGATTGAATTCAGTGATCTGGATTGAGGGGTGACTTTTAATAGAAGCTTTAAAAATACGCAATTTACCAAATGGGGCGAAAAGATACAAAATGGTAGTTAAGTTTCGTTCTAATCACTGAAATGTAAAAATACGGGGCGACATAGCTAGGAGATATTCTATTAGAACATTAATTGTACATAACAATATACTACATTAGTACCTATGTACATATGTTGAACATTCGTGAAATTCAGCCTAGATTTGACCTATTAAACTGAATTGAATTTCAGTGACACATATATTATGTACGTACATATTACATAGTATACTATGCTGATAAATACACCTGTCTGCAATGTCAACTGTACCTCCAAATGACGTAATATACCTAACAATAACATTTTTAAGTTTACATCAATCCGAACTTGGACAGGACACATCAAAAAAAGAAAACGGTCTTTCTAAACATATTCCGGCAACCGGATAACCGACACAGTACCCGGTTACGAATGTCCCATACATTTGTCACCGGGTACCCGGCACGGAGTCACCGAAGCGTGTGAAACGGCACTTATCGTCTACTAATGAATACTTTTAAAAAAACTTCAATTTTTTCCACCGCAATCCATTCTCATAACTAAGTTAACCACTACAATAGCTTCAAAAGTAGCAAAACTCGCGTGTTTACAGTTTACTAAACTTGTTTAAAAAAGGACAAAGGACTCACAAAACGGTTCGCGTGCATTTAAATCATAAGAGCAGTGCCATTCAGTCGTAGTTCGGGACTGAGATATATGTGTGGCGTTATATTTATAGCCGGACCATCGCAGAAGAAAATTGTCTTTTTCGATCAAAAATGTATAGATAATGTATTGATAGATTGTTTCGTATTGGGTTTTCGTTTTTTATTGGGTGAATATGTATCATATGTGATGTATGCGTTTGCTGTTTCGATGCTGATTTTCGAAGGTTGCTTACAGTTATTCACTATGCTTTTTATTTGTCTTTTAAATCAACTCGCGTGTTGCGATAACTAAAACATTTTTAGGGTTCCGTACCGCGGTCGGTAAAAACGGAACCCTTATAGGATCACTTTGTTGCCCGTCTGTCTCTCTGTCCGTCTGTCCATACCCTTTTTCTCAGGACAGCGAGATTTTTGGGGAGGTATCAAGGAAAAAATAATTTGAAATTAATATCAAATATTCGGGTGCTACCCCTTGGATCAGTGAAAAATTCAAACTTGTAAGTCAACGCGATCAAAAGATATTACCGTTTATGTTGCATATTTTGCGATTTTACAAGGGAATGAAAACCTATAGGGTATTTTCCATTGACCTAGACTAGAATCATGAAATTTGGCAAGTAGCAGTCTTTCAGCACATGTAAAGGAAAAAATCTGAAAACTGTAAATAATTATGTAGTTTAATAACAAAATACCTACAAGTTTAAACGGAACCCTCGGTACGCGAGTTCAACTCACACTTGGTCGGTTTCTTTATTACAGTCTGTATTTACCACTGCAATTGCGTAATTTCCATCATTCTATCCTCCTCACTCACATAGCTGATTAGCCATCTCTTATATCCCTCACTTACACAAAAGCCTCTTATCAACAAGGAAGCTTCACCTGTTATATTATTCCTTCTTTAATTGGGCTTGTTCCCTTTGTAATATGAGTGAAAAGGCTCGACTGGTGTATTTTTCAGGATTTCGGGATTCGCAACGAAGATGAATGACTCTTCTGAATCATTATGTTGCATTTATGTTGTCTTTTGGAATTTTGTTTATATTCCAGTTTATTTCTGTTTGTGTTCTTTTGTAGAAAGCTATTTTTAAAATAGAGTGTTTTTTCGCATAGCGCGTAATGTCAGATTTTCATTAAAATTATTTTGTTATAAAATTGCTTTTCACACATTTATTTCTTAGAGCCCAATGTTAGTTATGCAGAAATACGATTTCCAAAATGGTTTTATTTTTATTTCATACGTTAATTTTTTCAATTACACTAGATCACAAAAATTGGAAAGAGAGGAGAGAAGCCTTTAGCCTGCATTGGGACAATATAGGGTTCATATTTCTATAACTGTATAATAAACAGAATACAGATGTGTTGCTGTGGAGTTTGTTGCGCCACTTCTACCCAGCTAAAACACTTGGAGTGGTAAAGAGTAGGCGTTTGAGGGACTATCTTATTTAATTTTGACTTTCAAAAGGTGCTGATTTTTTGATCATTGCTTATTAACAATGAACAAAAAACAAATAAGAAAAATCTTACAAAACATTTGTTTACAAACACAATCTTCGCGAGATAACTGCTCTAATAAATCTCATCAATTTCTTCTTTTTGTTACATATCTATAAGGTTCGGCACGCGTTTCCGGGACTATTACTGTAATCAAAGAAACTTCGCCACTTTATCATACCACTTCCTGATATAACAGATCAATCCTGATAAACGGAAAGAAAGTAGGAAAATCAAGTCATAGAGCAAGATAGGGCAAGCGACCTGTCAGTGTGTTCGTAGCCTAAATGTTGTCATGTCAACCACTAAAAACATTGGAGTCCCAATCATGTTGATATTATTTTGCGTAAAAATCTTTGAAGTAGGACTTATGCTAAATTCATCATTTTCTAGGTAGGGAAAGATGGACTTCTACTAGGACTTACAGTCTAATGCACGATGACGCATCACAGAAAAAAATAACCGGAAGAAGTGTAAATTACGTGTCGTAGAAAAACTTTAGAATAGAAGACAAATATACAAGCATGGATGTATTGTGTAAAGGATGATATGTCTAGAAAGAAGGTGACTGCTGAGATGAAGAATAAATAAAAGACAACACTATATAGAAGAAGAAGACATGCTGCGACGACCTTAAATAAATTGGGACAACGGCAGGAGAATGATGATGATTAGTTTTCAATAGCTGCCCAAAGATTACACCTAAATTATAACAAAATTAATTCCACAAAATAGCGAACTATTTTAAATAAAACAAATGCATCGTACCTATGAAAAGTTCCAGCTGCTGTCAGTGTATCGCTGCCCTTACAGGCAGCCAAGCAAAATGAATTGTTGTGGTGCTGCAGGGGATAAGCGGGCAATCTGTCACCGCTTATGCGCAATTTACTCTTATCTTTATCCCCGTAGCGCTGTGGTGAAATGTCTCCCGTGACATATCAAGCATGGCATTCAGTTTCCTGTTGAAATGAAATCAGAGAAAAGTTACAGGTTTTTTGTTTAGTCTATTCTGAAATGGTAAATAATAAGTGTGATTTACGTTACGTTTACGTCGTACACAAGGCTGACAATGAGCATGAGGTCCTGGGTGCGATTCCCAGGTTTGATAAATCCGTAGCACCTACGGAGTCTGGATTTGTACCCGGTTGACGGCAATAGGCTCGCCCCCTATTACATGGGACTTAAACTAACATAACTGGCATAATGTGGGTGTTAGGGTTCGGTTCATAATATGACGTCGATGCTATCGACAACGTTTCATCGACGGGGTAATGAATCGACAGTACACTAAATAGACGGTACGCTACATCGACAGTACATTAAATCAATTATTATAGGCGAGATTTTATGTTTGTTAATTTTTCAGTGATACAATTATAGTTTGGCGTCCGAATGACGTTAGCAGAGGCACGCTGTTGGTGAATGTTTGAGAGTTTTATAATGAAAAATAAAAAAAACAAGATGGTGGTCGTAGTTTCGATTATGCCTTAGCATCCTTGTGGACACATGCAATTCATGATATTTCAGCTTATTCGGTAAATTTACATGAGTAATATCGAGTTTACCACTCTTATGCCCTGATTAATAAGGTTGAAAAGTGCGCGGTAGTACCTACATACATGACAAAAACCGTCATTGACAAAAAGTAGTTCCAAACCGTTTAATATAATTAGCAACACCAGATAAATCCAATAAATGAACTGAAAATCTTTTAGATCTACGTTTCTTCTGTATATATTTTTATTTATTTAAACGTCATGAAATTCGTCATTAAAGTTACAGAGGACATCAAAATAATAAGAGGAATATGAGCATTCAAAGACAATCAGACAAGACGTAATGAAAACGTTCTTTAATCAACTAAAAGACGAGGCTTAATAATAATCCTGTACAAAAACAGAGCTCTATCTCAGAAACCACAACAAGAGCAAAGAGTTAAACCCATACCTAATTTCACTTAACTTTTTCATTATAAATCCTTCCTTCCAATTCCACTTCCTCGTATTTTGGCGGAAATTAAACCGGGTATAACAAAAAGTCTGCAAACTTTCTTTGTCTCAAAACAGTCCTATAAAATGTTTGAGCCGTTCGTTTCTTGTAACCCTAAAAAGTTTCTACTATGCAAATGTTTTTATGTAGGGATCGATTGTGATGGGTTTCGTGTCAGTGTACAGTTAGCAGGCTAGTTTATTATGGACTGCGACGATAAGAATCGGGTTAAATGTACCGCGTCGCTTGCATAGGGTTGAGTTTTTTTGTTTGGTGTATTGCAAATTTGGTTTGTATTGATTGGTTTTAGTGCTAGTTAGAGAAGCTAGGTTTAAAAAAACACACGATGTGTTGCGACACTGTCGGACAATGGTCATTCAACAAGGTTGGCTCTTTTTATTTAAATAGGCCACTTGCATCATTGATTTTACTAATCGGTAACTGATCAATGTTGTTTGAAACTGAGTAGAACTACAGGTTACTACAGTGTTTTCGTGAAGTAAATTAATTATGTTCTGTCTTAAGAAAATAACATGTCCTGTCGTCAAATTGCGTTAGAGTCCTTTTATCATTGTGACAAATAAACGTGTTTTCTTATTTCTCTTTATTAAGCAAATTAATAACAAGTAATGTGAATTACTAGTAGATTACTCAATAACTGTTGAATTACAGACTATCTACATTTGTCTCGCAAAATATGAAACATTAGGAAGAACCTCACTAACCCAAGCCATCATAATTAAACAACACATCGACAATCAGTAATTGCTGCAAACTATGCCGCAGAACTAAGCCTCTCGAGAAGTATTGCGTCGCAATGGATTCTGACACTCACTTCCAATCAGTCTTTGAGGCTTTGGCTCCGAGGAAATTGATTATCCACCTTCAAGTTTGATGAAATCCCAGCGTAGGCAATCAATAACTGGGGGCTTTAAATCGAAAGCGTAGGTTTTCTGGTTTAGGCGCGTATGCGATTTTGTTGACTTAGTGGGAATTAAAACGTCCATGTTGGGTATGGGGCAGGTTTTTTTTTTATACTGCCATTCGTGTACTTTTAAGGTAAGCGTGTGTGGGTTTTTCGTGGTTTTTTCAGTCTTTCCACAACAACACAACGTAACTGGCGAAATGTGGGTGTACTATAACTGGGTACACTTTAGCCCAACCCTTTGGGGATTACAGGTGTGATGTTATGTTATGTTCAGTCTTTCTAAGTGTTACCGTATTATCCAGTACTAACTGGGAGGTAGAGGTTAGATAGGCAGTCGCTCCATGTTAAATATTACTAATCAGCTGCATCCGTTTAGACTGGAAGCCGTTTCCAACATAGTTGGGAAAACTATAGGCGTTATTTTTTTAAATTTCATTTCACTATCAGTTAGGTACGCACATTAAGCCGTTGGTACCAGCTGTCATTTGTCACAGCCCAAAAGTCTGACATAGTCTGTAACGTATTACCCCGTACTAACTGGGTTGTGGAGGGCGGACAGGCAGTCGCTTCTTGTGAAATACTGGTATTCAGCTGCATTCAGTTAGACTGGAAGCCGACCCCAACATAGTTGGGAAAAAGCTAGGCAGATGATGATATCAGTTAGGTACTACCGCAATTATTACATTAATAAAACTTGTGCTTCTCATAGAACTATTACTTTTACAAAATTGCCACAAAGTAACACTAATGTATTCTCTTTCCTTTGTTACAGGTAAGCAGCTGACACACTTCATCATCTTCACGTTAAGTTACAACCCAAGTACCTATAAAAAGTATTTCTACCAAAAACTATTAAGTACTACAACTTGGTTATTAGTGAAGAGTAGAGTAGTAAGCTTTGTTAAGTTGAGTCTCAATTTACGAGCATTAATTTTTCTAATTATATTATATTTCAATTCTTTGGACTTATAGTTAGCGTTTTTCTTGTAACATGAACTAATCCAATGGATTTTTTGTAAAATAAAACTTCTGAATGAAAGTGTATTTAAATAACTGTCAATTCTCACGTCACTTAATATTGAGATGGATAAATAGAGTGGATTTTGTTATCCTATCCCAACAGCTACAACAAGATCATATTTTTAAACTGAACTCATATTTCCTATCACTGCCATATCATATTTTTATGACTGCCTTGTTGGTCGAGTGGTCGCAAGCGCGACTACTAACCACGACGTCGTGGGTTCGATTCCCGATTCGGGCAAAGTGTTATTGGGTTTTTCCATCAAGAATTTTTCAGTAGCAGCCATGGAGTCAGGATTTGTGCCCGGTTGATCGTTATGGGCTTGCCCCTATTACATGGGACTTCAAGAAAAAACATAACTAGCGAAATGTGGCTGTAATGTTAAGGTACACCTTTGCCTAACCCTTCGGGCGTTACCGGCGCGATGATATGTTTTGAAATAAAAATTTTACTATGATTTTTAAAACGTATATAAGTTTTATTTAATGATTACACTAGACATAAAAATAAGTTTATCACCAAAACCCAGCATCACAATATAAAAAAAACCTTCTAAAAAACTCTTACCAAGTTTTCTAAGGTGAGACTTTCTTTGTCCGCGATATACGTTAAGCTAGGTGTGAAAATGGCCTTATACATAAAAGATCGGCCGATTTGAGTGCGGTCGAGAGTTCGATGGTACCGTGTTAGTTTCTCTTAAGACCCGCTCCGCAAATAGCGTCCTCACCTAGTAATCTCAGTGGGGGCACAGATCTGAAATGATAGTGTACTTTGTTGAAATATTTAAGGGTTTGATGGTAAATATGGGTTGTTTAGGGTTCAAGGTGTGAGTGGGTTTTAGATTTTCATGCCTCAAAGAGCCAAAATGTTCCTGAGCTGTTCAATAAAATTGGGCTTTCAGGAATTGGGCTTCCTATCCTGGGTTCCTCCCAGGATAGGAACTAACCAGAAGAAGAAAAAAAACCTGTTAATTCTATCTTTGGGATCATTTCCAGTCAGCAAATCTGCGGGGCAAAACACTAACTAGTCTATAAATTATTAGGTGGTCTTAAAAAGTGGTAGTTGGAGCAATTATTAATATAGAACTTTATGGAATATAAAATCTATTTTAAAGGAGGCTTACCAAGTATATTTATTTATTTATTATTTATTTATTTATAAAATATTTCGTATTTTTATTTCGTAGTATTTGAGCATTTTCTTTTTGAGAAAAACTTTGGATACGCTAGCTATAAGGCGGAGATTACCCTACCCTTGCCTTCTCTACCACCATTGACATCCTTTCACGAAGTACCTCATAGTTATAATATAACTATCAGTTTTCTACTCACGAACGGGGCACTATTTCATAAACATGGCAATCTGTATCGCCAAACTTGGTACTCGGCTTCCAAAACACAAACTTTGTGGACATAAATGCCCAACTTTGTTTTATGGCTGCATTTATTCAATCCTATGACGTCATTCCAAAATCTCTTAGTTTAAGTCAGTGGGGTAATAGGGTATTGTAGTGGAGAGAAAGTTGTGGGTTGGCAGAGCGTCGATTAGAGAGGATCGATTTGTGAGGTCAAGCTGGGCTGTCCGCTATCGGACTGTTGATCATCATTCATTGCAACTTCTTCCTGGAGAGGAAGAGCTTGCTTAACCTCACGTGCACTATTGTCTGACCGAGCATATTCCTTGTTGTGTGCGGCGCGAAGTTCGGGGTATGGTTTGGCGTCGCATATGTTCCTCTACGTGCGCTCGTTCACTAGTGAGAACGCAGCTGCACCGGAGTCTACCTTAATTAACAACATAAACTGGCACCCGCAGTCGACTACTACCGAAGTTGTATATACCATTCAACCAAACATGTAGCTCATCCTCTTTGGAAAATGCGCCAGCATAGTGCCATATCAGTGAGTGACGGAAGTACTTGAAGCCAGAGGCCCGACTACCACTCACCCACAGCCAGCAGGCGGGCACGCTCAGCAGTATTGGTGGACGTTTTATTAGATTATTCAGTAGCAAACTGCAGACCTGGTCATCCCACTGTCTCTGGTAAGACGTGTTCACAAGCCGATCCGTATCCGGAGAATCCACGATCCAGGCGTTCACAGCATTGGTTAAGCTCATTACTGCCGAGTCAATCAGAGGAATCTAAAATTTTCTTGCTTTTAACTTTTCAGTGCTGTGGACGGCCGGCTAAGCTATTTATTAATTTTGGGGACACCGAGGCTACCGAAATAAATGGGAGTGTGGCTTGTAGCCACGCTCGGTTGTCCAAGGCCACATTTAAGATGGATGTTGAAGTGCTACGAATAATTTTGTCCAAAAGGTCTTCATAATGGACAAGAGCGCAGAAAATACTTGTTCAATGACTTTATGAATCAATTCTGTACTTACTAGTTTTCTGTAGAATTATTATGAGCTCTAAGTAAAATAAAACACTCACTTTTTGTATTTAAAACCAAAAAGTATATCTCGCCAAATCCGCAAAAATTGAAAGCAAGAAACCAAAATTTCGCAGATTGAAATTGCCAGCAGCACCGTTCGGCGTTCGTTGCCAAGAGTGACGCTGAAAAGGGAGGGGTACGAAGGGATTCGCCCGTGTACATAAATCCTTTGATTGACGCACTTAAGCATGGGTTGACCTAGATGGTTCTTGGGCAACGTACGAGCCGTATGGAGGAAATTCTCTCTAAACGGAGATTCTGAAGTCAGTTTGGCAATGTTGAGGTGAAATACTCAGACTTTCTAGGAATATACTCTTGAAGAAGATTTCGTTAAACATCAAAACTTATTTAAGTTTTCACTGTAAATAGGCATGACGACAGTATCAAAAAATTCCAAATCTATTTAGTCCGTCAGTTGAGTATTGGAAATTAATGGACACGTATTTTTTGTTTTTGTAAATCAATAGAATAGAATAGAATATTTATTTGCGTAAAACATGGTATACAAGGGACAAATAAACAAATGAATATTGACAAAGATAAAACGCATCAAAACTCGGGAGTAGTGGCTCCTGACGTCAGAACTAGCTAAAAATTATACCATGGCGTGACGTATTGAGAATTTTAAAAGCGTTGTATCTTTGTCAATGTTGGTTTACGTAACAAAAGAAAAAACACGGGTCAAATATTGTTTGATAATCTAAGTGACGGACTAATTAGTTTTTTTTTTTGTCATCTCGCCTATTTTAGAAACAGACTGTTCTTGGTATTTTCAGGTATACAAAGCTATAGTAGTACGCTAAGAACATTATGAAATTTAGGTTTCGTTGTATTGTGTTGATAATTGGCGCAAAAAATATTTTCTAGATCTAAAAGATGTAGACGTGACGGGTTTGAAAAAGACCTACATTAAGGTTATGTAATCAGGCGTTACTTTGCGGAAATCCATTACATCGAGTGTCAATATGTGACCGTTTTTGAAATGTCAATGTGTAAGTGTATCATTTCACTGTAGAGGTCCTGTACCAAACATCCGTCCAATCCTTTAGCTGTCATCTTACAGCAAACAAAACAGGAAACAACAAAACCGAAAACACTTCAAAACGAATTCTTTCCCTTTGAATGTCCTTATTCTATAATACACCTTTAAAAGAGCGAGGACCATTGTACTCGAGATCACAAACAAACGTATCTGTTGTCCAACTTATGAATATTAATACAAGGGAAAAAATTCCATTATCTTTTGCGATGAGGGACCCTCTTGAATACATTACGGAGAGTTCTAAGTGAAATATACTACTTACTTATTATGGTGGGGTGATAGATATTTTCTTTGTTAGTAAGGATGTTCTTTTTGTTAGGTTTGGTTGATGGCTAATTTTGTTATGAAATCTAGACTGTATATGCGTTTAGCAAAGTCAAGAATAAAAAAATTGAAATTTGAAGCAAAAAAAAAAACGGGAGACTTTCATCAGATACCAACTTGCAATGTATGGCAAAATTGTTTAACAATATTTGTGACTAGGTAGGCACACAGTTAATAATTTTGTCAAACAAAAGTCAGCCAAAAGAAGGCGAAAATGTTAAAGAAAATTCAATTCAATCTCAACATTTTAACGAAAGAAAAGCTGAACAGTATGCACAAAAGTAATTCAAAGAAAATAAACCACCAATTCATTCAATCTCAAATTATGAAGGGAAATAACTGACCCTGACAGCCCCCACTGGAATTCCAACCTTATCACTTTCCAGGTAAAGTCCGCTTTCCCATGCCACTTGAATTAATAAGCAATAAGTGGGTTGCCCTGGATTACAACTTAATATCAAGTGCCTTATCTTTAGAGAATTTACTTTGTTGTCGCTTATGTACCACCAGGGGTCTCTTGAACCTTTTCAAGCCGTTTCACCTTCTGGGTCTTGAAGTACTTAACCTTACTTATCTAGGTGGAGTCGGCCATAACGACCCTCAGATTATATTTAATTTGGCCGTCAATGAACCAGTGTGAAGATTTTGGCCGGTAATTTGTGTATGGATCTTTGAATTCGAGATGTAAATACGTCTTTGTGTTGTGGAGTGGTTGTTAAAATTAAGGCCTTATTTGGTAGCAAATAGCAATACAGTAGGGTTGGCACAGGCGAAAGTGGCTTCCGGAACGATCGCTCCGGCAGCGTCACGTGACTCACGGGGCCGCTTCCTAAAGCCCCCCGATACGCCGGTGCCGAGCGACTCCGAGGGGGCAATGCAGGTGGAGCAAGGGGATGCCTCCATCGCCCTAGTGTCCACCAAGGCGGAGCTCAATGCCGCGAGGCGGGAGGGCCGGAAGGCCATCGCGACCGACGAGGTCGCTGAGTTGGCTCGTCGGGCAAGGGAGAGGCGGTCGCACGCTACCGAGGCTCCTGAGGGCTTGACGGCAGAGGCCCTTAGCCGTCAGGTCTTAGACGGCGTGGACGTCGTCCTGAAGGTGGCCACAAAGTCGGGCAACCTGAAGGGGACGTTCACGCGGGCCCTGAAGGAGGCGGCGACCGGAATAAAAGAGGCGATGGACGTCCTCCTTGACCGGACGACCTCGGAGGAGACGGTGAAGCTCCAAGAGGAGAATCACCGTCTTCATACCAGGATGGAGGAGCTCCAGCAGGAGGTCAGCGCCCTGAGGGCAGACTTCAGCCGGCAGCAGCCGCAGCGACAGCCTAGAGCCCAGGCTCAACCCCCCAGTTAGGCTTCGTCCACCGCTGGCGGCAGACACGAGGAAGGAAGCGAGTCCGCTCCAGCAACGGCTGGGCCAACGTGGGCCCAGGTGGCTAAAGCGCCACCCGTGCCAAAAAAGCCCTCGCCGGCCCCCAAAAACCCGCCGAAGGCGCCCAAGAAGCCCACAGAGGGGGGCAAAAAGGCGGGGAAGGGGACGAGTAATCCCACTGAGGGGAGCAGCTCGTCCCCCAAAGAAAACGAGGGGGAGTGGAAGACGGCCGAAGGCCGCAAAAAGAGGCGGAAGAGGGGTCGCAAGGCCAAGAACGCGCAGGGCTCCAAGGGGCAGGCCCCGCGAATCCGCATCCCCCGCTCCGAGGCTGTAGTGGTCACGCTGCAGCCCGAAGCCAAGGAGAGGGGAGTGACGTACCAGAAGGTACTGGCGGAGGCGAGGGGCAAACTGGTCTTCGCCGATTTTGGCACCCCGGACGGCTTCCGTTTTAGAACGGCAGCCACGGGGGGCAAGATGTTTGAGCTGGCGGGGACCAGTTGTGCTGAGAGGGCGGACTCTCTAGCCGCAAAACTGAGAGACGTCCTCAACCCCGAGGAGGCCCGGGTGTCCAGACCCATGAAGACGGCTGAGCTTCGCGTCGATGGGCTGGACGATTCAGTAACCTCAGAGGAGGTGGCGGCGGCCATAGCCCGGAGCGGCGGATGCCCGCCAGAAAATGTGCGGGCAGGCGACATCCGCGTTAATGCTGGCGGGCTTGGCACCATTTGGGTGCGGTGTCCGGTGGCTGCGGCCAAACAGGTCGCTGACGCGGGCCGTCTACTGGTGGGCTGGGTGTCAGCGAGAGTTCAACTCTTGGCACCCCGGGTCATGCAGTGCTACCGGTGCCTGGAGAAAGGGCACGTCCAGGCACTCTGCACCTGCGAAACAGACCGCAGCGATTTGTGCTATCGCTGCGGTCGGCCCGGCCATAAGGCGGCCCAGTGCTCCGCGGAGCCAAACTGCAGTCTGTGTACAGCTGCAGGAAAGCCCGCGGGGCACCGAATAGGCGGCAACGCTTGCGGCGCGCCCAGAAAGCGCAGCAAGCGTTGGACCAAGGCTGCGGGGGCCGCACCCCCTAGCACCTCTGAGGCCGACTCCCGGCCTGTGGTGGGACGAAGCGAGGAAATGCAGTGTCAGTAATGGCACTCCATTTCCTCCAGGCGAATATCAACCACTGCACCAGAGCTCAGGATCTCTTGGTCCTGAGCATGGCGCAGTGGTCGATAAATGTGGCGGTGGTCGCTGAGCCGTATTTTGTCCCCCCCCGGGAAAACTGGGCAGGGGATCTGGACGGCCTGGTGACCATCATCGGCGCGACTCTTTTCGACGTATCCCGGGGTCACGGTTGGGTTGCCGCCCTTGTGAACGGGATCGTCACGATCGGGGCATATTTTTCGCCCAACAAGAGTCTCGCCGACTTCGAGGGTTTCTTGTCGAGTTGGGAGCCGTCGTCGGCCGGTGTCACCCTCGGCCCATTTTGCTTCTCGGTGATCTGAACGCCAAATCTGCGGCGTGGGGATCCCCGGTCACAGACCCGAGAGGCGATGTGCTTGAGGAGTGGGCCATTACGACGGGCCTGGCCGTCTTAAATCGGGGGTCGACTTTCACGTGTGTGCGGCAGCGGGGTGGGTCCATAGTGGACGTTTCGTTCGCTAGTCCCGCTGTCGTGCACCGCGTTCGTGATTGGCACGTGGAAGCGGAGGTGGAGACGCTATCGGACCACCGATACATACGTTTCGACGTCTCCGCCCAAACCGCTGAAGGTCGTAGCCAATCGGCCCCCCGGAGAGACGGCCCTCGTTGGGCACTGAAACGCCTCGACAGGGAGGCTCTCGAGGAAGCCACCATCGTCCAAGCCTGGGTTCGGGAGTCGGCTACCGTCGGTCCCGTCGACGTCGATGAGGAGGCGCAGTGGTTTGGCGACCGCGATGACGCAAATCTGCGACGCGTCCATGCCACGCGTCTCCCCTCTGTCCGCAAGGCGCCGCGTGTACTGGTGGTGCGTCGAGGTCGAGCGGCTACGCGTCGCGTGCGCAGACGCCAGACGCCCGTACACGCGATGTCGGAGGAGACGTCTGCGGGATCCCGACGAAGAAGCCGCGCTGTATGGGGTGTACCGCGCGGCGAAGGAGGCTCTGTGGCTGGCCATCGGCGAGTCGAAGGCGCGCTCCAGAGAGGAGCTGCTGGCGACCCTAGACAGGGATCCGTGGGGGCGCCCTTACCGCACGGTCCGAGGGAAACTTCGGCCGTGGGCCCCCCCGCTAACGCAAGGTCTCGCGCCGCAGTTTCTGGAGCGCGTGGTCTCGGCTCTCTTTCCGGAGAGAGCTGAGCATGAGCCACCACCGATGGCTGTGCCCACAGCTGCAGAGTCGGATGAAGAGGAGCGCGAAACCGTCCCAGAGGTGACACAGGCGGAGATGAGCGCGGCCGTGATGCGGCTCCGGGCGAAGAACACTGCCCCGGGGCCTGACGGAGTGCCTGGCCGCGCTCTAGTCCTCGCCCTGAAGGAGTTGGAGCCCCCACTGAGAGGACTCTTCTCGGCGTGCCTTGAGCAGGGTCATTTCCCTACCAGGTGGAAGGCTGGTCGATTGGTCCTGCTCAAGAAGGCGGGGCGCCCTGCGGATTCGTCGTCCGCTTATCGGCCCATAGTGCTGCTGGACGAGGCGGGCAAGTTGTTCGAGCGAGTAATCGCAGACCGCCTCGTCAGCCACTTGTGCACGGTGGGGCCGAACCTGGACGACAGCCAGTTTGGCTTCCGGTGTGGGCGCTCTACCATCGACGCCATCAGGAGAGTAAGAGTCCTGGCGGAGGAAGCGGTGTCCCAGGGTGGGGTGGTGCTGGCGGTGTCTCTGGACATCTCCAACGCGTTCAACACCCTGCCCTGGAGTTGCATAAGGGAGGCCCTGAGATACCATCAGGTGCCTTCCTACCTCCGCAACATCGTGGGGGCGTACCTCTCAGGAAGGTGTGTCACCTACATGGGACGCGACGGCACGGGTCGTCGCCAGATGTCGTGCGGTGTTCCACAGGGCTCGGTTCTGGGCCCACCCCTGTGGAACATCGGATACGACTGGGTTTTGCGGTGCGAGCTCCCGCCGGGAGTGAACCTGACGTGTTATGCGGACGACACGCTGGTCACGGCCCGGGGGAGCTCGTACAGGGAGGCAGCGTTGCTGGCTACGGCTGCGGTCTCACAGGTGGTGAGCCGCATACGACGCCTGGGCCTGGAAGTGGCCCTCAACAAGTCGGAGGCCATCGCTTTTCATGGCCCCCGACGGGCACCGCCGTTGGGATCACACATCGTGGTCGGGGGGGTCCGGATCGCTGTCGAGTCAACCATGAAGTACCTTGGATTGGTGCTCGACAGCCGTTGGGACTTCGGCCCCCACTTTCAGCGGCTGGTGCCCAAGTTGATGGGCGCGGCGGGCGCGCTATCAACGCTGCTTCCCAATTTGGGGGGCCCGAGCTCCGCCTGCAGGCGGTTGTACGTCGGGATCGTGCGATCGATGGCCCTTTATGGGGCCCCGATATGGGCGACCGACCTGACGGCCCGCACTATCGCAGTCCTGCGCAGACCGCAGAGAGCGATGGCCGTCAGAGTCGTACGGGGATATCGCACGATCTCGTACGAGGCGGCTTGCGTACTGGCCGGATCCCCGCCGTGGGACCTGGAGGCGAAGACCCTCGCGACACTGTACCAGTGGCGCGAGGGGGCCAAACATCGAGGCGAGAGGCTGGTGCACCGACAGATCACGGTGTACCGGTCTCAGCTCCGACAGGTCATGGTGGCGGAATGGCGGGGGAGGCTAGAGCTTCCCACCGCCGGCCTCGACACAATCGAGGCGATCCGGCCAGTACTCGACGACTGGCTCGGGAGGAAGCACGGCTCCCTGACGTTTCGGGCGACGCAGGTGCTCTCGGGGCACGGCTGCTTCGGGAAGTACCTGTGTCGCTTAGGCAGGGAGCCGGACGCCCGGTGCCATCACTGCGTCCACTGCACGGAGGATACGGCGCGACATACGCTGGCCGAGTGTGCCGCGTGGGATGAGCCGCGCCGTGCCCTCGTAGCAGAGGTTGGAGGAGACCTGTCACTGCCGGCCGTCGCTCGCGCGATGGTTGGCAGTGCAGAGTCCTGGGACGCAGTGGTGTCCTTCTGCGAAACCGTCATGTCGCAGAAGGAGGCTGCGGAGCGGTTGAGGGAGGTCGAGACCGCCCTCCCGACCCGCAGCAGACGCACCGGGCGTCGGCAGAGGGCTGATAACGCCCTCTTCCGGCCCCCCTAAATAGGTCCAGGGGCGACGGATTCGGGGACATCCATCGCCCCCCATGACACTGGACCCGAGACGGCGGCGCGTCGTGTTCCACGCGCGCCTCTCCGAGACGTAGCGGGGGGAGTTTTACACCTCACTCCCCCCGGGACGAGGCCCGCAGGTCAAGCGGGCCGGCACTAGTCCGGGGCAGCGGAAGTCGCATCAGATCCCGCTGCCCCCCGACGCAAGTGTGCGATGGAACACCGGTGTGGTTTTAGTCAGTACGAGTCTGACAGACCCCTCCGCTCTCCCCAGGGCGGAGGACATCCATTGAGGATTTCCACATCGTGAAAAAAAAAAAAAAAAAAGGCGTCAGTGGCTCAGAAAGAGGCTGCGGAGAGGTTGAGCGAGGTCGAGACCGCTCTTCCGACCCGCAGCAGACGCACCGGGCGTCGGCATAGGGCTGACAACGCCCTCTTCCAGCCCCAGAAACGGTCGGTCCAAGGGCGACGGATTCGGGGACATCCGTCGCCCCCCATCATACTGGACCCGAGACGGCGGCGCGTTGTGTTCCACGCGCGCCTCTCCTAGACGTAGTGGGGGGAGTTTTACACCTCACTCCCCCCGGGACGAGGCCCGCAGGTCAAGCGGGCGGGCACTAGTCCGGGGCAGCGGAACTCGCATCAGATCCCGCTGCCCCCCGACGCAAGTGTGCGAGGGAACACCGGTGTGGTTTTAGTCAGTACGAGTCTGACAGACCCCTCCGCTCTCCCCAGGGCGGAGGACATCCATTGAGGATTTCCACATCGAGAAAAAAAAAAGAAAGGCGTCTGGGACTGAGCGATTGGCTGCTACGCTTCGTGTCGCGGATCGCATATTTGTATGACCTACAGGTATTTGTTCTGGAACTGGCTGTATGTATAGGCGAATTTAAATATTTATAAAAGCACCCACGATACAGGAAAAATTCTTAGCGTCCCAACATTTATTAAAAATAAAAACATCAAAATAAAATTCTAAAATGGTGTTCATTTTGGCAATCCAACAGCGTTAATTGCGTTGTTAACTTGTAAAGCAGACGAATTTCTCAAATATAATATATAATTGTATTAGAATATCTTCATCGAATTGTGAAAGAAAAGTGTGTTACATGATTAGGCTCATGTAACACACTTTTCTTTTTTCACATTTTATTAACAAACTAATGCTAATTAAGTATAAATAAATACTATGGCAACCAGGTACAATAATCTACTGACCGACTTTTTGAAGATTCGAAATTGAAATGGGTATGTTCTTTATGTCTGAGCCATATAAACTATTGCAGGAAATTTTTGACTTTTTTCTTTATACAGTAAACCTGGGTACAGTTTACTTTAACGTTATTAAATTATATCGTACATTTTTGTCCAAAAAAGTACCATTGAAACGAAAATATACTTTGAGGAACTCAGAAAAAATACGAATGAATAAAATTGAACGAAAGAATGAATTTCACGGAAAAAGTTTTTTTTTAATGTTGAAGGTTAATTCTAACAATAACTGTTATCAAGATCAAAAACCTAATAAATACGTTTGAATCGAACGTTTGAATTATTTATACTCCGATTTAGACACTTCCATTTTGGGTTTTAAAAACAACTTTTATTTTGAAACCTTTATGACACAAGTCAATAGGATATAATAGGTACTTCATGGCGTCATAAAGAAATGACGAACAGGGTGAAATGTTTTTATCCCCCTTTGGAAAAGGAGAATCCTACGACCAGACGGGTTTGTTGTTTGGTGGGCTGCCCAAAGGTTGCTGTCAAGGTGGCTGTTGTATCCCAATTTTGCTGATAACCCTGCTTTCGCGATGCAGGAGTTGTTGTAGACACTTTGATACAAAGTATTATACTGTTTTATGGTTAAAGAAATTTATTTCTCAATAAGAAATTATAGTATTTCACTTACTTGAGAACATTTTGGAACTTAAATATAGTACTTATTACATTAGCTTTGACATAAAAACTAAGTAGATATTTACTTTTCTATAGAACGATTCAATAATCTATTAAATAAAATTAAATTTCGTACGCAAATAATATTTACAAAACATTTTTTTTTCATCCACCCGCAAAAGAAATAGTTACTGTGATCGCAAATAATCATTACAGATAAGGAATGCGAGCTCGGTGCCACAATGAAGGCAACGCAGTTTTACGTCCGTCACATAGATCGTGATCATAGATAGTGATCTTAGGTCCAGTTCGAAACCAACGTCGGTCAGTCTAGATGCTCTGCATTTAGGTGAACTGGGCCTATTTGGCGCAGCCGTGAGACACACAATAATTAACATTTTATTTTTGTGTTTTAATTTAAGTTTTCTGTTTAGTGTTGTGTGTGCCGTGCCAAATAAACCACTTTTCTTTCTTTCTAGATACTGCCTTAGCTTAATTAACAAGAAAAACTAATGTCAACACCAAAAATTTCATCAACGACTTGATACTCACAATATTTTCACACAAACATCCTTAACCTGTGAACGAATCGGGTCCCCTGGGACAGTCGCGTGCAACTAACAATTCTTTCGACTTTTACCTCGTAAATACAGTTACCAAGTTGGTCAGACACGGCAAATTTATTAAAAGGAACAAATATATAGCTAAGAAGTACCGTAATAAGATTTAGTAGTTCACTGTTAACATCTCGGCTAAGTTGGCCGTCATTTTTGTGCCCTCTATCTAGTTAATGGGTCCTTTTATAGAATAAAGTACGTGAGATCACATCTTTGTTTTGGTAAAGGAAGGATCAACATAATATAGATATGTATTTCACGGGTTATGTATAGATAAATCATTCAGTTAAAAAAAACACTTCTAGACTCCATAAATTAATTTAACATTTTGAAATATTAAGTTACATTTTTCTTAAAAAAAAAGGAGTGAATGTGACTTTTAATTTGATTTACGTTTTTTTTTTTTAAGATTTGGTATAAGGTAACATAAAAAAAATAAAAAGCTAAAAGCGTGGTACTATTTTTATACTATTTCTATTTCGTGGTACTATTCCACAATTCTAACCTTTCGATTCTTAAGTGTACAATACAATTCGAAGTTTATACACCCCGACGATTCCCTACAACCAACAGACACCAATACCTAAATCTACATAAATCTTCCTCAATAAAGGCAAGATGTTCTCGCCGTAAAAAGTAACAGTACTCATTAAGAATAGATGTTAAAAACGTTTAAATCATCCCAAACGTTTGACGTAATCAAATAAAATCGCTGTCTGGATTAAAGGAGCTCCTTGGCTCTTGATTTAACATAATTTGTGCCAAGGAGATTTCGTTTTATTCTTTTCACTGCGTCAGTCTGATTTGTAACGTCAGTCTTTTAAAGTTAAGTCATTAAGCTTAATTGGATTTTGGATGCTACGGATGTGGTTTCTTTTAATACTGGGTCAAATTAATTTAACTGGTAGAACTCCACAGATATGATGTGCTATCGATACCCGACACGCCTCAAAAATCGCTAGTTAATTTAATATGACGTTGTCGGGGAGCAGTGGCGGCTCAGTGACGGTGAAGGAAAACATTGTGAGCCCGTGTTATGCTATGTTACCGAACTAAAAATTCGAAGACTGCATGTGATAACATCATTTTTTTTTAAACGGTGCCACACTTTGAATTTCTCCTGTATCGAGGATGCGTTTACAAACATTTAAACAGCCAGACCCGGAACAACTACGCCATACAAATATTTGTTCTGTGCGGGGATCGTAACCGTGACATGCAGCGCAGCAGCCAATGGAAAAAGAGAGTCCATAATTCATCTACGAGTTTGGCGTCATCATTAGTGGCCATCAGTTCCTATAATGCGCTGATAACTCGGGCAAAAGGGTCTCAAGTGTCTATGGTATTAAGTGTCAGAACAACATTACAAACCAGGACGGAGTCATCTATGAAACTCTACCTGTGCAGGAATGCGATAATTGCGGGCTGCGCTCGATGGATCACAAACGTCATGTGTTCCGCAGTTCTCGCGGCCTATCCACAAAGGCGACAGTAGGCTCACGGCGGTGTTTTTTAGTGGGTGTAAGCCCCACATAACCGCACCTTTTTTATTTTCCCGGACGCTGCTGTATGCGTTATAGTACATTATGATATAAGTGCGGTAAGTTGAAAGTTACAGCCGAGGCGGTATTGCTTGCCCGAGCCGTAGGCGAGGGCGATAAAAAAGCAGATGCTGTAATTATTAAAGCGCACGTATGTCATACGACGTTTTATAACATATTTGCGAGGAAATAAATAAAACAAATAAAAACAATACAGCGAAAAGAAAAAGCGCGCGGAATAATTTTTACTTGTTCATAAATTAGCGAGGCGCGCGCATCAGCGCTTTTTTTTAAGGCAAATACACAAAAAACAGCCAGTATTACTAATAAAGTAAATTAATATTTTTGTGTTTTTTTTACAGATAAATTGTTGTAATTTATTGTCAAAATTAATTAAATTAAAGAATGAAATGTTTATTTATTATATTTCATCTCCCAAAGTTAATTTTATTCATAAAATGTTTGAAGTGAAACACGATCTTGCTAGATAATGACTGATTTATTCAACTGAAGGTATGCGGTATATTACATTATTATGAAGCTACCCTCAATGTATGATAATTACATACAACATCTTCCCCTTTTATAAAAAACCGTAAACTAAGTAAAATTCCCACCACCATATACATAACAATATGAAAATATAATGGATAAGGGTACAATATCAGATATATACAGGCACAATATCATCCGTAGCATCTTCCGTTTACTGGCCACATTATTAATTAAGTAACGATTGTTCTTATAATTAACGAACTAATCTAACACGTACATATAAAGGTCTTAATTACTTTTTAAAAAACATTGCAAGTTTTTCACGTGCCCTTCGCGAAGCAGCTCGGGTTTGCTGCACTACTACAGAATCAGGAGAACTAGCCGACCTAGTCACAACCCTATCGTTGTCGCTCAGCCCCTCATTCATACTCTCTTCCGCATCACTATACGTACTTGTGCGCTCATTATCTTCACTGCTACTATCCTCCTTACCTTGCGTGGAAACAGGATGCGCCGTGGTATCCTCTGAGCTCGCACCCCTCATGATGTGCCGTCTGTTGCGGCGGTATCTCCGACCACTGCTATCAGTGAGGAAGTACGATCGTGGCTGCGGCGCTGGTGCCTGTACTTGCATATTTTGCCGGCGCTTGCCGTCATCTGTTACAATTACGTTCTCACCTGGCTTTAATTCCGGTAACTCTCGGGAATGCATGTCATAGTACTTTTTTGACTTGTCTCGTTTTGTAAGTATGTTTTTAAAGTCTTTATGATTGTTACGTTCTGGTTGTAATCTTTCTGTGTGTACTGGTAAGCGAGTATTTAGTCGTCGACCCATCAGTAATTGCGACGGTGCACTAATTCCATCCCTAGGTGTTGTTCTAAAATTTAATAACCCTAGATAATAATCCGTAACAGCACTTAGTGATTTTTTAATTATTGCTTTAACTGTTCTCACAGCTCTTTCACTCAGTCCGTTGGACTGTGCGTAATTGGGCGATGATGTTGTATGTGTGAAACACCATTCTTCAGTAAATTTTCTGAATTCCCTGGAACTAAAAGCAGGACCATTATCCGTAATTAGTTCCTTTGGTATCCCATGTCTTGCATACTGATCTTTCATCGCAGCAATAACAGCTCAGGATCCAATATTTGTTAGGGCGCTTATCTCGATGTAATTTGAAAAATAATCCACTATAATTAAGAAGTTCTTTCGGTCGCATGAGAATAAGTCAGCGCCAACCTTTCTCCAGGGTAATTCCGGAATTGAATGCGGTATCATAGGCTCCCTTACATTTCGCGCTGCGTGCTCCGCGCAGGTGGCGCAGGTGCGCACTGCCTGCTCCACGTCACGTGACATCCCGCTCCAAAACATAACATCACGCGCTCGACGTTTGCAGCGGTCGATTCCTAGATGCCCTTCGTGAACGCGCGATATCATTTCACCTCTTAGGTCACGTGGTATGTACACTAAGTGATTTTTGAAGATCACTCCGTCGACTAGCTGTAATTCTTCTTTATATGCCCAATGCATTTTTATCATTTCATTCAATAAAATCCTTTTTATATCTGGGCCACCCATTTAGAATATGATATTTTATAAGTTTGCATTCTTGATCCCTCTGTGTGACATCTCTGACCATACTGAGTTTACTATCGCTGAACGGAACGTTTGCTATAAGGAAACAAGCCTGATCCTCCACCTCACATGTCACTCTGTCATGCATAAGTTCCGGTAAGGCTGCTCTCGATAGTGCATCAGCTACGTACATAAATTTCCCAGGTTTGTATACCACCGTAAACTCATAGCGTTGCACGCGCAACATCATTCTTTGCAACCGTACCGGCACTGCATCCAAACCTTTTTTAAATAAAGCCTCCAGAGGCTTGTGGTCTGTTTCTACGACCACATCCTTCTTCCCATACACATACTGATGGTACTTTTCCATTGCAAATACGATCGCCAGCATTTCCTTTTCAATCTGTGCGTATCGCTTTTGGGTGTCAGACATCGTGAGGGAAGAAAACTCAACCGGACGGCCGTCCTGTAATAACGCAGCGCCCAAAGCCGTGGAGCTAGCATCCACTGTGACCACGACCGGCCGGTCGCTCGCGTACAGCGCCAACACTGGCGCGCTGCTCACCGCCTGCTTCAACTTGTGAACCGCAGACTCATGTACACTGTCCCACATCCATTCATTGCCTTTTTTGAGCATACTTCTAAGAGGGCTTGCAATTTGCGAATAATTTGGAATAAACTTTGATAGGTAGTTTATCATGCCAAGAAATCGCTCTAAAGATGGCCTATCTTTTGGTTCTGGCATGTCCATAATTGCTTTTATCTTGTTTGTGTCAATCTGCATACCTTTATTACTAAAAATATGCCCTAGATACGTAACCTGTTGTACGCTAAACTCACACTTCTCCCTGTTAAATTTAATTCCTACTTCCCGAGCCCTATCTAGCAATTTTATCAATCTATCATCGTGTTCTTCCTTAGTCCTACCCCAAATAATTATGTCATCTACAAATGAATCTACCCCATCGAGATCTTCTAATAGCTGCCGTATTTTACCATGAAATACCTCACTCGCACAGTTAATGCCGTAAGGTAATCGTAGAAATTGATACCTCCCGAATGGAGTTCCAAACGTACAAAGATCCGCACTGTCATCATCTAATTCAATCATCCAAAATCCAGACCGAGCATCAAGTTTACTGAAATACTTGGCATTTGTTAGTTTTGAGGCAATTTCAGTAAGCGTAGGTAGGGGGTAGTGTGCGCGGCGCACCGCTCGGTTCAGTGGTCGCGGGTCGAGGCAAACTCGAAGACTGCCATCCTTCTTGGCCGGCAATACGATAGCATTCACCCACTCCGTTGGGTGCGATACCTTACGAATTATTCCCATGTGCTCCATACTATCGAGTTCCGCCTTTAATTTATCCCGTATCCCTAAAGGTATTTTTCTGACAGGGCAAACCGAAGGACTTGCATTGTTTTCTAAAATGATTCTGTATTTCCCTGGCAATTTGCCAATTCCATGAAATAAATCATTGTATTTATCAACTTTGATAGTGTAAACCCTCTTAACTAAACCTAATTCTTCACAGGTGTTTTTCCCCAATATACTTTGGCATCGGTCATTTGATATCACAAAATCTATAATATAGTGTTTACCTTTAAATGACCATAACATCTGACGTGAGCCTAGTATTGTAATATAATTCCCACAAAAAGACTGTGCTCTTATGCAACATGGTTTGATATCATCTATTGAATACCCTAATTTTTTAAAAATAACCAGTGATATTACATTCAGATCCGAACCTGTATCAAGTTTAAACAATTCGCTGATTCCGTACTCATTTTCGGCGAAATTTAATCGTTCAAACCACTTACTGTCTTTATGTTGTGAAGTTTGATCCAAAGTCGACACATAGAATAACTCATCGTCACCATCACCGCTCTCCTGTATTTGGTACACACGCTTATTACCTCTGGCCATACACATATTTTTGAAATGACCTTTATTGTAGCACAAGAAACACTTTGCAAATCGCGCTGGACACCGTGCGTTATCATCGTGAACGCCACCACATGCACTACAACACTTTGACACCGTATCACGATTTGGAACAGAATCGAATTCGCGACCCGACGTTGCCGCAGTACTCCCGGCCGCTGAACCATGTGGTTGCGCACGCGGCGCGTGTCGCGCCCCCCGCACAGGCGCAGGAGCGCCGCGCGCCGTCGTCGCAGGCTCACCGCGAGCTCGGCCCCGCGCCTCCCGCGCTGCCGCCGCCGCCGTAGTTCCGCTGTGCCTCGGTACACGCGTACTCAATAACGCGTCTACCGCGCCACTTTGTTCCTTACATTTAGTTCTTTCTATATGTCGGTTCTCTTCGTTTGATACCTCGCTTGCTTGGCATATTTTTACAGCTTTTTCCAAACTTAGTTCGTCTGTTCTGAGTAGTCTGTCGCGCACACTTGTGTCGATTACTCCACAAACAATACGATCACGTATTAAACCGTCTTCTAAATGCTCAAACTCGCAATGTTGGCATAATAATCGTAGTGCTGTTACATATGCATCTATATTTTCGCCATCCATCTGATTTCGCGTAAAAAATCGGAATCTCGCCATCGTTGCATTGCTTTTAGTACCGAAGTGTTCATCGAATTTTTGGATCAACACATCGATGTCGTCATCTTGTCCTTCCACCTTTATTTTAAAAGTGGAATATATGTCGTATCCATCAGCGCCTATTAAGTTAATAAGCAAACTGGCTTGTACACTCTTGTCTTCTTTAAACACTCCTGATGCCTTTAGGAAAACCCTAAACTGTTTTAGCCACCGTCGCCACGTGTCGGCGCGGTTCGCCGGACCACCTTCTAACACTAGTTCGGCCGGTGGTCTCGCGTGTTCCATATTTACACGTTCTGTCTATCACTACAACACACTAAAATCACGTTGATAATGTCTGATTATTACTTCCTAAAGCGTAATTCGAATTTATCGCTGTCACCATGAAGTGAAACACGATCTTGCTAGATAATGACTGATTTATTCAACTGAAGGTATGCGGTATATTACATTATTATGAAGCTACCCTCAATGTATGATAATTACATACAACAATGTTGACCACTTTTCTGACATAAAAACTCTTTGCTAAGATTTAAAAAAGTATAAACCGTGCATTTTACTTTACAGCACAAGTGCGTAATGAGATACATTACGATATTGAAATTGGTGAAATAAGAGACCCTTTACAAGCAAATGTGTTATAAAGTATTATTCACCGTTTAAAAAAAGGTCTTCGATAATTGAAGGTTCCTATAGCTTGTTAACGTTAATGCAATTTCGGTTAATCATATTGATTATCTAAATTTGGTGATGATAGGATGTTAATCGGGCTATCGGAATTGCATATTAATGATACTGTATTGTATTGTTAACGATTTCATTGAACGCATAATTGAAATTCTATACGTCAGGAGCTAATTTCAATACGGTGATATTAGGGTGGCCATTTTGGATAAAATTAAATTGGTTATGGTAAAATGAATTCCTGCAAGAGTGTAAAATCCTTGGTCAACTTTTGTCACTTTTTTAAAATGTCATTCCGAGTCAGTCATCTTAAAATTATTGACAGAATCTCATCGATGATTTAGCGATTTGTCGTACAACCGCACGTTAAGGAATGAGACATTTAATTAACAAGTAATACTTTTCTATTGAAACTCCTCGTAAATACATAAACACACACCTTCTTCCCATGGGGATGCTTCGATACTTACTAACTCCTTTGGTTTTGTCTGAGCTCCTACAACTGGTCATACACGCACGCCAGTAGCAAGTACTACGCCCTTGACCTTTCTGAAGACCATCACCAATAGCTGCTACTTTTCTTACCGCAAACTATAAAGCTTTGTCTTAATCAAAGGACGACTGAATGTATTACTTTGAAATGTTATTTCTCGTAGAAACGGCGCCGTCACTGTGGTTACAAGTGATTAATTAATCGATTGATTTATAGCCCCAGCCGTGAGTTTCTTGGATACAAATCAGACCAGAATAAAACTGGTTTTTGGTGAGGAATAGAATAGATTTACTCGTTAGAAAGGTAATTTTGTGTTGGGTTAAAGGAGTGACAAATAAGAAATTAGGACAAACTTGAGATGTTCTTTTTTTTGCTAAAAATCTGTAAATATGAGCAAAACCGACCTTACTACTAATAATAACATGATTTAAGATAAACGAAAATTTGATGAGTCTAGAATATTTCTAGAAATTGGAATTGACTGATTTTTCACCAATATTTTCTCAGACTAGTGACTAACGGTGAATACGAAAGGATTTTTCTTTGTTTAATTCATCCCTCAAGGGTCAAATACGGGATTAAGGTTTGAATGGAAGGTCGTAATTTTTTCCGATAGAATATCCCATCGAGCTCTGGCTGGTTTCTCAACAAATGATGACACTCACGGGATATTTTCTATGATTTTCAATTATTCTGAGCTACCGATATTTCGACACTGTTGCAAGCTCCATGAACGCAGGATGACTAGAGAATGCGCGTGGATGGTAAATAAATTGTTAGGTGCAGACAAATTTTTCTACTAAGAAAGAGGGTAGAGATTTGTTTTTATTTGTCAAAATATCGGGAGCTTAGAATAATTGACTGATTGATTGATTGATTGATAGATTTATTCACGGCGGAAATCCCGTAAGTGACTGTATAAGATTGGTTATAAGACGTGAAAGCTTAAAACAGTGCATCATTTTTTTGCCATTTTAATTAAAATGTAAGAAACTCCCTTTCGATTTCCTCTAGCTACTATTTCCACACGTGAATATTCTATTCCCTATTCTTATCGTGCAAGCTAACCACGTAACTATTACGGCTCGAGTTTCAAGTAACAAAGTATAATGTATTAGAGCGAATCGCTCCCATGCATTAGCGGTGAAGGCGATAAATGTCCACTTGCCATCAGGGTGCATAGTGAGCGATGCTGCGTGTAGTCAGCAGAGCTCCAAGTGTTGGTTTTGTTTTAGCCTTTAAAGCTGTCGGGAATTTTGTTTAGAACACAATATTATTAAATTTGTCATCATCTGCCCGGCCTTTTCCCAACTATGTTGAGGTCGGTTTCAAGTCTAACCGGATGTAGCTGAATACCAGTATTTTACAAGTAGCGACGGCCTATTTGACCTCCACAGCCCTAGGCGAGACCGGTTGTGAGACCCTTATTGACCCTTTTTTGTCAGAATCTTATTAAGTTTAAATGATAACATATTCTAAAAACATCAAATGGCTACAGGGGGTTGATGATGAAGGCCTATCGCATTGTTCACCAAGATATGACTTACTAAAGCGTTATTAATAAGTCTGTGATGTGTAGCGTCGTGTACGGACCGCCATTGAAATACTAGTGCTGTCACAATTTGGGTACTCATTACTGATTCGGATTTTTTAAAAGTACCTTTTGAGTATGGTCGAAGGTGATACGAAAATATTTTTATGGCTAGTTGTGTTCTAGGAATATTCCTAATAGTGGTCGTATTTCTATCAAAAATTGCTCTTTACGAAACGTAGATAATACATTTTTTTCTATAAAGATAATTCAAATCAAATTCAAGCAAACACATCCACAAACAAAATCGATAAATCTCGAAACTTGTAAAGAAAAGATCGCCAATAAGTGATAGGCCCGTCACCTGTCACTGAGGGTCGCTCCTCGGTTCAATGCGGGCGGACCCTAGTGTAATCCCTCCGATTTAACCGCCGGCTTGATCCCCTGATTCCCACCGAGGGGGCTGGGGGGGGGGAGGGAGGGCTGGTAATTAGTTCCTTGTTTGACTGATGAAATTCTTCAGTGTTAGGGAAGGTGAGATAGGAGATAGTGAGAAGCGTTTTGTTTTAATAAATTGGGAATAGGGTTTAGGGTACAGGGAAATGGGGTGATAGACTTTTTTGGCAGGCAATTGTTTATTGTAAAATGACTCTAATGTTCACGTACCGCTACAACCATTTTTTGGTGTTTGCATTCAAGCTCATTATCATCGTATTGTTAGTAAACATTCATGAAAATGTATTGAAAGAACAAGATGGCGGTGTTAGTTCCAAGTCTTGGCACCTACCAAAACATCCATGTACAACTTATTTTCAATGCACTAGCACTAAGCCCTTTTTAGTGTTGTGTTTCCAACGTTCCGCTCGAAATGAAGAGTTGAAATTCTACCCATACTTGAATAGCACTGAATTTGCTATTTTCTATTCAAAAACATTTGCCCTCGATTAAGATATTTGTTGACGACATTACTCACATTAATTTAACCAAGAAAACAAGCTAATAAAATTCCCCTTACAATACACTTCTTAACAATAAATCACAATTCTCATACAAACAAGTTATCTATTTAAAGCAACCATTAAACAAGTCATTTGCTTCGTACTCCGCAAAGGCATAATTACAATTACTATGAAATTCAGCCCTAAATATACCGCTAACATAATTAATATTCACAGAGACATAAACGTGACAGGAGCAATCACTCAAGTACGCAGACTGTTGTAGCTTTTACACTAAGGACACAGAGTAGCTAAAAGCAGATACCCCACTTCTGAAAATAAAGCAAATGTAGTATAGGATATAAGGTACTGAAACTTTAATTGTTGGAAGGTATTGAAAGTGACTCTAAGATTGACAACACGTCAGTGAATAATTGTATCAGTGGTCAGTTATCTTCCAATTTTGCTGATTGGTCAGTCTTTCCAACATTGTGTCACTTACAGAGGTAAGTGATTATCGTACACTTCCCTTGTGTCAACAAGGATAACATAATTTGCAACTTACATTTTCCTGTATATTGGATGTCATTACTGCAAAACAGTGAAATTATGGGCAACAATAATAAATAGAAATGATTAGAAATAAACAACTTTTGATTGTTAGGTTTATACGAAGACTAGTTTGCTTGGGTGCGCGAGCTGCGCGCAGCTCGCGTGTTTGGTGTTTATGTGAAGTATTATAACATTAAAATAAAAAAAATATATATATAAAAAAAAAAAAAAAAATTATATATATAAATATATAAAAATTGAGAATCTATAGGCACCCCTAAATGAATTAGAAAATCCGTTAGAATTACCCCTAAAACAGTATTAAAAACCCCTACGAACCCCTAATAAAATCTAAAACCTTATTTATTTTGAGAAGTATTACTTACCCTTATAACATTTTGAGAATCTATAGGCACCCCTAAATGAATTGGAAAATCCGTTAGAATTACCCCTAAAACAGTATGAAAACCCCTACGGACCCCTAATAAAACCTTATTTAAAAACTGAGACCTTTTCCCATAAAAAACATTACCCTAAAGTTTGCTGAGTTACGCTTCACCAATTCAACCATCGTTACGCTAAGGACCTACCTACCACCGGCCAGGTTTCGACACCTACTATAATATTTGTTCAAACACCTGATAGTTATCTCTAACCGTTATTAAGTTACAGCCCTTTTCAATTATAGGGGAGGTTGGGGAGGGGAGCTTCACCCACTCAACCTTCGTTACGCTATGGGGGTCGCCGGCTCGCTTCGCTCGCCACCTCCCCCCTTCGCTTAACTCGGTCTCGCAGGTTCGCTCCACTCAGGACCTACCTACCACCGGAAAGGGGAGGTTGGGGAGGGGAGGATATGAAAATTTCAACGTCTCTAAATAATAAATGATAATAAAAATCAAAATGCCGCTACGTGTCCTGGTTTCCGAGATACGATAGGGGGAGGGGTGAAGGGGGGGAGAGTGGGGAGTTTTGAAAAATGATTTCGACTAACAATCAGGCCCTTTATACAAATCTGAAAAAAAAAATGTTCCAAGTCTCTTAACTTCCGAGATCCGCCTAAAGGGGGGGAGATGGGGGGAAAGGGGGTCAACTTTAAAAACTGTTTTTTTTCTTTTCCGAGCCTCCTCTATACGAATCTGAAAAAAAAAATGTTCCAAGTCTCTTGGTTTCTGAGATACGATAGGGAGGGGTGAGAAGGGGGGCGAAAAGGGGAGGTTTGGCACTTTTCCCATAGGTTTCAGAGTTATATGTTTACGAATCTGTCAAAAAATACCCCCCTCCCCATCCACCATCTGGGAGAACAATTCTGTCAGTGAGTGAGTCAGTGAGTGGTAATCGAGCTTTATATAGTATAACTAGTTTGCTTGGGTGCGCGAGCTGCGCGCAGCTCGCGTGTTTGGTGTTTTTGAGAAGTATTACTTACCCTTATAAAATTTTGACAATCTATAAGCATCCTTAAATGAATTGGAAAATCCGTTAGAATTACCCCTAAAACAGTATGAAAACCCCTACGAACCCCTAATTAAATCTAAAACCTTTTAACCTAAAGTTTGCCTGTCGTCGCCCCTGAGTTACGCTTCACCTACTCAACCATCGTCACGCTACGGAGGTCGCCGGCTCGCTTCGCTCACCACCTCCCCCCTTCGCTCCACTCAGGACCTACCTCCCCGGGGCTGCGGGACTATTCGAAAGAGATACCGTGGCCCCGGAACACAAAGGGCGAGGAAGGAACATGGATGGGTTTTAGTCAGTAAAAGTCTGACACTCCCTCCTGCTCCGCCCAGAGCGGGAGAAGTCATTTGATGATTTCCCATCCTAAAAAAAGAAAAAAAAAAAAAAGGACCTACCTCCCACCGAACAGGTTTCGACGCCTACTATAATATTTGTTCAAACACCTAATAGCTATCTCTAACCGTTATGAAGTTACAGCCCTTTCAATTTTAGGGGAGGTTGGGGAGGGGAGCTTCACCCACTCAACCTTCGTTACGCTACGGAGGTCGCCGGCTCGCTTCGCTCGCCACCTCCCCCCTTCGCTCTACTCGGTCTCGCAGGCTCGCTCCATTCAGGACCTACCTACCACCGGAAAGCGGAGGGGAGCAAAGGGGAGGTTGGGGAGGGGAGGAAATACAAATTTCAACGCCCCTCAATAATAAAGTATAGTAAAAATCAAAATTCCGCTACGTGTCCTAGTTTCCGAGATACGATGGGGGGAGGGGTGAAGGGGGGAGAGTGGGGAGTTTTGAAAAATGATTTCGACTAACAATCGGCCCCTTTATACAAATCTGAAAAAAAAAATGTTCCAAGTCTCTTAACTTTCCAGATCCGCTTTAAGGGGGGGAGAAGGGGGGAAAGGGGGACAACTTTGAAAAATGGTTTTTACTTTTCCAAGCCTCCTGTATACGAATCTGAAAAAAAAAATGTTCCAAATCTCTTGGTTTCCGAGATACGATAGGGAGGGGGGAGAAGGGGAACGAAAAGGGGAGGTTTGGGATTTTTTCCATAGGTTTTAGGGTTAGTTGTTTACGAATCTGTAAAAATATACCTACCTCCCCATCCACCATCAGGGAGAACAATTCTGTCAGTCAGTCAGTGGTAATCTAGCTTTATATAGTATAATTATTATTGGTGTACAGTTTCCGTAACGTAGCGCGTAGTAAGATACCTTTTAAACTGACAACACCATCAAAGAAATACTTTTTAATATGAAAAATTAACTTTATCCAAAGAAGCGTAAAGTTTTGAGCGTTATTTTTACGCTAGAATGAGCCTTCTGCATCTATAAAACTCTGTGTAAATAAGATTACATAGAACTAGAAACCATCACTAATCAGTAAACTATCGCTAGATAATATAGCAATATTGCATCCTCATTGTAAGCGTAAGAGGGAGATGGATATATGTATAACATTTCAATATGTGCTTGATGGAAAGAGATAGTATCACTCTTGAGTTTGCATTGAGAATTCTTGATGGTACTTACACATCCCCAGGTATTTCAATGCGTTTCAAGATGGAGGATTTCATAATAAAGTTTTATAATTAATAATTTGATGGTTTGTAATCAGTTCTTGAGAATATTTGCGTGTGAATCGTAAATATGTTATTACGGTAATTTCAAATTTTCATGATCGTATAATAAAACCAACCTCTTACTTTGATAGTTAAAATTCTTGTTTTATTAAACAAATACTTAGTTTTATAACCATTACTACTCAACTGCTTGAATTGGTATGTAACATGAACTTTATTTATAGGGCACTATACAACTAAGAAAGTGTTTTCCCGAATTAGGTGGGGTTGTACTAGAACAACTCAAATTAGTCAATCAATAATCGTAGGTCGAGTGGTTGAGTGCTTAGCATGAGGTTCTGGGTTCGATCCTGAGTCGGGCAAAGTGTTATTGGGTTTTTCCATCAAGAATATTCCAGCAGTGGGACAGCACAGAATAAAAAAAAAATATAGATATTTTCTTTTTTCAGATCTATCATATATACAGATCTGTAGCAGCCATGGACTCTGGATTTGTGCCCGGTTTAAGGCAATGGCCTCGCCCCATATTACATGGGACTTAAACATAACTGGCGAAATGTAGGTGTGTCCATTCAATTTTATGAACGTTCGAGTATTTAGACGTTCGATCAATTGATATGTGATTATCCCATGATCTGTCCACGAAGTAGACACAATAGTTAAACAATGGCGTCTCGACCAAATTGGTCATTTGACAGATCATGATTTATTTGGCATTCGATATAGCATGGTACACCCCTATTTATTATATATATATTATTTTATTTATTTAAGGCAATGGCCTCGCCCCATATTACATGGGACTTAAACATAACTGGCGAAATGTAGGTGTGTCCATTCAATTTTATGAACGTTCGAGTATTTAGACGTTCGATCAATTGATATGTGATTATCCCATGATCTGTCCACGAAGTAGACACAATAGTTAAACAATGGCGTCTCGACCAAATTGGTCATTTGACAGATCATGATTTATTTGGCATTCGATATAGCATGGTACACCCCTATTAAGTACCCCTCTGCCTACATCTTCAGGGATTATAGGCGTGATATTATGTTATGTGTTAAAAGTACCAACAGTGACGTGAGTCGGGGTGGGAGTGAGTTTGGGTATGGCTACTCATAATTTTTAACCTAATAGTTAACCCAATTTATTTTGGGTAGGCAAAACATGTCGTCTTCTTCCATAACGGCATCTCATTATACTGCCATTCATAAAGGCTAAAAAGCTCTGATCCTCACCCCTGTATTTTGCGAAAAAGTAGGCAGAAGTGGCGGTGAACCTTGACGTCGTAGAAGCTAAGGCTGGGCGCGGCGCGTTCTGCTGACCGACCTGGCTGGCTTAGTTGTCTTCTATTATAGTGTTCTTGCGTCTGTAGTCCTCCACGATGAATCTTTTGTAAATTTCCTTTTCATAAAAATTCTTTGTCTTTGTACACGATTCCAATTTTGCAAAAGTGTCTTGTCACGGTCGCCAATTTACACCCACAATTTATTATTCAGTAATAGTTATCAGGGTAATCTACTGAGTACTAAGTTATGCTAGAAAAGCTTATAAATTACTAAAATACTTCATTAATTGCCTCAACAGCTAATTTATTTAATCACTCCCCCCACACGTCAATGTTCCCAACACTGCACCTCCCACATAAGAACAGTACTGCAATACACTATAATCTAGTGCGACGGACGTAGATGAAGCTGGGTCATTAAGCTAGCTCGCTTGCCTGACAAACTGTTTGTTTTAACGCTAAGATATACGAGAAAGAACATCTTTTACGAAGGGAAAGTGGGTTTAAATGTTGTAAAGAAGAGAATAAATATAAAGTTACTTTACGTTTGTATTTCTCGAGAGCAAAAGAGTTTAGAGTACACTCAAAATTTACCTCATGTTATTTATCTCATGTAAAATGGAGCATTTGCCTATTAGCATCGACTTAACACGATACTAGACGCTTTTTTTAAAGAAAGAAAAACGTTTTTTTTTTCTAGACATTGCGGGGACACGGCAGTGACCAGCCATATTAAAATGGTAAAATCTAACAGAATCATGCTCTGCAGAAGTGCTTGGAATCACTAAATCTAAATCTCCTGGCCAAAATCCATCCCAGAGCCAGACTAGAATTTAGTATTTATATTTTTCCAAAGCATTTTAGGCTACAAATCACGCGCAACTTAATCGCGCAACTGTTGAATCGCTAAATGAAATCGTATGAAACCACTAATTCCGGATTTTGTGGATTTGCGGTTTTAATGCCCTGCCTGAAATGGAAAGAGAAATAAAACTGAGGGATTATGCAGTTAATGTAGATGACTATCGAAATCTGGCAACGGTGTTGTAGTACTTCGAAATAATTGAATGGTGAGCTAGATAATTGGGTTAAATTAGGCTTATATTTGCAGTTAATGTACAACCGTTGTACTACCTATCTTTTACAAATTAACATTATTTATTTGATTGAGTTAGGATCCGATTGATTGCCATCTTGGTTGAGCAGCTTCAAGTTTCAACTTTCTGACTTGCTGACTCTATGACTGTACAAAAGTGCCTATAAATGGTTTAAATAATAAATAAATGGGACCCTGTAATAACTATTATCAGGCTTTACCACAGATCTGTAGTACAAATGACACGAAAAAAAGTCGCGTAGCAGTTGCTACGCCGTAGCATGACATCATGACTACTTCAGCTACGGTGTCGTAGCAAGTAATCGTTCTCTTTAAACTATTTTAGTAAGACTAAATCACTGGGGCTGTTAATAAGAGTATCACTCTGTATTCAACGACCCACCTTTATATTCTATCATACTCCATAAAACCGTGAAAATTCTAATAAAATGTTGTTTTTGTATTCACAGTAGACACTACGCCTAAAGACGTAACAAAAATAAAAACAGTTTTCTCTACTCCCTAATAAGTATTCTGGATGCTGTCTGCTTTATTCAATAAAACGATCGAACGACTTTGAGTAAATTCACTTGTACATTATTTATTTCTTCAGATACATTTATTTTTATGCCTATACTACGCCTATACTTCGATTTGTGTACGTAGTTAATTTATCATTATTGTACATATTAAATTGACTTACTCTGAAAGATCTTGACTGTGGAACATTTCAATGAAATTTTATTTGAAAATAACGAGATCAGACATAGAGAGAATTCTTTTATCTGTAACGAAGTCGCAGATCTACCGTTGTCTACATGGTAATCATTTCTTAGAAATATCTACATGGCTTGTATGTTCGAGACAATACATGACATCGAAATAGAATAATTCGATGAAAACCTTGAGGTACCTGTTACGGCCTGTTATGTTATGTATGAAGTATAGGTACATAAATGTTTGATATTAAAGTATATAAATTATTAGTATTAATTAGTAGGTTAAGAAAAGAACATGTTCACCTAGATTTAATGGTTCATGATTTGAATTTCAGACAATTAAATATAGAATAGTTACCCATTATTCTGCGAGTTAATAAAAATGATTTGTATTTGAATTTTGAACTTAACTCATCAATTTGTAACTCAACTTATTTCGATGTTTTTTTCTTGTACCTGCCAATGTAAAAGGGATATCACCATCGGTGTAGCCTATTCCCAACTTTATCATCTACCTAGCCTCTTCCCAACTATGTTGGGGTCGGCTTCCAGTCTGACTGGATGTAGCTGAGTGCCAGTATTTTAAATGGAGCAACTGCCTATCAGACCTGTATAACCCAGTTAGTACTAGGTTATACGATAACCCTTTGTAAGCCTGGTTAACAGACTTTAGAGCCACTGACTACCTTTAATGACTGTCAAAGATTACAATTTACAGCCTATTTCCAACCCTGTAATTATACCATAACCAAACCATTGTCACTCAACAACAAAACCATAATTTAGGAAGATAATGTCAACGCGGTATAATATATAAGAAGACATAATATACACAAGACATTCATAATTTTACAAGCACGACCTACCGACTATATTGGGACAAAATATCAGTCACAGAAAATATTGCCATAAGAAAAATATACGCGGCTCGAAGAAAGGGTGGGTTTTATTAGCTGCATTATTCGAAGTCAGTGATGAGCGTAGTTCAGATGTCGCCTTTATTTACAAATAATCCTGTATTTACGAATAAAATCTCTCTATTTTTGTTTAGTTTTGTTACATAGCTTTCTTTGATGTTTGTATAAAACATTGTGGCTGAGTTTTGTCTGGTATATTTAGGTTTAAAAGCTTTATCTAGGTTTTGTGATTTATGAATGATGTTTTTTTCCCTTAAATGTTTAGATTGCACCAAAGGACCAGGACCAGACGGTATTCCACCAATTTTCCTTAATAAGGCAGCTCGGGCCTTATGTGCAGCATTGCGTATTATTTATAATAAGTGTTTGTCTCAGGGAACTTTTCCAGAAATCTGGAAGCGGGCTAACATTACTCCCGTTCATAAAAGTAGTTCAAAACAGGACGTTGAAAATTATCGTCCCATTTCTATACTGTCGGCCTTGTCAAAGCTTTTTGAAAGGCTCGTTCACAATCAGTTGTACCCAATTGTCCATGACAAAATACTACAACAACAGCACGGGTCCGTAAAAAGAAGGTCTACAACAACTAATATGATAGCTTTCACTGACTATTTGTTTAATAATATGGACTCTCGTGTGCAAGTGGACGCTGTATACACTGACTTTCGAAAAGCCTTTGACAGGGTCGATCATGAATTACTTTTGAAAAAGCTAGCATTCAACGGAATTCGCGGGGATCTGTTACGTTGGTTTGTTTCCTATGTTTCTAATAGAACACAAAAGGTAGTGGTCAATGGGTTCCAATCCACCGCCATAACCGCAACGTCATGGGTGCCGCAGGGCTCTATTCTCGGACCTCTGTTATTTATATTTTTTATCAATGATATCGACATGTGTTTCTATAACTCTAAATTCCTACTTTACGCGGACGACCTAAAAATATTTAGACCCGTTAGATCAATACTAGACTGCCACTTACTCCAGCAAGATCTTAATCGTTTAACAGAGTATTGTATTAAAAACAAACTCCTACTCAGTATTCCCAAATGTTGCTGTATCAGCTTTACCAAAAATAAAAACCAATTTAAACACCCCTATGCACTACAAAGTGAAGTCCTAGGCAGAGTCAACACGATTCGTGATCTTGGAATACTACTCGATAATAAACTGCACCAGGACGCACATGTCGATAAAATCATAAGTCAGGCTTATCGGATGTATGGATTCGTGATACGATCAGCAGCGGAATTCATCTCCCCGAGCACATATTTACATTTGTATCGGTCATTAATCCGGTCTCAACTAGAATATGCTGTGCCGGTGTGGAATCCCTATTATAATAAATATAATGACTGTATTGAGCGTATAAAATGTAAGTTCCTGAAAACGATGCATTACCGTTGTACTAGAAGTCGTATTTATCACCCTTTTAGCGAATTGTTAAAAAAATATAGCATGATCTCTTTGAAGTCTAGACGTACTTTTCTAGATACTATGTTTCTATACGATCTGTGTAACAACTCATATGATTGTGTGGATATCAGTAACAAGCTGTGCTTTGTTGTCCCTAGAACGATTCAGGGCCGTGGGGTGCGCGCACAACCTGTTTTTGCCGTCACTCCTAGTCGCACGAATGCAGGCTTGCGGGCACCTCTACGTCGTCTCACAGGCAATTTCAATAAGTTTTTCTCTAACTTGGATGTATTTGCTCTGTCTGTTGGATCATTCAGAAAAATATTACTCGACACAATCCAGAATGTATGTGAATAACATATTTCTTTAGTTTCTTTAGTGTTCCTTAGTGGCTGTAATGTATGTGTATTTAATCTTATGCAATTATCTACTCTGTTCGACTTTTACTTCGTCAACATTGTCTTTGTCTTTTTGTGTATCTGTGGAGAACGTTGTTGGTTGCACATTTGTAAAACTCTTTGTATTCTATTGTTTGTATTAAATAATGTGTAATTGTTGGTTCTTCCGAATAAATAAAATAAAATAAAATGAAATAAGATTTGAAATCCATTTTTTATGGTTTTTTTGTCTAGCTTTTCTTGTTTGTCATTTTTGAAGTTGAGCTGAGCTTAGGTAGCTTAGTACAAGTAGTAATCTTTTGAAATGGGCTGAACCAAATATAAAAATATCACGCCAATCCTCAAAGATTAGGCAGAGGTGTAATGAATGAATGAATGAATGATACATTGTACCTATTCTTATACCCACATTTCGCCAGTTTGGTATATTTAAGTCACAGTTAGCACATAAGAAGACGCCCCCTATGACATGAACTGGGCTCAAATTTAGACAGGCAGCTACAGAGAAATTACTGGTGAGAAAACTAAATAACACTTTCCGACCCAGGAACTGAACCCAACATATACCTGCGCTTTGCGACTAACCAACAAGGCAGTGGGTTTATGTATATCTTTAAAGTCTGTTTTGCATCCTAGTGAAACGTAACGAATTGAATAAAACAGCATATTTTCAGAGTTAGATATGCTGCAGTGCTCATTTTACGTTTTCCGTATCTAATTTATCTTAGCTTCTTCACTTGATCCATCTTGCTTCAAGGCGTTGCAGTCTCTTTGATTCAATAAGGCTGCTAAATAAAGACTCGTCTGCTTGAAAATAAATATAATGCAAGTTGTATAAAGATAACCATTTTATCACAACATTCATGTTGGTATTACGGTATATTTATGATGTCGAACTAAGCTAATTTGGAATTTATTTAATGACACTGTTTTCTTAGCGTATGTCAATCAAATACCTATTTATTCTATTCCTATAGTGCCCGTTGTCACTAGCAGTAACACCCGATTTCACTAACACTAAGCGGCACCTTGTTGCGGAGATTCGCTTGATGCGGGACGCACGGGACCGGGCAATGTGGCTATACTTGTGGAGGTAGGCCCGACAGTGGACGTCTTTCGGCTGAAATGATAATGATGATGAAGCGGCACCTAAATGAATGCGTAAATAAAATCTGTATCTTGGATTTTCAGTGCACTTTTAATTAGGCAATATTTGAAATCCTATAATTTATCAGCCCTTTCGTAATTATTTTAATTAAGGTGTTACCATCACTAATAATACAGCCGTGTGTATTATTGCACATGGCAACATAACAAGTATGACAGTATAATTTGCATTTCCATGATGATTGATGTCGCTCATAATGCGTCGCTTGAACATTTTTCGTAGCAAACGATGATTTACGACGTTCCCTTAATTGCAGTTTAATCAACCAATTTTATCATATTGGCAGGCGAATTGGTGATTATTGGGTGATGATATTGTGTTTAAGTTTAATGCAATCACCAGTCATCAATTTTTCACACTTTCCCTAAGTGTGAAAAATTGATGACTGGTGATTGCATGAGCTGTTTGAAAGAGATACCGTGGCCCCGGAAAACAAAGGGCGATGAAGGAACATGGATGGGTTTTAGTCAGTAAAAGTCTGACACTCCCTCCCGCTCCGCCCAGAGCGTGAGGAGTCATTTGATAATTTCCCATCCAACAAAAAAACAAGGCTCCGAGCCGATACCAAAAGAACTATATAAACAGCGAACTGCTCAAAATCCCAGTCAAATATAAAGTCTGCTTAAGGCGCTTTATCAAATCAAATCAAATCATTTATTACTTTGCAAACATGGGTTATAAGTACATAGATGTTCTAGTATAAGAAGGTTCTCCACATTTTGCCGTCACATGGGCATGCAAATAGTTGGTTTACAATTATAAAATTAAATTAAAATAAGTGGCATGTCATTGGAATTACAAAATTTAAAAAATATATATATTATCAACAATGTCAAACGGAATAACATACACAGACAGACTTTGTTATGATGACAAAAAATACCTTCCTGATCATTGCAAAATATTATTAGGATTACATTCAAAATATCATTTAAGTCAAATTATTATAGAGATATGTCAAACTTAATAAAATTACAGTTCAATTAGCATGTCAGTGTCATTCAAATAGTCGCTTAAATTATAATAACATTTTTTACACAATAATTCTTTGAATTCCTTTCTAAACGCATTTAAATTTAACTCTTTGATTTGTGTTGGGATTTTGTTAAAGACTTGCGGAGCTATACAGAATATGCTTTTCCACATTAAAGCGGTTTTGGCTTTACGTCCGCGCAGCATATCATACCGCCTGTTACGTTTAACAGTATCTGACAAGTTAGGAAACAGATGTGAATTGGACTTAACAAACAAGGCAGTTTCGTAAATATACAAAGACGGTAGAGTTAGAATTTTATACTTTTTGAAGAATGGTTCACAACTGTCCGTCACTTGTAGTCTAAACATGGCTCTGATGGACCGCTTTTGCGCTTTAAAAGCGGCTTCTCTGTTTGTGGAGTTACCCCAAAATATAATTCCATTACCGTACACATATTATATTACATTCCGTTAGTGGACCAAAGCGGACACGAGCGGAGCGTAGAGAAGAGGTTCGGAAACCAACCAATCACATTGGTTGAAATCTACATCTCGTCTTTCGTCTCATCTGTAATTGGTCGAATCTTGGACATCTTCTCTCCGCTTTGGTGGAAGGCAGCTGTAGGCTTATTTAATAAATATCGTGCCTCGTTTGATATTTTGCCAGGACCGGTGGTTTTACTTGCTTCCCGAGGCATGAGACTCTCTCGTCTTGGTATGCATGCAGTAATGATTGATCACACACCGTGACTACCTCGTTAGTCCAAGCGCGACAGCTGAGACAAGGTCCTCGGTTAGATTCCCAGGTCAGGCAAAGTGTTAAAGTTTTTCAATCAGGTATTTCTCAGTAGCAGCCACGGTGTCTAGATTTGTGCCCGGTTAATGGCAATAAGCTCGCCCCCTATTACATGGGACTTAAACATAACTGGAGAAATGCGGGTGTACTAAAGGGTACACCTTTGCCTAAGCCTTCAGGGATAACAGGCGTGAAGTTATATTATTATGGTTGATCACACATTCGCGGACCGGCAAGTGTTGCTTCAACTTGTAGACCTACCCGTGCGGCTTATATTATTGAGGCACGAGCTCTTTCTAATCTAAGTAAGTTGTGCTAAAATTATTGTGTGAATTTCAAAGGTTCACTAAACATTCTTCGCTGATATTGTTCAGTGTTCAGTACACTGCCCCGATGTGATACATTATAGTAATAATCTTGAAATTTCAGCTACATTGTGAAGGTTTAATGTAACTTGAAGCCATGTACAATGAGTTATGTCGTATCAGTGTTCAAAGTGACTTAATGTAGCCTGTCGTGTGTGAGAAACTGATCTTAAACGTGAACTTAGGTGATTGTGTCAATGAACTTGTGACCTTTAAATTAGCTAAAGAGCTGGTGTTTTTTTGATTTATGGATTCCATGTCAGTAGCTACGAATGTATTGTCGAGTGTGATATGTATGTATATGAAGCATTGGGTCCTGGATAGGTTTCCCAGGCGAGGTAAAGTGTTTTTAGATTTCTGTATCACGAATTTTTCAGTAGCAGCCCAGTTTATTATTTATTATTAAATGGACCTCAATCTTGACTATACCTCTGCTGTGTTGTTGGTTATTTGTATTTAAATACATATCACACAGTTCAAACAGCTTCTTATAAGTACTACTCATACAGTAACAATACAATTACAGAAACAGTTATGACCTTCAGGAGAAAAAAATATCCATTCACCATGTACGAAATAAAACCTCAGATATTCACAGGTAATGACACCATTTTCACGCGTACACAAAGACAATTTTCCTCTTCCGATACGGAAACAACCATTCATAAACAAAACTAACTTTCAAAAGACATAAAAAATACTACAATTTGCATCACATAAACAAAAAGGCTCTCTTACCCAAGGAGGGCCGATGAATCAGTGAAAATTTGCCGAAAAATACTTATACCCTTACATTAGCTTCGAAAATTGTTGCTACTATAAAAAAACGACCGCCATAACGTGTGGGGGTGGAATTATTATAAATCTTCATGATATTACCATAGACCAAGTTAGGGAACTTTGCTCTCTGCCGAAATTCGCTTGGTAAGTGGGCTGTAAGTCATCCAGTCCTATATGGTAGCTGTAGGCCAGTACTTCTTGTTTACGATTCCGTATCGCACGTTAATATTGCCAATGTTTTTAGAAGTTCCGAGTTACTTACAAACTTTGGGAGTATTTGCGTTCATGTAAAATGTTGTAGGCACATACGCTAATGGCGACGCTAAATTAGATAACATTTTTTTGTAAATTCGGATCTGAATAGAAATATATCTGTTTATATTAGTTTATCAATTTTAACATACACAATTTTAAGTAACTGTCTCGTTAATCTTATGGTCGCTTTGCTACTGCTGATCGTGAGGCCGTGTGTTCTATTTCCAAATTAGGTAAAGGGATATCGAGTTTATTCATAAGCACTTTTGTAGTATCAAACTGGTGTCTGGATATATGCCCGGTTGATGTTAATAAGATTTGGCCACTTTTACATGGAGCCAAAGCAATACTAGCGAAACCTACTTAGATATACCCCTGCATAACCCTTCGCGTATTATAGGCGTGATGTTTGTGGCCTAATAGCCAGCAATGCTTAAACAATACAATAATACGGTGAGTTTCCTCAGTAGGGGTCGTGGAACGTTCGTCGCCAACTATTTTTGTGGGGTTACAACTGAGTTATAACGCGAATGTCCCCGTTGAAAGGTAACGATGAGGTAAAAGTATGATATTTCTATATTTACACCAAAATAACCCTTATTACGTTGTTTATAACCGAAACGGTTTCAGTTTGAAACGTTTTGGGATTTTATCCTGTTTAAACGGTAAGCTTGATTACATTTGGGCCAACAGTCGATTTAAGTGGTAAGAGTAGAAAGACTGCTTGTAAGTACAAGGGTAGGGCTCACAACATTAAAATTGGGAAATGTAATTCAACCTATGGAAAAATTATGACAAGGTCATCTCTCTGCACTTGCTGTTCGTTCAACCGTCAGTCGGCCTATTATTCTCCTACTGCAGGACGTAGCATGGGTATTGATATCCACGCTTGCTCAAACTTGTCTGTGTCATGTCTTTTTTTTTGTCAAGCATTAGTTACAGCACAATATAAGTAACAATATAAGTATCATTAACTCATTTATTCACATTACCTCAACATATATTTACCTTTTATCATCCTCTTTTCTGTTCCAAACTTATGCGATTCTCACCTGACACCGCTCGTCCGCGCGGTCGGATCTCACGTCGCATTGGCTTGTATGAAATCCGTTAATGGCTAACACACGTACGGTCGACCAAGCTATTTGGTTTACATTTTACACTGTAAATAAATAAATGTCGCTGGACATTACACACAGCGCCATCTAGCGCCACACTAAGCAACGAGGCTTGTGTCGTGGATTCAAGATAGTTGACATACTACATAGTTAAAATGTCAACCAAATAGCTTGGTCGACCGTACACCGACCACCACGTGGACAAGCGGCGCTCACCAGCTCCGCGCGGCGCACTGTCAATAAATTAGCTTCGCCACCTCCACTCGACCGCGCGGACAAGCGGTGTCGTGTGTCGCCTTAAAACCAACGACAACCTAAACCAGCCAGCTTGACACCAACCATAAACACAGCACTAATCTTTCTAATCACCTAAAAACTGTTTACTAAACCTCACCACACACTTCACGCCAAGACATGTGGCAACAAAAACCTACCCGGTTCGGAAGCCAATGATTAGCATTGCAAATGCAGGGACAGTCCCCCAGAAAGAGCCGGTCCCTGCATGTAAAGTATCTAAGTGATATTTCGGATTTAAATTGCAAAATCGTGTGCGGAATCACTTAAAAAAGGCACACATATGTTATGTTGGAGAAATAAGTTTGAGTGCAAGTGTTCGGTCTTAAGTATGTACGTGTTATGGGGTTGGAGGGAAATTGATTGATTTTTTTGGGAAGATTGGTGGTTTTTTTATTACTGTGGCATGTAAGTGCACGTTTAATCATCCAGAGGCCCTAGCACGGTCGCGCGGTGTACATGTAACGTAAATACGTCGATTTTTAAATTAAAAATACGCGTTTCACACACAATATTATCATAATTTTAAGAATTTATTCATATCAATAGATGATACTGATAGTGCTTGTTGTAAACAATAGGCATGACGACAGTATCAAAAAATTGAAATCTATTTAGTCCGTCAGTTAGAGTATTGGAAATTAATGGACACGTATTTTTAGTTTTTGTAAATCAATGAATATTGACAAAGATAAAACGCATCAAAACTCGGGAGTCGGGGCTCGTGACGTCAGAACTAGCTAAAAATTATACCATGGCGTGACGTATTGAGAATTTTAAAAGCGTCGTATCTTCGTCAATTTTGGTTTACGTAACAAAAGAAAAAACACGGGTCAAATAGTTTTTGATAATCTAAGTGACGGACTAATTAGATTTTTTTGACGTCTCGCCTATTTTACAAAAATGCCATAGAATGATTTTATTCTCGATTAAAAATCGACGTATTTGTGTTACGTTTACTACGCGTTTGTGCTAGGTTGTGTAGGTTGCTAAATTTATATTTAAGGGAGTCGTTACGTGTGTTCAGAAGTGCGGAAACTACTCAAAGAGCTTAACTGAAAATTTGGTTGTGAAATAATGACATGTCGTTCTTTAGGCTTACTTGGGAACCATGCAACTATAAATACTATTCGGTAGCTTTCGATACGCAAATTGCAGACGCAACTCCGGACAGAGAGCAGGGAAGCAGAGGGCTGTCAAGTCCGATGTCCGCAGCCGATTCGCAATTTGTCCGCACCGGTTCGACCGATGCATAAAGGAACTACTTTCATTTGAACTACTAGCAAGGGCAGTATCGAAAAACATATTAGTAAATAACTCACATTGACAACTAACATCAAATGACAAAATAAGCTAAACCTTTTACTTATAATTATAACGCTAAACAGCATCCATCGCATACACCTCCAAGAAATAATAAAGCCAGGTAACAAAGAGCATGAAATGAAAGATTTGATGTATATCAAGTTATATCAAAACCGTGTAAGCATAAAGAGATAAATTCGCGAACATTTCTCCTGAATTATAGAAAAATACAGGCCATTATATTGTAGTAAGAGCCTTGCAGTAGTTTCCTAGCTCGAAAAGAAACAGACTTGCATGAGATAAATTCCCAAGGAATTTTCTTATAAATTCCAAACAAACCTGTGACTCCATTTTACACTTTACACAGTCTACGTAAGGTTCAATTTGAGAAATGGGCTGAATTGATGGAAGCGAGCATTTGTCAGTGTGAGGGTAATCTGTTTGTCTGTCAGTGCGTCAACACATCGCTCGCTTGACGCAAAGTCGGTGATTCTTCTTTGTGATACTGATTGACTGGTTGATAAGCGAAATTCTACTTTGATTCGAAAGGCTTACGGTTAGGAATCGCTTGATTGATGTACACAGAAACGACGGTCGACAAATTAGAAGTTTGAACAGAGATAAGTGGGTGGGTCTTATTTTAATACGTATTTAAATAAGAACTTGTAATAATGCTAATGGCAGCGGGTCGATTTCTAAAGGCATTGATGTTAAGTGACATCTATTTAGTTGAAATTTAAGTCGTATTTCGAATGACACAAAGAAAAAACTTTTATTTAAAAAGGGAAATAAGGTTAAGGCTGAAAAAGATGAGTAAATCAGGGGAGGCATACACGCGGCTGTGGGTGTATGTGGACAGATAGAAGAAAATAAGGAACCGTATCTTTTTAATTAATGTTTTTAATAAAGTTTCAAGGAAAAAGAGCCTTTGGAAATTGTTTCAAAAGGTTGCTTTTTTAATTTTATTTTAAACATGTCCTTTAAAAAACTGTATCTTGCATGCATAGGAAACAACAATGTGATGTTTTATATTAAAATTGTAGAGTGTGTTTTCATAAAATATTTGAGGATAAAAAGTTTTGTGATTTATTTTCAGAGCTTGTGAGTTTGAGAGTTTTTGTATACGGTGGATTAAAAAGTTTCCTGGATCTACATCCGGGGCTTATAAAATAAAACCAGCCCGACAATTTGATAATATACAATATATTTTCATAGTTAATTAAAAGAAATATAGCCCCTGACCTCCATGTCAATAACGACACACAATTTTAAAAATCCGGAACCCAAATCGTTCATACCCACACAAAATTTGCTAGCAAATGGCGCAAACACAAAATGCTATTAATCTCATAAGACAAGGTGCACACGCGCGTCAAAAGAATCGCGCGTGACTTTAGCAAATATTTCGTACTCGAATCGCGAAGACAATGCTCCGATACAATCGGCGGATTTATCGGATAGGTATGCGAAAACTGACAAATATAGTTCGGATATTTTATTGTTCTTCGACTACAATGTGTATTAGGCTTTATTGATATTGCAGTTCTGATAACTGGGACAAAGCTTGTGTGTGTAAATTTTGGGATATCAAACGCAGCGACTACTGTTGCGTTTGATGACAAACAAATTCAATTCAATTCAGTTCAGTTCTTTGCATAAAGAATGCAAAAATAAAAGCAAAAAAAAAAAATCGTAAATATAGAAAAGAAATCATGTGAAATAAAATTAATATGTTTTTATGTGAAGACAAATCACATTTTTTTCTGAAAATCAGAACTTATTATCATTGACTTAAAAGTCTTTGGTAATCCTCAAAAAGAGCAAATCCTTAGCAACCCAAAAATTATCTGCTGACGCTACAAAAAAAGAACGAATTTGCATGACAATTTTTGCCCCTCAACCGCGGTACAGCCAGCAAAACAATATCAATTATTAAAACGAACAACGACAACTTCATCGGTGTTATTTCCCGGGAGTTCGGTTCTCCCGCTCCATTTCACTAGAACTAACCGGACTGGTACCGGGGCGGTTCGTATTGCGGTACAAATTAGACTCATCACTGGTTCTAAATATGAAATGTTGAATTTGAATATGGATCCTGTTTGGTCTTTTTTTTTTAAATAGCGTTGTGTTTGAACCTGGACAGATAAAAAACGCAATAGACTATTACACCCATTTTTGAAAAGTGTCTCAATTAGATTCTATAGTGATAATGAACCACTAAAAAATTCACAAAACATTTATTCAATCGTTAAGTGCCCTAAAAATTTATTTAAATTTTGCATTTTCAAATTTGACGAAAGACGAAAACGTTGGACGCAGTGGACGCCTTATTGCTCTGTTGTCATGACGTCAGTTGGCTGTGTAAACAAATGCAGTGATATTTGAAGTTGACAGTTGACACTTCTAAGTTTACATAGTCGTATCACGTAATAACATGGCGACTACTTTAGTGGTGAAACAGATTAAAAAAGCTGAAACATTTGAATTGAATTTTAAAATTTATTTTGCTATGTTATGAACTAAAAATAACGTTTTGCGAGTGCTTTTTGCCTAAGCCATCTCAATAATATATTTTTAGATTTTTTCTCATTTAGAGTAAAATACCCTAATAACCTTTCGACTTTGAATACTTTTTAGCTAGCAGTGGCTTTTCATTCGAAAATTTATTAGTAACTTTACTAGCAAAATTCCTGATCTTGCTAATATCTGTGTAACGTTTACTAGCAAAATTCTGTTTCAAAAGCTCTAAAACGAAACACAAGTTGCGTCATACATATTAATGTAAGTTGTAGTTTTAATTATTATGCTTCGATTTGCACTAACTTTAATCTTCTTGGTTATTTATAAAACAAAGTTACCAAGCTGCATCGCTATGTCGATCGGCCCTGTAATTCGAATTCATTGGTTTCCTGCGGTCTTCCCCAAGTGACCGGTAAATAAATTACTGTTGTATCATAAAACTATCTATCTAAACCAATTCTTCCTGGCCTTCATACTTCGTCTGTTGTCATTTGATAGTGAACATGAACGTATCATTAAACGTGATAGCCTAACCCTTGTAAATGGTAGAAATTGGGAAAAACCATAAACACGGCGGTTATCTATAATAAACGTTCATGGGAGAATCACGGAAGTTGACCCTTCATAAATACTAGTTTATGACTGCCATACCGGTTTTTTTTTACAACAATGTCGCTAGTAACTTTTGCTTAATTTACTAGCATGTTGGTATAACATTTTGTATTCATATGTAAACTATGATTTATTTAAACAAATACCTTTTTATCGGATATAAAACGCCGATAAAACGTTTACGTACCTCGTCAGGGAATAAAGTAGGCAGTTAGTTTAAACCTAAAAAGCAAATACTGAGGGCCCAGACATCGTACATAAGCGAGTATTAAAACCGATATTACTAAATTAAGCTACCATATTGGTATTCCAGTAGTCTGCAACACCTCATTTTAATTTCACCGGAAAGCGCTCAATATAAAAAATAATCCTTCCAAAGAAATTCATATCGCGAAAAGTTGCAACGCAATCGTCACGGCCCGCCACAAGCCTTAATAAAAGTGAAGCGGGCTACATATCGATTATCGCAATCGCCGAACCGTAGCGATCGTTGCTATCGCTTCGATAAATCACTCGCTCATACCGAATCGAATATGCTCGCGAGTCGCGAGTAGCGATAAATGATCGCGTGCTGATGCGCTCGTGTGTCCGAGGACTTAGGAAGATTGATGGAGGTTATTGGTAAATATTTTTATTAAAATATTAGGTTAGACGGTTTGGGGTGGTGACAAATTTTATTAAGGGGGTGCAATTTATAATAGCTTATTGCAAGAAGTGCGGAGTGATTCTATATCCAAGCAAATAGAAACAAGTTTGTTTTCAATTGTCTTTTCTGTTAAAAAAATAGTCCATAACATGTACCTTTAAGGTTTTTCATAAAATGTATTTATTTGCGCCAGCAACTTTATTTTCTTTATAATCTAAAGACTTCCGAGCAAATTAAAAATACACCAACAATTGCTGAACGTTACAACAGTAACACCAATCAATTCCCAACGCCAACCAAAGTTCGATCACACAGAAAGGTACGAGCCACTGTCGGCTAGATAAAGCCAGTCGGACCAGCGATCACGATGACAGCTAAGTGACATAATCACAGCTGTCATCGAGTTAACTCGGTTTGAAATCGGAATACCACTCAAGTTGAATCGATTCGTTCGAAACTGTAGCTGTGGAATGAAAATATCGATGGTTGTTATAATACTAATATACTTATTATTATTTTAAAATATGTTTATTGGTGCTTTTTTATGTGCCAAGCGCATATAATTCCTATTATCATAAGGACAATGTATGTAACTACTAGCTTGTGATCGCAGCTTCACCCGCGTGGAAGGAGACCCATGATCCAAGGAGACGTAGTACGGAGATAAAAACTATTCTACGTGTTAATCTAGATTATAAATTTTATCTGTGTGCCAAATTTCATACAAATCTGTCCCGTAGTTTTAGCGTGAAAGAGTAAAAATCATCCGTCGTAAATTTTATTAAAAAGTCCAGTTTTAGCCATGGTTTCCACTATAAGGCTAAAATATGACATGGGAAGTGACTCATTGTTTAGGAAACATTTTAATTATATCGTAAACTGTAAACAGTCAAAGATTTTAATGCCAATTTCACCCTAACGCGATCAAAAATTATAGTTTACCTTTTTTGTGACGACGAAATTTGACTAGTCTGACACGAAATCGTTCCACGTGGCATGTGCAATATTGTACTAGTTCACTCATCGACCTAAATACCGTGATATACGGTTATAAAATCTGTGGTACCATTAACCTTCACCCATAAATAAAATTGAAGATGTAATAATAGCAGAAAACTTGATTATTAAAATACAAAAATAGAGTGCTCCCAAAACCCAGACTTGTAAAACAACAAACTACTTTATGAGTGGGTATGGAGCCGCAAATCGATATTATTAATTGAATGCCAATCACCCAGGCGAGTGATGATAGTAACATAAATAATGGGTTCCGCATACAACAGCCCTTTATATGCTTCACTCAAACACACGATAACTAACAAAGTTTGTAGTTTATATTAATTAAGCTAACATTGGTTCGAAACAATGATTTCATCATACCCATTCACATATAGTATTTCAGACCAAGTAATTGTACTTAATTGTTAGTAAAAAAGGTCTTAAAACTGCGTTAGTATTATTGTATATCAAGAAAATAAAAAAATAAAACAATACAGTTTATGTTAGTAACAAAGGTCACAAGACTATGTTAGTATGCTTAAACAGGGTGGAAATTATTAATGCCATCTGGAGGGAAAGTACTCTAAATACTGGATATAGCAATTTTTACTCAAAGGAAACATTCCTTTATTTTAAAAAAGAAACAAATCTGTATTCACAGATTTTCTAAAATTCGCTTGCCACATTCGGGCATCGAACCCGGGATGGATCGTCTAAAGTCGAAAAAATAACATTCTGTACCTTTTTGACATCAATCGATAAGGTCAATCATATGGATCAAATCTCTCTAACAAATATGATAAATTAAATTAAAGGAAAACCATCAATAAAAGTGCTCTATCTTATTGAATTTATCCCATTGAATTTATAACTGTTCTTTAGATTTCATGATTTTCCCTTCATTTAATTTATCATGTTTGTTAGAGAGATTTGATCCATATAATTGCCCCTATCAATCGATGTAAAAAAAGTACAGGATGTTATTTTTTCGAACTTTAATCGGTTCGATTCACAAGTGTGGCAAGCGAATTTTCGTAAATCTGTGAATGCAGATTTGTTTCTTTTTAAAAATAAAGGAATGTTTTTTTGAGTAAAATTTGCTATCACCAGTATTTCGAGTACTTTAAAAAAAATACATAAAAAAAACATTTTCCGCACACTAGCTTTTATATTTTTACACGTGGAAAGCGTATCTTGTCAGAATGATATTTTCCGGCTTTATAAAAATAATTTATTCCCGAAGGTCAAAAAAATATCGGAAATCCCCTCAGGGGAAACGAATAAAACATAGAAGCATAAAAATCTCAATTTTCCAAAATTCGATTAGTTCTCGAGGCCACGTAGTTAAGACAGTAGTTCCAAATAAAATTCTGGTAATCCAAAGTCCAATAAAAACAGACGAGGAACTACAAATCATTTAAGCTTTTCAATTTCACCCATAACCTGGCACCTGTCCCAAAAAGTCCAATGTAAAATTTTATTTCATTTTCGACAACAGATTTCTTAATAACCTCCCGACCCTCGCATTGTACGCCAACTTGCAAATTAAATTAATCCAGGGCCGGATTCAATATCGTCGCAGATCGGGCCATCAAAGTCGGGCCATAAACCTCTGAGATCACTGGCCCATTGAATTCTCCGGCCGAGGCGAAAGTTTTCACTTGCCACAAATGTGTTTTTCTTGTTAGAACTAAGTGTATGGCTATGATTTTAGCGATTTATTGTTGGTTCGCTAGTGTATATTATTGTATAGTATTAGTAGTTTTACTTAGTAAGTAATGGTGCTTATTTATTGGCTTAAGCATGAGTTGAGTTTTCACAATTTCAAGAGCTCTCTCATTCTGACAATATGCAGTCTAACCGTGTGCCTGTACCATAAGCTCATAGTTTTGATTTACTTTTCAATTGAATGCAAAACTGTTTAAACTTTCTAGAGCACATACATACATTGTAACCTTATAACATAAGGCATAATGTAATGACACACACATAACAAAAGATTTCAGGTAAAATTAGCTTCCGTATACTTGCGCTATTCTCCAAGCCTAGCACATGTTGATACTATATTTCCAACAGGCCCCGAGTGGTCCGCGTTGGGCGCTGAAGCAGCTGGACCGGGAGCTCCTCCTGGAAGCCTCGATCGTGCAGGCCTGGGTGACATCACCGGACAGGCCTGCCGACGTCAATGATGAGGCAGGGTGGTTCCAGGAGGCCATGTCCGACATATGTGACGTGGCAATGCCCCGAGTCCGGCCAGGAAGCGCCCGGCGTCAGGTGTACTGGTGGTCGCGAGAGCTGACGTCCCTACGGGAGGCGTGTGTGGCTGCGCGACACCTGTACGCCAGGCACCGCAGGCTCCGCATTCGCTCACCGAATGCGGCAGCCATTGAGGCGGAGCTTTATGAGGGCTACAGAGCGGCGAAGACCACCCTCCGCGAGGCTGTCCTGCGGGCCAGGGATCTGGCCCGCGAGGAGATGCTGGGGGCTCTCGACAGAGATCCGTGGGGGCGCCCTTAAAAGATGGTGCGGGATAAACTCCGCACCTGGGCCCCCCCGCTGACGCAGAGTCTCCGGCCTCAGCTCGTGGAGGACGTGGTGAGCGCTCTGTTCCCCTCGCGAGGGGAACACCCGCCCCCGCCTATGGCTCCGCCGGCTGCGGTGCCGGAAGCGGACCACCAAAGTGACGACGACGACGCTCCTGAAGTGACCGGGGTAGACCTGAGAGTGGCGGTACGAAGGCTAGGTGCCAAAAATACCGCCCCGGGACCCGACGGCTTGCCTGGCAAAGCCTGGGTCCTGGCCTCGGAGGCTCTCGGGCCCCGACTGGAAGGGCTCTTTAGCGCATGTTTGGAGAGAGGCCAGTTCCCGCTTCGTTGGAAGACGGGGAAGCTGGTCCTCATCCGGAAGCCGGGGCGCCCGGTGGACTCTCCGTCCGCCTACCGGCCCGTGGTGCTGCTCGACGAGGTGGGCAAGCTCTTTGAAAGAGTAGTTGCAAACCGCCTCGCCGAACACCTTGCGGGGATGGGGCCGGACCTTGCGGAACACCAATTTGGTTTCCGCAAGGGGCGCTCTACGGTGGACGCCATCATGCGCGTGAGGGCCCTCACGACGGGGGATGCGGTGTCCCGGGGTGGGGTTGTCTTGGCGGTGTCTCTCGACATCACCAATGCCTTCAACTCCATGCCCTGGAGCTGCATAAGGGAGGCACTCCGGTATCACCGGGTGCCGACCTACCTCCGTCGTGTCGGGGACTACCTGGCGGATAGGTATGTCATCTACCCCGGTCGCAGCGGAGACTGGAACCGGCGAGAGATGTCGTGCGGTGTTCCGCAGGGATCGGTTCTAGGGCCGTCCTTGTGGAACATCGGGTACGACTGGGTGCTGCGCGCCGACCTCCCTAGCGGCGTCAGCGTGGTTTGCTATGCAGACGACACGCTGGTGCTCGCACAGGGGGGGTCGCACGAGGCGGCGGCCGAAGTAATGACACGCGGGGTTGCGATAGTCGTTGAGGGGATCCGGCAACTGGGTCTCGAGGTGGCATTGCACAAGTCCGAGGCCATGTGCTTTCATGAGCCTCGGAACGCGCCACCTCCGGGATCCGCAGTGATGGCAGGAGGGGTTTCCATCGGCGTCGAGTCGACGCTGAAGTACCTGGGACTTGTCCTCGACAGCCGGTGGAACTTCGTGGAGCACTTCCGACGTTTGGCCCCCAAACTGGAGTGGACAGGGGCTGCCTTCAGGCGGCTCCTGCCCAACCTGGGGGGGCCGAACGCCTCCTGCCGGAGGCTCTACGCGGGAGTCGTGCGGTCCATGGCCCTTTACGGGGCCCCGGTGTGGGCACGTTCATTGAAGCGGCGTGCCGCCCACCACTTGAACGTGCCCCAGAAGGTGGTAGCCGTAAGGCTGGTCCGGGGGTACCGCACGATCTCCCGCGAGGCGGCGAACCTCCTTGCCGGATTGCCGCCATGGGATCTGGAGGCAATAGTCCTCGCGCGCCTACATGAGTGGCGCGCGGAGGCGCTACGCCGGGGGGAAACTCCGCTGCCGCGGCAAATTGTCGCTCAGCGGACGGACTTCCGGCGGGATCTCATGGCGACATGGAGAGAGCGACTATCGCAACCCCGTGCAGGGCACGCCACAATAGTGGCGATAAGTCCCCTCTTTGAGGAGTGGCTGGAGAGACGCCAGGGCATCCTCACCTTCCGCCTGACGCAGGTTCTTACCGGACACGGATGTTTCGGTAAGTTCCTGCACCGAATCGGGCGGGAGGAAACGCCCGGGTGCTATCACTGTGAGGATAGGCCGGAGGACACGGTGGAGCACACTGTGGAGGTGTGCCCCGCTTGGGTGGAGCACCGCCGTGTCCTCGAGGTGGCGATCGGCGGCGGCGACCTCTCGCTCCCGGCCCTGGTTCGTGCCATGGTCCGGAGCGAGACGGAATGGGACGCCGTCACCTCCTTCTGCGAAGCAGTCATGCTAGCGAAGGAGGTGGCGGAACAGGACAGGGAGAGATCCTCACGTCCCGGCCGCCGCGGGAGACGCCCCGGGCGTCGGGGGCCACGTGGTGGCTTCCGGCCACCGTAGGCGCGGGCCTGTGGACGGGGAGCTATGGGCTAGCTCGCCGTCCGTACGTCTCATGACGACAGGCCGTGTCGACGGCGCGTTCGTGTTCCACGCGCGCCTCAAAGAGCGGAGAGCGGGAGAAGTCATTTGATGATTTCCCATCCGAAAAAAAAAAAAAAAATGTTGAAACTATATTGCATTGCTGTCACGACATTCATACTTTCATTTTCCATCCTGACATCAAAAACATCGACTCAACATATCTTTCCATATCACTATTCATAGTTAAAATGTCATGCAGAAGTGCCTGTCTGTTGTCACCTCACATATACATCGTATAAGCGAATATTACGTGACTCGTAAGTATGTGCGGGTTTCCACGTCAACCATTCCTACGGCGTTTTAAGCTTGATTTGCATAAGTGAGTTTGGGAAGTATGTAGCCGTCAGTTCGTGAAGTATTGTGATTTAACGCGAGAGTTCGTGATGTTGTGGAATATGGCTTTTTGACCTATTGAGTTCTTTACGTGGAATATTTTTCTTTGCTTTTATGTCATATCAGTGAAGGTCGAGAAGAGGATACGAGGAAGGAAGATCATGCTGATTTCCGTACGATGTTTTTCCTGAAAAAAATTGGCATTTTCTAGAAACAAACATTCGAGGACATGTGACATCTAGGAACCCACATCGTGTCTGCTTGGTGGATTGTGGCCCATTCTCTCTCATAGAGAAGACGTTAACGTTCCTACTGCTGGGATAAGGGCCCCAGCTGTAGGAACGTTATTTGAAAGTTACTAGTTTTTATTTATTTTGGTTCTGAGATTCGCTTTAATAAGCGCCTACGCTTATAACGAACGGTCTACCGTTCCACATCTCAAATGTATGTAATGCACCTAACCTTATCGCATTTTCCGGATTTGGCGCACTTCCAAAATATGAAAGTAAACGTGTTTAATATTTTCTTACTTCACTAAACATAATAAGGCAGGTATTTCGCATAGCTTTTATTTAGTGCCGAAACGAGTACAAGAAAGCTTATTTTGGTACCGAAACCCGGATCGGCGTAGTTTACCGGTACGCTCATTTCATCGCCACATAATAAGTTTGATATTACACCTATTTTACATTCAAGCAAGGCCTACTGTAAAATGTCCGCCAGGCGCCAACTCAAGGCAAAATTACAATATCGCCACATGAGTAAAACAAGTTTTTCTGTGAACTACCTACAGTACTTTCACAAGTATTTTTTGTTAGTTAATATGCCTTGTGACTAGGACTGTCAGTAGCTTTATCCTTTTGTTTTTGACTTTCTAAAGTGCCTGTTACGGTCTAATTGAAATAAATGTTTTGAGTTTAAGTTTGATCAATTTTGTACGTATTTACTCATTTGTTTGTGTCGGTTCTAAACTGTATCTCAGTTGCTCTATTTTAAATAAATGATTTTATTTACATAAAAATGCACGTTTACATAAAATATAGGTAATGCTGATAACTAATTATCTACAGTCTCCCTTGTAAACCTGTTTTACAGGAATCGGTCTCCAGTGCTGTACTTAAGTACCTGGTATTGAAGTCGCTATGAAACTGTCGAATTAAGTAGACTGACGAGTGAGGGAAACTGACCAGTATTACGCGGACTCAATCAGACATCGTTCTTTACAATCCAAACCTTATTTTATGCATTGAAATAACTTTCTACGGAAGACGAACTATTCAGTTTGAGAAAGCGCAGCTTTATAATAAGTTATCGAAAGAAATAAGAGAATTCTTCATCAATGAAGATCTTTAAAAATAGGTTAAAGTTTTATTTAGGCAACTAACAATAGTAAATCACTTCCCCCAGTATGTAAATACTCGATGGATCGAGCGACAACTTTGTTTATTACTTAATTTTGTTAAGTTTCTCATATTTAAGTGAACTATGTATGGTTTTTTTAACCGACTTCAAAAAAGGAAAAGAGATTCTCAATTCGTCGGATCTTCTTTTTGAGGAATAACTTTCTTTAAACCGAAATAGTATTACCAGGCTCATGGTTTCTTGCGTCAATGATGATTGTGACATGTCCCAAAGCACCGTTCTTTTGTCTAATCTCAAAACCTGGACCTTAACCAAACACCTATATACTCAAGGAGGCGGCGCTTCAAAATAATTCCCCATACGCTTATCTTAACGCGATCGTTCCGGAACATCATATAGGCTAACGAGGGTTCACCTTCAAGTGATTTTCTTGTAAAATTTTGACATCGCACGTTATAGAGATTACCTCGGTGTAATTATAATTGCGTAATCATGTCTTCCGACAAATTACTCCACTTTGATATTCATACCAGGTGCGTGGGGTGTTTTATTGAAATTATGTTGAAGAATTTTCTTTGTCGTTCAAGGTGTTTTTTATTTAATGAGCAGTTCTGGCAAATTATAAGACTAAAGTTCTTAAGATCACTACGAGTGTTATAGTAACTGAAAGCTAGGTTTCAGACACTGCTACAAAATAGAGAAAAAATCTTAATATTGGTTGTTGAAAATTGCATCCACTGGCTGATTGAGCGCAACTGGAATTGTTGTTTTATTAAACCCAAAGTGTACCGAAAAGTGCCTGTAGAAACTTCTTAACAACGTAAACATAGACAAACTAAAGTTTATTTCATAAAATATCCTGTATCCAACTTTAAACTATCAAGACATAAAAGCAAAACGGCACACGAAAATAAAACGTTATAACATTTACAAAAATAGCTCGTTTCAAAGTCAAAAGCATTACTTCAATCTAATATTCCGCAATTTAAATATCGCATCGCCTTAACGCCCGTGCCAGTCGCGTATTACCAAACACCACTTGAACACGGAATTTCATGAAGAGATCATCATTTAGATCTTTTTTTTTTCTTTTTGATCACCTTTTATTATTAAGTTTTTGTAATTATATCACATTAAATGCCAATTTCTGAATTGAGTAATTGAAGAACTTGTACTTAAGATTTAAATTTAGCATTTTGAGTGCTGCGTTACATTGAGAAACATACCATAATCATTAAAAATTATATTATAATCAAATACTCAAATCATTAATTTTATTGTGTAAACTTCGAAATTTTTGTGGTATCAATAACGTTTTCATTCCTACTTACGACATTTTATGCACAAAAACCCATATTCCCGGAATTGTAAAATACTGGGTAAAAGTATTTCATTTTTTTTAAATTGATCTACAATTATTCCGTTCAAGATGAAACATTCTGCAAACATCTAACTCATAACAGAACCAAAAATGTGGTAGATTCCAACACTTTCCTCACCAAAAACCCTCAGTAACCCTAACCCACCTCGTCGACGCCTCACGGTCGAAGTAGCATTTCTATTTACGCGTTGCCCGGATTTGAATTACAAAGTCGACCGCGCCTTCGTGTCGCTACCTCGAAATATGAGGTTTGCTAACTAAAGTGCCTGCTGCCTTTGAGTACGGCCCTGGTTTAATAATGCGTCTTATAACGCCTTAAATTCGGTAAATAGTGAATTATGTCGCTTTGCTCGTGCTTTAGTTCGGGAAATAGGATTAGGTCTGCAATGTATAACACTATTGTTGGTTGTTTCATATAGGGTTAGTTTTGTCGCAGTTTTGACACTTGTTTTAGGTGGTGTTTAGTTTCAGTCATTGTAAATGATCTTTTTCAGTATTATTTCAATCCGAAGACCCAAAGTGCTACTGAAGATATCTCTCATTCTTCTTAGCGTGTAGATGGCAAATTACTATTAAATAAGTTTTGCCCAAAATTCAGATATGCGTACTCCGCTCGTTGATGCAGTCATAAAATCGTCAAGTGTGCACGTGTCAGGGCATGCGGCGCAAGATGAAAGATCGGCCATTGTCTGTGAAGACACACCGCATACACATTTGAGATCTGAGTCGTCCATGAACCCCCATCTGAGGAGGTTTTATCTCTCATTAGAATCCCCACAAACATATTGTGACCTCTCATGAGTCAATGAACGTTCATAACCAACTACTAAACCTGGATATTATATCCACTCTCCTTGGCTTGACAACCACATTGGTTGGCATTTTGCTTGTTCAAAACCACATAAATCATGAACCATTTAAATAATGTCCATAGAAGTCCAGAGAAACGACCGACAATCTTTTAGATCTAGGACAAAAAACATCCTACTTCTATTTATCTAACATAATTATTTAATCATAAACCTTCCAGACAGTCCTAAATTAATTACTCAAAATATTTACCTATCCAGAACAGCTTTATTACAAAGCTCAACTGACCTCATAGCTCAACCGCTCACAGAATCCCGTTTTAAATCCTGTGATAGTTCCCAGTTAATTTTATAATAGTTCTTAAAGGGATCAGCGGAGGTTTATTAAATGAGTTTCTAATACCTAGGCTTGTTTGCGGACAGTGAACTAGATTATTCCTGGTCCGGGTTCATGCTAACAAGGGTTATGTGGCAGACGAAGTGTTGAATATTTTACTTTGATAAGCGTTGTTGGGAAATAATTGTGAAATTGTTTTGAAAAACAAGATGGCAAAATTAGTTCTGATTTTATCCACGCGTCAAAACATCCATGTACGACTTTACCTACTTCATGGCAGTTTTTATGAAAGTGGTTACTGAGTTCTTGGATTTATGCCCGATTGGTGGCAATAGGCTCGCCCCGTACTACATGGGACTTTAACATAACTGGCGAAAAGTGGTTGTACTAACGGGTACACATCTGCCTAACCCTTTGGGATTACAGAATTGATGTTATGATGTCATGATATTGTAACTGAGTTGTCCTGGCTAACGTATACTTTACCTGCAACAGGCTGTTAATTAGCTACATTTTCAGGCTAATACTGCTTCCAGCATTATTCAGTTTTCCGATTTTTACTACTAAAATACTTATTGCTGGTGTTGCTAATTAGTTCTTCTAGGAACAATGATAAGAGGACCAAGTATAGAAGCTACTCGAAAGAAGCTACCCGAAACTGTGAAATTTTGCCAATCAATCTTGAACCGAATACTTTAGATTTTACGTTGAAAATCGAATAAAGGATAGATTGTTTAAGCAAAAGAATCATTTCATTAAAAAATCGTTGTACGGGTAATATTTAACGGTTTATAAACACATTCACCCACAAATAAAAACAAAGAAAAAAGTAAGTAATTTATTATTTGTGATAAACGTAAAAAAAGTGTTTGACGGTCGTCGCTGAATTCTCCTGAATTTTATCAGTTCTATGACCCCATACGGCCGATTAATATTTTATAGGAGTCGCAGCAGATATCCAATTAATTAACAGGTCCTCTCGTCCGATTCAATCAATATTTTAACATTCAATTTATCAATCTCATTCAATTAATTGGTACCTTTCAATTAATTTGTATGCATCGCTTGAAGATGGCTTGAACGTCCAATTATAAAGAGCATAATATTTTTATTGTCATATTTTCAAATTGTTTTGAAAGTCAATTCACCAACTTCGTCCTAGAATCCTTTCCAGTCACAAATTGCCAACTAATTTTTTTGACTTCAGCAAAAATACTAGGAAAAATAAAAACGAGGCCCCTATATCCCCCATGTTGGTCCTCAAGAACCCACACTAAAGTCGCTGCCCACTTATCAACTCGACTTAGTGTCTCCTAAACGAAGGACATGTGTCACGCACGCTCTGAGTAAAACGAATGAACTACGCATTATTGCCAAATAAGCAGCGGCACAATAATGTATCTCTTTTGGGTATTAGCGGCTTCCCAATGTTTTTGTGTTCGTAGTTTTGTCAGCGCTTTTTGTGACCGACTGTACGGATTTTAAACAAGTTTGGGTTGGGTTCTGGCCTTTTTGTTTTATGCTTTGTTGTGTTGTTTCATTTATAATTGTAAGAGATTTCGCTATCTGAATCTAGATTGTTGTAATGCTATGGAAACTTGTGCGTTACATAACAGTCAAGTAAATTGTAAAAGTTTTTATTTGGGACTTTATAACATGATAGGCATGGGTCTGTCTTCAAGGTTAGGCCGTGCTTGCCAAGGTCGGTCTCTGGATGGGTGACCATCATTACATACAGAGTTTCCTCCGCGCCTCGAAAAGTACGTGTAGCCGTAGATCGCTGCTGTCGTTTGTAGATCTTTGACATTCGTACAGCCAGTCAGTGGCCCGAAAGTCTAACAACCGGTCTTACCAAGGGGTACCGTATTGACCAGTACTAACTGGGTTGTGGAAGATAGGCAGTCGCTCCATGTAAAATACCGGTATTCAGCTGCATCCGGTAAGACTGGAAGCCAACCCCAAAAAAAATAGAAAAGGCTAGGCAGATGATGAGCTCTATTTATTGTAATCTTCAAGTTTTTAATCTTTAATTTCTTATCATTTGATTTGTACTTAATTTTTACTGATATTGTTGTTATTGTACCAAACGACATTATCCTACACTCAAAAAGAAATACAACCCTAAAAAGAACGACATGAAAAAAGCTGCTGAAATTTAAATAAATAAGAATAAATGAATTGGTGAGAAATAAGTATTCAGCTTTTGCTCGTTAAATCGCTAGCTATGAAAAACTGAGTGGCTCATTATAGGGTAATAAAGTGGATTTTAAAGGCAAACGTCTTATTTTCATCAACATCTTGACTTTTGTGCGGGGATTTTCGACGATCCAAATTAAAATTTCACGGTCGTAAAGAATAATGAAGAGAATTCTTTTTGTAATTTGGAGACTTGAAGGATTTGGTCCTTGTGTATGCTTGTGTACTTGGTATTGGAGTACTAGCTTTGAATGTTTCTTATATTTTAATGTTTTTTTTATAGTGTCTGTACTAGTAGTATTGATTGATATTTAAAGACCAACTCTATCCTAGCCAGGACTAGCCTTTTCTAAACTACATCGGGGTCGGCTTCCAATTTAATATCAACTACGTGCAACGGGAGATATGAGTATTTAATATTATGATAATTTAATATAGAAATCAATAAAGTATTTTTTATTATAATATTTAGTATCATGATATCTTAAAACTATTTCGAATTATAACCAACAAGGGTAACCTTTTAAATCCATAATGCTAATAATATAAAACTCCACAGACTATTTAAATTTCAGCCCACGAATATGAGTGTGAAATATGGCAGGATCTACGGTCAACGGGTGGACGTGAGATCCCGGTCCTACCAGCAGGGCTATTACGTATCTTTCTGATATCCAGTGACTATCAAGCTTCGGTTATACACCGAACTTTGATGACAACCGTGAATGTCATCATATTGGTATTACGTATCACACTGAGTGGATATCACTTTACGTTGACTAACAGGGTCATACATAATACGAAACTAACCTTTTGACAGTTAATTGATGGACATTGAGCCCAGTTACTATCATTTCGAGCTGTCAACAGAGATACGTAATAGTCCTACTGATAGGCAGAACCTATACCAAGTAGGAACTAATAGGTACAAGAATCACGACACTAATATGTATTTATGTAAGTATGTAAGGGATTATTAGTTGAAGTTTTTTAATTAGTGTTAGTTCTCGACGTCCAAGCGCTTGTCCGCCTATTGAAATTAACACAATTTGGATAAGTAGTCATACATATTGTGTTAATTTCAATTTCCTATAATTTTATAATTGTTGGAAATTCAAATTTATCATCATCTTCCAGCCCTTGTCCAATTCTACTTGTGGTTGGCGCAACACGTTTAATTCTTCTTCCAATCTTCCTTGTCAGATGTCACTGCATTATTCTTATAATGAAAGGCTACTTTCCATGATTAAGTGACATATTTCCTATAAGTGCAATAACGTATCCATCTCTGAAAAAGATAAGATTGAAAATTGATCACACCAACTTTATTTTGCTCCCGAAAATATACGTGGTATCTGTGACACATGATATACATAACTACATCAATACAATATAAAACAAAACACTCTTCACTCATAAACCAATCCTTACATCGGAAACATCGGATTTTCGCTTTATTTATTTCGCCGTATCTATAAACCATTTTTACCCAATCCGACATGTACCTACCTTGTACATAATAGATTCATCCTAAGTCCTTGCATCCGGGTGAATTTGTTTCTCTGAAAAGAAACCTTTGTGGGATTTTACGTGTTCTCAGTGGATCGTAATGCTGGTATTATTTCGGATTGTTTTGTTTGCATGTAAGATTACCCCTGTCGTGTTTCGGGGACAATGTTCGGTAAGCACTTCACTTCTGATGTTTGTTTATAATGATTTGGGTATGGAGTACACATGGTGAGATGTGGCGGTATTTTGATGGAGGGACCAGAGTGGTAAAACTTAATTGATGTTCAATACACTAAACTTGACGTCATAAATATTAGCGTTATTTTTACTTACAGTTAATACTATGTCCGTGCCTCGGGAAGCACGTTAAGCCGTTAGTCTCGGCTGTCATTTGTAGATCTTTGACAGTCGTAACAGGTAGTTATTAGGCTTAATGTCTGACAACAAGTCTTACCAAGGGGTATCGTATTACCCAGTACTAAATGGGTTTTGGAGGTCAGGTAGGCATTCGCTCCATGTAAAATACTAGTATTCAGCTGCATACGGTTAGACTGGAAGCCGACACCAAAGTTGGGAAAAGACTAGGCAGATGATGAATTACTGCGATACAAAATAGGTAGCAAAATCCTTATTGCTTTTTCTCAGAAGTTCGATACCAAGAGCTTGATAATCACTTTAAAATACTATCCCATTTCATTTGAATTTTTAAAATCTAATTTATGTCAACACAAATTTGTCCCTATGGGCGCGAAAATTTTCGCAATTAAAAGGGTCTGTCCCAGTTTACCCCTCTGGGTCTTTTTAACTCATTCACAAAACGATTCGATTTCGATTTTGAAGATTTAAATAACTACGGAGTTTTAATAGCTTTCGTTACAAAGCAGAATAAACAAGGACGATCATGTTAATTTATTGCCATTAGAGTGTTGTAAATAAATTAGTTGTTCATGTTCTAACTAATCGTAATCTTATTAGGGGAATAAATTAACGGCTCTATATCTATTAGTACTTCTGTAAGATCAGCCATATGTCCTTTCACCAGTTATCAAGGGTATTTAATATTATGCATTTTGTAGTTGCCTCTTTATCTTCTTTTTATTTTCTCGTGGCCCGCGCTATTATTTTCTCCTGTTTCGTGGGTGGTCAGACCCGGAACAACTATCTGTAGCCCAAACAAAAATTGGTCCCGTGAGGGGATCGAACCTGCGACGCGCAGCGCAGCAGTTTATCATTCAGCCCAGTGGCTGACTGCAAATACCAGACCAAAGCGAGATTCACGGCACGGTTGGCGCAGTCGCCAAATGTTCCGTCGTTCGCTTTGGTATGGTATTTGCAGTATACAAGACTGTAATGATGACTATGTATTTCGGTGAAAGTTGTCAAAGAATATTGACGTTCACATAACTTCAAACACAAAAAAGAGCACAATGCAATCATACCTCTTCACACTCCAAAAATTCACGCTCCACAAAAACACAGCCGCCATAATCATGCACGAAGGACAAACATTACCAATTCACTCTCGAACACTATGTGTAACGAAAAAAAAAACGATTCCTTCGTTCCGCGTCACTTGTCATGCTTCGCAAAAAAGTAAAACATTGCCTCTTGAATCCAACGAACTGGCAAAGTCAATACACTCAACGCGACGGCAAAGCTAGGCTAACGAGCCCATCACTTGGGAGTCATGGCAAATATTATTTCGAGACGGAACGTAGATTGAAAAACTTGAGTGTATTTAAGTTTTTCCGTCTTTTGTTTCTGAGTGGATGTCGGTTTAGTTCTTAATCTGGATTAGGGGAGGAAATGTATGGGTTAAGTTTGGGATTGGCGGAAGAACGCTGAAAAATCCATATAGTTACAAGTAGCTGATTCTTTACTGTTTTTTTTTGTATCACTTTGATATCGAAATTATTTAAAGACTGTCTTTGCAGCGAGATAGAGTATCCGTTGGTATTTGAACCAAATTTTTATAAAAGATTAAATATTCACATAAACTTCAAACCGATATAACACACTCAACTCTTCAACCCAAATAACTTCGTAATCCTTAGAGACGGGACTTCAAAGCCCCAAATTATAATCCAGATCAACAGATATGCGAACATATAAATAACTTCGATTCTTAGGTCCAAACTAATAAGGTCTAATTCCCAACATCTGTTTTTAATAACAATTCAATGCCAACTTTCATAACATGATTTAAATACATTTCAAAACTTAATCCGTGGCAGTCTAGACGTATTTAGTTTGAAGTTTGCTATGAAAATAACATTAAATAATACGATTTAGGGTTGAACTCCGTAATTTAGTAACCTTTTGCCGATCGATGAGTCTATCCATACTAATATTATAACGATGCCTGTCTCTTACCTTAACTCGCCATAACAAGTTGAATTTAGATAAAATCTGGCACACGGTTGGAGGAAAAGGACAAGACCTGGTGTAGAACGTAAGATATTTTTATTCGAATAGATTTAAAAGGACATGACCTGGTGTAGGACATAAGATATTTTTATTCGAATAGATTTAAAAGGACATTACCTGGTGTAGGACATACGATATTTATATTCGAATAGATTTAAAAGGACATTACCTGGTGTAGGACATAAGATATTTTTATTCGAATAGATTATAAGGACATGACCTGGTGTAGGACATAAGATATATTTATTCGGATAGATTTAAAAGGACATGACCTGGTGTAGAACATAAGATATTTTTATCAGGATAGATTTCAATTTCCTTAAGATAATTTCCGACTTACATGTGGCTGAAGATGTAAGTAAAAGCTAGTGAAATATAAATGCTGAACTTATCTATATAAATCTAATTAAACTAGATTCATTCAGATGTAGTTTAGTGAGCAATGCTTATACCCAATTACTTAATACATCTAGTCTCTAAATGCTTACAGATTAGCATTAAATAGTACTTATTAGATTTTTAGGCGATGATTAACATTTTATCTGTTGGTATATAATTATTTCAGTTGCTTAGACTTAAAGAGAAAGACATAGAGGAGGTTGTCTTCGCCTGTAATCAATTTAATATTGCACCTTAAAGTTATTAAAACTAGGTAGGTATTTTGTAAATAAATAACAAATGTTTTAATACCAAAAGTAAAACGTGTGCAGTCAGTATTGAATAGGTCTAACTTGGTTTGTAATTTGCCTATTTATTATTCGGGTCTTTTCTACCAAAGGATACGTAAGTTTCTTGCCGAAGTTGTGAATAGAACATCACAGAACTCAATTCAAAACTCAAGTAAACAAATGAATCCTTGATATCTGAACGTTTTCATCGAGATGCATGTTCACGATTCTTGCAACCACTGCTCTATTTATAAAACTTTCTAAATTCAGAAGTCCTAAAATTCACCCAGTGTATTATTATTATCGAACCACAAAATAAATATCTACCGACATCACTCCGTCAGGACACCAAAACCTGAAGTTTTGAAGTCAACCAAAGTTATTTATTTTTCATCGCAAATCACGAAATCTGCGGCTGACACTAAAAGGCGCTGAACAACAGAGCCGTGATTGGAAACTTCGTACAATCTAATTGAATTCTTGAAAAGTAAGGGAGCGAGGATTACTTAAAACATTTTTTATAACGAATTCTAAATTTTGTTCGAGGAGACATCAAATGAGTTTTACATTGATGGAATCGTTAGATGATTTTTTGCCAGGAAGGTGTCGATTTCAGGGTGATGTACATAAATACATTATAACCAGCCTATAATCTTCCTTTCAGAATGGGTTGAATCCACCACGTGGGCCCAATGCGGGTTGAGAGTGTAATTTTGTTTTAACACGGACCTTACTCAAAGAATTAAAGTCTGAATTCAGATAGAAGATATAGGCTTAAGCCCAAGCATGCTTCAGTGGATTATTGAAAATATAGTTCATAAAATACATATAGATTTTGTTATTGAACATCACAATCCTTTAAAATATTATTAAATCTTTGGCAACCTTATAGTAATACCTTCCAGATAGCCTGTATGGTTATTTTTTGCTATAGTTTTATAAACTTGTAAAGGCTAACCATTCTAACAACAAATTTCTATAAACATTGTGCTGCGACCATTGTTGGTCATTATCATTATACTGCCCATATCCCAATTTATCTGGGATCGGCGCATCATGTCGTCTCTTTGCATATTTATGTCTACTCTTCATCTCATCAGTCACCTTCTTTCAAGCCATATTATATTTCACACATAAAAACGCTTGCTTTTTTCCACTATTGGAAGACAGACTAAAGTTTTTTAATAAAACTCCAAAAAATCCTCGAATAAAGAAGAAAACGTAAAATTTTGATAGTTCATCATCCGCAAAGAACAACTCGTTTCAAACTTCAACTCTTTCAAGTTGTACGGACTGAACAACTAATTCACTTTATTTTCCGCGACTCTTATAACTGGCTGGGAATCTTGGAAATATTCAATGTTTTGTTTCTTTATTGACCGACTTCAAGGAGGTTTTTGAAGAAGAGGTTTTTTTTCTATTTGTGGCCAGTTTCACCCGTAGAACAGAAGTGAGTGGAGAAGTGCCTACAATGGGGTAGATGACACACCAATCAGTTGAGATACTTTTTAAGAGCTGTCAAAACGCGGTTCTCTCATAGATTTTGTATGGCAATAGCAAACTGTGACGTCACTGTTTAGTCAACTCAATGACTCAACTATTTATTGATTTCAAAGGAACTAAAAATCGAATTTGGCAATTAATTGAAAATAAATCGGGTTTTCAGGCCCAAAATAAAGTGCTTTTTTTAGAGATTGGTGTCTTGGTATTATTATTTTTTTATGGTGTAATCTACCCTATTGCCTTCTTTTGAAATAATACAGGCTAGTTATGTAGTACATGTGTGTAAGTATATAAACCAAGCGAAGCGCAAGGGTTTAAATAGAATCTTACGTCATTTGAAAAGTGATGTATCTCAGCCTTATTTGAATACTTAAATAATAATTTAAATCATTTAAGTAAGAGTATTTTCATTTATCTGAGTTAAAAGATGAATGTGAAATCATTCCATAATATTTTTACAAGCAGCTTCAATAGTTAGTGTTTCATGCAATTAGCGAAATTGGCGACGTAATTTATGAATTCGTAAGACTTATCAATCGTATAATTACCTTACGTACAAAAAATATAAAAATAAATAAGAACCTATTAAAAAAATAAAACACAACTACACATCAAAGTAAAACATTTATTTTAATTTGTTTTTCGGGACAGGAGAGTTGGCGGTTTTCCTTATATGCCATAAGCAATCATCTGAGGAGGAGGGTCTCGCGCCTACGTGAGAGGACTCACTCTAACGTTACCGCCGTACTTGCCTCTAAAGCTGGGAGGTATAGGTGGAATCACTTGACTGAAGACGGTATAAACTGACAGATAACAAAGAGGTATAAACATGAAGTTTCTTTTAGTTTTGGACTTTATAGAGGAGTGGCTCTTGTTCTCCTACCTTTCTTTTTTTTTATGTCGTTATTTTATAAAAAGTATTAGACAAACTAAGTGTTTGTTTACCCCAAAACTAATATGAGGTGCTCATCATGGAATCCTAAAATCGGGAAAAAAAAGAATAGGGATGATGACTGCCTAAAAAAAATATGATTCTGTTTAGTTCGTTAGTTAGATTATCGAAAAATATTGTGTTTTTTGTTTTATCAAATTAATAAAATTGACGAAGACAAAACGTGTCAAAGATCAAACATGAGGCCGGCTTGTGACGTCACATTTAAGTAAAAAAATGTACTCAAAAGTGACGTCACACTAGTTTTCGACGCACTATATCGTCTTCATTTTTTTGTTTACGTGAAAAAATAAAAAAAGATGTGTCCAGTTTTTTTTGGAAATCTATCTGACGGACTAATTTGATTTTTTTGTCATCTAACCTATTATATATCCCATACATACACAAAAGTAATAGTTGTTTTTAACTATGAGTAGAGACAATGACTCCTTAAGCGATTCAGACTAAACCAAAACTAATGTTTTTTGCACGATGAAAATTGCCCTTTGTCCTTCTCCAGGTCTACGGCTACCTATCTATTTACAAAGATCACTTTAGTGGTTAAGGCCTGAAAGGATAACATAACAATTACAATTCTCATTAACAATAAAATTAATATCGATGGTTAAGGGAAACTGCAGTTTACTTTTTACCTTATAAAATAGTACACTGAAATAAAACTTAAAAAAACATTAATATTTTCATAATTCATTAGGATTTTTGGGATTTTTGGGAAGCTACTGCTTTTTTTTTCGTCGGTTTTGTACTCCACGTGTCAGTCTGATTGTGTTTTTATTTTATTTTTTACTAACACCCTTATGAATCTGTGTCTATTATAATTTTGATGATGGTCTCAAATTTTAATTATTTTAATTATAATTAATTTTGTTCACGGTGTGGGTCGAAAGGCATAAAACAATATTTCCTTTTTACCACTGAAATAAAACATACAGAGAGCGTAAGTTCATAAATAACAATTAATTTGTAGATCTTATCGTTGTCCTACGGTACTAAATTTCGGGTAAAAGATTGTAACGTAATTTGAAAAGGTTTTACTTAATTTTACAGATTAGATTGGGTTACAGCAGACAATATACGTTTTAGATCTGTAAAATATTGCAAAAAAATTAATTTCCTCAGTGGACAGCCATTTTATGTCCATTTAATAGGTATTACATAAATTCCTCGTGTTTTGAATTTACTCGTACTGATTCAGTACAAAGGGGTGTAAATCGCATTTAAAGTATTTCTGCAACTATTGTAAACGGCATGTCAGCCATTTTTGATATATCCATCATCGATATGTCTACTAAATTACTTTGTTAGGTCCTTTGTAAAAGATTCCCACGTGGTCAGTTTTTTAACAAGGCTCCTATTTGACCAGTCTTTTTTACAGAGATTTTAATAATAAGCAATCACACTATATTCCCAAATTTAAACAACCATTCTTCCTTTGTGAAACTGATCTGAAAACCAGTGCCTATCTTTTTGTTTTATCCCCTTTAGTATAACAGAAAAAAAGCCTAACAGCCATTATCAAAAGTTTTCATAATTCATTGGCTGTGTCGCTTAAAACCTAGGATTATAAAGTAAACAATACAAAACCTAATATTGTGACAATAACTGCTTAATTACCTGTGTCCTTTTAAAAAATCTATGAGTAGTTTGTGTGCTGTTCTGGATTCCCTTGACCAGAACCAGGAATACTTTAAAAGATCTACCCTTTCGTTTTCACCAAGCACTCATTGTACGTCGAATCCCTCAAACATGTTTTGTATGTTTTTATGTCACATAGCCCTATAGCTTTCCAATTGTATTTATGTGCGCTCTTATCCAGCCAATCTCACATAAACGCCTCTAAGTCATCATACCAATGTTTCTTAGGCCTCGCTCGACGTCGACTCCTGGCACTGACATGGTCCACCTGCCCCATTTCAGCCTAGCAGATTTATTCACCATGGCATTGCGTATTCAAACATTAATATATAATAATTATTTATACGATCTAAACATCCGAAAACAATAAACAAAAGGGTAACCTCGTATTGAATTAATATTTACTATCCAAACAACAGCAAATTACGGACATAAGTTTAGACAAACATACGAAATTGTTATGCAACACGCAACGCAACATGTTACGCTGTTACGCAACATGTTTGTATTATAATAGGCGGTAGACGTCGGCAACGTTAATACTTCGACCTTAGCTGGAAGCACGTATGTTTGCAGATTTACTTTACAAGTTTAGACCTAACGGAGATATGAAGGCAGATTATGTACGAAATGGATTCTCGGAATTCGGGATTTGGGGAATAAAATGCGTCTTTGCGGGTTTTCGTTTGAGATTATGAGAGGTATTTTCCCTGTTTTGTTGTTGCTTGGTTTTGGGAGTAGTGTTTTCGTTACGTCTGGTAAAGAACAATATTCATATTTTGAAACAGCGTAAATAAAATAACCTGATATAAAACTTTAGTGCTATAGTAAGTGATAGCTTAGCGTGACGGTTGATAGAATGTAAGAAAGCGAGGCCAAGAGCGCTAAGAGCGAATCGGACTCGCGCACCGAGGGTTCCGTACAAACTATATTTAAAGGACAAACTTAACTTTGCTGTTCGATCCCCAGAAACGGCTATATAATAAGTTTTCAATAGTAAAATCGCTTTTTAATGTTAATATTTATTAAAATACATATTTACGGTTTTCAGATTTTTCCCTTAACATGTGCTGTAAGACATTACTTCTCGGCAAATTTCGTAATTCTAGATCAACGGAAACTATATACCATATAGGTTTTCGACCCAAAACCTATATGGTACTTCCGCTTGACCTAGAATTGTCAATTTTGGTTAAAAGCAAGGTCTTACAGCACAAGTAAAGGGAAAATTCCGAAAAATAAAAAAGAGAAAATGAAGGAAAATTTTGGTACTTACAAGTTTTCGCAAAAATCTAAATTTGCCCATATCTTTTTATTGTGTTGACTCAGGACCACACACCTAATAGGGACTATATGATGAAATGAAATGAAATTATGTTTATTTTTGCAAGTAGGTTTTTACAAACACTTTTACACGTCTTTACAACCTCCTATAACCTCTTTATAGACCTCAGTATCTGGTATAAATTTCAACTTGCTAGGTCCACCCGTTCCTGAGAAAATCGGTGGTGACAGACGGACAGACGGACAAGAAAGTGATCTTATAAGGGTTCCTTTTTTACCTTTTGAGGTACGGAACCCTAAAAACGTGTTGCGCCGACCCCAAGTAACATCGGACGGAAGGACGGAGGAAGATGATGATGAGTACTTGGGTCTAAAATGGCTGCTTTAGCAGAATCATAATAGAATAATAATATGAATTACGTTACAATTCGTAAAAATGCTCATAAAAGACAATTCATAATAATATTAACTGTGTCATGTGTCAATTTTAAAAATTGTAACGCAATTCATATTATTATGCTATTATGATTCAGTTATAGCGGCCATTTTACACCCACAGTTACCTACTTCATTATTACTCAATACTATACTTACCCGCTGTGTTTCCGAGGTACTGGACTGTGGAGGTCTGGACGACTGCCTACCTAGCAGTTACTCCATTCAGCGACATCTAGTTACAATGGAAGCCGCCACTGACAAAGTTAGGAAAAGGCTAGGGAGATGTGTGTGTAGCGCCGTTCGCGAACAACCAAGAACCTTTGCGGCAAGGCTCCTGCGGACCCTAAAGTGTGCCTGCGTGCTGCCAAGCCGAATACACCGGTGTACATTTCCCGCTTGCATTACACCACTAAAGCGGGGGAAACCGTGGAGTACGCGCGCCAAAAGACGAGGAACACACCGAGGGTGCAGTGACTGGAGTCGCGCCGCAACGTCAACTTCAAGGCGTTCGTGGTGCGAATACCGCATTGTTATCTGCCCATGGTGATGGAGGAAGACTATTGACCGCAGGACGTGGTGTTCCGTCGCTTCCGCGGACAAGTTCCACTGGACAGCCAATACAAGTGAAGTGTGACTAAGTGAAGTGCTACTTACATAGTTTTTAAGTCTTATTTATGAACTAGCTGATGCCCGCGGCTTTGACCGCCCGCATATTATATACTAAAACCTTCCTCTTGAATTATTCTATCTATTGAAAAAACCCTCATCAAAATCCGTTGCGTAAGATTTAAGCATACATAGTGATGTAGCGACAGAGAAAGCGACTTTGTTTTATACTATGTAGTGATGATGATGCAAGTCTTGTATTTACTTTATATATGTTAGTTTATAAGGTATATATTTATGGGCCCTTGTACCCTGAAGTAAATTGATGTTGTTGTTGTTGTATAATTACCTACCGTCTCAAGTTCACTCAACCACAATATCAATAATTGGCTTAAGATAGCCCGCACCACAAGCCGGGATTAATTATACCAAACAGAAGAAGGTATCCACAACACAATAGAAGCAAGCACGTTACACGTCATCTAATTACCAAAATTAAATAAAGAATTCTAATCACATAACCGTGTAACTAGCCTAATCTCTTAACGAACTAAAATCAAATTGAGTTAATTTAATAAACTTTATTCCCCGAAAAGAGGGAATTCGTGTCACATTCGTACCTCGGGGGCCTAAATAATTCCCCCGGGGACTTGGGGTACTCCCCATATTTCATCTTACTTATAATTGCGAGCGTTTAGATCGCTGTAATTGGTGGCTTGGGGGCTCAAACGATTTCTAGATTGCAGAAACATGTAATCAATTGTTGCGTGTTAGTAAGGAAATGTTTTGAATCAATTATTTTGTTGTTGTTCATAGAGGTTGTGTGTTATGTCTAATTTATGGGTAACTATTAAGGTCTGTTTTGAATTGTGAAGTAAATATTTGATTTAACAAAACATGAACCGTTTTGCGGTTGAATTCATTGAACTAAATTTGAACTTCGTAGAATTACAGCACCACATAGTCGTCATAAATCCACGCGTAAAATCCCCAAAGGTTTGGATAGAGGTGTGTTATTTATCAAATAAAAGAATTTACATACATAAATACATATACTCACACCTTTCTCCCATGGCGATAGGCAGAAACCTGCTACGATCCTTACAAACTCCTTTTGCCTCGTCCACGTTTATACATCTGGTCGTACACGCTTGCGAGTACTATAACCTGACCTTTCTGGTATTAAAAGAAATTATTGATTGAATAAATAAGAACCCAGTTTAAATTATAATTTGAAAACGATTTTTTTAAGCGATAAATATTACAAATGCATCGTATCGAATATTTAGACAAAATAGTAAATTGTAGTTGCTGTTGTTTCTCAACTTCCTCCTTGTATCTTATGCTAACTTAAAACAAGATTCTAACCCCCTTCTTCATTGTCCACAGAACTACCTCCAGATAAACCAACGATAAAGGCGGAGAAAGGATGGTACGCATCAGGTGACTCCCTCAGAGCACAGTGTTCGTCACCGCCGGCGGACCCTCCAGCCAATCTGACGTGGCTGCTAAATGGAAGAGATGTGAGTATCTTTTGTACTTTGAGATAGATTAAGGTGGATGCGTTAGGGTAACCCGCAAAATTTAAATTTTCTTACGTTTTTTTGCAATTTGTAGGTGGTGGTTGCACAATGATTAAAATGTGCTGCCCTGGCAGTTCCCCCTTAACAAACTTGCCTTCACCGTGCTAAGGTCGCGTGTTTAAAAGATCTTCAAAACCGAGAAGAGTAATATTACAAATATCACATGGAATAATAGATACATTGTCATACTTTAAATTGACGTGTCAAACAACATTTTTAACGAAACAGAAATGCAAGCATTTTTTGACGCAATCGAATTCTAGGGCGAACTTATATGTAGATTTAAATTTTTGTTAGCAATATTTTAGGATACAAAAGAAATAGTGCCCTTTGATAACAGTTACGCATCGCAAATGAGACAACATACATTTGGATAAAACTCATAAAGCTAATTCTCGTATTTAAAAATGATTAAAATCTAGTCGTAATCTCGTCTCAGTGCCAATCGGTGTCAAAAATTTAGGCAAACTGGAGGGATAAGTGGGATTAGTGTAGGATCGATCTTAAAAATACGGCAATTACCCCCGGCAATTTTTTATCTCCTATTAAACTAAGTTATGGAATCAGGCGTTACTTTGCGGAAATTCATGATATTAAATGATAAGCAAAACATTTAGTTTTAATTCCACGAAAAAGATCCAGCCTGTTCTAGTGTTGTTTAGGTTTTGTCATTCCTTTGAAGCTCGTAATCTAATTTGGCATCTACCTTGGAGGTAGGTCTTAAAAGACGTTGAAGTTGACAGGTTACATCTAATACAGAAGGTATGGAATCTAGGATATTTTTTCCAGTAATCAAAATAAATTGGCTTCTGACGTTGATGATTAATGAATATATGTTTCTCCCACTCGTTATATTATCACAAAAATGATATTGTGTACCATTTTTAGATTCTTCTCAAAATAAAATACAGGTAATAAAAATAAGAAGCTTGTCTCCCCCAAGGATCTTGTCGTTTCTACGTGACAAGATTGAAGTATGATTCTGAACTTTGTTTAAATACCATTACCGTTGAATTGTAAATACCATTTGATTATAATCTATACCAAGAGATTGTAAACTCTCGAAAGATTGTGAACACGGAACGCACCTCGCGCGCTGACTGGTTGAACGTCATGTGCCCCGCGCCGCCATATTTCTTTGTTAATTCGTTTTTTGTCGAATGTAAACGACCAGTGTTTTGGTGATTGTAAATTGATTTCGTGTTGAAAATAACTCACAGCTTTAGAATCACTACATATTATAAAAAAGTCGCCCGCCGCGTCTATCCCAATGTTTGCTTAGATCTTTAAAACTACGCAACGGATTTTGATGCGGGGTTTTTTATTAGATAGAGTGATTCAATAGGAATGTTTTAGTATATGAGTAGGAAGGTTTTAGTCGTGGAGAGAATCCGGCAACTGGGTCTCGAGGTGGCATTGCACAAGTCCGAGGCCATGTGCTTTCATGGGCCTCGGAATGCGCCACCTCCGGGATCCTCAGTGATGGCAGGAGGGGTTTCCATCGGCGTCGAGTCGACGCTGAAGTACCTGGGACTTGTCCTCGGCAGCCGGTGGTACTTCGTGGAGCATTTCCGACGTTTGGCCCCCAAACTGGAGCGGACAGGGGCTGCCTTCAGGCGGCTCCTGCCCAACCTGGGGGGGCCAAACGCCTCCTGCCAGAGGCTCTACGCGGGAGTCGTGCGGTCCATGGCCCTTTACGGGGCCCCGGTGTGGGCGCGTTCATTGAGGCAGCGAACCGCCAACTATTTGAACGCGCCCCAAAAGGTGGTGGCCGTAAGGCTAATCCGGGGGTACCGCACGATCTCCCGCGAGGCGGGGAGCCTCCTTGCCGGATTGCCGCCATGGGATCTGGAGGCGATAGTCCTCGCGCGCCTACACGAGTTGCGCGCGGAGGCGCTACGCCGGGGGGAAACTCCGCTGCCGCGACAAATTGTCGCTCAGCGGACGGACTTCCGGCGTGATCTCATGGCGACATGGAGAGAGCGACTGTCGCAACCCCGTGCAGGGCACGCCACAATAGTGGCGATAAGTCCCCTCTTTGAGGAGTGGCTGGAGAGACGCCACGGCGTCCTCACCTTCCGCCTGACGCAGGTTCTTACCGGACACGGTTGTTTCGGTAAGTTCCTGCACCGAATCGGGCGGGAGGAGACGCCCGGGTGTTTCCATTGTGAGGATCGACCGGAGGACACGGTGGAGCACACGGTGGAGGTGTGCCCCGCTTGGGCGGAGCACCGCCGTGTCCTCGTAGCGGCGATTGGCGGCGGCGACCTCTCGCTCCCGGCCTTGGTTCAATCCATGGTCCGGAGCGAGATGGAATGGGACGCCGTCACCTCCTTCTGCGAAGCAGTCATGCTAGCGAAGGAGGTGGCGGAACAGGACAGGGAGAGATCCACACGTCCCGGCCGCCGCGGGAGACGCCCCGGGCGTCGGAGGCCACGTGGTGGCTTCCGGCCACCGTAGGCGCGGGCCTGTGGACGGGGAGCTATGGGCTAGCTCGCCGTCCGTACGTCTCATGACGACAGGCCGTGTCAACGGCGCGTTCGTGTTCCACGCGCGCCTCAAAGAGAGTCAGCAATAGGGAAGGGGTCCGCAAGGACCGAAGCCTGCCGGGGCTGCGGGACTATTCGAAAGAGATACCGTGGCTCCGGAACACAAAGGGCGATGAAGGAACATGGATGGGTTTTACTCAGTAAAAGTCTGACACTCCCTCCTGCTCCGCCCAGAGCGGGAGGAGTCATTTGATGATTTCCCATCCGAAAAAAAAAAAGGCATCAGCTACTTGTTTACATGAAATTGTGGTGGAAGTAAAATGAATCTGTGATCAACCAAAAAAACAAACAGAATTGCCTGCTGTAAGACCGACCAATCAGGGACAGGTTCACTATCTTTCGAGAGTTTACAATCTCGCAAGATAGATTGTAATCTAACGGTATTTACAATTTTACGGTGACATATACATGTTAAAAAAACGGCCAAGTGGCTGTCGGCCCACGCGCAGTGTAGGGTTCCGTAGTAGCCCGTTATATTTTAGATTTTGTTTTTCAATGCAAGTCTTTACCCGTTATAAACAAGCAACTACTTCACCTTAGTCACATTAAAGGATTTATTCTAAGGATTTTGTATTTGGTACAAAATTATCCAACACCCAAGTTCAACGACTATTACTGCTAAACTAATAAAGTTATCTTAGCCGCTATAGTTTTTCTTCAAAGTTCATGAAATGTACTATCATCATGATTTTTTCTAGATTTTTCAAGCTCGCAGTTTAACTGTTAGGGGGGGGGGGGGCACCCTACTGGAACTAAATTTGCACTTTAAAGTTTAATATTACGTAAATAGAGCTTATATCGAAAAATAGTATTAGCAACCCCTAAGTCATTTTAAAGACTAGACCTGTTCAACGATACCCCACACGATGGGATAGCAGACGAAATATATTATTCAAAATTTTATTTTACCGTTTTGTCGACGTAATTGATATACACACCCACTTCATTTTTGATAATGTTAGAGCCAGTCTAATTTCGACTAGTACACGAAAGAACATGGTTAAAAGACAGTTTTCTTCCCGAAAGTTCCCGTTGAATTAATTTTCGAGTTCGGGTTCGGAGTTCGGGTGACACCATTGGTAAAAGCTAGTTATAAACAAACAAGCGATAAGCCTATTATTTTACACAGGTACACCTAAATCCATAAGTTATTAAAACACTAAGATGAAATCGTACAAATACTTTTACCTTCACTAATACTAAAAATGCTATGACGTAGCTCATGCGATGACGTCATTGCTACGCCAGCTACGCTATCGTAGTATCGACGCGCTACGAGTTGCGTTTTGCCACTGTTCTTCGACTTTGTATTACGTCAGAGGTGCATTTCATCTGCGGCCTATACTAAAAAAAAGGGCAAGTTGGACTTGCGCATGAAGAGTTCCGTGCCGTCGTAGTAGGAGAGCCTTCTTTTGATTTTAATTTCATTTTATTATTTGTTGTTATAGCGGCAACATTGTTTTGGTTATGTACGGAACCCTTAAAAACTACGATATATGTATAAAGAGGTTTTTATTTACACCACCATTCAGTTGTCTGGTCAGGTGTATTTAGATAGTCTTCTGTATTGTTTTACATGTATTCTAAGGACCAAGGATTATATCAATATCACACGCTGCTTAACAATATCAAATAATTCCTAGACGTAGAATACCGCCTGGGTCTAGGAATTATTTGATATTGTTAAGGTATCACTATCGTTTCTCAGAACACATGCAGCAATGCTATGAATACACAACAAAGATATCCATATCCACAACTGAAACAAAAGCTATATATAACGTGCCATACCATGCGCCACACAGTCTATCCAAGAAATACGACGAGTTACCAGTAACCCTGTATATATCAATCACGTGTATATGACTATGACTAAGTCCGTACAGACTATGTCCGAAACCACCTAACTATTTTAAAAGATTTTGTGTGGTGCTAGCTGTGTTTTGGAGCATGTAGGTGATGCTGTTGTTAATAAATTGCAGCCGTGCGAAGCTGAGACGGGTCGCTAGTATAAATTAAAACTTCTTATAACCAAGGCACCAACAACGTAAAGAAGATCCGTCCCAAATCTCGCCATCCTTCAAGCCCTCCAATAAACGTCACTGTGATGACGTCATAACACCAGCTCGTTAGCGCCGCCATCAGCGTGCATCCTTCGCGACGCCGAGTTAATTAATGAGCAATGAATCACCGACGTTAGCATCGATCGTGTTGTGTGTAACCGCTGCTTTAGTTATGAGCGCCGGGTACATACTGTTTAGGTGACTAGAATTACTTCGAACTAAAATACTCGTGTATACCAGTATGAGATAAAATTTTGTAGACATAGGCACGCGCTACTCTGTCTCGCTTCTGTCTTGCTTTGAGACATCATCATCATCAGCCAACCACAGTCCACTGCTGGACATTGGCCTATTCAATCGCACGCCACTCAACTCAATTTTCGGCAACTCTCATCTAGCCGTGTGGTTCTGTAAGATCTCATGCTAAACTTCGAGTCTGAATTCGCTGTGAGTTTCTTAATTGGCATTCTAAAATCTCGGTTGATAATTCGAATTTACACTAGCGCCACCCTTGCGAGCGTGTCAGCGAGTTGAACTAAATTAACAGGGAGATTTTGACAGATATAGTATGAGATGACGTAAGAAGTAGCATTGGTTCGCTGACGTTTGACGCTTGACGTTCGGTGACGCTCTCAGAATGCAAAATCAAGGTCATTTTGAACCTTATGCGAAGTGAGAGTGAATAGCGATGTGAGATGCGAGTTGTTGTTTGAATTTTACAGAATCGACCTACAGTTGCTACCAGCCATCCTGCGAAGATCGTCGCTCCACCGCGCCTGATAGTGTTGAGGTTCTTGAGTGGATACCGAAAATCGGCAAGCGTAAGGTGGGCCTTACGCTTGCCGATTTGCGGTATCCACTCAAGAACACGTCTACCCCAACGGTCATCCGTTTTACGGCTAATATGGCCGGCCCAGTGCCACGAGCTTATTTATACTTGCTTTGAGTAAAATCGTCCAATGATGTTATGAGTGTGTAACCACTATACAACATGTAACATAATTAACGCACATCCTCAGACACCCCAATTAGTTTATTATGTTATAATCATAATACATGCACTGAATTTTTAATTAAACATGTATAAGCAATGATTATTTAATAAATTAGTTTTCCTAATTCCGGAAGAATGTTGTAGTCACAGTACAAATCAACGAACGCACACAGTCGCATACGTAGGTCTCATACCTACGTATGCGACTGTGTGAGTCTTGCTAGCCTTGTAGGTATTCGCTCGCGTTCGAGACAGCTGTTAACGTCGCGTTGTCGCTCGACTCAACTTCAATAGAAAACTTCAATACATTTTAATGCCTGTTTTCTTAATTGATGTTTTAATTTGGAAAGCACTTCGTCATTTTTTATCAAAAGCGTTCACTATCCTATTTTTTTAAATAAACTAGCGATTTAATACGTCCCCACAAAAAAAGTCTTCAAATCAGCTGATTGGGGATTCTCATCAAATTAATCCCATATTTCGTTTTGAAAACGAGTACGTGTACGCCAATCGGCTCCCCTGTCGATGGCTGTGTTCGGACGGAACGTTCCATGGCCACGAAGTAGCAGCTAACTACTCCAGTACCATACCTTTGGTTGACTTGAATGTTCTGCCAGCTAGAACCACATTATCACCACACTGCACCATGCCACAATCCTCACCATTAGTCACCATTTCACTGAACATTTTGTGTCAATTATTGCAAAGAAAGCGCGCGCGAAAAACTGTTTGCATAAGTACACTGTACGGAAGTTAGCGCGTGACTAAATATTGTTTACATTTATTTAAGTTAGCTTTGATTGTAGGCGCCGCCGGCGCCGCCCGGTGGCTATCTCGCTCTATCCCAGGTTTTTAATTTGCACGAGAAAGGGAACGAAAACTAGTGTCACATATTTTACATTTTGTTGGTTTATCTATTGTGTCCTTTAACGAGTGCCTGTTTAATGTGTGCGTGCGGTTGAATCGCCAAGTTTACCTAACTGTATTTGTAACGACTTTAACTTACTTGAAATAAGGTTCATTTTTCTTTATTTTGTATTGAATGGCGGAATTTGTATTAATACAAATAAAACTGCACTTTTAAAAGTCTTATTGCCTTGAGTTACGGTCCATTTCAGTTCGCTTGGACTATACAGGGGTAGTGTGGCTATAAATTACGTAGCTTTAATTATTTTTGGGATAAAAAATTACCTACATTAAAAATTATAGAAATCGATTCAGTAAACGATTCTGAAAAGTAATTTCAGGATGTGCGTTAATTATGTTACACGTTGTATAAGTTATGGGCGCCTATAGTTGCTGCCATTTAAGATCGCAATAGCGGTCATTGCCCTTTTCCTAATATGTCTTCGTACGAACAAAAACAAATTACAAAATGTGACGAATTTACTTTGTGCGAATGTACAATAACCCATCGTTTTTCATTAGAAAACACTCTTTTTTTTGGGCAGTCGTGCAAAAATGTCGAAGATCACGATAGATGACGATTCAAAACTTGAACAGGCTTATTTTTGGACTTCAAAGTTATAAACTTTAATAAATGTAGATGGGTCAACGACCGCTATTGCGAGCTTAACTGGCAGTAACTATAGTACCAATGTGTCACCCCGTTACGTGGCTGCTTTTGTCATTTAATGATAAAAAAACTCTTTAAAGTTTGTTGAAAACAGCCTTTACGCACAGTGATGTCAATCGCAATGAAGTGTACCTAATAAACCACTGAAGGTTAACCACGTACTTTTACTAATCATTTTTTCTGTTCGAAACTCATGAGCGGTGAAATCATACTAAATGGCAAAACAGTTTTTTTTGAGAGGTTAAACTTATACGGTCGTCTAGCGCACCTGCGCAGTCATCCAGGTGTTGGGGCGCAGTCACCTTGCTGATTAGCTAATATTTTTCTCACACCATTCTTCCCGATACTCTAGAACAATAATATAGCAAGAAAACTTGGCATAAACACAACATACCAACAATAATGAAATCAATTTGTGCTGTACCGACGTCACACTTCGTCGTTGTTACGTCGAGACGCTTGATAAATGACTCCGAACAACTAGTTCGCTTGTTCTATCTCATACTACTGTTTCAATGTTTATTTTTCTATGTGTTATTACCTTTTATTTATTCTTCTTCTATATATTTTGGGTTGGTCCAAATGTTTCTGTCCTATAGGAATATTCTCCAAATCGTGGATACCTTTATAAATAGAAATCCCCTAGCGCTGTCGAGGTTTAAACTAACTATCCATGCATTCTAATATTTTAATGCGAAAACAATCTGTAACTCTAATCACTTAACGGATTTTGTTGATATCTGACACGCAGGTGCTCCATAACCTGGATTAGGATATAGGATACGGTTGGTCATCTATGTGTAGCAGATAGGTACTTACGCATTCCCTGTTTGGGTCTGATCGTGATGTTTAATATCTCTACACCTTGGATCAACTGAATTGCGATTGCAAGCAAGACTTCACGAATAGCAGCAGGTATAAACAGACGTCTTAGGCAAGTGTCAATTTTTTATTAATGTTTACAGTGACTTTCAACAACATTGGCGCTCGTGTCGATCGATTGGTCGATTGTACATTTTCCCATACACATATGGGTTGTACCCATTTTCCGTAGAACAGAAGCCAATCGCTTTACTACTGCGCCAAAGGTGCCTATCGTTTTATCTTTCTCATCTTAAAGTAATTAATTTGCTTTTGTTCGGTAAGTAATTATTTTGTACATCTATAAGCCCGATGAGATTAAAACGTTCTTCTCTAAATATAGAAATCTTAAGAAGTAATTATCGAGATAAGATTTTGTCTGGTGAAACGAGTTTGTAATTGAATGTCACTCAATATGATTAATGTTTGAGATTTGATGCATTCATTCATTTCGTATCAAGATTACTCCGTCTCAAATTCGATAATAGGATTAAGTTTTCATTTTCACATCATTCAATCTTTATTTCACTGAAATATACATAGGTGATTACATAGGTGTGATGTATAGCTAAACCATAGCCCAGACCATCTGATAGTTGGACGTTTTGCTACATGGACATTGTGCTAATTAGACTTACTCCTCATTAGACGTTTCGCGCTATTGGACATTTAGCTACTTAGACCTTCTGATCTGCAGGGCACAAAAGCTTCACCATCACACATTCGTAGAGCGCTCAGAGACACCTTAGTTTATTTTCAATATGAAATTGAGTCTTTTAGATAGCGTTTATATTTTTGTAATGAAAATCGTAATAGGATTGCATAAAAAAAACTAGAAAAATGTGGATATACTATAATAAAGTAAGAGATATATCTGCCAATCCCTTCGGGGATAACAGCCATGATGTTATTATATGTCACTATAAAAGTAAACACTTCCCTCGTCATCCTTTTTATTTAAACGGTTAGCAAATCAAATCCGATCATAGAGAGACTTTTTCAATGTTCTCCAACAATATGAAGGAACATGGAGTTTGAACAAATTGAATCGAATGGGAACTAAATACTGAGTTCCGCCTTCAGCGGAGTGGGATTTCACTACTCAAATATTGATGTACCTCAGTTGATGTTATCGGTTGGATTAAACGTGCAGTTTAAGTTTTCCGAGTTAAAACGCTGGCTTTGAATAGTTTAGGATATGTGTTTTAGTACTGAATTTTATTGCGATTGGTGGTGTAACGTACTGAGCACCTCTGATGTAGATAGCATGATGTTAAGGTAAGTTATTTTACAAATCGGCTTCCATGTACCAAGTTTTTCTTTAATAATTTCTTTACAGTTATTTTAGTTTATCTGTTGGAATATTTATTGGTTCAGTAACATCATTAAAAAGGGCCTATTTCTGAACCATAAAGTACAAATGGGCCACCTCAAGCGACAATCAGCGTGCGAAAATGAAAGAACTGGATAGAGCAAGCCACGAATCATTGTAAATCGTGTCGCAAGTCGCAAACCAAGTCACAGACTTTTATTTAACAACTAAACGACCTCTAGATGAATTACTTTTCATTTCAGCAATCGGTGCCTTCTTGACTTTATTTTCGGACATCTATTCTAGAACCACACAAACTTGTTTCTGCTTCTAAAATTAAAATAAATAAATAAATATCGCTGGACATTAACACACAGCGCCATCTAATGCCACACTAAGCAATGAGGCTTGTGTCGTGGGCGCCAGATAGTTGATATACTACATAGATACTTTTTATTTGTAAATACATACTTATTATACATATAAACATCCATGATTCGGAAACAAATGTCCATGCTCATCACACAAATATTTGCTCCAACCGGGATTCGAACCCGTGACCCCAAGAACGTAAGGCAGCCTCACTACCACTGCGCTATGCGGGTCGTCAAAATTAAATTAATTTAAAACCAAAAACGTGTACACGCGTTATCTTCACCCCTGTAGGTATAAGCGAACACATCCACGGGCAAGACGCGTTTCAAAATATAGCTCACTTACTTCGTTTCAGTGTAAACAAAATTTTAAAAGCGTGCATTACTGCGGGCAATATAGCGCGCCTCGTAAGTGAATATCGGCTGTGGCTATAGATAGCTATTACCATTAACATGAACTATATTGGGTACTTATCTCCAGAAGTGGCCGTTTTAAAGCAATTTTTAAGCAGGCATGTAAATGTTGAAGAGTATTAAGTGATCATTTTAAGATAGGTACTGTTGTAAGGAAAAGGGTAGTTTTAAATGGCTCTTTTTCTTTTTCACTGTTATGCGAATGGGAAGTTAGGGGCAATATTCATTGCATAAGAGATTTTACTATAGTTAACGGGTTAGTCACACGTTGTTTAGCCAACGAGCTTAGTGATCTCAATAATACACAGTTTATGTTACTGTTTATTTTTTTTTGTTACCGGGTTGGAAAATCCACACGGATGTCGCCCTGGGGCGGGCGGAGGGGTTTGTCGGACTCTTACCTACTAAAACCACCCCGGTGTTCCGTTCCCACACACACTGGGGATCATGGGAACTAGTGCGCCTTCCACGATCCCCGGCTAATACCGGCCGGCCCGCGTCTGCGGGCTTCCTCAAGTCTGCAAGTCTCCTCAAGTCCAGCCACTTTAACCCTTTTCTTTTTTTTTCGGATGGGAAATCATCAAATGTCTCCGCCCGCTCTGAACGGAGCAGGAGGGAGTGTCAGACTTTTACTGACTAAAACCCATCCATGTTCCTTCTTCGCCCTTTGTGTTCCGGAGCCACGGTATCTCTTTCGAACAGTCCCGCAGGCCCGGCAGGCGTCGGCCCTTGCCCCCTTTACCCCTTCCTTTTTCTGACTCTCTTTGAGGCGCGCGTGGAACACGAACGGGTCGTTTCCCGCGACGTGACGTGAGGTTCTCTGCCCCTTTAACCCTAGAAGCCCAATCATATTTTACTGGCTTTAAAGCTCAATCATAGGTCAAATATTAATACTACTAATGACTTGATTGATTCTGTTGTATCTATTATTTTTTAATAATTCTATATTTATGATGTTACTAATAAAGAAATAAATAAAACAAAACTTTTATTCATGTTACAACTACACTGACCTGCAAAAATAAGTACTACACTTTTTAAGTTTCAATTTTTCCTAAACTGTAGAAGTTAGAGATTTAAAATAAAAAAAAACGTTATAAAGCAATTATCATCAGCTTTCTTTAGTTATTATCGGTTTTCTTTGAAACTATAGACAACATTAAACTATTTTTCGAGTCCTTTTTGTTTCGAAAGTATATCTTGTGTACTAAAAAAGTTATTGCATTTTTGAAAGTGTGATACTTATTTTTGCAGGCCAGTTTACTTATTTGAGTTGAAACTAATAAGCTAACTAATAAGCAAACAAAAATTCGGTATAAAATGAGACCCCCTTTTTTTTTTTTTTTTTTCGGATGGGAAATCATCAAATGACTTCTCCCGCTCTGGGCTGAGCAGGAGGGAGTGTCAGACTTTTACTGACTAAAACCCATCCATGTTCCTTCATCGCCCTTTGTGTTCCGGGGCCACGGTATCTCTTTCGAATAGTCCCGCAGCCCCGGCAGGCTTCGGTCCTTGCGGACCCCTTCACTATTGCTGACTCTCTTTGAGGCGCGCGTGGAACACGAACGCGCCGTCGACACGGCCTGTCGTCATGAGACGAACGGACGGCGAGCTAGCCCATAGCTCCCCGTCCACAGGCCCGCGTCTACGGTGGCCGGAAGCCACCACGTGGCCCCCGACGCCCGGGGCGTCTCCCGCGGCGGCCGGGACGTGAGGATCTCTCCCTGTCCTGTTCCGCCACCTCCTTCGCTAGCATGACTGCTTCGCAGAAGGAGGTGACGGCGTCCCATTCCGTCTCGCTCCGGACCATGGATTGAACCAAGGCCGGGAGCGAGAGGTCGCCGCCGCCAATCGCCGTTACGAGGACACGGCGGTGCTCCGCCCAAGCGGGGCACACCTCCACCGTGTGCTCCACCGTGTCCTCCGGTCGATCCTCACAATGGTGACACCCGGGCGTCTCCTCCCGCCCGATTCGGTGCAGGAACTTACCGAAGCATCCATGTCCGGTAAGAACCTGCGTCAGGCGGAAGGTGAGGACGCCGTGGCGTCTCTCCAGCCACTCCTCAAAGAGGGGACTTATCGCCACTATTGTGGCGTGCCCTGCACGGGGTTGCGATAGTCGCTCTCTCCATGTCGCCATGAGATCCCGCCGGAAGTCCGTCCGCTGAGCGACAATTTGCCGCGGCAGCGGAGTTTCCCCCCGGCGTAGCGCCTCCGCGCGCCACTCATGTAGGCGCGCGAGGACTATTGCCTCCAGATCCCATGGCGGCAATCCGGCAAGGAGGTTCGCCGCCTCGCGGGAGATCGTGCGGTACCCCCGGACCAGCCTTACGGCTACCACCTTCTGGGGCACGTTCAAGTGGTGGGCGGCACGCCGCCTCAATGAACGTGCCCACACCGGGGCCCCGTAAAGGGCCATGGACCGCACGACTCCCGCGTAGAGCCTCCGGCAGGAGGCGTTCGGCCCCCCCAGGTTGGGCAGGAGCCGCCTGAAGGCAGCCCCTGTCCGCTCCAGTCTGGGGGCCAAACGTCGGAAGTGCTCCACGAAGTTCCACCGGCTGTCGAGGACAAGTCCCAGGTACTTCAGCGTCGACTCGACGCCGATGGAAACCCCTCCTGCCATCACTGAGGATCCCGGAGGTGGCGCATTCCGAGGCCCATGAAAGCACATGGCCTCGGACTTGTGCAATGCCACCTCGAGACCCAGTTGCCGGATCCTCTCAACGACTATCGCAACCCCGCGTGTCATAACTTCGGCCGCCGCCTCGTGCGACCCCCCCTGTGCGAGCACCAGCGTGTCGTCCGCATAGCAGACCACGCTGACGCCGCTAGGGAGGTCGGCGCGCAGCACCCAGTCGTACCCGATGTTCCACAAGGACGGCCCTAGAACCGATCCCTGCGGAACACCGCACGACATCTCTCGCCGGTTCCAGTCTCCGCTGCGACCGGGGTAGATGACGTACCTGTCCGCCAGGTAGTCCCCGACCACACGACGGAGGTAGGTCGGCACCCGGTGATACCGGAGTGCCTCCCTTATGCAGCTCCAGGGCATGGAGTTGAAGGCATTGGCGATGTCGAGAGACACCGCCAAGACAACCCCACCCCGGGACACCGCATCCCCCGTCGTGAGGGCCCTCACGCGCATGATGGCGTCCACCGTAGAGCGCCCCTTGCGGAAACCATACTGGTGTTCCGCAAGGTCCGGCCCCATCCCCGCAAGGTGCTCGGCGAGGCGGTTTGCAATCACTCTTTCAAAGAGCTTGCCCACCTCGTCGAGCAACACCACGGGCCGGTAGGCGGACGGAGAGTCCGCCGGGCGCCCCGGCTTCCGGATGAGGACCAGCTTCCCCGTCTTCCAACGAAGCGGGAACTGGCCTCTCTCCAAACATGCGCTAAAGAGCCCTTCCAGTCGGGGCCCGAGAGCCTCCGAGGCCAGGACCCAGGCTTTGCCAGGCAAGCCGTCGGGTCCCGGGGCGGTATTTTTGGCACCTAGCCTTCGTACCGCCACTCTCAGGTCTACCCCGGTCACTTCAGGAGCGTCGTCGTCGTCACTTTGGTGGTCCGCTTCCGGCACCGCAGCCGGCGGAGCCATAGGCGGGGGCGGGTGTTCCCCTCGCGAGGGGAACAGAGCGCTCACCACGTCCTCCACGAGCTGAGGCCGGAGACTCTGCGTCAGCGGGGGGGCCCAGGTGCGGAGTTTATCCCGCACCATCTTGTAAGGGCGCCCCCACGGATCTCTGTCGAGAGCCCCCAGCATCTCCTCGCGGGCCAGATCTCTGGCCCGCAGGACAGCCTCGCGGAGGGCGGTCTTCGCCGCTCTGTAGCCCTCATAGAGCTCCGCCTCAATGGCTGCCGCATTCGGTGGGCGAATGCGGAGCCTGCGGTGCCTGGCGTACCGGTGTCGCGCAGCCACACACGCCTCCCGTAGGGACGTCAGCTCTCGCGACCACCAGTACACCTGACGCCGGGCGCTTCCTGGCCGGACTCGGGGCATTGCCACGTCACATATGTCGGACATGGCCTCCTGGAACCACCCTGCCTCATCATTGACGTCGGCAGGCCTGTCCGGTGATGTCACCCAGGCCTGCACGATCGAGGCTTCCAGGAGGAGCTCCCGGTCCAGCTGCTTCAGCGCCCAACGCGGACCGCTCGGGGCCTGTTGGACCGGCGCGCTTGAGGTCTGGGTGGAGACGTCGAACCGGATGTACCGGTGGTCGGAATAGGTCTCCACCCCCTCCATGACGCGCCAGTCAACGACACGCGGTGACAGGGCGGGGCTAGCGAACGAAATGTCCACCACCGACTCGCCCCGCATCCTCACGCACGTGGCGACAGAACCCCGATTTAGGACGACCAGGCCCTTCTCCAGGGCCCAGTCCTCCACCATCCTTCCCCGCACGTCTGTGCAACGGGAACCCCAAGCCAAGTTCTTGGCATTGAAGTCCCCGAGGACAAGCACGGGGAGGGAATGGTTTCCGACGACGACACTCAACTCTGCGAGAGAGTTGTGGAACTCGGCGAGAGTTCGGCTCGGGGAGAAGTAGACACCCACTACGACGATCTCCCCGAACCGGGCTGCTACGCACCCCCGACCCCTCCTGACACTTTCAAGGGTCGGGGTGCCGGCGGCGGCCGACGACACTATGGTCACTGAGCCGCTTAGGTCCGCCACCCAGTCTTCCCTGGGCCAGACGAAATACGGCTCAGCGACCACAGCGATGTTAATCAACCACTGCGCCATGCTCTGGAGCAATAGATCCTGAGCGCAGGCGCAGTGGTTGATGTTCGCTTGGAGGAAGCGTAATGGGGCCGTTATTGGCACTCCATTACCGCTTCCTCCAACCTGGCCCCCTGTGAGGGCCCCTCTGTGGCGGCGACAGAGGGAGCGGCAGCGGCGGCAGTTGCGGCTGCGGCGGTGGCGACGGTGGCGGTGGCGGCGGAGGGCCTACCCTTTCCTCGGGTGGCCTTGGTGGGTGGAGCGCAGGCCTTGCTTCCAGCTCGGTGTTCGGCCGGCTTGCCAGCCGCCGCACATGCATCGCAGTGCGGCGTGGCACAGCAAGCCGCGGACACATGACCGGGCTGACTGCAGCGGAAGCATAGCCCGCTGCGGTCCACCTCCGAGGCGCACCGGACTGACACGTGGTGTCCCACGTGGCAGCGGTAGCACCTCAGAGGTCTGGGCTCCAGCAGCTTAACCTGCGCTGAAACCCAGCCCACCAATAGCCTTCGGCCCTCCACAATTGTTTTCGCCGCCGTCACAGGGCAGCATACCGTAACGGTATGCATACCCGTGGGGTCCGGACGTAGGGTGCCTGCCCTGACCTGCTCAGCAGGGCACCCTCCGGACCTGGCGACGGCGGCCACCACCTCCTCCTTGGTCACCGAGTCGTCCAGACCCAAGATGCGCAGGTCTGCGCATCTGACGGGCCTGGACACTCGGGCCTCGTCCGCGTTTAGGGACGCTCTGAGCTTCTCAGCTAGAGCGTCAGCGGACGGGCCACTGGCCTCCCCGGGGACCTCGAGCATACGAGCCCCCGTCGCTGTGACCTTCAGCCGGAGGCCCCCGGTGATCCCGAGCTCCCCGAGGTCCACCGCCTCCTTTGCCTTTGCCAGCAGGTCGCGGTAGGACACGCCCCTCTGTTCCGCTTCCGGCTGTAGTGTGATCACTACAGCCGCGGTCTTAGGGGCGCGGAGCCTAGCCGCGATCTTGCGCTCCCTGAACTGGTGCTGCCGCTCCTTGTTTCGGGCCTTTTTGGCCGCCTTCCGCCCCTTTTTCTTCTCCCCGACCACCTGCCATCCGGCTTCAGCCGTGGGAGGTGTAGGGGGCTGCTGGGGGGGCGGTGGCGGCGGCGGCGGCTGACGTGCCGCCGGCGCTGGCCCACTCGCTGCTGGGGCTGGCGCCGGCACAGTCTTCTGTGCAGCCGCCTTGCCCTTCCTCGCTTTCGCCGCCTTGTTTGCCGGCGCCGGTTTCGCCGGAGCCGGCTTTCCAGGGGGCGCCACCGCAGCCCTGCCAGAGGGCTGGCTGGACGGCCCCGGTCCGGGTGTGGCAGCCGTAGCGGCCGCATACGAGGCCGCCTTCGGACCCGTGGCCGCCTTGCTTGCCGCCAGGGGGGGACGCAGGACAATTCCCTCCAGGACGGAAAACCGCGCCTGGAAGGATGCCAACTCCTGCCGAACCAGGTTCAAGACCTGGTTCTCAACCGGCACCGGCTGGCTTTTCCGCTGCTGCTCCTTTTCCGGCACCACGCGGGAGCTAGACTCGCGCAGTCTTGCCAGGTCTGCCTGGAGCTTTGCATTCTCCTTCTGGAGAAGCTCCGTGGCAGCCGTCAGGCGGGCTACCTCCTCCCGCAGTTTGGCCACTTCGCCTCCTTCCAGCAAAGGAGGAGGAGGAGGTCCCCCGAAGTTGGCCTCCGCTGCCGCCATGATAGAGGCGGAAGCCCCGGGTATGGCCTTGAGTTTTGAAGAGGTCTTCTGCTTCAAGGCCACTCCCCTTATAGCGGCTTCCACCTCCTTTGCAAACCTGGCCTTACGCTCCGCCTCGGAGCTGCCAGGTTCACCCGCCTCTTCGCCAGGCCCAAGAGCAATGCCCGGGTGGCGCCCCTCCTCGGCCAGTCTGGCCGACCTTTCGGAGGCAGAGAGGCCCGCCCTCTTGCCGCGGATCCCCCCGCGCCTGCTAGTGGGGATCTTCCGGGCCGAGGCCAACTCTCCCTCCGATGACGACGCTTGGTCGTCGTCCTTCCTGGACCGCTTGCGGAAGAACTTGCTGTTCTCCCCTGCGGTCCCGGCCCTCTCGCGGCGGGAGCTCACTGAGCCTCCCCCGCTCACCTCACTGGATGCTACGTCGGACTCCGACCCCACATCCCTCCTCTCCTCTTCGTTGCCGTTGCCGGCGGTGTTGGTTTTTTGGTTTACTGTTTCCATATTTGAACCCACGAGTATGGGGGAAATAAACTCCTAACTAGGCAGAGACCCCTGTACCTAGTAGGGCAGATTCTAAGTATTTATTACTCGCCAGGGGGTCTGCAGGTACCCTGGCGAGGAGCGCACTAGCGACTGATTCGTTCTCTGGAACACCCGTCAGCCATACATCCCCTCGCGGTGCGTCGCCGCTTGGGATTCGGGGTGACTTTTTATAGAGGTTGTCTACCTCGCGGTCCGGGCGGTTAAGCCAAGACCCTCGGTCCCTGTCGAAGCCGCGAGACCTGATCCACGACACTTCGACGTTGGGATTACGAGACCGGCGGTGACAGAGGAGGACGATCCTTCTCTGTCTGCTCGGAGGCAGGGTAAGTGCACACCGAGCCCGCCCTCACTCCTCTGCTGTGCCCTCTGCTAAACAGAGGGCACGCAAAGGAACGCACCTTTGGTCCAGGTCGGACCCCACCCATGTCAGAATAATTGGCCGCGGCAGTACCACTCCCCGAGGGATAAGAGGAAATTCTCATTTCCTCTCATTCCCCGGAGAAGGATACTGCTGCGCCCGGGGTGCACCGGCCCAGCAGCTGCTCTTCCCTCCAGACGTATCGAGAGGGACGAGCAGCCGCCGGACACACGTGGAGGACTTCTGACTTCGCACCCCAAAATGAGACCCCCTTGGTTTATTCCTACATACTCATATAATAAATTAAAAAAAAAAAAAAAAACCAAATTAATCTTTTTTTTTACAAACAACTTATAAACTTTTTATAACAATATATCAGTTTTATGACAGTATTTTCTCTTTATACACACGTCTGGCACACACATCAGTAAAATTATGCCTAATAATACCTGTGACCCAAGAAGAGGCAACTCTATCTTTGCTAAGACCATTCTGAAAATTAAATTTAACCACAAACAACCGTCGGTAAAACTCGTTCAATTAAAAAATGCTGAGAATTGAACGTCAAATATTTTAGTATGGATTTTTAAACGGTCGGTATACAAAGAACTTTTGCTCTGAGCACGAGAAAAACAAGCTTAGGCGACGTCCGAGTTCTCGATAAAGTGATCCGAGCGCAAAAATTGTAGGTTCCGTAGTTTGTGCCGTGTCTGCGTGGGACTGTTCAGGTTTTTGGAAATTATTTTCATAGGAAATTGTTTGATTGCTAGCTTTTGGCTTTAGACTCTTGTTTATTGTTGGTATTCCTGTATGCAGTTAAAAGTCCGTTAGTGGACGATTTTTGAAAAATATATTTCTTTGTTTTAGTATAGCTTTACAATTTGTTTTTGTCAATTTGTGAGCCAGGAGCCTGCAGATCTGTTTTGTTTTCTTTGATACATTTTCCTTTATAAATTAGACAAACTTACTCCGCAATCTTACTAAAATGATCTTTGCTACGCGATTGTAATTCAAATACCACTCAGCTGTTCAGAAACTGGAAGGTGCGCTCTGTCGTCGCGATGGTCAATGACAATCAGGCAAAAAACTGTTTCCTAACGATAGAAAATATGATGAAGTAGAACCAGGCTTACCAAGCGAACCATTTTCACACAAAAAGTAGAACGTTAAACACTTTAAACAAGACATCAATATTCTCCATCCGATGAAAACACCAGTCAATTATAAAATAACGACCAGCAAATGTTTAAGTATGGGCTTTAAACGGTAACAAACGGTTGGTACACAAAGAACTTTGCCGCGAGCACGAGAAAAACAAGCTTAGGTGAACGTCAAGACTTTCCTATAATGTGATCTAGAAGTAGTACGTAGGTCGGATAGTATCTTATACAAACTAAGAGAGGTACTTGTGTATTGTCTATGTGAGAAATAATAGCATTGGGACAGAATGAAGCCAAATATCAGTTGAAAGCGGCTCGCTAGATGGGAAACTTGAAAAAGAGATATTTCTGGGGATCACATTAAACATGTTACCCAAATTTTAGAATCCAACTGACTGCGCTTAACAATGTTATAAAGGTAATTTGTTTGAAACATAAAGTTTTGTGAAAAAGATCGGTACTTTTAATAACGCACACGCGTCTTAACGAAGTATAAAACAGCGCACAGGCTAGAAATAGCTATAATTCTACGCCGCAATATGACTATGACTTAGCAGTCTGACGGTCACACCACTAAGCTTATCAATGGAAGTGAAAAGATGCTTTATGAATTCTAAGAAACTACACTAGACATTTATATATAAAAAGCGTACATTAAAAGAACACTGTGCGCTGCAATATATTTCTACAGATCTCCTATTAAAAGTGTACGCTTCGGTAATCACCTTCAGAATTATCTTCAGAAATACTGAACTGTTACAACCATGAAAGTACTCACTTTTTTTTACAAAGTTAGTGTTAACAATTCAGACATCTAGAAAATTTAATTATTATGACAAGCGGCTATGAGAGTAGAAAACCCAACCATGAATATGGTTTGCACAAATGCACTACGACTATCATTGGAACAAAACAAATTCTTGCTTTCCTCTGTGTCATCATCATCATCATTTCAGCCGAAAGACGTCCACTGCTGGGATAAGACATAGGCCTCCCCCAAGTGTCGCCACATTGACCGGTCCTGCGCGACACGCATCTGCAGATTCCCGCAACCTTCCTGTCGTGACGCTCATACTAATTTTGAAAACGGAAGATTGTTGAAGCGCATACGTTTTCTGGCCTAACTGTACTGCTCTTTAAAAATAGAACAAAAGACTAAAAACACAATACTTCCAGAAGTATACTTCTCCTCTATAATTGGCTGCATTTTTCTTAGCGTGTTGTTTTTGTTTTACTAGTTACTGCCGGACCAAGAGTCGAGCAATACTTCTTCAATTGCTTCGTTCTCTTACAAATAATGAGCTAAACCAACAACCATTATTAGTTAATAGTGGAAAAGTATTGTACTTTGAAAATTTTCAATTGATCGAGCTTGAGATAAAATGTTGAACAAGGTTTTATGTCGTAGTTTAATATTAAAGAACCTGTGGGCCAAGACAAAGAGACAATTCAGTGCTAAATATGATGTGAAATCAAAAACATTTTGTATTAACATGAAACCGAAAAGCTAATGTCGATCCATTTGAAAACCGTTGCATAATGAAACAATTTTACACAAAGTATTCGCGAGGCAAATCTTTTAACGACCTTCCAGGAACTCTTTACCTTTACATCGGGAATCCCAAATACCACCCCATGTTTGCCAAACAATTTAAAACAAAAAGCAAACATCAAAAATAACCAAATAACGGCGCTCATATATCCTTCATCATGCAAAATTGACGTGATGGCGTAAAAATATTAATTAACCACCCACTTCTCATCAACCTTCCTCAAATGAAAACGGACGTCCAGAAATTATTGTTACATACACGTAATTGTATTTTAATTCGGCAGGCTTCGGAGATACTCGGGTGATAAACCCGGCCTATTTAATAAACCTTTCAACCCTTTATCGCGATGGGAGTATAGAGTCCCATCGGGGGTCCTTTGTGCCGTTTATGTCACTTTGTTTGACAACCTTCCACGATTTAGGTCGAATTTCTGACGCTTCCTATGATAAATGTTTGGCACAAGTTTTGCCTGGGCTTTGCGAGTGGATTAAAACGGACGTGTTTTAGTTTATATGCCATTGTTGTTTGTGTAACGTAGGCTATCCATCTATTAATTATTCTTGGTTTGATTTATTACTAACGTCACAGAAGGGAAGGTAGAGCCTAAGACCTTTGCTGGCAAAAGTATAACACATGGAATAAAATTGAAAAGAATTGTTGTGAATGCAAACGAAACTTAAATTACGGATTAATAGATCCTTAGTCAGCGTTTTTGGAATTCACAAACACAAATGCCAGTTTTACTCTGCTATTTGTTAATTGGTGATAATATTGGTAACCCCGAAACATGTACATAATATTCTGTACATGTTTACTGCATTGATTCACCTCTAACATAACGTACGACTACATCAGCTTAATAAACATACCACAGTACTCAAACCTCCTCACCGTAAGTAAATTGAACTCCAAAATCCATCATACGTTCCCCACACCCAATAACGCTCCGACCTGTCTGTCAGCCCACCTTGTTATGATCCGGCCCAACATAATGGCGGAAATGTAATTAAATGTCAGATTGTACCAGGATCAAAGGCTTAGCTAAACCCATTACGGAGCGCTCACGCACATTTTGTTTCAGATCCGTTCGGATCCGTTACCATAGTACATTATATAAGTATTACGTACAGTATTTCAAGTAAGAACAAATGGCCGGAATCGGCTCACACACTCGTGCAAGGCATAATCGACCTATGAAAGGTTCTCACTACTGGGATAGGCAGGCCACTTCTCTGTGAGAGGGAGTAGGCTGTAATCCATCACGCGGGCCCAGTGCGGTGCCAGTTGGTTCTACCTAGAACATGTCGATTTCCTCACGCTGTTTAACTTCACCCTTTTGAGTGGCTGTGATGATGAAATAAATTACACACGCGCGTGCCTGGATTTTCACCCACGACCTGTAATTTGTAAGTTGATGAGCCGTTTCCACTGGTCCATCACTGTTTTCCACTTGCAAAGCGTTCTAAGCAAGTGTCTTAAGCATTCTTCTCGTAACATGTTACTTGTGAGAAAGTCGGGGCTGTAGCATCGATACAAGTGGTTACGTTTTCTATGTGCAGTTCAACATAATAAAAAGTTTAGTTGACAACCGTAAAGGCACAAGCGTGAGACTCGTGCGAGTTTCAGCGTACGCCCTAACCACTCGCGTTTGATTTCATAAAAAGGGCCTGGTTGGTTCACTGGTTATCTCTACACAGCAAATTACGGAGTGAGGAGTGTTGGCAAAGGATGTATGTCATGTTAATTGTCAGGTATTCATTAGGAGTTTATAATTGGTAGGTCGAGGGGATATTTTGAAAGCTCGATTTGTCAAAGGTTTTGAAAATCCACGTAAGTATGTATTTGAATACCTTATCAGTCGGTCACCAAAATAGTAGGTTATTTTTTAAAGTTTGTGATAAAAAACGAAAACCAGTCCTATTTAAAACGTTTCGTTCGCCAGTATAAAGAGCAAGGCAACAGTTATTGCAATTATTAATAGTTTTATGATCTTAAAAAATGCCACTTTAAAAAATCATCATAGATAGATAGATAGATTAATTTTTTTGCCTGAAATATGGTATTTTACAGATTTTACACTTCTTCTTTAGTTCTTCATATTCCGCCAACTATGTATATTCGGCATGCAAATTTTGTGACTATAACAATGACTCTAATTTAGCAAAATAATTAAATTTTAATTTTAATTCTCTTGCCTTTATCTCAATCAATTTGAAGTCGGCGCAGCATGTCTTCTTCTTCGTCTACTTTTCTAGTCATCTTATCAGACACATCCTTTCTTGCCATTTTGACGCTTTAAAAATGACAAATTATATTCCTTCATGGTTTTGGAACCCGTATTAGGCAGTGTTTTGCTAATGATACCTCATACAAGCAGCTGATATACCAACCAACCCATAAATACAATTCCTCATTTTGCTAAAATGAACTAGGGACAGTTTTCAAAACTAGTTACAAATACACAGTACATCCACAGTAAGTAACTACTTGAAATGTACAAGCACCCTCGGACAATAAAACTCCTTTATCGTTAAATAGCAGCTTTTAGAAACTTTGTTAGGCAAATAAAAGTTGGCACTTTAAAACACAGTTCCTTTTGTCTTAGCATTGTAGTTACAAACACTTTTAAACGTGTTATTTTATTAGTTCAAGCGAAGTTTATATTAAGATTGTTAACTTGGTTTGTTTTGTTTTTAATTAAGTTTTCATTGATTAAAATGTAGGGAGTTTTGTTTTCCTTTATGGGGCAATGGACTAAATATGAGCTGCTAGAATACCTAAGACATTTCATAATCAATCATTGAGGGCGATCATTTTCAAAGCTTTCTATATCCTACAACAATTTTAAAAAACACTGTTAAGTAGTTTTTCTATAGCTCATTCTAAACATTTATGACTTTTCCAACATATTTATTATTGGTAGAATGTCTAGGCCTTCTAAACACCTTTTTAGTCGTTTTAACCGTTTTAGAGAAACACGAAAATTAATACACAACGACCTAAATATCAATTGCCAAAACGAAACTACAATTCATCCATGTTTAATTTGCAGATGCGCTAAAACGTTGTTTAAAAACTTATGATTAGTCACTATCTGCCACCAAATTAAATATTTTTCAAGAAACAAAACGCCTGGCTAAAACCCAGCCACTGATCAATAACCTAGTGTGGTTACCATTAACCTCTAACTAACCAAAACTGAACACAAATCTCCTCGTAGAAAAACCAGTGTATCCTGGTTATGTATTCCCGTAGCGCGGTCCAACGTGTTGCATTATTCCGCCATTCCCTCAGGTTTGTGTCTGACTTTATAGAATTACTTATTCGATATGTGTCGCAAGAGTAGCATGAATTATTGTCTTGTTTACACCTAGGGCTGCCACTTCCAATCATGGAATGGACTCGAACCTGGGATTGTTTTATTCGTCGGTTCTGCTGGATGGGATTTAGGGCTGTCACCGTTTCGGTTTGAGTATGTGGGGGAAATCGGCGGTTGTACATTCAGTAAAATATACTATCACCTGCCGTGTTCGGTACCATGTGCGTTGAAAGGTCTGTTTTTTACTTACTAGACATTGCTAAATCACTAGAAGTATTGAGACTGGGTATCTTGGTTGATTGATATTGATCGAGAACTGTGTGTGTGTTATGTTTAGTGGACATACTGTTGACCAATCTGTCAGCCAAGACATCAGACTTGAATTGACTTGATGGTTTAAGATATTAGTTTGTTGTAGTTATTCTTACTGTTAGTGGTAGCCAGTACTTATCTTTATCCTTTAGTGCAGTTTTAATACAGCAACTTTTAGAAAAGGGTCCCGTTTTCTACTTTTTTTAAACAAGAATCACACTGATTAGGAAAATTAACTAAGCTTTCGATTGAAATAGCAAACTTTGACACGTCTTTTGAAGTTAAATGTTTCTAAATAATCACTTAATACAAACGTTCAAAATTATATTCAAACCATTTTAAAATATCTCCCCTCAAAACCATCACAAATTCACAAGAAATGCCAACCCTAAACCGCAGGTATTGAGAGTTGGGGACTATGAAAGAAAATTGATTAGAATGAGGTTTCAATGAATATCAACGATGTTAATCACGCATCTATTTATAATATTAATGTATCCAATCACAAATACTACATATAGAAATAAATCGGTTCAAAATAGTACTATATGCCAACATATACATAGGTGTAATACGAGTTCATTAATCTCCTCATCGTGAGAAAAATGGCATGTACTAAAACCAAATATTCGAACACATTGGGAAATCCACCAATCCGGCCCTTTTTTTTTTTTTTTTTTTTTTTTTCGGATGGGAAATCATCAAATGACTTCTCCCGCTCTGGGCTGAGCAGGAGGGAGTGTCAGACTTTTACTGACTAAAACCCATCCATGTTCCTTCATCGCCCTTTGTGTTCCGGGGCCACGGTATCTCTTTCGAATAGTCCCGCAGCCCCGGCAGGCTTCGGTCCTTGCGGACCCCTTCACTATTGCTGACTCTCTTTGAGGCGCGCGTGGAACACGAACGCGCCGTCGACACGGCCTGTCGTCATGAGACGAACGGACGGCGAGCTAGCCCATAGCTCCCCGTCCACAGGCCCGCGCCTACGGTGGCCGGAAGCCACCACGTGGCCCCCGACGCCCGGGGCGTCTCCCGCGGCGGCCGGGACGTGAGGATCTCTCCCTGTCCTGTTCCGCCACCTCCTTCGCTAGCATGACTGCTTCGCAGAAGGAGGTGACGGCGTCCCATTCCGTCTCGCCCCGGACCATGGCACGAACCAGGGCCGGGAGCGAGAGGTCGCCGCCGCCGATCGCCACCTCGAGGACACGGCGGTGCTCCACCCAAGCGGGGCACACCTCCACAGTGTGCTCCACCGTGTCCTCCGGCCTATCCTCACAATGATAGCACCCGGGCGTTTCCTCCCGCCCGATTCGGTGCAGGAACTTACCGAAACATCCGTGTCCGGTAAGAACCTGCGTCAGGCGGAAGGTGAGGACGCCGTGGCGTCTCTCCAGCCACTCCTCAAAGAGGGGACTTATCGCCACTATTGTGGCGTGCCCTGCACGGGGTTGCGATAGTCGCTCTCTCCATGTCGCCATGAGATCCCGCCGGAAGTCCGTCCGCTGAGCGACAATTTGCCGCGGCAGCGGAGTTTCCCCCCGGCGTAGCGCCTCCGCGCGCCACTCATGTAGGCGCGCGAGGACTATTGCCTCCAGATCCCATGGCGGCAATCCGGCAAGGAGGTTCGCCGCCTCGCGGGAGATCGTGCGGTACCCCCGGACCAGCCTTACGGCTACCACCTTCTGGGGCACGTTCAAGTGGTGGGCGGCACGCCGCCTCAATGAACGTGCCCACACCGGTTCCCCGTAAAGGGCCATGGACCGCACGACTCCCGCGTAGAGCCTCCGGCAGGAGGCGTTCGGCCCCCCCAGGTTGGGCAGGAGCCGCCTGAAGGCAGCCCCTGTCCGCTCCAGTCTGGGGGCCAAACGTCGGAAATGCTCCACGAAGTTCCACCGGCTGTCGAGGACAAGTCCCAGGTACTTCAGCGTCGACTCGACGCCGATGGAAACCCCTCCTGCCATCACTGAGGATCCCGGAGGTGGCGCATTCCGAGGCCCATGAAAGCACATGGCCTCGGACTTGTGCAATGCCACCTCGAGACCCAGTTGCCGGATCCTCTCAACGACTATCGCAACCCCGCGTGTCATAACTTCGGCCGCCGCCTCGTGCGACCCCCCCTGTGCGAGCACCAGCGTGTCGTCCGCATAGCAGACCACGCTGACGCCGCTAGGGAGGTCGGCGCGCAGCACCCAGTCGTAACCGATGTTCCACAAGGATGGGCCTAGAACCGATCCCTGCGGAACACCGCACGACATCTCTCGCCGGTTCCAGTCTCCACTGCGACCGGGGTAGATGACGTACCTGTCTGCCAGGTAGTCCCCGACCACACGACGGAGGTAGGTCGGCACCCGGTGATACCGGAGTGCCTCCCTTATGCAGCTCCAGGGCATGGAGTTGAAGGCATTGGCGATGTCGAGAGACACCGCCAAGACAACCCCACCCCGGGACACCGCATCCCCCGTCGTGAGGGCCCTCACGCGCATGATGGCGTCCACCGTAGAGCGCCCCTTGCGGAAACCATACTGGTGTTCCGCAAGGTCCGGCCCCATCCCCGCAAGGTGCTCGGCGAGGCGGTTTGCAACTACTCTTTCAAAGAGCTTGCCCACCTCGTCGAGCAGCACCACGGGCCGGTAGGCGGACGGAGAGTCCGCCGGGCGCCCCGGCTTCCGGATGAGGACCAGCTTCCCCGTCTTCCAACGAAGCGGGAACTGGCCTCTCTCCAAACATGCGCTAAAGAGCCCTTCCAGTCGGGGCCCGAGAGCCTCCGAGGCCAGGACCCAGGCTTTGCCAGGCAAGCCGTCGGGTCCCGGGGCGGTATTTTTGGCACTGAGCCTTCGTACCGCCACTCTCAGGTCTACCCCGGTCACTTTAGGAGCGTCGTCGTCGTCACTTTGGTGGTCCGCTTCCGGCACCACAGCCGGCGGAGCCATAGGCGGGGGCGGGTGTTCCCCTCGCGAGGGGAACAGAGCGCTCACCACGTCCTCCACGAGCTGAGGCCGGAGACTCTGCGTCAGCGGGGGGGCCCAGGTGCGGAGTTTATCCCGCACCATCTTGTAAGGGCGCCCCCACGGATCTCTGTCGAGAGCCCCCAGCATCTCCTCGCGGGCCAGATCTCTGGCCCGCAGGACAGCCCCGCGGAGGGCGGTCTTCGCCGCTCTGTAGCCCTCATAAAGCTCCGCCTCAATGGCTGCCGCATTCGGTGGGCGAATGCGGAGCCTGCGGTGCCTGGCGTACCGGTGTCGCGCAGCCACACACGCCTCCCGTAGGGACGTCAGCTCTCGCGACCACCAGTACACCTGACGCCGGGCGCTTCCTGGCCGGACTCGGGGCATTGCCACGTCACATATGTCGGACATGGCCTCCTGGAACCACCCTGCCTCATCATTGACGTCGGCAGGCCTGTCCGGTGATGTCACCCAGGCCTGCACGATCGAGGCTTCCAGGAGGAGCTCCCGGTCCAGCTGCTTCAGCGCCCAACGCGGACCACTCGGGGCCTGTTGGACCGGCGCGCTAGAGGTCTGGGTGGAGACGTCGAACCGGATGTACCGGTGGTCGGAATAGGTCTCCACCCCCTCCATGACGCGCCAGTCAACGACACGCGGTGACAGGGCGGGGCTAGCGAACGAAATGTCCACCACCGACTCGCCCCGCATCCTCACGCACGTGGCGACAGAACCCCGATTTAGGACGACCAGGCCCTTCTCCAGGGCCCAGTCCTCCACCATCCTTCCCCGCACGTCTGTGCAACGGGAACCCCAAGCCAAGTTCTTGGCATTGAAGTCCCCGAGGACAAGCACGGGGAGGGAATGGTTTCCGACGACGACACTCAACTCTGCGAGAGAGTTGTGGAACTCGGCGAGAGTTCGGCTCGGGGAGAAGTAGACACCCACTACGACGATCTCCCCGAACCGGGCTGCTACGCACCCCCGACCCCTCCTGACACTTTCAAGGGTCGGGGTGCCGGCGGCGGCCGACGACACTATGGTCACTGAGCCGCTTAGGTCCGCCACCCAGTCTTCCCTGGGCCAGACGAAATACGGCTCAGCGACCACAGCGATGTTAATCAACCACTGCGCCATGCTCTGGAGCAATAGATCCTGAGCGCAGGCGCAGTGGTTGATATTCGCTTGGAGGAAGCGTAATGGGGCCGTTATTGGCACTCCATTACCGCTTCCTCCCTAGCCCCCTTTGAGGGCCCCTCTGTGGCGGCGACAGAGGAAGCGGCAGCGGCGGCAGTTGCGGCTGCGGCGGTGGCGACGGTGGCGGTGGCGGCGGAGGGCCTACCCTTTCCTCGGGTGGCCTTTGTGGGTGGAGCGCAGGCCTTGCTCCCGGCCCGGTGTTCGGCCGGCTTGCCAGCCGCCGCACATGCATCGCAGTGCGGCGTGGCACAGCAAGCCGCGGACACATGACCGGGCTGACTGCAGCGGAAGCATAGCCCGCTGCGGTCCACCTCCGAGGCGCACCGGACTGACACGTGGTGTCCCACGTGGCAGCGGTAGCACTCAGAGGTCTGGGCTCCAGCAGCTTAACCTGCGCTGAAACCCAGCCCACCAATAGCCTTCGGCCCTCCACAATTGTTTTCGCCGCCGTCACAGGGCAGCATACCGTAACGGTATGCATACCCGTGGGGTCCGGACGTAGGGTGCCTGCCCTGACCTGCTCAGCAGGGCACCCTCCGGACCTGGCGACGGCGGCCACCACCTCCTCCTTGGTCACCGAGTCGTCCAGACCCAAGATGCGCAAGTCTGCGCATCTGACGGGCCTGGACACTCGGGCCTCGTCCGCGTTTAGGGACGCTCTGAGCTTCTCAGCTAGAGCGTCAGCGGACGGGCCACTGGCTTCCCCGGGGACCTCGAGCATACGAGCCCCCGTCGCTGTGACCTTCAGCCGGAGGCCCCCGGTGATCCCGAGCTACCCGAGGTCCACCGCCTCCTTTGCCTTCGCCAGCAGGTCGCGGTAGGACACGCCCCTCTGTTCCGCTTCCAGCTGTAGTGTGATCACTACAGCCGCGGTCTTAGGGGCGCGGAGCCTAGCCGCGATCTTGCGCTCCCTGAATTGGCGCTGCCGCTCCTGATTTCGGGCCTTTTTAGCCGCCTTCCGCCCCTTCTTCTTCTCCCCGACCACCTGCCATCCGGCTTCAGCCGCGGCAGGTATAGGGGGCTGCTGGGGGGGCGGTGGCGGCGGCGGCGGCTGACGTGCCGCCGGCGCCGTCCCACTCGCTGCTGGGACCGGTGCCGTTACAGTCTTCTGTGCAGCCGCCTTGCCCTTCCTCGCTTTGGCCGCCTTCTTAGCCGGCGCCGGTTTCGCCGGAGCCGGCTTTGGGGGAGGGGCCACCACTGCTGTGCCGGAGGGCTGGCTGGACGGCCCCGGTCTGGGTGCGGCAGCCGTAGCTGCCGCATATGAGGCTGCCCTCGGACCCGGGGCTGCCTTACTTGCCGCCAGGGGGGGACGCAGGACAATTCCCTCCAGGACGGAGAACCGTGCCTGGAAGGAAGCCAGCTCCTGCCGAACCAGGTTTAGGACCTGGTTCTCGACTGGCTCGGGCTGACTGGGTCGCTGCGTCTGGTCCCCTTTTTTCGGCGCCACGCGGGAGCCAGACTCCCGCAGACTGGCCAGGTCTGCTAGGAGCCTGGCGTTCTCCTTTTGGAGAGCCTCCGTGGCTGCGGACAGGCGGGCCACCTCCGCCCGCAGTTTAACCAGCTCCTCCCCATCCATCGTAGGAGGGGGAGGAGGACGAGGAGGTCCGCCAAAGTTGGCCTCCGCTGCCGCCATTATGGAGGCAGAAGCCGCGGGTATGGCCTTGAGTTTTGAAGATGTCTTCATCTTCAAGGCCACGCCCCTAATTGCGGCTTCCACCTCCTTCGTGAACCTGGCCTTACGCTCCGCATCAGAGCCGCCAGGTGCACCCGTCTCTTCGCCTGACCCAGGAGCAATCACGCCCGGGTGGCGTCCCTCTTCGGCCAGCCTCGCTGACCGCTCAGAGGCAGAGAGCCCCGCCCTCTTGCCTCGGATCCCCCCGCGCCTGCTTGTGGGGATCTTCCGGGCCGAGGCCAGCTCTCCCTCGGATGACGACCCTTGGTCGCCATCCCGCCTGGACCGCTTGCGGAAGAACTTACTGTTCTCCGCAACAGTCCCATCCCTCTCGCGGCGGGAGCTCACTGAGCCTCCCCCGCTCACCTCGCTGGATGCTACGTCGGACTCCGACCCCGCATCCCTCCTCTCCTCTTCGTTGCCGTTGCCGGCGGTGTTGGTTTTTGGTTTATCATTTTCCATATTTGAACCCACGAGTATGGGGGAAATAAACTCCTAACTAGGCAGAGACCCCTGTACCTAGTAGGGCAGATTCTAAGTATTTATTACTCGCCAGGGGGTCTGCAGGTACCCTGGCGAGGAGCGCACTAGCGACTGATTCGTTCTGTGGAACACCCGTCAGCCATACATCCCCTCGCGGTGCGTCGCCGCTTGGGATTCGGGGTAACTTTTTATAGAGGTTGTCTACCTCGCGGTCCGGGCGGTTAAGCCAAGACCCTCGGTCCCTGTCGAAGCCGCGAGACTTGATCCACGACACTTCGACGGTGGGATTACGAGACCGGCGGTGACAGAGGAGGACGATCCTTCTCTGTCTGCTCGGAGGCAGGGTGAGTGCACACCGAGCCCGCCCTCACTCCTCTGCTATGCCCTCTGCTGAACAGAGGGCACGCAAAGGAACGCACCTTTGGTCCGGGTCGGACCCCACCCATGTCAGAATAATTGGCCGCGGCAGTACCACTCCCCGAGGGATAAGAGGAAATTCTCATTTCCCCTCATTCCCCGGAGAAGGATACTGCCGCGCCCGGGGTGCACCGGCCCAGCAGCTGCTCTTCCCTCCAGACGTATCGAGAGGGACGAGCAGCCACCGGACACACGTGGAGGACTTCTGACTTTGCACCCCACCAATCCGGCCCTTGTAATTCATTATAGCCCAATCTCTATCAGATAGGAAGGCTTGTGTCCAACCCTGTGGACGTCGAGCTATGGGCTAGCTCGCCGTCCGTCCGTCTTATGACGACAGGCCGTGTCGACGGCGCGTTCGTGTTCCACGCGTGCCTCAAAGAGAGTCAACAAAAAGGAAGGGGTCCGCAAGGGCCGATGCCTGCCGGGGCTGCGGGAGTGTTCGAAAGAGATACCGTGGCCCCGGAACACAAAGGGCGATGAAGGAACATGGATGAGTTTTAGTCAGTAAAAGTGTGACACTCCCTCAGAGGAGTCATTTGATGATTTCCCATCCGCAAAAAAAGCTTGTGTCCAACCAGCAGCGGTAAAAGTATATATTTTTTTCAGAAATGACTATCTCTGGAACAAGCTAGCTTAAAACCATCTTACTACTAGTTTTTATGGTATTGTTGGAACAAAGATTTTTTGCCTGCGAGCGCTTATTGACTACCCAGTTTTCTTGAATAAATATATAGGTTAAATTATAGAGGTGTAACCTACTACACTTTCATGGTAAAGTAATTAAATGTCTACTTACGAAAGATTTTCTGCTTCAGATCTCCAGTTTTATAATTTTCGACATTGAAACAAAAAAAAGAATTCCTAGAAAATAATAAATATACGTAATAACTTACTGATTCTTCCAAGAATTCATCAAATGATTTTTTTACATTTATTACAAATAAAAACATTTCCTGGAAGGAATGCTTCTCCTACGTAGTCAAAATTAAACAAATTGTTGTTGATAACTGAGGTACATAAGTACCTACTAAGTACGCAATAATTACTGATTTCTGCTTACCGTTTGCTTTTGATCTTCACTTAATTAAAACAGATCTGCCATGTTTTTTATAATAACAGGAAAAAATAATTAACAGAGGAGTTTTTCTAAATCTAGCATGTTTGTATTTTTAACCGACTTCTAAAAGGATGAGGTTATCAATTCGTCTGTTTTTTTTTGTATTTATGTTCAGCGATATCTTCGCCAGTTGTGAACCGATTTTGATGGTTCCTTTTTTTGTTTGGAAGAATATTATTTCGCGGTGGTCCCGTTTAAGTTTGGTGAAGATCTGATTCTGATTTTCGGAGAACAAGGGAACTCTTCAATATAATAGATAGCAAATTTGTCGTGATTGCTGCAATCGCTTGGATGTTTATTGTTTATACACCATCAGGCGTGATGTTATGTAAATGGAAAAAACAAAAAACTATTTTGCAAAAAATAAAACATACTTTAAAAACACAAAAAAGTGAAAAATAACTTTAGATTCAGAAGTCAGTGGCAAAAAAAAACTGAATCAAAGAAACAAAAGTCACCGACTTCTGAAGCTAAAGTAATTTTTCACTTTTTTTGTGTTTTTGAAGTCGGTTTTATTTTATAAGCTACTAGTGACCCACCCTTGCTTGCAAACAAACCATATACATTCACAAAATTTAATTGAAATCTGTTATTGGTTCTGGAGATTAACGTGTACGAACATGACACTTGATTTTTATACATTATATTTTGGTCCTCCCTCAATTTCTTCCGTAGCTTAGCTAGTTCGAGTACTGCCATTTACACTTTCTGCATTAGACCCTCGATGAATAAATACGAATTACAAGATGCCGAAACAAACGTTGAGTCAATGATATAGTATTACTACTTTTACTGCACTTCAAATTTGGTAAATACTTACTTAGACCATAACATAGAACATTAGGTTTATCTATCAAGATTGAAGCGACACTGTCGCCTATCAAAGTGTGTGTGTGTTTCGTGTTCGTACTATGAACCGTTGAGAAGTTCTCTCGTGAGGAGGCGACCCTGGCTGCAGAATTAAGTCGTGTCTGTCATAAAAATGTATTGTCACTTGTACCAAAGCTGTTTACAAAATTTCAGATCCATCGGTTCGGGGGAACTGGTTTGAAATTCAGTTGCAAGATTTGACCAATGAAGATGATGATACCATCTAGCCGATTTCGGCTATAGCGACTGCATTCAAAGGCATATCAACTTTGACCGAAAAACTCTGAGCACTAAGCGTTCATGTCAGAACACCATTAACGACATTGTTGGGTATAGCTGTAGGTGGCCTAGCTTTATGGTCCTCACGTTTTAAATCTAACTTGCGACCTTCTTTTCTCTTCAAAGGCGTTCACCTGCCGATACACATGGCATCTCCACCCGGGTTGATTTTATGCCTAGTTGTCCCAGGTGTGTTTCTAAAGGGTCAATTTCTCATCTTTTATGTCTATTCTGAACATCCTTGACTATACTAACTAACAAGGAAAGTTAAATAAAACCTTATTAAAAAATCTATAGTATCTTAGTTTTATAATACACCAATCAATTTTCCAACTAAACAACCTCTAGCTAACTAACCTGTCTGTACAAGTAACCGAGGTCCTATATTTCTTACATTTTAAACCGGTGCTTCATTAAAATGTATTCATAAAGCCCGTGTCACATTTTTTAGACTTATCTAGGTCTAGTTAATAAATTTTAAATATATACGACGAGTTTAAGTAAGGACGGATATGACATAGAATAGAGTTATGAGTAAGACAATTGGGACAACTAAGTGAAACGTAACGATGAAAAGTGTTCGTTTTGCCCGTAGAGTGAATGAAATTGAATTTTATTCGGATTTTAACACGGAATCGGTGTAAATGAAGCCTAATTGGTTGAAAACATAGAATTAACTTGTAATGCTTTATTTGGTGAAAGAAAATGGTCACCCGTTAGGTTGAAAACTTGGTTAGAAAATGCTATGAATACAGTCAGAACACAATCATCAATAAGCCCCTGTTATAACCAGTAACTGGTTGACGGAGGTCAGATAGGTAATCACTTCATGGAAGACACTGGTATTCAGCTGCATCGGATTAGGTTGGAAGCCCACCCTGGCATAGTTGGTAAAAGGATAGATAATGGATAATGACATCAACCCAATCAATAAAAAAAAAAAAAAAAAAAAAAAAAATATTCATCAATAATGAATCTATTTATCTTTCTCCTTGTAAATTTCAACAGAAAATTAGCAAAATTCAAACGATTCATTTTAATCCGATCAGAAAGAAAGCAAGAAGATACATCCGGATAACATAACATGAAAACTCCCGAACGTTTCTCGCAATAAATTATTTGTACACCACACCAACGCAACGGTTACGGGTCACACCTCTTTTTTCCAACGTTGCTCCACTGCTAATTTCTCTGTGGCAAAGGTACAAAAGTCATGTATGAGAAATTTATTCAGCTAGCGTCCGTGGGTGCCTCTTTGTGTTGCTAATTCCATTTTATTCTTTTCTATTCTGATGTCATTTACCTCGGGGGCATGTCGTTATATTATTCAACGGGATCTTGGTAAAATTTTGTGTAGGTAATCTTTTTTTTTTACTTTTTTGATGAATTGCCGTTTTTTGTTTGGTGGTGATAATTGTGTTAGGAAGTTTTTTTTTTTGTTGGTGCTTAGGATTTTTGTAGATTATTTTAAGTTTGTTTTTGTTGTTAAATCTAGATTTACCTAAAAAAAAGCCCTAGGGCTTTATGAGAAGGTATGTAATGATTAATGGTGTATTGGTTAGGCACTTGTATTTCAAACTGGAACTGTTTCTCATCATTTATTTTTCTTTGATTTATTAATATTTATATTTTGATTTATTTTAGTACTTAAATATAACTGTGTAACTCAAATAAAATAAAAGAAAATATTACAATAGAAATCTTACAAAACAACTTAAAAATATTCTCTATTAGTCTGAAAGTCACACACTCTCAAAATACTTACAAAACATTTTAGATAGCTTTTTCAGCGCAGCACCCATACACCGACTTAGCTACATTAAAACTTATAAAAATAATTGATTTATTTTCGTTTGTAACATCAAAGTAAATATTTTCAAACAAAATAATATCGGAACACTTCGTGGACTGTCCGATATTTTTCGATGAGCACAAAAAATGGGAACTTTTCTTTTCTTATAAAAATTGACAGCGTATTTATTGTATCGTACGTTCAACAAAGCGGGCATCGGTCAATGTTTTCTCAATTTAAGTTTGTCCAAGTAAATAAGTTTTTAAAAAGAAATGACATGAAGACTATTCTTTATATTTTACGATTTATAGGGCTAGTTTCTGACTGAATTTACAACACTGTTAATCTGCGGAAAACACAAGTCACTGAGAAGAGTGACGGAATTCAAGAAATCCCAATTAGACTGTGAACAAAGCAGAAAATGACGTCTTACATTATCAATTCAAACTCAAAGTATTTATTTCAATCAAACTATTTACCGCCACTTTTGAATTGTCAAGGTGTCGGTCAGTCAACCAGAAAATTGAAGGTAGTGATACACAGACACTCATTAATACATTAAATACATTTTTTCTGTTAAACTTTTCCTTCTACATTTTCCAGAAAAATAAACATTTCAATTACAAATTCAATAACGCGTATAACGGTGCCCATCTAATACATGTGCCAGTGTCACGCTGACCGCATCACGCTCCCGACACACGCGTGACACCGTGACAGGACAGTTTACTATAAAAGAACAAAAATCCTTCGTGCACGTCACCATTCCCGATCAACAGTTCGGTTTCAGAACCGAACATTCGTGCATACACCAAGTCCACCGCATCGTCGAACACTTGAGCGCTGGTTTCCAGCGTGGAGCGATGACGGGGGTGTTGTACTTCGACATAGCGAAAGCCTTCGACAAGGTCTGGCACAACGGCTTATTATACAAGCTGTATAAACTCGGTGTGCCGGACCGTCTCGTGCTCATCTTACGAGACTTTCTGTCGGATCGCACCTTTCGCTACCGCGTGGGAAAATCTCTATCTTCTCCCCACCCCATCCGAGCCGGAGTCCCTCAGGGCTCCGTCCTCTCTCCTCTAGTTTTCACGCTGTTCACCAGCGACATCCCAACGAACAAGAAAGTTCAGGTTGCCCTATTTGCCGACGACACGGCTATTTACTACACCGGCCGATCTCAGGTTTGCATCCATCGTGCACTTCAACAGGCCGCCGATTCACTCGGCGCTTGGTTTCGTAAGTGGAGGATCGAAGTAAACCCTGAGAAGAGCCAGGCTGTACTCTACCAGAAGTTACGCCATCAGCGACCGTCACCTGCCCCCATCACTATGTTCGGCAAGCCTATCCCTTGGGAGAAGCAAGCCAAGTACCTCGGTGTCATCCTCGACGATCACCTGACTTTCGCGGCCCATATCAAAGCAGCTCGTAACCGAGCAGCCTTTGCCATGGGCAGACTCCACTTCATGCTAGTCAAAAAGAGCAAGTTGTCACTCAAGTGCAAGTTGCGTCTTTACACGGCAGTTATCCGACCTATCATGACGTACGCTTGTGTCGTATTCGCTCATGCCCATCCCCGCCACATCCACAGGATGCAGACCTTGCAGAACCGCTTTCTCCGTAAGATCACCGGAGCCCCCCCTTACGTCCGTAACGATAGTCTTCACCTAGATCTTAGAATCCCCACCATCCAGCAATTCATGAAACGTCTTGCAAAGCGTTTTTTCGACTCCTCTATTAAGCATAGGAACCCCTTGATCGCATCGGCCGCCCGATACGACCCATCGCGTATCAGCTCAGTCCGCCGTCCTCGGCACACTCTTGTCACCCCCGACGACGCTATTACCCTCTTACAGGAGAGTAGCAAAGACACCAGCACCGTACGTAGAAAATACAGATACAAACCGAAAACATACCGACCTCGCCGTCGAGGTCCGGCGCGTAATCCCCGTTCAATTCCCCCCCGACCCTTGCTAGAGCCAGCCCGCGATGCTGAGCCAGTAATTTCAAACGAGCCCCTAAATAATGACACTCAGATCCAGCCTGTCCCTTTGCTGCCCCCAGCGACGCCCTAAGCCGAGGTTCGTACCCCACAGGGGGTGCCCTTAGGCGTGGTCGCTTAGTTCTTAGTTATCATGCCCCTGGCTGGAGGCCTTAGCTTCAAGGCATCCACAGGTATAGTCCGGTTAAGCAGTAGCCAGTAGCCAGACTGAACTGCGAGATGCCATTCCCAAAAAAAAAAAAAAAAAAAAAAAAAAAAAAAAAAAAAAAAAAAAAAAAAAAAAAAAAAAAAAAAAAACGTGCACGTCACACGCGCCGATTTAATCGGCGCATGGCGGAACAAATCTATGGCAGCGTTTGCGACCGCGACGTGGAGGAAATTTTAAAATAGTATTTTGAATGAAGAATCATCAAAGTATCAAACGTTACCATCAAATACCATTTCATTTCACATAATTAGTTTGGTTATTTCGCTACAACATCACACACGAGATTAAACAACAGTTTTAATTATCAAAGACTCTATCAACCTTCTATAAACAGAGGTTTTGTCATCACAGATCACGGAGTTTCCGCGTGACAACATTTTAGCAACAGTTCACGCTAAAAGAACCTTTTTGTGACGTCAGCCCTGTCGATTCACGCGGTGCACGGTGCCCCAAACAAAACGAACAAAATTGCCCCTGTAAACCAAAAAGTGTTAACTCAAATAATCTATATTTCGAGTAATCAGGGAATATGTGTCGCGTATTATTTTATTTTATTCAGACTAATTTAAATAAATATCGCTAGACATTACACACAGCGCCATCTAGCGCCACATTAAGCAACGAGGCTTGTGTCGTAGACGCCAGATAGTTGATATACTACATAGATACTTTTTTTTTTGTAAATACATACTTATTATACATATAAACATCCATGACTCAGAAACAAATGTCCATGCTCATCACACAAACATTTGCTCCTACCGGGATTCGAACCCGGGACCCAACGAACGTAAGGCAGCCTCACTACCGCTGCGCCATTCGGGGCGGGTCATTTTATTTACTATTTTTAAGATTATTTTAAAGATATTATTTTGATCGTCCCGTTCGCTGCGAGATGATTTTTAAGCTGTCAGCTGTAAAACTCGGAATCTTGTTTTTTCAAATTACCGTTTTGTGGCTTACGTGGGCAGTATAGCGGTCGCGACGCGGTGAAATTGTTCAAATGCGGTTCAGGAATACACATTTTTTTGTTGATTTTGTAGTGGCGTTTTGTAGTAAACAATACGAATGTGAAATGTATTGATTCTTAGTACACTATATTTTCTGGGAGTTGAGGAAGGCGACGAATTTCAATTACGTATTAATGTAATGAATGAAATATCGCAATGACGGAGAGAACAAGTGCTTTTCGGCTTCGTTAATTAAGGGTAGCTAAATAATAACAGCCACTCCGGTCGATCTTTAGATTAAGCCGTGCTTGCCTTGGTTGGTCTGTGGATGGGTGAGCACCCACAACATAACGAACATACTTTTGTTATAAAAGTTTTCACAAGAAAATATAATAGGTGTTTCTGTAGAAAATATAATAGTCTTCATTGAATTTTCTTCGAAATACAGAACTGAAATCATTTGCCTATGATGAACTTCCAAAGAGATTACTCACTACATAATAGTATTGCAAAATATAGTCTATGCTTCAATATACTTGATATAGTCTATTGTTATCCTGTTTACAATTGATGTTACTTCCTTTTAAACGATTGTAAAATGAATGTTATGAATTAAATGCTAATGTCACGTAAACTTTATTATACATGGTGTAAAAAAAAACAATACAATACAGTAAAAGTTGTAGGGGAAACTGGCTATATGCATTTAAGAATTTTAAATTGGTTTCTCCAAAAACATTGTTTACATATTTGAAAATCTAATCTCGAAAGTGGTTTATGTACTAATAAATTATGTTAATCCCATTAAAATCGCATTCTATCGAAACCCACAAAAATAAAAGAACTTGGCCCAATATTATCTCAAGCGAAACTCTAAGGTAGGCAGGTTTATCCGTACTACCAAGTATTTTTCCAATTAGGTATACCCAATTCCAAATATACTTAACAATCTCGTTAATCCCAAATAAATTGGACAAGCTGGAATGGATTACCGATAATAGGAGATGTGTTTCAGTCTTAACTTTTATACTGACTGATGGGTGGGACTTTGTTTTTAGATTCCAAAGGAAAAAAACGTATTAAGGAGGACGTACCTAGACGGAATAAGTAAATTGAGATAGGTACTTTTTAATTTTTTGACAAGGTGGCTTAAGGTCACAAGCACACATATCAACTCGGAAAGAGATCGTCACCGTATCAACTCGAGCCATTCAGTGTTCCTTGTATGAAGCTCCCTACTGCAACGCACACTAATCGGAATCGTAGCGTAATTGCCTCGCTTGGGGACAAGCTCACGATACGGTGGCGATCCCTTTCCAAATTGCTATGTGTGCTATTTCCTTTAAGGTACTCATACAGATGCAGTCAAACCAAGCGGACCGAACTGTGGATACAGAGCGCATTTAAGCAGAGTTCACCAACTGAGTTTTGAATGAAAATTCAAACAAATTCTTTTGGTCGTTAAACGCCTAATAGTAGCCTTTGTCTGCAAAATCCATCAATTAAGTTTGAAACAACCAATCAGCGCACCCGCTTAGGTGATGAATTTTGTCCAATCGATGCTGCGTTGGTGGAATTTGTAATATTTCGCCGTTTTTAAATATCAGGCGCAACGACAGCACGTGATTGAATTATCGTAAAATTGTTAAAATAGTGGATTTTGCCCAAAAAATACAACGCAATTCGTGGCGCAAATGATATCTGTGCTGCCATTCAAAACTGAATTGGTGGACTTTGCTTATATGCACACCCGACGTGGACACCGAATGTACAGAAATGTCTGTCTAAGTCCAGGCAAATAATTAACTCGACTTTATCACGCCTTTAATGCCTAAACGTTTCGGAAATTACAGACGTTATGTTATGTTATCATAGTAAACTATTGTATGATTATGACTAATTACACGCTTTTACAGTTAGCTGACACTTTTGGAGTACCTACGTCAATAAGTCAAAATTCATAACATTCGTTAATAGCTAGGGTGTAAACAACCTCATCACGAAGCCGTCAACCAAGAATTCTGTACATCAAACTAAGTAACTTTACGCAAAAATGACGAAACGACTTTTTTTTTTGGGGAGAAAAATCATGTTTTGTAGTAGAACTCAATGTAACGCATTTAAAACATTGTATGGATGGATTTAATAGTACGGGGGTCGTGAAGGTGTTTAAGGAAAAATCTTACATTAAAAGCTTGTATTTAAAAAAAAAACTTGTCAAAAATTTGGAACTTTGACCCGCAATATCTCCGTAACTAGAAGGTTCCCAGGTATGGCGTAGAACAAAAAAATCATCGAAATGATGAGGAGAACAAGTGCCTTTCTGCTTCATTAAAAGGTTTTTTACACCCTTTATAAAACCCAAATAAAGAAATAATAATATGAAATTTATCTCCAATAAACCAACATCGAAAAAGTCTACACCCAAAAATGAGTAGCAGATTTATTATTCGCTACTCATTTTTCACTTCGCGGTTCATTACGGCTTCCAACGGAAGCTACATAAATAGTATCATAGTAAAACAGCAATGGATGACAAAACAATGTTTCATGGCACAGTAGGCTCTTGGAACTGAAATTTATGAGCCAATTGGACGTAATAGGCATCCGATGACAGTTCCGTTCATAATAAACCCCAACATTGCTCGCTTGATAACTAGTGATGGATTTGGTAGTTATCGATAAATATTTGTCGATAAATTATAATGGGCAATAATGATGTTGTTAGTGGATTAGTGAATGTTGAGCTGAATTATTCTCGTAGTTTTTCCTTTGCGTTGATGTTTTCCTGTTCTAATGACTACGTTTGTTTATTATCTTTTATGTAAGATTTATTCTCTGTATAATACTTAGGGCGAGAACAGGTAAGGCAATACAAAGAAAAACACACACACGTAAAAATATTGCCGCCAAAACTTTACGCTCTTAAGAGCGTAAAGTTTTGGTTCGAGTTCTTCCATAAGTAGACATTACTTTAATGAACAGTTTCTATAAAAAGCATACCATGAATTTTTTTTTGCACTGTATACGCACAGTCGGTTTCTATTGAAGGCATTTTGTACTAGATAAAACCCCAATATAAATTAATCACAAAAGAATTCAAATCTTAATGTAAAAATGTAAATTCAATATGTGTAAGAAAACGTAAACCCACATAAAATAAAGGCATTTTCAATTCAAATAACTCAATAATGCCAAACATAAAAAAGCAATCGAATCTTTCAAATGGGCAATATCTCACATAAAATTCTACTTTCTGCACAAAATTGGTAAAATAAAATGGTAACGAAAATGAGATTCTTAAAGTTTATCGATAAAGGTGGGTGCCCAAGCCCATCTCTATCGGTAGAGCATTCTGTCCGCAATGAGCGATGTAACGCTCAATCATCGCCGCGTCTCTATCGCCGCTATCTAGAGATGCCTGGACTCTATATAGCGTTGACTGATCACCGTCTAGTCTTAGTTGTAAAGGGGTTTTTATTCTATTGTAGAGAAAGAAAGAAGGTTTGAAGGAGAGTGTGGTTTTGGCGAAGTAAGAGATTTTTAAAGGAGAGCCTTAGTACTCTTGCGAGAAATATGTTTTTTCTTGGTTAAAGGTTCAGCAAAACTAGTAAAGACAAAAAGGCGGCTCCGGACACCGACTCAGAGTTATTATGATATCTGTCGGAGTTGGGTGTCCGCAGTCGGTCCGTGAACTTGTCCGTACGAACCTGAACTTGGGAATTCTGAACAATGTAAAAAAAATTGCATCAGTCTCTCTTCATCATCATAATCATCAGCCTAGCCTTTTCCCAACTATGTTGGGGTTGACTTCCAGTCTAACCGGATGCAGCTGAATACCAGTATTTTTCATGGAGCAGCTGCCTATCTGACCTCCACAACCCAGAGTACTGGGTAATACGATACCCCTTGGTCAGACTGGTTGTCAGACTTTTTGGGCCACTGCCTACCTGTAACGACTGTCGAAGATCTACAAATGACAGCCGGGACCAACTGCTTAACGCATCAGTCTCTCTTATGGGCGTCTAAATGTAGTTAGATCATTACTTGACACAAGATAAAAGTGAAAGAAGAAAAATCATAAAAACATTATTCAATTCATTTAAGTATATACGAATTCCAACCTTAAACACTGCGACTAAAACACTATTCTCATAATATAGCCTAAAGCACAGACAGACGCCCTCAAATTAATCTCTAATAACATTCAAACTAACGCCCTCTACCTGCCACTGAACAAAAACAAAGGTGAAACTTTGAGACCATAATTAAAATGGAACCATTAGTAACGCTGACTGACGATTCTGTATATTATAACAAGTTTGAACCAATTAATTCTTCTATAACTACTTATTGAACAAAGTTTTAATTTAAAACTACGTAAAGGTAGGGTTGCCTTACGTCTGGATTTTTTCCGGACTAGTCCGGAGTTTTAAGATCTCTAAAACGAGAGTCTAAAACGAGCATTAGGATTATAATCCGGAATTTCCATGAATTTGAAAAATAAAGAACACAGTTGGAAAAAAAGCGGTAAGATTTGCAGACGAGGCACCATCATTTGTAAGAATTTGCATTTGCAGGATTTACACCATTGACGAGTGAACATGTAGATTAGCACACAAAAAAAACCAGCAGCAGTACAGTGAACTCAGACTGTGGATAGTGGTGGTTTTTTTTAAATTGAAGTAAAATTATTCTTTTTTGAGCAGCGGTGGCCCAGTGGTGGCGGCCCCAACTTACGAACAGTAAGTCGTGGGTTCGAACCCAGACAGGCGCATTAATTTGTATAACTTATTTTTTCATCGCCACTGCTCTCAAAGCGGTGAATGAAAACATCGTGAGGAAACCGGCATGTCCTAGAATCAAAAATTCGAAGACATGTGACATCAACCAATACGCACTGGGCCCGCGTGGTGGATTATAGCCCATTCCCTCTCATCAAGGCCGTGTCCCAGCAGTGGGAACATTATAGGCTGATCATGATGATGATGATGATACGTTATTTAAAAGTTTGGAGTTTTCTCCAGTTTTTTTATGGACTTGGTAACCCTACCTAGAGGACGCTAGGCGAAGTGTGTTGGGCCGTTGCGTCAACTTGATAGTTAATTAAAACTAGCAAAGTTTCCTTTCATATTTTTAGACGATAGTGGTTATATTATGCTCCCCGTGCTTGTCCTCGGGGACTTCAATGCCAAGAACTTGGCTTGGGGTTCCCGTTGCACAGACGTGCGGGGAAGGATGGTGGAGGACTGGGCCCTGGAGAAGGGCCTGGTCGTCCTAAATCGGGGTTCGGTCGCCACGTGCGTGAGGATGCGGGGCGAGTCGGTGGTGGACATTTCGTTCGCCAGCCCCGCCCTGTCACCGCGTGTCGTTGACTGGCGCGTCATGGAGGGGGTGGAGACCTATTCCGACCACCGGTACATCCGGTTCGACGTCTCCACCCAGACCTCAAGCGCGCCGGTCCAACAGGCCCCGAGTGGTCCGCGTTGGGCGCTGAAGCAGCTGGACCGGGAGCTCCTCCTGGAAGCCTCGATCGTGCAGGCCTGGGTGACATCACCGGACAGGCCTGCCGACGTTAACGATGAGGCAGGGTGGTTCCAGGAGGCCATGTCCGATATCTGTGACGTGGCAATGCCCCGAGTCCGGCCAGGAAGCGCCCGACGTCAGGTGTACTGGTGGTCGCGTGAGCTGACGTCTTTACGGGAGGCGTGCGTGGCTGCGCGACACCTGTACGCCAGGCACCGCAGGCTCCGCATTCGCCCACCGAATGCGGCAGCCATTGAGGCGGAGCTATATGAGGGCTACAGAGCGGCGAAGACCGCCCTCCGCGGGGCTGTCCTGCGGGCCAGGGATCTGGCCCGCGAGGAGATGCTGGGGGCTCTCGACAGAGATCCGTGGGGGCGCCCTTACAAGATGGTGCGGGATAAACTCCGCACCTGGGCCCCCCCGCTGACGCAGAGTCTCCGGCCTCAGCTCGTGGAGGACGTGGTGAGCGCTCTGTTCCCCTCGCGAGGGGAACACCCGCCCCCGCCTATGGCTCCGCCGGCTGCGGTGCCGGAAGCGGACCACGGAAGCGACGACGACGACGCTCCGGAAGTGACCGGGATAGAACTGAGAGTGGCGGTACGCAGGCTCAGTGCCAAAAATACCGCCCCGGGACCCGACGGCTTGCCTGGCAAAGCCTGGGTCCTGGCCTCGGAGGCTCTCGGTCCCCGACTGGAGGGGTTCTTAAGCGCATGCTTGGAGAGGGGCCAGTTCCCGCTTCGCTGGAAGACGGGGAAGCTGGTCCTCATCCGGAAGCCGGGGCGCCCGGCGGACTCTCCGTCCGCCTACCGGCCCGTGGTGTTGCTCGACGAGGTGGGCAAGCTCTTTGAAAGAGTCATTGCAAACCGCCTCGTCGAGCACCTTGCGGGGACGGGGCCGGACGGCGCTCTACGGTGGACGCCATCATGCGCGTGAGAGCCCTCACGACGAGGGATGCGGTGTCCAGGGGTGGGGTGGTCTTGGCGGTGTCTCTCGACATCGCCAACGCCTTCAACTCCATGCCCTGGAGCTGCATAAGGGAGGCACTCCGGTATCACCGGGTGCCGACCTACCTTCGTCGTGTGGTCGGGGACTACCTGACGGATAGGGCCGTCATCTACCCCGGTCGCAGCGGAGACTGGAACCGGCGAGAGATGTCGTGCGGTGTTCCACAGGGATCGGTTCTGGGGCCGTCTTTGTGGAACATCGGGTACGACTGGGTGCTGCGCGCCGACCTCCCTAGCGGTGTCAGCGTAGTTTGCTACGCTGACGACACGCTGGTGCTGGCACAGGGGAGGTCGCACGAGGCGGCGGCCGACACTATGACACGCGGGGTTGCGATAGTCGTTGAGAGGATCCGGCAACTGGGTCTCGAGGTGGCATTGCACAAGTCCGAGGCCATGTGCTTTCATGGGCCTCGGAATGCGCCACCTCCGGGATCCTCAGTGATGGCAGGAGGGGTTTCCATCGGCGTCGAGTCGACGTTGAAGTACCTGGGACTTGTCCTCGACAGCCGGTGGAACTTCGTGGAGCATTTCCGACGTTTGGCCCCCAAACTGGAGCGGACAGGGGCTGCCTTCAGGCGGCTCCTGCCCAACCTGGGGGGGCCAAACGCCTCCTGCCGGAGGCTCTACGCGGGAGTCGTGCGGTCCATGGCCCTTTACGGGGCCCCGGTGTGGGCACGTTCATTGAGGCGGCGTGCCGCCCACCACTTGAACGTGCCCCAGAAGGTGGTAGCCGTAAGGCTGGTCCGGGGGTACCGCACGATCTCCCGCGAGGCGGCGAACCTCCTTGCCGGATTGCCGCCATGGGATCTGGAGGCAATAGTCCTCGCGCGCCTACACGAGTGGCGCGCGGAGGCGCTACGCCGGGGGGAAACTCCGCTGCCGCGGCGAATTGTCGCTCAGCGGACGGACTTCCGGCGGGATCTCATGGCGACATGGAGAGAGCGACTATCGCAACCCCGTGCAGGGCACGCCACAATAGTGGCGATAAGTCCCCTCTTTGAGGAGTGGCTGGAGAGACGCCACGGCGTCCTCACCTTCCGCCTGACGCAGGTTCTTACCGGACACGGATGTTTCGGTAAGTTCCTGCACCGAATCGGGCGGGAGGAAACGCCCGGGTGCTATCATTGTGAGGATAGGCCGGAGGACACGGCGGAGCACACTGTGGAGGTGTGCCCTGCTTGGGTGGAGCACCGCCGTGTCCTCGAGGTGGCGATCGGCGGCGGCGACCTCTCGCTCCCGGCCTTGGTTCGTGCCATGGTCCGGAGCGAGACGGAATGGGACGCCGTCACCTCCTTCTGCGAAGCAGTCATGCTAGCGAAGGAGGTGGCGGAACAGGACAGGGAGAGATCCTCACGTCCCGGCCGCCGCGGGAGACGCCCCGGGCGTCGGGGGCCACGTGGTGGCTTCCGGCCACCGTAGGCGCGGGCCTGTGGACGGGGAGCTATGGGCTAGCTCGCCGTCCGTACGTCTCATGACGACAGGCCGTGTCGACGGCGCGTTCATGTTCCACGCGCGCCTCAAAGAGAGTCAGCAATAAGGAAGGGGTCCGCAAGGGCCGAAGCCTGCCGGGGCTGCGGGACTATTCGAAAGAGATACCGTGGCCCCGGAACACAAAGGGCGATGAAGGAACATGGATGGGTTTTAGTCAGTAAAAGTCTGACACTCCCTCCTGCTCAGCCCAGAGCGGGAGAAGTCATTTGATGATTTCCCATCCGAAAAAAAAAAAAAAAAAAAAAGTGGTTATATTATACTTACAGCTACTTTTGTATGACATAGTTTACACTCTGGCAAAATGGAACCTTCATGAAGTAATTATTACTTTCATAAAAATAATAATGCATTTCCAGATTAAGTACTGTTGACATATTTTTTTTCAAACCAATGCTTTACACCAACACGTTTGACCACCAATACAGGGAATAACGTACTTAAATTATGCCAAGAATAAAAAATAATAATAAATGATTCATGTTTTGCGCGGATACCTTTTTAATCCTTTCCGATACTTCATTAAAGCGATTATAAAATGATATGTTTAAACGTTTCCTGGAACTCTGGCCATTATTTTATTTTAAACAAGCTTGTGGAGGTCGGCAGTTTCTGTCGAAAACATACTACCGCAATTAAGGTTAATCAATGTCTTAACCCAGGTGATGGTCTACTTGTGTGCCTAATTTCCCCCATATCCGTTCAACCGTTAGCATGTGACAATTGAATAGACAGACAAACAGAGTTACTTTTGCATTGGTAAGGTTTAGAATCGAGTGGCCTGAATTGGGGGGTGGGGATGGTGGAGGGAGGGGGAGGATTGCAGATTCTCCCCCCACTCCCCCCCCCCTGACGGACGTGCGTAGTTTTTTTTAAATATTTTTTTAAGTTTACATTTTTTATTGAATGATTGGTATAAATTCAGTATTGTTTGGCAGTCGGAGGGGGTTGGGTTGGGGAAGGGAGGGAGGAAGGTACCCCTTCTAAAGCACGCCTTCTTTCGGAGCTAAAATCGCATGGGGGTGCTTCAGATAAACCTCCTAGACACCCCCACAGTGACAGAATCCTCAAATTCTCCAAAATCCTAATAAATAATAACAATCCTTAAAAACTCGATTCTTAAACCACTCACTGATAATATTAGTGTGCGTACGTAAGACTAATTTCGATGGAAATCTTAATTTTTTGTTTCAAAAAATTTGTAATCGTTTTTAGAACATCGTCAGTTTTCTTTTTTTCTTTTTACTCTTCATACTTTAATTTACACCGTATCCCATTTTCCACAGATCCAAGGCAAGCCAATAATCCAGCAGAGAATTCTGCCAAGTCCTGTGGTGTCAATTGACGCCCCCCACACCTTCAGGAGTACAGTCACTCCTGTCGATGACCACAACAACATCATATTCAGCCCATGGAAGGCGTTTGGACCCTTTGTCGACACCATACAGGTACGAAATATTTTTCACAAATAAATACAACAAAATACCAATTGCAGACAGGAATTCCCCTTTGGTTGGTTTGACAAAAAAAAATTGTAGTTGAAAAAAGTGGATGAATGTTCTCTTTTGTTTTGTGTGGAATTTTGTGTCAACACCTGTTACTGGCCAAAAGTAAATCAAGGGTTAATTGTTTTTTTTTTTAGAATTCTTTTTTTTTCTAGTTGGTTATTTTTCACACTAGTCGTGGGCCACTTTCACTAATGCAAGTGCTATCAGCACATTCTAAACTGCGTTCAAGGGCACTCAGTGTCATCATTGTCTCTGTGTCAATATTGACAGTTGTTATTAAATGATGACCTGGTGCAGGTTGCAGGGATCCGCTGGATGCGAGACGCACGGGATCTGTCAATGAGGCGACGCTTGGGGGAGGTCTATGTCCAGCAATGGGCGTCTTTCGGCTGAAATAATGATGAGATGTGCTGATCTCGTTCAAATTCATAGTTCAATTCGTTCTGAGACTGCAAATCGTGCCCATGTTGGTGTTCAAAATGATTGAGTGCCGTAAAGACCTAAGATAGTAATTATTTTAAGCTTTCTGTCAAGATTATCCTATCACATACTATTATAAGTAAAGAAGGCATGTATTATCTTTCACAGAATATCAAAGATCTACATAATTAATAACCTTCTCATCTATTGCCAAAAAATCTTTTATCTTGAAAGAGTTTAACAAGAAATACTTGAAATAACATCAAATTATAATCAGCATTTGAAGATGAAAAGCTTACTTAGATAATAAGATTGTAAGCTTTATTGCATATACAAACTCTCTGTGTATGTGTCTATGGTGTAAATTTGAATTCAAGAAAAATATCTTCTGAAGTACTTTTGTGAGCTGTGATTCCTTGTCATTACTTTGTGTACATTCTTATATAAATGATATCTTAATATACCTTCCTTACAACGTGCTAGCACGTTGTAGAATTATCCCCTCGTTTCTTTTATACTACAAGCTTTTTATAAACCACAAGCTTTTTATAAAACTTTGTTAAAATTTAAGACTACTGGACAGTCGAGTTTTTCAAGTTAAAAATTGGGAACGGGTATAACCGCTTAAAACACGTCTGTTATATTATGTCGATATTTGCATGATCAGCTTTTGGAAAAAAAACGGCCAAGTGCGAGTCGGACTCGCGCATGAAGGGTTCCGTACCATCATAGTAGCCCCCTTTAATTTTTAATTTTATTATTTGTGGTTATAGCGGCAACAGAAATACCATCATCTGTGAAAATTTGAAATGTCTAGCTATCGCGGTTCATGAGATACAGCCTGGTGACAGACAGACAGACGGACTGTGGAGTCTTAGTAATAGGGTCCCGTTTTAACTCTTTGGATACGGAACCCTAAAAAGCAGCAGTTTTATATAGATTTGTTATTTAACCTTCGTGGGTTTTGTGTACTGAATTCATGGTAGCTGTTTTTGGTTGGTGACACTTACATCCTGGTTTCAAAACAGCCACATTTTAATTCCTGATTTAGTAGTTAGCTATGTTCAAAGTTTATGTGATGAATGGACTTTATAAATCTAAAACAACGAAACCCGGAGAACAGGATTAGTGTTTGCAAAATGTAACTATCGCAATAGAAGAAGCTACAGCCAAGCCATCCGGTCTAATCCCTCAGTTGCCTTCGAAGACACCTTCAGGGACAGAAATAGTTTCTGTCAATCAAAAACTGAGCAAACCCCATGAGTGGAACCTTAATCATCACAAATCCACCCTAAAACAACTGAAGTTTATCGTAGAATCGGTTTAAGGTTACCAAAATTGATATTTTCTATAGAAAACAGAAACCTTCACAACAAATATTGCTCTCTAATTGGTTTTTGACGTTGATTAATGATGTGATGAAGCGTGCTGCCCCCCCCAATCGTTTCGCTGCCGTGAACATATTCATTATAGAGGGTGAAATTGTAATATTTTGGCAACGGTTCTTGTTGTGTAAACAAAAATTATTGTTGTTTCTTGGCAATTAATTAATTTGTTTGAATGGAATTTTGTTTATTTTAACGCAAGTTAGGAGAAGCGTATGTTGTTGGTGAACTGGAATGGACTAAACTGATTTATTTCGAATATGATCAATCTTGCAGTCGCCCTCGAACACAAACATGGTGCTTCTACTTCACCAGTTATTTTTATAAAGTCTCATGTGATAGGGGATGACACTTGTCATCAACAATAAATCTGAAAACCTGATAGAAAAACCCAATAACACTTGGACTGGAAATCGAACCCAAGACGTAACGTGATCGGTGGCGACAACCCCGCTCAGCAGCAGCGTTTGCCGCCACGGGTCCTACGATGGATCTCAGACCCTTGTCATCAATGACGTATAAAAGTGTTAGTAAAAACCTACTTGCAAAAATAAACATAATTTCATTTAATTTAATTTCAACAATAAATCTAAAAACCTGATCGAAAAACCCAATAACACTTGGACCAGAAATCGAAAGCAGGACGTCACGCTCAGCAGCGATTGCCACCACGAGTCCGGCGATGGATCTCATGTAACTTTTGTACTCTGTTACCAGGAGGGTGAACTCCTGCCAAGTCAAGACACAGTGGTGTTACCATCGCCCAGGCATCACGACAGTTCAATAGATGAAGATGCCACAGATCCGATGCCTACCGCAGAGACATCTAATAAGGTATACAACATTATTAATAATAAATATTCTTTATTCAAATTAAGTAGACAATTCAATTAAATAGAACTTCGTAGTTAGCGAGAATGTGTTTAATTTCATGAGAAAATCAATGCACCCGAATTCTATATTTTGTAGAATTTTCAAATACAATCTTCAGACAGCTGATGCTCACTCCCAAGCAGTTTTTGGAACCGTTTTAATTTTCAGTATATATGAATTTTCAATGGAATCACTTTCAAAATTAGCTACTCAAGAAACACGTTACACATTTACGTTACTCATACTTTTCATTAAGAGCAATATATTTACCCAGCATCCTAACAAAAGTGACCGGTAGCAAATAGGGCGCAAGATCATCATATTATTTGGAGTCACTCATTTTTATTTTTTAACTATCACGATCAGAACACATTATAAAAGATATGGAAAGGGGTATTCGCGATAAATACCCGTTTCCATATGTTTTATAATGTTACTCATTTTTGTCCGGAAAACCGAAAGGTGTATGCTTTCACATTCAAGTTCGTCGAACGCAACGGTCGCGTGTTTGCGTAATGATTGATTTAGTTAAGTGGACGCATTGTAAATTTTGGAGTCAATGATTTCAATTTTTGTCAGTAATTACAAAACGAATGAAAATATAAGTTGGTGACCTAATAATTCATGATAAAAACCTTATTTTGTTAGTTTTCAATACATGATTAGGTAACTTTTGTAACAGAGAAAAAAATATCAAACATGTAATACCTCTTTTTAAAAAGAGATTCACATCTTATCGGTAAACGGGACCGATTTAAGCCTCTTAAGTTTCTCCGTAGAAGAGTCTGTACATACGTTTTAAAATTATAGAAGGAATTACTCAAATTATCGTTTCCAACTAAATTAAATAACAAAAACCATTTTGTCGTTTACGTCCTTTAGTTATAAGCTAGCAATCCTCTCCCCGCTCAGACGCTCAGTCCCCCGCTCAGTCCCGGGGCGCGCGTGCCCGGTTTTAGAACAATGCGTCGCCTTAAGACACGGGAAGATCCACTTAGATCACTTTCGTCCTTTATCTGTTCAGGTGGCATCAATAAGCCAGCTGTCCTTCATGGTGCGTCCCGACAGCTTCGAGCGCGGCCAGCTGCGGCTGACCTGCATCTCCACAGTGCACTCGGTGTACAACGAGCAAGCCGAGCTGGTCATCAATGAGGAGCGGCCGCAGATCGCCTCGGTCCTGGGGACTAGGGACGCAGCGGGAGGTAAGGGATAGTGTAGTTTGTGTATACAGTCGTTTCACTGTTATTTTATATCTGCAGTCCAAAAGCAACCTCGTTGTTAGGAGAATAAAGATCATTGTAACTTTGAAGAATTGTATTGCTAAGTAGATAAAGACATTGTATTGTATTGTATAACGGGCTGGTGTCCGCAACTCCACGTCAAAGCGCGTATTTTGCGTACGGTAGATAAAGACATACATCACACACATCACTGACATAGATGACTGTGAAAAGACTGTTGTATGAAATTGTGCAGTCAGTTAGAAAGAAATCAGAGAGATTTAAGATTCTTTGAAGGGGCTAACAGAAGAAATGTCAGAGACAAACTGTGATCTCAGAAGTCAGTGAAGCCATATTGTAAAATGACATTATTCCCAAGTTTGACATGTTATCGACAGCAAGCAGTTGGTTATTAGTAGACTAGGTACGGTGTTATTAGCTCTTCCATCGAACATTAATATATTTAAATGTCTATTTTATACCAACTAGGATCTAATTATGTTTAATTTAATTTAATTGACTCAATTTGTTTTAGACAAGTTATTTTTGTTTGAAGGTAATATGAAAGAAAATAATATTCAAGGAGTTAATAGAATAAAGGAAGTGATTACATACGACGTGAATATTTGCATACCCGACCACATCGTTTCGAAGAAAAACACATCATGTCTCATTTTTCACATAAATTAACTGACCTCTTTAAATACCGGCTTATTAAAAAGTACATTCCTGAAAGAGCGGCCGAGTATAATTTCACTGCTAAGGAAATAAATACCAATTGACGTCACACAAATTATGAAGTCATAAGTAACGAGCAATTGCTTTCACAGGTAGAACACGTTGTAAAAGTTAATCCAAACTCAATATCTGAAAAGCAATAAAATGGTGAAATAAATGCGATAAATACTATTATTACTGTACATGGAAAACACTCCGATTCGAATAAATCATCGCTTTTATCGAAGCATTTAAAACGTTTTTCGACATTAATCACGAACGGATCGAAAGCTTTCACGGTTCGTCACGGTCCAATAAACAACATTATGCAGTACCTGAACCCGGCAACTGGAAATATACTAGAAAATTGCCCTCATTCAACACGAACAGGCCAAGCCAATATTTTCCATGAGATATTTTCTTTGAGATTTAAACTTGGTATCTCGGCTGAGTAGAGAATCGCTAAGAATTTTTATTTCTCGGTGTAAACACAACGTTTGAATACGTAGAAGGCAAACCAATCCCACTCTACAATTCAAATATTTGCTGCAGCCGACTTGCACTGCAATTTACCACGAGAAGTTTTCCAGAACGTTGCATCTTGGCAAATATATGAAAAATGTAAAAAATACATTGTAAACATAATTATTTTGCTGATGGAAACTATTCTTAGCGAGTATGTGAGCTGTTGCGGCGAAGATTGCCGATAACTCCGCTATTAGCGCTGCACACACTTATTTGAAAGCGCTTAAAATAGTTGAAAACATCGCTTTATTCTATTAAGTTTGCCAGCGTGTGCTAGGAAAGTTGCGGTATCTGAAGTAAAATTGATTAATTAAGTTCCATAATATGTTTCTCTACATTTAAGAAGCTGAACAATATTACCAACATTGGTAAAGTATAAATACGTATAGATATGAACGGATTTGGATGCGTCTGTTAGAGGACAATAATCCCTACATTAGGGAAGTTTATGATGGGCTCCTTGAGCCATTCAAGAAGGAGAACTGGGGCAAGTCAGACGACTCGCTCTCAAGATCTCCCTCTCCTATTCCCCGACCCAACTCCGCCGATATGGACGTTGTGGTCAGCCCCGAAGCCCCCGATAGCTCGCCCGAAGTAATCTCCTCCTCTGAGTCCTCACCATCCGAGCCAGAGGATTTCCAAATCGTTCAGAACGGGAAACGTAAGAAGGCTAGGAAAGCCAATGCCGGTAAGGCCAAGAAGGCAGTCACGGCATTGAACGCCCCCCTCTCCGCATCCCTTTCCCACATCCCCTCCACCGCTGGAGTAGCTGCTCCCTCAGCCGCGATCCCCATCAACCGCTCTCCCAGCCGTACGGCTACTGGCTCGGCTCCTGCCAGCCGCCCGGATAGTCCGATGGAACCGTTACCATCTCCATCTCAATCCGCTTCGACCAAGAAGCTCACACCTTCTGCTCTGTACATCAGAGAAAAGGGGAAGTGGACTGAAGTGTCCAAGATGTGTGCGGATCGCAAGATCCAGTACACAAGCGCGACGTCTACCCAACAGGGTATTAAAGTAAAGGTCCCCACCTCCACCGACTACAGACAGTTGGTGCATGCCCTTCGTGGTAGGAACATCGCCTTCCACACCTTCTCCCTCCCGGAGGAAAAGCCGACCCGCGTGGTCATCAGGCGGATCCCGAAGGAGATCCCTGCCCAGGACATCCTGGAGGACTTAACCTCCCAGGGCATCCCCGTCTCGGCGGTTCACCGCCTTCACAAGAATAGGTCCCAAGGGGGTGACGAGTACGACATGGTGCTCGTCATCTGTGACCCAGTCGAGGGTCACCACCCAATATTTAAGGTCAAGGCAGTCTGCTCCTTATCGGGCATCTCAATTGAGAGGCCCAGGAAGCAGAATATAGTTGGGCAGTGTCATCGCTGCCAACTATACGGCCATAGCCAAAAACATTGTTACGCACGGTAAAATGTCTAGGCGAACACGCCACGGCAGATTGCCCTCGTCCCAAGGACAGGGCTCTGTGTACAGAGCCGCCTAGCTGCGTGCTATGCGGTCAATCTGGCCACCCGGCTAACTACAGGGGCTGTCCCAAAGCCCCCAAACAATTCGCCAACAGACTGGCGAATCGCGCCAAAGCCCGTCAGCAGAGGGAAAGCCCCCTGACGAAAGCCCCATCCACGGACCTCCCTGAGCGTCTCAGCCCACAGAGGCCCTCTCCTTGGAACCAGCTAAACCACCAGCGTGCCTTCCCTGCCCTGGTGAAATCCCAGCCCAACCCGTTGCCAATGCCTGGCCTAATGGACAATCCAGTCCCAATGCCCACTCCAGTGGCTCGGCCCCAGGTCCCTCTTCCCTCCCCTAGCCCCCGGCCTTCCAACCAGGAAGAGGAGAGTACTATCGACACCCTCATGAGGTTCCAGGTGTTTATCTCACCTGAGGCCGACTGCTTAGCAGCCGAGCTCAGGTTAGCTAAGGACCTGAAACAGATCAATGAGATTTACGCGAGATATCCTAGGATCGCGGAAGCCCTTCGTAACCTCAATCAAACCCAATAATGGATATCACACCCGTAGCATCGTGCACCCAACCCCGGTCCCTAAAGTTAGGCTTTTTTAATGCTAATGGCATGAGAGGGCAACGCGACGAGATCGCGTCCTTCCTTCGCGATTATCAAATAGATATTTTCCTCATCCAAGAGACTTTCCTAAAACCCAGCAATCGTGATCCTAAAATTGCCAACTATCGTTTAGTTCGCAATGATAGGACACGTTGCCACAAAGGCGGTACGCTCATCTACTACCGCAAGGAACTGCACTGCATCCCAATCGACCCCCCTCCCCTAGAATCCCTACTGGAGGTTTCAATCTGTCGGCTAGCCATGACAGGTCATCAACCGCTTCATATAATGTCTGCCTATATGCCCCCCTCAAACACGTCTGAGAATCATAACCTCCTGGTTAATGATCTCACCAAACTCTTCGGCATGAGTGGTTCCGTTATCATAGCGGGCGACTTCAACGCCAAACATCCTGCCTGGAATAGTAGTATGACTAACCCGAGAGGGAGAGTCGTCTGCGATCTAGGCCAGACCATCAACTTTGATCCCATTGCTCCTATGGAGAACACGCACTATCCCGACACCACTAGTCATCGTCCCGATGTGCTCGATATAGCGCTGCTCAAGAATGTTAGCCTTAGGTTACATTTAATTGAGACGCTACACGAGCTTAACTCTGACCACCGCCCAGTGCTCATGCACCTAGTTTCTCGCTCGGGTATCTCTGACCCTAGCCAACCCACTCCTACCACCCTAATAACCGACTGGAGGAAAGTAAGCGATATGCTGAAATCCGACACGTCACCGCACCTAGACGGTATCCCCGACCACATTGTCTCAGTCGCAGACACCGAGGCCGCTATCGACTCGTTTACAGCTCACGTGCAATCCATTTTAAAGGATTGCTCTCGGGAAGTCCCAGTGTTGAGTGATCAACGCTGGAAACTACCCGACGACATCCGTGAACTGATAAACGAGAAGAACCCGGCCATACGTGCCTATAGCGTCTGGCCCTGCGATGAGAACAAAGCTCACATGCGTTATTTACAGCGTGCTGTAAAGAAGCGCACTAGTGAGTTTCGTTCGAATCAATGGGACAAGATGCTCAGCGAACTAGAGCCAACTCACCAAGCCTTCTGGCAACTTCAGAGGAAGCTGAGGTCCTCCGAGGAGGTCTCTTCTCCACCTCTCATCCGTCCTGACAAGAGCGTCGCTTTTGACGACTCTGAGAAGGCAGAATGCCTGGCCGACAGTTTGGAATCACAGTGCTCCCCTAGCACCCTTCCAGTAGACAAGCAGCACCTCGATGAGGTGGATGCAGAAGTCGAACGAAGGGCTGCTCTCCCTCCCGTAGAAGACCCCGACGATCCCCTCCCTCCGGTCACTCCAGACGAGGTGAAGGATATAATCGACAAGCTCAAGCCTCGGAAAGCCCCTGGCGCCGACGGCTTCACCAATAGGATTTTTAAAACCCTCCCCGCTCAGCTCATAGTCCTTTTGGCAGCCATCTTCAATGGCGCCTTGAGCAACAACTTGTTTCCCCAAGTGTGGAAAGAGGCCACCGTCATCGGTATTCCCAAACCTGGGAAACCGAAAGCTCAGCCTTCGAGCTACAGGCCGATCAGTCTCCTGAGCGCGCTCGGCAAAATCTATGAGAGACTTATTTATAAGCGACTCAGAGATTATGCCGAGACAAAAGGCCTCATTCCCGATCAACAGTTCGGTTTCAGAACCGAACATTCGTGCATACACCAAGTCCACCGCATCGTCGAACACTTGAGCGCTGGTTTCCAGCGTGGAGCGATGACGGGGGTGTTGTACTTCGACATAGCGAAAGCCTTCGACAAGGTCTGGCACAACGGCTTATTATTCAAGCTGTATAAACTCGGTGTGCCGGACCGTCTCGTGCTCATCTTACGAGACTTTCTGTGGGATCGCACCTTTCGCTACCGCGTGGGAAAATCTCTATCTTCTCCCCACCCCATCCGAGCCGGAGTCCCTCAGGGCTCCGTCCTCTCTCCTCTAGTTTTCACGCTGTTCACCAGCGACATCCCAACGAACAAGAAAGTTCAGGTTGCCCTATTTGCCGACGACACGGCTATTTACTACACCGGCCGATCTCAGGTTTGCATCCATCGTGCACTTCAACAGGCCGCCGATTCACTCGGCGCTTGGTTTCGTAAGTGGAGGATCGAAGTAAACCCTGAGAAGAGCCAGGCTGTACTCTATCAGAAGTTACGCCATCAGCGACCGTCACCTGCCCCCATCACTATGTTCGGCAAGCCTATCCCTTGGGAGAAGCAAGCCAAGTACCTCGGTGTCATCCTCGACGAACACCTGACTTTCGCGGCCCATATCAAAGCAGCTCGTAACTGAGCAGCCTTTGCCATGGGCAGACTCCACTTCATGCTAGTCAAAAAGAGCAAGTTGTCACTCAAGTGCAAGTTGCGTCTTTACACGGCAGTTATCCGACCTATCATGACGTACGCTTGTGTCGTATTCGCTCATGCCCATCCCCGCCACATCCACAGGATGCAGACCTTGCAGAACCGCTTTCTCCGTAAGATCACCGGAGCCCCCCTTACGTCCGTAACGATAGTCTTCACCTAGATCTTAGAATCCCCACCATCCAGCAATTCATGAAACGTCTTGCAAAGCGTTTTTTCGACTCCTCTATTAAGCATAGGAACCCCCTGATCGCATCGGCCGCCCGATACGACCCATCGCGTATCAGCTCAGTCCGCCGTCCTCGGCACACTCTTGTCACCCCCGACGACGCTATTACCCTCTTACAGGAGAGTAGCAAAGACACCAGCACCGTACGTAGAAAATACAGATACAAACCGAAGACATACCGACCTCGCCGCCGAGGTCCGGCGCGTAATCCCCGTTCAATTCCCCCCCGACCCTTGCTAGAGCCAGCCCGCGATGCTGAGCCAGTAATTTCAAACGAGCCCCTAAATAATGACACTCAGATCCAGCCTGTCCCTTTGCTGCCCCCAGCGACGCCCTAAGCCGAGGTTCGTACCCCACAGGGGGTGCCCTTAGGCGTGGTCGCTTAGTTTTTAGTTAACATGCCCCTGGCTGGAGGCCTTAGCTTCAAGGCATCCACAGGTATAGTCCGGTTAAGCAGTAGCCAGTCTCTTCTAGACTGAACTGCGAGATGCCATTCCCAAAAAAAAAAAAAAAAACGGATTTGGATTACGTTAGCACAATGAAAATACAACCAACATACAAACAACATTACTTAAAATATATTTAATAACAAAGTTCAATTACAAAAATCTGTCGAAATCAAAACCCATCAGATTTAACTAAAAGTTAAAGAAAATAAAACCGAATTCAAACAACACAAAAAAGTAGTTTTTTGAAGTCTGTTTTATTTTATGCAAAAAAGTTTTTATTTTTCACTTTTTAGTGGTTCACATGTGCTTACCCCTTCACAGCGTACCGGCGTGATGTTATATTATGAACTGGTGTAAACAATAGACAGACATAAGATTTCAGCAATCCCAGCCCATTTTCTATCATTTATTGAGGAGTTCCGTTGCCTTTCTCCGAAGTTCTTAATCAGATCTTCACCAAATTGAAATGGGACCACTCCGAAAAAGTACTCTTCTAAAAACTACCCAAATCGCTTCAAGTGCCTATAAAATTTGTCGAGTTCTCTCTATTTCTCCAGGATCCCATCATCAGATCCTGACTTGATGATCACGGTACAAAAAAAAACAAAAATCCAAATCTTCGATTAATTGGGGAACATTCACAAAAAAAAGGTTCCGACGAATTGAGAACCTACTCCTTTTTGAAGTCGGTTAAAAATAAATACAGCTACAAAAACTTTAAAATACTTCACAACACCTCAAATAGATTGCCTCTAAAGTGAAACCCCGAACTCCCATTCAGATTCACTCAAAACATCGATATTGGTGTTCGTCAATACCCGTGTATTAACAGTTCGTGGAACGCAGAATCGGCAAATCCTTCTATATGTAGGCAATCACTCAAATATTTGCGTGTGTTAGCTTCTAGTATAAGGCTGTTTGTCGACTGCCAGCTTTTCGGTCGACTAGGCAAAGGTAATGTTTAGCGTTGACTGCGTTGTAGTCTCTTGTTTGTTTGTGAGCAAATAGCTCCGATCTACCGTTATCCTGGATTATCGTGTATTTGCATATATGGAACTTGGGTTTTAGGTATAGTTTGGGAGATTATCGGTGTTGAAGTTACGGTACGGTGAAGGTCAGAGCAAAGTTTTGCCTCGCAAATCTTGGATGGCTAATGATAGGAGCAATACGATAACCAAACAACTTTAATAAAAACCTGAGACTTCTACTGACATCATACTATTATACCAGACTAGTAATTTCCTACCAGTTTCAACGTTTGTCAGAAAGTTGTTTTATAATTTTCAGAAAATCATTGGAAATCCAATCTCATTCCATCTGGTTTCATTGTAAACCTCTTAGTTTGCTCAACTAGTCTGTAATATACTGTGACACACATTGGATAGGCCAATAACATTATCACCATCAAAAGTGGAGTTTTACTGGATTACCTACCCATACCTCCCTGTTTTCATTCACACATAGATAGTGGTGGTGGTGGTGTAATGTTCCGTCGCTTCCGCGGACAAGTGCCACACGATCGCACAAATACAGTGCTCGAGTGAAGTGTGTATTACTAACATAGTTTTAAGTTTAAACACTAACACACAATGTACTATTATATATATGTTAATCTGTACGGTATTTATCTAAGGGCCAAAGTAGCCTGAAAATAAAGGTCTTTTTTTTAAAATTTCCTAAAAATTATTGCTCATGCAGGCCAACGCAGAGCGGGGCAAGGGATTTATTTTTTACCAATGGACATTCAAACGTTTGCTATGCTTTAAAATGATCCCGTGGCATGCCGTGGCATCGAAATGGATCCGCGTTAGCCGAGTGCACTTTTATTTAGAAGTTCGTTTAAGCTTCGCTACTATTTCAGGGGGAATGGGCATTAGTTTATAGATCCATTTTTAACTTCTTGTTATGCATAGGATTCAATCTGAACATCATTTCAAAAGTCCAACGGTGTCAAAGTCAGAATCTGCCATGAATTGCCTAAACAAATGAATTCGCTTCCGAATTCACGGTCATTCGAGTGAGGTTCAAAGTGAAATTGACAAATAGCATCACTGATTTCCCAGTCAGTATGGAAACCCAGACTACATTGCGGCTTACTATAGTAATAGAGGATTATATCTCCTTTATCCTGGTACCCACAATATTCTAAACCGCACCGCCACATTTGGAGCTGTTTAAATCCACTCTGAATACTGCATTGCAAACTTACCTGTAAAGGGAAGCAGCTCTTCTATTAGAAACACAGTAGGTAGATATTGAAATACTTGAATTGAATAATATGAAACAATAGATCAGAAGCTTTTCTCAAAAGTTTAATCCTTAACTGCTAAAAAGAAATAATAGGCTAGAATTCCTCCTGCGCTCACGTCGGTCGCGCTTACGAGTATACATTGTGTTCTATATAGCACCATACTGCGACGCTGACGTCAGCGGCGCGTATGTTGCTACTGTTTTTCTCGCTGACGTACGCGACCAACCGTACGCGGCCGACGTCAGCGTGGCAGGAATTAAGGCCTAAATAAAAGTAGGTTCAATTACAGCGTTTTATATCTAACATCACATAGTCAAATCAAGAATCACACACTTTCCGAAATGCCTAAAGATAATAGGTAAACAAAAGAAGATTAACCACGATTTTTCACGTACATTAAGCCAAATAAAGCATGTATTATTCGCGTTGTCTGTCGTACGTGATATGAGGAGTCAGACATGTCGCTCTGTACGACAGAAAACGACGTTGGAAACTTGAAATGTCGTAAAGGATACAGCGTGATATTGGATTTTCAGCTTTCGGTGCTTAGACAAAAGCGCAAAGTCCAACTTTGCGGTTAATGTCTCTTACGGCATTTTTTAATTCCACCGTCGACATAGGTAAATTACTTTGTGTGAATGTCAAAGGTTATTAGCAAATAAATACTCCAAGTAGTGGGAATATGTATTTGCTTTGAGACAAACGACTTTTCTTATACCTGAACTGGCGACCCGCCTCTGCCTGACACGGTGTCACGACATGACTAAACATCAACATTTCTTCTTTGGGAGGTCATGGGCTTGAAAGTCTGTTAACCATTCTTACCAACGGGTATTAACTGGATTGAAGAGGCAAAAAAAAATGTTTTTTCAAAAATCCAAAGATGCAGATAGATGGATGTAGATATGTATGTATATACTGTATGTATTACGTATATTATATTGTATGTTTGTAGTTTAGTTTATAAAATTAAGTAACCGCTTGTAATGTTAATGCACAAAGTTTAAGTGAATCCCTTTTCTGCAAATCTCGCTATCAAAATTAGGTTTGCTGTAAGAAAACCCAATTCTGGGTTAAGCTCGCCTTTGTACATAAGCTATCCTATTGCAATTATATGTATATTTGTTTTTTGTTTGTGTGCAATAAAGAATAAGCATAAGATGCAGTTTAAGTTTTCGTTAAAATCGGGCCCTAGACTCCTTTGAGCATGTTTCGCTATTCCTCATAGTTTCGGATTTGGCTATCCACGTCCACTTGAAAAAACCGGCCAAGAGCGAGTCGGACAAACTTAACTTTGCTGTTAGATCCCTAGAAACGGCTATTGCACCAACCGCAAATAATATGTTTGTAATAGTAAAATCGCTTTTTTTTTGTTACTAAACTACATATTTACGGTTTTCAGACTTTTTCCTTTACATGTGCTGTAAGACCTTGCTTTTTACCAAATTTCGTGATTCTAGGTCAACGGGAACTACTATGTTTACTACTAGGTTTTTGCTACTAGGTTTTCAACCCTATAGGGTACTTCCGGTTGACCTAGAATTGTCATTTTTGGTTAAAAGCAAGGTCTAACAGCAAAAATAAAGCGAAAATTCCGAAAAATAAAAAAATGTTGAAAATTATGCAAAATTTTGGTACTTACAAGTTTTCGCGAAAATCTAAATTTGCCCATATCTTTTTATCGTGTTGACTCAAGACCTTGATTTTTATACACCTAATAGGGACTATAGACTTTAGTATTTGGTATATATTTTAACTTGCTAGGTCCACCCGTTCCTGAGAAAATCGGTGGTGACAGGTGGACAGACGGACAGACAGAGAGACGGACAAGAAAGTGATCTTATAAGGGTTCCTTTTTACCTTTTGAGGTACGGAACCCTAAAAATGACCTTGTATGTCTTCTCTATCTAGAAGACCTATGCTATGCCACCCAGATTTTTTTTAAACAGAAAATCTACTTATGATCAGCAACACAATTTTACGGTGTATCCCGTTGGCCCCATCGCCCGTGGACCCATTGGTGGGGCCAGCGGGAATTGATTAAAATAATAAAAAATTGTTTCCACCGTATTTTTGAATAATAAAATATAAGGAACTCAAAAACATGGTATGGGATGTCGACACAGGACAATACAATTGTTCTAGTTATGAGTAGTAACCTTACGAACAGTACCATGCTTTACATACATCTAATTTAAACTCTGAGTATCAACAAAGTTGATAGTTGTTGCGGTCGGCCGTCAACATTGACAACTCGCGCCCGCGCCCCAGCAACTAATTGAATTGTTGAGCTGTTCGCAATAGTTTACAAACTGCAAACTTCGTTATAGCATGGTTTTATTACCAATTTACTTCGTAATTGGTTCTGTGTACGGATAAAAATTGACGTTTTGTGAATAGGATTTGAAAGGAAAATTTGTGCCGGACGGGCGTGATCGCTGGGCTCGAGGATGTATGCGTGTACCTAACGGACTATGTGCCTATGTTTACTGCACTGCGCGCACGTGTTCTTCGCTCCTAGTCGGCGCTGACGTCCTACACCTGTAGGTTCAGGCTACCTCAGGCATTGTTATATGGGGAAGAGGGTTACTGGAAATAACAACACTGATAAACTTTTATAACTGTTTTAGGAAGCGATTCGGAAGTTCAGGACTTTCACCGCACTACTTTTTAACTGTTTATTCACTTGTATTATAAGGCATATTTGCCGTACTGATGACTACAATTCTATCTGATTTTTGGGTCACTATTGTACGCCGGAACTATACTGTAACGAGAGCCTTGAATCGCTTCCTGATTTTGGAAATTTTTATTGAAATTTTCGTCTATGAATTTTTACAAGTTTCACAAAAAATACAATAATGTGCTTGTATCTAAGTACATTCAAGATATCACAAGTTCTTTGATATAGTTATCTATCTACTAGCATCAAAATTATAATTATCTTTATTGTGTTTAAAGAAATAATACTAAAAACTATACAATTTTCCACATATTGGCTGGTCGAAGGATCTTTCCAGCTGAGTTTACACAAAAACTGTCATTGAGACCGCAAGTATATAATTGCCATATACTAGGAAGGTACATGACCTATCGAGTTTTACTATTTATATTTACGAGTCTATGTTTTTCAGCGTGTAATGATCCTTCAACTGTCAGTCTGTTAGACAAAATTTTACACGTTAGAACGAAGATGGATGCGTTAGACTGTCATATTCTCTACAAGTGGGGCTACAAGGGGACTAAGTTATTTTTAAAACAAATACTATATCCAGGCCTAGGTCGCAACCTAGGCTACCTGGATTTCACTTAATTAAGACTTTAAAGCTCCACTTGCGAGTACATGTGAGTCTAGCGCGTACTTAAATGACTGTTTGCTAATTTCTAATCACTGTTTCACTCATTTATTTGTCACTGTTATTGCCCATATCACTGACTCTATATTTTTATGGTAAAAAACACTATTTACACTTGGATTTGTTGACGTTCGTCGCGAACAAAAATATTAAAGTATGTCTTTAAATTAATTACACATACCATAACCATAATTTGATTTGATTTGGATCTCCATTGTTGGGTAAACTACATTTATATAAAAACTATTGCTCAACCCAGATTTTTACTGCCAAAAGCTTCCGTAGATAGCAACTTTGCGGTTTATCGTTTTTTGTCATTCAATTGAGCATCTTTGCCGCTGCCGTTTGCGGTAGCGTTCGTCTTGGAATTCGACCTATAAACTGAGTTTTATCGGTAATGTCATTTGTCAAAACTGTTTTCCTGAGTTTCTTCAGTTTTAAATAGTGTCAATGGTCTTTGACTCATCCAACAAAATCAATAACAATATTTTTCTCGGTCTATAAAAATAGATGGAGCCACTTATTTTCATGCTTATTTCTTTAAATAAACCACTTTGCTTGAATGTCTAGACGTCGTTCTCAAAATACAGAAATACAAACACACGAACATCGGAACTACGTATTTACGTATCGAATGTTACCGTTGAACTTAAGGGTGAAGATTTGAACAGGGATGTCCTAAAAATGCGGGCCACCGTTGCGGATAGGTTTTAATAAAACAACAGCTATAATTTGTAAAAAAAATTAAACCTGGTTTTAATTCGGCTGAAATGTTATACTACAAAATACATTCTAATAAAACGCCTGTATTTTAAAGGTAAAAGACACAGAAGCGTATTCTTATTAGGCGTCTGTCTCCTACACACGTACATTTTGTCAGACCTTACGTTTTATGGCTGAGCGACAAGGCCTATTTTTATGAACAAAGTAAAAATCCAGACTCCTGGCTACAACTGAGGAATTCCTTATAAAAACATGCAATAGCCGTTAGTCCCACCTGGAAATCGAGCTTCTACGCGCTATAAATGACATTCTATTAGCGAAAACGATGATGACAGATTCAAAATAATTAGCTAATACAAAGCTTTGGTCAATCTTGTTATATAAAACGCTACTGAAATACAAAACTGTGCTGTAGGGGCCCACAGCACAGCGCTGGCTTATCATAGCACCGCATCATGCTGAGTGGAACCTGCTTGTCGCAGTCACGACGTGCAAGCTGTCAACTTTTTTTTTGTATTTTGTATGTGTCGGCGTCACATTGTAAAAACCGTTAGATTATAAACTGTCGAAATATTGTTAACTGAACATACTGCTTACAATAAGACGCATTATTTTTCGGCAGATTTTATCTAATCTGTCGAAGTAAAACCGTAAAATTGTGAAATGTATGCGAAGGAACCCACCTCGCGCGGTGTGGAGCTGTTGTGTGTGCTGTGTGTGGCCCTTGCCCCCTGGTACCACTCCCATGAAAAGGATGCACCATTCACGAGAAAAACCAATGTAAACTAACCTCAAAACACTTTACATTCGCCTAAAAAGCGTAGACGACGACGGGTCGTCCTATTTCTGTCTGCAGGGTTTAAAAGAACCTAACTAACCTAAAGTCGAGGTGCCCCAAGTCCCGATTATGGAGCAGAGGTAATTTGACCGCATGCATTTCACCATTTAACGGTTTCACTTCGACAGATTATAATCTGTCGAAAAATAATGCGTCATATTGTAGGCAGTATGTTCAGTAGACAATATTTCGATAGTTTACAGTCTCGCTGGACAGGTTATAATCTGACGTGTTTTACAATTTGACGCTGACATATGCACGTCATGTCCATGCGACATTTTTTTTTCTATTCTTTCTTCTATCTTCTTTAACTATTTCTCCGTTTTCTGCAGAAAAAAAAAAAGGAGGAGGTTCTCAATTCGTCAGAACCTTTTTTTATATATATATTTTTTTGTTAATCTTCTTTCTGTATTTTCTTTCTTCGAAGAAGCTAGGGCCCTCTTGAAACCACAAGATCAACGCAGCAATCAAAATACGTTTTCATGAAAAGACAAATACAGGTTCCATCATACCTAGTTTACCATAGTGATGCCTGTTCAAAACCTCATCTTGTATCCAGGCAGCGCATAGATTCCAATGTCTAGACAGAATACATTAAGGCAGTCGTTCAGTGATTATCGGAGCTATGCAATATCGAGCGCAGACAGTAAGCTGTGCATTCTAGAAATGATTGGTTATGGCCTTTCTAGTTAGTACAGTCCTATCAGTTATTTTGCTTATAAAGTTACAAGATTTCGCTCACGTTTTTTTAATTAATTTTACTACTGCTATTAAAGTCAAGCAAGAAGTTGACAACGTTTTATCACAATCGGATGACGATGAACAAACATATATATGAATTGTTAATTACTAAGATGTATAAGCTATTTTGACAGCACGGTTGGCGCAGTGGCTGAGAGATTGGCAGCTGCGCTGCGTGTCTCGTGTTCGATTCCTGCACGTAACAAATATTTATATGACCTACAGATAGTTGTTCCGGAAGAGTTGGAGGGGAATAAAGGCAGCCTTAGTCTCGTCGTGGGATATGCTGGGCTACTTAAAATGAAAAAGCTAGTTTATAAGGTACAGGGTGTAAACAACCTCATCACGAAGCCGTCAACCAAGCATTCTGGACATCAAACTAACTTACTAACTTTACGCAAAAATTATTGCTGGGAAACGACTTTTTTTTTTGGGGTTTAAAATCATGTTTTGTTGTAGAACTCAATGTATTTCACGCATAACATTGCGCTGGTGGATGGATTGAATAGTACGGGGGTCGTGGAGGTGTTTAAAGTAAAAATCTTACATTAAAAACTCGTATTTATAAAAAAAACTTGTCAAAAAGTCGGAACTTTGCCCCCTAATATCTCCGTAACTAGAAGGTTCCCAGGTATAGTATAGAACAAAAATGATCGCAATGACGAGGAGAACAAGAGCCTTTCGATCTATGGCCCACTGTAGCCTGAATTAAATGATGTTATATTATGTTAAAGTCCGTGAAATTAACTGTGAGGGAACTGCAAGCATTTCCTTTTAGTTCTGGAGTAGTTTTTTATTGTTATAGTTTTTGTTCAAAGGAAGCTGTTTAGTGTTGAATGGCGTGGCAAATGACAGTAGAAATAAGTTTCAGCTTCGTTGACTTATGCAGTTCGTCTTTCAATAACGAGTCGACTTGTAGAAAGTAGAAGAATAAAATATCCTTGATGGCAGTGGAAAGATTACTATCGGAGCATTTGAATATTTTTACAAGAGTCGAGTTGAATGTTAAGTAGAAAGACATTACTGTGATATAATCGAACACGATTACTTTTGAAAATAAGTACCGTCTACTTATTTTCAAAAGTAATCGTATTATCATTAACACTGACAACGGGGTATTTGCCATTTTTACTATTTGTTTTGAGTTTCCGACATTTGGGCGCTGTTTCATGCACTATGATCACGGATAAACTGCTACTGCCATTTTCAGTGTTAATAATAATGTTACTGACCATGGTCAGTTAAAAAACTTAGATGCTAGTGATGTAACGAATATTCGCATTCGCGGATATTCGCCTATTTTGCATATCCGTATTTGCATTCGCATTCGCAAAATTTCTGCGAATGTTTTGCAAATATGCATATCAGAAAAAACATTTTGAAGATAATAGTAGGTTAATAAAATCAAAAATTCATTAATTTCTTAGGTTTTTTAATGCAAGGGAAAGTAAAAAGCGACTTCGTCATTCACTTGTTTTGTTTACGAAAAGACCGGCGCGAGCGGAATGACACTTCGAATAAGTTCGTATCAACTCGGCAATTCTTGAAACAAAATACAAACGGAAGGCACCTCGAGACTGCCACCAAACCATAGACAATTGGCGCCAAATTTGAACAAAAACTGAACATTCTTCGCATTCGCATCCGCGAATGTCAGTAGTAGGTATTTGCATTCGCATTCGCATCCGCGATTGTCAGTAGTAGATATTTGCATTCGCATTCGCATCCACGAATGTTCAAAAAATGACTTTTAGTTACATCACTATTAGATGCTATTATCCACAACATTCGTCTGATTTGCTCAGTCTAGAGAGAATTTTACTTCAGTTTAATATGAAGCTAATAGCATTCCGGCATTACACTAAATTCCTATTTAACACAAAAAACATTAAGAAACGAAGTAAACTAATCTCAAACAGAGTAGAAAAACGTGTAAAGCAATGAAATAATTACGTTTAATTTACGATAAAACGTTAAAAAAAGAAAAAACAATAATTAAATATTCATTACGAGGAATTATCGCGTTTTCTTTCTTTTCGACGAAAATTCGCGAAAGCCTTGGCACTTTTTTGTTAAGTGAGATACGTCGGATTACTGAGCTCAGGTAGATTTTATCGATATCGATATTGCATTTTTACAACCTTTATTTTACAGTTATTGCTGACACGTACCTACATGAATAATCCTTTTAACTTCATTCTTTATAATCGTAGCAATAACGATACATTGAGTTTAAAATCATAAATTTTCTTCGAAAGAATGTGTGTTATTCGATAGATGTTTCACTTTGATTGTCAAAACGCAAATAGAAATAAAATTATGTTTAGGAGATGATCGCTGGTCTCTCAACTTTTCTTTAACTATAACGTTGCCCCACTCAAAGGATTTGATTTGAAAAAAATACACGATACAGCAGTCGTGTATTTTTTGTAGATTCCAAATCACATCAGCGTCACCATTTTCATTTTCATAAAGTTTTTACTAATCCACAATACTGTTATTTAAACCTTGGCCACCATCTCCGTTTATGGTATTTATCATGTTGATTTAAGAAAAGGAACATCATCGATGGTTTTTCTACACAGTCCCACCTCTAGTGGAGGCTCCCCATTAACGCTATTACGCTAATGATTCGCCGGAGCAGGACGCCCCCCTAATTACAAAACAAAGCTTTTTAATAAAGATATTTCTTTTAACCGTCCAGTACACACTTCTAGGGGCCGCTGACATTGACTTTTGGATTGTTTTAAATCGATGATTTAGTCATTGGTTCTTAGAGACATAATAAAGCGTTTATGAGAAACGCGATTTGTTTTGGATCCCAACATTGAATTAGTTCACAGTTTTTTTTTCCCAAGGAAGTTGGCCTGATAACTATTTTTCGTACTTGTTCCACTAACATGGTTCACTCTACAAATACACGTAACAGTCCAATACGGAATTCCTAAAAAGATTAACCACACAGCTGACCAGCCTTCAGCAATAAAAACCCAGCCATAATTCAACAAAAACTCATTTCTAAATTGAACAATTCCAAATTCAAACAAAAGTCATGGTCGCCATTGAAAACGAAAAAAAAGTAGTTGTAGCTTTGTAACCCTGCGAATGCGCTCCTCCGAAAAATTAAAAAAAAAACAATTGCCTCGCACCGCTCATATATAACCCAGACAATAGTTACAAGGAATATATGAGCCATATTAACAATACACGCAGACATTTTTATACATTTTTGTTCTACCAGCACCGACGCGCTTAAACGGAAGCAATAACCTAACAGCCCGGACGTTTACGCCATTTTATTCATATAAACCGGCAATAATGCCAGTGTTTGCATAGCGAGATATAAAAATTATTCAATTTTTGTTTGTGGATTTTTTTTCACACTTCATCTGACATGTTGATTGTCAAGTTGCGTTGTTAAATAAGAGATTTTATTGTTTAGGCGGTAAAAAACGGGTTGTTAAATGGTTAATGGGAATATATTTTTTTGAGTATTTTTTGTTGTCATGTTTTGATGGGCTGTTACTGTTGAGCTTGAGCCTAACTTTTTATTTATGGGCGGCAGGCAAAATCGTCGTGCAAAATTGTCACGTTTAGGTTCAAAGTGAGGGATAAAGTTTAACTAAATTTATTTATTTATAATATGTTTATGAAAGGGGTGTAAAACACCTCTTAACGAAGCCGAAAGGCACTTGTTCTCATCGTCATTGTGATCATTTCTTTGTTCTCCACCATACCTGGGAACCTTCTAGTTACGGAGATATTGGGGGTCAAAGTTCCAACTTTTTGACACCTTTTTTTTTAAAATACAAGTTTTTAATGTAAGATTTTTACTTTAAACACCTCCACGACCCCCATACTATTCAATCCATCCATCAGCACAATGTTTTGACTGCGTTACATTGAGTTCTACCACAAAACATGATTTTTCACCCAAAAAAAAAAGTCGTTTCCCAGCAATAATTTTTGCGTAAAGTTACTTACATGTACAGAATGCTTGGTTGATGGCTTCGTGATGATGTGGTTTACACCCTGTATTTGTTAATGTTGATGATGAGTTTTTAAACATTCTAGCGCGAATGTGTGTGAATTGAAATCGAGTCGAGCATAATAAAATTATGATTGGTACAAACTTGTTCAGTAAGCACTAGTTTGAGAATAACGTTAAAAATGTACAAGACCTACGATATCTATTTTTAATCAAGCAACGGTTAGCACATCAAGTTACCCGAAACTGTCAAGTTTTCCCAATCAACCTGTAGCTTATTGCTTTAGCGATAAAGTTACAAATCTATTAAAGAAATTTGACAGATAGTGGTAGTAGTTTGTGTGTGCTGGTGTCTGTACGTACATCGACGATAATGTGAATAAAATTAATGTAGAAGATTCTTCTTTACAGTTTTCACGAGCAAAAAATAGTCATAGGCAACCAAAGCCATACCTAACAATAGTAATCTGCGTCTGAAGAGTTTTCGGTTCAATCAATTATAACCTACCGACAGTTGAATAAAATGGAAAACAAAAAAGTTAAAGATTTCCTTTGATGGCCTTTTAAGTTAAGTTCATCAAAGTAGAACTGAAAAGTTAATTAATTTGCATCCCACTCACATCTAAAATTACTCACAATAAGAGATTACATTTATTTTCTGTTTTTCAAAGAGTATAAAATAAATCATGTTTTAATAAATTATTAATGTATTTTTCCATTTGACTGAAACCTTGAAAGTAACACAGACTGAGAAATATTTTTAAGTCTAGAAATTGCTCATTACGTTGTAATTGTTTTGTAAATAAGAGCAATATAGGACATTATTGAATAACAGATTTAAACAACAATACATCATATTATAACACATCTATCAAATGAAATTAAACTTTAAACATGTAGCTTTAAAGGTTTATCCAATAACAAATTCAAACTAACAACACAACAGAATGCCAAGAAAAACATATTCTAAAGCCGTATCTCAAACATCCCCAGAGACAGTTAATCTAAATCGCTCTATAAATAAACGAAAAACTAAATCCACACTAGCCCAGGAAAGACGTGAAAATTAACTTTTTCAACCGCTTGCGAAGTGCTTGCTCGATGCACTCTGAATAATTAATAAAACGTGCATTACTTTTATTTACCGCGCTGAGAGGGTTATGCCTGCATAATAGGTTCAAAGATAATGTCTATAAGAACCGTTTTGCATATTTCAGCAGCACTAAGGCAGCGACGTAACTTTGTACCAGCGCTCGACGTCAGTTTGTTTTCTTTATTTCTTTAGTAAGTTCGTTTACAAAGGTTTTGATGGGTTGGGTTCAGTTGAAATGTCTATTAAATATTCTAGGAACTATGGCTTTGTTTTTAAATATTGCGTTAGGAACGGAAGTTTTGTGATTGAGATTTTATATTCGTAATCATTACGGCGGTTTATAGCGGTTCATCATTCCTCACTACCGCCATCCACAAGGGTTAATTTAAACACTGATTGACATGACAGACTCCATCATTTTGAACCAAACTGCAACCACTAATTAAGAATTTACAGAATCAGAGAATCAATTTGCACAGGCAGCCGCTTACATTGCAAACTAATATAGCAATAATACAGTAATGTAGCAGCGATAGAATGACATAGCAATATCAAATCCATTGAATGAATAATTAATTTGTTAATCTGACATAAATATTTTATATTTTTTTAAATTTAATCATAATGTAATGCATGACCAATAAATTAAATACAATACATCCATGTATTGTATTTTAATTTATTGTTTTATAATCTAAATCTAATTTTAATTTAGTTTAATTAATTATTTTTGTGACATGAATTTTGGATGCCTCAACACAAGATCTTATGAACCTGTGATCCACAATAAAAAAATTGAATTTTAATTTGAATTCGGAAATCATTTATTTTGTCATTCACTGTCATTATGTACTGAAAACATTGTAATTTCATTCGCTGTTAATGGTAGTCGTTGAAATGTATTTTACAGCAGTTGTGATTATTTGAAATAATTTAAGTTAGAAACAAATTTGACTGGACTTGGTCGCAATATTTGAGGGGAAGGCTGTAATAAGCGTAATAAAAGATCTTACTAAAAAGAACCCAACAAAAATCTTCACAAACTAAAAACAACAACAGTAACAAACTCCTGTATGACTGTTTCAAAACAAAATATTACAAAATTCTACACCGATCCTCACAAATACCAGTCACACTTTTACCAATACCTCTTACAAATACAAACAGGCAAGCACACATCGCAATGTGAGCTCTTACATTACCATATTCTATTCCGCAGGTTTCGTTCCCATCCCGCGATAGATTCGCGCGATTCCCACCAGTGTTTGACTTTGAAACTCCACTAATATTATATTGAAATTTAATGGGATTTGAGGAACTAGATCGGCAGTTCTGCATCCTGTTAGGTTAGGTGATGCACATCTAGTTGTGTTTGGTTTGCTGTTACTTAGTTAATGTTAGTAATAGATTATGCATGTATGGATTAGTTTGTGGTGTTATCAATTGTTGTTAAGGAATTGATAACGTGTGTTATTCTGGAATTCAATAGACTAAACAAAATAATTACATTTTTGTAATTATAACAACTAATAAGATAACTTCCCGTGACCCTAGGGCTGGCTTTTACCTTGGCCAAAGGCTAAGCGTTGCCATACAGCGTGGTAACGCCCCCAGTCTCTTGGGGACATTACCAGTTGACAGCGCTGAGAAGGAGTTTTTTGACGCCACTTTTTAACTTTTTAGTTTAAGTTAATTAGCATAGTTTATTTTAATAGTTTTCATGTATTATTTAACTTTTAAAATAAATAATAAATATAGGTATTTTTAAATAAAATAATAGAACAATTATGTTCTTATTGTTTTAAGAAAATAACAATAAAATTAGTTATAGTAACATTAATTATCAAAATACATTTATGTATAAAACATCACAGTCAATTATCACCCTAAACAATTAACCACATTCAATTTGGACCGAAGATAGTTCCTTGTAGCAACCCATATTCATATATTTTAGTTCCAATTATTTACAAATCAAATCAAAGCATTTATTTCAAGTAGGCCAGTTGGCACTTTTGAATTGTCGAAACAAAGATGAAAATTAAATGTAGCTACAGTCCCAGTCACAAGACATAAAAACTGTGAAAGTACTGTTACTCTTTAAATGTGTTACTCGTTTTTTTTTATCAAAAAATAGTTTGTAAACACTTTACTAACAAACTCGGTTACAAAACCATCTAATAAAAACGCTCCTAACAAAACGACTGCATGACATACACAATCAAACGCTCAATGTAAAACAGTTTAACTAACATTCGACAAATCCCGCCGAGAATTAATTTCCGATGTGGATGATAATGAACAGGCTGCACGGGTCATTTGCATCGATATACCGATGTCGTTCAACGAAATGAGCGCACACTGCAAATTTGCCGAACTAGCCCGCAAAACCAGTGTGAATTGAGGCCTGTGCAGTGGGCAGTGTTGTTACTACATGATACAGAGAATTGTTTGTGTTTTTGTTTGGGAATTTCATATTTTTGAGTGCATTTTGTGTAACATAGTTTTCTGTTTATGTTGTGAACGTATCGTTTTGGAAATAGTTCTTGGCCAAATTAGCATACCTTTTATAAATCTTTTTTTAAATCGTCGAAAATTGCACTATTGTACATATTCATCTGCCTAGCCTATTCACAAAGGTGTTGGGGTGGGCTTTCACTCTAACTTCCAGCTTCAAGTCTTAAGAGGTGAATACCAGTAAAAAAAAATTGTACCTTTATTTTGTATATATGCAAAATCTTCATTGCGATTTCAAAATATCGATAGCCCTTTCCAGTATGCGCCGGTAGAAACCAGTTCGAGCCGGATATTGCACGTGCATTGTTGTAAAATTCATCAGGCATATTTACTTTTTGCATTTATAGAGCGTGATTGATATCCGCTGCTGGGGGCTACGTAACTGGCAATTAGATTTAATGGCATTTCAGTTTCCCGATATATTAATATCAAGTGCGTTTTGAATGAAATGGTTCAGTTAGGCAACAGTATGAAGCTTACATTTTTGAAACACGATTAATGTTTTTAGATTGATCGCCAGTAACTTTCCCCGTGGTATAATTTATGAATTTATAAAAGTACTTGTAAATAAAGGAATGAATAATAAGTATGTTTCGTATTATGCGAAATAGTTACCATTTGTTTCTAAGAGAATAAATCATGATCTGTCGAATGACAGATTTGGTCGAGACGCCATTTTTTATCTATTGTATCTACTTCGTGGACAGATCATGGGATAAACACTTAAAAGAAAAAAATATATGACCATTTACAAAATAATAAAACAAAGATTCCACAAACTCAAGTACAACAAAGAAACTCTCTAGGAAACCGAGTAACTAAAATAGGAGTAAACTCTAACATCCCTAGCGACCTTCACAAAGCTCTCGAGCAGAAGGAACTGCGCACAATGACGGGCACATTGCGAATACGTAGGTAATTGCATGACATTGCAACTGCCTCCCTCCGATATTGAACAACCAGAGCTTTGGTGTTACGCTTCTAAGTAATTTTGATTTTCATGCAGATTTCGGTATGGATTTTGTAGCTAAGTGATGTTGTGTGTTTTGATTAAGAAATAATGATCTCTAATACATCATGCTTGGAAGTAGCACTCATTAATTATACTCCTCCTCTTTGTCCTTCTAACGGTTTTTGGTCACGGCGCGGTCAATCTCAGTGGACATTTGACATTTTAGATATTATAATGGACAATCTGTATACAAAATCAAGATCAAAAGCCATTCATTCATATTAGGCTGATAATTAGCACTTTTTGAACTTAAACGTTTATAAGAGTCAGTCCCCCAAAACGACCATCGCAGACACAGATGCACTCTTGAAGCACTCCGTGCCCGATGGGACAGCAACACGACCCCGAGCACTCATTATTAAGTACTAGTATTTTAATGTACCTACTATATTACTATCGTATGAATCAAAGATTTAATTTTACCGCATGTGTAAAAACAATCAATCAATCATTTTATTATCAGGCATCCTAAGGCCCATTGTCAAAATACACAAAATGGCATTACAATATAAAAATATATTATTACATACAAAATATAACTTATAAACTATGAAGAAGTACGAAGTGGCGGCGTAACTAATATTGGGAGGATAGTATTAGACCCTATACGAAAGCTAGTTTTTAATCCTTATAAAAATGGGCATTGGTGTCGATTCTGTTGTGCACAAACTAAACATAATTTAGGCTATTGCTATCTTTTTCTCTCTAATAAAACGAGACAGAGACGGACGTAATTAAGAGCTGATAAATTTAATTGGAACTATTATTTCCATACAAATGAAGGGTGCACTTAAAAACATGCCGACTAAAAATACGGTGAAGCGCAAGGCATAAACTAGTTTGACATAACAAACTTAGTTCATAGCTATAGCCGTCCTTTTCTCGAACTGCCTTTTAGTAAAAGATAGCAATAGCCTAAATTAAGTTTAGTTTGTGCACAGCAGAATCGACCCCAATGTCCATTTACTTCCTCTTTTTCTTAGATAGCTAAGCTGTAATGGGTCGCTTTCCTACTCATTCGTTTCCCTTTTTATGTCTTATGTATCCTCAAGTGAGGTCAATGACTCTCATGTCTTTTCCAAAAATAAAATCTTACACATACAGAAATAATAAAGATTTTCTTGCTACACATCGTTTATAGAACATACCACTTTGTAAGCCAAACCGCAATCTTTGTTTTTGCTGAATCAGCCGGGGTGAGAATATATCAGACTGGAATGATGAATGTACGAATAGAAACGGGAGAAGAGATTAATTAAAATTCAAACCAATTTTTCTTTTTCTGAATTCTCAAGTAAATTGTTTGAAGAAGCCATAAGACGTTAACTTATGGCGGGTATATTAATCAACTTACACCATTTCAGCCCGGAATCTCCAACCGCTGAATATAGGAATTCCCTTTCTTCTGCCATAGATCCCGGTATTGTGCGTCCCTCATCCAAGTACCTATTACACTTAAAGGGACTACAGGAGCTAAACGCAAGTTTTATAATGCAAAAAAGCATATGATTCACTGCAATAAACAAAACCAGGAATATATATAATATTCTTCAGGATATATGCTAGTATGATAGTGTTTTGAAAACATAAAACAAATAGCTTTACTCGATAAAAAAAATCACGAACTTATCAAAAACTTCTTAACCCTAAAAATTTCTTTTAACGAGTAAAAACCTTAAAATTGGGAAATATAATAATATGTTGCTTGTAGAATTACAAGCAACATATTAGCATGATAGTGTTTTATTTTATAGTCCAATCAATAGATTTTTTGTAAATCGCAAAAAACCACTCATTTCGCACTATTCGGCCCGCAGTGACTGACGTAACAACCACTTTGTAGTGCAAGCTGATTAGAACTTTATTCTAACAGTATTTCAAACGAAGTTTGAACCACCACAATTAGAGTTGCTAATTAGCTCCCGTAGTCGCCTTAACGAGACCGAACAGAAGTTTTGTGCTCGTTTTCACTAACACTAGGCAAAATTTAAATTAATGCCTAAACTATAAGCGCACTTTTGGATTTATCTAAGTGGGTTGAAACCCACTATAGATACATCCAAAAGTACGCTGTGCGCAGATGGTTTTTTTCACAATCAATGTGAACATTGATTGTGAAAAAAAAACATTTTAATATTAAAGTCCCTAGATGTCCCATCCCACTGATAAAAATCAGAGGTACCTATTTCATCGTGACCTCATTTCTAAGGTTTGTACCCATGGTAACATTAGGAATCGGATTTTTGGTCGGAGATCATAATAAACCCAATTGGAATTATCTCAAATGTGAAGTTTCCATATTTATGTAAATGTTAATATGAAGATTGTTTATGTGCTTAAATGAACTTTTTCACAGATTAATTTTTAAAAGGGCAGTCTTCAGTTTTTTTTTAGGATAACGCATATTTTAGTTGAAATCGACTAATCGTGCATATTTTGGCATGTTTCCTTTAGTTTAAACTGTATCTAACTAGAAATTTAGAAACAGGAAAACAATGCTAGGTTAGTGTATTAAGGCAGAGCTTCAGCATCTACCGTTTCCCACTTCTGGGAACCAAGATCTCCACTATGAGAAGCAGTTAGTCGTTACCCATTCTGCGGACATAATGCGGGCTGGTTAAATAAAATGGAAATTCCACCACGCCAAAAAAAAAAAAATTCTGCTGATTCCAAATACGAAATACGGAAATAAAAACAAAAATCTTTTCCGCGACGCCACAAAATTTTTGCTGCCAATAAAAGTGCAAGTGTCAACAAGGCCGCGCAATTTGTCACGGTATCTCGTGAGGCGACAACTGACAGTCATAGCCTCGCAAGACTCGTGACAAGTGACAGTCATGACCGCGTAAGACCGTGTTACTTGTCACGCTCCCACTCTAGCTGGTAACAGCTCTAATATAGGCCGTGCAAGACAACTTGACGTGGTCGGAACTAGTGTATATTAAATTGAGGGAGACTATAAAATAATGTTATTTTTATGGGGTTTGGAAGGACAACTTCGTAGGAAAGTTGTTATGGTTGAAAAAAAAAGAATTGAAATACCCATAAGTTTCCTCTTTTTGGAGGTCTTCAATGCAGGTTGTATTTTCACAGCTACATAAGTTGGGAATTTGGAAACAAGAACAAGACGTGTCAAACCAGATTTTCTTGATTCCAATTTTCAATCTAAATATTATACAGTGGTTTAGGGATATTTTAATATTTGTATTGAAATGACAGGGAGGTATTGCGATAATAAAAGAAATAAGATGACTTTTTTTTCGGATGGGAAATCATCAAATGACTCCTCCCACTCTGGGCGGAGCAGGAGGGAGTGTCAGACTTTTACTGACTAAAACCCATCCATGTTCCTTCATCGCCCTTTGTGTTCCGGGGCCACGGTATCTCTTTCGAATAGTCCCGCAGCCTCGGCAGGCATCGGCCCTTGCGGACCACTTCCTTTTTGCTGACTCTCTTTGAGGCGCGCGTGGAACACGAACGCGCCGTCGACACGGCCTGTCGTCGTGAGACGGACGGACGGCGAGCTAGCCCATAGCTCACCACCACAGGCCCGCACCTACGGTGGCCGGGGCGACTCCCGCGGCGGCCGGGACGTGTAGATCTCTCCCTCTCACGTTCCGCCAGCTCCTTCGCTAGCATGACTGCTTCGCAGAAGGAGGCGGCGTCCCATTCCGTCTCGCTCCGGACCATGGATTGAACCAGGGCCGGGAGCGAGAGGTCACCGCCGCCGATCGCCGCTTCGAGGACACGACGGTGCTCCGCCCAAGCGGGGCACACCTCCACAGTGTGCTCCACCGTGTCCTCCGGTCGATCCTTGCAGTGAAAATAAGATGAGCCATTTGGTCCAATTTTGGCAACGCGACAATAGATGCATTGTACAAAAATAGATTAGATCAAGATCAAACCTGTAATAGTTTGAAAATAGAATAAAACATAGACCGCGATTCCTAATCCAATGATTAAAAAGTACGGTCTATCAAATCTATGCTTATAAAAAAGCAATACGATCTTATACCAAATAGTTTCATAGACATAAAACTTCTACAAGATAAGAGATATAACTTAGATCATTATTTCTATTAACCTTCAACAGGGACTACTTCTGAGAAAATATTACTCACATAATTTTGCTGACTTCCGTCAAAATAATATCGTCGCTAAGAATGGATAAAGTCAGATAAGATATAGAATAATAAAAAAAAATAGACATAACTGGAGGTTTACAGCCCCGTTTAAAGGAAAAAACGAACTGAAATAAATTTTTAATGGTATATGAAAATATTGGGTTAAACCGTAATTGATTTTCAGTAGTAAACACAATGTATAGAAGCGAGGCAGTTAATTCTCGATTATCTCTAAAGTATTGAGATAAGATCCAAAAGTAGCTACGGTAATAATTGTGTGCCTATTTCTAGATGATCATTCCAAAGTCAACATCCTCCTAATGAATCAAACGCGGAACCTGAAGCGATCCCAAACCCAATAAGAGCACATTTACTAATCTAATTTATACGGAGATGCTCCTATATTTTTCTAATACAGTAATATTCTCAGATTGCGCCATACTTCCCTCAAAATATTATCATATAAGCCCAATAATATTTTATCGTGAGAGCCTAAATAATACGTCGGCAACATTTGGTGGTTATATTGTTACGTGGGGGCCGTTATATACCGACCATCGGATATGTGCGAGGTCAAAGGATTCGTGTAATGAAAAGTTTTGTATTTAGGCTCGATAATGTCTCAATATGTGCCGTTCTGTAATATAGTTTTTTATTGCAAAAAGCTATTTTAGCTTATTTATAGCTCTCGTTTACTTACAATTTCAAAACTTCCTTATTTTAATCGGTAAATTCTTATTCACATTCACAAAAATGCTTAGAAACAATTTGGGTGCGAAAATAAGCTACCATCTTTGTTTATAACCTTTTTATTAGAGAATATATTAAAAACAAATTTTCTTAAGCTGCCAGTTTGAAGGCGAAGCGAAACTTTTTACCTCATCCAACTTTAATAGCATTAGGACTTTCATAATCTGTAATTAATTTATATTCAGTGTATTCCGAAGTACGTTTTATCTTCTGCGGGAATTAAAGGTTTAAACCCCAAGCGGGGAAAAAAGAATGTTGTCGCTTTTCGAAACTCGAAGAAAAAAAGACGGAGCCTGAATAAAAATCACTACATTTGTCACAGCATAAGAATTGGAATTAGACAAATTCGTCCGTTAAATTAAGGCCATTCCGGATGGAGAACGGAATTCGATTTGGGGTAAATCTCCCACCCGGCTGGGGAAATGGGGAATTTTCCTTTACCGCGCCTCGCGAACTTAAGCGATGCTCGGGATCGCACGTGATTGGATAAAATAGAAAGTGTATTTACTTCTAATTTGATTTTAAATTGGATACAAATGGATGGCGATTTTTTTACTTAATCCGCCAAAGAACGGGCGCCCTGAGTAAATTATTTGGCTTAGAGACTCCGAGACGTGAAAATTAAATCGATCAATCGTGGACAGTATTCGAATAAACAGTACTTTCAGCTCACTGATAAATATTTAAACAGCTTTTCAATTAAGTCCAGACTAAGTAATACTTTAAAGTACATCATGAAATTACATTTTAAAAAGGGAATTGAATATTTTTACTCAGCTACCTATTTGATATTCCTACATTAACATACCAGCAAAAAGTATGAAATGACTGTTCTGTGAATAAATTACTTAATCATTTCAGCTGTATGTACTGTTTCAACGTAGGTAACCATTGCATTATTTTACATTGCTAGTTTTTTTGGCGTATAATTTCCGTTGGTGCTCTGTTCATTGCTCGCAGTCACAATTTTTTCTTTTATGCTTTGTTTACTTTAATATTCACAAACGTATGCATACAAATACAGCCATTATTCTTACCTCTCTAACTCTCAAATTAAGTAAAATAAACATCGAACTCGCTGCCGCTTATACCTTACACCTGCACAATTCACTCACGTCTAAACTTTTAAGTCAATTATTTTTTTGTCTTCTGTGGATACCTTCCCACGCTTTACTCATTATCTTTGACAGTAATTCCTGTTTCGAGAAACTCGATAATTATAAGAAGATTCATTTATTGGATTAAGTTCCTACTTACTTTTATAAGATGAATAGACTCTATGGGATTACCGGATCACGACTTGTAATAGAAGTTCAAGGGTCATCATTCAAAATAGAGCTTCAATTAACTAGTTGTTTTATAAAATAATGGCAATCGAATAGAATAAAACTGGTGATTAATTAAATAAATTAGAGAAAGAGCATACAAAATATAATGATGTGACATGTTTTTTATCATTCTCACATGATGTACTATTTCGTATAAGTAATTGAATTTTTATATGGTGCACACCGCAGTTACTTTTTGTAGAGCAACGTTTCCAAGTGTTACTGAGCAACATCCGATTATAAAAAGTTATTTATTTTTAGTATAAATCATGATCTGTCCAATGACCAATTAGGTCGAGACGCCATTGTTTAACTATTGTGTCTACTTCGTGGACAGATCATGGGATACTGTTTTAAGCTTTCACGGTTCATAACTATACTTAAAATGTCACTTACGGGATATCTTCCGTGATAATTTATTGTTTTTTGAGTTCGGCGCTTGCAACAGCGTCGAAATATCGGGAACTCAAAAAACAATAAATTATCACGGAAGATATCCCGTAAGTGACATTTTAAGTATAGATCATGGGATATGTTGCCGTGTTAGTGCATGTTAAGTAATATTGCCTAACTTTTGAAAACAGTCAACACGTGGTAACAATTGATAACATTGTCTGAGAATGTTACCTCAAAACGGTAACTTCAAATAACATCAGTTAACACAATTGCAAATGTACGTGTCCGTCATCGCCTGATCAAACGAAAGTAACTCTTTGTTATATTTTGTTCATTTATGTTATTGGCGGTATGAACGCGATGATTAACATTCAATAAATAAATAAATATCACTGGACATTACACACAGCGCCATCTAGTGCCACACTAAGCAACGAGGCTTGTGTCGTGGATACCAGATAGTTGATATACTACATAGATACTTTTTGTTTGTAAATACATACTTATTATATCAATAAACATCCATGACTCGGAAACAAATGTCCATGCTTATGACACAAACATTTGCTCTTACCGGGATTCGAACCCGGGACCCTAAGAACGTAAGGCAGCCTCACAACCGCTGCGCCAATCGGGTCGTCGAAATGGTAACAAATAGCCACAAAAGTTACAGAAAGTAATCTAATGTTACTGTGTTGCACAGTGTTGCTCCACAAAAGTTAACTGCGGTGTGGTATTTAATTTGTACGTTTCAACGCAAGAAGGTGGACTCTGTATAATTTATATTTATTTGTAACACCCCTGTATAACCTATGTCTTTGTAGACATAGGTTATACAGGGGTGTTACAAATAAAGATTTCATTTAAATTTTTGTGCACTTGCGCAGAAAGTTTGGACCCGCCTTTATATGGGAGACGTCTAGCTGATAAAATACATAAAGACCCTCGATCATTTTCGCTACCCGATCCCCAGAAGGAGTCTTTTGTACTACTTAAGACAAATGAGCAAGAGGTGGAACGCTTAATCCTTTCACTTAAGAGTGATTGTGCAGTCGGCTGGGACGGTATTTCTTCTAGTTTTCTACAACGACATAGAAACGTTATTGTACCTCCACTGACACATGTTTGCAACCTGTGCATAGACTCTGGTGTCTTCCCTAACTGGTTCAAAAAGGCAATTCTTCACCCTATTTTTAAATCTGGAGATCGTGACCGTGTCGAAAACTATAGGCCCATATCAGTTTTGCCTGCGATGTCCAAGATACTGGAAAAAATCATGAATACAAGGCTGGTTGCATATTTAGAGACACGAAATCTTTTGTCGATTAACCAATTTGGCTTTCGAAAAAATCTGTCCACTGCTGATGCTGTTCACAAACTGGTTAATCACATAGCTCAGATACTTGACAACGGTAAGAAATGTGTTGCATTGTTCCTGGATCTCGCGAAGGCCTTCGACACGGTCTCGATTTCCATCTTAATATCTAAGCTTGAATGCCTGGGTATACGAGGTACCCAGCTATCCTTGTTTCAGAGCTATCTTACGAATAGAACACAGAGTGCCAAAATTGGAACTTACTCAAGCTCTGGTCTAAATGTAGCTTTTGGTGTGCCACAGGGCAGTATTCTTGGCCCCAATTTATTTTTAATTTACATGAATGACCTGCGTTGCCTAAGCCTGGAAAGCGGTACAATATTTTCCTATGCGGACGATACAGCACTCGTATTTGCGTCCGACAACTGGGAAGAGGCATATCGCCTTGCTCAGAAGGGTTTCGATATAGTTGTTGAGTGGCATAAGAACAATTTGCTTAACCTAAACAATTCGAAAACAAAAATTTTAAATTTTTCGATTCGAAGTACCAATGTGTCAGTAACAAGCTCACTAAATGTTGCTGCCCAGTTGACACTATCTAATGATAGCAACGGCAAAGGCACTCATGATCACTGTAACATTGAACGAGTTACTTCGATAAAGTATCTTGGCATAGTGATTGACTGCAACCTTACATTCAAAGAGTACATAATACACCTATCAAATAGAATGCGCAAACTAATATACATTTTTAAACAACTACGCAATTCAGCAGATGCTGTTGTCATGAAAATGACATATCAGGCACTGTGTCAATCAATTTTGGTCTATTGTATCTTGTCCTGGGGCGGGGCAGCCAAATATCACTATGTTCAGATTGAGCGTGCGCAGAGAGCAGTTCTTAAGGTGTGCTGTTTCAAGCCAAGACTTTATCCCACCGTCAAGCTCTATGAATATTGTCAAGTCCTAACGGTTAGGCAATTGTTTGTACTGACCACTGCTATTAAGCAACACTCTATTTCCAACTATGCACAGCAAACAAATCCCCGTAACCGTATAGTTGCCTTAGCTACTCCACTTAAAACCTCTTTTAGTCAAAGATTCTTTGTTTTCCTCGGACCTTATCTTTACATTAAATTAAACCAAATTCTTTCACTACACTCATTGAACAAACATAATTGTAAAATCGCTTTACATGCCTGGCTACAAAGCCAAACATAAGCTGCCACAGAAGCTCTACCTAAATTACTTTAATACTCTCTTGTGTATCTTTTTTCTTTTTTAATAAGCTCACTAACAATTTGAAACTTTTGTTATTTGTTGTGACACCAGAAGTAAGCTATCAAATGTGTAACTTTAAACAGGTGGGGACCTGGTGACCTGTATTACAGGTGTTACTACCTACCACAGGCACCAGCGATCCACAACCAAAAATCGTTGGCTACTGCTGAAGTGTAAATATTGTCTGTATTTTTTGGCTTGTGGTGAAAAATAAACACACTTTATTATTATTATATATATGTACTCAAGAAATGGTAAGCGCCTAATAAAAAGCCACGTGCAATATACAACACTACTGAACAAGTAACATAAAACTGAGGAAAATCAAACGTTAATGGCTTGTACGTTCTAATATATCCAACGACACAATTATACTTATCGCCTAACCTGTTTTTATGGTCGGTGTAACATCATAATCTTTGTTTAGGATTTGATAAATAGGATACGTTATTTATCATCTAAAAGTTGACTTTCAGAACAATTACATAACATTATATCACGCCTGTGATCGAAACAGGGCTAGGCAGGGATGTACGTAATAGTACACTGACATTTCGCCAGTTCGCCATTACGAGCAGCGGTGGCCCAGACTTACGAAGAGTAAGTCGTGGGTTCGAACCCAGCCAGGCGCATTACTTTGTGTAATTTATTTCATCACTGCTGCTCTCAAAACGGTGAAGGAAAACATCGTGAGGAAACCGGCATGTCATAGAACCAAACATTCGAAGACATGTGACATCTACCAATCCGCACTGGGCCCGCGTGGTGGATTATAGCCCATTCCCTCTCATAGATAGGAGGCTTGTGTCCCAGCAGTGGGAACATTAATAGGCTGATGATGATGATGATGATTTCGCCAGTTATGTTTAAGTCCCATGTAACTTATTACGAATCCTGACACTGTGGCTGCCACTGAGAATTCCTGATGGAAAAACCCAGCACCATGCCCGACCTGGGAATCGACCCCAGGACCCCATGCTCAACAGTTGCTTGCGACCACTAGACCCACGAGGCAGGCACATAAAACAATGCAGAGCAATTAAATATTACAATTTGTTTGTTATTACACATTCTGTCAAATATTGTAGGATAAACCTCCCGCAGCTTTGTACATTGCATTTGCATTTAATTTAGTTGTTACCTAAATGTTTAACGAGGCGAATCGTTCAACCTTATGACTGAGACTAGCCAAAAACTATATTATCATTCTACACTATACAATTCGTAAACGGAAATTCCTTGCTATCTTGTTATACCTACGTACGATACGTCTGTATAAATAACCTAGTATAGTGGTACTTACCTTTAAGTTTCTGCTCTTAAACCAGGGTAAGTAATAAGTATAAACTAAGTAAATGAGTGTAAAAGCTAGCAAAGTGTTTATAAAAGTAGGATATAGTGCTGTTTCCCTGCATTTGTAGCTTAGCGACGTTTAGAGAATACCAATGGCTTAGTATGTCAATAGGGATGGGGAATGTCGATACCAGAAACTGGTTTTAATCGATTTTTGATCGAAAACAAAATAGACAACAGTAATACGTCTTTTGCTTGCATTTTAAAGTGGTGTTTTAGGTTGCTGTCACTTGAATTGTGTCTGTCTTAAGTGGAGGGGGAAAGGGGGTTCACTAGTGTAGCTGACTTATTTCAATAGCCGTCAGTGTTATCAGTGCCATAGAATATTGTCACCGACAGTTTTTACACATGGTCTTGCTTTGCTAATCACTTTTCAGCTCCTATAAAGAGTCCTTAATAAGACTATGTTGTTGTGATGGGTTGTGATGAAATATCCAGTTACACGATTTATTTTGTGATTCCAACTTTACTACTAAACACAAGTAAATAAGAGATAAATTATGTACATATTGTGGTTAGTATTCTGAATATATTTGTAAATTTCACGTTCATATAATAGTGAGAGATAATGCGTTGTTATGTTTCAGCTTATTTACATATTTCTGGTACAAAGCGTAAGCTAGTAAAATTTGTAAGCATTATTAGGCTAAATTAATAGCCGACAGGCACGTGCAACAATGGTATTAATTCGCATTATTGCTTGAATGATGTACTCTGCGTGTAATAGAATATAATTGATAACTATCTATTAATTAACATTCAGTTATGAAGATTTACGCTTACATGTTACACGTTTTGTAATAAATCCTGTATAAAATCCTGTGTAAATTTTGTTTGCAAGTTTGTATGTAGGGGTTCTTGTCGTGCTTACTTATCCCTAATAAATAAAAATGGCAAAAGTAGACTTGAACAATTAATTTAATTATATAAAATAAGGGAGGCAAGAAATACAGCTAATTTATAAAAAAGGTCCTACCTATCACGCACTCAAGGTACCAATATCGGAAGGCAAGAGAGAGGCAATTTAAGGCTACGTTACTTGACTTGAAGAGAGGCACAGGCCACACCTGAGATGGCGTCAGGCCCGGTCGGCCCTCAGGCGCGAAGATCAGCTCAGCAAGCAGATAGACGTGAAGATCAGTTTAGCAGCACATTGAAATGGCATCAGGCCAGATCGACTCTCAGGCGCGAAGATCAGCTTCGCAGCACCGATGAAGGGGAGAACTCGGGCGAGTTCGCTAGTGGAGCCCCGAGTAGCTACGTAGCGCTATCGAGTCTCCGCGTCAGTGAAACTCCTGGCAGGTGCAGGGACGCGTCAGTCCGTCAGCGACCCCTACACTCGTTCATCTTTAGTTTTGGTGAAACTCCAGTACTTTGATGATTCTTACATGAAATCCCGTTCTCGACTCCTCGAATTACCTCTCCGACTCTCACTCGTTTTCAAGTTTCTTCTCCGTTCCAAATTCCTTTTACAATTTCTCCGTTCTTCTAGCCTTATAATTATCTGATAAGTGTAGTCAGCCAAGACGTATCAAACCTCTTTGATAAAACCAAGTGTGCGTTATGAATCTTATAAATATAATTTAGAATTCAGTTATTTATTAGACAACGTAATTAGGTATAAAAAATACAGATTTCGACTATCATATCGATATAAAATCATTTTTAGTAAATACAAATCAAATGCAACCTTCATTGAAATAGGCTGGTGATAAAATTAAAAGAATAAGTTGACAACTCTGACGTAAGTGTCATAACAAGAAAATATATAATGTAAAACGAGGTAAAACTAATAAAAAGATATAAAATGAATAATACATGTAGTGAAACGTAAGTATAGCAGATACTATAATCTCCGGGACTAATGATCCAATTGTAAAATATCTTTCACTGATAAAAAGTTTAATTAATCGTGGCTATAAATTATATTTATATGTCATGCATATTAGCCGAGCTATCGCAATTTTTACGAACAAAGTCGCGGGCGAAGTGCTAGTTAACAATAAAAGCTATAATATTATATTTTAGCCCTCTTCATTGCCCGTTGGATGACTTTAAGCCTTCTGATGTGGCTCTTTGTGAGCGACCACGTTTCGGTTCCGTATGTGATCACTGGCAACACAGACTGGTCATTTTCGTCTTGAAACGTCTGCGGTAAGTTGGACGCGAAGATACTACGCAACTACCCGAACGCTGCCCAGCCGAGTCGGATCCGACAAGTTTCCTTGCGTGATCGAATCAGAAATGAAGACATCCACAAGAGAACCAAGGTTACCGACGTAGCCCGAAAAATTGCCACGCTTAAGTGGCAGTGGGCAGAGCACATTGCTCGCAGAACAGTTGGCCAATGGGGCCGAAAAGTTCTGGAGTGGCGACCGCGAATCAGAAGACGTTGCGTTGGAAGGCCTCCCACTAGGTGGAAGGATGACCTGGTGAAGGCTGCGGGAATCCGTTGGATGCGAATCGCACGGGACCAGTCAATGTGGCGACACTTGGGGGAGGCCTATGTCCAGCAGTGGACGTCTTTCGGCTAAAATGATGATGATGATGATAATATTATATTTTACTAGCTGAGGCCCGCTTATTATATACTAAAACCTTCCTCTTGAATCACTCTATCTATTTAAAAAAACCCGCATCAAAATCCGTTGCGTAGTTTTAAAGATCTAAGCATACATAGGGACAGAAAGAAGCGGCAAGGGACTTTGTTTTCTAATATGTAGTGAAGATCTCTGCATTATACAACGTAATCCTTTATTTGCTTAAAAGTATTGTTTTCAAGCTTTTCACTTATACTAGGACAAACATAAAACTGCTGAGTAAACGCGACTTAATATTACACTAATTATCATGTACTAACATAACACTTCAGACTATGGTATCGGTATTAGTACCTGTAACGCCTTTTCACATCACTAGAGCAATAGACGTTTGAATCTTGGACATATTCCAAAGCATTTCAGTTTTATCCCCGATGTCTCAGCGGGGCATAAATTAAACGGTTTCATACAAATACAGTTATGTTCTGTTGTTCAACTCGAATTAAAGCTTTATTTATACTCATTGGGGTTGTTGTACCAAGTGTGGCTGTAAAAGTTTGGACCCAAAGTAGTATTTTCGATTAAATGGGAGAATGCTGTCTTGAATCCCAAAGGCGGGGTTCGAAAAGCTATTATTGTTTTGATTTAAGTTAAATATTAAGGCTGGGGTATCTGCTAAATTAGCAACTCTATTTGTGGTGGTTCAAACTTCGTTTGAAATACTGTTAGAATAAAGTTATAATCAGCTTGCACTACAAAGTGGTTGTTACGTCAGTCACTGCGGGCCGAATAGTGCGAAATGAGTGGTTTTTATTAAATTTTATTGTAGCATAATAAATCATTCCATAAAAAGTGACAAATATTTGTGTGAAAAAAAAACTAAAACTTAATGCCGTTTAGGAGTAGTTACGAAATTACAAAGAAAAAATGCTTCACTTTGAATATTTTTTTCATAAAGTAATAATAAAGTTAGAATTACTTCAATTGTACCAATTAAAGTTTAGAGTGTTAATATAAGCAACATATTTTATTTGCAAATTTTTATATTCACTCATCAAAGAGGAGTTACATGGAGAAAACCTCTCGTTAGCAGATACCACCCCCTTAAGGTGCTGGAGGAGTTCTATACTGCTGCTCACATGATGTACGATGTTTTAAGTAACTAGCGTAGCTTAGTAAGTGTATCATTAGTACACATAGTTTGGTTTTCACATAAATAATGGAGTTTCAAAATAACAAGAAAAGATGGATTTTTTATCTTTTACTTTGCAAACAATACTGTAAAACGCACAACATTTTTTTAATGTTAACCGACTTTTTGCAACTAGACGACAAACGTAACCAGCGCACATCACTTCAACACTAATTAAACTACTTAGGACCACAAAGGCCAATTTGTTTTGCTATATACACAAGTTGCCTCTCCACGGGACTCATAAAGACTCGTCCACATAAGACGACTCTTGAAAATAAATACCTACATAATTATATATTTACAAGGAAATATATCATAATATGAGTAGCCTTGTTGGTCTAGTCGTCGCATACACGATTGCTGAGCAAGAGGTCCTGGGTTCGATTCCCAGGTTGGGCAAAACAGAGGGTCCTTACCCTTTGAGGATTGTAGGCGTGATGTTATGTTATATCATAATATCAAGTCTGTATTCTCTGAAGAAGTAGATAGAAACTTTTTTTGTGTTTTTAAGTCGGTTTTATTTTTTGCAAAAAAGTTTTGATTGGACTTCGAACCCAAAAAATTAACTTCGGACTTCTTCGGTTGGAAATCGCGCTTTCTGTGAAAACATCATTGAGGCAGTTTAAGGCTTGAAACCCCCAAGTGTTGACATATGAATTCCCGTGCGTATCGAATCCAGCGGATCCCCGCAACCTACACCAGGTCATCGGTCCTAGTGGGAGGCCTTCCAACGCAACGTGTTCCGGTTCGTGGTCGCCACTCTAAAACTTTTCGTCCACATCGGCCATCCGTCCTGTGAGCAATGTGCTCTGCCCATTGCCACGTAAGTTTGACAATTCTTCAAGGCACTACGATCTGTCAAATTTCTTTAATACATTTTCAACTTTATCGCTAAAGCATTAGGTTCACGGTCACACACTGTCAAATTTTCCTAATCAACCTTTGATTAGGAAAATTTGACAGTTTCGAGAAGGTTGATGTCCTGGCGTCTATACCACACCCTGCGCGACAAGACATGAGGCCAATCGCAAGACATTTTTCAGGAATTTTTGATGAATTTCTCGTGCTTTAACATTTTTATGAGATTCTTCTTGTTATTTCAATGCATGCTTTGCAAGTGTGGACATAGCCTAACCTCGTAGAATGTTAAACATTTTTGTTAAAATACAAGGCAAATATTTTAAGACTTCTATAGTTGTTACTTTAAATGGTTGAAAAGTTTCACTTCATGCTCCAAATAATGCTGGACAGTTTGAACAAGGTAATCGTATTGAAACATTTAGTAGGTATTTCCGGAAGTATCTTACTTGGATATTAAGGCTAAGAGATTATATTAGAATCGAGAGAATCGAATCGAATTAATTATTTCAGTTGCGAGTTTTGGTACAATAACACATTCAAGGATACATAGATGAAAAGTAGCGAAACATAGGTGCCCATGGCAAGATTGAAATCGCGTAAGATACCGCTATTTGCCTCAAAATCCGAATAGTTAATCGGATTTCTTTATCCAGTATCCCTCAATTGAGTTGTTCGAAATCAAACGACTATTTCCTGTTACGATACGATGTTTAAAACTTTAACGTTAGATCCAACATTTTTAATGCCTGAAAACTAAGCCTACAACCCTAGGACACTGATAGAACGTCTCCTCGGCTTATCCCATCGATCCAAGCAATACATCAAGGGGACACTAAAGCCAGCTATACATCAACACGTCCTGATCCGACGTATCGTTTGACATCGAAAAAGTAATATGTCTCCTCAAGCTGTATATAAAACCTTAGCGAAATGAAACGGGTCCGCTATCAAGCTGCGGCCCGTCAATCTTATTGTCATTCAATTTGAATTTCCGCTTAGGACCGGTTTTTTGTGAGGCCTTACTAGAGGCCAGAAGAGCAGCGGGCTCAGGCTTTGATCCAAATGAAACTTAGGTCTAATAATTGTCTTCGCCCATGATCATAATTAAAATGATATACAGGGTGTAAGCCACCTTATTACGAAGCCGTCAACCAATCATTTTGTACATAAAACTAAGTAACTTTACGCAAAAATTATTGCTGGGACACGACTTTTTTTTTGGGTTGAAAAATCATGTTTTGTGGTGGAACTCAATGTGCAACGCTATGCAAAATGCAACGCACTCAAAACATTGTGCTGATGGATGGATTGAATAGTACGCGGGTCGTGGAGGTGTTTAAAGTAAAAATCTTACATTAAAAATTTGTTTAAAAAGTTGGAACTTTGACCCCCAATATCTCCATAACTAAAAGGTTGCCAGGTATATATAACAAAAAAATGATCGCAATGAAGGACACGTTCCTTTTTGCGTACGCCGTTTTACACCCTTTATATTTATTTTTAACGAGATTATTGAAAACACTTTTCAAAAAACTGTTTTTTTCAACTAGATGAGTTGGGTGTTTCTTATCTATCTAATTAAGAAACATTAGAAAGAAACTTGAGAGTTCACAGTCTCATCAAAAAAATTACGTCTTATATAGTTTTGGTATGTACCTAATGTCTTTATTAAAACAATTATAATTATGTATAGTAGGATCGTAAGGAGAATTATAAGAAGTTTATAGGAATAACTCATTTTACTACTACTCAGTCAACAAAATTGTAGTGTGGGCTTCCAGCTTCATTTGTTTTTGTTACTGAGAATCGAATAATCTTCTTCTTGTTGAGGAAGTGAATCAATGATTTCAGTTTACCTCAGGGACAAAAAAATATAGAATCAACAATCGAAAGCGGGTCCCTACTTTCAGTTTTCTTTAAATGTACGTTGGCAATAACAACAATATATATCTTAATCATAAAAATACACTCGTAGGATTTAAATTAAAAAATAATCGTCATTCTATTTTAATATTTTTATTAAAAACACAACAATATTTTGTACTTCGAACAATATTTTTGGCAATAGATGTAATCCGCACATTTTCATTAAATAGGTTAACACGGTTATTTTTAAAGAATCTGTAAATTATTTCAAGACATCATGTTATTGCTAACCCAAGCTCAAAATTACACATCACTCAACCCAGTTTCAGGCGCCCTCAATCTTCCATTCCTCCTGCCGCTAAATTCGTGGCCCAACATCCAGTCTACCCGAGCGCCGAGGCCGAGAAAAACCTAACATTTGTCACTGCATCGGAATCTGTTGAATTAGACGCTTCAAGGGTTCCCCCGGATGGGAATTTGAGCTTATTTTTTGTTTCTCCTCCATATTATAGAACATTCCAGAACATTCCCTGCGTAATGGCGTTGCTGTATCGCAATAACGTATCTGAAACGACGGTACGATGCTCTTTTTCTCGCTTTACGATTTTTAGTTGATGGCTTGATATGATTCGGTTTAAGGCGGGTATTACTTACGGTACGGAGTTTCGTTGCTCTCGGAATATTAACTTCGGATTTAGAGGCAAAGGGTTCGGAAATTTTAACGGTTTTCGTTTCGATTTATGCCAATATTTTTTTGTTGTTATTCGTTTCTGTGGATGATTTAGTGGGTTCAATGGGTTTATTTGGTACTTTGTTTTGTACTTTTTTCATATTATAAAAAAATAGTGAAAGGTCTAATATTTACATGTTTGGAGTCAGGATTATTATCTTACCGTCACCAGCATTATGAAAAATGTTACCTCTAGCTTTTTGAAAAGATTTGCGACAAAAGTGGGTGTGCTACTTCTTGTTCTCTGCTAAGACACTAGCACTGGATGAACGGTGGGCGTTTACGGGGGTAATTTAGATGTTTAATAAGTACTGATTCTCTGCTTCATTCGAATAAATTACTTTTTTTTTTACCAAGGAATGTTTCTTTTAAATCTTTCTGTAACCTTAATTTTAATATATGCTAAACCTACTCGTACACAAACAACCATAAGATAAGACTCTTCACACAACTTGGATCGCCCATCGACGCGGGCCCTTGACAAAGACGAATGGTGTATTCCCTTAGACATGGGAAACGTCGAACCAACGGCTATGAAAGCTCACACGTTCGGGAAAAGGATTGTGGCTCGTAGAAATTAATGGGTTGTGGCGCTTCTCTAATATGGGGTTTGAAAAGTTTCTTTTGGAGGGTATTAGCAGTGATATTGGGGAACAAAATTATGTTTAATAGATGCCTATTTGAAATTACCTCTGACTTATAACAATTAATGGTTGGCCCCTTTTTTTTGGATGGGAAATCATCAAATGACTCCTCCCGCTCGCTGGGCGGAGCAGGAGGGAGTATCAGACTTTTACTGACTAAAACCCATCCATGTTTCTTCATCACCCTTTGTGTTCCGGGGCCACGGGCCGGGGCTGCAGGACTACTCGAATACGAGATACGTATTCGAGTAGTCCCGCAGCCCCGGCAGGCATCGGCCCTTGCGGACCGCTTCCTTTTTGCTGACTCTCTATGAGGCGCGCGTGGAACACGAACGCGCCGTCGACATGGCCTGTCGTCATGAGACGTACGGACGGCGAGCTAGCCCATAGCTCACCGTCCACAGGCCCGCGAATGGTTGGCCCCTGACATACTGAGTAACCTGAGTTAGGTATTTTTATTTAAATTTTTTGACCCATACTTGGTATTTCTCCGGTGTCGTGGGTGCGTTTACAAATATTTTAACTCAAATACGCAGTTAGCCAGACCCGGATCAACTACTTGTATGCCATAAAATATTTGTTCCGTGTGGGAATCGAACCCGGCGGCACGCAGTGCAATAGCCAATCGTTAACCCACTACACCAGCCATGTCGTCAAAATTCCAGGTCGAGCAAAGTGTTATGAGGTTATAGAATTTATCAGTGGCAGCCTGGAGTTTGAAGGTTGGCGGTATGATGTCCCCATGCCTCGGTAAAGTCTCTGCTGATATTAGCCACCATGACCGAAAGCAGTCAGAAGGACTACTATTTGAAATCTTTCATGATAAGATATTTCACTTACCACTTAAACATTCAAAAACTTGTGAAAGAACATAAATATTATTACATTTGTATTATTTTCTCACTTTGAACGTCAGGCCAAGAACTTGTCTAACACAAACTAATAATTAACTGAACTCCCATTTACTTAAGTAAATGAAAACCTCTCCATAATCTCCAATAATGAATTAATCAGTAACTTATCCATCAAGCTTATCCCCCTCTTTAGCAGACAACCGCTTTCATTATAATTACTTTATTTTTAATACATTTTATAGCACTTTTTACACGATCCCAAACTTTTGGTTACAAACAAAAGCTCAGTAAAGCTTGAAAAAAGAAAAGTACATTAATTTCGTAATGATTCGATAATAATTAAAATGGAATTTAATCAACTAAGTGATGTGTTTTTTTTTCTTTTTTCTTATCATACAAACATTACTGTTTATAAACTAGTGATTGGAGCCTCCTTTTAAGAGGGATGTCTTGAAGGATTGTTTACCTATAAGACTTAGCTGAAGGGATTTTTTTCGGTGGTTGTACAAAGTTCTATGTTAATTTATTTGTTCAGAAATACATTCTAAGCTTATATGTTTTTACCAAAATGCTTAGAACTAACAATAATCATATTACAATGTCAAATAGCATCGTTATCACAATCATTCATTATATGTCAAGTGGTGTCATACATTTTTTTTTGCTGGCCCTTATTGTTCCACTCCTGAGCAAAGGCCTCTTCCTATTCCTTCCCTGAGGCAGCTAGACGGGGTCGCGGCAGACCAAGGAAAAGATGGCGGCGATGTCTTGAATGGCTTCCTTGCGCATTGGCGAGAAGAAGCACTCCATCATCATACATAAATTATGATTATCTGCTTAGCCTTTCCCCAACTCTGTTGGGGTCGGCTTCCAGTCTAACCGGATGCATCAGAATATCAGTATTTTACATGAAGCGAGTGCCTATCTGACCTACACAACCCAATTAGTACTGGGAATACGATACCCCTTGGTAAGATTGGTTGTCAGACTTTTTGGGCCACTGACTACCCGTAACGACTGTCAAAGATCTACAAATGACAGCCGGGACCTCGGTATGTACTGGGTGGTCACCCATACACTGACCAACCTAGTGTGCGGCTGTTATTATTTTGCCACGAGCCCTCTTATATATAAATTATTATAAATAAAATATATTTTTTTGAAAAGTGACGTTCAACGTCAGGTTTTTCTTCAACTAGTTCTGGGCTCTAGGTAAAACAAAACTAAAACTCCTACGGTCCTACGATCCCACAGACAGGCTCCTCTTTTTCGTCAAGGATTTAAAAAGCGTTGAGTTTAGCTAGCAAAATCAACTTCGTTCACAATTAAATTGAAACAGGTAACAAAATGGCTGGCTAATTAATCTGCTGCAGTAAACAGAAATGAATACAAACTGAAGTGAGTAAAACAACCAGTCAACCAAAATTCGCGTTAATTCCCAAAGTACAACAAAATTATTTTCATTTGGCAACATTTTTGACTTGCGTGTGTAAATAACCGGGTCATCATGATCATAAGCAGGCCTAGCCAAGTTGCAAACGTTTCATATCGATTCTCTTTCTACAATCGTAAACGCCTCGGCGTAAGCGATTGTAGAAAGCGGTAAATTGGTAGCCAAGTTGACACGACTGAGTAGATCGCTCGTTCTTTAATGTCTGTAGAAAAATCCTACACTTTAGTCTATGGTGAGCGTTCCTACTAAAGAGTATAGCGATCAACATTGTAGAAACGATAACATTTTATTGTATCATTTTGAACGATGTAAACTTGTCTACGAATTTTCTATTCGTTAGTGTTGATCACGCGATTTTACGTTAAGATGATGTCATTCTACTAGCGTTAACGATTGTAGATTGTCAACTTGGCTAAGCCTGCTGTTCTGCTTTTTTTTTGTTTCTGCTGCCTGTTTTCACTAACATTAAGTGACAAGTATTGAAATATTAATGCACTGTTGGAATTGAGCTCTTATTAGAACTTATTAATAACAGCTGTTCGGGTTGATCTTCAAGGTTAAGCCGCACTTGCCTAGCTCGATCCGTGGATGGGTGATCATCTATCACACACCGAGTTTTCTTCGAATCTCTGAAAGCATGTTAGGCCGTTGGTTCTGGCTGTCATTTGTAGATCTTTGACTGTCGACTGCCTGTGACGACAGACTGGTTGTCAGACTTTATTTTTACTTTTAGAAAGTCTGACAACCAGTCTTACCGACGGGTATCGTATTACCCAATAGGTACTATATCTGGGCTGTGGTGGTCAGGTATGCAGTCCCTCCTTGTAAAATACTAGTCTTCAGCTGCATCAGTTAGACTGGAAATCGACCCCAATAGGTATGAGAAAAGGCTAGGCAGTTGATGATGTTGGAATTGAGCTTAGCAGAACCACGCGTCGAAAATCCAACTATGCGTTTTTAATCAGGCATTCGCTTAGGGTCAATGATATATATTATACACTTACAATATCATTGCTTAGGGTTTTATTGAAAACAGGCATAAATCTATGTATGTAGGTATATCTTGTGTTTGTTCGTTACGTACTTCTCCTTTTTGTGTGAGATTTTCCTTTGAAAGACAATTAATTAAGGCTTCGATTTTAGTAACCCAAAGCCTGAGCTAAGTAATTAGATTTAAAAAAACTACTCGATAAAAATTGATGTCTAGAGCTATCAATCAATTAAACTTTTAGGTGCCTGGGTCCTTTCCAAAATCCACGGAAAAAAGTTTTCAAAAGTTTTATGCCTATTTTTACTATAGCTTCGACTTTGATGGTAAGGAGCATCGTGTAACAAACTTATATCAAAGATTCTCTTCTCTAGACCTTCCAGCATTGAAATATTTCATCACTTATGAAAATCAAACAATCTGTTATAGTTTGTGGAAAGAATCATGTAATACGATGTCCCTGACTCAGTATGTTTTAAAAGAAGATATGAGTGTCTAGAAAACAGGTGAAAACTGAGATTACGGCTCATTAATAGAAGAAGAATTAATAATAGAAGGTGAGCAGCGGTGGTCCATTGGTGGCGGCCGCGACTTACGAACAGTAAGTCGTGGGTTCGAACCCAGGCAGGCGCATTACTTTGTGTAATTTATTTCATCACCGCTGCTCTCAAAACGGTGAAGGAAAACATCGTGAGGAAACCGGCATGTCCAAGAACCAAAAAAAATCGAACACATGTGACATCTACCAATCCGCACCGGGCCCGTGTGGTGGATTATAGCCCATTCCGTCTCATAGATAGGAGGCCTGTGTCCCAGCAATGGGAACATTAATAGAAGAAGACATTTGTGGTACATTTTTTTTTTTTTCGGTTGGGAAATCATCAAATGACTCCTCCCGCTCTGGGCGGAGCAGGAAGGAGTGTCAGACTTTTACTGACTAAAACCCATCCATGTTCCTTCATCGCCCTTTGTGTTCCGGGGCCACAGTATCTCTTGCGAACAGTCCCGCAGCCTCAGCAGGCTTCGGCCCTTGCGGACCCGTGTCTTTTATCTACATAACTGATAAGAACAGGTTATAAATTGGTATAACATTCTTATAAAATCCCAAAAATATGTCCTGAAATAAAAACATTTCTCGCTTAAGCGACTATTAAACAATTTCGTGTTCCACGAACATTATGCATATTACATCCGATTCAATTTGCGAGTCACTTCATTAGTGATGCCCGCTTGAAGGTATAACGAACCGTAGTCAGTTTGAAATATTTTATTATTAATACATGTTCAGTTTTATGCTAGCCTAGTGTTATTTGTGTTTAAATCAGAGAGTGGATTTATACTTTTGACGCTAATTTAATAATAACATTCACGTTTCATTCGTTGCGGAGGAGGAAACGTCAAATATCCCACTGCTGAGATACAAACCTCCGTGAGAGACTGGGCCATTATTTACCACGCAGGGCCAGTGTGGGAGATGTCACATGTCAAGTCAGATTCTCAGACGCAATACCTTACAATTTTGCTCAACCGGGTCTCAAAATCAGAATCTCACGATCACTGAACGACCTTGTAACCAAATGGTAATGACCTGAGTAAGAGATTTCGTTTTGGTCACTAAACGGATTATCTATTATCGACTTTATCTGCATTGATTTGAATATGATAGCTAGTTACTCGTCATAAGGAATTACAGGAAACTGCATTAGGTTTTATAATCGCTTTATTGTGGTGTATATTAATAGTTCTCTATTTTTTTGCACGCACAATGGTCCACTTTAAGGACTAAGTGCGGAAACCTAAACCCCATGATAGATAGATAGTTCTCAATTTATATAATAAGCTCTATTATATTCAAAACATTTACATTGAAACTATTTCATTTTAATTCTCTGGTATTCACACGATTTCACTCAATTTCAAATTGTCAAAAGCGGTGTCACAATTATTTATGGTGTGTTAAGTGATTAATTGAAATATATTTAGAATTTACGTCAAACCACGACATTTTGTATACGCATTTCATTTGGATTATAGACATGTGTATAAACACACACATTGTTGGTGTATAACACTAAATCAATTAAGCGATTTAGAATGTCAAACAAGCTTATAGTAGAAAATCGTTTTTAAAAACGAGCTTTTAAATGTAGGTGTGCCGTCATTTTTCTTCGTAAACCCCTTTATGGAAGTGCATAAAAAAATAGTCCGCAGTCTTTGGGAGATATTGGATTTAGAATGCCACTTAGCTAACTATGCATTGACATCCAAACTAAACATCATCTGACTAGCCTTTTCCCAACTATGTTGGGGTCGGCTTCCAGTCAAACCGGATACAGCTCAGTACCAGTATTTTACATGGAGCGACGGCCTATGCTACCCTGTGGAGGTACCCATTCACCCAGTTAGTACTGGGTAAAACGATACCCCTTGGTAAAGTCTTACCCCGTCTCGTCGTCCGTCTTGGTAAGATCTACAAATGACAACCGAGACCAACAGCTACACGTGCTTTCCGAGGCATGGAGGAAACTCGGTATGTAAGGGTGGTGACCCATCCACAGACCAACCTAGGCAAGCACGGCTTAACCTAAAGATCGACCCTAAACTAAACTAAACGTGTATGTCAATGTCAGCTCAAACGGTTGGAGATAACTGTTTTAAATTCAGTTGATTTGACCTAAACAAACAAAAATACTGGGATCTGGCTGAATCCGGTTAGACTAGAAGGCGACCCCAACATAATTGGGAAAAGGTTAGGCAGATGATAATGATCGTCAGTCCACCTTTTTTTAACTTTAGCCCGTAGTACCTGGCCGGCCATATTCGTCGTAGAATCGAGAACCGTTGGGGTAGACGTGTTCTTGAGTGGAGACCGCTAATCGGCAAGCGCAAGGTGGGACGCCCTAAGACTTATCTTCGCAGGGTGGCTAGAACAGGACGAGAGTGGCCGAGCATCGAGTTGAGTGGGGTGCGATTGAAGAGGCCCATGTCCAGCAGTGGACTGCCGTAGGCTGATAATGATGATGACCTTTAAATAAGAAGATACAACATAACCAGCAATTTAAAACCTACTTACTTATTCCAGTCAGTTACACAGAATGAACTGTACGAATTTTGATAGCTTAATTGCTAATTAGTATAAAAGTTGAAGCGCCGTTGCTGACATTAACTTCAGAACAGACAAAACAATTATTGTATTAGTAGAAGTTTCGCGCAGTATTTGTGTATAAAAGTAAACGTTCGGAGTACTTACACTCGGCTGGCTGTTATGCTGACTTTTCAGTGTTTCTATTTGACTCGGAGATGTTAGAAAGTTAAATTAATGTTGATAACGTTTGTCTTTTGCAAAAGATTTCAGAGTCTGTTCTTAGAGCAAGAGATTTAATACTTTGTTGTAGACGTAATATGGTGGTAAATCAACAATTATTTACTAGCAGAGACAAGATGTTTTCATTAATACACTCGAGAGCAATGAATCCGGGTCACTTAAAGAATGTTAAAAATCTCGGAAACTAAAAATGATAGGTTAATGCAATAAATTGTATTTAATAGACAATGTAATACTCCTTAAATGAAAGTAAAAAAAATATGAGTCACCATACATTTTATTAACACAAAATTACATAAACAAAAAAACAGCTGATCTCTCCTTAAAACAAAAATAGGAAACATGAAATTTTTGAACTTTATTACGATTTTCTTGAATTTTAATACTTCATATTGCCTCCTCGTGCTTCCATTACTGCGCTTACGCGGTTTGGCATGCTGTACACCAAGTTCCTTATACGATTTTGGGGAATATTCTCCCATTCCTCTGTGAGAGCAATTTTGAGCTCACGAAGCGTGATTGGGGGAGGGTTTCGTTGTTTTACGCATCTGCCTAGCTCGTCCCAAGCATGCTCGATCGGGTTGATATCCGGGCTGCGCGCTGGCCACTCCATACGAGTAATGTTCATCTCTTGAAGGTAGTCATTCACAATCCTACCTGTATGAGGTCGGGCATTGTCATGCATAAATATAGCATCCTCACCTAAATTGACCATAAATGGACCAACGTGATCATTGAGGATTTCTTCCACATATCTTACGCTAGTTAAAGAGCCGTTTTCTATGATCACCAGCTCTGTGCGACTTTCAGAAGAAATTCCGGCCCACACAAGTACAGACCCACCACCGTAGGCTACTTTTTCTTCGATGCATGCTTGCTTGAATCTTTCCCCTGGTCTTCGATACACTCTGTGTCTTCCATCGTGCTTGTAGAGCATAAATTTTGATTCGTCGGAGAACATAACTTTTGACCAATCTTCAATACTCCAATTTACGTGGCTCTGGGCATATCTTAGTCTTGAAATACGATGCCCACGCTCCAGTTTAGGGCCGTTTGCAGGTCTAAGGGGTTTTAAGTTAGATTCAGCAAGCCGACGTCTTACTGTCCATGCACTTGGGTTACTTCCTCCGAGGCGTCGAAACTGATTTGTGAGTTCAGTTCCTGTGAGAAAGCGATTTCGAAGCATGGTGTTCACCAAGTATCGGTCTTCTCGTGCTGTGGTACACCTGGTTCTGCCCGTTCCTGGTCTGCGTAGGTTAGAACCAGTTTCTTCGTAACGTCGGAGAACTCTTTGTACTGTTGACAGCGACACACCGACAGTCCTGGCTGTATCGCGCTGACTCCGGCCGGTTTCCAGCATTGTAAGTATTCTGGTGCATTCTTCAGGCGTAAGCGACATAATTTCAGCTTGAATAATGAATATAGAGCACTATCAACATGGTTTATGTACCCACATAAATGACAGATTACAAACAAAAGCAAAACCAAATGCTGTAATTTCGTAGTTCCATCTTCGAAAGTGGCCCTTTTTCAAATTTGATTTTTTTATGATATAACTATACAATAACTAAGAAGTTTTAATACCTTCATTTAAGGAGTATTACATTGTCTATTAAATATAATTTATTGCATTAACCTAGCATTTTTAGTTTCCGAGATTTTTAGGATTCTTTAAGTGACCCGGATTCATTGCTCTCGAGTGTATTTTGTTTGAGTCTAGATGTTCTGCCGGGGCTGCGGGTCTATTCGAAAGAGATACCGTGGCCCCGGAACACAAAGGGCGAGGAAGGAACATGGATGGGTTTTAGTCAGTAAAAGTCTGACACTCCCTCCTGCTCGGCCCAGAGCGGGAGAAGTCATTTGATGATTTCCCATCCAAAAAAAAAAAAAAAAAAGTCTAGATATTGCAACCCGTATTTAATTATGTCTTAATATGTTGTCTGGAAAAAAAATGAAAAGGTTTGTAAAAAATAAAGTCATCTGAACATCGAGATTTTACATCAAATTATAAATCTATCATCTCAGTCAACAATAAAAATAAGGTAATGGAAAGTAATGTAGACTTCACATAATATCTTTTACATTTTAAATGCTACTTATCTGACTAACTCTGACGTCATGCCTCGACAAAAATATATTCTTAATATGAATTAATGTTTGGCTCCATATGCCAGAAATTTCATAAAATCACTGCGGAGGTATTTCTACAGTACATGTGACCCTGAAATCTTAACATGAAATAATTTTTTGGTACAGAAAACTTGAATATTTCGATTAGTCCATCCAAAAGGTCGTCTGGAAGATATCACTATCAGCGCCATAAGACCGCCGTTGTACCCAGAGAATTCACAATATTGTAAAATTAGCCATGTATCAATGTTATTGTAGGTACACTAAAGTATACTGTAACTATCTATCACATAATTCAAACACATTAGCTCCTCTCTTCGTATAAAGGGTGTAAAACACCTCCTCTTAACGAAGCCGCAAGGTACTTGGTCTCCTCGTAATTGCGATCATTTTTTTGTTCTACAGCATACCTAGTTATGGAGATATTGGGGGTCAAAGTTCCAACTTTTTGACAACTTTTTTTTTTAAATTCAAGTTTTTAAGGTATGATTTTTACTTTAAACACCTCCACGACCCCAGTACTATTCAATCCATCAATCAGCACATTGATCTTAGATGATTTTTCACCCCAAAAAAAAAGGTCGTTTCCCAGCAATAATTTTTGCGTAAAGTTACTTTTTTTGATGTACAGAATGCTTGGTTGACGGCTTCGTGATGAGGTGGTTTACACCCTGTATAGTCCCTTAAGATACACTTCATCTGTGTCCTTGTCACTTTGTCTTGATTTGCAGGTAGATTCCATCTAACCTACAGTAATTAAGTCGGTGGCGTATCGGTGATTTAGTTCCGATACTACGCCGTGCGCCTATTATTAATCTTCCGATAGATTGAGGACGGAATTGAGACGTCTGTGGTTCAGGAGCTTCAGCTACCTAGTACTACGGGACTATGGACATAGTATCGTATTTGCAAACACTAATATAATAGTAGTAATATCAACCGGTGACTGTTTTGTCGAACGTCAAAGGCATTGATAGGTATGATATAGAGATGCTATGATAAATGACGCGTATTGCGTAATCCTGGCTTTTACATATACTTACCTTCGGTGCTTGAATCCTCTTTAAGCACTGTAACAGTAATGAGAGGACGAAGAGATGATGCCACAAGACGCTGTTGATGTCAATTTGTGGAATGTATTGAGAAAACAAAATTGCGGTATTCGTTCGAACCGTGTCCACGCACCAAAGGATCTTTGTGTAGCAAAAAGTTTCTATCAACAGTAAACAACCTAAATATAACGTTGTACCTTTTCCATGAAATGTTGAAATAAACATAATAGAACCTTCAGATAACCATAGAAAAGGTACAAAAGTTACATGAAACCTATTTCGATACCGAACTTTCACAATTAAGCAGATCTGGCCAACCTTCCAACCTACGCAATTACAGACACAAAATTTCAATTTCAACATAAATAATAACACGACAACTAATCATTTGAAATTGGACCTTGTAACTCGGTGCGAAGTAACGTTTTTCCTTGTAGCAGTTGTAAATTCTGTGCCAAAGTTATTGTAGCCGTTTGTTTATAAAACAAACAAAAGCGGGAACTTATCGGGAATAAATGAGAGCAATCGGTTAAACTGTGATCGTAAACAAGGTAGGTTCGTAACTCGAGTGTGGGGTGCACGGGCTACCCCAGAAACTTGCTTTGTAAATTAAAAATTGTAGTAAATTGGTTTTGTGAGTTGTGTGTCGCCTACGTTTCTTTGTTTTGTGGAGCTAGCGATTGTGCAAAGAATTCGAGCGCCTTGTGTGTGAATGTAAACTTATTGTTCACGTGTTTTCCCGTGAAGTTCGATGTTTCCTTTGTGAAAGTTCGTTGAATTATTTGGTTAATTGTCAAATACCAGCTGGGTTTGACGTTTTTGTATTCGCATGATTGCCAGTGCACTCGTGTTTACTATCTTCGAAATTTCTCTTTTGATGTCACAAGCGTATACATCGACACAGTTTGAGTTATTTTTAACCAGATAAAACAATTTTGCACCGAGTTAAACATCGAGTACTGTTGATTCTGGCTTTTTAGAGTTAAAGTGGTTTGGAAATAGTGTGGCGGGCTTGTCCTAATTAAAAAAAAAACACACAGAGTAAAAAATGATAAAATTATTAGTCACTGCTTGCCATTTCACCTGTCTCCATTTCTGATTTCCATCGTACATACATTTTTAATGACTTCCCATTTTCACTATGATTTCCAATATCAACCAAACTCTTCAGAACTCACTTCTAGTCATAACCTTCCATGTTCAAAAACAAAAAGGCATCCTCGACCCTTACAAGTGTCAAGTAGATCCGGGAACTTCGGAGATTATCGCTGGCCAACTTTTTGAAACTTTTAATAATGTAAGTGAAAAAAAAAAAGAACTTGGGCAATAACTCAAGTGCTGCGGTACAGGTGTTTGTAACGGCCCCCAAATGATTCAGTCGTGAACTTGTAAAGTGTTCAAATTTTTACTTGAACTTTTTAAGGCTTTATTAGGTGAAAAGGTCTTCAATTGGTTTTGTTGTGCTTTGTTTTAATGTGTCTACAGAAAGGTAAATAAATGATTGGATATTTCCTTTTTCATTAATAAAGAAAAGTGTTTATTCAAAACATTATATTTAAGAGTTTACTAGACCACAGCTAACATTGCTCATTGCGCATGCTACATTGTTGTCACATAATATACAATCTCAACATGAATGATGTAACCAAGGTTTTGTAACAATATTCTGATTTCAAAGACTGTCCATGGAGTTTCTTGCCCGTTCTTCTCCATAGAGATCTACGCTAGGGAATTGGCAACTACAGTACTTTCACAGTTTTTATGTCTTGTGACTGGGACTGTAGCTACATTTAATTTTCATCTTTGTTTCGACAATTCAAAAGTGCCTGTAACTGGCCTACTTGAAATAAATGCCTTGATTTTTTGTTTAATTTTTCGGGAAAGAGCAGTTTTCTTGTACGTGCATGAAACCTTTAAATTTCTCCGTTTAAGAGTGTCCTCGAATTGTCTGTTTTCTTCCGCTTAGGTCCACGTTTCAATCGAAAGGTCATCCTAGCCTAACCTTTTCCTAACCGAGACACGGAGGAAACTCGTATGTAAGGATGGTCACCCATCCACAGACCCACCTAGGCAGGCACGGCAAGATCGACCCGAGCGGCTGTTATTATTTAGCGACAAGCTCCTCCGTTTTAATCGAAAGGTGTTATGCAATTTATAGGACATATATCTATAATTTGATAATTGAAATCACTGACAAATATTACCATTTCAAGCCCAAAAAACCCTCGATTTGGCAAAAGTCGGGGGTGAATTATAAAAAACAACCGATTCTGTGTTACTTCTCTGGCTTCCTTCCATTTCCATTAGTGGATGTTTAGCCAAAGTGTTTCCCAAACTTGCTCCCATTAGGAACAGTCCTTTTTGTCTTTGCCTCGAAAACTTTTTTTTCATTTGCTGGATCCCCCTCTTTGGCTGTTAAGTGGATTTTTTCTTATGCAAGTTGAGGAATGACTGGCGAATAAGTTTTAGTGGTATCTATCTATATCGCTGTAATTGTTACTAAGTCGTGTTTTTTTTTAAATCAATGAACAGATATATTTTAGGATTGTTTAACCTCAGATTTACATTCCTTAAGAAAAGGATAACGATCTAGATTTCAGATAGAATCTGAAAATGTTTGTGTTTGGGGTTTGTGTTCGCCTAAACTTTGTACAGTTTTAAGGAATCTGTCAGATTCATCTTGCTTTAATCAAGCCCATTTGTAAATTCAAAACTGTAAAAAATCTACTTGTAAATTTTATAGTATACACATGAAATTATGTAAAAATACACTTAACCACTTTTGATATTAATTTCGAGATTGAGAGACTGTTTAAAATATAGCATATAGTAATAGACAATCAAAAGAGTAATGGAAAAGTACCAAAATAAACCTGCAAAATACCAAAAAACAGGTTCCTTTTCAAACGAAACAACAATTTATGTCAAAATTATCTTGCCGACCTCCACAAGGTGCTCTTTGTACCTAAAAGGTAATAGTTTCCCTTATAACGATAGGCCGGCTCAAAGACCGAGCTGTTTACCCGGCTACCAACCCCCCCCCCCCCCCCCATTTTAACGTTATAATACCCTTTATAATTCAGCCGTTAGGCGCTAGTCTTTTATTCATCAGGCGACTAGCCCTAACAGGGTTTAGGGCTGTATGTCTTAATATTGTCCCCAAATACGGGATAAAGGTTACATTGTCTTATCTTATTATGTTTTTAGGAGCTAGAAGATTTTTTTGCGCAGCAGAAACTGTGTAATGGTCCTGAGTTTGTGACAAACAGTTTTATTATGAGATCAGAGGCCCTAGAATGAGCGCGCGGTGTAAATCTACCGTAAATACGTCGATTTTTAAATAAAAACATACTCGTTTCACATAATATCATAATATTTTGTTTATAGTTTAAGAATTTACGGTTTCGGTAGGTTGCTATCTCTGTCTGTTTGACATTTTGCTTACTGGACGGTTAGAAACAAAATGTCACAGAAAAGCTAGTAGTCTTCTATGAATCAAGTGACAGGTAGGTGACGCGGATAGGATATTTCAAGCTAACTTTGTTTACAGAAACACCGATAGCTGCGAGATGTAGCATATTAACTAACAGTTATACGGCAGCAAGTTATAGAAAACGGGCCTTAGTATGATGTACAGAATGCTTGGTTGACGGCTTCGTGAAGAGTCTGTTTACACCCTGTACATCGACGAAATACTTATCAGTACTTTTTTTTCAGTACTAACGTTACAAATTGGGCTTCATTTCTTTATCTTTCCCATTTATTCCTTGCCCATTTTTTTCTCCTTCGTTTTGTTTCTTTATTTTTTTCCCTTCCATAACGTAATTAATTCAAAAATAGAATTTTCATTACATTTTTGTAAAAAGAACATTTGAGTTATTACTTTTCGTATTGAGTTGGCCGAATCTTGCCTTTTGAATAGTTTTTTTTTTTTTGTAATAAATTAGAGCCATCAAATTTTGCCAACGGTTTTCCAATTTTGTTTGATTCGCATTCATTACTGTTGAATATATTTACATTAATGATGTTTTCTTGAAAGCCTTAAGGTGGCAAAATTCTATTTCTGATCTTTTGCAATTTATAATCAACTATCTTGGGTGTCTTACCACGCTGATTCTTAGGTACTTTTAAGTTTTAACCTTATCGTAGGTTGCTTATTCACGTTTGACAATTCTGTCACTATAGTTCTCGCCAGACCATCTATACTTCAAACGTGTTCCCACAACTATTTATCAAATCAAACCTCCCAAGTTCTAAGCGACTTACCTAAGTCAATGTTCTACGCAAGGAATAAGAGTAATGAGCGGAGATTCCTGCGTTTACGTCGCCACATAACCTGGAACAATAACGTCTCATGATTTATGTGCATGACAGTCCCAGTAGTACAGTAATACTGCCTCCGCATTGGGTGATAGAGGACATACTTAGGTAACGCTGTGCCAAGGATGAGACATACTATTGCTAAAATATACATACTATTATAACTTTCTCTGGTGCGTTTCTTTTAATTATCTCGCTCGATCTCAATATAGTTGTATCGAGTTTTTGTTCTGATATTTTTCATCGGTTATTAAAAAGAGAGCGGCTCCATATAGTTTTACATTGTCTACTATAGTAAAAGTTTTTTTGTTTCTTGTTAAAAGTTTCACGATGGTCGTGTCTTCAAATTAAATTAGTGACTTAAAAAAACATAGAAGACTACTAGACAATACTTACTTTTTCTTGGTAAGTATTGTCAGCCTTTGAAACATTGCTCCTCCATTTTACAATACGAGGAACAAAGCCTGTCAAAACGTGTGACATAACTAAGTTTCTGTCACACAGTACAGTGCATACTAAACATCGAACGTACCAAAAATTTTCAAATACATACGTGTCGCGATTTGAACGTAGTTTTACGACCGTCAATCTTAGTTTAAAGTCAGACTGGTTATTTGTGTTGTGATACTCGGCTCCATTTCTAGTCTCTTTTTAATAAAATGCAACTAAGTTATTTACATAAACACTTGAATCACCTTCGACTGCAATGGGCTAGTAGATGAATATTGTCAATTAAGAAAAAATGACAAACAACACAACAGTGCTGCTAGTTTCCTATGGTGCGTAAATGACGTTGAAAGAAAGATGCTATTGTTAAACATTTCATATATTTTTTTAATATCTTTGGAAATTGGACGTGGTTTTTTGATTGTGATTAAAAAGAAAAACAAAAGTAAAGTCCACGCGCCAAAAAATTCAAAGGCTGCAAACGTTGTGCAGTTTGCCTATACAATAAATCAGGATCTGTCAAATGACCAATTTGGTCGAGACGCCATTGTTTAACTATTGTGTCTACTTCGTGGACAGATCATGGGATAATAATTAAAAATAATTAAAACGTTTCAACGTTTTATCAAGTTGACAAGGTTTTTTAACATGTTGTATAGTTTTAGTGTTAATCTTCATACATTAATCACGTGGCGCATGCTAAATATGTAGCTACTGTCTATACCGAAGATTGTCAAACACGTGTCGTCGTTAAACGACAGTTAATCTTAGTTTAACGCGAGCGTGCCCTCGATGCCGGTATAATTACAAGTCATGCACTTGCATAAATGTGGCGTATTTGCCTCATCTCGTGATAAACCGGCGGCGGCTTTTGGTTCTTGGCAACTTTTCGCTGAAATGTAGATTAGCATTTTAATGTTTAATAGAAGTTACATGCACTAAGTTCTAAAGTCCCGGTAAAAATCAATAGGACTTAGGACACTTTTTTCGACGCAATAGTTGTGAAAAATTAAGTCTTTATGTATATGGGGAATTATAATAGTGCATACGGGGATTACCGTAGATTGGTGTCTCATCATCATCATCATCCGCAGCCCGAACTCACCCCACTGCTGGGCACAGGCTTCTCGTTTCTTGTGCCAATCTCCACGTTTTTGTGCCAGTCTCATCCAGGCTTTTCCCCCGATGGCAACGATACGTAATTGGTGTCTCACTTTACTTTAAATGCTTTAACCTCTGTCAGTTAACTTTCGAATACGCCTTCCAATGGTCTGGGACTCCATGATCCCGAGTCATGTAAGCACATAAAATTATTAAAATCATTTTTATTTCAAACGCTGTTTTAAAACATTTAATTTAAAACAGATTAAATAAGTAAAAATACCAATGGGCCCCCGGTACATATTTTTTTTTAATTGAAAACGAAATTCAATGACATTGCAAATAGCATAGGTAGGATTGCAAAGGTAGAATTAGCAAAACATTTTTATATTTCACGAAAACTTAACCACCAACTTATTTCATCATAATTAATCATAAAACGAAAATGATCAAGAAATCTTCCGCTGAAAGCTGTCTAACCCTCATTTCGTTGATTTAGGTGCCAATATCGTATATCGTTTCTTAGACGCCGAAATAACTGAATAATTAGTGGAAAACACCCGCGGCGCTAAAAGCAAATAAGTTTTGTAATAAATTATAATAAAAGTGTAACCTGAAACTCCATTATTCAGCCGAGGAACCAGTATCTGGCTGATAAAGGCTGGCTCAGATAAGACCAGTTTTAAATGAATAATCTTTTGTTTTACGGTGAAAAATTATAATTGAATTTACAGATTTTACGTGACCTAATTATTTGTTTATTTTTTTCTGAAAACGGTGTTACATCACCGAGCAGCGGTGGGTGGTGGCGGGCCCGACTTACGAACAGTAAGTCGTGGGTTCGAACCCAGGCAGGCGCATTACTTTGTGTAGTTTATTTCATCACCGCTGCTCTCAAAACGGTGAATGAAAACATCGTGAGGAAACCGGCATGTCCTAGAATCAAAAAATTCGAAAACATGTGACATCTACCAATCCTACCAATCCGCACTCGGCCCGCGTGGTGGATAGCCCATTCCATTTCATAGAGAGGAGGAATGTGTCCCAGCAGTGGGAACATTAATAGGCTGATGATGATGATGGTGTTACATCGTCAAATTCTCTCATGCCATGGCAGGTTATTTAAACTGTCATCAAATTATAGAGCACGCTTACCTAGAAGAAACCGATTCACTCAAACTTTGAACTATCCATGATTATAATGATCAGGGAACAGAGAAGCTGGCATTGAATTCCACAGACTGGCGGGTCGCACAATATATGTGGAAGCACAGCGCTTTGTTCGGGTCCGTGGAACTTCAACCATATAACCGTGACGCTTCGCCGTATTTCTGCTCGCCCGATGATGGAATGGGGATGGGAAATATAATATAAGAAATTACTGTTTGTCTTACCTGTCTCAACGAGACAAGGAATCTTGCATGGAGGCGTGTATATATGAATAACACTTTTGAACAAAAATGTTTTTGTTTACTTACCTAATTCTACTCATCACAAGAAACAAGGTTTATTCCTTCTAAAAATAACCTTAAAAAACGGCCATTTCATCGAAAATTTAACATCTAACTTAACCGTTTACGAGCCCCATAAAGCTCCTAAAATAACATGACTTTCTAAGAAGGCTTAAGATGTAAACTCAACATTAAGATTTCACCAAGACTTATTAGCTAAAAGCGTCAGGTAATTAAAATTATTTATTATACTTTCAACGTGGCGTCGTCGCCTTCGCCTTAACGAATTGATCATCTGGCCCTTTCTTATCCTTGAAATAATAATATTTTGTATCTTCCGGCAAATTGCTGTACGGTCTATTTTTGGTAAAGGAAACTAGAGCTAAAAGAACCTAAATTAGTAATTAAGGATAACCATCGTAGTCCACTACTTGATAGTGGAAATTTGTGTTTTTTTTTTCTAGATGGAAGTAGGTATTGACCGGGATAAGTCAATCTACTTCATAACTGCGTAGATCTGCTGAGTTCCGCTGATACTTACGAACGCATTTGATAGTTGATTTGTCTACCTATAATGACTAGACATCCACTTTTGTCCAAATCTCGTAGGAGGATTTGGCAAACTTAGCTGTCTTGGAAGAAACTGTTTTTAAATAATCACGACTGGTATATTGTATAAGTCAAAACTCTAGACTATCTAAATCGGGAAGGAACAGGGTGGCCTACAAAAATATTCACAATAGCACATGCAAAAAGCGCAACTATTACAATGCAACATACAACCCAAATCTATACTCGACACGGGAGAGCAGCTTTGGCTCAGTGGTGGAGGCCCCGACTCACGAACAGTAAGTCGTGGGATCGAACCCAGACAGGCGCATTACTTTGTGTAATTTATTTCATCACCACTGCTCTCAAAACGGTGAAAGAAAACGTCGTGAGGAAACCGGCGTGTCCTAGAATCAAAAATTCGAAGACATGTGACATCTACCAATCCACACTGGACCTGGGTGGTGGATTATAGCCCATACGCAAAATACGCGCTTTGACGTGGAGTTGCGGACACCAGCCCGTTATACAATATATAATACTCGACACGGGGCATCTTCAGGAGAGAACTTTCAGGGGGTGCTGCTTTCTGGGCTGGATCTGATTTTTTTTCAGAAATAAAACTAAATATTTTAAATAAGAAGAGAAGAGGCCTTTGCCCAGCAGTGGGACAGTAATAGGCTGGTATTATTATTATTATTATTTTAAATAATATTTTAAGAATCTAACATCCTCATAATTCACAAAACCCTCCAATGCCCAACTTTAAATCCTGTCTAAACATCCATTCAACATCAACGTTAAATTGAATTAAGACATAACGATAAAAGTGTAATTACCATAAAAACTGCGTGTAGATAAATGGGCGAGTCCGGGGGAGGAACGGGGCGGGAGGGGAGGATCGCATAATTATGTAGGAGCCTTTCATCTTACCCTATAATTATGTTTGAGGGTCGCGAATAGTGGAATGTATTACGGATAATGTTCTGGCTGATCCTTTTATGCCAATTTATGAAAACCGGTGTTTTGGTAAGGTCGCAAGTCACTTTCGTGTGTCTTTTACAAAAGATTATAAGAGAATAAACCTTTAACATTCTTGCTGCTGGGATACAGTCTTCTAGAATCCAGAGTGTGTTCATCATGCTTTTTCACCGCTTTCAAGGGCAATGGTGGTGAAATAAATAATACAAAATTAGGTTAAGTCCGAACCAACCTACAACTTATGAGTTTCAACCACCGTGTCCTGGGCGGCTTATTCTACATATCCCCCCTAAAAGAATACTCCTTAGGGGGGAAAAATGGACTTTAATGTAAAAATAATCCAGAAATTTTACTTAATACTTTTTCATTTTGAGTTATTCCACTATACCTGCCACCACTTCTCGAAACAAAATCACACAGCCTTAAACTGTTGAGATTAATAATCATCGTCATCATCATTCTCCTGCCCTTATCTCAATTTATTTGGGGTCGGCGCAGCATGTCTTCTTCTTCACACCTTTACTTCTTTTTCTTCACATGTTATCACACACTTCTTTTCTTGCCAGATTCTAGGCACATAACAATTTTTAAAATTAATTTGTGTGTAGTGACGATTGCAACGTAAAAATATGTAGAGCGCACGTAAAATGCAGTTGCCTTTATAATTAAAAATAAAAGATGAGATCAGGAGGACTATCAGCTATGTCGTCACTGGTTATTACGTCAACAGCCAAAAAAACTTTAAAATTCAATGTACTTAAAGATCTTTAAGCCTATTAACAAAGTTCAAAATAAAATCAACCCAAAATTACATTCAGAAACTTTAATAGAATTTTCGTCAAGTCACGCAAAATTAAGGTCTAAAACGGTTCAGAATTATATTATTTTCTTAATACTTAAATCTGGTCTGGAACATTTTAATTTGGAATGACTAACAAAAGCTATTTTAATCTGGTATAATTAAAGGGATTCTCATCGTGTCATTGCTTTAAGGTAAATAAGGTTTTATTAAAATCTGCTGGGTCTAAGATTGTGTTTGATGTTTTGGTTTAATCTCAGTTATTAGAAATCAGTTATAAATGTTATTTATATTATGCATGCACAAATAGACAACTATTCAATCGTTTATTCCAAGAAGTCTCGGCAAATGGCAAAGGCAGAATGGTTTCTTGGGGTTCCGTACAAAAAATTAAAAAAACGGCGCCCTTATATAGGATCACTGTGCGTCTGTCTGTACGTCCGTCTGTCACAGCCGATTTGCTCCGAATCTACTGGACCAAATCAGGTGAAATTTGATAGGATGGTGTAATCCTGTGACCCAAACATAGATGTGCAAAGTAAATGAATATTTTTTTGAATAAGGGTCATTTTCACGTAACACCATTGGAAATTTAAAAAAAAGTTTTGCAAACCTTACTGTGTCATATATCACAAAAATGAAAGGGCTCGTTATGATCTCAAATATATTATTGTTAAATAAATAGTTTTGATTTTATTCATGAAAGAAGACTAAAATTGACCATTCCCCCCTGATCTCCGAAACAACTGAACCTAAAATTTTGAAAAAATTCAAAATATAGTTCATTGCTTGTAGATTGCAGAAAAACCTATAAGAATTCTGACAATTGAAAATAAAGTGGTAACTTAATATGATACGTTAACTTACGGTTTTTTTAAAATTTGCAATGGCTTAGTAGTCACTTTCCGTGATCCAAGTGCTGGCTTTTGCCCTAGCCACAGGCTAAGCTATGCCATACAACGTGGCACGCCACTAGTCTCTTGGAAACATTACCAATTGACAGCGTTTATGAGGAGTTTTTTGACGCATTTTTTTTGTTTATCCCTCCTTGGCAGTGAATCCAAAGTCAAAGTACTACTCCTACCAGATTCTGAAGCAAGTTCACGCCTTTCAACAGTTACTATCTAGAGGATTTGGGCCTAAAACTAAACCTATGTAAGTACAGCGTCTTTGGTTGCCTATTAAGTTAATTACATTTCTCTCGTCACATTACGAGCGTATTATCAAACATTTCACAGAATGTAGTAACAATTTAAGTAACAATGATAATAAAGCTTTGGTATTAACGGGACAGTGTGATTCATCATGATATAACAAAGAACATGTTAATCCTATCGACTTAGTTCAGACGTAGGCCTAAAGAAAATACATTTTATTTGTCTCTTATTACCAATAACTTTTCATTTTAACCCGAAAAATATATAACTGCACGCTAAATATAGGTTCAATGTCAATTTCTAAACATGAGCCTGCCAATTCCGACTAACTACTACAACGCTCAAAGGATATTGACCACCAGGGCTGACAGATAGACTGGAAATCTTCTAAGGTACTGCAGTCGCGTGCCTATAGGGACCAACAATACGGCAAGCCCATAAGGCGTGCAGACTCTTCAAAAACCCTAACATCATAAAGAATGGTAGGTTATGAGGGCAAACCAAACCTTTAGGTCCACGCGCGCCTCAAAGAGAGTCAGCAACAGTGAAGGGGTCCGCAAGGGCCGAAGCCTGCCGGGGCTGCGGGACTATTCGAAAGAGATACCGCGGCCCCGGAACACAAAGGGCGAGGAAGGAACATGGATGGGTTTTAGTCAGTAAAAGTCTGACACTCCCTCCTGCTCCGCCCAGAGCGGGGGAGTCATTTGATAATTTCCCATTCGAAAAAAAAAAAAAAAGGCTTGTATGTAAGTAACAGACGCTAAGGTAGCAGACGTAACAGACAACCTCTTTAAAATATTTGGTATACAAGCCGTGTGCTCACGTGATTCCTCATCAACAGTGAAAAGGCTATCCTTAAGGCTGGGGTATCTGCTAAATAAGCAACTCTATTTGTGGTGGTGCAAACTTCGTTTGAAATACCGTTAGAATAAAGTTCTAATCAGCTTGCACTACAAAATGGTTGTTACGTCAGTCACTGCGGACCGAATAGTGCGAAATGAGTGGATCAAAATGCCAATTGTACACTTTGTGAAGAAAAAAGTGATAAAAATGTGTGTGAAAAAAACATACTAAAACTTAATGCCGTTTAGGAGTAGTTACGAAATTTCAAGGAAAAAATGCTTCACCTTGAATATTTTTTGTTATAGTAATAATAAAGTTAGAATTATTTCAATTGTACCAATTAAAGTTTAGTAAGCAACATATATTTTTTTGCACATTTATATTGACACATCAAAGAGGAGTTCGGTTCTCTTGAAGTTACATGGAGAAAACCTCTCGTTAGCTAATACCACCCCCTTAAAAATCTGAATGTTAAAAATTCCTTCCTTGTTGTGTAACTTCTAGACCCAGCTGTTTGTAATGAATGATGAAAAGTAGATGTTTTTTGACGTTTAAATGACTTCAGCGAACGTTAAAAACAGACGGATTGTAAAAACCCTTCAAAACAATCAAATCATCATAATAACCCAATCAGTCAGCCATTCTAACCCCTAACCACAGGTAAAAAATCACTTCAAAATTCATAACCCAAAAATGTTTGAGCACAAAATTTTTATACGAGCGTAATTCCGGCCGTATTTTAAACGGGTCTATAAATTAACTGAGCACAATACATGGTGGATAAATCGTTGTCACATAAGAATGCCGCTATGGGACGGTTGGGAAGAGGAGGGGTAGGTGGGAAGTAATAACTGGGGTACTCTGGGACACCGCAGTTAGCTCCGCGACTTGTTATTGCGTTGCATTATTTATGTGTGTGTGACAAGCTTTAGTTGAGTGGTTGGAATTCTGGTGGAATGGATAGGGTTAAGTGGCGATGGTGGTTTGGATTGTTATGGGGAAGTGGCGGTATTGTTAGCTTATGACATTATCTATACTGGTATCAGGAAAAAGATTGTAAGTTTGTATGTAGGGGTAATCTCGGGAATTAATGATTCAATTCTAAAAATTCTTTCACTGCTATGGACCTAGTTTTTTTATAATTATTGATTATTAAAAAAATACCAATGTAAGTGTATAATACCTATTTTATATGCCGTTTTTTAACCGCATTTGTTTTTCTAAAAGATGTCTGATGAACTACTTTAAATAAACCATGATGATGATGATGCCATCTAGCCGATTTCGGACACAACGACTGCATTCGATGGCTTTCTAGAGTGGTTGTAGAGAGCTTTGGTGTGCTACTCTTTCATGTGCTCTCAAGTGGCTAGCATATCCAACTTTGGCCGAAAAACTGCGAGCACAAAGCGGACATGTCAGAACACCATTGACTAAATTGTAGGGTATAGCTGTAGGTGTCTAGCTTTAAGGTCATCATGCTTTAAGTCCAGCTGCGACCTTCTTCTCTCCTCAAAGGCGTTGACCTGCCGAAGCACCAATATGCAAAAATAAACCTTAAAAAAAATGTATACTTACAACTGGAACTCTATGTAATTATAAAAATAAAACTATACGTAAGTACCTACATATATACAACGACGTCAATAGGCGTCAAAGTACTCCTCTGCATCGCTGTCAACCAGAAACGTGCACAGAAGACTAGCAGCATTGCCACGTTGAATGGCAATGCTAATTATTTGGCCAAAGAAAGAGCCAGCCTTCTGGTCACGCGAAGTGTCGACCAGTCGGTGAGAGATTTCCTTAAAAAGGAGACGCGCACTCGGACCCCATGACCCAAACGTTGACACCATGGCACATTGCATTTAGTGACAAGTAGGTCAAGAAGTAACATAATGCCTGTAAACCCCGAAGGGTAAGGGCAGAGGTGTACCTAATAGAACACCCATATTTCTCCAGTTATGTTAAACTTTCATGTAATAGGGGCCGAGCCTATTGCCATCAACCGGACACAAATCCAGACAAATCCATGGCTGCTACTAAGGAATTCTAGATGAACAAACCCGACAACATTGCCAGACCTGGAAATCGAACCCTGGACCATGCTCAGCAGTCGCGTTGGCGACCGCTAGACCAACGAGACGGTCGAAAATAAATGTAATATATTCTGCAAAAATACACAGGACTTTTTAAAAGGATTTAGATGCAGCATATTTTCTTGAAAGACTGAACGACCGTTAACGAACACACACATTTCTTGATGGGAGAATGTTTACAGTTAGATTATGTTAGGGTACAGACTAGGGAGTAGTACTGGAGTAGCTACGACGAGTACAATCCGTCTTTCCTCAATTTTTTTGGCTTGATATGCTGGCGTCTGTAATTTTTTAGAAATAGGTTGGCAAAACAAAAATCCCTTCGGCAAGCCGCAGGAGGAGGTAGATTTCGAAGAAGGTTCCACCCATATTCATATCAACCCCTTGTTAAAATCCTCCCATAAGAGTTTAGCATGAAAAAAAAAACTTAAACATAAAAATTGTAGAGTAAATAATTTGCTTTCAAAAAAAAAATATTTGCGACGGTAAAAATTTTTACCATTTCGGAAATATATTATTTTTTTTCAGAAATTTTGGATATTTCAACCCCAAATTAGGGGTTGCATCAAAAAAGTTTTAATTTAAAAGTTGTCCGTATTCTTACTCGGAATGATAAAAATGTTAAAAGGTCCAAAAACTTTCCAAAAACCAGATTTTCGAAATAACCGCCCCCCCTCCCCGCCGCCCCCCACGGACGAATTCATTCACGATCTTAACCTAAGTTTTGACCCTTTCGATTTTTTGGCCAAGTTTGAAAGCAATCGGAGCATAATTGCGACCTGTAGAGTGTGGCTAAATTTTACTTAATTTTATTTTAAATACGTATAATATATATATATGTTGGATTTAATCCGAAGTCCTAAACTCTTTTGATACTCTATGTACACTTTATAAGCAAAGACGGTCATGTCACTTTATATAAACAACGGTGGTAACTCGGGCTAGAAAATAGCTGATTACATTTTTACGCGTTATACAAAACCAATCTTTTATTCACATCTCAACAGGTTATGGGCCCAGGTACGTAAAAAAACGACCTATATGTGCTACGGTGAATAAAAGTATGGGTAGGCAGCGATAAATATTGTTTCGTAAACCGAAAATAAATTGTGAAAAAGTTGAAGAAACTTACGTCATGGCGGCGACTATAAAAGTTAATCCACTCACTGGAGAAAATTATGATACGTGGAAGATTCAGATGCGTGCGATTTTGAAGAAGAACGATTTGTGGGAATATGTATCCGGGATACTGCCACGACCGCCTCGCTCCGATCCAAAATATTCAGAATGGATCAAAATGGATGGAAAAGCTGAATCGGACATTTTATTAGCTATCAGTCCAAGTGAATTAAGTTCTTTGGATGGCTTAGAAAGCTCAAAAGCTCTGTGGGACAAATTGTTGTCGATGTATCAGTCGAGTGGACCTGCGAGAAAAGCCTCATTGTTAAAGAAGCTCGTATTAACACGTATGCAGGAAGAAGATGACCTGCGGAAGCACATCTCGGATTTCTTCGATGCCGTAAAGAAATTGAAGGAAATCGGTTTGGTGGTAATAGACGAACTACTGGCCATTTTACTACTTTACAGTTTGCCAGACTCCTTTGCCATGTTCCGAACGGCAATGGAATCGCGAGACGATCTACCTACAACAGAAGTGTTAAAGGTGAAGATCCTCGAAGACCACGAAGGTTGCAAATCTCAAGTGGTGGACCAGGGAGCTATGCTTGTCAGACGCGCCAAAACAAATGCCAATCGGACAAAGTCAAATGACGATCAAGGCCCTAAAAGGGCGATTGAATGCTACCGTTGTGGTCGTCGTGGGCATTTTGCAAGAGAGTGCAGAGTGAAGAATATTTATAAAGGAAAACAAAATCCACAAAACCTGGATCGATCAGATCGTAATTGTGATCATGCACAAACGTCGAAAGTGTTGATGTCAATGAGAACCACTGAAGAAGTGATGTTGAGCGCACAAGGGAATGATATATGGTGCATTGATAGTGGTTGCACGGGACATATGTGCAACGAAAAGAATATAATACAGGAATTCAAGAAAATGGATTCTGAACTGAACTTAGCTAATTATGGGAAAACCAATATTAGTGGAACCGGGAAGGTAAATATTTCAGTAGATACAGGCAGTGAAATTCGAAAATTTAGCATTGAAAAAGTGTTCTATGTATCGGATCTGCGAACTAACCTACTTTCAGTGGCGAAACTGACTGATGATGGTTATGAAGTTAATTTTAGGAAGAAGGATGCTATTGTCATAAAAGACAATAAAGTGCTTATGCGCGCCGATCGTATAGGAAATCTTTACCACGTACGTATGAATGAAAATGATGTTAATAATGTTGAAGTCAAGAAACCCATAGACTTATGGCATGAACGTCTGGGGCACTTGAACGAACGTGACTTAAAGGCCATGGCGAAAAGCGGGCTTGTTCACGGAATGAAGCTGGATGGTGGAGACATGTCGGAGTGCGCGATATGTAGTAGCGAGAAGCAGACCTGCAAACCATTTCCAAAGGGTAATGCAGATCGTACCAGCGAATTATTGGAAATAGTACATACGGATGTATGTGGCCCCATGAGACATGAATCATTTTCAGGTAAGAGATATTTCGTTACGTTCATAGACGATAAATCTCGATGGTGCGAAGTTTATTTTGTACGTAATAAGAATGACGTGCTAAATGTTTTCAAGGATTACAAAGCTGAGGTGGAAAACTTCACAGGGAAGAAAATTAAGTCTTTGCAATCGGATAACGGGCGAGAATACATTAACAAAGAATTTGAAAACTTTTTGAAGAAGAATGGTATTGTTCGAAGGTTGTCGGTTCCATATACACCGCAACAGAACGGGGTAGCGGAGAGAAAAAACAGGACGCTAACCGAAATGGCACGTTGCATGATGCGACAAGCTGGAAGCCCTCCTCAATTTTGGGCAGAAGCTGTTAGCACTGCGAATTACATTCGGAATCGATGTCCCACTGTGGCTTTGAAGGGTGAGATACCTTTCACTGTATGGAAAGGAAAAAAGCCTACTGTTTTATACATGCAAGTTTTTGGATCTAAGGTGTATTATAAAAACAAAGGCGCGAATAAAGTCAAAGGGAAGTTTGACTCAGTTTCTGAAGAAGGAATTTTCTTGGGATATGACATGCAATCCAAAGCATATCGGATTCAAAATCCAATAACAAGAAAAGTTGTTGTGACTCGCGATGTAAATTTTATGAATGAGAAGGCATTCGGACGTGAAGACTATAAAGATATACTTGATGAAGAAGAGAGTATTGATGAGGAAAATGTGGCAGTTCAGTTAAATATGCCTGAAGTCAGTCATCAAGATAGAAAAGAACACAGAGCTCCTCCGAGTGATTCTTGTAGAACATCACTCGAAAGACTAGAAAGTGAACAGGAACCTGATGATGTAAATATTCAGAGAAAGGATTTAGTCCCATTAGTTAAAAGAGGACGGGGAAGACCAAAATTGATTAGAACAGGTTCGGTGGGAAGACCACGAAAAGTGTACACGCCAGCCAATGTTAGGGCTGACAGTGGAACTGACTCAGAGTATGAAGATAGTAATGAACAGTTGATAGCGGGAATAGCAACTGCTGACCCAATGACATGGAATGAAGTTGAAAAAACTAACGATGTAAACGCATGGCGAAGTGCATTAGAAGATGAGTATTTGGCACAGATTAAGAATGGCACCTGGGAAATTGTACCGCGGCCATCTAAACGAAAAGTGATTGGGAGCAGATTTGTTTTTCGTACTAAAACTACGGGGAAGAAAGTACGACTCGTGGCAAAAGGATGTTCTCAACGGCCAGGGGAGGATTTCCACGAAACCTCGTCGCCAGTCGTGAGATCGTCATCGGTAAGGATTATAGCTGCAATATCGGCGGAATTGGGATTAGAGGTCCATCAAATGGACGTTGTGACCGCTTACCTAAATGGATCATTAGATGAGGAGGTATTCATGGGAGTACCAGATCAGCTAAGCGATGTTTTAGAGAAAATACTCGCAAACCAAAAGATTGGTTCAAAGAAGGACGTCATTACAGACAAGAAAGTACTTCAAACGGCCAAACGCTGGAATAAAGCATTGAGTAAATGTGAGAATAATGTATGTTTGTTAAAGAAGTCTTTGTATGGTCTGCGTCAGTCAGGACTGCAGTGGCATAAGGAATTGGTGAGTAAGTTGACGAATATTGGTTTTGCAGCTTTGCCACAAGATCCGTGTATGTTTGTTGCACGAAAAGGTGAGCAAATGATGTTGATTGCTATTTATGTTGACGATATTATTCTGGCTACGAATGATATTGCGTGGTTGTGTGACGTAAAAAAGCATTTATCTAGCGCATTTGAGATGAAAGATATGGGCAAAATTAATGTTTGTTTAGGCATTGAATTCACTCGTGATGCAGAAGATAGAGTGTACATGAACCAAAGCGTGTATTTAGATAAAGTTTTAGAACGCTTTGGAATGTCTGAGTGTAAGCCTGCAAGAACCCCTATCGATGTAAATGTAAAGTTACAGAAACCTGAGTGCGTTAATGAGGATGTTATAAGTACGTATCCGTATCAAAGCTTGATAGGTGCCTTAATGTATCTGGCTGTATCGACAAGACCAGATATAGCGTATGCTGTAAATTATTTAAGTCAATTTAATAATAATTACGGAATTAAACATTGGAAGGCGGCAAAACGCGTATTAAGATATTTAAAAGGCACATCAAATTTTGGCTTAGTATATGAGAGGACAGGCAAACCGTTGTATGGTGTGGTTGATGCTGATTGGGGATCAAACGCAATCGACCGCAAGTCTTATTCTGGTTTTGCATTTATTTTAGCAGGTGCCCCTATTAACTGGGAGGCACGAAAGCAACGGTCTATAGCTTTATCAAGTACGGAAGCAGAATATATGGCACTTTCGGAAGCCACAAAAGAAGCTATATATCTGCGTGATGTGTTGAACAATGTTGGTGTTAAGTGTGAATGTGTTACATTATTCGACGACAGTCAGAGTGCAATTAAGCTTGCTCAGAGCAGGTGCTATCACGCACGAACAAAACATATTGATGTGAGACATCACTTCATTCGAGATATGTTGGAACGAAGCGTGATTGATCTGAAGTATTTGAGTACAGACAAAATGCCAGCTGATGTTTTGACCAAGGCTTTGAGTGGACCGAAACATCAAGAATGCTTGCATGGCTTAGGTATGCGACGGCATGATCGTGAATATGAGTGAAATAAGCTTATGACTTCGAGGGGAGGTGTTGGATTTAATCCGAAGTCCTAAACTCTTTTGATACTCTATGTACACTTTATAAGCAAAGACGGTCATGTCACTTTATATAAACAACGGTGGTAACTCGGGCTAGAAAATAGCTGATTACATTTTTACGCGTTATACAAAACCAATCTTTTATTCACATCTCAACAATATATATATATATATATACATATATATATATGTATATATACATATATATATATATATATAAACTTTTTAACCGGCGGTTGATTCGGGCTCCAGGGGTCATAACTAGACCCCCTATGACATTTTCGGAAAACTCGACTTTAGGTGCGTGACCAATAAGTAGATTTTTTCTGACGAAATCTACCTAATAAGTGGATAAATGGCGTATTTTAGATACACAAAAGTTACAGTGAAAATGTTTCTGTATTCTATCTATGTTATCCTTAATTAACTTTTTAATTGTGTTACAAAGAAATTACAGTGTCAGTTGTCAGATTAAACACGTCTACGAGTTTTGTAGGAAACTGGGTTGCTAATTAATATTTAGTAGGATTTCTGCAGGATGAAGTTATAAAGTACAACTTTGGTAATAAATTGTACATTCTAACTTGTAGTTTTATCGTAGAATTTATATTTTATTCTGTTTGTAGGTTTACTTAAAGAATAGTTCCAAGAAACTCTTTCACTGAATAAATTGTGTATCATTTTAATAACATTATCCTAAATCAAAGAAGATCATCAAAATACCCGAGGATAGACCAAATATTCCACTTCAATATAATTAAAAATTCATTAAATATTTCAGAAAGTAAAATGAACAAAAAGCCTAACCTGTCACGGGCAGGTTCTAGCAAAAGTCTTTGAGTAATAAATAAAATAAAAACTGATTGATGTTGAAAGACAAAGTCTTTGAAAGTTTTCCTTTCAAAATAAAATACGGGGAGTAACGTATAATATATCTCACTTAAACTTGAACTAAAGTAACGTAGTTAATTTATTCATCTGTTTTCAAATGTTTCACAAAGGCGGCGCGGCACAAGAAAATAATTTTATCAAGTTTGTAGTAAAAACGAAATGAACATTTTCATTATTGATGTGCGTAATTTTGAGAAAAATGTGAAATATTTTTCAATTTCGTTTCTTGATCTGTTTGTATTTTATTCAATCTTGTCTTTGTTTTAATATAAATAGAGCAAAAAATATTAGCGAGTTGTTTTCAAATCGAGATAAAAGACCGTGTTATTTCAGTACAAATTTATTTTAATTGAAATTGTGTTATTAGAAAACAAACTTCATGCCTACTTTCTTTTATTATTACTAGTCAACTCACGACTTTGAAACAACCATAAAACCCCACCACAATAGACACCTCACATCTTATGCTTAAAGCATGCAAAAAAAACATTCTTAAATTCCAAGATAGAAAAAACCTGAACATTCAAACACTTTAGGAAACCAATCGATCGTAAAGCAATTAGTCGAAGCAAATTCTCGCTGTTTAACGAAAAAAAAAGCGCTTAATTAATCACAAGAGCTTTACTAAGCAGAAAAGAACTTACAAGAAGTTTCCCCGAAGAAATATTTGAGTTTATACTTAAGGCACTGGTCCTACTGCAAGCGAGGAAGTGATAACTAGAATTGGAATATTTTCTGGCCCAAAAAAAAAAACAAAATAAAGTCGTATTATAACATAGAACTATGATCCCGTGCAGTATATTATACTTATAGCTTTAAGAATTATGAAGAACAGAGATAAAAGCTTATCATTCGCAGTTAAGATCTTACTAATAAAGGAAAAGGCTCAGTTACTCCTTTCATTTTGACCTTTTTTTTAATTATTTACACCTAGTGCTTCGGATCAGCATTGCCTCAACTCAAGTCGAGTTGTGTTACTTCATTCTACTACGCACATTTATAAACACCATAAAAATGAGATGAGGTGACACCGATCCGGAGCAGTGCTATAAGATTTAAGCAAATTCACTTTAAGGCCTGTCGCATCCTACAAAACAATCCAAACACAAGCATTCGCTGCCGTTACAACCAGCTTTACTTTAAACTCGCTACTCGCTGACGATATGACCCCTACCTAACATTGTCCTCTGTCTGATCGATCCATGTTTACACTTTGCTCAACCTCAAGATATAACATGAGATAAAACCATATTTATGGCGAAACAATCGTATTAGCTTTTATAATATTAGATATGCATTAAAGTCTCTACTCGCTGACAACGTGACGCCAGCCTTACATTGTTCTCAGCCTGATCGGTCCATGTTTACACTATGCTCAAGATATAGGATGAGATAAAACCGTATTTATGGCGAAACAATCGTATTAGCTTTTATAATATTAGATATGCATTAAAGTCTCTACTCGCTGACAACGTGACGCCAGCCTTACATTGTTCTCAGCCTGATCGGTCCATGTTTACACTATGCTCAAGATATAGGATGAGATAAAACCGTATTTATGGCGAAAGAATCGTATTTGCTTTTATCATAAACCGTTTTGTTACTTGTTGTGGTTTGTTGTTTGTCATAGATATTGTTGACGTTATAAGTTAGTAAGCTCTTGTGATTAGGCTTATGTTTTTTATTTTAAACCTTTTTGCAATCATCAATCGGTCAATTTAACCGTTAAACTGAAAATCCCTTAAAGGTCGATGATAATTAGATCAATCTTTCTTTTTTCGAGGGAAATAAGGTTCTGCAATATAGGTACGGATTTCATTTCCAAACTGACAACCTTCTTCTTAAGTAATTAGGTTGCAGAGTTCAAATTACTGATGTTTCGTGCAAAATACTGATATTCGGTCACTTATGGTAAAGGAATGCTGATAATTTACATAGAAGATAATCGCCACCTGTGGGTTTCTGTGTGTGAAACCTATGGCCTGGATCATAAAAACCGGATAAGTTCCAACCAACAACCTAATAGATAAAACCCATTGTGCTGGCTGATCACAAACAGCTTCTTAGTGTTGTGAATACCACGCCTTAGAACATCTTTCCTCGTTGTTATCTGCCGAACCTTTACCAAAATCTTAGGATCAGCTTCGAGTCTAACCGACTTATTTTCACTTGGAAGTTGGAACAACTGCTCATCAGAAATAAAGAAAAAAAAACTGTCAATTCTACACAAATAACACACACAATATTAAATAATTTATAGTAGTCAAAAACCTGACCAGCAACTCCAGTAAGTGAGATTCCAAAACTGTCTTTATAGCACTCAAAATAATTTTCTAAAGACCAAAATATCCTTAAACCAAAAATCAAATCTGCCAGAACAGAGGTCTCACCCTAAATCTTGTATAAACGATGCACCCTTCACAATATCATTAAATTCTGCTTATCCGAAACACCGCGAACTGGCCTGTGTCAATAGCGTCCAACGACCATCCATTTGTTATACGGAATTCTGTTTTCGATGTTGATAAAAAGCCGGGGTTCTGATCGATAAAGATATTGTGACGTCGACAAAGGTCACTTTAGGGTTGGTACAGGGGGAAATTGTTATGAAAAAAGAATTGATTTGTATATTAATTTTGATTCGTATACCAAAAAGGCTACTTCCATGAACGATTTTCAAATAACATTATACATACTTATTTGACGCAGTTAGTAGCAACCACGGAGTCTGAATTCGTGCCCGGGTGATGGTAATAGGCTCGCCCCCTATGACATGGGACTTAAACATAACTAGCGAAATGTGGGTTTACTGTTAAGTAGACCTCTGCCTAACCCCAACAGGGATTACAGGCGTGATGTTATTTGATGTGTTATTTTACTAAAGCATTATGTCTTCTTTTGCTTCACAGATTTTTAAAAACCTGTAAGACAATTTACGAGATAGTTTTCAAAGAATTTCGGGCGAAACTTATACTTTAGTTGATAAAACTTGTATTAAATTGTTTTCACATTATAGGGAAACATGCTGTTTTTGAAAGTTTGAAGAGTTCCGAAAACAATTTTCATCAACTTCAAAATAAACATGAAAATCAATACATTAGAATATTTAAATCCAAATATGGCATCCCTAAACTGGTCACGATATTTTTGCAGAGGGACGGGTCCCCCAGTCACCCTGCTCCTAATACGCTTCTTCTAGCCCCAAATCTATTGTTCATTTGATCTAGTTTATTAAATAAAGATCCTTTTGGTAACATGTGGTTTGGGAAAAAGTAATATTACGCTGTCCACTGTCCGTCGCGTCTCTCGCAGTTTTTGCATTCGTCCAATTTTAACGTTCTGTATATTTTTTGGGGAATTATTTTCTTTCTGTTATGATTTTCGGTGACCCCAATTTTGATACAGATTTGACGCTATTCAATAAAAGATCAAATATTTTTGCAGCTGATGTAATAATCAAATAAATCTTTTGTAGATTGGTATTTTATAATAACACCCTTTTGAAACACCGAATTTTGTAGTTTAATATTTACTAAATGTAAAAAAAGATTGTGCTTAATTGAAACCTAAAAAAATATTAACATTTTGCTAACCGACATGGAAATAGGTATGTTTATTCAAATAAAGATTTCCAAGTCTACCTACAAAACACTGCTTTATTTTACTCTTGGATGATTCTGACTTTCTCTACGACTTCCACGAATATCGAAATTATTACCAAAACTCGTATCTTCTTGTACTTACGATATACCATTCGTGTATTTACTAACAATATCAGATATTTCCTCCGTATTGTTATTCCAAGTCGATGCCCGAATATTTTTGGGTACATCATGTATTGTTTTCTGTACACAAAATATTGGGAAATAAAAAGGGTTTTTTGTTAGAGAAAGTAAATAAGGCATTAGTTATTTATTAAGGGTATGTTGTTCTAGTTAATTTGCTGACTAGCCGTGTCATGTCTTTGTTAAGGATGGAACATCAGTAATGCAGAATTAGATAAGAAACTTAGTCAGATATCCTAGATACGTAAAATTCGGGACTTATTTAGTTTATCTCAAGAATCGAATTTACTGCGATATTATTGAACTACGACAGCTTGTAATTACAAGGGTTTTATATAAAGGCTGATTCGTCTAACGTCAGATATCTTTAGTCAGAGGAATAAAATTGACGTCTGCCAGATTTGGTTTTCGAAAATAATTCCTCGGATAAACACTATTTCATCCTACACCTGACCTTAAATATTAAAACTTCTCTTTTAATTTAATTGATGGAAAAATAAATTATAAGTTTCCAAACGTTCGAAAATGTATTGACAGCAAGGCACCTAATGTTTCAAATCTTCAGATAAACACAGGATAACGTTTTATGGTAATATCCCCCACAACCTACAATACTTTATTACAATATTCTGCAAGACCAAATGAATCCCTTCTTAAGTTGTGTAATTTCTATGCTCAATTATTTTTTTCTTCCTCAGGTCCAGTGGCAGCATCGTTGCTGCTTCTGCTAGTCAGCAACACTTTTGCTATGTGGGACGTCATATTTAGGTAAGTCAAAGGCTTGATTCACACGTACATAAAGGCGATTTTCACCTCACCACACGTCTAACCATGGCTCACGGCCAACCATGACCTCTTATAGCAATATAGTTTTAATCTTACGGGAGTGTAGGAGAGAGATGGATGTAGACGTCTGGTATAGACCTTCTCTTTCTCACACTAAAGTGACATTAAAGGTGGACGCACACTTATCCGCGCCGAACGAATCGACCGCGGGCGAAAGAATCGAACGCGGCAAAAAAAAAAAATTTTTCGTTTCATAGGATTTCATACAAGTCATTCTAAAATTCGATTCGTTCGACGCGTTCGGCGCGGATAGGTGTGCGTCCACATTAAAGGAATACCGAAAACGTGGTGGTATGAGCCCTGAACCGCTTTTTAAAGTTATCATTATGGTACGGAAATTAACACTTGACAGCTCTTCAACATAGTTTAGATGTTCTACAGTGAAAAACTGGGTAGCTGTTACCCTGATTGCAAAGCTATTAATTTTAATTTTTTCGTTGTTTTAAATTGTAGCCTGCCTTATATTTTTCTGCAAAATCGATTGGCACGGAATTTATAATAAAGATAGCTATTTATTATTTATTAACTTAACAACATTTGACGAATTTTGTGCTATTAAAATTATGATTCGGTGCGAGAATGATTTTTATTAAAACATGTTAAATTAAAATATTCTTCTTATTAATTTTGCCTCTTTATTTCCAGAAATATCCTGCGATGATGTCTGGCTTCGGACGGCGGGAATGCTCCGATTTATATGTAAATAAGAGAGAATTTTAAAAATAATAAACTGATTTTTAAGTTAAAATAATAAATAATATTGTAATTTAGGTAACCGTTACACGTATACGGGACTGTCAGATACACACGTGGTATTTTAGTTTTATTTATTATTTTATATAAAGGATGTTTTAGACATAGACGCGCAAACTGTTGCCATGAATCAGCTAAAAGAAAAAAAAAACTGTTGTTCCATACATTTTTCATGTTTCAGGTTAAACAGCAACATTCCAGTTTTTTTTTATTTATTATTACTGACGAATGCTTACAATGAAGACTGCGCTATTCATGGTTAGAGTTTGAGTGTCGATATCCTTTAGGCCTCATTTTATTGTGTACCTACTTACTGAAAAACTATTACAACCTATTTAACTATAATTCAGTAGAGTATGTTCCTAATCTGATAAAATACAAAACAAGCCATTTCACTTGATTAAGTTACATTCATGTCTCACGCAGTTAATGATGATATTACTTGGAGACCAAAAAAATGCATACTCAGTGCATTAACAGAAGAAAAAGATAAAAATGTCTAGGGGTTAAGACATGTTTTATCGTGGAAATATCTAAACGTAACTCCACAACATAAACACTACAGGTTAAGGCGTGTTAACTAAATATTATAAGCCACTCTCTGACTAAATCTAAGCAAATCCTGGCAGTTAGCCCGGCTAATGCTTAATGGGTTTATGCATAACAACATTATAATAATGCACAAACTATGCTATTATCTATAACCCAATCAGATTATGGACAACGATACGACCTAAAGCAACACACTGGTATATTAAATGATCTATGGGGACAATACTTCAGCAAACTGACATCTTTTTGACAGAAATAGCAGTAGTTTTCAAAGATTAAACATAGACTTATTAGCTTCAATGCATCAACCAACTCAGCTTATAGCAGTCCTCAGGTATTCTGCTGGACATAGGCCACACCCAATTTGTTCTACAGCACCCTGTACGCTGCCTTTCATATCCAGTTGGTTCCAGCCACCTTTTTTAAGGTAGTAGTTCTGTTTAGCGGGAGCGTCTCAGGCCCATATAACTGAGAACAGTTGACCTACCATGACTTCTTATAGCAGTATTGTTTTAATCTTATTTAAGTGAGGAAAAGAGATGAAGCTAGACGTCCTGTATAGCTCCGTCTCTTTCCCACACTGAAGTTACATTAAAGTAACATTGCTTTAAGAGGTGGTGGTACAGACCCTGATATTAAAAAACCCCATTATAAAAGTCGAATTGCAAAACTGTAAACAATTTTATTAAGACATCGCATACAACGAATGTTTCAAGTCTAAATAATTTATAGTTTTTTTTTTTACAAACACGTGTTTATTAATTTTTGTAGCATTTGTGAAAAGCCACTTAATTAAGGAATGTATATACATAGTTATGTAATATATAAGTGATAAATTCATGGATGTCCTTGTAATAAATTGTGTGATCCGTAGAATTTAGTAGATAAATATTAGCCAAAATTTTCAAAATGTAATTTATCACTTGATGTGAACTAACGTGTCACATATAAGAACGTGAACACACGACGCAACTTTTGCAGAATACCCAAGACTGCAAAAAAGTTGCGCAACTTTTAGTTTTATTTTGTACAAAAATATGTGTAGCTATCCTGTTACTCTTCATTGAGCTTAGAAAAAAGTTACTTATAATATTTTTAATTAATAAATATGATTAATTGTGTCTCGCCAAGGCTAAGATAAAATTGTAATATAAAGTAATTGGAAATCTTAAAACTCATGCGGCTACTAAAGACATCTATTGTAAAAATGTTTTCTAAGAGAATAAGACCTTTTGAGATTCTTTTATGCGTGAATCCTTAATTTTAAAATAAAGTAAATCTAAATATTATTATTTTAAGACACGATTTATTTACATACTAGCTTAATTTTGTCATCGTTGTAAAGAATCTATCATAAGGTCTTCGTAGTGATATTTGTGATAGATTACGACCCTTATGAATTATATATTAATTAGAAAACCCCAAAACAGAAACTCGCAAAATGTACATTCAATTGCAAAATTCCAAAAAAAAAATAGGAAAAACTTTATTGAACGAATATTGCATTTTTAAAATAACTATACGTGACGTAAATAAAATACTGATATTTAGAATGACGCAACTAAAATGTTGTTATTTTGATCTTCCAGTATGTAGGCGACCGCAAAAAAAGCCATTCCCACATTCCAATTGTATTGATCAAAAATTTGCCTCGCTTTTAAACATCCTTTGTCTTCATCAAAGCTAAGAATGACTTGCCTCAAGTAATTTATTAATATGTTTAATTGCCATTATTTAAACAAATTAATATTTGATACCTCAGACATTATCCACAAATTCATTTGAGAGATACGTAATTGTGGCATCAAGTTTCTTGTTTAATGAAACCTGCTCGGGTATTATTTTGCAAGTCATGCAGTAATTATTTCGAACAAAATTAAATTCATGAACAAAATACGTTTCAAAGACTGGATTCTTCTCGAATACGAGATTCAGAAGCGTTCCAAACATCTACGTCTTAATACAAAGTTAACGCGAATACAAGTAAGCATTATGTCTTATAATAAATCTCGAAACACGCAAAATATGCCCAAGAGTAACTTGTAAACTTGCCAAGTTTAACATTAGCATAAAAATGCCAAAAAACTTCTGAACGCTGATAAAATCTTTTTATACGCTTAAAATAAAATAATATATCGTGACTGTAACTTAGAAAAGTGTTGCGTGTTGGTCTTAGGCTGGTTGCACACCTCGCTACAGAGCTAAACTAAAAAAACTTTAGAATGATAAATTATGTACGATGGGGCTTATGATCGTATTATGTTGCGGCAAACAACAGTTGATGTTTGCGCAATCATTAAAATTGAAATTGAGAGATATTTTTTAAAGAAGTGATCAATTTTACCAAACTTAAACTTAGCAGGTTAGATAAAATGAGTTTTGTGAAATCAGTCACTTGTTTCAAAATGATAAATTATCTTACTACATAAGTAAATACATCAAAACATCACCTTAAATAAAGATAACTGTATGTATTAAAATGATGTAGACAATATTAAATTCGTGTAAGAAATCTATTGAAAATAAACATTGATAAATTAATGAATTGTTAGTGAAACGTGTCTCTGAAATATTCGTTTATATGGAAGTTTTATTTATAATATAGCTATTAGAAATAGTGATTATTTCGTTAATATAAATTTTATACGATGAAGTTTCATGTTCTACCGTTGATTTGCTCAATGATGTTGTCATTTTCATTTGATGAAGTCTGTTAAATAAATTATATAAATAATATATTTTACTTGTTTTATTGGCATAATCCCTGTTGATTTCGAATATCCATAATAACCCCGCGTTTACATAAAGTATCGACATAACGTGTATTCCAGAAGTTTTGTCTAGGTACTAAACTGGCCTGCAAAAATAAGTATCACACTTTCAAAATTGCAATAACTTTTTAAATACACAAGATATACTTTCGAAACAAAAAGGACTCGAAAAATAGTTTAATTTTGTCTAAAAAAAGCTTAGAAGTTTTGCTATAAAAAGTTTTTAATTTTAAATCTGTAACTTCTATAGATTAGGAAAACTTAAAATTTTAAAAGTGTAGTACTTATTTTTGCAGGTCAGTGTAGTTTGTTTATAGTTCTCACCTTCAAAACCTGTTTTTTTTTTAAAAGGAAACAAATCTATTACAAGAATTATCGACAACAAAGTTTTCTTAACTTATACATACCAATATTAAATTAAGTTTACACTCTGATTAATTAAGATAACTAGAAATTATAACAAAAACAACCTAATGCCTAACTAATTAATATCAAAGCCTATGTGTCATTTATTATTATATGTCATTAAATCTCGACACAAATGTGGTGCTCATTACTTTTATAACATTCGCGTTAATTAGGACACAGACACGCTATTAGTAACAACTGTGCTAGTAAATGTGATCATTAATTCTCCTAGGCAACACAAATATTATAATTTCTACAACACATTTACCTACTAGTTTCGACGAAATCTGCCAAAAGTTGGAAACATACAAATACAAAATATTACAAAAATTGTTTTAATTGTAAAACAAATATTCCCTTTAGTAACATGGAGGTTATACTTAGTAGGAAAACAACATCAGGTGTTTTTTTTAAGTTAGACTGACAGTTGTGATGAATTTTCTGATGAGAACAGTCAAGTAATGATAGATTAATGGTATTATGGTGTAGTAATGGTAGATTTATTACAGTAAAATTGTTTTAAATGGAATACTTACTAAACCCGTCTGCTGGTCGGAGGTTAATATTAAGGGATAGGGTTAATATTTAAGAAAGTAATCGTAATATTAAATAGGTTTAGACAAAAACTCACAGATTTTGTGCCTCACACGATAGTCGTGTGAGGCACAAAATCTGTGAGTTTTAGCGTTTTCGAGCACATAGGAAATGAATCTAAGGAATTCGAAAAAATATTGTCGGTGAGCGACGAGAAAGTCGGGATAAGGAAAGGGTTACAAAATAAAACTACAACGTTGAATGATAATTATTTTATTCTTAGATTAACATAAGTATCCTCGACACCGATAACGAACTCTGCGAATATCGAGCGCTAAAATCTATTTCGGCCATAACTTAATTCGTTTTTTACTTTCTCGGATAATTCTTTTTGCACCTTACAGCTCTAGTAAATACGAGTCTTTTGAGCGTTTTTTTGAATATCATATCTTCACAACTCTCTAAGATATAAGAGGATCGCACTTTTTCGTGAAATCGGAGCCTTTACTGGAGCGAACGAAAAGACATTTCCATGTCAAAAACCAAAAAACAAGTAGTAAACAAGTATAACTAAAGTTGAGTAAGACCAATCTGAGCACTACCAGTCGCCTTCTACGCCAAGAACTTGTATTGCCAGAAATGACGCGAAACATACTATCATGTCAGGTGAATACCGACGGAACATGTCATGAACTAACCCTTGGACAACCCTTGCTCTGTAATGGCTCGAGGGCCGTAGGGCGTATGCATACGAAAATGATAATTAAAATTGTAAAGAGCACTAACAAAAAACAGTATTAAACATACATATTCTCAATTTAATTAGCCAATAATAATAAAAAACTATGATTCTCAGACCTGGTCTTTGACTGAAGCTTAGAAGTCCAAATTCAACGTTTGCCACACAAATCTGTTTATCCTTGTACAGTGGTTGGTTCGGCTTCCAATACCAGTATTTTACAAGAAGTAACTGCCTGTCTATCCTCCAGAACCTAGTCAATAGATATTGAATTATACGATACTCCTTGGTAAGACTGGTCGTCACTTTCAGGCATCTGACTGACCTGTAACGACTGTCAAAGAATCTACAATTAATGACAAACGGATTGACTGACGAGCACAATGTAATGATGGTTACCTCGGATCGACCTCGGCCACCGTTGCTTAACCCCTAGCCGCTGTAATTATATAAAAACCAGCACCTAAACAGCACTAATTTCAACCACCTGCTACCAAAACAAAAGATAATCTTCACTTCAGTTAAAAGTAAACAAAAACGTTTACCCAGATAGGAGAGTATAAAATCTTACACGAATCTCCTGTAGACGTCCGCTCACAAATATTGCCTAGTGGAATTACAGGTATAACAGCCGGAATTATAGTTATTACAGGCAGAATTACAGCTGTAATACGGTGGATATACCGGTAGATTATGCTGTGTTGACAGACAATGTTCGTAGGGTTAGGTTTTCTTTGCTAGTTTTTCGGTTAGGCTTATGTTTTTGTTTGTGTTTTAGGTATAAAGTACAAAGAATCCTCACCCTTGTGTTAGATTATTGGGTGTTATTCGGATTACAAGTTGTCTATCAAAAAAACTACAAATGGAAAAAAAAATATTATCAAGGCAAAAAACCAGCAATTGTGTACTTAATTAGTATTTTTTTAATGATTCAGCATCATAATCTGCTTGGCCTTTTCCCAACTATGTTGAGGTCGGCTTCCAGTCTAACCAGATGCAGCTGAATACCAGTATTTCAAATCGAGCGACTGCCTATCTGACCTTCACAACCCAGTTAGTACTGGATAATAGGATACCATTTGGTAAGACTGGTTGTCATACTTTCGGGCCACTGACTACTTGTAACAACTGGCTGATGAAAGAAGAATGAAGATGAACCGGGACCAACGGCTTTATATAATGATTGATGAACCTTAAAAGGTCATTGTTGTGAGTTATTTTTTTTATTTCTGTACAAATGATTATATCCACATGATTAGTTATCTTCTTCAAAACGGCATAAACAGGAAGCAAGCAAGCCACAATCTGTGAGCCACAATACCCGCAGACCACAAAACTAATCAGTATGGAAAACCAAACCATAATCAGATTTCGAATATCAGTAGTCGACTCGGTTTCGATAACTGATGGCATCGGTCTCGGTCTCGGTTTCGGTTTCGTCTTGAATTTCAAACTTCGGTAATTGAATACGGCTTAATGGTGAACCACAATTGATGGCTCAATGCTGATATTATTTAGGTTCATCTGATACTTGAATTATTATTGAAAATAATTTTGCAAAATTATCGACAGTTAGCAAATATGAAAAAAAAACGGCATGTCCTAGAACCAAAAATTTGAAGACATGTGACATCTACCAACCCTCGCTGAGTCCGCGTGGTGGATTATAGCCCATTCCCCCTCATAAAGAGGAGGCCTGTGTCCCAACAGTGGGAACATTTTAGGCTGATTATGGTTATGCTATGCTAATATGAAAATTGCTAATTAATAAAAATACTAATATTATTATTTTGTTGATCATGGAATAAAGTTTAATATTTCAACAAGCATTGGAAATAAATTTCCATATAATTTACCTACTTCACCGAACACAATATTTGTTTAATATGACGTCATCGTACAGAAAGGTCACCGGCACATGAACCTTGGTATTATATAAGGATCTTTTCCTTTCAATGGGGCCCTCATTACTTCCCTAGAGTATCGGAAAAGGGGACTCTAGTGGGTCGAATGTGAACACATTTATCAGCAAGAAAAAATATCTTATTTTCATGAATCGAAGGAAAAAATCAGCATGGTAATTTACTGTATTGCACTTGAGAAGGGCGAGGAAGAGAAGCTGCGCTTACTTCAGTCACTAAGTGGATAGGGTCCAAAAGGGTCATGGCGGAATACACTTTCAGTAGCAATAGCTTTGATTTGTCTAGTTCAAAAACATTCATTGTGTTATTTACATCGATGTACAGGCGGGTGTTTGCAATTTATACAGCAATGGATTGTGAATTTCAAAATCCTGCGGATTCTTGTTGAAAGTGTGCAATTAGGCTTGTCCCTAGGCCGAAACGTTTGTGTTTGGGAGAGCATTATGAAAGTAAAATCTTTAAATTAGCGACCACGTCTCTACCTTGACCATTTTTGTACCTATGTATTTCTGGATTTCTGTTTGAATTATTTTCTTGTTTCGTCCTTTTTAATACATAGACAGGTTATAGTTTTGTTTAATTATCGTTTTTTTGTTTGTTTAAAAACTTTTGTCTGTTCTCCATTAGTATTTGGTGTAGAAAAGTCGCGTGCCCATTGTGAAATAACAATATTTGAAAAAAAAAACTAATTTAAAGATTTTAGCTTTCTTATCTAACGTACGAAGCAATGAAAAAATGGGCACTCGTCTTTCCACTTAACAAATAATTAAACGAAAAACACAAGCAACACCTGGGGAAAACACTACACGACAATTTAAATTACGTTAAGGAATCCTTAACAAGAGATTGTAGCCCCATGTACACACTTAAAATTAAGAGACCTCACCCCGTAACCGGGATACACAATTCAAATATCCAGCATAACCTGGACTTCATGTTCACTGAGAATGTTTGGTGGGAAGGTTTAAGATAAAGGGGTGTAGATATGTGGTAGATGTAAATTTTAACGTTTGTATGAAGTCATTTTACTTTGTTGCTCGTTAACTTTTGTGACTAAACTAGTGACACGTTGTATATTATCGTTACCATAAAGTTACAGATTTGTTCTTGTGATTATAGGTTTACATACCACAGCCAAATTCATAACGGCTTCCCCTTAATAATCTGATTCCCTTATAAAAGTCTATGGTTTGATAAATAAATAGACCATTCAGCAATACGTAACTGCAATAATTTCTACCAGTACCAACAAAATCTCGATAATTTTGCTACAATTGACACTCAATCACCTCTCGGAGTGGAAATATGCACCTGTCATGTGGTGATCATACAAGCAATACCGCTAAGGTCTCCACTCAGTTCTGGAGTTCCTCAAAAACAACAACCATAATAATTATAATGAGCATCAGATTTTGAGGACTCCTTGTTTTTAGAATGCCGACCTTCTGTAGGAATAACGAGGATTGTAAGTCCTTAAGTCAAAACGAGCATCGGGTCCTTGAGCCACTATACAAACATAGTATAGTTCAGGAAGCTCACATCACGACTTGTAAACGTGTTTACAGTGGTACAAGTCAAGGCATACCGCGTGCCTCTCCGCTTGATGCTCGCGTTCATGATAGTGCATTTGATACTTCGTTGTTTGTCTGCCTCTGTAATTTGAGAATTTTGGACTTTTCTCTTGATCATGATGAGCAATCAGCTCATGTTTAATCAGTTGTAGTTGTTTTTGCATTCATTTTCTCCACTAAATTGCATACGTTTTTGTGTCTAATCGTGTCCTAGATTCTGATTTGCACTGGAGTAACCTAGTCCTATATTATTCATAATTATCTTCATGAATCTTCTTTCGTATTCATGACCATCACGGATCCAGGGGTTTGTCTCGTACGAATTTCAGACTGTACTAAACAATCCAGTACCAAACCCACCAACATCACCGTGCACACAACTTCCGAAAGCACGCAAAGGAAGGATGGAAATATTCGTATATTTTCGTGTATTTTCGTATATTCTTTCATTTGTTACGTGACTAACGCCACTCAAAGGAGCTTATTACGTTTGACAGGATCCATGTTCGGCCTGCGAGCTCTGTTTATTTACTCGAACTCGCGTGAGATTTACACGTTTCATGCAAACGGACCTGGTTTAGTGGACTTAGGAAGGATTGGTCCTATAGGTGGGAGAATAAAATTGGGTATCGACTGCGTGTGTTCTTAGAAAGGCGTAAAGGCAATGTGCTCTTTGCGTCTTTTTTCCTGGTTCAGTGAGAAATATTACTGGTTTAATGGTGGAGCTAGTTGTGTAGTTTGTATTTACTTTTTCTGGTGTCTCTTCAATTTTAGAAGGCTAGCAATCTACTCCAAATATCAACAGCTCAGTTCATTCGTGATTTTTTTTCAACCAAGACTTTTGGGCAGGACTTTAGGCGAACAAACGTTTATTTATTGCAAATCGAAACTTTTTCAACAGTGGTTAAATTCATGATTTAATTAATATAATCACTGTTTAAAAAGTTTCAAAACATCACTGTATTCGCCAGTTTAAAATGACTTTTTAGTGATGAAAAGCATTTCACATGGTAGTTATCGTGATGCAGTTTTCATCACAAAACATAGTTTTGCTGTTGTAAAATGCTTCTAAAAAGTCTGTGCAACATGTTTCAGAAAAAAGCGTTATTCTGAAACATGTTGCATAGACTTTTTATTATTCAGTTTTGCTGTTGTGTGAAGCGTCACACAACAGCAAAACTGAAGACTAGAACGATGAAAACATGCAAGACTGAGTTTGGCTACTCGCTACTTTTGCTTTGCTTCCCATCGCTATCCAATCTATCCATGGACTGCTTCATCAGTCTAGTGGTGGTTACCGCTACTGCTGAGCCGGAGATCCTAGATCTAATTCTATTGGTAACTATATTTTCGAGCCGTTTGGGGTTGAAACTCAAGGACCGTGGGGTCCGAGCGCTCACAGCCTCTTCAAGGAAATTTCTAAACGCTTATAGTTGACACTTCCCGTGACCCTTTTTTTTATTTTTTTCGGCTGGGAAATCATCAAATGACTCCTCCCGCTCTGGGCGGAGCGGGAGTGTCAGTCAGTCAAAAATAGTGAAACGACGACGAACGCGCACGTTAATTTTGAATTTGAGAATCCATTTGGGTTGTACTCTGCTTTGAAAGACACGTACTGGTGCCATCTATTATCATAAGATCGTTATTGTTGTTTGAAAAGTACTCTATCATTTCTGTACAACTGACAGCGTGCAAAACTTGACGGTGATCGATTCAGTGGTTTAGGCGTGAAAAAGTAACAAACAAACAAACTCACTTTCGGAAGTTAGGATACAGACGTGATGCTGTTTGTCCTCAAACAAATCTTTGAACAAACACTCACATTCCATTCAAACTCCCATCCATACTTCACCGCTCACAAAACTTCATAACGGCCCTCCATATTGATTCTAAAACTACGAAGTTCACTTCAAACCATTCACATTCAAACTCATTACAGAAACTCTAATATAACTTTAAAAGTATCTCATTTCACTTGGAACTTACCTTGAGAGCTCTCTGCTAATCTATGCAAAGAAAATTCTATAGATTTTCAATATCCTGAAAGAACTCTTTGGTAGAAGTTTAAGGAGTTATTCGGTAATATTTTAGAGTTATGTACGTGTTTGTTTGTGGGATTTATGCTGTTATTCGTTTATGTTATTGGTGGAAAAGTGCTTTCGGTTTTGATAGAAGCAGGTGCTAGTAAAACAAATAAAGATTCATGTAAAAATCATCGTCATCTCAGCTTTTTTACTATTATGTAAAAGTAAGAAGTTATTAATTATCAGGGTACGAAAGTGATAGAGTTGATAGAGAATTTTGCAATTAGGGTGTTTACGCATTACCAAGGCTTTTTGCGTACCACTTTTCAAGGTTTTTTTTTTAATGTCGTAGAAAGTTGCAGCAAAGGTCATCAAATAACTTAGAAACAATAACTTTTGTCAAGTTATGACTTTTACAAAATCATTGTTTCTTCAACAGAGCTGGATTAGTCAACTTTTTTGTCATCACGGAAAACAACCAAGTACCTTACTTCTTATTTATTCATGAATATTCAGCCGGCAATTCTTAGCAATTCCCAAATACATACATTTGTTTACCCTAAATAATGTTATAATGCCCAAACATAAATAAAATAAACGTAACACTTTTGTTGAGCGTAAAAATCCAGTTTCACACATCCAACAGGAAAGGTACCTTTAAAAAAGAAACAATTGCCGCTTTCAGAGAAATTGCCTTTTTTCTACGACTACTACTTACTAAGAATACAAATGAAAATTTTATCTAGTCTTTTTAGTAACACCTACACAATTGAAACTAATACTGATTGTAGTTTACTTTTTCTTATTCGATCTATTTATATAGTGCCGCATTTTTTGTTTCTTAATTTAGATTTGTGTGAATAAGGAGTCTTTTTGGACCCTTTTGAAGGACAGTTAAGTTTAAGTGAAGATTGTTAAAATATACCTACTTGCATTGTATAGATTCCAGTTTTTAGTATTATATAATTGCATAGCACATTGACATGTGTGAGTACTTTGTACTGTTCAGCCACCACTTACATTTAGTTATCTTTCATTGACTTGAATATGCCTTAGGGGCTAAGAGAGAATGTCATGCTCACTCAAATGTCTCGCTGATGGTGGCGGGTGTGTCGGGTCATTTAGTTCCCTTAAATTTGGTCGAGTTGTTTGGCGCCGATACATGCGTCATGTTCGTGAACGGGCGCTCTCAGTTGGGACTGGTCATCTCTTAGCTGCCACGGTTCGTTCACTTTAATTACTTTTTATTTTAATTTTTGATTTATCATTTTACTCTGGACGCTCTTAATGTGCACGTCTTTCTACATCGTTCTCACATATATGTATAATCTCAACATGAATGATGTAACCAAGATTTTGTAACAATATTTTGATTTAAAAGAGTGTCCATGGAGTTTCATGCCTTGGTCTTTCTTACATTAGGGAATGGGCAACTACAGTACTTTCTCAAGTTATTATGCCTTGTGACTGAGACTGTAGCTTTGCTTTTATTGTATTTTCGACTTTCAAAAGTGCCGTAATGGTCTAATTGAAATAAATGATTTGAGTTTGAGTTTGAGTTTCAGTTTAATTTTTCATAAATATTGGGTTAAACATTTTATTTCTTTTTAAATTGGATACGATTTATGAAGTGTGTTTGTGTCGTTGGGTAATAAAAAGACTTAAAAAGAATTCAGTTGTAACTTATTTTTTCAGAATCGTCAAGTTGACCTGTCTAACTTCTACAAGTCTCTTTTCTATATTTTTTCCTTGTTTACACTTAGTCTGTTAATGTGACTTCGTTAATGTTGCCCATTTCACTTCAAGACTATAGTTTCCCGAACCCTATAAAATGTTATTTCGTACCAACTAAGTACAGTTCTGAACTCTCTTGGACGGCCGTCCAGAATTTATTTGTCGTGTTTTCGATAGAAAATATAGAGGGAGGCGTTGAAAATAATTATTGTTCAGATAAATTGTAGGATTTATGTTTTTCTGGGAAAAACAAAGGCAAGAAGAACTCTTCCAAAATTATTCGGCCAATTGCTGTTGTCTGATAAGAAATGGCTAAGAAATCAAATATTCTACATTTCATTTGTTGCCAGAAACGAAAAGGTACAAAAACATAATATTTATTTTGGAGAATATTCAAATAATGACGTTCTTGAAAAATAGAAGAGGCAGTATAGAAAAAACTTATCAGCACAAATTGTTTTACGCGCCAACAAAAAATTGACGCAGAATTCTCAACAGTTCGACATTACACCAATGCACCCTGCATGCTAATTGCTAGTTGGCATTCTTAAAATTCGATAGACTCTGAATGTGTGTCCAGTTGTTGATAGTAACAGGCAATAGGCTATTGATATAGGGTGAGACTATAGTTGGTGCCAGTTATGATCGCAAAAGCGGTCATTGACCCACCTACATTTATTAAAGTTCTTAACTTTGAAATCCAAAAATAAGCTTGTTCAAGTCTTGAATGTCATGTATCTTCAACATTTTTTCTAATTAAAAACAACACAACAAGATACAAGGTTCATTTGTTTTGTTTCGTAGGAAGAGATATTAGGGAAAGGGCAATGACCGCTATTACGATCTTAACTGGCACCAACTATAGTAACTACCTACTTAAACTTAACGATTAAAATTGTATTGTCCACTTCTGAACACAAGCGTGAAGTTATATGAAGACAAATTAAAAAGAATACAAAGCAACCAAAGATTCATTCGTAGAGCACGTTTGAGAATCTCGTTTTCTTGTTACAGTATTACAGCTGGGTAAAGTTTTTTAATTTAAATTCGTGTTGCCCCAGGACAATGCAATGTTACATTGTAGTTGACGGCCAAGTTTCGGAAACCTTTGTACACTCGTAAAACATTGATTCGCTACGAATATAACCTCTAACAAGAGTAGTACAAAATATTTTAAAGAGTGTTGTCTACTTCCAGGGCTACAAATATATGTTGGCGCTTGAATGGCATTGGCGTTGGTAATCATTATGTAAAATGGTTTTATAAAATTGTGTTGGAAAAACAAGACGGCTGCGTTAATTCTCATTTTGGCCATGCGCTAAAGATTCTTGTAGAACCTTATCACCAATCTTCGAATAATATGTACCTAAAAACTGTAGGGAATTTAGATCGGGAAACACTTGCATTATTTTTCAATGTTGCATAAATGATAAATGATGTTTATTTTGTATGTAAAGCCAAGTCAGAGAAGAAAGAAAATGTTTATTTTGCAAATAGATTTTTTCAAACACTTTCACACGTCATTTTGTTTTTAAACTAGATGGGGCCGGTGATTCGTACCTGACTACTCTGAGAGGATACAACCGAAACAAACTCAGAGGTTATTGTCTTTTTTAAAGATAAGACATTGGTAAAGTCATAAATGGGGACCATACAGATCACAGTCTGAGATCTGTGCCCACAGTCTCTCTTTTAAATCATTAAAAAGTTAGTGCGATAAAAAAATTACAAAAACAAGTTTAAATTGATTTAGGCGTTTGAACGCTTGCCCTAATTTGTTTAGATTGTTATCATTTTATCTTAAATTATTTTCTTTTGAAATTTAATGAAAAATTAAGGCCTTCGTAGCGCTTTTCTTGTAGAAAACTGTTTAAGGTTTAAGCAGCCATTTAATTTTAAAAGGAAAGTATAAAGACATAGTAATATTGGCAAACATTTCACGTATTTTATAATAATTGGGCAAAATATTGTATGCCTATTTAGTTGTGGTATTTTATACTAATTGTGATTCCGGAAACCTTTCTAAACATTTAGATAAATCCGTTAAAGGAGAAAGCTGGCAACCCTAACATATTTGTAAAAAGTTTAGCCACTCTTTTTTTATAAAACTGTCGCTAACCAACCGAAGTGATTTTATAAATCCAAAACAAACGCTGTCCAACCAGTGTTAATTTGAACAGCAAACCCCAATGAAACACAAGGTAATTTTATAATTGACCACCGCGTTGATTTTGACGATTTACTCACCGTTTACACTGGATGGAAATTTTAAAAATAAATATTGGACGTACAAAAACAAACATTGTCCTTGCGCTTTCGTCGAAATAAATTACATAAATTGCATAAAATCGTTTCGTGTGTTTGGCACAAACTGTATGAATAAATAAACGTAAAAATCGATTTTCGATAAAATAACGAATTTTTGACAACATGACGTCGACGGTGGAATAAATATAAACTTTGATGTGATTTTTTTTGTGCGTCATAGTGGATGGATGAACTAATTATGTAATCTGTAAACTAGATTGAGTGACAAATAGATATTTAATGCAATAAATGTGAATACAAACCGTTATGTCCGTTCTGTCTACTTAAGTTTTGTAATTTTAATGGTATTCTAGCAAGTGAAGAACTTATAAATATTTGAATAGTCCATTATTTCAAATAACAACTGTTATTATTTGACAGTTGTATGAAATTACTATCACACGTCAAATTGACATTAGAGTGTCAGTTGGTATATCAATCAATTTCCATGACGGTTAATTCAATTGTGCAATTTGAATTAAATCAGAAATACAAATATGTTTAAAACTGGACAAATAATAAGTAGATGAAGATTCTCTCGGCCACAATATCGATAAAAGATCTTATTGTCGTATCAGCCCAACTAGCACCCAATTTGTTAAATGCTAATCTCCACCAGTCAACTGCTGTGCCAAATTCCTGGCCGAATCTGTTCGGTACTTCGGTCGTAACTGTGTGATTGAGTAACGTATGTGCATCTAAGCATTCAAGCAATAAAAACAAAGAAAAATATAGATCAATGTTAGCCCAGTGGACATGTTACGAGTCGTAGATCGTAGGATTCCAGAGAGGCACTTTACTTTGTGTTAATTATTTCATTTTTTTATTTTAATTTTTCACTATTTTTTGAGCCACTGCTCACAAAATAGTGAAAGAAACTCGCGAGGAGACCGGCACGTTTTGGAACCGAAGAATTCGGAGACCATGTGACATACCCACTAACAGAGTAGAACCCTAACCCCCAGGAGTAGCAAAATTATTGTATTGTACTTAAACATATTAATATAGAATTAACATTAATTAAGAAAAACATTAATATAGAAACAGGTCCAACAACAGTCTTAAGGCCCTATATTGGAGCCAAACGATTCATTGCGTTTACATCACGGTCCAATCTTTTCAATGTGATGTGATTTTATAGTGATTCTATACAATCCTAAACATTACAAAGGCAACATATTTTACTAACCAAATAAAAAACACCCAATACCAAACAAACTGTCTCCCAGCCGTAAACTCGAAAGCCATACCTTTCAATTAACAAATAAGGCGGGCTATAAGTAATAATTACTTGTAGCCCTATATATCACGATTTATAACGACAGCCGAGTGTAAGTGAAGGAAATACGCGAGTTAAGGGCAAAGTTCTCCGGCCTCCGAGGGCAAAAACTCACGGTAACGACCGCCGACATATCGGGGAACATCACCTATACCACGGAGCAGGTTAGGTAGACACAGAGTACAGGATCTCCATTACACACCGATACCGTTCCATGCCTTTGAAAGCGCTTTAAGCCGTTGCTCCAAGCCTATCATTCTAGTCTAGTCCTTTTTTTATTTTTTTCGTATGAGAAATCATCGAATGACTCCTCCCGCTATGGGCGGAGCAGAAGGGAGTGTCAGACTTTTATTGACTAAAACCCATCCTTTGTGTTCCGGGGCCACGGTATCTCTTTCGAATAGTCCCGCAGCCCCGGCAGGCATCGGCCCTTGCTCGGACCCCTTCTGTTTTGCTGACTCTTTGAGGCGCACGTGGCCCCCGACGTCCGGGGCGTCTCCCGCGACGGTTTTGACAGGTCCTAGACTAGATTCTAGGATAAAGGCTAGGCAGATGTTGAACTAAATGCACTGTAGTGGGTAGTGAGAGGTATACTTGTGGGTGTAGGAGTCTGTTTTGGCTCCTTGAGAACCAACCTTTTGTACCTGTCTAATGTGTCCCCATAGTGGCTATACACCGTAAATAACGGAATAAGCAGTTCTTGTTTCTTTGCCACAGATAATTTTCACTTTGGATATCGATGCCTTTTAAGATCGGACGTCACGAGTTTATGGTAGTTCTGTGAACATTGTTAAGTTGAATTTTATTGATAGATTCTAGTTTAATTTGTCGGTTCCTATGTCTTGTTTCTTAATTAATTAATTCTGTATTGTCTGTATCTCTTGTGGTTTTAAAGGTGGCCATTATTTACTAAAGCTTTTCCCGGCGGTTTTGCCTGTGTGTTAATCGAAAATTATCCCACAAGAGTGGATCTATCAGGATAAATAGTATCCTAAATCCCAAGACCTGGTCTAACTGTATGCAAAATTTTAACGAAATCCATTCGCCCATTAAAACGCAAAAAGTCACGGACAGTATCTCAATCTCGGTCAGTAAGGTTTTGATGTATAGAACTGTTGTAAAAGCAATTTCACAGAAATAAAAGTAAGTTTTTATTTAATATATTGTGATCACACATATATAAGAAGAAATAAGAAGACAACCCTAATTCGGTTGCTGTCGAAGGCATATCATTACACAATATTGCCTAGGGCTGTAGGTACATAGATATTATGTCTGATTACGGTTATTCACCTAAATGTAATAGTGTGATTAGTTACGAGTTCAGTTCATTGATAGGGTAATGACGTGATGTGTTATGTGATGAAATTTCGATTTTTTGGTTTAATATTGAGATTTTGGTATAATTGCCTGTTTTATTTTAAATTGCGCTAACGATTGGTACCTGATGTAATGAAATAATTTAATGCTTTATAACATAGCATTACACCAGTGTCTTCGAAGAGTACAACCTCATTTCGCTATTTAATATAATAGGGGGTGGACCACAGGGGTCACAACTTCCGAGTCCGAGTAAACCTAAGACTAAGAAATTCCTGATGGAAATTTCAATAATTTTTGCTTGACCCAATTCTCAAACTAAGTTAAAAAATAAATAAATACGACTTTTACTATACTTTGACATTAATGTGTCTAACCGTAATAAAATTTATTTATTTGACATTCCAATACTCTCAATAGTAGGTATTTTACTAACATTTTTAACTTTTTGTACACGACAACAGCGTTCCATCAACGATCAATTAGTTGCTTCTAATAAAATCATTCTGTTTGAGGAATTATCTATTCACGCTAGCTCTCATTTCCACGAACCGAATTAATCGAACTCACTTCTACCTACAAAGATTGACATACACTCAAGCCTACCTAACAGTCAACATTTATCTTCAATTCCCTACATTTTTACTAGAACCTATACCTTTACCAAATAAAAAACTCTTCAATTCGATAGGTTATCGGCAAACACTAAAGCAGATAAGTAATGGAATATTATTTTTCCATCTTCTTCGCGATAAAGATGTTTAGCATCGCTGCTGTCATCACTTGCCGTCGGTATTGAGGCAGTCTTGGATCCGTTAACGGCTTTGTAATGGTGTTTTTATGATTTTTTTTTCCACCATCAACAGTGCCTAAAGCTCTTTTGTTTCACGCAGCGTGATTTATTCGAACTTAGTCGGTCTTGACGCAGAACGTCGTACTCACAAAACGTTATGTTGAAACAAAAAGTACCATTCGCAGAATGTCCAATCCCTGTTTTATGTTTTTACTAAAAATGTAAAATCAAACAAAAATAATTGCGTTTTGCTCTTTTCACATTAATATTTTCAAATTCTAAAGATACATAATTAGGGATTACAGGTATACTTTATACTTCACCCATGCACATTTCGCCAGTTATGTTTTCATTTCCCATGTCTAGTGGGTGAGGAGCTCGTGGCTAAGCCGTGCTTGCCAAGGTTGATCTGTGGATGGGTGACCACCCACTACATACCGAGTTTCCTCCGTGCCTCGGAAAGCACGTTAAGCAGTTAGTCCCGGCCGTCATTTGTAGATCTTTGATAGTCGTTACAGGTAGTCAGTGGCCCAAAAAGTCTCGACAACCAGTCTTACCATGGGGTATCGTATTACCCAGTACTAACTGGGTTGTGGAGGTCAGATAGGCAGTCGCTCCATGTAAAATGAAATAAAATAAAATAAAATACTAGTATTCAGCTGCATCCGCTTAGACTGGAAGCCGACCCCAACATAGTTGGGAAAATCCTAGGCAGATAGGGTTAGGGAACGAGTCTATGACAATCAAGCAGGTACAAATCCCGACTCCGTGGCTGCTACTGAGAAATTCCTAACAGAAAAACCTAATGTTACTTTGCCCGACCTGGGAATCGAAGCCTGGACTTCATGCTCAGCAGTATCGCTTGCGACCTAATTTTAAAGTACCACGACCAGTTTTCAACCTTATCACTCAGGGCATAAGGTTGAAAATGTGGTCAACCGCCAGAGTATTCGGTTGTACAATATGCTAGTCGGACAATTTTTTTCAACATGACGTTTTGCAAATCGGACGTTCTGCATCAAGAGCATTTATCCCGTCAGAGATATATGAGGTGTTTAGAGATGCGCCAAAGTGGATTTAAACGCGTTCTCTGTGAAATGATGGCAGTTTATTACCCTGAATGATATGGGGTGCGGACTTGATGTTCTGACTTATGACGTTTTGTTTATTTGAAAACTAGCTTACGGCTGCGGCTTCGCACGCGTGGAGTTTTATAATTGTCGTTTTATCTTATGTGTTAATCCAGGTTATAAGCTATTTCTGCTACATCCTAATTCGTTTAGTAGTTTTTGCATGAAAGAGTAACAAACATCCATCCATCCAGCCATCCTAACAAACTTTCGCATTTATAATATTATACAGGGTGTAAACAACTTCATCACGAAGCCGTCAACCAACCATTCGGTACATCAAACTAAGTAACTTTACGCAAAAATTATTGCTGGGAAACGACTTTTTTTTGAAGGGTGAAAAATCATGTTTTGTGATAGAACTCAATGTAACGCACTCAAAACATTGTGCCGATGGATGGATTGAATAGTACGGAGTTCGTGTTTGACCCCCAATATCTCCGTAACTAGAAGGTTCCCAGGTATGGTATAGAACAAAAAAATGATCGCAATGACGGGGAGAACAAGTGCCTTTCGGCTTCGTTAAGAGCTTTTTTACACCCTTTATTTTAATATATAATTATGTTTCATAGGATGAATGTTATCAACTGGTTAGCTTTTCCCCTACTATGTTGGAGTTGGCTTTCAGCCTGCTAAATACGAGTATTTTACATAGAAGTATACGGGTAATGAAGAACAGGGTGTAGAGTACTTCATCCCCCAAAGTAAAGGGCCTCCATCCAGCCGGGTGGTGTGTCTAGTGCGCATACTACCTAACAGTTGTTGTTGATCAAGCCGGCTGACAGACAGACGAACGGACGGATGGACAACGGAGGCTTAGTAATAGGGTCTCGTTGGTTACCCTTCGGGTACAAAACCCTAAGAATGGACTTATCGTATACAAGTAGCAATAGTAGCAGTCTGCAAGCGATATCGTAATGGTGCATGTGTGTGTGGTAGTGTTTTCGTCCGTTTAGATTTCCGACACAGCTGCTGTACAAAAGCATGTAATGTGCTCACAGTACGGCAATTATTTATTCTTCACATTATACTACAGCAGCACTCTACACTTCCCTATGACCCAGTTTCTTCCGATAGGTGAAGGAAGGACCTGGTTTGCACAAAGCCTCACATTAGACATGCTTTTGCTGGTCGATTCTATGTGTTTTTAGGACTTTTTCTGTATAATAGACTCAACAAGAAACTAAACTTCTATAGTCTAAGTTATAGGAAATGTAGTTTTGTAATATCAGATTATTTGGCTATACTTAATTACACGGACACAGAAAAACTTCTAGTTTAATTATTTTACTTTTAAGTTAGTTTTAATGTTTAATGTTTTTGTACAAATTTTATTTTTGATAGTAGTTAATAGATTTATTTTAAAACTTTTAGTGTCGTAATTAAATTATGCAATGTAAAGTGATGGCCTGAAACACGGGTTTAAATAAACCTAGATCAGGCAGATTATCGCTACCCAACATTTGAATTCAACATTTTCGTTACTTGCAACTGTTATATATATTGTAGTTAAAGTTTACTTAAAAGCACTAATTGTACAATTCTTTAAGAAATAACACTACTGCATCTTTTTTTTTTTTAAATGTACTCTTTTGTAATATCTACTTTTTAAATAAATTATTCTTATTGATCAGCAGTAGCCCAATAATTAGACCACCCAAAATACGACTAGTACTAGAAACCCAATCTGAAATCATTATCAAATTCAGATTTTCGTAAAAACGCTACAACAAAGCTATTCTACTATTGTTCACAGAAACATAAAATTCTTTTATATCAATCGACGATAAACCGTCACAATTTATAACAATATGATTTTTACTGTCAATTCATTGTGAATACGTAAATATGTTGGCTATAAAGTTTATTGCTCGTTGCCATTCGTTGCTGTTTTATTGTCCTGTTAGTTTCGGTGCTCATAAACTGTTCTAAAAGGGCTGATACTTTTTACTTCTACTTTTCTATACACGCACATATTTGTGGTTAAGCCAACATTGGCACGGACGGTTTTCAAACGCGGCGTTTTTTTTACAGCGCACTGTATTTTCAACTCTATGCCTTGACTCGTGTATTGAGAATTAAACAGGGCGTATCCCTAACACTTTAAAACGCGCTGTTGGGTTTCAGCTCTCAAACCAGGCGTTTAAAATCCGGTGCGTTAAAAAATCGTTACGTTAAAAAAGCGTCCGTGCGACATGGACTAAAGCAGACAGAGGCTTGTGAAAACTCATCCCGCCATTTGTACACCAACTGGCTTTGGTAAATGTTTGCTTGGCTCGATATTGCACGCCACATGACGCTTTTTGCCTCCACTCTTGCCACCGACGGCTGTTTGAAATCATGTCCTGTTTACAGAGATAACTTTCCTCTCGAATGGTACGGTTACATTAGTCGTTCGAAGGGAGAGAAACTAATTTATGGGAGATGCGCAATGTACTTTGTTTTGTTTGACATTGTTGTGTTTTAAGGCAAACGTTTGCACTTAGCAGAATATTCTGAGCATACTCGTTACATTATAAAGGGTAATAAAAAATAAATAAAAAAAATGTAAATAGACTCTTAACGAAGCCGAAAGGCACTTGTTCTCCTTGGGAAACATAACTGGGAACCTACTAGTTACGGAGATATTGGAGTTTTTTTTCAAATACTTACCTACTAGTTTTTAAGGTCATAAATTTACTTTAAATACCTCCATAACCCATTTACTATTAAATGCGTCCATCAGCACAATGTTTTGAGTGCGTTACATTGAGTTTTACCTTAAAACGTGATTTTTCACCCCTAAAAAAAATCGTTTACCAGCAATAATTTTTGCGTAGAGTTACGTAATTTTATGTACAGAACGCTTGGTTGACGGCTTAGTGAAGAGTCTATTTACACCTTGTAGACTTCATTAATTGCTTTCAGTCAGGCAAGATAAAAAGGAAAAGCAGACTGTTCCTAATATACTACAAAATAAATATTAAACAAATAGAATTATCGATAAAACTGTCGATAAAAGTTTTTTGATGATAACTTTATATTAACACTATCTATTGGCCGCGTCCTTCATCCACGTGAAAATGTTATAAAAATACTATTTTCCCAGCTTTTACAATATTTTAATTATTGTTCCGCTCCTATCGGTCGTAGCGTGATGTTATATAGCCTATAGCCTTCCTCGATAAATGCGCCGTATCCCGGTAGTTCCATTCTCTAGTTCCATTATGGGACTACTAGGATTTTTTTTCTCCCAGTAGTTCCATGGAACTGGCATTTTGTTTATGCAAGATAAAATTAGTCTCATACGTTCCGGTACACTTAAATCGATGGAGGTATTAATCAAATACGATTGGTTCCCTTTATATCGAGTCCCTTTACGTCGAGTCTGAGAGTCTATTTGTTGGGTGTGGACTGTATGATGGTTTTCTCCAAATGACAACTTCGGACTTGATTGTTCAGACTTCCATTTTTATTCTTCGGGGCTAGTCGGTTGCTTGAGTCTTGCGTGTAGAGTGAACAGCGAGTGTCGAGCGTAGAGTGACGAGTGACTGACGAGAGACGCGTATGCAACCGGCTAGCCCTCCTTTATCATCTTTACAACGGTCGGGGTCGAAGGCGCGGCCGGGGCGGTAGGGAGTGCGATCGACCAATCACAGGGCCGCTGAGTTTTAGTCGCGCTTTGGCGTCTATGCGTCTGGGACTCCCGACAGGTTCCAACTTGTCGGTTCCCTTTCGAATCGCATTCCCCGCCGCCTTACATTATTATTTACAGCAAGGGACAAAGAAACAACCTTACTTTAAATCTACATGTTACTTTACCTAATACAAAATCATACTTTATTTTAATTTGACTATCTTACTTCCTAATCATAATAACAAATAATTTCCTAACAATCTATATACATTGTGTTATTTTTGTATACGGCGTCGACCGTAGCTACCGACCGTAGCCCCGGCGCAGGGCTACCGTAGCCTTATTCTCCCACGCAGAGGACGGCGAGCTTCGTAACGGGACGCCGTAGGATGCCTGCTGTTGTCCTGATGTCAGCTGACCGCACCTTGCCGTCTGGACCGTTGTAGACGGCTTCCACGACGCCTCGCGGCCACGTCCCTCTCGGCAGCGCGGAGTCGATGACGACGACCAGGTTGCCGACTTCGAGGGGCCGGCGTTGGTCATCTGACGCCCCTCGGGGCACCAGCGTGGGCAGGTACTCATCTACCCAGCGCCGCCAGAAATGGTCGGCGAGCGCCTGGGTAGCTCTCCAGTGTTTGCGGGTGGCCTCCTCACATGGCCCAGTGCGGGGAATGCCTGAGGAGGTACCTATAAGGAAATGGTTAGGCCTCCGGATCTTTAGGATCTACGGAAACGTGGGTCAGAGGCCGAGAGTTAATCGAGTGTTCGGCCTCTGTCAGCAGCGTCAGCAGCACCTCTTCTTTTAGTGTCTTCTGATGTAGAGTCACCCCTAGCGCCGTCTTGACGGAGCGTACTAGTCGCTCCCACGCACCCCCCATATGTAGCGCTCCTGGTGGTATGAAGTTCCACTTCATACGATATTCGAGCCCGAAATGAGTCCTCCTTTGCCCACTCTTTGTAAGCCGTGCGTAGCTCGGTGTCCGCCCCACTGAAGTTGGTGCTGTTATCGGAGTACATTACTTTAGGCCAACCTCGTCGCGCCGCCATTCTTCGGATTGCCATCAGCGCTGAGTCGGTGGACAAGCTGGAAACCAGCTCCAGGTGGACTGCCCTCGTGGCAAGACAGGTAAACAACGCCCCCCATCGCTTCTCGTGCCTCCTTCCGATGACCACTACCGTGGGCCCGAAATAGTCGACGCCACAGTGCGTGAAGGCTCGCTGCGCCTCTCTCTCAATTGGCAAGTCCCCTGGAGTTGGCCTTACCGGCGTCGTTTTTCGTATTCGGCAGAGCTGACAGCGCTGTGCGATAGATCGCACCGTCGGGCGTAGGTTGACCACCCAGTATCGCTGCCTCAGGTCGTTGATAACACGTTCGTTGTTGGCGTGTCTGGCTCTGCGATGCGCGTTCTCCACCAGTGGTCGAGTGAACGGATGTTTGCCATGTAAGATCACCGGTGTCTTTGTCTCTTCTTTGAATGTCGCGTGTCCTATTCGTCCTCGCACCTTGAGTATTTGGTCGTCAAGGTAGGGGTCCAGTCGGTATAGGCTGCTGGACTTGGGCACCGGCTTTCCCTTCTCAAGCAGCTGGATCTCCTCCTCGTAGTTGTCGAGCTGCGCTTGTTTCAGCCATAATTTCTCGGCCTTCTCGATCAGGTCGACGGTCATCTGACTGGTTCTGGCCTTGCACTTTTCTTTGAAAAGGAAGGGCACGGCTGTGGCTCGCAGTAGTTTCTCGTAGGAAGAGTACCTACTTATGTCGGGTACTGCGGTAAACTTGTATACATTCGATGAGTCGACGTACGCCGCTTTAAACGGCAACCACTCGATGGCCGCTCCCGTGAAGACGGGTAATTCAGTCACTTGTCGCGGCGGCGGTCGTACTCGCATCATTTTGTCCAACGTATCGGCCAACTGTTCTATCCCTGCGCGGCGCTCTCTTCAAGTGGGCGACCGCGAGGCCGATCGTTGTCTCCTTTGTTCATGTCTGGCGGGAGTCCTGGCGTAGACACATGTGGCGGGCTTGTTGCGCGTGGTATTTCCTTCGCACGTGGCATTTTGTTCGCACGTGGTATTTCCTTCGCACATGGTAATTTCTTGAAAAGCATGTGGGGCGGCGGGACACGGGGCCTGTTGTTCCTGCACTTGATTCGGGACTGGGAGGTGGCTTCGGTCAATATTTTGGAGCCACTCGTCCACCCGGTCCTCACTCCTGTGTACTGAGCCCTCTTCCCGGGCTTCTGCTTCCGCCTCGATCGCCGATATCTCGTATTCGAAACGTTTGTTGACGAGTGCCTTTTCTATTTCCAGTTGCTCGTTACGAATCGCGGCGATTCTCTTCTGTGCCTCGTATTCTGCCTTCTTCACTCGTGCCACGTCGCTGCCGTGTTCTTCTTGAACGTATCGTGCTCGCCGTATCCCTCACAGAAACATCGCGCCCGGCCGTCATGGTTCTAGCAGAGTCCTGTAGCGCGGGGTTTTGTGCGGAAAAATAACACGTGGACGGCGTCGCGATCGATTCCCCGTATTCGTACGCGGTCGCGGTAGCTCGACTCGCGTGGAGCAGGTGCGGCGGACGCGCTCTCGGACATGATCAACACAGCCCTCCCCGCTGCGGCAGTAACGGGGGCTGCGGTCGCGAGCGCGGGGGCGGCGGGATCGGTCCCAGCCGCGGGCGCACCGTGCGGGGTGCGCAGCAACGCGGACGCGATGGTCGACGGCGACCTTGACGGCTCTTCGAACGTACGTGGCCGCCGACTATCGTAGCCCGACTCCGATTCACTCTCCCTAGCCGTTACGCTTCTTGTCTTCATTCTTGAAGCTTCTTGAGTGCCGGAACGTGATCTAGAAACTTCAACACGCGACGAGCGTTTATCTTGATTCACGACGATTCTTGAGTCACTGATTCTTTTTTCTTTCTTGATCCGGCGGTCGAAGGACCAGACTGTTGGGTGTGGTCTGTATGATGGTTTTCTCCAAATGACAACTTCGGACTTGATTGTTCAGACTTCCATTTTTATTCTTCGGGGCTAGTCGGTTGCTTGAGTCTTGCGTGTAGAGTGAACAGCGAGTGACGAGCGTAGAGTGACGAGTGACTGACGAGAGACGCGCATGCATTTTTTTTTTTTTTTGGGAATGTCATCTCGCAGTTCAGTCTAGAAGAGACTGGCTACTGCTTAACCGGACTATACCTGTGAATGCCTTGAAGCTAAGGCCTCCACCCAGGGGCATGATAACTAAAAACTAAGCGACCACGCCTAAGGGCACCCCCTGTGGGGTACGAACCTCGGCTTAGGGCGTCGCTGGGGGCAGCAAAGGGACAGGCTGGATCTGAGTGTCATTAATTAGGGGCTCGTTTGACATTACTGGCTCAGCATCGCGGGCTGGCTCTAGCAAGGGTCGGGGGGGAATTGATCGGGGATTACGCGCCGGACCTCGGCGGCGAGGTCGGTATGTCTTCGGTTTGTATCTGTATTTTCTACGTACGGTGCTGGTGTCTTTGCTACTCTCCTGTAAGAGGGTAATAGCGTCGTCGGGGGTGACTAGAGTGTGCCGAGGACGGCGGACTGAGCTGATACGCGATGGGTCGTATCGGGCGGCCGATGCGATCAGAGGGTTCCTATGCTTAATAGAGGAGTCGAAAAAACGCTTTGCAAGACGTTTCATGAATTGCTGAATAGTGGGGATTCTAAGGTCTAGGTGAAGACTATCGTTACGGACGTACGGGGGGGCTCCGGTGATCTTACGGAGAAAGCGGTTCTGCAAGGTCTGCATCCTGTGGATGTGGCGGGGATGGGCATGAGCGAATACGACACAAGCGTATGTCATGATAGGTCGGATAACTGCTGTGTAAAGACGCAACTTGCACTTGAGTGACAACTTGCTCTTTTTGACTAGCATGAAGTGGAGTCTGCCCATGGCAAAGGCTGCTCGGTTACGAGCTGCTTTGATATGGGCCGCGAAAGTCAGGTGTTCGTCGAGGATGACACCGAGGTACTTGGCTTGCTTCTCCCAAGGGATAGGCTTGCCGAACATAGTGATGGGGGCAGGTGACGGTCGCTGATGGCGTAACTTCTGATAGAGAACAGCCTGGCTCTTCTCAGGGTTTACTTCGATCCTCCACTTACGAAACCAAGCGCCGAGTGAATCGGCGGCTTGTTGAAGTGCACGATGGATGCAAACCTGAGATCGGCCGGTGTAATAAATAGCCGCGTCGTCGGCAAATAGGGCAACCTGAACTTTCTTGTTCGTTGGGATGTCGCTGGTGAACAGCGTGAAAACTAGAGGAGAGAGGACGGAGCCCTGAGGGACTCCGGCTCGGATGGGGTGGGGAGAAGATAGAGATTTTCCCACGCGGTAGCGGAAGGTGCGATCCGACAGAAAGTCTCGTAAGATGAGCACGAGACGGTCCGGCACACCGAGTTTATACAGCTTGTATAATAAGCCGTTGTGCCAGACCTTGTCGAAGGCTTTCGCTATGTCGAAGTACAACACCCCCGTCATCGCTCCACGCTGGAAACCAGCGCTCAAGTGTTCGACGATGCGGTGGACTTGGTGTATGCATGAATGTTCGGTTCTGAAACCGAACTGTTGGTCGGGAATGAGGCCTTTTGTCTCAGCATAATCTCTGAGTCGCTTATAAATAAGTCTCTCATAGATTTTGCCGAGCGCGCTCAGGAGACTGATCGGCCTGTAGCTCGAAGGCTGAGCTTTCGGTTTCCCAGGTTTGGGAATACCGATGACGGTGGCCTCTTTCCACACTTGGGGAAACAAGATGTTGCTCAAGGCGCCATTGAAGATGGCTGCCAAAAGGACTATGAGCTGAGCGGGGAGGGTTTTAAAAATCCTATTGGTGAAGCCGTCGGCGCCAGGGGCTTTCCGAGGCTTGAGCTTGTCTATTATATCCTTGACCTCGTCTGGAGTGACCGGAGGGAGGGGATCGTCGGGGTCTTCTACGGGAGGGAGTGCAGCTCTTCGTTCGACTTCTGCATCCACCTCATCGAGGTGCTGCTTGTCTACTGGAAGGGTGCTAGGGGAGCACTGTGATTCCAAACTGTCGGCCAGGCATTCTGCCTTCTCAGAGTCGTCAAAAGCGACGCTCTTGTCAGGACGGATGAGAGGTGGAGAAGAGGCCTCCTCGGAGGACCTCAGCTTCCTCTGAAGTTGCCAGAAGGCTTGGTGGGTTGGCTCCAGTTCGCTGAGCATCTGGTCCCATTGATTCGAACGAAACTCACTAGTGCGCTTCTTTACAGCACGTTGTAAATAACGCATGTGAGCTTTGTTCTCATCGCAGGGCCAGACGCTATAGGCACGTATGGCCGCGTTCTTCTCGTTTATCAGTTCGCGGATGTCGTCGGGTAGTTTCCAGCGTTGATCACTCAACACTGGGACTTCGCGAGAGCAATCCTTTAAAATGGATTGCACGTGAACTGTAAACGAGTCGATAGCGGCCTCGGTGTCTGCGACTGAGACAATGTGGTCGAGGATACCGTCTACGTGTCGGATTTCAGCATATCGCTTACTTTCTTCCAGTCGGTTATTAGGGTGGTAGGAGTGGGTTGGCTAGGGTCAGAGATACCCGAGCGAGAAACTAGGTGCATGAGCACTGGGCGGTGGTCAGAGTTAAGCTCGTGTAGCGTCTCAATTAAATGTAACCTAAGGCTAACATTCTTGAGCAGCGCTATATCGAGCACATCGGGACGGTGACTAGTGGTGTCGGGATAGTGCGTGTTCTCCATAGGAGCAATGGGATCGAAGTTGATGGTCTGGCCTAGATCGCAGACGACTCTCCCTCTCGGGTTAGTCATACTACTATTCCAGGCGGGATGTTTGGCGTTGAAGTCGCCCGCTATGATAACGGAACCACTCATGCCGAAGAGTTTGGTGAGATCATTAACCAGGAGGTTATGATTCTCAGACGTGTTTGAGGGAGACGCGTATGCAACCGGCTAGCCCTCCTTTATCATCTTTACAACGGTCGGGGTCGAATGCGCGCGCGGGGGCGGCCGGGGCGGTTGGGAGTGCGATCGACCAATCACAGCGCCGCTGAGTTTTAGTCGCGCTTTGGCGTCTATGCGTCTGGGACTCCCGACAGGTTCCAACTTGTCGGTTCCCTTTCGAATCGCATTCCCCGCCGCCTTATATTATTATTTACAGCTTATTATCTAAGGGACAAAGAAACAACCTTACTTTAAATCTACATGTTACTTTACCTAATACAAAATCATACTTTATTTTACTTAGACTATCTTACTTCCTAATCAAAATAACAAATAATTTCCTAACAATCTATATACATGTGTTATTTTTGTATACGGCGTCGACCGTAGCTAGATCACGATGCGTCGTCCGTAACACTATTGTTTTTGCAAACTATTGCTGTTTTGCGCTTTCGAATACCGTTACGTCGAGTTTGGTTAATAGGTACAGTCAGGACACCATGTTGCCGTTCAGTTACACCATGTTGTGTTACACACTGTTACCCATTGGGAGAAAATATCCCGGCAAGTAACACTGTAACTAAAATAAAAGAAAAGAAAGCAAAGACAATTTAGGAGTTGAGAAACAAGGACAGTAAAGTCTCACAAACTAAGCAATCGATTTAGGTAAGATTATTGTTCTTACTATATTTAATTACCATCCATCTGTACTTAATGGAACTAATGGGATTAGGTGAAAAGTATTCCAGTTCCATGGAACTACTGGGAGAAAAAAAATATCATTAGTCCCATAGTGGAACTAGAGTTACGGTGGATAAATGGGCTATCTGACATTAAAATATTTTTTCAAATTCGAACAAGAAGTTCCTGAGATTTATATTAATATTAGTTTACATAGATCTGTATGAGTAAATTATTTTACACAAACAATTATGGTATCCAAACAGTGTTCTTGATCAGCTGCGCCTATTAAGTTACTACAGTAACATTGAACTTTTCAATGATTAAGTTATTTTATGGTAAGTGCGTCGAGCATATATTGAAGACGGAAGTAATATGCCAGTTATCTTCTCTACAATCTATTTGAACAATCCGTATCCATTTTTCTTGTCCTAAATCATTTACTGGCGGTAACAATTAAAATATTTTTGATATTTATTGAGTGTTATTAGTTACCCATCTCATTTTAAAATATTACCGATAATACAAATCGATCAGCATCATCACATCTAAAAACGTCTGTAGTGGCTGTTGTGAAGCAGTTCATGAGCTAAAGATGATTCTTTTTGTTTGAGCAGTTAACCTCTTTGGCAGCACACCTAAGCACAGAGTAAACCATGATAGTTTTTTTATGAACAAAATTTGATTCCACGTCAAAGTTGACACGTTACCTTGTAAAGCATGTATTATTACCGTTACCTGCTTACAACAAAGTAGCTCGTAAGAGAAAACAATACAATTAAAATACTACTAACGTTGTATAAATAAGCGTACAATACCCTTCTTAGGATGGGTGATAGCCAGTGCTCGATGGCTAGTGGTGGAAAGCCTATAGAGGAGTTTCATATTGCACCTATAGTTGAAGAAGACTCTTCAGAATCAGAAGAATACGCGAGACGACAAAAAAAAAATAATTAGTCCGTCAGTTACATTATCAAAAAATATTTGACCCGTGTTTTTTCTTTTGTTACTTATACCAAAATTGACGAAGATATGACGCTTTTAAAATTCTCAATACGTCACGCCTATATATGTATATACAACATGTTACATAATTAACGCACACCCTCAGACACCCCAATTAGTTTATTATGTTATAATCATAATACATGCACTGAAATTTTAATTAAACATGTCTAGACAATGATTATTTAATAAATTAGTTTTCCTAATTCCGGAAGAATGTTGTAGTCACAGTACGAATCAACGAACGCACACAGTCGCATACGTAGGTCTCATACCTACGTATGCGACTGTGTGAGTCTTGCTAGCCTAGTAGGTATTCGCTCGCGTTCGAGACAGCTGTTAACGTCGTCGCTCGACTCAACTTCAATAGAAAACTTCAATACATTTTAATGCCTGTTTTCTTAATTGATGTTTTAATTTAGAAAGCACTTCGTCATTTTTTATCAAAAGCGCTCACTATCCTATTTTTAATTTAAAAATAAACTAACGATTTAATACGTCCCCACAAAAAAAGTCGTAAAATCAGCTGATTGGGGATTCTCATCGAATTAATCGCATATTTCGTTTTGAAAACGAGTACCTACCTACGTGTATGCCAATCGGCTCCCCTGTCGATGGCTGTGTTCGGACGGAACGTTCCATGGCCACGAAGTAGCAGCTAACATAGTCCTACCCTGCGGTCTACTCTTGTACCATACCTTTGGTTCACTTGAATGTTCTGCCAGCTCGAACCACATTATCACCACACCACACCGTGCCTCAGTCCTCACTATTATGCACCATTTCACTGAACATTCTGTGTCAATTATTGGAAACTATTTGCATAAATACACTGTACGGAAGTTAGCGCGTGACTAAATATTGTTTACATTTATTTAAGTTAGCTTTCAACGTAGGGAGCGCGGGCGCCGCGGGTGTCATGGTGGCTATCTCGCTCTATCCCAGGTTTTTAATTTGCACGAGAAAGGGAACTAAAACAAGTATGTCATATTTCGCATTTTGTTGGTATGGGTAACTATTGTTTCCTTTGTATCCAGTGTCTGTCAGTGTGTGCCTGCGGTTAAATCGCCAAGTTTTCTTCAACTGTTTTTGTAAAGACTTTAACTTGCTTGAAATAAGGTTCATTTTTCTTTATTTTGTATTGAATGGCGGAATTTGTATTAATACAAATAAAACTGCACTTTTAAAAGTCTTATTGCCTTGAGTTACGGTCCATTTCAGTTTGTTTGGACTATACAAGGGTAGTGTGACTATAAATTACGTAGCTTTAATTATTTTTGGGATAAAAAATTACCTATATTAAAAATTATAGAAATCGATTCAGTAAACGATTCTGAACAAAGTAATTTCAGGATGTGCGTTAATTATGTAACATGTTGTATATAATTTTTAGCTAGTTCTGACGTCACGAACTCAGGAGTGGGGCTCCTGAGTTTTGATGCGTTGTATCTTTTGTCAATATTCATTGATTTACAAAAAAAAAAATACGTGTCCATTAATTTCCAATACTCTAACTGACGGTCTAAATAGATTTGCTATTTTTTGATACTGTCGTCATGCCTATTAGATTCACTGTTTGGGTTCTACATGCGAACAGATGCTGAAGACAGCCCAAAGATGAAATTGTTCAAGCAGGGTCTCTACAGCCCTGACAGTGGAGAAATTATGCGCCAAGTATATAGCTTTGTCAGATAACTCAGTGTTAAGACATCCTTACTATTATAGATCCGGGCATTAAGAAAGCGCTACTTATGCCAGGTTTGTACTCTTATTAATCCATATTCATCATGACTAGCCTATTACTGTCCCACAGTTGGGCAGAAGCCTCTTCTCATATAAAGAATACACGAGCATTGTTCACTACGCTTAGTCACGACGGGTTAGCGATTTCAGACTTATGTTATAATAAGTTCATGTTTCTTCACGATGTTTTCCTTCACCGATGTCTTGATGTCCAAGGTAGACTTAGAAAGTCACATTGGTACTTGCCACGATTTTAACCCACAACCTCGGGCATGAGAGGCGAGGCCTTTAACCTTTGAGCCATCACGACGATTCTGTCTGTATGTTTACCCATTTACACCTTTTCAGGTGAAAAGATTAGGATAAAATTTGTCGCACGCATAAACCAGGTCTTGCGTTATCGTTTGGGAAACTTGAAAAAAATAAACTTAAATCCCAACCTCCGCGAAACCGCTGACACAAAGCTCAGTTAAAGTGGCTTTAACTTTTAAGAATGTGTCATTTTGAGAATGTGTCATTTTGAGAAAAGACGATTTGCGAATGTGTCATTTTGCTAATGTGGCATATTGAGAAATTACTGTTTGCGAATGTGTCATTTTGCGTCAATACGTCATTTTGCGAATGTGGCATTGTGCGCCTAATCCATTGATCGATTTCAGAGGATATAAAATAATATGGTGATGATGGTCAAGAGCTATGCCTAGATTTATATATGAAAATGAAATTAATTCCAGTGAGAAATTTTCATAGCAGTTTGATAACAGATACAATTGATTTGAAAGTGAGTGTGTTTATTTTTAATTTTTTCCATATTTCAATTTTTCCTACCCAATCAAAGTTCGACAACATCTGCACTCTTTCTTGAAATCACTTTAGCTATCTTTCACGCCGTCCAGTCCAAGAACACCAAGCGGAGTGGACACGGCGATGATTTCTGTCAGCCGTGGCTGTAAGAGACAGTTGCATATCATGTGGCCTACCACGACGTCATAAAGATGTATTGTTTTAATCTTACTTCGGTGTGGGACTGGGATGAAGATAGACGTCTTGTCCTCTTTCTCTTTCGGACACTGGAGTAACCTTAAAAAATACTGCTTTAGAGATGGTGGTACAGACGCTAGCACTTCAAGCTACAATCTGTCAAATTTCTTAAATCGATTTGCAACTTTATCGCTAAAGCATTAGGTTGATTGGGAATATTGGACAGTTTTGGGCAGCTCAGTCCAGGCTACATTTGTACTTACCTAATTTCAGTATTACGGTATTAACCCAAGGGGCATGAGAGCAATGCGTATGGCCTTAGAACACAACGGGACCGTGAAACGTTTCGACTTAACAGGCAATAACTATACTATTTTTATGTAAAACCCGTCTTTATTTGGTGATGGTAAATGTAATGAAAGTTGGCAATAAAATTGTTGGGGCGGACGTGCACATGGCCGTTTAGAGACGTCCAGGGGCTAAAACTTTCAGCTGGCCATCTCATCCGCGAGGGAATCTCATAAATATTAAACACGACGCCAGTTCAACGCAACACTTTTATATTCAACGTGTATTTGACGCGTATTTCGTGCTCATATAATTTGCATATTCGAGGATGAAAAACTGTGATGTCAATCAAAGCGCGGTTTTTTTGTGCTTTTCCAAATTGGATAAAACGAAATTTGGAAGCGTTCAAATATTGAGGCTTTATCAGGTTTTTGTGGAACTTAATGGTTTTGTTACATGGGATAAAGCAGAAACTACGACGAGAGTTTTAACTGAAAAAAAAAACACAAAAACTGTGAACAGTACACAGTTTTTCTGTTTTTTTTTTCAGTTAAAACTAAAACTATGGCTAGAGTAGAGTATAGGAAGTTATACTAAACAGCAAAATACAACTTTTAGTACTACCTCTATTATTTTCCAGTATTCCTGAACAGGGAGAGCACTCCGGTGGAAACCAGCGTGTACGGCCGCAGTTAAAACTTTTTGGCGAACCCAGTTTTATAATAAACCCGTCATCAGCCCATAAGTTCACCTATTAGCTAAGGTTATTTTTTCACTATCAGGAGCAGTCCAGGTGATCCGTGCCCTGCACCAAAGTGAAGTATTCGAGGAGTTCAATATTTCCTTCACCGCCCTTAGCGTGGGAATTGAAATTGGCGCATTATTGCGCATACAAACTTTGAAGAGGCTGGATCTTAGTAATAATCGGTAATGTATCTGATCACTATCCATTTTGATAAGAACAATATTAAAACTGGACTTAGGCCAAGACGCTAGTATTCAGTTTACTACCATGCCGCTGTATCTAAGCGTTCATCAGCCATAAAGGCGGATCCACACCTGCGTACGGAACATAGTATACACCATTTGGAAAAGTTCACGAGATGCGCGTGTTCAAAGTATGTGACGAGTCCATAGCCATTCTAGGCGCGTAGCGTGCACTGATTCGGTACACTGCACGTGCGCGTGTGGACTCGCTTTAAAGAAAGGTAAAAAGCCATAATTCAATTGAATTGGCCTAAGGAGACCTAGTGAAGGCTGCAGGAAACCATTTGCGACGCATAATATTGTGATCGATCAATGTGGCGACGTTTTATCATATCGTTTGAATCTTTCAGCCGTTATTGCGATGTAGGCAGTTAATTTGTATAAGATTTTGGCTTTTCTGACCTATTGATATAGTTATTTAGCTCATTAGTAATCAGTCTATCATTTGTATAAATCATGAAGCCAGTTCTCAATTCCTACAGTTCCCCAAGTCGATGCTTATCACTACAATTGAAAACGTCGTTTCTGGATTGAACCTGACAGTTTCATAGATTATCACCATCATTACAAATTCCGTTCCTTATCATTGTGCCCATGGTATAAAGTTACAGTGGAATTAAGGGGTGCTACATACTAGGCCACTCCACAATAGTGGCAATAAGTCCCGGAGTCTTAAGTCTAAGTCGACCGGAGGACACGGTGGAGCACACCGTGGAGGTGTGTCCCGCTTGGGCGGAGCACCGCCGTGTCCTCGAAGCGGCGATCGGCGGCGGCGACCTCTCGCGTCCAGCCCTGGTTCTATCCATGGTCCGGAATGACACGGAATGGGACGCCGTCACCTCCTTCTGCGAAGCAGTCGAGTACGAAGGAGGTGGCGGAACGTGAGAGGGAGAGAACCTCACGTCCCGGCCGCCACGGGAGACGCCGTGTCGATGGCGCGTTCGTTCGTTCGTTCCACGCGCAAAGAGAGTCAGCAAAAGGAAGGGGTCCGCAAGGGCCGATGCCTGCCGGGGCTGCGGGGCTGTTCTAAAGAGATACCGTAGCCCCGGAACACAAAGGGCGATGAAGGGACATAGATGAGCCAGTAAAAGTCTAACACTCCCTCCTGCTCCGCCCAGAGCGGGAGGAGAAATTTGATGATTTCCCACCCGAAAAAAAAAAAAGGTGTGCTACATACTTATTCGGGTCGGCACATTCGACTCGACAGTCTACTCGTCGTAACTACCACTCATATTCTGGTTTCATTTTATTCTAGTCATTGGTAAACTCCATTCAGCATTTGCCATGGCTGAATCATGTTGGGATCCGCTTGAAACAATACGAAAAAATTCGCTGCCTCTCAGTTGTGCCGAATCTTTCCGATCCAAACACGTATGTAACCTGCCTTACGAAGACTCACGAGATCCGTTTCCCTATTAAGTGCAAATGAGGCACAATTATGTCTATTTCCAGTGACACAGACACTTGATTACCTGAGAGGTAAATAAGGACATTAAAAGAATGACGTTTCAAACGATGCCCGTAAATTATTGTCACTTTGGGTATCCTGACCTAAATTGAAGATGGAATTTTAGGAATGGTTTGTTTGTGCGAGGTGATAATCAGGATGTCAGCCAAATCCCCGCTGTTTACGTGACGAACAACTAGACATTAACGTGTCGAGTTTTGGCCGTAATCATGTCTTTTGGCAAGGGGATTGATTGGTTTTCCAAAGCATTTGATTGCGTAAATAACAACACTTTTGAAACTTCAGCATTACGGACTACACTAGTTTGGTAAAATCTGATTTGAGTGATAGACAACAACATGTTCAACTAAGTGGTGTTAATTTACAGGGTTTAAAAGTAAAAATGGGGGTTCCGGCTAAGTTCAGCAGCATATGCCATTAGAAAAATCCGTCAATTTATTAATGTAGATACCGCTAGACTGGTCTATTTTAGTTACTTTCACAGTATAATGTCATATGGCATTTTGCTATGGAGTTGGGCTGCAGATATTGACTCAATATTTATTCTGCAGAAAAGAGCCATCAGAGCCATATATAATCTTCGTAGGCGCGATTCTCGAACTGTTTAAGGATATTGGCATCATGACGATGACGGTTCAACGAAAACATAATGTAGGTACGTATGAAAAAATTGCGTGGTACTTCCTGGCCGCGACACAAAAGATATTTGGATCGGAGTAAATAAAATAAATGTTCATAATTTATGTTCATTATTAAAAAAAAGTACTATAATGGTTTGCGAGAAATTGAACAAAATTGGTGGCGGGGCCAGGAAGTATGCTTCATAGCCGCGTCACCACGTACACAGGAAATAATAGTCCAATAATGAACAAAATCATTGGTAAACAAGGAGTGGAGTTCTCGGAGTGGTCCCATTTCAATTTGGTGAAGATCTGATGAAGAACTTCGGAGATAGGCAACGGAACTCCTCAATAAATGATAGCAAATGGATTGCTGAAATCTCATGTCTGTCTATTGTTTACACCAGTTCATAGCATAACATCACGTCGGTACGCTGTGAAGGGGTAAGCACATGTGAACCACTAAAAAGTGAAAAATAAAAACTTTTTTGCAAAAAATAAAACCATCTTCATAAAAAAACAAAAAACTGAAAAATAACTTTAGCTTCGAATCAAACGAAGGTCACCGACTTTTGAAGCTAAAGTTATTTTTCACTTTTTAGTAATGTTTTACTATGGATACCTTTAACGTGCACATCTTGCAACTAGTGGCACCGGCTCCAACTTCCAAGTTATATGTAGGTTTTAAGTTGAACCCAAGCAGCCACATTGCTTTTGTGAACTTAATTACATCACTACTGCTCTCAAAAAAGTGAAGGAAAACAACGTGAGGAAACGGGCAAGTCCTAGAACCAAAAATTCGAAGTCATTTGACATCTACCAACCCGCACTGCGCTTTTTACGGGCCTGTGTCCCAGCAAAAAGAACATTTAAGGCTAATTCTTGTTATGCCTCGTCTTCAACCCTTTCAGAGTTCAAATACTTGATCTTCACAAGGAAGGACGTACGGAATTTGAAATACCTGAGATGATGGTCATGTTGAAACAAGCTGGGGCTCCGGTCGAAGACGAATTCATAATGGAGCTCTCCAAAAACTTCCCTTGACCTAAAGGAGAATCTAAACTCCGACCAATCAATGTTGAAAGCGAGTTAATAAATAAATAAAATTAAATCTTTTTATTTCAGACATTAGTCCATAATGTGTTGTTAGAAAAACGACTTCAAAAAAAAAATATGTTACATTGAAATACAAAAAAAAATATTAAACAAGTACTTAAAAAAAGTACATTTAAATTAAACATTACATAAAATAATTAAAAAGATTACATTTATGAATTAAAAATTGCAACAAGAAGATTAAAAATTACATTAACAAAATAAAAACAAATAAAAAAAATTACACTGAATTATTAAAAAAGAATTAATTTAAGTATTTGCCACCCACTGGGACCCCGGGCACACGCACTTGTGCTTGAACCCAGTGCCCCGGAAGGGGGCTGTCCAGCTTGTTAAGAATAAACTGTATCACGTAATTTGTTCCTAGTCGGTCTAGTGATCGCAAGATCAGCTGCTGAGTATGAGGTATTGGGTTCGATTCAGGTCGGGCAGTATTGCTGGGTTTTTCAATATGGCTGCAACCACGGAGTCTACGTTAACGCCCGGTTGGTGGCAATAGGCGCGCCCCATATTACATGGCATTTAAACATCACTGGCGAAATGTAAGTATACTATAATTAGGCACACCATTGCCTAAGCCTTCGGGAATTACAGGCGTAAAGTTATGTTAATTTGTTTATCTTCCAATCCCGGTAGGAGCAAATGTTTGTGTGATGAGCAGCGATGTCCAGCGATATTTATAAAGGGTGTAAAAACCTCTTAACGAAGCCCAAAGGCACTTGTTTTCTCAGTCATTGCGATCATTTTTTTGTTCTACACCTTACCTGGGAACCTGCTAGTTGCGCAGATATTAGGGGTCAAAGTTTCAACTTTTTGACAAGTTGTTTTTTAAATACAAGTTTTTAATGTAAGATTTTTACTGTAAACACCTCCACGACCCCCGTACTATTCAATCCATCCATCAGCACAATGTATTGAGTGCTTTACTTCAAGTTTTACAACAAAACATGATTTTTCACCTCAAAAAAAATCGTTTCCCAGCAATATTTTTTGCGTAAAGTTACTTAGTTTAATGTACAGAATGCTTGGTTGACGACTTCGTGATGAGGTTTTTTACACCTTGTATTTATTTATTTAAAGTTTTTAACAATAAAAACGTGTGAATAAGTTGGAACTTTTGCCACCGATATCTCCGTTACTAGAAGGTTCCCTGATATGTTTCAAAATCAAAAAAATGATCGCAATTACGGAAGGGGAGGACAAATACCTGTCGGCTTGGTTAGATACCCAGTTGCTTTCTCGATGATAAAGTTAAGTACACTCTACGGTATAAGCTTGACTCACGCTAGACAGTGTCGGGTCCGAGCCGAGTGTCGACTGGCAATTTTGTATGGACACACTCACGCTTCCGAGCTGCTACCGAGCAACGGAGTCGCGAACGGACTGTGCTAACAGCCGACACTCGGCTCGGACCCGGCACGGTCTAGCGTGCGGCATCCTATATTCATGCATGCTTTTTTCAAACAGCGTTGGTTGAGTATATACACCGGCTCTACCCTGAGAAGGTGCCGACACCGACGTCGCCGCCTACCATAGAACCACCACCAGTAGCAACGAAAAAGATGGGGAATGGGAATAAGTGAAAACATTGACCTTCACCAGATAGGGAAGTACCTAAAACTCAATGTTGTTTTGTTTTTTGTCTTTTCCCTTATTATTAATTTATATGGAATCTTTTAATAGGGTAGATGACACCATTAAATAATAATTCCAAGACACCAATCTCTGAAAAGAACACTTTATTTTGGGCCTGAAAAGCCATTCAATTAATTACTAAATTCGATTTTTAATTGCTTTGAAATCAATAAATAGTTGAGTAATTGAGTTGACTAAACAGTGACGTCACAGTTTGCTGTTGCCATACAAAATCTATGAGAGAACCGCGTTTTGACTGCTTTTAAAAAGTATCTCTATTGATTGGTGTGTCAACTACCCCTTTCTTTTCTGACAGATAGTTGGCCTGTGTCCACATTGGTCAACAGTGGAAACATTATAGGCTGAATAATATATTTATTCATTTTATTTTTTATTACCTTATCCTTATCTTACCATAATACTCAAGTAATATTTTATTAATAATTATGATGAACATTGATAATATTTTTTAAAATGTTTATCTTGAGATAGATTTTAATGTGAGTTTTCGTTGAAATACTAGCTATTTTTTAGACACATCAAGTTATAGATTCTTTTTGCCAGAATTTAACATAAATTTTTGTAGAGTGTTGTTTTTTTCGTGATACGTAGGAAAATTTTAAGTCTTTATTAATTTATGCTTTATAACCATTACGCTTCTTTCTTTCAAAGAGAAAATAAGAAAAAAGAATGATTAAATTAAAGTTTTAATTGAAATGTTTTAGTCTTTATTAATATATGATTTATAACCTAACCATTACGCTTCTTTCTCTCAAAGAGAAAGAAAAAGAAAAAGAAGATTTTATTTTTAAGATTTCTTGGTTTTTCTAATTTAATTTAACTAAAATAATTTTGTTTTATATTATTTTTTTTCTCAAAAACACAACAATAAGGGTTGCTGCACATGTTTTGACTCGTCCTACGCGTCTCCATTTATTATAAGGTAATTTAATACAAATACTTTTGTATTAAATTACCCTATAATATTATCTCTTTCTCTCTCTCTTTAATTGCTTAATCGGTAGATATTCTTTGGAAATTATTAATTAATGTAGATTTGTGTGAAGTCGGTGACATTTATTGGTTTGATTGTTTTTTTGTCACCGACTTCACTCCATCTTCTATCTATACATATAATAAAATCGTTGAGAACAAAAAATCTGTTCATTGAAGATTAAAAAAAAAAAAATTGTTGAAATGTTCACAAATCTGTTTTAATACATTCAGAATAACATATAGGCTATAGAAATTTTGTTTTTTTTTGGAAAAAGGGGGTGAAAAGGGGGGGTAAAGTTTGTATGAAAAAAAAGAATTAGATTGTGCTAGAATCATGAAACTCAGAATAAATACTTATTAATAAAAATAAAGAAATACCTGTCTTAGCATTTTTTTTAAATCTCAACCAGAGACGCAAAAAAGAGGGTTTTGTGTTTAAAATTAATAAACTTCAAACACCTATACAATCAAAACCAATGAAGTGTAACCTTTCAAAGTTGCTACATATACTCCATATCTAATACAGGAAAATATAATTTCTCAGTTTTCTTGAAATTTGATTTTTGAGGTGAATACGCACAAAATAGCGGAACTCAAGAAAATCAGCTTTCCTTGGTTTAAGTAGTTGGTACGAAATGTTTGTGCGCGCATCACGTCTAAATTACTGCATAGGCTTCTTCAATATTTAAACTATATATTATCACGCTACTTCCTTAAGGGGGTAGGCAATTTTGCATTATTTCCGTATACTTCAATTGTTTGACGTTTCAGTCATGACGTAAGTACATGAGAACGGCTATTTGTGGCTTATGCCAACGAAGTAAATAGCCTTGCGGTTTCATGACCGCTCTGTAAACTACGGGGTTGCAGGTTCAAACCCTCCAACATTATTTTCACTTTTTGTGATTTGTTTAATTTTTTTTTTTTGATGCTGTTAGATTTCCTATACTTATTTCATTTTGTATTTAAGTTGTGTGCATTTCTTATTTATTTTCGTGAAATATTTTTCCAAAAAGTAATAGAGTTGTACTTATGGAAGAAGAATACAATCATGCTACCCCCAAATAAATTGGGATAAGGGCAGGAGTATGATGATGAGGATGATTTCTCCAAAAAGAAGTATAACGAACACCAGAAGCCTGATAAATCCACGTGTTCTTGCCGTGCAAGAACTGTGAAATCAATAATCCATACGCAGTTTACGTAAATTATATTTACAGCTAAATTGTTATTGGCCTCATATCGTGTTTTCGGGCGGGAGGAGACGCCCGAGTTCTTCCATTGTGAGGATCGACCGGAGGCCACGGTGGAGCACACTGTGGAGGTGTGCCCCACTTAGGCGGAGCACCGCCGTGTCCTCGAAGCGGCGATCGGCGGCGGCGACCTCTCTCTCCCAGCCCTGGTTCAATACATGGTCCGGAGCGAGACGGAATGGGATGCCATCACCTCCTTCTGCGAAGAGGGAGGTGATGATGATGAAGAGGGAGAGATCCTTACGTCCCGGCCACAGCGGGAGACACCCCGGGCGTCGGGAGCCACGTATTGGCCCCCGGCCACCGTAGGCGCGGGCCTGTGGACGAGGAGCTATGGGCTAGCTCGCCGTCCGTCCGTCTCATGACGACAGGCCGTGTCGACGGCGCGTTCGTGTTCTACGCGCGCCTCAAAGAGCGTCAGCAAAAAAGAAGGGGTCCGCAAGGGCCGATGCCTGCCGGGGCTGCGGGACTATTCGAAAGAGATACCGTGGCCCCGGAACACAAAGGGCGATGAAGGAACATGGATGGGTTTTAGTCAGTAAAAGTCTGACACTTCCTCCTGCTCCGGGAGGAGTCATTTGATGATTTCCCATCCGAAAAAAAAAGCTATATCGTGTTTGGGCTCAATTCATGCACCTTGATGAGAACTTTCGACCTAGCTGGAGTATGACTGTCATCGAGTGTCTAAGGATGAAAACCTAAGGCTGTCGAGGGAAGCCCCAAATTGGAAAAACATAGTACAATATTTTAACGATGATTGCATATAATTCCGAGAAATTAAATTGTTACCTACTTGAATCCATACTTATTATAAAGGAGAAAAGTTTGTTTGTTTGGTTGGTTGAACGCGCTAATTTTAGGAACTACTGATTCCAGTTAAAAACATCTTTTAGTGTTGGACAGCCCATTTATCGAGGAAGGCTATACGTTATATAACATCACGCTACAATCAATAGGAGCGGAGCATCAATGAAAATTGTTGCAAATACAGCGAAAAATTATTGCTTTTGAGAGCTTCCTTTCCGTGCGCTGCGTAAACGGTTAAAGTTACTCAACAATCATACATGTATGACGGGATTGTTCCTCTTAAAAAGTCCGCTAAAGCATATTATCTGCATTTTTTTTTAGGTTGACTCACACTCTCTCTAAGCCTCTCTCTCTCTTACGTAACGCAGACGAAGTTGCGCGGGTCAGCTAGTCCTCATTAATTCAGTATCTACAGATTGAGCAAAACTTTTCCTAATATTACCAATACTTAATATTTAGGCCAAATTGTAGTTGTAGTGTACCTCCATGGTATACTTGTGTCAATAGTCTATTTTTATGCCTCCTATATGTAAAGAAACAGTCATCTAAAACTTTTATTTTTTAGACAGGAAGTGGTAACATTAAAGAACATAAAGGATTTTCATTCTACGAAACATTTTTTTTCTGTGCTCTAGCAAAAGACTCCCTATAATCGAGCAATCATACAACATACAGGGTGGTATAGAAACAACCTGTATATCAGTGCTCGTAATTATGCAATGCACGCCTAACTAGAGAAATCAACGTCCAAACACAGTTCAAGCGACCGACAACAGTTAATTATTCCGACACGACCCAACAACGTGCATCTACACTTATCATCCACGTACGCTGATAGCCAAAGCGTACAGTTTGGAAAACACGCCTGTACGCCACCGCCCTTTAGCGGAAATTGATTGCACATGACATGACGTAACAGGCTGTGGACAGCTCATGATGACGTCACTTCTACGCTTCGATGTCACGTGACCACAGCAAAGGCACTCGCATTGCTTTGAGGTACTTCAATTAGTATCCAATTGATAGCTATTTTTGGATAACTAGTTCATTTTGCGCGTGCTTTGTTATTGAGATAAGTGGATATAGTTTGAGTTGCGGCTTTGTTTAGCTGTTTAGGCTTGTTTTGATAATTTTTCCTAAAATGATCAAAACAAGCTGATTTTCTCATTTCATTGACAGTGGCAAATCATTCTAATTCATTTGAGGAAATTTAAGACAGCTGTCGTTACTTAATAATTAAAAATAATGCAACTATTGACATCACTATTGTTGATTACTTTTTGATGAGCATACTTTTCTTTTTCTAAGCATTCATTTCAATTACAATCGCATGGCCAATATCAAATCATTTAAAGCCGGTGTAAATTGCTTAAAAATTAAAATGAAAAATTCTTCCTTTCAAAAGGTCAAGAACAAAATTAACACTTGTCTTACATAAAAGCAGGAACAAGTGAAAAGAGAAATACCGCGCACAAGAAGCCGTTAGTTTTAATTTGGGACGTAAGTGCATGCCGCCTTAAAAGATTAAAGACTAGACGCTGCGGCTCTAATTACTTTCGGTACAAGTGGCCTCGGAGATGCTTCGGTAGTGGAACCGTTTGTTCAATGGTTTTGTCGTTAGTAAGGTACAGTCCAAGAGCTAGATCGAAATAATTTTGAGAGTTCATTCAATCTAGCTCTCACGGGTCGACCTAGCAAGTTGAAATTTAGATTATTATTTAAAAATCAAGGTCCTGAGTCAACATGATAAAAAGATATGGGCAAATTTAGATTTTTGCGAATACTTGTAAGTACCAAAATTTACCTTAATTTTCAACTTTTTTATATTTCGGAATTTTCCCTTTACTTGTGCTGTAAGACCTTGCTTTTAGCGAAAATTGACAATTCTAGGTCAACCGAAAGTACCCTAAAGGTTTTGTGTCGAAAACCTATATGGTAGGTAGTTCCCGTTGACCTAGAATCACGAAATTTGGAGAGAAGCAATGTCTTACAGCACATGTAAAGGGAAAAATCTGAAAACCGTAAATATGTAGTTTATTAACAAATAAAAAAGCGAATTTACTATTACAAACTTATTATTTGCGGTTGGTGTACTAGCCGTTTCATGGCATCGAGCAACAGAAGTTTTTCCTTTAAAAAGTTTGTACGGAACCCTCGGTGTGCGAGTCTGACTCACTCTTGGCTGGTTTTTCTAAACTATACCGACTAGTTGCACTATCCCAAATTACCCAACGAAACCAACACAGCGTACACAAACTGCCTAACCCTTCACAAAAACCTCTCCAAAGTGACTCCTGTCTACTTCAAGGTAACGGTGATTATAGCTAGTTCGCTACGCGTCAATGAAGGTAGTTGAACAATCTGTCTCGTCTAGACGGCCGTTGATTGGCTGGCCGGATGCGGCGTTGTGGACACTGTCAATTAAGTCTGTGCACTTAATCAACATTATGCTTGGCTTGCAGACATTGTACCTACACTGTGGTCTTGTGTGTGCTGACTAGTTCGATGGGTGAAGCAGTCAACCAGTGATATAATACTGCAATTATTTAAAATTATTCAACTACACTCGAGAGCAATGAATCCGGGTCACTTAAAGAATGTTAAAAATCTCGGAAACTAAAAATGATAGGTTAATGCAATAAATTGTATTTAATAGACAATGTAATACTCCTTAAATGAAAGTAAAAAAAATATGAGTCACCATACATTTTATTAACACAAAATTACATAAAGAAAAAAACTGCTGATCTCTCCTTAAAACAAAAATAGGAAACATGAAATTTTTGAACTTTATTACGATTTTCTTGAATTTTAATACTTCGTATTGCCTCCTCGTGCTTCCATTTCTGCGTTTACGCGGTTTGGCATGCTGTACACCAAGTTCCTTATACGATTTTGGGGAATATTCTCCCATTCCTCTGTGAGAGCAATTTTGAGCTCACGAAGCGTGATTGGGGGAGGGTTTCGTTGTTTTACGCATCTGCCTAGCTCGTCCCAAGCATGCTCGATCGGGTTGATATCCGGGCTGCGCGCTGGCCACTCCATACGAGTAATGTTCATCTCTTGAAGGTAGTCATTCACAATCCTACCTGCATGAGGTCGGGCATTGTCATGCATAAATATAGCATCCTCACCTAAATTGACCATAAATGGACCAACGTGATCATTGAGGATTTCTTCCACATATCTTACGCTAGTTAAAGAGCCGTTTTCTATGATCACCAGCTCTGTGCGACTTTCAGAAGAAATTCCGGCCCACACAAGTACAGACCCACCACCGTAGGCTACTTTTTCTTCGATGCATGCTTGCTTGAATCTTTCCCCTGGTCTTCGATACACTCTGTGTCTTCCATCGTGCTTGTAGAGCATAAATTTTGATTCGTCGGCGAACATAACTTTTGACCAATCTTCAATACTCCAATTTACGTGGCTCTGGGCATATCTTAGTCTTGAAATACGATGCCCACGCTCCAGTTTAGGGCCGTTTGCAGGTCTAAGGGGTTTTAAGTTAGATTCAGCAAGCCGACGTCTTACTGTCCATGCACTTGGGTTACTTCCTCCGAGGCGTCGAAACTGATTTGTGAGTTCAGTTCCTGTGAGAAAGCGATTTCGAAGCATGGTGTTCACCAAGTATCGGTCTTCTCGTGCTGTGGTACACCTGGTTCTGCCCGTTCCTGGTCTGCGTAGGTTAGAACCAGTTTCTTCGTAACGTCGGAGAACTCTTTGTACTGTTGACAGCGACACACCGACAGTCCTGGCTGTATCGCGCTGACTCCGGCCGGTTTCCAGCATTGTAAGTATTCTGGTGCATTCTTCAGGCGTAAGCGACATAATTTCAGCTTGAATAATGAATATAGAGCACTATCAACATGGTTTATGTACCCACATAAATGACAGATTACAAACAAAAGCAAAACCAAATGCTGTAATTTCGTAGTTCCATCTTCGAAAGTGGCCCTTTTTCAAATTTGATTTTTTTATGATATAACTATACAATAACTAAGAAGTTTTAATACCTTCATTTAAGGAGTATTACATTGTCTATTAAATATAATTTATTGCATTAACCTAGCATTTTTAGTTTCCGAGATTTTTAGGATTCTTTAAGTGACCCGGATTCATTGCTCTCGAGTGTATGAGTAGGTAGAAAACGCTGGTTTGACCACGTGAGAGATTGACCGAAGAAAACCGCACAGAGAGAAGAGTGGAAGGCTATGAACAAAAAACCGGTCAAGTGCGTTGCAAGGGTTCCGTACCATAATGTAAACAACATTAGACAAAACGGAAAAAAACACGTTTGTTGTATGGGAGCCCCCCTTAAATATTTATTTTATTCTGTTTTTAATTAATTTCAACTGTCTAGCTATCACGGTTCATGAGATACAGCCTGGTGACAGACAGACGGACGGACAGAGTAGTCTTAGTAATATGAAAGTAGTAAAGTAAAGTAGTAAGATGAAAGGAATCGACTACTAAGATGACGAATAATAGAGAAGTATGGAAGAAGACATGCTCGACCCCAAACAAATTGGGATAAGGGCAAGAAAAATGATGATGAAAGTAGCCAGTATCTGAAAGAAACCAAATTTGTTTTCTACAGATTAAGAAATAAAAATTATCTTGAATAAAAACACAAAGTTTTAACAAGTGTGTTTAAGCATGTAGTTAATGTTGCCTATCATTGTTCCGACTTTCATAAAGGCGTCTAAGAAAATTACTTTGTTGAATATAAAGTTATCAAATAAACACATTTCACGTAACAACGCTAAACTTTACTGCAATAATTTCATTGAAATACGATGTGTAAACTTCTTTACCAAAAAAAAACTCCCGCAAACATCAAGATATGAGAATAGCTATAAGAATATAAGCATTCAAATCGTAAAGGATCTTCTTTTAGTATTATAAAGCTATTTCTTTCCCCACATTTAACTAAAACGAGCTGTGAATGGAGCATAAAGTCCCGAGATATTTTTAACAGTAAACTCTGAAACTGTATTATTTTCATAAAAATGTGGGATTCACTTTAAAATTTAAATAACTGCCATAGAATTTTAACGAGTTAGTATGAGACAGACTCCTTTCAACTCGCTAGTGATTCTGCTAGGAGTAATTATGCTGGAACTGCTCTTAATGCTCTGCTGTAAATAATTTCATCACTGCTACTCTCAAAACGTCTTCTTGTTCTTCTGGTGCCTCTCTGATTACTGAAGGTTGGCCATTAACTCCGTATATTCCTTCTTCTCCTTTGTGAGTTAGAGCAGCTGAGCAGCCCTCGTGATACCGTTTTATTTCCTGATCAAAACGGTAAAGCAATCTACATCAGCCTGTCGTGGTGGATTACGGTCCACTTCCTCTCGCAAAGATGAGGACTGTAGCCTCGGTGGTGGGTCAGTGGACATTATACTTTTAATGGGTTACTCCAAACTGAACATAATCTGCACCTCAGTCTGCTTCAATTAACGGCTGCTATCACTAACTGAGGCTTCGAAAAGAGCGGAAATAATGGAAGGTAAGTGAATATTTCACTTTTTACGTAGTTTTCCTTCTTGAACATGCATTTTTTTCTTGTTTCTTCTTAATGTATTTGTATTTTTTTTTGATGTCATAACGTCTTATAAATCGTTGAACACCGGCTGCGCGCCAGTCACGTTTCACCTGACTCATAAACGCCCAGCCCAAACCCTTGGACCTAGAAAACTGATATTTTGCACAGAGGTTCCCTTTATAATTTAAACAAGGGAGGAATAAAGAAAGATTTTTCGAAATGCAACTCCTAAGGGAGTTAAATAGGGAATGAAAGTTTGTATGAAAGTCCGTCAGTATATTAAAATTTTGTGTTTAGGCTGACGATTGAAAACTAATGTATACGTGTCTCAGCGTTTTTAATAATTCCACCCCCAAAGAGTTTATTATTATATCACAAAATTTATTACCTAGGCGTATGGTTGGAAGCTAACGCAACGGTGTTGTTAGAATTTCAATCCTTAAGGGGTTGAAAAGGGGGGTGAAAATTTGTTTTTTAAGTTAAAATCACTGATATCATGAAAAATGTCGTTAACTCGTAAAATTATCGTCCGCTAACCAATTTTACAGACAACCATTTTTTTTATTTAAAGTCAAAGTATGATCGTATTATACTTAAATATCTGCTATAGCCAAAAATGAACATTCGAAACGCCATGCACTCATGCCTGAATTCAATCTTTTTCATGATCAGCGTAAACATTTCAATAATTATCTTTACCGCTCCTCTAGGGGCCGCATACCTATAGCTATTTATTGTACACAGGAAATTAAGCCCTTTGTCGTTCATTCGTCTGGCTCTGAAGATTCATTTTTGCTTGCGTGCCACGGAAACTGCGACTTCCCGGAAACATTGCTTACCTTGCTAATGGACTTAATAGAAATATAGACTTTATTGAAAACAAAATATAGGCTTTTTTCCTGTGTTATGTGAGGTGTTGCATATTCTTTTCCTGATGGTGGAAGTCCAGTGCATCGCTGTAAACATACGACCCGCTGTTGTGCACTTAAAGGTAGATATTTATAGGGTTAGTACTCGATACGCTTATGCTTAATATATATTTTTTTAAATATATTATTTTTCGTTTAAATTGTTTGAGGGTTTATAACACGCTTTTATGTAATTTATAATTTAATTTATAAAAAACGAATCGTAAATAATATACAATTAATTTAAAAAAAAAACACAACCAGTGAAGCCCTACAAAACATAAAAGATTGCCTTTAACGTCGGTTTTATAATTATTTCTTACATCACTACTTTTTCGATTCCATACAATCTTATTGGTTACTTGGTCTGCTGTGCTGTCAACGATGCTGCAAGCTAGTCTAGACATAGGTAAGCTCTTCACTCAATTCTCCCTCAGTCTGGCAACCCTACGCCACTCCTGCGCTGCACGAACGCAAGTGACTCGGCTCGTTTTTCAGTCCAGTGCACATTACTGCCCGCGACTGTACTACAAACAACATTAAACTTTTTATCTGCGACTGTACCTGTCTAGATGCCAGTAAAAATCCATCTGGAAGGATTCATTCATATTATTTATATTTGTGTTTAATTTTGTATGTTATTCACAGTTTTATAAAATGAAAAGTGTGGTCAAAAAGAGGGAACCAATTTAATTAAAATAGGAATTTAAATGCTTTTGAAATATATTTTTAAACGTTAGTTCCTATTTGAAATAATTGGTTCTGTTTCTTTCTCTCTTAGGCGTGAAGGCTAAGAAATAATAGCTACACGTCGATCGAAGGATAAGCAACGCTTGCCGAGATCGTTCTATGGATGGGATACCATCTTTACAGCCAGGCCGGCTTTCCCTTCGTGCCATCCTCCACCTGGTCTTTTCCCGACTATGTTCATGACCTGACCTCTATGACATTGTAATTACTGGGACAGGTCATTTTATGGGACTTAAAGAAAACTAACAAATGTGAGTGTACTCTGAAAACACTTCTGCTTCATACTCCAAGGATAACAGGCATCATGTATAGTTACCTAACTAATACAATATTCCGCTAAGGTTTAGCACCCACCATATCAGTTCCACCCTTCTATTGATACCTCTCGTTAGTCCGTGACTAACTTATATAATATCATTCATAATTCGGGTCGGGATCGAATTTTATGTAATGGTGGTAGCTTGGTGTAAATTCTGAGCGCGGTCGCGGCGGCTATTGGAAGCACTCGTGTCACCTCGCACTAAGGTAGAATAGTGTGGATGAGACTGCTCGTTAATAAATGATTTTAGACTTTATTTTAATGTGTAGTTGACTGTAATTGCTTTAGACTGTCACTTGCACGATTATTCCTAATTAATTTCATGCTTTCACTCGATGAAAGACTATGTACGCATTCGAGGTCCGTCCTTGAACTATCTGCAGAGATTGTCTTTGCTCCGACCGACTTGGAATCAGACAGACAGAAAGACAGAGAGAATCAGGTGGCCATGAGTTCGTATGTGGTACGTCTCCCCACAGACAATGGCCCACCTACCATCTTTCACCGCATCACCAGCGCCTGTGATGATCAATTTACTGCATCAGTGAAGGGGGTTTCGCGTGGCTGAGTTTTGGGCTAAACACATTTGAACTTTTTGCCATCGAGACGCTAAGAAGAAGAAATAATAGATCTATTCGTCAATGTGACACTTCCAGTCATAGTGAAATTTCAATTCACTTAAAATTGTTGTAAGACTGGTAACGCAATTGACTATTCCCTAATGTACATTATAAATATTGTTCAAGTTTTAAGCGTAGGTTTTTAACAGTTCGTGGTAAGTGAATTTCTGTAATTTGAACAGAGTGATCGGATCGTACATAAAATTACAGTAGAATAGGATCCAGTGAAGTAGAAAATTCTAAATTATTACATTTTTCCTATTAACTTACATCGAAACTGGATCGATACTGGAGCTGAAGATACTAAACGTACAGATTTTTTTTATTTATCACTATCAGTAACCTATAATAGGTAGGCAATGAGATTTTACCAATAGAGACGTCATACTCATTAAAAATAAATAAAAACATGGCGATATTCGAACGCGTCGTTCGAACTGACAACACCGCACGCCATTATCTCGTGCTCTCTGTCACTCATATGCAACGCATTACTTGTCTCTCTCTTGTGTAGGTGTCAAATCGGCAACAGCGCGGCAGTGATTTTTAAGTAAAATAAAATTATTTTATGATTTTCCATTTAAATAGACTAAACAGTACTAACAAATGAAAACATACGTCCTTCTTGATTTTTACAGCTGGCCCAGTATAAGTATTACACTTTCTGAACACACAATTTGCCTTATTTGTTTATTTTCATACACCAAACTCCCGCTTAAACATCAGTTCGCGTCGCACAGGACGGACTGAGGTCACACAAGCTGATCAGCTTGTGTTTGCATTGCCACGCTGACGTCGGTAAAACGTATCTACCTCAGTATTATATATAACATCATTGTAGGAAGGTATTAATAGATAACATAAGGCTGTCGACAATTAATTTGAAAATAGCCAGCGTTGAAATAGAAAACCTTATCATTGAAAAGCACAATTTCACTTGAAATCTTCGTCCCCGTCTTCTGTTACATATTTGCATGTTGTCCTGCCCCACATTCGACTTGAAACTTCAAAGCGACCTAAAAATCAAACATAACATGTTGAACGTCTTCAAATAAACATGTTTTCGTGTGTGCAGACTGTCAAACATTGTTTGACAAACATGTTCGCGGCGCACTTAGTATAATAAAGCAAATACCTATTTTAATGGAAATGTGACTGCGCAATTCATGTTTCGTGAGTACTTTTCATGTCTGAAATGTTCTTAGTTTGATGTATTTTAAAGTGTTTATGTTTATTTAACGGTGTGAATTTTAATATGAAACTGAGAGGGTGGTGTTTTTTTCGATGACTAAAAACTACTACAGCTAGCTACTTTACATTACCAAAGTAAAGTTTTCTCTAAAATCATTAATATTCTTTGTATTCAACACTTGTTAACGCATTTTTATTACGACTTGACTAAACATGATAATTTCTTTATTGTTTGTAAGTGAAAACACTCAATTCACACTCACTCATATCTATATATACCCGCATAAACTACATTATTTTTGAACATTGAAAGAATTACGATATGTTTTATTGTATGCATAAAATCTATCTACCGAGGCTATGTGCTTAATTTTCTTAGCTTCCTGGAACTTCAAAAGCAACGCTTAATAAACCAAAGACTTATAGTATAACGAAGTAACTACCTCTGCGTTAATGAGGCCTAAAGCGATATCACGCAAACCAAGCATGTAAGTCAATTTTCCACCCCCCAAGCCGTAAACAGGGTCCATAATGGACGGCCAATTGGCTGCCCCGGTAATGATATGGTCCTGGACCTTAATTACCTAATAGGGTTTGTATTTAGGTCCGATGTAATTATTATGGAATAGATTTTGTTTGCGTACTCGCATGAAAACCGCCGCGTGAAAGTCGGATATTATTCCAAGGGAATCGTATTACCATGGTTAAAAAGTCCAGGTACGTAATTCTATGTATTCCATGTATGTAATTTCATTGATATCCAAGCAGGCTGACAGGAATGCGTGACAAACAAATACACTAAGTTTCGCTTTTATAATATTAGTTATAGTATTGTATTTTCCATATAGTAGGTATACGAAAGACTATACCTATGTTCAACGGTTCTTTCGGTTGGAATAATGATGATATAAGAAACCTTCTTTTGTCATAAATAGGCATGACGACAGTATCAAAAAATTGCAAATCTATTTAGTCCGTCAGTTAGAGTATTGGAAATTGATGGACACGTATTTTTTGTTTTTGTAAATGAATGAATTTTGACGAAAGATAAAACGCATCAAAACTCGGGAGTGGGGGCTCGTGACGTCAGAACTAGCTAAAAATTATACCTAGGCGTGACGTATTGAGAATTTTAAAAGCGTCATATCTACGTCAATTTTGGTTTACGTAACATTAGAAAAAACACGGGTCAAATATTTTTTGATAATCTAACTGACGGACTAATTAGATTTATTTTGTCGTCTCGCCTATTAACAGTGGTTCAATGTTAAGAGCGGTTTGTGATTGCTGTCATTCAGTTAGCCAGCAGACGGGAACATGCTGCTGCCCACTCTTGCCGTGCCCTCAGACTCAACCATCTTCTACTTCTTAGCGTGTCGATGGCAATCTAAATTGTGTCAGCTCAGAACTGAACTACTAGTTTGGCGCTTTCAGTAGCGTTCATCGGTTCCAAGACTTAACGTTTTCAGCTCAGTCCCAAGTTGAAGATCAAGCAGCATGCTGCTTACGACATTACAAATTTCCGCCGCTACTTTGTTGAATAAAAGAATTTAGGCCTACCATTTATGTTGTCTATTATAAGGTAATAAAAATTATTTGTCAGAAGTTCCGTGGGTATTGTACCTATCATTATGAACAATTTTTACTATGGGACGAACCCTGAGATCGAAACCGAAAAATATATCAGCTGTTCTATACATTTATGGTTAGGTAACCTGTTTTTTTTTGGGAATTATACACCTTATATAACTTAATCTCACCTTATAAATCATAAACAATACCTACAACATAATATACATGTTCTGGAGTTAAAATACATTTTAACAAAGTGTCTAACAGTAATTAGAGTGAAAGTTAGTCATTAAACTTCTTGCTTTCATTAAGGCACCTCGTACAATATCTTGTGTTGACTAAATTGAGTCTGGAATACTTTAACACGTTTTTTTATGGAATTTGCAACTATGTTTTTTGTTGGTGTATTTTTTACCACTAATGATTAATGTTTTTCAATTGGGTTTGTGCAGTTGCAATCTTAATTGTAATATCAGTGTCTTATTAAGGTTTTTTAACATTAGATATCAACATAGATTATGCCTTTTTTTTTTTTTTTTTCGGATGGGAAATCATCAAATGACTCCTCCCGCTCTGGGCGGAGCAGGAGGGAGTGTCAGACTTTTACTGACTAAAACCCATCCATGTTCCTTCATCGCCCTTTGTGTTCCGGGGCCACGGTATCTCTTTCGAATAGTCCCGCAGCCCCGGCAGGCTTCGGCCCTTGCGGACCCCTTCCCTATTGCTGACTCTCTTTGAGGCGCGCGCGGAACACGAACGCGACGTCGACACGGCCTGTCGTCATGAGACGGACGGACGCGAGCTAGCCCATAGCTCCCCGTCCACAGGCCCGCGCCTACGGTGGCCGGAAGCCACCACGTGGCCCCCGACGCCCGGGGCGTCTCCCGCGGCGGCCGGGACGTGAGGATCTCTCCCTCTCACGTTCCGCCAGCTTCTTCGCATGCAGCGACTGCTTCGCAGAAGGAGGTGACGGCGTCCCATTCCGTCTCGCTCCGGACCATGGCACGAACCAGGGCCGGAAGCGAGAGGTCGCCGCCGCCGATCGCCACCTCGAGGACACGACGGTGCTCTACCCAAGCGGGGCACACCTCCACAGTGCGCTCCACCGTGTCCTCCAGTCGATCCTCGCAATGGAAACACCCGGGCGTCTCCTCCCGCCCGATTCGGTGCAGGAACTTACCGAAACATCCGTTTCCGGTAAGAACCTGCGTCAGGCGGAAGGTGAGGACGCCGTGGCGTCTCTCCAGCCACTCCTCAAAGAGTGGACTTATCGCCACTATTGTGGCGTGCCCTGCACGGGGTTGCGACAGTCGCTCTCTCCATGTCGCCATGAGATCCTGCCGGAAGTCCGTCCGCTGAGCGACAATTTGCCGCGGCAGCGGAGTTTCCCCCCGGCGGGCGTAGCGCCTCCGCGCGCCACTCGTGTAGGCGCGCGAGGACTATCGCCTCCAGATCCTATGGCGGCAATCCGGCAAGGAGGCTCGGCGCCTCGCGGGATATCGTGCGGTACCCCCGGATCAGCCTTACGGCCACCACCTTTTGGGGCGCGTTCAAATGGTTGGCAGCTCGCTGCCTCAATGAACGCGCCCACACCGGGGCGGTAAAGGGCCATGATGGATTATGCCTCAAACTGCATTTTAGCAGTAAATGCTTTCAGAGTCTTGATCACAGGTTTGTAGCGAAATCGAACTAGAACGATTGGAATTTCTGACTTAACTGTAATCTTTTTTGAATAAGTATTTCAATGCAGTACCTACCTACTGGTTGGCTTTATGATAGTGTTCGTACTCTCTCCATATCTATAAACAAGTCAAAGTGATTACTTGAGTAAAAGTCGTTATTTAAGATACGATTTTTACTCTGTAATTTAGTAATTGCTTGAAGTTAGAACTGTCAAAAGCTTTGCTTTCTTTGACGGTTCTACTTTGTTCAAATTCTTGTCTATTTCATAAAAATGTTTGCATAAGTAATTACTTAAACTCGGGTAATTACTTTAACTTGACTATACTCGTAGATTCTATACAAGTGTAAGTAATCCACCAGTCTTATCCACAGTAAGTAAACGAAGACGGTACGTATATCCACAGTAACACCTCGGCCTCACCCGCTGGCGGCCACCAGACATTATTTATACCCCGCCAGCGCCCTAACGTGACATATTTTAAAGCGACCGTTTTAATAAGTCGCCTTTAACCTGCCACTTTTGGTTCGTAGATTTAATAGAAGAGACTACGTGAGCACGTGGCCACGCATCTGGATAGAGTTGCGGATTAAAATGGGCCAGATTGTGTTTTGTTTTGCTTGAGTATGCGGGAACTGAAGAACCCCAGATTTTGAATGAATGCTGGTGAAATCATGCTTGATTCTGATAGGTCGGCGTAGTAGGCATGATTTTTGGATTTCCAGAATAAGCAATTGTTTTGGCTTAGTTTATTGTATTCCCAAACTGCTTGATTTGCGCCCACAACCCAGGCGATGAATTTGCAAAACGCAGATTTGATTACACAGAATCTGGATTCGTTTATGAGCAGCAGTAAAGCTATGTGCAATTATTGCATGAAGTTCTTTAGTTAGTGTTATGTTGTTGGCTCGCTGTATGCTTTTGGGACAAACTGTAAGTGCAGCAAGTAACTTTATTATGAATAAATTGCGTACATTCATAATATTATTAGGGCTTCTAAAAAGCGCGCTTATTCTTGGTTCTGTATGTCTCGCAGCATTTGGTTTCAGAACGAAATGATCAACGAAATTCTGAACGGCAATCTCACAGGGTCAAAGGTCGCTGTAACTTAATAACTTGAGTCCCATATTCCGCCAGTAAGCTATCTCGTCGTATTCGGCCGGGTCCTGTAAAGTACGGAGTTTTACAGCCGGGCCGCTGTGCCCCGTCTATTTCCTACGAATGTCGCTTCCGAATCGGATCTCCCCACGGAATATTCCGTACAGATAAAATAAATTCAGATTCCAGTTAAATTCTACATCCGTGGCCGGTCCCTGGCCGGTGCCTATATAACTTGCGAGGATTACCCTCGCCACCTCCTAAAATCTAAAGCTAGTGGCATCTGCAACTAATTGATGTGTTCTCCGAGGAATAAAAACTGCACGATTAGGACCCTGATAAAGGTACCCTTGTTTATCACCCGCAGTTACAAACTTCGTTTTTGCTACAAAATTGTTTATACCCGAAACGGTGCGTGCAATTTTCGGCCACCCAATAAAATATACTGAAATGTTGAGAATTTTCATCTTGCGAAACAGGTTGAATCACTTTTGTTTTCAACTTTTCCAAAGTTCGAGTTGATAATTTAGGGCGTTGGAGTGTTGGCCGCTCGCTAAATCTTGAACACACGCGACCTATAGCCGGCTCGATGATTTACAGGGCAATAAAGTTTTTAATTTCAAGTGGAAACATTCCATTATCGCAGTTTCGTTTTTAATAAGTGAGGGTCGGAGGTGGACGGCCAATTCCGCTGTGAAATTGAAAAAGTTAAACGACAACATCTAGTACAATTGGTTTTGGGTCGATAGTACCGAACTCATATTGAGGGCGGCAAGCAGAGTTATCTATCGGTTTATAGAGAACGTCGAGCGATTATGGAAATTCAACAAAACTGGGATGAATGTAAGAAGTTTAGGGTACATTTAGTTATTTGGGTATTGATCCTGTTACTAAAATTGGAACGGTGTGTTTCAAACTTTCAGACGGTATGTTTGGGTTCTGATTGTCTAATTATCCCTTTCTTTACACGCCTAGCTACGGTAGGTAACATGGTCATACAACCCGCAAATATTAACATGGCGATGATGAGATAAGTTCAACGAGAAGGCACCAATCTGTAGATAATGGAAAATAAAAACAAAAAAATAAAAAATTTAGAGTTTTTTTTAAGAACATAATTATGAATTAGGATAGGTAGGTACATACTAGATGTAAAACGTAAAGAACATCTTTAATTAAATTCCACATACATTTATTGATGAAAACGAAAAGAAAAATACACTACACATCCACGTACCGTACCCCATAAAGGTAGACCTCCATACCTCCCCTACCTACAGACCCAAGAACAAAGTTGTCGGTAGCATCAGCTGATGATTTTCCCACGAAAGTTGTAAAACTTAAATGGCGGAAACGCTTTGCTTAATAGACGAGGGGCTGTAAACTTGTTATACCTACAAATCTATTAGAATATTGCTGCTAAATTGTGTAAAAACAACTTTCACATTTTATTTTAGGCACTTCATAGAACTTTCCTTAAACACGTGATGAGAGATTTTCTAGAAAAAGGGACAATTGCGATTGCCTTGACTACTAGCTATTGGTGTGTTTCGTATTTCTAAACTATCTCTTGCATAAAATTGACACGTGTGTTTACAAATACGAAGACACATCAGGAACGTACCGATGCAAGTATGCAGGCAACTCAAAATTGCCATGCGTACTTATCCCTTGATCTGTCCACGAAGTAGACACAATAGTTAATTAATTGTGTCTCGAACAAATCGGTCCGTTGACAGATCATGATGCCGCCTCACAAAATGAATAACCCCCGAATACTGAAACGTCACTCAAAATTTAAGTAGCACTTATATTTAACAGATACTCAAAAGTGACGTTTGGCCATATGAAATTTAAAGTTTAGGAGCTGCTCAAATGTTAAGCAGCCCTTAAATTTTGAGTGACGTTTCAGTATTCGGGGGTAATAAGGACTGCAAAATAATTAACTAAGACTGCCACGTTGGTCAAGTGATCGTGAGCGCGACTGCTGAGGTCCTGGGTCAATTCCCGGGTCGAGCAAATTGTTATTGTTTTTTTTCCATTAGGAATTTTTCAGTAGCAGCCACAGAGTCGTGATTTGTGCCCGGTTGATGGCAACAGGCTCGCCTATTCATCTCCCTTTTACATGGACTTAAAACATAACTGGTGAAATGTGGAGTGGTGGTGGTGGTGTGGATGTAGTGTTGTGTGTGTGTGTGGTGTGTTCGGGAATTGCAAGCGTCATATTATGCTATGTTATGTTAAAATAATTAAATGCAAAAAAAATGCGAAAACGATGATAAAATAACATAGGAAAATGTAAACACTCTGTATGAAACTACTGCCTACGAATTACAAGCATTAACTTGAAACGTTAAACTAGTTCAAACAGATTGATTCAGAATATCGTCACATCTCTGGATTACGTTGTATCTAAGTGTGTCACTACTGAACAAACTTGCTTAAACTTGCTGCTATACATGAGGAAAATTCAACTCTATGTGGTAAGAATAAGGTTGAGGATAGAGAGTTCGTTCCAAGTGATTATTCGTTAATAATTCTGGAGTGGACCCCTAGGGTTAAGGGTAAGCTGGTTATGTTACCCTGAGGGAATCGGGAGTGACTGATTTCTATCGCAACGGCCCGAATCCTGATAGCTTTTGTTGCCTGTCGGGTTATTTTTTTAGGCTGCCCGGTTTTAATCCAATATAGTTCTCTGATACACTTTGAAATTGGAAAATTTGATTCTGCTCGATACGAAGAATGGTATATTTTATTTAAAATTCTCAGAAACTTTTGAGCTGTTTTATTTTTGACGGTTTCTGAGAGCCTACCATGATCTAATTAAAAACGATTCAAAAGCAAGACAGTTCAGTTTAGGTTCCTAAACTGCATCGCTCAAACTCGTACCATGACGTCCAATACGCTCAGCGGCATTTGGATCGTTAAAAGTGAATGAAAGATCGCAATTTGTGGCTGAACCGCGTTTGAAACGTTTTTGGTGAAAAAGAGACAACGCTATTAGTATCAAATAACCTTGTTTCGCGCACATTTTAGTGTCTGACACGCTCAGAAGCAAGTAACGTTTTAATTGTTTTTAACTTAGTGTCTAGTATAATCTTCCTCAAAAAACTCAAACTAAAGCTGTTCATCAGACATCTGTTAGAGAAAAACAAATGTGGTTAAAAAAGGCATATAAATAGGTATTTTAGACTTTAAAAGAAAGATTAAAGTACACTTACATTGGTTTTAAAACTTTATTTTCGTCAATAATTCAGTAAACGTTTCAGTTTAAGATAAAGAAATAGTAACCTATATTGAATCGCTTATTTTGACAGTTGAGCGTTTCAGTTGAGCTGCTTTGTGGACGTCATGGTACCAAACTAGTGCAAAATTGAATGAATGAAACCAAAACTTGCGACTCAGTTTGGAGTCAATCGCTGTCAGATGGCATGGCCTAAATTGAATCGTTAAACTGACGTCATGGTACGAATTAGAAGAACAGTTCAGTTTAGGTCCTAAAATGGATCGCGTTAAGAGCTTGTGGTAGGCCTCCAGGAGGCCTACCATGATCTAATTAAAAACGATTCAAAAGCAAGACAGTTCAGTTTAGGTTCTTAAACTGCATCGCTCAAACTCGTACCATGACGTCCAATACGCTCAGCGGCATTTGGATCGTTAAAAGTGAATGAAAGATCGCAATTTGTGGCTGAACCGCGTTTGAAACGTTTTTGGTGAAAAAGAGATAACGCTATTAGTATCAAATAACCTTGTTTCGCGCACATTTTAGTGTCAGACACGCTCAGAAGCAAGTAACGTTTTATTTGTTTTTAACTTATTGTCTAGTATAATTTTCCTCAAAAAACTCAAACTAAAGCTGTTCATCAGACATCTGTTAGAGAAAAACAAATGTGGTTAAAAAAAGCATATAAATAGGTATTTTAGACTTTAAAAGAAAGATTAAAGTACACTCACATTGGTTTTAAAACTTTATTTTCGTCAATAATTCAGTAAACGTTTCAGTTTAAGATAAAGAAATAGTAACCTATATTGAATCGCTAATTTTGACAGTTGAGCGTTTCAGTTGAGCTGCTTTGTGGACGTCGTGGTACCAAACTAGTGCAAAATTGAATGAATGAAACCAAAACTTGCGACTCAGTTTGGGGTCAATCGCTGTCAGATGGCATGGCCTAAATTGAATCGTTAAACTGACGTCATGGTACGAATTAGACGAACAGTTCAGTTTAGGTCCTAAAATGGATCGCGTTAAGAGCTCGTGGTAGGCCTCCTGTTCTGAATTTTTGAATCCATATTTTTCAGTCGAATGCGTTTTATTTTTTTATTACCTATAGGTTTATGTTTTTATTATAGGTAGGCTCTTTTGTGTCGTGAATTTTTACTATATTTTTCCTTGCATTGGCTGGTTTCTTCTTTGCTTTCATTTTCTGTCTAGGTTTTCATAGACTTTATTATTTTAGCCTTAAATACACTCTTTTATCACAATATCATTCGAAGGATTACCTCGGTCTAGTGGTCGCCAGCTACTAGCGACTGCTAAGAAGAGGTGGTGGGTTCGATTCCTAGTTTGGGCAAAGTGTTATTGAGTTTTTCCATCAGGAATTTCTCAGTAGCAGCCACGGAGTCTGGATTTGTGCCCGATTGATGGCAATAGACTTGACCCCGATTACATTAGACTTAACTGACGGCTACAACACTTGCTTTGCTAATAGGCGAGACGACAAAAAAATCTAATTAGTCCGTCAGTTAGATTATCAAAAAATATTTGACCCCTGTTTTTTCTTTTGTTACGTAAACCAAAATTGACGAAGATATGACGCTTTTAAAATTCTCAATACGTCACGCCTAGGTATAATTTTTAGCTACTTCTGACGTCACGAGCCCCCATCACTCCCGAGTTTTGATGCGATTTATCATTGTCAATATTCATTGATTTACAAAAACAAAAAATACATGTCCATTAATTTTCAATACTCTTAACTACTGTCGTCATGCCTATTATACTGTTGCTCCCTATGTGGGCGTAGTGTATAACACTTTGTGTATTTAGATGCAAAATAATAATCATGGTATTCAAGCCATTATAATGTGTATTTCATAAGGTCCTGTTCACCAATAGGAATGTGTGTTTAACCTTATAACTTTAAAGATCTTCAACAATTTACTCAAAACTGAACTCTTTCTAAAATCAGATAAAACTTTCGAACACCGTCACAAATTCAATAAATCAACATCGAGAAAATCAAATAACATAACGAAGTTATAGTGAAGAAAACAGGAAACAAAGACTTGTTGGATGTTAAGGAACATCCACGGTGTCCCGGCGGATCCCTAGGGTCGTCCCTGCAGCAACAAGTTATGGATGATAAACGCTTTTGTTGGCACATCCCTAATTGATTGTTGCCTTTGTGCTTTGCCTATGGGGTTTTATTCTGATGTGGTCTTTTGTTTGTTTAATTTCAGGAAGGTGAATTTTGTGACACAATCAATCCAATTACTCGCGTCCATGAGGTGGAAACCGTTATTGAAATTTGTAATCTTAATAATTTTCTGGACAATGTTTAACGAAAAGTATGAAAGTTATGTATTTTTTATCAAAGTGAAAGAAGTCTACATTAAAGGACCCAATTCTCTAATCTCTATCTCAATCTAGCTAGTCGCAACATCGTCTAAGCGACAGTCAATGTCCAAAAGTTGACAAAAACGCAGGCAAAGTGGGTTTTCAGAGCCTGAGATTTATTACCTACACACATCAACACCGTCTAGGGATATTTTGTATAAAGTTCTTAAACTCAAAAAATACTGGCCAGTTTTAAATTCTTTTCAAGAAAGCTTATTTTGTAAACCTTTTTGAATGATTCTAAATTTGAATTTGAAAAAATAAATTAAAAACAAAAGAATTACGCGGCATAATGGTAGTGAAGTCCGAAAGTTTAATTTACATAAAGTAGTTTTTGGCTATTTTTTTGTGTCAAATTTAGGTTTTATAACAAGTTATCGGTTAATTTCAAATTAATGTTATTGTGTGCATCATGCAGCGGCGCCATTTAACGAGAGAGAAAATTTTAAGGGCAGTAGGCATGCTCCAAGCTGGGACTACTCAACGGAGTATTGTTGAGGAGATTGGAACAAGACAAAACGTGATATCAAGGTTATGGTCACGTTATCGTGCTACTGGTGAAGTGGCTGAAAGACACCCAGGCGGGAAGCGCATAACCACTCAGCGACAAGACCGATTTTTGCAAGTTGCCGCGAGAAGACAACTAAATGTTACGTCCATGCAGTTGGTTCAGAGGCTCCAGTCAGAGCACCAGTTTCTTGTGAGTGACCAAACTGTGCGGAGATGGCTGCATGAAGCTAACCTTCATGCTCGCAGACCGCTTCGTACTCCAGCACTACGCCGAGGAAATCGTGGACGACGACTAGAGTGGGCTCGTGAACATTTGCTCTGGGAAGATAACCAGTGGTCTGTAGTGCCGTTTACCGATGAGTCCCGGTTTGGTTTCCATCCCGATACACGTAGAGTACGTGTTTGGCGAGTTCCTGGTCGTGAGAGCCGTCTGCAACATCCTCAGGAAGTCCACTCATACCACGGCAGGACAATTATGGTTTGGGCGGGAATTCGTGTTGGTGGAAGAACAGACCTCGTTTGGATCTAAAACACCATGACGGCTGAAAAATACCGTAACGAGGTTCTAGTACCAATTATCTACCCCCATCGACTACAAATGGGCCAAGAATTCACGCTCATGCACGATAACGCCCGTCCGCACACAGCGAGAGCGGTGACGAGCTGGTTGCAGGAGCACGACGTATTGGTCTTAGACTGGCGCGCTCAATCGCCTGACCGAAACCCCATAAAACACGCGTGGGACATGCTCCAAAGAAGGGCTTTGAGGAATTTTCCTGCAAAAATTGCGACGGAAGAGTAACTTTTTTGCATCTTAGCCGGACCTGGGACAATATACCGCAGCAAGACTTGGATAACTTAATCCAAAGCATAAAAAATCGTTGCAGGACGGTTACTAACGTCATGGGTGGTGTTACTGACTACTGATTTTTCACATAACTGTTAAAAACAGATTATGTTTTCCTTATTTTTCACTTGTTCTTGAGAAACACATTCATTGTTAGGTTTACCATTATTTCACATTTTTCTTTATTTCAATAAAAACTTGTTTACCCAAAAAAACAATGTTTTCTTTTATTCTGGAGTGTAGTCTGATAAATGGGCTTTATAAAAATATATACATGTTGTATGTTATTTTTATTAAATTTTGAGTAAATTGAGTAAATCCAAAATATCCCTAGACAGTGTTGATGTGTGTATTTCAAGAAAATATAAAGTCTTCATGTCATACCTATAAAAAAAAACAAATTACTTGGACAAACTTAAATTGAGAGAACATTGACCGATGCCTGCGTTGTTGAACGTACGATACAATAAATACGCTGTGAATTTCTCTAAGAAAGAAAAGTTCCCATTTTTGGTACACATCGAAAAATCATCGAAAAGTCGACGAAGTGTTCCGATATTATTTTGTTTGAAAATATAATGTTTATTTACTTTGATGTTTAGGGACGCAATATTTTATCGATGTTACAAACGAAAATAAGTCGATTATTTATAAAAGTTTGAATGTCGGTAGGTCTTTGTGAATGGGTACTGCCATGAAAAAAGCTATTTAAAAATGTTTCGAATGTATTTCAGAGTGTATGACTTTCAAAAGTTTTTAAAGAAAACATTTTTAAGTTGTTTTGAAAGATTTTCATTGTTATCTGTTCTTTTATTTGATGTTAGTTTCACTGTTATTTACAAACTTCGTTATATAAATCAAAATGTAAGTATAACTAACGTAAACACATAGGAAAATAAGTGATGCGAAACAGCTCTAGAAATCAAATGCCTAACCAATACATTTTCGTCATCATCATCATCATCAGCCTATAATGTTGGGACACGGCCCACCCCACTGCTATAATCCACCACGCGGGCCCAGTGCGGATTGGTAGATGTCACATGTCTTCGAATTTTTGATTCTAGGACATGCCGGTTTCCTCACGAAGTTTTTCTTCACCGTTTTGTTGTTTTGAGAGCAGTGGTGAGGACTTAAATTACACAAAGTAATGCGCCTGTCTGGGTTCGAACCCACGACTGGGCCACCATTGCTCCACACTCCTACATTTTCGTAAGTTGAAGCAATATGTTCCGCATTAAATTCTGGATTCTTCTTCTTCCCTCATTGCTAAAGATCGTAAGTCTACTTCTTTATATTTTTCCATGAGTCTTGTCTATCGGTTCCATCAATACTCTCGCTATCTCTCTCTCATCATCTTCAGCACGTAACCAACCAATACTGAGTGTAGGTCACCCCCATTTCTCACCACTTTACCCGGCCTCGGACCTCCCGAATCTAATCTTTGCCTGCTACTTTTAACAGAGCGTCAGTTCACCTTACCAATAATGTCTTGCTGGATTTGAACTTAGTGAAAAGTGCAGCTTGCGAGCTTCTACTTTGTTTTTTTTTACTTTATTTGCTTCTAGATGATTAAAACCTAATGTAATCTATAATAAAGCCAATTTGAATCCTCAAGCTTATAAATAAACGTATATTTTTAAGGAATCTCTCTTAGAAGTCTGAGCTGTTATTCATTTATCTAGTTCAGACACAGATGTCTTGTCGAATTACTGTTAATATAAGCTCCTATAAGATAGTTTTTATGTAATGTATGCACTAGAATTGAATAAAAAAAAAATATATATACAGCAATTTCTAGAAAGAGAAACGGATAAAGCTTAAAAGAACTTCACCATTTACAATTTTACGTCTAGTGAATGGGCTTTGTTAATTTTTTTAAAGATGTTGTAATTAAAAAACCATTTCGAGGAATAGCGTTACTGATCATGACGGACTAAATAATCATGAAAAATATTCATATTTTATTGATATTTTTGATAAAATACGATTGACCTTCATTGCCCTTCAAATTACGTCAGCTTTGGCTGTACAGTTTTGTATCGTTGCCTCAGAAATTAAAAAGTAAGTGGCAAGTATTGTCTACAATCTGTCAAGTGTCAAATTATAAATGTCAAAAATATAAACAATTAAACATATAGTAAGTTTCAAGTTTTTACGATTATTGTTACTGCGACTTGCCTCATAGTCTCGTAAAATCATCAATTCAAATCATTACACTATCTCAACACTCGGCAATATTTAATATACTGGGAGAGTTATGGAATACAGGAAGTGCTTTGTTCCAACTTGCAGCAATAATAGTTATAATAGTCCAAACAAAATTTTTGTTCGTACATGAGAAGATTTGCGAGAAAAGTGGTGTCGTGATGTAGGCGTGCAAGGTTTATGTAATGTATTGTTGCGAAGATCACTGATGTAAGTATTTAAAAAATACGTTTTTATTTTTATAGGATTCGAATTTATGTGACGTTTATGGACACTGACAGATGTTGTGTTGACATTTTTTTTTATTATGTACTGGTGAGGCAACGGCACAATCTTTTGTGCCACTGATGACGTCATCTACCTTAAAAATTTAAATATTAAATAAAAAATAACTATTGAACCAATCATCAAAATATTCAAATTAGTTTCTTAAAATGCTCTAAATTTGCAAAAATTAAAATAAAAAGTTATGGTTAAAAAATTAAGACAATCCCCATTACAGAAGAAGTGCAGTTTTCTCTTTTGCTAATGTGATACTCAGATTTATAACCAAGTAAGGCAGCTACTATTCATCAAAGGATAGGCTGATTGACGAAGACTCGAAGTGCAATAGTTATGTTTTGCTTAATTTACATTTTATTGTAATTGGTTTATCCGTAAATAAAGGCTTTATTATCTTCTTTATTCATTATTGCCAAACTTAAGTGGCAGTGGGCAGGTCACATTGCGCGCAGAACGGATGGCCGATGGGGCCGATACGTTGGAAGGCCTCCCACTAGGTGGACCGATGACCTGGTGAAGGTTGCGGGAATCCGCTGGATGCGAGTCGCACGGGACCGGTCAACGTGACGACACTTGGGGGAGGCCTACGTCCAGCAGTGCGTTCACTGCTGGACGTAGGCCTCCCCCAAGTGTTGTCCCCAGTCTTTCGGCTGAAATGATGATGATGATGGTTCATCATTCATACACATTTTTAACAACATGAAAAAAAAGCATTTAAAAAATACAAAAAGTCCGCTGGTGTCGGGAGCAGGGTCCAAGCTACCAGTACTTAGGGCTCCAGAAACAGCAACCTCCTCACAAATATTAAGGAAGCTTCATTATATACACCCTATTTACGGTATAGGTAAGAGTTGAGCGCAGACGGTGTCCCGCCGGTACATCGCTAGTTTACGCGCAAGATGCTGCGGATTAGCCCGGCCCCAGTAAATTGTGCGATCTAACCGAGTTACAGTTCCGCCGTATATTCTGTTTAAACTTCCGGCTAAATTAACTCGGCGTTTGCGTTGCTTGAGCTATGGGCTTTGTAATTATTTTGCTAGTATCGCGGCGTGGAGTGTGTTTGTTTTTCCTGCATTATTAGTCGGTGTTATCCAGCTGGGCTGTGGAGATCAGATAGACCGTCGCTTCATGTAAAATACTGTATTTAGCTGCATTGGTTAGACAATATATTCATTGGGAAAAGATTACTATAGATGATAATTGGTCTGCTTTAGAGAGTCGGTTTGTTTTTTGCACGCTGGTTAACTAAATAGCCTGTTTTCTAGAGAGACATTTCTTTAATTAGGTAAGAACCTGAGACAAAATAAGCTATATTAGTATTTTTTTTTCCAATAAAGAATAGTTATTTATCCAACATGTGAGGAAAGTTCGTTTTTCCTATGAGTTTTGATTTTGAGTCTTGAGCGAGCGAAGGATTGAAAAAAAAAAAAATATAAATTTCATTCCTGAGTAAGCGAAAGACTCAACAAAACGAATAGCAAATGAACTTGCTCACATGTTGCATACAAAACTTTTCACCACTCCCAGCAAGAAAGTATTCAGTCATCATAGGTAAATAAATTAAATAGTCACAAAGCAAATCAAAATAATTCTTTATTATAAAATGAAAAGAGCTGTTATTCATGAAAATAATATAAAAATGAAATGTAAAATTACTGCAATTTTTCTATAATCATAAATTTGACGATGTAATTTTTTCAATATTTTATTAAACTTTTTTAATGTTTCTGAACTTATACACTTACAATAATTTGATAAATTTTATAAAAAACATTAATCTTAACTTATAAATATTTCTATTCTAAGCATAAAATTATTTATTTTAAAAATATCTTTAAAAAATCAGGCAAGGTTAGTTTCTGAACGGGATCATTACTTTCCTCACTGTTCAAACAGTGAGGAAAAACCAACTTTCCTCACTGTTTTCGTAGAGGAAAGACACTTCTTTCGTGCGGGAGTGGTGAAAAAAATATTAAATCGTAGTTCAAACGTGAAATTATTTCTATGTTTAACTTAGCCGTTAATAAGCAAAGGAAAACAATAATTACAATCGCAAAAACCCGTTCAACTTAAATTCTATTCATACACCTTTATCACTTGTTCTACAAACGTAGAAGAATAAAACCGAATACAGCCACACTTCATTACGGGTTCCCACAGTTTGTTAGTTCGGGACTTAAAGAAAAAAAACAAAAACGTTTCATTTGTCTGTCTTCCCGGGACGGTCGTAAAATCTGAGGGAAAAGAATTACGAGTCTGTTTATCTTTTTTTTGGAAAATTTTCATCACCCAAGGATGTGCTTATGTTGTATTAGTGCCTGTAAGGATGAGTGCTAATTTTGTGTTTAGCGGTTTTTGGATTATATTTGATGTTGGATATTTATACTTGGATGTTTATTGACGTCATGTTTTTCCCCCTTACCCACTTGGTTCTCTTACTTTGATACTGGTAGTTTTGTGCTATTTCCAAATTGACGATCGCTACGCCTACGCTAGGACCAACGGCTTTAAAGTGCTTTCCATGGCCAGGGGTTATCATGCCGCCAACTTCCGATCTCCGGGAACCAATGGAAAAATCCAATAGCAGTTTGTCCGACCCGGTAATCGAACCCAGGACCTTATGGTAAGCAGTTGCGTTTGCGACCAACAAGGCAACCAGTTTTAAATTGTTGTAGAAACATGAACCTCTTGGAAAACGATTGCCACTTATCAAGGCCCTCCAAATCTATACGTAACTGCGAAAATAATTACAGGTTTAGAAAAAAAATTAAATAACAGTACAGAAAGTTCTACTTAGCTGTGCTTAGTTCGGTCCAGTTAGTCCCAAATTCGCGATGTTCCGATGATGTAAATAAGAGGTGCGCTGCAAATTTCCAACTATAGCCGCTATGCCGTCCGCTTTATTTATTTCGTTTCGGTGCACACTGCCGGTATTGATTCAGGGATGGTACAAAAACATGGTCCTTATAAAAAGAAGTACTTAATGTACTAGCTGTCCTTATACGTAGTATAAAGACCTCAGTCTGTCATAACCGTCATCTGCGCATTCTCTACTTACATCAAACTAAATAATTTCTGGGAAACGACTTTTATTTCTAAAGTGAAAAGGTACGTATTTGTTCTACGTGCATTTCGTTGCGCGCTACTGTAATTGCAGTTAACCCATGATCTGTCCACGAAGTAGACACAATAGTTAAACAATGGCGTCTCGACCAGATCGGTCATTGGACAGATCATGATTTAAAATCCAAGTGCATGGTCAAAGAGGCCTTGGTTTTACCTCTGCAAGTCTTCAACCTAATCTATATGTATAAAATGATAAACTGACTGACTGACTGGGTGACATATCAACGCACAGCCCAAACCGCTGGGTCTACAGATTACAAATTTGGCAAGTAGGTTCCTTATGTCGTCGTAGGGGTGCACTAAGAAAGGATTTTTCAAAATTCACCCCCTAAGGGGGTTAAACGGGGTTCCAAAGTTTGTATGGAGAAACAAGATTAGTTAGACTATTTTATTTGAAACTTCACAGGAGTGCTCCTATTAATAAATGAGTAGAAACGGGTTTCAGGTTTTTTCAGAATTCAACCCCTAAGAAGGGAAAATGGGGTGACAAAGTCTGAAAATCAACATGGGTATAGTTTGTATGGTGTATCTGGTCACCTGACCAGTATTTATTATTTATTTATTGACCAGATTGATTGTGATAGTGATTGTGATAGTATTGCAAAACAACGATTTTAAGATTAAATATGGTGGATCTGAAATACCATCATCCCATGTTGGGGTGCGATGGGGTTGAAATGTCTAAAAATCAATATGGGTGTCGATACCGAGATTATCAGGGGTGCTGATTACGACTAAGGAATTTATTTTGAGTTCCAGAAGATGGTGGTGATTATTGTGATTACGATGATAATGATTATGAATACGATGATAATGATTGTGATAGTGATTGTGATAGTGATTGTGATAGTGATTGTGATAGTGATTGTGATAGTGATTGTGATAGTGATTGTGATAGTGATTGTGATAGTGATTGTGATAGTGATTGTGATAGTGATTGTGATAGTGATTGTGATAGTGATTGTGATAGTGATTGTGATAGTGATTGTGATAGTGATTGTGATAGTGATTGTGATAGTGATTGTGATAGTGATTGTGATAGTGATTGTGATAGTGATTGTGATAGTGATTGTGATAGTGATTGTGATAGTGATTGTGATAGTGATTGTGATAGTGATTGTGATAGTGATTGTGATAGTGATTGTGATAGTGATTGTGATAGTGATTGTGATAGTGATTGTGATAGTGATTGTGATGGTGATTGTGATAGTGATTGTGATAGTGATTGTGATAGTGATTGTGATAGTGATTGTGATAGTGATTGTGATAGTGATTGTGATAGTGATTGTGATAGTGATTGTGATAGTGATTGTGATAGTGATAGTGATTGTGATAGTGATTGTGATAGTGATTGTGATAGTGATTGTGATAGTGATTGTGATAGTGATTGTGATAGTGATTGTGATAGTGATTGTGATAGTGATTGTGATAGTGATTGTGATAGTGATTGTGATAGTGATTGTGATAGTGATTGTGATAGTGATTGTGATAGTGATTGTGATAGTGATTGTGATAGTGATTGTGATAGTGATTGTGATAGTGATTGTGATAGTGATTGTGATAGTGATTGTGATAGTGATTGTGATAGTGATTGTGATAGTGATTGTGATAGTGATTGTGATAGTGATTGTGATAGTGATTGTGATAGTGATTGTGATAGTGATTGTGATTGTGATAGTGATTGTGATAGTGATTGTGATAGTGATTGTGATAGTGATTGTGATAGTGATTGTGATAGTGATTGTGATAGTGATTGTGATTGTGATAGTGATTGTGATAGTGATTGTGATAGTGATTGTGATAGTGATTGTGATAGTGATTGTGATAGTGATTGTGATAGTGATTGTGATAGTGATAGTGATTGTGATAGTGATTGTGATAGTGATTGTGATAGTGATTGTGATAGTGATTGTGATAGTGATTGTGATAGTGATTGTGATAGTGATTGTGATAGTGATTGTGATAGTGATTGTGATAGTGATTGTGATAGTGATTGTGATAGTGATTGTGATAGTGATTGTGATAGTGATTGTGATAGTGATTGTGATAGTGATTGTGATAGTGATTGTGATAGTGATTGTGATAGTGATTGTGATAGTGATTGTGATAGTGATTGTGATAGTGATTGTGATAGTGATTGTGATAGTGATTGTGATAGTGATTGTGATAGTGATTGTGATAGTGATTGTGATAGTGATTGTGATAGTGATTGTGATAGTGATTGTGATAGTGATTGTGATAGTGATTGTGATAGTGATTGTGATAGTGATTGTGATAGTGATTGTGATAGTGATTGTGATAGTGATTGTGATAGTGATTGTGATAGTGATTGTGATAGTGATTGTGATAGTGATTGTGATAGTGATTGTGATAGTGATTGTGATAGTGATTGTGATAGTGATTGTGATAGTGATTGTGATAGTGATTGTGATAGTGATTGTGATAGTGATTGTGATAGTGATTGTGATAGTGATTGTGATAGTGATTGTGATAGTGATTGTGATAGTGATTGTGATAGTGATTGTGATAGTGATTGTGATAGTGATAGTGATTGTGATAGTGATTGTGATAGTGATTGTGATAGTGATTGTGATAGTGATTGTGATAGTGATTGTGATAGTGATTGTGATAGTGATTGTGATAGTGATTGTGATAGTGATTGTGATAGTGATTGTGATAGTGATTGTGATAGTGATTGTGATAGTGATTGTGATAGTGATTGTGATAGTGATTGTGATAGTGATTGTGATAGTGATTGTGATAGTGATTGTGATAGTGATTGTGATAGTGATTGTGATAGTGATTGTGATAGTGATTGTGATAGTGATTGTGATAGTGATTGTGATAGTGATTGTGATAGTGATTGTGATAGTGATTGTGATGGTGATTGTGGTAAAAATAATTGTGATGATTATGAAATTTGGCGCATAGATAGTTTATAACTTGGATTAACATGTAGGATACTATTTATCCCTTTAGTATGACCCAGTGTGACAGCAACCGAATTTCACGCGGGCGAAGCCGCGGGCAACAGCTAGTTAAAGTATACATAGGAAGCTCCTTTTGGGATTCCGTCAACTACCAAAAGATCGATTCGTTCCCACTAGTTCTACGTTAGAATTAATGGGAATATTTTTTCCCACTAGTCCTACGATTTAAGGTGGTACAAAATCGTAGAATTAGTGTTACCAAAAAATTCCATTTTCATTTAGGTCTAGGAAAAATGTTGTCATACAATCACCACGTTTCAAGAAACATCTCGGTTAGTAATAGCAGAAGTTAGTTTTGAAAATATATAGTTTTTTTTTTTTTTCCTTTAAATACTGAAAACCTATCAGCCCTAGCCTATATGTTTGTATTCGCAATAAACATGCCTCTAACCTGTAAACCATTTAGGTAAGTGTTTTATGCAGACCGAGTTTCCATTTAGATATTGAAAACTTGTCTGGACCAACGGGTTACACCAGTCGGTGCAGATGGAGATTTTTGCCAATAAATTAGCTCATTGATTAGTGGATTTGGAAATGTATGGTTTTAGAAAACAATTTGTATTTCGTAGTGTACAAATTTGAGACATGGTTTGTCAACATAACATAACATCACGCCTCTAATTCTCGAAGAGTTAGGCAGATGTGTACTTAGTAGTACACCCACATTTCACCAGTTATGTTTTTAAGTACCATGTAATAGGGGGCGAGCCTATTGCCATCAACCGAACACAGATCCAGTCTCCGTAGCTGCTACCGAGAAATTCCTTATGGAAAAACCCAATAACAATTTGCCCGGCCTGGATGTTGAGCCCTCATGCTCAAGAGTCGTGCTCGCGATCACTAGACCAGGGAGGCAGTCGAGGAATAGCAAGTTTATTAACTTGGTTATTTCTTACTCGTTCTCGAACTTCACCCAAGACCCAAGTTGGTCGAAGCAAGGAAAACTTGGCCAGGGACGGATTCATAGATGACTTCGCCTAAGAGTGTAAATACGTTGCTATTTCACAAAGTGTCCGTTTCCTATTACTCATTACAGGAACATTCACAAAACGCCCAACCCGCACCATTTTTGTGCCACTTCAGTTTTAATTGCCGTGGACAGTGGACACGCTAAAAAAACTTGTAAGTTGAATAAGATGTACCAACAAACAATTTCTACACATATTTTTCACTCATGAAGAGTCACCTCCAAATCAAATTTTCTTAAAGCTGTTACACAAAATATCGTCTACATCGATATTACGGCCACAATATCTGAATATTGCAATAATCTTAAGTAAACCCAGTTCTTTCGAAGTCAAAGTTTCCCTTTACTAACTCCGGCAAATACCGCGGTAATAGCTGATGCGTGACTTTTTAGTTTCAACTTGCTTTAGAAATATTACTGATTGAAATGGTCTCTGGTTGTACGTGGCTTGCGCAGTACTTTTTACTTTAATCTCTATTGGGCTTTTAGTAATGCTGTGTGGTTGGAAAATGGCCCGAAGATTTTTAAGCGATTATTTCATACTGTTAAATAATGTAGATTCATAGAAAAGCTAGCCATTCATCCCTACTTCACACAACGCCACCTATCGGGTTCAAAACTATCCTATTTTTCAAACTGGAACCAACTATACACATTCTCAAAAATTCATTAAAACGTTTGGGTGGTTTTGGAGATTGGCGTGTACGAACACAGTGACACCTGATTTTTATTTATTGATTTTTATTTATTAAGAAGAGTCTTCATAATTTGAGAGCGTGTAATCAAAATAGTTTAGTTTCTTCTAGGCAAGCGTGGTCTACCCTAGGCCGCATCATTGCTTCACATGGCGACTTGCAGTTAAACGCAAGGCTATTTATAAATTTTAAAAAAATATGTCTCTGATTGACGATATTTAAAAGCACGTCCCACGCAATCTAACCAGCCTGAAGATCTAGATACCATGGTTTTCTATCAGCGGTAACAATTATGGGAAAGTAGATTGAATTTTCTGCTACCGAAGAAGCTTGCTGAAACTCGAAAGCCATTACAGAACCATGAAACGCTTTGGGAGCGTTAGATTGTCTAGGTATTATTACTTTTTAGGGTTTCGTAGTCCTGTCAAGGAACCCTTATAGTTTCGCCATGTCCGTCTGTCTGTTTGTCCGAGGTTTTGCTAAGATACCGTTAGTACTAGAAAGCTGTAATTGTTGGTGTGTAGGTGTGTATATCAATAACGCCGACAAACTGGTAAAAAATTTTTTGGGAAAATATTTTTTTTAGGGTAGCTCCCCTCCTCGTCTACACCATCCTGTGGCATATCGTTGAATAGGTCTTTTAAAATGACTTAGGGGTTGCTAAGAATACTTTTCGATTTAATGCTCCATTTACGAAATATTACACTTTAAAGTGCAAATTTTTGTTCCAGATAACTTTATTAGTTTAACAGTAATAGTCGTTGAAGGGTGTTGGATAATTTTGTACTAAATACAAAATCTTTAGAATAAATCCTAGAACTAGAATTTATTTATTTGTAAGAATGTAGTTTTACATAGTATGATGTTAATATATTTTTTAAGTTATAAACATTCTACCACAATAGGTGGTGTACAAATATTAAATAATTAAATGAAAAAATGTCATTCTTATAACTAAGTACAATAGATGTCAAGATTTGTGATACAATAAGTCCAGCATGAATTAATATGATTATTATAATTATAGATTTAAAATGAATGTCCAAATTAAGTACATTTCATCTTGGATTGTTACAATATTCCATATATTCGCCAATGTCATAAAAACAATTATCTAATAACCAATTTGTCAGCTTTTCTTGAACATGGGGACAGGAAGTTCCTTACACGAGTTAGGGAACTTGTTATACACCTGAATAGCATTTACATAAACATTCCTCCTAAAAATATGAAATCTACATTGATCTACCTATAAAGTGACTAAGATGAAGTGGTTTCTTGTTTAAAACGGGTGAAGACTTGCATTGAAAAACAAATCTCAAATATAACGGGCTACTACGGAACCCTACACTGCGCGTGGCCCGACACGCACTTGGCCGGTTTTTATTGTTTACTTGCCACCGCATGACTTTCATCAAGCTCGTGATCCCGAGAAAAGAAGACGAACATATCCACACCTTTAACTAAACAAACAAAAGTCCTCTCATCCAAAACTTCCCACGTAAATCACAAAGTACATCACATATAGGTCAACGAGCACCCGCATCGCTGGATTCAGTACTCGACCAACGAATTCAATTTCCTAGTATGTGGCTAAATTATATAATACGCAGCCAGTTTCCCCTCGGCGGACGAATCTGCGGCCATCATGGGCCATCATCACGCAATTGTTACAACCTTCGTACTAAGCGATAGGGAATGGGTTGCCAATTTGTGGGATGCTTTCCTGGTTTCCGGGAAATTTGTTGATGGTATTTAGAAAAGAAAGGTGGATTGTAATAACAGTGGACACTGCCCCACAGTCAGATTGGCCTCTTCCCATATTTATGACTTCTTGCAGCTGTTCACTGTTAATCCAATGTTTCATGAAGCAGTCTTATAGTTCTTAAAATCTTCACTAGAGCCTTCCATATTGATTTTTCTCATAACAAGTGTACTCAAGTGCTATGTTATCAATCATCTCCCTAGCATTTTGTTGGGGACGGCTTCTATTTTAACTGCAATGTATTGAATACTGTAATTATTCTACAGAACACCAATTTATTCGCTCCAACACGTTTGGTTAAAAATGATCATAATTCTTAGCCAAGTGCGAGATTTCTGTTGCAGATCTTGTTAAGAAACCCAAAGAGGCGTTCATATCATTTTAAAATTTTAAAAAAAAACTAACTTGGCAGTAACCTACCAACTCCAACAAACAAAGACATAACACAAACTCCTTCCACTGGCAACCCCACCTAGGGTCACAAGGAAGGAATGAGGAAGCCCCTTCAATTTGCGCGTCCATAAACATGCTTTACGAGTTGACCGTGATGGACATAAGAGCATTATTCGTGCGAACGGTCCGGTTACGGCTCCGTATAATATATCGTGTCCATGTCGCTAATTGTTTCCGGTTTCAGTTCCCGTAGTTGGTGCGATTAATTTTGATTATTTTTGGGGTTGTTATGTTTTATTTTATGTTATTTTACGCTTTATTAGGGTCCTGTCCTGTTTGTTATGTGACAATGAGGGTTTATTGGTATAATATATATGGGTAATGCAAAAGTGGCAAATAAGGGTGAGTTTCAGTACTCTTGATTTTTTTTAACTTCGCACCCATTTTGCATCCTAAAAATTATGACTTATTTAATTACATTTACACGCAATTTTTGAATATACGTAATGTAGGTAAGTAATCTTTCGCCTCGTAAAGGTGCATGTTTGAGAAATATAGGCTTAGAATTCAAAGACGGAGCATCCAAAAAACATTAATTTACTCTGTTTAATGTAGAGAAAACTGTGCCGTCGAACTGATATAAATAATTATATCGGATGGTTGGTTGGTTGGCTTATGTACCATTATCATCATGACCAACTGCCTTTCCACAGAACGCCACACTTTTTCATGATTGCATAAAGCCTGTAATCCCGTAGGGGTGACCTAGGGTGCACCCATATTTCATCAGTTACTTTTACGTCTCATGAGATTCTTTTTCAGATCATAAAAAAAAAAACAAAAAAAAATCGTCCAATCGTCTAAATCGGATGAGAATATAGACCTCGAACCTCTTAATTCGATTAAAAATCCCAGTAGGTACCATATTTCGTGAAACCCAGCATAAGTAGGCCGAGTTCCAGGGGTACGTCGATAATCATATCGTCCTTTCGGTCCAAATCCCTTGATTGGGTGCTTAAGTCCTCGATATAGCGATTAAGTGTACATCCCCATGGTACTGTTATGGCTTGTATGTTTTGTTATACGTTTAGGAGCCCGTAGCTTCTGAACTACTGTATGACCGAGGGTAAACTGTAAAGTTCATTTACCATATTGTCTTTATGCTTTTATTAGGGACCTTAAACGTCTTGCCCACACTCAAGCGATACGAGTTTTGCGACAGTTAGCGTTAGTTCACACCGAGACGCGACGCGACGGTACTGGAAGAAGCCAGTGATTTCGCGCTGCGCCGCGCGGCGTCTCGAGGCGCAGCGCTGCATGGTGCAACGTATTCTGAATTCTCACAATGAAATCTTTATCTTTTCGTGTAGTAAGTAAAATTATATTTTGAGTCGCTCTATTAAAATGTGCGCGGAGAGCAGCGTCACGACGGTACTGGAAAAAGCCAGTGATTTCAGCGTCGCGTGGCGTCTCGAGGCGCAGCGCTGCATGGTGCAACGTATTCTGAATCCTCACAATGAAACGTGTTTCTTTTCGTGTAGTAAATAAAGTTATATTAAGAGTCGCTCTATTAAAATTAGCGCGCAGCGCCGCGTCGCGTTGCGTCACGGTGTGAACTGACCCTTACTGCGGTGCAAACAAAAGAAGGAGCTGGCTCAAGTCACCGCGAACATGTGACGCGCACGCATTTCACTTGATGCAAGTAGCATCACCCGAAGCACTAGTACGAGGGCACCGCATCAACCCACCAAAACAGAACCGGACTGCTTACTGTATGCTTTTAACTAGGCGGATCCAGAGCCGAAGCCATTAATGTATGGAGTTTCGTAGAAAAAATGCTGAACGGGCCGAGTGACGGCGATACTGATCCGGTGCAATGACTATACGAGCGCCCTTTAGATGAAAGCGCCAGGGCCAATTTGCTAAAAAAAGGTCAGTAGTGTCAGAATTACATTCATTAAAATCATCAAAAAACTCTTTAAGATCATTTAATCACGTTAAATGAGTATTTCATGAAAAAGTTATTGAATTCTGTAAAATTATATTTGTTACGATCGCGAATCATATTTTAATCAACATACAACCTGACACTGACCTACAAATTGCAATAAAAACGTAATAAAAATGGAACTTTGCGGGCTGCCTTAGCGCATCCTACTTAATAAATTTTCTTTTCGCAACAAGAGTATCAAGAAGAAAATGGCTTCTTCTTTTTTCACAGAACAAGGGATAATGATAACCAAATGATGCTGCAGATCAATTATGCAAAGAAGCTTAGCAGCAAAAATTTCAGGGAACATTTTAATCTCGTTAAGTTTCATGTACGCGGAAACTGCTTATAAACTACATCATTTATTGGATATTATTAACACCATCCCATATGATTGACATAACCAAGAACACGTCTCTAAATCCATATAAACCAGCAGCCTCATTGCGTAACACACTCACAATCACAATCACTTTCATTTTGACAATTCCGCAATTTACATTGAGTAAAGGTACAAAATTCTGAAAGCAACTGAGACTGCAAATTACGGTGGCAATTTATACTGCCCAAAAGTTAGGACAGACCGCAGCGAAATTACTAGTTTCTATGTAATCCTATGATAAACACTTCTCTAAACGGCAACTTGCCGTTTTCATAAAAACTACCGCGCCACCGCGGTTTGCAGTTGCGATTTGGAACTGTACCTTTATTTGCGCCCTCGTTGAGCAGACAACTTTTTAAACGTTTGAAAAAATTCGTTGTACCTACTTATTGTCAAAAGAATAGGTGTTTTTAATGTGAGTGTGTTAAGTAATTCGATTTCAACAACGATTGCGTTGGTAACACGTAAGTAAAATTACAACCACAATGCCTTTAATTTTGACAATATACTCCTCCATTAAGTTATTTAAGTTATCAAGTGGGCGACTTTTTCATCAATAGATTTTGTTGTACTGTCAAAGTCATAGTCCTCTTCGGATTGGGATTGTGGCTTAATAACGCAATAGAGGTCCGCATCTTCCGAGTTCCAAATTGCTTGAAGCATCCATCGAGTATTACCGTGCGTACATAGGGTGGTCGGAACAGGTAAACGATTCATCTGTGGCGAAATCCTTTGTAATCCTGATATGTGTTCACTGTGCAGTATGGTTCTACTGGATGGGTTGTATGGGATGTTTAGGTTCTGTTTCAAAGATGTATGGTGCGTTTTGAAGGTAAGGGAACGAGTTTGGTAATGTGATAGTTGTGCTGTGCAGTTATAATAAACTTTAGGTTAATATAATATTTAATAGGTACTCAAACTCAAAACTCTAACTCATATTGCACTCATGTGGTAAGTATAGATATTACAACAATATTAAAGTCGCCACTTGACATGAACCCTGTACGGGCACAGCAATTTAAAAAATCACGAGCACTAATATGCATACAAGTAGCAAATTTTAAAGAGAATTTCTCGTATTGTGTTTGTCACAATTATGTGCAAATGTGTGCAAAGTATTATAAAAGCCAAATTATTATGAAAGAGGATTGCTCTCAAAATTTCAGTGTGTGTAGACATGTTAGTGTTCATGCTTGGTATCGACTTGATGTGTACCTCATTTCTGTGGATTTAAGTTGTTACCGTGTTATGAAAATTGGAGCTTATTTCATAGTTTCAGTCTATAGTTCATTTAAACGGTGTTCTTCGAGATAAACGTCTTTTTGTGACGCAGATTTGGTCGCCAGTAATCTTTTTAACGGGCCATTAATCCTTTTTTCCGAGGACCAAAAAGGCACCCTAATGTAATCGGCTTTTGGGGCTATTTCTGGTACTGTTGTATTGATGTGATGACATCAATACAACAGTCCCAGAAATAGCCCCAAAAGCCGATTCTGCTGACTAATATCCAATACGTCCAATATATGTGCTAGGTTAATAAGTCAGTAAGCTCACGTCGGGGCAATTTGCGGAGGTAGGGAGTCTCACAAAAGTTGCTCAGTAACGAACCGGTCCCAATAAAATTGCTCGCGTTTAAACGTTTCTACGTGTTTCTTGTCTACATGCAATGAACGCCAGAATAGTTTTTGTTAAACATTAATTTAATTAAATAGGTGTCTGGGGTGTTTCGTGTTTTCCGTGTTTGGTGATAAGTGCGGAGAAGGTAAAACAAAAGAATTCATTAAAATAAAAAGCTAAATTAAAATTACTACAGTAACAAACCATACTGCAGAAATAACTAATTTGGCAAGTTACTAGAATAACTAATATGTTTAACCTTTTGAGGGCCTTGATGAACTTCACATTTTGTTTTGCTAATTGTTAGGGGTGTTTTTTCATAGCTACGAACATTAGCGAAGGACATGACAGCGAGCAACACAACGACAGAGACAACCCACAACCGTGCGGTGTGGCGCAGAAGTACTATGAGGGCTGACCCCAAATAAATTGGGATAATAGCCAGGAAGAAGAAGAAGGAGAAGAACTTAGGGGTATTAATACAAAAAGTATTTAAATTCTCATCATGATGGGCAGCCTTATTCTACTAACTGCTGAGTAGAGTTCTCCTTGCTGTTTTTGCTACCGTGTCTGTGTGAGTACAAACCAACTATCAAGCTAAGAACCATCCAAGTGACACACAATCAACAAAATCAGCCAGGGAGTTTCGGAGGAGAAGTTTTGCAACACACACACACTGGAATTTAATATATTAAGTTAATGATGTTTAGACAAGCGGTATCCTATTAAAACTCAATGACATGTTAATGAAACATTTCTTTATTTACAACAGTTATCAAACGGGTCCCCGACACGTATAGGGTTCCGTAGGAACGTTATCACTGCCGTATAATTACGCGCAAGGGTGTTGTTGTGTTAAATTTTTACGACTCTCTGTGGATTACTTTCGGTTCACGTCTGTTCCCTGTGTACATTACGGTTAGAGGAAATTACGGTTTTAGGAAATTTTTATGAAATTAGAATCAGATTTGCTTAAGCAAATTAGTTTAGTGCAATTCATTTTGCAGATTTGCTTGACAGTAAGTATTCCGCAGAGAGTTCGTTTTTTTATATTTCTAATGAACAAATTTCCGATCTCATGAAGATCATAGCACCCGATTACTGAATTGATAGTGTGAATTTCTGAACTTGTGAAACTACTGCCTCGTAATACTTACACCATTGCATTTTGACTAGTTCGACGTAGGCATATTAACTGACAGTTACAGTAAGTAAGCTATGGAAAACGTCCTTTTTTTTCGGATGGGAAATCATCAAATGACTCCTCCCGCTCTGGGCGGAGCAGGAAGAGGAAGTGTCAGACTTTTACTGACTAAAACCCGTCCATGTTCCTTCATCGCCCTTTGTGTTCCACAGCCACGGTATCTCTTTCGAACAGTCCCGCAGGCATCGGCCCTTGCCTTCCTTTTTGCTGACTCTCTTTGAGGCGCGCGTGGAACACGAACGCGCCGTCGACACGGCCTGTCGTCATGGGACGGACGGACGGACGGCGAGCTAGCCCATAGCTCACCGTCCACAACGTCTTTAAGTGATATCTAAATGAATGCCGAAAACGAAGCATCCTGTTGGATTTCCAACATTCGGTGTAGCGAGCAGAGTTAAATTTCCAACAGTGCGATGTTGATTTAGGCATCTTGTGATGGTAAAAACGGGCATATAATTGGTAATCTCTTGGGTTTTACAGCTGAAGCGGTCTGAGAGCTAAATGTCAACATGAATTACATAATTTCAGAAACAACATCCTCCATTTCCACGCTCTGTAAGGAAACAAACACTTTAAATTAAATGAGTTAAGTTGTTTTCTTCAACTGCTCGTAAATGCTAACTGAGGCTACTTACTCGTTATGGTGTTTCCTAGCTACGACCTAGCGACCAGCCATTATGTCATTGAGGCCACTTTAATACTTAGTTGTAGTTTACTCAGCGTTTCCTTTTTTTGCTGAAAGGAGCTAATAAAAGTTGCAGTGTTACGACAAATTACATCGCATCCGGAACGAAGTGATCCAATAGGGAACCAGAGATGATGTCATAGGTCACAGAAAAAGTTAGCTGAAGTGACACTAGGCCGGCCATATTACCGTTGGGTTACACCGTCAGGCTCTGTAGAGCGACGTCGAGCAAATCCCTGCCTGCGTAGCAAGACCGCCGTGAAAACGGGTTTTATCGACGAAGAATCGACAAAATGACAGGTGAACAAAAGAAATCTGTCATTTTGTCGATTCTTTCTTCGAAGAAATCCGTTTCTACGGTGGTCATGCTACACAGGCTGGTAGCAACTGGTTGAGAGTGGCCAAGAATCGAGTTAACTGGCGTGCGATTGAAGAGGCCTATCTCCAGCAGTGGGCTGTTGTAGGCTGATGATGATGAACGATAAATACTTGGACATTTTAAAAACCCACACACACAGATAATATAAAAATACAAAATATAGCGGCGGCAAATCACTTTTTGAAATCTTCTTACTGTATACTTATTTCATTCGGTAGATATTATTGTATGTAGTTTACATATTACATACTGGATTCTGTCTGTGACTTCGACTGCTGGGCCAGAATAAATAAAAGTATTCCAAGTGTTAATAAACTATCTGTGTGTTTACATCCGAACATACAAATTTTCACTATTACAACATTAGTAGGATCAGTAGGACTAGCCATTTGTACCCCAGTGTGTAACACTGTATCCTTTGCGTTTGTATCGAGCAATTCGCACGGCGGTGACTCTTGCTCTTGAGCATTTTGTATTTGTTTTGTAAGCAGTTGCTTGAGCATGAAGCTCGTGGCCAATCGTTAAAAATATACATAACATCACGCCTGTAAACCCTGAAGGGTTAGGCAGAGGTGTATCTAATAGTACACCCGTACTTCGCCAGTTATGCCATGTGTTGCCATGTGTTGTTCCCATGTAACAGGGGGCGAGCCTATTGACATCAACCGGGCATGAAATAATACTCCGTAGCTGCTACTCAGGAATTCCTGACAGAATAACCCAAAAACACTTTCCCGGCCCGGGAATTGGACCCAGAACCTCATGCTCCGCAGTCACTGTCACTCGACCAATGAGGCAGAAAATATACCTATAACACCCATCATTCCAATTGTAAACAAAGATGCATTCAATATTTATGAACAATTTATATAATTCAGCTGATAAGCAAACGGTTATGAAGCGTGATTGATAACAAATACGAGTAACACATACATCAAAACATAAACTCACGCGTTTTCCCGATGGGGATAGACATAAACCACAGAACGCCACCCGCTACGATCCTTACGTTCTCCTTTAGCCTCGTCCACGTTCATACATCTAGAAAGAAAGAAAGAAAGAAAAAATATTTATTTGACGTGAGTTATTAAATAAAAAAAGATAAGGTACAACTTAAGGAGGAAAACATAGTACGTGCTGTGTGCCTCACGGCTGCGCCAAAAAGGTCCATTTCAGCATTCATGCCAGACAGGTGATGGTGATGCTGTCTGACGCTGGTCTTCCAATGAACCTTAAGGGGGAAGTGATAGAAAACAGTTTCAAACAAAATGTACAAATAAATGGTTATAAATAAATAGATAACAAGTAAATTAACTAAATGTGTATTTATGAGTTCGGTTATAGAAGAATGTAAGTATAATAAGTTATTTTATTGTGTTAGAAAGTAACACTGGTAACAATAAATAAAAACAGAGATAAGCTTCTTGGCTTAAATATTTTTAAAAGAAAATAAAGTAGGCATACCGTATTTTAGTTTTAAATTAAAACAACTATAACCTATATGAAATATAATATGAACTACAAAGAAAATGTATAATAATATCTATACGTGTACCTATGTGTGCAGGCTAAACAAAATCAAAATGAACCTATTTAACTTCAAATTAGGACATGGCGTGTTTCTCTCTCGCTTCCACCCCACCCTCCCGCCACCGCGCGCCCTCGTCTGCGTGCGCGCCGATGAACATACGAGACAACCATCACCACATTTCTCCCAAGCACCTGTTAGATTTTTCTATTCTTTTGTTATCTGGTCATACACATTCGCCAACTGCGAGTACTATGCACCTGACCTTTCTGAAGAACCTCACCAAGGTCAGTGTATGTCCTTCTAGGATATCCCCTCCCGGCGTTGCCACTCACATCTGCCTTGTACATACGTTTTTATTATTATTTATTTACTTCAATAAACTTTGGATCATAGGGACAATTAAACAGAATTAAAAATTATAAAATCAGCAAACACAATTAAAATCAAAATAACAATTAAAATTATTAACAAAATTAAATCAAATTAAAATAAAATCAAATTAATATCAACATCACACTTAAAATTATTATAAAAAATACAAATAAAATCTTAACATTAGTCAGTACGTGAACCATGCAGCAGTGGTTTTGTTAGTCGACTATCACTCATCCTCTGTATAACAAATATCAACATTGAACATCAGAATAGCCACATAATTTAACTGATTTCAAAACAAAAGGACATAGACATTCCATCGTACATAAAACCGATAAAAACACAGTAATACATTTCAACACCCTTCGTATCTAATAAAAAACCTTGAATTATTTCCCATAAATGGTTTCAATTGTACGCATGGCATTTAGACAATGAAACAAAACGATTTAATTTAAATAAAAAACAAAGGGATTAAAGCAAGAGCCTATGATTTAAACACGAGTTATACGAGTTTAATGGCATCATAAATCAGTTCTGATAAAGGAATTTTATCTGATGTCTCTGATGTATGGGGCTTTGATTGGTGCTTCTACCCTTCTTTTTGTGATGTGATGTGTTGGTCATGTATTTACCCTATAAAGCATGGGTTTCCATGGATAATAATTTATTTGTTCTTAGGTAAGCTAGAAAATAAAATACACAAACACTTGGTTGTTGAACTTTCCGCCTGTGTATCACATGTTAAAATTAGTGGTAACCAGGATCAGGAATCAACCAGAAGCAACCAGGAATTGGTGCCCGGTTGAAGGTAAGGGTAACGCTCCCTGCCGAAATGTGGGTACTATGGGGCACACCTCTGCCCCAGTCTTGCGGGATAACAAGCGTGATGTTATATTGTATTGAGAAACAAATTTTGATATTCCGATTATCAAAAGATTTCATAATACCGAAGAATTATAATGTCTATTATTCAAAATTCTGAAATTTATTTTTCCGAAAGTTGTAAATACGATATTTTGTTTGTTGACAGATTTTCATATGTCCGAAGTATCAAATTTTCGATAAAAGTATAGCTGTGTAAGTGGCATGAATCACGGCGCTTCGGGGCGGAGAGGTTAATGATAAATCGGAGTTTTTATATTCGGAATTTTGAACCATTCGGAATTATGAAAAACAGTATTTTTAAATTTGGGTTGTGACTTTCGGAATAAAGTTTTTTGTATTTATGTAGTGTACCCGATGTGTATGCTCAAGTGACAGCTTGGAGGCAGCGCCAAGGTAGCCACCGAAATCATAATTTTCTTAAGTTTTGAAAACTGAATAGTTCAGTAATTCAAGTAGTGTTCAACATATTCTGCCACTGACTTGCCAATTGCAAAAACTTAAGAAAAATTAAATTTCGCGGGCCAGCCTGGCGCTTCCCCCTTACAATATGACACGCACGAGCTACAGCGACGCAACTTACGGTGACGGTTTGGCGCTGACGAATACAAATGTCGCGCGCGCGTATCGCTTGACGCAAGTCACACGCCAAAAGATCTTTGCATTATAATTAACCCGTTTTAACTAAGTACCTTAAACCCGAATTTCATTTTTAAAAGCTTACACAAACAGGCCACTTAAACACGACCTACTAGCATATTCCTTTTTAATTTGAACTCGGTAGCCGACGATGCAAAAGTAGTTAGCCAATAGTTTTGGCAAGGGCCGTGAGAGGAAACCATTCATATTGACTAATGTTTCCTTCTTGCCCCTTTATTACGCACGGCCATCTTACTGGAAAATATCTGTAGCTAAAGTAACTTCGGTTCGACGCCCGACGACGGTAAGAATTATCTTGGAGCCCCATTTTTTGCGAGAGACAGGCTTTTGTGTTGGTAAGTAAAGTATGGGGACACTGTGAGACACATAATTTCTGAGTGTCTTTAAAACGAGAACGGTAAACATGACCTCTAACGTGAGTTTTTATTTAATATATTCATTGTCAATCCATTTCTAAATTTTTTAAGTTGGTAATTTTAGACTATGCTAAAAGCGTTCTTAATAAAATTCTCCATATTTAATTCAGCAGTTTGAAAATTGCGCCAAGAGATACAAAAACAGCGTAATGAAAACGAAATGAAATCGTCGCCCTCGCGTAGAGCGTACCTTGACCGTGCACTAATAGGGCCGCGCGCGTACCCACTGTTTCAAATAATGACAGACATCGCTCCAATGAGATAAACGCCTACTTATTGCAAGGTTGTGACGACGATCCAGGCAGTCCTGCGGGCTACGGGCCACTCCGCCGCCGTGAGCCGACACTACGCCCGGCCAATTGCCTCTAATGACACCACTCGAACGCGTATCCGTCCAATCTCTTAAGACAAGAGGATCCTTCAGTCTGCTCGGCGGCCCGACACTATCGCACCGTTAGTGGATTGCTCTGGACCAGAACCAGTGAATACCGAGTGATTGTTAGGGAGTGATGTGTAATATGTGAACAATGAACGCAGTGCTATACGTATGCGCCGATAACATACATACCTCGTGGGAACCTCGATATCCCCAGTCAAAGCATATCAGTAACGATGATTGATTGAACTTTAAAGTGAAGTTACAAATTGGACATCATGAATGGGATAAGCGCGGCGGCTGAGAAGCCGGCGACCGGAGCTGAGGCACCGGCGAAGGATGACCCCGAACCCAAGAGAACGGGGGTTCGCGCGAAGCTCATGCAGATCCGGTCGAACATCACCGTGGAACCTATCATAGCTTGTTACATAATGTCCAACGTATTCTCAGGACTTGCAGTGCAAAATCTGAATTTGGAAAAAGCGTGTAGAGTTAATTTAGGGTACGATGATGAGGTGTGTTCGGCGTTAAATAGGCGGCAAACAGAGAACTATACATTACAGGAATCCGAAGTTCAGAAGTTGACCGCGTCAGTCCAGGCGTGGAAAAATATTGCTCAAACAGCATTTCCGTGTATTTTAGTTTTGTTTGTCGGTTCATGGAGCGATAAAACGGGGAAGAGGAAGGCATGCATACTGCTACCTATCGTGGGGGAAGTGTTGTGCTGCACGAGTTTCATACTAAATACATATTTCTTCTACGAATTACCTTTGGAGATTACCGCTCTCTCTGATCTGTTCCCGTCACTGACCGGAGGATGGATAACTGTTTGCGTCGGTGTATTCAGCTACATTGGTGATGTAACGACAAAAGAGATGAGAACATTCAGAGTAGGAGTGGCCAATTTGTGTATGTCCCTCGGAATACCTTTAGGCATGTCCCTGAGTGGTATTTTACTACAGCAGATTGGTTACTACGGCATATTTTTAATATCAAACTGTCTGTATCTGACCAGTTTGATATATGGATATATACGACTGAAAGATCCAGTCTTACCTCCGGAAAGACAAAGAGTAAGTATTCCATGAACTGAATTTGTACCGCATTATTCTTTTCACATCTAACCAAAACTAAGGTGGTTCTGCCACTCATTTAGTCAAAAAAAGGTCAGACTCAAAGTCTAGGACTAATGTAGTATCGATATGTGTACCGATAAGGCGCGTTGAGGCCATACATCATTTGTGGAGTAGCCCGACAGCCCGGTTAGTTCTATGTCTAAGTGATAAATTGCTGCTCGCTCACTACGCAAATTCGAACCAAGGGGGACATCGTAACGCAATCAGCGATTTTACGCGAGGCTCGCAGAGGTGTCGACTTGGATTTATATCCCTCCGATCCTCTGACATTGTCACTAATACTATAGGACCCACCGCGTGACACATTGTTACATTTTCCAGCACATTTTTAATAGTTTTTTCCACAGTGATTGATGATAGCAGTTGCGTCCGATCGAACTTTATCCAAAATATAATTCTTCTTTTTTACGATTTTTGTTGTGCGTATGAAAAATTTGATAGACTTTGCCAAATGTATCTTTTTGTTCTTTTTATCCAGCAAAGTTTTGATTGTATCTTTTTTGTGTTGGAAATAATTTTTCGTAAATCTCTCCCTTGGCAGTTGCTCATGAAAAGCGTTGTAAACACAATCTGCATGCATTTCGTATGCCAAAGGGAACACGAAAATAAAGTGGGGATTATTGCAGGATTTTGTTTGAAACCTGAAATTGCACTTATTCGCTCGTTCGTCCCGGCCGGGGGTAAATTAAATTCACTTCGCTTTATAATGAATTTATGTGAAATTAAATTGTATCTTTGCATTATGAACGTACAGGGCTGACTGCGCCGTGAAATCCATTTTTTAAGTAGAGGTTAACTGAAACCAATAAAATGTTTGTTTAAAATGACTTATAAAGCAAGTTATTTGATCTTGTTGATGGGGAGCATTTGTTTGAAAATATAGTCGCTAACTGCTTGTCTACATTTATCTCAGTTTATATTGACTTAGCCCTGATTTCTATTCAAGGAAGAAATAAACTTGTCTCCAGCTGTTTATCTTCCTACACACAATAAGCGTTGTTAGCTGCTAGCTGCACTTACGGTGACATTCATTGCTATAACGACTTTGCGTAGGCGCTGCTACATTCTCTCAAGATTTACATTTTTATGAATTCGTCTTCTTCTAGAGGAGACCGTTTAAATTATTAGTTTGAAGATAGTTTTATCTGTGCTTTATTGTGGCAACGAAAATAAGCGTAGTCTTTTTGACTATGGGCTGACCAATTCAACTTTTCTGTATATTTCTCAAAAGTTCAAGTTCATTTAATCATTTAACTGACAACAAAGCTCGTTGTTAAATATATTTTATAATCTGAAAAAACTTTTATTGAAAACTTTAAATGAAACTATCTGATTATTTGTTTCCTGAACTTATCGTCTATAATGCAAAATATTATAGTTATTCCAAATTATGTGATCAACCAATGAATACGAATATGAGCTTCGCTACCAGGGGCGAAGGTTACTAATGCAGTTGTGTCTCAATGGCCGATCATCGAGATCGTAACTGTAGACTTTGACAGATTTGATTTTTTTGATCTCCAAAACTTGTAAAGGCACCATTACAAAAAATGATCGGGAATGAAAAAATGGCCCAGAGTGTGTCTGTTACACCTATCGCCGGCTTAGTACATGAGAGTGAGATTTAAACGTTCCATATGTTAATATGGAACGTTTAAATCTCACATAAATAAACAAGAGTCTCGTGATCAATTTGTTAAAATTGATCACGAAACTCTTGTTTATTTATTAAACTTTTGTGAGATATCTGATATGTCTGCTATGAAATGTAAGAAAAAAACAGTGTTTTATATCAAATTTGCTTTACCCAATAGATTTTCGTTACTCAGCTTACAGAACTTGATAAAAGGGTCATTATGTAAAATACATCACACATACTCGTAGCTGCAATATGTGAATGCGTAACTAAAGGACAAACTTCACAGTTGGCACTTAGTTACTCGTACTCCATGCTAAACCGTTGTTGTAGAATTACGTAAAAGTTAAGTTGTTGTCATATTTTCTTTACTTACGCCTTATATACGCATACCTACGCATATTCGTACATAGTTATAGACTGATGCTAATATAGCCCGAGCATTGATGCATTCCATCCTTCCTATCAGACCTTTTATCGTTCACGTACACTGTTCCTTTTTTTTAAGCATGGGTACCTCTCTCGTCAAATCTTTTAATCATTGTTTGACTACGCGCGAAAAGATCCTTGAGAAAAGATCTATACACAATGTCATTGTCCCATTTAGTCGCACTGTAGCTCGATCCACTTCCCCTATACCGCGTATGCTTACGATGCTCAACGCGCTCGTGGAGACCAACCCTGGATTGGACTTGTTTGCTGATGAATGGAAGACGATAATGTTGGAATGTTTGTGGTTCTGCGAGAAGACTGAGTAAAAAGTTTAGGTATTTAATTTAGTATTAATCGTTTTAAATACTGTACTAAATAAATAAATAATAACCACTCCAATCATCCAACTGTACACAAACAAATGAAGCGTGGGCCACAACTGCATAGCCGCCATCTATTACAGGAACAGCCCGTGGGTTGCCGCGGGTGGGTGTGTTCGTTCTTCGACGCGCGTCATGTCCGGGAGACGCTGACGGTAGCCTTCAGGACTGGCCCGAGGCGGCGGAGACTCAGGGTCTCCTTGCTGATTGTCGTCGTCTGCGTTATTTTTGGACCTTTACATGGTAAGTTTTCTACTTTTTAATAGGTCAATGTTTTCTCTTTCCCGCTTTTACTTGACTCTATCTTTTACAAAAAATAAACTTCCTACTAATGAAAAAAATAATCATGATTGCTAATGATTCTTGACCCGAATCTATAATAAAATGTGTAGGTTATTTTTCTTATTTACGGAAATCGGTAAGTGTAAACCACCCGTATTAAAACGCAGACCGTCTGTAACTGGCCCTATAACCGCGCCTTCACACACAGAGACATGTCGCGCGACGGCTGATTCTTCTATTCTATTACTTTCGTGTTATACTGAAATACTCTAGCTTTATGAAGTATTTGATCAGGTATAGTAATTTAAATTGATTATTTAATTTATGTCTTTTGTGACATGCTCCTGAATTTTGACTAGGATGCAAAACTACACCTCTTCGATTGAAAACTATGTTACCAAACCGTCTTTCGAATTGTGAAGATTATGAATATCAAAATTATACAGTTGTTCATAAAAAAGATTCAAATCATTAGATTTGCCCTAGCTGTACTACTGTCGCACGAACAAAAAAAAAGATTAGCTCCCTATTTAGCTATGATGTTCCCATGGCAGCATGCGACATTGTATGAGTGAGCAGTTTTAAGAAAGTGTGGCACTAGATGGCGCTGTGTGTAATGTCCAGCGATATTTATTTTATTATTATTTTATTACTAATAAGTACATAAGTATAAGCACCTTAGAAAAAGTTAATTATATTTCTTCTTAAAATTAAAAATTGGAGGATATTCGTTCGTATAATTATTTCCACTTAACCATCAAAGGGAGTTAATTGGTAAAGAAAAATATTTTCTCTTCCTTCACAGTAGCTTATGTTATTAAAACATACCTACAATATTACGTTTTTGTATGTTTCTTCAGATCATACGCAATTAGAGAAAGTTTAATATTTTTTAAGTAAAAATTTAATGTTTTTTTTTCACAAAATATTCGCATGAGAAAAAATTCAATGAATGTAGTGCTGTAGGTATTACTCTAAGTTCGAGTTAGTTTTAAGAGTTACAAGATATAATTTTATAATAGGTTTGTGTACTGAAAAAATAAAATTAGTCCGTCAGTTAGATTATCAAAAAATATTTGACCCGTATTTTTTCTTTTGTTACGTAAACCAAAATTGACGAAGTTAAGACGCTTTTAAAATTCTCAATACGTCACGCCGTGGTATAATTTTTTGTGCGTTCTGACGTCACGAGCCCTACTCCCGTGTGTTGATGCGTTTTATCTTTGTCAATATTCATTGATTTACAAAAACAAAAAATACGTGTCCATTATTTTCCAATGCTCTAACCGACGCGACGGACTAAACAGATTTGCAATTGATGGTGGAAACTAGCCTATTCCTTATATAGTATATTTCCATTTTCAAATCATTCGTTCGAGCGTTGCGTTATTTTTTTTTTGTTATGAAATGTGCCCCACACTAGCATTTTCTCCTGCATTGTGGGTACGTTTACAAACATTTAAACTCAGATACACAAACTGCCAGACCCGAAACAACTACCTGTAGGCCATACAAATATTTGTTCCGTGCGGAAATCAAACCGGCGACGTAGCGCAGCAGCCAATCGCTCAGTCACTGCATGCGCCAACCGTGTCGCATTTGGACGTCACATTTTTTTTTGTAAAATCGGAAGGCACCCTCTATCTGTTTAACCACGCATTTCGCGAGTTTGACGAACAAGACGAACGCGACAGTTGTGTGTTCGCGCGACAATCGTTTTCTTCAGAAAGCTTTATATTATGTTATATTTTATAAAGACCTGAAATTTATGAACTTGCGTGTTTGTTACAGGTGAAATGAACGTGCTGTACCTGTTCATGAGATACAGATTCAACTGGGATGAGGTGCAGTTCAGTATGTTCTGTACTTACAGCATCATCACTAATTTAGTAGGTGAGCCTCTCAATAAATACAGTGGTCATTCAGACCACCACCTGGACAACCTTCTCTAAGGAAAATGAGTCGAAAAAGTGTACTGTTCAAACTAATTACGTAAGCCGATACGATTTTGTACAGGTGGCCTACCATGACGTCTTAAAGCAGGATCGTTTTAATTGCGTTCCAGTGTGGGTAAGAGACGGAGCTATAGAGTACGTCTAGCGCCATCTCTTTCCCTCACTGGCACGCAATTAAAACGATCCTGCTTTAAGTCGTCATGGTAGGCCCGCAGGAAGTTCAATGTTTCCCTTGTACACTAACAAAAACATTATTTAATTTGAAATAGGATGATAAATAGAAATTGATAGAGTGGAAGTCGATCCCAACATTTATGTGATAAACAGCTAGGCAGAAAATGAAAAATTCAAATTGGCTGTTGTGTGACAACAGCCAATTTGTTTTTTTTTTTGTTTTGTAACACCTTCACACAATTATCCAAGGCGATGCTATTTTAATATGAAATAATTATTGAATTTTAAATAATTATCTTTGACAGTCGTTACAGTACCCAGTACTTACTGGATTGTGGAGGTCAGATAGGCAGTCGCTCCATCTAAAATACTGGTATCCAGCTGCATCCGACCTTGGGGTCGGCTACCAGTCTTACATAGTTGGGAAAAGGCTAGGCAGATGATAATGACATGAAATAATTATTACAATCACAATTTTGACAAGACAATTCTAGCCATAACAAGATTAAAATTCCAGACTACTTACCATCTTTCTTTGTGCCGTTAGAACGAATGGCGACACGTTTTGACCTAATCATGACCTTCAAAATAAAAATTTACAGTCATTTATTCAAATTAGGCTAAAAATCAAAACTATTCAAGGGATATCCCTCAAAACGCTTCACCAGTTCCTAGTATTTATCTGGGTAGAAAAAATGGTGGAACAAACTCCACAACAACACATCTATCAATATCTGTTTCATAACGTTAAAATAATTGCCTATTTTATATCTTATTTCTTTCTTCCATAAGGTACACTGTTCTCCATCAGCATCTTCAGCGACTTCATGAAACTGGACGACACGGTGGTGGGGATCATCTCCTGCACCAGCAAAATCCTCGCTTCCTTCATCTTTGCCTTCGCTAGTACCACCACTGAGATCTATATCGGTAAGCTATTTGAATTTATCTTTTTGTCTAAGGTCAGAAAAGAGGTTGAAATTCATGTTGAATTTTTTTTTTGTTGGCCTATATTATGTGCTACTCGTATTACTGGTCAGAAGCGTCCCATTTCTCTTTTTAAACCTTTCTTGTTCAATTTCTGGCCATGCTTGTCTCACAAACAAGATCATATCGTCAGATAATCTTTTCTACGGTCTACCTTGGTAATAATATAAAATAAGAGAAGAAAAATACTGGCAAGTAACAATATAAAATTTACTTATTCTGTAATTACCTGAAAAATATATTTATCCTAATATTTTAAAAATGACAATGATGTAAAGCTCAATTAAAAGATTTGAACAAAGTAGCTTTAATCATTTACAAATTTAGAAAACAAATAAGGTATAAATAAAAAATATTTCTTTAAACAAATAGAATAACCACACAAACCAAAAACCCTGTGAGGAAATTGAACATGAGGTCCGGATTCCATATCTAGGTCGGGCAAAGTGTTATTTGGTTTTTACATCAGGAATGTCTCAGTAGCAGCCTCGGAGTCTGGAATTGTACCCGGTTGATGGCAATAGGCTCGCCCCCTTATTACATGGGACTTGAAAACATAACTGGCGAAATGTGGGTGTACTAATGGGTAACCTCTGCCTATTCCTTCGGGAATTACAGGGTGATGTTATGTTAACCTAAACCAATTTATCCATAAAATAATTAATTTGTTACAGCGCCTTTAGTAGAAATCTTCAACGGGACATCATTCATCGCGATGCGTTCTATTGCCTCGAAACTGGTGAACAGTGAAGAATTGGGTAAGTTTAATTTGTCTTAATAATAATTATACATTCTAGTCCTCTTTCTTTTTCAAACTTTGTTCATGACTAAAGTTTAAAAAATGCGGAGAAATGGAAACACTTAACAACGAAAAGTACTTGAATTGTGGAAATTCCTGTGATTTAGTAGTTTTTACCTATTTAGGAAATAAGTGGCACAAAACAACTAAATTTGCGTAATCCTGAAAATTATGTAAAATTACCATTTTGTGTTAGCGACTAGCGTACATTTTTAATCGCAAGTGACTCACATGATGCAAAATATAATATAATAATAATAAATAATAGTTTTTTTTTAAAGGTTTTTTTTTAGAAATATTTATAAATGTATAAATGTAAATGTATATATGTAATAAATACGATGGTAAAATAAATAAAGACGATATAATAATAACATTTTTATTCAAAATTAGAATTCGCACGACAAATACAAGTTAAATCTTAAAAATATGCCAACAAGATATCGGAAATACAATAGCCATAGTGAAGGATATTATTATGCTATCTTTACCCGACTACGGCGAAGCCAAAAGGGAGGACTTTTTTTGGGGTGAAAAATCATGTTTTGTGGTAGAACTCAATGCAACGCACTCAAAGCATTGTGCTGATTGATGGATTCTATAGTACGGGGGCCGTGGAAGTGTTTAAAAATCTTACAATAAAAACTTGTGGGTACTTTTTTTTTTAAAAACTTGTCATAAAGTTTGAACTTCGACCCCCAATATCTCCGTAATAAGAGGGTATGGTGTAGAACAAAAAAATGATCGCAGTGACGGGGATAACAAGTACCTTACAACCTATATGATATTATCTTTTGCTGTAGATTTTTACATATTTTGTACTCACTGGATGTTTTCGTTGAATATTTTGTAGCAAACTCAGGTTACGGTGATCTTTTGTAAACTGACGGTTCTTCTTCTTCTTCCTCTTCTTCAACCTTGGCCGCCCAATGCTAAGTGTAGTATCTTTCAAATCTCTACACTTTTTACGGTTTTATTTTCATTTCTATCCAGTTTCTTCCGGCCACTTTAATCAGATTGTCTGTCCACCTAGTTGGTTGTCTTCCCACATTCCTCCGCCTCGTCCGAAGTCTGACAGTTACCCCAATAATATTACAAAACGTGTAAACGTAATTCTCCTTTTTGCAATTTTCCTTGTCGACGTAACAAATAGGTAGTTATACGTGCGAATTAACATGAACGAACATGCCAAATTAGGAAACACTTAACTAAAGGTTGAGGAAAAGTTCATAAATACATCACAACGGTTATTCTTATCTTTATATTACATTGTAATAGGAGATTCCGACCTTATTAGGTCAGACCACAAAGCTTTGTTAAGAAGACATACGCAAATTAAACGTCAAATGTTTGATGAGTGTGCAAACTATCTATGAAATAGTTTCCAATGATGCGTTGGGCATTTGTTTGAGCACATGACCTTTTTGGTTTATAAGGAAACACACAGACGAAGAAATTTTAGTAGTTCGAATTGACAACCTGTGATAGCTAGTGTTCCGGTACGTATAACAGACGTTTAAAACGACAGACGACGACGACGATGTGTATCATAATTAATTCTTATAATGTGTTCAATTTCATTAATTTCGTGTCAATAGATATGACCTATAGATGGTAATGTGTTTCTGTATCCATCCAGCAACCGGGCCTCATACTACGGGTAAACCAAAAAATAAAAACTAACTTTACCCAATTAAACTTAACACGATGGAACTTAAAACATTGGGATATAGGAGCCTTGGGACAAGCCCAAAGCGCGTCATTAAACACGGTCCCTCTTGACCTTAACTTAACCTCAACTTAAAACGGAATCATTTCACGACAGATTCGGGAAAAGATAAACTGAACTTAAAAGTTCCAGTAATTTGGAAGTTGGGGCTGACCCCAATGTCACATGATAAGGAACTGATGTGAATATCAACCTTCTAATGCAAATGTCAATCTTACAGAGAAAATAAAAACAGCTTAGGGAAATACCGTCAGGAAACCAGCACGTCCGAGAACCAAAAAATTCGAGGACAGAAACCCGCCTTGGACCCGCGTCGTGGATTAATAAACTATTCCCCTCTCACAGGCCTTGTCTCACAGAGGGAATAAATAGGCAGATTATGCTACAGTTAAAGTTTGCCGCGGGATCCAAAATTGTAGAAATAAAGTATCGTGCAAGCGGTATTGCTAAGCGGATTGACTACAACCATGTAGCCGTGTTATTGGGTGTTTTCTATAAGTTTTCTGGCCAGTTAATGGCCATAAGTGTGGCCCACAGGATTTTAAGTCACCAAACCTGTGTGCTCTTTACCACCCTCAAGGTTTTTCAACCTATTTGGGGAATACAGCTGTCAAAGAATATGCTAACACCTTATTTGTCTCCAGGTAAAGTGAACTCTCTCTTCGGTCTGGCAGAGGCGATGATGCCCCTGGTCTACGGACCGCTGTACTCCAGGGTGTACATGGCAACGCTGACCGTCCTGCCTGGTGCCGTGTTCCTGCTGGGAGCTGCTATGACTGTACCTGCTGTGGCTATATTTGGGTAACGTTCCCCTTTTTATTTTACGAGTACTTTTATTTTCCAGTTGTAGCAAAAGGTAGCTATGGAAAGCTTATATCTAGAGGACTATTTCCAGCAGTAAGTCTTTCAGAACTTAAGACCGATACGCTTCAGTTCATTTTATCTTTGTTTTTATTTTGTTTTTACGTTAGAGTGAAAGATGCCAAATAAAACTTCTGAACATATTAAGTGAATCAACCAAATTTTCTTCCTGGTCGGTCCATTTTCAATAACTTACCAACAGGTATCGGTAGGTTGCTATCTCTGTCTGTGTGTCATTAAGTTTACCGACCCATAGAAACAAAACGTCACAGAAAAGCTTTCTTTGATTTTTCTATGAATAAAGTGACAGGTATATAGGTGACGCGGATAGGACTAACTTTGTTTCTAGAAACACCGATAGCTACAAGAGTAGGCATATTAGCTGACAGTTTTACGTAAGTAACAGTAAGTAACAGAAAACGGCATTTAGTAAACAAACCTTGGATTTCGGTATCTTACACTGGCGTAGTGAATTTTTGAAAAAAAAAATATTTATACTACACTTGCTTCATGTACCAATACTACCCCAATAAAAGGCTTAAAAGCTGTTCATTAAACCTTCTCAAAAATCTAGGCAGTTATATCGTATGGAATTTCATTACTGCCCTGAAAATCAGGGTAGTAATCATTACTAACGCGTTTTTTTTTTAAAGTCTTGATGACGTTGTAAGCTAGGGTAGTATAAAGCAGTACATATCACTCGAGGGTAAGTACAGATTACTAAACTAGCGTGGTTCACGGCCCTCCGCTTCGCGTCGGGCCTCAAATGCACACTCGATTAGTAATCTGTGCCTTACTCCCCTTGGTGAATAAATAGCTATTTATTACCAGATGAATGTTAATTCCTTTGTAATTTTGTCGGTAACTTGTAAACGTGGAATAAAATAAAAATTATTGCTTAATAACAGATGTAAGTACAACATCCAGAATCTTTATTAATGTCCTATTCATGATCCTGTTGAATAAAGAAGATAGTTTTGTAACTTTTTAACATTGTAACTTTAGTACCACATACATTCTTTACTGTGGTGTTTTCCCTAATTGCGAAAACATTTATTTTTAGTTTAGTTAATAGGCAAAACCAATGTTTGAACATCATTTTGTACTAGGAAAAACACCGAAAAGTGCTTAGTCACCGACTACCAATAACACTTTAGTCGCAAACATTAAACCATGTAGTTACCTAACCTACTGAGTACAATCAACACAAGAGATTATTTACAAGCCAGTGTTTTTTAGGGTTCCGTAGTCCTGGCAAGGAACCCTTATAATTTCGTCATGTCTGTCTGTCTGTCCGAGGTTTTGCTAAGAGACCGTTAGTACTAGAAAGCTGTAATTTTGTAGAGGTGTGTATATCATTAACGCCGACAAAGTGGTAAAATAAAATTTAAAAAATATTTTTTTAAACAACAATTTATAAATATTAGAGCGTAACCATAACAAATATGGATGTGTCTATTATTTATGATAATGGTCTGAAATAAAGTTCTTATGCAAGGTGTAAACAGACAGCATTCTGTACATAAAACTAAGTAACCCTAAACAAAAATTATTTCTGGGAAATGACTTTTTTTGAGGTATAAAATCACGTTTTGCGGTAGGATTCTTTGTAACGCACTCAAAACATTGTGCTAATATGCATGGATGCATTGAATAGTACGGGAGTCGTGGAGGTATTTGAAGAAAAGTATTTTAAGATTAAATTCTTGTATTGAAAAAAAACAACTTGTGAAAAAGTTCGGAATAGCGAATATGCATGAAATACAAAAATCTTTTTATTTAAAAAAAATGTCTTGTATTGGCGCATAAAAACATTGTCGTACACTTGTTTAAGTTTCTAATACATCACTTATTTTACAATTTACTGTTTTATGTAGCATGTTTTTGGTGAAACGGAACGCACTGTCAAAACACACCGTCCTCGATGACGTCAAAGTTCATTGTGTCAAAAAAACACTTTTATCTGAAAAATGCTAAAAGTTTCACTAAAATTGTATTATAATATTGTTATTCCAATTTTTACTTGAATAATGCACATACAATTGGTAAAATTGGTAAAAAAATTAGATGTAAACAAGGTAGATTGTGGATAATGACGTGACATCATGGCCGCGACAGGTACGAAAGTAGTAAAAAATTGCAGGAGTTTAATATTATTTTTGTGCGACAAGCAGTAGTTGAACTTAATTTTTTAAACTTTTCTTGGGTTTATTACAATGTATTTTATTGATTTAAGTGAAGAAAAAATTACGTGCATATTTCCTATTTGAAAAACAATAACGCAAAGAAGTGAAAACAAGCCTTTCGGTTTCGTTATGCGTCTTTTTACACCCATTATATATAAATCGAGCAAAGTGATTACTATGTTTGTCTTATGGAGAAAGTTGCTCAGTTTAACAACAACAACATCAATTTATTTTTAGGCTACTTTGCTCCATAGATATATACATAAAAAACAATGGTCAATGGTGGTTATTGGTCTTTACTACACCCTAAATATGACCACAAATCTGAAACACGCGGAAGATATCGAGGTCATTAAACTCACCAGAAATCTGTTTACATTGTCAATAGTTCCGTTCCGGGCTCAAGTAACGGCTTAAATATTTTTTATTGCATTTTTATTATAACGTAGCGTCGATGACAGGTTAGGTAGATTTCATCACGTGGCTAGTTAAGTTACTTCATTAGGTTTTTTAATTCATGAACGAAATCGTCCATAAACTCAAACATGAATTATAAAAAGACAGAAAAAAGTGAGCCTTTCATATCTATGAAACATCGATTTTATTTTATACTTACAAGTAATATGCTTAAAAAAGTAAATATAAAAAACAAACAAATAAAATAAAAGAAAATAAAAACAAAATGACTCGATTCACAAAAAGAAAATCCTTATGCTGGAATCGAACTTGAAGTCACGAGATTGTAACCCAGCTCAGGATTGTTGTAAATCGTGGCGAATATGTAGATCTGCTGCTTCAACAGGTCGGTAATGTTCGGGATTGTTCGGGCCGGGATCGATCGCCACGCTCGCCACGATTTTTTTTTACGTTTTTTTGTAACCTGCGCCTATAGATGTTTCACATAAAAAAAAAAACATATTTGTCGAAGGTACATGACATGACGTGCATGCAAAATGACAAAGAAATCAAATAAACAATAAACATGCAACGCGTTACAAATATTGTCAGAGCTACTTACATAAGTAATACTCGGAGTTAGTGGTTTATAGTATTATCTATAAATGAACTGATATATGAATTAAAATGTCAATATTTTTCCGTGATAAAACTCATTCTAAATGATATTCTTGTTATAAATGAGCTAGACCAGCTTTCTTGGTTATCAATGTTATCAAACATTAGTAAGTTTTCCCGAAATTACTTGCATGTAAGATGCAATTGATTTTTTGTGTTGCAAATAGAAAAAGAAATCAGATAGAAAAAGAAAACAACTTTTAGATTTGTGTTTATTCGTAACTGCACCTATACAGAAAAACCTCAAGCACATCATAAATAATCCATATTACTTATATATAGAGTAATGATAGACATTATATGCGAGTAAACAGAGCATTTTCAATTTAACCGGGGTAATACAGTTTTTTTTTTGTAACAACAAAGAGGTTTTATGCTGTTGAAAATCCATTTACATTTTTGGAATAAATAAATGTGTCCATAATTAAGACAAAAAAAAAACATTTATTATTTTCAATTTATTTCTAATTCACAATAATTTGCCAAAATTATTTTATTATTTGAAGTAGGCTGTATGTATTGCGTGAGCGGATCGGTGCCACACTGGGCACGCAAATTCGCCAGCAGAAAAACATAGGGACATGCCGTTTGTTCGAAGAACATCGGGTGCTGCTCCCCAGCTGGTGGAAACCAGGCGACTTAACAAATTATTTCGGCTCGCGACCTTCGCGAGGTCTCGGTATGTAATGGATAGTAAATTGGCCACCCATCCACAGGGCGATCTCGGCAAGGGTAACGAACGTGATCGGCGCTCCACCTAGCCTCAAGGCGATTTTACCTGTATTTATTTATGTAATTAAGGTACGCCAACAGTTGTAACAAATATTATACAGCTAGGGATATTCAACTAATGGTGTCTTAAATCTAACTGCACAACAGGCAAACACCACATCCAAAATCCTCTTTGTAATTATAAATAAATTTTAAACCTTAATGTACCTACTTAATTCTAGATGATTATATTAAATACTAATATGTAGTAATACTAATTATCTCTGACAAACGTCGATATTTAGTCTGCGTGGACGTCAACCAGGTCGCTGCGTTTCGAATCACGGTGAGCCGAACTGTGTGTAGTATCCTGTACATACTTTGATTATGTATACCTAGAACAACTAAAATAATAGACAATATGACTAAGAAGTTATCTATGATTCTTATGGAATATGAATGGATAATTGTATCCATTTTGTCATTTCCCTTGGGGGATTATTTTTAAAGTGGGGAATGAGGATCACGTGTTTACTGAAGTACAGTCGTGATGAAAGTGTTGTGGAAAACTTTTTGGAGAGAAAAATAGGTTATTTAGGGTGTTACCCCAGGATAGCTAGTTTCATCTATTTTGTCATTGATTTGGAGTTGATTTGGCACATTTATCTATTTTAAACACGCCTTTGCTAAAATAACATAAGTAGGTACGTCGTAGCTTGCACAATACATGAAGATATTATTTACACAATTTTTTACCATAGATATTTAAACCTTTATATTCCCGACCGTTCATTTAATTAGTCAACAAGCCTGTCGTTATTTTCTACCAATATAAAAAAAATACCTGACCGGAACGGAACATTGAGTTGTTAGATCATTGCTGACACACTTTTTATTTCGATATTTTATAGGAAGTAGAGGTTAGTCGGAGGCTGGTACAGTCAGTCAAGCAGAACTTAGTTGGTTCAATAATCACAGTCATATAAAATTAAAGTACCTACTTACCTAATTAGAATTTACTCGCATAAAATAATGAGTTGGAAATTAATCAACTAAATAGTATTTTTTACAGTTTACTTGCATGTAAGATGCACTTGATTTTTTGTGTTGCAAACACTTATATTAGAAAAACTTTTACATTTGTGTTTATTTTTTACCTATAAAAAAACCACAAGCACATAATAATCCATATTATGTATAGAGTAATGAAAGACATTATGGCCTGTATTTCAACAAATAACCTTGCCCTGACGTGATCACAATCATAGAAAATGATGTAACAATACTGAAAAATAGTTTGAATGTAGGTTTTACGTTTTGAATAGGTAGGTGAACAGTGCATAACAATGGCTTTTTTTCTGTTGAGAACGTTTTAAATTAATGTGTGAGTAAATTCTAGAAATGTTTACTATAGTACATTTTGATACAAGTGGAGAAAGTTTGTTATTGCATTCGAGGCGGAATTAACTCCCAAGCCTTAGGCGAGGGTGTTTTTGAGCCGAGAACTGCAATAACAAATGTCCACGTGTATCAAACGACGTTTTTCAATACACTTTTGAAGAAATCAAATAAAATAATTAAAAAAAAAACAATCACCGCTGACTATAGGCATTGCACCAATTTGTACTCAGTATAGGTATAGTTTTATCTGAGGCAATTTCCCAACACCCGCGTGCTGTGCCGCGTGCGAAATTGGCTCCTTTCTGCACGCGGCACAGCACGCGGTGATGGAAAATGAAAACAATCCACGTGTGTGAAATACATGGCATGTTGAACCTAATCGTAGTGCGATAAGAACCCGTTTTCGAGGAAGTGTATTGAAAAATATGTTTTCATCACACTTGCTCGTAAAGTGAGCCTTATTACATCGTTCTTAGGGACATAAACCGAACTATAACACACACGTGCATAAACACACTCTAGTGCAGAATAGAATTAGCCCGACAAAGTAAAGTTGCTGCAAATTATATACGAGTAAATATAGCATTTTCAATTTAACCGGGGATTACCCCAGCTCGTAAAAAAACTGTATTAACAGTTTTTTTTTTGTAACAACAAAGAGGTTTATACCATTGAAAATCCATTTACATTTTTGGAATAAATAAATGTGTCCCTAATTAAGACGAAAAACATTTATTATTATCAAGCTATTTCTCATTCACAATAATTTGCTAAACTTATAATTTTGAAGTGGGCTGTGTGGCTATTTGTTATCAATCACCTTACATTTGGCGCGTGCAAAAAAAAAACTTGCGCGCCATTTCCCATTTTCCCGTAATTTTCATATTTTGTTTGTATCGCTTTTGTTGCTGTGGTAAAACGATTTATGCAATACAGGTTTATTTTTTCCTCGCAAGTGTGTTGAAAAAGTACGTATGAAACTCGTGAGCAACTTGCTCACTAGACACTCGGCTGATTTATGCCCTACCGTGTATGCATACCGTGCTATAAATCAATGTAATACCGGAAGTATACTTAAAAAAAACCAGTACACATAATAAAATCATCGGTATTAAACCAATTAACACCTTCTAAGAAATGTAACAGTACGATAATCGCTTTGTTCACTTCGTTCATTTTTGTTTAACTTGTGATATGAAAGGATTATAGGAACAAATATTAGTCACTCTAACAACTAGGTAAACATAGCCTCGATCCAATTTGTAACCAAATCTTAGGATTTACTGTTCAAATCTATGTACTAATTACCAAAATAGTTAGTTGATAAATTGCCTCCTTATTTTTTACTATACGATAAATTGTTCTACAGTCAGTTACTTTTATTTTCACCTGTATTGTTTTACCTAGATATAATTTTCCGAAGCATGGCTAGTTTTCGGTATGTAATGAATGGTAAATTGGCCACCCATCCGCAGGACGACCTCGGCAAGAGTTGCTAAATCTTTAGTCACGAACACTTAAAATTCCCACCCCGACTTCGCACGGCGTCAACTATCGGCTCCAAAACTATCCTATCTTTCAAGCTGGAACCACACACATTCGCAAAATTCCGTTGAAATCGGTTGGGTGGTTTCGGAGACTAGCGTGTACAAACAGAGTGACACGTGATTTTAATTGATTAAGTTATCGCATCTAGTGATTTTACAGTACGTCTGTGATCGTGACCAATGATGTACATGTGATGATTATTGGTTATAAGAAGCTATTTACTACGATGACTTGTTTGTAAACAATAAAACATATACACGATTACGTGTACATACTTCGTGAACAGGACACACTTTATTTCACAATTCTTTTAATTAATTTAATTATAATCAATTCTCGTTACCTCTTAAGATATGAGTTACGAGTGCGCATCGGAAGCAAGCCTTGTGCTCACTCAAGTATTAGAGGTGCTACACACTTTATCGGGTCGGCATTCGATTCACCAGTATTTCTCGATAAACAAAGCGAAGCAAAGCCTATTTTTTTAAATTCGGATCGTACCTATCGGCAGATTCCGTTCGACCATGCACCATGCATTGCAGAGTGAAGATCGGATTGGATCGGAACAATTCAAAATAAACTGGACGGCTTTTACCCAAACGTATATTATTATTTTATCCACATACATTCGATTTTCTTCTTCGTCATCAGACTTCAATAGCACGCTAAACAGCTGGATTCTTCGCAACTGTAATCCTGCTGCTACCAGCCACCTTGCAGTGATCGTCGCTCCACCTAGCCTTAAGGCGGTGTTACCTGTATCGAATCACGTTGAGCCGAACTGTGTGCAGTATCCCTTACATACTTTGATTATGTATTCCTAGAACAACTAAAATAATAGACAATATGACTAAGAAGTTATCTATGATTCTTATGGAATATGAATGAACAATTGTATCCGTTTTGTCATTTCCCTTAGGGGATTATTTTTAAAGTGGGGAATGAAAATCACGTGTCTACTGAAGTACAGTCGTGATGAAAGTGTTGTGAAAAACTGTTTTAGAGAGAAAATTTAGGTTATTTAGGGTGTCAGCCAAGGATAGCCAGCTTCATCCTTTTTGTCATTGATTTGGACTTGATTTGGCACATTTATCTATTTTAAACACGCCCTTGCTAAAACAACATAAGTGGGTACGTCGTGGCTTGCACAATACATGAAGATATTATTTACACAATTTTTTACCATAGATTTAAACCTTTATTTTCCCGACCCTTCATTTAATTCATATAATTAGTCAACAAGCCTGTCGTTATTTTCTTCCAATATAAAAAAATACCTGACCGGAACGGAACATTGAGTTGTTAGATCATTGCTGACACACTTTTCATTTCGATACTTTATAGGAAGTAGAGGTTAGTCGGAGGCTGGTACAGTCAGTCAAGCAGAACTTAGTTGGTTCAATAATCACAGTCATATAAAATTAAAGTACCTACTTACCTAATTAGGATTTACTCGCATAAAATAATGAGTTGGAAATTAATCAACTAATAGTTTTTTTTACAGTTTAGGATTTGAGGAATCAATCAATGCTTATTACCGAATTAAGCTAGCACATATAAAAGCACTGCACCGGACCGCACCTTATCTCAGTTTTACTAAACCGAAGCGATGCCATTACGGGGCTGCGTGTCGAGTGTGTTTTCAGTATAAAAAATCATAAAAAGAATCCCGAACGGATCGAGATCAAGTAGTGGTGAGACTAATCCCGTGAGTGTGCAGTGCTTAGAAGTGTGCGTTGACCTTTAAAATATTGTGTTCTATACTTATTTGTTTTGTTTTTTTGGAAATTTGAGCTCCAATATCTCCGTAACTAGAAGATTCCCAAATATGGTCCGGAACAAAAAATGATCGCAATGTTGAGGGAAAACACGCCTTCGCTTAGGGTAGTTTTACACTCAGTTTACAATACTTATAGTTAACATCTTGATTCTTCACAACGTTTACCTTAAAACCATTTATGTCCATAGGAAAATGGCTATGTGTGACTTGCCACTCACCGCACTCCTCCTTGGCACTGTTTACTACAACTTAATTTTATGAATATAAACAAACATCAATTTTATGAGAAAATACATAGGTACTAGATACCTCTATAAAGTCGTACAAGAGGGAGTATTGGCATAAACTAAACCCTCAGACTATTAATGGGCATCTGCGGCCACTGCAAGACTAATAATGCCGAAGTTAGTACCAAAGTTTTACGAAATTACTATCTGTACAGTAAGAGCCTAACCTTGTACTTGTCAATATTGATTTAAGTAATAAAACTAGAACTTTAAGGACACGTCTGGACGCTAATCTTGTTTCAATAATATAATAAACCGCTATGTTTTACTTAAAGTTTGAAATAAATGTAAGCGACGCTATTATTTTAATTGATATATTAAATGGTGCTTAGTATTTAGTCCATAATTACAATAGGTCTTAATTAAAATGATTGGCGTTAATTAAACGCATGATGATGATAGTCACTGCAAAAGATATGTAAACCATAATTTAAAAAAAAAAACTACATTGATTCAGCGACCTTTGGTTTCTTTCTTCATAAAGTAAAATATAAAATTAAATTCGAGTATTAAAACATTAATTATAGTGCCTGAATATAAAAATAAAATTAAACTTTTTGGCCCGTGTTGAATGGTTATCGCCATTCAACACGGGCTAAAAAGTTTAATTTGCGGTTTTTAAGCGCTCAGAAAATATGCAACGTTTTAAATTCTCCGTATAGAAAAAAAAAACAACTTTTTATGATAATCAGATACCTAGTTTTTTTCATCGCCAGAGACGCGTCAAGGAAGTAAAAAACGTCAAGCAGATGCAAACTGATCTCAGTACAAAACCTTCTGGCCTCGACTGTACACGATAATATCACAACTATAATACGCGTTTGAAAACTGTCCATTACATCATTTTACAATCGATCCTTACACTCGACACGAGTGTACTATTCATATTTTCCTCTCCAAACGATAATAGTCCATTCATTGCTTGCAGATGGATGTATTTCGAACAAAGGGAGGACACCAAGCAAGTCGACGAGATGGAAAACGTGAATAAAGACGTTTAGCATCACTAGTGAATCGAACGCACAGCATTTATTATATGTGAAAGTGTTATTGGACATTATACAGTGTTTTGAATAAAGTGTGAATGTTTAATAAAATTCCTGTCGAGTTTCAACGTGGCTTTTATTCGATTTTAACGTGAAAACAATCGGATGTTTATAAAATCAAAGTGACATCGCGCGACGGATCGCCGCCGCCGCCTTGTTTGAGTTTAACAACGTGTTAAGTTTATTTTCGATTTTACCGAGTGTGTTTGTGGACGCATTATAGACTGATATGGCAACATAAGAGTGTTTGCTTACATACAGCCATACAATAGGACGCTAGCGACGTCCCCCCGGCGGCGACGCCGGCTTACCAGTAATTCAATATTATACTGTATTTATCTTGGTGCTGTGAGGATGTGCTCTCCAATATAACAACAATGTGACCCAACTTTGAAGATTTACTCGGATCTCAGGCGTGGTACATGTTCCATGTTCCATATTTCAATCTCCTGTGAGTATTGATTTTATATTTGAAATTTTATAGAATACTTCGAAAAAGAATTTCTAAAATGGATAAAGTTGATAAACCCGTTGAGAAACCGTCTCGCGACGAGACGACAGAGGAACTGCCACTAAAAACGGAAGCCAAAAATGACAAACAGAGCATGACCTTTTTGGAGAAAATAAAATTCGCCAGATCAAATATTACGGTAGAACCGGTTCTGGCTCTATTTGTGATGCCGAGCGTGCTAGCGATGTTGGCGACACAGAATTTGAATTTAGAGAAAGCATGCAGGGTCAACCTGGGCTTCGGCGATGAGGCATGTACCGCTCTGAGACTTAGGAAACGCGCTAACCACACGTTTGAAGAGGATGAAGTACAGAAGCTAATAGCGTCAGTGCAAGCATGGAAGAGTGTGGTGCACACCGCGGTGCCGACGTTGTTAATGCTCTTCATAGGCGCGTGGAGCGACAAAACAGGGAAACGCAAGATATGCATGCTGATGCCGATCTTCGGGGAAATCATGACGTGTCTATTGAACATGATAAACACGTACTTTTTCTATGAGGTCCCGGTGGAGTGGACCGTCTTTATGGAGGTCATATTCCCGTCTCTGACGGGAGGCTGGTACACAATGTTCCTCGGCACTTTTAGTTATTTAGGAGACATCACTTCTAAGGACACAAGGACGTTTCGAATGGGGATATTGAACTTGTGTATGACAGTAGGATTTCCCATTGGCATGGGCATGAGCGGGATCCTACTGCGGGTCATCGGGTACTACGGAGTGTTTTCTATCTCTGCGGCATTGCAGTTCATCAATTTCTGTTATGTGTTGTTCAGAATTGATGACCACACTTGGCTCGAGAACAAAGACAAGGTTTGTATTATGCGTTTATTTGCTTAATCAATCTATTTATATCTTTCAATCAGATTGGTTATTACTATGCGTATTATATTTATAGATCGCTTGGTTCTCTTGGGATTTTAATTCTATTTTATCCTTGAGCGTTTTAATTCTAAATAATTTATTCCTTTCGTATTTTGATCTCGAATAACATTCTTAAAAATTGAGATATATTATGCAATTTGTTTATAAACACAACACTTTCAGGTCAAAAGAACCGGCTGCACAGGTTTCCTGTTAGAGTTCTTCGACTTCCATAGTCTAAGAGAGACTGTTGAAATAGCTTTCAAGAAAGGACCGAATAACAGGCGCCTGCGCATATGTCTCATATTGACCGTTGTTTGTTTGACATTTGGACCGATGTGGGGTATGTATATGACGGTTTATTTATAGATATTATAGTAAATATCAAACAGAACTATATGAGATTAGTACCAAATATTTATATAAGCAATGATCGAACATACTGATTTAGAGTTGGGTAATTTCCACTAGAATAACTGCATGATCATTATAAACAGACAGAAAAAAGTTGTAGGTTATATTATTATTATTATTATAATATAAACAGCACCAGACTGTGAACACAACAATATTTCATGCTAATATTAGCAACCAGTACTTCGGCACAAATTAGGGTTTATTACAATTCAGTATGTTTGACTGCCTCGTTGGTCTAGTGGTAGCAAGCGAACAGCTGAGCACGAGTCCTGGGTTCGATTCCCACGTCGGGTAAAGTGTTGTTGATATTTTTCACAAGGAGTTTCTCAGTAGCAGTCACGGAGTCTATATTTGTGCACGGTTGATGGCAATAGGTTGGCTCATCCCCTCTTACATAGGACTTAAACATAAGTAGCGAAATGTGGGTACAACTCTGCCTAACCCTTGGGGGATAACAGCCCGCGTAGCATGACCACCGTAGACAAGAAAGAGAATCGACAAATCTTTTGTTCATCTGTCATTTTGTCCATTCAATGACAGGTGAACTTAGGCCCCTAGCACACGGCGTATTTAAAACGCGCAGACGACGCGCAGATGACGCGCGTATACGCGCTTCAAACGAGATTAGAATGCAACCTTGTAACCTAAGCACACGGGGCGATCGTGAAACGCGCATCTACTGCACGTATACGCGCAGATACGTACTTACGCGCTGTAGTCGCTCGTAGCTCCCGCGTTTTGGTCAGAGACTCCTCGTCAGTTGTACAATGGCGTCTGTTGAGACAACACTGCTTACGCTGGCTTTGACCCTTTGTACGGGCTTCAAACGAGTTTTGAACGCGCTTCACACGCGCGTTTGTATCGCGTTTTACGCACGTATGAATCTATAAAACGCAAAAATCGGCATCTACGGCGCAGAAAACGCGCGTTCCTGATACCCCCTTTATAACACGCCGTGTGCTAGGGGGCCTTAATGTGCACGTCTTTCTAAATCGTTCTCACATAATTTGTTTGTATGTATAATCTAAACATGAATGATGTAACCAAGATTTTGTAACAATATTTTGATTGAAAAGAGTGTCCATGGAGTTTCTTGCACATTCTTGTCCATAGAGATCTAGAATGTGCAACTACAGTACTTTCTCAAGTTATTATGCCTTGTGCCTGTGACTGTAGCTTCGTTTTTTTTTTGTTTTTTGACATTCAAAAGAGCCGTTATGGTCTAATTGAAATATTTAAATGCTTTGAGTTTGATGACAACTCAGGATGTGCGTGAATGTAATGATTGCCCGAAATACAGTAACATGGTATTTCCCGCGTCTTTATTTGTCAACTTGAGTCAAACGTTTATTGATTTTAATATAAATATGTCCGTGTTACCGTGACGTGCTAATGATGTCACCAAAGAAGGCTGAGCTTTTATACGTCTTTGGGTAACATTTACATTAAAATTTGCACTTTATGGCGTGGGTTTACCCCGAAGACCAACGCAAACGATGCTTCTTACGATCGTAGAGCATTTTCCAATAATAGGTAGGTAAGTATGGTGATTCTCTAGTTGTAAAATTTTAAGAAAACTTGATTGGTAAAGTTTCGTTGTTATATTTTTCGTGAGGAATCCAGCATGCCTGAGAGATATTTCTCGACGACATGTAAAGCTAAGTCAGAGGCCCATGGGCGGTATTAAAACCCAGTCACCAGGTTAGGCACTAACCAAACGATAAAGAAAGAAGATTCCATAAGGGGTACCCAGGCAGAAATGTAGAGAGCAGGAATCTACGATCTCATGTCACGTTGTACCAAATAATTGGCATGCATAGGTATTGTCATAAAACGGAAAAAAAACAGACTGGCTGAATCTCAAGAAAAACTCAATAAGACTAGCCATTCGTGCTACGGAATCGCATGCTTTTCTATAGGTTCAGCTCGACAATTAAAGATATGTTTCTTTTTTGACCAATTTAAAATCTAAGCGGCAAATGACCGAGTTTTCTTACACGGTAACAATAAAACAAATGTCGTTATGATCGACGACCATAAGCAAGTTATATTATTACCACGATGGTAATGACAAACTTTATTTGCCTTTGAAACACAGAACACAGTAAATATTGTACCTCTATGACAAACGAACATATACCTACGGTATCTATCAATGTTAGGTCGATAATCTGTTTTTATTTATCCTGACTACTTCTGTACAGATTTAACCTTCAATTCTTTGAATTCAAATGTGTTAGAAAGAACTCAAGACCTCACATTAAGGATCAGCAGTCCTCTCTCTCGATTTATTTGTTGCCTTGTTGTTGGCAATAGATCACCTTTCTTGTCTGGTGACTTTAAGGGCCTAAGCACACTTCGTATTTTAAACGCGCAGATGACGCGCGTATACGCGCTTCAAACGAGATTTGAACGCAACCTTGTAACCTAAGCACACGGGGCGATCGTGAAACGCGCGTCTACTGCGCGTATACGCGCAGATACAGCGATACAGACGCACTGTAGATACTCGTAGCTTCCGCGTTTTGGTCAGAGACTCCTCGTCAGTTGACCCTTTGTACGCGCTTCAAACAAGTTTCGAACGTGCGTTTGTATCGCGTTTTGCGCGCGTTTGAATATATAAAAACGCAAAAATCGGCATCTATTGCGCAGGAAACGCGCGTTCCTGAAACTCGCGTCGTCTGCGCGTTTAAAATACGCCGTGTGCTAGGGTTCTCTAAAACGTATTTCCATGGTGATAGGCAGAAACTACAGAACGCCACTTGGTACTGCCTTGGCCTCGTCCACGTTCATATTTATCTAGAGGAGTATTGTACATGTCGACCTTTTTTTTCAGAATACGGGCATTATGATTTGTAGTCATTATTAAAATTGTTAATTGCTCAGCTGAAATTATGCCATCACCATTCAAAGAGAGGCCATTTTTGGGTGTATATCTTGATTACTATGCGTGCCTCCTCATACTCTTGTCATAGAATTTACCCGTGAACTTACCTGCTTAGAATTGGGAATTCCATACATCTGAATAATAGATATATAGGTATATTTCAGTAATATTTCGTTACTTTTATTCTACATACCTAACATGTAAGGTTTTCCAGTAAATATTATTTTATTACTTCCTCTATTAGATATCGTCTTTTGCTGCTAATTTGTTAGTGCATCGTTAGTCTTGTGGTCACAAATACGTACGGTAGAGCATGAGATCTTGGGTTCGATTCCCAGGTCAGATGGCCTACCATGACGTCTTAAAGCAGGATCGTTTTAATCGCGTTCCAGTGTGGGTAAGAGACGGAGCTATAGAGGACGTCTAGCGCCATCTCTTTCCCGCACTGGTACGAAATTAAAACGATCCTGCTTGAAGACGTCATGGTAGGCCCACAGCTAAAGTATTAATAGGAATCGCGCCCTATTACGTGGGACTTAAAAAAATCTGGTGACAAGTGGTTGTACTACTGACAAACCCTTCAGGGATTACACGCGTGATAGTTGTATTTTTCAAAGCATGTGGGTTATTCTTACTTAGGTATTCATATTTAAGTATTTTTTCCTTGTTTGAAAGATAAATGGAGTCGAAATAGGTAATCTGCGGTTTTACAATAGGTATGTGAAATCATTTCATTTGGTTGTGGTGACATAGGTAGGTGATGGCGGTAATAATTTATTTTAAAAAGTATTATTGTCTATGCTTATTTATTTATTTATGTACAACAAAATACTTAACAGGACATAACATTAAGATATATGAGCACAAAGGTACTGCTTATTTCATAAGAAATCTCTTCCAGCAGACCTACGAGAGGAAAGTTGGATTAGAAATGTAGACACAGTGTGTAGAAAAGACAAAACAGGATATGTAAATTAAAACTTAAAACAGAAATATATCTATATGAAATAAACATCCATATACACATATAAAACACTCAAAACACAACAACAACATTCGCATTTAAACATTATTTTATTTGTTTACCGCCAAAATATTTGCTACCGAAAAGAAACAAAAATACACATATAAAACAGTTCTACAAAAAAATGATCGTCGTTCAGAAACGCAATGGTGCATTGCGATGTTGACACACCGAGCGAACAAATAAATCAAAGACACACATTGTTGTATGCACTACCTAGACATTTACAAAATGTCCGACCATTCATACATGTTTGAATTAAATAATTGACTAGAACCCATTTGAATTTTGATGAATGAATACTGACGCTGTTACAATTGCCTGTCTGGCTTGTTATGAACTAGAGTGGGTGAATATTTTTATTTATAGGTACAGATAGGCCAGCACACTAAGTTATCCGAAACTGTCAAAGTTTTTAACCTTGAACCTAATGCTCTAGCGATAAAGTTGAAAATCTATTTTTTTTTTTTTTTTGTTAGCCTGTACTGTCCCACTGCTGGGCAAAGGCCTCCCCCAATTCCTTCCATTTGCTCTTTTCCCGTGCCTCCTCGGGCCAACCCTCGCGGTACGCGTCCAAATCGTCTCGCCACCTTTTTCGAAAATCTATTACAAGGACAAAATGTAGTAGTTGTCCTGGCGTCCATACCTACATATTTTATTAGTTCGTGGGACAAAAAAATCCAAACTCAGTTGGGTAGGTTATAAATAAAGGCTTATCGATGACATTTGGGTCTGTCTAAATGTTTAAAGCATACCTACGTGTCCACAATATTCAGAGAGCCGTCAATTAAAGGCTCGTATAATTTATTTGACTTTACTGTTTTGACTTCTTTTTTGACAAACTAAGGTCCGGTTTTTTATTCAATCATACACTGAACGTCGTAATTTCTGCAAATTGATTTTTTTATGGCATTGTAATGTTCAAAGTGCCTCGGAAAGCAAGTTAAGATATTGGTCCCGGCTGTCAATTGTAGATGTTTGACAATCGTTACAGGTAGTCAGTGGGCCGAAAGTCTGACAACCAGTATTACCCAATACTAACTGGGTTGTGGAGATTAGATAGATAGGCAGTCAGTCGGTTAGACTGGAAGCCGACCCCAACATAATTGGGAAAAGGCTAGGCAGCAGATGGTGTGATGTTCAAAGTGTGTTTGGATGGTTCTGTAATGTTTCCCAAAGCATGTAAAACAATGCATTTTTATGAGATAAATAGATGATAAACAGTTTTGATGCATACTTTTTCTATAACACCCGAATAGCTTGACATTTAATTATTCGCCTTCTTTGTGTGTCAATTTCACTTTCAAAAATTTGTCGCGCTGACGGTCGGTCGTGACGTCAGCGAGAACAAAATACGACTGTCGGTCGCCGCTGACGTCAGCGTCGCAGTATGGTGCTATATTGAAAACAATGTATACTGGTACGCGACCGACCGTGTGCGACCGACCGTCAGCGCGATAAGAATTCAGGCCTTACATGTAGCCTCTTGTACAGGTATAATCTTTGGCTTAGTTTAAAGTGTACGTTACCCCAGCAGGAAAGTGTCTCCTAGAGTTATATGAGTGGAACGTATAATGTGTGCCCTAACTGCTGTAAATGTGCCCCCAAATAAAAAATGTGTGCCCCCTGTCATTTTGGAAAAAAAAAACGGAAAAAAGGATTCCTGCTGGGATGAAGAAGATAGCTTACCTTGGAATATCACATAGGCTACTATTTATAATGTGCAAAATCACAGAAAAAGCTAGTAGAATATTATCCAATAACAACTATATTTTATTACATATTACTTTTCTACTTCAGTGTACTCAGGCACAACAAGTGTGAATCGGTTAGTGCGTAAATTAAAGAAGGTCATCGAAATGTATGAATCCGTCGCTTTTTAGTAGTCATTCGAATTTGGTCGGATAACCAGCCGTTGTTTACATGTTTGGTTTTTTGTTAATATTTACTTAATGCGAAACATTCCAAGCTGAATATTTTCACCATATATTTTTGACTAAAGGCACACTAGTTCCTTTAACACCTACACATCTGGGATCGAGCTGGTTCCTTGTATTTTTGGCGTCAAAGTTATGACACCATCTTTTTGAGTTTTATCAATGTAATTCAAAAACGCATGCATGACCAGTTTTGAAACTTTGTATGGTTATTAGTAGCGTCAAGACGGATTCAATACAGTTTTCAGCGAGCTTATACCTTGTCTCATTTAGGCGCTGTGATGTTTTTTCGAGTTTTCATAAAACCGTGATAACTTGGAAATTATAAATATTTTCTTAAATCTAATTGGGGCACTGAGGGGCACACAAGAAGACCTACGCGTGTATGTTTATTCTACAGCGGCACATGCAATGGTTTTAGAGATATACGATTCTGCAAAACGTTACCCCAGCAGGAAATGCAATATCTCGAAAACCTGAAGGGGCACACAATTTATTTTTGGGGGCACACTTTGGCACTACTATAAGCTACAAGGCCATGCACAATGTTTCTCTCTCTGATCATTCGTTTAGAATTTTCCTGCTAGAAAAACGTTACCCCAGCAGGAATCGTTTTTTCCGTTTTTTTCCAAAACGACAGGGGGCACACATTTTTTATGTGGGGGCACATTTACAGCAGTTAGGGCACACATTATACGTTCCACTCATATAACTCTAGGAGACACTTTCCTGCTGGGGTAACTTACACTAGTTTAAAGTGCAGGATGGGCGGAAAGGAGATGATGCATATCCTGTGATGAGACTTCACGTATACCTAATCTTAACAAGTGCAATCCACAGATAAGACACAAGTTGTTATATAATATTGTTATGACAACTATTTGCCATGACTTCACTTCTTTGTCAATGATTGATTTCCTGTGATAATGCCGATATTTCTAGTTAAATTCTTAAGTTTTCTAAGAACTATTAAAGTAATGGGTGTCGTTGTGTTTACCACATAAATATTATGTAGTATACAATAGAAATGAGTAAACAGAATGCAGTGTTTGTACAGGTTAGATAATTGTATAGTTACAAAGATTATACCTAATGCATTCATTATAATCTTATTAGTACAGTTACATTGTTTGCAGTTTGGAGTAAATAAATTGATTTATTTTATCATTTAAAGGGATAAGAAATTCTTACTCTTTGTCTCACTGACAATATGTCATTATAACGAAAAAAATACCAAATGCGCAATTTCTAATTGTTCTTAACTGATGCTTAACTCAAGTGCTGTTTCGTTCATGATGGTACGGGAAAAGTTTACCTGAAGGACTTTGGCCAACAATTTGATAGTATAGGCAAACGAAAACACAACTTAAAAGGCAGTACATATAAATACAAATACATAAGCTAGTATAGATAGAAAAATAAATTATGTAAAAAATCGCTCAAGATCAGGTTACTCAGTTTTTTTGCTGTAACTATTCGTTGTGCTGCTGTTTTTGTGAGAATTTATAATGGGTATATTAGATCGCTTGTAGACTAGGTAATTAATTATTAATAATATGATTTTGATAGTGATTATGTATTGAATTTTAACGAAATATTATTTTATAATAATGGTTTGATTATGTATTGAAATTAACTTATTTTATTTTATTTAAGACATTTTATATTATATTTGACAAAAAAAAAATGTATTAATTTAAATTATTTTGTCTAGTTATTTGATTTCCAAGTAACATTATGTTGAGTGTTTTTATTAACCAAGTTATGGATCGTTGTGTCTGATGCAAATACATAAAGAATATCATTAGTTACTGTATAGACTTTTGCTATACGACTCATGAATCTAAAGTTTTGATCAAATCTTCCAAAACCGCGGAAAAAATCAAATAAAAGTGGGAAAAATATCAAATCTTGAAAGTAGTATGTCGTCATTCATACTGGAGGTAGTTCCTAGTCCTCAAGGGAAATTACTAGCTAGCCGACCTAGGCAGTGATTGCTTTACTAAAGTTGAGCCTTACATCATACCAGCCACTAGTTGTTATTTACATTTCATAACTTCTTCTTGTTATGGAGTGAAAGATTGTATCTTGCAGCTTTAAATTGATCTCACGGTCTAATAAAGTGCAAAGGGAGCATATGGATGGATACACATGCCAAAATACTGTTTTGATATTAGATGTATGAACGTTGATGGCAAGGAGTATGTAAGGATCGGAGTAGGTGGCGTTCTGTGGTGTGTATGTTTCAAAATTATTAAAAAATAATTATTCACAGCAGTATACAGATTTCATACAAAAATAGAGTAGTAGATTTTCATTCAAAAATAAAAATATTTAAATAGAACGCTCTAAATGTTACGAAGTCTATGCGAAGTAAAAGAAAGCGATAGTACAATAGTGAGGGGAGCGGGGTTAGGGCGGCGGGGGCCCGTAAGAGCGTTCAATTTAAATATTTTTATTTTTGTATGAAAATCTGATGAACTAAAATATGATGATTTTTTAAAAGTCATAGAACAAAAGTTGTTTATTATGATGTTAGTAACATAGTCCTGAGAGGTTGCCGGTGTTTTACAAATAACCCTGTATATAGTCATTTTTTGCAATAAATAACTATATAAGTTATTTATTTATTTTAGGATCTCCAACAAAAGATATACACAAAACATTAGATATAGGTAATGGACACTATAGAGTATTTCGTAGGTGTACGTACTCCTTCAATTACAGAAGATCACACCATGCACAATAAAATAAACAGCCAATCTAACAAATGGAGTACCTACTTAGGCATAAATTAATGTCGACAGTTGAATAATATAAAAACACAACAGATTCAGTAAAATATTGGAACATAGAATAATAAAATACCTAACACATGAAAATAAAATTTACAGTTCATTACAATAAATGAATACCAAGTCGCATCTATGCGCAAATAATATATTGCTCATATGATCATATTGCGTCATCAAATTTAGGTTTATTTACTCCATCATTAATTGTATTGACTACATTTCAAAACTTCGATTTTTTTTCATAGATGGCCTACCGCAAGGTCAAAAATTAGAAGCTTTGCATCTAGGGTTACTGTGTGGCGCAACTTTCGTACTAGATCGGAAACACGAAGATTAACGAAGCGCATACTTTTTCTGGTTTAACTGTAGTGTTCATAATATAGGTTTTAGTTTATAAAGCTATATGTTTGTTATCGTTATCACTGATAACTTATTTGTTTACAGGTGAGCTGAGTGTCATGTACATATTTACTCGATACCAGTTCAATTGGGATGAAGTGAAGTACAGCATCTACTCTACTTACAGCCTCGTCACACACTCCATTGGTAAGTACAACTTGTGCAGGCTTCAATATTTTCCTCTCGTATCACCATCGGTATCGTGATAAAATATTGGCTTGTCCGCTAGATAGATAGTCATATCTCCCGGGCTCCGGACTCATGATTATAGTAGAAACCGTGGGGTTTTAGTCGGTGGGAGTCCGTCATAACCCTCTTTTATCCTACCATAAAGAGTATTATTGAAGACTTGCTTCTGCCAGCGGCTTTGCCCGAATGAAGTTTGATAATTGTCCCATGGGGTCTTACTACCGGGACAAAAAGTATCCTATGTTTTAATCCAGGATAAAAACTATCTGTGTGTAAAATTTCATCCAAATCCGGTCAGTAGTTTTTGCGTGAAAGAGTCAACAAACATCCATACACACATCCATACATACATCCATACTCACAAACTTTCGCATTTATAATATTAAGTAGGAAGTAGGATTTTTCCTACAAAAAGGTGTTATCGGTGTCGACTGTACAGGCTCTGTCTTCGTATATATGTACATACATTCGAGAAAGATATATATTTAAATTTCCGTGCGGTAGTCTCATACATTCAAATTTATTGTTTTTTTTCGTAATTGTCAAATCTGGTGGACCTGTGAAATAAATTTTTTATATTAAAATAATAAAAAAAAAGTTTTTAGTAAGTGCAGAAAATTCGAGTACATTTTGAAGACTATTATTTTACGATATTGAAGAATCAGGTTTTTTTTAAAGACCAAATAAAACAAACGATACCACAGATCAACTTATGCAATAAAAAAACTACATTATGAAGATTGCATTTAAAATAGATGATAACTATTTTGAATGCAATCGTGATAATGTAGCATGTGTTAGCTTTCGTATACACTAGGAGTACGTATTATTTGTCACATTGTTTAATTCAGATTTATGTTCAACTCGACCCCAAGAGGTCGAGTTTGGACAAATGACTCTCTTGGCACTAATAACTACCTCGTTGGTACTATTATAATGGTCATAAGGGCGACTTTCGACTTTCTTTTTGAACGTAGTCTGTCCGTGGTCCGTCTGGGTGCAATCCCCAGGTCTGTTAAAGTGATATTGGAGTTTTCTAGAAGATAATTTGGAATTGTAAGTTAATAGCTTTGCTTGGCCTTTTCATGAGACTTATACAGGGTGTAAACAACCTAATCACGAAGCCGTCAACCAAGCATTCTGCATTCTTCATTTCACATCAAACAATGTAACTTTACGCAAAAATTATTGCTGGGAAACTTGACTTTTTTTTTGGAGAAAAATCATGTTTTGATGTAGAACTCAATTTAACGCACTCAAAACATTGTGATGATGGATTGAATTGTACGGGGGTCGTGGAGGTGTTTAAAGTAAAAATCTTAGAATAAAACTTGTATTTAAAAAAAAACTTGTCAAAAAGTTGGAAATTTGACCCTCAATATCTCCGTAACTAGAAGGTCCCCAGGTATGGTGTAGAACAAAAAAATGATCGCAGTGACGGGGAGAAAAAGTGCCTTTCGGCTTCGTTAAGAGGTTTTTTACACCCTTTATAGTAGCTGGTGAAAGCATTGACACCATCCGTCTGTGGCGAGCAGAGTGTTATGTCTGACTTTAACCGTCTGCCTAGGCAGACATACAAGTAAGAGGATCAATAACTCTTTGGAGAATTTAAGCGTGAGGTTTTACTTTTCAGGTACATTATTCTCGATCAGCGTGTTCAGTAAGAAGCTCAAGGCTGATGATGCTGTCCTCGGTTTGATATCGACCAGCAGTAAGATCTGTGGCGCTATAGTGTTGGCCTTCGCTAGAAATGACTATGAAGTGTACTTATGTGAGTGTACTTCTTTATTTTTAACATATTTTTTTGTTCGATTGAGTTTTATGCTTTACTATGACCCACGCTACTTCGTCTGCGTCACACAAGAGAGAAAAAGCTCACAAAAGGAATACATTTTGCCCATTCTTGCAACAGTTTTCATTCATGCTCCGCTCCTATTGGTCATAGCGTGATGTTATAATGTTAAAGAATTTTTCGATTCCAACCAGTAGTTCCTGAGATTAGCGCGTTCAACCAAACAAACTCTTCAGCTTTATAATATTAGTATAGATTTATGTAGATAAATGATGTTTTTACAAATTGTGTTATAATTTAATTATTTTTTTCCTTTTTCAGCACCCCTATTGGAAATCTTAAATGGTACCTCAGCGATTGCTCTACGGTCGATTGCATCAAAACTAGTGTCGTATCAAGAATTAGGTGAGATTTGAAACACATTAAAAACATTTTTAATTAAATAATTGACTTCTAAATATCGAATACTACTCGTTTTCTTATTATAAATATTTTTATCCACCCCTTACCTCTTTCATTAGGGGTGTAAAAGAGCTACCGTAGCTATTAGAGCAAAGTAGAAAATGCAGCAGTAGTAGAGGCTAAACTTTGAAACAAACTGCCTCTTAAAAACCTTCTTATTCCTTTGAAACCTTATAAAATACCAACCCTTAATAATATTTCAGGTAAGGTGTACTCTCTATTCGGCATAGCGGAGACGATGATGCCAATAATCTTCGCACCCCTGTACTCCAAGGTGTACATAGCGACCCTGACTGTGCTGCCGGGCGCTGTGTTCCTCATGAGTGTGGCTGCTACTATACCTGCTCTTTGTATATTTGGGTGAGGATTTTTTTTATCTAATAGGTTCTGGTCTTTGACTAACATTCAGAAGTACAAACTCAAGGTTTGCCAACGAGCAATGGAGCGCAGTATACTACGTGTTAAATTAACGGATCGTGTTCGAAACACAATACTGCGCTCCAAAACCAATATAGCTGACGCTGCTCAAAAGGCAGCCCAACTCAAATGGGACTAGGCAGGACATGTCTGCCGTATCTGCCGGAGCAAATGTGGGCCAAAATAACAGGAAACTGGTGCCTTGACACAGTGAGGCAGGGTCGCGGCAGGCCACGAAGGAGATGGCAGGACGAACTGGACAAGTTCCGTCCGAACTGGAAGGAGGACGCGCGGGTTCGCGAGAAGTGGAAGGAGTGGAAGGAGGCCTTTGCCCAGGAGTGAGACAGAGCAGGCTAGAAAAAAAGGTACTAGCTGTTGTTAAGGTACCTACTGTCTGAAAAAACTCAGGTGATGACTACATGTACGGCAAATTTCATGCAGCCATCAACACGTGACAAACAAACAATCAAAGTCACTTTCACATCACATTATATATAAAATTATCTGGTATACGTAATCAATTGCAGGCGTACACGACATTCACATGCTTTGTTAAAGCAACAATTTATTTTATGGATTTTTAATATAAAATTAAAATTTGATTTAAGACACAGCCTGCTAGCTGCTAGCTTAAAAGCTTAGCTTAAATCTAACAGAAACACAAAAAAAAAAACTATAATTGATTGACAGTAGATCTAAGTAAATCATTGAAAAATTGTTGTCGTTAAGGCTTGAACATTTTTTGAAGTAGGTTTTTTAATGTTTTAGAGTAATTTAAATATTTAAAATACAAACTTGAAAACAGACGTTTATAGAATAAGACAGCCCGTAGCGTAGTGTGTTTCAACCTGGTCTCGTCAGATAGAATCACGTGTATGAGTTTAATTACTGTACTGCTAACTACTAATAGTTGAATCCGGTACAACATCCAAACAACTAATGAGCTGACAGTTACTGACATTATTTTCTGTAATACACGATTTTGTCATTTTATCTCCCATTGTCTTTTCTATGAGTAATATATATTATTATGACGTAGTCTATTTAAGTAGTCAAGTAGTAGTAAGTTTAATTAAATAGTAAATTATTGTGCGAACCGCCAGTCTGTTGAATTCTTCATTATTTTTTTATATATTTTTTTTTATTTGTTAATAAGAATAATTTATTTTAAAAAAGTAGGTATTACAAAACTGTACATTTGGGTGCAGTAGTGTTATTTAAACAATTGTATAATTAATGCTTATAAATAAACTATAACTAAAATATTTATAATAGTTGCAAGTAACGATAATGTCGAATTCAAATGTTAGGTAGCGACCTGCCTGATCTAGGTTTATTTAAACCTGTGTTTCAGGCCATCACTTTACATTGCATAATTTAATTAGGAAAGTAAAAGTTTTAAAATGAAATAAATCTATTAACAACTATAACAAAAATCAAATTGGTACAAAAACATTAAAACTAATTTAAGTAACAGCAATCAAACTAGGACATCTAGAAGTTTTTCTGTGTCCGTGTAGTTAAGTATCGCTAAATAATCCGATATTACAAAACTACATTTTCTATAAGTTAGACTATAGAAGTTTAGTTTCTTGTTGAGTCTATTATACAGAAAAGGTCCTAATTCTAATTATTATAATCTGTATCTATTCAAAGTTCGAGTGAAACAGTTTCTTTTAGGCAAGCGTGCTCCTAAGATTCACGTCAGTCGCGTTGCGGTCAAACGCAAAAGAATATTTAATATTAAAACCTAGTTGTCATTTTCAATTCAGTTAGTCAGCGAATAGTAGTTACCGTTATATGTTTTTAGTAAAACAGGCAACATTTGGATGAAATTTTTATCATCATCAGCCTATAATGTTCCCACTGCTGGGACACAGGCCTCCTCTCTATGAGAGGGAATGGGCCATAATCCACCACGCGGGCCCAGTGCGGATTGGTAGATGTCACATTCGACTGTCTTCGATTTTTTTGGTTCTAGAGCATGCCGGTTTCCTCACGATGTTTTCCATCACCGTTTTGAGAGCAGCGGTGATGAAATAAATTACACAAAGTAATGCGCCTGCCTGGGTTCGAACCCACGACTTACTGTTCATAAGTCGGGGCCGCCACCACTGGCCCACCGCTGCTCTAAAAAAGTTGTTATAGAAGATTTTGATATTAGTTTAACTGAAAATAACATAAATTTAAAAAACAAGGACTTCAATAGTTTTGCAACTACCTACACCTGTCTAGAATAAACTAGCTAAAACAATGTTTGTGTATCCTCAGGATGACAAGTTGACCACTGACAGGTTCTCTTGCTTGATTGGTTGGTAACTTCCATGACTGAATCTAATTACTTCTCGTTGCTTCGCCAGCCAGCCGTAACTGCTGTAGTAAAGTGATTGACAGATTTAATTCCAAAACCTCAGTAACCTTTGTTCTGTCCCAAGCCAAATAATCTGATTTGTAGGAAGTTATATCCGGTTGCTCAATTAATAATGGATTGTTTTTGTAATCAATTAAGGAAAATTCTAGTGTTTGTAGTTAAAGAATGATATTTTCGCGCGTGTTTTTTATTATATTTTGCCTTTTTTTAAACATTATGTAAACATAAACCAAAAGGTCATCATTCGATAGTCAAAAGAGCCTTGTCGTATGTAATACAGCCGGTGGACTCAAATGTCAACTGAGATACAAACTTTTGTAAAGGGAATACAAGCGCAAATTTGGCATTTTCTACCAACCATCATCTAGAGAAAAGGAAGACCTTATACCTAGCACTGGGTAAATCTGGGCTGATATGATGATGATCATAAAGAAAAAAAGAAAGAAAAAGCATATATTAGCAAACACACAAGCACAAAAGCACCGCACAAGACAAAACACACAAAATAAAATGGTTAAATTAACAGTACAACTAATAATAATTAAACATAGAGAAAAAAATTAAAAGAAACGAAATTGGACCCATGGTGCTGTAACATTTAAAAATCGTCACAGTGCTGGTATTCTGATAGGCCCAAAGTGTTGCCTATAATCATCTTCCTAGCCTATTCTCTTATTTTCTTATTATTATTTCTAGTATGTATGTTAGATTCGGTGTCCAGTTTAACCAGATGTTGCTGAATACAATATTTCCTTCTTAGCATTTTCTGCCAATAACATTCAATGAATTATAACTGAAATTAGACACAAGCCTACAAAACGGTAGATAGTAAAATGGTAAACAGAAAATTCTAGATTTCTTATCCATTTATTTATTCGGCGACAACTCATAATGCGTTATTCTCAGCCAGATGTTGAAGGGACCATTTTTCTCAGCTGAGCTGAGGTATTGAGCTAACATCTGCGGTATATTTTAACATTTATTTATCTGACAAAAATTATATTAAAAGCTTTTCATCGTTTTCAAGGTCGGCTTTACTTGACGTAAGTGAGTACTTGACATAATCGTACCGTAAAAATAAAAAAGCGAGACCTCCAGTGCATGCTTTTATAATTACAACTAAGATCGTTGTAATTATAAAAGCATGCACTGGAGGTCTCATCATAAAACAAAAAAATGTCCCTACTAATAGAACAGCATAAGCATAATCAGCCTATAATGTTCCCACTACTGGGACACAGGCCTCTTCTCTATGAGAGGGAGTGGGATATAATCCACCACACGGAATATAATAGAAAAGAAGTTGTAAAAAAAAATTACTTGCGAATTCTTTATAAAAAAGTTATTTAAGTCCGAAGGAGAGACAGATAAATATAACCTACATATTCTTATGCCTTTTGTACCATGGTGATTTCGTCTACGTACACATCTGATCATACAAGTACGCCGGTTCCATGTTGTATTTACGCATCTGACCTTGGACCAAGGACAGTCATGTCTTACGAATGGAATAGAAGTATCACTAACTTGATTATTATTGTTTATAAGCAATGATAGCTTAGTGGTGTGACCGCCGCGTCAGACTCTCTGACACTAAGCACAATATAAAGCAGAGAAGCTTCCGTAAAAACAGGGCGTGATATAGAGCTTCAGACAAGCCCTAGAAATACACATACTGAAGCGATTCCCTAGAGAATAAGCCTTCGCAAGAAATACTATATTATTGTGTCATCAATAATGTACAAACTTATAACATGTAACTTGTTATGTCAAGACGTTAGTGTGTCAGGCGACCTATGTTTATAAACTAACACTGTTAGCTGTTGTAAGGAAACAAAAGTAAAGATCTTTCGTGTGGAGGGTTTCCTTTCTATGAAATTGGTTCAAGAGAATGGATGATGGCATATCTACAGTCCTTTTCCAATTTATATTACTTGATTTCTCTGATTTCGAATCTGTATCATAATCACGGTGACGTTTAATCTCCTTGAAATAGGCTTTCTGTTGGATTCATGTTGACAGAGGTTATATATTTGTTAAATTAATGTTTAAGGCCAGCTATGTTGTTGTTTCTACCTATGCGTTCCATAAACGAGGCCACCATGAGGTGTTCCGAAAGAAAGAGTTCGTGTTCCCAATGCTATAGGAAAGGAGGCCTATGTTGAAATATCAGAAAACTAGAGAACCCATACCCTCTTGGTGGATACCAAGGGAAACCAGTGCGGGTTGGTGGATGTCGCATGCCTTCGAAACGCCAACGAGCAACGCTTCAGAAGAATTTATTCCGATTTTATATTTAAATTATTTAAAAATATATTTTTTTATATGTTTTTTTTTTTAATTTCCTTAATAGGAATCGAGTATTTCACATGCCATGGGATTTCTTAGAAAATTTACAATAAAAGCTTCCTTTTCAGTGCCACCACTACTACAACATCGAGTAGACTATAATACTCTTACTTCTAGCCTAATCTAAATATCTTTTCTTTCTTTTTCAGTTGGTTCTACCACCAGCACAAAAAGGATAATAAAGAGAGAAGACTGAACGTGCCCAATACTCCGCCTCTGCCCGGGGACATCCCTGTGGTGCCGGCATAGCCTGAACCATACTCTACTTTGACTGGAATGCAACCGAAACCAGGGTTCAGGCAAGCCGGTACGGACAGATTGCAGACAGAGCTGCGGGTACTGGACATTGACAGATATTTCAGTACATTATCTGTCAAAGTTAAGTGTGTGGAGTCCGCTCCGCAATTTGCCCGTACCCGTTTAACCGCATCTTTATGGGAAAGACATGTCACAACACGTCTTGAAGATGTCTAATTTTGGAAAGGGACCTAATTCTAGAGCTGCAGTATATTGTATATTTTGAATAATTTATCGATATTTTTCATATTTGTTGTGATACCTATTTTAGTGAATAAATGTGTTGATAAATGTTTTATTTTAAGCTCTTTGATATTTTTGGAACTCTTTGTTATTTGACAAAACACACATGAAAAAATGCAAATTCTTCTTGCCGTTATCCCGAGATAACTTGTCCTTTCACTTTCCTCCCTTCTTGTTCAATATCGGTCCTTACGCAATCCATCCATCTTTAGAAAAATAAACAAGCTATTAGTAGAAACGTGTAGAAAAAACCGAAAAAACTATTAGCCGTCTGGCCAACATAATTTTTCAATTTCCATACCAGATATTTACGTACACGCATGTCCCCATTATCCATAATTTAAACAATTCGCCATCAACCGTTTACAGTAACAGGACAATGAATATCTCTGTCGAGAGTACTAATTCATGCTGACATGAACACACCAGGTACATGCGAGCACACCGTAAATATCACTTACGGAACACCGCGTCATGCGCTGTTGGCCTCGTATATCCGAATTATATAATTTACCTTGGAACTATGATTTTGTGGTACAGTCGTGTGGAGATGTGTTTGGATGCAGATGTGGGTGGTTTGTTGCCCATTTTAGAACTGCAAAGGTGGCAGAGCAGTATTGTATCACATATATCCACGTCCAGAGTTGAAGCTGATTTTGTAGCAGCACTTATAAATCCCAACAGAATCAATACGTATTTTTTGTTCCTAATGTGTCAATGTGTGATAGCTGCATGGCGTTCCAATGCGAGGATAAATAGACAAATAAACCCCGAGCAAACTCCGAAAAGCCATTGTCGCTGATTAAATCTAAGCTTTTCATGATGTAATCCCTGGGTCAGGATTGGAGAACCACGATTTTAAAATCGAGATAATTGAGTACCGTAGCCAAATCACATTTAAGCTTCTGTGGTGGAATAACGTAGATATACACACTACGTATACAGTAGTTTACATAAACAGCATTTGTTGAGCATGTCCACAATTTAAACCACCTCAATTCTAAACTAAATTAATTCATTAAAAACTAGCACCCTCACCTAGAACTGAGCGCTGTCTGTAATAGCAAGAGTTTGAAACTAACCCGTACCAGCGACACTTGTATTATTACAACCAACGCTAGCTTCCTTTGCAAACCATCAAAAGCACTTTACAGCGCTGTCAAAACATTTGTATAGCACCTTAAGTATAACAAATTCTATTCCCAGTAATTGGCCCTTTGACAGACACAGTCGAATCTACAAACGAAGTTAGATGTATTTTTATACAGCTAGAATCGAAAACACTAAATCAAATATGTGAAAAAGAGAGCTTTTTTGCGATAGCGCCTGTTTTTTTTTGTCTGTTTTCGTTTTTTCGTTATTTGTGAGCGAATAGTGGCCGATATACGAATGTGATTTTTATGTCCATCGATAGAATTTTAATGGAAATGTAGGCATTTTGAAATTGTTTTACAGTATTGATACGGTCAGTTAGCTGACTTGTTTGTGTTCGCTACGATGTCATAAAACTTTTAAAATAAAATCAACAGATTAGTTTTTACAGTGGTGATTTGTTTAAAACCTTTTATTTTGTGTGTAAAACTTGCTACCTAACCTATGTGGGTATTCCTTCTTATATATAGTGTAGAAGTAAGAAGTGGGATAATTGTAACAAGTTTTATAACACGTTTGCTCGTAAAGGGTCTCTTATTTCACCAATTTCAATATCGTAATGTATCTCATACGTACTTCTGCTGTAAAGTAAAATGCACGGTTTATACTTTTTTAAATCTTAGCTATGAGTTTTTATGTCAGAAAAGTGGTCAACATTTTATGAATAAAATTAACTTTGGGAGATGAAATATAATAAATAAACATTTAATTCTTTAATTTAATGAATTTTGACAATAGATTACAACCATTTATCTGTAACAAAAACACAAAAATATTAATTTACTTTATTAGTAATACTGGCTGTTTTTTGTGTCTTTGCCTTAAAAAAAAGCGCTGATGCGCGCGCCTCGCTAATTTGTGAACAAGTAAAAATTATTTCGTGCGCTCTATATTTTTGCTGTATTGTTTTTATTTGTTTTATTTATTTCCTCGCAAATATGTTATAAAACGTCGTATGACATACGTGCGCTTTGACAATTACAGCCTCTGCTTTTTTATCGCCCTCGCCTACGGCTCGGGCTAGCAATATCGCCTCGGCTGTAATTTTCAACTTACCGCACTTATATCATAATGTACTATTACAGCACTATCAATGTGATTTAACTCATAAACTCGCGATCCAGTCCGTACAGGGTCGACTTGATTGAGTTGATATATTTTTCATGTATGGTTGCCGATATCAAGATTGCCAATCTATCGCTTAAAAAATCAATCGTGTTATCAGAGTGGAAAACTGGGATACTTCTGGAATACTCTCCTGGAATAATCTCATCACCTTGCAAACGTCTAGAAAAAAGGATTGACCCATCAAGGCATCCCTCATCGCACGATAACAATAACAGAAAAATATTACTTTTGTACTTACCTAGCTATGTGTCAAATTAACCTTCATATTTATTCGTCGCGCGTCGTAGCATAATTCTCGGGAAGTCAGAAGCCACGTCATCCATAAGTGACCTGAACTCGGCAAATTCAACGCGTTACCCGTAATCAGAATAATTGAGTAAACTTGTAATTTATTCGTCATATAAACTCAGTTTAAAGACGAAGTTAATCAGTAAAGATATGGTATTCGAGTTAATTAACTCTCACACTCGCTATGGAAATAATTGCTCGGTGGGATTGAGAAGGCTTCGTGATGGTGAAAGCGAGGCAAATAATTTATTTTATAGCTAAGCTTCCTTCTTTCTTTAACGTGTGGTTAGTTCCTAACCTGGTGTAAGAGTTTTTATGCCGCCCATGGGCCTCTGAGCTGGCTTAACATGCCGTTGAGAAATATCTCTAAGGCATGCTGGTTTCCTCACGATGCAGTTTTTCCTTTACCGAAGCAAGAGATAATTTTACAATACGCTAAGCTAAACTTCTGTCAAACCATCATCTCATCTAGCCTTTACTCAACTATGTTGGTATCGGCTTCCAGTCTAACCAGATGCAGCTGAATACCAGTATATTACATGGAGCGACTGCTTATCTGACCTCCACAACCGAGTTAGTACTGGGTTATACGATACCCCCAGGTAACAAATGACAGCCGGTACCAACGGCTTAATATGTTTTCCCAAGGCACGGAGAAAACTCGGTGTGTAATGGATGTTTACCCATCCACAGCCAACCTAGGCAAGCGTGGCTTAACCTAAAGATCCGAGCGGCTGTTTTTATTTAGCTGCGAGCTCCTCCTAAAATAAAAAAAAATATTGATGGTTTATTGGAAATTTAACACAGATTATTATTATCAAGTGCACTGACACTACGCCATCGTTAAATTATTGTGAATTGACATGACATGAGCAGTGATTAAAAGTAAAACAAGCCACTTCAACGGCAGTTAATAAAATATTAAAATATAATGTAAAATTGAAAATGTTTTTCGAAATACATATCTCATTGCTGATAATGAGCTTGCCAATAATCGAATTGTGATGTATAAATTGCTGAAGTAATTTATTTAAGTTTTAATTTTATGACACAGTATAGATTGGATCTGCCAGAGGCATAGATAGTCCTCTATTGTGGTTGGTACATTTATCTTTTCCAACGTAGCCTTAATTTGTATTTACGACGCCACTTTTTTTTAATTATAAAACGTTGCACCACTAGGAAGTTCTCCTGTATCGTGAATGCGTTTACAATTAGTTAAAGTTTTAAACTCACATACACGAAATGCCAGACTCGTATCAACTACCTGTAGGTCATACAAATTTTTGGTACGTTGCGTATATCGAACCCACAACACGCAGCACAGCAGTCAATCTCTCAGCCAACCGTACTGTCAATACGATAGCCTATGTAATGGTAAGATTAGCTGTCAGAGTTTCGGGTAACTAATACGTATGGTATGGTATGGTACAACCTGCAACGACCGCCAAAGATCTACAAATGACAGCCGGGACCAACGGCTTAACGTGCTTTCCTAGGCACGGAGTAAACTCGGTATGTCCATCCACAGACCGTCCTTGGCAAGCCCTGCTTAACCTTGAAGATCGATCCGTGTAGTTGTCTATATTGAGCCACAAGCTCTTCAGCACTGTACGTAAAAACACATAAATACCTACTGGGATTCGTTAGTACACACGCTAGAAGCTGGGTTAGATTTAAACTTGCAATGTACTCTAACCTTTGACATGTCCTAAACGTGACCTTGTGACTCCTTTTAGCTAAGTCCTTTTAGTTGAATATTAATGATGATGTGGAACTGACAGTCACGAACTCATCTCGATGGATTAAAGAACTTTTGTCCATTAATTCAATTCTCGGTCTACTGGTTACGATCTTATAACACATCGCTCCTGTTAACCAGGAACCACAGAAACTCACCAATGGATCAGCATATTACCACTTCGCAGAGCTCCTCCTACAGCACAAACCCAATCTATTCCTAACTTCACAAGACACCAAAAACTCGTGACAAACGACACGAGTGTAAGTGAAAAGCAATGTTTTGTGCGGACTGATTTGCCTAAATCTAAATAATGGCGGTACCTAACTACGTACAATTATATATTCCGAGTGTTTTGCCCAAGGAATTATACAGACAACTTCGGGCTACGACTGTGCGATACATACGTGGTTCTGATTCTGAGTGGAGAGGGTTGTAAGTCATTCTATGAAAGCGACGTACCACCGTTCTTCGCTATACTTTTATCTCAGTCTCTAGATGCTTCGCTATTCGCACTGAACGAATTTTCGTTGCAGCGAATATCCCGTGGACGTGCTGTATAGGATTACGAGCGGATGTCGCATTTGATACACAAAACTGTCACTATTGGATGTCACAACTCAGCCAATTTTTCTGTGCAGATGGAAAAACGCAGAACTAACTTTTTGCCAAGTTTGACATATCGATTCATTTTTTCTTGACAAGCAGCGCCATCTTAAACTGCACTCTTAAAGTGGTCATACTTTACTGAACGCAATTGGGACATCATGATGCATTTAAGAGCTGTTAATATCAATATTCCAAATCATTGATGACACTGACAGCTGTCAGAACAATCCTTTATGCCTTACTCACTGAACACACATTCGCCATATAACTTATAAATGTATAGAGTTATCTACATAGCTTGCAGAGTTAGCAAGCTGAAGTGGTCTGGCCAAGTTTGTCGAAGGATCGATGGTTAAAGAAGCCAAGGGGACCTGGAGTCAAGAACGAGTAACGGTAAGCGTAGTGTAGGTCGGTAGTATATCGAACTTAGCAGATAAGAAGTCGCGCTATCTTCAGACTAATGACCGTTTGTAATAACATTAGGCGACACCAAAATAGTAGTTTGACAACCAGTCTTACTGACACAAAAAGGAATGCCAAAATAAAAGGTATCTGTTGGACTTGCAAAGTCGGTCTCACACACTGTCTGTGTCCCAGACATCCAGTTGGCCTCTGTGAGACTACAAGAGAGGAACTTAATCCCTCACCCAGAGGGACCTTATCCCTTATCCTATCATTATAAATATTTTCTACTTGTTTTCATATTAATATCGTTACTCACAATATTCCCATGAGAAACTGAGTTGTCTCGGAATAAGTCTCCGCGTTTATGATTGTTAGCCGAGTCTGTTTTGAAGGGCCGTAATGGTTGCATATATTATCATAACAACTTGGAAGATGAAAAAAATACCAATTCCTATAGGTATCTGTGACTCACTAGGGGCGTTAATGTGATAATGCGCACGCGACGATAAAACCAATGTCAACGTTTGAGGAAAAAAATATTTTACTGTAAATTAGAATTTGATTCTGATTTACAGTTGATTTTTTTTTCTTACTTAAGTTTTCTCCGTGTCACGGAAAGCACGTTAAGCCATTGGTTGGCCCCGACTGTGATTTGTTTTTTATTGTTACATCGTTGACAGTCGTTACAGAAAGTTACATAACGCCGAAATTGATACAGAGCTATTTTACAATTTTGTTCGTCGACCCCACCATTGTTCGAAAAAGACTATCGTAAGTGCCAGTTAAGATCGCAAAAACAGTCATTGATACAACTACATTTATTAAAGTTCTTAACTTTGAAATCCAATAAGCCTGTTCAAGTCTTGAATCCTCATCTATCGTGATTTAACATTCAACAACTTCAAATTTTTTTCTAATGAAACATGGTTCATTTGTTTTGGTTCGTACGAAGAGATATTAGGGAAGATATTAGGGGAGAGAGATCGCAATAGCGGTCATTGCCCTTTACTATTCGAACATTATTATGTGTCAAGTCTTGACCAATAATAATTGTCTTTTGAAACTTTTCTCCCGGAGAGCACAGGCGCAGCTTTATAGCTATATATAGATTACAGTAAATATAAAAAAAATACAAACAGATAGCTGGAGCCAAGTTACCTTTTGACTCGATCTCACTCTATGGACATAGGAAAATGAAATCTCACAAAATTGAGAACTATCTCGCCTTGACATATTTTTTTTTTTTTTGCATCAGCCATTAAGCCATTATTGTAATAAGGCATCACTCTGCTGGCTGAACACCTTCTTAGAAGTCTAGGGGCCACAATTTTTTGTTATTATACAAGAATTTAAATAAGTAAGCAGTCCATGAACAGCTACATAATATTTTACTCGGTTTTGCCTTGGCTTCATTAAAGAGAAGGTGATCGAGTCTCAGTTTTAACCAATAAAGCCTTTCAAGATACAAAAACCGAAAATGAATCTTGTAACCGCGGATCATTCAACCACGCAAGATCGTTAATTTTCTAAACAGCATTTAAAATTTGAAAACCTCATTAAGATAGGCAGGCTTCCACATAAAGGGTTTTGGAATAATACAAAAGGTAATTTTCGCTTATTCATTAAATGTAATTAAAAGGGGGCGGTAATGGCTGCGGCTTCGCGAAATTAATATCATGCAAAATAACAGGCAAGTCAGTGGCTGGTTGATACTCGCTTAGTCGTGAGCGCTGAGCTGCTCGTTAGCCGACGCGACGATCCAAGTTGCTAGCACTTTTTAGAGTAGTAGTAGGTAGGAATAGGTATGTGAACTTTTATGTGTTGTTTTTCGTGAGACAATTGTTTTACGTGATGTTAGGTAGATTTCGTCAGAAAAAATCTACCTATTGGTCTTGTACCTACAGTCGAGTTTTCCGAAATTTTCACTATAGGGGTCTATTTATGACCCCTAGAGCCCAAATCAACCGCCGGTTAAAAAGTATATATATGTATACAGGGTTATTTGTAAAACACCGACAACCTCTCAGGACTGTGTTACTAACATCATTATCAACAACTTTTGTTCTATGACTTTAAAAAATTCATCATATTTTAGTTCATCATATTTTAGTACAAAAATAAAAATATTTAAATTGAACGCTCTAAATGTTAAGAAATCTATGCGAAGCAAAAGAAAGCGATAGTACAATAGTGAGGGGAGCGGGGTCAGGGCGGCGAGGGCCCGTAAGAGCGTTCAATTTAAATGAAAATTTGATTATTTTTTATATGAAAATTTGATGAACTAAAATATGATGAATTTTTAAAAGTCATAGAACAAAAGTTGTTGATTATGATGTTAGTAACACAGTCCTGAGAGGTTGTCGGTGTTTTACAAATAACCCTGTATATACAGGGTGTAAACCACCTCATCACGAAGCTGTCAACCAAGCATTCTGTACATCAAACTAAGTAACTTTACGCAAAAATTATTGCTGGGAAACGACTTTTTTTGTGGTGAAAAGTCATGTTTTGTGGTAGAACTCAATGTAACGCACTCAAAACATTGTGATGCTGATGCATGGATTGAATAGTACGGGGGTCGTGGAGGTGTTTAAAGTAAAAATATTACATTAAAAACTTGTATTTTTTTTAAAGTTTGAACTTTGACCCCCAATATCTCCGTAACTAGAAGGTTCCCAGGTATGGTGTAGAACAAAAAAATGATCGCAATGACGGGGAAAACAAGTGCCTTTCGGCTTCGTTAAGAGGTTTTTTACACCCTTTATATGTATACGTATGAATGTGGGGCGCCAAGCAAAATTTTGCCACACTACGGGTCGCAATTATGCACCGATTGCTTTCAAACTTGGCCAAAAAATCGAAAGGGTCAAAACTTAGGTTAAGTTCGTGCATGGGCGGAATTCGTCCGTGGGGGGCGGCGGGGGGGTGGTTTTTCGTAAATCAGTTTTAACTTTTTTCCAATGGATTTTTTTTTAATTTTTAACATTTTTATCATTCCGAGTACGGACAACTTTTAAATTTAAACTTTTTTCATGCAACCCTTGAAAAATCCAAAATTTTTGGATAAAAAAAGTATATCTCCGAAACGGTAATTTTTTTTTCAACACACTTACTCATAAAACGGCTCTAATTTCACCGCAATTAGGCACATAATGACACCTGTAATCAAACTGTGACTTTTTCATTGGCATTATTCACTAATGAGTTATAGGTTTTTTTTTTATTGGTTGAGTTGCTTTGTTCCTAAGTTTCGATACAAAAAAGATCGTTTTCAATAGTACAAATTAATGAATGTACCTATTGCTTGCTTTTATTTTCTTATTTATTTATTTTATTTTCAGCTTTGCCACCAAATTTCTATTTATCATCTGTGCCGAAAGGCAAACGCATTTATGGCTATACAGCCACGTGAACGCAATTTGGACTAAGAAAAGAAACTTACTTTGGTATGCCAAGAATGATAAAAGAGATCCAATCAAAGAATATTTAATAACCATATCACGCCGTTTCATACAACATTGCTGGAGCGTTGTAATGTTTCAAATTCAAAAAACCCTCCTGCAATGGATTTGATTTTCTTTGTCCGTAAATTCGATACTTTGCGTGTTCTTTTTTCGAAAATAATGACAATATTTCCATGCATGTTTGAGAAAAAATAGATAATTTCAACTTGTACGTTTTTAATAATTAAATCTTTCACTCAAATATAACTTTTGTTTTCTTTGTAATAAAGAAAACTTTGAATTCCCCATTTTGTACGTGGCTAAAACGCTATCCGCGAAAAGCCCAAAAAATATAAACCTCATTCTTTTACTCTATCGCCGATCGCCATTGTTTGATGGGCGCGCATAGGAAAACTGATTAATTTTTCCCGCCATTGTGAACAAATTTTCACTACTCGTTTTCACTGTTGAAAATGATTTTTTAGTATTATTTTCTTCACAAGGTGTGTTGAAAAACGTTGAAATACACGTGTGTATTGATGATTACCGTCTTCGGACCCTCGCCTAACGGCTTGGGTCTCAATGGCGCCTCAGTGGTAATCACCAACATTACACACTTGTACCATAATGTACTATTACCGTAGAATATTTCTTTTGAAAGCAAATTGTTTACTCTAGAATTTTTAATTTAAAAGTTTTTTTTCCATGTTAAATCCTATGGGAGGATTTTAACAAGGTGTTGAAAAAAACATGGGTGGAGCTTTATTCGAAATCTACCTCCTCCTGCGACTTGCCGAAGGGTTTTTTTTTTTGTTATGTTCTATTATTTCTAATAGTGGGATCGTCGAACTGCGAAGTCATAAATATAGGTCTCGAGTTCCAACCCAAGGCACGCACCTCTGATTTTTCGAATTCATGCGCGTATTGAATAATTATCACTTTCTTCGGTGATGGAAAACATCGTGAGGAAACCAGTATGCCTGAGAGATATTCCTTGACGGCAAAAAGCCAAGTCAGAGGCCCATAGGCAGCATAAAAACTCTGACACCAGGTTAAACACTAACTAAACGATAAAGAAGAAGCTTTGAGTATTTGATAATTGGCTGAGATTATATAAGACAATTATCGACATACCATTACCTCTTTTAACAATATTATTTTAGGCTCACTTTAGTGTGAGAAAGTGATCAAGCTATACGTCCTATGAATATAGCTGTATTTCTGAACTCAATATTCTATGCAATAAATCAGACCTATAGCAATTGCGATGTTGTTTGTTGCCCCTTACTTGTCTTATGAGAAAATCTACCAATGAATTGCCACATGTCCTTTTGGAATAACACAAATTCAACCATTAAACCTTAAAAAAGGTCTAATTTAATCAGTAAACTTCTTAGAGCAAACACTAAACAATTCTGTATCATCCTCGCAATTGTTTTGCTATCCTTGACAAAAACTCCCAGTAAACTGATACATCACTAAGATCGCAGCAGTTTAACTGTCACAAACAAAAATATAACTTATTATTCAATGTGCTAGTGACATTCAACCTTATAGTGGTGAAGCAACAAGGTCGATTATACTACTTGCCAAGTATAGCGTTATAGTTAAGCTTCTATAACACCAACCACTTAAAAGCCAGGGCCAACAGGCGTGTTATGATTTCAGCACCAATTAACATGTAATGGACTATTAGCTAATCTCTGGTAAATTAGTAATGCAATAATAATACACATCGCAGAACACTGAGCTCTCTCTGTTATTGTATTGCTTTCATCATTGTTTATATTCGCTGACGAGTTAAGTACGTTTTGTAAATTAGTTCGACAAATTAAAGACTCGTTTTTTTAGGTAACGAAGATAATTATGAGTACTATGTGATACTACATAATTATATAACACTCTGAAATTATTACTGGGCTAGAGAACTACGCTACGTACGCTAGGAGACTACACGATACTACAATGACATTATGCTACGATTGCGCTGTGCTACGCGTCGTAGTGCGTAATAAGGTGCTACGACGCTACTGCACTACAATCTACGTGTGATGTCATAACGCACTCCGAACTACGACATAACTGCGCTACTGAAACATTCGTACGGTTTTTTATTTATTTTATAACTTTTAACTAACTATCAATAAAAAGTTCAAAAGAAAAAAAAAGAAGTTCTGGAGTGGTGACCGCGAACCGGAAGACGTTGCGTTGGTAGACCTCCAACTAGGTGGACCGATGACATGGTGAAGGTTGCTGGAATCCGATGGATTCGAGTCGCACGGGACCGGTCAATGTGGCTACACTTGGGGGAGGCATAGGCCTCCCCCAAGTGTAGCCACATTGGTTGGACATAGGTATAGGACTGGACATAGGTCCAGCAGTGGACGTCTTTCGGCTGAAATGATGATGATCATGAACTATCTATCTTTCTGTTAACCAGGAGTATATCGCACAAACAAACATTGACCTTACGACATGCGTTCATTTAAATTAGATTCCAATCAAAGCTACCGAAAATTATTATAGTACTGCTGATCCGATTTATAATGTGAAGTGCTTATAATTAAAAAACGCACGAAACAGGTGTGTGTAAACCTTACCAAGGGTTGAATAGAAAACAGCGTAATGGCAATTTCAAGTTCTTTTCTAAACTCATTGGCCATTTGCTAGAAGTAACTGGTTTAAATCTTATCTCTTGAGGGAAACACTGCATGATCAGCATTACGTTATGCTTTGAAATGTATTTTCATACTACTTTATTTTTGTAAGCCTACTTCAAATACCTAACTTATCTACAATGTTTACTGTAAAAAAGATTTGCGAAAACCCGTCAATTAAAATTGTTTACATATTGAAGACGATGTCTGAAAATAGTAGAAGAAATTATTGTAGGCATATAATCTTTGCAAGTAATTAGGTTTTTTATATGGTATTTTGTTAGACTGAGATAAATTTTATCATAAAATTAAAGCTTATTATCAGGTGTGTTTTTACCGAAAGAATTCCCGTTTTGTATGAAAGTAAAGTACATATATTACAAGCAACGCAGTAAACAGTCGTAACATCAACAGTCACAGTCCAGAAGTGATAATGTTAAAAGCAGACATTTATTCCATCACACATAATTACTATTGATACCTGAGAAAGAGAATTGACAAGTGAAGTCAGAGTTGGAATAATGAAGCCTTCTGAAAGTGATCCCGAAAACAAAAAAGAAGAGGTTAATAAAGAAGATGCAGATGAATCTTCTCCTCTTAAACCAAACCCAGAAGAAACAGAAAAAGTTGAGAAAGAAGAAGAAAAAAAGAAATTGTCTTTCAGAGAAAGACTGAAACTAATTAAAGACAATATAACTGTAGAACCTATAATGTTATGCTATGTTATACCTCCAATGCTCACATCTTTAGCAACACAAAATTTGAATTTAGAAAAGGCCTGCAGAGTCAATCTAAATTATAGTGGAGAAGTATGTGATGCACTGTCTTTAAGACAGACGGAGAATTATACGTTTGAAGAACAAGAAGTACAAAGGGTTACCGCAAGTGTCGCATTGTGGAAGAATATAGTCCAAACAGTGTTCCCTGTGATAGTGATGCTATTCGTTGGAGCATGGAGTGACAAGACTGGAAAGAGAAAGGCAATCATCATGCTACCGATCCTCGGAGAAATTTTGTCTAGCCTTGGCTTAATTTTAAACACTTATTTCTTTAACTTGCCTGTACAAGTTTCTGTTCTCGCAGAAGTTATATTTCCAGCTTTAGTGGGAGGATTTTACACGAATTCTATTGGTATATACAGTTACATTGGTGATATCACAAGTGATGAGGACAGGACCTTCAGGATGGGGTTGCTGACCATATGCTCATCGATAGGCTTTCCCATCGGAACTGCTTTGAGTGGTGTATTGTTTGAATGGGCGGGGTATTACGGTGTGTTTTCAGTGTCATTATGCGTCCATTTGTTCAGTTTGTTCTACGGATACACGTTTCTAAAAGAACCAAGGCAAAGGGCTGAAAAGAAAATTGTAAGTAAAAGTTCAAGTTTCTCTGAACCACGAATGTTTAATTAAAATTTGTGATTTAAATACTTTTTTTCGTCCCTCATACTTAGGGCATACTGAAAGTTTCTGGATTCTGATAAATAAGACTAGATATAAGACTTACGATACATTTATTGTTATTCAAAGTATATTCCCTCGCAATAAAATTAAATGTATTTCATCATTAATGCTGAAACCATTGTACAAAGCAGTTGGACCACGAATACACAGAGCTGCGACATGGTGCTTCATCACCAAATGCCAATTGAAGTCTCTGGCAACTCTCTTGTAGACTTAAGCAACAGCAAATTTCATAAAAAATCATCGAACGGAAATGTTCACGAGTTAAATTCAGTCTCGAAAATTAAAAAGTAATGAGTTCCATTTTCGAATGCCATAATTGTTTTTCATTCTTTTATTGTAAGTGGCCAGATACAGAAACTTTCAGTATGGCCCACATATTAGGTCAAGGTTATTTTTAAGATGATGACTGATTCAAATACCATGGAACAGGTCCTTTATGACTAGATATTTTATAGTTTACAAAATATGAATCACGACACAACCGATCTTTATTTTTCAGGAGATGAATAAATACAAAAAGAAAGGCTTCTTTCGACAATTCTTCGATGTTAGCCTGATTACCGACACATTTCGAGTGGCTTTCAAGAAAGGTCCTAAAAACCGAAGACTTTTAATTTGTTTACTGCTCATATGCATGTGCCTTGTCTATGGACCTATGTCTGGTAAGTGGTTGGACTTGTTTAGTGTATCACGCTGTATTCCCTGAGGGTCAGGCAGGCTGATGTTAGAGCGCCGCCAGGAAGGTTTAAGTCTCATCTGTAGGGTGCCTTCACGCCCAATGAGCATAAATTCAGGCTCGGTGCTGCCACTGAAGAAATCAGAGCCCTATGCACAGGGGTAACTCTTACAACCACCAACGAAACAGGCCAAACAGATTTTATGTAAGGATGACTACACACACGTCTGAGTCGACCTATGTCGGCATGATTCGGCCTAGTCCGTTTGGCAAAACCGAAAGAATTTCTTTGATCTTGTTCTTACTTAAGTCAATGTTTTATTAGAATGGAGCTGGGAACTAATTTACTGCTTATTTTCAGGTGAATCTACAGTAATGTACCTGATCACCAGATACAAGTTCCACTGGGATGACGTCCAGTACAGTATGTGGTCTACCTATGTTATTATTGTCAATTTGTCTGGTGAGTACAGTTTAGATTTCTTACCATAATGTTTAAAAACTCGCGTCATATTTATTTTGCTTAAGCTGGGTGTCCTAATATTAAGCTTTCGTTGCGCGAATACGCGATAGTCGTGCCATCAGAGGTCACTTTGCGATTTCACCAAACAATTATTATCAAAAACAATTCGACGACCCGAATGGCGCAGCGGTAGTGTGGCCGCCTTACGTTCTTATGGTCCCGGGTTCGAATCCCGGTTGGAGCAAATGTTTGTGTGATGAGCATGGACATTTGTTTCCGAGTCATGGTTGTTTATATGTATAATAAGTATGTATTTACAAACAAAAAGTATCTATGTAGTATATCAACTATCTGGTGTCCACGACACAAGCCTCGTTGCTTAGTGTGGCACCAGATGGCGCTGTGTGTTAATGTCCAGCGATATTTATTTAAAGAAAAAAAAAAAAAATATATTATAATTATATCTTTCTATTAACTCCCGCTTTTACAGAGGAGGCCTGTGTCGTCTAGATTAGTACGAATCATATATTATGATAAAAACAGCGACATCATCGAATCCTGGCTTAAAGAAAAAATATTACTTTCCAGGTACATTCTTCTCTATATCCCTGTTCAGTAACTACCTGAAGCTGGATGACGCTTTGATCGGCGTCATATCTAACACCAGCAAGATAACCGCGGCCTTTGCCTATGCTTTCGCTACAAGGACCTGGCACATCTATTTAGGTAAGCACTATTCAGATTGACCATCGTGGCGAAAGGATAAGGGAACTCGCGCAGTACACGGCCACTACTTCGACTTTTGGCCGCAGGAGCTCCGATCAGGAAGAAAGTATGGTCGCACGTCCGACCAGTTTTGTTCAAGTTAGCGGCCGGCGCAGCCAATAGTCGTGGTCGTGGCCGTGTAGTGCGCGAGGCCCTTAGTCAGCTAAACTTTACTTCCCCGAGTGCTAGTTTTCCAGAGGGCCTAGAAAAGAGAGAATAGTTTAAGTAGCATTTCTTTTTTCTGCGTCTATCAACAGGGTTTGATATTAACTTTCCGGTAGCTTATTTTTGAACTTTGCCTCATTGTTATCACCAGAGATCGAAAAGTTTACCCGTACAGGGATTCTATAGAGGTTATTTTTAGGGTTAGGGGAAAAATCCTTGAGTAAAAGTTACGTCATAGAGATAATCAGCCTGTAATAACCGGTTCACGCACCAAGCTCATTTTTGTACATAAAAAATATGAAAGGAAATGGCAGAGTTAGCCCTCGCTCGGTACTTTGTCTCTTTCGTTCGGGTCAATCATCAATATTTCAATGGTTAACCCATAAATTATAATAGTTAACCCGTCTAATGGACACATGGTTATAGGTAGACCTATACCCATGTGTCTATTATACCGGTTAACCTTTTTTTTTAAATAATTTTAGTCGATCCCTGGTTATTGCTGATAGATTATCACTTACCCTAGGCCCTCTGGTGCTGTATCCAGGACCAGTTCCTATTCTGTCTGTTGAGTATACTCGTATCTGTAAGCCTGCATCATCCCACTGCTGGGTCCTCCCCCGTGCTTTCACCAATTTGATAAGATTTACAGTAAAATTGTGGAACAAAGAGCAACTGCTACTTTCTTACTTTTTGTACCCGCAGCACCTATGATAGACATGATGAGTGGAGTCTCGTTCATCGCAATGCAGTCCATAGCTATGAAACTAGTAGATGGAGAAGAATTTGGTAAGTTATTACGTGTTTATCTTTAGATTTACGCTTCGGAATTGGCAATTACAGTACTTTCATAGTTTTTTTTTGTTTTTCGGATGGGAAATCATCAAATGACTCCTCCCGCTCTGGGCGGAGCAGGAAGGAGTGTCAGACTGTTACTGACTAAAACCCATCCATGTTCCTTCATCGCCCTTTGTGTTCCGGGGCCACGGTATCTATTTCGGACAGTCCCGCAGCCCCGAGTTTTTTTGCCCTGTGATTGCCTTCATTGTTGTCTTTGTTTCGACAGTTCAAAAGTGTTTATAATTGGCCTTCTTGAAATAAATGCTTTGATTGATTGACATGCAGCCGAATAGCCAATAGAAAGCAAAGGAAAAATTTATAAATTGTTATATTACAGGGAAGCTGAACTCTCTCTTCGGGTTAGCACAAGCCATAATGCCCTTGATATACGGGCCCCTGTACTCACGGGTCTATATGGCAATGATCACCATTTTCCCGGGAGCAGTCTTCCTATTAGGAGCATTACTGACGTTGCCTGCTTGCAGCATATTTGGGTAAGGAAACGAACACAAAGACAAAATATTATCTGAGATAACAAATTACTCAAGAATGAGGAATTGGTAATGTGGTCTTCATGTGAAACCCTGAAATAAGCTCATACATTACATAACAATCACGCCTTTAACACTCGAAGGGTTAGGCAGAACCATTCAATGTCTGAGGTGTTTTTAGGAAAGAACCACGATTTGAGTGGACCTGAAGAACTTAAGGAGCTCATTATGATTATGATCGAAGGTCATACCCATATTTTTATCAAACAATGCTGGGAATACGTTGCAATACTTCTTGCTGGGACAGGTGGCCGAATACCTAATTTAAAGCTCAATTTTACAGGGATTTTTTCGAATAAACGCTAAAGCGTAATCTTTGTTTACAGATGGATGTACTTCCAACACAAAAAGGATAGATCGAAAAACGAAGCAGCGATCGAGGACGGCGAAAAGCAACAAATTGAGAAATTAAAATGAAATAAAATTAATAATATGGCCTTTGTTTTCTTAGCGTATAATAAAATAAGATTAACGGTACCTCTCGAACAATTAGGGACTACTACATACATACTAATACTATAAGGGTTGCTACACACATAGTCTGAGTTAGCATGATTCAGCAAAGACGAATAAACGTAGAATAGATGATGTTCTAAATAGTTCGTTCGATGTGACCCAAATGTCACCTATAATTTCGCTAGGCGCCGCGAGAGGGCGCTAATTTGTTACAAGGAAATAATATATGTTCTGTGCTATCCGCCATCTTAATATAAGACGACTTCTGTGACTTTTGACGACACGAAAACCAATTATACCTGTGTAAAAATAAACTCCAATCATTAAAGTTTACGTCAAGAAATTCGACGTTAAATTGAATAATCTAAAGACATTTTGGTGACCCCAACGTGATAACAGGCATGCCTGATGACGTGACGACTGTGTATCCGATTGCGTCATGCGAGGCGTGTATACACGAACTCCCCAGCTAGGCCGTGTCGAATGTGGGTGGATTTAGAGCAGATCCATCCCGAGACTACTTCACTGCATAGAAACGGACTCCCCAGCTGGGGTTCGTGAAAAAGAAAATGACATGGATAACATTACGAAAATATTTATTCTATTTTCAGGTTTATGCCAACTAACTTTAATAACATAATAAAGTTGTTACGTAAATATATATGGAAAACCGCAAGCATTAAGATGTTATTAATATTAAAAGATAAGACTGATAACAGCAATTACAGGAAAAACAGAACCTTCATTATTGCCATAAGTCCTCATAATACCATTAATATTAAAAAGTGGATTTGAATGTAGGTAACCTTATTATAAAAAGTCGTGACGACAATGTTGAGATTAAATTAAAAGAATTAAAAATATACATTTTTTTTATATCGCTGGATATTACTCACAGCGCCATCTAGTGTCACACTAAGCAACGAGGCTTGGACACCAGATAGTTGATATACTACATAGATACTTTTTGTTTATATATATCTATTATTGTCATAGAGCGCGATGTTGTGGGGCAGTAATGTCGTAGTGTGTAGTATAGTAGCGCAGTAAATTAAGAGTGTCATAGCCGTATGATGTAAAAATGTAGCTGTTGGGTAGACTGTAAAATATAAACAAAGTAACGAGTTACTTGTATTATCAGTTGAGGAAAACACTGCATGATGTTATGTAATCTTGTTATTTATTTTGATACTACTTTATTCTTGCAAGCATCAAATAGTAAATTTATCTGCAGTGTGGTCCCTGATACGATTAAGATGTGCCAAGACAGTCCGTAAAATAGTAAATCTACATAGTTTTTAAGGCGCAGGCCTGTAAACGGGTTCGTGTTACGTGCGCCTCAAAGAAAGTCAGCAATCATCAAAATCAAAATCAAAATCAAAATATTTTATTTCACATAGGCCTAGATGGGCACTTATAAAACGTCGAAAAAGGTGCACGGTTCGCATTGGTCGTTTCCATGGAGAAGAACCGGCAAGAAACTCCATGGTTACTCTTTTCAAATCATTTGGTATTACAATATTATTTTGTTACAGCATTAGTACATAAGTATGGGGGGACAGCGTAGGCCCGACAATAGGTCGTTGCTTACAATACAAAAAGCGTAAAACAGACTTAACAAAATTTAACAAGCATCTGGGAAAAGCCTACAATGTTCACTCATTCACAAATAATAGGTAAATAAAGAATCTATACAAAGGTAGGAAAATTTTGTAAATAATAAAAAAAAAAAAACAAATTAAACAAGTGACACAAATATTGTCATCAGTGCTGTAACTATTCTGAGCAAAAGATGTAAAAAATAAAAAATGATTTGAAAACTATTTTAAAAATCAGAATGGAAAGAAAAGAAAAAATGAGATTGAGAATAGTTAGAGACATCCACAAATTTGTGCCGTATATGAGCTACCAGGGAAGCCGCATGCGCAGAAGGAACTAGAGCAAAACTTCTTTGTCTTCAACGTAGTCCTTGATTTTGTAATATGCTTTTTTAATAAGGACACGTTTGATATAGTTTTTGAACTTTCCATCGGTCAGTTCTATAATTGACTTAGGCAACTTGTTATAAAAGCGTATACTGTTTATAATAAAAGACTTGCTAGTTTTTGTTAATCTGAATTTAGGTATTACAATTTCATGTTTACTGCGTGTGTTTTTATTATGGAAGTCGCTTCTAATTTTGAAAAGCCCTCGATTTCTGCGGACATATAAAATGCATTCAAGGATATAGAGTGAAGGCAGAGTCAGTATATCGATATCTTTAAATTTTTCTCTGAGTGACTCACGAGGACCCATTTTATAGATCGCGCGGACTGCCCTCTTTTGTAGAATGAAAATTGAGTCAACGTCAGCTACTGATCCCCACAGCAGAATGCCATAAGACATAATACTGTGGAAATAAACATAGTATACCAACCTAGCTGTAGCTACATCAGTTAACTGCCTTATTTTCCTTACTGCATATGCAGCTGATCTTAACCTACCTGAAAGAGTTCTAATGTGCGCGCCCCACTGCAATTTTGAATCGATAGTAATCCCTAAGAATAGAGTTTCCGCTATAACATCAAGTTTATTGCCGTCTAGATTTAAACTTAGATCCCGTTGTTGTACATTAGGTAAAGAGAACTTTAGACATTTCGTTTTGTTTGCATTCAGTAAAAGATTATTAGCTGCGAACCATTTCGAGAGGACAATTAGACTTTCGTTGACATGTAAGACATTCGTATCTTTTCTATCTATTTTAAAAATTTGCGAGGTGTCATCAGGAAATAGAATTATATCCGATAATTTGGCCATCATATAAGGGTGATCATTAATGTAAACCAGAAATAGGAAAGGACCGAGAATTGAACCTTGAGGCACGCCCATCTTGACTAGAGACCCGGAGGACGTCGCCCCATTTACATTTACGTTTTGCTGCCTGTTTGATAAATAGGAAAGAACAAGATCAGCAGCTCGTCCACGAATTCCGTAGTGGTGTAATTTACAGATCAGTGTGTTATGGTCGACGCAGTCGAACGCTTTAGAGAGATCACAGAAAATGCCAATGGCATCCTGGGACTTCTCCCAGGATTCCAAAATGTGCGTGATGAGTTTTACTCCCGCGTCCGTTGTCGACCTACCCTTCGTGAAACCAAACTGTCGACCATGCAGAATCCCATTAGAGTTAAAGTGAGACAACATCTGGTCCAACATGATTTTTTCATAGATTTTACTCAATGCTGGAAGCACAGATATTGGTATATAATTAGAGGGATCACTCTTACAACCCGATTTGAAAATTGGCACTACTTTACTATGTTTCATTAAATCAGGAAACTTGCCGCTGTCCAAACATTGATTGAATATGCCTGTTAGGACAGGGGCGATTGATTCAATAATATCTCCAAGAACCTTGACGGATATCCCCCATAAGTCTTCAGTATTTTTTATGTTGAGACTTTTGAATGCGTTTTTAATTGTAGCAGTACATATTGGTTTAAATTTAAAGTTTGGTATGTCCTTAGTAAAGTTTTCTTTAAGAAGAGCTTCAGCTAGTGTAGATGAAGAGGGGAGAGATTTCGTGACTTCAAGTGGAATATTATTAAAGAAATTTTCTAGTGTCTCCGCCACTTCCAGCGTATCAGAAATGGTCTGATTACCTATTTTCAAGGACAATTCATTCTGATCTCGTTGTTGTGTCTTTCCAGTTTCTCTGTTAATAACCTGCCACACAGTTTTTATTTTATTATTAGAAATACCAATTCTGTTAATTATTATTTGAGATTTAGCGTGAGCGCAGACCCTTTTGAATATTTTTGAATAGTTTCTAACATAAGTATGGAAAACTTGATCAAAGTTAAGGATTTTTCGTGATATAAATTGTATAAATTATCTCTGCTTTTGCTTATTCCCGCAGTGGCCCATTCACTAAATTTTGATTTAGAATTGACTTTAACTGTTTTCAAAGGACAAGTTTTATTGAATTCATGGCAAACTGTAGAAAATAATGTGCCGTAGTTTATATTGGGGTCTTTTGAATCAAAACTAGCGGTCGAAAGGTTGCTAAGAACTTTATTATTAAAAGATTTTAATTTATTTTTAGTAAGAGGTCTTAGTTGAATAGTTTTAGCTAAGTTTATCTTTTTGTCCAAATCAACAGATACAAGTTGGCCAGTATGGTCTGACCTAACGCCACTAATTAAGAACGAACTTTTAACTTTACAATTAGTAAATACATTATCTATGCACGAAGCTGACGTTGCCGTTACTCTAGTTGCTTCATTAAATAAATATTTTAAATTGAATGATTTAAACAGTGCGATGAGCTTACATTTTTCGGGTGAATTGACTAACAGCTCAATATTTAAGTCACCACAAACAAAAACGAATTTATTATCTCTAAAAAGTTTACTTAATATCTCTTCCATTGTGATTAAGAATAATGACAAGTTTGATGCTGGTGGTCTATAGACACATAAGAAAGTATGCCCTTCAACTTCCGCACATGCTACCTCACATAAGCGATCAATAGAGTAAGCAGTGATATTCCTTCCTTTCCTTATATCTGAGACAGCTATTACAGAGTATCAAGGTACCACCACCCACTGTGGATCTGTTGAACGCGTTGGCAACTGAAAATTTATTTACATTAAACAACATTTATCAATAAGGAAGGGGTCCGCAAGGGCCGAAGCCTGCCGGGGCTGCGGGACTATTCGAAAGAGATACCGTGGCCCCGGAACACAAAGGGCGAGGAAGGAACATGGATGGGTTTTAGTCAGTAAAAGTCTGACACTCCCTCTTGCTCCGCCCAGAGCGGGAGGAGTCATTTGATGATTTTCCATCCGAAAAAATAAAAACGTCATTGTCAGGTGGCCTACCATGAGGAGGTCTTAAAGCAGTATTTTTAATTAGTCCAGAGTGGCAAAGTGCCTCTTCCGCTACAAACTCCAAACAAAATCCCTAAAAATCTCAAATACAGTGCATTTATTTTAACCTACAGAATGTTGGTGTCTTCTGCGGCTGGCCTAGTATGCATAATTATCTTTACAATTCCGGTTTCTGTTGATTATAGTATTTTTTCGAGTGCGATATCTTTTATCATAAAATAAATGTTTATCAGCTTATTAAAGAGACAATTATCGTTTTACTGTGAAACTACATAATTGTATCTCACAAGCAACACATCAAACAGTTCAACCATAACCAGACACAACAGGAGTGTTGTTGTTCAGTACAGTCTTCATTTATTACGTTACAAATACTACTGACACCTAAGAGACAACATTAACATGTGAAGATAGTGTTGCAAAAATGGAAACGTCTAAGGGTGAACCCGAGAACACGAAAGCAGAGACAAATACAGAAGATTATGAATCTTCTCCTCTTAAACCAAACCTAGAAGAAGCCAAACCACTTGAGATCAATGAAGAAAAAAATAAATTGACTTTCAGAGAAAGATTAAAACTAATTATAGAAAACACAACTGTAGAACCAATAATGATGTGCTATGTTATACCTCGCATGCTCAATTCATTAGCAATTCAAAACCTAAATTTAGAGAAGGCCTGCAGAGTCAATCTTAATTACAGCACAGAAGTATGTGATGCACTGACTTCAAGACAGACGGAGAACTTCACGCTTGAAGAACAAGAAGTGCAAAGAGTAATAGCAAGTGTGGTGGTGTGGAAGAATATCGTTCAAACAGTGTTCCCTGTTATAATAATACTCTTCGTTGGAGCATGGAGTGATAAGACAGGAAAAAGAAAAACAATCATATTGCTACCGATTCTCGGAGAAATTTTGTCTACCCTTAGCTTAATGTTGAACACTTATTTCTTCAATTTGCCTGTGCAAGTGTCTGCTTTCACAGAAGTTATATTCCCAGCTTTAGTGGGAGCTGGGTACACGGCTACCATTGGTATATTCAGCTATATTGGTGACATCACTACTGCTGAAGACAGGACCTTCAGAATGGGGTTGGTGAATATTGGATCATCGATAGGCTATCCTATCGGAACTGTTTTGAGCGGTGTATTGTTTGAATGGGCGGGGTATTACGGTGTATTTTCAGTCTCATTATCACTCCACTTGTTCAGTTTTACATATGGATACACATGTTTAAAAGAACCAAGGCAAAGGGCGCAAAAGAAAATAGTGAGTAAACCGAACAGTTTCTTTATTAATTTTTAAGATAATTTAGAAATTGATCAAGATTAGAGCGTTTTTTTTATCCATTCATATTTCATCAAAGTTGTTGTCATCCGTGTACCACTCGTCATTGTCAACATCAAAAATTGCATGTGATTTTGCGACATGCTATTTTGCAATAGTTGCAATTGAATATCATTCATGAAGCGCGAATTTAATTATTTTCTAGGTTTCTATCAAAGTAAGGTTAACCAAACATCAGTGGTAATTTGTCAATTTTCAGGAGATGAAGAAACACAAAAAGAAATGCTTCTTTCGAGAATTCTTCGATCTTAACCTGGTAACCGACACATTTAAGGTGGCTCTACGGAAAGGCCCTGGAAACAGGAGACTTCTGATTTTTCTGCTGCTCATTGTCATGTGCGTTGTCTATGGACCCATGGCTGGTAGGTGGTTAAACTTCTTAACATTCTTTTCACAGTTATTTCGAATCAATGTTTAATCGCTATGTGCTTTATGTTTGTAACAATAATGTTCCTACTGAGAACTGTAGTATAACTTCACGCCTGTATCTCCCGAAAGATTAAGCAGAGGCTCACACTCACATTTTGCCAGTACTTTGTAAGCTCCAGATATAGGATGCGAGCCTATATTGTCTTCCACCGGGCATGAATCCAAATGGCTTCTTTTAAGAAATTCCTTAAGAAAATATCCAATAAAAATATCAGACTATTCGAAGAGCGACTATCGCAACCCCGTGCAGGGCACGCCACAATAGTGGCGATAAGTCCCCTCTTTGAGGAGTGGCTGAAGACCGCCACGGCGTCCTCACCTTTAAAAAAAAAAAAGGGTAAATAAACACACTTTCGGGATGATCTGATCCGGAATTACTATAATGTATTTTGTCGACCCAAATATAATATACTGATATATTGTTTACACTTATCAGTACTTTCTTTCCCTTGGCCTTTTTTGATATTTTGTTTTTTTATTTAGTATAGAATACAGCTAGTAACTATATAAAATAATATATTCTCCATTTTCAGGTGAATCGACAGTAATATACTTGTTCACAAGATTCAAGTTCCACTGGGATGACGTGCAGTTTAGTATGTGGTCCACCTACGTTATTATTACTAACTTGGTTGGTAAGTATTGCGCGCGTTCGAGTTTGCAGAACAAAATGAACGTGACGGTAGTGGTGTGCTGTTCGCGCGTTGATCGCCTCGAAAAACTTATTTAAAAGAAAAGAAATATCGACTTTTCAGGAACATTCTTCTCTATAACCCTATTCAGTAAATACCTGAAGCTGGATGACGCTTTGCTCGGCGTCATATCTAACACCAGCAAGATAACTGCGGCCTTTGCCTATGCTTTCGCTAAAACCACCTGGGACTTGTATTTAGGTAAGTCTTAATAATATATAAATTGCAAATCTATTTAGTCCGTCAGTAGAGTTTTGGAAAATAATGGACACGTATTTTTTGCTTTTGTAAATCAATGAATTGACAAAGATAAAACGCATCAAAACTCGGGAGTGGGGGCTCGTGACGTCATTACGCACTAAAAACTATACCACGGCGTGACGTATTGAGAATTTTAAAAGCGTCGTATCTTCGTCAATCTTGGTCTACGTAACAAAAGAAAAAATACGGGTCAAATATTTTTTTAATAATCTAACTGACGGACTAATTAGATTTTTTCAGTTGACAAGTCAATTATTGTATATCACACTAATATTATAAACTAGCGGACGTCAAGCGGTTTCACCCGCGTAGTTCCCGTTCCCGTGGGAGTACGGGGATAAAATATAGCCTATGTTACTCAGTAAAGACGTGGCTTTCTAATGCTGAGATTTTGAAATCGGCGCAGTAGTTTTTGAGTTTATTCATTACAAACATACACATCTTTCCTCTTTACAATATAAGTGTAGATGTTGCCGGGGCTGCGGGACTATTCGAAAGAGATACCGTGGCCCCGGAACACAAAGGGCGATGAAGGAACATGGATGGGTTTTAGTCAGTAAAAGTCTGACACTCCCTCCTGCTCCGCCCAGAGCGGGAGGAGTCATTTGATGATTTCCAATCCTAAAAAAAAAAAAAGTGTAGATATAGATGCAAAAGTTTGTATGTGTATGTTTGTTACTCTTTCTCGCAAAAACTAATGAACGAATTTGTATGAAATTAGCACACAGATAGTTTATAGCCTGGATTAACACATAGAATACTTTTTATTCCAGTAGTATGATTCCCTAGGACAATTATCGAAATGACGCGGGTGAAGCCGCGAACATAAGCTAGTTGCAAATAAATCTACACTAATATTATAAAGAGGAAAGATTTGTATTTTTGTGTGTGTATGTTTGTAATGAATAAACTCAAAAACTACTGCGCCGGTTTCAATCATAAATATAGAAATTAATAAACATCTGATGCTGTAGCCAGACGGCCTAGACAAAGTGACATAAGTTTATTAGCGAAGCCAGGTAAGCCGCTGCAGATACAATTTGGTCCGGCGTGGGTATTTCGTTGAAACTGGGTGGGACTGCGGTGCCTCAACACAAACGGCGATGGCTCACCTCATGTCCTGCTCTACGTGTAATTCCACCTGCACTTTGAGGGACCTGTCTGAAGCCACCACCGACGCGTAAATCGAGTAAACTTCTCAATGACAAAAAACACTGACTTTTATTAGCGTATGCTGCAAACTTATTCAGCTTGCATGACCCCACTGCTAGGCAGGTATTGAAAAAATCAAAACTCATATTATCTTGTTCGTATCCACAGCACCTACGATAGACCTGTTGAGTGGGATCTCGTACATCGCAATGCAGTCCATAGCTACGAAACAAGTGGATGGAGAAGAATTTGGTAAGTAATTAAACATGTCTATTTTTTGCTCTGATTTCCTTCTCTCTCGTAGCTACGTCTTATCAGCCGAAAGACATTTACTACTGGACATAGGCCTTCCTCAAGCGTCACCACGTCGAACAATACTTCGCTTCGCGCAGCTATTGATACTAGTGGCCTCCAGTCATTGGTTCACATTGTAACTGGCCTGCCAACGTAGTTCCCACTCCATGCCAACAATTCGACCTTAACAGTCATCCGTTCAGCCAATAAGGTGTGCCTTCTCGTTTACTCGAGGAAACAGCTCTCAAAAATAGACCTAACCAGGTTGTTCACAAGCAGAACTGAACAAAGCGTAACCATGATCTCTATACTATTCAATCCCTCCATAAGCACAATGTCTTGAGTGCGTTACATTGAATTCTACCTTGAAACGTAATTTTTTACCCCAAAAAAAAAGCTTTTCCCCGCAATCATTTTTGCGTAGAGTGACTTAGTTTGGTGTTCAGAATGCTTGGTTGACGGCTACGTGAAGGGTCCTTTTACACTTTGAATATCAGATTTCTTTTCTACTACTTCGCTGCCTATAACTGCAAGCAAATGGTCAATAGAACACATAAAATATATCTTAAGTTGTGTCTTTTATCTTACAGGCAAGCTGAACTCTCTCTTCGGGTTAGTGGAAGCTATGGTGCCCTTGATATACGGGCCCATCTACTCGTGGGTCTATATGGCCACCCTCACCATATTCCCGGGAGCATTCTTTCTATTAAGCGCATTGCTGACGTTGCCTGCTTGTGCCATATTTGGGTAAGACGACTATAATTATGTCATGCAAATATGAATTATGTAATATCTGCATGACATCTAGCTAGATCGATTTATCGCCCCCGAAAAATTGTTGAAGTCGTTTCCGAGATTCTGATTATATATTTGGGTATCAGGACACTTGAGCGAAAGACATTTGCGCGAAAGACACTTGCGCGAACCCACTTGCGCGATAAGACAAATGCGCGAATGGTTCATGGTTGTTTGCAAGTGGGTTCGCGCAAAAGACCCAGATCCATATATTTGCATATATTCAAGAATTGCTCGTTTAAAGGTATTAAATGATATACCTAAATATTTTGATAGAAAAATTTAGAACGTTATAGTTCGAGGATTATGCAAAATTAATTGCCTAAAGTCCTAAGACCTAGATGCTAGGCAGCTTTGTGAAGTTTATTTTAGAACTAATCATTTAATATAGTGGATTAGTCTTTAAAAGAGCATTCAATTTATTTTCAGATGGATGTACATTCAACATAAAAAGGAAAGGTTGAAAAATAAAGCAGCGATAGAGGACAGTGAAAAGCAAGAGGAACAGAAACTAAAATAAAATAAATTGAATAATATTTCTTTGGTTATATTTTTAACTGACTCTAAAAGAAGGAGGTTACTAATTCGTGTTTTTTTTTTTGTGTAAAAATACTTCTTTTTTTTCTGGGATCCTTGATTACTCCTGATATACCTACAAAATTAAAACTTGTTTGAAATTAAATGGTCAACTTAACCGTTTTCTATCAAGACGGCCAGCAAAAACTAGCCATTGATGCAGAAAATCGAATTGAAATTTTTATTATTTTATCTATTTCTTAACATTAAGGCTCACGTATGACAAGCAGTCAGCTTCATACCTCACTCGCAGTTGCTGAAAACCCTTCCTGATCATTCAATTCACACACACACGTGCAAACACTCTCAAACTGAATACACGCTTGTTTTAACTTCTTTTAATATATTTTTTTGTTATAACCATAGTCTTTTTTATTTTTTGATCATATTTTTGTACAAGATTCTATAATACCTGGGAGAAGGCACAGGGTCTTGTACCACACCGAAATCCGACAAGACGGGAGAGAGATCAGAGGCCCTACTCGGGATAACGCTTCGTCCGTGACGTGCACGTGAGAGACGGATATATCCGAATATACAGACAAAGCATTAGGGAGTAGGGCCTTATCATGCCCAGGACCAACTTTTTAACATACTTTCAGACGCACGGAGGTTTCACACCTCCTACCAAACTTCGAGCTGCCATTGAGAACTTCTTAATGGAAAAACCCGTTGCCTGACCTGAAAATTGAACCCATAATCGCTCACTCATCAATCGCGGACGCGATCACGAGACCATCATCTGCCTAGCTTTTTTGGTCGGCTTCCAGTCTAACCAGATGCAGCCGAATACCAGTATTTTAAAAGGAAAACTGTTTTACTAAGTATATGAATAGGTTCTAGCTTACTAGGTTCGACATTCCAAGGTGACAGGTCGTCGGTCTGAAACAGATTGTGCTAACACTCTATTAGTTTATCCAATTAAAAGCTTTTTTAAGCAGGTTTATTTTAGAAAAAAAAATAGCTTTTCTTGTCAAAGAATTTTTAACGAAACTAACTTTTTCAACAACCTTATTTTTGTTATGAAGTTTCAATTAACAGATTTTTCACAAAAATAGTAACGCAACAACTTTTGATAACTTAAGAAAATTATTATACTATTAAATACCTAAGCAATCACGAGCATTAAGATGTAATTATTAAATGATAAGACTGAAAACAGCAATTTTATGGAAAATAAATCTTCATTGTTTTCATAATTCCTCATAATTCTGGTGAATAAACATCTATTTTGTTGAAGAGAGTCATATAAAAACTCCTCATCAATGTTTTTTTAATTTTAATAATGTATATGTTCCTAATTCAAAAGCAAGTTAAAAATTAGCATATCAATCACTTCATATTTTGATGAAACTAAATTGACGACACAGTTGGCGCAGTGGTTGATTGGCTGCTGCGCAGTGCATTGCGGGTTCGATCCTCTCACGGAGCAATTATTTGTATGACCTACAGGTAGTTGTGCCGCGTCTGGCTGTCTGTGTATGTGAATTTAAATGTTTTTAAACAAACCCACGATACAGGAGGAGTTCCTATTGTGGGGCAACGCTATGTTTTTTAAAGAAAGAAAATATATTTTTCTTTGTATACTTCAACACCAAAACATTTGCACCTGTTATCTTGTATAATTACTTTGCTTCGAAAAGTATAAATAAATAAGAAAACAAATAACCCGATACTGTGAGCTTATGCACATAATATATTCATCACTTGACCCGATTGATCAATCAATTACTCCCGATGGCTTAAACAAAGCCCCTCAATACATCTTGCACACTTAAGCGAAAAATCCATTAAGTTTTATTTTAATTGTTCTGCTTGTTGCTTTTCGTTGTCCTCTTTCAGGGCTTCGTTTCTCAATCTATCTTTTTTGTGCTCGAAGTACAGCCACCTGTAAGTAAATTGTGTACTTTAAAGTTAAAAGCATTTTAGAATAATCCCTCTTTAAAGTGGATTAGTGTAATTATAGTAGTGGAGGTACTTTCGTATAAGCTTAAAAGCTTGGCTTGCCCTTAAAACCCGCTACTAGGTTTATGAGCAGCCTGCTTGCTTTATGAGCTACTGGCAAGCCTGTTGTGATTTGGTTGTACCTATTGATTATTTTTAGCCACAGAAGGGACGTCGAGAGAGATCGTACTTAACTGTAAAAAGTCTTTTTTTCTATTTTCAATCATTAACATTGTCAAGAAAAAGTTTAGGGTTTGCATTAAAGTATTGGTATGATTTGCAAAATATGCGTCTGTGGAAAAAAAAATACCACCAGAACTCTTTAACACCAAGGCGCTTTTAATGATACGCTTTTTATGGTGGGTTAGGTGTTGAATAGTTAAGATATTTTAGTGACCTTAGTGAAACTGAACGCTATCACCACATTTAAACTGCCTTTAAGACCTGTCAATATCATCATTATGTCATCATTGCTAATATTGTTATCTCTAAAACGAATTTTAAATGGATGGATGGATGGATGGAATGGATTTTTTTCATTGGTAGAATTGGCCCTACGATGCAAATAATTAGGTACAGTTCAACTCTTACCCAAATATAGCAATCGCAGGCAATGTCATAATTGCTCCTAGTAGAAAGACTGCCCCGGGCAGGATGTTGAGGGTTGCCATGTAGACCCTGGAGTAGAGGGGCCCGTATAGTAAGGGCATCGTGGCTTCTGCCAACCCGAACAGTGAATTAACCTTGCCTGAAAAAAGTATTAAACAGAACTAAATATATAAGTAGATATAACATACAACAACATAAGGTCACGCCCGTAAATTCCGACGGGTAAAGCAGAGGTGTAATAAGTAAGTTAAGTCCCACGTAATAGGGAGCAAGCCTATTGCCATCAACCGGGCACAAATACAGACTCCGTGGCTGCTACTGAGAAATTCCTAAAAGAAAACCCAATACGTGAATTGCTTACCGAATTCTTCTCCATCCACCAACTTAGTAGCGATGGATCGCATGGCAATGAAAGACGTCCCGTTCAAGATTTCCAGTAGAGGTGCTGTGGACAGGAAACGATTAGGTATATTAGTTTGCACGTTACGATCTAATTGGGAAATGCCGTTCGACTTTGATGAGAAAATAATGCAGCTGATTTAATTATTTTTAAAACACTAATATGTAATTATGAATACCGGTTTTATGAGTAGGTAGTAGGTGCACAGTGACATTATAGCAGCCATAATGATAATGAAAACGTCAAGCATCTCGTGAAACCTGAGCATGAAAAAAAAACAAGAATCTTGACTTAGTACACGAGGTTGTCGACATTTGTGTCGCAATGGTCATTTTAATAAGAATACTTTTATAGCTAGCTATCTATTTTGAAACATTATCTTCTAAATATTAGTATAGTAAAAAGCCATTTCACTTAAATAAAATAAAAAAAATAGACAGACAAAATCTAGTAATTGTGAATTCGAACTCGTAACCTAATATTGGATAACCAATTTGTTATCTAAATATTTCTCCTACGTCGAAAATAATATTGAATTAAGGGTAGTTCTTCAAAAAGTATTCTCCGCGTAACTTTCGTGGCGAATTTTTTTTAGAGTAATTTTCAAATAAATGGACACACATTTAAGACGCTGTAAAAACAATACATGCAATTGTTAGGGTTCCGTAGTCCTGACAAGGAACCCTTATAGTTTCGCCATGTCCGTCTGTCTGTCTGTCCGAGGTTTTGCTAAGAGACCGTTAGTACTAGAAAGCTATAATTTTGTAGAGGTATGTACATCAATAACGCCGACAAAGTGGTAAAATAAAATTTTGAAAAATACATTTTCTGGGTAGCTCCCCTAAATGTGAAGTGGGGATGAAATTGTTTTTTGTCGCCTACCCCATCGTGTGGGGTAACGTTGAATAGGTCCTTTAAAATTATTTAGGTGTGCTAATACTACTTTTCGATTTAATGCTCCATTTACGAAATATTAAACTTTAAAGTGCAAATTTTTGTTCCAGTAAGGCGCCCCCCCTCTCAAAGCTAAACTGCTGACTCAAAAAATCAGGAAAAAATCATGATGATAGTGCATTTTATGAACTTTGAAGGAAAACTATAGTGGTTAATATTACTTTATTAGTTTAGCAGTAATAGTCGTTGAATAATTTGTACCAAATACAAAATCCTTAGAATAAATCCTATAAAGTGATTAAGATGAAGTAGTTGCTTGTCTATAACGGATGAAGACTTGCATAGAAAAACAAAATCTAAAAAATAACGGGCTACTACGGAACCCTACACTGCGCGTGGCCTGACACGCACTTGGCCGGTTTTATTGTATGTAAATCGGTGCATAACTACAGAGATATTTTGAAATTTTGGTGCCCACGAAAGTTACGAAACTTAAGTTATATTATATAAGAGTTAAAATTAATGTGCTTTAGTAATTATGATGCATAGTTAAACACGATTAATTTGATGTATTACATTATATGCTTATGAATTGAATACAAAAGTAATCAAAGTTTGCCGTGAACGCGAACCGAGTGTGACGCGCGAAGAACACCGATTTTGCTCCCGTGTTTGACATTACATGTTTATTTTTTTAACATTATAAATAATTTCAGGTGTTTAATGTTGAAATTATACACATATATAAATATAGAGTAATCTGTGTTTGGTCCTAAGACGGAATGTTTAATAGTTTATGAATTAAGACCGTGTGACCGCGTTTTGAGACACCTTGACGAACCACCCTTAAATTAACTAACACTTCAATAGGCGAGATGACAAACAAATCTAATTAGTCCGTCACTTAGATTATCAAAAAATATTTGACCCGTGTTTTTTTTTTTGTTACGTAAATCAAAATTGACGAAGATACGACGCTTTTAAAATTCTCTATACGTCACGCCATGGTATAATTTTTAGCTAGTTCTGACGTCAGTCACGAGCCCCCACTCCCGAGTTTTGATGCGTTTTATCTTTGTCAATAATCATTGATTTACAAAAACAAAAAATACGTGTCCATTAATTTCCAATACTCTAACTGGCGGACTAAATACATTTGCAATTTTTTGATGCTGTTGTCATGCCTATTGTGATTGACGTTACTGTGTTGTGCCGTACATCGTACCACGATAAGACATCGTGTCGTGAATTTTACAATGCACGTCGTCGACTTATACATTTCGTATGTATGGGTAAGATAAGATTTTCTCTTGCATACTATTATTCTTTGCTCCCGTTTTTATTTTTGTTGAACAGTGTTCCAAAGCCTTTAACTGCCTCACAGCAGTGGCCCAAATTCAGCTCTGTAAAATACTATTGAAACACAATACATCATTTAAAGATTCAGTGTTAAACTATTGAACCCTAAAGATAAACCACAATGTTCTCGAGTTTCATTTTATTACGAATAAAGACACGTTATTTGGCTTTTATTAAATTTTGTCAACAAGTGAACTTATTGAAAAATAAATAAATAATTGACCTTAGGATAGAAGGTGACTTTTAGAGGTTTTAGGTTACAAATAGACATGTCTATCGTTTTTGTGGTCTTTACGGTGAGAAACAAATTCGAAAAGATCCCTATTACCTCAAATTGTGTCAACTAATTGATTGACATATTTCAAGTGTCGCGCGAAATACACTTCAGCCAAATTATCTGCGCAGGCAGATCTGGCAGGTCTGGCTTATTAAACACAGAACTAGAATTAATGTACCAAATTTGACATTTATTTTTAACGAGCAGTACCACCTTGAACTGCACACTTAAAGTGGTCATACTGTAATATGATGTCATGACCGCTGTGACTTACGCGCATTGTAGAATGCAACAAAAACCAACGTTCGCTGGGGTCTATTATGAGGCCCAGATTCCACCGAAGCGGAGAGGAGACGAGAAGAGAGGAGATGACGTGATTTAAACCACCAATAAAAATTCGTTATTTACACTTCTCCTCTCCGTCGTCGATGTGTGCTGTGTGCGGCCTGCCGGGAGATGTGTGCTGTGTGCGGCTTCCGGTGATCTGTGCGGTGTGCTGTGAGTGGCGTGCCGCTTTTTACCCATCTTCCCTCCTCTCTGCTTCGCATATATCCACTCATGTCCGCTTTGGTGGAGTCTGGGCCTTGAAATGTTGAAATCCCAACAGTGCGGAAATGTTCCTTATTGTTGGTGAAATTGAGCAGTAGGTAACCATTAAAATTATCAAAAATACTGTTTTTTTTTCGGTTTGCGTCTTCAGTAGGTACAACAATGATGATTTTATCATTAATAATTAATTTCTATTTTTATTTGATCTCGATATTAATGAAGGGAATGACACATGTATTGTTAATTGTTGCAGACGAGATAAAGTAGTAGCTGATAACCTTCGGAGCTTATCAGTAGACAAATACTGCATGCAAATAGTGTGTGAGATAATTATATCGTAACTAAGAATGACTTCTTAGTTTGTTTAGAGCTCTTAAGTACCGTTGCTGCTTAAGAAACTCTTAGTTAAATAAAGATTGCATAAATATTACATAAAATGGTTTATATTAAAACCTACCTAAACCTATAAAAAAACATTTTTCCATATTACAAATGGTAATTTTGACTTGAAAAATAGTTGTGATTCAGAACTACTACAATTATAAAGAGGTTAGGTTTGTTTGTCTATTATTTTGTATGTAGGGGGAAATACTAAAGGAAAATAACACAAAATGGATTACTTGTACGTCTGTACGTCATACTCAGCAAATAGCATGAATGCATATCTTTTTCCGACGGTAGTCACCAATCGACGCAGACGCAAGCGGGCATGTGTTCGCAGTCAATATTGAAAATGGATTACAAGATAGATCCACGAGCATATCCATTTATCTTAAACCGTTAATTTGCAGAAAGTGTTGAGAATAGGGAATTATATGCATGAAATATAAAACTCTTTTTATTTATGAAAAATGCCTTGTTGCAAATAAAAACATTGTCGTACACTTGTTTAAGTTTCTAATACATCACTTATTTTACAATTTACTGTTTTAGTGTAGCATGTTTTTGGTGAAACGGAACGCACTGTCAAAACACACCGTCCTCGATTGACGTCGAAATTCTTATGTCAAAAAAAACACTATTTGAAAGGTGCTAAAAGTTTCACTAAAATTTTATTATAATATTGTTATTGCAATTTTTACTTGAATACAGCATAAACAATTGGTAAAATTATTTTATTAAGGCCAAAAAAATTAGATGTAAACAAGGCAGATTTTGGATAATGACGTCACATCATGGCCGCGACAGCTACGGACGTTTCAACTGTCGTAGAAAATTGCAGGAGTGTCATATTATTTTTGTGCGACAAGCAGTAGTTGAACTTAACTTTTAATACTTTTCTTGGGTTGATAGTACTGTATTTTATTGATTTACCAAAGTGAAGAAAAAATTACGTGCATAAATTCCCTATTACAATTAAACAGTGGTTTATGTAGATCCAAATTTTTCGTTTGTAGGTGTTTTTGATGGTGTATCCTAGTTTCGCAGACAGAAATTTCATAGAATTTCGTTTTGCCGAAAATGTTTCAAAATTATAATATTTGGTCCTTGTATTTTTATTTCGAATATTATTGTTTTCAACTGGAAGTCATGGGCAGAGGTTTTGCCCAGCAGTGGGATGACGCAGGCTAACAGTATCAGTATTACTGTTTTAACGACTATTTACTTGAATAAAACTATGTTTCACAGAAACACAATTCAATGCATTTTATAATCACATTTTTTTTATTTAACAAACTTATCAAACAGTTAAATTATTTTTTAACGAATATTTGAATGTTCGATGTATTTTCATGATATTTTTTTTCAACGAAAAATTTATGATAATTATATAATTTATAATTTATATTTATATATTTTATATTTAACGTTATGCTATCCATAATTTTATAAATAAATATACACACCGTCGAGTGTGTCTATCATCTCCTATTTTTTATGTTGTTTTGTATACACTACACACCACATCAACATAAATCAGGCATTGTGGCAAAGAAAACTTAGGATGCAAGAGCGAGCGAAGCGAGTTCGAGACTGGTAGCACCCCAACTCCGGACAGGTTAGGTTCGAAGGGCATGGCTTTGCTTTCTTTGACGATACAAATAGTTGTCTTTTACATAAAAATGGTTGCATAAGTAATTACTTAAACACAAGCAATTACTTTAACTTGACTATAGATACGGGTGTTTTTCATTTTTTGTCTGAAATTATTATCTTACGTTCCCAAATTAATCCCTTACGGTTATCAGCTCATGTACAATTATGTGCACGATTTAAGCCTGAAAGCATGTCGGGAATGAACGGAAAAAAAAAACGAAACTGAACACGTGTATAAAACTAGTTATAACGTAAATACATCTCTTTTATTTTAGGAAAATAATAGAAATACATGTGTAATAATAAAACGAAGGTACTTAATATCACATCTATATTCTATAAAGGGTAAGCAGGGGTTGGTGTTACACTCACATTACGCCAGTTATATTTAGCATATTCAGCCTACAATGTTCCCGCTGCTGGGACACAAGTGTCCACTCTATGAGTTGGAGTTCCCACTCCAACTCAACAACAACGTAGCCACGCGGGCTTGGTGCAGGTTGGTGTGACGTCACATGTGTTCGAATATTTGTTCAATGACATGCTGGTTCCGTCCGAAGGTGGTAAACCTGATAATACATTCTCGCTATCCTTGATTTGATCCCTTTCAAATTACTAAGTCATCATCATCATCATCATCCACAGCATGACTTCACCCACTGCTGGGTATAGGCCTCTCATCGCTTGTGCCAAGCTCCACGTTCTTGCGCCAGCCTCATCCAGGATATTCCCGCGATGGCAATACTAAGTAGTTTCCCACAATTGTGTATTTAAAAGATTTTATTTATACCAGGTGATACTAAAGCGTTTGTCGCGACAGAATAAACCAAAATGCTGTAGGATAGTTCAATTTTTTATAAAAAAAATCGTTTGAATTTATGAAAAGTTTACTCCGCGTGTTCGTACTAGAGTCTTCTGTCACTAAAAAGTAACAACATAAAACGTTATATTAATTTAAACATGGCTAAATCCCTAAAATATAAACTATAAACCGTTTACAAAGCCGTAACCGAGCTTAATTCATTTAACGCTAGTTTAAACGCAGTATAACTTATAACTGCTATTCAAAAGTTTAGGTTTACAGTAAGGACCCAGTGTTTACGACTGTCGAGTTTAGTATATAATCCCCTAGTATACGATGTTGTTATGTACTTGGTACTCAATATGTGATCGTAGCTTTGTATGTGTTATATGAGACAGGGACTTGCTAGGAAAATTCCATACTATGCTAGTGACTATTATGTGCGGAAAAATACTGCAGAATTCCGATTGTCTTGTTTCCGTGTTGTTGATTGGTGCTGTTGCTCATTTGATCAGAAAACTGGAAGGCAATCTATATCGCCGAGATGACACATTCCGGCTCGAAAATAAAATCTATGTAAAAAAAAACCTACCAAGTGCGAGTTGGACTCGCGCACCGAGGGTTCCGTATAATCTTTTAAGTATTTTGTTATTAAACTACATATATACGGTTTTCAGATTTTTCTGCTTCTGGAAGTACCCTATATATATTTCGATTCCCTTGAAAGTGTCGAAATATACGTTTTTTGCGGCATAAACGGTCGTAATTTTTTTTAAGTTAACTTAGAAGTTTGATTTTTTCACAGTTTCAAAGGACTGTAGATTTGAGTACTTATATAGTTTTAATTTCAACTCGATACCTCTTCGCGTTCCCGAGATAAAGAGTCTTGACAGACAGACGGACGGACTGACGGACATCAAAGTGCTCCTATAAGGGTTCCGTTTTTCGTTTTGAGGTACGGAACCCTAATAAACGATGGCTTTGGGTAGGACGTGCATTTTACAGCAATGGATTTCAATATATTTTACGAAGATGGACTGGAATCAGTCGCAGACTCGCAGTACTAATCGAGAGTTGACTAATACGATATTAAAATCTCCTATTCACGACGAGACAGCCGGAGGAAAGCAACAACACGGGATAAAAGATTTACCTGCCCATCTTTGGAAGTCAAACAAAGACATTGTTTGTGTTTACTTGATGACTCGTCATCACAGCTTTAATATTACTTACCCAAATAGATTTCCAAGTTGTTCCTAGCGAAGGCGTAAGCAAACGCGGCGATGATCTTGCTGGTGTTAGATATGATGCCAAGCAGCGTGTCATCCAGCTTCAGATAGTTACTGAACAGGGTTATAGAGAAGAATGTACCTGAAATATAATAATGTCGTCAAAATAATTCTAACTGGAAGAATGAGATAGGTTAGCCGTTTATTTTGCTAGAAACAATATAAAATTCAAAAACAGCCCACTGTGCCGAGCCTGTATGGAAGACGAGACAGCAGCCCACGTGCTTCTACACTGCCCAGAGGTTGCCTCATACAGGGTAAAGTACTTCGATAACCCACGTACTCTTCGCGAGGTCGTCAGCAACACCAAGGAGTTGCTGGCCTTTCTCGGGGAAATGGGGTCGATCGAACAAATTTCTCACCCGTACGCAAAATACGCGCTTTGGACGTGGAATTGTCGTCACCAGCCAGTTATACAATACAATGCTAGAGTAAAAATCTGTGTCCTCTCTTATTGTTAACACACGTTATTGTAAGAAGTTAGTACCAAATTTTAGGAACTTATCCACTTTACCATCTTACCGTGTTTAAATGACTAATGAAGGAAAACATCCGTCGTCTGAACACCACATTACACGCTGACTATTGCTCCTAACTACCGGAATCTGATGATTGCCTGACGTAATGCTAATAAGGAAGTAATTTACAGTAAGAATTGGCACATTTACTGGCCTCTAGAGAATTCGTTTGCTAAATTATTTCTATGTCTGGTAACTTTACACAGAGGCAACGTGCAGGAACGTTCGCCTGTTGCTGTCAAAAGTATGGACTACCATTCACGTCACCACGTCAATTTATTTGCGGTCGGCGCAATCTTTGTTAACATTATCTTACACCATATTGTATGGAAACTGGTTCCTCTAGCCTAACAGACAGATGTGTTGCTGGGGAGTTTGTTCCGCCACTTCTTCTTCTCAACTAAAACACTAAGAAATGTCGAAGGGTAAGCGTTTTGGAGGACTGTCTTTTGTATATTGTGACATTCAAAAGTGCTGATTATCAGCCTACTTTGAATAAATAACTTTTGATTTTGCCATCATCATCAGCCTATTAATGTTCCCACTGCTGGGATACAGGCCTCCTCTCTATGAGAGGGAATGGGCTATAATCCACCACACGGGCCCAGTGCGTATTGGTGGATGTCACATGTCTTCGATTTTTGATTTTGTATGTCTTTTAAAATACTTTTTCACCAGCTTGCCAGCCCTATTATATTTTGTATAGTCCTTTTATCGTTTCCTTGGTCTTCGTCTACTCCTATTCCCATCCACATTTATACCCAAAACTTTCCTCACGATATTTTCCTGAATTCCACGCATCACAAACAATCTATCTTACCTTTCTCAAGCACTTTATCATAATTGAAAGTATCGATGAGAGACGAGACATTAACTTACGAAGGAGTTAGCTATCGCTCAATGTGAAGACAACCTTAGTGAGTAACCTACGCTCAACTTCAACGGTCATCACAAGAAACGTAAAAGTAAAAAGCGTTCTTTAATTGCATAGACAAACAAAAGATCCATATAGGAAAAAGTTCTGCCTCAAACTATGAACGTTCAGGGAAAAAATATTGTTAAGCAAGTTGTCACTCTAAGTCAATTTACCACAAAGACAGTTGTTTTTGGTACTTATGGACTTTAAACAACAAAACATCACGCCTGTAATTCCTAAAGCTTAGGCAAACGTATACCTAATAGTACAGACACATTTCGCCAGTTATTAAATTAAATTAAATATTTGCTTATTTATGGCAACTAGGCCCAGTTGTTATAACCAACCAACATAACATTATTCCTAAAAACTATTGTTAGTAAACAAAACACAGAACACAAACAAATACAAAGAGAAAATCGTGAGGTTAGGTGTGGGGTCTTCTGACCAGCACCTCCACAGCGTGCGACAACCAAGGTGCGTCGAACTTCTCTATCAACATACTTAGGATGCCGTTAGAACTAGACCGCGCTCTTGATAAGATGGAGTTTGTCTTTTTGCGCATTATGGCGTAAAAATCATCAGTATGCGCAAAAGCGAACATACCGGACGCACTACAATAGCGCGGCAGTCCCAACAGCATCCTGAAGCAGTTATTGTATTGAATATAGTTATGTTTGAGTCCCATGAATAGTGGCTGAGCCTATTGCCATCAACCGGGCACAAGTCCAGACTCCGTGGCTGCTACTGAGAAATTCCTGATAGAAAAACCCAATAACACTTTGCCCGAACTAGGAATCGAAACCAGGACGTCATTCATGCTCATGCACTAAACCAACGAGGTAGTTGACTTTAAAGTTGGTAGACAATTTTTTAACAACTAATTTCCCTAGCTATACAATAACGCAACATGCTACTTACCCATTAAATTGGTGACGATAGAGTAGGTAGACCACATACTGTACTGAACCTCGTCCCAGTTGAACCTGTACCTTGTAAACAGGTACATTACTGAGAATTCACCTGGAATTTTACAAATTATTAGAACGATAGATTGTTTTATCTAGCTTGTTGTTTACATCAATCTAGGTTAAACATTTTCCATACAAACTCAAATCTTTGACATAGATAGAACGAACAGCACACAAAGGCAAACTTGCTTTCGCATAATTTTGTAATGTTGTCGTTAAACGTAATTGTTAATGAATCATGCTCACATAAAGGGTGTAAATAGACCCTTAACGAAGCCGAAAGGCACTTGTTCTCCCCGTCATAGCGATATTTTTTTTCTGGACCATACCTGATCAATTTTCTCTGCTTTGGAATAGGCAACTACAGTACTTTCACAAGTTATTAAGCCTTGTGTCTGGGACTGTAGCTTCACCTCAATAACACATTCAAAAGTGCCTGTTATGGTCTAATTGAAATAAATCCTTTGAGTTTGAATGTTTCATCTGATTAACCGTATTCACTTACCATGCATGGGTCCAAACACCACACACACTACAATGAGCAGTAAACAAACGCGCAGTCTTCTGTTTCCAGGACCTTTCTTGAAGGCCACCCTAAAGGTCTCCATTACCAGGGCTACATCAAAGAATTCACGGAGAAAACATTTCTTTTTGTGCTTCTTACTCTCCTGAAAAAGTATTTTTTGAATTTTAATTTGAAAAATGTTGCCTACACTATAAGGGGCCTATTTCACGAATAATGGAATAGAATTGTATGAAATTATCTGATAAATAAGTTGACGGGAAATAATTAATCACAGGTGGTGAAACTACTAGTGATTAGTGAAACAGTCCCTGTTTCACCAGTCGCTAGCATCAATTTACACAGCTTAGTAAAAAAAATGAAAAAACAATTTAAATGGAATGATCTGCGGTTTCCTGAGGAGATACACTTAACAGAAAATAAATATTGATTCATGAATGATGGTATCCATTCCATAGTAATATTACAGTGGAACGCATCGTAAAATAAACACCAATAGGCGTGGATGATTCGAGCGAAGAAAGTTTTTTAACTAAGATTGGTCAATTTTGAGTTTATAACCGGAAAGTCATTAGTTTGACCCCAAACTTAACAATATAAATATTATATTAAAGATATAAAATATGGGTCTGGGATTAAAATATCTGTCACTGGCCGACTAAATATAGGAAAACATCACTAACTACTGCTGTTTAAATCACAACAGATTTAACAAAAGAGAAACATTTTGTTGTTTTGTTTTTTAGATTCGTAATTCACATTTTATTTTTTTATTTAAAAATAAAAAAATCATTAGTATTTCAAACAATCAATACTTACAAGTTTCTTCTCAGCTCTTTGTCTCGGATCTTCCAAATAACGGTATCCGTATATTAAACTGAATAAATACAGGGACGATGACACTGAAAATACACCGTAATACCCCACCCAGGACAACATAACACCGCTCAACGCACTTCCAATAGGGTAGCCTAAAGACATGAACATATTCACCAGCCCTACTCTGTAGGTCCTGTTCTCCTCAGTAGTAATATCGCCAATATAACTAAAAACACCAATGAAATTCGTGAACCATCCTCCTGTGATAGCAGGAAATATAGCTTCTGTGAACGCAGACACTTCTACAGGCAAGTTAAAGAAATAAGTGTTCACAATGAAGCCAAGACAAGCCATAAATTCTCCAACTATAGGCAGCATGATACATGCTTTTCTTTTTCCAGTCTTATCACTCCACGCTCCAACGAAAAGGATAAGTAACACAGGGATCGCTGTTTGGACCACATTCTTCCACACTGCCACACTGGCTGTCAGTTTTTGTACTTCTTGTTCTTCAAACGTATAATTCTCCGTCTGTCTTAAATTCAGTGCATCACAAACTTCTGCACTATAATTTAAATTGACTCTGCAGGCTTTTTCTAAATTTAAGTTCTGTATTGCTAATGATGCTAAAACACTGGGCATAACATAACATGCCATTATTGGTTCCACAGTTGTGTTGTCCTTAATTAGTTTCAGTCTTTCTCTGAAAGTTAACTTCTTCTTCTCTTCATTTTTCTCAACTTTTTCTGTTTCTTCTGGGTTTGGTTTAAGAGGAGAAGATTCATCGGTGTCTTCTTTATTTACCTCTTCTTTTGTGTTCTCAGGTTCACTCTTAGAAGAATCCATTTCTGCAACTTTGTCTTCACATGTCAATGTTGTATCTCAGGCGTCAAGAGTATGTAATGACTATATTCAACAACAATACCCCTGGATTGCGTCTATTTGTATTTCAACTGTTTGTTGTGGTGCTTGTAATATATATTATTTTATCCGACTCAATATTTATAATGTCTCGACTTGATAGTGATAAGGAATATCACGGGAGCCAATTGCGTACATCTGCTTTTTATCTAGGCTTTCTATTCTAACACCTATCATAAAATGATTGCGAGCTTAGAAGTGTAAATCTTAGAATTTCCTTGCCGTGGATGCTGGTAAACACTTGTAAAATCTATTTTAGTTTTGCAATGTAAATAAATAATTTGCGTTTCCTAATTATTCGTCGTGAAATTAATAGGTAAGAGTCGCAGACATGTTAATGAGAAAGTATTCAGGTCTAGACGAAACGACACACGACTCGCCTCCCAGGGAGGTCTGAATGAACGCGTCATGAACTTAGACGGGCTGGGTAAAGTGCCCGTAGGTACCTACGAACATATTTAAGCGCCGGTGACGCGAACCAGACGGTTTTTGTCCTTCTTGCGCTCATTAGTGTATAAATCCAGTTTTGGACTCCGTTCGTACCTTATAGAGATTACGCTTATCACTTTGTTTTGAATAATTTCTTGGTATTAGAACGTATTGTTGTTGTAGTCGAGTTCTGTTATTGTCTTGTGGGACTTGTTTGTTTTGCTTGCGACACAATTTTGAGGAAATAAGCGATAAAATTCACAGAACGTTAATTGAAAAACACGATCCGTTACCTTGATTTCTCTAAGCTTTTCTTTGAACCTTAAAAACAATAACACTTTAACATAACTGATTATGAACATTGTACAACAAGAGAATTCCTAGTAATTTATTCGCATGAATGTTATCGATTATATGCTCAGCAGAATCTTAAGACATTTGTTTTCAAATGGAACCACTTCATGCTTTATTATCATTGAAATAACTGTCTTTATATTCGAGACGTCGCAAGCGTGATTGCTGAGCATAAGGTCCTGGGTTCGATTCCCTGGTCGGTCAAAATGTTATTGGGTTTCCCCGTCAGGAATTTCTCATTAGCAGTCATAGAGTCTGGATTTGTGCCCGGTTGATGGCAAAAGGCTCGCCCCCTATAACATGGGACTTACAACATAACTGGCGAAATGTGGGTGTACTATTAGGTACCCCTCTACCTGACCCTTCGGGGATTACAGGCGTGATGTTTAGTTATCATTGAAATATCAGAATCCGCAGCACCTATTTGAATATTCTACATTTTCGTCAAAAGACATTCTTGTACTCACATGTATACGAACTTAGGTCCTTTTTGTTAAAAAGCCAGCCAGGCGATGATCATTAAATAGGTGTAGGTCTCCCAGAATAGATCGACCGCTGTTTGTGATCGATCTGTTAGGAAGCTCCGTTTAACGTCTTCCCGTTTTATTAGCGAAGTTAATGATGGATAAGGTTAAGCGGCTAGTTTGTGTATTAGGCTTGAATTCTTCCTGCACTGATGTCGGTCGCGCACGGTCGGTCATGACGTCAGCGCAAACAAACTGCTGTCGGTCTGCGTCGTAAGTCGGCGTCACAGTTTAGTGCTATATAGAACACAATGTATACTAGTACGCGCGACCGACGTACGCGACCGACGTCAGCTCAGGAGGAATTCAAGCCTTAGTACGTAAGGTCGGGTGGGATTACAGGCATGGGTATGTGTTGGTCGTCGGATTAATATGGACAAGCTATGAAAGATTTCAAAATTTAACTTAACCCAACACATTACCCAATATAACGCCTGTAATCCCCGAAGGAGAGAGGAAGAGGGATACCTTCCAGTACTACCACATTTTGCCAGTTATGAATAAATTTTATGTAATATGGGGGAGCCTATTGCCATCAACCGAGCACAAATCTAGACTACGTGGCTGCTACTCAGAAAATTCTGATAAATAAAACCAATAACTAGTACTGAATCGAATACAGAACCTCATTTTCAGCATTAACCAAACGGCGACAACAACGTATCCAAATATTAAACACATGGCAAGTTATCTGAATGGCTTTTGATGATCTGCAGTAAACCATTTAGAGCTGTTGTTAGTAAGTCACATAAAAACACGTCAAATGTATATAAAAAAAGTTTATTCCAAAAGTTAGGTACAAATTCAGCTTCGGAGTCTTAGAGTAATAATTATCTACTAATATCTAGAGTTACTAAGTACCTAGACTATTATTATTTGCTAAAGCCCGTTTTCTATAACTTACGTATAACTGCCAGTTAATATGCCACGTCTCGCAGCTATCGGTGTTTCTATAAACAATGTTAGCTTGAAATATCCTATCCTGATTCATGAAACTGTCACTTGATTCATAGAAAAATCAAAGAAAGATTTTCTGTGACTTTTTGTTTCTAACCGTCCAGTAAGCAAAATGTCAAACAGACAGAGATAGCAACCTACCGAAACCGAACAGTAGGTAAGTTATTGAAAATGGCCGTAAGTGCATTAAACTAGGCGTGGGCTTGTTAACCAGGGTGATCTGAAAGTTTCTTTAGTTTTCTGACTTCTTTTCTGTGGTCGTAGAATAGCCAGCTGGAAAAAGAAGAAGAAATTAGATCGAAAAAAAAATGTAGGAAAAAATTGTAATGATATTTTCTTGACCCAAAAATCGCATGGTAGATTACGACCCACTCCCTCACGCAGAGAGGAGGCCTGTGGCCCAACAGTGAGAAAGTTGTAGGGCGATTATGTACTATCGAGGACACTCCGCCTGATCACCACTAAGCTTATTTTTGCTTGCAGTTACAAAATAGAAACGCTCTCTAGCCCCGCCCCGTTGACTTTGTATAGAAATAATTAATGAAAAGATAACAATCGGCCGAGCGCACTGACGACGCACGCCAAACGAGAGTTATTGTTATTTTGCGCGTCAAAGTTGACGCTTTCCTAATAGGTCTAAACTTTAAGGGGCCGTGGCTCGACGTCTCCGCATGATTTAAGCGAAAAATATTTTAACTGATCAGGCGGAAAAGACCACGACTGTACAAGTAATTACTGTTAGTATCTTTGAAATTGTTAAATCGTTATTTGTTGTGGTAAGTGAGCTAAATGATAATGTCTGATTGAAATGATTTTTTTTAAACGTCACTATCTAGAAATTTCTCCAGTATCGTCGATGCGTTTACAAACATTTAAACTCACAAACACAAACAGCCAGACCCGGAACAACTTTCTGAGGTCATACAAATATATGCACGCAGCGCAGCAGCCAATCACTCAGCCACTGCGCCAACCGAACCGCCAAACAAAACAATTGATAATGATGATGAATGTCACAGATACATAGATCTGGACGCTCATTTTGATATGTTTAATGTTAATCATCATCATAAGCTATAGAAGATTGGCTCTAACGCGATAAAAAAAACCAGTCACCAGAATAATATGCCCAAGGTTCATTTGAGGTTACAGTTAAGTACGTACCGCCTTTACTCAATGAGACTGTTTTACTCGTGTATCATTAGTGACACATCTGACCATAGAAAGCTATATGTACTCGTACCTAGTTTTTTTCAAGTTTTACCGACATCAGATAGGAAGCCTCCCTAATTAAAATACAGAAATTTAGCTGCATTGAGGCCTGGAAGCCGACCTCAACATAGTCGGGGAGTAGGTTTTATGATATACTTACATAAGTACCAGGACAGCAGGTAGCGTCATACTAGCCCCCAAAAGAAACACAGCACCTGGCTGCACCTCCATCGTGGCAGTATACACCTTGGTGTACAGCGGCACGTAGATCAGGGGCATCAGGTTCTCCACCAGACCCACCAGGGAATTCACCTTTCCTGAAAAAGATGTGAGTTTTAACACATAACCACAAAGTCCTACGATCTTTAAAAGGTGGCCGGGATAAACTGGACGCAGAAGATGTTTTAGCATTGGAGATGGTCTGACCTGATTAATAATAATAAGGTTTAGGCAAAGGAGTAACTATTGGAAGTAGCTACATCTACATTTCGCCAGTTATCTTTATTCCCATGTAAAGAGGGAGCTTATTGCTAAAGACAAATCCAGACTCCGATTTATTAAGGGAAATTCTGTTGGGAAAAACCAAATAACATTTTTCCTGGCCTGGGGATCGAACTCAAAGCCTGATGCTTAGCAGTAGCGGTTGCGCCTCCAGGCCAAAGAGACAGCACAATCCATAGTCTGAAAATATGTGCATGCAAGTTATTTGTCGATCAGGGTAAGACTTTAAAGCATTCTGGAAAATCCATACAATACATGCAACGCAGCAACGCCTTCTATTTATACAGTTAGAAACAAATACATGTTACTCTTAAAATGAATGCAAAATTTTCACCAAAATTAATTTAAACAGCTGGAAATATCGGGTAAATGGATTGGATGTCATGTTCACCACAGTTTTGCGAGTGAAGTTAACATGACACCTACGTTTACAGACAAATCATTTTAATAATAAATCAACCTGATTTATTCTACTGCAAACTCGATGTAAGTTTTGACTGATCTATTATTAGTTTATCCCAAGTCGATCCCTAACAGAAATTTCTCAGTAGCAACCACGGAGTCTAGATTTGTGACCGGTTAATGACAACAGGCTTGCCTCAAGTTAAATAGAACTTAAGTCTTAAACATTACTGGCGAAATGTGGGTGAACTATTAGGAGCACCTCTGCCCAATGCATCGGCGATTACAGGTGTGACGTTGTATTATGGTATCCCACAGCTGGGCTATGGCTTCCTTCTATTCTTTTCACTTCTAGCAGCTGCCTGCTGCCAAAGACTAGTCTTTCTTTCATTTGCTATTTTCATTTAGGCCTTCTATGACGTCGAAATTTCTAATATTTTTTTTTTCCTTTTTATAAAGTGTGGCTACAATTCCCATGTTTTAGTTAGACAACAATTGTATCGAAACGGTGAAGATCAGATTCAAAAAGGGTTCGGATACAAAAATGGCATAATTAATTTTTGATATTAATATTTTTAAGAAAGTCATTAGTTCATTACTTACCTAATTCATTAGGCTCTACAAGTTTCGAGATTATTGACCTCATTGCCAACAGCGAAGTACCATTCAGAATTTCAACCAGAGGCGCTGAAAATAAAAAGAACGGTTTAGAAATCAGCATCAAAATAAAGGAGAACGGACAAACTTGTATGGACGGAGGCCCAAAATGGAATGGCATGCAACTTTGAACCTTAGAGCCTAGACAAGTTAAAGCGATTAAGGTAATGGAACTGTTAGAAACATATTGAATAGACGTAAGCTACTGAAAAGTTTAAGTCAAACAAATTACTTGGAGCAATACGAGATGTTTTTAAAAACGATTATCACTTCTGTAGGCCCTCTGGATTAATTTTGTACCCATTAGGGTCACGACACATTGATCGACGACGTGTGACGGTTTTCCATAAAAAAAGTGTCGTGTACCTATATGTTCCCAGACAGACCCATTATGTGATCAATTATTTCAAAATGACAATGCTATCAGATATCAGCGCTGAGGACTTGTCAAAACCCTTGTTATCTCAATTATATCCTCAGTTAAACTAAAAATAAAGGCGAATGCTACAAAAACGATTGCGATAGCTAACGAGAGTCAAATCGAACATTTTAAAAATTCAAAACATCTTACATAAGGCAATAAAAAAACGAATTAGGTCAAAAAAACTAATATCCCAGCGTACTTAATACCACGATAAAGAAATCCGTCTATCACGATAATATTTTTTATTTTCGTTTTTGAAACCATTAGAAACAAAGACACGCATTAAAAGTGCTGATAAGGCGTGTTACATTACATAATGTTCCTGTCGGCACATTAAATTCGGCAGTATTAGTTAAACAACAATGCTGACCCGACACAATTAATGAATAATTATACAGGGTGGAATTTTTCAATGCCATTTGGAAGGAAAGTACTCGAAATACTGGAGATAGCAGATTCCCGAGTGTGGCAAGCGAATTTTCGAAAATCTGTGAATGCAGATTTGTTTCTTTTTAAAAATAAAGGAATGTTTCCTTTGAGTAAAACTTGCTATCTCCAGTATTTAGAGCACTTTCCCTCCAGGTGGCATTGAAAAATTCCACTCTGTATAATGCCACTTTCATTCGGCTCGTACCGATCGCCAGACTTTATTCGGCAACTACGTACATCCTCTAAATTGGCAGGTTGTAGTTATACCTATTTTTACTACCTGGCCTGTCTTATACCCGTTTTAACTAACACTAAGCAACATCAAAAAGAATACCTAAATAATCATCCCTGATCCGAGTGCAAAAAATGCGGTTTTATCTGGGCATTCATTTAGGTTTTATCTAGTTTTAATGAAAACGGATATTAGCTGGGTAAGTATGTATAGCTAAGCGAAGCAGTCTTTCTACAAAAATATCTACATAGTATAATTATTAAATTTTGCCGAACGGCTGTGCCGATTTATTTCGACCCGAGTCAGTGTGTGCCACGCCTAAGTAACCAGATTAGAATGGAATGGTTAAGTCATTTTATCATAAAAAGGGTTATCGAATAATCTACTTATAATCGTACGAGTATAGTGGAGTTTGTATGGCCGTTATCAACAATGATAACGATTGTGCAATTAATCAATGATCAGACGGGCGGACACGTGCTACTAAATTTTGTCGTTGAAAAGTCGGAGTATGTCGCGTCGATATGAGAAATAAGTTTACGTAAAATACACGACAAAAATTTGTCGCACTGCGCTTGTCCTGCCTGATGGCTGACGTCCTGTTTTAAGGCGACTACAGGAGCTAAATTAGCAACTCTATTTGTGGTGGTTCAAACTACGTTTGAAATACTGTTAGAATAAAGTTCTAATCAGCTTGCACTACAAAGTGGTTGTTACGTCAGTCACTGCGGGCCGAATAGTGCGAAATGAGTGTTTTGTTTTTTGCGATTTACATAAAATCTATTGATTGGACTAAAAAAATAAAACACTATCATGCTAATATGTTGCTTGTAGAATTATTTGCCAAAAAATCAGAATGATCGCATGTATTTGAGTATGGTTTTTACTTGTTAAAAGAAATTTTTAGAGGTAAGTTAGTGATTTTTTTTATCGAGTAAAATTAGTTATATCCTGAAGAATATCATATATTTTTCTGGTTTTGTTTATTGCAGTGAATCAAATGCTTTTTTGCATTATAAAACTCGGGTTTAGCTCCTGTAGTCGCCTTAAATACCTAAGTATGTTGAGATAAAAATGTGACTGTAAACATCCGCTTGGTAGGTAATCATTATTTTAATCAGAACGTTTCCCAAAACTAAATTAATCATTGAACTATCGCATCTACGATTGTAATCATAGATTGCCACTTTGTCTACGAAAACCGATGAATAAATCGTTATTACGAGTAATTAGCCATGTCTTCCGTCTAGTTGTATAATATCAGGAATAAGTACCAGTCATATTTATAAGAAAGGACATCAATGCATGAATCAGGCATGAATCAACAATGCACATAATCTTGCGTCAAAAAGATTGAGCGTTATTTTTTATATAAGTAATGATTTTATGAATGTTTGATTTTTTTAATAACGACATTTCCTTTTTTTAAGTTTTTAAGAAATCTGTTATCTGAACTGATTCCCGAAAGAGCTGATTAATGTAGTTCTTTATGATTTACAAGACCTCACCAGAGAAGCTCACAAAATGGATACTTTATTTATTAATTAATCTAGAATTCTTTACAAATTTACTAGTTTATAAAAATATCAGCAAATTGAACAATACCAGGTCTTACATAATTAAAAATGAGGGTAAACCTTTTCATAAAACACAGGCAAGTTTTAAGCAGTAAAGCGATAACCACCCACGGCTGCTAAATAACAAAAAATGCCATTACAGATTAATGTAAGCTTTTAAAACTTAACATTTAAGACCGCGCGTAGGGGAGAACACTAAAAAATGAAAGTGACCATCAACATCTATCTATCATTACCTTTCCGCAAAGAATCGCAGTTGCCTACTGGCCCAGCAATTAGATACTTGTTCTACAACTAGAAGTGGCAACAGACCACTAAGCTCACGCTTCGGATGCAGTGACTCGTATGACAGGAGGATGAAAATGTCGACCGCGCAGTAGCTTATTGCTACAGAAACTTTGCTATGGTTGTCCCATGTGGCGAAGTGTGTGCAGGACCTTATTATTGGCACTCATGTTGGGCACCCATTACACACTCGAAGTCAATCAGGATCTTAATAATTATGTTATCAAATCAATGAACGCAAACCCTGATTTGCAGCTCTTCTAATGTGTGCGGTCAATTTCAATCACCACTTTAATATAAATGTAACGTGTATACAAAGTTTCACATCCGTGCTATCAACCGTTGAGGAGTTCTATTGTGAGGAGGCGATCAAATCATGTCTATCATAAAAATGTATTGTCACCATAACAAAAGGTGTGTGCAAAATTTCAGGTCAATCGGACTCAAACTAGTGGTCGAAAATGGTTTGCAAATTTTGAAGAGGACAACTTACATACATACGAACAGTTCAAGTTAAATAAAAGCTTGTAAATAGCGACTACAACTGCCAACCGCAGCGGCAATCGGTCTTGTCGCTGCGGTTCTTCATAGCGATTGGGCTGAATTGTAGCAAAAAGTATCAATCTGCGAGAGTAAATACATCTTTGTAGTACTTACCAATATAGAATATTTTCTCATTGGGAGCAAAGCAATAGACGAACGAGGCTGCGATCTTGCTCAGCGTCGACACGATGCCTAGCAAGGAGTCGTGCCATTGCAGGTATTTGCTGAGGACCATTATCGAGAATATTGTACCTGGAATAAAATAAAATAAATAAAATAAGTTTATTACGTATCAATTTGGGTTACATAGCTGTCAAGGAGTCTCCATTTAGGCATAGAAAATGCCTGTAGTTGAAGGCTCCGCTCTTCCCTTACATCATAAAGATACAAAATAAATAGGCAAGTAACAATAGTAGAAAAAAGTCAAAAAAAAAACAAAGTACGATAAATTGTATAAGCGTGTGTGCGAACGTGTGTGTGTGTGTGCGTGTGTGGAATGTAACAGTTATTGTTTAAAGAATGTATTTCTGTAACAAGCATACAACAAACACTAAATCTATTAAGCTGGCTCTGAAGATACAGGTTATGCCTAGTTTCGAAGTCAGGGATACTTATACTTTAATTGCCTAATATAAGCCCTAGCTACAGTACCCAATGAAATTGTAATCCAATGTCCAATCACCTATTTTAAGTCAATAAGATGCACCATTGTACACCTTAGAATAAGACCAATTGTAAGAAGGGTTGCGAATAAAATATTCATTATTATTATATTTTTAAGATTGCTATATCATGCTTTGTTTTTTCAGCACAAGAATGTATTATTCTTCCAATTGTATTTTTTTCTGTAAAAATGTTTTTTTTTTGCTAAATTACTATCGGCATATGACAATGTTTCTGCGAAAAAAAAATGAATTTCAGAAGATATCAAGGGCTGAACTCTTTAAAAGATGGACTATAATAAGTTAAAATAAACCCTGTCCCATCCGTGAGGGTACAGCTAGTTATCGATTCTATTTATCTAATCCTTTTTGGATAACGTCGTCATGTGACGAGACTGATCACTGTAACTGTGATGTGTTCTTCGTTTCTTCACTTCATATGTTATTTAAGGACTTGCACTTGGCCTGTGGACGGGGAGCTATGGGCTAGCTCGCCGTCCGTACGTCTCATGACGACAGGCCGTGTCGACGGCGCGTTCGTGTTCCACGCGCGCCTCAAAGAGAGTCAGCAATAAGGAAGGGGTCCGCAAGGGCCGAAGCCTGCCGGGGCTGCGGGACTATTCTGACACTCCCTCCTGCTCCGCCCAGAGCGGGAGGAGCCATTTGATGATTTCCCATCGGAAAAAAAAAGGTCTTGTACTTGCATTAAATCATATATTGTTATTTCAGATGTACCTGCTTAGCAGTAAGTCTTCGATGCTCTAAATAGATAGATAGATAGATAAGATACCAATCTATGAGTCAGTAGAATGCATTTTACAAGCCTTGAGAGACCCCCTAAAAGATCATTATGTCATTTTAACACTTCCTACATGTTTGGTCACCCATTTCGACACAATTAGTAATCGTTCGTATGATATCACAGGCATACCTTGTAACCTTAATTGCTTTTTCCAAGAACAACAGGAAGTGATTAGTCAGCACTATGTAGCTACGAAAACTGTTAAGGGCTCTAGCAACAATTTACTTCCTTAATTTTTTTATTCATATAGGAACTTTAATCTGTATTTATTGAACTGCAGCATTTCAAATGCACGTTTTCACAAACACTAGGCAAGACCTAAATAAATTTCGGAACTAAAACACACTGCTGGATTTTTAATGCGAGGACTTCGACACGGCCACGATCACGAATTTTGGGCGCCGAAACGACTTTTAGTCGAAACCAGAAACAAAGTTTAGTCGCACGACCGGGCGTCCGACAGGTTTCCAGAGAATATGTAAAACCAAGTCAGAGGCCCATCATGCACGGCATAAAAACTCTGACACCAGGTTAGACTAACCACACGATTAAGAAGAATGAAGCAGTCGGTGGTCGTGGCCGCAGGTCCTTAGTCAGCGTCCAAAGTTAAAATATAAAAAAAAAAAATATCCCATGAACTGTCCACGAAGTAGACACAATAGTTAAACAATGGCGTCTCGACCAAATTGGTCATTTGAGAGATCATGATTTATTAAACAATAGCGCGACATTATGTTGTCATTTCTTCAGGTGTGTGATGTGTCCTAGTTTAAGTGAAAATAAGCTGTAAATACGAACATTTTCTTTCCTTTGTAACGACTCAAGCGTTAGTTGATACAAAAAATTCTGAAAATAACTGAGAGGCAATAAAAGACGAACTTACCAACAGTGTGAGTGATGAAGTTATAGGTCTGGAAGATGCTGAATTTAACTTCGTCCCAGTTGAACCTGTACCTCGTGGACAGGTACATGATTGATATTTCACCTGAAATTATCAACAAATGGAACATGAACCGACTTCTTCATTGGCTATATGCGTGAATAATAGAAGCGAATTTGAAAAGACGAATAAAGCCTATATAATTATGTATGTTTGTCCTGTGTGGCGCTCTAGAGACATTTGGTCTCTAGAGCGCCACACTTCTATCGATTTGTCTTCTTGCGAGTATCATTAAAGACATGGCAGTAATCAAAATTCAATATGGCGACAACCGGACAGCATATAGTAAATAATAAAAACATGATAGGTGACAAACTATGTTAAGTGGGGTATCATTGTAAATCATCTTAAGTTTCTCATATAATTTTTCATTTCGAATGCCCTTTTAGGATGTATAACGATTTAAACTTGGTTATTCGAAATGAGAAGTCATTTAAAAATCTTTCACATTATTAAACTACAAAGCAGGACATAAAAAAGTAATTATAAAAACTAAAAAACACGACTGAAAAGCAAAAAAACTAGTGTATTTGGAAGCAGTCGGGACCGGAATGGGTCCCGACTGCTTCTGCCGATCTTTCAATAATTTTATTTTTTAATGTCCTCTTATAGGTTTACAGGTATGACGTTTTAAAAAAATCACAAGGTACTAACCGTACATAGGTCCAAATAGAAAGCTGACGACTCCCAATAGAACACAAAGCCGTAGTCTTCTGTTTTTAGGAGCTTTCTTCACGAGCAGACTTAAGGTGTCTCTGACGTTATTCAGGTCGAAGAAGACGCGGAAGAAGTGGCACTTCCCTTGGCGATCGTGCTGAAGATAAAATATTACTTTTTAGAAGTCTTCTTCTTTCTTTATCGTGTGGTTAGTGCCTAAGCTGTCAAAGTCTTTATGCCGCCCATGGGCTTTTTAGAAGTAAAGTCAGGATACAAATTCAAAGGGGCGCTAGTTAAGGGCATAGATCGCAACTAATACTTTTTCGTTGGCTATAAGAACACGATTTTAAACACTCCATAATATTTTTTTTTCGGGTTAAAACATGCATTTTGGTCGTGTAGATATGACCAGAAACCGAGAATCCATCCAATACATAACATGTGAACAATTTCAAATAATAAGAATATATTGTAAATTTTCTGGAAGGTTAAAAATTCGAACGCCCAATTTTTGACATGTTTGAATAAACCTAAGGCGGCTTTTAAATGGACTAATAGTATATTGTGTGGTATGGAAGTCAAATAGATGAATTAAAAGAGATAATTCAGAGTTAAGATACAGGTACGCATAAGTATGAACAAGCTAGTTTCTAAAATATCATTTCATAATAACAAGGAAAATATATTTCATTAACTTACCTTCTTCTGCTCTTTGTTTCGTTTAGGATCCCTCACCACAAAAAATAGATACATTATGTTGATAGTCTGTATAATTGTTGTCAATCCATAGCAACCATAGTAACCAAAGTTCTTCAACAAGACTCCACTAACCCCCATGCCAATGGGAAAAGCCACAGTCACACTAAAACTTATAAGACCTAACCTAAAAGTTCTAGTCTTGTCTGTTGTAATAGTGCTTATAAAAGCAAATGCTGTCAAGAAACAAATGCACCATCCACCAGATAATCCTTCAATAATAGCTTCCGTGAAGACCAAGACTTCTAATGAGAGCTGACGGAAGAAATACACGTTGATCATATTGTTGATGCCGACGAGCATTTGTCCAGTAACGGATATCATCATGAAAAATTTCCGATGCCCTGTTTTGTCAGAGAAAGACCCAACAAAAAGAGCTAATATGCAGGGTATCGTAGCTGACAAGTAAGTCCTCCAAGAAAGAGCTCTAGCTAGCAGCTTTTGTGCTTCTCGTTCGTATTCGTTCTGGCTGTCTGCATCTTGCATCTTCAACGAATCGCAAATTTCGTCTGAAAAGTTGAGGTTCACTCGGCACGCCTTCTCAAGATTGAGGTTCTGTGATGCAGTCAGGTTGATCATAGCCGATACAACAAACAACAATAAACATGGCTCTAGGGTAATGTTTCTAAACATATCTACCACCTTTTCACGAAATGTCATTTGAACCGCTTTTTCTTCATTTTCCTTGAGAGGATCTTCTTCCGTAAACTCTTCATATTTTCTCTCTTCCCCTTGGCTTTCTGTAGTCATTTTGTAATCACTTTCGTATTATCATTTATTTCGTGCAACAATATTTCGTTTGACAATTGACTTGTAGATCTAACTGGCGCTGAATGTGAACTGTTTGTTATATCTCATTTGTAGTCAATAAAATCATAATCATTAGCGATACATGCATATCAGATGTATCGTACGTTACAAATATAGGGAGCGTACGATATGGAAGTACTTACATTAATAATGGGCCCGCCTACATTGTGTATATCTTTGTAGACTAATCCTAACTTATCTACTTCAATGATTGTAAAATCATAATAATCTAAGTAATTGTTCTTACTGGCGTTCTATGTATTAGATATTATGTTATCCTTTACATATTTTTCATTGTAATAAAATAATGAGAAATACATTTGCGCGTAATGATAAGTTATTTAGGAAAAAAAAGACTGACCTTTGTTCATTGATTTACAGAGTAGATTAATTCAATGTAAAAAAAAAGGTTTGGTGTGTGGACAAGGTGTAATACTACATCATAGTTTCTCTATTTATTTACTGTGATGGAACTACTAGGGTATGACTTTTTGTTATTTAACGTTTCTTTTCACACACTATTCTAATATTTGTATTTATTTAACGTATCTTCATGACGTATATTACGTGTATGTGTAAGCTTGGTTTCATTTTGCATAGTCGGACAGCAGAAGCGAATATATCTGTGTAGTATGTATACAATCCTTAAAAAGCCGCTCGGTTAGCTCGAATAGAAGGTAATTGCTTCGGGTCGGGTTTCGTTATTCAACAAATACTGCCAAACCGGATGTCGCGATCCAAACATTTGTACAGTCCCTTTATGCGTACATCTAGTGGGAACTTCTCTCACAAAAGGAGAATGTGTATGGAAGAAGAAGACATGCTACGCCGACCCCAAATGAATTCATCATCATTCTCTTGCCCTTATCCCAATAACGGCAAGAGAATGATGATGAACTCCTGTCACAAAAACAAGACATTGCAATCATTAATATAATAAACATTAATTAACTATCTAAAATAAGTTCATTAATTCTACAAATTTACTTTATTCAGAGATATCTTCATTGTTTACCTTATTTTTATAAACTTATTGTTGACGGGTTTTTACAAAATTATTACTCGTGTTTCTAAAACAAATAGTAGAGACCATCTCGCGATAAATTAACTATTTACCGTAGACTCAGTACATTTCAATCATCATCATCAGCCTATTAATGCTCCCACTGCTCACACACACAGGCCTCCTCTCAATGAGACATTTCAATAAAATTAAGAAAACAGCTAATATTTAACATAATATTATGCTGTGGTTTTATTTAACAGTAAAAGTACTTGATACAATCTACTCATTGAATGAAGAAATTGTTGATTAAAAGTTACTTTACTTTTTGACGACCCGAATGGCGCAGCGGTACTGAGGCTGCCTTATGTTCTAAGGTTCCCGAGTTCGAATCCCGGTAGGAGCAAAATGTTTGTGTGATGAGCGCGGACATTTGTTTCCGAGTCATGGATGTTTATATGTATAATAAGTATGTATTTACAAACAAAAAGTATCTATGTAGTATATCAACTATCTGGTCACAAGCCTCGTTGCTTAGTGTGGCACTAGATGGCGCTGTGTGTAATGTCCAGCGATATTTATTTATTATTTTATTCTAGACGTCTCTAGTCGCGATGATCTTAGTACGGTTTCCATTATCATTTAGAGTATTAATTCGGGAAAGTTTATGTGCATAATTACACATTTATAGTTTCTTAAAATAAGTTTTGTGAAGTCATAAAAATCGTGCCAAGCTGGAGCCGTTCGCTAGACTAATATTTTAAAGAGGGAAGACGTTTTTGTTTGTTTGTACCGAATAAGCTCCGTAGCGACTGGATCGATTCCATTTTTTAAAGATTTTTTTTTTTTCTGAAAGTCGCATAGACTATTAATATAATATCTAAAGGAGATATAAATAATTATAATAACTCCTTTATACATTTTTACACCTTACTTTAAACATTTTTAAATATTTCTTAAAAAAACATTTTAAATATAAAAATAGTGGTCTGCCGGTGTCGGGAGCAGGGTCCAAGCTACCGGCGGTTAGGGCTGCAGAGACAGGAACCTCCTCACAATGCGAGCCGTTTCGAGGAGTACTGCCTTCTGAATCAGGCAGAAGATTGTTATTGTTCCCCCCTCTGTAGCCCCATAGTATGAGCGCATGACGTTGTCATTGTTGATCTGCGTCGCGAATCGCATGCGCTGCACACCCCCGCCGGGAGCCTATCAGAAGTCAATGGGCCTCGGGGTCCTAAGCCTTCCGGCGGCCGGCGTCCTCCCCGTCAACGAGCAGCTCCAGCTCGACTCAACTGCCACGGCCGGTGTCACAGCAATTTTTTTTTTTTTTTGGGAATGGCATCTCGCAGTTCAGTCTAGAAGAGACTGGCTATTGCTTAACCGGACTATACCTGTGGATGCCTTGAAGCTAAGGCCTCCAGCCAGGGGCATGTTAACTAAAAACTAAGCGACCACGCCTAAGGGCACCCCCTGTGGGGTACGAACCTCGGCTTAGGGCGTCGCTGGGGGCAGCAAAGGGACAGGCTGGATCTGAGTGTCATTATTTAGGGGCTCGTTTGACATTACTGGCTCAGCATCGCGGGCTGGCTCTAGCAAGGGTCGGGGGGGAATTGATCGGGGATTACGCGCCGGACCTCGGCGGCGAGGTCGGTATGTCTTCGGTTTGTATTTGTATTTTCTACGTCAAGGTGCTGGTGTCTTTGCTCTTCTCCTGTAAGAGGGTAATAGCGTCGTCGGGGGTGACTAGAGTGTGCCGAGGACGGCGGACTGAGCTGATACGCGATGGGTCGTATCGGGCGGCCGATGCGATCAGGGGGTTCCTATGCTTAATAGAGGAGTCGAAAAAACGCTTTGCAAGACCTTTCATGAATTGCTGAATAGTGGGGATTCTAAGATCTAGGTGAAGACTATCGTTACGGACGTACGGGGGGGCTCCGGTGATCTTACGGAGAAAGCGGTTCTGCAAGGTCTGCATCCTGTGGATGTGGCGGGGATGGGCATGAGCGAATACGACACAAGCGTATGTCATGATAGGTCGGATGACTGCTGTGTAAAGACGCAACTTGCACTTGAGTGACAACTTGCTCTTTTTGACTAGCATGAAGTGGAGTCTGCTCATGGCAAAGGCTGCTCGGTTACGAGCTGCTTTGATATGGGCCGCGAAAGTCAGGTGTTCGTCGAGGATGACACCGAGGTACTTGGCTTGCTTCTCCCAAGGGATAGGCTTGCCGAACATAGTGATGGGGGCGGGTGACGGTCGCTGATGGCGTAACTTCTGATAGACAACAGCCTGGCTCTTCTCAGGGTTTACTTCGATCCTCCACTTACGAAACCAAGCGCCGAGTGAATCGGCGGCTTGTTGAAGTGCACGATGGATGCAAACCTGAGATCGGCCGGTGTAATAAATAGCCGTGTCGTCGGCAAATAGGGCAACCTGAACTTTCTTGTTCGTTGGGATGTCGCTGGTGAACAGCGTGAAAACTAGAGGAGAGAGGACGGAGCCCTGAGGGACTCCGGCTCGGATGGGGTGGGGAGAAGATAGAGATTTTCCCACGCGGTAGCGGAAGGTGCGATCCGACAGAAAGTCTCGTAAGATGAGCACGAGACGGTCCGGCACACCGAGTTTATACAGCTTGTATAATAAGCCGTTGTGCCAGACCTTGTCGAAGGCTTTCGCTATGTCGAAGTACAACACCCCCGTCATCGCTTCACGCTGGAAACCAGCGCTCAAGTGTTCGACGATGCGGTGGACTTGGTGTATACAAGAATGTTCGGTTCTGAAACCGAACTGTTGGTCGGGAATGAGGCCTTTTGTCTCGGCATAATCTCTGAGTCGCTTATAAATAAGTCTCTCATAGATTTTGCCGAGCGCGCTCAGGAGACTGATCGGCCTGTAGCTCGAAGGCTGAGCTTTCGGTTTCCCAGGTTTGGGAATACCGATGACGGTGGCCTCTTTCCACACTTGGGGAAACAAGTTGTTGCTCAAGGCGCCATTGAAGATGGCTGCCAAAAGGACTATGAGCTGAGCGGGGAGGGTTTTAAAAATCCTATTGGTAAAACCGTCGGCGCCAGGGGCTTTCCGAGGCTTGAGCTTGTCAATTATATCCTTGACCTCGTCTGGAGTGACCGGAGGGAGGGGATCGTCGGGGTCTTCTACGGGAGGGAGTGCAGCTCTTCGTTCGACTTCTGCATCCACCTCATCGAGGTGCTGCTTTTCTACTGGAAGGGTGCTAGGGGAGCACTGTGATTCCAAACCGTCGGCCAGGCATTCTGCCTTCTCAGAGTCGTCAAAAGCGATGCTCTTGTCAGGACGGATGAGAGGTGGAGAGGAGGCCTCCTCGGAGGACCTCAGCTTCCTCTGAAGTTGCCAGAAGGCTTGGTGGGTTCGCTCCAGTTCGCTGAGCATCTTGTCCCATTGGTTCGAACGAAACTCACTAGTGCGCTTCTTTACAGCACGCTGCAAATAACGCATGTGAGCTTTGTTCTCATCGCAGGGCCAGACGCTATAGGCACGTATGGCCGCGTTCTTCTTGTTTATCAGTTCACGGATGTCGTCGGGTAGTTTCCAGCGTTGATCACTCAACACTGGGACTTCCCGAGAGCAATCCTTTAAAATGGATTGCACGTGGACTGTAAACGAGTCGATAGCGGCCTCGGTGTCTGCGACTGAGACAATGTGGTCGGGGATACCGTCTAGGTGCGGTGACGTGTCGGATTTCAGCATATCGCTTACTTTCTTCCAGTCGGTTATTAGGGTGGTAGGAGTGGGTTGGCTAGGGTCAGAGATACCCGGGGCGGATCTGTATTTATGCTTTCGCGGTTGCACAACGACATGCTTTGCTCATGCTTTGCATGGTAGCATAGATGCAGGTCTACCTTACTGCCTCCCTCAGAGGCGGTAGGGTGGCGGGGTCTTGAGGGATAGCGCTACGGTCGTGTAGATCCTCAAGGCAAGTCTGGTGTGTTCACCTTCACGTGGTTGCCGCCCTGTTCTTGGTCTAATTCCATAAGAAATAGACGCAACAAAAACCACGCATCGCACTTCGTATGATCCACTCCCGTCATGCGAGGTGCGGTGTGCGTTTCCCCTGCGTGCCCCTCTGAGCAGCGGGCGTAGCAGAGGGCATGGCAGGGGAGTGGGGTCCTCCTTTTGCGAGGTTCTCGCAGAGGGAGGAGGCGGGGCGGCGCGGTGGGAGCATCATGAGCAAAACATGATCCTCTCGCCGCACCGCTCCGTGGGCAGTGAGGGGGGGAAGGAGCGTTTGCCCTCCCTCCTCACGGTGACGGGCGGGCGACAGGCACGGAGGTGCCTCCGCCCGCATTGCACCCGTCACCTCCGTCGGTCATTCCCGAACCCCCTCCTCCACGCCCGTGCCGTGAGGGCAAGAGGGGGGGTCCACCTTGTGTTTGTCGGCGGGGGACTGGAAGTAAAGGCTGTGCCGGATTCCCAGTCCCCCGCCACTATGACTAAAGCATTTCTTCCCAGCGTCAAAAAAAAAAAAAAAAAACAAAAAAAAAAAAAAAAAGGGTCAGAGATACCCGAGCGAGGAACTAAGTGCATGAGCACTGGGCGGTGGTCAGAGTTAAGCTCGTGTAGCGTCTCAATTAAATGTAACCTAAGGCTAACATTCTTGAGCAGCGCTATATCGAGCACATCGGGACGATGACTAGTGGTGTCGGGATAGTGCGTGTTCTCCATAGGAGCAATGGGATCGAAGTTGATGCTCTGGCCTAGATCGCAGACGACTCTCCCTCTCGGGTTAGTCATACTACTATTCCAGGCGGGATGTTTGGCGTTGAAGTCGCCCGCTATGATAACGGAACCACTCATGCCAAAGAGTTTGGTGAGATCATTAACCAGGAGGTTATGATTCTCAGACGTGTTTGAGGGGGGCATATAGGCAGACATTATATGAAGCGGTTGATGACCTGTCATGGCTAGCCGACAGATTGAAACCTCCAGTAGGGATTCTAGGGGAGGGGGGTCGATTGGGATGCAGTGCAGTTCCTTGCGGTAGTAGATGACTACTACCGCAAGGAACTGCACTGCATCCCAACCGTACCGCGTACCGCCTTTGTGACAACGTGTCCTATCATTGCGAACTAAACGATAGTTGGCAATTTTAGGATCACGATTGCTGGGTTTTAGAAAAGTCTCTTGGATGAGGAAAATGTCTATTTGATAATCGCGAAGGAAGGACGCGATCTCGTCGCGTTGCCCTCCCATGCCATTAGCATTAAAAAAGCCTAATTTTAGGGACCGGGGTTGGGTGCACGATGCTACGGGTGTGTTATCCATTACTGAGTTTGGTTGAGGTTACGAAGGGCTTCCGCGATCCTAGGATATTTCGCGTATACTTCATGGATCTGTTTCAGGTCCTTAGCTAACCTGAGCTCGGCTGCTAAGCAGTCGGCCTCAGGTGAGATAAATACCTGGAACCTCATGAGGGTGTCGATTGTACTCTCCTCTTCCTGGTTGGAAGGCAGGGGGCTAGGGGAGGGAAGAGGGACCTGGGACCGAGCCACTGGAGTGGGCACTGGGACTGGGTTGTCCATGAGGCCAGGCATTGGCAACGGGTTGGGCTGGGATTTCGCCAGGGCAGGGAAGGCACTCTGGTGGTTGAGCTGGTTCCACGGAGAGGGCCTCTGTGGGCTGAGACGCTCAGCTCGGTCTTTGGATGGGGCTTTCGTCAGGGGGCTTTCCCTCTGCTGACGGGCTTGAGCGCGATTCGCCAGTCTGTTGGCGAATTGTATGGGGGCTTTGGGACAGCCCCTGTAGTTTGCCGGGTGGCCAGATGGACCGCATAGCACGCAGCTAGGCGGCTCTGTGCACAGACTCCTGTCCTTGGGACGAGGGCAATCTGCCGTGGCGTGTTCGCCTAGGCATTTTACGCACCTGTGTGGTGCGTAACAATGCTTTTGGCTGTGTCCGTATAGTTGGCAGCGATGACACTGCCCAACTATATTCTGCTTCTTGGGCCTCTCGATTGAGATGCCCGATAAGGAGCAGACGGACTTGATTTTGAAGATGGGGTGGTGACCCTCGACTGGGTCACAGATGACGAGCACCATGTCGTACTCGTCACCCCCTTGGGACCTATTTTTGTGGAGGCGGTGAACCGCCGAGACGGGGATGCCCTGGGAGGTTAAATCCTCCAGGATGTCCTGGGCAGGGATCTCCTTCGGGATCCGCCTGATGACCACGCGGGTCGGCTTTTCCTCCGGGAGGGAGAAGGTGTGGAAGGCGATATTCCTTCCACGAAGGGCATGCACCAACTGTCTGTAGTCGGTGGAGGTAGGGACCTTTACTTTAATACCCTGTTGGGTAGAAGTGGCGTTTGTGTATTGGATCTTGCGATCCGCACACATCTTGGACACTTCAGTCCACTTCCCCTTTTCTCTGATGTACAGAGCAGGGGGTGTGAGCTTCTTGGTCGAAGCGGATTGGGATGGAACCGGTTCCATTGGACTATCCGGGCGGCTGGCAGGAGCCGAGCCAGTAGCCGTACGGCTGGGAGAGCGGTTGATGGGGGTCGCGGCTGAGGGAGCTGCTACTCCGGCGGTAGAGGGGATGTGGGAAAGGGAAGCGGAGAGGGGGGCGTTCGATGCCGGGACAGCCTTCTTGGCCTTTCCGGCATTGGATTTCCTCGCCTTCTTTCTTTTCCCGTTTTGGACGAGTTGGAATTCCTCTGGCTCGGATGGTGAGGACTCAGAGGAGGAGACCAACTCGGGAGAGCTATCGGGGGCTTCGGGGCTGACCACAACGTCCATATCGGCGGAGTTGGGTCGGGGAATAGGAGAGGGAGATCGGGATCTGGCGGAAGCTGATTGCTCAGCTTTCCAATTCTCCTTCTTAAAGGGCTCGAGGAGCCCATCGTAAACCTCTCTAATGTAGGGGCTATCGTCTGATAACAGACGCTGCAGGAAAGCTCCTAAAGAAGCCGATAAAGCCTCTTTTCGGGGCGTTGCCATTATGGCAGAGTATCTACAGGGAGGGAGCTAAAACATAACCTATGCCTAGTCCTAACCAAACCTATCCCGAGGAGGTACGTGGAAACGTAATCCCCCCGGGCAGACAGTTCCCTTAAAACTAGGCTACCCCTTGTGTTTTTCCTAGTGCTCCACTGGCGAGAAGAAAAACACAAACAAACTCGCCAGCTACACTGCTGTCTGAATGGCCAAAAGGGCCGGACAACACTGTAAAACCTAACTCCCCGGGTGGGATAACCCAGGGATGTGTTCTCTCCCTGTTGGGATCACAGGGAGGTGAGTGCTAAGGTGTGCCCTAAGCTTGTAAACCTGCCGCCGATCTTATTGTGCGGCAGGGCCCTATGGGTCTTGCGACCGATCCGGGCCGCTGGGGTAGAGACACCCAGACGTCCCGGGTGCAGCTGTGGACAAACGGGGATTAGATGCTACCAGACTGCGACTAGGAGATCCCCCAAGGCCGCAGTCAGAGCCCTTCCAACGGGTTGCCTCACCCTGAAGGGGATCGGCGGGTGTATCGGGTCACCACCCTCTTGACTTCGTTAACACCGTGAGGTTTCCGTCAAGAACCACAAAATCGTGGATTTCACCTGAAGGGCAAAAAACGCGGACGTGGTTTTGTCGATTGTCGTTAAGGAAATATGTCTTGAAAAAGACAGTTTTTAACGTATCGAATTAACTACAAGTAGTTAATTCAACACGGCGCAGCGCAACTAAGTCCGAGCACAAGGCAAAGACTGTAGTCACACTACGACTTGGCGGGCCGGGGGCCGTTGGAGCTCGGCGAGGCGGCGGATGCTACTGACGTAGCGTAGCGGCGAAACCGAGTCGGGGGGCGCGGGGTGCGCGGGAGCAAGGCAGCGACAGAGCGGAGCGCACGTGTGCACTCAGCGGCGGCCAGGCGTCGAATGAGTCACAGCATCCCGTGGAAGTCGCTGCGCCCCCGCAAGAGGGCGCGGCCGGCGGGTTTTGGACCTTGTCCTTAGTCCCGCGGTCTCTGTATTGGTACCCGTGACTACGGGTACCTCATTGGAGGGCCATGTAGGCGTGGCCTGGGGCAAGCGCGTCCACGCGGCTTGCCTATGTGTGGTTGTCGTAGTGTTAGGTAGGAGCGCCGCGACGCTGTTAGTGTGAGCGTCGCTTGTTTCTCGCCGCCTCGGCGGTCTGTCACCGCCCGGTGAGACCCCCGGTTACCCGAGGGAGGCCCGGCGGATGATGACCAGCCAGGGGCGGCTCTGGCGCTCGCTACCTTGGAGAGGGTGGCCCCCGCCCACAGCGTTATCGAAGCGAGCCGATGCGCTCCGGGCTAAGGGGCCGTGTGTGTGTGTGTGTGAGCGGCAATGTACCTGGGTAACACCGCTCATGTAGCGAGAGCTGCGAGCCCGCGCCGCACGCTCGTCGCGTGAGTGTGGTCGCGTGTGTTGTTGTGCGTGGATGATGCGGGGCGCGCCGTACCTATATTAACTTAGTGTACGGCGATTACCGAGTGTGTGTTGTGCGTGTAGAGTCGTTGTGTTTGAGAGTGCCGCGTGTAGGTGGAAGCGACAAACTCGGGTGCGTCAGTCCGGTGGGTTGGCGTCGTCATCGTCCGCAAGCAGGTCGCGTGGCAGGCGCCTTGCGTCGGGCAGCCGCGCGTGCCATGGCGCTATGTCCTTGACATGCGGCCAGGCAGACGCGTCGGCGCGGGCGAAGATGTTCGTTGCAAGGCGACGGCAGAAGTCATCCAGGCTCTTGATCTTGAGGTCCCGCTGGATGATCGAATTCCTCACGTAGCAAGGGGCGGCGACGATCTTTCGCAGCGACAGATTTTGTTGCGCGCGGAGCAGCTTCTTGTTGGCCTCGCTAGTGAGGGCGAGCCAAGCTGGGGCAGCGTACGTGAGCAGTGGGCGGATGTACGTTTTGTACACGCCCAGCTTGGCACGTATCGGGAGGCGGGATGAGAGCACTGGGTGGAGCAGGGCGCGGGCAGCTCTGCTCTTAGCGACTGACTTGCGGACGTGGACTGCCATGGTGAGCCGACGGTCGATAGTGACCCCGAGGTACTTTACCTGGGGTAACCAGGCGACGTCGGCCTCCTGTAGAGTCAGGGGTGGTGGGAGGTGGCGGGCGGCGCCCACGACGAGCGCCTGCGTCTTGTTCACGTTCACCGACAACCTCCATTTCGACAACCAGTCAGGCAGCAGGTCGAGCAAGCGCTGCATTTTGACGGCCGCGTGTCTCGCGTTCAGCGAGGTGGCGATGTACGCGGCGTCGTCGGCGTACAGCGCGAGCGTGGTGCCGACAGTGGTGGGGATGTCGTCGGTGTAAACGGAGTAGCACAGCGGGGATACGCAGCTCCCCTGCGGCACCCCCGCTGCGATCGGACGCATGTCCGATAGGGCGCCGTCCACCTTCACCCTGAAGGTCCTGTGGAAGAGAAAGGATGAGACCACCTGTATCAAGCGACGGGGCGCCTCTGTCCTCGACAGCTTGTACAGCAGACCGGCGTGCCACACGCGGTCGAATGCTTTTTCCATGTCGAGGAATACTGCAACTGCTTCCTCCTTCTTGTTCAGAGCTGCTGTTAGCAGGTGCAGTACCCTCGACAGCTGGAGCGTCGTTGAGTGCTCGGCGCGGAACCCGAACTGTTCTGCGCGAGGCGTGGTGTACTGTCTCAGGTGTCGCAGCAGGAGTTGTTCAAACACCTTGGAGATGGAGGAGAGCAGGGTGATGGGCCGATAGCTCTCTGGTTTTAAGATGTCCTTGTTCGCCTTGGGCAGCATGATGACGCGCCCTTCTTTCCACGTTGCCGGGAAGACTCCGGTGCGCAGAATCCCGGTGAACAGGCGCGCCAGTGCCGCTACTGTGCGGAACGGTAGGTGGCGCAGCGCTGTGTTCGTGATGCCGTCCGCACCTGGGGCCTTCCTTGGCTTGGTTTTCATAATGGCGCGCCGTACTGCACAAGGCGAGAAGTGGATGGGGTTGTCCTCAGAGGCTATCGGTGCAGCGAAGTACTCTCCAAGGTGCCTCTCGACTGCTGCGATGTGCTCAGCTTCGTTGGTCGGGTTCGGCCTAAACTGACGCTCCAGGTGCTCGGCAAAGATCTCTGCACGGTCTGCTGCAGTGTACCTTGGTGCCCCGTCGCTGTGTAGTAGTGGGCGCACCGGAGCCGGGGTGTTCGCAAGCTGTCTGCACAGTTTGTGTATCGACGTCCAGTCTCCTTCCGCGGCGTCAATACGTTCCTCCCAGCTCGCGGCGTTGTGCTCCTGTAGCTTGACCCTTACCTTCTCCGCGAGGCGGTTGAGCTCCCTTTTGTACAGTACATAGTCACAGCAATCACGAGGGGGCTATATTTATATTATTATTATTATGCAAATTAGCTGAGCTATCACAAGTTTAGCGGACGAAGTCGCAGGCGTAGTGTTAGTACATGATAAAATAAGGTCGAATTCAGTCATCAGAGACCTTCATTGTTACAAAAATCAATGGAATTATGACTGAAGGTGAAACGTAAACAGACGTTATAAAAACATAAGTAACATAATCACTGATAAGCCAATAAATAAGGATAAAACGACAGCCGGTGTGTTTTCAATGATATAACTCTATATTAGTAAAAGTCATTGTGATTTCATTATAAGTATTTGTTGATTCCCAGAACCATTTAGCTTTAATATACCGTGTAATTAATTAGTATGCGTTTTATATCGTCAGAACCCCATGTAGGAAAATGCTTCAATGATGTCGATCGCAGTGCCTTTATTTATAGCAGTAACTATGAGAGACAGGGCCGCGGTCGGCCTCGCTTTCGACCCGATTCTATCAAACAAAACTATGCATTACCTAATACAGGTAAAGCTTAAAAATATGATTGTCAATGAAATTGCTAGCCGCGGCGCTTCCACTTGGTGAGAGTTGGCTCTATAGCCCGCCATAGATGATAGGTTAGCCATGTGCAGTTTGGCCTGTCCAGTCAAACTGTACATACGCTGCAATACCTTTTTTTCAGGTTTTTATTTTCAGAAACCTTCCCTGACGTATGTTCAGTAGTTTAGAAGTCTATAGGGTACGAACTGACGATATTGGTTTTACTATCATAAAAGCGAATGTTTATAGGGATGAATGTATGTTACTCCTTTACGCTAAAACAACAGAACGATAGTTTTGGATACTTTTATCCCGGTAATGCGATCCCGTGGGACTATTACCGAAATCAACACGGGCATAAGGTAGTACCCGAATATGAGTGTGTAGTAACATTACATAATATCACGCCTGTAATCCACGAAAGATTAGGCAGAGGTGTATCTATCAACTATCTGGTGTCCACGACACGAGCCTCGTTGCTTAGTGTGGCACTAGCTGGCGCTGTGTGTAATGTCCAGCGGTATACGGATATTATTATTATTTTGCGTGTTATTTATTTATTTTATTATCTAATAGAACACATTTCGCGAGTATTGTTTAAATCCCACGTAGTAGGAGGCGAGCTTATTGCCATAACCTGGGCACACATCCAGACTCCGTGGCTGCTACTGAGATGGAAAACCCAATAACAATTTGCCTGACCCGGGAATCGAACCCAGCACTTCTTGCTCAGCACTCGCAATTGTGAACACTAGACCAACGAGGCAGTTGGTGTATGTCTTGTATACTTTTGTAGTATTGCAGCACAAATAATGCCATATCAAATGTTGCTGCCAGTTAAGATCGCAAAAGCGGTCATTGACCCACCTACATTTATTAAAGTTCTTAACTTTGAATTCTAAAAATAAACCTGTTCAAGTCTTGAATCGTCATCTATCGTGATCTTCAACATTTTTTCTAATGAAAAACGATACATGGTTCATTTGTTTTGGTTCGTACGAAGAGATAATTGGGAAAGGATAATGACCGCTATTGCAATAAGTAACACCTATACATATATTTTTTTAAATAATTTATTTGTCCCATTGCTGGGTAAAGGCCTCCCCCATATCCCTCCAGGTATTCTTCTCCTGCGCCACCTCAACCTTTGCCCAGCAAAGGGATATTCAGGGCTATTCAAAAAAATGTAGTATTTAAGTTTTGAATTAATTTCGAATACGTGCTATTTGAACCTGAATTACTGTAATTGCATTTCATTTAACACAATATTTTAATATGTAAACAGACTTAATTAAACCATATTTCTTTTGGCACACGTAATCAGTGTAATTTATTGCGGTATCTCTATCTTGCTCAATGTTGTGCAATCCTGTCACGGGAAAGATTTTCACAAATTTACGTAGAACATACCTGAGGAACTCACAAATTTTGTGATAAAAATCTGTAGTGTGGGTCGATAATTTAAGAAGACATGCTATTTTAGTAATTACATACGTAAGTTACAAAAATGTTATCAATTGGTATCGAAATGATTCATCGTTTAGATAGTACATTTATGGTTCTCGATTCAAAGCTTTCTAATGCAAAATAGTTTGGGTCAAAATACTTTTAGACAATAAAAGGATGGGCTTTTTACTGGCTCAGAAATCATTGATTGAAAGCAAAACGGACTACGAATGAGAGCCTTCGTAGCTCGTAGCATGCTACGCCGTAGCACGACGCGTAGCGATCAATCAATGTTACAAAAGTTTAGCCTTCATCACTGAAGGCTAAACTTTTGTAACAATGAAACAAAATACCTACTACGTATCTACGCATGTTTCTTATTTGTACAAAAAAAACAAAATATTTTGTAAGTTCGTAATCACTTGATACGTGACTTGCTCGAATTTTTTCTCACGATCAATTATACTCCCTGTATGTGCACCTATAATGGCTTTTATTGTACAACTATTTACCGGAACAATTATTTTTACTGTTTTATAATCCTTCTTATCGAACGATAGTGTATGACTTGCTCGAATTTGTTTGCACTATCAATTATACTCCCTCTATGTGCAACTTTAAAGGTTTTTATTGTTCAAACTTTATACTGGAACTTTTTGTTGTTTTGTAATCCTCCTAATCGAACATTTGAGTATGACTTGCTTGAATTTGTTCGCATTATCAATTATACTCCCTGTATGTGCAACTATAACGGCTTTTATTGTACAACTATTTAATGTTTTTTTTTGTTTTATAATCCTCCATCGAAAGACTGAGTATGACTTGCTGATGAAAAAGTAAGAATTTATGTTGAAAAATATTATTATTTATCTAATTTCTTTATTACTTAGGTAGATACCCACTTTATTATTTATCTTTTTCTGTAGTACTTTTGTTTATTATCTTTTTAGAATAGATGACAGTTCACTTTTGACTTACTTATACTCAAGAATGTTTGCGAGCTGACTGCTTCGTTGGTTTAGTGGTGGCAAGCGCTACTGCTGAGTATTGGGTCGTAGATTCCATTCCCGAGACGAGCTAAGTGTTTTATGGTACTTCCATCTTGTAATATGGGCATAATGGTAGAGTGCGTTCCATCTGAGATCCCGAAGCAAGTCGTATGATTGGTAAGAATCTAATATATTTCCTACTTTTCCTCTATATTGTTTAGGCATCCTAACTACTATGCCCAAATTATTCCATAATTAAAAATGTTACAGCAGGCCGAACGTCGGTGTTAACAAAACAGCATAAGCTGGCCTTTTATTTTATTTAAACTCCGTACTGAACTTGACAACTCAAGATCAGACTGTAGGAGCTGTTATAGTATTTCGTAATTCTGTTTGATTTTTTCCTAAATTGCAACCCCCTCTATTCCCAAACCCAACGGTACTCAGTCGCCAAACTGTCATAATTGTAGAAACACGCTAGAACACAACTAAAGTTGTCTCATTTATTTAAAAAAAAACATTTAAAATAAACTGACTTCCAAAAAACTTTTAAAGTAATGTAGAGTTATTTTTTACTTTTATAGTATTGTTTTTGGAAGACAGTTTTTGTTTTCTTTGTTATTTTAGCCTTTTGAGTTGTAGCTGTCGGAAACAACATAAAATATTTTTATTATAAAAATTAATTTGCAACATTATAATACCATTGTGTAAGCTAAAATGGCAACATTGTTTTTTTTATATCCGTTTTTCTTTCTTTTTGCTCCTGTTCTTTGTATGCGACGGCCACGAATTTAAAAATATTTATTAAATCAAGTACAATTTGTGACAATGATATCTCCATTAAAGTGTGTAAAGTGGAAACCGAATTTAAATTACAAGCAATCGATCCCCTCAATAATTTGGTGGTGCGGAGCTGGCAGTCAGCACGCGCTCCCGCCAGTAGTTTTTTAAAAATTGTAACTAGAAGCTACTAAGATGATCATGTTTTCAATATACTCCAAGAAGAAAAACTTTCTATACCAAATGAAAAAAGAATCTCTCTCCATCCATCAACATCTATATTCATCACTGTTTTAGTCCCATGCGATTCATTCCATCTCATTACATGTCCATATAAATACAGTTGATTCCGTTTCAACTTTTCTGTAACTGGCACAACTTTTAAACACCCTCTAATACTTAATCCTTAATTATCCATTCCTGTCACACCACACATCCACCTCAACATTCTCATCTCCACTACATGCAATTTATTCATCCATCTTCTTCACAGTCCAGCATTCAAATCCATACAGGTCTAATCACGGACTTGTATATTTTCCGCGGGTCGCAATTGTACAGTGACCCGTTGCTCGAGTTGATCCGGTACGTAACTTCTCAGCCTACTTCACCATTCTTTTTGACAGGCGATCCGATGTACCGGAAATCAGAACAGCAGGCCTAGCCAAGTTACAAGCGATTCGTATCGATTCTCTTTCTTCAATCGTAAACGTTAAGCCACGTGGTCAAAACAAGCAAATAAAAACTTCGTAGACAAGTTTACATCGGTTAAGATGATAGAATGAAATGTATTTGTTTCTACAATCGTGATTGCTACATCCCATTAAAATCGTAGCCAACTTACAGTTTTGACTGAACTTAAAAGTTTCTATTCGTTTGTTTCGACCACGTGACTTAACGTTGAAATGATGTCATCCCATACATTTGGGTAGTTTTCTATTAGCGTTAACGATTGTAGATTGTCAACTTGGCTAAGCCTACAGATCGGTAATCAGCGTTCTAGCGAGAGTTATGGGCACAGGACTGGAGAGACCGCCGAAATCACTAAACAAGTATTTTGTTTTGGTCCTACTTCTGCAGCTAGAACATTATCTATACATATCTATACATATAATAAAATCGTTGAGACCAAAAAATCTGTAGATTGAAGATTAAAAAAAAAAACAGCCAGGGTGACTTAAAATAAGTAACTGAACATGTTAAAACCATTTTTTTTAAAAAATTTGTTTGTCTGTTCTATTGTTTGTTTGTTTGACCGCGCATCACGTAAAAACTGCTGAACCAATTTTGTTGAAATGTTCACAAATCTGTTTAAATACATTCAGAATAACATTTAGGCTATTTAAATTTTGGAAAATGTTGGAAAAGGGGGGTGAAAATGGGGGGGGAAAGTTTGTATGAAAAAAAAAATTAGATTGTTCTAGAATCATGAAACTCTGAATAAATACTTATTAATAAAAATAAAGGAATACCTGTTTTGGCATTTTTTTAAATCTCATCCAGAGACACAAAAAAGAGGGTTTTGTGTTTAAAATTAATAAACTTCAAACACCTATACAATCAAAACCAATGAAGTTGTAACCTTTTAAAGTTGCTACATATACTTCATATCTAATACAGGTAACTATAATTTCTCAGTTTTCTTGAAATTTGATTTTTGACGTGAATTCGCACAAAATAGCCGAACTCAAGAAAATCAGCTTTCTTCGGTTTAAGTATAGTTGGTACGAAATGTTTATGCGCGCATCACGTCAAAACTACTGCATAGGCTTCTTAAATATTTAGGCTATATATTATCACGCTACTCTCTTAAGGAAAGAGGGTAGGCAATTTAACATTATGTCCGTATACTTCAATTGTTTGACTTTTCAGTCATGACGTAAGTACATGAGAACGGCTATTTGTAGCTTATGTTAACGAAGTAAATAGCTTAGCGGTTTCATGACCGCTCTGAAAACTACGGGGTTGCAGGTTCATACCCCGAAACATTATTTTCACTTTTTGTGATTTGTTTTTTTTTTTAATGCTTTTAGATTGCCTTTATTTCTTTTTGTATTTAAATTGTTTGCATTTCTATATTTCTTATTTCTTCGTGATTTTTTTTCCAAAAAGTAATAGAGAGGTATGGAAGAAGAATACAATCATGCTGCGCCGACCCCAAATAAATTGGGATAATGGCAGGAGTATGATGATTTCTCCAAAAAGTAGTATAGCGAACATCAGAAGCCTGATAAACTCATGTGTTCTTGCCGTGCAAGAACTGTGCTGTGCTATTTTTAATAATCAATAATCCATACGCAGTTTACGTAGATTATATTTACAGCTATATTGTTATTGGTTTACTCATTTCCTTTAAGGTTTACTCATTTCATTTAAGACCTGTCTGGACTGTCATCAAAGGTCTGACGGTGGAGACAAGAGTCAGTTGCAAGAGGTCCGCAACAGTTTGCAGCAACTATATCGTGTTTGGGCTCCTTTCATGGACCTTGATGAGAACTTTAAACTTAGCTAGAGTATGACTTACATCGAAGGTCTGACGATGGAGACGGAAGGCAGTTGCAAGAGGTCATCTAGAGTCTACAGCTTCTATATAGTGTTTGGGCTCATTTTATGCACTTTGATGAGAACTTTCGACCTAGCTGGAGTATGACTGTCATCAAGTGTCTAAGGATGATAACGTAAGGCTGAGGAGGCTGGCGAGGGAAGCCCTTATTTAGAAAAACAGAATATTTTAGCGATTAATGCAAATATTTCACAGAAATTAAATGAAGTGTTTGTTTGGTTGGTTGAACACGCTAATTTCAGGAACTACTGGTTCGAGTTGAAAGTATCTATTAGTGTTGGATAGCCCATTTATCGGAGAAGGCAACAACGAACAACAAGGTTACAACGTTTATATAATATCACGCTACAATCAATAGGTGCAGAGCATCAATGAAAAATGTTGGAAAAAAATATTCCTTTTGAGATCTTTCGTTGCGTGCGCTGCGTAAGCGGTTAAAGTTACGCAACAATCGTATATGACGGAATTGTTCCTCTTAAAAAGTTCTATAAAAGTCCGCGATAGCATTATTATGTCTATCTTTTAAGGGTGTCTCACACTCTCTCTAACCATCTCTCTCTCATATGACGCAGACGAAGTTGCGCGGGTCAGCTAGTAGGCTGAATAAGCTGATACTTCGACTAATATTAATTTTAGCAGTTACAAACGATGCATTTACAAAAGTTAATAACCCTCGATAGCAACAGATAAGAGTGAGCTGCCTCAAAAAGGCTAGCAATTGTTAGTGCAGTCAATCGATTACCTTTCAATATTTATGTACGGGTGTCTCTTATGATGATTTCATTTCATTTCACCCAGTTACTGGCTAACTGGCTAACACCACACACATCCCTTGATGTCAGACTTGTTCTTCTGACTAAGCGCTTGTCGCACTTGAGTAGTGTCGAATTACTGTCGCGCAATCATTTGTCGCACTAGCGTGATGTCGAGCTTCAGTTTGTCGCACATTCGTTTGTCGACCTCACGTAGTGCCCTCTGTAACACCTACTCACATCCCTTGACGTCAGACTTTTTTCCTTCTAACTACCTATTATTAATGACCAAAGATCTACAGATGACAGCCGGAACAAACGGTTTAACGTACTTTCCGAGGCAAAGAGAGTAGTCGTTAAAAAGGATGGTCCACGAACCGACCTCGGTTTAATTTATTTTTATAATTTTATTCGTTCCTATTTTGTCGTAAGAAAGCGGTCGAATGTAGGTAACTATTACGTTGTTTTATTATATGAATAATTGAACAAACTTTAAATTATCTACACTAATTACTACTAATAAATTAAATAAATATTATTTTAAATTATAATTGAAGAAACATTAAATGAACAAAGTCGATCAAAATACCAATATGCTTAGTAAACAATAAAAAAACGACAATTTGTTAATAAGGTTGGTTATTCTTTTGTATTTGCCAATAAGGTTATTAAATCACGATCTGTCGAATAACCGATTTGGTCGAAACGCCATTGTTTAACTATTGTGTCTAATTCGTGGACAGATCATGGGTTATGGGAAGATTGTTAATTAAGAGGTAATAATAAAAACACGCACAAAATAAAATTCCTAATAATAACAAATTTAATTTATTTAATTTATTACTTATTTTTTACATTCGTTCTATACATTTATCACAGCAATAAATATGCATCCACATTCACAGTGAGTTTAGGTCGTTTTACTCAAAAATAATGCCAATGGTACCAACTTTAGGTAGTAATTACTTGAGCCCTATTTATACCAATCAAAGTCGTACTTAATCAGTTGATAGGTATAAAGTATAGCAACCTAACCCTTCAGGAATTTCAGGCGTGAGGTTATGTTCTGTTATGTTAGGTAAACTTTATTCACATTTTATATTTATATCGTTTATATAGTCCTAGACAAAACACTTCCCTAAAAAATTAAAATACATATATATCAAATATGTTTAATTTTATACATATTAAGTACTAGTAATATTATTATAATATACAAGTACACGTACAGCTACATAATATAAAAATTGATTCACTTTCCATTATATACACAGAGCGAACAAGAACTATACAATAATACATAATACATTATTAAAAGTTTTTTTAAATATCACTCTGGTCTGAATGCAATCAACCGTTTGAACGCCCTGTAAATCTAATAATATGCAAAAAATCACGTTATACATATAAAATAATACACATAAGTAAGGATACTTTGAGCCACTAGTTTGAGCAAGAGTAGACTTACAGAAAACGAAATGAATTTGTATGTTCTTCATTAATTTATGATAACTAGAAAGAACGAGCAACAAACCTCGAACACATAATAATATAACTCCGAATTTAAGTCTTGCAACAACACGAATTAAGTTCATATTACAACGTCAGAATTAAGTCGGGTAAATATGAAGTTAATCATGTCCTTCGGGAATAATAATTAGCTTTAATAAATAATTATTAGAGGACCTCTGGTCTCAACCGTCTGTACCTACTGGCTGCAGAATATCGAATTATTCGTGTTTGTTTTGTTTAAATGTTTACAAAGAGATATTATACAATTTAAGAACCTAAATATTGAATGTATTATTTATATATCTTTATGTATAGTATCTATAAATATTATAAATTAAAGTTACTTTTAGTGTTTATTCGCGTGACCACTTTGTTCTTCGCAGATTTATTTATAGAATAAGTATAATACATAAATATTAAACAAATGATACATGAATATTTAATAAATTATATATCAATATTTAAAAAATGAGGTTTTGTGAAGTTGTTAAAACCGGCGAAGCACGCCAGCGTCGCTAGTTTTTTATAGGTCATTAATTTAGATGTAATACACATACATTCATTCGTAATACAAATAAAAAGATAATTATTATTATTCATAATTCCTAGCTATGTTACGAAGTTTGACAAAACTGTATTTAAAAATAAAAACCTTAAAAGACTGCGCAAATTCGCTACAATAATTCGATTTTTTTTTCTTAAATTAAAATTAAATTGGAAATGTACAACAAAATTAATACTAAGCTTTACAAAAACTCTGGAATCCTTTTGAAAGAAGTAGGATTATCAAAAGGAGACTGGGCAAAGTTGGTCTGCGAACCAATAGAGATGGTGTTATACCTACGGACGTCAACATGAATAGAAACAACTGCACATAAATATAATTTGGTAATTATATAAAACATATTAATAAATATAAAATAGTATTTTTCAAAAAAAATATCATCTGCAAGGTGCACTCGATTAATATCTCAAACTCATCTCCTCACTCAACAACTCTCTTCTCATATAGTACATTGTTTATTTTCATACAACTTTGCCCAGTGTCCTTAGAGACTCAAAAGTAAAGGTTTTTTCACTCTTACAATAATAATCATGCATGTAAGAGCAGATTTCACCAAAAAACGAAATCAACTTAAAAGCGTTCAAGAAATGTCAGTATTCCATAGCAATTATGACAGTGACAGTTCTTGAACCCGGTTTAGACGTGCTGATCGCGTTCAGTTTCATTGTTGCAATTCGCCTTTTTCGGTTTACGACTAACTTTTCTTTCCCATTTCCATTTTTTCTTTTTCCGCAGCTGACGGAATAAATTGAAGGGGGTCTGCCTTCTTGGCCTCCGCCTCTTTGGCATCTTTCTTTTCTTCTGCTTCTAGAGCCTTCTTTCTTGTGCCCTTTAGGGCGGCTTTGTGCTGGACGTAGAAGAATCTGGAGAGGAATAAAATATTTTAAATTGTAATTATTATTATATAATTATTATTTATTTATTTATTATTCAAAAATGGTAAGTAGACTTATAAACTAAGCCCCACAAAACCGTTGCAATGGTTTGACTGTGGGGTCGGTGAGTCTCTAAACACTCAAACTTAAACATAAAACTAAACGTGACTAATAAGATAAAATTAAAAATCATTGCCAACTACATAGCCTTAATTGTTAGTATTAAGTATTAGTAACAATGGTGCTTAGGTACTAGGTTAGTATTGTTAGTATAATAATCATTACATATCATAAAACCAAGACCTCCGCCGCATATGTCTGAATTGAACGGAAAACAGGAAAGCCTAAAGGAAAAAGAGTCTAGAAACTATAGAGGCATAAGAAAATAGTGAAATGTTATATGTCTTTTTCAGTTCTTTAAAACTTTGTTGTTACGGGCGTTGATGAACTAAACTAAAGTAGGCTAAACGTTCACGATACCCACGAAACGTAAAGAAAAGTATTTTTTATTTATCTTAATGCCAATAAAATAGAGGAACATTAACCGTGCAGGATTTGGGTCATGGCGGTTAGGTAGTAGGCTTTTTAATTTATTAAAATAGACTTCCGTAGTGAAATCTCGCATTGTTTAAACCATTTACTTCCCAACAAAAACTTCAACCTTAATTTATAGCGACAGAGGTGGAGATACTGTAGACCCACATTTCACCAGTTCTCTTTAACTCCTGTGTAATAGGGGGTAGCCTATTAACATTAACCGGTAACAATCCCATACATTAGGATGCATCTTAGAAACAAATGTGCTACTTACACAAGTATAATCGCGGGTGGTATGGCAATCGCCGCACTGGTCAGGAACACAGCACCAGGCAGCACATGCAGAGTCTTCATATACAGCCAGGAGTATAAGGGATGGAAGACCAGCGCTGCCACCGTCTCCGTTAGGGAGAACAAGGAGTTCACTTTAGCTGAAAAGTGGAGATAGAAATGATTAGTTACTGGCGTGTAGTTAGGTAATTGTCCTACGGATCCGCGGTAGTACGGACGGGATAAAAATAATTCTATGCTCTATCCAGGTTATAAACTATCTGTGTGCCAAATTTCATACAAATCCGTGCAGTTATTTCTGCGTTAAATGAGTCATCCATGAATGTGTGATCCATCCATCCTCAGAAACTTTCACATTTATAATAGTAGTAAGAAGTAAACGTTTCAGGTTGAAAATCAATAAGGAAAATATTCTGGTAAGTGCTGCAATATAATTATTATATTTGTAATAGCATCTCGTTGTATTTGAGTGTATATTTACAGATGCAACGTCTTGATCAAATTTACTTGGTGCGCGTGATTATAATTTGTCTTGGCGTTTTGTGGTGACAATTATTTGGCCCCAACAACAGAAAACAATGATTTTATTTACACATTACTTAGCCTTGCGCATAAATGTCCTTAATAAACATAGTCTCAAAAGTAAACCCTTATTTCAGATTTGAATCACCCACAGATTCCTGTCTCATATATTCCTAATCTATTCCACATTCTATCAGCGTTATCGATGTCAAAAAAATCAAAAACAGATCGACGCGACATGAACTACCGAGAAGTAGGTATATGTCAATCCTGTCAAAAGTTGATGAAGACATACAAAACACTTTGGACACGATTGTTATTTGTCTAGAATGTCAGGTGTTTCGGGTCTTTGATATTAGGTCGGTTATAGATTAGCGTATTTGGAAGCGCGCCTTTTGCCGCACGTGCAAGTCTTACGCCCCTTGACGCGCTTATAAGCTTTGTAGCTTAAACATATCCGCCCACTCACCCCGCGCGAACACGGGCGTTCCTTTTTTCGCACGTATAAGCGCATAAACCGCGACAAGCGTAGATGCGCAAAGAAAAGCGCTGACGCTCTTATCGCCAGTCCATAAGCAAGAATAAAAGTATAGTTCAACTAACCAGTTTCCTGTTTGTCCACCAACTTCGAAATGATGGAGCGCAGTGACGTAAACGTAGTAGCGTTTAGTAGCTCGGCAACCGGAACTGTAATCATACAAACAAAATGAGCCATAATGCTCCTACAGCTGGGCCTTGACCAACACGCATACCTAATGCGGGTTGATAGATGACACATGCCTTCAAAATTGTTGGTTCTAGGACAGGAAGATTTCCTTACGACGATTTCCATACGGTGTTTTCCTTTACCATTTTAAGAGCAGTGATTATTTATTTATTTATTTAGTACAGTATTTAAAACCATTTACACTAAATTAAATACCTAATCCTTTTATTCGGTCTTCTCGCAGAACCACAAACATTCAAACATTATCGTCTTCCATTCATCAGCAAACAAGTCCAATCCAGGGTTGGTCGTCACGAGCGCGTTGAGCTTCGTAAGCATACGCGGTATAGGGGAAGTAGATCAAGCTACAGTGCGACTAAATGGGACATTAAATAATTTATGTTTCCTAGAACGAATATAATTATTTGGAACAAATAATTGACACAGCTCTACATGTAATTCCGAGGCGTTGGTATAACCAAGTATAATCTTATACGCAATTGTTAGTTGGCCAACAGCAAATGAAATGATGAAATTAATCATACAAAGTAAAACGCCTGCCTATGTTCGTATCTCTGACCTATTACTTGTAAGTCGTGGCTGTTGCCACTCAACAACTGGCACTGCAATTGTGCACGCAATCAAATTAATAACCGCCATTGAACCGAGCGTTATTCAAATGCATATTATCATAATAAAACTGGAATATGAAGTAGAGATGGCGCGTTGACGCTTTAGTGGTGGAAAGGTAATTCAGTATTCATTTCAGTAATTGCGGCGGTAATGGCGGTGTGTTTTTGAAATACTGGGTGGATTTCTGAGTAAATAAAGATGGTGATTTTAAGGAAGATGATCTATTTCGGTACATTAAAGAAATCGAAGTAATCAAATTCAAAATACAAACTGGAAGGGCCATGTTAACTCAAAACATGATTTAACGATACACGTTATTGAAAATTAGTTGTTCAAATAGTTAATTAACGGCAAAAGCCTTCGATGTTCCTCTAAAACGTGATTCGTTTTAAAATTATTGAAAGTATAGAGTTCTGACCATTCATAATGTGTATTATCTCATTTCTGAATAACCATAAGCACACGTCTTTTGCCCATGGAGGTAGGCAGAAAACACAGAACACCATACATTCTCGTTTCGCCTCATCCACGTTCATACATAATTATCCGCAAAATTTAAATAACAAGATGATTATTTTTTACCTAGATACATTTCGATGTCTGTAGTGACGAATGCAGTCCATATGGATCCGACAAACTTGCTGACGACGGAAACGAAGCACAGCAAGGAGTCATCGACCTGCATCCGTTTGCTTAGCACAGTTATTGAGAACATCGCACCTGGAAAAGAGGGACAAATCATTTTATTGATAATTACCTAAACCTTTTGCCACGACTTCACTCGCGTTAATTTAGAATTTGACAATTAAACTCTTAACACAATACCAACTATAATAATTCAATCATCATTCGAAAAACACGTGGCGCCATTTATTATCATAAGATAGTATATTTTATAACGAGGGACTAAACGAAGCCATAATATACCAGAGGTGGTTTGACTCCCGAGCTTGCGAGGGAGTCAATGAAACCGAAGGTATATTAAGTTGACGTTTAGTCTCGAGGTGCAAACTGTACTTTTCACTTTGAGTGCGAGAAAAATAGTCATTTTAGTACAAAAACATTAATTATTCCTCCAGTCCATAGAACTTTCGTAAGTTTTTAGGTAAAATCTTCCGCGTTTTAGGCGGCAAAAGATTATCTATTATGTCTTTTGCTCTTTGTTCGACGTCAAACTCTTCACTGTCACTGGACATTCTTAATAAATTTATATAAAACCGAACAAATTTACACTCGACAAAAATTCTGAAATTTGCGCGGTCAGTTTTTTTTCTTTTAAACCAGTCACAGATTAAGAATTTAAAACGCATGGCGCCACCTTTCTTGCGGAAAAACCATGGAACTAAAACTCCCAACATTTTCGCAATGAAGATTAAAAGATTGGAAAGAGGATTTATTCAAATATTTAGGGTCAATTTCTTCAATAGAACTGATCGCAATAAGCATAAGCTTAACAGAATACCAACACCAAACCATGATCAAGTGCAATGATGGCATGACAGGCTCTTGAACGTAGTTTAGATAATTATGCTGACCGCGTTCAGTTTTATTATTTTGTTTAAATTCAAGATTCAATAGAAAGATTTACTAAGCTAGACTCTATAAAGTGACGACCTAATAATAAAAACATGATGCAGTTACGGAACGAATCAAAATCCCGAACAGGGCATAAAACTGACAACACAGCCTTGGGAAACACGAGTGATTGTCTTTCGTATTTGGACGTTTTTCTAACATCAATTTTATTCCAGCAATCAACATGCAGATATATTCATATTTAAAAGAATCCTCTAATTCAATCAAAATGTAACTGTAACTCGATTTTTTTTTTGTTACCTCTAAATTCTGACATTACCTCTTAATGTTAAAAATTTGAGAGGCTCGTTTCAAATCTTTCGACTTTGCACGAAGTTTATGAGATTAACGTTTTAAAGTCCCTTTGAAAAATCAAGAGAGGCAGCCGGCCTCCTAGCCCCTCGTTAAAGGGAAAAGGTATATCATCGCCCTCATATACATTTGGAAGGTGGGCAGTATTCATTTTCATGGCTTAAGCCCTGTCAAAGGTGTTAAGGAAAAGCGTCTTTTATATTTCAGAATTATTTCGACAAGTACGATTTCTTTTGTGATGGACGGCATGAGACGCTGTTATACATAATATGGAATTGCACTTTTTTGCACAAATCACCATACTGTGGTTGGCAGTGATGTATATATGAGTGGAAACATTCTCTGCTTGTCTAGCTTTTTTTCTGATGGTGATTAGTGTTGATTGTTTTCAAAACGTTTCGTATTTCTACAAAGACTTTTTACAGGACTGACGTGTGCTTTTTGATAGAGTCAATTCAATACGTTGGAAAGCTTTTCTGTAGGTAACCTGGCTAGGGTATAAATCATAATCTGTCAAATGACCAATTAGGTCGAGACGCCATTGTTTAACTATTGTGTCTACTTCGTGGACAGATCATGGGTTAGTGACCAAAGCATGTGCTTGTGGCTGCGGTAGACGTGAACCACGGGAGGAAAAAAACTTTGGGCGTTTTCACTGGTTATGGTAAGGAGCATTAACAATTAATATAATTTAGGTAAAAGGTTAAACATGTCGGTATCGTATGATAGTTCCAAAAATTTACAACAGCGCTATCTATAACGCAAATGAAGAACTAACATCAAAGGAGAATGGCGAGATTACATGTAATTCGGGACCTAGTGATATGGGTAGCGTACATTGTGGAAACTTATGAATAGTTAAAGAACGACCTAAGACTAACAAAAAAACAAATAGAAAGTAGGTTATAGAATTTGGGAGAAAAAAGATATGAGAGGCAGAAGATTATAACCTAACTGAGGCACGGACTTATTGGTTATTATTTAGTAGTAGAATGGCATAAAATAGCATTTATCCGTATTCCACGTAGCCGTTGAACACAAACAAACAATGGAATGATCCACAGACTATGTCCACAGATGAATTTGACACTGACGTTCCATTTCTAAGTTGTAAGAAGGTAAATGTCAAACGTTGCGTTCGGAAACTGCACGATGACTTATTTTTATATAAATTAAAATCATTCGTAACTTTTAAGTCCCATCGCCTAGTAATTCAATATTTTTTTATATAGAACTCTGATAAACTCTTTACTATAATTAATATAAAACAGACCATGAACGACGCTCTGTTGATTTCTAAATTGCGTGGGACCAACCTCGCCATCCTCCTTTAAAATTGCTTTATTAAAGAAGACCACATAGAAAAACCCAACAGCGAGTGTCGGGCAGGAGTCCACCAGACACAACACCCGTCTGGGCGGACGATCCTCCCTTTACTATACGGCATGAAGAACTTTACACCCTGTTCTTCTAAAAACAAAACATTTCTTCAGTCAACGCCTTTCAATTTCTACTCACCAAATGAATGCAGTACTATGGAGTAGCTGAGGTAGACGCTGAACTTGACCATGTCCCAGTTCAGACGATTCCGCACGAACAAGTAAAAGACCGTGTGTTCCGCTGAAATTATAGAAGGATAGATCATTTTATATAAATTAGTCACTATTAAAATAGATCGATCGGCAGATTCTACTCATCACTATCCAAAGTTTGACTTTACCCACTTCTTGCTTGGCATAGTCCAGTCCAGTCGCGCCCGCGCATCGCTCATTGCCGGGCGCTGTGAGCGTACTCCGTGTGCCGTGTTGATGAATAAAGTTAAAATGTCGGAAATTATCAAGTGTAACTCGTGTAATATAGTGATCAACGAGCTTTTATCCTATATTCAGAATAAAATCTCGATAATAGACGAGGAAACGCTGGTGCGAATATGTTCAACGTCATTTACGAGCGAAGAAATTAAAAAAGCTAAGTCGTTATTGTTTGAATCTATTCCTACGGACAAAATCAAGACAAATCGGAAGAACAAGGGAAAGGAAGGAAGAGATCTAGTTGATATGCTAAGCCTTTTTAAATCGACTGAACCCGAGCTTATCCCTATTTTTGTGGCTCGCGAGCTGGAGAAACTACCTCCTATTCTTTTTGATCATCTTGATTGTACAAAATTACTGAAAGATCTACTGAAAGTGCAAAGTGAACTAGATTTAGTTAAAGCTAACTACGTTACAAAAGAACAGCTGAGTGAGTGCAGGTCTGAGGTAATACAGTTGAGAAATGATTCGTTACCAACTGTGTCTCCACAGAACGTGAATATAAGGCGCGGAGCATGGCAGCTGTATGATAGTGGGACGGTTGGTCTCTCGCATGATATAAACGAGTCCACTATAAATAATTCCACATTAATTAGGCCCGTAGATAACCATGAGAACTGTTCCGGTGATAATTTACTAGAATACCGAGAAATTGTGAGGGTAAACGTAAAACAAAATGCACGAAAATCAGCTGTGCCGAGACAACGGTCACCGGTTTTGAAGGAAGGCGAGAATGCGACGGCGAGCGGTGTGGAGCGGCTAGCCGAGGTGACGTCACCGCTACCTGTGCCGTCGGCGTCGGCCGGCCAGTGCGCCGATAGCTACATAACAACAGCTGTGAAAACCGGTTGCCACAGCGAAATAAACACAGCTGGTGAAGCTGAATCGAATGATACTGATGGCTGGAAGACCGTATCGAGACGCAAGAAATATAATTACCGTTATCATGGGAAATCTGGAATTTCGAGAGATGTGGAAGGGGGCTTCAGAGCTGCCGACAAAAAAGTTCCGATATTTATAACAAGGATTCACATGGATTCGACAGAAAAAGACATAATTAACTATGTATACAGAAAGACGAAGGAGTTGATAACTTTGGAAGAAATTACTATAAAACAAGAGAAGAGTCATAAAGCTTTTAAGTTTCTTGTATCGGAGCAGAAGCTACCTATGTTCTTAGATAGTAATTTATGGCCAGAAGGAATCATATTTAGACGATTTATACCTTTTCGACAGAGGAGTACGAACGGTAATTGCGCTGTGTCTGATCAAAAAACAAAATAAATATGGCAAATGAGGAATTATACAACTTTATAAGCTTCAACTGTAAAAATGTGAAGCGCTCAGTAGATGATGTACGGCAGTTATGTCGAACATCCCACATAATTGCCTTGCAAGAACATTGGCTACTGCCCCACGATATACATTTCCTGAGCTGCATAGATGATGACTTCGCTTATACGGGTGTATCGCCCATGGACGCGTCAAAGGGGATGATCTCAGGACGACCGTGGGGTGGAGTTGCGTTGTTGTGGAACAAGAAAATCTTTAATAATGTTACTGTAGTGCGATGTGATAATACTCGAGTGTGCGGAATTAAAGTGGTGATAGGGCAAAGGTCATTCTTAGTGTTCAGTGTGTACATGCCGACTGATAACACGGCGAATCTAGTTGAATTTACGGATTGTTTGGGGACGCTGAGCGCAGTAGTGGCTAACGAAGGTATTGTGTGTTTACATGCTCGGTGACTTCAACGCCCACCCGGGTGAGCAATTTTATTATGAACTTTCTAATTTTTGTAACGATTTGGACTGGAAATGTGCTGATATCATTAAGTTAGGTTTATTGTCTGACACATATAGTTTTATAAGTGACGCTAATGGGGCGCTTAGATGGTTAGACCACTGTGTTGTTACTGAGTCGGCTTTTCAAACTATAATCGATACACACATCAAGTATGATCCGGTGTGGTCTGATCACTTGCCACTCATTATTAAGTGTAATATAAATAATGTAAAACCAAAGACTTTGCTGGAGAATTTTAAATGTAACAAAATAAAATGGGGGGAGAGAAACCTCGAACAAATAGATTTATTTAGAAAATTATGTAATGATAGTTTAAAAGAAATTGATTTTCCGCCTGAATTTAATAACTGTGGAGATAAACGTTGTGACAATCGAGACCACATGCGTATAATTGACAGTATGTACCAGGAAATTGTTAGTGCATTGTGTGAAGCCGCCTCTGAGAGTCATACTATTGTTAAACCGAGAAGACAACAACCAGTGATCGGATGGAACAAGCATGTGCGTGACGCTCACGGGTTAGCTCGGTATAAATTTATGGAATGGGTACGGTGGGGTAAACCGAGTAAAGGACGTGCTTGGGAGGAGATGCGGGAGACTCGTAAAATCTTTAAATCACGTCTAAAGTGGTGCCAAAATAATAGGGAGCAGATAAAGATGGATATCCTCGCTTCTCACCATTCGAAACACGGCTTTCGTAATTTTTGGAAAACCACTAGTAGGCTAAATCATAAGCCGAGTTTACCCGTGAGCGTTAACGGTGTGAGTGAACCGAAATGTATTGCGGACTTATTTAAGGATCACTTTATGGTGAAATCGCCATTGGGACCATCACGGTCATTCAGTGTGGAGGGTTCACATGGACAGGAGATAAACACTAGATTTACAGCTAAGGATGTTCGAGGAGCTATAAAGTCAATGTCACGTGGTAAGTCTCCTGGCCATGACAGCCTGAGCATTGAGCATTTAAAGCATGCCGGTGTCCACCTGCCCAGAGTTCTTGCCATGTTTTATACATTTTGTATGGGACATGCGTACTTACCAGCAGAGATGATGAAGACCGTGGTGGCACCAATTGTGAAGAGTAAAACCGGTGACCTAAGCGACACGAGCAACTATAGGCCAATCTCATTAGCCACAGTGCTTGCCAAGGTTCTTGACAGTTTGCTTAATACACAGCTTGACCGGTATGTAAGCACGCATGATAACCAATTTGGTTTTAAACCGGGACTGTCTACTGAGTCAGCTATCTTGTGTTTGAAGCAAACTGTCAAGTACTACTCCGATAGGAGCACACCTATTTATGCCTGTTTCCTCGACCTCTCGAGGGCGTTCGACCTGGTTAGTTATGACATCTTATGGCAAAAATTAAGTAACATCTCAATGCCTCTCGAACTGATAGAGATTTTCAAGTACTGGTATCTTAACCAGGTCAACGTCGTTCGATGGTCCAGTGCTCTGTCGGAGTCGTACAGGTTGGAGTGCGGGGTGAGGCAGGGAGGACTGACCTCGCCAAGGCTCTTCAACCTGTACGTGAACGCACTGATAGAGGAGCTCAGTAGTACACGTGTCGGCTGCCATATTGACGGTGTATGTGTCAACAATATTAGTTATGCGGACGACATGGTGCTGCTGAGTGCCTCGGTGTGTGGCCTGTCCAGGTTGCTGGGCATCTGCGAGCGTTACGCACTTGGTCACGGTTTGCTCTATAACGCAAAGAAAAGCGAATGCATGGTCTTTCAGGCCAGGGGTCGGAGCTGCCCGGATTCTGTTCCACCTATCAGATTAAACGGTATCAAGTTAAAAAAAGTTCAACAATTTAAATATCTCGGGCATATCGTGACCTCTGACCTGAGGGACGATGCAGACATCGATAGGGAGCGGAGGGCGTTGTCTGTGAGGGCCAATATGATCGCCCGCAGGTTTGCTCGTTGCTCGGGGGCCGTCAAAATAACTATTTTCAGAGCGTTTTGTACGTCCCTGTACACGGCCAGCCTGTGGGGGTCATATACCCAGAAGCAGTACAACGCTCTCCGTGTTCAGTATAATAATGCGTTCAGGGTGCTGTTGGGGCTGCCCCGGCACTGCAGCGCCTCGGGCATGTTCGCCGACGCCCGTGTCGACTGTTTCTACACGACGATGCGGAAGCGGTGCGCATCTCTGGGGCGCAGGCTCCGGGCTACCTCCAACACCATCCTGAGCGTATTTGCAAACAGGTTTGACTGTCGGTACATTAACCACTGTTATATGGTTAATGTAATGACAAACAAACAAATTACTCAGAGGCATGAATGCAATGACAAACATACAAATTAAAACATGACTAATAATACACCTGGTATTATTAGTCATGTTTTAATTTGTATTGCCTATTTAATTAATTGTTGTTGTATTGTTCATTTTTATAATTGTTAATTTTTATGTAGTCTCTGACATTATAATTTTGGAATTTTAGTTTTAAGTTTTAATTTATATTATTTATTTGATTATTTTTATTGTATACTGATTGAAATTTTTATTTTTTAATTGTTAATTTTATTTCAAATATGTGCATAACTTATGATCCTAAATGGATTGAAATAAATTATTTTGAATTTGAATTTGAATAGGCCTCTCTTTACTTGTCCAAGAGTTCTTATGCCGATTTCATTCAGGTCTTTGTTTCGATAGCGGCGATGTAGGGTAGGATTTGCCCTTTTGTATGGACTACCGCCATAGGAAAAAGACGCGAGTTCAAGTATATTTGTAGGTATACTTACAAGAAGTAGGTCCAAAGAGAAGGAACACCATCAGCAAAGTGAGGATGATCTTGATCTTTCGGTTCAGCGGTCGCGGTCTGAACGCGACCGCCACCGTGTCCACCACATGGGAGATGTCGAAGAACGATACCTTGGAGTTGGACGTCCTCTCGATCTGGAAAACATTGAAGAGGCATTTGAATTTCATTTCAACATATACCGAGGACGAGAGGGTCTTACGCTAACGGATATTAGTAGTACGTTGGTAAACGAGACATTGTGAGGGAATCGATTGCTACGTAATGGGCATGTGTAGGCAGGGAATCACTCCGCATCACATGCGCGAACATTTCAACAAGAATGTGGATATGGGCTGCAACAATAGAGAAAGACCAAGGAAACTTTGGGTGGATTGTGGGATAAGGGATGGCTTGCGAGATAATGCCTAATAGAGAAATATCGACGAAGAAAACATACCAAATAAACTGTAATGATGGGCTGGAAGATGATGATAATACAGCAGTTTGCTAAAGTCTGCCTTTCAATGAAAGATTTTAGATTAAAGCAGAACTGAATACACTCTCATAAACTAGCTTGACGGATCTGTAAGAGGTAATAAATTTCCTGTGACACTATCGGGGCCATAATGTTTTACAGCTAGCTCTTAACTAAACCTAAATGTAGTCGTTATCGATTCAGCAGCCTTTGTTCATGACAGTGTGAAGACAAAGCTGTCAGCACTATATTGTAGTGAATGAGCTACTGTAGATTCAAGTCATTTGTCATCTACCTATTTCAACAAAGGTATCAGGGGAAGTAGTATGAACATTGTGTTATGATAAAATAAACAAGAACCTGACCGTGAACTTAACTTTTTACGTTATAGTGTCTGCCATATTACAATACCATATTACATGTAAGTCGAGCTACACGAAAACTGACAAATGCTTGCACTGACTGGACAACTAGGTCCACTCAAATCAGACAGTAATCGATCAGACTATCTCAGACGCTAATCTGCGTAGTCCTTATTTGAGTTGACTAAGATTGGTTGGTGAAGATGACAGGACCTTAAAAGAGACTATGACATCTGGGTTTGTTTCGGCCGTTTCTTCTTAGAGTAGACAGGTACCCGACTACTCTAAAAGTGTTTGTAAAAACCCATTTGCAGAATAAACATCATTTATTATCATCATGTGTTTAAACGAAATTTCACTAATCTGGTCATCATCATCATCCCCCTAGCGTTAAGATTGTAAATTTTTAGATTTGTAGATGTGTAGATTACTTGAAAAGTAATATTTTGACGACTTCTATCAATTGTTTGTCCGTTTGGAGCAACAACAGCGGCGCTCTAGATATCTATTACACATTTTGGACTACGACGATTTCCGAAACGGTTTAATAGTTTAGGTTGTGTGTGACAAAAATTTCATATTCTTAGGTGGTGATATTACTTCATTTTAAATATTAGTCGAATCAAATACAAAATTAAATAAAATAAATATGACACAGGGCCGGTAAACTATTACATAAGCACGTTCCTCGCTAGCAATATTCCAGCTACCCTTGTATCTGTTCTGGATAATAATATGTGATGTGCAAAACTGCCTACAATGGATCAGACTGGGCCATCGTGTGATCTGTTTAACCCCGATAGTTCTCCTCCCACGAAAGTTTAAGAGAGTCGTCGGCGAGTTATAAGTGATAAACAATAGTCTGTATCCTGTCATTTACTACGCATGCGCGATGGGCTAGCATTTGACCTTGGTCGGTACTTCCTCATTCTTATTCTACGTCCTTAATTTTTCTCATATATTATTTAGGTAGGTACATATTTGCGAAAATGAATGGAAAAATCGTCAAAAATCATACGCTTAATAACGTCAAAACTTGCGGAGCAATTCCCGTACCTTAATCATTTTCGAATTCTGGTCACACAAAAAAAACTCCAATTTCCCTTCATATTTTTGTCAAGTTTCTGCCATTCATTGTATCTCCATATGGAATTGTCTATTCTATAGCTTCTGTATAAGTTGCAGTTAACTTATAAGGTCGATAAGGTCGGTTTTGCTGATTCATTTGACCCTGAAAAGGCCCTGAAGATCATAAACTTTTGGATAATCTATTCAGGTATTTATAAAAACATGCATCATTTATTGCGCTTACCATGCGTAGTTTTATACTATATATATTTTACTTGTATATATATATACGCTCATACGTTTTAATTTCAAAGACGACTTATAAACCACCTTCGCAAAAGACATTGGATATGATATCGGGCATCTACCTATTTCATTTATCAGCGGCGTCGTAATGTCGATATGTGTAAGATAATCGACAACAATTAAATTAAAAGAGCACGTTTAGTTTTTGGATCAAATGTAAAAGGATCTCAGCCTAAATTCCCACACATCAAGCGATACGATGGATTTGTATGCGATTTTCACCAACATTTAGAAAATCCATTCCTAATACTTCTGTAGTCATACAATATTTCGACATGTTGCCATTGCACCCCTGCGAACCAGCGCGGGTCGCTAGTTTCCTAACTGTCCTTACCAATAATAAAATAATGCGAAAGTAAGTTTGTTTTCATTACTCATACTCTGAAAGTAGGTCTGAAGTTGCCTGAGGTGCGGGTTGAAAGTAATACTTTTCAGCCCTAGGGAGAATCGTCTTCAACTGACAACTGTCAAATTATAAAAAAAAAATTGTTCATTTTTCTATTGAACCATGTTCCAACTTTCTATACAGCCACGATGTAAAATTGAAATAACAAAGTTAAGTATTAATTAAAGAATAGAAATTTTTTAAATAACTTAATTATAATCAAGTTTCAACAATTTCTTTAAAATAACATAGATTTGGGCAAAATATTTACCATTTTTTCGATGATGAAAATAAAAAATAGGTAATGGCTGAATAGGTAATGGCCGGCCATAGAAAAAAAAACAAAATAGGCGGGAAAAAGGCAATCCGATCTTCATTTTTTTTTCGAGTTGATTCATGTTTTTGTTTTTACTTTCCTTGTATTCGTAATGAAAAGCACAGTGTTAACCTCGGGTTAAAGACTTATTTAGTCCCTCGAACTATTAGCGCCCTCGCTTCGCTCGGGCACCAAACCCCGTCTCGGGACTAAATATGTTACTTTCACCCCTAGGGTAACAATGTACTATTGTTTATTACATTTCACGCCTAAACCGCTGAACCGATCATCCTGAAATTTTGCATTTACTAGCTGATGCCCGCGGCTTCGCCCGCCCGCAAATTACATACTAAAACCTTCCTTTTGAATCACACCATCTATTAACGACCCGCATTAAAATCCGTTGCGTAGTTATAAAGATCTAAGCATACAGACGCGGCGGGAGACTTTGTTTTATAATATGTAGTGATACGTTGTCAGGTGTACAGAAACGGACATAAGGTACCCCCTTTCACTGCCACTCCGGTATCACCGGGTGCCGACCTACCTCCGTCGTGTGGTCGGGGACTACCTGACGGACAGAGCCGTCATCTACCCCGGTTGCAGCGGAGAATGGAACCGGCGAGAGATGTCGTGCGGTGTTCCACAGGGATCGATTCTAGGGCCGCCCTTGTGGAACATCGGGTACGACTGGGTGCTGCGCGCCGACCTCCCTAGCGGTGTCAGCGTAGTTTGCTACGCTGACGACACGCTGGTGCTGGCACAGGGGAGGTCGCACGAGGCGGCGGCCGACACTATGAGACGCGGGGTTGCGATAGTCGTGGAGAGGATCCGGCAACTGGGTCTCGAGGTGGCATTGCACAAGTCCGAGGCCATGTGCTTTCATGGGCCTCGGAACGCGCCAACTCCGGGATCCTCAGTGATGGCAGGAGGGGTTTCCATCGGCGTCGAGTCGACGCTGAAGTACCTGGGACTTGTCCTCGACAGCCGGTGGAACTTCGCGGAGCATTTCCGACGTTTGGCCTCCAAACTGGAACGGACGGGGGCTGCCTTCAGACGGCTCTTGCCCAACCTGAGGGGGCCAAACACCTCCTGCCGGCGGCTCTACGCGGGAATCGTGCGGTCCATGGCCCTTTACGGGGCCCCGGTGTGGGCGCGTTCATTGAGGCAGCGAGCTGCCAACCATTTGAACGCGCACCAAAAGGTGGTGGCCGTAAGGCTGATCCGGGGGTACCGCACGATCTCCCGCGAGGCGGCAAGCCTCCTTGCCGGATTGCCGCCATGGGATCTGGAGGCGATAGACCTCGCGCGCCTACACGAGTGGCGCGCGGAGGCGCTACGCCGGGGGGAAACTCCGCTGCCGCGGCAAATTGTCGATCAGCAGACGGACTTCCGGCGGGATCTCATGGCGACATGGAGAGAGCGACTATCGCAACCCCGTGCAGGGCACGCCACAATAGTGGCGATAAGTCCCCTCTTTAAGGAGTGGCTGGAGAGACGCCACGGCGTCCTCACCTTCCGCCTGACGCAGGTTCTTACCGGACACGGATGTTTCGGTAAGTTCCTGCACCGAATCGGGCGGAAGGAGACGCCCGGGTGTTTCCATTGTGAGGATCGACCGGAGGACACGGTGGAGCACACGGTGGAGGTGTGCCCCGCTTGGGCGGAGCACCGCCGTGTCCTCGAGGTGGCGATCGGCGGCGGCGACCTCTCGCTTCCGGCCCTGGTTCGTGCCATGGTCCGGAGCGAGACGGAATGGGACGCCGTCACCTCCTTCTGCGAAGCAGTCATGCTAGCGAAGGAGTTGGCGGAACGTGATAGGGAAAGATCCACACGTCCCGGCCGCCGCGGGAGACGCCCCGGGCGTTGGGGGCCACGTGGTGGCTTCCGGCCACCGTAGGCGCGGGCCTGTGGACGGGGAGCTATGGGCTAGCTCGCCGTCCTTTCGTCTTATGACGACAGGCCGTGTCGACGGCGCGTTCGTGTTCCACGCGCGCCTCAAAGAGAGTCAGCAATAGGGAAGGGCCCGCAAGGGCCGAAGCCTGCCGGGGCTGCGGGACTATTCGAAAGGGATACCGTGGCCCCGGAACACAAAGGGCGAGGAAATAACATGGATGGGTTTTAGTCAGTGAAAGTCTGACACTCCCTCCTGCTCCGCCCGCTCTGGGCGGAGCAGGAGGGAGTGTTATTGGATGGAGGGAGGAGTTATTTGATGATTTCCCATCCTAAAAAAAAAAAAAAAAGTACCCCTTTCACCCGATAAAAGTACTGTTCCCGAGGAAAACAACAATAACGTTCTTATGATAATAGTTGGCGCCACGTGTCTTTCGAATCATGATTGAATTATATTATTACAAGCAGAGTACATCCCGAATTTATTATGAAATCCTAAATTAACGCGAGTGAAATCAGGATAAAAGCAAGTATCAAATATTATTTACGACGACCCGAATGGCGCAGTGGTACTGAGGCTGCCTTACGTTCTTAGGGTCCCGGATTCGAATCCCGGTAGGAGCAAATGTTCGTGTGATGAGCATGGACATTTTTTTCCGAGTCATGGATGTTTATATGTATAATAAGTATGTGTTTACAAACAAAAAAGTGTCTATGTAGTATATCAACTATCTGGTGTCAACGACAAAAGTCTCGTTGCTTAGTGTGGCACTAGATGGCGCTGTGTGTAATTTCCAGCGATATTTATTTATATATATTTATCATTATGACACTTGCACATACAACACTGCAACACATTACTATGTGTGTACAGGTTACTACCTGTCCTAGCCACCATCACAATTAGGCAACACAAACACAGACAGTTACAATAGCAATTTCAATATTTGCTGCAATATGAAAACTATAAATTTATCATAGTATTGTGCTGAATACATAATAGGGTGAGTAAATAGAATACTATCAAGTAAATAACATCGTAAAATGATATGGAGCACATTGTATTTATAATGGATGGTATAAATTACTATCAAACTAAATCCCTGTAATGCTATTGACATTTACGTGACGATTTTGTTATTGTTCGGTCTATGGCTTTTAATATCGCTCATCACTGTGCCAAAATAATAGTATATTATGCAACTAGTGAATAAAGGACGGAATTAAAGCGAGGGCCGTAGATGAGTCACGAGCAAGTGAACGACGCGAGTGATTCATGGCCCTCGATATAAATTCGTACTTTATTCAGGAGTTGCATACTATACTTTATATCATGACTACGAGAAAATACATAATTTAAGCGAAAATAGAAATTTAATCAAGAAATAAGAATTGTTACATTAATTGAAATGGACATTAAAATTAGAGCAGTGACTGAAATTAAGCGTAATTTTCGTATTATTATTATTAGGGTGGTCAACTTGTGACACAATATTTATTAATCTAATGCCAAACTCCTTGTCGCAAATATCGACCAATCAAATCTCGAGAATTTATTTGCACCAAAGAGTTTTGAATTTCGAATCTTAGCGCAAGGAGTTTGTGTAAGCATTGAAATAGAGACCGGATATATTTTTGTGTTCCAAATTCAAACACCAAAATAGTGAATAAAAACAAAACAGTGAATAAAAGGCCTTTTTATTCACTGTTTTGCGTGAATAAAATAAGCTTTTTAGAGTAGGTATGGTATAATAGTATATTATGCAACTAGTGAATAAAGGACGGATTTAAAGCGAGGGCCGTAGATGAGTCACGAGCAAGTGAAGGATTCTAATGATTGTATCACGAGCGCAGCGAGTAATACAACTGTTAGAATCCTGAACGACGCGAGTGATTCATGGCCCTCGATATAAATTCGTACTTTATTCAGGAGTTGCATACTATACTTTATATCATGACTACGAGAAAAGACATAATTTAAGCGAAAATAGAAATTTTATCAAGAAATAAGAATTGTTACATTAATTGAAATGGACATTAAAATTAGAGCAATGACTGAAATTAAGCGTAATTTTCTTATTATTATTATTAGGGTGGTCAACTTGTGAAACAATATTTATTAATCTAATGCCAAACTCCTTGTCGCAAATATCGACCAATCAAATCTCGAGAATTTATTTGCACCAAAGAGTTTTGAATTTCGAATCTTAGCGCAAGGAGTTTGTGTAAGCATTGAAATAGAGACCGGATATATTTTTGTGTTCCAAATTCAAACACCAAAATAGTGAATAAAAACAAAACAGTGAATAAAAGGCCTTTTTATTCACTGTTTTGCGTGAATAAAATAAGCTTTTTAGAGTAGGTATGGTATAATAGTATATTATGCAACTAGTGAATAAAGGACGGATTTAAAGCGAGGGCCGTAGATGAGTCACGAGCAAGTGAAGGATTCTAATGATTGTATCACGAGCGCAGCGAGTAATACAACTGTTAGAATCCTGAACGACGCGAGTGATTCATGGCCCTCGATATAAATTCGTACTTTATTCAGGAGTTGCATACTATACTTTATATCATGACTACGAGAAAAGACATAATTTAAGCGAAAATAGAAATTTTATCAAGAAATAAGAATTGTTACATTAATTGAAATGGACATTAAAATTAGAGCAATGACTGAAATTAAGCGTAATTTTCTTATTATTATTATTAGGGTAGTCAACTTGTGAAACAATATTTATTAATCTAATGCCAAACTCCTTGTCGCAAATATCGACCAATCAAATCTCGAGAATTTATTTGCACCAAAGAGTTTTGAATTTCGAATCTTAGCGCAAGGAGTTTGTGTAAGCATTGAAATAGAGACCGGATATATTTTTGTGTTACAAATTCAAACACCAAAATAGTGAATAAAAACAAAACAGTGAATAAAAGGCCTTTTTATTCACTGTTTTGCGTGAATAAAATAAGCTTTTTAGAGTAGGTATGGTATAAAAGGATTTATTGTTTCCTTTTGTTTTGTACCCATTGTAGAATGACTGAACTAATGCCACCATATTGTTTTTACACACTTTTCTTATTAGCCTATGTTGTCCCACCGCTGGGCAAAGGCCTCCCCCATTCCTTTCCAACTCTCTCGGTGTTTACCCTTCTCTGGTCAATCAATCATGAACGAGTCTAGATCGTCACGCCAGGCCTCGGTGACGACGACCGTCTTCAGGCACCTACTGTGTGACCATTCTAGCCCATCTGTCCTGACCCATCCGGGAAATGTGTCACGCCAAGACTTTACGACTTACTTAAGACTTTAACCCACATTTTCCAAAAAAAAAAAAAAAAAAACAGCGCCGCCCTTTTGACAATGTCACTAAAACGATAAAACCATATTGCACTGCCCGTGTCCCATTCTACTTGGGATCGTTGCAACACATTTTCTTCTTCCATTCTCCCCTGTCAGACGTCACGGCACACGGCCTCACACAAACCATTCATCTTTTCTTTGGCCTTCCTCTCCCTCTCAATCCATCAACATCCATGCTGCACTGCATCTACGAATCTAATTGTAAAGTGATTAATTATATTCTTTTAAAATCTACTAGTGAGAACTGGTTTGTCAATCCCAAAATTTTTATTCGTTAGATTTTAGGTCTGCGCGTTCGTCGTCGCATGACTCAAAAGATTTTCTAACGTACGATGCTTGGTATTGATGCAGGGTTAATTTTTAAGCAACTTGATTAAATTACGCAAATATGCATACAATTATAGCGGAAAAAATTATCTACTTTAAATGGAAGGATTTGGGAAAGTTAGCCTACATTAGAGTGTTATCTTATCACAGATTAATAATTTATCTGTTTGATTTGGGTATAGGACACCTAAATTATTATGAAACGTAGTATTTTAGTATGTTTCCATTTAGTAATGTTTTTGAAGGGCGTTTTGGGGTGGTCTATCGTAACTGAGTTTCTACTGGCTGACCCTGCACCTTACTACTACTGATGCTATTAAGGTGGCAGAGCTCTGTACCAAAGAAATACCAACAGGATAAAGAAGAAGAAATTTTGAACTTCGACTTCTAAAGTTTTTTTTTTTTTTGTTTATTGGATAATAAACATTCTGATTCTGTCTTTCATTAAAGATGACGGTTTTTTTTTTTAATTGATCTATGAGGAATCCCATCCTTATCAGTACCTACTACTTTTGTGTGAAAAATTTTATTAATTTATTTTATCTCCAAAAAAAGTTAGACACGAGGGATGACATTAATATTTTTTTTGTCGACCATCAAGTAGGTTGTTTGCACAAGATACTAGTTTTTATAAACATCATGGGAATTACTAGGTGGAGGCACAAGAAATCGTATTGTTTTCCACCATCTTTAAAATTTCATAGTGACGGATTTTCTGCTGATTCAGAATGACGTTTAGTTTTAATCGTTTCACAAAGAACATGGTATTGTAAATGTATCGAATTATCATATAAAATACTGATAAATAAAAGCATAAAGAAAATAGCACAATGGTCGATTATCGTCTTGCGCTAAAGTCAATGAAGGAGAGTACTATGTACCTATTTTGTACATAGGTGCCTACGCAGGTTTGTTAAGATTAGATGTAGTTACTATGTACTTAAAGTAGCAAGTTTTTTTTCATATTTGTACGAATTATGTTCAAATTGTGGACATTTACAAAATGACTATTCTTACAATATATATATAGAAGAAGCGGTTTTAACTGCAAATTATCACGTTTTAAAAAACAACATAATTTTCATTCACGTACTTAACAAACAACAAAAAAGGTAGACATTTTTACATTGAAGTTTCCCACAATTTCTGATAAACGTTCCATCATATAGTTTGTTATTATTTTGTTAGGCACAATTGACATCAAAAAGTCCCGAAATTAATCACACGGCTGCATGTTTATTTTGCTGATTAAAATGTTTCGTTAATTAATTGTTAAAATGAACAAATTCACATTCATCCACATGGAAATTGGTAATATTGTGATATAATTGGCAATCCTTTTTGTGTAACCTGGTAACCATGGTTTAGTTATAAATCTAGGTTCAAGTTTGTCGATACCTCCGATTGTTAGCCAACCCCCGCTTCGGGTCGAATTAGTAACCCGCAGTCTTAAGGATCTTAAATAGGTATTATAAACTAAAGTCACTTTTCGACTGTGCTCGCAAACGCAACGGATTTTTGTGTAGGTAGTTGTCACCACCATTTTGTTAGAGAATTCAGTTTCGGAACGTATTACCTTATTGGAGTACTACAGCAACATAGTACAAAAAGTACTACAGCGCCATCTATGACGCAAATGAAGAACTAACATCAAAATTATTAATCGCGCCATCATCCGTGACTTAACTGGTACTTACCGGACACAACACACGACTGATCCTCCTCGAGAGATCCTCCCGTATCTATGAGGGTTGAAAAACTTAGACCCTGTTCCTCATTACCCCTGTAATAACGTAATGTAGACAACGTTTCTTCCACTCAATCTATTCCTAAAACTAAAAAATCCTTGCAGAAACAGTTTCGTTCCTTACACATGTATGCAGCCTCTCCAGCCCCCGATTACCTTAACAGACGAATGTTCAGCGACAAATGGGCATTGTTATATCTCCCGGTAGCTGCCATCACAATACTGTCCAATTTATCAGGCAATTTGCTGTTACCGGCCATTGAACTTCAGTAGTTCTCGGCTTGGGTAACAATGCGGTGCTGTCAGGTCGGATAGGAGGCTTGGCTGTAATGTATCATTCTTATCTGATATTGTAAAACTAGCACTTCGTCTGCGACTTTCTCTGCGAAAATTCTAATAGCTCGGCTAATATGCATGATATAAATGTAATTTATAGCCAGCATATAGCACCTACGAATAATGAAAAAAATAAAAAAATAAATTTTTTGAATTGGATCATTAGTCCCGGAGATTACACCCTACACTACAAACAAATTTTACCTCTTTATAATTATGATGATGATGATAAACATAACTGCTAGTTAGTTAGTTAAATATCCAGAACCAGAAACCAAATCCGATTTACGATGTTTCAAGTAGGTAGTAGGTATGCAGGTTGACTTTGAAATCGTTCGAATTCGAGAGGCGAAATAGTTGTGGGCCTAAAATGAGTTATTTTGTAAAAACATCTGCTTTTTCCAGCCATTTCACAGATGTTTTTTTATTGAAACCGTAGTCAAAAAAATGTTCAGGTGCGTCATATTTGCAACCGCCTTGTGTGCGGGACTACATGAATGAACATGGACGGAGTAAATGAAGTATGTCGGGATCGTAGCATGTAGAATTCTGTAGTTCCTGCCAAGATTCGACAAAGCGAGAGTTTACGTATGTATGTTGTAATACAAAACACTCTTTGTCCCGTAAACAATGCTCAAACAATCAGTTTCAAAGTCAACCAGGATCCATAGTTATTAACTAACCATTCGTGTAACTATAATTTCGTGAAACCTATCTTTTTAACTTTTTCGATTAATTGTGTTTGACAAACATTTGAAGATGTAAGTATGGTGAGATTACTAATTGCTGGGCAAGGCACCAATTAATAATAATATTAGAACTGTCAAATATTAATGATAATGAGTTTATTATCTAGTAAGTATGTGATTAGTTCACACGATGGGCTAATTACTATTATATGATAATTAACTCGGTTATATCCGTACATTTTCAATGACCTACCTATTTATTTTTGTAGGTACCTTTTCTATTAGTGAATAAAGTAGGCTTGTTTAGTTTTCTCATGTCGTATTTATTCTAAACTAGCCTTTGCCAGCGACTTCGTCCGTGTGATAGCCGACATCAGACATAGTAGAGGTTACAACCAATCAATCAAGATCATAATATTATATATATAAAAGAAGAAACTGACTGGCTGACTGACTGATTCACTGACTGATCGATGAACGCACAGCTGAAACCGCTGGGCCTAGAACAGGGGTGTCCACAATAATTTTTTGCCGGTCTGGACTGCGATGGTGCGGTGTGCATTCGCGGGTAGGTGAGATGGGGCGAATAGGTAAATATGGCGCGGGAATAACTGACTTCGAGACAATTTTAATTAATAATATTGATGTTTTATAAAGTTTTAAACAGCTCGCGGGCCGGATGAAAGACATATGCGGGCCGCTAAGTCGCTAGTAAGTCCGGGCGTCGTATGTTGGACGGGCCTGGCCTAGAAACATGAAATTTTGCACAAACGATTGTTTTAAAATAACATTCTTAACGATTTTAGTGGATAAACTCTATTTATACATACTTATAACTAACGTTATTTATTTGATGCAACGTTGATCATATTCTTTAAATACTGCCATAGTTGAAGAATGAAATAATAATACCGCCCTTTTTTTATTTGTTTTTTTTTTCGGATGGGAAATCATCAAATGACTCCTCCCGCTCTGGGCGGAGCAGGAGGGAGTGTCAGACTTTTACTGACTAAAACCCATACATGTTCCTTCATCGCCCTTTGTGTTCCGGGGCCACCGTATCTCTTTCGAATAGTCCCGCAGCCCCGGCAGGCTTCGGCCCTTGCGGACCCCTTCCCTATTGCTGACTCTCTTTGAGGCGCGCGTGGAACACGAACGCGCCGTCGACACGGCCTGTCGTCATGAGACGGACGGACGGCGAGCTAGCCCATAGCTCCTCGTCCACAAGCCCGCGCCTACGGTGGCCGGAAGCCACGTGGCTCCCGACGCCCGGGGCGTCTCCCGCGGCGGCCGGAACGGAGGATCTCTCCCTCTCACGTTCCGCCACCTCCTTCACTAGCATGACTACTTCGCAGATGGAGGTGACGGCGTCCCATTCCGTCTCGCTCCGGACCATGGCTTGGACCAGGGCCGGAAGCGAGAGGTCGCCGCCACCGATCGCCACCTCGAGGACACGGCGGTGCTCCACCCAAGCGAGGCACACCTCCACAGTGTGTTCCACCGTGTCCTCCGGTCGATCCTCGCAATGGAAACACCCGGGCGTCTCCTCCCGCCCGATTCGGTGCAGGAACTTACCGAAACAACCGTGTCCGGTAAGAACCTGCGTCAGGTGGAAGGTGAGGACGCCGTGGCGTCTCTCCAGCCACTCCTCAAAGAGGGGACTTACCGCCACTATTGTGGCGTGCCTTGCACGGAGTTGCGACAGTCGCTCTCTCCATGTCGCCATGAGATCCCGCCGGAAGTCCGTCCGCTGAGCGACACTTTGCCACGGCAGCGGAGTTTCTCCCCGGCGTAGCGCCTCCGCGCGCCACTCGTGTAGGCGCGCGAGGAATATCGCCTCCAGATCCCATGGAGATCGTGCGGTACCCCCGGACCAGCCTTATGGCTACCACCTTCTGGGGCGCGTTCAAATGGTGGGCGACACGCCGCCTCAATGAACGCGCCCACACCGGGGCCCCGTAAAGGGCCATGGACCGCACGACTCCCGCGTAGAGCCTCCGGCAGGAGGCGTTTGCCCCCCCCAGGTTGGGCAGGAGCCGCCTGAAGGCAGCCCCTGTCCGTTCCAGTTTGGGGGCCAAACATCGGAAATGCTCCACGAAGTTCCACCGGCTATCGAGGACAAGTCCCAGGTACTTCAGCGTCGACTCGACGCCGATGGAAACCTCTCCAGCCATCACTGAGGATCCCGGAGGTGGCGCATTCAGAGGCCCATGAAAGCACATGGCCTCGGACTTGTGCAATGCCACCTCGAGACCCAGTTGCCGGATCCTCTCAACGACTATCGCAACCCCGCGTGTCATTATTTCGGCAATAATACTGCCCTTAAGTATACTACTTATTTTATACTGAGCGTCTTATTTGTGCAGAATAAAGAGTTTTTCTCTGTTACCCCATAAAAAGCGTCCTAACACACTCCGTACACCTTAAAGATGTACAACTGGCGAATTTACCCTAGGCTCGTTATCTTCACCTAAATTATACACAAAGATAGCAGCTCTATCCATAAATACAGAGTTTTATGTTATCTCGTTCAGATTAAGGTAACATTCACACTCTATACGAACCCTAATCACTATAATACTTTGTGATAACGTTAGTAACTACCTACGTATGGTAATGACTTACTTAAACAATGAACTAACTCATTTTCGGTGTTGTTTTATTTTAAGATCTGCTAATTAGATATTTGCGCGCCTGTAATCCCGAAGAGTTAGGCAGAGGTGTACCTAATAGTACACACACGTTTCACCAGTTATGTTTAAGTCCCATGTAACAGGGAGCGAGCCTATTGCCATCAATCGGGCACAAATCCAAACTCCGTGGCTGCTACTGAGAAATTACTGATAGAAAAACCCAATAACACTTTGCCCGACCCGGGAATCGAACCAAAAACCCCATGCTCAGCAGCCGCGCTTGCGACCACTTGACCAACGAGGCAGTCCAAAAAAAATTATTCCAACCAAATAAAGATTAGTTTTTAAGTTCAAAGATTTCTGAAATCTACCCATAGCAAGGAAGTATATTTAATATCAATGATTAATTGCGATTGAAATCCAGTAGATAATCGGATTATGTATATCTATTAGGCACAGTCAAAATCAACATTAGATCTATAAAGGCTACCTTTAAAAAAAAAAATTAAAAAACCCGACTGCATCAAAATAACTTTAAATTATAAAAAAAGCTGCTCTCTTTAATTTAAAAGAGAGCAGCGGTGGCCCAGTGGTGGTGGCCCCGACTTACGAACAGTAAGTCGGGGGTTCGAACCCAGACAGGCGCATTACTTTGTGTAATTTATTCCATCAGCGCTGCTCTCAAAACGGTGAAGGAAAACATCGTGAGGAAACCGGCATGTCCTAGAACCAAAAATTCGAAGACATGTAACATCTACCAATCTGCACCGGGCCCGCGTGGTGGATTATAGCCCATTCCCTCTCTTAGAGTGGAGGCCTGTGTCCCAGCGGTGGGAACATTAATAGGCTGATGATGATGATGATGAACTTTAAATAAAAACTGAAAAGATTAAAAACAAGTTCAAGAAACAGGACATATTGACTGCAACAGGCGGGACCCATATTGGATGTAATGATTTTAGTCTAGATTATTTAATGGGTTCCGACTGTTGCAGTCAATATGTCCTGTTTCTTGAACTTGTTTTTATCTTTTCAGTTTTTATTTAAAGTTATTAATAATTTTTTATGCAGTCGGGTTTTTTAATTTGTTTAATTATTTTTTTTTATTTTACACTTTTTAGTTACTTAGATATACCATTTTAAAATCCTCATGATGAGCCCTTTATCGAGCCGTTCAGGCTGCAGAGCGAGCCAAACATTTGAATTTGGCGCCAAAAATCCGCCATTTTGTTTCTTTTTTATTTTGATATACCCAGTGTCACTCTCACAGTAAATACGAATCTAACGACACCTCTCAAGGTAAAATCCATCGAGCCGTTCAGGCCACAGAGCCTGCCAAACATTTGAATTTGTCGCCAAAAATCCGCCATTTTGTTTTTTTTATTTTGATAAACCCAGTGTCTCTCTCACAGTAAATACGAATCTAACGGCACCTCTCAAGCTAAAATCCATCGAGCCGTTCAGGCCACAGAGCGTGCCAAACAATTATATATCTAAATATATAAAAGAAGAAACTGACTGACTGACTGACTGACTCATCTATCAACGCACAGCCCAAACCGCTGGGTCTACAGATTCCAAATTTGGCAAGTAGGTTCCTTATGTGGTCCAGGGGTGCACTAAGAAAGGATTTTTCAAAATTCAACCCCTAAGGGGGTTAAACGGGGCTCCAAAGTTTGTATGGGAAAACCAGATTAGTTAGACTATTTTATGCGAAACTTCACAGGAGTGCTCCTATTGATAAATGAGTAGAAACGGGTTTCAGGTTTTTTCAGAATTCAACCCCTAAGAGGGGGAAATGGGGTGACAAAGTCTAAAAATCAATGCACAGTCTAAACCGCTGGGTCTACAGATTCCAAATTTGACAAGTAGGTTTCTTATGTGGTCTAGGGGTGCACTAAGAAAGGATTTTTCAAAATTCAACCCCTAAGGGGGTTAAATGGGGCTCCAAAGTTTGTATGGGAAAACCAGATTAGTTAGATTATTTTATTCGAAACTTCACAGGAGTGCTCCTATTGATAAATGAGTAGAAACGGGTTTCAGGTTTTTTCAGAATTCAACCCCTAAGAGGGGGAAATGGGGTGACAAAGTCTAAAAATCACAGAATAGCCTAAACCACTGGGTCTACAGATTCCAAATTTGGCAAGTAGGTTTCTTATGTGGTCTAGGGGTAAGAAGATTTTTCAAATTCCATCCCCTAAGAGGGATAAACGGGGTTCCAAAGTTTGTATGGGGAAACAAGATTAGTTAGACTATTATGCTCTAAGTCCTGAACAGTTATTTTAATTTCTTTCATGTTTTATTTAAAATATTAGGCAGAGGTGTCCTTAATAGTACTGGCTAGTACTGGCGAAATGTAGATGTACTATTAGGGTAAAACTCTGCATAACCATTTGGGGATTACAGGCGTGATGCTTTATTATAATGTTAATACTTCAGAAATTATTGTGTAAAATCAGGGACCCTACTCCCTAACGCATCGTCCGTGTATTCGGATCTATCCGTCTCTCTCGCGCACGTCTGCAGATGAGTGCGAGTGTGAGAGACGGATAGATATACGGAGAAGCGTTAGGAAGTAAGGCCTTAGGTTCTTCTAACCTATCAGACCGTTATGTGGCTGTGGAGTTTGTTCTGCCACTAAAATACTAGGAAGTGAGGGTGAGCGTTTTGGGGGACCGTCTTCTGTAATTGTAGTTCAAAACGTGCTGATCTTCAGCCTAGTTTCAATAAATATCCTTTGATTTGTTTCGCGTCCAAAATTGCTCAAAGACTAATCAACAAAATCGTTGCCTACTTTTATAAAAACTTCACCTCTTCTTGAATATGCTTGTCATCAGGCAATTAAAGAACAATAAGTAATGCAAAGGTTACATACACCACTCCAAGTCAATCCAGAGACTTATCCAACAATGAGTAGGTACTTTAAAAAAAAACAGTAATTCATTTATCAGTAAGTAGCAACATCATGTCTGATCGATCTAGAGATAATTGCAAATGATTGCGACATCTGGCCTATATGCAAACATTGCATACAAACAGTGTTAACTTAAACAATCGCATATTTTTATATACAACAAACGTTATATAAGTAATAAATAACATAGCCATCGCCACGGTTTTCTTGCGGATATTTAGTGCGATTGCTACTTTTTCAATTGATTTGTTGTGAGTTTGATTCCTAAGCGAAAAAAAGATTTGTGCTACCTACAACTAACTGGTGTTTCTAAATAATGGATGTAAAAGACCCTTAACGAAGCCGAAAGGCACTTGTTCTCCCAGTCATTGCGATATTTTTTTTTGTTTTAGACAATACCTAGGGCCCTTCTGGTTACGGAGATATAGTGGTCAAAATTTCATTTTTTTTAAATACAAGTATTTACTTTACTTTAAATACCTCCACGACATCTGTAATCTGATGATTAAATGATCTCCGTAAATCGTTTCCCAGCAACCTTACCCGTACCATACCTGTTTTTCCTTACGCTAAGTTAAAATCAGGTGATTAGCTGATTCAGGCACAGTGCGCTTTACTGGTTACTGCAGGTCTCTCTCTTTGTGGAGGTGATCCAAGTACTTACGTGCCTAAAATACAGCCTTTCTGGCCCCCACAACGGGTAGTTCAGTACCTTCACAATATCAAGCAACTAAAAGTACAGGTTTTTCTTCGAAAATAGATGAAGCATTATATGAGTAAGAAGTAAGATATTAATATGCCAAAAATGAAAACACACTATTAAACTTGCTTATTAGAATGATTCCTAAACTTGGACTTGCCTTATAGGCTGTACCTACTATTATCTTTTCCATTCGACATACATAATGTGTGTCAAAACACACAACCAATGAGTAATTTCTATCAATCTCTTAATCCTATTACTCTAATAGATACGGACCATAATCTAGTGAATTACACGAGGATATTATTATCTAAATATATCGAAATTAAAACGATGACATTAATAAATAGGGGTATAATGCGATAGACCTTTAATACAGTACATGTGGATATTACATCAGAAACGAATATTGAAAAGTGATAAACACAGACAAGAGTGCCTACGCTTGCACGCTGTTTGTCTGTTCATCTTTTGTGTTATACAGGGTCTTAGATTGAACACCTCTCTCACTCATGATAACTAACAATTATTATTGTGAGACCAACTCTGATATACTAATAAAAAACAGCTATTTCCTTCCTTCATTTTGTCGAGTTATGCGTTTTTTTATCACAATTTCACGCTTGGTCCCGGTGGAGGAAAAAATGTTCATTTTCATGCATAACTGAAACTTGATGGTATAGCTAAAAGTGCAGGATTGATGTGTTGTTCATTAACATCAACTCATTGTGTCACCTATAACTTTCGTCCTACCCGCATACCTCTTCAGTATTCCCGCGATCATGATGCTTGCAACAGCGTCGAAATATCGGGAGCTCATCGAACGAAAACAAATTCACGGAAATCATCCCGTAAGTACTTTAAGTGTACCTATAACTTATATGAAATGTCATCTTTTGTAGAAGATTCTATTGTATTCTAACCACAAAGACCATTACATAAGACTGTTTGGCGACAAAAGCGACGAATAAAAGGCAAGAATGTACTACTACATATGTTTTGATTTAAGCAGAGTTGTGTTCAATTTGTCCACCATGGTAAGAATGTGATGCAGAGGAATAAGAGACATGGCGTAAGAAAACGTTTAGTTTGTAAAACGATGAAGACAATGACAAGAAGATGAGATGACTGAAAGAGATTTTTGGATATGGATGAAAAATACATTCTGTTTAAATCTACGGAATCTCAGGAGGAATATGACTATTAGAGGAATTTAATATAAAGAATGGAGAGGCTCAACATAATGGCTTAAGATTTAGAAAACAAGGGCCTAATAACTATGGTATATTGTGTTTGTAGGTATTTTTAACAGAACTTGATTTCTTAGACTTTCTATCGTAAACACATTATTCTTCATAAGTCTAATCTTAATCCCATACTGCAATCAATTACCTACGACTACGTTTTATATTATCTTACGTGGATGTAGGAAAAACAACAATAAATATTGCTTTTGAAGTTACGCTTATCGACCATCTTATATTTTTGAAAAGTGAAATAAGATCAACTTACCGGAGGGATGCCTTTATCCTGGAGCCACTGATCAGGTTCTTTCAAGCAGAATGTACCATACAAAAGCACTAGTATGAACATCCCAGTGGTCATCGAGAATATTCCGTAGTATCCCATCTTCTGCAGCAAAAACCCACTCATGCCAATTCCAATAGGCAATCCGGCTGTCATACAGAAGTTGACCAATCCCACTCTGAATGTCCGCGATTCTTCCGAAGTAATATCACTTATATAACTGAATACACCTAAGAACATAGTCACCCAGCCTCCAGTTATGGCTGGAAACAACGTCTCTAAGAACACAGTAATTTCCACAGGAATCTCGTAGAAGAAATACACGTTGACCAAGTTGTTCAGGGACGTTAACACTTCTCCGTATATTGGCAGCATTATACATATCTTTCTCTTCCCAGTTCTGTCACTCCACGCTCCTAGGAACATTATTATAATACAAGGTAATGCTGTTTGGATGACACCTTTCCAAATGTCTATTGAAGATATCAGGTGCTGCACTTGCTTCTCATACTCTGTGTAGTTTTTACTCGTTTTCTTAATTAGCGCTTCGCAAATTTCATCTCCAAAACCTAAATTAACACGGCAAGCCTTGTCCAGATTGAGATTACCCATAGCAAACCTTGAAATAACACTTGGTATAATGAGACCGGCCAACAAAGGTTCCACTGTGATGTTATCTCTGATGTATCCCAACTTCTCGCGAAAAGTTTTGTCCTTATATCTTTGGATAACATCTTTGGTCAGAGGCTTTTCCTCCACGTCCACGGGTTTAGTTTTTTCTTCAGCCATTTTGAAGTATTTTTCACTGCACCGGTTAGTTGAAGTATCACACGTTCATTGTTTATAAACAGCACTCGAGCACGACCGTCTGTCACTGTCGCAATGTTTGATTTCACATTATGTCTGATACATTGATAGACAGAATGGTTGCCTTATTATTTGTCTTACCGATATACTGTTTGGTATCAATTACTCGTTTATAATGATAAAGTAGAATTCCAATTAGATAAGTGCTTTGTTGTGGGTGATTAAGGTACGCAGTAAATGTGTTTGTATTGTTTCAGGTATGAGCGTGTTATTGTCCGCTAGTCTTGAAGCATTGTTCTGTTATGCCCGATCAGGTCAACGGCTGTGGCGCAACTGGCATCTGCATGAAAAATCAGTGTTAATATAAAGGGGAATGTTTTGAGATTACGCCGGTCAGTGTACACACATTAGTAAGTTTATTTTAACCGCGAGGTTTCAGTAAGCGGAAGGTTTGGTTATACTTTGGTCTTTGATAGTCTAGCCAGTGATTGTACGATAGGATATATTTTACGATGGTTGGTAGGTACGTTGCATGAAAACGGTGTACTAATCAGTTTTGGTATATATTGTGCTAACGGACTGTTCACTAACTAATATATTCAGATGGTCAGTTTCAAAAATACAAGTAATATTAACACAGTTTACAAACAATTATTTTATGAAATGCGCATTCCGGAACAAAAGCATTATTGTCTACAATTGTCAAAACAAACACTTGTGTTGTGTGTGTGCACGCCTACAGGTTTTCATAAAGCGATCGTCTGTCATAGTCAGTAATCTTGACTCTAGTTCTAACACAGCCTAAAGATTCTCACAAAAAAACAATAATTGTAAATATTAGACTTGCTTCTTTCCTGTAGAAGTCTGTCAAAAAACTAGCCTACTATCTATGGTATCTACCGCTAAAATTTGGAATTTATCCTCGTTTTAACAACAATAAAAATGTTTTCACTGTCCAAGCACTAGATACAGGATCTTGCCGTCGTTTACGTATTTAAGAGAACATAGGTAATTGTAATTGTGAAATAATTGTCTTCACTAAATACGATATCATCATCATCATCATACAGCCCGGAATCACCCACTGCTGGGTATAGGCCTCCCCTTTATTACAGGACGTACAGAACCGGGAAGTGTGACATTTCTGCCAAACTTCCCGGTTCTTTTTTTTTTTTCGGATGGGAAATCATCAAATGACTCCTCCCGCTCTGGGCGGAGCAGGAGGGAGTGTCGGACTTTTACTGACTAAAACCCATCCATGTTCCTTCATCGCCTTTGTGTTCCGGGGCCACGGTATCTCTTTCGAATAGTCCCGCAGCCAAACATCCCGGTTCTGTGCGTCCTGTCGTATACAAGTGTTTCCCGCGACATTGACGATATCGTCGACCCAACGAGCTTCGGGACACCCCTGGGAGGTTTCCCAGGGGTGTCCCGAAGCTCGTTGGGTTGGGTAAAGCAGGATTGTTTTAATGTCATTCCAGTGTCGGAAAGAGACGGAGCTATGGAGGACGTCTAGCGCCATCTCTTTCTCATTCTGGAATAAGATTAAAACAATCCTGCTTTAAGACTTCATGGTAGGCCACCTGGTTTGTTTGGCCTAACCTTGGCCACTACTCGCGCAAAGCCTTGCTCTATCGGCCATCTCCGCGTCTATGTGTTATTTCATCACCAAATAAGGTACATCATCAAAAACACTATTCTTAAGGATCTGTAAATAAAAGATTAAAACTTTAGCTTTCTTTTCGCGTCGAGTCCCGCTAGATCGAGTGTTGAGTTTTCTCTACGTGATTCTTATTGCGTTAATTCAGCTTTCGCTGTACATGTATTTTAAACCATGATATCTGTGAAGATTTATAAACTCATGATTAGAAGACCACGATCCGATTTGATGATACAATCATCATATCCATCTTACAATACAAAACATATAATTTACACGCGTATTATTTGTTTCTACATCTGCACAAGTGTGTAAACAATAGACATTATCAACTAATGATTTGAATATAACACGTGCCTGTTTGCAAAGGGTTTCATTATGTTTGAGCTGTCTCCGAGACAGGCCTTGTAGTATAATTGGAGTGCTATGAGGAATTAGGATTAGGAACTATTATATTGCTGAACTATGTGTATGCAAATAGTTTCTATGTCGAGGTATTGAAAGGTACCTTAGTACAAAACCGAGTGTGTTGAGGTACGGTAAACACGGCAATTTAGAATAGACGAGCTATTCCCGAAGTTGTAAATTATTCCACGAGAACGTTATGTTTTTTTTAATATGCACTGCACGCACCCTGGGATAATGTAGATTTTCATCAGTGAAAGAAATTTGGGAATCGGATCAGTAGTTCCGAAGATTGTTGACATTTCCCCCATAATATGTTACTGGGTTTAATTGATATTAATTGGTCAGTGATAGAGTTTGATGTTTTGTCTTAAGGGTACATAATTTAAAAGAGTTCTAAGGAAGGTTTTCGATGAACGTGATGAAACTAAACAAGTGTTAGTTCTTAAATTGTAGCAAATGTCTAGTTGCAGGACAGTAAGACAATTAGATCTGAGCAATTTAATTTCAGACTTTGACAAATTCAAGCTGTCTTTTTTATAACCAGGTTGGTGTCCAGTCTTTCTATTGTATAAGTCCAGCCACGAAACCATCAAACATTGTATCTGTTACCGGTCAAACCCGATTTCAGGCCAAACTGCTTTGTCCTAAGCCAAACCGGTTTACTGGTTTATCGTGTCAGGAAACAATAACCCAAACAAAGCAATTACAATGTGCCCAACTTGGATGTGGCGTGGTTACCGTGGTTGGAGACAGTTCTAACCTAACCGTTCACATTTAGACGGAGTGTTCTATGATCGTCCTTTTGTGACGAGCCCTATTATATTATAAGGGTGATTAAGAGATATTTCTCGACGGCATGTAAAGCCAAGTCAGAGGCCCATGGGCGGCATAAAAACTCTGACAAACCACACGATAAAGAAAGCCCTAGTTTGGCCTAGGAACAACTTAGTTTAGCCGGAAATCGGGTTTGGCCGGTAGCATATTTAAATTGACATTCAAGTCATAGCACCATCATCAACTACAGCATTATTTTATTTCTTTGACTTTTTCCATTCAATTGCGTGTTCATCAGCCTCTCCAATTGCGTGTTCATCAGCCTCTCCAATTGCGTGTTCATCAGCCTCTCCAATTGCGTGTTCATCAGCCTCTCCAATTGCGTGTTCATCAGCCTCTCCAATTGCGTGTTCATCAGCCTCTCCAATCCATTCATTATCAGCCACCGCTTGTCCACCTATTCTGAAGTCATTACTAACATGTGAAATTCACAATAACAATTGAGTCCACGTGAATGGTGGTGCTAAACTTGTGATTATCAGACATTTATCTCCACGCGACGGTCACAGATCTGTGAACCGGAAAAATACAGGAAGAGCAATGCAAGAAAATTGTTTAATAGATATGTTTGGCTAGGTACTTTTTATAGCCCGTACGTTAAATCTATAGAATGATTACTTGACAAGTTTATGTGATAATGATGGTGGTTTTTTTTTTTGTCAATTCTGTCAATTTGCACAAAAATTGACACAGAATAATCACGGGCTTCTAAAAGCAATGTAATGATGTTAAAACCCAAGACAAGTGATTTGATTGTTAGTAGTTACTTTAATCCGTTAATCATAGTAGTAAGAATCAGTTTAACAGCAAATTAAAGAGTTAACGTAGAATGTTAAATGTCGGGAACCGAGTGTATGTGTTGGTTTTCGAAACCACTCCTGCACTAACTTAGGGACTATAACATTTCAAACTCCTGCTATCAAAATTTGTATTTTCTTGCCTATAATTTCCCATAGGAAACAAATTATATTTATTTTATGAAAAAATAATAAGTTTTTTGTTCACAAAAACTGCAGTTCTTAATCAATTGAAATGCTGACTACCTTGAAGTGATATTGCCTCTGTCTATCATCAGGACAACCATGAATTAACAAGATTATTTATAACAATAGTTAACTGCTTATGTATGTATGTGGTTATTGGTTACTCTGTAGGAAAAACATCTGGTAAAAAAAAACTGCTTTTTCTCATTCATCTCATTGCATGCAGGTACAAAATCTGGGTAAACCGATGAATGGCGAGATGAGAACCATGAGTTGGCATAGAAGATTTAATGCCTAAAGATATTCTGATCACAGAACTGGCTGCTACTTTTGCTTATATAAATATTAAGGCCTTAAAACCAAGAACAAGAGGTACAATATAATGATGCTTCATTGGTCACAAAGCTGTGTTAACATAAAAATAAAACTAGTTTTCCCTTAAGTTTTCACACTAACTACCAATGCACCTTACATCTAAGTACAAGACAAACTTTCTAAGATAGCGGTATTTGAGTTTTCAGGAGGTACTCGATTCTGACCAAAGTAACTGACATAGCCCAAGATATTGCCCGCTGATATTGCATCGCTAGCCCGATAAACTTAAGTGGCAGTGGGCAGGCAGATTACTGGCGGAACCGATGACCGATGGAGCCAAATTATTCTGGTTTAGTGATCACGTACCAGAAGGTGCAGCGTTGGAAGTAGCCTTCCAAAGTTGCTCCTTCTGTACAAAGTGGACCGATGACATGGTACCTAAAGGCCACGAGAATTCACTAGATGCGAGAAGCACAGAACCTGTCAATGTGGCGAGCTTCGGGAGACGCTTATGGCCATCAGTGGATATCTCTTGGCTGATGTGATGATAATGAGATGTTCTTGACAAAATAAGGCCACAAATAAAACTGAACATTCCTGTACATGTCGGCATAGCTATGAAATATTGACAGTGCCATCTCTAAAACAACTGAGAGGAGTGGTGGCCTAGTCGTGGCGGCCCGACTTATTATTATTATTTATTTACTTCAATCAACTTTGGATCATAGGTACAATTGAACAGAAGTAAAAATAATAAGTCCGCAAACACTATTAAAATTAATATCAAAATTAAAATCAAATTAAAATCCACATCACAATTAAAATTATTATAAAATTAAATGAAAATATAAAATCAAATTAAAAAAATATCTTAACATTAGTCAGTAACCCAGCCCCAAGAGTACCCTGAACGCGTTATTGTATTGGACACGTAGAGCGCTGTACAGTTTCTGCGTGTAATCCATCCACAGACTGCCGGTATAAAAGGACGTACAAAATGCCCTAAATATTTGGCGCACCTCGAACACGCAAATCTGCGGGCTAACATATTCGCGCGAACAGACAGCGCACTACGTTCCCTGTCAATGTCTGCATCGTCTTCCAGGTCAGAGGTTAATAAAAGTCCAAGATATTAGTATATTTATGTATAAAAGTATTTACTCTATTAAGTGGGCATCCGTTGAGCTTAATTGCCGGAAAGTAATCTGGACACTTCCTCTTGCCCCGAAATCTCTCTAAAATCATCTAGAATCGGGAATCTATGCACTCCCTCTTTTTCGCATTATACAACAAACCATGTTCCTCAGTATACTTTTCACAGAAGCGAACTACTTACTTACTTACAGACTTATGAGCGTGAGCGAGAGTGAAGGAAAACATCGTGAGGAAGCCGGCTTGTCCTAGAACCAAAAATTCGGAGACATGTGACATCTACCAACCCGCACTGGGCCCGCGTCGTAGATTATATAGCCCACTCCCTCTCATAGAGTCCTCTCTATCCTCCTCTCTCTATTCTGGCCTCCTGGCCTGTGTCCGAGCAGTTGAAACATAATAGGCTGATTGTGCTTATGCATAGAGATGCATAAAAAATCGAGAAAACCGATCTAATACGCTTTTTAGAGAAAAAGCGTTTTAGATCGGCTAATCGCGTTCATTTTCATTGGGGAAATTGGCCCTAAAGCTTCTAATGGGAATCGAACTCATAACCTGTACAGCAAGCGACATGCTCAGTCCGTCCGGTAATCAAATCGTCAGTAATCATTCTAGTCATGTTCTTAACATGACTAGAATTAGGTATACGTATTACGTAATAATACCTACTTGTTAACTACAAAGTTATTGCAAGATCTATTTTTAACAACAAGACAAAACACTATCAACTATAAAATGTATAGTAGCCATATTAGCATTTATTTTGTGGCTATATTTTATGGACTTAACAATGCTGTCAGGAAAAACACTGAACAGAACTTCAGCCTTAGAACAAAAAAACCGGCCAAGAGAGAGTCGGACCCGCGCACCGAGAGTTCCGTACAAACTTTTTAAAGGACAAACTTAACTTTGCTGTTCGATCCCATGAAACGGGTATTGCACCGCAAATAATAAGTTTGTAATAGTAAAATCGTTTTTTTTTGTTATTATACTACATATACTATATTTACGGTTTTCAGATTTTTTTCCTTTAAATGTGCTATAAGACGTTGCTTTTTGCCAAATTTCGTGATTCTAGGTCAACGGGACCTACCGTATATGTTTTTGACCCAAAACCTTTAGGGTACTTCTGGTTGACCTAGAACTGTAAATTTTAGTTGAAAAGCAAGTTATTACAGCACAAGTAAAGGGAAAAGTCCGAAAAATAAAAAGTTAAAAATTAAGATAAATTTTGATATATACAATACTTACAAGTTTTCGTAATTTAAATTTGCCCATATCTTTTTATCGTGTTTACTCAGGACCTTATATGGACATATATACTACTACTACTATACACCTAATAGAGACTATAGACCTCAGTATCTGGTATAAATTTCAACTTGCTAGGTCAACCTGAGAAAATTGGTGGTGACAGACGGATAAACGGACAGACTGACAAGAAAGTGTATCTTATATAAGGGTTCCTCTTTTTACCTTTTGAGGTACGGAACCCTTAAAACGAAAACAACTGACACCTACCAACCCGGAGAAGGCTTGCGTCCCATCTGTGGGAACGTTATAGACTGATTCGCTTAAACAACTTACTTACAAAAATAAATACAGTGTGGATGAGAGACCGACGGATAAACAATTTCCACGTATTCCCCCCATAACCAGCTGTTCCATATAGGGTGTCAACAGACGATTCATGAAGCCGTCAGCATTCTATACTGCTGCACTGCATTCTCTGCTGTTCTGTACATCATATTATGTAACTTTACGCAAATTTATTGCTGGGAAACGCCTTTTTTTTGGGGTGAAAAATCACATTTTACTGTAAAACTCAATGTACCGCACTCAAAAGATTGTGCTGGTGGGTGGATTGAATAGTACAGGGGTCGTGGAGGTGTTTAAAAATCTTACATTAAAAACACGTAGGTATTTAAAAAAAAACTTGTAGAAAAGATGGAACTTTGACTTGGTTCCCAGGTATGATGTACAACAAAACAAATGATCGCAAAGACAGGGAGAGCAAGTGCCTTTCGGCTTTGTTAAGGGTCTTTTTATACCCTTTATATTGTGACTACAGATCATAGAAACAATAGGGAATATGCATGAAATACAAAACTCTTTTTTTTATGAAAAATGCCTTGTATTGGCTCATAAAAACATTGTGGTACACTTGTTTAAGTTTCTAATACATCACTTATTTTTCAATTTACTGTTTTATGTAGCATGTTTTTGGTGAAACGGAACGCACTGTCAAAACACACCGTCCTCGATAACGGTATTGACTTCAAACTTCATTATGTCAAAAAAACACTATTTGAAAGGTGCCAAAAGTTTCACTAAAATTTTATTTTAATATTGTTATTGCAATTTTTACTTGAATAAAGCACAAACAATTGGGAAAATTATTATATTAAGGCCAAAAAAAACAGATGTAAACAAGGCAGATTGTAGATAATGACGTCACATCATGGCCGCGACAGCTACGGACGTTTGAACTGTCGTAGAAAATTGCAGGAGTTTAATATTATTTTTGTGCGACAAGCAGTAGTTGAACTTAACTTTTAATACTTTTCTTGGGTTGATAGTACTGTATTTTATTGATTTAAGTGAAGAAAAAATTACGTGCATATTCCTTAATTTTTGTTGGGGGTTCAGAATGATTTACTGAACACGTGGTAACCGTTATTGCGTCGGTGATTCCACCCTGTATAATCTTATTACATTGCATTTAACTTTAGAATGTGATTATTGATTGCTTCAGTTGGTAAATATGCCCAATTTGTAGTTCTCATTTTAAGAAAATTAATGAGTTTAAATGGCCAATGTGAAGCAGTATTTACGGATTAAAAGATTGTGAGTGAGTTATTGATACAAATATGATTTCTGTACCGTGTTTATAGACCAAATTATACATGAAGAATAAAATAGATTAAAAACATTGTAGTTGTCAGCATTAACCACTATTTTTATTTTTTTGGTTATACTGAAACAAAATGATCATCACCCATGACATCATGGTCATGGGAAGATGAACGTGTTGATTTCTATGATAATGTTTTTTTTATGCACACGTAATGTTTATAAGCCATAGACAAATAGTGTTTTTTTGTGATAGTAGGTGGAATAGTTTAAACAATTTATTCATTGAGCTAGACCTTAGCCCAGCTTTTGTGGGACATAGACCAAGTATAATTCTACATATCTGCGATAACTATTGTGGAAATGTCAACGTAACGTGACGTGGCTAATCCAAAGAAAATCTTATATATCTATTTAATAAGAAACACTTTGAAGCCATTGTCAAGTTAGTAAAAAATAAAATTTAAATTAAACCATCAGAATATAAGCGGTGCTAACGTTTCAATTAGTGCTAGCCTCAGAAGGGTTCTCGTTTTATTTTTGTTGTGAAGAACCAAACCTTCTTAACCTCTACAGGCGTTTATTTTTAAAAATAACTAGGTTTAGACTAACCTTGTCTCACACCGCCTCTTTTGTCCATCCAAGCAGGTAACCCACGTGTAACTAACTATAGAACTAAACGGGAAACATGTACACAATGGTACTGTACTCCACTGAATGGCCATTCGATCTTATTCACCAATTACCTACTTGTGCCGTTTGTGGAGACGGCTGGACATTTGGGGTCATGCTTCGGAACTATTCGGGTAACCTCGTGCGACACGTGATGTTTTTGGACAATGTGATTTAGTGGGTAGGTACACAGTTAGTACTTGATTATTTCATGGTACACGGTAAGCGGTCGTTTTAGTTGATTGATTCGCGCTTGATAGACAATGTGAGGGTTCCGTTTGAAACTTATTAACAACGTTATAATCAAACCTGTAGGTTCCTGAAGCCGAAGCGCACAGAAAATTACCTAGGTAAGTAGTTAGAGCCAAGTATGTTGGTACCTATCCTGACTCAGGAGTCTACAAAATGAGAGACCCGATAATACGAAGCCTGGGATCGAGCTATTGAACAGTTCGATCCAGTATTACCACTACAAACACCACACTGCATAAAGCACAAACTTAGAAGATCTACTAGAATTATGAATAATTAAACGACGATTTAGTTGAGGTCATGGTAATCTACTGGAAAAGGTGCCGGTGCAGGTGCAGGTGCCAGGATCGAGCGCCACGGCCACCATGCCCAGCAGTGAACAGAGTGTCTTATCACTGATATGTTTTACTGAGTGAACACATTCCCATCGCAACTTTTAAAAGAGAAAGCTGACTTTCATCTGGTTATTCCAGTTTAGTAGAGACGTTTCCAAAGTCTAAGAACTTTGGTGAATGAAACAAATGTATTCCTAAACATTATATAAAAGATTTGATTCGATGTCTTGTCCTGTGATACATGTCAAAGGAGCAGTGTACAGGAGATGCAAACGTTGTGTTATCACGAGATTTCGGCGCTTACGCACAGAACCTTATAAAATATTAGTAAACACAAACATTACACCGTTTATATAAAGTCACTAAACCTTACCAACTCTACGACTAGTTATTATAATATTTAAAGAAGAAAAACTTCCTAGTATTGAAATTCACAACTCGGCGTAGGTAATATGAAACCATTTCCGATTCTAGTATCTATTACTGTATATTTAGTTGTCCACTTTACTTACACTTTCATAACAGCACACACGTTCCTCTCGGTCAAATATAACGCATACACTGCCGATGTTGATAATTCGGTGAATAGAGGTGCACCTGTGGTTGCTGAATGCCGAATATTGGATGACGAATCACAATATTAGTTAAGAGATAAATTAGAGAAAGTAGGGGCAGCATCTTGTGGGTATTTTATAACTTAAAATGGTGGCTGATTTGAACTGGACGGAAGGGGGACAGGGTCTTGCGCAGCTTGGGAGAGACTGTAGGATAAATAAAAGAGACGACAGAGGCGAATAGGCAAATAGCACGTTGTAAGATATATCCGGAGAACCTTTTATAGAATTATACACAGAACAAAAATGGCCGTTTTAGCAGAATCATAATATGATATTAATATGAATCACTTTAAAATTAGAATCAACAAATTCCCAAAATACAGGCATTCCTTGCCTAGTTTAGGGTTTTAAGGTCTCAACTAAAACATACCATAGATTTAATACACTACAATTTTGCACACAAGATTTTGATCACGGATTTACTATGTACCTATTAGTCTAGTTTGTTTAGCTCTTGTGTGTAATTTGAAGTTATTGGATCAATAAAATAAAAATATTCAGAATAACAATTCAGAATATTAACTATATTATAAAAAAAACACTTAACTGTTTTTATATATTAGAATTATAATTTTTTACATTGCAATTCTTGCAATTGCAACGTAACTCATATTATCCTATTGTGATTCTGTTAAAGCGGTCAGTTTAGGTATCCCAGCTGTGGACTGCGATAGCCTGAGTTGATTGACTGATATGACGGAACAACACTATTGCTGTTTTAAGAACATCCTACCGTACGTTCATAATAAATTGACTTAAAACCGACATCGCTTTTATTTCGTCTCAACAAGGGTGGTTTTCGAGGTTTAAGTGTTGTTACTGATGTGCGTTAGAGCGTTACTCATTTACTAATACTACCTGTCTTGCTTGTATTGCCGTTTGGTAAACCAAATTGGCTCTAGCAGGTTATAATTTTTGCGCTATATGGCTTCCATTATATCTTTACATATCAACAGTTGCTGTACGTTGCCAGGAAATTAAAGGAAAAACATAAATATTCAATTATAGTTACTTAATGGAGAATTAGTTTCTTCCGTCTTAGCCTCAAAATGTTCCCACTACTGGGACTTAAGCCGTTTGACAGGCACAATTGGTTTTTGAAGCATTCATTCTTTGTAAGCGTTGAGTTAAGTTTTGGTTTAACGTCCTGAATGGCGTAGATTTCTCACAACCAGCTGTTTGTGGTGGAGACGTGGAACGGACGTTGATATCTCCAACACAACCCAGTGAAAGTAGCAACTATAGATACAACAAAAAATTGTGTCTTTCATGTTTAACGCGGAGGCCATCATCCATCCTGAAGTCAAAAAGTATTCATATGTCTCTGAATGTACCAATTATTATACCAAGAAGGAATGAAGAAAATATAAGCAATTGGATAATACTTTCAGAGCAATTCGCCACAGGCAACAGCCATTCTAACACTAAACATTATTAATTAAAAAATCTTTTTAAAAATTAGCTTTTATAAAAATGCACTGAAAAAAGAAAATAAACCTTTTAGTAAATGAAAACGAAAAGCTTTCATAAAAGCTTGTCGCGCGAATGGTAAAGGTAAAAGAAAAACTACGCGCGACAAGCTTTTATAAAAGCTTTTTTTTTAAGTTTTTTAATTAATAATTTTATTTTTATTTTTTTAGTTTTGTCGTAATCGTTGAACTCTTACAAAAAATTTCGTGTCCGCGCCATAAACCTTTACGGAGTTCCCTCGTGAAAAGACATCCTTGATGTAGGATCAGGTCATGATAGAAATCATGTTTATCTATCAAATATAAACGCATCTACAAATTTTGGTATCCGTGCTATTTACCGTTAAGAAGTTCCCTCATGAGAAGACAATCCAGACTGTAGGATCAGGTCATGATAGAAATCATGTTTATCTATCAAATATAAACGCATCTACAAATTTTCGTATCCGTGCTATTTACCGTTAAGAAGTTCCCTCATGAGAAGACAATCCAGACTGTAGGATCAGGTCATGATAGAAATCATGTTTATCTATCAAATATAAACGCATCTACAAATTTTCGTATCCGTGCTATTTACCGTTAAGAAGTTCCCTCATGAGAAGACAATCCAGACTGTAGGATCAGGTCATGATAGAAATCATGTTTATCTATCAAATATAAACGCATCTACAAATTTTCGTATCCGTGCCGTTAACTGTTAAGGAGTTCCCTTTTGCGGAGACGATCCTGGCTGCAGGATGAGGTCATGTTAAAAATCATGTTTATCTATCAAAATTGAACGCGTATACAAAGTTTCATGACCGCACTATAAAAGATTGAAGAGTTCTTTCGTGAGGAGACGACACTCTGGCTGCAGGATTAAGTATTGTCTGTCTTGAAAAAATATAATCACTAGAACCAAAGGTGTGTGCAAAATTTCAGCTTTATCGGTTAGGGGGAACTGGTCTGTAGGCTAATTCACGCAACTAAAGAAGTGCTGTTGCAGTGCAGTTGCAGTTAAGTTTCGATCAAAACAACGCTTTTCGTATTCTCTACCGCTGTCAGACAAGCTCGCGTCAAGTTCGCGTCACGCGAGCTCAATAACGGCATTCTACTGTTGCGCGTGTTTGGTGCGTACTTCGGAACGCAACATGATCGGTATTCTACTCAGTAAGAAAAAGCACTAAAATCTGTACTGGGGTATTATTTTAATATTTTAATAACGTCATATTCATTGAAATGTAATCGATTCTATTCAATTATTTAGTGAGTAATATTTTTTCTCTCATAATTATGGCCACACCCTGTGTAAGTTTGGTAGAGTTTGGCTGTCGTTCAGTTGACGTGCAGTTCACGCGCAGCTTACGCGCAGTTCAAAGATTTTAAGAATACTGTTTATCACTCAAACTTGAACTTAACTGCAACTGCACTACAACTTCATCGGCGCGTCATAAAATTACGTGAATTAGCCCTCTGAAACTTAGTTGCAAGATTTGACCAACTAACAAACTAATTTGTAACAAGGCAAGTTGAATAAAACCATTATAATTATAAAATGACATTGGATCAAAATTGTTGCTAGTCTAATGTCGTCCATTTGATGAAATGCTCCGAATTACCAATCATACCCAGAATTTTATCGGAATGTGATGTCCTTATGCAGTATGCAGTCTATTTTTATGTGCTGAAATATCACCATGATGCGCAAAAGTAGCGACAACCAAAGTGAATGATGATTTATCTATTGTTCACTATAATTTTAAGCAGTGCATTGAAATTCCAAACCTGTTGTTTTATTTTAATCCATTGTGTAACTCGTTGACACATTCTATGATCGAACTGTTTACCGAATTCCTATGACGGCGACCACAACCGTCAGCGGTGGCGTCTTCCAGCCGCAGTAACAGATCACAGATACAATAGGGATTATGCATGAAATACAAAACTCTTTTTATTTATGAAAAATGCCTTGTATTGGCGCATAAAAACATTGTGATACACTTGTTTAAGTTACTAATACATCACTTATTTTACAATTTACTGTTTTATTTAGCATGTTTTTGGTGAAACGGAACGCACTGTCAAAACACACCGTCCTCGATAACGACGGTATTGACGTCAAAGTTCATTGTGTCAAAAAAACACTTTATTTGAAAAGTGCTAAAAGTTTCACTAAAACTTCATTATAAAATTGTTATTGCAATTTTTAATTGAATAAAGCACATACAATTGGTAAAATTATTTCATTAAGGCCAAAAAAAATTGATGAAACAAGGCAGATTGTGGATAATGACGTCGCATCATGGCCGTGACAGCTACGGACGTTTGAACTGTCGTAAAATTGCAGGAGTTTAATATTATTTTTGTGCGACAAGCAGTAGTTGAACTTAACTTTTAATACTTTTCTTGGGTTTATAGTACTGTATTTTATTGATTTAAGTGAAGAAAAAATTACGTGCATATTCCCTACTGCTTTCTTACTAGTTTTTGCCCGCGTCCTTCTTTGCGTTATAGTCGTAAATTATCCCACAAAATGGTTTTAAATATAGCTAACTATTGATAAAAAATGGGAAAATGTAGCTTCCAATTTGTGAAAGAATTTTCGTAATTGGATCAGTAGTTCCAAATATAACCCCATAAATCCAAACTTCACTCCTTTATAAATTTGTTTTTAGTTCAGATGAAAACCATACTTAGGAGTCATACTTGACAACCACCTGACCTCCGGGCCATATATCAAAGCAGCTCGCGATCGAGCTGCCTTCGCGATGAGTAGGCTTCATTACTTAGATGATGCTACAACCCTCCTCCAGGAGAGCAGGAAGGAAACTAGCACGCTTAAGAAGCGCAGATGCAAACAGCCGTCATTCCGTCCTCGCCGTCGAGGCCCGTCGCGACGCCCCGTTACGAACCCTCCCCGTCCCTTGCTCGTGCCAGCCCGCGTTGCTGAGCCTGTAGTCCAAAGTCAGTCCCTAAATAATGACACCACTCCGATCCAGCCTGTCCCCTTGCTGTCCTCTCCCAGCGACGCCCTAAGCCGAGGCCCGTACCCCGCAGGGGGTGCCCTTAGCGTGTAGTCGCTTAGTTTGTTTAAGTTTTTTGCCCTGGCTGGAGGCCTTACACTTAAGGCACCCACAGGAAAGTCCGGTTAAGCAGACGACAACCTCTCAGGTTGAACTGCGAGATGCCATTTCGGAAAAAAAAAATAGATGAAAACCCTTTTTAGATGGCGACAATGACGCCTGCTGCCGATGTAGCGGCAACTGCAGACAGTGTATCTTTAGTGTTATCAGTGACTGTCACAAACAGAGCAACAAAACGTATTTTTGTATTTCACAAATAAGTTTCGCGCAACTTATCATCAATCAGAATGAGTTGATGATTTGAGTTTGCTGTCAACGATAATAGACGTTGATTGGACCTTAGTTTTATAGCCTATCACCGTCCACCACTGGATATCTGCCACTCACAAATAGTCGCTCAACACCCTGTTCTAGGCCTTCCGTTTCCTGACCAGCCGGCTTTTAAGGTCATCAGCCCTTGATGGAGAGCGTCGTATTCTGGTCTACTTCGCCTGGTCCATCGGCATTATAGCTAACTCTCTGCAATTCGTCCATCACAGTACTTGTGGCCGAAGCAAGGAAAACCAGATCAGGCGGATATTCATAGACGACTCTGCCCTGGAGTGTTAATATGTTGTGGTTCCACAAACGATGGTATCATGGCCTTAATATCGTCCTGCTCGTCCTGCTGTTTACACATTACAGGAGCTGGTGGATGCCACTAAAAGTGCCAAACTCGTCGCCCAATTTTAGCCCGATTTAATTTAGATTAGTATCGACGGCTAAAATGAATTGCCGAATATTCGCCAAATGCTCGAAAGGCCGAATTTTTGTTTACTTAGGTAAATATAATAGCAACTCTAATAAATAGCCACACAAATGGTTTGTAGCCAAAAACTGGTAAAGATCTCGTGAACGACCAGTTTTTGCATCAAAAATCGTATAAAATATTCAGTATTGTTGAGTCTGTTGCTGTTCTAAACAGTTGACGACAAGGCTAATCGACCTTGTGTGCGAACCCGCTTCAAAATAACGATAAATTATACATGACACATAACATAACATCACGCTTGTAATTCTCCGAAGGGTAAGGCAGAGGTGTACCATTTAGTACATCCTACACCGCACACTTGGAGAGTTATGTAATAAGGGTCGAGCCTATTGCCATCAACCGAGACAAATTCCTGGTGGAAAAACCCAATAACATTTGCCCGATCTGGGAATCAAACCAAGAACCTCATGCTGATTAGTAGCGTTCCGACTACTAAACCAACGAGGCAGTCAATAAAAATAATTATACACAAATTCATTAATATGATCAACAACATTCATAACAAGAAATGCCGTTGAATATGTAAAACCTATTCACCAAGATTAGGTTACGAATAACTGTAAAAAAACATTGACACGCACTCAAAAGGAATATTTATTACTCGTGTATACGTTTTTTATCGTTGTTTTATTTTTAAAATAAAATATTGATTATCAGAATATTTCAAAAGGTGTTGTGGTATTTTCCATTATGAAATTTTCAGTTACAACCTGAAGACTAGATTTCGTGCCACAGTTACAAAATATTTAAACTTAGCTCTGAGGTTCCGTTATTGATATAAAGTAGGAATGGAATACTCATTTTTGAAATTCCTATGGGATGCAGGAAACAGAGGCATAATGCTCGTAAAATTACCCCTCCCTCTAGCCCTCTGCCTAACCTGTTCGGGGAATTCAAGCGTGATATTTTTTTTTTGTTAGCCTGTGCTGTCGCACTGCTGGGCAGTTCCTTCCATTTTCTCGATATTAATAAGGTTTATTTTAATATATTCTGCTTAATCCACAATCGGGGAAAGATCTTCTTTACCTTTTACCAATCCTCTCTGAACTATGTCGATTTCTAGATTTTTGTTGCAATAGTTTCTACGATTTATGCCAATATTTATTTTCCCAGTATGCCATTACTTAAAATTCATCTATCATTATAAAATGTGAAGATTATAATCATGTTTCCTATACCTCTGTAGAAGTTATTTTTAATAACATAATGTCAATTAATTCAGGAAAATTCCATATAAGAAACATTTTTATTAATAGAAAAATAAAATACATACTAAGAAATAAGTAAGTATAAATTATGTAATTATGTCATACTTCTCTGTAGGGCTGGCTATCATGATTTGTGATATTGTAATTACGATTTTTGTTTTAATTATAAATATGTGAAGCAATATTATTAATCAACGAGTAACACAAACAACGAGTGACAAAATAGGAACAATATACTATGGTAAACAGCAAGCTAAATAACCTTACAATTAACTATTTAAACAAGTCTTATTCAATACTTGAAAAAATCTAAAAAACAAAAATAATGTCACTAAAATAAAAAATTAAAACGGATTTTTTTCATCGCTGAATCTCAGCAATCTAACTGACAGCAATGTTTTTGTTTATACGGCAGAATAATCACTGTTTAATGACTCTGTAATGATGAGGCGCCATATTGTCAAGGCCGCAATTTGACTGCGGTAAATCGATTTGCTGATTTTCATCGCCACAAAACATAGTCGTCATTTCAAATCGATACACATAGTCAATTCCGAGTTTCCTTCGTGCCTCGGAAACCACGTTAAGCTGTTGGTCCCGGCTGTCAATTGTAGATCTTTGACAGTCGCTACAGGTAGTCAGTGCCCCCAAAGTCTGACAACCAACCAAGGACCAAGGGGACCAACCAAGGGGTTTCGTATTACCTAGTACTAACTGGGTTGTAGAGGTCAGATAGGCAGTCGCTCCATGTAAAATACTGGTATTCAGCTGTATCCGGTGAGACTGGAAGCTGACCCCAATATAATTGGGAAAAGGCTAGGCATATGATGATGATGACACATAGTCAATCGTAACGTGAATTCTACAACATCGGTTAACGTTGAATGAAGCCAGTTGACGTCGATCGACAGTAATCTGACTGACGGAGCACCCAACTGGATCATCCTGAACGATTGTCATCAACAAGGATTTGAGGCAGTTTAACATTTAAAAAAAAGTTTTCATAATTAACAATTTTATAAGTCTCCTTTCTCTTTTTCGTCTTTTGTGGGAACTATTTCATAGACAGTCTCAATATCTTTGGATCGTGGGCGTTTCGCTGCCAATTCTTTTCGGTGCTGTGCAAAGAACCATCTGTAACAAAAAAAGAAATGAATAAAGCAAATGATGAGAATTTCTGAGCAAGATTTTGGAGTAAGTGGTTCTGTCACAGAGTGGTTTCTGATCACGATTAGAGCAAGAGGAACCTAAGTCCTGTCTGCCTGTGTGCCAATCCTCTGTGTGCAAATGTGTTCAGCCTTTAAGACGTGAGACAATAACAAACAGACACTGTCAAAAAAAATTGTTTCTGACAATCTCTATGCACTCCTGTGCCAGCCTCATCCAGATTTTACCCACGATAGTAAATATCATTGCCCATCTCGCCCCCGAAAGACCAACACTTCTCTTACCATTCCTTGGTATATTTTTGTAGGTCATATAAATTACAAATCTAAAGATCTACCCTCGATTTAACAAAGTATTCGTCATCAGTGGACATTTGTCAAATTGCACTTCCTGCAGTTAAGATCATTTTTTTTAGATTTTTTTCCCAGAATATCAAAATATTTTGATATGTTTATCTCGGCCGACGGTTGTTGGAATTTTTCGAGAGGAATTGTCGGGCATTGTTACAATTATTAAGATGGTTGTAACAACTACAAGATGCGAAAGAGGAGACTGTACATTTCTGACAGGTAAGCGTGCCGTGTGGTGCTATAAAAGTTAATGTCTTAAATAATTACTAAGCCTAACCAGTAGACCTGCAAGCAAAGTTTACTGCATTTTACTCTGTTTTTGTTTTGTCGGTTACTTCATCCTCAAACGAAAAGGGCATGGTAACAAATCTCCACAAAATTCTCATAGAAACAAAATACGCCATTTTAATTTCTGTTACAAAGCTACAAAAATGTGTTAGTGCTTGAATGACATGCGATGGAATATTGTATTAAAAACAGTCTGCACAGTGACGTAGCTTCAAAAGGTTTATTTATTATAATTTGCTGACCAGAAAATTGATGTAATTTACAAACTGATGAAGGCATAAAGAGAACTGTTTTATGCTAAAATAACTTATTTATATGTTAGTTATATTATGAACCCTGCCTTAACACAGCAATTTACGTATTTAAAATGTATGCAGCTAATGATAAATAACCATTTTTTGATATGTATTATGTACAATTATTGAGAACTTACATGAGTATACCGATCGCCGGCAGAGTCATGAAAGAGCTGAACACGAAGACAGTCCCACTGAACACCGTGATGGTGTTGGAGTACAGCTTGGAGTACGTAGGGTCGAACATCAGAGCTGCGAGGGTTTCCACCAGGCTGAACAGCGAGTTCATTTTACCTGAAAAATATCATGAATAAAGGGTTTATTTTAAAGACGGTCTCGTTGATATTCTGGTCGCAAGGGTTAATTCTTCTTATGAAGACCTATACAAGGTGTCGCTTTGCATCCTGGTCAAATTCAAGGCGGTATCTATGCTGATGATTCTCGACCCGAATTGATAATAAAATGAGTAGGTTTTCTTTCTTATTTACGGAAATCAGTAAGTGTAAACCTGTACTAAAACGCTGACTGCCTGTCTGTAACTGGCCCTATAACCGCGCCTTCACATACACAAATAAACACACACAGAGACATGTCGCGCGATGGGTGATTCTTCTATTACTTTCGTGTTATTCTGAAATACTGTCAAATTTAAACAATTTAAAACAGCAGCTTTATTAAACATTTGACCAGGTATAGTAATTTAAATTGATTATTCATGTCTTTTGTGATAAGCTTGTGAATTTTGACTAGGATGCAAAACTACACTTTGTACAAGTAGCATTCGTTTCAAAGCCTTGTTTTTCTAAAACAACATTGGACAGCGGATTTAAGGTTTTCTTTAGCTTAAGTCTATTCCAAACTTATATTGTCACTTTATTATTATTTATTTTGAGCTCCCGATATTTCGACGCTGTTGCAAGCGCCATGATCGCGGGTTGACTCAGTCAACAGCGTATCCCGTGAGTGACAATATAAGTTTAGTTTTAAACCGTGAAAGCTATGAACAGTGTTTAAGTCTACTCAATTCATTGTGACTTGTCGCTGATAGAAGGTCACTAGGTATATCTATTCTGTTTTTACTATTCAAGTTTAATTAAATTTAATTGTATGTTGGCGCTTAGTAATTACTAAGTTAGCTTATCTTCCGAATTTTATTGTTTTGTGCATGTGGTGTTTACCTTTAAGTAATTGTTACGCTGTTATTTAACTTTAAGAATGAATTATGTCGCTGTATCCAGTGTGAACAATTGTTGCTAGACCTTTAATAAATAAATAAAAAATAAATAAATCTAAGCCCTCTGGACTCGGTTCCCAGTTTGAGCAATATGTAATTGGGATTTTTCATTAGGAGTTTCTAAGTAACAGCCCAGAGTTAGAATACGCGCCCGATTTATGGCAATAGGATCGCCTAAACTTAAAATAACTAGCAAATCTGAATATACTATAGGTACACTTCTGCTTGACCGTTCAAGGACAACAGACAGGATGTTAATATTTGATTAATAATAAAATTCTAAGAGGAATTAACAAAAAAGTACAAGTTTTGTTAGTGAAGTTTTTGTGCAGATCACCTTGTTTTTCTTTGAGGTTCTGACGAGTGGAAATTTAGGCTTTTTTATCTGATCTATGTTTACTTCAGGGTTTTTCCCATGTAACAAAGTAAAAAGTACGACTTACCCATTTCTTCGCTAGGTACCAGCTTAGATGCCATCGACCGCAGAGATGTGAATGTGGTAGCATTCAATATCTCAATGAGTGGTACTGTAAATTAAAACATAGGTTACAACAACCTATAAGTAGACTCACGCAGGCGCAGCATACACATGGTCTTTTACTTTTTTTCACACAGAAAAAATAGAAGTGTCTGTTTTTATTTTCGTTGTCTGTCTTTTTGTTCCAGCTAATCTCCGAAACGTCTGGACCGATTTTGCCGGGACTTTTACTGGCAGATAGCTGATGAAGGAAGGAGGAGTCATTTTTAATTTGGAAAAATGCGGTGCAAAAAAAAATCCATGAAATTGTTAGCAAAATCCGATTCAAATATGGAAGTAATATTTTTATAATAATTTCCCGCGGACGAAGATTGCGGGCAACAGCTAGTGAAAGAATAATTATGCGTAGTCGGAAAAAATCTTGCACCGGTATTCAGTCATTAAAGGGCTTTTGCTTCTGCTTTGAAGAACTTCACCTATTGTTTCGGCTATGTCTTAGGCATTTAAAATCACCATTTAGTAATCGTTTGCTGTTCACCATGGACTTCTTACTAATTCTAAAAAGAAAAATGTTTTTTCCCTTTTCCAACTAAGGTCGTTTACTGACAGGCATTATTGCCCTGATTTTGTCGCCACAATACTTACCCATGAACATATGAAAGTCAGTCTGCACGAAGGTTATGAGAATGGAGCCGGCGAGCTTGCTGACGATGGAAATGAGGCACAGCATCGAGTCGTGGAAGCCCCAGCGTTTGCTGAACACGCTGATGGAGAATAATGCCCCTGAAAAGTGAAAATACATAACATCATGCTTGAAATTCCGGTTGTTCTTTTGGTTCTGGCTATTATTTTACCTACAAAGGGTGTAAAAAGACTCTTAACGAAGCCGGAAGGGACTTGTTCTCCTCATCATTGCGATATTTTTTTTGTTCTAGACCATACCTAGTTACGAAGATATTGGGGGTCAAAGTTACAACTTTATCACATTTTTTTTTAGATACATGTTTTTACACCCCCCCCACTACACCACACTATTCAATCCATCCACCAGCACAATCAGTTTTGAGTGCGTTAGTTTACCGTAAAATGTAATTTTTCACCCAAAAAAAAAAGTTATTTGCTAGCAATAATTTTTGCGTAGAGTTACTTTGTTTGATGTGCTGAATGCTTGGTTAACGGCTTCGTGAACAGTCTGTTTACACCCTGTAGGTACCTCCCCAGGTGTCACCACATTCCCCATGGTCCCGCGCGACTCGCATCCAGCGGATCCCTGCAACCTTCACCAGGTCATCGGTCCACCTAGTCAATGTTGCGACACCTGGGAGAGGGCTATGTCCAGTAGTGGACGTCTTTCGGCTGAAATGATGATATTGATGATGATGATAGGTACCTAGCTTCATATTATGTTATCCATTCAAAGGTTGTCTGGAAGACATCGCCACTACCGATAAGACTAGATCATTAGATCATACAACGTATGATATATTTATTCTGATGGTATTGATGGTACAACTTTTGAAATATTGTAAAAAAATATTCATGATAATTAATTTTATTTTGTATTGTGTAAACAGAGTGACCGTCTACCATCATCAGTTTGACATAGTATAGCAGTTAGACAGTTTAAACAAAGAAAATAATCTGATAAATGATAAGGCTGCTTTAGTCACTTATAAGGATAATTTTAAAGTTTTCTTGCCCATTTATTATTCAGATTTATTGCGTATAGCATAATAATATGTATAGTTTTTCTTACTTTGTCTGCTTTTCAGAATATCGTTATATTTCGAGACCAAAATAACGCTTTGGGTACAAAAATATAGGTAACGGTAAATCATCATTTACAAAAGAATATTTGATTTTGTAATCAAACTGTTCTACGTTTACCTAATCTACTTACTAGACTAACTTAACAACTGTAACTAGATTGATAACTATTTGTGTCTCTTTTTAACACAAATTTGATATGATATACTGAGGCTAGCTGTATAACTCGCAAGCAGGCAAACTAACAGGCTTTCGCAAAATAAATCGAGACTCCGAGAAGGATTACTAAGAGTTCACTTTGATTTTTGAGTTGACGTCTATAACATATGAAAAGGCGCGCTTCACATGTATTATTGGATATAGAACGCGCAACTTCACTTGCGACGTTATTGCTGCTTGTGACTGGCAGCAATGGGATTGAATTGTGTTGGAAAGTGTCATACAGATACTTATGAAGGCATTCACACCGAGGGTACTTTTTATAGAGCAACATTTTGCAACCTGATAATGTTACGTAACCTTTTAAAACTGTTCTGGATTCATCCAGGACACTTGCAAACGTTGCTCCAAAAACAGTTACTCCTGCGTGGAAAAATGTAATATTTCAATGCACGGTGCGTAGATGAAGGTTGAAATAGTGCATCTATCTTTAAGGATACGACGAAATACTAGTTCATATTTTGTCTTTGTAGCAGTACCCTTCGACATCGCAGTTATTTGAAACTTGACCTAAAGACCGGGAATACTGCCACGTTGGATAACAATGCTATTGCCTTGGCCCACAGAACAATTCACATAGCTAGAAGACCGTTTTATTTATCATATACTACTTATAATAAGTTTTCAGTATGAATGTGGATAGCTATAAGAGTAGAAGATGACCAAATAAACGATGGACCCTAAGCCTAGCCTGTTTTCATTTCCACTTAGCAAAAGTTAAATGAATGCCAAAGTGACCTACGTATTTCTTGTATTTCTGAAAAAGGTAATTAGGGCCTAATATTAAGTAGATAACTAGGTACTTACCAATTGAATGTGTTATAATGCTGTAAGTCGAATACAAGCTATATTTAAGCGCGTCCCATTTCAACTTGTACCTCACGTACATGTATGTGATTATGTGTTCACCTGGAAGAAATATCAAGATTTTTAAAATGGATAAATATATTAGTTCAAAATAGTTGGGGTCATAAAACATCTAAATCCAATGCGATGCTATTACTGTGCTTGAAAATATGTTGTAGTTGTGGAGTTCCATAGAAATTATCCCGAGTGGCTCGAGCTAGGCAGACGTCATTGTTGCCGTCGCGGGAATATACTTGATGACCCTTTTTTTTCGGATGGGAAATCATCAAATGACTCCTCCCGCTCTTGGGCGGAGCTGGAGGGAGTGTCAGACTTTTACTGACTAAACCTAACCTAAAATGTTCCTTCATCGCCCTTTGTGTTCCGGGGCCACGGTATCTCTTTCGAATATTCCCGCAGCCCCGGCAGGCTTTGGCCCTTGCGGACCCCTTTCTTGTTGCTGACTCTATTTGAGGTGCGCGTGGAACACGAACGCGCCGTCGACACGGCCTGTCGTCATGAGACGGACGGACGGCGAGCTAGCCCATAGCTCACCGTCCACAGGCCCGCGCCTACGGTGGACTTGATGACCCTGGCACAAGAACGTGGAGCTTGTCATAAGCAAAGAGAGGCCTTTAGCCAGCAGTGGGTGAAGTCGGGCTGTGAATGATGTTGGGCGATGCTGATCCCGTACAGTGCTTATCTGTGTGTTTCTATCTACAGTACCTTTACAAGTTATTATGCCTTGAGACGGAGAGTGTAGCTTCGCTTTCTTTGTTTATCTGACATTTTAAAAGTGCCTGTAACCTTAAAACAAATACCACTACTTTTACTTTGACTGAAATAAATGCCTTGACTTTGAGTTTACTTTTATGCCACTTATGATTTTGGGCCGATAATAAGGACACAAAAGTATTAGGAAGTAGCTGTATAACAATCGTCGAAGTCACACCAAAACTTTAAAGAAACGCCCGTCATTTTTGTGTTGTGACGTCGCACTATTTTAATGTGCATCAATACTAACAGCTGAGCAAAACTGTGCAGCTAATGAGCAAATTAACCGATAACAAAGACGTTTTTACTAAAAAGCGCTTTTCATATCTTTATCAGAACATAGGGTCTCGTATTGTTTAATACAATGATCGGTATTATTGACATAATAACTGGGCTTGTCGAAAATATTTAATTAGTGATATCAGTATGTTGTAATTTACTGATAAAAGGTCAGTCAACGGAAAACATGTGTAACGTTACTAAATTGCAGTTTTGAGCCCCATCCCTACTCGTATTATATGAAGTCCGCCGTTGTTACTGAACAACAGCAAACTTCATATAATACGAGTAGGGATGATGACTGACTAAAAAAATATGATTCTGTTTAGTCCGTCAGTTACATTTTCGAAAAATATTGGATATGTGTTTTTTGTTTATCAAATTAATACAAATTTACGAAGATAAAACGTGTCAAAGATCATGAGTGGGGGCTTGTGACGTCACATTTGAGTAAAAAATGTACTCAAATGTGACGTCACACGAGTTTTCGACGCACTGTATCGTCTTCATTTTTTGTTTACGTGAAAAAAGAAAATATATGTCCAATCCAATATTTTTTGGAAATCTATCTGATGGACTAATTAGATTTTTTTTGTCATCTCCCTATTATGACAGACCGTTTTCAGTCATGGCGGTCAATCTTACTGGAGACTAGCTGATAGCCATTATAGTGCACAAGTGTTTTTGCAGACACAGGTGCAGACTCTCTGTCGTCGGTTCAATCCGACATGACCAGAAAAGGATCAGGGACCTACAACCTAACAACACGGGCTACGTTTTACTGCGCTAGTTTTAGTCCAACTGCTAATATAACATTGTTATTCTAGAATCACGTTTTGCTATCAGGAAGTTCTCAATAGCCGTTCGGTTTAGGAAGTTGGTGTGGTACCTCCGAACCTGCTTCGGAAAGCACGTTAAGCCGTTTGTCCTGCGGATTACCGTGCCGTCGGACTATGAGAGTGATGGACGAGGTGATGCATTTTGCACCTGTTTCTGCACAATCACTTGTGCACTATAACATCTCCCGCGTGGATAGCTAGTTCCTGCTAAGATTGTGCCCACCATGGACGAAAAACGGTAAAGAAAACTATTCAACTGGATTACATCTACTTACCATGGTTGGGTCCATAAACAATGGCAACGACAAGAAGCGTCAAGATGATCTTCTTCCTGTAGTTCGTATCTCTCTTCTTAAATGCTACTTCCCCAGTTTCTTTCACTAATGTTACCATGTCAGAGCAAGTTACTGGTTCCACCTGGAAAGCGATTATATGATTATTCAAGTATACAAGAACTTGTGTGGTATACTACCACTAAAAAACCCAATTAAGGAAAAATCACGCTCTAATTAAATTCGGGGTTTACAAGGTAAAATCGACTCCTCCTATTGTTGAAATCGGTTAAAATGTAGCTTATGTTAACCGGGCACTACTAGCGAATCGATTGACACCTTATTTATCAAAATCGGATGAATAGTTTAGGCGCTACGGAGGAATAAACGTAAATACAAACAGACATACATAGACTGCAAAAACAGAACCCTTCCTTTTGGCTTCGCCGTAGTCGGGTAAAAATATACTGTGTGGGACATTGTGGCAAAAAGTTTTACAATGGATTCAGTACATGATTCTAGATCCAAAGAAACGATGGATGGACTTTGTGAAGGTTTATTTGGCTGGGGATGACTGCTGAGATGACGAATAATAGAGATGTATGGAAGAAGACATGCTGCGCGGACTGCAAATATTTCTACGACATGGATCTAGATCTACCAGAATTGGTTTCTTAACCGTATAGTAGTAATTGAAGAGTAGGTCACTTTTGTAACATCAGTTTTTTTTTCTGCTGACTTTCATCATTGTAACTGGCTTTAGATTACATAATACGACAGCATAGACACCAGAAGAAGTTAAAGAAGTTGAATAATAAAGTGACCATAAAAAAAGTGTTTACCTTCTCATTCTTATCAGTCCGTGGCTTAGTGTTACTCTCCAAGTAGAAGAATCCGTAAGAGAATGTCATCATATAAATAACTCCAGAAATTATAAAGATTCCGTAATATCCCAACACTTTCAACAGGATTCCACTCAAAGCCGTTCCAATGGGTATTCCGGCAGTCATGCAAAGATTCACAAGTCCCACTCTGAAGGTCCTGGATTCTTCATCAGTAATATCACTAATATAGCTGAAAACTCCAAGGTAAACCATGACCCAGCCGCCTGTGACGGCCGGGAACAGAGCTTCGAAGAACATTGTCACTTCAACGGCGATTTCTTTGAAGAAGAAGGTGCTGAGCAGATTGCTAATGGACACCATAAATTCTCCAAAGATTGGCAGCAAAATACACACTTTTCTGTTCCCAGTTCTGTCGCTCCAAGCGCCCATGAATATCACGAGTAGCGTTGGGATTGATGTCTGTATCACACTCTTCCATGATTCTATGTTGGAGATGATCTTTTGGACCTCACCCTCGTACTCTGTCAAGTTACCTTTCCTATCAATCAGTGCATCACAAATTGAATCATTGTAGTTCAGCTTCACGCGGCAAGTTTTATCCAGGTTCAGATTTTGTATCGCCAGTCTGGCTAACATCGACGGTATTATGAGACCTGCTAGTATAGGCTCTACAGTTATGTTTGATCTTATTCGACATAGTTTTCTAAAAAAACTTTCCTTCTCAGCAGTACAATACTTGATATTTTTCTCTTTTAGTGTCTCGTCCTCAATTGGTTCATGTTTTTTTTCTGTATCTGACATGTTGTGTTCACTCAACGAAAGTGTTTGTCAAACTAACAGTAGATGTTATTATATTAAAAGTTTATTTCTTACATATTATCTCAAATGCTTATTATTTGTAAAGCTTAAGATGTATATTATGTACGGCTTGATCCAAAAAATGTTTCAGATATTTTGTGTAATGTATAATGGGTGTTGTTTTAAAATCATACAAAAATTAAGAATAGAGGTTTTATTATTTTGGAATATTGACATTTTATATCTTGAACTTTTTCAAATGTGGAAACACTTTGTACAAATTGTATGTATGGTATGCATTATGCAACACAGTACATGATAACATGATACTTGTTGAAAGTCGTCAACATCCAATGGCTTCATTTATTCTTTGCAGTCGAACAAAATCCTTATTATGTTAAAAACTGCGCCAAATGAACAACTTTTGATCTTGAAGTCACGAATAAGGACGTTTGCCATTTATTAGCATAGACCTATCCCCTACAATTTTCACCAACTTCTTTTTCTTTGCTGTATTGATTATGATCCATTCATCATCTGCTTGGTGGTGGCTGAGGGTGCCACAATCCGGTTCAATATGTGTTTTAAAATGTATTTCTCCTTTCTTTCATCTGAAAACATACTGACGACGTTTCAGGAAATCATCGTGAAGAAACCTGGACCTATCTACATCTACACTTCTACACACAATGAATAAACTCAAAAACTACTGCGCCGATTTCAAAAATTCTTTCACCATTAGAAAGCCACGTCTTTATTGAGTAACATAGGCTATATTTTAACTCCCACGGGAACGGGAACTACGCCGGTGAAACTGCGTGACGTCCGCTTGTAATTAATATTGAGCTAACGTAGTGATCAATGCTTTTGCTCTTTCTCCTCTGACCAGCTGGAACAGTACCTAAGAAGCTGTTAACTTTATTTGTATTTTCCCCATATGTGTTAAATCTAACCATCCTGTAGACAAAAAGACTTATCAAAGTTAAATAATTGCACATTAGCTAACGAATATTTGCGTAGAGTATTTAGCCTGCCACTGCGGCCTGATGCTCTCATAAAATTAAATACACAATGTAATCAATTGTCTTGTATTTGCTCTTAGATAGGTAACTTGCGCAAGTGATTCTCGAAGCATTCGGTATATATAAGTATATCTTCATAATCATTATCATCATGACTAAAATGATTAGATTTTTTTTAAATGTCATCTTGTAATTCGAACTTAACCAAGTAAACTAAACAGTTTACTTGGTTAAGTTCGAATTACACACAACAGTGATTTGCAAAATTATGATTTTAGCACTCAACAGTGATTTGCTGTGTTTTTTTAAAAATAACTTTATGACTAGTGTTTTAGAGTCTCAAATGTATTTTTAAGAATTTATTTTTAAAAGGTTATGGAATTGCATAATGTGACGCAATTCGAACACATTTTTAACCGACTACGGCGAAGCCAAAAGGGTTATGATTTTAGCAATTTCCAATACCCGGTTTTTGCAATAATCCTAGGTGTTTCGCAGAGATTCGATGTTTTAAATTATCCTGTGACAGAATGTAACAGTTTATAATTAAATAATTGGTACAAAAAATAAATAAATAAATAATGCTGGAAAATAACACGGGGAAATACAGTTTTTATCAAAATATAATGAAATCTTGGCATTAATTGTAGAGGTAAATGACTAAGTTACAAATTGTTCAATCAAAAACCGTCTGAATTTGAATTCGTTAGTAATCCCCTGGAGTGAAATCACTACATATTATATAACAAAGTCGCCCGCCGCGTCTATCCCTATGTATGCTTAGATCTTTAAAACTACGCAACGGATTTTGATGCGGGCTTTTAATAGATAGAGTGATTCAAGAGGAAGGTTTTAGTATATAATTTGCGGGCGGGCGAAGCCGCGGGCATCAGGTAGTTAAGATATAAACAAATATTTGTTACTGATTTCACAATGAAAAAAATCTTTCAGCTTGTTTCGAAACTCTCTCATACTAAAACCAGTAACTGAGAATAGATTTGAATCGTTAGATTCACCGTACCACATTAAAAGCTGTTCACGTTTATGTTGCATTGACAGCGACATTTGAACAACTTTAACGACTACAAGTGTTTGTAAAAACCAATTTATTAAAAAAACAAACATCATTTCACTGAAAATCGGATAGCTATTAGTTTCATGCGAAATATGCGAGCTCACTTTTATTACTGCCAACACTATTCGCGCTACCTAAGAATAGTAAAGGTTCATCTAATTCCTTAAGGCGACTACAGGAGCTAAATTAGCAACTCTATTTGTGATGGTTCAAACTTCGTTTGAAATACTGTTAGAATAAAGTTCTAATCAGCTTGCACTACAAAGTGGTTGTTACATTGGTCACTGCGGGCCGAATATTGCGAAATGAGTGGTTTTTTGTGATTTACGAAAAATCTATTGATTGGACTCAAAAAATAAAACACTATTATGCTAATGTGTTGCTTGTAGAATTATTTGTCAAAAAATCAAAATGATCGCATGTATTTTAGTATGATATTCACTCGTTAAAATATTTTTTTAGAGATAAGTTCGTGATTCTTTTATCGAGTAAAATTAATTGTATTATGTTTTCAAAACACTATCATACTAGCGTAGATCCTGAAGAATATCTTATATTTTTCTGGTTTTGATTATTGCAGCGAATCATATGCTTTTTTGCATTATAAAACTCGCTTTTAGCTCCTGTAGTCCCCTTAAGATTTAAGACTAAAAAAACGAATTCTTTATTTGTAGACATAGGTTGTACGGGCGTGATACAAATAAATATAATATAGCGAGTCCATCAATGTCTTGCGCTGAAGCGTACAAATTAAATCCATGCTTAAAATAATCAATTATGTTTTTCTATGGAAATTTAATATAATAACAAATCATATAATAACAGATCGAAAGAACAATTTATCCGAGAAACTAATCACAGATAGATTTATTAATCACCAAACGTACCTAAAGACTTTCAGCAGTGAGTTGTCCTGAACAACTACTGAAGCAAGTTTAGTAATAAATCGTTTAGTATATAAATCGATAACTATGACCAAAAGTACCCAAGTAGGTTTTGTGATTTATATTTGACTGATTTGTTTTTGATTCTTCAGCATGCAAAGGGAAAGAAAACGAGCCTTTATAACAAAATAATTTATTATTAAAACAATTAACAAAACGTGTCAGGCTCTCAGCCCGAAGGGTCAGGCTCGGAGACCCTAGCACGAACGAACGACGTGAACCAATCGAATTTCTCATGACTATATTCGATTTTTAAAATTTACCGTTTAGTCTGTCCTACTTCACATTAAGTCTGTGCGTTCGTGCTAGGCTCACTTAAAGTACACGTACGGTGTATAGCACCTCTCATTCATTAAAAACAAAGAATACAAACAAACTTTAATCACAAACATACAAATAAATCAATTTTTCGTTCATTCGTCATAACTAAACTTAATCTCTTATCATCACTTCATGTTCGAGATCAATGCTGTTGATAAGGGAATCTTTCTTCTTCTTCGCTTGTAATTCAGTAGCGCTTATCGCTTCGCCATTTCCAGGTTTAATCTTAGCACTGTCTTTCCTGTTCCGTATGAAGAACCAGCTGTAAAAATAAATCATAATTAGCAACATACGAGTGTTGTAATTTCTACAAGTTTTTTTTTATATAGACTGAACCGTTAAGCCTCACAAAAACAACTGAAATGAGTAATAATACCTTTAATTATTCTCATGGCTTCATATTTTATATAATAACCCTAGTTTCACCTCAGAATGCAGGAAACCTAGTTTGATATATTAGTATAATTTTGAAAATCATGGTCACTCACTGATGAGAAGACCACGGCAAGAGCACCTTTACATTATGCCCCGATAGGCCCTGATAGTCTACGACCTCCTTAATGAAAATATTGATCGTTTTCACATTAAAGTTCTGTCAAACTAGTGCGCCTTTTAGGAATACTGAGCCATTTTTTCGTGTAGAACAATATATTTCTGCTAGTAACAAATAGCTCTTAATCTAACTTAGGCGCAGTTTAAAGTTTTTCGTTAAAAAACTATGAACATAAATTGCAAAAGTCTTACGCTGGATAATTTATTTTTGTAATTGGCTAAGTTAGGTAAGAACAATATTTGTTAATCTCATCTGATTTAACTTTTAGTCTTTTGGCAGAACACGTCGTATGCCTAATTAGTAGTGAAGAAATGTTTTTATTGTACTTTGATGCCAACTTCTGTAATTCATGTAACTTAAGATAACACTTGAAGTCTTATAAATGGCGCTTAAAACAAAGGCGGAGTGAGTCGTGAATGTCGTGAAAGGTAAATTAAGTTATCTTGGTAAGGGGATTGGTAGTCCTGTCTAACACCAACCAATCAGAGATCATTCAACATTTTTGACATATCGTAGGGCATATCTGTATGTTTGTTATACATTGTTTGGTATACGTTGTTCGTTTATTGTTTATTTTTTCTAATTTTGTATGCACGTCACGTCCCAGCGAACATTAATATTTTTTCTGTTTTTCTTATATCTGGGTGTCCAGCATGATGATGAGGTGGACCCAAGTAACCCTAACTATACAAGGTTGAAGGTTGAAGGGACACCCGCGGAGGCGGTTCAGAATGTTGTACTGGAGACGTGGTAAACGTTTGTGCGTTGGTGTCATTTCCACCCTGTATGTAATGCCTACATCATATGATACATTTAAAAAAAGAAATGTTCTGAACCGCGTAGTTTACTGCATATATTTTTTCTGGAGAAGGCCTAGAAGTGTAAAAATTGGAGCCTTTTACTTTTTCTCTACTTCTTGTATTTAGCTGATTGACCCACCTCGTTAACATTGTTTGAAATGCGTGTACAGGTACTTGTATTACGGTCCTCATTCGCTTGAACAATTTTGCTACCAGTCTGTCCATAAAGGGTGTAAACTACCTCTTAACGAAGCCGAAAGGCACTTGTTCTCCTCGTCATTGCGATCATTTTTTTATTCTACACCATACCTAAGAACCTTCTAGTTACGGAGATATTGGGGGTCAAAGTTCCAACTTGTTTTTTAAATACAAGTTTTTAATGTAAGTTTTTTACTTTAACTTTAAACACCTCCACGACCCCAGTACTATTCAATTCATCCATCAGCACAATGTTTTGAGTGCGTTACATTGAGTTCTACAACAAAACATGATTTTTCACCCCAAAAAAAAAAGTCGTATCCCAGCAATAATTTTTGCGTAAAGTTACTTAGTTTGACACAGAATGCTTGGTTGACGGCTTCGTAATGAGGTGGTTTACACCCTGTATATTGACCTTGTACCAAATATGTCTAATTCTATAAAACAAACAGAATACTCACACAAAGAACATCAACGGTGGAATAGTAAGCGCGGTGCTAACATAATACACGATGCCGGCATCGGTCTCCAAGGTGGTCATATATATCCAGGAGTAGGTCGGGCCGAATATCATCGACGTCACCACCTCCATCAGATTGAAGAATGACGTCATTTTGCCTGAAATCACGTACGAATTGCTTAGATAACACTCAATTTTGCTGTTTGGTTTCGGGGAGGCAGTTTTTTGTGTGGTGAAACGAATATAGAGGTCGATGGAGTTATTTTATTTATTTTAGTGTGTTGTTTTTGTACAGTTGTTGGGACATGAGTTATTGTTTCTTTATTTTCTCGGGTAAAACTTAATTTGAAGGCTTCAATAACGCCAGTTATGTTTTAAGTCCCTTGTAATAGCAGGCGAGCCTATTGCCATTAACCAGGTACCAACCCAGATACTGTGGTTGCTATCTAGAAATTCCTGATTGGAAAAACCCAATAACACCTTGCTCGACCTGGGAATCGAACCCAGGACCTCAAACTCAGCAGCCGTGCTTCCGACCAGTAGACCAACGTGACAACCTAGTTTGTTGTTTCTATTTTTTCTAGTATCATCATCATTCTTTTACTCTTATCCCAATGCATTTGGGATCGGCGCAGCATGTCTTCCTCTTCCATACTTCTCTTTTTTTCGTCTACTCATCAGACACTCCTTTTCTTGCCATATCATTTTTAACACAGTCCATGCATCGTTACTTTGGTCTTCCTCTACTCATATACCCATTCACATTCATACTCAGAACTTTCCTCACGATATTTTCCTCATTCCTCCGCATCACATGCCCATACCACGACAACCGGTTACCTCACAACTTTTCAGTCATCGGCGCCACTTTCAGACTTCCTCTTATATACTCATTTTTTACTTTATCCATGGGCGTAACACCACACATCCACCTTAGCATTCTCATTTCCACGACAAGCAAATGCCTTTCATTCATCCCTTTTGTGGCCCAGCATTCTGATCCATACAAGACAGCAGGTCTAACCATTGTTTTATAAATCTTCCCCTTAAGTTTAAGGGGAATGCGGGAGTGTTGGAGATTCTAATTATTTATTTGCAACACCAACATAAAATGTAAAACCTTGTATAAATAGTGGCAACACTATTCCCTTCCATCTGCGACACTGGTGCAATACAGACGTGTATATTACTTGCCATAATTTATTTAATCTTCCTTCCTCGGCCAGCACCTCATCAGCTACCTACCACCTATCTAACAGCTACACAGGGAGTCGCAGATTGTTTCCGTGACCTACCGCCTTTTCATCCATCCCATGTTAATTCTGTGCTTTACACTATGATCTATTTAGCCATCGCTTTGCATGAGTGAACCGAGATACCGAAAGTCGTTTTTTTTCTAGTAAACCAGAGAAATATTAAAATGCTCATGTAAATCAATAAGTTATAAAATTCAGTGTCTGTTTCAGTGTGTAGTTATTCAAAAATTAGTGTCAAAGCAAAGAACGTTGTTTAAACAAAGTCATCGTCTCGTCGTATTCGTCACCGACTTAAAAATTAGTTATTCTCAACTTACCAAGTTCATCACTCGTCACTAATTTGGATGAAATTGACCTCAGTGCAGTGAATGACGTTGCGTTGAACATCTCTACGGCAACCGCTGAAATAATAAACAATGGCTCAAGTAATCATTCTAATATTTACCCTTCGACGAGGCCAACACTAAACACTAAGAGCCGTATCGATGAACATTAGTCAAAGTGATAACTTGAGTAAAATTCATTATTTATTCCGTAGTTTAGTAATTGCTAGAAGTAAGAACTGTCAAAAGTTGGAATTCTTAGCTTTGCTTTCTTTGACAGTTCTTACTTCGTTTAAATTCTTGTCTATTGCATAAAAATATTTGCAGAAGTAATGGGGAATTTTCCAGTGCTTTTTATGAACGAACTAGATGGCGCTGATCAACCTTGGGAATAATAAAATGGCTCGTTTTTATGTACACTGAAGTTCGGATGAACCTAAGCTCGACTCGAAGCTCCAGGAGTTTAGACGTAACGCAAAAACACTTAGAAGAACAACAGCAAAAACCATGCCAAAACTTGTGGTTCAGTTCAGTGATGCAAAAGAACAGAAGACTTTTAGGTTAAAACTTTTGACAGAAAAAAGGTTCTTTACAGTTCTCACTTTATATACAACAATGAATAATAAAGAAATTTTACCATACAATGAGTTTGACATGTGTCTAGGAGAGGTTTTTTTTGCCCTGCTAAAATTTTTTACCATTGACCTATAATCTATTACGTAGTAAATTCTTTTTTCATTGGATTTTACTAGAACGCCGCTTAAAAAAATATTCCCAAAGCTGATCAGCGCCATCTATTGATATATACTAGAGCGTTGTGACAAACGTCAGAGGAAAATTCCCATTACTTAAATTCAAGTAATTACTTCAATTTGCCCATAGATACGGGTGTTAGACCCAAAATGGTCTATCGGTCTAGCGGATGAATTTAACAGAAGAATGAGGTGTGAATACGCTGATAATGATTATATCTCCTTTAACAGTACAATCAATACCACTATAGCAGACCCACTTCGACAAAAGAAGACTAACTCATGTTGAATCATAAAACATACATCTTACCTATGTACATATCCATAGTGTTTCTAGCCAGACCAGTGTAGAGGCCGCCGATGATTTTGCTTGCGTTGGAGATCAGGCCAAGCGTTGAATCGTCCCATTTCAAACAGTGACTGAACAGGCTTATTGAGATCAAAGCACCTGGATAATAAATGAGAATAGGAATTAATAAACAACTAATCTTTCCACTACTGGGACACCGGCCTCTAACCGACTACCGTCTACCTGTCTTCAAATTGTATGATTCTAGGACATGCCGGGTCCCTCACGATGCTCTCCTTCACCGGTTTGAGAGCAGTGAAAACTATAATTTACAAAAATTCTGATCATTATGATCCAGCGGAAGAGCGTTTACTGCTGGACAAAGATTTCCCCCATAGCAACGCTACAATCACCACTCCTACGCTACTAAGATCACGCCAGATATCTTTGAAGAGTTAAGCAGAGGTGTAATCACGACCACCAATATGTAAACACTTAACAACTTTTAAAAGTGTTTTTCTCCTACTGTTCTGATTAAAATTTCATTTTGTTACGAACATAGTATTCTGAAACTCATATTTTTATGAAAAAGATCCTATCTTCAAGTTTTTTTTTTAAATGGGATTTTCGTTCACAATAGCGACGATGTCAATCCCATTGTACTTTTATAAATATTAACTTACTTCCTATACTAATTTAACTTATAAAAAACCTCAAACCGGTTAGTTAGCTTAAGTTCGTGACTTAATCTAGTTTATTTTCTAATAAAAAGGAATATAAAATTTTTGCTGGCTTAGCTAAAATACCATGGAACACTCCAACATCCATTACTGATAATTTCATCGCATTGATAACTGCATTTCTTTTATTAGTATATCGGAAACATTCCACCAACACATGCTGTGCATCCTCTATCTTGCCACACACTTCACAGTTTGGAGAGTCAGACTTTCGCATGAGATAAGCAAAGTTGTTTAGTGGAATATGTCCTGACCGCAATCGATGTGCAGCAACAATTTGGCTTCGATTTAGTTTCGACCCGGTGAAACAAGGTATATGAGGAGGCTCACATTGTATACTTTTATATCAGATTCCTTTCGATTTTGATCTTTCATTGAAGTATTCTTTCCAAGATAGATTGTTTATTTTTCTATATTTACACAAAATTTCCGAATAGCTTGGTAATATATCCCGTGTTTTTGTTCCTGACAGAATGGCATATTTGGATCTTCAAGTTATAATCGTTATTTCTCGCGAAAACTGCTTTTGAATTTAGGAAAGTGTATACATTGTGGTGCTTGTGACTGTACTGTAATAGGGGGTGAGCACAAAACCAGACTCCGAGAACATCCTGATAGAAAAACCCAATAACATTTTGCCCGATCTGGGAATCGAACCTAAGACTTAATACTCAGCGGTAGCGCGTCTACTAGACAACAAGACACACATAAGGCTGATTCCTGCAACACTCGCCAGGTGATCGGTCCAACTTGTGGGGGGGCCATACGGTTACTCACGCCACGCCGCTTTAAGACATGTAGTTATGACATGTAGATAATAAGATTATAATCATTTTGGTGGGCTCATTAACACAGCTTATGTAGTAAAAGTAGAATAAACAAGTGCAGACAAAATGTAGGAAATGTTTATACTGTGAAGTAGGTATTTAGTGTAGGTATTAGCAATCTCATTTTAATTATTGTTTAATACTGTGCTCATGTAGCGTCTCGTGACGATAGAGATGTGGCTACCAGGCATTTAGGACTGCTTCGGAGGTTCTCGGTTCGATTCTCAGATCGATATTTCCACCAGTATTCATTTGAAACTCAGTAGCAGCCCAGAGTTGACGCAAAGTTGGTGGCAAAAGACTCGCACCTACAACTTGCGAAATGTGGGTTTACAGCATCAACGTAAACCATAAGCGGTGCCAATAAGTTTCCCCTATTAAATGGGATTGGTCACTAGCGAATTGCCGAGATAATTATTATCTAAAAAAAATTAAAGTGTTTAGAACGTTGATAACAACGTTCTAAACACTTTTGCATAATAAAACTAACTACAATACTTACCCAGTGAGTGGGCACAAATAAAGAAGGTCGCGTAGAAGCTGTACATCAGGGCATCCCAGTTGAAACGATACCGGGTGTACAGGTAGCGTACCGTATTTTCGCCTGAAAGTAACAGTATCTATTTATATCGAGTTAAAAGTCTTAAATTCTTTACAACAGCTGAAAGAAGTAGATTGCCACGGTTATAGCAAAAATCTGACCGAATCAATCAGGTATAAATTGCTTCGATCAATAATAGATAAATTGTCAAAATTATAATCCTCTTGAAAATCATGCCCTATACTGAGTATTCATAAACCTCTAAAACAATAACACACAAACGGAATTGTCCTACTCATCACACAAACTGATTGGTGTTAGTGATAAAGGTGTTCATACATCATCGTCATCATCATCATTTCAGCCGAAAGACGTCCGCTGCTGGACATAGGCCTCCCCCAAGTGTCGCCACATTGACCGGTCCCGTGCGACTCGCATCCAGCGGGTTCCCGCAACCTTCACCAAATTGTTCATACATATTTACCCAAAATTTTCATAAAATATACCTAATCCCTTATCGCCACTTACGACACATAAGAAGAAATACTTGACAATTTTTTCAGTGATCATTCTCTATTTATTGTTGAAAGGAAAATATTGTAAGCCGTCGCCTCGTCCAAATATATAGTAGTTCTAGTTACTTTACAAACTAAACAATGACATAAATAATTCCATAGATCCCCAATGATAATTTGGATTTATGTCCGGAATTCAGTACTACCGTTGAATAAAATATAAGAATAGAAACAAGTACGTACCATGAGACGGGCCGTATATAAACGCAATGGATGCCAACACCAAAATGGACTTTGTTCTCCGGTTATTAGGCCCCTTTTTGAATGCAACAGTACAAGTGTCTTTTACGTGTTTTATGTCGAAAAAGGATTTTAGGAAGCCCCGTACGTCGGACGATTCGTTCTGCAATTATAAATCCCATTATTAGACCTGTTCCACATGGATGGCTTCCGCCGTTGCGCTGAAAGATGGAAGAATTACGGTATTACCGTCAAGAAGTGGACACAGGAAAACCTTTAAACCATTGCTTCAAGAAGAGTTCCAACTTATCTTGATTGACTGTAGCTTCAAAAAAACAGACTGGAAGGAATGGTATGGAGTAAGTTTTTCAAGAAATCTCGATAATTCGATCTCGGCTTGTTGTGTCCAATGGAGATACGTATATAAATAAAAGTAAACCAATATAACAATCTCTAATTTAAATAAGCATCCGAAATTAAGACATCACAAGTAAGTAGGTAAATATTGTTTTTTATTTTGAGGAATTATAGGATTTATGGTCGTTGCTCTTTTTTACGGAAGAAGCCTCAATATTGGGTAATCCTCAACAACTCAAAGACATCTCGCAGTTCAACTAATGAGGTTGTTGTCTGCTTAACCAGGTTATCGAGTAGACGCATTATTAGGCAGGACAAAGAAGTAAGTCTCTCTCTTTAAGTATAACATCACGATTTGACATTTGTGTCGCTCTACCTAGCATGCATTGGCTATGACTTTAACATTCACCTTTTATACGTTTAGTTCTTATCAATAAGAAAATCAGATGACAAATATTTTGCATGAAATCTATACGCAATTACGAACAATAAAATGTAACCTAGATAATTAATTATGTTTGCAATTAATGAGTAAACAAACGTATTGTATTAGGCACATGTAGGGCCTCGCTTTTAGGTGAATATAATATATTATATTATTATTTATTTATTATTATTTTATTTTTAGTGAAACCAGACAGCATAAGATGAAAAAAAACTGACAACAGGTTTACGTATTATGACGGTTTTATAGGCAAAAAAAAATACAATAGATTATCTGGTGGTGTTATGGTATATGGTCTTTGGCATTACTTAGCCAGTTAATTTAAATCCAAAGGTTAATCTAGCCATACGCAGTTAAAATCTATAAATTTGATACCACCAACAAACGCTATACAGAATCAGAACCCGCAAGTATTTTAAATTAACTAACCTTTTTCGGTTTTTCTGTGATAGGCCTCTCCGGATCTTTAATGTAGACAAATCCATAAACAATACTGAAAAGGTTCAGCAAAGCGCTGACGGCGAAAACACCGTAGTATCCTGTAAGCTTCAGAAGAATTCCGCTAAGAACAGATCCGATCGGACCTCCGGCGGTCAGACACAGATTCGCTATCCCCACTCTAAACGTCCTAGACTCCGCACTGGAAACATCACTGATGTACGCAAACACACCCATGTATGTGGTGATCCAACCACCCGTGATCGCGGGGAAGAAACCATCAAAAAACATGGTCACTTCCACCGGCAGCTCATAGAAGAAATACGCGTTGAGGATGTTGCTCAAACACATGAGCAGATCTCCTATGATTGGGAGGAGAATGCATATCTTTCGTTTTCCAGTCCGATCGCTCCAAGCACCCAAGAAGATTATCAAGAAACTAGGCAGCGCTGTTAGAAGAACGCTCTTCCACATCTCCATCCCCGCTATAAGTTCTTGGACGGCCAATTCTTCTTTTAGGTATTGTGTTCCTTCTTTTGCAATGAGTGCATCGCAAACCTGATCGCCAAACTGCATGTTCACGCGACATGCTTTGTCCAGATTCAGGTTCTGGTTCGCCAGCCTGGATAGCACTCCTGGGATCACATAACACGCCAGAACAGGTTCCACTGTAATATTTTCCTTTATCACTGCAATCTTCTCTTTAAAAGTTTTCTTCTTCGGTTTTTCTTTCACTTTCAAGGGCTGTTCTTCAGGGGTACCCATCTTTTCCGACGATGCCATGACTACTAAATCTTACAGGATAGGAAAAGTTCTCTGTGACATGTTGATTGCCAATCAAATATTAACTCATTGTGATAGACTTAACTATTGTTGTATTTATAGTTATTTTATCAGTTTTTCAAAGACGCAACTGAGGAGACAAACATTGTTTTGTTTGTTTGGTATATTTATGAAGGAGCACGCTATTTATTCTGACGTAATTATAATAATCAGGTTTGTGTAATGATGAAATGTCTATAATGATAAAATACAATCTTAAAACACACCTTCAACGTGTTGTCATTGATCTACACTACATTTGAGCGTTTGCTCCATACTAGAGCTACGAACGAAGGAAATCTCTTTCTCTCTTGTCGCTAATCTTATAGTATCCCTAATCAATTGCACCAACCACTACCAATTTAAAAACCGTTAGAAACATACTCCTATTCTGCACCGCATCCAATTTGTTCACTATATAAAAAATAAAGCAAGCAATCTAGATCGCGGCAATCTTAATTTGCGGTTTAACAAAGCCAGATGGGGATTTTCATTAAAAAACTTGTTTTTGGATCCTGTATGTGATGTTGAGAAGAATGTGTGGGGAATAATGTTAGCGCTTTTGAAGCATCGGGTTTTTACGTAGGGATATTTTGTCTAGATATTTCTGAGGCTTTGTGTAGTGGTTTTTCAGTTTTGTATCTTTAAAAAGTCAGTATATTTAGAAAATCAGTTTATCTTTAATAGACCAGAGTAAAGAAGTACCCTGTTATAATTTCCTTCAGTAAAAAGGTCCCACCATGAAGAAGATAATTATAATGATACCATTGATAAATTAATAAGTAATCATCCTCATAATGTAAATTGGCATAGACCTGCAAGGAAACACACGGAATGCTGCTAGCCAATATCTTGACATAATACCGTCAAAAAGACAGGGTCACTTGTCCTCTTGCCAGCCACATCGCCAAGTGCCTATTAATCTCAGTGAACTTGATTCACTGCACGTCTAGAGCCAGATGTGCATTTAAATTAAAAGACACGTTATTTTTATATATCTGTGTGGAGCAAGAGGAATGTGTCGTGGTAACGCTGCTCACAGAATGTGCGCGCTCTTGAGTCAATGCACTTTTATTTAGTTGTAGGGGGTTCATGGTTTTAGTATGGTACGGATAAAATGCTCATGGCTAAAGTTTAACTATAGATTATGAGACTTATACAGCTTTTGCGTTGTCATGAGCCACACAAAAGTAATGAATGTTGTAGTAAAAGCAAGCAAGGTGCGTGTTTCACCAGTTAGCAGTTTGGTTGCAAGTCTGACTGCCCAATATAAGCAGGGTTATTATTTCTTGTTATTAAATCGTAAACTGAAGGTGATGCAATACCAGGACCCATGTTGTAACATTCCTGTGATGATATTAAAAAAAATCCCAGCTTCTTCGAAATAATCGAAGGAGTTTGCGAGAAACCTGAATGAAAGCTGTTTATGGTTTTCCAAGAAAGCTTCAGATTAATTACAAACGTACTGCCTGTGATTAAAATGGAGAAAACGACTGTAAACGAGTTCACTACCTAGTACCTAAATATCTTGTCGTACGATAGTACTACCTAAAGTATTTCGATTACTGAACCTAATCGAAATACTTGGCGCGATGGAACGAACTGCTCGAACTTACCTAAACACCCTTTAAAATTCCTAACATAGTATCTTCTTCATACGGATTAAAGGCAAAATGGTTTAGGCATTATGTTTCTAGACAATATTATTGAATGCGGTCAACGATCTGAATGCCATGGATGAATGATAATAATATTCATCCATGTTATTCAACAAATATTTTTGTTCTATGTCGATAGTTCTAGTTATCTAGAATTAGTAGTAGAAGTAAAATAGTAAACAACAACTATAACTATAACTGTGTGGCCTAATCAATCAACAAAAATTATATTCAATTACCATGGAATATAAGGCTGAAAATGGAATGAAATTTTGCAACAAATTGATGTTTCACTCGAATTAAAAATGCAACAAAATCTTAACAAAGGAAGCAATAACTTTCGGACTTTCAAACCAGAATGAAAATAAAACTTCGGTTTTCATTCACTAACAGTTCCTAAAACCCAAAACTATCTGTCAAGTAAATCCTGGTCACCGTAGTTTGTTGAAAAATGTTAGGGAACGCTCGTGGCGCGTCGCCATTGTTTTCTAACACTAATTTACTGGCGACATATTTTTCTGCTTACTGCGAAGAATTGTTGGCCGTTTCTTCACACCTACATTTTCGGTATTAAAGGTATATGTTATGGGCAGATTTTCAGCTTACTACAATAGTTCTTGAGGATTTGTGTTGAAATAAACTTATTTCTTAGCACAGAATGAAACATCGGGTTGGTCATTTTCTATCATGATAATCAGCCTATAAGTGTACCCTTTATGCTCATAGTTGGGCCTTGAGTTGTATATGCTAGTAACTGGAGAGCAGCATACCAAAGCTCTCAACCATTACCCCGCATTAAACCCGCTAGATGGCATCATTATCATCACAGAAGGACTGTTTACCACTCTCCAACAGCATACTAGTCATCCCTCCTCGCCTACTCTGATTCAGTTAATGGCAGGTACTGTGATCGCCGCTTCTTCTAGCCTCCACAATCTAAGTGTTATCTAGTTTGCTAATGGGGGAAAAATATTTCGTCTTCGGAGACGTGCCATTGCCGTAGCACTGCTGCACTGGAGTAACACTGTTATAAAAAAAAAAAACATTTATTTCAGGTCATTGACCCATATTTGAGATTATTAAACAAAACCCAGCCCAGTCGTAAGATGGTCGTAGCGCTTGCGTAGCACTTGAGTAGCACCGGCGTAGCACTTGCGTAGCACTTGCGTAGCACATGCGTATTCTTGCGTAGCACTTGCGTAGCACTTTCGTAGCACCTGCGTAGCACTTGAGTGGCTCCTGCGTAGCACATGCGTAGCACTTGCGTAGCACTTGCGTAGCACTTGCGTAGCACTTGCGTAGCACTTGCGTAACAACGGCGTAGCACTGGCGTAGACCAGTCGTAACATAGGCGTAGCACTAACATAGGCATAACGGTAGCACTGACCCCGGTCCGGCATAGCACCCTGATGCATACTAACCGTCTGTATACACAGTTCTGGATACAGAAGCCAACAACGTGAAGGCACCGTTTTGAAATAAATTAGAAGACAAAGAAAATAAAAGTGCCAGCAGGATTCGATAAAGGCCCGCCCTGCCACACCTTACTACCGCCCCCGTATCGCATTCGCATCGCTTCCTCCTTTTATGTAACCCGCTAGAATAGTACCTCTGTATTGGTAAATAAATATAATATTGTGTGCATTTCCGAGATCATTTCAGTCTGGTGATTGTTTATCAGTTGTTATATTTATATCATGAAGTCTTCGGATTGTCCTCTACTTTCTACTAACATCACTTTGACAAACACTGTGACAGTTGAAGTCATTTAATATTTGACTTTATACAAAGTCGGCTATTGACCTCAAAGCTAATTAAGTACTTAGACCATCACCTTTAAATTGTCAATGCAAAGTCCTATGACTGGATGGAAAAAAAAATAGGGACCTAATTACTGGCCATGGTGTGCTGAGTCATTAAGTGGTTCCTCGCTCCGTTCTTGATCCCTATCTGCTTGCAACTCATTGCACCTTGGATCCTGATCACGATGGCACTGGACTATTGTGGTTCCGATCTCCTAAGCGCAGATAACGATCAGTGAATACTGAGTATTAATATGTAAGAGCAGCTCAACCATGTTTAAAACAGCAAGTTGTGAGTAAAAAATACACAAGCATACGCGAACACGCAAAGAAGTGATTTCGTTTATCATCATCATCATGATCCACAGCCGGAATTCACCCACTGCTGGGTATATGCCTTCTCTCTTCTTGTGCCAATCTCCACGTTCCTGTGTCAGATTTCGTTCAGTACGAATTTATCAATCAAAAAATCCTCGAATATTTTGGTGCTGTTTCTGTGCGCTTACCCTAAGAAAACCTCGAGAGAAAACTTCCATGAATTTAAATTGCCATCACGCAGATTCACGTAACGAACATGCGTTTGCATCATTGTTTGTTTTTATTAGTGTGTACTAATTTTGATAAAATACCTTACATATCTATGCGTATTTATATTTCTTCGTCTGTCTCGTAGGTCTAGCGGTTACAAGAGCGTCTGCTGAACATAAGTTATTAGGATCGATTTTCTGGTCGAGCAAAATGTTTTTCCATCAAGTATTTCTGTGTATCAGCCGGGGTAACGTATTACTCAGTACTGACTGGGTTGTGAAAACGGTGTGAAACTTGGAAATTAATTTCTCAGTATTTTTTTTTTTTCGGATGGGAAATCATCTAATGACTCCTCCGGCTCTGGGCGGAGCAGGAGGGAGTGTCAGACTTTCACTGACTAAAACCCATCCATGTTCCTTCATCGCCCTTTGTGTTCCGGGGCCACGGTATCTCTTTCGAACGGTCCCGCAGCCCCGGCAGGCATCGGCCCTTGCGGACCCCTTCCTTTCTGCTGACTCTCTTTGAGGCGCGCGTGGAACACGAACGCGCCGTCGACACGGCCTGTCGTCATGAGACGGACGGACGGCGAGCTAGCCCATAGCTCACCGTCCAAAGGCCCGCATTTCTCAGTATCAGCCGGAGTCTAGACTGAAGCAATAGGCTCGCCTCCTAAGTCTGACAACTAATCTTACTAAAGGGTATCGTATGAAATAAAATGCTATTAGCACTCTAATAAATACCAAAACACTATAATTTTAAATATTTCTTCAAAAAACACTAACTATTGTATGTAGTAACGATGAACTTAAGAAGATTCTTTTAACCTTTTGTGACGTAAAGAAAATACCTCCTTTATGAGGATAGCTTGTATTGCGAATAAAACTGTCTAGCCCCGTTAATATGTGGACGGTAAAACTATTATAAGGTTACGACCCGACTGCTGTAGTAGAGGTTGTAAAACAAAAGAAAGTAATATAAACACAGGGATGGATGGCCAATTGCTGGCTGAAACAACGTGCTGTTGTCAGATGTTTTACAAAACATAACACGGGGTTTTGTAAGCCTTTTAATATACTTATTTCATCATCTATTATATCTGGTGTCTGAAAACTGTGTTTTTTGGTATCTAAAATCTATTGTGACCCGAATGGCGCAGCGGTAGTGAGGCTGCCTTACGTTCTTAGGGTCCCGGGTTCGAATCCCGGTTGGAGCAAATTTTTGTGTGATGAGCATGGACATTTGTTTCCGAGTCATAGATGTTTATATGTATAATAAGTATGTATTTACAAACAAAAAGTATCTATGTAGTATATCAACTATCTGGCGTGGCAATTATGGCAAAAACTCCCCTTTTGGGGGAGGCCTATGTCCAGCAGTGGACGTCTTTCGGCTGAAATGATGATGATGATGATGATCATCATCATCATTTCAGCCACATTGCCCAGTGTCGCCACATTGACCGGTCCCATGCGACTCGCATCCAGCGGACTCCCGCAACCTTCACCAGGTCACACCCGGTCCACCTAGTGGGAGGTCTTCCCACGCAACGTCTTCCGGTTCGCGGTCGCCACTCCAGAACTTTTCGGCCCCATCGGCCATCCGTTCTGCGAGCAATGTGACCTACCCACTGCCACTTAAGTTTGGCAATTCTTCGGGCTACGTCGGTAACCTTGGTTCTCTTGCGGATGTCTTCATTTCTGATTCGATCGCGCAAGGAAACTCCGAGCATAGCCCTCTCCATTGCCCTTTGGGTGACTTTAAGCCTTCTAATGAGGCCCATTGTGAGCGACCACGTTTCGGGTATGATGATGATGATATCAACTATCTGGTGTCCACGACACAAGCCTCGTGGCTTAGTGTGGCACGAGATGGCGCTGTGTATTAATGTCCAGCGATATTATTATTATTGTTCAACTACATACTGAAAATTAGATAGATTGTCGTGCAACTGCTCGGTATGTTTTTTCTTGAAATATTTGAATATGCGGTCGGGTCAGACGTGATGCGTTTTTGAAATTAGTATTTGTGGAATCTGAATAACCAAATCTATCGATTCTATACGGGCTTTAGTAGTAAAACGATGAGGCAAAAAATATTATTATTATTAAACATGAACTGGAAAATACATATTGAAAACGTATGCAAAAAACTTAGCCAGTGTTCCTATGCCCTCTATAACCTAAGAAAAGTCTCAAATCAGGCAACGCTATTAACAGCGTACCACGGATATGTCTCATCAACATTATGCTACGGACTCATGTTTTGGGGGAACTCACCAGACAGAGAAATGGCGTTTAAAGCACAGAAGAAATGCATAATAGTACGAGAGCCGGCTGCAAAAATACCTACCTCATCGGGTACCCCAATTGGCTATCTTTAGATCGTTAACCAACACATAAACACGTAAAAAAAATCAGGTCTGCCAGGGCCGATCCTGCCGGGTCATGGAAATAATTCATATTTTTGTGTCGTATTTTTTTGTCGAAATTACGTCATAAGGTACCCGAATTAAAGTGCTGGCAACAGTTAACCATTGATTATTTACGTAAAAAAAAGTGGGTCTGCCAGTGCGCACTCTGCCGGAAGTACTTGGCAGACCTCTAAAATATGCACCAATATGGCACCATGAACCCACCTCATCGTGTCCGGTAAGAACCTGTGTCAGGCGGAAGGTGAGGACGCCGTGGCGCCTCTCAAGCCACTCCTCAAAGCGGGAACTTATCGCCACTATTGTGGCGTGCCCCGCACGGGGTCGCGACAGTCGCTCTCTCCATGTCGCCATGAGATCACGCCGAAAGTCTGTCCGCTGAGCGAGAATTTGCCGCGGCAGCGGAATTTCTCCCTGGCGGCATAGAGCCTCCGCGCGCCATTCGTGGAGGCCCGCGACGACTATCGCCTGCGGATCCCATGGCGGCAATCCGGCAAGGAGGCTCGCCGCCTCACCGTAGATCGTGCGGTACCCACGTACTAGCTTTACGGCTACCACATTTTTGGGCGCGTTCAAGTAACCCACACCGGGGCCCCGTAAAGAGTCGTGGACCGCACGACTCCCGCGTAGAGCCTCCGGCAGGAGGCGTTTGGACCCCCAGGTTGGGCAGGAGCCACCTGAAAGCAGCCCCGGTCCGTTTCAGTTTGGGGGCCAAATGTCGGAAATACTCAACGAAGTTCCACCGGCTGTCGAGGACGAGTCCTAGGTACTTCTGACGCCGATGGATACCCCTCCTACCATCAGTGAGTATCCCGGCGGTGGCGCATCCCAAGGCCCATGCACAACACAAGGTGCGCAAGCACATGGTGCGGAAGCACATGGCCTCGGACTTGTGCAATGCCACCTCGAGACCCACGCTGACGCCGCTAGGGAGGTCAACTCGCAGCACCCAGTCGTAACCGATGTTCCACAGGGGTGGCCACAGAACCGATCCCCGTGGAACACGACACGACATCTCTCGCCGGTTCCACTCTCCGTTGCGACCGGGGTAGATGACGGCCCTGTTCGTTAAGTAGTCCCCGACCACAAAAAAAGTTCGATAAATATCTGTAAACTATTAATTTCATCAGCTTGTATGTTGCAATTTTTTTGTAATATGATTTCGGCGAGTTTTTCAAATGTGCTTTTATTATTTATTAATTATCTATAATAAAAAATCATCATCGCAGGACTGCTGGAAGAGATTTCTTATGAAATAAGCAGTACCTTTGTTCTCATCTATCTTAATGTTATGTCCTGTTAAGTATTTTGTGTGTACATAAATAAATAAATAAAAATATGCAAGCCAAAAATTAAATAGTCCCTTAATAAAAAATAAAAAATTGTGTGTGTTAAACCGTGCGCCTTGTGTGCCGCTTTGTGGCTAAACGCGTGTTCAAATGAACTGATAAAAATGGATGCAAAAAAATACGGATGGGTTTTAAATAACAATCGCCTAGAACCTCTATGGTACGAAGGTGACCCAACACCACTCACTGTAGAATCCATTATAATGATCGATTCAGAGGACGATGATATTGATCAGTCATATAACGGTTCAAGCGATGAAAGTGTTTTTTTTTTATTCCATGTTTATAGTACCTATTAATTTTATTATCTTTTAATTTTATTATCTTTTTTGTACACACGTTTACTGATTTACATTAGAACAGTTCAATCTGACTCTGATTTTGAATTTTTTTTGTTTGTTTAAAAGCAAAAAAAATGCTGTCATGTGACCGCCATTGTAGCTAAATTAAATGTTTGTATTTTTTTGTATCTAGATAAATAATTATTGTACCCACTTAGTTATCTACAATCAATAGCAAACCAACTTAACCATTACATTTATTATTTCTTTGATTATTATACATTTAATGTAAGCATTGTTATTGTACATGTAGTTATTGTTCTTAAATTTAAAATATACATATTTGAGTGCTACAATTCTTGTTTTATTTAACGTTTCAATAATTATTATTTCATACAAATTTAATCTTGCCGGAACTTAGTGTTCAAAGCATTTGAAGGTGGTATGGTTACCAACTTCAAATGCTTTGAACACTAAGTTCCGGCAAGATTAGACCTGGCAGACCTTTTGATCCTCTATCGAGGGCATCTTGGTTATTATTTGGCGAATGTTCCATCAGGGTACTCGATGAGGTAGGTTGATGGTGCCGGAGGGGGCATATTTTAGGGGTTTGCCAAGTACTTCCGGCAGAGTGCGCACTGGCAGACCCACTTTTTTTTACGTAATTAATCACTGTTTAACTGTTGCCAGCACTTTAATTCGGGTACCTTATGACGTAATTTCGACTAAAAAACACGACACAAAAATATGAATTATTTCCATGACCCGGCAGGATCGGCCCTGGCAGACCTGATTTTTTTTACGTGTTTATGTGTTGGTTAACGATCTAAAGATAGCCTATTGGGGTACCCGATGAGGTAGGTATTTTTGCAGCTGGCTCTCGTACTATAAGGGCAATATGTGGCATACAAAGCGCAGACAGTTGTAAGCCACATTTCCAAAAACTTCAGCTACTCTGCCGTGTCTTTATATATATGAAGTAGCCAACTATGTCAAAGCAAATCTACATCTATATAACCACCCAAAGAGCATACGCTACAAAAACACAATATGTGCAACACGACATAAAAAAGCCGTTTTCAGTAAAAAATTTTTTAGGTATGGCACCCTAAATCTATAATAAACTACCTAAACAAATCATAGATATTACCAATAAAGATCTGTTCAAAAAATGTTTAAACGAATTTCTAGTTGCAAAATGTTATTATACAATTAACGATTACTTAAATGAAAGATACTAGACCTGCTAAATCCGATTTATTATATTAGTAAAACGTTGACTATGAATTAAATTATATTATTAAAAACAAATTGTTAATACCCGTTTAATGTGACTTGTAATAATTCTATTTTTTTATCAATTTTTTTATTTTATTGCATTCTGACATTGACATCTCATTTATTATTGTATCGAATTTGTATAGAAATTGATAATTGATTATTATAAGTATGGATCAGATTTGTACGCTTCAACGCAAGACATGGATGGACTTGCTATATTATATTTATTGTAACAGCACTGTACAACCTATGTCTACAAATAAAAATTTCATTTTCATTTATGCTCATGAGCTCTCGTACCATAGTCAAATTGTCTAAATTCAACTTGCAGGTTGGTATGAGACAAGCCATCAGCCTCTATTTTTGTTTTTAATAGGGACAGGAACAGAAGGTAGAATAGGTATGTACGTACTTCTTCTTCAAAGCATTTATGTGCTCTAGGAATGTTGCTTATCGCGAAATGTTTAAGATTTGATAGAAAATTGTACAGTTTGAAAAACCAGGTAAGAGCTGCGCCAAGTCACTCAATGCATTAATAAGGGACATTCAATATACTTACAAACAACATGATTGTTATAAATTATTAACTACCGGTATTAGGTACTCTCCACAAGAGCCCCTTAGAAATTGTTAATTGACTTACTGAAAGATTTTATAACTTCTGACTGAATTTAAAATTAGTTTTATTGGTTTTACTTTGCCACAAAGACTTCATTATATTATAAGGTAGGATAGTATGGGGTAAGGTTAGAAAATTAATAAAATACGTTTTTATGCGGTTAAAAACCACTTTGCAACTTAAACTTTATTGGTCAAATATACAGAGCCAGTTTCGTCGTAAAATTCAAAATCGCTTATATCTAGGAGGAGCAGTCTCATGGGTAGGGCACGGTGGCGACATGATGCATGGTTTAATTTACAATAGTTTTAATATGCCATCCACCGATGTTTAGCAATGGAAAGTATCAGAACAATGCGCAATGTTGCAGTCAATGCACAAAGAGTTTACACATAATATTTAGGCGCTTCACACATTGATAGCTGGAATTAGCGACACTGAACTGATGGAGATAACAGTTTTATACACAGGGATATAATAACATAATGATGGCAGAATCGTTCGTCCAGTGAGCAGCGTGAGGTCGTTTAGATGCTGTCATCAGAGGAGATAGAAGGCTTTTAAGCAGCAGGCTTCTCAGACTTCTCTCCAGCGACGACGGTGGCGCCAGTTGCGACGGAGGCGCTCTCGTCAGGAGACACGGTACACGCAAGTGCTGGGAACTTCTGGTACAGAACAGCGCGGTATCTAGGATGGCTGATACCATATACAATAGGGTTGTACACGGCATTAGCCTTAGCGAACAGTGAGCCCCAGATAGTAGCCAGAGGACTAATGGGCGCGCTCTCGAACACCCCCGTATAGTTTATCACAAGGTATGGGGTCCATGCCATGAACCACAGGGAGATGGTCATCAGAGCTACCTTAGCCAACTTGCACTCAGCGCTGGTGTTAGCCGCTTCAGACGATCTGAGCGAAGCCACGTTCATTTTCTTAGCTTGATCCCTCATAGCTTTTTCGTGAGCGGTAACAGCCTGTACGATGAAGTAGTATGAGTAGATGATCAGCAGGAGTGGTAAGAAGTACACGAAAATTGAGTAAACCACGATGTAGCTTCGGCTCACCAAATCCTTTGCCAAGTAGTCAGTTCCGCAGGCAGTCATGTTTCCCTCAGGCACGTATCGGTTCCATCCGAAGAAAGGCGCAAGGGTCCATGCGAGTGAGAACAACCAGATTCCGAGTATGCGCTGAAGAGCTCCAGTCTTGGTCATTGGTTTAGCGGCAATACCCTTGACGATGACGTTGTAGCGGTCAAAGGCAATCATGGTCATGGTCCAGATAGATGTGCATCCAAATAGTGAGCCGGCGCACGCGTATAGTTCACAAGCAAACGGACCAAATACCCACGTTTCGTAGTAGCAATTTATAACCATAGCCGGAGACATAGCGCACATCATCAGGAAGTCGGAGAAAGCGAGGTTCACTACCAGCAGGTTAGATGGTGTCTTCAGGCTCTTGGTAGTTGAAAATATGTAGATAACCATGCCGTTACCAGCAATAGATATAAATCCGAGAACGCCGATTGTGAATCCCAAGAGCGCGTGCCAGAGAGGGTTCATAGGAGGAAACTGGTACCAGTGAGGGTCCACCAAGTGGAGCATGTCAGCAGACACCTTGTCCACGACGGTCTGGTTCACCACCCCATGCACCGCCGCTTGGCCTCCCCAAGCTTGCAGGGCCGCCATTCCAGGTCCGTGATCTGCCATCGCCATGTTGACTGTTATTTTTTTCAATTTCGAATCAGGAGAAATCTCGGCCGGAGATGATTGTTACAAGATACTGGAGAAAATCGTTACACGAACTACTCCAGTCTGTAAGATAAGCCCGTAATGTGGGACTGCCGAGGCTGTGGAGACTACTCGTCTTTTGCTGTTCCACCAACGTCTTATATACTCAAACTTACAAGGATTAAACATGACGTCGACGAAAATCGATATTCATAATTAGATATACGAATCTAAGAAGGTAAGCTCAAGACTTAGTAAAATTTGAGTAGCAGGGGCAGGCTCATGTTGTTGTGAAGGTTCCGTAACAAAACATTAGAAACAAAGATCTTATATGACGAAGTTAATAGTTGCCACGCATTTATAAACCCTTAATGACTAGGCGAAATTTTATGGATGGATGTATATTAAGTAGGTACTAGACTCTTTTCTAGACACAAGTTTGTTCTTCTTCGATGAATATTCTACACATCGAAAGCGGTGGCTTGTGCAGCCGGTTAGCAGTGACTCTAGACAGGTGAATAGGGTATGACAAAAAAATCAGGCTGTCAGATAGATTTCCAAAAAACATTAGAATCATTTTTTTCCACGTAAACAAAAATGAAGACGATACAGTGCGTCGAAAACTCCTGTGACGTCACATTTGAGTATATTTTTTAACGGAAACTGACGTCATACTCATGATCTTTGACGTGTTTCATCTTCGTCAATTATTATTAATTTGATAAAATAAAAAACACGTATCCAATATTTTTCGATAATCTAACTAACTGAATCATCCCTATTAGGGACCTGTCCAGGACCATACAAAGACAGGTCCTTAATACCACACACCTCACACACAAACGATATCCCACCGGATATCGTTTGTGATGTGGATCAGCAGTCATACTTTGTTTCATCGGAATACCACTAACGGCATAAGTTGTAGCTACAGAGGTCTAGCTGGCTTAGTAGTTGGTTAGAGCAAGATTTCTGTATACATATACTAGAATATACAACAACAGACTTAAAAAAGCACATACACTATCAATGTAATAGGATATTTACTGGAGTAACATTTTTTTGGCAGTCGTGATATAATAATAAACCATTGTTGTAATAACAACATTATTTTTCTATATTCTTCGAAGCATTTGGGACGACCCTTCCTGACCCTTGCAGCTAGCTGTGTAACATGATCAGTGATGAGTGACCCGTGGATGTTATGTGATACCATGCGGTGTAAATTGGTGTGTGTTAGTTTTGAGGTGTAAATTATTGTTGATCCACAGTTCAATAAGTTTGAATGTTTTCTATATTGTGGTTGCCAATGAAAATCGCCGGCGGCGGCGGTAGTACCATGGCCATGGGTGCGTTTAAATAAACCAGTCTGAGATATAGAGAAACAGCTAAAACTGTAACAACCAGCATTATGTCATAGGCATATTAGATGAATATTTTTCAGTGTGGGCACCGAACCAACGGCTTGCAATGCAGCAACTGAGCCATAAGGCTTGCTGTAAACAAGTTCAATCCACGGTCAGCTATACTTATACCGCAGAAAAAAGAGCACTTTTAAATACTTATCATCGCTAAACCATTTCAAAGCAAGCAAGATAAATCGATTCCTATCTATCATTATAGATTCATAAAAAGCGAATGATAGTATATTTTATAACGAGGGACTAAACGAAGCCATAATATACCAGAGGTGGTTTGACTCCCGAGCTTGCGAGGGAGTCAATGAAACCGAGGGTATATTAAGTTGGCGTTTAGTCTCGAGGTGCAAACTGTACTTTTCACTTTGAGTGCGAGAAAAATAGTCAATTTAGTACAAAAACATTAATTATTCCTCCAGTCCATAGAACTTTCGTAAGTTTTTAGGTAAATCTTCCGCGTTTTTGGCGGCAAAAGATTATCTATTATGTCTTTTGCTCTTTGCTCGACGTCAAACTCTTCACTGTCACTGGTCATTCTGACGACCCGAATGGCGCAGCGGTACTGAGGCTGCCTTACGTTCTTTGGGTCCCGGGTTCAAATTCCGGTTGGAGCAAATGTTTGTGTGATGAGCATGGACATTTGTTTCCTAGTCATGGATGTTAATATGTATAATAAGTATGTATTTACAAACAAAAAAGTATCTATGTAGAATATCAACTATCTGGTGTCCACGACACAAGCCTCGTTGCTTAGTGTGGCACTAGATGGCGCTGTGTGTAATGTCCAGCGATATTTATTTATTCTTAATAAATTTATATAAAACCGAACAAATTTACACTCGACAAAAATTCTGAAAATTTCGCGGTCAGTTTTTTCTTCTAAACCAGTCACAGATTAAAAATTTAAAACGCATGGCGCCACCTTCCTTGCGGAAAAACCATGGAACTAAAGCTCTCAACATTTTCGCAATGAAGATGGTCCACACTACACAGATAATAGTAGTATATTAACTGGCTGTTTGAGTTTGTCTATGTCACATGAAGGAAATTAAAAAACGAATTACTTTTTACTCCCTAGGGACTAAAGTGGTCACTTTACTCCCGCTTCGTAGGGCTATATTGGCGTACTTTTAGAGCATGAGAAGTGAAAAAGACTTTTAGCACGTGGCTTTTTATAGTTCCTGGCACCCTCACGGAAAAAAAGGCGTGCTTTTATGTTACAAGACTTTCATCATAAACTATAATACTTATTTTAGCCATGTTCACGGTAATGTGCAGCTCGTACCGTGAGGCGTAAGGTATGACTTTGTTACTGGCCTCATACAAGGACAAAGAGAAGTGATCAAATTAATGTTCGTTAAATGGAACGGTGTTGTCAAAATTGACGATGACGAATGATGCAATAGAACTGTCAAATTGACAAATAACGTGAACCAAGAAATTGAGTCGCGTAATAGTGCAACGCTTTCACAAAAAATATTGTATTAAATTCGCCTTTTAGTCAATGGTGTGTGAATAAATAGTTGAACACAGTTATCCAAGGACTCTCTACTTACTAAACCAAGAAGACTCACATCAGCTCTGACCTCGAAATAGGTTAGTATTGACGATGTGTCAGACATCAACATTTCGTAGATTTTTGGTATGAAGTTGAGTTATATCCGCGAATTTTTACGTAAAATGAGTACATCTGCTGCCGTGCCCTTGGCACCCGTTGGCGTGCGTGGTATGAAAGTGCTCGATCGAGATAAATTCTTGCTCAACATAAAAGTGCCAGTTTTAAAGGTCAAAGAAGAAAATTTATCAAAAATCACTCAAATATGTAAGTCGTACTTCCTTAAATTAGAAGCTTTCAAGCCAATAAGAAGTATAGAAAGCGAGGAAAATGAATCATTCAAGAAATGCATTTATTTCAACCCTCAAATAGTAAACCGGTGGGTAGACCTTAGCGAAAGTGACCGCACAGCTCTGGAGCAGTTAGATGTGACAGAAAACAATTTTGACAACAAAGAAATCCATCTTACCTATGACAATTGGCGCTTTGAAACAATATTCAAGGCAGTTCTTCCAGAGAATGAAGAAGGCGTCAGCGGTTTCTCTCAAATTGGTCACATCGTACATCTGAACTTAAGGGAGCATCTACTAGAATACCGACCCCTGATTGGACAGGTACTAGTCGACAAAATAAAGACATGTCGAACAGTAGTCAATAAGAGCAACAGTATAGATAATACTTACAGAAATTTTAGCATGGAATTGATTGGTGGTGATGATGACTTCTTTGTTACAGTCAAAGAAAACCTCTGTACATTCCAGTTTGATTTCTCCAAAGTATACTGGAATCCACGCTTAGGGAAGGAGCATGAGAGGATATTAAGCTATCTCAAACCTGGAGATGTACTATTTGATGTATTCTGCGGAGTTGGACCATTTGCAGTCCCTGCAGCAAAACGGAAAACCAAAGTTTTTGCCAATGATTTAAACCCTGACTCTTTCAAATGGTTAAATCATAATGCTAAAAACAATAAAGTAAACATGTCATTTTTCAAGTCATTCAATCAAGATGGGAAAGATTTCATATGTGATGTGTTCAAGGAATACATCATTTCTTTATGTAATGGTGAAGAAAAGTTGAATGGAAAAATCCACATTACTATGAATCTACCTGCAATGGCTGTAGAATTCCTAAAACACTTTAATGGGTTAATAAAAGATGAGAATCTAGCAGAGAATTTCAATCAAGAAATAATAGTTTGCGTTTACTGTTTTGCTTTAGGAGATGATCATGTCGAAATTGCAAAGAAAATGGTGAACGAAAATATTGGATGTGACATATCTTCGCTTATAACTGATGTGTTTGATGTGCGAAATGTTTCTCCGAATAAAGAAATGATGAGAGTCACTTTCAAATTGACTAAAGAGATCTTGTTCAGTGAAAGTGCAGTTTTAAGTGAACCTCCTTTAAAGAAGTTATGTGTTTAGTAAAATAAATCAATATTGTTTTGTTATTGATAAGTAACACTTTGTTAGTTTTGATCAAGGTGTGTCTGAAAAATCATGTAATAAATTATTTTTAAACATTGAGGCTTTCTTTTCTTATCTATTTTAATTTTACTTATGGAAGTTAAATCACATTGTCTAATCATTCAAGAATTTCTTTTGAAAAGCACTGATATATTCTTGTTTGCAAATACATATAATTTACATAAATCTGTTATCAGGTAATCATAACGTATCTAGTAATCTTTAAAGCCTCAATACACTCAGCTGAAATCAAGTGATAAGGTTTTAGCAGCAATCTGCAAAGAGGAGAAAAAGTAACATTCTATGTGAAATGAATTAGTTCAATTGGGATTTTTATCAGTGGATACAATCAAATTGAGTGAAATAGGAAGACTGACGTGATAATAGGGGCAAGTACTGCGTGGTACAAGTGTAAGTGCAAGCGATCACCAAACCGTTGCCAAGAGTAGCTGAAACAACATATTATGGGTCAGATCCAGACAGGCATATTTTGCAAGGGTTTGGTTATAGGGTACCACACGAAAAAAAAAGCTATTTTACAGTTGAACCAGAAAATAATCTTCGATAATAATCGATAATCTTCGTGTTCCTGAATGAGTCGTGCCATAGAGTAACCCGAAGGTAGGCGATAATTGACGAAGTGTTTACTTTTCTTATGGCAGATCTGTACGTCTCGTCTGGGTTATCCAATGTAGGAAGGGATGCATCTATGGTCAGTGTAAAGGCCTTATTACATTACACGATTTATCGGGCCCTGTCGATCGTGTGCCCTGCCTATCAGGCAGGCCGCCGCTTATTACACTTACGCTAGAAATCGCGTCCTACCTCAGTCCTTACTGGAACGTGGAAATGTTTGCACGTCTAGGATTATGGCGCCGTCTTTATCTAGACGTCAAAAAATTGCTTTAGCGAAGAAAAGGAAAATGTGGATGAAAAGATATTTGCGCCTAAGAGAAAAAGTATTTTTTTTAATATTTATGTTGTTGCATTCTCGTCGAAGTTTTTATAAATTTCTAGAAGTACTTTGAAGCCTTCGCTTCTCATGTCCTTATTTGAATAGTCCTTGTGCTCCTTTCTCCATAGATAAGGCATTTCTCGGTATAAACACCACACCTCTTAACGAAGCCGAAAGGCACTTATTGTTCTCCCCGTCATTGCGATCATTTTTTTGTTCTACACCATACCTTCTAGTTACGGAGATATTGGGGGTCAAAGTTCCAACTTTTTGTTTTTTTTTAAATACAAGTTTTTAATGTAAGATTTTAGCTTTAAACACCTACACGACCCCCGTACTATTCAATCCATCCATCAGCACAATGTTTTGAATGCGTCGCATTGAGTTCTGCCACAAAACATGATTTTTCACCCCAATATTTTTTGCGTAAAGCACAGATTATATAATACCGTAAAGCTACTTGGTTTGATGTACAGAATGCTTGGTTGACGGCTTCGTGATGAGGTGTCTTACACCCTGTATATCAATAAAGTAGATCGACCAGACGTGTTGATTCTGCGCTTGCGACCACGCAACTGAGCTCCCTGCCTCCCTGTCGCTTATTACACTACACGATCGACAGCGCGGCAGGGAAGCAGGGCGGTCGGGACCATTCGACCACCCGATTTAGGGACCCTAACTCCCTGTTTCTTATTACACTTTTTTTTGTCGGGCCCTGTCCCTGCGGGCAGGGCCCGACAAATCGTGTAATGTAATAAGGCCTTTACTCCGCCAAGTCGTACATGTGATATTACGTGATGTCATCAAACGAAAAACATGACGCGGAATTTTCATGTTGAATGGTAGCAAATAAGTCTTTTTTGATGATGACTTGCACATTTTTACCCTAGTGCGCCCAATGCAGAGTGAACCGTGTCAACGTTAAAGTATGTAATGTATTCATCTATTAGTTAATAATAATTTCTTTTATATATTAACGAACTGAGGTTATATATAAATAAATTAAGTACATAGAAAAACGATTAAATGGTAACGAAAAAAATAAATTTACTTTGCAAATACAGAATTGTCAAGTACTTTGTATATTTTAGTAATTATTTTTTATTTAAGTGTAAGTAGGTGCAGTTAGGGCTTCCACCGAAACGAGGACGATAGAGGCAGTACCCATTGATATAACTTGCATTCAGCATCACGGGTTTTGATCTGTTCCATATCTACTGTATATTTTCTGATCTGTGTTTGTGCACGTGTGATCACTCTTAGTAAAACCGACTCTATCCCCCAGCCCATAATTATAAAATAATCATTAACGTACCTAAGTCGTATATTTTAGGAATTACCGCACCTACTAATCAAGATGGCAATGAAAACAATATTATGTCACAACACAATTTAGATAAAAAAATTATGTAAATAAATAGTTAACCACGCAACAGATGTTAATGCGGTTTTCAGCAATAGATAGGTACAGTGATTCAAGAGGAAGGTTTATATTGCACCCGTACGAAGCCGGGGCGGGCCGCTACTGATGAATAAAGAGAGCCCAAATAGGTGGATTTTTCGTTGTAACTTCCAATAAAGTGGACCCAGTCTATTTAATTTGTGGAGCAAACTACAAGTGATAACAAAAAGTTGAAGCATGAACCGCAGTTAACAAGTAGCTTCAGTGTGTATACTCTAAAAACTTAGAATGTACAAAACCTAAATACTTATCAAATTGACCGCATTTTGGTAAAACAAGTTTCCAATATTGGCGATTTCCGCTATCAGCTGTTCAAACATAAACAAAGTTCCTATACAGCATTGCTGAATAAATTACCTTCGAACCAGCCATACAAGTAGCTCCCCGTGGCCGAATAGTCTATAATTAATTCATCAATTTAATCTTGAAATGCTGTAATTGAGGGAGTAGCTGAATACCGCGGTATCGCTCATTTTTAATTTATTTTTATTCGATTATAACGCATGACTAGGATAAGCATGAAAGTAAGTGAGGATGGTTGTTAAAAACGACTGAACGGATTTGCATGAAATTTGGCACAAAAATAGCTTATAACCTGACAATTCCCCTAGGACAATTAACGAACTCCGCGGAATCCGCGCACAATTCATTCATCATCCCGTACGCAAAATATACGAGCCTTGGACGTGGATTTGCGGAATGCGGACACCAGCTTGATATGCAAATGACTAAACAATCATACATCTGAAATGATGCCTGGCAGCAGGGTCTGCAGGCTAGAACCAGTAGCAGTCGGCTCTCGGGTAAATGATGGTGACGATGTTGTGTTGGACACAATCATGCAAAACAATAATATTATTCAAGTTATTGACGCTGCAAAAGACAAATTGGAATGCATGGTAATAATTACCTAAACAAGTAAAGGACGCGTGCAAAGATTAACAGTTATGTCAATAAGAAAAGCCTGCCAGTAATGATTAGGTGAAACACGTTTCACCTAATCAGACTTTCAAAACAATTGATATCTTATCATCTTTCTGAAACAGCATCTTTCAATACCTACTTTGTCGCTGCTCAGATTCTATGTAACGGTTGAAGAGGTCAGTATACCTACTGACCTCGCCGACCGTTAACAGCCTATCCTAACCTATACGTAAGCAGTCAGTTCATACAAGAAACTCATTTAGGTATTTTCTAACTTGAAGTATACACTACGTATCGCCTGTCAGTCAAGGTACATCTAACCTTAGGTAAACAGCCCATCCCATCTTTTTACGACAGTTGCCAAGCCAAATTATCCCCTAGGCCCCTTGGTCTGTCTGTGAAAATCTGTGACAACGCAGTTTTTTTTTTATTACAAGGCTATTTTTGCTTCCCACGTTGCGTTACAGAGACCTTTCAAATCGTCAGTGGCGGTCAAAGGGTTAAGCAAAATAAAACGAAAAAAAACTCATTTAGCGTTTTAAAACACAAACAAATTCTCATCTCATAATAATTACATCTTAATCATTATCACAATAAACGTCCTTGGTCGTAACATTTGTAACAAACAGACAATGTAGAAACATTAACAAGCATAAGGATGGGTAATCAACATCACGCTATACTGCGCTATATGCTATGCTGGCTCTACCTAATTCGCTTCTCATCTAAAAATACATAATTATAGCAAGCCGTGGCGGTGGCCACGCTTTTTGAGTAAAACCCACCATGGACCATGGGATTTCACGGGATACGTGCTGTCTCACCTATCTCGTTCACACTTATCTTGTCAATACTTGCTAACTTGCATAATCTTAAAGTTCTTGTTACAACAAAAAAATGTAAGCGTAGCTTTAGCACCGCGCATCATATCGTGTCGTTGGTTAGTCACCCTAGCATAGCATTTAATTGCCAATAAGTAATGAGTGTGTTCCACGTTTTCAGTTCAGAACGGGACATGCTACCGAACAGTGCGGTAACAGACATGGATCTACCTGACGTCACTGATATCTTGCGGGAAACCGAACAGGTAAGACTTGTTATTTGAAATTATCACATTGTGGAAATACCTATAGGTATTTATGGTTTGCATTACATATAGTTATTGCTAATGTTAAATTACAAATGTTCGATTTTATATCATTATCATCATCAACAGCCTATTAATGTTCCCACTGCTGGGACACAGGCCTCCTCTCTATGAGAGGGACTGGGCTATAATCCACCACGCGGGCCCAGTGCGGATTGGTAGATGTCACATGTCTTCAAATTTTTTGGTTCTAGGACATGCCGGTTTCCTCACGATGTTTTCCTTCACAGTTTTGAGAGCAGTGGTGATGAAATAAATTACACAAAGTAATGCGCCTGTCTGGGTTCGAACCCACGATTTACTGTTCGTAAGTCGAGGCAGTCACCACTAGGCCACCGCTGCTCTCCGATTTTATATAAACTTCTTTAAATATAGGAACACCATCAACACTCGGTATATTAGTGATCGCAATAACGTTAAATAACATGACTGCATAAATAAATTCACATTTTGTTCCCATGGGGGTAGACAGAAACTACCGAAGGCCACCTAGGTACTACGATCCTTACAGGCTCGTTTTAATTCGTCCACATTCATACATCTGGTCATACTTACACGCCGGCGGCCAGCACTAGCGTGGGTATGGCTCATGTTTTTTTTTGATAGCCCGACAACTGTCCCACTGCTGGGCAAAGGCCTCCCCTTTCGCCTTCCAAATCTCTATCTTGTGCGATCTTCTCTGGTAGATTGCAATGGATCGAATAAAGGCCGTTTACATTGATCCAGCAGCTGGGTCCAGCTTCACTGGATTCTAGCGCAGGATTGGCATTGGCACTGGATCAGGCCGTTTACATTAAAGGCTGATTTACATTGATCCAGTAGCTGGATCTAGCTTCAATGGATTCCAGCGCTGGATCGGCACTGGGTTAATGTTAACATGTTACAATCCAGTACAGCATCCAGTATCCAGCGCTGGATCGGAATAGACTACGTTCCTTTTATCCACTGTCCTCCCCCCGCACACCGCGCACCACGTGCCAGTGGCACTGGATCCATGTAAATGTAATGGCCAGTCTTCGCCTCGTAATGTACCTCAACAAAATAAGACTGTCTACTGGATTGAATGTAAACGGCCTGATCCAGTATCAATGCCAATCCTACGCTAGAATCCAGTGAAGCTGGATCCAGCGACTGGATCAATGTAAATCATTCTAAGCTCTATTTGGCCTGCTAGTGAGGTCCGCCCGCATGCGACTGTCGACTGTCACCTTCTCAATATAAACCTATCCCTCGTCAAAAAAAGGTCTATAAAAAGTGGAATGGACCATCCACAGCTGCCTGACTAAATATCAGGTCCTGAGCACGAACCCCGAGCCGTGAGGCTTACGTGCCTAAATAATACCAGTCGGACGGCTCTTCAAGGTTAGCAACGCTTGCCGCGACGAATGGTCACCCGTTACCAGACGGTAACGGGTGACCATCCGTTACATACCAAGTTGGTATGATCATCAGGCGGTTGGTCCGGGCTGTCATTCATAAATACAGGGTGGAAGGGACCCGGACGCAAACACGGATACCACGTATTCAGTACATCATTCTGATTATTCTAAACCCCTCTAGAAATTAAACGGTAATTTAAAAGAAAAATTTGGCGGTGTCCTTTCCAACTTGTATAGTTGTCAGTCGATACGGGTATTCAGAAACTCGATATTCTGAGAAACAGTCTTACCAAGGATAAGACGGTTGTGCCCAAAATAGTTGCCTACCTTAAGCAGATGGTGTCAGATCCTGGGTTCTATAAAGTTTCTCCGGCAGTATTTACCAATTTTTCTTTGTGTATTATTTTCATAATTACGGGCCCTAGCGTCATGGCCGCCTTCTCGGAAATGGATGATTGATTGACTTAAAGATTAGCTCATAAGGGTTTCCTGTAATTGTACTGATAGCGTTTTTAACAAGAAAAACCTCTCTTCTTTTCAGGTACTTAGACAATGCTTCACAACATACAAAATAGACGAGGTGTTCCTCTCATTCAATGGCGGAAAAGACTGTACAGTACTTCTAGACATAACATTAAACGTGTTACGTGAAATGTACCAACGTGACAATATCGCCAGTGAACTTAAAGTTGTGTATATCCGTACGAATGGACCGTTCAGGGAAATAGAAACCTTCGTAGAAGAGGTTAAGGAACATTATGGTGTGACGCTAATGGTGACGGAAGGTGAACTAAAGGGTACGCTGCAAAGGCTACTGGATCAAGATGATAGGCTCAAAGCCGGTCTTATGGGCACGCGGCGAACGGATCCTTACAGCGAGAATATGCAGTTTATGCAGGTAATTTTATTTACTAAACTACTAATTATAATAGAATGCCTCGACGGTCTAGTGGTCGTTAGCGCAACTGCTGAACATCTGCATAGCTATTCACAACGCTTCGATTAGATTTTCGATTCGGAAAGTCGTATGTCTATCTCGCTCGATTTCGTAATGTCAAAAAAAGACAGACACAGAAGCGTTGTGAATAAGGGGCCAGGTCCTGGGTTCGATGTGTAGGTCGGGCAGTGCTGAGTATTATTGTATTGAGTAAGGGACTTCTCAGAAGGAGCCCCCAGAGTCTGGATTTCTCGCCCCCTATTAGGCACATCGGGCTTTAACATATCTGGCGAAATGAGGATACGGCAGGAACACTAATGCTTAACCCTGTGTAGTGAAAACAGGGTATGTTATGCGAGTTTATTTACCGGGGATATTCACTATCGACTGCATTTCTTATAACTTTCAGAACAATAAATATCCGATAAAAAGCTGTGTGTAAACATCCAGATTACTAGTAATTGAACGATAAACTGAGTGGATAGATAAGTAGGTACTCGATTAGTAATTACTTACATTATATTTTGTGATTCCTATGTATATTTAGCAAAGCCTGTGAGACATGAAGATATCGACAGGACTACCCACTACATTTTTTGTTATACCTAATGTTAATTACCAACTCGCCAATTCCAGACACTTTTCCAAGACCCTAGTTTCAAATACTCTAGTTTACTTTTTATTATTTCCAATTAATTTCATTTTTTTTATTTTAACAGAAAACAGACCCCAGCTGGCCGCAGATAGTGCGAGTGTCTCCCCTCCTCAACTGGAACTACCATCAGATATGGAGCTATACCCTGCAGAGAAGAGTTCCTTATTGCAGCTTATATGATAAGGGGTGAGTCAGAATCTCATATAACTATGCAAGATTAACTTTGTAACTGTTTAGTACTAAATATGAGCCATACAATGGCCTTAAAATGAAAGACAGCTTGGTGAGTACCGGCAATTCGTAGTTTGCTGACTGACAGAAGAATACTGCTGTCCATCTTTATGACATTATACTGTGGACATCTTGTGCGGCACCTAGGTAAAGTGTGTTTGTTGATAACAAAACAACGGTCTTCGGAACTATCAAATGTACACACGACTTTTGATGACGCATTTTGAAGATTATTTGTTCAATTTACCACTTACAAATCGTGGCGTATCATCGACCCGTCCGAAGTATAATGCCAGTGTCTTCTTGCCCATCCTGCACAGCCACCTGCACCCTCCAGGATTTAAACGAAGCTAACGGAAGAGCTGTGCAGGTGGCTATACCTATACTGGTCGGATATTATTTGAGTCCATCGACACGCAAAGAAAAAGAAGAACCACTTAGAAACAAACTTCTTCAATGGCCCCTTTCCAAAACCTTTACTTTAAGGTGGATGCTCCAGGGTAGCCCGCGAAATTCAAATTTTCTTACGTTTTTTGCAATTTATAGGTCGAGGAATGATTTTGACCTTGAAAAAGGCGTTCCTCGACTTTTATGAACTTGGAGGGTTGTATTGATGATTTTGATGATTATAATTCTGTAACTACATACGTCTTACAGTCGCGAACAATATTTTAATCAACTTACAACCTAGCACTGGTCTACAAACTGCAAAAAACGTAAGAAAATTTGAATTTCGCGGGCTAGCCTGACGCTTTCACCTTAAGGGTAAAAACGTTCTAATTCCACTTTAATTTCTAGGTACACATCAATAGGCAGCATACATAACACATGGCCGAACCCAGCACTAGCAACCAAAAACAATTTCGGCTGCATTTCGTACTTACCCGCATGGCGGCTATCCGATGCTTCGCTAGAACGAGCGGGTCGAGGAACCGCGCCTAAGATACCCGTCAATGGACATGGCACTTACAATAACATCAATGGCCACAGCATCGAAAACAATCAAATAAACAACGGCGATCATATACATTCGTCTTGTGTATAATTGACAATGGAATGGGTGAATGGTAAAACTTCTACTGATTGTTTGTAGGTAATTTCTGGGAAAAATACAATAGGCTACAAGTTGGCTATTGGTACGATATTTTGAGAAACTTGCAATGTGTGTCATGTTACTCATACGCCTTGTTGATTGGCATATCTTTTCATCAAGACGTCATTTTCTTTTCCCAATTCACGTGCAATATTGTAATAATAGCTTCTTACAACACTTTTTTTAAAAACCATACTTGAATATAGGCTTGTCAAAAAAACATTATTTGCTGGCAACTGGCGGGGCAAACGAATATTGCCAATACTTTTTACAATAATTAAAGTAACAATAGACGTACATAAAAACAAATTACATGACAATCAGTAGCCGATTACTTTGCTCAATATAAACGCGTCCTTAGTCCGAATTAAATCTCTAGTAATATTTAATCATAATTATTTTATTTTATTTGGTCATAAAAACCCGATAACTAGACAATTACATAATTACTTTAAAAATAATATTGAACTTGTTAACTTATCATAAAATAAAATACACATGTAAAATAAAATATAGTAACTACGTAATTAAGAGATAAAAATATATAAACAATATTTGTATGTTCCAACCTATTTTTGCAACATTGTGTTGTTCCAGTAATCTCTATGAAAAAATGGTTTAATGTTGTTTTTTTCTTTTATGTTAAATTTGTTGTCTGAACATTGTGTTGTGTAAAAATCCGAAAGTGGTACAAAACTTAGTTCTATACTTGACAATGACATGAGTTATGAAACATTCATAAAACTTACTATTATTTTCAAAATTCCAATAACCCGATTAAAATGGCTGTCTTAAAATTAAATTGTTCTACACAATTCTGTCGCATTTTAAATTCACTTAGATCTTATGTTAATTAATTCATGATTTTCATTCATTTTATTTCTTAATTTTCATGCCTTTTGTATAAATAATATCACTTGTCGTTTCATAAAGGTAATTTATTATTAGTTATTGTACCTACCTAGATATATAGAATTTAGATAACTGTGATGTTAGTATAATTACGCTTGCTCCATGTAAATGCAAAAATTGTAATGTATATAACATAAGCATTCTAATATATTTCATGCTGAGCAGTAGGTACACTGAATAAACTAATTATTTGTACCATACATTAACAAAAATGTACTTAAAAAACTTACCTATCGATGTACTTAAATGATTACTTTCAATGCAGATAAGTTTACATATTCAAGAAACAGGAGATATTTTTTTGTTTACCGAACGCATGTTTTGTTTAGGTTTAGTTGATTTACAATTTTAGTGTTTAGTTCTTTATTCCACACATTTTTATCGAAGTGTAAATCCAAATATGGGAATGACCACACTAATCGACGCGGAATGGGGTTGTACCGCTCAAAAAGAGCTTTAATTCGATGGAATAAAAACGAACAAGTTTTTAAATATAGGCGTGGCGTCATTTTTCTCATTCTTTTCAGCTGGTACCCATATCATGAGAGTGCATAAAAGATAACTTGTCCGCCATGTTGTATTTAGAATGAGGTCACTTAGCTAACCATGCATTGTCATCCAAAGTAAACATGTATGCGAAATTTCAGTTCAATCGGTTGGGAAGTAACTGTTTTAAAAAAACAAATGCAAGATTTGACAAACAAACATACATACATTACAAGTTAAATAAAAGCTTCTAGAGAGACGTATTCGCCTCATTTCGGAACGGACGACGCGGCTCGACACCGCGCCGAAGTAAATACGAAAAAATGTGGCTATACGTCATCGAGTCAAGCTGATTCGTGTCGAATAGTGTGGTCCCTCCCAGGCGTATGACGCGCACGTTTTGGTCGCAACAAAACCGTACGTTTCTTGTCGGAATGAACACAGGCTCCTAATATCACAGCTACTCGCAAAAATCGCCTTATTACAACTGTGTTGAATTCAAAATTTGATGGAGTCTCACCATTTAATTTTAATATTTTTTAGTATTTATTTAATTGTATCGTCTTATTTATTTTTTGATATACGTAGTTGTGTGACGTGAAATTTCATTCGCAGCTATGTATCTTCAGAAAAAAAGTCTTATCGTAAAGTTCTTCTAAATCACAGACATAATATCATAAAACTGTTTATTATTCCACAAGAGACTTACAACAGACAATTCTTGATAGCTTTAATATTTTTGCGACAAGTTTTGTATTGTTATTATATTGTTTATTTATTTTCGTATTAATTTGTAAAATTTATTCTCGCAATACTATTTTTCTTTGCGTTATTTTAGCACAGTTGTGTTAGCACATTCTTTTGTTTGAATAAAAACACGTTATTTAGAAAGAAAAAAGTATTTTATTTATTCACATTTTAATTCAGAAACGGATATTTTCATTTAAAAGTACTCCTTATCCTATATTTACAGTTATTGTCTTAATTTTTTCAGTTAATAATTACGTGTTGTCGCCACTGTTGTTGGGTTTCACGTGTTTCCGGATAAACTCCTGGAACATCGCCACATCTGCTGGTTTGTCGTCTGAAAAGATAAATATTATATGTATTTTATGACTACAAAACTGAGTCACCAACTATGGTAAAAAAATGCATTTAGTCCTGGATACGACAGGTTTTGTGAGATGATCCTCCCTCTGAACCACTTATTATAACCGTTAGCTCAGATCAGGACAAGAATAAGACTTCTACACATTCTTAATTGTACTTTACAATATTCCTTTATTTTAGAGCTTAGGCAAATCGACGCAAAACTATGACCATCCGGCTCGAAGGACCAATGTATAAATCGAGGTAGAATTGAATGAGGACTTCTAGATATATCCTTGAGGTGAGGTGACAGACTCCCAAGTCATGTAAATCCATGTCCTGCATTAACATACCCATCTCCGGCTGATTCTCCGTGCCTTCCTCATCGCTTGAACTCTCGTTGGCAGGATGTTTGAGGTACATGTCGCTGAACTCGCGACCTGTTGACACCTCATCAATGAGATTCTTTTTGTCAATCACTGTGTCGTCTGGACCTGAGAACATAGACAATTGCTTAGGGTTGATTATCCTAAAAATAGAAGAAATGAATAGAATAAAATCTTAAACGTATGTATAATGCCTAAAACGTTCAGGTGCAGTATGATGATTGCATTCTTTGCCTAATACCAAACGTTCAGACGGTAATAATACGATGGGCGGGAGGGACTTCGGTAAGCCATCTAATACAACCAACTTGGATATAACGCTCGCCGGCGAAACTTTTGTGAATGTGTGTGGCTGGTTCCAGCTTGACGTCTGTGGAGCTGAATGAATGCTGATGAATTGCACCCGTACGAAGTCGGGAAAACCAACAAAATAAACAATCATAAATGGTACCTTTATTTTTTAATTCCTCTGCCTTTTGTTTCTCTTCTTCTAATTTTTCTGCGCGCATCTTCAGCCAGTCCGCTTTATATTCCCTTAAAGATAAAAAGGACATCCATTACTTCAATCTTTTTAAATAAACAGAAAATATATGTAGGAAATACTATTCTATGAACATACTTTTCGTATTCTTCCGCAGCATCATCAACCAGCTTGAAGAATTCATCTAAACCCTAAAAACAAGAACAGAATATTAATTCAAACCTCGTAAATAAATAACTTTCTCAGTACCTAAGGAAAAATATTTCATCATCATCATTACTTGTGTCACTTTTTGGACATAAAAGTGACATTAGAGATTAGACTGTCCCCTAAGCACCCTCCTTTCACCACTTCCTAGTGTCATATGGAAGATGTGGCATAAGAACTTCTACGGCAACACATTACTGACATAGGGATCAAAGTGATCAATCTTCTCTTAGAAAAATAAAAGTTAAAAGCTCTTTATACTAACATCTCCAGTATGTGCACTGACACCGCAGCACCGTAAGTCGGAGTAGAAGGTGTCAAGTGCGAGCGCCATGGACCGCGTCAGGTTGCCGATGTATGTGTTCCCGCCTTCCGTCTCGCCCTCCCCTTCGGCGTCCAGCGCCTCTTGGAACGCCTCGAAGTCGCGCATCCATTCCACTGCGTATGCGTTGTCTACTACGTCTGTCTGGAATAGTTTATTGTTTACTAACTTATCTCCGACTTTGGAAATTATCCCAAAAGAACATACTACCAGGATCAAAAGTATCCTATGTTCAACCCATCGTAGACAGAAGATTGTTTTAACATTTAAAATATTAGTATGTATTTTTGAAGATGCTCTGCCTATCTCTTTGCAGTAAACACTTATACTGGTGTAATGACATGTTTTATTATTTTTGAGTTTAAGAAATCAAGTTGTCAGTAAAAATGTTGGGGATTATGATGCAGCCTATTATTTCTAAAGCGGTTTTTAAACAACTCAACTCTCAACCCAATAATACTTTCATTCTTTTTCATTATAAGTATTGTCTTCTATAGGATTTCTTATAGACCCTATAGATAAATAAACAATTTTTTTTATTGCCATAAAAACAGGTTATCGAAAAATGTGAGACCCTGACTCCAGAGCTAAGTTAAAGTATCAGTATTTCAGGTGTTTTATATGAATACAATGTTAATGACATGCGTGTGTACAAACCTGCTTGGTAGATTTATCACTAAACAAGAAAAGCATTAACAACAAATACTTGACTAACCTTATTCATAACAACTATAAAAGGCAGCTTTGTTTTGTACAATATCGAGCATGCATACAGCATATTGGACATGAATGTGACGGGTGACACGCTGCGGACAGTGTCCATAACATACACAACTACAGTAGGACATGTTGATGCTAACGCTTCTGTTACTATTGTACCTGAAGCTGACCATGTGAACACTTCTATTTGACCTGGAAATAAATGAAAGAGATAAAGTAACAATTTTAAATACCTAGTCAATTAGTCATAATAATAATAAGCCTTTTATTTCTCATCTCACAATATTTAACATTTTTTATACTAAGTACTACTTTATTTAAATGCAATAAGTGTTAGTTGTGTTAGTGTTCGTCTTATTCTAGTTAGTAGTGTTATTTGTTTGGGTCTTTTGGAGATGTAGTCCCATATCGGGTAAAGGCCTCCTCCATCCGTTTCCAAGTCTCCCGATCTTTGGCAAGGGTCTGCCAGTTTGTGCCAGCAGTCTGGGCTATGTTGTCTGCCTATCGTTTGTATGGTCTTCCAACCTTTCTTTTCCCTGGTGGTCCCTTCCAGTTAGTGGCTCGTATCGTCCATCTGTCGTCAGTGAGCCTTGCGATATGTCCTGCCCACCGCCACTTTAATGCTAGTGCTTGTGTTAGAGCATCTGTCAGCATAGTCTTTCCCCTAATTTTTGTACTTCGCACCTTGTGAATCTTTCTTATTCCTAGCATGCTCCTCTCCATTGCCCTCTGGGTGGTTGTAATTTTTTTCTTGGTTCTGTCGGTGTGAACCCATGTTTGGCAGCCGTATAATAGGCAGGGTAGTATACAAGTGTCCATTACTACTCTCTTGAGATTCAAGGAGTAGTGGCCTTTTAGGATTTCTTTTAGTGACCAATATTTTTGCCATGTGATGTTTACTCTCCTTTGTATTTCCTCTTCATTATTTGTTTTGCTGAATGTCACTTGTTTTGCTAGGTATGTATAAGTTTTTACATATTCTATGTGATTTCCCTTGACCCATATTGGTTTTTCATAACTATTCGTCATTACTCTAGTCTTGTTTGCATTCATTTCCAGACCTACCTTGGAGCTTTCCGTGGCTAATGAACATATCATTTCCTCTAGAGTGTGTGGTGTTTCGGCTAGTATGACGATATCGTCTGCGAACCTTAGATGGTTAAGGTATCTCTTGCCTATTTTAATACCTTTGTGAGTCCAGTCTAGCTTCCTAAAGATAGTTTCCAAAACAGCTATGAAGAGTTTAGGTGAGATGGGGTCTCCTTGTCTCACGCCTCTTTCGATCTTGATTGGGTCCCCTATTGTTTCTAGTTTTACCTTACTAGTGCTGTTAGCATACAACATGTAACATAATTAACGCACACCCTCAGACACCCCAATTAGTTTATTATGTTATAATCATAATACATGCACTGAATTTTTAATTAAACATGTATAAGCAATGATTATTTAATAAATTAGTTTTCCTAATTCCGGAAGAATGTTATAGTCACAGTACAAATCAACGAACGCACACAGTCGCATACGTAGGTCTCATACCTACGTATGCGACTGTGTGAGTCTTGCTAGCCTTGTAAGTATTCGCTCGCGTTCGAGACAGCTGTTAACGTCGCGTTGTCGCTCGACTCAACTTCAATAGAAAACTTCAATACATTTTAATGCCTGTTTTCTTAATTGATGTTTTAATTTAGAAAGCACTTCGTCATTTTTTATCAAAAGCGTTCACTATCCTATTTTTTAAAATAAACTAGCGATTTAATACGTTCCCACAAAAAAAGTCTTCAAATCAGCTGATTGGGGATTCTCATCGAATTAATCCCATATTTCGTTTTGAAAACGAGTACGTGTACGCCAATCGGCTCCCCTGTCGATGGCTGTGTTCGGACGGAACGTTCCATGGCCACGAAGTAGCAGCTAACATAGTCCTACCCTGCGGTCTACTCTTGTACCATACCTTTGGTTGACTTGAATGTTCTGCCAGCTAGAACCACATTATCACCACACTGCACCATGCCACAATCCTCACCATTAGTCACCATTTCACTGAACATTTTGTGTCAATTATTGCAAAGAAAGCGCGCGCGAAAAACTATTTGCATAAGTACACTGTACGGAAGTTAGCGCATGACTAAATATTGTTTACATTTATTTAAGTTAGCTTTGATTGTAGGCGCCGCCGGCGCCGCCCGGTGGCTATCTGGCTCTATCCCAGGTTTTTAATTTGCACGAGAAAGGGAACGAAAACAACTTGTATCACATATTTTACATTTTGTTGGTTTATCTATTGTGTCCTTTAACGAGTGCCTGTTTAATGTGTGCGTGCGGTTGAATCGAGTTTACCTAACTGTATTTGTAACGACTTTAACTTACTTGAAATAAGGTTCATTTTTCTTTATTTTGTGTTGAATGGCGGAATTTGTATTAATACAAATAAAACTGCACTTTTAAAAGTCTTATTGCCTTGAGTTACGGTCCATTTCAGTTCGCTTGGACTATACAGGGGTAGTGTGGCTATAAATTACGTAGCTTTAATTATTTTTGGGATAAAAAATTACCTACATTAAAAATTATAGAAATCGATTCAGTAAACGATTCTGAACAAAGTAATTTCAGGATGTGCGTTAATTATGTTACACGTTGTATATGTTCTTCAGAATGTTTATGTATTTTTCATCGACGTTGGAGAGTTTCAGTGCTTCCCAGATTGAGTTATGACTAATTGTATCGAAAGCCTTACTGTAATCAATGTATGCTAGATATAAAGGCTTGTTAAATTCTTTGTACTTCTCCATTGTTTGTTCCAGTGCCTGTAGGTGGTCAGCTGTACTAAAACCCGAACGGAAACCTGCTTGTTCTATTGGTTGTGAGTCATCAATTGTAGGTGCTATTCTGCCTAGGATGATAGATGCGAACAATTTGTATATACTTGCCATCAGACTAATTGGCCTGTAGTTGCCTATATCTAATGGATTTCCTTTTTTATAAATTAGTGTTATTTCTGAAGTGCACCATTGTTGTGGCACTATCTCAGCATCTAATATCATGTTGAAGAGCTTGGTGAAATGGTGGAGTAGAAAAGGTGCTCCTAATTTAATGGCTTCGTTAGTTATACCGTCGGGTCCTGGGCTTTTCTCATCTTTTAGCTTTCTAATGTGGTCGTATAATTCTTTCCGTTATTGGGTTTATTGTTGTTCTAGAATCATTATGGTCTTGTGTTTGTGGGGTGTCGTTATGTATCTTTCTCTTGTACATTTCTCTGTAAAAATTTGTAGCGTGGTTAATAATATCTTTTCTCGTTTTTGTTTTCCTTGTATTGTCTTCCAACTTCTGTATCCATGTTTTTTGTAGTTTCAGGTCTCTAAAGGCTCTTTTTGTACTTCTATGATTCGTAAGGATTTTTGTGATTATGTCCTGTCTATGCCTTTTATAGTCTTGGTTAATAGATTTGTTGGTTACCTTGAATACTTCACTTAGCTCCTTTCTTATGATATTATCTTTGGGTTTTGTTTTTATTAGTTCAATGCGTTTCTTTATTAGTTCCTCAGTTTCTCTACTAAATATTTTTTGTTGTTTTTTCTCTTGGTTACTTGTGCTTAGACTGTGCATCACGGATTCTTCTAAAGTGTTGTAGTAGTTTTGGATGCTCGGGGTCTCTTTAAAATTGGTTTCTAGACGTTTGTAACTTTTAATTTCATTGTCAGTTTTTAGACTTGTAGCTGTAGGTTTGTAGTTTTTTCTATCATTCCTTGGCTGTTTTAAATAGAGAGAGGCTCTTAAAAGTCTGTGGTCGGAAGGGAATTTTATATTGTTGAGTACTTCTGTGTTTGTGATGAGTTGGGGGTGTGTGATGAGTCAGAAGAACAGGTTGCAATATAGAAGAATACAAAGACTACATTCTATGTTACAAGGGAGAAACCAAGGGAAAACACGGGGTTGGCTTTTTACTGAAGAAAACATTTAAAAACAAAATAATCAACTTCACAGGACTGTCAGAAAGGGTTGCTTTGCTACAATTGAAACTAGAAGACTTGCACCTCTCACTTATACAAGTCTATGCACCCACAGAGAAAGCGAGTGAAGAAGAGATACAGAAATTCTACAACACCATCACAGAAGCACTCTCCAAAGCTGACAACAAAGTGATACTAATGGGCGACTTTAACGCTAAAATAGGACACCCCAAGGAAGGAGAAAACTTAATAATGGGTCAGTACGGATATGGCGAACGAAATGACCGGGGTGAACTACTGTTAGACTTTGCTTTCGAACACAAGCTTCCTATTATGAACACATATTTCAAGAAAAGAAAAAACAAACGATGGACCTGGATCTCACCAGATCAGAAAACAACAAATGAAATAGATTTCATACTAACAAGCCAATTAGTCATAGTACCTATCAATTCACATGAAATTATTTTAAAGAGTCATGCAAGAACCCTCCAAATTTTCTTCCATGATGCTCTGCCAACAAAACATTCATAACTCACATAGACCAGACCAAAATATACCAAGAAATAATTAAAATAGAAAAAGCATTGAAGAGTTTATTCATAAATGCTGGTTATAATTATGAGAATTTAAATGTCACAAAAGTTATGATCAGGCTGACATTTACCATCTCTAACTTTAACAAGTTTTAATTATGAAATAACCTCTGCAGGATAAGAATAATAATGTTTGTACCTGGAGTATCAATAATGCAGTACTTGTGTTTCTTTCCAGCCTTCTCAATCAAATCCACAACTTGGCCGAACTTCGTGGAGAACAAATTGAGAGCTGTCACTATACCACCGTTGGGACCCAGCCCATATTGTTTCATCACCTCTTTGTAGTTCACTGTGTCTCTAATATCTGAAAATGAATTATTATGATAGATATGTTAGTGGACTGGTAATTGTTGTTTTTTCATAGCCTACAATGTTCTCAGAGGATTCTATGAGGGCCCAGTGAAAATTTCCTGTATTTTCATCAATGTTCTTCATCAAAATTCGAATCGCAAGAGACTTATTATAGCTTGCAAGAGCTTTTTTGTCTGTTGTTGAATGCTTACCGATATTCGCAGGATACGGAACTTCCCTACATGCCGGATCCAAGTTGATCAGGTAAGGTCTAGAGCCATCAACGACTTTGCTGGAGAGCCGCCGTGTGAACGAAGTCTTGCCAGCACCAGCCATGCCTAATTAAATACCAAATATTTAGTAACAACGCCCGCAAAATGGTAAGGCAGCAACATCAGACAAGCTCTAACCTAGAATGATCAAACATATCGGCTTCCTTGAGTCATCCTCCATTGCTTCAGACTTAGATTCAGTTTTAGATGTAGCCATTTCGTGTTTTTGTTATAAGGTTTACTGATAATTGCTTTCTTTACATTTACAATATATTTTTATTCTCAATTGCAATTGCAAAGCACAGCGAAAACTTGTTGTTTTCTAGAATGAAACTGACAGGTGTCAAATTAAATGTCAATGTCAGGTCATCGTTTTCTTTGGGAATTTAAGGTTTGGCTACCGAGGCCTTCACGTCAGGTCTTTTTTTAAGCATGTCATCTACAGCTACCTTGTGGTTGTACGGGTTCTCTACACCTTTTGTAACTACGTCAACTATTTAACTGAGGGGTATAGAATCAAAGGCAGCTATATCCAGAACAAGTCGTTTTTAAACTGTGAATGCCATCCTATAATCTTCATACTATTTTGAATAAATTTACAAAATTGTTTGGCATCTAAATCAGCTAAATTCCAGCCAAAATTCACGTTAAAGAAACGGTTCAGAACCAAAGGTAGCTAAATCCACAGTTTGGAAACCAACACAGCTAAAATTGCGGCTGGCCAATCACAGGTCTAGGTTGTCGAAATAACAAGATGGCGGATGCATGGGTGTGATTTGAAACAAAAACAGCTATAACCAATACAATCAGAATCAAAAACAGCTAAATCCTTTGGTTGGTATCAAATGCAGCTAAGTGATTTTAAAATTACCGCTAAAAGTAATTTAATCATTAAATTTACTGATTTGTGTGTGTTCAGTGGTACCACCATTCCAAATACTTTCTTTCGTCTTTTTTTTTCATCGTGTTGCCACAGTAAAAATAAAATAAAACGTTTTTTCTGTTTTACGAAAAAAATACCTAGGTGGATATAGCTGCCTTTGATTCTATACCCCTCAACTATATTATCTAGTGGTCTGACTTGGTCACCTTAAGGTAGTCAAATTTTTTTTAAGTATACCGCCTAGTGTTCGTTCAAATCCTCTCACAGATCTTTGGTTCACGTGGTGTTTGGTTTCTGCCCGTACCAGACCACCATACAGTGGGTGCGGAACGACTGGTAGCGCTACTACGATTTTTTTAACAAATAGCCTAAAGTCTTTTTGTTTTGTAGCGTGTTTCACGTGTTTGTATTGTATGGCAGCTATAAGCTGACTAAATGCCTCCTTCAATCTCCTTTCTTTTATAAAAAAAATAAAAACGACCTGTAATTCAATATTTTTATTAAAATTATTTACATGAGTTTTCGAACTATCAACATGTGTAATTAGTAATTAAAGACGGATACACCAGGGTAGCCCGCGAAATTCAAATTTTGCAATTTGCAGGCGTGCTAGGTTGTATGTTGATTAAAATATTGTTCGCGACTGTAAGACGTAAGTATGTAGTTACAGAATTATAATCATCAAAATCATCAATACAACCTTCCACGTTCGTCTTCGTAGAGGTCGAGGAACGACTTTTTCAGGTCAGTCATTTCACATGTTCTCTTCATATTTTCTCTTTACTTTGTGAACAAGTCTTCGATGCGTATATAAAGAACCAGAATATACAAATGTTGCTCCACAATCTTTGCAAACAAGAGTTCGATTGCCTAAATGACTGTTTATGTGTTGTATTAGACATTTTTTTACCTGTAAAATAAAATCTCTTTAAAATCTCGTCGTCGTGTTACAAAACCAATCGAGATCTAAATAACACTTGTTCAAAATGGTGACAAGTTACAAACCTTTTTTTTTTGTTAAATCAACTTCAAACCAGCCGCCTTAAATTCACAAATCGACCGAATCGAAATCTAGGCCCGAGCGTTTGTAATTAATGAGGCTGATCAGACAATTTCAAACAACGGTTTTTGCGATATTGCTTTTTCCATACAAAAATATACTTTTTAACTATGGATTTTTGGTTTCGAAACCCGGGTTTTTAGACATTTACAGAAGCAGTTTAAATCAGGGTCAATATTTGAGCCCACCTAGCTTGGCATATCTTTTCTCCTCTTCTCGTTATGTACAAGTCTTCGATGCATATAAAAAGCAGCTGAATATACGAATGTTGCTCCACAATCTTTGCAGACATGAGGTCGATTGCCTAAATGACTGTTTATATGTTCCTGTAGAGATTTTTTTATCTGTAACATTAAAACAAGATCTCTTTAAAATCTCGAAAATATACATCGTCATAGTGGAAAATTTAGATAGATACTGTTATAGAGACTGGGTAAATTTTTAATGTACCAATCTTACAGTATTTTTATTATGTAGACTATAAAGAGACATTTTGTAAAAGGGGCGAGCTTTGCCATCAACCGGGCTCAAATCCAGACTCAGGGCTGCTACTGAGAAAATCGTGATGGAAAAACACAATAACGCTGCCCAACCCGGGCATCGAAACCAGGCCTCATGCTCAGCGGTAGCGCTTGCGACCACTGGACATATGAGGCGATCAAAAAACCAAAAATAATATTACTTACAGTAAACGATTTTCCACAATATTCACAGATCCTGGGTTTGGGCTGCGGCTTTTGCCCTTTGTGAACGAAGCGAATGTGTCTTTCCAGAATTATTTTATTTTTACTATCCTTAAATTTAAAAAAAATCAAATTAATTTAAGATTGAGACAAACAGTAAGTTTTTGTCATCAATGTTTATATAAAATTATATTAATTGATCAAATAGTAATTGTTCTCAGTTATTTTTTTTATTTAATTATGACTGAATAGTTTCCTAATATACATAGGAAAATTACAGTTACAGTGTTAAACGCGAATGCGTGGAATTGAATAAAAATTCAATTACTCGATTTTTTTCTAAGTTACTCCTTATAAAATTCGCTCAAAATCGGTCCAGCCGTTTCGGAGATTACTATTGCATTCCAGAAGGGCAAAAAAAGCTCTGTTAAGGATACTTCCAAAGCATGAAACATTATGGATATTCGTCTGAAATTAAAAGGCATAAAGCAATATAGATGTCTCACCTTCTTGCAAATATCACAAGTATATTTAATGCCTCTGATTTCTTCTTGATGATGCTTCAAACCGGCAGCCGAGAAGTATTTGTCGCAATGGTCACATTTAATGCTGTGGACAGTGACATTCATTGAAAACTTGGAATTACTTATAGGCATGACATCATAGACAGAAAGTAGCAATAGACAATAATAATTTTATGTAAGAAAGACCATCCTACACGCAACAGGGACATGCATGGAAATCATTATCATCGTTCACTTGCCCTTATCTCAATTCACTTGGGGTGGGCGCAGCATGTCTTCTTCTTCCATATTTCTCTATTTTTCGTCATCACATCAGATAGTTCTGTGTTAATGTAATGCGTGCACCATGCAATATCAAGTGCAATGCAACAAATAATAGTTGCCTAGTGAATGTAGGGCCGTATGGCTAGTACAAATGGTACACATGGATCCTACTATTTTAAACTCTATGTGCAACTCTTTACGTTCGAAATTCACAGTGAAGGTTACATCACCTGGTACCAAGAGTGATTAAGAATTATTAAAGCCTTTTTTCAATTGCGTAAAAGAAGCGTCACACGTCCGTATGACCGGGCAAACAAAAGGGTGTGAATCCAGTACATACCGAACTTTTTCAACTGTGTTATGTTTAAGACTAGTTTTGAGATGAGACTGGTAGCTTTTAAGTGTCTTAAAGGTTTTCTCACAATCAACACAGTAAGCGCCTTCCTCGGTCTGAAAATATAAAACAGGACTTAGTTTCACTTTCCAATCTTGATGCAGAGTCAAGGACTTTAATTGATCAGCCACTTTAACTACATTCACTAGTACGAATATTACCCACTAAACCCGATTTCTATTACACGACTAAAACATGAATTAAAGTGGCAAGTGGCTCATCAATTAAAGTCCTCGACTGTACAAAATGCTCAAGATAAAGGAAAACTTTGAAGCATCCGCACTTTTGTCGACACAAGTTACACAGTTTTATTTTTAAATTAGGCCTACTACCACCTCGTAAAGGAGCTATGCAACAGATATAGCTATTAGCTCCATCTATTTCCAATAGTGAAATAAGATTACAATACTGCTTTATAAGATGGAAGGGTGTACAAGTACAAATGGCCAGTTTCTTAATTAAGTAATTAGCTAGCTAAAACTTAGGACTTTTCAAAATTTTGTAAGTCGAGAGTTACATTACTTTAAAGCAATAAACTTAAGCATAGTATGACCACTTAAGTGTACAGCAAGGTGGTGTTACTTGTCAAGAGAGCCTCAATATGTCAAACTTAGTACATTTATTTTAGTTCTGTGTTTTCCCGCCAGCACAGTTACATTGGTTAAAGTGTAGAGTTTGACTTGTTCACTATTCAAATTCTCAAATAAGAAACTAGATGCACATAAAGTAATAATAACGGTGGTCTAGATCGCAGCGTAGAAACTAGTACTATTAATACATGCCAACTTACAGTGTCGTCGTGTGACTTCATGTGCGTTTCTAAATAGTTGTTTCTGACCTTTTTCTTGCATGTAGGACATTCTGTCGTTTCTCTTTGATGTATACTAAACAGAAAACAAAAAGAACTGATGAGATAATACTGTCGAAGATCTACTGTCTTTAATAACATAAAAAGAGCAATACTTACGACATGTGCGTAGTCAACTGACTCCGATTAGTAAACGTTTTGTTACACTCTTCACAAGGTTGCCTCTTAGCATGGACAGAAACTCTATGTCTACGCTTCTCTTTAAATGTCCTGGAAGTAACAGAATTTAAAAGCAAACGCTTATTAAACCTTATCTATAAATAAGGTCTAAAATATGTTTGCTCAGCATTGCTTAGACTGGGTAATGGAGATGGCAACAGGGATGATGACTGATTAAAACAAATATGAGTTTGTTTAGTAAGTCAATTAAATTATCGAAAAATATTGGATACGTGTTTTTTTTTATTAAATTAATGAAAATTGACGAAGATAAAACGCGTCAAAGATCATGAGTGGGGGCTTGTGACGTCAAATTTAAGTAACAAATGTACTCAAATGTGACGTCACACGAGTTTTCGACGCACTGTATCGTCTTCATTTTTTGTTTACGTGAGAAAAGAAAAAAAATGTGTCCAATATTTTTTGGAAATCTATCTGACGAACGAACGACGAATTAGATTTTTTTGTCATCTACCCTACTGTGAATCTAAAGCCGCTCCCTCACCGGAGCATTTGCGTGTAATGTAACAATCCAAAACAAGTGTTTGTTACAAATTGTACCGTTACAGGTTGCGCACTGTAATCCTCGGTTCTCCTCGCTCACTGATGCAATGTAATGCTCGAATCCGAACTGTTACATTACATGGGAATACTCCCGGTGAGGATGCGCCGAAATGCATGCATGACTATTTAACAATACACTTACTTGAAATAGATATTACATTTCTTACACTCGAACACAGATACCTCATGATTTCTTCGAATGTGTTCAGATATTTTTAACCGGTCATTGCTCTGGTACGGGCATTTCAAGCATTGGTACACTCTGAAAGTAATGTTTTTTTTTTAACATCTATCGCGCCTGTGTCAGAGATGGAAATAAAAATTGGATCGGAGCTTTAATCAGTTTTTACACTGATATTGACCCGGCCGTGGTGTAGCTAGTTGGATCGTATACCCGGAACTGTTCACTACCTCTAGGGATTAAACTTGCGTCAAGGATCACGCGGATATATGTCTTGTTTCCTTCGCGACGCGGTGACTCGAAGTATGCGCTAAGCAATTTCTTTTTACAAGCCTTTATTTAACTTGCAATGTTTGTTTGTTTAAGTCGAATCTTGCAACTGAATTTTAAAACATTTATCCCCAACCGATTGAGCTGAAATTTTGCACACAAGTTTAGTTTGGATGACAGTGCATGGTTAGCTAAGTGACGTCATTCTAAATCCAATATGGCGGACTCCCAACCAAAGATGGCGGACTAGTTATTTTTATGCACCCCCGTGCTAAGGGTATCAATTATAAGGGTTTGCTGAAAATAGTACGAAAAAAAAAAACAAATGACGACACCCATATTTAAAAACGTTTTTTTGCTAAAATGTTTCTTTTGTTTAGTTTAGCTTTAGCGTGTAGGTCGTGGCCAATCGGGAAAAGGAATACACACTTACACAAAATGCAGCTTGTAATGATCATCTCGAACACTTTTGTCGTAAAATCTCTGTTCACACACTTCGCAAATATGACTGCCTCGTGCCTGTAAAATAAATAAATATGTTTTATGTTAATAGGTTTTTATATGTTGACCAAAATTCTCATTAGGTCCGCCTCTGTACACATAAGTTGATGAAGTAATAAAATACGTACCAAAACATGTTTCTTCTTATGCTCGTCCATAGTTTTTTGACTATTAAATTTTTCAATACATGTGTTACATTTATATGCACATCCTTTGTACCCCTGCTTTAGCCTCTGTGCATCCCTAAATTTATTCAATTCATCTTTGTTTAAAATTAAACATTTCACTTCATCATATTCTTCAAAGCCACACATGCCTAAGTCGGAAGGTCCAGTTGGTGGTTTAAGAGTGACTTCTTCACGCTTAGGAAGAGTTGTAACAATTCCTTTACCTTTTACTGGATTCGGGACACTTCTTCCTTTATGCTTTACTACATTGGGTACACTTCTTCCTTCTCTTTTTACTAGCATAGGAACACTGTCTTTACCTGTTACTGAGTTCGAAACACCGCGAGTAACTTTTACAGATTCTCTGTACCCTCTAGGAGTTAAGTTTTCTTTTGGCATATTTTGTGGTCTGGATGTAACATGGAGCGGAATTATTGCATCTTTTACCGTATTTTGAAAAGGCATATTTTTATTTATTTTTTCACATTTCATTTGTACTTTTACCTTTTTTTGTTTTGGAGTCTTTAATGGATCTAAAAGTGTCAATAATAGATAATGTTAATAAAATTTTAAAAAAAAATTGTTGAGATAAACAATGATCGGTAATTCAATTCATTCTAAGCATTTGTTAATTTATGCACTGAATGCTATCTAAATTGATTCTCATTTAGAACCTGAAAGACTAGATTGCATTATTATGTGGGTAGCATCGGCTTACAAACAGTCAAGGAATAAGAATGTTAACCATGCACCTAAAAGATTATTTTTATTTGATTTTTGATTTTTCTATATTTATTTCAAACCTTATATACGAAAATTTGTAAACGCTTCTATCAAACTGTCTTTAGTTTTACTAAGCAAGCTTATACATAGTTATAGATTCTGGCTCAAGCAAAAAAGCACTGACCATCATTCATGTCGATATCACTAGCCGTATCAGTAGCCTCATCACTAGATTCTTGTTGTATCTTTGTAGGTTGTATCAGTTCACCATGGTCACCGCTTAGATATTTCTCTCTGTCCTCAATCTCAATCTTAATAGTTATTGGTTCTACCTTTAACATTGCAGGTGGGTTAGGGCTTGGTTGGTTCTGATTGGTTGGTATAATTTCCGGTGGTGGTGGTATTATGTTTATTGTTTCTACTCTTGTTATTTTCAAGCTTGATAATCCTTCGACCACCTGGAAGAGAAAGGTCTCAATTTCATAGCACGTAATAGTAGTAAGCGAGTATTATTGAACTTAATGGTGTTATTATAGAAGAACATAAGAACAATTATTGGAAAAAGAGGTAAGATGAGTGTTGTGTTTCAAATGAGAATAGGACTGACTGGCTATGACTTTATAGCTGTCAAATCAAAGAAGTTTGGTAGGGTAACCAAAAAAGATATGTTTGGTATTAAAAAAAGTATTTCAAGTTTTTGTTGAAACATTCTAATAAGATGAATGAATTACCATTTTTCTTTAATGAGCGAGCAGGGAAGAATATAATTAACAGTTTGTTTACATTTTTATCAGATTCTTTTGCAGACATTACTTACAGTTTTAACACCTTGTATGTTCATCTTTATTCTGAGATGTGCCTTTCCTAGTCTGGCCTGGAATCGTCTAATCCTGACAAGCATAAACTCACACTCCCAACATATAAGGTACTGGGCATTAGGCTGAAATAAAAAAAACTAACAGTTGTCAGTAGTTTCTTAGCATTGAAGGGTCAGGCGAGGCAAGGAGTAGATAGTACACCTACATTAATTCGCAAGTTATGTTTAATAGTCCTATGTAGTGGAGTGCGACCCTGTTGTTATCAACATTATCACCACCATCATCCACAGCCTGAATTATCTATCTGCCTATCTTTGTTTTGCATTCGAAGCAAACAGGCGTGGTGTATCCGTATCGAAGAAGCTCATACTTCATGTCACGCGTCTTTTTTCAGGTCGACAAAAAGGGTGACAGAAATCACCAAAAATATATATTTGTTTACCATTTTGGAAAACCAAGTTGAATTTGACTATACTTACATATTATTTACATTGTTTTTTTTATGAAAAAGAGGTCTGAGAGAACCTTTTAAGAAATTAACAAGAGTAGAAACCAATTACCTTATCATGAGAAAACATTTCTGGACATAGCATAGCCACAAGAAATCTTTCCTCAAGTGTCAATGGTTTTAAATTCCTGTCCAAACTGAAGCAGGTGTAACATCTTAATTTAAGACCCGGGGGCGGGCTCAGATTAGTTGCAACTTCTACGCTCATTTTGACTTATTTATAATTTCATTTCAATACAATATTTTTATAAACTTGGAAAATGGGACCTCAATCATGCAAGCTATTTTACTATTAGCCAGCGTCAACGTCATCCCAGCCCAGGTCCACAGGCAAGCTAAAATCTGATAACAGATGTCAAATGAAATTGACAATACTGATGCTGACAGTTAAAGTTCTGGAGTTGGCATGGCTGAGGCCCTAGCACGAGCATGCGGTGTAAAGGTTACGTTATATAAATATACGTCGATTTCTTGACTTTTGTCTGTACTTAAGCAACTGCCAAAGCTCATTGACCATAAGAACATATACGTCATTTAAAACTAGTTCTTTCGCCAACACACGCCATAGTGGAATGTCGTAGACAAGTGCTTTCTGAAAATGCACAATGGGGAAGGCTGGTCAAAGCTGATTGTAGATGGCGCGTTCATAGCTTAGACCCAATCTGACCAATGAGGTCAAACTATTTTGAAATATAAAATGACATTGACTGATTTTCAACCAATGGCGATGTTTGGTTCATGCGATGCTAGTGCCATTAGTACCACCAGTTGCCCACCCCATTGTGCAGTATTCTGTTAGGTGTTTCTTTATTGTGCCTTTTTTCCTTTGTGAGCGTTGATAACCATGGAATGCATGTCTCTGTCTGATTCCCAAATTCAAATTCTCGTGAAAAGTGTCGGATTTGATCGGCGATTCCTTCCTTACTTCCTCCATAGCTTAGTACTCTATGTCTTGTAGAGATGTTACACGTCAAACAATCCGGTTTAGTCGATTTATCGCAAATGCGATGACGCAATGAGAAAATTTCTATGAATTCTATTGGGTGTGGTATAAAATGTTGATGGCTAGAAGAGTGAGAAAGGCCAAAGAAACGATGAATGGACTGTGTGAAGGATGATATGGCTGAAAAAGAGGTGTGTGATGAGATAACGAGTGTTGGAGAAGTATGGAATAAGACATGCTGCGCCGGCCCCAAATAAATTGGCATAAGGGCAAGAGAATGATGATGGCATAAGATGCAACGTATTCACCAACAGCGGCCCTTGTTGACGTCATTCGAGCGCCAACATCCATGCAGCAACACGGGTTGGTTCTTAAAAAAAAAGCTTTCAGGCGAATTGATAACCTCCTCCTTTTAGAAGTCTGTTAAAAAAACAGCCTTATCTTGTTCCACAACAAAAATAAAAATCGTAACGTGTACTTGCATTAGGCACTTTACAGCCTTATCTTGTTCCACAGCAAAAATAAAAATCGTAACGTGTACTTGCATTAGGCACTTTATTTCCTTAACAAGTCAAATTATTTACATTATTTACAAAGACTAAAAGTAGTTAATTAATTAGTTAAGTAATTTAGTTTTCTTTCTCAAGATTCAGAAACATTATTGGGTAAAGATGACCAAGTTTAGATATTCTTTTCTGAATAATCAATCTTAGGGTGTCCGTGTACGTTGTAGGTGGCTTGCAGGTTGAGGGATCGCGCCAATGAAGGCCTGTACAAAAAAAGGAAATTAATTAAACAAGGGACAAGACACATTGATCGACGGCGTTCGTCGGCGGTTTGTCCGTTTAAAAAAAAAAACAAAGTATGGGACGCCTTACGCATTATTTCGCATCGACGAGGTGTCGAACGCGCTCCCATACTTTCACATAACACTACGTAGTTGAACGCTACGAACTATGCCGTAGTAAATCCCGAAACATAAATACTAAAAAGTTAAAAATAAGAGTAAAAAAACGATTTTTTGAAAATTCCTAAAAAATTCTAAATTTAAGTTAAAAAAGAATTGAATCTTACCAGTTGAATCACAAGTAAATAATGCAGGTGAAGGCACATGATCTCTTGTGTAATTCCATAAGCAATCGCGTAGAACTTGTACTATCTGCAAAATGAACCACAGTAAATTAATAATAAAAAATATATATGCCGGTAATACTTTCGAAAGCTAGTACTCTACCACTGTTTGAAAACGCTTTTGGTAAAGATCTTTAAACGATGTTTGATGCAAGTTTACCTCACTCGCTGTTAGTTCAGGCGCTAACTCGAGCATATGACTTAGCGGATGTGGCAGCAGCTGTCCTAACGTCATCGTAGCCAACAGTTCCTGTAATGCAGCGCGTTCTTTTGCCATTTCTGCTGACTGAGTGTGACGATCTACAATAACAAATCGTTTTTAGTATCAAATTAAATTGAAATTGACCGAGCACGGCGATAAGTGCTAAAAAAAAATTGTTAGTCCTTTCCCACTGGTCTTAATTATTTATCGTCATATTGTTTAACTAATAGCAGGCTGGCACATATTATTAAAAGAGACCGTAGTTCGCATAACAGAACAGATTCAGAAATCATTGCATTAAAGATGATATGCTGGCTAGAAAAGGTGTGGGGGGACTGCTGAAATAACAGTCAAGATAAATGTTTGAGAAGAAGATATTATGTTGTGCCGACCCCAACCAAATAGGCATGACGACAGTATCAAAAAATTTCAAATCTATTTAGTCCGTCAGTTAAGAGTATTGGAAATTAATGGACACGTATGTTTTGTTTTTGTAAATCAATGAATATTGACAAAGATAAAACGCATCAAAACTAGGGAGTGGGGGCTCGTGACGACAGAACTAGCTAAAAATTATACCATTTTTTTTGTATATTTTTTTCGGATGGGAAATCATCAAATGACTTCTCCCGCTCTGGGCGGAGGGAGTGTCAGACTTTTACTGACTAAAACCCATCCATGTTCCTTCATCGACCTTTGTGTTCCGGGGCCACGGTATTTCTTTCGAATAGTCCCGCAGCCCCGGCAGGCTTCGGTCCTTGCGGACCCCTTCCCTATTGCTGACTCTCTTTGAGGCGCGCGTTAAAAATTATACCATGGCGTGACGTATTGAGAATTTTAAAAGCGTCGTATCTTCGTCAATTTTGATTTACGTAACAAAAGAAAAAACACGGTTCAAATATTTTTTGATAATCTAAGTGTACTAATTAGATTTTATTTGTCGTGTTGCCTATTGGCATAAAAGTGTTTAAGTTGTTGTGTTTTATCCAGCAACTAACCTAGGTAAGCCCTCAGCCGATGCAGCAAGGTAGCGGCCGTGGCCCGTAGCAGCGCGGAGGCGAGGCACAGCGCGGGCCGCGCGGCGCCCGCCCGGCGCAGCGCCGCGCGCGCCACGGCACACGACTCCAGCGCGCCGCGCATGTACAGTTCACGTTCTATGCTTACTTGCTGGATGACAGAATAATGAGTTACTACAGCTATTTACTGTTTCATCTTTTTTTAAGGTTACCCAGTAGCTTGAATAATAATATGATAAACCTATATTGTACCAAGTGCAGGTACAGTGAACCACCACGCGAGCCCATGCGAATTAGTGGATGTCACCTGTTTATGAATTTTCGGTTCTAAGACATGCCGGTTTCTTATCGATGTTTTCCTTCACCATTTTGAGTGTATTCATTTGCACAAAGGCACCTACAACTCGTCAAGTCGTAAATAACTTTACGTGAACTGAACCAAATAAAAAAGTTAAGACGGAACTCTCCGAACAGAGAAGTGAGGCCGGTTTCGTAAACATGTGTGCATTTATTAAGGCGTAGTTTAATTGTAGTTTGATGTAAGTGTGATCGTGTATGCACAGAGCAAGGCGTAGTTTAGTTTTAGCTGGCCTCACTTTATTGTTCGCAGCGCTATGTCTTGGTTTTTATTTGGTCGGTGACTAAACAAATGAAAATTGTGTGAAAATAAACTCACTTTAGTAAAATCTTCATCAGGCCAAGGCAGACCGTTGTACATAACATCTGGCGACACCAGCTCGACTAGCAGCAGTGACACAGATGTCGCACCTTCCACTAAACCGCTGTTACCATCCTAGAATAGATTCATCATCATTTCAGCCCGGAATCACCTAGTCGGGTATACAGCTCCCCTTCTTATGCCATACAAGAATTTATTAAATACAAGTAACTCTCCTTTTCACTACACTGGTATTTCACTTTAGTCGATATGCAACCTATTTTAGTCGATTTTCGTGATTCCCTCTCTAGGAACTAGAAAATGTAATAGCTGTTCACAAGAATCTTTTAAGGCCTGAATTACTGTCACGCTGACGATCGGTCGCGCACGGTCGTTCGCGTACGAGTATACATTGTTTTCTTTATAGCACCATACTGCGAAGCTGACGTCAGCGGCGACTGACAGCCGTATTTTGTCCCCGCTGACGTCACGACCGACCGTCGGCGCGACAAGAATTTAGGCCTTAGGCCCAATCGGAGCTCACGCCTCTAAATTTTTTTCAATATTTCCACAATTTCACAAATGTTAACCAACACAACCATTGTCATTCAAGCTCCTAAAAGAACCGTGCAACACTATTTGAACATTAATCCTTTTGCTTGCTTTTGATAGATCATTTCTAATAGAGTAGGTTAGGTAGTTTTCTCCGTCTTCCGAAGGATTGTAACGGCATCCATTTGCTGTTAATAAATGGAATATTCAAATCATCAAGGCATCAGAATACGTATATTTTCCGTTGAGATGACCTAGACGTACGTGGAATGAATTGTGGGGCCTTTTCCCAGCAGAAGGAAACGGAAAGTCGGACATCAAAATCACCCATTAGTGGCAGAAGATGGAATCCTGAAATGAAGTCTACTACTCACCATTCATCTGCCAGTGCCTTTTCCCAACTATCTTGGGGTCGGCTTTTAGTCCACCGGATGCAGCTAAATACCAGTATTTTACATGGAGCGACTGCCTAATCTCCACAACCGAGTTAGTACTGGGTTATATGATACCCCTTGGTAAGACTAGAACTTGTCAGATTTTCGGGGCACTGACTACCTGTGATGAGTGTCAAAGGTCTACAATTCACAGCTGGGACCAGCGGCTTAACGCTTTCCGAGGCACGAAGGAAACCCGGTATGTCATGGATGGTCACCTATCCAAAGACCAACCCCGGCAAGCGGGGCTTAACCTGAAGATCTACCCCGAGCAGCTGTTATTATTTAGCCACGAGCTTCACTACTCACCGTTATCCAAAAAAATTACCACCACCAAAAAAAACCCGTGAAGATATGCTCGTTTGTACTACTTACACTTACCATGCAGGACGTAAGCGCGCCCATGAGTAGTTCGTTGTTGGTGGTCAGTATCGGCGGTATGTCGTTCACGTTGAGGTCGCTCGGCTTGCGAACTCCTTTACCGATGATGCCCGCGTGGAACACTGACGTGTGGCTTTGAGTCAGCTGGGTTATTGGACCCTGGAGGGATAATATGATAGCGTTAGGTTTTAGCTTATTTAACATGTCATGACAACTAAACAGAGGATAAAATTTCAGAAAATAAATATGAGCGGTATAAGGACACGAAAGGATTATTTATTTGAATAATACTATTCCAAGAACACAGCATCTCACAAAATTACTTTCTCAACTGAAATAACAGGCTTCTTTATCATTGATTGGCGAATTTCGAGGAGATTTCTATTCCCGGGCTTTATTTTATGGGGTTTTTTCATCTGAGATTTCTCAGTAGCAGCCACTGGGTCTGGCTTAGTGCCCAGTTGATGGCAATAACCTCGCCCCCTATTACATGGGATTTCAAAATTACTGGTAAAATGTACTATTAGGTATACCTCTGCCTATTACTTCGGAGATTACAGGCGTGATGTTATGTTTTTGATTCAAACATATATTCTCCAATCTTCAATTATGGCGAGGTTCGCCATGATAGGCCGACTGCCGAAGGCCGCATCTGCTCTGAACACGGCCGTCTCTATCAGTCTCCTTAGAATTAAGAATATTACTCACATGTTTCTGATTCAAATGTATCAGCAAGTCATCACTCCTCCAGTCTTTAGTCGTGGCGAGGTTCGCTAGGATAGGCCGACTGCCGAAGGCCGCATCTTCTCTGAACATGGCCGTCTCTAACAGCTCCCGTAGAGCTAAAGCTCTTGCTAACTTGCTGTGAATGCACAGTTTGCGGAGAAGGCGGCAGGCAGTCGCTACGCCTCGGAGTTTCTCCATTGTGTCTAGAAATTTTGATTAAAATTAAAATACAGTCGGGGAAATTAATTTTTAAGCGAATTGACACCTACGTCAATTTGTTGTTACCTATAATCATTTCATAAAACTGTATAGGTAGTTGTGGTTTGAATATCCGGTTGTTTAAAATAGGGTGTTCCATTTTCTTAACAAATATATTTCACTAACTTTACCCCCAAAAATATGACAGATCTTATTCTGGTTCTGAGGACCAAGAGACAAACACTTAATTATTTTAATTTTATGTCTTAGCACCTTGTAGATATTTAAAATAAAATGTAAGACACGTGAAACCACTGCTTGCTGTTAGCGTACTGACGTGTTTTCATAAAATAACATGGCGGGTGTGTGCCGCACGCACACATATATAACAGTAAGATAAGGACATGTTACTGAAATAAAAATGGTGACGTCAAAAGTTGTTTACCTTTTAAATGCAGGCACCTGAAGAAATACTTGACAGTAGCCTGTACCACTTTGAGAATAACTTCCACACTCGGAGGCGCTGCTTTCGTGCCTGTCATGTCCACGCGATCTAAAACCTATAACAAAATATATCTCAAAGCAGGATGTACGTCCAAAAAACTGAAGGACCAATCCTCCAGTGCCTAGTATCGAAAGGACCAATCACTGAGATGACCAGAATTAAACTACGCTTACACGGTGTAAGGGAACAGAATAGAATAGGGAATATGCATGTATTTTTTTCTTCACTTAAATCAATAAAGTACAGTACTATCAACCCAAGAATATAATTAAAAGTTTAGTTCATCGACTGCTTGTCGCTCAAAAAATATATTAAACTTTTACAATTTTCTACGACAGTTCAAACGTCCGTGAGTGTCGCGGCCATACCTGACATAGCGGTTGACTTCATTTCCCTCTATCTGCCTTGTTTACATCTAATTTTTTACCCTTAATATAATAATTTTACTAAATGTATGTGCTTTATTCAAGCAAACATTGCAATAACAATATTATAATAACATCTTTGTGAAACTTTAAATGGTTTTTAAATAAAAGTGTTTTTTGACACATAGCGTTTGACGTCACTACCGGCGACGATGCGTTTTGAATTTGCGTTCCGTTTCATCAAAAACACACTACAAAAAATATTCAATTGTATGATAAGTGTTATATTAGATAGTTAAACAAGTGTACCACAGTGTTTATATGGGCCAAAACAATGCATTTTTAAGGAATAAAAAAAGTTTAGAATTTCTTGCATATTCCCTATTATAGTTGGTTATCGAAAAAAGTAGGTCCTCCATACAGAAGGGCAATACCTACACAAAATCGAAATGTATGGAAGAGATGTTTATTTTTTTAGAAAACCGACATGATAAATTTAATTATTTTAGGTGTAGAATCGTGTATCTACTGAATTTAGGTGTCACGATGTAGGCAGGTGTATCGTGATATAAACTTTTGCCACACAAGGGTATGGGTATATTTAATTATGTAATGAAGAAATGGCAGTTACATTTGTAACATTCACATAACAAATGCCTTGCTAAACATTTCTAAACTCACCTCAGCCAAAGCATGACACGTCGGCATCTCATTCAGAGAGGCCATGGTGCAGTCCTTCCTGATTCGTAACAACGACGTAGACTCTTGTAGGGCTCCACCTATTCGGTACAGATTCGCTTCTACCGCGCGACCGATCGGACGTGTGCGTAGGTGAGACACGCGGTTGGAGTTCTCCCATCTGTTGGAGAAAATGATAAAAGAAAATTTTGAAAGACTTCCTTTTCATTTTCAGGTAAAGATCAGAAAAACACGAACAAACTTTTTTTTAAAGTTAGATGCTGGTTCTGACGTGTGGCTTTCCCACCATCTTCTTTTAGCGTATTGATGGCAGAAAGTTTTGATATGTTTGGCCCAAAATTCAACTTCGAATTCTGCTCACTTACGCAGTCATAAAGTACATAGGTGTCAGGGCATTTTCGCTTTATCATTGACTAGCTTTGCTCGCGGCTACGCTCCCGTTTTGTATGGAATTTAACACACGGAAACGTTTCAAATGTAGCCAACAGCACTCGGGGATAATGTAGCTTCCCGTTAGTGAAAGAATTTTCGGAATCTCATCAGTAGTTCCGAAGATTACCCCCTACATACAAACAAATTTTACTATTTATACTAAAACTAAACTATATATAATATTAGTATAAATAGACTACCTTTAAATCATGATCTGTCAAATGACCAATTTGGTCGAGACCAGTGTGACCATTTGTGGCAGATTTCTGCCATTTTGGCAGATTTGGATCGAAAATTTAAGCTGTGGCATATTATGCTGACGATTTACAAATGTGGCAGATTTTGGCAGATTTCGAAGGTTTTAATGAAAATCATGCTAATTTTAAATTACATTACATTATACATAAGTAATAAAAATTTAAATAAGGTAAATGTAAAAATATTTAGTAGAAAATTATTTCACAATCTGGCAACCTATGCCTTTGTTTGATACCCAGCCCAGATTACACGGAGATTCCCCGCTTGATCTGTTCATACATAGGTATTGTCATTTGATTGCGGGCTGTAAGTGGTAAGTCATAGGGTTCATATTCTTATAACCTTTCTTGATTGAGTTTTCAATCATCTTTGTTTTTACTTCATTTCATTCTCTTACGGCGCTTAGCGTGTATGTGAAGTGCAGGAACACGGAGACTGCGTCTCCTTTAAACCAAGCAAGGAAATGTTAAAAAATATGTCGTTAAAATCCATGTACAAAGAAAATGAAGACGAAAATTTTGAAACCAATGTTTATTAGGTGTATTGTTTTTTTGTACGTTTAACGTAGTTATAATATTGATATAAAAAATATATGAAAATACATTTTTTTTTATTTTCATGTTGGCATATTTTTGGCATTTTTTAAAGTCGAGTGTGGCAGATTTTGGCAGATTTTTGGGTCCGTGTGTGGCAGATTCGCCAGTTTTGAGATGGTCACACTGGTCGAGACGCCATTGTTTAACTATTGTGTCTACTTCGTGGACAGATCATGGGTTAAACGTTCTTGTATATATGTACGTACATAATATAATCTGAATCTCGGAAACGGCTCCAACGATTTTCATGAAATTTTGTTTGCAGGGGGTTTCGGGGGCGATAAATCGATCTAGCTAGGTTTCATTTTTAGAAAACGACACCAAGAATAAAAAACCGAGCAAAGCTCGGTCATCCAGGCACTATGGACTAAGTAAGCAAGTGCGTATGGACTAAATATTTCCCAGAGTGAGAACAAGCGTGAATGATAATTATTGTACGCTCTAGCATCGGCGATGCGCTTGGCAGCACGCTCTGTTCCTCGCTCAGGCAAATGGACTATTCTGAGCGACGGAAAAGTATGGAAGCATAGAAAAATGGGATCCCGTGCTGCTAAGGCGTGCGCAACCCTAAGGTCACCTGCTGCCAACACACTAAATAATTTTAAATTAGAAAAAAAAAAGTATCTCAAAAGGTACTCACCTCAACAACTTAATAACATTCTCACAAAACAAATGCAAATAAGTTTTCTCGTCCTTCGGCACGCCCCCTTCAAGGAAACAGCTCTTGATCTCCATGTCAGACAGCATAGCATCCCGCAAAGCATACTCAACCCCCGTCTTCACAAAGTTCTGGTACCTTTCTGTGTCCATACTTATGTCTGGACTGTCGCTGGGAACATGCATGGCGATTGTGCCGGAGATGATTCGTACTAGAAGGGCTAGCGTGGAATCGTCGCGGGAGTATTGGAGGAGGTAGCTGATTGTGCTTACGAACTCTGATGGGAGGTTGTAACCTGAAATAAAATGTGTCGTGATCTTAACTTTTACATAAATGATAAGGTCCTGACCGCGGCTCCACCCCGTAGTGGCTAGAGATCTTCTCAAGAGAGAGAAGAGAGAACTTAGTACCGTGACAAAAGTATCGTATGGCCTACGCCTACATGATATTCGTATCCGTGTGTATATAGGTACACAAACGGATATGAATAGACCATGTACCATTATATCATATTATGTGTTGAGCAGTTAAAACGTAATAAAGTAACATACAGACTTACAGGCCAAGTTACTTTCGAATATTTTAAATTAGTGTGGAAGTATGGATGATGTGATAGCAAGAAGTAAACCACACAAATATGAATTTCGATCGAGATTAAAAAATGTAAAGTGTTGCCAATCGATTTTATGTATTAGGTCCTAATTATAATTAATTCAATGGACTCACTGACTAAAATAAGTATCCTGGCTAGTGAATACTTCTCGAGTTGATTGCCATCTAACAGTTTATCCCTGACAATATTAATTTCTTCAGCAGCACTTGTCAGCAACGGTATGTTTTTATCCGGGAACAGACATTCGTATTCCAGCTTTTGGAGAAGATATTCTGAAAAAAGGATCATTTTCGTTATAGGTGCGTGTCTGTGGCAAAAAGATTGTCAGATTTTGAAAATCGGCTGTACACATTGTGGTAACAACAATAACATTAGCGCGGGAGACGTCACGTCCACCCACAGCACTGAGTTACGTAGAGTTACATAGAGTAGTGCAGTAGTGTCACACTCACCCAACAGCTGCCTACAGAACACGTTGGTGAGTGCGTGACGTAGGAGCAGCAGGAGACAGCGCACGTCGGCGCGCAGTAACAACGTCACCAGCGCGGGAGGCGTCACGTCCACCCATAGCACCGAGTTACGAAGAGTTACATAGAGTAGTGCAGTAGTGTCATACTCACCCAACAGCTGCCTACAGAACACGTTGGTGAGTGCGTGACGTAGGAGCAGCAGGAGACAGCGCACGTCGGCGCGCAGTAACAACGTCACCAGCGCGGGAGGCGTCACGTCCACCCATAGCACCGAGTTACGAAGAGTTACATAGAGTAGTGCAGTAGTGTCACACTCACCCAACAGCTGCCTACAGAACACGTTGGTGAGTGCGTGACGTAGGAGCAGCAGGAGACAGCGCACGTCGGCGCGCAGTAACAACGTCACCAGCGCGGGAGGCGTCACGTCCACCCATAGCACCGAGTTACGAAGAGTTACATAGAGTAGTGCAGTAGTGTCACACTCACCCAACAGCTGCCTACAGAACACGTTGGTGAGTGCGTGACGTAGGAGCAGCAGGAGACAGCGCACGTCGGCGCGCAGTAACAACGTCACCAGCGCGGGAGGCGTCACGTCCACCCATAGCACCGAGTTACGAAGAGTTACATAGAGTAGTGCAGTAGTGTCACACTCACCCAACAGCTGCCTACAGAACACGTTGGTGAGTGCGTGACGTAGGAGCAGCAGGAGACAGCGCACGTCGGCGCGCAGTAACAACGTCACCAGCGCGGGAGGCGTCACGTCCACCCATAGCACCGAGTTACGAAGAGTTACATAGAGTAGTGCAGTAGTGTCACACTCACCCAACAGCTGCCTACAGAACACGTTGGTGAGTGCGTGACGTAGGAGCAGCAGGAGACAGCGCACGTCGGCGCGCAGTAACAACGTCACCAGCGCGGGAGGCGTCACGTCCACCCATAGCACCGAGTTACGAAGAGTTACATAGAGTAGTGCAGTAGTGTCACACTCACCCAACAGCTGCCTACAGAACACGTTGGTGAGTGCGTGACGTAGGAGCAGCAGGAGACAGCGCACGTCGGCGCGCAGTAACAACGTCACCAGCGCGGGAGGCGTCACGTCCACCCATAGCACCGAGTTACGAAGAGTTACATAGAGTAGTGCAGTAGTGTCACACTCACCCAACAGCTGCCTACAGAACACGTTGGTGAGTGCGTGACGTAGGAGCAGCAGGAGACAGCGCACGTCGGCGCGCAGTAACAACGTCACCAGCGCGGGAGGCGTCACGTCCACCCATAGCACCGAGTTACGAAGAGTTACATAGAGTAGTGCAGTAGTGTCACACTCAGCCAACAGCTGCCTAAAGAACACGTTGGTGAGTGCGTGACGTAGGAGCAGCAGGAGACAGCGCACGACGGCGCGCAGTAACAACGTCACCAGCGCGGGAGGCGTCACGTCCACCCATAGCACCGAGTTACGAAGAGTTACATAGAGTAGTGCAGTAGTGTCACACTCACCCAACAGCTGCCTACAGAACACGTTGGTGAGTGCGTGACGTAGGAGCAGCAGGAGACAGCGCACGTCGGCGCGCAGTAACAACGTCACCAGCGCGGGAGGCGTCACGTCCACCCATAGCACCGAGTTACGAAGAGTTACATAGAGTAGTGCAGTAGTGTCACACTCACCCAACAGCTGCCTACAGAACACGTTGGTGAGTGCGTGACGTAGGAGCAGCAGGAGACAGCGCACGTCGGCGCGCAGTAACAACGTCACCAGCGCGGGAGGCGTCACGTCCACCCATAGCACCGAGTTACGAAGAGTTACATAGAGTAGTGCAGTAGTGTCACACTCAGCCAACAGCTGCCTACAGAACACGTTGGTGAGTGCGTGACGTAGGAGCAGCAGGAGACAGCGCACGACGGCGCGCAGTAACAACGTCACCAGCGCGGGAGGCGTCACGTCCACCCATAGCACCGAGTTACGAAGAGTTACATAGAGTAGTGCAGTAGTGTCACACTCACCCAACAGCTGCCTACAGAACACGTTGGTGAGTGCGTGACGTAGGAGCAGCAGGAGACAGCGCACGTCGGCGCGCAGTAACAACGTCACCAGCGCGGGAGGCGTCACGTCCACCCATAGCACCGAGTTACGAAGAGTTACATAGAGTAGTGCAGTAGTGTCACACTCACCCAACAGCTGCCTACAGAACACGTTGGTGAGTGCGTGACGTAGGAGCAGCAGGAGACAGCGCACGTCGGCGCGCAGTAACAACGTCACCAGCGCGGGAGGCGTCACGTCCACCCATAGCACCGAGTTACGAAGAGTTACATAGAGTAGTGCAGTAGTGTCACACTCACCCAACAGCTGCCTACAGAACACGTTGGTGAGTGCGTGACGTAGGAGCAGCAGGAGACAGCGCACGTCGGCGCGCAGTAACAACGTCACCAGCGCGGGAGGCGTCACGTCCACCCATAGCACCGAGTTACGAAGAGTTACATAGAGTAGTGCAGTAGTGTCACACTCACCCAACAGCTGCCTACAGAACACGTTGGTGAGTGCGTGACGTAGGAGCAGCAGGAGACAGCGCACGTCGGCGCGCAGTAACAACGTCACCAGCGCGGGAGGCGTCACGTCCACCCATAGCACCGAGTTACGAAGAGTTACATAGAGTAGTGCAGTAGTGTCACACTCACCCAACAGCTGCCTACAGAACACGTTGGTGAGTGCGTGACGTAGGAGCAGCAGGAGACAGCGCACGTCGGCGCGCAGTAACAACGTCACCAGCGCGGGAGGCGTCACGTCCACCCATAGCACCGAGTTACGAAGAGTTACATAGAGTAGTGCAGTAGTGTCACACTCACCCAACAGCTGCCTACAGAACACGTTGGTGAGTGCGTGACGTAGGAGCAGCAGGAGACAGCGCACGTCGGCGCGCAGTAACAACGTCACCAGCGCGGGAGGCGTCACGTCCACCCATAGCACCGAGTTACGAAGAGTTACATAGAGTAGTGCAGTAGTGTCACACTCACCCAACAGCTGCCTACAGAACACGTTGGTGAGTGCGTGACGTAGGAGCAGCAGGAGACAGCGCACGTCGGCGCGCAGTAACAACGTCACCAGCGCGGGAGGCGTCACGTCCACCCATAGCACCGAGTTACGAAGAGTTACATAGAGTAGTGCAGTAGTGTCACACTCACCCAACAGCTGCCTACAGAACACGTTGGTGAGTGCGTGACGTAGGAGCAGCAGGAGACAGCGCACGACGGCGCGCAGTAACAACGTCACCAGCGCGGGAGGCGTCACGTCCACCCATAGCACCGAGTTACGAAGAGTTACATAGAGTAGTGCAGTAGTGTCACACTCACCCAACAGCTGCCTACAGAACACGTTGGTGAGTGCGTGACGTAGGAGCAGCAGGAGACAGCGCACGTCGGCGCGCAGTAACAACGTCACCAGCGCGGGAGGCGTCACGTCCACCCATAGCACCGAGTTACGAAGAGTTACATAGAGTAGTGCAGTAGTGTCACACTCACCCAACAGCTGCCTACAGAACACGTTGGTGAGTGCGTGACGTAGGAGCAGCAGGAGACAGCGCACGTCGGCGCGCAGTAACAACGTCACCAGCGCGGGAGGCGTCACGTCCACCCATAGCATTGAGTACTGAGTACAAACGGCGCATAGACGCGCCATGACTTCATCCGTCACTGAAAATTATTTTATAATCAGATGGGTAACATATAGGATTAAGAGTAGGACATGCGGTTTTTCGCGGGTTTTATTATGTGACCGAAACCGGGTTTCACGTGTCCTAATTAAGAGCTTACCAGGAACTAAGGGAATCTTTCAAAATTACAATCAAAGCACCTTGTATTCTTACTTACAAGTCTGTTCTATGTCCTGCGTTAAAGCTTTCAAGACAATGTCTGATTTTGATGATAAGTTCAGCAAGTAAGGTATCACATCCCGTTTCTTCTCTGGCTTACTATCCTCCTTGATAGCTTCCTGTAAAAGTATATAATGTTAGGTTTTATCTACATAAGTATGAGTTTTTAAATTATTTCAGTATTGGACCATCAGTTTTTGGTTTGGTCTTTAGGTCCTTAATTTGAACCTCACGTTCTTAAATTGCATATAGCTGCAGTGTAGAAAATCCGGCAAGAAAGAAAGACCACTATAAATGTGGATCGTGGAATTGCTCAGAGGTTAAATAGAAAGAGAGTTACCTAATAAAAGGGCCATATTTATTCCAAGGTTTTATGGCAGTGAAAAACAGTTCTAACATATTCTATATATTATACAGTTCTGGCATTTGTATATATGGATAGAACACTAAAAATAAAAAGTCAAAGACAAATCAATACCCTCATTACAAAGACACATACATGAAACAGGTCAAGCACAGCAACTCGCACGTGATGCGTGGCTGGCGGATGGTTCGCCAGGTGGGCTAAGACTGCGCGCGCCGCGTCTGCACCTAGCTGTAATGCCCGTGGAGCGACTAATGCCGGCTCTGCGCGACCCACCCAGCCCACTGCCCAGGAACATGCCCAGGACCCTGTGCAACAGAAATAATTTAGAGTAGCACACAACATCATGATGGAGAAATCTAACATCAGTTTCTGCATCACAATCCCTTTGTGTCTCCATTATGTTAGTGTACAGTCTCACCAGTATACTCACTTTCCTAAACTTAAAAAGTAATGTTCGCGAGAATTAACGATTGTAACTTGGAGATAGGATCTTTTTCATAAAAAATTCAAACACCCTACTGCGTAAAAATAACTAATAACTTTAAATAAAAACTCAAAAGAAAAAAACAAGTTCAGGAGACCGGACATATTGACTGCAACAGTCGGGACCCATATTGGATGTAATGATTTTAGTCTTGGGTCCTTGGATGAACAGTAGGAGGAAAACTCTTTTAAAAGTTGTGAAGTGTTTACATATTGGTGGTTGTGACTGTACAGGACTCGAACTACAAGCTTGCATAAAGGAAAAAATTACTTTCATCAAGTTGTTATTCTTTCCGAAAGAGACATACATTATATTTATTTATAAACTAGCTTCTCCCAGCGGCTTCGCCCGCGTGAAGTTTGATAATTGTCCCATGCGATTTTACTACCGGGATAAAAAGTATCCTATGTTTTAATCTAGGTTATGAACTACCTGTGTGCAAAATTTCATCCAAATCCGTTCAGTTGTTTTTCCGTGAAAGAGTAACAAACAACCATACATCCATACTCACAAACTTTCGCATTTATAATATTAGTAGGACGTCTAGGTAAACTACATCTAGGTGAATGCTGTTGGTATATCAAAATTATATTTTTATAAATACAACTTACCCAACATCATATCAATGCATTTTGCTCTCTCTTCCGAGTTGAGAAGAGTTAGATTCTGTGTGGTTATATCAAGAAGAATTCTAACTGGATCTGCACTTTGCAATGTTGCATCTGCGAATGAACACATCATTTTTTTAACATTTTGGATGTTTAGAATATTTCTTTTAATAATAATTATCTAAGTTTATTTTCTGTATAAATTTTTACAAGAATAACATGGATCTTACCAACAAGTGGAATTTAAATTGACCACACATATACCTACACAATACGTAGTTGTTTTAGGGTCGAACCTTATTTGGCAGCATGGAATCACACTTTTTCAGAGTGAAAAGTTGTGATTCCTGCTACCTGTTGCATCGCGACGCTGCTATGTGCTATAGCATTCATGCTGTTTCTCGCTCTAGCAAATAACGTTTCTGAGCGACAGAAAAGGATTGGAGCATGGAAAAGTACCAACCCATGCTGCCAGATGAGGTTCAACCCTTACAGTGCTGATTGTAAAACTGGTATAAAGTCTAAAAGTCATTATCATGTATATCCTTTTCTTTAATAGAATTGCAGACATCCCCAAATGTATTGGAATAAGGGCTAGAGAATGATGATTCAACAATTATTCCTATTAAACACAAGCAACTTACTTGGTACATTAGACTTTTTGGTAGCTATATCCATGACCAGACTGATGCACCATGGTGCAATAAATGGTGCCCATGACTGGCCCAGGCTGCACAACTCAGGGCCGATGATGCTGACACTCTCCAGTGATCCATTTGCACCTAAATCTGTCTGTAAGGAGAAGAGGTTACAGTATTGTACATTTTTCACTTATATTTATATTTTATTTTATTTTAGAAAATTGAACCGGGAAAGAAAACTTAGATAATAGTAAAGAAAGTGTTTTTTTACTATGCTCAAAAAGAAAGTGCCTTAGGGAGTATGGAGTGGTTACCATTTGGGAGTGAGAGTGATTATCAATGCAGAATTGGCTTGAGTCATGACCATTTCAAATTACTCCAGTTCAGTAATCCAGCCCAGTGCCAGGATCATATTGTCTACATCATTTCAGTCATTATTAGGAATAAAATGCATATTTACAAAAAGCAACAATGCTGGTACATTGTTCAACGTTTAGTCCAGCACCGTCTACACTATTCCAGCTGCAGTGGAATGCCAATCCAGTCACTGGACTAGTTTGCTCACTGGGATGAGTACATTCCTGTTTGTTCCAGTCCAGCACTGGAATGCCACTAGAATAATGTGAACCAGGCATCAGTCAGATAGAGATCACCAATTAATAAAAGCGGAGTAAAGTGTATTGCATAGGTGTACACCTCTTTCTGATCGGCTGAAACCCATTCTGTGTCAGCGAACTAACACTCTTGTCAAAGATATTTGTTATTATTTTACCTGTTATAATACTGTTTGTGTATTCATTCTAATGTAAACCCTGTGTCTAACCAGCTGTATACTTATAAAACCAGCAATTCAAGTTATTCCTAAGGGTACCTCATGATATATTACTATATTATAGCATTTCCTTCAAAGTCATAAATTAAGTAACTGGATAATAAATTTTATACTTCAAAATTAAACAAATATCTCCATTATAGCTTACCTCATAGTCCGTCTGAGTGATGGAAACGTTGACGGCATCATGGAATACCATGGCAAAGTATTCCAACACGGCATCTCTTGCCGCCGGGAAGTTTTTGAGCAAACTCAAGCCAGTCCTAGTCAAATCTGGTGCGTTCTGGGCATTTCTCCTGGAAACGCCATAGATGAAGTTGTTTAAATCGGCGGACAACGCCGTCGACTTGCTTTGAGGATTCATCACAGGTTAGAGGTTTGTTCATAAGCTGCTAAGTGCTAAATTAAGGAAAATAAACAATGCCTATGCACACAGCGCAACGCACGCAAGGCGCAAGCGCAACAGGCCGGCAGGCGATGAGGCGACAACGGCTGTGGCTAATGCCAAAATGACAGTGACCTTTATTTGACACCTGACAGTGACGGTAGTATTTTATCTACAAATTTTGGACGTTGGCCTTTTGAGCTTCGAGAGCTGTGATGTTACTCGATTACTCTTAATTAATCAATTTATTTATTAGGCCCTTGAACGCCTTGCGGCCACAACAGACTTGTGATCATGTTCTATTAGATCTTTAATTAAAGATAAAAATATATTTTGAAAAGTTACGAGTCGCTGTGTACCTAATTAATAATGAGCACAAGAATTATTATAGAATTATTTTGTTAGCACAGAAAAATTGAAAAACGTATACAATTTGTCAAATATTATTGTCAATTCGAAATAATGACTCAATGTTGTTATTAGACATCTCTGAAACAGTGAGTAATCTTATATTATAGCGTTTGTAAACACAAATCTCCCAGGCTCACTCAAATACCCAGAACAGAAACAACTGAAATCAAACCTGTTAGTCCTGCGACCAGTATCGCAAAAGCCGATTTACTAGCTACTGCGCCAACCTGTGTTTTCGGCTAATAGCGCAAAGCTCCACCTGTTGATGACCAGCGCCTTAAGCTACACCCACAAATATACAGAGGCGGATTAATGTCTGATTGATTAATACCAATCACCAGCTGATCGTATTCAGTCGCTTGTTTGTCAGCGATCCACCGGCGCCATAGATGTGGAACCAACTGAACTTTATTCTGTTTGCTCAATCAAGTCAATGTGAAAGCTCCACGTTGACCCGCGAAATTCAAGTTTTCTTACGTTTTTTACCTGATTGAATGACTACTTCATGAAAAAGTCATTCAATCAGGTTACATGAACTTGTAGGGTTGTATAAAATTATATTATAAGTAAAAAACTCGGTTGTATTGATGATTTGATAATAATTCTGTAACTACATCCGTGTTACAGCCGAACCTGACCTGCAAATTGCAAAAAACGTAATATTGAATTTCGCGAGCTACCGTGGAGCTCAATTTCTCAACCAAATTGACTGTTATCTACTCAGTATGATTGATTTGATTGAATTTTTCTTTGAATATGTCTCTCGTCCAGCAGTAAATTATGATTGAATTTCAACAAGTACCTACCTATATATTTAGTATATACGTATTTTGCCCCCAAATGTACCAAAACTATAGCTGCACGGAATGTGGATGAGCTCTGGGCACTCGGGGGTAACCGGCAATCGTAGCTACCTGATCCTTCCTTAGCTAGGTAGGTACTTTGATAGCTAGTGCCTGCCTCCTACAAAGATTTTGACTGGCTATAATTAAATTGCCTTTTCGTTTCGTTTGCTAGTTTTATGATATTTCTAATAATATAGCGATAACACTCTTAGGGCTTTTTAATAATTTAAAGGTATCCTACTGTATAACTGCAATTACAGGTCGGTAGTGTCGGTACTAGGTATACTGCTAGGTTGGTACTTTGAGGTCGGCAGTGTTAGACCAGAAAGGTTCAAAAAGACACTTCAGATTGCTTGCTTAAATTCCGTGACGAATCAGTGCAAGAGAAGTGTATTTTTACCGACATAGGATAGGCTACGTTTTCTTTGTTAAAATGAAGATCAGGCGAATTCTGGGAACCGAACTCTTATAACGTTACACCTTACACCCTAGGTACCTACATTTTAGAATTAACTCTTGGTCTCAAAGCCATTTTCGGTTCGTGATGATTCGCGCCCAAAAAATATAAAATTATCTTGGTTCACGACGGGACATTTTGCCACCTGTCGTTAAAATGATGTTAACTTACGGTCTTCCTATACTTAGGTAGGCAATAACTACATAAAATGGGTTCACATATTTAGAGAAACACACAAAATATCGCTATGGAAAACTGGAATCAAAGTGACAAAATAACGTAAGCAATAGGTAACAATTAAACGTGTAAATATGTCCCCCATGTTTCCTGTTCATGAAGGGCTACATGCGACGACTGTCGGCTCTCCACGTTTCTAAAACATGTGTTTCGTTACGTAGCGAAGGACTGAAGATTGATAGCAGGCACGTATACATGGGGGGGGGGGGTAGTTGAGATTTACCCCCCCCCCCGAAATCTGTTTGAAAATAAACGGGATCATAACCACTGCGAGGTACCTACGTAAATTATAGTACAGTGATTAGGTACAGCGAATTTTTACACAGGCTGAGGGTACAAGATGCCCTAACGAAAAAGAAATTAAGTAAGTACATAGAAAAACCAACCATCCGAGCCAGAAAGCAAAAAAAATCGTATTCACTCCTATTTAGCTTTCTGAGTGTAATTAACTTATGTACATAATTTTACAGAAAACATACGAGCGTGTTCAGACATATTATTTATGTCCTTTGCGTTCATAAACTTTTCTTTAAAATATAGGCAGAATTAGGCGTACCTACCTATTTCTATAAAGGACAAAAGAAAACCTATCAAATTCGAGTTGGATGCAAAAAATTTCAAGCTCGGTGCGTTCGTTTTTCGAATCCTATTTTTTTCAATTGATGGGCTTTTCTCTATAGATCGGCCAAGTTACTCCTTGAATCTAAAAAAAATATCCGAGTCGGAGTGCAAAAAATTTCGAGCTGTTTTCATGAAATTGAAGGTGCACCTCCCTGGAAAAAAATGTGCCAGCGCCCATGTACAGTTCTCATAGTTGTTTCAATAATTGTCCCCCCCGGATCCAAAAGTTTGGATACGTGCTTGATTAGATGGCAAACTTAGCAACAGTACCCTGGAATAGTAACAGCCGTACCTTTGCACAAAATTCACAGGAATGAATACTAGGCAAAAAGGGACAAAAGTATCCCTATAATAGATTTTACTAGTGTTGAGGTGTTGAGTGTGTTTATCACATAAAACGGAATACTATACATTTACAATAGATCGTATGATTTAGACCCACAGCTAATGTTTGTAACATTTTGACACAGTAACTTTATATACTACATTTTAAAATCTTAAAAGATTTTAGTATCATGTAGGTGCACAAAACTGTCAAAAGTTTAAATGAACATCGTCACTACCGCTCTAAAAAAATGTAATTAAAATACAGCTGCAGTTTGCCTATTCAATAACTACGCGGCTGATACTGTGCGTCTATCATGTACATTACATCGCATCGTAGGTAGGGGGATGGTAACAACGTGGGGTCAGGAACAAAATCAATAATGAGTGCGCACGCGATCCGCGCAAGCCCGCCCCACGCGACGCGACGACGCGACGCTAGAACCATGCGGAAAATAAAAGTAGGTACTTAGATGTATAACAACACTAAAGATAAAAAAGAAAAGGATGTCTGCTGTAAGTAGTTGTCATGGTTACGTCGTTACGCATGACGACTTTAAAAAAAATAAAATAAACTTGAAGTTCGCGGGTAAATTAAAGCAATGGATAATGGTGTGTATTAATAAAAAATTGGTTACAAGTTTTTCGTAGAGCTTCATGTACTTCGTAACCTAAAGAGAAGGTAAATAAATGAATAGTACCTATCTAACTAATGACGATTACATCAAAAACTAACATTCATGGTATTCGTTGCGTACAGTCAGCACAAAATTCGTAAGTGATGCGTGTTCAAAGCATAATATTATTGTCATACATAATAGTTCAAGGTTCGATGCGTTTAATGAAAGCAAGAATATTTATCATAAAAATATTACAGAGTAAGTACCCACGTGAAATCATTAGTATCTTTCGTGAGGGGCTCGTGGATAATAGCAGCCGCTCGGGTCGAGCTTCAGGTTAAGCTGCGCTTGCCTGGGTTGGTCGATGGATGGGTGTCCAACCATTACATACCTACCGAGTGTACCGAGTTTCCTACGTGCCTCGTTGGTATAATAATTGTAACAATAATTGTAGACCTTTGACAGTTGTAACACTTGTAACACCTGTTAGTCCTGTTACAACTGTCAAAGGTCTCTAGTCAGTTGTGTTGGTAGTCAGTGGCCTAAAATTCTGACAACCGGTCTTACCAAGAGCGCCAGGGGTATTGTAATACCCAGTACTACGTGGTTGTGGAGGTCAGATAGACAGTCCATGTAAAATATTGGTATTCAGCTGCATCCGGTTGGACTGGAAGCCGACGCCAACTTAAATTAGGAAAAGGCTAAACGGATGATTCTAAAATGTATAACGAAATATTTCTTGACTCTTGCTGTCGGTACCAACCCTTTTTGTGAATAATATGACATGGAACAAGGTCCTTTGATAAGGTAGACGGAACTTATTCCTACTGTTTTTATTGGTGTGAATTATCCATTGTGGAATGTCCCCAAAAGTTACTATGTTATAGTGCGTCGTAATTAAATTACTTTTACTTAAGGATTCAAAATTGACTTCCCGCTTTCCTTGGTTTCCAGTATTTATTATGATTCATATCCAACAAAAAAAAGCGGTAACGAAACGATATCATTTGTTGTTTGTTACATTTGATGCTACTGCTACCGTATCGATAGAATAACTAATTATGCATAGAATGCATTCAGCGTCCTTCGAGTCACCCACCCCTCTGCTCTTAGTAGGGATAGCAGAACAGTAATAATTTATTATAACTGCGTAATTATGTTTTTCTACTATAACACATCACTAAGTATCATTTCCTCGTCGATTGGGGTAAGCTGTACAATAATTACGTATATGTATGCTACCGCAAGAAGTTTGATAAAGTTATAATCGTTGGCAGAAGCAATGAAATTAAAGTTTGCTAGCCTAGGAGACAGGGCGAACAAGACAATAGATCATTTAGAAGAGATTGTTTTTTTAATGCTAGATTACAGATACTGAGGATAACGTCAGTAACGACATCGGCTACTTTAATTAGAGAAGCGAATAAAAATATACCTAGGTAATTAATTAAATGGCATTTTTTTGATTATCCAGACATCGATGATTTCTTGATGACCATTCAACACGTATCGAGTGTAATATGGAAAAAGAGTTCACGGAATAAAAGCAATTTGCGCGTGAACAGGGTGGCGCGTCGGCGATGCGGAGTCAGGGCGGGCGCCGGTGGCGGCGAAACGCGCCCCTCGCTATACGACGCAGGCGCGCGCCGCACAACCGACGCTCAGTTGGATCGATAAGATAAACGCGCAACCCCGGTCTACGAGTTAAATCAATATCATTTCTATCGATTTTTGCAGCCGCAGCCGCCGCACACCAGATTTGAGGGTCGCAAACGGTGGGTGCGCGCATTGCGTTGTTTGAAATTATTTGAAACTTGAATTGTAATTTATTTTATATAAACTGTGATCAATGTGCTAAAGACTGTAATGTGTGTGCAACAGTTCAAAATAAAATGATTGTCGAATTTTTCGATTCTTGGAGTTTTACGGTAAATATTTCTTTTTACACTAAAGTTCAACGAACCGGAAAGCATACCTACAAATTAGTTTCGCATGATTTTAACCAATAAGTAAACATAAATATTTAAATAATAATAATACTCTATGTAACGTAATTTTAGTAGAAATGTATGTACCTACCATCAGTATGGCCAATTGGTACCGGTATTTTATTTTGTATTTCTGCAATGTCTTCACTCTTGCGTCACCGGTCGATCGGTAGACTAGACGCTGCTTCATTGTTATTGTTTTGATTGATTTGTTGTTATCATAGAGTTTATTTTTTGAAATTATAGTAGACCGGGATTACAAAATTTAATTAAATAATTGACAATTAGAGCCTACGTTCCGAACTTTTCTGCAAAATTAAATATAAAGTAATGCAAACGACTATAACTTGCTCGAATCCTCGAACGGGGGCTTGAAGCAATGGCTTGAAGTGCAGAAGTGGGTCCTCCTCGTCTTCCTGTTTCATATTTTGGTCATTCATTCGTTCATTCGCAAGATTCAAATAAAAAAAAGTGAACTTGCTTTGCTTTGCTTGCCGCCCGGCGGCGGCGTAAACAAGATGAACGCGCGTAAATTAAAAGTTTAGATGATTAACGTTTTGTGTTTGCTGCAGATGGTGTGAAATGTAGAACATAAACAAGAAAAATGACGTCCACGGACACATACCAGTTAAAATGGCACTCGCACAGCACTCATCTGAACGGTTCCGTAGCGGCTTTGCTTCGCTCGGAGCGGTTCACGGATGTGGTGCTGTGCACCCTGGACGGGTCGCAGATACCGGCGCACAAGTTCATCTTGAGCTCGTGCAGCGTGTATCTGTGCAACCTGTTCGAGGGCCAGCGCTCGGTGACGCGCATGGGCGGCATGCTGTATGTCGTGCTGCCTTCGGAAATATCCACGAAGGCGTTGAAGATTCTCGTCGAGTATATGTACAAAGGTCAGTAGTTGTGTTTATTTACATTCTTTGATCAGAGGCACTACTTTTTAAAATAACGAATGCATCTCTTTAATATTTGTCGAACGTTTTTTTACATTGTTCTTCAGCTAAAATGTTATTGGCCTGTCACTTCACAAATAAAATATACAGGCTGTATTTACGGGTGTCTAAATACTCTAACTCAAATAACTTCCTATATTAACTTTCAGGTGAAACAACAGTTTCAAATGAAGTTTTAGACACTGTCTTAAAAGCTGGTGAAGTTCTCAAGATACGAGGACTGTGGAGGCAGACGGAAGATGGAAGCGATGGATCTGCTGAGAAAACAGCAACACAGGTTGTTGCCACTACTAGTGTTATGAAAGCCGGTTTGGCAAAGAAACCAGATGAGGTACCAATACAACCAAAATTAACTGTTAAGAAAGATGATAAGTTGCTGAAAGCCTTCAATCCCGGACAACCTGGTACAAGGTGTGTAAAACAAACTACTATTAGTGGCAAACTTAATTTATTTCAGGAACTCATGCGTTTTTATATATCGCTGGACATTACACACAGCAAACTCTACCTAAACTCTACTCATTCTTATTTTATATAAGAGGCAGGCACTTAGGTAGAAACTGCTGAGTACCAAGTGTTTTCTATGTTCTGATATATACCAGATGTTATTTTTTTTTTGTCTCTTTTCTCTGACAATATGTTAATATTCATTATGACAATAAGTAATTTCTATGGAGTGTTAGATGGCTTGCTTGGTATGTGTCCTATGACACAACCTCTTACTTGAAAGCATAATTGGAAGTGGAGTTATGGACACCAGCCCGTTATACAATACAAAAAAAAAATGCTAAGAATTATTTTAGATTGACAGAAAGGTTGACCATGAAAGAATTAAATACTTTTTCTTGGTCATCCTTTGCCTTTGGATTAAAAGCTGAATGAGACTAGCAATATTCATTCTTTGGAGACCAATGTTCAACAGTGGGTGTATAGCGGCTTTGTTATAATTATTTTGAATAAGTATCAACAAAATATTTCAATCTTCATCATGGTTACACTGGTTAAGCAGCGCTTGCCGAGGTCGATGGGAAGGTGGGTGACTATTCATAACATTTCTCTTGCCATTGGTCCTGGCCTTCAAGATCTTTGACAGTTGTTATAGGTAGTTGAAGCTTAAAAGTCTGACAACCACTCTTACCAGGAGTATTGTATCACCCAATAACTGGATTGTGGAATTGGCAGTTGGTCCATGTAAAATACTGGTATTTAGCTGCATCCAGTTAGAATAGAAGCCGACACAGATATAGTTGGGAAAAGGTTAAGCAGATGGCGATGACATGGTGCTCTTCATTTTTTTTTATGAAGAGCCCCTTGTCGTTGGTAGATGGTATACCATAATTTTAATTATTTTGTTTTAAGGCCTATGTTCATTGGCCCGCCAAAGCTAGTCTTCATCAAAACAACTGAAGGAGGCACACAAGCGGCGATCAGGCCAGGAGGGCCAAAAGGGCAAACTATTTTGGTAGCTCCAGCACCAACTGCCGCCGCTACCGAAGCGACTGCTACTGCGACTGCCACAGCAACTGTTACAACTGCTACTGTGGCAACATCAACCCAAGCTCCCACAGTACTGTCAGTCCCAGCTACTGCTGCCAGTGAGGACTCTGCAGAGGAACCACCACAACCACGGATCTTGAGGAGACATACTGAAAGGAAGTATGGAAAGAGGCAAAAGACTGAAACTAAATCGGATAATGAGGACATTAAAGATGAGGAAGGACAGGATAATGCATCTGAAGGTTCAAGTGAGTGAAATGTGATTCTATTGAGTTCACTGACAGGCAACCAACTTTTCAACTTTATTACTTACGGTATAAGGGTGAAAAGCGGCAGAATATCAGTGAACTTGGTAGTACATCTTTGTGTAATCCTTTGGGGATAATAATGTAGATGTATGTTACGTAACTTCTATTAGAGCTCAAGGAATGTTATCTCTGCTTTCTGGGATGACTTACCCAACAGAGATAGGTTTAGCAAAATAAAATACACTCACGGGGTTTTCAAGATTGATTGAATTGGAAATCCTTTGTCTAGCAGTGAATTACTGAAGGACTAAGGGACTTACCAGAGAATGGGCAGCAGCGTTCTCTTTGCTTTTGTAACAACCGTACTGCGATCGCCAACCCGCCTGCCAAGCGTGGCGATTATGGCAAAGCTCCTGGTTTCGGGGAGGCCCATGTCTAGCAGTGGACGTCTTTCGGCTGAAATGATGATGATGAACAACTGAAGGCTGGTTGATGATTGGCAAGGTTCGCAGTAGGTGGTTTAATTTATGGGTTTCAATAATCCAAGATGTTATGTTAAACACATATGCTGAAATGTAACATTTCTCTCCGTTTTCCCACAGAAAAATCGTCGCAAAGTCTGATGGAAACAGAGATTCAAATAAAGGACGAACCAGAATGGGATGCCAGCAGTATCGAAGAAGAGGAGCGGTCTATCGCTGAGATGTTCCAAGCGGAAATGAGTGTCAAAGATGAACCTAACGACGAGGTTGATATTGAAGAGGAGAGCTTGGTAAGTGATCTTGAAATATTCTTGACTTGAAACTTAAATTCAGGCTTTCTAGACACAATTAAATTTAGAATTGAATAGATTTTTTTTTATCAGTTTCACTCAGTGCTTCCATACCCATAAACTTAAACATCATACCTACTAGCTGACCAAGTGCTCAAAAAACACTGTCACACTGTCAGTCTGAGTTAGCGACGTCATTCGTTACCGTTCAAATGTGAACAATATTATTATTAATTGTGGGCCACAGTATCCCGGTCGAAAAATAGAATTTATCTGTTGCCTTTCAATTACCTATACGTTTTTGTGGTAACTGGTTGTTTTAAAGTGAATATGTTGTGCACGTTCAGATCTACAGTCCGCTGACGTGCGAGCTGTGCGCCGAGGTGTTCACGGTCCCGGCGGCCTGGGTGCGCCACGTGCAGAACCACGCGCGCAACGACACGCAGCACGCGCGCAAGCGGAAACTGCGCTCCGCTGTACGTATACATACACACGTACTTCTGTGACCACAAACCAACCAACACTCCCTCTTATGATAGATCCCACGTCAGTAAACTCTTAACCGGATCCCGCAATTGCATTACAATCAAAGATGACATTATCATCATTTAACAAAAATAAAGAAGTTGGACTTCACATATAAAATATCGCATCGACAAACACAACTATTATGAGGAGTCCAATTTTTGTTCGACTTGTCTTGTCCAGTTTGATGGGCTGAATCACCACCTAAGAGGTATTGAGCTTATTCGGTTACACGGGTTACGAGCACAATTAAAAATGAAGAGTTCACCAATATTCAAAAAATCTTAGACGTCGAATTTACTAACATAAGATGGCACTTTAGCGCCCCATCTTGGCCAAGCGTAGGAGGAGTATAGGAAGCGGCTCTAAACAGTTTAAAGTACCTCCTCAAAGAGATACAGGCTAACAAAAATTGACATTTAATGAATATTCTAGTGCTAGCACAAATATATTAGGAATACACGACCAATGTGCGCTCTAAGTTAAGATCCTGAAAATCTAGATTATCTCACGCCATCCATCGATTATCGATTATGAATTATGAAAAATGTTACTATCCCAGAGCACCAGTTCGGATTTCGACATGCGACCATACAAACAAGTCCATAGACTGTGTGAACATATTAGAAATACTCTCGAAAGTAAAAAAATACTGCTTAGGGGTGTTTCTCGACGTACAGCAAGCTTTTGATAAGGTTTGGCACCCTGGGCTGCTGTATAAACTGAAAAGAACATTACCACACAACCTGTTCATGATATTGGAAAATCGTATCTTCTTTGTAAAAATTAATGATGCCGTCTCAGAGTTTTACGACATAAGAGCTGGAGTCCCACAAGGCTCTGTCCTAGGCCCCCTCCTGTACCTGATATACACAGCAGTTGTTCCTGAATCGGAAACTGTAATGCCACTTTTGCCGATGACACTGCAGTGTTGACATTTGACGTCAACCCAGAAGTAGCTTTCAGAAAGCTACAGTCGCACCTGGATAAGTTTCATACCTGGATGAAGAACTAGCGTATAAAGGCTAGTGCAGCTAAATCCAACCACATGACATTTATCCTCAAACAAGGAGACTGCCCTACTGTGAAACTGGGTAATTAGCAGCTACCACACCACACTATAGTAAAGTACCTTGGTTTCTACCTCGATCGCAAACAAACGTGGAATACCCACATCCAAATGAAGAGCGATGAACTCAATCACAGATGGAGGAGGAATCTCGACTCTGTCATAAAGTTTTGATCTACAAAGCAGCAAAACAAAGCAAAATCAGCAAAGCAAAGCAGTCATAAAACCAGTCTGGACTGACGGCATATACAGCTGTGGGGATCAGCAAAAACCTCAAACACTGAAATACTTCAGCGATTTCAAAATGGCGTGCTTTAAGCCATAGTGAATGCTCCATGGTACACAAGAATGGATGAAATCCACGAATATCTAAAAGTTCATACCATCAAAGAGAAAATCAGAATTATGACAAAAGCTTACAGAGACAGGATAATAAATCACGAAAACAGACTTGCTCAGGCTCTAAGTGAGTCGCTGCCAACAAGACGTCTTCAAAAACTACACACTTGGGATAATATACTTTGAGTAAAGCAATATCCAAAGGCAGCCTAACAATGGGAGGGCACGCCTAACATGTCAAATACTCTTCTAAAACAACTGCTTATGGTCAGGAACCGATCGCATGTTTGCAAATAAATATGAAAAAAAAACCTCACGCCATCCCACTTTCTAGCAAGGTTAATTAGAACGGAAAACGATGTGGCAAGGTGGCAGCTCACTCAAACAATCATGGATGACTAGCATATTCCTATAGCAAACAAACCAGCGCGCCGAAAAAGTCGGCTGCGGCGCCTTCACGAGCTGAGCTGTTTTGTACGACTATCTTTACTAATAATATTAAGTATTGCTTCTGCTTCTCTTCAGAGCGATGACACGGAGGAGACGATGGCTCTGCTGAAATGCGACCTTTGTATGAAGCACTTCCCCAACCCGGCCGAGTGGGTGCGACACGTCCAGAGTACACACACTGAGTCAGGTCAGTACTGGAACCACGTTAGTAAATAATATAATATTTATTTATTATAAAACTAATTCAAATTACCAGTCCCAAAAAAAACCAGCTAGAAATTAGATTGAATAGAATTTTGTTTGCATTTTTTTAAGGAAAATATAGGGTCTTGAATAGCCCGAAATACAATGAATTATAAGAAGGCCCGGGTTGTGCTGAGTGCGGACGCTAGCTTACAGTTTTAATCTGGTTTTTTCTACTTCTAATTTTTAGTTATATGCTGAGTTAAACTCCCCCCCTTTTATTTATACAACTTATAGTTATTAAATATGGGGGCTAGACATTGATACTGTTTACGTTATATATATGCATATTATTATATCTATTATTCTGTAAATCTGAAGATCAGTAGTTAGAATATAACATCAGGGACGCGATATATTCTGAAACATGTTTTGTTCCTTTGCTTACCCCCAAAGTCTTAAGAACTTTCTAGACCAGTCATTTTACCAGCAGCGAATGACAAAGCCGAAACCTGATTTTATGTACCTAATAGGCTAATTCTCGACAAACGAACATCCTGTCGCCATTAGGGTAATTTTGTTGTTCATTTTATTTTACTTCAGCTAATTATCCTTATGCTTTGGAGTAAATAGACGGACTGCATTTGGCTCTCCAAGCATGCTAGAAAGAATAAACACGCATTAGAAATGCTCATGCAAGGTCATTTTGCTTCAGAAATTGGTAATTTCGATTGTTCACAACAAAATTAGTATGCATGCACTAACACTCTTTTGTAGATAGCTTGTTGTCGCGATGCAATCCGTCTGTCTACGCCCTCTGACTACCTATGCTTTATTATACACTACTTCTAACTCTCAAGGAGTCTGCCCACTACATCGTACCACACCCGTGTTATGATAACAGCGTGTCATACCCGTGCATAACGGTCATCATACGCCGTGAAACCATATAGGGTTTCTTTGTATTGAAAAGTTTGAGACCATGCCCACTAGACACCTTCGCGTACCATGCGCGAAGCGTCAACAAATTGTCAGCGAGAATATTTTACCGGCGCCGATACGCAACGTCATGGCACGCGACGGTGACGGTAGGTGAGTGTGACAAGAATATATTTTTACCTGATACGTTCATAACTCAGTCGTGGTACAGTGTAGTGGGCAGAATCCTTAACCCTGCTACTCATGATAATCACTTCAATTATCATTTAATTATTAAAGTTAAACATTGGAATGCTTTGTTTGCTTTACCTTTGCTGTAATTGATAGGTATTATTTGCTATTACCACCAAACAAAGCATTATAGTATTGTGTGATTGTCTGCCTGACTGAATCCTGTTCTAAATGTTCGTTCGATGTCGATTGTCTAGAATTGGCCATGTCAAACAACAGTGCCCCACCAAAACGTCACAATCGTTTCACAGAGGGCGCGCAAAACAAGAATTGCACGCAATGCAAGAAATCGTTCCCGTCACACGCATCGATGCTCATTCATATGCGTACGCACACAGGTGAGTCACGATTTCGGATACGTTAATATTGAGACGCCTAACTAGAACTAATCTCTAAATAAAGAAAGAAGTAGTACATAGTCGGAAAAATGGTTGCTTGCATATTTGCCAACTACCAACATGGTACGTGCCAACAACTAATTATGTTGCTGATATATTTAGTCGAAAAAGCTGCCAGCCATGCGGCCATGTTGATGCCGTACTGGCAAACAAATCTGACTAAAATGAAGAAAATCTTTTTACATATACCCCTGGTGTGGCTAAAGGAACAAATTTTTCTTCGTTTTTATTCTATCCCGAGTTCGATCCTCGGGTTGTGTAAACAGATACTGCTCAGAAGAGTTACTGTAGTCTTCGCCCGCATTCTATTATCGCCACTTTAACACTCACTTTCACTACTTCACTTTTATTATTTCTCAGTAGCAGCCACGAAGTCTGGATTGTGCCCGGTTGATGGCAATTGGCCCGCCCCTCTTTAAATGGGACTTTAACATAACTGGCGAAATATGGGTGTACACACAGTGACACATCAAGCTATACATGTCCAGTATAACATAGCCTCGGTTTGTATACGTTTCCCATAGAATGAGAGATCCGTATAAACTGGTTATGTATAGCTTGATTGGTCGCCGTGTGTACACCTCCGCCTAACTCTTGGGGGATTACATACAGGCGTAATGTTATGTAACTATAATAAAATTTATTAACGCACTACACAAGACCCAAGGATTGATGGAGCGAATTTAAAATGCCATTTTTATTAGCAAATTGAATTACAAGTTTTATAAAACTGAGACTGCCAATTAGTCACTTTATGACACATGTTGTCAGACTTCGATCATGACAGGTAACTTATAAGAAATGTACTCCCTTTCAGGAGAACGTCCATTCATATGCGGGATGTGCAACAAAGGTTTCAACGTGAAGTCCAACTTGCTGCGACACTTACGTACTCTGCACGACCAGCTCATCAGCCCGGCGCAAGTCGAAGAGGGCGATGAGGAAGAGGTCGAGCCGGGACCTTCCGAAGTCAAGCGCGAATCCTGAGGGCGTGGAGGGGGGGCAGGTATGAGATACTACACTCTTTATTTTCTTGTAGTTTGTTTCCTGGTTAAATTGTGGAGGCAAGTCACAGCCAACACAACTCGAGAATGAACTAATTATTTCCCCTGAAAGGAACATTTACCTTCAGACAAACTGGGCCATACGGGACCGAAACGTGGTCGCTCACAATGGGCCTTATCAGAAGGCTACCGCTCGGAGTTTCCTTACGTGATCGAATCAGAAATTACGACATTCACATGAGAACCAAGGTTACCGACGTAGCCCGAAGAATTGCCAAACTTAAGTGACAGTGGGCAGGGCACATTGCTCGCAGAACGGATGGCCGATGGGGCCGAAAAGGGAGTGGCGATCGCGAACCGGAAGACGTTGCGTTGGAAGACCTCCCACTAGGTGGAGCGATGACCTGGTGAAGGTTGCGGGAAGCCGCTGGATGCGAGTCGCACGAGACCGGTGAATGTGGCGACACTTGGGGGAGCCCTATGTCCAGCAGTGGATGTCTTTCGGCTGAAATGATGATGATGAAGCTAGGCCAAACTGAGATCAGTGTCGTCATCTTTTGCATCTCTCTTCCCGTAGGTACCACTGTGGCGACTTCTTGTTGAGCAATTCCCTCGTCATTTCTGCTATTAAAATATGAAACCGCATGTTTTTTATTCAGAACTAATGGAGCTATAATCAACAGGGTTATATCTAATATAGCAATATTTTTTATTCAATTTTACAGGTAGAGGGCGCGGGCGACGTGCAGCATACGTAAATGTAAATGCTATGAGCGAAGCCACCCGTCGCGCCCATGAAAAGAAAAGGCAAACTGACAACGCATCGCCTTCGAACGTGCCGCGCAAGCAGAGCTACTCGCTCTTCTTGAAACAACGCGCGGTACTCTTTTCTGCCAAGAAGTGGAAACAGTGAACCTCGGTATGGCGATACACTACGACATTACTTTCTTTGACTATAAATTGTCAAGTTATTCGTAGCCATGTCGCCATTCATCCGTTTGTTCACTTATTACCTGCCCACCCTCCTCCTTTCGTATTTAACGGTTACTTAATTTGTATTTAACTATTATTATTGAGTGAATTCTTTTTTATAATCCCCTAGTTTATTAACTGTGAAGCATCTCGACTTCTAGTCACATTAGACTTAATATCTGCTAGTAATTTAATTTAAGCGATACCTAAATGTAGCACGGATTGTGTTTAAAATCTAAGAAAGTAACAACAAGCATGTCGAATTAGTTAAAAAAAAATAAGTTCTGATTGAGTAGATTTTACAGTGGGCAATTTCTTTTCGTTTACTTACATGTGTTTATTAACCATTGTAAAATATAAGATACGTGTCTATAGAATAACCATTATTATTACAATTTTATAATTACAGTCTGTCAATATTTGTAAGTGCCCAGGGCTTAGCACGCACCGAAAACGTTAGGTAAACAGTTAAGCACAATGTTTAATTGTGTGCACAATTTCTCAATCAATTCATTCAACATACTTATTCATATTTTCGGATTGCAGTAGTCATCGACTCTTATAATTGAAATGAACTTCCTGTTATTGTTCTTCCGTTATTTGAGATTATAAAAAATCTGCCTTATGTCGTACCTACTAGCTTCGCCCGCGTGTTGTTCGGAAATGATGACTGAAATTCTGTATTCGGATTTACTAAGTACTACCTTACCTACGCTACGACCTAACCTAGTCAGTGGTGCTTGCTATGCCTACATCTCCGATATTTACCATAGAACATTTTAAATCCTAGTCTTAATTTTAATCTCTTACATAAGTTTTTACTAATGAGTATCAGGATTTTTTTTAGGTATAAGGAAGATTAATATAATATTCGTAAATTCAAAATTGCGAAGCTTTAATTTCGGCATTCCATTGTGTTAGAAGTGATTATTTATTTTGAATGTGTCTAGGTAGACACTAAACTTTAATTTCTTGACATTTCAATTCAATACTCATGTATAACATGAACATGAATGTAATTTGTACTATTGTGGAAAATAAAAAGTGATTTATGTCAATGATTGTTTTGTGATTTACGAAAAATACCACCATTTTGACGAATGTGTTTATTTCTTACAAAAATACTATTTTATCACAATTTTCAGCGATACACACGGTGTACGGAGATTGGCTAGGCTTGAGAAATTGGAATTTTAACATGATGTTTTTGGAAAGAGCAAGTACAACATAATATACGTGAATACAAAATAAAACCTTATTACTAATCAACTAATCTAGCTATCCTCTTCCTCAATCTTGGGCGCTAGATAATAGCGAATATGACCAATATCTGGAATGCGGTACTCGACGACGAGTGGGACATCGGCAGACATTGAGAGTTGAACCTAAAACAAATTAGTTTTTCATCAGTTTCACCTATTCTATGACAAACCTGTTTGTTAAGAAGACAGTGTTGTTATCAGCATCAAGTTACGCCATTGTGTCTGACAACAACAAAATTAAACAATCAAGGTGAACTGAGACTGGCTTCTTACCTGTGGACTTAATGACGTGGCTTTGGTGAAGAAGTTGAGATACTGGCAGGCGAATGTTAGAGTCACTGGCTCCTCCATCTCAATAACCACAGCTTCGTCCTCTTTGTCAATTGAAGCAGTCTGCGCGAGCTTGATGTTTGCTGAACCGATGTCGCCGGACGCTGAGAACTTTACTCCTGTGAGAAAATGGATAAATATTATTCATAAACTTAACATTGGTAACACTTTTATTTGTAAATACAACAAAATCCTTACCCTCTTTGGTGCAAGAAATGACCATGGACTCTCCAAACTGTGAGAGGTCACGGCAGATTCGCGCGAATTCACCACTGGGTAACCTTATGGTGCAGCTGTACTCAGTCTCAGGAATACCTGTGAAAACAATTACTTAAATTATTTACCCAGATCAAGCAGATATTGCATGGGCAAGATTTATAGGATCTTCCCAGTGGTGGTCTGAAATTATCTCACAGGAATGTACCACTGGGATAAAAACTAGCCTATGTCTTAGCCAAGGTCTTCGTCAATCTGTGTCGAATTTTATTCAGTCATGAAAGTAGTAGTACATGTGATAGACAATATGCAAACAAATATGCAAGAAATTCAAAACTTTTTTTATTCCTTAAAATGCCTTGTAATGGCCCATAATAAAATTATAAACATTGTGGTACACTTGTTTTGTTTAACTTTCTAATACAACACTTATTTTACAATTTAATATTTATTTTGATGTAGTGTGTTTTTGGTGAAACGGAATGCAAATTCGTCGCCGGCAAAGACATCAAAAGGTCATCAAACAAACACGTTTATTTGAATTGTTTGCTTGAATAAAGCACTAGTAAAATAATTATATTAAGAGCAAAAAATTCGATATTAACAAGACAGATAGAGGGAAATGACGTCTAATAGCATGACATGAATGGCCGTGAAAGTCACGGATGTTTGAACTGTCGTAGAAAAGTAGGAGTAGGAATAGAATAGAATAGAATACTCTTTATTATGTACACCATAAAAATTACAGATACAAATGTAAAACATTTTACAAAGGATAGGAGTTAGTTGTAGGAGTTTAATTTTTTTTGAGGGACAAGCAGTAGTTGAACTTAACTTTTAATTGTTTTCTTGGGTTGTTAGTACTTTAGTTTATTATAGTAGTAATATATAGTGAAGAAAAAATAGATGCATATTCCATATTTCCATCTTTCACATTTTATATGTATAAATATGTATGGATGTTGGCAGTTTTTAGTCATTTTGTAATTGTAATTTGTTTTGACATTGTTCAGCTGCATCTGGTTAGACTGTACGACAATATGTTGGGAAAAGGCTATGCAGATGATGTAATTGAACCTTTGTTCGTCAGTAGAAGTCATAATCTGAAGGTGACTACCTAGTTTTCTTTTTTTGTTTAGGCAGGTTTGGCTGAAATAAAAAATTTATCTGTCTACTAACCTAAGTGCTCAAGATCTAAGTTCATGAGCTTCATCTCATAGTCAGACACTTTCTCCTGGTTGGGGCTCTCAAACACAAACGTGACCGTGTCAGCATTGTCCTGGGCCTTGATTGTCACTGTGTCTTTGTCACCAGCACACTTCAGGATCTTAGACATGCTAGAAGAGAACAGAAATGGTAATCTTAATAGATAAATGTTTGGAATCAAAAATATATCTTTGTTTTTGTTCTGCAATTATTAGCAATATTCAAGGGAAATAAAACTACACCTTGAGAATAGCTAGACAAATGGCCAGACTTTTTATTGAGCTTAATCTAATCTGATTTTGAAAACTGACAATTGATGCTTTTACATTGTTTTGTGTCTTCAAGACCATGATCACATGTTTTAATAAATTTCTTTATTTAGAAAATAACACTAAGCATAGATAGTCAACTTACCTTCCCAAGTTCATGCCCATGGAGATATTTCTATCACATCTGTATTTGTCAAAGCCATCAGACCGGAGAGTGAGGGACACCAGTGACACATGGGAGTTGTCCATTGCCTGAAACATTTAGCTGATTTAAGCACAGTTACAAAGGTTTAACTACATTGATAGGGTAAACATATAAAGTTATAGATTATTTTGCTGTCATTCATTGGCAAGTCGTAACCTGTCGTACTCGTCTGTCCAGTCAACTAAAACTACGCCCTCTTCCTGGAATTTGTTAGTGAACTGATGATAAGCACTGAGAACTGTACCTGCAATTGGATCCCATTGTCATCGCAGTCAAATGTGGCTTGTGTGAGCAGATCCTTGATAGCTTCCAACACCTTCTTCAGGATGGAGCTACGGAGAAGACGTGCTTCAAACATATTTTCCTGAAAAAGAAATATAGGGCAGCATAGTATACGTCTTCCCTGTTCTTCTCAGTATTCCAACGAGGCAAAAAAAACAAATGGGGAAGAAATGAGACCAACAAAGAACGGCAACGGATTTACAATGATATCGGGAATTTGGCAAATGAAATCAAAGCATTTCGACTCTTTCAACATAAGGTTAAGCAAATACAGAAGAAATACTCACGTTTGTGTATATTTAACCAGTAAAACAGACAAAAACTAATTAAAATAAGGCACGATGCGTCTGTGTCGCTGACCTCACGAAATATTTGACAGCCGGTCGCGGGAAAAATCGGCGCGAAAAAGCGAAACGTCAAACAAAAATGACACGAACACTACACTGCCCCAAAAAACTTATATACTAACTGCAATGAGGACGGGCAAGCCAAAAACGTTCCGAGCGAGAAAGCTTCAAGAGTGGATGTTGTCTCTTTCTAATAGGGTGTCCAATAATCACCACCAACTCTTGAGACAGTTTAAGAGTGGCTGTTATTTTATTGTTTAATGATGATGACCTGCAACTCAATAGCATTCTAGGCGAAATAGCTTCAAAAGTGGATGTCATTAACTTTTTATGTTAACTTAAATGTAAATCTGTACCGTCCAGTTGCAAATTATCCATTTTGCAACCTAGACATCCAGACGACTTTTGTATTCGGGGATTCGAGGACTCCGTTAATATTATATATTTTTTCATACATAGAAAATCGCATATTCAAGCTATGACTGTATGCATAAAATGTTTAAGTAACATTCGCCAATATTTATTTTATATTCCGAAACCATTCATTTTCACTCGCAGCTCGCCAAATGGATTCTTTTGCAGGAGAAGCATGGAAAAATCCTTAGGACACGGCATGGTGCGGTGGAGTCTTTTCTTTTGAATATTTGTATTTAAAAAGCAAACTAGGTACTACCGGAACCATGTGCGATGTCCGATGTTTCTAATTTATAAAATATACTTTTGATTACTATGTACGACAACGGTGTTCGAAACTTCGAACTTACTTACTTAATTTATTTGGATATTTCCCGTTTGTCAATCTAAAACTTGGTAACCCGACTAGGGTTACCAAGTTTAATAAACAACCAAAATTAAAAAACTTCCCTAAAAAACGAAATTCCACATACAGCAAACCCTTACTACTACACCACTTCACACAACACAATTTTACCATTTTTAACCACTCCACCGTCCCTGGCTGCTAAAGCAGCCAGTAGCGCCTTCGTCCAACAAATGCAATAAAAATTTATTAAACTGCTATTTCTAGAGCTTATTCCTCTTGTAGCAAACTCTATACTATATTTCTCAACGTTCGGACCAACAATAGCAACACTATTCCATCGACAAATGTCAAAATAAAAGTAAAAACTTTAGTGTAAACAAACTCCGCCATTTCTGACGTGTGGCGTCGTATTTCAATTGTTCTGTTATGTATATTGTTATTTTCGGATAGTGTTATATATCAAATTAATCGTGAAAATCTGTGCTACTATATTATGATAAAGGAAATCTAGTTTTCGAATCTCAAAGTTGAGTATTTCGCCTCCGAAAAAGTGGTAGGTTTAAATACCTATAGTGATTGTGTTTATACAAGAAATAAGTGTTTTTGTGATTAAAACGTGTGTGTTAACGGAAAAACAGTGCATTATTAGTATTGTGAGCATATTATTAAATTGTATATACAAAAACAAGTGGCTTCCTAAAGTTATAGGTACGTAAATAACCGTGTTCAAAAACAGTCGTTGGCGCAGGCCGCGTCAAAATAAACAGTGAGTATCCAAATTCTAATTTAATTCTAACTAGACTATCGTAAATAAACTAATAAGATTATGGTCTTATTGGAAAGGAAATATAATCTAGTTTATTTTAAAATTATTTTAATTGAAATTTAATATTTAGAAAAATTCAAATTAATATTTTAATAGCGAAATATCCGTTTTCATCCCTGTTTTTCAAGTTCTACATTTTTTTTGAGTTTCAAATTAATATCAGTTTTTTTTTTTAATATATAGATTCCATAACTATTCAGCTATTCACTGTAAATTTTATTTAGCTATAACTCTTGTAGTTTGCGATTGTTTATCTAAAGTGTCAAATTACATGCGAATATTTCGCAATTTTTTGCACCCTGGGCGGTTTGGTGCAAAAAATTCACGCGCGGGGCGAGTGAGAGGTTAAAGCGGATTATTTCACTTATATACAATAAAAGTACTTAAATGACTTCCACGCGAAAATGTATCGGCCATATTGTTTACATCGGTGACAAGGCAAGACAGAGACACCCATCCACCTTTGTCGGTTTCTCGCTCGGAACGTTTTGTTTTTTTTCTTTTCTATTGGATCCATTGTACAAATTTAAACTCTAAGTTCTTGAGATAGGGTATTTTTATGTTTTTAGCATTTTGTTCGTACTCATTCCAGTTAGTATATAATTTCCTTGCACTGCCCACAGACTCTGTGACACAGAGTACTTTTTATATAAAGACACTGCCGTGCCGGCAAATTCACTGCACTGAAGACGAGGTGGTATGCCACACCGCCTCGTCTTCAGTAGACCATCCCGGGTATGGTCTAGACTCTAGCCTGCCCGGATAGGGCGAAGGGAAAAAAAGGAACCTATACACTGGAATGTGGGGAATGTGTACCACGCAAGGAACTTAAATACTAACTGGGCCCTGTTATATGAAGCTGACAATTAGACAAGTCGACATAATATGTCAGAAAGTGACAATTGTAATTTTTTTCTGTTTTATGAAGCTGTCAAGGTGACATATTGTCATGGTAGAAAATTCACAAGACATCTCTGCAAGAAACTTATATACTAACTGGAATTAGGACGGGCAAGCCAAAAACGTTCCGAGCGAGAAAGCTTCAAGAGTGGATGTTGTCTCTTTCTAATAGGGTGTCCAATAATCATACTAACTCTTGAGACAGATTAAGAGTAGCTGTTATTTTATTATTTAATGATGATGACCTGCAACTCAATAGCATTCTAGGCGAAATAGCTTCAAGAGTGGATGTCATTAACTTTTTATGTTAACTTAAATGTATGTCTGTACCGTCCAGTTGCAAATTATCCATTTTGCAACCTGTCTATCCAGACGACTTTTGTATTCGGGGATTCGAGGACTCCGTTAATATTATATATTTTTTCAGACATAGAAAATCGCTTATTCAAGCTATGACTGTTTACCTCTAATGTTTTAGTAACATTCGCAGATATATATTTTATATTCCGAAACCATTCATTTTCACTCGCAGCTCGCCAAATGGATTCTTTTGCTGGAGAAGCATGGAATTATCCTTAGGACACGGCATGGTGCGGCGGACTCTTTTCTTTTCAATATTTCTATTTAAAAAGCTAACTAGTTACTACCGACACCATGTGCACTATTTCTAATATATAAAATAAAAATATACTTTTGATTAATATGTACGACAACGATGTTCGAAACTTCGAACTTACTTACTTAATTTATTTGGATATTTCCCGTTTGTCAATCTAAAACTTGGTAACCCTAGTCGTAATAAACAACCAAAGTTAAAAAACTTCCTTATAAAACGAAATTCCACATCTAGCAAACCCTTACTACTACACCCCTTCACACAACACAATTTTACCGTTTTTAAAGCGGATTATTTCACATAAATACAATAAAAGTGCTTAAATGACTTCAACGCGAAAATGTATCGGCCATATTGTTTACATCGGTGACAAGGCAAGACAGGGACACCATCCACCTTTGTCGGTTTCTCGCTCGGAACATGTTGTTTTTTTTCTTTTCTATTGAATCCATTGTACAAATTTAAACTCTAAGCTTTTGAGATAGGGTTTTTTTTTATTTTTTTAGCATTTTGTTCGTACTCATTCCAGTTAGTATATAATTTCCTTGCATCTCTGTTATAAAAACCGCTGAGCGACAGGTGACAGGTGACAATTTGTCGTGAAAAACTTGGCAAATCTGCTTTAGAAAACACACAATTGTCATGATGTCATGACAGATATGTAGAATTGTCGAACAAGTCTGACAGGAGCGTTGCCCTCTGTCGTGTAATCATATTTTGAATGTTGAAGGTGTTAGTTGAGAGCGGCCAACCCGCCATACTTTTCGCGAGAATTTTGACAACCGCTCGTACGTGATTATGCCGTTTTTAGACATATATCTTTGAATTTTTTGAACTAATAGGTATCTTGTGCTCTTTAGCTAGACTTCTATCAAAGTAAAAATTAAAAATTTGTAGAAACAAATTCAGTATAAGCCTCCAAAAATTGCTGTTTTGCACAAATTTGACCTCAACTTTGGCCGTTCATATAGTACCCATAAATTGTAAAAGTAAAGAAAGCATCCTGATAGAAGCCTTGCAAATATAGTGGAGATTCTAAATAACAAATAGTTATTTCACAAACTTTTAAGACTTATTCAAAAACACGTATTTCCTGGAACAAGTTTTATAAACTTTCGAACACTATTTTTCGTTCAATGTCCTCGCGTTAGGCGGTATGAGGTGCGCGGGAAACGAGTAGAGCGGGGTCGGGGCTAAGTAAGACAGGGTAGTTGATAGAAAACCGCCGCTGTGGCTCTGGATGGAACAACAAGCTTTTCGACCATGCTCGCGTTGACGATAGGCGGGCCGGGAAGGGCCACCTTACGTGTTTTTAAACGGATTATTATAATAAAATGGTACTTACATCGAGCAGTGAGAGTAGTGATAACGAATATTTAGAACAAATACAAATGAGGAGGCAACGACGCGACGATCGTATAAAAGCTGAATAAATTTTTCCTTCTTAATTACAGATTTTTGCTTTAAAGAAAAATTTCGGCTTATGTAAAACTACCGTAGAATATTTAATTAATAAAATTGGTCAACAACTTGAACATGATACAAGTAGATAGTCTAGCACTTACACCCGATAAACAAATTTTATGCGCTTTGCATTGGATGGATTGTGGTTCACAGTACCACGTTATTGGTGATGCACATGGGTTAAGTAAGTCAACCGTACCTATATCTTTGCATAAGAAGGGTATGTGGAGCCGTGACTACTGAGTTACTCTGAGAAGAGGTTCGCTGGCCTGATAATTGTAACCGAATACCAAACCTTTTCATGAGGCAAAATGGGATACCTAGAATATCTCGTATTGTGGATGGATCGTTAATTCCTCTAGATGCGCCTTATCAAAATGAATCTGCGTTTATAGACAGAAACAGAAACCATTCAATTAATACTATGGTGGTATGCGGGCCACCACTTGCCGGGCAAACTTGATTGATTCATTCTTTTACTTTGTTAATATTTTTTTATATTTTACCCTCATTTAGCTTCATAAACAATTTTTATTAGCAAATATATGTCAAAAGTCGACCTAATTGTCACGACAATACTACATATGTCACTGACAATTGTCAAGAATAATTCAGCTGTCACTTTTTGACATATATGTCACGTTCATAATACAGCCTATGCGCGACAATTCTTCAATTTTGTCATTTTTTGACATATTTGTCGGATTGTCAGCTTCATAAAACAGGGCCCTAGAATGAGTTCGATCAAAAAGAAAAAAAATACTCTATCTCAAAAGCTTAGAGTTTAAATTTGTACAATGGATTCAATAAAAAAAAAGTTCCGAGCGAGAAACCGAAATTGGTGGATGGTGTCTCTGTCTTGCCCAAGGAACTTAAATACCAACTGGAATAAGTCCGAACAAAAAGCTAAAAAATAATAAAAAAACTCTTTCTCAAAAATTTAGAGTTTATATTCGTACAATGGATTCAATAAAAAAAAACGTTCCGAGCGAGAAACCGACATAGGTGGATGGTATCTCTGTCTTGCCTTGTCACCGATGTAAACAATATGGCCGATACATTTTCGCGTTGAAGTCATATAAGTACTTTTTATTATAATTAAGTGAAATAATCCGCTTTAAATATGGTAAAATTGTGTTGTGTGAAGGGGTGTAGTAGTAAGGGTATGCTGGATGTGGAATTTCGTTTTTAGGGAAGTTTTTTAACTTTGGTAGTTTATTACGACTAGGGTTACCAATGTTTTAGATTGAAATATAAATAAATAAATTAAGTAAGTTCGAAGTTTCGAACATCGTTGTCGTACATTGCAATCAAAAGTATATTTTATAAATTAGAAACATCGGACATCGCACATGGTGTCGGTAGTACCTAGTTTGCTTTTTAAATACAAATATTGAAAAGAAAAGAGGCCGCCGCACCGTGCCGGGCCATGCCGGTCCTAAGGATTTTCCATGCTTCTCCAGCAAAAGAATCCATTTGGCGAGCTGCGAGTGAAAATGAATGGTTTCGGAATATAAAATAAATATTGGCGAATGTTACTAAAACATTATAGGTAAACAGTCATAGCATGAATACGCGATTTTCTATGTCTGAAAAAATATATAATATTAACGGAGTCCTCGAATCCCCGAATACAAAAGTCGTCTGGATAGACAAGTTGCAAAATGGATGATTTGCAACTGGACGGTACAGACATACATTTAAGTTAACATAAAAAGTTAATGACATCCACTCTTGAAGCTATTTCGCCTAGAATGCTATTGAGTTGCAGGTCATCATCATTAAATACTTCTACTCTTCGACAGTTACTCTGTAACTGTCGAAGAGTTAGTATGATTATTGGACACCCTAGTAGAGTAGAGTAGAGTAGGGACTCCATTTTCCGCACTTAGACTCTTAATCGGTCCGTTGTGCGTAGGTGTCCTGGCTAAGTTAGCCAGCCTAGCTCCGCCCAGAAGCAAGTTTCCTGGGAGCTTCACAAGCTACGCGACCTCACCGTTCCGAGGATTTGTTTGCGTTGGGTAGCCACTGCCTCGCATTCCTGGATGACGTGGGTAGCTGATTTATCGGCGTCAAAGCAGCCCCTGCAGAGTGCGCTGTCCGTGGCACCTATGTTGAAGAGATGTTTGTTTAGGGGATAATGGCCCGTTATTGTCCCTATTATTATTCTGAGGTTATTTCTACTTAGGCTGAGCAGTCGTTTTGTTAGTCGCGAATGAAGACTTGGCATCGCCATTTTTGACTGCCTGCAGTCTGTGGACCGTGACCATTTGTTGTTATGGAGTTCAGTTGATCTCTGGCGAATCCATGTACGGAATTGTGAGAAAAGTAAGGGAAGGAGTGCCTAGCACTGCCATCTCGGAACCTCTCTTAGCAAGTTCGTTTGCGGCGTCATTGCCTATTAGGGATCCACTGTGTCCTCTGATCCACTGAAGGGTAATTCTGTTAGACAGTGATATACTCTCCAGGGCGAGGTGACATTCAAAATTAATGTACTGTTAGTTTGTTTGTTTTCTAGGGCTTTAAGCACAGCTAGGCTATCGGATACGAATCTGATTGCGTAGTTGTGAACCCCTAGACGCTTTACGGCTGTCGCAGCTTGTGTTAGGGCGACGCACTCGCATTGGAATATCGAGCTGTGTTCGCCTAGTGGTAAGTGAAAGTTAAAGTTGAGGTCAAGGGAGTGTACGCCAGCCCCTGAGCCGTTTTCAGTTTTAGAGCCATCTGTGTAGATGCGTACTTCATTGGCTTCTGACTGATCCCTTAATTCCTGTTGTTTGTATGCTATATCTTTTGTTGAACATAGGTTTATTAGGTGTCCTATCACACGGGGCAGCGATGAGTGGTTGATACTCAATCACCCGGTCCAGGATGCCTGCGTGGGGACAAGTGTGGTTCTTGCCCCATATGCCTAAGTGCATAAGCCTGATAGCTGCTAGTGCTGCCTCCTGCTGTATGTACAATTCAAGGGGGGTTAATTGTAGGGCTATCTCTATTGCCGCAGTTGAGGTTGTCCTCATACAGCCCGAGATAGCGGAACAGGCTAGCCTTTGGAACCGCTGAAGCCTAGAGGCGGTGGTCGAGAGTTCAGTTCTCGTCCATCAAACCAAGGCGCCATAAGTCAGCATTGGTCTGATCACCGCTGTGTAAAGCCATAGCGTGATCTTTGGAGACAGCCCCACCTTTTTCTTAACATTTTTTTGCATTGGTACAGTGCGATTGTGCTTTTGTTGAGTTTGTAGTCAAGATGCCTATTCCAGAGCAATTTGATATCAAGAATCACCCCTAAGTACTTGACTTCTTCTTTGAGTGTTAGTTCGGTGTTGAATAGTTTAGAGAGTTTGTGTGGTCCAAGGACTCTTTTGTTTGTAAACATTATTAGTTCTGTTTTGGTGGGGTTAACCGATAGTTCGTGTTTAGTACACCAATTCTCGATTATATTGAAGGCTTTCCTCATGAGGTCACATAAGATGCCTTCAAATTTCCCCGTGATTAGAATTGCTATGTCATCTGCATAACCCACCGAGTACAGACTGCTAGCGTTGAGCTCTGTAATGAGCTCATTTACTACTAGGTTCCACAGTAGTGGTGACAGCACCCCACCCTGTGGGCAGCCCCTACTAACGATACCTCGTGTGGTAGTGTTCACAGTAAATTGAATAGCGCGATATTTTAACATATTGTGAATCCATTGTATAAGCGTTGGTGCCACACCGTGCGCGACTAGTGCCTGGCTGATGCTGGCGAAGTTAGTTTTGTAAAAAGCACCCTCTATGTCTATGAACGCCTACCACCCAGAAGGACACCCTATTAGAAAGAGACAACATCCACTCTCGAAGCTTTCTCGCTCGGAACGTTTATTGGGTTGCCCGTCCTCATCCCAGTTAGTATATGAGTTCCTTGGTTTACAGCCAACTGACGTAATGACCACAGAGCAATATGGCGTCCACTGCGTCCAGCGTTTTCGTCAAATTACGCGCGAAATTTAAAAATGCAAAACTTAAATGCATTTTTAGAAGGCACACGATCGAATAAATAAAAAAATTGTGATTTTTTCAGTAGTTCATTAGTAGGTACTATAGAGTCTAATTGAGACACTTTTCAAAAATGGGTGTAATACCAATGATATAGTTATAACTAGTTTGCTTGGGTGCGCGAGCTGCGCGCAGCTCGCGTGTTTGGTGTTTTTGAGAAGTATTACTTACCCTTATAAAATTTTGAGAATCAATGGGCACCCCAAAATGAATTGAAAAATCCGTTAGCATTACCCCTAAAACAGTATGAAAACCCCTACGGACCCCTAATAAAACCTTATTTAAAAAACTCTTCCTCCCTTTTCCCATAAAAATCATTACCCTAAAGTTTGCTGAGTTACGCTTCACCCACTCAATCATCGTTACGCTACGGAGGTCGCCACCTCCCGCCTTCGCTCCACTCAGGACCTAGCTACCACCGGACAGGTTTCGAAACCTACTATAATATTTGTTCAAACACCTGATGGCTAGCTCTAACCGTTATGAAGTTACAGCCCTTTCAATTTTAGGGGAGGTTGGGGAGGGGAGCTTCACCCACTCAACCTTCGTTACGCTACGGAGGTCGCCGGCTCGCTTCGCTCGCCACCTCCCCCCTTCGCTCCACTCAGGACCTGTCTACCACCGGAAAGGGGAGGTTGGGGAAGGGAGGGTATAAAAATTGTAACGCTCCTCAATAATAAAGTACAGTCAAAATCAAAATGCCGCTACGTGTCCTAGTTTCCGAGATACGATGGGGGGAGGGGTGAAGGCGGGGAGAGGGGGGAGTTTTGAAAAATGATTTTGACCAACTCTTTGCCCCTTCTTACGAATCTGAAAAAAAAAATGTTCCAAGTCTCTTAACTTCCGAGATCTGCCTAAAGGGGGGGAGAAGGGGGGAAAGGGGAGCAACTTTTAAAACCGGTTTTTACTTTTCCTAGCCTCCTCTATACGAATCCGTAAAAAACACAAAATACGGGTCTCTTAGTTTCCGAGATACGGTGGGGGGAGGGGTGAAGGGGGGGAGAGTGGGGAGTTTTGAAAAATGATTTCGACTAATGCATTGCCCCTTTATACGAATCTGAAAAAAAAAATGTTCCAAGTCTCTTAACTTCCGAGATCCGCCTGAAGGGGGGGAGAAGGGGGACAAGGGGGACAATTCTGAAAAGTGGTTTTTACTTTCCCGAGCCTCCTCTATACGATTCTGAAAAAAAAAATGTTCCAATTCTCATGGTTTCCAAGATACGATAGGGAGGGGGGTGAAGGGGGGCGAAAAGGGGAGGTTTGGCACTTTTCCCATAGGTTTTAGAGTTAGTTGTTTATGAATCTGTCAAAATATACCTACCTCCCCATCCACCATCAAGGAGAACAATTCTGTCAGTCAGTGAGTGGTAATCTAGCTTTATATAGTATAACTAGTTTGCTTGGGTGCGCGAGCTGCGCGCAGCTCGCGTGTTTGGTGTTTTTAAGAAGTATTACTTACCCTTATAAAATTTTGAGAATCAATGGGCACCCCAAAATGAATTGAAAAATCCGTTAGAATTACCCCTAAAACAGTATGAAAACCCCTACGGACCCCTAATAAAACCTTATTTAAAAAACTCTTCCTCCCTTTTCCCATAAAAATCATTACCCTAAAGTTTGCTGAGTTACGCTTCACCCACTCAATCATCGTTACGCTACGGAGGTCGCCACCTCCCGCCTTCGCTCCACTCAGGACCTAGCTACCACCGGACAGGTTTCGACACCTACTATAATATTTGTTCAAACACCTGATGGCTAGCTCTAACCGTTATGAAGTTACAGCCCTTTCAATTTTAGGGGAGGTTGGGGAGGGGAGCTTCACCCACTCAACCTTCGTTACGCTACGGAGGTCGCCGGCTCGCTTCGCTCGCCACCTCCCCCCTTCGCTCCACTCGGTCTCGCAGGTTCGCTCCACTCAGGACATATCTACCACCGGAAAAGGGGAGGTTGGGGAAGGGAGGGTATAAAAATTGTAACGCTCCTCAATAATAAAGTACAGTCAAAATCAAAATGCCGCTACGTGTCCTAGTTTCCGAGATACGATGGGGGGAGGGGTGAAGGCGGGGAGAGGGGGGAGTTTTGAAAAATGATTTTGACCAACTCTTTGCCCCTTCTTACGAATCTGAAAAAAAAAATGTTCCAAGTCTCTTAACTTCCGAGATCTGCCTAAAGGGGGGGAGAAGGGGGGAAAGGGGAGCCACTTTTAAAACCGGTTTTACTTTTCCTAGCCTCCTCTATACGAATCCGTAAAAAACACAAAATACGGGTCTCTTAGTTTCCGAGATACGATGGGGGGAGGGGAGAGTGGGGAGTTTTGAAAAATGATTTCGACTAATGCATTGCCCCTTTATACGAATCTGAAATAAAAATTGTTCCAAGTCTCTTAACTTCCGAGATCCGCCTAAATGGGGGGAGAAGGGGGACAAGGGGGACAACTCTGAAAAGTGGTTTTTACTTTTCCCAGCCTCCTCTATACGAATCTGAAAAAAAAAATGTTCCAAGTCTTTTGGTTTCCGAGATACGATAGGGAGGGGTGAGAAGGGGGGCGAAAAGGGGAGGTTTGGGATTTTTCCCATAGGTTTCAGAGTTAGTTGTTTACGAATCTGTCAAAAAATACCCACCTCCCCATCCACCATCTGGGAGAACAATTCTGTCAGTGAGTCAGTGGTAATTCAGCTTTATATAGTATAATATAACTAGTTTGCTTGGGTGCGCGAGCTGCGCGCAGCTCGCGTGTTTGGTGTTTTTGAGAAGTATTACTTACCCCTATAAAATTTTGAGAATCAATGGGCACCCCTGAATGAATTGGAAAATCCGTTAGAATTACCCCTAAAACAGTATGAAAACCCCTACGGACCCCTAATAAAACCTTATTTAAAAAACTCAGACCTTTTCCCATAAATAACATTACCCTAAAGTTTGCTGAGTTACGCTTCACCCACTCAATCATCGTTACGCTACGGAGGTCGCCGGCTCGCTTCGCTCGCCACCTCCCCCCTTCGCTCCACTCAGGACCTACATACCACCGGACAGGTTTCGACACCTACTATAATATTTGTTCAAACACCTGATAGCTATCTCTAACCGTTATTAAGTTACAGCCCTTTTCAATTATAGGGGAGGTTGGGGAGGGGAGCCTCACCCACTCAACCTTCGTTACGCTACGGAGGTCGGCGGCTCGCTTCGCTCGCCACCTCCCCCCCTACGCTCCACTCGGTCTCGCAGGTTCGCTCCGCTCGGGACCTACCTACCACCGGACAGATTTCAACGCCTACTATAATATTTGTTCAAACACCTGACGGCTATCTCTAACCGTTATGAAGTTACAGCCTTTTCAATTGTAGGGGAGGTTGGGGAGGGGAGCTTCATCCACTCAACCTTCGTTACGCTACGGAGGTCGCCGGCTCGCTTCGCTCGCCACCTCCCCTCTTCGCTCCACTCGGTCTCGCAGGTTCGCTCCACTCAGGACCAACCTCCCCTGTTGGGGAGGGGAGGGTATGAAAATTTCAACGCCTCTAAATAATAAATTATAATAAAAATCAAAATGCCGCTACGTGTCCTAGTTTCCAAGATACGATAGGGGGAGGGGTGAAGGGGGGGAGAGTGGGGAGTTTTGAAAAATGATTTCGACTAACAATCAGCCCCTTTATACAAAACAGAAAAAAAAATGTTCCAAGTCTCTTAACTTCCGAGATCCGCCTAAAGGGGGGGAGAAGGGGAGAAAGGGGGTCAACTTTGAAAACTGGTTTTTACTTTTCCGAGCCTCCTCTATACGAATCCGTGAAAAAAAAAAAATACGGGTCCCTTAGTTTCCGAGATACGATAGGGAGGGGGAGGAAGGGGAGCAAAAAGGGGAGGTTTGGCACTTTTCCCATACTCGCGGGAGTTACTTGTTTACGAATCTGTCAAAAAATATCCACCTCCCCATCCACCATCTGGGAGAACAATTATGTCAATGAGTCAGTGAGTCAGTGGTAATTCAGCTTTATATAATATAACTAGTTTGCTTGGGTGCGCGAGCTGCGCGCAGCTCGCGTGTTTGGTGTTTTTGAGAAGTATTACTTACCCTTAGAAAATCTTGAGAATATATAGGCATCCTTAAATGAATTAGAAAATCCGTTAGAATTACCCCTAAAACAGTATTAAAAACCCCTACGAACCCCTAATAAAATCTAAAACCTTATTTATTTTGAGAAGTATTACTTACCCTTATAACACTTTGAGAATCTATAGGCACCCCTAAATGAATTGGAAAATCCGTTAGAATTACCCCTAAAACAGTATGAAAACCCCTACGGACCCCTAATAAAACCTTATTTAAAAACTGAGACCTTTTCCCATTAAAAACATTACCCTAAAGTTTGCTGAGTTACGCTTCACCAATTCAACCTTCGTTACGCTAAGGACCTACCTACCACCGGCCAGGTTTCGACACCTACTATAATATTTGTTCAAACACCTGATAGTTATCTCTAACCGTTATTAAGTTACAGCCCTTTTCAATTATAGGGGAGGTTGGGGAGGGGAGCTTCACCCACTCAACCTTCGTTACGCTATGGGGGTCGCCGGCTCGCTTCGCTCGCCACCTCCCCCCTTCGCTTAACTCGGTCTCGCAGGTTCGCTCCACTCAGGACCTACCTACTACCGGAAAGGGGAGGTTGGGGAGGGGAGGGGAGGGTTTATAATTTTCAACGCCCCCCAATAATAAAGTATAGTAAAAATCAAAATTCCGCTACGTGTCCTAGTTTCCGAGATACGATGGGGGGAGGGGTGAAGGGGGGGAGAGTGGGGAGTTTTGAAAAATGATTTCGTTTAATGCATTGCCCCTTTATACGAATCTGAAAAAAAAAATGTTCCCAGTCTCTTAACTTCCGAGATCCGCCTAAAAGGGGGGTGAAAGGGAGACAACTTTGAAAACTGGTGTTTACTTTTCCGAGCCTCCTCTATACGAATCCGTAAAAACAAAAAAATACGGGTCCCTTAGTTTCAAAATGCCGCTACGTGTCCTAGTTTCCGAGATACGATGGGGGGAGGGGTGAAGGGGGGGAGAGTGGGGAGTTTTGAAAAATGATTTCGACTAATGCGGGCAATGCATTACTTTATACGAATCTGAAAAAAAAATGGCTATCTCTAACCGTTATGAAGTTACAGCCCTTTCAATTTTAGGGGAGGTTGGGGAGGGGAGCTTCACCCACTCAACCTTCGTTACGCTACGGAGGTCGCCGGCTCGCTTCGCTCGCCACCTCCACCCTTCGCTCCACTCGGTCTCGCAAGTTCGCTCCACTCAGGACCTACCTACCACCGGAAAGGGGAGGTTGGGGAGGGGAGGGTATAAAAATTTTAACGCTCCTCAATAATAAAGTATAGTAAAATCAAAATTCCGCTACGTGTCCTAGTTTCCGAGATTCGATGGGGCGAGGGGTGAAGGGGGGGAGAGTGGGGAGTTTTGAAAAATTATTTCGACTAATGCATTGCCCCTTTATACGAATCTGAAAAAAAAAATGTTCCAAGTCTCTTAACTTCCGAGATCCGCCTAAAGGGGGGGAGAAGGGGGGAAAGGGGGACAACTTTGAAAACTGGTTTTTACTTTTCCGAGCCTTCTCTATACGATTCTGAAAAAAAAAAATGTTCCAGTTCTCATGGTTTCCAAGATACAATAGGGAGGGGGGTGAAGGGGGGCGAAAAGGGGAGGTTTGGCACTTTTCCCATAGGTTTTAGAGTTAGTTGTTTACGAATCTGTCAAAATATACCTACCTCCCCATCCACCATCAAGGAGAACAATTCTGTCAGTCAGTGAGTGGTAATCTAGCTTTATATAGTATAATTTATCACATCTATTCCGCTATCTGTGGGAGTTCGCCCTACAGGATTTAGAATGACGAGCTAACCATGCATTGTTATCGAAGAATTTTCGCTCAATCGGTTGGAGAAGACTAAAAATTAAAACTCAGTTGCAAGATAAACAAACAAACATTGCAAGGTAATTATGTAAGCTGGAGCCGGAGGATGCAGAGAAAGCCAATTTGCTTAAAATAATTTAATTATAAAAGAATTACATTATGGACTACACTATATAGAGGTGATAATTGGTCGCTGTATGTACCAAGAATGAATATTTCTATGAGATGATTAACTACGCGGATGAATGAAAACTATTGCGAAATTAAGGTGGCATGATTTAGTGACGCATTTGCTGAGTCGCGCCTCATGTCGGCGAAGGTTACGGTGCGCGGAATGGGGGTCAGTTGCAGTCAGCGTTTCTGCAATTTCCTTCTATTACACCGATGCGTATTAATCGCTCACCCTGTTATACCAATATGTAACAAGGTAAAGAAAAGCTTGTAAAAACAAGAAGAGCGCGTTAGTTCTGCCAAAACAAAAAGAGTGTCGTTTTCTGGGTTTACAGATCATGTTTATCAACGTCACCATATTGATACCGGGTATCGAACCGCAAGAAAATATATTAACCAAAACAAAATATATTAATTTATCTAATTACAAAATGACAAATAAAGCAATGAAAATTATTGGAGGTGAAAATGAAATTGAAGAAGTTGACCATACGAAATTTTTAGGCGTAAGTAGTAATTGATAAAAATTGTAATTGGAAAAAACATATTGAAAATAAACAAACACATGAAGACGACGACAAGAATACGACGACGATGTTCTAAGACATGAAGAGGCGAAGGTGATTTGTGAAAGCGCCAGGGTGGCCCGCGAAACTCAATTTTTTTTGGCATTACGATTAGGTTCAACAACAAATGTATTTCACACACGTTGATCTTTTTAATTTTCCAATCACGTATCACGTGTCATCGTATCTTTTCCTTTTTTTTGTGCTGTAGTTCAATGCCTATAGTCGGCGGTGATTGTTTTTTTTTTCATTATTTTATTTCATTTCTTCAAAAGTGTATTAAAAAACGTCGTTTGATACACGTGGACATTAAGGTGAATGCGCCAGGGTGGCCCGCGAAATTCAATTTTTCTTACGGTTTTTGCAATTTGCAGGTCAGTGTCAGGTTGTATGTTGATTGAACTATGAATCGCGGCTGTAAGACGTATGTAGTTACAGAATTATAATCATCAAAATCATCAATACAACCCTCCAAGCTCATAAAGGTGTATGAATTTATTTTTTTAAGGTCAAAGTCATTCCTACACCAAAGTGTATTTAACGTTTTTTTTTGCAAATTGCAGGTCAGTGTCAGCTTGAATGTTGATTACAATAAGATTGGCGACCGTAACAAATGTGGCTTTTCTGAGATTTTTGAAGTGAAAACTTCTTTAGGCGCTTTGAGCACTTTTTGGGTGAAGGAAAAACATTGAACTCATCGTCACTTGACGTAACGTGCGGTCACGCTTCGTAGCCCGTAGGCGATCCGCTACGGCGTAGCACCACGTAGGCATGCGCGGGGCACAACCAGTGCTACGACTGGGACACGGTAATCTAAATATATAAAAGAAGAAACTGACTGACTGACTGACTGACTCATCTATCAACGCACAGCCCAAACCGCTGGGTCTACAGCTTCCAAAGTTTGTATGGGGAAACAAGATTAGTTAGACTATTTCAATCGAAACTTCACAGGAGTGTTCCTATTGATAAATGAGTAGAAACGTGTTTCAGGATTTTTCAGAATTCAACCCCTAACAGGGGGAAATGGGGTGACAAAGTCTAAAAATCAATGCACAGCCTAAACCGCTTGGTCTATAGATTCCAAATTTGGCAAGTAGGTTCCTTATTAGGTCTAGGGGTGCACTAAGAAACGATTTTTCAAAAGTCAACCCCTAAGGGTGTTAAACGGGGCTCCAAAGTTTGTATGGGGAAACAAGATAAACTTCACAGGAGTGCTCCTATTGATAAATGAGTACAAATGGGTTTCGGGTTTTTTCAGAATTCAACCCCTAAGAGGGGGTAATGGGGTGACAAAGTCTGAAAAACAACATTGGTACCTATAGTTTGTATGGTGTATTACAATAACAACGATTTTAAGATTGAAAATGGCGGACCTGAAATACCATCATCCCCTATTGGGGTGCGATGGGGTTGAAATGTCTAAAAATCAATATGGGTGTCGATACCGAGATTATCAAGGGTGCTGATTACGAATATGGCATTTATTTTGAGATCCAGAAGATGGTGGATTTGACTTCTTATACAGGGTTATTTTAGATTTATTGTGATGATTGTGATAACGATGATGTTGATAGTGACAGTGATAGTGACAGTGACGGTGACAGTGACGGTGACAGTGATAGTGACAGTGATAGTGATAGTGACAGTGATGGTAACAGTGATAGTGACAGTGATAGTGACAGTGATAGTGACAGTGATAGTGGCAGTGATAGTGACAGTGATAGTGACAGTGATAGTGACAGCGATAGTGACAGCGATTTTGCCAGCGATAGTGCCAGCGATAGTGACAGCGATTGTGATAGTGATAAAAATAATTGTGATGATTATGAAATTTGGCACATAGATACTTTAAAACTTGGATTAACATGTAGGATACTATTTATCCCTTTAGTATGATTCAGTGGGACAGTAACCGAACTTCACGCGGGCGAAGCCGCGGGCAACAGCTAGTATTATAATACAGTAGTGTGCTGTGTGTGTAACTCGGCCGCATGATAGAAATAAATGCCTACAGCCGCGCGGTACGTAAACATGCGTTAGGGCTGCCCGTCTCTAGCATTTTAATTACATTTGCCTACTTTCTGTTTCTATTTAGTTTTGTGATTGTAAATATCCTTTTTATATAAATAAACTAGCGGCCCGTCCCGGTTTCGCACGGGTATGGTATTTTTTTTTTTTTTGTTTTATTGTAAATCCTTTAGTCCACCAAATAGATGAATATAATCTGCCGACATATGTACCTATTCATATTTTTTTACTAATAATAACAGACAAATAATTAGCTGAATTATACGGTATTTCGTTCACTACAAAATAAATTTAATTAATTTTATAGCGTCAACAACACGTGGTAATTATGCTGTTAAAATGTAGCTTATATGACACGTTCGTAGATTTACCATAGCAGCGCCATCTATTGATTACTTACTCAACCCATTCGAAAGGTATCGACATCTGTTAGAATCATTTGGAGTTAACAGATAATTGTGACTGTCAAATATTATCAGACAAATAATTAGCAATAAATTAAAATTGCGACTATAATTTGAGATTTAAACTATCCTATCTCTCAAGTTGGATCGAACTGCACATATGGTGTGCGAATTTTATTATAATCGGTTAAGTGGTTTAGGAGTCCATTGAGGACAAACATTGTGACACGAGATTTATATATATTATAAGATAAGATAAGATGAAATACTTTGTATATTGAATAGGAAGTGTTCAATAAAAATGCGTGTTGTTTTTTGATTGGTAGAATTAATACCACGTCTTTACTTTGAATTATGCAAACTAACAAAACACACATGCACCGAAGTTTTAACACGAGCGTAAGTAGGTAGGTACCTACCGTATCATGATTCTTTCAGAACCGCATATAACTACCTATTTCACTCGTCTCAATAACTTTCCGTTACTCTATTCGCTTTATTTATTAATCCAATCACCTTTTGTTTCGTGAGATGAAAGGAAATACTTATCCATTAAAAAGACATACATTATGTACCTACCTACTAGTAAGTAAAATTATTTTATAGTCTTACCTTTCAGAGTTTCCAGGTAATTTAAAAAAACTTATGTCTGGATGCGTTATTGACGAATTCATACAACCAAAAACAGCACAATATTTCCTACTCGTCATATTAACTGATTTTTAGAGAAAAAATCGCGCGGTTATTGTTAAAAAAACAACACACTCTCCGTTCGGCACTGTACAGCCGTGACTGTCTGCGCCCCGAGCGCACCCCGTCATCGAGGCGCGTAGGTATAGCTCGCGTTTCGTCCGTTTGTATGAAGTTGGAGTACTGTATTATAATATTACCGTGACTGGGACGAAGAGGGAAGGGGCAATGGGGTGGGGAAGGGAAAGCGGAGAGGGGAATGGGGAGGGGAAGGGGTAGGTATTGGAGGAACGAGGGGGAGAAGGGGAGCGGGGGGAGAGTGGAGGGGGAGGGGAAGGGCAAGACGGGGAAGGGGAGGAGGGGTAGCGGGGAGGGGCAGAGTGGGGAGAATTGAGGGGACAGGAGCCCACGAAATAACCCGTCCTTCCCTCCCCACGAAACCCGCCCTCTCCCTCCGGGCTACCTCACCCCTCTGCCGCCTAACTACGCACCCGTTGGAGCTAGGAAGCCGAGTTTGAGCTCGTTTAAAGGGGCTTGAAGAGCTCTATATCTGGCTCCAACAGAATCCAGAAATTCGGCACCACACACGAGCATTATTTATCAATGTTTTCTTAAGACGTTATCACGTAAAATTATTGTCCGTAAACCGACTTACAGTCAACCATGTTTTTATTTTACTTAGGTTTTGTTCGTAGAACAAAGTTGCCAGACCTCTCGGAAAGCACGTTAAGCATTTGGTCCCGGCTGTCATTTGTAGATCTTTGATAGCGTAACAGGTAGTCAGTGGCCCAAAAAGTCTGACAAACAGTCTTACCAAGGGGTATCGTATTACCCAGTACTAACTGGGTTGTGGAGGTCAGATAGGTAGTCGCTTCATGTAAAATACGGGTATTCAGCTGCAACCGGTTACACTGGAAGCCGACCCTAACATAGTTGGGAAACTGCGTACACCATACTGATGTACAATAAAAAATGATACTGGTCCTATGATAGATTGATTATTATTCTACAATGATCCCTAAACTATATGTTCTTATGGTAGAAAATACCGAATTACAAAAAATTCTGCAAAATGGGCAAACTAGTCAAAAGTACAAAACAATTTTTGCCCGCTGTACAAATTGAGCTTTTTAGCACATAAATACTCATTTTCTTGATATTATTATATATCCTATGCAAAGAACAGTACATTTAAATATTGTGTAGCGTAATCACACATTTTTTTATTTTTTTTTTTTAAATATTTAAAGTGTAATCAAAAATTTTAAGAAATTTGCAAAGTTGTACGGTTTGACGGTACCTAGGTAAAATAATGTATTAATATTAGGTACGTGTTCATGCATGGCTGTTTTGCGGTTGCTGCTGCGTGCGTAGTAAACTTATGAGACACTTGGGACGGGGGACACACGTAATCTGAGCACGTAAAAAATAATGCGGATAGCGAACCTGATGAATTTGCAATCGTTGCACTGACTAAATTAATATTCATTGCAATTTCAAAGATATGATCGATATGATGACGCAAACATGTGATACTGCACTGTACTTACCAGATAACAGCCCAATGATGATAATATAGGGCGGTAGCGGATATGCTTTGTTTTTGTTGACTAGTCGAAAATTTTAATCTTTTCAGCCCCATTTATGAGCAGTGATGACGCTTATCAAAATAAGTAGGTATTCTAAAACTCGCGCGGTTTTCACGCTTGCGTGTATTGAAAATCATAACCCTCCTTTTTGCTTCGCCTTAGTCGGATAATTCCATTATGAACAGTTCTCGTAGCGACGGTTTTTTTCTAATTCGCGAGTGGCGTAAATCCCTGCTACCCAAAACATCATTCGAATTAGAAATATTCTGCCTTAATATTCAGGTAAAACAGAGAACTTTAGTGCTTAAATGCTTTAAAGTAGGTATAAAATGGCTGTGGATAATGATGATAATATTACACAAAGTAAACTAAATTAAAACAATTGAAAAGTATATATTTTCAGAACCATAGATAAACCAAGAATAGGAAATAATTATAAAACATTCTCCCAAATAACTTACTAACTAAAATAACATTGCTTATCTTGTGACAATTTTGTATTTAACAAGACAGCTGAACTACTTGATCATCACCAGGGTAACATGGTAATTTTAGGTAATATTTTGATACTATTCCAGGAGGTAAGAATCTTCCACCAAGGAAATGTTTGGCACCTTCTATGAACTTGTCCTGGGCACATAGTTTTGGTGCCGAAAGTGATATCAAGAGGGAAGGTTTGAGGGTCTTGCCAGTGCCTGGACCACTTTCTACATCCCATCCACTGGGAATGTCCACACTGGAACAGAGTAAAATACGAATTAGTCGAAATTCAGACTATCAATAAGCACTAACAAAATAAATGTAATTTTCCACAAATTCCAAAAATCTAGTGTACACCTCTTGCAGTATACAACTGGGGCTGGACAAAGACTTCTCCTGTGGCAGTGAGAAGACCGTAAGTTTCAGTCTCTTTTTTAATGTTTTTTTTAAAAGAAATGTCTATATTTACCTGCAAACTGGCAAATTTGCTTCAATCAAAGCATTCATGGCAGGAGCTAGCTCTTTTCTCACTGGAGGTTTAAAACTGAACCCAAAGAGGGCATCTACAAGTAGATTGTAGTCATTGCACAAATCTTTTGGTGGAGGCAGTTTTTCAACAATATCAACCCCAAATGCTAAACACTGTGCCAAAAGATTCTCATACAACGGTTTCGCAGTACGCTTTGGGTAGTATATAGATACATTGTATCCAAATAGGACCATATGTCGGGCTGCAACTAGACCGTCTCCTCCATTGTTTCCTGGACCGCATATGATTAGAGCTTTTTGATGCCTGCAAGATAAGAATGGGTGACTTTTTTTGTCTGAGTAACTAAAATAAGTGTGCAAAATGTTCTTACATACAAGATAAACTTACGTAGACGTTGGATAAACGCGTGCAACAGCCGTAGCGACACTGAGGCCAGCCAGCTCCATCAACTGATCAACACTATACTTGTATTCATTGAAGAGGTCCTCATCCAAAGCTATCGCCTCCTTTTGCGTTAAATATCGCATCCTCCTGTTGCTGCATTGGTTCGCTCCCGATGCCATCACGCCACCGCCCCAAACGTTAGCTACACGCAACTGAAAACCAGATAAGTTTTCAAAACATACAAAGTTACGTGTTATGAATGAGCCGGTAAAATGTAAGGACCATACCAACAACGTACTACTAATAAGCCGAAAAATCATTTAGGTACCTAAAGAGTGCCAGGATATAAAGAATATACACTTTTACGTCCGATTAACTAACGTAGATGTTCTTTTTTGTTTATTTTGATATTTTCTGAGCGGAACGAAAACAAATCGACATAATAGACGAAGACGAAAATGTGTCAAATGTCAATCAGTCACTGACACACCGATGAATGACAGTGACATTTAGGGTTTTTGGGTTTTATGGTTTTGGTCATGGACGTATGGTTTTGGTTAAGAGCGTAGACCATGGACGTATCAGAGAATGATAAAGACACTTGCAAAGCGTGTCACAGAGAGACAAAACATAAAAATAAAAATGGTTTAAATTGTTCACAACAAAATATAACATAAATTATTTAACTTTTTATCACTTTTATCTGTATTTTTCATTTATTTCATTATATTTATTCAAACTTTGTTTAGCACAGTAGTGTGCGTATCATGAAAAACATGGCACGCGGAGTGAAACAAAAAATCTCATCGTTCTGTTTCATTTCTTTATACGATATCGGCTTATGTCGCTCTTTTTCTTGTGCGAATGCGACCAAAGATATCAATTAGTATATAGCATTCTCTGTCTACGGTTAAGAGTTTGGTAGCCACAGTTTTAGCACAAGCAAGACTATGAAGTCCCCTTAAAATGGTCTGCTGGTGATGGACTTGGGGAAGTCCGTCGTCTAAGCAAATAGGCCCGAGTTGGCGTCGCGTGGTGTTTCCGCGCACCTCTCAGATGGAATGTCAGGGCGAGGACCAGCTCACTCCTCCCCTTTATCTGAGACGAGGTTTGTCACATGCAAATCGTCACTGCTGGGTTGTTTTTTGGTATTTTTTTCGTATGGGCCATACCTTTAACAGAAACTAAACGAAAATTATCAAACTGTCTAAATTGATGTTTGACGTTTGACAGTTAATAACGTTGTCATTTTTGGTTTTTCGCTCATCCGTCACAAAAATGGCTGCGCTTAGGGTATTCAGTCGTAATTTGCCGTATTTACGACAGCAATTTTCCGCTTTATTAGGAAACACGTCGCCATCGGTGAAATTCATTTGTGTAGTAGTTATAATAGGGTACATTCTATCATTTTCCGACGATGTTGTGGACGTTCTCAGTGTCACTCCAGGGTATTTGTTGCCACCTTCGTTTCAATTGTGGTCCACTTTCACGTTCTGGTTTCTCGAGATACATTTGTGGGAAGTGATCATCGACATTGTCACAGTGGGACTATGTGGGAAACTAATAGAACCGTTATGGGGTCAGATGGAAATGATGAAGTTTTTCTTTCTGACAAATGTTGGTGTAGCGTTTCTGACGACGTTCTACTATTTAGTAATATTTGCGTGTACAGGACAAACGTCCTACTTGTTCGATATACATGTACATGGGCTTGCGGGGTACCTGGCCGCGGTGAGTGTAGCCGTAAAGCAGATAATGCCAGATCATCTGCTGATAAAAACACCATTAGGTGCGAATTGTTTGATAAGTATTGACGTTTTAAACTGTTGTCACTGATATCACATAGTTTGGGTTGACACACTTGACTAATTGCCTTGAATAACATTGAATACACATTATGCTTTGAACTTGTTTGTATCTGCAAAGTATTTGGCTCACTAATGGTAGTTTAAAATCATAACAAGTAGTAGTTTAAAAGCCTATCAAAATCAATTTCACACTAATAACATGTACAGCAAATAAATTAAACATAATAATAGTTCTTTCTTTCATATGAATTTTTGTATTTGGCAACATCAATGTTTTTGTTTCTTCCAGGGAAGTTGACAAACAGATCATTGCCGCTTCTAATTCTAATAGCAGCTATAATACTATGGGCTATTGGAGCGCTGGAGGGCACATACCCCTGCATGTGGGGCAGTGGCACTATCCTGTCATGGATATACCTGAGATTCTGGCAAAGGCATAGCAGTGGAACCAGAGGAGATATGGCTGATAATTTCAGTTTTGATAAGTATGTCGGTCATTTCTATACAATTTTAATCTGTATTTCTATTAGCTACATGGCACATACTGTTTTTTTTATGATTTAATAATTGAATGTCTAAATAGGTTGGTATACTTATAGGATTATAGTATTCTAATATCCTGTATTAATTCTGCAGTACCTGCAAGTTTTAATGTAGCGGAACATCAATACCTATGTACATATACAATTTATTTATTCATTATTCCTAATGAGATTGGGCATCAAACTGTAACATGATAAGCTAATATCTATTGATCAGAGTAGAGCATTCAATCTTCAATATTCTGCTGTATTTACCTTGTGTGGTGTAACATCTGTATAAAACGATAACTTATCTTCATATAGGATAAGAATATATCAATCAATCCGCGACTAGTCACATTACTTATGTAATGTCCATCCAAAACCATCAATTTTGGTTTGCCAGGTTGGTTTTATTGGGTTCTTCCATTAGGATTTTTTAAGTATCTGTACCGGAGTTTATGCTTTATTACATGGGACTTTAACATTCTAGAATGTGAGTGATGGGTGTACTATAGAGGTATTCCTATGCCTCAAGTCTGATGGTTCCAAAAACACCATAAAAAATTCAATGGTCAAAGCAATTCTAAGAATTTAAGAAATGAAAGTGACATGTTAAGAACAATGGGCTTGCAATTTGAATCATCCTGTGTTTTCTTTCAAACTCTACTTGTATTGTATGCTTCTGTGTTTATTGACCACACACCAGATTATATGTACTACAAAAAGTGAGATTTGTTGATTTTGAATCCTCTAAGGATCCCGCATTTTTATATTTGGAACCCTAAAACAATAATTCATGTTGCCAGCCTACTGTTTTATGTTAGGGAAATGTTAACCTTATAGTAAATCTTATAAATTCTAAATTGTAAAAAAAATATTAAGGAAACATATTCCATTATCCATAATAGTGCTGTATTTATTTTAGTATTTTTCTTCTTGCTTGATCATATTTGAGATCTGACAAAGAGTCTATCTTTCTATCCTGCCAGCACTATGCATGAGACTCATCACCATCCTGCCTGATTTATTTCAAATTGATACAGCATAAAATATCTTTCTACTTTAACAACAAAATGAGTACTTATGTTTACATTTAATTCCATAGCAACATAAAAATTGAAAGTGTAGTACTTAAGACCAAGTGATAAGCATTATAATATTCCTACATATATATATATATTCCGCCATAGCCGCGTCATTGATTGATTGGACGATAATATAATGTGGTTACTGAAAGTACACAATACTACAGCTTAACATAAAAAAAAACCGTGTTAAGTTATAGAATGTTGTTGTATGTTGCAGTCACAAGCACTAAATCATTTAAATAGGTGTTATGCAGATTATTTTGTACCAATCATGACTTATTAACTTAATAACAATCAATTTTTCTTCTATTAAATTTTCTATTTATTTGTTTGCAGTTTCTTCCCAACAGTCCTGCAACCAGTGGTGCGGGGTATCCTAGGCCCGCCGCACCGCTGTCTAGTGCGGATGGGGCTGTGCTCCCCCAGTCCACGTCGCGTGCACCTTGCGTTGAGCCCTAGAGGTGTCACCATATCGATGCCGGGCGTCGAACCGCAAGACATGGAGAGGCGAAGGTGATTTGTCTTTATTTTCTGTGGAAAATTCTTTAAGGGGAAGCAACAGGGTTGGGTTGTATGTTGAATACCATACAGCCTGACTACATAAGAAATTTGAATTTCGCGGGCTACCCTGGCGCTTCCCCCTTAAGGTCTCGGTCTCATCCACTCATTTTTTGATGTACAGTTGTACATAGCATGACTAAATCCATCTCTATTCTACCAAGAATAGACAAAGCTATAGAACTCGACATGTCTTCTGCCCGAGCATGGGGCGAGCCGTAGATTCGAGTTTCTATGAAGACAAAGACAGAGATTATTTCCACAGCAACGGGGAAATAGATTAGTAGATAGTGATGTAGAGTAGATATTCTACGAATCTCGAGCGTTGTGTCATTATAGTGTTGATGAAAATAGGAATTAGGCATTCAGTTACGTGTCACTTAGTGTTGGTGAAAACGGTCGTTAGGCATTGTGCTAGGTGTTACTTAGTGTCGGTGAAAACAGAAATTAGGCTTTTAGTTGGGTGACACTTAATGTTGGTGAAACCGGGCATTAGGCATTGTCTGATAAAATCATTGCCATACACAGCAGGGAGATACGAGGCTCGTTAACGCTCATACAGCATTCGTTTCGGAGGTACTTTAATTCTTCTTAGCCTAAAAATTGCAACTGTATTGCAAGAATAAAGTTCACCGTGAAATTAACTGACTTCAGTGTCAGCAACCCAACAGCAACTTTATTGTAAGAAAAAAGTGAAAGGACTGAAGAGTGTGTATAGCTATATTGAAGAATGTTCTATTTACGTGGTGGCTTGTGATATGGCTTTCGTAAGTTAATTAACTGATAACTACTTTTTCGGTTAAAGGCTATGTAATTGTGAAATTAGCGCCGGTTTTTAATAGTATTGGAAATGCTTATCTCAAAACTTGTTTGTTTTCACATAATTATGATGACTAATTGACTACAATAACATCTTTTTAAATATAAAAAATGTTATTACAAAATAGTAGCATGACGTGGCATTATTTATCTACTATCATCTTTTGATTAATTCATGGATTACCCTTTCCAGACAAATCGCGCTCAAGGCGTTGAGCGAGAGATTATCGAAGACTTCCGAACAGACGCGACAAAAGAACCTATCTACCAAAGTGAACATGGATGCAGTAAGGAAGACGCAGTCGCAGGTGATCCCGCAGTTCCCCGCCGACGTGGCGCAGTCCGGCCAGGCCGTCGCGGCGCCGGCAGAGGCCACGCTCGTCGATCTCACGGACCCCGCGCCACCCACCACCAAACAATCATGATCCGACCAGATTCTAACAAAAGGCTGTTCACAGAACCAATGTAGAAATAGGTACGGTTGATTTTAACGAGTGCCTGGCGATCTCAAACATTACAAATTCCATACAGTATGAAATGATTTATGGGGACTCTGTCAATTGGTGATTAAATTGTTGTTTGTTATTGAAGCATTTCATGTACATCACACGTTAAATGTGCATTTTGATTTGTTAGTCTTTAAGCTAGCATTTCTGCAGTGGCACTGTGAATCTATACGAAATAGTATTCATTTTATTTTCTTTTATAAATCCAATAGTTATGGTAACAGTTGAATGTATGGGGTATAAAAAAGTAAATATTTTTTGCAGATTTTATTGCATTTGTTGATTGTGTCTAGCTGAGGAGTGTGAAAGATGTGACATATTGTAAATATAATTGATATTGAATAGTGTTAATTAATTAAATAAATATCTAATCACTTAATATAGATTTTTATTGCTTTTCTCATCGATTTTTTACAAAATTTTCACGTTTTTCATGTCAGATCAACAGAATAAGGAATTAGTAAAAAGTAGTTTCATTGAAAATAGTTTGAGTAAATAGATATTATTTTGTTCATAGACATAATCAAGTTTGTGAAGATGCCTGCCGGATTATGCAGATTTACAAGGCACTGCTTACAAAGACATTTGGCATAAATATAATGGGTTAAAGTTGGTAACATTGCACTTTACAATAGAATAACAGTTCGCCGACTAATCGGATATCTATATACAACAATAACCCCTAATAAAGAGTAAATATATTTAACATTACATAATATTATCTATTATTATACAGAAAATTGAAACATAAATCTATTAGCTGATGAAAAAATAAAATAAAAAATACTATCCATTAAAAATAAACTAATTCAATTCTAATACAATATTAAGACCATTCTTGTGACCTGTACACTATGAGATTAGTATCACTAAAATGTGATAGAATAATATTTTAGCTACAGTATTTTATAACTACCAATTGTTCCAATAAGTTTTTCACCACAGCAGGCGGCGACACTATCGGGGCCTCTAAGGTCTTTACCCTTCACTTATGACTCATGATGTTGCACAGATATCAACATAAGATAACACTGTAATCACAGACTGCATGTCAAATGCAAAATCCAGTCCGCACGCAGTACCCGGGCTGAAGACTGCAAAGCATAACATTTTCGAAAACCCAATGAGCCAATAGTTGCATGAATAAGCATTGGGAGTCTTGAGCCCTTTTTGAGGGCTCATGCATTTGAATGTCACATAAATGTTTCATTGTTAGTCTTATAGCTCCATCAGTTTTACAACCACTCCAGTAAAGTCTGATATTAGGCTGTGCCCTCATTTGCAGAACATGTCAAGACGACAACAGTACAAAATCGCGTGACACTTCAGCTTTCGTCTAATAGTCACCTGCCAAGAGTTTTTGTTAACCCCCATAGTCTAGATACCAATTCGTTAATTATGTTTATGTCCACGAGCAGTCCGCACCCACAGTTTGGTACACATCACTCGCGATCACGCCACGAATAGCGGCGTTTGTACAGGGGCTACCTATAGTAATGATGTTGGTTCTGTGGCGGCCACTGCTGGACAGGCACGGTGGCTTGTTGGTACCCTTCGCCCCAGCGAGTACCTTCGCCCATTGAGTTCACTGACCCCATAGGGACGGAGGACGACATTGGAGATACGCCCGATACGTTTGTTGACATGCTGCCACCTGGTGGAGAGAAGTGGATTAAAAACAGTTTTTAACTACATTTTGTAAGAGAATCTTCGAGAATCGAAAAATTCGAGCGTTCATTGAGGATTTGGAAGTATTACAAAGATACAAGTTATAGAACGCCAAATTTTTTAAATCAAAATTCACTAAAACCACCCCAGTGGTTAGCATAAGCACACGAAAGGTTTACCTCTCAGAAGGCCGACCCAAAACAGTACAGAAGGGTTTCAGAGTTGAAATCCCACTGTGCTTAGCCTGTTTGAGCTCATCCCTGGGGAGACCTGCCCCTGATCCAATTCATTAGACCAAATTTTCATAAAATGTATAACTACACTGGTAATGGTATTGTGTAACCCTTGCAGAGTATATAACCTTACAACCTATAACCTTCATAATAATATGTCCGGTAGTGCTTACCAGGTTGCACATAAGACGGTGGTGCAGAGTAGGGCGGCGCGGTCGTGTAGTACGTTGGAGGCGGCACGCTCATAGTGTGCGCGAGCACTGGTACTGATGATACCGGCGGCGGGAGAGAAGGGGGCGGTACTGGCTGCGGCGGCTGCGATAGGGGCAGGAGTGGAGTCAGTTAAATTTCAAGAGGGCAATAGATGAAAGCCAGTGACGTAAGCCATAACAAAAAATTATATAATACAGTTTTGTAGGGTTAATCTCATTTTTTTTTATCCCAGATGACTATGGCCAAGAGGCGTATAATATGCTATCCATGGCATAGGACTTTGTATAAATCTTTCTTCTTTTGTGAAGGCATTGCTGCAGTGAAAAACAGGCTAAACCACGAATTCCAAAGGGCTGTAGCCATCCGTTGGTAAAGATCAGATCGGTTTTCTGAATATAAAAATAAATCCACTATTTCCTATTTGATTGGGTCCGCTTCCAGATTAACAAGATACAGCTGAGGCCAGTGAATGGGTTGTGGAGGTCAATTAGCTTATTGCTTCATGCTGGTAACACAATACCTCTTGAAAGACTGATTAATAAATCCACAATACTCACAGGATAATACGCGTTATAGTAAGCGTGCGATTCAGGTTGGTCCTGTATGGGCACAGTGATGAGGTTGGTGCGCGCGCGCGGCCTGTCCGCGCCGGGCGCGTGGCCGTGCGTGTGCGCGCGCGGGTCGTTCGCTGACGGCGGCATCTGCTGGGAGACATATGGGTGTTATTTGGAGGAAGGAAGTAGTTGTTGAAATCAATTATAATTACTTCATAATTATTAGTAACTGTGTGGTCGCCTTGTAGAAACTATGTTAGTACCCTGCTAATTTTGTTTGAGGTTGGATCCATTTAAAATGTGGTCATCTCATTCCAAGTACAATATCACTTGCCACCATGCTTGATGGTAATTTGTAGGTCATACTCACAGTTAAAGGCTTCACAATAGCCACTGTATTTGAGGGTGGTTCAGGCTCAGGTTTGTTCTCAGTGGCTCCCGAAGACACGTGTCTATGGTTGATGTGTGCTTGCAAATCTCTCTGGAAGAATATTAAAGAATTTTTAGGTTTTAATCTTCCATTTTATTTTCGTACCTTTTTCAATGCTAGAAAACCTGGTTGTCATCAGCTTTCAATCATTGATACTTTCTCATACTATAACTTGTTGAAATAATGGTATATTTTTTTAATTATAATTACCTTTACACAAGAAACTGGTATTTTTCCCTCACACTGAACACACGTTACAATTACTAATATATTTCAAGGCAAAACTATACTAACCCATACATAACCTGTTAGCTAATTTAATAACGGTTCCAATGATATAACTGGTAGCGAGCTAACTAACGTAATTTCGGAGATATCGTCGTTTTAATTAGACGCGCCGAAACGATCTAACGGGCAAATTGTTGGAAATAGGTTAAGTCTAGATTTAGGTCCCGTTGACAGTTCATAGGATAAGAATACCTGGGATAAATAAGTTCTTCTGCACCCAGTGTTGCCATATCGTGTACCAGAATGTGTACACATGAAAACTGTGCCTAGTCCTGTTTGTTCCACTCGCAGGACCTGAAATATTACCAAAACATTTTTATTTTATTTCAAACACTTCTATAAATGGGTGAAATAGTTTTATTACTATTTACTGTATTGTTTGTTTACTGTTTTATTTTAGAAGAAGGTCAAAAAAATACAGCAAAGTTTTGTTTTTATTGAAGTCAAGTTACCTTTTCTCTACATCTAGGGCAGTGTGTATGGTCAGCTCTGGCACAAGACAAACAAAATACGTGTTTGCATGGTATCTGAAACAGGACAGATAAATTGAATCAGACAGACATCTTTGATTAGGACTAACATTAGAGATGTTTGTTTATTTTTATTTTAACAATTTCGATGGTAGATCTGTTCACATTGTTACACTTATTCTTAGTGTGTTGATGGCAATCTATAAATAATGTGTCCGCTCAGAACTTATTAAAGAGTTTGGCACACATCAAGCTACAAAGGTCTCCACTTGTAGCTTGAATTATAATTTTTAGAACTGTTTATAGTAAAAATAACGACAATAAGCGTAAGAGTATGTTCCAATATAATGAGTTCCACATTCCACTCACCATTCGTCCATAAATAAGTATAGGTTTGGAGCATATATCACAGCAGTATATCATAGGGTTGAGGACTTTCTCTCCAATAAGTGTGGCTCGGTGACTCCAGTCCAGCCTAAGCATAGGCTCTGGAGGCCCTCGCTGAAGTGTTGTAAACACTGGGGCTTCCAGTTGAGAAATGTCTGATGGTACTTCCACTGTGAATATTAAAAGAAGGATGTTAGAAAATTATTGTTGTAGTGTATGTTTATTTTGTGTTTAAAGTTGTTTTTAGTTTGAACTTCATTTTAATAGAAAATGACCTTTGTGCCGAGGCACATTCTTGGATATGGTGAAAGTATCAAAAGCTGCTTCTCTGACCAAAGTAAGAAAATTTGGTATGGTAATGCCAAAAAAGTAAGAAAAAACCAGGCCTATTACGGTGAGTTCTTTTTAACTAAACTTTGCAGATTAACAAAATACTGTGGCTATTACCAGCTTGAAAAAAAAAACGTTACAAAAATGCTCTAAAATGGCTATTATAATAGCCAAGTCCCAAAGTAACCTAACTTGCAAATGTACTACAAAAACAAAACATTTTCTAACTACTTTTTTTGTCTTCCCACTACCATATGACATGAGGTACACTTTCACGGATATAGTGGTTTTGGACTGACATACTTATTCATCATAGTCTTATCATATATTTCATATTTAGTGTTGGACCTCTTGACGTTCCGATGTAAGGAGCCATTTGCTATCTTTGTGATAACTGATAAAACTTAATCATGAAGTTGATAATGGTTTACTGATAACTTGAGTATATGTAGTTTGTTTTGATTCCTTCTAGCTTGCTTTGACTTTGGATTTTGTATAAATGTGTTTATTAGACCTACTGTTTAGAGTATTCCATAATATATTGTGATAGATATTTTATACAATCAACGGTTTCTATGACAAGAAAAATGAGGTTTTTCTTATAAGCTATACTAAAGCCATGTGTGAATTTCTATCTGATGGTTGGTACCTAGATATGTACAGTATTAACATTTAATAAAATAAGATTCAATAATAGGTTTCTTTTATTTGACAAGGAAAGTTGTTAGAAAAAACTCCATGGCAACAGTTTGATTATGCTCTGTGTGACAAGAACTCCAACACTCCTCCTCATCACTAGCATGATCGCCGCTATAATAAACCAAGCGAGGTTCTCAAGCCATTAAGCTTTGGTCCCGACAAACTCTTGGTTAACATGTCTGCCTCCATGTAGACACTTGGACGGTATTCTATTTCAATTTCTTTCAACTGTCGTATGAAATGAAGTTTTGTATCAATATGTTTTGTCTTGGAGCCAATCATAGGATTTTTCGTCAATTTGTATGGCAGCCTGATTATCGTTATAAATTTTGACGATCGCTTGCCTACATTCTGATATATCATTGAACAAACGTTTTAAATGGATTGCTTCCTTAGCAGCTTCAGCAACACATGTGTATTCTGCTTCGGCCGTTGATAAGGCTACACTTTTTTGTTTTCTGCTTTCCCAGCTAACGGGAGCACCGGCGAGTTTAAAACAGTAGCCACTGTACGATCTACGATCTAGTGTACATGATGCAAAATCTGCATCAGCTTGACCATACAACTCTTTTTCTGTCTTCTTGTAGCACGGGCCCATGTCTTTGGTCCCTTTTAGATAGCGTAGCACACGCTTCGCGTTCTTAAAATGTTCCTCTCCAAAACAACTGTTAAATTGTGACAAATAGCTCACACTGAACATTATATCAGGCCTGGTGGCCACGGCTAAATACATCAGTGAGCCAATCAATTTTTGATATGGTAACTTATCATCACACTTTTCTTTTTTCTGTAATTTGAGATTAAGTTCCATTGGTGTAACTGTTGGTTTACAGTCTTCCATGTTAAATCTTTTCAACACTTTTTCAATATATTTTTCTTGATTTAATTTAATTTTGTCTCCTCCTTGCCTTTTAATCTGAATTCCTAGAAGTTGTTCAGGCTCTCCTAGATCCTTCATTTCGAATTTTTCGTTAAGCATATTTTTTATTTCTTTTAATTTTGTGCTGCAGGAGTAAGCTATTAATAAATCATCAACGTAAATTGCTATTATCATTTTGGCTCCTCCTTTCTTCAATATATATACGCAAGGATCAGCTTCTGATGGGACAAAACCCATTTTTTCTAGTTCGCTACTCAGTTTCAGGTACCATTGTCGACCTGACTGCTTTAAGCCGTAGAGTGCTTTTTCGAGATGGCATGCTTTCTCTCCTGTTATGTTTCTTAAGTCCTCTAACATTTTCTTAGCTTTATGGAACAGTGTTAAGTCATTGTTACCACTTTCTTCCACCATTATCTCAGCTATATATTCTTCCAAGTAATCTGGCATCTCCATTTGTATTTTCTTATCTAACACGCCATTTAGATAAGCTGTTGTGACATCCATTTGGTTAAGTTTCAATTCCTCTTCCACAGAAATAGCGATAATGCTTCTAATTGAACTTAGTTTTGCAACGGGAGAATATGTCTCATTGTAATCAATTCCTGGTCTTTGTCTGAATCCTCTTGCAACTAGTCTCGCTTTCTTTACCTCTGTGTTTTTCGGACCTATTTTCCGTTTTAAAATCATTTTGAAGTCTACAACATTCATTTCTTTTTCTCGTTTTGCGATTTTCCACGTACTGTTCTTTACGTGTGCTCTAATTTCTGCTTTTATGGCATCATGCCAGTACCTTTCATCTCCCTCTTCTTCTTCTTCTTCACATAGATACATTTTGTTAGCAGTCTTTTCCTCATCGATTCTGCCTCCCATCTCATAATCCTGAGCCCATACTGGCAATTGTCTTTGTCTTTGAGATCGTCTTTTGTTATTGGCATCATCATGAACATTTTCGTCTTCACTTGCTTCATGTTCTTCATGATGTTCGACTACTGCTTCATCAACATTTTCGTTAAACTCATCAAGTGCATCGTTGAATGTGTCTCCAAAAACATCGTGTGGTGGAGTATCGAGCTGTGTCAATGATGGAGTTTCATACTGCGTCGAAGAATTAGGTACTTCGTCAGATTTTGGTGATTTATGTTTCATTTTTATGTCGATCTTTAGATTCTTGGTTGTTTCTTCTTCTTCTTGCCTTTTAGGTTTTACTCTCTGGTCAGTATTTCTTTTATTTATATTTTTTATACTACTTTCCCGTTTTTCTTCAAAATTTTCACAGTTCTTTCTGTAAAACATGGTATTTACAAATTTCACATCTCTGCTTATTATGAATTCTTTTGAATCAGGAACGAAAATACGGTACCCTCTGGCACATTTTGCGTATCCAACAAATACGCCTTCGGTGGCTCGAGGAGCAAATTTCCATCCTCGCTTAGGTCCTTTTCTTAGGACAAATGCTTTCTGACCGAATATTTGTAGGTGTCTTGCAGAAGGTTCACGACCCATCCATTTTTGGAAAGGCGTCTGTCCATTCAGGGCTTTAGTTGGGCACCTATTCACTACATAGTTTGCTGTATGAATGGCATTTGCCCACAGTTCCTTTTGAACACTTGATTCCAGCATTAGGCATCTCGCCTTCTCGACTAATGTTCGATTTTTACGCTCTGCAAGACCGTTACTTTGAGGTGTGTAGGGTGACGTTAGTCTGCGTTGTATTCCATGTTGCTTTAAATAATCATTAAACTTGTTGTTTATGTACTCGGTACCATTATCCGATTGCAAAAATTTTATTTTATGCTTCAATGCATTTTCAGCCATGTTTTTATATTCTGTGAATATCTGGAATACCTCGCTTTTATTTTTCATAAAATATACGCAGCAATATCTAGTAAAATCATCAATAAAAGTCACGAAGTATTTTGATCCAGCATGAGTTTCAACTTGCATAGGTCCACACACGTCAGTATGTATTATTTCCAGTGGCTCTCTTGTCTTTATACCCTCTGAGGTATTAAATGGTAAACTCGTCATCTTTCCTTTCAGACATGTTTCACAGACTCCTAACTTTTCTTTTTCTTTAATTTCTAATCCTCTGATTAGTTCTTTCTTGGATGCTGCTTTCAGGTCAAATTCATTTAAATGTCCGAGTCTCTTGTGCCACTTCATAATATTTGTATCTTCTTCTACTGCGTTGGCCTTTTCTATTTCGTCAAAGCTCATGTAGTACAAATCATTCTCTCTATTTGCCTTGAGTACAATCTTGCCGCTACTGTTCTTTATTAATGCCTGATCTTTCTGGAATACTACAGTGTATCCCTTATCAGTGATTTTTCCGACGGAAAACAGGTTCATGGACAATTCAGGTACATATAGTGCATTATTTATATCGTAGTGTCCATCCTTCACTCTAATTGTGATTTTTCCTTTACCTTTTATTTGAGTGACATGCTGATCTGAGGCTAGTTTCAATGTCCCAGATTCACTATTTATAATGTCAAACTTTTCCCCATCGCCACACATGTGAGATGTACATCCGCTGTCGAGGCACCAAATATTTTTCTTCAAATGGTTCGCAGTCGTTAGGCAAATTGGCTGTACACTAAAACTTTCATGATATGAATTATTTTCGCTAAATCCAGCTCTTTCTTGGCATTCAGAAGCCTTATGTCCCTTTCTTTTGCATTTATTGCATCTGAACTTGAAATTTCCGCTGTTATTGGTACTTCCTTGTCTTTTGCTCCATTTGCTCCTTGTATTTTTGCTATAAAACGCATCTTCGGTATTTTCTCCATTGCTGCTGTTCTTTCTAGCTTCACTTTCTTCTATAATTTTAATCTTTAAATTATCTGGACTTGGTAAACAGTCTCTAGTTTCGATGGCAATCCTGAAATTTTCGAAACTTTGTGGCAGACTATACAGCATCATAATGCTTAATAGTTCTGGATGGATTTCCACACCCATTGCTGCTAGTTTATCTACTACATCCATAAAATTGCTTAAGTGATCCTGCACATCATCTTTTTCAGCCATTTTCTTCAGAACGAGCTGTTTAAGCAATGTTGCTTTTCGTGCGGGTCCCGAACTTTGATGAATAGACTTTAGCTTGTCCCAAACTTCTTTAGATGTTTTACAGCCAGTTACCTGCTTGAGCTGAGGTGGAGACATCAATAGCATGATCTCAGCACGCGCCATCATGTCCCTTTTTTGGAACTTCTCGGTCTCTTCGGTAGTTGCGTTCACGGATAATTTTGTGGCTCCGCTCGCATATTCCCATAGCTCATTTTTTATTAGGATGGCTTCAGCCTGTACGCACCAGGTATCATAGTTGCTTTTACCAAGTGGGTCGATTCGATACGATGACATCGTTCCTCGAACAACCACGCTCTGCTACCAAATTGATGGTTGGTACCTAGATATGTACAGTATTAACATTTAATAAAATAAGATTCAATAATAGGTTTCTTTTATTTGACAAGGAAAGTTGTTAGAAAAAACTCCATGGCAACAGTTTGATTATGCTCTGTGTGACAAGAACTCCAACACTATCTGGTTTAGAACTTGATCTGTATAATCAGATAATGCTAGTTGTTAATGTTTATGATTTTAAACCTGTTTTATACTATGTCCAAATAATATTAAACAATAAATTACATTTAGCTGGTTCAGTCGGTTCAGGTTCCTCCTTAACTTCCTCAGTAACGATTTCTTCTTGTTCTTGGACAGTTTCTTCAATGGAGCATTCCTCTTCATCACTTGACATAACTTTCGCCACTTTCTTCCCTCGCCCTCGGCCTCTACCTCGACCTCGGCCGCGGCCCCGACCACGGCCCCTTCCTCGAGCATTTCTCTTTTCACTATTCATGTTTTCTAATAAAAAAAACCTTTTTTGCAACGCTCTCAAAGTCTAAGTTTACACTTAACCTATTTTACACCAAATAATAGATCACAAACACTGAGTAAGCAGTAGGACTATATCTTTTTTATAAATAGACTTAGCTTTATTTAAAATAATTCATTTTGGAGGGATTTTATTGTTTTAACAAAATTCCATAAAATCACAATCGTCATGAACAGCGGTTCATCGATTGGATTGTAGTGATGTCAACTACCACATTTAGTAAGTTCAACTGATTCGACTAAACCAACGAACTTGTTTCTATTTTCAATATGTCACCAACAGTTTTTACCCTTTCATGAGTAAAGTTATATGTATTTAAGAAGACAATATTTATAATCCTGACGTGGTATGAGAAGAGAAAAAGAAGTTTATGAAAGTTCTCAATACATCAATTCGTTCTGATTATTCTCGATTCGATAAAACAGAAGTTAGACATCCTTATCAATTTGAACGTTCCATTATAAGTTAGATACATTCTAACAATTCAGTGACAATATTAATTTATAAACTATTTTTTAGATATTTCTTGGTTTTCACCAATATTATATATATACTAACGAAACTGAAATAAAGCTAAACAATTTATTCTTTTTTTTTGCGGGCTTTAAGTACTGTAGGTACGGAAAACGGAAGGTCTAAACCGATACGGAGTTCACTTTTCAGCTTGCGAAATGGAATGTGTTTGAAAAATAATGTCAACAAAATAATAAAAATAGAATTCGCCGGTTTTGTCCGTGTGGTAAATTAACAAACATCTTCTTATTTAATGAAAATGATCGACGATGGGTGAAAGAAAATCACAACTCTTTTTTGTAAGTATCTTTAGTTTAGTGTGAAAATGATCTCAACTTCTCAAAAAATGTGCCGCATGCCAATCGGTTTATTTACGTCGTTGGTTTTAACGTTAGTTTCAATTTGTTTTGTAAGTTACTTCCAGTTCTCAGAAGACTCAGATTCTATTGTAATTAATATGAATGTGCCAATAGAAGCAATCGGAATTTCTTACTTACGAAGTTATCTAGGCCTACAGTAGGTCCGTATTCCGTATGTATTGTGGAATGTCCCCCATGTGACCTCTCTTTTATGCGTTATCAAAGGGTCAAGGTCAGCATTTTGCTTATAGCTTACGAATGCACTTTTTGCATTCAATAAACATTATGTCCTCGGAGTCTACCCCTACATGACAGTCATTTATCTATGAATGATTGGGTGTTTATGGTGTCTAAGAGGGAAATCTTTTCAGAGTGCCAGAGGTAGACAAAAGGTGCTTTCTCCACCCTTACAAACAGGAGAGTGAACTCCTTAATTTATGTTTTAATTGTAAGAAAGAAAAACAGCCTAATAACAAATCATAAAGATTTTCGTTTTGCAACATTTCTGGCCAGCGTAGCTCCAGCGACCTTGAGGTGGTACTTACGCATTACGCATGCCCTTTTCTGTAGAGAGGTCTGTCACATGTATCTAATAGGTTTTTTGGGACATTAGTCGGTTCCGAAGAGAACGAATGGGTAAATAGCGGGCTATGTCACGGAACAGAACAGCTTCTGTCCAAAAGTGAACCATTACTGACTTACACGACAGTTAGGTGTTGTAAGTACATTTTAAATGGCCGAATCGCCAGAAAAAACGCACAGGCACTGTTTATTCCAACCTACGTAGTTTCCTGCGACTACTTCCAATTTTAGTCAACGCGTCTGTATCAGTACTACATACTAATTGTTTGATTAGCACCTGTAATTACGTAATTAGTTTGTTTACCCCAAAGATTTCGCAAATGCGATTTTCGCAACAGCGCAACGATCATCGACATTATGCGTGCTTTGCCTTCGTAGTGGACACGATGTCATAACTCGCTGATCATATTGCAGTGTCTTTTTACATACACATCGTACGTAGTAAGGTAGGTAGTAGTTGAGTATCGATAAAAAATCGTAAGAATAAGTTTTGCATAATCTTACCCTGTGGACTTTTATTTATCGAACTTTGGGCGATTTTATCGTGTTGTACTTTGTATGTTCCCAAGTACTGGGTGAGTAACTTCTTAATAACTATTAAATATTTTTTTCAAGATCTAAATCATAGCAAAATTATTTGGAGGATGAGTGTGAATAAGAATATCCGTGAATCTTGATAGGTAAGTTTTTAGTGCGAGTTCAATAATTTGTACTGAATTATTTAGTTCTCCATTGTTGTTACCAGATGGCGCTATTATAGTTCAGTTTCAGGCCAATTACATTTTTATGGTTATTCGTTCGAACGGTTACAAAAACTCGCACTAAGCACTCAGATGACTGAAGACAGGGCGGTGACTATGACTACTTAAAGAAGACTTGCATTTACAGCTATCACAGTAGAACTTGTCACGAAGCCAAAGAATTTATAACGGTGCCTATTCTACTCCAACCACCATTTTAAATCCTGGACTTACTGATGTAAATATTTACATACACGTAATTGAATTATACATTCCCCGTCACGCTCACGCTCATTCCCTTTACTGGGTAATCAGAATTCCAGGCGCTGCTATCGATAACGCGTGGTATGTCGGTACCGCTTGAAGCCTTGTACGGGCCGTCAAGTTTGGTTTAAAAATCGCAACGGTTTGGTGAATAATAAGGAACTGGTAGCCTGTTTAAAGCCTACGAGTACCTTTGCAAATTCGCAACGTTTTGGCGATCCTTGTTTTTAAGTATTGGATGTACGCAAATGGTTGCCGATGATGCGTGTTCTCGATTTATTTCTATTCCCATAACGTCTTATCCGAAGTTCCAATCTTTTCTTGCTGTAACAGGGAAACGATCTCATCGTAACGAATCTCGTCGTCACCCTGGTAACGCCATAGATAACGAAGGTTCTCAAGGACTGTGGGTGAAGCTGAACGAGAAATCCGCAGACTGGCGGCATCAGGCTATACAAATCGATTTCAGATATCCAATTCTGCTTTCCCAAAATATCGTTCGATCATACAAATTGTTATCAGGCATTCAGTAGGTTTATTTCATGATCAGTTATGTAGACGGCATGTCTTCAGATTTTCCTAATCTAAAAACGCCGTTGATAAAATGTATCACATGAGTCACCACACTCACCACGTACGAGCATGAGCAATGCAATTCGTTAAGCTTGAAAGCATGGTAATAAAAATATTCGTGATTTTGTATCAATGAGCAATAATCATAGTAGCTACTAACTGGTTCCTTCCTACTTGTCTTACGCCACGTTTCCTCTGACTGGGGTAAATTACAGTAAGTAGGAAGATAATAGAAATGTCATTGATAAATGATTCAGTGATATCATTCTAAAACATCAATAAAAGGGGAAATTCGAATAGGAAATTACATTCGATTAAAGTGGTTTATTGAATGGAAAACAAATTAATAAAACGTGCAATAAAATTTGAATGATTAAAAGTCATTCAATCACATGAATTACAGCAGTCATGCCTACGTAGTGTCAAAACAGAGATGATGAGATACCTGAGACATTGACATTGTTAAATTTCGTTTAATAATGACGTCAGTACGGCACAGAATAAGTAAACGAAGTGGCTGGCCGTATTAACCGTAGAACCGGTGCCCGCGTGAGTGGAGACCACGAATCGGCAATCGTAAGGTAGGACACCTACAGGGTCGTTGCAGTGACGAAGTTCGCAGGGTGGCAAAGTAGCAGCAGGCTGAGAGTTGCTTAAAATTGATTTGAATGGCTTGCGATTAGAGAGATTGCCCAACATTGGACTGCTGTAGGCTAGTGATCTCCAAATGGTCAGTCAGTATAGTAAAATAACATAACATTACGCCTTTAATCCCCGAAAAGTTAGTCATAGGTGTACTGTCATTTAGCGTTTACGTTACCCGTACCGGCGGTAAATTCGGCGCATAACTGGGAAGAATCCATGTGTAGCAAACGTGAGAACCCATTAATACACCCACATTTCGCCAGTCATGTTTAGGGGACTACAGGAGCTAAACGCGAGTTTTATAATGCAAAAAAGCATATGATTCACTGCAATAAACAAAACCAGAAAAATATATGATATTCTTCAGGATATATGCTAGTATGATAGTGTTTTGAAAACATAATACAACTAATTTTACTCGATAAAAAAATCACGAACTTATCTCTAAAAAAATATTTTAACGAGTAAAAACCATACTCAAATACATGCGATCATTCTGATTTTTTGGCAAATAATTCTACATATTAGCATGATAGTGTTTGCTTTTTGTAGTCCAATCAATGGATTTTTTGTAAATTGCAAAAAAAACACTCATTTCGTACTATTTGGCCCGCAGTGACACAACCACTTTGTAGTGCAAGCTGATTAGAACTTAATTCAAACAGGATTTCAAACTTAGTTTGAACCACCACAATTAGAGTTGTTAATTTAGCTCCTGGAGTCGCCTTAAGTTCCATGTAATAGGGGGCGATCCTGTTGTCATCAACCGGGCACAAATTCAGACTCCGTGGCTGCTACTGAGAGATTCCAGATGGAAAAACCCAATAACACTTTGCCGACCTGCGAATCAAACCCAGGATCTCATGCTCAGCAGTCGCGCTTGCGACCACTACACCAACGAGGCATTCACTATTAGTTGGAGCTGAAACTACGCAAAAACAGCTGACCATCTCACATCCAACTTTGCAGATCACTTACCCCTTCTTTCTGTATAGGCACTCAAACCTCATGCGGCGTTCACTCCTCGCGGGTATGTTTTTCTCCAGGTTCATTCTGAAAGCAATGATTTATTCAACCGTGGACTAAACATAATTTTTCAATCTTACATCTTGGTAAATATTAATGCTACATTCGGTCCTCTTGTTGTATTGTGATTAGGTGTTTATCGAGCCAGGGTGCTTCGAAATTCATGAGGTCAATGTCGTTGCTCCTTATATCTAGAGGTCTATGAATGTAATTCACGGTGTTGTCATCATTCTTGTCTCTTAATTTTGTTTGCTTCGTCAACTCCCTCTGCCATTGCGCAAGTTTCTGATGAAATTCCTGGTCTGGATTGACAGTTTATGTTAATTAAGCGAAACATGAATTTCGGACTATTTAATATATTTTTTATTAGAATTCATTCAAATAGTACTTTACAGTAATTTGATTGAATCTCGTTTTTTCATTATCAGACATTGGCCGCCTTTCTTTTGATTCAAAAGGCTTGTTTTTATTCATTAGCGATTTTTTTTACCTTCTACTTTCCTTTAATTATTCCGAATCATTATCTTGATGGTTTTTATTATCTTTATCGTTGAGGAGTTCTTGAAATCGACAAATACTTCACTGAATAAAAATTCATAAACAGGTAGATAATAATGGCTGTTATGCAAAAGATTATATTTTTCTGACGTTTTCTTTATTACTTACTTAATCCTTTTGGTAAACACTTTTCAAATTATCTTTATGTGACGCATTTTAGGGCAATACATTTTTAAGATAATGTGATAGATGATTTTTTCCTTTCTACTCCGGATTTCATTGAAAAACCAATGGAAATGTTGTTGTATTTTGGGGACCTACGCTACTATTCCCATAAGTAGGCAATCTTCGTATTCTATTACATTAGTGCTAATTTATCATAATCATCTGCCTAGCCTTTTCCCAACTATGTTGGAGTCCGGCCATCCAGTCTAACGGGATGCAGCTAAATACCATTATTTTAAATGGAGCGACTGCCTATCTGACCTCCACAACCCAGTTAGTACTGGGTAACATATGATACCCTTACGTAAGACTGGTTGTCAGACTTTCGGACCACTGACTTCCTGTAACGACTGTCAAAGATCTACTAATGACAGCCGGAACCAACAGTTTAACGTGCATTCCGAGGTACGGAGGAAACTCGGTATGTCAGGGATGGTCACCCATCCACAGACAAATCCCTAGGTTATCGCGGCTTAACCTGGAGATTGATCCGAGCGGCTGTTATTATTTAGCCACAAGATTATAATTATATGTGCTTATATACATACTTGGTTTTTGTATAGGTTCTCCGGAAACGACACAGATTCAAAGAAGCCTTTTGTTTTTAGTCTTTGTGAATTCAATCCACGGAATATTAAAAGCTCTAGCCTTGAATCTTGCTTCGTCGCAGCGAGCTTTATTATTTGTTATGCTATAGGTACGTAGGGGCCTGATACCTATCGACTATTGGTATTTGTATTATCTGTGTGTGTGTGTTTGTCTCTGTGTGAACCTATACTCAGACATTTGTATAGCCATATAAAAATACGCGAACTACACGCGCTATTCACGCATCTTGATAATTTGCAAGAAATTACACTAAAGAAAAGTAAAACTATGCTAGAAGTCACATCAACTGATAATTCATAGTTCCCGATAGCAGTTATGATATTTTTATTGCTGTAGTCTCGCAATAAAGGTTTGATATACGATAATGTTGCCAATCCTATTACTTATCGTAATCATAATACTAACAAAGAAAGCTCTTTCGGCCTTTAACAATACATTTTAATGAGTCTTATAAGCGTCTGAAACGTGAGGCACATTGTAAAGAGGTTTCTTTACTTTGATTGAAGATAAACTCTATTCCTTTCACTCACTCATGGAGAAGGTACAGTTTATTCAAATTAAGTCAAATCATTTGTGATATGCTCACAAATGTTGGTTGCTATCGTCTGACAATGTTGGATTCCGTTCTTTCATTCTGTGTACAATAGTTTTGTTCAAGCAAAAAAGGGGTGGACTTACATTATGTAAGCTTACTTTGCGATTTCCAAGTGCGTTGGGCGTACATTTTTGCTTTAATTTACTTTACCTTATTTTGTGTTGACTTAATGAAATAAGTTCCTAACAGGTAATCAACATAATAATCTACGTTGTTTGAAGTATTCACAATCTATTTTTTATAGGATAAGAGCTCTTTAGTTTTTATGCTCATAATCTTTGTAAGGTAAATAGAGATATGTAATCGAAGTCCATGCTTGTTGTTGCGGCAAATTACCGAACAATTAAAAAAAACTCCAATTAGTGGAACTTACGGTTTTCAGAGGAGTCACTGTGTCTGCGAATAACACACTCGGTGTGACTGTAGGTCAAGATTTAGGGCGACTTGCGTCATCTGTTGCAAACGTGCAAACATAAACGTATACAAGAGCAAGTCATCCTTTGCCAACACTAACGGTGTTATTGCATCAGTTTTTTTTTCTGTCCCATCACCGCCCGGAAAAAAATCACTTAAATGGTTCATGTAACATCAAAGGCAGTTTAACTCATACAAACTTTTCAGCAACCCATAAATTCCTTAAGTTTCGGTTGTTAATATCACATTGTTCCCGCGTGATTTATTTTCAGATTACGTCCTGTATAAACAGATGGAGTTTTGCATCTGAAATACAGAGATGACCGGACACGACCTCCGGGCCGTATAATCTTAATTTCGTTTTGATTTCCCTACCCTCGGGGTTATCTCATAAATACAGCTTTTTGTAGCGCCACGTATTTATCAGAAATAATAACATTGCAGAGATCAGAGATGATAAGTTTAATATCTTAAATAGGTAGTTACATTCATTTATTATTATCTTACATTTCATCTCCCAAAGTTTATAACATACAAAAATGTATTTAATATTAAAACATGTCAAGAACATAAAACCAGTTTACAAAAAACTTTACGTCATCAGAAGTCCACAGAGAGTCAGTTTTGTATCTTAAATATTGATATTACTATAGGTACATGGAAAACAGATGACGTCAATCAAGAAAACAGGATATTTAGTGAAGGTTCTTTCCCCATGCCCACTTCTAAATCTGAACCTAGCTCTACTGTCTAACTGGAGGAGTATCTTTGGGGAACCACTACTGCCCATGAGGCAACGTAGTAGGTGTATAAATTGATGGCCTGATGAAATAAAATAAATATTTCAAGTTCAAGAAGGATAAGTTTATATTTACATCATCATTTCATTTTTTTTTGGGTTAAATTTTAAAATTAACATGGTCCGTTGTTTTTTTTTTAATATTAGAAGTCCGTAGTGTCATTCAAAGTAATTTATAATGGGAATTTTTTGTTAGTCGTAGCAAGCATTCTGGAACTTTGAGCGGAGAAAGACATGATTTGAGATTATCATCTCCCAAATGACCATTTTTAAGTATGATAATACTTTCAGCGACTTTTGGAAACAAATTGTGATAATCAGGCCGACACATCAAATCATATTGAAGTCATCACAACGATTAACTTTTTATATCTGTGTCGGTGTGAATATAAGAAAAAATAAAACTAGGTCGGCTCTGTGCATAAAACTATTTTCAAAAATAAGAGTTACAGTATACCTATCATGCCAAAAGTATTGAAACATAAATAGATACTTCACCGGCTGTCATACATAGTTTCTGCGGTTTTATTTCAAGGAAACGGGATGATAAATTGTCGCTTTTCAAATGCTTCGCTTTTTCTTGCTAGGCTTTCCTGATTTATGGTCGCTAAGTCTTACATCCACGAACTTTACATCACCGACTGGCCGCCTCGAACAAATATCCATAAGCCATTCAAATATTTGAGTGGCCGAAATGGACCTCCGACCCTAAACACACGGAAGGAGGAGGCTCCATAACTACGGCCTTTGGGTCATGTAAGCCAACCCATATTTACAATATATCAGCTCATGTCGGACCCACAATTTCTAATTGAAATTTATTATAATATCATCGATCTGGTTCTTGGATATTATCGCTCAGCTTTCTATCAACTTGCAGGGTAAGCTGAACTTCAAGTGAAACATGTTTTGACATGGCAAAAGTGCATATGTATGTACGACTAGATTGTAAGTACCTTAGCCACATGACATTATCTAAGAACGAGCTCCTTGCCTCACTTGGCTCATACAACTTTCGCAGGATGATAAGCACTACAGCTACTTTCATCTTCGTAGATTGGTAATGCTAATGATTTATCAAGAAATAATATATCATCTGCGCTCTAGGTATGCCTTACTAGGTGGCAGAATTCCAATTTCTATCTCCAACAACAGAAACTCCCAAAATATTGATGACATTTTCTTAAAGTGGAATGATTGCTGCGCACTGGGCCAATTCGGGATGAATTTGCTCGCATAAGCTCACATCACAAAATGTACATAGGTACGAAACGTAATGTAATACATATTATTACGCAAGTCGTAGTTTAGTGCCCTGAGGAGGGCAGGCTGTTGCTGGCAACGCAACGCGGTCACGGCCGGTTGTCGCTCCGCTGACGTTGTCGACTTGTCGGCACTGAACGGCCGGATCGCCATCGCGCGCATTGAACGAAAGAATCGCACGACATAAGAGCGTTTATAATGTCGATTTCTGTCACATTGATTCAGCTAAAAATGCGATACTCTATCTCGATTAATTTATAGCGGCGATGACATTGTCGTCTCGTCTCGTCTGTATTAAATAGACCGGATAGCAGCTGCATCCATAAACGCAGGATACGCAATGTAATTTACGACTGGCGGTCTATCCTCAGACACGCTAACAGGTTGACGCTTCTGATTGAATGGGTTCATACATCTTATAATCTGTTGACAACTCGATACTGTCACGGGCGATCTAAGGTCTGAATAATCTAATGACATCGTCCTAAATTGAATTACTGATTCTATATTTAGCTTTTTTTATATTCGCCGTAATCGATGAGCATTTCAGTCTTGTGCCTTTTCCAAGCTACACACCTTTTACATCCACCAAGTTCTTTAGCTCGAGTGTTTCTATTTCTTGCAGCTGGTTCCCCGAAAACTGTTCTTACTATGGCATTCTTGAAACCTTTCAAATTCCTCTGCTAGACATGGCCTCTTCCAAGTTTCATAGTTTCGGTCCACAACTCTACACCCACCAAGTTACTACGCCCCAGTATTTCTATTTCTTGCAAATGATCCCCGAAAACTATACTTAGTATTTCATCAAAATCGATGATCTGCGATCAACTGCCAATTTTCTGTGGAGGAAATCAGTCGGCAGGTTTTCCTCGTAGTGTACGATGCCCTTTCCAAGTCTTTATGCCTAATCAGATAAACACGGTACCTAGGCAGTAGGCACCAATGGAATACATCTTTGATATGTGCTATTGATACCATAACGTTAACGCAGGTAGTTCTCAACGAAAGATAAGGTCTCTTACCCACCCATGCTATTTTTGAGTATGAGCAATGAAGTATTAATGTAGCCCATTTAGTTCACTCAAGTGGCATTAATATCGAGAAGCCGTAGGAATAGGAAAATCGCTAATCGTATTTTAATCTAATAAGCAATTGTACTGGTGCTAATGTTATTACGAAAACTGATTTAATGACCTATTTACTGGTCCTTGTCTTCCGTTGTCTCGAAATTTACACCACGTTTCACGTTCGACGTTTTTATTGTAAGTTTTTATATGTTGGACCGTTAAATTCCAGCTATTATTTTATTATATCAAGGTTTATCAGACTATTCGCACATTTGTATAAATCCCGAACTCCCGGTAGTAGAAAAGATTCCACCATATTTTTTCACATACTACGCACATCGTAGACGCGACCTCCGTTGCCAAAATTAATGTAGCAAACGTAAACTAGTTTCTAATAGGCGAAAAAAATATTTTGGCAAACAGTCTTTGCTTCCTTGAAATAGTAGCATTTAGTAGTGCGTTGTCATTTCTCTGAAACATAGCAAATAATAGATTGTTACTGTACTGCTTCAAACTCGTGAACCGTATTTTCTAATTATTTACGACCGGGGGTAATGTTCGAATATTACTTGGTACAGGAGTGATCTGTCTGTAATTTGAGTTGAAGACTTTACACGCACCAGCAGACAGGGCCACCACTCACGACGTACAGCTGTTCGTGGCTAGCATCACGATCAAAGGTGCAGCCAGCAATTCTGTGCGTGTTCCATGAGAGACCGCATGCTGCTAGCCCCAATCTGATCGTGGTTTAAACTCAGTGTCGGATATTGAATTATGGTTTATTTAACACGTCTTATTACATAATATTTTATTAGAATAAACAAAATATGTTTTCACATGTCTGGTTTAAAAAAATAATATCAAAGCTATTTTCGCTGACCAGGATGTTACGTCTGGTCTTTGGAGACGGTCTGACCATTGGCGTCAAATAGACTCGCGTAAGAATAGACTACAAATTGAAATTACCTTTGACACAAAGACATTCAAATATTTACGAGCGATAGACGGGACAAGAAAAAGATAGTCGTAATCGTTCAGGATCCAATTTTTTTTAAGACATTATTCCAAATGTCCGCTCTAAACCTAATTCTTTTAAATCTCTTTTCTTTGACAGTACTATAATAGTTAGGAATGTAAAAGTACTAAATTAACTCAAGAAGTAATCAATTTCAATCAGCCTTATCTTCCAGCAATTGCCTTGATTTCGCTCAATTAACAATACAACAATAGGTGCCTCGAGACAATCTAGATAAAGTGCAAGATAATTGATTAGCATCAATAAGATGTCGTCGAACATTCCATGACATTCCATGACCAACCAAACAGTGCCCTTAAAAAGAAATAGTCTCTTAAAAAGTGTGTAACTGTACGAGTATGTGTCTCGGATCTAGCTAAGGGCCTGTACAGTGTACGAGTTCTATGTGGAGCTCATCAAGTTGCAAGTATACCACCCTGACGAAGAACGGTGCAGTGCCCTCCTTTCACCTTCAGCCTAGCGCCTGATTGTCTCGGAACCCTGAACTCGTTCGACCCGCACGCCCGTGCATCCATTAAGCTAGGCCCTATGTTGTTTGTGTTGTTTTCAAATCGTTTTAACTCGTTAGGAAGTGAGAGATTTGATGGGCTTCAATAAGTGGTCAATCAATTTGTTAGATACTGTTTTGAATATTTTTATTTAATTTTCTCTCTAAAGTCCTTCGCCACGTTTGTAAATCGGTTTGGATCCATAGCAGCTGATGCCAAATAATGAGATTTTATGTTGTGTAGCTGTAGGTCAATAAATATTTAAAATACTTTTTTCGCGAGTATCTAACACATTTAATTTGACAACATAATTTACAACGGCCTGAGCTCTACCATTTACTAACTACGCATTGGTTTGTTGTGCTAACGAATTTAGCAGGTTTTGCCTCTGCCAAAAAAACCATTTGTTTTCATGTCACATTGTTATTGTCTACTAGAAAAATTACGAGTAAGGTCAAATATTTTCTGCGTAGTAGTATCACGCCACACCTACCATCAACAATACAACAAACATTTTGAACAAAAGGAAAGCTGCCATGTGCTTTCCCTTTTATTTTTGCTGGTGATACTGATGTGGGGCTGGGGCCATTACCAAAGACTTTTTCCCTGTTTTAAAATGTACATAATCTAACTCAATCATAACTGACAAGTTTACTTATGTCTTCATGTACATATAGTTTAGGCTTTAGTGTTTAAACTTTAAGCAGAAACTAACTATCCATTGCTAAGGTCCGCGGAATACCTAAGAGACTTTTTTTAAGGGTTTCTCTTTGAAGCAGAAGAATATCTTGTGATAATAAAATTGCTAGAATAGATCACACTCATTCTGGAAATACAACGAGGGACTTTAAGTCACAAATTCTTATTTCTCTCTCGAAAGATCGAATGCCGCAACACCCAGTTTTTGTTAAATACCTAGACTATTGTGTAAAATCAATATTATGACTTGCTGGTACTGACCTGAAAATAACACTAGGCGATAATAAACATTAGTAGACGTAATTAACAGCGGACAAACATGGCCGGTAAATAGTGTTGTCACGGCCGGTACGCGTCCTGATCGTCAAAGGTATAAACAGATACGTTCGAATAATTATTTATTCATATAAAGTACTTAGATGGAAAATATTTTAATCTATTTAAATTAATTTTGAATCACGTTGAGATGTTTTTGAGATTTTATTTAAAAGAAGATAATAATGATGTCTAACGAAGACCGGTACTGCAGAAGTTGTGTTGCCCTATAAAGATTTTCATTTTTATTAAGATGGCCTGCATGCAGTAAAAGAGGCAATGATATCCTTAGCTGAAGGTAGCTCAGAACCCATTGGTGAGAAAACGATGGTTCGTATGCATGTCATTAATATTTTGATTAGCTGCTTAGCTTATCCGTTCTATGAGCTTAATGTAGGCGTATGTTAATAAAACAGAAGAGTGGGTCTGGTAGAATATTAACAAAACAAAATTCCATCGTGGCAGGCGATCTGCATGAACTTGTTATGTAGCGGAAACTTTTGTTTTAATAAACTATGGAAGTTGCAGAACAATTAGCGTATTGAACAAAATCACGTTAATATTGGTTCTTCAAGGACTTGTAAGTATAACAATGTGCATGTTTTCAGAATGGGTTTAGCATAACAAAGTCTATTTACTGAACTCTCACGAGCTCAATAGATAAATTCTAATCGCTTGAAGTTACGTGTCGATTTGTTAGATAAATTTTTTATTATATTTGCCTTCGTGACCAAGTATAACTATGGCCTTTGAAAGTGGGGCAGCAACCTATTCCCTTAATTTAAAATTCAAACAGTTTCTGTGACATGCAAACGTGGAGATTTTCTGTGCAACAAACGGTTCTCAATCAATCATTTTATTACCAAGCATCTTAAGGCCCATAGATAAAATACACAAAATTACATTACAACATAAAAATATACTAATACATACAAAATATAACTTATGAACACACGAAGTAGCGGCGTCGTGTTACGCTGCGCGGTGTCACGTAGCCTGCCGCGAAAACTTCGATAGACTACAGTCTACACACTTCGGCCAAAACTCTTCCTAGAGAAACTTGTCGAAATGTTGTGTAGGAACTCGCACCACAAACGACTTGAAGTTGGTGTTGTGACGCGGCTCCAACTTATCGACCCTCAAGGTCCAGCTGGTCTTCACCTTCATGTACTCTACGATCTCCTCAAACGTCGTGGAGTGATGCAGACGCGGGACACATAAAGCAACGTCGCTGGTATCGCTGGACGCAGCAGTATATTTGGTCCTGACAGTCCAGTACCGCATTGATTGCGACAAGTAGGCTTCTTCTTCTTCTGAACTATGGTGAAGCCGTCCTCATCACACTCTTGCTTTGCTGGACAGCGCTGTACCGGATCCTCGGAAGGGTTTCACAGCGACGGTTCTGCGGTTTTGCGGTTCTCTGCTGGCATTCTGGTTTAATGAAGCTGGCCTTTTCCAATAGTTAGGGAGCCCATCATGCTAAATGTGGATTTACTCGAGCGTCTTGGAGACCTATTAGATTTAGAAGCTTAAATGATAAAAGAAAATTAATGTTATTAATGTAAATTACCGGTCATTATTAATATTTACCAATGTTAATTATATAAAAATAGAAATATAAAATATTTATATATGTAAATGTGAAAATAAAATAGAAATTTATCACTTTAGCAGTTATTATTAATAATTGGCTACGTTCGTTGGTAAAAGTAATAAAATAAGATTCTAAGTCATTTGTCCAGTAGGTATAGTTTTTGCATGCAAAATCGTTTGTTCTTTGAAAGGAGAACATAGGGAGCAAGAGCAAGCAAAGCGAGTTCGGGACTTGTGGCACTCCGACTCGGACAGGTTAAGTTCGAAGCGAGCGAATCCCACTCCGATCAAATAGGTTAGGTTGTGAACTTGTGACCAACTACGTCGAAATTGGTCGCAGTAATATAATTAGGGAACTCCGACAATTATGACCCGCAAAATAAACACAGTACGTACGTGCATTAACACTTAGAATTGCAACAAACGCGCATTTTGCAATTTAAGCGTTTATTTATTACATGTATCGGTAGTAAGGTCAAATTATTAATAATCACCGATAAAAGTGATTACTTTCTTACTCTACTCTCGGTAATTATTAATAATGACCGGTAATTATTAATAATTTTCAATTAATCACATTTACCGTCTTTAGCGTCTATAGATTTTCTTAAATGTAAAAAAAAAAACTGTTATATATGGAAATGTCCGAGCACGTTAGATATTTATATTTTATTGATGGCATATATGCCCCATGTATCTTCAGTAATGCAGGTATGTTAATCTGATGGTTTTCATGGTGGGGGTGGCTGTACGTATGGCCTGAAAACGGGAAAAAAAATTGATTGAGCGTGTCAGTTATTTTAAGGGGATGTTAAGTATACCCAAAAAAAGTTCTCATTTAAAATTCTGACGATTTGGACGTAACGCAAACTCACGGCGATTATTAAAATATGCAGAAAAAATTCGTCAATTTGAAATACTCGAGCGCGTCAGATTAAGATACGTTTCATCTTAATGTCCTAGACGTGCTGACCCATAATCTGTCGATTACTTGGAGGAGTTGGTAAACGGGATAGTAAGGGAAGTACCTTGACCGTTGCAGCTACATGAAAATGGTCTTATTGGGAAAATTTCACGAAAAATTATGAATAGTCTCTCTATTCATAATTTTTCGTGAAATTTTCCCATTCACAGATTTTCGAAAAAATACATGGTTTGTAAGAAAATGGACATTTTACACAAAACATTTTTTTGATGACAATCGATCCTGTTTCTAATACTGATCAAAAAGTTCTATCGGACCAACCCAGGTTGGAGTACTAAAAAAGTCAGAAATTGAAAAACAACTTTTCCCATACATCTTGTTTGAAGTTTTAACTAAAAAATATATTTTGATGTTAATCGATCCTGTTTCTAATACTGATCAAAAACTTATATCGGACCAACCATCGTTGGAGTACTAAAAATGTTTTGTGATAAAATGGCCATTTTCTTGCAAACAAACAAACCATTTTAATGTAGCTGCAACGGTTAAGGTACTTCCTCTTACTGCCCCGATTAAAACTTCATAGACGATTTGTTGTTGTTTCGGCTAGTGGAAATCGTCAGATTGTAATATATTTTCCGTTATCCTTGATAAACCTTCCCTTTAAAATAAAATAAAAATGAACCACGCTCGAGAATGTCGAGATGACTTTTTTTTTTCAAATTTGGAACACTCCCACTTTCTTACGTCACACTTAAATAGTCAGTAGCATGTACTTAACTCGCCCTACCTTAAACTGACGCGCTCGAAAATTTCTTATGATCAACATTGTTTTACTATTCTGATCCTTTATCCTAGGCGCGCAAACATACATATGGGGCTCATATACGGTAGAGGCGCTTCTGTAAATCCTGAAATCCCTTCTAGGGCTCCCCTACTACAATGTTTTTTATGCTGTGAGTTTATTCTAAGCTAAAGATTGTTGTGCTGCTCAGATGATTTTTAGGGATTTTTCCTTATACTGGACGTTTCCATAGCATAGTGAATTATGTATTCTTATACGTGATTGGCATTTATTCGTGTCATATATTAGCTGCACAAACGGTTGTATATTTGTGAAGCTGAGTACCTACCTATCCATTGTTGGTTCATTCGAGGAATTCTGTTCGTAAAACACCTGATATTGGTTATTTATTAAGTCTTCGAGATCAACTTGTGACTGACCTGCCCTCGGTGCATTGTGCAATTTCTGACGCAATATTTCCAATAATTTACATTATGCTCATTTAAACAATTTCTTCTGGCTTAAACTGGTCTGATTAAACAATATCTTAGTATTTTCCATACTCACATACATTATCGGGTATCGTTGGGCCTTGGCCCAAATTCAAATGATTTTCCTTCATGGATATTAATTTTGCACAGCAGTCGCTACCTATGTTGAATGACGTTTACATGAATATTATTAATCGCAATTCATGTTTTAGAAACAGTGATTGTTACTACTGAGCTGGCTTCAGCTGGTTGGAAATATTCGCTCGAAATATTAGGTAGTCTTCATATTATAGTCTACATTTGTTATCAGGGGTATAAAGTAGTACAAGTGGATTCAGTATTTACAATCCGCATCCGAAATCGATAGTCCATTTAACATTGACCTACTCTTTCATTTTGATTTTATTATTTAGGCTTAACGGCAAATTTGTATTCCAGTGACAGGACCTTTTTCGTGCTACTTTTGCATGCATTTTACGACAAGACTTTGGATTTTATTTCAACTACGTGGATTAAAAGGCGAAAAGGTTACGAGCATGTCCAGCTGTTTGGTCCTTATAAGAGTGATTCCAAAAGAAAAAACCGCTTGTTTGTTATTCACTCCTGCATAAATCTCGCCGCATGGGGTGCTTTCTAGCATCTTCGATTGTGCATAATGCAGTTGAGTTGTCATTTTCCTGTTCCAGAGTTCTTCGATCTTTGAAAATTTTCATAAATCTTGAATTTTATTCCCTGTGACTTATACATTTTTATAAGATCCTTCGAATCATAATAATGGGCTTTTTATTGTGTTTTTAAATGTGATGTGTCACGACATGAACTCTATTGACAGTTTGACCTGGCCCTTTAGGTCAATAACTTGGGGCTTACGAGTTTCTTCTTTGTGACCCGTAAATACATGCTGCAAGTAACTCGTATTAAAACGGCAGACGTCTGCATTACTACGACATATTTGGCTTCTTTTTCTCGAGTGCATTTAAATTAGAAGCTACATTAAGCGGGCATGCTGTGCGGTAGGTCTCTGCATTTCACATAGATAACATATCCCTAGAGTTATGATGCAACTGCACTAGTTGCCAAGAATTAACGAGAGCGGTAAAACGAGGTTACGTTTCATTAATACGTCTCTTCCAATAAGAAAATGGCTGTACTAAAAGTATCAGTCTACACTCGACGTATTTAAATGTCACGACCCACTACCACAATGTAGGTCTGGACTTGTGAAGATTATCAGTCTGTTTTAAATCTGCCTTGATCCTTGACCCATTATCCGTGCGACACTAGCAGCATCAGTGGATATTGGCATGTTTATGTTACTGACTACAGACACTATAAATTCCTCGCGTTCCATTTTAAAATCTCGTCATACAGTGTAATGTTTTCCGCTTTGTTCTTTGATCTAAAGCACAATTGTTTTGCAACATGTGTTAAGGTTAGGTGTAAATTCATGTTAATTACTTGACTATTGTGTATTTATAAAGACTAGGTGGTTTTAAAGTTCAAGTAATGAGCTGTCAAATAATTTTCTCGTAACAAGAACTTCGTGATACCTACCTAACTGATTTTAATGATAATTTGTAAGAAACTGTTTATTTATAGTTTTCCTGTAAACCGGTTTAGTTAAGGTGTACGATAACGAATATAATATTTACGTATAACAAAAACAGAGGCGTGTTTCTTACATGGCTTTATTTGTGGTCTTTAGCTAAAACGCAATATTTTTTCAACTCGCTATAAAATGGTCTGACAAACGAGTTTCCAAGTCGTTTGATGATACGTAGGTACCTATGTAACAGAAATAAAATAGAATTTATTAACGCCAGCGAATTCAAGTCACATAATTAATTCGGTGCCATAGTTGAATAAATGATTTCCGGCACGCCTCAGCTTTTGTGGCTTTATCATATTTGTATATGTTTTATGTGTCGATTGTTTTATATTGCTTTGTTTTTATTTATTTGTGAAGTTCGTGTAATAAATATAAAATATTAAACAAGATATTTTTTTATAAACTGTGACAAATTTCTTTGAATTAACCTGGGTACTGCAAGCCAGATCATGGTTGCTGATAACAATAAATAGGTAAGTTACCAAGACTTACCTATTTATAAAGTGATAATTAAATATTTGTTAAGCGACTCAAACTTGTGGATCCAGTCTATTATGTAATATTTTGAGCAGAGAGCCACAAGGTGTGGGGGCCGTGTGTCGAGTCATTTTTATTAGACACGTGATTCAGTCGACAATTCGCGAGAGAGTATTATTTTAATTCTTAGTCAGAGCAAAAGCAGACAACGCGGAAAATGTTTTTCCGAAAATTATTACAAATCGACCCGGCTACGTTATCTACGCAGAATTGGCGTAGCAACATGAGGCAATTTCGTAACATCCACGTTGTTAGATTTTTGCCAGTTTCCGCTGTGCTCCGATGTTATGTGCGTAGTAGAGGTAGGTAGGTCTGTACAATCGACAAAAACATCATTAATATTCCAGCACTGATTAATTGATACGAAAAATATAAAGGAGAATAGGCAAACACGTGGAGGTGACATAGCAAATTAAATTTGCAATTCGTATTCGCACATAAAATCCTTTATATTAGAATCTGTATTTGCTGTCCAAATATATTTCCTATGTAATCAAAGACCATACGCCGTACTTTTTTATCGTCCGACTAAAATTAACGTTGGCAGATAAAGCCGGCCGTATCTGCAGGCGCCTTTATGCCCCACTACACTCGTCTATATGGAGATGTTCAAGGTTATATCAATATTGCAAAATGAACAGTTTAGCGGAGTCGCGAGCGCTGCTCACGGCTACTCGTGAAAATATCACGCCGAACGTGTGTCGGTTCCTCCGGTGCGTGTAACTACTTATCTGCTTCAGAGCTATCTGCTCAAATCCACGTGGCCTGCGTGATTCGATCATTGGTAGTAACTACGGTTTTTTCCTAGCCGTTATTGTTCTGCGTAATAAAGGGTTTTGTTGTAAGCAGTTTCTATCTGATTAGGTACTTCAGAATGTTAGTAAACTGCGCAATATTATCTCGTTACAAATACGGAGTATTAAAAAAACCCTCTCGCGATCGGAAAACTAACAAAACATGGACTTGCAATTATAATCCATGCAATTTATAATTATTTATAGTAAAAACAAAATAATACATAAATAAAAAGCGCGAGCGTTTTACAGGAAAAACAAGTTACAAAATTATTTTAAGGATTTTGTTATTGCTGTGCAGCCAGACTGGTTTTAAAAATAAATAAAATAGTATTTTACGATCTGAACAGGCGCAGTGCAAAAGACATTGAACGATGCAATTATCTCTGCTATGTTGACACACTAGAGCAGAAAAAAAGTTATATCACATGTGAAATGGTCTCGTGTGTGTGAAAAGGTTTGCTGCCAGAGAAATTTAATACATTAAAGAATTGTTTATAAACTATAGACACGAGACCTGCATGTAACGCGTAGTTGAAATTATCTTCAATGTTAACCTCATTGGCTTCGTTTATGTTTTATTTTCGTCTAAATGAGAAAATCTATTTTTAACGCTTCAACAAATAGTAACAATATTTTCTGCTACAAATAAATGAACACAGTAAAATCACAGAGTTAAGGGGCGTGCAATTCGGAATCATTTATCACTTGAAATATAAAACCAGCCATTATTTTTCAACTCAGTCTAATACATTAATTATCAGCCAGACTGCGAGGGCAGGGTATTTTTGCTAGTTTTCTAGCTTTACAAAGTAGACAAGATGTGAAAAACTGACACCCGTCAGTATTATCGAATTCGGAGCCAACAACATATCAAACTGATTCTGATTTCTCTACGGATCTTCAAAACTGTATCCTAAAAACTGTACCACGTGTTGCTGAATCATACGTAAGTCTGTTTTCGAGCGATTTCACACGAAAGTTCAACTGCAGTCAAGGTCAGGTTACGTGGAACAACATCAACAATAGGGCTGACATTGAAAGCGAGTCAACCCGTCGCCTGCGCGCCTTCCGGTGCGTAGGTCATGTGGACGAATAACAACCCACTCAGCAGAACATTCGCACGTTATATACTGTGTTATATACGACATCCTACTTATGTATGCGCTACGTACACAGGAAGGTGTTTTTCAGTGGTTGAGTTCTGCTCAAGTGGTACTTTAAATCTAGGATCTAGGATGACTGTTTGGGTTAGGTTAGGTTGATTGGTGAATTTCAACGTCTTGGTATGGAAGAAAATTCAAGAAGTAATATGGTTACAAGATTCCATGCAAGCTTACCAAAGATCCATCGTCGTACGGCACTAATCTGCACGTATCAGATTCATACACGTATCTCTTTGAAAATTGAAAGTAAATCTTCGTAGACTTGAAAGAGACGTCGAAAGGATTAGGTATGTCAAAAGGTTGCATCAACACCAAAGCTCGAATAAACTTGGAAGGGATCATACCCTCCAAACTCGTGGTAATATTTTCCCATCGCTGTTCCTATTGTTTATCATTAAGCTATGGTTTTTTTTTCGTATTTGGTTGGTTATCAGCACACGTTTCGGGAATGATAAGATGTCTACAATTAACGTGCCAAAAGAAACCACGTGGCAAAACAATAACATGAGTAAAGTATTGTTTACGTTGCGTCATTTAGGCGAGTCTCCACTTTACCCGCCCCCCGTAACTAAGCTATCCACTTGTGAAACAGTAACGCCTTTCTTTAGTCGACTTATGTGACTAACACCTGATTATAATCACCTGAAATGTACACAAGTACCTACATCTGGTTTCTTTTAGCTCCATTCCACGTGGAAGCAATAGTATTTGCTTCGTAAACGTTTGATCGAAAATATTTTGGTTTTATTTTTAGAATGATTTTCCATGCTGATTTGGTGGGTGCCGGCTTAGAAACATGTTGTTGTGATACCTATAGATTTTACTGACAAACAGTAATTTCGCGATGTTTCAATCGATCGCCTGCTGAAGTGCAGAATGTAGTATTACTAGTCTAGCATGCAAGGTGAAAAGGGAGCTACAGATACTGCGATATGTAATGTATAGAAGATGTAGTGGTAATAAAGAGTGTTATCCCTACCGGCCGGAGACTATTTAGTTTCGTCAGGTACAGTCGTGGTCTTTTCCGCCTGACCAGTTAAATTTTTTTTCGCTTAAATTCAGCGGAGGCGCCGAGCCACTCCATCTTAAACTTTAGGCCTATTAGGGAAGCGTCAACTTTGGGGCGCAAAATAACAATAACTCTCGTTTGGCATGTGTCGCCGATCGGTATCTTTTCATTAATTATTTCTATATAAAGTCAACGGGGCGGGCATAGAGAGCGTTTCTATGTTGTAAGTGCAAGCAAAAATTAGCTTAGTGGTGATCAGGCGGGAGTGTCCTCGATAGTACTTCGCCAGTGTAATAAGGCTTTAAAACTTATTATTGATTGTCAATGAACCGAGGAGCAAACACAAGGCATCACATCACATTATACATCCTCTGATGAAATTCATACTTTGCGTTTTGTTTCTAGACCTTTCTTTAATAAATTCTGTGTTCTGAGTATCCCGGGTTATGGAATCGCCAGAGCATTGATCCTATCACATGAGAACTCATGCATAGTAATGAAGTACACCCTATGCCTTCTAAGACCTTTCGAGAATAAATGGACATGTCAGTGGTATCCATAGGGATGTGCGTTACTCGGAGTTTTACAACACGTTGTCATTTATAACAATTTTCACTGACAAAAGTTAGTTGAAGTTAAGCGACTGTCAGCTTCATTTGAAATGCAGCAACGTTTTATTTCTGGCATTACATAGTACAACCTACCACAGTTTTGTACTTTGTAGGTAATGTTTCTCGGAATAATACCTAAGTATTTTTGATGATCTAAGATGATTTAGCCAGCCATTAAAATTATCCACTACACGCAGCTCCGGTGTACGGTTTAGTCGGTTTAAGTTTCCAGGACCAGCTATAAACTCGAAATGAGTTTACACTTCTTAATTGTTTGAGAGGAAGCAAAAAAAGCACAAGAACAAAAATAGTTTAGATATTCTGTGGGTTTTTCTCCATGACGCTTTTGTTTACGTTTGGACCGCTTTTTTGTTGAATTCGGTACTTATGTGCAGAGTAACCATTGCATAAATTATCTTTAATTGATTTTACGGTGTAGACACAAAGTGAAACCAAAATCCGTCCAAGTGTGACTTGATCTAACCGCCACTCTATCTGTCACACTCAATTATCTCCTGAATAGCTCTGAGCCTTAGACCATAATCACTTGGAACTCGCGACCGTATCTAATCTAAATCTCTAAAACGGGTTTTCTTAGACAACTTGCTTTCCGACCGGTTTTCGGATTTACAATAAGATCAGTATAAATAAAACTTAGTTGTATTGCTGTGTTAATGAACATGACGGCTATAGAGGTAGGATATCTCATCGCATGATCCATCCGTTGTGTTGACTTACGGAAATATGTCATTATACATACAACTGCCTGATGTTAATTGCCTCTTAAATGTATTCGACGGTCGTATATTGAATGATTCGTGAGCAATACTTTCTCGTGGACGATTTAACACGGAAGATAGTCGGACAAGGACACTTCTCTACCTACTTCCTTGCCGAAAAACATGCATTGTAGGAATTCCGTGAACAATTTGAATTATTTTTGTATACTCATTAATTAACCCTTGTCTTTATCGACGGATTAAATACTTACATACATCTTGCGGCAATGAATCTCTTGGTGGCGCCATTGTTCAAGTTTTGAGAGCACCGAGTGGGAGGTGGGAGTGATCATGGCCAACCACCTTACACTTCTGCCCACTTGTTTATGTTGGCGTACCCTGGTTTTCTATTATATCAGTTTTCTGATTGATTGACGATAATTTACAAAAGCAAATTTCTGGACTGGATACGCTAAAACCTGCTCCAAATGCAATAAGTACCGACAAATCTAATACAAATTGTAAGTAATCGAATACTGATATCCAATGCCTATTCTCTTACCTACCAGATGTGGTGGCGGGGACCTGAAACAGATTGTTCGCATTTTTGACACGGTAAACAGATTGTCGACCTAGTTTCCATCATTGTTTAGCGTACCGGCGGTACGCGGCGCCTAGCCAAATCTATTTTAATTTTTATCTACGTGGTCGTTTGCGCGCAGTCTGTGTCTTCTCTGCTTTTTCGCAATGTTTACAGTTCTGCCACGCGCTTTTCACGCGTTGTGCGTGAATTCACAAATGATCAGAGATAGAAATATGTACAAAACAAATGGTTCAATTGTGACAATTTATACTACATTCACGCGTGTTTAACATCCGCATAGACGCAGCCGCCATTTCCTACGATAAAGCAGCAGTATTCCACTCTTGATATCTATTAAAACTATCGTTATTATACCGTTTCATATAGTGATCTGAGATAGCACGTGGTTTTCGCTGGCAATTGGTTTGTCTGAGTAATTTCTGAATGCGAAACGCGGAAGCTTAGCCGTTAAATGGAACTCATGTAGGCAGACAGACTTTATAATCGGGAAATGTGTGCAGTTTACACGTTTATTATAGGGTTATATACAAATTTCTGATAGTTTAGGTGGTTTCCGTTGTTGGAAGATTGCCCAATTAATTTTAAATTTGCGTCAACTCCATTTGCGTCTGCGGGCCTCCCGTTGGGTCACCAAAATAAAGTCAACTTGCGGGTATATGATGAAACTGTTGTCCGTTCATTATTTAAGTAAGCTTTTCATATAGTACATTTAGCATATCTCTTGTATGAACTTGTAGTTGTTAAAAACCGGAAGCCACATCTAAAATGAGACTTCAGTCGGACCACGACATAAATACCAAATTGCTAGAATATTATGGCAATAAATGAACTAGAAGTGGAATAATATGAAAACATACACTTACTGTTGCATCTTTTTCAGGTATCCAAAAGAGCCTCAGTTGCTGCGTGTGCTTCATTCGATATTTTCTACCGACCATAGACATCCATTATAACACCAAGACAGCATATTACTACAAAATTGTCAGGTACGTAAAACCCTCTTGTGAAACTCTACAGTTTCCAAGAAGTTGTTAGCGACGGCGATAGCTAAATTTATTTTTAACTAATTATGTACTTACGATCAATTTTCCACATACTTAAACGACATGAACATCTTTTCCTAAGTAAAGTTGGGAAATACAAATCTTTAAATGGCAACCGCTCCAAACTTGGATCTTGCGTAAAAATTTAGTTAAGCTCTACCAATATGGCCTTTTATGTGAGCTTAAACATGTTAAAAATAAGATTTATGCTTCTCCCGGTCATAAAGGCAAGTCGAAATTAGGTGCTGTTGCCTCCTGCAAAGGTATACGGTGCCAAAGTTTCATAGATCGCGCTATTTTCGTGCAAACACAAAACCGCTGACGTACACAGTCGGTCAAAGCTCCGGACTGACGCTCGCCTGTCAAGTATCTATTAGGACTTATTTCTGGACTTCATCCACCAAATTTTATGTCTCTGTTTGAAGGTGAAAGAACTTGGCTTTCCTAGATGACGGCACCGCGAGTTATAGAACAGAGAGCAATTGAAAATCTTCTAGAAAAGAAAAGTATCTTTTACAGATACTTGTTTGACAATGGCGTGTGCTTCTCAAATCTCAAAGCTTAAGATAAGGACTTTTTTATGTGCATACCTCTCTCTCATCTTCGTCATCGTTCAACCATGGCATAAGATGTACATATTAATTAGGTAATGTTAAATATCTGTGATTATGCACCATTAGCCATTACTTGAGCAACTGCGTGCATATTAACGGCTCGCTTGGCCTTTTCACTATGCACCCCAAAACATTCCGAACCGTTCATCTATGTAGCTGCGTTTACAAACAGCGATGCTCCTAGTGCAACTGAGGACACTATAAAAACTCGGTCAGAACGTGGTTCGAGCCATTCCTCATAAACATGCAAGGTGCCATAGAAAGAAGTAGTCCTCATGAGCAAGATAGTAAAGTTTTTAACGCGTTCATTAGACTAGAACGATAAATTATGCAGTGCATATATTTGCATCAGAACAAACTGATGTTACACTAACGTGATTATTACACTTTTACTTTCAATAAATGCAACGGGCACGTCATGCAAACTGATTGAGGTAATTTAGTTCGAAAGAATAAATAACTGCCAGGACAGGTGTGTCCCCCGGTCGCCCTTTGTCTGTGCTCCAGGCCGTAACGGAAGGCGTGACCCACTGGCTGTGTGGAATTGCACGCACAACCGATTATTGTACCTTGTTACTAGGCGGTCGCTACTTTCCCTTTGTGCGAACATGTTTTTAAAAACACTCATCCATCGGTACGACAGCTACAGCTCTTTCAGTCGGTGCACTTCCGTTAGCCTCTTGTGCAACAATGTTAAGCGCCGTTTACATCTACTCGAACATACTGATGCCGTTATCTGTAGCCTCAGGGTATTTTAAAATTGTCTTAGAAGTCAGCTTGGTAACGTCCGTAGAAAGGTCAGCCATAAATTAAACACAGTCAGAAACGGTTGGCTACGACTCTGTCGTAAGCGACATGGGATTCGTTTATCGTGATGGATTCGATTTAATACTTAATGTTCTCGCGATCCAGAAACCAAAAGAAACAGAGAAATTTCCACGAAACGATTACTTTTCGTAGTTTTCAAACTAAACTATCGTGTCAGACCAAGATTTAGCATTTGCAAAGTAACACAAATATGTTTAGTAAGCTCACAATGCAACTAGGTGGCACTCCTCTAGCTACAATGGCTATAATACTAGTTGCGACGCGGCGACGTTTAAGCCAAGACACACCTAAAATATTTGCACCAACTCACTAAGTAAATTATACTTACCTTGTTTGTACATAGTATCACGAACGCTAGAAGTCATTTTGCACTCAGATGAACGTGAATGCGAAGCAAGATCATTCCACAGAGCTTTACTGCATAGACGTGCCTTACTTGATTCTAAGCTCCGAAGTGGAAGCTAAGTAAATGCTATTACGCTATGCAGTACAGGCCGTTGTGGTGAAAGGATGCATGCTTCAATGAGATGTTACTCAGAAATAATTGCGAAAATTTACAAACGATTCATTAATATTCTGAAGCAATTATGCCCGACTATACGTTTTAATAATCAACGGAAGTGCCTTCTTGGGCATATCAGTATCGTATTGTCTTCCTCCACACCGGTTGATATGCAATTTTCAGGATGTGAGTTACGTCATTTTTCCGATTTGTATGTGTTCAAACCGGTCACGTCTGGTAATTGATAGTTTCGCGATTAAATGCTCGGTCGCCCAAGGTTAAGCCGGCTATGTAAATAAAGTAATGGCGCTGGCTACAAAGCTATGTAAGTCTGCGGAACAAATTATAGGCGTGATCCATTTGCGACCGGACCGGCCACCGGTAGCACAGGTTGGACCGGCCAGGAAGACGGAGATTGTAGTTAGATAACTAACTTACATGACCAATCAGCCAACATTGGAATTAACGTTATCGACTCTCCCGCTGTTTAAATGAACAGGAATACAAGGGACTTGATAACAGCTCACAAGCGGCTCATGCAAATTGCATGTTGGATAAGGTGGATAATAAATAGCTGTAAAAGTGAAAAGCAATTTATTGAAACACCGGGTGATTCGTTACTTGGAAACGGTTACCAGAATTGATAACGTTCAGAAGTTAAAAGGTGCATCGACGAACACACGGGCGCGGCAAATGAACCCTCTGGCGCAGATCCAACTCTGCTGTTTAACACAATCGTGGTATCTCTCACTAATTACTGAGCTCGCTTAAATGGTTTCACTTCCTCCAAGCCGGTGAGGTCACTAGTGTCGTTGTATAATTGCGACAGACGTAACAATAGCAACAACATTTGTGACTAATCCCATTTACATTACGTTTAGTCACGAAAGTCGTGTCAAATAGCAACCAATTATGTACATATCTGAATGATATATTAACTTGGACGTACCTAGTAGGCAATACAATTTTACTAATACCTTGATGTTAATGAGTTAAGACAATGGATTTCATAGATGTGTCGCTTATCGAAGCTGACATGTGCGGTTAAAAATTTGCTGGATATGAAGTCTATGCATAATATTATTATGAACCTTGATCGTGTATGGACAATGTTGGGTTCACGTCAGCTTCGGTCACGCACGATTGAGCATTTTCCATGACATTTGAACCGAACAAAGGGTGGCTAATTGTGACTCATGTAAGTTTTGACTAGGGTGGGTGTGTGACAACTGACAGTCTATTCAACTTACAGCTGCTCGCTTCGCATTGGTGAATCACTGTTTAATTAATGAAGTTATGCACACGCATAATGTTTTGTATTCACACAATTTCCTCATTAATTCGTATATGTATGTAACGTTCGCGCATTCCTCGTTCGATTTTCCAACGATTTCATCATTGCGAGTTGATTCAACTGTTGACACTTCCAGAAGTATCGATTATACTGTTGGTTAGTAATTTGTGACAGGTAAGAATTTAAAGTTTTCTTTTCAGAAAATAATAAAAGGTCCCCAGTAGACTTTTTGTCCCCAAATTGTTGTAATTAATCACTAGTCAAACATAGACGTAAGACGTATCGTACGTTTCGAGAAAGATAATAGTAAGTAATTAAGGTTATACTAGCGAAAACAACGTCGCATCACTCAAGATAATTACGTTTTTTCTTTAATATTTTGTAGAGAAACGACAAAACAAACAATGTTTTTGGTATTAAACTTAAAGAGTAATTAAAAGAAGGTTCAGTTTGAAATTCATTTTTGTTGTCGTTTTGGCATGCAGTTAAAAGTTGGGAATACATGGATTTCTACAAGACTGTGTACGTTGATGTCGAATTTTTCGTAGGAAGCTAGCCCAAACAAATAACCCACGGGGATTCCGTACTAATCTGATCCAAGCTTAAGCCTACGCTTGTTTGGAGTCGGCAACCCATCTTACTGTTGTCTGGCCATCCTACGCACCTTTCGCCATACATTGGTCGCCAAACCGTCTGGGCTTAGCTTCTCCTGACATCCCCTCAACGTCTTTCTATACAACTCGGGAGTTCGTGACCCATCCGATCCTTTGATCTCTTTTTGTTTTTTTGGCACTCTTCTTTCCTCAATGTTTCAAAACTATATCGACCAAATCCACAGAATAGCGAGACTAGTTTTAAATTACGCTGCCAAAATTATAAAGTGTCGATAATTAGGAGAATTGACTCGAGAGATTATAATGTTCAGGGAACATGTGATGATGAAGATATTGGGCCACGAAATTAGAGTTAGACTCATTCATCGTAAGGCCTACTTTCGATGTTGCGTCATTTAGTTCTCGCAGCATGATTTGGAGATCATCCAGGCTTTCGTAGAACTTTATAGGGTTTTCCCCACATCTATTTAAGAGTCGGTAATAGAACAAATCAAAAGACTTCTTGAAGATGCACTGACTTCTGAAAAAATGGATCTCGCTAGACAACTGAAATCACTTATAATAACTATTAACTGTGATATAATTGTAACTGTGTGTTGTGTGGTGTATAGTAATTGTTTATAATAACTGTTTGAAACATGGCTGGACTATTTGTGAGTGGATGGAATGATGAAACTGAGTATGAAAATTGCAGACTCTCTGGTGCAATCGCTCGCTCTCCGGTCCCAGTCGCAAACTCGCAACGCCATGTGTATTCTGGACCGAAGTGGAAACGCAAAAGATTTTTTTTATTTTTATGATCGAGATTGGTTGGTTACCCGCAACCTTTATACGATTTTATGTGGTCTTACATGTTTAACGCTGTTTACCAGTTCAAAACACTTTTAATATCTTCAGAGTTACTCAGGATAAATCAATAAAGTCTCCGGACGACGATAAAACTGAGAGGTGTAAGAGAAAAATACTGATATTGGCCGGCCATGTGGTGGCGAGATGTGACCCGTCCGTGATCTATGTTGCCATGTGTCAGCTGTTTCTCCCAACCAAAATAACGAACTGCGCAGCGGATGGATTCGAACGCGCATCTAAATATAACTTTAAAGCCGGCTACACAACTAACGAACTTTGTTACACTATCCACTGTAATGGGTTTCATATGTAAATGACATGGATGCTCCGACCGACGATGGTGCCAAATTATAATGACTAACATTATATTAAAACATCTCTACCTTCCTAGTAGGAGAAATATTTGCTATCATAACTAAGCAGTATTGCTCAATGATACTCCATCACAGTTAAGATAAAACCTAGACCACTTTATATCTATTAATCGTCATCAGTGTGCAGTTATCTTACGCAAGTGCACAATATTATCTAAGTTCTCTATCGAGAGAAACTGGATTTTATTTCGTATTATTATTCAAGAGCTAAGCTTCACTTTGTCAGAATATTTCTGATTGATTGTCGCCTTCTATTAAGTGGGATGGCAATTATGATTGTAAACCGGTACGATTTGGTTTTGCGAGATAAATTCTCGTGATAAAATCGAGTAATAAGATGTTATAAATTGAAACGGAATTGCTTATATTTATTTAATAGTTGTACAAATGGGAAGTCATTTGAAAGTAGTACAATCGTTGGTCGGGCCTAAGATCAAGTATTTGTGTTATGTACTGGGGGTGTGGTGACAACGTCACTAACAACGTCAACACTCATTAGTAGAACAACCATAACTAAGTCTTATTGCATTTGAATATAATATAAATATTCTAGAATGAATTAATAACCGCAAACAATATGTAAATGACTTTAAATACATTGTTTGTAATGTTAAACATTGTTTTTTTTCCTTCGAGCTCTCTGTAACTGCGCAGTAGACGGTCGTAGTTGATTAGGTATGTTAATTAATGACATACTGATAAATATACACGTTAGCTTAGACGGATTTATTGACTCTTTATCGAATATTAATAACAATATAATTTTGTTGTTTATTTATTTGGTTAATCCTTTGGTGAACACATGTTTAGTAAAATAAACCGGCCAATAGGTATTGACTATTTAATTATGTAACAGAAAAATATTCCATATTTGCTTCGGATAACGAACATACATAAATTAGCATTAATTAGCATTGTGTTGTCTATCGCAGGTCATAAATTCGTTGAGGTAAAGGGTGTTGTACGTTTGAGATAACCGTGTTGGCTATGTCATACTGCGTAGCAGGATTTTATCTCCTGGTATTTAATGACTAACTTTATATCGGAGTTGTTGAGATGTCTTACTGGGGTATAATAAAATCTAGTATTTTAGTTTGCCTCTATAGGTGCAGAATATCTAGTTCTATCCTCAGAAATGATTCATTTTCATTGCCTAATCTTCAACTTCTACAAAATCTAGGTTTAGGTATATGTTTTTACGTCAAAATTCCTCATTCCTCGAACCTAATTTCAATACCTAGGTATACAGGCTACCTAGTCAGGGCCGGATTTAAAGGTGTGGAGGCCCTGGGGCCAAGAAGTGGACGCGGAATTTTTTTGGAACAGACGAAAACCGTACAACCTCTCGTGTGGTGTCTTGGACCATGAACTTGGTCATGGACACAAAGAATGTATTTTTTCTTATGCATAAAAACAACAAGTTTTGGAGGCCCCTTCCTTGTGGACGTCCGGGGCAAGTGCCCCTGTTGCCCTGCCCTAAATCCGGCGCTGTATCTAGTATCCACTAAGAATGTATAAACCTATAACAGGTATTAGGAAGAAAAAAAAACTGTAAAGAGTCGTTATTGCTAGCGACTCCCTATTGCATCATTTTTCAAAACAGATCTATGATGAAAAATATCCAAAGTCTTTTTCCAGGTCCCAGGCTACGTTTCTATTAAATACAACTATACGTAGGTACAGTGGTTAAGGTAACAAGACAAACAGAATTGCTGACTGCATTTATAATATCAGTACGGATACTTCACGGATAACGTTTGAAAATATTGATCCGGTGTGTGCAGCAATTACAGATAAGTAGTACACCGGATCTTGTCTTCCATTTATTTATATCTACATACGTCTTGTAAAGCTCAAAGATCTCTAGGCCGGAAGATCTATCTCCGTCTTTTGCTTCATAATAAATAAGACAAACCGTTGCTCTTAATTGATTCTACATTTTCAAACATGTTTACTGAAACGATCACTGCAATTAACATGAGATTTTTCTTAGATTTTTCGTTTAAATGGAAATGATATGCCGTCTGAATTTTGGCTAGGAACATTTACACTTTTCCTGGAAGAGTCGTCATGAGTGACAGTAGGAGTAATAGATACACCCACACATATTATTAGACAACGTTTATTCTAGCTTAAAAATTCAAGGACAAGTGCTCAAGAAAAGACTTTTCTTTAAAACAATTGACTCGCGCGTAAAACAAAAGAATACAGTAAACTATTTTTGTCAATTACTAGCACACGGCACTCAGTGGCAGTTATCCCAATGCCAGTAAATTCCTGAGTCACCAATGTCAGTCACTGACGCATCACTTGACTCTATCTAATCTGCTGTTAACATAACAATCATCAGATATTTTCGTAGTCTCGGTCACTGCGATTTTCAGAAGCACGCGGTTTTTGATTACACACATTGGACTAGACTCTAGACACATTGCACCAGTTATTCCAGGCAGCTTTCTTGAGAGAATGACCTGGCGAAAGGTGCTGGCGCTCTGCCAACGCCGCTAAGATGTCATATGGAATCTATGTATTACAGAGTATTCTGCTGTCTCCAATTGCAACTGTGTAATGTTTACATAACTGCCCACTCATTACTAACTGGCCTTTAGGTGAACTTTCGGCTGACTGCACTAAAGGGATCTATGTTTGTTTTTATGATTTCCGTATACTCTAGCATAGTACGTTGGTCTAAATCTGAAAGAAAACAAAACATTAGTATCATCCCACTCGGATCGTAAAAGTGGATTGAGGGAAAGCTTTTCATCTCAATTAGCTATCGTTGAAGACTACACGATGGCTGGCACGAGGCTTTCCCATTTAATTAATAAGTCCTATCTGATTTTATTGGGCACTGGGCCTGATTCCAACATTGGGACATTGTAAATGAGGTTTTTCCTATTTGAGCGACCTCAAGGTCTCCACTGCATTCATACTAGGTCGCTGCCACTAGATCAGACCAAACAGGTAGCTAAAATGTTGTTTTGCCAACCATAAATCATGAAAAATTGTTTCTGTCAGTATAAAATTCTCGTTACAGTCGCTCACATGTATATTTGTTTATTGTTCTGCTTCAATAATAACTTGTCGTATTTACTTGTCCTTGTAATATTTACTGTAATTACTATTCAGAGAAGACTGTGTACCTATGTTGATTTTATAGGTGTTTAATACTTCACGCCACGCCAAACGTAATGTTAACTTTAATACCGACATGTTATTACGTGTTATGATGATGGACAAACTCTGCAGACAAATAATAATAACGTCTAGGATTTTCCGAAAATTCATTATGCTGAAAAATTACATTTACTGTTTGAGGAAAACGTATACTAGAACGGCCTTCGTTCTAATATTTTTTTTTTCTGGCTAAAGTTATAAAAATATAAATAAACCCTGCAATGTATCAATAACCTTTATCTTGGTGCTGTAAATAGCCCACAGTTTAGCGAACCCGTAACCACAAATTAACCAACATCCACAAACCGCACCAGTTATAATTATTTTCTCCATTAGGGATACTAATAAATCATATTACGTAGCTTATGTTTATTCAGATTCAGACGCGCAGTACATTTTCACGGCGATGATGACGCCAAAGCTATCACTTGTCACTTCGCTCTTAAACTTGACAAAATGCTTGGCACTGGAAATGAAGTCGTGTTGAACAACATAAAACAATAATACACCAACATTTCTCTGAATAGTAATTACTCTAAAGGCGAGGAAATTAGTCGAAAGTTCTTACGCCATCTTTAGACCACGTGGCTGAAAGCGGTTGTTCATAACGCGTTACCGGACTCTTTGAAGTTTAGCTCACCATTAGAACGGAAATAGCGTGAAAATATATTCGTAGAGGTGAAAAGCGAAATTTTGTCTTGTTTCTAGAAACTTCGATAAACTTATTTTAAGAAACCACGTGGCGGTATCATGTATATTCTGAAGATTTTGTATTCGCAACTTTTTCGATGGCTTCCTGGTAAATATTTGGCTCATCTGTGACGTCTGAAATGTCTCTTCGAGAATTGTTGACGATATTTAATCGTTTCATTATAAAAAGTCTAATCGAATGGATTCTATGAATAGAATTTCTGAATCTTTTTTTTTTTTTTTTTCGGATTGGAAATCATCAAATGACTCCTCCCGCTCTGGGCGGAGCAGGAGGGAGTGTCAGACTTTTACTGACTAAAACCCATCCATGTTCCTTCATCGCCCTTTGTGTTCCGGGGGCACGGTATCTCTTGCGAACAGTCGCAGCCCCGGCAGGCATCGGCTCTTGCGGACCCCTTCATTTTTGCTGACTCTCTATGAGGCGCGCGTGGAACACGAACGCGCCGTCGACACGGCCTGTCGTCATGAGACGGACGGACGGCGAGCTAGCCCATAGCTCCACGTCCACAGGCCTGCGCCTACGGTGGCCGGAAGCCACCAAGTGGCCCCCGACGCCCGAGGCGTCTCCCGCGGTGGCCGGGATGTGAGGATCTCTTCCTCTCACGTTCCGCAGAATTTCTGTCTCTAGGATCGTGTTTTTTTTTCACAAAATCTGTTCGGCTCCCCTTAAAAGTCACGTCAAGTCACTTCAGATTTCCTGATCAGATACTTTATCCAGCAAGATCTACATTGTTTCAGCAGTCGTCTGCTACTCTCTGCATTCACATGGCAGTGAAGACCGACAAATGCATCGTTATTAACACTATCGTAAAGTGCAGCGTGGACATAGACGGTTGGTAGCTCGGTCTGGCCCCTATTGTATGCAACCTTGAAATATCGATTAGTGACGTTGCAAATTGGATTTCTTTGCTACTGTGACACATGTTTTTTTGTCTGTATCATAGTATTATCTAAAAAACTATTCGAGTCATGTGTCACTTCTTCGAATGTTTTTTTAGAATGCACTTTAGAGAAAACCGGGCTGACTGTGTGCCCCGAATAAACGAATTTTCGTCTTGGAATGCGTTCAAGATTGACTGATAGTTTTAGCGCGGAAGAATCCAGTTTTTAAACTTATAATCTTGCGAGTGGTGTTCGGGATTTTATTGAAGTTTTAGTATCTTCATTTTATGAAACTTGTAAATTGATACAAAACAGCTGCTTGATGATTTTTGATTTAGTTCTTAATGCAGTTGTTTCTTATTCTACAGTTTTTTCACTATTTATCAACAATTATTAAGTGATAAATTAACTCAACATACAACCTTTTTAGCTTAAAACGACAGCTAGTGATTGATGAGATCACGAATGTTAAGTTTTATCTGATCTGATTGACAGCTCTTCATGCAACCGCTTTTGAAATTAAACAGACTGTTAAATTATATACTCGTACACTCTATTCGTACAAGGCTACTGAATACTCCAATCGATTATTAAAATAAACAAAGTATAATATCCGCTGCTATGCGATTTTCATAACAAGCAGAACGGTTGCTGCCATCAGCTGAAATCAGTTAAATGTTGAGTCATATTCAGAAACATTGAACTCACTATATCTAACCTAAGCACCTACATAAACTGTTTTGTCAGCTGTAAAATTCAAATTAAGGCAAAATTTAATAAAAAATTTAACCTAAAAACATAAGAATCATTTGATTGAAGTATTTTCACGAGTTTGATAAACGTACTTGAATTTAATTCGCTAACGGTACCTTATATCACGGCGCAGGCCTATAATATAATCAACGGACCTGATCTTCTGAATGATAACGGAGCCTTAGGCATGATCTTAAAGTGTCGGTAGGCAATACAAACTTAATTTATAGTTATTTTATGTGCTTTGAAACGCACGATTTAGTGGTCCTAGGTCACGACGCATTTCTGCAAAACAAGTAGACACACATATAGGTGTTCTTGTTGATGTTAGATATTGGTAAATCTTACAACAGAATCATCATCATCATCTGCCTAGTCTTTTCCCAACTATTTTGGGATCGGCTACCAGTCGAATCAGTTTCAGGTGAATACCAGCACTTTACACGGAGCGACTGCTTATCTGACCTCCACAATTCAGTTAGTTTGTATCACGATACCCATTTTTTTTTTTCGGATGGGAAATCATCAAATGACTCCTCCCGTACCCTACTCTTCTTCTCCTACCGGAGTGTCAGACTTTTACTGACTAAAACCCATCCATGTTCCTTCATCGCCCTTTGTGCTCCGGGGCCACGGTATCTCTTTCGAACAGTCCCGCAGCCCCGGCATCACGATACCCCTTAGGAAGTGTGATTGTCTTGTTAGAATAACGGACTTTCGCAAATCGAACCCTTTTACGAATGACTCTGATATTGTTAAAAATCTACGAATGACTGCCAGGAACCAGGTGGCCTCAGAGTGGTGTCTGTATAAAGTGGGTGGTCATGAATGTGATGCTCTCGTCTCGATAGGTAATGCAAAGTGATCACAAAAAAAAAAAATGCATAGACTGACATCTTTTTGTAAAAAAAAAGAACACTGGAGTTTAAACAAATTCAGATTTTAACAGTGTATCGATCGTTACTGCTGCGTCTTTTAACTGAAAGTTTTATTAACATACTCCAAATAGTTTAAAGCCAGGCCATTGAAAATCTCGTTAAAATCTGTTCAGTACCTTTTGAAGGCTGCAGCGCTAGTGAAGTAAACAGGAATTAAACAAACTTCTGCTACCTGTTTGTGTATTAGCATACACAATCTCGCTACATATTTATGCGTAAAGAGTAAATATGTAACAATATAATTTATACCTAGGACCTTGTCTTCCTGAGCAGAGTGTAAAACAGATCTAATGGCCGTAGTAGTAAGGTATCTAATACATCACGCCTGTAATCCCCAAAGGATTGAGCAGACGTGAACCTAATAGTAGACCCACATTAAGCCAGTTATTGTTTAAGTCCTATGTAGTAGGGGCGAGCCTATTGCCACCAACCAGACATAAATCCAGATTCCGTGGCTGCTACTGAGAAATTTTGATGGAAAAAACCCAATAACACTTAGCCCGACCTGGGAATCGACCCCCCAACTCAAAGAAGTAAGGTATCTAAATACAGGACTAAAGGAACAACTTTGGTGGTTTTGATGAACTCTGTGATCAAAATTACTAGTTGAGTAGACAGAAATTAAGTCAATATTTGGCTTAGGAACAAAACAACATTTTGCAGAGCTAAAACCGTAAACGTAAACGTTATTCATCAAATCTATAAAACTGTGTGATCAAAGGAGCCATCTTGTAAGTTATGTCTGTAGTTTAATGGAATCATTTAGAGTCAATAAATACATCATGTGTTTTAGCTTTAAATTGGCGGCGCTAGGGCATTAGTGAGCATAGTTATGACTAAGGTTATTGCTATGGCATATGACGCACTAGGTAGACAGACTGCAAACTCAAGTGAACCACCAAATGCAAGCTCAAAGTTTGCACAAGTGTACGGAAGGCTTGCAACAAACGAAGATGAAATTGAATTCATGAAGCCTTCATTTAAATCATTTAAAGTGTTAACTGTTTCTTTCTGAATGTTGATAAGTGTTTAAAACTCTTCGGTAACGGCCTGGACGTTACTTTGGCCATAACAATAATCATGTCTACCTTCAGTCACATCATCATAATCATCATTCTTTTGCCCATAACTCATTCATTTAGCTTCGGTGCAGCATATCTTCTTCGTGCTGGTGCACGGTAAGTTATGGTGGAATAAAGAAACTCACAAACATACATACTTACACACATACATGAACCCTGAAAACATAACACTCCTTTTTTTGGGCAGTCGTGTCAAAAAGCATTTCGAAGCTATATGATTCTAATTTTCAGATTTTTAGCCAAAAAAAATCTTAGGAGCTACGGTCCTCATGAAATTCTAACGATATCGGTAGCGCGAAAAAATAATATTGCACTTGCTATTCTTTGTTGGTCCATGGCCACGGGCTTGAAAAAAATGCAGCAGGGGTCCACCGAAACCAGAAAATATTAAAAGTGGTCTACCAAAAAATAAAGTTTGGTAACCTCTGTTCTAGACCTAGGACATCATCATATCCTATTTTATTTTTGCTCGGCGCAGCATGTCTTCTTCTTCCATACTTCTCTATTACTAGTCACATCAGCAGTCAACTCCTTTCTAGCTATATCATCCTTCACACAGTCTATCCATAGTTTTTGTACCTATAAGTCCTAGAACATATGATTTTAAATGATATTATTCAGGCTAATTTCTGTGTCGTACTTATGTGTTAGTGTAACCGCAGCAACAAATCTGTATTGTGCGTTACCAGCCTAAGATCGCACATGCAACGAACTCATTGTTTAGTCTAGAACTCTTCTCACAACTATAGCATAAGTATTTTTTGTTTTTAATAATTATACTTTCAAGCAAAATCGATTGCCAAGAAAACGATTGTTTACAAAACAAGTGTTTTGCGGAGACTATTGCAATGAGATTCTCTTTGATAGTTAATTATGTGACTTTTTATGAACTTAAAAGAAAAAAGCTTCTTTGGTTATTGGAGACTTAACGCATATTGAACAAGCACATGATCAAGTGTGTCGAATGCTTCTGCAAAAACTATTTAAGTAAACGATTTAAAAATCTTGTGTAAGTAGCATGTCTATTTTATATCAAAACTACATTTTACCTTTCCTAAAACTTGCTCTAGTTTAAAATCTGAAAAGTAGACCTTCGTTCCCATAAAGCACATATAAACACGAACATCGACACACACGTATCATTCTATATCAGGCGTAGGTATAACTAGCAAGCAGTAGGCATAACATTCGTAATAATATTCATTAAATATTTGTTTTCCTGCAATCATATACGCAATAGGTTCCCTTATCATAGTTCCTGTCGACAAATACCTACGCTTGTCAACTGGACCGCGTGAAGACTTGGGTGTTGGTACAAGATATCGGCTTCTGGCTGTACTTTTTAAATTTTGATAATCCTCTTCGCCTCCAGTAGTCCAGTACTAATATTTTTACCCGCAAGATTATCCAGTTTGTCATATTTCAGTGTGACTACCGAAAAAGGTCCCAAAATATGGACGATGATAATTTTACGCACGGGCTTGCAACAGTGGTAGAAAGACTGTAGTTATTGATGAGTTTATGACTTTGTATTGAGCAATAAATTCAAACTCCAAAAATAAGTTAAGGACATCGCTAAACATTGTGCTTGAAAAAACATTGTGTGCCTATTAACGTTAATGTCGGCTATAATTCCAGCAGTAATCTATTTACATGTTCGACTAATTACACCACTAACATGCGATGACGTGCGGCCAACAATACAATTAATCACCTACCTGCGAAGCACGCTGTGCCAAGTTTTAGTTCGACGATCTTCTCTGACTTGTGCCATCGGAAGATAGGAAAAGAAGCCAGGTCGTGCGATCGCGACACGCTTACGCACTTTGTACGTCAACCCATAAACATTGATAGCGACATGCAACAGTAAAAATATTATGTGAGAAACAAGATAAAATTACTTCTGATAGGCAGATATCGAAGATTGACGAGGCCTTTGACTTTTCTTTTATCCGACCCTAATCCCTATGTCTACATTTTTGTCTTTGTCCTAATATTTAACGGATAGCTGCTGATTTCGTGATTCCGTTCTTATCTATTTCGAAACAAACATGTGATGGTTAGCTAGCGCATACCCCTGGCAAGATTAAGGATTCAAGATGATAAACCTTCGAAAATCTTACGTCTATTTTGCCTTTAGAATGAAGACAAAAGCTTAGCTTGTGGGTGGGCAAAGACCGACTAGATCTTAATAACACTGCTTATTCTAATGTTCATAATCTGCAAAAACGTGCAAAATCGAACTTTTATTCACAAATAAAGTTCCAGGGAAAGCCTCTCTAAATCTGAAGCCAGTTGAATCACAGACACAACAATGAAAGAAAATGCTTACGTGATCATCTCTATTCGAGACTTCTTCACGGTAAAACATTTTAAATTTACACACTGACGACCTAGTAGCACAATTTCAGTTTGTGTATCGTGCAGAACCCAAGTTTTTTAAATCGCTAAGTTAAATTGCTGATATGTAATATATTTTGTCCCGAATAATGTCATGTAGTCGATTATTGCAACTTTGTAACAATTTTACAGCCTTTGTCGTACTCGTATGTAGAGCTTTACTCTTTTATTTATTGCATTGTTATCTTAAGGTGCCGATGGCAGTATAGATTATTCTTGCTCTCCTTCTTTTTGATTCTCTCCGTCAATATTTGCAACTTTATGGTCAAAAAGATTTACGAACACTATTCTGCAAGTATGTACACATAAGTTTATAGAGTGCCTTGCTTTCGGCGATTACATCCAACGTTGTTTTCGACTCACGATGCCAAATATCCGAGAAAGTATTGCCTATATTTAGACTCGATGTAGTGTTTTTGTTTATGCACACAAAGCAAGGACGGGACGATCAAATTAAACAAATCCGACAAATATGCACATAAGTTGGATCCGTAAATCAAGATATTTTTGATTGAGTAATATGAAAGTAGTGCTGTTACACATGGTTTTATGAAGCCTTTTGTTGAATATTCAGCACAGTGATTACAGCTGTATCCTAGGTATTTGCTAGAGATAAACTTATATAAATACACGTAATCGTTACGGTAACCTAGTTTGTTTTCTTCTTCACAAATCTCGGAAGGTCACCGATGACGGTCGTCACAGAGTCGCTATGTCCATAGGTGTTCAATTTGCCGATGGTGGCTAATAAAACAGCAATGGACTATTGGCTGAAGTTGAAAAACATTCTGATTATCACCTGACGCCTCGCTAATTTACACACATTTCTATTTGTTTTATATTTTAGGACGTTGTTCGATTCTGAGTGCGTTGTATCAACATTATAGCTTTGATTTAAAGGAGTGACGTCTTCGTCTTATATTTTTATTTTAAATACACATGTTGCTGGTGTAATCCGTTGTATAAAAACGCAAACACATGTTGGTCAGTCTAAATATTGTGTCGTTAGCTCCAGAACATAAAGAACTTGTGTTTTTAAGTCAGCATATGCCAAAATAAATCAAGATTTTTATACAATTCGTCCTCAAATATGTTTTCGGTTTAAACACGAAAATCTTCGAGTGAGAATTAACGAAATCATGTCACGGCATTTTAACCTATATCTGTTTGGAACTTTCCGGAACTAGCGTGTGAACTAACTTTCAACTAACACACCTAAATATACGAAAAGTGGGTGTCGAATGGTTTACATCACCCTTCTGTAACGAATATTGGTGTTGTTGTTTGACCAATTTTCGTATCAAATTATTATTTTACAACTGTATTAAAACTGTTGGCTGTCTGTTTTTATACGCATCATTCTTTGTTTTTGTTACTTCATTCAGTTTTTAACTACGGACTTGTTTCCGAATTCATTTCATGCGTGGATTCTATTTCAATAAATTCTTTATTACTCCATTTCAGTAACGCTCGGTTTGTAACAAGAGTAATTCAGTATCCCATAAAACTATTTCCGTGTACACCATGGTATTTGTACTTGTTCACTGCTAAAAGGTTGTTATTGGACTCACAAATAAACCTGCAAGGCCGGCCAGTGCGTACGTGCTCCGGCCTGTAGCGCACTCGAGCCCAGTTACTACGACCCGTCTTTAACAGCTGATTTTGGTCACAAGATAACACTAAAAAGGGCTTCCTAATCACTTCTGCCATTAGTAAAATTTTCCATTACACACAGTTCGCATGTTTATTTAAGTTTTTTGTCTCTGACATTACTGACCGAATTTTAGCGGTCCTTATCCGCTATGCTTGTATATCGACAAGAATTCAAGGTCTTAAGAGCGCAGATATCGGTTATCGTGAAAACTGGCTCTTGAAATATTTAACTTTGACACGCAACGAAGTAGTAGCCATAACTTATTATGCAATTGAAATTAGACACATTCATTACTTCTGTCTGTATCCTGCGACTTATTATCAGTAATGTGCATGAATGACGTGACTTAAAAGAAGAATCAGAGATTTAAGTACAAATAACGTGTGAAGGTTCTTCCTTTATCGATATGTAAGAACCAGTTTACTAAGACATAACCAACGCTCATGTTTATTTACATTCGTACGAGGGAGATGAAACTACCCCAGATTCGTTCACCTGCTCGATACAGGGGTGTGGTGTGAGGGTCGTTGGCCCCACTGCTAGTAGGGCATTGACCTCGCGTCGTCATCTGTTGCACACAGTTACATTATGTAGGTATCTCGCGTTTGACCCAGTTCGCACACATTGACACACGTAGTCTACTCGTTGTCGTTACCGTCAACAGCAGCAAACTGTATTACATAAAGTTTTCCACTCATTAATCTAAAATCGTATTAAATAATTATGAGGATTTATAATTTGTTATTAATATTATGATGATAAGATCGTGATATTTTTGTTTGGTATTTAAAAATAACTGAGATGCTTGGAACTGATTATGGTTAATTGCTTAGATTGGAAGAAGAATTAAATTCGTTATGTATTTTAAATCTTTAATACAAGATTACTGGTATGATTATACCAGCGAACCATTACACATAATTGGGACGATAATTATGGTACAGAATTAACAGTTGTTAATGACGACAAACATATGGGGCTATATACGTATATGGGCTACAAAATTTTATTTTTGTTCATTGTATTACATAATATTAAGAAGTAGTAACTGAAAATTTAAATATTAATATCATTATATTCAATGTTGCTAGGTATACTAGGTGTACTTTAATATTGATACAATTTAAACAGCCTGTTTGTTATGTAGAATTTTTAATCTCTTTTGAAGTAATCAGTGACAGGCTGATATCAGATACCTACCAATACCAAGGTGTGTTGGAGTCTATGGAACCTTCTACAACATTCACAGATTCTCGTAGTGTACACTACTTAGATATTGAACCCTTTCTCTGCTCCCCTGGTATAGTGGTACCGCATTAGCGTCTTCAGATAACAAAAAACACGTGTTGTTTCTAATTTTGTTAATCTATTGAAATTAAAATTCTTCTGCTCTTGCTTCTATCAATATGTAAGACCTTGGATTATAGTTATTTATGTAACAGCAAATCGATTTTGCAAAAAATAGTTCATTTTAGAGCGCCTGGATTGGGAATAAAACCTCTCTTCAAATGTTGAAGCTGATACATTAAACGGTATTAGAAGACCTACGATGTTCCTAATTTTTTTAGTCGGACATCCAAGGCTGTCTGAAATAATGGGTGTAAAAAGACCAGATCGTCAATGCTCATGCCTTCTCTGTATGAGAAGAGGCCTTTGCCTTCCAGAAGGACTTTCGTCTGGTATTATTAAACTTTCTGTTCTGTGTGGTGTACAATAAAGTGTGCAATAAATAACTGTAATACGGTTTCCAAACCATTAAGAGTAGGTTTTTGGTTTAATAAAACGAAACTGTTACATCATCCCATTAGATAACGAATACTTCATTATTTATGATCAGATCGGGGATCTAATTTCATTCTCTAATCTAGTTACGATAACCTGTAATATTATCTAATCATACGATATTGTATTTAGGGAGGTGATAAGTAGCAATGTTGTTTCATTTTGTTTACTACCTACTTCAATAAGGATACCTCTACATTTTACTAACTCAACAAATGTTCATTTTGAGCATACAGAAAATATATAAAACCTTCTTCTCTTATTTAGTAATAAAATAAGATTTGGACATACCTATTGTACTAAGCGGTTTTTTAAATTTTTCAATAATGGTCCAGTACAGATGTTTCAAACTTTCAGATGCTAATAAAATCAGATTTTTTAGACAGGGACTTCTTTTTGGCTCACGAGGGCAGTAACACCATTGTGAGGTCATCGCTAAAGTACATTTAGGACGAGCGAGGACCATAATAGCCGGCTTCCTGCAATTAACTCTATCTCTAGACGTCCCAATTCACACTCGGTCTGTCGGACCAATTTGACAGGGTCTCGGCGAATCAAGATGTCTCCTGACCGAATCACATGACTACACGAATATGGCAAGGGTCATCAATTGTTACTGAAAATAATGTTATTAATTGGCTATCTATTTTTAAACCTCTGAATCTATCCTGGTAAAAGTACTAAATGACTTTAAATTTCAATCATCGACTACACGTAGGTTATATGAAAAAAGTTTTCATGAAAGGAAAAGCAGTTCGTATCTTCTGACCTCGTTCCGTTTTACTCATGGAATCCAGCCGCCTTGACACTTACATCGACTCCATGTCTTAATAAGTTACTGTCCAGTTTTCACAGACAACGGTTTTACGTAACGTCTTCAGGGAATAAAACGTTATCTTTAGGGGATTGTTGTGTAAATCTTAAACTTTATTCTTCTTCTGCTGGTCCCTATTTGGGGTCAATGCAATATAATTATTTTGATCTTCCATTCTCCCTTGTTAGTGATTCACGTCACTCTCATTTCTAAACTTTTAGAAAGTTTAGAAATGAGAGTGACCTTTCAGTTCGTTACAAAATGGTCCATCTTTTGTTCTTTATTTTAACTGCAAATTACAAGATGCTAAGTTATATTAAGATTAGGAATCCTTAATTAGAATACCATTTGTTAAGGAAGCATTAAAAATAAAGTTTTGAAACAGTAACCAAAAGAAGCCAATCAAAATCAAGTTTAGTTGAATAGCGGTATTCAACTAAACTTGATTTGTAACTACTAAAAAACTTTATGAGTAAAGTTGTGGTCATTACTGATGAAATGAAAATAAAAGTATTATTTTTAAGGGAAGAGGAAATATGTAACCATTTACACGTGCGTACGGCACTAATTACTACAACTAATTACTAGGTAACACCTTAACAACTATATATCTTTGAAGTAACATGCGGCAAAACTGACTGCTGTATGGCTTTGTAAGCCGAGTTACGAATTGCGGAATTAGGTTTTAGTATGTGTTATCTCATTAGCTTACATATTAGGTACTAAAAAGGTATGTAATAAAAATATGTAGTTATGTAATCGTGTTTGTTGTAGTACCTTCCGTGATAGAAGTACTATATTTGATTTCAGATATTTTTCTTTTGATTGTCGTAATATAGGACCTTAGTTCTGCGATAACAAACGAGACAGACGTTGCTATTTGCTATAAAGTAGGATCTATTTATAGAAAGTACATAATATTTATCAACAATGCCGAAGGAAAGCGTGTCGGCCCACATAGAGTACATCCATTCATTGCGTTGGAAGCTACGTGTGTTTGTCTTTGTGATGTGTTATGAGACGCCTATTTCTCGGTAGCGGAAGTTAAGACAGCCTTGGAAAGGGTCAAGGGACTGAGTATCTATGCGTATGTTACCGGAACGGCTGTTAGCTGTTAAACAATTTTTATTGTGTTTTTTTTGGTTGATTATCGAATAAGAGTAAATATTGTTACATCATCATTTCAGCCTTGCCAGTATTTGGATAAAGGGACTGACTATAACATACTGATTGTATTTTTAAAAGTTCAGTCATCTGCATGTGTACTACATCAATTAAAATGTATTTGGATAAAGGGACTGACTATAACATACTGATTGTATTTTTAACAGTTCAGTCATCTGCATGTGTACCTACATCAATTAAAATCTTCAGTGTTATGCACTCGGAAACCGCGTAGCACTGCGATGGAGCCGCCCAGAGACGTAGAAGCCGGGTAGCACGGCTCACGAGCCACGTAGCACGGCTCACGAGCCGCGTAGCAATGCGAAGGAGCTGCGTAGCACTGCGTAGTAGCGGCGTAGCTCTGCGACCAAGCCGCGTAACACTGCGGTGGACCCGCATAGAGGCGTAGAAGCCGCGTAGCTCTGGGCAGGAGCCGCGTAGCAGCTTACGAATAGCATAGTAGTCGCGTAGCTCTGAGTAGGGGTTCGTATCGCAGCGAAGGAGCGCCGTTTCCGCTGCGTATATGACGCCTAGAATCTAAAAGCCATTTTCATGTTTCTAGTTTCCACAAAGTGAAATCTGCTTCAATATGTTCGAACTTTTAACCATTTTGGTACTTATTTAGTTCTAAAAAAACTCCTCTGAAAGTCTGTAAGCTGTCTCTGTGAGTTTAACCCACACCCGTGTCCCTCACTTATCTGGTCACATTTCTTAAAATAAAGTAAAAAATTACTGCGGAATAAACTTTATCTTTCGCTATCTTATCGTCTGTGAGTTTTTTTTTGTTTACGTTAAAGTTGACAGTTGATGTTTTTGCTTTATTTTATAATCAAGTTTGCCTTGATCCCACTTTTTAAAATAATCCAATTAATCAAAGTTCTTGTCCTTATATCCAGTATCGGTGTTTGATCGACTTTTATCACGCATATTTATATTTTCTTTGTTTTACGATGATCTGATGACCGCAGTACACAAATAAACACTCAAGTGCACTACATTCCGCACGGCTGGTGTCTGCACGTAAAATATATGATTTACTTTTTTACGCGGTTATTATAAAGTGGTTAAGTTTCTATGTTTGGGTGTAGGCGGAGGCTTCGTAGAAGTACTAATTCGATAAAAAAAATCTGTCATTGAACCAACACTATTTCCAAGTGCCCTAAGCTGTTTCTTCTACTTGGACGAAGTCACGGGCAGAAGCTAGTTCCTGATATCATTTGACTTACTTATCATGAAGTTCACATAATATTTACTTTGGAAGATTTTAGAAGTTGTTATGATAATGAGCAAATATATTTTTAGACATTCGTTATTATTTTAACCTTTACAAGTTATACAAAAGCTCGACTCGATTTAGGTGCAAAATGTTATATTGTTACATAACCTTAACATTTGATTTCATTTGAAATTGAGCATTCAAATAAAGTTTCGTATCCTAATATTACAATCATTTGAATTGCGTATTGTTATGCGTGTGAAAATATTCCCAATTCTTTTGAATATAAGACAAATAAATACATAAAAAAATACTCAATACTTTATTGCATTCATATTGTGGTAAAACTTATTACTTACTTATTTGGAAATGGTTACGAATAGATTCACTCAAGGTGATTTGTGTATTACTTCGAAAGATAATCTAAAAACTGTTTATCATAGATTAGTTGTAAATTTTGGACTTGAGCGTCCTGTTTATCTGCAAATCAGTTATCAATTTATCATTTACGACGAAATGTTTTCTTACAGCGCAATTGCCGTATCACTCTTATATAATGTATAAGTGTATCACTTACTTATGTATCATACGATGTAACAACTTATTAATAAACTCTGTGATTATTCACTCGAAGTATAAAGTTGAGTATCATTCAACTCACAACATATACCTGAACACTTAACCAGTTCGGAATATAGTTTGTAATTGCGTCTAGGATCCCGAGGCCACATAATATTATGGAACTTTTCGAAACTTAATATATTATGTTCTGAAGGATTTCATATCAATGTATACAAATACATAAATTGATTGTTTGTAATTTTTCAATTTTTTTTTACTGAATGCTTAGGAAAGTACATATACGGTACTTATAACATAAAAGCATTTTTAACCGACTTAAACTTGAAGGGGTAAGCATGTGCTTACCCCTTCAAGTTTAAGTCGGTTCGGGTAAGTTTAAACGGTTTATATTTCATATTCATATTGTTCACATGTGTGAACAATATGAATATGAAATATAAACCGTTTTTGCAAAAAATAAAACAGATTTCAAAAAACACAAAAAAGAGAAAAATATCTTTAGCTTCAGAAGTCGGTGTTATTTTTCACTTTTTGTGTTGTTTGAAGACGGTTTTATTTTTTGCAAAAAAGTTTTTTAGTATAATTTCCGAAACAGTTGGACTGAAACATTTTGATGGGATAGCAAATGTTACTAGGAGTAACGGTTGTCATAAGAGGTAATGGTATAAGGCTACCTCTATTTTAGAAAAAAAAAATAGGGTTTCGTGCAATATATTAAAAAAATTGAAATTGTTAAAAAAATCTGATTCAAATAGGGAAGTTATATTTTTATAATAATGTCTCGCGAACGAAGGTCGCGGGGCACATGGATAACTAGATCCATAAATGGATATCATTACACATTTAGGTCACCTTCCAGATAAAGGTCGAATCAATATAAAAACTGACTTATATTCAGATTAGCATAAACATTTATCTCTTTTTCATTGAGCCTTTTTTAGTGCCTATGAGATAAGTATTTTAGATTTTACTTAGAAGTTTTTTCATCGAAACTAAATGTTGACGAATACACAGTTAAAATACCCGATACTACGAAATACTTGAAAAAAATCACGTAGACAACGCCACGAAGCGTGAAACTAGTATAGCTATGTTACATAATAGAGTTCACCTTGACTCTTTAGTTGATCATGATCACCGAGACTATTTGCCTGGTACGTCTGCACTTGTGAGAGAAAATCTAGACTCGAATGTGCTATAAATCTGTGTTTATCTCGTGTTTGTAATCAACAGTGCTATATGTGGACGATTGTCTTACAGTTTTGTTGTCTATCTATTTTTATTTTATGGACGTCATCTAATTGATTGCTCCGAAGATACATTAATTACTACTGACACGTATTAGTGTAGGTAAATCTTTAAAAGCTTACATTATTACTCATACATTAATGCTGCTATGTTTGCAAATCAACAAAGTATTGTAATCTATTTCTAGGCACTTCTTTGTTCTTGATGACCGATTAACATGCACAATGTGATACGCTTACAAAGTATTTATTCATCCTTCTAGTTTAAATCTAATCGTTTGAGATAAAGCAGTCAAGCCGATGTGAGAGCAACAACTTAACATGGATAAGCGGGTCATGGATGGTAAATATGAGTGATGTTGCGTACGCACATTACATTGTTGCATACGATAAACTGCACTAGAATCGCATCGTTCAGCCTCACCTACTTACCTTACTAAACTGCCATTGTTTGCATACATAATTTATAATAGCTAGGAAGCGACATTTTAAACTTCCTCAAGCACACATAAACTGCTGATTTGACTAGCGTTCATAAGCCAAAATAATATAGGCATGTATTTAATCGAACCTCAATTAATCCCATTTAGAATTCCTTAAATAGCCAACTGGTTATTTTTAGGTGTACCGACTACCGACGACCGTAAAATGGTGTCTGGGTCAGACTGGATTCAGAAAGCGGAAGACCGGGCGTTTTGGCGCAACTTGGGAAAGGCCTATTTCCAGCAGTGGACTGCAATAGGGTGATTTAGATTAGCTAATAGAATTCCTGAAAACATAAAAGGCAAGTTTATTAGCTAAAAGGAGATCATCATTAGATCTTAGAAGATAAAAAAGTTTCAGGGCCTCAATTAAATATTTCCCCTCCAGTAGAATCATTACACAATAAGTCAATAATCAATAATATCTGGACTCAGTCAAACTGGGGCCCTACATCTACGCATACGCGTTTACAAAAGCAGTTCATCATTATTTTTGAACATAGAAGGTCACGAACTAGATTCTACGTCATCGCTACGCCAGTGGGCCTAGACGAACGTGCGGAGTAAACGTAAAGTAAATTCGAACGATTTTAAATCGATAGTATATTTATCAAATAGCATAATAAATAATATAATTGGCGTTTAAGTTTATTATGAACCTTAAACGACACTCAAATCTAATGCCTAAGTGAGTGCACACTGTTTTTATATTACACTGCAAGCATATTAAGACATTGAATTAAGGTTAGACTAAAATGGCGTAAGTTGTCATCCACAGATACGAATAAAGTCTTAATTAACCGTCGCACGTTCGTGGCGGGGCCTCTTTTCAGTGCTTCAAACTTCTGTAATTACGTCTTTGTTTATTGTTTCGTGCCGTTTTTATACCCGTTCATGAAAACATTGAATGAGTTATTCGTTTTCATTCAATGTAATTAATGCTATTTTAACATTGCAAGTTTAAATATTTTTGAAGCATTGTACGTCGTGTTTCACCTTTGAACTGAATGAAACTTTATGTTTTTAGTTTCGGTTTTCCTTAGCAACTAAGTATAACAATTTTGAATGTGCATTTAAAATGGACTTTTGTCAAGCATAAGTGTTCTTGCACGCACATATGCACAGCGTAGTTATTTTGTAGCCACAACTTCAGCGCCGCGCGTAGAAACTGCGTAAATGCCGCATAGACGTCGCGTAGAAGTATCGCTAACGTCGAGTAGGCACCGCACTAAGCATACCAACAATTCCACATCAATACTATTATAATATATTAATTAAGTTAGTCTGTAAGGTATTTATCTATGGGCCAAAGTGGCCTGAAAATAAAGGTTTTATTATTATTATTAAATAAAATTGTATACGTGGTAACTCATCGTCACGTGATCTACTTTGTCGACGGAAGTTAGCAACCAAAAATAAAGTAAATAACATAAATATTATTCAACAATTATTGTTTGATTAGCTGATAATGATTTCATGTTGTGGTTGCGTAATCAGATGTTTTCATAGAATTTTAATCGCTATCAGTGTATTGACGTTTGTTCCAGGTTATCGGGAACCGTATTACGTAGGTAGATGTGCGACCGTGTCTTCTGAGTAGGTATCGAGATTGAGGTACAGGAGTGTTCCTCTTTTAAACAGATGTTAATATTTCAAAAAGTATTCCATTGGCCCTTTTTATAGGAACGTTCTTCGAATGTTTTCGAACTACTTGTCAGAAACAATTTCCAGATGTGTTTTGCTTCCTAAAATCTGTACCTATGATTCGTGATTGCCAGAAAACACTATTTTTCGCGAATCGTTACGTCTGGCAATATTATAAACTTGTTCTATATCGAGTATAATTTATGCTAAGTAAAGAAAACCATCAATTACTCACCATTACTTGATCTATTCAATCTTAATTAATTCGCAACCAATTATCCTTGACCGAAAGCCAGTCGCGATCCACAGAAAGAATAACAATCGTCTATTGCGTTCTTAGCAACGAGAAACTTGTTTACTACACATTTTCGCCAGATAACAGGATTTTCGCTCGGCGATTCATTTCCTTTTATAATACAAGTCATATAATCAATAAGTCAGTAAGGGATGCTAAAGCAAGGCTTGTTTAAATTTAAAAGCATTAGATCGAGACACCATGGAACTTTCCACTCGGCTATGGAATTATTTTGTATGTGTTTCTGTTTAGATAAGTCTTATATTCACGCACACAGAGCCAGCTCGTTCGAGGTTTTAAGTAAGTTATGTGTTGACGATGACATCATGCGAGGCTCGTATGAACTCGGCATCGTACTAATCTGGCCAAACTTGTTACGAAGCGCGTTAGTTAATAATATACTTATGGAAATTATGTAGTTCGTTAAGCTATGATCCACGTTTTAGTTTATAAAGAACAAGAGACTAATTAAAAACTTCAGAGTAACATGAAATTTACAAATGGTAACAAATATGTTTTTCAAAACAAAACACTGATGTCACTGGTCTTCCGTCGTATTCTAAATAATTTCAAGGTTCCAAAAACTGTTTACTTATAAAGTTCTGTATTCTGGGATCATTTTTTCCGATGTCAGTTTATACATTTGGCCATCACTTGTGACAGAGTGCATCGAACCCAAAGATAATGTTTTTTTCGCCTGCTCATATGGAATTGGAAATTTTGGACAATCTGAATTTCCGATGGCTTTGTCCTTGACCAAAGTCCTCGTGTAACAAAACTATTGGGATGCAGGTGAAAATATTTTCGTTACCGTTTTTGTAGCTAATCTAAAGTCTAGTAGTCCAAATTCGTCTGTCGCGGGTAGTAATCGTTTTCAATTTGTGACCCAGAAGAAGCTTATGTAGGAAACCTGTTTCGACGATAGAATATGTTTCGAGATTTAAGTTCCAATCAGTCATATTGTTTCATTTCTATTAGATTGTTTTCTAGACTTTAATGACTACTATATGAATTATGGCGCTGTTATTGATGCATCACCACTTAATTTTAAACTTTAGGAATCCGTTCAACAGTGATACCTAGCTATTTTTACACTTCACACAACATTCACCAAATCCTTAAACCTGAAGTAAGTTGCAGAGTAAATTTGCACTGTGGCTATGCCATTCTTGACATTCTTTTTCTTTGCGTGTCGATAGACTCAAATAATACCCGACCAGTATGTTGCCACCTGCACGGCTTTGTCGTTGGCTTAGTTTAAATCCTGTAAGGTGCAAGTGACTGTGCAGGATGGGCAAGAAAGGACGTGGGGCATATCCTGCAGAGGGGCTCCACACTGACATTGTATATGGGACGGGTGGATAATACCCCATTTGGCCAGATTATTTCTGCAGCGGCCAACCTGAGCCCGCAAACGGTTAAGAGATTTCCAGATTGGCCACTGCAGTTCCTGTCCAGGAGGAAGATGTTCTTTTGGGTTAATGAAGTGAGGAGGGGTGGGGTGTCGCTGTTATATCGGATAAGATCAATAATGATCATAACTCCACTGTATAGCACTAAAAATTACAATGGTCTCGTTAGACCACTTAAAGAAGAAACTGAATCACATGTTTGCTCTTATAATGAATCTATTATTAAAAGCACTGAGTATGTATATACGAGTAGATGTAACACTTGTAATGTTAGTAAACAATTATGTCATCGAAGTTCTAACATATTTTTTATGGTGACTATTGGTCAGGTCTTTCGTTGAGTGCGTTACATATAACTGGCGATATGTGATTGTGCTGTGGTGTCCCTACACCTTAGTCTAACCCTTCGGGGAACACATGCATGATGTTATGTTGTGATCTCATTAAACTCCGTTCAATTGATGAAAGGAACTCCGAACTAGTTCTCATCAGTTTAGTACGAGTAGTAAATTAATTGAAGATGTCTTTAGGGTCAGATGTTCAGATGGAGACAATTATTATGGCCTGATAGAGTCTGTCTCAACACGTATCATCTGTCTTTTGGCGTCTGGAACTTTAAACTTCGTCATCAAATTATAGGTGTTTTAGATATAACATCTTCGGGACGTGTCGATGGCAATCGAAATTGGCCCCAACATTTGGGGACGAAATTAGCACTTTCATTTGCGTCCATCAGATCCTGTAATGTGCAAACAGCAGGTCACGCAGGACACGTTATCAAATGTCCCATTGTTTGTGGAACGACACCATTTCCATTCCAGGGCAGAGTCATTTATAAATCTCCAATCTACATACAAAAAAGTCATTCCCAAAATATTATCCACGGCGAGTCTTATATAACAACATCTTTTTAATGAAGTTGAATGTTAATTATAGCCCACATAATACATATAAGCACCATCTGGTCTCTATTGTCAGTATAATTGTTCAGGTAAACAATACTAACCTACAAAGCTGCACATAAATTGTTAAATCGTGTTAACCGCAAGCGAAGCCGGTGTACTTTATCTGACACGCATAAGTGTCAGACTACTATTCTGCGGTTAGCCGCCGCGCATACGACCCAATTATTATAATTGATTGTTTTCAACCGTAATTCACTACACGCCTCATTGTCTGGTGTTTGTAAAGATGCAAACTCAATTGCTGTTTTGGGGCTTGGGCATAGGTTTTTGTCAGGCGTCATGCCGTATGCCCAATGAAGTGTGAACCAAAATAGTCACTATGGAAGATGGCAAGTGCTGGACAAAATCAACGACCAGTGGTCGACAGCAGCGGGATGTCGCAGGCTAATAGTAACTTATTGGGATTTTCTTTTACAAAATTCTCTTTTTATAGCCTTAGGTCGGAATTGCGCACAATAACTATCGATAAGCTTCCCCTATTTCGCTGGACCTAAAACTGTCTTCACGGCTGGTGACGCATAGGATGGCACACCGACAAACTCTGCTTTACCCCTCGGCGATCAAAGCCACGAGTGCTATTGATAAAATTAATATTGATTGCTGCTTGGCTTTCGTATTGAAGTGCCGCACAAGTCATTCTCCTTTGTAATATCTTGGATTTATGGCCAAACTCTTACTTTGAAGTTACCAAGTTATCGTCTATTCTAGCATGTTGGTGCACTGTTTCAATTATATAGCTATGTTTATTGACGTCAATCATCCTTACTGCCCATTCATTCGTGCCTCGTAGATTACCTATATTTGCATTTATTAATAGACTTAGACATAATTGTTTTGCTGCATTAAAATAACCTGTTTGTCCTTTAGTTGCCTCGAAATTTCTGTATCTACAAAATTACATTCAAGACAATTCATTACCTTTACTTATCCATTCTTCTCGCCGATACCAGGCACCCCGGAGTTATGAAGGGATGTTGTCAACTACCGTATTCACAGGCACTCGTTTTTCTTTTTGCTAACATAAATCTATTCTGTCTTTAGTTAATCCTGAATAAACCCGAAAAAATAACGGTAATGTGTTTACATGGTTAGTCTTGTCTCCAGAAAGTAACGTTAGGACTTATATAAATGATCTCGGAATATTTAGCCCATAAAAAGCTAAAACAACAACTGAAATATATAGTTGCAAACAATATTGCTACAATATAATCTTTCTACTCGTATGTACAAAGTAAGCTTCTCCTGGAATCCAGTGGGATGTTAATAGTGATATCAGCTATTTTAAGATTCAGCGACTTGGATCATGAAAGTCTAAAGGCATTCAGATGTATATACGCTGGTAGTGAGGTGATCGACACTGCCTCACCGCTCCGAGCCTCACTGCCTCACATGTATAAAACATGGCAACACAAGAGAACAGCGCAAAAAGTCCACATCAGCGTTGCAAATATGTTTTTCTGTAACCTTGGTTTCGGTGACCGTATAATAAATACATTGGCTGGCAATAAAAACTGTCAACCCTTCACAAAATATTGCCTAGGCTTATTTAAATACGAGAATAATACACAGTTCAATTATTCTCAGCAGTATCATGAACTTAATCCATATTTGGTCAAACTAATTAAATCTTAAAACAAAAACCTGCCAAGTGCGAGTTGAACTCGCGTGGAGAGGGTTCCGTACAATGCCAAAATCAAATGTTTTTATTCAATTGTGGTATGTTTTACATTAGGTACAACTATTTTCCGTAAGTGAACGTATTATATTGAGTTTACCACTTTATTTTCAATTGATAGAATTCTTATAGGTTTTCCTGTAATTGTAGCAATGAATTTATATTTTTTTCAATATTTTAGGCTTAGTAGTTTCGGGGTCAATTTTCGTCTTCTTTCATGAATAAAATCTGTTTATTTTACAATAATAACAAAAATATATTTGAAATCCTCATAGCTAGTCTGATATACCTATGACACAGTAAGATTTGCATAACTTTTTTTTAATTTCCTTATTTGTCCCCCGAAAATGACCATACACATTTGACCAGACACATTTTAAAAAAATATTTATTTACTTTGCACACACAAACTTTGGGTCACACAATTACACCATCCTGCCAAATGTCACCTGCTTTGGTCTAGTAGATTCGGGGCAAATTGGCTGTGACAGACGGACGTACAGACAGACGCACGAGTGATCCCATAAGGGTTCCGTTTTTTATTAATATTTTGTACGGAACCCTAAAAATAAACTTTTTTCAACTTCGTAAAATCCACCCGGAAAAGCTGCTTAACGATGGTTGGAAATAAAAGAACTAAAGATTGTAATCGCATCTATACTTGACTGATGGTCCTTTTTCATTACACTTCCATTGATCTTGAGCCAGAAACACTGTATCTGCAATCTTCACCCTCCGTGAATAACCCCTACGAAAAGTTCGGAATTACGTATTCCGAACAGAAAAGCTCTGCAAGATATTGGTTTATTCTTAGATGATTTTTTATCTTGAGAAACTCAGACTGCATCAAGCTGGGCTGTTTTTTTCCGTCTGATAAAATAATGTATGTTTTGCTTCGGCAATTATCTTTGATTTAGAAATATTTCACGGTGCGTACCGACTTTCGTTACGGGCACTGTACGCGTTGTAAGATGAGTAAAATCATAAGAGAGCTATTTCATATGCTTTCTGTTGTCTATTGTGTCTAGAAATTCTTTGCACTATGTGAAACGTACAATGCGTATAGTTTGTCACGCGCTTGCAAACCTTTTGCTTTGTCTTCTGTCGGATCTGAAATAACAGCCTCATTTTGCAATTTTACGAAGTTTCTCTTGTAAGGTTTAGATTTCTAATTAGTCAGCTACCTGTTTACAAGATCTTGAAATAATCGTATCGTCGTGATCTGAATGAATGTAACTAAATCACCTAATTTAACAGCTAACATAGTTCTTAAGTACTCTTTTACTAACCCTTATGGACCTTGTTGTTCGCAATAAATAATTATTTGATTTGATTTGATTTTTGATTTGTATCTCTTACACTTACCTAATAAATTTAATTTGGAATCGATTCTCAAATGATACAAATGATCGGCGCTTCAAAATTCCTGGCCAAAAGGATTTTACAAGAGTTATCGCTTGCCTGTTGAAATCTATTTTGGTCGGTGACAGCCTTTTCTGATTACTGTTTATGATTTATTCATATCGCTCCCCTTCTTAAAATTCTATTGCAGCAATGACATAACCCTGTATTGCACTTTTGTCTTTGAAAACAACTCCAGTCCTGCGTCTTGTCTCACAAACAATTTATTCTAGACTTCGAACTTATCTACATTTAAATGTTTTTAAAAGTCCTTTTGTCCAAAGTGATTTTTTGTACAATCTTCTGTTTGTTTTAATATTTTAGAGTTCGAGGCGGATTACGTAAAGTTGTTGATGCTATGTCTATCTTTCCGAGAAAATTATGATCAATTCTCGCAGTTTTGAGTCCAAAGTGCGAGACAAACTTTGGACTGAGCATATAATTATTTTCGTTGAGCTTACACTCGGTGATCATAACATCGCCGTATTTTGGAGGCGCCCGATCCTTCTTCGCTTGCAATAGTTTTGATCTTGATAATACTACAAAAAGCAAATTTTTGTTCGTGAAACTTCTTTGTCCCGATGTCAGGTGCAGCTGATTCTTGGTTGCTGGCGTACGTGATCCGATTCAATGTTGGAATAAAAATTAACCTAACCCAAAAATTCAACACAAAGGACCCAAAAAATGGATCCTCGGGATTACCCCGATGAAATCCTACGAACAAAAGTAGATGCCTCAGTATGGAGGAACTATTTGAATTTGGACTCTATTTGTATGCTGTATCAAGTTCAATATATTGTTGGAGAATGTTGGGAGCCATCAAATAAATTTTCGATGAATAGATTTACAACTAGCTATAAACGAACCCCAGAGTGCTCGCGACTATGTTATGTAATTGCGTTTTGGAGTCGAATAATTTAAGTAAGTGTGGGTAGAACTAGAAGCACTTCGAAAGGTCGTAAGTGACAGTTCAAAGACGTGTTTTTAATCAGGTTTTGTGTTTTGTTCCAGAGGGCATTCGAGATGGATGAAGATGAAGATATTAACGCTATCATTTGGAAGGTGTTGAAAACAGGTCAGCCTTGTTGACTAATATTGTTGTAAGATGAAGTAAGATCTTATTGTTTTCAATATAGATCAATTACGTCAGTTTGAGATAAATAGCCGTAAATTATCTACATTTGTGTCGCCAAAGAAGTCCACTGAGTAAGTAATACAGGCCTTTGACGGAGTTGCTACTTTTATCCAAACCAAAACAAAGAAAGGGATCCCGGTTTACTACTGCGCAGAACGATTGAGCTTTGCGTTCCCCTCTACCCATCTATAGAACCCGCGTCGATTCTCACCCCACTGTTAAGTTTTTGACAAAATGTAGGGCTTTTTTGCCTCCTTTGTTATACGTGCGTAAAATTCCCAGAAACTACGCTACTTTTTTTTAACTGGATAGCAAGTGGCTCAAGGGAAACCTCTCAATCTGACCTAAAACTTCAGACAGACACCCTTTCGCAGAAAATACTGTGAATTTGCAGTCTTTTGGCTTCCATAGAATTTTGGATATTCTGTTACTTATAACAATACACACATGGTTATGTAAAAGGAACACCAACAGGACTCTGTGAAGATTGATAATTTAAAGAACTTATTGATTATTACTCAAACCTTAAGTCACTTTGTTGCGCAGATTCTTTATTGTGTAAATTAGATCATCTGACGATGTTTTTTGGAGATAAGCTACGTGGAACGATATCATTCTATCATCATCATCATCATATGCTTGTTACAGGAACAGCTGTTTTCAGAACATCTGATTATACTATTCATAGATACTCGCACCATGGCTGTTAGATGAAATTAGAATGCTGCAACGTCCACAACAATGCTGCATTTTAATAACTTGATTGTAATACTACCAAATTAAAGAGAAGCCATATTATGTATGCTTTAATTCGTTATTGACTTGCAGTACTATCTGTTAGGGTTATGTTATTGTTATTGTCGGTCACGTAGGCCAGCGAGCGAGAAGGCTGTGGAACAGAGACGGTGATTGTCGTGAGACAGCGCTTTAAGTTAGAGCGGGACAGAAAAGTGGCGTGACAACAAACAAACATGGCGGCGCCGGTTGCCGGTTGGACCGGTTGGGCCGTACCACGTGCGTTTTGCGCCGTGCACCCGTTCCCGTATCTTGTTTGTCAACAAATGCCCTGTGAAGGTCATCCATGGGAGGGTTAGGAAGACAAAAGAATCCCTGCTGCATAATAACGTTTATAAATAAAGAATATTATAAAAGCAAAAGAAGATTACCGGTATTCGAGAAGCAGCTTTACATTTAATTTGAAAAGGTGATGTAATAGAGGTGTGCGAATGTGTTCGTTCATTCAGACTTCGAGTCGGTAACAATGTTAGAGATAACGTAGTCTTAGCGTTAACCATAAGGACCAACATAATGGGGAATAGCTAAACAGCAACCTAATATTATAGTTCTATGTAAATCTGACACCTTATGTTATAAGTATAAATTCCTACAAGAAAATATGGGTAGCCACATTATTGCCTCAGTAATTTCTGACCACAAACAAGTCATTGTAGGTACCTGCAGAATTTATAATATTGGTAAAAAAACCATGGATTGTTGGTACCAAGGCTAATCCATTGTTTGGTTTTTCAATCCATGGTGGTCCAGAATTAAGATAACGTTAAACATGAAAAAGTAAGAAATCTTGATACTCCTCTAATAAAACATCTGGCATATATTTATATACTTGAATGGCATGATATAGATAATACGTATGTTCTGTTGATGCTAGTTACGACGACGACGAACGACGTGGAGAAAAAATGAACCACAAGAAATATAAACACGTCAGCAGTGCGAGCGAGCACGCATGCGCGCGAACAAGAGAGGCACAATAACGACGACACAGCTTTGCGAACGACGGAGATTGAGGGGGGGGGCGAGGGGCGCGGGGGGACTGTGTATGTGCGCGCCGGGTTGAGCCGGCTATACGAACGACTCCTCAGTTGGATTTAAGAACATCGGACGGGCGGGCGTGTATAGGATGGATCGCTAACGACACCAGCAGTTTTTTTTCATTCCGCCTTCTAATAGTGTTTGTTTATTACCTTCCGGCACATTTTCCGTAAATCCTTCTCGACCGTGGTGCTTTATTATTTAATTTTGGCGTTTATTTTCTAACTTAAATTTAACGCTGTTCCGATTTCACGTCGAGAAGGCGGCCGCCACAAGTTTGAAAGCGGCTTTTCAAGAGTAGTACACCTACTCGTTATAATTCTCAATATCGCTGTATCAACGCATCAAGCAATCAGGATGGTGAAGAAGGTTTCAGAAGAGAGTGTAGATAGCGGTGAGTTGATTTATTTATTACTTTGTGCGATGGATGCTCATTTAGCGCAAGATACACACTACGATATTTTCAAACATATGTCTGACCGGCTTTTTGTGCCTACTCGTAGTTTGATTTGCATAATTACAGTAGTATTAATTTTGTTTGGTAAATTAAAATACTGGCAAGTGAGCATCCATCTCAGTTTAATTCATCGTAGAAGTTAGTTAGTATAGTCCATTATAGCTTCGATTATGAAATAATTGCTAATTAGAACTGGTTAGACACCTAGATAGTGAGTTCAGTTTCTAATCCATTTTCAGGTATAGTGCAGCGAAGTTCATTCACATAGATATTCAAATGAGAGTTTATCGAAATTCTTATGGAATGTTTTGTTTTCAAAATGGATCAAAACATTGAACACTGATATACCTACCTACCTATGAATGCTCAATATTGCTTAATATATGGAACACTTGCGCTTCTGTATAGTCCCTACGTTGCATGATGATAAATCTTAACAAAATATTGTTAAGATTTATCATCATACATAATGCTTCATCATGGTCAATTGTAAATTTCATGTCATCAATTGCGTCATGTATCGCACCTTTTGACACCTTTAATAAATTTAGCCTTTTGATTAATTTGTTATGATTCTGTCTAATCAGCTGTTCATTTTCTCGATAACAGCAGTGGTTACGATCGTTTGCGACTTGCAAAGTTGCAACACATGAATGTAAAGATAGATCATAAATTATATTGCATTGTCCTTGAATGTTTTCATAAAGGTATAGTTAATAAATCCATTGATGTGTAGGTACTGCAAAACACTGACCACACTCAATGCAATGCAATTTAAACTTAGAATTTTATGACCACACGGTGACGTGGCCGTGATTGTTACTGCAGTTTCGTTTGTGTTTATTTTCATTTTACTGTGTTGGCTCCTTCATAATACCTTTGCTTGAGCTAATCTCTATAACGGGATGATTGTGTTAAGCAATGTTATTGTTCTGAGCTAAGAAAATAAACGTAAACCATAGTATGATTTAGTTCAAAATGTCAAAGTTCATGTATACGGAGCGAGCGTTGACCGGACAGACAGCACACTATTTCACAATCCGCAATTTTGCAACATCCACTGAATTCGAGTCGGTATTATGTTTATGATATTACTTAGAAATACATTCGGCAGTTTTATTACAGCTAACGTGAATGATATAATCAAAGCATTTCCTGTTCCGATGATTTTTAAACTTCTTTGATTGTTGCTAAGTTGCGGTTTTCTTCCTTGGTTAATCTTGGTTCTTTCATCGTTAATTTCTGCACATCAATCGAAATACCTTACTCATAAAACCCTTGTTTTCCGTTTACAATGTCTAATAATTGTCTTTATTTTTCTGTCACTGTCAAAATGTCGCGTGACATGGTTTGTACTTGGAATATTCAGTCATTTCTGTGGCTGATGTCACTCCAAAGAAAATCTTAATTTGGACAATTTAATTTGACAATACTCTGTACCTTGTTTTATTTAGAATTAGTGTGTTTAATAAATAGCTTTTTGTTACTTATCTTTCTATGTTGTTAGTTCTGTCTTTTACTTTGACCGAACTAGCAAAATTAGAAGAAAAACCTTCCATGTCAATTATGGAATGCGTGTCATTTTAACAAAATTATATTTGTATGTGTATGTATTGTACGCCGCATTTTTGATTCTCCTCGCCTCTTCATATCACGCTTTTATTGGTTGTTATTGATTCACTGTTTAAAAATCAAATTGGTAAGAATGCGTTTATAATTTCATGCAGTTTCATTACTCTCCACGGTTTCAATTCAACATGGCCGCTGGAGCGCGTCACCCCCACGGCGTTCATGGCCAAGGTCACCTACTAAAACAAAACTGCGCACTAGTGTTACTGAATTTATATAATAAGTATAAGTTCTTGGGAAATTCGTTGTTTTGTAACAGTTGTTGCTGATGGGTGTCTGTCTTAATTTATTGTTTAAATAAAAGTTTCTTTTTATCTTACCTACTTCAATTATTTCATTCAAAAGTTTTAAATCTACCCCCAAAAAATATTCTAGCAAAAGGCATTGTCCTCCGTTTCACTAAATAGCAGCAATAAAACGTTAAACCATTACTTTTTTTTAAGGAAAAGTTTAGTATTTTTTAACAATCAAAGGCTGCAAATTTGCAATCGGTGTTTGATTGGAATCAGTCAATCGTGTCCGTCGGCTGAGTAAAACAGAGTAACCTTGACCGTGACGGACTTCACGCTTGTTCCGGTGTAATATCAAACTGCGCTCCCTTCACCTCACGTGCATTCCCCACTTACTCCTTTTGCGAATCGATTTGTCTCATAGTTGCATAGCTCTCTGCTACACGTATTTATGTCGTATGAAAACTTCGCACAATCGCAGCACCCAACTCGCCCTCCTCAATTTTATATTCTATAGGTATCGATTGTTTCATTTATTCTTACTATTGAATCTGCCTATGGCGATTTCAGTGGATCCTTATAATCACAAGGTGCTTTCAAATCGTGATTCAACTATGCCATTTATACCAATAAGCATCCTTTCGAATATTGCCGTTCCGGTTTTATATGAACGGTTCGCCGTCGTCGTCCTAACCAAAATGGTTTTTTACAGTCATGTTGATGTCACCGAGTGTTTCATTTAATGAATTCATGTGTGTTATCATTAGACAGGGGGCAAAATCAGTAGTGAGTGAAAGTGGTTTGTTACGTACTGCAGTAGTTATACATTGAAACGCCCTAGTTGAAGTTTCACCTAGATATTATCTCGTCAATTCGGTTGCAGTGCCAGGCCGAGTTGGCAGTTTATTCATCACCAGTACTCTAACCGTCGACTTTGATCTTTGATTATAATGATTATGACGGATTGGTCGACTGATTTAGAAATTACACAAACAGCATTTGCGTTTGCAATGCTTGGTAATTACAATATTTTGTTTATTGGTTTTTCTCCAACTTTCAACGTATTGTTCTGGCGACAGTTTCTAAAATATGCAAGTTTAGAAAGTACTGCACACGTTGAAACTTCTTTATGAAACCAAGACTTGACCTCTGGCTAGAGGCATACGATGAAACAAGAACGAATGGAGCTTGAATCGTGAAATAAACAAAAGCCTAAAAACTGAGCAATGTCTATCAATCAATGTCTGCTTCGTGTTCAAGGCAAATTGCATCTCTTGCAGTGCATTCGTTATTTGTTGCGATTAGAAAGCAACGATTTTGAATAGCTTAAGGGTATAAAACAAAAGTATAATAGGCCTACAATCGGCAGCTAGAGAGCGTATTCGTGGCCAAGCGTTTATGCCAGCCTCCAGATTAGAAAGTAGAAACTTATAACTGAGGGCAGAAATGTCGTGGTGACAATATTTAGCTCCAGACTATATTTTTTACAGTCCAACTGATGTGTCTCTATTAGAAATAATTTTTCATTACTTAGTCCAATAAATATGCTAACCGCCTGCATACATAAATCCATCGATTTGCATGATTGCTGGGTTAATTTGCGGAACATTGTTTTGAATTCTAATGAGTCGGTGATTATTAAGTTTCATTGCTAAGACTTGAATATATTGAACAAATAAAATTAATACTATTCTTGGTCAACGTACGACAATACAATCGTTATAATTTTGATAGTCTTTTGTTTGTTATTTGGGTCAACCTATTGTTTCACCTCGACCTCGAGTAAACGTGTGGCGAACTTTTAGGTGAGCCGATGTCGAAAATGATTTAGAAGTTTCGGAGCAATGTTTGCCGTATTTAGATGAATTTGTGAGGCTGCTGTTGCTAAGATGTTTTACGTAACAAGCCACGCTGCGAGGCAAGTGCTTCGCCACGTGGAGCCACGCGGGCCGAGCTGTCACGCGACGAACATGCGATACCATAAGACAAGTGTACAATTACTTTGCGGCCGCGGCGATTGGAAATAGAATCTGTTACAGTAATTGAATTAAACAGTGTTTGAATTTAATGCTCTTATTGAGAAGGCTTCTAGATTCAGCATCCGTTCCGGGACCGGTTCTCTGACATAACTTGTTCATTTTGGGTTCCGATACCTCTCGCCGAGACACGGTTTTGGTTGGCTATTTTGGAAACTTATTTTTGATATGTCCAAGGCAACACGTGGGCAGTGTTGTTGTATTTGGGTTTGAGTAGCAGCCAGTCGATGAGTCAGTCACTCTCGGTTTTAGTATCAGGAAGGTTTCCTTGTTGTGGTGCGTTGTGGGCTCGTGGCGTACTGTTTGTATACAAAGTTTTGTTTAGCAATATTCATGAACGGACGTACTGTACAGCAGTTGCTTTGTACGTTTATTCCTGTGGAAATTTAGAACAATTCAGAATTTAAACAGGAAGTTTCTATGTTGAAACGGGCGATTGTATGCGTGGGTGTGCCTCGGGCCCGATTGCTACAGTCGTACGGTTATTGCGCACTCGGCTTGTTGTCGTGCGGCACATGTTGAGGTCATCGCGTGCAATAATTAATTTTTAAGTTTCATTTTTATCATACATTATGACGAATAGACCGAATGAACACGCAAGCGAACGCATTATTCAATCATTTGAATACTGAGCATGCATTCAAATTAATGCTGCAGCCGAACGAGGAAGATGGAATCAAGCAATTAAAAGTCTACCTCTTCGGATCACGTAGGTACTTGATCATTGATTCTCATTCCTCTGTCGTATAGTGATCCACGTCACTATTCTCTGAAGTCTATCATGTCTGTTCTCGCTAGTAGAGTGGTTTATGCACAAAATAATGTTTACTCTAATTTAGACCAAACATTTGGCATAACATCCCAAAAGCGGATTGTTGTGACTCTTGAAATAAGCCAAGTAGGCTGTGTTTTAATCTTCACAGACTAGTCGATAGTTAAGTCGGCAATTAGTACCTACTGCGGTATTCTTTCTAAAAGTTGACCACTTGACAACAAAGTTTGGAACGACTATTGGGTCGCTTGGTTTAGTAGATGCAACTTCGCTAGTTTTTACGCCACGAGGCCGAGCGATCGCGTAACGTGGGCGCGTACGCACAGCGTTGGGTGCGGCCATGTAGGTCGTTGAACCGGCTTTGTTTGCCAGCTCAGCTTGCACAGTCACGTCTCACGTCACAATAATATTATCGATGACAGCCGTCACATTTGCCCTGATAGGACCCACTTTTGTTCCGGGTTGCTTGAAATATTTGACTATCCGCCAAACTTTTCCATTCAGTATTCACGTTTGGTCGTTTAGAAATGTTAAACAGGTGATGATTTAACGAATGACGAGGTGTAAAACCAAACACAGGCTTGTAACAATAGCTGGCACCAAAAGCAAAGTGAGAGTCGACCCTTTTGCGACGACGGCGACGACTCAAGTTATTGTAGTAACGTGGCCTACCTACGTAATGTTCTGCGTTGTTCATACATTAAACAAGGGATGTCGCCATAACTCGCTAATGTAGTCATCGTCCAAACAGTTTCACAGCGTTCAATTGTAGCTTTGAGCTTTGTGGGAGGCAGAGGCTGTCTCCACAAAAAAATAAATAATTTTATATAATTAAATTGGCACAACAACTGTGTCAGCCCAGGATTTCTTGCAACGAGCTCGTAAAAAGTTTAATCAAACGTTCCTGCCTACTATAACAAAAAACCATTTACACCGCTAGATTAAAAAAAGAGTCAATGAAAGAAAAACATACAGAAAAAACTGTTACTTAACCTAAAGACATATCTGAGAAAGAAACAGCATTGAATTCCGCATTCCGCTATTTCGATGTTTTGCTGGTGCCAGTTGCAAAGACACGTAAGCAAGGGCTTACTTAGGTACATTATTATTAGATTGTATGATTGTATGATTGTATCTGTATTGTATGATTCTAGATTGTAAGACTCCAAAACTATGCGCCATGTTGAGAAATGGTTGAATGTTTGATTTTGAATTGGTTTTTCCTTTGTCTCCAGGTGTGGGCCGCTGCAGCAGCCAGTCGGGCAGTGAGCGCGAATCAGACGAGAGTCCCCGAGGCAATGAGCCGTCAGCTCCCGTCGCCATTCCCGACAGTGAGGACCTGCAGAGGCGTAAGGAGGAGGCGCGCAGGAAGCGCCGCAGGAAGAAGCGCTCTGGGAGCTCTGTCGTCACGTCATGTTTCCAAGGTAAGGGACAAATTTGGCGAGTCTTATCTTGGTAATATGCATATTGGTTCAGTTTATGCTGCCTTGATTTTTTCAGATAACAACGAAAGTCACTAGGTTAAATTGTTAACAATTGAAATACTTTTTCCTCTTAAGTTTTTCTGTCCCGACAACGATGCTGTTGATAATACTATTTTTAATGATAATCGTCTCTTTGTCAACAGACCTCTACAAGCTAACAGGGGAGGTTTTAGGCGAGGGCGCGTACGCTTCGGTGCAGACGTGCGTGAACATCTACACAGGCCAGGAATACGCAGTGAAGATCATCGACAAAGTGCCGGGGCACGCCCGCGCCAGGGTGTTCCGCGAAGTGGAGACATTCCACTACTGCCAGGGACACCCGAACATAATCCAGCTCATTGAATTTTTTGAGGACACCGACAAGTTCTATCTTGTCTTCGAGAAGGTGAGAATCTTTTAACTTCTCATGAGAACTTTAGCAATCAAGACTCTTTCCCCTAATTTTGCTTGCAGTAGGTAAATCGTTCAAAAACCCTGTTGGAACTTCCATCCAATGCCCACGTAACCTCTTGTAGCCTTAGGCGTTTCTTGATTGTAGTCTAACTGTGTCCTTACCTTAATAAAACCATGCTCCTACTTTATCTAGTTGTCCTTTTCCCATTTAATATTTTTCCTCTTTGGTTTATTCATGGTCTTTGATGTCCAATTTTCTGAAAGAATTCGTTTGATGTCGAGTTTCTTTTTTATATTTATTTTGTTGTTATCTTTTAATTGAGTATTTTATTTTTGTTTTGCTCAACTATGATCCTTCTCAAACACTTCGACTTCTGTAAACTTGTTTTACTGAAACTTCTTTTATGTTTAAATTGTATGAAAAACGTTATTCACGTCAATCACAATAATTATAACAATAAACTTATAGAAAGTCGATAGGTGTGTATCTTCGCTTATAATGGCAGTAAATAAATTAAAGTGACGCATGTCGAAGGAATTCACATATTTCATCGAGTTCATTACTCACACTATCGCAGTAGGCTACGTGTGGGAGTCTGTCTCGTTTTGCAATTACATCGTTATTACGATCGCAGGTTCTAGAATATTGTTCATCTTTATCTATATTATTGATATTTACATTCATAAATGATACTACCAATTTTATTAGATTTTTATCCTTTTGTACGTGCTGCAGTGCACCAAGCGATAAAAATCCACTCACGTATAACCTTTCATTTTGTTTGGTTTGTATGGTGCGCTTCGTAATCTACGAAATATTTTGAATCGTTTTCTTTATTTAATTTGTTTTGACATTTTTGTTAATACCTATCTACAATGTAACTAAACTTAGTCCTTGTATCACATCCATTAATCATAATTTCCTAAATAATGAAACATTAAAGAATCATGATACCTCTTTGATTTTTCCTGACAATCATGATATTTTGCCTTAACAATATTGTAGGCATAAATAATTATAACGCATTTCACAATGAGTCAGCCAACATGTGGTTCACCATACCATATTTTAACAATACAATTTGAACAAGCGGTTTTGTCATATATAATGAAAAATATTTGCTGTGAAATGGACGCAATGTTCGAATACCTACTTATGTACATCGAAAATAATTCACGTTTCAATTCGAAATGTTATTGTACATATTGTATATAGTGTGTAATGTTTATTGTACAAAGTAATTAAACGACAATAAGGAAAGTGCGAACACTAGTCACAGATAATAAATAAACGATACACTATTTATATTATTTCCGCGGTAACAAAACATTTCTAGCCTAGTCTGTGTAGATTTTCCCCGAGCATTCATAGGATAGCTTTTTTTTTGTACCAGCATTCTATTGTGTTCTAAATTAAGAAAATAAAAAACACAACGAAGGGCTTTCCCAGTCTTTAACTTTCATTATTGACATTCAAGCTTAGAAAATTACACCACTTAACATCGGTTTCTCGACTTGAATAAATTGCATAGATCTACAATTTTATTTACATCATGAGAACTGTTTGAAAGAGTTTTAATTTCGAATGTGGTTATTTCTGAAAAGGATTCTATCTAAGCTGAAAAAGCCTTTATATCGTTACTAATAATAATTTAGATTTTAGTCGACCACCAAGTATATAGCAACAGTTTCATTTCCTAATTTGTAGCCTGCCCGCAAATAACATAGCCTGTTGCGAGCGATATCAGATATGGCTCTGTTTACAGCCGTTATCTTGTTGTGTCTGTTCCTGTATACCTACAATATTATTCAATGATAAACTCCTGAACCACACTTATTTTGAGCAATTTATGTCTAAAATTATCTACCGAGCAATGTTAAAAGGATCTTAGGTTATCATTGGTTGATTTAGAACCTCATCCTTTCCGGTCCTCCGATTTGTTCTTGCGATCTGAATTTTTATACTGCCAAAAAATCTGCAATCAATAGCAAAAGGTTCCCTGTAATAAATAACTGTCTTCTCTTGTTTCTTATCGTATCGTACCATTGTGTTTGCGTTTCTACAATAATGTATCATCGATTGTTCCAGATCAACGGCGGTCAGCTCCTGTCTCGCATACAGGAGCACCATTACTTCTCCGAGCCGCAAGCGGCAGAGATCGTGCGTGAGATAGCGAACGCTTTACATTTCCTTCACGGGAAAGGTGTCGCACACCGCGATCTCAAGCCAGAGAACATATTATGCGTTCACCGCGACAGGCTCTGCCCAGTGAAGATATGCGACTTCGATCTTGGGAGCGGAATAAGTTTTACTTCGAGCCTCACAAGCCCGCTGGCAACCCCGCAGCTTATGACGCCAGTGAGTTTCTTTTTTATACATTTAATAATGGTCCTTGTACCGTATCTTGGAGTACTTTGTAAAATTCTATTTTCGATGATTTTATTAAAATAAGTTATTGCTAACGTATAGTCTTTGTTAGATAACCTTGACATAATAGTCGCGTAGGTGCGATACATACTCATTCTTTACATAACAAAGAACATAATTTTGTAAGGGTTTTATATTAAGTACATCATTTTCGATCTTTAGACTCGTAATCGGGTGGGCGTACGATCTGTAATCCCTAACCTTGAGCCCAAGCGGTTTTAACAGTTCTTATATACATAAATTGTAGTTAGTCGAACATTACTTAACAGTCATGCATTATATTATCTATCACATTATTAGCAGGCTCCATAGTCACGTTTCCATCGTCTATTTGATAATTATTTCTCTCTATCAGCAAATTCAACAGATGAGTTACCTAATTGCTACCACTATTGTGATCTCCGATACTCTGATATTATTTCCAATAATTACTATGTTCTATCACCCTTAGCAATTGCGCTATCTCTGACGCGTTCGTTCGTTTTCTTTGTTTTCAACATAGGACCCTAGTGAAAAGACAAATTAACAGCAAAAACACTGATAATATCTTACTAAATATTCAACGATAAAATTTATACATTTTTGGCAACTAGTGCAAAATGATAAGGCACAAAAAACATTGGTCTTTAAATAATTGAACTGATAATTTTGTCGTATGTGTTGACTTTCTAAGCTGTTTTTAAAGCTAGTTTATTGCTATTTCATTGTAAAGCAATATTGTCATTGTGATCAATGTAGTTAGGATTAATACAGATAATAAGGACTAAAGCCTAGATACGGTGACGAAAGAAGACAATAAAAGCGAAGAAGACAATACAAATCCATTAAAAGATTAAAAACTAACAAACAATCAACAATCTGATATTGTTGTTCACCAAATAATTAATCGGATGTCATTTAAAAGATAAATCGTACCTACGTCTGGTGTAAAAGATAATGGATCAGATCTATGAATCATCCCTGTAGGCATAACAGAGGGTGTTGATACGTATCAAGTGTCATTGGCACTAGGTATAAAGTGAAATAACATCGTCTATATTGTGTCATAACAACCGGTGACCCCAACGTCGGCACGTCATGTTTGTCCATTGACGCTTTTTCAAAGGCCATTGTGGTGCCGAATTTTGTCTTGCGTGTTGGCAACAATTGAACATCAACTGAGAGTATCAGATAATGGAATACGTAGTGGTATGTATGGCTGATGAGAAGAGATTGAAAGAAAGACTAGCTATTATGAATGTTGAGGAAATAACTGCAATAGAGTTCGCGACCATTTCTTCTAAAGCATGATCTACCAATAGGTCAATGTCAAGTAAAACCATAACAAAAGTATTAAAGCAATAAATCGCAATGCATTATTTCCTTGGTTTCATGTTAATTTTATACCGATTCGAAATCTCTAGATATGGAAAATTCTCAATAACAAGTTGTTGACTAGTCCTTCTAATACATTATCCGTGGAAGTTGTAAAGATATAATCTAAATCCTGAGTAATCTCTTAGAAGTAATCGGACCTAGCCTTCGGACAGAACAGTATTTTATTAAGATTTACTATTCTATGTAATCTCTCTGGACTGTTTGTCGTATTTATCTCTTTGAATATCGTAACTAGACAGTAAATAGCAATTTTATTTCTAGATGTTCCGAATTTGTTCGCTTTGCTTTTTGCTTCTCGTCTGTATATTCATTAATGATCCAATACTTAGGTTTTGAGGCAGGGTGGTTCACGATAAAGGATACGAATCCATCTCGTCAATGCTTTAATACAATACAAGTCCCCAATCTCAGAACCTTTCGCCACATAGAACGTCAAACTAAACCTCCTTTCCTTTGTCCTAGGTGGGCAGCGCGGAATTTATGGCACCAGAAGTGGTGTCCCTATTTGCGGGCTCAGCAGCGAATCACTACGACAAGCGATGTGACCTGTGGTCCCTCGGAGTGATCGCGTACATTTTGTTGTGCGGCTACCCGCCCTTCAGGGCCGACTGCGGCTCCGACTGCGGGTGGGAGCGCGGCGAGAACTGCCGCGCTTGCCAGGAGCTGCTTTTTAATACTATACAGGTATGTTCTGCTTCTTATTTCCCTTTTTCTTATAGTTTTGTCAAGATCATTATCTTTACACAGACTCGGTGTCCTCAACACCACTTTCCAGCTTGGATAGACCAAGTTTTCCTAATCTCATAATCTATAAATTGGTAAAGCTTCATCCCAGATTATGGTGGGTTGATATGGATATGTGGGTAACTTTAAATAGAGATGAGTACAGAAAAGTAGGGAGGCCTTCTGCTGTGCAATGGAACACTAGACCTTTAAAAATAAAACCAGCCAAGTGCGAGTTGAACTCGCATGGAGAGGGTTCCGTACAATGCCAGTCTTAAATTGAGTTTACCACTTTATTTTCAATTGATAGAATTCTTATAGGTTCTCCTGTAATCTACAAGCAATGAACTATATTTTGTACTTTTTTCAAAATTTTAGGTTCAGTAGTTTCGATGATCAGGGGAATGATTAATTTTGGTCTTCTCGTTCTTCATGAATAAAATCAAAACTATTTATTTTACAATAATAACAAAAATTTATTTGAGATCCTCATAACGAGGCCCTTTCATTTGATATATGACACAAATTTCCTAATTTGTCCCCCGAAAATGACCCTTTTTAAAAAAAAAAAATACTTTGCACAACTGTGTTTGGGTCATAGGATTACACCATCCGGGCATCCCATCAAACACCTGATTTGGTCCAGTAGATTCGGAGTAAATTGGCTGTGCTGTGCTCTATTTAAGGGTTCCGTTTACTTTTTTGTACGGAACCCTAAAAACAATGGTTTTCTTGACTTTGATTTGACACAATTTGAATTAACAAAACCTTTCCTTGCCTACAGGAGGGACGCTACACGTTCCCCGAAGAGGAGTGGGCGGACATATCCAGCGACGCGAAGGATCTGATCCGCCAGCTGCTCGTGCGCGAGGCGTCGCACCGCCTGAGCGCGGAGCGAGTGCGCACGCACCCGTGGCTGCGGCGCGCAGACCCGCTGGCGCACCACCCGCAGCTGCAGACCTCCATCAATATCAAACGCAACATGTCCGCGCGCAACCTGTCCAACTTCGCGGAGTCGGCCATGGCCGTGAACCGGGTGATCCAGCAGCACTTCTCCATGAACTACTCGTACATGGACGCCCCGGCGCGCACGCTGCGCTGCAGCAAGTCGCACCAGCCGGCTGGCCCGGCCGCGCTGTACTGCGCGCCGCTGGGCCTCAGCCCGCCCTCCGACTCCGAGCTGCTGCGCCGGCGCCACCTCGCCGCCGTGCACTAGCGCGTGACGTCACACGCCAGCCCCGCCCCTCCAGTGATAGCTGTAACTGATAGCCCCGCCCAGCGCGCGGCGGATTTATTTGAGCCTTTTAAAGATATATTTTTATGAGTAAACAAACGACTGAGTAGATTTATCGATATGTAGAGTATTCGTGAGTTTATGTTGAGGCGCGGCGAGCGCCGGAGGACCGGCGACGGTCGATAAAAATCGTATTATACCGAGATAGTTCCGCCGATCTACGTACTTTACGTCTTGTGTCGATTACGGAGATGAATAAAATGTTTATGTTTTGGATTTATAAAATCCGCGTTTCGAAATTGAGCTTATGTATTCGTGTAATCGCCTTTAGTTTGTGGCCTATCCTTTGCAATAAATTAATAATGTAATTTTTCGATGGCGTTTTTGGATACTAGTCTGTTTATGTGATTGTTTTTTGCATTTTTACCAACGATGGAAAACCACATCTCATTAATTAAGATTGAATCAACCTAATATTTATATAAGAGAGTTAAGGGCAATATGTGACATTATTCCGAGAGGTGCAAGTGTATTATAGTAGCTCGTTATTACTTTTGATCGTTACATAAATACCTACTTTATGATAATTAAGAGTAAAATTTGCTTCGTGATGTCCGTTGAAAATGGAGGGGCACTTGTGAACTGAACTGAATGCAATGTCATGTATGACTCGAGCTGTGTTGGTACATATGTTAAGTGTTGCATGGGGTTCCATGGAGCTGCCATACCTTTGTGATCAGTTTGAATACTTTTATATTGCTGAACGAATGAAGTGTTGAAATAATGTTAAGAGTAGACCTGCTAGACTGTAACCCTGCGTACAACGTTGATTGGAGAAAGATTCACTAAGCACACTTGTTTGCCCGTTATTCTTTACAATAATACACAAATTTTATTATATTTTTCAAATTTTAATTCTATTACTATTATTGTGAACCGGTGGCTTTATCCAATCAATTCTAAACTTTTAACTTACGCAAAATACTTTGTTAAAATTTTGTTTTCGACTAAATCATTGATATGAACTTATCATTGAAATACAGATGTTTGAATTTTTATATGGTCTATTTATTTATTGTTGCTTTGTTTTAAAAGCTTTATTGAAAGATTTAAAGCCTTTTAAGCAGTAAGTACATGAAAAATATGTCTGAAACAATAATAAAGTACTTAATTGATTTTATCTATTTCTTTTACCTAATAGCTGATAAACCTACATTTTTGCTTTGGAACTTAGTACGGAAGCACTAGGGTACGCCTTAAATCTCCAAAGGGACACCACCAAAACAAATTCTGCCTATCCTCATGACACAGTTAGTCCATAAGAAGAAAGGTCGTATCTTCCGAAATGGCAGCCGGATACAAAACCGTAGCCGTACCGTACATGCATAGAAGAAGGTTTTATGTATGCTTTGGTTTTGTTTTTGTTTCTACCCATGTTTGCAAAGAAATAAATGATCTGATTTGATTTGAGCAGTATTCATCGAAGTATGTAGGTAACATAACTCGATAGGCATTAGACCGGTCATAATGTATGGATTAGTGATTTATTACCGACAACTGATTCGCAACAAAACTGTTCGAAACTAAAGAAAATCGTTAATTAACTCATGTCATGAACTACGGTTGGCATAATTATGCGTTATGCAAGTAGACGGTTTTGCTGGTTAGAATAGCACTACAATGACAAGTACTTCATGAGTGCTATTCATCTATCTATACATCTAATAAGATCGTTGAGACCAAAAAATCTGTACATTGAAGATTTAAAAAAAAAACCAGCCAAGGTGACTTAAAATAAGTAACTGAACATATTAAAACCATTTTAAAAATTTTTGTTTGTTTGTCTGTTTGTTTGTTTGTTTGACCGCGCATCACGTAAAAACTGCTGAACCGATTTTGTTGAAATGTTCACAAATCTGTTTGAATACATTCAGAATAACATTTAGGCTATATACATTTTGGAAAAGGGGGGGTAAAGTTTGTATGAAAAAAAAATTTTAGATTGTTCTAGAATCATGAAACTCAGAATAAATACTTATTAATAAAAATAAAGAAATACCTGTTTTAGCATTTTTTTTTAATCTCATCCAGAGACGCAAAAAAGAGGGTTTGTGTTTAAAATTAATAAACTTCAAACACCTATACAATCAAAACCAATCAAGTGTAACCTTTTAAAGTTGCTACATATACTTCATATCTAATGCAAATAAATATAATTTCTCAGTTTTCTTGAAATTTGATTTTTGAGGTGAATACGCACAAAATAGCGGAACTCAAGAAAATCAGCTTTCCTCTGTATAAGTAGTTGGTACGATATATTGTGCGCGCATCACGTTAAAACTACTGCATAGATTTCTTTAAAGGCTTCTTCAGTATTTAGGCTATATAATATCACGCTACTTCCTTACGGGGGTAGGCAATTTTGCATTATGTCCGTATACTTCAATTGTTTGACGTTTCAGTCATGACGTAAGTACATGAGAACGGCTATTTGTAGCGTATGTCAACGAAGTAAGTAGCATAGCGGTTTCATCACCGCTCTGTAAACTAAGTGGTTGCAGGTTCAAACCCCCCCCCTGATATTAATTTTACTTTTTGTGATTTGTTTAATTTTTTTTTGATGCTGTGAGATTTCCTATTTCTTTTTGTATTTAAATTGTTTGCATTTCTATATTTCTTATTTTTTTCGTGAAATATTTTTCCAAATGTAATATAGAAGTATGGAAGAAGAATATAATCATGCTGCCCCGACCCCAAATAAATTGGGATTAGGGCAGGAGTATGATGATTTCTACAAAAAGTAGTTTAGCGAACATCAGAAGCCTGATAAATTCACGTGGTGTTGCCGTGCAAGAACTGTGCTGTGCTATTTGCAATAATTAATAATCCATACGCACTTTTACGTAGATTATACACTCGAGAGCAATGAATCCGGGTCACTTAAAGAATGTTAAAAATCTCGGAAACTAAAAATGATAGGTTAATGCAATAAATTGTATTTAATAGACAATGTAATACTCCTTAAATGAAAGTAAAAAAAATATGAGTCACCATACATTTTATTAACACAAAATTACATAAAGAAAAAAACTGCTGATCTCTCCTTAAAACAAAAATAGGAAACATGAAATTTTTGAACTTTATTACGATTTTCTTGAATTTTAATACTTCGTATTGCCTTCTCGTGCTTCCATTACTGCGTTTACGCGGTTTGGCATGCTGTACACCAAGTTCCTTATACGATTTTGGGGAATATTCTCCCATTCCTCTGTGAGAGCAATTTTGAGCTCACGAAGCGTGATTGGGGGAGGGTTTCGTTGTTTTACGCATCTGCCTAGCTCGTCCCAAGCATGCTCGATCGGGTTGATATCCGGGCTGCGCGCTGGCCACTCCATACGAGTAATGTTCATCTCTTGAAGGTAGTCATTCACAATCCTACCTGTATGAGGTCGGGCATTGTCATGCATAAATATAGCATCCTCACCTAAATTGACCATAAATGGACCAACGTGATCATTGAGGATTTCTTCCACATATCTTACGCTAGTTAAAGAGCCGTTTTCTATGATCACCAGCTCTGTGCGACTTTCAGAAGAAATTCCGGCCCACACAAGTACAGACCCACCACCGTAGGCTACTTTTTCTTCGATGCATGCTTGCTTGAATCTTTCCCCTGGTCTTCGATACACTCTGTGTCTTCCATCGTGCTTGTAGAGCATAAATTTTGATTCGTCGGAGAACATAACTTTTGACCAATCTTCAATACTCCAATTTACGTGGCTATGGGCATATCTTAGTCTTGAAATACGATGCCCACGCTCCAGTTTAGGGCCGTTTGCAGGTCTAAGGGGTTTTAAGTTAGATTCAGCAAGCCGACGTCTTACTGTCCATGCACTTGAGTTACTTCCTCCGAGGCGTCGAAACTGATTTGTGAGTTCAGTTGCTGTGAGAAAGCGATTTCGAAGCATGGTGTTCACCAAGTATCGGTCTTCTCGTGCTGTGGTACACCTGGTTCTGCCCGTTCCTGGTCTGCGTAGGTTAGAACCAGTTTCTTCGTAACGTCGGAGAACTCTTTGTACTGTTGACAGCGACACACCGACAGTCCTGGCTGTATCGCGCTGACTCCGGCCGGTTTCCAGCATTGTAAGTATTCTGGTGCATTCTTCAGGCGTAAGCGACATAATTTCAGCTTGAATAATGAATATAGAGCACTATCAACATGGTTTATGTACCCACATAAATGACAGATTACAAACAAAAGCAAAACCAAATGCTGTAATTTCGTAGTTCCATCTTCGAAAGTGGCCCTTTTTATAATTTGTTTTTTTTTTTTATGATATAACCATACAATAACTAAGAAGTTTTAATACCTTTATTTAAGGAGTATTACATTGTCTATTAAATATAATTTATTGCATTAACCTAGCATTTTTAGTTTCCGAGATTTTTAGGATTCTTTAAGTGACCCGGATTCATTGCTCTCGAGTGTATTTACAGCTATATTGTTATTGGCCTCACATGCACCTTGGTGAGAATTTAAGACCTGCCTGGACTGTCATCGAAGGTCTAACGATGGAGACGGAAGGCAGTTGCAAGAGGTCATCAAGAGTTTACAGCATCTATATCGTGTTTAGGCTCATTTTATGCACCTTGATGATAACTTTCGACCTAGCTGGAGTATGACTGTCATCAAGTGTCTAAAGATGATAACGTAAGGCTGAGGAGGCTGGCGAGGGAAGCCCTTATTTAGAAAAACAGAATATTTTAGCGATGAATGCAAATATTTCAGAGAAATTAAATTGTTACCTACTTGATTCTATACTATACCTAATATTATAAAGCGGAAGTGTTTGTTTGGTTGGTTGAACACGCTAATTTCAGGAACTACTGGTTCGAGTTGAAAGTATCTATTAGTATTGGATAACCCATTTATCGGAGAAGGCAACAACGAACAACAACGTTACCACGTTTATATAACATCACGCTACAATCAATAGGAGCAGAGCAGCAATGAAAAATGTTGCATAAAAAGGAAAAAGATATTCCTTTTGAGATCTTTCGTTGCGTGCGCTACGTAAACGGTTAAAGTTACGCAACAACCGTGTATGATGGAATTTTTCCTCTTAAAAAGTTCTATAAAAAGTCCGCGATCGCGATGATGGAGAGATGATGATGGTGAGATGGTTAGAGAGAGTGTGAGACACTGTTAAAAGATTTAAAGGGTGTCTCACACTCTCTCTAACCATCTCTCTGTCTCTTTTATATATCGCAGACGAAGTTGCGCGGGTCAGCTAGTATCATAATAAATTTGTTCAGCCTCAAATCCTGCTGACATATTATACTTTTAAGATCTTTCGTTGCGTGCGCTGCGTAAACGGTTAAAGTTACGCAACAATCGTGTATTACCGAATTGTTCCTATTAAAAAGTTCTATAAAAATCCGCGCTAGCGTTAAATGTCTATCTTTTAAGGGTGTCTCACACTCTCTCTGACCATCTCTCTGTCGCTCTTATATATCGCAGACGAAGTTCCGCGGGTCAGCTAGTTGATATATAAAAATCCCAAGATGCACAGTTTCGAACAAAAGTATCACTCGAAACTGTCATCAAAACTCACCACTACTACATGTAGTTTTATCGTTATACTTTATACATATTTTTTTGCAAATTCAAAACCTTACGCGGATTATCTAAAGCTGTTTTTACAAAGCAGTGTACAAAAAGTAATTAATTTTACGACCGAAAGTTAGTCGGTAGGACAAGGCATGGAGTGGAGACGATTATTTGTTGTTTTTTCTTTTGTTCTAAACACATTACATTTTTAACACACATTTTATGAACCAATATATAATGTATGAACCAACCAGGTTGTCGCAACATTTAATTTCTACTCAACAACAAGCAAATATGAGTATATTGTCACTTTAGAAGTGCCCGCCGCCCGGGGTCCACGATTCGTTCACGCCAGGCGGACCAACTTGCACCAAGCGATACACGCACAAGTCACCTGTTTTCATATTTTGAGCTCCATCGCGTCGCAGTGACTTGTGATTGTGACTAAACTTGAAGCTATTTTTCTCTACGCAATCGCTGCGTTATACTGAATCAGAAGAGACAACAAAAACAAAACACTGACCTGCAAATTGCAAAAAACGTAAGAAAATTTAAAATTAATTTAAAGGTGCAGGAATGACTTTGACCTTGAAAAAGTAAATTCATACACCTTTATGAGCTCGGAGGGTTGTATTGATGATTTTGATGATTATAATTCTGTAACTACATACGTCTTACAGCCGCGATTCATAGTTTAATCAACATACAACCTGACACTGACCTGCAAATTGCAAAAAACGTAAGAAAATTTGAATTTCGCGGGCTACCCTGGAGCATCCACCTTAAACAAGTAGCAAACAAACATCACTAATATGACGTCTACGGTGGTAGAAAATGGTAATAGTTTATTCAATTATTAGAATAGTGATATTTAAAGTGGAAACCATTATTTTTCTAATTCATAAATTTTTAAAGATATACATTTTAAATTGAGTAACATTAAAAAGATGCGTAGTGCATGAAACATTAAAAAGTGCTATTATATACATCCCAAAAAAAATGATCACCTAATGCATAATCTCCTTTTTTGAAGTCGATTTACAAATAAATCGACTAAAGATTCTGTGGATTCACGTCACCAGTTGACGTGATATGTCAAAAAATCAATCCAGAGGGCGCTCTAAATTGCTCGGCCACGTAAGTCAGGGTCGTATTTTTATTCCTTGGATATTTTAATTACATTATTTTACATGCTGTGATATTATGTGAGAATGGTATAAAAATACACAAGTGTTTGTGACAATATTTTTTGTCTGTACCACGTCCCGACTGCGGTAAGTGATGGCATTCAATTCTGTCCTTCCATCGCCCATCCGTCAGTGTACCAGTGAATTAGCATGTTTTAATTGAGTCCTTGTCGATATCAGCATTTTTATCACAATATAAACATTACACCGTTTCTGTGAAACGAATCTTAAGTCTTTGTTATTACTGTTTTGTAGATTGTCACTAGAACGCAGTTATATCTTTCCAGATTGACAAGCCATGTCCAATTTACCACCAAATCCGTATAACAACTTCCCGGGACCGCCTCAAGTGAACGCTAATGCGGCGCCGCCAACCTTTAACCACAACCAGCAGTTTGGTCAAGTGCCTATGAGCCAATTGCCGCCAGGATATGGAGGACTGAAACAGGACCCGAACTCAAATAGTCCCCATCACGCGCCGTCATCATCAGCGCCTCCAAACAATGTGTTACAAAATGTCAACAACTATAGTCAGAGTGCTAGTAGTTCACCTGCTTTCAATCAACCTGGGATGATGCCACCTGTGCAGCACAGTCTGCAATCTTCACCAATGAGGCCTCCAATGTCAGCAGGTCCCAACTCTTTACCTAATCCCTTGCCTCCTCAGAACGCGCCACTTTCATCAGGTAGTCCTAGAACTGTACCTAATGCCAATTCTTCACCAACTCCTTATCCTCCTAGCTATCATCCTCCACAGCGTCAGATCAATGACAATGCTCCACCTCTCATACCTTCTAGTCAAGCTAGCCAGCCTCTTATGAATGGCCCACTCTCCTCACAGCCTCCATTAGGACCTCCTCAGAGCCAGTACCCTCCTTCTTCAAGTGCTTATAGCTCTCTTCCTGGAGGCAAGCCACCAACTTCAGGGTATGGTCCAGGAATAATGAATACACCCTATGCCCCTCCACCTGGGCCAATTCCTAAGCCTCCCGGGCTTACAATGACAAGTCAACCAAACATCCCATTCTCTAGTGCTCCTAATTCTGGTCCTCCAAGAAATAGTCCTTTAATACCGCCATCAGCAAGTGGTCCTCCTGTTGGAAGGCAAGGCTTCAGTGGTCCATTAGCTGGACAACCCTTAGGACCCCCTAGGCAAGCAGATATCAATGGTCCCCATGTGAGTGGACCATCATCACTGCCTCCTGGTCCTCCAAGGCCAATGGGCCCACCAGGACCTATGGGCCAATCACATGCACCTATGGGCCTTGCAAGTGTCCCAGGACCAGCTCAAGCACAGTCATATCCAGGACAATACAAAAACGGTCCAGCAGGACAGACAATGGGTCCACCAGGCCCGTCTACTGGACATATGGGGCCTCCAAGTACCTTCAGTGGGCCACAAATTCCCCCAGGTGGCTCTCAAGTTCCACCTATGGGGCAACAGAATTTACCACCAATGGGACATCAAATGGGGCCGCCTCCAGGGCCTATTATGCAGACAGGTGGGGCTCCTAAGAGTAACATGCAGAACAGATATCCTCAAATGGCTCCAGCGCCACCTGGCAGTTATCAAAACAACCAGTCAGCACCAATGCCCAATGTGAGTCAACAACAAGCTAATATTATGAAGCAGTACCCGCAGCAGAATCTAAATAACCAGATGGGGCAACTGAGCGTGACGAAGCAAGGGTTTGACCAGTTGTGGGGTCACCATATGATAGATCTGCTGCAGTGTAAGCATATACTGCCGGAATACCCTGAAGACCCTCCGGAGATTAAACTTCCTCATCAGTTTGCTGATTCATCTAACTGCAGCCATGAGTAAGTGTTCATTTAAATTTACTTAGCATGGAAAATGAAAGTTTAGTCAGTGAATGTTTTTATCTGACTGAGGAGGGTAATGTTTTTTTATGAACTAATAGTATTTTGTTTGGCCTTGTTGACTTTTGTATCAACACATGTTGTTTAGTAAAAAGTCTATAAAAAGATAATGACTGCAGAGGTTTTTTAAATTGTCCCATAATCTTTAATGACATTCATGAGTATGGTGGGGATCTTGGCTATTATTAGAATATTCTTTCTCACTAGTTGTGTTTTAAAAATAGTTTTCCTCAAATCTAATTGTGGTAGCGAAAATGGTTTGAATAGTATTTACCTTAAATGTATTCTTCATACCTAATTGGTTGCTTTAATAAAAGTATTTTTTTTATGAAACAACCTGTATTTGCGTTTACCTACTTTATTCAAATAAGGAAGTTAGATATCTTCTCAACATATGAAATGACTTTCTGTATGTCTTAAATTATTTTTATGGACTTTTATTACTGTTTATAATCTCTTAATGCTATGCTGTGATTTTTATATCATGAAGAAAAAAAAATTGGGATGATTCATAGCAATGAAGCCATTTTTAAAGGGCCCATATTTCAACTAATTGCCAATTCATCTGTTTAGATAACCTTTCTAAACAGATGAATTGGCAATAACAGCTGGAGGTCTAAAATGGCTGATCAAATCACATTAAAAAAATTAAATTCTTAAATTGAACTTTATGATTATGAAATTAAAGTCCATTTTAAGTTTTTTTTTTTTAATGTGATTCATTCTAAGATTCTACTAAAGCGGCCATTTCAGGCCCCCTGAAAATTGTAGAACATAATCCATGTTACTTCATTGCAGTTTCATTGTTCTCATCATACAAACCATATTTTATTATTTGTTTATTAACTTCACTCTATTGTCTGGTCAGACTGATAATGTTTCTCATTTCTCCATATTGTTATTTTCTTTTCTATATCATTTACTGGCTTATTACAACTCATTCAAGCTCTAACTGACATACAAAGGAGGATGTTATCAGAACAAAAGATAAAGTGATGTCTACCGTTGGAATGTTGCATAATATCAAATCTGTGATATGATTAAACGCACGTATTTGTTAGAAGGTCGCTATTACGCGTTTGAGAAATAGTCTATTAATTTAATGAAAGAAATAGCTATTGTTATTTCTTCTATATTCAGAAGCACTACATTATGATGTTGTAGTAAGCAGTTGACGCAACAATAAATTAGTATCAATTTGGGATAATTAAGAATGACATAGTTACATGACCAATTTGGACACAATAAATATTTAATGATCTAACATTAATTAGAACTATCTACTTCCGTTATGGGTCTAAACCCTAATTCTTGTCTGGCAAGTATGATTAAAACTAGATTATTTATTCAATGAATAAATATTAAACTAGATTATTATGTATTCGTATTTCGTGCTAAGATTGCGGTGTTACATCTGCTATTTACAGACAAAACAACACCAAAATAACAACTATTCACAAGTTCAAAACTAACTGGAGAAATATTTCAAAAGATTATTTTTACACATCACAGAGATATTATTGGTTTACTCACTTACAGTAAAGCTCAGACCTAAATAATAACAGCCAAATCCAATCAGGTTGATCTTCAGGTTAAGCCATCTTGCCTAGGTGGGTCCATAGATGAGTGACCACTCATTACTGAGATTCCTCCGTGCCTCGGAAAGCATATTAAGCTAGACACTGGTAGACAGGCTGTCATTTGTAGATAGTTGTTACAAGTAGTTAGTGGCCTGATAGTCTGTCAACTAATCTTGCCAAAGGGTAGCGCGTTACCCAGTACTAACTGGGTTGTGTAGGTGGTCAGACAGGCAGTCGCTCCATGTAAAATACTAGATTCAGCTGCATCCGGTTAAACTGGAAGACGACCCCAACACAGTCAATCTCACAAAGTTAGGATAGGGGCTGACTGTGCAGTCAAGAAATGTAAACATTATTTCCCATCTGAAAAAAAAAGGCACTATGAGTTTCTTTTCAATATGCACCTCAATTCACCTCATTATTTTCAACTCACACTTGTCTACATTTTCAATGAACTGGAATTTATATGAGAAAGAACATTTTCAAAAAAAACACTGAAACATGTATAAATATGTTTCAGTGTTTTTGAAACATGTTTTAATGTGTTGTAAACAAATTGCAGGGTCTTCAGATGTACTGTCAACCGTATTCCTGAGACGAACAACCTTCTGCAGAAGTCGAGGCTGCCTCTCGGTATATTAATTCATCCATTCAAAGATCTCAATGTGAGTGTAAGTTTTAAACATTCAAACTCTTAGTCGCATCTCGCATAGCATGTCATCCGTGGTTTGTTCAAAAATTATTTTCATTTGTTTATATTATTTTTATTAGTTTTAAGGCTTATTCTATACTCTATGTAGTGATGCTTTCCTTATAATCTATCATAATCATGCAATACTTTTTGTTTTAAAATATCATTATTAGTCACGAATTTTGATCAACCTACCTACCTATATTTGGCACTTAAAACCTGTAGCCGTATTATTAGTAAGAAACCCTTGGTTTAGAGGTCGATCTATCCTTGACCAATTTAAAGGCAACATTGGGCGCATTATCGATCGCGTACGTAATTCTAAATGACGTAATTTTGGCGGTAAAACACCCAGTACAAGTGTAGTAGTAATGTCGCTCTTCATTTTGTAAAGTCAGTCAATGAATTATTGTGTAGGAAAGTTATGTATCCTTTTGTTTTAGTATGAATGGATATTAGATAATTATGTCCAATCACTGTTTTGAAGGATTCTTTGTCTTTTTTTGAAAGTTTTAATTCATGGGCAAAGAAAGCTCCCTTTCCTTCCGCTTCTCTTAAAATTGATGGTAAATATTATAATTCAATAACAATTTTGCAATGAAAACCACAAACTTTACAGGCCCATCACTGACATAAATTCTAAATAACCATCACGCAACTTCGTATGGTGAAGTCAGTATCAAATCTCTTAGCTCCAAGTTTCCTAATATTTGAGAGGTACTTACACAATGTCTCACATAAATACCGATTAAAATATGTTTTTTTTGTTAAACTTACATTGAATCGTGTAAGTTTTTGCAATTTATAATGACTAACACTATTTAACATAATCTTATTCAAACTGGTACCATAATAAAATTCTAGAAAGACCATTATACACTCTTATGTATTCATTGTTATTGAACTGAGTTTATAAATAAAACAATACTCATTTCACACACACAACCTGTGTGTGTGAAAATTATAAAAAGGTTTCTTTCCATCATTCGTGTTATGAATGATTTTCTATGCAAATTCCAGCCATTTGATTATGTTAAAAAAGAGCCCTCTCCATTGTTTGGTCAAGATGATGTATGCATTCATAATCTTCAACGTAGTAGTAGAAAGCTGGTCCACTGTCAATTAAAAAGTTTCAATGGTCAAATAACTTGGAACAAACAAATGTTTTTTTGACAAAAAAAAATATTGTATTGTACAATCAGCAACGAAAGTTGATAATAACAAAATAATCGGCTTCGAAACGTTGAATAAATGAATGATACATTTATTTGCAAGAATATAGGTATACATAAGTTCTTAATATCTGTTCTTGTTCTATTCTCTTCACCCGATTTTCATTCTTAAGGTGGATGCTCCAACCAGCCCGCGAAATTCAAATTTTCTTACTTATTTTGCAATTCGCAGGCCAGTGAAAACACGTAAAACAACGTAAGAAAATTTGAATTTCGCGGGCTACCCTGACGCTTTCACCTTAAGGGCGCGCTTTTAATTTAGACGTTTCGTGTCCCACCGCTGCGGTGCCGAAGCGGTGCGACAAGAAACGTTTAAATTGAAGTTGCTGAACGGAAAGATATCCGTCGATACCAACATAAACTCAACGATTGTTAATACGTCCCATCTGTTTCCAGCATTTGCCGGTAATCCAGTGCGCGACGATCGTGCGGTGTCGCGCGTGCCGGACGTACATCAACCCGTTTGTGTATTTCGTGGACGCTAAGCGGTGGAAGTGCAATCTGTGCTACAGGGTCAATGACTGTGAGTACCATAACAAAAATATTGAATGTATTTGGTTTAAAGACTCTCAGTTTCACTTGAGACTTGTCTAAACGTGAGCTTTTCACTACATGATGCACTCAGAGAATGACAGTGCTCTCTCGAGATTTATTGAGATAATGCTACACTTATAAAGCTAAGCTTCAGACAGTAAAATGTTGCTGGGACTTCCCCCCATTCGAAATGAAAATAAAGTTTACAGAAATGAATAAAATTTGTTAGATTTGCGCCTGAAAACAAATAATAAATACTTTTAAGAAAATAAAAATAATCATACAAAACTATGAACTTAGATAATTATAGAATACCAATATCCCTACTTACTCCTTTTACCTTATTAATATTTTTATTACACGCGTCAGTTAGCAAATGCTGCTGACCTTACAAAGGACATAAGCAATAAATAATCGTTTAATGTACAGTTGTACACACTTAAAATGCAGCATTTGTAATTTCTTATCTTTGTACATATTTTACTAGCAACATAACTTCGAGTTAACACAGTAAAATGTATGATTTTCCCCATTGGCTATAAATATCTGGAATGATTTTATCAAGTAAAGTGGCTTGTTTTATATTACTTTTTCTTACAAAGTCGCCAAACTGTGTTTGTGTATTGACCAGTCAGACGGAAAAAAACTGAATGCATTTTGATGTGGTATTCACCTTAATTCAGAGGATCTCAAAAACAAGTTATTAGATATCAAATAAAAGTTAACATATCACCATGATTATAATTGTAAAAAATGACTTAGCAAAAACCTGCAAGGTTCAAAGATTATAATGAGTGAATTAATAATCTTTGGACTGGACACGTCATTGCTATCTTAGTAGCAAAGGCAACTTACTTAGAACATGTTTACAATATAATATTGCAACCAATTCGTATAATTTAATAACATTATATCTCACACTCGGTGGCATCGGGTTTACCCTACTCGACTGTTAGGCAGTGCCTCTGAAATGACGACGCTGGAAATTTGAACAATCTTTAGGGTCATTGGGCGTTCTGTTGGGTTATGAACTTTTAGCGATAAGCCCACCGTTGAAAATCCAGCACGCTCTCAGGAGACTAGTTAGCCCACCTTGAACCTATAAAAGGGAATAACACTGAATACAAACTACCGGTTATCACCACGAATGATAATATAAATTATATTATACAAAGCAATTGTTCTTCTAAAATTCCACTTCTAAAACCACATCTGTTGTTGCTTTGCTGGGTAGTTGCGGCACTTCGTCCTACTAGCTAAAATACTAGAAAGTATTGACGGTCGTTTTGGGGGATTGTTTTACGTAATTTTGACATTCGAAATGTGCTGGTACTCCGCCTAACTGGAATAATTAGTTTTCTTTTTCCTATTACTATTCTGCTACTACCTATACATCGTGGTAGTGTTGATCAAATGGCACAGAAACGTTCTATGAATACAGTGAAACTTTTATCATAAAATAATCTCCCTTATCTAAATTGCTAACTTCAAATGTTTGCTAAATACCAGTCTCTCTTTATACTGATTATCTGATATTTTGGTACTATCAATGAGTTGAATCTCTTTTGACGTAAATAATGAAATCATTCTTATGTATGAGACTAAATTAACTAGCGTAGGTACTAGTCCAGTGGTTTGATGGTTCGAGAGAAAAAAAATCCCTTATCCATTTCCATAGCACGATTCACAGCAGTAAATACCCTAGAGTCTGGATCTGCGTAGCAATCAATCAAAATCAAAATCAAAATCAACTAGATTGTTTTTATTCTAATTTTAGTTGCCTATCTTTCTACTAAACATGTGTAAAGTTCAAAGTTCCATAAACAACAAAAAAAAATACTGATTTATATCTCTATATGTATATACAGCACAAATTCAATAAAAATAAAACTATCTTGCATTTTGAAAAGCTGATTACGTACATAATCTTAACTGGTCAGCCGTCATGTGGTGGAAAAGGTGTATCTACACCAAAGTTACCGCACCGGATTAGAAAAAGTTAAAGCTAAAGCTACATAAGTTACTTAAATTAATTATGTTGCAAAATGTTGTTCTACAAAAAGTAACACTAGTGTGGATGCGCCGTAATTTATCGGATTTAATATTTCATAAACGACTTACATAGTTTGAACTCAAAAAAAAAAACTCAAATCATTTATTTCAATTAGACCATTACGGCACTTTTGAAAGTCGAAAATACAATAAAAGCAAAGCTACAGTCACAGTCACAAGGCATAATAACTTGAGAAAGTACTGTAGTTGCCCGTTCCCTAACGTAGATCTCTATGGAGAAGAACGGGCAAGAAACTCCATGGACACTCTTTTAAATCAAAATATTGTTACAAAATCTTGGTTACATCATTCATGTTGAGATTATACATATATGTGAGAACGATGTAGAAAGACGTGCACATTAAAGAGCGTCCAGAGTAAAATAATAAATCAAAAATTTAAAAAAAAATAAAAGTAATTAAAATGAACGAACCGTGGCAGCCAAGAGATGACCAGTCCCAACTGAGAGCGCCCGTTCACGAACATGACGCATGTATCGGCGCCAAACAACTCGACCATATTTAAGGGAATTAAATGACCCGACACACCCGCCACCATCAGCGAGACATTTGAGTGAGCATGACATTCTCTCTTAGCCACCAAGGCATATTCAAGTCAATGAAAGATAACTAAATGTAAGTGGTGGCTGAACAGTACAAAGTACTCACACATGTGCTATGAGATTATATAATACTAAAAACTGGAATCTATACAATGCAAATAGGTATATTTTTACAATCTTCCGCAGCTTCCACAATACATTAACATGGGAATCAATTCTTCTTCTACTTCTTTCCGTGTCGATAGACTCAAATAATGCCCGACCAGTGCAATCAATTAGTTTGCAACTATGGTTGTGGAGCAGGACCAGCATGTAGCCAAGCATTTTTATCATCAATGTAATCCCCCAACTTATAGTATGCTTGCCTACATAGTGTGCGTTTTATACAAGATTTAAATTTCGTCTCATTCAGTTGAAGAATGTTGGGAGGTATTTTATTGTAACATTTCAAACAGTACCCCATGAAAGATGAATCTACTTTAGCAAGCCTGAAACCTGGCTGAACTAGTTGGTCCCTATTTCTAGTGTTATAGTGGTGTCTGTCACCTCTTTTACTGAATAAATGCAGATTTTTCCTAACGTACATGATGTTTTCATAGATGTATTGACAAGGTACTGTCATGATATTAATTTCCTTAAACAGTTCTCTTAGAGAATCGCGTCTACGTAATTCATATATGGCTCTGATGGCTCTTTTCTGCAGAATAAATATAGACTCGATGTCTGCAGCCCGTCCCCATAGTAAAATACCGTATGACATAATACTATGAAAATAACTAAAATAGACTAGCCTCGCGGTATCAATATCAGTAAATTGACGGATTTTTCTAACAGCATATGCAGCTGAACTCAGCCGTCCTGCAAGAGATGTTAAATGAGGACCCCATTGTAACCTTGAGTCGAGCGTGATTCCCAAGAAAACCGTTTTATCGACAAATTCTAGTTTCTCTTGATTCAATATTATGTCACAATCATTACTTTTGACATTTGGTAGAGCAAATCTAATGCACTTAGTTTTTTTCCCATTTAGTACTAAATTATTAGCGGTAAACCAATTATGGACCTGCAGTAGGGCGTTATTTACGTCGTCAAGATCAGTGGCACGTCTGTTTATCCTAAATATTAAAGAAGTATCGTCAGCAAACAACACCATATGCGGATGGTTGTTAAATAAACGGGGTAGGTCATTAATATATACTAAAAACAGGAAGGGACCCAATATCGAACCTTGTGGTACACCCATTTTTACATTTAAACCCATTGAATTGACACCATTTATTTGTACCTGCTGCTGTCTATCATTCAAATACGATTTTACTAAACTGAGCGCAAGTTTACCTAAACCGTAATGCTCAAGTTTCAAGATCAGGGTTTCGTGATTTACGCAATCAAATGCCTTCGAAAGGTCACAAAAGATTCCTATGGCATCTTGTGCCTCTTCCCATGCAGTAAATATGTGTTTTAATAAAGTGACACCGGCGTCAGTTGTACAACGTCCTTTGGTGAAACCATACTGTTGCTCGTGCAATATTTTATTGGTGTTAAAATGGTTAAGCATTTGATTGAGCATTATCTTTTCAAACACCTTGCTGAAAACCGGCAACACGGATACGGGCCTATAGTTATTGGTGTCTTTACTATCCCCAGATTTAAAAAGCGGTATTACCTTACTGAATTTCATTAGATCCGGGAAGACCCCTTGATCCACGCACAAATTAAATATTAAGGCTAAATACGGTGCTACAGTCTCAATAATTGAGGTACAAGCTTTGATAGACATACCCCATAGATCTTCCGTTAATTTGATCTTGATTTGCTTAAAAGCTTTTATGACTATTAAGGGGTTTATATGCTGAAATTCAAACTCATTTGGACAGGCTGAAACGTTCGCTTTCAATAAATCAATAGAGAGCAAGGGAGAGGATTTTAAGGTTTCTGTAGTTTTAAGTGGGATACTGGTAAAGAAATTTACAAATTCTTGAGCAACTTCATTGTTGGAGCTCACAAGGCCACGTGATGTCTCTAGTGTGAAATCATTATTTAGTTTTTTATTTCTATTTGTTTCACTGTTGATAATTTTCCAAACCGTCTTTATTTTATTATCGGCTAATTTAATCTTGTTGCTAATGAATAAGGATTTGGCTACCTTGCAAGTGTTTTTAAAAATTTTCGAATAAGTAGCAACATATTTATTAAAAGATTCTGTGTTGATGTAAGGCTTAAGGCCGTACAGCTCAAACAATCGTTCCCTACTTTTCCTAATACCCGGTGTTGCCCAGTCACTAAAAATAAACTTTGGGCCAATAGTTTTAAATTTCTTTTTTAAAGTATTATTGAACTCGGTGTGCACTACCGAAAAGAATTCTTCATAAAATTCATTTACATTGTTTATAATATGGCCCAACTCACGACGTCACAAAACAAAATGAGCAATATTCTGTCTTCTCAGTGCCAGAAGAGTTCCAGTACGACCCGGTGAGCAAGTCGTACGGCGACCCGACGCGCCGCCCGGAGATCAAGTCCGCCACCATCGAGTTCATAGCGCCCGGCGAGTACATGCTGCGCCCGCCGCAGCCGGCCGTCTACCTGTTCCTGTTCGACGTCTCGCAGCTCGCCAGGGACTCTGGGTACTTGCAGGTACTGACTTTTGTTTTACATTTTAAACTGGGTTACGGAAGAAATTTCCTGTGTGATATTTATTCCCGCCCCCATGCGGTTGAATAAAAATATGTGTAAGTTGATTGATTACAATTGGTGCGGTTAGAAATAACATACTCAAAAGAATCCTCTTGAACCACAGTTTAGGTGCAGATAATGCAGAGTAAAGTAAACCGCATCGTGGTATTTAGAAGTACATTTTGCTTATTCTTTTTGTATAGTACAGGACTTCGGAACTGCGTACGGGCTGCTTGCGGGCACGGGAGATTAGTCGCTATGTGGTTATTGTACCAATTCATCCTGATAATTGATTACCGTCTTTATATCATAGAAAAGTTTACTTTTAAAGATTTTCTTATTAAATCATCATGACACAAAATAAAGTACAGGATACATAACATAATATCAATTTTAATGACTCTTTCCCGTTTGATGTAATCTAATATCAGTCTAAGTAGAATGATGATGCGGTATTTGCCGATAATTCTGGCAATGACTGATACCAATATTTTGACTTCACTAATGACTTATCGACTAATTATTGTCTAGATCTTGATAAATCGGTTCACAAAAATCAGGTCAGAGACAAAAATATTTGTTGATCGAAGTGATGGATCGATGTTTTGAACTTAGTCGAATTTCATTTTTTTTTATACTAATATCAAAACAATGAATTCAGTTAGGAACATTTTCGGAAGCATTTATCTTTCCTTTATCACTGATTTCAAACTTTTTCAAACACAAGGCATTCAACTTTTCAATATAATCGATAAAATGACCTTTCCTATAATTTCTACCGCGTCTCGCAATTTGAATAAGCCTCAAGAACTCTGATCCTAACGACTGTGAAGAACATATCAGTAATATTAAAAGTTTGTTATTGCATTCGAGGCGGAATTAACTCCCGAGCCGTAGGCGAGGGTGTTTTTGAGCCGAGAACTGCAATAACAAATGTCCACGTGTATCAAACGACGTTTTTCAATACACTTTTGAAGAAATAAAATAAAATAATGAAAAAAAACAATCACCGCTGACTATAGGCATTGCACCAATTTGTACTAAGTATAGGTATAGTTTTATCTGAGGCAATTTTCCAATACCCGCGTGCTGTGCCGCGTGCGAAATAGGCTCCTTTCTGCACGCGGCACAGCACAAGGTGATGGAAAATGAAAACAATCCACGTGTGTGAAATACATGGCATGTTGAACCTAATCGTAGTGCGATAAGAACCCGTTTTCGACGAAGTGTATTGAAAAATTATTTCTGTTTAATTCCACTTCACCAACTCCACGTATATTTGCACAGGTTGCCTGCGACACACTGAAAGCCAACTTAGACGCGCTGCCAGGCGACACGCGCACACAGATCGGGTTCGTGTGCTATGACGCGCACGTGCACTACTATCTGATGAGCGAGGGACTCACCAGGCCAAAGGAGATGACCGTGCTTGATATTGATGGTAAGTCACAACACTGTACAGTGTACTGATGTAATTTGTTTTTTTACTAAATTGACTTGCGTGTGGCCGCAACTCGCCTGATGTGAAGCGATTCACTCGCTTCACTGGCAGTAAATTCCACAGACTTCGGTGCGGTTCGCACAATAATTGTAATATAATTATGTAAACTTCTGCCCAACCTTTCGTGAAATCAGGCGTGATGTTATGTAACACCAGTCTGGTTCGTATAGTACGATCCGTTGCAAATAGGCTAGTTTCCACCATCAATAAATTGCAAATCTATTTAGTCCGTCAGTCACAGTATTGGAAAATAATGGACACGTATTTTTTGTTTTTGTAAATCAATGAATATTGACAAAGATAAAACGCATCAAAACTCGGGAGTGGAGGTTCGTGTCGTCAGAACGCAATAAAAATTATACCATGACGTGAGGTATTGACAATTTTAAAAGTGATGTATCTTCGTCAATTTTGGTTTACGTAACAAAAAATACGAGTCAAATATTTTTTGATTATCTAACTAACGGACTAATTCGATTTTTTTTCAGTACACAAGCCTATCGTGGCTAGATATTCCTTACACGCAAGTACTATTTACCAACAAGTGAGCATCTTCTCGCAAGCAGCAACTTTCCATGGTCCACATTAAATTTATATATCATTGAGTTAGTAAACAAGAAGTAGAACTTCTACTAGCCCAACATAAGTTAGACATCCTACTTATAACTGAGGCCCACTGCACTGGTACATCTTTGATAACATTCCCAGACCACTTATGTTATGTCACAAATCACCCAGACGGAACAGGCCATGCTGGTTCAGCTGTGATTATCAAGAAGACAATCAAACATCATCAAATGCCACACTATAAAACTGATCACATCCAAGCCACCACCATCGCTGTGCAGGACAAGAGCGGCAACTTCAACATTACTGCAGTGTACTGTCCAGCTAAACACAAAATCAACGCTAGTATGTTTTCAGAGTTTATTGCCACTCTCGGTCATCGGTTCAGGCAGGTTCGTTGCAGGCGGGGACTGGAATGCTAAGAATGAACAATGGGGCTCCAGATTAACAACAACCAGAGGACGTCAATTAAAAGCTAGCGTAGACAATAATAACCTGATGATTAGTACCTCCTGTGAACCAACTTATTGGCCATCAGATCCAAAAAAAAAACCCAGATTTGCTAGACTTCTTCATCTTGAAAGGTTTCTGTAAACATTACATAAAAACAGAATCTTGTTATGATGGCTCTTCAGACCACACTCCTGTGATATTAACTGTGAGCGCAATGTTAGTAGAGTTCTTGGGTCCAGACAAATTATATAACAAATACACTGATTGGGCATCATTCCAGGAATTCATTGAAAGAAAAATCCAACTTAGAATACCTCTTAAAAACGAAGTAGATATTGAGAATGCAACCAAGTATATAACAACTTTGATCCAAGAAGCCTGCTGGCTCAACACTCCTGCTACAGACTCCCGCATGAGACACTACAACTATCCCATAGAAGTCAAAAGAGCTGTTCTGGAAAAACGAAGGCTAAGATGAGTTTGGCATGAAAATCGGCTGCAGATCGATAAAACCAACTTCGAAAAAACGAGTGCAGAACTAAAAGATATGCTTTACAAATGGCACAATGACACCCTGGAATACCAACTGGAATCACTTACAGCCAGTGCGTCCACTAACTATTCGCTATGGAAGTTTACAAAAAACTATGACAGACCATAAGTAGCCATACCTCCTCTAAAAACCGATGACGGATGGGCGCGCACCCCTCAAGATAAAGCAGATACATTTGCACTACACCTAGCCAGTGTGTTTTGTCCGAATGAGGCAAGTGATCCAGAGTCCGAGGAAGTGGATGACATTATCAATCAAGATTTGCAAATGTCCCCTCCACCAGCCCCAATAACTGTACGAGAGGTCTGGAGGACAATCAACAAAGAGCTGAAAGATAAAAAACCACCAGGATTTGACATCATCACAAAAGAAGTGCTAGTGCAACTCCCACGAAAAGCCATAGTATTCATTACAACACTCTTCAACAGCATGCTAAGAGTCCAATATTTTCCCAGACTTTGGAAAATCTCACAGATCTTGATGGTCCACAAAATGGGAAAACCAGCGAATGAAGTAACCTCTTACAGACCTATCAGCCTACTACCGATCTTATCTAAGGTATTCGAGAAACTGTTACTACACCGAATGCAACCCCTACTCCAGAAAAATAATGTCATCCCTAATCACCAGTTTGGCTTCAGGCAACACCACTCCACAGTGGAGCAAGTCCATAGGGTAGTGGATAAAATAAGAAAGACTTTAGAGGAGAAAGAGTATTGCTCTTCAGTCTTTCTTGACATACAACAGGCTTTTGACAAGGTCTGGCATAAAGGACTACTCTGCAAAATCAAGAATAGCCTACCACACAGTTACTATCTACTGCTAAAATCGTACCTTTCAGATAGACTCTTTCAGGTGAAGGAAGCCGACTCCACTTCCAAGTTCCACCAAATAGATGCTGGCGTGCCACAAGGATCAGTCCTGGGACCTGTACTGTATACCATATATACGTCTGACTTGCCAGAAGATGAGAGTGTCACTACAGCCACATTCGCAGATGATACGGCAATTCTAGAAGAACCCCGTGCTCGCAACACAAAAACTACAAACAAGCCTCAACAATATTACCAATTCGCTCCAAAAACGAAGAATAAAGGCTAGCGCATCAAAATCCGTACATGCTACGTTTACACCGAGACAAGGAAATTGCCCTCCTGTACACCTGGGAAACAATACTCTACCTCATCAAGACAGTGTACGATACCTTGGACTACACCTAGACCGACGCCTTACATGAAGACACCATATCAAAACTAAGAGGCAAGAACAAACTCCGGTACACTCGCCTCTCCTGGATACTGGGCCGAAACAGCAAACTAAGTGTAGACAACAGACTACTCATATACAAGAGTGTTCTTAAACCTGTCTGGATGTATGGTATACAACTCTGGGGAAGCGCTTGTGACACCAATATCATGATAATACAGCGCATGCAGAACATGATCCTCAGAAACCTATGCAATGTCCCATGGTACATCACTAACGCAGAAATACACCATCATCTGGGGATGAGTACGGTGAAGGAAGAGAGTCATAACACCACACCGACATACAAAGGGAAGCTGGAAAGACACCCCAATAAATTGGCGGCTAAGCTAACAACTAGAAGCTACAAAAAACGGCTAAAGCGGAAAGACATATTGACCATATAATCCACTTCTATGGACTACTGATGAGGAGATGACCTCACTGGAGGACACACTCAAACTGCCACATCCTACATCTCATCTGCTTATAGCATAGCTGATTGCAGATAAACAACAAAAAAAAAAAATATATCATTGAGTTACATATCATGAAATTAAATTTAGCTCCGATCACCGACCAGTCCGTATTAATGTACGTTTTGAAATGAAGATTCACCGTCACAAACTAATACAAAATTCAATAAAACGTTTAGATAAGACCACATTAATCTCGAATAAAGAAACATTTAACCTAGATATCAAAAATAGTTTTAGCCTATTAGAAACAAAATTTTCAGAAGATGCACACGAACAATATGATAACATAAAACACGTTTTAAAAACTGCTAGCCAAAATATCAAGAGCCATAACAAAAAACAAAAGAACAAATAATTTTCAGTCTTTAGGTTACAGAGAGCTCGATCGTAAAGTAAAGAGAAGCATACGACATGACATTCGACATTACAATACACAACTCGCTGAGGCAGCTCTAACAAACAACCGCTCCCTAAGATCTGCTATGCGCGGTATGGATACTGGCAGGTCTACTATAACACACATAAGGGATAACAATGGTGAAGCAAGGAGATAGGACCAAAGTTTTACAAATATGAATTCAGTTCTATAAGTCCCTATACTCTGAAAATACCCCACTCCCCAACTCTTAGCCAACGAAACCGACACATGCCCTGACGATATTCCAATAATATCTAGTTTTGAAGTTCATCGGGCTCTTAGTGGCATGAAATATAACCGAAGTCCTGGTGAAGACGGCATTGCCACTGAATCAATTCTAGTCGGAGAACCATCCATACTACCTTACATTTGCAACCTTTTCAACACTATTCTTAAAACAGGCATCTTCCCTAGTCACTTCTGTCATTCGAACATAATTCTGTTACACAAAAAAGGTGATAAATCCGATATTGGGAATTACCGCCCCATCAGCTTAGTCTCGCACCTTTACAAAGTTTTATCAAAACCCTCGAAACATTAGACCTCCAATAACCTTCAGAACAGGCTGGATTCCGCCGTGGCCTTTCGACTGCTGATCTACAGTCTTTAAATCAATCGCATTCGTGGATTACTCCTAAGCTTTTGACAGCTTAACACATACCGCAATATTTTCTGCACTCGGCAAACATAACATAGAATCTACATATATACAGCTGTTGCAAAAAATATATCAGAACAGCACAGCAGCCAAACGCCTAACTACCACTGGGCCAACTTTTCCCATTCAGAGAGGAGTCAAACAAGGCGACCAGTTATCTCCCAAACTCTTCACAGCTACGCTGGAAGAAGATTTTCAAGAGATAAACCCACACTGGCAGGACAAGGGTGTTGTCGTCGGCGGAAAGAGGTTAACTAATCTTCGTTTCGCCGACGACATCGTCCTTTTTTCTTCCTCAGCAGCTGAGCTAGGCCTAATGCTCGATCAACTGAGCCACGCCAGTCTCCAAGTCGGGCTTTCAATGAATATGACTAAAACGAAACTGATGACGAACAGCACAAAGCGTAACATAGAGGTTGGGGGTGGGGTGATTGAATATGTCCATGAGTACATATACCTCGGCCAGATAGTCTCTTTCCAGGCAAGACAAGATAAAGTAGTTACTCGATGCACCGAGAATGCCTGGAAAAGCTACTGGTCGATGAAACATCTTATGAAGGGATCTCACCCTCTCGCACTTACGCGAAAACTCAAGGACATGTGCATTCTCTCCACCCTCACCTATGAAGCGCAGACGTGGTCACTTACAAATCATCAGAAGTCCGCACTAGATGGCGGGATGAGCGAGACTCTTTCGCAAAGGATTGGCCTACAATGTTAAGTTACAGAAGATAAGCATAACAATGACATCTTATTATAACTCCATTTCTGGAACAGATGTATTCCTGCCATCTCCGGAGTCCCTACTAGTGAACTTGGGCGAGCGGCGCGAGCTAGTGAAGGAGCTGCTCACAGTGCTCCCGCAGAGGTACTGCGCGCCCGCCGCGCCCGCCTCCGCGCTGGGCGCCGCGCTGCAGGCCGCCTACAAGCTTATGGTGAGGGACAACTACACGACACACTACACTAGTGAAGGAGCTGCTCACAGTGCTCCCGCAGAGGTACTGCGCGCCCGCCGCGCCCGCCTCCGCGCTGGGCGCCGCGCTGCAGGCCGCCTACAAGCTTATGGTGAGGGACAACTACACGACACACTACACTAGTGAAGGAGCTGCTCACAGTGCTCCCGCAGAGGTACTGCGCGCCCGCCGCGCCCGCCTCCGCGCTGGGCGCCGCGCTGCAGGCCGCCTACAAGCTTATGGTGAGGGACAACTACACGACACACTACACTAGTGAAGGAGCTGCTCACAGTGCTCCCGCAGAGGTACTGCGCGCCCGCCGCGCCCGCCTCCGCGCTGGGCGCCGCGCTGCAGGCCGCCTACAAGCTTATGGTGAGGGACAACTACACGACACACTACACTAGTGAAGGAGCTGCTCACAGTGCTCCCGCAGAGGTACTGCGCGCCCGCCGCGCCCGCCTCCGCGCTGGGCGCCGCGCTGCAGGCCGCCTACAAGCTTATGGTGAGGGACAACTACACGACACACTACACTAGTGAAGGAGCTGCTCACAGTGCTCCCGCAGAGGTACTGCGCGCCCGCCGCGCCCGCCTCCGCGCTGGGCGCCGCGCTGCAGGCCGCCTACAAGCTTATGGTGAGGGACAACTACACGACACACTACACTAGTGAAGGAGCTGCTCACAGTGCTCCCGCAGAGGTACTGCGCGCCCGCCGCGCCCGCCTCCGCGCTGGGCGCCGCGCTGCAGGCCGCCTACAAGCTTATGGTGAGGGACAACTACACGACACACTACACTAGTGAAGGAGCTGCTCACAGTGCTCCCGCAGAGGTACTGCGCGCCCGCCGCGCCCGCCTCCGCGCTGGGCGCCGCGCTGCAGGCCGCCTACAAGCTTATGGTGAGGGACAACTACACGACACACTACACTAGTGAAGGAGCTGCTCACAGTGCTCCCGCAGAGGTACTGCGCGCCCGCCGCGCCCGCCTCCGCGCTGGGCGCCGCGCTGCAGGCCGCCTACAAGCTTATGGTGAGGGACAACTACACGACACACTACACTAGTGAAGGAGCTGCTCACAGTGCTCCCGCAGAGGTACTGCGCGCCCGCCGCGCCCGCCTCCGCGCTGGGCGCCGCGCTGCAGGCCGCCTACAAGCTTATGGTGAGGGACAACTACACGACACACTACACTAGTGAAGGAGCTGCTCACAGTGCTCCCGCAGAGGTACTGCGCGCCCGCCGCGCCCGCCTCCGCGCTGGGCGCCGCGCTGCAGGCCGCCTACAAGCTTATGGTGAGGGACAACTACACGACACACTACACTAGTGAAGGAGCTGCTCACAGTGCTCCCGCAGAGGTACTGCGCGCCCGCCGCGCCCGCCTCCGCGCTGGGCGCCGCGCTGCAGGCCGCCTACAAGCTTATGGTGAGGGACAACTACACGACACACTACACTAGTGAAGGAGCTGCTCACAGTGCTCCCGCAGAGGTACTGCGCGCCCGCCGCGCCCGCCTCCGCGCTGGGCGCCGCGCTGCAGGCCGCCTACAAGCTTATGGTGAGGGACAACTACACGACACACTACACTAGTGAAGGAGCTGCTCACAGTGCTCCCGCAGAGGTACTGCGCGCCCGCCGCGCCCGCCTCCGCGCTGGGCGCCGCGCTGCAGGCCGCCTACAAGCTTATGGTGAGGGACAACTACACGACACACTACACTAGTGAAGGAGCTGCTCACAGTGCTCCCGCAGAGGTACTGCGCGCCCGCCGCGCCCGCCTCCGCGCTGGGCGCCGCGCTGCAGGCCGCCTACAAGCTTATGGTGAGGGACAACTACACGACACACTACACTAGTGAAGGAGCTGCTCACAGTGCTCCCGCAGAGGTACTGCGCGCCCGCCGCGCCCGCCTCCGCGCTGGGCGCCGCGCTGCAGGCCGCCTACAAGCTTATGGTGAGGGACAACTACACGACACACTACACTAGTGAAGGAGCTGCTCACAGTGCTCCCGCAGAGGTACTGCGCGCCCGCCGCGCCCGCCTCCGCGCTGGGCGCCGCGCTGCAGGCCGCCTACAAGCTTATGGTGAGGGACAACTACACGACACACTACACTAGTGAAGGAGCTGCTCACAGTGCTCCCGCAGAGGTACTGCGCGCCCGCCGCGCCCGCCTCCGCGCTGGGCGCCGCGCTGCAGGCCGCCTACAAGCTTATGGTGAGGGACAACTACACGACACACTACACTAGTGAAGGAGCTGCTCACAGTGCTCCCACAACAGCACTAGACAACTAGACGCTAGACGTGAAGCACTAGAGCTCCATCAAATGTGCTGAGGTCGGGAACTTTAGCGGATTTTGGTCGGTACAAGGAACTTAAATACTAACTAGAATGAGTAAGAACAAAATGCTAAAAATAAATAAAAAAATCTCTATCTCAAAAGCTTAGAGTTTAAATTCGTACAATGGATTCAATAGAAAAGAAAAAAAAAACAAAACGTTCCGAGCGAGAAACCGACAAAGGTGGATGGTGTCTCTGTCTTGCCTTGTCACCGATGTAAACAATATGGCCGATACATTTTCGCGTTGAAGTCATTTAAGTACTTTTTATTGCATTTAAGTGAAATAATCCGCTTCAAATATGGTAAAATTGTGTTGTGTGAAGGGTCGTAGTAGTAAGGGTATGCTGGATGTGGAATTTCATTTTTCAGGGAAGTTTTTTAACTTTGGTTGTTTATTACGACTAGGGTTATCAATGTTTTAGATTGACTAACGGGAAATATCCAAATAAATTAAGTAAGTAAGTTCGAAGTTTCGAACATCGTTGTCGTACATAGTAATCAAAAGTATATTTTATAAATTAGAATCATCGGACATTGCACATGGTGTCGGTAGTACCTAGTTTGCTTTTTAAATACAAATATTTAAAAGAAAAGAGTCCGCCTCACCGTGCCGTGCCATGCCGGTCCTAAGGATTTTTCCATGCTTCTCCAGCAAAAGAATCCATTTGGCGAGCTGCGAGTGAAAATGAATGGTTTGGGAATTTAAAATAAATATTGGCGAATGTTACTAAAACATTATAGGTAAACAGTCATAATATGAATATGCGATTTTCTATGTCTGAAAAAATATATAATACTAACGGAGTCCTCGAAACCCCGAATACAAAAGTCGTCTGGATAAACAGGTTGCAAAATGGATAATTTGCATCTGGACGGTACAGACATACATTTAAGTTAACATAAAAAGTTAATGACATCCACTCTTGAAGTTATTTCGCCTAGAATAGGCATGACGACAGTATATAAAAATTGCTAATCTATTTAGTCCGTCAGTTAGAGTATTGGAAATTAATGGACACGTATTTTTTGTTTTTGTAAATCAATGAATATTGACAAAAGATAAAACGTCAGAACTAGCTAAATTATACCTAGGCGTGACGTATTGAGAATTTTAAAAGCGTCATATCTGCGTCAATTTTGGATTACGTAACAAAAGAAAAAACGGGTCAAATATTTTTTGATAATCTAACTGACGGACTAATTAGATTTTTTTGTCGTCTGGCCTATGCTATTGAGTTGCAGGTCATCATAATTAAATAATAAAATAACAGTTACTCTGAACTGTCTCTCTCTGAGTTAGTATGATTATTGGACACCCTATTAGAAAGAGACAACATCCACTCTCGAAGCTTTCTCGCTCGGAACGTTTTTGGGTTGCCCGTCCTCGTTCCAGTTAGTATATAAGTTCCTTGGGTCGGTAAATAGTACACAAACCTTCATTTTGTTCAGAGGAAATGTAACCATGCGATGTCAATTACGCAAAACCTACTTGTATTTAAAAAGCTTAACCAGAATTGGGCCTTATGACTAGGTAACAATTTGTAAACTATGCCTTTTGAACTAAATTAATATCAATAATATTTCCAGGCTGCTACTGGTGGTCGCATCACAGTGTTCCAGACATGTTTACCGAACGTTGGGCCCGGAGCGTTACAAGCTAGGTAAGCTACGTACTATCGTTCATAATTATTTTTCGAGTTTTTTTTTGTGTCACATATACTTATGAAACTCGCATGAAGCATGGCCCCAAAGAGACGAGACCTGAGATTGTTGATTCAAGATCGTTAAGTAAAATCTAACGCAATAATCTTATTCCCATTAATTCAGAGAGGACCCCAACGCGAGGTCGGCTAAGGAGGTAGCACATCTGAACCCGGCGACGGACTTCTACAAGCGCCTGGCGCTGGACTGCAGCGGCGCGCAGATCGCGGTCGATCTGTTCCTGCTCAACTCGCAGTATGCGGACCTCGCCTCGCTCAGTACGTATTGTTATTATTTTTAATTATTCGTTGGCAAACATGCAAGAGCTTCTTCTGATGCCGTCTATGGGGTATCTCGTATCGGTAACACCAGAGCCTCCACATATGCTTTAGTAAACGAATTAAAAACAGCGACCAATCTTATCTGCCTTTGCACTCGCACTGTATACGTATAATATGCGAGGGATTAGGAATCGTAAGCGTTGCCCTTACAAATTGATTTCTATATCAATATTAATTATTTCATTTAGTATTTTTGTCAAATATTAGTAAACAAATGTACACATGAATGCAATAAAGAGTTTGAGTTTGAGTCAAATCAATGGCACGAATTATACGTATAAGGTATTTGTGAGAGATAATCTAAGTATGTGTCACTATACATCTGGCGCACCCTGGGCAGTTAGCGAGCCCCCCGCTGACTGGCTAATCCTTTATACACGATGGCAATCCAAAGTCCACTTATAAAACCGGATTTGTGCGTAGTCTCAACATCGAAGGTTTCTCACAAGACAATTTTTTCCGATGTCTACCGCAAAACTCACTGTGACATTATTTGCGTCCAAGAGACCCACCGACATGAAACCCAAAGTCGTCCACACATCGATGGACTTACGCTTATCGCCGAGATCTGTCACCCAAAGCACGGTAACGGAGTGTTTGCTGCTCCCGGCGTAAGCATACTATCCACCAAGTGACCCAAAAAACTTCCGTCCAATCTCTCTTCTGTGCCATAGATACAAGCTTTTCGAGAGACTGATGCTGAACCGTCTTACGAGCGTTATTGACCCGAAATTAATCCCAGAGCAAGCCAGTTTCAGACCCGTCAAGTCTTGCAGTAACCAGACCCTTAAACTCGTTCAACACGTTGAAGATGGTGTCGAGGAAGGAAAGGTCACAGATGCTGTGTTCGTGGACCTTTCAGCTGCCTACGACATAGTCAACCTCAAACGGCTGTTGTGGAAGGTAGAGACTTTGATTAGCGATCAGAGGTTAGTTCGAATACTCCGGAAACTTCTCCACAAACGCCGTTTCCAGGTCCACCTTCTCTCAGACAAAAGTCGCTGGAGTCCCGCTTCCTCTGTGCAGACGACCTTGCCCTCACCTCCCAAGCCACCACCTTTGAGGGGTTTGAGATCTGCTTGCCAGATGTTCTTGGTGAATTGACTACATACTACCTCGCGAATTCACTCAAACCCAATCTGAGCAAAGCACAGTCTTGCCAGGCATTAATGTACAATGCATGTTAGCCACCCTAGGGCCATGTTCACCGGAAAGATAACGGTCTGATTATCTAAAAACAGCTGTTTAAAAAACATTTTCATGTTCACCAAAGCAAATCAACCGATTAAACACGCTAATCAACTGTATTCTCTAACCGGGTGGGAGAGGTTGTTTAAAGTCCCGGTTAGTAGTTAATCGGTGTATTTTGGCGTTTGCAAATTGCAAATATAACAAATTTTAAGGTTACATCCAGATATTATTATGAGAATTTAACATGCTGTCTCTCTCCGTCTGCTTTGAATTAAATTTTGGAAGAGCATGACGTTTTGGACGAGTTTGAAACCGTTAAAAGACTGCAATTTTTGCGAGTTTGTGGCGGCAACGGTGCGTTTGTTCTCAATTACACCTTGGTGCTTTAACACTAAATTAGTGTCAATTTCTTAGTTCAAGTTAAAATTAGTAATGGGCTTCTTTTTATTATCCATTATATTTAATTTAAAAACTAGTTCAAACAAACAAAACTTAAAAAGTTCAAAGACCACAGATAATAACTGTGTAGTGTTTTCTTCTACCCAGTAGACAGAAGCGAAATAGTAAAAATAGTTTTAAAATTAAGAAATAAAACTAGTTGCGGACACAATAATATTCCTATAAGAGTTATTAAAGAAAGCATCCCATTTATTGTTGATCCACTGGTACATATTCTAAATCTTATGTTAGAAACGGGTAATTTTCCCGATACCCTAAAGAGAGCTCCTAAAGCCGTTATATAAGAAAGGATCACGGCACAACATAAATAACTACAGACCAGTTGCACTGTTGCAAACTTTCTCGAAAATATTTGAAAAGGTTATCTATGCTAGGATCACCAAGTTTTTAAATGAAAATAATATTTTAAATGTTAACCAATTTGGATTCCAAAAGAATAAAACTATATCATTGGCAATATACAAATTATTCAATTCCATTTGAAATAAAATCAATGATAAAAAACAATGTGCTGCTCTTTTCATCAATATTTCAAAAGCATTTGACTGTAAAGTATGACATTTTGCTTGATAAATTAGAAGGTTTAGGAATAAGAGGTATCGCATTTAAATTAATTGAGAATTATTTAAATAATAGAATGCAAGGCGCTTTCATTGAGGTATATAATGAACGTACAAAAGTGGTGGGGGTAGTGACATCTAAATTCGAATCTGTAATACTAGGCGTACCGCAAGACAGTATATTGGGACCTCCCTTGTTCTTATTGTATATCAACGAGCTTCCAAATATAATTGAACATCTTTGCGTAATGTATGCTGATGACGCAACTATATTTATTTCAAATGAATATTCCAATGACGTCATTTAAGAAACTGAAATAAATAGAACTTAACTTAACTTAACTGTGACCAATTGGTTGCAGTCAATAAACTTAAAAGTCAACATCTCAAAAACCAAATTGATTAAATTTCGAAATTATAAAAGTAAACCGACTAAATTAAATGTAACCATATCTGATACATCGGTTGAAGAAGTAAAAGACACAAATTTCTTAGGAGTTATAATAGATCAACATTTAAACTGGAAGGCACATATTGAAAAGATTAATAAGAGAATATCCAGTGCTTGCTACGCATTGTCAGTTCTGGCAGAAACTACAAATCCAAGTGTTAGGTACGAGAAATGCTTATTTTGGAAATATGTACCCAGTGTTAACTTACGGTGTCATATATTGGGGGAACTCGACAAACGTACAATCCACATTCATTCTCCAAAAGAAATGTCTTAAGACAATATATAACATGCATAGTACCGAATCATTAAGAAATGTCTTCAAAACGGAGGGTTTCCTGACACTGACGTATTTATATACTCGAATTATGTTTATTTGTTAAAAACAATATGCAATATTTTAATTTCAAATCAAAGTTACTAGAAAAATTCGGAAACAAAATAAATATCACATTAATTTGTCAGTTATTAACAATATGATGTATTATAAAAGTACATATGTTACTGCTATTCGTGTGTACAATCATTTACCGCCGGCAATTAATCAATTAAATGGAAATATGTTTAAAAAAAATTGAAAAAAAAATGTTAATTATGTATTTTTTAATCTGCATTAGTTTTTGATAAAAAAAAATACTTGTTAGAACCTAATTTCTTAAAATACTATTGCATATTCGACTTGGGTAGACTGTTGAAACCAAAAATGTTATGTTTATTAATAAGAACTTAATGTACACAGTTACGCAATAAATATATCTTTATCTTTGTAATCTCAGGTATAATGCAATCATTTTAAGATGTTTCGCATTTGTACGGTTTTTTACGGGTGGGTAACTTACCACCCTATTTAACTGTGTTATAATCATTCGGTCTTTCATTCCTAAAACGCTCGTTTACCTAACCAAGCTAGAAAAGTTGTGGTGAGCACCAAAATTCCCGCCTCATGTTTAAACAACTGTTTACGTTTAGCGGGCCGATTACACCATACCGTTTATAATTTAATTAATTGTATTTGCATTATATGTATACATGTTACAGTTAAAACCCGATTTTAGTTAAAACGCGTTTTCCCTAGTTAAAACTAGTTATTACTAACTGCCTTAGTTAAAACTGGTATTCACTGCTGTTCAAAAATTAATATCAGTGAAAACTAGTTTTAACTAGAGAAAACGCGTTTTGTCGAAATGATTCAGTTCAAACTGTTTCATTTCATTTTTTGTTTGTGATTAAGCTGTTTTTAACTTTTCTTTATTTGATTATTTTAATTACTTGAAATTAACATTGTCACCCTGTCGCACTTGAAACTAGTATTAGAGAAACTTGTTGGGGATTGAAAATATGGATATTGTTTATTAAAATAAGCATGTCATCATTAGATCTGCCTAGCCTTTCCGGCCGCTCGAGTCGATCTTTAGGTTACGCCGTGCTTGCGTAGGTTGGCTGTGGATGGGTGACCACCCTTACATACCGAGTTTCCTCTGTGCCTCGGAAAGCACGTTAAGCCGTTGGTCTCGGCTGTCATTTGTAGATCTTGGACAGGTTATAGTGGCTCAAAAAGTCTGACAACCAGTCTTAACAAGGGGTAACGTATTATCCAGTACTAACTGGGTTGTGGAGGTCAGATAGGCAGTCATGTAAAATATTGGTATTCAGCTGCATTCGGTTAGACCGGAAGCCGACCCCAACATAGTTGAGAAAAGGCTAGACTAAACGGGTTTTAACAGTAACATATACATATTTTCGTAATTTTCCATCGCAAATGATGCCATGGATATGGAATGTAAATTGTAGCACTTGTGTCACCATTACAATGTTATTCGCCTATTCATTTTAACTCTTGTCTGTACCTTGTTATGTATTATGAATAGATTAAATTATTATTTTTTCAATGTAATGAATGGAATTGCAATTTATGAATGGCTTAAAGAACAACGGTCTGCTGGCACTGATTATCTTTTTTCGTTATACATATTAGTAGGGTTAGCTTTGAATAATTCCTTCACCAGTTATGCTAGTGATTTAGGTTTCATATCAGCTATATAGGTTAATTTTCCACTAAGTCCTACATTCCCACTGCAGGCGGCATGAGCAAGTTCAGCGCGGGCAGCGTGTACCACATCCCGCTGTTCCGCGCCACCCGGCCGGCGCAGGCCGAGCAGCTCGCGCGCATGCTGACCCGGTACCTCACAAGGAAGATCGGCTTCGAGGCCGTCATGCGAGTGCGTTGTACTAGGTATGTAGCACATCCTGTACCACATCCCGCTGTCCCGCGCCACCCGGCCGGCGCAGGCCGAGCAGCTCGCGCGCATGCTGACCCGGTACCTCACAAGGAAGATCGGCTTCGAGGCCGTCATGCGAGTGCGTTGTACTAGGTATGTAGCACATCCTGTACCACATCCCGCTGTCCCGCGCCACCCGGCCGGCGCAGGCCGAGCAGCTCGCGCGCATGCTGACCGGTACCGGTACCTCACAAGGAAGATCGGCTTCGAGGCCGTCATGCGAGTGCGTTGTACTAGGTATGTAGCACATCCTGTACCACATCCCGCTGTCCCGCGCCACCCGGCCGGCGCAGGCCGAGCAGCTCGCGCGCATGCTGACCCGGTACCTCACAAGGAAGATCGGCTTCGAGGCCGTCATGCGAGTGCGTTGTACTAGGTATGTAGCACATCCTGTACCACATCCCGCTGTCCCGCGCCACCCGGCCGGCGCAGGCCGAGCAGCTCGCGCGCATGCTGACCCGGTACCTCACAAGGAAGATCGGCTTCGAGGCCGTCATGCGAGTGCGTTGTACTAGGTATGTAGCACATCCTGTACCACATCCCGCTGTCCCGCGCCACCCGGCCGGCGCAGGCCGAGCAGCTCGCGCGCATGCTGACCCGGTACCTCACAAGGAAGATCGGCTTCGAGGCCGTCATGCGAGTGCGTTGTACTAGGTATGTAGCACATCCTGTACCACATCCCGCTGTCCCGCGCCACCCGGCCGGCGCAGGCCGAGCAGCTCGCGCGCATGCTGACCCGGTACCTCACAAGGAAGATCGGCTTCGAGGCCGTCATGCGAGTGCGTTGTACTAGGTATGTAGCACATCCTGTACCACATCCCGCTGTCCCGCGCCACCCGGCCGGCGCAGGCCGAGCAGCTCGCGCGCATGCTGACCCGGTACCTCACAAGGAAGATCGGCTTCGAGGCCGTCATGCGAGTGCGTTGTACTAGGTATGTAGCACATCCTGTACCACATCCCGCTGTCCCGCGCCACCCGGCCGGCGCAGGCCGAGCAGCTCGCGCGCATGCTGACCCGGTACCTCACAAGGAAGATCGGCTTCGAGGCCGTCATGCGAGTGCGTTGTACTAGGTATGTAGCACATCCTGTACCACATCCCGCTGTCCCGCGCCACCCGGCCGGCGCAGGCCGAGCAGCTCGCGCGCATGCTGACCCGGTACCTCACAAGGAAGATCGGCTTCGAGGCCGTCATGCGAGTGCGTTGTACTAGGTATGTAGCACATCCTGTACCACATCCCGCTGTCCCGCGCCACCCGGCCGGCGCAGGCCGAGCAGCTCGCGCGCATGCTGACCCGGTACCTCACAAGGAAGATCGGCTTCGAGGCCGTCATGCGAGTGCGTTGTACTAGGTATGTAGCACATCCTGTACCACATCCCGCTGTCCCGCGCCACCCGGCCGGCGCAGGCCGAGCAGCTCGCGCGCATGCTGACCCGGTACCTCACAAGGAAGATCGGCTTCGAGGCCGTCATGCGAGTGCGTTGTACTAGGTATGTAGCACATCCTGTACCACATCCCGCTGTCCCGCGCCACCCGGCCGGCGCAGGCCGAGCAGCTCGCGCGCATGCTGACCCGGTACGTCACAAGGAAGATCGGCTTCGAGGCCGTCATGCGAGTGCGTTGTACTAGGTATGTAGCACATCCTGTACCACATCCCGCTGTCCCGCGCCACCCGGCCGGCGCAGGCCGAGCAGCTCGCGCGCATGCTGACCCGGTACCTCACAAGGAAGATCGGCTTCGAGGCCGTCATGCGAGTGCGTTGTACTAGGTATGTAGCACATCCTGTACCACATCCCGCTGTCCCGCGCCACCCGGCCGGCGCAGGCCGAGCAGCTCGCGCGCATGCTGACCCGGTACCTCACAAGGAAGATCGGCTTCGAGGCCGTCATGCGAGTGCGTTGTACTAGGTATGTAGCACATCCTGTACCACATCCCGCTGTCCCGCGCCACCCGGCCGGCGCAGGCCGAGCAGCTCGCGCGCATGCTGACCCGGTACCTCACAAGGAAGATCGGCTTCGAGGCCGTCATGCGAGTGCGTTGTACTAGGTATGTAGCACATCCTGTACCACATCCCGCTGTCCCGTGCCACCCGGCCGGCGCAGGCCGAGCAGCTCGCGCGCATGCTGACCCGGTACCTCACAAGGAAGATCGGCTTCGAGGCCGTCATGCGAGTGCGTTGTACTAGGTATGTAGCACATCCTGTACCACATCCCGCTGTCCCGCGCCACCCGGCCGGCGCAGGCCGAGCAGCTCGCGCGCATGCTGACCCGGTACCTCACAAGGAAGATCGGCTTCGAGGCCGTCATGCGAGTGCGTTGTACTAGGTATGTAGCACATCCTGTACCACATCCCGCTGTCCCGCGCCACCCGGCCGGCGCAGGCCGAGCAGCTCGCGCGCATGCTGACCCGGTACCTCACAAGGAAGATCGGCTTCGAGGCCGTCATGCGAGTGCGTTGTACTAGGTATGTAGCACATCCTGTACCACATCCCGCTGTCCCGCGCCACCCGGCCGGCGCAGGCCGAGCAGCTCGCGCGCATGCTGACCCGGTACCTCACAAGGAAGATCGGCTTCGAGGCCGTCATGCGAGTGCGTTGTACTAGGTATGTAGCACATCCTGTACCACATCCCGCTGTCCCGCGCCACCCGGCCGGCGCAGGCCGAGCAGCTCGCGCGCATGCTGACCCGGTACCTCACAAGGAAGATCGGCTTCGAGGCCGTCATGCGAGTGCGTTGTACTAGGTATGTAGCACATCCTGTACCACATCCCGCTGTCCCGCGCCACCCGGCCGGCGCAGGCCGAGCAGCTCGCGCGCATGCTGACCCGGTACCTCACAAGGAAGATCGGCTTCGAGGCCGTCATGCGAGTGCGTTGTACTAGGTATGTAGCACATCCTGTACCACATCCCGCTGTCCCGCGCCACCCGGCCGGCGCAGGCCGAGCAGCTCGCGCGCATGCTGACCCGGTACCTCACAAGGAAGATCGGCTTCGAGGCCGTCATGCGAGTGCGTTGTACTAGGTATGTAGCACATCCTGTACCACATCCCGCTGTCCCGCGCCACCCGGCCGGCGCAGGCCGAGCAGCTCGCGCGCATGCTGACCCGGTACGTCACAAGGAAGATCGGCTTCGAGGCTTCGCTGTACTCGGTATGTAGCACTTACGGTATCAAAGTATGTATGTATGTATGTCTCCACTCAAAAACACGTCTACCTCAACGGTTATTGGTTCTACGGTTTAATTACCAATTTTATTTCAAACAATCTCTTACGGTCTGCTGTTGTCTGTATAAAGAATCAAATCAAACACCATTAATTATTACCTGCGCTTGCGCATTACTATTTGCAAGCGTCTCAGTAATATTATTGTTGATCTAGTGACCAAACAAACTATTATGTGAAAAGAACAATGCTGTTTTCAATATAGTAATATTAATTTATTATTTTTTTGTCCACAGAGGCATAGCGATCCACACGTTCCACGGCAACTTCTTCGTGCGCTCCACCGACCTACTGTCCCTGCCCAACGTGTCGCCTGACGCGGGCTTCGGCATGCAGCTCACTATAGAGGAGTCGCTGTCGGATCTGCAGCAAGTGTGCTTCCAAGCGGCGCTGCTCTATACTAGCAGTAAAGGTATACCTTAGGGAAACAAATAAAGAAAGAAAGAAAAAGTATTTATTAATCTCACACAGGACATAAAAGAAACAAAAATATAGAATTAGGTTTGACACAATTATTACTAAATAGTACTACATAGTACTAAATAAGTTGTTACTAAATAGTAGCTTACGTACATGGCAACGTACGGTCGACCAAGCTATTTGGTTTACATTTTAACATGCAAATAACATTGTAAAATGTAAACCAAATAGTTTGTTTGACCATACGATCGAGGGAGCTAGGTATTTCCAGCATTATTGAAAAAATCTGTTTCTGTAGCTTCGTCAATATTGCCAAAGATACTGTGCTTCCATAATGCGCTTTCAATTTAGACGTTTCGTGTCGCACCGCTGCGGTGGTTTGTCGTATTGCGTACGGAAGTTCGTTTGTTTTCATACAAAGCGCGCGGTGCGGCAAACGCACCGCTTGGGCACCGCAGCGGTGCGACACGAAACGTCTAAGTTGAAAGCGCCCTTTAGCCGGGTCCAGACGTGTGTAACGCGTAATGTAATGTATCCGCGAATTCTGTGTCCGTGCCGTCCACGGCACTACGGGCATTACATGTAACGCGTGCGCCGGCTCTCGCCGTGATCCATCGGCTGTCGTTCTTAGCGCGAACACAAAGGCGCTCGCAGTGCCGTCCACACTGTTGACGCTAAATTACACGTATCTTACATTACGCGTTACACACGTCTGGACCCAGCTTCAGCAGAGATTGGGTCGAAGAGGAGCTTGGTTGTGGCTCTGATAGATCAGCTGATAGATAGCTTTACACCACACTAACTCTATGCCACACTAACTTTACTATTTCGTTCAGGTGAAAGAAGAATCCGTGTGCACACGTTGGCGCTACCGACAGCAAGTAACCTGACAGATGTGCTACACTCCGCCGACACGCCATGTATTATAGGACTACTTAGTAAAATGGGTGAGTGTTTTATATTTATTTCATTTCATCACTTGTTAAAATCGTTGAAAGTGTAATTATATCGTGCTAGTCACTGAATGGACAAAGTGTGGAAGCTAATTTTGCAAATGGAAGTGTTTTCTTTCAGGTTACCACCTTCTTTTACTATAAAATTGTACTTTAGGCTTGCTACCCACGTCTTCGGGTTGGGCCAATTCGGCAAAGATTCGATTCACAGCCAGCTATCAAAATATACATCGGTTTTGCCGTCCGTTCTGACGCAAATCAGGCCAACGTGTTTGTAACTTTGTAGCATTCCTTATATATTTATTTTCATTAAAATTGATTTTTTTTCAAACATGCATGGAAATATTGTCATTATTTTCGAAAAAAGAACACGCGAAGTATCGAATTTACGGACAAAGAAAATCAAATTTGGAACATTACAACGCTCCAGCAATGTCGTATGAAACAGCGTGCTGGGGTTATTAAATACTCTTTGATTGGATCTCTTTTATCATTCTTGGCATACCAAAGTAAGTCTCTTCGCTTAGTACAAATTGCGTTCACGTGGCTGTATAGCCATAAATGCGTTTTTATCTTTCGGCACAGATGATAAATAGAAAATTGGCGGCAAAGCTGAAAATTCGTCTTGATTTGTTATTTACATACTTAATAAATATAAATTTAATAATTTAAATGAGTTCCAACGGTTCAGAGAGTGAAATGGAGATTGATTTTACTCCACCAGATTTAAGATCAGAAGCCAAATTGGCAATGGGTAACCCCAGGCTTGGGTGGGTGCTTCCAGCGAAATCAAAAGAAAAATATGTGAAACTATATGAAAATTTTATGATTTGGAAAAACGAGAAAAAACTGACCATATTCTCCAAAACAAGAATTTTGCCTTTTTTAATGAGATTGCTAAAACTAAAAAGCCATCTACATTATGGGCAATTTATTAAATGCTGAAATGTAAATATTCATGTTAAAAACGGCATTAACTTGAAAAAATATGGTAATTTAACTACTTTTCTTAAACGACAATCGAGCGGATTCAAAAGCATTAAGCATTTAGCTTCTGGCGCAGTCGGGTAAAAAATTGAAATGTTTTAGTTAGCGAAAACATAAAGTATGTTCTATTTCCCTGCATTCTTTTGAGAAAAGCATTATATATGCCTCGGCGGAAATGGCAATTGCCTGTCTCGTATTAGTGAAGTCCGAGTATGAGTTTGAAGGCCGAGCCATAGGCGACTACGGCTCGGCCTTCAAACTCATACTCGACCTGCAATTGCCTATTTCACGGCCTTTGCAATAATGTAGTATTATCCACAGCGGTAGACCGTTGCATGACCGCGTCAATGTCCGAGGCGCGCGAGGCCGTGATGAACGTCGCAGTGGACGCCTTGTCCGCCTTCCGCCTGTCGCAGAACTTGCCGGCCGGCTCCATGAGCTCGTCGCTGCACGCGCCCATGTCGCTCCGCCTGCTGCCCATGTATCTACTCGCTCTACTCAAGAGGGTAAGTAACATTTACTTATAAGAAATTGTACCGCAAAGCACATCACATAGCACAGTGTAAGGAATTTTTGTTTTTTAAAAATAAAATTGCACAAGATGAAATGTTTACCAAAAGTGCTTCATGAAAATGGCACTCTCAAATAACCTACTAACTGCAAAACGATTATACTGTATATTAATACAGCTGCTACGCTAACTGGCCTAGACAAAGTTTTGGATACATTTTGTTTCTTTCCACAAACTAAGACCTTTTGAATCCATGCTATCAAAAATATATTGACCGTATTGAGCGCGTACCAAAAAGATTTATAATTATTTATGCTTTCATCTAAGGGTACCAGTTTGTATCAGTCCAGTAACTATCTCAGTCTCTGTAAAAAATATCATCTCTTACCATTGATTAATCGTCGTGAGATCAATGTATGTTTTGTTGAAGACAGTTCGAGGTAACATAAATTGTTCTGATATTTTGTCAACTTTCTACTTTAACGTTCCAACCAAGTCCAAACGGTTTAATCCACCATTACGGGTGCCATTTGTAAATACTAACTATAGACAAAATTCGTACGATGTGCGTGTAAGTAGGTATTTCAATAAGGTGTGCAAAGAGTTTGACTTTGATCTTTCTGAAACTAGTGTGACCTCGGCAAAAAAGTGCTTAACAATGAATTTGTCTTTAGACTTGGGTATTATTATTTTCTTTTTTCTTAATTAAATTTTAACATCTTGGTTCTCCTGGTAAATAACCTCTCGCAATTATATTATTGACGTGACAACGTCTTATAATTCGATGGAGCCGGCTGCACGCACAAAAAAACATGACTCATGCGGCGTTACCTCGCTCTGAGGCGTTCCATTTAAGGCTTGAAGTGCAAGCGAGAGCGCGGAACGAGCGACAAACAGGCACAATCGGCCTCCGCGTCCGGCAGCGTTCGACATCTGTCTCTCTCCTACTTGAGTGAGCGATGCGTCCGCGTGGACAGCTGCTATACAATAATGCATTTACATGTTTTCGTTAAGTAGGAAGTGCAGTGAAAAGTGAACGTGGTGTCAATTGTTTATAGCAACGATAATTGCGGTGATATTCAAGACACATTACACTCGAAACACTCCCTTTCATTTCCTACTTTTCCTATCATCGTCCTATTCTCAACAGAATAACACAAATTCTAAGAAGTTAAATATCACACATGTTTAAAAGTTGTAAATAAAAGTTGTAAAACAATTGCTCAAATCACATTTATACTTGTAATAACTATGTACATTGTAAAAAAACAAAAAAAAAATACATAATTTTATTTATGCGTACAAATAAATGTAACTTGATCAATTAAATTGTGATTTCCATTTACCTTCTTCTCTGTATCCATACAAAATATTCTTTTGAAAAATGAAACCATTCCATCAGTATTTTCATATGACGTTGTCACGTTCAACTATCGTCAGTAAACCGACTTTACAGACAACCGATTTTTTTTTACATATTTTAGGTGATGATCTAATTGCATGCTTTTCTTTTTAAATTTTTAGATTTTTTTTGGCATTGTGTATATGTTCCACAGTATATCTATACTAGACAAGCTCTAGACGTGAACACTTGTAATTGGTTGTCTGATTATCATACTGTTATTTATCACTATTGTATTTAGCTCTAAGTCTTCCAAAGTCTTTAAATAAATAAATACATTTTTCATACTCCGAAAGTAGTGTTTGTTTGATCCGAGTAGCGGGTGGAAAATGCTACTTACCACCTTTTGACGGGAAAGACTCATAGTAATTGCTTCCCTCTCTAGGGTAGGAATAAATTTTAAGAATAGAACTAAAGGAGACAATTTTTTTGTTTGGAGATTAGGCCATCCATATAAATTGTAGCGTTTAATAATGAAACGTACATTGATTTCTTCCCTAAAATATCTAGATTACAGTGGTTATATTAGCTAAGTCTTGTCTAACCGGAATAAATGCGAAAACTGCAAAAACACTTTTACGTAAATCAAAATAAACAGAAAGAGTAAATGTCAAAATAATGAAGTTGCTGTCAACCACTAAAAATGCGGATTTACAACGCTCCGTGACACGTTGATTGTTTAAACCATCTACGCGATTTTAGCGTAAACTTTTTAAAATAGCATTAAAATGCTCACAGTTTAACAATATTTCTTTTTATATTCTATTCTGTTTTAATTAAAGCAGATATGATTACCACTGGGTACCGTACTTTTTTTTGTAAACGGAAAAAAACGTTCCTATTCACGTAAGTATTTTCTGTCAAATGACATTGACCACAACAGGAATGATTTGACTCGCAAAAAATATCATAATATAACTTTTTATTATGATTTTAAGATTTCGGTTGCGTTTCTATGTAATCTTTCGTTTGTTACTATGATAGAACTGTTACTTATTTTTGGTGTAATTTGAATAATAAACGCAACGTCCAAGTGGGCCTAAAAAAATTGTCTCCTTTGGTTAGGCAGTCGGCTGCAAAAAATCTAACATCTGCGGTCTTGTGAGTGCATTAACAGCCAGTGTGAATAAAAAAAAACCAAGCGGGTCCGCCCGCGGCAGTGACGCGGTGTGTTCCATAGTTTAAATTTTAAATAGACTATATAATTTGGCGGGATACGTAAGCTGTATCGAAATCTCGGTTTAAATGTAGACTAGTATCTTATTAAAAATGAGTCCAAGTGATTCTGAAATGTTGACCCAAGATTCCGTCAAAGACGAGGAAAATACAGTTATAGAAAATCTTTTGCCAGAAATTTCAAAGGAAAGATACATGTAATAAAGACAGTTTGGAAAGTCATAAATAGCGAGACTAACAGGAAGAAAATACGGAATACTAGCTATATATTAAATACAGCATGTGGTCCTAAAAGCTCTAATCAGGAAGTAGCTCAAGAATTTGTTAATTTCTTTACCGATATACCGTTAAAAACTACGGAGGCTCTTAATTCCTCTCCTGAAGTCTCAATTGATTTATTAAAGGCGAATGTGTCTGGATGCCAGGCTGAATTTAAATTTGAACACATAAACCCTATGATAGTTATTAAAGCTTTCCGGCAAATAAAAATCAAACTGACCGAAGATCTATGGGGAATGTCTATCAAAGTTTGTACATCCATACTTGAGACTATAGCTCCTTACTTAGCTTTAATTTTTAATTTGTGCGTAGACCAAGGAGTTTTCCCTGATTTAATGAAATACAGTAAAGTCATACCTCTTTTCAAATCCGGGGATAGTAAAGATACTAATAATTATAGGCCTGTATCCGTGTTGCCAGTTTTTAGCAAGGTGTTCGAAAAGGTAATGCTTAATCAAATGCTCCATCATTTTAACACCAACAGAATCTTACACGATCAACAGTATGGTTTCACTAAGGGACGTTGTACAACTGACGCTGGTGTAACTTTATTAAAGCACATATTTGCGGCGTGGGAAGAGTCCCAAGACGCTGTAGGAATATTTTGTGACCTCTCCAAAGCATTTGATTGTGTAAATCACGACACATTACTTTTGAAACTTGAGCATTACGGACTAGGTAAACTTGCACTTAGTTTGGTAAAATCTTATTTGAGTGATAGACAACAATATGTTCAAATAAATGGTGTTAATTCACAGGGTTTAAAACTCAAAATGGGGGTTCCGCAAGGCTCAATATTGGGTCCTTTCCTCTTCTTAGTATATATAAATGATCTACCGTATTTACTGAAAAACCAACCTCAAAATATGGTGTTATTTGCCGATGACACTTCCCTAATTTTTAAGATAAATAGACGAGCCCAAAATCTAGACGACGTGAATAATGCCCTACTTCAAGTCCATAATTGGTTCACAGCAAACAATTTGGTACTCAATGAAAAAAAAACGAAATGCATAAGATTTGCTTTACCGAATGTCAAAAGTAGCGATTGTGATATAGTGTTGAATAAAGAGAAACTTGAATTCGTAGATAAAACGGTTTTCCTGGGGATTACGCTTGATTCAAGGCTTCAATGGGGTTCTCCTTTAACATCTCTGGCGGGGCGGCTAAGTTCAGCAGCATATGCTATTAGAAAAATCCGTCAATTTACTGATGTAGATACTGCTAGATTGGTCTATTTTAGTTACTTTCATAGTATAATGTTTTATGGCATTTTATTATGGGGACGGGCTGCAGACATTGAATCTATATTTATTCTGCAAAAAAGAGCCATCAGAGCCATATACCTACAATCTTCGTAGGCGCGATTCTCTGAGGGAACTGTTTAAGGAAATTAACATCATGACGGTACATTGTCAATACATCTACGAAAACATAATGTACGTGAGGAAAAATCTACATCATTTTGGTAAAAGATGTGACAGACACAATTACAGTACTAGAAATAGGGACCAATTAGTTCAGCCAGGCTTCAGACTCGCTAAAGTAGACTCTTCTTTCATGGGGTACTGTTTGAAATGCTATAATAAAATTCCACAAAGCATTCTTGAACTGAATGAAACAAAATTTAAAACATGCATTAAACGCACATTGAGTAAGCAAGCATATTACAAATTGGACGATTATATCGCTGATAAAAATGCTTGGCTCAATGCCGGTCCTGCTCCACAAGGACAGGGGCGCATAAATGGATAGCACTAATTGTATTGTTGGAGCTGCTGAAGATTGTACAACTATCTTTGCATTGTATAGATTCAATCTCTTTAGTATTATATAATCGCATTGCCCATATTGTGTGAGTGCTATGTACTAGAATGCTATCAGTCGCTGGAAACCTACGTCTTTTCTTGACTTGAATGTGCCCTGGCGGTTGAGAATATGTCATGCTCACTCAAAAGTCTCGGTGATGGTGGCGCATGTGTCGGATCATTTAGTTCCCTTCAAAATGGTTGAGTTGAATGGTGCTGATCTATGCGTCATGTCCGTGAACGGGCGCTGTCAGTTGTGACTGGTCATCTCTCAGTTGCCATGGCTTATTTTAATGAATTATTTTAGTTTTTGAATTGTTTTTTTTTTTTCTGTTTTGTTTTACTGTGGACACTTTTAACGTGCACATCTTGCTACATTGTTCTCACATAATATACCATCTCAACATGAATGATGTAACCAAGATTTTGTAACAATATTCTGATTTAAAAGAGTGTCCATGGAGTTTCTTGCCCGTTCTTCTCCATAGAGATCTACGCTAGGGAATGGGCAACTACAGTACTTTCTCAGTTTTTATGCCTTGTGACTGGGACTGTAGCTACATTTAATTTTCATCTTTGTTTCGACAATTCAAAAGTGCCTGTAACTGGCCTACTTGAAATAAATGCTTTGATTTTGATTTTGATTTTGTAACTTTAAATTTCACAAATTGTTCTAACTTCTCAATTAATTTTAAATAGGCACTACTCATGTTATTATTATCAATAAATATAGAAAGTAAAAAACTACTATTTTTTACTTTCCTTACATTCAAAATTAAAAGTAGAGTGCTTAACACGGGTGAAAGAGATCAATTCCTACTCGCACTATAGCCGCTCTCGCTGTGCTCGGGCGTCTAAATACCTCGTATGGGACAATTCCCATTCCTTTAGACCTTCGTGTAACAATCTACTATTTATTAGAACTAGCTTCGACATGGGCGATTTTGAAGTATCAAATTGAAACTGTACCTTCTACCCTCTGTGTTTTCCCCAACAGGTCGCCTTCCGCACGGGTACGTCGACCCGGCTGGACGACCGCGTGGCCGACATGTGCGCGCTGAAGTCGGCGCCGCTCGCGCTGCTGCTGCGCAACGTGTACCCCGCGCTGTTCCCCGTGCACGAGCTGCGCGCGCACGTGCGGCCGCACGACGACGACCACGTGCCCGACCCGCCGCGCCTGCAGCTCACGGCCGAGAGGTACGCGACGAATATATGGAGGGATGTAATACATTCCTTTTTAAAAAAAGATTTTTATTTCAATTTTTAAACTAGAAAGAAGTGGAAAAAGACACGCATGGAGGGATTCCTCTACACAATGCACTTATGAAGCTTATGCAAACCCATAACTTCGGAGAGACCTTATTTGTCCAGCGGTAGGACTCTGTTGGAGACTGTAAAGACAAGTATTATGTAAGATGCATCGTCGGCGTTTATTTTTTCGTCGTTCAAACTGCCAACGTCTAACTCGCAAACCAAATTCGACTTTGATGTGTTATCCTTAGGAATCAATACACACAAAATAAATCCGTATGCTCTTTCTTTACCTCAACAGGATAAACATCAACGGCGCGTACCTGCTGGACGACGGCGAGAGCATGATCCTGTACGTGTGCCAGGGCGCGAGCCCCGCCTTCCTGTCGGAGACGTTCGGGCTCACGGCCGTGTCGCAGCTGCCGGACGAGCTGCGCAGCCTGCCGCGCCTCGACAGCGAGGGCAGCGTGCTGCTGCACGCCTTCATCGAGAAGCTCAACGATGACCGGCCCTATGCCTCAGATATACTTATACTGAGGTGGGTTTGTTGTGCCACTTCTTCTTAGTATAAGCAAAAATATCGCCTCCGCGAAATAAAACATCTATTTTATATTACGAATATGCGAGTTCTGATTCGCTTGATTCGCTCAGTTTATTTTTTTCTCAAAGACCCAATGTGCGAGATTTTTCGGTATTCCAAAAAAATGCGTTTTACACACCTTTCACTATTGTTGAAATGTCGTATGAACTACGATGAGTTTCCTACTAAAATAATCTTGTATTCCACAGAGACAATTCCCCATCACGGACCATATTCACGGAGCGACTAGTCGAGGACCGAGTGGAGTCCGCTTTCTCCTACTACGAGTTCTTACAACATGTGAAAAACCAAGTGAAATGAGTTTGTGACAGCCAAGTGACTTTAAAGTGGGACCGCAAGGCCCGAGTGATCCGAGAGACTACAAACGTTAGCTAGCGCCGCGCCGGTACGCCGGCCCGTCGCGCCACTACGCCGGCTCGGCTGCCGGTACGCCGGCCCGGTGCGCCGGACCACGGATGATACGACACTGCCCTACTAACGATAAGAATTCTATTAGCACTTCTGGTTTTCGAGTTTTATGAAAACTGGTGGTAGTGGTAATGTAAAAAATTCGCACATAGTCCAAAAAGATAATATATTATTATTTATTTCAAAATTAACGTATCCGGTCCTAAGGCGTATATATTGGTTAGGTTTAGTTAGTTACTGGCCGATTATATTCGCTCTCTCGATCAATATCGAACAATAATATAGAAGAGTATTAGTATGAGGCTATAAATTATATTTTTGTTGTAAAAACCGATAACTTATTTACATTATGTAAAAAATAACGAAAGAAATGCTTCCATGCTTCTAAATTGTAAGGAGGTTAAGGATTAACTTGTAAGTCGTTTAGGTAGCAGACAGCATTTGAACTGCGAAGTCGGGTTCTAGGGTCGTTCGTGTGTACGAAGACCACAGGTCTTGATCGAGTATTTTTATTTTGATTATTGATGCGTCGTTCCCGGAAGTATTGGGAAGTTTGCTAGTAACTTTAATTAAGTAAAATTAAGTAAGATCCCTATATTTCTAGTTTACAAATAATTTTCCCAACAAAAGTGTTCCCGGAAACGGCGTATCACTAGTTTTGATTGATGTATCGGTGGCCCAATTCTCATAGGTTAAACTCCACTTTAGTTCGAGTCTCGTAACATCACAGCTGGGATATAAGCAACAATTTTTATGCAAACTCGAGCCAGAAGCGCTATTTGTTGTTAATAAATCTAGTAGTGTCGTTGATTTGTGAAATAATAAAGTTTTTGAAAAGCCGCATTTTGCTGGTTCCTTACTTTATCACTGTCAGTGTTGTGTTGTTTTTATTTACTTTTCGCATTTGGTAAACAAATATGGCGGACTGAGATTTCCATTTAAGAAAACTGACGATTTTCTTTTGTAATTGCGAAGCAGTCTGTGATATAATTAATACTGCGGAATAAAGATGAAATGTCTTCATACCTACATAACTTTGTATGATTGAAGCGAAAATGGTATTTGTACCATGTTTGTTTACCAAAACGGACACTTAACAAAAAACACACTGCATACATGTATGTTATCGCAATCTTAAGTTAATACACAAAAATATGACGACAATGAAGTATTCCTGAACATAATATAGTGGAATCATCCCTGTTACGCCAGTTCCAAGTTATTTTAAATATATATTTTTATTTCTTGGAAGTCTAGATTTTTATTTCAAATGTTTTTCGCCTGAAAGGTGGGTCATTTATCGGATTGTTAAAGTATTTTATTGAGTAAAACACAGTGTTTGTGACGCGAAGATTAAACATTAACTAAAGCAATAATTTTGAAACATAATTTCGAAGTCACGAAGTATTGAGGTCGGTAAAATAATACTTTTGTCATTCAACAACGTTGTGAGGAAATATTTTCTAAGGTTTTATTTGTATGCATGGATTGTTTGTGTGTGATCGTTAGCGGAGCAAAGCGTACGAGATGGGTAAGAGAAGGTTTAAAGGGTTTGTAATGATATGTAAATTTATTATAAAATAAATTAATTCCAAAGGTAATCGTACGCTTTGTTCCGCACCGCTGACTGACCGTTCGTCTGTGTATTGTACAAAATATGTGGTATGTTATTTTTTATACATATTGACGTTGCAAATTTTAAATAACATAAGGGAAAATGACCGCGTTGTTGGATTTGCATCGCTCGGCTCTGCGTCAGAAGTTGATAATCCAATTGCACGCCCAACGTTATTTCTAATTTCAACTGTTGATACTCCTAGGGCATGGCGTGATCGGTGCACCGACGGCGAATGTATTGGCCGTTGATGCAATAAAATACATATTTTTTTTATTGTTAATTCCATGTTAGGTGTATGTAGTTAACTTTAAACGTGTATCTAATAATCATAATTCGATATTATTACAACATTGTAAATTAAATAAAATTATTTATGAAATTGTAGGTAGTGTGTTTTTTATACTGAAATGAGATTGGTTCAGAATTCGGTGGAGTAACTGTATTGTGGAACTTGCAACCTATAAAACTTTAGTTCATTTCGACTTGATTAATGTCAAAATACCAATGTTATTTCTTATAAGTAACATTCTATGTATGTCTTAGAGCTAATTTTTTTGTTTAAAATGATTATACTCGGTAAAAATTGTACTATCGTTTAAAAAATGCATTATCTTCAAGGCCTTGGAGGATCTATTCGATTCTATCTGAACTGACCCTTACACAGCTTCAGAAGTAACCAAAGAGATCGGTAGCGTGAATATGCGATCGTCACATTCATATGTTACGAACTTGTTCCGTTACCTTCTGTGTTCGGGTTCGTCGATCAAAGTAAGTGCGACATGCGCGTGTCTGCGCAACGATAAATTTGGTGAGTACGCGGCCTTAGAGTTATCTCAAATTTATAGTAAACAATTGTAACATATACGCACAATTTGAGCCTTGTTATATCCATTGCATGTTGCACAGTACGGTTTTCAGCCGATATTCTGAGATTTATTCGAAACGCTTACATACTACCTTTGTTATTTATTATATTACTTCTGATTGTATACATAATTATGGTTCCTCCGTTTCCCTGTGTTACACAATGTCCGCAGTTATACAAAGAAATTAGTGTTGTATTCGTTGTTTAATGAAGTTTTACATATGAAAAAGTTATGACCTTACACGTAGAGTTTTTCGCCTGCATTAGAGAGCTTGATTAAAACGACAGCTGCCTAACTAAAGGGGGCTTCTACTAAGACTGACAGTACACATTCTGCATGCCTCAAGGTCCTGCGTTTTGATGGAGATTGATTCGAAAAACAAGATCACTTTTCAGAAATGTTTAGAGAATACTAAGCACAGCTTTTAACATTCACTCCAATACTTCCATGAAATAATTTGACAGAATCGGTGCTATGATGCATCTCAGCCCTCAACCATGATCATCTTTTGTTTACCGACTTTATGTGCCATGTTGCTTTATATTTGGCAACTTCGCGCTTTGTCGTGCAACGTTGGCCGTTGCAATAAAGTTCTAGCAATAATAGGGAGTTTTGGCGCTGCTGTTACATCGATAGATAACTCGCTAACTTCATTGAAGTTATGTCTGCAGCAATGTACGTCGAATGCCACATTGGGTCCTTGTGATCCCGCTGTTCATGACTAAATACAATAAATATTAGGAGTATTAGGTATAATGAAATTGTTTAATTTAATGCCAGTGTGACTGAACACGGGAGGAACATTGTAATTTTGTTTCAATACAAACAATCTGAAATCATCCTTGTTTTCTTTTGAGCAATTCCCGTAAAATATCCCGTGACTTATAAGGTATGAGGCGAAAGCGTTATGGAAGAGCCCGAAACATTTTTAGGGTTCCGTACCTCAAAAGGTAGGTAAAAAAGGAACCCTTCTATGTTCACTTTCTTGTCCGTCTGGCTGTCCGTGTATTCGAAAAACCTATAGCCGTTTCATGGGATCGAACAGCAAAGTTTGTCCTTTAAAAAGTTTGAGTACGGAACCCTCGGTGCGCGAGTCCAACTCGCTCTTGGCTGTTTTTTTTTAATCTGTAAAATCAAAAGCGAATTCTATCCAATAAATTAAAAATAATCGTATAATCAGCCCTTTTCCTAATGTCTCTTCCTACGAAACAAAACAAATGAACCATGTATCGTTTTTCATTAGAAAAAATGTTGAAGATAGATGACGATTCAAGGCTTGAACAAATGAACAGGCTTATTTTTGGATTTCAAAGTTAAGAACTTAATAAACGTAGGTGGGTCAATGACCGCTTTTGCTATCTTAGCTGGCACCAACTATAGCGTGGGCGTAGTAGGAAGGGTAGTCCTAGTATCATTTACACCTACCTATAGATACCTAAATATGAATTGAGGCGGTGAAGTAGACTGGCTGATCATTAGTCATCATCATCAGCCTATTAATGTTCCCACTGCTGGGACACAGGCCTCCTCTCAATGAGAGGGAATGGGCTATAATCCACCACGCGGGCCCAGTGCGGATTGGTAGATGTCACATGTCTTCGAATTTTTTGGTTCTAGAACATGCCGGTTTCCTCACTATGTTTTCCTTCACCGTTTTGAGAGCAGTGGTGATGAAATAAATTACACAAAGTAATGCGCCTGTCTGGGTTCGAACCCACGACTTACTGTTCGTAAGTCGGGGCTGCCACCACTGGGCCACCGCTGCTCCTCAGGATCATTAGTATTATAGAGTAAATTATTCAAACAAAACGGGTTCGCCCATATAGGTACCTAATACAGAATCGGAAAATAGGTACAGCGCCGCTTGCATAGATCATACTTAATAATATTGTTAAATGTATGTATTGTTTTTTAAGTATGCATCTTAGATGTTTGACTCAATCACGCATAAAACTTTAATAAAAACCAATATTTTAAGACTTTGTTTAACCAATGATTATGCAAGTGCCTAAAAGGAGAGATTCACAAATGGTTGTTCAGAATAATGAAGCAAATGATAATCAGTCCTGTTATTATAAGACACCTATGTCAACGCAATCAGAAGCGGTAGTCCTGAAATTATACAGACTACTAGGTCTGGTCGCTCAGTGCGTCCTCCTATTAGATTTGCTGATTATTATTTGCATTAATTTTTAAGTCACTGTCAGGATCAATTGCTTATTATGTTGATTTAAATGTAACATTTATGTCGTCCCATTTTTGTTACAATTGTAAATGTTTGGGATGTGAATCATAGTCAAGACTAATATGGGTATGTGATGGCAACACCAGAGTGTCAATGAAGCTACTATACATGTCAACTGGTCAAGTGAATATACGGATTAATGATGGAGACTTGTTTTAATATTATCTGCCAGAGTCTGATTGAACAGACTTAGAGTTTAAAATATGTCACAGGTTTCTCCGGTTCTGGTTTTGGTTCTTCTCTAATAAGCATGTTACAGCATTCCATGCACTCTGTACAGGTAGGGAAAGAAGATAAATCGACGTCTTGCGGCCAATAGTCTCTTGGTTCGTACTTGTTTCTCCTGAACATCTGGTGGTTGAGGAGCGTCCAGAACCAGAGGCAGGCTCTTCCTCGGCGGAACTTAACAGCTGACGTCAGGACCGCCTCTATAGCGCGCTGACAAACCGGGTCTCGTTCATAACACGTATTGAATTTCAAGTGTTTTATGTTGCAGCGGAATACCTGAAATCGAGGGCTTTTTGTAGAAATTGGGAGATATAATTTTGCATAGGTATACCTGCATAAGACCACCTAGATCATGGTGTGAAAAGGATTCATGTGTCGTGAGAAGAGATGACCATAAAGAGGCTTAATAGTTTTTGCAGAAAACCAGTTCTCTTAATCAATATTGTGAATTGTGATTATTGATCGTTTGGACTGTAACGGCGTCAGTAGGTTTCAGCGAGTCTGAGCTGAGATCTGGACACGACGACAGGGCATTTTTGATCATCACTACACGCTGGCTTTATATGTATACTTAGGTCTCCCGGTTTCCCCAAACAAACATCGCTGTACCGCCCTCGCTTCTCGTTATCAAATTTAGCGGATTTCCCATGACCTCCGTCGTCGCTCTAACTTGTGCACCGTGTCTACCGGTGCGCGTATCCAGTTTTCGTTCAGCAAGTATTTATTGACAGGAGACAATATTCGTAGGTATCTCACTGGTCTACTCTTTTTTGTTTTTTTTTTTTTCGGATGGGAAATCATCTAATGACTCCTCCGCTCTGGGCGGAGCAGGAGGGAGTGTCAGATTTTTACTGACTAAAACCCATCCATGTTCCTTCATCGCCCTTTGTGTTCCGGGGCCACGGTATCTCTTTCGAATTGTCCCGCAGCCCCGGCAGGCTTCGGTCCTTGCAGACCCCTTCATTATTGCTGACTCTCTTTGAGGCGCGCGTGGAACACGAACTCGCCGTCGACACGGCCTGTCGTCATGAGACGGACGGACGGCGAGCTAGCCCTTAGCTCCCCGTCCATAGGCCCGCGCCTACGTTGGCAGGAAGCAACCACGTGGCCCAACGCCCGGGGCGTCTCCTGCGGCGGCCGGGACGTGTGGATCTCTCCCTGTCCCGTTCCGCCACCTCCTTCGCTAGCATGACTGCTTCGCAGAAGGAGGTGACGGGTTCCCATTCCGTCTCGCTCCGGACCATGGATTGCACCAGGGCCGGGAGCGAGAGGTCGCCGCCGCCGATCGCCGCTTTGAGGACACGGCGGTGCTCCACCCAGGCGGGGCACACCTCCACAGTGTGCTCCACCGTGTCCTCCGGTCGATCCTCGCATTGATACTGGTCTGCCCGTGACGTTAAGAACAGGGTCTGTGTGAGGTGGAGGACCGGTGGAACGCAGGATTTTGTTTTAAATGTAAAATTATAGTGATTGCAGTGCAGTCTTACTTCATGTCCACACATTTCGATCATGCAGTAGTTTGTGAAACTAACTGGTACAAGAGACACTCGGAAACCCACTTTTTGGAGGCGATCTGTTAGGACAATGTGGACTGTTAGGGTTCATATAGGTACTAAATCCAAAGACACTCAAATATTTAAGAACAATAGGCGGGAGAAGACGAAGAAAATGGTAATCCAATACTTATTTGACACTAGACAGACCGATTTGTTACTCAGTCTTAGTAACAAATCGGTCTGTTTAGTGTCATACGCCCGCTGGTCAGGTACTCAGCAATCGTGTTTCAACATTGAAAATGTTCGAGATCAAAGTTTTTGAATGAAAATATTCCCAATGTCCGAATTTATTCAATCAAAATCGTACATAATTTTTTATTATTTGTGAGAAGCGGATTAAAACTTTCCAAGCTTGTAATGACTTGTGAACTACCGCGTTTAGAAGAACTTGGTTAATAATTATAATGTGGAAATCCACTCGTTAAGGCCCGGACCCCACCAAAGCGGAGACGACCGGTAGGGAGAGGAAATGTGCAAGATTCTACCAATTGTAAACGAGAGACATCATGTAGATTTCAACCAATGTGATTGGTCGGTTTTCGCACATCTTAATCTTCTTTCCGCTCCGCTCGTTTTAGCTTTGGAGGCGTCCGGGTCTTACAGGAAGGACGGGTTGGTGGTTGAAGTCAGTCTTAGGAGAGGCTTATTATGTATGTCGGGTCATGGTAGCTTCGGCTTAGTGATAATGATGATGTATGTGTCTTCAAGGAAGACTACCTATCATGGCAGCTGACAAAGAATGGTAAGTGTTGAATAAAACGTAAGTACCTCTTAGACCAGACAATAGGTGCGGTTTATGTATGCATGTGTCAAATGTATTGCAAGGTCCATAGTATATTTTTACAAACAGAAAAGACATTTTAATATAATATAGTAAAAAAATCAAAAAGTGATAGAAATGACATTAAAAATAAATGGTAAATAGCGATAATAATTTTGTACGGATGACAGTTTTTTTTTAAACCACGCTATGTTTCGACATTTTACTGAAAACCATAGATAAGTAAGTAGGTACCTAACCATAAATAGTATTTTATTTTGTTGATAATTTTTAGAGGGTCCTCCTAATAGAAGTCTCCTTGATCTCTGATTCTTTGTTCGATGTAGGTTATGCGTGGTGATCTAGGGGTGAAATGTAGTAAGTGTGGGTTAGCGATGTAGGAACTGCGCATGTAGGTATGTAGGTACCTATTAAATCAATTGGAAACGGGATTATCAGTAAATATGCAAGCCCTACCACCACGAACTAAAATAGATGCTCCAAATGGAAGAAATGATACCTATACGGCTTGTTAGCATAATCAACTGTGACATAAATACAGTTACGTCCATGACATAGGTCCCTTGAAAGAAAGAAAGAAAGAAGTGCAAGTTGACATAAGTAGCAACATAAGACGACAACGAGCAACGCAAGAGACGAATTAAGCAATATACCTAATCATGATATTTTGTTACCATTGGGTACCTACTTAGTTTTCAGTAGTAGCTCGAAGTTTGGATTTGTACCCAGCTCGACCTCTATATTATGGTACAGTACCAACCCACATTTATCATTACATTACACACATTTACACTACATACGCACATATATTTTCATTTAGGTAATAATTCAATAATTTTCATGTTTATTACATTTTTTTGAGTTTAGAGAATATATAGGTACATACACTCACAATATAGGTGTCATAATATGATGCTTTAGAAGTGCAGTTTCAGCAGTGCAGCCACGCGCGCCCAGTGCGGGGCTAGCTGAATGCCGCTTATCTTTGATTTTTTTTCTACGGAATGCCAGTGTTCAGTTCGGGTTTTTCAGATACTACCTAAGCATCATCTTCCTGTTCTCGTCCCATTTTACTTGGAGTTAGCACAACACGTTTTCTTCTTACATTCTCCCTTATCAGACGTCACGGCAACACTTACTCCTTTCTCTTTCATATCATTCCTCACACAATCCATTCATCCATTCTTTGGCCTTCTTATGCCTCACCTTAGATCAACATTTATATCCATCACTCTTTTAGTCACATCCGTTTCTGTACCAGTAGATACCAAAGCAAATACCAATTATCTTGAGATTTGGACGTGATGCAATGGGCAAACTTATCAGTGGAAAATAATAATTATCAATGCAGAGACTTAGGAAAATTCCATTACCTACTTTTCTGGCTCTAAATCTTAAGTGGATAATAGTGAACCTCGCTTCCGATTGGTAATAACAAACAATTGAATGGCTCGTAGATTATTCTGAATTGTGATCATTGTTTTCTAATTACTCTTAGTCTTGATCTGACTTTTCATATAATAACGAGACCCGTGTAAGTCGTTTATATTCATCCGTTTGTCTATGACAGCAGCCCATCACTTCCACAGCTGGGTGGGACACAGGCCATGACCGACAATTTCGCGACAACTAAATTGATGCCTAAATATAATTCACTGAAATTCAACTTTCAGCGCTGATTGGGTTTTGAAGTAGGTATTTTGCTATTTATTTAGTCGTTGCATAAGTGACGGCTGTGACTAATGATATGTTATGCATGACAGTTTTAAATGTGCATGCAAACTGAGTTCCATTGCACAGTTTTCTCCTGCACACGTTCAGACACAACTGATCATGCATAACCTCTATGGTAGGCTCTATGGTGTATCTCGTCTATTGTGGGTTTAAGTAAAATGATCAATTGATCACTCTTTTAAACTGTCCGTACCTACAATAAATTTCTTTAAATTTAAAATTAAGAAATTTGAAATTAAGATTTCTTTGTGAAGTTTATATCATCTAGTCGAAGTTATTGAAAATCGAATGGAAACTCAACAGTCGTGATGGGTATCGAAATCTAAACGTGTTCGTATCTTAGCACAAGTGAAGTATGTTAACACAATGGTCATATAAATGATTATACCTACGTTCCGCCAGTGTTAAGATTGTGTAGAAGATAATGACACAAAATTGTACTTAGATATTTTGATGGCGGAAAATTAAAAACTTATAAAATATTACGTACCAAAGAGTAAATTTTATTTTTATAAAAAAATATGCTTATACCGTATGCTAAATATTTTATATGTTTAAACTTAGGCAGTAACATGACTCTGTTTGCTTCTTAGTCTCAATCTTAGTGGCAAGCCTCCTTCAATAGACTGCACAGTGTTGCTTCCGTGGTTCACTTCTAATGTTCGCTTGGTGGTAGTCGCTGGCTCTACGCTGAACTTGTGCAGTATTGCTGCGAGCCCTGCTAGGGACTGCATCTCGCCTAGTCGTGCACCTGAATACAAAATAAAGTTAAAGTTAGTACTAGGTATATCGGGCCTTTTTGACGAGTATTGATTGACGAGAATTCACAGACTTCATAGTTCATCATCTGTCAACCCTTTTCTAAACTATGTCGGGGTCAGCTTTCACTACATATTATAAAACAAAGTCTCCCGCCGCGCCGCGTCTGTCCCTATGTTTGCTTAGATCTTTAAAACTACGCAAAGGATTTTGATGCGGGTTTTTTTGTAATATAGAGTGATTCAAGAGGAAGGTTTTAGTATATAGCCTTTATGGGCGGTCGTTGCGTCTAGTATAAACGGATGCAGCTAAATGCAGACTTCATGGGTACCTATCGTTATCGAACCTTAACAACAAAATTATGTAAACCCCAACGTCCCCAACCCACACTTAATAATAAATAAATAAATGCTACAGAGAGATTCCCGACGGAAAAATCAAATACTTGTTTGTTGTAGGACCTTTTTTTTTTCGGATGGGAAATCATCAAATGACTCCTCCCGCTCTGGGCGGAGCAGGAGGGAGTGTCAGACTTTTACTGACTAAAATCCATCCATGTTCCTTCATCGCCCTTTGTGTTCCGGGGCCACGGTATCTCTTTCGAATAGTCCCGCAGCCCCGTTGTTGTAGGACCTAAGAATCGAATTCTTTACAAAATAATTAGGTACCTAGTAATTGTCATTGCCTAACTACAAGGGTTCTGGATCTGGGCTTGCTGTAGGTTTTCCTGTTCATGTAAATAATGAGGTTGTAGGTTGGGGAATTTAGAATGTATTGTTATTGAATTAAACTTAACATTCATCTTTGCTCAATACTACCTATAAAGGGAAAAATTATGCGACCTCATTGTGTACCTATTTACCAGATTTTAAAGAGGTAACTAAGTACTAAATTAAAGTAGCCATTCTTAGGTAATCATTAAGTAAATTATGAGTATTCAATCATTTACGTATTTACTTTGCTTCATAAGTATGTAAATACATGTTTTTATCTAGTTCCATTTAACTAGATAAAAACATTTACAACCTAGCAACGTTGCTGTATTAGATATCGGTATAACTGTTATCCGCACCAGCTATTACTAAACCCCATAAAATAAGATTATTCCTAACTACCTGTTATATTTCTAATAGATTTGATTCCAGTATCAATGTTAGCTGGTAGTAAATTACCGATAATAATTTGTTTGTAATGGCACTAAGGTAGGATTATGCTAATAGGTATTTAGTTGAATAATTAATGATATGTTGTTACTAACGCAGAATAGAATAATAATTAGTTCTAATTATAACTGAATAAGTCAGGGTTACTACTCACCAATGCATTGCCGAGGTCCTTCACCGAACGGCATGTACGCGTACTTATGCTTTTCTACATTCGGATCGTTGAATCTGTCCGGGAGGAACTCTGTAGGATTATCAAAATACTTCTCGTCGTTCTGTATGGCCTGCACTGGAATGATGATCTTTACACCAGGGTCAAGGGTGAGGCCCAACTCCGGGATCGTGTACTTCCTCGCACACACTCTGTGTAAGTTTCCTAAAGAGGGGAATATCCTCATGGCCTCCTTGAACGCGTTACTCAGTGGTGTCATCTCAGAGATCGAATCGTAGCACAGTTTATTGTTGTACTTCGCAAGCACTTGATCGATATCCTCCTGGACTTTCCTCTGTTCTTCCGGATGGAACGCTAACTGGTGTAACATGAAGCTGGTCGCTGATGAAGAAGTTTCGAACCCAGCTGCAAAGAACACAAACACCTGTGCCACCATACATGTGAGGTCCATCTCCATCTCCACATGCTCAGGTTTTCCATCTGCAGTTCTCTTCTCCACCGACTCTCCCGTTATCTTTCCTTTTTCTTCCAGTTCCAAAAGTAAATCAATAAAATCATTCCGACCAATGGGCTTGTTGTTTCTCTGTTTGCGGATATTTACAACGATTTCTTCTATAGAATCCATCAACACAGTCTCACGTAAAGCTCTTTGAGCTATTCTTCTGAAGTCGGGGAAGAGGTCGTAGAATGCTACCATGACATAATTCTTCCAAGATCTCTTGAATATCTTTCTTCCCAGGTCTCTGAAAAGGGAATGCTCGTCGTTGATGGTGTCCATCTGTATGCCGAAACCGCAAGCGCCGATGAACTCGGTAGTGAAGCGCGCCATCAGCTCGCGCACGTCGCAGTCTCCGCCGCGCTTCACGATGTCTTCGCCGACTTGCTGTAGCTTTTCCGCGCACTGCACCACCAGCGGGAACATGTTTTTCAGCTTGGCGGTGGTGAACGTTGACGTCAGACGTTGTCTCAATAACTTCCATTTGTCACCATCGACATGGAACAAGTTAAGAAACACGGGCTCAAGTTCTGGATCCCTACCCATTCCTCTTGGGTAGAAAGACGCGAAATCCACACTGAGGATCCTCCTCACTATATCCAGGTCCCTGACGACAAGCTCGGGTGTTGTTCCTCTGTACAAGCCCACTACTGGCTCGTTGGGGTACTTGTTGTACAGTTCCACGGCTATTTCTACGATACTTTTCTTGGCCACAACATTATCGTATAGCGTTCCGAATACTGGCACTGGTTTCTCGTATTTCACATTGCGTTTTTCCCAATAATCGTGGTTTCTGGTGGTGTAATAGTACAGTAGCACGAGCACGAGCGGCAGCAGTAGGAGGGGGATCATGTTGGCGGCTTGACACTAGCGGCCGGACTGAGTGGCGGCTGACGGGCTAACTTGCTATCAATGAGTGATTATACCTACATATATGTATTTGCCACTACGCGTACGGTTCCGTCGGACAGCGTGCCGGCCGTGTTGCATTTACCTTCGGACTCTAATTTAATTGTCCCACTATTTTTTGCTTAACTGGTTTGATAAAACCTTGAACTTGGGGCGCAGTTATTTTGATATTTCTTGTTTTGTAATATTCTCAACTTTATTCACTGGGAGCTTGCTTGATGTTCGGCCTTGTTACCTGTAATTAAAAATATTTTTTTTTTTATTTCGGAAATTAAATCTTATAAATAATACTATCGGACAATCAAGGGAAAGGCATCGTTCAGATGTTTATCGAGAATAAAAGTCAACTTATTATCAGGGACTATAAAATACAATCTATAACAAGACCAGACGCAAGAACGAAATATGTCTTGTCGGACTGTAGTAACATGGCTAAGACATTGTCAAAAACCGACAATGTTGTCATAATGACAGGGAGTAATGATGTAAATCCAATAGAGTTTATGGCAGAAATATCTATAGCGTTACATTTTCTTAAAAATTGCAATGTATTTGTAGTAAATATATTTAATAATCCTTTCCTTAATGAATGTAAATTAAATAATCAGTTAAAGCTACTAATCCGAAACTATGAAAACTGTACATTTATTAAAACAGACAATATAACGAATGTTGCACAACAAATAATTCATCAGATAAATGTTCTTCAGTACAGCAATAAATTCCTCTCTTATAACAACCACAATTTCAAAAAGGGTATTGACACTCAGGAAACATTGCCTCATTATTTCCGGGAAAACCATGATAACGTAAAACCAAAGAAAGGAACAATACCTTATTATTTTCCATTAAGTAATAAAACCTCGCAGGTAAACCTCAATGATCGAACAATAACTGATAATATTAATGTACAACCAAGGAAAGGCACGATACCTTATTATTTTAAATCCCTTCAAATAACCTCACAGATAGACTCAAATGATTCTGCAGGGCCAAGAAATCATCTTTTTCGTAACTAAAAATGAATTTTCCGTGTTTCATCAAAACATAGCTGGTGCATTAAATAAAATGCAAGATTTAGAAGTAGCACTAAGTGAGCTTCATGATCGAAATGAAAATGTAGTGGTGGTATGTCTGAGTGAACATTTCATAAAAAGATGTGAAGAAAAATATTTGAATTTAACAAATTTCTATCTCGGGGCAATCTATTCCAGACTGGAACGACGTGGAGGCACGTGTATTCTGTGTAAGAAAGGTCTCGAATGTGTTGAGCTGGATGCAGTAAAGGAATTTGCTATTGATAAACATTTCGAAATATGTGGTGTGGAAATAAAACAGCTAAAACTAATTATAATTTGTATATATAGGATACCAAACTCTGACATTAATATTTTCTTTGGTCACTTTACGAAAGTTATAACAAAACTTCAACACAAAAAATGCAATATAATTGTTTGTGGCGACTTTAACATAGATTTGCTATTATCTGATAAAACTAGTACTACATTCAAGGAATTGATGCTTAATTATGGACTGAAATATCACATACATGAACCGACTAGGCTTAATAAATGCATAGACAACATTATTAGCAATATAGATAATGTCACTGGTAAGACATATAATTTGTACCTTTCTGATCATAACACAGCTCAAATAGTCAACATTGAACGGAAAACTTCAAGCAGAGTGGAAATGGATTATTGTTTCATGACTATAAATGATTTAAATAAAGAGAACATCACAAAATTCGTAGAATACATCAGCTGCATAAGTTTTGGTGAAATCTATGGTATAACAAATGCTAATGAAGCCTTTAACAAATTTCATGATTTGTTGACATTATTTTACAAACTATGCTTCCCTTGTATTAAAGTTAAAATGAAACACATTAGTGGTAAACCTAAATGGATAACAAAAGGCATAAAAAAATGTTGTAATACTAAGCGGTCATTAAGGTACAAGTATTACCTAAATAAAAATAATGAAAATAAGAGTAAGTACAATGCGTATTCTAAATTATTACGGAAGTGCATGAACAATCTACAGTCCTTGTGTAATGAAAGACACATTACTTTTTCTCGTAATAAAATTAAGGCCACGTGGGATATTGTGAAGCGCAACATGGGTAACGAACCGTTTAGGGAATATATCAGTAAAATTATTGATGGTAGTATTACGTTGACATCTGGATCTGACATTGCTAATAAATTTAATAATCACTTTGTTGACATTTCTAATAATAATAATGAAAATTGCTCTACACATAAAATTAATGAAAGTGACATACATAAAATAGAATCGAATGATAAAAGTATATTTATAGAACCCACTAATGCCTCTGAAATATTTCGTATCATAATGTCTTTAAAAAACACGAAATCGGCTGGTTATGACAACATCACAACCGAGCTCGTTAAAAAAATAGGTCAACATATAGCATCGCCATTGGCTCACATCGTCAATTTATCCTTGGAACAAGGCCGCTTTCCTAATAGGCTAAAACTGTCTCTGATAAAGCCGCTATACAAAAAGGGTTCAAAATCAGACGTTGACAATTACCGACCTATCGCTCTCACTCCCGTTATATCAAAAATTTTTGAAAAAATTATGTACAGGCGAGTGATGAAATTTATTATTAAACACAACATTCTTGTTGACCAGCAATACGGGTTTAGACAAAATAAATCGACTACTTTGGCAATATTTACATTAGTGAAAGCAGTGATGACGAATATTAACGATAAAATACCTAATTGTGCATTGCTCTTAGACTTAAGTAAGGCGTTCGATCGTGTTGATCATGCGCGGCTTCTAGAAAAACTTGAAAGATACGGTATCAGAGGCCTAGCCAAAGAGTGGTTTCAATCTTATCTAACTGACAGAAAACAGGTAACGAGGTTAACAAAACGAAACAAATTAAGTAACACTTTAGAAGACTTTGATTCTGAAGCACGGACTAATTTCTGTGGGGTACCACAAGGTAGTATCTTGGGGCCATTATTGTTCCTTCTTTACATAAATGATTTGCCGCAGTCAATAAAACATCAGTGTGTATTGTTCGCCGATGACACCACAATTATTATTAAATGTAAAAATTCACAAAATTTTGAAATTGAAATTAAACAAACATTAAATGATATTATACAATGGTTAGATGCTAATAAATTAAAAATAAATATTTCCAAAACTAATCTGCTTCATTGCAAAACATTTAAAAGTAAGCCTGTACGCCTTAATGTTGCACTTAACAATAATAATATAGAACAGGTACGTAATGCAAAGTTCCTTGGTGTAACACTTGATGAGCATTTCACTTGGAAGAATCACATCGAAATAATTTCAAAAAAAATCAATCAATTCGTATTTGCTTTGAAAAGAATTAAAGTTATTACATCTTTGCGTACCGCCATAATGGTGTATCACGCGTACGTCTGCTCAGTAATACGATACGGTATAGTTGTGTGGGGAAACTCTTCCGAAATAGCGAAGATCTTCATCGCCCAAAAGAAGTGTATTCGTGCAATATTCAAAATGCAGTGGTCTGACTCATGTAAGCCTATGTTCAAGTCGCACAATCTACTGACGGTCCCATGCATTTATATTTACGAAGTTGCCAGGTTTGTGAGGTCCAATCTTGAACTATTTGAACGGAAAGATAACACAAATAAAAGGAAACCTACACATTTAGATTTTGAAATGCCTGTTCCAAAGCTAGAACTTTTTCGGCGGAGCTGCGTTTATATGGCTCCCCTAATTTATAATGCTTTACCTAGGTCAATTACCCAATTACCCTTCAATAAGTTTTGTGTTGCGTTGCGGACGTGGTTGTTGGAAGAGTGTTTTTATTCGATAGATGAGTTCTTTCAAAAGTGTCCCTGTAAATTTTATACTATTAAGCACAGACATATTTAACTGTAAAGTAGACATAAACTGAAAAATGTAGTTACATAGTAATAAATATCTCAACTGTAGAACCCTGTACTATTGCATGCTATATATTGGCCAAATGTGTGTTACTAAATATTTTAAATAAGAACTTCATGTACCTACCATATTTGATGCAATAAATGATTGAATTGAATTGAATTGAATAATTATTATGATAATGAGTGTTTAAAACGTAGACTAGGAATATTACTGTGGTCGCAACTTTTTAGTTATTTTTTCGTAAGCACTGCTAAGCAATTAATGTTCAATCAATTCTCTTTCGAAACCTCTCTAATCCTTGTGATGTCTGCAATGGCCATGTCATGATGTCAGCCAAGCAAACAACATGAAATAGTCCCACCCCTTCGCCACCTCTCGAGTGACGATCTTTGCAAAATTGTAGGACTAAGCATAATTGCGAACAATTCTCCAGTAAGTTTATAACAATGCCTATGAGAGTGTATGTTCTGTATCTCCCATTTTTGCAATGTATATCCGTTAGATAAAATCATAGCTCAGGGAATTTTCCGTTTATAAGTGCTCCAGAGATGTATTTCGACAGTCTCAGAGGTCAATTCAGCTCTTAGCCTTTTCCAAACTGTTGGAATTTGATTTTTAGTCCAACCAGGTTGAATACCAGTATTTTTATGGAGGGATTCTAAAGTTCATTAAGGAGACAACAGTTTGCAACTAATGGTTGCGCTTCGAGGAATAATTTAGTTCCGCTTAGTTGGTTGCGCTTAAAAATAGTTGCGCTTTGAGAAATACCCCATTTTACTGGGGATAACTGCAACATTATTTTTATCTTCGAAAACAGTACCTAAGTATTGTTGTATAAATATTAGAATATCTAAACAAGATAATGTATGTAGATATTAGTACCTACTTATCTGTTGTTATCAAAGTATGTCGAGAAAAAAACTATAAACAAAACTCGTCTAGAAAATTGTAATAGTTACGAAACATAGGTAGGTACTGTTGAAAAGTATGATCTACCTACCTATGTGTATTGTGTAAATCAATGGCAAGTAGCAACTAATATTTGGAGTAGATAAAATTAGTTACATGTGAAAGAACACTCTATATGTAGGTACCTACCTAAATAAGTTACGATATAAAACCGAGATAACCAATCGATAAAGATTAATAATAATCTAGAAATCACCTGTTATTGTCTACATGGAGAGAGTCACTCATCCACAAAGTAAAATGCTTTGGAAATGAAATGAGGAACTGACCTTCGGACTTGAACAAAACAACGCCGTTCAAGCTATTTTTAACACTATCTCGCCACACGGTTGATAACACTTTGACAACACATTGTTAGGTAAACATACAAAGGTTTAATTTTGATGATTTTAAAGTAGAAGTATTTAATATAGAAGTAACTTTAACGCTGCAGTGGGAACATCAATATTTCCAAGTAATAAAAAAGAAAAAAAATAAAAGAAAACAACAATCAACAATGATTATGTACAAACTATAATAAGTTATGTACGTAGGTAGGTACCTTAATGAGATGAAATCCTTACACTTTTTATCACAATTTGCAATATTATAATGGCATGAAATTGTCTGCCGTAGTTCTGGATTGCTGGTTGTTTCGACTTTGCCTCTTCAAAGCCTTTGCGATCTTTTATATAGCGTCGAGACGGTTCAGTCAACATGAAGTTTAGACTTTGGACTTGGAACGATCGGTCCTAGTTTGCTTTTTTGTACTATTCCGTAACCTTTAGTTCGGTGATGATAGAGTAACTACTGTAGGTAGTGGTTTTTATCTCAGAGTCCATCCATGATCACGCAGCTATATTATGGACAAGACGAGACGTCTTTTCCGTCCGGCCCGGGGTGACACTAGTCAAGACTAGTCAAGAACCAGTTCTAGTTTCATGTGTGTTTATTTTAAATCTACATAAATAAAAATGAATGTTTGTTTATAGCAAATGGATCAATCGACTGCCCTGAACTTGTTTTAAAATTAACGTTACGCACAAATCAGATGGGACTGCGACAACGACCATTCTTAATGTACCTTTTGCGAACACTAAATAAAGGCGTAATGCATACTTTCCAAGAGCCAGTCGCAGTTTTAACAAAGTTTCTTGTGAACCCGGTATTGATCTATTCTGCACCAATGCAAGCACAGTAAGAAAAGTATTGGCAATTCCATTTTTTTGTACAGAAGGCACCTTCTTGCTCTTGAACCGTTTATTTTACAAGTAAAATTATTTTTAGATAAATTATTAACAATTAAATAAAATTAGCCAACTTTTTGAAATGAATCAATAATTTAACAAAGCTGTAGTGTTAGATTAAGAATAATAAGGAACTAAAATATTTATATATATTTTTTTCTTTCTCTTTGTATCTATCTGTGGAGGCTTGTTATTAGCAATTTAGTTAGGTATATATTTTTTGTTACTATAATGTTATTAGTCTGTAAGCTTTCCTAAAATAAAATAAATGAATAAATAAATAAAGTAAGTTTGTCCTCTATGCTCCAATTGTGATGATTGGTACGTTGGTGGGTAGACTACTTTAAATATCCACTTGTCGACTTTTTATCTACTATGTATTTTGATAATTTAATTGTAAAAAATAACTGCTCAATATATTGGTACAATAACATCTGATAGCAGAGGTTATTGACACAAGTGTGTGTTACTGGAAGTTCAGCTATAAGATCAACGTCTACTTAGGCAGGTACCAACAGTTTCCACGAACCGGAAGACGTTGCGTTGGAAGGCGTCCCACTAGATGGACCGATGACCTGGTGAAGGTTGCGAGGATCCGCTGGATCCGAGACGCACGAGACTGGTCGATATGCTTTCGGCTGAAATGATGATGAATCATCATAATCATCAGATACACCTCATACATCATTATTTATGATGTAGGTATCTGAAATGTACCTGAAATTACGCTGGTGCACCTGTGATGAAGGGGTTCATCACAGGTGCACGGTAATGCTGCTTGGCAGCATTTAACAGTGAGGTGGTACTTTCCCGGACTAGAGCAATAGGGTACATGATTGTTTAACACATTCACAATCCCAACGCTACTTATTTTGACAATTCAACAATAAGTATTCGTTTTGTCTTTACATTGTAGTGCAGACTTTGTCAAACACATTATTATGACGGTTACAAATTTCTTCCAAAATCTTTCGGATTATGATTGAAATGCAGGTCTCGATCAGTAATGTTGGTTCTTGTGGGCCTATCCTAAGTAGGTACCCATTAAGCAATAGCAGTTATTTGCAGCGTGCTGACAAAACGACAGCAAATCAATAAAATAAGAGCTATCTAAACACCATTCTACTTGTTGGCAATGCGCAAGATTTCTTATCTTATTTAATATGTTGTATTTATAATTGAAATTACATTTTTCAGTTGCTTTTTTTTTGCAAGTTGTGATTCAGCTCTTGTACCTGCAGCCGAAATGTTCGAGATTTTCACATGACTGAATCGTGGTTGAATGGAAAAAGTCAGTTTTCCCAAGCCAGTGGGTGATTAGAGAAATCCATTTTTTACTGTCAGTGGTTATACGCCTAAATACTATTGTCGAAGACTATTCTTAAAACTTTCAGGTATGACTAGGTACCTACCTATCACCGGCAGAGTTGTTCAGTATGACGGATATCACCAATGGGTGATCATAATGTGAATGTGTAATGGGTGATGGGTAGGGGGCTTTATCATTATGAAGCATGTAAATGGTTGACACTATGTTAACGTTTTTACAGAGTTGAGAAAACTCTCAAAACACATTAAATAGATCTACAGTGACATTCACAAACTAAGGATTTGTCGTATTTCTACATAACATCATTAAGGATGATTCAAGATTGAATAAAAAACGTTTTAAATTGCGTGGATTACCTAGAATAATTGATGCTGGTGCGGGGATCTATGTTCATAATTTGCTACAACTAGCACTTTATTCGTATGTATTGCTCTAAGATACAATAACCACTTAGTGTCGCTTTCAACATCCTGTCATGAGAATGACTGGTCATTGTTTTCCATCTTTTGGAATAGTTATTTATATAAAATTTAGCACTTATTCAAAAATTTTATTGACTTGACGTCTTTTTATTATTTGCAGGACTGCACGTCAGCATACATTCATTCTATTTTTATTTTTGCGGTTCCATTTTATTCAGAGCATTTATTGTTGAGTGTTGTCTGAACATAAATTAATTTGTTTTGTATTGCATCGTAACAGTTTCGTTTTAGCATTGCAGTGCAGTGCGCTGCCAAGACAAATTCATTTGTATGAGTTTGAGGTGAACCCATTGATTAAACGGACTGTTCTCCGTTGAATGTTAAGGTAGATAGGTATTATATGGTTTTTCAAGACCATTGATTGTTTTTTTATTAAATAACATTAGTAAAACAGCCGCTCGGGTTAAGCCGCGCTTGCCTGGGTTGACCCGACCCGAACATAGTTGGGAAAAGGCTGGGCAGATGATGATAGTAATAGTTGTTGTCTCGTTTAACTATGGTAGAATACAAGTCTAAGTGCAAGTGTATTTATAGGGGAAAATAGGGTAATGAGAGTCAGTGGACAATGGTGCTCAGCGTTCTAGTTCCTAGACGAACGTAGCTAAACAAACGAATATCGTCTTAGAGACTCGTTAAGGGTAAAAAACAATCAATATTAATGATTCCAAAGGGAATGAAACTGTCTGAGACTGATAGTGTAATGATTAAAATACTTTAAAAGTTGATTAAAATAAAGATAAAGTAAAAGTTTTGTGTGTTTTATCCTATAATTATCTTGCTGACTCCCATTACCCGCTTTACCCTAAGTCGCAGACGGACGTGTACGTCACATCTTGAATAAAATCATCATCTAAACGAGACAACTTCTAATAATGGCAATCGGACTTCGCACATAAGTGTAGTTCGTTTTGTCTATTCAAGAATCATTAACAGGTAGGTACCAATAAGTAATACCTACTGACTACTGGCCGACTTAATTGTTCTATTTCAATTACTTAGTAAGTAAATAAGAAGGGAGATCATTTCTGTTGACTTGTAGGTATAATATTATGTTTGACTTGCATTGGAATTTAATTCAAGGTGAGAGCTCTAAATCATTTCAGAGTAAGTTCCGCAGATATTGAAGTTATTATTCAAGAAGTGGTTTTGTCGATCTTTCTTGATAAAACCTTTTAGAGATAGTACTTACGTAGTAGGTTAGGTATAGATTTTTCTTATATTTCGTTTCATAGCAGACGTTTCAGTCAGTAACCATGTGGAAAAATAAAGAATAATATTTTGGTAGGTATAATCGGAAGATTTTTCTACACAATTATAACTTTTTGCTGCACAATTAAGGTAGGTATGTTACCTACACTTCCTACATGGGTAATGCTTATTTCAGTGTCCAAAGTGCGCAGACTAAAAAAGCCCGAATTCACTGTAATTTGTCTAAATTATTTACACTGTCTTGATTCTGTTCGAACCGCTCCGTATTACCAAAATGAGTTATCGTTTAGTAATACGGGCAAGATCTTATGTTTTAACGTTTGTGGTGTCAGAGCCATGCAAAGTAAAGTAAATAATAATCGTCGTATATCTAAGATATATCATACGGTATATTATTTACCGTTACAATAGCTGTTTCTCGTTGAGAGTTGATACTGCCATACCTCAACGCGGTGAAAATCGGAAACTAGTTGTCTTTGTCAAACCTCCCGTAGTTCAAGATCATTTAGATAGATGGCGCTGAATATAAACACGGTCATACTATAACGGCTATTAGCATTATGGTATAGGTAGATAGTATTTCTCAAACTCCAAGGACAAAGTTCCTACTCCAAGTGACTGGTATTCAACTAAATCACAAAAAATAATATATTGTAGGAGTTTTGTTGCGAAATTGCCCTTGTTCTTTGCCTAAAATGAAAAGAATAATGTATCGCATGACTCTGACCTAAATAAGTAAACGGTATAAGCATTACATTGGTATTACATACATAACCATTGCTTCAGATATCATAAAAATAAATTAAGGCAAAGTAATAAAAACGTTGATTCATCTGTAAAATATCGTTTCGTGATTCCTCAGTGGACTCCCAAAGGCGTAATGTGTGCAAATTGGCACGTCTCAGTGCCATTTGTAATAACATTATCTAGGATTTTATTTTCAGATACTTAAATGCATTTTTATATTCCCAAAATATTTTGTGGCGGATTAAATAAAACCAGTGTTTTTTTGAGACAGAGTTCCGTTTTTTATTAATGTTGCCAGCTTTAGGTTGGTTGCAAACTGGATTTGGCTGGTTATTTGAAAGTCAAAATCATCATCATCTGCCTAGCCTTTTCCCTACTATGTGGGGTTGGTCGGCTTTCAGTTTTACCAGATGCAGCTGAATACCAGTATTTTACATGGAGCGACTGCCTATCTGACCTCCACAACCATATTATTTTGAAAGTCAAAATAATATGGCTAAATAATAACAGCTGGACTCCTGAGACTAAGAAACACTTGACGAGGTCGGAACGTGGGTGATTGAACATCACGGTGACGGGGAAAGTCCGTTACGCAGTTGGTCCCGGCGATTGATCCTTGAGAGTTGTTACGTGGTCAGAAACCCGAACGTTCAAGTAAACAAAGACAATCTCCGCAGATGGGGGTTTATGGACGGCTTAGATCTGACTCTCACGACAGGACACGTTCCATTTTGAGCGGCATGTCACCATGAGCAGATGACCATAAGCATCAGTGAGTGTAATTACCTATTGAACTTTTTGCCGTCCATAACTGTACCCCGCCTAATCTCACACTGCATCAGATACTATTTAGCCGATTATTTAATTTTATCGCGGCTGCATTTCACTCGGCACTTTTTGTTTATTGCGTGCAAACGTTCCAACTGCTTTGAGAGAATTTACTTCGTATCTTCTTGAACGAGTACAATAATATGATGTGCATTTACTTGTGTATTATATGCAACAAGATACAGGATTGTTCTAGATACAGGTGTTTCTGGTTTTGTATCACTTGACATGTGGTTTTGAAAAGATGTTTTATGCTCTTTGTTTTGAATTCTGAATAGGTTTAAAAATGATGAGGCTTAGGTTTCATGACCGGTTTCTAAATTTTGAAAGATACACAGTAACCTTTCGTTTTAGAATTAGTTTTCGTTAGATCCAGAAGTGAACGGGTGAGTGTTGGACGATTGTAATTTGGTGCTGGCGACCTATCAAAGATGAAAAGGCAAGTTATAAGGATCATGCTTAACAAGCAATTCAGTGAAATTATGTATTTTATTTTGACGTATCTATCTAAGAAGCTAAGAACTTAGTAACTCAGCCATTTTTATCTAATCTTCCTTTCGAATTGAAATGTCTCACTAATAAAATTAACTACCACCCATTTTAATCACAATACATAACATTTTCAAGCATAAAACCGTCAAATAATCGTTTAAATGACAAATTGCATTTAAATTGTCTCCTCCACCACTTATATTTTGTCGGAAAGCATCTAGAAGTGAAATGATTATGATCCCGAGGCGAGCGCGCCCGGAAGTCGCACCTGAGTTATGCGGACGATCTGCGGCGCTTATAGCTCCTACATCTTGTACCGTGGTTACATTGTGAGAGAAATAAGACGTTTATTTATTAACAGGTGTACCTAGTTCATAAATACATGTCTGTTCTGAAAGGTTTATGAGTTAACCGTTTGCTTCAGTGATGTAGTCACTAGCACGAATAGGTACCTGTACATTTAGGGCTATTACACACTAGAGAAAAACGCTTTTAAATTTGGTTAAGGGCCGACAAGCCAGACCTGGCCATTATCACGAAAAGTCGAACACAAGCTGTGTGTATGTCAAAGAGGAATGGAAAGGAGCATGATGAACCTAAGGCTACAAGACAAATGGAAGGCTACGAAAATAAGGAACATCACTAAAATGGCAGACGTTAGAGTAAAAACCAGAACACTCAAATGGAAATGGACAGGTCATATGATGAGGGCCAAGACGGAAAAATGGACCAAAAAAGTCACAGAATGGTACCCAAGAAATGGAAAAAGACGTAGAGGAAGACAGATGAAAAGATGGGAGGATGATCTGCCAAAGTGCTGGCGAAGAACTGCTCTGGACAGAAATAGCTGGAGGGAAATAGAGGAGGCCTATGTCCCAAGACAGCCTGACCTGGTAGCTGATTAGTTTTAAGCTAATGTATTACTTGTTTATGTACTAGGAAGGTCAGAGTAAAATAAAGGCTATTTTTATTTTATTTATTTTATTTAAGGGCCGACAATTACCCTACTAGTGCGAGCGAGAATACATCATAGTCTCTCTCGCTCGCACTAGTAGGCACTAGTAATTGGTCTGTCTAAAGACAGTCTTGTCTATAGTGTGTGGTAGCCCTTAGCCAAATTTAAAAGCGTTTTTCTCGTGATATTATAATGCTTTTCAACACCTTTCAGACGAATCCTATTTCTTAAAAATATGAGTTCCAAAATACTAAGTTCGTAACATGAAATTACATACAATTTATTAGTGCACACGTAGATATGTAATATAATTATGTAGATCGGAGTTTAAAGACAGAATTAACACTAGATGAATGAAATGGCGCCAGGCCACGGGAACATGCGACTCCCGCGTTCACTTTAAACTTTATAAAACATTGGTTAGACCTGCTGTTTTGTGTGCATCAGAGTGTTGGGCCACAAGCCACAAAGGTCGGCAGGAAATTTTAGAGTATGAATGTGGAATTGTGGATGGCTATTAAAGTAGAGGAAGACCAAAAAAACGATGGATGGAAAGTATGAAGGATGATATTATAGTAAGAAAGGAGGTGAGTGATGAGATGACGAGTCATAGAGAAGTATGGAAAAAGAAGACATGCTGCGCCGACACCAAATCAATTAAGATAAGCGCAGGAATGATGATGATTTAAGTGCATACTTTTGCATTCATTGCAAAAGCGCCTACTGAACAAGAATACGCCACATGTTAAGATTTCAGTGTTTTATGAAGTGGCGATTGGCAGTGTTTTCAGGAAAGTTTTTCAGGAAAATTATCTAGTAGAGAACGTCACGTAAATGTCATTAGGGCACGCAACAATATTTGTGTTTTTCTAAAATATTATGCAAGGGTAGACAAGATATTGAAATATTGGCGACCCGGATGGCGCAGCGGTAGTGAGGTTGCTTTACGTTCTTAGGGTCCCGGATTCGAATCCCGGTAGGAGCAAATGTTTGTGTGCATTTGTTTCCGAGTCATGGCTGTTTATATGCATAATAAGTAATTATTTACAAACAAAAAGTATCTACGTAGTATATCAAATTATCAACTATCTGGTGTCCACGACACAAGCCTCGTTGTGTGTAATGTCCAGCGATATTTATTATTATTATTTTGTAAACAAGGGGTACTTATTTAAAATTCAATTAAATAAGAGTAGCTCAAATGTACATCTAATTATCTAACAAATAATTATGATCAACGCCTTTTCATTTCTCATGCTTCATCAATAAAACAAACAATATTTCTTAACGAAAGCTGTATCTAAACTGGATTAGACGATCGAAACATTGGTTTCTCACACATAAATAAACTCTCGAACGAAACAAAACACAGAAAGCCCTTCATTCAAACCAAAAACAGCATCGTGAGCATTGTAAACAAAATAAGCGTCACCGTTGTGTTAAAATAAACTGTGGAATGCCGGATATTGCAATCCAGAGCCGTCACGGGCTAGGGATCGTACAGGTGCCTCCGTCGACTCACTCAGTGCGCCGGAGCATTCACACAGCGCGCACGCACGCTAGCTCGACGGAAACTCTCGCATCGATATTAGACACGATAATTTAATACTGGACGATTTTCTAACAGAAGATACTGAGATTCAACCAAAAGTTTCTGAAGAACCTGAAGCTGCTGCTTCCTGAAAAGATAATTTATAAAACCGTGAACATTTAATTGTTCACAATTCAGATATTTACTCAGTTTTTGCAGAAGTTGTACCAGTTGAAGATACAAAACTGTGTGCGAAGAGAGATTCACAAATTGTGAAAACTCTTCAGTGGTTTAACGAAGATTGTGAATTCAATTCTGAAGTGCAAAGTGGTAGTGGACAGTGAAGTGACAGACAGTTGATAGAAGTTAAAGTTGTTGTAGTTTGGTGAAACAGTATGAAAGTCCTAACCGTATCCGACAAGGTCGCGAGTGTAGGAGATGGGAACGAACCGACTGTGGTCGACAGGCAGACTCTGACCAAGGAGGAGCTAAACAAGTAATTATTACTTTTTAATTAACTTAGATGCTTGAGACCAGAGGTTTTCATAAGGACGAATTTTCAGTGAATGAAAAAATCATAGAAACTGAAAACTCTTGTGATGATATATTTTCATATGAAAACAATATGAATTCTGTATATTTTTGAAATAAATTTTAATTTATTAATCGTTATTGGATATTGAAGCTCGTTTTTTGCGTATTGCAATGTCTTTAAACAATCAAGGGGGAGTTAAAAATCTGGATAATCTTGACTAAAGCAGTTAGACTTCAACCACACACAACTATCGAGAAGAGAATATTTCTAATAAATTAATTCACTAAATATTTGAGCGAATATTTAAATAAAACAATCGTACGTAGAAACAAGTTCAACCCAAAAGAACTTAAGAGTTCATAGAAGAGTAACATAGCATTAGCAAGTTCGCTAGGTCAGATCGGTTGGCAACTGTCCAGAATGACACAACCGCGTGGTATGCGGTGTTTACGTGCCACAGTGCGTGTGTTGTCGTGATTCGGGTCAGGATTGCTGTCTGTAATCATGTTTTGATCGTTTTCAGTTATGTTTATCTGTGATCAAGGTAATTTGATTTGTGATGGATAGCCATCGTTTGACGAAAGGCTTTAAAAAACGTGAGACTTCCTTACACGGTAAAGCTTCCTATATTTCTGAAACGTTAAGGATTTCCCAATGATTATTATTGATGTGTTATTGTTCACTGTATTGTGGTTTTAAATCGTCCTAGTTCGAGATAAAATTTCTGGTCATTTATTTTCTCCGTCATAGAAAAAGTATTAATGTTCATCGTCTTATTGTTACAGAGGTTGTCCTCTTGGTGTCTCTCGCATCACCCCATTTCTCTACGTGTGTGGGGCCCATGCCTTGCCAGGAGCAGTGAGAGCTTTGCACCCTGGCCTTATCGTCAGTGCTGCCCCAGAACTTCCCCCACCACCAGAAGACTACGTCCCAAGGCAGTTCGTACCACTCCTGGACACACCAAACTCTGATATGCACCCCTACATGGAAAGTGTGGCTGACCTGATTAATGAGGTAAGAATTATGAGAGATATTTACTGAAATTTTCTTGTAGATCGATTTTTGATTTAGAGCTTAAATTCCTTCAATTCACGATTGCTCTAGATTATCTTTGTTTATGCTACACATTTCAGGCCCAGTAATGTTAGATAAAGTAAATATTTTCATTACAGATTAAATAACTTTGTTTGATTGTAATGGATCGGGATCTAGAACAGTTGTTTAATGAACTTTGTTTACATCAGGTCGTCTGTAATGGTGATGTGGTGCTGGTGCATTGTGTGGCTGGGATCTCTAGGTCTGTCACTCTCTGCTTGGCGTACCTCGTCAAATGGCAGAAGATGACCTTGAGGGACGCTTATTATCACATGAAGCAGAGACGGTGAGTAACACAAAGAATATTCCTCTACTGTGGATTTTTTTCTTGATGTCTGTATTTATGAATGGTCGCTTGTAATACCCGATTTCATCGCTACAAAAGACGTGATTACGTGGGTAATTTGAAACACTTTATTGTTTCCGTTCATCGTAAATTTGAAGCGTATGAAGTCATTAATCGATTCCTTTCTTGATTTTTTCTGTTGTATTTCAACAACTTTTGCTATCTTTGTTTCAGACCACAAATCCGACCGAACACAGGATTCTTCAAGCAACTCATCAAGTATGAGGAAAGGCTCTTCGGGGAGCCTTCAGTAAAGATGGTTTACTGCGAAGCCATTGACAAGGAGATACCCGACGTATACGAGGCAGACTACGTCGCCATGACCTGGTTCAGGCAGAGATACGGACCCATCGAAAGGAGCTAAAGTGTGACAGAGACAGCGATGTAGGATAATAAAGGATAGCTGTGATTACTTTGTGTGAAGATGAAAGGAAAGAGGTTGTAAAAGAAGAAGAATGATAATAAATATAAGACTGAATGGATGAATGACTTGGATATGAATGAAAGTATCAGCTTTGAAATAAGAGATAGGTGTTTTATTATTTTAACTATATGGAGGAGGAAGTAAATAAAATTGTAAGAAGGAATAGGTGAACATTTAAATAAATAATTCTTAAGGAATAATTTAGAACAATGTTCGTTCTTTGCACTTTCTCACAACTTATTGGCTGATATAAATTAAGTGTATACTTTACGTATTATGTACTTTATTTAAGCAATGTGATAATTAACTTATTGTTATAAATTAACCATAAGGTATTCGCTTACCATTAAATTGTATAATGTTGATGGGACCAAAATAAATAAGTGGATAATTTTTCTTTCTTGACTTTTACTTAAGCCCATTGATAATTTGTTTGATGAAAAAGAAAATTATGTTACGAATGTAGCAGAATTTGCATAATAACTAATTCAGTTACAAGGAACTTACGTCAGCAGTGATGAACAAAATGTCCTAATTGCAGTAGTAGAGTAATGAGTAATTCATTGAGTGGATGTTGTTGGCCTCGTGGCATTGAGCTGGGAGTACGGAAATATCCCGACGGCTGCGCGGGCGGAGATTCCAGAAGTTAACTGCAGAAGGTTAGCTTTGAACAATGGGAATTTGAAACTCACACACGTGGAGGAAGCAACAAAGGAAGATTACTATAATCAACGACTTAAGCCCGGAATCGCCCCCAAATGAGTAAAAGCCTACTACCTGTTCTGCTATTTTATAAGGTTCTGTGCATCCTTCGCATCATGACAAATGGAAAAGAAGTTAGTAAATGTAGTGTCAATGCTCTAAGAGAATGTTTTACTCCCAAGCTCTCTCTGTTGGTTTTATTTGGTACTGTTATTAAAACTTTTGTGCCTTCTTCATTATACCTGTGCCATGAACAATGGACTGCCAGCTTCCGCATACTGATGTACTACTCTGTAACAGTTATCTCCTCTACATTATTCGCTCCTGTGCTCATGTGCCGCAAAGTTTTTTAAGAAACTTTATTACTGATTTAATGTTAGTATCTCGAATAGCACCAGCTATTAATATGGTAGTGGAACCGGGATCTAGTGTAATATGATCATCAGTGTTATTGTTTTAAAATTAAGCTTTAGAATTCAGGGAATTATTTATGTTCGGACGAATGTCTTGCATAAATATTGCATTAGCAGTTGTTTTATAGTCTGAGCATTCTGACTGAATTCGAAGGGAATATTTTACTATGCCTGGTGATTTAATAAATATGATATATTTATAGGCGACAGATCAGCCGAACCTCCAGACAAAAAATATCTGCGAAAGTCAACTAGTCCCCCAGATGTCACGGACATTCTCAGACGATTATACAATAATGTCTGGAAAATATTTCGCAAAACTAAACTAATAACTTTTTATTTTCTTTAAATCATTTTGTAAGTCATCCTCTGTATCAATTTCAACATCTTTAAAACTTTCAAAAATATTTTCCACGAAACATTCCACAGTGTCGATTGCCTTTCCAAAATCTCTTTTGGTAGTACTTGGGTTTGGATCGAAGCCAGAATACATTACGCTGTCATGTTTTGACGAATGCCTGCTTGCTGTTCAATGACAAAACAATTGGTCTAAAAACCACGGTAATAAGGTAGGATTTCGCGTGAACAGTTATTTGGCAAGTGATGGTGTCTATGACAAGGTGGGTTGTCAGGTTCCAAGTTCAATGTTACCGGTAATTACCTCACGTGAACGTAATTAGAATGTTTTTTTGGATAGGCTCCGCTTTTTTTTTGCAGGGTTAATGAATAGTATAAAAATAAAGTTCTGCTTTGCCAGCTCTAACTGAACGTTGCTGTGCCTGTATTTGGCAAGAAAAACTTTTTTGTTTTTTTCGTCACACAATCCAGGTCTCCTCAGAGTTTGAGTGGAGATAAAATTGTCATCGACTCCAAGAACAACCTCATTAGATGAAAGTTGTTTTGTACATTAACAGACGCAGTGGTGGAATATAGGTATTTTGAGAAAAGTCTTAAGTTGCTAAATTAAGCACACAGACAGGTAGGAATGCACTACTATAGACTACAGTAGCTGTTCGGATAAACGTGAACAGATTTGAATTGATAAACAGGTACTGACCACTAAGCTTTCTAAGATTTTGACAGGCTATTTCGATTTCCATTCGTGCTTATTTCAAAGGGCTATTTAGTTTAATATAATGAAAACACAATATATATCGTATATAAAATACAACTCTGGCACTTTGCCTTCGCTATTGTTTGCCTTGACCGTTCTTTAGTTTGTCAGAATCGATACAAACATGTGAACTGCCAAAACCAAAGTCGCACAAATTGTGATGTAAAGATAAATCTTCTCACTACTGCTGCCGAATGAGCACAAAATAAAACGCAGTTATTCACGATTCCCCTTTTATTTCAGTTTTATGTTTTCAGAGGAATTGGGACAGGTTAATACTGGCTCACAAATGATACTGTCACTAGTTTTTATCCCGTTGACACTACCATTCTTGTGTCGATGGCAATCTAAATTAAGTTGGCCCAGAATTCGGCTAAGAGTAGAGACAGACTAGAGAGCTCTGTAACGTGCAGACAAGAAGTCATGCAGGTCACAATATGAATTGACTTATCGTGTGTGAAACAAAGACATTTACGCTCCAGGTGGAAATTTATATAGATAGAGTCTATGAACCACCTGGAGCAGTTTCTCCATGCTTCGGCCAATCTGGGTCCAGACTCTGTTTAAAGACTTCCAGGTTTGCTAAGGCACCTCATGCCCAATGGGAGAATACCATTGGTATGAATGATATGTATGGCAATGGATGCAAAGAAAACTCATGATCGATAATTTCCACGAATTTTTTTTAACCATTTTCTTGAAACTAATGATTTTATGATACTTTTGGCATTTGAAAACAAAGGGGTTCTCTGTGAATATTTGCCCTCGCATGATGACTGTGTACACTAAAATGACATTTGGATTGTGCCCAAATCGTTATTTTGGCCTTACCGTGGGTGTACCTTATTTATGTTTTGGTCACTATTGCCAAAATATTATTTGCCATAAACTTATGCTTGACTTTGTGCAAGGTTACAGGTGCTAATTGATTTGTTCTTATTTTAGACTTTTGTTATGCGTTCTATGATTTGTTATTTGTTGATTTTATTTCTTTTCTATTCTTGATGCTTTCAAGAAGTTGTAAAATATGATCGTCAATCAAACTATTTTGTTTCTATGATTGGTGGTTTGTTTAGTTTATTTTATTTTTATATTCGGTAAGATAGACTAGAATTGGTTAAACGGTTATTTTTGTTTGTTTTCTACAAAGTTACAAACAAAAGTAAGTTGTAAACAATTCATTATTGTTTTAAGGACCCCAAATTAACAGTGGACACGAAATAAATTAGTGATATCCGTGTTGTCTCTTGAATATCCTTCCAAATCGTCTACCACTTCATAATTTAAATTCAACCTTCGCGGAAATGTAAGTATGCTATAAATTATCGTTTCTATGGGACATATTGCTCTGACCTTCTTTCCCCGTGACCTTAGCAGTACCTTCCGTAACATTCCAGATTATTTTCATCGCTCTTAGATTATAAATACTTAGTTCGACCTTTACTCCGTCACAAAACGGAACAGCTAAAATAATATATTTACGATTCGCAGACAGTTTTTAGTGAAATTCTTCGGGACAGAAATATTTTGTATCCTGAGTAAGAAGATGATAAATATCTATATTTGTACACAAGCTGTGTGCTTGCATGGGATTTCCTATCGGCAAAAAATACGATCTTCCATACAACTTTTGGCACAAAGAGGATTTTAGTCAATATTTACCATAGTACCATGGGCAATAATATTTATGTTAGTTCTACTTAACTATTAGATCTAGTGCCAATACAATGTGATAATTTTATAAAGGATATTTTAGCCCGATTGATAGAACCACCGAAAAGAAAAATACTCTTTACCCTAGAGCTACGCGATCGAACCACGAGCAATAAACGAAAACATCTCCGATTGCTCTTCAGGAATGGGTAGAACATTAAAAAAATACGTACGGACGTTTTATGTATGAGGAACGCTTGTGTCAAAGTTCATGCTTCTAGACCCAGCGGTTGTAGGTATAATAAGCGGTGCCACAGAATAAATAGTACAAGGCGGTGCATTGATTTTTATTATTGGTCATTTTTATTATTAGTCATTGGTGTCGATTCTGTTGTGCACAAACTAAACTTAATTTAGGCTACTGCTATCTTTTACTAATAGGCAGTGCGAGAAAAGGACGGCTATACCTATGAACTAAGTTAGACATGTCAAACTAGTTTATGCCTTGCGCTTCACCGTGTTTTTAGTCGACATGTTTTTACGTGCAGCCTTCATTTCTATGGAAATATTAGTTCCAATTAAATTTGGCAGTTCTAAATTACGTCTGTCTCTTTGTCGTTTTATTATTTATTTATAACAATAGCTTAAATTAAGTTTTGTTTGTGCACAACAGAATCGACACCATTGAATCATTGTACCTTTTTAAGAGTAGGTATTATGTACTGTATTTTGCATTTACTATTGGTATAAGTCGCGTTACCAGTTGACTATGACGTGTAGGAGTAATTAGATACCTCAGTGCACTTATGTATGTAGTATGTGTTGTGGGATTCCAAAATGAAACAGCAAGCAAACGTTACTTTCTATATTATTCTTCTGAAAATCTTACACGTCTTCCATCTTTCTTATTCGTCGTCCGTCGTGCTTATAATATTCCTCTCTGCGCATCCTTCCTTGACATACAATGTTGTCACTCCATCATCTTACATTACCTCATTCAATCATTACATTCTCACATGTATTATAGTTTTGTTTTGTGTAGTTGCTGTGGTATGTGATTCAGAGGAATGAGGAAAATGTCGTTAGGAAAGTTTTGAGTATGCATGTATGGATGGGTATAAGAGTAGATGGAAGACTAAAAAAACGATGAATGGACTGTGTGAAGGATAATATGGCGATAAAGGAGGCGTCTGATGAGATGATGAGTAGTAGAGAAGTATGGAAGAAGAAGATGCTGCACCGACCCCAAATCAATTGATAAGGGACAAGGGTAGAATAATAATGATTGATTATGTTTAGTGTATAAAATATGTACATATGTACTATGAATACAATAAAAAGAAACTGTTGACGAAGACCTTAAAGAAATATCTAGCAAAAGGAAAAGTTTATATACCATTGTAATTAGAATACTTAGATAAGTAGTACAAAGAATTCCGACGTTAAAAGTTGCTCCGAAAGTATATTTAGACGATAACCACTAATTACGAAATCTTCGCCAGAATTCAGTTCATGCGCTATTTGCAGCACAATTAGAATTATTTGAGCTAATTAACGCATCCGCTAATGCGCTTGCGCACTCGAAATAACCTGGCGTTTAAATTACGAACGGAAATAACAACGGTTTTAGGAATTCATGGACGGTAGGTTTTTTCTGGGTGTTTCTTTGAAGAAAGTCCTATAAACTTATCTTGTATGATGTTTAATGCTTTCATATTGCAGGTTTTATGGCGGTGGTTAAAAACTGTTTTCCCATCATGACAGATTTGTTTTTCAGAAGGGATGAAACAAACAAACAAACGTCACCGACTTCCGAAGCTAAAGTTTCAATAAAAGAGATTCTAATGAGTTTAAAAAACCATTTTTCTTGATAGGTAGATAAAACAATAGCAATCCACTCAATCAATGAACAATCAACAACACAACAACAACAATGGACAATGGTCGATGAACTCGACGCGATTTCTACTTCAACACTTCAACAAACAATCGCTTACAGTAGCCACGTCATTGGTTTTATTTGCTTACAATAGTTCAATTATGAGCAAATAATAACACGTCAATGGAAGTCAAAACAATGTTCAATCACTGAGCTCTTTGGAGCAAGATTATTATTATTTTTTTATGTGTAAGGATGAGTGTGTTGGCAGAAATAAATTAAAATATACCAGCCCGATCAGACTAGAAGGGCTCGATTAGAAAATCTAATAAGCAACGCAGCTAATAAGTCGTAAGTATAACTTACAATCTTATGACTAAGAATTACTAAAAGAAAGAAGAAAGACTAAGAATTTGCGATCTCAAGCTCAGAAAGCTAAACGCCCCTCTAGCTACGTTGCCAACTGAATAAAAAACCTAAACAACCAGTTAATGCGCCAATTAGTGAACTGCGCAGTTACAACCGAAACTCAATGGAATTGAAAAGAAATTTCTCGAGAGTTAACTTTCCGGTGGTCGCCGCATTCCGGCGCGCATTCCTGGCTATTTATAATGAAGTTCCTAGTCGGATAGTTGTGGCTGTCGCACGCATAGCTCTCGCATATAAAATTCATGTATATTCTATACGGAATTTATTTAGACTAAACAAATAGCAAAGGAACCGAGTACATAGTCGACATAGCCTATGTAATTAACCAGCTGAAGTGCAATCAGGGACCTATGAGGAATGGCAGACGTGTTCTGAGCTGTACAGATGGATTATATGTTTGCCCCAGATAATGTACCCATGATGGACAGGACCGTTTGCAACAAGATGATAAAGCAAAGCGAAAATGGCAATCAATAAATTTAATAGACGAACAGGATAAAAGTATAGCCATTGGGTATGGAACTGCGGAACCTTTCAAATTATGAACGGACTATTGTAGACAATAGGTACCCCGTCTATTACCTACATACTTGGTGAAAAGACACCAAAAGGGCAAGTTAGTTGCAAAACTAACTCAAAGTTTTGGAGTACATTAGCAATATTTTGGTTATGATGTCCCAAGTGAATGTAGATCGACACTGATGGATATTAAACCCGTTGTTGGGTTAATAGGACATAACTATTTTTGCGAGCAACACTTTTGTTGTGACACATGTAAGTCAAGATTAATAGCCTTGTTCTTAAAATTATTACCAAGCACTTCGGAATGCTTCAGGATGTACCAACAATAATACGCGGGAAATTAATTTGATTGAGAAAAAAAAATGGATTTTATAATTAGAATGCTGGTTGCGAAATGTTTTTTTTTATCTGAGTTCAGGGACCGCGTTGGCATTTCGTTCTGCCTATTCGATTTGTTGTTTTTTGTAATTGTCTGCATTGGTGGATAATGTGTTTAGCAACTACGCTTTTCGATAATTTAGGGATGATGGAGAATAAATAAATATAAATATCGCTAGACATTACACACAGCGCCATCTAGTGCCACACTAAGCAACGAGGCTTGTGTCGTGGACACCAGAAGAAGAAGAAGAAGACTGTAGACTGTAAATAAAGGTCTAGTTTTTTCTGTATCCTGTTATATTCTTACTCTGCAAAGATGCCAAACTAAATGGCATTACAACATAAATACGAAAATATCCTAAAGAAGATGTCTTTGAAACACAGTGTTTTTATAATTATTCTTTTGATCTAAAAACTGACCTAAGTCACGTAATGAAATCTGCATCTTTTGACAATTGTTTCTCATTGTTACGTGATCTTTTTCGGGAACTAATAAACCTGTCTCTCTTGTCACAGCCATTTCACCTAACTTTATGTGCACTCTGTCAACACCGATGGGTTATCGTTAAAACGACTCGTGCATTGGCCGGCCTTTCTTTAATTAATGCGTCCTTTTGAAGTGGTACTTAAAACTGCATTTAAAAATTCTTGATTGACGCGGTTGTATTAGCATCATCAAGGTCCTTCGATTGTAAAGTTAATCAGGACATAATCAGACAAAAAAATCCTCTCAATACTCTAAATTCGGTCTTTTCTTGGGTATTTTTAACTTTTGACTGAAATAAGTTTAATGCTGGAGTTAGGCTTTCTGCATTCATCACGTCTGGATACTTAATAACCGTAATAGTAGAGTAATGGCACTGAAGTAAACTTAACTTGTCAACGACGAAACGAGTTCGTGGTAGAACACCACTTGTTGACGACCTCGACGGTTGAACAAGACCCGAAAGAATTTTTAATCAACAGTGACATCGGGCACAATCTTGCTCAGTGGAAGAGACAGACAAGGAAGGCCGACCTTTTGTGTACCGGGGCCACGGTATCTCTTTCGAACAGTCCCGCAGCCCCGGAGGAAGGCCGACCTCAAGTAGGAGACACATGTTAACTACTTGTAGAGGTTTTATCCGTGGATGCAATCAAAGAATTGAAGAACTCGTACACCAGATATATTGTAAAATAAAGTTACTTAAAGAAAATACATGAGCACAGCCATGAAGCGGTCACATTGACGAATACATAAGTCATTCTCAATTCAAAAAACTACGACAGTAGTATAGAATCAAAACCACAAATCAAACAGTGACTGCATAAAGAAGGTCAATAATCAACAAATCATGGTCTGAAGGCGGAAGAATAAGAATGGAAAAGGTACACATGAAAATGAATTACCAACTCGTACTAATTTCATGTATTTTTGCTAAAATCAATCTTAACCTTATATACCTACATTTACATTATACAGACTGCAACTAAATCTAAAATAATAATAAAAAATAAGGAAAAAAGTTCCTACATAAATATACAACGAAGACAATAGGACACTAAGGCGTCAAAGTACTCCTCCGCATCGATGTCATCCGGAAACGTGTCCAGAAAACTGGCAGCATTACCACGTTGAATGGCAATGCTGATTCTTTGGCCAAAGAAAGAGCCGGCCCTCTGGTCAGGTTCATCATTCTTGAAGATATTTCAGTCGAAAATTAAGTTCGTCTAATTCAAGATCCAACTTCGGTAGCAGCCCTCATGTCGAAAGTACCTGAGTGGCGTCGTCTCGGATTCCTCAGACTGTCTGTTGCCAAAAACGACCAAGTGGTATGTCACATACTTCGACCGACAGTTAGTTATTAAACTGTTTGTTCCTACTTCAGAGGGCGTGACGCATGAAAATACTCTGTAGATTCGCTAATTGCTAATTGTAGATTAGCTGGTTTTTATTTAGATTGATTTAACTGTTTTATTTAGATGGAGACGTTAATTAGAATAGAAATAGATTTTTCGATGTGAGTAGAAACGCCAGGAGGGGACGTCTCATACCCTTTTTACTGATCTTATTAATTTATAAGGTTAGATGCACAGTACTTTAAACCGGTGTGCGTGTATGGCTAGATGTATGAACGAATCATGGCATTTGGCGTAAGTAGGCCCTGAACTTGGCGAGTATGGCGCTATCACTAGCGTTCATCAATTAATTCATCAATTAAGGTACACGATAACAGGTGTCTCATATTTTGTGAAACAGCATCACATTTGAACTCTGGACTGGATAATGTAACAATAAGGTGATTTCGATGAAGAACAATAAAACAACAACGTGGTGCGGCGCTGCTTGGGTGAGGCATCATGTCTTACAGTTGAATTTGATAGGCTGAGTTGACGGACGTGGTCATACCTAGTTCTTGTTCAGGTGTGTAAAATGACCTGTAAAACAATTGTCAGCGTCCTGTGTAGACATCAAATGAGATGACAACACGTGCACGTGCATGGACATCAAACGGTAAAGATAATGCGTTCCTAGTAAAACTGTGGACCTGCCAACTGTTAGTTTGCAATTAAATCGTTATGCAACTGAAATATTTCAAGTGCCAGCCATTTGTTAAGTGATACAAACGGAAGGTTGCACCTTTTCAGACACTAAATATTGTTTTGGTTCTACAGCATCCCGGTTTCTTCAAGATGCAGAGCAGATGAAATAAGCGTCTTTTTGAGTTTGAACCCAAGTGCATCTCGTAAGTCAGTGTCGTTGCCACTGGCTCAGAACAGGCACAATCAGAAACTCCACTTGAATCCTAAAAGACGACGCGATGGAAAGGTAAGATAAGCGAGCATGTCAGTTTTCTTTCCAATTTATTTTTTTATTCCTAGACAATCTAGGATCTTCTATGCATATTTGAATTTAGTTATGTCGTATGGATTGCATGAAGATGTGTTCATCTACTCATTACTGCTGCATTAAAATAACACACGGAAGGTATTCATCATAATTTTGATGCCAGACTCCAAAGTAAATACAGGAGAATGAAGACTGACAGATGAAATATTTTCGCATTCCACTTTAAAAGCTGTTTGAATATGCATGGAAGTTTTTCTGATGCCAGACCAAGGTCAGACAAATAATTATTACATAACATCACGCCTGTATTCCTTCAAACGGTCGGCAGATGTGGCACCAACTAAGCTGTGTCTTCAATTACGAGGGCAGATTTGACTAGTTTTTGTAGTCCAATGCAGGAAAAATTCGAATAACCATACTTTAAACTTGCTATCTTACTTTTTTAGTTTTATTCCTACTATATGTTAAAGTTTTAGATGTCTAGTTTAATGTATGGATATTCTTAACATAATGCAGGGTGTAAACAGACCCTTCAAGAAGCCGCCAACCAAGCATTCTGGACACCAAACTAGGTAACTCTACGCAATTTTTTTTGTTGGTAAATGAGTTTTTTTTTTGGGGTGAATAATTGAGTTTTTCGGTATGACTCGATATAACGCACTTAAAACATTGTGCTGATAGATGGATTGAATAGTACGGGGGTCGTAAAGGTGTTTAATGTAAAAATCTTCTATTTAAAACATGTACTTATTAAAAAAAAAACTTAGGCAAAAGATGGAACTTTGACCCCCAATATCTCCGTAACTAGAAGGTTCCCAGGTATGGTATTTAACAAAAAAAATATCGCAATGACGAGGAGAACGAGTACCTTTCGGCTTCGTTAAGAGTTTTTTTTACACCCATTATAGGTTTGTATTTTTCATTCAACCGTAATAAATGAAAGTGTTTCCAGGAGATTGATCGCAGTAACTACCTATGATTGACTATTGTGAGTATAATAGGCCATGTAACTAACTTTCTAGAATACAAGGAAGTTATCCAACACTGCCAGACTTAAAGCTTACAAAATAAATTATGACTGACATCCAACAAATAAGAATCATAATTTTTTGCTTTCCGTAATGTGTGTAAGTGTTGATTCTTGACTGAAATGCTGGTGTTTCAGTTATTTGGCAAAAGCTGGGTGTCAGTAAGGTCGAGATCAAAGCGGTCGGAAGCAGACACACAGACAAACATTGTTGCGCATGATTGATTGTGGAGTACACGGAGTAAAGAGGTACAGAAGGCGCACTCGAAGAACTGAACAAGACAATTTTCGGTGGAACTAAATGGGTCGTTTCGTACTTATAACTACTTTGCCAACCTTTTTCAGAGAATTTGACCAATAGATGAAGGAGGTGTCCAATATTTGTATAGAGTCTTGCGGCACTTATAAAATGATGTTTACAAGAAAACTTATGACCGCAAGTTAAAGTTCTGCAGCTTCGGAACAATTCTTGACTCCTTTTCCCCCAGAGATAAACTACACGCAACCGCAGAATATTCGACGACCCGAATGGCGCAGCGTTAGTGAGGCTGCCTAACGTTCTTAGGGTCCCGGGTTCGAATCCCAGTTGGAGCAAATGTTTGTGTGATGAGCATGGATATTTGTTCCCCAGTCATGGATGTTTATATGTATAATAAGTATGTATTTACAAACAAAAAGTATCTATGTATTATGTCAACTATCTGGTGTCCACGACACAAGCCTCGTTGCTTAGTGTGGCACTAGATGGCGCTGTGTGTTAATGTCCAGCGCTATTTATTTTATTTATTTATTCTTGCTTGAGCTTGCTACGTGTACGTATCTGGTAGATTCCTGTTAGGGCCGTGCAAGTATTACGTAAGCAGATTTATTACAATTATTTACGCCCCCCCCCTCCCCCTTGTCAGCAAAAGTAAGCAAAGCTCTTACATGCGTAAACATTGGTATTTGCATTTTTCTTTTAATGTAAGTATTCCGTTTTTTTTATTGATTCATGAGCAGTAGCTATAATTTTAGAAACAAGAAAATAAGCTTAGACACTCAGTTCTAAGCGAGTACCTAAACGTATTTATTATTTGTGGGAATCCCCGAATATGCGTTTCGTTTTCAAGTATAGACAATGTGTGGGTTGCCATATGTGTAAAAAAGTAAATAATTACTGCTGACGTAATCACCATCTAGACCAACTCACCCACCCACCCAATCCATTTTTGATGACATGGGGGGGGTGGCCCCCTTGTCATCAAATATAAGTAAAGGATAGACCCCCCCGCCCCCCTATAGTGCTTACGTAATACTTGAACGGTCCCTTAGAAGAAACTGGCTAGTCCACTGATTCCTGTGAGTTTTGTGTTTTTAGGGTAGGTAACACAGATGTAGTACCCTACACACACAAAAATATATGCTAAACTTACGGGAACGGGACCCTATTACTAAGCCTCCGGCCAGGTGCGTCAGGTCCTTCCCTCCGTCCATCCATCCGTCCGACTGTCTGTCTGTCAGCGGGCTGTATCTCATGATCCGTAATAGGTAGACAGTTGAAATTTTCATAGAAGTGTAGTTCTGTTGCCGCTGTAACAAAAAATAATAAATTAAAAATCAAAGGGGATCGCCTACTACAATAGTATGTGACATGCCCCAGTCCGACTCGCACTTGGCCGGTTTTTTAATTTGTTCTGTATCGCATATGAATTGGAGACGTGGTACCTACTGGACAAATCGATAAGAAACGGCGCAATGCCAAAACAAAATTACCTGCGTTTTCACCGACATTGATCCAGTCGGTACTTTAAAAAATAGCTATGCAACCTCTCAGTTAGACCACAGATAATATAATACTTCGGTTAGACCTTATTCAATGTGAAGATAATTTTAACCTGTCTTCTGCTAAAGTATCTATTAACTGGTTACAGACATGTCTCCTAACACTGCAACACGTGTACGTATGAATCATCTCTAAATACAAGTCTAGTTTTATTTTAGTGCGTGTTTTAGTTCGACATTCCTTCGTAATAGCTTTTTTTTTAGTTTGCGTGTGTGGTTTAGTTATATGTGTATTTTATTTGTGTTATTTTAAAGCAGATTATTTTGCGATTAGTTACTATCATGTTCTATTTCGCACTTGCTGGGAAAACTAACGCAGTGTTCATGAACTCAGGCGATGCGACTTCTGGCCCGTCTTGCGTAAAACGAAACGCGTGAACTAATTATTTGCTCAAGAAAGTATCAACATGTCGCAAGTCGGATCGTGATGTCCTTACCCTTCTTGAAGCAATTTCTTTTATTTGTTGTCGCTGCAGTAACACGCGGGTCGCATGGCCGCGCGGTATACGAGGATCATCTCTACATTGTTTTCAAGAAGATTATAAACAATTATTTAGTATTCAAATATCGTTTCTATTAACTGAAACAATTGCATTCCATCACGGCGGCGCAATGTTATGTTTTTGAACCGCTAAATACATATCTGGGAGCGTTTCATGAAACTGAAATTATTTCGTAAATAAAATGAAATGTTCAAAGGTTCACATGAATTTGTTAAGAATATTACTATCTGATTAACCATGGACAGCGGGGTGAGTCCCTTGTCCACTGCGACCAAATCTCGGTGCATACCCACCTCGGCTTTATCATATTTTAATTGTTATATTCTTCCAATTAATAATTGTCAAAAATAAGCTGTTATGGTCGTTATGCAATAAAACATTACATAAAGTTTTGTGTCAGCAGCATTCCTTAGATCAACATCCAAATACTATGACGTAATACATGGTCACAACAAACTTTTGGCTTCCAATTTAATAATGGCCCAAATATTCGGCCCAACATTTCTCCAAAATCTCGGAACAAAATTCGAGTCAACTTATCAAGACTCCCACATTTTAGTTTCAAATATTGGGCTGAAAATTAGCGCCAACATTTCACCAAAACATCGGAACAATATTCGAGCCAACTTTGGAGCCAGTGATGTGTCGACATCTCTCGTGAGTTATTACAACTACGATTTCCATCTGCGTCAGCGCCACGCCTGTTCGTTCGGCCAATCAAATGTTAATAGCGATAATGGTAACGATAAATAGTCTACATTTTTATATTTCTCAGGGCAGCAACAAATACAGGGTAAAAAGGAGTAATAAAACAGTGTTTTGCTACTTTTTTTAATTTCATTTCTATTGTGACTATACATACTACTGTGGACTATACATAGCCTAAGTTGTTAATGCAAATCATTTAAGTCCAAGCATGTCATATTAGAATAAGTAGTTAAACTAAAAGCATCGAAGCCACACACCACCACATATCTTATACGAACAACAATATCTTTGCTGATCTAAAGTGAATCTTATTATGAATAACAATTATTACAATAAGCCAACTTTGAATTGGGAAAAGTTTGACACTTTTTTCTCAACACTATTTCTCTAGGTATATTTGACAGATAGACAGATATGTGTGGCCCAACCCAACGAAAAAGCCTCTTTTTAAAAGCAGTGTTAAAAAGTCAGAGACCCAATCTGAAACCTATACATTATACAAAAACCACGAATAAACCAAATGTAACCTTTTAACTCTGTATAAAGCCACCTACACACCTGTGGTCCGAAGTGTCGGCGGTCGGCGTTTGGCACTACGCCAGAATGACACGGGTTGAAGGAATGCGACGTATCGCCATCGCTCACAAATCTTCAAATGAAATGTTAATGGTCCTGTTGAAGCAAAGCTCGTATTTTGCGGTACGCAGGTGAAAATTTAACGTGATTAGTTATGGGCAGCGGTTGAGGGACTGCAGTGTGGTTTGGGGCTAAGAATAGGTACTTCCTAAGGGAGTTCAAAGTGACTAAGGTATTGTTTTCAAAGTGGTGGTTTTGTGAACAAGAATCCTTTTGAACGGTAAATGATTACGTATTCTAAATCATGAAAATTCAAGTTAGTTTCTGTTCCTGTATTTTGCATTGGCAGCAAATGTAGTACTTAAATAAAATAATATTTAAAAAATTCATGATTTTAAAACACGAGACAATCTCTGTCTATTCAGGGAACCAAATTCTTCTTCTTTATCGTGTGGTTAGTGCCTAACCTGGCGACAGAGTTTTTAAGCCGCCCATGGGCCTCTGACTTGGCTTAACATGCCGTCGAGAAATATCTCTCAGGCATGCTGGTTTCCTCACGATGTTTTCCTTCACCGAAGCAAGTGATAATTATACAATACGCACATGAATCCGAAAATTCAGAAGTGCGTGCCTTGGGTTCGAACTCGAGACCTATGACTTAGCAGTCCGACGGTCACACCACTAGGCTATCACTGCTGATAGGGAACCAAATGATGAAATTCGAAGAGAATATTTGCTCGTAATGACTAGTAGAAAAAAAATGTAGTATATTTTCTCAATCGCAGCCATTGGTAAAGATTTATATCGTTAAAATAAACAGTATGTTATAAAATAAGCTTCAGTGTTATTGACCTTACCGTTTATTTTCAGAAGAATTACGAATTTATATGCGCCGATTTTCATTTCTAGGGATTATAATATATTAGTTTATTTTATTACAATGCTGCTTTAAAAGTTTTTTTGCTACTAAACCCGTGTCATATTGAATTGATCGACCAAACTAAATTTTTACCCAGTTTAGATTTAAGTAAGTTGACGTCGCGAAAAAAAGACGACGTTACAATCATTCTAAATTGTAACCAAAGATTATTATAATAAAAGGATGTACAGTCGTGGTTTTTTCCGCCTGATCAGTTAATTTTTTTTTCGCTTAAACCATTCGGAGGCGCCGAGCCATGCCCCCTGAAAGTTTAGGCCTATTAAGAAAGCGTCAATTTGGCGCACAAAATAACAATAACTCTCGTTTGGCGTGCGTCGTCAGTGCGCTCGGCCGGTCGGTATTGTTTTTCATTCATTATTTCTATACAAAGTTAACAGGGTGGGGCTAGAGAGCGTTTTTATGTTGCGAGTGCAAGCAAAAATTTGCTAGTCGTGATCAGGCGGGAGTGTCCACGATAGTACATAATGGGATAATCAAAAAAATCGAAATCTAAAATTAGTCATAATTTATGCATTGTTCGATATGCTACGAACTTGCTACGTCACGCGTAGCAAGCGTTGTACCAATAAGTTTTACTACGAAAAATTGTACAGCATTAAAAGTTTCAGATTTCTTAATCATAATCTTATTACTCGATTACGTCATCAAATTAATAGTATTACCAAACAATCTCACAAATAGTACAGACTAAATATTTATAACTTAGCTATAGAAAAATATTTTCAACAAAAAAATATTGCGTCATGTGTTAAGACGTCACAAGACGAAATAGTTTCGCAGATAACTGACGCTATCGAGCGTCACAGTGTGAAGGCGTCTTTAGGTCTCTGCACACTGGTATTTAGCGTGTCGTGCATATTCCGAGCGCACGTGCCGTGTGACACAGCTTGAGCGGAGCGGCGTCGCTGACTTGAAATACGTCCAAGAGTCGCAACCGTTTGCCCGACGCCTACAGGCTAGCACCAAACATTTAGCAATCTCTTGAATCAGACACAGTCACGAGACATTACGATTAGGCTGCTTTGCTGCTGCAGTTTGCGGTTGCTGTTACCTTAGAAATGGTATCTTCACGATGACTATTCGAAGTCATCGATACCATTGAAAAATTATAGAGTACCATCTCTATAACTTTTTTTGACGTGATAATGTCTTATAAATCGATGAACACCGGCTGCACGCACGAAAAAGTGTCACACCATTCCGCGCACCAGTCACGTTCCACCTGACTCATCAACGCCCAGCCCAAACCCTTAGACCCTCTATAATGTAGACAAAGAATAAGAAAGGATTTTTCGGAATTCAAACCCTATGGGAATTGATGAAAGTTTGTACAAGGTGTCCAAAAAGAGTATCGGGTATTTGTTTGTTAAATAAAACAAAAACTAGTAGTAATCAAGTATTTTTTTTATTGTTCATTAATAGAATACAAAATGGAAAATTATTTCGAATTTATTTTTAATTTTATGTTATTCAAATGGTGACCGTTACGCTGCTGGCACTCTTCTAATTTAGAACGAAGATTGGTGATAACACGCTGACACATAGCCCTCGATAGTGTTGCCATTTCTGACCTGATGTTTTCACCCACACAACGACCTTTGGGCTGTTCAGGGGTAGTTCATGCTCTCGTCTCGGATTCTCGTCTGCCCAGTATCGACCATTCTGCTTATTAACATTACCATTCAGGTGGAAGTTGGCTTCGTCTCTGAACAGTATGTTTTCAAAGTTGTTGAATCGCCGCAGCATTTCGTTTGCAAAATTCAATTGATTTTCGTGGTCCGTATCCTTCAATTCTTGAACCAATTGAATTTTATACGCTTTTAATTGCAAATCTTCTTTTAAATTGAATGCAAAGACGTTTTTTTGATGTTCAATGCTTGGCTTCGCTTTCAGACGGATAAAGACGGATTTTGACGAACTGACGCCTTCACTTCTTCGATTCTTTCTTGGTCGCGGTCTGATCGAGGGCGGCCAGATTTTTGAATTTTTACCGTCGCACCTGTATTTACGAACATCTTGTTCCATTTTCTAATGCAGGTCGTCAAAATATCGTCACTCGGTGCATTGCGTGTACGATACTCCGCACGATACAAACGTTGAGCAGTCACTATTGAATCACCGTTACACTAATACGCTCGTACGCAAAATGCGCGATGTGTCCCCGCGCCCCCACCGCTTCGGGTCAACTTCAGCGCTGAAACAAATACACGATACTCTTTTTGGACACCTTGTATAAAAGTCCGTCAGTTTTAAAGTTAGGATCTTAAAATTTTGTGTCAAGGCTGACGATTGAAAATTAATTTATAGGTACGTATCTCAGAGTTTTTGATAATTCCACCCCCAAAGGGTTAAAAAAGGGGATGAAGTTGTGTATGTGTGGAAAGTCCTTAATTTTCGAAGTAAAAATCACAAAATTTATTATCGTATGGTAGTAGCGTATGGTTGGAAGCTAACGCAACGGTGTTGTTAGAATTTCAATCCATATGGGGGTGAAAATTGGGATAAAATTTTGGTTTTTTAAGTTAAAATCACAAATATCATGAAAATTAGTATTTAGCCTTTTGGTTGGTAATTAATATTTACGTGTATCAGCGTTTTTGAAAAATCATCCTAGAAGAGAAATAATCATAATTCAGTGAAAATAATTCAATTCATAAAAGTATGAAATTTTTCATCAATGTTTTCTTATGACGTTATCACGTAAAATTATCGTCCGTAAACCGACTTTACAGGCAACAATTTTTTTTTGTACTATAAATATGTAATGTTATGTGATTATAAATATTATAATATAATTGTTAGAAAATGTTAAATTTTTGTACGAGCATAACATACTTTTTTTAACAAAAGGCTAGCGAGAGAGACGTTCCTTTCTTTGTTACTTTTCAAAAGTCAGTTGGTTGTGTTGTACTGTACATACAGTATGATGGAATAAGCTTTCGACAGCAACTGTTTCTCGTCACTTAGCGGTTACTTTTGAGCGATTACACGTTTATTAATACGTATAAACAAAATGAGTGTGAAACACTTTTATTTATTGGCTCTGAGTGAAGAGGTAAAGAGGTAAAAAATATTCATGTTTTTGTTGTCAAAACGGAGGTCATTGTATGACCTCCGTTTTGACGGAACATGAATATTTTTCAAACGACACTTAATTTTCAATTTTTGATTTGTATGTTTTTATCCTTTGCCGTGGTGATTCAAAATGCAGAACATATTACATTAACTTTAAATGAAAAAAAAATCACATTATTATGGTATCTATTCGTAGTTAAATGCACATCATCATCATTCTACTGCCTATATTCTAATTTATTTGGGGTCGGCGCAGCATGTCTTCTTCCATACTTCTCTATTACTCGTAGACAAATGCACATGAATTATTACAAATAATCATAGACATGGTCATTAACCAACCGTCAAAAGTCCACACTTGGGGTCTGTCAGCGAGCAATGGAGCGCAGTATCCTTGGAGTGAAACTTACTGATCGTGTAAGGAACTCGATACTGCGTTCCAAAACTCAAATTGCCGACGTAGGTCACACCGCTGCCAAGCTCAAATGGAACCTTCCACAGGGACTGGCACATAACAGCACTGGAAAGGGATAAGTGGAAGGAGGGAAGGGAGGCCTTTGCCCTGCAGTGGGACACAAATGGCTGATAATAATAATAATTATTACTATTATTATTGTTACGTTTACTTTATTTACGGACTAAGCAGCAGTTGTGACATGGTGAATCAGCAACATCGTATTCTCTGCCTTTTCATAACAACGTATATTTTAGGACACATATAAATGTTCAATAAATAACATTAATATATTTCGTGTCCCTATTTATTTCGACGACAAACTTTTTTGGTCACCTTCCTGAATCGAATCTCATTTGCCATTTCTGCAGAATGTATTGCGTTCGCCATAATTATAACCTTGGACTAAATGTTACATTTTAAAGACGAGTTTACTCGAACAAGACAAATTTTATTTAACTTACAATGTTTTATATTAAAAGATGTTTTGTCACGATTCCAGAATTAGATTTAAATGTTCTTTGTCTTGCAAACGTCGGCCATTTTAATGTCAACAGAAATTTGAATGTGTGTGCTGTTTGCGAGAATAATGTTAATAAATAACAGTTGTTAGTTCCTACACGTGTATTTAATAAAATTTTATGTTATCTAGAAAGCTTAAATCTGTGGGCCCTAGAGATTTTGCCGTCAGAAGACAAGCGTCATTGAGAAAATTGATTGCTTCTTTGCGAAAATTCAGGTTGACATTGTGTATCTACTGTTTTGTTTTTAGTTCACACGCGTCGATCGAATGTCACGAAACAGTTGTCTATTGTTTGGTTTGTTCTTAAATTACCTGTGTTTGTCTTCTCTCAATTTACGTAGTATTAGATTATTCTTGGTTTAGATCCTCAGTACCTCATTTTTGAGTAAGAGGCACACGGGACTTTAATTAAGTATTTTCAACTTCATACTTTTACATTCCTAACATTGACCTGATATTGTATATTGTAAACTTTTTCGAGTGCATACATTTATACATATTCCCTCCCACTTTTACCTCTTCCTACAGCCAATGAGCAACAACTTTTACCTTCACCCTACCACGTCAGAACTATAAGGTCACAATTTCCCCGTGACTGGTCTCATAGTGTAAATATAAACAGTTTATTGGGCTGCATACCTCCGTGGAGCGGATGCCGTCGACCCACTTACTGATGTCCCACTCCGGTATGCGGATGCTTTGCATACCAGCGCTGGCTGGATGCTTGGGTGCGACGCTGCAAGACTGTTTTTATCTTGATTTAGGCTAGTACTTATGGAGTTTTCTTCTTCGTAACGTATCGATAACAAAAAATTATGTTTTTTGAGTTACGATGAGGGAGTAAGATTTTTATAGGCAGACAGTTTGATTTAAGAATAAGAAATTTTATTAGGAGAATTTAATTAAGACACCGTTCTTGCAAAATTGTCCTGATTAAAAATGTTTGGTTTCAGACTAAAAACAAATAAAGAAGTTTTCTGCAGCCATTCATCGATAGAATAGAAGAAGAAGAAAATCAGCCTGCTCTGTCCCACTGCTTGGCAAGGGCCTCCCCTCATGGTTTTCCATTTTTGCTTACAATTTGCCCTTATTTCCAGCAGATTTGTGTTTACTTGAAAATGGACATGATGATACCACTGGATCAACAACATCTTTCATCATGCACACAAGTAAACACAAATCAGCTGCTGGTATGTAACCTTGACCTACCGATATATGGTATAAAAACAGCCACAAAAATGTACGAAGCTGACATAATAAACAACCGAGGAGTAACAAACTGCCGCACTGAGGTATCAAGTTGCAGCAATGAATGGAAAAAACTACACAGCAAGGTAGCTTGGTTGTTTACGTGTTGCGAGGAATGCACTATGCGCATTTTCTGTCCAGCTGGAATTACGTCACAGAAACCATAAAATACAGGCATAATCACCTTAGCGACAGGTTGCATGATGCGCGGCGATAAACGTCTAATTCATTCGCACTACAATATGCAAAGCACAATGGATTTAGGAAATGAGCAATAGATCTACGTACCAGAGATAAACCTTAACGAACTAGTAAGAAGCAACAGTCAAATTACAAACATAACAAACATGGAAATTGAAACACATGAAGAACCACTAAAGGGTCTTAAGAGAAAAATTGAGCTGGTTAAAGAACAACAGGACATCCAAATAGTTAATTCCGTGGAGGCGGAGCAACATCACTACGTCCTGTATGGCTGTATGATAACCTGTGCAACAATATTCAGCATATGGATATACCTTCAAATAAAAGCACGCTGCCTCGGTCTACCTCAAGGAAACAGAACAGCAACGCAGGCGCACCAGGAAGAGATAGAGATGGTACCAAGTAATACTCAACGAGATCTTCCTGGGAAAGAACAAACAAAGGCAGATACACAGACAGACACAGAGGTCCCCGGACATCTTCCTAACAGCAACAACCGCGCGACCGCGAAACGTCGCCAATATCAGTTAGCGGCGAGCGTAGAACCTTCTAATAACTTTCTTTACACACTTTACTTACTTTTTGATAATGTATTTTACTTGTTATTTGTATTTTTATAGTTGGCAGGATGTACGAGCATCGCCACATGATGTAAATTGTTTTAGTTTTTACCTGAACAAGCAGTTGCTAAATTCACTGATTTACGTACATACGCTGACTAGGCTATTACGCCTGCCACAAATCACCTACTTTAAGTATTATATATTTTATTGTTTACATAATAAACTGTCAATCATTAACGGACACAAAACTATTCATCGATAAAGAAAATATAATCTAAGAAATATAATTAATGATTGTACAGTTTCACTTGATAACACAACTATGAGAGAAGGTGAACTCTGTTTATATTTTGATCAATAAATAGATCAATTTAATTTTTAGCCTATGTTACTTCTTGATAATTTAGCTTTCTATGGGAAAAAAATCGGTACAAACAAATAAACAAATATTTCTTCTTTAAAATATTAGTATAGACTAATTAATACATTCCCTATATTATGTTAGATAGCTAATGTTTTAATTTGAGTACATTAAAAAGTTACGAAGAGTGGGCAGAAAATAGAACTGCTGGATTTCATTGATACATTCCTCGCCACATTCTTCTCTAAATTCTTTCAAAGGCCCTGGCTGTTTATTTCGACTCACATACCTGGCATACCAGAGATACTCCGAGACGCATTTAGCAACCGATGAGTTGCCTAGGTTGCCCTATCCGCTTTAACGTCCAAGGAATTCGCGCGTGCGACTACTGCGACGTAGATTGGAGAATGTAGACATAATAAGTTTGGTCTTGTTATATTAACAGATTTTTCTTATTTTAACTAATTAACGTTGTCTAAACATATGGTCTTGGTTAACTTCGACTAAGATAATTGTGTGTGTTTTTTTTATTTTTATTGCGTTATAGTAACAAAGATGTTTTTGTTGTCACGACAACATTCAATATGACCAAGGGACTACAGGCCTGCTACACAAGTCAGTCTCTTGGTGGCATCCTGGAAAGTATCCAAAACTCTTCCAGTCCAGGTTGATTTTCAGCATCTGACATTTTTAGCTATACCATACTTATTATACCCTTGAAAATAAAGTAAAAATACTTTTATCTGCGTCTGCCGATTGTAAAGTCGCAGAAGGTCGATCTAAACGACTCGTGGGATAGATTTATGAGCACAGCGGAACTATTCCGTGGATTCGACTGTTTTTATGTGATTATTTATTTTACAATTTAGGAAGTTAGGTGGTGCGGAGTGTTATTTGTGTAAATTATAGGTATTCTAGGTTCAGGTGGAAAATTAACTAGGTATGTTCACAATTTAATAAGTTCCTTTTTTTTATTTGCAGTTTTTAACACGGCTTGGCAAACTGAACTAAAAAGACAAACTATAGTCTAAATTTATGATCGATTTAACTGGTATTACGTACTTAAAACGGCGTAAAAACTTATGTACAATTTATCTGAGTATGTAACCATATCTGTCAGACTGTAAACAAACAAACATAGCACACATACAACATTGACAATAATAAACAACAACAGCAAAAACAACAACATACAACAAACATCAATATTGTAGTATGCTGTGGTATACTACAATATGGGAACCATACAAGCACTTAGCACATCATTTAAAAATAACTCTGTTGGCCTAAGGAAGGTCAATGTGCCGTATTTAATGTAGATACAATATAAACTGATGACTAAAAAAAGTTCAAGTCTGAAAAAAAACAATGTTTAGTACATAATTATCATGTGATACGGGAAATTACTTCATAACACATAGCTCGGAGATCAAGCGTCGGGCGCTAGAGGGGGGGGGGGGGGGGGCATTGTGAGCATCATTATCATCATCTCTCGATTGGTTGGGGTCGGCTTTCAGTCTAACCGGATGCAGTGAGCTACATCAACATTTTCCATATAAATCAAGAGTGCCACCGTTTACCCACAATGACAACGAAGCTATCAGCTTTGAATAGGCTTTGATGGAGGATGAATAGAATGAAAAGATGAGAGAAGTTGTGCCTTCAAACTACTTTCAGTACAACGAATTTTGCTAGAAGTGCCTTCTAAACGTTGCCGACTCAGCGGTTCCGTGCTCTGTACTCCATACGTTTATGTTTGACAGTATTCTTGATGTTCCTTGGTAGTTTTCCACATTTCCTCGGTCGAGTGAGGAATGCTACAATTTACGTCAAAAGTAATGAAACTTGTTTTAATGGTTAGCTATAAAAGAACTGTTGTTCTTTGTGTTTGAACATGTCTAATTTTATTGTGTTATTGTAATTCAGTCTAGTGTTTTTCCAGAACAATAGGAAAGCCCTTGAGAAAAATAATATTATTCTTAGATTTGTTTGTTGATGGCACGAAGAACTTTATTTTTATTGTGATGGTGTCTGTGAAGAAGCTGAGCTGTGCAGACTATAAACTGGAAAAGGCAACGTGGAATCCCCAGCTGGATGCATCTACAGTAGAGACCTTGGGTACTCTGGAAGTAGAATCTAAGTAGGTACCAGTAACACGTTATTTAGACATCGGCAGTACAGGTAATGGATTGATGAGAGTGGCCAAGGATCAAGCTCAGTGTCGTATAATTGGCAAGCCTATAACTAGAAATGGATTACAAGAGTCTAATGATGACTAATGACATAAGCCTGACTTCACCAACGATCATCATCATCAGCCTATTAATGTTCCCACTGCTGGGACACAGGCCTCCTCTCTATGAGAGGGAATGGGGCTATAATCCACCACGCGGGCCCAGTGCGGATTGGTAGATGTCACATGTCTTCGAATTTTTTGGTTCTAGGTCATGCCGGTTTCCTCACGATGTTTTCCTTCATATTAACCTATTTTCAACAAGAAGGGTATCCACAGCTAAATAAATCCTGTGGCTTCCCGAAAACGCAGATACAAATAAACAGCGCGTCTAGTATGACAAACATGCGTTTGTAAACACACCGTGGTCCGGAATGCGTCTGTCTCGATTTAGCGGCCCCGTATAGTTCGGTTGGCGCCACTCGCGGACGTTTGGGAACTTCGTCTCATGGAGTCATGTATTGTTGACTGTGGTGCGGAGGTGATGCGTAGTATAGTTATGTGATGTTTCTGGAAATGTCTGGTAGACTAGCCTTTGCCTACGGCTTCATCCGCTTTGTAGTCGTAAATTAAGCCACATAAACGAACTATCTGGAATAAAAAGTATCTTCTATCCTATGTGTTAACCATCAAATCCAGATAGTAAATAAACAGACAGAAACAGAGAAATTTTAGAATTTTAATATTATAGTTATGGACGAATTATCAGTTTTGAGAATGTCACAAAAGAAACATGTTAATTTTGGTTCAGAATAATGCCTTTCCTAGAATGACTATAATATCGTTCAAAGCACATTATTTTTTAAAGGATATGTGTAAACAGTTGTTAATTGAACCTAGAATAACGAAGGAGAAAGTAGAAATTTACACTGTTGCAGGCCAAGCAACAATATTGGTAAATCCAGCCTAAAACAGTCTAAGTACCTCACGCACTACACGGGCCACACACGACCACATTTAAGGGCTGCCTTTCTTTCATGAAAGATTAATGATAAACATCAATCAAACCATGTTGAAAGCCTAAATAAAAAAATACTTTAAACCAAGATTTATAGGATGATGGCGACATCGGATGCGCCGGCGCCACGGGCGCTACGTTGTAAACAAAAATGACTGTGAAATAAATCTTTTGATTTGAGGTCGCTTTGGCGCCGTTGTCAACGATGACGATGCAACGAAAAGGTTTATAAAAACATGTGGTGGAAGCATGTTGATGATGCTACCCTTGTTTTTGTTATCATTGCTTTTTGTCATCGTTAAATGGAAAGTGTTGTGAGTAATTTAATTTTAGCGTTGGTTTTCGACGGAAAAATAACAACAATTGTAATGTCACTCAATTGACAAGGAACGGCTTTCTTCTAAGTATATATACTTACTTATAAGTAGATATTTGATTTCCTTTCTATTTATAGAAATCATGTAAGTACTTTGCATCATTGGCATTGAGAAACACGTGCAGCACACGCCCCAATAACCCACATAATTATTTATCATTCAAAAAATGATAAACTCCTTGATTATTATTATTGCTGTCATTAAAAACTCGGTACACCTCCGCCGGCGCCACGACGTAAACAAAATGTGTTTGTGAGATAAATCTTTTGATTAGTAAACTGCGATGCGCGTGCGACGGACGGAGTGTTTGATTCTGCTGGTAATAAATTGTAGTCCGCGGGTAATTGGCGTGAGTCGCCGTTACTGCTGGAATTTGGCCGAGATGCGCCACTTATTTCGACCGCACGTGGAGTATCTGGCTGTTTGTCTCCGGTGAAAATAGATATGTCATCTGTCCTCGAGTGAGATGCAAAAGGTGAGGTGTGAGACATGCGCAGTAGCATGCAGCTATAAGATAGAAGAGTACATCAAGTGATCAAAAAGTTTTTCAAAGTCATCATAATTTACTACTAATCTTCTTTTTCTTTTGTGGTTATTTCAAAAATCTACACAAGGAAAAAGTGAAGATTGTCCTTTGAAAAGTGGGGAAAAGTTAAAAAGTTAGGAGGATAAGATTGCAGAAGAAGCAGAGAATGAAGAAGGTGGCGAGGTGGCTGTTGGTAACCATGCAAAATATAACTATATACATCGAGAAGGTCATGTTTTATCTACAAACATTTTTGTTTTCGCCAATGCGTCCACAAATTCTGCGATACTGTCGCATACATTTTGCAAACCAGACCAGGCCATCCTCTACTCATAATATGCACAAGTCCTTGACATGAAATGCTGAACATTGTACAACAAAGAGAACAATGAACAATTAACCCAATATTTTACGACGCCTAGTTAACTAGGCTCTGGCGACGTTCATAAACACAGATTTTATAGATTTTACGATCAAATCGATTATTGCGACGTTTTCGATATCGAGTTGGGTACTACCTCTAAACAACTTGTAGTTAAAGACTTAGGGAAGCTTATTTGGGAACGGTCCGTTGGGGTGTTTATTTTATGTAGAGTTTGATTAAGTACCTAATCTTTAAATTATAAACATTATGAAATAGATCTCACTACTGCAGGACTCTGAACCTGTCGATATACCGGTTATCTACCCTAGTGGTCAGTTAAAATACGTACACTATAATGTATGTATGTGTATTTACGTGAAATCACTGAACGTGAAGTCTATGTGTAAATTATAAGTCCCAATCGCTGTCCATTGTTTCTTTATGAATTTACATTTCTTTTCAGAATCTATTTACTCGATAATTCCAGAGTCAGTACACAGAAAGTTATGTGTTTTCTAATAATAACATAATAGTGTCGTGCACGAGTTACAGGGTAATTTATTAAACCTCAGCTTGACCTAGAATGCGAAACTTTCTTATAGCGACGCTTGTAATATTAATTGTAGTAAAAAACAAAAAAAAATAGTAAGACTGTTTGTTTCAAAATTTTTTGACAGACTGTAGTTGATTAAATGTAACTTTTTCGAATATTTCTTTCATGCTTTAAAATATGAGTTGTTAAAAGACACAAGATATGTTTTAACACTTAAAAAAGACCTTCTCTTGTAATTAGTTTCGTTTAATATTTTGACGTCGTCTCTTTATGCGCGAGTGCCGTTTTCAAGCAGTGTTCACAATAATATCCCGGTCAAAACCGAAGCAAAAACATCTGCAAAAACTGAATCTAGACCAAGATGAATAAAGCCGTTCCAAATATTATTACTCAGATACAAATGACCTAATTTCGTTCCGCTTCAGTGACAAATGTCTAATAATATGAGCATGCATGCCAAATTTACTAAAATACAAACAAAATCAGCACAATGAAGTAATGTCATTATGAATTGTGTTATTTCAATGTCAGTCTCGATTTAATTTATAATGATATCGTCATAAATTGTATTCTTTGAGATTAAAAGACTTGTTTCTTGACAGGACATCATACTTAGTTTTTCTTTATCTTATTTTTCTAGATTTGATTAATAGAGGAAACGCGTGCAGCGATAGTGATGGCGCCTGCAGTTTTTTTTGTAAAGAATCAGAAATGTTGGAGTGTGTGTTTTGCTGTCAGGAGTGTATTGAAATTGCCTACACAGGTGACAATACCGTACTTGCAAGTTAAAGTATATAAAGAAAGCTAGATGGTTCCAGTAGCTCGGTTAATTGGGGACATACATGACAGCAACATCACCTGTCACAGCCCACCGAATTGACAGGGTATTAACAATATACAACTGGCCACACATTACAAAAGTATACATCAGAATCGTCTTGAGCAGTATTTCCAATTAGTTTATGATCTGCAGTCTAATTCCTTTGCTGATGTGAGAGGAAGCGCAGGGAGGGGACGTACTTGAACGACTTATACTTGACCTTATTGGTGATGATCTTGACAAAGGTCAGGGCTTAAGTATACAAAGCAAACGGAGTATGTAATGATCGTAACAGGTGGTGTAATGTAATTTCTGCTTACTCCTATTGAAAAAGGCGTGAGGGTGTAAGTAATTTAGTGCAATTTTAAACAAGTCTAAAAGCTTGGCTTGCCCTTGTAAGGGTTTCTGAAGAGTCTGCCTGCCTTGCCTCATTGTTGGCTCCCTAGACTCGCCACTGGTACGTATGTATGTACATAATATATGCATGGTCAACAATGCTTAAGGCACAAGTTCCTCAAACAAAGGAACTGAAGTCAATATTTTACGTCTATTGATCGATTTGGTTGGTATAGCATATCCCTCTACATTACATTACATACATTCTATTTTCAATAACGGTGATGAAAAAGTCAAAATGTAATAAATCAATTAGGGAAGAGCTTGTATACACCGTGTTGAAACTTATGAAAGTACATAACAATTCTCTTCTTATTTGTCGAAGCCCTCTATCCCTTTTTTTTTTCGGATGGGAAATCATCAAATGTCTCCTCCCGCTGTGGGCGGAGCAGGAGGGAGTGTCAGACTTTACTGACTAAAACCTATCCATGTTCCTTCATCGCCCTTTGTGTTCCGGGGCCACGGTATCTCTTTCGAATAGTCCCGCAGCCCCGGCAGGCATGCCCTTTATCCCTGCCATAAGAAATGAATAAAAGTTCATTGATATCAATTGTGTGGTCTATTTTAGGAGTATAGAAACAAAATCACCATACAAAGACTCCATAGAACAACTGTATTAGTCATCACAGAAACACTCCTGATTTTCACTTCTGGCAACTTTAAATTGGCGCGTTGCCAGCCTGTTAGGGCCGATCAGGTGTTTAAGTGTTATTTGGCATTTGGCTTCGAATATCTGCGAGATAAAGACGTCCAAGTGGTAATGTGCTTAGATAAACTGTTGATTTTGAAACGAAGAAAACTTAGGGCTTGTTGTTAAGCTGTAGTTAGGATCTTGTAGAATGCCAGATGTCTAATGGTAATGCCGAAAGTGTAACAAGGAAACGACTTTTGTTTTTAAATTTTGTTTGTCAAGATGTATTAATAATATAATGATTGTTTTATTTTTAGTTTGTTTTTGTTAAATTCTTAAATGCAATTTTCTTTGTGCTACAATGAAAGTGACTGGCCTCTATGAAATAGGGAACCCTAGTTTGGAAAATAGAAACCTATTTTTATGTTATGTATTTCTGAAACAAAATAGTATATTTTATAACGAGGGACTAAACGAAGCCATAATATACCAGAGGTGGTTTGACTCCCGAGCTTGCGAGGGAGTCAATGAAACCGAGGGTATATTAAGTTGGCGTTTAGTCTCGAGGTGTAAACTGTACTTTTCACTTTGAGTGCGAGAAAAATAGTCAATTTAGTACAAAAACATTAATTATTCCTCCAGTCCACAGAACTTTCGTAAGTTTTTAGGTAAATCTTCCGCGTTTTTGGCGGCAAAAGATTATCTATTATGTCTTTTGCTCTTTGCTCGACGTCAAACTCTTCACTGTCACTGGACATTCTTAATAAATTTATATAAAACCGAACAAATTTACACTCGACAAAAATTCTGAAATTTTCGCGGTCAGTTTTTTCTTCTACACCAGTCACAGATTAAGAATTTGAAACGCATGGCGCCACCTTCCTTGCGGAAAAACCATGGTACTAAAACTCTCAACATTTTCGCAATGAAGATGGTCCACACTCCACAGATAATAGTAGTATATTAACTGGCTGTTTGAGTTTGTCTATGTCACATGAAGGAAATTAAATAACGAATTACTTTTTACTCCCTAGGGACTAAAGTGGTCACTTTAGTCCCGCTTCGTAGGGCTATATTGGCGTACTTTTAGAGCATGAGAAGTGAAATAGTTATTTGTGCAACAAGAGAGCAAAGTGGGTTTTTGCTGCGAGTGTTGATTTTGAATCCCGAGTAAGTGAAGGATTCTATAGTTGAATCACGAGCGTAACGAGTGATTCTAGATTAGAATCCTGAGCGTAGCGAGGGATTCAAAGACACGAGATGCAAATAACTTTGGTCTCGTGTAACACATACAACTTTTCACCCCAGCAGCGAGAACATATACCTAAAGGTAAAAAAAAACAACATGGTAAAAATTAAACCAACACACCACATCACAAACACAAATATCCAGACGATGATTTGTGTATTTTATAGGATACAATAAACCGGAAAAGATATTGAGATTTGTAAAAAAAAATGTTATTTGGATTTGTGCCCTACTGACATTCTTTTCAAAAATGCAATAAGTTTGGGATAGGTTTCAATTTGCACATCTTTTGTTTTTATTGTGGCTTTCAACATTGAGTAAATACTCCACATTGTAGATGGTTGCCAAGTTTGTGATAATTCTATGAAGTACGATAACAGTACAGTCTCCGAAAAAGTGTTTACACCCTTTGTAAGTCTGCATTGCTTACAAATATCATAAGTTTTTAGATATTTTTCCGAGACTTTTCAGGCAGGAAACTTAATTCTGCATTTTTTACATTATGCTTCATGCTGCTTTTGGTGTTATAATAGCAGACTTCATCACTGGACTCACTCATATTTATTTATTATTATTACTTTATTATCCAAATTTTATTGTACTTTGTAGCTAGCGTACATTGACCTATAATCATTGTTAGCGTAACAGAGAATAAAACAATAAAAAATTTAATCCCGCTATTTTTTTAAATGCGTTCTGAAACTACACTCGCGATATTCTGTCTCAATATTAAAGATTATTAAAACTATAATAAAATAAATAAGTAGATACATGATAAACTTCGTATTTTTTTCTTCAACATTCTTCATATTGATTTAATTATAAAAAAATATAATTCGATTATTCGAAATATAACAATTTTTCACTTAAAACCTTAACTCGTGATTGGCAATATAACGGTTATCGATGTACAATATCGGTATTCGAACGTTTTAATTTGTTTCTTTTGTGGGCCTACTAGATATGGAATTTGAAAATCGAATTTCGAATTGACTTGTTTCTATATCTCGCTTTTTTCGTATCGAAGTGAAAGTGACAGAACAAAGTGAATTTGAAATCTTTCGAATTTTGTGAGTGTCTCTGCACAGTTCTCGATATTTAAAAAAAAATTAAAAAGTTACTTTGTCTCACGCTCGCAGCAAAATCGAATTTTGCTCACTGTTTGTAAACAGCAAAACCTGCTTGTTTGAGGTGCTGAGGTGAAATAGTTATTTGTGCAACAAGAGAGCAAAGTGGGTTTTTGCTGCGAGTGTTGATTTTGAATCCCGAGTAAGCGAAGGATTCTATAGTTGAATCACGAGCGTAGCGAGTGATTCTAGGTTAGAATCCTGAGCGTAGCGAGGGATTCAAAGACACGAGATGCAAATAACTTTGGTCTCGAGTAACACATACAACTTTTCACCTCAGCAGCGAGAACATATACCTAAAGGTAAAAAACAAACAACATGGTAAAAATTAAACCACCACGCCACATTAAGAGACTAGACACATGGGAGCGGCGGTGGCCCAGTGGTGGCGGCCCCGACTTACGAATAGTAAGTCGCGGGTTCGAACCTAGGCAGGCGCATGACTTTGTGTAATTTATTTCATCACCACTGCTCTCAAAACGGTGAAGCAAAACATCATGAGTCATATCCTAGAACCAGAAATTCGAAGACATTTGACATTTACCAATCCGCACTGGGCCCGCGTGGTGGATCATAGCCCATTCCCTCTCATTGAGAAGAGGCCGTGTCCCAGCAGTGGGAACATTAATAGGCTGATGATGATGACAACATTTAAATAATTTCAAAATATCAAAAGTGAAATCGTTGTACTTTTGCAAATTAAAAGTAACAGTTCAGTCTCCATTGCTTAAAAATATCATACGTTTTTAGATATTTTTCGCGAGACTTTCCAGGCAGGAAACTTAATTCTGCATTTTTTACATTATGCTTCTATTCTTCGGGTGTTAAATAGCCAGACTTCGTCACTGGACTCACTCATATTTATTTGTTATTATTACTTTATTATCCAAATTTTATTGTACTTTGTAGCTAGTGTACACTGACCAAATTATTGCTAGAACACACAGAAAATAAAACAATTAAAATTTAAATCCCGCAATTTAAAAAAAACATGCGTTCTGAAACTAAACTCGCGGTATTCTGTCTCAATAATAAAGTTAGTTATAAGTAACTATAAATAAATAAGTAGATACATGATAAACTTCGTATTTTTTTCTTCAACATTCTTCATCTTGATATAAAAAATATAATTCGATTATTCGAAATATAACAATTTTTCATTTAAAACCTAAACACGTGATTTACAATATTACGGTTATCGATTTACAATATCGGTATCCGAACGTTTTATTGTTTGTTTCTTTTTTGGGCCTACTAGATATGGAATTTGAAAATCGAATTTCGAATCGACTTGTTTCTATCTCTCGCTTTTTTCGTATCGAAGTGAAAGTGACAGAACAAAGTGAAGTTGAAATCTTTCGAATTTTGTAACTAGACCTCCACAGTTGTCGGCATTTAAAAAAAAAAATTAAAAAGTTACTTTGTCTCACGCTCGCAGCAAAATCGAATTTTGCTCACTGTCTGTAAACAGCAAAACCTGCTTGTTTGAGGTGCTGAGGTGAAAAAGTATTTTTTATACCGTTTACCTTACCCGTTTACCGTTTATTTTGTATACTTTTGAACTGTCAAAGAGTCGATCAGTTAGTGAGAAAGTTGAAGCTAGTGCTTAAGCCAGCTCCATCCAAAACGTAGATCTTTATGGAGCAGTTCGGGTAAGAGACTCAGAAGATAGATATTTCAACATTCTGAATATATGTATTATTCCTGTTGCATCATCCGGACACTGTTATAAGAATTCTTTAAAGTATAATTTTTCGCAGTACTGCAATTGTCAGTAAAGTGCAGTTTTACTTCGAAACTAACTTGCTCTGTGTAGACAAGAGTATTGAACAGGTCAGGAGAAAAACCCTTTAAAACTACTCAAGAATTTATAGAAGAATCTTCATTAACATTTTATAATAGATATTAGACGGTGTTCTCATTCTCACTTAATTTTTCCCTGTCTCCCTTGGACGTTAATAAAAACATAAGCGTTCATTTATAATTAATGATAGGCAAAGAATTTAGATATTCGTGGTTAAAGAATTTAGATCTTGACGTGGTCTCAGGAATTCCCTGAATCTAGGACAGCATAACTTATAAATTTAATAAGAACGGGTATAAATAACTTATGTATACTTTGAATAATTTTATTACAATTTTCTGAGAAGTGTGTTAGAGTAAGTTTTTGAAGAAGTTTATTTTTATCTTGTACTTCATTTGGTCCGGTTTTCAATCTCTTAATATACTGTAAACTTCTCGTTTACAGTATATTAAGGTTCTCTCTCTGTTTGGTCAAAACAAAAATGAATTTTAATTCGCTCTTGCGCGAAAAATGAAGACAAGTGACATTCGCTTTCAAAACGTTTCATTTTTCTACAAAGACATACATAACAAACGTAGCATCACGCATTTAATTTTCGAAGGGCTAGGCAGTTTCTAGGTAGTAAAACACCTTCGATATCACACTGCACTGGCTCAACAGTAAGACAGGAAAACTCGTTTCATGAACCGTGTTTACCAAGCAAACGATTTTAGTTTAGCGATTCACAGTTTCCCCACTAACAGTAAACGCCAGCTGAATTTCAGGAACATTAACAGTTGAAATAAAGCGTGTTAACTTCTCAAGTAAATCTCATTCATTTGTCATGTGTCGTATTAAATCTTTCCGATTCTCCGGATTTCATGTGAGAAAACTCAGAGCCACCATATTACTCATTCTTAGAAAATGTATGGCTTTCATTAATTATATTGTTCGTCGTGAATTGTAATGAACTACTTTTTCTATAAAACTAATTGTTACAAGATTTTTTGCTAAGAACAAACTGGTTGGTTTCTCCCATTTTCTTTTTATTTGTCAATCGTCGTATAAATATGTGCCAAATACGACAGACCTTTACTATTAATCTGGCTTAACCAGGACCCATTTCCTTCACTGATATTGATGTCGCAAAAATGTAGGTAATCATTTGTTTTCTGTCTATGAAGTGTGAACAAATTGTGGAGGTCAGAAAGGCAGTCGTTCTTTGTAAAATACTTGGGATTCAGCAGCACCCGGTTAGACTGGAAGAAGCCAACCCCAACATAGTTAGGAAAAAGACAAACTGATGATGACTCCTCGACGGAAGACCCGAAGAGTTCGAAATGGAAATTTTAAAATGTTTATACGGTATATAGGTATTATTTACTATTCGATTCAGGAGGATTACATCATTCATTACAGGCAATGAGATACAATGACCGCAGTCGGCCAGTCTAATTGATGAGATCATTTTATTTAGGTACTTTATTACCATCCTCACTATGATGTACCTACTGCTCATTCATGTTCATGTTTGAATTATTCAATGATAGGTGACTAAACACAAGACGTACATTAATGTAGCATAACATGACATCACGCTTGTAATCTCCGAAGGGTAGGCAAGGGTATACCTAATAGTACGCTGACATTTCGCCAGTTATGTTTTAAGTGCCCATGTAAAAGGGGGCGAGCAAATGGGAATGGGGGGGGATGAAATGAATTGGATTATATTGTATTAAATTAGGTTGAATTGTATTAATTAAGTCATTTGGACGGTTCAATTGGGCTGTTGTGTCGTGTCGTTTTAAATTGATTTTTTCTCATAATGTCGTGCTAACGTAGCTCCTAAGTACTCGCTACTAACCCATATGGACCCTTGTTCGAAATAAAGTTTTTGATTGATTATAATTAAACAGGTACAAATCGTGACTCCGTGGTTGCATGTAGAGCCAAGTCAGAGGTCCATGGGCGGCATAACCACACGATAAAGAAGACTACTACGGCGACTACCCGACCAACGAGGCAGCCATTAGAGTAGATAGGTATATAAAATATACATAGTTGTACTGAATCCATAAACATTGACAATAACTAATTTATTTTATTTGACTCAGTCCTATTTAATACATTCAAATGCACATAAACTGCCAACAACAACAGTCTGATAGGCAATATAATTAAAACTGGACGCGTATAAATTACTAGACTGTTTACAATAATATTAATGACACATACTTTATAATATATATTAAACATTGAATGTAATTAATTAACTCTTGTAACTAATATTAACGTTAATTTATGTCTTACTACATGAAGCGTAGTTAACTTTCATGGCTGACCGAGTTCTCTTTGGCGATCTAAAGTGCTTTTGGAAAACTGTTTAAATAGTACTTTAATAATCTAAATAAATTACTGAGCTTAGTGTTTGCAGACAGAAAACACATAAAGAAAGTCTTAAAAATATAATTTATAATATTGGACTTTTTGTCAGAAACCTCTTCCTTGTCGTCCGCTTAATTTTCCATTTGTCACGTTTTCATGATTATAAAAGCAACAACGAGCTATTTCTGAAATAGCTTGTTACTTTTACGAGCGATAAAATGTATTTTGTGTGATTCCCAAGTACTAAACAAGTCCAACAGGTGGAAATTAAAGTAATCCGTCATGAAATATGGGTGAAGCGGACTCTCAAGGCATGATGTAAGATCTACAGGTAAAAATAAAGTACATAGAAGTAATATAAAATAACAAAAACGAGTAATAATTGGAACGTGGAGTGATCTTAGGAAAGTGAAGTTTGGTACAGGCAAAGAGGCCAACCTAGCAGTGGATGAGTCGGGCTGTGGATGACGATAATGACTGATTTTAGGTACCTTCGAGCATGTTTCCTTTCGCTTGTGGTTCTAGTCAGTATGAACTAAACTAGAACAGCTAATATGGTGCCGTAGTAATGTTGGCAGCGGTGGTACAAACTACATAAAGTAGATGCAATAACTATCAAAAACATTATTTTAATTGTTGCTCTAATTACTACCCCCCATTCCTAAGTCACTCTCTATCAGTCAGTCAATCAGCTGTCCCATTCCCAAACCAATAACTCAATCAGTACACACGGACAAAAATACTCGAGAATGCATCTCTTAAACCATTTGAACTTCAGAGCGGTCTATTCCGACCGGCTGAGTCATGCTGCATCGATGCTGAGTGCTGATGCGTTTCTCGAAATAACAGCACGTTACATCCGATTATATTTAGCAAACGCCTTTTTGTTACCATATTGTTTGATGCAAATATCTGGCAAGGGTTGCCACAAATGTGTGTAGTTAATGTGCAGTATTAGTAGTAGCCAGGAGTATGTTTTCTGACATTTTGGGAACAAAGGAAGTGTGCTGGTGTTTTATATTTGGAGTTTCCAGGGTGTGAATCATGCTGTCTTAATATTAAAGTTGTGTTTATCGTGTTACGTACAAGGCAAGAGGGAGTTTCGAACTATATATGAAGCTACATCTCAGTCTTTTAGCATCTACAAGCAAAAACGGTCACTGTAGTACAGGTATGCAAATGCACTAGACTAAATGACTAGATGTATGAACGTGGATGAGGCGAAAGGAGTACACAGTAAGGATCGTAGTAGTTTGTTTCGTTCTGTAGTTTCTGCCTTGGTACTGCCATTGGGAACAATAATTTAATCAAACTTTGATTTTGAACCAGTAGTTTGTACCAATTCTTTGTTGAAGTATAAATAGCATTACAATAGGTTTTGACAGACGCACGGCGTGCACAACCTTCCCTATCAATTAGGAACTGCTCCAAATAATTGACGACCTTCGAATTATTTCTTTTAAAACAAAGGAAATCGAGTTCCGACTGACTTGATCTATGTAAAGGTATTTTCACACGGTTATAACTGATTGATTTTCTTTGGTACGGTGCATAGAACTTACTATTTCTAAAATATTGATTCTTAATGTGAACAGTGATCTAAACGAAGTTTCAGGTTCCTGCGTCTTGTATGAAGACTTGTGTGACTTTTTGGAATAACAACGTAAGATGTACCAGACGCAAGGGACTGTCGCTTTCGAGACGTTTCTTAGTAATATCTTACGACGGTTCAATGTTCTCATGGTAACTCTTTGTAATAATATTTCTGTCAGTATTTAACGTACGTACATTAACCGCTTTTCTGTAAGTACGAAAAACAACTCTTGTAGGATCACTCACGCTCTGTCTATCTGTCTGTCACCACTATTTCTTAAATTACCATGTTGATGTTTTTCAAACCTGCCTTGGCGTCAGCATTATATAAAAACTTTAAAAACAAGTCTTTGTTATAAAAAGTTCAAGTCAATAACCTAACTGATGGTCAAAGAAGAAGAAACGACGATAATTTTAAAAAATAATTATTAAAGGAATATATAATTAACGAAGAGAGAAAAAAATGGTTGGTTTTTGTCTTTGTGCTAATCCAAGAAAGAATAATGCATGTTAGTTATAACAATTTGTAAAGATTTCTGGTTTTCTTATTTCTGGGCTATGCGCTGGGAACCTAGTTGCTGACATAACCGTAACTATAATAGTACAAACGTGACAAATGTAAAGAAAATAATTAGAATGGTCTTAATCCAAGAAAGTTCCGCCTTGAAGGACCAAAGGGCATAGATAAAACGATATTCTATCAAGGATAACGATGGAAAAACTAAAATGGATATTGGATTGACATAAGCTATCGAAAAACTTTACTATGTCAATTCTGTTGATAGTTGTTGTAGAAAAATGAAAAGCGTCGACAGTGATGGTTATTATTTTGTCATCAGGTTGATCAGAAAAAATAATTTCTTTAATTCTGAACGCGCCCTTAGCCCTTAGTAATCCAATCTACTTCAATCCGAATACATTAACACGTAACAAACGAGGCGTCATGCGTTGTATCTGTTTCTAAAACAATGTTCCAGGAATAGCCGTGCGTGACACGCAGCGTGTGCTTGTGATGTAGGGCCTACATGACTTGAGGTCGTGTTAAATTGGTTACCGCTGTGTAACAAACGTCAATGGAAATATTTAGAAAAGAGTTAGAGTCTTTTCTTTTTCGTGTGGATAGTGCCTAATCTGTTGTCAGAGTTTTTATGCCACCCATGCGGGACTGTGATATGGCTTGACTTTGGCTACATGCCGACGAGAAATATCTCTCAAGTTGGTTTCCTCACGATGTTTTCCTTCACCGAAGCAAGTGATAATTATACACACAAAGAGACTTTTGACACATGAATACGAAAAAACAGAGGTGCGTGTCTTGGGTTCGGATTCAAGACCTATGTCTTAGCAGTCCGATAGCCACATCACGAGGCTGACCTGTATTGCAGAATAAGCAAGCCGGCGCCGTTTTTCGAAGGACTGTTGGAGCAAACAAGTCTTGGTGATAAGATAGAGTATCGTCATGTATAGTGTGGAGATACACCTCAGCCATAAAAAGGGGCCTGCAGGCTGGGGTCTGCTATAGGTTGAGTTGATAGAACGACGAACCAAGTGGCCTTCATTATCACGATCACTTCTGGCTAGGTAGGCCCTCGTCAGCAATATAAATAATACAAAGTGTGGTCATAGAAATTTACTATGTATCACATTTGTTCTGCTAAAACGTCTTTTTCAGGGTAAGATGCAAGATAAGGACGGAGAGGAAATGAGCTTCCGACGACGGACCTATAGTAGAATAGATAGTAGGTCAGTCCTTTAAACTTAAAAAAGCTTTTCCTTTGAAACTTGACACGACTTGACACTCACCGTGACGATAATTAGGTAATAGCTTACGTCGATGCAGATACTGTGTTCGATTGACTTCTTCATGTGTTTCACAATAGTAATGAATATGAAGAGCTAGGAAAAGGACTTGTTTTAGAGTTAGTACTCACAGAGAAGCTTCCATCCATACTCCATAGCCTTTTCTTAACTATGTTAGGGTTAGCTTCCAGCCTTATATATATACAGCTGCAAACCAATATCTATTTATATGGACGTATGAGCATCCGAGCATGCCTATCTGAACCTACGCAGCCCAGTCACCTGAGCAAAAGGTGGAATTGAAGAAATAGAACACCTTGCCAATGAACTTGATAAATATCAGTGAAAACAACATAGTTATGTCGCATTTGGCATCAACACAGGTTCGTCGAAAAACCACTGTATTTACTGCAACGATACTGCAATTAAAGAAAATAATTCTCTTGCGTTACAATTTATTGTATCCGCTGGATAAATGATAAAAAACTTATGTAATAGCTCTGTTTAATATCTTGTAGTCTTGTAGTCACGGTGTATTTAATTTAGATGATTAGTTTTTAAACGTTTAATTACCCGTGAACGGTCGGTAATCTTTATGAATTATTATGTCAAGAGAATGAGGAAGATCTTGGCAATAGACGGGATGAGTGATGTAATACGAAGTTGACAAGTCTTATGCAATATCCGAATGTACCAAGATCCCTAATGCTACCACAAACCATTCTGTCTTACGTGATGATTGCCTAGGTTCTAAATCACAGACAATATCTTAATCTTCAAGTATGTTTTCACCTGTAAGTGATTAAAGAATGATGAAATACCGTGATCTTCGTTTCCAAGGCGTGGGCACTAGGTAAGCTTAAAATAATGAAATAATCGTACTGATGTGCTAAATTAACAAATATGTATAAACGTGTGGTCTTTGACATTGAGAAAAGTCACTTTGAAAATAAAGTGCAGGAATGCACTCGTCTTGATGAAAAGCGCCACCACGCATCAAATAAATTTCAACCTTATTTTCAAGACTCAGAGTTAAGAATCAAACAAAAAGAGTATGCATAGAAAAATGTAAACAATGCAAGACTGGCCAATTTGAAGGTTAAAACAAAAACATAATTAGCTATTGAGCTTTTTGAAAATAAACTCTGCAATTTATTATGCACCGCTAGTGCATTAGTCACGTAATTTAAAGTGTCTGATTTAAGAGGTCAATATTGTAATAGTTGCCAGCTGGTGAATAGGTATACAAACGATTTGAAAAATGGTGTACCTACCTACTAAACTTCTGAAGAGACTGATATCAATCTCTATTCTTCTTCTTCTTCTTCTAATTCTATCTAAAAAAATCTGCTGTTTAATATATTTTGACCGTGTAAGTATTGCATTTTAATAGTAATAAGCAGATTTAAAAAAAATACTGATGAAAAATTTATTTGTGGGGTGCAAATTGCATCGCACTGGTCGCCCGTTGCTGGAAAGTTTTACGCTGTGCCTTAAAGTCTACTCAAATCATAAGCTGATGACTGAAACAAGGTAAATAGCAGTACCTCGTAGGCGACGAAAGGGAGAGTGTTGGAACACTTCTGCATGAGGTGTAGATAGCTACCGATGAGTATTGAAAAGGTAGAATCACTCACAGGAAATCAAATAAAAGGATTTTCGTTTTAAAATAACATTTAAATCATGACCATAATCTTTATTTGCCAAAAGAATAACAAAAAAAAAATAACACTAGTACTTATTTCCTATGAAGCTAAAAGATTAGACACCCAGTTAGTTACTCAGTACACAATAATAAATTCTGGTTGTTACGAAACCGAATTCACACTGACCCCCGTACTAGTTATAAACTGTATTACGGTGGGACAGGTTTCCTCGTTGTCAGTTATCAAATTATTATAATTGCCGATTTAAGACAAAATAATAAGGATAATCTACTGTTTAAATATTACAAATCAAAACTGTGGGTAAAATGTATGAAACATTCAAATTTTTGTTCACTGAATTTTTTTTTTTAATTTGAAGGTAGTAGCGTAAATTCACATAGTATATGCAAAATTTTTAGATGTTAAGTTTGTTTACAAATATTTGAACTGTCTTCTTGCTATTTTAAATCATCAATGAACATTGTTTACTTGGTCCAGGAATAACCAGTTCGTCTTCTCACCAAGCAGACCCACCGGTGGGTCTCCGAATACTGATGTGTCTCCCAAGACCTGTGACTGACTGGTAGGACCTATGTGACTATTTAGTTTTATATCCCTTTCTTTCGTACATTTAAGTTCCTGGTGGGTCTCAGACCCACCAGGAACTTAAATGTACGAAAGAAAACAATTACAAATAATCCTTTATAGGCGGCGTGGCTGCTTGGTGGGTCCTTGAAACGAAGCTGGAATAACTGTCATACGACTAGCTTGCCTGTAGGCCCCTAGCACACAGCGTATTTTTTTCGTAGACGATGCGCGTTTCAAGAACGCGCGTTTTCTGCACCGTGGATGCCGATTTTTGCGTTTTTATAGATTCAAACGCGCGTAAAACGCGATACAAACGCGTGTGTAAAGCGCGTTCGAAACTCGTTTGAAGTCCGTACGAAGGGTCAAAGCCAGCGTAAGTGTTCTCTCAACCGACGCTATTGTACAACTGACGAGGAATTTCTGACCAAAACGTGGAAGCTACGAGCAACTACAGCGCGTCTGTATAGCTGTCTGTAACTGCGCGTATACGCGCAGTAGACGCGCGTTTCACGATCGCCCCGTGTGGTTAGGTTACAAGGTTGCGTTCAAATCTCGTTTGATGCGCGTATACGTGTGTCATCTGCGCGTTTAAAATAGGGGCTTTATTAGGGCCCTTAATATTGTAACTAACGTGCCAAAATGATCAGCTGACAACCAGCAACAGCAACAGGGGCGCCAGATGATAAATGGCTCTCTGACTTTAAAAAATAATAAGCAAAAACAACAAAATATGTTATTCGTCACAATGAAAAGCCTTTTTTTTTTTAATGTCTAAAAAAAAGGCTTTTATAAGGCCTACTTACATACGCAGGGTATGGCTTGTTCGGGGGAATAAATTAAAGTTAAGGTATAGCTTTTTAATTTATATCTTGCACTGTATAATAGGCCTCTTAAAGACTTAAAGACACACCACGTTTGTTTTATGCGCTGACGACGCGCGTTTTTGTAGTTTTTTTTAATAGGTCTTAAGGTTCATAACTTGGAAAAATCTAACAATTCTTTTATCTCTTCTCAATCTCTATCTTCAAAAGAAATGTTCTTTACCTTCATCATAAGCATTATTTCAAGGAATATATTTTGTGTATGATGACTGTAAGCAATCTTATCTTGGTGTTATTATTTAACAATATTATTTTGTATTATATTTGCGCCGTTAATCATCCGTTTTCGCTCTTGTAAGGCATTGCCTGCGATATTATTTTTATCTCCAGTGATTTCACTCTCATCTGAGTATCTAAACACACTGCTATGTTTATTTTAAAGACTTGTTTATGTGCAAACGTTCGTGAGATGCCAAATTACTTGTGAAGTTAGGACTCAGACAGACACGACTTTTAAACCGTCTTCATTTTATCGATCAAAAGTGGCGTCCCCAAACGTGAACTACACGACTTTTGGCCGCAGATCTATGCGACTTCTGGTCGGAACCGGGAAGAAAGTTTGGTCGCACGACCGAGCGTCCGGCCAGTTTTGTTCAAGATTGCGGCTAGCCATGCGACAAGTCGTCGTGGCCGCGTAGTGCACGAGGTGCCGACGGAGCTCTATAACTCCGTTTAAACAGTTGACTGATGCTACACTCTATTTATAGTTTTTTAACCTTTAACTTAGCGTCACTGACATAATCACAAAGATCTTTATTCTCCACTAGCTTAAGCCCGTGGCTTCGGCCGCGTGGAGATCGGTAATTGTCCCATGAGATCGTATTATCGGGATAAAAAGTATCGGATATATTAATGCAGGTTATGAATTGTCTGTGTGTTAATTTTTAACCAAATCCGGTCAGTAGTTTTTGTGTGGAAGAGTAACAAACATCCAGACATTCATTCATCCTCAAAAACTTTCGCATTTATAATATTAGAAGGATAGGATAGTATATGTTTATGCCTCTGGCTAGTCTGCTAAAACTCCTGTGATCTTTATTTTGGTGTCATTAAGGTTGCTACTGTCAAAGGTATAAATATTTGCGAAAGGACTGTGCACCATTCAGTGTTTCTTTGTCAGATTCAATGTTCAAAGTGTCGATATTATGCCTCAGCCCTTACGATACGATAAAATAAGATCAACATTGACGGATTTTCAGAACGTTTGATGATTAATACTAAAGAACGCGAAGGTTTCAATAAACTATGATTATTAATGTTTACGTCTTTAATATAACTAGGTCACTTCAAGACCTCTCTTTTATTGTATTGAGACAGGGACATTTATTTGTTTGTAGACAAACGAATGATTGTGTCCTAGAAATATAATGGGGTAAAATAATCGAAAATATACTTTAGTAGGACACTTCTTTATTATTTTTATTTATGACATTGTTTTTTAGATATTCCATGTTCAAATATTGTCGATTTCTTGGTAACTACGCAGTTGATAAAAATAAGCAGCGCCACGCCTTCAATTTCTTAAAATGTGTTTTTACTTTTGGTGACACCAACTAAAAAATAGCGGGGAGACGGAAAATCCAGAACCTAAAGTCAGTGAGTCACGTGATTAAAACCATCTGATGCTTATTTGAGTCTCAGGGAAACACGTTCAGAAAACATAAATTATCTTGAAAATGAAAGATGCGTGAATCAAAACAACTCCTCATTATTAGGCCCTTAACCCTGCCTTTATAAATCTTTAGCAGATGTAGCAGACATTTACACAGAGAATACATCGCCGTCACATTCCTCAACTCAACAAGCGTGATAATCTCACACGCCATTTGCATTTTAAATATAATGTCTTAAAGATGCGTAGGTACTAAATAATAAAATGCTTTTCTATTTGAGCCGGGACAACGCATTCGTGAAGAACTTGGCAAGGTTGCAAGGACGCAAATTATGTAATAATACGACAAATATTTTGTTTTTTCAATTGTAAAGGTAAACTCAAAATTACAATTACATTCTTGTTGTTTTTTCAAGGTTATTTTTGTCATAGAGCTGCTGGATCGTTTCGTACATGTGGTGTAAAGTTGTGTAATCCTATCTTGTCTACGTACTTACATACGAGTAGACCACACCGGTGATTAAAAGTGGATGCAGTAATAACTGTTTACATCTACGCAATTTAAACATGTTTTACAATGAATGCATTTCATTATACGATTATGATAGGAGAAAATCGGATGATTCCTACCTACAGACAAGGATAAGTTTAAAAGGCACAGATTAAGTGTTGTAGGAAGCTTTTTGGCGAACAACTTTAATTTGATCAAAGTAAGTATTCAGCTGTTTGTACGTAGGAAATAGTTATTTGTGCAACAAGAGAGCAAAGTGGGTTTTTGCTGCGAGTGTTCATTTTGAATCCCGAGTAAGCGAAGGATTCTATAGTTGAATCACGAGCGTAGCGAGTGATTCTAGGTTAGAATCCTGAGCGTAGCGAGGGATTCAAAGACACGAGAAGCAAATAACTTTGGTCTCGTGTAACACATACAACTTTTCACCTCAGCAGCGAGAACATATACCTAAAGGTAAAAAAACAACATGGTAAAAAATTAAACCACACCACCATATATATTTAAACAATATCACAAAAAATCTTGTGGTTTCTACTATACGCCTTCAGATTTGGGATTTATTTCGGATAAAATCCTCAATATATCCTTCCGCGACTGTATTCAACTTCTACCCACCGTGTCGTTTTATTCTAATCATTGCTAGCGTAACAGAGAATATAACAATAAAAATTTGAATCCCGCTCTTTTTTTTAAATGCGTTCTGAAACTACACTCGCGGTATTCTGTCTCAAAATATTGAGACATACCATACCATATTATTTATAGTTTTAACAATCTTTATTATAAGATGGTTAAAACTATAAATAAATAAGTAGATACATGATAAACTTCCTATTTTTTTCTTCAATATTCTTCATCTTGACTTAATTATAAAAAATATAATTCGATTATTCGAAATATATCAATTTATCACCTAAACACGTGATTCACAACATTACGGTTATCGATTTACAATATCACGGTATACGAACGTTTTATTGTTTGTTTCTGTTTTGGGCCTAGGTACTAGATATGGAATTTGAAACTCGAATTTCGAATCGACTGGTTTCTATCTCTCGCTTTTTTCGTATCGAAGTGAAGGTGACAGAACAAAGTGATGTTGAAATCTTTCGAATTTTGTGAGTAGACCTGCACGGGTCTCGGTATTTAAAAAAAAATAATTAAAAAGTTACTTTGTCTCACGCTCGCAGCAAAATCGAATTTTGCTCACTGTCTGTAAACAGAAAAACCTGCTTGTTTGAGGTGCTGAGGTGAAAAGTCATTGACACTCTTGTTGACCTAAAGATTCCAAAATAACGAAATTCTTGAAGAAATACAAACTATTGAACAAAACAGTTTGGTCCAAACAAACATAAAACTTGACCCCAACGAGGGTTTTACCACAAGGCGGGTTTTATAGTCTAGTCTCTAAATTACATTATTTTAGAAAATAGAAAAGCAGTTGAGACACCATAAAAAGAAAAAAAACAGGCTTTCATTCAGTCGGTTAAACACTCATTCACATTCGCTCGTGGCGCCCTCTAGCCCCCGCACTACTAAACAAAACATGAGTCGGCCGTACCTCTCTATTATTTTTAGCCTGGAGAAAATTCCTTGAAAACTTATTTTGATTCGCGTTACTATTTTTAAATGAATATAAACCGCACTAACAATCCGCAGACATTTCGATAACACAGTATCTGGCTTACGTAAAACACGAAAGATTTATTTTGGCGAAAATTTAATTGTTAGTGAATTCTTAAGTTTAGTGGCACTTAACGTCTGTTTTATTTAAACTTTGGACTAAACTACGGTAAACTGATTGTTTGTTAATGTGCGAATTCGTTGTTTTTTATTGCTGCGTTAATCCTGGTAACCGCTAAAATGTGCTGGCGCGGAGAAAGAAACAATAAAGTGTCAACTACAATACCGATCATGATTATAATACGGCCCTTATTAGACACCTAGGGGGATTAGACAGAATCGTAAAACTGAAGAGATTAGGCGTTATTAGTTGAATTTTTATTTCTTACGTTTAAAATTGGCTAAGAATGCTGGCAATGAATGAATAGATTCTTGTTATGTTTAGTTACCGCTCAAAGGTAGATGTTTGTTTTAGCTGTAAAACTAATCGTCCAGAATTAAAACTGTTAGGTATTTTCAGGTAAAATTGTATCTGTAAACTTAACAACTGGTTTTTGGTTAAACTGATATCATTTACATATTGGTAATAATATGGTATTTTAAACTAAAAAGAAATATGCATAGGTACCGCATATAATATAGAAAAATATAAAAAATGCCTACTGTAAGAATAACAACAGTAAAATAAGCAACTGGCAGCTCATAAAAATAACATTAAAGACTGTCAATGAGTCAAGAAAATTTAATTTTAGAACGATGTGTTGTCCCTTCTAAATAAAGGACCTCGTCCGGACATTGTCTCACAAAAACTTAATAATAAAATACATTTTCATACCACTTGCTCAAAAAAGTGACATTCTATGCCACAAAAAGCGAACATAACAAGGTCAATCGAACATAACAGTCATTTTTAATCTGTTAAAAACAGGGAAAGAAAATTGTACTGAATTTCATTCATCCTTTAAGGGGAGAAAGTGATTTAAATTTGGAATACTTACCGAAATTTATACTGAACTACATCTGTGTTTACACCATTGAGTTTGTATATAAAGCATTATACATCTTTTTGAAAAAGGAATACGCATTTATTATGCAGTTATGATTATTAAATAAAATGCTTATCTCATATTATTATTGTGTTATTTTTTTCGCAAATGGTCGCTGTCTTAGTCTTGGGTGAACTTAAATCCCTCGCTACACTCAGGACTCGTCTTAAATCCCTCGCTTCGCTCGTGATTTACGTTTTTAGCACCCTCGCTACGCTCGGGAGTAAACCTCGGCTCCTTCGCTACGCTCGCGATTTAAATCGTCACCCGCGACAGAAGACACTGCTTTATCCCCTTGGTTAATAATGTACTATTATTACCGATTAAAACATCAACACAAGTTTATTATATCACAATGACGTCAAAAATCGAATCGTGAGCTATCGTGTCCACTATACGACGGGACGTGACGCCGAGTTACGTCATGACATAAATAGTGGACCACCCACTTCGTCACATGACGAGCGATGTAAAGAAGGTTACACATTTGTCTTCCACTGGCTGTAGGCGTGGCGTTGGCTACGATTCAATTTATAGTGATTAATATTTCAAACAAATATTAGTTGGTTGGCTTATGTGTGTTTTGAAGGTCTTCAGATTTTGTTTCGGTAAGTTCCTGCACCGAATCGGGCGGGAGGAGACGTCCGGGTGCTTCCATTGTGAGGATCGACCGGAGGACATGCACGGTGGAGCACACTGTGGAGGTGTGCCCCGCCTGGGCGGAGCACCGCCGTGTCCTCGAAGCGGCGATCGGCGGCGGCGACCTCTCGCTTCCGGCCCTGGTTCGTGCCATGGTTCGGAGCGAGACGGAATGGGACGCCGTCACCTCCTGCGAAGCAGTCATGCTAGCGAAGGAGGTGGCGAAACGTAAGAGGGAGAGATCCTCACGTCCCGGCCGCCGCGGGACGCGCCGGGCGCCGGGGGCCACGTGGTGGCTTCCGGCCACCGTAGGCGCGGGCCTGTGGACGGGGAGCTATGGGCTAGCTCGCCGTCCGTCCGTCTCATGACGACAGGCCGTGTCGACGGCGCGTTCGTGTTCCACGCGCGCCTCAAAGAGAGTCAGCAATAATGAAGGGGTCTGCAAGGGCCGAAGCCTGCCGGGGCTGCAGTACTGTTCGCAAGAGATACCGCGCCCCCGGAACACAAAGGGCGATGAATGAACATTGATGGGTTTTAGTCAGTAAAAGTCTGACACTCCCTCCTGCTCCGCCCAGAGCGGGAGGAGTCATTTGATGATTTCCCATCCGAAAAAAAAAAGAGGTCTTCAGATTTTTTTGTATGATTTTATGATAAATACCAAGCTGTTGTATTTTTCGTACTCTAGTGTATTGTGCAGAAATACTTATTGTACATGGATGTCACGATTTTGCAACTTCACCATGACAATTTTCACAGATTTTTTACCGATTATTGCATGCATTACGAGGATGTTGACGTTGTGAGAAAATTACAAAATCAAGTAATCTGACGTCTGAAAAATATGAAACATTTATTTATTTATTAATATAGGTTCACCAACAGCTTCTGTGTACAGCGTTTAGGTATACCTACATAGGTTTTACAGTCTTGGACTTACACAGTCGCCAATTACAGGTTAACCAGCATTCACAAAAATAAGTGTTAATGTTAAGAGAAAAAAAATAAAATAATGGCTATATACATGAAATACATAGACCCTACATACTTACAATAAAATTTAAAAGACAAGATATGAATATTAGTGTTAAGACAGATAAGAATGAGAACAGAACTATGAATACAAAATAAAATTATTATAACATTGTTAAAATATAGAAAGAAGACCTTAGTAAAAAAAAAAACGAAAAAAAAGGAAAACCAAATGAATCATTAATTAATACTAACATTACAAAACATTGTGTTGCGACTTTCGGGAATCCAGTAATTGGGATTTAAAGATTTTTATAGAATTATGGTAAATGTCGACTTCAGGCGAGGATTTTATAAATGAATTCATCTCTCTACAGAGTCTATTGAGTGGCGAGTTTACCCCAATATTTGAGTTAGATCTTTGAGTATTGAACAGGTTGGTCATAGGATATCTAGGAACATTGTGAGGTACTTTTAGTCCGATACGCTCAACTAATTTACTGCAGTCTAATTTATTATTTACTAATTTGTACAAAAACATAAGATCCTGCATAAGTCGACGGTCGCGCAAACTATTCATTTCATACGATTGAAGGCGTTGTTCATACGGACAACGGGGAGATATTACATTGAAAGTATACGCTAGGTGTTTTGTAAAGGCCCTCTGGATGCTTTCGACTCTCTGTGAGTGTACTGCATAGTGGGGGTTCCATACCACGCTGGCAAATTCTATTCTCACAATACTGTTTGTTGTAATGTTTGAATTTAACTTCCGTTCATTTCAAAGATTTCGCCAGAATGCAAACAAAGCCCATACGTTTCCAAATCAAATTACTACGACGTATCTATGTAAATACACATCCGTGGAATAGTAGGAACTGAGAAAATAAACAACTAAAACTCATAAATAATTTGAAGACCAAGAAATATAAATGTAAATAATGTTCCATACAGGTGTTCCCTTCGTGTCAGCGCTTCCAGTATTGTTTATCACTAATGCGCGACTACCCACGCTACAAATAATATTCAAATAATAAATAACGCTCCTCCATTCATCGAGTGTGTAGTCGCACTAACCTTGTCACGTGGTATCTCGCACACAAATTGGCGGGAATATTCGCGCATGTGTTTCTCTAACCAAACATAATTCTATTTTTGAAACAGCGTTTTGCTGCGAAAACAGGTGCTCGCGTGTGCTTGTTTTTGCATTCGTGGGCGGGTCGTGTCCATTGTTAACGTTATCGTAAGGAAAAGTTGTCTTTTGTTGTCCATGTACAAACAAATTTTTACATACTAAGAGCTATTAATTCCCTCGTCTTCATTGGTTTTCCCCCAGTCAGAGTTACAGTCTTCATATCAAAAAGCAGTTTTATTTGGTCAGCATCACAACTGGCGCTGGTCACTCTGAGTGTCCAGCACCAGTTGTGGTGCAGTAGTAAATTGAAAACTGTTCTAATTTAAATAGCTCAAAGCTGCCGCAACCTAAACAACAAAAAAGACTACGAAATGAGACACGACATCATATACCTACAGAAGAAATATCGTGTCGTGTGCAACAACGCACACGGTAACTCCGCCCATCACATTGATCTCTCACGTTTGCTTTTTATTTTCGCAATCTCGCAAACACTCTGTATAAACTTGAATGAAAACAACGTTTACATCATTACTGACTAATACCTAGTTACGTTAAGCTGTGTACAAAAGCATATAATATTTATTCATACGTGCTGTAAATAACCGTTAAAGCTCGAGATGTATCTCCACAACTTTATTTTTTCTGCATTTAGCAACATTAGTATTTAAGCCGACCCCAACATAGTTGGGAAAAGGCTAGGCAGATGAGTAATATTAGTATTTTTGCCGCATAGTGCATTTCTTAAAATATTGTGAGATCGTTTGTAACTTTATTTTACTTTAATTCATAATTTTAGCTTTATATCTTATTAACAGTCAAGCTGAAGGAAACAAACACTGAGAGCCTCTCAGGTCTTGCCGCTGAGCTGATGGTTGAAAAGCCAAAAGAACGCTTTAATCTACTAAGCATTCATTAATTCCAGGAATTATGATATAAGTCGCTACCTAACAGCACTGCAGTGTTTAAAAGTAATAAAAATGTTTCAGCGAATCACACTGCCCCAATTTATTTAAATTAGACCGTCAAACTTAGTTTTTAAAAGATTTCTAGGAACTTTGTATTTTTTTGCTTTTAGGTGTCGGAAAGAGGAAAATTATAGTGATCAGCTGTACAATGAGTCAACGGAATTGTCATAGAAAAAAATGTTGAAATTTACGAATATAATATCATCATCCGTAATGCATCAGTGTCTAAATACCGAAATTCCACACACACAGAGATTACTATACGAACAAATTGTTTTTGTTTTCTTAGCCAACGCTTTTACTGCCATCTATGTCGAATATTTCAAACGACTGAAGTGAAAGTGGAACGAAAGTTCGGGAAAGCTCGCCGAGAAAATGAACACTCGAAGTTTGTTTTAGTTTCTGTAATTGTCACTAGTTGGCGCTGCTGGAACGTAGCACTAAAATATTTCGGGATCTAATAATAATGCGTTGGTTTTAAAAACCGCTGAGTTAACTTTAGTGTAATTAAGTTCTTACGCATTTATAATTATGTCCAATGGACATCTAAAGGGTGTAAAACCCCTCTTAACGAAGCCGAAAGGCTCTTGTTTTCCCCGTCATTGGGATCATTTTTTTGTTCTACACCATACTTGGGAACCTTCTAGTTGCGAAAATATTAGGGGTCAAAGTTCCAACTTTTTGACAACTTTTTTTTTAAAATGCATGTTTTTAATGTAAGATTTTACTTTAAACACCTCCACGACCCCCGTACTATTCAATTCATCCATCAGCACAATGTTTTGACTGCGTTACATTGAGTTCTACCACAAAACATGATTTTTCACCCCAAAAAAAAAGTCGTTTCCAGCAATAATTTTTGAGTAAAGTTACTTAGTTTGATGTACAGAATGCTTGGTTGACGGCTTCGTGATGAGGTGGTTTACACCCTGTGTATAAAGTTGTGGAGAAGAAGTATTTTTTTTGTGTAGACTGCTTTACCAAAAAATACTTACTAAAACAACCGTAGTTCAACTCATCAGCTAACAAAGTCAAAACAAATGAACAAAACGGTTTGTTTGCACAAAAACAAAAATTGAGAGAATTAATTTACTTCTCGTTTACATTAACTTCATAACGAGTTGGAAACGACGCGAATGACTCGAAAACTGCTAATTTTATATGTTTAATCTCTCCTTGGGGCTTATTAACGGTCGCTCAACTGGATTTAATTGAATTTTGAATAATAGTGTTATCCTGATAAGGATGCTCCATTGAAGAAACGAATTGATATCGTAATTATCTAACGAATATTACGTTTTCAGGTTTTTCATATCAATTACTACTGATTGTAAAACGTAAATTGTACTTTCACTTTATAATTGATTCTATAAAAAAACACTAAGACATTACAATCAGAAATTATTATTTGTCTATTCAGTTTCTGTACGGTGAAAAATAAAATGAACTATTAAGTAAACATTTACTATTTTAGAAGCCAAAAAAATGTAACACCATACCTACCTACGTGTAATGAAGAAAATTGAGTCAAGGATAAATAAAGTATGTAAAATCTACTCTACAATTCTGTGAGACTCACTCAAACACGCATGAGTTGAGCTCATACATTCTCGTTACAGCACAGGCCGACGATTAACTTTAACAATTCATAATGCGCCCGCTTCAGAGGGCACAGGCTAAAAAAATCTGCATAATCGGGAATCCCTGGAGAATTCATTATGTTGTCTGCATAAATAAATATACATTTGTATAAAAAACCACACCTAACAATGGACAATTTATTATTTAGATTCCGCCTTTTGCACGCTGAGAATTTTTCATGTAAATTTTTCTGGTCTCCATTTTGTGGGCCCCTGTGATTACGGCTTTGAACGCGATAATAAATAATTGCTGGGAAATGCTTAAACGAGCTCGGGGACGGATTTTCTTTTTAATTTTTTGGACCTTTGTCGTATTATGTGTTCTTTATTTCTTTGTTAAGCTGAGAGTTCAAGGGAAGAAGTAGGTTATTAGTCATCCCAAACGGTTTTTTCAGGACTGAACTAATTGTTGAATTTACCTGTTAAAGTCTTAAAATTTCTATCCACTCTTCAAAAGTAAAGTAATTTTTGTAATTATATAGAGTTCTAGTTTTAGTATGTTTATAATGTAAATTAAATACGGTTTATTTTTAATCAATTTAATAAAGCCTTTGATTGATGTATTGTTGTTATCAAATAGTTCTGACTACTTATCAAATTGATAGCTAAAAGAAAAAAGTAAAGCTTATTTTAGTTAACATATTTCCATTAATACGATATTAAACGACGCGTTATTATTTGAAGTTTAAAATCCGCCTGGTATAGTTCACCGCATGTAACACTTGAGGTAAGAAAATCGCCCATATCGCTTCGACGTAAAGGCGTTATGAAATGTGATATAATGTCACCAAGGACTTGTACAGTCAACCGAGTGTACAAGTCATAAATTTAATTAAATGCGTTACACCGGACGGTAAGGGGATCCCCGTCGTGTCGCGTCTGCTATCGCTGGCTTTTTCACACTATTTGTTTTAATTATTTACTACTTTGATTGGACAAGATAAATGGTTTCTTTACGAAGGGAAAAATCTGTAGAAATATATTGTGAAGATACTTTAAATAAACAACATTTTATTTTAGTTCAGAAGATTTTCAAACTTAATTAATAGAGAATTTAAAAGGTCCTATACATTTTTCTTTAAAAAACGTTACGTATACCTCACACTAGGAATTACTCCAGTATCGTGGGTGCATTTACAAACATTTAAACTAACGTTCATATACAGCCAGACTTGGAACAACTAAACTTGTAGAAGTGTAGACCATACAAATATTGTTTTAAGCTTTCACGGTTCATAACTATACACTTACGGGACTTTTTTCTTAGTGGGCTTTGTTTTGCCGTGACTTAGTGTCGAGTTCCAGTAGTGCGCGTAGCAAAAGACAAAGAAAGAAGGTAGACAGATTTGTCTGCTCCTAACAATTTTTTCCATCCACCCGCATTCTCCAGTTAACCCGCGATCATGGCGCTTGCAACAGCGTCGAAATATCGGGAGCTCAAAACAATTAATAATCACGGAAGATATCCCGTAAGTGACATTTTAAGCATACAAATATTTGTCCCGAGCGAAACAACCCGCGACACGGACGTCGCAGCCAGTTGCTCAACCACTGCGCCAACCGTGCCGACTAAAATACAAACATGGAGCGGAGGATCATGAAGGTATCTACCGGAAAGAAGGCTGATTAGTAACATCTGACCAGTCAAGGTAAGACTTGCCTGATTTCTTGCATTTTTCCATTGTCAAACGCAACTACGACAATATTGTTATAAGCGAAGGTGGGTGATTTTAGAAATAATGCAACCGATAACGACAAGCTCATATATTGGACTGACGCAGCAGTCTTTCATCTTAAAAGTAGTTCTTAAGTCTACCCCACTTATCTATTTATGCGAATAAGTAGGTACCCACATAACATCCCTCCACCTTTATTTTAGAAAAACCTCTTATAATCTATTATAGTTCTGTTACGTTTCGACCTAGTGTCGGGCTCAAGTTCTACGGAGGGAGCTGCTGGAATCTGTTCCCTTTCAGCGGAATGGACGCCTTGAAGCTCTGATGCAGGCGGTTCAGACTCAACTGGTAGTTCTTCAACAGACACTTCGGACGACAGCTGCCCGGAGCTAGTCGGTTGTGATGGCATTATAAATGCTGGAATGATCTCTTCGCATGGCCCATCTTCCCTCCCTCTTAATTTGAGCAACTGATTAGCGTGTCTTTTCACTGTTTGATTCGATTCACTCAGTTTTATTAAGTACATTGTTTTGCCAATATTATTAATAATCTTGCCGCGTGACCAATAATGTTTTTGTTGATTATAAAGTTTCACTAAGACTTGGTCACCCACACTGAAAATAACTTTACGGTTACCACGATAATTGTCAATCTGCGAACACTGTTTGACTTTAACAACTGTGTCGAGTTGTTTCTTGTGCTCCCATACGCGCACTGCGTACGCCTTCAGCAATTTCTAAGGCCTTGTTGAGCGTCAGCTCCGACATCGCCTTGGTAAATAATTTATATCTCTCAGGGCCGGGTGCCATCCCTAGCACAAAACGGTCGCGAAGCTGTTCGTCAAGACTTAATGCCACGAACCCGCAGTGTATTGCTAAACCACGTACTCGTGCCGCCCACTCTGGCAATCCTTCGCCGACATGTTGCGTGGCACTGTGGAACTTATATCTTTCCGCAAACGTGCACTTTTTCAGCTTGAAATGTCCATCCAATAATGCTACTACTTCATCATAGCTCAAGGTACCGACCTGCCGCGGTAAAGCTAGATCACGAATCAATTTATAACTTGATTCCGAGCAGTTGCTGAGCAGAATAGCTCGACGTTTACAACCGGCTTTATCCCATCCTCGTCGCCAACTGTTATAAGCGAAGGTGGGTGATTTTAGAAATAATGCAACCGATAACGACAAGCTCATATATTGGACTGACGCAGCAGTCTTTCATCTTAAAAGTAGTTCTTAAGTCTACCCCACTTATCTATTTATGCGAATAAGTAGGTACCCACATAACATGCTGGTTATATGGCTTATGCTGGTTGCTTGGCTGCGATGAACTCGGCAGTTTGACACTAAAGCATACCATATCAGCACGCCTCTAACCTCTGAACTCCATATTACATAGGTACTTGTCTTCTACGTATGATTGGTTGTACAGCTCTAGGAATATCTTATATTGGAGATGCAATGAAGTTTTATGACTTTTCTTTGGGTCAGCATAGCATTATGAAAGAAATGCTTTCGCTCTGGAATGTACTTTGTCTGTTATGAAATAACTTCAGTTGAATGCAAACTAGGCCAGTGTTCTACATGAGTTTTTCTTGGTTTTTCATGAGCTTTAGATATTTATTAAACTTACTACAAGGCCTGCCTCGAAGGTGTAGTGGTCAGACGCGCGACTTGAGGTCCTGGGTTCGATTCCCGGGTAGGGCAAAGTGTATTTGGGTTGTCCATCAGGTTTTTTTTAGTAGCAGCCACAGAATCTGGATTCGTGCCTGGTTGATGGCAATAAGATCGCCCCCAATTACATGGAACTTAAACTTAAGTTGCAAAATGTGGGTGCTTGTTAGGTACACATCTGTCTAATCTTTCGGGGATTACAAGGCGTGATGTTATGTTACTACAAGGCATGTGACAAGGCATGTTCCCGATAGAATTTGTCATCGATAAACACGCCGCTTTATTGAACACATTTTCAAAAAACCTTCAGTAGTGCTTTCACCTTCATTACACTTATGTAATGAAGGTGAAAGCACTACTGAAGGTTTTTTGAAAACACAAGAATTCCTTAGAATTCTTGTGCAAAATTTCATGCTTCTGCCCAGTGGTTCTGGCCAGTGGTGGTGGCCTTGTTGGTTGCTAGGCAGTAAATTGATTTCCATGACGTGATATAAAAATTGCTTCGTATGGCGTCTGCTATAATTGCCAAGATGGCTTCCCTTCACGGGAAGGGAACCTGCGACCCGAGCAAACATCATGCTCTTACTAAACAAATATTTACATGATCTACAGATAGTTTGCACCTTTGGGTGTTAGTACGTTGTTTTGTTGACGCACTTACATGATAAGAGGCAATTCTACAAGCAAGTACTATATGGACTGCTAGCTTAAAAAAGAAATGACGTCTAAAAGTGTTTGCAAAAACCAATTTACAAAATAAACATAATTGAATCATTAGAAGTAGTAGTAGTAGCACAAACACGCGACGCATCGTACGCTTTTTTTAAATCGAAAATACAACAGACTATTGTACATTTATATACAAAGTCATTTAGATATTAGTATGTTCGAATATACGTTCCGTTTACTCCACACGTTCGTACTAGGCCCACTGTATAGCTTTTGCCTACCCCACGGGACAAGGCGTGAGTTTATTTACTTTTGTCCAACAAATTCGTCTCGGTCTTGTTCTAAATTGCTTTATGTTTAATAACACTTCGAAAGTACTTATCGTTATTTAAAAGGAAGTTCCAAGTTTGAACTGATCAAATAATGGAGTTATTATCTCCAAGTAACATTCTTACTACGTTCACAGAATTTTGATCCTTCATAACTTTGTTCAATATTTACTCCTGAAGTTTTCACTTTTCAACCTGTTTAACATTTCAAACGATATTTGAAATGTTGTGTAGTTAGAAACTGTTTTCAAAAGGTCAAAGAAAGTTTTTATTCAATTATTTTTTGATGAATCGTTGGTTGGAAGCTGTCAGTACTATGAATAGGGTGGTGATTCGATTCTCGGATCGGTTGTAGTGTAATTTGGTTATGACTATTTTGTATATTTGGTGACTGAAAAAGTTGTTGTAAGGCCTTGTAGCTTACCATAATATTACAATAGGGTCTACAACACCATATTTTTTATTCCTGGACGATATCTATGTAAGAACAAACCTGTTTCATAGTAGTGTTAGATATTATGAACTTCCCATTTTGATATTAAAACTAAAAAGTCGTCGTCGTCGAGACGTCATGACGCACAATCATGGGACAGTCGGAGACAGACCTTAGTTTCCCTTCTTAAGCGTAGAATGACCAATAGCAAATACATACTTTCAACCAAAAACAGGATCACCCGAATAACCGTATCCTACCCGCATCGTGTGTCACATGTCGTGGTAAGAATAGCTCGCTATTAAACTGGGAGCAGCAGAGACCGCGCACCTGCAGGTATGGCGCGCAACTCGTTAACTCAAGGGTTCGTCCACGGATGACGGGTAGACCTGGCAAAGGAGTAGATAGGGAAAGCAGGAAATCCTTATATTATTTCTTTGCCCACAAGTGGAGACAAATCAGTAGATGCAAAGGAAAGCCAGTCACTTTATGTTTGCAAAAAGTGTGTTTCTGATTGTACACAAATCAAACCTTAACAACTTTATTTCATTTAACTTGCACGTATTAGGAACAATTGTTTAAGAATGCATTTACAACATCAGGTTATTTAGAAAACGTCTGTTACAGCCATACATCACGTTATCTTAGTCGAGTTCATACAAGCATAGATTAAAAATGAAATTAAAAGTAAAGTGGAGCTACCTCGGCGGAACGGCATCAGGCTACACCCGGCTGCCGTTCCACAGAGGTAGCATGGAGCTGACGTCTGTTGCTCAAACATGCAAACAAAGTGACCTCTGCTGTTACCAACAAGACCATGGAAGTAACGAAGTTCTGGGCAAACAAACAATGAAAGAAGCAGATTGAAAATAATGATTAAGAACTGAGTTCTCTCTACACTTTCCTAATTCTATGCCACGTCGTCCTCGTGTAGGGCCCTATTTGTCTCAGCGTAGATTAGTATAAGTGTTGCCGGTGCGCGGCCACCTGAGCCTTCCCTGAGAGCACACAACCCTCCCTCAGCCGATGTGCCGACGTACGGTCCATCGGGCCGCAGTTTCGTCATCAGCAGTTTTTAATACAGGGATCCGAAAATAGTGGCGATTTGGAGGGTTACCATTTTGTAGGTTATTAGAGAGCAGTTTTAATATTGGACTTAAACATAACGTGCAAAATGTGGGTGTACTTTATGTACACATCTGCATTACCCTTCGGGGGAAACAGGCGCGATGTTATGTTGTTTTAGTATTGGGTGGGACAACAAAGGTGTGGGTGTTTAGATATATTTCGTTAGTTACAGTTTTGTGTAGAGGATTCACCTGTAAAGGCTTGCAAAGCACGTTGAATAGGCTGACCTACTGAGCTTTCATGCTAGTCTAGTTTTAATGCCGGCTGAAAATAGGCAACGTTGCGTGTGAGATGCTGTAAAACGAAAGAAAAGAGATCTTAGAAAGAGTTTATAACTATGTCTTCAAAATACATATTTTATTTAAATCAGTGTAGCGTATCTTTTGAGCACCTAAAGAATATAGCACGGCCTTGTCTGAGTTTTACCACATTTTTGGAGTAGTGTGCAACGTATGTATGTTTTAAATTTAGACCCACTCAAACAGACGTCCTGCTCAGCCCAGAGCGGGAGAAGTCATTTGATGATTTCCCATCCGAAAAAAAAAAAAAAAAAAAAAAAAAAGGGTAGAGGCAGAGAGGGAGAGATTGAGGGAAATTACCAAGCAAAGAGAGGCTCAGCAGTGGATATGGCAGCCTGTGTATGATGATAAAACACGACTCTTATCTACCAGCAATCACAAATAGGTAAAGATAGAAAGATACTGTGATGTTCATGCAGGTACGCACCATCACTCAAACGTCAAAACAATTACAACACCTACTCAAATTAAACTTGAATTCGAACAGCGCTTCGAGAACATTCTCTTTACATACATCATTCGAGACGTTTCCATCGCTCCGGTTGCCATTAGGCAAAGTTGCGTTACTCGCTTTCAATGAAAACTTGGCTCTGTTCAGATTTATTGCGATAACTTGCGTTCGCGCCTTACTTCTGAACTGTTTAAGTAGGGAAGTGGAGATGGTACTTTTTTATTGGGTTTTCTTTTATTTTATTTTATGCAGAGGGAGGTCTTGTGGACATTTTTATTTTTTTATTGAAGGTAAAGTCGTGGTCTTTTCCGCCTGATCAGTTAATTTTTTTTTCGCTTAAATCATGCGGAGGCGCCGAGCTACTCCTACCTTAAACTTTAGGCCTATTATGAAAGCGTCAACTTTGGCGCGCAAAATAACAATAACTCTCGTTTGGCATGTGTCACCGATCGGTATTTTTTTCATTAATTATTTATTATAAAGTCAACGGGGCGGGGATAGAGAGCGTTTCTATGTTTTAAGTGCAAGCAAAAATTAGCTTAGTGGTGATCAGGCGGGAGTGTCCTCGATAGTACATGAATTTAAAAAGTAACATTGGTAACTGCCCGGATTTTAACCCACAACTTCATACATGGGAGGATTGGGAGGCGAGGCCTTAACCTCTGAGCTATCACGACATTTTTCATTTTCAAGTCATATGTACTTTTCTAAGTTTATCTTGGACATCACAGACATCGGTGAAGGAAAACATCGTGAGGAAACCAGGACTTATAAATAAATATAAGTCTGAAATCACCAACCCCTCTTGAGCAAGCGTGGTGATCAATGCTCATGCCTTCTCTGTATGAGAAGAGGCCTTTGCCCAGCGGTTGGACAGTAATAGGCTGGTATTATTATTATATTATATTATTATTTATTGAGGGATCCTCCGAGTGGCACTATGTAAAATTATAATCAGATGCAACAGGTTAGACTGCTAGCCGACCCCAACATACTTGGGAAAAGGCTAGGCAGATGAAGTATCCCCCGAGACAGTATCTAACAGATTCGTCTGACATTTCCCGGGCATCAAGTTTTCTATTTATCATCGACGATTATTTAAGTATTTCGTGATACCTACCTAAGCTGACGTCACAGAACCAATCTAATGCTGTTAGATATGACTACTTGTATGAGGAAAGGGACGGTGTATTGGCATATGGTTATATAAGCATATAAAACCTTTTTCCCATGAGTTGTATAGACGGAAACTAAAGAACGCCACCTGCAACGGATCCTCACAAGCTCCTCTGCTTCGATCACGGTCAACCAATGAGGTCAGGGTATTTCCTATGGAATATGATGACTATGACTACGATATAAACAGACCCTGCTTCTAATCAAAGGGGAACATAGCCTTAGCCACTACCAATGACGGTCTAGTGAAAGTCGAAGTAAGTAGTAGTTTGTAATTACGCAGGCAAAAAATGTTCAGTAGTTTAGACGCTACGGTGGAATATACAAACTTACATACATAGACTGCAACAATCATTACACTTACTTAGGTTTCGCCGTAGTCGGGTAAAAAGGGACTAAATTGTTTTGTCATTTGACAAGCAGAACAAACGCAACAGCTGGTCAAGTTCTTCATAGAGAGTTCCTATCTGTGCACATAAATGTACCACATCCACATATGACACACTCACGTCCTCAAGGACGCGGTTGTCTATGTAAGTTGCTAATTACTTGATCAACATTCCGACTCCACAAAGACAGGCGGTCCCTTTGTCACCGCGCCCGTTGTTCTGGCTAGCAGTAGGTAATTGTGACGTCATTCCTAACTGGTACATTGTGGGCTCGTTATTAGTTTGTGGTGCTAAATAATTGTGAGCCCTATAATAACATACTTTAGTTGATTCGTTGAATTTGTAAGGACGAATTTCATTGATAAAACTAACTGAATTCTCCCTGAGATACCAACTACCGTGTTGTTAATTTGTTTGTTGTTGAATCTGTCTCTGTTCATAATATTATACCTAACAAGCATAGTTAACTTATGAGTATAAGTTACTGTTGTGAGTATAATACTGATGTAAAGCAAAGATAATGGTTTTGTCGCGAGTTTGAATGTGCCACAAAACGTACAACAGAAAAAGAAGATTTAAGGGAGTGATTCCCGTATTTTTAATAACGTTCGAATTCGAATTCGAATGCCAACCTTATGTGGTTATGTGGCAACCAAAATCTCTAAAATATTGAGAATGAGATAGTGACTCGAATTCTGACATTTTTAAAGTACGAATGAGAATTCGGCCTTAAGAATTGTCACTATGGCCAGTTCCCAATACGATTTAACAGATTATTGCTGAAGTAAACAACTTCCTACCAATTTGCTGACCCTTCCGCCACAACTATTCAAGTACCAATTCAAACGGCCTTACCCCACATTCTTCAATCTCTCTCACAAAAGCCACATTTAAGAAATACCGACTACTTGACTCAATGCTTATCAACGCATCTGAACATAACAGGGGTTCTGCTACAACCCTATAATGCTACCTGCGGGCGACACTGCGCTATAAATCCCGAACACTCATAGCTGTCGTCGATGGCCAATATAACATAACATAGCGTCACGCTTGTGCTTCCCGAGGGGTAGGTAAAGGTACTAGGTAGATACATAGTATAGGTACGTATTTACATCTAGCCTGTTATATATTAATTTCCGTTGGGGCCAGCAAGTAAGTACGCACGTATAAGTAAGTTATATATTGATGTATTTGTCCAATCGAATTAATATTTACTTTCCCCAAAATATATTTGAAAAAATATAGAAGGGATCTAAGAGGAAAAATAATATTTTTCATTTCAATGGCATTTAAAGCAAAACTACATAGTTTCCAAGTTTGACACGTTACACTTGTACCCACCGACCGACGGCACGAGCGTGCGGTGTAAACGCAACGTAAATACGTCGATTTTTGTAACGAAAGTACAATTATCCTATACTCTATAGCATTTTAGTTGAATTGTTTACAACAAGCCCAATCAGAATCATACATATATATGAATAAATTCTTGAAATATTAAGTACTTATTTTTTTTAAACGACATATTAACGTTACGTTTACATCGCGCGCTCGTGCTAGGGCGTCAGTAGGCTCTTGCAAGCAGATTACGATTTAACTCGCGTTGCCTCGTCTGTCGTAAGTACCAATATTGAAATGTCTGTGCATCCATCTCACCACCCTTAATAACACGAGCCTGAACAAAAACGACAATGGCTCAATAAAACATTTACAAGCATACCTTGACCCCTCTCACATATTTAACATCCACACCACACATCCCATCAACGAGATCCGAAATCAAAGAAATACCAGCAGAACCCAACAAAGGCTTCGCAATAATTCTATAGCCACTACCTGTAGGCGACACTGCGACTATAAATCGCGAACAGTCGCGACTGTCGGCCGCGTCCAATATACGAGAGTTATAGGCCAGGAAATTAATTCTGTCGACGCAAGTAGGGTTACGCGTCGTGTGGTGGCAATGTGCGGTGGATAGTTCGGATAGTTTGCTGGGATTGCTGCTGGGTAAATTGGTTCAACTGGTTTTTAACAGATTTCCCTTGTAAAAAAATTGTTGATGGACGTTTTTAGCAATGACCGTCATGGCAATGGCAGCTTGGCTTTTTAACCTGAAATTAAAACGAAAGTTAGATCTGCCGTGTTTTGTTAAACATATTCTGGCGACACGTAGGGTTGCATGTTTGTATGGTAGCAATATGTGATGGATAGTTTGGATAATTTCAAAACATTGTTTCTGGGTAAATCAGTTAACGACCGTTTTCTATAACTTACTTACGTATAACTGTTAGTTAATATGCCCACGTCTCGTAGCTATCGGTGTTTCCATAAACAAAGTTACCTTGGAATATCCTATCTGCGTCACCTACCTGTCACTCGGAGGACTGTGATTCATTGAAAAAACAAAGAAAGCTTTTCTGTGACGTTTTGTTTCTAACGGTCCGTAAGCTAAATGACAAACAGTTAGAGATAGCAAATTAGCAACCTTCCGTTACCTATTAGTAAGTTATTGAAAATGGCCGTAAAAGAGTTTTATTCAAATTCTACCAACAGCCAGTTTTACCCATCAATGGTAACGTAAAATATTAAAACATTTTTCTTAAAAAATTGAATTCTTTTATAAATGAAATCTGTGGACACTCGACACCACCAGCGTCTGTATGGTGGCAATGTTTGAGGAACAGCACGGATGGTTTGCCAGGACTGATTGATAAAATAGTAAGTGTTCGAAGGGCTTTCTCCATAAAAATTGTGGTTTCTAAGTTCCGTGTTTTGCTTAAGCTTAAGATTCAAAGATTACAGTTTAGTGTTATATGAGGTAGATGGTGAATACCAATGTTTATGATCGTAAGATCCTTTGTTTTGTGTATCGTACAAAAATGGTGATTGTGCAATGCTGGTTACGTGATGTACTTTTCAGGATCCCCGTAACATTAAAAACCATGATGAGGTTGAACAGCATTCTGTATCTATGGACTCAAATATTTTTAATGACATTGTTAAAAATAGACTACAGATATTATAATCATACGTTTCATATTAAATTGATGGTGTCCCTAGTGGCAACGACAAACGAAATTGATTTTTCCACATAAGCCGCTTAGATATCGGAGCCACTCAAATAATAACTATGTTTTCATGGTCTCGTGTAACATTACGTCTGTTTAGTTGGTCTTTTTATAGAAGCTTATATGTGCTGTTATGTGGGGGAAAATTATAGATAACAATTACATAAAAAAACTACGATAACGTCTAGGTATTATCGTAGATTTTTTATGTAATTGTTATCTTCTTTGGTGATTTGACTTGTGTGACTGATGCTTAAGAAGGGTTTGGATAGTTTGACTGAAGATTCGGTTTACTTCTAGATTTGGTCGAAAACGTACTGGTTTTTACGAACATACGATATACAGGATGGCGATTTACGGGTTAGTTACTTGCACCCTTCAAGGAGGCTTTCCCGTCATATTAAACAACTTTCCCAAAGAAACTTCACAGTTTTCCGATCCTTCAGATGCTTAAAACAAAATGAATCTTTTCGCATATCGATCGAAACAGCCTAATCATCTGCATAACCTTTTCCCAACTATGTCGCCTCCTTGCCTACGTGCGGCTGATATTCATTAACTGAAAGTCCCACAAATAAGTCATACTCGTACATCACCGTCTGTTGTTCTCGAACAGTTTGTTTGAATTAATCAGTACTTGCATCAAGAGCAATCAATAGCAGTGATAGTTGAGTGGTGTGATTGTTGGACTGCCAAATTACAGGTCTCGAGTTCGAACCCAAGACACGCACCTCTGATTTTCGGATTCAAGTGCGTATTGTATAATTATCACTTGCTTCGGTGAAGGCAAACATCGTGAGGAAACCAGCATGCCTGAGAGATATTTCTTGATGGCATGTAAAGCCAATTCAGAGGCCCATGGGCGGCATAAAAACTCTGACACCAGGTTAGGGACTAACCACACGTTATAGAATAGAAATCAATACTTATAGATACTTCTAACAAAAATTGCACATAATGGAAGCAAGCTTCCTCTCTCACTTTTCCAGCTACACACGTACATATCTATAACTCCATCTACATACATACATTACACGCCTTACAAGTACACCGTCCTTTCTCAAACACTTTAAAACGTCTTGCAAGTGTTCTTTACGTCCCCGTCTGAGGCTAGGCGCGGGGGAGGATGGGAAGCCTCGTGTGGGGACGAAAAAAACACGTCTTGTTCTAAAGAGGCGGTCATTAGACGTGGCTTAGCTGGAGGCAGTTGGGAAGTGTCTGTGCGTGATAGGAACTGTTTTGTGGACTGTACGTATGTCCGTTTTGTGAGTAGAAGGCTTTATGTCTGTTTGAGGATGGGTATAAACTGTGACTTATTCTTTTGTGGTCTGATTTTTACTCCCTACAAAAGACGGATAAGTTCTTTCATTATTATTCAATGGAGCGACGATGGACATCACAACTTTGGTTATTGATTTATTTTATTTCACAAGGTAAGGGAAACACAGATAATATGTATATTTGAATCTAGAAACCAACACTGCTTCTAGACGGAATTTACGAATCAAAGCTGGAAAATATAACTTTGCTATGACAATTAATTAGATACTCATTGCTTTGATACACCATATCAAAATTATGACAAGAATTATATTCGTTACATTTGATTCAATCAAGACTTGATGACCCAAACTGAAAGGAAAGACCTCTAAAAGTATTTCTATAAGAGTCAGACAGAATACAACAATTTGTACTTAACATCCAACATGGAGAAGCATTGTACATCTTGAGAGAAAAATTATCTTTTCCGACATCAATGCGATGAAATATTGAATTGCATTTGACGTTCCGATAAGAATGAATAGTTGGAACATTCGATAACCTGCTTATGACAAGTATTCCTATTAATAACGACGTAACACCCTCTCTACATACATTCAAAAACCAACTTTATTTTGTAACGATAGAGTTTAATCTTTGTTGAGTAGATAAGAGAATAGATAATGCTGTCTATAGGTAAAAGCTCGGTGAATCTGAGTAATGCATCATTAGGCAAGCTGTGAGTTTGGCATTCAAGGTCCTCCCTCGGAGGGCACAATTTGAAGCGATTGATATTTCCCTCCGTCGCCGTCGCCCCTCTGTTTGTCGGCAATGCCATTTGGAAGACGTAATGTCAGCTACAGGGTGACTTGGGAATTCTTTAGAATATCTCAAGTATAAGTAAATATAGCTACCAAAATAAACGTTATGGGGATATTGAGAAGAAGTTTCCAAACGCGTGCAACTGTTCTCTTGTTTTGCTGCCTCGTATGTTTATGAGCAAACAGCGAATGTTTTTAATTGCACTTCCTTACAACTTGCGCGACACTATAACCGTTTCGTTGGCTCTCCTATAAAAGAGGAATACAATTAAAACAAAAGAAAAATATTAAACATTTGCGATTTTCTTTTTGCTGATTTGAAAGTTGAACGTTGAGATTATAAAAAGCTTACTGGTCGAAAACTCAACAGAGATTGTGAACTATTTCCACTTCCAAATTTAAAAAATACCCCGATAATTTGACATTCGAGCTAAATGTCTAGCTATTTACGTCCAAAGAGTCTTCAATAGTGTCGTGGGAAGTTTAAATCGCAATATATCGCGATCAACCTGAGCGAGGGGCCCGCCCAAGTCATGTACCAGGTATACAAGTACCATAGTACGTACATAAGGTATCAATATAACGTACCGTATAAGGGCACTGAGCGATAGGAATGATAGGATACATAAATTTAAAAGGTCTGAGTCTATTGCAAGGGTCTAATGGAATTATATATACAAATATTCTATTAGATGGCTACTGTTAGAATATTTAGAGTAGGTTACCTAAAAAGGTTGATACCCAAAATATTATTTTTTGTAACATACAGTTCTAAGCACTGAATAGGCAGGGAGGGCATGGCAACTTCGCAAGTTAGTCATTTAATAAGCTTATTATTATCATATTCAGCCTATACTATTCCCAATGCTGGGACGCAGGCCTGCTCATTTCTGGGTTAGTAAAGTAAAAATTTTCATTCAGGGTTTTATTTAAAATACATATATTGTTGAAACACAAACTTCTTGTAACTCTTGCTTGTAAATGCTTTCGCTAAAGCAAAGTAGTTCATTTTACTCACACATTATAAAACATGCTTACAACTCATCACATTCTGCTAGACTAAACATGATGTTAAACATTGAGATTTAAATTTAAGATCCCAGGAAAGGATTAAGAAATAAGTTTGTGTACCAGTATGAAAAAGGATTTTCTAATAAACTTCTACTCTTTTGTACCATATTCTGACAACAGTTCAGTTTATTAAATATTGTATCCTGCATGTTGTATGTGATGTCGACCAAATTCAGTTTGTCCGCCGGTCTCCCGCGGGGAATCTAGGAAATCTCGTCTCGAAAATGTGACGTCGCATTTAATAATTTTATGATGTACTGTAATGTAGTTTAAACCACTATATAAAAGGGACGCCACATATGCAGTATTTCTTAATGTTTATGCATAGATAAACACGTGAACTTTGGATTGCCATTCGTGGTGAAAGAATTTGCCAGTCGACGTGGGTCTCGCTGAGCGCCCAGGGTGCGCCAGACGTATAGTGACTCAGTAGGTAAGTCGCTCGGGGAGGCTGCTTTCATGCATCCCAGGAGGATTATAATTTTTATGCTATATGATAGGTAGGCTTGGTAGAACAGTACATACATATACGTATATACTATATGTGTAACACACATACAAGTATGCACACTGTACATATGTATGTCCATATGTACTACCACGCTCACAGATGGTCGGCCACATTCACCTTTAAGCCCTGGTTTAAGGAGCGGTAGTACATACACGGTTTAGTTATTTTTTTCGATTCGCATGAACCAACAAAATTGAAACGTGTACACATAAAAGATAACGTCCGGGTCGGCTATACCTTTCATTTCTGCGCCTTTCAATCAATGTGGATCAATTTGGTTGAACAGTGTTTAATTGCCAGAAGGCTAGCTTATATTTTGGAGCAACATAATCAGGACAAAATACTCTTAGAATCAAGGATAGCCTGCTATCTGCCTAAAATAGCTTAGTTAGTCTAAATCACGAATAAAAGCTAGCCAGCTATGAGAGAAAGAAAAAACTTATAAAGCACAGTGTTTGGAGTTCAATTCATGAAGATTTAAGAATATTTAACACGCTAACGCAAAGGATTCTCAATACAAAGTTGACGTGATGTATTTATGGATGATTTGAATCCCTGGTGTGCTTGTGTGAGAATGTGTGTCACAAGACTTGTGTTTTTGGGTTTTATTATTTATTTATTAAACATGAAACTCCACTGAATCTCTCTCTCTGCTCGGGTGAAAATAGAGAAAACGATTTTAACAGATATGAGACCTAGCTAGATCAATTTTTCGCTCATGTAAATCTCTAAACTGCAAACTTTCACTGAAATCGTTAGAGCCGTTTTTGAAAACGTGATTAAAAATACAAATATTGCTCATTTAATATTAGGTACAGGACAGGATTAGAGGCCCGATTAAACCGACAAGGACAATTGCTGACGCTGCTTCATACACTGGACTGTGACTCATAATTTACTGTTGTAGGTATCCGCAGTGTCCAGAGCCAGTCCGCAATTTGTCCGTACCGGTTTGACTGAACCCCCCAAACTGATGTTATTCTGTGAACATCTCTTGCCAAATTGGGTTGAATATTAATCAAAGGTTAGTTTAATTGTCGAGCCTAGCTCTTTGAACCTCAACATTAATAGAACGTTATTACATGAACAATTACTACGTTAATTTACATACTATTATATGAGTAATGAGACTGTTATTATTATGTAATATGACGAACGTAGTTTAACGGCAGTTGAAGAAAATTAATACGTGCCACTGCCAAATAATATGTATTTTTTCACTAATTCTTTCCACAAAACCTTTTAGTCTGAATCTGCCCGAGCTATACGGCAAAAAATCTATGGTCAACTATATGTATATAATTTTTTCAATACACTTCCTCGAAAACTGGTTCTTATCGCACTACGATTAGGTTCAACATGCAATGTATGACACGTGGATCTTGTTTATTTTCCAACAACCGCGTGCTGTGCCGCGTGCGGGAATGAGCCATTCCCGCACGCGGCACAACACGCGGGTGTTAGAAAATTGCCACAGATAAAACTATACCTATGCTTAGTCCAAATTGGTTCAATACCTCTATTCGGCGGTGACTGTTTTTTTTTTCGTTATTTTATTTCTTCATAAGTGTATTGAAAAACGTCGTTTGATCCACGTGGGCATTTGTTATTGCAGTTCTCGGCTCAAAAACACCCTCGCCCACGGCTCGGGAGTTAATTCCGCCTGGAATGCGATAACAAACATTCTCCACTTGTATCAAAATGTGCTATTTCAATAGACTTCCTCGAAAACTGACTTTCATCGCAGTACTACTCGGTTCAGAAAGCAGCGTTATTCACACTCGGGTTTTTTTTTCATTTATTTATACTTGAGTTTTGTTAAAATTAAATCCAACGATGATTGTTTTTTTTAATCACAGCATAGAAGCGCATGTCTTTCGATACATAAAACTTTCATCTATCATTACATTCACGAATGTAGGCCTCCACTGACCGTAAACGATACTAAGACGATATTGCTGTAATACCACGCTTGGGAGACTGATGTTCCTAGTATACAGGTAACTGCCTCAGTGCTCACTCACCCAAATACTATATATCAATTAAGGTTTAGATCTGCCTGAACTAACTGTGACCACATCAAGCAGAGTCCTGGGTTACAATTCTACAACATTTATTGCGTTATTTACATTCTCGAGCAGACGAATTCTTCAATCAATGCTGACGAAATCTTTTTGTTGTTATCCTTTTGTTTTGTTGTTTTATTTAATTTTGTTTTCTTGTGCTGTGCGAGTCTAATAATTTACTTTTTCTTTCTTAATGGTATACTGCATCTTAAATTGTTTATTTAGTACATTATGTAAGTAACATATTATGGGAACTTCTATAAAAAACCGCAGGGTTTTGAAGGAAATTCCTTATCCATTGCTTCATAGGTTCACAAAATTCCTCTGATCTTCAACGCCACCAGCGTCACCAGCGCAAAATGTCTAGGGGTCGAAAAATGTCCAATTCGCAGAATGTCCAGTTCGCAAAATGTCCGTACTCTCGTGAGGTTACTACTGCCCCTAATTGATTGTTTTTTTAGAGAAGATAATACAAATGTAAGAAAAAAATTAATTAATATTTAATTTCTTCTTTAACTAAAATACATACCACCATACTACATGTTGTAGGGCTGTCAAAATGAAAAGCATTGTGTGTTGCACCATTATCCTGTTTCTTTTGACATGTATGTAGCTTAGATAATCTGTCAATTTAATCCCACCAAAAACATTTTCATGTAAAATGTTGCCAAGACGAGACCATATGACTCGTACTGTCAAAAAGTTATCAGATCTCATGTAGAGCCAAGCTTCTAACTCTACACGCCCTAACTCTACAAGGTCTAACTTCACAAACTCTACACCTTAGTCAAAGTTGCATGTGACAATTTGTTTTTTTTTGGGGTATATTTCTTGCACATCAGAGGCGCCAGGAGTCCCTATATCAATTTTCAGACCTCTAGCGTCAAAATTGCGGAAGTCTCATACAAACTTCCATCCCCTAGTTTAAGGAGTTGGGGGATAAAAGTTACAATTTTTATATTTTTTTGTTGTTTGTGTACTAATAATAGCTTACATATCAAATTTTAGCTTTCTAGGATATTAGGAAATACCCTAAGTATTTTGATGATCATCAGTCAGTGACGAAATCAGGGTTTTTAGATATCAATAAAAGCTATGCAATTAAAACTTTATATGTTTAATAAGTCCGCTATTGACAACATAGCCCGAGAATTTTGTTTATCAGGTATAATCTAAACCAAAGTTCAAAAAAACGACGAAGCGCTTAGAGAAAAGGTAGGTAGTGCCCTTGCGCTTCGCTTGGCTCGTCTTGGCGGGGGCACTCCTGTGCCCCCAGATCAAGATCATTTTGTGAAACGCAGTAGTCATTATAGACCAGTGCAGATAATTTTTGAAAACGAAAAAATTCATAGTAGGATGAAACCCATTGAAAATGAAAGAGAATACAATAAAAATGAAAGGAAAAATAATTTACGGGCGATCTGAGGTCGGAAAGTGGGATGGGGGGGGGGGGGGGGTTAAGGGTAAAAAACGGTTTATCTCGATTTCCGGCAAAACTACAAGTCTTATGGAAAAAAGTTGAATGGCAAAGTTGTAGGTAATAAAAAGATCTACAACTTTTGTATTAACTCTTTTTTCACATAACCTCAAAATTTATGTGAAAAATTCAAATAACCAAGTTTTTGGTTTTTTATTTTTATCTTTTACAAAACAATTTTTTTTCCACGAAATTTAGTGGAAACTTACCTTTTTATGTCCCAAATATGCTGTAAGTTTTTTGATTTAAAATATATTTTTTTCACCTTATTTTGTCTTAATATCGAAAAAGCACCCTAATTTTCAATCTGAAATTCTCACGTCAAAATATCTGCTTTTTTTCTAAAGCCGGTAAGCTTTTTGTCCGTTGAAATCTCTACTTTCTGCTGGTGTAAAAAAAACCGGCCAAGTGCGAGTTGAACTTACGTAGAGAGGGTTCGTAGAGATTGAAAAGGCTTCTTACTGATTAGTGCTACCTATTTTTAATGCATCACACGATCTGGCGTCGACTAAATCCTTTGTAGTATTGAGTAAGTATACAAAAGCTAGGTGATTTTCTTACCATGGAAATTAACATGTAAACTGAAACTCAAGGAAATTAAAATATACAGAACCCTACATTGCGCGTGGCCCGACACGCACTTGGCCGGTTTTAGTATGAATAATGACACAGAGCGCTATGAAACATCAGGGTTTTGCTTTTGCTCTTCTCTGAATATCTACTCAAGAATTAGGTCTCTTACTGGATGCCTTTAGTGATAAACTAAACTCTTTATAGCTTAGACTTAGCCGTGATAGCCTTTAGACGACGTGTATTGAAAGTAATGGTCAGTAAAGTGCATTATGTGGTTGGCGACTTTAATAGTTTTATAATGGTCAAGTTGACATGATTTTGAGGTCAAACGTTAAAGTATGTAGCACGTAATTAGATTAAAAGATTAGCTTTTTACTTTAAACGTTTGGAAATTTCGTCATTCATCTGCCTAGCTATGTCGGCTTCCACCCACACCAGATGCATCAGAATACCAGTATTTTATTTGTAGCGACTTCCTTCTGGATGTCAGATCTCCATAATACAGATAATGGGTAACACGACACCACTTAGTAGTCAGTCTTTCAAGCTTCTGACTTCCCGTGACGACAATAACACAAGAAGCGTTGCCGTGACCAAACCAACCACTTGTGGAGCTGATGGGTTATGCAGGCACCTGTTTATAAAAACATACAGTAATGTTCCTATTCTTCTTGAACAGCAGTCAAATAGAGCATCAGATCCGATACAATTTCAAATCACCCTCGTTCGCGGGATTCTGAAACGCGATGGTACCGAAGAATGAAAAAGGCCTCTACCACAAACAACACAACCACAAAAATGGCAAATTTATTTACAGCCCAAGCACAAACCGTATTTTCATTCACATTCATCGAGCTCGTCGGTGGAATAACCCAGAAAATGCAAAAAATTCGTCGCTCTGTATGGCATTCCGATGTAGGGCCGAGACAAACATCATCAAAGGGCTGGTTGTAACAATTTGTCGTCCCTTGATTGGGCCGGGAGCGCACCTGGCGCCCTGTGTTACTGCGGACCCCAAACAAAGGGTTTTTTGTGGCTTAAGATGTAACAGAAAAGCGGCGGTGATGTTTTGGTTCCGATGAATGTAATTTTGAAATGAAAGCAGCTGGAATTATTTATTATTTTTTCTTGTAATCGCTAATATTATAGTGTTATTAAATGTAAGCACTGCCTTGTTTCTTGATATTACCAGGTAAAATCAATATAAGAAGTTAGTTGTATCATTTTCGTTTCGTTGATTTTAATTGGTGACTACTAACGAATAAATCGATACTCAAGCACTCACGGGTTGAGTATCTTATTCTTATTAGCGCCTCGAACCAATGTTTTACGTACATAATTCCAAATGATGAGAATTAAAACCCTTTCTATAATTGAGCTGAAATTGTTTTGAACTCAATCTCTATATACTCAATCTCTTTTACTAAACCCATACTTTGTAGATTGGGTATTATTTAATAAAATGTTCAAGTCAACACAAAAACGAAATCCTCTCCTACCTTGCGACATCCCATCATCGGCAGGTGTGTGGCATTGTCGTCGGCGCCACTTGAATACTTGATGCAGAGGGCTGAGTTTTGAGCTTTTAGCTACAAGTGCTGTCGCCCTCACTAACACACAGGGCGTATGCCTTTAATTTTAGTGTACTCTGTTACGTCGTGGTGGGGTAACCGAGAAAGCCTTGCATTGTTCATAAGTGATAAAGCTGAAAGTAAATACGGAGACCTAGCAAATAACTAACGTATAGGTGCTGTCGGTATATAATCATTATCACCATCGTCCTGCTACCCTTATCTCAATTTAAATGTGTTCTTCTTCCATACTTCGGATAGGTACTATTGATAATAACAATTAAAATTAAATTAAATTGACACTCCCTCCTGCTCCGCCCAGAGCGGGAGGAGTCATTTGATGATTTCCCATCCGAAAAAAAAGGCAATCGACTTTTTTTTCAATAAAGTAAGTGTACCAGGTTCCTACTTACTTTTAATTTGAATAAATCTACGTTTAAATATTTATCAAAAAAACCCTTAAGTTAACAACAACAAAAGGGTTAAGTTAACAATACAGTTTATTCAGACAACTAATGAGAAAAAATCTTGATGTAAAAACAGAACAACAATTACATACTCGCATATTCATTGGAAAAATAAATAAGTATATAACTAACCTAGGTAGGCTTAGTAGGTAATTCATTGTTTTACTTGTGCTAAACAAAGCGTGTGTAAATTATTGTGTCAACTCTGAGGTATTTAGGACAATATAAGACTAAAATAATAAACAGCAGAGACATGATGTATTTATTAGACCGAACTTAGACATAAGTATGTTATGTATAATATAATTATGATCGTATTTATTTTGTTATTGGTTGTGGCACGAAGGTTAAATCAATAACAAAGTTCATGATGAGAAATGTTTTTATTATGGAACAACTAAATTATGCCCGAGGCTTCGCCCGCGTGGAATTGGATAATTGTTCCACGGGATCATACTATCGGGATAAAAAGTGTTAATCCCGGTTATAAACTAGCTGTGTGCAAAATTTCATCCAAATACGTTCAGTAGTTTTTGCGTGAAAGAGTAACAAACATACACGCATACTCACACACATCAAACTTTCACTTTTATAATATTAGTGTGATACCGAAGACGATACTAACCACAAACCGCAGGCCTGTGACAACGGTAGACCGCAGCTCCTGCTCTTCTGAGGACCTCGGCCCTACTCTCTAACGCTTCGTCCGTATATTCGGATCTATCTGTCTCTCTCGCACACGTCTGCAGATGAGTGCGAGTGAGAGAGACGGATAGATCCGAATATATGGACCAAGCGTTAGGGAGTAGGGCCTCAGAAACGGCGTGGCCACATACTGGACCCAACTCAACTAGTTAAATATTTTTTTTAGGTACCATCTATTCAAAAAGGATTCGCAACTACACGCCTGGTTTCTACGTAACCCTAAGAAAAGCCTGTTGCCATTTTCACAAAGTTACATAAAAGCAACCTTGTCGCTACAGCCTCTGATAGAAATGGGCGGCTTTGCAGCTATACTCTGCGGAACTGACTTAATTTTTATATGCTAAGTTACTGAAGCAAAACCTATGACAATTAGAATAATCGCCTCTGTTTTATTTGTCTACTCTGTGTTCGTAGGTTGGAAAAAAAGCCGCAACAGTACATCACGTCTGCGCTTTTATGCTAATTGTTTGTAACAAAACGTTGTACACAGTACACCACAGGTGCGTCAGATTCATGTTTATTTTAATACTAGTTTCTTTACTCGTCATTGTTTAACTTTCTTCGAAAACCACATTTAATAGGCGAGACGACAAAAAAAAACTAATTAGTCCGTCACTTAGATTATCAAAAAATATTTGACCCGTGTTTTTTCTTTTGTTACGTTAAACAAAATTGACGAAGATACGACGCTTTTAAAATTCTCAATACGTCACGCCATAGTATAATTTTAACTAGTTCTGACGTCACGAGCCCCCACTCTCGAGTTTTGATGTGTTTTATCTTTGTCAATATTCATTGATTTACAAAAACAAAAAATACGGTCCAGTTATTTCCAATACTCTAACTGACGATGACGGACTAAATAGATTTGAAATTTTTTTATACTGTCGTCATGCCTATATTCACAATAAGTAGGTTCATCCAATGATACTACTGGATGTAATAGACTACGGGGTAAACCTGTATTTTCAATGTTATGGGAACTTAAGCATTCGATTTCCTAATTTCAGTAAAATAAATAATGCCGTGACAACATTATGTTCTCATAGAAAGATTTAAAACAATCACATTTAGTTTAGCAATGCTTTTAAATACGACACATGACCAAATATTTGTACAGAAACTTTATCATAAAACTGCAGGCTTCTTACAGACTTTCCTACCTCAAAATGTTTGCTATAGTTTTAATTTAAAACTCTTTGTGGCTAACAACTGGCAGTTAGTTAAATATGAACTACTTTTATAACAAGCTAAAGTTCAACTAAACGGCCGTAGTAAAAGTCAAGTAAAAGAGTTTTACTGGTACAGTTAGTAGTTTACTTTTCGTATTATTATTAAGTTTTTGCTTGTTTTATCGGCAGTTTTCCTGCAGTTGTGTCGCTGTTAAAATTAGTTTTTAAGGTTGTAACTATTGGAATAATGAGAAGAGCAGCAGTAAGATGGTAGAGTATATTCATTCGTGGTTCAATATTTTACAAGCAAGTTACAAACACAGGTTACAATGTAATAGAACATAAACAAACCGTAACTATGCTAATTTCAAATCAGTGACAGACATGTGTTAAATATGATTATTCTCACAGGCCAGTGCATACTTAAATATGCGACCTCCAATACACCCCCTTAATCTATTACACATGCGTATGATTACTTCTGTGCTTGTCAGTACTCGGTACATAAAACTAAATAAATCACTAACACTTCTGTGTTCAACTGTACTACGCTGTATCCAAAAATATAGTACAAAAACAGAAGAAATCTAACAAAATAAAGTATGCATAACAAAGCTAGATTTAGAAAATTATCTATTACACAAAGCACTTCTAGAAAACCTAAAACATCAAAACATTTAACTACTCATCGCCCTCTTAATAGAATAATTTGTCAGGGATAAATCCTTTAAAAAATCTCTAAGCTTCGGGCTGTGAACACTTTTAGTTAAGATGTCCGCTATCATCTTATCAGTTGACATGTACCTTATTTCAACTTTGTTTGCCAGTACACACTCACGAATAAAATGATACTTGATGTCAATATGCTTTGTCCTATTATGCATCATTTTGTTAGCTGCAATTTTATGCGCCGACTGGTTGTCATTGTAAATTACTACCGCTTTACTATCCACAGCTGTCAAACTGTTCAGTAAACTACGTAAATAAAGAGCTTCCTTCGAGGCTTGACTCAATCCTACGTACTCTGCCTCTGTGGTAGACAAGGATACTGTCGCTTGCTTCCTACTCTCCCATGACACTATATTTTTACCTATCTTGAAAATTAATCCTGTGAAAGACTTTCTATCAAGTGCCCCTCCCCAATCTGCATCAACGTAGCCTCGTAAGTCTAAATCTCCCGACTTCCTAAAAGTGAGACAAAGGTTAGACGTACCTTTTAAATACCTTAAGACCCGTTTCGCACATTTAAAGTGTATTTCATCATAGCATGAATTAAATTGTGAAAGTACACTTACCGCATGTGCTATGTCTGGTCGCGTATTACAGGCCAAATAGTTTAGACACCCTATCAAGCTTTGATATGGCAAATCGCTATGGGAATTTGTCGATCTTTCTAATTTCATACCGACTTCCATTGGGGTTAAAACTGGTTTAACATCTGTCATGTTAAAGTCGTTCAAAATGTCTGAAATGAACTGTTGCTGATCTAGACAAATAACATCTTTGTCTCTCCTCAGCCTCATGCCTAAAACATGCCTAGCCGGCCCTAAATCTTTCACTTTAAACTTGTCAAGCAAATCGGTTTTTAATTTTTGCTTTTCTTTTTCACAATTTCCAAAAATGAAAAGGTCATCTACGTAAATAACAACAATCAACTTCTTATTGTTTTTAAGCTGCTTTTGATACAAACACGGTTCTATTTTTGATTGTACAAAGCCTAAATTCAACATTTCTGTATCCAATTCCTTAAACCAAGCATTTGAAGCTTGTTTCAATCCATACAAAGAACGCTGCAGTTTGCATACCTTGGTTTCTTGACCTTTGATTACTGCTCCTTTTGGTTGGAGCATGTAAATGTCTTCTTTAAATTTGCCGTACAAAAAGGCAGTCGTGACATCCCATTGATCAATAAACCAATCGTATTCAACAGCTAGCGAGAACAACAATCTTAGAGTAGAGCTTCTAACTACAGGAGAATAAGTCTCAGTATAATCTATACCACATACCTGTGTGAAGCCTTTTGCTACAAGTCTAGCCTTGTACTTCGTTACCTTGCCATCGCTATCTTTCTTGATTTTGAACACCCATTTGCATTGGATAGGCTTCTTATCAGCTGGAAGATCCACCAACGTCCAAGTCTGGTTCTCCTTTAGTGACAAAAGTTCATTATCTATAGCTTTTTGCCATAAATCACCATCTGGTCTCGCCAACGCTTCTTTAATAGTCAATGGATCACCATCAAGATTGCTCTCCTTGGCATACATAACATTGCATCCATACCGATCGACTTGTCTGCGTTCTCTTACAGGATACCTTCTTTCTGATTCAGGTATTCTAACTTCTTCTTCAGTCAATACGTCATCAGGTACTCGCTCTGGTACTACAGGTTCAGGTCCTATCTCCTCCAATAATTCTACGTTCTCGTCTACAGTATCACGATAGATATCATCGTGAGCCTCCAAGTGTTCAGATCTGCTTGTAGATCCGTTGGGTAAACCGAAAGGAACAGAATCTTTATTCAGGTTTATGATTACTTCCGATTTTTCTACGTTTTCCTTTTGGAGAAAGACGTTTTCCAGAAATTTGACATCTCTCGCAGTCTTCACTTCACCTGTCTTAGGATTCATCAGACGATAACCCTTCTGATTATCTGGATATCCAATAAAAATCATCGGTTCCGTCTTCATGTCTAGTTTGCGTCTCTTTTGTTTTGGTATCAATCTATAAGCCAAACAACCAAAGATTTTCAGATGACTTACATCCACATCTTTTCCAGTCCAAAGCTTCTCTGGTACCGCATTATTCAATGCTTTCGTGGGGCTTCTGTTCTTTAGGTAAACAACAGTATTTACAGCCTCGGCCCAATACTTCTTGCTCAGGTTCGATTCTGACAGTAATGTTCTTGCCTTTTCTATTATAGTACGATTCGCTCTCTCTGCGACAGAATTTTGTTCTGGCGTGTACGGTACAGTCGTCTGGTGTTTTATGCCTGCAGACTTCAAAAATGATTTAAATTTACCATTACAGTACTCTGCGCCGTTGTCAGATCTCAAACATTTAATAGATTTACTTGTCTCATTCTCAACTTCCGCCTTGTATTCACGGAATTTGTCGAAGGTTTCACTTTTGTTCTTCAAAAAATAAACATGAGTCTTTCGAGTATAATCGTCGATAAATAGAAGAACATACCTCGAACCACCGAACGACGGCTCCTCGATTGGTCCACAAACGTCGCTAAAAACTAACTGTAAGACTTCGTTCGCTCTCGTACCTTGCTTTTTAAAGGGACTTTTGCATGTCTTTCCTTCGATACATGGAATACACGGCTCGCAAAAATCGGTACTCTTAAATTCCATACCGCTTACTAAAACTTTCATTTTATTCATATAATTACGCGATAAATGAGCTAATCTTTTATGCCAAATGTTCGAAATATTTTCATTTTGTTTTGACATTGTCACATTCACGACGTTATTTTGATTTTCTGTCAACTCATAAATTCCGCCGACCTCTTGACATCTTGCAACAATTTGGTTTTTATTTTTAATCATGCAACCTCCATTGTCAAAATTCATGCAATAATTCTTCTTGGTCAAATCGCTCACCGAAATTAGGTTCATGGATAAATCAGGAACATGTAAAACGTTTTCTAAAATTAATTTTTCGTTTTCGCTGACTCGTGGCTCAGCATTTCCTCGTCCTTTCACCAATAACTTCTCTCCGTTTGCTACTGCGATCTTCATGTTGCCCTTTACATGTGTGTAAGACAACAATTTGTTTTTATCATGGGTCATATGATTTGAGCACCCACTGTCTAAATACCACTTATCTTTGTTTATCGCCCCCTTCGTATTCAGGCAGATATTCGCGGTTTTGATCCGCTCCTTGCATTCGGACGCCTTGTGTCCTTGCTTATGGCACTTAAAACACTTGTAGACGAACTTCTGCTTACGATCATTAGTTTTAGTGTTAGATCTTGCATCGTCCTGTACTTTACGTGTAACTAAGACTTTTTCGTACTCTGTGTTCAACTTACTCTGTCTACTTCCTTCTTGTAACAATTTCATTTTAATTTGCTCTAACGTGATTTCTTGTCCACTATTATCTACAGCCATAATGAGAGGGCTGTACTCAGCGGTCAATCCACCCAGCAAAATCGATATAATCCAATCATCAGGGATTTGAGCATCAATATCGGTCAATTGTTGTGTCAGGAACGTAATTTTAGATATGTAGCTTTCCATAGAAACTAAATTCTCTAACTTACAGTTGAAAAGCTCTCGCTGAATATGTATTCGTCTGCCCCAACCTTTGTCTTCATACGCTTTCCGTAAGCTATTCCAGGCTTCTTTCGCAGTCTTCGCATTGTAGACGTGGGTAAAGCACTCTGGTTCTAACAACAAGCATATTGTCGTTCGTGCCTGCCGGTCTACGTCAGCATTTACTACATCTGTAGAAATTACTCCCCACCAGTTTTTATTCTCCAAGTAATTTCGCACCAGGAATTTCCAGTTTGGATAGTCGGACGAATTTTTCAGCTTCTTGATACTACTTATGCCAACTTCAGCTGACATAATTGAAATTTCGTAAGTTTCTCAAGCACACAATTATTATTCAAACCACTCAACTTATAAATTATGCTCTAGCATTTGTGCTTCAGGGATCTGGGCCCATAACCTATTGGAATAATGAGAAGAGCAGCAGTAAGATGGTAGAGTATATTCATTCGTGGTTCAATATTTTACAAGCAAGTTACAAACACAGGTTACAATGTAATAGAACATAAACAAACCGTAACTATGCTAATTTCAAATCAGTGACAGACATGTGTTAAATATCATTATTCTCACAGGCCAGTGCATACTTAAATATGCGACCTCCAATAGTAACTTTATTTGTAAGCATGGATAGTGACAAATCATTCACACCTTACAATATTAAAAGACGAGTGTAGTACACGATCAATTGCGGCTCAATTAATTTCAGACATCAAATACCAATTTCATACCAATAAATTCAGTAAAAAATACTCTAACGAGTAAGTCGGTATGGCATACCATGCGTCAAGAAAGAGATGGAAAACTCCGAGATAAATGTCGTTCTTACCATAAAAGTACCTTGTAAATACACTATTTCAAACCAACCAATGTGTAAATATCCTCAAGTTAATTAAAATGGGGTAGTCAGGGGTAGTTATCCGATCAAGATAATTTTCCCCTTCGACGGCAAAGAAAATCGCCTTTAGAGCTCATCTCACCTTGTTGGGCTAATGCGAATCTAATGTACTTATAAAATGTCGTGGTGGGTCTTAAAAATAATGAAATAAGGGACAATAGTATCGGAAGTTTTGAAAAACAAACACTCAAACTTGAAGAATGACAAATGGCTTAAGTTTGGTTTGTTGCTTGTAAGTTGAGGGCAGTACAAACATGTCGTTATTAAGAAGAACACTCTAAAAATACTGCATGTGTACTGCAAATAAAAATCATAAACCTTTACGGCTTTAAATAATATAATTAATTCACAAGGTATCTGTTCAAAAGTAGTATGAACTATGATGTGAATTAAATGACGGCACGGTCGGCGCAGTGGCTGAGCAACTGGCCGCTGCGCTGCGTATCGCGGGTTCGATCCCTGCACAGAACAAATATTTGTATGGCCTACAGGTAGTTATTCTGGGTGTGGCTATTTGTCTTTGTGAGTTTTAAAGTTTTTAAATGCACCTATGACACAGGAAAATGTCCTAGTAAGGGGCAACGATATTAAAAAAAAACAATACCAAATAACGACCAAGGTTTTGGTAGAATGTTCGGTATTGGTTGGTTAATATCGGTTCGGTATTCACAAAAAATCGAATTCGTTAAAACCATATGCGGTCCAACTCTATAAACAACTCAGTCTACTTTCACCAAACTCTGAACAACCAATCAGCCCGAAAACACTCATAACTCAAGCTACATGGCCTATTTTCTCCTCTCCACCCAGCTCTAGCTCAGGGAATTCATCATGCCGCCTGTTGGACTAACTTCTCAACTACCAATTAAAACAAAAAAATACCAATATTCTGGCTACAGTGTGTTCTCCTTTACTTATCTAATTTTGTATACAAGTACATAATTATGTGACCGCTGCGACTTCGATTGTATTCCGATCTATGAAAATTAGTGACATGTCAAGTCTGGACAAACGTGATACAATTTTATTTTAAAAGAGTAACCATGACGTTTCTCGTCCGTTCTTATCCATAGGAAATGACTAATGCGAAACATGCACCTTTTTCTCGACGTTTTAAAGGTGCGCATTTATGCCTATGTGAAATAAAATATATATATATTTTTTAGTATTTTTGATCTATAGCTTCATTGTTTGCTTTGCCGTCTCACGCGGTGAAAATTGTTGCAAACAGTATTTGATATAAATTATGTCCAACGGTTTGTTTTGATAATTGACTAAGCAGGTACATTGAGGTAGTAAATCGTCTTTCTTGCCACGCGTTTAGAACAGTCATAGTTGGTATAAAGCATGTAATCTGCATGTTGTGTCTTCATTTACCGCTTACACCTAAAATAAAAGGCCTTAATACTTAAAAATACATGTCTGAAATAAAATCAATACATGTTTGATATTTATTTTGTTTGCAAGACAACATGTTAACAACTTGTTTACACTTGGTTTGTAATTTGCGTAAAGATTTTTGCCAAATAAGGCCAATCAGAAAAAGCACACTATACATGGCCTATTTCCTCTGCTCTGCACAGTTCAGCACATTCTATACATCACGCTCCCGTGTAGGGTAGACACATAAATCAGCTGTGTCGAACGTTAAATCTGGCCCCACTTAGTCGGTGCCAACAGCCGGCCCTCGGAAAACATTGGAAGTCACTCGCAATCTGCACGTATCCATTGTACCATGAGTTGTAGGATTAGTTGTGAATAGATTAGTTTTATAGATCACTTAAAATTATATATAGTTCAGTGTCACTTAGAGGAAATGAGAAGACATGATGAAAAGCTGTGATCCTATAATTACATGTTTCAGTTCGGTTTTCTGAAAACTTAATAAATTACTAACTGCCTCGTTGGTCTTGTGGTCGCAAGTGTGACTGCTGAGCATGAGGACCAGGGTTTCATTCCCAGGTCGGGTAAAGTGTTATTGGGTTTTTCCATCAGGAATTTCTCAGTAGCAGTCACGGAGTCTGGAGCTGTGCCCGGTTGATGGTAATAACTCACACTCTATTACCTACATGGGACTTAAGCGTTACTGGTGAAATGTGGTTGTACTATTGGAAAACACCTCTGCCCAACCCTTCGGAGATTACAGGTGTGATGTTATGTTAGGTTTAATAAATTACAGCAATAATATACCATAGAACCTTGTCCTTCAATAAATACCTAAAGAAGTATTTCCATTTTCGGCCTGCAAGTCGGGAATTTTTTCCTGCAAAATTTTGAATTTGAACATCGGCTATCGGCTAACACTAGTCGTTTTATTTGTAACACATTTTATTTTATATGGCATGCATGTCATAATCGCAAGATAATTTTCTGTTGCTACGAGAATTTAAATGATATTCAATATCGTGAAAGAAAGTCGTCTTCAATGGAAACAGCCCGATAAACGTGATAATACTTTCAGCAAATACTTTGACGTGTATGAGACAAACCTCATACAAACTTGAGGGGAGTCCGCGGCGACTTGAAACTTGTTGCGAACACCCTTTGTTACTAAGAGCTCCAGAACAAAGTCTTTCATGCACTTGCCGAACATTGAACACGACCTTAAGTCTGTAACTATAAGATTCATACTAACAGCAAATAAGATGCACTTCCAAAACCTTATTATGTTGCAGTCGACGCAATCAAAATTGAACCTTAAATAAGAAACACTAAGGTTGTGGTGTAACGAATTGATGGTAAGTATAATAAACGTGAAATATGATAATCGTCTGGTCTGATGATGGTATTCATAGTTGGGGTAAGGAAAGAAGGAAGCCTTAGAAGCTAGGGAGGGAAATTAGTGTGCATTTCATAAGATTGCTTGCTGTGCGAATATGTGCATTCTGTGTAGAGGGTGTATGTTTTGTAAGGCTTAGAATGTATGTTACGAGATACTGATATTCATATATATATATATATATATACATATTCATATTCTTTATTGCACACAAAAAAAAAAAAAAAATATACACACAAAATTCAAATATATAGCTTATGTACAATGGTGAGCTTAATCCAGAATTGGGTTTTCTTACAGCAAACCTTATTTCTGTTGCAAGATTTGATTCTTGAGATTGTTTGAAGTTTAAAAACATAACATAAATTATAGCGTTATGTCTGCCTGGCCCGCAAGGTATGGCGGAGGTGTACCATTATATAGAACATCCATCCAGTAGATGGACACAAAAATAACTATTAACCGCTCTGTTTACTATTTATTCCACCAAGCAGCGTTTCTGTGAAGCAATTTGAAGGATATGAAAGTCAAAGAAAAGGTGTTTAATTACACGCAAATCAAACATTTTATCTTTGTCCTTATATCGACAAAATATCTACATTTCTGTAGGTGAGAAATAATAAATAAGTAAATAATAAATATCGCTGGACATTACACACAGCGCCATCTAGTGCCACACTAAGCAACGAGGCTTGTGTCGTGGACACCAGATAGTTGATATACTACATAGATACTTTTGTTTGTAAATACATACTTATTATACATATAAACACCCATGTCTCGGAAACAAATGTCCATTGCTCATCACACAAACATTTGCTCGTACCGGGATTGGAACCTGGGACCCAACGAACGTATGGCAGCCTCACTACCGCTGCGCCATTCGGGTGTCCCAATGGTGTCTCGAACAAATTGGTCCTTTGACAGATCATGATTTAGAGATATGAATCAAAAAACCCGCATTGTATCGTAATCCAAAACTACGAAGTATTTAACGTTACACTAACCTAATTACCAACTCATTTATAAACAAAACATAAACATATTACGTAAAACACAATAATTTCAGTATAATACGGGATTACTGTACGAAAATATTTCGTTAAGTCATTTTAATCCAAACTCGTGCGTTTTCAATGTAATCGTGTAAAGCATGCGAATAAGCCTATTGTGGAATGTACGCACTCGTAAATATGAGAACGTTGGCTTTGGTGATGTTTTTGTTAATGTATTTTATTTATTTATTATAACGGGCGAAATGTTCGTACACCATAGGCGTACCTCTGCCTAACCCTTAGAGGAAAGAGGCGTGATGTTATGTATATTTGTTTAAGTATAAGTAGTAAGGAACTTGTATTGGAGAGAAATACGTATCATAAAAGCAATAGAAATATGAAAATAATTAGTAGTAGCGACTACGCGGCGTAGGCATTTGCTACGAGCGTAGATGTTCGTAGCACAACGTAGCGTGATTTAAAGGCAGCTAGGTAGATGGAACACATTAAATACTGTATTATTCTTAAATGCTTTTCTTACTTTCGATTTGTTAAAACTGATAAACTACAGTACATAAAACGGACTACAGTTAAATAACCCCAAAAGTGAAACCTGAAGCTTACAAAAGTATAATAAAACAAAATATACCAGTAAAGCTTATAATATTAGTAACATGAGTTGTCGTTATGTAAGCACTCCTGCAGGAATCCATAGGAATAGTCTTCGGTGGACTGCCCGCCTTGCCGATATAAGTTTGTATAGGAATAGCGATCGTGGAGACGACGGTGAAGACATTATTTCTTTTGTTATTAATTTTGTATACTGGTGTAAATATTGTCCAGTCATGTTTTATTCTAAAGAAAACATATGAAGCTTCCGTTGGTTCACATTCAGGCCCTCGTTGTACTTTCATTGATCAAAGTCTAATTCTTTGTATTTAGGTAACTTTAAAGTACACGTAAAATGATCTTATTTTTTATTATAAATTTCTTTATTATATCATCGTTATGTAATGCATTTAAACTTAAATCAGAAAACAATAAACATTCACGCGATCAGCACGTCTAAACCGCGTTCAGGAGCTGTCAGTGTTAAAATTCATCAACGAAATATTCAATCAATGAAACATCACAATTAAAACGTGTTGATAGCGTTCAACTTCATTGTTGAAACTCACCCTAAATCGAATTCAAAACAGTACGCGTGGCAACACTATTTAAACTTCGAAATTGAAAAAAGGAAAACAAATAAAAAACAAACAACAATTCCTTTCCCTGTCCCCTTGCTCGGGTAAGCCATGTAATTCAATTACAACTCCTTCGAGCCGCGCGACCGAAAATAATACAAAAACTGAATTAAAAGGCTTCATAACTTATTGAGCTGACTGTACTCCAAACGAAATGCTCCTACACACCGCACGTATTGGCCGTGAAAGAACTTTCAAAGTTCTTTCAAAGAACTTGTTATTGGGAATGTGTGAAAAATACTTGGGTTCTAGCGACAGTTTTTAATGGGATTTTGAAAGCTGATAAATGAAATTTATTGAGAGTTCGTTCATTTATTTTTCGTTTGATTTCTGCGGTTTCGTGAGTGGAAATGTAGGTAGGGTTTCTATTAAGACGTTATTTATAAGGTTTCATAAACTTCTAAGGCACCGTTGGATGGGGTTATTGCAGGACATGGTGAAGTGAAACAAGCGTGTGTGGTTCCTAAGTAGGTGTTGACTCTGGCTGTTGTGTTAGACTTAAAAAGAGATTTTGACTGCTGATATTTTTACCGTTTCTTGTCGGTTTAGTTGACTGGAGAACACCAATTTTATCTATTTTTAACAAACGTTATTTGTAAGCAGTTTTTAAAACATACTAACATTAATCATCATCATATGAAGTTTCTCTTAAAGGCTTCAAAGATGATTCCATTCGGCCGGCACGGCAAAGTTTAAAATAAAGTTCCGACGTTTTTCTTTATCCCAAACGCGAAAATGCGTGCACAACATGCGGCAAACTCGAAACAAACTGAAAATTTAGACATGTTTGCGAGTATCTAACTATTTCGCACTTTTCAAACAACATACAAAGTTGTCCAACTGCGAATCTGCCGCAACACTCGCGGAGTATGAGATAACTTCCAAACTCGATAGTGTTCCGTATCAAAGGCGTCGCAATTTATATTTATTTATGCAAAATTCATAAAACGTTCCCGCGGGATCGGCCCTAGCAAAAATTATGCAAATCTAGCCCTTAAGCGTCGCACAATTAGAAACGATTATCGAGTGAAATTCAATTCTGTAGTCGCAAATTTTATTTCGCTTCTCTCTAGAGGAATTGTTAACGATGCATTCAACCGTTTATTTAAAATTTAAAATGTTTCATTTTGCTGCTTTTTGTGGATTCTAAACGAACCTTTGAAATATTTAAATGCAATTTAATTCTGAACTTTCGTTTTTCGCTAACTAAATTTACTTTTTCGCAATTTATGTTCGTGTTGTGTTTTGTTGTCGTGTGAACAATTTGTTGAATTGCGATAAGGGTTTTGACGTTGCTCACATTGTTTATTTATTGCTTTTAATTCGACCTCTTTAATATTTTCGCTGTTGTATAAAATATGAATCGTCAGATACCGTGTTTTGGAAACAAAATTGTGCATGAGCGTTCACAATTTTAATTTCCTATCCCACAACTTCCATGGTAGCCAGCCTCCCAAAACCAAATATTAATACACATCACATGTTTGGTATCATTCAGTAGCGTGAAATTACTCGGCGGATTATGACGTCGCGACCCCAAATGGGCACTCGTAATTATAGCCTTTGAGGCCTCCCCTCACCGCAGGCTCCCAAATTTGAATATCAGGGATGAATGGAAAAGAAAATTTTGTTTGTAAATTCTTAAACATCTGCGACTGAATGAGCGTCTTGAATTAGATTTCTTTTTGAATTGAAATATGAAGTTGAATTCAAGTTTTGAAGAAATGATCGCTATTAGGGATAAAGACATATTTATTAAGCATCAAAAAGAAGGAACCTGTACCTGCTTTTGTAAACCTACCTTTTTAATAAATCGTTTTTAGCACAATCAGGTATGTCCTTACCTTAAATATTTTTAATCCCCATTAGCAATGCAAAGATAAATATAAAAAGAAATGGAAAACATTGATTATTCCTTCGTCACGTTTCTTTTAAAACACGCAGAAAATTCTGCTTTGACCCAAATATTTACATTCAGCTGCTTTATATTAACAATACACGAAAAAAGCGCTGTAAATCGCGGAGCCCCGCTGAGCGCGGCCCGCTGGCGAATAGCACAATAAAACTATAAAAACATAAATCGCTATGAGAAATGCTGTGGCGTGACTCCCTAGGCACCATGCTTTCCTATTCCGAAGGAAATTTAACATAATTTCTATAAACGTTACAAATTTTAATAGTTTCAAAAGGAAAATGAAGGAGTTGTGTGTTTTTCAGCAATCAAAGTGTGCCACTTAGCTACTTTTGAAAACTCATTTTTCGGCTAAAATGTTGGCTGTTTCGTTGGCCATGAGATCACTATGTTGACCGCCAAATATAAACAGAATAATTTAAATTTAAAAATAAATTAAAGGTGAGTGGTAATTAGTAACCGAAACTTAAAACACACGAACAACTTTTTACCATGGACGCAACTCTTACATAGCGAAAAAAAAACACTTTCTCACTACAACTTGTGTTCACTAACATTGAAAAAATGTATAGGACAGCTAAATTTCGCGGTTTCGTGGTAAGTCCCTCAGTTGTTTTCATGGATAAATAATTAGAGATATACGGTTCAAAGTAGAATAAACCTTAGTATAGTCATACCATGCAATCACACAACAGGTTGCCGTTATAAAATGAATGTGAATTAGATATTTATGACAGAATATAACAAAAACGGAATTAATAGAAACGAGTTTTATTACTTTTATTTATGAGGGAGAAGTTGGATTAATAAAACTGAAAAAAAGAAATGAAGAACTTGTGAATAAATACATTCAAAGGTATCCGATCTGGAGGAAGCATAACTAACCCTAGGCAGTAATAAACAAACGGTGTAGTTTTGCATACTAGTTAAAATTCAGGAGCTTGTTATTTGTCAATTTAAATTACGATACCCGGTCAAATCTGTAATTATTAAAACTGCTATTTTAAATTGCCTTAATTTGACAGTATTTCAGAATAAATAACGCGAAAGTAATAGAAGAATCACCCATCGCGTGACATGTCTCTATGTGCGTTAATTTGTGTGCGTAAAGGCGTGTGAATGAGCCCGAATTTGCGCATTATTGCAGCCGTATTAATAAGTTTAAATTTATAATATATTACAGAATAAAAAAACTTTTAAGCGTCGTCTTGTACCATAACGTCCAAACGTCTGCTCTCTAAATTCGAGTATTACTATGAATCTTCTGCATCGTAGAATTCATTGGTTACAGTTATTGTAGGTATCGGACGGAGAGACATTAAAAAAAAAATGTATATAGTAAAGTATCGTCGAAATGAAGACGTGTCGGAGTTTGATATTGTCCGAATAAAATCTTGTTGTAGTACCGTTTGTCAATGTTCAGTTTTTAAGTCCATAGAAACATCAATAATTTTCTCATAATAGGTACTTACCTGCCTTTAGGTATCAACAGGAAAACATCCCTCGTTACTAAGGGAAGCTAGTTTCGAATGTCGTTAATTACGAATTCAAGGTGGTGCAAAATGGAAATAGTTTATGTCAGGGCTTCGCAGTAGCCCTAAACTTACAAGGAGTATGTAAACTACGCACATAAGGGGATTGGCCTTGTTCGGAGGGTAATATTTCTTGTATGTCTATTGTGATAGAGGTACTGGTACAACATGGTTCTTGGTTTCAAAAGTTAAATCAGCCAATAACGATTTCTTTTAGCGATTAACAGTTTAAGTCTACGTCAACTTGACTGCCTCGTTGGTGTAGTGGTCGCAAGTGTGACTGCCGAGCATGAGCTCCTGGGTTCGATTCTCGGGTCGGGCAAAGTGTTAAAGGGTTTTTCCAACAGGAATTTCTCAGTAGCAACCACGGAGTCTGGATTTGTGCCTGGTTGATGGCAATAGGCTCGCTGTAACATGGGACTAAAACATAACTGGTGGAATAAGGGAGTACCATTAGGTACACCTCTGCCTAACCCTTCCGGGATTACAGGCGTGATGTTATGTTATTGTTTGTTTACGTCAACTTCAAAATAAATTTGACTAAACTTCAAAGAATTCTTCATCATCATATTAAATCGATATCTTCTCGGACAAGGATCACTTCATAGTTACACTATGTACATCTCGTCTGTCTTCCGGAAATATCTAAGTCAGGATGCAGCCCCTACTGGTGGTCGCGTGAGCTGACGTCTTTACGGGAGGCGTGCGTGGCTGCGCGACACCTGTACGCCAGGCACCGCAGGCTCCGCATTCGCCCACCGAATGCGGCAGCCATTGAGGCGGAGTTATATGAGGGCTACAGAGCGGCGAAGACCGCCCTCCGCGTGGCTGTCCTGCGGGCCAGGGATCTGGCCCGCGAGGAGATGCTGGGGGCTCTCGACAGAGATCCGTGGGGGCGCCCTTACAAGATGGTGCGGGATAAACTCCGCACCTGGGCCCCCCCGCTGACGCAGAGTCTCCGGCCTCAGTTCGTGGAGGACGTGGTGAGCGCTCTGTTCCCCTCGCGAGGGGAACACCCGCCCCCGCCTATGGCTCCGCCGGCTGCGGTGCCGGAAGCGGACCACGGAAGCGACGACGACGACGCTCCGGAAGTGACCGGGGTAGAACTGAGAGTGGCGGTACGCAGGCTCAGTGCCAAAAATACCGCCCCGGGACCCGACGGCTTGCCTGGCAAAGCCTGGGTCCTGGCCTCGGAGGCTCTCGGTCCCCGACTGGAGGGGTTCTTAAGCGCATGCTTGGAGAGGGGCCGGTTCCCGCTTCGCTGGAAGACGGGGAAGCTGGTCCTCATCCGGAAGCCGGGGCGCCCGGCGGACTCTCCGTCCGCCTACCGGCCCGTGGTGTTGCTCGACGAGGTGGGCAAGCTCTTTGAAAGAGTCATTGCAAACCGCCTCGCCGAGCACCTTGCGGGGACGGGGCCGGACCTTGCGGAACACCAATATGGTTTCCGCAAGGGGCGCTCTACGGTGGACGCCATCATGCGCGTGAGAGCCCTCACGACGAGGGATGCGGTGTCCAGGGGTGGGGTGGTCTTGGCGGTGTCTCTCGACATCGCCAACGCCTTCAACACCATGCCCTGGAGCTGCATAAGGGAGGCACTCCGGTATCACCGGGTGCCGACCTACCTTCGTCGTGTGGTCGGGGACTACCTGACGGATAGGGCCGTCATCTACCCCGGTCGCAGCGGAGACTGGAACCGGCGAGAGATGTCGTGCGGTGTTCCACAGGGATCGTTTCTGGGGCCGTCCTTGTGGAACATCGGGTACGACTGGGTGCTGCGCGCCGACCTCCCTAGCGGCGTCAGCGTTGTCTGCTATGCGGACGACACGCTGGTGCTGGCACAGGGGAGGTCGCACGAGGCGGCGGCCGAAAACATGACACGCGGGGTTGCGATAGTCGTGGAGAGGATCCGGCAACTGGGTCTCGAGGTGGCACTGCACAAGTCCGAGGCCATGTGCTTTCATGGGCCTCGGAATGCGCCACCTCCGGGATCCGCAGTGATGGCAGGAGGGGTTTCCATCGGCGTCGAGTCGACGCTGAAGTACCTGGGACTTGTCCTCGACAGCCGGTGGAACTTCGTGGAGCATTTCCGACGTTTGGCCCCCAAACTGGAGCGGACAGGGGCTGCCTTCAGGCGGCTCCTACCCAACCTGGGGGGGCCAAACGCCTCCTGCCGGAGGCTCTACGCGGGAGTCGTGCGGTCCATGGCCCTTTACGGGGCCCCGGTGTGGGCGCGTTCATTGAGGCAGCGAGCCGCCAACTATTTGAACGCGCCCCAAAAGGTGGTGGCCGTAAGGCTAATCCGGGGGTACCGCACGATCTCCGGCGAGGCGGCGAGCCTCCTTGCCGGATTGCCGCCATGGGATCTGGAGGCGATAGTCCTCGCGCGCCTACATGAGTGGCGCGCGGAGGCGCTACGCCGGGGGGAAACTCCGCTGCCGCGGCAAATTGTCGCTCAGCGGACGGACTTCCGGCGTGATCTCATGGCGACATGGAGAGAGCGACTTTCGCAACCCCGTGCAGGGCACGCCACAATAGTGGCGGTAAGTCCCCTCTTTGAGGAGTGGCTGGAGAGACGCCACGGCGTCCTCACCTTCCGCCTGACGCAGGTTCTTACCGGACACGGTTGTTTCGGTAAGTTCCTGCACCGAATCGGGCGGGAGGAAACGTCCGGGTGTCACCATTGTGAGGATCGACCGGAGGACACGGTGGAGCACACTGTGGAGGTGTGCCCCGCTTGGGTGGAGCACCGCCGTGTCCTCGAGGTGGCGATCGGCGGCGGCGACCTCTCGCTTCCGGCCCTGGTTCGTGCCATGGTCCGGAGCGAGACGGAATGGGACGCCGTCACCTCCTTCTGCGAAGCAGTCATGCTAGCGAAGGAGGTGGCGGAACAGGACAGGGAGAGATCCTCACGTCCCGGCCGCCGCGGGAGACGCCCCGGGCGTCGGGGGCCACGTGGTGGCTTCCGGCCACCGTAGGCGCGGGCCTGTGGACGGGGAGCTATGAGCTAGCTCGCCGTCCGTACGTCTCACGACGACAGGCCGTGTCGACGGCGCGTTCGTGTTCCACGCGCGCCTCAAAGAGAGTCAGCAATAGAGAAGGGGTCCGCAAGGACCGAAGCCTGCCGGGGCTGCGGGACTATTCGAAAGAGATACCGTGGCCCCGGAACACAAAGGGCGATGAAGGAACATGGATGGGTTTTAGTCAGTAAAAGTCTGACACTCCCTCCTGCTCAGCCCAGAGCGGGAGAAGTCATTTGATGATTTCCCATCCGAAAAAAAAAAAAAAAAAAACGGATGCAGCCCCAGCAAAGTTAAAGATCACTATTTTTAATTTCTCTCTTGTTTATACCATCTCCAACAGCTTTCTAAGCTCACACTCATACCTACTTTTCCTTTTAATCTTACCACACCTCAAAGATTCCATTCAAAATATCAACTATACATAAACAAAAGTATACATTTGCCACTTTGATGTACAGCAAACACGCTCCGGGTATTATCTCGTACTGTGTGAGGAATTAAGAAGCGCGAAATAAATGAAAAGTAAAAAAAGGCTGCGCCGCCGTTGGGGCCGGGCTGGCGGGCTGGGTGACTGGGTGGAACAATGAGAGCCCCTTATTTGTGGTGTGCGCTATCGTTTCATCGAGAGACTGAGCTCGCAGAAATGTGGCGGGGTTTGACACTGAATATTTTTACGAAATATGTGTAAGAAAAAGTACAATTGTCCAGTATTTTTTTTTAATTTAGGCAGATTGTTTGAATTTGCTTATTATTTCAATCTTGTAGGCAGTTTTTTTGTTACTTTCGGTAATTTTATCAACACTAAAACGTAAAACCATCAAGGCACACGCACGCAGTTTGGTAGTCACCAACTTAAAACAATTCAATTTATTATTGCCTGTACAGTCTTTGTGTAGATGAAATCTTTTATTAAAAGCAATATCCCTAACACGGTCACCACGCAAACAAATCAATTAATGTATCTTTGTTTTTGATCAAATAAACACCCACACCAATTAACAATCAAATGCACCACCATCAACAGGAGTGCCCCCTAAATCGTCGATTGTTTGACGTCGGCATTAAAACAGCGAAATGTCAATATTTGTCGGCAGTACTCTAGGGCGGAGGGCAGGCGGTAATCCCCTGTTCGCAAATACTAGGAGATTTCGCCGATGTCGCCTGTTTCGGGGCCCCAAGGGAACCTCTTTTGTTTGCACTCTCATTAATATACATGGGAATTTGTGGTAAGACGCAGCATTATGGTGAAGGATTTTTTGGGTCTTAAGTAGGTGTGAAGATGACAATTTGCAGCTTGGAGTTAATTAATATTCTTTTGTTTACGTTTCCGAAAATCTGAAATCTTAGTGTTTCAGTTTTTTTCTTGGGATGCTTAATTTTTTGATAAGTTGAATAATGAATACATTAGCCAGTAAGTATGTGTGTGGTTACTGGGTGGCCATTTTTTTATCGAGTGTTGAGATTAAGAATTTAGGTCAAAATTTCAAATTGTATATGTGACAGACATCATTTCCATATTATATTGTATCAAAGCAGCCGAATCGTAAACCGGCGAAAACCACACATTTTTCAATCACCCAAAAAATAGCTCACATTATTCTCTCACCCACATTCAACAACAAAAAACAAATATCTACCCACCACCAACCTTTGCGCATATTTTAAAATATAACAAACGTGGCTCACCAACATTTATTCCACGACAAAAGGTACACTTGTAAATAGAAAAAAAAATGCAAATAGGGTTGGGACCGCTATCAATTTCCCGCAAATTTCCCGGGACAACACGGGGCTATTTATATCCCGTATGTGACCCGCGGCTCACACTTCAACGCCAGTCTCCTTTGTTCGCTGATATATCGAGGACCTGTCGAAGGTGTGGTCGGTGAATCATTTAGTTTTTGCTGACAGAAATTATGATAGTATCGTTTAGTTTGGTTGATAGTTTTTGTGTCACCTTAGTTTTGAGATTTTCGAGTGATATTTATAACTGTTTTAACCTTTGTAGTACTTATAGATTTAATAGGCGAGACGACAAAAAAATCTAATTAGTCCGTCACTTAGATTATCAAAAAATAATTGACCCGAGTTTTACTTTTGTTACGTAAACCAAAATTGACGAAGATACGACGCTTTTAAAATTCTCAATACGTCACGCCATGGTATAATTTTTAGCTAGTTCTGACGTCTGTGACGATTGTAATAGAAATGGACACTGACAGACTGACAGACACTGATTGTACACCCAAACAGTACCTTTTGGTTATAGTTACTGGAAAAAAAATCAGAAGGATCTGCCCGATCATGCACTACAGACAGCCTGCCAATATATTAAAACTTTGACGAATTAAATGTTCCATTGTCACTAAATTAAGATTCGGTCAAATCGGTACGGACGTATTGCAAACGCTACTCCGGACACAGAACTCTGCCCGATAATGTACTAAAGTATCTGTCTATGTCCACAATATTTTTTTAATGGTTTGTTTGAACCATAACTGAATCAGGATCAGCTTATTATAAAAAATCCATTTTGTTTATTATGTACCTACAGCTTATAAATCATAAATTATAATCGCCTTCTTACTTTGTCCTCAGACAAAACATACTTCAATATTTAAAAACCGTCCCACTACTATAAATTCCAACCTCACTAGATAACTTCATCGTCATACTTACAAGCTCGATGACCCGCCACCCTGCCAGCAACCAGCCAGCAACTCACGAGTCAAGTAACAGCAGACAACCCGGCGGCGACCACTCGGGCGGAAGGAACGTGAAATATGGCCGCCACACTACATTTAACAAGATAACCGAATGGTGAGAACGTTTTGACGGCCGCGGTAGGGGTAATGGAGTACGAGACGAACGGAATGATACTGGTAGTTGGGATGCTTTAGTTGAGTTCCAAGATTGGTGTTGCTAGTTAGTTTGTTGTTCACATGTAATAAACAGCATGAGAGCGTTTAAAGAGCCTTTGAAACTGAAGTAATCACGTGTTTGGTTTATTCTTTCTTGGGCTGTCCCCTCTAATCCAATCTTGCTGACTGGGTGTCATTAGTTTTAGTTTCTCAAGAGTTTGTAAACCATCTGCTTAGGAAAGTGGTTTACAGATTGTTGAATGAGTATATTTGATATAAGAAATTTCCTTTATTTACTGCCCATACATAAAAGGTTAATTATTATTGTTAGTTACTTTATAAGTCAAATAAGTGAAAATTAAGTGTCCGCACTTGTAAACGTTGTGTTTAATACTGTTTGTTCCGTTCCCACAGACAAACCGTGAAAACGGTTTTGTGGGGCATACTTCTTAAATTAAGACTTTTATAAACTATACTTAAATGAATAAAAATAAATTAATAAATAGTGCTTATTAAGGCAATAAATCTAAATAACTTAAATTGGTTCAAAACCCAGGTTTCCGCTGAGATTGCTTGCAATGCAAGTTCCAGACTAATATTCAGGCTTGAAAATATTTCTTAAATTTAACTGTAAAAATGGCTGTGTGACATACTTTTAATTTAAAAAGTCCGAATTCCACTCCTAGAAAGAACTTTAAAACAGTTGCATACTACAAAATACAATTTTTAATATACTTTAAACAAGCAAACGTTAAAGATCACATTCGTAGCAGCTGCTACGAAGTCGCTACGGAAATGCTACGCTTATTATTTGCCTTTCGTAGCAACAAACAGTAATGTTCACATAATACATTGGGTAGTTTGAATTATTTTGATTAAGTTTACAATAGGAACAGATTGAGCTATTTTAAACCCCACATCAAAGACATTTAAATCTATTTTCAAATAGACAAAGAATTTTAAATCAGTCTACAAAGGCGACATTTAATTGAAACAATTACTCGATAGCTGTCGGATATTCCAACAATTTGCCTTTCGCATCCATAATTACCGACAATCACCTACAGGAATAGCATTACAAAGAACGGTCGGACACCACAAAGGTATACTTAGCGTGAAACGTCGCCGTCATACCGACTGCCTTGCCCCTTGTCAGGTATTTACTAATATGTCTCGGAAATTATAGTGTGCCTCTATATCGGAGACGTATTTCCTACTGTTGGTTTATGAAGCATGTAATCATGTCTGATTGTGGAGGAGAAATCGGGTTAGGGAATTTTATTAGAGTGTGTAATTATAACATTTTGACGACGGCAGTATTGGAAGGGTCTGCTTAAATATGTAAAATATTGATGTCAAATATTAATTTCGAATACTCAAATATTTTTCTGTCCTAGATATCAGTTACATAATTACGAAGATTAATGTACGTAAAGTGGATAACCATCCCTAATATTACAAAAAAAAAAACAAACAAAGTTTGACAAAGAAAAATACTTAAGTTTTGTAACAGTAACAGAAAACTCTTATCAAAACTGACGAACCAACTTACAACCATTTACAACTGTTTAAAAAGTCAACTAATTTCCGAAACTTTTTAAATCCACAATCGGCTATTACAAAGAAAGGCGGTATGTCGAAACGTTTATTATTCGGTATCATTAAAAGAAAAGCGTCAAAGTGGACTACCAGACCAAGAAACTTTAATAATACAAAAAACTATGACGCAGAAATCAACAACTACACAAAGTTTTGTAACAGTTCAATAAAAAACTTTCACCCACTACAACAAGTAAAACTATATAAAAGATCAACGTAACTTCTGAAAATAACAGCGGCTATCAAGAGCTGCAATCAATAAGAACTACAAAGAACGCCGGTGGGTCCGAGCGTTTATTAGGCGGCATTATTAAAAGAAAGCGTCAAAGTGTCGTGACGTGCCGGCTGCTAGCGTTCCCTCATTATTTATTTAAAACCCGATCCGATTGTCGTATGTACGTTCTCAGCATGTGGTATAAGTCAGAAGCGGTTAGCAGAAAGCTTGTCAGCCTTGTATTAGATAGAGAGGTGTATCCGCAAGAATGTCTTAAGAATGGGAACTGAGAATTATATTCATCGTCTTTTTTGCAGTTTCTTTTTTTATAATTATAATTGTAGTACCTACTTACTATCTATGAGCTACTGTTTCAAAAATACAGCTATATCATCTGCTTTGAAAACTCTAGCTACAAAAAGAGCGAAAGTTTAAATTTACAAAGCGATGTCCAATGTTCTTAGACAAATTGATTCATTTTGAAGATCTTCCTTAATGAAAAAAAGTCTCTGTTTGAAGTTTCGGAAAGTGGCGGAATTTAAACAAATAAAGTGAATTCGGATCTATTTTATCTTGTAACAGCGAAATCGCTCTAACCAAACCACTTACACTACAACCCCAGCCAGACAGAGTGCTTTTAAAACTTAACCCTTATTTTCTCACTTTGAGCACTTTAAGGGATTACAAGAGCTGCGTCGGTCCCGTCAGGCAAAGCGTGAAGATGCGTCTAGGACTGCACCTGCCAACAACTTTCCTTTTAGAATTGCCGTTTATTTTTAAACAGCAAGATGTTAATCGGTTCTGAAGTCTTATTTGTTCAGAATTGATGGGCTTAGAGTTAAAACACTGTTTTAGACTTTCACGGTTTTTCACTACACTTAAAGTACTTACGGGATGATATCCGTGAATCCGTGAATCGTGTATTCCCGCGATCATGATGCTTGCAACAGCGTCGAAATATCGGGAGCTCATCGACCATAAACAAAATCACGGATATCATCCCGTATGCTTAGAGTTAAAAGTTTTTAATGTGCAGTCTTTAAGATTTTTGGTTTTTAGATTTATGATTTTCTCGATGAACTCCAAAGTAATAGAGGATTTTAGAAACTTGTCCACGGAAGTGGGAACATAAATATGACTAGGAACTCTAGTGGTTTAATAAACACGTAGTAACCACGGAAACGGGTATTTATCGCGAATTTTACCTTTAATATAAGCCCGACGTTTCCACCGGATTGCACCAGCCGTGGTCGCGGGAAGACTGAAGTATTAGAGGTACCGCCACAGCAAAGCGAAGGTGTTTATTCAACTACCCTCACTTAATCTTCATAAATGTTAATTAGGGCCGGAGCACACTAGGAGAGCACACTACACTAACAGTGTCCGCATACTGAGATGATTTCACTTTACGAGTACACTTAGTGATCACTGGATTCCAAGCGTAAGAGAGTCTGAAGCCGTCTTTTTTTGAAATCCTTCTTACTTCTTCTTCTTTCTTCTTCTTTCTTTCTTTTCTTTCTTTTTTCCTTTCTGTTTAAAGGTAAAATTCGCGATAAATACCCGTTTCCATATGTTTTATAATGTGTTCTGATCGTGAAAGTTTAAAAAAGACAGTAGCCACGGGGTCTGGATGGCAATAGGCAGTGACAGTTTGATGGCAATAGGCTCGCCCCCTAATACATGGGACTTAAAATAAATGGCAAAATGTAGGTGTACTAAAAGGTGAGGTGTTAAGTACACCTCTGCTTAACCCTTCTGGGATTATAGGCGTGATGTTACGTGTCTAGTGGTTTAATGCATCCTCCTAGATTTGTTTTACCTACTACTCCTGCTACTCTCGTTGCCTCGATCAGAATGATCGAATTTTGATTCCTGTCATACAAATACGTTATGTCGTAACGTACATTCGTCAACGGTACATTCATACTGCCAACCGGTTTTCCTGGTAATTTTGGTATCGCTCGTAATTGGATTGGATTATTTAGGTCAGAGGAAAATCTGAAAAATGGCATTTTGTTGGACTGAAAACTATAGACGCTGATTGTTATCTTCAATAAGTTAATGAATACGCTTGTATTCATATAAATAAGTAAAGAAAATTACTTTTTTTATCTTATTACTTTATATACAAAATCGATTAGAAGTATTTCGTTAGCAGATATTCTTTTTAATTTATTTTGCTGAACATCATTATCCGTCGTTAACCTGCTATGACGTCCCATTACTTTCAATTACTTTACTTGTGGTCTCAATAACAGTGTGTTGTATTTAGATCACAGTCAGAGATATAGGCAACTTTTGAAGAAATCAAAGTTTAAAACAATTTATTAATTTCATTGTGAATAAGGTTAATAAAATGTCAATTCATAGTTCACTGTTCTATAGTGATAATCACAAATCTGCATAACTTTGGCCCGCATTCAAAATAATAAACCAGAAAATTGCAAACAATAGGTCGACTTCCATACATTTTAATCCAAATGGTCCATTTAATTAAGCATATAATAGTAAAATTTGAGAAATATTTAAACAGGCCAGCTTTAGTAAAGCCTCGCGACCACATACTGTGTACTTCTGAAAAAGCATTCCATATAAACCGCAAAGGGAAAGTTGTCCTGTAGCAAGCATTGTTTACGTGGACGACGGAACGCTACCTACGTGGGTGTAGCGCAGCAGGAAGAGTTACTGTTTCTATCATAGTTACCTGCCTAGCCTTTTCCCAATCAAGTTGGGGTCGGCTTCCAGTCTAACCGGATGCAGCTGAATACCAATATTTTAGATGGAACGACTGCCTATCTGACCTCCACAACCCAGTTAGTACTGGGTAATGCGATACTGAGATTGTCTGACTTGGTGTTTTTATATACTGTGTAAATAGAGATATATTATGGCAACACTGCCCGAGTGACATGTAAAACTTTAGTTCCGTATTTTAAAATTAAATTTAATTAGTAAATAAGGTGTAATTGTTTGTGTAAACGTATTATGAATGCGTAAATACTCAGGAAAATTATTGTTATCCTGATAATAAATGAAGTTTTTCGGGAATACAACGGTACCGGCCGGTAACCTAAAAAGAAACAGCTGACGTTCTAACTACGGACTTAAACGGATAATTCAGGGGAAGTATTGTTTACTTTTATTAAATAACAGCACACAAACGTCTCTTTAGCTCTGTAACATATCCATGCTCATTTCTAGTATAATTTTTTTTGTTGATTTATTACCCTTTATTGGATAGAAATCTCTTTGTTGAAAACCGGTCTTAGAACAACAAAACAGTAATTTCATAACTTTGATTTTTTATTCAAATCAATCTTTTCAATACAAATGATTAGATCGTTTATGACAATTTATTGTACGTTATTGTCTTGCATTAAATATCTTATAAGACAAGTTTATTTTTTCTAAGCAACCTACCCACGTAAGAAAAAGTAAATCCCTAAGACAATAGAACCATTGAAATTGAACATTAATTCAATTAGTTACATTTAATTAGATAATCTTTTATAGCTAATAAAGCAGCCTACCTCATTTCATTTCATAACTTTAACTTTTTGTCTTTCCCTTTCATCGTTAACTTCCCTTTGTCTATTCTTTTAGTTCACACCGTTTCTTTACTTTAATTTTCAGTAACTTATCCTGAAACCATGCCTGTGATGACCCGTAAGGCTGCTGCTCAGGATATGGAGCTAAAATTGAGAACGGCCCTCCAAGAACTCAAAGAATCCAAACTCCAAGTCCAACAACTGTTACAGGAGAGAGAAGAGAGTGAGGTGGAGGTCGATAAGGTTAATAGCAAAAACACCAGCTTAAAACGGGAGCTAGTAGGCCTACATCAGCAATACTTGGACGTTGTTGATGAACGGGATAAACTGAAGGTGGTCACGGATGGTTTCCATAATTGTAGTATCTTATATGAGGAGGCTTTATATAAAATCAGGGGCCTTGAAGATGAGTTAATTCATGCCAATAATTGTATAGTTAAGTTACAGAAAGAAAAGGAAAGTACTCAGGTTATAGAAACAAACCTCTTATATAATGAATTATTAAAAAGTAATTGTAACCCCCCTTCCTTAATAACTATTCATCTGACTGAAGATTCCTTACTAAAACAGAATTTTGTAGTTAGCAATAGGAAGATAAAGAAATATGCAAAATTAAACAGAATCATTAAAAAATGTAATCAATTTAAGAAACAACATAAACGCTTTTCCAAATATATTCCACTGAGGAAAGAGCGTGTTGATTTAGTTACCAAGTTAAATAACTACCAAATAAAATTAGAGGACAGTATAAAAATATATGAAATTGATACTCAGCATTTGCAGTCTGAAATACAGGTACTTCAGGACTCACTAAGTTCCCTTTCTAGTAGGTATAAGATTTCTCAGAACTAAATTAGGGAACATATTTATGCAGCAAATGAGTTGGTAATGGGTCAATGTAGTTGCCAGACAGTTACCAACCATGTTACTATTCAGCCTGATGTAATGGAGGACCCATACCAGGTTGAGAATTTGTCTCAGGACAGCATATCAAATACCGGTAATTTTGTTTCTCCTAATAGTCATGATTGTAATCATTCAGTTATGTTCTCTGACAGTATAGGTAGGGGGCTAGGTAAATTAATTAGTAATAACCTGAGTTATTGTACCCAAAACAATTGTATGCCAGGGTCAAACTACAAACAAGTTATGGCATCAGTATCAAAGAATGTTTGTGATCCTAGTACCACAATTACTATATGTGTTGGTAATAGTTCTAAGATTAAAAAGGAAGACATCACTGACTGTGTCTCAGAGTTGTTGAAGTTAAATTGTAAGAAAATCATATTGTGTGCTTTTCCATATTTTGAAATTTTATGTAACAGAAAAAAACAATTATATTCACATGTTAAATAAACATTTACATTTTTTAGTAGGTCATTATAGTGACAAACTTATATATATTGATATCAACACTTTTGTTGGTAAACTTAGATCGACTCGGGGTAAAGTGTATCTACCTATTAGTTGTAGACACAAAATAGCTCGGCTATTAGCTTATAATATTCACACAGACATAAGTAGTATGTCTAAGTTTAGTTATATTATTAACACTGCGACTATTAGTAATAATACTAATGTACAGGTGACTTTAAATGAATATAGCATTAGTGCTATAAATGTTTACAAACATTGTACCGAGGAGGATCCATGTGTCACCGTGGAGAATTCTCAATTAGGGTTTATTAGTGATAGGGTCTTGTTGTCTGAGGATGGCATGGGAGTCTCCGGCCTCACTCCAAATATTAATATTAATTGAAACTAGAAAGTGAGAAAACAGAAGGTACCATTAACAATATTGTTAAACCTACCAACAGCAAGGTATCTTCTTGCACTCAATTAGCTAGTAAAACAGGGCCTCAGCAGAACACTTTAAAATTATTCCACCAAAATATCCAAGGCATTTCTTCCAAATTATTAGAAATAGAATTGTTTTTAGAAAATAGTAAGTTTGACATTATTTGTTTTACTGAACATTGGCTTAAGGATTACCAAATGCTTAATAATTATGAGAACTATATGGTGGGTAGCTGCTTTAACCGTAAAACTATGCTTCGTGGAGGTTCCCTAATTTTAGTAAAAAATTGTTTTAAATATAAGCAGCGTAACGACATAGTAGGTCTCTCGGCTGAACATTGCGTCGAACTGTCCTGTGTTGAGCTACATAAGCATGTTATTGTGTGTGTATACAGACCCCCAAACTATCAAAACTTTTCCTTATTTGAGTCAATAATGGAAGATGTCCTGGCAAAACTTGCAGCTAGTAATAAATCAACAATTATTTGTGGTGATTTTAATATCAATATTTTAGAAGAAAATTCAAATAGCAGTCAGTTATTAAATCTTTTTAAGTCTAGAATCACTCCATCTTCTGCTACTTGCATAGATAATGTTTTCTGCGATTGTGATTACATAGATAAAGCCATAGTTAATTGGCTGCCGTCTGACCATAGCGGACAGACTGTAACTTTTAGGAGTAATACACCATTGCAAAAAGTTCAGATTAAATTTAGACCCATAACTTCTAACAAATTAAATAAGTATAATATTTCCCTACAGAACAAGTTAAGTGTAATTAGCCATGATGATATTAATATAAATCAATTTTATGATAATTTCTTTTCAATAGTTCACACTGAATTCAACAAAACTTTTGAAAAGAAGACAAAAAGTATTTGCCCTAAATTTATATTTAGTGATTGGGCAACTAGAGGTATCAGAAAAAGTAGGGAAACACTATTTGAGCTTTATGGCCTTAAGCCTTATAAAAACACTGAAACTTTTAACAAATATGTTGCTAAGTATTCAAAAATTTTTAGAAATACATGCAAGGTTGCCAAAGCCCTGCACATTAGCAACAAGATCAAAACAGGAGAAAATAAAATAAAGACAGTTTGGAAAGTCATAAATAGCGAGACTAACAGGAAGAAAATACGTAATACTAGCTATACATTAAATACAGCATGTGGTCCTAAAAGCTCTAATCAGGAAGTAGCTCAAGAATTTGTTAATTTCTTTACCGATATACCGTTAAAAACTACGGAGGCTCTTAATTCCTCTCCTGAAGTCTCAATTGATTTATTAAAGGCGAATGTGTCTGGATGCCAGGCTGAATTTAAATTTGAACACATAAACCCTATGATAGTTATTAAAGCTTTCCGGCAAATAAAAATCAAACTGACCGAAGATCTATGGGGAATGTCTATCAAAGTTTGTACATCCATACTTGAGACTATAGCTCCTTACTTAGCTTTAATTTATGTGTAGACCAAGGAGTTTTCCCTGATTTAATGAAATACAGTAAAGTCATACCTCTTTTCAAATCCGGGGATAGTAAAGATACTAATAATTATAGGCCTGTATCCGTGTTGCCAGTTTTTAGCAAGGTGTTCGAAAAGGTAATGCTTAATCAAATGCTCCATCATTTTAACACCAACAGAATCTTACACGATCAACAGTATGGTTTCACTAAGGGACGTTGTACAACTGTCGCTGGTGTAACTTTATTAAAGCACATATTTGCGGCGTGGGAAGAGTCCCAAGACGCTGTAGGAATATTTTGTGACCTCTCCAAAGCATTTGATTGTGTAAATCACGACACATTACTTTTGAAACTTGAGCATTACGGACTGGGTAAACTTGTACTTAGTTTGGTAAAATCTTATTTGAGTGATAGACAACAATATGTTCAAATAAATAGTGTTAATTCACAGCACGGCAAATGTTATTTGCCGATGACACTTCCCTAATTTTTAAGATAAATAGACGAGCCCAAAATCTAGACGACGTGAATAATGCCCTACTTCAAGTCCATAATTGGTTCACAGCAAACAATTTGGTACTCAATGAAAAAAAAACGAAATGCATAAGATTTGCTTTACCGAATGTCAAAAGTACCGATTGTGATATAGTATTGAATAAAGAGAAACTTGAATTCGTAGATAAAACGGTTTTCCTGGGGATTACGCTTGATTCAAGGCTTCAATGGGGTTCTCATTTAACATCTCTGGCGGGGCGGCTAAGTTCAGCAGCATATGCTATTAGAAAAATCCGTCAATTTACTGATGTAGATACTGCTAGATTGGTCTATTTTAGTTACTTTCATAGTATAATGTCTTATGGCATTTTATTATGGGGACGGGCTGCAGACATTGAATCTATATTTATTCTGCAAAAAAGAGCCATCAGAGCCATATACAATCTTCGTAGGCGCGATTCTCTGAGGGAACTGTTTAAGGAAATTAACATCATGACGGTACATTGTCAATACATCTACGAAAACATAATGTACGTGAGGAAAAATCTACATCTTTTTGGTAAAAGAGGTGACAGACACAATTACAGTAATAGAAATAGGGACCAATTAGTTCAGCCAGGCTTCAGACTCGCTAAAGTAGACTCTTCTTTCATGGGGTACTGTTTGAAATGCTATAATAAAATTCCACAAAGCATTCTTGAACTGAATGAAACAAAATTTAAAACATGCATGAAACGCACATTGAGTAAGCAAGCATATTACAAATTGGACGATTATATCGCTGATAAAAATGCTTGGCTCAATGCCGGTCCTGCTCCACAAGGACAGGGGCGCATAAATGGATAGCACTAATTGTATTGTTGGAGCTGCTGAAGATTGTACAACTATCTTTGCATTGTATAGATTCAATCTCTTTAGTATTATATAATCGCATAGCCCATATTGTGTGAGTGCTATGTACTAGAATGCTATCAGTCGCTGGAAACCTACGTCTTTTCTTGACTTGAATGTGCCCTGGCGGTTGAGAATATGTCATGCTCACTCAAAAGTCTCGCTGATGGTGGCGCATGTCCGGATCATTTAGTTCCCTTCAAAATGGTTGAGTTGAATGGTGCTGATCTATGCGTCATGTCCGTGAACGGGCGCTGTCAGTTGTGACTGGTCATCTCTCAGTTGCCATGGCTTATTTTAATGAATTATTTTAGTTTTTGAATTGTTTTTTTTTTCTGTTTTGTTTTACTGTGGACACTTTTAACGTGCACATTGCTACATTGTTCTCACATAATATACCATCTCAACATGAATGATGTAACCAAGATTTTGTAACAATATTCTGATTTAAAAGAGTGTCCATGGAGTTTCTTGCCCGTTCTTCTCCATAGAGATCTACGCTAGGGAATGGGCAACTACAGTACTTTCACAGTTTTTATGCCTTGTGACTGGGACTGTAGCTACATTTAATTTTCATCTTTGTTTCGACAATTCAAAAGTGCCTGTAACTGGCCTACTTGAAATAAATGCTTTGATTTTGATTTTGATTTTGAATCAAAGGTGAGCATGGTTGTATTCCAATAGAACATATTATGCTCTGTGCTGATGTTGTGTCATTGTCATGCCGCCTTCAGATGTGAAGAACGTCAGTGATGCAGACGCTTCAAGAAATATAAATTTAAAAGAATTCAAGTGAACCTTTAGAAATACTGTCTCATCGCCGGCTAAGTATTTAAGTCCCATGAAATAGGGGGCGAGCCTATTGTCATCAACCGGGCACAGATTCAGACTCCATGGCTGCTACTGAGAAATTCCTGATGGAAAAATCCAATAACACTTGGCCCGACCTGGTAATCGAAACCAGGACCTCGTGCAAAAAAAAAGGAAAAGGTGCAGCATGGTGCCTTTATCCTTTGTAAGACGTTTACAGAGATTAAGGTCTGGGCTGGATCCTAATCAAGTTATATCAAGTGAACATAGTCACGTTTTCCATGTTACTGATCCAATAAAAAAATTGTGTAACGTTTTTAAAAGTTATCACAAATCAGACAATTCGGTATTTTTATTCAAATTAAATATCAAAATACTACACACCCACAATTTGGTAATACAGGGTTATTGGTTAAGTCGACCTAGATCCGTTAAGGGGTTGTAGTGTGCATCATTTCTGACTGATTTGACTATCAAACACCATACACCAAACTGAACTGGTCTGTTTTTAAAGAAAAGCTGGCGTATCCAGTAATTGTTTCTGTATCCATGTGCGCGTGTTTCGGGCACGTGAGGTGGACGATAAATTCTATGCTTTGTGCTTCCAGTCTGCTCGGCGTTTTTTACGCCGCATTTTGTGTGAGCTGGAGACCGCAGCGGCTTCAAATGATGTAATAGCAATGAAAAATGTACGATCGTTTGTTTGGTTTTCAATATTACCTACGTGTGGTGTAGGGTGCCGTGGTTTTAACCACTTAAAAAAAGTTATCAATTCGTATGGCATCAAAATATTCCCTTGGTGCATTTAGCTTTTTTAAGTAAATAGGCAGACACGCTGACTTATGCACACCATTATCATACAACAATCTGGTTTTAGATAAATCTTTAATTACACAGGTACCTGCAAAAATATACTGAAATGTGTTTATGCACACCTGAAAGTCTTAATTTTTACGCGCAATCATAACGAGGCACCGTGGGGATGCTCGTTGGTCTAGTGGTGGTACTGCTGGTCATGAGGTCCTGGGTTCAATTTCCAGGTCGGGCATAGTGTTATTGGATTTCCATCGAAAATTTCTCAGTATCAGTCACGGAGTCTGGACTTGCGCCCGGTTGATGGCGGTACGCTCACCAACTATTACATCGGACTTAAACATATCTAGCGAAATGTGGGTGTACTATTAGGTACACCTCTGCCTAAACCTTTGGGGATTAGAGGCGTGATGTTGTGTAAAAAAACTATAAATTGTTTCTGAATATACAGGATGGAATTTTATAATGCCACCTGGAGGGAAAGTACTCGAAATACTGGAGATAGCAAATTTTACTCAAAGGAAACATTCCTTTAGTTTTAATAAGAAACAAATCTGCATTCACAGATTTTCGAAAATTCGCTTGCCACACTCGGGCACCGAACCGACTAAAGTTGGAAAAAATAGCATCCTGTACTATTTTTACATCAATCGATAGGGACAATCATATGGATCAAATCTCTTTAACAAACATGATAAATTAAATGAAGGGAAAATCATGAAATCTAAGAACAGTTATAAATTCAATGGAATAAATTAATTAAGAAAAAGCACTTTTATTCATGGTTTTCCTTTCATTTAATTTATCATGTTTGTTAGAGAGATTTGATCCATATGAATGACCCTATTCAATTGACGTCAAAAAGGTACAGAATGTTATTTTTTCGAACTTTAATCGAACCATCCCAGGTTCGATGCCCGAATGTGGCAAACGAATTTTCGAAAATCTGTGAATGCAGATTTGTTTCTTTTTAAAAATAAAGGAATGTATCCTTGGAGTATAATTTGCTATCTCAAGTATTTAGAGTACTTTCCCTCCAGGTGGCATTGAAAAATTCCACCCTGTATATATATATTTTTTCAGAAACAATTTATATTTTCGTAAAAGCCATTTCTTATTAGGATTTATTTTTCCATGTACCCACATACAAAGCGGCATATTATACTAAGTATCATAAAAGCAATATAGCTCTCTTCTTTCAATATCCTACCATGAGTGAAGAAGAATGAAGTATTCACTATTCTATAGCGATATAAAATCCTCGCCGGATTCCGTACAATACAACGTCACATTGCATACAGCATTACGTATTCACCCGTATCTTTTATGCAGTACGTGATATTCATTGGACTTTACTTGCTAAATAAAATAATGTACTTTATGTGAGAAAATAGTGACTTTTTCAATTAATTTTGGAGTCACACGTACAGACTAACGTACGACTACAGCCCAATATGGTGGAATACGGGTAGCAACCTTTAAATGGAGGTAGGCAGGACACTTGGCTAGACGTGGTTGTAGCTGGTGGATTAAAACCCTCACTGAATAGTTTCCAAGACACGGTAGAACTAATGTTACAGGACGATCAGCCAGCTGGGGTGTGTAACTTTGAGGAAACCTGAGGCTCTAGTAAGTGCGCGGTTTAAACGTAACGATTTTTTAATCGAAAATACAATTATCTAATAGCATTTTAGTAACATTTTTTGCAACAAGCACATTTACGTTTACACCGCGCGCTCGGGCTTGGTTCTTTTTTTGAGACTCGTGTCGCCAATACAGTCATTACAAACAAATCTGATTTGGTTGCATCTTTTTAGACCCAGAAATAAATTATGTCGAGCTATATTGCTGTAAGCAAATGGCTTCCAGAAACGGAACTTATTTATTTTACAAAAACACATCCAAACTTTATTTTTACTATTAGATGGAAATTCTAAAGTGCAAAAGATAGGCATCAATCTTTTGCATCACAAAGCGGCTCCCCCAGGCTTGCAATAAAACTGCGACGCGACGCTAGATGGCGCTTCGTTCGCACTGAACGAGAATCAATTTACAATTGAAAAGTACCGATCATTGTAGGTGAAATTCAATGGAATGTATCAATGTAATCAGGTGGAGTTCTTAATCTTTGAACTACGTAATTTATAGAATAAGGATGATGACTGACTAAAAAAATATGATTCTTTTTAGTCCGTCAGTTAGGTTATCGAAAAATATTGGATACTCGTTTTGTGTTTTATCAAATTAATAAAAATTGACGAAGATAAAACGTGTCAAAGATCATGAGTAGGGGCTTGTGACGTCACACAAGTTTTCGACGCACTGTGTCTTCTTAATATTTTGTTTACGTAAAAAAAAAAAATGTGTCCAATATTTTTTGTCATCTACCTTCCAAGGAGACTTTAGTTAAGAAGACTTGCATTACGTTTATTGCATTGTTGTGGCTTAATTGATTGAAACCGGTGAGGTTTATATTAATTTGCGAATTGCTAAATTATAGTAGTTGAGGTTAATATAAGGCAAAAATTTCGTCATAGAAGAGTTTATCGAATAAAGCATCCCTGAAATTGTGTGATGCTTAACTGTGTCGTAAAAACCAATGTTTGTTTTGAGTATAAATAGTTTGTGCTGGTGGAAAATGTATTTAATCCACGAAAATACCGTTATTGTTTTCTCTGAATTTATTTTTACATTTAAAAATAAAATATATTTAAAGGTACAAGCCAATAAATCAGGTCGTATAGTGTTATTTGTACTGCGTGTCAATAAATGTACGCGTCGACTTGCAGTCACAGGCGACAACAAGCTTTAATGAAAACAAATGGAAAAGCGCAGCTCGTGGAAAAGAGTTGGGCAGTGTGCATACTGGTACTACATAAACAACTCAACAACTATACGTGACTTTAAGCAAGTTGAAGGCGTCTGTAGTTAGATAATTGAAGTTTGTTCAAATATACATTATTCTTTCGAGCAATGTTGTAATTTTTGACAGTCGAGCTCATTATTGTCAAACGATATTGCAAATCTGTGATGAGAGTGAATTTTAGACCAAGTACCAGGATATGACAGACCGAATAACGCCTTAGGTTTAAAAGAATAAGTACCTAGACTTAACATATGATGTAGTATTCAAAGTTTCACAGACGTTTGTGGTCGTTCAAGCTGCATAAGAATAATCTCACCAACGATCATTGGCCGATAGTCGTTTCAGCCACAAAGACATAATTGCAAAGAGCTTCGACCAATACCTGAGGAGGCTCTCGTTAGGCAGATGGATCTAGAGCTTGATTTAGAAAGCGGTACTCCTGGACAAGGGTCGTATTGTTAGGCGGTTGTGCTCTCAGGGGCCCTGGCCCGGTAGCTTGGACCCTGTTCCAGATACCGGTATATAATATAAAAAAAAATATTTTAAAGAAATAAGTTACAAAATACGTAAGAAAATAAATGAAGGATAATAATCTCACCCCGTGAAACGAGTCAGTGTAAGGAAAATGAAAAAAAAATGTTTATAAATAAAATATTTCCCACAAAGCATTCAAACAAAATGACCCAACATCCCAATGTACAGGAACCTTTACTTCCACACGACAGAGCAACACCTCCCGCCGCGGAGTTTTGACTCGGAACAAATTAAATCAATTAAAGACCAGCCCACGTTTTTTGTCCCAAACGCCCGCCATTTGTTCGTATTACGCTTATTTTTTGTTTCCTCTCCGTTTGTCGTTTGTTTCCGACTGTACTTTGACTTCGAGAATGACGTGATTAAAAGGTGGCAGTTACAATTAATAGTTGAATTTAATTGCGGTTATGTGTCTTTGGCGGGAGAAGATTATTAAGTTAGCAGTTAATTGAGAGATGAATGGGACTTTTAGGTAAATGAGAGACAATGCAATGAATTGTATAAAAGAGGTAGGTTCTCTGAAGGCTATCTGAGAGCTACCCCTATAAAGTATTTTAAATCCCTTTTGGCCCCAACAATGTACTTTGTGTAGAGGTTTCAGGTGCTGCATAATCTTGAAAATGCTATTTTCTCCACTAGCAGCTCTAAGCCAGAATTCTTTACCCACATTTTACAGATACAATATTGTTATAGGCATTACTTTCCATAAAACTGTGATGCTATTTTAATTGTGATTAACCTATTCAATGAAAATCAATAGGCTAATTTTTTTTACAAGTGACGGAAAACAAACTTGGCCTCAATTTGAAGCCAACTCACAAGAATATTTAATTAACGAACATTTTTATTGTTTTACCACTAAGAATTTAGGAAACTTTTTGTCACTTGAAAATAAAAGAAAACAAGTGAAAAAAATCAGTTTCAAAATGTAACTGAAATAATAATTTGTTTCTTTAAAAGTACTGAAAATTTTTTAAATCGGATCCTTTATAATTTTTCTGTAATATTTTTTGTTTGTTAACAATGAACACAAAACCTTGTTAACTGTTAACAACTTGTTTAACAGTTATTATGGTTTATTAAATACAGCTAAAATAATATAATTAAAGGTAACTGTACCTTTTCATTATTATTATGTTTGTTGTTGGTACTAAGCTATCCGATACATTTTAGGTTTACAATGCTTCAAATCTCAACTTGCAGTCAAAACGGCCTCAGTAAACAATCCAGGTATAATTGTAACACATTGTATTCAGAGGAGGCGCATCGGCGTCGCTTTGTGTTCTAAACTGCCGTTACGTGTCCCAAATATTTTCTGGTTAAATTATAAAGACGGTGCAACGTATTGAGTTGCAATTTCTAAATATTAGGATATGTTTTCAAATGGGAAATCGTAATGTCTGTTGACAAGACAGCAATAATTATTTAGTTAAAAGAAAGCGTAGCGGTTCTACGCTGTAGCACGTAGACGTAGCGGTTCTACGCCGTAGCACGATAGACGTAGCTCTACGGGCCGTGGCGTAGTCGCTGTTCTGCAGAGTAGTGCAGAGCTAGAGTGAAGCATTGGTCTTCATGATTTCTCATTCCATACCCTTGATTTTAAACCATTAGTTATAGTTACTATAGATTTCTGTACGACGATTTACTATGTCAATTGTGAGTTAAGTAGTTAATTACTATTTTATAAATATAACATTTATTAAAAAATATATATTTATAGGGTATAACGTTAAAACAGTTTTTCCTCAATGCCCAAACTAGGTAATAGTTTTATGAATGAAAGTAACTTTTCCCTTTTTGCCAGCTATAATTAACCAACACTGGGTTTACTTATTAATAATATACTGAAATATGTCTTCCTAATTGAAATGTATATAAAAATCAAGTTAAATCAATGCTGTCTAAAATAAAATGGAACCGAAGTAAAAATAAAAACAACAATTGTACAACGTGACAGATGGCGGTCCCTCAAGATGTTTAAATGGAACGAATCAATATAAACAGAAGACAGGAATAATTATTGTTGGGGAAATTGTTAGTGATGGGAAATAAAATGTGTTTGTTAGACTGAAAGAATAAACCTCCCTGGTGAAACCTTTCGCGAATTATTTCTTTAATTAGATAACCTGAAACCCTTGTGTCAACATCGTGTTATGAATCAGGCACTTAGCTTAGAATATGTTGTAAAACAGCAACTAAGTACTTCAAGTGTCTTTATTCGCGACGGTTAAAAATAACACGATCGTACCAAAACTCAGCTGCTGCTGCACCATTCCATCACGACCGCCAAAACAGATCGCTTAAGGGACCAAAGCTAGACAGTTACAAAATGCAACTTGCAGCAGAAACCTTAAACAGACACAGGTAAACCAAACACAGTGTTAACCAGCACAATCTAACAACAGGAGGGCGACTTTTAACAAGAAAAACAAAGCATGAAGAATAATCCTCATCGTCCACCTAGTTTTTGTCACAGCTCTGCATATTCAAATAGCTCGGAAAGCACAACTTTAGCCGTAAAACATTTTCGTGGCTAGCAAACAAAAAACGCACAGAAGCTCAGACAAAACCGCGGCAAAAAGTTGTAAAACAAAGAGAGGAGACTGTTTTGTTTCTACCTTTGCGCGGTTGGTTCTTTTTAATTATTATTTACGGAGATAAAGCTGAAAGCGGCTATTCAGGTGAGCTAAATTGTTTAGGTTGTTCCTTTTTTCATTTTGGTGTCTGTGTGCTTCGACGCCATTTAGTTCGTTGTGAGTTTCAGTAGTAGCAGTATTCGTGTACGATCATACATGAATGAAACGCTAGAGTACAGGCTTGCAAGTTTTATTTTTTTTCATTGACATTAGTACGGTGTCAATAACTACAATTACTATATTTATTAGCTGTCTCTGTGTCAGATTTTAGGGAAAATTCCTCACTTTCCTCCTTTATTTTCTACCAATACAGCGTTGTTTGTAGCCAATTTTTCAGATCACAGTCGAGTTAATTTTACTTAGGCTGCTGTTTGGAAGCAACTGATGATAGAAAGCATAATATAAAAAACGGTGCAAATAAAACACTACCAACTAAATAAAATATCTCAGAGACAAATAACCCCGTCACTGTCACTCCCAAATCACCAGTATAACGACGTCATCGTGGCTAAGCTGTTGTTCCACCGGCCGCTCGCGGCGCAGTCACGTTCACGGAGAATTGTTGTTGTCACACCCGTTTTAATTCTCACCTGTTGCTGACAACACACGTTGGTTGGAGTGTGTGGGTATTTTTAGGATATTGTTTGTTTTTGTGATAAATAATAGATTTATAGTTATGGGCACTTCTGCTTCATTGGTCTTGTTGTCGCAAAAGCGACTGCTGAGCAGTAAATTATTATTGGGTTTTTCCTTTAGGAATTACTCAGTAAAAGCCATGGAGTCTGGATGTTTGTCCGGTCCATGGGACTTAAGCATTACTAGCAAAATGTGGGTGTACGGTTAGGTAGACCTCCACCGAACCCTTCCGATATTACAAGGCGTGTGTTGTGTTATTTTTATACTATTTGCGAACCCAAGACTTAACAAAATAGTTTCAGCCGCAATTAAAACTCTTTTCCAAAAATATAACTCAAAATATTGCTTAAAAATGTGCTAGCAATATTAAAATTCTAACAGTAAATTTCGAACAGTTTTGCGGTGAACTCACACCATTTATTTCTCTTGTGAGAGGTCCGAATATCAAACAATCCGCTTATAGACGGACGGACAGTTAACTGACGTCAAAATATTTATGAGAAAGTATCCGAAATGAATTTGTGTTTACTGTGGTTCTTGTGATCCATTGTGTTTTGATAAGTTGGTCTTAAGGTACTTTGAAAACAGTTTTCAATATTTTATAGGTTATTAAAGTCTTAAATTGTTTAATTTAAACTTTTGTGACTTTAATCAAGTAAGTACCCATTGCCTGTTTCATAACGTTTGAGATTTTTATCAACTGAACATGAAACTTAAAAACAAACCTGAAAGTCATCAGACATGCACATGTAATCAAGAAGACATAACTGCAGTTGCTGTTTTAATCCCAATACAATAATAATAAATACGTACAATTCATATATCTTTTTACGTTAAATAAGCAGTTTTGTACCGCGTGCGCAATTTACATTAGTTCGCGTTCGGTCTTCGCATGTACTCATTATCATAATATCGTAGCATTTCGATATCCTAAAATTATTCTATCATAAGTGATCACTGTATCAATTAGCTATAGCATTATATCAATAAAATCATTATAAATCTATCACAACTTATCATTTATAGTTGTCCCGTACAACTTTATGGTCCTTCGAGCCACCGTATTGGCGGGACCCACCACGTGTGAACATTCCGCCGAATCAGAGGGTGGATATTCCTACCACTATCAGTAGCAACCACCAGGTAACAAAGCAGCAGATACCGGTGAGTGAGCTTTCATTATCATCGCAACAGCGAAGCGGCTGGTCTAATTTCTACGAGTAGACTCGCCCGCGAGCTTAGCAGCACGTGTCACGTGGTTGTTGCATCAGCATTCACACGACCACACCAGCATCCAGCATCATCAGCATTTCGAATAGACTACTATCAGCTATCATCAAGCGTTTTATGAAAAGGGTGTCTATTCTCGAGCAAGTCTTGCATAAAATCATTTATCAACATAAGGTACCTATATCGTTTTCCAAGCTTAGTCGACGAAGCAAGGAATAGACAACCGAGTAGGATTCATAGAAATATCATAGATTTCAATTATCATTTTCTAAGGCTTATTATCACTGAAGCTAATTCAGCATCTCCGAGATGGAGGACCTACTCGAAAATCAGAATCAGATTATGCAGGGCATAGAGCAGCTTTTGCGCAATTTTAATAAGAGAGATAGCAATACAAGTCACCTCCTCACAAAAACAATCATATGACGTCATCGACACAATACTGAGCAAATATAGCAGCTTTGCGAAATCGACTCGTATACTTGCGAGGATATTACGTATATCGTCAAAATCGCAACCAAAGCCGTCTTTTCTCACAATCACGGAGTTAAGAAAAGCGAAGCACATTTTAATCAAGCATGTACAGCAACATGAGTTTACGGAGGAGATCAAAAGCCTTCAAAAGCATAGCAATGTAGACTCTAAAAACAAGCAACATAACCTAAATCCGTATCTAGACGAAAACGGATTGCTAAGGGTTGGTGGCAGGATAAGCAACGCAAAGATAAGCAAAAACATGCAACATCCTATTGTCATTCCTCACAGTGGATTACTTACCGATCGACTGATTGATCAAGGCCATCAGATGACCTTCCACGGTGGAGCTCGCCTAACACTGGCGTGGTTAAGACAGGAGTTCTGGATTATTGGCGGTAACCGTGCTGTCAAAAAACGCATACATAACTGCGTCACATGCAGAAGGCATAATCCTGTAAAAAATATACAAATAATGGGAGACTTACCTGAGTCGCGAAGTAATCCGTCGCGGCCGTTCAATCATACTGGGGTCGACTTCACCGGCTATGTGGACGTCAAAGCAAATAAGGGTCGTGGCATCAAGACGACCAAAGGCTACATAGCGGTGTTCGTGTGCATGGCGACCAAGGCCGTGCACCTAGAACTCGTTTCCGACCTGAGTTCAGCTGCCTTCCTAGCAGCATTAAGGAGGATGGCAGCACGCAGAGGAGCTCCAACTCATATCTATAGTGATAATGGGACAAATTTTGTCTGAGCCAACAAGGCCTTGCGAGTTGTTCGTAAGTTTATGTACTCTTCGTACATAAACTTACGAACAATTCTTAACCACGAGTTCTACAGAGCAATCACAGATATGCAAATACAATGGCACTTTAACGCGCCTTCCTGGCCGAGTGCTGGGGGGCTCTGGGAAGCGGCTGTCAAAAGTCTCAAACACCACATCAAGAGAGTTGTGGGTGAGCAGAAACTGACGTATGAGGAGTATTCCACAGTACTATCACAGTTGGAAGCCTGCCTTAATACGAGACCTCTTTGCGCCATCAGCGAAGACCCGGAGGACATGGATTACCTAACTCCGTCGCACTTTTTAGCGAGTGGTCCCACACTTACCATCATTGAGACGGAAAGAGACGCAAGAACACGATGGCAGCTTAACCAGGAGATTTTTGGGGACATCTGGAAACGGTGGAAAACCGAGTACCTGTGTCAGTTATCAGCACGTAGCAAGTGGCGGCAGCGGCGTTCAAACTTAAAGATCGACGACATAGTTATCGTCCAAGACGCCTGGGAAGTGGGCTCTCGGCAGAATCATAGAGCTGCACCCCGGCAAGGACGGCTATGTCCATGTGGTATCAGTAAAAACCAAAAATGGGGTAATCAAGAGGCCAATCACAAAACTTTCCTTGTTGCCAGTCCACGAAGATCAACAACCTGAAAACAATGCAGAGCAAAATAATATCACAACAGAAAAGACTGATCAACCTTCGGCATCGAATGAGACATCGAAAACCAGATCAAGACGTCATCGGAGGGGAAAAATCGGCAATCTTATTTACATCGCTCTCATGTTTTTAATGCTAATCATAACACCATCCAGTTGTGATTACAAAACATCACCTTTGAATAGCAATCAGAGTATTTATTTTGACAAGATCACCAATATGCGTCTCGAACGAGACGAGTGGAACATGATTGTATATTATGACATGGATCCCTATTGGCAGGGATTAGGTCTGCTTAAAAAATACGTCGATCATCTGGGCAACATATGTTCTAATACAACAAAGATATCACAGTGTGACGCAATCCTCATGCAATTACGTCACGGTAGTAATGAACTTGACCATTACAATAGCATGTTGCTTGGTCAGCAGTTCGCGGGGAACGTGCGACAAAAGCGCGGTTTTATCAATCCTATAGGAAGCATAGCACGAAGTTTGTTTGGTGTCTTAGACGACGAATTTGCCCAAAACTATGCCAAGGATATCCAACAAATCAGACGTAATCAAAAGCGTTTGGCTTCCTTATGGAAAAACAACACGTCTATTGTTGAAGCAGAGAACAACATCATCAAAAGAGTAGAAAATGCGATGGATAGACATCACAAGGAGTTTAATCAGCACTTGATCAGTTTAGAGAAGGGATTTAACACAATTCAGGCAGGAGTTCAAGAATCACTAATGTCTAACAGCTTTAGTGTATCATCTATCATTGCCAACAGTATCTTAATGAACTTGAAAACCATCCAAGAAACCATCGTGGATACTATTATGAACCTACACCACACAGGGTTCAATTTCCACCTTCTAACACCTAACCAGCTGACGGATGAACTTAATATCATAATAGGACAGTTAGCAAAAGAATTGACTCTTCCAACAAATAATATTCAATCGGATTTATCTAAACTGTATCATTTATTGAAGACTAAAGCCAAAGTCATGCAGCAGTTTATTATCTTCGAAGTTAAAATCCCATTAGTGAGTAGAGACAGCTACGACCTCTACAGAATTATAACAGTTCCGCAGCAGGTTGGAAGTAATATGATCAGCATAATTCCCATCGCAGATCTTCTCGCAATTAATATACAAAAGGACGCTTACATTCCAATGACGGAAATCGATGTCCAAACCTGTATGTTTTATGACACAGAAACATACATCTGCCCTTTGAAGGGTCCGATTCATCAGATGAGATCGGATGAAAACCTTTGCATCAGAGATCAACAGTCCAATCGGTGCAGCACCGCATCTACAATCTGCACAAACCGTTGGACAGAGCTTATTAAATTAAACACATATTTATATTTTTGTTGCGGACCGTGCTCCATACGAATCATATGCGAGTATCAAGTTACAGCCGAACAATTAACCAAAGCCGGCGTTATCATGCTCGGCGATGGATGCGTCATCAAAGGCGATACTAACACAGTTTACTCACATAAGAAGCTGTCCAACATTCTGAAGACTACGGCAGGCGTTCTGAGGATTGATATTCCACCTATCAACAACATAATCAACTTATCGATACCTATCGGTGCAATCGATGAACAGTCTGACCATACGTGGGTATCGAGACTCAAGGTCTGGTAAAGGAAGTCCATGATAAGTTGAGTCAGATGAAAGACGAACCGAACATTGATGAAGATTTGGAGGACGGGTTCTCATATCACGACGTGCATCACGTGTAGTGATGCACGTCGTGATATACTTAGTGGTGTTCGCCCTGTGCGCGGCAGGAGCCGTGCACGTGTGGCGGCGCCTTCGGCGTGTGCGCAGCGTGGCTCTGCCCGCGCGCTCGACTCATCAGCAGCTTCAGAGTGCTAGTGTAATCAGTGTTCCGCGTATCAGTGTAAATGAGCAATCGGGACCTAGTGGAATTGAGCTCAATACAATTTCGGGTGTAATCAGTGCGAGTAAACAAAACAAGGCTACGTCGCCTGTGTTCCGCGAATCTATTTTCAGTGAAAGTGAATAAGACTCTTTAGAGACTAATAAGTTTTTCGGGTACCTACCCAATTTGTGCTATCGATTATTGTCATTACTTGTACTTACATTGTTTAATGCTTTGTTTTATATTTTAACTTTTCATTTTTATCTTTCTCTCGTGCCTGGGAGCATGTACGGTCCACTCGTACAATTCATATATCTTTTTACGTTAAATAAGCAGTTTTGTATCGCGTGCGCAATTTACGTTAGTTCGCGTTCGGTCTTCGCCGCGTGTACCCATTATCATAATATCGTAGCATTTCGATATCCTAAAATTATTCTATTATAAGTGATCACTGTATCAATTAGCTATAGCATTATATCAATAAAATCATTATAAATCTATCACAACTTATCATTTATAGTTGTCCCGTACATACACAAAAAGAACTCCTATAAAGCCAAAAAAAACTTGGAATTAAAAGGAAAAAACGCAGTCTCGGCAACATCGACATAATCCCATTAATCTTAGTGACAACATAATTCAATGGGCGTCTGAGATACGGCGGGAAAAAAGAAAAACGATGGGAAACTGTGGAAATACCAGGTCAGTGAACTGTTGGAGCCAAGCTGTGGCGCCAAACTGACAGTGTCGACAGCCAACGATGGTTTACGCAGTTTGACGATTTAATCTTATCGTATTTACGAATTATATCGAGAAAGTTGGAGAATGTTTCGTACATTCAGATTTAAAACTAGTTAACAGATTTATGTACCAATAATGATAATTGTTTTAAAGTAAAGGTCTAAAAGTTTCCTTTCAGTTCCAAATGCAAGAAATTACGTTGTTAGTGTTTTCCGGAAATCGCTACTCAATATACGACATAAAGAAAAGGCTTTTGTTCGTGTTACATGAACTAATTAATTCCTTTTAATCAACATCTGCAAAAAAACAGGCCACTCACACAACCTTCCTAATTCATCAGCCGTCACATCTCTATCACCTGACGAATATAAAAAGGTCCTTCCTTCTATCGGCGTTGATTAAGGCGGGTCCCTCCTCAAATTATCCGGGCTATAAGGCCAAGTAATGCACCTTATTGGATTATCTCCGTCTTTGATGTCCGTCCCGGGTTCCGTAGTCGTTTACAGCAAGTTAAAGGCAATAAAAAGCAAGTAATTCTTTAAAGGGAACTCTTATTAGGGAAAAGAAATTGTGTAAGCTTACTAAGTGAAGTGTATCAGAGGTAAACGATGTCTGATCTTGTTGGACGTCAGCCGATCTTTGAGGAGACAATTTGGGAAATAAGATTTTTGACGGGACACGTTTTTGATCCGGTTTGCGAGCCGGGTACAAATTGTGATGGAACGAATTGTGTTTAAGCATAAAAGAGCTCAATTTGTACGTGGAACACAAAGGAATTAGGACTTTCTGCAAACAAATTATTCCGTTTATTTAGATTACTAGGTTTCGTCCTTGCGAATTTATAATTTTAGTTGGTACGGAAATCATCATCAGCCTAGCCTTTTCCCAACTGCGTAGTAGTCGGCTTTCAGTCTAACCAGATGCAGCTTAATACCAGTACTTTACATGGAGTGATTGCCTATTTGACCTCCACAACCCTGTTAGTTATACTGGGCAATACAGTCAGACTTTCGGGCCACTAACTACTTGTATCGACTGTCAATGATCTACAAATGACAGGGACCAACGACGGTTTAGCCTGCATGCCGAGGCCAGGAGTAGTTGATACAGAAATATAGATTTAAAATATGGCACAACAGAATCCATAGAAACATTGTTTAGTACGGGTTAGTAATGATTTGGTGCTTATTGTCGTACACAATAAGCACCAAATCATTACTAACCCACTAGTCGCCATTGAAATCATAACGCAATTCCCAATCCCTGCACCTATTTACTTCATTTACAAACCATTCACTTCGAATATTTGCTCTCATAACATGAATTACACGGTACAAATCAGCTTCATTCACCCACTGGCTCACAACAGGGCTACTAGATTAGTTTGCCGTGATAATTGACAATACAATGGTTGTTTCGGGCTGTTGGGCGCCATTGCTGCCCGCATCACGATCGCAATCCGACTGCATCGATCCGAACACGCAACAAACAGACAAACAGCGCGAGTAAACTGAATGATACGAGGATGTGGATGTCAAAGTTTATAATATTTTAGCATGCATACACTCATGTCATGGCATAGTTTAAGCTAAAGCTGAGACACAAGCCAAACAGGAGCTCAAGAAGGGAGTGAGCCCTAATCCACCACGTGGGTTCCGTGCGGGTTAGTGGATATCACACGTCTTGGAATTATTGGATACCTCACGATGTTTCCTTGCACCGTTTTGAGAGCAGTGATGAGGCAATAAATTCTCTCATTACACATACAACCATTAAGTTGTTACCACCACCGTGTGTTTATTTTGGTTATGTGTTCAAACATCCTCTTGAAAGGGCGAAAAGTGAACAATTATAAAATCATTATTACTGTAATTTTGTAACAGTCTCTTTAAAAACCCAAGACTTTAAGTAATTACCATAAAGCCCCTCACAATTTTACTCAATACAATATCTATAATTATGCCTAAACAATGCGCAATTCATAATAAATTGCATTCACCCTTCCCCGACAAAAAATGTCCGGTATCTACTCGTACTGCAAGTCTTTCTCCCCAGGGGTTCAATTGAGAACCGTTGCACAGTGGGTAGTACAGAACTATCGTATGCACGCTTTTTGCTAATCAGCCATCAGGCGTATCGTTTGGGTTACCGGCGGCGCGGGCGCACGGCAAGAGTTATGGCGGCAGCATGCTAATACCATGCTAATCTAAATGTAAATCTGTATCTCTGCTAATTACTATCGAGATTACTGGCTACTGCACATCGCTCAGTATCGCTCTTTAGAAGCGTTGTTTATGGTATCACGTTTAGCGTAGTGGGTTGTTGGTTGGTGCGTTTGCTGCGGGATCGACATTAAAATAAACTGTACTCCCGCAAACACTTGATTCTGGGAGTGGTGTGTGAGATTTGTGTTTAAATGGACATAGTTAGTGTGGGACAATTTTATTCAACTGAAAATAAATGGAAGAGAGGGGAAAGTACTGATAGAATATGAATGAGACAAAGGTTGATTGTAATAAAGTTTTTTTATGTCTATAAGTCAAAAACACATGTGACCATAGTTCATCTCTACCCATCTAACAAACAATCGGCTGTATTCCAAAAATGACAATAAAAGACATCGTCCTCTTTGAGCAAACTTTCAAACTCTTCCATGTTTCACAATGAAATAGACTGTAGTAAAAGATTCATGCGTTTGAAAGCGTTCATTTATATGCACGGGGAGTCCACCGCTACATATTTATGCTCGTGTGGTCGGTTGCACATAGCCTGTGTAACCGAATGTTTAAACCTTGGAATTATATGCTTTTTATCTTTGGACATCGTGGAGTCGTTTTTGTAAACGTGTGTGTAATTACTCGTAACTCACTGCGCTCGTTAGTAGTCATGAGTAGATTGCTAAAATGCTTAATGTTGACTGACCATTTGTCTGATTCGGTATGAAATCTTCGGAATAACGAAGTTGATGTAGCGATTATAAACAGAAACCCTACAACAACCGTGTCGCTCGGGCAGCATGCTCGCCAGAAATATGTGAAATAAAATACGTCTCTTTTTTATAAAACTTAAGTATTGTGTATGGACCAATATGGTTGCATATGCTCCACGTGCGATGAAAAGTAGATTACATTGACATCAATTACGGCGCGAGGGGATCAAGATCGCTACGTTTTGTTCGGCAGTCCGCGGCTCACCTTTTTTAAGCCATTCACAGTTAATTACAATAAGCTGTGTAACAGTAAATTGCTCCAATTTACTAAACTATTGTCAAGTCGTGACCAATTTGTAGTTTCACCCGATCATTTACCGTTTCTTTGTAATTTTTACATTACTTATTCAAGACTCCATAGTTACCGTAATACATTTTCTCTTACTGTTAAATTGTTTCCGTTTCCAAATGCAGTACTAGCAACCTTTTACCACTTGAGAAATATTGCCAGAAGTCACTTCGCTCGCTTACAGTTTACTGAGAAATTTTACTTTAGCAGAACTTATTCACAAGAAAGGCTTCTCAAACAGTCGTAAATAGAGAAAAATATTTTAAAAGTGAATTCTTTTAAGAGGAAACTATAAATATTTTTGTGGGAGTCGGTCTTTCGAAATGCGAAGCAGTTTTGAATTGTACGCCACGAAATGCTTTTTCTTTGGAATAAATAATACAATCATGTTCGTTGATGAATATTATAGCGATGAAAATATGTATCAAAACGACGACAAAGGAAACCGATCGAATCTACATTATCCAACGATAACTTCCTTAAAATAAATATCCAGTGCCTAGTTATAGTTTACAACATCATGGCGAGCGATAAATACTTCGACTTCGAATAAATACTCCTTCAGTACAAGTATCTTATCAAAGTAGATGCAAGGGAGAAGTGGAAAACTTGTAGCTCTATTACTAGAGGGTAACTAAATACTTCTGAACTGTATTTCCTAAAGATGAAGTTAATTAACGTTGGAGTTTTAATTAACTGGAAGATTTAAGTTGAACCTTTTAATAAGGGTTGCATTTTCTGCAACCATTACGATGATATGAAGAAACAAAAGACAAAATAAAAAGAACAATTAATAAAGTAAAGCAACGAAAATAATACAATACGTAAAATAATAAATAACGACGTGTCGAAAATGAAACCATTAATTTTCGCGCCTGAATCAGTTATTAAGGTTTTCTTAGATACATTTCAATTCATAACATAGTAAATAAGTCATAGACGTTTCAAGGTTACCTATAAGAGGACAGGCGAAATACCTATTTAACTTCCAACAAAAAAAAAACTATTCTTTGACAGCGTCACCGATTTTCAAGGCAGTTAACGTTAATTTTTGATATCTCAAAGCGTATAAACTCAATTAAAACAAATCTGTCACCACAACTCACATTGGTACGCCATACTCCGGCACACGGCACAGGGCTGACGGCACAGAGCGCGGCGCCTCCACCACTTCGCACGTATAATTCCAGTAATTTTCGAGCCCATTGGCCGGGAAAATATGAATTTGCCAGTGATAGTTCAAAGAGCTTAGAGAATTAACTTGACGAGTACTTGCTGAGTATCATTTGTAATTATGAGCTTGTAAGGATGAGATGAATGTGGGGTTATGTGTGTAAGATTCGACAGTAAAATTTTGATGTTGCAAATACAAAGAGTTTAATGTAATTTTCACACCAAGTTTTTTTTTTTTGTAATCAATCTAATAATGTGGAGGGACTTATATGCTCTTAAACAAAGTTCTTGTCCTACTTGTAACAGCATCTTGTTTAGTAGAACTCAGCTGCCTGTTTTAAAAACGATAACGCAATGTTTACTTTTTTAGCTTGCAAAATTTTTTGACGTGACAATTTTTTATCGGTCACTGGATTTTCAACCCTCGGCATTAAGCTGAGCATTGATATGGACTGAGGATCCAAGAGTGCGTTTTCTAGTGAGTCAAAAAAATGCACTGTTGAAATTTTAACTCTAAGCAGTGTGCTTGAAACTGTCATGTTACTACTACTGTATTAAAAGAAAGTAAGCAGTTGACAATTTAATTTAAAAAGGTAAAAAATACAATAAATAGTAATAGTAGTAGTAGTGTAGTTAGTATAGTAATTATTTAAAAATACCTAACTATTGCACGCTCAACAGAGGAAATTTTAGGTTTACAGTACTTGCAGGTCTTGATGTAAAGTGAAGAAACTAACTCCCCAGGTCAGGTTACGGCATCCTCTGGGAGTATGGCGTGAACAACGGGCGAATCCCTTGGGGAGGCCTTCAGCTTTTGTAGGTGTGGAGAATAACTCCCTGGTCAGGTTGCGGCGTCCTCGTAGAGTTTGTAAGCCTTGTAGAGCTCCTGATGTGTAGGAACACGTAGATTACGGGCGCAGAGGGTTCTTGAGTGGAACCGGCTCTTTAGAGAGAGAGAAAAGGTGACTTTTGGCCAGGTGACTTCAGTGGCTCTAGTTCAGCAACCAATATTAAACTGCCGGGAATGATTCTGGCGTCCCTTTTATATTAAGATTTTCAGCGTTTTTCATCTCAACTGTTTCATTTTTACTTCTTTTTTAATTTCTGGAATTTGAGTTTTTGAAAATCAGAAACTGTGACTGGCCTGTATTTAAAACGGCCTGTATTATTTAGTTAAAAACTTCCTAGAAGATTTCTGTGAGCGTGTTAATTAATTATATAAACTTAAGATAACATACTGTTATCTAGTAAACAATAGTAATTAACAATAGACTACATTATTTGAGCTAACATATTAATAAAAATAAAAATAAATTACAGAAATCAAAAGTGACCTTCTTAGTCCTAACCACTAAGAAAAACTATGACACAAAATTCGAGAAAAAGTAATTGACAGCTTGACACTGACGTAATGTCAACAAAAAAGTAAACATTGAAAATTATTAGATTTTGATTAAAATCTAATAATTTTTAATTTTTTGATTAAAATCAAAGATAATAAATCGAATAAGATCGATAGTAAGACTGCCAACAAAAATAGTTGTCGCCAAGGCGCGACATAAGATGTAAAAGGACATATTATAAACAATGAGTATGATTGATAGTAAAAGTGTAAGTATTTATAGCATTTGAGCGCGCCCATACCGTTTATTGACTACGAATACCAGCCAAGTCTGTCACTCTAATGCTGGTTCTCGCGCTCCTCTGCGTCAACTTGTGGATTCTTACAATGATAATTTTGAGAGCATAGATATATTTAACCTCTCTGCTAACAAATTTAAGGTACATGTAGTCGAATCTCTATTAGCATCGTGATTTTATTTACTTTTCTATTTTGATAATATTACTTTTTTTTTTGTTTGTTTCTTTTATTATTTTTAACATATTGTAATTTTATCTCACGTAGCATAACCATTAATCTTAAGTAGTGATCAGTGGATAATGGTGTTGGTATTGCAATAAGTGCCATTATTTTAAGTTTATTCATAGAGTATAACATGTTTTTATACTGCTGTTTTTTATCCCTAAATAAATAAATTTAGGTAATTTCCTCATAAGTAAAGAGTGTCTGAAACATGAAAATACTATAAAACCCAGTGCCCTATAAAAATCACTTGGTGGTTTTTGGTAGCTCAATCTTCCAAGAACTAATATCGAGTGGACCACACTTTACATCTTGACAATAGCCAGTACCCAAAAACGCCGCAAGCACAATACAATCACGCTTCAAAAGTGTCCGGCTCTGCGTGACATCACCATTCCCATTCACAATAGTTCACCGTTCACTCATTCATTAGTGAACGACTGAGCGAGTGTGATGGACACGTGTCGAGTCGTGTCGTGTTTGATTGTTCTATAGAACTGCTATTGTGCCAAAAAATCTCAGTCTGGGATATTTCGGGGTTGGGAGTTGGGCTGTATTGTTCCGAACTCTGGAGTAAAATTTTCGACTTTTCGAGCACTTATTTAATGGCCTGTTCAAATTGAAAGGAAAACGTGGCAGTCCTACCAGTCTTCTGGGCACGTCTCTTGATGACAACCGTGAGGATTACTTCCACGCTTGAATGTCTTTTTTGTATAAAACCTTATTAGTATTAAAAGTTAGTTATTCAAAGAAAAATATTTCCAAGAAAAACTGTGTATATAATTATCTGTGTCTGTGAGTTCTAAGTTCCTGCCGCCACTTCCCTTACATTTACGATTGACTCATTAACAACAACTGACTCATCGAGCATGAATTTCCATGCAAGTACATATTATTTGAAGGGGACACCATCTGTATTAGTGATAGTAAACCTTTTCTTGTGCTAGTAGCCAGATAGACACTGTAACCGGCAACCGCAACGGCCGCTTGTTACTCGCTCAAACGACACATAATAATATGAAAAAACAAGCTTTTAAAATTAAATATAGTTATGACGTACGTTTTTTTTTTCGTATTCTTCTCAGCAAACCCTTTTAATTGATACCCATATAATGGGGGTGCACGGAAATTAACTAGTCGGCCATCTTTGGGAGTCCGCCATATTGGATTGAGAATGACGTCACAACAATAATTATGCAAAATAATAATTGAACTACTGTTCAATCGGTTGGGGACAACTGTTCTAAAATTCAGTTGCAAGATTTGACCAAAACAAACATACAAACATTGCAAGTTATACAGGGTGTGAACGACCTCATCACGAAGCCTTCAACCAATCATTCTGTACATCAGACTAAGTAACTTTACGCAAAAATTATTGCTGGGTAACGACTTTTTTTTTAGGGGTGATAAATCATGTTTTGTCTTAAAAGTCAATGTAACGCACTCAAAACATTGTGCTAATGGACGGGTTGAATAGTACGGGGGTCGTGGTGGTGTTTAAAGTAAAAATGTTACAAAGCTTGTCAAAAAAGTTGGAACTTTGACCCCCAATATCTCCGTAACTAGAAGGTTCCCAGGTATGGTGTAGAACAAAAAAAAAGATGAAGCACAAGTGCCTTTCGGCTTCGTTGAGAGGTTTTTTACACCCTTTATATAAGCTTGTAAGAATAGCTTAGAGCAAGACACGAGCCACCGTGACACAACTTGCGATGCGACAGTACAGACGCGAAGAAAACAAATGACACACACGTTGACGCAAGTCACATTGCATGAGGTAATCGGGCCGCTATATTTTTCTACAACAAAAAATCAAAAGAACCTGATAAAATTAGTACCCTTTTTTTCCACCTCAAAACACAAGCACTAACTACCCTCTCTCATCCTTTTAATCCTCAAACAGTAACAATCCTAAGCTTTGACATGGCACTTTGACACATGATCATCGACGCGAGTTCGCAGTTGCTCGTTAGATGGCGCGTGTGTCGCACGTGCGCACGCGCGCCCTAAACTAATTGATTATAATTACGACCCTTAATTTGTCCCCTTTTTGTACTGAATTGCTCTCTAATTGGAGGATAGTTTTTTGTGTTAAATTATTGCGGAAAATTCCCCCGCGTGTGACTAGAATTTTGCATCGTGTGTATTTTGTTAATTGGCTAATAAATGGCGGGAACGATTTGAAATATATTTATTCATGTCATATAGCTTGAATCAGAATCGATAGTATGGTGTTAATTTAAAGCTATACACTTTAAACTTATTTCAATAATACTATTAAAGTTAAAAGTATACTGTAGAATGATATTGTTTACCTAAAGGAAGGGTTAGCTCTCGTAGATACTCAATAGCATCGGAGTTGTAACAAAATAAAGTCTTTATAGTTTCTATAAATACACCCCTAACAAAAGAATCAATTAACCACACCAAAGAGCACAACATTGCACAGATTCTTATCAATTCCATTCAATTTTACAATCTTTATTCGCATTCCCCTATTTACATGACATGAACACTTACTGACAACCCTTACAAGTTTAACCACAAAAAAATCGATATCTATCTATTTTTGATTTGATAAAACTCGCATAGCGTCCACATCAAAGGCAACTAAGTCCATGTAACGAGTCTAAAGCCATATAAATTATGTATTAACGTTTATGTTAAGCCTATTTTCTCGGTTCTTTCGTCACAAATAGAATCGTCCTGCCAGCACAAATCTGGACCGCCATCTGTGACCGAATCTTTGAGTGAGGACACACGGACGTGGCGGATGTGTGCAGTGTGGTGTTAGCAGGAGTAGAATTTATTTTTTGCCGGTTCATATTGTTTTACTGATATAATCAAACACGTTTTATGTTATCACTGTGATCGGTGCTTCGTTCAGCAACTCAAGGTTACGATACTGACCAAATCAAAGTTTTACTTTTAGTCTTCAAAACTTATTTGACGCTAAATATCTTGAAGATGGACCAAAAATGCCTCCATATTTTCCACTTCACGTACAAATAAATTGTAAAGTTCCTTAAAATATACCGTTTTTACATAACTTACTCCATTTTTTACTTAAAAATAATAAGTTGCTGTACAAATTCTCCTAGACCAGCACACACTCTAGCCCGTATGTCCCGAGTATTATAGAGGTCGTTAAAATTCAATTGTTGCTAGCTCCCCGACGGTCCCCCTCTATTGATGTAATAAGTCCATTGAGACTGCATAATTGCAAATCATTTGTGGGTTTTTGTCGATAGTTCCGACACAGGAGACCTCTATTATGAAGTGCGGTGAAACGCAAATTCTGTTATAATCGATATCTCATTTACTGCCCCGTGTTGGGGAGGATGAGTTTATTATTATGTTATTTTATTATGTTGTTTATAAGTTATGTATGGGTATACCAATTCTGAGTTTTGATAGTTTAATTGTTGTGTTAAAACTTATGAAGTGACACTCTATTTATAATGATGATAAAATTAAATACTAATACTGACTGCCTCGTCGGTCTAGTAGTCGCAAGCGCGACTGCTGAGCATGAGGTCCTGGGTTCGATTCCCGGGTCGGGCAAAGGTTTCTCCACTAGGAATTTCTCAGTAGCAGCCAAGGAGTCTGGACTTTTCCCAGTTGAAGGCAGTAGGCTCGCCCTCTATTCCATGGGAGTTATATTTTTGTTTTTTTACTAACCCATACGGATGTTGCTTAATCGAATTAAAGATATTTTTTTAAACATAACTGGCTGAATGTGGCTGTACTATTAGGTACACCTCTGCCTAAACCATAGGGAAATTACAGGCGTGGTGTTATTTTAAGTATGATAATAATACTGGTAATCGTAACACTGGTATTTAGCTGCATCGGCTTAGACTGGAAGTCGACCTCAACATAGTTGGGAGAGCACTAGCTAGATTATGTGGCTGTTGAAGTGAGATGTTTTATAATCATCGAGTGACCTATATATTTTTACTCAATCCTCGTTAGTCCTGTCAAGGATACGGCCTTGGGTCTGCATGCGGCTCGCAACTAGATCTTAAGACGTTTACTTGCTAATGTTGCTCAAGGGTAACAACAAATCCTGCCGGAGCAGCGAGACTGTTCAAAAGAGATACCGTGGCCCCAGAACACAAAGGGCGATGAAGGAACATGGATGGGTTTTAGTCAGTAAAAGTCTGACACTCCCTTCCGCTCCGCCCACAGCGGGAGGGGTCATTTGATGATTTCCCATTTTCAATTACAGTTGTCCACCATGCAGCTTTTTCGTGTCTTGACGATGGCAGCCAGATAATAATTATTGTGGAATCGGAAATAATTCTAGATCAATATACAGCCAAATATCCTAAAATTCCGATAACGGCATCTGCCTCCAATATTCCCTTACACAATTCGCCTCATAAACTACAGGCACAAAGACGGTTCCAGACAGTCATCACAGGGTTATAACAATAAAACTACGTCACCTATTAACATTTATACGTTCGTCTGGAAGGAACCTCCTGAATGTCCACTACTTTTCCCTTATTTCAACCGGTGACTCATCTTTACCCTCGAAAACGGTCAATGTCATACGATACAAGAGAAAACCAATACAACTTTGCCCTCCAACTTTTTCACATTCTTCTTTATGTACACAGAACTAAGGTTGAAGATCGAATGGTTTGTTGCGCAAAAGGTGGAGGAAAAGTTTGTGCAATAGGCTGTATGTAAGAATGTCTAATGGGGTGGACGCGACGTATTCGCGAATTGGGGCGACTAAGATAACATTGTATGGGTTTATTATCTGAATATTGGACGTATCATGTTAGGTACACATTATATTTTTAGAACACACGTTGGTTACTTTACCTAAATTCACAATACGCTTTATTTTGAATGTACTTTGCACAAGATAGGTGTTGATATTCATTCACGTTCATCATAATTCGCTAGTACCTACTAAGGTCGGTTACGGGAATGTAAAACAATACAATGGTTACAAATTAGTGCTTGATTGACTGAATTATCTATAACAGATTAACATCTAATCGGATTACTTGACTTATTAAAAATTTTGGAACCAATGATAATTTCCAGAAAGTTCCACAAACCGGCTTTGCTCAGCAGGTATTTCAAGACTTGGTCCAGAAAGGGTGAATTATTGTCATTCTTTCTGGCTTTTTAATGCGACTATTTACGACGTCTTTATTGGGAAGATACCTGCGGGGTTTCCAGACAATGTTAAAACTGCACAAAGTACTCGTACCTAGTAAACGAAAATAGTAAACGGTTTTCTGCTAGCAGAAACTTTTTTTGGTAAGTAATGGGTTTTTTTTGACAGCAAATAAAAATTTCGATTAAATCAAAACAAGTTGCCAGTGCTAATGAACCCAAATCGAAAAAAAAATGCACGCACCTAAATAATAACCAACGCACTTACATGCACTTAATGCAAAAACTACAATAGGCAGAAAGCATGCATTTTCGCACCCCTGTTACCAGGGGTCGGTACAGGGTAATTATCTAGGGGTTTCACTAATTCTTTACGTGCTTAACCTCATTTGTTTGGCTTATTTAAAGACTCACGGCATTAGAACGGCTCGTGTCCGGATTATCGCAGGCAATATTTGAGTTAGTGTTACACGTAATTGGAGGAGATTGACGTAGACAAGGACAGCAGATACGTCACTGGTATAGGTTAGTAAGTAGATTAACAGTGAAGTGCTTTGCCAATAGTTGTTTAGACAAGATTGTTAGTGCCTGAAAAGCCCAGATACTTTTTATTTGGCTGATAGACATTTATTAAACTTTACTGAACGTAACTTTATTAAACTTTAATAATAACTTAAAATTAATTAAATTTTGACATAGAATCAATTTTTGTTTAATTGCTAAAATAAATTAATGTCTATCAACCACGGTTGGACAAACGTGTCCACTAGTGGTGGCTACAGTGAATTATTTTAATAATGATTCGCAATGTCCACCCGCCGGGGACAGTGGGAATTATTTTTAAAAGTTGTGACACTGTCCACCCTGGGTGGATAAGCAGGCGGTGGACAGCGGGAATAAACTAGATATTTGTCAGTCTTTACGTATAGTCAGACACCCGAAATTTTGATTGTGAGTTTATGTTTTTTTTATTTTGACTTACTAGCAATAATACTAATAAGTTTTGTCACTGTCCACCATTGGTGGACAAAGAGAATACTCATGTTTAAAATTGTGTCGCGGTCCTCCAGTTATGGCCAGAGAAAAAAAAAAGTCCAGCGGTGCCAAGAGAAATAGTTTTTAAAGTTTTTGCCAATGTCCACCAGTGGGAGACAAACAGGTGGGGGCCATCTGGAATCATCGATTTTAAAGCACTAAAAACAAACGCTTTAACAAAAAAAATGAACATACAAATTTTACAACCATAAATAAAACTGTAATTTAAACTCCAACACATTGGCAGATTGTCAATTAGCAGAAATAATAAATCCGACATACAACGCAGCGGCTGTTTATCTCGATGGTATCTTCATCCCTCGCCGCTAGGGGGCGGGCAGGAGCCAGTAATTGGGCGCGATGCCGGAGAGATAACGCCGTCTGGCCGGCTGCTGATTAAATGCATGTGCATATTTCTGGATGTTTGCTTTTGGATTACGGAGGATTGGTAAGATGTTAGGAACATTGTGTGCATTGAAAGATAGACAGACAAAACGACAAGATTTATTTATTATGATATTGTAAAGTATTTATTTGGGGAGTTACTTTTTATAATTTTTTTACTTTCCCTGAAATAATGATTAAACGAAACTGTATCGTAAATTACTTATACGATTTCACACTCTCATCCGATTTCTAAAAATTGCAACATTTGGATGAAGTTATCTATAAAATACCAAAGATATTCAGCAAAAGCACCATCTGTTTATCTTCAACACGAATCGTTAAAGTTCAATGAAGAAAAGGGTTCCCCACATACGGCTCCACAATGTTGCCACAAAAGTGATTTGCGAACTCGTAACTTTGCCTCCGCTTAACTTCACAAACCCACAACTTTGCACGCCAAAACAAAATTAGCATATCCCACAGCTTTTGGTAATTAAGTGTCTTTTTAAAGCAATGATAATTACCGATTCAGCCTTTGTAGACAGCCTTTTAATCACAGCCCTTTTGCAACAATTCTGCTTACCCTAATGACGTCACCGTGACATAGTGTTCAGGATAGGGTTGGTACTCTGTAATTACCCAGAATCAGGGTAATTCGGACCGCTGAGTATGCCGAGCTTTTTGCTCGTTAGCCTTGAGGTGTGTTGCTAGTGAAAGCGTTGAGCGGAGCGGAATTACCTGGAAGAATATCAGCACAACTTGTTTTTTGTATCATTGATCAATGCAATACCTGTGCTTGTGTAAAATTAATTGTGTCTCTTTTTCAGATTACCGAGCGCGAGCCTCAGACAACAGCGCAGAGGATGTTATACAGGCGTAGAGAATGTGATTGTTGTAAAAACCATTAACCTGACTGCTAAAGACGGTTTCAGGTCAAGACAACTGGAGAAAAAACTAAGACTAAATAAAAAAATAAGAAACAAAACAGCCGTCACTGGTACCTCACCTCCACCGTGCTTCATAGAGCAAGGAAGAGCCGCGTCATCGCCGCTCAGATTGCCGGTGAAATGTCTGGAACGCGAGGAGGGACGTCTCCTAACCTCTCCGAGTCGATACATCGCATAGAGAGGAGACACTAAGATTAATGACGATGTAATGAAGGAAAAACGGTGATAATACATGGTGGCTTTAATTTATCAAACAGTACGACATTGTTTCAACCCCTTTTATTTTTACAAAGTCTCCCTGTTATCGATACATCGTTATAAATAGAAGGGAAGGAAGAACAGTGTGAATGTACAATATACAAGTTTTAGACTTACTTGATAGATAAATACAGACATGTTCATCGAAGTTAAAAAAATGGAGGAAGATCTTTCTTAACTAAAATTTGAATGCCGAGGTAGTTAAAAAAGCGACAGTTTAAAAATAACTGTAAAGTTTAGGCTATTTAAAACGAAACTTAAATTTAGATATTTCAATGTTTAAAGAGCAAACTAAATACTAACACCTCTTTAAACATTAAAACCTCCAAAAGTGCAAACTAAGAGAAACAAACCTAACATCTAAAAAGCACTTAATTTAATAACCTCTACGGCCGACTCTCGAGAATTATAACGAAATCATCCAGACGTTTGCCTTCTTCATAATTAAATGAACTAAACGCTTTACGGGAAGATAACCGAGTATCGCAAGAACTGTTCCCGCAAGAGGTCTCCAAACAATACGACAATTAGACAATGAGGTCGGACCGTGAATAGCTTAATCTGAAGCAAACGCTGTTAACATCCCTCTCCGCTTTTGTCGGCGCGGCAGACGGGCGCGACAAACGTTGCTGACTGGAATTTTAATTGATTGGAGACCCATTCACGAAACCTAATACCTGAATGGGTCTATGATACCTTCATTGTTACTTAAGGGGAATGATGTGATTTGGTTGTAGCGAGGATTTTAATTACACGGGTTATTTACTTTTATATTCCTTTCCTTCCTTCCTTTCCTTTGCTTTTTTTTTTCTTTTTTTTTCTAAGATTCGTCCAAGATCAGCTTCGATAAAAGTCACAGTATTTCTACTTATTGCATTTTTGGCAGTAGAGATATTGCTGAGCAGACAAAATATAAATATCTTCACTTGATTGGATATATTTTATTTTAACCAGATCAGCCGTTTCACAGACACACAATCTGTTTGTGAAGAAACCAAGTTTATTATGAAAATCCTTTCATGCGTCCATATGACAAAATATATCAATGATGACACATGTTATATGGACGTTCGTATCTTAGAGAAGAAAAAAACTACACAAATTATTGTAATCCTTTCTAAAACCGCTGGTCTACTAACCCCAGTCCTCATTGTTACCGGCGCAGTGTCACCGCGACCTGCTTTCTCGGAAATCTTGGTAAAGCGTCATTTGCACTTTTCTCGCGGTACAAAAACATCACTGGAGAGATGAAAAATGAAATATCACGAGCAGCCCTCGGTTCGCAAGAGCTTCTAGCTATTTGTTAGCAGATAATACGTTTTCTGAGAAAACAATGCGCGCTGGAGATTTCTTATGAAGTGCTTGAAAGTATTGTTGGTTTAAAAACGATGTGATTGTGGCAGTTATATTTATTGCTGTTGGAAGGATTGTGTTTTGCTGACCCGATTGAATGGCACTACAAGTCCCTGGCTTGAATTTAGTTCATCATGTAACGTTGTATTGTTTTGTTTTTCAATTTGATGTTTTTTTAGAATACACAAAAACCTGCTATGCAGCTATCTCGGATTTAAACGTGCGTGTATTCTGCTACGGTAACTAGTTGCTGACACTGTGTGTCCACAAGGATAATAAAATTAATTTCTACTTTTCCTTGAAAAACTTTGATTTCCATGGTAAAGTAAAGTGAACAATTTCAATGTGAGAAAAGTAGATGAGACAAAGATTTTGATAGCTATTATATCAATCTCTAACATAAACAAACTCCAAATATATTTCTCTACACGTTTGTACTCTCGGAGCTCAATCACCCATTTCCGAGAGCGACAACCTTTTAGCGCGCTGTTTCATCGTGACGTGTATCAATTTGTTTGACAGACACAATTTACATGTTACGGTAAAAACAAAAATACCTTATACACGTCTACATATGCTTACTATATTGAAATGTTGTGTTTGAAGTGACTTTCCACAAAACGTATCATGGTGAAGTTGGGTTTCTTTGTTTATAAACGGTTTAAAAATGTTGCGTCTACCTGCAGCCTATTACTGGTTTGGATTTGGGGTAAGAGAACATATAAAAACTGTGAGGGAGTAAGCAAGATTTTAAAGTTGTTGTTGTTGCAGAAAATTACAAGAATTTTTTGGAAAGTCTTACAAAACGAGTACTAGCTGGGTTGTGGAGGTCAGATAGGCAGCTGAATACCAGTATTTTACATGGAGCGATGTAAAATACTGGTATTCAGCTGCATCCGGTTGAACTGGAAGCCGACCCTTTTATAGTTGGGAAAAGGCTGGCCTGATGATGATGACGTATGAGAACAAATTCTAAACTTAGCTACATTCCTATTTTGTGGGCTATCACTGCTGGAACACCGGGTTTTTTACGCGAGGGAGTCACCCAACACGTGGACCCACTGCGGGTTAGTACTATCTTCGAATTTTTGGTTCAAGAAAATAACGGTTTCCCCACGAAATTTTCCTGTAGATTAATCATGTTTACGAGTATACTTGGATCAAATAAAGGTTTGGCCTTTACAACATTACCAAGCAAACTGCCACTCAATACACAAATCGTAACAAAAACGGAACAACGGAAATGGCATTATTCGAAAAACATCAAGAAAGATGTCTTACTGAAAGTGAAGACACCGAAAAGCGTCATTAAGTATTGACAGCGCAATGGGGTGGAGGGAAAGCAGACTCATGTCCGTATGGGGTGCGCCCCGCTTCGGCCAAGTTGTGCCAAGTTGTATGGGGAATGTCAAGGGACTGCCTGGGAAGGGGTATTAGAAATGAATGGTAAAGATTTTTTGGAATTAATTTGATAGCTTGAATACAATTAGCACAAATAAAAGCCAATTGTATAATTAGTTTACCTGTTTAGCTTTAATAAATTTTAAATAATTTATTAATTTATTGACCAAATATTTAATCTTAGTTTAATTTAATTTAATTTATCTGTTATTTTGTTTTTGTTACTATCAATATATTACATTTAATTTAATTTGTTCTTGATTTGTTTGTTATGTCTCTAGATCTATTTTGTTCTACACTAACTTTATCATTCATAAGTTCACAATTCATTGCAATAATATTAGTGTAGGATGTAATTTAAATAAAATACATGTGCATGTGGTGTTAGCCTGTAAGTAATCGTTGCACTTATAAATGTAAATATTGTGTGCTTTAAAAAAAATGTATTGTGTAAACAATTGTAGGCTAGCCTAATAAATAAATAAAATAGTTTTTGGGTAGGAATATTGATGGAAAAAGACTTTTTATCTTCATGATACAGCAGTGAAAGTTTAAGGAGTACCTACTTTTAATATTATTAAATTAAAAGAGAGAGATCAGAAACTTTTGAGTAAAACGCTTATTAAATAAGTTTTTTTATTTAGTTCAAACCTCTACTAGGCAGAATAAATTTACGTAGTGTGCTGCCTACAAACTTTTCAGTATGTAATTTTGTTACCCATTTAAAATACCCTAATTATTCAAATTATAGAACGAAGACACTGCGTTATACTATGAATACTTAAATACGGTTATAAATGTAGGCCGTACTCTACTTTTCATAGACACTAACATTTCCTTATTGGATTTTTACCAAACTTTGCTGAAAACCTATAAATCCGTTTCCAAATCATGATAACATAATTCAGACAGCTTGTTTCCGAAACTCCACTCTAAGCCACCCCTACTTGAACACTAAACTACACATTTTACATACCCCTAAGTTTACACACGATTTATGTAAACTACCAATTTTACATACACCCTGAGTTTACATAAGAAGTGCAGTTAATTCGTTCGGCTTCCGATCGCACTGCAGTGTTGCGGTGTGCGCATAAATTGTAGTATCGTGCCATTCGACGTTATTTATGTTACGTGGATGCGCGATCTCAGACGCATAAATACGAATCGGAGACTTGGGGCCGTACTAGTGGTCGAGGAATCAAAGTAAATTGGTCTGGCGCTAAAAGAAAGTGACCCAAAAAGGCAAGCTATAAATATGATGGGACTTTACACTGAATGTAAGTAAACACGCATACGAATTTAAGCAAGTGATTTGAGTATAACAAAGATCGAAATTATAATTTTTTGTAGTTCTTTGGAAACATAAAAACATAGGTATAGGAATTTACCGAGCAGCTTCTTCTATTTTCACATGTAGTATGCGAAAGAAGAAAGATTTTTAAAAGTTTACAGAAATACCGATTGAGATGACAACCAACAAAAATGAATTCACACTTAAATAATCACAGTTTTATTGAACATACTCCGATTGTCTCTCTCATAAATAGGCAAACTATTCTAATATTATTATTTTAATATTATTCTATTATTATTATTATTATTAATATCCCTCGTCTATTGCTTATTAAACGACTAGTTTAATCTAGTTCTCCTAGTAGGGGAGACTTCACGAGCCACTACCTCTCTGAATTATAAGACGGCACTAAATTCGCGATTCAATTTATGAGTTGTCGTAAATTTTGACGAGTTCCGCCATCGCCTGATTTAATTACTCAGTTGTCATTATTGTTTTACTACTGTTGCGAGTAAATTGTTAACGCAAATGTTTCATATTTATGTTTTATTTTAGAGCCTAGATTATTGTAGTCAACCGTGTTACTAATAGCGCTCCTTATCACCTTGTTATTCCAGTGCCAGAAGTTCCTTGTAGCACTGAATATCTTAAATAGCAATTCACTTTATTTACACCAAGAAGTATGTTTCAAATTCACTACACGTAAAAGTAAAAAAATAAAATACAAGTTAGATTATACTGTTAGAACTTGACCAAAAAAGAAAACGACCCTTAACTTACGCTACAAACACGCTATTAACACGAAAAGCCGACAAAATCCGGACCCAAAATTTTGGATTAGAAACTTTCTTTCAGCGTTTTCTATAGGCCGTTATCACACTATACGGTCTATTGAGAGAACACGACGCACGGTGATTGATATTAATGGTCACCCGTGCGGTGTGTAGACGGCCTTATCTTTGCCGTCGACGAACTACGCTGCCTCCGTCAGCCAAAATGTGGTAACTTAACAAAATCTATTTTTCAAGAAAACAGAAAATATGAACATAAGCACTTTCAGCATGGGATCTTGGATCATGGGGTCCGAGTGCGCGTCTCCTTTTTAAGGAAATCTCTCACCGACTGGTCGACACTTCGCGTGACCAGAGGGCTGGCTCTTTCTTTGGCCAAAGAATTAGCATTGCCATTCAACGTGGCAATGCTGCCAGTCTTCGGGGCACGTTTCCGAATGACAGCGATGCGGAGGAGTACTTTGACGCCTATTGACGTCGTTGGATATCAATACTTACGTTTAGTTTTATTTTTGTAATTATTTAGAGTTCTAGTTGTAGTATGTATATAATGTAAATATGGTTTTTCAAGTTTTATTAAATATCATACCTTTCAGCATAATATTTTTGGTTGGTGGACATTTCCGCTGATTCATGAAGTTTTCTTTCTTTATTGCAAAATGGGCCTGCTCTTGACCTCGATCACGCCTGATGGATGAGTTCTATGATGGAACGAGCGTGCCCAGAAGACGCCTGTTCACTCTTGCTTTAAAGGCAGACGAGTCAAATGTGGGAGGGAACACAAACGCTGGCAGAGAGTTCCACACTTTGGCTGTGCGCATAAACGTGGGAGGAGGAAGCGCTGAGTAGAACACGTCGGGATATCAACTAAGTGCGGATGGTACGCCGCAGTACGACTGCTAGTCCGGTGGTACAAGGGTGCTGGTGGGATCAGATCGTGGAGCTCCTTAACCGTTTTAACCATGACCTACAACACGAAAGTCGGTGCCGTTACCACTGGAGCGTCACTGACTGACACATGTTTTTCTTACAGATTTTTTTTTCAAATTTTCAATAAACATACAGTTTTTTTATTGGTGCATTTGGTGGTAGATGTTTTAAAGGTGTCAGTCTGATGCGAAAAAAACTGAAATTTAGATTTTATTGAGATACTGCTTTTTGGCTTACGAGGCCAGAACGGACGGAGGCCTTTTCATAAAGTAGGCCGGAGATGGCAAAATAGTTTGTAGTTTTAAAGAGGCTTCAAGTTCTGAAGTGTGGACGTAAACCCGGTATGAAAGGGTATGGTAAATAGACGAAGTTTTAGAAGAATTGATAAAGTATGTTGCTGGAAAATGTTTTGATAATAAAACTTTTTGGCTGTCTAGCTATGGAACGGATTCTTGAGCAAAAGAAGATCTTATTGCTCTCAGTTAAGTTAAGCTATTTTACTTTAATACTTTTATGTTTATATATCTCAAAATTATGAAAGTAATATGCGTGCATAAGTAATTTTGCGGTTACGCTTTTTTTCAACGTCTCTTGTATTTCTTAAAGTAATTTCCCATCTATGTATGTGGAAACAAATGTTCCTCCATTTCTTCTTACTTCTATCCTGATAGCAATATATTAGTGGTGCACCACGAAGGCGTTTCCGATACTAGACGATAAATTACACGCAATGCCGGCTACGGCGCTACGGCGTAGCAGTGCAGCTCTATTGCTACGACGATCGCTTGCTACGAGACTAATCATTGGCTGCGATGTCGAACGTTTGATGCTACGCGAAATCTGAAATAATCTGGATAAGAATTCATCGGTCAGACATTTCCTCAAATAGAATTCCGACCATTTCATTACATTGCGAAAATAATTGTGGTTCAGTGAAAATATATGCCTGGGTTATTAATCCAGTCGACGTATTGGATTGATTTATTTTCAAAAGGATTGAATCATTCGGTTAGAAGAAAATAATGATATGCGTCGAGGAAAATGGGTCTCACGGTGTATTTTGTTACGACTTATTTCCTGTGGATTTTTAATATGTTCCCATGGGGGTAAGCAGGACCTACAGAACTTTACTACTCAAACGCTTTTTTCGCCTCTTCCACGTCATTTATCTGGCCATACATGCGGTTGACCCATTGCATCATCTATGAAGAATAGATTTTTTTATTGTTTCAATATCTTATTCGGTAATAGCAGTCAATATAAGAAAAACTGGCCAAGTGCGACTCGCGCATGAAGGGTTCGTACCATCGCAGTAGGTAATTTTTAATTTATTATTTTGCAACAGAAATACACGTTCTATGAAAATTTCTGTCTGCCTATTACGGATCATGAGATACAAACAGACGGACGGACGGACAGCGGAGGCTTAGTAATATGGTCCCGTTGGTTACCTTTCGGGTATGAAACCCTAAACACACTGAGCCAAACACAACTCTGTACAAAAAATGGCATTTAAGTACTAAAAAATAAGGTTAACGATTTCATCATCCACGATCAATTAATTATCCCAATTCCTGTCCACATTTCTACAATCTAAGCCAAACATCGCCGTCGCCTCGGCGCCAGTCTTGACCCTGTCCCATTCACGCCACGGCTGGTGCCCCACAAATCTTGCTAAACAAACAACTAATGGGCCGGCACCGTGGATAGGATAGCTTTATTGCTAAAAATGGGACGCCCACTGATTGTGTAGCAGTAATGGTTCCCGTAATTCGTTTGTAAACGGATAATTAGTAAAGTTAATAAAGATATTGTGATTCAATTCGAAATAAATGTAGGGTTTTTGAACTAGGCCAGTAGCCTAAGCCAGAGAAACTGGATTTTTAACTTAGATATTTCAGTTGATTAAATCTATTAATCAAACAATTACTTTTGTTATTTCATAAATAAGTAATAGTTCAAGTTAATGCTACATGCAGAAAGCTTTAATGAATTTTAAAAGTAGTATGAGACGAGATTGATGAGGAGGTTGTAAACCTTAAAAAGGTTGTTGGAACAGACTAGATGCGACAGGCTCAGTGGATCGAATGATTTTCATAACAAAAAGCAATCCTAGGTTTGATTTCAAAGTAGGTAAACTAAACCGCTTCATTCAGCAACAAACTTACAACTTAACTATTTTTAAAGCAGTAGGTATATGGTCATTAAGTAGATAATCACACAAAAGTATTTACTTTGCGGTTTGTTTACATTAATACATTTGCAACCCTTAATAAGCACCCAAAACACCTCCCACTTCCCCTACCCACTATTAACCCCAAACCCTTCACAGATAAGAAACACATCTGACGTGGCATTACCGAGCGCAGCGACGTAGTGTTACCAACTATTAGGTAGCGAACTAATTGGGTACAAAGCGAGGGGCGATCGCGCGCAATTAGCACGGGCCCGGTCTAATGACTTGGAAGTTTTGTAGCGAGTGTAGCGACCACTAATTACTGACCGTGGGGGGTGGGCCGAGAGGTGAGCGGGTGCGGGTTGCAAGATGTGGGTCGTGTTGGTACTGGTGTCAAAATTCTGTGGCGCTTAGGAAACAATATAGAAAACTATAAAACTACCCTTCAGACCTACATCATTTTTTTTTTCAAACTTTTCTTTTGTAGAATCGACATATGGTATCGATCTACTAAAAGTTATGTAAAAACGTAACTTTATATTTCCACCTTTCGACTTAAAATCTTAACTATGGTAAGATGAGTAATAAGGTGTAGGTACCTTCAAAAATTGCAAACTGCCAAGCTATTTAAAACAATCTAAACAATAAATTAAACAAGTTTACTATCTCTGTAATAAAAGACCGCTTCAAAACATTAATAATCAACACCTCATTACCTTCAGAATTAATCGCGTCTTCTTCTAATTTACACTACATTACGAAAATTTCCACGTCAATGAAAATGTAAGAAGTAAACTTTCTTGCTTTGTGCCCAAATTATCTGCCGGGTAAGCAAAAACGTAAAATGGGAAAATTGGGAATATTTTGATTGCGATTGTGAAATAATTTTAAAGTGAAGAAAAAGAAAATTTAGTTTCTCACCATTGAAGAGAAGTTGTTGTAAATTTAATGTATAATAGAAATGAAACACTACGCTTATCCGTTATAGTTTTTTGTAGAAATGCCTTCTTTCATCGCCTGTTTTCACTAACAGTAAGTGATACTTAAATTAACATCTAAATATTGTGTCTAAGTATTATAAAGTGCAATTAGCACTGTTGCAGATTTAACCCATAACTCTTTTGTTTGGGCATTCATTTAATTTTCAGTTCCTAGTGTTAGTGGCAACCGGGCAGTAAACAGTAAGAACTTCTGCTATTTGAAAACCACAGAATATATTTACCATGTGAAGGCTTTATAAAGACGTTCTTGAATTAAATATTCATAGCTTTATACAACGAAACATGCACAAAATAAACGAGGTCTTTGCTTAGCACGCAGCTTTTTTTCTACATCAACAATTAGGTCATATGGAAAAGTGACATTAACATTAATTATTATGAAGAAAATTACCTACACATTTTCTTTATAATTGGATGCGAAAGAAGCAGGCAGCCGACCTGATAGTAAGTAGTCACCGTTGCCTCACTTCTTGGCCACAAGCGATCAAACGAGACGCGTCTGCCGGCAAAATAAATGAAAAGTTGTTTAGAAAGAGCATGGCGCGAGTAACCGTGACCTCAGTCACGTCACAAGTCGCAGAGCCCGAGGGGACAGCAACGGGACCTTAGGACATCTGTAATTTGTGAAATGGCATGCCATGCCAGAGTCGTCGTAGATGTGTGGCAATCCGTAGACAAAGCTAAAAATATGCCTCATGTGTCTGAAAAACTAATAACACCAAAATATTACTGTCCCACTACTGGGCAAAGGCCTCATCTCAACAGTGAAGGCACGAGCATTGATCACCACGCTTGGTCGAAGGGTTGGCGTTTTCACACTTACATTAATATTATAAGTTCAGGATTCCTCACGATGTTTTCCTTCACCGATGTCAGTGATGTCCAAGATAAGCATAGAAAGTATGGTCACATTGGTACTTGCCCGAATTTAAACCCACAACCTCGTGCAGGAGAGGCGAGACTTTAACTTCTGGGATATTATGACATAGCCCGACAATAACTTTCAAATATTTCTTGAAAATAAATAACGTTAATATTTCGATTCGATAAACTAGTAAAAAGGGCGGGTAATCCAATACTACATCTGCCCTCTCCCTGGGTATTTCAATTAGATCCAGTACTATCTACATCTTGCGGTGCCGGGGTTCGTCGCACGACTCTGCGATATTTCTCAAGATAACGGACCTTGCTTGTTATTGTCGGACGTGCGTCTCGTGTGAGTTATATGGTTTGTCATAAATCCTTGAGACTTTAATTAGAGGGATTGTACGGTGTGCAATAGATAACTTAAGTAATGCATGTTGATATAATGATTGTCGTATTGCGAGGCAACGGTCAGGTAAAATACTGGTATTTGGCTGCATCCGGTTAGGCTGGAAAACGACCCCAACATAGTAGAAAAGGCTAAGTAGATGATGCTGACTGCGAAGCAATGGCTTTTTCTCGCACGGAAAAGGAACGAGCATCGACTTCACCGTTTTCTTACGGCATCTCAGCAGTTTCGGCTGATTTTCCACCTTCATTTCAGACTACTTTCTATGACAGTAACTAAGCGATGTTTAAGATTAATTTGACACTGTTGGAAAAGGTGATAAAGTGATATCGATGCATTATGACCGAAACCCGCAGGGCCGCAACCTGATCCAGGCTACCATAACTGATAAATTGACAAGGAACATACCAACCTAAATTTCTTTGGTCATACACGTAAGTATTATATTTCATAAGATAAATATAGCGTTGGTTGAAGTAAAAAGTTATGTTTGGGTTAAAGCACATCTAAATTGCGCCAGTTATGTTTAATCAATCAATCATTTTATTATCAGGCACCATAGGCCCAAAATTATAAAAATAACGACACATTATTTCTGGGTATTCTCATCTGGCTAACGGAGAGTACTTGCATGATAGATACAACTTCGTTGCCAGGATTATCCACCAGCAACTTGCTTTGAAGTACAACATTATGCAATTAGAAGTACCATACTATAAGTATGCGCCCGACCCAGTTCTCGTTAATAGTGATATCACATTGTATTGAGATCGACCTATCACCACTGACAGGACTGTTGTTGCCAATAGGCCTGACATTGTGGTGATAGATCGATTGGAGCGTCGCACAATGATTAATAATATAATAATAATAATAATTTATTATCAGAAAAGGAAGATAAAAAGAAAGAAGAAAGGAAGATTGTTGATATAACGGTCCCGCATGACGAGAACCTCGTGAAACCAGAAGAAGATAAGCAGTTCAAGTATCTAGATCTAGCTGGCGAGATTGTCGGCATGTGGGATGTGAGTAAAGCAGTCATTATGCCAATAGTCGTGTCGGCCAATGTCTTAATAGCCAATAGGCTCGACCAACATCTTAGGAGGCTCTCACTTGGCAGCTGGATCAAGGGCTTGATTCAGAAAGCTGTACTTCTGGACACAGCGCGTATCGTTAGGAGGTTCCTCTCTCAAGAGCCCTGACCACTGGTAGCTCGGATCCTGTTCCCAGCGAAGGTGGGCTACTTTTTTAATATTGTTTTTATATTGGAATATATATAAAATATAAATAATATGTGTATATAAATAGATAAACGAAAAATAATAAATCCACAAAATAATCTTAAACAATAATTAACTAATACATATTAATAAAAACCTTATCACAACATAATATAAAACAAAGTCGCCCGCCGCGTCTGTCTAAGCATACATAAGGATGCTTAGATCTTTAAAACGGCGCAACGGATTTTAATGCGAGTTTTTTTTTAACAGATAGAGTGATTCAAGAGAAAGGTTTTAGTAAACAATATACGGGCGGGCGAAGCCGCGGGCATCAGCTAGTTAATCTATAAACTATACACGTAACGTTAACGTCACGTAACGTCGTTTACGTTTCATGTAATAGGAGGCGAGCCTATTGCCATCAACCGATTAGAAGTCCTTTAAAACCGCACTACCATTTCACATACAAGTTAGTTCCAAACGGTGCGATTACCGTCATTTTCACGCGGTTCGCTGTAGGTAGGTACACAGTTTCTTTGAGGGCCAAAACCGACATGTTTTATTATTTCCTTTTCGACACACTTCCTGTTTTCGTTGTGTATGTTTCACGGCTAGGTTGCCAGCTAAAATATCTGTTATGTAAAATGGAGAAAGGAGTCTGCGAGAGATAAATGATAACGGTTTTAGGAACTGTGGGTGATAATATAGAGTTTATTTTTAAAAGGTGTGACAAAGTAGTAGTGTAAAAAAGTGTTGACACATTTTTACATGGCTTTGTATCGTGTACTCTTGATTGAAGGCAGAATGAAACGTCTGTAAAAAAACGAAAGAAACATAACATGTGATGCTGTAATTCCCGAAGCACCTCTGCCTAACAGAGGTGCCTACCTAATAGTACACCCACATTTCGTCAGTTATATTTAAGTCCTAAGTAATAGGGGGCAAGCCCTACTGTCATCAACCGGGCACAAATCCAGAGTCCGAGGCTACTACTGAGAAATTCATGAAAAACCCAATGAACATGATTTTAAATGAATCATTGAGATACAAGAAAAGAACCTCTGACAAAGACATAGGCTACAGGTGCGCTTACCGCTTTCCGACAACCTTATGTAGGTTGTCGGAAAGCGGTTCGAAAAACGTTCGTAAGCAGTACGTAAAAAAAACTTCTTCAAATATTCACCCACCATCTCAACTTTTTTAAACACGTCTGCTATCTGGCCCATACATTTTACACAGCGTCATGTGAACCAGATAGGTGCTTCCATAATTCAGCTTTGACAAATTGAAAAATGTGACAACGCTTTGAGGGAGTTTAAATTTTTCCTTTGACAATGTTGGAACTTTTTGGCATGCCGGGTGCCGTGCGGTTGGTACACTGCTTTACTTTGTTAATATTAAATAATCAGTGGCCTTTGTTTGGCCTCATTTTAAGGTATTTGGTGCAAATTGTTTTTAATATGGGCCAGTTAAAAACCACATATAATCTTTTTCATAATAATTGAGACAAATACATATGTAAGCATGGAAGAGATAGCGTCTAGTATTTTTTACAAAAAAACAATCAATAAAACTCAAAAACATCGCCAAAAAATTGTACATCAATAGATGACTATCCAATCATGTAACTATGTATATTAAAAACACTGGTGCAATTAAAAAATCAGCTTCTAAACAGCACCCTTATTTTCTATCAAAACAGGCCTTTTTTGGTAACAAAACATAAAGTTAGCAACACCCTCATAGTTTGGAGTAAGTAATTAATAAACAGGGCCGAAATTCCTGAACCCGCAAGAATCTGACATTCAGGCGTACCCTGGCGTACCCTGGCGTACCCTGTAGTACGCTGGCGTACCCTGACTGCTTGTGAGCTACTCGCTAATTACTTCGCTAAATATTTACTTTGCTCAGATTCTCCTTTCTGCAAGGGTTAGGGTGACGACATGGTGGGAATAGCGATTTTTAGTTACACACAGGGTTAAGAGATTTGGTGTGTTGTACAAGCAAGTTAAATGTATTTGAATGAATTCACAGATTCGTTTAGCAGCAAATCATGACGTTGATCTAATTTGTACAGGATGTTTGAAAAAAAAAACGTCAGATGTGCTGGAAAAATCGAATCCTTTTTTATCCTACAATAAACCGATATCAATACCTCAACAATTATGTTCACGAATGACAAATTGTTTTCCAACAGACTATAATGGGTTGTACCTGATCTGGCAGCACAGAATCGCATTTTTCCATGCTCATATCCTTTTCTGTCGCTCAGAATCGTCATTTGCTAGAGCGAGAAACATTAAAATGAGCAGATAAACCGCAGCTCCTACCACAATGCGTGCTACCTTAAGCACGAGCGGAGCGCCTTTGCAGCCAACAGTCGCGAGTTCGGACATTTTTGACAGCCACTAGACTGATTCAAACAAGATCAATGTCAAGAATGATAAAATGATGACCCTTGTATACAATTTATTAGCCGAAGAGTTCATAAGACCTATCTCTAAAGCTACCAGTATTAATATTGTACCTTCGTCATAGTACCAAGTATTGCCAATGTGTTTGGAAAAAGCGTGGTGATTAATGCTCATGCCTTCTCTATATGAGAAAAGGTCTTTGCCTTGTAATGGGACAGTAACTAATATTATTTTTGATCTTACTAACAGCCTCTATTGAAAATCATATCAGCAGTATCTATGGCGAAGAAAGATGTTGTCAACCCACGTCTTGTTTTCAAGTGGTTACGGAACCAACCTATTTATACGAGACGCCGCTGCTGGCAACGATTCCTGGTTTAATTCATTAAGTAACTGCTTGGTAAATATTTTTATCCTTGCCCTACTACCGGAAATCGTTTCTGTACTTATCGTGAGTGACCTTACTTTATCTGTGACGATAAAGTGGGAGGAAGGTCGAAAACATCCGACGGGGACTTCCCGGAATAAAAAGTTTAATTTAGGAAGTTTTAATATACGAAGTCGGGTTATGGTCTACCGGTGGGCTGGATATCGACTTATAGAATTTACAATTAATTTGTTCAAATACAGACAGACAGATTTACTTTCGCATTTACTTTCATATTAGTATAAATGATAGTCCTATAAAGCCATGTTTATTACGATTTATTATAACTATATAACTACTAATAGGTAAACCAAAGCAATGTCGTCAGCTGAATGCTTGGCGATACTGCGCTGACCCAATACCAAGGACATAGCTGGCTGTGGTGTGTGCAAGCACAGACACAACTCTAGATATTCCAGGACTTCGTATTTGGTATTTAGGCTATCAACAAGCTAGTTCTTACGTTTGGAATTTCATTAATATCGTCTAGAAATAAAAACTGGTTTGTTCTTCTCAACGGGGAAGATTTTTGACTTAGTCACCGTAAACGTAATTTATAAGCAAACATGTTAAGTGGGATAAGAGCAGTGGTGGCTGAGTTGTGGGTTGTAGAATCAAACACAGACACACCCATTTATTTTTATTTTTTTCAGATGCGAAATCATCAAACGTTCCTCCCGCTCTGGGCGGAGCAGGAGGGAGTGTCACACTTTTACTGACTAAAACCCATCCATGTTCCTTCATCGCCCTTTGTGTTCCAGGGCCACGGTATCTCTTTCGAATAGTCCCGCAGCCCCGGCAGACAGACACACCCCTTACGTTGTTTATATCGCAATCAAAATCAGAAAATAAAATATTTGGAAAAAATACATATTAGCCATTTTCTTGTTATATTTTCTAGGCAAAAGATGATGACTTTTGTGATTTTTAAAATTCCTACTTAACATTTCGTACAAATTCGTTAAAAACACGACCACACAGTCAACACGCAAAACACATTGAGTATTCACATTACAATATCCACAGTTTTGAAACGTCCCCCGCCATCCATCACGACTCTTAATTGAGTAATGGCCGCACGACAGCTAGTTCTGATTGATCGCAACCGCGCTAAATATGATGTATTGCTGGCTTTGACTGCTGTTTAGGGATTTAAGTCCTCTGTGACGTGTGTGGACCTCTTTAGTTAGTTATTTGAGGTGAGATTATGAGGGACGGATATTAAGTAGTACGGTTAGCCAAAATACACTTTATGCAGTCTCGTCATAGGTCATACATTTTACACATGTTAAGTTGTCTACCTGTTACGACCTATAAGCTACGCGCCCAGCTACGGCGTAGCACTGAGCTACGATTACGTAGCCTCGACACCTACGAACATTTTGTTACATCGTTTTTTAGTTGAATTAGTATTTTGTCATTACACACATAAAACTTTACCGTAGTAAAAATATCTACAAGGTCTTGGGATAACCAAAAACCCTATAGACAGTACTATTTTTTGCCTTTGAGGACATGGGTAGCAGTTTCTGTGTTAATTCCAACAAGAAACCAAATACGGTCTCATTTGCAACCAGGCCGGTATTACTTACAAGAAATAGCACGAATACAAATAACTTATTTACATGTACTGAACATATTTCTTGTTCCCTCGATGTGAAGGTCACGACGATCGATACAGTACATTTCATTTACAAACAAGAACATTATTCTTATTATGTTTGCGACAAGTCAATTTAATACTCCATGTTTTTCGTCATATGTGACATGGCTTGATTTTGTACACGTGGTCTGGAAATAGTTGCCGACTGAAACATGTTTACCTATGAAATATGAGTATTGGAATTAATACATATCAAGTAGCAGAGACCAGCAGGAACTCGTGATTAAATAATATCAGCCTTTAGGGTCGATCTTCAGGTTAAGCCGTACTTGCCTAGGTTGGTCCGGGGATGGGTAACCACCCTTCACATACTGAGTTTACACTGTGTTTCGTAAAGCACGGCCCCGACTGTCATTTATAGATCTTTGACAGTCGTTTAATAATAGTCAGTGGCCCGAAAGTTGGACAACCAGTCTTACCAAGGGGTATCGTATTATCTAGTACTAGCTGGGTTGTAGAGGTTAGATAGGCAGTTGCCCCATGTTAAATTCAGATATTTCGAAGCCGACTGACAGATGATGAAGTGGCAGAGGAAGTTGTGGCCGCGTGGTTGCGACCCCGACTTACCAGGAGCAGGACGCATCACCACCACTGCAGCCCATTTGACAGACATGTGTCATTTAGGTAGGTATCTGTATTGTGGTCCATTTCCTTTCACAGAGAGAGGGGCCGATGTGTAATGAAAAGTAAAAGTAGCAGACGCAAATCTGGATTTGTGCCCGGTTGACGGCAATAGACTCGGCCCCAATTACATGGAACTGAAACATAACGGGGCAATCTAGGTGAACTATAGGTACACCTTTCCGGATTAGGCAGAAGTCCGAACCCTTCAACTTCACTGAATACAGGCGGGAATTATGTTGCGTTATGTTAGTTTACGCCATTCTCAAGTAACTCAGACTATCCTAAAATAATGAATACTAGCTTGTGCCCAGAGCTTCACCCGCGTGAAGTTCGCTAATTAAACTGTTCTATATTTTAATCCAAGTTATAAATGTGTGCCTAATTTCAATCAAATCCAGTCAGCAGTTTTTGCGGGTACGAGTAACAAACATCCATCCATCCACACAAACTTTCGCATTTATAAATATTAGTAGAATTCACCGCGAAATCAGTTCAAATTAAACACCCCACTAGCACACGTTATTCGTTAGTTAAACTGACAGACAGTTATTGTAAAAGTTAGATCATTATTAAGTTGTTACTACGGATAACTGGATCCTGAAACTGCAAATATTTGTTAGGATCCCCTCGCACCTGGCGTGTAGATTGGCTCAATTTGAACGAGGCACGAACTGGTAGCCAGTAGCCCGGAGACATATTGTTGTCGTTATTATTATGTTATTAAGAGAGGGAATTTTTTGGTGGTTTTTTGGCTGGCAAAGGAGGTTCGTTGGAGTGTGGACGCATTTTTTTCGAGTATTTTTACTGTCTCAAGCTCTTGCATAATTTAATTATATTTTATTTAATTCTTGTGAATATGGTGAAGTTTCGTGTTTTTCACAAAATCTTCTCAGCGTATAAAACTAAATTTAAATATACTTGTTTTAAATTTGCTTTTGTTTACGATATATACATACTACAACTAGAACTCTATATAATTACTAAAATAAAACTAAACGTAAGTACCTACATATGTACAACGGCGTCAAAGTACTCCTCCGCATCGCTGTCATCCGGAAACATGCCCAGAAGACTGGCAGCATTACCACGTTGAATGGCAATGCTAATTCTTTGACCAAAGAAAGAGCCAGCCCTCTGATCACGCGAAGTGTTGACCAGTCGGTGAGAGATTTCCTTAAAAAGGAGACGCGCACTCGGACCCCATGACCCGAGCTTTTCGACCCCAAATGGCTCAAAGCTGTAGTTACCAATAAGGTTACAGTATTTGCGACGTCTGAGGATTTCAGCAGCCGCAGCAGCAGCGCCTGCACAGCCCGCCGTGCTTGCAACGTGAGAACGCGCAAGGGTGTCGACACAGGTTTTTTTTACTACACTTAAAGTACTTACGGGATGATATCCGTGTGATTCCGGATATCATCCCGTAAGTACTTTAAGTGTAGTGAAAAACCGTGAAAGTCTAAAACAGGTTTTTTTATTTTTGTTAATATTTTACCAAAAATTCACATATTCATAAACGCGTAACTGCACATTTGCATTAAATAAAACAGAAAACTAGTCTGTCTTCTCGGATAAACGCCAGACAGGAGACGCGCAGACCTCATACAGACATTTTATTGAAAGTCACATATACGCCGCTATAAAACTCGTATAATTTCGAATTGTCAAGTATAATTTGAACTTTTATTGTCCTCGAGATCACACAAAATTATTGTTGATCTTTTAGTTTTCCGATTTTATTATCACTTAAAACTGAATAAAATTTTATGGCGATAATAATTTTAACGAGTTTTCTATTACTTATAGCCTCTGCCGTTTTTAATGGAAGTTATTTTATTCTAGTAAAGCTATTGTGCAAAAAACTAAACGAACTACTTTCATTTTATTTCTCAGCAGATATTTATTAACTTAAAAACCATAAACACGCGTTGTTAGTAGAAACTATGGCTAGTAAAGGACGCGTTTGCAAATCTGACTAAAACTTTCAAAAATAAGCAGATTTTCGGATGCTTTTGAGGAAAAATGCAACTTAACCAAATGTAACTAATAATTACAACAGATAGATTACTCTTTCATCTTTAAATAATAGTAGCTTTTTATTCGTAAATATTGGTTTGTTATATTGTAAAAAAATATTTTCGGTGCCCTTCCATACAAAATTAACGATATCGTGTTGAGTTCATATTTATGTTCAACTCAAAATGGTGTTAAAAAAAACTATCAAAATGTTATAATCCAACTCAGAAAAAAAAATCGCATCTATATTTTCAACAAATTTTGCTTAATCTGTTGAATCTTAATTTAATGCACAAAAATGTTGTAATGAAATATTAGTCTGCGCTCGCACAAATAGAAGCGCGGCAATTCGTAAACTGAAAAATTATTAAATAGGTACACTCAACTTCTACATAATTATTTTACAACTAAACAGTTTGATAGTAAGATCACTTAGAATTAACATAAACGTTTTGCCTGTTAACGTAATCCGTTCTGAACACTGCAACCCGGGATAATAACACTATTTTTATCGAAATACCGAAATAAATCCTTTCGTAATCCCACAAAACATAATCGTGACGATAGTTTATACAACAAACGCCTATTATAAATGAATATCGTCGACATTTTCCCGTTTCGTGCACAATCTGATAATTCAATTACGCCTTTATTTCAAGAGGCCGTTCACGCGAGCGGACAGAAATACCACAAACAATGTTTTTACTTTCACGCCACGTTAGTGTTGCCAGCGTTGTTACAGTGTTGCAAGTTTACAACGTTTAATTGGAATTAGGATGGCGACTGAATAAAATGGTTTGAGACTTTGTAGTTTTAAGATGGGTTTCAAATAAACATTGTGCTTTATTTTAAGTTTATGTGTTAATTTTAATTGAAACTTCAAAAAGACTAACCCATTGTAGGTACATGAGAGCGTGCCCTCTTTCAGATTGAACATCATCCCGTTTAAGTTTTCCGTAAGTCGTCAGACGTCCCGTCCGCCCAATACATTGGCTGCCAAGTTTGATAATGCTATTTGTCGTTTAGTAAAATATTTAACCATATTGAGTAGTATGAAAATTATTATTGACTCCTAAACAAAGCCCTTCAGATAACTCTAAAACTCAGATTATGATGTCAGTTGAAAAAAAATCCAAACCAAACATCAAGTTTAAAAAAGTCTTTAGCTATCTTAATAACGAGCAAAACGACCCCTAATTCTTAAACTACATTCAAACGAGACTTTGATCTTCAAGCTAATCAAGTCACAGGGTACGTACCTATTGCTATTTCATTTTAAAGTCATTCGTCTTCAGGAATTTAATTATTTTGTGAGATAAAAGTACTGAAACTCTGAGTGGAGTGAACAGACGATGCAGCTCGGAGGGGACGCAAGCAACGGTAGTTATACGTTTATACTTATAGGATTTTAGATTACCTTTCAATAGTGGGTACACGATTTAAGGGATGAAGGGACCAAGCTCTTAGCATGTACTTTTTAAGGTAAACTAAGTTACAAAATAAGTTTCCCTTTGACATAGCCTGTAAAGTGGCTATTGTCAAAGAAAATAATAATTTGGTACATTGCTCCATCATCACAACATCACACATCACGAAACGCTTTACCCAACCCGGGAATCGAACCCAGGACCTCATGCTCACCACTCGACCAACGAGCCAGTCAAATACATTGCTTACAATGTATGCTAAATATTGATATTACTTGACAGAATGTATGAAAAGGCTGATAAGTAGTACCTTCGTGATTTCATGTTGGTGTCCTAACTCCTAATAGAAGAACTTGGTTGTTTCCTGCCAAATAGTAGAGAAAATTCGAGTTCCTCTATTTTAAAAGAAATCAAAGTCACCTGAAAATTGATGACGATACCAGTCGGTAGTACTTGTGTCTATTTGCATAAGCCAGTTTTATGCTCACATCGCCATAAAATACGTGGTACTGTAAAACTTGAAAGGTTTATGCCGTAATAATTTTAACTATTGGCAAGGCTTTTATTTGCTTAACGATCGTAAGTACAAAATGAATTAAAACGCTATAAAAACGCACATAAACTCGAATAACGCCGCCACTGAGTATGGAGAACAATAACTTTTTAATTTTAAAGTTATGGCCATTGTTCTTTCTGTTAAAAGAAAAATAATGGTAGGTAAATCTATTGCGTAATATATTATTATCTTATTAATAAGTTATTCGTCTAAACTTGACCCGTAAAGGTAACTTTTAGAGCAAGTATCACCAATAAATCACACTTAAACTGTCATCATTGTCGTGGAATATGTATGTGTACTAAAAGCTCATAAAGGTGGTTTAGATGTAACTATTGACCACGTTCAGCTTCATTGGTGAAATATTGGTTTTTAACTAATTCTAAGATACTAATTTTAGGTTTCAACTGCCTAATCATTTTGACTCTATATAGACCGGCTTTGAAATCATTGGTAATCTTTCAAGGGGTGAAAATAAACAAATAAATATTTTATCATAGAAACAACTTGGTAAAAGAGAAAAAATACATCTGTTTTTATAACATTTTCCTGACGCTGCGCTGGTTGGATTTATAACTGGGTTAGGTCGAGCTATGAATATTTTACTCTGCTCGTCCAATTGAATTTGGTTGTATTACCCCACATGGCGGACAAATATCGGATAAACGTTTAAGAACCTGCGACAGTCTCGTAGGTGCGATCGCATACGTTACTGTAGAGCATAAGGGCTTCAGTTCGATTCCCAGGTTTGGTAAAATGTTTTAAGTTCTTCATCAGGTGTGCTGTGCTCGGTTAATGGTTATAAATTGGCGAAATGTCAGTGTAACATAGGCACACCACTGCCTAACTTTGTTTTTTATGTTGTGTGCACTTATGGCATGTGCCGAATAAATATGTTTTCTTTCTTTCTTTCTTTGTTTCTTAACTCTTCGGGAATGACAGGCGTGATATTATGTTCCTACCGTAGTATTTTAGAGCCTTACAATATTTTACAATATAGGATCATCAAACTCTAAACACTTAATTCGAAGTAATCACGATTACAAATTGCTTGTAAATTGATACTTCCCGGCTCGGAAACAATTAGAGATCCTTCGAGGCATCCTAATGACGACCCCCCGACAATTTAGCGATATGCGAGGCGACCTTTGACGGCGAGGGGTTCCGTACGCGTGAATAAATTGATTCTTGCTGCAAATTCTTTGTTGAAGGCTATTGCTTTACCGGTAGCTACAGGTATTGAGGTATAGTTGTGTTGGTTGAGTGTTTGTTTTGGAGTGGGGTTTTTGATTTATACCCTTAGAAGCCGTAACAGGTAGTCAGTGGCCCGAAATTCGGACAACCAACCTTACCAAAGGGTTTCGTATTACCCAGTACTATCTGGGTTGTGGAGGTCAGATAGGCAGTTGCTCCATGTAAAATACTCGTATTCAGCTGCACACGGTTTGACTGTAAGCCAACCCTAACATATTAAAGATCTCCATAAATAAGTAGGTTTTATAACATATTAACATTTAAGAAGAGAAAAACTCTGTAACTGTATCAATCACTGTATCAAAGTTGACACGAACAGACCAACACTGAAACTTTAAGTCTATTTAAAAGTATAAACAGAAAATAATGAAACAACAACCACTCAATCAATGCAAGTCCACATATTTCATCATTACTTACTTAAATAAAAACGCATTTCGCACGTATGAAAACTATCGATGCGTTATTTATCAAACGAAATAAAATATTGGCGGGAATATCCGACGTTCGGCGTATGAGCCCCAATTGTATCAAAACGGTCTCTTTCACAGGGTTTTTGTGTAAAAAATTGTGAAAAGTGAGTGAAAAATGAAAACATCACGAACATGTACCGCCCCCCTCCCTCCTCCCTCCCCTACCGAAGCGCATTGTCACACTACCCTCCCGCGGAGCAGAAAAATGACAACTGTCATAGAAGATGCAGCAGATAGGACATAAATTGAGGCCTGTGTATTGCCTACAACTACTAATAGTAAAAAAAATATAAGAAGAACAATGAAACAGGATTGGACAATTGAACATTTAAGGTTCTTTAGAACCCACAATATCCCCATCGAACATTTTGGTTTTGTGGGTAAAGTACAACGAATTGAAGACTTGACTATTGATACTACAATAATCAAACGATTACACTGACATAAAAAACAATAATCATGTCGCAAATCGACTGTCAGCTCAAATAAAAACGGAAAACAAATATTATCGTTTCAAATGAAACAGACATCACTAACATCTCTGTGCCGTATCTATAATCTTTGATCTCCACAAAGGGCGGATATGTCGGAAATTTTTCAAAAGTTTGCTGTTTCCTGCTTGTTGATTGTATGCATCCAAGTGAAGAGTGATTTTTTTGTTTGTAGCCTTCACGGGGCAGCTCGCACAATGTAGTAACAGAGCCAGTCAGTTGCACTCCACTGCATAGGTTTTGAGGATCATTGTGGATGTGGAACTATACCAACTATTTAGTGGATAGTTTTTTTCTGGATTGCGGAGTGTGATGGATTACTATGAACTAAAGTGGCGCTGGTGGATCGTTTGGATTTTGCGTTTAATGTCGCACGTTACAAAAATTTACAAGACTATTAAGTCGTTGGGAGCAAGTTTTGATAACATTAGAAATAACCTATTGTATGCAGTCACATCTAAGATTTACATTTTACCACAAACCTGAACATATAGAAAAAATATATGAGAGTTAAACACATAAAACTCCACATATTGTAAAATATGTAGTATAGGCACCTACAGTAGGCCGCATGTCAAAGGCAACTCTTTGACCTTAGCCTGGCCTAGTGTAGCACGGAGTTTCAATACAATGGCATGCGGCTTTCCGTACTAGATAATAACAAAAATATAGATATATTTAAAGTTATCACGAAGTTTCTTGAATCACAATATAATATTTACTCAGTTTACCTACACAACAACCTACCTTTTTTTTTTTAGGATGGGTAATCATCAAATGACTTCTCCCGCTCTGGGCGGAGCAGGAGGGAGTGTCAGACTTTTACTGACTAAAACACATCCATGTTCCTTCATCGCCCTTTGTGTTCCGGGGCCACGGTATCTCTTTCGAATAGTCCCACAGCCCCGGCAGGCTTCGGCCCTTGCAAACTGGACCCCTTCAATGTTGCTGACTCTCTTTGAGGCGCGCGTGGAACACGAACGCGCTGTCGACACGGCCTGTCGTCATGAGACGGACGGACGGCGAGCTAGCCCATAGCTCCCCGTCCACAGGCCCGAGCCTACGGTGGCCGGAAGCCACCACGTAGCCCCCGCCGCCCGGGGCGTCTCCCGCGGCGGCCGGGACGTGAGGATATCTCCCTCTCACGTTCCGCCACCTCCTTCGCTAGCATGACTGCTTCGCAGAAAGAGGTGACGGCGTCCCATTCCGTCGCGCTCCTGACCATGGCACGAACCAGGGCCGGAAGCGAGAGGTCGTCGCCGCCGATCGCCACCTCGAGGACACGGCGGTGCTCCACCCAAGCAGGGCACACCTCCACAGTGTGCTCCACCGTGTCCTCCGGTCGATCCTCGCAGTGATAGCACCCGGGCGTTTCCTCCCGCCCGATTCCGTGCAGGAACTTACCGAAACAACCGTGTCCGGTAAGAACCTGCGTCAGGCGGAAGGTGAGGACGCCGTGGCGTCTCTCCAGCCACTCCTCAAAGAGGGGACTTACCGCCACTATTGTGGCGTGCCCTACACAACAACCTACCTCACAAGACGTTTTTTCTTTCACTTAGATTTGGTATCTGACAAAGATCAGAGCCGTCGTTAGTGATGCACCCAAGTAAGTTGATCCTGATCTCGTTATATCAATCTTCCTTGACAACTTAATGGATTATATAAAACGTCTCCGAGCCTCCGAGGGGACCAAGAATGCCTACAGAACAAAAAGTTTCGAATACATGTATCCGTAACTAGGAATAAGTCATTTGTAGAAAGAGCCAGAGATATCTTCTGTCTTTGTCGTGTGGTTATGTTAAGACTTAAGAGTGATAGTAATGATATGGACCCTTGAATAAAGCCTGCATGAATAATCTGATATTTCCTTTACAGCGAAAATGAATTTTGTATCTATGCATATATAGCATCATAGTTCAAAAGAGAGTGTTAGGAGACGGACTGTGTAGGTTTAGAACATGAATTTACATTAAATATCTCTTTATTTTATTGGATGACCAACAAGTAGACTGGCTTTGTGATTCACCATCATCGTCATCATTTCAGCCGCAAGACGTCCACTGAAGTGTCACCACATTGACCGGTCCCGTGCGACTGTGATTTGAAAATAGGTAATCACTGAAATATTTGTTTGTAGATATCTGCATCTACGGTAACGGTGACGATAACGGTACGTTCTGTTAAATCTAATCCCAATAAATAAAGGCAAAAACACACCTAATACACGAAGTCATACTCTACTTAAAAAAAACTGTGTGAATTTTTCGAATTAAAAAATTAAGTATCAAAAGTATTCAAGACGCAGCCCTGGTATTCTTCATGTCTTATTAAACGGGAATGTGCATCCATTTCGGCTTCGCTGAAGCGGTCACGCCCCCGCTTTTAGTCCGGGATCCCATACTAATAAATTCCCGGGATTGGTGGGAATGCGTCCGGGACTGCAGCGTGATGCGACGCCGCGGCGCCAACGGATTTATATGCAAAATTCGTTTCAGATAGAAATCGAATAGAAAAGCGTTTGACGGTATCAAGTGGTGTCAACGAGGTAAAGTATCTACAATGTAGGATTTAATATTAAAACATTTTCCTTGGTTTTCTGCCAATCTTATTGTTTTTGACACCCAACTCAGAAAGAGCCATATTAGTCGGATAACACATGCAATTGGGATCTTTCGGATACAAAACAGCTATAGTCTGCGCCAGATAAGTAGGAATTAGAGGTCATTGCTCTTTCCCTAATTTCTCTGCGTAGGTACCCCGACAATACACTATGAATCGTTTTTTATTACTAGAAAAAGTCAAGGATCACGATAAAGGTAGTTTCGGGACAAGTTTATGTCATTATTTCTGTTTTCGGAATTATGTATTTGAATATATGTATGCGGGTTAATGACCTTTATTTCCTACTTATCTGGCGCAGACGGATAACACAATTGCGGTTCGGAGTTTTTCAAAGAGATTTTATTCATCTATCGTTTTTTATCAGACGAGATCGAGGTCAAGAGCAGGCTAACCTACACTAAGATGTGTCTTGCTAGTCCTTTACTGAAAATGGGTACTAGTCCACTTCTAAGTATTTATTATCTCTTTTCCTTCCTTCCTTTCTGTTTCCATAAAGAAAACGAGAACATTATTAAGTAAAGTAAATTAAGTGCTCGTATTGTACGATAACATTTTAATATATCATGTTTTGCTATTAGAACGTCATTGGCAGAATCACATAATGCCTTTACGCACAATGAAATACTGTCATAAAAATACTGTTGACGTTTACGAGTACGGTTGCGCGGGAAAATAATATTTTTATTAATTTATATCGCTCGTAAAAAATAGTTGGTTGCTTGAAGTCATGAATTGGTGATTTCTCTTTTCATGAGGGAAGGGAGAGAAAACAAGCACCTACCTATTTTTTTTAATTTATTCAATTTCTAAGGACATTTATGCAATTTGATATTTTCTAGTCATAGATTATTTCCCTGTGAACCTGTGTGTTGTTTTACTAGCTGGGTTGTGGAGGTCAGATAGGCAGTCGCTCCATGTAAAATACTGGTATTCAGCTGCATCCGGTAACACTGGAAGCCGACCCCAATACAAAATTGGGTATAGGATAGACAAATGAGTGTGATATAATTTCGCTGTGTTATATCACGTCACTCATTTTCAAAATAAAACGTATTTTTTCGTGATCAGTTGAACACAGGAGTGCTATCTCAAGTTTACCTCATCTTAATACACTTTACACTACAGTACACTCAACAGGTAACGTTCACATCACGTCCTGCTACAAAAACCTGCAAGCAACGCATCAAAACAGGGAGGCGAAGACTAAACCACGTTTATTATGTATGAACCAGCCTGTCATACAACATGAAATTCAAATGAGCACAAATAATTTTTTATGCGTTTCATGTTAACCCTCTAAAACGCATAATGTGAGGGAAAGACAGGAGAAATGTTTATAGCAGGTATAAAATGTAATGGGTGGTTGATGTCTACTGTTTCTTTAGTGAAAGAAGTAGGAATCAATGGAGATAATAAACCGACACTATACGTCAAAATATTGTCCACTGAAAGCTTTGACAAGGTTTCGATGTTCAGTGTCTGTTTTGTTCGAAAAGCAGCATCCAATGTTGATAGTCTACCATCAATGTACGTTGAATTCTTGACCGTTGAGATCGAAATGACACCGAAGCCATTTTTTTTGTCAATAAGATTTTATGGGAGAAATGTTTTTATAGTATAAGGGATAGGACTGCTAAATATTTATATTATATTTCTTTTGAAGATCTTACGGTAAACAGAATTTATGTTTTCCGGTTTTTGGGTTTTTGTAAAGAAAATAAGGATTATGGTGTGTTTATCTTTGTGGTGCACCTGAAAAAATATGCCAAGCTCAATGTAAAAGCCAAGTAAATTATAATTTTAAGTTGTTATCAGCATAAAAAAAAAACATAACATCATGTCTATGTTTCCCCGAAAAGTTAGACATTTCGCCTCGTTTCATCAACAACCGGGCACACATTCAGACAACAGGCTGCTACTGAGGAATTCTTGATGGAAAAACCTAATAACACTGCGTGACCTGGGAATCGAACCTAGGACCGCATATTCAGTAGTAGCACTTGCTACCACCACACCAAAGAGGCCGGTTTATAAACCAATATTATTTTCAAAATTTACCTTATCTAATGGAGAAACCTTTAACAAGAATTACGACAGTCCCGTCCACAAATTTTCCAAACTTGTTCAATTGGAGAGGAAATAAAAAGTGCTGCGTCAACCGTTCGTTCCCACATTAATATCGAAAATTAATTTGTTATCGTGAATGTCTACCGAAGCCGTACCGATCGACAATTCAATGACTATTGGGCAAAGTTGCCAACTGGATATTAACATAAAACATCAAAACTCGCATTAAAGTGTCCAAATTTGGCGTGCCTCCCCTTAAAATATTCCCCCTTGCCCCTGCCTACTATGCTCATTGAAGCGCGGGGACAACCGGTGAACTTGGAACAAGTTGGAAGAGCAAGAGGGTTTAGAACGAGAACAATGTGTAAACTTTTGCGTTTTTTCTTATTGCTTGTTAAATTCTTAAGCAAATCAATAAGATCATTGAATAAAAAAACACATTAGCTTACAGAAATGTGCAAGGCTCGGTCAAACTAGTACGAACAAATAGCGGGCACAGTTCCGGACACTGGACCCGGGCCAGGTACCGGTGTCCGGAGCCTGCTCGTCATTATGTCCGTACCAGTTTCACCGAACTTTATAATTGACTAGCACTTCGCCCGCGACTTCGTCCGCAAAAATTGTGATAGCTCAGCTAATTTGCATGACATCAATATAATTTATAGCCTATGTAAAGATGTAGCTTTCTAATGGTGAAAGAATTTTTAAAATCGTAACAAACAAACAAAAAATCTAATCTTTCCTCTATATAATATTAGTTTAGATAATCCCTGATTTAGGATTATGTATAATTGTATTTATCGGCCCCGACTTACGCACAGAAAGTCGCGGGTTCGAACCCAGGCAGGCGCATTACTTTGTGTAATTTATTTCAACATCACTGCTCTCATAACGGTGAAGGAAAACATCGTGAGGAAACCGGCATGTCCTAGAACCAAACATACGAACACATGTGACGTCTACCAACCCGCACTGGGCCCGCGTGGTGGATTATATAGCCCATTTCCTCTCATGGAGAGGAGGCCGTCTGTCCCAGCAGTGCGAACTTTATTTTATTTTGTTTGGGTGGCTTACAGCTAACAATACAAACATTTATAGTGAGGCAATCAACGAAAAGCCATTTGCAAGCCTCCACAGTTAGCACTAATATTGTTGCACAAACAAATATCTAAGCTGATAAATATTTTACGGGCAGGCACGCCAAATTTGGACACTAAAATAGACTGATTATGCTTATGCTTATGTATTTATCGTGTTGACATCAAACAACAAAATCCCCAAAGGTCGTCAAGACCACCACCGCATTCAATATTTATTAAGACTTGACTGTTGTCAGTAAAGGCTGTCAAACTCGCGCAAGTTTCCAAACTTCCTTAATTTATTTACAAAATGCATTTTCCCTTTTCTTCTTTAACTTAGACCACTTCGCAATAATGGCTATATATTATTCAGCTACATCGAAATACTTGAACAATATAATAATTATCATTTATCGTTGCAGGTTTTATGTTGCGGAAGAGATCGTGGGGCCCAACGGGTCGCTAACTCGAGAAACACCACTAAAATAAGAAAAATTGCAGCGTCATCTTTCATGGTTACGACTTTTATTCCACTTTTGTTTTAGAGAAAATTGAATGTTGCTTTGTATTGTATTCTTTTGTTCTTCTGTAACTTTACTTATATTCGCCCTGTATCTTGCTGCGATTTCTTTTGTATAGTCATCATCGCCAAAGATGTCCAGAGGGAAGACTTTTCAAGTTTCAATTTATTCAGACTAGTAAATAAAGTAAACTGGATACAAACGCAGTGGAATTAACGGTTACTGTTTTTCATGAAGATCTTTTCACGGGAATCTGACAAAGATGCTGACAGATCTTAAATAAATTAAGTTCACACGTAGTACCTCACAGGAAGAAATAAACAGCAAACGAATGGTCTTGTTTTCCTCTCCACACGCCACACAACTAAGTACACACTTTAGATACTTGCGCCTGAATCAGTTTGATTGCCAAGTGGTCTCACTACGCACTGAAATGGCTCATTAAGGGATATTTACCCGGCGATTACGTACGGGTACGAGTACGTACGGAGTTATGTTCGTCTGGGTTGCAGACAATGCCTCATCAAGATTAAGAACTTAGTAGTTTGTGGGAGAGTGCAGTGGACTAGCCACTTAGGTACTTGGTGATATGGGGAACTTAGTTTGATCATAGTGTTGATATGCAGAGCAGCTTTTCTAGTCTTCCAAGTTAGTGTGCGTTACGCTTAGCTGACCAGGCAAACTATACTGGGAAGATGATAGATCTTTAATAAAAAAACAGCAATTGGCTTTGTCGAATATTATTTCATTCCTTGCAAAAAAGTTTGTTTTTACCCGAGGTTTGTGCCAAAAAACTTAACAACGTTATAGTAATTTAAGCAAGTAATACTATGCCCATTCGAATTCAATTTAAAACAGTTGAAGCCAAGTAGTAAAATTTTGCCAAATTGAGTCGATTTAAAAGTGTCATTGACTTAAAAAATACTCAAAGTTGTGTTGGTGTAATTTTTACCAAAGCGTTAAGTGATTGCAAATTTACGTCTGAGCCGAACTTCGACAGACTCCGATGTAGCCAGACAACGTATAGGTCGATCGTTATGCAAATTTCAACCCTTAACTTTGTGCACTCCGCACGGTTTAATCGCTGAAATTTTCTCAAAGTTTCCACAAGAAACTGCCGAAAATCGAAGGGTGAATAAATTTAAAAACCTCTTAATGCTTAGTGGGTGGCGAAAACTTTATGTTTACGCCAATACTGGTAATATATTTTTTTTCCTAATCTAAGTGAGTGCTTTGGGATATTTTTAACAAGTTCATAAACTTCCTTGAAGGGTTGGAGTCTTGATTTATTATTTACGGAGTTAAAAGCGTCTGCGAGTTCGTTTTTGATTCGATCAACTTGTTTGAAAGTTATGGATTTAGGGAAAATTAATTGAAATTTTTTGGATGGATATCATAAAGTGAATATTTATATAATGTGTGATTCAGGGTGTCGTGTTACGGAGGGTATTTGTTTAGACTCGCATCCCCCATGGTGTCGACACGACAATACACTTTGCTCCCCTCGCTAAAACAGAGATTGACAGGAGTCAGTGGCTCGAGCCACCGGGTGTCACTGGTATTTAACTAAAAGCGCAATACCTATTTAATCAGGGTTGACTTCGAATAGGCACACTCATACTACTCATCGCTCTATAATAATTAAAAAATCTTGCCTATTAGGTATGGAATTTTAGAAAAAAAAAGATTGTAATGTTTTTTACCCGTTTGACTTCTCTTTTTAAGTTTTAAAATGTCATATCAAGATAGGTACATAAATAAAAACCTGTCGCTGAACAAAAAATCAATGTTCAGATGTTTCCGCCATTATAAACAACCCCAAAACTACATATACCTATCAAAAGGCCATTACAATCTCAGCTCAACAATGAAACATAAAATAAAGGCAACCAGTCATCATCCCTGTGGAATACCGGAAGGTTAAGCTCGAACATCAGAGCAGAACGGATCCAGATACATATTCTACACGTTAACGTACGGACCGAGACGAATCTTCGCATAAAGTTTACGATCCACCGCGTTGCAGGAAGAAGGGGGACCTGTGACGTCAGACAATGGCTGCCGGCGTGCCGCGACGTGACGTGTGACGTCAACTCATGCGCTCATCGTGTCTACTTCCGCGGAACGCTCGCCACTTTGCTCTGACAAATGATGGAGCTATAAGATCCGTTTTGTTTCGATGTTTTGGGTATTGGGTAAGATAGTTTTCAGTTCTTAGTATATAAATACACTTTTAAAATATAGAAGCAACAATGAGAATCAAGACGTTTTTATTACGCTGAAAATGTACCTCTTATATACTAATATCCACACCGAGCCCAGAAACGGAAATAACGAGTATTTTTGTACCTATCCATTATTTCGGGATGAAGCATTAGGGATTTTTGTCCAGAATTACTTCTGATCGAAATAACGCAAACCCAAATCACTCGGTCCCTAATCAACGCTATTTCCAAAAGCACCAACCTTAAAACCAGATCTAGTACAAATCATTAGATACATTGCTTTTATTTTCGTTTCGTGACCAATTTGACGAAATCTTTCCAAAAGTATTTAAAAAATCGGAGACTATTTGCCGGTATCTGAATTGAGTAATTAAAGTTAGGACTTACAAACGTTTTCAATTTTAAATTTCGAGTGCTTCATTACACCTCGATACAAAATTCAATGTTGAATTTCGAATGCTTCATTACACTTCAATTCAAAATTCAATGTTGAATTTCGAAAGCTACATTACACTTCAATTCAAAATTAAAATTTTAATTTCGAGTGGTACTACATTTCACACTTACAGCATCTTACAATTAGAGAACATTAGAGTATAGGTAGTTCTATAATCAAATACTCGAATAAGAAACTGAGCGTAGCTTTTATTTCAACCAATACAACTGAAACTGATTGACCACTCATCTATGCCATCATTTCTTACTACATTTCCATCTCGCACACTTATCACTTCATATTATATTCACGCATCGTTGACCTGATGAGACACTAAATCACCAATGCGTCTTCAAACAAAAGTGCTCAAGCACTATCGTGCAAACGAGTGTGTTAAAAGCACAATTTGTTATCTTTTGTGCGCAAAGTACTACATTGTGCAAAGATTGAGTGTGCGTACAAAAGATATGAACTCGGATGTTCTGAAGAATGCAGGATGTTTGTGGAAACAATGGCGTGGAGTCTTCCAATCGAGCATTTGTTTATGAAATACGTTATCTATTATATTAAAGGTTAATCTTATTTTTCTTCAATTAAAACCCAAAACTAAGAAGAAGGAAGACTTTTATTTAATTTTCGTGTCATTATAATCGTAATATTGTGTTAAAAAATTCGATTCCAGACACTTTTACCGAATAAGTACAAAATTCACTTAAATAAATACCTTCCGTGCAAAAATAAGCATGAATAAAGTCGTTAAATTACTCGAAATACCTGCTTACAAAAAATCACTCAAATTCAGGCGGAAATTGCGCATCTATGCGAGATCCCTAATAGATTCAAAGTAAAAACTACACGGAGACAAGTAGCAATCTAGTATCATCTAATTCAATCCAGAGTTCAAATTAACCTTATGATAAAAGAAACATCACTGAACCAGGAGCTCAACTTTTTAATTCCTGCTCAACTGTGCTCGCTATTAGTATAAAAGCCGTAAGATCGTCAAGGACAGTTGTTCACTCAGAGGGCTCCTGAACTAAGTGCCCTCCAATTAAGACCTGCCCCCACGAGTCTACCTTGTGGCTCTGTGTTTTTAAAACCTGTGAAGGAAATTCTTTTTCTTGTTTTGTTGCTATGTGATTGTGCCTCATGTTTAGCTTCATAATGGTAAGCTATCGCTATCCTTGAACATGTAAATATATTCAACATAACTGCTCAGGCATGCACACTCTCACACGCTGTATTCTTAGCTATGTATAGATGTTAAATTCTAAATCCTTAATTGGCTGTAGGTTTAGTTAAAATAGTTTAGGTTAAGATTGTAAAGAGCTGTGGATGGATTTTGTAATGATAAATAAATGACTGCGCTCGTTGAAACTAAATCAACACATATCTTTGGCTAAGCAATGTGGGGTAATGTATGTATGCAATGCATTACTATCAACAAGCCTTTTGGACTTTTACTCTTAAATCCTCATTACTAGTAGAGTTTAAGTTCCAAAAAATTTCTACCTTAATCGAATGACTTTCAAACCTAGCATTTTCTAATTTTAGTTAAATGAAAGGAAAATATGTGAGCCTGAATATGATCTCTCAATTAAAGCAAAAATCAATATCGCTCTCGCTATAGCTCTGATATTAATTACATTAATTTGACCGCCCATTATTCTGACTTATAAAATGTCACAATTCCAAATACCTAGTAATATTGCTTTGCAAAGCTTACACGTTACAATCTTAGTAAATGATAAATGATGTTTATTTTGCAAGTAGGTTTTAACAAACACTTTTGCACGTCATTTTTTAAAACTAGATGGGGCTGGTGTTTCATACCTGACTACTCTGAGAAGAAACAGCCGAAACAAACTCAGAGGTCATAGTCTCTTTTGATGTCCAGACATAATCTTGCTCAATTCACATGAGGACTATGCAGATTAGTGTCTGAGATGGTTTTTTGAAGAAAGAACCAAACAGATTTGAGTGGACCTATCCAGTCAGTGCAAGCATTCGTCAGTTATCGTGTAGCTCGACTTATAACTCAAGGAGCTCAACGAAACGATGAACAATATCATAGAAAGGACATTTGGGTAGGTCGTTTATAGTACTTAAACTGCCAGACAGTTGAGGGAAAAATCAAACAAAAAATAAAAATGTGACCCACATGGTCCCCACATTCACAATAATCAAACAAAATTAATAATAAATGCTTTTAAAATGAATGTCAGTAAAAATCACAAAAATCATTACATGTCACAATTATAATAAAAAAAAGTAAAATACTTTATAAAATAAGTATTCATGTCAAAATAATAAAATACTGAATAGTATGGTGTGTGAGGTATGACAAGCCTTACTGACTGATATCTTATGACTGATTTTTAAATGGAATGTAAGTATAAGTAAACAGCTCACGATCTCAATTCAGCCACAGGTAGTCAGGTCCGAGAACATATAATCTAACGTACCATTAAAACTTACTGACCTACGTGAATACTAACACTGGAAAATTTCAAACTCGAAAATGCCTTTAGAACCAAAGACAATCTAATCACAAAGAATATTAAAGGAAGGAGAGGGGGGAATGAGAAGGGCAGGGGAGGTTTACAAAAAAATCAACGAACAATTTCTTTCGTCGGAATTCACTAAGCGTTCCGAAATGTATGTCGAGATATCACTAAATAATTTGGCTGGTATCGCTACACGATACGGCGTATACTCCACGTTCCCTGACCCAAATACTAGGTATTCAAGTATTAAAGCTAGGGTTGTACCGGTCGAGACGATTGCATTGTTTAATAATTGAGACCACGTTCCTACGGTGTGCCGTGGGCCGGTCCAAGTAAAATACGCAGGCGGGTTAAGAATTTATTGTGTGACGGAAATACTGTTTTCGTTATGTTTGGATTTAGTATGTATGCGTTTGAAATTACAACGCTTTTACGAATGAAAAAGAGCCTCACAACATCGCAAGTAACATATAAAATGCAGAATTACATCATGCTTTGCGATTTTAGCCTTTTTTAGCGTTGATTTCTACTGGTCTAGTAGGTTTGCTACTTAATAGGGTTGGAAAACAAAAAGGACAACGTTAATATATGCGACATTTATGTTCAATACTGTAATAAAAACGAATATTTTTACAAAATATACCATGACGCCTGTAACCCCCGAGGGGCAGAGGTGTACCTAATAGTAAACCCACATTTTACCAGTTATGTTTTAAGTCTTATGTAATAGGGGGCGAGCTTATTGCCATCAACCGGGCACAAATCCAGACTCCACGGCTGCTGCAGAGAAATTCTTGATGGAAAAGAAATATCTTACAAAATATCTCCAGTGTTAAGTGATTTACGATACAGAGACAATAACTAGGACCAATTCCTATATACACACACTACATACATAGTATCTACATGTGTAACTTCTTTGAAGATTCGCTTGTTTCTTATGACATGTCCCACACGTAACAATTTTACCAGTTTCCGCTCAATTCTATCGAAGAAATCCTCTCGTAAAGAAGAGGTGTTATGGTTATTATCTCTTTAACCTATTTACTATTTCATGAGGGAGATAGTCTTTTGTGATACAGACCTCCTTTCTTGGCACCTATTTAGAAGTGTTTGAGATATTGTTGGTATCTTCGACTTTTCTTTGTTTCAATTATTCTTTGAACAATTCTTAAGCTAGAAGTTAATAAAAAAAGGAACGTTTTTTTACTTTTTTGCGACATTTTTATAAAGTTGACTATGTAAAAACTTTGTTTTATTGAAATATCTATGAATGGTGATCCCCACACGTCAGACTACTTTGTAGTAATCCAGTACTAAAAATAGGCCTCTCTCAAATTGTATCAAACTTCAGTCATGTATCAACTGGGGTAGCTTTTCTGTTGTTTACAGCCTTGAAAGTTTCATCAAAGTCTATTTATTCAACAGATATTATCGCTCACAGATGAAGGATTAAATAAACAAAACAACAGCTTCCAAATGTTTACTTTAATTCAAAATTTGAAATCACTACTTAATTTTCTTATCTAAACAATACAGTATCTATTTGGTTCATTAATATTTATTTATATACAACTAATAATGTTTTTCAAACATACTCTTTAGTAAAATATTAAGCTTTCCTAAGTTAATCTCAATACTGATTAAAACATACCTACTATAGTGTCTGCTAAAGTACCAAAACTCTTGCTAAAAGAAAAATCTCGGTTAAAAGTGAGGAAAGTATTGAGGAATCTAAATAGAAAAAGGTATGTTTATAACGTCAAGTACATAATAGACAATGCCATTGTTTAAAGTAAATAAGCAGCGGTCATAATATAACAAGCGTTGAATTTGAATAGATGGCAAACAACAATGTTAAGAAAATAAAAATTAAAACAAACATAAAAACACAATAGAAACGAGAAAAACAAACAAGAGAAACAACGATGACATAATTGGAAAGTAAGTTCAAATAATTCCTCAAAAGATTGACTCAATAAAGGAAGTGGCAGAAACATTTGCCTCTATTCAAACTCAACAATTGTTTCACATTTCTTTATATTTCCTTCAGTTGGTAAAACAGCGCCTTTCCACAACTGTCGCACAATCAATCCTACCCATTTCCCTGAATACCCGCGACAAATTGACCAACATGTTCACGTCGTTATTTCTACACAACCATAAATTCAATATATTTTCTGTAGGAGAACAAGTATTGGAGAAATAATAATAGTACGAGCAAACTTTCAATTTCTCAGCCAACAGTCTCCAGTCGTTCCCTTTCGCCGTCTGAGAGTCCAACAGTTTACATAGTATCACTCTGTCCGACTTAGTCAACACATTAGTCCGGTAATTATTGTCAACGCTAAAGTAGCTCCTAAAGCTGTGATTCTTATACACAAAGTCATACCTACCTTCCTTCTTAGTCAGAGAGGAATAATTGAACGGGTTCTCTAATATATTAACAGTCTCTACACTCGCACAACTGAATCTCTTACAGTTGATATTAAAATTCAAGTCGTTTGTCTTGAAATTGAAATTGACAGAATTTGATTGCTTTTGCTTCTGGTAAACAGATACGTTCAGCTCTAGACAGTTTATTGAATCTGTTTGTTGCAATACAAATATACAATGCAGAGATCTGACTGTCATATTCCAAACTTGAGAATACGACAGGTCCTGGTATTTACCTCCGGACTGTACCTTCCAACCGACTCCTACATCCCTAATATTAATACATAAATCAGAACAATTTTCTTGAAAATAAATAGTTTTAGGATCACATAGCAAAGAGCCGCCCGATCTCTTTTCACTTTCAAAGCATTCGTAGAAAGCGTAAGGTGTATCGTTAAACACATGAATCTTTAAGCTGTAGTAGCTGTCGTCCATTCTTTTAGATATAAACAGCGCGAGTTTGCACAACTTGGCGTCTAGACCGCTAAAACTTCTGCCGACTAGAACAAAGTCGCTTAGAAATTCGCTCACTAGGTAAACTTTGGAAGGGTCGACTTGTGCGAACAGTGGGCTCCCGGGCGTTTCCTGGCCCAAAGTCAAAACTTTTCGCCACTCCCTCGAGTTGATTTCTTCGGGCCTTTGGAGTATCGAGAGAAGCCAGCTGGTGTTCTTCAAAGCTGCGCAATGCGGAAAGGATAAAACCACACCCTTGCTGAAGTGAAAGTTTTTGGGACCGCACCGTATAACCGGGCTCAGTTGAGTTTCACCTGCCGAAGAAAAAAACATCTCTTCATACATGCTTTTTTGCCACTAAGTTCCTAAGTAGATTTTAGAGTTTCCTTGAATGTGATATCGCATAATTACCACAGCAGAACAATCTCCATTACAATTGCTTGCTACATTGTTGGCCTCCAGTCGCATTCCCCACAAAATGTAGAACACAACCAAAGCCATTGTAATCCTACTAATATCTAATAACCTTCTGCTTTAACTATGCTATATTTGGAGGCAATCAATTGTGACCCGGCTCCAAAATAACACCGCTAGGCTCCCGACGAAGCAACTTATAGGTCAGAACAGCCTGACATTTGAGATTTAGGTCAGACCACGGCTCAATGTAATCCTACTTCGTTCTGAAATGGCCAAGTTTAATATTAAGTACAACTTTCTTGCGTCGCCTTTATTTGTTGCAGGTGTTCAGACGGAGGTGGTAATACTTGAAGAGTTTGGGATTAACGTATTTGCAGTTAACTGTTTGTTGGAGAAAGTGAAAGTAACAGTGTTTTGGCTTAGTCTGCCAAATGTAAAAAAACACCGATAACAGCATGTTAAGCTACAAATAAGGTGATCCTTTTAAAAAAGGTTTTTACATAATACACAACGTTCTAAGTAAGGATAAGATACGATTCCGTGGCAAAATTACCGAACTCCACGTGGACGAAGCCACGAGCATCGGCTATTTGGTTAATATTGTTCTAGCATGCACGATATAATGCCAGTTGGAGTAAATTCATTTTTAGCCATGTGTAATCTTTTTCAAAGTTTAGTTAATTTAGCCACTACGTATTTTGTCTCTGAAAGTTGCCAAGAAATATTAATCGCTATCACAGTTTCCACAAAAAGTCCACATCTCAAATAACATTACAAAATTCACTTTCAAACTGAACCAACCCCTATTTTAAACAAGATCTAAATGTAGCGCGCCGTTCCCGATTCCCTATCCAAGTCAAAAGGCCTAAACTTAAAATCAATTTACCTTCTTGCAGCAGCGGCCTATTCCAATCGTCGTCTGCGACCTCAATCGAGAATAACTCTTCACCTTTATCCACGACTCCATCAGGAATAAACAAGCTTACTCCACATTTATTAAGATTCAACCAATCACCATCCGCTGCAACTATTTTTGAAGTAGCTACATCTATGTGTTTAGCGAAGAATTTTGAATCTACTGATGCATTGTTTTTCAGCGATGGTGACATTTCTACACTTTCATTGCCATACGACGAACCGGCTGAAAATATATGTTCTGTTATAATGGAAACCAATAACGATAATGTGGTAATTGTTACAGCTGATAAAGCTAAGAGGCATTGGATTGAGGAAGTTAAAGATTGTATATTGTTACTTGCTCAGGTGAATAAATGATCATGAAATTGAAAGAACAAATTAAAATAACTTCAGATTGGTGTTCATAAAAATGATTATGATAGTAATTCGCAATCTGGTGCCTCTGGAAGGTGCATAGAAGAACTCACAGCTCAAAAAGCAACTGGAGTCAGATCGGTCTGACTCGACGCTGTCCTTGCAAGCGTAATTCCTTTCGCTGATGTTTCTTTCGGTTCTTACCTCGTGGTCTATAGGCGTGATGTAGCTGCGAATAAAAATAATATTGAGACTATTCAAGAGTGAAAGATTAATTCTGTTCTATTTTAGTGATACTTTAATTCGATTGAATGAATAATAAACTGCAACGTTTATTTTTATTATATTTTTTACTGCATTAATTGAAATCTTAATCTTATAGAAACCTTATTGTCATCAGTTATTACCGTAGTTTTACATTGTTTATCTCCTGGATGCCCAATTATTTCAATAATTCCATCTCCAAGGACCGGATTGGTCCTTCGACAGTCTCAACTATTATAATCCCTGTCATTTCACCTACCTGTTAGCTAGCTGTGGTACTTCATACAAATGCTCGTGTCGTGTGTTGGTGGACGTGCTCATATGTCTGTGTGTCCTTCGGGAGTCTATAGTTTGGAACTCTTCGTGAATAGTCAAGTCCGGCTGATTGGTCAGAGTTCTCTTTATTACGTTGCCGAAGTAATTTGAACCTGTGGGAGTGGAAATAACGTAAATAAAATAGAAACTGTTATTTTGGTATTGCAGCAAATAGTATCCGTTTCAACAAAACTGTCTATTGAAGGCATAAGTATTTTGTCTTAAATACAATAACATAGATAATATTATTTTTTTAGAGTAGAAGAAAAAGAAGAAATGAGATTATTACCTGAAGGTGGTTTTACATACGGTGAAGTATCGTTCATCTTAATTTTAATGTATTTTATTCCCAATATAATCACAACTATAAATATTAGGAAAGCTATAGACAACGCAATAAATAAAGGCCAGTGTGAAGATCCTGCGGAAAAAGACAAAAAAAAAAAGTATTTAAACGGATGATTAAAAACATATTTGAGTACCTTACTAGCTTAATTAGTCTATAATTCATTTAATTTCTCATTATTTTTCGTGCGCTGTAGATATATGTACAGCACAACATAAATAAAGTTGGACAACGTAAGACAATATGCACTAATACATTTAATCTAATAATTGTTTATATCCTAACGTTAGCAAAGGAAAATTCCAACATCAATAGATAGAATCAAAATAACTTACCATCGTTGATATCGGACTTAGATGTCCTCACACACAAAGGACACTGCGCAACTTGGTAGTCGATACCTCGACAGGCATTGATTGTGAGACAACGTCTCCTTCTAGTTCGGAGGCAGTCCAAGTCACATCTAGACCATTCCGACCACTGCGACCAACGACCTGAGCAAATAATTGAGTGTCTTAGAAAATAGTGGATTTAAAAGAAAAAAATGTACCTAGTTTGGACAAACAAGTGATACGTAATTCTACTGTTTTTTTATAATTTATAATAATTGAATTAAAGTGAGACATGCTTCTTGGAATTAAATGTAAAGTTACCTAGTATTAGATCCGGTGACTCATCTGCCAACTCATCTAATTCATCTATAAGGGAGAAAACAAATAAAATTATTCTTTACACGTTTCATGACACGTACCTATGTTATATTTTATGCTAAAAAGTAATGAGCGTACGAATACGTATGGAAATAATTAAATTATAAAAATATTTGATTTCACTGACCGGAATATTTATTACGATATTTTAGACGCTTTCATAACGAGACCGCAGTTTGTTTGTGTGTTATTTCCGGAAGTTATACATTCAAGTAACATTTTACTGGTTTATTCGTCGCTTAAATACCTATATCACAATCCAAGCAATCCTGCGTTTTCTGTACATTGGGTCCCATACAAGGTTGGCCTCCGTTCAGAGGCCGTGGTGCAGTGCAAGTCCTTTCTCTCTTCCTCCCCGAGTGACCCTCCCTCCCTTGGTCATCGCAGAAGCACTCGGTCCAAGCCGACCATGTGCTCCAACCACCATTGACTAGGATAAGGGGCATGTTAACATATTTTAATGTTGGCTTTATTTTCTTGGGTACGCACCTATTGATCGCTATAATTCATGCACGTGCAAATTAAGACAGAAATAAGTTAGACCATAAAAGAGAGTCGAGGAAATAGCTTCAACTATATTTCGAAAGAACGAAACAAACTAATACGAGTTGGAATTTTAACGTACCGAAAACTGTCAGCAGGGCGGGCTCGGATATCCTTTTCCCCGCTAAATTTTCAGCGACACATGTGTAGTTCGCCATGTCCTGAAAATTGTTTCACAATTGAAATCTGTCCGGAACCAGTGCCCGTGGAATTCACGTCTTTGTTCACTTGGTTAAAGGAACTTTCGGTTGAAATTTACATTTTAAATTTTGGAAATAAGTTAGATAAACTTGAAATATTCAGTTTCTTCATAAAAATCAACGTTTCAAAATTAAACGTAAATGAAGTGATCCAATGGGCATTGTTCATTTTTTTTAAGATGTTGTAATTGAAAAACCATTTCGAGGAATAGCGTTACTGATCATGACGGACTAATTAATCATGAAAAATATTCATATTTTATTGATATTTTTGATAAAATACGATTGACCTTTATTGCCCTTCAAATTACGTCAGCTTTGGCCGTACAATGTTTTATCGTTGCCCCAGAAATTAAAAAGTAAGTGGCAAGTATTGTCTACAATCTGTCAAGTGTCAAATTATAAATGTCAAAAATATAAACATATAGTAAGTTTCAAGTTTTTACGATTATTCTTACTGCGACTTGCCTCATAGTCTCGTAAAATCATCAATTCAAATCTCATTACACTATCTCAACACTCGGCAATATTTAATATACTGGGAGAGTTATGGAACATAGGAAGTGCTTTGTTCCAACTTGCAGCAATAATAGTAATAAAGTCCAAACAAAATTTTTGTTCGTATATGAGAAGATTTGCGAGAAAAGTGATGTCGTGATGTAGGCGTGCAAGGTTTATGTAATGTATTGTTGCAAAGATCACTTTGATGTAAGTATTTAAAAAATACGTTTATATTTTCATAGGATTCGAATTTATGTGACGTTTATTGACACTGACAGATGTTGTGTTGACAGATTTAATTTTTTTATTATGTACTGGTGAGGCAACGGCACAATCTTTTGTGCCACTGATGACGTCGTCTACCTTAAAAAATTAAATATTAAATAAAAAATAACTATTGAACCAATCAGCAAAATATTCAAATTAGTTTCTCAAAATGCTCTAAATTTGCAAAAAATAAAATAAAAAGTAATGGATAAAAAATTAAGACAATCCCCATTGCCTGGTGGCCTGGTGTTCGTGATTGATTTTCGCTCCCGAAACCGTGCGTTAGAGTTCATCAGAAACTTTATTACTGCAAACTACAACTTTTTCATTTATAATCATCAGCATCATATGACTGCGAAAAGTATTGATTCACCTAATATGAATAAATTACTTTTGTTTTGACTTTGACAAACTTAATTGAATATTTATATTCCTCGTGGGAACTTTCCTGAAATTTAAATGCATGTATTGAATCTAGTCTCACCAATAACGTAGCTTGTTTAATAAGCAGATCTCCTTCTTTGGACACTTGCACGTTATCATCCTCGACGACCGGCGCTCCATTCTTGAGCCAGTAGATCTGCACAAAGGGGGCGGCCGGTGGAGGCTCGCAGCGAAATGTCACCGCCGTGTACTGCTTGACGAGCTGGGATTGTGGAGCCACCGAGAAGTGCTTCTTTATGTCTAGAAGTTTATACTTAGCAATAAAAGAGCATTACTTACTTATCAAGAGTTTATGTGAGGTTACATTAACTATCTACAATTTTTCTAGAACTATTTTGGCTCTATGTTTGAGTAATAATATTACTAGCAACCCGCCGCGTCCGTGTTGTTGTCATAACATTCTATACAATATTTAAATTAATTCATAACACATAAACCTTTTAGAATAAGTTCTCTAAATGATGGCCAGAACCGCATCAAAATGCACTAAGTATATGTCATTTCGAAGAACTAAGCGTTCACATAGACAGACACGAAACGAGACTTTGTTGTATACTATAATTATAGTTAAAACGAACTGTTTGTTTGACAGTTATGTTAATTGTTAGCTGGTACTTCAGTTTTTTTATAACTGTATTATGTTTGACAAACAAATATATTTTTCTCTGATTAGTTTATATTTGTTATACATCGTAAGTTCATGTTAACAAAGGGGACTACTAGTACCGCATAGATTAGTTCCCAGTAACAAGTTTTTGGTTATCAGCCCAAACATAACATGCTTAAGTAAGGAATAAACAGTTTCACAAACAGGGTTTTTATCTATGTCTAAAGTAACTCTTAAAGACAGCATGGAAGGTACGTACAAGCTAGTTCAATGGTGGCAGGCTGGCTTCGAATGTGCCCTCGACTGGTCCAAGCGAAACAAGAGCACTGGTACTTTTCACTCCCAAAGTACTCCTCTACGTTTTCCCTCGTCACTTTGCACTCTCCCTCTATGATGCGTACCCCAGTTTGAGGATCCACAAACTCGAAGTTGAGCGCTTGCGTTTGTACTCCGTTGCATTTGAAAAATACCTTTGGTTTTTAGAAAGAGTAGTATTAGTTTAATGTTCGTCTTTTTGTACAAACATTCTGTCGGAATCTTACGAGTATTTTAGATAGGTTGTAAATATATGAATTATCTGCTTTAAATAATCAAACTCAACTGAGGGCCAAGACAATGTGACGTTGTATCGGCTTTATCAAAGTAAGTTTTTATTTATTAAGCATAGGTGTTGGTAAATCAAGTAAGTACATAGATCTCTGTGTTTTACTGCTTACCGCGGCGTACATGAGAGACAAAAATATATTGAAACAATGACACAACTTGACCAAGCTATCGAAAAGCTTATGTGAACCCCGTTAAAAGCCGTTGTGTACATAAATGAGACGCTATAGAGAGAGATTGCCATTTGTCTGAGATGTCTGGTTTCTGAAAGAATTGGCACTCATCTGTTGTACAAACCAACGACCGTACAATTGGTTTATATTGTTTTGGTCAACAGCACTTAACGTGATTTTATGTGTCTTACGTAGTCTCTGTATAAAAGTAAGTATTAATTCCAATTTGCAAGTTTCGTTTCTGTTTTTACATTCATTTTTGTTTCGGAAATCGCAGAACATAAAAATATGTCATAAACAAAGCCTTCCCATGCAAGGAACTGAAACAGGAACTTTTCATCTGTAAGTCAATAAGTAACATGTGGACAAAGGTATATTACAACCCCTTCGCTTGTTTAAAAACGAGAAAGAGAAATTTAAATGTCTAATAATAATGCAAGAACTTCGCTCAAAGCATTGTTAAAAATCCAATTTACAATGATGTTTTCGTGAGCTGTTGTGACCCGTTGCAGGTCACATGCCACTTACATTTTTCCAATTAAAATTCATAATTTATAAAACAAGGACAAACTGTTTGAATAAAGTAATTAAATCATTAGTTACTTACTTTTAAAGCATTAGCTCTGCTCGACATTTTAAAGAGGCCGGTTTATTTTTAAGGACAAACTTTTTGAATAAAGTCATTAAATCATTAATTACTTACTTTTAAAGCATTAGCTGCTCGACATTTTAAAGAGGCCGGTTTATTTTTAAGGACAAACTTTTTGAATAAAGTCATTAAATCATTAATTACTTACTTTTAAAGCATTAGCTGCTCGACATTTTAAAGAGGCCGGTTTATTTTTAACTACATAAGTGTTTTCAGGTTCTAAAAGGAAAACTGGCAAGTTATCTTTAGCCGTGTGCAGCGGTATCTTATCATCTATCGAGGATACGTCGTGAGCATCGCTTCTAACTGTTGCCAAGTCTGGGGAGTCTTTATAATTTGACTCTTTGCCATCGTAGTCGTAGTCTAAATAAGCGTTTTCATCTTCTTCGTCCTCTTCCTCAATTTCCTCGTGATTGGTAAAGACCGGAGGGAGAAAATAATCTCTTTCTTGATTGGTTTGGTGACTGACTAAGAATTCTAGTGGTTTCTCTTCTTTGAGATCCGTGTTTATCGTATCATCTGTTCGACGATGAGAATCTACAAGAGAAAAAAATATGCTAGTTTGTCCACTGACCATTACATTTTTAACTAACTATAAAAATAAATATTTTTCTAATTATTTAATTTAGCATTTATATACGAAAATAAACCCTTTTTTACCTAATTAAATATCATTAGCATCACACACAGTAAGTGCCCAAGTCAAAATTTAAAAAAAATGGTCACATTAATTAAACAATCGAATTCTTGTACCCAAAAATAAATACCTATACTCTCTTCTTTCATTACCCATCAAACAGTCAGTAGTTAGTAAGTCAGTTAAAAGCAACAAATTTTACAATATCTAAACTTAAATAAAAACTCCTTGGTACTTACTTTTGACCGTGTTTTGTCCTTTTACACAAAAAGCCAATTGAAATTGTATTATAATCAGGCAAATCCATAAATTCACATCCATTTATAAACTTATTATTTTCCCAATTATTTAAAAAAACAACCGAAGTTTGGCGTACATCGTGTTCCATTACTGCTTTATAACTTTTACATTTCTTCACTTTTATTAAGATATAGTTTTCATAGCACAGAATTAAACATAATCCACGTCACTTTTAATCACATGAGAGACGGTAATGTACGGTTTTTCACTAAACTGTCGTGTTAGAAATCGGTTCGTTAAAATCGTAAAAGTTTACGATTTCGCGCCGACCGACGCTCGGGTAGGTGTGAGCCGCACGACAAATGACATTCAACTGGGATTTAGGGGATGAATGAGAACGACTGCTACCCTAAATACGTTCACTGCGCATGTGTGAGACTTTGTAGTGTTTTGATAGAACTTGGAATATTTTCGTTAATTAGTTTTCGAATGATCAGGAACTCAGGACAAACTTTATAGAAAACCTAGGAACTTAGCTTTAGAATATTAATATAATATAATATTTTATTCTTATCAAATAACATAAATAATTTGTTTTTCTTATTGCGGTTAAATCTGGTTGTGTACACCAGAGACTGACAGATACCGACGTCACTTCACTATTTGTCCGAGTCCGGTGTCCGGACACAGAACCCGCGCCTGGACGGTGTGTCCGAAGCCGCGTCCGTAATTTATCCGTACTGGTTTAATCGTACTTAAGGTTAAACCCTTTGTGTAGTAAAAGTTTGTAATTACCAAACATCATCAAAACCATGTTGTACAATACGTTTTTATGTGTATAACTGAGGGCGAACCTTTCGTGATCAACCTATCTTAGATAGTCACAACACAGAGAAAATACTTTCACCAGATCAAGAGATAGATCCTGGTAAAATAACTTAGATTAACAATTAAGCAAGATACTCGATGAGTGTCATTTATTAAATCTTTTACAAATATTTTAATTTAAAGCAAAATAGATGTTGCTTGAAATGAATTAAATAGTAGAGGTAATTGTTTTGTCAAGTTGTTAACTAATGTGTCCTTAAATTTAAAAGACTTTGTTACATAAGTACCTGTCAGGTTTATTGAAAATAATAATCAAGTCATCATCCATTAAAGATACCGGCAAATAACAGCTCTTGATAACCTCTGATGATGAAGTAAAACGGATGATTTACAACAACTGGAATTCTTTTTGGAGGGTACATTGATGATGCCGCTTGCCCTATCATTGCTGCAAGAAAATATTATGATTTTGTAAAAAAAAACCTTTCATTAAATCTACGATGTCGATCATCGAAAATTGGCTCTTCACACACTACTGTTAGATTTATAATATTATATGGTATTTCGCACTCGTGGATTTTTGTCACTTATTTCCACAGATAACTATTAAACTAAGTTCAACGTTTTTCGATTCCTATAGTAGGCGGTGATTGTTTTTTTTAATCTCAGCCAATGGTGCTCCCATTTGCCTGTAAGGGCCTTAATATTTTATGAATTTTTGTTTTTATAAATAGAATATCATAAATAAACGTTATAATTTACAAAAATATTTGCTTTTATCAACATAATAACATTTGTTCGTGTTATTAATTCCACCCAGGCTGCAATGGCAAAATTTGCCCACTTGTTTAAATGTACTAATATCAAACTATATTATATTAACCTATTTTTAAATGTTGACATTACAACTAATTTAAGAAAGTAAAATCAAAACCAATAGGGAAAGATCATAAAACAATGAACAAATTAAACTGATTTGAAAGAAGAAAAGTATACGGATAGACTGTTGATGAATGTTTCCCAAGAGAAAAAGTTCGAAAAAGACTTTGTGAAACAGTGCATAATTGAATTAACCATATATTTATAATCCGTTGAAGATAACGACAAATAATTACTCTTGATAAGCTCTGACGTTGAAGTACAATTAACAGTGATCCTAACCCTATAAACGTTGAAAGCAAAATATGTATTTTAATAATTTCATTAAAACTTTACACGATGTGAAATATAATTTATAAACTATATTAAAAGGAACAGTTTTAAATATTGATTAAATCCAAATGGGGAGATCATGAAACAAAATAAAAAGATATTCGTGCATGAAACTGATTGAAAAAAGGAAAACGAGATAGATACTGTTTTGTTAGTAAAATAATATAATATAACCCAAGCATGCGTTGAAGAATGTATTCTAAATGTTTTTTCAATACTTTGTGAAACAAGTTCTGAATTTTACTGTATTAAACATTTATTCATCACCCATTGAAGATTCCGGCAAATAATTGTTCTTGATGAAGTAAAACGGATGACTTGCGACAAATCGATTTTCGTGTGGCATCGAAATGATCCTTGAACCAAGTATTAATGCTGCAATTATAATTAAATCAAAATAAAAACTACAATTTAAAACACTCTACGATATAGAGACCTTATAAAATATAACAGTTTCCTGAATTCCCTGAAGGAGCAGAGGTTTGTGGCCATAGTTTTGCCTACTTAGGTACTCAGATAGTTTCTGCAGTGAACATTGTACTTAGGCACCAATAAAACCATTAAAACTTTGTTTGAAGCTGTTACAACACTTACAACTGGGGGCGGTAAAAAGTAAAGCTAAAGTTAGGTCAGCCTAACTTTAGACACATCTGATTAAATTATCATCATATGGTGGTGTGGTGTTTTTATGTCATATTATGACACAAAACATTGGTAGGCACACAGGAACGCTATCTTCATGTGAAGAAGAGAGTACCTAATTTTGTGTGCTGACAGTTAAACTATGAAACATTAGTACTTAAACTATATTCATTGCAATGTAAAAATCATTTCCTAATTGTAGCCTCGTAAAATAATCATTCATTGAAGATTCCTCCAAACAATTGGTCCATGTATGCTTTGATGTAGAACTAAAATGGCTTTACAACAGTTTCTTAATAAACTTAAAAACGATTTGAATGAGAGATTACAAGAAAGTAAAATAAAAGACTTAGGTATTATTTTGCATATATTAGTCTATCTATAAATGAAAAAGAAACAAAAAATGTAAATATAAAATTTAAATAGAAGTAGAAATTGCAAAAAAAGCATAAATTGCAAAAAAAAAAGTTAGATTTGGAGCTACTCAAACTTGTAAAAGAATTGAATATACAGCCATCAGTACCTTTATATTTATAAAATGTTCGAGTTATTGATGTTTGTAATATACAAAACCGACTTCAAAAAAACACAAAAAAGTGAAAAATAACTTTAGCTTCAGAAGTCGGTGACCTTTGTTTGATTGATTTAGTTTTTTTGTCACCGACTTCAGAAGTCGGTAGCTAAAGTTATTTTTCACTTTTTTTTTAAGAGTCCTATTGTATATCTCCGAAGATCAGCATCAGATCTTCACCAAATTTAAATGGAACCACCTCAGGAGTATATCCTTTCAAATAAAAAATACGTTTGAGAATCAGTCTACAAATGGGGGAGAAATCGGTGACCATACATACAGTCGAACATAGAACCTCCTCCAAGTCGTTTAAAAATGAACAAATTGTTCAAACAACACAGTCGGTTGCTGATAATAACGAAGTTACCGATATTTTACAAAGAGTGTGAATGAAAATATTTAATTATAATAAATCATGTATTTATTATAATAAGAAAATAAAATGATTAAATCAAATAGTTGTATTAATGACTGTAGAACGGCAATCGCTTCCTCATCAAATACTTCGTCCACATTGTTATAATCTACTACTATATCGTTGTCATTTCCTATAATATCTTGTTCTAAATAGGGTGCATAGCAATCTGAGCCTAACCGTTTTTCAATATAATGCAAAACAATGCAGGATCTAACTTTGCTTGCAATTATCGTCTGAACTCTCAGGTGATTAATACATGGAAATTAATCTTTTATCATAATATGATTCCCAAAGAATATTCCACCATTCTTCTCGTTGACTTAAAAGAACGCTGGAATCTTTCTAGTGATGCTGTCCTTGGTATTTGTATTGCTATATTAGGCGTCCTAAGCCACTTTTTAAAACCAGTATCCACTGTCTCCCAAGATTATTGCGTTTGAGAATGGTCTCAATCCACTTTCCCATGTACAGACATGGGAAAATGGATTGAAACCATTCTCAAGAAGAGCATCCATGCTAAAGAAGAGCATCTCATCACTCTAGCATCGTAGATGGATAATTTCTAAGTTTGGCCCGCATACCACCATAGTATTATGCAATAATATACGGTTGCTTTACTAAGCCTATATCACCAACATCGTGGTAGGTACATACAGTCCCAATCTCAAAGTATCGGGTAAGGAATACCCGAATTTTTTCTTTATGCCCAAAATCTATAATTGAGAAGGAGAAATTGAGTCTGCTTTAAATGATCGTCGCTACCAATTCGTTTGTATTTGTTCCAAGTATTCATCATTACTACTCTCACCACTACAACACTTTTTTACACCTTCAAAATTCAAATTATGATTGCGCAAGTCGCGGAAGAGGGTAATAATGGTCCTGTCACAATTGTCGGCCAATTCTACAAATATATGTCAAAATGTCATGTCAATTTTCTGTTTAATAAAGCAGATTTGACATTTTTTTCACGACTAATTGTCACCTGTCCTGTGACCTGTCGCTCAAAAAGTTTTATAGACAGAAAAATGTCGGATTGTCGTTTCCACCATGACAATTTTGTCGCCTGTAAGTTTTGTTAAACAGAAAAATTGACACTTTTTGACATAATTATGTCGGACTTGTCGGATTGTCAGTTTTATTAAACAGGGCCCAGGTCTCAGTGCAACGAAACACGTATTCCCTTTCTGAAATTAGTGTCTTCAGCCATAATTATGACGATCCTCACATGACACCGCTCGTCCATGTACACCGCCCGACCGCGCTGACTGAGCATCGCGTAATGATTTCTAAATTTATTAACTTCATTCCTTTTAAAAACACAATACTGGGAAGCAAAACAACTTGTTACACTCAGTTTTATGGTCAATATATTTTGTGGTTAAGTGGGCGAACAAAACTCAAGAATCAAAAACACAGTAGGCCTAGAGTTCTCATATCTTATTGATTATTTACGCACTTACTATCCGGAAAACACTCCAGAAAACAACTGTTCTTTGTGACATACAATGAGGAAGAAGAATGGACGATTGGCGTGGAATATAGGTATATTCAAATTAGCTGCTTTAAGTACCGCTGTGTGTATTCCTGCAATCATGAACATGTTATGAGACAACGATCAGCACCCTAATTACGTAACACACTCATTCACAATACAAAGGATTTTGGAGGAAACTCGAGATCTATTACTTCCTATGTTTCAAAGATTCGTCTGATTAGCAACGTAAAGAACGCAACGAAGTTTAAATATTAGGTAAATGGCGCTTTATTGCATTTAGGAATATCATTGATTAATTTTACGACTTCCTAGACAAGTTGTTCTTGAGGTAGACTTCGTTTTCTGACCCAGTCCCGTCTGTTTGGAGGATACCCCCTCTTAGATGGAGGATGAGGATCTACCCACCCTGTCTCACATAACTCTAACAGCTTTGCTTTCGCTTTTTATAAGTTTTTTTCTATTGCAGTGACTGTTCAGGGCTGTTTGCTGTTTGTACTGATAATTATATGAAATATTACGTTTTCTGACTGCCAAGTTGGTCTAGTGGTCGCAAGCGCGACTACTGAGCACGAGGGTTCGATTCCCGGGTTGGGCAAAGTGTTATTAGGTGTTTCCATCAGAAATCACTTCTTGTGTTCTTGAAGTAATTTTTATTTTATGCATTTTATTTTTATTTTTTCATGTTTACTTCTAATATCCTGTACAAATATTTGCTATGCATTTATTTTACAATTGTTATCAACACATTTCATGGTAATAGGCTTTTCCCCAATAAAATGAAACTTAACATACCTAGCCGTCGAAAGCTGGGTGTACTGTACACATCTGCGTAACCGCTCAGAGGATACAGGCATTATGTTATGTTATTGTGTAAACAAATGTCATTCAAGGGATTGCAGCAATCTCGACAGCTTGGCTGGCTATTTTTGAAAAGATCCATAGTATATCTCCGAAGATCAGCATCAGATCTTCGCCAAATTTAAACGAGTCCATCGCGGAAATATATTCTTTCAAATAAAATAAGAATCATCGAAATTAATTCACAATTGGCGAAGATATCGCTGAACATACACACAATGATGATTACCAGGCATAATGCTTGTGTGCCTATAAAATTTGGAGAGTTCCCTCGATTTCGCCTGGATCCCTTTATCAGATCCTGACCTGATGACCATGGCACCACATGGGAAGTATACTGTTTCAAACAATGCCCATAAACTTTGAGGGTTGCCCTGAATTTTCCTGGGACCTCATCATCAGATCCTGACTTATTACCTGCCTATAAAATTAGGGTTGTCCTTAATTTCACTGGAATTCTGACTTGGTGACAATGGGACCAAAACCAGGAGAACCGACTTTCGATAAAAAAAAAATTAACATTTAACCTCCTCCTTTTTTTACATGTTTAGTCATGATAATTTAACCGCAAAATATATGTAGATCTTATCGGTAGATACACAAAAATGGTGAAAACCCAAAACGTAGAGAGACAGAAAGAAATTGACGGTAAAACCCATAAGAAAAATTAAAACATGACTCTCTTCATACATTCTTCAAGCTGAGTTAGTTTAATACAGAGCTTTTTAATTTCAACTGCTGTTAGTCACACTCGTCACATTGACACAAATTATTAACACAGTTACTGATCATCAGTCTATTTAATAATGAATAATAAATATCGCTGGACATTATACACAGCGCCATCTAGTGCCACACTAAGCAACGAGGCTTGTGTCGTGGAAACCAGATAGTTGATATACTTCATAGATACTCTTTGTTTGTAAATACATACTTGATAAACATTTAAACATCCATGACTCGGAAACAAATGGTTTAGTCAAAGACTGCAGATATAGAAGTTGGAAGATATAAGTGTCTCGGATTCAGGAGATTTATGGTATTTGATTTCAGTCAAGATCGCGTGTAAATAAAACAGTGCAAACCGGATTATAACTGCCGCACTCAGACACGTTCGTAACCTTCAATGAGAATTAACTTGAGAATTTCCCGTAGATTTATTTCGGAATGTTGTCATACAAAATAACGACAGAAAATTTCAATTTTGTTACAATTACAGTCCGTCAGTTTTGCATCACTGTCAAAATCACAGTGGCTTTAACTGCTCTTTGTTAGGTTTTTGTTCTACCAATAACCGTTCTTTCAAAATCACAATGAACTTTTTATTTTAATAATTCTAATGTTGGGTTGTTACTGTCAGAGGTAAATCAAACTGCGAAGGGTCTGTAATGATTGAATAACATTTCCGGGTGTGGCGGTAATGACAATATTTTTAATAAATTTAGCTTACCAGTAGCTGCGGATGCTTCTGTCCCTAGTTCAGTTACTTCAATAACCGCTTTGTGTATTGCTTTAGTTACAAACACAGTTTTATCGACGATTATTCCGTTTAAATCTGAGCGTGTTTCGTCAAATATATTCCTCATCCCTATCTGGAATTTTAAATGTATTTTTCATCAGATATTTATGATTAAATTTAAAATTATTTATCTTGCTTTCTACATATTTTGGGGGCTTGCTACATTGCAAATTAGATGATGAAGATTAATGATTAAAGCATAACATTCTTAAGCCCAAGTTTATTTACGCATAATGATATTAAAACATATTTTTATTGGCATAACAAAGAAGCATAATAATTATAAACTCCTAAAATGTAAGGCATACCATAATTGGATATAGCAATTTATTTCGACGATTGGAAAGAAACCATATCTCTGAGGCAGGTAATATATAACACTATACATATAATAAAATCGTTGAGACCAAAAAATCTGTTCATTGAAGATTAAAAAAAAAAAACCAGCCAGGGTGACTTGAAATAAGTAACTGAACATATTAAAACCATTTAAAAAATTTTTGTTTGTTTGTTTGTTTGTTTGTTTGTTTGAACGGGCATCACGTAAAAACTGCTGAACCGATTTTGTTGAAATGTTCACAAATCTGTTTAAATACATTCAGAATAACATATAAGCTATAGAAATTTTGGATTTTTTTGGAAAAAGGGGGTGAAAAGGGGGGGTAAAGTTTGTATGAAAAAAAAAAATTAGATTGTTCTAGAATCATGAAACTCAGAATAAATACTTATTAATAAAAATAAAGAAATACCTGTCTTAGCATTTTTTTTAAATCTCATCCAGAGGCGCAAAAAAGAGGGTTTTGTGTTTAAAATTAATAAACTTCAAACACCTATACAATCAAAATCAATGAAGTGTAACCTTTTAAAGTTGCTACATATACTCCATATCTAATACAGGTAAATATAATTTCTCAGTTTTCTTGAAATTTGATTTTTGAGGTGAATACGCACAAAATAGCGGAACTCAAGAAAATCAGCTTTCCTCGGTTTAAGTAATTGGTACGAAATGTTTGTGCGCGCATCACGTCAAAACTACTGCATAGATTTATTTAAAGGCTTCTTCAATATTTAGGCTATATAATTATTATCACGCTACTTCCTTAAGGGGTAGGCAATTTTGCATTATTTCCGTATACTTCAATTGTTTGACGTTTCAGTCATGACGTAAGTACATGAGAACGGCTATTTGTGGCTTATGTCAACGAAGTAAATAGCCTTGCAGTTTCATGACCGCTCTGTAAACTACAGGTTCAAACCCTCCAACATTATTTTCACTTTTTGTGATTTGTTTAATTTTTTTTTTTGATGCTGTGAGATTTCCTATATTTCATTTTGTATAAGTTGTGTGCATTTCTTATTTTTTTCGTGAAATATTTTTCCAAAAAGTAATAGAGTAGGACATAAGGAAGAAGAATACAATCATGCTACCCCCAAATAAATTGGGATAAGGGCAGGAGTATGATGATGAGGATGATTTCTCCAAAAAGAAGTATAGCGAACACCAGAAGCCTGATAAATCCACGTGTTCTTGCCGTGCAAGAACTGTGCTATGCTATTCGCAATAATCAATAATCCATACGCAGTTTACGTAGATTATATTTATAGCTAAATTGTTATTGGCCTCATATCGTGTTTTCGGGCGGGAGGAGACGCCCAGGTTCTTCCATTGTGAGGATCGACCGGAGGCCACGGTGGAGCACACTGTGGAGGTGTGCCCCACTTGGGTGGAGCACCGCCGTGTCCTCGAAGCGGCGATCGGCGGCGGCGACCTCTCTCTCCCAGCCCTGGTTCAATACATGGTCCGGAGCGAGACGGAATGGGATGCCATCACCTCCTTCTGCGAAGCAGTCATGCTAGCGAAGGAGGTGGCGGAAGGTGAGAGGGAGAGATCCTCACGTCCCGGCCACAGCGGGAGACACCCCGGGCGTCGGGAGCCACGTATTGGCCCCCGGCCACCGTAGGCGCGGGCCTGTGGACGAGGAGCTATAAGCTAGCTCGCCGTCCGTCCGTCTCATGACGACAGGCCGTGTCGACGGAGCGTTCGTGTTCTACGCGCGGCTCAAAGAGAGTCAGCAAAAAAGAAGGGGTCCGCAAGGGCCGATGCCTGCCGGGGCTGCGGGACTATTCGAAAGAGATACCGTGGCCCCGGAACACAAAGGGCGATGAAGGAACATGGATGGGTTTTAGTCAGTAAAAGTCTGACACTTCCTCCTGCTCCGGGAGGAGTAATTTGATGATTTCCCATCCGAAAAAAAAAAGCTATATCGTGTTTGGGCTCATTCATGCACCTTGATGAGAACTTTCGACCTAGCTGGAGTATGACTGTCATCGAGTGTCTATGGATGAAAACCTAAGGCTGTCGAGGGAAGCCCCAAATTGGAAAAACATAGTAAAATATTTTAACGATGATTGCATATAATTCCGAGAAATTAAATTGTTACCTACTTGAATCTATACTTATTATTATAAAGGAGAAAAGTTTGTTTGTTTGGTTGGTTGAACGCGCTAATTTTAGGAACTACTGATTCCAGTTAAAAATATCTTTTAGTGTTGGATAGCCCATTTATCGAGGAAGGCTATACGTTATATAACATCACGCTACAATCAATAGGAGCGGAGCATCAATGAAAATTGTTGCAAATACAGCGAAAAATTATTGCTTTTGAGAGCTTCTTTTCCGTGCGCTGCGTAAACGGTTAAAGTTACTCAACAATCATACATGTATGACGGGATTGTTCCTCTTAAAAAGTCCGCTAAAGCATATTATCTGCATTTTTTTTAGGTTGACTCACACTCTCTCTAAGCCTCTCTCTCTCTTACGTAACGCAGACGAAGTTGCGCGGGTCAGCTAGTATAACATATTTGTTTTAAACATAGTTGATTGTGAACATAATTATGTGTTTTTTTTTTCCCTGTAAGAAGCATGCAAACAAGCATACACCATGCATGCAGCAAGCATGCAGCATGCAAACATGTAAACCAGCATACAGCATGCATGCAAACATGTAAACAAGCCTACACCATGCATGCAGCAAGCATGCAGCATGCAAACATGTAAACAAGCATACACCATGCATGCAGCAAGCATGCAGTATGAAAACAAGCCTGCAGCAAGCATGCAAGCAAGCATGCAAACAAGCATGCAGTATGACAGAAACGAATCACTGCAAAACCGACACCACGTAGTCTTGTCTGCCCTACCCCTAGAGTGTAATCTAAGCCCTCATAGGCGCGGAGGGGCGAGGCCGCCTGCGAACTGAGGAGCAGGTGGTTGTAACCACCGCGGCTACATATATGCATGATATAAGTATAATTTAGAACCTTATAGCACCCACGAATAATGTAGCTTGTTGCGAGCGAAAGAATTTTTAGAATGGAACTAATGATAGTTCCGGAGCTTCCTCGTACATACAAACTTCCACGCGTACGAAGTCGTGGACAACAGGTAAAATCAATGATTAAATGACAAGTAAGGGCCTTATCATACCAGCGGATTGCGAGCGTCTTGAAAGCGGAGCGGGCGCGCAACGAATACGTTACGGGCGTCTAACGAACTTACAGCGCATATGCGCAGCGAATTCGTTGCGAGGAGGTCGCACTCAATTTTCAATGTTAGGCTGCAAAGCCTAGCGTTGAAAATTGAATTTGCGTTGCGCAGCGAATTCGTTGTGTGCTTTGAAGACCCTCGCAATCCGCTAGTATGATAATGCCCCTAGACGGCTTACGTCCACTTTGCTCTTGTATTCATACAAATGAACACCTACCTTTATAAACAGATCTTTCAGATCAATTTCCGACTCAACTTTGAACTTTGGCATCGTGAGAATAATGTTCGTTATCCCCATTTTCATCAAAGCGCTGTTTAATAGATCTGGTGCTACTTTCAAAGCTCGCAGGAGAACACCCAAACCAGTGTTGCTGTACGGTAGGACTATTATCATTGCCGACTGCAAACCTTCGTAAGGTATTTCTATAATCTGGTGAAAAATTCATAGAACACATTCAATTTAGAATCGTTACTTTGGAGTTACAAACGTAGGTAATAGACAGATGGGGTGCGAAGTCAGAAGTCTTCCACGTGTGTCTGGCGGCTGCGCGTCCCTCTCGATACGTCTGGAGGGAAGAGCAGCTGCTGGGCCGGTGCACCCCGGGCGCGGCAGTATCCTTCTCCGGGGAATGAGAGGAAATGAGAATTTCCTCTTATCCCTCGGGGAGTGGTACTGCCGCGGCCAATTATTCTGACATGGGTGGGGTCCGACCCGGACCAAAGGTGCGTTCCTTTGCGTGCCCTCTGTTTAGCAGAGGGCATAGCAGAGGAGTGAGGGCGGGCTCGGTGTGCACTTACCCTGCCTCCGAGCAGACAGAGAAGGATCGTCCTCATCTGTCACCGCCGGTCTCGTAATCCCACCGTCGAAGTGTCGTGGATCATGTCTCGCGGCTTCGACAGGGACCGAGGGTCTTGGCTTAACCGCCCGGACCGCGAGGTAGACAACCTCTATAAAAAGTTACCCCGAATCCCAAGCGGCGACGCACCGCAAGGGCATGTATGGCTGACGGGTGTTCCAGAGAACGAATCAGTCGGTAGTGCGCTCCTAGCCAGGGTACCTGCAGACCCCCTGGCGAGTAATAAATACTTTAAATCTGCTCAGCTAGGTACAGGGGTCTCTGCCTAGTCTGATTTTTATTTCCCCCATACTCGTGGGTTCAATTATGGAAAATTCAAAAATAAAACCAACCAAAACCGCCGGCAACGGCAAGAAAGAGGAGAGGAGGGATGCGGGGTAGGAGTCCGACGTCGCATCCAGTGATGCGAGTGCGGGAGGCTCAGGGAGCTCCCGCCGCGCGAGTGCCGAAGCCGCTGCGGAGAACGGCAAGTTCTTCCGCAAGCGGCCCAGGCGGGATGGCGACCGGGGGTCGTCATCCGGAGAGGAGGAGGCCTCGGCCCGAAAGATCCCCACCAACAAGCGTGGTGGGATCCGGGGCAAGGAGAGGGGGCTATCTGCCTCCGTGAGAGCCGAGAAATCGGCTAGGCTTGCCGAGGAGGGACGCCACCCGGGCAGCAATACTGCTCCCGGATCTGGCGATGAGGCAGGCGCACCTGGCGGCTCCGATGTGGAGCGTAAGGCCAGGTTAGCGAAGGAGGTAGAGGCCGCGATTAGAGGCGTGGCCCTGAAGATGAAGACTTCATCGAAACTCAGGGCCATACCCGCGGCTTCTGCCTCCATCATGGCGGCAGCGGAGGCCAACTTTGGCGGACCTCCTCCTCCTCCTCCTCCTCCTACGGTGGATGGAGAGGAGTTGGCCAAACTGCGGGCGGAGGTGGCCCGCCTGTCGGCCGCCACGGAGGCTCTCCAAAGGGAGAACGCCAGGCTCCTAGCAGACCTGGCCCGTCTGCGGGAGTCTGGCTCCCGCGTGGCGCAGCAAAAAGGGGGGCAGGCGCAGCGACCCAGCCAGCCCGAGCCGGTCGAGAACCAGGTTCTGAACCTGGTTCGGCAGGAGCTGGCTGCCTTCCAGCAGCGGTTCTCCGTCCTGGAAGGAATCGTCCTGCGCCCCGCCCTGGGTGGAAAGAAGGCAGCCGCGGGCCCGAGCGCGGCACCGATGGTGTCATACGCGGCTGCTGCGGCTGCCGCGCCTGGAACTGGCCCGGCCAGACAGCCCTCTGGCAGAGCAGTGGCGGCCCCTCCCCCAAAGCCGGCTCCGGAGAAACCGGCGCCGGCTCCGGCGAAACCAGCGCCAACTAAAAAGGCGCCCAAGGGGAGAAAGGGCAAGGCGGCTGCACAGGCGTCGGCTATGCCAACGCCAGTGCCAGCGGTGAGTGGGCCAGCGCCTGTGGCGCATCAGCCGCCGCCGCCACCGCCACGTCCGCCCCCCCAGCTTCCTACACCTCCTTCGGCCGAAGCCGGATGGCAGGTGGTCGGGGAGAAACGGGGAGGACGAAAGGCGGCTAGAAAGGCCCGCAATGAGGAGCGGCTGCGCCAGCACAGGGCGCGAAAGGTTGCGGCTAGGCTCCGCGCCCCGAAGACCGCAGCTGTAGTGATAACACTACAGCCGGACGCGGAAAAGAGGGGCGTGTCCTACCGCGACCTTCTGGCGAAGGCGAAGGAGACGGTCAACCTCGGTGAGCTGGGGATCACCGGGGGCCTCCGGCTCAAAGTCACCGCGACAGGGGCTCGATTGCTGGAGATCCCTGGTGAAAGCAGCGGCACGTCCGCCGACGCTCTGGCTGAAAAGCTCAGAGCGTCGACGAGGCCCGAGTGTCCAGGCCCGTCAGATGCGCAGACCTGCGCATCCTGGGTCTGGACGACTCGGTCACCGAGGAGGAGGTGGTGGCCGCCGTCGCTAGGTCCGGAGGGTGTCCTGTCGATCAGGTCAGGGCAGGCACCCTTCGCCCGGACCCCACGGGCATGCGGACCGTAATGGTAAGCTGCCCTGTGACGGCGGCCAGGACGATTGTGGAGGGCCGTAGGCTACTGGTGGGCTGGGTCTCAGCGCAGGTGAAGCTGCTGGAGCCCAGACCTCTGAGGTGCTACCGTTGCCTTGTGGGACACCATGTGTCGGTGCAATGCGCCTCGGAGGTCGACCGCAGCGGTCTATGCTTCCGTTGCAGTCAGCCCGGTCACACATCCGCGACTTGCTGCGCCAACACGCTGCACTGCTCCGCATGTGCGGCGGCTGGCAAGCCGGCTGATCACCGGGCTGGCAGCAAAGCCTGCACTGCACCCGCCAAGGCCAACGCCAGAGGCAGGGGAGGGCCTTCCACCGCCACCACCAACGTCGCCACCACCGCAGCCGCAACCGCCGCCGCTGCCGCTGTCGCCGCCACCGCCGCCGCGACAATTGCGCCTGTCGCCTCACAGGCGGCCCGAGTGGAGGAAGCGGTAATGGAATGCCAATAACGGCTCCATTACGCTTCCTCCAAGCGAACATCAACCACTGCGCCTGCGCTCAGGATCTCTTGCTCCAGAGCATGGCGCAGTGGTTGATTAACATCGCTGTGGTCGCTAAGCCGTATTTCGTCCTGCCCAGGGAAGACTGGGTGGCGGACCTAAGCGGCTCAGTGACCATAGTGTCGTCGGCCGCCGCCGGCACCCCGACCCTTGAAAGTGTCAGGAGAGGTCGGGGGTGCGTAGCAGCCCGGTTCGGGGAGATCGTCGTGGTAGGAGTCTACTTCTCCCCGAACCGAACTCTCGCCGAGTGCCACAACTCTCTCGCAGAGTTGAGTGTCGTCGTCGGAAACCATTCCCTCCCCGTGCTTGTCCTCGGGGATTTCAATGCCAAGAACTTGGCTAGGGGTTCTCGTTGCACAAACGTGCGGGGAAGGATGGTGGAGGACTAGGCCCTGGAGAAGGGCCTGGTCGTCCTAAATCGGGGTTCTGTCGCCACGTGTGTGAGGATGTGGGGCGAGTCGGTGGTGGACATCTCGTTCGCTAGCCCCGCTCTGTCACCGCGTGTCGTTGACTGGCGCGTCATGGAGGGGGTGGAGACCTATTCCGACCACCAGTACATCCGGTTCGACGTCTCCATCCAGACCTCAAGCGCGCCGGTCCAACAGGCCCCGAGTGGCTCCTCCTGGAAGCCTCGACCGTGCAGGCCTGGGTGACATCACCGGACAGGCCTGCCGACGTTAATGATGAGGCAGGGTGGTTCCAGGAGGCCATGTCCGACATATGTGACGTGCAATGCCCCGAGTCCGGCCAGGAAGCGCCCGGCATCAGGTGTACTGGTGGTCGCGTGAGCTGACATCTTTACGGAGGCGTGCGTGGCTGCGCGACACCTGTACGCCAGGCACCGCAGGCTCCGCATTCGCCCACCGAATGCGGCAGCCATTGAGGCGGAGCTTTACGAGGGCTACAGAGCGGCGAAGACCACCCTCCGCGAGGCTGTCCTGCGGGCCAGGGATCTGGCCCGCGAGGAGATAGACAAACACACACACACACACAGACAGAGATCCGTGGGGGCGCCCTTACAAGATGGTGCGGGATAAACTCCGCACCTGGGCCCCCCCGCTGACGCAGAGTCTTCGGCCTCAGCTCGTGGAGGACGTGGTGAGCGCTCTGTTCCCCTCGCGAGGGGAACACCCGCCCCCGCCTATGGCTCCGCCGGCTGCGGTGCCGGAAGCGGACCACGAAAGTGACGACGACGACGCTCCGGAAGTGACCGGGGTAGACATGAGAGTGGCGGTACGCAGGCTCAGTGCCAAAAATACCGCCCCGGGACCCGACGGCTTGCCTGGCAAAGCCTGGGTCCTGGCCTCGGAGGCTCTCGGTCCCCGACTGGAGGGGCTCCTAAGCGCATGTTTGGAGAGAGGCCAGTTCCCGCTTCGTTGGAAGACGGAGAAGCTGGTCCTCATCCGGAAGCCGGGGCGCCCGGCGGACTCTCCGTCCGCCTACCGGCCCGTGGTGCTGCTCGACGAGGTGGGCAAGCTCTTTGAAAGAGTTATTGCAAACCGCCTCGCCGAGCACCTTGCGAGGACTGGGCCGGATCTTGCGGAACACCAGTTTGGTTTCCGCAAGGGGCGCTCTATGGTGGACGCCATCATGCGCGTGAGGGCCCTAACGACGGGGGATGCGGTGTCCCGGGGTGGGGTGTCCCTGTGTCTCTCGACATCGTCAACGCCTTCAACTCCATGCCCTGGAGCTGCAAAAGGGAGGCACTCCGGTATCACCGGGTGCCGACCTACCTCCGTCGTGTGGTCGGGGACTACCTGACGGACAGAGGCGTCATCTACCCCGGTCGCAGCGGAGAATGGAACCGGCGAGAGATGTCGTGCGGTGTTCCGCAGGGATCGGTTCTAGGCCCGTCCTTGTGGAACATCGGTTACGACTGGGTGCTGCGCGCCGACCTCCCTAGTGGCGTCAGCGTCGTCTGCTACGCAGACGACACGCTGGTGCTGGCACAGGGGAGGTCGCACGAGGCGGCGGCCGAAATAATGACACGCGGGGTTGCGATAGTCGTGGAGAGAATCCGGCAACTGGGTCTCGAGGTGGCACTGCACAAGTCCGAGGCCATGTGCTTCCATGAGCCTCGGAACGCGCCACCTCCGGGATCCGCAGTGATGGCAGGAGGGGTTTCCATCGGCGTCGAGTCGACGCTGAAGTATCTGGGACTTGTCCTCGACAGCCGGTGGAACTTCGTTGAGCATTTCCGACGTTTGGCCCCCAAACTGGAACGGACAGGGACTGCCTTCAGGCGGCTCCTGCCCAACCTGTGGGAGCCGAACGCCTCCTGCCGGAGGCTCTACGCGGGAGTCGTGCGGTCCATGGCCCTTTACGGGGCCCCGGTGTGGGCGCGTTCATAGAGGCGGCGTGCCGCCCACCATTTGAACGCGCCCCAGAAGGTAGTAGCCGTAAGGCTGGTCCGGGGGTACCACACAATCTCCCGCGAGGCGGCGAACCTCCTTGCCGGATTGCCGCCATGGGATCTGGAGGCGATACATGAGCGGCGCGCGGAGGCGCTACGCCGGAGGGAAACTCCGCTGCCGCGGCAAATTGTCGCTCAGCGGACGGACTTCCGGCGTGATCTCATGGCGACATGGAGAGAGCGACTGTCGCAACCCCGTGCAGGGCACACCACAATAGTGGCGGTAAGTCCCCTCTTTGAGGAGTGGCTGGAGAGACGCCACGGCGTCCTCACCTTCCGCCTGACGCAGGTTCTTACCGGACACGGATCTTTCGGTAAGTTTCTGCACCGAATCGGGCGAGAGGAGACGCCCGGGTGTTTGCATTGTGAGGATCGACCGGAGGACACGGTGGAGCACACGGTGGAGGTGTGCCCTGCTTGGGTGGAGCACCGCCGTGTCCTCGAGGTGGCGATCGGCGGCGGCGACCTCTCGCTTCCGGCCCTGGTTCGTGCCATGATCCGGAGCGAGACGGAATGGGACGCCGTCACCTCCTTCTGCGAAGCAGTCATGCTAGCGAAGGAGGTGGCGGAACGTGAGAGGGAGATAACCTCACGTCCCGGCCGCCGCGGGAGACGCCCCGGGCGTCGGGGGCCACGTGGTGGCTTCCGGCCACCGTAGGCGCGGGCCTGTGGACGGGGAGCTATGGGCTAGCTCGCCGTCCTTCCGTCTCATGACGACAGGCCGTGTCGACGGCGCGTTCGTGTTCCGCGCGCGCCTCAAAGAGAGTCAGCAATAGGGAAGGGGTCCGCAAGGGCCGAAGCCTGCCGGGGCTGCGGGACTATTCGAAAGAGATACCGTGGCCCCGGAACACAAAGGGCGATGAAGGAACATGGATGGGTTTTAGTCAGTAAAAGTCAGACACTCCCTCCTGCTTCGCCCAGAGCGGGAGAAGTCATTTGATGATTTCAAATCCTAAAAAAAAAAAAAAAAAGGTAATGGACAGATTTTTTTCCTAAAATCAAAGTATTGTATTACACAATTCTGGGACAGTTTTGGAAGTCTGTTACTTGTAATTGGTTTCTTTTTTTGCCAACGCTTTTACCGTTTTTTGTACCACACAGTCCCACACAAATTCTTGTCACTACACACGATTTTACATAGAAACAAGAAGTTATTTTGAGATCATCAACATACACGAGGAACAAAAGCTAACGCACATACAACTGAAAGTTAAACGGCCCAGTAATCACGGAGGTAGGTGAAACAAACAGATACATTTTTTGAAAGTCGGTCAAAAATTGATAGGATACTCCTTGGAGAAGCCTATAGCCTGAGCCGACCGTTGAATAGACAGTAGTTGCGTATATTTAGATATTCGTTTAGGTATCGGCTAGTGTAAGTAAAAACCGGATGAGCGTTATAAAATTATGTAGATTGAAATCGGGCCCCAGAACAACTAATTACTTACGAGCTAAAAATATTATAATATTACATGAAGATTGGAATAACAAACGTAGGTGTATTTTAATATGGAATATTAGGTACCTCAGCGTTCAAAGTGTCACACTTCCAGTAATTGTACCTGCCCTGTCGAGACATCATCGGTATTCTACGTCTGCCAGCAGGCGAGAAAAAGTCGTCCGTGAAGGTTTTGTCAAATTTATTCAACCATTGACCCTAGAAAATGACGTTCCTCTTAAAAACACATACTTGAATATTTGCTTTTAATATAATGGTGAACTTAGGTAATTTAAATTGGGTACATTGGATTGTGATGGCAAACATTAGACACTCGAAACAAGATTGTGGCCTGTTGCCGTTGTCATATGATTACATGGGAACCAGTTGTGTCGCGGCGGTTGTCTTTAGTAAATCTAAAGACAACCGCCGCTCATAAGCTCCTCCCTGTTCAACTTGGGGAGATATTCAAGAATTTCTCATAATAAAATTGAATGCCCAGTCTTTACTTCCAGAAAGATAAGTAGACATATAATCATCCACAACATCATTTATGTCTACAAAAATTGTGACTGTTGGTTGGTGACCAGCCATTATATCGAGACCTCTCCTTGCCACCGAAAGCACATTACGGAACGGTTTGTTGTGCTGGGTCCAACGGGTTCCGATTGTCATTGTTGTAGATCTTTGACAGTCGTAACAATGAGCTAGAAAGGGTGAACATTAGTTTTACCAACGAATATAGTATTTACCAGTTACAGCGTTGTGGCAGTCACATAGGCTGTCGCTCGAAGTAAAGACTGGAAGCTAACCATCACATCGTTGGGATAGGCGAGGCAATGTAATAATGTGTACTTACTGCAAAATATACAGCGTTGACGAGAATCAACGATGTATCTTCGGTTATATCCCGTGGTCTAATCAACTGTGTGATTTTATTCCTCGTCTGTTTGGCCACCTGGGTTGTGAAGGTTACTTTGTATTAATATTATGGAAAGCAGTTTATGACTTCTTCTTCCGGTGATGGCCATCAAATCAAAATAATTATCCTTGTCCTTTACAAGGTGGAACGTGGAACGGCTCAGTAGCACTTCTAATCCAAAATACGTAGTTTCATATGAGTTGATGTTAATTTTGTGGAAATGCAACGGCATCCATTTTTATACCGCGGGCTGTGGTGAAATTAAAATCGGTCAAGCCGTTTCGGAGGAGTTTGATAACAAACACCTGTGACACGAGATTTTTTTTTATATACTCGAGAGCAATGAATCCGGGTCACTTAAAGAATGTTAAAAATCTCGGAAACTAAAAATGATAGGTTAATGCAATAAATTGTATTTAATAGACAATGTAATACTCCTTAAATGAAAGTAAAAAAAATATGAGTCACCATACATTTTATTAACACAAAATTACATAAAGAAAAAAACTGCTGATCTCTCCTTAAAACAAAAATAGGAAACATGAAATTGTTGAACTTTATTACGATTTTCTTGAATTTTAATACTTCGTATTGCCTCCTCGTGCTTCCATTACTGCGTTTACGCGGTTTGGCATGCTGTACACCAAGTTCCTTATACGATTTTGGGGAATATTCTCCCATTCCTCTGTGAGAGCAATTTTGAGCTCACGAATCGTGATTGGGGGAGGGTTTCGTTGTTTTACGCATCTGCCTAGCTCGTCCCAAGCATGCTCGATCGGGTTGATATCCGGGCTGCGCGCTGGCCACTCCATACGAGTAATGTTCATCTCTTGAAGGTAGTCATTCACAATCCTACCTGTATGAGGTCGGGCATTGTCATGCATAAATATAGCATCCTCACCTAAATTGACCATAAATGGACCAACGTGATCATTGAGGATTTCTTCCACATATCTTACGCTAGTTAAAGAGCCGTTTTCTATGATCACCAGCTCTGTGCGACTTTCAGAAGAAATTCCGGCCCACACAAGTACAGACCCACCACCGTAGGCTACTTTTTCTTCGATGCATGCTTGCTTGAATCTTTCCCCTGGTCTTCGATACACTCTGTGTCTTCCATCGTGCTTGTAGAGCATAAATTTTGATTCGTCGGAGAACATAACTTTTGACCAATCTTCAATACTCCAATTTACGTGGCTCTGGGCATATCTTAGTCTTGAAATACGATGCTCACGCTCCAGTTTAGGGCCGTTTGCAGGTCTAAGGGGTTTTAAGTTAGATTCAGCAAGCCGACGTCTTACTGTCCATGCACTTGGGTTACTTCCTCCGAGGCGTCGAAACTGATTTGTGAGTTCAGTTCCTGTGAGAAAGCGATTTCGAAGCATGGTGTTCACCAAGTATCGGTCTTCTCGTGCTGTGGTACACCTGGTTCTGCCCGTTCCTGGTCTGCGTAGGTTAGAACCAGTTTCTTCATAACGTCGGAGAACTCTTTGTACTGTTGACAGCGACACACCGACAGTCCTGGCTGTATCGCGCTGACTCCGGCCGGTTTCCAGCATTGTAAGTATTCTGGTGCATTCTTCAGGCGTAAGCGACATAATTTCAGCTTGAATAATGAATATAGAGCACTATCAACATGGTTTATGTACCCACATAAATGACAGATTACAAACAAAAGCAAAACCAAATGCTGTAATTTCGTAGTTCCATCTTCGAAAGCGGCCCTTTTTCAAATTTGATTTTTTTATGATATAACTATACAATAACTAAGAAGTTTTAATACCTTCATTTAAGGAGTATTACATTGTCTATTAAATATAATTTATTGCATTAACCTAGCATTTTTAGTTTCCGAGATTTTTAGGATTCTTTAAGTGACCCGGATTCATTGCTCTCGAGTGTATTAGAACATTACTTCCCTGTTTAAATCGGATTTTTTTAACAATTTCAAAGCTTTTTTGCACGATTATCTAATCCTTTTTCTAAAATAAAAGTATAGCCTACGTTACTCCTTATAACATCCAGCTACAGCCAGTAAAGGGACAGGACAGACAGACAGACCGATAAACAGTAAGACAAAAGGTATTGCGATGTTAGTGAGTTCTTTACTCAATTACTGGAGTAATTACATTTTACATTACAGGGCAAGCAGGCAAAATATGACAAAAATAGACAACCCGTGAAAATAGCTTTATAATTATAAGTACAGATAAGACTGATGATGTTAAATCTTTACAAATTAATAAAAAACGAAGTGCAATTTCGAAATAACAGCTTTTTACTGAATGCATAATAATAAAGGAAAGTGAGTACAGCAGTCATTGTGCCGATAGTCGTGTCGGCCAATGGCTTAATAGTCAAGAGCCTCGACCAACATCTTAGGAGGCTCTCGCTTGGCAGCTGGATCAAGGGCTTGATTCAGAAAACAGTTCTTCTGGACACGGCACGTATTGTTAGGAGGTTCTTCTCTCAAGAGCCCTGACCACCGGCAGCTCGGACCCTGTTCCCAGTGCTGGTGGGCTACTATTTTATATTTTTAAATGTTTTTATTTATATTGTTTTTATATTAGGAATATTTTAAAATGTAACGATATGTTGTAAATTGAATAAACGATTAATAATGACAGTGAATATTATACGGTACCTACAATTTTTTTATTTTATTTATTTTATATTTCTGTCTGTTGGTTCCGGCTAGTACCCGAAACAGCTGTACCGATATGTTGACCGCTGTGACTTTTATAGCTGATGTTGTAAGGAGGCTAATTTTATTTCAGAAAAAGGATTGGGGTCCCGTGAAAAAAAAATAACCCTAAACCCTAAAATTTGTTAACTTATTCAAATAGGGAAGTAATACTTTTATAATAATTTCACGCTGACGAAGTTCGCGGGCAGCAGCTAGTCATCACTACATATTATAAAACAAAGTTCTCCGCCGCGTCTGTCTGTCTGTTCGCGATAAACTCAAAAACTACTGCACCGATTTTCATGCTGTTTTCACCAATGGATAGAGTGGTTCTCGAGGAAGGTTTTAGTATATAATTTGTCTAGCGGGCGGGCGAAGCCGTGGGCATCAGCTAGTAAATTATAAATAAAGATGAAGTAAATTTACTCTTTCATCCTTACCCATTCGTTGATGGTATGTGCAGATTTTGGTGGATTCTTTGCACTGATCTTCTGAACAGACGACTTGAATACGAGTTTTGTGTTAGATGCATACGTCTTATTGATACTGTTTCTAGTAGAAACATATATCCTGTTGGCCATAGCTAAAGTTACTCCTGGCAGATACTCCAAACTGGTTATAAGTTCCTTGAATGTGGGGTTTAACTGTGTAACAAAGATTTAACGAAACCAATAAAATGTATGTTGGGTATATGAATTTCATTTTCAAATCTAGTTGTTATTTTTGACGACCCAAATGGCGCAGCGGTAGTGAGGCTGCCTTAGGGTCGCGGGTTTGTCTGGTGTTGTTTGCAAATGTTTGTGTGATGAGTCAGTTTATATTTATAAACAGTATGTGTTTACAAAAAAAAAAAACGGATCTATGTAGTATATCAACTATCTGTTGTGCACGACACAAGACTCGTTGCTTAGTGTGGCGCTAGATGGCGCTGTGTGTAATGTCCAGCGATATATTTGTATTATTTTTATAGAATTAATCAATACTATTTTATTAATCTTATCGCAGTGAATAATTACTTGTTCTCTGCTGGAAAGATGTAGGGCTTTTAATAATTCTTTTTCTGTTCTTTTCCCTGCTCCCATTGCCAATTTGCCGAGAGGCATCATCACGGACACCGGAGAGCAGATCATATTCGTGGCATGGTCCGCCAACGCTGCTTCCTACAAACGAAAATAAGGGGTTGACTACGTTTACCCACACGAATCGGCTTCAGTCGATCACTTAAAGTTCAGCAACAACAACAGTTTAGTTAGTTAGTTCGGTTAGTTCCGCGGCTCTAAGTGAGGCCACTCTCCAACTTAGAATGGATCGTCTGCTACGTTATACGTGGGACGAACACGCAAAGATTACGTTACGCACTTCAGTGCGCTTTTCAAGTCGCTCTAGGTGTGACACCTCGTAAATACGAACCTGACAATTTTCCAGGAGAAACAAAAAACTGTTTTGATAATTATGTACATTGCATGCTTTTTGTTATTTTATTGATTATTAAATAAAATACCGTATGTTTTCTTGTACGTACGTGAAAAATCACCTTGGCATGCTTGGTGTCTATTAATTTGTAGTGTACGTGGTATCACTACCATTTCTGTAAATATTTACTGTCACCTAAGAGGTCTCCCTTTTTTTGACTGAGGTTGATGTAGGTTGAGAGGATCCCAGTGGCCGGGTCTCGAGGTGGCACTGCACAAGTCTGAGGCCATATGTTTTCATGAGCCTCGGAATGCGCCACCGACGGGATCCTTACTGACGGTAGGAGGGGTTTCCATCGGCGTCTAGTCGACTTTGAAGTACCTAGGACTCGTCCTCGACAGCCTGTGAACCTCGTGGCCACCAGTTGCCCCCGGCCACAGTAGGCGCAGGCCTGTGGACGGTGAGCTATGGGCTAGCTCGCCGTCCGTCCGTCTTATGACAACAGGCCGTGTCGACGGCGCGTTCGTGTTCCACGCGCACCTCAAAGATATGTCAGCAAAAGGAAGGGGACCCCAAGGGCCTGCCGGGGCTGCGGGACTGTTCGAAAGAGATACCGTGGCCCCGGAACACAAAGGGCGAAGAAGGAACATGGATGGGTTTTAGTCAGTAAAAGTCTTACACTACCTCCTGCTCCGCCCAGAGCGGGAGGAGTCTTTTGATGATTTCCCATCCGAAAAAAACAAAAGGTTGATGTAGGTTAGTAGCTAGATCTTAAGATCACAATTTTTCTTGTATTTGAGTGTTTTTAGAGTCTAGCACTCAAATACAAGAAAAATTGTGATATTTGTTTAGAACACTCCCGACAGGAATAACCAAACTTTCTCTCTATAATTTTCTCTATATATTTTTTTATATTGCCCGAGAAAGTTTTAGTGCTAGACGTTTTAGAAGAACGACACGACGTTCGAGATGTTCTAGAAGTTTCAGTGTTTTCACAATTTTAGAGCTAGACTCTAAAAACACTGAAGACACAAGAAAAATGATAGCCCTCTTAGACTTACAAGGTCCCACCTCACAAAGTGCTTCCAACTTTTGTTACGAGATGTCACTAATAGCCAATTCCTAAGTGAAGTACCCTAAGTCCTGTTTGTACATACAAGGTATCACCAGAAAGATGGAAAATTGCGTGATGGACAATTTTGCTTCAAAATGTAAAATACACCAATAATTGTAAGTACGAGGTATCACATCTAGAGCGAGGTAATATTTGCAAGCAACGTATCCGTGTATAGCGCGGCTGTACACGACTGTACATGTCGCCGATCTCGCATAGGTCCGTTTCCTTGACCGCAGTAGACTAGCCCCTTTTCAGAAACCGGGTGTAAGTATAGCTGATTGAAACAATAATGTGTGAAATTACCACAGCGAATTCTCTCCGAATTTTCCCTTCAAGGTTCAAATAGCCACTGATGTGAGGCATTCTAGCTGCGAAGCTGTCTTCAGAAGAAAATGAGTATTTGGGTTTATGTTTTCTTGCCGAAACCATAAAACCTAAATAGATAACTGCAAAAACATGTATTGTCATCAATAGTAAACGCCCTAAAGGCATCGACTGTTACAGGCCCTAGTTCGATATTCTTGAATTAGGATCTTCATAATTGAAGTTTCATATCGATCAAGCTGAGCATTACATTGCGCTTTTTTGTAACAGACCAACAAACATTGTTATAGATCAAGGCTGCTCAACTTAATTTGAAGTTGGATCAATATTTTCGCGTCAACCAGCGGGCCATGTAGTCAATATAACTTGCCTTTAGTAACGGTAGATATCTACGAATACTTAGCTTTTAACATTAAACAAAACTTTTAATTAGAAACATTGAAGTTTTTTGTGCTTATCGAATATTGATAAATTGTTTATCAATATTCGATAAAAAAAAAACTCACGTCTAGAAGATGGTGGCTAAATAAAAACAGCTGTAGTGGTCGATCGTCAATGTTAAGCACGCGCTGGCCAAGGTTCGGGGAAAACACTTAAAGCCGTTCGCCCCAGCTGTCATTTGTAGACCAATTATTAACAGCCGTTACAGGTGAGGCAGTGGCCCAAAAGTCTAACAGTCAATCTTAGCATGGAGTATCATTACCCAGTACTTAATGGATTGTGGCGCTCTGATAGGCAGCCACTCCATGTAAAATACTGGTATCCACTTGAATCCGTATAGAGTGGGAGCCGACCCCAACGTAATTGCTAGGCAGATGATGATGAGTAAACTCAAGTCTTATAAGATATGTTTCGCAAAGAGTTATGTACGTATACAACAGTTTTCATAAAGCTGAGAGTTGGCAACACATTTTTACAAATCTGCAAAGCAACTTATAGCAAGAAAGTCTTCTTTTTAGAACTAATTTTTGATGACTGCTGTGGCTGTAACTATACTTGCAGTAAAAAAAATGTTTAAGATTTCTGAAATAACTAGCTGGATGGATCTGGTCTGAAATCTGTTTTCAAAAGACTAATCAGCCGACCACTGTCGGCGGGCCAATTTAAATGCGATGGCGGGCCACATCGTTTTGCCTGCGGGCTTGGAGTTGAGCAGCCTTGCTATAGTATAGTTATCGTTGAGCGTTGAGCCCAATGAAGCCAATTTAAATGATCTCCGCCGTATCAATTACAATATACGCATGAAATATTGCGATCGATGCCGATTTGGTACAAAATCGATTGCTACACCGGTCACTATTGCATCATTGTATTATGTAATGTTCCAAATCAAATTCCAAATTGTTACGTTATAAGTTAAAGCTCCCAGGTAGACCCAAATCAGATTCATCTATTTTGATCCATCCATGAATCGTAAACTTAACCGTGCGAGTAAATATGTACCCTTTAATTTTGTTTTCATGGATAGGCGGTTAGCCTATAGTCCTATACACAAAGGTTATATAACGGTATCTTGCAGAAATGGGGACAGCTAGAGTCATTGAGACGATAGACAGCAAACTAGACTGGATTGATTAAATACCGACCAGACAAAAACAAATAGATAACACTCACCAATAAAAGTTAGTCTCATTTTAGTAAATTAACTAGTCGATTCATGAGACGCAAATCGACTGCAGAAAAGAAAATTAACACCACTCCGACTAACTGATAAGATGTCAATCGTTTTTTTTTTCAATTAAGTGATTCGTTTCTACTGATAGTGCGCAAAACTAAATAAATCGCGCTTACGAGTATCATTCGTTTTATTGTTTTACTGCACAAGATATTTATCTTTGTTATGAGTTAACTTAGGTTTTAATTAGTAGGACTTACTTAGACTTTGTAAAACAAGTTCAGATTTTTAATATTAACCATGTATTCATCATCCATTGGCAGGCGTCGGCGTCGTCGACGGCTGCCGTTTATCTGCCATTGGCAAGGTGCCGCCCGTTTGTAAGAACCCTTAGGAAAACAATAGATATACCTAAAAACAGATACTTAGTAACAACATCCTCACCAATATTTTTATTTGTATTTTTTAAATAATATTGAAAAATGGAATTAATTTGTAAAAAGATAATAATAACTCACCAATAACTTTAGGGAACAAGAGTGGACCAAGTCTCAGTGCGAAACAGGTATTCTTCTTCTCAAATTAGCGTCGGACATCCAAATGGTGATTCCCACCCGATACCGCTCGTCCATTGGCTTGTATGAAATCCTTTGATGCCTAGCACACGTACAGTCACGACCACCAATATGTAAACACTTCACAGCTTTTAAAAGTATTTATTGTAGAAGGATAAGGAAGTAAGGATATAATATTAAGTGTGGTAAGGATTGATAAAGGAGATTAAAAGGAAGTCCCGTCTGTTCGGAGGACCCTTCCTTTTCGATGAAGGATGAGGATCTATCCACCCTATCTCACATAACTCTAACAGCTTTGCTTTTTTCTACTGCAGTGACTGTTCAGGGCTGTTTGCTGTTTGTGTTGATAATTGCATGAAATTCATATTATGTATGTTGTAACGTATGGTTATTTTGATGAAAATATTTTAAGATAATTAAAATACAATAAGTTTTAGTTTTTTATTTCATTTATTGGTTTCTTTACATTACATAAAATAACATAACACTTGTACTCCCCAAAGGGTAAGACAGATTGGTCACTTTGATAGTTATTTAAGTATTTCCAGTAAATATTCCCGCAAACAACTGCTCTTGATAAGCTCTGATGTAAAACAGAAACGGACGATTCACTTTCATTGTGGGATTACTAAAACCGGCAGACATAGCAACGATTACCATTCCTGAAACCACGAATACACAAGTGTCAAGAGATCCTTTTTGAATAAGCTAACGAACGCTAAATTAAAGAAAGAAGGCAGACATATTTTTCCAGTATAACATGATAATGTAAACGCAAAATGTAAATTTTTACGGTTAGTACTCGTAGGTACATAAAACAGGTGAGGGGGAAAAGCAATAAAATCCAAAAAGTTAGTTTAGTAGGTACCTACAGAGCTTTTTCAATTTCTACTGCTGCTGCTGTTTGCTTATCAGTTTAGAACAGTCGTTTGACGATTAGCCTAATTGAACAAGAATACCTTGTAGCCAATTTTCTCCGCTCAATTAAAAAAAAAAAATTAAAAACGATAAATTAAATTTAATGTGCAGTCATGCATGTAAAGCGAGGGCATTCTGTGGGAACCCAGCTCTCGGATTCCATAAAGCCTAGGTCCCTCTCAGCAACGGAAACTTATAAGTATTTTGTGTATGTCGGAAGCACAGGAGATCAATGTTGCGGGAGCGCTTCTTTGGCCGCCTGAGAAACGTATTTAATAGTCTTTTATCTGGTGAAAATAAGGTGCGCGCCTTCAACGGTTGGGTCATGCCAGTATTGAAGTACTCTTTCGGCATACTTAAATGGACTTAAACAGAACTAGACGACCTGGATCAGCGGGTCCGTACATTGTTGACGACATATCAAATGCATCACCCACGTTCTTCGGTTATGAGACTGTATATCCCACGGAGGTGTGGAGGTCTCGGCTTTTTAAATGCTAAGACTCTCAACAATCGTGAGATATGCAGTCTCAGGGAGTATTACCGACGACAACAAGAAGCCCATGCAGGGATGGATCGAAATGTTGTCCCGGTGGACAAGAGCCTCACCCCGCTCTCCTTGGCTAAAGAGAACTGGCGCAAACATATAGCCAAGAGTACATATATGTTTCATAAATAATGTAAATCTTTGCATGCCGAATGGTAAAATATGGCTGAGCTTTTATACTATGTCATAACAACTATTGTATTACCCATATTTGCAAAATAAAATTCTATTCTATTCTATTCTAAACCTATTACAGGTTGACACTAACAACCGGGCAAATCAATCCGTCACATTACCTCCGGGTGTTCTCGTCTAGCTAATGGAGAGTACTTGCATAGATACAACCTTGTAGCCAGATTTATAAATCAGCAACTTGCTTGAAAATACAGCCTTGTGGAATCGGAAGTGTCGTACTATAGGTATGTGTCCGACTCAGTTCTAGAAAATCGCAATTTCACATTGTACTAGGTTCAATCCATTATCACTGACAGGACTATTGTAACCAATAAACCTGATATAGTGGTGGTGGATCGATTAGAGTAATGCGTTATGAATGTTGACATAACGGTCGGGCATGACAAGAACCTAGTGAAAGCTAGAATAATAAGCAAATCAAGTATCTTGACTTGGTGCCGCGTGGTTGTCGACTTGTAGGGTGTGAACTCAGATATCATTCAAGCGCCAAAAAATCTTCGTAGTATTTAAATACCACAGAAAAAGAGTTACCTAATAAATAAATACATAATCTGTCGGTAGAAGAACACAGATAGTTTCTAGCACCGCACACGAAATGGTTTAGTCAAAGAGTGCAGAAGATAGAAGTTGGAAGATTTATTTCAGTCCAGATCACGTGTAAATAAAACAGTGTGCATCAGGGCATAACACGTTCGTAACCTTTAAAGAAAATTAACTTAAGAATGTCCCGTAGATTTATTTCGGAATACTATCATACAAAATAATGACAGAAAATTCAATTTTGTTACAGTCATTAGATTTGTTTATGAACCTCTAGTTTTGCATCACTGTCAAAATCACAGTGGCCTTTAAGTGCTTTAGGCTAAGGTTGTTGTTGGGTGGCTACCAACAACCGTTCTTTCAAAATCACAGCGAACTTTACGTTTCATTAAGGTTGTTACTGTCAGAGGTAGATAAACCTAAAAGGTCTGTAATGATTGAATAGCATTTCCGGGTGAGGCGGTAATGACAAAATAATAAATTTAGCTTACCCGTAGCTGCGGCTGCTTCTGTACCTACTTCAGTTACTTCAATAACCGCTTTGTGGAGTGCTTCAGTTACAAACACAGTTTCATCGTCGATTATTCGATTCAAATCTGAGCGTTTACTGTCAAATATAGTCTTCAAACCAACCTGGAATGTATTTTAAAAGGTATTTTTTTGATCAGGCATTTATTGATCACATTTTAAATTCATTAGAATTACTTACAACACCTTCTTTTTTATCTGTTTTCACAATTTTTACGCCTCGCTAAATTGAAAATTAGCAAAAAAAAACCTTTCTTCTTTAGGTAAAAATTAAAAAGTTTTACTGTATGTTCAAAAACCCTGTCCGACTCGTAAGGGTATTAGGTATTAGATATCGAGATTAGATTCTATTTAGGTAATCCTTTTTGGAGAGCAAGTAAAAAGATACACCCCGATGAAAATTAAATAAAATTTACTAAAATGAGGAAACTTAGATGGCAACACACGGGCGCTAGCGGTCTCAGGTAATGACGTCATAAAAAAACAATTGAAGATCGAACATAAGTATGTCAAGAAGGTGTTGTCACGTTTTAAAAGTTTGAAAGTTTTTTTATGTTAAATGGGCCTACTCTTGACCTCAATCTAGTCCTGAGGACAGAGATGAGGTCGACGATGGAGCGAACTAACCCAAAAGAAGCCTATTAACTCATTCATAACATTTGTATACTAGGTTAGGTTTCTCTTTCATTCACTTTCATTTGAATAGTATTGTCACTTTTGCTCACTCATATTGAAAATCCTGTCTATCATCCATGCGGGGTGTGTGATCATATTTATTCTTCCCAGCTAAGAATTCCACTATCTCTCTCCCCACATTTGGTGTAAAAGATAAATATGAAACTGTTTTCAGTGAAAAACTGAAAGCCTCATGTGATACTTTTTTATATATTTAAACTTCATTTATACATAGGCGGACTTAATGCCACAAGGCATTCTCTACCGAGAAGCTATATAACTGTTACCGGAAATGTATGAAACAAAAATGTTGGAAATATAAACAATTCCGAGGCTATTTATGAAATGTGTGACGAATTACATACTTTTCCGTTAACATTTAATAAAATCGATGATGACAGGAAAAAATTACAAGTTAGACGGCTTGCGTCCACTTTGCTCTTGTATTCATACTGGTATTAACAAATGAACACCTACCGCTTTTAAAAAATCTTTCAGATCCAGTACGGTCTCAATTTTGAACTTTGGCATCGTGAGTGTAATGTCCGTTTTCTTCATTTTTTTCAAAGCGCTGTTTAATAGATCTGGTTTTTTTTTCAATTTTTGCAGTAGTTGCCCTAAATCATTGTCGCTGTACGGTAGGACTACTATCATTGCCGATTCCGAACCTTCGTAAAGTATTTCTACGATCTGGTGGAAAAAATAATTTATCACATTCAATTTTTGAATCATTACTTCGCAGGGACAAACAGTAATCGAAGGTTTTTCACAATCAGACTTCCAAAAAAGAGGAAATTAACAAAATATACTGAACGTAAGTAAGTTTAGGAAGTCTGCTACTTGTAACTCGTTTTTTTTTGGTACCACACAATTCTCAATCCAACACAAATCTTTGTCACTACACGCAATTTTACATTAAACCTAGAAGTAATTTTGAAATCATCAACATAGACGAGGAACAAAAAGCTAACGCACAACAACTGAAAGTTAATTGGCCCAGTAATCGCAGAAAAATAGGTGTAGGCGGCCGGCGCGCGGACTGCGAGCTTGCACCTCGCGGACGTCGCTTAGTCAGCGCGCTGGCGGCTAGCCGTAGCCTTGAGGCGACACCGTGCTGCAGCTGTGCAGTTGCGGTGCCGGTGTACTGTGTACTTCAAAGTGCCAAAATTCAAAAAAAATCAACAAAACCCGGTATATGTGTATGGATTGTCAACTTTTGGTGCCGAGACGAGCGTTGAAAAAAAATCAGCGCGCTTTATTTGACATTCGTTTAGGTATCGGCTAGTGTGAGTGAAAACGGGATTATTGTTATAAAATTATGGCAATAGCAGATTGAAATCGGTCCTCGGAACAACTAATTACTTACAAACTAAAATAACATTACATGAACATTTTGGACGGGGTGAAGAACTTTGTAACAAACGTAGGTGTATTTTAATGTGGAATATTCTACGGAAGTGAATATAAACGTAAGGAATATTAGGTACCTCAGCGTTCAAAGTGTCACACTTCCAGTAATTGAACCTGCCCTGTCGAGACATCATCGGTATTCTACGTCTGCCAGCAGGCGAGAAAAAATCGTCCGTGAAGGTTTTGTCAAATTTATTCAACCATTTACCCTAGAAAATTATGTTCCTCTTAAAAACATAAAAAAATGCTTGATGATTTCCTTTTAATATAATGATGAACATAGATACTTAAAATTACTATACATTGAAAAGCAAACATTAGACACTTGAAAGTATTCCCAGTTTTTGGCGTTAGCCCAAAGATGTTTCGAGTTGCTATCGAACAATGTTGCTCTGCAACATTACCGCCTGTTGTCGTTGTCATAAGATTACATAGCAACTTTACCGCCTGTTGTCGTTGTCATAGGATTACATAACAACATTACCACCTGTTGTCGTTGTCATAGGATTACATAGCAACATTGCCGCCTGTTGCCGTTGTCATAGGATTACATAGCAACATTGCCGCCTGTTGCCGTTGTCATAGGATTACATAGCAACATTGCCGCCTGTTGCCGTTGTCATAGGATTACATAGCAACATTGCCGCCTGTTGCCGTTGTCATAGGATTACATAGCAACATTGCCGCCTGTTGCCGTTGTCATAGGATTACATAGCAACATTGCCGCCTGTTGCCGTTGTCATAGGATTACATAGCAACACTGCCGCCTGTTGCCGTTGTCATAGGATTACATAGCAACATTGCCGCCTGTTGCCGTTGTCATAGGATTACATAGCAACATTGCCGCCTGTTGCCGTTGTCATAGGATTACATAGCAACATTGCCGCCTGTTGCCGTTGTCATAGGATTACATAGCAACATTGCCGCCTGTTGCCGTTGTCATAGGATTACATAGCAACATTGCCGCCTGTTGCCGTTGTCATAGGATTACATAGCAACATTGCCGCCTGTTGCCGTTGTCATAGGATTACATAGCAACATTTCCGCCTGTTGCCGTTGTCATAGGATTACATAGCAACATTGCCGCCTGTTGCCGTTGTCATAGGATTACATAGCAACATTGCCGCCTGTTGCCGTTGTCATAGGATTACATAGCAACATTGCCGCCTGTTGCCGGTGTCACAGGATTACATAAGTTGTGTCGCGGCTGTTGTTTAACTTGGGTGTATATTCAAAAATTTCTCTTAGTAAAATTGAATGCCGAGTCTCTATTTCGAAAAAAAATCGGGTGGAGCTGTGTCGGTGCACACGGCCGTTGGTTTTAACGTGAAACGTCTATATCAGTGAGTCGCTTTTAGTGTTAAAGATTAAAAGAAAACCAATATTATTATTATTATTGGTTATTTTTTTAAAATTTTTAACACTTATTGGTTATTTTTTATTTAAGTCGATTGGTCTAAACAAATTCTGTAAATACAAAAAAAAATCACCGCGCTATCACGTGTGAGTCGTGTTTTATACTGAATAGAATCCAGCGAGAGCGCATTCCCCTCCCCCGCCGCCCCGCCCGCAAACTCAAGGTCTTAGCAGCGAGCTGACTATATACGCTAAATAATTACATCAAATTCATATTTCTACAATAAATAGTTTTGTAGTTATTAATGTCAGACGATATGTAACCCAATTTGTTACGCCAATTCGATACGGTCCGTTTTTCTGACATGGTACCCCGTGTATGGTACTGATTTTAAAGACGTTTCATGTCAAAAGACTACAGGAGAAGACATTTATCATCACCAACATCATTTAAACCTACAAAAATTGTGGCTGTTGGTTAATGTCCATCCACTATATCGAGACCTGTCCGTGCCACCGAAAGCACATTACGGAACGGTTTGATGTGCCAGGTCCAATGGGTTCCGGTTGTCATTGTTGTAGATCTTTGACAGTCGTAATAATGAGCTAGAAAGGGTGAACATTAGTCTTACCAACGAATATAGTTACAGCGTTGTGGCAGTCATTTATGCTGTCGCTCGATGTAAAGTACTGGTATTCATCGGCGTCCGATTAGACTAGGCTGTCGCTCGATGTAAAGTACTGGTATTCATCGGCGTCCGATTAGACTAGGCTGTCGCTCGATGTAAAGTACTGGTATCCATCGGCGTCCGATTAGACTAGGCTGTCGCTCGATGTAAAGTACTGGTATTCATCGGCGTCCGATTAGACTAGGCTGTCGCTCGATGTAAAGTACTGGTATCCATCGGCGTCCGATTAGACTAGGCTGTCGCTCGATGTAAAGTACTGGTATTCATCGGCGTCCGATTAGACTAGGCTGTCGCTCGATGTAAAGTACTGGTATTCATCGGCGTCCGATTAGACTAGGCTGTCGCTCGATGTAAAGTACTGGTATCCATCGGCGTCCGATTAGACTAGGCTGTCGCTCGATGTAAAGTACTGGTATTCATCGGCGTCCGATTAGACTAGGCTGTCGCTCGATGTAAAGTACTGGTATTCATCGGCGTCCGATTAGACTAGGCTGTCGCTCGATGTAAAGTACTGGTATCCATCGGCGTCCGATTAGACTAGGCTGTCGCTCGATGTAAAGTACTGGTATTCATCGGCGTCCGATTAGACTAGGCTGTCGCTCGATGTAAAGTACTGGTATCCATCGGCGTCCGATTAGACTAGGCTGTCGCTCGATGTAAAGTACTGGTATTCATCGGCGTCCGATTAGACTAGGCTGTCGCTCGATGTAAAATACTGGTATTCATCGGCGTCCGATTAGACTAGGCTGTCGCTCGATGTAAAGTACTGGTATTCATCGGCGTCCGATTAGACTAGGCTGTCGCTCGATGTAAAGTACTGGTATTCATCGGCGTCCGATTAGACTAGGCTGTCGCTCGATGTAAAGTACTGGTATCCATCGGCGTCCGATTAGACTAGGCTGTCGCTCGATGTAAAGTACTGGTATCCATCGGCGTCCGATTAGACTAGGCTGTCGCTCGATGTAAAGTACTGGTATTCATCGGCGTCCGATTAGACTGGAAGCTTACCATCACATCGTTGGGAAAGGCGAGGCAATGTAATAATGTGTACTTACTGCAAAATATATAGCGTTGACAAGAATCAACGATGTATCAGCGGTTATATCCCGTGAATGAATCAACTCTGTTATTTTATTCCTCGTCCTTTTGGCCACCTGGGTTGTAAAGATATTAAAAGGTTACGACATTTGTAATTAATACTATGGAAAGCAATCTATGACTTCTTCTTCTGGTGCCTTTCCAATAACTGAAGGTTGGCCATCGTATTTGAATATTTATATTTGTTCTTTGCGAGGTGGAGCGGCTCAGCAGCACTTGTGATCCGAAATATGTTTTTTCTTATTAGAATCGTGCGGTAACTCATTTGAAATTGAACCGCATCAATTTTTATACTGCAGGCTTTGGTGAAATTATGATCGGGCAACGGCATTTTAGTATGATAATGTATTTTATATTAAACTAGCTGTTGCCCACGTTCTTCGTCCGCGTGAAATTATTATGAAACTTTTACTTGCCTATTTGAATCGGTAATGTTAACAATTTCAAAGGTTTTAATTTTTTTGCACAGAACCAACCAACTTAACCAACAAAATTAACTTATTCCAAGTTGAAGTTAATTTCCTTCGAAATCTTTCACTAATCAATCACATGGAATTTTGCAATTACAGTTACACAATTGTATTTTTTTTTAATAATAATTTCACGTTTACGAAGGTCGCGTGCAACACCTAGTAAATTATAAATAAAGAAGAAGTAAATTAGCTCTTTCATCCTTACCCATCGGTTGATGGTATGTGCAGTTTCCTTTGGAACCGATGCTCGGATCTTCTTTACAGACGACTTGAATACGAGTTCTGTGTTTTTCGCGAACTTCTTATTGATACTGTTTTCAGTAGAAACATATATCCTGTTGGCTATATCTAAAGTTACTCCTGGCAGATACTCCAAACTGGCAATAATTTGTCCGAATGTGGGTATTAACTGTGTAACAAAAGTTGAATGAAACAAATAAAATGCATGTAGGGTATACGAATTTAATTTTCAAATTTAGTTGCTATTTTTCAGAATTCATCAATCCTATCCACGTCGACCAGAGTAGATACCATATTTCAATAATCTAATCGCAATTAATAATTACCTGTTCTCTGTTGGAAAGATGTAGGGCTTTTAATAATTCTTTTTCTGTTCTTTTCCCTGCTCCCATTGCCAATTTGCCGAGAGGCATCATCACGGACACCGGAGAGCAGATCATATTCGTGGAGTGGTCCGCCAACGCTGCTTCCTACAAACGAAAATAAGGGGTTGACTACGTTTACCGACGCGAATCGGCTTCAGTCGATCACGTATAGTTCAGCAACAACAACAGTTTAGTTAGTTCGGTTAGTTCCGCGGCTCTAAGTAAGGCCACTCTCCAACTTAGAATCGTCAGTCTGCTATGTTATACGTGGGATAAACACGGAGAGATTACGTTACGCACGTTAGTGCACTTTTCATTTGTTTGCAAGCAACATATCCGAGTATAGCGCGGCTGTACACTATCCCGCCGCTCTCGCATAGATTCGTTTCCTTGGCCGCAGTAGACCAGCTCCTTTATTTGTTGTTGGTCTAGTGGCCATAGCGCATTTTTGTATTGATTAGCTTTTCAGAAACCGAGTATACAGATGAGCGAAACAATGTAATCACCAGAGCGAATTTTCTCCGAACACTTCCTTCAAGGTTCAAATAGCCGTCGACGATAGGAAACCCATCTTCAAAGCTCTCATCAGAATCAGAGGAGTATTCATCTGCGGTCAATTCACGTCTTTTTGCCGAAACCATAAAACCAAAATAGACAACTGCAAAAGCATAATTATATTGTCATCAATAGAAAACGCCTTAAAGGCATGGTCAGTTTTACCTTTAGATCCGGTCCGGATATGACCACCGACTGCGGCTCCTAGACCGATATTCTTGAATTAAGAACTTTATAATTGAAGTTTCTGGTTTTGGTTACGATGGCAGTATTAGAAACAAGGGTACGTGGTATACACCTGTAACATTCGCGTGTAATGCAGCTTGAAAGTGAGCATTATGTCGGTCATCGGTACCTAAGTTTGTCAAGTTGAGCATTACATTGCGCACTTTTGTAATGGGCCGACAAACATTGTTATAGAGCAAGGCTGCTCAACTTATTTTGAAGTTGGGCCAATTTTGATTTCGTGTAAACCAGCGGGCCATCTAGTAAATATAACTTGCCTATAGTAACATTAAACAAAACTACGTTACTTGCTCATTGTTTAGTAATTAATTAATCGATGAGTAATAAAAAATTCAATCATTGGAAACATTGAAGATTTTTGTGCCAACAATTTATCAATATTCGTTATTCGTACGTTGTACCCTTTATTTTTGTTTTTTTAATCCCCGACTCAAAAAGAGGGGTGTTATTGACTAGGCGGTTAGCCTATACATAAATGTAATGTACATAACGATATCTAGCATCAACGGGGCCAGCTAGAGTCATAGGGACGATAGACAGCAAACATGATTTGATTGAGGAATATCGATCTATTGGCCCTGCTGTCATAACCCCAGACCAACCAGACCAGAACCATACTAAACGTCATAAACAAATAGATAATGCTTACCAATAAAAGTTAGTCTCATTTTATTAAATTAACTAGCCGATCCATGAGACTGCACTGACTGCTGAACTGCTAAGATGTCAATCGTTTTTTCAATTAAGTGATTCGTTTCTAGTGATAGTGCGCAAAACGAAATCAATCGCACTTATCATTCATGTGTTTTACTGCACAAAATGTATCTTAGCTAAGAGTTAAGTTATGTTTTGGTAGATAAAAGTAAATATTTTTGAATAGCATTGATTCCTTTCAATGCTATTTTAATAAATTTACTAATTAATTTAATAGAATATCATTGGTAGGAATAATTTGAATTTTGCGCCATTCAGGTTGAAAAGTGCTGCAAACTAAAAAAAAACTGGACAAGAGCGAGTCTGACTCCCGCACTGAGGGTCCCGTACAAACTTGTATGTTGCAGGTTTGTCCAACACGGTAATCAAGTTTCAGTTCGTTCATAAGATCGAAAAGATAGGAATTAAAGAAAAAATAAATCTTTTCAGTTAAATTAATACTCTCTAGACTAAAATTAAGTGGTCATAAAATTATTACAGAATTATTATTATATTATATTAAGTATTATTAGTTATTGTGTGTTTTAGTCTACTATACTAACAAATTTATGGGTTCTACCTGAATTAAAAATAAATAAAATGAATATTGCCTACTTACTCACCATTCACCTGTATAAATAAAAATAAATAGCCTCATTCCTCGACGACAAAAAAAAAAAAGACGATTTTGGCTTTTCGGCTACAATTGTTTCTAAGATGTCCATCTATTTTCATTTTTTTTAATCAAGTGATTCGTTTCTGCTGATAGCGCACCAACGCAGACCAATCGCAATTTTATCATTCGCGTTATTGTTTTCTTGTGAAAGATGTCATGTATCTTAGCTATTCGGTTTTATTAAAGTAGTAGGAGTGTTTTTTTTCCAGTCACGTGTCTAAGGGTCTTCGTCTCAGAGTCATATAACTAACACGCGCATGTCTCAGAATTCAAGCAAGATTTGAATTTCCCGCCATTTGGGTTAAAAAGTGCTGCCAACGAAAAAACGGACCGCATGATAGAAACATATTTATATTCGATAAAATATGGAGTTTTCATTGTTAAGGTGGATTCTCCAGGGTAGCCCGCGAAATTCAAATTTTCCTACGTTTTTTGCAGTTTCCAGTTCAGTGTCAGGTTGTATGTTGATTAAAATTTGATTCGCGGCTGTAACACGTATGAAATCATCAATACAACCCTCCAAGCGCATAAAGGTGCAGGAATGACTTTGACCTTGAAAAAGTAAATTCCTACACCTTTATGAGCTTGGTGGGTTGTATTGATGATTTTGATGATTATAATTCAATAACTACATACGTGTAGGGAGGGGACGGGGGAGGACACGATAATCCTGAAATCCGGCAACCTGCTTTATTTCCGAGAGGGTGACCGTCAGTCCTAGAGTGGTGTTGGGTTTATCGTCCACAAGTCCCTTTTTTTTTTTTTTTTTGGATGGGAAATCATCAAATGACTCCTCCCGCTCTGGGCGGAGCAGGAGGGAGTGTCAGACTTTTACTAACTAAAACCCATCCATGTTCCTTCCTCGCCCTTTGTGTTCCGGGGCCACGGTATCTTTTTCGAATAGTCCCGCAGCCCCGGCAGGCTTCGGCCCTTGCGGACCCCTTCACTGTTGCTGACTCTCTTTGCGGCACGCGTGGAACACGAACGCGCCGTCGTCACGGCCTGTCGTCATGAGACGGACGGACGGCGAGCTAGCCCATAGCTCCCCGTCCACAGGCCCGCGCCTACGATGGCCGGAAGCCACCACGTGGCCCCCGACGCCCGGGGCGTCTCCCGCGGCGGCCGGGAAGTGTGGATCTCTCCCTGTCCCATTCCGCCACCTCCTTCGCTAGCATGACTGCTTCGCAGAAGGAGGTGACGGCGTCCCATTCCGTCTCGCTCCGGACCATGGATTGAACCAAGGCCGGGAGCGAGAGGTCGCCGCCGCCAATCGCCGCTACGAGGACACACCTCCACCGTGTGCTCCACCGTGTCCCCCGGTCGATCCTCGCAATGGAAACACCCGGGCGTCTCCTCCCGCCCGATTCGGTGCAAGAAACTTACCGAAACAGCCGTGTCCGGTAAGAACCTGCGTCAGGCGGAAGGTGAGTCCACAAGTCCCTTGTGAACAACGTAGTGAAGATCGAGAGTGTGTCGACCAGGGTGGCGTACCTTATACTCAGAATTTCCTCAAGATATTCGCTGAAGGTCATACAGGTCTGGGGTGTGAAGTCAGAAGTCCTCCACGTGTGTCTGGCGGCTGCTGGTCCCTCTCGATACGTCTGGAGGGAAGAACAGCTGCTGGGCCGGTGCACCCTGGGCGCGGCAGTATCCTTCTCCGGGGAATGAGAGAAAATGAGAATTTCCTCTTATCCCTCGGGGAGTGGTACTGCCGCGGCCAATTATTCTGACATGGGTGGGGTCCGACCCGGACCAAAGGTGCGTTCCTTTGCGTGCCCTCTGTTTAGCAGAGGGCATAGCAGAGGAGTGAGGGTGGGCTCGGTGTGCACTTACCCTGCCTCCGAGCAGACAGAGAAGGATCGTCCTCCTCTGTCACCGCCGGTCTCGTAATCCCACCGTCAAAGTGTCGTGGATCAAGTCTCGCGGCTTCGACAGGGACCGAGGGTCTTTGCTTAACCGCCCGGACCGCGAGGTAGAAAACCTCTATAAAAAGTTACCCCGAATCCCAAGTGGCGATCCGCACCGCGAGGGGATGCATGGCTGACGGGTGTTCTATAGAACAAATCAGTCGCTAGTGCGCTCCTCGCCAGGGTACCTGCAGACCCCCTGGCGAGTAATAAATACTTTAAATCTGCTCAGCTAGGTACAGGGGACTCTGCCTAGACAGATTTTTATTTCCCCCATACTTGTGGGTTCAATTATGGAAATTCAAAAAAACCAACCAAAACCGCCGGCAACGGCAAGAAAGAGGAGAGGAGGGATGCGGGGTCGGAGTCCGACGTCGCATCCAGTGATGCGAGTGCGGGAGGCTCAGGGAGCTCCCGCCGCGCGAGTGCCGAAGCCGCTGCAGAGAACGGCAAGTTCTTCCGCAAGCGGCCCAGGCGGGATGGCGCCTGGGGGTCGTCATCCGGAGAGGAGGAGGCCTCGGCCCGAAAGATCCCACCAACAAGCGTGGTGGGATCCGGGCAGCAATGCTGCTCCCGGATCTGGCGACGAGGCAGGTGCACCTGGCGGTTCCAATGTGGAGCGTAAGACCAGGTTCGCGAAGGAGGTAGAGGCCGCGATTAGAGGCGTGGCCCTGAAGATGAAGACTTCATCGAAACTCCAGGCCATACCCGCGGCTTCTGCCTCCATCATACCGGCAGCGGAGGCCAACTTTTGCGGACCTCCTCCTCCTCCTCCCCCTCCTACGACGGATGGAGAGGAGCTGGCCAAGCTGCGGGTGGAGGTGGCCCGCCTGTCGGCCGCCACGGAGGCTCTCCAAAAGGAGAACGCCAGGCTTCTAGCAGACCTGGCCAGTCTGAGGGAGTCTGGCTCCTGCGTGGCGCCTCAAAAGGGGGGCCAGGCGCAGCGACCCAGCCAGCCCGAGCCGGTGGAGAACCAGGTACTGAACCTGGTTCGGAAGGAGCTGGCTTCCTTCCAGGCGCGGTTTTCCGTCTTGGAGGGAATTGTACTGCACCCCCCCCCTGGCGGCAAGTAAGGGAGCCCCGGGTCCGAGGGCAGCCTCATATGCGGCTGCTACGGCTGCCGCACCCGGACCGGGGCCGTCTAGCCAGCCCCCCGGCAGGGCGGTGGCGGCCCCTCCCCCAAAGCCGGCTCCGGCGAAACCGGTGCCGGCTAAAAAGGCGCCCAAGGGGAGAAAGGGCAAGGCGGCTTCACAGGCGTCGGCTGTGCCGGCGCCAGTGCCAGCAGCGAGTGGGCCAGCGCCGGCAGCATGTCAGCCGCCGCCGCCGCCACCGCCCCCCCAGCAGCCCCCTACACCTCCCGCAGCTGAAGCCGAATGGCAGGTGGCCGGGGAGAAGAAGAAGGGGGGGCGCCGCACTGCTCCGCATGTGCGGCGGCTGGCAAGCCGGCTGATCACCGGGCTGGCAGCAAAGGCTGCGCTGCACCCGCCAAGGCCAAGGCCAGAGGTAGGGGAGGGCCCTCCACCGCCACCACCACCGTCGCCACCACCGCAGCCGCAACCGCCGCCGCTGCCGCTGTCGCCACCACCGCCGCCGCGACAATTGCGCCTGCCGCCTCACAGGGGGCCCGAGTGGAGGAAGTGGTAATGGAATGCCAATAACGGCTCCATTGCGCTTCCTCCAAGCGAACATCAACCACTGCGCCTGCGCTCAGGATCTGTTGCTCCAGAGCATGGCGAAGTGGTTGATTAACATCGCTGTGGTCGCAGAGCCGTATTTCGTCCTGCCCAGGGAAGACTGGGTGGCGGACCTAAGCGGCTCAGTGACCATAGTGTCGTCGGCCGCCGCCGGCACCCCGACCCTTGAAAGTGTCAGGAGGGGTCGGGGGTGCGTAGCAGCCCGGTTCGGGGAGATCGTCGTAGTGGGTGTCTACTTCTCCCCGAGCCGAACTCTCGCCGAGTTCCACAACTCTCTCGCAGAGTTGAGTGTCGTCGTCGGAAACCATTCCCTCCCCGTGCTTGTCCTCGGGGACTTCAATGCCAAGAGCTTGGCTTGGGGCTCTCGTTGCACAGACGTGCGGGGAAGGATGGTGGAGGACTGGGCCCTGGAGAAGGGCCTGGTCGTCCTAAATCGGGGCACTGTCGCCACGTGTGTGAGGATGCAGGGCGAGTCGGTGGTGGACATTTCGTTCGCTAGCCACCGCGTGTCGCTGACTGGCGTGTCATGGAGGGGGTGGAGACCTATTCCGACCACCGGTACATCCGGTTTGACGTCTCCACCCAGACCTCAAGCGCGCCGGTCCAACAGGCCCCGAGTGGTCCGCGTTGGGCGCTGAAGCAGCTGGACCGGGAACTCCTCCTGGAAGCCTCGATCGTGCAGGCCTGGGTGACATCACCGGACAGGCCTGCCGACGTTAACAATGAGGCAGGGTGGTTCCAGGAGGCCATGTAATGCAATGCCCCGAGTCCGGCCAGGAAGCGCCCGGCGTCAGGTGTACTGGTGGTCGCGGGAGCTGACGTCTTTACGGGAGGCGTGCGTGGCTGCGCGACACCTGTACGCCAGGCACCGCAGGCTCCGCATTCGCCCACCGAATGCGGCGGCCATTGAGGCGGAGCTTTATGAGGGCTACAGAGCGGCGTAGACCGCCCTCCGCGAGGCTGTCCTGCGGGCCAGGGATCTGGCCCGCGAGGAGATGCTGGAGGCTCTCGACAGAGATTCGTGGGGGCGCCCTTACTAGATGGTGCGGGATAAACTCCGCACCTGGGCCCCCCCGCTGACGCAGAGTCTCCGGCCTCAGCTCGTGGAGGACGTGGTGAGCGCTCTGTTCCCCTCACACAACACCAGTATGGTTACCGCAAGGGGCGCTCTACGGTGGACGCCATCATGCGCGTGAGAGCCCTCACGACGCGGGATGCGGTGTCCAAGGGTGGGGTTGTCTTGGCGGTATCTCTCGACATCGCCAACGCCTTCAACTCCATGCCCTGGAGCTGCATAAGGGAGGCACTCCGGTATCACCGGGTGCCGACCTACCTTCGTCGTGTGGTCGGGGACTACCTGACGGATAGGGCCGTCGTCTACCCCGGTCGCAGCGGTGACTGGAACCGGCGAGAGATGTCGTGCGGTGTTCCACAGGGATCGGTTCTAGGGCCGTCCTTGTGGAACATCGGGTACGACTGGGTGCTGCGCGCCGACCTCCCTGGTGGTGTCAGCGTAGTCTGCTACGCTGACGACACGCTGGTGCTGGCACAGGGGAGGTCGCACGAGGCGGCGGCCGAAAACATGACACGCAGGGTTGCGATAGTCGTGGAGAGGATCCGGCAACTGGGTCTCGAGGTGGCACTGCACAAGTCCGAGGCCATGTGCTTCCATGAGCCTCGGAACGCGCCACCTCCGGGATCTGCAGTGATGGCAGGAGGGGTTTCCAGCGGCGTCGAGTCGACGCTGAACTACCTGGGACTTGTCCTCGACAGCCGGTGGAACTTCGTGGAGCACTTCCGACGCTTGGCCCCCAAACTGGAACGGACAGGGGCTGCCTTCAGGCGGCTCCTGCCCAACCTGGGGGGGCCAAACGCCTCCTACCGGAGGCTCTACGCGGGAGTCGTGAGATGCATGGCCCTTTACGGGGCCCCGGTGTGGGCGCGTTCATTGAGGCGGCGTGCCGCCCACCACTTGAACGTGCCCCAGAAGGTGGTAGCCGTAAGGCTGGTCCGGGGGTACCGCACGATCTCCCGCGAGGCGGCGAACCTCCTTGCCGTATTGCCGCCATGGGATCTGGAGGCGATAGTCCTCGCGCGCCTACACGAGTGGCGCGCGGAGGCGCTACGCCGGGGGGAAACTCCGCTGCCGCGGCTAATTGTCGCTCAGCGGACGGACTTCCGGCGGGATCTCATGGCGACATGGAGAGAGCGACTATCGCAACCCCGTGCAGGGGACGCCACAATAGTGGCAATAAGTCCCCTCTTTGAGGAGTGGCTGGAGAGACGCCACGGCATCCTCACCTTCCGCCTGACGCAGGTTCTTACCGGACACGGATGTTTCGGTAAGTTCCTGCACCGAATCGGGCGGGAGGAGACGCCCGGTTGTTTCCATTGTGAGGATCGACCGGAGGACACGGTGGAGCACACAGTGGAGGTGTGCACCGCTTGGGCGGAGCACCGTGCCCTCGTAGCGGCGATTGGCGGCGGCGACCTCTCGCTCCCGAGCTTGGTTCAATCCATGGTCCGGAGCGAGACGGAATGGGACGCCGTCACCTCCTTCTACGAAGCAGTCATGCTAGCGAAGGAGGTGGCGGAACGGGACAGGGAGAGATCCACACGTCCCGGCCGCCGCTGGAGACGCCCCGGGCGTCGGGGGTCACGTGGTGGCTTCCGGCCACCATAAGCGCGGGCCTGTGGACGGGGAGCTATGGGCTAGCTCGCCGTCCGTACGTCTCATGACGACAGGCCGTGTCACGCGCGCCTCAAAGAGAGTCAGCAATAGGGAAAGGGCCCGCAAGGGCCGAAGCCCGCCGGGGCTGCGGGACTATTCGAAAGAGATACCGTGGCCCCGGAACACAAAGGGCGAGGAAGGAACATGGATGGGTTTTAGTCAGTAAAAGTCTGACACTCCCTCCTGCTCCGCCCAGAGCGGGAGGAGTTATTTGATGATTACCCATCCTTAAAAAAAAAAAAAAAGGGTTTGCTCAACTACTGTTGAGCACTTCTGTGCTCGCGACTTCGAGAACGAATAATATTTTAATTTCGTTATTCATTTTGTTACAGAATGTCTTTTAATTGGTAACGATGCAGAAAAGGGGCAATTGGCTGCCCAGAAGTGTTTGACTATTCAAAAACTTGCATTTACAGGTAGGTACATTTGGGATAACTCGGCCATGGCAGCCTTTACAGAACAGAAGCTCTCTGCTTTTCTAAAACTTACTTGTAGTACCTACGACAAGTGATTTTCAGAAAAACAGGTATTTATACATATTATATTATATCTTTCTTTAATTTTCAATTTTCATCCTAAAAAAAAAAAAAAAAGGCCATACAGGTCTACGCCCCGACCTCGGCACACCCTGACGACGAAGTGGAGACCATGTATGAGGTTATCTCTAAAGCCATGCATGGTTTACATGGTTTAAAAACAACAAGGCATCGGGTGATGACGGATTACGGCCGAACTCCTGAAGGCAGGTGGAAAATCGGTACTTAAAGCCCTTCAGAAGCTGTTTAATTCCGTCATACTTACTCGAGGGGAAAACGCCACAGGCATGGTGCAGGGGTGTGGTGGTACTCTTCTTCAAGAAGGGTGACATTGTCCGGCTGAAGAATTATAGGCCCATCTCACTTCTAAGCCATGTCTACAAGTTGTTTTCAAGAGACATCACGAATCGTTTCTTGTATCGTGTTTGACGATTTTCAGCCTCCCGAACAAGCCGGTTTCCGAAAAGGCTTTAGCACCATGGACCACATATACATACGCTGCGGCAGGTAATACAGAAGACCGAAGAGTATAACCTGCCTCTCTGCTTAGCGTTTGTGGACAACGAGAAAGCCTTCGATTCGATCGAGACCTGCAGGGCTATCACGCATCTTTCTGATATCCAGTGACTATCAAGCTTCGGTTGTACACCGAACTTTGATGACAACCGTGAATGTCATAATATTGGTATTACGTATCACACTGAGTAGATATCACTTTACGGTGACTAACAGGGTCATACATAATACGAAACTAACCTTTTGACCGCTAATTGATGGACACTGAGCCCAGTTACTACCATTTCGAGCTGTCAACAGAGATACGTAATAGCCCTACAAGGCTGTACTGCAGTCTCTCCAACGGTGCCAAATTGACTATCGGTACATCGAGGTGTTGAAGTGTTTGTACAAAAACGCCACCATGTCAGTCCGACTTCAGGACCAATCCTCGGAACCAATCCTTCTGCAGCGAGGTGTTAGACAGGGAGACGTCATATCTCCGAAACTGTTCACCGCTGCACTGGAGGACGTCTTCAAGGTTCTGGACTGGAGAGGGCTAGGCATCAACATCAATGGCGAGTACATCAGTCCCCTTCGGTTTGCCGACGATATAGTGGTCATGGCTGAGACCATAGAGGACCTCAGTACAATGCTCGATGACCTCAGTAGAGCTTCCGGCAGAGTGGGTCTTAAAATGAATATGGACAAAACCAAGGTTATGTTGAATGCCCATGTCACACCCACTCCTATCAAGATCGGAGACTCTACACTCGAAGTTGTAGATGATTATGTGTACCTGGGACAAACGGTCCAGTTAGGGAGGTCTAACTTCGAGAAAGAGGTCAATCGTCGAATCCGACTCGGCTGGGCAGCGTTCGGTCAGTTGCGCGGTATCTTCTCGTCCAACTTATCGCAGTGTCTCAAGACGAAAGTCTACGACCAGTGTGTGTTGCCAGTGATTACATACAGGACCGAAACGTGGTCGCTCACAATGGGCCTCATCAGAAGGCTTAAAGTCACCCAAAGGGCAATGGAGAGGGCAATGCTCGGAGTTGCGTGATCGAATCATAAATGAAGACATCCGCAAGAGAACCAAGGTCACTGACTTAGCCCGAAGAATTGCCAAACTTAAATGGCAGTGGGCAGGGCACATTGCTTGCAGAACGGATGGCCGATGGGGCCGAAAAGTTCTAGAGTGGCGACCGGGAACTGGAAGACGATGTGTTGGAAGACCTCCCACTAGGTGGACCGATGACCTGGTGAAGGTTGTGGGAAACCGTTGGATGCGAGTCGCACGGGACCGGTCAATGTGGTGACACTTGGGGGAGGCCTATGTCCAGCAGTGGACGTCTTTCGGCTGAAATGATGATGATGATGATGATGATGAAATATACATACACATAAAATTAAATAAAACAAAATGAATCGATTCACAAAAAGAAAATGCTTAGGCCGGGATCGAACTCGAAGTCACGAGATTGTAACCCATTGCTGTGCCCCGAGACCAGCTGGCTTGTTGTAAACCATTGCGAATATTATGTAGATCTTATGCTACTTTAACAGGTCGGTAATGTTCGGGATTGTTCGGGATGCCAAATGCCAAGTGCCAAACTCCAATATGAAACTGGCGCGAGTCGGTCCTGTTTGATGCCATTGGACTTTCTGAAGTATAGATCTAAAATAAATATCAACAAGACCGCAACAAACTACAGAACTGTAACACACACGCTATCACACAAACAATACCATACCACCATAAAGCATTAGGAATACCTTCTAAGAAAACCACAGACCAAAACAAAGCCTTATTTTAAAACCAAGAAACTTATATACTAACTGGAATGAGGACGGGAAAGCCAAAAACGTTCCGAGCGAGAAAGCTTCAAGTGTGGATGTTGTCTCTTTCTAATAGGGTGTCCAATAATCATACTAACTCTTGAGACAGTTTAAGAGTAGCTGTTATTTTATTATTTAATGATGATGACCTGCAACTCAAGAGTGGATGTCATTAACTTTTTATGTTAACTTAAATGTATGTCTGTACCGTCCAGTTGCAAATTATCCATTTTGCAACCTATTATATTCGCATATTCAAGCTATGACTGTTTACCTATAATGTTTTAGTAACATTCGCCAATATTTATTTTATATTCCGAAACCATTCATTTTGACTCGCAGCTTGCCAAATGGATTCTTTTGGATGGAAAAATCCTTAGGACACGGCATGCTGCAGCGGACTCTTTTTAAATATTTGTATTTAAAACGCAAACTAGGTACTACCGAAACCATGTGCGATGTCCGATGTTTCTAATTTATATAATATACTTTTGATTACTATGTACGACAACGGTGTTCGAAACTTCGAACTTACTTACTTAATTTATTTGGATATTTCCCGTTTGTCAATCTAAAATTTGGTAACCCTAGTCGTAACAACCAAAGTTAAAAAACTTCCCTAAAAAACAAAAATTCCACATCCAGCAAACCCTTACTACTACACCCCTTCACACAACACAATTTTACCATTTTTAAAGCGGATTATTTCACTTATAGAAAATAAAAGTACTTATATGACTTCAACGCGAAAATGTATCGGCCATATTGTTTACATCGGTGACAATATTTATATATATTGTTGTTGTTACAATATTTATATATATATTGTTTGTCGGTTTCTCGCTCCGAACGTTTTGTTTTTTTTCTTTTCTATTGAATCCATTGTACAAATTTAAACTCTAAACTTATGAGATAGTTTTTTTTTATTTTTTTAGGATTTTGTTCGTACTCATTCCAGTTAGTATATAATTTCCTTGTTTAAAACTTACTCGGATCTGGCAACATTCAAACGCGGTATTGATTTTTACACTACGCCTCTGAATCTGAAAGTGACTAAGTGACAGCTAAAAATTTCAAAATGTCCAGGAGTAATTGTTTTGATCTTACGTCTCTTCCTGGATCATTGGCCCATGCTAATGTAAGAATATCACCCCAGGAGCATTATTATTACCATTATCAGTATCAAATGCTGCGTCTGTTAGCATTACTCCAGGAGTACACCGATAATTAATTCGCTTTAGCGTTCTACGTGCACTTGCTTCCATTTCAGTTCTGTTTATCGATCGACATTTAAAATGATTCCTAGTGAGATTTTCGCTGAAGATTTGATGAGTACAGTGATTCGTTATGGCTTGTATATCGGTGCGGCCTTCCAGCTTGCCTGTCTCATGGCTTGTGTGACTCTGACTGACGAACAAAGCGAGCCGCATCCATACGAAAAGGTAAACCATTAAGACAAGTATCAACCATTGTTTCACTGTCTTTTCGACTCAAAAAACTACTTTCTGGTCAGTGGGTCGTCTGGGCGGCTCAGTGAATTACGTGTCTGAAATGATCCCTTACGATTTTACTGGCAAGTTGGTACCAGGCATAGAATACGCTAAATGCTAAATCCACTTTATAGATTACTACTTTTTTACAGGTGAATGTTATCCATCACCATAACTTATTATCTTACGTGCCCACAGTATGTTTTTAGCAGCATTACATCATCTTCTCCGATTTCATCATCATCTTTCTACCCTTTCCTATTCTACTTAAGGTGGGCACAACACATTTTCTTCTTTAATTTTCCACCCTCAGACGTTGTCATTATTTAATTTCTCTTTCATAAAATATCTAATAAATACAAAAATGTTTCATTCAATTAGCTGCATTTTTGTCCATCCGTAATTAAATGAAAAAAAACACATAACAATTATCTTTTCAACCACTTTCAGGCTTACACAGACAGCGATGAATGCAGCTCTGAGCAGTCCTCACCAGGGCATAGGGCAGCCATGTCTCGAGCCAGGCGACATGACAAGAAGAAAAGGCGCTAACTTCAGCTGAAAATAAGGATTGAGGAATCTTTTTTATTGGCATATTTTTGTATTAGTCAGTGTTGTGTGTTATTTTTAAAGTATAGCACCATTTGTTAAATATGACTTGGAATAAAACACATAAATTAGTTTCATGGCCACTGGCATTTTTCATAAAATCTTGACGAATGGAAATAGAACTCAGGATCGTTGTTTTGAAGTGGTGCAATACATTTCACTTGTACTTTTTTATTCTAAGTTAATACTTTTTCATAAGTAGTTTTGTCTGTTGTGAAACATTCCTTTTGCGTGTTTATTGCCAGATCAATGTAAGAATACTCATACTTTTATGTCTACACATTCCTTAAATCATGTATTATTACTATTGTGACTGATTAAACATCAGTCCCAAATGTATTGAACACCTGTTTTATCTTCTATTTAGCATAAGCCTAATGCCTATTATTTGGGCAAGCATCTGAAATCTTAATTTTGTTAGACTTGATGTATGTATTGCATATTTATATTCAAGACTCTAAGAAGTCAAATATATAGCAGCATAACTGCTTTGCTCTCCCTTTAGTGTCCCTATTCTAGCATGCTTTTCGAAATGATTGTAACTCTTGATAGAAAACCACATTGTATTGATCTCAATTGTAATCAAATAAAACGAACAAAATAATAAAAAGCATTTTATTTGTTATGTGGACTAGAAACCTTATAGCATTAAGATTATCGCATCTATAATAAACTAATGAATAAAAATCTCATATAAAATTATTCAACATTTGTACAGTTTAAGCACATTGTAAGTACAACAACATTTAAGGCACTGGATTTCTTACAACTATGAATAGCACCAAACATTTACATTTCTTACATCATTCAATGAATTTTAATTAATTACCATTTTAAGTATATATTTTCACGTATGGCACTTTCAATTGACACTCTGTCTGATTGGAGAATTACTGTAACATATTATGATGTAATTACGTGAAAGTACGTAACCATTAGTGCCAGTAGCAGCCCTTGACTGAAATCTAGTACATAAGATTATATTTTGTACTCTCCTTGGAAGTTTTTTTTTATGTTACTAAATTATTTTTGGACAGAGAGCAAGAATTATTGTATTCGAAAATATAAGTTATCAAAACTTTAACATTACTTAACAACATTGTAAAAAAAATTACAAACATGATTGCACAAATTCATTGTATATGAATAATTATATTTTATATCAATAACATACTTGTATAAAATCACTACGGCAAAATACATGTGTAAAAACAACAAAACACAGTTATTTACATAAAATATTGCTTAAATTGGACAAAATATCACTTAGGGCAGACTAACAGCGTAAGGATGGCAATGCAAGAAACTCAATGCTTTTGTACGTAGTTAAATGCAATGTTTTGTAAAAGCTACAATTATTAACTAGACGTTAGATTAAAGTTATGCGTTTTTAACGCGTGGATGAGGTCGTTGTCAGAAAGAAATTGTTTAAACGCGTCGAGTTTTTTGAAACATATTGTAACGCAGCATGACTTGTCGCCTCCACAACATGATTCCTTTTCGCCAGTCGATGGCTTTTTGTCGCTACAACACGACTTATCATCGGAACTCGACACTTTAGTGCTACAGCACGAAGCTTTCTCATCACTAGCGGACTTTTTTTCACTGCAACACGAATTTTTTTCAACTTTATTTCGATCACATTTGCCACTTGGTGCTGCGTGGGAGCTACATGAACATGACAAACTTTTTACCACCGCTGACGATTGTAAACTTTCGTCGCATTCGTGAACAGTGAAAATTCCTAAATCTTCCAAGTTAGAATTATTGTGTCGTCTATGGTAATGTAAGAATGTGTTGTGGTTCGTGTCCGTGGCCTGCCCGCACCCCACTGCGCACTTCATTGCCGCATGGTCACATTTACAATCGACGCAGGAACATGTATCTTCGCAGCAACCTTGCTTTTTCGGAGGATCATCAGGTTCTATTGTGCCCATACAATTCCTGCACTCCCCGAGACTCGGATCACACTTACAATCTGAACACGAACAAATACCAGCGTCAGCTGCCAACTGCTCCAGGGTATTTCTTTTCGCCATCTTACCAAATATATTCTCAGTCTGCACCACATACATATCAGAGGGTGGCTCATTATCAAACAATAATGTATCTTCTAAATCTAAGTCAGTGTTGAAGAGGACCGAGTTGGCAGGGTTTATTTCGATGTTTTGCTGCACTTTTGATGGAGGTGGAGTATTCAAAGATCTATCGTCATCAGAACCTAAAAATAGGTCTAGGTCTGTCTCAATTTTGTTTGTTTCGAGATTTGTAACTATTTCACTATCGTTGAACACTTTGTCGCCGACGTCCAGTACACTTGGGGTGTCTAGATTGAACGAGTCGTGGGTTATAAGATTCGCGGTTGGAGCAACTTCTGTATTCAGGTCTATGTAACTCTGCATATGTGTGGGGACGAAAGTTGCTAGTGTGAAAATGCTTTCAGGGGTCTTTTCTTCGATGCAAACTGGTGTTTCTGATATTGAAGCCGCTAGAGCGCTGACATCCACCCACGGCGCCTGGTCTTCGATTTCATTAGCTAAAGCTAGCTGCATCGCTTTAGACTTAATTTCTAGTTTGGGATGTCCCATCTCTATCGAAGGTGATTCCAAAGGCGCTGTGGGTTGTAAATCGTTGACGTGAACCCAAGATTCTTCGTTGGGGTTTTTCTTGTCTGTTTTTTCGACCGCAAATGGTGATAGAGTAAGGCTGGCCAAGTCGTAATCTACAGCTAAGTCGTCAGTTTCGATATTTTTAATGTTGTGAGTATTGCCTGGGAAGAGTAGGTCGGTTATGTCGACGGTGTCGACTTTTGTGATGTCCTCTAAGCTGCCATCAGTCGAGTTGGATTCTGTAGTGATTCTGCCGAAGGATTCGAGGAGACTGTCCCAGTTCATGAGATCGTCGGTCGTTTTGGACGCTGGTGCTTGTGTTTGTTTTTGAACAGGTTCAATAACTTCTTTAACAATCGGCTCGGCTTTGATCTGTGGAAGGAAAACGGTCACGTTTATAATCATGTTTTTACGATATTTATGGACTGGGCGCGGAATAAAGACCATAAGTGACCAAAATTCCTGTGCAGTCGTCGATTCATAATCTTCGACTATTTAGAAATCAGAAGTTATTGAAAGTCACTGAAATATCCGGTACCGCCTACGTTAACCATAACAACGCATTTCTGCGCATGACTCATTCTATTTGCGGGGGTTGGGCGCTGAGTCACACTATTTTTCAAACAGTATCAAAACATACAAAAAATAAAGAAATGTGGTCCAAATCAACTGGGTGGGTTGGGTATGCCTACAAGATTAATGCACTTGTGTCCAGAGAAAACATTTTAAGATTGTATCTTATTAATTAAATTTGAACAACACGGTCGCACGAACTGCCACAAACAGCTAGCTTTTGTGTCTGTTTTGTGTGAGTTAGACAGATTTCGATGAGATCTACAATAATTTAGATAATTTATTCCGAAAGGGTTTATATTATAACAGAGGAGTTCGTGACGTGGCTAAATAATGACAGACGCTCGGGTCGATCTTTAGGTTAAGCCGTGCTTGCCTAGGTTGGTCCGTGGATAGATGACCACTCATTAGATACCGAGGATACTCCGTGCCTGGTGCTCCGGTCCAGGTTGTCATTTGTAGATCTTTGACAGTCGTAAGTCTAGTGGCGCGAAAGTCTGACAACCAGTCTAAAGTCGTACCAAGGGTTACCGTGTTATCCAGTAGGTACCTACTACTAGGAAAAAACTAGGCCGATGATGATGTGTTTATATGAATAACATATGTTAAACCTACCTACTACTAGTTTTGTCAAGTCTTTAAATCCATGCGAAGCAGGGCGGGTCGCTACTGTCGCGAGTCATTTAATGTTTTTAGTATTTAATTTAGTTTTTAGCCTGTCCACATGTTGAATGGTGGAACGTTTATCTTTCCATCAAAACATTATTTGTAAGAAGAAAAATAAAAATTTGTGTTTGGGTGCACGCCAAAATGTTTCTTTCGCTAATTGAAAGAATCAACGACTAGCTTTCGAACTTTACTAAAAACTAAAACACTTTTCAGCTGACATTAGTTACAAAATGTTTTTTGACGTGATAACAACTTATAAATCGATGAACACCGGAACACGAAAAAGTGTCACACAGTTCCGCGCGCCAGTCACGTTCCGCACTCCTGACTCAAGAACGCCCAGCCCAAACCCTTGGACCTAGAAAACTGAAATTTTGCACAGTGGTTACCTTTATAATGTAGACTAGGAATAAGGTAGGATTTTTCAAAAATCAACCCCTAAGGATGTTAAATAGGGGATGAAAGTTTGTATGAAAATCCGTCAGTTTTAAAGTTAGGATCTTAAAATTTTGTGTTTAGGCTGATGATTGAAAATTTATTTATACGTTTCTCAGCATTTTTGATAATTCCACTCCCAAAGGGTTAAACAAGGGGGTGGAGTTGTGTATGGAAAATTGGAAAGTCCTTAATTTTCGGTGTAAAAATCACAAAATTTATTATCTAGGCTAGTTGGAAGCTAACCCAACGGTGTTAGAATTTCAATCCATAAGGGAATGAGGAGGATGAAATTTTGTTTTTTCAAATAAAAGTAAAAAAAAAATGTAATTTTCAATTAACTCCTTTGTAAGTTTGTATTATACATAATAATGGTGTCATTGACACTGGCTCGGCCACCATCAGGGATTTAAATTTTGATAACACAAAAAAATTGTCGCTAATAAGTCGAAATATCTCGCCAAATATTAGAATTTGTGGGTCACTGATTCACAAGATATAACGGTTTATAGGTGGCCGATCTGGAGAGAGTCTCCCCAGCTTGGCCACATTTATATCTCAAAAACTTGGGCACCCATTATATTAGTATGGTAGTCCGAGAGCTAGATCGAAGGCTAAAACTTAAATCTGTGACTTGGCGAAAAATTGCGACTACTTGGCGACAAAATATGGGAGAAAACAGATCTTCGCTAGGTGCCCTAGTTTTTGAGATATAAACGTACGATAATGTATCTAAGACGTTATCACGTAAAATTATCGTCCGTAAACCGACTTTACAGACAACCATTTTTTTTTGTTATGAGTAAGTACCTACCCAAATAAAGTTAAATACTTATTCTGACTGAATGAAGTTCATGTTTCTAATTAATCCAAGTAAATCAATTCGATAATATAGTGCGAAAGGTACGAAGATAAAGTTCAGCTTAGGCAAAGTAGAAAATACGTAGCAATAGCCTAAACCGCCAATATTTGCTATACGCAACACTAGCATGATAACAACCAGCTATTATTTAAGAAATGTTCCCTCTAATTGGCAGTTCTTCTCTTTATACAGTTTTTTACAGTTCAGAGCTATCCTTAATGGCTACATATCATCAATGGCTTCTTTGAGAAGACCTTAAAGATATAGTGCAGCATGGTTGTTCTGGCACTTGCATGACATTGTCAGGGGGCTGATGGATTATTTTAATTTATTTTTTATAATATAACATTCATTTATTTTTAGGTAACTTTGGACCATATATATTATATACCTTACAGACTAATATACATATGATAAATACAAATTGTGTTAGTAAAAAGAACCTTAACTCTATGTTAGTAACACTTCACTTGTGCACTATGTCACTGGGCGTTCAACACCACTCCCTGCTCTTCCAAGACGAGGTGCAGATAATACGTTGATATTCGCACCACGAACGCCTTAAAGTGGACGTTGAGGCGCGACTCAAGCAGCTACTCTCTCGCCGCGTCAAGAACATGGCGAGAGTGTAGCTGGCGAGACACCATCTGATCTCGCTTGTTGAGCAACCCGTACAGCAGCAGCTTGGCAGTAGCGATGTCGTCTTCACAGAAGTTCGTAGCGCAAATTTGGACTGCGGGCACCTCGTCCATCACATCCAACTTCAGCTGCAGAAACGCAGAGAAGCCGGCAGTGAATTCCATAGACTAGAGGTTCGCACAATAAATATGGCAGCAAAGTGCTTTGTTCGGGTCCGTGGGGCTTTAACCACATAACGGTGACGATAGAATGGGGATAGGGGAATTAGATTGGTAAACACTTGTGAAATTGTCGGTGGAAGGTGTACTTAAAAATAAACTTTCGAGTTCCGACTATGGCCACCCGTGCCAAGGCACACGGGTGGCCATAGTCGGAACTCGAAAGTGGTGGTGGGAGGAGGTGCGATGAGGACGACTTGCCGTAGCCTTCTGTTATCGACATCTGATGAAACTCACCTGATGCTTCATGGCATGCGCCTTGAGACTGGTGGCGGTAGAGAACAGTCGCCCGCAGCCGGGTTCTATGCACGCATGGGGGCGCGCGCCCGAGTGCGTGCGCCCGTGTGCCTTCAGGTGATGCGATGCGGTGAACGACTTGCCGCAGCCTTCTGTTCGACATCTGGAAGATAAGGGAAAGAAAACTCTTAAATAAAAAACACAAACCGAATCGAAAACTGGTTCATTTCGCACTACGATTAGGTTCACAATGCAATGTAAGTATTTAACACGCGTACGAATGAAAATTGCCACAAATACTTAGTCCAAATTGGTTCAATACCTAGATTCACAACCCGATGTGGTCCCTCGGCAAAGAGATATTGTGTCTTTACGGCGTTAAATTTTTTGAATATTTAAATAGTATACAGGGTGTAAACCACCTCATCACGAAGCCGTCAACCAAGCATTCTGTACATCAAACTAAGTAACTTTACGCAAAAATTATTGCTGGGAAACGACTTTTTTTTGGGGTAGAACTCAATGTAACGCACTCAAAACATTGTGCTGATGGATGGATTGAATAGTACGGGGGTCGTGGAGGTGTTTAAAGCAAAAATCTTACATTAAAAACTTGTATTTAAAAAAAAGTTGTCAAAAAGTTGGAACTTTGACCCCCCAATATCTCCGTAACTAAAAGGTTCCCAGGTATAGTGTAGAACAAAAAAATGATCGCAATGATGAGGAGAACAAGTGCCTTTCGGCTTCGTTAAGAGGTGTTTTACACCCTTTATTGTGTGTACATAAATAAATATAAATAATGTTTATAAATAGAATATCATCAAAAACCATGATTATTACAATAAAAAAAACGTTTATGAACAAATTAACATTTATTTGTGTTCTAAACTCAAAAACATTTTAATTTTCTATTTTTCACATTAGGCTGTTTAGCATTTTAGCGGATTTATACCTTTGCTTCTCCTTCAACCTGGCGAAAGCAAAGCGCGGAAAAAAAGAACACGACAAAAATATTTTTCTTTCTTTTATTTTATTTCTTCAAAAGTGTATTGAAAACCGTCATTTGACACACGTGGACATTTGTTATTGCAGTTCTCACCTCAAAAACAACCTCGCCTCGGGTGTTAATTCCGCATCGAATGCAATAACAAACTATCTCCACTTGTATTAAAATGTACTATTACCACACAACACAATCCAGACATGACAGAAGAATATTATTTAAACTAAATTTTCGGAAGAATACGCGAAATTAAAACGTACCTACCAAGTACTTTTAAGCACTAGCAAGTTGTTAGGTCATACGTTAATTATGGCATTTTTTGCAGTGTTTCGAACTGCTGTCTGGACTTGGGGCTTCATCATTTGACCTAAGTAGGTAACGGATTCGATACAAAAAAAACTTGCCAAAACCATGGGCAATAGCCTCCTTACGGTCTTACAATCTAAAATGACCTCCTAAGTCGGATGAAGAAAAATACTAAATATTTGACTCAGTGACGTAACATAGTCAAGTTTGCCAGTTCCCCAGACCACCTACTACGGATCATAATGACCTATTTATCAGTGCTACAACGAACGATAACATCGTAGAAAACACATTACTAAACTTATATGAACTGGAAACCTGCCAGGATACACTTTCTCAGAGCCGTTTGGCAATGGACCCACTAAAGAAACACGAAACCTACTTACTACATTACCCATTTGTCTTGTCAGTCATTTCTAAAATTATGAAGCGACAATGGTCGAGTAGGGAACGTTGACTTATGATCAAAGAGACTTGCAAACAGATGGCAGACAGATGTCTTGTCTCAGTGTAATGATATACTCAGTACAGTGGTATAATGATATTGACAGCTTGGAAAAGCAACATGTAATTGTGTAGGGAAGACAGATCTGAGACTTTAGGTAGACTGTGTCTGCAGTGTCGAATTTGGTCAAAGTCAAAGTCAAAGATTTATTTGCCTATAAATATGGTTACAAAAGTTCTTACAATGGTATAATATAATAGTAGCTTAACATATTTAATCATAAAATAATGACATGCAAATTTTTAGTATAATTGGATCATTTAAATTTGAACTGGAGATATTCTTTTATATTATAGAAGGGATTCTCAATCAAATGTGCAATCAATGGTGCTACAATATACCCATACAGGTATGTTATAGACTATAGCTCTGCATCAATAAGTATAAAGGGTGAAAAAGACTTTTGACGTAGCCGAAAGACACGTTGTCTCCCCATCATTGCGATATTTTTTTCGTTCTAAATCATACCTGGGAACCTTCTAGTTACGGAGATATTGAGAGTCAAACTTTTTTAATTTTTTTTTACATCCACGACCTAGTACTATTCAATCCATCCATCAGCACAATGTTTTGAGTGCGTTACATTGAGTCCTACCATAAAACGTGATTTTTCACCCCAAAAAGAAAGTCGTTTCCCAACGAAAATTTTTGCGTAAAGTTACATTAGTTTGATGTACAGAATGCTTGGTTGAAGGCTTCGTGAAAGGTTTGTTTACACCCTGTATTTCAGCTTACCGTCGCACATCGCACGTTTGTGTTAGCTTACACTATCGTTGACCGCATCATTCCTTGACATGAGCCTGGGAGTCTAAAATGGCCGCGCGCTTTACCAGAATCATAATCTACACTGGTCTGCAAAACTAAGTAATCACACTTTTAAATTGCAATAACTTTAAGTACACAAGATATACTTTCGAAACAAAATGGACTCGTAAAAGAGTTTAATTTTGTACATAAAAACAAAGAAAGCTGATAAAAATTGATATAAATCGTTTTTTTTTTATTTTAAATCTCTTACTTCTATAGTTTAGAAAAAAATGAAAATTTAAAAGTGTAGTACTTAGTTTTGCAGGCCAGTGTATATAAATAAAAACAAAAGGCCTGACTGACTGACTCATCAACGCCCAGCCCAAACCCTTGGACCTAGAGAGCTGAAATTTAATTTTGCACAGAGGTTCCCTTCATAATGTAGACAAGGAATATGGAAGGATTTTTAGAAATTCAACCCCTAAGGGAGTTAAATAGGGATTGAAAGTTTGTATGGAAAATCGTCAGTTTTAAAGTTACGATCTTAAAATTTTGTGTTTAGGCTGATGTTTAAAAATTAATCTGTACGTTTTTGATAATTCTACCCCCGAAGGGCTAAAAGGTGGATCACAAAATTTATTATCAAGGCGTATGGTTGGAAGCTAACGCAACGGTGTTGTTAGAATTTCAATCCTTAAAGGGGTGAAAAGGGGGATGAAATTTTGTTTTTAATTATTATTATTATTATTATGGTTATTTAATTAATTTAAGAAAAATATTATTACAAAATTAATTTAATAGAAGGCTGTATAGGTCTGCAGCCCAAGCCTATCAATGTCGTAAGATTAAAAAAAAAAATAGCTGCGATATGCCGGAAAAAACAATTTCCTTCAGTATTCAAATCTGTACTAATTTTACTTTGAATTTTAATTAAAGAAATGTTATGTTATACTACTGTTTTATTTCCTCGCAATCGAAGTAAAAAGCAGAGTTTACAACTCGTCCACAAAACCATTTTATCCTCGACATTACTATCAGCCCTCGCCTTCGGCTCGGGCTGCTAAAAGTCTCGGATAAAAATGGTTCGTTTTGTGCACTTGTTGTAAAATCCACTATTGTTTATCTGCATGCTTGTTTTACCTTATAAATCGAGGAGAACTCTCCTGTCCACGTCTCTAAATCAAGCCTATCAAGATATTTATCTTGGCTGTCAATACCCGCTAATTAGCATGCAACGAGTTCGTACGAAGATACGATCAGATTGTAGTTTTCCTAAGAGTGCATCATTATCGAGTCCAGTCTACACTGCGATTGAAAATTTGCGCCATTTATCTTGGTGCATAGTAGGTACCTAAACTGAAACTAACTGTGATGACTTTATGAGTGTAAGCGTTATTTATTTCATTAATTTCGGAGACAATCGACGCAATGTAATATTGTACTATCGAGGACACTCCCGCCTGATCACCACTAAGCTTATTTTTGCTTGCACTTACAACATAGAAACGCTCTTTAGCCCCGTGCCGTTGACTTTGTATAGAAATAACGAATGAAAAGATACCAATGGTCCGAGCGCACTGACGACGTACGCGAAACGAGAGTTATTGTTATTTTGCGCGCCAAAGTTGACCCTTTCCTAATAAGCCTACATTTTAAAGGGGCCGTGGCTCGGCGCCTCCGCATGATTTAAGCGAAAAATAAATTAAATGATCAAGCGGAAAAGACCACGACTGTACATGTACGTGGAGTCTAGGCGAGATAAAAAATAAATCGCAGCAAAATAGCAGTCATGAAATAATGATCTTGATTCGCAGGGCCGAACACTGTCGGCCCAGTGCGACCCAAGGAAACACAATAGGTACATACTTTGTGTAAATTATTTTAATCTCCACATTCTCCACTGCTCAGATAAGTGTGAAAAAAGCTACAAAGCCAAAAATTCTAAGACATTGTTAAGTCGACCAACACGTACTGGACCCGCGTGGTGGACTTCGGTCCGCTACCTCTCGGAGTGTAGGTACGCCTGATTACTCAGCACAAATGTAACAACGCACGCAAAAACTAGTGAACTTATCTCCGTCCCTTTCCCGTCACTAATCACAAATAGGTAAATATTATTATATCAGTAATATGGAGTGAATAACAGGGCCTGTATTATTGTACCATAGCTTTAAGCCCATTGCAAGATCTTTAAACATTAAATTATGGAATGCAAATAAAGATATGAATAGGGACGCGAGGGTGAATCGGGACGAAACTTTGAAATGAATTTTCAAGTTAAGTAATTAAATGTTATTGGTAGCTTAAAAGAATCAATTTTTTATAAAATTAATACAATAATAATTTAATTCCAATATCTTTTTAGTTACAAATTATTTATTTGTAGGTACCTACTCAATGTTGAAATTACCGTCTCTTTCACCATGTCCATTCCCACTGTAATTATTACGGTTTGTCTACTTACTTGTATGGCCTCTCCTGTGTGTGTGTTCGTATGTGTTTCTTTAGATCGCTAAGTGTCGTGAAGAACTTCGTGCAGCCGTCCGCGTTGCAGTTGAACGTGTCGCCGCTGTGGAGCCGTTGATGTGCCCTTAGCCTGAAGATGGAAGAATCACTCGTTAATTAATATTTATCAAGAGTTTGCTACACGAGGAAATACATATAAGACGGGTGAACAAGACGCCTGAACAGTTCTTCATTAATTATAGCAAGGAACTATCTCGATCAGTCAGCTTTCAAACAGGAAAAACCGCATCAAAATCGGTCCATTCATTTGGGAGCTACATTACCAGGGGGGGGGGGGGGGGTTAAAAAAGGGTAATGGAAACATTTTTCCTCTGCCTACAGTTGTGAGATTTCTAAGCCCTAAACTGTTCCCTATTCAGGTTCAAGTCGTTTTTTCAAGTTCAGATGATGTCCTTTACGTCAAGAACCAAAATTTCTTAAGAACCGTGGGTAAGACCGTTAAATGACTAGCACAGAGACAGACCAGGGTAACCTAGCCATGAAACGGAGCAGGGTTATACCTAACCAGTGGTGGGGGGACAAGGGCTCTTGAAGATGATAAAAGTCAAGACAATCCACTATCAAGTGGCATTTGTGTGCACTTTATATACGCCGCCAAAACCATCTAAGTATACTAGGTACTTGTACTTTTACAATATACGTCGTAATAAAATTAAGTAAGGTTTGTTATCTAATCTTAGGAAAAAACGAGAATATTATGTAAACAACCAATAATGTGTACGTATACATATAAGATTCGCGGGCTCAAGGTCAAGGCGACAAACGCGATTAGTGATGTGTACAAAATTTGGGAGGTGTGTTTCTTTTAATGTTATTATGAGGAGCTCCAGTACCAGGTTAAGCTACGCTTCTCGAGGTCTGTCTGTGGATGGATGACCATCCATACATAGCGAGTCCCCTCTGTCTTTCGGAAAGCACGTTAAGGTGTTGGACCCGGCTGCCATTTGTATATCTTTGACAGCCGTTACAGGTAGGTCAGTGACTCGAAAGTTTAACAACCAGTCTTGCCAAGGGGTATCGTAGTACACACCCAATAACTGTGTTGTGAAGGTCAGATAGGCAGTCATTCCATGTTAAATACTGGTATTCAGCTGCATGGCTAGTCCGGAAGCCGGTCCCAACATCAGGTGGTGAGTGCAGGTCTCCGTCATTGATGAACATCCCTCCCACAGACAAAGCTGAAAGGCTTCATGTGCCTGTAATGTCGAATCCTTCTGCCCACAACTTCTACTCCCAGTTTGGCGTGTTTAGAAATCAATTCGTCGGTTTTTACAAGATCTTGGCTGGTTTCCTTGCGTCCTGATTTGATAGATTTAGATTCCAGATTCTGTGATATCACCGGCATCATGGCGTTGTGTCGATGTTTTGTTAACGTACTTACCAAATATTTCACAAACAAAATGGCACGTTAATTAGCTATGAAACGACAATAAATCTTTTCTCTTCCATCACGTGATAACAGTTCACAACTTCACACATAACTGATAAATTTTATGTTGACGGCATTCCGTTTAGGTACCTACAACCTTCAGCTTAGATACTTTTCTTTATGACGTTTTTCTAATTTTTAAACATGATGATGGCCTTTGCAAAGCAGTGGGCTAGAAAAAGCAAACAAAAAAAAACGTTGTTAAGTACATCAAAGACCAACCAAGAAATAAACATACTTCTTTAGAAGAAACGGTTGAGCAGAGAGGAGAGGAAATGTCTCATACAGGGTGTAAACCACCTCATCACGAAGCCGTCAACCAAGCGTTACAGAAGTACATACATCAAACTAAGTAACTTTACGCAAAAATTGTTGCTGGGAAACGACTTTTTTTAGGGGTGAAATATCATGTATTGTGATAGAACTCAAAACATTGTGCTGATGGAAGAATTGAATAGTATGGGGGACGTGGAGGCGTTTAAAGTAAAAATCTTACACTTAAAAACTTGTAATATGGAACACGTCGATCTCGTCAAAATTTTTGTGATATATAATCGGTCTGAGCTACAGCTTCCCTATCGCACACTACGGGGGTAGGCTTCACGCAACGCGACTGCAATAGTTTCTTCATGTACCTATTTTTCAAATTCCTCGCAGGCCCTCATAATAACTACAATACGATCTATTAAATTCAGTTGATCCTACAACTATGGCGCGGCCTTTTTGCTATTGTACTTAATTCCTAATATGGTGTGTGATTTTATTATCATCAGAATAATATAATGAGCTATAGTGACCAATGCTATATTATGATATAAGACTTGTTTATCTCTTTATAACATCTTATCTAATCTACGCAAGGCGGTTCAGTTTATTATCATTTCCTTATCAGTCACGCTGGCCACACCCAAACATGGTCATGAAATTTTAGGAAAGACAACTGTGGAACAAAAAGGTACTTACCTACCTCACCTAAGTATTTTTTGTAGCACCGGGCTTGAGTCTTATTACTTTTCTGATAAAGCACTTATTATGCCCACAAGGCAGGAAAAGGATTTTTGGAAAATTGCTGTGCTTTTTAAGTCCGAGAATACAAAAGGATAGGTATACCTACTAACAATTGATTTCCAAAAGAGTAACAAAAGTGATAAGAACTCAACAAATGTTGGTTAGCTTAGATCTGCTGTAGTATAATCTTATTAAAGCTGATACTAAATTGGATTCTTTTTTATTTTGGTCAAACAATCAGCCCAACACGTGACAGCATAACATAACCATTCTAGTTTGTTTGTATGACTTCCAAATTTTCATAGCTTCTTATCTTTACTTGTTATTTATACTGTAGTTACTACGATGACACGAGAATTGTAGCCGAAAATTCTTGCAGGGAGAAAAGTTGGGAGTTAGTCCCTAGATTCAAATCAGGCTTATTGCAACTAAAGCAACATTGCAACATTTAAGCTGGTAGCCCATGTTATTTTTGTACACATATCCTCAGATCAGGCCCCTTATTCACAACGCTTCGATTCGATTTTCGACTCGGAAAGTCGTATGTCTATCTTTTTTTTGACATTACGAAATCGAGCGAGATAGACATACGACTTTCCGAATCGAAAATCGAATCGAAGCATTGTGAATAGCTATGCAGAATTCTTAATTTTCAGTTTGTAATTGTATAATCGTACATGACTTACGCAGTTATAATAAGAGTGACCAATCTTTTTTTGACATTACGAAATCGAGCGAGATAGACATACGACTTTCCGAATCGAAAATAGAATCGAAGCATTGTGAATAACTATGCAGATTTCTTAATTTTCAGTTTGTAATTGTATAATCGTACATGACTTACGCAGTTATAATAAGAGTGACCAATCTTTTTTTGACATTACGAAATCGAGCGAGATAGACATACGACTTTCCGAATCGAAAATCAAATCGAAGCATTGTGAATAGCTATGCAGATTTCTTAATTTTCAGTTTGTAATGGTATAATCGTACATGACTTACGCAGTTATAATAAGAGTGACCAAAACTTTTTGGAAACCCTATTAGACCTGATGATAAGTAAACTTCTAGTGAACTCTAATGTTAGCAGCTATGGTTGGTTGTTTTTTGGCAACCGATTAAATAGAATAAGCTTTCTATTTATCATTTAAGAAGAGTAGCTAGCTGAACATGCCAACGTTTAGCAAGAGTACCTATTATGAAGAGTTCGCTTTAGTTCATATGAAGTTTCGTACTTGTTTCGCTTCACTCGTTCCGCAAATTTCTTGAATTACATTTTATGCATAAACACATCTTTATTAACACAGCACATGAGAACTGTTGTTGCTATTTTGTTGAATCAATTGGCAAACGTCCAAAGACATAAATCACGACCATTTTCTGACTCACTGTGTTCTGTTTGAAAATTGTATTATTTATGATTACACAAGTCAAAAAATCTGATCGACTTGTTGTTATGTTCGATTCTATTTCGTTGTAAACATTCCGATTTGATTTCATGCGTCGTGTGCCGCCATTTTGCATGATATGAATATGATTCCTTCATTTACTATGCATTTCCTGGTGATCCTTAGCGAAACTCCCCAGGGAAGTCATAACAGGCCTCTAAGGCAGAAAGTGAATATGTGTGTAACTCCTTATTATTCTATAATTCCTGTTTCTAATGCCCGAGACCCACCAGCTATAGTGCAAGCTTCTACAATAAACTTAGCAAGATATTTATTGACAAAATCTGTGAATAAAATTAACTTGCTCATTAAAACTTGCCACAGGATAAAATGCATAATGGATAATGAAAGAAGTGTCCCATTACGTTAAGGATTAGGCGAAATGTAGGAAGCTAGAACCATTACTTTATGGTTTTTTAAGTGATCAAAGACTAAAGTAACCTATACGAGTAGTAATCCTACGGCGTACCCTGGGAAGATTAACCATAGCATGCCATGAGCAAAAGTGGTGAACTAGTGTTCAAAGCCCGTATTGCACTATACGAGAAGAGACAATTGCCTTGCAGTGGAACAATTATAGTTTGGTAAATAGTATAGTATGCATGGTATTCAATAATTGTACTTATTCTGAGCTTATTACCAACCGACCCAAACAAATTGGGTAAGGGCAGCAGAATGACGGTGATGACTTATACTATCGATATGATACGATACGCAACAAGTGATCAAAATGTTTGGAAACATACCTTACATACCTGACCTCTCACTACAAAGCCGATGTAGATTTTTTATCAACGTATAATATTTTGTCTTCGTCGTCGAGTAGGTACGCCCAAATCATGTTTCATATCTACCCGTTATTTCCATTCAAGCTATCTGTCACGGTTGAAATGAAATAATCTTTTTGTATTAGTCTCTTATCATAATGCGGAAGACGAATCCGCCACGGTCTATAATAGGAGGTACGAATAAACATAGATTTGTAACGTTCCAAATCTGCAGTCCGACAAGACTTTGTATTTGTTATTGATTTGTATGTTACTCTAGACTTGTATCTTGAGCATCCTAGATGCAATCTTTTTTTGGACCTTAAACTAGCTAATGCGAATGGTGTAGGTTCAAGTAGGTTATAGAAAAAGCATCCTTTTTAATATTTTCATTTTATTTCATTTCACTCATTCCGAAAAAAACAAAGAACATTTTAGTCACAGTGTAGCATTGCAAATTTTTTTAGTCATTCTCCCAAACAGCAGAGTATTGCAAAAGTGCAAACACGTTATATTTTATGTCTAGTCATGACCACAAAAACGTTTGATGTCTGTAAATATGTATGTTCGTCTGTTTAGAGCTAATGCAGATTACGTCACGACCATACTGCTAAGTGAATCTACAAACAAAAATATAAACCACGTGTTTTATAGAATAGTTTCTTTTGAAAGCATTTGTTTTCTGCAAAACTATATTTTTTAGAAGAAACCTAATACATCCAGAAATAACTAGTGCAGTTAACACAAAGGAGAATGGGCTTCAAAGTGCCTTTTTTTTGTTTTTTTTTTTTCGGATGGGAAATCATCAAATGACTTCTCCCGCTCTGGGCGGAGCAGGAGGGAGTGTCAGACTTTTACTGACTAAAACCCATCCATGTTCCTTCCTCGCCCTTTGTGTTCCGGGGCCACGGTATCTCTTTCGAATAGTCCTGCAGCCCCGGTTCAAAGTCTGCCTCAAGGTCCAATAGCCATAAGATATGTATTGTATACATAATTGAAAAGAGCTTTTTAAGGAGAACCTTTGTTTCACACGACTTTAGGCAATTCGCAGTCCTTTCAGCTAAAAGGGTAACTAGTTGGACAACTAATTAAAGTTTTTTGGTTTACCAATAGTAATAACATTTATAATCCATCTCATAGAGCTTTTTAAGGAGATACTTTGCCAGTAACACGACTTTTGCCAATTTGTTGTCCGTTAGGAGTTATTGATCTAAATATAGGTGACTATTTGATCACCGAAGTTAAGATTTTCTGGGTGACCAATGGCAATAACATAAATATATACCATTAGAGAGAGCTTTTCAATGAAAACTTTTGCTACTAACATTAAGCAATCCACCAGGGCCATCCGTCAGTTTATGGAAGTAATAGGGATGATTACTTTCCCTACCAGACTGTACATTCTTCTTCGTGACTATGGTACAAAACCAAAACTTCGTCATTGCCACGACACCGTTGGTGGCAGCGCAGAAGTCGTCTCGACTGCAGCTGTGCTGTAACGAGGTGAGGCAGAGCCTGCGCGTAGTTAGTTGGTTTACTTTAAGCTGTCCAGGCTTAGGTGAGGGACGTTTTTGGAAGCATGATATTTTAGAGCAATATCATGGAAACCTTAAACACGGCAAGTAGTATGTATAATAATGTTACATACCTGTACAAAGTATTGAAGGCTTTCCTGCAGCCGCCAATGGTACAAGCGAAGGGTTTCGCCTTTGTGTGCGCGCGTATGTGAATCTTCAGACTGTATGACGTCAGAAATGCTTTCTCACATGATTGCATCGGACATTTGAACCTGTATTCACCTGGAATAATTAAAAGTAAAGATAGAGATAGAACAAAAGTTGCAATGTTTGTGTGTTTTTTAAAAAAAAACCGTTTGGGTAAGGACTAGACACATGTTCGGGTGGCAAACTTAATCGAATGCTTTCCTGCCAACCTCAACAATGGGTCTACTCCTAAGAATCCACGTGCATAGATTACGGGCAAGCGTTGCGTTCCGTCACTAAAACAATGCAATTTTGCAATGACGACAAAGCTAAAACGTCTAACCGCAGTGGTTATACCTAGTATACGCGGAAGTCAATATCAGGGTAGAAGGAAGCACTGTTGTTGACTGTCATCTGTGTTAAGGATTGGTCAAACTTCTACAGATAAATAATTGTGGACGCGGAAAAGCTAAACTCATCAAAGCACTTCTTTTGTTGATGGACCATGGTATTAAGTATGGTATATTTGGTAGCTATAGAAATAAGTGTGGTTTTGTCAAGAGTAAGGTACTTAGTCATTTTAAAGATTATTAGAGACGCCAAGCATGATGGTTTGTAATTGTTTTGTTTACCGATGATTAAATTGAAATTTTAGTGAGTGGGTAAACACAGTATCTGTAAAGTAGATAAGTAAAGTTCAAAGAGACAACGACGTAATATTATATTACGTGTTATATAACGCAATATATAAGTAAACGAAACGAATAACGTCGCCGAAGAAAGTGTAAGTTGACGACTTTCTATAAGAATCGAGTTTCAATGTAAAACATCTTCCTAGGATAGGGTTGCAATGTGGTAACTAAGGTTTTGCATTGATAACGAAAACGCAAAAAAAAATCGCTATAAAATTTTAATAAAAATCACGTTTCACTATGTTCGTAAGTACAAGGTATATTCTCCGAAACCACCTAACCGATTTTAATTAAATTTTGTGAATGTGATAATATGGTTGGTTCCAGCTTGAAAGATAAGGATTATAGTTCAGGACCCGATAGATGGCACCGCGCGAAGCCAAGGTGTATCCGAGCGTATATCAATTAGTCTGTCCGTTTGGATAGACAGATGACATACATTGATGACGGCTTGTTTATAAGTACTTAATTTTAGTAGTGTGGAAGACAAGTGGATGAAAAAAATGATTTTATCTCTGAATAATAGTTTGTGTAGCTAGAAAAGAGTTCACTTAAGAACTCTTGTGTGCCTAAAATAGTGTACAGAACAAACGAGAACACACAGCACAGTTGGAAAGTGTAACAAAGAGCGTGGGTGACTGAGATTAACCTACTGCAGCAAATGAGTTATCTACAAGTTCTGGCCAAATCAGTTTCGTTACGCATAACCATTACGATCTTGGCGAAAGCAGGTTTGAAATGTAAGAAAGTAGGATTTCTTGTCATATACTGTGACTCAGGGTCCACCGTTGTTCTTTGACTATCTACACTGGATAGCGGAAACCGGACCGGAGCTCGGAATGTACTTATACAGGGTGTTACAGAATAAGCGCAAAACCTCTAGGACTCTAACCTCCAAATACTGAAACGTCACTCAAAATTTAAGGGCTGCTTAACATTTGAGCAGCTCCTAAACTTTAAATTTCGTATGGCCAAACGTCACTTTTGAGAATCTGTTAAATATAAGTGCTACTTAAATTTTGAGTGACGTTTCAGTATTCGGGGGTAAGTGGAGATTCGGACCATCTAACTGGACAGCTTTTCCTAAAGAACGTGGGTCGAAAAAACATGGATTTCATAAATCATAAATTGCGTATGCAGATGAGATATTTTGTTTGGAAAGCCTTTTTTTTTTATTCGTCTTCAAAAAGGAGGAGGTTCTCAATTCGTCGGAACCTTTTTTTTATTTTATTTTTATGTGAGTAATTTATGTTCCCCGATTACTTACTCGAAGATGGCTGGACCGATTTGGATTTTTTTTGTTTTCTTTGAAAGGGTATACTTCCCAGGTGGTCCCATGATCATCAAGTCAGGATCTGATGATGGGATCCTGGAGAAATAGAGAGAACTCTTCAAATTGTATAGGCACACTCGAAGCGATTTGGGTAGTTTTTGGAAGAGTACTTTCTTTCTCATTTTAATTTGGTGAATATCTGATGAAGAACTTCGGAGATAGGCAACGGAACTCTTCAATAAATGATAGCAAATGGACTGGGATTGCTGAAATCTCATGTCTGTCTATTGTTTACACCAGTTCATAACATAACATCACGCCGGTACGCTGTGAAGAGGTAAGCACATGTGAACGACTAAAAAGTGAAAAACAAAACGTTTTTTTGTAGAGCACACTTGTTATGGTAAGCACCTATTTAAAAAATTTAGAACCCGAAGCTACAGAAAATTGCTATCAACAAGACTTTTGGTTTAGCTCAGTCGAAGAGTGCTAAGCGTGGAGCTACGAGGGGCAGATCCTGTAGAACGACTCTGCTGGAGCTGTCTGCTTGGAAAGCCGTTGCCACCTTTCGCATTACAGTTTAAGATTCGACTCGGATACAGGGGTCGCAAAATCCCCTCAGCTCTGGCGTTCCACTTAACATAACCGTACCTTGTAACATTTGCACAACGAGAAAACGAATAACATAAAGACCACATTATTTGTATATGTTACAGTCAAAACTCTTATTCAGTCAAAACCACTTTTAACTGGTGTCAGTCAAAACCCAGAAATTAAAATGCGTTTTCTGGTATTAAAAATACATATGTTGTTTTAGAACGCCTCAGTTGTAATTACCTAGTCCTAGAATTACATAACGTTTGTCAAAGGGTCACAAAAAAACAATCTAAGTAGTAAGTTTTTAAGTCAAAAGTAGTTTTGACTGATTAACAGTTTTAACTGTGACATATAAACTCGCGAGATTCTCAAGACCTATTATAATGGAGGCTTAATTCGTCTGCAAATTTGAGCTATTGCCGCTAATGATCTCCAAACAGGTACCACTCAAACATTACAATACATTTTCACGAGAGTTTTTGCTAGGAAAATAATCACCTGATCACTTATAGTCTCACAAAAACCACCTAACAAAAGCTCTCCATATTTGACCAAGGTCGATGAACCTACATCATATTTTGCGCATTATAATGTTTGCTAAGTATAATATATTAAAGAACATTTATTTTAGGAGTTCGTTTTTCCAAAAGAAGATGTGACTGTGTATAGAGGTGGAAAGGGGGTTGACTACTGGGATGACGACCAATAAAGAAGTTTACTTAAGTACAAGAAAAATATACCTAATATGCTGCACCAAATGCAATAAATTGGGATAAGGGCAAGACAATCATGATGCGTTCTGTAAAGAGCCTAATATCGTATCGTATCAACTCTAAAGTCTAGGTACATCTAGGCCTCACATCGCATTCACTCCTCGCATCACATAGGCCTGATATTACTTCTTTTTTTCGGATACCTACATACCTATATAGGTATTGTGGGCTGATTTGTCAACACAGAACGAATCTCATCAGAGAATAATTGACGCCGAATGTTACCAACTCAGAAATTGTTTGATAATACTTACCTAATTAATGTCGATATGAAGTGATAAGTCAAATAATACGTACAACTGTTGTTTGCTAGGTACCTACTTCATTTGATTACTTTTATTAAGATAAACTTTTTCTCCCAAGGTAAACTTTTCCAGTTTCTACTAGTTTTTTTTTTACCATCATCCATTGATAATATTCACCTCATACCAGTAAAAACTGGAATTTTGATAATATTTTATCTAAGGAAACTAGATTATACCAGTTAATGAGTTACTATACAGTTTTGAAAACATTTGTAATGGTTAAATAATTCTGAAGATGATAATCTATGTAGGTACTTTAATCAATTATATTTACTTAGGCAAGTACTTTAAAAAAAATTGAGCTGTATCCTATTTCAGAAACCATGAATACTTTATGCATTAAAATGCTAGATGTAGTTAATAAAATATTTAACTTTGAGTTTTGCTAAATTACATAAGCCTTTGAAGGATATGTCCTGTTTAAACAAAACAAACTTATTTCAATGAAACTCTGGTGGAAGTTAAAATGTGTTTTCTTGTTAAAATCATAAAACAAAATATTCTATGCATACCATGTGGCTGAGTAATGGTAATAAAACTTTGTATACAGTTGCAGAAGTTGGGTTTAACAATGTTGTTAGTGGCAAAAACATTAATTTACAACAGTAAAAAATACTTTTGTGTAACCATTATCTACCTACCTACTCAACATTTTAAATACTAAGGCTCTTAAAAATATACAAGATAGGTAACAAGTGAGATTGACCAGGAAATAAGAACTTTACATGGAAATGGGACAGCATGGTCGTAGTTCATAGATCTCACAGATCTAAATGTTCAATGCAAATCTTATTTAATATGCTCAGATGCAGTAAGACTATTAATAAAGCTTGCAAGGCAAGTGTGCTTTTCTTACAAGTAGAACTTTACATAAAGATTTGCATATAAATGTACCTATGCAACATTGTAAATGAGTTAGCTATAAAATGTTAATGAATTATGAATACTAAAAATTAGTCATAATAACTGGATCAAGTTGTAGTTTTTTTTGTCATAGAATAGGAAACAACTTAGTGGCCCAACTAGTGGTAAGTGGTAACCACTGCCAGTGGACATCTGCAATACTAGGGGCAAAGAAAAGAGAACTTTAAGGAAATATAATAGAATGTTAGTAAAACGCACAGATCTCGCCTTGAGCATAGATTTAAAGCCATTTGATCAGTTGAATCAAGCTTTAAAAGCAGTTAAAGGTCCTAATCCTTTATTGTTTATCACTGAGTTTATAGTGAAAGTGTTTATGGGAAGCTACTGTTCAGTAATTGATAGTTTGATAAGTTGATGTGGGCTCTTATCTACACCTGAATTGAATAAATAGAATTTGGAATTGAATCATCTTTAATAGATACCAGAATGCCATGAAAGTGATGTTTGTAATTGGTAGTATGCAAAAAGCTTAAATGTATTGAAGGGTAATATAAAAAAGCATAGTGTATTCTACATTTTGCGTTACAGTGATCTCACCCTTGTGTGTTTTCATGTGTGTGCGCAGGTTTCCAACAGTGCTGTAAGTGCGTTCACAACCCTCATATTCACATTTGTACCTCGCAGTGCTGTCTTCTTGTCTCCTCTTGCTCTTATCCATGCTAGATGTGACGTCCGAGTTTTGCATATCTGATACTGTGTCATCATGACTGAAAAAGAAAAGCTTGTCAGATTCATACTTGTTTACGGAAGGTATCAAATGTCCGAATTGATAATTATGGTAGCTAATTGATATCCAAGTGGCAATAACCACCATAATAATATTTGCCTATAGATTAAAAAAAAATAAAGTTAAGGCCACTTTTAAGACGACCCACTGACCAGGGTTTTATTAAGAAAATATTGTCCAGTGAAAAGAAATTGCACTGAATAAAAATAGTCCTGGAACAACACAGGTTAAGTGGTTTTAAGTTACTATGATGATCAAATTCCTCCAAGACAGTTTTTAAATGAAAAACTAACTCTAATTAACATACCTCTTACTCGCCTTTCAATGTGTACTCATGGGAGAACACAAATTTAGGATATTCGCATCACATCGTGATGGTAATGTACCAAAATAGAATGCCCAAAAACGATACATCGGCTAAAAGACCACTTCTATACAACCCCGCAAGTGCGAAAGAGATGGAACAATATTGACAAACAGCTGATTGGGTCAAATTGAATGCGAGAAACAACAAGCGGCGAAATACGCAATACTTGCTCTCATCTCTGAGCACAATGGAAAATAAATTAATGTACAAAACATAACTTACGGAGAAAATCCAATAAGATTTTCTTTATTTTTGTCCTTGGGAATTAGTTCGCTTTCCGACGTCACGCTGATTTCAGAAGCTTTTTCGTCGTAATTACGCACTTGGAAATTATCAAACTTGCTATCCAAGTCAAGGTACTTTATATCAGTGCTAATATCGTTTGTATAATGCCCTATCGTAAAGGGTTTAAAAGTGTTTTGTGTTGAGATATCGAAGCGACCGCTGTCACCGAGCCATGCGGCCATGTTTCAGAATAGTGTTGTTCCGTATCACAAGACGAACTGTCATATGCTGTTTTGTAAAACCGGCAAAAGATGAATCGGCAAATTGAGTCATGTTGCGTTAAATAGATGGCGCTAATTTCAAATATCCATGGAGAGAGCTACCGCTGTGGAAGGTAAAGTAGGCGCCTGTGCCAGCTCTGAGGACTCCCGGCGTAACTCCCGTTATAATGAACACCACTTGTTGTCTGTGCGGGCAGTGCGTCGACCGCACGCCCTTCTACTCACGCGAATGTATCATCTTCACATTCGGCCGATAATTCGCGTATAAAAGTGTGCCGCACATTTTTTATTGTTATTATATATAGATTTAAATCACAGTTTATTTTATAAAATGTGTTCAAGAAGTTTATCTATTTACATTAATTTGGTAAGTACATATATAATAATTATTAAATTAAAACATTTAAAAAATAATTAATTAATTAAATTAATTATTATTTAGTTGTTTTTATTTTCTTATAACAAAGTTAGATAACTTCAAACATAAGTATAAATTATATTTATCCAGTAACAAACAAACTTTTTAAAATTACTTGATTGATTTCCAATCCTATCGATCGTTCCTTATCAAAGTTTACCGCTCATTTATGGTACGTTGACTCGTTTGGCGCCCTCATTTTTTACACCGAGATAAGAAAAATTAAATACCTACTCGATGGAACAGCGAAAAGGAAGTTAGTTTTATCGAACGCTCTTTGATTCAACCAGTTTTATTTTGACTAGTTTGTTTAAAGAATCCATCTCAAAGTTTCAAAACTTTGAACTTGATCGAACATAGTATTATCACACTTCACACAAGAATTATTATTATTTCAGTCAGCTTGAGCAGTACATAATCCAGGCAATACATGAACTTGTAGCGATCTTTAAAGCTATCTTTAATCATATACTGCATGGTTGACTGACTCATTGCCTATGCATTTGGAGCGAACAAGCGCTTAGGAGATAGGCAAAAAAGCATAAAACAGTGGGTGAAGTTTATCTGTATTTTACTGTTATCCACGGCACCCATTCGCCGTCTAGGCGCATTAACGTATCATTAGTTGAAGGTTGCTGACCGACATTATGTTCTATATCTTGATGACATGGTGACTATCCGCAAAAGGAAGTCGTAAGACTTTCATGTAACCAATATCGTAAACTGCAAACCTATCTGAATTACTTAATTATGTAGTTTCTTCGTAGGCTTATAGCACGTTAATTAAAGACCACCTGGTAGAACGTTAAAGTTCATATGCACGAAGGCAATCATATTATAAAATTATAACTTACAACTAACATTAAACTAAGAGTACTTGTCGTAGCTTTAAGCTTAAATTCAAGCGGAGAATTGACTTTTCAAGTTCCACTTAATGCAGCTTCAGTAACTTTTCACCTTAGAAAAACCATCTTTTAGGCATTAAATAGCTAGCAAACTGTTACATCCTGCATCCGCCTTGTGTTGCGGTCACGGAACTTTTCTTTACACATACATCCATTATGCTTAACTGGCATTGTAGTATCTAGAAAGTTGTACACATGTCTAGTAAATATTAAGCGCATGACTAACATTTGATAACGTGCCAAAACAAATAGGGAAACTATCGGAAAGCATTTACGGTAAGTATTTCAAACGTTCAAGATCTCTTTCCATAAACTTCTTTGGATTAACGAAATTACCTACTATGACCATGATCGTTACTACTCAGAAATCGAGCTTCAAATTGTCGTTTAAGAACGTGTTGTCCATTACAATAGACCCAAGAGACCGATGAACACTTTCGCTGCTTTTTCTTCATTCAAATTTCACTTTTAATCTATTCCTTGTGTCCACTGAGACTTTCAATGGACATTATAATAATAAAATAATCGATCCCAGAGGACAAAATATTGCATCAAAGGAAACACCGTGATGCGAATAATAGTTTTCGGAAAGAGAGACTATGATGCAACTAGAATGCAATTTGCATACTGAACATTACCTTCCCTAACAAAAAGCAGCTAGTAGATTTTAAATCATGGACAATCAAAGTAGGTAAGAAGAAGTAACATGCTGTAGTCAAACATTTACAGATTTCTCCTCGGGATATGAAAATCGCTAATGACAGTTATAATAAAATAAGACAATGTACACTTGTCACTAGCCTGTTATACGAAGTGAGTTCAATGACATGTTATTCACATATGACCTAGAAATCTGACACTGACACTTTCTTCTTGATGGTCTTTTCAATTCACCGCACATCACTACGTTACCCTTTCGTTTCCAATGAAATGAAATGAACTTCGGACGTCATATTGGTTTTGGAATGTTACTGTTGAGGTTAAAATCTGGAATCGTTAATTTATTTTCAAGAACAGGGATTACAAGCTAACAAAGTAACGAGCTTTCATAAATTAAGAATAAGATATTGAACCTGCTGGTTCAATTCCAAGGAATTGGTTACGAAAAAATGGTTATGAACACCTGGTTATGAAAAAATCCTGGATTTAATTTCTGAAGACAGATTTGAAATCCTTTTTATTATTTTCAAACCTTTGTGCGCTTTTATCTCAAAGCTCTTGGCAGTAGGAGTAGGCCGCATGCTGTCAACAATGTCTTCAAATTTAGTGACAGTTTTTTTTTTTAACAAACAGCTTAGATCTGAGTCAGTGTGTTAAGTCCACGGTCAAGATCGTGTTATTTACTAAACAAGTATAGGTACTTGCTAAGTCACTATTTTTGTTTGTTGTATTAGTTTTCGGTTTGGCCCCTGGGCCATGTTCTTTTTTAGTTGCGATAAGATTCCGATGTGCAGTTCCTGTGATAGGAATCCAATAGAATTAGACAAGTAAAGGACTGGTTTTGTTTGTCAAAGATGGTTCGTGGCAGGGGGATCTGTGTCATTCGGCCACGACACACATACCGCCCTGACGGCGACTCACGCGCCGGCGATGAATTCGTGCGGCCAATCATATTTTATTTATATAGTAACTTTTGATTACAAAGTCTAAAGTACCTATCTATTTTTACCGGGAATAATTATGGAACCTTCCTATAGCTACTAACTAGCTGCTAAAAAAAATTGTTGTCTGTTAAGTCGGTTTACGGACGATAATTTTAAGTGATAACGTCCTATGAAAACATTGATGAAAAATTGCATACCTACTTTTATGAATTGAATTATTATCACTGAATTATCATTATTTTGTATAATCTAAAGAAGGAGTTAACTGAACTTTTTTTTTTCGATAAATTAACATTTATTTAAAAAAACTAAATTTCATCCCCCTTATCACCCCTTTAAGGATTGAAATTCTAACAGGCAGCGTTGCGTTAGCTTCCAACCATACGCCTAGATAATAAATTTTGTGATTTCTACTTCGAAAGTTAAGGACTTTCCATAAACAACTTCATCCCCTTTTTTAACCCTTTGGGGGTAGAATGATCAAAAATGCTGAGACACGTATAAACTATTTTTCAATCGTCAGCCTAAACACAACATTTCAGATCCTGACTTTAAAACTGTCGGACTTTCATACAAACTTTCATCCCTTATTTAACTCCCATAGGGGTTTAATTTCGAGGACACGGTGGATCACACTGTGGAGGTGTGCCCCGCTTGGGCGGAGCACCGACGTGTCCTCGAAGCGGCGATTGGCGGCGGCGACCTCTCGCTTCCGGCCCTGGTTCAATCCATGGTCAGGAGCGAGATGGAATGGGACGCCGTCACCTCCTACGAAGCAGTCATGCTAGCGAAGGAGGTGGCGGAAAGTGAGAGGGAGAGATCTACACGTTTCGGCCGCCACGGGAGACGCCCCGGGCGTCGAGGGCCACGTGGTGGCCCCCGGCCACCGAGGTGCGGGCCTGTGGACGTTGAGCTATGGGCTAGCTAGCTCGCCGTCCGTCCGTCTCATGACAATAGGCCGTGTCGAAGGCGCGGCGCGTTCGTGTTCCACGCGCGCCTCAAAGAGAGTCAGCAAAAAGGAAGGGGTCCGCAAAGGCCGATGCCTGCCGGGGCTGCGAGACTATTCAAAAGAGATACCGTGTCCCCGGAACACAAAGGGCGATGAAGGAACATGGATGGGTTTTAGTCAGTAAAAGTCTGACACTCCCTGCTCCGCCCAGAGCGGGAGGAGTCATTTGATGATCGCATCCGAAAAAAAAGGGGTTTAATTTCTAAAAATCCTTCCTTTATCCTTGTCTACATTATAATGGGAACCACTGTGCTAAATTTCAATTTTCTAGGTCCAAGTCCAAGGTTTGTTTGGCCTGGGCGTTGATGAGTCAGGCGGAACGTGACTGGCGCAGGCACGGTGTGACCTTTTTACGTGCGTGCAGCCGGTGTTCATCGATTTATAAGACGTTATCACGTCAACAAAGCTTTTTTATTCAAATTAAACACAAACTCGCCTACGCATAATGAAAAACACAAAAGTAACGATTGAAATTCTTTTCTCTGAAAAAACATCAAATTCATTACGTGTACTTATTAATTTATTTTTCATGACATGTCTTAACTTTTCTTTTTACGTACATTCCAGGCACTCGTAGCCTGCTGTGTGGTTGCAGACTGCGGTCCAAGGCTGAAGTACACGTGGGGTGATGCATTACAAGGAACAGATTGTTCAGGTCCGGACGGAACACCCTATCCTAGGTAACATTTTATTGTTTAGCGGTTTGTTCATTTCCGGTTTTCCATGTTTCAAACACTACTCAAAAAAAGTGCTCAATCAAGCAAAGGAAATATTAACTGATGGCTGATGACTAACATGGTCTCAGGCCTTATCCTGTTCCGTCAGGAACTAATTTATAAAAAAAAGCAAAGGAAATTATGCTTGTTAGCTTTCTCAATTTTCTCATGAGTATTTTTCAAAGACTTTCCGCTCCACTAACAAAGTTTGTGTTTGGCTATTGCGGCATTGCTAAGAAAACATCCAAAATCCCAAAGTCAATCACATTAAAGCTTCGTTTGTGTATAGAATATTCCCAGTTTGCCCGTTCGATTTCCACTTCTCAATAATGCAAAAAACGCAGCTCGTAAAAAATGCGACGAGTGGTCATCACATCCGAACTTAACAATGACAGAAGCAAATATTTGTATATGATATTACAACTAAAAATGAAAAATAAAAAACATAATTTGCAAAAAAAATACCTATAAACCGTCTTTTAAAAATAAAAAAAAACAAAAAGGTGAAAAATAACTTTAACTTCAGAAGTCAGTGGCAAAAACAAAACTGAATCAAACGACTTCTGAAGCTAAAATTGTTTAACTTTATTGTTTTTTGAAGTCTGTGTTATTTTTTTGCAAAAAAAGTTTTTTTTCTAGAGTGTCACATGAATTCTATAATAGTTGCTTCAAACCCTGCATTGAATTCCATGGAACGAGGATAACCTTATTGCCATAACCGGGTCCAAACTCCATGGCGGCATGACTCACTGCGACCGACTAGATCACTAGACTAATGGTCGCGATGAAGCCAAACCTTACACTCATCAGCCAATTATATCCAGAAGGTAAGGCAGACATGTCACGAGCCACCCAGACTCAGGTAACAGGCATGCGAAGGTCCGAGGTTTTGAATAATTAATCAATCACCAAAACCTCTCCAAAGAACTCCTAGTGGGTTATTGACCTAGATAGAAATCAAGCAGATTATAAATAAAATTAAAAACAATAAAACAGCATCCAGTAGTCCATCTTTCGAGAGTTTACAATCTCGAAGATAGATTGTATAATCTAACGGTATTTACAATTTTACGGTGACCTATATATATTGTTTTACAGTCAGTTTGGTGAACGTTGATATTTTTGTTTAAATAAAAGAGGTGATTTTTATGGTTCTTACGGTTTAGGTAGGAAATAGCTAGACTGTCAAAGACTATAACCGTAAAACAACGATAGAAATAGCTGCTTCGATGCATTATAATATTTCTAACGGGCAGTTATGCGGTCCAAAGTTAATAGCGCCACCAGCCTGTGTAAGAGCTACCGCACACTTGAGACTACACTGTCTTAAGACAGACCAAAGAGTATAATAATAATATGGGAGAAGAGAGCCCTCTTGTGCCATTTTGAAGCATCCGATTTGAAGCGCCCTCTGGATTTCTTAACGAGAACTAAGGCTGTATAGGTAGCTATAGGTAGATAGGAATGTATGTATACCTTCTTACGTATAGGTCAATATTTGTTCACCTATAGGTGATCATTCAAGTTTTTTTGTTTTTTTTTTGCAAATAGCAGCTGTTTTGTTTACGTCGTATGTTAATCATAATGAAATTTACGAATACATAATTTAATGATGATACATTCTAATACGAGCCATCATTTAATTCGCGAATTGCATTTTGATCACATAAATACGATGTAAACACACCTTCTATTTGCAGAAAACAAGAAAGAATTTCGCCGGCTACATTTATATTAGCAGAATTGACAGTTACACAGAGAATTTGTATATAATTAAACATAGAATGGACCAACGAAACACATTCAAGCGCAAGCGCAAGTTGCGGCAGCCATAATAATATATCATGATCTGTCAAATGACCAATTTGTTCGAGACACCATTGTTTAACTATTGTGTCTACTTCGTGGACAGATCAAGGGGATGTTGCCATATTATGTTACACAAAATAGGATTTCCAAGACAAGGTTGTGGTATAATTGATAATACGAAACAGCCTTGAAATTTGAAAACGTGATAATTTTTATGAAAAATGTAACAATTATTCTCTAGAAAACTACTTTTAAATTAAATTATAGAACTTATTTGATCTTCATAATTGAACAGAGACTCTATCGTTAATTATGAGATATTTAGTTTTTAGTTTATTGGTTAAGAAAAGTAGATGGCGACTCTTTCTTCACTGAAGTTGTGCATGTTCTAACTGTCTCCCCCCTGAGACAGACTATTTCCCAACTAGTGCGAGCGAGACAGACTATTTATCTCTCGCTCGCACTAGTAGGGAAATAGTCTGTCTTAAGACAGTGTAGTCTCAAGTGTGCGGTAGCCCTTAAGGAGTTTCACAAAACGGCCAACTGAACTTTTAACTTATTCGTAAATGTGCAGGCAGGACGAAAATCAACCGGTAGGATGACCTAGTTAAGTTTTTCTCTACCTATGATATTCTACATTTCTTAATAGCACATAGCACTCAAAACTAAAATCAACAAATACAAAGAACTAGCAATAGCTGTAGATAACTAATTATCTACAGCTATAATAATTACTAGTTTTGCAACCGGTTATTAATTGGATTTGGGTAATACGCATTTCCCCTAGACGGTGCGCGGCATAATATGTGTACAAAGACGTGTTTTGTTCGGCTCTGTCCGGTCCGCGCACTCGGATAACTTCGGGCATTGACGCGGCCGCCATTTTGCCATTTCGTGCCCTCCCCAGTCAGTGTACAATCATAATTTAGAAATATCGACGCGTGTTTTTGTTCTGCTTAAGTTTTTTTCCAAAACACCCGGTTAGATTGTATTAGATATGGATGATTGTGAATCAAAACCTAAAAGGACAAAAGTCAATAAATATGTGGATCGAGAAGCATTTTACCGGAGAATATTTGAAGTGTTTAACAATAAGAAGACGCCAAATTCAGTATTGTTATCACGGGAGAAATATTATTGGATTATTGAGAAGATTAAAGCTGCAAAAACTAGCACGAAGAAAACTCCGGCGGATTATCGTCGTTTAAAAAAGTACGAAATTGTGAAAACGCCTGACGGAGAAAAACTGTTCGCAGTTCCAGTTCCTGGCGATGACAGGCGGCAAATGTATGTACCGATGGAAGAGATGTACGACATTATAGCTGAATACCATGTCAACTTGGATCACGGAGGGCGAAGTCGTATGATGGTGGAGTTAAAACGTAAATACAGAAATATCACTACAGAAAGTGTAACAGTGTATTTGCAAATGTGCGCATTCTGTAAAAATAAGAACTTGGAACGACGCGCCAGAAGAATTGAGAAAGCAAGTAAATTAAGGGAAAGTATTATAGATGAAACTTTTAACAGCTCTTGTGACCAGATCGCCGATTGCTCGACTTCCAAATTCGGATTACAGGCTGAAGATTTGATTGAAGATCTAGGTAATACAACTTACAAAAGTCCGGAGCTTTATTCACGTGGTCAAGTGGACATACTAGGTGTCACTAATGAAGACGCTGACGATTATAAATATTTGATGGTGTACAGGAATTTTATTTCGAAATTTATACACTTAAAACCAATAAAAAGTTTAAGTGTTGTGGAAGCGGTTGACGAATTATTAGAAATATTTTTGGTGTTTGGTGCTCCAAATATTTTGCAATCCAAAAACGGACTTGCCTTGGCAAAACCTATTTGTAGACGGATTTCTAGCCTATGTCCTCGAATCAAGATTGTATCATCAGAATCCGTTTTTACCAACACGGATTTTAGAGGGAAATCGAATGAAGACATTCTTAAGAAGTTAAATGATTGGTTGTTGAGAACACAGCACACCAAGTGGCAGGACGGAGTGAAGTACGTGCAACATGAGCTGAATACGACATTTCACGAGGTATTGTGTAAAACACCCAGTGAGATGGTTTTTGGTGAGAATCCGAAAATTGGTCTCGGAGGTTTTATGTCAAAAAATGTTTTTGAAGATTTGATAACGGAAGAAGATCTGTTAGCGGTTTTAGAAAATAAGGATCCTATTGCACCAAAACAGTTAAAATTAGATGAGTCACTGATGTTGCCCAGCAATTTTATAAAATTAGAGGCCGAACTGGAGGACGAAAATGAAATAGAAGATGATCTGAATCATGATCTGTGAGTGTTAACTGCGTCATAGTTTAGCAGGATTTCCAAAATAACATGACAAGCAGTGATTATAATAACAATAAAGTAAGGGAAATAGTAACAAATAAGTAATTCGGTTGTATCAAATTATATCTATAGGTACTTTTATCTCATGTTTACGTTTAGTAAGTTACATAATAAAAATAACTAAGAATTCAAATTGTTTTACTGATGAGTAATATGCAGTCCCACCAACTGACTGGTAAGGTGTCAACTTTTTTGTTTCTGTTCCGTCCTGTTATATTTTAAATGTCTGTTGTAATGTTTATTGTTTATTTTTGTATAAGTAGTATATATTTACGTACTAGCTGACCCGCGCAACTTCGTCTGCGTTACGTAAGAGAGAGAGAGGCTTAGAGAGAGTGTGAGTCAACCTAAAAAAAATGCAGATAATATGCTTTAGCGGACTTTTTAAGAGGAACAATCCCGTCATACATGTATGATTGTTGAGTAACTTTAACCGTTTACGCAGCGCCCGGAAGGGAAGCTCTCAAAAGCAATAATTTTTCGCTGTATTTGCAACAATTTTCATTGATGCTCCGCTCCTATTGATTGTAGCGTGATGTTATATAACGTATAGCCTTCCTCGATAAATGGGCTATCCAACACTAAAATATGTTTTTAACTGGAATCAGTAGTTCCTAAACTTAGCGCGTTCAACCAACCAAACAAACAAACTTTTCTCCTTTATAATAATAAGTATAGATTCAAGTAGGTAACAATTTAATTTCTCGGAATTATATGCAATCATCGTTAAAATATTTTACTATGTTTTTCCAATTTGGGGCTTCCCTCGACAGCCTTAGGTTTTCATCCTTAGACACTCGATGACAGTCATACTCCAGCTAGGTCGAAAGTTCTCATCAAGGTGCATGAATGAGCCCAAACACGATATAGCTTTTTTTTTCGGATGGGAAATCATCAAATGACTCCTCCCGGAGCAGGAGGAAGTGTCAGACTTTTACTGACTAAAACCCATCCATGTTCCTTCATCGCCCTTTGTGTTCCGGGGCCACGGTATCTCTTTCGAATAGTCCCGCAGCCCCGGCAGGCATCGGCCCTTGCCGTCAGCAAAAAAGAAGGGGTCCCCCTTCTTTTTTGCTGACTCTCTTTGAGGCGCGCGTAGAACACGAACGCTCCGTCGACACGGCCTGTCGTCATGAGACGGACGGACGGCGAGCTAGCCCACAGCTCCTCGTCCACAGGCCCGCGCCTACGGTGGCCGGGGGCCAATACGTGGCTCCCAACGCCCGGGGTGTCTCCCGCTGTGGCCGGGACGTGAGGATCTCTCCCTCTCACCTTCCGCCACCTCCTTCGCTAGCTTGGCTGCTTCGCAGAAGGAGGTGATGCCATCCCATTCCGTCTCGCTCCGGACCATGTATTGAACCAGGGCTGGGAGAGAGAGGTCGCCGCCGCCGATCGCCGCTTCGAGGACACGGCGGTGCTCCGCCCAAGTGGGGCACACCTCCACAGTTCTTGCACGGCAAGAACACGTGGATTTATCAGGCTTCTGGTGTTCGCTATACTTCTTTTTGGAGAAATCATCCTCATCATCATACTCCTGCCCTTATCCCAATTTATTTGGGGGTAGCATGATTGTATTCATCTTCCTTATGTACTACTCTATTACTTTTTGGAAAAATATTTCACGAAAAAAATAAGAAATGCACACAACTTATACAAAATGAAATATAGGAAATCTCACAGCATCAAAAAAAAAATAAACAAATCACAAAAGGTGAAAATAATGTTGGAGGGTTTGAACCTGCAACCCCGTAGTTTACAGAGCGGTCATGAAACTGCAAGGCTATTTACTTCGTTGACATAAGCCACAAATAGCCGTTCTCATGTACTTTCGTCATGACTGAAACGTCAAACAATTGAAGTATACGGAAATAATGCAAAATTGCCTACCCCCTTAAGGAAGTAGCGTGATAATATATAGTTTAAATATTGAAGAAGCCTATGCAGTAATTTTGACGTGATGCGCGCACAAACATTTCGTACCAACTACTTAAACCGAGGAAAGCTGATTTTCTTGAGTTCCGCTATTTTGTGCGTATTCACCTCAAAAATCAAATTTCAAGAAAACTGAGAAATTATATTTACCTGTATTAGATATGGAGTATATGTAGCAACTTTAAAAGGTTACACTTCATTGGTTTTGATTGTATAGGTGTTTGAAGTTTATTAATTTTAAACACAAATCCCTCTTTTTTGCGCCTCTGGATGAGATTTAAAAAAAATGCTAAGACAGGTATTTCTTTATTTTTATTAATAAGTATTTATTCTGAGTTTCATGATTCTAGAACAATCTAATTTTTTTTTTTCATACAAACTTTACCCCCCCTTTTCACCCTCTTTTTCCAAAAAAATCCAAAATTTCTATAGCCTATATGTTATTCTGAATGTATTTAAACAGATTTGTGAACATTTCAACAAAATCGGTTCAGCAGTTTTTACGTGATGCGCGTTCAAACAAACAAACAAACAAACAAACAAAATTTTTTTAAATGGTTTTAATATGTTCAGTTACTTATTTCAAGTCACCCTGGCTGTTTTTTTTTTTTAATCTTCAATGAACAGATTTTTTGGTCTCAACGATTTTATTATATGTATAGAAGATTATGTATTGTATAAATAAGTTTATATGCACGTCATGTCTCTGCGGCAAATAAATATTTGTTCTTCCTTTTTTTCTTTCTTTCTTTCAGTGTTCAAAAGTACTTCAAAAGTTGTAGGACTAGTAGGTAGGCAGGTACCTGCCTACCTACGAGGAAGTCTACCAGTTTATAAACGTGATTGTTTTTCATGCGTTGCGAAAACAATAGCATGCAAATTAAGCAAAATCCAATTTTAGATGTCTATACATATAATAAAATCGTTGAGACCAAAAAATCTGTTCATTGAAGATTAAAAAAAAAAAACCAGCCAGGGTGACTTGAAATAAGTAACTGAACATATTAAAACCATTTAAAAAAAAATTGTTTGTTTGTTTGTTTGTTTGTTTGTTTGACCGCGCATCACGTAAAAACTGCTGAACCGATTTTGTTGAAATGTTCACAAATCTGTTTAAATACATTCAGAATAACATATAGGCTATAGAAATTTTGGATTTTTTTGGAAAAAGAGGGTGAAAAGGGGGGGTAAAGTTTGTATGAAAAAAAAAAATTAGATTGTTCTAGAATCATGAAACTCAGAATAAATACTTATTAATAAAAATAAAGAAATACCTGTCTTAGCATTTTTTTTAAATCTCATCCAGAGGCGCAAAAAAGAGGGATTTGTGTTTAAAATTAATAAACTTCAAACACCTATACAATCAAAACCAATGAAGTGTAACCTTTTAAAGTTGCTACATATACTCCATATCTAATACAGGTAAATATAATTTCTCAGTTTTCTTGAAATTTGATTTTTGAGGTGAATACGCACAAAATAGCGGAACTCAAGAAAATCAGCTTTCCTCGGTTTAAGTAGTTGGTACGAAATGTTTGTGCGCGCATCACGTCAAAATTACTGCATAGGCTTCTTCAATATTTAAACTATATATTATCACGCTACTTCCTTAAGGGGGTAGGCAATTTTGCATTATTTCCGTATACTTCAATTGTTTGACGTTTCAGTCATGACGTAAGTACATGAGAACGGCTATTTCTGGCTTATGTCAACGAAGTAAATAGCCTTGCAGTTTCATGACCGCTCTGTAAACTACGGGGTTGCAGGTTCAAACCCTCCAACATTATTTTCACTTTTTGTGATTTGTTAATTTTTTTTTTGATGCTGTGAGATTTCCTATATTTCATTTTGTATAAGTTGTGTGCATTTCTTATTTTTTTCGTGAAATATTTTTCCAAAAAGTAATAGAGTAGTACATAAGGAAGAAGAATACAATCATGCTACCCCCAAATAAATTGGGATAAGGACAGGAGTATGATGATAAGGATGATTTCTCCAAAAAGAAGTATAGCGAACACCAGAAGCCTGATAAATCCACGTGTTCTTGCCGTGCAAGAACTGTGCTATGCTATTCGCAATAATCAATAATCCATACGCAGTTTACGTAGATTATATTTACAGCTAAATTGTTATTGGCCTCATATCGTGTTTTCGGGCGGGAGGAGACGCCCGGGTTCTTCCATTGTGAGGATCGACCGGAGGCCACGGTGGAGCACACTGTGGAGGTGTGCCCCACTTGGGCGGAGCACCGCCGTGTCCTCGAAGCGGCGATCGGCGGCGGCGACCTCTCTCTCCCAGCCCTGGTTCAATACTTGGTCCGGAGCGAGACGGAATGGGATGCCATCACCTCCTTCTGCGAAGCAGTCACGCTAGCGGTGGCAGAACGTGAGAGGGAGAGATCCTCACGTCCCGGCCACAGCGGGAGACACCCCGGGCGTCGGGAGCCACGTATTGGCCCCCGGCCACCGTAGGCGCGGGCCTGTGGACGAGGAGCTATGGGCTAGCTCGCCGTCCGTCCGTCTCATGACGACAGGCCGTGTCGACGGCGCGTTCGTGTTCTACGCGCGCCTCAAAGAGAGTCAGCAAAAAAGAAGGGGTCCGCAAGGGCCGATGCCTGCCGGGGCTGCGGGACTATTCGAAAGAGATACCGTGGCCCCGGAACACAAAGGGCGATGAAGGAACATGGATGGGTTTTAGTCAGTAAAAGTCTGACACTTCCTCCTGCTCCGGGAGGAGTCATTTGATGATTTCCCATCCGAAAAAAAAAGCTATATCGTGTTTGGGCTCATTCATGCACCTTGATGAGAACTTTCGACCTAGCTGGAGTATGACTGTCATCGAGTGTCTAAGGATGAAAACCTAAGGCTGTCGAGGGAAGCCCCAAATTGGAAAAACATAGTACAATATTTTAACGATGATTGCATATAATTCCGAGAAATTAAATTGTTACCTACTTGAATCTATACTTATTATTATAAAGGAGAAAAGTTTGTTTGTTTGTTTGGTTGGTTGAACGCGCTAATTTTAGGAACTACTGATTCCAGTTAAAAACATCTTTTAGTGTTGGATAGCCCATTTATCGAGGAAGGCTATACGTTATATAACATCACGCTACAATCAATAGGAGCGGAGCATCAATGAAAATTGTTGCAAATACAGCGAAAAATTATTGCTTTTGAGAGCTTCCTTTCCGTGCGCTGCGTAAACGGTTAAAGTTACTCAACAATCATACATGTATGACGGGATTGTTCCTCTTAAAAAGTCCGCTAAAGCATATTATCTGCATTTTTTTTAGGTTGACTCACACTCTCTCTAAGCCTGTCTCTTACGTAACGCAGACGAAGTTGCGCGGGTCAGCTAGTAGGTAATAAAGTATAAAATACGCAGAAGTTCCGTTAATTCAAATGCACGTCCCTACATTCATTCTTCACTCGTGGGAACTTTCTCACTAAGCCTCATCTTTGTTCTTTTTCTACCTTATTGCACTGTACTTATTATTTTCCGCACTTACTGTAATTGCAAAATGATGATTATTACGTCTGTTGATTACTGAACGTAACGGAACGTATATGCTTTCCTATTTAATTTTTGTGACATCTAGTGTAATGAATTGTAATTTGCAATTGACACTTGGTTTTGTTTAGTGTTTGTTAATGGTCATAGATGACGCTACTGTAGGGATGCCCTGTGGTAATGTGGTTTGTCATTTGGAATATCCTACAAAAGATGGAGCGTTCTACATTGCCAAAAACGTTCCGCTTTTATCGTCTTCGTGAATATTGTGATTGTGATGTGATTAGGGGCACAGACTAGATAGATAATGGATTAGGGGTCATACCCCCGAATACTAAAACGTCACTCAAAATTTATGGGCTGCTTAACATTTGAGCAGCTCCTAAACTTTAAATTTCGTATGGCCAAACGTCACTTTTGACTATCCGTTAAATACAAGTGCATCTTAAATTTTGAGTGACGTTTCAGTATTCGGGGGATAGACCCATAGAAGTCTGGAAATTGGAAAAAATGCGTGGTTTGTCATTGTTGGGTGAGACAGTACCTAAGGAAGATACCTACTTGTTGCCAACTTAACTTACCATCTTTTGGGTCAACGCTTTGCCAGTGCTACCTCTGGGCACCACCCTTAGCTAGCAGTCAAATGAACGCTGGGTATGGTCCAGCATTGCGTTGATTTAGCTATGTTTATAAAATTAGGTACTAGCTACAATTAGGTAGGTTAGTTCTTGTTGAGAGAGGCATTCACCATCAAGGACGGATTCCGATTTGAATTGCGATGATAGGCTGACTGAAGTGTAGCATTTTCTCAACACATTTTAAGAGTAGGTACCTACCTACCTGAGCATTTTTTTGCAAAAAGTATTTGGCACAAGTAGGTACCTACTTAACCAGTAACCACCATAATTTTTAATTCCAGACATTTAGTAAACAGAGCTCTAAAGTCGGGACCATGGCAGTCTTCACGGCAGGGCCGAGGAGTTCGGACAGTAGACCCTGCCATTATGAGGAGAGCGTTGCTAGACGCTCACGCCGGTTACTCGGAGGGCACGATTACGCATAGCAGTGGCAGCAATAGAACTGGTGAGTTTTTGTTTGTATTGCAATTCGCAGTTCAGTTTTAGAGTTTGTAGTCACCGCTTGACCGCGTGCTACACGTCCAAGCCGCACGCGTGTTATGAACTTATGATAGCGCGGGGAAAACAAAATGAAGGATATTGTTTAGAACTTTAGAGCATGCCACTAGTCTCCACGACGCCAACCTATCCCAGGCGAAATACTACACTTTACGAGCTCGCTTCGCTCGCTAATACGTCCTATACTTAGGTACATAATAGGGTAGATGACACCATAAAACAATAATTCCAAGACACCTATCCCTAATAAAACACTTTATTTTGGGCCTGAAAACCCGATTTATTTTCAATTAATTGCCAAATTCGATTTTAGTTGCTTTGAAATCAATAAATAGTTGAGTCATTGATTTGACTAAACAGTGACGTCACAGTTTGCTATTGCCATACAAAATCTATGAGAGAACCGCGTTTTGACAGCTCCTAAAAAGTATCTCAAGTGTCATTAATATCCCATTCGGGTTTGGATACGCGGTGCCCGCGCAAAATCTCGGACAACTATAGAGATCGTAGGTTCTTTGATTTCACGAGTTTTTAGAAAGTTTTTAGAAAAAATGATAAAAACGGAACCTTTATAGGATCACTCGTGCGTCTGTCTGTCTGTCCGTCCGTCTGTCACAGCCAATTTGCTCCGAATCTACTGGACCAAATCAGGTGAAATTTGGTAGGATGGTGTTATCCTATGACCCAAACACAGATGTGCAGAGTGAATGAAGATTTTTTTATAGATTGGCAGAATTCCTTAATTTTTTTATTTACAGACAAAAGAAAACTCATCAAATTCGAGGTGAATGCCAAAATTTTCGAGCTCGCTAAGCTCGCTCTTCAATCCTACGTTTTCTCAATTCGAAAGCTTTTCCGTATAACTTCACAAAGTTAGTCCTTGCATAAATTAATGGCCAAAAGACAGTTTTCTTTAAGTCATTTTCTTCTGACCATTCATGCTGAAAAATGGTCAGAAAAAATATAACCTATTTACTCAGGTGGAGTGTAAAACATTTCGTACATGATCTTTTCACGAGATTTAATTTATAATTGACAGAATTCGTTTTACTTTTGTATTTTGAACAGATAAAAGAAAACTCATCAAATTCGAGGTGAATCCTAAAATTAATTTAAGTAATTCCTAATTTCCTTTTCATTTTGTTAGTGTTTTAATCATTGGTTAACCCATAATTGCTTTTCAAATTCCTGACTACTCTCGTGCAGATCAAGGGCCCCTCGATAGAATTTGCTTACGGGCCCCGCGCTTGCTTAATCTGGCACTGCGGTATTCACGTGAAGGAAACAAGCCACGCTCGCGCGTGTCGATTGTCGTAATTCGCATCGTCTGAGGTCGTGAACGGGGAGTAAACGGGTATATAGAGAATCTGTGGTGCTTTTTGCTTGCCCATTGACAAAGGCGATCCGCTAGAGGCCGATGTATAGAGGGTGCGAAAGTGTCGTGTTCTCATCTATAGAATTGATGGGAGCAATTTGTTGTAAAGTAATCGTATGCTTTGTAAGATCAAAGATGCATGAAAAATACATCCTGTATTAGCTATTTATAATGTGTAGATTTTCTTTAGTGTAGCAGAAAAAAACGCTTTTAATACATCGAGATATTACGTGAAGAGTGGTAGGTACTGAATTTTATTTGGCTTCGTGCCTATAGAGATTAGAATCGTTTCCTTCTCCATCCGTCTCAGTCTATTTAATGATATGATGGGAGCCTAAAACTTAGTAGTTGCCTGATTTGTTCTTTTAAACTTACTTAGCGAGAGATGCTTAGATTAATAAAATCTTAGAACAACTAGGTACTACATAGGTAGGTAGTACATCAAAATTTCTCCATGACAAACATTTTACTGAACAAAAATCTTAAATTCACTGACAGACAACGTGGGTCTAAGCATGAACTTTTGCTCAACAAGTCTGTTGACTTTTTGAGTAGATAATAGTAAGGGTTTTTGAAAATGCAGGGGTAAAAATTAGAGCAACAATGGGAAATCCTATCACATAGCTTGCACAATAAAATATAAGCCCGTTTCTTTCAATTCTAGGTCGCTCCTCAAACCTGCCTGGCCTAACACCGGCGTCCACAAACTCGTGCGGTGGCACTCGTCTATGCCGGACGCGGTACAACACTACTGCTCCCATGTACGGAGTGTCCCTAACTTCGGGGCAGCCCGTCACTATCGTGCAGAAGTTCCCTGACTTACTGCAGCAAGTCGTCTTTGAGGTTTGCGAGTGAGTATTGTTTTGGATGTACTATCTGTACATCTTTAACGTTTTTCGTACTTTGACACTATGCGCCCTGTCGATATGAGCAGTTGTACGTCCTGTCGATTTGTAGCAGCTATAGGCTAACTTTTGCATTCCCTGTTTGTCGCGCGGCACCGAATGAATAACTTATAAATAATATTATCATAAGTCATTATATGACCTGGTGAAGGTTGCGGGAATCGGCTGAATGTGAGTCGCACGGGACCGGTCATTGTGGCAACACTTTGGGAAGGTTTTTTTTAATTTTCCAACACCGTGTGCAGGAATAGTACATTTTGATACAAGTGGAGAAAGTTTGTTATTGCATCCGAGGCGGAATTAACTCCCGAGCCGTAGGCGAGGGTGTTTTTGAGCCGAGAACTGCAATAACAAATGTCCACGTGTATCATACGACGTTTTTCAATACACTTTTGTAGAAATAAAATAAAATAATGAAAAAAAACAATCACCGCCGACTATAGGCATTGCACCAATTTGTACTAAGTATAGGCATAGTTTTATCTGTGACAATTTTCCGCGTGCTGTGCCGCGTGCGGAAAAGAGACAATTTCGCACGCGGCACTGCACGCGGTGATGGATCAGATGGAAACAGATCCACGTGTGTGAAATACACGGCATGTTAAACCTAATCGTAGTGCGATAAGAACCCGTTTTCGAGGTAGTGTATTGAAAAAGAAATTGCCACAGATAACTATACCTATACTTAGTCCAAATTGGTTCAATACCTATTGTTTTTTTTTTAAATCTCGGCAAAGAGCTAAGCGTCTTTACGGCGTTAATATTTTTTAAATATTTAAATAAAGTTTTTCTAAACAATATCATCAAACACCATGATTATTAAAATAAAATAAAAAACGTTTATAAACAAATTGACATTATTATTTGTGTTCTAAACTCAAAAATAAATTATATTTTTATATAATAATAATAAATTTGATTTTTCATATTAGGCTGTTTAGCGGCTTTATACCTTTGCTTCTTTTTCAAGCTGGCGAAAGCAAACCGCGTGAAAAAAAGATAATTTAAATCATTGTAATTCATGACAAAAATATTTTTCGTTCTTTTATTATATTTCTTCAAAAGTGACTTGAAAACTGTCGTTTGATACACGTGGACATTTGTTATTGCAATTCTCAGCTCAATAACACCCTCGCCTATGGCTCGGCTCAATATCACCCTCGCCTACGGCTCGGGTGTTAATTCCGCCTCGATTACAATAACAAACTTTCTCCACTTGTATCAAAATGTAGGTACTATTACTAACTTAGAAACTTAGAATTATAAAGCCCACACGGTCCTATCACTGAGGGGAAGCCTGCGCGCGTAATGGGAATTTAACAGGCTGATTTTGCTATGATAATGCTACTCAGAATTTATTTTGTAGTAATTGAATCGGCCATAGAAGTTATAAAGAAAATACCCCAATATATTATTATATAATATATATTTTATTTTATATAATATTTTCTTTTCCCAGATCAAGTGAATGCTCGCTGATAAGAGGCACATGTTCACAAACGTACGTGCCCTATCTATTCTTGGTACTCCCACTGGGTCCAGTGACCCTAACAGGTCAAGACTACGTGCTAGTAGAGTCTGGCTGCGTCTGTAGACCAGACCCGGCGCCATAGACACGCCATAGACATAGAACTTAGACCATTTGCTATGAAAAAATTAGGAGAAATTAAAATATCATCCGTCCATTAGATAATTTGCAAGATGGCGACTAGTTCCCGCTATTTTGTGTTTTAAATATTTATTGAAAGGAAAAAATGTTATTTTCGACTGTTTGTAGTAATCTGCTTGCTTTTTAAAATGGAAATAAATAAGTTATAATATTTTATTTTAGAAGTCACAAAGATTGTGTTAGGAAATATTCTCGCTGTTATTTTCAGTTAGGGATTGTATCTATGAAGTAATTAATTTGGCCATGTCAGGTTATCTTTCTGAAGATTCGGTGTTTCGCTAGTTCTACTTACCCTCATTACACATCGGTGGCAGTTTTAGCACAATTTATTAACTAAGTACGGAATATATACAGCGTGTATAAATATTTGTAATTTTTACGAAAATCTCAAGGCTCTTGATGCATTTATTAGTTTTTATTTTTATTAAATTGGTTGTAAGAGAAGTCTTTTCCTAAAGGGGGAAAACTTTGCTATTGGTATTAAAGGGTGCATTTAATCAACTGTAAAATCGCCGATGGATTAATAACTGGTAATTTATCGGCCATTTTTCATGGAAAGTTAACTTATTAAACAGACTGAATATTATTTTTATTTTTTTGTTAATTTATTATAGATATTTATATTTATTCTATTTGCCGTTGTATGACGGAAATATTTATTCAACAACGAATAGATTTTATGAATAATTGTGAATAATTTATTTTATTATGACTTGTAGAATCGCTCATGTTACGTTAAGTTACGAACAACGAATGTATCAAAGATTTAATAAATTTTAATCGAAAAAAATACTTACGTTTGTTTAATTAAAACAGAGCTGATACGATTCAGAGAGTCCACAATAAGGTTAGTGGGCAGGTCTAATAAAACAATAAGATTAAATTTTTAAAATAGTAACTTTATTAACATTTAATAAGCTACATACTCTGACATACTTTTACACAATCACAAGTTCAAATATTTTATGTGTTCAATTGAAGGAGACAGTAAACTCATTTAGCATGGAATGTTACAGTAAGTAACAAAGGCAAGAAATTAAACTCATGTCATAATCAACCGTTTCTTAGTTATGAATAGGTTCTAAGAATATAAATAAGAATAAATTTACTTCATTAAACTTCATTTCGTCGCCTACGTTTTAGCTATTTGTCCTTATTGGTTTTAATAAAAACAAATCTCGAATACTCATGACATTCATAGCTTAATTTACGAGGCATGGAGTATCTACATACAACTATAATACACGCTAACTATTAATAAAAATGTCTACATTGTCTGTGCGGTTTGAATTACTAAAAATATGACTTGATAATATCAAACCAATTGGGAAACCATACTTTGAAACAGAAACTTTATTTTAGAGATGTGATATTTACGGTCGTGTTTATTTGTCAAATACTATTAGACCTTATAAACGCTTCAAATTGTGGGGTAATTACTACCCTAATATATATTTTATGGGTAAAATCTCTTGCGTAAAAAATATCACCCAATATTTCATTTCAAACTTTTTAACTGTCATTTTGTTAACTCGTTTTTATGGTTCCTTAGCCAAATGGCAAAAATGGGACCCTTATATTTTTTTTGATCCAATTTCCCTAAAAACACAGTAAATTATGTAGACGAGTGGCGTATTGTATAGCTTATTGCTCGTAGCGGTAGTACTGTTGTGGGACGGCGTGCTGGGGTTGATGCTGCGGCTGGTGCTGGGGAGGCTGCGGCCGGGGCTGCGCGTGCTGCACTTGGGGCTGGAGCAGCTGCTGCGGCTTGGGGGTGGGGACCTTCACTACGATGTCTGTGGGCTGCCTTGAGACCTGGAGAGTGGATTTTGATATAAATAAGACGCTTTGTGCTTCTCGGTTTAAATAGCTTCGTCCCGGCCATGGAACTTAAAAAAATTCACTAGTGTGATGTTATGTTGTAGTTCTACCAGAGATAATATGTACAGTAAAGCTACTGAAAATAAGATCTTGTTTTTAAAAATTATGATAGACAAAGTCATCAGTTTGCTAATAGGCATGACGACAGTATCAAAAAATTGCAAATCTATTTAGTCCGTCAGTTAGAGTATTGGAAATTAAAGGACACGTATTTTTTGTTTTTGTAAATCAATGAATATTGACAAAGATAAAACGCATCAAAACTCGGGGGTGGGGGCTCGTGACGTCAGAACTAGCTAAAAATTATACCTAGGCGTGACGTATTGAGAATTTTAAAAGCGTCGTATCTTCGTCAATTTTGGTTTACGTAACAAAAGAAAAAACACGGGTCAAATATTTTTTGATAATCTAAGTGACGGACTTATTAGATTTTTATTGTCGTCTCGCCTATTCATGATGGTGATAATTATGAATAGGACTTTAAACATATCTATCGCTATTAGTTTCGATTGTAGCTAAACAATATAATTATCAACCATTTTCCAATAATAAGCCATTTAAATTAGGCCAGGTTCGCACTTAGTTGGCATTATTTAATCGCATTAAAGATCTGGTTCACCTACTTATTGTAAATAAAGACTGACTTGTATTACCTATTGTTAGAAAGAACCAAATTGTTAGCTAAATATTTTAACAATGAATGGCTGTAATGGCTTCATCCTGATAGCACTTATCTTAAGTTGAGATTTTTAGATCAAAATCTTCGAATATAACAACAAAGCTATTGAAAGTCGTCGTGTTATGAATATGAGAATCATCACCGTTACTAGAATACCAGCCCTGTTTCACCCTTCACTGATGATGGAATAGAAGTGAGGACCAAAATGTCGTGGTTAAATCTAAGAATAGATCACTTCTTGATGTGGTAGATTATGTTAGGTGCCATATTATGATGAAGTGATCAATTTTTTGACGACCCGAATGGCACAGTGGTAGTGAGGCTGCCTTACGTTCTTAGGGTCCCGGGTTCGAATCCCGGTAGGAGAAAATGTTTGTATGATGAGCATGGGCATTTGTTTCCTAGTCATGGATGTTTATATGTATAATAAGTATGTATTTACAAACAAAAAGTATCTATGTAGTATATCAACTATCTGGTGTTCACGACACAAGCCTCGTTGCTTAGTGTGGCACTAGATGGCGCTGCGTGTAATGTCCAGCGATATTTATTTATTTAATTCTAAAATCTGGCCACGACATAATAGACCTCCCTATGTATGTGGAATGGTTGTGCCATAGGTACTGTCTTGCTCTGTGCTCATCCAATTTTACAGGATAATTTCCATCTGTCTGTCAAGTCTACTGGTCTAATATCCGAAATCAGCATGTATGCCTACCTCAGCCTTGAAACCCTCCTTGGGATCAGCAGTGTAGGTGACGGTCCTGATGAAGCCATCGCTGTCGACCACGGAGTAGGAACCCTTGATGGTGTCTCCGTCTCTCTGTTCCTTGCGGTTCTGGTAGTTAGTGTACTGGTCGTCGCTCACGTCGAAACCGAACTGGTATGAAGGATTGGACTGGAAGAGAAGAAAAATAAATTAGTCGACAGATGATGGTACAGGAGACTTGACATGGTTTAATGGAGTAAACAAACAGTGGTTTTCCACGAGTGGTGATGGACTGGCATACCTTAACAGCTAACTGTACTACCAACTTGTCTGACTTAGACCGTAGCAACAAATAACAATTAACCTTTGATCTGTCCACGAAGTAGGTAGACACAATAGTTAAACAATGGTGTCTCGAACAAATCGGTCCTTTGACGGATCATGATTTATGACAATTAATTAATTTACAATAATTACCTTCTAACAACGAAATGTTGAAACCAGGACAGAATATCTGTGTAAATGACATCCAAGTTGAGTCATTGTAAAATATTCAGCGAATGAACTGTAAACTGTTTTAGCTTTGACGTCATAAGCACAATAAATGAATACCTGTTCCTATTTCCTACACCAATATACCTCATCACTCATCAAAACGTAGGAAAGAATTCATTAATCACCACGCAATAATCAAAGAAAGTTATTTCCCATCGAGTATCGTGAGCCGATCTCACGCAGCGTGCGCTAAAGCGCTTTATCTACAATTGTACAGCTACACGACTACCTGTACGAGTTTCAAGTGAAAGTTGCAGCCGGCCGTAGTCCCGCTCTTGTTAATTTGATCCATCCGTGTTGACTATACATCGGTTGGACATTGTATCGGCTATAAGGAAATGAGAACCAAACTAGGTTGGATGTATTCCGGAGTCGGTTTACGTATTTTGATAGTTACAGCAAAATATTGCGGAACGGCTTCGCTGTTACTGTTAATTGTCAGTATACCGTTAGATTGAAAATAAAATACGATGATGTTTCTTAGTTTTGTATGATTTTTATAGTAACCTAGTTTTGGGTGTTGCAGTTTGTTTCCCAAAAAGAATTTGTGCTAAAATTTTATTTTATCGTTTTAATTAAACGTTGAGAAGTAATAGTAATTTAGAAGATAGTAATCAAGAAAATAAGCCTAACGCAATTTTGATAAGTTCTTGCCAAGTAAACTTATCGGCTGTTTCTGCTCTACGTATATAGCAATGACTCTGTAGTTGATAACGACGTCCTACCATCCATCCTATATTGTAGATGGTTGTTTCGTTCCTGACAGTCGTAAGTCATCAAACCTACCTTTGTACGCTACAGTTTCATGTTTGATAAACTACCACCACTTCAGCTGTTTGCATTGTTTTTGGGTTCGCGATGGGTAGGCCTTCGTTGGAGTTGGCATTTAACTATATAATAAGAGACCAAAATTTGAAGACTTGTGACATGTGCAAACCTGCACTGGGCCTGGCTGCTGGGTAATCCATCCAAACCACTCCTGTTTCCCAGAGCGAAGGCTTGTGTCCCAGCCGTGGAAACATTGTAGGCTGACTTTGCTAATACACTAGACATAGAATAGGCTATTTTCCATCATCAAACAATTGCAAATCTATTTAGTCCGTCACTTGAAGAATAATGGACAAGTATTTTTTGTTATGTAAATCAATGAATATTGACAAAGATAGAACGCATCAAAACTCGAGGATGGGGGCTCGTGACGTCAGAACGCACTAAAAATTATACCACGGCGACATATTGAGAATTTTAAAAGCGTCGTATCAATTTTGGTTTACGTAACAAAAGAAAAAATACGGGTCAAATATTTTATGATAATCTAACTTACGGACTAGATTTTTCAGTTGACGAGCTTATTGTGTGTGCGTCTTTCAACTTACGTCATACGTTTCCTCATTTTCGCGCTGTTCCTGGGCCCTCTGCGGTTGGTACTGCTGCTGCTGTCTGTATTGCTGCTGCTGCGGCTGTGGTTGGTACTGGGGCTGGTGCTGGGGTTGGGGCTGGTACTCGCTCTGAACCGTGTACAGTTGTTGGGGATTCTGAGGGCAGATACATTAGTTAGTCTGGTGGACATTTTGAGTAATGTTGGACCAGATTTGGATTCAACGAGTTACTTTGTATCGGATACTTTATGATTTCAGAAATCTATAGCAATTATGCTTGGAATAAATTGGTGACAATATAATGCTTACGGAAACAGTAGTTTGTGATGTATTAGAATTTATTGAAGAGTTAAAACTTACGTAGGGTCTTTTCGAAATTGTCATAATCATTGCAAATTATGTTACAAGTAAATTTCACAATACCTAATGTTTAGGTGAACGGTACTGAGAACTCGCAATCTGAGGTGCCCCTCATCAAGGCAGAAGACATGCATGCTGACCCCAACAAAGTTGGGAAAAGGCTAGGTTAGGATGATGATGGTTTTTAGGTTATCTTTTGATATCTTACAGGTCTAGGTGCTGGTTGCTGAACGTGTTGTGGCCTCTGAAGTACTTGTGTCTGCGCGGGCGCAGGCGCTGCGGCCTGTTGGTCTGCGAGGTACTGTCTGAGTAGGTGTGGGTCATAGCCTCCGGCCTGCTGACAAAGGGGTGGTGGTGAGTGGTGGGTTTGATGGTATGTTAATGGAGGGTAGTTGTAATAATGTTGATGAGGGTATAAGTTTCTGGTACATGTGTGTATACAGTACTGTAGTAATATCTTACAACATCAGCAGAATAACAATAACATTCCATTATGTTATTGTTATTCTGCTGATGTTGTAAGATTAAAAAATTAAAATCAAAGCATTTATTTCAAGTAGGCCAGTTACATAGGCACTCTTGAATTGTCGAAACAAAGATGAAAATTAAATGTAGCTACAGTCCCAGTCACAAGACATAAAAACTGTGAAACTACTGTAGTTGCCCATAGCATGAGCTAAGCATTTTTATCAGCGATATTATCGCTCAACTTGTTATTTGCTTGCTTACATAGTGTGCGTTTAATGCATGTTTTAAATTCAAGTCAGTTCAAGAATACTTTGTGGAATTTTATTATAGCATCTCAAATAGTACCCCATAAAAGATGAGTCTACTTTGATGAAGCCTGGCTGAACTAGTTGGTGGTGGTGAAAAGTAATAAGTATGTGCTTAATCAAATATGTTACATTATGGTAAGAAAAGTTTTTGTGGGTATTAATTGTATTCTTAGCTGTATTTCATTGAAAATAGCAAAAAAGTTGTATAGATATACTGGATGGTAGTATTATAGTGGAGTACGATGAGATCAGCTGAGCATGTAAAGTTACACAGTAATCTTCAATAACAGACACACCTAACTACCCATAACATAGGTACTTAAAACACATAACAGTCGTAACAACAATCAAGTATCCACGACCAATTAAACCCAGACGACGAGGCACAATTTCACGCAGTTGCATTACCAGCCATTAGAAAAATAAAGCCAAGTATCCATTCGCGTTAATCAGTGCGATCAAGCTCTTACATAACATAAATCCAATTACAGCTCGGTTCAAATAAAACGCGCCACTGACATTACGAAACGTCAAAAGTGTAACAAGCAAGAACATTGTAACAGCATACGGCGTACCCTGTTCCGTCTCGCTCGATTTGTCATGGCTTGCCAAAAACACGTGTGTTGTGTATTTGTTAGTTGTGTAAAAACTGATGCCCAGTTTTCCGGTCTGTTTGCACTCATTATGTTGTTCGGTGAAGCAACACAGTCACATGTGTTGCGATTTAATTAATGTCGGATGTGCCACTTTCAGATTTGATTGATTCCTATTTTTTTATTGTTGCTAAAGATTGTAACTATCGTTGCATGTCTTCATAACGTTAGATCATACGAAGCTAATTGAATCACGCTAAGATTTTTGTTATGTGGTCTGACTTTGCCTCTCTACTGTAAAGTCTTTAGAAAAATCCTGTTGTCTGTATCTATAACAAAGTTCGTACCCGTGTAGCTCTGTCTTAGATGGAAATTTTGTAATTTTTACCGACACTATTGTTATTGGGAAACTTTTGACAAAACTACAAAAAATGGTAGAATTGAAACAAAAACAAAAGAAGATCTATCTTCAATACGTTCGGTTTAGTCATGGTAAACATTTGTAAAGTAAAAGAATAATAAGTATAGTAAAACCTTGACCTAGTCGTCTTCAAAAGCTTAGAGCACGGCCAAAGAAACGCTTTCTCATATCAATGAATGAATTCAGATTTTGAAAAGGATGAAGTAATAACCATTGCAACCTTTGAAAACACAATATCTTGTATGTATATTAAAAAGAAGATCTAGTAGAAATAGGAACCAAATATGCAGACTCTTGTAAAAGTATGGAATAGGACAAGACTAATGAAGATTATGTATCCTTATTTGAGGTATGATCTTCAAGGACAGGAGCAATGATAAAAAAGAACCAAATGGAAAAAGCATAAAGAAATAAAGAAAAGCAGAAGAAGATAATTATAATGATTATGATGCAACTAAAGGAGAACGACTTAATTTATTTTAATGGAAAGGTGAAGTGTGCAAATCGATATAATTTGATGACCTTTCCATTGAACGTGTACATGTTTTATGCTTAAAAAATGCAATTGTTCATAATGTCTTCCAATGGACATGCGACTGCATTCTCTGTTCATATAATATCAGTTCATAAAAATTCTTTGACCGCAACGGGATCCCCGTATCGGGATTTTCTGTAACGTTGGTCTAATTTACAAATTCATGAATCTCAAATCGATAATGTTTATCGTTTATCAGTTATGTACGGTAGGTATCATTAAAGCTTTTTACATTATCATATAATAGCATCGTTAATCAAATGACTATTTTTCATAAAAATTGAGGCTTAGTTGATAGAGATTCAATGATTTTATTGTTTTCAATGCAACATTGAATATACAAAGTCGTGTTATGAAATTATCAATAACTTTGAAAATAACAATCCATTCATGAAATACCGGGCTAGGTATAAAATTAATAGTCTAGATTACAAATCTAAATCTACTAAGTTCTCACGATTTCATTCAAATTCTCAAATAGCTCAGTCCTTGTCATTTAGATGCAATTGAGGCTGGGACTAACGCAATCTGTAACAATAGCTTATTGGTGACCTGTACTTCTCAGCGGTGAACGACACAACGAGTTAAAGGTTAATCCTTATGAATGGGTTCTATCTAATTATTATATTACAATTAGCTGGTCTGTGAAAAACTTTTTACTTTTTATTCACTTAGTGAACATTTCTCCTTAACTTTACTTGTGTTTAATTTTTAAATTGAATAATTAATAGTAATAGTTGAGGTATTTTTAACAACGTTGTAATGTTTTTTGGGTAACTTAGTTCTAATCTAAAAGCTTTCAATGTAAAGACAAGCTGTTTCTATAGAAATAAAAGCTAAAAACGACTTAAATTAAGAGTTAACGACGTTTTCTCTTAAAAGTGCTTATTAAGGGATTCTGTTAACTTTTGTTAAATTACCAGTTAGTATAAGGAAAATATTGAATTTTACAAAAGTTTTAAAATCTATTAAATAGTAAATTAGATCAAAACTTATTTAATTGTAAAAGAAGGCTTATGAACTGAAAACTATTCTGTATGAAATTATGCCTAATAATAAAAAAATAATCGAAAATCACTGTTAAATAATAAAAAAAAAAACTCACTTGTTGATGCTGAGGTTGGTATTGATGCTGGGGTGCCGCCAAAACACACCCCAATACTGCCAATGTGACACACTGACGTAACATATTGCACGCACAAAAAATATTGATTAAAAAAAAAGAATTCTAAATGGCCACTGCACTCGCGACGTATTTACGTAGGTATCATGCGGTGCGTGTAAGTAACTGTGACTATATATAGGGGCACCCCTTCTAGCTCGTAGGTGGCAAAGGCGGGAGTGGTGTGGCAAAATACACGTATGTGTGTGTGATTCGAAATTTAAATTGGAGCATCGGACTTTTTTGAATGTGCTCTTGGATTTGTTTGTTTCACGTCGTGTTCATTAAAAAAAAAAAGAAAAAAAAAAAGCAGTTAATTTGGGAAGTGCAGCGGTGTTTTTCTTAGGTGAGTCTGTTTATTAAAAGCTTTTTCTTCAATTATATGTCTGTGTTCAAAAACTTTAAACGGCTAGGCTAAGATGTATTGAAAAACTTACTGTTAGCTCTTGGGGGAAAATGTCGACAAAACTTACTAGTTCTGTTTTCACCAACACCAGCACTAGGCATCGTTCTCAAGTAGATGTTTAACTACAAGATTTTCATTCCTAGTCCTATTAATAAGTGCAGTTATGGTTGTCAATGATGCAGCCTGAACCAATTTGCATACCTACCTGTATTGGTGGCGCTTAGGGAGAGATTTTCCGTCTTAGTTGGCATCAGTTCCTATATCATACATGCATATTGGGATCTAGAAACCCTTTATAAATATGGCCTAGGTACTTATCTAACTAGCTGTGGATCGATACCTACAGACTATCATTCATATCATTTCTTAACCCAGAACATGGTTGTGTGTGTGTCAAATAAAAATCTTTTCAGCCGTTAAGGTGTAAAAAGCTCGTGGCTAAATAATAACAGTCACTCCGATCAATCTTCAGGTTAAGCCGCGTTTGCCTAGGTTGGTATGTGGATGGGTGACTACCCATTTTATACCGAGTTACGTCCGTGCCTCGCCAACAACATACATAGTTGGGACAAGGCTAGGCAGATGAAGAAGGTGTAAAAAGGTCACATATGGCTGTTGGCCGCGACTTCGTCTAAATTCTACGGTAAAAAAAAAGCCTTAAAGAAAAGTTACCTTCTTCTCTAGGTGCCAAACTACATAGGTAACTGTCAAATTTTATTACGATCATTTCAGTAGTTTAGGTGTCAAAGGTAAACAAACATATACATCGAGTTATTTACTTAGCACTATAATTCCAATTACATTATTACCACAAGCGTGTTAAGAGGTCACGGTTCCAGTATCCTGGTTAGGTAGAAGCACCTATAAATCTCAGTAATAAACTGATTGGAAACGTGCCCAATAAATAGCAATCGATAGGCTCGTCCCCATGACATTTGACCTAGTGACATCATCGGTGAACTGCATACAATAGGTCTCTTTGTAGCCCTTTGTATCCATGACAACGAGTTGAGCGCATCCTCTTTTGTGATAGTTAGAACGTTTTCCATTTAGATACGGGACGGGAATATTGTTCAGCGGTAAATGCCTATAATATGTGTCTTTGTCTGTCTATACCACATGACGTCAGTATTCCCTAAAAGGTTTGATACACATTTACCTCTTGTTCATTCAAATATCGCTAGGGCACAGGACCACGGGCTGCAACTGAGTAATTCGTGAATGAAAAATCCAATATCCAACCTGGGAATTGAATCCATGATGCATGATGCAGTAGAAGCTTACTACCACTGAATCAACGAGAAGGTGGTAGCTAACTGTGTTATTTAATAAGACGAGACCTCTTGTCTCTCTATGCTGTATTTGGTCAATAAACTGAGTAATTCAGCAAAGAAAAAAGTTAAAAACAAAAGCAAAGTTTGTTGGCATCATGTCCGCTTATGTACCAGTCTTGTACACGAAGTTTAAATAAATAAATATGTTCAACACTTATTTTTGACAGTAACATAATAATAAGTATGACACTTAAAATTAAAACTTCAGCTCCAGTTTCCATTAACCGATAACTAAATCATTTAGTTACAAAAATAGTAGTTGTTGAACTAAATTACTACCTAGGTTATAGTTGAATAGGTTCCTGAGTGCACATTGTATGGTTTTGGCCTTGCATCGAGCTTAATGCCAATGCACTCTCAGATTCACAAAATATCAATTGCTCAACAGCACAAATGCGTTCACTTTTGTATTAATCATTTGTTTGATTTTTATTAACCTTTGTATAAATATTTAGTGCTGGTTTGTAAGGGGCGGAGAAAATTGATTCTATTTTGGCAATTCATTTAATTAATTGATTTTCAGTTCGAGGTTATGTTGTGCATATCAGTCGTGGATCATTATCATCATTCTCTTGCCCTTATCCCAATTCATTTGGGGTAAGGGCAGTATATCAGTCGTGTATAATGGCGCTCAAAAGGACAACAAATTTTACAGTTATGCTATAAACGATCTGTGAAGTTAACTCAGTTGGACTGGATCATAATGACCATTCGATAATCGATTACAAAATCGTTCATTATTTCCTATCCTCTTCAATGTTAAGTCAATAGCTCTTTGGCTACGTTACTAATAGTCGATATTCAAAATTATCCACGAGACCAAAAACTTTTTCGTGTGAGGATAATAGTAAAACAGGGATATCAAATAAAAGTTCTTAACCAATTAAAAATAAATCGTGACCTGTTTTAATTAAAGCACAAGATATTTAAATCATTTCTAGATCACCAAATTGCAAACAAATCAAGTTTACAATCCGAAAAAAGCCCGCGGCTTATCTAAGCGAGCTTTTGCAACTCGACAGTTATACAGTGAGTCACTACTCACTACTTATAAATCAGAACTATTTATGATTGTTACGTAAATGTACACATACTTCCATACAAGCCGATACAATTTAATTACCTTGTAACATACAGTGATACACGATAGTACGACAGATATGGGTATCTATGTAACATCGCTTGGGGCAAGTCATATGAGTTTGTGCGAGAAAGCTTAGATAGGTACTAGCAGGTATACTGCTCCAGTATTACTCACGGCTAAACTAAACAACAGCGGTAGACTAACCGTGTCTAAGACCTGGAGTTACAAAACTAAATGGTATGCGGGAAGGTTTGAGACGTAGGAGAACGTAGGATGCTAGATCAAGCAAAGTCAGCTGGCCCCCAACTACAAACTGCCTTTTAAACAAGTTAGCCTTGTTAAAGATTTTATTTAAAAGTTCTAGACGAAAGTTCTAGACACGTGTACTAAGCTTTGCATTGCATATAAAAACGGGATCACCTACTGCAGTCTACGACCACTCTACGCGTTGATGAAGGCGTTGCTGGCAAATAAATGAATCGCGCAGCTATCGTGGGCAAGCTCTTAATGCAAAGCTTACGTAGTAGTGGACGGTTGGCTTACTGCCTACTTCTGTGATGGATTAAGTGTCCAGTATTAGTTCGCAAATTCGAGCTATAAGTCTGGATTAGATAAAAACTTTTATTACGCACCATTGATTATATTGAGTTAGCTCTAATGTGATTAAAGAGGGTTATCTAATGTAATTGCCAATGGTCGGTCTTTTGTGGTTGACTGTAACTATTTAGGCTTCGCTTCAATGCCCATTTCATTATTTTGTCGAGTTCTTAATAAAGAGGTTAAGCGTAATTTATAAGCATTACTATTTTTGTGTTTTGCTTTCAACCATGCAATGAATAATTATGTCGTTTCTCAGTAATAGGGTGTACCTATTATTGAACTGAAACACTGAGGGCGAAGGTTACCACTAAAACTTTGCAGTTTACTAACTTTCTTTTTATTATTTTCTACAATGTAACATGTATTCTGTAATATTTAGCAACCGTTTACAATTAAAAAAAGACAGATAGCCTGACCATCAACCTAGACTTTGTAATCAGGTAGTAGGCGACCCTATATAGTTTGTACCCTTGGGGTACGGAACTCCAAAAAGACAATCGCCAAACTAAATCTTTAAATTAATGTCTTACTTATAGACCTCTAATGTACCCTATAATGCAGAGTTATCTTTGTAGACCATCGGCAGCATTACGTCTCGTTAGCTTATGGAAAGTAAGTGAGCAGTAATGTTAGTAATACTTTGACAAAATTATGCACGTGTGTCTATTATTATATTTTCGAAGCACGTTTTTGCTCTAAGAGAACTGAATTTTGTTAGAATCCGTGGATCCATCATGTTTTTTAAAATACTGAGTTATGTCAAAGTCACTCAAAAGTCACATTAAAGTCACACTAAAGTCACATTAGGTGGCAATTTGCTTCAAGAAACAGTTGTCATTATTTTATTTAGACTTTTGAATATCTAAGCAACGCTGGAATATAACCTGGGTTATTAAAAACTTAGAAGGAATTCTGAGTAAGGCTTTTTCCGCGAAATCGCTGTGAAAAATAAGGTTTTGTTAATGGTATACTTCAGCCTTTGTCTAATATCACAATTAAATACATCATACTAACTTTTTTTCTTATGTCTTCCTGAAATTGTCCATAAAACAAATCTTGCAGCCTGACGTAACGAAAACAAATCATGCTTAGCCATAGGTTGTTTATTTTAAACAGAGACAGAAATACGATTTACTTATTTTAACTTTAATTATAATATTTGTAAGACGTCGTGCATGTGAGCTTAGATGATTATTCTATATTTTGTGGCCATTTATTTATTTTATTCATTAACACATACATTTGTTTTAACAGGTAAAATCCAAGCCAACAAAAGTAGTCATAAATTGCTAATAATCCAGTCCCAAGTAACGGGTCTGGGTAGAAACACACAAATTACACAGTGGACAACAAACAAAGTTTAAGTAGTAGTAGTATTTCCCTTTCTGTATGAAGTACAGGAAACACTTACTGCTTGTCATAATAAATACATAAAATAAACATTCTTAGAAAGTGTATTGAGTTTATTGAAGATTGTGTTACATTCAATGGTCGTTTAAATTATATAGATTTCCAATTAAATGTAAAATTATGTGAAGATGTGAAGTAATTAAAAGTCGACATAAAACTAAGATTATTAATCAATTGAATTTTATTGAAATTCATTGAATTTAATTGAAACTCATTGGGTTTTAATATTGGATTTCCGCTAAGTAACGCCTAATTCGATAAGTTATCATAGTCAACTGACTCATAGCTGGTGCTTCTATTTATTCGTACCGATACTGAAGTATAACCTCTGCCTGACACTTCGAGGAAAACATTGTCGCCATGGCCGCCATTGTCCGTCCGACCACGATTTGGTCCATTGTGTATAGTTAGACCTGGCTAATATAGCCAACCTAGCTCTATCCAGAAGCTTAGAAGCGTCATGAGGGCTCCACATGCTTCGCGGACCAATCCACTGATGACGATGTGCGTGTTAGGAAACCACGGCCGTGCGTTCCAGGGTAACGAAAACTGCTGATTTCTCGGACCTTAAGCGGCCTTCACAGAGTGAGTGATAATCGTCGCAGATGTGTTTAACGCTCACCACCGCAGCTTCGGCTTAATGGCCGACTGCGCCCGCCAACCTCAGCAGCGACGGCGAGAGTTACAACCACCTGATCCTCAACTCGCGGGCCGCCTCGCCCTCCGCGCCTACGCGATTCTAAATTACACTCTAGGGGTAGGGCAGACAAGACTACGTGGAGTCGGATTTACAACGATTCGTTTCTGTCACTAAAACCTAACTTTTAGCAAATGTTTTAGGACTAACAATTTATAAATGAACATTATAGCGTGAGGCCATTGGTACATTGTAGTCGTGTGTAGTTGGCAACCCCGGTAGTTGTTTCCCCTGCCGCCGATAGAGTGCGCGGCAGCGATACTCACGCGCGGAGGCGCGCGCAAGTTTAGTACTCTACGAGACGCGCTGCGCGGTGTCACGGTATTCCCCGCGCTTGCGCCATTGTGTGACTGATTGTTCGGCTAGCATTAGCCTGGTTTCATGTACGGTGACTATTTTATATAATAAACGACTTATGAACCAGACATGCAGTGTTTCAGACCACCCCAATAGCCTACCCAACGCTATAACATTCGGAATAATACACATTATATAATACAATACTTAGGACATAGTACTTTATGTCATGTACAGTTAGGAGATTCAATTATTATAGTATTCGATATTATGAGAGAATAGTTTTAGTAGTAAAGATAGTAATGTAAAACAAAATTTCGGGTTTTTGAGCAGTATGCTTACTGAAGTTTATAGCAAACGTGTTATGGATAATAATGAATACCGTGCTATAGTTACTATGCACGGTTCCAACAAATTGATACCAACGTACGAACATTGAAACGGAATAGGTCGGAATACTTCGACTAGGTATAACAACCTGACATTTGCATGGCCAGCCAATCTCGGGTCACCATCGTGAAGATGCGCGCAACATTGTACATCTAGGACATAACAAGATGTTATACGAGTATGGTACGCGATGTTCGTGAACGTGTATCTGTATTAACTTCAGCTCAATTAAACATAATGTCACACCTGTAATCCCTGAAGATTTAGGCAGATGTGAACCTATTGTACCACCCTCAATAATTGAAGTGGTAACGGAACTGGAGAATTATTATGAATCTGTTATGTTTAAGTGAAATGTAAAGGGAGGCGAGCCTATTATCATCAACTGAACGCAAATTCAGATTCCGGTTTGCTTTTGGAAAATTCCTGATGGGAAATCCTAATAAAATTTGCCTGGCCTGGGAATCGAACCCAAGGACTCGTGTTCAGGAGTACCGCTTGCAACTACTAGACCAACCAGGCTGTAATTATGATCAATTAGCTATTCATAACAAGATTTGACAAAATTACTCACATAAAATATTTAATTTTACATTGCGCGTTGAAGTCTTTTACACTAGCAATCTAAAACCAATGTTCATTCAAGAATACGTCGTTCGCTCTGTATTGTAGATTTTTTAAGTGAAAGGGGTACCAAAAGCAGTGTCAGATTGATATTTAAGCTATTGAAAAGCTTATGTCAATACCATTAAATGTCATAGTAAAAAAAAATATGAATCACTTTGAAAGCTACTGCCACTTGCCTAGGGCGTTACTACTTTCTATCCTTAGTTCTGTTATTTCTTTTTATTCATTTATTGCTATACTATACTTTTCTACATAGAACTACATTATTTTAACAATTTAAATTTGACTTTACGTTTCGAATATCGCTCTTTCACTTACTTGGCCACGATCGCAGCCATAAACGTTAAGTTTATAACAAGTTTCACTCTTAATTTACGATTTCCTATGAATCTAGTAATTTGCTCTTCGTTCACCGGAACCTCGATAGTGGCACCATTAAAAGGTCGTTTTAGGATACGGAACTGAACCATTATAATTTTATGGATGAAACCCAATCGACAAACTTGGGGCCAATTGGACTGTGGGCTGTTTCTTAGGAAGCGGGAGAGCTCAAGCCGACCGATTTGAAATATTAAAGACCATCACCAAAATGGTTTTAAAAACCAAGTTTTACAACAATTATAAATGGGAACATAAACGTTAGCACCGATTTATTTTTTCAATAAGTATTGATAAAGGTTCACTGTTGGTCAATAAAAAAAGAAAAAGTATTCATTAGTCTCACACAAAAAAACAAATGAATGTTTAAATTAAGACAAAAAATCAAACAAATGTAATTGGTCTTGTACTAGGCCAAAAGGCCCCTATATCAGCATCGTGCATGGTCAAGGGGCTTTTCATTAGCAACTGAAAGGCACACGTCAGAATATTTGGCAATTGTCCTCGGGCAATAATAACCAATACCTTATCACGAGAATATGGACAGGGTCTCATAACTACTGCCCAAAACCACACGAAATGATGTCTTAATTTTATTAAACTATAAAAAAAATGTCTGACTATACATCCATTTTCTTATATTTATTGCCCAAAATCACATGATTTTATTCCTTAATTTTAAAAAGCCTTCAAGAAAATGAAAAAAAAAAATTTGTTCCATATGGAAAGTTAGTCTGCATTTCGGTTTAAAACCATACACGTATTTATGAAGCAGGTTGCACAGTACATGGCCGAGTTTTTGTCATATGTAACTGATAACCGGTCAGTACATACGTTGCGGAACACGCCACTTGCCTATAAGTGTTATACGACTTATAAGTTGTAACTAATAACCTAATTTAGAGCAGACTTGGATACAGTAGTGTGTAATGCTGGGCGTTGTCTGAGATGCCGTGCAAATATTTTAGCTAACATACGTATGATATCATTGATATCTCTGTTAACCTTCTGATAAAAGATAGATCGTCTCTTTTATGACCTTCTGGGCAAAGGCCGAACCTTCTAATTTGAAACTTCTCTCAATAACGAGCTTTTTCAGCGATCGATCTGGATTTAGATCTCTCCAAAGTTGTCTCTGGAATTTTATCTCAGATTTGATGTTTTAGGATTGTCTTCTTGTACTTTGTAACTAAACTGATGTTTAATTTTTATAGTACTGCAGCTACCAGTCCTGCTTTTGACAACGATAGCCGAATCGCAAACAGTGTTAGGCTGAGGTCAGTAAACGTTACTTAGCACGTACTTTGGATAAACGTTATTCTTGACAGCCACGCACAGCTGCCAAACTAGGATTGTAAGAAAGAAACGGGAACTCATCTAAACCTAACGAACCAACCTCATTCTCCTGTAGCAGGTCTGCTGGAAGAAATTTCTTATGAAATAACATTGAGCTCTTCTAACTCAATGTCTGTGTTTTGCGTTAAGAAATATACCTAAGCAAGAACTAAGTTACGTTTATATAGGTATCGGTCAACTTTAAGGCGTTCGTGGTGTGAATATCAACGTGTTATCTGCACCTCGTCTTGGAAGACGACTTTTGGCCGTAGGGAGTGGTGTTCCGTCGCTTCCACGGGCAAGTGCCACATGAACGCGCAGCGACATAGTGCACTAGTGAAGTGTTACTAACATAGAGTTATGTTTCTATTTACTAACACAATTTGTATTTTATCATATGTATGTTAGTCTGTAAGGTATATGTATTACCTATGAGCCAAAGTTGCCTGAAAAAAAATGAATGTTGTTGTTGTTAACATCAAGCTATCCTTAACACTGAAACAAACTCAGTGAACGAAACAAAAAGCAGTCACAAGTTATCGCGATGACAATGACAATGCACATGCATACAAGGAATTAATTACCTCATAATTACACTTACTTCCATTACATGCAGCAGTGAAAGTATGAAGTGGTTTTTCATACACTGTCGTGTAAATAATTATGCTGATATAAGGGGACAGTTTAAAATGTAATTTGTATGTAACCTGACATTGTGATCTTGATTCATTAATATCGATATGTGGATGTTGAGATCTAAAGACATAGCTTTTGCTGTAGAGTTTGTTGCGTCACTTCTTATTCCCAGCTAAAACATTAGGGTGTGGTGAGAGGCGGATGTTTTGAGGGACTATTTTATGTAATTTACCCCCGAATATTGAAACATCACTCAAAATTTAAGGGCTGCTTAACATTTGAGCAGCTCCTAAACTTTAAATTTCGTGTGGCCAAACGTCACTTTTGAGAATCTGTTAAATATAAGTGCTACTTAAATTTTGAGTGACGTTTCAGTATTCGGGGGTTAGAAGTTCAAAAAGTGCTGGGGTTCTAAGCCCGATTTGAATTAAATACCTTTGATTTCGTTTAAGGTCTGTGATAATTAGAATTTTAAAATAATTGATCAGATCTAGTTTCGCAGTCGTTTGCACGTGCGGTCATTAAGTAAGCGTATGGTATCATGGTATGGTGCAGTAAGCTGTTCCGTTCAGTTTTTGTTGCTACGCGAGACAGCGTGTAACTAAAAAAAAAACAAATCAAATCATTTATTTGCAATTAATGTAGGTTACATTAAAATACAGGTACAGCATATTTTCGTACATATTTTCGGCAGTATTGCTGGAGTTGCTTCTAAGGGTACTTCTTAGTTCAGGATCTATCAGCAAACTGGATCCCTTAACATCCAGCATTAAAGGTTTTAATTTCCATGGTTCACAAATCACAATCTTGTTGTTAAATAAATGATGTATTATATCCTGAAGATATTGAAGGCCAACATCAGTGGTAACAAAACTAGTACATAACAAATTGAATTGCCAACAGCTGGCCTAGCGTAGTAGGGAGTTCAAGTATTTATTTGAACTCCGCAAGTTCACGATATCTAGGTGTTAGCTTTGTCCTATAGTCTATTGTGCTACTATTTCAATTAAATTGATGCGGAGAGCAGAAAAAGAAAAAATACGTAACTAATATTTAGCTCTCAATAAAATACCCAAAACTTGAGTAATCATTTAGCAGAACTATAAATTTTAAAATGCCCTAATTGGCCAGTCGGAAATCCGACCTGCTATCGCGCCGACGATTTTGAAGTACCAGCAGTGACATAAAAACGGTACATTGCGTCATAAAGTACTTTAAATGAACATTTAAAGCTATAATTTAAGTCAAGAGTTTAAGTAACATTTCCGTTGTGTTGTGACTTTCCAACTTTCTGATTACCATTCAACTGGAGTAAAGTCATTTGAGGCAACAATCAGTGACTTGTGACCTTTCCTTATTTTGACATTATCTTGAATACCTATCTTTATCACATTATTTGTCTGCTTTGATTTATGAACAAATGGTATTTTACAGCCTTTTTTTCATTAACTCGACTGCCTCGTTGATCGAGTGCTCGCTGCTCAGCATGCGGTCCTGGGTTCAATACCTGGGTCGGGCAAAGTGCTATTGGGTTTAGTACATCAGGTATTTCTCATTAGCAGCCACGGAGTCAGGATTCGTGCCCGGTTGATGGCATTAATAAGCTTGCTCCCTATTACATGGGATTTAAACATAACTGGCGAAATGTGTCTTATTTAGGTACACCTCAGCCTAACCCTGCGGATTACATCATTACAGGCGTGTAACGTGTTGCTACCTTTTGAAATAATCAATCCCAGCTTGAATGCAAGATAAATTTTACTTTTGCAGAGGACTTTGCTTTAGTTGAAATGAAGGCATTGGTCAGACTCATTAATGTTATTGTTTAATATAAATAATCGTAGACGCGAACAAAATGAATTCGCTAGTAACTTTTGAATGCCCTTATTAACCACCAACAGTGGTCGAAAGAGCACTCCCTAAGCTCCCTCACAGCGAGGAGCCCATGTCACAACCCAGCAGTGGGAACGTTTTAGGTTGCGTACGCACTTCTAGTACACGTCGATTTGATTATAAATCATCTACCACCGCCATCAGTGAAAGACGTGTCGCGCACGTGAGCGCATACAAGATGGTGCAACGTGCAGCGACCGGGCGTGGTCGCCTCGGCCGCTGGAGCGAATAACTCCAGTTACAACTCGATTATTATGAGAATGCGTAATGTGAGAGATTTGTCATGTGCCTTCTGAGAAATGAATGCCCTGTTATTGGTGTTTCGTAAGACTACTATTCAGAGCATAAGGATTGTCTGAATGTTTCGAGCGACTATGAACACTATTTCTTCTGATCTGCAGCTGCAGGAATCCAATGTTTAGTTACATTGAAGTAGTTTAAATGAGATATCTCAGACCATTTCGTTAAACGTTACATGTATGAATACAAAAAAGCTGAATATGCCTCAGTAATAACCTAGATAAGCTAGATTCCGAATTCCAGTCACACATTAACATTTTTATTCGACCGTTGCATCAGACATTCAGGCTTCCACTCACGCAGATCAATAAAACAACGTTTAAACTTAGATAAATCTAATCAATTAGTAAAACAATTACATCTACAAGTACAACTAAATAAATAACATAAGAATAACTTTGAAAGGAGGTAAATTTAGGGTTTATGACGCGTATTTGTCCCCCACATGGTGTCGGACACCCCATTTGTAGTTGGCATTCTTATCCGTCTTTACGAATGTGTGAACAGGGCCCGTGACCCCACTGGTCCCTTTGTGGTCATGGTCATGGTCGTGGTGGTGGTGGTCGTAATCGTGGTTGTGACCACGCTTCGGACGCTGCCATTTCGGCTCTTCTAGTTCTGCTGACTCGACTGAAAGGGCAAGGTACGGTTGAATGAGTTGATTGTTGAAGAGAGAACCTGATTTTTGACTCGGGTTTTTGATTAGGAAACTATTGGGTAAAGCAATGGAAATAAAGACGACACGAAATATTGATAACGAGAATAGTGATGATCAAGAAACACACTAAACAAAATAATATCTAAAAGCGATTTGATACAACAATCTAAATACCCAAGGACAGAAAAAAAGTTTTGTTGGTTTTAAATCTGCTCACATTACCGAGCAAACAAATATGAAGAAGGCTCTATTATTGTAGCTCGATTCAATATTTTTGAGGTGTATGGCATCTCGCAGTTCAACCGGGGATGTTGTCATCTGCTTAGCCGGACCATCCTTTAGGTGCCTTGAGTGTCAGGACTCCAGCCAGGGCAGTAGCTCGAATCAAGGACGTTCATATCAATTTATAACAAACTATGAGGTGACGGAGGCGGAGTCGAAGTGAAACAAAGTAGGGGAAATGACTTGGAACATTGTTATTTTCATATCAAAATCAAAATCAAAATCAAAGCATTTATTTCAAGTAAGCCAGTTACAGGCACTTTTGAATTGTCGAAACAAAGATGAAAATTAAATGTAGCTACAGTCCCAGTCACAAGGCATAAAAACTGTGAAAGTACTGTAGTTGCCCATTCCCTAGCGTAGATCTCTATGGAGAAGAACGGGCAAGAAACTCCATGGACACTCTTTTAAATCAGAATATTGTTACAAAATCTTGGTTACATCATTCATGTTGAGATGGTATATTATGTGAGAACAATGTAGCAAGATGTGCACGTTAAAAGTGTCCACAGTAAAACAAAACAGAAAAAAAAAAAACAATTCAAAAACTAAAATAATTCATTAAAATAAGCCATGGCAACTGAGAGATGACCAGTCACAACCGACAGCGCCCGTTCACGGACATGACGCATAGATCAGCACCATTCAACTCAACCATTTTGAAGGGAACTAAATGATCCGACACATGCGCCACCATCAGCGAGACTTTTGAGTGAGCATGACATATTCTCAACCGCCAGGGCACATTCAAGTCAAGAAAAGACGTAGGTTTCCAGTGAATGATAGCTTTCTAGTACATAGTACTCACACAATATGGGCTATGCGATTATATAATACTAAAGAGATTGAATCTATACAATGCAAAGATAGTTGTACAATCTTCAGCAGCTCCAACAATACCATTTAATGCTATCAATTTAAGCGCCCCTGTCCTTGTGGAGCAGGACCAGCATTGAGCCAAGCATTTTTATCAGCGATATAATCGCTCAACTTGTAATATGCTTGCTTACATAGTGTGCGTTTAATACATGTTTTAAATTTCGTCTCATTCAGTTCAAGAATACTTTGTGGAATTTTATTATAGCATCTCAAACAGTACCCCATGAAAGATGAGTCTACTTTAGCGAGTCTGAAGCCTGGCTGAACTAGTTGGTCCCTATTTCTAGTACTGTAATTATGTCTGTCACCCCTTTTACCAAAAAGGTGCAGATTTTTTCTGACGTACATTATGTTTTCGTAGATGTATTGACAATGTACTGTCATGATGCCAATATCCTTAAACAGTTCCCTTAGAGAATCGCGCCTACGAAGATTATATATGGCTCTGATGGCTCTTTTCTGCAGAATAAATATAGACTCAATATCTGCAGCCCGTCCCCATAGCAAAATGCCATAAGACATTATACTATGAAAGTAACTAAAATAAACCAGTCTAGCGGTATCTACATCAGTATACTGACGATATGAATATTAATGAATGAATAATGATAACGGTAAATAAACTTACCCGGTGTTTTATGATGTGGCTGCACATGAGGTTCTGCATACCGCTGTGAACGAAGCTGTTGCAATGAATGGGGATGATGCGGTGCATGCTGCTGCAGTTGTACGGGTGGCGGGGGAGCGAACCTGGTGAATCGCATCGGTCCTCTGGGTACCGGGTAGAATGGTCTCGACCACGCTGATGTCGCTAGCACCGTACAGGATAAGATTAACTGAAAATAAGAATGATAGACATGATAAGATAAAAACGTTAAAACAATAGAAAGATGATCTTCGTGGGTTGGTTTGGTAGCAGCTGGATGAGAATTGCTGAAGGTCGAATTGAATGACGTATATAATTATGTCCAGTAGTGAAATGCTTTTTACCTATTAAAATAACTATACACAATCAGGACAAAAAAGGAACATCTAAAAGTAAAAGAGGAAGCATTTAGAGTTCGTGATAATTAATTTGAACAAAGATGTCAAAGCGTTTGGAAAAAAAAAAGTAATGCCTGTTTACAAAGAGACACTAATGGATGTCTAAATTAAAGCGCTCAGTTGAACTTTCGGGCATAAGTGATATGACTTAAGATTCTGGCAGTGAAATACTACTTAGGCAGTCATCTAGGCGTCGTGTTTAGTAGAGCGTTAGTCAAGATCCCTACATAACACTGATCTGAAAATTCTTGACAGTTAAAAGATGTAAGTTAAAAATGATGAAGTGTGTTCACGAATAAAGATTGATTTATTGAACTATTATTTTCACGAACTGATGTATAAAGTTAATTAATAATCTTCGTTAAGATAATTGAACACTATTATATAACGTATATAAGCCTACTGAAGAATAAAACCAGTTTGAAAATTATTTACTGCTAGAAAATTGACCAGAAGCAGTGAATTCATTACTCGAAGTTAAGTATACGTTAACGTTTTTAATTAAGACATTATAAAGTAACTGGAGTACAATTATAGCATGTTTGTTATGTAAAACAACCTATTATTAAATAGTTTTGGTAAATAATGGGTGATTCAAATTGTACCCAATGAAGAAGTTGACAGGAACTAATGAACAGGAAGAAATGTTTTCAGGAACAAATATTATTTTAATTTTCTGAGATTGCTGAAAAAAAGGTACAATAACATAATCATACTTTTAATGTGTTATCAATTGCGTATCTTATTTATTAAGATTTTCTAAGCGTAAACATTTTCAGGAAAATTCAAGCACAACATTTAGCATGTATCCTACCATCCACAAATTAGAAGAAAAATCGAGTACTATCACTGAATTAAAATAATTCTACTTAAGCTCTATTCTAGGTCTCAAATAGCTAAACACATAACAAACTAGTATTACAAGCGTCAACATTACACATAGTAATTAATTTATGCACGAATAATTGCGATTTAATTGCCCAATCCTTATCTCAATGGCCGCAAGCGCTAACACGTTCATAACTTGATTAATTGCAATCAAGTGATTTATGCAATAAGTAGGCGAATTAGAGATTAATAGATACTTAATTCTGTATCTATGTGTAATGCACACAATATTTCATTTATTGTCTTTTATTACGGGCTGGTGTTCGCATATCCACGTCCCAAGCGCGTATTTTGCGGACGGAATATTTTAAGTATGGATAGAATCACGGAATCTATTTAACACAATCGCAAGGCGACAGGAAAATCCGACAAACTGACAATTTTTTAAGTTACAAGTTGCAAGAAAAGTGTAGTTTGTCATTGTCACTTATATCAGTAGCCCAAGGCAGGGTCCAGCTTTATTGCAAGGAACTTTGAAATTGTTGACTTGCTGTCCAAAAAACAGCAAATTCTTTTGGACAAGATGACAGCAAAATTATTCCCTATAAAGAAAATTAAGACGTGCCAATATCCATATTAATCAAAATGTTTCAAAAGTTAAACTTACCAATATTCTGGTGTCCATTTCTAAACTCATGTACTATAGTTTAAGTGAACTCGATAGCAATGGCGTCCACGGTGTCAATCAGCTTCTTATAAATAAGAAAGAAAACGAATTTATAGCACTTTCTATCGACGATTTTACGCTCGGCCGCGTCGATTCCGCCGAGATCGACGAATCGGACGACAATACAAAATGGTCCTCTTCGAAAGATGAATTTACACTAACATGCATATCTAAGGAATTAATTTAGATTTAGAAATTGAAGTAGTTTGTTTTTATTAATCGTTTGTGACTGAGGAAAGTTATCTAAGAGCCAGTTATACAATTTAAGTAATGTTGAATAATATTTAATCGCTCGTAGATTTATTCTACCTGTTGGTACGATTAAAGACACGCACTTTATATGAATATAAACGAAGAAATGTTATGTGTTACGTTTGGTTTTTCAAGAGTTTCAAGTGGATGTGTCATTACTGTATTTTTAATAATAGCAGCCTGTTTGTTTTCTTTCCCCATCAATCAATACAAAAGAAAACTGTACAAAGTGATTGGTGTGTGCAACATTATTCACGTCTATTTCATTTTATATTAAAAACTTGTATACTAAGCCTATCAAGTCACATAATATGTTATTTTTTAATTTTTTGTGGTGAAAATAAAACATATTATTATTAGTGGTGCTACACACAATCATGTTTGTAGATCCTATGCTGAACGGACTTTGCCGCTCGGTATGAGACGTGAGCCGAATTGCCTTGGCTTTGTTGTTTAATAAATACTGCTGGAGTGTTCCAGGTGACCGTTTTCCTGCACTCTTGTCGACCTGAATAGCGCCTCTGCCGCAGCAATAAACGTGGCCACCTACTGGGCCCAAACCGTGTAATATGGAAGGAACATCGATATACGATAAGAAGAAGAATACTGCCTCATCGAATGTGCCGACCAAAACAAATACGTAGCTCGCCAACTTTGGAAGACAAAATTTTGTTTATCAGATAACGTCATCTTTGTCAATCTAAATTATCTAATCGACAAAAACAAAATGTAAGTATTTGAAATACAAAATTCAGAAGCCAGAAAATCGATTATGCGGAAAAACCAATCAATCAATGAACTCTAAAATACAGTAGACTAATGTAGCGAGGAAAAAGATTCTGTAATGACTTACAGATGGACTATCACTTATAAAAAACTGAAAGTGAAGTAAACAGATCACGTAATCCTATTATTTAGTAAATGCATTTTTAATATTGCAGCATCCATTATCCATTAATTTGTACTAATGTGTCTTAAACTAAGTAACATATAATTGTGAATTTTGACGGTTGCAGAGTGGAGTTTTGAAATTCGACATGAAGGGAGATTCGTAATGAGACATCAATGCCAAATAATTGAGTGGTTAATTTCTTAATTTTTGTAATGATTTTAATTTTTGTTGGTACTGCGTTGCGTTGTTGTGTGCAAAGTTAATTTGCAATTGTATGTACTCGCTACAATCATTCGGTAGCTTGGTACTCTCATGTTCATCATTTTCTTTACATACTGTCCCTATATCTATATTAAATGGGGTTATTGATTATGGGGTACATTTCTGGCAAACCTTTTGGGGATCTCAGGTGCATGTTATGAGGTTTATGTTACCTAAGGAGAGGACATCAATTTGCACTTTATATCAACTTGGAAACTCCGCCAAACCATGAATACAATGGCAGGAACTGTCGGCACCAACATGGTTCTTATACTTATGAGAGCACGACCAATTCAATGTTTCCATCCAAGTCCACAATCGTTCTTCACAAATTATATTATTGTACAAGATTCGTACAAAAAACCTTTATTGAATTCTGGGCATGCTTTATCTACTAATACTCTGTGTACTTGCTTACTAGCTGATGAACTCTCACCTTGATAATATGCCTTAAAAGTTTCCATAGTTTTTTCATTCACAGTCCCATTCTTGTATACAAATCTTTGTTCACGTTTCCATGATCGCTATGGCCGTGGCCTAAATTATGTTGACCGGAATTCAAAAACTTTCCTGAATACAATATGGCATCGATTTATTGAACATTTTGCGTATATCTGAGAGGTCAACTAACATTAGTTTCGGTTTTTAAATAAACATGCTTTGGTTCCCAAGCTATAAGAGATTTGCTAATTATGTACTCAACTAACATAACGGCTGTATTTTCCATGTATTGTAAGTAATTTAAAAAAACCGGCCAAGTGCGAGTTGGACTTGCGCACGAAGGGTTCCGTGCCATTATCTATACAACATTAGACAAAACGGCAAAAAAGTCACGTTTGTGGTATGGGAGCCCCCCTTAAATATCTATTTATTCTGTTTTTAGTATTTGTTGTTATAATGGTAACCGAAATACATCATCTGTGAAACTGTGAATTTCAACTGTCTAACTATCACGGTTCATGAGATACAGCCTGGTGACAGACAGACGAACAGTGGAGTCTTAGTAATAGGGTCCCGTTTTTACCCTTTGGGTACGGAACCCTAAAAAATTAAGTCTCAAGTATTAGAGGGTTAACCTATTTCCAGTCATCGGGCAGTAATCTGGACCGCAGTTTACTATTGAAATGATTAGTCGATTGTAAATTTATTTTTGAAGAAAATGATATGTTGATCATTTAATTATACAAAGCCATCAACATTCCGTTTGTCGCTTTCAACTTATGCCAGTTGTATCATTTGTTGTAAGGCTTGTGGATCGTGATGTTGGCCTATGCGACTCGTTCGGAAATCGTATAGTTGTACTACACTGACATACTTGCTTGACGATCACGTTTCACAACGCCAGATTGTAAGAGTACCCTTTTGTAAGCTTCTGGCTATCGCTTACTCTTATAGGCTCAATACGAGTACATGGAAACAAAGGATTGAGAATTTATATTATTTAAAGCATCTTTTTCCGCTCCACTCACGTCTTAATTTTTTCATTGCAGCATATTAAATTGAATTTTTATTGATAATTTCCCGCAACAGGATGAAGAAATATCAAATAATTATCCATGCTGATTGATAACTTGATTTGTTTAATTATTTAATCAAGCCGCTCTTTTGTTATGACGCACTAGAATTCACTCCAAACAAATGATAAATAGTGTCACTATTTATCATCTGTTTGGACTGAATTCTAGAAGCAGAAATATACCAAAAAATCTGTTTGTTGATTAAACACGATTTATGTAACCTATCTTTTAAGTTAAGTTGACACGTGTGAAAGCAGCAAATTGTGTAATCAAGGCATAATTATCACTTCGAACCCTGCATTACACTCGCAGAATCCAATTATTGGCCTAATAATGTGTCGCTGGGTGGCACCACACAGACCGTCATTCAGATATGTGCTATAGTTGGTTTGTTTGCGTGTTTTAGTTAGTAGGTGCCAAGTTTGTTTTATTTTTATTATTTTTATTTTTGTTATGGATTTCTGGTCTGAAAATAAAGATATTATTATTATTAGAATTTATTGTTGATCGCCATAACAGCTTATCTTATCTTCTGTTCTCTGTAAGCACCCCCTTTCTACCCACATCAGCTTTCACATAGTACATTCATCGAAAAAATATACTTACGCCTTAGTTCGTACCAAAAAATTTTGATCTCGAAACCAACATAGAGTGACAGAGCGCAATAATAAGCAAATAAAATACATACCTAAATCTTTCAAATTAACTTTCAGGTAGCCAGCAAACAAGCGCAACGCGTAGCAGCGATTAAAATTAAATTGAAATAAAATTTTGATAGAAAAGTCATAACATTCATTTTGCTTCGGCACTGTAATACCCCACATCAGTTAATGAGAGATCGGTATGAAAGTTTATTATAATGTTACGTATTCCACGTAACGATCGCAATTAGTTTCGTGCGGTCTTGTGGCTGTAAACTGAGTGCATTTCCGTAAAGAGCTAGGTACTTATTTGTTTTGTGATATGTGGCATTTATGTAAGATGAATGGTATAACAAGGCTGCTTTGTGTGAATAAACTTCGATGTGAAAGAGTAAAGTTAAATCAGCAGGCCTAGCCAAGTTACAAACGATTCGTATCGATTCTCTTTCTACAATCGTAAACGTTAAGTCACGTGGTCAAAACAAGCAAATAAAAACTTCGTAAACAAGTTTACATCGGTTAAGATGATAGAATATGTATTCGTTTCTACAATCATGACCGCTACATCCCATATAAATCGTAGCCAGCTTACAGTTTTGACTGAACTTGAAAGTTTCTATTCGTTTGTTTCGACCACGTGACTTAACGTTGAAATGATGTCATTCCTATACATTTGGGTAGTTTTCTATTAGCGTTAACGATTGTAGATTGTCAACTTGGCTAAGCCTACAGTTCCGATTCTTGGTTAGGCTCGCCTCTATACGTATAAGCTGTTCCTAATATTAAAACACGAACATAAACTACAATTAAAAAGTACAATAAAGTAAAACTCTGCATTTAAAAATAGCACTTTAGAACCTTTTTTTTTTCGGTTGGGAAATCATCAAATGACTTCTCCCGGTTTGGGCGGAGCAGGAGGAAGTGTCAGACTTTTACTGACTAAAACCCATCCATGTTCCTTCATCGCCCTTTGTGTTCCGGGGCCACGGTATCTTTTTCGAACAGTCCCGCAGCCCCGGGCACTTTAGTACGTACCGTTTAAGAACGATCAATATTTTGGCGAAAACTTGGATATTTTGATTTAAAGTTTTAAGAGAGTGTCCTACTGTCTCTGTCAGTAATTTGACCTCATTATAATCTCATGAGACAAAGCATACCAATAAAGATCTCTATTGATGTGCTTTGTCTCACAGTAATAATGTCATTACCATCGTAACTAGGTACATAACGAGGTATATCAATAAAATGTCGACACAAACAAACAATGCGCCATCAACTTATAATGTTCCTTCACACGGCACAGAAATAACGAACGGTGATTATTTGACGTTTTAATAATACACACATTGCAACAGTCATTGTAAAAAATTGTATGACATTTCATCAAAAGCATGCTCAAAAAATTCGAAATATGTTTGACAATGATGTGACGTAATTTACACATAATAATGTGTGAGTTTATCGTGATTATCGCGTAACTAAGATTGTTAAAAAAATACTCACATATTACAGAGCGTCTCGATTAGGGTGAGATTTCGTCTTTCGGAACCAAGTATGTACGTAGTAAGTACACAAGGGAAAAATACGACTGAAAATTGTGAGCCATATAATCATCTTATATTGTTATAACGTTTTCTTCTTCTTCAGTAACTTTTCTTACACAATACATCCATCTTTTGTTAGGTCTTCCTCTCCCTGTCCATCCATCAACATTTATATTAATCTCCCATTTGGTCACATGCGTCTCACCCTCCTTGACTCATACGAAGCCAAACGTTGTCCCTTCCACTTTCTTGTCACTGTGAACCCAGTCTTTAGATTCAAAAAGTAACCTTAATTACTGGTCAGGATAACTACCCTACAGTTTCAGACACTCCTTAGGTTTAATTCCAATAGTACTCGTTCTTATCTTAGCTGTGTCACAAACCTTAAACAGATGCAGTAATTACAAATTGCGTAATGTTATACTATCTCATTACACGGTAGTCAACTCAGATATTACTTTGTTTTAACAATTTTTTTCCATCTTATCGTAATAGTATTGGGAGCTGATCGAGAAATTAACGAGTTTAATGGAAATGATATAGAGAGATCTAGTTAGAATGAAAAATTGGTTTTAAGTTTACCTCTGGAATGTTGGGCTAATTGAGGGATGCACGATGCAAGGCATTGGTGGATGGTAATATAGACAAACATGGTCTTCATACAGTTTAAGTGTCAAGATCAAGGAACGTACAATACACCAGAAAAATAATAATTTGATGAATGCTTTTAAGACAAACGTATAAGAAAATGCATGTTCTAAATAGAACAGAACCGACCAAGCAAGAAACCATTAAATAATAATCATCTTTTTGGATTTTTTGGCTCGTCCGCTCCATTTCTTCCTAATTGCGTGCAGCCTTATAAAAGTGATTATAAACTGTTTCTTCGAAAAGCCAATCAGTGGTTACTCAATCTCTGAAACATTGGATTACCCAATCGTGACTTTATCGTCGTTGGTTGCGTCATTTGTAGGGTGTGTTCTATTCAGGGACTAAATTATTGTGTTTTCTTTAATCTTGAGAATGTTTTTATAAGTGTTTCTGCTTAAAATTATTACTGGCCTACAGAAAGAAGAAGAAGAAGAGCAAAAAACGCAAATTGTTACTGCTACGTGACTTAAAGAAAAATCGACCATCTCATTCAGGGTTTGCATTTGGAAGCTAAATAAATTAGGTACCTCCACATGAGAATGAATAATAGTTGGTAATGTAGATGCAGTTCGTTATCATCTTAAGAAACACGTACAGATCTGTGACTACACTACTGTATTAAGCAGTCTCGATTATGATTATTTTTCTTGATGATCTTCTTCTACTTAGTATGCGTGTATTCGCGTGTCGATGGCAAATTTTTGTTCAATATGTTTGGCCCAAAATTCTGCTATGCGAACTCCGCTCGCCAATGCAGTCATAATATCGTCAAGTGTGCAGGTGTCAGGGCATGCGGTGCAAAATGAAATATGGGCCATTGTCTGTGGAGACACACCGCATACACATTTGAGATCTGAGCCGTCTATGAACCCCCATCTGAGGAGGTTGTCTTTGTTACGGCCGACCTGGGTTCGGAGTCTATTCAGAGATTTCCAAGTCGGCCACGGCAAAGCATACCCAGGTGGAAGGCTTTCAGACGGCTCGATGAAGCCGTCAGGGGGCTTAAGCAGGTCCCGCCAGAGATCACATCTCGCTGTGGAGGCATTGCTATGACTATAGCCAGCTGGACCAGCTGGACCAACCCACCCAAAATAGCTTTTACGGCTTTTCAACCTCTGGGGCACTGGAACGTAACTGTGCATTGGGTGGTGCGAGTCAGCTTGTAGCTTCGTCCTCTCGGTGCGGCTGGCTATGGTCCTACGAACTTTTGGAGGCGCAATCCCAGTTAGTGGATACAACATTCGTACCGGGGTCGGTTTAAGGCATCCACTAATAATCCGCCACATCTCATTTAGAGCTGTATCCACTAGATTGGCGTGGGCAGAACGGTCCCATACTGGGCAAGCGTATTCGCCAGCTGAGACGCCCATTTAGTAGATGTAAAGCGGCGCAGCAAGTTATTTCTTTCATGCACCTTCATTTTTATTGTTCATGATAACTATTATTTGTTTTGACATTTTTGTTCCTCCGGATAGCCGGCAAGTTCTGATGGCACAGCCCTAAGCCAAATGTTCATCAGTTGGGTTAAGTGCGGGTATAGACATATTAGCTTCCACGTGGTTATGCACAGACTGTGTAATATTGTCAGACTCACACTGCAGAAACTTTCTTACTAGTCTGCATGTGTTTAGAATCACTGCCTTCTGCATTATATGGTATGTGTTACCTGGTAAGTTTAAGGTATTAAGAGACTGATGAAGCTGTTTGTGGATTACTCCTGTTGAAGAAATAACTATGGGGACAATTATTACTTTTTGTAGGCGCCAAAGTCGGGTTATTCATCTTTTATAATTTTAGGAGGAAGTTTGAGAGCTAAATATATCTATCAATTAATGTTGGCAGTAAAGTTAATTTCCTCGGCCAATGCAATAGAAACAGGAATCAATTTCTTTTGCCAACTCTTGAGTAAATATAGATTAACGTTTTTGTTCATCCTAATCCATAATAATAGCCAATCGGGCTATAACAGACATTTTCACAATTGGCCACGGAAAGCCGAACAACTTCGAAGTCAATGACGCGGCACGATTCGTAATGGGCGCATCTGAGATTGCCAGAGATACCCAACATTTGACATGAAAAATGGTAAACAATACATGTTAAATCTAGCTTGACAAGACGACATTGTATTGATAAGTAACAACAAAACTGCTTTATGAAGCCCTCATGTTTCAAAGAACTTTATTTCTTTGACCGCGACTTAGGCGTCCCAGTTAGCACTGGCTCCGTCAAATTAGAAGTTATGTTCTCTTGTTTATTTAGTAAACCAGAGAACATAACTTCTACGTCGTACCCATCCTAGAGTTTCCTATGTATTGCCATACTTTACAAATAGCGAGTTAGTGTCCACGACGTGCTAGCTAGTTTATTGAATGTATGGCTCAAAGATCAGCCTAGTCAGATTTCTCGTCTCTCCATTATTCAAGGCTTTAAATCTTCTGCTGCAGCATCAAATGAGGTAGTTCTCACGACTCTTGCGTTTCTGTTGCAAAGTTCATTATTGTCCTTTTTGCTTCTAAGTTTCCAAAACTTTTACATTGACAGGGGCTGATTGTTATTGTGATTGATCTTTGACATATGAAGTTCCAAAGATACTATTTAAAGTTCGATTGCCGATTCGATAACTGTTGTCAACCACTGCACAAAGTGAACTGTAACAGTCTTGTCTATAAATGTACTACCAGCAGAGTTGAGCACAAACCTTCGATCAAACAGCCAAGATGTCACAACGTCTTGACATTACGGTATATTGTACTTGAATTTAATTATTATTTTAATCAAAATCAAATCATAATTATTAGATCGTAAATATAGTAAATGTCAATAGGTTTTATTGAGTGAAAGTGTTTCAGTGTTACAGTGCTTTCGTTTTCTAGTTCATGATATAGGCATAGGCGTGAATTTGAATTGAATTGAACTGTTTCAAAAATGTTGTGGTGTTTCACTAGTGTTTACAAACTTTTCAGATCCCTAATTTAGAGTACAATTTGACGACCACGCACGTGTGAAACTTCTCTGTTACTCACATAAACTTCTTGGAACTTTCAGAAATGGCTGTGGTGTCTGCTAGCAGTCCATGCTGGGTCAGTCTGGGGAGTAGCAAGACCTGTCACAGTCCGGACCCCTCCAAGCAATCCTTCTACTATTGAAGCACAAGCGAAATTTTTCCAGTAAGTTTGCACTACTACTACCTACCTACCTATCTACCTATTATCTACATCCTTTTCTATAACATTTGTTTGAAAGTGTTTGGTAATTCTTAAGAACTACCAAACACTTCATTCCCAGTTCTAGGCTCAAATATTCTCTTATTTTTTTCCATTTAGTGTCAGAATTATAAAAGCACTGAAAGAATTTAGGTTCAATCACATAATGACTAATAATTTAGCTGTCGTGAAACAGCCTCGTTGTAAAACTTTAGAGTCAACCTTCATGTTAATTGGTTTCTATTGTTGCTGGCATGCAAATAAGTTGCAACATTGCCAAACATTGACATACTTTACGCCGTAGCAATTAGAGAAAGGGGTTTGGTGACCAAAATGTTTCTTTTGTCGTCATTCCATTCACTATTGGATACTCTTGTGTTTCGATTTTATCGTCTTTAGAGGCAATTTTATTGTAAAAACCTCATTGAAATTACACTCTTTTAAAGAGAAGTACTCCCGCTTTTTTGAACCAGGTTTTTAAACAACATGCAATTATGGCGGAATGTGTCCTGTACTAAAATAACTTTTATATTTTGAATACTACCACATTTTATGCAAATAAAGATATGGACGTTGACAGACTCTCAGACTCACTTGTGTATATTCACATACTCCTGAATCATTCCATAACAATTAAGAATGGAAAATACTTTGCTTTATAGGGATTTTTTCTCAGTACAGTTGAGTCCATACAAGATAGAGTTCGGTCACGTCTGCGAGGACCCTAACACGTGGGAACAACGATACGAGAAGAAAGACTTTAAGAACCACAGGGACATGGGAAAAGTAATACACATCCTTTATCTCGCTCTGTCTCTAACTTTTTTCTATTTTCTCTCTCTTTCCCGCTTTGCTTCGCTTGGCTGAAGGTATAGACACTTGCCGAAAGCTGACCAGTTTGATCAGGGACATCGGTTGGGCAGCGAACGACACTTCACTGAAAGACATGAGAGGGCCAAGCCTTCTGAAGGACTGTTCTCTGCCAAAGTATGCTTTCTATGCTTCATATTATTAGTACTATTTAATCGCAGGATTTTCCATTCTCCTTTTATGTTGAAATTTACACCGACGAAACTGTTGATGAATGAAAAGAAAAGAAGGTGAAGGAAAATCTTGTTAAATTATATTTACGAGTATCTATCTCAACATATGCATATTTCGGTGTTTTTTTTTTTCAATACTAATTTGCATCTTATTACAATTTTTTATAGCAAAATCGTGATGCTAACTTTCTTTCTTTTTTATTAACATAATCTTTAGAGATTACAGGTTTAGACTGACATTGTGTAGTTGTACTTGCATTAACTATATATTTCTGTCTATTATTGTACTAACTAGTAGGGTTCCGGGTTCGAATCCCGGTAGGAGCAAATGTTTGTGTGATGAGCATGGACATTTGTTTCCGAGTCATGGATACATGTTTACATAATGTAAAATAAGTATGTATTTACAAACAAAAAGTATCTATGTAGGTAGTATATCAATTATCTGGTTTCCACGACACAAGCCTCGTTTAGTGTGGCAATAGATGGCGCTGTGGAAATGTCCAGCGATATTTATTTATTTATTTTATTTATCTAATGACAAATTTATTTTGATAAATTTAAGAAACATAAATAACGATTTTTTTTCAAATATAGGTACGATGGGGTGACAAAAAGGGAGGGTATGGAGAACACTATTGGGATCTGAACCACGCAGGTAATGCTGATAACATCGGAGATGATGGTGATGATGGTTCCTACCGCGAGAATAACAACAGTGACCCTTACGATGAGCCCAGTCACAATTCTCCAAACTACGGCCATGATGATTCACCAACATATGGTAATGATGATTATGATCCAGAAAAATCAAGTTATGAAGAGAGGGAAAGAGCTAAGCGAGCCTATCCTAAAGTAGAAAGAGGACGCAAGTCAGAACGGAAACATAAAAAATCATCTGAGCTAGAATCGGAAGAGGAGCCGAGACCTAAAAAACAAAGTCGAAAAAACAGAGAAGAACAAGAAGCAGCTGAGGCTTCTCAAGAAGAAGAATACGAAAATGAGGAAGAGGAGGAGGAAGGAGGAGGTTTTGCTTATGAAAAACCAAAACCAAGGCGTCAACAGTTCAGAAAGAAAGAAGATGATCCTAAACCCAAGGAGAAAAATCAAGTTGTGTTAGTTGTGAGCCACAAAGACGATGCAGAGAAACAGCAAAATCAGTATGAGAATCAAAATCAACCTGAACAGACGCAATACCAAAATCAACCTGCACTGACACAATATTTACCCCAGAACCAAGGCCAATTGCCACAGTATCAACCCCAGCAACAAGCTCAACTCCCCCAATACTCGGTTCCTAAGCAGCACCTAGAACCTCCTGCTTTCGTACCCTACGAAGGTGGAGCGGGGGTGAGGCAACATCAGCAACCAGAAGTTAGTGCAGCAACCACAGTTCCAAGACTGTTCCTGGAACCTTCAACAGGCCATGTTGTAGACAGAGCAACTGGCCAAGCTTACGTACTGCAGCCAATAGCGTCGCATAGTAAATACAATTAGAAAGTTGTACAACAAATTAGTTTAGTAATGTAGTTTTGTTATGGTTATTTATTTTTATAATTAAAGCTCTGTTGTTGTTATTTTGTGTTTCAATTTTTGGTGTTACTTCATCTACGGCTCCTGCGCACATGCCCCATTATTGCATCGAGACACCATAGTGTGACGAAAATCAACCATTCTCTGTTACAAGGCAAAGGTTCTGTGTCGTTTTCAGGTTTTCGAAGGATTATCTAACGAACAAAAATTTGTTTTTACTTTTTACGCAATGCAACCTGCATTGCGTACCTCCTGGTGAATTCACTCGTAAAACTATGAACCACAAGTTCTGCAGCAAATGCAAATGAGCAAATTAACGTATTTACTGCTGGAAAGTACAGTCCTAACTAGTCAGACAACCAGACAGGAAAGGGAACCAGATTTCCAGTTAATAACTAAAGGAAAATCGTGTTTACAGTGTAGGTATTATCTCAAAATATCATAAGGTATAAAGTACCGTTCAGATAGATGATAAAAACGTTGTAGAAAAAACTTCAATGCTCTCGGGACGTGATCGACAGATTTGGTTTTTGTCACAGCTTTCCTATTAACGAAATGAAATTCTTTGGAAGAATGACTGAACAATGTTGTTTTATTTGTAAACAGTTTTGATGATAGGACAGTCATCAATCATTCAGTCGACCGACCGCAAAAACAACGATGATTAAGATTCATGAAGATTGCAATAAAATTATAATATTTTTTCAGCTGATCATGAAACCTTACTTAACAAATCGTTAATGATGTTAACGTTACGAATTTATAAATATAGAATACGGTAACTATTATAATAATTAATACTCTAGTCTCTTTTACTTATTCCACCGTAAACATTCTTTGGCATTCATTAAAACGTTTTAGTTTCAAGAATTTGATCGAAATTACTAATTGTATCGTTCCGTACCGGGTTGTAGGGCAACAATATTAACGTTACATAAGACGTCTTACAAAGCCCGCATTATAGCATTATGACGTCACCATTTGCTCTTGATATAATCTGCATACCACCTTATACCTAGTTATAATCATTATGCGTGTCTTGTCGAGTTCCTTCGACTTTTACTTTTAAGATCCGCCTAGGCTGAAGCACGAACTAGGTAGTGATTCCATTCGTTAGTAAGATGTTTTTATCTTTGGTATAACACCCAAGAGCCCTTGGTTTTAATAGTTCCTTTAAGGTTAATTAGTCGTGGTTATTAAAGTTAATGAAAGATGCTAACGGTAGTTTTAACTGTTCACTGGGCTTAGGCAGGTACCAATTGTCAATAGGCAGATACAACTACATATTATGATTTTCAACAGGTTTTTTTTTTTTTTAATAAATAAGATAAGCAATCATATGGGGGGGGGGGGTGTTAGCCTATCCTGTCCCACAGCTGGGCAACGATTTTCAGAAGCTAATGTCAGTTTTTACCTGTTCTATCATCGTTTTCGGTTCTAGAATGACACTTTGTTCAGGCCCTCGGGTGCTTTTACTATATTTTCTTTTATAAAAAACTGAGCTCTCGAATTTCTTAACCAAGCATATTTAAGTATAATATTGCAAGCTTAGAATGGAATCCTATTTCATTCAAAAACATCGCCACCCAAAAAGGAATTCACATTCAAAGTGTATTCACCTTTCTCGACAATAAACCCTCATATAGAATCTTTAACGTATTCATCGGGTCACACACCAGGGTCCTTTTGAATGGATTATTATTCAATAGGGTCAGTGGTTTCCCATGTCTCTAGTGTGGACCAACAGGTTTTGAAGGATAATCTTGATCGTCGCCATTTTGTAACTGTCTGATGATTTGTTGGATGCGGGTGATGAGTTCATTGTTTCGAATTTTGAATCAAAATATGGATGATTTTTGTTTTTAATTGGGAATCATTTTGATGGTGTGAAAATTGTAGACTGTGGAGATGCTTACAAGATGCACGTATTATCATTAACACTGAAAACGCGATATTTACCATGTTTCATATCCCGTCCCGTTTTAGTGTTAATGATTTAATGTTAGTCACCATGTCAGTTCTAAACTTTTAGGGAACCGTGTGTCACCTAGTTTATGGAAGCATGGAAGAGAACAAGAGTTGGCACTGTTGAACCCCGACGTTACGTGGCCATCTCGCTGCGGAAGTATTAGTGCCTCCACGCCTCTCACTGAACACCTGGCTCCGTTATGTGGAAGATTTGTAGTGTATTCAATACACTTACCTTCTATGTAAGAACATAGGTATATGAGAGCAATTACCGATTATCATACTGTGCAGTTTTTAAGATGTTGGGATTGGGATGTACTGACTTCTAGTAATCATTATGTTTAAACTATAGATCTATTTATTTATTTTCTCATTTTTCTTTAGGTATGACGGCAATATTGTTCAATTACAATGAATGATACCAAATGCCAATGTGCCAAAAATCATAAAGGAAATTCTTTTTCACTTCTCTTGCTCTAAATGTACGCCAATATAGCCCTACGAAGCGGGACCAAAGTGCTATAAGGAGTAAAAGTAATTAGTTTTTTAATTTCCTTCATGTGACATAGACAAACTCCAAAGGGTAAATACGGGACCCTATTACTAAGACTTCGCTGTCCATCTGTCTGTCCGTCTGTCTGTCCATCTGTCTGTCTATCCGTCTGTTGGTCCTTCTGTCTGTCCGTCTATCTGTCCGTCTGTCTGTCCGTCTGTTTGTTCGTCTGTCTGTCCGTCTGTCTATCCGTCTGATTGTCCGTATGTCTGTCCGTCTGTCGGTCTGTCTGTCTGTCCGTCTGTCTGTCCGTCAGTCTGTCCGTCTGTCTATCCGTCTGACTGAATTGACTATTTTTCTCGCACTCAAAGTAAAAAGTAGGTACAGTGTAACACACGGCGCTAAAATCCCATTATAACTCGGTTCCTATTTAAAACTACCTCGTATGGGTCATTGTAGCCCCTTGTATTACAATGTACTATTATCACCCCAGCATCAATATCCCTATTATGCTACAAAAGATGCAGACCTATTCACCAAAATTGTTCACCTAGAGGTGATGAAATATGAAATTTTACACTAACATTGCACTTAGTAAAGAGGGCTCAACACATTACATTTTTTTCTGCTCTTTGATTTTTTTCATCTCAGTCGCGTGCGCAATTTGCATCCCTATAGAGACAGATCCCAGGGACATTGTGCTCTCCCCCGGTCCATGGGGCAAAAAACAACCTGTTTGATTTATTTATAATCGTATGTAGCGATATACAGAGAGGACGGAAGAAATAGGTATCATGTTTAACTCGGTGGTTTGTTGAGATAGAAATGAGTTTAGTGCTTTTGGAATCAATTTTAAGTTTGTTTTTACACTGCACATTACTTTATTGCAGTTAATCTTTCGTGGGCCCACAATCAGTTCATAACTTTCGGCGAATATTTAAAAAGTAGTTTTAGTTTTTTTTTTTATAAATAAGCAATAATTTCAACAAAAATAAGTGTGGTGGACATTTCCAAATTCATAGAAAAATTAAATGACGAGTTTTCCGACAATTATTGTCAAGATACAGGCGGCCCCAGATAAGATCAACCAAGTAGAGATTACGAGGTACAGCCAGCCCAAGTTTTCATTGAAGTTTGTGTTCTAGCTACTTACCTAATCGCAATTTTTTTTGGTCAATAGGGTGTTTACAAACGAGATTAATGAATGTACATTACCAAACCTTCATTTCTCGCAATTTCCCTTACTTCTAATTACTATTACTTCTTTTACAACAGACATCCGTAACGGCCGTCAAAGATTCCCACACATTAATCCTTGCCAAATATCCGCTGTCACGTACCTACCAATCAGACAATTACCAAGACGGTCACAGGGTGTCCCTGTCCACCCCTCGCGGACGGCTACACAAACCAGGAATAACCAGTTTGACCAGTTGCAACGTGGGAACCATTGTCCAGTTTCTTTGCAAATATTACGGCCCGAGGTGGATGGCATTCGTTTTGTCTCGTGACCCCTTGCGCGGCACTTGTTTCTTGAATGGGGTGCACTGTGAATGGGATGTCCCGTCAAGAAAGGGGTGAACAAAAAAGTTGATGGTTAGTAAAGATAAACTGTTTTAAAAGTGTGTTAATATAACTTTGAATAGGGAATGTTTTGTTTAGAAATAAAGTAACTGAACTTTTTCGTGAGTTTATAATGCAAACTACGCGTCGTCCGTGTTTTAGATCCTGTGAATCTGTGATAACTACTGACGACGACGACTCTGGAAGAAATTACTTTTGTATACGGAAGGACACCGACGCACCTTCTACCCTGTATTATTTTTATCTTATTATGTAGATACTTCATTATTAAATTAGGTAGAACAGAGGATTGTCATAAGAAAAATACCCATATAGGTATTTGTTTTTTTTTTTACTAGCTCGCTGTATTTAGTGACGCACTACGATAAGAAGGATATTACGACATTTTTGTATAAAAATCTTCTCATTTTCTCAAAAAAATAACAAAACAATACGCTTGACTAACTTCACGTCCGTGTGTCCCACTCACAAAATCGCAAGGAACATAACATGCAAATAAAGGGTCATTGCTAGCACTGTCCTTTCCCACACTGTAGGAAGTGGTCAAACTGGTTTATGGACGAACCCTTTTCGCAATTGAAGACGTAAGGACAGTGTCTTCCTAGTCCATTGTCCAAAACTTGTCCGACTGGTTTTGTGATGAGAAAGGAGATTAATAGGCGGTAAGTAATTATTTTCACCCGAAGTAATTGTAATTTCCTTTTTTGCTAGTTTGCTTACCGGTAGTTTTGTAGGTAGGTACAAAGATTTTACTAAAATAGCTGATAACTTGATTGCTAAATCCAAAAGGGGGGTCAAATCCGAAATATTTTGAATAGGTACCTACCTACCTAATTTGAACTAATTTAAAAGTCTTGGAAATAATTATCGATAAAATTAACGAAATACCCAGCAACAGACTGATGATTGATTACAAGACCTGAAGGAATTCATGTTTTGAAATATTACCTTGAATACCGGAAAGTAGGCAGGTTACAAAAAATCCTTTCGGTAAAGGTATACAATCGATACGGTCTTTGATATCCTGTAAAACAAAGCACGCATCAAAATAACGCAAGAGCCAACACAAAGTACGTAGAAAAGGAGACAATAATTGAAGATCATCAGCAAAAAACTGCATGCAAATAAAGGGTCATTACTAAAACTGTCCTTTCCCACACTAGGAAGTGGTCAAACTGGTTTTTGGACGAACCCTTTTCGCAATTAAAGTTCTAAGGACAGTGTCTTTCCTAGTCCATTGTCCAAAACTTGTTTAACGATGAGAGAAGAGAGTAATAAGCGGTGATTATTTTTTATTTCGCCATCGATTGAAGGGACCTTTGGTGTGATTGTCTGCCTCTTTAGTTTAAACTCCTTTTAGCAGTTAACGCAAAAATAACGTCAATATTTCGCCGACTTTCAGGCTGTGAAAAGCTTTCAAACTGAAAGCGAATAAAAATGTTAAATGCGTTCACTCACTGACTGGCGACGCATACCGCATACACCTACCCTAAGCCGCTGGCTCGAGAAGCATGATTTTTTTTTGCAAAAGAGCGTACGCAAGTTCAAATCCACTTGTCTCTCTAAAAAAAACGAATCTTGGATTGTTACCTTACAAGCGAATGCTCCCGGTGAGGGAGCACCATATGGATTGCTGAAAATTAATCCCCAGAGGGATAAACAGGAGTTGAAAGAGGGCTTGTCGGTTAAGAAAACTGTTTTGAGCCTTGCCCTTGGGTAAAAAAAAACAACTCATAAGCTTACTTTCCTTACCTAGTTGTTTTTTTATTTATTTATTGGATGGCTAGCCAACCATTCATATTTCTTGGTTTGTAATCATTATGTTTTTAGGTATGTGTAGGTACCTAGTACCTACGTGAGAAGAGCATACTAATTAGGTAGGTATGTGTTGTAATGTTATTACAACTTACCACACAACAGTTTAACATTTTTGTGGTTTCCACTTGAATGTTGTGGTATTTAGTGCAAGTTTATTGATCTGGAACGGCTAAGTTTTAACTCGTTAGAAAGGTATTTAATAGATTATAGACACTATGAAGGAAAACATCCTAAGGCGGAAGAGCCAAGGCATAGAATAGATAATAAGCCAAGGTGGCCCGCGAAATTTTTAATTGTTTTTTCTTTTGCAATTTGCAAGTCAAGTCAAGGTCATAAGAAAAAATGTAATTCGCGGGCTACCCTGGCACTTCCCCCTTAATGAAACCGGCATTTCACATTCATCACTCCGTACAGTACTGGGCCCACGTGTTGCTCACTTCCTCTCACAGAGAAGAAGCCTGTGTCCCGTCGCAGTAGGGACGTGGAAACTTAATAGGCACACACTAACACTAAAGCATACACTAACTGTTGCTGTTATAATTTGATTATTATCAAGATTATGTTCCCAGACGAGAAATGGGTAGCACCAAAATTGGCTGCCTCGCACTTCCAGCAAGTTTTGACAACAGCAGTACAATGGCATAAATTCTTCAGAACCTAGCTATAGCGAGTTGGTTCCCACAAATAAACATGTAATCTATAAATGATACCTACGATACGCAACTGTCTCGCTAGACATTACGGAGTTCCAAGAGAATTCCTATTTTATGTGCTTGTAATGGGAACATAACTGTTAGTAGGTATAGGTACTTACAGTCGGCTGCTCAAGTTGATTGATATGAAAGAAAGGAAGAAAAAGTACCTAACTTTTTATGACTTAAGCCCCGTCCCCACTATGTCGTGACAACAGACTGATAATCGTGTAATTTTAAGTGTCGCGGCTTGTGTATTTAAATGGAGATGTTCACTTATAGGACGACACGATTAACGTCGTCCACGAGTTTTGCCAACTAAAAACCAACGATAAATTAATCGTCACGACATAGTGGGAACGGGGCCTTATAGGAAGGTAAAATTCCTACGCGCTACGTTAGATACTGTGAAGGAATCCCACCAGCTATTATTTTGAAAGATCGGCGTTTTCAATTTTCCGATTTTGAATAGTGAGACCAAGAAAATAACGAATCGTTGTGTAGAAGAAGGTATTGTCCAATTTCTAGAAAAAGTGATTATTGCTATGCCAATTAAATTGTACCTATTGAAGAAGGTCCAGAGGACGATGTATGATGGATGAGAGGGCCTTTGACCTTCTCCTACCGTTAGCACCCGCCAATAATATGTAGTTAGTGTTCACTAAAAGCAGGTAACTATTACCTTATGTTTGACATTGTAAGGCTTCATGGCATTATTCCATCGGGGCTACCTTATGTAGGTGTCGCAGGCATATCGTATAACACGCCGTACTACTTAAAGGTGCACCGGATTGCAAAACATCGCTGTTATGTAAAGTGGCGTATGGAATACGGCGTGTGGCTCTACCTCATATACAGAGTAGAATTTTTCGATGCCACCTGGAGGGAAAGTACTCTAAATACTGGAGATAGCAAATTTTACACAAAGGAAACATTCCTTTATTTTTTTAAAGAAACAAATCTGCATTCACAGATTTTCGAAAATTCGTTTGACACATTCGGGCATCGAACCCGAGATGGATCGACTAAAGTTCGAAAAAATTCCGACTCTTTTTAAAATTCGATTTCTTTTTGCCATCAATCTATAGGTCAATCATATAGATCAAATCACTCTAACCAACATGATAAATTAAATGATAGGAAAACCATGAATGAAGTGCTTTTTTCTTATTGAATTGAATTTATCCCATTGAATTTATAACCTTTTTTTTAGATTTCATGATTTTCCCTTCATTTAATTTATCATGTTTGTTTAGAGACTTGATCCATATGATTGCCCTTATTGATTGATGTAAAAATAGTACATACAGGATGTTATTTTTTCGAACTTTAGTCGGTTCGATTCCCGAGTATGGCAAGCGAATTTTCGAAATCTGTGAAAGCAGATTAGCTTCTTTTTAAAAATAAAGGAATGTTTCCTTAGAGTAAAATTTGCTATCTCCAGTATTTCGAATACTTTCCCTCCAGGTGGCATTGAAAAATTCCAACCTGTATATTACTTTACCTAATCTTTGCTCTATCTCTATCGATTCAAAACATGTTTTTTTTTTATTTGTCCTAATTTGTAAAAACTGCAATTCGGTTTGCTAGTCATCATTTTCGCCAGCACAACGCTTTTTTATTTTTAAAAGATCAATTTCCCCGAATTATAAGTCAAATGCACACGACCGGACCATGGCTGTCAGTTACAACGCCTTTGCATAATTGTCTTTTATAATCTATGCATGGGGTGGCAAATAGGGCGGGGAAATAAAACCCCTTTTTTGAATCGAGTAACAATAGAATATGCAAAAACGCACGTTACTTGTATTGCATCTTCAGTCCTATGTCAGTGGTGTACAAGACGTGCTAGTTGATACTTCAAACCATTAGAATCAGTGTAAAGGTCGAGGGTGTAAGAAAAGTCAAGAATTTCTGGTGAAGTTTAATTTTAATAGGAGGATTACAGGAAGGTATAGAAATCATATTTTATATTCGCACAATTTTTAACACGAGAGTACAATGTGTTCTTAATAAATTATAAGTTAATAAATTTTAACAATACAGATTAATAAAACTGAATGATTGAGTACACAACATCTGATGAAAATGACGTTAACAGTTTACGTTATTATGATGCGATCATGTTGTTGCTGATCTGAATATTTTATTTAATATCCTATACATAATTGATTTCGTCTGATGTTAGTGACATTATATGATATACTTTGACTTGCTTGATTTCATTTTTTTTTTTGCCTTTAATTTTTTTTTCTGTTTTTTTTTTGTTTGTTTTTGAAGTAAGCTTTACTCGGGCTCGTTCATCCTAAGACGGGCAAAGTCTTCAAATACAATGTTATCTTCTTCCTCATTGGTGTAGAGAGAGTTTTCGTAACGGTGTCTTTCGATAGATTGCATTTTCTTCATCGCATTGAAGCGTTGACGTTCAACAGAGCCTGAAAGTTCGGGAAAAACGTTAGAAACATTGGACAGGTTTTTACCTGATGATCTTCGAACCGATTGAAAGGATATTCACCTTCAGCTGGGTGGAGTAGTTTGAAAGGCACATCGGTAACAAGTTCTCCACCAAGAGTTCCACAGTTCAGCTTGACCCTCACGGAGTAAGAGACAACGATACCAATGGCATCAGCTGGGCACTTGCCGTCAGGTACAAGGGTAGAACTGGCCAAATTGACATCATCTTCCTTGAGGTGACCGTCCAGAGCCACACCTGTTAAATCGGGTTAATTAGAAAACCATTTAAGGAAACAGTCAAATTTTTCTCATATCAATAAGGTAATTTCGAAAAATAAACACTAACCACGAATGTCCTTATTGCTGCGAGCCAAGGGCACCAAGTAGAACGTTTTAGACAGACTAGCCCCAGGAGTAACAGGGCATCCTTCACGGCTCTCCAACGAGGCCACATGACGGCTGAATTGAGAGTTGATCATGGTGATCTCGACGTGCTGCACAACCATCGCACGGATGTTGCGGACAGACTTCCTGGAGTTGTTGGACACGATAACGTTGGCAGCAACCTTCTCTCCGTGGTAGTAGATCTCCCTGTCCAAAGTGACTTCGAGGTTGATCTTTCCATTGCTGAAAGTGAATCCCTTGCTCACGAGAGAGCTAGGAAGACGACGGCCACGAGAAGTTGGTGCGTGTTGGAGCTGTATAACAGAAAGACACACCAAATTATCTTGTTTGAAACATCAAGTAGCTTTCGCGTTAGAATCGGACTGATTGATTCCAAATGTACCTTCTTGATGGCTAGGGTCACTGAGCTCCTCTTGTGGCTCTTCTGGTCTTCTTGCTCAGCGACGTAAGTCCTGACGCAGTATTCTACGCCCATGGGCTTGCCCTGATCTTCTTCAGAGGGTTGCAGTGTTACCTATAGAATTAAGTTAATTCGTAAGCATCCTTTTGTTTCGTTGAATTATGAATATGTATTAGAAACTGTTGTTATTTACCGAGCTAGGGGCCAGGTCAGGGAAGTTGAAAGTAAAAGGAAAAGCATTAGGTCCAAGCTTCTTCAGCAGCTTCTCCTGGACAGGTGTAAGTTCCATTTTTGAGTTGATCATTGGTACAACTTGGTCCTGGCCGATGACCATTTCCTTTGAGAACTTCAGCCCCATGACTTCATCTTCCTCCCTACCGTAGCGGTAAGTGGTCACGAGCTAAACAAGAACAAGAGCAACAATTTAGAAATTACGTTATAAACAACTATTTAGCACACACTTCACTTTTTGAATTTCACTAAACACTGCACTTTGCGTAGTATTATACGCACCTGGCTATACACTTTTCTTCCTTTCAGGTATTCAGTATCCACCACCACAACTCCATCTACGGGATCGCAGTAATCCATATGATCAATGAAGTCACGCTTGCCAAGGTAAACGGTAACTTTTCCATTTGGAGTAGTTTTCTTAAATACTTTCACTGCAACCACAAACGCCAACGCGAAGTAGTCCAACATTTTATTGGATTTTGTAGTAAGGGATGAGTAAAAGGAAATAAGTTAGAAGAAACACTTTATTCAAGTTGTTAGTTTGAATAAACTGGGGAAGGTTTGAAGTGTTCACCAGAAATGATTTGGTTCAAGAAATGTGGCTTATATATAGGTAACATGTGAGGTTTCCTGCAGAATACGTTAACCAGTAAATTGGATTTTATTCGTAGGCGTACTAATAAGATTTAAGCCGGATGACGCATCCTCGCATTGGAATCGATTTGATGTCCCCTCACTAAGTTTAGGTAAGAAATCGTTGCGTTCCCAAACGTCAAAAATTGACATTTGTTGTGACAGCCTCGAAAGGTTATGTAGCGTTAATTGGGGATTATAATATTATTTACACAGCGAAAACTAATAGGATTCTAATACAACTTGACCTAGATAACCAACATAGTGTTTTTACAGTTTTATGCAAAGCAATGTGACGTATTGAGTTGGAAAATTGTAAGTTAAAATGTCGATGTTTTCTGTAGCTTTTTATTCTGCGGTTGTCAAAAATTGTTTTTTTTTTCTTTTTAGCTATACCATCAGCATGCCAACATTCTTGACGCCTGGCCGTCATGGCTACAGCGTCCGTTTTTCTCGGACTAGGCCGGATACCTTGGCCGTTGCAACCAGCCAGTACTACGGATTAGCTGGTGGTGGAACCTTGTTCTTTTTAGAACTGTCCCCTGATGGTAGCACAATCATTGAAGTCCAGAAACTAGAGTGGAACGATGGACTGTTTGATGTGGTAAGTTGATTTTAACTAGGTAAAATGGAGTCCCTAAGTTGCTTAAAAATATTGATAACAATTTTTTGCAGTAATCCTCTTCAATTCCTCTTTTATCATGCCTTTAGTGATAAGTACTGGCCTTAATTTTCGTCTAATTATAAAATATAAATAATTTATCTATGAAATTAAATTCAAACAAAACATTTAAGACAAAGAATCAAACTTTAGTCTTTAAATTAATTTAAGACATCTCATAAAACATATTGCATCAACCTTTTGATGGTCATAGGCATATCTAGCATTGTAGTAATACTCTCGTCATATTCTCAGCCATAAAATTAACCAAGAGAATATCATAAAAACATAAACAGTGTCGTCTATTCACACTGAAGCCCTACAACACATGTCATATACATACCCACTAAACATCTGCATCATCAACTAACAGGATTACTTATGTGTTAGCATTACTTTATTTATAGACAATTAAGTTCCTGGTTAAATTAAGTACGGGATTTGTTATGTTTTTCGAGGTTTGATTCTGAAATGATTTTGTGTAACATTTACTAAATAGTAGTACACCAATATTTTGCAAAAAGTTGAAAATAATGGTGAGGTCTTTGTTTGGTAGTGAAATACTACAGGCATAATCATGTAATGGTTTGTCTGAGCAATTTGGATATTTAAAAGGTTTCTTTGTTTACTTTCAGTCAAGTATTGCCTATAAATGATGTATGTGTTGGTTTTGGATTTGTTTGATATTGGGTTTAAAGATTTTTTATTTATTCAAAAGAAGATACATTGTTCACTTAGCGAATAAATACATAGCTCAAGTAACGTGTAGTCCAGTAGTTAACAGTTTTGTCTTAATGTAGATAGGTCGACATTTACTATTGTGTGAAAGACTGGTTTATATCGTTAACATAATAGTTTTGTGTCGTTAGTGCTGCTTGAGTTTAGCTTTAAATTAGTTGAAAGAAGATGCATTTTGGATTCAACAAATATGTTTTCATCTAAATGAAATTTATCACTAAACCAAAATAGGAGGTCTCAGTCCCTTTTAAAAGTCCAGACAGTCATGTCCTTGGTAAAGTCATATTAGTACCATGCAAATTAGTATTTCATAATATTATGGTCTTTTGAGGAAAGAAACACAGATTTGAGTGAATCTTTCTAGTCGGTGCACACATAACTGTGATACAATAGAAAAGAATTCTGTATACAATGTGTTATGAAAACATGGCATCTGTGCTCCTTATTTCAAAAGAGATTTCTGGTATTTTCTGATTGCGTTTATTATTATTATTTAATATCAGGCAGGCAGTTGAGACAACTGATAGCTGCCTTTTTTTTTTTTTTTTTAGGATGGGAAATCATCAAATGACTTCTCCCGCTCTGGGCGGAGCAGGAGGGAGTGTCAGACTTTTACTGACTAAAACCCATCCATGTTCCTTCCTCGCCCTTTGTGTTCCGGGGCCACGGTATCTCTTTCGAATAGTCCCGCAGCCCCGGCAGGCATCGGTCCTAGCGGACCCCTTCCCTATTGTTGACTCTCTTTGAGGCGCGCGTGGAACACGAACGCGCCGTCGACACGGCCTGTCGTCATGAGACGTACGGACGGCGAGCTAGCCCATAGCTCCCCGTCCACAGGCCCGCGCCTACGGTAGCCGGAGACTGATAGCTGCCTGTAACCCACTAGATTTTCTTCTTGCAGCATGATATACAGAGTAAACCACCTCATCACGAAGCCGTCAACCAAGCATTATGTACATCAAACTAAGTAACTTTATGCAAAAAATATTGCTGGGCTAAAAATTTCGCGGGCTACCCTGACGCTTTCACCTTAAGATCGAAAGAGCCATAAGCAGAAATGGGTATTAACTTCAGGTTTCTTATGATATTTTAGTTCCTATTAATCTTCTTTTCAGACATGGTCAGGCACAACAGAGAGTGCAGCGGCTTGCGGTGCGGGCGATGGTGCAGTCATAGTGTGGAGGGTTGGCTGTGCGGCTCCACTGAGGGTCTTGAGGGCACATACCAGTGAGGTCTGCTCCGTGGACTGGCCAAGGACACATCTATTGAGTGCAAGCTGGGACACTACTGTTAAATTGGTGAGTAGTTCTCATATTATAATAATTATAGTATGGATGAAATTTTCATGGGTGAAGATTTTATAATTCTTGGTAATTGTGCTAAATAAGTACACCAGCAGTTATTGGAACTATTAGGGTAAATTATTAACTCTTAACAATGCCATTAGTCGAGTGCAAATAGACAATAAAGTAGAATGAATTTTATAGTGGTCGGATTTTCATGGGACTTTTTTTATTGAGTTGAGGAGTGGAGATGTTAGTTTTTTTTTAATTTTCTTTGGAATATATTTTTTTCGTTTATGATTAAATTCGACAAATTCATATTGTAGCGTAATAGTGTGACCTGCGTGCATCCATTAAATGCTCATTTGGTCTTTTTCTTTGTTTATTGATGTCGATGTACCTAATGTATATTTCCAATATTTTTGAAAATTTCCTATTATCTGCAATTATTTCTAAAATATCGAATTTTAAGACTAAGATTTCTTTTGAAATTGGTAACTGATGCTTTTTCGTGTAAAGTCGCAAGCGGCGCAATTTTTTTTTAAACTTTCTTCTCCACTCCTCTAGGAACTCAATAAAAAAAGTCCCATGAAAATCCGACCACTATAAACTTCGTTCCACCTTTTGAGTATTTTTTGTCTAATTGCACATGTTCCAAACAGATTTGCTTTGCCATTCAATTCATTTGCTAATCTAAATATTTTTTTTTAAAAGATTGCTGTAAATAACATAATTCTTGTAATAGTTTGACATTATTGATTTTTTAAATGCCCCTACTACTAATAATTCTTCTTCGGTTAACAGACGCTGTCAGTCAAAAATCATTGGTTTAAACACAAGTTTGTAACTTAAGTAAGCTTACTGACCGAATTTACCCTCCATTAACCGTTCATAATTTGAAACCACCCATTTAAGTAACCCAAAACTTCCTTTTTAACGGTAACTTAATATTACCATTTCAGTGGGACCCGGAATCGGAAGCATGCCTCAGTACATTTGTGGGTCATTCTCAACTGGTCTACACGGCCGCGTTCTCGCCTCACTCGCCGGCTACTTTTGCGTCTGTGTCTGGAGATGGACACCTCAAACTATGGACGTGTAGCGAACCTTCCCGACCTGCTGCGGTAGTGAAGGCGCATGATGCTGAGGTAATTTGACTCTTGAGGTTTTGTGATAGAGTTTAATTATAAGATTTATATTAAACTAACAGATACTGTTTTGCTTTGTAGTAAAATAACGCCAACTAATCTTACTATTCCTGGTTGACACAGCATGTTGTTAATCTTCTTGATAATAATATCCAAGGCTCTTTTAACCAAACATTTGCATAATATCTATAGTGGATATAATGTACATACAAGGTGTGATCACGATCTTGCTCTATGAGCAATACTCTATCATCTGCCTAGCCTATACGCAACCATGTTGGGGTTGACTCCAGTCTAACCGGACGCAGCTGAATACCAGTATTTTACATGGAGCAACTGCTTATCTGACCTACACAACGCAGTAAGTACTGTGTGATACGATACCCTTTGGTAAGACTTTCAGGCCACTGATTGCCTGTAACGATCTTGCCCTATGAGTATAGACATATCGATATTGCAGGTTCTGTCATGCGATTGGAGTAGAACAGAAACGCACGCTCTCGCCACGGCCGGCTCTGATGGTCTCATCCGAGGTTGGGATCTAAGGAGGCTCACCTCACCTATGTTTACTCTCAAAGGTAAATCATATTAAACCATTAATACTTTCAGCAATAATCTTTGGAAAATGGCAAAAATGCTTGTCTAGGACAAATGTCCATCAGTGGACATGATGATGATAATTATCTAGGTGACTGTTGTTTATATTTTTTTGTTAGCCTGTACTGTCCCACTGCTGGGCAAAGACCTCCCCAATTCCTTCCATGTGCTCTTTTCCCGTGCCTCCTCGGACCAACCCTGTTACTGTTATGTTATTTTTACCCACGACGGAACGGAGACGGTATATGCGTTTGGGGTGAGAGGATGTTTGTTTGTGCAAATCCATGTTGCCATTTTTCTCCAACACTACTAGTCCGAATTTGATGCAGTTTTCAGTTATGGGTTCCCGAATTTGATGCAGTTTTCAGTTATGGGTTCGGGTTTGATTGGTGCATGTTCTTAAATAGGTGTTACGGTGACAACTCACCAGGGGGCGCTGCAGCAAACATTGTTTGTGCTAATCCATGTTGCCATTTTTCTCCAAAACTACTCGTCCGATTTTGATGCAGTTTTCAGTTATGGGTTCGGGTTTGATTGGTGCATGTTCTTAGATAGATGTTACAGTGATAACTCACCAGGGGGCGCTGCAGCAAACATTTGTTTGTGCAAAACCAAAAATACTAGTCTGGTTTTGATGCAGTTTGTGGTTGATTAGTGAGGGTTCTTATAGAGAGTGCTGCAGTAATATATCCACCTACACCGTCACCGTTATTCGGAAGAAAGCCCGGGGCGGTGCGTTATATACATAATATTTAGTGAACGTCAGAATGGCTGGTTGCCTGAATCGCTCCGCGTCAGGCTGATGACCAAAAATTGCTACCTATTTGCTACCCATTGCTACCTATAGTCAATTAATTGCTACCTAACTTGGAAACAAAAAAAAGGGAGTTCAAAGTGACCAGCTATTCTGATATCAGGATGGCTGGTCAACTCTCCGTTTGCGTAAACTATGCACATTCGTGTTATTATTTTTATTTAAGTAATTGCTACCTGATTGCTACCCTCACGTCTTTCAATGTCCACCTTGTAGCTTTAACAAGTAAAAAACTATGATCTTTTAAATTTTTTAAAGGGACTGGATTTAGGTTATTGAATAAAATAATATTAAAAACGATTACAATTTTTTTTTTCGTTCTCTACCCCATTGTGTGGGGTATCGTTGAATAGGTCTTTAAAATGACTTAGGGGTTGCTAATACTATTTTTCAATTTAATGCTCCGTTTACGAAATATTAAACTTTAAAGTGCAAATTTTTGTTCCAGTCCACCCCCCTCTAAAAGCAAAACTGCTGGCTTGAAAAATCTTGAAAAATTCAAATTTGTATGAAACAGCTGATTATTTTTTTACGATTAGGTACGATGGTGATCCCATAGAGAAAGTTGTTCAGTTTGATGGTCAGTAGCACACCCTTCCATATGACTATACCCTTTCTGTTACACGTTGTATTTTCAATTAACATAATGGGTCGGTGTATTCCAATCAAAAGAGACATTTTTGTAATATTTTTTTTATTTCTTCGAAAGTGTTATAAAAAACGACGTTTTTCTCGTCGTTTGATTTTTTTTTTCGTGGGCATTTGTTATTGCAGTTCTCGACTCATAACAAAAATAAAAAAAGTAATATTTTATTCAATAACCTAAATCCAGTCCCTGTAAAAAATTCAAACGATCATATTTTTTTACTTGTTAAAGCTACAAGGTGGACATTGAAAGACGTGAGGGTAGCAATCAGGTAGCAATTACTCAAGTAAAAATAATAACACGAATGTGCATAGTTTACGCAAACGGAGAGTTGACCAGCCATCCTGATGTCAGAATGGCTGGTCATTTTGAAGTCCCTTTATTTTGTTTCCAAGTTAGGTAGCAATTAATTGACTATAGGTAGCAATTTTTGGTCACCAGCCCGACGCGGAGCGATACAGGCAACCAGCCATTCTGACGTTTACAATGTTTATGCTCTCAAAAGTTTAAAATAAAAGCAAAATTAAACATTTTGGAAAAACCCAAGACGATAAAAACCCAACAAAAAAAAACCCAAGAATATCTGTCGGGGGCTGCCTTCACTATTTTAAATTTCATTGTAAATAAAAATAAGTCTCATCATCAACTTGTAAAGGTCCCCACTGTAGGTGCACGGCCGGGCGGCCTACCCATGAAGGGTGTAAGTATAGCTCTAAAAAATCTCCAATTATTCACGTTACTATAAAACTAGTTCATTTAATGGCAGCCCCCGACGGATATTCTTGGGTTTTTTTTTTATTAAATTGGGTTTTTTTAATTACCTATTTTATCCTTTTTCAATTACTTTTCAACCGTCGTGGGTTTTTTTTTAATTCATTGTGTTTTCTTGTTGCAGGGTGTGAATGTGCTGTTAGAAGAGTTCAGTTCTCCCCTCACGCGCCCTCCATTTTAGCGGCCGGCTCTTATGATTTTACTACGCGGTAAGAAATTGTTTCTGTAAAACATTTCTTAGTCTATAGATATGTATTCAGGTTTAAAAGCTATTTCTGAATGACTAAATTTGATTTAGCATCAATAGGATTGAAAAGGTAACATACCTACTATCAATACGGATGTTTATTTGTATAATAAGTATGTATTTACAAACAAAAAGTATCTATGTAGTACCTTTATCAACTATCTGGTGTCCACGACACAAGCCTAGGCGGCCAAGGCACTAGATGGCGCTGTGTGTTAATTTCCAGCGATATTATTATAAATACATTTACTTATGTGGTTTCTACAAGCATAGATACTCAACAGATAGATATTTACCTTCTAATCTGATATTCCTTTGTCGTCCTGTGGGGGTCCAGATGTGCTGTCAATTTCATCATATTTGTGGAAGATTTTTACTGACTATAGCATTTAGTTTCATTGCATTATTTCGACCTTAGCGTTACATGTGAGATAAGTATTAGTTAATTATATCTCTAACATTCTGTGACCCGAAAGTCTGATAAACAGTCTTACCAAACGGTATCGTATTATTCATATATTCATATTCTTTATTGCACACAAAATTAAAAAATATACACACAAAATTCAAATATATAGCTTATGTACAACGGCGAGCTTAACCCAGAATTGGGTTTTCTTACAGCAAACCTTATTTTTGTTGCGAAATTTGCAGAAGAGGATATACCTGTGTGCCCAAACAATACAGTTAAAAACTTAAATTAACTTATTTTATACACTAAACTAATACATACAATATAATATAAGTAATACATACAATATATTTATGTATAGATACACTTACTTAAAAAACACTATTTACAAACTATTATCATGTTCGACAGGAAATGTTCCTTTATTCTTTTCCTGAACACATCTAACGAAGGGCTATCCCGCAAGGAGTGTGGAAGCGAATATTCAGTACTAACTGGGTTGTGGAGGTCAGATAGGCAGTCGCTCCATGTAAAATACTGGTATTCAGCTGCATCCGGTTAGACTGGGAGCCGAATCCAACATAGTTTGGAAAAGGCTAAGCAGATGATGATTCTGTAAGTAATTCTTGTTATTTTCTTCAGGATATGGGACCTCAAACGCGGTTGTGAGCCCTTAGAAACCATTAGGCATCACTCGGAATTCACGTATGGACTGGACTGGAACGCGCTGAGGCCACATCAGATAGCCGACTGCGGATGGGACTCGCTGGTCCACGTGTTCACACCCAGGTCTTTGGCCTGAGAATGGTTCTGAAGTGAGTAGATAATACACCTATTCCATAGTTGATGAAAAAGAAAATAAAAAAGGCATCCTCTCAAAGATATAAGCGTGGCATTTCCTTTAACCACATCTAAATTCGTCCATTCTTAAATAAAAGTTAAGTCGGTTTACGGACGATAATTTTACGTGATAACGTCATTTTTCATGATATTAGTGAGTTTAACTTAAAAATAAAATTTCATCCCCCTTTTCAACCCCCTAAGGATTGAAATTCTAACAACACCGTTGCGTTAGCTTCCAACCATGCCTAGATAATAAATTTTGTGTTTTTTTATTTCGAAAATTGAGGACTTTCCATACACAAATTCATCCCCTTTTTTAACTCTTTGGGGGTGGAATTATCAAAAACACTGAGACACGTATAAATTAATTTTCAATCGTCAGCCTAAAAAATATTAAGATCCTAACTTTAAAACTGACTGACTTTCATACAAACTTTCATCCCCTATTAAACTCCCATCGAGGTTGATTTTTAAAAAATCCTTCCTTATCCCTTGTCTACTGTCTATATTATAAAGGGAACCACTGGGCAAAAATTCAGTTTTCTAGGTCCAAGGGTTTGGCTGGGCGTTGATCGCCGGATCGGAACGAACTGACACTTTTTCGTGCGTGCAGCCGGAGTTCATTTATTTATAAGACGTCATCACGTCAAAAAGCTAATAAAGAGCAGCCAAAATGGAGAGAGCGATCATTAATTATTTTTAGGCCAGAACAACCACCTATTGCATAAGTTTGAACTTTGATGAGAACTAGAAAAGTTTAAATGTTACTCAAAAAACGAAACGAAACAACAATAAAACAACAACAAACAAAAAACAACACAATACAACACACAATTTTAGCAACGCAACTTTCCTGCATCTTATTTTTGTCGATGCATTAGAATCTACTACATCCAAGCTTTCTAAATATTGTTAACCTTTTGACCCCAGAAACAGCGACACAGACTTTTACCCGACTACGGCGAAGCCAAAAGGAAGAGTTATGGTTATGATTTTAGTAGTCTTATGTATGTATGCATTTACTTATGTTCCTCCGTAGCGCCTAAACTATTCATCCGATTTTGATGAATAATGTATCAATCGATTCGTTATTATGGCCCGGGTAACATATGCTACATTTCAACCGACTTCAACAATATGAGGAGACGATTTTACCTTGTAACTTGTAAACCCCGAATTTAATTAGAGCGTGATTTTTCAGTCTTTTAGCTGTATTATTATACCACACAAAATCTTGTTTCGATATATAAAATTGTGCTACAGTTTAAATAATTTATGTAAATTGTTCCAGGATTCATTGGATCGTCTGTGATTAAACTGAAAGTGTATGTGGAAGAGTATCGTGCCAAACCATAATAGTGTTTATTGCGAAGACAATCAGGGTCATAATCGCTTGCAAGCGTTCACTCGGTGCAGGTAACGGTGAACAGGGATATCGAGGTTTTTGGTGATAGAAGAGTCGTGTATTGTAAATTATTATTTGTTATTATCATAAGGATAGTTAGGTAGCGCTTTGTCTTAGGTGTTTTCGCTGAATTATTAATATTTTATTTATTGCTAGTACGTGCAGGGAATAAACAAATTTATCTTAAGTAAATAAAGTCGAAAATCATAGTCATCATGGTTGGTGGTAGCCTAATCACAGACTTTTAATATAGTGGATAGTATCGACATTTTATCATTATAAGCACAATTTGATTGCCCCTACATCTAAGCACATTTTATTTGCTTTTGTCTTGATACTGTTATAGCTAAAAGATCTGGGTTTCACACACTTGCAATTTTGTGAAGTTTCTCACCGTTTTTAATACCCAAAACACCTTAGACACGGCTTTTAAATGTGATTTTATTAACATTACGCTTGTCATATTTTACGCAAACTCTGTGAACGCTGTACCTTACACAATTATACGAATTAGTTCTTATTATACTGACTGAATTTTACGCCTATTTACTGTTATATGTTAAAACAAGGTGCATTTTATTTTAGACTTTATGTTAACATGTTAAAGTTTATCATTGCTTGTACTTACTAACTGGTTACATTCCTTTTTATGTTTGATATTCAACTGTTTTTTGTTATATTTTTATATCGACTATAATTTAAGCAAACAAATACAGATTTTGTTGTGATTTAACAAGGTCTCTTTAAACATTTTGTTGTAAACCTAATGAATGTTATATTTAAGCTAAACTATAGACCAATAGTAGTTAATTATTATGAATTGTATTGATTGATTACCCCGTTGAAATATGGTGATAAATTAATTCTTAGGCTATGCGCACTCTTATATTATTGAAAAGAGTGGCACAACTATTAAAATTTATTATGGGCGAAACCAGGCAGGTGTGGAACGCTAGTATATCTCAATCTCAACTAAACAACAAAAATAGTTAATGTATAATACAATGCTACAAGAATCTTTGAACCACATTGACAAAGGCGTAACGCCCTACGGCTAATATGGGAACTATTTCCGCCATCTTGTTTTGTCAAAAAAGAGAAACAACACTGAAACATTCCGTATGTGGCGGTGATCAGTAGAGTAACAAAAATGAAACATTCCGTATGTGGCGGTGATCAGTAGAGTAACAAAACTGAAACTTTCCGTATGGCGGTGATCAGTAGAGTAACAAAACTGAAACATTCCGTATGGCGGTGATCAGTAGAGTAACAAAATTGAAACATTCCGTATGTGGCGGTGATCAGTAGAGTAACAAAACTGAAACATTCCGTATGTGGCGGTGATCAGTAGAGTAACAAAACTGAAACATTCCGTATGTGGCGGTGATCAGTAGAGTAACGAAACTGAAACATTCCGTATGTGGCGGTGATCAGTAGAGTAACAAAACTGAAACATTCCGTATGGCGGTGATCAGTAGAGTAACAAAACTGAAACATTCCGTATGGCGGTGATCAGTAGAGTAACAAAACTGAAACATTCCGTATGTGGCGGTGATCAGTAGAGTAACAAAACTGAAACATTCCGTATGTGGCGGTGATCAGTAGAGTAACGAAACTGAAACATTCCGTATGTGGCGGTGATCAGTAGAGTAACGAAACTGAAACATTCCGTATGGCGGTGATCAGTAGAGTAACAAAACTGAAACATTCCGTATGTGGCGGTGATCAGTAGAGAAACAAAACTAAAACATTCCGTAGTGGCGGTGATCAGTAGAGTAACAAAACTGAAACATTCCGTATGTGGCGGTGATCAGCAGAGTTACAAAACTGAAACATTCCGTATGTGGCGGTGATCAGTAGAGTTACAAAACTGAAACTTGTGTGTGGATCAGAGGCATGTTCCAGTTTCATTCATGACATTGTATTAATCTTACCTGTGACTATGATCTACGTACTGTACAGTACATTTACGCATTAGAGCGAAACCCGGTTTCGGTGCCGTAATGTAACACAGGAAAAACCGGTTTTACTGTCGGACTGAAACCCGGTTTCGCATGCCTGATTCGCATAGAATACCTTGACCACCATAACTTGAGACGTGGTGTATTGAATTTGACAGGCTGATGACGTTTTTCTAAGCAAGCAGCGCCACCCTGATGTCTCAAGTTTTGTTAGTCAAGTTATACCTTACATGCTTACACACACCTTACCTTGGACTGGCCCGTAATGTTATATTACTGATTCGCATAGAATACCTTGACCACCATAACTTGAGACGTGGTGTATTGAATTTGACAGGCTGATGACGTTTTTCTAAGCAAGCAGCGCCACCCTGATGTCTCAAGTTATGTTAGTCAAGTTATACCTTACATGCTTACACACACCTTACCTTGGACTGGCCCGTAATGTTATATTATAAAGTTTTAACTAAGTATAAGCTTTTGGTGTTTGTTGAAATTAAAATTAGGCAAGGAAACAGGATGATTTCTAGTTTTTTAACTGTACTGTTACATGATCTCAAAATATTTTGTTCAGAAACATGCTTCAACACTATTTATAAACAATATAAACACGTTTCGTAGTGTTTAAAAATGTCTAAAAGTCAAGAATTTCTTTGACCCTTTAAGCTGTTAGTATATTTTCTCTTCAATTGTAAATACTTGGTTTGTACATATTTATTATTGTTGTATATTCAGAAGAATTGTATATGCCACAAGGTGTCACACCTATGTATAATATAGCTAGCTTGATACTATTGGATATATAAGGTCTATCTATTCATACACGAAATCTCTTAAGGGGGTCATTGTACTCATCATTATGAACAACTTGTATTAAGGGGGTTTGTCTCCACCGATCACAGTATAAGATCATGTTAGCCACGGATCACGGCGAGTTGTATCCACTGATATCGTGATCCGATTTTCTCGTTATCGTGCTACCCACTGATCACGATATTCGTGGCTACATGAAAAAAACAAAAACAAAATCGAAACAGATCACGGTGTACGGAGACAAGAAATAAAATAAAATATTTTTCGAAACTGTTTTTTATCTACCTACTTTCCCAAACGAAAAGAAGATATACTTATTTAAAAAAAAAAATATCATAATGTGTATCAAAAAGTCATATTACCACACAAATAAATAAAATTG